>CM028132.1:364682500-369482500 GCA_016271365.2 Neoceratodus forsteri | reverse complement strand
AGGAGCTCAATGAAAGAGGGGTTCTCAGAAGAGACTTGGGAGACTCTTTGCCCGGGGAGGATAGCTCATCTGAGGAAGTCCGATGTGTCGTGATCCGAGTCAGGGGCTCTTCACCCTCTGGACATTCAAAATCCGGGAGAGTGATGTCCTCAGGGTAGTTCCGACACATGCACCGTATGCAGTGAACTGACAGGAGGCGGGGGGTTGGGGCACTGCCACAGAGCTAGGAAGCCCTGGCTGCCCAGGTCGAGAGACTAGCTGGGACCTCGCGTCCTTCCACCAAAACTGGATAAGCGATTGATTGGTCTGTGGAGGAGGAGGAGATGGAAAGATGGGTTGGTTGGGGTGCATAGGAAAAATTACTCACCTTAGTAATGTTGTTTCTTCTAATGGAGTCTTGCTATATTATGACTATTGCAGTTTGTCCCAGCCTTAGAACTGCTCCGGAGATGAAAGAGTTAACTTCCATGCAGAGCATGGAGCTTAGAGCTGAGCTCGGTTCAGAAGCTCTGTTAGGCTGGTTTCAAGCCGAAACCGTGAGATCTTTACAAGCAAAAAACTCACTAAGGTTCTGTGTGGAGCTGTAACCTACACTAGCCAACTGGCCACTAATATATTAACACATTTTCATGGTCCCAACACAAGACTCAAGTCAGTGGACCAGAAAATAAGATAAAACAACTAAACACCCAAACATGAAAGAGGCATCAATAAATGCCAACAGAGGACTACCCACCCCATACCCAAAGTAGGAGTTCTGAGAGGGCAGGCTGGGGGAGGTCATAATATAGCAAGACTCCATTAGAAGAAATAACATTACTAAGGTGAGTAATTTTTCTTCGGACAACATGAAGTCTTGCTATATTATGACTATTGCAGACTACACAGCAGTACCTCCATGGAGGAGAGACAGAACCTACTTAGGGAATAGGCTCTGAAGCACGGTTGTGCAAACCGAGCATCCCTCCTGGCCTGAATATCCACGGAGTAATGCTTGTAAAGTGTGTACTGTCTTCCAAGTAGCTGCCTGACATATCTCCAAGATAGGATGTCTCTAGCAGCAGCTAGAGATGCAGCTGTACCTCTGGTAGAATGAACCCTTAGGCCTGAGGGGGAGCCTTACCAGCTTTTGATAGCAAAATTGATACAAGAAACGATCCACCTGGCAATGGATCTCTAGTGGCAGGTCTCTCTTTCCCAACCTCACCATAAGTGAGAAACAGTTGGAGGAGTCAAACCTGTGACCTTAGTTACGCTCTATGTAGTAACTTAGGGCCCTCTTAACATCTAAGCTGTGCAGCCTCCTCTCACCAGAGGAGGAATGGTCAGTGAAGAACACCCGAAGTGAAATAGATTGGTTAAGGTGGAAATCTGAAACCACCTTGGGCAAAACTTCCTGTTAGTCCTGAGGACTACTTTATCCCTGTGAAGGAAATAAAGTCAGTTTCTACTGATAAGCCTGTAACTCACTTATACGCCTGGCAGAAGTGATGGCTACTAGAAATACAGTTTTCAAGTCAAATACTTAAGCTCTGCGAAGACAGAGGCTCAAAGGGGGTTGCATTAGCTGAGCAATGCATACATTAAGATCCCAAGCCGGGCAGGGTCCCTGAATGGAGGATTGGGTGAAGCAATCCTTTAAAAACTTGGAAAATACAGGATGAGCAGAAAGAGAGAGGCTTCCTGCTGAAATGAAGGCAGAGACAGCAGCCAAGTGCACTTTCAGGGTGGCTGGTCTCAGTCCCAAGGAATTAAGATGGACCATTTAGTCCAATACAGTGGGTAGATCAGCAGATTCTGGGAAACATGCTTACAGAACACCATATGGAAAACCTTTTCCACTTGGAGTTATAGGTAGCCCTGGTGGAAGGCTTCCTAGCAGCCTTCAGGATTTGAGAACACTTTGAGAAAGTTGCAAATCAGCAAACTCTAACTGCTCAAGAGCCAAGCTTGAGGTTGAGGGATTTGAGATCTGATACCAAACTCTCCCTGAGCACAGGTTAACAGATTGTGGTTCCTGGGGAGACACAGGGAAGATGGACTGCTAAGGACAGAAGCAGTGGGTACCAGGGCTGCCTGGCCCAGTCTGGAGCAATCAGGATCATTTGCAGGGCTGAGACCTGATTTTGACTAGTACTTTGAACAGGAGAGGGAAGGGGAGGCATAAAGAAACTTCCCTTCCCAATCGAGGGAAAGGCATCCAGGGAACTGAGCCCAACACTGGGGGCCTGCAACAAAACAGTGGAAGTTGATGATTGTCTGGGGCTGCGAAAGATCTATCTGAGGAGTGCCCCATCTGGCAAACACTCATCCCCAGTACTAGGGGATCCAGTGACCATTCGTGATGGCCCTGGGAAATCCTGCTGAGGGCATCTGCCAGGACATTGTCCTTGCCTGGGAGGTGAACTGCTATGAGGGAAGTGTTCAGGGAGTAAGCCAGAGACCACAATCATCGCCATGCACAAGGCCGAAGACAGAGTGCCCCTTGTTTGTTGATGTACCACATTGTAGTGGTGTTGTCTGTTCTGACCTGTACCACCTTGTTCTGAACAGATGCAGAAAACCTGAAGTGCTAGAAAAACAGCTCTGAGTTCCAACAGATTAAAAACCTATCTATTACTTACGATTACTATAGACAGAGCCTGAACCGATCGGTTTTTAGGTTAAAATAATGAAATCGCGTTAAATTAAACCAGAAATAAGCGCTTTAAACCGAAGAAATGAACCGAGCAACAGGAGGAATCTCGGGCGACTGTTCAGCAGTGAGTAAAGAATCTGACGGTTTCGGTTTGAAACCAGCCTAACAGAGTTCTGAACCGAGCTCGGCTCTTAAGCTCCATGCTCTGCATGGAAGTTAACCCTTAACCTCTGGAGCAGTTCTAAGGCTGGGACAAACTGCAATAGTCATAATATAGCAAGACTTCCATGTTGTTTGAATAATGAGTTCCAAACCAGTATATTGAGGAGGGGGGACTTGATAATATGGGTATCCTTGATGGTACCAGGAAATAGCCCTGGGAATAATGAGACACTGACGGGCCCGATGGTGGAAGAAAGGGTGCCTGATGTCAGCTAAAAAGAGGGACAGATGGCAGGTCTTGGCTTAGAGGCCTGGGCGGGCCAGGATAAATACCAACATTACGATAGCTGGCGGCGCGAATGGCCGTCGTCAGGGTAGTCGACGAAAGGGGAATGAGCGTCGGGACGTCTGGCATAGTGAGCCGACATCAGACCCAAAGAGGACAGACCTGTGTGAGGGGCCGAGCATTGGCCCTGATGGAGGGAGCCGACATGAAACATCCAACGTTGCTCCTAACGCCAAAGGAGGAACAGCAGGCAGAAGATGATCCAATGCTAGGGTAGCTATAGGGCCTGGCGAAGGAGAAATATCCAACGGGGGATCTGAGGAACCGCCAAAGGTGGATGAAGAGAGAACCACTTCCAGGTGTCATTCTTCCTCCTTGTTCCAGACGTAGGCTGTGGGCCGGGAAGCCATCGGGGAGGTGGAGAGGAAGTCTCCCGACGGGCAGGGCCCGGGGAGGGCTGACTTGGAGAAGCCAGCGCGCTCTGCTGGACGTCAGGTGTGACGGCGTGAGCCCCGATGGGACAGCAATGCCTGAGCAGTCGTCAGAGGCGACTGGGCGGTGGAGGGTGGGACCCTCAACAGGCTTATTGGTCGGAGTCGAGCAGACTACTGACTGCTTTTGAACGGAGTCCAACTACCGTCCGGGTGGGCCCGGAGGAGCTGAGGTCCGACTTACGGTGAGGATCGGGCAGTCGCCCTAAGGAGCCAGCAGGCGACTTTCTGGGCGAAATAGGTTGGAAAATGGCGGAGCCACTGGAGGTCATCCCGAGCTGCCTGGGTCACCATGAGGTGGGCGGCGGGAAGAGGCCTTGCTGGTCGAAGGCTTACTAGCTGAGGATTGGTCCCAGTCCTCATGGCACTCCTTTTCTCTGTGCCTCTGTTTTTTTCTTCTTCGTTTGTCCGATGAGTGGAAAGAAGCTGAATCCTGAGTTTTCTGCATCTCCTTCTCAAGCAAAGCATTCTGGACTTAAGGAGATGGGCCTCAGAGCCTGCTGTTATCGTTTCGGTCGGCCTGGTTGAAGGGCTGGCAGTTGGGACAGGCTGCAGTGTCGTGGGCCGGGCCTAAACAGAAGAGGCATTGATGATGGCTGTCTTTGTGGTATTTGCACCCACACTTGGTGCACTTCTGCTTTGCCTTTTGAGGCAGAGATGGAGAAGACAAAGTGCGAAAATGGACTGGAATAAAGAAAATAAGAAAAACTGGCAATCAACAAAGCTGCAGATTACGCAAGGTACTAGCCAGGTTGCGGTGGGAAAGAACTGGAAGGCAGGCGGGACAGCCCACTATAGGGTCACACTGCGTCTGTCACGTGACATCTGGTGGCGGTCCCCACCAGACACTGCTGGAAAAGTTTGCCTGAGCAGTCCTGATGCCAGAGGGTGCAGTCCATATGTGATGACCTACTGCAGGAACCCTCAAGTAAGATCGAGACATCCACCGATGGCCCTTGTCCAACTGTCTAGTCACCCAGTCACAGTAATCCACCAGTTTGGTCTGACAGGATCAGCCCATGACAAATCCATCCTGCTTAACATCCTGCAGCCCACTGGTCTCAGAGAAGGGACACCAGCCTCTCCATCAGGACTGTCTCCATCAGTTTTTCACGATGGGTGTAAGGTTTACCGGCCTGTAGTTTCCCAGTTCTTCTTTGGGACCACTCTTATGGAGGGTACCACGTGAGTCATCCTCCAGTCCGGAGGTACATTGTCTGAGACCAGGAAGGCACTAAACAGGTCTGCCAAGGCCCCGCCAGGTTCTGCCAGCTCTCTCAGTACCCGGGTGAATGCCATCTGGCCCTGCCTTGTCCACCCTCAGTGCCCTCAGGCCCTCCAATACCCTGCCTCTGATTCCCCATCTGTTACCTCCCCCGAGCCTGACCTCCCACCCCCAGTAGCACCCCTCCTTTCTCCTTAGTAAACACCCGAGCAAAGTATTCATTAAGTACTTCGCCTCCTCTGGCGGTTTCCACCCACTCCATCCCTCTTAATTCTTACTATTTTGTCCCTACAACTCCTTTTCTCCTGATGTACCTGAGGAATTCCTTCTCCCTCTGCTTGATGCCTGCGCCAGCCTGAGCTCCTAGATGCCTTGGCTGCCCTTACTGCCTTTGTCACTTCCTTTGATTCCTTCACGTAATCCTGTCCTCCCTCTCCCTGTTTTTCTGAACCTCCTAAAAGTGACTTGTTTATTTCTTACTTTCTCCATGACCTCCATGCTCAACCAGCTGGGTTTCTTGGCCTTCGCTCTCTTACTCCGGACCTGGATGCAGGTTTGGTTGACTATCAATCCCCAGTTTATGACCTCCTCCTCTGGCTAGTGTTCATATTAGTTTGGACTCTGGCTAGATACCCTTTAACTACCTCCCCATCCTCCCAAAGTTGGCACTCCTGAAGTCCAACACTCTTGTGCCTGTTTCTACTTCCCCTTACCCATTTTCAGCGTGAACCACACTGGTGGTGGTCACTCCCTGCCCCAGTTCCCTCACAAACTCCCATTTGCCAGCATGGAGGTCTAGGGTGTTCCCCAACCTGGTTGGCTCGCTGATCAGTTGCATTGGAAGCTGTCCAAGAACAGCGTCCAGAAGTATCTGCTCCCTTCTGTTTAGTGGTGGCTGGGGTACTCAATCCACATCCGGCAGGTTAAAGTCCCCCACCATCACCATGCTACCCTTTCGAGGCAATTCTGATCTGTCCCAATAATTCCCTGTCTAACTTCTCTGTCTGAGATGGTGGCCTGTACACTACTCCCATCCTGAGAGTCCTATTCTTGGAATCCTGGTTGCATCCATAACAACCCTGTACTACCCTCCTCATGAACACACTTCAGTCCTTCTCTCTCACATATAGTGCCGCCCCCCTCCCATTTACCCTATCTCTAAATATCTTATACCCTGGTAATGGGTGGCCCATGTTTAGTGTGACTGCCATGTCCACCTCCCTTCACCTTATAGAGCCTGTAGCTCTGCTGTTTTTCTAGGCTCCTAGTGTTCAAGTGACCACCCTCCACCCTTTTCCTCCCCTCCGCTGCTCTCCTTCCTAGCATCCCCTCTAGTACTCCCTTTTTCCCATTGTTTCTAGCATGGGGGTAAGCTCATTCAGCTTCTTCCTGTGGATTCTGCATGCCTCCTGCCCAACTGCCACCCCCGCTCCTAGTTTAAATGCCCTCTTTGCTATGTAATCCCCATCCTCTGCTTCAATACCTTCTTGCCCTCCTCACTTGGGTGAAGTCTATCCTTACTGTAGAGATCCCTGTCCTCCCAGGTCCCTCCCACTCACCAACAGCCCATAACATTTGGATTGGCACCAGGTTCTTAGCCATTTGTTAAATTCCTCTATCCTCAGTTTCCTTGCAGTGCCCACCCTGGGCACTGGGAAATCTTCAAAAAGCTACTGATCTTCCTGCCTCCTCACATATTGGTCCTAGCTCCTCAAACCTCCCCTTGAACTACCTCTATCATCTCTCTCTCTCTCTCACTAGATCATTTATAATAATAATCATCTTTATTTCTTAGCGATTCAGAATATCAAAGTGCATTACAATAAATAAAAACTGATAAAACCACAAATAGTATGCCAGCCGGTGGTGCGAGGCTAAGGTGCTGGGATGCCTTACCTCACCACACACTGATGACCCATGTTTGGGAGCGCACAGACCATCAGATGTCGGGGAGGCAGAGGCTGGATGGAGCTGCGGGAGGCAGCTCTCATCTCGGGAAGGAATGGTGGTATCCTCGGCTCTTGACTGCCTCGCAGTGGAGGCCATGGGGCAGCGCAGGCCAGAGGGCACCAGCGATAGGCCAGCAGGTGGGTGGAAGGGAGCCATCACCATGGCTGTAGTATGCATGCGCGCCTCACGCGCGCCATCTACTCCTGGGACCCGGGGTAAACTTGGGAGGACAAGAAAAAGAAATAATGATCCGGCCACAGGAGGGCCGACCCTCTGCAGGCTCTGCTCGGCTGGGCATAAGGTAATCCCTGGTAATTCTGGGATGTCAGGGCTGGAGGGCCAGTAGGGCTGAAGGGGGCAGCTGGAAGACGATAAATACATATTTAAAAAAATATTTAAAATACAGCAGTAACACAAAACAATAATGATCTCAACTAATAAAAATGCAAAATTAAATAAATATGTTTTCAGTGCTGTCTTGAAGCTTTCCACAGTCTGGCACTCTCGAACTCTATGAGTAGAGAATTCCACAGGGTCAGGACTGCAAGCGAACAAGTTCCAGATGTCTTTAAACAGACCTGGGAATCTCTAGCAATCCTCATCAGTGGAGTGGAGTGATCCGAGAGGGACAGTAAGGGAGAGTTCTTGCAGGTAAATCAGTCCGAGTCCATGTAGGGCTCTATAGGTCAACAAACCGACCTTAAGGTGATCCGCTATGGAACTGGCAGCCAGTGCAGTTCATACAGTACAGGTGTAATATGGCTAGATCTAGGAAGCCCAGTCAGTAACCTGGCTGCGCATTCTGCACCAGATGCAGGCGGCTGATATAAACCCCAGGTAGCCCTAGGTACGGCACTGCAGTAATCCAGCCGGGAGGTCACAGAGTTGGTGACCAGAGTCAGAAGGTGGTCGGATGGAACCAAATGCCTAATCCGAGTGATTTCATCAGATGGTAAAATGAGGTCTTGACAACAGAAGACACATGAAATTTCAGGTCAGCCTTCGTCAAGAATAACACCCAGACTACACACCCGTTCAGAGGTCATCAGCTGGCAGCCTCCTAACGTAAGTCGGACACCTGTCCTGCCATAGACCCCTCTGCCTGGCGACCAGGATCCAAAACCAGAACCTCAGTCTTATCGGGTTCAACTCCAGCCAGCTGGCACTCATCAGTCCTGGATCTCGGAGAGGCAGTTGTTAAATACTGAGACCGCAACATCTCTGTCGGGCGCAAAGACATGTACAGCCGAGTATCATCTACATAGCAGTGACAACTCAGTCCGTACCATCTAACAATGTCCCCAGTGGCAATATGTACACCGCAACAACATGGGGACAGTACCGAGCCTGTGGGACCCCACATGGCAGGAGAAAGCATCAGAGGAAAAATTCCCAATACTACTCTCTGAAATCTGCCAGTGAGAAAGAGTGGAACCAGCTGAGGACTGTGTCAGACAGTCCATGAACCAACTGAGCACTCTAACAATGCCCATGGCCACGGTGTCAAATGCTGGAGAGATCAAGGAGGACCAAGATGGACGGCTCCTCAATCTCTCGCTATAAGGAGGTAATTCAGCACATGGACAAGGGCCGTCTCAGTATTGTGCTCTTTTCCTAAACCCAGACTGGAAGGGATCATAGATGTCATGGATGGCTTATTATTGGCAGGTTCCTTGCCACTTTAAATCTTGCGGAAGGTCTTCAAGCTGGCTCCTCCCACCCACCTGGGTGGTAAAACTCTCAGCTCGACCCAGCGCCAGATCTAGCCGCTGGAAGCCAGGTTGTGCGTTGAAGCCGGGAGGCCGGAGTGGGTCATGTGGATGAACAACATATACCATTCCTAGAACTCCTGTTACAGGTGAGTAACCTGTATTACTAGGGACATGGATATGTTGTTCATCCACACTGTGTGGGACTCTAGCAGTTCTCTGGGAGAGGAGGCAGGCACACCCCTACTTAGGTAAGAAGACTGAGGGCAGGCCCGACCAACATCCCGGCGTGACCAAGGTCGATGTGGAAGGGAAAATAGCTATGTCTGCTTCCAGGCAGGAGCCCTGCGGATATCCTGGACAGGGTATCCTCGGAAGCATGCCAATGCAGGCGGAAGGGAGGCGGTAAAATGAGCACTTATCCTCTGGGAGCCCATGCCCGCCCACCTACAGCGGAGACCTGTGAGGGTGACCCGCCTGCTTCGTCATCCGCTTGGCTGCAGGTCTGCCAGGTGCGGCTTCAGCATAGATGACAAACAGCTGGCGAACCTCCCGAACTAGCCCCTCGCTCCCTGGGTAGGAGGCGTTAAAGGTCCCAATGGAATCTTATACACGGCCTCCGGCGTGAATGAGGATGAACCCTGGCAGACACAGTACCCGGTTAGGGAAGACTCCAACTGCCTCACGGAAGGACCGGGTGGGGTGCAGGACAACCTTGTCCCTGTGGAAGACCAGATAGGGAGAGTCAAAGGGCCTGAGACTCTCCCTCCTTCTGGATGGCAGAGTAGCCCCAAGAGGTGTTCTTCCACAACAGGTGAGGCTTCGCGCACCTGTGCAAAGAGTTCGAATAATTGCCCGTGACTGAAAGCCATACCAGCAAGATCCCACAGAATGGATACTCTCCCAAAGGGAGGTGTGATTGAGCCTAGAAGGTGTCAGACCACCTTTTCTGCCACCGACTGCCTTCAGGCCCAGAGACAGGGTGACCAACAGAAGCACCTAGAGGGTGGAATCGGCTGAATCGTAGTTCAAAAGAATGGACCGCAGATGGTCGGAATGCTCGCCGAGGACGGGAGGGGCCCATGCTATCCCAACACCAAATGGAGAACTCTTCCATTTGAAGGCGAGCATGTTTGGCTGACTTCTGGCAGGATGCCTCAAAAGCGTCGAGGACCTTGCTGGGGGACCCAAGGCCTGGTCCCTAGCGCACAGGGACCAGGCCTTCAGGTGCGAGGATTGAAGGTCCAGATGGAAAACCTTCCCCTGAAAACAGAGATCAGGACCAAGCGGGCTGAAGCTGCCTCGGGAAGCCTGGGGGCTGAGACTGAGGACAGCTGGATACCAGAGCTGGCAAACCAATCTGGGGCTACAGCATCGCGCCTCGCCTAGTCCCTCTCGCATTGCCCGTGGGTCAAGGGAAATGGGAAGAGGCGCAGAAAGAGGCCTGAGTCCATGCCTCATGCATCCTACAGTGAACCTTGCTGAGGGGGTGGGCATGAGACAGTCTTGGCCTCGTGTCTCCCTGGAGGGAAGGAGGAAAAGATCCTGTGCTACCTCCGGCAGGGAGACCACTCATGAGGCACAGCCTATGTCGGCTTAGGGCATCAGCCAGGGTGCTGGAGGCTCCTGCCATCGAATAGCTGAGGAAACACGCTCCCGGCTGTGTGAAAGACCCAATGCGGAGAACCTCCTTATGCAGAGGCAAGGGCTCGTCCGAACCTGGCAGGGTAGGTAGCACATGTTAGGTGGTGTTGTCCGCCTGGACCTAAACCACTAGACCCCGCAAATGAACAGCGGCTTAATGGCGGACAGCCTGGAGCTCCAGCAGGTGGAAAGACATTGGAACTCCGAGAGGACCAGGCGGCGCACTCTGTATTCCCTTGATGGGCACCCCACCCATCCGAGCATGTCGGTCGGGAAGAACCGTCGACTCAGGGCGGACGAACAGGATCTTCTCCTGCAAGAGCTGGAATGGTCCGAAGAAGGCGTTCCCCTAACTCCTGGGCTGTAGTCACGAAACTGGTCGAAAGCGCGGCACTGTGGCCACTGGCTGGCGAGGCCCCACTGGGGGACGCATGAACAGCGGTCCAAACAGACCGCTGGAGCAGGCCGCCGTGAGGCCCAGGAGGTGAGGAGGTCCCAGCAGTGCAACTGCCCAGTCAGACCTGACTAGGTAGGGGAAGAACCTCAGCCCTGTCACGCCAGGAGCCGAGCTCAGACTCAGCGTCGAGCCTCGTCCGAAGAAGATCACCCACTAGATACGAGGTTGCAGCGTGGCTCCGATAAAGGAGACCAGTCTGACAGCCAGAACTCTGGATCGTCCCTTCCGTCCGGAAGGGTTGCAGTCAGGCCGCCATCCGGGTGGGTTATGCCGGACCCCTCGATGCTGCAGAAGCTGCTGGGCAGAGACCAAGGGCCTGGCCTGGAACTCAGTAAAGAGATACCCCGCTTAAGGAAGGAGGGAGAGTCTCCCAAGAAACGGATGGAGAAGGTGCGAGCGTCCTGGAGGTCCAGCAAAAAGCCTTGTTCTGAGGATGGGATATCTGAGGCAGAGACCATCGGACTGCAAAAAAAATGGGCGTAAGCCCCCGTCCGTTGGGATCAGGAATACCTGGACACGAACCCAGGGTCTGAAGGAGGGTCCATGGCCTTCCGATCACCTCTAATCAGAGGGTCAGGCAAGTTGGCTCAGCGGGCCGACAACTGAAGCTGTGGACCCCAAGACCAGTGTGGGAAGCGGCTCGAATGGGTGGTGCCTGCTCGCAATCCCGAGGCAGGGCCTTCCCTAACATCTCCGACACCCAAAGGTCCAGGACGGACCAGGTGGAGCGGGCACGTCTCCCACAGGGACCGGAGTAGGAGCAACGGGCCGGGACAGCGCCCTAGCCCATCACTGGGCAGGCTTGGAGGAGAATTGGCGAGGAGCTCCTGGGCCTTTGCCTCCTGCTTTCTTTAGAGGAAAGCGCTGGTTTGAGTCAGGACACCCAGCGCCAAGCCTGCTGGCCTGGTGCTGGGTCGGTCAAGCCGCAGGGGCGGGGGGCAAGGGGCTTATGAAAGGCTGCTGGCTGCCTTTGTCCCTCAGGCGGGGTGACGAGTCGGAGTGGCATCGGACTTCTCCCGGTCCCCTGGGTGTCCCTCCACTCCAGGGCGAAAAGATCAGTCCCAAGAGGGATGTCCGCCAACATGCTGGGTTCCAGTGAGAAGAGACAACTCCAGCCACACACCCTCGGCGTATGGCCACGCCGCCACCAACCTGGCACAGGAATCATCTAAGTCCAGAGCAGTCTGGAGCTGCTGCTTGCCACCGCCTCTACCTGATCCCGCACCCGCCAGACTGAGGTCGCAGGTCGACCGGAGATGAGGAGCACCTCGTCCAGGGAGCCCAAAAGGGCGTGAGAATGTGCATCAGTGCAGCCCGAGCTGGCCTGTCGGAGGCCTAGGAGGGCCTTAGCGTAAACCTGCGCCAGCGTAGTCCATCCTTTTGGACTCCTTGTCAGGGGGCCTATCCATGTCCGAGCATTCCCAGAACACTGGAAAACATTGTGGTAACTAACCTCTCAGCGAGGGGTGCTCGAGCCGGACGAAGAACCGACAGGGACAGAGTACTTCCTGGCCATCCTGGCGGGCGCAGGGCAGGAAGTAGGCCACGCCAGAGCTCAAGGCATGGGCCCACGATGGCCTCGGCCACCGGAAGGCCTCTGAGGGTGAACCCCTTGGGTCTAGAATTTCCATAAGGGATAAGGGGCCCGCTTGGACACGGGCTCGAGCTGCATCCAGGTGAATTCGAGATGAGCTGAAGCAGACCCATGAAGGATGATGGGCTGTCATCCACAGATCGTTCGGAAGAACCCGGGTCCTCCGACTGGGACATAGAGAGGAAGCCGGACTCCGAGGGTCCCTTGACTGCCTCAGGCCTGAGCCACTCTTAGTCCGCCGAGGCGGGTGGGAGTGAGGGGACTGACAACCTGCGGGACAGGTGGCGGCCCGACCAAGGTTCACTGAGGGCAGTGGGGCAGCAAGGATCGGACAAACAACCGTCCCGGAGTGGGCACCTCGACTGCAGCGGCGGTTGAGTCGACCACGATCGGTGACAGCTGCTGCTGGATGGGGGAATGAATCGGTCCGATTGATTCCCAGACAACAACAACTGCTGCCACATGAACTCCTCGTAACGCCGACGCCGATCGTCATCAAGCCACCTCATTTGAGGAGGGAGACCAGGAAGAATGGTAACGCCCACTAACTCGGTGCCTCGACCGAGAATGCCGGGTCGGCGTGAGCTGCTTGACCGAGAGGATGACCGAGACTGAGACCTGAAACCTCGGGGAACGAGGGCAGGCCTGGGAAGGAGTGGAGCGCCCGTCCTCCTCAACTCTGAAGAAAGGGCTGAGGTCTACGACCCAAAGGAACAGGCAGAACCTCAGCCTCCACGGGAACCGGCGAAGGGATGGCGGCTCCAGCAGAAGACAGCCCAGATGATGGGTCGAGAGACTCGACAACGTCGGCGGGAGTCCTGGCGGCTGACCTGGCGAGAACACCATGAGGTCAGAGGCCTGAGCCGCCCTCGACCAGAGTGAGGCGTCGTACGGCAGGGAGAGGAACTCTCTCTCTCTCTCTCTCTCCCTCCAGCGCGGCAGATGGGACTTAGCCTGCGACTCCTTGGACTTGGTCCGAGAGGCAGGTCCTCAAGGTCCCTCCTTCGAGGAGGGACTGCCAAGCTCCTTGAAAGAAGCTGAATGAGGAGAACTCAAGGAGAGCGGGATAAGCGCCCACGACCGAGGCGGGGAGCAGCCGCCCTCCCTGGAGGAAAGAAGATCGAGCTGCTCAGCTGAGACAGCCGTGCGTGACACTGCCGAAGATTCTCCGAGGAATTTTCCTAAGCAGAAAAGGTTTCAGGTCGCTTCGAGCCCTGAACGGTCGCAACGATCCTCCAGTGAGCTGGTCGAAGGGGCACAGCAAAATTCGCGAAATCTCATGTGATCAAGAGATCCAAGTCGAGGCAGTAGACGACGGAGTGCGGGACTTTCCTGGAGGAATTAACCGGCGCTTCCGGGGCTGGAAACGAATGATTCATCACGCAGTGAGAGAAGAAGATCAGTTTAGAAAACTTCCAATTAAATTTGGAGAGACCGAAAATTTCAGGAACCAGTCGAACGCAGAAGTGCTAAGGAGGGAACCTGAGCTTCCAAGCGGTAAGGAAGATCTGGCGTCCTGGGCGGGCAGGAGTTTTACCACCGGGTGGGTGGAAGAAGCCAGCTTGAAGACCTTCGCAAGATTTAAAGCAGCAAGGAACCTGCCAATAAGTGTGGATGAACAACATATCCATGTCCTAGAACTCTGCCTTTTAGAGGAGAACTGGGATTGATAATCTGCATGGTACGCCATCAATCTTAGCCTGTTGGCATCCAGGCCAAATTTCCACCAGCATTGCTCTGGCCTTCAGCCTACTCTCCTCATCTCCCATTTGTCCCCACATGCACATGAACAACATGAAAATGCCACCCTGCTTCCAAGCTCTCCAACAAATCCTATTGACATTAAACTTTCAAAGAAAATAAAACTGTGCAACCACACTGCAGGACTTAATTTTAATTTATAATAAGGTTCAGTCATTCCCTACCAACATATCATTTACACAGAAGTCCAACCCTCCCACAAGTAGCACACACGTAAAATACATTTTAAAACAGGAGAAGACTACGCCTGCGACCCGAGTTCAGGAGGCGAGTTCAGGCCCTGGTAAGTTAGCAGGGGGTGGACTGAGAGCGGAGGCCCTTGTGGTGCTCTCCTCCCCAGGCGAGCGGGTTAGGTGGGTTCGGCATGCCATCGACCCCAGTGGAGACCAGGGGCGGTCGCAACAAGCCAGGCAGCACGAGATCAGCGTGGCCAATGCCAGCAGGGTTGCCGTGCACCAGGCATCGGGGCGTGCCACACAGGGGTGGGGAGCCAGCGTGGAACAAGGGAAAAGACCAGCTTCATGGGACAGGCGTGGCACCAGTCCCCATTCCCTCCACGGGTTCTCCTTGGCTGGCCTTCCAGTTCCTCCCTCCAGCACCCACCTGCAGCAGGAGTCTAACTTACAAGACAGCCCAGAAGCGATGGCTACCCTCCCTGGGCGGGTAGAACCGAAAAGCTAGCTGCTGGGGGAGATAGAGAGAGAGAAGGCACAGACTGAGGGATCCACAGGCGGCCAGGATAAGGACCGGATGCCCGAAGAAGGTCCTAAGAGCCGTGACCGAGCAAAATAGATAAAAAAAAAACACACTAGGAGCAAAGGTGCAGGAAGAGTCACTAGCAGGTGTAATTTAACTATATCTTAAAGGACTGACTTTGTTTCTCTAGCGGTCATTTGCTCTGGCTCCACAGCATGCACTCCTCCCACCATCCTGCTGCTTTATGGCCAGTAAAACTAAGTTTTGTCTTGAAATGTGAACTGTAAGCAAGCAGGAAATACAATCGTATAGATTATGCCCACTGATTTAAGTTTTGTTGCCATTTCATAAATGTTTCTCTCAAATGTTAGTGAAGGAGTAGTCAGGAAGAGAATCACACATGATTCTCCGATTCGAACAGGAGCTTATTCCCTTGCTGCATGAAGAACTTGATCTCTAGTGTTAGAAGAGGCCACGTGAAATGATGGGTCAGCCATCACTCATCAGCTGATGCCCTCCGGACGAGTTATCCTCCACAGAGTTATCCAATATGCTTTCTGGATTGGTATTGTATACCAAAGACCCACTGCCTCGGGTAGCTAGTGTTCAAGAAACAAGTTATTAAGTCCCAATCCTCTGTACCTTCAGGGACCCCAGGAGTCTTCTGTTGGCAGCTCTCACTAAATTTTCAAGCTACTCCGATCTGTTCTGGACAGCCATTGGTCGTTTATCATGGTGGCAATCACAGCCAGCACTTTTCACTCCTTGTTGGTCTCCTCCACTGAGTCTGCCAGAACATCTGCTTTTTGTTCTACAAGGACCAGGCGCTCAGCTTGTTGATCCAGCTTGTTATCCAGTCAGTGGATAGTCTGTGTTAGTAGACTGACTGCTCTTTGAAACAACTCCATAGTTGCAGGTTGCTTTCTGCCACTATCTCCGGGCTGCTGCGTGGCAAGCTGCTTGGAAGGCCCCATTCCTGCATTCTCCTGCTTGCCAGCTCCTGAGAAAACCCCATCATGGCCAAGGGATATTAAAGTCACCAGTTCAGTTAAGTAGACAAGTCAAAGTTTTAAAATACAAAACAAAAGTTGCAGAAAGTGGTGTTTTAATCAGTGATTTAGGGACTGATGGATGGGCAGCTAAGGAGACACATCTTCCTTGCTGGACAGCTGGCACCACCTCTGGATGCCCCCATCTTGCAAAGAGATTGTGTACCACGAGGTCAGCAGTTCCATTCATGAACCATGGAGTGGACATGCTTAACTGGTCTGCCACAATGTTTGGAGACCCAGGAGAAACATTGCCGACAGTTGAAGGATGAGGGACAGTGCCCAGTACCATAATCTCATCGCTTCCCTGCACAGGGATAGGATGAATGCCCCTTGTTCACTAATGTAATGCATTACACTGACACTGTCCATTGGTAGTAAGAGAGGGCCAGGGCAATGATGATTCTGAAATACCTGGAAGCTGTACAGGACAACCAGCGTCTCAAGACATTTATGTGCAGTTTGGCCTCCACCTTGGTCCAAGACCCTTGTGTTTGAAAAGGGTTGAGATAAGCATCCCAACTGGAGCCAGAAGCATCCGTGGTGAGAATCTGTACAGGAGCTGGTACAAGGAGTGGAACGCCTTGAGCAAACTGTCACAGTCCATCCAACACAACAACGCTTTTCAAAGAGGAGACATGACAAGGCCATTTGCTTCAACTCATTTGTCAGCTGATCTCACTGGTTCCTGAGTGTCCACTGTGGGATCGCATATAAAGCCAAGCTTAGCAGTCCCATCACTATGGCACTAACCATGAGGCCCAGGAGACATAACATCATTCAGGAAGAGATGTAGTGGCTCCTATGAAACCAAGCATGCCTGAGCAATCTGTGCATCTGCTCTCTCTTGCATCAGGAAGGCAATCCCTTCTCTGTGTCCAAGATTTCTCGTATGTACTGTAGATATTGGCATGGAGTCAACACAGACTTTGGCATATTCATTGTGACCCCCATGTTGTCGAACAGCTGTAAGCTTTAGGACAGGGTCTAAAGAAAAGCTTCCTAGTACTGGCTTTCAAGGAGACTATCATTCAGAAAAGGAAGACATAAGCCCTGCCCTGTGAAGGGGCTGCTGTAACTACTAAGCATTCTGTAAAGCCCTATAGTGCAGGGGCGAGCCAAAGGGCAAGCTTTGAACTGACAGTGCCTGCCTTCCAGCATAAAGTGAAGGTACTGTCTACTCTACACTTGATTACCCTGATATGAAAGTATGTATCCTTTCCATGGAACAAAGCCAGTCCCTTGTCTGTAAGCTGCAAATCAGGGCTTGCAGAGACACCATTCAAAACCTTTGTATTCAATGTATAGTCTGAAGTCTCTGAGATCCAATACAGAATGTAGATCACTGTCCATTTTGGGACTAGGAAGTATCTGGAATAGAACCTTTTGTTCCTGTCTTGTGGAGGAACCGGTTCTATGTGCCGCTTTGAAACAGAATCTGACCTCCTCCTTTAGAAGGGAAAAGTGGCCTGGAGGATAAAGGATGACCCAGAGCAGTTTCTGTTTTTCTGTTTTATTGTTAATTTAATTTTTATTGGGTTTTGACAAGACACAGAAACAGAGAGAGGTTGCATAGAGAAGTGCTAATTGATGATTTTTGATCGCTCTAGCACTTGTTATTTTATCCGCCAAATAATGTCACAGAAATAAAGCATATTACAATAAAACCAACTAGTGTCTATCTTTTGCCTGTTTGGTAGAAGTCCTAATGGGGATTGGTGCCAAGGTGTCCAGCTTGGCGGCCTGTCAACACAGTGGCAGTGCTATAGCTCGTGATGCCAGCAACTGAGTTCATAACAAGCTGGAGTCGTCAGGGCCAGCTGGTGGAAGAGGACTGAGCATCCTGGGGACATTCTCCTCCTCCGGGGTTGGGAGGATCACCACCTCACTGCAATACTGTCACCTAGGTGACCATAGGTGGCAGTGCAGCCAAGGGCACCATGGGAGGTAGGGATGCAGGCTGGGATCTGGTGCAGCAGCACACCAATGCATGCACACCTTGGATCTCCTGTGCATGTCTGCTTCATGGGGGTGGAGAAAACACAAGCTCCCACAGACAGACTGACGAGTGGCCCCACTGGACTGAAGTCAAGACCGACCAGAAACTTCAGCTGCTAACCTGACAAGAATCATACAGTGGGAGTGGGGCCTCCCCTTCCCCACCTGGGAGAAACTGATACCTCAGATGCATGGGGTGGACAGCTGGAGGACTGGATTCACCTGAGCCGGTTCCTTGGAGACCTTGAAAGATACTTCTGGCTGTGGTGCTAAGGGGGCATAAAGAAGACTAATTAAAAACAAAAAGTCCAGCCTGAATCAAGAACACCAACTTGATAGGTCTCTTGACTGCAACAGTTGATCGCATCCAGTACTGAAAGCAGGTACACATACACTGCCTCTATTAGTAATGATCATGATCAGAGGAAGGAAAGGTAAAAAGAAAGAAAAGGCAGAGTAGTAAAGTAGTGTATAAGGGTGAGACAGGAAAAGAAAACGGGGGTCACCTCATGGAACAAAGTCTGGACAGTTATCCAGCTGGTACAGGCTGCTTTTTTAGCCACCAAAATCAGAGTCAACAGCAATCTGAGAGTTGGACCTGTAGTACTCCTGTCAGGAGGAATGGCAATGGGATTAGTGATGAAGTCACCTCTACAGGACAGCTGGAAAATCTTCTCCAGTTCCCAAATTACCCACAAAAGGCTTTATACAGATTCTCAATAAGTTGGATCAAGTTTCACTAAGAATCCTCGTCAACTGGGGAGCTTGTCTGGCAGGATTAAGTACTTTCTCCTGTTCTGTTAGACTGGACGTAGCTGGAGATATCAAAAGTGGTCAGTAGGAGGGAGCTGAAAAGTAGATTGCAGATAAGCAAACAGAAGAATACTGTGAGAGTCCAACATTTGGAAGAAAAATCTATTGTTTCAACCCCTCATTGCTAGGTCGAATTTGTTTGGAGTGTATGCCATGTCATGAGGGATAGCTCAAAGGTGAAATGGCTGGATGGCAGATAAGAAGGCTTTTCAGAGAGCTATCCAATGCCGAAAGGTTTCTGCCAGGTAGCATATGAATTTGGTAAGGAAGGCATCCCAGGGAACTGTCAAACAGAAAGTAGTCCAAGTTATAAGATACTGTTTAGAGTGAATGCAGTGTGCTTCCAATATGGTTAGTGGGCACAGACAGTCAGACACACAGGGTCCTGTGCTGGGCCACAATGCATACCATCTGAGATTAGGAAAATTTACCCTTCCTCAATCTCAAGGCAAGCGTAAAATAGAAGCAAATTCGAGGGGCTGCCAAATAAATCTTGAAATAACCTTGTTCCAGGATTTTAAATCCGATGTGGGCTAGCATGACTGGAAGTGTTTGAGGAAATACAGGATCCTAGAGAGGATATTTTGGCATATTACCTCTAGTCAATGAAAAAGCATAGGAGTAGTGAGTCCACTTGGAAGACTGCCATGATCTCCTGCGTGGCGGCTCAAAGTTAAGCATTTCTAGGTGCATAGCTTGACCTGAGGTAATGCAATGCTCCTTTATGCCACTTAAAGGTAAATGCTATTTTCAGGGCTGGGAAGGAACGTAATTCTATGACAGAATCTCCATCTTCTGCATGTTCAGTTTAACACAGAAACATAGAAACACAGACAATGATGGCAGAAAAAACAACCCATCCAGTATGCCCAAGTTCCCTGTTTAGCCCTGGGACTTGCTGTCTCACCAGGGTCTTAGCCCTTTTCATCCCCGCTTCTGCTACCCCGGCAACCATTATACCCTTCATTATATCCCAACCGTGCATGAACCCACCAACAGTTTTAGCACCCACCACTCTGTCAAGCAGATTGTTCCATGGCTCCAGCACCCTTTCTGTAAAATAATACTTCCTCATGTCCTTCTGGCGCCTCTCCTGTCAGTTTCACGTGACCAGGAACCAATATTCAAGCTAAATATTTCCCTGTAGTTCACCTTACTAATTCCATTTGAACCTGAATGTCTCCATCATATCTGGTCATAGCAGTACATGTTCAGTGCCTTGGGCACTCCTCACTGAGACTCAGCCCTGTTGACCCTGAATCATTTTGTTACCATGCACTGTACCATCTCCAGACTCGCCCCCCAACCTACCTGAGGTGAGGACTCCAGAACTGGGTGCAGTACTCCAGGTGTGACCTCACTAAGGATCTATATAGGGAAGTATTACCTCTTCTGCTGTGATTACTGAGGAGTCAACCTCTTCCCCGCTGGGAGCTCCCTCCTGAATAGGAGTCCCCACCCCATATTTCTGCTTTTAATTCCTACCCATTACTTTGTCCCAACCCCTCTTAAAGCTGTCCACTGTCTTTAGGGATATCACTCCATCTGGCAACTCATTCCACTTAGCACCACCCTCTTGGTGAAAAAATATCTCATTTCCTCTTGAATCATCCTCCCACCAGCTTGTGGCAGTGTCCTCTCATGGTTTTGTTACTGCTAAGGCTGAAGAAACCCTCGGAGTTCACCTTGTTTATACCACTGAGGTATTTAAATGTTTCAATCATGCCTCCCCTTTCCTCCTGTCCTCCAGGAGCATCGTTGAGGTTCTGAGTCTCTCTTCCGTATGTCCTACTTTGCTGACCGGATCATTTTAGCTGCTCTCCTCTGGACCATTTCCTGAAGACTGATTTCTTTCCTTGGGTATGAGTACCAATACTGCACCCTGTGCTACATGTGCTGATGCACCAGGGATCAGTACAGCAGAAGAATGAGCTCTGCCTTCCTGCTAGTTACTTCTCTGGCTATGCAGCCTAACATTCCACATTCTGAGGCTGGGAAGTTCAGTGACTTGTGGATCAATTTTTGTATGAACTGAGTAATGTGAGAGCCCTCTTCTCCCTCAGGCAATCTGTAGAGGTGAATGTTCTTCCTGCTTATATGACCTTCAAAGTCACAGCACTTTTGTTCCAAGCTGCATTTGCCTGTGATGGAGCTGCAAGATCAGGTCCGCTTATAGTGTCCTGCGTACTCAGTCAACGCCGTGATGGCACCTTGCATATTTCTCGCATACTTCTGTAGGGTATCTACATCAGTACGCAGGGTTTATCGCCATGTAGCCACCTCTGACCACAAAGATGTAAGCTCCACAAAAAGTGGTTGTTAGTGATGTCTGTCCTGGAGTAGCCAAAGTGTGCAGAGGAGGACGCCATGCTGTGGGAGATGAAATCTCTCAGTCAGGGTTCACTGCTCTGCAAAACGCTAAGTTCAGCCTCCTTCCTGTAACTGCTGTTGCTTTTCTTTTTCTTCCCGAATCACCCATTTTGTACTGCCACCTGTCACATACATAAAACCGGTTAACTGAAGCTAAAGGTGTCAAATGGAGGAGTTTGATCAAGGCTGCAATGGCGCTCTAGATTTTCACTCCATTCCAGCAGGTGATGTCACCAGAGTCAGATCTGGAGCTTTTCTGTCAAGTACAGAGCAGGGAACAAGTGATACTCTTGGTAATAAGCGACAAATGACGAAGAAACCTCCCACTAACCTCCCTTTGTGTGCTGTGCTGGGTGAAAGGTCCCCCTTATTAATATTAACTCCTCATGGTCTATTTATTCTCTCTAAAAGTCTCCTTGTTTGTCTGTATACTTTTCTGTTGTATATATTTGTTGTGCATTTTCATCTGTTTATCTTTCAGGGTGGTCACCCATTTCTATCTTTTCTCCTGTAGACCCTGATAGTGCTAATACTGATGCTGAAGACCCTTATGTTTTTCCCTAATCTGTTACTTTCCTATGAAAAGTAGAGCTAGGGATTACAAACTGCCCAGGTCTATAGTTCAGGAACACCTGCAAACTGTTTTGCAAGTAAAATAGCAGAAGAGAATATCAGTGAGCATCGCTGCAGAGGTTACCACATATGGGCTTATCTAGGAAGAAGCTCCGTATAGAGAAAAGAGCAGTGCTCACTAGGGCAGTAATTGTGCTGTAAATGGCGGAATTACATTCACCAAAAACCCCCCAGAAGGCAAGAAAAGCCTTGGGTTGCTGTATAATGTAAGCTGTCCCTGCCAAATCTGCACTATAACAGCCGAAAATAAAAACAAAGCTATAGAAATGGAGCACTTGCTTTTCTAGCACTGGATTCTGACTAGAATAGCACAGAAAAATGCATGAATGCTGCATGGTTAAGTTTATATAGCTAGAAGCTGCTGCCGTAGATGTTCTGTAACCTTCTACGGTGGTGTGGCATCTTGGGCTAAGCTCCCGTTACTCCTCCTCGAGTGCGCGTTAGTAGCGGAGAGTGTTGTGCTACAATGTTACTGTGCTCGCTTTAAACTCTGCATAGTAGTAGTAGTAAATCATTTTTATTCATAAATGAATAAAAGGATATTTCAATTGAGCAAAGCTCGTTTCAATAAAGTTCCATGTCACAATAAAATGAGGTCCACATCAAAAGACATAACATCAAATCACTAAAAGCCACATATAGACTGGGACAATTACAGTACAGCAATAAATAAGGAAGGATAAAAAAATAACAAGAAATTAAAATATAAACAATCAGTCTCATTACACAATAACATACTTAAGACAATAACAATTATTGCATGTTGTAGTATTGTGTAATACAGTTATCACCAATTCCTTAATTCACTTTTGTTATATCTAGTTCTAGTTTTCTTAATTCTAGGGAGATTTATTCCATAGACTAATTCCTCTAGCAGTACGGAAGATCTTCCAATATTCAGATTACATTTAATTGAAACAAATTGGGTTCCAACAGAGCTCTCAAACATTCGTTGTTTTCCTAACTTCAAAAGGTCAATTACATAATTAGGTACTTCCCGTATCAAACCTTAATCACAGAGTTGTAACAAGTGTAAATCTCTTCTCACTACAGGTTTATGCCAATTTAATTCCTTAAAAAGTATGCACCTATAGGTTTTATAAGGGCATCTAGTATAAAATAGAGCTAACCTACAAAGACTAAATCCACTTTATCTATGCTTTCCAATAGCCCCTCCATAGAGCAGATCGCCATAGTCAATCACTGGGAATAAAAGAAATTTACCACACTCAAAAGAATCTCTCTAGTCATAAACTTTTATACTTCTATAGAGGCCCAATCTCCTATTTGTATTTTTATAAGGAGTCAATATAAACATCCCAGCCCAGACATGGATCTAACCAAATACTTGTATGAATCCACCAGCTTAATGACAATACCATCCTCAGTATTAATTTCCAAATATAAATTTTTTATTATTTTAAACAAAAGTGACTGTGTTTATTGGCATTTAAAAATAAGAAGGTTCATCTTTAAAAATCCTGTACTTAAAGGCCAATCGTAACCTCATATTAATCAATTCAAAGTATCTCCCTCTACATATAATATGGTGTAATCTGTGTACATATGGCACCAGGCAACCGTTGATGTAATTTTAAGTTCATTCATGTAGATACTGAATAACAGAGCCCCAATATCGAACCCTGTGGTACATTTTCACCTCTAATACCTTAGATTTATAAGAACCCACTTCTACAAATTGGCTCTGACCCGTCAAGTAGGAAAACTACTTTACTGATTGAGGGACAAGCCAATCCGCTAAGTCTGGACAGGAGAACCCGATGGTTAAGGGTATCGAATGCCTTTGAGAGATCTACAAACAAGCTTCTATCATTAACCTCCTGTCTAGACTCAGCTGGATATCACTTACAACCCTGTCGAGGCTGTTTGTGTACTATGAAGAGCCCTGAAACCTGACTGGAAAGATGTCAACTTATTATTATCTTCAAGAAAACTTCTCAGTTGGCAAGATACTATCTTCTCAAAATAATTTAGAAATTTGAGACAAGGCGATATAGGCCGCATAGCAAGGCTAACATGCATAGAATAAAAGAGCATGAATATTTTTATTGTAAGCACTTGCCAAAATTAGGATGTTGCCAACATATCGTTTTGCGGTCTTCTCTTGCGTATCTTGTAGGATGCTGCTCAGTACTCCTCCTCGGCGGCCATTGTCATTAGAGCTGGCTGCTCTTTCTCGCTACTTTTATGCACAGGACAACTGAGAGGTGCTTATCGACAAACGCTCCAGGTAAACTTTGAACCAAGTCTTCCTTTGTATACAGAACGATGGTATGCTTCCATTAAAAGTGTAGCTATGAGTAATCCGATATGAAATAAATTAAACAAATATGTATAAAAGATTATTTAATTCCCAAGGTTGTTACTAAGTGGAGCTAACCGATCATGTGACTAATTCCTTCTATTTATTCTGAGCGTGCTGCCTAAGTAGAGCAGATAGGAGTAAGGTGCTGAAGCTGAAACACCTTGGTCAGTACTAGTGATTTCTAGCACTCTGTGTAGATTGTTATTACTAGTTGAAACTCTTTATTTGCTTCTATTTTATATTTTCATAATTAGTCTGTTTTATTTTGTTCTGTTTAATAAAAAGTAATTCTTTATTGACCTGTTACACTGCCTCAAGGGCCATCTGTTATCCCAACATCCTTTCACATGTTGCCTCTACCAAGAAACAAAAAAACTCCCGCTCATAGGTGCAATAACTTTGGGGGGCTCAGTCTGTATCTTGTATTAAGCAGTTTCATACAATGTGATCCACTGGGCAGGCAGGCATACCCAAAAGTTTCAATTTTCAAAGTTAGCAAAGTTAAGTGAAAGGTTCCCCACACTCCCCTCCCTCCGAAGCTACCTACCTTCTTGTGCATGTCCTTGAAGGGCAGCACCAGCCAGGGCATGCCCTGCACAAACCCCTGCACTGTTTCTGGTCTGAAGAGATGAAGACAATCTTGAGCAACTGGCCCCAGCTCTCGCCCCCGCCCCGGCCCCAATATGACTTCTTGAACTTGCTGTAAAAGTCGGCCAGGCTGCCGGTGAACTTTCTGCAGGGGCCGCAGATGCTGCTGCCAAAATAGAGCCCAAGCATCGAGACACCAGCAAGTGACATCCACCTCCTCCTTTTCCTCTTCAGCTCCATGAGCAGCCACCTCAGAAAGCCCTGCTCAGTCATACTCACCCGCCAACTCGTCTCCTGGGAACTGGGACCAGCCAGTGAGGGAGGAGGGAGGAGGAGGAGATAAAACAGAGAGATGGTAGGTTGTCTGATTTGTGGAGGAACCAAAAGGATAGTATTTGCCTTGCAAGTGGCAGAAGAAGAGGACGGATAGGGTCTGCAAGCAACATCAGTCAAGGCAGGGACTCATCGGTCTAGCCAGCAAACATGAAGTGACAACACCAGACTCCAGCAAACAGAAAAAGGTGGGGGATCCTCATGACTGAAGAATGAAGATATCCAGAGCCGTGGATCTCCACTGGAGTTTGGGGTGCCTTTGTGTGCTCACTGCCATAATTCCTGGAGTCCCAGCCACATGAAGACATCTCCAGGTGTTGATACTCTTGACTGGATCAAAGATAAAGCTGAAGGTTGGAAAGGGTTTGTGGCTAAAAGCTGTGAAAGTTCAGTCATTTTGGACTGGCTAGAATGCCTGGACTACCAATCCCAGGACAGTCTGGAAATCAGGTTTAAATTATATTACTGCCTGGGGATGTAATAACTGGGACCTATTTTGGGTGATTAAGTGACTGGAATTTGCTTGAAAATTACCAGCAGCAAACAAAACAAATATAAAAGCATCATACTAAAAAGAGTGATGCTACTTGTTTTTATACTCCAGTCAGAAACTCCCTTTTAAGTGAACATTGATAAACATCCTGAAGCTCTGCTGTTAACCTTTTGGTCAGCTTGGATAACTGAACCCACTGCTTTGTCTGCTTGTATATGGTGGTTTCGTTACAAGACTCCTACTTAAGAGATCTTAAATCTGGGAGAAATTGGTTTCATTTACTTTCATACTGTAATTTATGGTAGTCAACTATATTTTAAAGTTTTATAATTTAAGCAGACTCACTTGGATTATTTGGGGCATACAAGTATGGTAGCCAATGTGGGGCAGATACTAGTCAGTGAGGATGGACAGCCAGAGGATTAGGCCTCATGCCACTGGATACAATCTGCTCACCAACTGAAAAACAGACATGACATGGAGCACTATGGAGTGCATGGTGCAAGTAAGTGAAGTAACTGCAGGCAGCAGTGTTGTGGTCTTCTCACTCTAGGTCAGTCCTATTTACTGTAAATGTGTGTAAGCCTATCAGAGGAATAACCTGAAAGTTTGCAAGTGAATAAGCTAGGGAGTGAGCTCTGCATTGTACAAAAATGGGAAGACTCAAAGTACAAAACCACTCGGTATATATAGACTGTAACTTTTCCTTAGATTAGATCTTATAAATTGACCATACTTGCTTAATATATCCAATTCCATGGGTGCTTTATCTAGAAAATAATTACTTAAATGAACTCAAAAGCATATTATAGTACAATCTAGGACTGGAAAATAAAATACTCTATGGTTTAACATGAACCAGTGCAAATAGTGATATAAATTTTGTTTCTTAATATTTTTTAGATGCCAGGCTATCTCTGTATTTTATAGAAGATATTTGTACTGCATTACTGCTGTCTTAATGCAAGTCCTTTTATATGTGTAAATTGCAATGTATTTTAAACTTCTCATATTATAATAACTTTGATGTTAACCCATCACAGCTGATCAATAAAACTTGACTTGGAAACAAAAGACCAGAGCTCGACCCCTGGCAATTATCTCCAGAACCCACTCCTCCATGGTGCTCCCCTGCCATTGTTTTAAATGCAGGGAGATCCTGTCCCCACTCACCCCTGCAGGCAATAGGGGGAAGACAGAAGAGAGCAAGATCAGGGACAGTGGGGCCACGGACCAGATTCCTTTTGGTGTTACTAGCATAGGCCACGAGGGAGGGTTAGCCAGAGGGCACCACCACCCTGCCATGGCCGTGCTGACACTACCTCTGGCAGCAGGGCTGACAGCACCCCTAACATACCCTCTAGCAGGAGTGAGGTAGAGGTACTTAAGAGACTGTAAAGTCATTTCAGATGTCTGAAGGCCCCAAAGGCCTTTTAGCATCATAGCCAAACAGTATGAGCCATTAAGCAGCATTCAAAATGCCTGTTGTACCTAAACAGCAAAACCAGCGACCCCAAGCTAAGAACAGGCCCTAATACAAATACCAGAGGCTCGGAAGAGGCATAAGAGAAATCATAAGCTGAATGTAGCAAATGTTTACCTACTTAGCACCAGCAGATAAGGTCTGACCAAATCAGACTTGGCTGACCATCATGCAAAGCCTAGGCAACTGTATGAGCACCCTTCCAAAGCTGTTCTGACATTTAAAATCACACGGACATGATAATTTGCAATCCTAAGGCTCAATGCGCTGAGGCATAAGTACATTTGCCCATAACACCCAGCCTCCTAGATTCTTCATCTGGGGCAATGTATTCATATGCCTAGGGGCTTTAGAGCAATCATGAACAGACATAATGACTACAGAGTCAGTCTCAGGCCAGTTTCACTGGAAATATCACCAACAACAATTTGGTTCAATTTCAGTTGGTTACCATCTGTATCCCCTCATCGCCGCTGAAAAAGGACTTCTAGTCTCAGTGGGCCTACGGTCAACAAAATTCAATAAATAAATAAATTAGCATAGTAGGAAGCTTAGTGAGCGGAGCAGGATACTGCTCATCAGCCTACGGAACTGCAGGTGAGGGTGATAGACCTATGATATGCAGCAGAAATAGCATCTTACAAAGCAGGATACACAGAAGGAATTATAATGGAAGGTGTACAATGAACTTCCAAAAATTCCGTGAATTCCTCTTAGTGGAATCTTCCTCTTCAGCATCAAAACCCATGGCAGAGTGCATCTGCTGCAGCAGGACTTAGAAGAAGAATCCTCTGGGGAAGATCTAGGTATATAAACCATGCAGTTCTCACTGCAGGATGAGGGGAAGCTAGAGGGCAGATTCCTTCTTCATACTGCCCCCTCACACTCATATTAGTCCTCTAAATCCCCTCAATATCCATGGGGTCAAGATTATATTCCACCTAGTTATATCCATGAACAACGATGGAAGCCACAGAGGAACAAGAAGATGCCAGCGTAAGGCCCTGGAATAGACAGCCCTGTCTAAGGTACAGCTATCCTCTGTAGCAGCAATGACAACAGGTGTTGCAGCATGTCTAAAAATGATGCCAGCACAGGCTGGGAGTCAATGGTACCCTGAAAACGGTCTGGGACTACCTGCATCAAAGGGCTGGAGCCCAGCAATGGCAGTGACATACCATCCACAGTAGGCATGGCAGCACCTGAGCCAAGCCTGACCTCGGTGTGTGATGGGTTGGGGAGGAGCTCACTTTAGCCTCGTTTGTGGGAACCAACACTGTATGTTGAGAAATACAGTTGGAGCTGAGCAGTAGAAGCACCGGATGTGAAGAGCACTGTATCACCACATACATGTGAATGGTCAAAGAGGTATATACATCTGGTAGGTCATATGGAAAACAGAGAACAGGATTGGGCCCAGGAGGGAGCCTTGGAGCATGCCTGAGCATATGGGTGGAGAGTGTGCCTCTGATGCAGATACCATGGGACCTGCTCTCAAGGTAACAGCAGAACCAACAAACTGCAAGGTATGAGAACACCACCCTTTTAAGCTTGTGCTGGAGAAGGGTGTGCAACAGTGTTAAAAGACAAGGCCAAGTCGACAAAGATTGTGGACATAATCAGACCCTGGTCCATCCATTCCTGTTAAGATGGAGTCAGTCAGTGAGCCGAAGGAGGTAGGTGGGGTGAAGGTGAAATGGGACTTAAGGTGTCAGACTAGAAAGGGTAGAAAAGTAACAAAAGCCAAGAAAGGGAAAGTTGAGACAGAACTAAGTGTTCCTGGAGCTTGGCCAGGACAGGGAAAGACAGAGATCAGGTGACTGCCTATAGGCGAGAAGGGGTCACCCTTTGGCAAGGAGGATGATGGCTGCCCATTTCCATGTGCCAGGGACATTATCAAAGGAGAAAGGGTTGAGGATAGAGTGATAGGACTAGTAAGAGCAGGAGCAAAGAGGTGAAGGAGCTTAGGGTCAAGGCAGTCAGGCTCAAGCGCCTCAGGAGTACAGTAGAACAGGGCCTTGAGCGAGGAAGTAGGGAATGGCAGGTGAGAAGGAGACAGGGGAAGGGAAATGGGAGGAGTGGGGTGGCAGAGGAAAGGAAGGAGTGAGTGAGCACAGGAAGTGAAAAGGTACTAAAGAAGAAGGCAACAGCAGCAGGGTCAGAGATGGGAGGG
Source organism: Neoceratodus forsteri (assembly GCA_016271365.2). Lineage (NCBI taxonomy): Eukaryota > Metazoa > Chordata > Ceratodontiformes > Ceratodontidae > Neoceratodus > Neoceratodus forsteri. The sequence continues at coordinate 369,453,628 of CM028132.1, read as the reverse complement.
TTATCAAACTTAAGGACTGGGAGAGAGACGGGACAGAGATGAAAATATGAAGTGAATAATCTTTCAGAACTTAGATGGATTGATTTCAGAATGTGGATATGAAGTGCAACACCCTCCCAAGTCAGGAGCTTACCTGAGGGCCTCAGTGGTCCTGCCTCCGATGCACTTCTTCGCTCCCCGGCCCACTCCTGGACTGCCACCAGGGCCGGGAGCAGAATAACTGTTACGGCACCAGTGCATCCGAAGAGAATGCAGCCAGTGAACCGCCAGAAAGTTTGCTTCCCGCTCTCAAACTGCCGGACAGCAGGAAGGGAGCAAGGAAAAGGGCAAAGTTGTTTTCTGGCACCCCAGAGCCGTCGCTAAAGCCATGGCAGAAGCACTACTCACAACTCTTCTCCCCAGCCCCATCGACAGCAAAGTGAGCTGGGGAACAAAACAAACAAAACTAAAACTTAAAAGGCTCCCCAACCCGATCCAAGCCTCCAGTGGGTCGGGGAGTACAAGGACAAAATGATGCCAACAGGGACTACAAGTCCCAGAATGCATTGCAGTGAATGCTGTTTTCCAGACTGCTCCTGCTGGGGAGCTCACAAAGCGGAGCTCCGACTGGGCTCCTGTCCTCCCAAAGTGCTCACTGGCTCTAGCGACCACCAGAAGGGTCTCGGAATGCAACCAGATGCTGCCAACATGTTTTACGTTTATTTTATTTATTGCACTTTTTGTTTGGCCCAGTATCCCATCCTGGCCAATTGGGCAGAGGCTTCCTCAGCCCTGCACCACCATGCCCCAACCCAGGTTTACCCCCTGGGTGAGACACAGGCGAGCACCCCCTCATCACGACATTCAGTCTCAAGCCCTGGCTTATTCCCAGGACACGGCCATGGGTGTGGAACACCCCAGGCGGACCTTTATCACAGCAGGAGAGGCGGATGAAGCAGAAGCATCACCAACAGGGCCAGATGTTTGTGCATGCTGATGTTCCCTGGAAGCAGGACGTGCAATGACATCAACAGACACATCCGACATCTGTCCCACCTACCATGATATATGGCCTCCGTGCCGGCTACTCCACCAGGGGCCAGTAAAGTACCGACTGCTTGCCTTCCCAAAGAAGAGAGTCGCCAGGCGGCACTCAATCCTTCTCCATCCTGGGCCAGCCCTCCGATCACTGGGTCCTCCAACCCAGGTTGTCGGCATCGCGAAGCGGATGCCCCTGTCGCCGCGCCAGCGGGCCAGCACATGTACTTTTAATTATAATGGACTTAGATGAACAGTACTGTATGGAGCGGCCATACTGGATTTGGTCTGCCTGAATACAGTGAGGAACTCTATTGGTAGCTGCAGTAATACCAATCAGGGCATGGAGCTCTAGACTCCTGCGGACCAATGAGGTGTCGTGATTCAAGCTAACATTCTGGGGTTGACAGTTTCACCTGTGTCTCTTCTGTGTGAGTTTTGAAGAGAAAATAAATGATTTTTGACAGCCCCTGCTGTTGTCACAGCCTAAAACCATTTAGTTTGTGCCAAAACGAACCAAGAACTTTAAAACCTGTTACTAACCACCTGGTAAGTCTCAGACATGGGGATTTACCTCATCTTGACTGAACTGTTGTGTTTTGGCAAACAAGATTGCTGAGTGCTGAAATAGTATTTCTTTGTGCTTGGGTGAGGTGTCAAATCCACTGCCTCACTGTCCTATTACAAGAGACTGTGATTTCTGCCAGGGACCTGAGCTCTGAGGTCCCTGCCTAACTGTTGGCCTACCTGCAAGGTGGGTGAAGACAAGTCCCTCTGTGGGGTAAAGATGATCATCATCTGCATCCACGCCAGTTCTATCTGTTCTTCCAACTGCCTGCAAGGGGAGACCCCCGCATCATCTGTTCACCAAAAGGTTAAAGAGTACTGAGGGTTTACCCAAACCAATACTTTTCCAACTGTTCTGATTCTAGAACTCTGAACTGACTGGCTGTGTTTGAGAAGAGCTCCCAAAGCTAAGTGCTTTTTGATATAATTTTCAGTTTAAAAATTGTTTTGTTTTATGTAAATTTAGGTGATTGTGAAAGACAACTCTGTAGGCTCCAGGAACATATAAAATTTGTGTGGTGGATATTTGTTGGAAGTCAGAAGGATCAACACATTTATTTAGTGTGATCTTTCTACTCTGATGTGGTTAATTTTAATACTATAGTTTAAACCCTTTCTGTATGTGCCTTTGGTGGCGTCTGATATTGAGAACCTAAGTGTCAACTGTGGGTATCCTGTCTGTTTTGATAGGTACTTTATTTTCTTTGTTAAACAGCTGAGTATACCTATTGCCTAATACTTTATAGTACATTGTATCTTTTGCTCAGTCTCTGATTTTCTCTTCTTTCTCCAATGTTTTAGAACTGTTTAGTTATTGTGGCAGAGGTGTGGTACTGTGTTCTTTCTTGTAGTTCAAGGTACTTTTGGAACTGCTGATTTCTATTGGTTTAATGACTACATTTTTTTCTATTTTAAAAAGCTACATTAACTTGGTTTGTTGTCACCTGTTTGTTGTTGCAAAGCAGCAGATGTTTTCATTGTGCTCTGATTCTGTGATAGAATCTGTATTAGTAGAAGGTAGATTATTGTGATTGTGAGTTACCTTTTGATGGTAAGGATAAAGAGGTGAGATAAAAGTGTATGTATTTTCAAATATTATAGAGGAACAGTGGCAGGATTTTTAGGACAGTAAATTAATAAAAAGGGAACTAGGAGAGCTTCAGTAGCAGACAAGTAGTGGAATAGCAGTATAATTGCAGTATAATGTAGGGAGTGGTGCAATGCAGTGGCTGTGGGGCAGCCATATTCAGACAGATCTTCTGGACACTGAGGTGCTGCCCTATCTGCATGCATCTTTCTGGACTGCGGATGAGGTAGCCAGACTCAGAGCGGAAGTAAACTGGGTCAGGAGTACCATCACCCTATCCAGAGACCACTCAGTCCAACGCAGCTGCCCCAAAGGATGCAGAGAGCGAGGAGTACTTGGATGACAGTGGGCTCAGGGAGGGTTAGACCAGTCAGGCAGAGGCACATCCCAGATCCTATTCCACTCAAGACTCATATGCCACACTGCCAAACAGGGACAACCAAATAGAGGTACCCAGAGAAATGGAAGGAAAGGATGTGGAGGTTAGCCAAGTGCAAAAGATGGAGATTAGCGCCCAGGAGGTGGATAAGCAGAATAGGGGCAAAATTCAGCAGAAGGGCAGACAGCAAGGTGAACTAGGGATAAAGGACAACCAAGGAAGGGGCTGGAGTAGAACAGCAAACAGTCTAGGGAGGTCAAATCATGGAAAGTCGTGTGCAAATGCCAGGAGCCTTAGCAACAAGATGGAAGATCTGGAGGCTGTCATGGTGCAGTCAGACCTGGACATTGTGGCCATCACTGAAACCTGGTGTAATGATAACTATGACTGGGAGTTGGCCATACCTGGCTCAACATATTCAGAAGAGACAGGGCAGGCAGGAAGGAGGAGGAGTGGCACTGTATGTGAAAAATGACATAAGGGCCACAGAGATCCAGGAGGAACAAAATGGGGAGAGATACTGTGGGTTAAGCTGGAAAGGAAAATGGGGCCAGCCATCCACACAGGTGTGGTCTACAGACCACCAGCCTAGGAGGAAGAAACAGATAGGTAGCTGATGCTAGCCATCCAAAGGATGGCAGACAAGGTGAGGTAGTACTGGTTGGAGACTTCAATATTCCAGACGTGGACTGGAGCATCCCAGCAGCAGCATCAACTAGGAGAGATTTATCCTGGACTCCCTTCAGGGTGCCTTCCTCAAGCAACTGGTCATGGAACCAACTCGGCAGAAGGCAATACTGGACCTTGTGCTCACAAACAGGGACAGTGTGATGGGGTAAGAGTGGGGAGCACCTGGGGAACAGTGACCACCAGTCACTGTGGTTTGAAATCACAGAAAGAGCAGAACCAAACCACACAAAAACATGTATCCTGGATTTTAGGGGGCAAACTGAGAGAAATGGGGAGATACTTGAAAGAGGCATTAAGGGAATGGGGCAGGAATCAGGGGTTGAGGAACAGTGGGAAGTATTTGAAATGGGGATTATAAGAGCAACAGAATTATGTATTAAGCAGGTTAGCAAGAGGAAAAGGAAGAGGAGACCATTATGGTTTTCCAAAGAGGTAGCAAAGAAAGTGAAAGCCAAAAAGATTGCATTCAGGCAATACAAAAAGACACAGGCAGAAGGGGATAGGGAGAAGTACCAGGAGAAGCAAAGGAGGCAGGAGGTCAGTAAGGGAAGCCAAAGCTCAGACAGAAGAACACATTGCAAAATCAGTGGGTAGAGGGGACAAAACCTTTACAGGTACATAAGTGAAAAAAGAAAGGCAAAGGGACTGGATAGTGAGACTGAAGGGGAGGATGGGGGCTGTGTGGAGGATGACAACAGTAAAGCTGACATATTGAACAGGTATTTCTGCTCAGTCTTTACTGAGGAAGAGGAGGGTAATGGGTCTGAATGGAGTACAAGGGTGAGAAATGGTGCAGAAATGGACACAAGTCCCTTTACACGAGAAAGGGTCCCTGAAGGAACTGGAAGCAATAAGAGTTGATAAAGCAATGGGGCCAGATGGGTGCACCCCAGGTCCTTAAAGAACTAAGAGAGGTGGTGGCTGAACCTCTTGCTATCCTGTTTAGCCGATCACTAGAAACAGGGAGGTACCCAAAGACTGGAGGATAGCAGATGTAGTCCCCTTATACAAAAGTGGGAACAAAGAGGAAGGGGAACTACAGACCAGTCAGCCTCACCCCCGGTAGTGGGGAAGATCATGGAAGCACTACTGAAGGAGAGATTGGTGGAACATCTGGTTGTCAATGGACTACAGGACCCAAGGCAGCATGGTTTCACCAGGGAAGGTCATGTCAGACCAACCTCATTGAACTGTTTGACTGGGTGACTAGGGAGGTGGATCAGGGGAGGGCAGTGGACATGGCCTATCTGGACTTCAGCAAGGCCTTGACACTGTGCCACATAGAAGACTATTGCACAAACTGGGGAATATGGGTGGGCAGTGACAGTAGTGCGGTGGGTAGGTAACTGGCTGGGCAGCAGGACACAGAGGGTGGTGGTAAATGGCTGTCACTCCACAGAGGGAAGAGTGACCAGTGGGGCACCACAGGGATCAGTGCTGGGACTGGTACTATTCAACATCTTCATCAGTGACATTGCGCAGGACCCAGAAGGCAGAATTTCACTGTTCAGCTGATGACACAAAGCTCTGTAAGAGTAGACACACCAGAGGGTGTAGACAGAATGAGAAGGGACCTGCAGAAACTTGAAGAATGGTCAGGGGTTTGGCAGTTGAAATTCAATGCAAGGAAGTGCAAGATAATGCATATGGGCACAAAAACCTTGGCACAATATATCAGTTGGGGGTGAGGATATAGCATGCACCAAGCAGGAAAGGGATCTTGGAGTTATCATCTCTGATGACCTCAAGTCAGGAAACAGTGTGACAAGGCAGCAGGTAAAGCAAATAGGATGCTGGGATGCATAGGCAGTGGCATCACCAGCAGGAAAAGGAGGTCATAATTCCTATACAAGACACTAGTGAGGCCGCACCTGGAGTACACTGTGCAGTTCTGGAGACCTTACCTACGTAAGGACATAGACAGGGTAGAGAAGGTTCAGAGGAGGGCAACAAAGATGGTGCAAGGATTGCATCACAAGTCCTATGAGGACAGGCTGAAGGCACTGAACATGTACTCCCTGGAGGAGAGGAGGAGAGGGGATATGATAGAGACATACAAGTATCTTACAGGGAGGAACAGGGTGCAGGAATGCACTATTTTTAAGTGAAAAAGATGTTCCAGGACTAGAGGGCATGGGATGAAGTTGGAGGGAGGACGATTCAGAGGAAACGTGAGGAAGAATTTCTTCACAGAACGGGTGGTGGACAAGTGGAACACCCTGCCAAAGGAAGTGGTGGGGCTGAAACAATCAGGATTTAAGAATGCATGGGATAGACATAAAGGAATTCTGGAGGTCAGGGTAGGGGCAACAGACTTCCTGGAAAACATAAACTGAACTTACAAACTTAAATGGGCAGACTGGGTGGGCCATAGGCCCTTATCTGCCGACACTGTCTATGTATCTATGTATGTTCAGCTAGCTAGTTAACTACCATCTGGGCTTCATGCACAACCTTAGCTAAGCCCACAGCAACAGTAACAGCCACGATAAACTGCATAGCTACATCCACTGGTGCAGTTTATAACTGTAACTGCAGCATCCAACCACTGTAATGGTACTGCACCCAGTGTCTACTCGTCACAGGCCTGCAATTCCTCAGTGTGTGTGCACACAAGGTATTTTGGAGCTCCAACAGGGATTGTGGGGTTAACTGGTGCACCAGTAGAGGGGAGAGGAACTGGGACAGGGAATACTGGATTGTAAATGTACTTTGATATTTGATTATTTTGCCTGATTACAGTATTTATTATAAGCTTGTTGAATGTTTTACTACCCTTTGCTTCCCTTGTTTCCTTACCTCATTATGCAGCCCCAAAATAAACCCCTTGTTTATTTTCCTGCAGTTACTGAATTATTTGCATTACTGTGTAGTGTAATATTTGCATGCTTAGAGTGGTAAGTTGTGAGGGATTGTGTATTGTTCTACCCATCACCAAGGGTGAAACATCATTTCCTGTGAGGAAGCTTCCTGGCAGTACACTGCTATGAGAATCCCCATGGGTGTAGGCTTTTCATGTGTTGCCAAGCCAAATTACAACCATGAACCCAGGCGCCAGTCTATATCCCTAGGCAGGACCACCTGAGAGTGGCTGTGTAGCAGAAGGGTAAGGGGTGGTTAGAAGTATTTGGCTTAACACAATTATTAACATGTTATTTTGAATGTATAAGGTCATCAGCTGTAAATTATGCTTTTTATCTTAAGTCGTACAAAATATACATATGTCAAGTAATGGTTTACACACTGATAATCAAAGTAATAATCAGATCTCCACATGTAAAGATAAGACACATAACTCAAAAGAGTGAAGCCAAACTAAGAAAATAAAATTATTCCATAATGGAATTGCAGATATGTATATGCATACATGTATACATACTTACATATACTTCTTCTTTAAACTTACCAGCATTGATTGTCACACTGTCATTGCTGACAGATCTCATATTGATCCTGAGACTGCCCTTCCTGTACACCACCGTTAAGCCCTTTTGCATATTGCTGCTGAGAAGGGTGGCTTGTGTTAAGTTGTAGCCGAACGTTGCTGACTGCACACTCTTCTGAATGTGCTCCCTCTGTGCTATGTGCTGAGGATGCTGCAGTGAAAGACACAGGCATTTACATCTCAATACTACGGACAACCAACTTAATTTTGCTTCTTACACATACAGTGGAAATTCAATTAGTCATATTTTTAGTTAGGGTCTAAAATATTTTTTGGTACCATTCCTGTTACAGTTTTAAACAGTATTCATTTAGGTTTTCTACAACCAGAGGCCCAATATCCAAAAAGAGTGCAAAGCAGTGCAAAACCTTGTGCTGCACCTTGCGACTGTCCGGGGAGCCGAGATGGTACATTCAGTCGAACAGCGCACCAGCGCTATCTGACTGAATATGGGCCATGTCCACACAGCACTAAGTGAAGCAGCACAGCCCTGACATGGATCCCCAAGTATGCCACCAGACTGGACAGCGCCAGAGCACTATCTGCAATATTTAAAGGGATCCATTCAAATGAACTCATTGGGCATGCAAGGTGCTAAGGGGCATTTTCATGCCCATTATGGGCTAATTTGCCTGGGTAGTGAGCCAGGTTCACACGGGGCGCCTTCCCCACAATTCCCAGTCCCAGACCTGTATAAATATCCCTGGTGCCAAGTGATACACCCCTCCCCGATCGCCAGCCTGTAATAAAATCAAAGTGTCCTGTAATGGTCCTCCCCACCCCAACCACAGCCTGTACTAACAGTAAGACTGCCCTGGTGCTAAGTACTTGCCCCCCCTTGATCACCAGCCTATAATAAAATCACAAATTGTCCATGGTACTGAAGTGGTCCCCCTCCCTCTGATTGCCAGTCCATAGGAAAACTGAAAACTTGACAACCCTCCCTTGCGTCGCTCCCCGTGGCACCGAACACTCACCCTCTGATGCCTTACCAGTATCCTTGGTGCCTATACAGCAACGGGGCAGCCTTCCTCGGCCAGTCGCTGTATGTCCAGGGAGGGGAGCCGTCTTACTTATAAGACAGGGCAACATGCCCTGTCCTATAAATAAGATGCGCACTCCTTGCCTGTACACATAGTGGACGACCAAGAAGGTGTGAAGAGGGCTTCACCGGTTGCAATATGTGCACCCATGGCACCAAGGATACTGGTAAAGTGATTGGAGGGTTCGTGCCACGGGGTTATATGCCAGGGAGGGCTGTCGTTTTCTATGGGCTGGCGAATGGGGAGACACTAGCACTAGGGATGCTTTTGATTTTACTATAGGTTGGCGATCAGAGGTTGGAGGAACCCTAGCACCATGGATGGTTTCATTTTATTATGGGCTGGTGATCGGATGGGGAGGGCCACTATCACCAAGGAAGTTTTCATTTAGTACAGGCTGGCAATCGGGGGGGGGGCCACTAGGCACAAGAGCAGTCTTACTTTCAGAATGGTCTGGTGACTTGGGGGCACTAGGCACCGGGGTCTGGCGATTTGGGAGGGCCATAAGGCACCTGGGACATTATACTTTTACTACTTGGGCTGGCAATTTGGGGGAGGGGAGACCACTAGGCACCAGAGCAGTTTTAAATGAATTACAGGCTGGCTATTGGGGGTGCACGGACCACAGGCGGTGGGTGTTCTCCTCGTGTGGGCAACTGACTGGGTGGCATTACCTCCCGCAGCCGCTTAGGGTTGCTTGAGTACGCTTCGTTCTGTTCAGCAGTATTTGCACTGCGCAAGAGGATCATGTGAACCCCTTTGTGCAGCACAACCACTGAATATGGGGTAGCATGGCTATTCATGGCCATGCCCTCCACCTGCCCACCCGCATATATTACGTTTACTCAGGCGTAACCCTCACTCCCATACAAAGGCCCCTTTCGGATATGGGGATCTGGGGCCAACCCTGATTTGCACAGGCAAAGACCCCTCACGCTCCGCCAAGAAAATTTTGAATATCGGGCCCCAGGTGTCAGCAACATGGGCAACCAGGTACAAATTAAATCTGTTTTGAATTGCCAGCTTCTCCTTCCCACTCCTCCAGGAGCTGCTTGAATGCCTGCACATAAGGTGATTTAGCTGCAACATACTGCTCTCTAGACCTTCCCTTACAGAATACTATGAACAAGCACTCCACAATTATTACAGCAGTGCCCAAGAGTCATGGAAGGCAGGGAGCATTTAATGTCAATCCCACTAAGAACCCAAACCTGTGAAACATGAAGCATGTGATTCATTTTACCCCATTCTCCAACCACAGCCAAGAAACACAGTCTGTGACAGATGTGGCTCCAGAGGATGTGCCTGCCCTATGCCATGTAATGCAAGAAGGCAGTCAGTACATTCAAAGCTACTCAGCAAGAGGCAGTTACAGAATCACACACACAAATGCGCACCCTACCCACCGTGCCACCCTCGCCCCTCCCTCCCCAACTAAAGAGCACAGCTGTCAACTGCAATTGCTGAAGCAAATTTATGCACCAGGTGAAAATGTCCCAAGGTCAGCAGTCATACACACATAGCAGTCAATCATTTTGCGTTTCACAGCGAAGAACAGCAGGCTAGTGTAGCTTTATATCGGGATAGAAAAAATCTGAAAATTCTAAGGGAAGAACCAAGGTCAATATAAGGGTGACTGTTAAATGGCAAAAACAGAAACTGACAATTCGAGACTAAGGCTTCATTAGAGAAACAGGAGCAGCCTTCTGGTGAGTCACCTAATACAAACACAGTACTGAACTAGCGTTTACTCTCTTAGCAAATTCTTATTGCAAACTTTCATTAACTGGACCAACACAAACTGCATGACCCAGTACTCCCCCATCCTCAAATCTGTGCATGTTCCACCAGGATGCAATAAGTTAAATTCACACAGTATAGGATGTCAAATTAGATTTATGGCTTAATATGCTAAACGCCTGTACTGCCTGAAATTGCTGACCAGTTCATTTAGGACTGGTTAATGGAGAGATCAGGGACAGGATCGGAGGGAACTAATTTGGCAACCTATTGGGTTACCTGCTCCAACTCCGAACATCCTGATTAAAAAGTTGCATGGTCAACGTGAAGCTGCTGCTGAAGGAAAAGTAGTGTATGTGGCATTACCTGACTTCAGCAAAGCCTCTGATCATACTGATAATAGATTTTTATAATTCACGGTTTTATTAAAAACGTTTTTCCACAATACAGAAAAGGCAAAAGAACAAAACTTGTACACAATGCTCAACATAGCTGGCCATTAGTACATGATAGATACAACAGCAACATTTAGCATGGTTCCTTCTGTTGCCGCTGTATAGGGAGCACTGTTATCCAGAAGAAGAATAAAGACAGCTTATAACTGGTAATATATACCCCGGGACCCATAGTCTGAGCTGTACATGATTGAAAACTATGGTACAAATTCAGCTACTGATCATATAATTCTGATCTCTAAAATGCAGGCTTTAAACATCCATCTACTGTAGCTCTGATCCGTGGGTGACTTCTTTACTTACCGAATAAGCAAAGGGATGAAGCTAAATAATATTAAATCTGAGTGGCAAGAAGTGGGTTGTGGTGTCCCAGAGACTACCAAGTTAGGTCTTTGCTAGTCCTCCTAACGAATAATGATTTAAAGACCAGCATGTCCTATATGTGGATGCCTCAACTCTATATAGTTCCCATTTGAAAAACTAAGTGGGCCTCTTGCAGGCTGACCTAAACAGTACAGGAGAGGGGCCTTAGAATGGAATGCATATAAATAACATGGAAGAGGAAAATGTATCACTGTAAAATGCCATTTCTTCTCAGGAATCCTAACTATGGTTACACTCTAAGCATCATCTCCTAACAGACAGATGCCCAACAGACAGAACCCTATTCTAATTAGCAGAATTTACAATAGTGATTTGAAAAACCCTGCAGCCATGCTCCACTATGTCAGTTGCAGATTTGATTTTATAGCAAGAGTGGAGTGACGGCTAGTTAATCTAGCTAAAGGCTACTAATAATTATGTAAAATTTCAATAAATAAAAAAAATCAAATTGAAGCAGATATGTAAGTGTAAAAATATGCAAAATGGAGCAGGCCCGCTGGCGAGGTAGCGTTACTGCCTTGAGCTAATGAAATGTGCTTGATAGTGATTGTGGTTAGTCAGAAGGTCAGTCGAGGGGAGGTAGGATGGCGTCCCACGGACAGCTCTCCTTGTCTGGAGAGGAGGTTTTGGTTCCCGGCAAGTCAGCAATACCCAGTGGAGGCTGGGTGTGCAATAGCAGGGCACTCTTCGGGGGAGCCATTGGCAGATGTCTGTAGGTAGGCTGTGGGAGCATGTCTGACCCATGCCAACGCCACTGCACATCTGCACCTCTGAGAGCCTATATGGAAAACCCTGGAAGGCAGCGGAGGATGCACCCAGACCTATGCCTGAATGACGCCCCAGGCACAAGCCTCTGGTGGATCTCAATCACTCGGCAGGGGTGAGCCCCCACAGGGGCAAGCTGCAGGCCTCCAGTCCAGGCAGCGGGGGATGCCGGGTGTGACTCCAGGTGCTTAGAGGGGAAATCCCCACCCCTACCAGAAGCATAAAGAGAGTTAAAAATACATAAAATGTAAGAAAAAACAAACTTTACAATTATAGAGAAACTGCAATTTCAAGGCTCAAGCAACCATAATGAAAGGAAATGATTACTGTGAGAACCTATTTTCAGGTCCTGGAAGGAGGCAGGATGGAAGTGTAACCATAGTGAGGGATCCCGAAAAGAAAGAACATTACTACAGTGAGTAATGTTTTCCTTATAACCCCAGGAATTCCCTCACTTAATGGCTGCACTCTAAGAAGACTAAACAGCAGAACCTTGAGGCTGGGTCCAGAACCTACTTAGAAAAAGGTTCTGCAAGATAGTAGTTCCAAAGCTGGCATCCTTCTTGGACTATATGTCCACATTGTAGTGCTCTGTAAAGGTCTGCACTGTCAGGGCGCAATGGAGGTGGGGGGCTAGAGGGCTATAGCCCCCCATGGAAGAGAACTACGAGGGCTATAGCCCCTCAAACTCCCTACCAAAATTAAATGCATTTGAACTGCTGGATTATTGGCACGCCGCTTAGAGCTTGCTACAGTTTTACTATCAGGAATCAGATTCCTTACAGTAAAACTGCACAGTCAATGATCACGGACACACCAAACTGTAGATCAGCTGACCCTAGCACGCAAGATTTGTGACCCACTTCCACCCTGCCTCCAAATCCCAACATGACTGACAAGGGACACGCAACTGGTAGAAGTAAGTGTTGCTTAGCAGCCACCATTTGTGTGTCCTCCTTCCTAGTCTGTCCCTCCCATCTCCAGGTGCACAGTGCCAGCATGACAGATAGTCAGATACTACTGTTCAGACTGGGATGGTGTGTGGTGTGAGACTGTTGTGCTGCGCTCATCGAGGTCCAAGGATTGCCTTGCCTAGACTAGTCATAATCTTTGAGATTGTTAAAAAGCTCCTCAAAGAGCTGCTTATTTTTGTCTTGGCACTGCTGTGAACAAAACATAAAGAAGAGAGTCGATCAAGCGAGAGATGAGAGTCAAAGAGAGCCAGAGGGAGAGAGCTGGGCTGGCTCTGGGATGGGAGGGAGCAGTAAGCGACCTGCAAAGAGAAAATATCCATTTAAAAGGGATGCCCTGTAAATGACTGGTTCATTATCCCATCAAAATAAAAATGCAGTACAATCTCAGCACATGGCTACTATCTGGGGACAGAGGAAATCAACTCTTTGAAAGACAGTGGATGAAAAAGATTTACCAAGGCTTTCTAGTCTGTCTGAGAGATATGCAATAGAAGAGGTTTATCAAGGCATTTTGTGGTTATTTTGAAGCTAAATAACATCTCTGAGTTCTCCTCCATGGTGGAGGAGAGATCAAGAATGAGTTATTTAGCTTCAAAATAAACTACAAAATGAAGCACACAGCATCTAGTACTCAATGGCTTCCTGGCATTTATGAAGAACCCCCTTGCAAAATACCAAGCCCTCCCAAAATGTCATCCTGGTTGTGTCCCTGTGCACAGTTTTCCAGGTAGCTGCTTTGCAAATGTCCAATAAGAGAATGCCCCAGAGGTACGGGTGCCCTTGTGGAGTGTGCCCTTCAGCCTCCAGATTGTATTTTCTCAGCTTTTTCATAGCAGAACTGAATGCAAGACACTGTCTATCAAGAGATAGAATTCTTAGTTGCTGGTCTGCCTTTGCCAACCATGGTTAAAAAAAAAAAAAAAACTGAGTGTTTCTGGATTTATGCACTACCTAAGAAAATCCAGCAGATATTTACTATATACAAGAAACTCACTTATCGGAAAGCGAACATGCCAAGCTTAAATGGGGAGGAAGATATATGGTATACACCTCCTCCCACCCGTCAGGGAAAAGGACAGGGGCAGTGATACTGGTCCCACAAACACCACCACTAGAAATCAAGACCTCTATATGGACCCTCAGGGTCGGTAAGTAATTCTCCAGGGTAAATTATATGCTAAAGATATAACCCTGGCTAACCTTCCCACCACAGTCAACGGTCTTTCCTTAACAAATTACTCAAAATGCTTAATGGAAGGGTTATACTTGGGGGAACTAAACATGACTTGGAACGTCCAAATGGACACCACAAACCCTCGCTACACAGAACCACCAATGCACTGCATTTCCTGAGAGGTTCTTTACCAGTTAAATCTACTGGATGTCTGGAGAAAACTATATCCATCTCAGCAAGCTTATGCATATTACTATCACGTTTTAAGACCTATTCACGCTTAGATTACTTTTTATATCACATGAAGATTTTCAAGATATATCATATGGTCCCAGAATACTCTTGGACCATCACTCAATTGTATTAAAAATAAATTTAGGCAAACAGAAAAAAGGTACCTTATAAGTCTAAATGACTCCTTATTGAGAGATTCTCAATTAATAAAATTAATACAAACAAGAATCTCACAGATACATAGGAAAATGAGACCCCAGAAATGTTAAAACAATAATCTGGGATACTTTAAAAGCAGTCCTGAGAGGCGAAATACTAGCATATGCCTCCAGAAAATGTTGACAAAATGAGACTAGATACCACCAGCTAACGGAGAGCCTTCAGGCCTACCAACAGCTATATAGAGAGAGGGTGATGGAGAACTCCATAAAAAATTAGGAAACAAAACAAAAAAAATCCAGAAAATAATGGACTACACGTAGAACAAACTTTGCTTTACCTTAAAATAATTAGGAGGTGGCTCTCATGGACGCACAATTTAGTGCATAGACTGAAAGCAAGGAAATGGTCGAACACGATACTGAACCTTCATGACCCCATAACGCAAAGAATGATGCACACAGAGAAGGGCATACAGGTAATTTGGGAAAAATATTACCAAACCCTTTACACAAAAGACCCAGAAACAGAGGAAGGAACACGTCAGCAATTCCTACATCAACTAAACCTACTTAAACTGTCAGAGTCTCAAAGATTGAATTAGAGGCCCCAATAACAATCCCAGAAATTTAACTCCAAATAAAATCAAAACCGAATAAATACCCTGGCCCTAGCGGTTCACGGTCAAGTGATATAGTAGATTTTCAGGTCTACTTGCCACTTACCTTGCAAGGGTGTTTGTGAAGTTGTAGAAGGACAGCCCCTCATGGTCGTATGTGGTTATAGCAACAATATCAAAACAATATGCAGACTTAACTAACCCTGCCTCCTACTGCCTATATCAATATAAATAATGATAAACTATTTATGGAGTCTGGCACCTAACAACTAGAACAAGTGATGCCAAAATTATCCATCCAGATCAATCCGACTTCATAAAATCCAGAAATACTACACATAACATATGCCGTATGATGATACTCTTAGAATATATACAAACAAGAGAGATTCCAGCGACACTTCTAAATTTAGACAGTAAAAGGCTTTCAACAGAGTGTCCTGGGAATTTTGTAGGATACCTTAACTGCCTTCAACTTACTGGACACTCTCAAGAACGACTTAAAATATTTTATACAGAACCAAAAGCATATATTAAGAGTAAGTAGCTCTAACCCTCCCCCCATTACCATGCAAAGGGCACGAGGCAGGGCTGCCCACTGTCCCCACTGCGCTTTGCATGGAGCCACTAGCAACAGCAATCAGGAGGAGATGAAGATAGAGGGGATTCCCCTGGGACAAAGGCAACATAAAGTGGCTTTGTTTGCCAACGATGTTCTGATTCCAACTCTCACAACCAAGACCTCGATCCCTAAATTGTGGGAAATCATAGATGTCTTTCAACATTATGTGGGATTCAAACTTAATGTAACTAAAACAGGAGTCATTTCTTATAACTTTGTACCATCTACAGCATTAAAACTAATATCCCATTGAACTGGCGAAAAACCAAGATAAAATATTTAGGAATAACAATCCCACAAAATCTCAATAATATCGATCTTATTAAATATGAGTCCCTTACCCTTCAAATACAGGAGGACATGAAGGCTTGGAGTAGACTACATTATCTTTTTTTTTCCAGAGAATAGAGATGATAAGAATGAATCTTCTACCCGCTTACTATACTTATTTCAGAATGTACCAATCTGGCACTTCATTTCTTCTTTAACAGCTGGAACAAAATTATTTCAAATTTCATTTGGGAGTGGAAGCGCCAAGGTCGGACCTCTATACATATTTGCCTCTGGCACTGAGAGGGCAAATCTACCTAATTTGGAATGGTATGCTAAGGCTGCATTTCTTAAACTAATAATATTATGGGCAAATCACATACCTGGCCCCCTGGAAAGACATCGCACTTACAATAAATGACTTACACGACATTCCTAGAGTGTTATTCTCATTCAAGAGATACTCCATTCCCCAGGATACCTAACCAGATTTACAAGCGAACTTATTAAAATATGGCGTTCAATAAAGTCTAATTTAAAATTTTCAGAGACATTTTACTATATGAGACTAATTTATAGAAATGAGAACTTTAAACCTTTGTCCTCAGACCCTACATTTGCCAAGCGGAGACAGCTTGGGATCCACTATCTTTATCAGGTATTAAACACTTGGGAGTGGCCTCATTTGAGAAATAAGGGAAGCCTATGGGCTTCCACACCAAGGCCACTTTAGATTTCTTCAGTTACAACTTATATTCAGGAAAATATTCTGACAGATCGAAACCCAGAGCCAAAAAACCTTGATGGAATTAAGGGGCAAGCCTCAAGGGAACCAAGTAGGACATATAATTGGGCAGGTATATAAAATTCTGAGAGAAACTCTAGGAGATACAATAACTTCAGTTCTTAACAAATGGAATTCAGACCTAGATACACACATAAACCTACAAAATGGTATAAAAATGCTCTCCCAGCAGTTAAAATCACTCTTCCAAAGACTTGGAGAATTTGCATGGAAGTGCCGCAGTAAATATTTTTGTTTACCAGCGGTGTTGACTAAAGTATTTGCCAGCAAGTTATGGAACCTGTTGGAGAGGCTGTAACTGTGTATTAGCTGATTTAGGGCATATCATGTGGAACTGCCTTCTCCTGACGTCTTTCTGGTGCTGTTTACAGGATGAGCTTCAGAAGTGTATGGGGAAGAACGAGAACTAATAGCGGAAATGGTCCTATTATCGGTGATGCCAGCACAGAGTTCGGTAGACGAACGACTTCGCTGCCCATTTATTTATTAGCAGCGAAAAAGGCAGAAACAAAAATGGATAACTAAAATAATCCCAAAAGGGAAGACCGAGATCAATAGTAATGAATATATATAACAATTAGAGAAATTAACAGCTGCCTTACCTGGTAAAACAACCAGTTTGGTCTTAAATGGCAAAAATGGGTATGGTATATGGCCCAAACTGACACAAATTTTGTCCCATAGGACGACTCCTGATGGCGGGGCGGGGAGGGTTGCCGCCACACAGGAGGAAGGAAAAGAGATCCAAAAGATAGAGAGATGAGTGTGAAATGTCTGAATTTCAATACATTTTCTTCTACTGATATACACGGACTTCAGATGTAAAATGAAGTTTTCTCTACCAATAATTGTAAGTGGAGGGGATATAATAATACCATTCCACGTGTGATGATAAAGCTGTGTAATTTCCTTTTATGAAAAATACAATAAAATATATATTAAAAAAACTGTGTGTGTCTGGTCCATGTAAATACCCAAAACTCTTTTCAGGTCAAGGCTGTGCAGTTTTTGCTCACCTGGAGTATAATGTTCTGGAAATCAGAGTGCAGGAAGTGTTACTGACTGGTTCAGGTGGAATTCAGACACCACCTTAGGCAGGAATTTTCTGCTGGTTCTAAGGACTACTGTATCCCTGGAAGATAATGTAATTTGGCTCTGTACAGAGGGCTTGCAGTTCTCTCACTCCACCTACCAGAGGTCATGGTAATAGGAATATGGTTTCCCATGCAACATACTTCAGGTCAGCACTGTCCATAGGCTCGAATAGAGCCTTCATGAGTTGGGCAAGGTAGACACGGAGGTCCCATGGAGGGACTGGGACCCTTACCAATGGGTACAAGTGGCTGAGGCCTTTAAAAAACTTGTGAAAATGGGTTGTGAGGCCAGTGATTTTCCCTTGTCTGCTGATATGCAGGCCAACACTGCTGCTAAGTGCACCTCTGGTGCTGAAGGCCTTAGGCCTATGGACTGCAGATGTACCAGTTATTCTAGGACTACAGGCAACCCTGCCTCTATTGGGATTATTTTTCTGGGGTACACCAGTAAGAAAATCTTTTCCATTTAAAGGAGTATGTTTTCCTGGTTGCTAGTTTCCTTGAAATGTTAAGCATCTTTAGGATATTTAAAACAGAGTATTCTAACTCCTCAAAACCATGTCCTCAGGTGTACTGTCTTGGGGTTTGGGAAGCTATTCTGCCCTGAGATAATGTCAGTAGACTGTGACAGTGGCAGACTGATTGGAAACTTGCTGGACAGGTCCAGGAGAACGGAGTACAAGGTCGTGGCCCAACCTGGAGCTATGAGGATCAATGTTGCAGGTTCCTCCTGAGTTTTAGCAGGCCTTCCTGAATGTTTGGAAATGGTGGGAAGGCATACAGGAACATCCCTGTCCAATACAAGACCATGGTGTCCTCTGGGACCGTCCCTCTAGCTGGTGGACTGCAACAAAACTGTGAGAGCTGACTGTTTTCCCAAGAAGTGAACAAGTCTATTTGGCAGTGCCCACCTTTTGAACACTGTGGCCAGAACCTGTCTGTTCAAGACCCATTCCTGATTTCCTTGGCTGATTCTGTTTAAAGGAGTACTGCCTTGAATCTACATGCCTGTGTTTTCTGCTGAAGCTGTGTTTCTAATACTAGTTCACATTATGTTATTGTTCCATCTATACTGGCGTTTTAGTAAATTCACTGGGTGTTTCTGCTGTACACTCCAGTGGAAGTACTATTTTAGAACAGTAGGATGTATATTATGTCCTTGTTAAAGAAAACAGGTTACTCACTTGTAACAGTAGTTCTAGGAGTGGAATATGGTGTTCATCCACACTTCAGACAGTGTTCCTTTCTCCTTAAGGCTTGCCAGAATGTCTTCAAGCTGGCTCCTCCCTCCCAACTTGTAGTAACTCCCTCAGCACCACCCCCACAACTTCAGATCTTGCCCGCTGGAAGCAAAATCAGTGTGCCATTTGCCAGAGGAGGTCAGGTGGGTCAGTGTGGATGAACACCATCACGGCACTCCTAGAAATGGAAATTAAATACCTACCGTAATTCTTGATCTTCTTGGACAAAGTCTCCATCACTCATTTACACTGATGGAGTACCGGGGCTAGGGCCCAGCAGGAGAAAATTTTTCAGAGGGCCAGCGCCGAGATGAAACCGTGAGAAAGCAGCACCATGAACCTGGCACGACGGTAAAGACCATTTCAAGGCCAACCCTCCAACTAGCTAATACCCCCCAGGAGGTGCAGTGTAACTAACCTAGAAAGGATTAACCTAAAAACGGACATAAGATAGTCCAAATGACCCCTGTAAGAAGGGTCAACAACAAAGTCTTCACAGCCCAGCCACTGAGGGTGAAGACCAGAAACAGAGAAGTGAGCTCGGGGATGGAGACTTCATCCAAGAAGATCAAGAATTACGGTAGTACGCATTTCTGTATCTTCCTGGACATAAAGTCTCCACCACTCATTCACAATGCTGGGAGAGTACGAGCTAAATAATCCCAAGAAATGGGTGGCAGGAGAAAGAGGAGCTCACGTTTTAGGACAGAAGTCTGTTAAGGATTGCCCTACAAACCACTGGATGTCATCTGGCATGGACATTCAAGGCATACTGTTTACAAACATATGCACGAGCTCCAGGTAGCCGCACTGCAAATATCTGCAAGGGGACATCCACCGGAGATGCCAGAATTGCTCTATTAGAGTGAACGTACTACTCTGCCTTCCAACTTGACCTGTGCCATGGAATAGCAATGGCAAAGGCATGCCACCAGCCATGCTGAAATGCACCTGATAGCAACAGGTTGACACAGGCTGTGCTGAAGGAAACA
The DNA here is from genome assembly GCA_016271365.2 of Neoceratodus forsteri. Taxonomy (NCBI): domain Eukaryota; kingdom Metazoa; phylum Chordata; order Ceratodontiformes; family Ceratodontidae; genus Neoceratodus; species Neoceratodus forsteri. The sequence goes on along the minus strand of CM028132.1, from coordinate 369,433,872 downwards.
AACAGTTGTTGAGTTTTGCCAATTTCCTTTGTTCTATCCAGATAGAACCGCAAGGCTCTTTTACGTCTAGGGAATTAAGGGTATGCTCTCCTTCATTCTGGAAGTTTTAAAGTAGGTAGGAAGGACTAAAGGTTGATTTATACGGAATTCTGAGACAACCTTAGGAAGGAACTTAGGATGAGTCCTAAGAACTACTTAATCCTTGTGAAATACAGTAAACGGGGGTCTATGACCAAGACGTGTATTTCTGATACCCTATGAGCAGAAGTAATGGTCACCAGGAAGGCAGCCTTACAAGTGAGGAATTTCAACTCGCAAGTAGATAGAGGCTCGAAGGTTTTACTAGTGAGCATGTCTAACACAAGGTTAATGTCCCAAGCTGCAACTGGATGTCTAATAGGAGGTTTGGTATGCAGAACTCCTTAAGAAACCTCTTAACTACAGGCAGCTGATCCAACGACATGGAGAGTACTGGCTCGTGATGTGCAATTGCACAACAATGAACTTTGACTGTGGAGTATTGCAGACCTGTGTTTGAGAAGTTTAAGAGATACTTCAACACTACTAGGTGGGCAGGAAGAAGGATTCCAAGAGGATTTTGCACACCAGATAGAGAAACTCTTCCATTTAGCTGTGTAGGTCTTTCTGGTGGCCAGGCTTGTGTGCAGTCACAAGGATATCCAAAACCCTAGAAGCATTCAACCTGTTCACCTCTATCTCCTCAGGAGCCAAGCATGGAGGTGCAGGGACCTCAGATTGGGATGGACTACCCTGGGTCAGAAGGTTTGCCTGAAAGGGAAGCAGTTTGGAAGGGTTTCCAATAGTCTGCTGATTAGGGAAACCAGATCTGATGAGGCCAGAAGGGGCAATGAGAATCATTCTGCCCGCTGTGCCTCCAGTTTGAGCAGCACCCACTGAATCAGGGGAAGAGGAGGAAATGCGGTATAGAAAGCATTTGTCCACCGCAGCCTGAATGCATCCTGGACAAAAAGCCAGGTCCTGGATTTCTAGAGCAGAAGAGAGGCAGTTTTATGCTGAGTGGGGACGAAAAAGGTCCAGGTCCGGAGTTCCCCATTCTTCAAAGAGTGACTGAATGATAGTTAAGTCGAGAGACCACTGTGAGGATCTGACTCTGTTCTGTTGAGATTGTCTGCCAGCTCGCTTTGTACTCCTGGCAGGTAAACCACCTGAAACAGAGCCTTGTGCTCCAGGCACCATTCCACACTCTCACTGCTTCCCTGCATAATGGGTAGAGTGTGCACCGACCTGTCTGTTGATGTAATACATCACTGCCTTGTTGTCCATTTGAAGGAGAATGTTCTTGTGACAGAGTCGCCCTTCAAAGCTTGACTGCATAGAGGACGCCTCATTTCCAGGACATTTATGTGAAGTTGAGACTCATCCTGAGTCCACGCCCTGGGTGTGGAGATCCCGGCAGTGAACTTCCCAACCCATCAGGGATGCATCCGTGGTAATGGAGATCTGATGATCCAGAGGCGAAGGATATCCTTCCAGAAGGTTGTCCTCCTGAGACCATCAGGTGAGTGACCTCTTCAGGGTTCCATCACCTTGATGAGAAAGGACTGAGGCAGTGGTTGGGGACCACTGAGTACTGAGCATCCACTGAGAGGTTCTCATGAGACAAGCCAGAGGTGCTGAAAGAACACAGAGGATGCTATAAGACCCAGCATTCGCTAGATCGAGGGAGCTCGCACTGAGCTGTGTTCTCTGATGAAGCGGGCCATCTGTAAGATATTGCCCCTTCTGTCCTCTGTTAGAAAAGCTTACACAGGAAGTGTCCAGAAGGGTTCCTATGAAAAGGAGCTTCTGGGAGGGCTGCAACTGTGACTTCTTGAGGTTCAGCAGGACTCCCATGGACATGAGGAAGTCTGAAGCCATGGCCACAGCCTCCAGAGTCTCTTGCCTGGAGGGGCTTGCTAGAAGCCAGTCGTCAGATATGGGAACACATGGGTTCAGATTTTCCTTAGATGCACCGCTGAAAACTGCACAACACTCTGTAAAAAACTCAAGGTGCTGAGGATACCTTAAAGGGCAGGACTCAACTGATAGTGTTGACCCAACGCCATGAACCTTAGGTATTTGTGGTGATTTGGGTGCATGAGAATGTGCTGGTAGGTGTCCTGCATGTCCAGGGAGGCAGCCAATCGTATTGATTAATCAAGGGCAGCAGGTACCGAAAGTGATATCATCTTGAACTTTTCCTTGTGCAGGAACTGGTTTAACTTTCTGAGATCCAGAATAGGGAGCATGCCGCCAGTTTTCTTTGGAACGAGAAAGTAATGGAGTAGAAACCTGTTTCGTTGATCCAGCAGAACTACTTCTACTGCCCTGTTGTTCAGAAGGCCTTGTACCAGAAGCAAGAAGGTCTGACTGTGCTGCAGATAGCTTGGGCTATCGCTAGGGAGGATGATCCGAGGTTTCTCGACAGATTGAGAGAGTATCCTCATGGATAATCCTGAGGATCTATTTGTCTGATGTTATAGATTTCACTGGTCACAGAACTGAGTCAGACGCCTTCCCACTGTCGAGGAAGAGTTCCCCTCGGCAGCTGAGGTGGGACTTTGGCAGAAACTCAGAAGGTGGCACTGGCGGCACAGGCCCTTGTGACTTTTCTGCATTTTTTTTTTAATTTGTACTTTCTCTCCATGGATCGTCCGCCCGGTCACGGACCCCTCGGCTACAGCATCCCCACTGAGCGTACTCCCAGGACGCGATGACCCCCGAGCGGAGACGTGGCACCACCCTTTTGGGTGCCACAACAACGGATAGGCGAGTCGGCCGGGAGCGAGAAGCTCCAGGGGCGGCATCATTTAGGCAGCGAGATGCAGGCTGAGATTTTCTCCTTTAGAGGGGCGGGAATGTGCAATGACGCCAGCATCTGTCCCGCCCCTTGGAAACCTTGCTGTCCCGTATGCTGGGTACTCCTGGCCTCCATCAGGTGTCCCCATGCATGGCGACATCCGCCTCCCCTGGAGAAGGAGAGCAGCCGTGGGACGCCGATCCTTTCTCCCCTGGTTTCTCCGACGCACCTGAGCTCGCTCCAACCCAGGTCGCCAAGGCCGCAAGCGGAAATCCACCTGTGCCAGCGGGCCGGCTCGCTGCATTTTCTTTTGGGACTGAGAGGTCTGGTTTCTGTTAAAACCTCCTCTGTCTCTGCCATGACAGGACTGACAGTTGTGAAACAGACGCTTGTTCCACCACCTAGAGAGGCAGCGGCGGACGCAAGCTGTCTTAATGGCAGACCTAGTCTTCTGTGTGGCCTCTAGTGCTTGTTCCACCTGAGACCCTAACAAATACATACCTTGAAAGATAAGACCATGATTCTGCTGGATGTCACTTGTAAAGCCCAAAGTACACAGCCAGGAGTGGCAATGGGGCAAATGCCAGCTGCCGCCACCCAGGAAGCAGTATCAGAAGCCCCCATTGCAGCTTTAATTTGTTGGTTATTGGATTCGATACCTCTAGTTATGGTCTGTAGTAGCTCTGAGTTAACCTCTGACTCAGGCAGAGCTTCTACCGCTGCTTTGAGTGAATGTCAAAGAACGTAGTTGCATTGAGAAAATAGCCCTGGTAGCTGGCAATTCACATGCCCAGGGTTGAGGCAGCAAGACTCTCTTACCTAAGGTGTCTATCTATAGATTCTTTGTTTAAAGTACAGGCTGTAGATTCCTGAGGGAGGGCAGCCTTATCATTCTTTGCCAGGACCACAATTGCATCAGCAAAGGCTTGTGGGGCCAAAATGAGGCGTATCCTGGGAAAGCATATTTCCTGTCTATGGACTTGGCCACAGAAGGAATAAGCGCTGAATCTTCCACACCATCTGGGAAAGAGTCTCAAAGAGGGCTGTACCAGAGGAGTTAATCCATAAGGATTTCAGAACATGTAGATATTGAGACGAGAAGCTTCCCAGGATCTATTTCCATGTACTGGAGAGAAAGAGCAGAATTGAAACTCTTGAGCAGAGACTTAAAGGAAAGGTCTTCAACAACAGGCTCTGCAGAAGGACTGAGCCCTGCCCCAGAGCAGAATTGGCATGAACATCATCACCAGGTCAAGATCCGGATCGGGCTCGAATCGCTCTTCTGACAGTCCAGGGGGACTGTATAGACAGAAACAGGTGAAACCACGAGGAAGAAAAGAAAGAGAAAGAACCGAGTCAAAAACTTGAAACTAGACGGCGCTGTACACATCCCCAGCACCAAGAGAATGGCACAGAGAACAGAAATGGCACCGAGATAGAAAATGGCGCCACGATGGCGCTGACAGGGAGTATGACACTGCACATGGCGCCGACATCACCGAAGAAGGCGCTGACGGGTAGTGCGGCCGCACAGGGCACCAACACTCGCCCTGGCGCGGAGGATGGCGCCTGACAGGTGTGACACTACCCACAGTGGTGCAAAGGACCAGCAGTGCCTGAGAAATCGGCACTGCAGTCGAGAGCACTATCACAGAAGTCTGAGAACTGCGATTTGAAGGTAAATTATGAAAATGGCAAGAGATAAAGGCATCAGTGTGGACTATAAGCGCACAGCCATGAGGGGATAGACATTGAGTCGGAGGTCGCGGCACAAGAAGGCGCAGCGAACTAGAAGTCCAACCTTTCTGTCTGCCATTCCAAAACTGACAGGCCCAAAGGCCCTGTGATGGACTGGCTGAATTCGGGCAGTCGACAACCTCCAAGCCCACTCGTCTACAAGAGCGCCCAGTGGTGAAACTGCTCATCGGAAGCCCTCCAACAGGCGGATAGAAGCTCCTGTGTCAAGAGGTTGGCTACCAGAGACAGAAACTAGCGATCTAAAGAAACGGAGACCGGCTCCTGACCCTAGCAACCGACCATCTACGCAGAGACGCACTAGAGGGCAACCTTAAGTGATGCTGCTTCATCTTCGACCAGTGGTTCAAGAAGAACTCTAGATCGAACGGTGCCGTGAATGGGACAGTTCTTGTTATGCCTTCGAGGGGACCACCATCCCCCCAAGCACTGGACCGTCCGTCAGTCCCCCCACCCAACCCCCGAAAGGGCAGCGGGCCAGAACTGGTCCGCTGACTGAACAGCTTACATGAAGTCTCCCACCGCCACCTGCCCCACTCATGGTTGACTCTGTCAATGGAGGGCTAAATACTTTTCTCTTGTACAAGTAAGAAATTTATTAAAACATAAATCGGTGACTTCCGTGACTTACACAGAGCCAATAGCAGCCAGCAAAGAGAGCTCTTCATCCCAGAGGCCAAAAAAGTTACCTAAATTGCAGAAACCAGCTCAATAATACCAGAAATGGCAAGTACTAAACATGCTAAGGACACCAGAGGTAGATCTAAACTAAAAGACGCCAATAAACGGCTCAATGCTGCAGGATTCAAGTCGACTGTGGGGACGAAAGCAGAAGCCCTTCCCCTGAGAGTATACTAGATACAGAAACCGATCAGTTATCCAGATCTCGATTTGAGAAACTCTTTACAGAGATTAGAGCAATGAGGGCGGAAAACAGGGTTGAATTTAAGCAGCTTAATCAGCAGCTCCAAAGGTTTGGAGACGTAGACTGGAGGAAGCTGAGACCGGATAAGCAACTCGAAAGATGATACTACCAAATGGGCCTAATACTCAAGCCCGTGGAACACACTGAACAGCTCCAGAATAAGTGCACAGACCTGGAAGGTCGCCGAGAAGAGAGAACATACGGATACACGGCCTCCAGAAGGCGCTGAATCAGGCCAGACAATGACGGACTTCATTACAGATCTTATAACAGACGTGCTGCAGCTGCCCCGGGTTTCAATTAGGCATAGAAAGAGCGCACAGAGCCTTCAGGCAAAACCTCCACCAGAAGCCAGGCCCAGGTCAGTAGTGCCAAGTTCAACAGCTTTAAAATAAAGGAGGATATCCTCCGGAGAGCTTGGCAGCAGAAGGAGATCAAATACCTGTCCAGCCGCTTATTTTTTGACCATGATTACATGGTAGAAGTTCAGAGGCAAAGACTGAAATATGGCCCCATCTTGAAAATCTTAAGAGCAAAAATATCAGATTCAATACACCCTACCCAGCTAGGATCCGGCCTTCTGGTCTGAAGGCATGAAAGCATATGATTCACTGGAGGAAGTGGGGAAAGCTTTAGTGCAGCAGGGCTGGATGGAAGCAAAGCCAGAGGGGATCGCGGCAAGAACAGCTCGCTTCTATGGAAGGCACACATGGAATGGCTTATGGCGCAGAACAAACAGAAAAGGGAAGAGGATCCATCACGAATGTTTTGCATGCCACTGGATTTAAGGAGACCAGTGGAGATCACAGGGCAGTAATAATCCAACGCAGGCTCAGGACTGACATAGAGTTTTTCTAGACATACTGTAAGATTTTGGATCCAGGGATAGGATTGAGGCCTGGAGCAATGTGGCCGCCCAGCATCTCCCTGTACCCAGCATTGTTCACGGTGCCCTTTAAATATTAACAGGAAGGAAAAGAGCCGCTTTGATAATAATCCTGCCTCATGAATACAAATAAAACAAAAATCCTTGAGTAGTCCTTAAGATCTATGCCTGTTTAAGGGAAAAGAACAACATATTGTTTTAGTTTTATCTTGCATACAATTACAGGCTTGTTGCTGGGGGGTTCTTAAAAGTGTGAATGGGTTGCCTCGGGGTGGGGATCACTTAAGCAGTTGCTAAATATAAATCACTGCGAAGAGGGTATCTGTGGGGCTTGCTAAAGGCAACTTGACATCCTTAAACCGGTCTGCACCTTAGTTACGGACTACAGCCAAAGAGGAGCCTTTTTTCTGAGTTTTCAAATGTAGGTTCCTTGGGAGAACTGCTTGTTAGCAGTGAGGAGTACTGTTGCTCCATCTCCTGTCCGCTATCTTCACCTCCTTCGGTGGGAAGCTGAACACACAGAGGTGTCCTGGAGCAAGGATGACCTCCACTGTGGAAGCTAACTTGTATAAAGTTCTAAAGTTATGGAATAATGTTGCTGTTGAGAAGCTTGTTATTTTTCTTTTTATTATTATAAGGAGCTCTACGGGCCGTTAAGATAATTGAAAGGGCGGGGGCTGTGGAAATTTGATAGGTATTATGTCTACTTAAACTAGGTTTTAACGCAAACTATAATAATGGCTAATTCAGATTTAACAACCTTAACCTACAATGTTAATGGGCTAGCACACCCTATCAAACGTTCCCGAGTCATGTCCTTTTGAAGAAAACTGAGCGCACGTTATATTGCTCCAGGAAACCCACATGAGTAATATCGAGCATGGTAAATTAATGAAATTTGGATATAAAGAGGTGATAGCATCCAAATACTCCAATGGCTATAGAAGGGGGGCGATACTTATTCCTAAGGCCACGCAGTCTGTACTAAAGGATAAGTTGGTGGACAGGCAGGGCAGGTAATGGAAGGGCTAAAGGCATGATGACGGGGAGATAACTTTGGTGTCATTGTATGCCCTCCAGGCTCAGACTTCACCTTTACCGGATCTCTTTATCAAAATCATGGAGTGGGCGGAGGGCCATTTGGTGATGGGGAGACTTCAATTTGAGATTAAATTCCAAACTGGACTCCTCGACCCAGCTGCCGAGAAAGGAGAAAGGAGGACCCAGAAGGTAGTCAGTTTTTGGCAGAGGTGGCCTGGTGGACGCCTGGTGGCACTGAATGGCAGGTGTAAACAATACACTTTCTCACCCTCACCAGACGTTTCCAGGTTAGATTATTTTATTACTACCAGGGAAACTTTGAAATATGCAAATCTCAGAGATTGGGGTGTCCCCGCCTCAGACCATAGTCCTGTATACATGAATATAAATGTATATAAAAATAGGACCCCCAAAAGCTCTAAATTCTGGAGGCTGAATACCTCTCTCCTTCAGCTGAAGGAGGTACAAGAAAAGATAACTCAATCCATTGAGCAGGCTATTCAAATGAATCAACACCCGATATATCCCCAGGTATTCTTTGGGACACAATTAAGGCCATAGTCAGGGGACCCTGGTGGAATTCTCATCTAGAGTGAAGAGAAACAGGGAGAAAAGGCGTAATGAGTTGCAGGAACAAATTCATAGTCTGGAGCAATTGCAATATCAGAACCTTGATAGAGAAAGAGGTAAACTTTTACAAAATTGAAGGAGGAATACATTAGGATGCTTGACTATCAGATAGAACAGCCCTCATTTACTTAAGACGGAGGTATTATGAGGGAGGCCCTGACACCAGAATTATTATTAACAAGTCGCACGCCAATTTAGGAGCAGAGCGACGATCTCCAAAATTAAAGACCCGTGACTCAGAGTTTATACTACAAAACCGAAACACAGTTGAGGTATTTACAAAATATTATACAAAGCTTTATAATGGGGCCCAAGCCAACAGAACAGGAAATCAATTTTTGTCCCTTGGCTTGCCCAAATTAACCCCCACAGGAGTAGATCTTGAGTCGTCCTTTACGGAGGCTGAGGTGAGGGCTGCGATTGGGAGGATCAAAACTGGCAAATGTCCAGGTACTGGATGGACTCCCAGTGAGTTCTATAAGCTGATTCAAGGACCAGGTTTCTCTGTTGTGTAGGGCATATAATTATCTTTCTGGAGACACGGTTCAATGCCCCCTCATGGACAAGGGCGATTATCTCGGTGATCCCAAGCCAGCCAGGGATATAACTATTTATGGGTCTTATCGCCTAATATCTATATTGAATGTAGACTACAAGATAATGGCGGAATTTTAGCCAAACGAATAGAAGGGTTCTACCGAACTTGAGTCATATGGATCAGGCGGCTTTGTCCTGGGCAGACAGACCCTAGATAACGTCCATAGAACAATTAACATAATAGAAAAATGCAGACTACCAAGAAATCAGCTATTATTATGAGTTTGGATGCTGAGAAAGCCTTTGATCAAGTATCATGGGAATTCTTGTGGGCCTCCTGGCGACTTGGTCCCAAGACTCTCCCTTAACATAATAATCAAGAAGTATACTTCCAGTAGTTACGAAGAGCTAATGGTTACGTGATCGAGGCTTCTCTTGATCTTACTAGAGGCACACGCCAGGGCTGCCCACTATCGCCGGGCCCTATTTGCCCTCTATATAGAACCACTTGCTCAGAGTATCAGGGTTAATGGAGCAATAGAGGGCTTATGGGGCAACACGATACAAAATTGCACTTATGCGGATGATATCTTACTTTACCTCTCCAGCCCTGAACAATCACTTCTGAAAGTATTTCAGCAAATTGAAACTTACTCTAACTTGTTGGGTTACAGACTTAATTGGGCAAAAACGAGGTTCTAGCCATCAATGTGGAGGTATCCAGGGATTAAAACTTAATTATACAATGGCAAGAAAATCATTGGCTGTGATTGGTCAGTGTAGGGCTAGACCCGTGATGTTATCCCAGTACAGACTTGACCCAATCACAGGGGAAAAAAATCAGTACCCGATCCTATCTATAACCCCAACTGAAAGCAACATTTGAGATCAGCTTCACTGCTCATTCAAGTCACAGACCCTGCCAGTCAAGACCGTATCTGTTACAAACAAAATCCTCTCCCCACCCCAAAATATTTCACTGTGGTTCACTTGGTACACACTGCAACTCCATGTAATTTTCCTCCTCACTTACCGAACCGAACTAGGAAGACCGCTGCTTTTACAATCCAGCGATCTCCTTTTCCTCAACAAATGGATGAACTGAAGGTGACAGCATCCTCCCCTTTACTGTTTAAAAGAAAAGACATGTAGCAACAACACAAGGCTACAAGAAGAGTAAAAGTGTTGCCCTGCAGATCGCTTTTTTTTTTTTTTTTTAAACACAGCCACGAGCAGCTTCCCCCTATAGATCATGTGCAGTCGCTCTGCCTGAGTCCACAACTCCGGCCAAGAAGCTATTTTCTTTTTAAGTCCCCAACTCAACACAGTATCTACAACAGAAGAAAGCCATAACTCTAATTGGCTTTCTGTTGCCTGCTGTATACAGCGCGCAGTACACATAACTGCCGGGTGTAAACTTGTCGCCTGCAAACCTCAGAGCAAAGCAAGCCCCCGCGGCTTTTTCTGCAGTCCAGGCAGCCTGTTTTCTGTCAGACAAGTACAGCCATGGACTTTAAGTCCATCTGCTCAGACTCCTGTAACGCCGCCAGGCTACCCATTTCAGCACTACGCTACCTGCAGTCTGCAAACACCTCGGCCACAGTAAACAAAGGGCTCATACGCTGAAACTGAAACTGCGGACACAAAATAAAGAAAAAAACACAAACTTAGCAGCCAGATTTGGGGGGGTTCTTAGAGTTTCTTCACATAGAAAGACACAGGAAACAGCAACAGTTATGCACCTCAGACGGCATCGCTCACATAGCTCCATGGAGTGCAAAGAGAAAACTGGACTTTTTTCAATATGTGCACATCCACGCATAAAAATCAAATAAAAATAAATTATATTTTTCTAATTTTTTTATTTTATTTACAAACGAGCCATTATATAATAGCAATAATGCACTCAGGGTGTGTGTTGTGCTGGGATAACGTCACTTCTGGGTGATTGGTCGCCACTCGGCCCGGGCCCTGCCTCATCACCCCAGGTGCGTGACATTATCCCAGCACAACACACAGTCCCTGTCGTGCATTATTGCTTAAATGTCATGCAATGGGACTGTCACACTATTAAATATTTAGGGTCCAGATTGGTCCCTTTCCCAAAAATCTCTTTTAAAGATAATTTCCTGCCTTAGTGAAAAGAGTCTGGGCTGACTGAGAGGTGTTCACTTTTACTGCCCCTTTTACTCCAGACTTCAAGTACTAAGACCATACAATACCTAGATTCTCTACCTATTCAGTGCTGTCCCATGTGTTATCCCACAGAAGGTGGCAGGGCCTACAAAAAATGATGTTGTTCCTCTGGGTCAAACCCATCCCAGGATATCTAAAAAGTGTTAACACTGCCTAAGCAGAGCGGATGGAGGGCCTGCCCGGATCTATACGAATATTGGGTGGCAGTGCAAATGAAAAATGCCCTGCTGTGGTCCCATCCCTCATATAAGGCGACTGGTAACAAATAGAGCTCTCAATAGCAAATTCTCCTTTATCAGCTTTCTTATTTTTTCCACCTGCACAAATTGATATATCCTCTTTAGAAGCCACACAGTACAAGTTACTCTACAGGGATGGATCTGGGCACCAGGCAAGGTTGTACAGCCAGAAGTCTATGGAAGTACAGATGGTGGTATTATGATGTAGAATTTGTCTGGCTGCCTTACACAGTTGGTATAAAGAGCAAGTGGACGGGGGTTGTAGCAGCATGGCAGCTCCTCAGGGGCCTGATATTATATTCTTTGAAACTCTTCGGCTAGGTACAGCTGGTCACCAGGGATCACTTGTTCTATTTTCAGCTCCGGGATTACTTAGCTAAAAACTGAGACATAACATGTCGTAGGTCGACGAGAGACCATATCCGAGGTGTTTGAGCACGTATGGGAGGGAGACCATGGAAAAGGCGCATCAATGATGCTATATGGCAACAGGATTGCAGACTTAGCATACAACATAAATAGCACTCAGAGGAAATGGGAAAAGAATTGGGGATAATATTAAGTTCTAAAACATGGGGCATAGTATTTGAAATACCTGGAAACAATGTCATCACCAGGGTGGAGGGATATGCCTGGAAGGTAAGGATCAGGTATTTTTATACACCGGAAAAGCTCAGTAAAATGAGAGCACAAGTACAGGCAGTCTGCTGGCGGGGTGTGGAGATGACAGCTGACCAAGCCCATGTGTTCTGGTATTGCCCGGAATTTCTGATTTCTGGTCCAGTGTAATCTAAACACCTGGCCACTCTGTTCGCCTGACAAAGATATTAGGCCCTGAGCACTGTTTGCTAGGTTTGCCCAGATGAAGCCATGGATAAGGATGCTTGATACCTCTGGTCCATTCTGTTAATCTCTGCCTTGAAATCCATAACTAAGAGATGGCTACAGAAATTACCTCCCACTGTACAGGACTGGCTGGGAATAGTTAACCAAATCCGACAAATGGAAAGAATAATATATAGTATAAACCATAGTGGGAATGCATATGATGTTAGATGGAATAGATGGGAGTTATATATAGATGAAATGACTTGAAGCTAGACTTTTAAGCTATATACCTCTTCCCTTCCTCTTTTCCCCTTCCCTCCACCTCCCTTTTTTTTTTTTCTCCTCTCCTCCCCTCCCCTCCATTTACCTCCTTGCCTCCCCCTCTTCTCTTCCTCTCCCTCCGCTCCCCATGGCCCCTCTAATTTAAGAACCTCTCTAAACTTTCTTCTTCTATCTAGGAATGAATGTGAGGAATGTGCTTGCCCGATTATTGTGATACCCCGGATGACTTGTTCATAATGGCCGTAGTAAGAATTAATTCAACGGATAACACTTGTTTCATTTGGTTTTATTAACTTCTCTCCCTGGTTTTAAAATTTGGATAATGTAATTAGTTTACTTTTTATTAAGTTTCGGTTCATCTTTTTCTTCTTTTATGTTTAATTGAAGAAAATAACAGTATAACTGGAAAATCAACGTGGTCAATTAAGATGTCAATTGTAAACTGTTGGTCTGATCGATAAAATGTTAATGTATAGGAAAAAAATGAATAAAATTTAAGTATAAAAAATATATAAATCGGTACTTATCGTGGTAAAATACAAAATAATAACACTGAAAACTAAGCTGCTAGTTTGACTCGGCAGGCAAGCGGCGATAGTCACTGAAGCACACCTTTCGGCGGCAGGAAAAAGGAAGTGAGGCGGTTGGAGAGTCGACCTCGAGATAGTCTTTACCCATGCAGCGGGTCCTAGCCCAGCGTGACTCCCATCAGTATGAATGAGTGGTGGAGACTTTATGTCCAGGAAGATCTCCTGTTATAGGTGAGTAACCTGTTTGTCTCACCCCAGGAATACCCAATATTCCTAACTCTTATGCAGTATGCCTTTAAGCCAGATCTGCCCAGAGATGGAACGTTATGCTAATGATGGAACATCACTGGCATGTGCCACTTTTCAAATGCTGCCACCCATCAACTGCCTACATTCTAACCTTCAGATTTCATTCTCCACCTGTCAAGACTAAACACTGGAAATCCTCTCAACATCTTGTCATGAAACTTTTAAAATATACAAGTATTCTTTATATTTTCATCTGCTGCCTTATCTTTTGTTTTTAAGATTAACCGTTAGCTTATTTTAGTTAAATTGCTGATTTTTCTCGGTTTCTCCCAGTTCAGTATAGCCAGAGGGAACCAGGAATTTTTAGTTTTAAGCGGAGTTTTGTGCCAGAAATGCCTTTATTTTAGCGTATTTTGTTTAAATAAATTTGTTTTGTACAATTGATAATAATGCCAGTCACTAAACCTGGTTCCTTTTTTTTAATCAGTTCTTGGTTCGATCGGTTCCTGAACCGACCCCAATCACTAATCTTAGTTTAGAAGTTCAAATCTTATTGCGGTTGCTGTTTTCTGCTGCATTGTCTAAAATGTCAGAAAAGCCTAAGAGAAAAAGAGTGAACCCGGTTTTAAAAACTGTACTGAGTGTGAAGAAGTTTTGCCAAGGCAAATAAGCATACTTCTTGTGTGGTCTGCCTTGGCTATGACCATTTAAAATCAGATTGTGAGATTTGCAAGACCTTTCCTAAAAAGCGCTTGAAAACATTTGGAAAGGCTCAAAAAGAATTTGCCTCCACTTAGTGGTCCCTCTGGCTCTGACCAGCCGACACCCTCAGTGGCTGTGGGTGAAACCACAGAAAAGTACAGTTCGCAAGAACTTACCGTAACAGCAGATCTTGAGAGAAGCTCTTCCAGCAGGCTGTTACAATAAGGACTATGCCTCAGGCACTAGGACCCGCAGAAAACTTCTCAGCCAGCAGTATCCAGCAGGACTGTCCCCTGACGTCGGCTGCACCCGATGTCAGCCCTGGTATAAAAGGAAGCGGACCCAGTTCCACCTCAGTTCCCCACGCCAAGAACACATGAGCGAGCCCTGACAAGAAGAAAGAAAGCGAAGCCTGAAGATGACGATCTGCACACCTCATTTGGGGAATGGAGGCGGAAAGCAACACCTGCTGCATGAGCTCCTCTCAAGAGCTACTGTTATGGTAAGTTCTTACGTAACTGTACTATCTTACTTGAGTAGGAGCTCTTGCAGCAGGCTATTCAATAAGAACTGAATCCCAAGCAGTCCCTCACCAAGGAAGTATCCGATCCTGGGAGGAGGAAGAGAAGAAGCTGGACACAGCAATTCGAGACAAGAGTCCCTGAAAGACTGCCAGGCTGAAGCGACGGCATCTGGATGCAATGTCTAAGCTATAGTGCTTTACAAAATATGCAAGGAATTCTAGGTAGCAGCCGTGCATGTCCCTAATAGAGACATTCAGCAGAGCAGTGAAAGAAGCAAACACTCCTCTAGTGGAGTGACCCTAACTGGGCCCGAAGGGATTTATTGTGCTTCTCATAACAGAAAGTAACGAGTGGACAATCCACTTGAAATGGTCTGCTTGGACACCAGTTTACCCAGTGTTGAGGAGCAAATGCCAAAACAGTTGCTTCAATTTATGGTGATGAGCCGTTCGTGTAAGGTACTGTGGACGTCTGAAGTGTGAAGGAGAGCTTCTCCTCTGTTAGAAGGAGAAGGAAATAAACTGAAATGTCAACCGACTGGTTGAGGGTCAACTCGAGACTTTAGGAAAGAAAGTTAGGATTCATTCCTAGGGAAACCCTTTCCCTATGAAAATTAAATAGGCTCTTTACGCATCAGGGGCCTGATGCTCAGAAACTCTTAGAGCTGGCGTAGTGGCAACTAAAAGCAAACCTTCCAGGAAAGATAACGCAGCTCACAGTCTGCTGCAGGTTCAAACGGGGAAGGGTAAGCTTCTCCAACACAAATAGGAGGTCCCAGGAGGATAGGATCCCGAATGGGAGATCTCATGTGTAGAATCCCTGATAAAGGTGCGGGCCACATCCAGTTGGGCTAAAGTTCTATCTCCCAAAGGCGTGATAAGCAGAGATGGCCCCATGTGCACCTTTATGGAGGGAGTAGCTCAAGCCTAGTTCATATAAGGAGAGGAGATACTGCAATGCTGAGTTTACCGGACAAATAATGGGATCCAGATGGTGAGACGACGCCGATCAGCAGAACCGCTTCCACTTCATAACATATGTGGAGCATGTTGAGGCTTCCTCACTGAAACGAGTACATCTGCCACCTCTGGAGATACTCCATACCTGGACTTTACTACGTCCGAAGAAGTCAAGCATGAAGGTGCAAAGATTGGAGATCGGGATGGACCAGCAAACCCTGATCCTGGGACAGCACACTGCGAGCATATTGGCAGTGGGACTGGAGGTTCTGTGGACAACCGCTGAAGTAGTGGGAACCAAATCTGCCCGCCATACAGCGAGTGATTAGAATCATCCGAGCCCCCTTGGCCTGTAACTTCAAAGAACACTCTGGAGGAGAGGAAAGGAGGGAAGGTGAAGAAACCTCCCTGCCCAACAAAGGGACAATCGTCTGCCCAGAAAACCAGCCTTGGTTCTCATGAGCAGAAAAAACTGGCAGTTGGCATTGCATGGTGACACAAAGAGGTGACACAAAAACAGCTCTGGACGACCCCATTTGTCGAACACCTGATCCGCTACTGATTGCAGTAGTTCCCATTCATGCGCCTTGACTGAGACCTGCTTAGGCTGTCAGCCAAGTCGTTTAGGATGCCTGGAATGTGCACTGTGGACAGAAAGATGTGCCACTCCAGTGCCCAGTACCAGACTCTCATCGCCTCCCTGCACAGGGAGTAAGAGTGAGCACCCTTGCTTGTTGATGTAGAAAGCGACTGCCATGTTGTCCTTCTGAACAAGAAGAAAGCCTAGCATGAGGTCCTCCTGAAAGGCGTGTGGCGCACTGAGGACCGCTCGCATCTCAAGACACTGATGTGGAGTCCGTGTTCGTGGAGGTCCAAGTGCTTTGCATCTGGAGGGCCTCAGGTGCGCCCCAACCCAAATCCGAGGCTTCCATTGTAAGGGTCTGATTTGAGGGCTCAGATGGAAAGGGACCCTTTTCCAAACTGAGTTGAGTCCAACCACCAAAGAAGCATCCTCTTTACTGGCTCTGTGATTCTGACCATATGGTCTAGGTCGCCTAAGCACTGATCCCACTGCACCCTGAGCATCCACTGTGGTATTCTCATGTAAAGGCAGGCCAGAAGAGTGACTGGAATGGCCACCGCCATGTGCCCCAGAAGTCTGAGGAAGGTCCTTGCCTGGACCGAGGGATTACTAGGATCGATCCGGCGATCTCCCAAGCAATCGCCCCTCTCTGAGGGTAAAAGCCATGCCCTGGACCGAATCCAGGACCACTCCTATAAAGACGAGTCTCTTGGCTGGGTTCTGGGAAGACTTTGGAAGATTCAGAGTGATACCCAGATCTCGGAACAGAGTACAGGTGTCTCCAAGAGCTTGAAGAAGGTGTAACCTTGACGGGCTGCAGACAGCCAATCGTCCAGGTAAGGGAAACACATAATGTCCTGGCGCTTAGAACCGCAGCTACTACTGCCACGCACTTTGTGAAGACTCGAGAACCGAGGAGAGGCCAAACGGAGAACCAAAACTGATAATGCTCACCCTGGAAGTGGAACCTCAGGTACTTCCTGTGAGGGGAAACCCATGTGCATGTCGCATCTTGCTCACCTCTCGCTTTCACAACCGATGGGGGTCGCTCGCTAACATCCCTCCGATGCAGAGTGAACATCCTCCTCGGAGAGTATTTAATCTTAAGGCCGTGTCTGGCCTGATGTTCGGAACCTTGGCTGCCCTCTCCCAGCACTCCAGTGCAGGCCTGACAACCTTGAGCCCAAGCTTCTCAAGCTGGGAGCAGCTTACATTGCCTCTGATTGCCCATATCTTTAACCTATCCTTAGCTGGAATAATCCCCGACATCTGGATGGAGAGCAAGGATAGTCCTTGTTCTCAAGCAGGAAATCCCAAACCCTGACAACTATCGCCCTATTGCTATTCTCCATCCCTTGGTAAACTTCTGGAAAGGATGTATGGAGCAACTCTCAGAGTACGTGGATACCCATGAGCTGCTTTCTGGGGCCCAACATGGTTTCCGGAAGGGTCATAGTACCACTACTGCCCTGATTACTGTAACCTCTAGTATTAGATCCACCATGGATCAGGGTAAACTGTCAGGTGCTATATTTATTGACTTGTCAAAAGCTTTTGACCTTGTCAACCATGACCTACTGGGGAGCAGCTCAGGGCTCTCAGGTTCTCTCCGCATGCCATGAGTTGGATGATGGGCTACCTAACAGGTAGAAAGCAGTGCACCTGCATTAACAAGGTCCTCTCAGAGCCTAGGGCTGTGACCATGGGAGTTCCCAGGGATCAGTACTTGGACCTCTCCTGTTCTCACTTTTATTAATCAACTCCCACGGGTGACCTCTTGCCAAGTCACGCTTTATGCAGATGACCTTGTGCTAGTGGCCCATGCTCGTAATGCTGCTGACCTTAACCAGTGCCTATCTGAAGACTTCAGCAGAAGTCTCGGCCTGGATTACCAACCGTAGACTGGTATTGAATCCAACGAAAACTCAGGCCATGCTCTTTGGTTCCACGGCCAAGTTAAAAGCCCCATCAGCTATGCTTAAAATAGCTTGTGATGGAGGCCCTGTTGCCAACAGCGAGTTCAATTAAATATCTTGGGGTCACCCTCGACCCACAACTTGACATGGGAAGCCATATCCAAAACATCTGCAGAGCCACCAGGTGTAAGCTTGGCCTTGCCTAAAGGGCCAAATACAACCTGACTCCAGGAGCGAGGTTGGACTTGCGAGGGAGTGCTTCTCCTCCCTTAGTTATGGATACCACCTATTTGCCAGGTCACCTCAAACCATCTTAATCGGTGGAACACGACATATAATGATATCTGTCGGTTTGCACTTGCTGCCCCAAACTCACCCACCGATGTGAGCTCTATGACAAACTCAACTGGCTCTCCCTCGCGGAATTCCTGATTCTTGGTGTAGGAAACTTCACCAGGGAAAGTGCTTGCCACGGGCATACCGTCGGGGACTGGCGCATCTCCTCCCAAACTGGACGCTATCTCTTACCAGCTCGGGTCACAGACCGCCGAGCTGCTTTAAGTTCCCCTCAACTCAGACCCTTATGGGGATCGTGACTTTGCCGCTTTGTTCAGGCTCTAGAACCCATTCCAGACTCTGTTCGCTCTGCCCTCCCATGGACCTTTCGCCCTCCCTGTGGTCCCACCTAAAACAAACGACAAGATGTGACTGCTCCTAGTCTCTGTAATGTAATACTCTGCAGTCCACTATTGTCCACTCTGAGTCCATGATGGTCTATGAAATATGTATTCAGTGATTCTAATGTCTATCTATGTCCTGTAACAATTTGTACTATGTGTGGCAGTATCTCTGCCCTATACAAGCGTTGTTATAGCTGTTTTTACTGTATCATGCTGTTTCTCAATGTTGCCATGTATGTATACTGTATGTTTTGTGCTCTCCAGGTCGTTCCTGAAAATAGGTATACTACTTGTCTAGTGTACTTACCCGGTAAACAAAAGCTAAATAAATAAATAAATGTCCAGGAAACAGAGCCAGTCCCCTGGTGCAGCAGAGGAAGCAGTCCTGGAAGAGTCACCATTCGGAACTTTCTGTACATCATATAAAGGTTTAAAGGCTGAGGTCCAGAATGGGAGTAAGATCCTAAGTCTTTTGGGACCAGGAAGAAGTGGGAGTAATACCCCTTCCCCGTTGCTGCAGGGGACTGCTTCTATTGCCCTTTTCCACGAGGAGGGCCTGTATCTCTCCTTCATGAGTGGAATATGAGAAGGAGGATATCTGGAGGACCTTGGTGGGGTGTCTGAAGGAATCTCCATGAACTCTAGAGTATGTCCTCTCCTTATGATATCTAGGACCCACTGGTCTGCAGTGATAGAGCTCCATCCCTTTAGATATCCAGGGAGCGACCACCTACGCCTCCCTGAAACCTCCACCGGGGGTCAGGAGGGCGTCATTGGGCAGAGCCAGGCACGGGCAGAGAGGCCTGGGAGGACTTGGGGCCATGAGGAGGAGTGTCTCCAGGCTGCTGGTTGCGGCTCTCCTCCAAAAGTCACCTCTCTGACCCTGCTGGTTGCCATGGGCTTGGGCACCTGAGGGCTTATGAAATGGCCATTTCCTTTGTCTCCTCTGTACATCTGATGGACAGACCAGATGGATTTCCTGACTCCTGGAGACAAGAGATGAGCAACTCTGTCTCCTGCCCAAACAAAATGGTACCCTGGAACGTAAGTCCCGGATCCCGGACTGCAGGTCTTGGTGAAAGCATGAGACCCTCAACCAAGCGTGGTGCAGAAGGCAGAACCCTGATGCTGACGCTCTGGCCATCAGTATCTGCAGGGTCGTATGAGGCACACAAAACATGTGTGCCTACATCCGAGCCTGATTTCAGGACATCCAGAATCTCCGTCTTCTTTTCGGAGTCTGGCAAGGCATTAACTAGCTTCTGTCCCTGCTCCCAGAGCGATTCTGGTACTGAATCACATGCACCAGGAAATTTAGGGACCTAATACAACAGGTGGAGGCAGAATATACCTTCGTGCCCACCTGGTCCAAACAGTAAGACTCAGGTCGGCAGGCTGTAGCTAAGGTGCTTAGCCTGCTTAGATTTATCATAAGCAGCCATAATCACGGAAGAGTCCGCCTGAAGGTGTCTGCCAGAAAATACAGGTTACTCACCTGTAACAGGAGTTCTAGGAATGGTATATGTTGTTCATTCACACTGTCTGGCAGGTTCCTTGCCACTTTAAATCTTGCCAGAAGGTGTTCAAGCTGGCTCCTCCCACCCACCGGGTGGCAAAACTCGGCTCCGCCCCATGGCGCAGATCTAGCTGCTGGAAATGCAGTTGCGTAAAGGTCGGCTGGAAAGCCAGAATGAGAACAACATATATCATTCCTAGAACTCCTGTTACAAGTGAGTAACCTGCATCTCTAGGGACATGGACATGTTGTTCATCCACACTGTCTGGCAGACTCCTAGCAGTTCTCCGGGAGGAGGGAGGCAAGCACACCTCCTACTTAGGGAATAAGGACTGAGAACCGAGGTCCCAAAACCAGCATCCCGGCGTGACTCTAGGTCGATGTGGTAATGGGTAATGAAGGTGTGTGCTGACTTCCAGGTAGTAGCCCTGCAGATTTCCTGGACAGGGGCGTCCCTGGAAGCAGCCACCGAAACAGCGGTATGGCGGGTAGAATGAGCTCTACCCCTTTGGGAGGCTCCATGCCCGCCAACCTATAGCAGAGATCTACTGTATGCAGGAAGTGACCCACCTGCCTATAGTCAGATTGGCTGCAGGTCTGCCAGGTGCGGCTCCAGCGTAGGTGACAAACAGCTGGCGAACCTCTCCCAAACTTCAGCTGTCCGCTCCTTATAGTAAGAGCGCTCTTCTAGGGTCCAAAGTATACAGCCTATATTCGGCCTCCGAGGTGTGATTGGGGTAGAACACTGGCAGAGTCAACACCTGGTTAAGGGAAACTCAAACACCACCTTCGGAAGGAATTTCAGGTGGGGGCACAGGACAACCTTGTCCCTGTGGAAGACCAGATAAGGAGACTCGATGGAAAGCGCCTGGAGCTCTCCCATCCTTCTGGCTCACATGATAGCCACCAAGAAGGCGGTCTTCCACGACAGGTGAGATGTCACACCTGTGCATCGGTTTGAATGGCTTGCCCATAAGCTTAGCCAATACCAGCAGTAGATCCCACGAAGGTGGAGGTTCTCGACCGGGAGGGAATATGTGATCAAAGCCTTTGAAAAGCACTCGACCACCTTCCTCTGCGCACACCAACTGCTTCCGGACCACGCCGGTAAGCGAGAGATGGCTGCCAGGTGCACCTTAAGGGTCACTGACCGAAGCCCTAGCTGAAAAAGGGACCACAGGTAGTCCAGAATGCTTGCCAAGGAACAGGAGGAAGGGTCCAACCCCTTGCCCTGACACCAAATGGAAAATCTCTTCCATTTAAAGGCACAGCATTTCCTGGTTGACTCCTTACAGGATGTCTCAGCGCGTTGAGGACCTCGTCGGAAAGACCCAAGGCCTGGAAATCTAGCCACTCAGGAACCAGGTGGTCAGGTGCAGGGATTGAAGGTCCGGTATGGAATACCTTCCCTGGTTGACTGAGATCAGGTCTGGGTGGGCTGGAAGCCGCCCGGGAGCCTGGAGCTGAGGCTGAGGAGATCTGGATACCAGAACTGGCGGGGCCAGTCTGGGGCTACCAGAATCACCTGTGCCTTGTCCCTCCTGTAGCCAGAAGCACCTTGTGGATCAAGGAAATGTGGGAAAGGCGTAAGAGGCCAGGGGTCCATGGCCTCGAAAAGGCATCCCTGCAATGAGCCCTGCTGAGGAGCGGGCAAGAAACAGCCTCAGCTTCGCATTCTCCCTGGAGGCAAACAGGTCCACCTGAGGCGTGCCCCAGTGGGAGAACAGATCTTGTACTACCTCCAGCAGAGAGAACACTCGTGGGCGCAGCTCCTATCTGGCTTAGGGCACCGGCCAGAATGTTGGAGGCTCCTGCCACATGGATGGCTAGGAGATCTGCCTCCAGGCTGCCATGACGGACCGAAGTGCGGAGAGCTTCCCTGCACAGAAGCATGGGCGTGTCCCCTGGTGGTTTAGGTAGTACTACTGCCCTGGTATTGTCCGTCTGAATCCTGGACCACTTCACCCCGCATAAACGGCCAAGGCGATGAGGGCTAGATCAACCGCCCAAAAGCTCCAGCAGGTTTGATGGCATCGGACTCCCGAGGGAACCAGAGGGCATGCGCTCTGTTCCCCCAGATGGGCACCCCAACCCATCAGAGAGGCGCCGGTCGATAGAGAGACTGTCGGCTCTGGGCGGACAAACAGGGATGCCCTCCTGCAGATGAGCTGGAACGATCCACCACTGAGAGCATTCCACATCTCCTGGGTCACTGCCACTGGCTGGTCCAAAGGGACCGGAGCGCTGTGACCATTGGCTGGCCAGTCCCCACTGTAGGGGACGATGTGCTAACGGGCCCATCGGACCACGCTTGTGCAGGTCGCCATGAAGCCCAGGAGGTGCATAAGTCCCGGCAGGGCGAATTCCAAACCTGAAATGATTGGGCAAAGGAGGAAAGAACCTCGGCCCTGTCCACCAGGAGCCGTGTTTTGCCTCGAGAGAGTCGAGCTCTTACCCAATGAATTGGATCACCTGCTTTGGCACAAGTTCCGACTCTGGCCTCGTTGATGAAGACGCCAACCTGAGAGCAAACCTGGGGGCAGATCCCTGGACTGCTCCACCTCCGGTCTGGAGGAGAGCGCAATCAGCCAGTCATCCAGGTAAGGGTACACCTGGACCCTTGACGCCAGGAATGACTGTCACCACTGCCATGCATTTGGTGACAACCTTGGGAGCTAGAGAAAGGCAGAAGGGCATGGCCCGGAACTCGTAGAGGATCCCTCTGCTCTAGCGGAGGAATCGCCAGGAACGGATGGATTGGGACATGAAAGAACGATCCTGGAGGTCCAGAGAACAGAACCAACATTCCTCGCTCCAGGGATGGAATAATCTGAGCCAGAGTGACCATCCTGAAGGTTGAGACTTCAGGAACCTGTTCAGGTCGTGCAGGTCTAGAATGGGGCGCCAGTCCCCATCCGTTTCAGGACCAGGAAATACCAGGACACAAACCCTGAGTCTGGTGGAAGATCCACCACCTCCTGATCACCTCCTTAAGGAGGAGCAGGGCAATGTCAGCTCGATGGGCCAACAGAGGGCTTGGGACCCCGTAGCCCCCGTGGGCGACGGCTTGAAGGGCGGGGCCTGCTCGAACCTCGAGAGGCAGACTCTATCCTACCACTTCCACACCCAGTGGTCCATGGTGATAGTGACCAGGCGGGAAGAAAGTGGCGGGCCGCTGCCCCATGGGGAACCCAGGGAAGCGACACGGCTGGGGCAACACCCCTTAACCCGTCACTGGGAAGGCTTGGAGGAAGGACCGGCCGAGGGACCTCCTGGCCTTTTCCTCCCAGCTTCCTGCTGGAGGAAGCTCAGGCTTGGCTTTGGGGTGTCGAAGTGCGCAGCCTGCTGGCCCTGATGCTGGTGTTGCTGGGCTGGGCGTGCCACAGGGCTGCCAGCGCCTTGTCCTTCTGGGCAGACGTGACAGAGTCCAAGGTGGCATTGGACTTCTCCATTCTCTGGAAGTGGCCTTCCACCACAGGCCTGAACAAGTCGGTGCACGCAGGAAGGGGACGTCTACCAGCTTGGCCTGGGAATCTGCCATGAGCTGGAGATCCGCAGCCACGCTCTGCAGCCGCTACTGACCGGGCACAAGAGTCTCCAATATCGAAATGCCGCTTGGAGCTACTGTTTCGCCACTGCACTTGCTGATCCCGCACCTGCTTGACCGTAGTCTGGGCAGCCGAGATGAGGGATCACCTCATCCAGGGAGCCCAAGGGCGTGAGAAGTGTGCCACCAGTACGCTGAACTGGCCTGACGGAGTCTGAGGGAGGACGGAGTACACTTTACGCCCGCATAGTCCTGCTTTTTGACTCTTTGTCAGGGGCTTGTCCACGTCCCTGGTGTTCCCGGAACGCGGAACACACTATCGGTAACCAACCCTCCACAGAGGATTGCTCCGAGAACTGGACAGTGACCGGTGGGGATCGCATACTTCCTGGCCATCGTGGCTGAAGGAGCAGGACAAGCAGCCGGCTGCTGCATAACTTCAAGGCTGGGCCAACAATGGCTTCAGCCACCGAAAGGCTCCATGGGGAATCCCCCGGTCCAGTATCTAAGTGAGGATACTTGGCCCACTTGGATACAAGCTCGAGCTGCATCCCAGTGAGACAAAGCAAACCCATGAACGAGGATGGGCTCGCTCATCCACTGTCCCTCGGAGGACTCCAGGTCAAGAGGCCTGGAGAACAGGGAAGAGTCGTCATCACACTCCGAGAGTCTGCGAATAGCTGCCTGGGGCCTCAGCCACCCTCCACCTGCCGAGGACGGTCGGGAGTGAGGTGACCGACAACCGGTGGGCAGTCCCTGACCCGACCGAGAATCTTTGGTCGGAGGCCCAGATTTAGGTTGTGGAGGCAGGAGTTCCACCACAATCAGTGGGGCAGCTGGTTTTGGCCAACAACCGGCACGGTTTGGGCTCCTTGACCACCACGAGGGGTTGTTTTGGCCTTTCAGGTGACAGCCACTTAATGGCGGGGAAGGCAACAGCGCAGCTTGTTCCCGGTCAGAAGGAGCTGCTGCCACATTAAGTCCTCGTAGCGTCGATGCAATTTGCGCGCCAAGCCTTTCCTCTAAGGAGGAAGAAGACGAGGACGAGCGCGCCAAGAGGTTTCCCTCAGTGCCGGACCGCCGGTGTCGGCAGGAACGAGAAGAGGACCGAGACCGCTTCTGTGTTTCCAGGGTGGGTCTGGGAGGGAGCTGGGAAACCTGTTCCTCCTCACTCGAGCCTTAACCGGGACTCCGGCACAGGAGGCTCAGGCAAGTCTTTGGTTTCCACCAGGGAACCAGTGAGGAAGGGTTGTCAGCTTTCCAGTAGACAGCCCGTCCGACGGGTCAAGAAAAATCTCGACCTGCGTCGATCGGGTGTCTCGCAACACCGTGGAAGCCAGCGGCCTTAGCCGCAACCTCGACCAAGTCGAAAGTTGACTGTCCAGGAAGGGACCTCTCCCGCCTCCCACTAACGCAGATGGTGGGATCTACCCTTCAAGTCCTCCTTCTTGGACTGAGAGAGTGTCCCGATGGACCCTCACCTTTCAGAGAGGGATTGGCAAAGCTCCTTAAAGGAAGCCAATAGGAGGAGGCCATGGAGAGCGGGACAAATGCATGCTCAAGTAAGATGAAGATGCGGCCTGGGCCGCCTCCCTCCTCGAGGGCGATCATCTGTTCAAGTTGCTCAGCCGAGCCAGCCACGGAGAAACGTGCCCAACGGGCCTCCTTCGACTTCACCAGCGGTACACGTCCCTCGGGCGCCCAAGTTGGAGCCTGGCACCATGGTCTTGAGGACATTTGCAGAGAAGGACTTGCACAAATCGCAGGCCTGCAGGATCGTGGTCAAGCCCGCGTAGTAGACTACATGGAGCCCGGATCAGTCCCAGACATCTTCTGCCAACATGGGCACTCACCAAAACGGAGTCGATTTGTCCATGACAGCCGTGAAGGAAGAAACAGACCCGAAGTCTAGTAAACTTTAAAATCAGTTTGGGTTAACCCAAGGTTTGGATCCAGTCTAAATGCAAAGCGCTAAAGGAGGGAACCAGAACTTCCAAGCGGTAAGGAAGATCTGGCATCATGGGGCGAGCCGAGAGTTTTACCACTGGTGGGTGGGAGAGCCAGCTTGAAGACCTTCCGCAAGATTTAAAGCGCAAGGAACCTGCCAGACAGTGTGCATGAAGAAAAATTACTTACCTTAGCAATGTTGTTTCTTCTAATGGACTTTGCTGTATTCTGACTATTTGCAGTTAGGTCCTGCCTTTCAACTGCCCCGGAGAACAAAGAGTTAAACTTTCCATAGCCAGCATGGAATGTTCACCATGAGCTCGGTTGAAGCCCCTGTCTGCTGTTGTTTAAACGCCAACCGCCAGATCTTACGAGCAATACACTAGAAGTTCTGTGTGGAAACTGTAAACTCACACTAGCCAACTGGCAACTAAATTTATTAAAAAGGTTTTTGTTTTCAAAGCAAAGACAAGTCAGGAAACCCAAAAACAAAACACAACACACTCCCAAAGTAAAGGAGTGGACAAAGAGGCACCCTAGGGTGCCAACACTGCCCTGCCTACCCACATCTCAAAAACAGGTTCTGAGAGAGGAGGCGGAGGGAGAATCAGAATACAGCAAGACTCCATTAGAAGAAATAACACTACTAAGGTGAGTAATTTTTCTTCAAACAACATGAAGTCTTGCTGTATTCTGACTATTGCAGACTACTAAGCAGTACCTCCATGGAGGAGGACAGAATCTACTTTGGGAATAGGCTCTGAAGTACTGCTGTGCCAAACAGAGCATCACTCCTAACCTGGATATCCAGAATAATGCTTGGTGAATGTATGGACTATTTTCCGGGTGGCTGCTTGACAAATTTCTTAGATAGGAATATCCCTGGCAGCAGCCAGGGAAGCAGCTGTACCTCTAGTAGAGTGAGCCCTCATGCCTAAGGGTGGAGTTCCCCCAGTTTTTCATAGCAGAATTGTATACAAGAGACAATCCACCTGGCAACAGAACCCTTAGTGGCAGGTTTGCCTTACCGACCTCTCCATATGTGGAGGAACTGGAGGACTCAAACCTGTGACCCTTGGTGCGCTCTATGTAGTAGCTGAGGGCCCTTTTAACATCCAGCTGTGCAGCCTCCTCTCTCCAGAGGAGGAATGGTCAGTGAAGAAAACAGGAGAGAGACTGGTTAGGGGAAATCTGAAACCACCTTAGGCAAAAACTTCCTGTTAGTTCTTAGGACCACTTTATCTCTATGAAAAGAGATGAAATAAGGCTCCACTGACAGGGCTTGCAATACACTGATACACCTCAGCAGGTAATGGCTACCAAAAGAAAAAAATTACTCACCTTAGTAATGTTGCTTCTTCTAATGGAGTCTTGCTATATTATGACATGTGCAGTTTGTCCCAACCTTAGAACTGCTCCGAGGTGAAAATGTTAAAGTCCATGCCAGGCATGGAACTTAGAGCTCGAGCTTGGTTGAAAATTCTATCTGTTGTTCTTCAAACTTAAACTGTCAGATCTTTTACGAGCAAAAACTCACTAAGACTCTGTGTGGAAGCTGTAAACCCACACTAGCCAACTGACTACTTAATTAATAAACACATTTTTGGTGCCACAATGAAGACTCAAGTCAGGAGACCCAAAATGACAAACACTAACAAAGATCACCCCAAAAGAGGGTGAAAACAAGGTGGGCATCTAAAAAGTATCTGCCCTGCCCACCCACATCCCCAAGAGTAAGGTTCTGAGAGGGGCAGCGGGGGGAGGTCATAATATAGCAAGATTCCATTAGAAGAAACAACATTACTAAGGTGAGTAATTTTCTTCAAACAACATGAAGTCTTGCTATATTATTATGACATATGCAGACTACACAGCAGTACCTGCGTAGGAGGGACAGAACCTACTTAGGAAATAGGATCTGGAAGCACAGTTGTGTTAGAACCTCCAGATCACTCCCAGCCTGGATGTCCAGGAGTAATGCTAGGTAAAAGTGTGCACTGCTTTCCAGGTAGCCAGTTTGACATATCTCTGATAGGGATGTCCCTACAGCAGCCAGAGACGCAGCTGTACTTCCAGGAGTGAGCCCTCAGGCCTGAGGGAGGAACTCACCCAGTTTTTCATAGCAGAACTGATACAAGAGACTCATCCACCTGGCAATGGATCTTTAGTGCAGGTTTCCTTGCCAACCTCACCATGAGGGAACAGTTGAGGGAGTTAAACCTGTGACCTGGTACCATCTGGTGTAGTTGGGGATCTTTGACATCTAAATGTGCAACCTCCTCTCACCAGAAGGAATGGTCAGTACACAGGAGATATAGATTGATTATGAACTCTGAACCACTTTAGCAAGAACTTTCGTTAATCCTGAGGACTACCTTATTTTGAAAGGAGATAAATTGGGCTCCACTGACACGCTTGTAACTCACTTGTGCCTTGGAAGGATGTTACCAAAACAAGGCTTCAAGTCAAGCACCAAGCCCAAGACAAGGTTCAGGGTTGTAAAGTTGGGCAATGTAAATATTAAGATCCCAGGCAGGGGAAGGATCCCTGAATGGGGGTTGGTGAAGCAACTTTGAAAACTTGGAAATACAGGATGAGCTGAGAGAAGAGGGCTTACCTGTTGACAAGAAAGCAGACACGCCAAGTGCACTTTAGGTAGCTGGTCTCAGCCCTAAAGTATTTAAATGGTTCATATAATGCAGGACTGTGGGTAACCAGCAGTCTGTAATATGTTCCTGGCACCAGTATGAAAATCTTTCATTTGGAATTATAGGTCTGTGTGGAGCTTTCCTGGAAGCCTTCAGAATATCCACACCTGGGAAAGGTGTAGGTCAGCAACCTAACTCTTCAAGAGCCAGGCCTGAGATTGAGAGGAGGTCTGGACCAAACCCTCCTGAGCACAGGATATCAAATTGTGATTCCTGGAAGACACGGAAGGTGGATCAATGATATAAGGAGGGGTACCAGGCTGTCTGGGCCAG
This sequence comes from Neoceratodus forsteri, assembly GCA_016271365.2. Taxonomy (NCBI): domain Eukaryota; kingdom Metazoa; phylum Chordata; order Ceratodontiformes; family Ceratodontidae; genus Neoceratodus; species Neoceratodus forsteri. The sequence goes on along the minus strand of CM028132.1, from coordinate 369,405,598 downwards.
TCTGGACAATCAGAACTAACGGCAGATTGAACTGATTTTACAGCACTGAGCAGAGAGAAGGCAGAAGGTAGAGAAACTTCCTTCCAAATGAGAAGGAAGGCATCCAGGGGGACTTGAGCCTAAACACTAGCCTGCAACAAAAAAGTTGGTACTGTCTGGGGCTGCAGAAAGATCATCTGGGTGCCCATCCGCATACCAATTAGGGGATCCATTTCGTGATGGCCTTGGGAAAATCCTGCTGAGAGCACTGCCAGACATTGTCCTGCCTGGGAGGTGGATCCGTTACAAGGGAGGTGTCTAGGAGTAAGCCAGAGACCAACTTCACTTAAGCTTCGCACAAGGTCAGAGACCGAGTATTCGTTTGTTTAGTACCATTGGGTGGTATTGCCTGTTTTGACTTGAATAACCTTGTTCTGGAACAGATTTTGGAAAAGTCAGTGCTAGAAACCTGTTTGAGTTCCAATGATGATGTGGGAGGACTTGAGGACTATAATCCTGGGTGAGGCTCTATGTAGCCCCCACCCCAATAGGGATGCATCTGTAGTAAGGATTAAGGAGGAGACTGATGGGTAAGGACCCTGTTCAAATTGCCCTGGTCCTGCTACCACTGAAGGCCTGGATGGGGCTGAGTCACTGGAATTAATTTGGTTAGAGGGTCCTTTTTTTTGAGACCAAAAGGTTCTCACTGAGTACAGTTGCTGTAGATCTTACTGAACAGTAGATCTTCGGAACAGCCTTGCAGGTTGCACCATTAGACCGGGCCGCCAGGTGCCAGGACCACGGAAAATTTAGCTAGCTAATCCAGTGGGATCGCCCCCGCCGGCCGTCCTGCCTCCACGCTGTATGTGGTATAGTAAGGGGCGGTCCCGCCACTCCCCAGTTCTCCGCTGAGACTTTGTCCGAGGCTGACATCAAATGGAGACCTAGGATCAACAGAAGACAGAAAGATAACACCCTGCTCAGAAAGATTGTTTCATGCTTCCTCCAAGGGGTGGGTGGCGGAGATTTGCTGCAGAGCTGTTCTCGAAGATCTGTTACGGTAAGTCTCGAACTGTACTATCTTGCCGAGACACAGCCTGCAGGTTACACCATTAGACTATTCTGCTAAAAATGTCAAAAACCGAGGAGGAAAAAATGATAAAACCAGGTCCTGAACCTAGACAGAGACCCTAGCACGCCAAATCCAAAACCAGCCCTTCGCCGGTGAGGCGCATGTCCAGGCTATAATGCCTGATAGCTGGTACACAGAACCCGCTACGTAAGCATGTAGCAGAAGTGGAAACATTTTGAGCCGCAAAGGAAGTAGCCAGCTCTAGTGGATGACCCTGACTGTACCCGGAGGGGCTTTTGTTTGATACCATTCAAGGAACGTGAGTCCAGGTGGACAGGAACCCTTCTCCTGGAGACAGTAAGTGGGAGCTGAGCGGCAGCGGGGCGGGGTTCGAGATGGTTGAATCAACAAGGGAACCAAATCTGTCTGGGCCAAAATGGGGCCACTAGGATCATTATTACGTGCTCCTGCGGTTTGAGAAGAACTCTCTCTGGATCAGCGGGAAGGAGAGCGTAGAGAGTCTGTTGGCCAGAGGGATAGCGTCAAGCCAGAAAACTGCCAGGCCCTGGATCTGGCGAGGCAAAAAAAATTGGGCAGTTTTGCGTTGGATGGGAGGCGAACAAGTCTCAGATCTGGAGTTCCCATCGAAGAAACAGATCCTCTGCTACCTCTTGAAGGAGTTCCCATTGAAGTGGACTCTGGCCTGAGAGACTCAGGCCGTCTGCAAACGTGTTGTCCACTCCGGGAGCGTGCAGTGATCAGATTCACGCCCGTGTCAGATTGCAATCACACTCTCATGGCCTCCCTGCAAGAGGTAAGAGTGTCGCCTCATAATTTGTTGAGGTAATACATCACACGCCGGTTGTCTGTCTGAAGTAGAAGAGTGCAGTGGGATAACTTGACTGACCTGCAGGGCATGAGGACCGCTCTCATTTCCAACACGTTGATGAAGGTGAGCTTCCATCTGGGTCCAGATGCCCTGGGACTGCCCATCAGGTGTGCCCCCACAAGACGGAGGCGTCACTGTGGTGAGGGAGTGACCTCGGGGCGGCTCAATGAGCGGGCGCCTGATGAGAGGCGACCCTGGGGCTAACACCACTGCCAGTCTTGAACCACTGAACCGTGTGAGTCTGACCCGGGATGCTGCAAGTGAGTGCTTGCCTTTGGTCCGTACGCTGAGCATCATGAGTAATAAGCATGTGGAGTCTTCGCGAAAGGGACAGTAGGAATGGCCGCAGCCATGTGTCCGAACAAGCAAAGGACCGACCTGGCAGGTACAACCTTGCTTAATGATAGGTCCCTTATGAGGGATCTGATCGCTCCGCTCTGTCGGCCCGGAAGAAGGCTCTTCCCGAACAGTGTCAGGAACTGCTCCATGAACTGCAGTTTCTCATGGATTACCAGGAGAGATTTCGTAATTTATGAGGATGCCAGGGATCGGAACAGATCCTGGGTGCTCTTGATTGCAGAAACAACGCCTCTCTGGAAGTGACCATGAAACCAGTGGTCCAGGTGCAGAACACGTGAGTGGCCCTGTCTCCTCAGAGAAGCTGCCCGACACTGCCATGCACTTGTAAAGACCCTTGGGCGGAAGACAGTCCGAGGAAGGGCGGCACCGGAAATGAAGGTGGTGGTCGAGAAATCGAGCGCAGGAACCTCCTGTCGCCTGAGCCATGAGGGATGTGCGGTGGGCATCCTGCATGTCTAGAGGCAGCTAAAAGGCGTCCTGTTTGAGCATAGGGATAAGACCGGAAGAGATCACCACGAGAATCTTGTAAGTGACCGACACATTGAGGTCGCTGAGGTCCAAAATTGGACGGAGGTCCCTGTTCTTGGGAACCGGAAAGTGGGAATAGTATCCTAGTCCTCTGGTTCTCTGGGACGTACTCTATCGCTCCCTTCAAGTAGTAAGCGCAGTACTTCTTGCCAGATCAAGGCTTTGTGCTGACCCTGATACCGGAGAGCAAGGAGGCCTAGGGTGGCTTTCCCTGAATTCTATAAAGTGGCCTAGACTGACCAACTGAAGAACCCACCTGTCGGGGGTAATGGCCTGCCATCCCGGCAGGAAGTTCTAATCACGACCCCCAACTATAAACTCCCTCCTGATCCTGAGGCGGCGCGGGGAAAGGAGTCAGGCTGTGGCGGCAGATGGACCAGCTGGCTGGGCCTGCCTGGGAGAACGCTGGCCTCGGCTGGCGGGGTGTTGCCCTGGGCTCTACGAAAACAGGCCCCTCTGAGGTCAGCAAAGTGGGTCTGTTGCCTCTCGTCCCCGACGCAGCAGCTTTGGTTCTAGAAAGAACCAAGCTTAAGAATCGATACATGGCCTGAACCGACCTTACACTTCCCAGCCTCTTGGAGTTTGGTAGGATCTTTTCTGTAGGATTACCAAACAGTACTTCTCCCTCAAAAGGCGTCCAAGATGTTCTTTTAGACGTCCGAAGTCGCTGGGCAGCGCAGCCAAAGTGTCTCGAGGCAACGCCGAAGCTGCTGCGGGCGATGAGTCATGAGGTCATACAGCTCTTAGCACTCCCCACGTCTGAACCCGTGCGGAGGAGCTGAAGCATCTCCTCCTTCTGCTCACCTTCGGGCATCTTTCAGCGCTGCCAAACCTGTTCCCAAAGCGTTCTGGAACTGAACCATCATGGGTTAAATAGTTCAGGGATCTGATGGCGCAGGTAAGCGGGCATGACACGTGCGCCTACCCAATCGCGTCCAGTTGTTTGGACTCTGGGTCAGTGGCAAGTGCTCAAATGTTGTGGCCTCAGGGACGGTCATGTGAGGCTGTGATGACCGAGAATGCGCCTGAGGATGCTCGTCAGTACTGGTCATCCTCCAGAGCCTTGTACAAGCGATCAACTTTCTTTGGGTCTCGCCGGAGCGAGTGTGGACCTTCCACGCAGCTTGTGTGACGTCCACGAGGTGTCAACCAAGGGTGGTACCACACGGCTTGGGGTCCTTTTGCCAAGATATTTGGCGAGTCGTACTCTTTCGGGGTCTAAGTCTTCAGCATCCCATCCCATGTTCTCTTGTATATGTCTCATAATATCAAGGAGCGAGGGATCATCGGAGGAGATCTGAGCATCTCGTGGAGTCCGGAGAAGGGATGGAGAGTGGAGATGGGGATCTAGAGGTGGAGTAGTCTGATCCCGTGTCCTCCGTTGAAGTGACGTCGGCGTCTCCTGGATCTCTTGGGGCTGGGTGATCCAGAAGAGGATTTCGTGGAGGGTCTCCGTTTATCAGGTCTCCCCTGGGAGGTTCTAGGCTCCGGGAGGAGGAACCTCGACCTGCCGACCCCGATGGCGAGGGGGCAGGAACCAGATAGGGAGGAGGAGGAGGAGGGGGAACCATGTCTTTTTAATGGTATCCACCAGTGGGTGAACAGATCTTTCACCTCCACTAGAGACCCGGCTTGACGGCCGGTGCGGTGGGCGGTCGTCCTTGGTCCCGGCGTCCGGCTCCCTGAGGGGGCTCTGTTATGGCGAGGGTTCCCTGGGAGCACTAGCGGGACAGGTCGCCGTCTGGTCCCTAGGACCTCTAGGTCCTCCTCCGATGAGAGGCTCCTGACCGATGTCGGTAGGAGGCAACAGGGCCTTCTTCTTTCAGAGGGGGCGTCGGGTCCCACCAGCGTCCGCTGGGATGTAATGGCGGCGTCGGTCGTCGGGCCGACGGCGCTCCAGGGAAGAAGGCGCCTGACGGCTGTCGAGCGGCGCCTGGGCTACAGGCCTTTTTAAGGCGTGAGCTCCAGCGTCTTGCGTGGAGGCACCGGCCAGACCTGGCGTCGGGATGAGGCGGGAACCCGACTTGCGGTGGTGATGGTGTCGTTCCCCGGACTGCAAGGCCCTGGAGGAGGAAGGCCTGGCGGATTTCTCCTGAGATGAAGGTTTCTTGATTGCAGCGGGGAGATTTGAACCGAGCCTCTGAGGACTCCGAACCCCTGGAGAGGACCTGGAAGAGACGCTTCTCCCTTCTCTTCTCCAGCGTGCTTGTGGACCCTGGCTTTCCCCTTGGAGGACATGGTCTTCAGTTGTTTCCTCAGAAGAACACCTGCAAAGCCTTTACAAAACGGATCGGGTATGGCTGTTGAACCCTTGGCAAGAAGGACAGGCCCGGTATAGTGGGTCTGGGCCTAGGCACCGGCGCAGCCGCGGTGGGGTCCTTGAGCAGGATCTCTTTCACAAGCGCACTTGATGGATGGCCAGAAGTTGGTGATGACACCAAGATCTTGCTTGAAGATTCTGAGGTTTTCGAAAATTTTATAAAAAAGAACTATTCAGCGTCGGAGCTAGACTGGTAACCGAAAGGGGTCAGGTAGCTAAGTCGGCGGAGGAAAAGAACTAGAGAATCTGGCGGGACCGCCTTTTATACCACGCCTAACGTCCGAGGCGGACCGACGTCGGGTGTCCCCCTAGTAGTTAGCTAGCTAGAATTTTCCGTGGGGTCCTGGCGCCTGGCGGCTTGGTCCTAATGGTGTAACCTGCTGCAAGAGCTGTGTCTCGAAGTAAGATCTGGATGTCCCTCATCTGAAATCTGGCTCCCTGCACTACTGCTGTCGAAGCAGCCACGTGTCCCAGGAGCTGTAGAAAGTGCCTTGCTGGTCGAGAGACCTGCAGGGTGAAGGAGGAAGCCAGAGAAATCAGGGTATTTGCCCTTTCCAGAGGAAGGAAGGCTCTGGCTTCTTTTGTGTTCAGTTCTGTACCTATGACGGTGAGAAGCTGGACAGGCTCTAGGACTGACTCTGGAAGATAGAGAAGGAAACCTAGAGAAGTTAGCAGTTGCTGAGTTACTTGAAGGTGTAACCTGACTTGGTCTGGGGACTGGCCTACTATGAGCCAGTCGTCCAAGTAAGGAAAGATGGTAATTTTTTTTCCTTGTTAAGTGGGCAGTTGCTACTGCCAGGCATTTTGTGAATACCCTTGGGGCAGATGTAAGGCCGAAGGGTATTGCTCTGAACTGGTAATGACCTGAGGGCAGTTCGAATCTGAGGTACTTTCGATGGGAGCTTCTGATGAGAATATGAAAATAGGCATCCTTGAGGTCCAGGGACACTAGCCAGTCCCCTGGCCTTAAAGAGGTAAAATAATTCCCAAGTCACCATTTGAATTTTGGTTTTAAAAGGTGCTTGTTTAGATACCCAGAGATCCAGGATGGGCCGCCATTCTCCTGTCTTTTTGGGGTAAGGAAGTACCTGGAGTACAACCCTTTGCCTTGGTGTAGGGTGGAACCCTTCCACAGCTCTGAGAGCCAGGAGGGTAGAGACTTCTGCCTCAAGGCAAGAGCCTCTGAAGGATTTGCAGGTGGAAAGGATCTGATTCTCATCTTTGGAAATTTTTTGAAGCTGAGAACCAGTCCCTGGCTTACTACTTCCAGGACCCACTTGTCTGGCGTTAGAGACTCCCAGCCCTGGACAAAATAAGCCAGCCTGCCCCTACAGGTAGTGGAGAATCGGCCCTAAGCCCCATCAGGGTGCCTGTTTGGCAGGGGCTTTAGGCTGAGGGTGGAAGCAGGCCTGCCTGCACCCGCCTGCCTCTCTCTAAGAACCCTTCTGTGCAAAGCTGAAGAGAAGCCTGGACTTGGTAAAAGGCTATGAAAAGGCCTACCCTGGGAGGCTGCCTTTGGGAGTGACTTGCCTTTCCTTGGCCTGTGCACTCCTATGGGTGGTCCTATATTCATCCATTTTCTTCACGTAATTTCTCTGTTTGCTCCCCAAACAGAGTGTTGCCCACAGCAGGGAAATCCATGGCCTTAGTCTGGGTATCCCGTGACAGGCTAGTACATCTGAGCCAAGCCATTCTATGGAGAGCCACAGATGTAGCCATGACTCTTGATGACACATCATTAGAGTCCACTGCAGCATGGAATTGCACCTTGGATGCCTCAATACCATCAACGGCCACCTGCTCCAGCTCTTTTGCCAGCTGGCCAGGAACCTGCTTTGCTAGAGCTAAAACCATATCCCATCAGGATTTTTGATATCTAGCAACATAAGCCATATAATTAGCCTGTCTGAGTCCTAAGGAAGCTGCCATGTACTGTTTCTTTGCCATGGCATCTATCTTTCTGGAGTCCTTGTCAGGGGGGTGAGAGGCTAAGGGAACATTTGCCTTGTCACAGGCTGCAGCCTACCACCCCACGTGGCTGCATTGTTGTGTAAGGAACTCCGTATCAGAGCCTGATAATGCATACCTTTTGTCCATTCTTTTATCAACAGGAGGTATGGTGTGAGGAGCTTTAAAATCTTTACTGTCTGTTTCAAAAAGATTTATGCAGAGGAATAGACAGTCTCCTAGACTCTGGGATATCCATCATTTCTACAAAATCAGGCTCTTCCTGATCATCACAGCTTCCTCCATAGGGAGCTGGAGGGTTTCAACCACTTTTATAAAATATGAAATGAAGGGGACTCACAAAGCCTAGGAGAGCACTCTAAAGGTCTGTCTGGAGAGATGTCCGGTTCAATGGGCACATCAAACTTTCAAAACCACATTCACTCTCCTCATACTCTCTTCCCCTCCTCTGGTTCATAAAATTCCTCTAAATAATACTCTTGAACCGGAGGAACTGACCAACCGAGCACTTACCTGATGATGCCGGTTCGTCGGAACCGGGAGAGTGACTGAACAATTTTATTGCTTTAGCTATTTCTTCAGTGGTTGGAGAGGGAAGTTTTGACTCCACACCAGCTGATTTTCTAGATTTCTTTGTTGGAACCGACTCCTCAGAGTCGGCTCTCCTTTGCCCGAGGAAGTATCGCCCTGGTCAGAGGGCACTCCCTCTGGTTCGGTTGAAACCGAATCGGGCTGGCCATCCAGATCAGCGGACTTTTTGGCCTCCCGTTCCCCGAGTCTACCAACTCTCTTATCCAGGGTAGCTGCAGGAAAACCCTTGCAAATCTGGCAGTCTGAATTGAGGTGGTCAAACCCCAGACAATAAACACATGTGGTGCGGAGGTCAGCCTTGGCAAAGGCTTCCCCACATACAACACAGTGCTGAAACCCAGTGGGCCCGGTTTTTCTTTTGGGTTTCTCAGACATAGTGCCAGCCTAACCAAAAACTTGCCCGTTTACGGCAACCTGCCAAGCAAGACTCCCTTATCGGTTCCCAACCGTGTCACGGGTCGTGGAAATAAACGTAATTAAATCCGTTTTTTTTAGAACCGATAAGAACCGGGAACCGCACTTCTAAAAGACTGTAATGTAATAGAAGTAACTTGATCGGTTCAAACCGAACCGATGAAAATGTTTACAAGTTCCACACAGAAATAAAATGTAAAACCTATCTAGTACTTACAATACCACAGATAGAGCTTGAACCGACTGGTTGCGGTTTAATTTCGGTTAAAAAACCGAAAACTTTTATACTTTAACCAACAAAATGAACAGAGCAGAAGGAGGAATCTCCGGAGCGACTGTTCAGTGAGGTGGAGTAAAGAATCTGACAGTTTAAGTTTGAAGAACAACAGATAGAATTTTCAAACCGAGCTCGAGCTCTAAGTTCCATGCCTGGCATGGACTTTAACTCTTTCACCTCCGGAGAAGTTCTAAGGTTGGGACAAACTGCATATGTCATAATATAGCAAGACTTCATGTTGTTTGAAACACAGTTTTCCAAGTTAAGTACTTAAGCTCTGCAGAGGACAAAGGCTCAAAGGGTGGTTGCATTAGCAGAGCAATGTAGACGTTAAGGTCCCAAGCAGGAGCAGGGTCCCTAAAGGGGGGATTGGTGTGCAGCAATCCCTTGAAGAACTTACAAAACACAGGATGGGCTGACAGAGGAGAGGGCTTGCCTACTGTTAAGAAGGCAGAAACAGCTGCCAAATGCACTTTAAGTGTAGCTGGCCTAAGGCCTAAGCCATTAAGATGGACCATATTTTATTTATTTAAAGTTTCGGAATTACAACCTTTGAGTCAGAGAATCCTTTGCAAAGGCTCCACGTCAGGGCAAACAGACAATGACAACAAATAAGTAGTATTAAGGTACAAAGGAGATAACAGGAAGACAGGAGACATTAATCCAAGCTTGGGTAGATTACAGTTTGGGATTGCTTTTGCTGCCCAAGTTAGAATGATATATATAGTCCAGAACTGTAGGCAACCCAGCAGATTCTGGAGAAATATCCTAATTAGAGCACCAAAAAGTGAACCTTTTCCATTTGGAGTTGTAACACTTTCTGGTGGAAGGCTTTCGAGAAGCCTTAAGGATATCCAGAACCCCTTGAGAAAGCTGCAGATCAGCAAACTCTAACTCTTCAAGAGCCATGCCTTGAGATTGAGAGACTTGAGGTTTGGGTACCAAATCCTCCCGAGAGGATGTCAACAGGTTGTAATTCCTGGGAAGAGACAGGGGAAGGTGGACTGCTAAGGACAGCAACAGGGGGTACCAGGGCTGTCTGGCCCAGTCTGGAGCAATCAGAATCACTTTGCATGGTTGTGACATTATCTTGACTAACACCTTGAACAGGAGAGGGAAGAGGGGAAAGCATACAGAAATTTCCTTCCCAATTCAGAATCAGAGCATCCAGGGGACTGAGCCCAAGACTGGGGTCTGCAACAAAAGAGAGAAGTTGGTGATTGTCTGGGGCTGCAAAAGATCTATCTGTGGAGTGCCCCATCTCGAGAAAATCACTTTCAAAACTAGGGATCTAGGGTCCATTCGTGATGGCCCTGGGATATCCTGCTGAGAGCATCTGCTAGGACATTGTCCTTCCCTGGGAGGTGAACTGCTATCAGAAAGGTTTGCAGGGAATTGGCCAGGGATCACAACGTCATCGCTTCTGTGCACAAGGCCGTACACAGAGTGCCTCCTTGCTTGTTGATGTACCACATTCTGGTGGTATTGTCTGTTCTGATCTGGACCACCTTGTTCTGTACAGATTTGGAAAAGGCTTGCATTGCCAGAAACACCGCTCTGAGTTCCAAGAGGCTGACTGAAGCAGAGATTCTTGAGGTGACCACAGCCCTTGGGTGGTAAGATCCCCAGGTGGGCTCCCCAGCCCAGCAGGGAGGCATCTGTGGTGAGTATCACTGAATGAGACTGAGTGACAAAAGGAACTCCCTGTCTCAAACTGTCCTGATCCTGCCACCATTGCAAAGCCTGGATCAGGGTTCGAGTCACTGGGACTAGTTTGGTAAGGAATCTTTCTTTGGGACCAGAAGGCTCTTAAGTGGAACTGAATGTCCCTCATCTGAAATCTTGCTCCCTGGACCACTGCTGTAGAGGCTGCCATGTGGCCCAGAAGCTGCAGGAAATGCCTTGCTGGGCAAGACACCTGAAGGGTGAATGAAGAGGCCAGTTCCATAAGGGTCCTTGCCCTATCCAGGGGAAGGAAGGCTCTTGCTCTTATTGTATCCAGCTCCGCCCCTATGAAGGTGAGGAGCTGTACTGGCTCGAGAACTGACTTTGGAAGGTTGAGGAGGAATCCTAAGGAAGTGAGCACTTGCTGAGTTATTTGCAGATGTGACTTGACTTGGTCTGGAGACTGACCCACTATGAGCCAGCCATCCAAGTATGGAAAGATGGAGATCTTTTTTCTCCTTAGGAAAGCAACCACTACTGTCAGGCACTTTGTGAACACCCTTGAGGCTGATGTTAGACCAAAGGGCATTGCTCTGAATTGATAGTGGCCTGAGGGCAACTCGAACCTGAGGTACTTTCTGTGGGAGCACCTGATGGGAATGTGAAAATCAGCATCTTTGAGGTCCAGGGAGGCTAGCCAGTCCCCGGCCTTAGAGAGAAACATAGAAACATAGAATTTGACAGCAGATAAGGACCGCTTGGCCCACCCAGTCTGCCCATTTCCCTACCTACTGGATAAGCTGCAGATCCTAGTTAACCAGCAGCCTACTTCTTCCTACCCCAACCCCCTAGAAAGGCCTTATGACTGTCCCATGCATGCTTGAATTCCACCACTGTTTTTGACTCCACAACTTCCTCGGAAGGCCGTTCCATGCATCCACAACCCTCTCTGTGAAAATACTTCCTGTAAATTACCTCTGAGCCCCTCTCTCTATCTTCAAATTGTGCCCTCTTGTTCTTGCACACCTCTTTTTTTGAAAGATGCTACCCTCTTGGACTTTGTTGATTCCCTTGAGGTACTTGAATATTTCTATCATGTCCCCCCTCTCCCTCCTTTCCTCGAGGCTATACATATTAAGCTCCTTTCATCTCTCTTCATATGTCTTCCGGTGCAGACCCTGCACCATTTTAGCTGCCCTCCTCTGGACAGCTTCCATCCTGTCTATGTCTTTGGGAGATTGGGTCTTCAGAACTGCACGCAGTACTCCAGATGGGGTCTCACCAGCTGTCTGTACAGAGGGATAATAACTTCCTGTTTTCTACTGGTGATGCCTCTCCCTATGCATCCCAGTATCCCCCCAGCCCTCCTTGCTGCCCTCTCACATTGCTTGCCCACCTTTAGTCATCTGATATGACTACCCCCAGGTCCCTTTCCATTTTTGTTGTTGTTAGTATCTCACCCCCATTGTGTACTCTTCCCCTGGGTTTTTGTTTCCCAGGTGCATTACCTTGCACTTCTTAACACTGAATCTAAGCTGCCATACATTTGACCATTCCTCTAACCTTGCAAAGTCCCTTCTCATCCTTTCCACCCCACCCTGTGCATCAACTTGTTGCAGATCTTTGTGTCATCTGCAAAGAGACATACTTTTCCTTCCAGTCCCTCTGCAATGTAAGCATAAAGACATTGAAGAGGACCAGTCTAATACTGAACCCTGCGATTACCCACTAGTAACCCCCTTTCTTCTGAGGAGACTCCATTTATTATTACTCTCTGTGTCCTATTCTCCTGCCAATTCTTTACCCAGGCTGTCATCTTGGGACCCACTCCCAGGCTGGCTAACTTGTATATTAATCTTTTGTGGGACTGTGTCAAATGCCTTGCTAAAGTCTAGGTAAGCCATGTCACAGCCCCTCCCTGATCTACTACTTTGGTCACCCAGTCAAAGAAATCTATCAGATTCGTCTGGCATGACCTTCCGCTGTGAATCCATGCCCTAGGGTCCTGTGCCCCTCTGGCCTCTAGATACTCGACAATTCTTTCCTTCAGAAGTGATTCCATCATTTTCCCTATCACTGAGGTTAAACTAACAGGTCTGTAGTTTCCTGCTTCTGCCTTGCTCCCACTTTTGTGAAGGGGAATCACATCTGAGAGGGCAGAATTATTCCCAGAGTCATCATTTTGAACTTTGGTTTTAAAAGGTGCTTGCTCAGCTATCTTAGGTCGAGGATGGGCCGCCATTCTCCTGTCTTTTTGGGGGTTAGGAAGTACCTGGAGTACAATCCTTTGCCCTTGTGTAGGGTAGGAACCCTGTCTGTGGCTCTGAGAGCCAGGAGGGAACAAACCTCTGCCTCTAGGGCAAGGGTCTCTGATGGATTTGCAGGTGGAAAGGATCTGGTTCTCATCTTGGGAAATTTTGAAGCTGAGAACCAGTCCCTGACTACTACTTCCAGGACCCACTTGTCTGATGTCAGAGACTTCCAGTCCTGGACAAAGTAAGCCAGCCTGCCCCTACAGGTACTGGAGAATCGGCCGGGCAGACCCACAGGGGTGTCTGCTTGGCAGGGGCTTTAGGCTGAGGGTGGAAGCAGGCCTGCTCATTCCCCATCTGCCTCTCCTCTGAAGAACCCCCTCTGAGCATAAGAAGAAGAGGAGGCCTGGGCTTGGTAAAAAGGCCTTTGAAAAGGCCTGCCCCTGCCCCTGGACTGCTGCCTTTGAGGGGTGGCTTGCCATTCTCTGGCCTGAGCACTCCTGTAGGTGGTCCTGTACTCGTCCATCTTTTTCATGTAGTTCTCTGTCTGCTCCCCAGAGAATTAGCAACAACAGGGAAATCCATGGCCTTAGCCTGGGTATCCTGTGATAGGCTAGTATATCTGAGCCAAGCCATCCCCCGAAGGGCCACAGATGTAGCCATGACTCTTGATGAAACATCACTGGAGTCCACCGCAGCATGAAATTGCACCTTGGATGCCTCAGTCCTATCTGCAGCCACCTGCTCCAGCTCCTTGGCAAGCTGGTCAGGGGCCTGTTTAGCCAGAGCCAGCACAGTGTCCCATCTGGACTTCTGGTATCTAGCTGTGTAGGCCATATAGTTAGCCTGCCCGAGTCCCAAAGATGCTGCCATGTACTGCTTCTTTGCATTGGCGTCAATCCTCCTGGAATCCTTATCTGGGGGGTGTGATGCCAAGGGGATATTTGCCTTATCACAGGCAGCAGCCTGCACTACCCCAACATGGCTGCATTGCTGAGAAAGGAACTGCGTGTCCGAGTCTGAAAGGGTGTACCTCTTGTCCATTCGTCTGTCCACAGGAGGTATGGAATTAGGAGTCTTAAGAATTTTATTTGTCTGTTTCCCAAAAGATTTATGGAGGGGAAAAGACAGTCTCCTGGACTCTGGGATGTCCATCATTTCAACAAAATCAGGCTCCTCCTGATCCTGCACTGCTTCTTCCATTGGAAGCTGGAGGGTTTCAGCCACTTTTTTGTAAAACATAAAATGGGAAGGGGACTCAGAAAGCCTAGGAGGAGAAACACCTGAAGGTCTGCCTGGGGAGATGTCCAGGTCAATAGGCACATCCAGATTTTCATAATCACCATCATCATCCTCATACTCTCCCTCCTCCTCCTCCGGTTCATAAAATTCTTCTGAAGTGTAATCCGGAACCGGGGGGAACCGATTGAACCGAGTCCCTGCCAGACACTGCTGGTTCGGCCAGAACCGAAGTTAGCGATTGCACTATTCTTATCGTTTTGGCTATCTCATCAGCGGTCAGAGTATGAATTTCTGGATCCGAACCGGACAATTTATCTTTTCTCTTCCTTTTAACCAGAACAGACTCCTCAGAATCGGGTCTCCTTTTGCCCGAAGAAGTATCGTCCTGGTCAGAGGGCACTTCTTCTGGTTCGGTCGGAACCGAACCGGGCTGGCCATCCGTGTCAGCGGACTTCTCGGCCTCCCTTTCCCTCAATCTACCTACTCTCTTATCCAGGGTAGCTTTGGGAAAATTCTTACAAATTTGGCGATCTGAATCGAGGTGGTCAAACCTAGACAATAAACACAGGTGGTGTGGGGATCAGCCTTAGCAAAGGCTTCCCCACACACACTGCAGTGTTGAAACCCAGTAGGCCCGTTTTTTTTTCTTGGGTTTCTCAGACATGGCCAATCCTATCCAAAACGTACCCTTTTTTCGGCAACCCACCAGGCAAGACTCCACTATCAGTTCCTGACCATGTTACGGGTCTTGGAAAAAAAACGTAATAAAATCGTTTTTTTTTTTTTTTTTTAGAACCGATACGGAGCGGTTACCACACTCTAGGTAAATTCACAAACTTTTTTAAACTAAACTGATCAGTTCACCGAACCGATCCGAAATTTACAAGTTCCACACAGAAACTAAATGTAAAACCTATCTAGTACTCATGGTACCACAGACAGAGACTTAAACCGACAGATTCAGTAGCAGAAATTCGGCAGAAACAGAGCGAAAAATGACACTTTAACCGACTTTGTTGAACCAAGCAAAGGAGAAATCTCCGGAGCTACTGTTCAGTGAGGCGGAGTAAAGAATCTGACGGTTGGAGTTTAAACAACAGCAGACAGGGGCTTCAACTGAGCTCACGGTGAACATTCCATGCTGGCCATGGAAAGTTTAACTCTTTGTTCTCCTGGGCAGTTGAAAGGCAGGACCTAACTGCAATAGTCAAAATACAGCAAGACTTCATGTTGTTTGAACAACATATCCATGTCCTTAAAAAGGTTCATCCCTTGGGGCCCTGTACAGCCTATCCGGCTTTTTCGGAGCTGCTGGGACCGAAGCTGGATGCTTCCAGCTGATCCGGGTGAGATCCTGGAAGGTGTCCACCAAAGGAGGCACCACAAGAGTTTGGGCTCCTTCTGCCTCAGGTACTTGGCCAGTCGAAGGCACTCCGGACCCAGTTCCTCCGTATCCCATTCATTGGAGGCCTGGATGTGCCTCATGATGTCCATGAAAGTTGGATCATCAGGAGGTGAGCAGGGCTGGTCCTTCTCTCCTGGGAACCCCCCGACTCCTGAGATGAAGGAGGAAGAGGCGGACCGACTGCTACGTGTCGAGTAACCGGACCTGTCCCTGTGACTAGCCCTACTCAAACATCGGTGACTCACCGATCGACAACAGTCCGAAGACCACAATTGGTCACGGGACTGACAATGGAGCGGAGACTGACGTCAGTTAGGGGACCAACCTAGCAGAATGGAAACGGCTCCTGGTACGAGACCTGACCCGGCGTCGGCTACCAGACCTTGGTGAGCGCCGGCATCGGTCTGCGGACCTAGATTGGGAACGAGCCTTGGAAGGTGTTGGAGGTCTTCTGCGGTGAATAGGCACCTCCCGGCTGTGGTTCATCCGAAGGGTCTGGTACAGGCGACGGGGCCAGCATCAGAGGGGTCCACTTCTGGACCTGGCCCCACCAAAAGAAAGAGAGATTCTGGAGCTCGTCCTTCGTGAACATCAAGGCCGCTTTCCCTGGAAAAGGGATGTCTGGTGCATTGAGCCTGGAAGGGGAGCCACCTGGAGAGCCCAAGGGGGAGGAGGACTTAGGGGATGGGGACGCTGCGCCCTCAACGGCTGCGTCAAGATCCGTCACCCCTTCTACCGGCGTCGGTACTGGGACTGACAACAGCTTAATGCCGGGGGGCACTGGAGTGTCCTTACACTACAGGGGCATGCTCTTAACGGGCGACGCCGTGGCCTTGGAAGGCAGGGCCAAAGCTTGTGCCTCTGAGGACCTGGTGGTGACCCTTAGCGGACCCACCTTAGGCTTGGCTGGCTTCTCCCCCAAAGGCCCAACCTTAGCCTGTCTTTTGGATTTGGAGTGCTCACCCGAGCCTGGAGAGGCAAGGGCTTTCTTTGGAGAGGGCCGCGGGCAGGAGCGAGACGGGGACCTGGACCTGGACCACTGCCGGGACCGACCAAGGTCTTTGTCGCAGGACCGCTTAGACTTATCTTTATGTTTTTTCTTCTCCCCGGAGGTGTGGAGGTCCATCATCTGGTCTAGTAGGTATGCCTTCAAAGCCTTCAGGCGGTGGATCCTGGTCCTACTAGTAAAACTTTGGCAGGAGGAACAGGCCGTGGTGTCGTAGTTAGCCCCCAGGCAGAACACACACTTCGTGAGGCCGTCTTTGGCTAGAATCTGACAGTCGCAACTGCACTTATTGTGATGGGGTCCCGATGTGGAGACCGAGGACGGGGATGACATACACCGGTACTTGGAAAAAAAAACACCGAAAAACGGTATAAAAAGGCGAAAACCCGAAGTTTAGCTGAGGCTGGCAAGCCAAGAACTTCTTCAAGTGCTGGTCGGCGGAAAAGAACTGAGGTGGAGCTGGGGTCCCGCCTTTACAAGCCGAGGGCTGACGTCGGGGTGGAGCCGACGTTTGTGGGGGGCGGTCCCTGCTGGGTACTGCTGGCTGAGAAGTTTTCCAGTGGGTCCTAGTGCCTGCAGTATAGTCCTTATTGTAATAGCCTACTGCAAGAGCTCCCACTCGAAGTAAGATCCACTACCTCTACCCCGATACGGATGCAAAGGTCATTACAATAAGGTTTGCTGATCCAGCTAGCTCTCCAATTCCACTGAAAACAAAAACCACAAAAAAAGACTAAACACACAGAACCCCCTGCTGATCACCGTTTGGGGACTTCTGATGTGACTGGAAATATGCCCTCTCCACTGGAGATTGCACAAGTTTTCAAGGTCTTGCAGGCCTTACAGGGGATGCTGCCTGCTGGACAGCAGTCAACAGTTCAGACCCCTGCTAAATCTACCCAATCTTCCCTCCATGATGATAGGGAAGACTATGGGGAGTATGAAGAAGAAGGTGAGGGAGAGCCTATACGGCCTGAAGTCTCCCCTGAACAGCAGTTTGGCTCTCCTCCCAGGGCCTCAGAGGATTATTCATCCCATTTTACATTAGTTAGAAAAATGGTAGATTTTTTTTTTTTTTTTAACACATCTTTTCCCTCCGGTCACGTTCTGTGGGGCCTCTCTCAGGCACCCTGCCTGCTCTTGCCCTGCCTGAAGTCCTCCTACCTGTGCCTCCTCTTTCTTCCTCCTCTAGCCACAATTGGCACCCCCAGCTTAACCCCTTCAGGGTAGGGCCACCCCTCCTCTTTGGGCACTCTTAACAGTCAGACTCTGATGTGGGAGAGGACCCAGGTGAAGGAACCTGGAAGGCCACGGAGGATGGACGCAGCCATGGGCATGGGGGCAGGTGCCGTCACTTAACCCACAGACCGGGCTTTTCCTTGTCCTGGTGTTCGCTCTTCCCCCCTCCCATGCCTGTGCACACCCCCGACGCCCGGCACACAACAACCCCTCGCCAATTACACGCTGCCCAGCGTGCTACAGGGCGGCCGGTCTCCACCAGGAGCCGCTGGCACGCCAGGCGATCCTCAACCCTCCTCCAGGGAGGAGAGCAGCCCAGCAGGTGCACAATCCTCTCTCACCCCTGCCATCCCCCGGCAGCCCGAGCGAGGTGTGGCGTCCAGCGCCTCAACCCTCAGCGCCACCTGGCTGTATGGTAGATGCTCTTAACATCACTACCACTGAGGTGACAAAGGATGAAGAGGAAGCAGAATATCTAGAAATGATGGGGATAACACCCACTAAGAAGTTACTGCTCCCTGTGAATAAATTCTTTAAAAAAAAAAAAAAAACATTTAAAATCCTCCAGACACCTGGGTCTGTCCCCCTCCTTTGGACAAAAGGCTGGACAAATAGTATCAGCTGACTAGGGAAGAGGCTGAATTCTTATTCTCCTACCCTGACCACCAGGGAGTGGTACAAGCTGCAGCCTGTGACAAGGCAAAGGTTCCTCTGGCATCTCACCCCTGAAAAAGATTCCAGAAAGAGTGATAGCATGGCCAAAAAGGGCTACCTGTCAGCATCCTTGGCCATCAGGCAAGCTAATTTCCAAGCTTATGTAGCCCAGTATCAGAAATTTATCTGGCAATCTGTCGTGACTATGGCAGACAAAACTCCCTCTGGTCTCTCAGCTGACTTAGCTGAGACGGCCAAGTTTGGCTTAGAAACAGCCAAATACCAATTTCAGATGGCAGCAGATACTAATTACACTGCTGCCAAGCTGATTGCTAATACCACTGCTCAGAGAAGGTTTGCCTGGTTAAGAGCCACAAACCTTACTCAGGATACACAGACCAATGTTCGGTTTTTTCCTGTTGAGGATAATTCACTTTTTGGAACCCATACAGAGGCTTACATGAAAAAGGTGTACGAGTACAAGGCCACCTAGAGAAACAATTCTGACAAGGAAAGGGATTATCCCGTTCAATAGACCTTATGGAAGGGGAGGCAGGGGCACACAATTTCACACCAAGCCTTTTTATCAGGCCATGGCCATATCCCAAGTACAGCAATACCCACAGCAAGGGTACTTCAGGGGCAGGGGCAGAAGGGGTTCCAGGCGTGGTTCCCAGTCTCAGCCTCAGGCAACGCAAGACCCCCTGACATGCTTTCCCAGGCCACCTCCCCACTACCAGTAGGGAACAGACTGACTCACTATTTCCAGGCTTGGAAACAGATCACCACAGATAAGTGGGTCCTGGAAGTAGTAAGTCATGGTTTGTTCCTAAGCTTCAAATCCCTTCCCTCTCCAAGAATCAGAGTGTTCAAGCCAGCTTCCAATGCAGAAAGAAAAATGCTGGAAAAGGAAGTATAAAACCTATTGTTGTTAAAGGCAGTGGAACCTGTGCCTCCACAACAAAGGGAAAGGGGTTTTTATGCAAGGTACTTCCCTCACAACAAAGAAAAATGGACCTAAGGGTGCTAAACAGGCACTTACTAGTCAAGGTTCAAAATGGTAACCTTGTCAGTGATTCTGCCAACTCTCCAAAAGGGAGACTGGCTAGCATCTCTGGACCTAAAAAATGTTTACTTCCACATCTCCATAAGGAAGTCTAACAGAAAGTACTTCGGGTTCAGACTCCCTTCAGGTCATTACCAGTTTTCAGCCCTGCCATTCGGTCTCACTTCAGCTCCAAGAGTGTTCATAAAGTGACTAGCAGTGTTTTTAGCACACCTGCGACAGCAAGGTGTCACAGTTTTCCCCTACCTGGACGACTGGCTGGTGGTTGGAAAATCACCACAACAAGTAAAGGAACATCTGCAGCTCACCCAAGGACTTCTGGAGTCGCTGGGTTTTCTGGCAAATCTCAAAAAGTCAGTCCTTCTCCCTGCACAAGTGCTGCAGTTCATACAAGCATAATTAAATACACAGGAAGGCAGGACTTACCTACTTCTGGGTAGAGTAAAAAATATTCTGCAGATGGCAGGCTCCTTCAGCCTGAACAGACCAAAAACTGCAAGACAGTTTCTACAGTTACTGGGCCACGTGGCAGCCACCACTGGCACAGTCCTGGGTTCCAGGTTCCAGATGAGAGACATCTAATTCCACCTAAGGGCACACTGGTGTCGGAGAAAGGATTCTCTCTCAAAACTAGTTCCAGTAACAAAAACATTACTTCAGGCCCTTCAGTGGTGGAAAGAGAAAGCCAACTTCAGGGAAGGGGTTCCTTTTCAAAGAGAGTCTCACAACAGATGCGCCACTACTAGGGTGGGATGCCCACCTAGTGGATCACACTACTCATGGCACTTGGTCCAGTGCAGTCACTCCAGCACGTAAACCTGCTGGAGCTCAGAGCAGTGTTGCTGGCACTCCAAGCCTTCACACCACTGGTTCAGGGAAGGGTGCTACAGGTCAGAAAAGACAATATCACCACAATGTGCTACATAAACAAGCACAGAGGAACAAGGTCGGATCCTTTCTGCACGGAAGCTATGAGAATTTGAACTCTGATCTACTCCCTAGGAGTTTCCCTTCAGGCCATTCATCTGCCAAGAAAGGACAATACCCTAGCAGATGCTCTGAGTTGGATCAACAAGGCCCATCACGAATGGATCTTAAAAAGACTGGCGGAGGTAATTTGCAGAAAGTGGGGCAGCCCATGAAAGTCACCATCTGCCACAGTACTATTGCAGATCCCCAGCTCAGGGAACAATACTCCTGGATGCTCCGGTTCTGGACTGGTCAGGGAAGTACCTGTACATGTTCCCACCATTCCCTTTGGTGTAGAGAGAGCTACTCAAGCACAAGTCCCAGCCCGCTTCAATAATCTTGATAGCTCCAGATTGAGCCAGGCAGCCATGGCAGTCTCTGCTGCTCTCCATGTCTGTAGCCGAGGCAATACGCCTTCCTCGGAGGCATAACCTGCTAACCTCCAGTCAGGGGAGACTCCTGTACCCGAACCTCAAATCCCTCAGACTCAAAGCATGGCTCTCTTGAGGACCTAGAGTATGCACACAGATCTCAGCAGGGGTGTCGACCCGAGTCTCTATCAACTGACCCAAAGAGGAGACTGGGGTCAGCAGCCTGAGCTGAAGTACCAACCATGGTCAGAAACTCCGGCGAAGTGTAGGAATCGGAGGCCCTAGAGTGCTCCAGATCCTACGATGAGACCGTCTCTTGACCTCTTCCTCTCTCTCTCTTAGATTTTTTCTATTTAGTGCCCGAAGGAACCTGCCCATGTGTGGGAGTGACAAAAGCCAAAGCCGAGGAAGCCTGTGCTGCGGCCCGAGCTGTTGCCTCCTCGAATGCCAAAAGTTGTTCAGCGGACCCCGTGTCCACGGAGACAACCTGACGTCCTTGGATTTTACTGGCAGGTCCCGATCATCCAGACATTCAAAGAGTAAGTGGGCTAAGCAATCCCCCAAGATGGAGGGATGGAAGGTGAGACACAGGTCACAAGCCTGGGTATCATGCTCATGGCCCAAGCAGTATATGCACGAGGTGGAACATCTTCTGCCCGCAACCGCATTTCCGGAACCCTGGAGCAGACTTCATGCCATCCATTTCAGCAGCGAGAAGTAAAAGCCAGAAGACAAAGTTTTTTTACTAAAGATAGGCAAAGTAAAGCAAAGGGCCTCTTAAGCACAAGAGCAGTAAGGAGGAAACAGTCTTCTTCCAGTGGAAAAAGAAATCTAGTGTCCCCGGGCGGTATGGGTGAGAGAAGCCAGCCTGAAGACTTTCCAGCATGCCTTAAAGGGGAAAGTACACTGCCAGACATGTGGACACAACACCATATCCACATCCCTAGAAATAATAGTTTAAAAAAAAAAAAATTTAGTCACAGAAAGCATGAAGTACAGTGTTGTTCCTGAAATCCAAGAATGCATCTGATACCCTCCCTAATAACATCTTGGTGAATAAGCTTCTCAACTTAGGAGTGGAAATATGCATAGTTAAATAGATTCAGAGTTGGCTAGCGGACAGAAGGCAGGCTGTAAGAATTAAAGGTGTAGTTTCCTGCGAGGGCGCTGTGACAAATGGAGTGCCACAGGGCTCTGTCCTGGGTCCATAATTATTTAACGTATTCATTAGTGATCTTCATATCACAAGTAACAAACTGGTTAAATTTGCCAATGACACTAAACTTGGGGTAATAGTGGACACTGTAGAACAGAGAAATAGGATGTTAAATGATTCTGAAAGCATAGTAAGATGGGTAAACACGAACAAGATACAGCTGAACATAGAAAAATGTGTGATTTTGCATTTTGGCAAGAAAAATGGTATGCAAGAATACCAAGTAAATGGGACTAAAATTAAATTTGTGACCATTGAGAAGGATCCGTGTGTCATTGTAAGTAATGACCTTAAGTCCAGTGCCCACTGTAGACATGTGGCATCCACAGCTATTAAACTACGTACATATGTTCTTTTCTTCTAGATCAAGTTCAGTTCTTTACCCCTTTTTAGGAACTATATTAGACCCCATATGGACTACTGCTCCCAAATGTGGAGTCCATACCTCAAAAAGGATGTGGAGATGATTGAAAATGTACGGAGGAGATTCACCAAACTTTTCCCTAGTTGTAAGGATTTGCCATAAGAACAACGTTTAAGGTACTTGGGCCTATGGGACCTAAGCCTAAGAAGAACTAAAGGGGACATGTTACTCCTTATTCAACATCTTAGAGAACCCAGTTTAAGTTCAGATCTGGGACTGGTTTATAAAGACATCAAATACAATCTCAGAGGCAATAAGCGTCAACTTATCGAATCACTTCCTAACTCAGAACTTCGGAAAAATACATTCATTTAGAGGGCTACTTATTAGACTATGGAATTAGCTCCCCAGGCATTTAGGAAATTTATCAAACCTTTCAAAATTCAAATGAGGTTTGGATGCTTTTATCCAGGAGGGTAACTTCCACTGAGTAGTGGGGAGCAGCATTTAAGGGCCTCGGCCTTATGTTGCCCTATGATCAAAGTACAGTATTAAACCAAAGCATTAAACAGCCAATGAACAAGACCATTGTTAGGTGAATGGTGGCCTTGATTCATCCAAATTGGTACCCTGAAGTATTAAAATAACTACTTTAAAACCAGCCCCATTAGTAGTCTATGGAGTACGCCACCACGGTTTCCATATAATTACATCACTTAATGTGCTAGCGCGGGGGCGGTGCTCAGGACTTACAAGCTGAAATGGGCAGACTGGGTGGGCCATAGGCCCTTATCTGCCGACACTGTCTATGTATCTATGTATCTAGGACAGGGAAGTGGAAGGTATCAGCAGCTCAGAGCCAAAATACTGTCCCTTCCCTCCCAAAAAACCATAGCTCTAAAAATTATAATTTATATATCCAGAAACTCTGAGTGAGGTAAGGGTTCATACTGTTTAAGTTTAAATAAGCCAGGAAAAGTGCTCTTTAAGAAACTTGTAACAATTAAATGAATTCAACATTATGGTCAAGGTATGTTGATTCATCCAATGACATCATGTGAGACACAAAACCTTTCCACCTGGCCTGAAACCTGGCTATCTGATTCCATAGTGTATAGGTAAGGTTTTCCTATGCCTCTTCACTGTTCCATAGTCAGAGCTACTGCTTGCATCCATAACAGTGTGACTGCTTTCTTGGCTGCTAGAAGATAAATTGGAACCAAAGCAGAGATACACATGCATACCCCCTCGGGTGGGACTGACAGGAGCACCATAGAACTGGGAACCAAGAAGGGGTCCAAGGACCACACTGTCGAGTTTGTACTTTAACATTCTTAAGTTTTATCTCTGGGGCAACACCTCAGGGCTGAGACACTGTCATCTGAATGACACATAAATACACCCTCTAGAAGAAACATTGTAACTATGGTGAGTACATTTTTTCTTTCTTGTTACTGCTACAACTGTCCCAGTCTCTCCCCCCCACCCGACTCAGTAGAACACTAGGCAGCTGTCTAAATATACATATCCTAGAATGCAGAAGTTCTAAATAAATACGTCAACTGAAGCCTTTTTGAATTTGGTAGTAGTGTAGAGCATTACCAGTGTTGCAAAACACCTTAAACACATTCTCGTATCCATGCTGTAGCCTTCCATCTAGTGAAATAAACAGCGGCATGTATACTTCTAATAACAGTACCCTCCCTTCTACACTGACATACTTACAGTTAAAACTGGACCAATCAGTGTAGTCTGTGACATCTTGCGACTCCACTTCCTTAACAGATTCTGATTCCTCAATCTGAAGAGGATGAAATGCAACAGATTTACAGCAATTACAATGAACCTGCTGGTAGTCTGGTACAACAACTTAACATGATGCTACAGCTTTAAATAGTACCTGAGCCACTTCATGGACCAGCAGCAGCCCATCACACTACAGTGCAGGCAACCAAGGTTCGGGAGAGAACTAGGGTTGCTGCTCAGGCAGAATGGTCAGACTGCAGGCAATGCATGACAGCTGGGAGGGTTGATGGCAGCTTCAGTGCCACAGTGACCTCTGCTGGCAGGCCAGAGAGCTTGTCCCTTTCACATGACATGCTTTGTGTACGCGAGGCCAACCACAGCACTAAGCCAAAAGGACAGAGAGAGGAACACACAAGAAAACCGGAGGGGGGGGGGTTGATAATGAACTCCGGGTACAGCACAAACAGGATATATCCCGGACAAGCAAGGGTACATATCCTTGGATACCAGCAGAGGATAAAAAAACAGAACAATAAACATCGTAGCTGACATAATTGTAGCAGGCCAGTTGCACACCAACAAGCTACTTTCCCAAAGGTCTAAAAAAGCAGATTTAATTTTTTTCATACAGTACTGAAATTAGATAAAAACCCTTTTTGTTGGGCCTGCTTATGTTCTATAAGGCCAGTGCAACTCCAGAGTTCCAAGGTGTGCCCCCCTCCAAATAGCATTTTGATGACACTGAGAGAAGAACAGGGCTGCAGCATGGTCCATGTTAAGTATAGCTGCCTGCTGTTGAGTGTAACCAATGATTCTACTACAGTGCCATACACTGAACATGCCATAGCACTGTTACTCACTAAGTGCCATCAAAATGCTGTTCTGGGGTAGAATTTCACCTTGAGACAACAAAGTTGTCAAGAGCAAGATCAATCTGTTTGCTGATGATACCAAGATGGGAGCGGTGTTGGATGACCTAGGGAGACAGCACGGGTTGCAGGATGATCTGGCAACGCTGGAAACCTGGTCAGACACCTGCCAACTGGGGTTTAATGCCAAAAAGTGCAAGGTGCTGCATTTTGGAGTGAAGAACCCAAGGAGGAGTTACTAGCTGGGGGAAGTGCAGCCAGCCCAGACAGAGAAGGAGAAGGATCTGGGGGTGCTCATTACAGGGTCAATGAACACCTCGGCACAATGTAGGAAGGCAGCTGCAGAGGCCAACAAAATGCTGGGTTGCACTGCAGTTCAAGTGCTGGGGCTAACTGCATATAGTCAGAATACAGCAAGACTTCATGTTGTTTGAAGGATGTGTGCTCCGCTGCGCTACCACCACCTAGATGACCATAAGTGGCAGTATAAGCAAAGCCCCTGAAGGGTGGGCAGGTGCTTCCTGACTGCAACGGGAGCATGCATGCGTACTCATGTCACTGCAGTCCTTGATCATGAAGCACCCTGGGGGAAAGGAAAAATGGAAAAAGACTGCCTGCTGTGGCAGTATGATGCAGCATCCTCCCACAGACCCTGCAAATGCCTGTTGGGCTTCCCTGTCTACCACACCTGAGCTAAACTCTCCCAGAGGCTTGAAAACCCTTGGGGAGTTCCACCACCTGGGGCAAAAGTAAGTAAGTAACATTTTTATTCATAATCATCGTCACATGATAGGAACATGGTCACACCCCAATTGAGCCGAGGCTCATTTTCAATGGGTACCATATGCTTACATAAGAACTTACTGTAACAACAGACTTTCAAGAGGATCTCTTGCATCAGGCCACACTTATAGCACTATAGCCACCAGGCACTAGGACCACATGGAAACTTTCTGGCTAGCAGTCTACCTGGGGCTGCCCAAGACTACGTTAGACACCAATGTCCTCCTATATAAACATGTGTGGCCCCATGCCCTCCTCAGTTCCCCACTGGAAACCATATGCAGAGGACCTCCTCCTGGGGAACTGAGAGAGGGCCAGAGGGTCCTGCCATTAGCAAGGCAAAACAGAAGATGAAGCATTCTGGAGAAAGAGACAGGATGAGAGGAGCCGAGGCTAAGGGGGATGGAAGGTGGGACGGCATGGCCTGATGCAAGAGATCCTCTTGAAGATCTACTATTATGGTAGGTTCTTATGTAACTTTACTATCTTCATCGAGGTTATCTCTTGTATCAGGCTACACCTATGGAATGAGTCCCAAGCAGTACTGAGTCTGGATGGCTGGAGGCTATAGGCCTAAGACAAGAGGCCTTGGAGCACAGCCAGGCCAAAGACTGCCCTTCTCCTAGAGGCAATGTCCAGACTACAGTGTTTAGTGTGGACAGTACTCTAAGTGGCAGTGACACAGATCTAAACAGCTGACACATTCCTGAAACGGGCAACAGAAGTGGCCATGCCTCTAGCAGAGTGGCCACGCACAGCCCTAGGAAGTTGCTTATCGTACTTCCTATAACAGAAAATAATACAGCTGGCCAACCATTTGGACAGGCAATGTTTCCAAACTGGAACGCCTGCTTTCCCAGGGGCAAAAGAAACAAACAGCTGCGAGGACTTCCTGCTGTCCCTCCTGCAATGACATAATGTCCGAGTATTCTATGTAAATCTAAAGTTTTTATTTTATTTATTTAAAATGTTTTAGCAAAAGGGAAGTACTGAGCTGAGAAAAAAAATTACTCACCTTAGTAATGTTGTTTCTTCTAATGGAGTCTTGCTATATTATGACAGTAGCAGTTTGATCCACCACTAGAACTGCTCCAGAGGTGAAATGGTTAATACCATTCCAAAATAGAACTTTGAGCATGAGCTCTAAGAAGCAGCTCTATCTGTGTAATTTCAAACCTGAACTGTCAGATCTTTTCGAGCCAAAACTCACTAAGGTCTGTGTGGAAGCTGTAACCTACACTAGCCAAATGGCTACCTAAATATTAACAACCATTGCTGGTCCCAACACCCAAGACTCAAGTCAGCGGACCAGAACTACTAACACAATTCTAATAATATGAGAATAAAACATCAGTATAATAAAACACACACACACACACACACCCCCCAAAGCCCCAAAAGGGGAAAAAACGCTAAAAGGGCATAAAATAGTGCCCACACCAAGTTGCCTGCACCCCACCCAAGTAGAGGTTCTGAGAGGGGCAGGCTGGGGAAAGGTCATAATAAAGCAAGACTCCATTAGAAGAAACAACATTACTAAGGTGAGTAATTTTTCTTCAAACAACATGAAGTCTTGCTATATTATGACAGTAACGCAACTACACAGCAGTACCTCCATGGAGGAGGGAACCTACTTAGGGAATAGGCTCTGAAGAACAGCTGTGCTAAACCGAGCATCTCTCCTGGCCTGGACATCCAGGGAGTAATGCTTGTAAAGTGTGTACCGTTTTCCAAGTAGCAGCCTGGCATATCTCTAATATAGGGATGTCTCTGGCAGCAGCTAGAGACGCAGCTGTACCCCTGGTAGAATGAGCCCTCAAGCCAGAGGGGAACTCTGCCCAGTTTCTGATAACAAAATTGGATACAAGAGACAATCCACCTGGCAACTGATCTCTTAGTGGCAGGTTTGCCTTTCCCAACTTCACCATAGGTAAGGAAAAGTTGGAGGGATTCGAACCTGTGACCTTTGGTACGCTCTATATAGTAACTAAGAGCTCTCTTAACATCCAGGCTGTGCAACCTCCTCTCACCAGAAGAGGAGTGATCAGTGAAAAATACTGGAAGGGAGATAGATTGATTAAGATGGAAATCTGAAACCACCTTAGGTAAAAACTTCCTATTAGTCCTAAGGACAACCTTATCCCTGTGGAAAGAAATAAAGTCAGTTTCCACTGACAAGGCTTGCAACTCACTTATGCATCTGGCAGAAGTGATAGCCACTAGAAAAACCGTTTTCCAAGTTAGGTACTTAAGCTCTGCAGAAGATAGAGGTTCAAAAGAGGGTTGCATTAACTGGGCAATGCAAACATTAAGGTCCCAGGCAGGGGCCGGTTCCCGAAAGGGTGGATTAGTATGGAGTAATCCCTTAAAAAAAAAAACTTGGAAAACACAGGGTGAGAGGAAAGAGGGGATGACTTTCCTGCTGACACAAAAGCAGATACAGCTGCCAAATGGACTCTCAGGGTAGCTGGTCTGAGACCCAAGGAATTAAGATGTACCATGTAATCTAACACAATGGGCAAGTCAGCAGATTCTGGGGAAATATTTTTCCCAGCACACCAAATGGAAAACCTTTTCCGTTTAGAACTATAAGTAGCCCTAGTGGAAGGCTTTCTGGAAGCCTTTAGGATCTCAAGAACACCCTGAGAGAGGTGTAAATCAGCAAACTAACTCCTCAAGAGCCAGGCCTTGAGGTTGAGGATTGAGGTCCGGATACCAAACCCTTCCCTGGGCACAAGTTAACAGGTTGTGATTCCTGGGAGGCAAGGGAAGATGGATTGTCAGTGACAGAAGGAGTGGGTACCAGGGCTGCCTGGCCCAATCCGGGGCAATCAGAATCACCCTGCAAGGCTGAGATCTGATTTTGACTAATACTTTGAATAGGAGAGGGAAAGGGGGGAAAGCATAAAGAAACTTCCCCTCCCAATCCAGGAGAAGGGTATCCAGGGGAACTGAGCCCAGCACTGGAGGCCTGCAACAGAACAGAGGAAGTTTGTGGTTGTCTGGGGCTGCAAAAAGATCTACCTGAGGGGTGCCCCATCTGGCAAAGACTATCCCCAGCACTTGAGGATCCAGGGACCATTCGTGATGGCCTTGGGAAATCCTGCTGAGAGCATCCGCTAGGACACTGTCCTTCCTGGAAGATGAACTGCTATGAGGGAAGTGTTCAGGGAATAGGCCAGAGACAACAACTTCATTGCCTCGGTGCACAAGGCCGAAGACCGAGTGCCCCCCTGTTTGTTGATGTACCACATTGTTGTGGTGTTGTCTGTTCTGACTTGTATCACCTTGTTTTGGACAGATGCAGAAAATGCTTGAAGAGCTAACAAGACAGCTCTGAGTTCCAGCAAATTGATGTGGAGCAGAGATTCCTGGGGGGACCACACTCCCTGAGTGGAAAGGTCACCCATGTGGGCTCCCCAGCCCAGAAGGGAGGCATCTGTAGTGAGAGTCAAATTGTGAGTGGGGGAATGAAGGGGACCCCCAATCTTAAATTGCTCTGATCCTGCCACCACTGGAGGGCTAGGATCAAGGTTCGAGTCACTGGGACCAACTTGGAAAGGGGGTCTCTTCTCTGAGACCAATAGGTTCTCAAGTGAAACTGAATGTCTCTCATCTGAAATCTTGCTCCCTGCACAACAGCTGTGGAAGCAGCCATGTGCCCCAGGAGCTGCAGAAAGTGTCTTGCTGGTCGAGAGACCTGCAGAGTGAAGGAGGAGGCCAGAGCCACTAAATTCCTTACCTTTTCTAAGGGAAGAAAAGCTCTGGCTAGCTTTGTGTCCAATTCTGCCCCTATAAAGGTGAGTACCTGGACTGGTTCCAGAACTGACTTTGGTAGATTTAGCAGAAAGCCCAGGGAGGTGAGAAGCTGCTGGGTGACCTGCAGGTGAGATTTACCTGTTCTGGAGACTGGCCTACAATGAGCCAATCGTCTAGATAGGGAAAAACAGCAATCCTTTGCCTCCTTAAGTGAGCCACTGCTAGACACTTTGTGAATACCCTTGGGCAGAGGTAAGGCCAAGGGCATTGCTCTGAACTGGTAATGACCTGAGGGCAGTTCGAATCTGAGGTACTTTCACTGGGAGCTTCTGATTAGGATGTGGAAATAGGCATCCTTGAGGTCCAGGGAGGCTAGCCGTCCCCTGGCCTTAGGGAGGGTAAAATCATTGCCAGAGTTACCATTTTGAACTTTGGTTTCAAAAGATGCTTGTTCAGATATCTGAGGTCTAATATGGGCCGCCATTCTCCTGTCTTTTTTGGGGTAAGGAAGTATCTGGAATACAGACCCCTGCCCTGGTGCAGGGGAGGAACCCTTTCCACTGCTCTGAGAGCTAACAGGGTTGAGACCTCTGCTTCCAGAGCAAGGGTCTCTGAAGCACTTGCAGGTAGAAAAAGTCTGGCTCTCAACTTGGGAAACTTTTTGAAGCTGAGAACCAGACCCTGGCTTACTACTTCCAGAACCCACTTGTCTGAGGTTAAAGAAGCCCAGTTCTGACTGAAGTAAGCCAGCCTGCCCCCTACTGGTACAGGAGAATCGGCCCTGGGCACTCCATCAGGGTGCCTGCTTAGCAGGAGCTTTAAGCTGAGGGGTGGGAGCAGGCCTGCCCACCCCTCGTCTGCTTCTGCCTCTGAAGAAGCCCCTCTGAGCATAGGCAGAGGAGGCCTGAGTCTGGTAAAAAGGCCTGTGAAAAGGCCTACCCCTATCCCTGGGGGTATGCCTCTGAGGAGTGGCCTGCCGCTCCTTAGCTTGGGCACTCTTGTAAGTAGTCCTATATTCATCCATCTTTTTCATGTAGTTCTCTGTCTGCTCCCCAAACAGAGAATTTCCCACCACAGGAAAATCCATAGCCTTAGTCTGGGTATCCTGTGACAGACTAGTACACCTGAGCCAGGCCAACCTCTGAAGCTACAGATGTGGCCATGACCCTAGAGGAAACATCATTAACATCCACAGCAGCATGAAACTGAACCTTGGAAGCCTCAATGCCATCAGCAGCCACCTGTTCTAGTCTGCTAGCCAGCTGGCCATGGGCTTGTTTGGCTAATTCATAACAGTATCCCATCTAGATTTCTGATACCTAGCTACATAAGCCATATAATTTGCTTGCCTGAGTCCCAGAGAGGCTGCCATATACTGTTTTTTAGCCATGGCATCAATCTTCCTGGAATCCTTGTCAGGAGGATGTGAAGCCAGGGGGATATTAGCTTTATCATAGGCTGCAGCCTGAACTACTCCAACATGGCTGCATTGCTAAGAAAGGAATTCTGTATCAGGACCTGACAATGTGTACCTTCTGTCCATCTTTCTGTCTACAGGAGGCACAGAATTAGGAGCTTTTAAAATTTTTATTGTTTGTTTCCTAAAAGACTTATGCAAAGGAATAGATAATCTCCTAGACTCTGGAATATCCATCATTTCTACAAAATCAGGCTCCTCTTGCTCATCCACAGCTTCTTCCAAGGGAAGCTGGAGGGTTTCAGCAACTTTTTTGTAAAACATAAAATGAGATGGGGACTCAGATAGCATGGGGGAGATTCTAAAGGTTTGTCTGGGGAAATGTCCGGTTCAAAGGGCACACCCAGACCTTCCCAGCCACATTCATACTGTTCATAATCATCCTCCCCCTCCTCTGGTTCATAAAACTCCTCAACATCATATTCCTGAACCACTGGAACCGGACAAACCGACCTTTGCCAGATAGTGGCGGTTCGGACGGACCCTGAGACAGTGACTGGACAATTTGTATGGCTTTTGCTATCTCTGCAGCAGTTGGAGAAGGGTTTGGACTCCAAACCTGCTGACTTTCTTGTTTTCTTTACTGGAATTGGTTCCTCAGAACCAGCTTTCTTTGCCCGAGGAAGTCTCGCCCTGGTCAGAGGCACTCCTCGTCCCGGTTGGCATCAACCGGGCTGCCCATCCGGGTCAGCGGACTTTTTGGCCTCTCGTTCCCTGAACCTGCCCAATCTCTTTTCCAGGGTGGCTGCAGGGAAATTCTTACATATCTGGCAGTCTGACTGGAGGTGGTCAAACCCCAGACAATAAACACATGTGGTGTGTGGGTCAGCCTTGGCAAAGACTTCCCCACAGACATCACAGTGTTGAAACCCAGTGGGCCCGGTTTTTCTTTTGGGTTTCTCAGACATAATGCCAGCCTAACCAGAAAACTTACCCTTTAGACGGCAGTGCCAGGCAAGACACCCTTATCGGTTCCTAACCGTGTCACGGGTATTGGAAAACCGTAATAAATCCGTTTTTTTTAGAACCGATAAGAACCGGGAATCGCACTCTAAAATGTTAAACTTTTAGTTTTAATGAGTTTTAAACCCAGCTGATCGGTTCAAAACCGAACCGATAAACTTACAAGTTCCACACAGACAAAACCTTTAATTTACTTACGGTTACCACAGATAGAGCTTGAACCGAACGGTTTTGCGGTTAAAATAAAACTATTCTCGGTTGAATCAAACCGAGAAAACACTGTTTAAACCGAGAAATGAACCGAGCAGTAGGAGAAATCTCCGGAGCGACTGTTCACTGAGGCGAAGTAAAGAATCTGACAGTTCAGGTTTGAAATTACACAGATAGAGCTGCTTCTTAGAGCTCGTGCTCAAAGTTCTATTTTGGAATGGTATTAACCATTTCACCTCCGGAGCAGTTCTAGTGGTGGATCAAACTGCTACTGTCATAATATAGCAAGACTTCATGTTGTTTGAACAGCTCATTTCCAGATGCTTCCTTTATGGAGTAATGCTTCCCCTGAATTGGTATACTCTCGGTAATACACAGGCAGGTGGATGGCTTGATTCAGGATAAACTCAGACACCACCTTTGGTAAAGACTTAGGGGTGGTACGCAAAGATAGAGCTGTTGCTAAGTTTTAAAAATCGACTTAATGAGTCAATTTGCGAAGTTCCCACTTCGTAACTTCACCCAACTTCGCCTAGAAAAGTGGCGAAGTTATGTGAAGTTAAGTCAATTCGCCTGTGAAAGGGCAATTTTGCACTTCACAAATTAATTCAAAGTGAATTTTATCCACTTCACCCATCTCTACAAGACACCGTCTTTGTGGAAAACCAAACAAGGAGACTCGTACATCAGAGCCTAAAGCTCGGAAATCCTCTGAGCAGAAGCAATAGCAAGTAAATATAATGCCTTCCATGACAGAAAGCGTAGCTCGCCTGTCACGGCCAGCTCAAAAGAAGCCAAAGTAAGTTTCTCTAACATGAAATTTAAGTCCCAAGGCGGAGCTGGATTGTAGATGGGAGGCTTCAGATGAAGAATGCCTCTCAAAAAAGTACAGAACACCTCCAACTGAACCACCGTACGCCATCAACAGGCACATGGAAGGCTGAAATAGCAGCCAAGTGCACTTCAGTGGAGGAGTATTGCAGGCCAGAACATGAGAGGGACAGCAAGTACTCCAAAATCTGATTCACTGGACAAGTGAATGGATCCAGATGATGGGAAGCCACCCATAGAGCAAAGTGCTTCCACTTCGTGGAATAAGTGGCCCTGGTGGAGGGCTTCCTAGCAACCACCAGGACATCAGCCAACCTTTGGGATACCTCAAACTGAGCCATGGCTATGCCTTCAGAAGCCAGGCACGGATGTGTAGGGATCAGAGGTCCGGATGGACTACTGTGTCCTGCTCCTGGGAGAGCAAGCCTTTGCACAGGGGCAGGAGTACTGAAGAATCCGTCGCCAACTGCTACTGTAAAGGGAACCAGATCTGATGAGGCCAGATGGGAGCAACAAGGATCATAGTCGCTCCTTCCATTTCAAGGTTGATCAGCACTCTCTGAAGTAGTGGGAAGGGAAGGACGGCACAGAGGAACCTCCCCTTCCAAGCGAGGGATGAGTCTAGCCAGAAAACTTCCGTCCCTGGCGTGAATGAGCAGAAAAGCAGCAGTTTTGTGTTGAATGGGGACACAAAAAGTTCCAACGACCCCATCTTTTAAACAGGTCTTCTACGACTGAGGTCATCAGTTCCCACTCATGCATCCTGGACTGCGACCTGCTTAGTCTGTCTGTTAAGATGTTTTGGGCACCTGGAACATGGACTGCCAACAGTCCTATAGCGTGTTCTAGAGCCCAGTACCAGACCCTCATCGCTTCCCTGCACAGAGGATATGAATGGGTTCCCTCTTGCTTGTTGATGTAGTGCACTACACTGCTGTGGTCTGTTTGCACCAGCAGAGGACCCAGAGACAGGCAGACCTGAAAGGCTCACAGGCAGTATAAACTAGTCCTCATCTCCAGGACACTGATGTGGAGCAAACTCTTGTGGAGGGAATTCTCCACAGCCTTCCAAGTTCCCTGGGCCTGTTGAGGGCCCAGGTGTGCGTCCAGCCCATCCCCGAAGCATCCATGGTGAGGACCTGATGAGGGGAGGCAATCAGGAAAGAAACACCTTTGAGTAGACTGGGGTTCCATTCACCATCGAAGCACTTTCCTTACTGACAAAGTTACTAGAACCTTCTGTTCTAGATCATCTGTGCGGTGATCCCATTAGACCCTCGATGTCTACTGGGGGATCCGCATGTGCAGCCTTGCCAGAAGAACTGAGACAATCGCTGCAGCCATGAGGCCCAGCAGCCGCAGGAATGTCCTGGCTGTGACATATTGGTTGCTGTAACGGAACCAGGCCAGTTCTATCAGGCGGTGCGCCCTGTCCTAGGGCAGGATGGCCACACCTTGGGCAGTGTCCAGTATGACTGCGATGTACTGGAGATGCTGACAGGGGGGTCAAGACTCGACTTGGGCAAGTTGAGTGTAATCTCTAGGGCGTGGAACAGCTGTCTGATAAGTGCTAGGGTGGGGATGAGTTGCCCCACTTACAGAGCTTTGAACAACCAGTCATCCAGGTGAAGGAAGATGTACAGTCTCTCCCTCCCTCCTGATGGCTGCTGCCACCACCACCAAGCATTTGGTAAAGATTTGTGGCACAGATGGCAAGCCTCTGAACTGGTAGTGCTTCCCCTGGAACAGGAACCTGAGGTACTTCCTGTGAGGAGCACCAATCTTTATGTGTAGGTATGCATCTTGCATGTCCAGGGAACATATCCAGTCTCCCTTGGGCAGTAGAGGCAGCAGGCCTAGAGGGGTTACCATCCGGAACTTCTTGTATTGGATGTAGAAATTCAAGTTTTACAGGTCCAGAATAGGCTGCAAATCCACTGTGAATCTAGGAACTAGAAGTGGGAATAGAATCCTCTGCTCCTCGGATCCTCTGGAACTGGTTCTATGGACCCTTTTCTGCAGCAGTGTAAGAATTTCCTCCAGCAACACTGGAATGGGATCTGGAGGGCAGCTTGAATGAGCTGGTGGAAGATCTGGAGGCCACTCCAGAATTTCTAGCATGTGGCCTTGCCCCTATGACCTGTAAGACCCAAGCATGTGTTGTGATCTCCTGCCACCTGTCCAGGTGGAGGAAAAAGCAACGCCCTACCACCACCTCCTGCATGCTGGAGGGTGGGTGTCTGGCAGAGTCATGCTGAGGTTGGGCCAGCGGCCAGGGCCACACCTCCACCCCAGGGGCCTTCCCGGTGGTAGAGGCAGGGGTGGGCAGAGCTGTGGCTGCTTAATGCTTGCCTGGCTGTCAGGTACCCAGCTTAGGATTGTTGGGGGGATGGCGGCTCAATGAAAAGGCACTTTCTGACCATCTCTTGGCTGTGTATGGTAAAGGAAGTTAACAGACCACAGGGTTCTCCCCAAGGCCTGCAGGTCTGAAAGGATGTCCTCTACATGGGCCCCGAAGAGCTTGTAGCCACTGAAGGGGGCATCTATTTATTTTATTTATTTAGTTTTTGTTAACCGGGTAAGTGCACTAGCCATAAAATTACTATTTTCAGGCACGACCCAGGAGAGTACAACAAAAGGAGCACAGTTGAACAACAGCAACATGGGTACAATAACACAAACAGAGGAACAGTACAGCAGTGCTACAAAAATGCAATGGGTAGAAACAACAAAAAATAATGGCAAGCATTATACAGATAATAGCAGTAAGATATATAATAAGTGCAGAAACCATGGGGTCCATGGTTGGACCTGTGGAGTGAAAGGGTTAATAAGATAGTAAGGTTATATAGAGAGAAATGTGAGGAATGTTCAAACATAACAAGAAAGACTGACAGAAGGAAGGTGAGGGGTGGTAATTGGCAAAACAACAGTGGATGGTCAGCAACAAGGTTCGAGAAGGAAGAGAGCTAGTAGTCAAGAAGTTATTTACAAAGAGAAGGAAAAATATGGGGAGGGGAAGAGGAGACAGTCTTGGAGCTGGATTAGAGCAGGGGTGACATTACTAGTAAGTCTCAGGAGCTTCAGGTTGGGTCAAAGCATGTACAAGCATCAGCTAAGGATAGATACCGACGATATTCACTTTTAAATCCAAAGTGAGACTGAGGCATTCAGGATGGACTGTTGTAAATCAGTGGCAAAACTGGACACCCTGAGCCAAGACAGATGCCAACCGCAGCTGCCCTAGCACATGTATTTATAATATCACAGACAGCTCTCAAGAGGTGCTTGCCCACATCTGCCCCGGACTGGAAGGCTTTGAGCAGCTCCTGTCTCTGAGGATCCTCAGGAAGGGCCTGAGCTGCAACTCTGCCCTTTTTCCAGAGAGTATTTTGAAACTTGACCATATGGGCAATGTAATTAATAACTCTCATAGCCAATGTGAAAGAGGCATGGGCCCTCTTCCCCATTAAGATCCAACTTTCTGGACTCCTTATCGGGGGTGCTGAGGTCTTTTGGACCTATCATGGGAAGCATTTATCACTACTGAGTTTGCCCTGAGTTGCTCTGCAAAAAAACGCTTCCCTGAGGGAACCTGGTATAATCTGTCTGCCTTTCTGGGCATCACAGGAATCATATTTGGCCTGTACCAGGCAACCATAGTGGCATCCTCAAATGCAGCCAGCAGAGGAGGAATAAGCAAAGGAGGGGAATCTGGCAATTCCAGGTATACTGTCAGATTTCTCGGAGTGACATCCTGTTCCTCAGCATCAAACCCCACAGCTGCTTGCAGCTGCCTCATCACAGAGATGAAGAATGGGTCATCAGTAAGCGACCTCGGGGTATACTTGGAGGCGTCCTCACCCCTTGAATAAACAATGGAGACTGAGCCGGAGGGGCTCCTAGTCCCCCCTCTTCTTCCTCCTCCTCCTCCTCCTCCCAGTCATACAGAAGGAAGTCAGGATGGAATTCATCATCGGCCCCAGGCTCTGAAACAGGCAGACTATGTCGACAACTGCAAGCATGCAGGGTGTATCGACATGTGGGGTAGCAGCGCAGGGGCAGGTCTGGCAGGTCCTGATGTAGATGGGCCTGGGGGAGGAGGGAGGACAAGGTAGTGCATGAACTCCCAGCAGGAGGAGAGCATAGTCTGGATGTCGATGGTCAGCAGTATCGTAGTAACATCTAGCAGCGTCAACGGGGGTACTAGCTCCCCGGCATCAGTGGTATGGCCTGAGGTGTCGATGGAAGGGGCTGAGGCCTCGGCGTCAGCAGGAGGGCCGGAGATGGCAATGGGGGAGGTTTGGACCCCAAAGTCGATTAAGTGGCCCAGGCAGAAGACAGGGAAGGCAGAAAACCCAATATCAAAGGGCCAGTGTCAGCCAACGCAGAGCCTGTGGAAACCCCATCACTGGAAACCCTACCACCACCACCACCATGACCACCTGAAGCCCCAGGGCAGACGGAGGCCAGAATGGCAGAGGTTCACGAGGCGTCGTTGGGGGAAGAAAAAATCCTGATGCAGACGGGTTAGTGCCGGCCAAAGTAGGTCCAGTGGCGAGTCCTGTCTGTTGCCCCTGAACTGTGATGGGCCTAAACAACAAGAGTTGCAGCGTCGGCGGGGCATCAGTAGGCCAGACGCAGACAAGCCATTGCCAGAAGGACAAGCAGGAAGCACTGCCAAGGCAAACCTTGTGGAAGAGAGGGTGTGGGTGATAGTGGGGGGGGGGTCACTGCTAAGGCGGTTGACAACCCAGCTCTCGTCAGCACCTGACGTAGTGACTGAGAGCACATCAGGGAGGATTTCTCCCTGCTACGCTTCTGCTCTCAGTGTTTTGTGTTTGCCAAACGATTTGTCCTGAGCCCTGGAGGAGTGGGAGTCAATGGACGGACCTGGTGAGGCGGAGGAGCTTCTTGTCTGGAGCTCCTCTTCCATTCAGGCGATGATCTGTTCCAGGAGGAACTTCAGGGGTTCTCAAATGGTGAGGCCAGCCTCCCTGGGGAGGCCCCAACCTGTTCTAGGGGAGGCTCAAGCAAATCTGAAAAAGTACAGTATTTAAATTTTGGGTTTTATATATTTTGTGTGAAGAGATGAAGCAAACTGAAAGAGGATAATAATAGTAGGTGAATTGTATGTATTTATTTACTAATAGGTGACAAGGGAAGGTGAATGAGCCAAGGCTCATTTCAGGTGTACCCGGGGAAGGGTAGGGAGTGAATACATTTCAGAAGGTAACTGCAAAACAATCAAGAAATATACAATGAACAATAGTGCAAATAAATATGAACAATACATTAATAATGAGTGGCAGTAATTGATCAATTTGCAAACTGATGGCAGAACAGCCCAAATACAAGGATTGAGCATAGAAGTGCTAAGAGCAATAGCAGGAAGGAGCAAAGTAATCCCTGAGATGTTACTTAGGAGCAGAGAAGGAGGGGGAAAGGCAAAGTATGTAGGAAGGTTATTTCATATAAAGAGGAAACGGAGGAAGCAGTCTGACCCATGAAGGTACTGCAACAAGGGGTAACAATGGTTCAAGAATGAAAATAGCAGAGCAAGTAGGTTGGCCTGTTTGGGGGGTTACAATAAGCTGAATAATATTATTTGTTTATTTTATATATTTGTTATTCAGATAACACCTTTGAGCACAGCAGCTTTTTCAAAAGTTCCAAGTCAGTGTAAGACAAAGAAATGAATGTGAGCCAAGTACTCAAAGGGGTTTCAATTTATTCATGGTGTACTGTGCAAAGAACAATATGTTATTTTTCTTTGGGGAACGCCCAAGATTATTTCAGTTTTTGGGGAGGCTCAAAATCTTTTCCATGGATTTGGGGAAGCTCATTGTGACAAAGACTGAGAACTATTATTCTAGAGCCTTCTGATGGCACTGCTGGGTGGCCTGGTTGAATCTGCAGCAAACCTTGCAGGCCTTAATGTCATGGTTTGTGCCGAGACAGCGGATGCAGGCATCATAGTCATTCTTACTGAAGATCTTATTGCACCTGGAAAAACGGAAGAGTTTCTCGGGGTCAGTCAGCATAAACAAATTCAGAAATCACTTTATAAAATAAAGTGATTAACAAACTAGGGTGAGAAAGAAAATAAAGAAAGAAATCTAAGATTTGGCAGTCAACTGAAACTGCAATGTCTCTGTGGAGTCAGATGTGCAATGGTTGACAGCGGGAAAAGAACCGAGAAGGGCACGGGGCCGCCCACGTTTATATACGGAAGACATCGGCATCTGACATCGCTGTGGGCAGCCCCAACTAGACTGCTAGCTATAAAGTTTCTGTGTAGTCCTAGTGCCTGGCGGCAATAGTTCCAGAAGTGTGGCCTGATACAAGAGATACCCTCGATGAATATCTGTGGGGCACTGTACCAGGCATATGATTAAGTCCCAGAGATAGTCGGTGACAGAGCAGTGGAAGATGCTGCAGATAGGGGCAGTCAAGCAGAGAAAGAATAACAAAACAAAAAAAAATTGACAGAGCAATCCATTTAAACTCAGCAAGAGGGATGGGGGTGTATTGCCAGTCTGTTTCAGTCTGTTTTGAGGTGACCCTGTCAGTTAAAGCATGCAGTACCCAAGCAGTGTTTTTTGTATGTGTGTGTTTGTTAAGATCATCACGGTCTGACTCTATGCGGTCAAGCTCAGCTGCGATTACCACTATGTGTCTGTCACAGTGTAACTGGACACTTTTATTTATTTTTTTTGTTTAGGATGTACCTTTACAATGTCGTCACTGGTGCCAGGGAACACATTTTTGACATTTCTGGATTCCAACAGGCTAAATGAAACTGGCAGGTAGTAGCCAGACATTGTATTTTTTTTTCTCGTGGCTCAGAAAAACCTGAACATTATATTTTGGCACAGGGGCTTGTTATTACCTTGTCTCTGCTGCCACATAAATTCCCACCTTTCCTGGGTATTTAGTCTATCAGAAACCAGGAAGAAGAATACCCATTTTCTAATAAAATATTAATAAAAATGGCCAGAGAGTTAGCACTTGAAAACTGGTTTTCCTCACATGCTGTAGAAGCTGCGAAGGAGAAGACCTGTCCTTTGTAGCAGAAAAGACCACATGATGTCAGATGGGGTGGAGCAGGAGGAATGACACCGCGGATGGAGGCAGCAGCCAAGCTTTTTTGCAATACACTAGGCAGTTACAAACATGTTGGTTCTGTGTATAGCACACGGTATGAGAAATATCAGAACTAGAAAAACTCACTTTCCTCCTATGATACAACATGTGGGGAGTCGGGCTGAAAATATGCAAATTAACACAATCATTCTAAATTAATACAAGATGAACTTTTCCATCAATGCTTTGGACATTACACAAGATATATATGTCCAAAAATATCCATCCAGGTGCAGAGCACTACAACGCCATACTAAGATAGTGATAAAGTTCAAACAGTTGTAAACGGAATAACAGGTAATAAAAAACATACCAGCTCCAATAATCAGAAGACGGACAATCAAGGCTCCAGCATACTGTTATATTTAAACAAACACTGTTCCTTAGCAGAAGCAGTACAGCCCTAATAGAAATATGGCGGGAAACATTCAATTTAAACTTCTGCACAAACATGGCCCAACATTATACTGGGAGAAGATTTAAGCAATGTGCCATCAAACAATTTTAAACTGATCCAGCTCATTCTGCTGTACCACCACAGTATACAACATTTATAGCACAAATAGTGTACATTACCCTGGAGTTAAGACAGAGTTAAATCAAACGTGTCAAGGAGGCACTCACCACCTCCTCGGGTTCAGTATGTGCTGTGTGCAAAGAGATGCTGCTATGCACAAACAGCACACTGATGTGTGGCCATGTCCCAGCCACTGCCCACTGTTTTTTTTTTTTTTTTTTTTTTTTTTTAAACACATCTCTGTTTTTCTCTCCCGCGAAAATCTCTAAGATCCCTGGCCACCGACACCCGCACCCCCCGGGCCCAGTCTGGCACCCCCTCAGAGCCAGCCATTAATCGCTCATGTCGCTCTGAATGCAGGATCCACTTGGGTACCGGGCGCCAGGCATGGCCATCAGCTTGAGATCGTGCCCCGCCATTTTCCACCTGGTTCTTCCTTGCCCCAGAGGGCCGGAAGTGCAATGACGTGCAAGCACATACGTGCTGACGCCTGCCACGCTCTTGCCCTGCTCTACTGCTCACTGCTGTAGTGCTACTGGCCTCCACCAGTCGTTGCTACAGTGTGCTGCAATGCCCCAGCCCTCCCCAGAGGAAGGAGAGCAGTCGTGGGATGCTCAGTCCTTCCTCTCCCCTGCCAACCCCCGATGGTCCGAGTCCATTCCCAAACCAGGGTCGCCGGTGTAGCGCCCAGTGCCTCAACCCTCTGCACCACCGACCAGCCATGCCATGGCCCACTGTGACAAGAGCTTCCCACCATAATTTTCAAATAAAAGAAAGTTAATGTAAACTGAAAGGCAGGTGAAAATGTGTATACATACCATGATACTTCACTATTACGAAATTATTAAGCTGACCCAAGTTGCAGTCCTTACCCTTATTCCAGATAACTAGCCCATGGTTCAAAGTAAATCTTTTCCAAAACAAAATTTATCATAAGAAAACACATAAGCAAGCAGCGTATGACTCGTGGCAAAAAGTTCAAAACCAGTTCCACTGCCAGTTTGGTCCCAGACGCTCTCTTCCCGCCTGCTCTGCTGGTTGCTGCATAGCATTCTTGCCACCAGACTGTGCTGTCTGCTGGCACAGTCTCTCCATCCTTCCTGGTCACAGAAGTTACACCAATCAACAGCGCTTGATAGGCACTTTAAAATAAGCTAAGTTTCGAGTTTTCAGCTTTGGATTATGGTAAATGTAAGACCTATAATGGCACGAGGTGGAGTGCGTCTCAGGCACGTCTGCCTCACGAAGCAGCCAAGCATGAAGATATCTGGCGACTGAGCTATGCCCAATGGAACTAAGTGCGGACAGTGAAATAAATCCAAATCATTAGAAAGAACACTACTGTCGATTCACTGCCCAACAGGCAGCCAGTGCAAAACCTATAGCAAAGGACTGATAGGCTGTCACTTCAGTACAGTTAGAAACCTCACTGCTATATTCTGCATCAGCTGCCGATGGTGCATCTGGCTACAAGATGAGCCCCTATAGTAGTCCAGGTGAGAAGACATGAAAGCCTGCACAGAGGTCCTCGACACAGTCTGGCAATATTTATTCCACGATAAAAGCAGCCCTTGACTACTGCTGACACTAGAGGTTCAAATTTCAGCTGTTTATCAACAACTGCACGCAGACTACAAACTACCTCTTCGGTTCTGCGCTGCACTGTTTCAAGGTACCACTAACTGACTGCAAGCGATGATGTCATTGGTTGAATTACCTATAATGGAGCAGTGGTGAGAGGGACATGTACAGAGCTGGTTTTATAAAGACCAGGCAGACAGAAACCAAAACAAGAGAAGTACATTCATACTAGTACTCATACTAGGAATGTAGACGCTGAGACGGCGGTAGGCCCATAGGTAGCTTCATATTTATTATTAGACAAATTCCCCAGTGACACTCATTAGGTTTGTCGTCAAGGCACTGGTCAGGAAGCACAGAAAAAAAAAAAAACAGAAGCAGTTGTAAAATTCGCAACAAGAGCTTTACTATGAATAGCAATAAAATAAAAAAAAATAAAATTATTCAGAGTAACTATTTACAAAGGCCAAATAAACAGAGAAGATCCAACTGAGCTTTCCTTCAATCTCTAAGTGCCTTGCAAGCAACTGCAGCTCTGTCTCATAAGTCTTTGCAACCCCCTTTCTTAACAAGCATCCTGTTTTTTTTCTAAAATGTTACCACACTTACAAATGCATAGATACAAAAGTGGGAACAAAGAGGAAGCAGGGAACTACAGACCAGTCAGCCTCACCTTGGTAGAGGGGGAGGATCATGGAAGCACTACTGA
This sequence comes from Neoceratodus forsteri, assembly GCA_016271365.2. NCBI lineage: Eukaryota > Metazoa > Chordata > Ceratodontiformes > Ceratodontidae > Neoceratodus > Neoceratodus forsteri. Next base: position 369,363,160 of record CM028132.1, on the reverse strand, counting down.
AGGAGAGACTGGTGGAACATCTGGTTGTCAATGGACTACAGGACCCAAGGCAGCATGGTTTCACCAGGGGGAGGTCATGTCAGACCAACCTCGTTGAATTTTTTGACTGGGTGACTAGGGAGGTGGATCAGGGGAGGGCAGTGGACATGGCCTATCTGGACTTCAGCAAGGCCTTTGACACTGTGCCACATAGAAGACTATTACACAAACTGGGGAATATGGGTGTGGGCAGGACAGTAGTGTGGTGGGTAGGTAACTGGCTGGGTGGCAGGACACAGAGGGTGGTGGTAAATGGCTGTCACTCCACAGAGAGAAAAGTGACCAGTGGGGTACCACAGGGATCAGTGCTGGGACCGGTCCTATTCAACTTCTTCATCAGTGACATTGCTCAGGACCTAGAAGGCAGAATTTCACTGTTTGTTGATGACACAAAGCTCTGTAACAGAGTAGACACACCAGAGGGTGTAGACAGAATGAGAAGCGACCTGCAGAAACTTGAAGAATGGTCAGGGTTTGCAGTTGAAATTAATGCAAGGAAGTGCAAGATAATGCATATGGGCACAAAAACCCTGGCACAATATATCAGTTGGGTGTGAGGATATAGTATGCACCAAGCAGGAAAGGGATCTTGGGGTTATCATCTCTGATGACCTCAAGGTAGGAAACAGTGTGACAAGGCAGCAGGTAAAGCAAATAGGATGCTGGGATGTATAGGCAGGGCATCACCAGCAGGAAAGGAGGTCATAATTCCGCTATACAAGACACCAGTGAGGCCCCACCTGGAGTACAGTGTACAGTTCTGGAGACCATACCTACGTAGGACATAGACAGGGTAGAGAAGGTTCAGAGGAGGGCAACAAAGATGGTGCATGGATTGCATCGCAAGTCCTATGAAGACAGGTTGAAGGAACTGAACATGTACTCCCTGGAGGAGAGAGAGAGAGGGATATGATAGAGACATACAAGTATCTTACAGGGAGGAACAGGGTGCAGGAAAACACTATTTTTAAGCAAAAAAGATGTTCCAGGACTAGAGGGCATGGGATGAAGTTGGAGGGAGGACGATTCAGAGGAAACATGAGAAGAATTTCTTCACAGAACAGGTAGTGGACAAGTGGAACACCCTGTCAGAGGAAGTGGTGGGGGCTGAAACAATCACGGGATTTAAGAATGCATGGGATAGACATAAAGGAATTCTGGAGGTCAGGGGTATGGGGGCAACAGACTTCTAGGAAAACAAACTGAACTTACAAGCTCAAATGGGCAGACTGGGTGGGCCATAGGCCCTTATCTGCAGACACTGTCTATGTATCTATACATCTATGTATCTATGTTCTTGTATATATCAGGCAGGTGCAGGTAGAACACAATGTCCCAGAACTGATGCTCCTTTTCCACAGCTTCTGCAAACGGCTTAAAAATTGCACTGCACGTTAACCCCTTGAGTTCCCAATAGCTTTTTGCAATCATCTCAAACTATATACATTTCAACAGTAACACTATCATTTCTAAACAAAGGGATCCCATTATCAGTTACATTTCCACATAATGATTCGCATATATTTTTATACCAGCAGGTATGCAAGGGAGGAAAAGACAGAAACAGCAAGGGAAGACTGAGAGACAGTGAGAGGCAGAGAATTGCAAGACTGTTGGGGTGATCAAATCCTAGGTCTCACAGGAAACTTTGGTTGTGCAACCAGAAAGACAAGAGACAGGAAAGGACAGAACAGATCCCTGCATTCAAACTCTCCATAACAACTGGGACAGGTTCCTATTCTACCCTGTCACAAGGTGTTCGTCTTGTCTTTTTTTGAATTCTGTTCTTGTTTTACTGTAAACAACATAATCAGGAAGCTTATTCCAAGATTTCACCACTCTTTGCATAAAAAACATCTTCCTGTTGGTGGTCCTAAATTTTAATCCGCACAGAGTCCCTGTTTTACTTTTCAAGCAGCAATTTCTTTATGAAACAACCCTTGATTTCAAAAACTACAGATATTGCCCAAATCAACGCAGTTCCATTAATATAGCCAGCTATTTATTTTATATGCCACAAAAATCACTGAACTCGTTCACACGAGTTTCATGGGATTCTGTGCCATATCTCTATTGGGGACACACAGGAAGGAGCAGAATGCAGTGATAAGGTCGGGACATTGAATGGTATTTTTGGTAAAAAAATCACTGATTACATGAAAAAATATTCATTAGAAATGTCATGTAAGAAATTTCTTTGTAAGCTCTTAACAGACACAAACAGTACAGGTGTCATAACAATAGCTTAAAAAGCCTAAAGTGGCCCTTTAAAGGAGATAGCAAATATATTTTTACACATTTAACTGCCATCGCATCTTCCATTCCACAGCAGTTATGTAGTCTGATTTGTTTCTACCAATTTTTGATAAATAATATAACTACGGAGAGCGCTCTCAGATCTACCTTGAGAGCCATTCTACTCAGCAGCTACTGTTCTTTTCTTTCATGTTTCTAAGACATTCTATGACACCCATAACACCATTCCATGCTTTTCATCTGAATGGCCTAGAATGGTGTTACTGATATCACAGAATGTTCAGGCAGCATGAAAAGAGAAAGCAGCAACTGCTGAGGAGGGACACAGGGTAGTTACAAAGGCAACAAAATTACATTATCAATTTAACAAAAAAGATCAAAAATATAACAGAATAGTGGATGGACACCAGAAGGACAACAAGAGGGTATCTAGAGGTGTAAAAAACTGCTTCCTATCACCTTTAATATTTGGATATACTTTAACTTATATTTCATAATGTTGAAGTATTTCTCTTCCCCTTGTTTCTTTGGTACTGGGGACATTTGTCTGCAAATGAGATCTTTTCCTTTGAACTGCATCTGCTGCTTGTCTACACAAGTAAGCAATAAGATCCCACAGAATGTGGGGTATTTTGGGATTCCTGCACGCCCAGGGCATAGTGAGCCTTACAGTCAGTCCCTGGGAGTTCAGGTTATCCCCCGGCACCCCACACCCTAAGTGGTCTTACTGTGCTTTGGAAATGGGCTTATGAAGGAACAAAATAAAAAAATAAAAAAACGTATTTTAAATCATTTAAAGAAAAGGTTTTATATGTAAAATTAGTCACTATGTAGGAACAGTGGTGGCTGTTTTTGTTTTTAGAAGGCTCTGTTGCCTGATAAAACTTATGCCTTGTGATTGTTGTAGGCCAATCGAGTTTCATTATTTATTTCAACCCATTTTCTAAGAAGCTATAATCCTGTGTTTTTGGTCTGTGAAAATTATGATGTCACAAGCAAAGAATCATGATCCCAGGTGCAGACAGACAGCAGATGAAGTCCACTGGACCAAGATCCTATTTTTAGTCTAATTTCCTTAGCAATCAGCGACAAACATGTAATCTATAAAACAACTGAATTGCATTTAAACCCAGGTGTTTTCCCTTTGGCTGGCCCAGAGGCACAGTGCACTGTGTTGCCTCCCTGCGAGACCAGGGTTCGTGTCATGTGTGATTCGCAGAATTAAACCCTGGGGTGGGCTGGAGGCTAGGCGTGTCAAACAAGTGAGGTGTTAAGATCCAGGAAAGGGAGAAGGGAATGAATGGGCTAGCTGGTGTTTGCCTATGTCCCACCAGCCAACCAAGGAACAGCAATGCCTTCGGCTGGGAAGGTCAGAGGAATGGTGCAGCTTTGGTGATCAGGCTCATCGGGACGGGGGCCAGAGGAAACCAAAAGGGAAAAAAACGACACTTCAGAGCGGTCAAATGTGGAACAGGTGGAAGACTAAGGACTCTTCTTGCAGGCTAGTGCAGGAGTGGGCTGGGCTAAAGTAAGCACAGCTCAAGCAGACAATAGCTGGTACCCAAGTGGATCCAGATTTGCAAACTTACACATCCAACCCATGCATAAGCCATTTAAAAAGAAAAGAAACTGGGGGTGTGGGGGCTGGAGCCCCCAACATAAACACATTTTAAAAACTAAGCAACACTTTCAGTGCAGCTATAACTACCCTAGCGTAACATACGCTAAATCCGATTCGGACACAATCTACAGTCCCAAGTCCTCCACTTATGCCCCAAATGTTTTACTTGAGTTATCAGCAGCTCTTGGAATGGTGATGCAGACTGCTGACTAATTTCTCACAGGGAAAACATTGGTGTACCAGCAGATCCAGAAACATAGCAAAGCATTACCATAAACTCTTACCAGTGGCAGTCCAAGTCCGGCGCGGGCCCAATTCACACTTGACAGCTTCTCACGGAGAGCTGAGGCTACAGGACTGACTAGGTTTGCCAGAGGGAAGATGGGCCCCTTGCAAATTGGGCACTGATAGCCTGCTGGTGCTGTGTTGTTTGGTAGCTGATTTGCCATTTCACTTAAACAGGACCAGTGAAATAAATCTGAAGCAAAAAAGATTTACAGGTCAACCAGAACAAAACACATACGTCTTTTAAAAACTAGTTTCCCCCCACCCCACCAACACACACTTCACAAGCCAGTGAGGAAGTCATTTCTACTACCATTACCTTGCTCACGGTTATACATATCAGTATTTGCCATATTAATTTCATACAGTTCCATGTATACATATAAGACTTCTTGAAATTACCATAACACACAAGGCGGACTGTTTCTTTGGAAGACAGAAGTGTGTTACACATTCGACAGTTAGGATTGTAGTCACTGTCCTGGAGCCACTGTAGGTAAGATTGGACGATGCACTAAAATGTATGTGAAAGAGACAGCAGTTAGCAACAACAGAAATGTCAAGCTAGTGTTAAAAATAGCAGTGTTTAATCTTTTTCCAACTGCTTTTCACAAATAATGAATGAAATGCAATGGTAACATCCGGGGTTAAAAAACTCAGTTATTCATGACAATAGAATTCAAATACTGGGGTGAAGGTGTCAGTGATGAAGACTGTCTACTCCCACTTTTAGGATTTTTCTGAGCTGTGAGCAGATTAACAAGTTCAAAAGGGAGGGGAGTGTGTACATTTGTGCGCGTGCATGCAAAAAAATAAATCTAGCTATGCAGTGAAGTTGCACACGCTACCCCCTTAGGTTAGCTAGTCCTTCTGAGTTATTAGAGAGAGCGCAGCATTTTGTAATTTTATGATGAAACCTTTGTTTCCACTAACAAGGATAACCTGAGAAATAGCAAAAAAGGGGATGTGGGCTGTTTCCTGATAATGGATAGAAATTTAACATACACAGAAAAGTGCCAGCAGAAAGTGTCCATGATCTCTGCCTATTTTCCCAACTAAACAGTTTCAACCTATCGTTGGATGTCCCTTGGCCAGTACTCTGCTGGCAGTTCAGCCCCCCGCCCCTATAGCCCCACCTTCTTTCCTGTTTTTGCTTTAACCAGAGCCAACCCGTTAGTATATCTGCACTCACCACCTCTCTGGTCCTGCGTTCCATTTAGCCACTATTCTTTCCATGGAGATTCATTTCCTCGTGTCCTTTGTAAATGTATCCCACCAGCTTATGATGGTACCCTCCTTGTTGTTGATCCCTCATAATGCTGGAACAGGTGTTGCACTCTACCCAGTTTCTTCCCCTCAGGTATTTAAATGTTTCTATCATGTCTCCTCTCTCCTGCCATTCCTCCAGCCAGTACACGTTCAGACTGACTAGGTGCTCCTGTTTTCCCCTGCAGACCCTGCATCATCTCTGTACAGTAGCTTGCCTTGAACAGAATTTATATGGCCCTTATCCATTTTTGGCTGTGGGCTCCAGAACTGGACACACTACTCTAGGTACAACCTCACCAAAGACCCACAGAAGGGAAACAGTACATCTTTCCCCTACTGAGGAACCTCCTCCCTATACATCCCAGCATCCTGTTTGCCATCCTGAGTGCCCTGATGCACTGGCCCAATGGCTTGACTCTATCTAGGTCCCTTTCGTCTGTAGTCACACCGATTTTTTTCACCCTCCCCCCATCAAATAACCTGTCCTTGGGTTACCCCTGCCTATTTGTAATAACTTTACACTTCCCATCATTAAACTTCAGTTGCCACAAACTGAACTACCCTTTAGTATTTCTTGGTCCTTCTTCATATCCCTAATCCCCTCTTCAGTATTTATCCTGCCACAGAGTTTAATGTCATCTACAAAAAGGCAGATTGTGTCCTTTGTTTCTTAGCCTACGTCGCAAATGGAACACGTTAAACAGTACTGGGCCCAGCCAGGAAGTGCAAGATTAAAAACAGGTTTCAGTGCAGATATATTTTAGTCCCAACTTTCCCATCCATAGTAATTACAGGCTGGAAGGGACTACAGGTTCGCTGCAACCCCCCACCCCGCTTTACAAGCAGGACAGAATAGAGAAGAAATATGCTATGCAAATATACTAAAACTATAGGGATTTCCATATGTACTCTACTATCCAGGTTACTCTGCGAGTCTCAGTGTGAGCAGAAATTTGTCCTGGTGTACTCTGCCTGTACTACTTTTATATCCTATGTCTCCGCTGGTTGGCTGTTCCATAGGTACAACACCCTCTGAATAAAGAGGCTACCCCTGAATTTACCGCCTCTAAGCTTCAGTGTAAGCCCCTGCATCCTTCTGGAGGACATCAGATCAAACATTTCTGTTCAATCTTGTCAATATCCTTGAGTATGTAGCAGGATGAGATCATGTTTCCCCTCAGCTTTCTTTTCTTTTAGGTGACCACATTAAGGGCCACCAGCCTCTCCTCACAGCTCTAGTCCCCCAAATCCCTGATTAGTTTGGTGGTCCTGCTCTACACTCTCTTGACTGCCTCAGTGTATGAAGAATGCCTGTATGCCTCTTCAATGCCTTGAAGGCTGCCTTCCTTTTAATGTACCCCAGTATTCTGTTGGCCCTTTTCCATCCTGTGTTTTATGTTCCTCAGTTTCTGGTCTGTGCCCAACCCCCGCAGTGCACTCCCCCAGCCCAGTCACTGACATTCTCATGGACTTGCGGGTTAACAACGACTTACCCAGGACAACCATGGTGGTGGATGGCCTGCCGACAGTCATGTGTGGGCCTGCGGGGGGGGAGGGCGCCAGCCTTGTCTCTATCAGACCAGGACTTTACCTCCAGGCTTTACTCCCTAAGGATGCTAACATGCAATGAAGAGCACACATGCATTTGGGGGGGGGGGGCCACGCATCTGTGATGATGTTCACAGGCAGTTCTTTCCTCACACTGTGTGGGCCCACTGTATTACCACCTGGCCTCCACCAGGGGGCACTAAAGGAGTGGGGACACAAAGTCCCCCAACCCCAAGGAAAGCTGTACCATAGCCTCAACCAAATGTTCCATTATTCTGTCCTCCTTCCCCCCCCAACTTTCTTTATCCTCCTGCGGTTGGTCTCCCTTGTTGTCCACCAACCCTACCAGTTTCGGGATCCTTCTAGGTCTTAAGGCGCTATGCGCGCCCCGGCAGATCCCCTGAGCCAGTCCGGAAGCATCATCCTTGGTGGCCCCCTCTGTTTCCTCCGTTACTCCCCATGATCCTACGCCCGAGACCCCCAGAAGTGGTGGCGCATGCGTGTGGAGGCACACATGCGCACCGCAGCTCCAGTGCCAGGTCTCCTCAACCCTCCCTTGGCCTAATGCTGGCAGTCCTTGGAGCGGTGCCGCCACTCCAGCCTCCACCAGGGGGCGGCCAAGTTCAGAGGACACCTATTGAGCCTTCCCGAGGCAGCGGGCCACCAGTCACCAGCTGCTCACGTCCTCTCTCTCCCCCTGCCAACCTCTGACAACCCAGGCTCGTTCCTGAACCTGGGTCGCCGGCGTGGCTCAAGGTGTGGCATCCAGTGCATCAACCCTCCGCACCACCGGGCTGGCTCATTCTGTCCTTGTTAAAAAATATTTCCAGGGCCAAGCCCAGCACTGACATCAAGCCGACCAGTCTGTAGTTGCCTAGGTTTGACTTTGCCCCCTTCTTTTTTTCATCAAGTAAAATATTTTTATTAATTTTCAGGAGAACAATACAAAGAAAAATATAACAACACTAAAAATTAGATTTACATTAACTAAACAAAAAATTACGTATCTACCGTAATTCTTGATCTTCCTGTGCATCTTCACCATTCATCACTAGTGGGGTGGTTGGCCGTAGACAAGCACCCTGCATTTTTTACCTTGAGGGGAGGCGCCACCCACGAGGCCGGCGTACTGCGTGGTGCTCGCGGGTTGGCCAAAACGGTCATTGGCTCCTCTTCCACCTCAATTCTGCTTGCTGAGAGAGAGGGGAGAAAAAAGAAGGATAGAAAAAGAGTAGGCCGACCAGAGGACAGAGAAGGAAGAGGAGGATCTGGGAGGGTATGGACCGAAAGGCCCCCAGTCCCTGGACGGCCATATATGGATATGAAAGGAAAAGAGGAGAGAGACACAGAGAGAGAGAGAGAGAAAAAAAGAGGGAAGAGGGAAGGAGACGGGGGACCAACATCCATACATCAGGCAACTCAGATCTTGAAAGATGAGAAAGTGCCTCCAGGGAAGGCTGACAGCCAAATCACAGGTAGCTGTTACCGAGGCTGAATCTCAGTTTACTGATATCCCCTTCAGGGAAAAGAAGCATGGAGAAGGTCCCTCCCTCCAAACCCCTGAGGGTGGAGACCACCCTGGTGAGGAATCCCACTCCTCCCTCCCTCCCCAGTTACCGTTTCCAAAGGAAGAACCACAGGGTTCGGGGCGGAGAGAGTGAGGATCCCACCTATTATCATCTTCCTCCCAGGAAGAGGAAGGAGACAGGGAAGTGGAGAAGAAACAACATAAAGAAGGGAATGGAGGGGAGTCTCCACCAGCCCCAGACCCCCATCCCGGGGACCAACCCCGGAGATCGTACCCAGGACAAGGAAAAGGGTCCCAGCAGAAGTCCCCCACCTAGATCTTATTTGGAAAGCCCTACTCGCCCTCCTCCCAAGAGACCCTCTTGCTGCCTCCTACGACAAGGAAGGGCGCCAAGGAACAGAGGGACCCAACTGGATCCCCAAGGAGGAAGGCGAGCAGGGAGGAGACACTGCCCAGGGACTGAGGCCTTCTGAGGGGATGGTGGATGAGATTCAGTGACACATGGTGAAGATACACAGGAAGATCAAGAATTACAGTAGGTACATAATTTTCACATCTTCCCTGTGTCAATTTTCACCATTCATCACTGGTGGGCGAGTACAGAGCCCCACCCCCACGAAGGGAGTCCAGTATTTCCCCTAAGAGATCAGCATCTCTCAGCCTCCCATGGGGGAAAGCACGGGGGGAAGAAGACCCTCTACTGGCCAGTTAGGCCTGGGACTGGTCAGGCCAAGGTGGGATCCCCATTCCATGGGAGAAGGAAGGCGCCCCTGCAGTTCCCATCTCACCCTGTGGGAGAAAAGGTGGGTCCCCCAGAATAAGGTGTCCATCACCCTATGCCGGGCAAAGGGTGACAACCATGAAAGGCGAAGCCACGCCATCCACCTAATGCAGATCACTGTCCTTGCAAGACATGAAGTGACTTCACTGGCATCATAAGACGCCCTTGACTGGTGCCTTTCCAGCTCCAGGCCTACTGCAGAGAGGGCTATCGCCTGCCGGGTAGCCTCCGAATCAGGCAATGATGCCAGTGCCTGGCCCAGCATCGCCCACAGATGCCTATTATAGGCAGCGTGGTGCGCCTGATGTGAAGCAATACATAACATAATATGCGCAGAGGAGAAAACTCTCCACCCCAGATGACTGAACTCCGCAGAGTCAGGATCCTGGGGCCAGTCACAGACTGGACGTCTATGCCCGGTGGGGTGTCCAGACGCTTCAATCCCATAGTGGGATGCGGCAGTGCCTGGAGACCTCTGAGGTGCACAGTACCAATGCTGGCAGTCCAAAGGGGCTGGAGCTGTGACAGATGGAAGTTGCCAGGTGCTGTACAACGCCTCCTGGAAAGGGACAGGCCAGGAGGGGACTACCAAGTGGTGCACACAGTACTCACCTAAAAAGGCTTACGTCGTAAGCTTGGTATTGCGATGAGCTATAAAAGAAATATGCAGGTCCCAGACCAGCCTCGCCAAGAAGCGCTAATACTGGGCTTGATGAGTGTCGGAGGACAGGTGGACGGAGGGCTCTTCTTCCTCAAGGGAGGAAGACGAGGAGGCCAAGGAACCTGAAGAGTCAGACTCCAGCTCCAGAGGGAGGACCTGTCGAAAGACCTGTTCATCTGTGACCCTAACATAATGGAGGAAGTCCACAGCCTGGGATCTGAACTGTTCCTAGGTCAAAGGTCCCGAAGGATCAACGTGGCCTGGGAGAAGGGGGTCTGGACGCAGAGGCAAAGGGGGAGAATTGACCACCGCATGTGGCGCGCCTCTGCCAGGGCTAAAAGACCTATCAGGAGATCCTGGAAAAACAGGGAATCGGTAGGTCTGCTCTGTCGCCAGCCTGTGAAGCAAAGAAAAATGGTCGGGACTGAGCCCTGCAGGGGAAACTTCCCTATCAGGAGATCAGGGCCGCATGGATCCAGAAGGGCAGCCCCCAGCCCCACCCAATGAGGACTCTCTCAAAAGAGATGAGCGAGAGAACTTGGGTTCAGCACTACGGTTCCTCCCCAAGCCTCGAAGGACTACAGAGGAGTGCTGCAGCCCCTCACCTTGTCCCCTCAAAGCAGATTTAGAGGAGGACCTCTTCCCAGACCCTGTGCCACAGGACCCCCCCCCCCAACTCCACAGGCTCCTCAAGGAGAGCTGCAGTGGAGAGGAATCGATCCTAGCTGTGAGGGGCCTGACCACACCACTCCCCAGTGCTGCCATCCGCCTGGGGTTGGTGCCAGTCGCAGTCACCAGAGCCACCGGTGGCACCTGGGAAGCGCAATGGTCCTGGGATCCGGAAAACCCACCAACTCCTGGGAGTCAGGTTGCCAGTCCAGGTCAGCCTCCCGATCATCGGCTCTAAAGAGGAGGAGGAGATCCAGAGAGGCTCCAGACTGGCAACCCTGGAGGCTCTCCTGCCTATGGCACTGTAAGCGGCGCCATGGGTCAGCCCAGCAGCCCTCACGTCGCCACCCCGATCACCACAGTCACGAACCGCTCCGGGATCCAAGGCAGCACCAGCAGATGGCGCCAAGGAATGCCCCACGCTGGACCCAGCAGCCATGAGCCCCGACAACGGGGTAGCCTGCACCTCCAAAGAGGTGACTGCCAGGGCGGTGCTCCGGACCTGGGTAGAGCCAGACCTGTCCTCCAGCATCGCGGTAGAGACATCCTCCATGGCAAGGACAGATGAGGAGGAATCCCCCTCCTCATCTGATCATGTAGGCCCAAGACAGGACCCGGAGGAAAGGCGAAGAGTCCTACACTTCGACCGATGAGAGTGATGATGCCCCCCAAAAGTCGGCGGAGCCCTGTCGACCTTCAATGAGCGACGCTCGAGAATGCGGCAGTCCATCAAGAAGCAGGCGTCACAGTGATCCATGTCATGCTGGGGTCCAAGGCAGTAAAGACATCATGCCGGTCCATAACGGAAATTTGCCAGCCGCAGGGACACCGACGCATAGGAGACTGGCCCATTTTCGACAAACGCTTCTTGCCTCCCGAATCTGGCATGATGCAATGGTAACTCAAAACAAACAGAAAAGACTCCACACTGTTAAAGGAAAGGTCTTACCAGGTCTTTAGTAACAGTGCCAAGTGGTGAACAGCAGAACCGAGGCGGATTATTTAAGGCAGCGCCAACAGTGGCTCTGAGGCATCAAAAATGGCTCCGAGCACAGACTCTGAGGTGTTGAAAGCAGCTCTGAGGTGACCAGACCACAATGATGTACAACAAATTATTCAGCTGCAGGCGAGGTGGTGTTCCGATGGCGGGAGAAACAGAACTGAGGTGGAGGAGGAGCCAACAGCCGTTTCTGGCCAACCCGTGAGCACCATGCAGTGAACTAGCCTCGTGGGCAGCGCCGGCTCCTCCCCTAAGCAAAAAAAAAAAAAAAGCTCCTGCAGGCTGCTCACCTCCAAACAATCACCCCACATTAATGATGAATAGTGAAGACTTGACACAGGGAAGATCTCTTATCTGTAACAAAGAAAGAACAATAAATAGTTTTTTATAAGTTATCTATAACCTAAGCAGGTAAATTATCAGCTTAAATTGAAGAGTCATACACTTTGATACTTCAAACTATCTCTGTGATCTACAATTTAAGGAGGAGGATCACACTGACCAATTCCATGTCCTCCAGCACCCCAACTGTCATGAAAGATCACTGCAAGTAACCCTGTCAACTGTTTCCTTAATTCATCTTTGATCCTGGGGTGTATCCAGTCTGCCCTTTGGAACTTACCTGGCTTGAACTTCCCTTGGTAGTCAGTTACCAGTGCTGGTATGAGATATGCAGGCTGCATCATGGCTACTCCTGATGCTGTGAGCCCTTCCAGTGAGCACCCTTCCTCCCCACAGGGGTCCCAATGTTGAACACTGAAGCATCCCAGTCATCTCCCTGGCTGGTGATCCACGATCATCAGTGAATAAGGTTTATGAATTACAAAAATAAATACAGTATATATTACAGTAAACTACACCGACATGAGTGTTTATTTACAAATGTTAGAAAAACACCAATAGTAACAGAAAAAGAACATTCTTTAAATCACTTGGTTCCAATCCAATAGCACAATGCAGAAAGGAAATGCATACAAAAAAATATTTTAAAAACAGAAGTAATCCCAAATATAACAAGAATGAATCACAACCCAGAGCAGGTATTTGCTAAAATAAAACATTTAGAACTAGCTGGCCGCTCAACACAGTGGTAGCGCTACCACTTGTGACGCTGGCGACAAAGGTTTGGAAGTGAGTCCCAGACACTGGGGACCAGCCAGGGGAGCTGGATTGAGTGGCCTAATGGATGTTCTCCTCCAGGATTGTTGCGTTCCCCGCTACTAAACTACAACCTAGGTGACCAAAGGTGGCAGCGCAGCAGGTGAGCAATTTGGGGAGGAAGGGATGCTGCCTAGTTCTGGTGTCTGGTCCCACCTTCCTATCTTAGAGGTTCAAGTCAGCAGTGTAATGCAGGGGTAACCAGGAGAAGCACAGAAAAATCCAGAGCAAGCAGGATGCCAACCCAATGCTCTCAAGCCCTGACCTACTGAATGACCATTCTGCACTCCGACACTTGACAGGCCCACAAACAAGGTAGCCGAGTGTAATACTGCCCGACATCTGGAGGCAGAGGTAAGTGCCAGAAATAGGCAGAAGTTGGGCTGGGGGTGCATGTGGCTAGATGGGGTGGGGGGCACTGGTGTCAGAAGAGAACTAAAAAGAATCTTTCATGATGGTCCAAAAAGTTACAGCTTGTAGTCATTATATGCAGCACTAGATCTGAAACATTGTGTGAATTTGTTATTTTTGCCCAAGGTATACTGCCTTCCATAATTTGGATTGTTTTTTGAGCCCCAGTTTAGCCCTGCTGCACTTGCCTTTGCTGTTCAGCTGCTGGCTCCCTCTGGCATCACTATATGGTAGAGGGGTGAGTCAGTGTGCAGTACAGTGAAGTTGCAGCAGTTTTGCAAGGTAAAAGTAGCATTACTAGGTGTACATACCGTGTTCCCCCTTCCCCAAGACACCCTATTACCACTGCATTATGCCAAAGCAAAATGTCCGGTCAGTTTGTTATTTTGTAAAACGGAACTATATCTGCCTGTGTAACAAAGCATGGGGAGTGAGAGAAGATGGAGTTGCTGTCAGCCAAGACAGCTGTCATTTATGCATAAGTGTTATCAGTCTCTTTACCTTTATCATTTGCAAGCAGCAATGCCTCCTTAGCCATGCCATACTGGTGCCGTTCATGTCTTTGCACAGTAAACTGCCTGGGAGTTATGCCACTCGAAATACCCTTTCTGCTCCTCTATCTCATGCCTCCGCGACATCAGCATGGCACCGCGGCATGCTGAAGACAAATTCTGGTCGCATGTAAAATAAACGTATTAAAATGTGCTATATTTCCTATTTGCACAGTAGAGGTGGTTTTGCAAAGCATAGGCTACTTCCAGAGAAATTCTTGTTTAAAAAGTGAAACCGGGATTCCGCACATGGTACCAATCTGACTTTTTCTGCCTACTGGTGGATGTGGCCACTCACCCCACATCACTCTGATCCATCAGAAAAAGCCCCCATCAGGAATGACATTTTCCCTAAAGGAAAAAACTATATCGAAATGTTGTTCATGTACTACTGTGACATCCTAAGGTGACTATATTATTGATCTGATGTCATATCAATCATATAACATCATAATTATTAAAATCATGTGAACATTCTGGAAAATAAACAGTAATCAGTCCAGGGTTGGGGGCCATTACTGAAGTGCAGCATTCAGGTAGAGCAGGGAAAAGACATTGCAACAGGTGGCATCACAGAGGCAAGGGTGCTTAAGGGGCTTAAAGGGTCACAGGTAGGCAAGTCCCTGGGACCAGATGAGCAGCATCCATAGGTACTCAGAGAGCTGGACCACGCACTGGCACATCTATTCAACTGCTCCACTGAGACAGGAATAGTACCCAGAGTCTGAAGCACAGCACAGAGTGAGGATGGATTGGGGGGGGGGGGGCAAAGGAATTATAGACCAGTTAGCTTATCTTGACTTCTGGTGTCCAGAAGCTCCTTGAGACTTTCATCAAACAGCAGCTGGTTAACTTCCTCGGGCATCGTGGACCCCAGCACAGAAAGCCTCATGGCTTTCTGAATGGGAGGTCCTGCCACACCAATCTTATGGATTTTTTTCAATGCTGTGACACATGCTTTGGATAAGGGCCAAGTGATCAATGTCCTATATTTGCACTTTAACAAGGCCTTTAACTCTTTACCTGGCAAGAGGTTGGTAAAGAAACTGGGGGACTGGAGTGTGGGAAGCAAGTCACTAGACAGTCAGGAAATTGGCAAGGGGAGAACCCAATGGGTGGTACTAAATGGCGCATACTCCGCTGTCAGGAACGTTAAAGGTGAGGTCCCAAAGGGGTTGGTCCTGGGCCCACTGCTCTTCAATGTTGCTCATCTGCAACACTGGAGAAGGAAAGCAGGGCAAAATGTGTCAATCTGCAGGTGACACAAAGACATGTAGCAGGGTGGACAGCAAGGAATGCAGGGAAAAAATTTAAGAGGGACTTACAGGAATTGAAAAGTGGTCCAAGATTTATCAACTGAAATTTAGCACCAGAAAGTGCAAGGTTATGCATTGGGGGAACAGGGGTCTGGGAGGCAGGGTATGACTGAAGCAGACCTAAGAACAGAAAGACTTGGTGGGGTTATAGTTAGTGACTGTCTCAAGAACACAGCCCAGAATAATGAGGCATATGGGAAAGCTAGCAGTACACTGGAGTGCAATGGTAGGTCCTTCTCAAGCAGACAGAAGGAGACGATCCTGCCCGTGTACAGATCCTTGGTAAGGATGCACCTGGAGTACAAAATACGCAGTTCTGGAACCCTCACCTGAAAAAGGACACCGACAACCTGGTGTCAATTCAAAGGAGAGCATTTAAAATGATCCACAGCCAGAAAGGGATTTACGAGGAAAGGCTGGCTAACCTCAGTATGTATTCACTGGTGGCCAGAAGAAAAAGAGAGAGAAAACACACAAGAGGGGGACACATGATTGAAACCTTCAAGTACCTGAAGGGTATAAATAGGGTGGACAATCAGTAACTGTTTAAGCTGAGAGAGGGGTCCATCACAAGGGGACACAACCATAAGATGGCAGGAGGAAATTCAAGAAGGACATCAGGAAATACTTCCTCATGGAAAGGGTGGTGTAAAAGTGGAAATCATCTGCCAATGGAGCTGGTTAATGTTAAAACAGTAGCCAGTTTCAAGACAGGGCGGGACAGACACATGGGAATGGTGAGGTTGACTGGGGAAGTGTTGGTCCAAAGCAGAACAGCAGGATGATTGATCTGCTACAGACCTAACCATTGCGAGACTAATGAAGGCTTAGGTAGGTGCCAGGCAGACTGGCTGGACCAGGAGTCTTTTCTGTCTGGAAACATCTACGTATCTATTATAAAACATTGCTATATCTTACTTAAATTAAAATACAGAAAACTATTGTTGTTGCCATACTGGTCCTCGTAACAAAAGATCCAGAAAATAAGAAGATCTGATACCTTGATTTCCTCAGTTTTTGTCTCAGATTTCTAATACTGTTATTGTATATACAGAAGATTTGATATATACGGACACATTTTAATACATGGACATATTAGGATATAGTATCTCACTTACTAGGGAGTCCTTGTTAGGTCTGATTTTAAACTGCACACAAAAACTTGGCACTGGGTACAAAGTTGCTGAAGGATCATGGCTGAGCAGTATAGGTTTTAATATTCATGAAAAATATTGACTAGTTGAGCACAGGGCTACTAGGGACGTGCATCTTCTAATAGAGCTAACACCGTCTGAAAGTGTGAAACAGCTAGTGAATAATTATTGTTCACACTAGGGCAGCCGATCCTTAAATCCACTAATCGCCATCCATAAAGATAACTTCTTATTTAAAAGACTGTTTAACATTATATACTATGATTTCTTAACTTATCCTAACTTTGGGTTAAAATCACAGTTATTTACAAATGTACACACTAACACACACAGTTAAGGTCTGAAATGAATTTAGTGTGTTCAGTGTTTTCTTCAGATAAAGAGTTATTCATTCTGCAAATTTGACCTTGAAATGCTTTCTTTTTTTAGGTTGATTCTTAAATGCAACTTCAGGCCAATGGTGATTCAGTTCCTTACCTATACACACACACACACACACAGTTTAAAATAAGGATGTGAAATTACTGGAAGGGGTACAATACAGGGTAACAAGGATGATCCAGGGATTGGAGGACAGACCATACGAGGAGAGGCGGAGAGTGCTGAACATGTACTCCTTGGAAGAGAGAAGGGATCAGTGGGGATATGATTGAAACCTTTAAGTACGCAAAGGGGATAAACAAGGTGGGCACTGAGGGGATACTCAGGCTGAGGAGGGGGAGGGACACGAGAGGGCACGGCCTTAGATTGGAGGGGGGAAGATTTAGGACAGAAATGAGGATACACTTTTTCACAGAGAGGATCATGGCAGAGTGGAATGCTGTACTGGAGGAGGTGGTAGCCTGTAAAACAATGGGTAGTTTTAAAAGGGGATGGGACAAGGTTAGGTGGGGTAACTGGGAAGGGGATGGGGGGCAGGGCAGCTGCAAGGTGAGGGTGCTAGCTGCATACTCGAGCAGACTTGATAGACCAAGTGGCCTATTTCTGTTGGCAAATTCGTATGTTCGTATGAACCTCTAGTATGTTTTATGAGTTCTTTTCAGAAGGGAGTTATCTGTTCTGTGACATTTGACCTTGCAATGTCTTTCCTTGACAGCAGTCAGCCTGTGTTCTCTATATGGTTTTAAGTTAATTTTTAAATGCAATTTTTAGGCCAATGGGATTCTTTAAAACCTTTTTGTCTGTTTTTTTATGTATGATCTGGTCTCTAATAGAATGTATTCTTCCAAAACTACTGGCATTAGCTTCTGATGAAGGACTATGTGTAGCCCGAAAGCTTAAGCACCTGCTTCCTTTCGTAATATCTATGTTGGTTCAATGAAAGGCATCAAATCATCTTTTCTTCTGGCTCTTAAATTAAGATAAGCATTTATCTGTGCACTGATTCTACACTTTTAAGTACTTGATTAAGTATTTTAGTGTATGTACTCGTGTGATATAAATGTTTTGTGTATTTCTTTGTAAAATCAGTAAAATATACTAATTATTATCAGAACTGTGCATGTACTTCTGTGTTAAACCATGATGTTTGCACCTTAAAGGAGAACTGCGATGAGTTTATAAGTCACTGCTTCCAACAGAAGCGGTTTTTAAAATACTGGTTAACATTCTGTTATTGCTCTAGCTATCCACGCTTTTTAGTTATCATATTAGGCATTTCTGATTAACATGCTGCTGGTAAGAACCATTTTAGAACTTATGAGGTAGTTTATGTCCCTGTTCTACTCTTCTACTACTGGCACAATCCATCCTTGTGCTATTACAGAACTCTGTGGTTGTTCAGGTCATAAACTATTTCATGCAGTTCTAAGCTGGTGCTCAACACCACAGTGTAAATCAGAACTGCACAGTGAGGTCATTAATAGATCCATATAAAAGGAACAATAACAGAACTGGAATCAGAACTTAAAACATGGCTTCTAATGCGAAAAATTACACTTCCAGCACAGTTCTCAAGAGCTACTGTACTGCCTAATACTAGTAATAGTTTCTAAAAGCAGTCAGCTACTGTGTTATTTTTTGTATGCGAGGTAATTTTCTTTTCCTTTTGGTTAATAAGAAGATTTTTTATCTGATGTTAGCAGGTGTGAGGTGTGGATGAACACTCTTGCCTGGTTGCTGACATATCTAGCTCGGTTCCTCCCAGTCCGTCAGCACTGTAACCTCACTGACTGTGACACAACAGCTGCTCAGAAGAGCCACTCAGTAGCTGCCAGGTCAGTTACCTGTGATGGCACGGTCAGTGAGGTCACAGTGCTGATAACATAATGGGATGAACGTAATTAGATATGTCAGCAGCCAGGCAGTATGCTATTCCACGCATCCTGCATAATACCATCACACTGAAAACTTTCTAACAAGCAAAAGGAAAAAGAGAAATACTTCAGAAATAAAACTTAAAACTACTACTTGAAATTTGTAACATTTTCCTGTCAGCTAGTTTTGGTTCCACCAGTTGTTTAATACCACGGCTGTCTCTAGGTGGAATGACTATACATTTGGCATGCACATTCCTGGTGCCAGGATGGAGCCTGACAATTTAATAAAGATCAGTCAGTGGTTTAAACGTTATAGAAGGCTGAAAACATGAAGAAAATACATTTTAAGAGGTTTTTTTTTGCTCCCCAATTGGGCAAAAATGGCTGTGAGTTCAAACCTGAGATTTTTATGTTGGTTAAGAGTTTGGCTCATAAAGGGTTCTTTGATAGGTGGCTTTACTAAAAACGTTGTAGTTTTCAAATCATTATGAAAATAAAATGTGCAGTTCATTTTGTAACAAATTTTTCATAAGCTGTTTTTTGTAAGAACGGTATTTTCCGTTTTTGTGAGGTAAAATACATTTTCAAGGGACAACGTTTCCATTTATATGGTTATGAAATTGGGTGAAAGTAGGAAAAACGTTCCTTGCGCATCAGAAACAAGAAATACTTGGAGCTGTAGTCTGAAACTTGTGTTTGACAGCGGGGTATAAAGCTACTACTTCAATTTTTTTTTTTTTTTAAATTATTAATTAAATTAGTCTGTTGCGAGTCACAAAAACAGTTTTCTTGACTCGAAAACCTGTTTTGGGGACTGCCAAACCCATTTTCGTGAATGTTAGTGGTCATGAACACGGGTAAAATAAGAGAAAGTTTTGTGCATTAAAAATAAAAAATGAGCCTGGGTACCAGGAGCAGAGACTGGCAGGGAGGGGATTCACAAGCATCCATTGGATGCTTCCCTCCCGGTGAGGGGGGAGATGAGTCGTGGCTCCTGCGAGGATTGGTGGACAAGCTTGGAGAATGTGTCTTGGCACGCTCCCCTGCATGTCCCCACCTCAATGATGCCGCCTCTTCACGGCTAAGACATGGGGGTGGAGAAAAAGTGGAAATACCAGCTCCCTGCCAACCGGATGACGAGCACCCAGCCTGCACCACCACAAAGCCCCGAACTAGCCCAGAACGGCCCTACGGCAGCTTACCATGGGATACGGAGTTCGCCTACAGGCACTTCCCCCTTGAAGGAGGGACCCTCCCAACACAGGGATAGGTCGGGTTACCCAAAAGGTAAGCTTACAAGGCAGGGTCAGGAGAATGGTGGTGTGGGACACAGGTGCTCCAATGGAGAGGCCAGCAGGCATGCCACAAGGAGGAGGAAAAATAAAGCACACACACAAAAAAAAAAAAAGCTTGACGCTGTAGTTTGAAACTTGTGTGATCGACAATGTGAGGTATGATTCTTCACGTTTTTTGGGTGTTTTTTTGAAAAGCAAAATAATAGCTTTTAATTTATTAATAAAGTTAGGTTGTTCAGTGGCATGAAAGCATGGCCTGTTTTTATGACTTGTAAACCTGTTTTCATGAGATACAACTTTCGCTTACAGTCTCAAAAGAAAAAATAAAGATGGCTTTGCAGGGCCATGTGCAAAGAGAGCTGCAGGTCTGGGGCAATGCATGATGATGTAACAGCTTTGCAAGTACCCTGCAGGCCCACTCACTAAGTCAGTTACAGATCTGGCATCAACCATGTGATGATGCAGCTTCTTCATGACTGGGGTTCACAAGGCCACTCATGAAGCAATCTACAGTTCTGGGATACTGCACGGCACTATCCAGTGTTCCTAACGGGGTGTAAGAAACCTAAGTTTGTCAAGTGTTGTATAGCTTTTTCAAAAGGTAAGGAAACACCTGCAAAAAAAACTACATTAATACATCTATATTAGCGTTGAAGCACAAAGCGTAAAAGGCAGGGAAATAAAATAATAGGGTTAGATGTCCCTGGAACCCTGGTGAATCTGTGGTGGGGTATTTCTCAGGTTTCAATGATCATGCAAAGCAGTGTTGGTGCTGCTCTTATATCGATACTGTCTCGTCAGACAAAGTAAAACAGGGACACAGCAATGCTTGCATAAAGGATGGCAATATTAGAGTAATGCCAAAACAGCACTACATGATCGTTCAATCCACAAGGAATGTTACACCACTGATTCACCAAGGTAACAGGGACTTTTAAACTAACATTTAATTTCCCCTACTTTTTAAACTCTGTGTTTCAACTCTAATAGCTGCAGTAACACAGGTTTTCAGCAATTTATTAAAAAAACATAACAATGAACCATAACAAGGCTGACAGATTCCATATTGGGGTTCTGATGATATAAAGCACTCCAGCAGCTGGCCCGATGGTGCTAAGGGTTGAGGCGCTGGACGCCACACCTCGTGCCACACTGTCAACCCGGGTTCGGGAACGGACTCGGGGAGCTGGGGGTCGGCAGAGGAGGGAGAAGACTGAGCGTCCGGAGGACAGCTCTCCTCTCCCTGGGGAGGGATCCTGGGGTTGCTCGGTGTCCTCATGACCCCTGATGGAGATCGGGGGTATAGCAGGATCACCAGCCAGAATGATGGGCGGGAGTGCAGCAGACGTGAGCAGGCAGCCTTGCGCAGACATTACTGCACGCTGCACTCCCGAGGGAAACCTATACACAGAAAATCCCCGACTCGAGGATAGGCGACGGCACCTCCACCCACTCAGCCACACTCCACCGCCGGTTGCCCTCCTCTCCTGAGCCGAGCCCAGCCTGAACTCAAGATAGACCGCCCTGGGCGGATAGGGCGGCCCTACCTCGGGGGGCTTAGAACTGGGGGGATAGCCGGGCTACTGCCAGGAAAACGGAAGCCTCTCAGGCACAGAGGTAGAGCTGGGGCACTGGAGGATGCCCAAGAGAGTTCCTCAGGTCGGTGCAAAAATAGATTAAAAAAATAAATAAAAAGCACTCTGCTTCATTCTTGTGGCTTATGAAGTCATCAGAAACCCCCTGATTAAATGACAGCCTTCTTACTGATGAGATCTCACTTATTCAATTTATAACTGTTCTCATTTAGTTACTCAAGACAGTGAAGTGAATCTACTACAGATCTGCAGTGGGTGGTACTTCTGCCCAGTTTTATGGCTGCAAGGAGCAGGAGTAACTTGCTTCAGGTCAAACAGTAAGAAAATGGCTCAGGTGGATTTTGAGGCTGCAATCTCCTATTCACACTTCTGGCCTCTAACTACTGATTATACCCGTTCCCCGTTATAACAAAATGTGTTACTGCTTCGCTAAATATTTGTACATAAACGCTCATGTCAAAGTAATATGCAGTATTGTATTTTTGCAAATCCCAAACCATTGCAGCTGACAACCATAACTGTGTTTTACAGCCTTAATAGCATTTAAATGTGATTTATGAGTATGACACACCCATATCATTCTTGACTACCTTTCCACAGAAAGGATGAAACCTAGCACTGTTTTATTCTGTTTTGGTTTAGAACCTTCCCAACTGAATAAAACTGCAGTGATACTAATGTTTATTTATTTGAAATTACTCAAACAGGTATAACCCCATGAGCTGCAGCATCTCATTTTCATGGGGGTCCTAGGAAGCCCAGCAGCAGTCAACAGGTTACCATAATCTAGCAGGGATAGTTACAAACAAGATAAAATATACACAGGAAAAAACAAATTATAATGGTAAGCACATAAAGCAAGGTAAAGTCTGATCGCAGCAAATAATGAGCAACAGCATTGCTATACAACATGCAACAATTAGGTGGTCATTGCCTTGATACAGCCTTCATTTCACTCAGACTCTGGGGAGAGGGACACAACCATATCATGCCACTCACCCACCTGTGTGCCTCCTTTAGCATGGAGGGGAACAGCACGTGACATCATGGGTGACCACACAACGTCCTGCTTTCTGTCATGAGGGTGCAGTGTTGCAGTCTTGGGCAGAGAGAAGAGGGAGGCTCTAATGGGGGCAAAAAGCAAGTGATATAGCAGTGGCACAATGTTCTGTGAACCCACTATCCAATGGCCCAGAAACCCCTGCCTCCAAGCTAGATCCTAAGCAACACATGAGAGGTCCAACACATGGGAAAAAAGGGCAAAAGCACATTCCAGGAGGTGGTAAGCTGAAGGCTGACCTGAGGGGGCAGAGCACTGCAACTTGTTGGGGTGGGACATGGGACAAGTACACAGAGCCAAGGGCAGCAAGGTATAAAAGGCTATCTATGGGACAAGTACACAGGCAAGGGCAGCAAGGTATAAAAGGCTATTTATGGGACAAGTACACAAGCAAGGTATAAAAGGCTATTTATGGGACAAGCACACAGAGCCAAGGGCAGCAAGGTATAAAAGGCTATTTACAGGACAAGTACACAGGCAAGGGCAGCAAGGTAAAAAAAAAGGCTATTTATGGGACAAGTACACAGAGGAAAGGGCAGTAAGGTATAAAAGGCTACTTATGGGACAAGTACACAGAGGCAAGGGCAGCAAGGTATAAAAGGCTATTTATGGCACAAGTGCACAGAGGCAAGGGCAGCAAGGTATGAAAGACTTTATGGGACAAGTACATATGCATGGGCAGCAAGGTATAAAAGGCTATTTATGGGACAAGTACACAGAGGAAAGGGCAGCATGGTATAAAAGGCTATTTATGGGACAAGTACACAGAGGAAAGGGCAGCAAGGTATAAAAGACTATTTATGGGACAAGTACACAGGCATGGACAGCAAGGTATAAAAATTGGGGGAGGGGAAGGGGGAGGAGGGTGGCAGGTGCCAAAGGAGCATGATGCAAACAGATCGCTGGAGCAAGTCATGAGATGGGACAGAGGGAGAGGGTACCTGAGGCCTGCCTAGTGCTTTCTGGGAGGGCAGAGAGAGCAGGTAGGCTGGACTCAGGGGCAAGTGCACTTAGTGTTATTAGGTGCTGTTTGAGGTCAGTTTTGAATTGTGCCAGACAATTGGTGGCCAAGAGGTTCCCAGGAAGTTCATTCATCCATAGGAGGGCCCGGTAGGCAAATACGCGTTGCCCAAGTGAGGTGCGACGGAAGAGGATCACCAAGGCTCCCCCTCTATTCCTCCATCTGGTGACCTGTAACAAGCTGGCCACCTTGATCAAATTGCCTACACAAGGTGGTGTTTTACCCAATAGAGCCTTCTTCCCCCGGATGTAAGTCTGGAATTTGACCCGGTTTCTTAATGACAGCCAATTTGCACGTTCATACAGAGTACAGGTGTGAGTGCCATGCTCAGCATCCAGGGTGAGGCTGCAGGCTTTGTTGAGTGCAGTCTGAACCCTCTTGAGCGCTGTATCTGTTGCCGTCCCATAGACCACTAGTGCACAGTCAATAGTAGATATAACTGAGAGGTGGAGGGCCCCTGGAGAGAGGTATTGCCTGTGCCTGTACAGGACACCAATCTTGGTACTGTCTTGACCAGAGAGTTAATATGGTGTGCAAACGTGAGGGTATCATCTATTATGACCACCAGATACTTGAACAAGTGAACTTGTTCCAACGGCTCACTGCATGAGTTGGAGATGATGGGGGGGGGGGTGCTTATTTTTGTTGTGGGGGCTGGACATCAGCAAGGCCTTGGTCTTCTTGTAGTTTAGTAGCAACTTATGACTACTGAACCAGTCCTGGAGTTTGGAGAAGGAGTTCTGCAGCTCAGATTGTAGGGCAGCCCGAGGTGTGCTGCTGCTCAGGAGCACAGCATCATCTGCATACAGTATGAGTTTAGTGTCGCAGGCTGTGGGAAGGTCATTTAAGAAGAGGCTGAAGAGTAGGGGCCCCAGTATTGATCCTTGGGGTACCCCTAATGATGCCTCCCTTGTGCTGGATACAGTTTGTCCAATTTTGACACACTGATTTCTCCCTATCAGGTAGTCTTGGAACCAGCAAAGGGCACTGGGTGCTACACCCATGTTTTGCAGTTGGGTCAGCAATAGGGGGTGGCTGACTGTATCGAAGGCTTTGGTGAGGTCAATAAAGACAGACTCCACCAGTTTACCTTCATCCAGGGCCTTATGTGCATAGTTTGTGTAGTCAGCAGGGCAGTGGTGGTACTGTGATTTTGTCTGAAGCCATGCTGATTGGGGCTTAGTAGATTATACTTATTGAGGCAGTCGACGACTTGACCCGCCACAATCTTTTCCAGTGCCTTGGACAGGGGGGAGAGGATCGAGATGGGTCTGTAGTTCGCTACCAGAGACTTATCACCTCCTTTATGTACTGGCGCAACTAGGACCTGCTTCCAAACCGCAGGGAACTGGGCCAGGGACTTATTGTACAGCACAGTAATTGGCACTATAAGAACATCCAGGGTGAGGGACAGAAGTTTCATGTCTATCCCATCACTGCCCAGTCAGGTCTTGCCTAGTATTTTCTTGACCACAGTAAGGGCCTCCTTCACCGTCACCCTAAAAGGCTATTTATGGGACAAGTACATAGAGGCATGGGCAGCAAGGTATAAAAGACTATTTATGGGACACGTACAAAGAGGCAAGGGTAGCAAGGTATAAAAGCCTATTTATGGGACACGTACACAAAGGCAAGGGCAGCAAGGTTTAAAAGACTATTTATGGGACACGTACACAGAGACAAGGGCAGCAAGGTATTAAAGGCTATTTATGGGACATGTACACAGAGGCAAGGGCAGCAAGGTATAAAAGGCTATTTATGGGACACATGCAGAGAGGCAAGGGCAGCAAGGTATTAAAGGGTATTTATGAGACAAGTACACAGAGGCAAGGGCAGCAAGGTATTAAAGGCTATTTATGGGACATGTACACAGAGGCAAGGGTAGCACGGTATAAAAGGCTATGTATGGGACAAGTACACAGAGGCAAGGGCAGCAAGGTATAAAAGGCTATTTAAATGGTAGCAAGGTATAAAAGGCTGTTTATGGGACAAGTACACAGAGGCAAGGGTAGCAAGGTATAAAAGGCTGTTTGTGGGACAAGTACACAGAGGCAAGGGTAGCAAGGTATAAAAGGCTATGTGTGGGACAAGTACACAGAGGCAAGGGCAGCAAAGTATAAAAGGCTATTTATGGGGCAAGTACACAAAGGCAAGAGTAGCAAGGTATAAAAGGCCATTCATGGGACAAGTACACAGAGAAAAGGACAGCACGGTACAAGACTATTTATGGGACAAGTACACAGGCAAGGGCAGCAAGGCATAAAAGGCCATCTATAGGACAAGTACACAGAGGCAAGGGCAGCAAGGTATTAAAGGCTATTTATGGGACAAGTGCACAGAGGCAAGGGCAGCAAGGTATTAAAGGCTATTTATGGGACAAGTGCACAGAGGCAAGGGCAGCAAGGTATTAAAGGCTATGTATGGGACAAGTACACAGAAGCAAGGGCAGCAAGGTATAAAAAGCTATTTATGGGACAAGTACACAGAGGCAAGGGCAGCAAGGTATAAAAGGCTATCTATGGGACAAGTACACAGGCAAGGTATTAAAGGATATTTACGGGACAAGTGCACAGAGGCAAGGGCAGCAAGGTATAAAAGGCTATTTATGGCACAAGTACACAGAGGCAAGGGCAGCAAGGTATAAAAGGCTATTTATGGCACAAGTACACAGAGGCAAGGGCAGCAAGGTATAAAAGGCTTGTCATGGGACAAGTACACAGAGGCAAGGGCAGCAAGGTATGAAATACTATTTATGGGACAAGTACACAGAGGCAAGGGGCAGCAAGGTATTAAAGGCTATATTTTCTGGACCATCAAGTTGTCCAAAAGCAACACATTATTGGTGTTGTTCCCCCATTCCCAGCTGCAACCTAGCACAACTGTGAACTAAACAGGAGTCACTGACTGGCCAGTGGAGGAACCATGGCTATGGCATGGTCAACAGCACAAACTTTTAACAGTGGCTACAGGTGTTCTCTGATATGCAAAGATTCAGAATAAAACCCAAGGTGGTCAGAAATCTGGGACAAGCCCACAAAATGGAGGACAATCTTGGGGTTAAAAAAGCTGCATCGGGAACAAAATGCATCTTAACCAAAAGTAAATGTGATGTTAGTGAGAAGCTATAAAAAAGTAAGCAACAGTATTTACCTTAGAATGATTTGCCACAAGGCAGTGCTCACAGACATTGACTCGATGTTAGAAACAAAATAAATTGGTAACCTTCCTCTTGGGACACTTACACAGCCCCATTTTGTATGAGATTACCTAGAGACAGAAACAAATTAGGTCAGCTTTTAACTGTAAGTAAAAAGTGTTCTTTTAGTGAGATCCACTGAAGAAAGTCAGAGTTAAACCAGAATGTTTCACTCACATTTTCAGTTAAATATGCGATACTAGCCCTACCTGAGGCTAATCCAAAGCTACATATTACGACAGGTAGTTATTTACGCCATAAAGCAACCTTCTGGAGAATAGAGCGTTGGAATTCATAGCAGGGCTAGCTCTGCCACTCATCACTGGAGCCAGAAAGGCTTTTTTTTTTTTTGCATCCCAAACCCCAGACTACCCCATTCCATGAGGCAGCCAAGCATCCCCCCTGCCCACCTGACTCACCTCTTGTCGCTGAACAAATACCTACCTGTTCCACAGGGTGTTTTGTCTATCCCAGACTGTCACACATGGATCTGCTGGAAACTTGGGGACAGACAGCACACCCCAGGGAGTGGAGTCAGGAGTGCACCTGACAAGTGGTAACTACACCTCGGACGCCATCACATGCCTGCCATTAGGAGCCACTCTTACAGCTGGCAGCATCAAACTCTCCCCCAGGAGGAGTCTAGCCTCCACTGCCAGCCTCCACTCCCATTGTCCCCGGGCTTGGAGCGCAAACCTGGGTCACCAGCATGCCAAGCAGGTGCCCCACCCCTCGACACCACAGAGCTAGCCCCCAATGTTTTTTTTTTCCATTGAACTTCCTAAAACCATTTGCCTCTATTAAACACAGATTAAAATAGGACCTGGCTACCATATGGCACAAAAATAATATACTTTGCCAAAAACACTGCTGCAAAAAATTACAAAGAAAAGTCATAGCTTGCCCCACATATAAATGAGAAACATTAAAAAAAACATACAATGCCTACATAGCTGAAATTATTTCTTTAGTAAGTTTAACATAAGCCACACAAAAAGGCCACTCCATTGAGCTACAGGGAACTAAGGGCAAAAGCAGAGTATAGCACAACAAAAACACTACCACTTATTTCTGTTGTCTGCATATAGATAAATAAATAAATAAGCCTTTTATTGCACATATCTTTGTGGATGCCTACATCTTTGGCTTCAAGCGGATGCCGTGCTGCTGTTGTGCTGCATGCGATGCCCCTAAATTAGTCAGCCAAAAAACGAACACGAGACCTTCAAGGAATGAAACACTGACTTTTCTTTGTTGTTGTTTTTGCTTTTTTCCCCACTGTGTGTGAATTTTAGTGCTTGTGAAAGGTACTGGATTGACAGCACTGGAAACTGAAACCTTCTGTTTATCCACATGGCAGATACAGCAGGAGTGATCACAGTGCAGGTTTCCCCACACTGCATCGCCAATGTACTTTAACCCCGTCTTGAGGGACTACCATGTAGGTGAGAGGGTAGTTCAAGCTCAATGCCATCCTTGGCCTCTCATGTGCCAACAAGGGTGCCACTTCATGCCAAATGTGTTTTGTGTGTGAGATGGGGACACATGCCCACTAGATCCAGACTGACACCAGAACAACCCATTTCACACAGGCCACTTAACAGCCCTCGGGTGATAATGGCTTTCCACCACTACTGACCTAAACGGGATTTGAACCAGAGCCCTAAAGGTGAAAGGTTCCTTAACTTACGACCACTCCACTGAGCCATCAGGACCCACCTCCCACACACACCCGCCTTCTAACTACTGTGGGTCCTGCATTTAGATTCAGTCAAGACTGGAGCTACTGATGTGCTTCCATCACAAATTTATTTTAAACTTCTGACCAGGAAAAGCACACAGAGCTGAAACCAGTTTATTTCCAAATGTGTGCTGGTGGAAGACATATGAAAGATTATACAACCAAGTATAACAAAAACACATCAGAAACAATATTAAACCATTTATTTATGTATGTATTTAAAAGTTTCACCAGGAAAGCATACTGAGCAGACAACTGCTCGTTTCCAGATGTGTCCTGGGGAGAGGGAACAGAAGGAGATGGTACAATGCGTACAATAGCTGGGAGTAACACATTTTTAGGTACAGTAGTAGGATTTTGCGTCAAGGTTTGACATAACCAAGATAACACAACACAACATAGTTGGACAGCGCCGAGAAAATTACCATACAGTAGTAGATACAACAGTAGAAGATATTTGCAGTAAATTTTACAACAAAAGATATACTAAAGGTTCCTACAGATGAGACAAACAAGGCCGGACTAGCCACCTAACAGATAAGTAAGTGCTGAAGTACCAGAAGTACACAGGGAACTGGAAATTTACAATCCAGAGTTGGCCAGTGTCATGCCATTGGTGGTAATAAGATGTGGGGAAGTGGGTTTGCAAAGGGGAGGGTACTGGACTAACAGGAGGTTAGAAACAGGAAAGGGAACACTGATTAACCAGGAGTAGCACATTAAGCCAAAGCTCATTTCCAGATGCAACCTGGGAGCACAAGGAAGTTAAGTGACCTGCTCAGGGTTACACAGTATACACCCAGGCAGCTGTGGGATTCAAACCCAGGTCTCCAGGTCTGCAGCTCAGAGTCTTAACCCACTGCGCTATACTGCCTCCCTGCCAGGAGCAGGTGGTGCGGAAATGGGCTTACAGGTGGGTGTTGAAAAAGCATGGTGAGATAGTGTGGTGAATGGCAGGGGGGAGGGCATTCCACAGCTTAGATAGGCGATAGGAGAAGAATGTCTGGCCTTGTGAGGGACGGACAGTGTGCGAGAGTCATAGTGTCTGAGGGAGTGTAAGGGAGGGGGGAGACAGAATTTGAGAGGTGCAGTGGCAAGAACCAAGACCAAATTTTAGCCATAAAACTAGCGCAGTGTGCCCGCCTCCTGTCTTGTACGGAAGGGAGGGACAGTGGTGGGTGCTAGGTGGACAGTCCAGGGCGAAATGACAGAAGGAGCAGAAGAGGGTGTCCAGTCTGGTTAGGGAAGTTTTGGGGGAGGCACTATAGATTACATTCTCGTAATCGAATATAGAGAGGATCATTTTCTGCACAACAGCACGGTGAGCTGGCAGTGGGATACACCCATGGTTGTGGTACAGGGTACCCAGTTTGGTGTGCAGTTTCTTGTGGTTGGACTCAATATGGACAGAAATGTCGAGGTGCTGGTCAAGCCAGACCCTGAGGTAACACTGTCCCATCTAGGGTGTGGAAGGTGGGAAGGGAGAGGAGCCGAGATAGTCTCTGCCTTGTGCCAAAGGTCATGGAGACGGTTTTCATAACATTCAAGAAAAGCTGATTTAAGACAAGCCAGAGCTGGACTTCCACAAAGTCTCGCTGTAGTCTGGTCGCTACATCAGCGGTAGAGGTGCCGAATGTAAACAGGACAGTGTCATCCGCATACATATGAATGGAGGTGTGTGGGCAGGCAGAAGGTAGGTCATTGAGGAAGATGGAGAACATCAGAAGGTCAAGGACAGAACCTTGAGATACACCAGTACACCAAACAATAGCAACTGGTAACAACAGACTACTATAAATACAGAATGGAGTGGGGACAGGATTCTGCTGCGAACTACCCAGACCCTTCTCAACAGAACCTTGCCTCCCACTGGATGCCACTCACAGTCATTCCCGTTATGGGGGCGGAGTAAACCATGAGGCCGTATCTGTTATGTAAAGCAAGTGGTAACCACATAAAATTATATATGGGATACCGGCAGGGGCTTAATGTAAGCCATGAACCTTTCAGTAAAGAATATTTGCTGAAAGACCTCCCAATTTGCACATTTATTTCTACTGCACACATTTTTTGCAAGCCTGCCTGTTTCTCAACTTGCCCCCCTCCGTAAGTCAATATCCCCCTTCCCCTTTTACCCCGCTTATTGCCATCTCTGCCCTTCTAGGCAACCGCAATACTCCAGTGTCTATACAGATGAGTCCATTTTTGCACATAGACACTTTTTTTTTTTTTTTTTTTTAATATCTGAAACTTTACTCATACTACCTTGTACAGGGGTGTACAAATGCCCCCTTTCTGGGACAAGTAAATTTTCTTGTAGGCCAAGTACTAAAAAAGTTAATTACAATGTAAAGAATGAGGGGCAATTGCAAATTCAGTTAGAGATGTGGTCAGACAAATCCTAGAAGTTTTGATTTTTACACCTCTGACCACCTATATTATTACTGAGCTCTTTGTTACTGTATCCTTGTTTTTAGCATTGTTTCTATTATACACTATGGCCCGGATATTCAAAGGAGCTGCACAGGCACAACCCCACATTGCGCCCCAGTGGGATGATACTGAGAAGAGCTGCTGAAGCAAGCGCAAATCCCTGATATTGCTGGCGCAATGATAATGTATCACGGCACAGATGCAGGGGGTCGTGCCCATGCAAATGCAGCACATCCCGATATTCAGCCCGGGATATGCGGTGCACATGCTGGCGCACCCCTGCACTGCGTCACATAGGGGGGCTCAAAGTTGAGCCCGTGCGGAGTAGGAGCAAATCCCAGCCACCCACAGGCAGGCTGCCGTATTGCAGGGCACAACACAGCAGCCCAGCCATGGGTGGCCACCAGCCCGCCCAGAACACCATCCACAAGCACTCACAACCCTGGTGGTCTAGTGGATCCCACCCGTAGCCGCGATCACGCGGTATATGTTTATAAAGATATCCCTGGTAGTCTAATGCCGCCCCGCCCCCAAGTTCCTGATGAGTATGAAACATGACCATCCCTGGTGGTCTAGTGGTCCCCCTCCCACCAGAGTCCCCGATAAACAACAATATGATGTCCCTGGTGGTCTAGTGGAATCCCCCCCCCCACCCATTGCCAAGATCACGGTAAAATCCTGTACTGAAATGCCCTGGTGATCCAGTGGCACCCCACCCACCCACACAGAACCCCTTGCCACCCGATGACGACACACTGACTGTGTGTTTACTACTCCTCTACTGTTTCACTACTGTGACCTCGTACTGACCTACTGTTTTAAACACTATGACTCCTACTGTAGTTTATTGACTGTTATAACATGGGTACAGAGCAGGCACCGACCGATACTACTGGCAGAAGAGCATCAAGTGACTGTGCATTAAATGCCTGTACAAGCACAGTTAAGGCAATGCTCCGTGGAGCAGTATCCCGGAGCAGTGCAGCACTCCTTATTGTCTGTGGCTTAGGAATGTGAAAGTCAGCCATACTGAAAAGGTCTGTAAGCGAGAGGGAGTGGCAGCACAGTCTTGCGGGATCTCGAGTACTGAGTACTGACATGTGCGCACCAGTAGTGTTGCTGCATGCTCTGAGTAGTGACATGTGCGTACTATTAGTACTGCTGCCTGCTGTGCACCAGTAACATCCATGGTAAGAGCCACAATTCATCGAGCTGCAGTGTCTCCCCACCCACCCACCCCGGACCTCCGAGACTGAGTGGACAAATGCAGAGAGGCCATGACAATCTTTGTGCCATTTTATCGCCGGTCAAATATTTGTGGCATGCCATCAGCAGTCACCTGTTCATCTTGCAGCACTACATAAATATGGTAAATCATGCTCGACCAGGAGAAGATGTTCCCTGCTCACCAGTCAGCATGCTACCTCTCCTGCAGCATTCACCCCCCTCCCACCTGCACGCTGACCTGATGGATTTCATTAGCAATACACACGGAGAGGGGGGAAATAAAAGTAGGACATGCTGCACTCTCCTCTCTTCAGTGGCACATACCATCAATTGCCCTAGCCTGTTCTGTCTTGCTGACAGAGCACTAGGAGCAAGCCGTGCAGCTCATGTCATTCTGCCAGACAAAGAGAGTGGGATAGATAGTGAACAAGTGCTGCAGTCTCCTCTCTATTTCTCTCTAGTGGAGCAGCACAGTGTCTTGTAGATGCTGATGTGCAGCAGCCACATTCCACCATGCCCCCACTCCATGCAAGCAGGGGCGATACACAGAGAGCATGGGCGGTGGGGGCATTTGCCTGTGTGGCTGTGGGCGGCTGATGTCCCCGAGCAAGAGTGAGACACAGAGAGAAGTCCGGGCATTAGCAGAATCGCAGTTGGAAATGAGCATTGGCTCATCGTGCCTCCCCCGGACAGCACACTGCTATGTGGTGGACACAAGCGGAGAACCATGACAGGTGAGGAACAACCTTTTTAAGATACTATCCCCTGACAATGACAGGCAGAAATGGTAGTACTGGCTCTCCAGTACCCACATTCCCCTGTGTTGCACCCGACCCCCACCCAAGCAGCAGTGCCACCAACAGTGACAAATGTCACCAGCTGATAATTTCTCCCACCGTGCCCCCGATCACACAGAGAGACAGTCTCCAGTGCTTCTCTTCCCCCTACCATCACCTGGTGAAGCACTGTTTCTATTCCCTCCGAGCACTGTTCTCTCTTCCTCCTGTCCCGTCGTGCGGTGCTCCTTCTCCCCATTCGTTGGAATAAACACCCGTCGTCCTGCTTGAAGGGAAGGAGAAACAGACTTTGCGAGGGGGTCCACCCAGCCTGTAAAGCGACCGAGAGAAAGAGAGACAGAGTGAAAAAGTCAGACAGTGACATTCCCAGGGCTGCAGTTAAATTGTAGAGTCGCAAGTTGTAGCACTGTAAGTAAACTTAGTAACCGCAGCTAGAGAGAGGGACAGTGAGAGATGGTGACACCGAGTGCGCAAGACGGGACATCTCCTTTCTCTGTTTCAGTTCATGCACAGTGTCCTCCACAGAGAGAAGGAGGCAAACACACTGAGTGGGGGTTGGGGGCAGAAATAGACAGAGAAAGTGACACCTGCATTTAAGTGTGCGAGAGAGAGCGACAGGCAAAAGCTCACCACTATCCCCCCCAAAACGAGCTAAGGAACTCTGCTGTGTGTGACATCTGACGTCTGTCCCTGTAGTCAGCAGCAGTTGCTGTGTGTACGGCTTCCAAGGCCAAGAGGGGACCGAACAAGCAGCCTAAAACTCTTAGGCTTACACGCTGTAAAGTACATGCTGTACTGTAACCCTATCATGTAGCTGTATGTGGATATGTGGTTTGGGGGGGGATTAAATAAGCGTCGTAGGCAACATACCACACAATACTATGCAAAAGAAATGTGTGACATTTCTATGTGCATAACAGCAAAGCAGTGTGCATCATTTGTGAGGGACCATTTTTCAAGGCAGTAGGATACAGTACCTTATTTGGGTTTTACACAGCAGAAAAACACCCTTTGTGTGTGTTTTTCTGTGTTTTGGACATCACCCATGTTATAAGTGCAATAACCCACTCCAGGGTGTGGGTTTACAGGCATTTAATGCACACCTGGGGTGCACTGTAAGGCACTGAAGAAGGCATTGCTTTACAGTATATTTTAGTAGAGTACAAATAATCAGCTCACCAGCAGCATACACGCTACAGCAGCCAAAAGAGTACATGCCAAGTACATGCCATGACAGTACATGCCAAGAGAAAAAACACGTCTCCTAACAGAGCTTGGAAAAGGAGTTCAAATGTAAACTGGTTGGCATTAACTTACTGATGTATACAATGGCTAGTAAATGCAGTTTACTGGAAGCACCCCTCTCCCATCCATACAAGCTTTAAGAGTTAAACAGATGTCCGTTATAAACAGTACTGACTTCACCTCTGTCCTCAATTTTAGATCATTTGCTTTTAGTCTTGAAGTAAATGAATATTATAACGCAATAAAATGGATTGTTGTATGGCGTCTTTCATACAGACTGTATCCCAAAATGCCGCACAAGAAAATAAAAACAAAACAGAAAAAATGTATCTACAGAATGAAAAAATTACTCACCTTAGTAATGTGTTGTTTCTTCTAATGGAGTCTTGCTATATTATGACATATGCAGTGAGTCCCAACCTTCGAACTGCTCCGGAGGTGAAAGAGTTAACTTTCCACGCCAGGCATGGAACCTTGAGCGCGAGCTCGGTTGAAAACTCTGTCTGTTGTTCTTCAAACTCAAACTGTCAGATCTTTACGAGCAAAACTCACTAAGGTTCTGTGTGGAAGCCGTAAACCTACACTAGTCAACTGGCTACTAAATATAAGAACACATTTTTCTTGGTCCCAAAACAAAGACTCAAGTCAGGGGATCCAGAAAAATAAAAACATAACACCCAAACACCCCAAAAAGGAGGGGTGAAAATAAGGTGGGCATCTACCAAGTGCCAACACTACACTGCCCACCCACATCCCAAAAGTAGAGGTTCTGAGAGGGGCAGGCGGAGGGGCTCATAATATAGCAAGACTCCATTAGAAGAAACAACATTACTAAGGTGAGTAATTTTTCTTCAAACAACATAGTCTTGCTATATTATGACTATATCACAGATACAGCAGTACCTCCATGGAGGAGGGACAGAACCTACTTGAAATAGGCCTGAAGCACAGCTGTGCCAAACCAGCATCACTCCTAGCCTGGATGTCCAGGGAGTAATGCTTGGTAAAAGTGTGAACTGTTTTCCAGGTAGCTGCTTGACATCTCTCTAGGATAGGATGTCCCTGGCAGCAGCCAGAGCATGCAGCTGTACCTCTGGTAGAGTGAGCCCTCAGGCCTGAGGAGGAACCTTACCCAGTTTCTCATAGCAAAATTGGATACAAGAGACAATCCACCTGGCAATGGACCTTTTAGTGACAGGTTTCCCTTTACCAACCTCACCATAAGTGAGGAACAGTTGGAGGGAGTCAAACCTGTGACCCTCGGTACGTTCTATGTAGTAACTAAGGGCTCTTTTGACATCTAAACTGTGCAGTCTCCTCTCGCCAGCTGAGGAATGGTCAGTGAAGTACACAGGAAGAGAAATAGATTGATTAAGGTGGAAGTCTGAAACCACCTTAGGCAAGAACTTCCTGTTAGTCCTGAGGACCACCTTATCCCTATGAAAGGAGATAAAATCAGGTTCCACTGACAGTGCCTGTAATTCACTTATGCGCCTGGCAGAAGTGATGGCAACCAAAAACACAGTTTTCCAAGTCAAGTACTTAAGCTCTGCTGAAGACAAGGGCTCAAAAGGGGGTTGCATAAGCTGAGCAATGCAAATATTAAGATCCCAGGCAGGGGCAGGGTCCCTGAATGGGGGGTTGGTGTGAAGCAACCCCCTGAAAAACTTGGAGAATACAGGATGAACTGAAAAAGAAGAAGGTTTACCTGCCGATAAAAAAAGCAGACACGGCTGCCAGGTGCACTTTCAGGGTAGCTGGTCTCAACCTCAAAGCATTCAAATGCACCATATAATCCAGGACTGTGGGTAAGTCAGCAGATTCTGGGGAAATACGCCTGCCAGAGCACCATATGGAAAATCTCTTCCATTTGGAATTATAAGTAGCCCTGGTGGAAGGCTTCCTAGAAGCCTTCAAGATATCCAATACACCTTGGGAAAGGTGTAGGTCAGCAAACTCTAACTCTTCAAGAACCAGGCCTTGAGATTGAGAGATTTGAGGTTCGGGTACCAAACCCTCCCCTGGGCACAGGTTAACAGGTTGTGATTCCTGGGAAGACACAGGGGAAGGTGGACTGCTAAGGACATAAGGAGTGGGTACCAGGGCTGCTTGGCCCAATCTGGAAGCAATCAGGATCATCTTGCAGGGTTGAGATCTGATTTTGACTAGCACCTTGAACAGAAGAGGGAAGGGGGAAAGCAGAGAAACTTCCTTCCCAACTGAGAAGGAAGGCATCCAGGGGACTGAGCCCAACACTGGGGGCCTGCAGCAAAAAAGGGGAAATTGGTGATTGTCTGGGGCTGCAAAAAGATCTATCTGCGGGGTGCCCCATCTGGCAAATACTACCTCCAGTACTAGGGGATCCAGTGACCATTCGTGATGGCCCTCGGAAATCCTGCTGAGAGCATCTGCCAGGACATTGTCCTTGCCTGGGAGGTGAACTGCCGTAAAGGAGGTGTTCAGGAAATAAGCCAGGGACCACAACTTCATTGCTTCAGTGCACAAGGCCGTAGACCGAGTGCCTTCCTGCTTGTTGATGTACCACATTGTGGTGGTGGTGTCTGTTCTGACCTGTACGACTTTGTTCTGAACAGATGTGGAAAAAACTTGAAGTGCTAGAAAAACTGCTCTGAGTTCCAACAGATTGATGTGGAGCAGAGATTCCTGTGGGGACCACAATCCCTGGGTAGTGAGATCGCCCATGTGAGCTCCCCACCCCAAGAGGGATGCATCTGTAGTAAGGATTAAGGAGTGAGACTGAGGAGTGAAGGGAACCCCCGTCTCAGATTGCTCTGGTCCTGCCACCACTGAAGGGCTTGGATCAGGGTTCGAGTCACTGGGATCAATTTGGTTAAAGGGACTCTCCTTTGAGACCAAAAGGATCTCAAATGGAACTGGACGTCCCTCATCTGAAATCTTGCTCCCTGCACCACTGCTGTAGAAGCAGCCATGTGCCCCAGGAGCTGCAGAAAATGCCTTGCTGGTCGAGAGACTTGCAGGGTGAAAGAGGAGGCCAGAGAGACCAGAGTCCTTGCTCTTTCCAGAGGGAGGAAGGCTCTGGCCTCTTTTGTGTTCAGTTCTGCACCTATGAAGGTGAGGAGCTGGACAGGCTCTAGAACTGACTTCTGAAGATTGAGAAGGAAACCTAGAGATGTGAGCAGTTGCTGAGTTACCTGAAGGTGAAGTCTGACTTGTTCTGGAGACTGGCCTACTATGAGCCAGTCGTCCAGGTAAGGAAAGATGGCAATCTTTTGCCTTCTTAAATGGGCAACTGCTACTGCCAGGCATTTTGTGAATACCCTCGGGGCAGAGGTGAAGCCGAAGGGCATTACTCTAAACTGGTAATGGCCTGAGGGCAGTTAGAATCTGAAGTACTTTCGATGGGAGCTTCTGATGAGAACACGGAAGTAGGCATCCTTGAGGTCCAGGGACACTAGCCAGTCCCATGGCCTTAGAGAAGGTAAAATAATTCCCAGAGTCACCATTTTGAATTTTGGTTTTAAAAGGTGCTTGTTTAGGTATCTGAGGTCCAGGATGGGCCGCCATTCTCCTGTCTTTTTTGGGGTAAGGAAGTACCTG
This sequence comes from Neoceratodus forsteri, assembly GCA_016271365.2. Classification (NCBI taxonomy): domain Eukaryota; kingdom Metazoa; phylum Chordata; order Ceratodontiformes; family Ceratodontidae; genus Neoceratodus; species Neoceratodus forsteri. Next base: position 369,325,466 of record CM028132.1, on the reverse strand, counting down.
GAGTACAACCCTTTGCCCTGGTGTAGGGGTGGAACCCTTTCCACAGCTCTGAGAGCCAGGAGGTAGAAACTTCTGTTTCTAGGGCAAGTGCCTCTGATGGATTTGCAGGTGGAAAGGATCTGGTTCTCATCTTTGGAAATTTTTTGAAGCTGAGAACCAGTTCCCGGCTTACTACTTCCAGGACCCACTTGTCTGATGTTAAAAGACTTCCAGTCCTGGACAAAGTAAGCCAGCCTGCCCCCTACAGGTAGTAGAGAATCTGCCTTGGGCACCCCATCAGGGTGCCTGCTTGGCAGGGGCTTTGGGCTGAGGGGTGGAAGCAGGCTTGCTTGTACCCCCGTCTGCCTCTCCCTCTAAAGAACCCCCTCTGGGCATAAGCAGAAGAGGAGGCCTGGACTTGGTAAAAAGGCCTATGAAAAGGCCTGCCCCTGCCCCTGGGATGCTGCCTTTGAGGAGTGGCCTTTCCTTGGCCTGTGCACTCCTATAGGTGGCCCTATACTCATCCATTTTCTTCATGTAATCTCTGTCTGCTCCCAAACAGAGAATTCCCACAACAGGAAAATCCATGGCCTTAGACTGGGTATCCTGTGACAGGGTAGTACATCTGAGCCAAGCCATTCTGCGAAGTGCCACAGATGTAGCCATGACCCTTGATGACACATCATTACAGTATACTGCAGCATGAAATTGCACCTTGGATGCCTCAATACCATCCGCAGCCACCTGTTCCAGCTCCCTGGCAAGCTGGTCAGGGACCTGTTTTGCCAGGGCCAGCACAGTATCCCATCTGGATTTCTGGTACCTAGCAGCATAAGCCATATAATTTGTCTGTCTAAGTCCCAAAGATGCTGCCATGTACTGTTTCTTTGCCATGGCATCAATCCTCCTGGAGTCCTTTTCAGGGGGGTGGGAAGCTAGAGGAACATTTGCCTTGTCACAGGCTGCAGCCTGCACTACCACCACATGGCTGCATTGCTGTGTGAGGAACTCCATATCAGGGCCTGATAATGTATACCTCTTGTCCATCCTTTTATCAAGAGGAGGTACAGTGTGAGGAGTTTTTAGAATTTTTACTGTCTGTTTCCGAAAAGATTTATGCAAAGGAATAGACAGTCTCCTAGATTCTGGAATATCCATAATTTCTACATAGTCAGGCTCCTCTTGGTCATCAACAGCTTCCTCAACAGGGAGCTGGAGAGTTTCAGCAACTTTCTTATAGAACATAAAATGAGAAGGGGACTCAGATAACCTGGGGGAGAAACCCCTGATGGTCTGTCTGGAGAGGTGTCCGGTTCAATGGGCACATCCAGACTTTCAAAACCACATTCACTCTCTTCATACTTCCCCTCCTCCGGTTCATAAAAATCCTCAAAATCATAATCTTGAACGGTGGAACCGCTGAACCGGCGCTTCCCTGATGGTGTCGGTTCGGTCGGATTTCAAGAAAGTGACTGGACAATTTGAATTGCTTTAGCTATTTCCTCAGTGGTTGGAGAAAAAACTTTTGGCTCCCCACTGCTGACTTCTAGTCCTTTTAGTTGGAACCGGCTCCTCAGAGCTGGCTCGTTGCCGAGGAAGTAGGCCCTGGTCAGAGGCACTCCCTCCAGTTGGTTGGGACGAACTGGGCTGGCATCCGGGTCAGCGGACTTTTTGGCCTCCTTTTCCCTGAGCCTACCAACTCTCTTTTCTATGGTGGCAGCAGGAAAATTCTTACAAATCTGGCAGTCTGCATTGAGGTGGTCAAACCCCAGACAATATACACATGTGGTGTGTGGTTCAGCCTTAGCAAAGGCTTCCCCACAAACACCACAGTGCTGAAACCCAGTGGGCCCGGTTTTTTTGGGGGGTTTCTCAGACATACAGTAGTGCCAGCCTAACCAAACTTGCCCGTTTATGGCAATCCGCCAAGCAAGACTCCCTTATCGGTTCCCGACCGTGTCACGGTTCATGGAAAAAACCGTAATGAAATCCATTTTTTTTAGAACCGATAAGAACCGGGAACCGCACTCTAATGAAGGACTAGTGAAGTCTGAGAATAAACTGATCGGTTCAAACCGAACCGAAAAGCGTTTACAAGTTCCACACAGAAAAAATAAATGTAAGCCTATCTATTACTTACAATACCACAGACAGAGCTTGAAACGACTGGTTGCGGTTTAATTTCGGTCGAAAAACCGATAAATTAATACTTTTTAACCGACAAACGAACCGAGCAGAAGAAGAAATCTCCGGAGCGACTGTTCAGTGAGGCGGAGTAAAGAATCTGACAGTCTGAGTTTGAAGAACAACAGACAGAGTTTTCAACCGAGCTCGCGTTCAAGGTTCCATGCCTGGCATGGAAAGTTAACTCTTTCACCTCCGAAGCAGTTCGAAGGTTGGGACTCACTGCGTATGTCATAATATAGCAAGACTTCACGTTGTTTGAAAGAATTATACAAAACTGTAGCATGTTAACTATAATACAATGACATTTTACACCGTATACAAAAATATTAGATAACACTGTAGTCTCGACATCATGGGATTTAAGAAATTTGGATAGTAAATTAAACAGATAACTAATTTAAATTAGTATGAGAGGAAATTAGGAATAGAAGGCAAATAAAATATATTTTTGTGGGTGAGCTTTTAAAAGCAAAATATATCAGAAGGAATAGGTCAAATACTGCACAAAATCTCAAACACTGGGGATAGCAAACTGGTCTCTCTCCTATTATTGGACAGACAAATCCGTTAGGGTATTGTGATTACTTAATTTATTCGTCGTCATATGTATATGGTATTACCAAATTAATTTATCTCATTCTGGTCTGCTCCCAAACCAGTCACACCTGTGTTACTGTATATGCACTTTATTTCTATACTGAGTGGTACCTCTATACTAATTTACATATTGCAGTACAATGCTTAACCTAGTTACTACCACCAATGGTTTGTATTCCCATCTCCCCCTTCTCTTTCTCTTCTTCATACACACTGTACTAATTCCTCATATTATTCCACGTCACACTGTTTCAAAATCAAACAGTACTACGGAAGTGCCAAGGGAGTACTGTCACAACAATATGGACAGCGGATCTCACTCAACTCCAGAAGAGAACAGCTCATCAGTCCTTGCTACCCACCAAATTCCAGGTACTCTGATCCAGCTCACTTTTGTAGTTTTATCAGTCACTAAAAAGTGTGCTACCAGGCCAGCCAAGTGGCACGGAGAATTGAGCCACTGTGCACCTTTGGTCCTACCAAGCTGGCGATCTGAGTTTGGGAACGAGCTCGAGTTGTTGGGGATTGGATGGGGTGGGAATTTAGTGTCTGGAGGACTGTTCTCCTAGGGTGGGAAGGTCTGCCATCTCGACCCTTGGCTGCCCCTAGGTGGGGCCTGGGGGTAGCGCCAGTGTCCAAGCGTCAAGGAGGGGCCGCAGTTCCATGGCGTGTATGAACCTCCACGAATAAACACACACACACGTCACTGTGGCAGAGGACCCAGGGAGAAAACAGAAAACAAAGATGGACTCGGATTTCATAAAATACCACCCTCTCCGACCCACACCACCACCCAGACCACCGAACCACACTGAATAATGAATGTCTAGGTAGAAGGAGGACAGCCCTCCCCTTCCTAGCTCCGCCACGGGAGGGGGGAGGACAAACTGTGGGGGTGGGGTCACTGGATCCAAGTGAGTACCAGGGGAGGCAAGACCTAACGGAGTAGCCCTGCCCAAGTCAGCCAGAAAGGACAAAGTAAAATGAAAGAAAAAACAAAAAAGTGTGCTACCTCACTACAGTGCTACACACATCCAAGAGGAAATGGGTTAATATTCACGATGCTACAGAGGCAGAAGGGCTTGGACAGATGGAAGGAGGACTTGGTGGCTGACAAGGAGAAACAGGGACAAAAGAGATGGTAAAAATGGGGGGAGCGTTAGGGCTGATAACCCCAAGAAAGACCCCAGGCTGGATTTGTCAAGACTCAGGACAGCCAAAATGCGTGACAATGTTTTCTTTGCTGCCCGTGGGGGCAAACTGTGGGGTCTCTGGATCCAGGTGAGTACCAGGGAGGCAGGTGGCCAGCCAAGGGTGAGGCAAGATATAACAGAGTAGCCCTGTCCAAGTCAGCCAGGGTACAAAGCAAAATGAAAGGAAAAAAAAAAAAAGAACTGTGCTACCTCACTCCAGTGCTACACACATCCAAGAGGAAATGGGTTAATATTCACCATGCTACAGGGGTAGAAGGGCATGGACAGATGGAAGGAGGACTTGGCAGCTGACAAGGAGAAACAGGGACAAAACAGATGGTATAAATGGGGGGAGCGTTAGGGTTGATAACCCCAAGCCTGATTTATCAAGACTCAGGACAGCCAAAATAATGAAAACGTTTTTTTTTTTTTGCTGCTAGCAGTGTGGGGTGGGGACCTAACACCACATTTCCCTGCTTTTGTCAGTTTAACACTAACTGGTGCATTAGCAAAGTTTTTTTTGCAATGAATATATAGAACTATATATAAAATCTCATTTGCACTTCTTGAGAAGAGTATGGGGATGTCCCTGGTGTCCTGGTCACATCTGCTCACTCACAAATCTACCAATAGATTAACCTAGTCTGCATCCGTGTTGAGAGAGATGAGCTGTTGTGTAGTGTGTCAATGCAGAATGGATGCCGTGCTCCACCTCAGAGGTGACTGTACTTCCTGTACAAACAGCAACATCCTAGATCGTCATAATCCTCCAAGACCCCTTACCTTGATGTAAACTCAGGGGTCTATTCCACAGTCACTACTTTTCAGCTCATTTGTAAATAATCTTCCCTCCATGTTACAAAAAACACTAGTATCCACCTATACGCCGATGACAATTATATATGCCAAGTCAGCATTAGATCTTAAAGGAGAACTACAGGTTTACCTTAAATAAGGTTAACTGTAGAGGCAGGAGGTAAGAGAAGCTGCAGCCATACAGCATTGTTTATAAAAATATTTTAAAATTAATTCAGAGAGTTACTATGGAGTGGCTGGCATACAGGCAGACATTTCATGTGCTGCCACTAACAACCCGGAGACTGCATATAATGAGAGTGCTAACCCCACAAGAGTGCAAAGCGGTTATGCCCTACTCCATGTAGTGCTCTGTGTATGGAGAATTTCCTTGTATCCTGTCTTTGGCTATGTTTGCAAGTTTAAGGACAACTTTCACATTTTTGCTTATCATAAACAGCTTAGCCTGATATGTCAGTTTGCATCTATCTCTCTCTCCCCCACCCCCGAAATGAGGTTGAAAATAGGCAGAACTGTCTATCGCTCTTTTCCTGGTTAACAAAAACTAAATAAAATAACATTACTGTATACTATCTCACCACCCAATGTAGTGTCCTAGGGAGTTGTCCCATTTACCTTCACTAACAACTGACCCCCAGCAGCGCTTAAAATTCAGCAGGGGGTGTAGCACATCATTTTTGCTGCCCTCCCACTGTTGCTGCTCCAGTCCAATGCTCAGTTGCGGTCTATGTATTTTTGTGTATCAAAAGCAAAAAGTACATAGAAGCACTATCAGTGTTTATATGGGACTGTCCCACCTGGGGATCACATAGGTGGCGCTGAGAATAGCCACCCATGTCACTGAAGAAAAAATTACTCACCTTAGTAATTGATTTTCTTCTCATGGAGTCTTGCTATATTAGGACCTTTGCAGTATGCCCATGGCTTTTGACTGCCCCGGAGATGAAATAGTTAACTCCAGAGTAATCTGGAGTTCCACAGCGCGAGGGCGCTATTGAAAGCTCTATCTGGGTTGTTTGAACCCAAACTGTCAGGTTCTTTACGAGGCTAAGCTAACATAGCAAGTCTGTGTGGAAAAGCCTTACACTAGCCATTGGCTACCTACTAACAGTAGAACCACAAAAACACAACAACAATAATGAAAACAGTATTACGTATTATTGTTAGGGAAACCCTTGACAATCACTACTAAGGCCCCCTCTGCCCAAAGACTCAAGTCCAGAGAGGGGCCCAGCTACCAATTAACGAAAAACAGAAACTATCTAGTTCCTAACCCAAGAAAGAAAAAGAGGGGGAGAACTAGAGCTAAAAAGGCATGACACAGTGATTGCACCAATTTGCCAACCCCATACCCAAGTAGGGATTCTGAGAGGGTAGGAGGAGGGTTGTCCTAATATAGCAAGACTCCATGAGAAGAAAAGCAATTACTAAGGTGAGTAATTTTTCTTCAAACACCATGAAGTCTTGCTTATATTAGGACCTTTGCAGAGTATACAGCAGTACCTCCATGGAGGAGGGTCAGAACCTACTTAGGAAATAGGCTCTGAGGCACAGCTGTGCCAGCGGGCATCTCTCTGGACTGGGCGGCCAGGGAATAATGTTAGTAAAAGTGTGGACTGACTTCCAGGTAGCAGCTTGACAGATTTCCAAATGGGAATATCTCTAGCAGCCGCTAGAGATGCAGCTGTACCCCTGGTGGAATGAGCCCTCAGGTCTGAGGGCGGCTCCTTACCCAGTTTTTGATAACAGAACTGGATACAAGAGACAATCCACCTAGCAACTGTCCTCCTAGTAGCAGGTCTCCCCTTACCCACATCTCCATAGGTAAGGAAGAGCTGGAGGGATTCGAACCTGTGACCCTTGGTACGTTCCAAATAGTAGCTAAGGGCTCTTTTTACGTCCAAACTGTGCAACCTTCTCTCACCAGAAGAGGATTGCTCAGTAAAAAATACTGGAAGAGAGATGGACTGGTTAAGATGAAAATCTGAAACCACCTTAGGTAAAACTTTCTGTTAGTCCTGAGGATCACTTTATCTCTGTGGAAAGAAATGAAATCCTCTTCCACTGACAAGGCCTGTAATTCACTTATACGCCTAGCAGAAGTGATAGCCACTAGAAAAACAGTTTTCCAAGTTAGGAACTTAAGATCTGCTGAAACCAGAGGCTCAAAGGGAGGTTGCATTAGCTGGGCAATGCAAACATTCAAGTCCCATGCAGGGGTTGGTTCCTGAAAGGGAGGGTTAGTATGGAGTAACCCTTTGAAAAACTTGGAAAACACAGGGTGAGAAGAAAGGGAAACTGGTTTCCCTGCAGAAATAAAAACAGAAACAGCTGCCAAATGAACCTTTAAGGTAGCTGGTTTGAGGCCTAAGGAATTTAAGTGGACCAGATAGTCCAACAAAATAGGCAGGTCAGCTGATTCTGGGGTGATTTGCCTCTCAGAACACCAAAATGAGAATCTCTTCCATTTAGAATTATAAGTGGCTCTAGTGGAAGGCTTCCTAGAGGCCTTCAAAATATCCAAGACACCTTGAGAAAGGTGTAAATGAGCAATTCTAACCCTCAAGAGCCAGGCCTTGAGGTGGAGGGAGTTGAGATCCGATACACACCTCCCCGCGCACAGGTCAGCAGGTCGTGAGTCCTGGGCAAGGTCAGGGAGGTCGAAATGAGAGGGACAGAAGAAGGGTACCAAGGCTGCCTGGCCCAGTCTGGAGCAATCAGAATCACTCTGCAAGGCTGAGTTCTGATTTTTACCAAAACCCTGAAGAGGAGAGGGAACGGAGGGAAAGCATAGAGGAACTTTCCCTCCCAATTCAGCTGAAAAGCATCCAGGGGGACTGACCCCAGAACTGGGGGCCTGCAGCAAAACAGGGGAAGTTGGTGGTTGTCTGGGGCTGCGAAGAGATCTATCTGAGGGGTGCCCCAGCTGGCAAAGACCGACCCCAGCACTTGAGGGTTCAGAGCCCATTCGTGATGGCCCTGAGAAATCCTGCTGAGGGCGTCCGCTAGGACATTGTCCTTTCCTGGGAGGTGAACCGCTATCAGAGAGGTGTTCAGGGAGTAGGCCAGAGACCACAACTTCATTGCTTCGGTGCACAAGGCTGAAGAGCGAGTGCCCCCTTGCTTGTTGATGTACCACATTGTTGTGGTATTGTCTGTCCTGACTTGAACAACCTTGCTCTGGACAGTTTCCGAAAAAACCTGGAGAGCTAGGAAGACAGCTCTGAGCTCCAGTAGGTTGATGTGAAGCAGAGATTCCTGAGGGGACCAAACTCCCTGAGTTGAAAGGTCGCCCAGGTGAGCCCCCCAACCCAACAGGGACGCGTCCGTGGTGAGGGTGAGGGTGAGGGAGTGAGGAACAGGAAGGAATGGGACCCCAGAGGACAGGTTGCTTCGATCCAGCCACCACTGGAGAGCTAGGATCAGAGTCTTGGTCACTGGGACCAATTTGGTAAGGGGGTCCCTCCTTTGAGACCAATAGGACCTCAAGTGGAACTGAAGGTCCCTCATCTGAAATCTCGCCTCCTGGCACAACAGCTGTCAGAGGCAGCCATGTGCCCCAGGAGTTGTAGAAAGTGCCTTGCTGATCGAGAGACCTGCATGGTGAAGGAAGATGCCAGGGCAATGAGTTTGTCCACTCTTTCAGAGGGGAGGAATGCCCTGGCTAACTTTGTATTCAGCTCTGCACCTATAAAAGTTAGTACCTGAACTGGTTCGAGAACTGACTTTGGAACATTCAAAAGGAACCCCAGAAAGGTGAGGAGTTCCTGAGTGATTTGCAAGTGGGATTTTACCTGCTCTGGTGACTGACCCACAATGAGCCAGTCGTCCAGATAGGGAAACACAGCTACCCCTTGTTTTCTTAGGTGGGCCACTACTACAGCTAGACATTTTGAAAACTCTTGGAGCAGAAGTGAGTCCGAAGGGCACTGCCCTGAACTGGTAGTGGCCGAGGGCAGTTCAACCTGAGGTACTTTCGTGAGAGGCCCTGATTAGAATATGGAAGTAGGGCCCTGAGGTCCAGGGAAGCTAACCAGTCCCCTGGCCTCAAGGATGGCAAAATCATTGCTAAAGTTGGCATTTTGAACTTTGGTTTACAAGATGCTTGTTCAGAAATCTTAAATCCAATATGGCCGCCAGTCTCCTGTCTTTTTGGGGTCAGGAAGTACCTTGAGTAAAGACTCCTGCCCTGGTGGCAAGGGGACCCTTTCCACTGCCTTGCAGTCCAAAGAGAAGAAACCTCCGCTTCTAGTGAGGGTTTCCAAAAGACTTGAGGGGAAAGTGCCTGGCTCTCATCTTGGGAAACTGTTTGAAACTGAGAACCAAGCCTTTGGCTACCACCTCCAGAACCCATTTGTCCGAGGTTAGGGACAACCAGTTCTGGCAGAAATAAGTCAGTCTGCTCCCACCGGTACAGGAGAGTCGGCCCCAGACACCCGTCAGGGTGCCTGCTTGGCAGGAGCAGCTTTAGGTTGGGGAGAGGAGAGGCCTGCCTGTGCCCGTCTGCCTCTGCCTCTGAAAATCCTCTCTGGCAAAAGCAGAGGATGCCTGAATTGGTAAAAGGCCTATTAAAAGGCCTGCCCCTACCCTGGGGCATGCCTATGTTGAGTGGCATGCCTTCCTTAGCTTGGGCACTTTTGTAAGTAGTTCTGTATTCATCCATCTTTTTCATGTAATTTTCTGTTTGTTCTCCAAACAGAGAATTTCCTATAACAGGAAAATCTATAGCCTTTGACTGGGTATCTTGGGACAGATTAGTGCATCTGAGCCATGCCAACCTACGGAGAGCTACAGAAGTGGCCATGACCCTAGAGGAAACATCATTAACATCAACAGCAGCATGAAATTGAACTTTAGAGGCTTCAATGCCATCAGCAGCCACCTGTTCCAACTCACTAGCCAGCTGGCCCTGAGCCTGCTTGGCCAACTGCAATATAGTGTCCCATCTAGATTTCTGATATCTAGCCACATAAGCCATATAATTAGCTTGTCTGAGTCCCAAAGAAGCTGCCACATACTGTTTTTTCGCCATGGCATCAATCTTCCTGGAATCCTTATCAGGAGGATGTGAAGCCAGGGGAATATTAGCCTTGTCACAGGCTGCAGCTTGAACAACACCTACATGACTACACTGTTCAGTAAGGAAGTCTGTATTAGGGCCTGACAACGTATACCTTCTGTCCATTTTTTTATCTACAGGAGGGACAGAAAAAGGATTTTTTTAAATCTTAGAGGTTTGCCTCCTAAATGACTTATGTAAAGGAATAGACAACCTTCTAGCCTCTGGAATATCCATCATTTCCACATAGTCAGGCTCCTCTTGCTCATCCACAGCCTCTTCTAAGGGGAGCTGGAGAGTTTCTGCTACTTTCTTATAAAATCTGAAATGAGGAGACTCAGACAACAAAGGGGAGATTCAAAGGGTCTGTCTGGAGAAATGTCCGGTTCTATTGGCACTTCCAGACCTTCCCAATCACAATTACAATCATCAAAACCTTCCTCCCCTCCTGTGGTTCATAAAAATCCTCAACATCATAATCCTGAACCACTGGACCTGAAGCGAGACCCCTTTTCCAACCAGAGAGGTTCAACAAGTCCCTGAGACAAAGACTGGACAATCTGTATGGCTTTAGCTATTTCTACAGCAGAAGGAGAAACAAAACTGGACTCCACACTAGCTGATTTCTTTGTCTTTTTGCTTTGACTGGTTCCTCAGGACCAGCCTTCTTTTGCCGAGAAGTCTACGCCTGGTCAGAGGGCATCCCTCTGGTCCAGCCGTAGCTGGACCGGGCTGGCCATCGGGTCAGCGGACTTTTTGGCCTCCTCGCCCTGAGCCTGCCCAATCTCTTTTCCAGGGTGGCTGCAGGGAAATTTTACACACCTGGCAGTCTGACAGGAGGTGGTCAGCCCCAGACAATAGACACAAGTGTGTGTGGGTCAGCCTTGGCAAAGGCTTCCCCACAGACATCACAGTGTTGAAACCCCAGTGGGCCGGTTTTCTTTTGGGTTTCTCAGACATAATGCCAGCCTAACAAACTTGTCCTTTTTCCGGCCTTGCCAGGACAAGACACCCTTATCGGTCCCCTAACCGTGTCACGGGTATTTGACAAAAACAATTTTAATGCCAGGTTTTTAGGACCAATAAGAACCGGTACTCACTCTAAATGCAAAGAAATGATTTTTAAAGAAACTGATCGGTTCAGAGTGAACCGATAATGAGTTTCCACAAGACTAAAATTATTTACTTACGGTTACCAGATAGAGCTTTGAACCGAAAACCTCGGTAATTTTAAACACTTTCTGTAAAATGAACCGATTAAAATACTTAAAACCGCAAAAGCGAACCGAACTGAAGGAGCTGGTCTCCGGCGTCTGTTCAGTGAAAGCGGAGTAACGAATCTGACAGTTTCGGTTCAAACAACCCAGATAGAGCTTTCAATAGCGCCCTCGCGCTGTGGAACTCCAGATTACTCTGGAGTTAACTATTTCGTCTCCGGGGCAGTCAAAAGCCATGGGCATACTGCAAAGGTCCTAATATAAGCAAGACTTCATGGTGTTTGAATGCATAATGACACGAGAATACTGGAATAAAAAGTAAAGGGAAGAGACGAAGAGAGCAAGCCTGGACGATCACGAGAAACTGCTGTGGTGACGTCCAGGAATCAGTGAAGATAATCTGTCTGCATTAGGAGGGGTCACATGAGGAAGAAGGATCCTTTAGTGAGGGTCAGAAAGTTGAGCCTGCTGCCCATCTTCTAAAGAGTGAATGGGGTTAGAAAGAACTGGAGTAGGGAGATGAGGGGGGCCAAGAAAAAAAGACCAAGAAACAACAATAAGCAAGTCAAATAAATGATTTATGTTAAATAATAAACACATCACATCAATAACAGGGTTTGTATATTTTGAAGCCCAAGATCACTTTATTTGAAAATTCTTCCCACAAAAATCTCAGTCGTTCCCACCACCCCACCTGCTAGACACAGGGAAGATTTCTCCCTCATTTGGAAAACCCTATTTTAATCCCTGCACGGTTCCCCCAAGTGGTACAATGAGTCCTCCTGCTTGGTCCCAGCCGTTTCTTAACACATTAAGTGTGCCAGCTCCAAACACTTCCACCAGCAATCTGTTCTTCGGCTCCACCACTCTCTCAGTAAAGTACAACTTCCTCACATCCCTCCTGTATTTAACCCCCCAAACTAACCTCCAACCATGCCTCTTGTGACTGCATTCCTATTTCTAACAAACAGGTCTTCATTACTAACTCTACCTGTACCCATTAGAAACTTGTAGGTCTCTGTCATGCCACCTCTCTCACATTTGGCCTCCAGCAAGAGCATGTTCAGGGCCTCCAGCCATTCCACAGAGGATCTGACCCGGCTGGCCCTGGATCACGTGACCCTTCTCTTTACTGACTCCAACCGGTCTACATCCTTTTTTGGGTGAGAGCTCCAGAACTAAGCACAGTATTCCAAGTGAAGCCTCACCAGATACTGTACCTGCATTATGGCAATATTATTTCGCTTCACCTGCTATCAAAACCCCTCCCTATATATCCCAGCATCCTCAATACCTTATTGTTGGCCTTATTTCACTGGCTGGTTTGCTTGAGGGAGTTAGTGATGGAGGGAACATCAGCCAAAACTGCCCTCTTTCTCATGCTAATCCCGCCTCCCCACCCTCCTTTTATTTTAAGGCCATTAGCCAGAGAGTCATCACCAAACTCCTGAAGGCACTGCCGGGCAGAGGTAGCCACGGCAGTGATGATCTTCACCCGGCTTTCCTAAAACTGATTTCCTCCGCCATTGTCAAACCCCTTACTTTCATCTTCAACCTTGCCCCCTCGTCTTCCACTGTGCCAGACTCCTGGAAGCTTGCACACATTAGCCCCATTTTCAGAATCAGTGACCGACTTGCACCAGAAAACTACAGGCCCATCTCTCTCCTCCCTCATCTCAGCAAATTATTCGAAAAAATCATTCATTACCAGTTATCTGAACACCTGGAAAAGTACAACCTCCTATGCCCCCCTCCAACACGGTTTTCGCAAACATCATGTACCTCTTCCGCCATGAAACTTTTTACAGACCACATACTTAGAAATACGGACAAGGGGAAGGCCACAGATGCAGTTGTTGTGGATCTATCCAAGGCATTTGATCTAGTTGACCACCAACTTCTCAACTCCACTCTTCGCAGTTTTGGTTGCTCATCTAACATTACGTCCTGGTTCCACAGTTATCTATCTGGTAGATCCCAGACTGTTATCATAGGCAAAGTACACTCTTCCACTTTACCTACTGGTACTGGTGTTCCCCAGGGCTCAATACTTGGCCCTTTGCTTTTTTCAATGTTTATAAACGCACTCCCAGCAGATAGCCTCACCTGTAATTCACACCTCTACGCCAATGATTTAGTCCTCTACCATAGTGACAACTCGCTTGAATCTATCTCATCCACCCTCTCAGTGAACTACGGCACTGCTCACAACTGGTTCCTCTCCAACAAACAGATAGTCAATAACAAGAAGACTAAGGCTATGCTCTTTGGCTCCAAAACCTTCCTGACCAAGGCTGCCAAAGCCAACATGTCCCTGCTGGTTCACACCCCTGCAGGTCCCCTGCTTGACATTGTCCCCACTTTCAAATACCCTGGTATTACCCTCGACCCCTCTCTTACTTTTGTGGAAGACATTAACAACACCATGCAGAAAATCCACCAAAGACTTTGTACTGCCTACAGGTTAAGGCAACTACTATCCATGGAAGCTTGCCTTACCATCACACCAGGCAATCTTCTGCCCCTGCTAGACTACTGCTCCCCTGTCTACTCTCTTATGTCCTCCTCATTGCACACCTGTTTAAACCCCACTTACAATTCCATAGGCCACTTTGTGCTTCAAGCTCCTTACTCCACCCACTACTGTGCTCTCTACCAGTCTCTTGGATGGCTCCCATTACAGGGTCCCTTTGACTATACTATGGGTTGTCTAATTGCAAACTCCCTCAGGAGCCACCAGTCATCACCCTGCTCTTCTCTTCTCACAGACAGAGTGGTGCCTAGGAGCCTCAGGGTAACCTCTGTTCCCCCACTCAAAGTGCCATGTATATCGTCTGTCATGGGCAGTCGAGCTTTCTCAGTCTCTGCCCCCACCCTGTGGAATAAATTACCTGCATCCATCTGCTCCTCTGCCACCCATCAGTCCTTCAAAACCAATCTACGCAACTGGCTTCTAGCTGGGTCAGGCTGTAACTGCCCCCAAGACAATACCAGAGGAAGCGGGCTATCAAGACGCTATGACCTGGTGAGCTGTTGGGACAACTCCATCTCCCTACATTTCTGGCATTTCTAACTCTGTTTGTCCCTTAGCTTTCTCTGCCAACATCAATTGCCCCCAAGATAACACAAGTGGGTGCGGGCCATCGTGGCGCCAGGACCTCCTGTGCCATCTTTTGGGACCCCTCCTCTTCCTCCAAGTCACCTCCCTGTTGCCCCCTAGCCTTCTCTACCTGCATCATACCTCACGGTACTCTCTGCCCTCCTAACCTGTTCTTACCTCTTTGCAGCACTACCAAGCCACTGTTTTGATATTTCTCTAGCAAGTCTGAGGTTCTACACACGTAATTATCCTAGATCACTGTCAGCTTGTATAGCTTGTATGCTCTATGTAAGCTTCCATGCATCTACTAATTTAGCCTACTGCCCACTGTTACAGCAGGTAGGCATCTTAGATAGACCTTGAACACTGAAACTATGCTTGCAGACCTCCTTTGTCCCCATCACGTGTTAATTACCTCGTCTGGAGGTACGTTACCAAATCTTGTATTATACTGTATATATTGTATTACATGTATTACTCTGTACTATTGCTATTTTTGTACATCAGCTCTGTTGATTATGTTGTTTTGCAGCCACATCTGTGGCCCGGGTCGTGCCTGAAAACAGTCCAATGCATCAGTGCACTTACCTGGTTACCAAAGATATAAATAAACTGATGATGATGACGACATCTAGATCCCTTTCCTCTGCTGTAGAGGCCAACCTAACCCTGCCCATCCAGAACTCCATGTGTGGGTTACTTTCCCGGAAGTTCATCACCTTGCAAATTCTGACACTGAATATCAACTACCAGATCTCTGACGATGCTTCCGTGTCTTTCTAACGTTCCCTCACCCCTTCTTCCCCCCTTCCCCCTCCCTTGCCCACCCGGCCACAAAGCAGAAACAAGAGCAGAGACCAGAACAACGATTATGCTTTCTCCAAACCGTCTCCCCTACAACAATTGGCATAATCCAATGATCTACACTGCAAGCACATGACTCTCCCTACTGTTCCTCTGCTTTGTCTGCATAAAAGCCTTGGAAACAGGCTGGCCTGCCGGCACAGTGGAAATATTTACCACTGCAACGCAAGAGCCCTGGGTTCGGGAACAGACTCTGGATGCTTGAGGGCCAGCCGGGGTGGATTGTGTGGCCATAGCACGCTTTCCAACCACGAGGAGGGCAGAGAGTAGAGGTACTCCAGTCTCAGGTGACCACAGGATGCATAGTCATTGGAGCACCAAACTAGTGTTACACTAGGGAGGGTGTGTCAGACGCTTGACATGGTAGCGTCACAGCATCCGCTTGACACGCCCCCCACCAACACACAAGGAAAATAAAAGACCTCCGGTGTACAAGAAATGAAACCCCCACCCCAAGGTGGGCCTGGACACCTTCCACAACCATGACTTGGCACCTCCGGAGTAGAACTCGGGGGCTCTGGAGGCTCCAACCAGGGGGCACTGCAGTAGGAGATTCCGGGGACATCAACGTGGACAGGGAGGCTGAAAGGGGGACCGCCACCAGAAGATTAAAAAAAGCCTAGTAAGTGTAACAAAAAAATGAGCCAGCCCAGTGGTGTGGAGCGTTGAGGCAGCGATGCCTTACCTCCTGCCACACTGGCGACCCGTGTTCTCGGACCAAGCGGGTTGTCAGGGGCCAGCCGGGGTGGGAGAGGACAGCTCTCCTCTCCCTGGGAGGGTGGAGAACAGAGACCGGCGTTCGCCTGACACCTAGTAGAGGCTAGGCGTTGGCACTCCAGGTCCTGTACAGTGGGGCATGATGGTGGAGCAGCCGACGGGCAGGCTAATGCACGTGCAGCACCGCCACTGTCGGCACTGCATACTCCCCTCTGCAGGAAAAAGTGGAAAACTGTGGTCCAGTCGAGCGGCATGATGGCTGTCCGTCACAGGTGCCGTGTCCCCGAGAGGGCACCACCGGAAACGACCAGGTCCTGTGGGTCGAGTTGGGGGATCCCCATCACCCTGCCACGGAGAGTAAGCCATGGGGGTAAGAAGTCGAGTGCCCAAAGGTCAGGGGACAGGACTGGGCAGACGGCTGAAGGAAGGGGCTGACTGGGGCCAGGTGAGGAAAAGTAGCAAAAAAAAAAAAACCCAAAAAACCTTGGAAACAGCAGACAAGAAGAAGGGGGAATCTAAATCAAAGTTCTGAGGATGGATCCTGTCCCAGAGAACCCCCAACAATGTTGCCACTTCATGAGTAGCAGTAGAGGCAAAAGCCACACATCTGGCAAGTCCACCCCATCTCCAACACCATCATCATCATCATCATCATCATCATCATCATCATCATCATCATCATCATCATCATCATCATCATCATCCAGGCTCCTTCCTAGGACTGTCTCTTTGGACATCAGCCATTTGCAAGATGGCTCAGTTGACTCTGCTCCATCACGGCCTTACCCAAGCAGGTCTTAGGGAGATATGGTTGTTAACAACGCTGATATGGAGACAGCAGCCAAAGAGGACACTGCTCACCTTCATCATACCCAGCCACCACCCTCTGACCTGCAAAAATATGAGGATGTGGGGAGGCTGATGGACAAACCCCAGCTTTTGAACTGCCAAACATCTAATGTTCTGTTTACTGACTGGTTGCTTTGCTGACAAGGGGCAGCATACCCCCCCTTTTTTCCCTTTGCTCTATACCACCTCCACTCCCCTCATAGACAGTTGTGGTCTGAGCAACTACACCAATATGTGCTGATTTCTGACCTTCGCATCTTTCTCTAACAAACTCTGTGTAAGAGGCACCCGTCAGGCAGATGGCAAACCTCGATCCTGACCCCCCCCACCACCACCACCACCACCACCAACACACTCCTGTACCAGGGCTTTTCAGTTGCTGTCAAGTTGCCACAATATTGGGGTATATCTCCTCCTCCTCCTCCTTCCTCCCCCCATGTTTTTGTTGTATACATGCCAATTCACCCCCAACTAACAAATGTCTTGCCTCGGCCACCCCACAGACCCCTCCCCACTCAACCCTACACACATGCATATTCAATCACTGGCGCGAAGAGGAAACATAGTTTGTGCTACCCACTTCATTACAGGTTATAATGGAATGGCCTGATGGGTCCCCTCCAAATACTCGTACCTCTCTCACTGGATTGCGACAAAACCCCTGCACATTTACCCAGCTAGAAAAACCTAGTCAGATCGCTTCATGGGGGAAGACGTAAAGGGGCTTCCTGTTCACGTCACTATTTGCTCTTCCATCTTCTATGGCTAGCAATGTTGTCTCCTGGAATTTTTTTTTTTTATATATATTTCTTTATTGAATAAATAAAGATGAAACCAACATCATGATCAAGATGCAGGAATTCACAAAAACATAAAAATGTCCACACTGATACAGAAAAAACAACCACTAACTTCTATACATAAAAGGTCACAGAGGCAAGATCAGTCGTGTTATATACTGTTACAAAGGAGGTAGATGACCCACTTCAGAGACGAAGTTGTGAGGTCCATGAAACATCGTTTTAGTAACATGATAAGTCCAGGACCGTCATCAGGGGAAGACTGTGATGAACAGCTTAATGTTGTACAAGCGTGTCAAATTTTCAATCCAAACAACTGGCCAGCAGTGCATCCTGACAGCAATGATGATGTTGCATATGGCAGAAAAGATGCGACATTCCTAGCAGAACACTTTTCTAAGGTCCTTGAAGGCCAAGGCCTTAACCCAACATTATGTTTTGGTAAATACTGTCTGCTAATAAAATATGCCCTCCGACTGCTTGCTCTTGAACCAGTACTGGCTAACAATCCTCATGCACTACTTAAAAAGTTGTTTAGAAAACAGGATGACCTGCCCAACATCATAGCTCTGCTGAGCATTGTGTTCGTTTTAAGTTCCAGTTCGAGCATTGTTAAGTCTGGTTTTTCAGTCATGAAACGCATTAAAACTGACTGGAGATCATGCTTGACTCCAGAGATGTTAGGGCATTTAATGAATGTCAAACTAAGTCCAATACAAATCAAGGAGTTTGATGCATCTGGTGCATTATCCCTGTGAGCACTGGAGAAAGAGAGGAGACCAGAGACTGCAAAGTACAAAAGAAAAGACCAAGTGCTACAGAAAGCGCATGGAATGCAACTTATCAAGCAGTTATTCTGAGGGAGACAGTGAAGGGGAAGCATAACTTATGTTCCCTGGACAACTCTGTTTTCGCTATTAAATAATTTTAATTTTCTATTAATTTTAATGTGGAAATGTACAATTTGATCAGGAAATGTATGGCGAACCATCCACATTTCCGGTGGAAATGTACCATGTCGGACACTATTTCAACCCCTGTACACCGCTTAGGAAGAAAAATATGAAAAAGAAAACTGTATCTTGTACTGTAGTACATTTGTTCTCAGCAGTTATACACATACATATTTCAGATAGGGTCACCGAGGGGAGGTTATCCACTAGTACTCAATATCTTACTGTCTTGTATGCCATGCGTACTAAGGCAGAGGTCGAACCCTTCCCACCCCAATTAGTTAACACTCCTGTCCCCCCCCTTGAATTCGAAATTAAACATATCCCATCTGGTCCAATGATTAAAGTTGCCAGACGGAACTGTACAAGAAACATTACTGTCACCGGGCGTGGGTTTAGGATAACAATTTCAGGCAGACCACAAGTGAGGTGCATAAAAAATGCATAAGTGTATTTGTCATTTTATTTTTATCAAGTAAAATATACAGAAAGCAAAATGGTAAGTCAGACAACTGCTTAGCTTTAACAGTTTCTAAGGCTTTTCTTCAGCCTAGCATGAATCAAACAGTGTGAAAGCACACACTACAATGAGGTCTTCCACCTTCCTCAGTCAGTATCCAACTGACCCCCCTATCTATCCTCTCTCAGCACTAAGGTAGGGCTTTATATAAGCTCACTAGAAACTGGAAAAACAACTTCCCCTGCCTTTTGATTAAAGGCAGACATAACATAAAACTAGTCACTAAGGGCAAATGTTGCTCCATAGAGAACAGTTATTTGGCAGTCACCTGGAGCACATTACATAACTAGCTTACAACATTGGAAAAGGTCAGAGCAGAGGTCAGAACATTCTGTGCTCTCCTAAACTCTCTTGCAGGGTCATGTAACCTCATGCTGTCTGCAGTAAAATATATCTTAGAAGGGGGCTGCTAACATCTACAAAAAGCAGACACAAACTTTTATTATTCTTCTATTAAAACTACCCTCTCGGTTTTGTTTAATGGCCAAAGACCAGAGAAGAAAACAATATACAACTTCAATATTCTTTGAGAGTTTTGGATGGTTTCTAGTTAGTTTTTAGGTTAATACGTACAGAAAGCTTTATAAACACTTCAGCACTTAACTTACAACCAGCATGTTGGACATTATACAAAACATATACACAGCTTGGGGAAAAGGGTTCAATTTATCTTAGGGGGTCAGCTATGACAGTGGTCACCCAGTCACAATTACCCTATCCATCTTTTGTATTTGGGAGATGATGTCTAACCAGTCTTGTAACTTTGGAGACTCTACTTAAAACCAGTGTTCAGTGATTGCTTTTGCCACTGCTGCTGTGGGAATGTTCCATAAATATATTCCCTCCGCCCCAACTACAACAATGGGGGCTTAACTCCCAGAACTAAGTGAAGGCTAGTCAAGGGGCTTGTTAGTAACAGTATCCCATGTGTCCTCCAAATAGCTAGCCAGCCAGTTTCGGGCAATGTTAGAAGATACAGGCGTGTGAGGATTTCATTTCACCACTTTGTCTCCAGCAAGCTGGAGGATATTGGGGGTCCCATTTACTTTTCTACTGAGGTACAAGGAAGAAACGGATCCTCACCTCCAAACAAACTCTCTCTTTTGTGGTGAGTATATGTGCCACACACCCTCCCATAATAGAAGCCAAGTCTTCTTAGGGATCGGAAGCTGAAGATCTTTTTTTTTTTTTTTTTTTTTAACTTTCGGTTTATCACAACATTGTACAAATACATGCTATATGGGTACAAGAAGTATGACTTAGCAATACATATATTTGAAGGACATTATTAAATTTACATTGTATCTCACCCAACCACCCAATTTCTAATCTAATTAGCGTTGCTTGGCATACAATCCAATGCATTTCAGTATATACTAAGGCAGATAAAGATAAAATACAGTTAATTCCCCATAGATCATCTGGACCCAGGGTCAGGCCCCTCCAACTCCCACCTCTCACCCCTCTCCACAACCCCACCCCTTTTTACGGGACAAAGGATGAATCCCGATCCAAGATAAAAAAGACCCAGCTGCGCCATTGGATTTCACATTTTTCATAGCTATTATTACCTCTAGCAATTAAGCGTTCCATGAGATATACATCTTTCATGATTTTATACCAATCCTGAATAGTGGGAGATCTATTCTGCCTCCACAGGAGAGTAATCGCCTTCCTAGCCACCAATAAATAGGTAAACAGAAGGAAGCCCTTTTGTATGCGAAGGCCCTCTGGGGGACCAAAAGCAGGACTAGTTCTGGAGTGAGGATCACCTCCTCTCCCCACCAACTCCACCAGTAATTCAGCCATTTCCTGCCAAAATAGTCTTAAGGCAGGGCAACACCAAAAAAACATGGACATGATTGGCCAGGGGTTCTCCACATTGTCTCCAGCAATTACCCACTGGACCAGGGAGAAACTCTACCAATTTTGCTGGTGTGTTTAAAAATGACTGCGCAACTTTCAAGCAAATTCAAGCCAATAAGGGGCCAATGAGACCCCCAGTGAAGGGCGAGCATACTTAGACCACATTTCCTCCAAAACCGGGGCTGGCAATTCCCTATTTAAAGCCTCGAGGATTCCCTTAGTCGAGTCCATCAAGAATTCCCTAAGCCCCCTATACGAGTCCAATCATATGTTGCCATGTATTACCTCGTAGGGTGGATATAAACATATTTAATAATAGGGCGAGAGGATCAGAAGACGGCTCCTCTGTGAGCCTTTGGGCAGTAGAAATGTTTGCACCTGCAAATATCTGAAATATTCCCTGTTAGTCAAGTCATAGGCTTCCTGTTATTGTGAAAAAGGGACCACCCCCTAGCACCAAGAAACTGAAAAATAAAAAGCCGCTCTGGTGCCACCTCTGAAAAGTAAGATCTATCCGAGCTGGTAAAAATTCCGCTTCTAACTTGAGTAGTCTTAGGAAATATAGCAGAGGTGCCAGTGCTGGCGTAGCTCTTATTTTATGCCATATTTGTAAAGTATGTTCAGCTCCCATGTAATAATCATTTAAATGAAAAAGGGATGATATAGGTGCGAAACCCACTCGGGAGGCATCATGCAAATCATTAAGTGAGATCTCTATAAGCTTCCAGGGGGCCTTACAGGACGGGTTAGGCCAACCCAGTATTTGGCTTAACACAACTGCATACACATAATGTAGCAAATTAGGAAAAGTTCAATCTCACCTTATCTTTTGGAAGCTGGAGAAGGGACCATCTAATATGGGGTTTTCATCCCGCACAAACAAATCTAGCTACAGATTTGTTCCAAGATGAGAAGTAAGAGGGTGGGGGGGAGGACTGGGATTGTCTGAAACAAATATAGCACTCTAGGTAGAATGTTCATTCTTATAAGTTCTATTCTAGTATAGAAGGGGAGACACAGCTGTGCCCACCGATGAAGGTCTGCCTCCAATGCTTGCGTAAGAGGTTCATAATTTATAAGGCACTAATTTTTCGAAGACATTGGGGCATGTCAATACCAAGATATTTGATTTCTGTGCCACTCCATTTGAAGGGAAGTAGTGCCTGCAAAGCTGAAGGAGTAAAATTCAGTGCCAAGACCTCCGTCTTGGATGGGTTTACCTTAAAACCTGAAACCAATGCAAACTCCCTTAGTATCTCCCAGACTGCTGGAAGCGATTTTCCAGGTTCCAAAAGTGAAAGGAGAATATCATCTGCATATAATGCTATTTTATAACTTTTGTCTCCCACTTGGATTCCCTGCACATCCCGTGAGCTCCTGCTGGCTATGTCAATGGCTCAATATAAATAACAAAAAGAACTGGGGAGAGGGGACAGCCCTGACAAGTGTCCCTCTCCAAAAGCAACAGGGCAGAGACACTGCTGTTTATTCTAATGTAGGCCATGGGAGCAGCATATATATTACCTAACCAAGTAATAAACTCCTCCAGAAAGCCAAAGGAGGCCAGCACCTTCCACAAAAAGTGCCAGACCACCCTATCAAATGCCTGAAATGCATCAAGACTGACAAGGGAGGTTGGAAGGGAGTGCCTGGAGATATGATCCATAAGATGCACAGTCCTCCAAGTATTATCGGAGGTCTGTCTCAGCTTAAGGAAACCTGCTTGATCCATGCAGATCACCTCTGCGAGAATATGCTCTAGACGACGGGCCCACACAGCCATGTAAAGTTTATAATCACAGTTTAAAATGTAAATGGGGCTGTATGATTCTGGCAGCTGGGAACCTTTCCCCGGTTTTAGAATAGCGGATATCACTGCATAGGCCCAAGAGGTCGGGGGGAGGGCCACCTTCTGCATCTCCAAAAAAGCACCTCTCGTGAGAGGTAAAAGATGGGGCAGGAAGGTTTTCTACCACTCCACCGGGGACTCATCTGGACCGGGACATTTTAATGTATTTGCCTTAGTTAGTACCGCCTTAATCTCAACTTCTGTGACTGGGCATAGTAAAGATTATTGTTGAGACTGGAAAAGCTTAGGTATAGAAAGGGAGGACAAAAAAGCTTGTATCAAGGGATTGGGAGGGGTGCTGGATCCGCATACAAGTCTATGTAAAACTGCTGAAAAGCTTGCAATATAACTGCAGTAGTCTGTACTGCTCTGCCCATCCTAGGATTTTTAATCTTTAATCCGTTTGGCTAAGGCTCTGGTCCCTCTAGGTCCACCCTCATAATGGAATTTCTTAAGATACAGAAAGGCTGCCTGCACCTTTGAGTCTAGAATGCCTTGTAATTCCGATTTTAAGGCTTAATATCTCTTCATCAGAGACATTCCTGCCCTGGCTCCTTAATTGTTGTAGGTCCCTTAATCGGATTTGAAGGTGGATGCATCTAGCCTCATGTTGTTTACATTTCTGAGAAGCACACGCTATAACATCCCCTTGGATTACTGCCTTAAGGGTATCCCAAATTAACACTGAGGAGGTATCAGGGGAGAGATTATCTTGTATAATTTGAGGAATTCTATGTTCTGTCATAGTGTGGAACTCCTCATCTTTAAGTAAAGAAAAATGTAATCGCCACAATGCAGGTTTGTGTGGTTTACCAAAGTCTAATTTAAGCAAAAGGGGTGTGTGGTCTGACCCTGACCCTAATGACAAGTCTCGTATTCTGTACACATGTTCGATGGACACAAAAAACAGTCAATATGAGGAGGAGGTTTGAAATAGAGGTGATAAATAGGTAAAGCCACCCCAGAAGGAAAAAATTTTGCCACACATCCATCAGCCCATGAGCTGAAAGCTGCGCTCATAACAATCTCTGAGGGGGTGTTAGCTGGTGCCTCTCGGGATGAGACGTGTCTAAAGTAGGGGATACTGTCACATAAAAGTCTCCCCCAAAATTCAAGGTCCCTCTTTGCACCTCCACTAATTTATTAAAAGGGAACTGTCATCAACAGGATTTCTAAATGTCTGAAAGCCCATAAAAAGCTAGTTTGATTGAGCTATTGTGTTGATCTGTGATTCTTTGCAGTCCAGAGTTATTCATATGTAAATCACCCTGTAATTAAGGGCTGGTGGCTGCCATATGTTTTGGGCTCCTGTCAGGAAATAATGTCACCGAGAATCTAGGTTCTCCTTTGACTGTATTTAATTAAACAGGTTAAATAGAAACTAGACTGTTTTATTATGTTGCATCCCACACCTTTGTACCCCTAGTCCATCCCTCCAACTCAGCCAATGATTTTCAGTTTTCAAAAATGGCCAATTTCATTTGGCAAAATCTTAAAATCCATGTTTTCTATGAAACAGAGGGCAAATCAGCATGTTTTGTACACAAATGTGGCTTAAAATGTAGGGGTTCCCCCCAAAAGCTGTCATAAAGCAGTGTTTTCTGTGAAAAAACTGACTTCCAAGTGCTTGTTTAAAAATTATAAATTCCGTTTGACCTGTGTTTTCCACTGACAACAGAAAATCACTGGCCCTAATCCAGTGCAATATGGATACCCCTAAGTTCCATGTAATGTATAGTGGCTGCTAAGACTGGGTTGAAGAGTACAGTCTCTAGTAGCACCCCTATATCCTCTGCTAAATCAATAACTTTCCAAAGTACCCGATACATCTGATGGCTCCAAAATACTGCAATAGGAACACACGCTGCTATCAAATACCTCAATACTGATGGAACAGCCAAATTTTCCAGCGATATAGGGAGATGTAAGGTAGTCTGGCATACTCTGGGCCTGGCCTTCTTTCGGATAAATGCTTGAATTTAGTTCTGCCACACCAGAAGTAGTTCATGGGAAATTACATAAGGGACACACTGGAACCGATATAGGTATCTGTGCAAAGCATTCATTTTGTTTGTTTGTATCCTGGCATAAAAAGGAAGAAGAAAAAGGCCCCACCTTTTAAAATCTGCTGCTAGCTCTCTTAGCAAAGGAAGGTAATTATCATCAAAAAGGTAGCCTGGACTAAGTCCTCATGTTATTCCTAAGTATCTTAATTTAACTAGGTCCCATTTCATATGGTGTTTTTTTGAGTTGATGGGGGGAGCAATTGATGGTGAAACACCAGTAGTTCAGTTTTGGGAGTGTTGAAAGTATAACTGGACAGCTGGGAATCACCCTGAATCTCCTGCATCACAGAGGAGGAGGACTCCAGGTCATCCAAATACAGCAGGTCATTGTCCACATATAAGGGGATTTTATGCTCCCTGTTGCCAAGTTGTACTCCCTTAAAATAGTAAAAGCTGAGCCGCTAGCTTAATGAGGCCTCCGTCGACGCACTGAGAATCCCAGGAGCTCGTCGATGGCCTGAGCACACTGCCACCAGAGTGGTGGATCTGATGGCCTGAGCAGCGGTAGTGGCCTCCGTCGACGAGCCTTAAGTCACCCTCGGTGCTCATTGACAAACTGTGTGCTGCCTGCTCGTAGCGTTGCCAGCTGCTGGGAGCCAACTGTGCGCCTGCCCCCCCCAGGGCCTCTGATACTGCCACCGGGAAAGTGCTACTGTGCCCTGGATTCAATCATGGCTTTCCAAGTGTAGCATCCCCTCCGCTGCCTGCAAGTCCCCCCTTTTTGCATATAATTCATTTTATCCTCTGACCCAACTTGTGTGTCGGAGGGGGGCAGCTAAGTCCGTTAGCGCGGGAGAAAGAAAATGGTGTGCCAGTCTGCTCGGAATGCGTGCCGAGCCTGTTGCGGCGTGGGAGAAACGCTGAGAGGGGCCAGTCTGTCCAGCAAGCACGGCTGAGACCAGTACCCCCTGAATGCAGAGAGTGTGTGATTATGGGCAACTGAAATTAAGTCCTTAAAGATGAAAACCGAGAGAGCGGTATTATGGGCAACTGAGAGGGACCAGTATGTCCAGCATGTACAGCTGAGACTGGGACCGCTAAGAGCAGAGAGAGAGAGAGAGAGAGACAGAGAGAGCTTTGCCTCTTGATCCACCCATTCCTGCTCTCTGTGGATGTCTGTGTAAGAAAAAATATCAAAACTTACAGTCCTGAAGTCTTCAGCCCTGTCTCCAGTGACAAAGCTCTGCTGCAGAGTACCTGCTCTTTGCAAGGCAGGAAGTAAACTGGCGGTCACAGAAAGTGGGAGGGAGGATGTCCAGGCTGCAGAGCTTTGTGTTCCTGCCAGTCACGTGACAAGAGGAGGTACCTCCCAGTAGTTATGAAGCCTGGAGAGCAGCAAGGAGAGGGAAATGAGGATTTGTTCCTCAGATACAGCAGACTGCTTTGAGAAGAATAACTGTCCGTTTATATGGGTTAGTTGTGTATTTACATGTTTGCTAATGAGGTTGGTTCTTGGGGTAGTTCATCCTGTCTCGCTCGTTTTACGAGTTGCTGAAGTGCCTTTTTACTTGGCAGGATCTCCAGGTAGAAGGTCACCTGGGGGCCAGTGACCATCACATAGTGTGGTTCAATTTGGCCACTACATCTAAGTCATCCCATTCCAAGGCAAAAATATGGGACTTCAGAGGAGCTGACTTTGATAAAATGGCCAACAGAGTTAAGCTAGCACTGGCAAAAAGAAACACAGGTGAGGGTACAGGCAAAGTGGGCAAGCATTGAGGATGCAATACTTGAAGCAACATCCCATTGTGTTAGACAAAAGGAAGTGCAAAAGAAAAGGAAACCACTTTTGGTTCTCAAATACAGTAGCAGAAAAGGTCACAGCCAAAAGGCTGGCCTCAGGAAATATAAGGGAACACAGCGGGATTAAGATAGGTAGGCATACCAAACTGCCCTAAGGGAAGCAGGGAAGGCAGTAAGGCAGGCAAAGTCCCAAACTGAGGAAACACTAGCACGAACAGTAAAAGAAGGTGACAAGACTTTCTATAGATACATTAGCGAAAAGAGAAAGTCCAGAAGGGTTATTGCTAAGCTCAAAGGAGTAAAGGGGGCATGTGAGGCGGAAGACCCTATAAAAGCATCTATCCTAAATAGATACTTTTGCTCAGTATTTATTTACTGAAAAAAAGGTAGGTCAGGGCACACAGCTCAGCACCATGGACACAGGGGGAGGGAGTTGAGCACTACTCCCTTCACAAAAGAAAGGGTCCTACAAGAGCTCGCTAAGCTCAGGGTGGACAAGGCAATGGGACCTGATGGCATACATCCCAGGGTACTTACGGAGTTAAGGGTGGAACTAGCAGAGCCATTAGCAGAACTGTTTAGTGAGTCTCTGAGCACAGGAGAGGTCCCAGAAGACTGGTGAAGGGCTGACGTGATCCCGCTCCACAAAGAGTGGTGGCAGGGAACTACAGACCAGTCAATCTTACCTCAGTAGTGGGCAAGATTATGGAGGCACTCCTTAAGGAAAGGATAGTGCAACACCTGGAATCCATAAAGGCACAGGATCCAAGACTGCATGGGTTTACAAAAGGAAAGTCCTGTCAAACTAATCTCATAGATTTCTTTGACTGGGTAACCAGAGTGGTGGACCAAGGGGGAGCAGCTGATGTCTCCTACCTTGATTTCAGCAAAGCTTTCGACACTGTTCCACACAGAAGATTGTTAAATAAGCTGGGTAGGCTCAGGGTGGGTCAGAAGTTGGTCAACTGGGTGGCAAACTGGTTGACGGGCAGAAAACAGAGAGTGGTGGTAAATGGTATACAGTCAGAAGAGATGCAAGTCACAAGTGGGGTACCTCAGGGATCAGTCCTGGGGCCAGTCCTCTTCAATATCTTCATCAGTGACACTTCAGATGGACTAGAGGGTAAGGCTTGTATGTTTGTAGATGACACCAAGATCTGCAACAGAGTAGATGATCCAGATGGTGTGGACAGAATGAGAAGAGATCTGGATAAACTAGCAAAATGGTCAGTAGAGTGGAAACTGGGATTTAATGCAAAGAAGTGCAAGATCATGCACATGGGAAGAGAAACCCTGAAGCCACCTATAGGCTGGAAGGGGAGTTGCTGGCAGTCACAAAGGAAGAAAGAGACTTGGGCATCATCATCACCGATGACCTGAAATCATCCAAGAGACCTCTAAAGCAGTAGGTAAGGCTAGGGGGATGTTAGGGTGTATTAGTAGGGGTATCACAAGTCGTAAGAGGGAGGTAATAATCCCTCTTTACAAGACACTGGTTAGGCCCCATCTGGAGTACTGTGTGCAGTACTGAAGGCCACACCTTCACAAGGACATTAACCAAACTGAGGCAGTCCAGAGAAGGGCAACCAAAATGGTTGCAGGGACTGCATCAGAAGACATATGAGGACAGACTAACGAAGCTCAATATGTACACTACCAGTCAAAAGTTTTAGAACACCCACATTTTTCCAGTTTTTATTGAAATTTACACAGGTTAATGTCTCAATGTACTCTGAAATTAAACAATAGAACAAATAAACAATTGGAGATAAACAAAATGATTCTATGATTTCTTTTTTAACAAAATTTAATCTAAATTTTTGACTCATCAAAGTAGCCACCTTTTGCAGATATACTGTAACCGCCGAACACACTTGTGGCATTCTTCCTACAATGGACATCAAATATTGTTCGGGAAGTTCTTCCCAACACTGTTGCAGAAGTTCCCACAAATGTGTTGCACTTGTAGGTTGTTTTGCTTTCACCCTTCTGTCCAGTTCATCCCAAACCAGCTCGATGGGTTTAAGTCTGGAGACAGTGCTGGCCATTCCATGATTTGAAGCCTACTCGCCTTGTTCTTTTCCTC
Source organism: Neoceratodus forsteri (assembly GCA_016271365.2). Classification (NCBI taxonomy): domain Eukaryota; kingdom Metazoa; phylum Chordata; order Ceratodontiformes; family Ceratodontidae; genus Neoceratodus; species Neoceratodus forsteri. The sequence goes on along the minus strand of CM028132.1, from coordinate 369,297,005 downwards.
GAAGGTAGTTCTTACATAGCCTGGAGGTATGTTTTGGGTCATTATCTTGCTGTAGGATGAACCCTGACCAACTAGGCATAGACCAGAGGGTACTGCATGGCGCTGAAAAATGCTGTGGTAGCCCTTTGGTTCAGGGTGCCAGTCACTCTGTGCTGTTGTCCTGTGAGTCACCTATCACTTAAGCTGTTGGACTCTCAGAAACTTGTCTTCTGATTCTGTTGTGGCTTTGGGTCTGCCAGACCTTCTTCCTTGTCAGAGTTTCCTCCAGTTTCCAAGTGCCTTTTGATGGTGTAGGAAACTGTACTCACTGACACCTTGGCTTTCTTTGCAATTTCTCTAAAAAAGTTTTTGCTAACCTAATCTTTTTTTTTTTTTTTTTTAACCTCTAGCAGTTTACCGCTTACCTTTGTACCATTTCAGGTTATTCACTGGACTTGAATTGCTTAAATTTCAATAAATACTGGAAAATGGGGGTGTTCTAAAACTTCTGACCGGTAGTATATACTCTTGAGCAAAGGAGGGAGAGAGGTGATATGATCGAAACATTCAAATACCTTAAGAGCATTAACAAGGTGAAAGAGTCTAACATGTTTCAATATAAGAAAAACAGCAGGACAAGAGGACAAAGCATGAGATTAGAGGGAGGCCGATTAAGGGGGAATGTGAGGAAATTCTTTTTCGCAAAAAGAGTGGTGGATGCATGGAACGGCCTACCTCAGGAAGTGGTGGCTATGAATACAGTGCAGGGCTTCAAACAGGCATGGGATAGGCATAAGAGAGCAATACAGATGAGTATGAATAGATAGGCCACTGACAGAGCAAAGGCCGATGACACATTTATAAGGCAGAAAAAGAAATGGGCAGACTGGATGGGCCTTGCGGTCCTTATCTGCGGTCAACCTTTATGTTTCTATGTTCTTTCTGATGAGATGCCTGTTGCCTCAGTTTGTATGAGCTGTGCTGGGGTGACAGTCGAGGTTTTGGCTTTCTCTTTCAAGGTTGCTGTAACTGCTGCAGTGGGTGCCTGGATTGCGTTGGGAGCATATTTATGCTCGTTATGTTTCTTTAGGTGGTGTTTGCTGTTGGCGTTCACCATTACTGCTTATCCCAGGCAATTCCTGGACCTGCAGCACTCGCAGCACCAGTAAAATATGTCTCCTCTACTTCTCTCTTTTACAAGAAGATATCCTTGTACACCGATTTTGTCCCATCCTTTTCGCAATGATACCACTTTGTAAATATCTGGTACTTCTATAGCAGAGCTCTCAGGTTTTTTAGTCTTCTTTGCTTAGGTCGCTGGCTTGCAGTCCTTGTGTCAATATATAGCATGTTTCCTCCGTCTGCTCTTTGTTATTGATGGGTAAATGCAGAGTGGCTTTTATTTATGAGGTGCAGGTGTGATGTGCTTCATGGAAGGCTGCCGAGGTTTCCCTACAGCAATACCTTCTTATTTCATTAATTTGAAACTTCCTATTTCTCCAGTGTGTCTGGTGGTTGCGCTGGTATGCTTATGACAGTTATCCCATCAGGGAAGCACCACAAGGAGTGTGCTGCAATGTGCCTGTCAGGGGTGAGGGTGACTTCCATGTGGCCGAGCGGGATTTTTGTCTGTCGCCCACATGGAGCATCCCTTCAATTTGTGCCAGTTGTGGGGGGGGGTGTTTATATATAGTAGGAGGGGCACGGGGGGCCACCACGCAGTGAGCTTATGGCAACACCAGGAGGGTGTCAGTGAAACTGTTTCAGACGTCTACCTCTGCTCTTATTTTTCTTTGTCAGAATCTTCAGTCTCGGGGTTCTGTTACTATCGGGTTTGTGTGTCTCAGGATTTTTTCTATGTTGAGTTGCTGAGTTTCGGGCAGTCAGCCTTAGTGTAGTGTTCCTTGGGATTATTGTTGTCAGGATTTTGTACTATATCCCCTTGCTTTCTTTCAAATCCTAAATCTAGTCTTATTGCATGCATCCTGAGCATTAGGAACACCCCCAACAGCATAGCCACTCATGATGCAATAGTCTCCTCTCCTCACTCAGCATTATGAATGGCTAGATTGTGTTAGGGGCATTCCCAAATCCAGGAAAGATGCAGCTGAATTTGATCACAGAATGTAAACAAACACATTTTTGTGTGGTAACACAAGTGTGGCGGGTGGTCTGTTTTTTACTTTTTAAAAAAGGAATCAGAATCAAACTACCAGCTGCATCAGGAATTTCTACAGAATGTGAGCAATCATTACTTGTATTTTTTTAATCTAGGGCAAACTGAGGCCTAAGGGGACTGTTTCCCTCAAAGACTGTCTAATTTAAGTTCTTACTATGTTTCAAGGTCCCCAATCTGGGCCTCCCTCAGTTTTTTTCTTTCCAGCAGCAATTTCAATTAGTTTGCCCCAATAGACAGTTTTTGTAGTGTCCCACAAAATGCTCGGGGATATACAAGGTGTGTCATTTTCTCTGACCGCCTGATCAACTGAGGGATACTTCACAACCTCCTTATCCTTTGGCAGCTCCATATTTAATCTCTAAAACAAGGTTTCTAGACAGCCCGTATCAGTGTTAAGCAGACGAGTGGTTTGATAAACCAAGACTGCCCATTCAGCTTTCTGCTAATTTACTAATCAGTGTTTTCTGTAAATCTAGAGTTAATACAATGTAAGGCAGAATAAAAAGTGATATCATGTGTCAACATAGCGTAGCTTGTCTAACAGTTTGCAGACCTGCCTAACCACCAATCGCTTCTTCTTGGGCATCTATTAGGTGCTAAACAATGAGGCTGAGATAATCAATAATGATCAACGCGCCTTCACCCCAGCCTTCCAGGAGGAGACACAGATACCTAAAGAATGAATAATCAGACCCTCATGGTGCATACACTGAGGCCAAGGTAACCAGTTTCCCATTGTATCGGCCCTTCAACAGGGCATATCTCTTAGCGTTATCTGTCTCCTGGAATGTTAAAGGCCTTAATCACCCAATTAAGAGAAACAAGGTCCTTGGGTACCTCAATTCTCTTAAAACTGATGTAGCGCTACTACAGGAGACATGCCTTTGTCACAGAACTGCCCAAAAGATTTGCAAAAGCTGGGTGGTCCAGGAAATGCACAATGGGTCCCCCCACTAAAACCAGAGAGTAGGCTACTCTCCATGGAGCCCTCAAATGGAAGGTAGAAAATATCCTCAAGACAAGGAGGGATGTTGGATCATGAGCCCAGTATCTACCACAACTGAGAAACTAATCTTACGTAGCATATATGCACCCAGTGTAGACAACCACTCCTTTTGTGCCCACAAATAGTCAGGCACATCAAGATCTGCAAGGTGATACACCCATCCCTGCCATCCGGGCCAGACATCTGAACCTGCCACACGACCCTTCTTAGATACAGCACATCCGGATTCTGACATGCATCCCAAAGCCAGAGCTAGTCTGCAGCACCTCATGGAAGAATGGGGACTACAAGACATATGGTGCAGGGACCACCCCACAGGAAGAGACATCATCTTCTTTTTCAATTCTCACCACTCCTACAGGCATATTAACTACATTCTGACTGACAACTTGGCTGCTCAAGGGGCGACTGACTTATGTGGGGGAAATTACCATCTCCAGTTATGCCCCAGTCTCTTGGACGACGTCCTCCCTAAAGGCAGACAGAATTCTTAATGATGGAAAGTCAACTCTCTCCTCCTGAAGGTCTCAGAGCTCACAGCCTGCCTGCAGGCAGACACAGCCCACCCCTTCTCCACCAATTCCAACCCCGAGATTACCCATGGCACTGCCTGGGAGACTTTCAAATCCTTTATCAGTGAACATTTTATTGCCTTATTCTCCACTTGTTTTATTCTGTGTTTATATGCCACCTGCTGTCCACCATTTGAACCCCACAAGGAACCCCTAGGTGCCTGGCTTAGCTGGACTCTGTCCCCCTATGCAGCTGCCTACCTCATGCTGCTTCGGTTCTTACCCCCAGATGGGGTACAGGGGAGCTCCCAGATCCATCGTCCTTCAGGCAGTGGGGCCATTTTCTTCAGTTTCCTCCCAATCCCCTTGACAGAGGCACTCTGGGAAGGTCTTAGATACATGTTCACACAGAGTGTGCTGCCTGTATCAGTCCCTCTAATGGCATCCTCTACTGCACTGCCACCTGTGGTCAACCAGGTGGCAGCATCGTAGCAAGGACGGTGACCCACACTCCCCAGAGAGCATCTTCTGGGATGCTCAATCCACCTCCACCTGGCTGGTCCCCCAGACCCAGGCTCGTTCCCTGCGTCACCGGTGTCACGAGCGGTAACACTACTGCTCCGCCAATGGGCCGGCTCTTAGATACAAATTTAACATGCTTCTGCAACGCCAAACCAAATGGATGTTGCACATGTCCAAGCACACCTTCGGGGAGCCTGGCAACAAGTGTGGCAAACTGATGGCTTACAGACTGCGCTAGCAGAAAACTGACTTCACTGCAGCATTTAAATTCCCCATCGGGGCTGGTTCTTTTCTACACAGTACAACCCAACACAACATTCTCTACTAAGTAACATAACTAATGTTATAACTACTACTGTTAACAACCTATTTCATTAATATAATATTCTTTACATTCAAAAGTTAATCTTTTTCATATATTTTGTAGCTTCTTGTTCTCAGTATACCTGTAAGTGTAATTCCTAAATAACCTTTTTTTTCCAGATTCCAGTATATTTTTTTCTTTGGTGCCCAATCCCACAGGCTCTGAGCACCTTACTTGTCACAAAAAATACATATAATAGCAGCAGCATAATAAATACAATAAATAATACCATTTACATAAGAACAAATTAGGATACAGTAAGGTAAGCTCTTATAAAAAGATAATGCTCTAGCCAGCACGCGCGTCCGTCTACGACGGCAACGACCCAGGTTCGGAAACGGACTCAGAACGTCAGAGGGCCAGCCGGGGGAAAAGGACTAAGCGTCCTTGGGACTGTTCTCCTTCTCCGGGGGTAGTGTGTCCAGCACGTCATGGATCCCTGGCGGAGGCTGGGGATGATCCATTGTGCCGGCATCATTATTTGCGGGGGATGGAGCAGACATGGGACATCATTGCATGTCCCTGCTCCCAGGTACACCGCACACAAAAAATCCTGGCCCCGAGCATGAAGCCTCACTCTGCCGCTGCCCCCGCTGCCAACAGTGTCCGCCAGATAGGGTCCTGTTCCCATGGACCCACCCTAGGGGGGTAAGACAGAGCACGTTACCACAGACCATGGGGAGGATGCACCTATCGGGGGTAAGCCGCAGTGAGCGGGTGGGGGCTGAGCTCCCTATGGGAGTGGAGGGAGCTGGACCTCCCAAGACAAATTTAGGTGAAATATGAAAACCTTCAAGAGGCCCACTTCCAAAGAGCAGAGAGGGTGGTCAGGCGCATATGGACAAAGGTTCTCTTTTAGGTAGCTAGGACCTGTATCATGTCTGGCTTTGTATGTTAACAAACCTGTCTTGAAGAAGATGCGCCACTGCACCAGCCAGTGCAACGTCTGCAAAGCCGGACAGATATGCTCGGAGCAACATACTCCAGCAATCAATCTAGCTCCGGTTTTCTGCATCAGCTGCAAGTGGGGCATCAAATCTCTGGATAGCTCAAGACAAAGTATTACAATAGACCAGCCTAGATGTCACAAAGGCATGCACTAGGGACTTCAAGTCATGAGGGCTGAGAAATGGCTTGATCCAGGTGATGTTCCTAAGATAAAAGAAACCAACACCTAATATTCCATAGTCACCTTGTGATCCAGGATGACACCCAGATTCTTCACCCGGTGTCTGGCTACAAGATGAGTAGGCCCAGTTGGCCCAGTAGTGCTACCACTCACAAAATGAGCCCGAGGTTTTGGAGGGCCAGCCTGAGGAAGAAGGACTGAGCTTCCACAGGACCACTCTTCTCCTCCGGGGGGGGGGCAAGAGCTTGGTGCTCAACTATCGGATATCGCAGCCTAAGCCACAGAAGAGGGGAGACGTTTCAGACGTCAGTGTGTGCGCCTTGATGTCAATGCATATCCGTCTCCAGTGGAGAAAAAGCGAAATTTAAATACCTGTAAATTTTCTTTCTCCATTGATTTGGTCTCTGGGCTTCCATACAAATGGGCTGGTACGTACCTCCTGATGCAGATACGCAGGCAGGAACTAAGCTCTGCAACTGGGGATATCCAGCCCTCCACTTCCTGTTTCCATCAGTTCTTCCAAAAGCAGTCCAAATGTGGCAATACTACATGAACTTAGAAACGAAAAAAAAAAGAAAATTGAGGCATTCATGGCCAATTGGCCAACTTTATACATTTTGGGAGGGAAGCAGAAGCCCGGAGACCAGCTGTCGGATAAAGAAAATTGATAGGTATTTACATTTCGTTTTCTCTCTCCTAAGCTGGTCTTTGGGCTTCCATACAAATGGGATGTACAAAAGCAGTACATCCCCAGATATCCCGAGTGGGAAGAATGTAAGTGCCCTTAAGGGCTCACCACCGCCTGAAGAACTCGGCAGCCAAGGGCCTTCCTTGAAACCGTCACATCAGTTGTAAAATGTTGTGAGCATTAATGAATCGACCAAGTGGCCACCCTGCATAGGTCTGCTGGAGATACTTCTCTGAAGTCTGCCCATGAAGTAGCCATGGCCCTGGTAGAATTTATTTAATTTATTTGGTTATTCGGATACAACCTTTCAGTATACACTCTTTTACAAAGGTTCCACATGTCAGGATGTAAAACAGCAGACATAACAAAAACTTGACAGTTAAAATATAAGATTGCTGTGTAACACAGAAAATAGATAAATAATAACACATGAGTAACCTAGACAACTGAAATTAAACAGCGGAAGGAGATTCCCAATTAGCAACATATAGCATAGTTGCCCCGGGGGGGGGCTGTCAAGGTACAGTATCAGCAAGGGCCGGGACAAAGGAAGGAAGAGTGGAATGAGGTTTCCCAGTTAACAGCGTCACGGCTGGCACCCCAGGGGAGCCTGTCAAGAATGGGGCTGTAGGAAAGGGTAGGAGAAGAAAGAGGGCGGGGAAGAGTGCAATGAGGGCAGATTAGAGAGGCAGGGGGAGAGAGAGAGAGAGAGAAAGGATTGGGAGAAGGAGAATATTTTGGGAGGGTGGTGGTGGAAGGGAGGGGGAGATGGAGGGAGGTTGGAGGGTGCTAGGGAGGGTGGCAAGGGATGGCAGGTGGGGGTCCAGGGTAGGTAAAACAGGAGGAAAGCTCAGACAGATGAGGGGGCTATCCCGGTTGAGGAAATGGTTTAAGAGGGAATGGGCCCTCACTAGGCCAGGCAAGGTTACTTCAGCCTGATCATAAGCAGTGGTGATGACAGAACAGATCCATCTGGCTATAGAGTCCTTCAAAGCTTTTTAACCCATATTTTAACCTGTAGTCAAGATGAACAAACTGGAAGCTTTTTGAATAGAATTCATTCATTTAATGTAAGTTTTCACCGCTCTTCTTGGATCCAGCATGTGAAATTCTCTTTCCTTTTCATTTTCTGGGTGTGGGCAGAAGCAAGGCAGAATCAACTCCTGGTTGCAATGGAATGGAGACATGACTTTTGGTAAAAAAAAACCTGGATCTGTTCGAAGCACCACAGAGTTCTGATGAAACACAGTATGCGGCTCTTTGGTGGATAAGGCTCCTAGCTTGCTGATTCTCCTGGCTGAAGCAACAGCTATGAGAAAAACGACCTTCACTGTGATGCATGAGGGATGTCTCCTTGAGAGGCCCAAAGGAAGCCTTGGTCAAAGCTCTGAGAACCAAATTAAGCCTCCAAGGTGGCACCGTTGGCTTGGTTGGAGGGCGCTTTAATGTTGCTGCCCTTAAAAACCTCCTGACATGGGGATGTGAACCCAATGACTCTCCGGAATCCACCAACAAGAGCGCCCCCAGCACAGAAACCTGAACCCGTTATGTGGCTGGTTGCAGTCCACTGTCAAATCCATCCTGAAGAAACTGCAGTAGTACAGGCAATGATACTGGCTGACTCTGTATGTGTTTGGATTGGAGCCAGAAAGTACAGTTACGTAAGAACTTACCGTAACAGTAGATCTTTGAGAGAGGTTCCTTCAGTAGGTCATCACATACAGGACTAGCGTCGAGACACACGGCAGACTTTTCTAGCAATACCTGATGGTGGACCGCCCACCCGATGTCACATGACCAATGTCAGCGTGCTGTATAGAGCAGGCGATCCCCACGCCTGCCCTCCAGTTCTCCGGCCAGAGCCAGGAAGAGACCTGACAGTAGGAGTGAACAGGATTTGGAGTCCCTGTAAAACATCAAGCGAGGGAAGGAGGGGAGGGAGGAGGAAAACATGACCTACTGAAGAACCTCTCTGAAGATCTACTGTTATGGTAAGTTCACTACGTAACTGTACTATCTTACTTGGTGGGTTCCTTCAGTAGGTCATCACATATAGGACAGAGTTCCAAGCAGTCCCTCCAAGGAGAGACCGAGAGAAACTAGGAAGAAGGAGAACAAACTCCAACAGAAAAAAATGGAATCTAGAATGGACCCAGCCTAGGACAGAAGGTCCTGCAAGACAGCTAGGCCAAAACCGGCCCTCCGCCTAGAAGCGATGTCCAGACTGTAATGTTTGGTAAAGGTATGGACAGAACTCCAAGTAGCAGCGGCGCAAATGTTGGCCGCAGAAACATTATGCATGAAGACCACGGAGGCAGCCATGCCCCTAGTAGAATGACCTCTAATGGTACCTGGCAGAGGTTTTTCGTACTTCTGGTATCAGAACCTAATGCAGTTGCCTAACCATTTGGACAGGCCCTGCTTAGAAACCGGTTTGCCCCTTGATCTAGGAACCAAAGAGCAAACAGCTGGTCAGAGGTCGGAATTCTTTGGTCTCAGTGAGTGCAACACCGGAGAATCCGATGAACATACATCGTATGAAGGAGTGACTCACCTCTGTTACAGGGGGATGGGTAATAGACAGGAAGCTCTACTAATTGATTCAGCGTGGCTTCAGCCTCCACCTTGGGAAGAAACTTCGGATGTGTTCTGAGGACCACCCGGTCCCTATGTAAAACCAGATAGGGCTCCTTGCAGACTAGTGCGTGAAGCTCCGAAATCCTTTGGGCTGATGTGATGGCCACGAGAAACAGAACCTTCCAGGAAAGGAAGCATAAATCACAGCTCATAGCTGGCTCGAAAGGAAGAAGGGTGAGCTTTTCCAAGATGAAGTTCAAGTCCCAAGGAGGGGTTGGGCTGCGGAGGGGGGGTTTCAGATGGAGAATCCCTTTCAGAAAGGTTTTTGAGACCTCCAACTGAGCCATGGGTTTACCATCCACAAGCTCGTGGTACGCAGAGATAGCTGAAATGTGGACCTTCAAAGAAGAGTACGATAGACTGGAGTCTAAAAGAGAGGAGAATATTCCATGACTCACGGGGCAGAACAAAAGAAGGGGTTCCAACCCTTAGAGGTCGCCCAGATGGAAAACCTTTTCCACTTCATGGCATAAGTGGAATGTGTAGAGGATTTTCTGGCCTCAATGAGGACTTGAGCAATCCAGGAGGAGACCCCGAAGCAAGAGATCGCTATGTCTGCAGAAGCCATGCATGAAGATGCAGGGTCCTGAGCCCCGGATGTAACAATCGACCTTGATCCTGGGTCAGGAAGTCGTGAGTCACTGGAAGTGGAACCAGTGGTTCCCTGGAGAGCTGTTGCAGCAGCAGGAACCAGATCTGTCTCAGCCAGAGAAGGACGATGAGAATCATCTTTGCTCTCTCTGCCTGAAGATTGAGAAGGACCCTCTGTAGAATGGGAAATGGAGGGAAGGCATGCAAAAATTTCCCTGTCCCAGAGAGAGAGAGAGAGAGAGAGAGAGAGACTGTTAAAGTGCGTTCCAAATACCATGCCCTGGAACGGCAAGCAAAAACTGGGAAGTTTACGCTGGATTCGGAGGCGAAGAGGTCGATTTCCGACGCTCAACGTAGGGAAGATGGATTCCACCCTTCCTGATGCAGTTGCCACTCATGAGCTAGAGTCCGAGACCTGCTGAGACTGTCCACCAGGACGTTTAAAAACGCCCGGGATGTGCGCAGCCACAAGGACCAGATGACGCTGGACTGCCCAGCACCACACCCGCGTGGCTTCCCGGCACTGGGGGTGCGACCGGGTTCCCCCTTGTTTGTTGATATACCAAACCACAGACACGTTGTCCATTTGGATTAGCAGTGATCCCTTGGGAAGGAGGGACTGGAAGGCCTGTAGAGCATATAGGACCACCCTCATCTCCAGAACACCAATATGCAAAGAAGTCTCCAAGCTGGACCATAGTCCCTGGGCTTGGTGTTCCCTACCCCATACTTTCGAGGCATCCGTGGTGAGGGAAGCCAGGGTGCGGGCTGGAAGGAAGCCCCAAGGAAGATTCAGAATCCATCCACCAATGCAACTTTTCTGAACTCTGAGGAGACCAGTACCAAATGGTCAGGTCGTCCAGGAGCTGATCCCACTGCATCCGCAAGGATCACTGAGTGACCCTCATGTGAAGCCTTGCCAGGGGAATGGTTGTGATGGAGGCCGCCATCAGGCGCAGGACGTCGCGAGCTGGGATGGTCCTGAGAAAAGCCACTTTGGAGGCCTAACAAAGAAGGGTCTCCACCCTGTCTGGAGGAAGAAAGGCTCTGCACCGGACCATATCCAGGACTGTCCCACTAAACTGTACTCTCTGGGCAGGAATGAGGGAGGACTTGGGAACACTGACTGTGATCCCTAGTCTGTTGAAGAGGTCCAGGGTGAAGTCAAGAGCCTCTAGAAAAGAATCTCTGGATGGGGCTGAAATCAGCCAGTCATCCAAGTAAGGGAAATTGTGGTGCAAAAAGGCTGCGGACACCGCCAGGCACTTGGTAAAGACCAGCAGTGCCAAAGACAGACCAAAAGGGAGCGCTCAAAACTGAAAGTGCTCCCCCTGGAAGCGAAAGCGCAGGAACCAGCGGTGGCAGAGGAAGATGGGGATGTGCAGGTAGGCATCCTGCATATCCAGAGCACAGAGCTAGTGGTTCTCCATAAGGAGTGGAAGGAAACATAGAAACATAGACTTTGACGGCAGATGAGGACCACTTGGCCCACCCAGTCTGCCCATTTCCCTACCTATTGGATAAGCTGCAGATTCTAGTTAACCAACAGCCTACTTCCTGCAACCCCCCACTATAATTGCCTTATGTCTGTCCCAAAGGAGGCTCTGGAGTGTCAGCATCCGAAATTTTTTGTACTCGACAAACTGATTTAGCTGGCTTAAGTCGGGTATGGGTCTGAAGTCCCCAATCTTTTCTGGAACCAGGAAAAAATGGGAGTAAAACCCCTTTCCCCTTTGCTCAAGGGAAACATGCTCTATTGCTTCCTTGAGCAAGAGCGAGTTTATCTTTTCGTGAATGAGGAGGGCCTGGTCCCATGAGTAAGAGGACTTCTTTGGTGGAGTTTACGAGGGAATTTCCAGAAACTCTATGGTGTGTCCGACGGACACTAGCTGTAGGACCCATTGGTCAGAGGTGATCGCCCTCCACCCCTGCGCATGGCAGGCGAACATCCCCCCCCACCTGCTCCCCATCGAGAGACTGAGGAGGCACTAGGGATGAGGAGTCAAGAAGTGGCAGGGCGTTGAGGGGGAGAACCCCCTGAACGTCTCTGGCTTTTGAAGGCAGGAGAGGTGGCTGCACCCGTGGCCTTACGCTTCCTCTGGTGGTGCGCCAGGGCATTCTTTCTCTGCCTCCAGGTCCTTTTCCGAAAGGGCTACTGCTGGGAGCCTGATCGATACATTGACTGCAGACCTAAGGGCAAGGCCCTGTTCTGTAGGTCTCTGATAATGTCATAGTGTCCCAAAAGCACCTAAAGGGGCGTTCGTCGCCAACTGGACCTCATTGGTGAGTCCGGAGGTGAAGCCAGGAGGTGCCATCCAGGGCAATGGCAGCTGCTGAGATACGTGCCACCAAGTCAGCGAGTCGTAAGTGGCGTAAAGCGTAGGCTCTACGAGACTTTGGAGAGGTGAAGATCCTTGGCAAGTTCCTCCTTTAAAGGCGAGGGGTCCATGGATTGGACTCGCGCTTCTAACCTGGCCAAGGTAGCCTTTTAGTGGGACACCATGTGGGCCACATAGTTAAGGAACCGGAGGGCACATGTGGCCGACGAATAAATCTTTCTTCTGAACTGGTCCATCTGCCTCAACTCTTTGTCCGGAGCAGAGGTGCTCATGTGCTTTGGCATTGAGGAGCGACCATGAGCCGCAGAAATGACCACAGAGTCAGCCTTGGGATGTGCCTTCAGGCACGGGGCATCCTTCGGCGCCCGGTAAAGTCTGTCCACACGTTTGGGAACAGCCGGGAGAGAATGAGACATCTGCCAGATGGTAGTGGTGAGGTCTTGGTAAGGTGCCATCCAAGAAGGAATGGGGACCGGGGACATACACTCTAGGTTGAGATGTTCCTCGAGCCTCTGTCTCATAGGGTCCTGATCCTCAGACTCCCAGTCGAAGTAATCCTTCATGGACCTCAGAAAGTCTGAAAAAGTAGGGTCCTCTGGTGGAGATTTGAGAGCTTGGTGCCTTCGGGCCCTCAGGCTCTTCGGACCTTCTCTAAGAATCGTCAGCCCCCTCTGAGCTATCATCATCGTCCGCCTCCTCGACAGAACGGTGTCGGGTATCGGGAAGGGAAAACCTCCAGATGAGTCTTCCCCGAGACATGGACAGTAGCAATGGAGAAACTGCTCAGGGAAGGAGACTGTGGGAGTGGGAGCCTAGTCTCCAGGTCCGAGACCAACTACAAAACTGTGCCCCTGCCACCAAGACTGAATTAGAGCCTTGAAATCCAGAGCAACTGGGGGGGGTGGAGGCTGAGGAGGGGGAGGAGGAGGAGGAGGAGGAGGAATAGGAACAACTGGTGGAGGGTAATAACCCTGGAATCCCTGATAAGTAGAGCAGGGATTAAACCCAGGTAGAACTGTCCGAAATGACTCCAGTCCGGAGGGGGACCTGCTGGGTAGTGGTCCCCAGGAAACCCCTGCAGGTAATGCAGGACAGTTCGGGGTCTAGAGTAAATCCCCGTCCTCAGATCCAGCGGTGGGTGTACCCACGTCGGACCCGCCATGGTATAGATCGGTTGGAGGGTCCAGCGTCGGGACAGCCCACATCAGGGGAACCAACGTCGGGACTGGCACCACCCGATACAGTGCCGGAAGGGGATCCAGCGTTGATGGGGCTGGCATCGGGGCCGGACGAAGGGGCCCTGGCAGAGAGACCTGATCCAGTGTCGGGGCCAAATGCTGAGGCCAGTCGAACGGTCCAGGCTGTGGGACTGTCGTCGGGACATCTGGCATCGAAGGGGGCGCCGGAATCCCACCCGAAGGCGGAGGAGGGGCCTCCACGGTAAGGCCTGCTGGCTGAGGAGAGCCTCCTCAGCCCAGACCAGAGAGGGGAACACAGGCTGACACGAGGCGCTGACAGTGTTGAGGGGTTTACACCATCGCTGCAGAAATACCCGCTGGAGAAGGAGGGCAGGAAGGAAGAGGTGGGAGAGGGGCTCCCTCGGGTTCCGAGCCGAGATTGGGTGAGGCGCTCGCTAGTCCCTCAACGGGTGAAACACACCCGCGCGTACTATAGGGACGGCTGTCTTAGCGAGGAGCTGGGGTGGGCGGGAGGAGTCCCAGACCGGCTTATCGACCGGTACCAGGCGCATAACCTCAGCCTGGTGAGTCGACTTCAGCACCCGCCGAATCCCCAGAGGAGCAGGGGCCAACGTTCGGGCTGAGGCGGTGCGGTCAGAGGAGCCAACAACCGGCTGACCCGCTACGGTCTTACCAGACTTACCATCCGATTTTCTAGGCGACGGCTGGGCCTTGCTCATTGAGGGCTGCGCATCATTGGCGGAGCGCTCCCGCTCCTTGGATTTCTCCTTATGCTTCTTGGAAGGAGAAGATTTTTCAGCCGAGGACTCTCTCAAATCGGTCCATCTTCTTTTCAAGGGAAGCCTGCTGTCTCCTTTTCTTTGTGGTCTGATTGAAGGTATGGCATTCGGGACAGGAAGAAACAGGATGAACCAAGCCTAAACAAAGGACGCACTTAAGGTGACCGTTTTTGTGCGGGATCTACGTGCCACAAAATGACACTTCTTGTTGGGTGAAGACATCAAGAAATAAGGTCAAAAAGGCGAGGAAAAACTTTCACTACGATCGCTAATGGAAGTCTGCAATGCGACTGACATGAGGCGACAGTGGGAGTGGGGACTGCCCACTATATACAGTCACGCTGACGTAAGTCACATGACGTCAAGTGGGCAGTCCCCCGTCAGGTATTGCTAGAAAGTCTGCCGTGTGGCCCGACGCCAGGTCACGCCAGTCCTGTATGTGATGACCTACTGAAGGAATCCTCTCAAGGTAAGAGCAAGAATTTCCTCCAAATTCTGTAATACACTTTAAATGAAGAGGGGTGACTCGAGTGCACCATCATTTCAATAACAGAAGCTGTGTAGCCTAGCTCTTTGAAAGTTTCCCGGTCAATCTTCAGGCAGAGAGGGAAAGGTCGTTCAGACTGGGGTGCAGTACCGGACCCTGATGGAGAAGGTCCAGGCTGATCTGGAAAGATAGAGGTGGCAGCCTTGAAAGATAAATGAGAAGCGGGAACCATGAGCAACGAGGCCATCAGGGACACACTAGAATTAGTTCTGCCTGGTCAAGAGCCACTTTTTGTAGGACTCTGGATAGAAGCGGTATTGGAGAAAAAGCATGCAGGAGACCGAACTGACCCCAGTCTAGGGAAAAGGCATCCTGAGCCACCGCTAGTTCATCCTTGGCCAGGGAGCAGAATTGCTTTACCTTGGAGTTTCATCAGCAGGTGAAAAGATCTGAGGAATGCCCCACTGTTCTGTTAGGATGTGGAAGGCACTGTACTTCAGCTCCAATTCTCCTAGTAGAACATCTTGGCGACTGAGCCAGTCTGCTGTGACAGTTTCCTGTCCTGGAATGTACACTGCCCTTATGCTTGCCAGGAGGTGCTCTGCCCACTGAAAGAGAAGAAAGGACTCCCGTAGCATTTTTGAGCTTCTTGTTCCGCCCTGATGGTTGATGTACGCCATCGTTGTTCGACTGTCTGTTAGAATCAGTACGTACTGATCGAGGACTTGCTGTCCAAAGTGCATCAGGGCTAGGCGTACTGCTCTCATCTCGAGGACGTTTATGTTATACCTTGCTTCTAACAGTGACCACTTGCCCTGAGCTGACAGCTGATGCAAGTGAGCCCCCAGACCCTGAGGCTGGCATTAGTTGTGATTCAGATTTGGCGTGGATGGCCCAACTTGCAACCCCTCATGACATCTGACCTCTGAGTCTACCACTGGAGGGAAGCTTTTATCTGTTGAGTAATGGGTATCAGTTGGTGCTGGCTGTGTCTGGACTTGGACCACAGCTTGAGCAAGTATGCTTGAATGGGCCACATGTGGACTAGGGCCCAAGGGACTGAATCCGCCAGCGATACTAGAGCCCCAATTAGCTGCATGAAGGAGTGATCTGGCAGCTGAGGACTTGTATGAAACTTCTTGATGAGCTTCAGCAGGTGCCTGAATTTTGCTTCCTGGGGAAAGACCTTGTAGGCTTGTGTCATGAAGTCTGCCCCCAGGTGGTTCAAGGTCTGACTTGGAGTTAGGGAACTCTTTCTCCAGCTGATGATAAATCCGTGTGCTGACAGGCACCATACTACCTCCGCCACTGCTTGGATGGCTTGGTCGAGCTGCAGGGCCTTAAATGAGAATATCATCCAAGTAAATGAAAAGTTGTATCCCTTGGTTCCGAAGGTGAGCTATGACCGCTACTAGCACCTTGGAGAATTTCCCTGGGGATGAAGAAAGCCTGAATAGCAGTGTTTTGAATTGGAAGTACTGCTTCCCCACCTTGAACCTGAGATATTGCCTGTGTAGTTCCGGGATGGGAATATGCAAATAGGCATCTTGCAGATCAATGGATGCCAGAAAATCCCCTTGTTGCAATTCCCTGATGACAAGGTTTCCATCTTGAAAAGTCTGCTGCAGACAAAATGATTCAGGAATTTGAGGTCTAGAACTGGCCTGAATCCACCTGTGTGTTTTGGCACGATGAAGAATAGGGAGTAGACCCTCTCCCGACTGATCTCTGTGGGGGCAATTTGCTCAATAGCCCCTGCTTGAAGAAGGTCTGTAATGGCCTGTAACACAGACTGTCTTTTGGACGGGTTGTCCGGGATAGGGGAGGGCATCACGAGGTAGTGGGGGTTTGGATTTGAATTCTATTAGCTAACTCTTGCTGATGATGTCTTGGACCCATCTGTCCAATGTGGTTTGGACGCATTCCGCAAGAAAAAATGAAAGTCTGCCCCCTACTCGAGGATTGGCCCGGATAGCTTCATTGTGACTTCTTGTCACTGTTCGTGGTGTCTCTGATGCAACCACCACCACCGGATCTGCCTTTTCTGAAGCTATGCTGGGTACTCGAGGAGAACCATGTTCTCTTCACAGAGAAATTAGAGTTTTAACCCTTATTGTAACCTTGGTCATGCAACTTGCATCTGGGGCTTGAGGACCATGATTTGCCCCTGCCATGACTGGGGCACATGTACCTTAGCCGTCTCCCCGGATTCCTTCACTGCTTCCTTCAGAGCTGAGCCAAACAGGAGATTACCTTCACAGAGTGCATTTTGGAAATGGCTCTTCAAAGAGGCATCTGCTTGTCAGGCCTGAAGTCAGAGGTTACGGCAAGCCGAAGTTTGATAAAACATGGTCTGAGTGGCACACCTGACCGCCGCCTCTGACTCGTCTGCTGCATAAGCTGATGCCAAACCCATTAATTGCAGCTGATAAATAATAGCCTTGTTCTTCTCCAGGTCCTCAGTGAATTGAAATGCTAATTCTGAGGCCCTGGATAGAGAGGCTCGGCCCAAAAAAAAAAAAAATTGGCAGTTGCCACCTTGAGAGACGTTGCTGATGCTTGGAAGGCCTTCTTGAGTGAGGCATCCACTTTCCTGTCCACTGGGTCCCCGAGTGATGCCCTTCCCTTGGCTGGGATGACCATCCGCTTGATGAGGTTCTAAATCAGAGGGTCAATTCTGGGGCAGTCTAGCCACTTTCCAGATTGTTTCTTGTCAAGCTTGAAGAGCTTCGAGATCAGCCGGGGCAATGGATACGTGCGTTCTGGACCCTGCCATGCCTCTTTTAGCACGTCCTCTATGGCTGGAGGAATAGGGAATGCTATGGCTGGTTTGGTGGCAGATGCCAGGTGAAAGGCCAGTTTCGGCTGTGCTGGAGCCACTGGGGAAGAATCAAGATGAATTTTAGCTGTGACCTTCTTAATGAAAAAAGGTCCTCCAGGTCAAGTTTCTGGAAGGGGAGTCATCGGAGTCCAAGGATGAGTCCACTAGCTCCCCCTCTTCTGGAGAAGAACTGGAGTCTGAGGAGCCTGGGAAACAGTCCCTGCGATGCTGCCCCTTGTGGGTGTTCCTAGATCTGCTCTGAGACCGAGATCTTTTCTTCCTCTTCCTGTGGCGTGAGGAATGCTGATCCTCCTTATCCGAGGATCTGCTCCTGTATCAGGATTTCTTTCTTTTATCAAAGTGATGTGAGGACAGCTGTCCCTCTTCAGATGAGGACATGGATGGGGGTCCTCTTTCTTTTAGCCTTCTTGTGAGGTTGCACATCTGGTGACCGCAGAGGTTGCCAGCTGAAGCTTGAAGGGTTCACTGCAAAGGCCCTATTTAGCTTGTCTGTGAGGTCTGGGGTCAGAGAGGGTGTTGCAGACTGCTGGGTCTTCCTGGTGGCCGCTGCCTCATACCTAGTGGCTACTACTTGATCAGACCCCTCTGTCTGCTGGCTATCAGTCTGAGCCGAGGCATGGGAAGTCTCCACCATATCCTCCCCAGTTGCAGACACTGCCTTCTCACATTTTAGGCACAGTGAACCTGCAAAGGTGATTAGAAGAGGAGATTTGCAACGCTGGCATTTTCTGCCCCTGGCAGGCTTGTCTGAGGCCATGCCTGAAAATGGCTCTAATCCCGTTTGATTCAGCGTACCCCCCCACCCCACTCCACCCGGATTCCTGATAACAGGAAGCTGTCCAGAAGAATACTGAAGCTCCAATGGGACACTGCTGCTGGCCCTTTAAGGGCAAAAAGCTGAGCTGTTTAAACTGCTGCCTTGGTCCTGATTAGTTAAGACTTTCTTGCTCCCTTAGTGCTGGGGAGGGGGACCTGCAGTCTGGGTAAGAAGCTCTGTTATGACCTGAGCAGCACTCTTGATGAACTGCCACACTCACCAGTGACAGAGCACTGGACCGTTGCTGTGCAGCTGAATTAGAGATGTAGGCCCACTGTTGTCGAGCGGCTGAAAGAGTCAGTGAGCCGGTCGTCAACAGAAGAAAAACAGTACTGCCGTCGACGAGGACAGAATCCTCTCAGAGCACTGAGGTGCTATTAATGTCCAATCACAGAAAAAATGGCACCAGTCGACGAAATCCACCAGTCGACGAACTCGAAGGCTAAAATGAACACTGGGTTGAGCCCAGAAACGCGGGGAAAAAACTCTCCGGTAAAGTGGGGCCTGTCTGTGCAGCTTGCAAGGCTGGGACTGGGACCCATGCTAGAGTGCTCTAAAGTGCTGCTTTTCTTCAGCAATCCCAATAAGAAATTACATTTTGTGACTTACAGTCTGACATACCTCTCAACTGTCACACATTATGAGGTACGTCACTCATTTTACCTCTCAGAAACCCTTTTTCCATCATGGGGAAGGTGATATTCGACATTCCTCACTGAGACTTTAAAGCAGAAAGTCGTAATAATCTATTATGCCTGGTTAAACAAAAACATTATGAACATTAGAGCACTGATAGTTATAGTATTCTGAGCTTTGTTAGAAGATATGTCACACATTTTGCTCATTTGTCACACATTATGTCACACATTTTGGTGAAGAAAGGTTGAAAGGTATGCAGTCTGATGTCTTCAGCTCTGCCACGTGGTGAAAGAGCTCTGCTGCACAGTACCTGCTAGCTGGAAGGCAGGAAGTAAACTGATGTAAACAGGAAGTGGAGGGATGGATATCCCCAGCTGCAGAGCATAGTTCCTGCCTACATATCTGCATCAGGAGGTACAGCCCATTTGTACGGAAGCCTGGAGACCAGCTTAGGAGAGAGAAAAGGAAAATACACCTGACCACGCTGGATGACCACTGTCATCGCAGACCCCACATCAGTGGCTCAGGTACCTCCTGCACCTCCCGAGGGCTGGATCCTGGTACTGGCAAATTGAGGGACTTTCCGCCCCCTACCACGGATGGCATAACCGTGGGGGACCTCAGAGAAAGGTAGGTAAGACCTGGGGGGAAGCCAGGGTGACAGGGTTGGGTGAGACAGGGGAGGATTTGAAGAAAAACAAAAAAAGGATAAGTAGGCCGAGATGTGAACCAGCCGCCCCCCACCCACACAGTCTTGTCCGGTTCAATCAGAGTGAGCTGGAGGCCATCCAGTCACTGATCACAGATTTATTTATTGAAATGTTTCACCAAGGAGGCATGCTGAGCAACAGGTTGCTCATCTCCCAGTGCAACCTGGTGGGGTAGGGGAACATGAGGATAGTATACAGAGATTTGGTACACTAACGTAAGATTTACATTTGATTACATTCAAATAAAATGAGTAGACTACAGAAGCAATGAAACAGCATAATGCTAACAGTTTTGAACTAGATAGATACAATAGCACAAAATAACATTTAAAAGCAAACACTAAGCGACACATAACTCTGTAGCTAGAAAATGACTGAATGGAATTCTAGTAATTTGATCTAGGGCAAACAGTGAGAAGTAACACAAGACAGTGCAAGCTAGCTAAGGTATAACAGAAGTGCAAATTGTCTACAAGTACAATAGGGTTAGTCATAACTAGGGCTAAGTAACGGAGGGGGATGGGGGAGGGAAAGGGAGGTGAGAGGCATATCAAGTTTCAACCCTTTCAGGATAGTAAGAATCCTGCCAGAGGTCGATTCAGGGCAAGGACAGGGGAGGTGATGAGTGCTACACAGAGAGATGGGGAGGGGAGGCAGAGAAAGGGGTGATGTGCTGGCCGGTGGCTGACAGCTGAGGTACTGGACACCACACCTCGTGCCACTTGGCGGCCAGGTTGATAAAAGCGGACTTGGGTGCGTCGAGAGTCAGCAGGAGAAGGAGGATGGAGCATCCATGACAGCTCTCACCTCTCTCTGGAGTGGGTAAAGGGGCCATCGCTCTGCAGCGGCACCAGCGGAAGTCAGGGCACTACAGGTGTGGCACACAGCAGGGTTGGGGGCGCAGTGGACTTGCACAGGGTGTGCTGACGTCATTGCTTGTCCAGCTCCAGGGTGAAAATCCAGGAGGAAAATCGTGGTGCAGTCATGGCAGCTGATGGCCATGCACGCACCCGGGACCTAGAGTGTACCCCGGTATAGATCCAGGTCCCCAGCAGGGGAGAAAACACTGGAGGAGGTTGGTTGCTGACCAGACCGGGACTGGGGTGTGGGTGCCGGTGGCCGGACAACCTGCCAGTGCACTCCGCAGAGGAGGTAAACATAACATAAAAATAATGTTTGGGATTGGGAAAGGAGGATTTTAAAAACTTGAAAGAGAAAGGAGAGTAACAGCCAATACATAAAGAAGAATATATGAAAAGGGAAGAGGGTAGGAAAAAACTGGTGGGGATTAAATATTTAGAATCGTGGAAAGTAAATCAGTTATAAATAAGCAGTAAAAGATGAAGGGAATAAAAGTTTTACAATTATTTTTGTTTGGATTATTAGCTCTTTTACAGAAATCTAGTTCTCAGGAAAACTTTGGTAATGTAGGGGCAACTGCCATTTCTTTAAGGTAATATATAAATGGGAAAATTATCGAATGGGGCCTTTTGGTAGAAGTGGTAGAAACCAGTTTACACAAAACTGGAACCGGTTTAATGTTAAATTTAATGCCTCTCTTTCCCTCTCTTTATGCTTAAAGAGGCCTTCCGTGAGATTGACAATGATTCTGCTTTTGGGTGGGGACACAGAACTGAACCCAGGTCCCTGCCCAACAGATAAATTTAAAATCATTTTTGATAATGCAAGAAGTTTAAAAACAAAAACGGATATTCTGAAACTATGGGCTGCAGATGAACTCCCTGACATTATAGCTATAACAGAATCGTGGTTAACTTCACAGGTTCATTCAAATGAAATTGAAATACAGGGCTTTTTTCTTCATAGAGCAGATAAGGAAGAGAGGTGGGGAGGGTCTGTTGTACACAAATTGGAAATTGGGAAGTTTTAGGGTAGTTTACTCAGGGACAAAACGTCAAATGGAAATTTTGTTGGTTCAACTCTAGAAGTATAATCTTGTTATTGGAGTGGTTTATTCACCTTCAAAAGTGAGGGTGGTGGAATTTGTGCATTTGGCACAATATATACAGAAACATACAATGGGTTGTGACCTGCTTTTGTTGGGGGATTTCAATGCAGCCTGGGGTGGCCAAGGGGCAATGCACTGTCATAGGGCTCGAGTCCCCTTGGCCTGACCCAGGTTGTGATGACTCTAACTAGAAAGACAGACTTGAATAGTAAAGGAAATATATTAGATTGGTTTTGTAACTGAACGTATAAAAGTTCAAGAGGTGTAGGTCAATCAACCAATATTGGGTGACCATTGCTCAATTACATGTAAACGTAAACTAAAAGCTGAGGGTCAAGGAATAAAACCAGAAACCCCTATAAAAATAAGAATGAAATCTTTTAAAAAGTACAGTGAAGAATTATTTTTATATACATTGGCAAATTTAGAGTGGTACAGGATTTTTCTTATTCCTGATCTGGATTTAGCTGTGAGGGAATTTACTAGAATGTTTCTAGAGGTTTGTAACAGGATTGCCCCTTTTAAATCAATTATAGTAAGGGAAAAAAAATCAGCCCCCATGGATGACAGAGAAATTAAAAAAGGAAATAAGAATAAAACGTCAACTATGGAAGAGGGCAAATAAATCCCTAAGTAAAACTGATTGGAAAGCGTATAAAATACATAGTAACAGAATGGGCACAAAAATAAAAAATGTAAAAAGCCATTATTATAGAACAAAAATTGCTGATACAGTTGACCTTCGGAGATATTGGTCTGAGTCAATCCTTGGAGAAAACAGTTATAAATTAACCCCCGGTCCAAATTCAACAAAACGGTGTACTTCAAAGTAAAGTAAATTCTGCAAATGTTTTGAATGCATATTTTACAGAATTACCCAGAATTCCTGAAATTGAAAATCAATTGTTCTCAAATTCTCCATCTACTGCTACCCTAAAAATCCCAAGATTTAGATTTAAGAAATTTAGCTGTAACAAGGTTCAGAAGGAACTAAATAACTTAAAAATTAACGAAGCATATGGGTCAGATGAAATAGAACATCGGTTTCTAAAAGATGTCGTTGATTCTTTGGCCCCTATACTAAGATATTTCATTGGAGTTTAATGGAAAGGAGATTTCCTCCCAGCTGGAAAAAAAACAAAGGAAGTTCCAGTCTTTGTCGGGGAGGATCCAACTGATCCCTCAAATTATAGGCAGATAGCCCTGTTGTCCACGGTGTCAAAGGTAATGGAAAAATTGGTTCAGAAACAATTAAGTAATTATCTGGAGAAATATCATCTACTTTCAGATTCACAATCAGGATTCTGAAAAGGGCGTTCCACAGACACCGTGCTCACCGGCCTAACAGATCTCGTCTCCTCTCAAACTTGGGGGGGTGCGGTATTCATGAACCTGTCTAAAGCCTTCGACACCACGGACCACAGGGTTTTACTTCAGAGACTGGAAAAACTGGGCCTAGATTTTGAAACTTTAGGATGGTTTACTTCTTACTTATCAGGAAGATCACAATTGGTTCAACTTGAAGATGTAACCTCAAAACAGCTTTAAGTTATTAGATGGGTACCACAGGGGTCCATTTTGGGCCTGACCCTTTTTTTGATTTATGTAAATGATTTGGTAAAAAATTGCCAATAATACTAAAATTAAATAATATGTTGATGATACAGTTTTGTTAGCACATGGTACGAACATTAAAGAGGTTGAAAAGGGGCTCCAAGAAGATTTTATAGGGTTAGAAATTTGGTTAGCCAACTCAAAAGTAGTATTAAATAGCAAAAAAACTAAAACCCTTCTTTTTTCAACTCAGAAGGGTGAAATAAACCATAAACAAGAATTGAACATAAAAACATTAAAACAGGAAATATTAGAACATGTTCCCCATTATAAATATCTAGGGGTCTGGGTAGATCAGGGCTCGAAATCTGATATACCTATAGAAGAATTAGTACGTAAAGTAAATAGAAAATTAGGGGCTTTTCGAAGAAACAGGTTTTGTACAGATGTTAGAATGCGGAAATCAACTGTAAACCAATTATTAATTCCTACAATAGATTATGGCAGTCATACATATGGAAAGGCCTCTGTCTTTTTTTCTAAGAAAGCTTGAGGTCACCTATAATAATTTAGCTAGGTTTATCTCACAGTGTGATTATAAAACTCACCACTGTGAACTGTATTTGACATTGGACTGGTTAACACTTGACAACAGGAGAAAACTGATAAGGGCTTTACAAACACATAGATTATGAAAGACATAAGAACCAAAATATCTTCAGGATAAATCAGAAAAGGAAAGTGTTAAACATAATTATAAGTTAAGAGATAATGGGGTGACCGCTTACATGCCCAAGGTAAAAAAAATTGTTTTACTGAAATGACATTTAAAGCTGAATATGCCTCAAACTGTCAATTGTTGAATGTTATAAAAAAATAAATCGGACTATAAACCATCATTGGTTACCAAATTCTTGACAGAGGAACAGAAAGTCAGATGTATGTGCAATGGGTGAAGAAGATACTTGCTAGTTTTAAAATTTGTATTTCATGTAGTGAAATGAATTATATACATCTTGTTGGAATACAAGTATATTTATTAGATGTTTAAAAGTTTTGGAGATTGAAAGTGATGTTTGTACTGTGTTTGTATCCGATGTAATTTTAAAGAGCACGTTTTCACTTAAAAAAAATTCTTCCCTCCTTCCCTGATTCTGTAGCTTACCCTCCGGTTTAAAGATCCTTGTACGTGCAGCATTTATTCGTTTAATACATTTCTAGTATTATCACTCGTAAAAAACAGCATGGAGACTCACAGCCAAAGCGCCTGTACTTCCTGACTAGGAGGCACGCCCTCACGCTCACACGTTATGTGATGTCAGTCCTAGAATAGCGCAGGGGCGCACCTCATAGGCTATAATGGGGCTGGTTTTGGCATTCGTTTTTAAACACTTGTATGTGCCGGTTTTGAGAAAAGAAAGTCACCGCTCAACTAACAAGGTCCTTGTTAGTTGAGCGGTGACTTTCTCTTCTCAAAACCGGCGTATATAAGTGCAGCCCAAATGTTACAACAATTTTAAATTTTAAAAGTCTCAGAAAATGTAACTGCATAACCCAGCTTCTCTTCAGTTCCTCAACATCCACATCCAAAAAACTGTCTTTGGCACATCTCTCAACCTATAGGCACCACGCCCCCACAAGGTTCATGCTCCCACCAGGACCACAGAGCCCAGGTTACTTCACAGTTCTTTGTCCTTGCACAATCTCATTGTGCTCAACCCTACTGGCTAGTCCCTGTCACCGACTAGACCTACAACAGTGAGATCTACCATGACAGTTAAGTCCAAGCACACAGATGAATAGTCAGGAGCAGAACAGCTTCTCCATGGTGGGGCCTACAAGAATACCTACTTAAGCAGTTTACAAGCTTATAGCCGAAGTCCAGGCAATCAAGTCCACAGTGTTTCCCAGCCAATATAGTTATAATCCACAATGATCGTGCACTGAAGGATGACATTTCACAGTCAGTGGGAAAGGGAGTCCTACATTTGTAGATCACAAGGCTGGTTCCCGAGGGACATCCACAGGGACAGAGGGCAAACAGACAGAATGTGCAACAGCTCTTCAACCAGTCTGGTCACAAACACTGCAGGCAGCCCTGGCTCCCCAGCTACAGCGATGAGAGTCACAATGCTGATGGACGCCGGCCAGGTGGTACCGAGGGCAGAGGCGCAGGGCGCCTTACCTCGCGCCACGCCAGTGATCCAGGTTCGGGGATGACCTCAGGTTACTGAGGAGCCAGCTCGGGGAGGGGTGGAGCGGTGATGAGCTGCAACTTAGGCTCTCCCTCCAGGGGAGGATGCCCGCTGCTCTGTAGTCCCGCTCCCACCGGGTGGAGGTCCGGTGGGATGCGTAGGTGGCAGAAGCAGCGATGCACGTCTGTGGCAGCACAGAAGAGGGTACTGGATCATGGCATGAGTGTGCGCCTCCATGTGTGCACACGCATATGTACTCCATGGCCCTGGGAGGGAGAAAACTCGGAAAACTACAAAAAAATGTATATAAAAAAAAAAAAAAAAAGGCAAGGACTTCCTCTACTTTGCTAACTATAAGACCATTTCCCTCCTCTCTGCAGACATCAAGATACTGGCCTAAGTCCTCGCCTCTCTCCTGGATAATTCGGGATGGGCATCATCTGTCCCCTGGTTACCCTTACCGCATGTGCTAAAATGGTGTCCATCACTACAGTGGCAGTAGCTGCAGACTTCCAAAAAGCATTCAAGAGCACCCTTCCTGGTCATTTTACATGACCAACAGGAGCCTTACCTGCCCCTAAGTTCAGTGGTACAGAAATTATAATTTATTATTGCCGTAATTGGAGAGGGAAGGAATCGTAATTTGGCTCCATGGAGCCGAAAGCCTGATTCCTTCCACTTCCCCATTTGCAGACCCCCCCCCCCCACTCTCATGTTTTGTGATGTAAAAGTATGGAGAGTACAAGGGCATGCTCCATAGAGCTGTACAGGGACCGATGGTGAGTTCACTACTAAATCATCACACCACTCAACTAACAAGGTGCTCGTTAGTTGAGTGGTGGGCTTGATTTGTTGAAGTTGACACCCTAAAATGTTAAAAATAAGAACTTAAAAACGGGTCCCCATAAAAAACTGTTGTATTCTTTTATATGTATATTTGTGCACAATTTTAAATGTATGGTTTTATATTGTATAGCGTCCAGCGTCTCTGGAAATGGGTGCTTTAGAAATAAAACACCTATCTATCTATCTATCTATGGAGCATACCACTATGGTCTCCATACTTTTACATCACAAAACAGGGCATGTCTCCAAATCAGGAAGTGGAAAGGATCAGGCTCTCGGCTCCACAAAGCCAAATTACAATCCCTTCCCTCTTGATTTCTGGCACAATAAATTTATAATTCCGGTACCATTGAACTCTGAGGCAGGTAAGGTTCCTATTGTGTTTCTGGAGCGGAATTTCAAAAACAGCGAGAAAAGTCCACTTTAAACTGGTGGAGCGGGATTACTTATTTTAAGCCCCCCACTCTATGGCTTTCAGAATGCAATTTCTTTTTTCTACCCTTCAACTGGTCCCCATTTGGACCAGTCCCTCCAGCCCCATCACCAACATTCCTTGGACTTGCTTTTCTCTGTATTCAGTAAAGCCGACATATTGAACAGGTATTTCTGCTCAGTCTTTACTGAGGAAGAAGAGGGTAATGGGTCTGAAGGGAGTACAAGGGGTGAGAATGGTGCAGAAATGGACACAAGTCCTTCTACATGAGAAAGGGTCCTGAAGGAACTGGAAGTAATAAGAGTTGATAAAGCAACGGGGCCAGATGGGGTGCACCCAGGGTCCTTAAAGAACTAAGAGAGGTGGTGGCTGAACCTCTGGCTATCCTGTTTAGCTGATCACTGGAAACAGGGGGAGGTACCCAAAGACTGAAGGACAGCAGATGTAGTCCCCTTATACAAAAGTGGGAACAAAAAGGAAGCGGGGAACTACAGACCAGTCAGCCTCACCTCGGTAGTGGGGAAGATCATGGAAGCACTACTGAAGGAGAGATTGGTGGAACATCTGGTTGTCAATGGACTACAGGACCCAAGGCAGCATGGTTTCACCAGGGGAGGTCATGTCAGACCAACCTAGTTGAATTTTTTGACTGGGTGACTAAGGAGGTGGATCAGGGGAGGGCAGTGGACATGGCCTATCTGGACTTCAGCAAGGCCTTTGACACTGTGCCACACAGAAGACTACTACACAAACTGGGGAATATGGGTGTGGGCAGGACAGTAGTGTGGTGGGTAGGTAACTGGCTGGGCGGCAGGACACAGAGGGTGGTGGTAAATGGCTGTCACTCCACAGAGGGAGTGAGTGACCAGTGGGGTACCACAGGGATCAGTGCTGGGACCGGTCCTATTCAACATCTTCATCAGTGACATTGTGCAGGGCTAGAAGGCAGAATTTCACTGTTCGCTGATGACACAAAGCTCTGCAACAGAGTAGACACACCAGAGGGTGTAAACAGAATGAGAAGGGACCTGCAGAAACTTGAAGAATGGTCAGGGGTTTGGCAGTTGAAATTCAATGCAAAGAAGTGCAAGATAATGCATATGGGGCACAAAAACCCTGGCACAATACATCAGTTGGGGGTGAGGATATAGCATGCACCAAGCAGGAAAGGGATCTTGGGTTATCATCTCTGATGGCGTCAAGGTAGGGAAACAGTGCGACAAGGCAGCAGGTAAAGCAAATAGGATGCTGGGATGCATAGGCAGGGGCATCACCAGCAGGAAAAGGAGAGTCATAATTCCACTATACAAGACACTAGTGAGGCCCCACCTGGAGTACACTGTACAGTTCTGGAGACCTTACTTACGTAAGGACATAGACAGTGTAGAGAAGGTTCAGAGGAGGGCAGCAAAGATGGTACATGGATTGCATCACAAGTCCTATGAGGACATGTTGAAGGAACTGAATATGTACTCCCTAGAGAAGAGGAGGGAGACAGGAGATATGATAGAGACTTCCAGGGAGGTATCTCACAGGGAGGAACAGGGTGCTATTTTTAAGCAAAAAAGATGTTCCAGGACTAGAGGGCATGGGATGAAGTTGGAGGGAGGACGATTCAGAGGAAACGTGAGGAAGAATTTCTTCACAGAACGGGTGGTGGACAAGTGGAACACTCTGCCAGAAGAAGTGGTGGGGGCTGAAACAATCACGGGATTTAAGAATGCATGGGATAGACATAAAGGAATTCTGGACGTCAGGGGTAAGGGGCAACAGACTTCTAGGAAAACATAAACTGAACTTACAAGCTCAAATGGGCAGATTGGGTGGGCCATAGGCCCTCATCTGCTGACACTGTCTATGTATCTATGCCACTGGACCTGGCCAGGAGTGCCCAGTCACTACTGCGGGGCTTGCGATGGACCAGACCGTCACCGCACTGCAGCTGGAGGGCGCTAATGCACATGTCCGAACTCAGAACTTCAACTTTCAACTAAAAAATTAAACCGGTTACCATGCTCAGTTTTCAACGGGCCTTTACTTCTAAACGTTCACTTAAATGAGTAGTACATGCCACACAAGTTCTTTTTCCTCTGTAAAAATTTGCCCAGCTCATCACAAACGAGCGTTCCAGCAGAATACAGGAAGGAAACTACTGAACACAGCGCACACTCTGTCTTCTGGTGTGGTGGCAGTGTCCAAATGGTAGCTTCAGTGCAGAACTCAGGAGCACATTCAAGGCACAGAAACGGGGTAAATTAATGATGAAAGGTTAGCTGGAGACTTGTAACCACATAAAGGTACTGCTAAAGTGGTGTTTCTACAGCCCTGGGAATTGGTAACAGTGTTTGGACAGCTTTCCTTTAATAGTTGCATATAATAAAAATATAAGTTAGTAAATAAAAAAATTCAGGGTCACCCATCCCCTGGACCACCCAAGCAGTAGCAGGCATCCACCACCTAAAGAAGGGCCAGTGATTTTCAGTTTTCAAAAATGGCCAGTTGCATTTGACATAATCTTGAAATCAATTGGATTTTCCCCAACTGATGGCAAATCAGTACACTTTGTACAAAATCTGGCCCAAAATGAGAGATTGTGGTGCACAAAAATCTGGTGCCAAGTGGAGTTATTTGCATGTTAAAGTGGTGCAAATGGAGTTTTCTCATTTGAAAAAATGATTCCCAGATCCTGATTAAAAAATGACAAATTCCGTTTTTCCCCACTGAAAATGGAAAATAATTGACCCTACTGAAGGATCTACTAGACCCAGCCTCAGCGACCACAGCCACATTTGAATTACACAGAACATTTTGTAACCCAATACAGATTTCAGGAAGTACATCTAAGTCAAGACTGCAATCTGTACCTTTTTACATACATGCATATGTACACATTCTGGCACAGCATTAGGAAATCTATACTCTAAAGTATGTTTGTCACTCCCAAGAAGAGTTGCTGGGTGGTTCTATCATGCCCTGAGAGATCCCCCCCCATCCTATTGCGTCAGCTCAGCTTCACTGGGAATCAAGAGCGTCACGCCAAATCATGCATAGGAAGTACTGCATTCCAGAGCCCTAAAAGATATGGAAGCACTCCCTCGCTTCAACTGCTGGAGATGACAGATCCCCAATGTCCATCACACCCACATACTATGGTGGTGTACATGCCTCAAACCTCTATGGACAGGTATGTAGCAGGACTGCTCCAAAATCCTTAAAAGGTCTATCCACCTTTACTCTCACAAGACATGTTCGGTGCAGCTCACCTTTCCAAAACACCACACTGGCTGTTGGCAGCCCTCATGGAAGCGAAGCACCTCATCCTGATGTTATAGTGCAAACCTTAGGTGCCCTCCTACCTCAGCTGGCATTCAGCTTTAGCATGACTGGCGAGCTTTGAATGCCTTCGCCACTTCACCATCCACAAACAGTCAGGCGTTCCTGACCAAACGGACACCATATTTTCATTCTCACCTTTGCAGTGTCCTTCCTTCATAGCCAGTCAACCTCCAGTTGGGGCTTCAGATTGCCCTGTGATAATAAATCGCACAACCTGACCTTATATCATGACCTCACTCCTTTCCATTGTCAGGGAGTCAAATGGCCACTACCTCTGAAGTTAGTCTGTAATAGAGGACAGATTTCCAAGTTTGCCAAGTCTACGGAGTACGGATTGTTGGCGACTTAAAGTATGCCCTATGATATGTACACTCCTTTTTCCATTTGCTTTCCTTCTGGTCCAGTCACTTCTTAGACTAGGTGACAGACAGTCCAAGAATCCCACTCAGCTTTGGCTGCTGTCCTCTTTCTTTTTGTGTTATTTCTTTATCTCCCACACTGGTCCCTTAAATCTTCTCTCCAGCTCTGCTCACTCACCCCAGTGTCCCGCTCTGCCTGAAGACCTCCGGTGCACTATCCCAAATCTTCCTCCACCTTCCAGGCTACAAGCCTCTCCGGATCTGAGCCCCCCCAGGTAAGGGCCGCCAACTCCACCGGTGCTCTATCTATAGGATCCAAGCTGTAGTCTAGGAGGTTGGAAGGCAGATGTGCCTGGGCAAGTCTGGCGTTGAACATGGCTGGGAGTACAGAGCAGGCCTTTGCCTACCTGGATGCCAGCTCTCTTTCCTTTTCTTGGTTGCCCCAGGAGATCAGATGTGCAATACATCCAGCGTGAGATGGGCATGCTCCCACACCCGCCCACAGGACGTCCGCCACATCTTCCATATCCCTTGTGCCGTCTCCACTGCCTTGGACCTCCAGCCACAACTAGAGATCACTCCTACAGCAGCCGACACTACCTCCCCCCTGCCAGGAGAGGAAGGCAGTCTGCGGACGCTCAATCCTCCCCTGCGCCCCATCAATCCCTGACGACCCGAGTCTGTTCCCGAACCCGGGTCACTGGCGTGGCGCAAGGTATGGCATCCAGTGCCTCAACCTTCAGCGCCACAGGTCCAGCTATGACAACCCCTTCTTGGCATCAGGAAGAGACATGGGGTGGTTACAGCCTCTGGGTTGACCTCCATGTATAGGGGGTTGGTGGTAAATGCTCGCTGGAGGCCTCCCGTTACAATCACATAGGCTCACTTTCAAACTAAAATTCCATTTCTTTCCATTCACTCCCTGGTGATG
This sequence comes from Neoceratodus forsteri, assembly GCA_016271365.2. NCBI lineage: Eukaryota > Metazoa > Chordata > Ceratodontiformes > Ceratodontidae > Neoceratodus > Neoceratodus forsteri. Next base: position 369,265,963 of record CM028132.1, on the reverse strand, counting down.
CTTGCTTTGTGCCCCGTCCCAGTAAGGACAAAAATGAATCACTCTGCTACATGATGGGTTCTTGTCACGTTTACAGTTACACACATGGGAAAAGGATTCCCAAAATAACACTCACTATCAGCACTGTAAGACAGGCTAGATCCTAACCCCAGACAGAATTTTTTTTATAATTTTTTGACAATCTTTATATCATCAGAGATATGGCTTCCAAACCATATCCCTGACAAAACTTTTTATATATACAGTATATGGGTACAACCTGTTTAGATGCGACAGACCAACAAGGGGAGGTGAAGTCGCTATCTACACCAAGATCAAATACCTTGTCTCAGACATTGTTTGGACCTCCTTGCCTAAGGAATTCGACTGTCTTGCCCTAAAGTTAACCTTATCCCCAGAAGTAGCCCTTTTAATATCCACCTGTTATATGCCATCTGCTGGGCTTGGCCTACTAGCACACCTCCACTCCCTACTGGATAAGGTGCACCTAGAATGCATAATAATGGGAGACTTTAATCTGAACTGGAATTATGACTGCTCTAACAAGCTTAAGGAGTTCTGCGATGTACACAGGCCAACCCAGATTGCTCCCGAGAACACCCGTCCTAACGAGAAAATTCCCAGCCATAGTATTCTACTGGATCTTATGCTTGTCAATAAGCCACATAACATCTCCCATACAGGGGTTTTTCATAGTGACAGAAGTGATCACTGTGCCACCGCATGTATTCGGCACTCCCCCATCCGGTTGTTTACTTCTACCTTCAAGCTCAAAAGAAGTCTACAAAACTTCTGCTGGACCACCTTTCTGACAGACCTTGGAAATATCAACTGGCAGGATTTCTATTTGGTCCCCTCTGTCACAGAGACTTACAATATCTACCAAAACCTATTAGTGGGGCTGATAAATAAAGATGGTCCACTCAGGAAGATCAAAAGAAGGAAAAAAGGTCCCCTGACTGGTTCACTCCTACCTTGAAGGAAGCTCTCTAGGACAGGGATGTACTGTGGAAATGGGCCAGGAAAACAAAACTAGAAGCTGACTAGCTTGCCTTTCAGACAGCTAGGAACGCCTGCACCAAGTTAATTAGGGCAGAAAAGTCACACTATTTCCACACCGCCCTTGAAGAAAATAAAAATTGATCTGACAAATTTTAGAATATTTTTAGAGAGGTTGAAGGTTACTCACCAGCCTCCCCCCCTGCCCACTACAATAGTGGCAGGAAACGTGTCTTACACTAACACAGAGGACATTCTCAAACAACTGAACAATCATTTTGCCATAGCAGGCTTTGCATTCGATGATTCACCCCTCAGCAAGCTCAATGTCCACAGCAATGCTAATGATGGCTTTAGCTATGGCACTGCCCCAACCTGAGACATTCCTCCTTATGCTTTCAACCAGTTACTTTCAAACAGGTGGAGGACCTCCTAATGACCCTGGACACAAAAAAGTATGGTGGTACTGATCTTCTAGAACCATTTTTCTTGAAAACAGGCTTCTATCACCTGACAGCCCAAATCACCCACCTGTTTAATAGTTCCCTGACACAAGGCAAGTTACCTCCTCTTTGGAAAATAGTGCACATCATTCGCCTTTTCAAGTCTGGAGATCCAACTGACCTGAACAATTAACAACCAATTTCCCCTTTTCCTACCCACTCAAAAATCCGGTATAAAAATTGTCAATTCTCAACTTAGGGAATACCTCGAAACTGAAACTCTCCTAAACCTAGTCCAGTTGGGTTTTAGACCCAAGCACAGCACTATAACTGCCCTTGTCAAAGTGTCTAATGATTGGCAAACCGCTCTGGATACAAAAAAACACAACTATGCCCTCTTTCTAGACCTTTGTAATGCCTTTGATACCGTGAATCATAGCCTTCTGCTTAATGGCTTGAATAGTTTCGGCCTAGACAATACTGCCCTAAAGTGGTTTGAATGTTATTTCACCAACAGAATGCAGCAAATTAAAGCTCAAGGGGAACTGTCCCTGCTAAAAATACTTCCTCGGGGTGTACCGCAAGGCTCTATTCTGGGCCCCATTCTGTTCACAATATACATAAACCATACGGACTCTCACATACACACAGGTAACAACATACATCTATCTGCTGATGATACGGTTCTCTACACTATTAACTCATCCCTGAACCTCGCTTACAAGGAGCTTCAACACGACTTCGTCATCCTTCAGCACAATTTACTAAAGCTCAAGCTCCTGCTTAATGCTAAAAACATCAAAACAATGATTATAACACCACATGCCTCTCATACCCTAGGGCCACCAACGAACCGCCAGATTTACACCTTACTTGGCAAACCTCTGGAAGTAGTGGATAAGTTCAAGTACCTGGGTGTCTGGTTGAATTACTGGCCAATTTCACAGTCCATCTAAACAAGCTACCTAAAAAGCTAAGACAACGACTAGGTACAAATGTATATTCTACAGCATAAGACACCTTCTCACACTTGAAGCCCAGAAGAGACTAGTCCAAACAACTTTTATTCCACTGCTCAACTACGCAGACCTTCTCTACAGCCATTGTTCGAATCAGGCGTTATATAAACTCGACACCCTTTATCATCGCGCCCTACGGTTTATTCTGAACACGCCCATTCGTACTCATCACTGCCTGCTCTATCAAAAGCTAGCTTGGCCATCTCTTACATTGAGGAGGCAAAAAATGCTCTCCTGTGGTTCTACAGGGCATTAACCGATAAGCTGCCAGCTTATATCTCTACTTTATTTGTGCATGCCAAGGGAACGTATGGCCTAGGGAGCACCTCTCGTCTCCTTCAAGGTGCCCAGAATAAGAATACAGTATGGTCTGACTGCTATCAACTTCTCCCTCCCCTCCCTCGGGAACAACATGCAAAAGATACTAAGGATTTCATCCCTTCCAGGTCCTCGTACTGTACCTTTAAGCTGTCGCTGGCAACCTAAAGGATATATATGCCTGCCACAGGTGATTCTCCTATCGACCTCCCTGCTCAGCTCCTCATTTACCCAGCACTTATACGTACAACCCTAGCACTTCTCTCTATATATTTTTTCTTTTTTCTTCTTGCCCTCTGGCCATATTCTGGTCGTATTAACCTTCCCCTCCTGTTAGCTATCCCCTCATTTAAATTCTCCTTTCCCTCCGTCCTACCTCTATGCAGGGTCGCCCTTTTGGTCAGTCCTTTTTATGCCTCATACTGTCATTCTTGCTTTGTGTACTTGTCGCTCCTCTGACTAGGTGTCACCTTCTATTTTGTTACATCTCTGCTCACACTGTATTAGATGATGATGTTACTGTTACTTCTCTGTATGCATCAGCCCTGCACTAAGTGTACTAATTGTATTATTCCCTGTATCTGTACTATCCTGCCCAGAACCATCTTGTAAATGAGCTTGCTCAAGAATGATCTGCCTGGTTAAATAAAGGTTAACTGATAGAAATCAGAACTTTATGGTCCCTTAAAGAACAAATGCACACCTCTTTCATAAAAAAGCTTGAATTCACTTGAATACATGTCCCTGTGTTATGATCAGTGTTTTCTAAAACTAGCATGCTGTTTGGTTTTGTGGTTTTCTTTAAATCAGCATCTGTTAATGTGCTCTGCAGTAACTGAAACGCTGAAGATGTTTCTGTCCCTGTCAGTAAGCAATGACATCATACCTGTCCAGCCTGCTGCTTCACCAATTAAATCCCTGACTGACTGAATAAGCTGTTGCAGTTCCTAGTTAGAACAGTCTGTAGAGCTAATTGTTTGCACTCAGAGTTTGTTACTAACCCATCTGGCTTGTGTTTAGAGAGATATGCTTAAAATCTGTCTTTCTGTTCTCATAAAAAGTTGATAATTTGGGATGCAGTGCTGAATTTTAGTAGTATGAATGAATGTCTGTGAGAAATTACCTTGTCTGTATCACAGATGTCAGCTCTCTGTCATCAAAACTCTGCATTCTATTCTGGCTATATAACACAGGTTTGTTTAATGGATATAAAATACATCTGCATTCCGTTAATTCATAGAAGCAGTGTGTCTTTGATGTACTAACATACTAAAATGCCAGCAGAAAAGGCCTAATGGTCTTTCGTGTCTGCTCGTTTGGTCAGCCGCCACCCTGGGAGCTGACCTTGCTGCCCCCCCCTCTCCCTCTCTGGCTTCTCCAGTCCTAGTCCCGGATATTCTCGCTGCACTGGTTTTTGCTTCCAGAACCCGTCCCCTGTACCTGTGTCACCCCCTCTTGAACCTATATGTAGCTTCAATAACTAGGTTCATGTGAGAACAATTTTGTTTTTATGTCATATTAACAAATGTATGTCTGCCACATTGTCATTTCAGAAACATGTACTGTATGAAATCATAAAATTCAGTTCTTTGTGGTGTTCTTTGAGAATATACATCATGTATATGTATAACTAAAAATACTATATGGCATCCTGATGCCCCTGTCTCCTGCCTCTCAGCTGAGGCTGCTGCATACCACTTCCCTCTGTCCCCTACCCTCACAGTCAGGGCCAATGCATACTGTTGCCCCCTTTTCCTGTCTCCATAGATGGGGCTGCTGTGCTCTAAGCCAAACCCTAGAGTCCCAGGACCTCTGCCTTCACAGTTTGGGCTGCTGCACCAGGCCACCAAAGGTGGGGCTTCTGCTGCACCCTACTACCCACTTCCATTGCCCCAAATGGGCAGAGCTGCTGCACTACGTGCGCCCTGTCACACAATCAGGTCTGCTGTACCCCAATTCCTCACTGTGTCCTGCACCACAGTCCAGGCTTCTGCACCATGCTGTCCTCTGTCCCCTGACACCACTGTACCCTGCTGCACCATAGAGCTCCTTGCCCCCACAGTTAGAGCTGCTGCACCATGCTGTTCTCTGCCACTAGAGTCAGATCCTTTGGTACACTGCCCAAAATTACCCAACAGAAAATACAAAAAACATTTTCATCTTGTGTTATAGGGTGGGGGACAGAGGGTAGGAGGGTCAGCAGCCTAAACTGTTTCAGCAGGGTGCAGCATCCATGCGTGGAGAAGACAGTGGGCAACAGGTTGCAGCAGCCTCATGTGAGGGCAGGAGACAGGGGGCTTTTGGGGCAGGGGAAGGAGGTAGCAGAGAGCTGCTGCCTCAACTGTCGGGCAGGAGACGGGGCATCAGGATGCCATATAGTATTTCTAGTTATACACATACATGTTGTATTTTCACACAGAAACCCTCAAAGAACTGAATTTTATGAGTCCATACAGTACATGTTTCTGAAATAGCAAAGTCTGGCAGACACACATTTGTCAATCAGACGTGTATACAACATTATCACATGAACATATTTACTGAGGCTACAGCAAAGACACATTGCTTCTATGAATTAATGGAATGTAGATTTATTTTATATCCCTTAAGCAACCATGTGTTATATAGCCAGAATACAATGCACACTTTTGATGACAGAGAACTGACATCTGTGATACAGACAAGGTAATTTCTCACAGACATTCATTCTTACCACTTCAGTTCAGCACTGAACCCCAAATAAATCAACTGTTTATGAGAACAGATTGATTTTAAGCTAATCTCTCTACACACAAGCCAGATGGGTTAGTAATAAACTGAGTGCAAACAATAAGCTCTACAGACTGCTCTAACTAGGAACAGTCAGCAACAGCTTATTCAGTCAATCAGGGGCTTAATTGGTGAAGCGGCAGACAGGACAGATATGATGTCATTGCTCGGTAATAAGGACAGAAACACCTTCACTGTTTTCAGTTACTGCAGAGCATATTAACAGATGCTGATTTAAAGAAAACCACAAAACCAAACAGCATGATATTTTCAGGAAGCACTAATCATGACACAGGGATGTGAATTCAAGGGAAGTCAAGCTTTTCATGAAATATGTGCATTTGATCTTTAAAAAAGGTCACATCCTTCATACGTGTCTCACAGAAGCACCACGACTCCTGTTACTTCTTGCTTATCAACAGTGGGTGAGGTTATACCTCGGGATTTTGAATTTAACAGATCTCTTATGTTGCTATACGCTTTGAGTTCACTCATTTTCTCACATACTTACTTGACACTATAGCATCAGTTCAGCGGGTGTGCAGAAGACAGCACCCTGAAGGGACTCTCTCATGCACTCCCAGCTAGAATGGTCACCCTGACTCTGGGCGCCTCACATCAGCTAGGTCCTTACTATCATCAGATGGTGTGCTGGGCATCAGCGTAGCTATGTGTACCTCAGCTTGCTCCCTGGCAGCATTTGGCAAGATCTTCAGACCTTCTCCCAGATATCGTTCCCAGAATGGAATTCACCATAGAAACAGTATGGCTATCTCCTATCTGTTTCAGCAGCTCAATCTCTGGTACGACATCTGGCAGCATCTCTCAGACACAGAACCGAAATCAAAGTGAGTATCCATGTACCACAAGGCCACCAGGGACTTCCCATATGTAATTTTGCTTTGTACTACTTGTTTTTCCCTACAGATTTAGCTGTATTGTTTGTTTCCCATGCCAAGCTGAAATATATATTCTTTTTCTTTCGACAAAATGCTATACAATGTCGCTGTTCCTTGCTGCCACTTTGTAACCTCCCGGGTCGTGTCTGAAAATAGTCACTTTTACGTCTAGTACACCTACCCGGTAATCAAAACTAAAATAAATGCGGAGCAACCCTTTAGAATACCAATGCTCTCTCAGTGTCACCCTTACATGCCCACTAGAATTAATGGCAATCTACAGTAAATGATCAGGTTATCTACACAAAATGGCATTCAGACTCATCACCACCATCCTGGTCAGTCCCTGGAGGCTACCAGACAACTGAAGTGCTGTAGTTCTCACACACACGGGCTCCATAGACAGCTGCTGCAAGTGAGGGGCCCTTTATTCCTCAGGTGGCCTGGCAAGGATGCCACAAACAAATACCTGTACTCTCCCATCACTCTGTCACGTTGTAGCAGATCTACCAGCACCCACAACTGGCACTCTAGCTCCACCCATTAGCTGACACATGCTAGCAATCAGTAGGCTCCGTGGTCTGGCGTTTTAGCAAACAAGACCTCTGCTCCTGCTAGCAGAAGAAGATTGTTACAGAATATTCTGTGTACACTAGCTCATGTTTAATTGTGTTAATGGTTGTTGATGTATATATTGTACCTGCTTGCTACGCATGTTACATAATCTAATTTCAACAAAAAGAATTTCCTTTAAGGTAAATCCTTCAACAGATACTGCATCCAACACTAAAATATGGAATCAAGGACAACAGGACTGCACCAACAACAATGCTTGAGAACTGCCCACCCATCAGCACAGCATTACGGCTACAGCTCTTGATGCTGGCAACCTGGATTCCGGAATAAGCCTGGGTCATCAGAGGCCCACCAGTTGGGGGGGGGGGGGAGTACTGAGCGTCACAGAGGACACGTTCCTCCAAGGAGAAAGAGACACTGGACACGCTACAATAGTGTCACCTGGTTGACCACAGGTGGCAGTGAAGCAAGGGCACAAAGTGTGTGGGGGGGGGAGAGACACTGACCAGGAAACTGTGCTGCAGCGTATGCACTGGTAACCTTCTTGTGCCACTGTCCCCCTGGGGGGGCAAGGGAGAAAAAGGAAAGTGGCCCGGGTGCCGACTTCCCAGGATCCCCGGTGTACCGAGCCAGCCCCTGCCTCATGTTCAGTGTATTAGGGGTATAAATCCCTACCCTGCCCGGAGGGTAAGCCAAGGCTCCATGGAAGAGGACAGATGAATGTAGGTGTAGGCCAGGGGGAGGTGCCAGAGGGTTCGGGGGGGGGGGCTGCACTGTAGACAGAGGGGGCATAAAAAGAAAAGTAAAAAAAATGCCAAAGAAAATCTCCATAGCATTTACCTGTATGTGCAGGTCTGTGCAGAGATGTGGCAAAAGAGCCCACCACTGCTTTCTGTACAAACAGCCTCATTCTTTTCTAGCCTGCAAAAAGACACAACTTGAAAAGGGATACCCTCATATATATAAAAAATGTGCACAATGTCTTTATCCAACATACTTAAGCAGTCTTCTAGTAAAGCTATCTCAGCCCATAGCCAGCCCAGTGGCGCTGCGGGTTGAGGCACCTATGCCTCCATGCTGCCCTGACGGCAACCCGAGTTCAGGTACGGACTCGAGTCGCTTGGGGCCGGCCAGTAGAGGGAAGATGGAGCGTCCATAGGACAGCTCTCTTTCCTCAAGGAGGGGGATCCCATGACCTGCTGCTAGACTGCTGCCTGAAGGAATCCAGGTGGTGATGCATGTGCGATCTAGTAGCATGGGTAAGGGCCAGCATACACAGTGCCCAGGCCGCCTCCATGGAGGTGGAGCGAGTGTGCTGCACTCACTGCACACCCAGCCATACCCAGGGGAGAAAATGTGTAAGACGGGCTTCATGAAGCCCACCCAGCAGCAGTGGCTTGTCTAGTCTGGGAGGTAATGGCAGAAGGAGACTCAGGATGTCCATGAGTGACGGAACCAGGCTGACTCAGTCACCCAGTCTGCCACCGGAGGGCAAAAACCTATATGGGCTTACAATTTTGCAACAGCCTGATACACGTACCGCGGGCATGCAATTGTATAGGAGTCAAAGCCCTTGCTATGGCTGTCCCTATCACCTAGAATGCAGTCCCTAACAATGTCAATGACTCACCACATGTTTATGCCTTCAAAACAAGCAATGTTCACCCACTTACAAATTCCCTGTGCTTGCCCCTGATCATTTTGCACTACCAAGCTCACTACAGTTGTGGGTCTCTAGTGCCCCACCCCATGTTTTTTATAAATCTAGACAAACTGTTTTCAGTATAATTTCAGAGTGAGTCATTTGATGTCATTCCGGTGTTAGTGGAGGACTAAGTATGCTCCTCTTAGGTTAGCAGCATGAAGTAGTGGACTCCGTTTCTGGCTCATGCTACCCAACTCTACAAACTGCTAATGTAGTTTTATTTAGTTAGTTTTTGTTAACCAGAAAAGGGGGTGGCTAGACAATACTGCCTATTTCCAGCCTCGTCCCAGGGAGAGAGACACACATAGCCAACTGCCGAGAATGGGGCAGCATACTCCACTATACCAAGAATCTGTTTTGAAACTTTTCACAAATTGAATGCTAAATTTCAGTTTAGGTGCGGCAGAACCTGCAACAGCTTAACAGAAGAATTCAGGCAACACCATTTTGGGGCCAAAAAAAAAAAAAAACCAGCAGGAAAGTGCAATGGGGAGACTCAGACAGGCGGGTAGAACTGGAGAGTGAGCCCAGCCTAAGAAGCAGCACTCGGGACCCAGCAAAGATATACAGCAGCCTCCGACAGAATCAAACCTTCCCAGCCCACCAATGCTGCATTACTGAAGGCTATACAAGTCTTAGATAAAAAGATGGAAGATTTTCAGACAGAACTGAAAAATATGGATGGTAAAATCAGTAGACTCACCACAGAGACACAGACAGCAAGTTGCACTGCCGAGAGGGCCTTCACAGTATCTACTGGACTTATAAAAGAGAATTCCCTGCTGCGTAAAAGACTTGAAAATTTGGAGGACAAAGCCCTAGCGACCCACCTGCAGGTTCTGGGTCTTCCAGAGGGAGCAGAGGGTGGCAATCCAAAACAGTTCTTCATGCAATGGTTCGCCAAACAGTATCAGTCCCCAAACACCATCAATATTTTAAAAGCATGCAGGATCTCTCCGAGAGGTGGATGCATTCGCTGCCACATCAATGACACCTCCCCAAGAACAACCCTGATTGTTTTAAGGTTAGTATCACAAAGAGATGGTATTCTGCTCCATGCAAAACAAAAGGGACCAGTGGATTGGAGGGACTGTAAAATTCATGTCTTTCCCAATCTAAGTTACGAGACCTGCCAGTGCAGTAAATGTTTTGATGGGTTTCGAGCAAGATTGCAGCAATTGGGGGTGCACTATGTCTTATTGATGATGGCCAATTTAAAGATCTTGTATGGAGACAAAGCATACCAGTTTCTGGACTCAAAAGATGCCACAAAACTACTGGAGAAAATGGAAAAAGAATTCAGGGCACGAGAGCATGAATTGGAGGCACAAACAGAGGAAGCTTGAGTTGCATGTATGTGTGGGAAAGGGTGTCAAAATAGGAGGTAGGAACTGTCTTACTAGGTGTGGGACACATCTCAACTGACTGAACTTTGCTTGGAGGCGAAAGGTGGTTTCAATATGTAGATTTTGGACTAAGTAGACAGTTACCTGCCTCTTTCTGGGAATACCACTGCCATTTCCCAGTGAAGCAGAATGGATGTGCCTCATGGCACCATACAGACATCAAGCAGCAGACCTCCTTCCCCTTGAGAGGTGTGTGGCGCCATAGGAGAAGTGGCAACATCCAGCAGTCACAGTAGTGGCTATGGAATACTCCCCCATTGCCAACCACTGTGAGGTTTGATCTACAAACTCCACTTCTTACACAAAAACTTAATCTAAATCATACTGGTGTTTTTTGCACTTTGTTTACCAAGTTCATGGACACATGTTTTTATGTCAAGTTATCTGTTACTGATGTGTTACACAGAAAGTTATTAACTGCTGTTCTATAAAATTATGGCAGAGAGCTGCCAGTCAATATGCCTTTCTTATATTTTTCAAATTGTTTTCTGTACTCTTCTATGCTTTTCTAGTTTATCCAACAATCAATTAAGAACATTTGAAGAACATTTTGGACATATTACAACTGAGTTACAATTGACTGTCTGTCCAGTAGAGGCTTCGTAGCTGTGAAATATAAATTAATCTCTTATCAGTTATAGAGACATTTTACCCTGTTGATCCAAATTAGGCTACACGTTGATGTTTTACTAATGATTTTGGTAATGCCTGTTCATAGCAGAAAATTGCATTTTTTACTACAGTGTATAGTTGAAAATGCATGAGGTAATTGGAAATCCCTTAAGTGAAGTAACTAATACAAGAACAAAACAAATTACATATCTGTAAAAATGCTGCATTGTTCATCATTAGTGAAGGTCAATGTATTAAGTGCGAGTTGTCTACTTACAGGATACATGCTGTGCTGTATTCGGTAAAGTAAAAAATAAAGTTTCATTTAAAAAAAAAAAATTGCCATGGGATCTTTTAACATCCACCAATAAAGGCAGACAGGACCTTGGTTTAACATCTCATTTGAAGGACAGCACACCCATACAGTACAGCATCCCCTTAGCACTGCATTCAGATACTAGTGTTTATGGTACGAGTTCAGCCCCAGTGTGGAACTAGGACCCACAACCCTCTGTCCCAGAGGTGGATGTATGAACATACGAACATAGGAATTAGCAAGCAGAAGACGACTGTTTGATCTATTGCACCTGCTCGATGTGGAGCACATGTTCCACAAATTACAGCAGGCCCCGACCCCCTCCCCACTAACCCTGACCCTTCATTCACCCTGTCCCACCCTCTCTTGAAGCCAATCCCCACTTCTTTTTTGTACCATATGTTTATTGCAATGTTCAAATCTATAACACACATACAAATAAAAGGTGACAGCAACAAACATCAAGTACAATACAAAATAATTAAAATAAGATTAGACATACAATTTGAACCGTAGTGAGCTTATTAGATTTATAATAAATTTTTAAAAAGGAATCGACCTATTAGTCCAGCTGTACTGTTAGGGACATTGCTTTCTTTTTGTGAAATACATTCAGTCAGACTCAAAGTTCATGTAAATGAACAGATCCCACTGAATCCAGTCAGGACCACATCTTATATCAATTCTACTCTTGTAGTGAAAAAGGAGAGAATAATAAATTAAAACACAGAACCCTTAACATTTGGTTAGTTAGTAAATAAGCAATTTACAAAAAAAAAAAAAAAAAACTTCATGCCACTCAACATATATTCTGTAGAACTAGGCTAAACTATATATACTTCTATAAGCCACTCTAAGCCAAACTGATTTAATTCTTTGCTCCTGTGCCAAGTCCCAGTCACTACCGTCTATTAACCCCATATAACCAAGAAAAGATTGCACGGGGGAGGGGGGGTCCACCCTTCAATAATGCCTAACCACCTTCAGCAATATTGCAGATTTCTACCCGCCATCACCTTCTCGCAGCATCACTGCTTCTTCCACCGTGACGGTGTCCAAACATTTGCCCAGTCACCAAGAAACCTTTCTTCCCTATGCTTTAATACAAAAGTAAGCCTAACTACTGCTAGGGCTTGGATAGCTAACCTTTTCCATTGCTCTATCGTTGGGACAGTACAGCTACCCATAGATTTTGAAATCCCTGATGCGCTACAGTCAATAATACTCTTATCCATCTACGGTATAATGACCAATCAGCCTCTCCCATTTCCTCCACTCCAAATAAGAGCGACACAGGGGATAATGCTATATTACAGCCACTCATTACTGTTAGTTCCTTGGCAATTCCTTTCCAAAACGGGACCAGTTTGAGGGCAAGTTCAATAATAATGAAAAAAAGTCCCTCTAGCTGCCCCACATCCACCACAATTTGGGGATACCCCTGGATAGAACTGACGTATGACACTCAGAGGATAGTATAAGTGGTGTATAGACATACTGCATCTTCTTAAATTTATTACACAGGAGCAGGCCCATATTAAAACCCTACACTAAGTCCCAATTAGCTTCAGAGATTTGAATGTCAAGGTCCTTTTCCCACCACTGTGGCCTTAACAATATTATTAGGGGAAAAAAACTCTCCTGTTTTGCTGCTCTACCTATTAGGCCTTTTTCAGTTTTCCTAGCTCCAACAATTTCCCTCTCAACATTGGTGATGGAAGAATCTGCCAGAGATTTTCTATCCAATTTCTGACAATAATTTTGAAGCTGGAAGAATCTGAAAAGATGGGAGCGGGGAATGCCCAATCCCATTTGGATTTCCTCAAATGGATGCATTCCTGCACTAGTGACCAAATCCTCCAAGCATCGAACCCCTTTCTTCTGCCGTAACAAAAAGCCAGCATCCTCGAGCCCGGGAAGAAAACCAGATTACTTGCAATGGGGACCAGGAGGGTAATGACCTGAGCAGCTCCCCTCCTTTTCTTGACTGTCATCCACACCTCCAATACCAAGATGACTAAGGGGCTGGGACTTCCTAAAGATAAAAGACGGGGAGGTGGTCGGGGGCACAGCATCAGTATTCAAAACTGAGAGCTGCAGACTCGAGCAGACTTGATCGACCATGAGGCCTCTATCTGCTGGCATCTTCATATGTTCCCAGTTGCCTATAGGCCTTAATGCCCCCTTCAGCTAAGTAAGTCGAAACCCTTCCTGGGCATCCTTCTTCTTCTAAATCTAGCCAACTGGCTGCACTACTTCTGTTAACCCAATTATGTAGATACCAATGCTGAACAGCCAAGTGATACCCCTTAATGTCCAGGAAATCCACCTCTCCATTCTCCCTTTCCTCCTAGAGTTTCTTTGAGCTAATCCTCGGCTTTTTGCCTTTCCAAATAAAGTCTGAGAAACCTTTCTCTATTCTTTTAAGATCCTTATTTTTTAACAATAGGGGACCATCTGCATGGTATACAGGATTCTTGTCAACACATTCATTTTAAGTAGGCTGATCCTACCAAGCCAAGAAATAGGGAGTGCACGCCACCTGGTCAGATCCTTTAGAACTGACACTAACAACGGTGCATAATTCAAAGTATATAAGCTACCAATCTCAGGCCCTACTTTAATACCCAGATATGTGAAGAACTTAAGTTTTAGGTCACCCCCCAACTTCTGGTTTATTCCACCCTGACACCACCCACTCTATAAAGAAATGTCTCCTGACTTTCTTAAACCTCGCCATCGTCAGTTTGTAACAGTGCCCCTTTGTGGTCTAAGGAAAACAAGGTCCCCAATATCCACTTTGTTAATGCCATTCAGGTACTTGCAGATAGTAGTCATGTTCCTGTCTCTGCAATCATGTTTACCTTTTTAAACAATATATTTTTGAACAGTATATGATTTACAATGTGTTTGGGGGTTCCCCTCAAAACAAACAACTCCCCCTCCCAAAAAAAAAAAACAGGGTGGGGATGCACAGCCCTGAACCTAAAAAAACAATCAAGAAAGCGCTGCTCAAACCATGAATACCCAAGCTGAGTCACAGCCCTGCCCGTGCTCTTGTTATGTAACTAGTCTACGCAAACATAACCCTGTTCTATATTCCATTTATGGGAGGGTCCTTCGTCCTCCACTTACGTAAGACGATTGCCAAAAGCAGTCTACTTCCCATTCTTGATTATGGAGGTGTAGGCTGGGGTGCAGCCTTTGCTAAAGTGTGTGTAAAACACTTTACCATGTTATTTGCAGATTTGCCCATAGGGTAAATAGATTCAGGCCCCGTCCACACTACACCACTTAAAATCTGCAGGGTGTTAAATAATTGATTAGCAGTTTTTTTCTTGGGGCAATACTAACTGAACAGAAAGCATTTATATAGGTTTTCTAGAAGTGTTATGTTTGTTAAACACAGTGAGGCAAGTACTATGCATTTTCACAATGTTTTAGAACTTTTATGAGCAAAACGCTAATCAATTTTTAGAGTTAAATAAAACCCTGATCTGTAACGGTTCCAAACTGGTACAGACCGTAAACGGTACAGTGTGTCCACACTGCCAGTGAACAGTTAGATAACAGACTGAAAACGGTACAGCCTGTCCACGTTGCGTGTGACAGTGCATGTGGTCCCAATCCCATCGAAGCAGAGCATATCCCATGGTGCACCTGGTGAGGACAGCTATGATGAGAGGCACCCACCTGCAATACATATGGGGTAGTATGCATCTGTACAAGCCATAATGTGCACCATACAGTATGGCAATGATTCGTTGCACACCTATGGTGAGGAGGCGATAGGGAGAAGGTGCGACGGGGGGAGGTCTGCATGTTGGAGTCAGAGAGATACTGCAGTGAGAGGGAGGGAGAGTGTGCGACATGGCAACATGTCCACCAGGGGTAGGGCACCAGGGCATGACAGCCGGTCAGGTACTGCTGCCGAATGGCTGATGCCAGCCCTTCCACTACTACAGTCGGTGTACCCCACTGCTCCGCTATACACAGTGCCACACATCTACTGGCCACCACACTGGTATTACATGACACACTCAGGAGCTCAACAGCTGTACGTGTGCACTACTGGCACCATTCTGCAGGTAGTATTGATGCTACAGCTCCGATGGACAGGCGGGGTACTCCCAGTACCCGTCACACTGAGAGGCGTCATCACAGACAGTTTATGGATACTTCAGGAGGCGGCTCTCAGGGAGGTATGTAACAACGGTGGGTAAGTCTGGGGGGACACGGGGGTAAATCTAGGGGAGGGCATACTGCTGTAGATTGGGTTATCGTGCTATGGAGGCTGCCCAGTATTGCGGCCTACGCTCATACCCCACACTGCCATTGGTACGCCCTGGTAGACTCCGACCCCCCACACATGCATTACAACAGTGCTGCAGTGCATGCAGGTATAGTGTGGGACTGGAGGCTCCATGGTGGACCGTTTAGACACACACCAGTAACGTGACAGAACTGCAACCATTACAGGAACCGTTGTTGAAACCACCTCACAACAGGTTTCTGTAACGGTTCCGAAAACGCCTTCTGTAACATTATCAGTGTAAATGCAAACCATTACGGTAACAGTTTAAGCCCTCTGTAACATTACAGAAGGGTTTTACTAGTGTAGTGTGGACAGGGCCTTAAACACTATTGCAGTATATACACAAAACTTCAGTGGCTCCCTTTACAAGAGAAAGATAAACTTAGCCTGGGACAGCTAGGACAGTTAATATTTAAAAACATCAAAAAGGGGAAACATAGCCCACTTAATGAATTGCTGTCCATTCATTAAAATGACCATGCGCTAAGATCAAATGAAAACTTGTCACTGGTTCTTCAATTGTACAAATCAAAAACTACATAGAAAGCATTTCTTACCAAGCATCTTATCTGGAAGACACTGAGATCCATTGAAGGCCATCCTGCTGCTTCCTCCCTTCCCAAGAAGATTCTGGCCAAGGACGGGATGGTTGAAAATTAACTGCAAATCCTCGAAGAACTTAACCTTCACTTTGCCACTGCTGGGTTGGCATTCCACTCCTCCCCATACGCTAGCCGAGTGAATAGCAACACTAGCCCAGATACTACACATGCTACTCCACCTCATCCCTTCCAGTTGTGCCTGTTTAGCTACAAAGAAGTCGAAGACAAAATTCTTAGCCTTGACACCAAGAAAAGTGCAGGGGAGGATGGCCTTGAATCATTTTTCTTGCGGTTAGGCTATGCCCAGCTCACAGCCCCCATCCTTCACACCTTCAATCTCTCTATTACCACAGCCACTGTTCTATCCTGCTGGAAATCTGCCCATATTCTTCCTCTCTTCAAATCAGGAGATCCTTGTGACTTAAACAACTACCGTCCTATCTCTAGCTTGCCCGTTCTCTCCAAAGTGCTGGAAAAACCTATACAACCAACAAAAAAATCACCTTGGCCGCACTCCTCCTAAACCCGGCCCAATCTGGCTTCAGGTCGAAGTACAGTACCATCTCAGCCTTGGCTAAAGTCTCTAATGACTGGATCCATGCTATGGACACCAAGAAGGTTACTGGTGCAGTCCTTCTAGACCTCAATAAGGCCTTCCACACTGTAGACCATCACCTCCTAATCACCTGTCTTGCCTACACAGGTGCCACTCCACTTACCTTACAGTGGTTTAACAGTTATCTCACAGGAAGGATACAAAAAGTCAAAGCTAATGGCCTATCTGCCCCCCTTCCAATTGCCAGAGGGGTCCCTCAAGGCTCCATCCTAGGACCAGTCCTTTTTTCCCTGTACATCAACAACCTTGACTCTCACATAAAGAACTCTAACATACATTTCTTTGCGGACGATACGGTTTTGTACGCATCAGGCTCGTCCTTAACTGAAGTCAGGGAAGCACTCCAAGCTGACTTTATCCAGTTAGAAAGCAACCTTATCAATGCCAAGCTTCTCTTAAATGCCAAAAAAACCAAGACAATGATTTTCTCGAGACTTGCCTTATCTGGTGGCCTACCTACCCCACCTAAAAACTTATTTACCTCCCTAGGTGAACCCTTGGAAGTCATACCTAAATTTAAATATCTAGTTATGTGGATAGACAACAAGCTTTCCTTCAACGACCACATCGAGGATCTATCAAAGAGGCTTAAAGCACGCTTGGGTTTCTTCTTTAGAAATAGGACCCTCTTTTCTCTCGCGACCCTCAAAAGACTTGTCCAAGCAACATTCCTTCCCTTGCTTGACTACAGAGACATTATCTTTATCTCCTCCCCAACCTTGAGCCTATCTAAACTAGACGTACTCTATCACCGTGCTCTTCACTTCATTACTAACTCTGCGTACAGGACCCACCACTGTGATCTTTATGCAGCAGTTGGGTGGACCTCTCTTGCCATCAGACGCCTCCTATGTGCTGGCATTTGGACCCTCAAATTACTACTCCACAAACTGCCTATTTAACGTCTCTCATACACATCACGCATAGCGCCTACTCCCTAAGGAAATCTGACCTTATCCTACTAGATGTTCCCAGGACACGTACCACAGCTGGCCAAAGAGCTGTCTTATACGCCCTCCCAAACATTTGGAACCAACTACAAGCCATGCTGAAGCTAACAAGCATCGTATCAATTAACTCCTACAAAACACTAGCTATCTCTAAATTAAAAGACATATGTAGGTGCTACTAGGCCCCCAATGCCAAGTCAACTTCCTAGGTACCAACTGGCCCTCTACTTATTAAGATGAAATGTGTTGCATAATTTAGGGCAAGGTTAAAGCTGGAATGTACTGCATATATAGCATAAGAACTTCTATTGTGTATACATCTTGTATTATATATGTTTCTTTATTGTTCTACATTTTATATTTCCTGTCTAATTGCGAACTGTATGTGTATGTACCTCAGGACCTCCTTGTGAATGAGCTTGCTCAACAGAGTCTTTCCTGCAATAAACTTGAACTTATGGTGAAATCACTCACTACTGAACACTAGGAAATCTGGTTCAATTAGCAATTTCAAGGAACATCTTAAAAGTTATCGGTTTCATTCTGTGGTTTACACTTGCTTCTCAATAATTTTTAGGTTGTATATTTTTATTGTATTTTGTACATATGATTATCTGGCGAAAGTGGAGGACTGAATACTCTGCCATAAGATGTTCCAGAATACCACATGCAAGGGGCATGGCAGCCTACTACACTGTTTTTTTTTTTTTTTTGTGTGTGTGTGTGTGTAACACTCTGTGAGAAGTTGTACAACTAAAAATATACCTGGTTTTGTTAAGAAGAATTGGGGGGGGGGGCTTTGCCTCCCATCCCCTTTTTCTTTTAATTTGAAGGGTAATGTGTTAGTTTGATCATGCTACATAACTACTGCAATTCAGCATAGCACAACACATCACATGCAACTGTCCCACAGAACCTGTATAGGCTGCATAGCACTACCCTTCATAACTAAGGGGGTCCTTGGCCCTCCATTTTTTATGTTATGTCTGGATTTTGTATGTGTTGTATGCTTCCAAGTCGTACCTGTAAATGGCCATGTGCGCTCCACTACCGCCTACCCACCCAGTGATCAAATAAAATAAAACTGAGATGGAAGTTATGCTGTAATTCCTGTGTATATAGTACCCGGTATTTATAGTGTACATATATCACTAGCACTTAGTTACCAATTGCTAATTTATTCACCTACTTGAAAATTAAGTACATGCCTAAATGTGGACATCCTGGAGTGCAAAATAACAAATACATGAATGCATATGCTCTGAAAAAAACAACTGACATGATTATGCTACATTTCCTCACAGAATATAATTTCCTTAATTAAGAAAACATGATCACAGAAACAATATAAAATACGAGTTTTAATCCACAGTTACGAAAACAAAATGTTATAACTTCTGTTCCTTATTTAGACATCGATCTCATTTCCTCCTTTTCGCTAGTACGTGTAATTGTATTCAACTAAAAGTTCGACGTTATAACGGATTTCGATACTTACAAAGTTTCTGGCTCAGTTATTTACAGAGAAACACAAGTTTGTTTTTTAAAACCCGTCCAAATCATTCGTTTCCAGTCCGTCAACAGATTTTGCTTTTAGTTGCCACGTCTCTTCCGGGAACGGCACGTAACAATGACGCAAAGGAGCAAAGAGCAAGTCGCGTTTTGATGACGCTAGGTGCCGCCGTTCACGGTTGTGCATGCACAAGTTTTACGTTCCTGGTGTTTGACTCATACCTGTCAGCTGTCACTGATTTTGCCTCAAAAGTTTTATTCTGTCCCTCCTAAAAATTGGCTTTCCGTGACGAAACTGTGGGCGTTATAAACACAAAATAACGTCAAACATTAAAGTTACAGACTTGTTCTTCCTTAGATAATGCATTTTACACCAAGCCCTTTATTCTACCAGCTTCCTGAGTGGATATCTCCAATTTTGAAGAAGTGTCCCTGATTCTAGTCCTTTGTCCCTGATTTTTCTAAGCCTTCTCCCTGATTTATGAGGCAGGAGGTTGAGAGATAAGGTTCGAGTTACAGAAAAATGTATTACTTTTAAACAAGACCTGCTATTTTTATTCCTCTATCGATGCGTCCGCTTGTCCATTACGTTAAGAACATGTCTCCTAATTTGATATATAATCACAATTTTCAGTGGTCTTCTGTTCCATGTGTACTTATTACAAGCAGCACGATGAAAATTTATTTTACGTTAGCATTACTTAAGCATGGCATGTAGTACAGCCTAGAGAGGTACGTAGGCAGGCATTAAGGTGGGCGGGAGCCCACAGGATCTCAGTTCCACCACCTTTTACAAAACTGTTTTAAGAGTTCTTCATTAACTACTGTATGAGCGTCCCACCAGTAGAAACAACAGTACGATGGGGTTTATTTATGTCGTTGGTAACCAGGTAGGTGCACTAATCCTGGGGACTGTTTTAAGGCATGGTCCGGGCCACAACATGCGGCACAGAAGACAGTATACCGTGGAATTACAAAGATAAACTTAACACTGTACAATTCTAGGCAGATTGGAGCAGAACACATCACATTTACAATGAGTCAACAGTAATCATTAAACATGTTATTCAAATGTTAGGTCATGCGGAAGAAAAATAGGTACCTTGTACAGTAGTATGCAGGGCTTGACCATGGGACAAAATTGAGTGCAAGCAGTACAAGTAAGAGTGACATGAATGTGTGACATAAACTGGGACTACATAGCCACTGAAGAAGTGAGACAAGAGGGTCTGGGAGGACACAACGAAGTGGAAAGGTGCAGGAGGACAGGACAGAAGCGGTAACAAAAGGCAGCAAGTAGGGGAGGTGAGAGGGCAGATGACTACCCTGGAGAGCAGAGACATTTGGCTTCACTTAGTAACCAGGATTCGAAGCAGTGCTTAAAAATGCTATGGGTGTGTAGGAAGTGGAGGGGCATTGGGAGACTCCCACAAGGAGGGAGCAGTAACAGATAACGCTTTACCCCCATAGCAGTAGAGACTTTTTAGATTTCCATGGGGGGGGGCAAGGACGCATGTAGGCACTTCCAAGGGGCCCAGGCCTTCAGAAGGGATGCATATGGAGATGCCTCACTGCATCTGAGGGTGTTATCAATAAGACAGCCCAGGGCATAGTCAAAACTAGAGGGGCATGGGAGCCAGTTCAGTGACTGGTATAGGTAACAGGGATGGGTGGAGTACAGTGCCAGGAGAGCAAAATGGCAGATGTTGTTATAGGTTGCAATAAGGCATGTGCGTAGGGTCAGGGACGTACGTGAGTATATTGGGGAGCAGTACTCAATAATAGGTGGTAAGTTTCCTATGGCAATAGCCAGACGAGATTCACTGGGTAGGAATGATTTTAGTCGGTAAGCCGCCCCAAGTTTTTGGTTAACCTGATGTGTTACGGTGGTGACATGGTCCATGTAGGAGAGTGAGGGGTCAAGGTTTACGCCCAAATATTTGAAGTTTGGCACACTTTGTAGAGCGGATCCTGCAGGTGCCAGTACCAAGAAGGTGGAACCAGACTTGGTGATGCTAGCAAGGTAGGATTTTGACCCCAAAAGCATCAATTTGTTTTTATTTTCATTGACTAGGAGCCGATGTGACTGAAACCAGGTGTATGCAGAACTAAAGTTATGGGACAGGATGGTGGATATGTTTTCCAGGGTCTTGGCACTATAAAAGAGGACAAGGTCATCGGCATACAGCAGGGCATCACAGATTAGACAGAGAGGAGGGAATTAATTAACATGAAGAATAGCAGTGGGCCAAGGATGGAGCCCTGTGGAACACCTCTGTTGACCGGGAGGGCAGGCGAGGTGGCAGGGCCAGTGCATACAGATAGATCTCCTGGAGAGATAACTCTTGAACCACAGAGAGGTCTCTGGGGGGCAGCCAAGTTTATGGAGGGTGGAGAGTAGTAAGTGGTGGGCGACCAAGTCGAACGGTTTGAACAGGTCTACAAAGGCGGCCCCCATGGCTTTCCCCTGGCACATATTCTGATGGATGTGATTTGTGAATAGGGCCAGGGCAGATGTGCAGTGGAACTTGCGGAAACCGTGTTGTTGGCATGACATAAGGTTGTGTTTGTCAACGTGGTCAGACAGTTGCCAGTGAACAATCCTTTCCAGAAGCTTGCTAAGGTGAGGAAGCAGGGATATGGGCCTATAATTATTAGCTGATAGCGGGTCACCCGCTTTAAAGATGGGCACCACCCTAGTATGCTTCCAGGAGTCAGGCATAGAGGAGGTGGACAAGTCCAGATTAAAGATGAAGGTGAAGGGTTTTAGGATGGCTGGGCAGATTAGCTTGAGCATAGCCTGGAAAAGGCCATCGCTGCCAAGACTGCCATGGTTGGGTAGGCTTTTTAGAAGCTTGGTGGTGTCTTTATTGGCGATAGCCTGGAAATAGAAAGGAGTGAGAGAGGTGGTGGGCAGGTCAGTAAGACCAGGTCCAGGGCAAGTAGGAGGCTGGGTAGGTAGATCAAAGAACTTTTTATTGAAGCCTGGGCGAACTCTACAGGATCAGGCGGCCAGAGGTGGTGTCTAAGTGGATGGCAGAGGTTTGGGTGCATGGGTGATGCAAGTAGCCAGTTGTGCCCCAGAAGCGGTGTGGGTCCGGAAAACAGTCCTTTTGTTGAGTCTGGAACAAATCGTGCTTTTGAGCCAGGGCAGTCTGCTTGCACTGGTTTTGCAGGTGCCTGTATTGGTTCCAAAGAGCAGGGAAGGGGACCTTTTTTATAGTCCGACCACATTCTGTCCCTGTCCCTCATGGCCAGGAGATCTTTTGAGACCCAGTGAGTGCAGCCACCATTCACGCTCCAGATAATGAAGGGGAAAGTGCCAATCTTGTAGTCATAGGAGGGCTGCAGTGAAAAGGCCCACGGCCTCAGACACATTCATGAGGGAGTAGAGAGCAGACCAGTTAATTACCCTAACATCGTCAAGGAGGGTGGGAATGTCTGGATATTTAAAATTGCGAAAAGAGAGGAGTTTGGGGGTGGGCGTTTGGTCTTAGCAGACCAGACCACATAGGTGGGGGAGTGATCGCTGATGGCATCAGCTAGTGTCCCCAACAGAATTACCTTACCCCTCTGTTGGTGGCAACCCAGTCTAGGGTAGTGTGGTTTTGAGTCCGCTTATTATGCCTGGTGGGAACGGAGATGACTTGAACCAGATTATGTTACTTTAACAGGTTCGAATAGTCCATCTCCTGGGCACTTAACCAGTTCAGGTTAAAGTCCCTGAGGAGGATGGTGTCCCTGGGTGGGAGAGGCTACCCAGACCCCCAAGGTAGGAGATGAGACCTGGGGTGCCTCCTGCTGGGGGGGTTGTAGCAGCATCCCACATGGATCTTTTTGGCAGAGACAATGGTCAGATCAGTAATGAGCCAGTCGCTAGGGGAGCTGGGGTCAGAGTGAAGGATGGGAAAGAAGGAGATGTGAGAGTTATCCACCTAACCTTTTCCAGTTTAGCCACTGGATGTAGGCCTTGGCATAAGATGTACTAACCCCGGGTTCCCCATTTTTGCTACAGACCTCTTCCACAGAACTTGGTGAGATCCAGAAAGGGCACAAATGAGAACAAGCATTTTGTTAATGCCGAATGTTTGCATGTGTGTGTGGCAGACATGTGCAGTGAGATGAGCAGTTCATTGTGCAGCCTGACTTCCTGCTAATGGTACGTCTGTACCCACGCTATAGTTTAAAACTGTTGGGCTAACCTACTTGTCCAAATGCAGTGTATTACCCATCAGGCCTCAACATGTACATCAGTCCCATGTTAGGGAAGGCTCCTCAGCCTGTCACAAGCTGTCAAACACTGCTGTGTTCCTCCCCAGGCTGGGACCAGTGCCGCTCGCTGCACTGCCTTTCCTCCAGCTTCAGACCATTCAGCCAGCTCACTGAGCTCGCACCTGAACTCAGGTCACTGGCTCAAGAAGGCAACATGGTCCCCAATGGGCCAACAGCTGTCACTGCAAACAACATTCCTTAGTCGTTTTATGACCCCACCCCTTTCTGAACATGACAGGTGTTATTTATAAAATACTGGATAAATGTCATTTTGCAACACAAGTATGAAATCACATAGCCAGAATTTAAAAAATGAGAGCCATCAGATTCATGAAGTGATGTGAAACAAATGGCCATGTTACAAATTTAGGGTCAAAATATTGAATCATGAGCGCACCTTGAAAACTATCAACATACCTTCATAACTTTGTTGTTTTTTTAGTATTTTGACACCAACGGCCAGATATTGAAAAGTTAACGTAGGCGCTAAGGGGAGTTTGCCCACAATGAATTTTGTGCCTGATTCGTGGGTGGGGTCTATATTCAGAGACCCTCACAGCACAGGCAGAACCCGTTAGTGCTCAAGCACTAACTTACCACTGCAACCTTGCAAATGGGTCCACCCCTACATACGGGCACAGCAGCAAATTCAAAGGTTTGCACAGGCGGTAATTGCCACCCAAACATGCGCATGTTACCACCTTTGCAAACCCCGACTTAAAGAGGCACAAGGCCCTGGTGGTGGGCAGTGGTACTGCAGTTGCCCATCCCCTGACCCCAGATCTGTCAAATCGATGCATGCCCTGGTGTCCAGTGACACTCCCCCCACCCTCTGATCACCCATCTCCATAAGAAGTCATGTATGCCCTGGTGTCTAGAGGCACCCTCTGCCCTCCATTCGCCATCCCTGTAAGAATTGTGTCTAGTGGCACCATCCCAGTTCCCCTGCCCAACATGCTGAGTTAGTCCCTGGTGTCTAGTGGTACCCCACCACTTGCTGAGCACCCCGGCCCGGTGCCACCCTGACTCCCTGGTGGCTAGCGGCCCCCCAGCACTGATCACGCCACCCGGCCAACCCCATACCTATTTCGATGGTGCCACACAGAGGGTCCATTACGTTAATGGGCACAGCCGTCCTCTCACCTCCTCAGCCAGCTGCAGTTTGGGATGATGGAGTGCATGTACAGCATACTGTATAATGTATGCACGCTCCCTGTCATCTTATACAGCGGCTGGCCGAGAAGGTGAGAGGAGGGCTGTGCCAGTCACGGTATCAGACACAATCCTAGACTCTAGGGATGCTGAACAGTCTTGGATCTTCTTCAACCCTCCACATGCCGGAGTCGATATGGGTATGGGGAATTTGCTGGGAGGTGTGATTGGTGCGGAAGGGCCTCTAGCCAATAGGAGTCAGGGTGGCCCTGGGACAGGTGCTCGGCAGGTGGGTGGCACCACTAGACACCGAAGAATACCTAAATCTTATGGGGACAGGCAATCAGAGGGTGGAGAGGTGCCACTAGACTCCAGGGCATACATGACTCTTACAGGAACAGGCGATTGGAGAGTGGGGGGTGCCACACGACACCAAGGTATATATGACTCTTACAGGGACAGGTGATCGGAGGGCAGAGTACTACTAGACACCAGAGAACACCCTACATTTCCCAGGATGGGTGATCAGAGTTTGTCGGGTACCCTGGGAGTACATTTAAATTGAGGGGCCAGGCGTTCGGGGAGGGGGGCGCTCACCACCATGCCTGATATGGTGGGTGGCCAAAGTACAGGCACAAACCTGCTGCCACTCCCCATGCAAATGAGCCCATAATGGGCATGTATATGGCCCCTTAGCATCTTGCATGCCCAATGGGCTTATTTGAATATAGCGGGCTGAATATTGCGCTATGGTTCCCAGCACTACCGGGTCTGGGATCGTAGTTCCCTATGGGCTGCATACAACCCAGAGCCACGTCAGGGCAGTATTAGTTGAATTAGTGCTGCACCGACATGGCCCTGTATTCAGTCAGATAGTGCCAGTGTGCTGTACAGCTGCATACAGAAACCTCTGGGTCGGGCGCAAGTGCAAGCACAGTGCAAACGTTTGTGCTGCATTTCTGCAGATGCTTGACTATCTGCCCCCAAATTTTCAATATAGTCTTCTTATGTCCCCACCTCATGAAACTGGTAGCTTAAAATTTTCAAATCCCGACTGAAACATGTCATGCCACAGGTGTGAAAACACACAGGATTTGAAAAATGACAGCTGTCGCATTCATGAGGCGGTGTGAAAAAATGGCTATGTTGGAAATTTGGAGTCAGAATATTGAAAATTGCGAAGTTATGAGAGAGCACTAAAACATTTCAAGATACCTTCATAACATTGTTTTCTAATATTTTTACCCCAATATTTCGACATAGCCTTCTTATGACCACATGTCATGAACCAGGTAGGTAAAAATTTTCAAATACTGCCCAAAAGGTGATTTCGTGGAGTGACTGCAAAATCATCTTTCAGCCCAGATTTGAAAAATGTTATCCACCTTGTTCATGAGGTGGGGTCCCAAAAAGGTTGTATTGAAAATTTGGAGGAAAAAATATTACAAAAATTACCAAGTTTAAGTACAAGTTCAATACATATTGAAAAACAGTGACAACATACCTGATTTCCTCAGTTCCCAGTCCAACATTGAAGAGTGAAGTTGTGTCTCCAGTCCAGAGCGGATTACTACGTTGGAACACTGGTAGGTAAATAAGGGGTTTAGGGGTTGGGGGAGTGGGGTGGTGAGTGCGAAGTGTGGGGAGGTCAGATGGGGGGAGGGGAATGGCGAAGTGGCAGCGGCAGCAAACATCTGCGCTACATAGGTTCCCTATTAAGGTCACAGTGATTGTTTAAGTTGCCCCATGTTTTAACTTAACAGAAATTTAAAAGGTAAACATATCACTGTAGCGTGGCACTAACTGCAACTGGCACAAATAGCATGACATACCACTGTGCTGTCCTCCACCAATGACAGACTGTCTGATAGAGGCAGCGTAATCTAGAGGTTAGATCACCAGACTGAGAACCTGGAGCTCACAAGTTCAAATACCACTGGAGTCAAATACTTGCTGTATATCTCCGGAAGGACATAGAGTGGAGGAAGATGGTGCAGGGTCTTTCTGCATCAAAAGCTCTATGAGGAGAAACTAAAGGACCTCAATATGTACACCCAGGAACAGAGGAGGGAGAGGGGAGATATGATAGAGACCTTCAAATACCTCTCAGGGGTAAATAAGGTACAGGAGGGGAGTATTTTTCAGAAGAAAAGGTGCTCAAGAACAAGGGGACATGCAATGAAGTTGGAGGGGGTAGATTCAGGAGAGATGTGAGGAAGTACTTCTTCACAGAAAGAGTGGTGGATTCCTGGAACAGCCTTCTAGCAGAGGTGGTGGTGAAAACAGTGGTGGAATTCAAGAATGCATAGTTTGAGCACAAGGGAATCATAGTGGAAAGGAGGGAGGGTGAAAAAGCTGTAGATCAGGCATGGTCTGCAATGATAGTGTAGATAGGGAAAAGTGGGCAGACTGGATGGGCCAAGTGGTCCTTATCTGCCATCAGATTCTATGTATTCTTGAGCAAGCTACTTAAAGGAAAACTACATTCTCATATATTGTAAATTTAATTTGTCTCCATGTCAACAGATGACTCTTCATGTACCTGTTAGGGATACCGTATATGGGTACCACATCAATTGATCGATTCAGTTTGAACAAAGGTATTTGAGCAAAGGAATATGAGCGAAAGCAAAATGAGCGACAATCACTTTACAGCGACCGTCACTTTACAGCGACTCCACAAATACAGTGAACCTCAGAGTCAATGTGTGTCATGGAGTTAGAATCCTAGAGATGCGCCAGCCTGCAAAACATAGAGAAGTGTACATGTAAATATCTAGCTGAAATGTGCTTCGCTCAGCTGTAGCGACGCCCAAATCGCAGTCGTTAAAATATTCACTCAAATTGAAATTGCTGTGACAAAGTCACTCAAATGACATGGAACCCTGTCTATGTGATTGCTTTAGTTTATTTTCATTGTCCATAGTAGTCCCTGTAACTATTCCAGGGGTGGCCTCCATTTTCTGATTGTTGAAATCTCATTGTCCCTGAGAGCTGGTGCCGTATTAGCATATGAGAATATGATGTGTCAGCACTCGTTAAACTCCACAATATGCTTGTCTGCTTAATTAGAGTTCAACAGTACAAGATGCGGCGAGGTGTGAAATGCCACATTTACCTTTGGTTAGCTTTGTAAACTGTGTGAGTTGCAATGCAGGGTTTTTCCCTTTAAACTGCATTCAGTTTGTGTGTTTCCAGAGTTTTTTTAGGGTATTTGTACTTTCAGCATAGAGAGACATGGTATAAATGGGTGTTCTGACATACTGTTCTCATATGCTAATGCAGCTTTCAAGAGCAATGAGATTTCAACAACTATAAAATGGAGATCCCCATGATAGTTGCAAGGGACTAGCATAAACAGTAGCAACAAACTGAAGCCACCATTTATATCCCCAACAGCTACAGGAAAAGAATTGTTTGGTGATGTGGAAACTAATAAAATGTACAAGATACGAGGGTATAGTTTTCCTTTAACCTTTTAGTGTTACATTCCACAGTGATGGAAGTAGGTAGAAGCAGCCTACCAGGACCCACAGAAAATGAGATGATTTATTTGAGCTGGGCTATCCTGGGTAAATAAATTGCAAAATAAGTATAACAAATATATAGTTCTATGATTTGCTGTTACACATCAACCAAAATAGTTACCAATTACATTTAGCAGGTATTGAGAGAGGGACTCAATTCCCTCTATTCAGGAAAGTGCATTAGAGTTATACTATTCCTGACCAGTTTTTCATAAAATACTTTACAGTATTTTGCACACAACCCACACCTGCAGATGACAACTCCCAACAAAAACATGCCAAACTACCATCAGTTCACCCTCGTGGTAAATACACTTTTCTTCTGAACCTTCTTCGACCAACCTTCTTTAACCAATGACACAGCCTGGAAGACTGACAGGCATTTCCATTACTGTAGCTTTGGCGATGATAAAGAGGGACTGCTGGGAGGCCAGCATTACATCAGGGTCGGCCTTCATGAGGGCTTTCAGCTGCATCAAGGGCAGTTTTCCAGCCACTGCTGAGCACTTGCCAGAGGGATGGGCTGCTGTACTTTGTCAGGTGCCCCCTCATCATGTTCTGGACTTTGGTCTTCCAGCATTTGGTCCAGTCCAACTCTGGCTCTACCGATGCCTATGCCACTTCTGACATTACAGCTTCCACGATTTCTAACCCCAAAGCCATTACAAAACGTAAAGGTGCTGATGGTACACAATTTACAGAAAACTTGGTGTTGTCAAAGGACTGCACAAGTTCCCTCCCACTAAAATCATTTTCTGAATGAAGACATGCCTTGCAAATGTAAAGCTGCACCTGTACGGACTCACCGTAGTGCTTGCTGACTTGCTCCATTATCAGGGATTTACTACAGTTGGAGGCAGCATAATGGGGAGTCAGTTAGATCCTCATTAACACATCTGCTGCCCATGTCCAATAAACAAAAATATGTACTGTAACTGCAAAAAAAAAAAGAATAGAGGCATTAGTACACAGCTAGGGACTGTAATGACAAGGGACACTGTAGAAGTGATCAGGAGGTTGGGTATTGGCGGCAGAGTGTGGGGGACGTGAACTGTGACCGCGGAGTGATCAGAGCAATGATCAGGAGTCGGGGATGTCATTGACAGAGGGTGGGGATGTGGACTGTGACCAATGAGACAGCAGGGAAGTGGTCAGGAGGTGCAGGTGTCGGCGGTAGAGGAAGGGGTATGAGAACCATGACCGGGGAGCCACTGGAGAAGCAATCGGGAGGTGGGAGTGTTGGCGCTGAGGTTGGGGGTATTTTTGTTTTTAAAGTAGATTTTAAAGAGTCTGTATAAATCCCAGGGATTATTACGTATATTTATTTATAAACTGAGTAAATTCCTGCCATTCCACCCCACTGCTGCTGAACACAGTTAATGAAGGAGAGACTCCATAACTGGGGCTGTTTTACATGCAGACAGGACCTGTGCCACTAGATTCCCACCATGTTGCCTGTGGGAAAGGACTCCAAGAGACATAAAATGATAAAAAACACTTTAAAGAAAAGAACAATACTTGTATTTAAAAGTCTGGTAGGGGGTAGTTTACTGTGGTGGCTGGCAGGTGAGTTGCTGTTGCTGAGCTTGGACAAGGATGAGGAGCAGGCTGCAGATTGGTACTTAAAATATTTAACAGGAGGGTTTATGCAGGTGAAAGGTGCCAGCCACAGTGTGAATGAAGTGGTTGGCTACTTTCAACTACGAGAAGTTTCCACCCCACCAAAAGGAAAACATGTCACGATTGCTGTCACTGCCAAACCTCTTGCAGACAGAGCTGCACTGGACCTGACAGTGACGCACCCCTAAAATGCAGTTCTTTGTAACAAAATGTTTGCTGCACACATGCACGCACAAACATAAAAACCAGACTAGGCATAATGGGTTTGGTCTGGCCATTCCTTTGAGTCTGGATTTCACCACTAGGTTAATGAAGGGTGTGGGAACCCTCCAAAGTCTTTGAAAGGGGCCTACGCCCCCAGACCAGCCTACCCATCCTACACCTTCCTCACTCTTCCAGCCTCTGATCCAAGCACACCACACTTCCAGCAGCTGGACAACCATTCCAGCCTCCCACCCATAGAGATCGCACAGATATGGAAACTAAAAGGGACATCATGTGTTTCTGTTGTTTCCCGCTCCCATGTTAATAGGAAATAACTTGCCAAAGAACCTGAAACAACATATGATGACCCCTCTGGGACCACCCTTCCAACCCCCCCCCACCGGACCAGCCTTCCACTCCCAGTCGTCCACCATTCCAGCACCCCCAGACCAGCCTCCCCTCCCTAGCCTGTCAGTCTCCTAGCTAGCTGGCCTGCCCTTCCACCCCTTGGAGCAGCTTTCCTTTCTCAGAGCCTCACAGAAGCAGGACCACTGGACCAGCCTACTGAATGTAATTGATGTACTCTCTTACTGTATGACTGTTGACTGTGCTTTAGATAGCTTATTTTACATAACTGAATGTAACTGATGTACTCTTTTACTGTATAACTACTCCTTGTCTAATTTCCTGTGTCAATGAATGCACTATCAATGTACTGCATTTCCCGGGTCGCCCCTGAAAAAGGGACAGTCTTGTTTCAGAGGGCCTACCCGGTTACCAAAATTCAATGAAATAAAAATAAAATAAATATCTTGTTTGGGTTAAAGTTTACCATATTTTGTATCTTATGATGTTAAAAACTTTTTAAACTATATACGGTGAATAAAGAATCTTGAATGTTCTCCCACCTCTAGCCAACCTGCCTTCCAGTAGTTCGAACATAAGTCCCTGGACTAGCCTCTCCTGCCCAACTGCTGGGGCACCCCTCCAGCCTTTCACCCCTAACTGACAAGCCTCCCAGCACTCCAGCCCCCAGACTACCCTCTCCTCCCCAGATGACCAGCTTCCCTTTACCTGGACAACCATAATACAGAAACAGAGAATTTGTTGGCAGAAAAAGACCACTTGGTCCACCCAGTCACCCATAACAATCCCTGGGCCAGCCTCTCCTTCCCAGCTGACCACACTCCATACACCTCCACCATCCAACCCCTGAAGCAGCCGCTCCTCCCAGCTGAGCAGTTTTCCAGCAGCTGGGTCACCCTTCTAGTCCTGGAGTAGCCTCACACCCCCCATCAGACCAGATTCCCAGTAGCAAGACCAACCTTCCAGCCCACTGACTAGCCTATCTCCCCAGCCAACCAGTCTGCCTGCACTTGAACTACCTTTCCAGCAGCTGAACTAGCCTCTCCTCCACAGCTGACCACACTCCATGCACCTGGAACCTTATTGCAGCCACTGGATCAGCCTCCCACCACTGGCTCACTTGATGCACAGAGCTGGACCACACTTTCCAGCCTCCAGGCCAGCCTCCAGGCAGTGGAACCACTCTTCATCCCCTGGACCAGTCCTTGACCACCAGCCAACCACCCTCCAAGCAGCTGGAGCACCCTTCCAGCCCCAGGACCAGCCTCTCCAACCCAGCCTCCCTTCAAATGGGCCACCTTTTCAGCCCCCATACCAGCCTCTTCTCCCCCAGCTGACCACACAAACTGGTCCACCAATTCAGCCCCCGGACCAGCCGCCCACACCTAGCTGACCTGCCTCCCAGCAGCTGGACCAGCTTGAGATAGGACATACTGTATGTTTGTTTTTCTAGGTATTTAAATTTTTTTCCCTTTCTTGAACACCCATTTCCCTTCTCCCCTGCCAACCCCTGACACCTCCTCCCCCCCCCCCGGTAATAGTTAATTTAAAGATGGGCCGTAGAGGCGTGATATAAAACTCAGTACATGTGCCCCCCCTCCCCGTTAGAGTATGTGACCACCTGTTCCTTTTTTTTACCTCGATGTAGTGCTCATTGTTGTTTTGACTTTCGGTAATGTGCAGTTGCTGTTTTTGTCAGTGCTCTTTTTAAATGGCTCTCATCACATAGAACCTTCATTATAATGGGCATCTTTTGTGCTAATCTAAATGACTAAATAATGTTTGTTTGCTGTAAAGCAATTTAATCAAATACTGTTTTGACTGTGAAAAGTCAACTGGAGATATGTTCTGGTAAAACTGTCACAATTTATGTTGGACTTTAAATTATAGGGTTAAAGTGTAGACTATACGTCTCTTCTGCTGACATTAATTGGCATGATGTTCCTTTCAGAACTTCTCAGACATTATATCGTTGGACCCCTCCATAGTTACGCTGCACTGAGGAACCCTTATTCATCCTTATTCATCCTATGCTGTAACACTGAGAGAGGAGTGGATATACTGTTTCAAACCTTATATTTGTGCACATCCTGTACTCTTAACCAAAAGCTTAATTGCGCTTCTCAGTTACTTTAAAACTGAATAAACATGGGGGCGCTGTTGAGCCCAAGTTAATCAATAGCTAAAGGTTTCAGCTCTTGCCAAAATCGGAAAAACAACGAAAAATAAAACTATTTATCGTAGTTTTAAAAAAAATTCACTACCATAAATCGAAATCAGAATAAGAGGACTTCCACTATGGGCAATCCTAAGAAGGATAGACATTTACAGGAGGGAGCAAAAAGCAAGAATGCTGTGGATCCCCCAGCCACGCGATCTTCTCTAGACCGCAGGGAGTCCGAGGCTTTGGATTCCGGAAAAGAAACACTACAATCTCTTGGTGTGAAAATTATTCATCTAATTTTTACAGTGTCGGGACTGTCAGAACAATTCCAAACCATGACCAACAGGGTTACAAACCTAGAAACAGAAACAACACTAATCAAATCGAAAGCTACAGACACTTACAAGAGTTCAAAGGCAGCCCTGGGCACCACATCAATACTGGTGAAAGAAAATTCGCATCTCCACTCTACGCTTGAAGCTTTAGAAAATCAAGCAAGTCAGGGTGGCTAATTTGAGAATTATTGGAATGCCTGAGCGGAGCGAAGGAGACCATCTAGCCTTATTTTTGTGTGAATGGTTGGAGCAACAACTGGGAGATCCCTTTTCCAGTCGGCAAATTAAAATCCAAAAGGCGTACCATGTAGCCTTTAGAGGACGAATGGATAACTCTGAAGCACCCCGAGCAATAGTTGCAGTCTTAGATGGAGTGGGATCAAGAGACTTTGTTCTCTCACTAGCCTGACAGAAGAAAATGCTGTTACAAGACGGAATTCAAGTAAGAGTCTACCCGGATTTAAGTTACGTCACGAGGCAGAAGAAAAAATGTTTTGATGGAGTGAGGGCCATTCTACGAGGGGCAGGAGTATCCCACAACATGCTTTTCCCAGCACATCTTCGGATTTTACATAAGGGCAAAGTATTCATTTTTTCCTGACTCTACTAAAGCTCTCAAGTGGGCCCAATGTCACACAGTAACGATTGCTCGTAAAGAATCATCGGATCAACCTAACCAGGAAGATTCGGAGGAAGAAGAGACCTGAATCCCTTGCCATCATTCCTGCTCCCAGGTTTGCCCTATCCATGTCAGATACTTATCTGGACTAGTTACTGAATATGCTAGATCTATATTAAAACAACAATACAAATTGTAGTAACCTTTAGAAAGTTTTGAGCCTGATAGGCTTCAGTTAAAGGTTAATTTCATAAAAAGGAACATTTCCTCATTGATATAAATGTTTTCCTGCGCTGGACTGGTTGGTTATAAATATAATACAGGCAAGGCTAAATGTAGAGGCCTCTTTTTTCTTTATATTAAGGGTTTTGTTTAACCACAGGTAGCGATGGACCTAAGAGAATTAAAAATGTGGAGTCTGGAACATGTTTGTGCAGAGGATACCAATATGGTTCCTACACAAAGGTTTAGCATGATACCTATCATTCCTTTTATAGGAAAAAGATATGTGGTAAATCCATAGATACTAATAACGAATTAATTATCATGCAGCTCTTGGGCTTTTGCAAACAGCCATAAAAATCTTTAAGTTAACTTTATTTCTAAATGTTTTAACTGAATCCCGCCATATGATGTATCTAATTGAAGTAGTATGTGATCATTTTAATCTGCTTGTATTAAGAGGTGTGGCGCCCTGATGTAGATAAATGGAACCAAATATCTCCTTATGTACTGCTTCTGAATAACAAACTGTATGAATACAGAATAACAATAAACAGATAGTATTAAAAAAAACTGAATAAACATAAAGTTTAAGTGCTGCTGTCTATATTTTGTGAGCATTTCAGGCTGTTTTTCGACTCACCATGACTGTGGTCGAGTGTTAAATTGGTCAGCTCACAACGACAGTGGTCAATAATAAAATGCTTCTGTCTTGGTTTTATAGCACTTTTATACTGTTTTTGGCTCATAGGGATGTGGTCGAATGAACTAAAACTTGTTGGCTCACAATGACTGGTTGACATAAAACTACTGGCTCTCAATGTCTGAGGTTGAAAATGTTTACCCTGGGGCTTTTTACTGGTCTTACGTCTGAGTCAGAATTAAATCAAAAGCCTAAAAATTGGACTGGGCCTATAGATTTCAAAAAGTGCTACAAGTGTGGCCACTGTTTGCCTAAGGCAGATAGGCATACAGGGTACAACAAGTGTTTGGGAATAGATCCCAGTTTATTAAACTGGGGTCTGTGCAAAGTGTTTTGTTCTAAGACACAAAAAAGCAGGCGAGCAAAAAAAAGCCAACACTGGAGGGGGCGCTGTGGAGCCCGAGCAATATGGCTGATTAAAGATACAACTCTGTTGCATGACCTAACTTCATATCGAGAAATCAGTAGCAATTTTGAGAACAATACATTTTCATCAGCACCATTTGATAAAATAAGGCTACCTTTCTAAAATGGGAAATCCTCGTAAGGTTAAGGCAACAGGGGACGGAGCTAAGTCCAAATCAATCTCTGGAGCTCCGATCACGAGGGCTGCACAAGGCCGTGATCCTGCACAAGATGATATTCCAGTCAAAGAAACATTACAGATGGTGGGAGCCAAACTCAACAGGCTGATTACATCAGTGACTGGACTGTCAAATTTGATTTCCCTCATCAATCGGGTAGCTTTCGTTGAGATATCTGTAGAATCGATCACCCTTGCATCCCACAAGGCCACTAGGGCCCTGGACACACTGGGGAACTTAAAACGGTTTAAGTGCCTTAAAATGGTTTAAATCCCCCTAGCGCTGTTTGCAGACAGACTACAAGCCCTTTGAAACGTTTTAACAAAAGTGTTTTTAAACCCTGCTAGATACCTAGTCTTAAAACCATTTTTAAAAACGTTTTGGAGCTAGCATGGTTTTACTCACAGGTCTGTCCAGGAGTAAGAGTGTTTTAAGCTGCAATGGTTTAACTAAAACAGTTCTAGCTGCAGTGTGTCCAGGCAAGCACAGTTCTGTGTGTTGGACTTGACACAAAATAGTTACAGGGAGAACAGTTTTAACACTAGCAGTGTGGCCACACTAAACCGTTATGAAAAATGGTTACTGAGTAGTGTGGCTGCACTGAAATGGTTTAACTAAACTGGTTTTAAAAATGGTTTTCAAAAACAGTTCTGTAGTGTGTCCAGAGCCTAAAAGGGCAGACGCAGCAATGGGTGCGGTTTCAACTATTATAAAAGAAAACATGCACCTGAAAAATAGACTGGAGACCCTTGAAAATCAGGCTCGCACACAAAACCTGTGGATACTAGGGCTCGCAGAGGAAAGTGAAGGTGATCATTTGCTGCTATATATCCAAGAGTGGTTAGTCCAGCAACTGGGGGAAGAAGTAGCCCCCACAGAAAAATGCTTCCAGAAAGCCTATCAGTTTGCATCAAGGGGTCGACCTGATGATCCTCAGGCTCCAAGAACTGTGGTGATCAGGATAGTCCACAGAGGACAAGCCTACATTTTCTCCAGTCCTACTGATGCTATGAAGTGGTGTCAAAGAAAAGCTGTCAGAAGGTCCCAAACTACCCCAGCTGAAGAATCCTCATCGAATGAAGAACAAACCTGAAAAGGAACTATAATCCACTGTTTTAGTATAGTATTGTACACACTGGGGTTGGGGGGTGGGGAGGTTTGGGTCTCCAGGGGAATTCCCAGATAATGTCAGTTCTTTATAAAAAAAAAAAAAAATTATTTTCATTTGTAATGACCGGGGACTAAAGTTTTAAAATGTTATTTGTTCTCCCACCCACATATTAATTACATCTCCTGCTTGTTATTTGAAGGTGGGTGCAGTTTGTTATTGTGCCTGTATAAATATCAGAAGTACCTTGAAGTAAGTTACAGTCAAGTGCATAATTCAGGTTAAAAGCGCCTTCTATTAAGTGTGGGAATTCCCACAATTGCTAAAAATATTAATCTGTTGAATTCTTTAATATGGGGTTTAGACAGTTATGCCTGTTCATAAGTGACATGTTGGATCTGAAGGAGATACTCATATTTATTTTCTGGATGCACCTAGGTGCTAATACTTTGCAAAGCACAGTGATTTTTTCCATTCCCCTTTGGAGGGACGGGAACCCATAACTTGAGACTTTTGAATAAACGTTACATACCACTGTGCAGCTCATGGGCTTACAACACAGTCTAAAGTGTATATTTAAGCAGTTTTTGATACTAAGAGGAATACCCCTCATAGGATATATCTTTTTACTTTGGATGTATTAATTGAGAACATTAAGAGGAATGGCACCCTCCCAATTATATTTCATATACATATATAATATCCAGTGTAAGTGATTGAAACTATGTTTTTGTGATAACAATAAACATAACGTTTTAAGAAAAGCCATCACCATCAGCTCCAGTCTATCTAGCTCTAAAGAGTGCTCCCCTATCAAAAATGTTGAAGCTGACACAGTTTCTCCTAAAAACCAGCCAGTGTGAAGCAAGGTCTGCAACGAAGCCCCCAAAAGCGCTATCACAACCTGTCCTCACCCAGGACTCGGTCTGCAACAGGTTGTCAAATTTCTCAGTCCTCAACACCTGTAAGGGTACCTTGGTAACTGCCACCTCTAAGAAATTATTCTTTTACCTGGGGACTTTCTAGGTCCAAATGCCCACACAGTACAATGCTCCTTAGGTTAAGGACAAATGGCCTTCCCCTGTCACTCACTACTGAAAAAAAAATACTTCTTAGAATATGGTAACTGTAGTTATCTAGCCCCCAAAAGATTCAGTCATAGAAGTATAAAGTATATAAAAATAATATTTAGAACTTCATAATATTCACACATTTTACAAGATGTCACGCATACACACAACTATGAGAATTACAGGGTTACTACAGAAATCAAAAAGAAAAGGTTTGCACACAGCAGAAGAAACAAACAGAAAAACCTTCTTATAGTTTGTTAACTCTATCAGAGTACAAAGATTCTTACTACACAGGATACCTTAGTGAGCCATGGCAGACTCCAGCTCTTAAATGGTGTACGTACAAAGTCTCAGCGCAAACTGACTTACAGTTCTCACCTTCAGACATAAGTCTGCTTGCAAGACTGGCTCCACCACTCTTGTCACCCCTGCTTGGTGACATCATTACCAGGACCAGTGCTTTATTTTCTTGGGACATCCCCTATAAAGCAAGTAGTTGAAACTGGACCCATGGCTGCTGTGTACTCAAGGACACCTGTCATTTTTCTTGCTGTGAGCTCTCCAGGGAGTCGTCTGAGTGCCCAAGACAGCTTCCCAACATGAAAAAAATGTTTCTGCTTTGAAGTTCTCCTATTAGGGGGTCCTATCCTTTACAGGACAAAGAGACTAAAATTACCCTCAGTTCAGAGACAGCTAGTCTGTCTTTTTTTTTTTAACTTTATTTTTCTCTGGGACCTGAGGAACTCTCTCCAGCTACCTTCCAGCCTGGCTAGACCTCCTGGTCTGAAGCTTGGCGTTCCAGGCTGACCCTGCCCGGTGGATCCCCTGGCTCTGAGCCCTCCGAGGTGGGGCCACCCACCCTGGTGCTCTGTCTACAATATAATGTGCCGGGCAGGTGTCGAAGAATCCCCCTGGAATGTGAGCCCAATGGTGGGAGTGTGGCCAAGACTGGAGGCACCTTCACCTATCCTCAGCCCGGGGTGTTTTACGGTTTTGTTACCCCCAGGAGCTGGACATGCAGTGACGCCTGCACGGAGAAGCCATAAGCATCTGCCGCGCTCCTCCCTCTTATGTTCCAGGCACAGTAGTACACCCAGTCTACATCAGGTAACACTACTGCACCAAAGAGCCCCCAAACCCACCCCAAGGAGAGGAGAGCTGTCCTCCAGATGCTTGATCCTCTCCCTCCCCTGCCAACTCCTGACCATCCAGGCTCGTTCCCAAACCCGGGTCGCTGGCGTGGCATGAGGTGTGGAGTTCAGTACCTCAACCCTCAGTGGCACCGGGCCAGCTCACTAGTCTATCTTTTGATAAAAATCTTCCTTTTATTTTCAGAAAACACACTCTGTCCTTTCAGCTGATTAGATTGTAACTGATTTCAGTGCAGATAAAATTAATTAAAAAAAGTACAAAATTATTATTACACCCCGGCCCCGAGAAATGAAAAACACATTCCTTTAGCATCCCCAAAGGATGCTTCTTTTTTTCATGTGAGATTCCTGGCTTCACTTGCTATGCCCTTGGCTTACTCTCTGTGTGAACCTCACACTAGTTCCTGACAGCACCTGTCCCATTTGTTTTCTTCTTCTTGGTCCATGTTATTGTCTTCTTATTGGTCCTAGCTATTGTCTAAACAATTCATCAGCGTTTCTGTGTTGCAACCCACTGCAGTGCATAGTGTCCAAATTACAGGACTGCAGCACCAGGCTTCGCCTTAGCAATTTGGGATTTGCCTGATGGTCCTATGCAGCCATGTGAGGGGGTTGTGGTCAGTGACCAGGGTGAACATCCTCCCATACAGATAAGGTTACAGCTTCTGCAAAGCCCAGACAATACCTAGACACTCCTTTTTGAATGTGTCATAGGCCTCATCTCTGTGCAGCAGCTTCCAGCTCAGGTACATGACTGGGTGTTCCTTTCCCAAGTGCTTAACCATGCTCAGAACTGTACTTAGCCCATGTTTAGATGCATCTACATGCACAATGTACCTTAGAGAACAGTCCAGGCTGGTGAGCACAGGTGCCCAATACAATGCTTCCTTCAGCTGGTGTAACGCACATCACAGGTTTACATCCACTGAACCCTGTCTGGAATTTTCTTCCTGGTGAGATTGGATGGGGTTTGACTATGCTGCTGAAATTTGGCACAAACATATGGTACTACCTTGCCATGCCTAGGAAGGTCCATTTTTTCTCTTAGCCACGGGTGTCGCCCATCCCAGTGTGGCCTCAGTTTTCCCCTGGCACAGACTGGATGTACCCACTCTCTACCCTGTGCCCAAAATATGACACCTCCATCATTCCTTTCTGGCACTTCTCTGCCTTGACTGCCAGCCCAGTGGCTGCACTTGACAGAAGACCTTGGTCATGTGCTTGAAGTGGTCCCTCCCTGGTCTGGCTGTAGACGATGTCATCCATGTGTGCCAGTGCAGAAGCCCCTGCTCCATTCAGAATGTGGTGCACAAGCCATTGAAAAGTGGCTAGCATGTTCTTCATCCCAAATTGCATTACTCTGGATTCAAAATAACCCAAACAGGGTGATGAAGGCCAACCTTTCTCTGACTTCAGGGATCAAGGGCACCTGCCAGTAGCCCTTTGCCATGTCTGTAGTGGTTAGGTACATTGCCCCACCAACCTAAGATCTCATCTCTCTTGAGCATGGGATATGCATTTAACTCCGTACAGCTATTGAGCTTGCAGTAGTCAATGCAGAATCTCATAGTCCAATCTTTTTAGGGGATCAGTATGCACTGGGGAGGCCAGGGACTACTGGACTCCTGAATCACCTGGATAGCCAGCATCTCTTTGACGTCCCCTCTATATACATGATTTATTTATTTATTTACTCAGTGTGCGTGCGTGTGTGTGTGTGTGTTGGCTTCCCCAACTCCCCCCTGCAGGGGCTCAGCTTCCATCCACGCTGTCTTCCTGTGCCCAGGCTTGCGGGCGCCCCCTCCCTAAGGTCAGCAGTAACTTGCCCTGGTTTACCCCCCCAGGGTGGGACCATGGAAGCGGAGCCCCACCCAGCGGGCATGGTAGGCAGTGGAGGTGGTGGAGCAGAGCTTCATGCTGCATGGGCCAGCATTTTTTTTGTAAACTGTATTGAGGTGGGGACGTGCAATGACGGCCAGCGTCTGCCCCGCCCCCCCCACTGATACAGCATTGGCACTGTGGTTTCACTGGCCTACACTAGGGGTCGGTAGTGTGCAGGACACACAACCTCTCACCCCCTCCGGAGGAGAGTAGTCCCTAGGACTCTTGATCCTTCTCCCCCAGCCAGCCCCCCAACATCCCAAGTTCAATCCTGAACTTGGGTCATCAGTGTTGCAGACAGACACCCTGCCTCTGTGCCAGTGGGCTGGCCTATGGCATGTTTTATACCTTCAGGGAGTTGGTAGGGTGGCTGCCTCATGGGGATTTGGGACTCTGTATCCATGTCATGTTCTGCCAACATGGTATACCCTAGATTCACTATCAATGTCCCCACGAAAGTTCGCAGCACCCTACTTATTTCAGTAGCTTGGGACATTGTTAGC
This sequence comes from Neoceratodus forsteri, assembly GCA_016271365.2. NCBI lineage: Eukaryota > Metazoa > Chordata > Ceratodontiformes > Ceratodontidae > Neoceratodus > Neoceratodus forsteri. Next base: position 369,225,422 of record CM028132.1, on the reverse strand, counting down.
CTGTCTGAGAGGGTGATAGTATCCACTGAAGATTCTCCTTTAACTTCTCCCAAGGGATCCACCAGCGGGTCCGCACCATCTCCTCATCTGAGTAGCTGCACACAGCCAAGACCATCTCATCTCAGTCATGGTAAGGCTTCAGCATGTTCATGTGGTAGATCCACTGCTTGCATCTCCTGTTGGGTAGCCCCACCATATAGTTAACATCATTCACTCTACTGATCACTAAGTATGGACCCTCACAAGCCACCTACAATTTATTCCGCCAGACAGGGATGAGCACCATCACCAATTGCCCAACTTCATGTTCCCCAGCTCTGGCCCAGTGGTTGTACCATGTCTTCTGTCTCTGTTATGCAGAGGCAGGGTGCTCCTGGGAAATTACCATGAGCTCTATGAGCATAGGTCTGAAAATTAGGGCATACTCCACAACATATTCCTTTTAGAGAGGAAGCTCATGCTCCCATTTATCCTTTATCAAATCAAGGGGCCCCTCATCCAGTGGCCAAATAGGAGTTTGAAGGGCAAGAACTCTGTGGATTCTGGTATCTTGTCAAAGGACCAATAGAATTAGGGTGACGGAATGAGGGCAATGCAACGAATTCACCTGTCACAGTGGCGAACTGGTTGTCGGAGCGCCCTGCAGGGAGGGCGCCACATGGGTGTTTTACCCCCTCCATGATACACCTCCGCCATGGAAGTGATTATTGTAAAAGCCCCCCACAAAAAGCCGGCATTTGCTGTGGGGTGCTGGGTGCAACAGGGGTTGGGCTGCACAACTGTCTGGCACTGCAGTCATCATCAGCATTGTGCTGTCGCCTAATGACAGTTGCCGTGCTGTATGTCACACTGATGTGGGTAAACCATGAACTCCTGGGGGACTGCCCTGCATGAAAATAAGAGATAGAGTAAGTACTTGCCCCACTTCCTTCCATGATTGTCAGTAAATCATCTCAAGATGGCCTTAAGAGATATATTAAATTACTGGTCCAGACCATTAGTCTGAGGATGGTATGGGGAGGTCCTGAGCTGCCTCAGTCCACATCAGACATGAAGTCAGTGCCCTGGTCTGACAGAATCTCCTGGGGAAACCCACCCGGCTAAATATCCCCAGCAGTTTGTCAGCCACTTTCTCAGCCTAGATGTAGGACAAGAGCACTGCCTCTGAGTACCCTGTGGCATAATCTACAAGCAACAAGATGTACCACTTGCCCACCTGACTTGGGGTGCTAAGGGGCCTCACAACGTCCATGACAACTCACCTAAATGGCTATTCAGAAATTGCCAGGGGAATCAAAGCCACCTTAGCTTTGTCCCCAACCTTTCCTACCTTCTGGCATGGCAGACAAGTCCAGCATTAGTTTGCACATCTTTAAAATACTGGGCCAGTAAAAATTGTTAGTCAGTCATCTTTTTGTACAGCTGACCCCAAGTGTCCAGAAAAGGTTTTGTCATGGGCAAGGCAAGGACCTGCTTTCTATATTCCCTAAACTACTGTCTGCAAAAGTACCCTTTTCTACAGTCCTTCCTTAGGAACCCACTCATGGTACAGCATCCCATTCTTCCACTACACCTCCTTTTTCTCAGAAGTCAGACAGTCACCTTCCACACCAGGGGCTAACTCTCCTAATTTCTGAAGGGTTGGATCAGCTTGTTGAGCTGTGCCCAGCCCTGCATGTCTGACCGTCCCCAAAACACACTCTCATGTGTGGGAGCATCACCCATGGCTGCACTCTCCTCTGTCTGTAGTTGTGGCTCAGAACCGCTACTCCCAGCATGTCCTTCAGCTACAGCTTCCCCTACTACTGAGACGGGTTGCTTCCTCTCTCACTACCCCCTTGGCATCCTCAGAAATCTGTTCCCTCGCCTCGCTATGGATAGTGATACACACACACACACACACACACACACACACACAGTACTGGCCCTTCTATTGCAGTTATTCCCCATAATCACATCCACAGGAAGGTCTGGTACAGCACCCATATCCACTATGCCCTGACCAGCTTCGTAGCTTAGGAAGATCCAGACCATTGGCACTGATACTGCCAGACTCGTCACCTATCTCTGATATGAGAAAACTGTCCAGGCATGATCTGTTTCTCATAAATTAAATCTGGCTTCACCATAGAAATGGAGGCCCCACTGTCCCTCAGACCTTGAGTTACCAATCCATTCCCCACCATTGGGTTCATATGTGCAGTGGAGTTACAGGGCACTGCAGACTGTGTACAGGTCACTATCTGCTGGGAGTTCCCCAAGCTGCCCCACTGCACTAGCCCATTTTGTTACATTTTTTGAACTATCATATGGTAAATGCACCAATTTCTGACACATATTTATTTATTTTTATTAAACAAGTTGGTAGCCGTGAAAGGCACACTGAGCCGACGTGCATTTCCAGGTGTGATCCAGGGGAAGGGGTGGAGGAGGAGTATATACAGATATTTACAATCCAAAAAGAGTTACAATGAACAAACAATTGGTGAAGAATATACATATATTTGCAATCTAAAAACAGTTATGTGAATAAAAGATCCATGTTACAGTTGCATATCAAGGAATAATAAGGGAAAACAATATGCTTTGTATTGAATGTGCAAAAATAAAGAGCAGTGGATGTGTGGGATGGGTGGGCTGAGGTGGAGGAAGGATTTATGCAGCGGGAAAGCTTAGGAGGTGGAGTTCAGGTAGACATTGAACTTAGGGCTAGAAGGCTAGCTTGGAGGGGGCACCAGGGGCACCAGCTAGGTGAAAAGGAATAGGGGGTATCAACTGGGAGCCTAGGTAGAGATGCAGGAGGGCTGAAGAGAGAGAGTTTTAGCAGGTATTTAGGGGAGGAAAGGAAGGGGGACGACCATGGGAGTAAGGGGACCCGATTCCAGAGTAGGGGAGACAGTAAGAGAAGGCAGATTGTCTGGCAAAGGAGTGCACCTGAGGGGTTAAGTAAGTGCATGAGTCTCTGGAGCAGAGGGGGTAGTCAGAGGCACTGGCTGGTGAGAGAAGGGAGGAGAAGTAGGCTGGGAGAGAGTCAAACCAATATTTAGCTATAAAGGATGCACCATGTAGTTGATGGGGAAGGGGAAAAGGAAGGATAGAAAGTGGAGAATAAAGTGAACAATGGTGAGTAAGTGGGGGCAGATTAGTGGCGAAGCAGTAGAAGGCATTGCACAAGGTGTCGAGCTTACTGAGGGAAGAGGAGGAGGCTGATCCAAAAACTACATCTGCGTAATCAAACAAGGGGAGTATTAATTTTGAGACAAACTGATGAGTAGGGAGGGTTAGGCAGTCTTTGGAATGATACAAAGCTCCTAGATTGGGGCAGAGTTTGGTGTGTTAGGAGTCAGTGTGGTGAGAGAAATCCAATCTGGGGTCGAGCCAGACTCGCCAGTATTTGAGGGAAGACACAGATTCCAGTTTGGTGTCATTGAGGGTGTGAAAGATTGGGGGGGGGCTAGAGTTTAGCAAGTTTCTGGGAGGAGCCAAATATCATTGATACAGTATTTTTAGTATTCAATGTGAGTTGTTTCACGTTAAATAATTGTATAATGTTGAGGAAGTCAAACTAGAGAGGAGCTTGGAGTGCACTGCTAAAGGAGCCGGAAAGGTAGAGAACTGTATTGTCAGTGTACATGTGAATGTTTGTAGTGATACAGATGAAGGAAAGGTTGTATATGAAGATAGAGACAAGAATTGGCCCCAAGATAAAGCCTTGTGGGACACCTGCATAGGTAGTGAGAGGAGGGAATAGGGCATCGGCGACTTGTACAGACTGCTGGCAGTCAGAGAGATAGGACTGAAACCATTTCACTGTAGAAGAAGAGAGGCCTGAGGCTGCCAGTTTATTGAGGAGGAGATGGTGAGACACCAAGTCAAAGGCTTTTGCTAGGTCTGCAAAGATAGTAGAGGTGAGGTGGCCTTTGTCCATAGCAGTTAAAATGGAATCTGTAATGCGAAGGAGGGAGGATACTGTAGAGTGGAACTTTCTGAAACCTGACTGGAAGGGGGTGTGGAAGGAGGTGCTGTCGAGGAAGGAAGTGAGCCTAGAGAGTATGAAGGCTTCCTGCAGTTTATCCAGGGCAGGGAGTAGCGAGATGGGATGGTACTTCCCTGGAGAAGAAGGGTCGTTGCCCTGGTGGAGGGGGATGACCATGACCATTTTCCAGGCTTTAGGGACAGTTGAGAGTGAGAAGGTTAGGTTCAATATGTAGATGAGGAGGAGGGTTATAGTTGGGGCAGAGAGGCTGAGCAACCTGGGGTCCAGCCCATGAGGGCTGTGCTTATTTGGGGAAAGGGAGGATAATGCATTGAAAACTTCCTCTGGGGATATTGAGGTAAATGAGAAGCCTTTCTCTGAGGGTGGTGGGGTAGTTGAGGGGGAGACTGGATAAGGTTGTTTGGGGAGAGCACAGGTGGTGAAGAAACTATTGAAGTGTGAGGCAATCAAGGGAGGGTCAGAGATCAGGGCACTAGGTCATGTCAGCACCTGTATGGACAGCGCTGTCAAAAACAGCGCCATCCATACAGCGCTGACAAGAAAGTAGTAGGAGACAATGTCACCATCAAAATCACCGCCAGTGGTAGCAATCCCAAGTGCGGTTCAGGATCGCTACCACGAGAAAATGTTATTTTTGTGAAGCACCCTCCCCCACACTCATGCTCCGTAATTAAAATCATTCCAAGTCGGAGTTGGATTGGGGGGGGGGGATAAAATTGTGGAGACCAGGAACCCTAGTCTTCACCACTTTTCTGGCCAAGCTGCTCCTGCATTACCACTCCACACCACAGGAGCAGCTTTGCCAGCCACCTCCATTCCTCTGTCCTTGTCTTGTACTGTAGCACCATGGACAGAGACCAGGGGGGTGCCTACTACATGGCACTGTAATTCCCGTCACTGTCCATGGTAGCATGTGCTATTCTTGTAGCGCTATTCTGACTGGGTAGGGAGATGAGTGATCCCTTCACTAAAAGAGAAGAGGTAGAGGATTGGGTAGGGGGGTCCAGTAGGGAGTGAAGGGCTTTCCAGAAGTTTGAGAGTGAGCGTAAATTAGTGTTGAGTTAAGACTGGTAATATAGGGCTTTAACAGAACAGGCCGATTTAGTACAAGCGTTACGCAGGGTCTTATAGGTCTGGAGGTTGACATATAACACCTGCGTTCCCCGACTCTTTACCTCTGAAACCACTTTGCTTCCCTTTTGAGTCGGGCACAGGCTGGCTTCCTTAAGGTTGCCCCCTGGGATTCCCTTAAAGCCACCTGATATCCCTCCCCCATTACCTTTGTGATGAGTGTATGGTTGGCTGGACATGAACTGATCAGTCATCTTAACTGCCTCCCTCGAGGAGCTCAGAGTTCTATCCAACAACCATATTCTCAGTTCCTCAGGTTATTTTTAGGAACTGTTCCATAAGAAATAAATCTTTTTATTTTCTCTACAGAGCTAGCTTTTGCACCCTGTACCCAGTGTTCTAACAAATTACTTAGCTGCACACACATTTCAGCATACCTATCTCCTGGTGCCTTTCTTAACTGTCTAAATGTTTGCCTATATGCCTTTAGTATTAATGCAAAATGCTTAGCAAGGTATTTTTCACTTTATCATAGTCCATGCAGTCCCCATTGTCCATTCTGGTGAAAGTTTCTAATGTCTTGCTTGTAAGCAGTTTCAAAAGGTAAGTTGCCCAAGAAGCCCTGCCCAATTCAAATTGCCCACAGATTCTCTCAAAAAAATCTTTAAAAACAAATCAAGATCATCACCTTCTGATATCTGGGAAATATTTTAGAATTCATTTTGCTTCCTGGGTCAAACCCCTCATGCCATTACTTTTTTAGGTTGATTAGCACTTTTGCACGGAAAAGTGCTACTCAACGTAACTAATGTGTAGCAAGGGGATCAAACTGCTTAGCAAAATTAAACAGTTGTCATATTTACTAGACACATTAACTTCTTACCTGATAAACACATTTTTGACTTCCTTTGATGTGTGGAGCAAAAGGAAAAAAAAGACTCAGTAGGGAGTGTACAGTCACCGACTAGCAGTTTATTAATTTTTTTTCAAGTTCAGTGTCTCGAACACACTCAATGCAGAAAACTGCAAAAATTACATCAACATTTCTGACCTTCAGCCTAAAGTGGCCTCTGGTGCAGTGTGACTCTGCCTCACATGGAAATTTAATTGCATAGGTGGCTGGGAACCTGTTAGCTGTGTCTTATTTGTAGTCAGGTAGTGTACTTAGACTATGTGGCAGTTGCCAACTTCCCAAAGCCACCCAAAAGTGAACAGCGGTATTTACTGGATGCTGGCCACTGGGAATAAGCAGCTGCTGCACCTAACTACTCTTGACTTTACAAACACGAAACAACCAACTACTGTTCCCAACCACTCATCCATGTTAAAAAATTATATTTTACTAAAAACAAGCTGAGTAAGTCTGAGAGGCCTGTAGATCCGTTCCCAGCTATCCACTGTCTACCCTGTAGACTTACTGAAGCAATTATAGAACAGAACAAGGCAATATATAACACTAGTGTATGACATTAATAAAAGTTAACTTTTTACTTATTTCCAGCCATTGCACAAAAGAAGGTGACTTAACACAAGGATTTCATATGTACCCGCCTAATGAGGTCTGCTCAGGTCTCCCCCACAGACAAGCCATAAGGAATTAGAATGTTATGCAGTTTGTTCAGCAAGTTCTAAAGAAGACTGTTTCCAACCAGACTGTAGATCATCCACCATGCAAACATGAAGAAAATAGTGAACATTAACAACTACTATGAGCCACTGAAAATACATGTGGTGTCTCCACCAGCCACTGAGGACTTACAATTTGCCCTAAAAAGTTTAACTAAATGGAGAACTATTCCAAACAATTAGTCACTAATTACATTCTAGCTGCTGATTGAGTGCCATTACTACTTAGTGAGACTGGATCATCCCATACCACACAGGCTTCAGAGCTCAGCAGAATCAGTTGTGATGAAGTCAGCACGTGACTGACTATGAAAATTGAGTCACATAATTTAAGTTCACATTTTTGACATGGATCATGCCATGGTTGGTGCCCAGACTATGCCATAAATTGTGTAGGTGCTTGCTAGACACTCAGCCCAGTATATTAAGTTAAGCCCAGTGCGCAGTCCATTTGCTGAAGTGAGTATTGAGTCCTGTGTGGAAGGAAAGCGGAGGTCTGAAAGTGCTGAACCCATGGCCAGCTGGGATACCTTCCACTGCCACATCTGCTTACACCAACCCCTGTGCTCAGATGCTAGATGGTTAAGTAGGGAGAGTGCAGGGTGTGACGCTTGGCCAGCTGGTTATGATTATTGTATGATATTTGTAATATAAAAATATAATATGTGATTGTCTCATATAAGACGGCCTGTGCTTCCATGGGTGCCCCTTCCCCCAGGTTTCAGTGAAGCTACAGGATATGAAAACTGACCAGGAACCATTTAATTAACTGACTTCCTTCAGAATGGCATTTTATTACCATTTTATGACGTGCCTAGGCTTTTTGAAGTGCAAACCAAATGTGACTTTATGACTTCAGAAACAGGACGTCATTAGGCTGATTCCTGTTCGCTTTTTAACACATTGGTGCCAGTGTGAGATTGTTCAGTTCAAAGGAAACATGTGTAATTAAGAAGTTATATATATAGGAAATGTATTTTTTCTTCTGATGGCACCTTATTTAAAATAACTCCTGATACGAAATAATTTTTTGTAATTTTATATTCTAAAAGGAGGAGCTAGATGACTCACAGAAGGGGTATGGAGACACAGAGTTTAAACTGATACTTGTGTCTGAAATGTAGGTCATATATCATTTTGGGACTCCAGAGAGACACAGCTCTCTGATCTAACTTTAAAATGCACTTCCAGAGGTAATACCTTAGATAGCAAACATCTAAATGTATTGTGGTAGGAGTTTTGCTTTATAATTTTCCCTGTTCTTTTATGTGATTGTGAGCTCTTTGATATATTGTTCTGTGTTTACATTTTTTATATTTGTATCATCTTTTAGTAAAGTACATTTTCTTAAGATACTGCCTGGGTATGTCTTCTAAGTTCTTTTTGCATGTAATGAATACTGTACGTGGTTAAGTCTGTCAGCTGTTTAAAGGGCTTGATGGTGCTACTAACTGGGAAAAGGTAAGAATATACTTGAGGTCTCTTATAGAGTTAAAAGGGTTCATTTTGGAAGCCTGGCTGGGTGCCCCTGGCGAAAGATTGTACCACAATCCCCGAAGTGGGTATGTATCTCAGCCTGTTCATTTGGATACGCTAGCATAAGGGTCACAGTTTAAATTCCCCCAGAACTTGAGACTAAAAGTGATTTGGACCCAAAAGCAGACAGGAGGGTTACCCTGTCTGTTACCTGTTCACATTACTGCGCTCTGAGGTTGGCACTGTGGGAGCAGAGGGCCTGACCTGCGGAGTGTATTTGTGACACAGGGCATCCCCCATTATCAGTGCACTCCCCCTGCTTGGAGATCTGGGTGTCTGAGCAGGGGAATGGGCTGGCAGACATGGAAGTGAGGCTGATGGGCCATGGGTTCTTCAGTATATCACGACCCGCTTCCCTCCCACTCAGGACCCGAAAATTTTACCCACTGGTGTAAAACACGGCTTAAACTTTAAGCCAAAGTAAACTTCCCTCAAGTTTACAGGGGCTAACTCAATTCATCGTCATTGTCTGACTTGGATGATCAAGCAGAAGACAAAATAATGCTACTACTTGCATCTTCTGAACTAACATTACTTGCTGTGGTGCTGACTGATGAATTTAACCTTTTTGCTAGAGACTGTGATCTTGGTTTAGCACTAGTTCTTCTTGGAGTGCTGAAGAATCTATCTACAACTGGAACAGCATCAAATGTTTCTGGACTGTCACCCTCAACTGAAACTCTCAGCAGGTGTTCCAACATTACTTCACTCAGTCTGTTTCTCCAATCAGTTTTGACATGCTGCATTATCGAAAATGACCCTTCCTGTTTTGCATTGGATACTGGAATGAGCTTGCAAATAATGACAATGCAGTAGAAGTTTGAGAACTGTTCTTTGTAGGACTTCAGAATACAGTTCCAAAAGTCTTCCCTAGTTAAGTGACTTAAAAACATAATGTATAAAGTTTTAAGTTGGGGGGGCGCTATTGAGCAGTCATACTGGCAAGACGCACCTTCTATCAGCTTTCTCCATCTCGAATATAAAATCAATTAAAGCCTACTTTTTTGTGAAGTGATCGCAAAACTGGCACATCGACCGAGTTCCCTAGACTGCCCGGCGTCGACTGATATCAAAAACTCAACATGGGTCATAACCAAAAGACCTCGGGAAGTGGAGCTAAAAATGCACTGACAGCTGAAGTGCAGGCTGCTACTGCTAGCACGTCGACTATTGCAGGCACAAAGCCCCTTGGAGAGCCCTGCAGGCTCGATGCAAGCCATTAATTTAAAAATCTAATCAATAATTCAGCGATTCGCCGAGCAGGATGCAAAAGTGAAACTTGCATCACAAATGGACTTATCAGCTGAAAAGACCGCAGCTCAAACTCTAACTACTGCTTCCAAGCTGGTCCAGGAAAACATGAACTTACAGTATCGGTTGGAGGCTTTGGAAAATTCCAACAGGGCAGCACATGTGCGTATTGTGGGCTTGTTAGAGGGAAGTGAGGAAGGTGACTTACTTGGATTTCTGTATGCCTGGCTCCCTGATGCTCTTCAACTCCTGAAGGACACTCTTGAGGGACAACTATGTAAAGCCTTTTGAATTACTCCAAGGGTGGCAGGTCCTCGGAGAGACTCGTCCCGAACCATATTGCTGGTGACCTCTCATTCATCTGTTCGAGAAAGGATTATCCAAGCCGCCAGATCGGCGACCTCGTTGAACTTTAACAGGACTACTGTACATCTGTTCCCAGATCTTTCTTTTGTGACTAGGGCCAGAAGGAAAAAGTCTGACACAATTAGAGCAAGACTCCGAAGTCTGGGGGTCGCTCATTCGCTTTTAATGCTGGCCCGCCTGCACATATATTATGAGGGTCATATATACCAGTACAATGATCCTCTTCAGGCTGGGAAGAAGATAGATGCTATAGCTAGGGAGTTTTAGTCCTCTGAAGCACATCAGTCGGATGAATTGGATGAGGAGACCTGACCTATTGGCAAAACGCTGGATATTATATACAAGTACAGTTCTGACTTTATAGTGAATCAGTAACTGTAGTAGTTCTAAAAAAATTTCCTAACTAGATATAAGTTGGTCAGTTCAGTGCTCTCTTCACATCCCAATAGTGTTTTGTGAGGGAAGGGGAGCTGGTTTTTGTGGGTGCTTAACATGATTATATTACCATTTCAGGATTGTGGTGTCATATCATCACTGGTTGATGAGTCATATCATTACTACTGAAATTAATATTTTGGGATTTGACTTCCAAAAGCCATAGCAGACTGTAGCCTGTGGAATTAAAATTCTTGGATTACACCTATATTTGGCTATTTTCCCCAAATTCTAATACCTGACTGTATAGGCTGGTTCTTGCCTGTGTTTATATTGGATGTATATGGAATGTATTGCAATAAGTGATGCCTTACAGAAGTTGTAATGTATGTATTTGTACATGCTAAAAACAATAAAGATAAATTTAAAAAAATAAAAAATTTTTAAATTCAGACCATTCTCCTGGCTAAGTAGCAAGGTCAACATTGTGTTTCGTGAGTATCTGTCCATAGTAATTAACAAATTTGTCCAACTCTATGTTTCCAAACATTTCTAGCTCATCAGCACTCCTAGGCCACTGTTTCACATCTAACAATTTTAAAGTCCTAAACATTGGATGTTGGTCCCGAGAGTGACAGTCAGTGATATCTGAAAATCTATCAGAAATGCACTGTTTACTCTACTGACGTGATTAGGTACCTCTGTTCTAAGGTGCCTGATGCTACTGTTAGAATTCGAGAGCGGCACATCTTTAAACACATAAGGTTCAGAATCGTCATTGCCAACGTCATCATGTTGCTGTAAGAGTGTCTTAAGATCAAAGTTGCATGTTTTGAGAAGATTATCCGTGAGATGCTGTAGTTGCCGTAAAGGGTGCATCAACACAAGACAAAGCTAAGATCAAGTCAGCAGAAGAACCCTGTAAACTGAGGGATAGTCGTGACAGTGGCCTTAGAAGGTCAATATAGAACAGTAAATGCATGACAAATTTGGCAGTTTTCAATCTGGTCAAGACGCCCTTAACACTGCTTTTCTCCATTGGTAGTGTAGTGGCAGTTTTTGCAAGATTTTCGAGAGAATGAATTGTAACTGGGTTTTTTTTTTTTTTTTTTTTCATCTTTATCCTCCTCCTTCCTACCTCCGGTGCCCCCTCCTTCCGTCCGCTCATGTCCCCCGGTACCTACCTTAGGGATCTGCCCCTAGAGTGCCCATCCTCCTCTCCTCGCACAGTGGGGTCTGTCCTGTAGGTGGTCTGGGTGGACTTAGGGCGGCCTTCATCTAGGGCTGCCGGAGGGGATTTTTCGGGTTTCTCCCCTTACGTCCCCACTCCCCCTAGGACGCCTTGCACTAGGGGCGTCGTCCCGAGTGGTAGCGTGCTTCATGCAGACCACTCATCTTGCATGGCGTCCCCCTCCCCGGCTCCGACAAGCGAAGCCGCCTCCATCCCTTCCCACTGCCGGTGCTTCCACCGGCTACGGAAGGAATGCAGAGCGCAATGCGCTCTTGGTAACCCGCCCCTGAGGGAGGAGAGCATCCATTGGGACGCTCGATCCTCCCTCTCCCTGCCGACCCCTGGCCACCCGAGTCCGTCCCCGAACCCGGGTCGCCGGCGCAGCGTATGAATTGTAACTGTGTAGGATTTTAACGTCTGAGCTGCACAAAGTTTGTGGTCTACCCACCTTGTTCCAAATGCCCTTTCTCATTTGCTGACTTCACCACCCACTATTTTAGCTAAATTCTCTGAACTCTCTAAGTTTCTTTGGACTTTTTTCATAAAGGTAGTAGTGTCATGAGATTTATTTATTTATTTTTATTTATGACTTTGGTAACCAGGTAGGTGCACTGATCCCAGGGACCATTTTCAGGCACAACCCGGGCCACATACTGTGGCACAGGAACTAATGTAACAAACAACAAAGCATGGAACAGCTGACAAAAACAAAACGATAAAGGTTACAAAAGTGGATGGGAATAGCAAATAGAAGAGCAACAAAAAATACAGGATTCCATAAACCATATATCAGTTAGGCAATACAATAAGTAAGGGTATGCATAAACGTACAGTTCTGTCAGCAGCAGTTAAATAAAGCGACAAACAAGAGTGTCTAAGTATAAGTAGAAAGAGGGATAAGGCATAGCAAAGTATAGGGGAGGGGAAGGGGTGGAGCGGAGATTATCGTTACCTTGATCAAAAAAATTTTCCTTTCAGTGCATCTATAACTGCCAATTCCAGTCTATGGTTCAGACAATGAATAGACAGCAACCATGGCATTTCCACTTTTAACAGAGTCGATGGCCCTTTTTTCCCCCCAGGTTTACTGCAGAACCATATGCACACATAGCAATCATGCAACTGTTCAAGTCTAAAATGTTTAACTCTTATGAAGGCTTCTTGAAGTGTTTCTAACAAACCTTCTGCAGTGGCGTGCTGAGCATCCCAGCTGGAATTTGGGCATTACCTTTAGAGCTGCTTCCCCTGCCCACTCGCTGGGCGCAAGCCCCAGCTGGAATTTGGGGCAGTACCTTTGGAGCTGCTCCCCCAGCCCACTTGCCGGCCACAAGCCCCAGCTGGAATTTGAACATTATCTTTGGAGCTGCTCCCCCTGCTCACTCACTGGCCGCAAGCCCCAGCTGGAATTCAGGCATTTCCTTTGGAGCAGCTCCACCTGCCCACTCGCCAGCTGCAAGCCCGAGCTGGAATTCGGGCATTATTTTTGAAGCTGCTCCCCCTGCCCACTCGCCAGCCGCAAGCCTTAGCTGGAATTCAGGCATTACCTTTGGAGCTGCTCCCCCCTGCCCACTCACCGGCCACAAGCCCCAGCTGGAATTTGGGCATTACCTTTAGAGCTGCTCCCATGCCCACTCGCCGGCCGCAAGATAAAGACTTCAGGACGCTGCTAAGACTGCGCCTCTCCTTTGTCTGATTTTTTGAATTTGGCACCTTTTTGGTGCGGGATCCCTGCTGGCTCCAACCTTCTCCTATCTCTGGGCTCTACTGGTGCCGCTCTCTAACACAAGCCCTGTGGACCAGATGGTGACTGGTCTCATTCATGCACTATTTAGTTTAAACTAAATTCACCTCCAGCACCGAGAGTCCTGTGGCCGTTTCTGGCAGTCTGCAGCTTTTCAGTTGCTGTAGCTGAGCTCTTGGAACTTCATTAATTATTTGCTTGTCCCACGTTCTATGGGTCTCTATTGTTAATTTCAGTTACTGCTGATTGCACAGCCTCAGGCTTTATTCTCAGGGCATAATTTTAATTTAACTTCTGCATTACCTTTTTCTTGCCCTACACTGCTGCTTTGTCATGATCTCTGGAGCACCATTTTTATGTTGTTACTGGGTTTTTATACAAATTCTTTGGATTTGCTCAGTCTTAGGGTTTGAACTCTGAATACAATTACTCTCTGAACTCTAAATATAATTAATTTGGCTGACTTGAAAAGTCTTTGGACTGTGCTCTAATTTTAATTAATTTTACTATCTGAGGAGCATCTTCTAGTAGCCTAGGGTTTTAGTGCTTGTAATCTTGCTCCTGCAGTTGCCTGAGACTCTTCCTCGCAGCTGCTCTGTGGCTGCTCCCCACCCAGCCCCCAATCCCTCCTACCCTTCGCTGGCCTTAAATTTATAGGGTGTTGAAATCACTTGCAGTAGGTGGGTCCTCGGTGCTTTTTTCTATCTGCTCTGTTTCTCATATGCAGGTTACATCACTTATCCACTAGATGTCGCCACTGTCCTCCTCTTATTAACTACTAAAATCCAATCTAACTCAGATATAAATTTCCAGTGTTTATCTGTTCTGGCCCGCAACATCAAGGCTTGATACTACTCTACTTATCCTTGATGTTCTGTCCTGCCAATAAATTAGGGCACTTTTTCCTTTCTACTACTTGTTACTATCACCTCCTTATCCTATTGTGCATAAGCAATCCACACATTTGAGCCCCATGGCCCCTAAACTCATGATCCTGTTATCCACTTGCTCATCACTGTTTATCCTCTCATGGCTTACTGGGGGACCCTGTCCACCTACCGAACCTCTGACAGCACCAAATCACAATGATTTTACCTTTTCCAACCTCCTCACTGTGCAGTCCGAGCACCTTGATCTCACCCCTGTGCTCCTCCCAAGTTTCTTCTTATACATCACCACTTTTACCTCCACCAAATGACTTAGGTGCCATGTGCTTCAGCCCCACCCATTTACCCATCGTAAGCTCTGATACCTGCTGCTTCTTGCTGTCTTACTGTCTGGGGATATTGAAATGAACCCCGGCCCTCTGACCCAACTCGTGCACACTAATGCTGACTGGACTAATTTGAGGGGCCTGCATATTATGCACCTCAATGTCAGACACCTACTAAGTAACTTTGCGGAACTTGAGGCCTTTGTGACTCTCTATCACCCAGATGTTCTCTGTCTCGCCAAGACATGGCTCAAGCCTGCTATCCCTGATGCTGCTTGTACCCTAACGAACTATAATCTACTAGGGTGTGACAGACCATCCTCTGAGCAGGGTGGGGGTGTTGCGATATACTTTAAAGAACATCTTAATATCTCCTTAACTCCTACCCCCCCCATCTCATCATGTGAATCGCTCATGCATTCCTTCTCCTAAGAGCAAAAAAGCTGCACATAATATGTGTTTATAATCCTCCCCATAGTGGCTACTCAGGCCTTGCTGAGTTGTTTGAACACTCTGTCTCCACTGTCAGGCACAATGACTTGCTTATCCTCAGTGATATGAACCTGAACTGGGGGTCCAACCCACAATGCCCTCCTCTCCTTGGTACAAGGTTACAACCTACATCTAGTTATAGCTGATCCAACCAGTGTAACATCCAACTCCATATCCGGCACACTTATTGACTGGATACTAGTTAATCGCATTGACAGGATAGCGGCTGCTGGTATACTTCCTGACACTATTAGTGACCACTCTCCAGTCCTCTGCATCTGGAGTTCTTCCACGGTCCCCTCCTCCCTACCACAGTGTATTATCTTTTTGAACTTTGCCAAGCTAGACCAAGCAATCTTCCTCAATGAGGTCATCTCTATAAACTGGTCCCACCTATATCAGGTCAGCAAATGCCCAGGTTGCTCTTGACTTTTTCCTCTCCAGGTTTGTGACCCTCTAGGACAGACACACTCCCTTTACCATGCGGTGTGTTTGGGCTAAGCAATCAAGATGACTCCACAAAGAACTTCTTACCTCCCTCCAGGACAGGGACAAAAGCTGGAGGCATTTTAAACACTCAGGCCTCCCATCCAATTACAACACTTACAAGGCTCTATGGAATTTCTGCAAAAGACAAATCAGATTAGCCAAGAGCTCCTATTGTAAAAGACTCCTACTGGATGCAGCTGAGAACTCAAGAAAGTTCTGGGCCCATGTAAAAACCTTTCTGGATTCCAGACAATCTCACTCGTCCAACAACATGATCCTAAATGGTGTCAATTGCAATAATCCGAATGCTATCACAGACGCTTTTTTTTTTTAACATTGGTATTTATGCTCCTAACTACCTCGTCTCTCCCCTCTCTCAGACATCCTCTTAACTGCCCTCTCCAGTCTTGCCATGGACTGCCCCTAGAGTATCTTACGGAGCCACTAGCCAAGGTACCCAAATAACTCCCCGGTACTTAACTCCCCAAAGCCAACATACTGATACATGGATCCTGTACAGCATGGTCTGCTGCTGCGGGGCCCGAGACGCACAGGGAGGTGTCATCGCCTAGGAGAGACCAAGGTTTTTTTTCCCTGTTCTCCCTAGACGTCGGCATGCAATGGGGGCCAATGAGCTGGAAAGCTCCGCCCCCTGCCGACATCTGCCCAATGCCCTTGCTGCTTCTCCAGCTACCGCACCTACCAACCAGGCTCCCCTAGATGGTGATATTGCAACAGGAGCATGCAGTGAACCCCGGAGAAGAAGAGTAGCCGTTGGGCACTTCATTCTTCTCCTCCCCGGCCGACCCCCAGCGCCCCGGGCTCATTCCCGAACCCGGTTCTCTGGCGTGGTGTGAGGTGTGGCATCCAGTGCCTCAACCCTCAATGCCACCGGGCTGGCACACAAATGCTTTTAATGCACACTTCTCAGATCTGTCAAAATACACCGCCTTTTTTATTACCCCACTCCCCATGTCCAACTCCACAACTGCCAGCCGCACACCTGAGCACCCCCTCCTCTTACTTTGAAGCCATTTCCAGAGCTGATGTACTTAAGCATCTTAACACTATCTCGGATAATACTAGTGCTGGTTCAGACTGCCTTGGGCCCAAACTTCTTAAGCTGGCTGCATCTTTCATTGCCGCACCCCTAGCCCAAATTTTCTCTCTGCCTCTGTGCCACAGATCTGTCCCTGACATATGGAAAAGTGCTAGAGTCACTCCTATTTTCCAAAAAGGGGACAAAAAAGACATCTCCAACTATGGTCCAATAGCAATCCTCTCAGTTCTGTACAAAATCTTGGAAAAATTAGTGGGCGCACAAATCTCTGATTTCCTCTCCAAGTATAATCTCCTATCACCAAATCAGCATGGTTTCTGCAAAGGGCACATTACTTCTACTGCCTTGCTCCAATTTACAAATGATACCCTCTGTGCCATGGATTCTGGCCTTCTAACTGGGGCAGTATTTATTGACCTCATGTCTTGTTGATCACCCTCTTCTCCTTGCCAACATTACTTCCCTTGGTTTCTCACGAAAATCCGTGGCCTGGTTCGAAAGCTACCTATCAAATCAAGTTCAAGTAGTGAAATTTAACTCTGCAACTTCAGACAAAGCTTCCATTAAGGTCAGTGTTCCCGGCAGGCCCAGTGGCGCAGAGGGTTGAGGCGCTGGACGCCATACCTCGCACTACGCCAGTGACCTGGGTTCGAGAGTAAGCCTGGGCGCTGGGGATCGGCTGGGGAGGGAGAAGGATCGAGCATCTGAGGGACAGCTCTCCTCTCCCTGGGGTGGGATCCAGGATTTCCCCGATGCAGTAGTGACCCCCGGTGGAGACTGGGGGTTTCACCTGCTGGGGATTTAGTGGGAACAAGCGCAGAAGGCATCTTACAGGGCTCAGCCTGCATAGTGATGTCATTGCATGCATGCACTCGTAGGGGAAATAAAGAAGAAAATGCCTCCCAGTCCTCCGGTGAGATGACGGAGGCCCCATGGGAATGCCACACATCCTATCAGCTGGCTCAGATGCACCTGGTTCTCTCCTCGCCAGGCCTGTATGGATCCAGGTAGGCACTTCACACTTAGGGAGGGTAGAACCAGCCTCGGAGGTGATCTCTGTAATACCCAAACCAGATAACAACTCACAATTATGTGAATCGTATCGGCCCATATTGGTTCTTAATCAAGATTACAAAATGTATATGAGTATTTTGGCACACCGAATAGACCAATTTCTCCCCCAACTAATACACAAAGATCAAACAGGCTTTGTGAAATCATGCTCCACTACTGATAACATAAGACGCACCCTCCACCTGATTCATCATATGCACACATCCAAGATTCCCTCTGTACTAATGAGCCTAGATGCCAAAAAGGCATTCAGCAGGGCTGCTTGGACTTTCTTATATTTAACACTACAAAAATTGGGCTTCCCTCAGTCCCTCATTACAG
This sequence comes from Neoceratodus forsteri, assembly GCA_016271365.2. NCBI lineage: Eukaryota > Metazoa > Chordata > Ceratodontiformes > Ceratodontidae > Neoceratodus > Neoceratodus forsteri. Next base: position 369,207,579 of record CM028132.1, on the reverse strand, counting down.
TCCTTCAGAACATTTATGCTGTACCCCAAGCATGTGTGAAAGTAGACGGACACCATTCTAAATATTTTTCCCTCCAAAGAGGAATTAGACAGGGATGTCCACTATTCCCTCTGCTGCTTGCAGTGTTTATTGAGCCCCTAGCTCAGCAAATTCATGAGTCCCAGAATTTGGTAGGAATCACCATAGGGAGCACAGAACACTGAATTGCATTATATGCAGATGACATCCTGCTATACCTCCTGCAACCAGAAAGATCTCTCCAAGCAGTGGAACAAATACTGGGGAATTTCAGTGAGGTAGCAGGATATAAACTAAACCTAAACAAAACAGAAAGTCTCACATTTCATTATACCCCTTCCCTCCAGATTCAAAACATCATCCCAGGAAGATGAAATCTACATAAACTAAAGTATTTGGGGGTATGGCTATCTCACAGTGATGCAAACAGCTATAAATACAACTATTCACCGTTGAATACACAATTAAAAGTGGACCTAAATTCATGGGCTACCCTACCCTTAAGCACAACTGGGAGAACAGACCTGGTTAGGCTGGTGATACTCCCAAGGGCACTGTACCTATTCCAAAACATTCCCATATGTATTGCTTTAAAAGCTTTCCAAGGATGGGATCGCCAACTATCCAAATTCATATGGGCAAACCAGAGACCTCGTGTTCATCTAAAAATCATGACACTCCCAAGACAAGAGGGAGGGCTGGCACTACCAGACTTGCAATTATACCAGCAAGAAGCAACAATAACACAAGTAATGGCCCGGCAAAATAAGACATCCAACCCACACTGGCTGGAGATAGAAAGAACCTGGATGAGTGATAATCTCTATTTTCAAAACCTGTGTCATCAGACATTAGATCCGGTTGGGGACCAAACCCCAGGCCCATGGATTACATTCCAGGTTAAAAATTGGCAAATCATTAAGAAGAATCAATAACTGACCCTCTTTCAAACCCTCATATGCCCTATTTCCAGTCTGGGGGACTTTCCACCAAATGATCTGGATGGTGGCTTTCAGAACTGGGAGAGATATGCCCTTAAATACATCACACAAATGATGACACAGGGGAAGGTTTGGGTGTTCGCAGAGATTCAGAGGAAGCTTCCCATACTGCATCGAGATTTTTACCGCTTCCTACAGCTCCGGCACTATACTGAAAACCTACCGGGGACGCTGTGGCTACCCAAACAATACCCATCCTTGATACATGGTCAGATTCAACTTAACAATACACTGAAACAAGACCACCTGGTATCATTGTATTACCGACTGTTGAACTCCCAGGGGGACTCCCGAACCAAACATATCCGTCAGCAATGGAACCAGGAAGCGGGTTGTGGAGTCACATGGGATGACTGGCAGAGGGCATGTGGTTATACCACAAGGGTAACAATTTCACACCAGTGGTGTGAGTACGCCTGGAAGAATCTGATAAGATTTTTCAGAACCCCCCTATTCACCAGCCATTACAACCCCACTAATTCCGAGAGTTGCTGGCACATATGTGGTGAGGCCAGAGCAAATCATACTCACATTATGTGGGCCTGCCCATCCATTAAGCCCTTCTTTCTGGACCTGCAGATCCACCTGCAGGAGATATTTGACCCTCAATTTAAATTAACTATGGAGATATTCCTTTTTTTTTAGTATCCCTAAAACATTAAGGGGTCCGAACACAAGATATCTCCTCCTCCTGCTCATAACAGCTGCAAAAAAAGCAATTACAAAATTGTGGCTTACTGCCAAGGTCCCTACAGTACAAAGCTGGTGGAACATCACCAGGCAGATCTATAATATGGAGAAAATCACACATAACCTGAATGAACAGGGGGAGAAGTTTACTACAAAATGGGCCCAATGGTAGCTTTACTATATGCTAAAGGACATTATAAAAAGGGGTTGAGAAATGGAGCTTTCTGATTGGCTGTAAACATTCTAACAGCCTTATGTTAATCTTTCATTAACATACATGTGGACCTCAATCATATGCTGAATAAGGTTTAACATTATTTAAAAAAACATTTTTATTATAATAGCAATAAGGCATTGCCAGGGGTTATGTTAATGGTCAGTTAATCACCCTCTAGAGGCATGTGGCACTCGGCTATGCCTCATGTCACATTACACCCCCAGAGGGTGATTAACAGATAATTAACATAACCCCTGGCAATGCCTTATTGCTTAAATATCTTTGTCCCCCTAAGGGGAAGGGACACCCCTCTAGCAGAAGCAGTCAACCCTAGAATAAAAAGCGGAGGCCCACTCATGGGTTAATTCTCCCACCCAATTGAAAAAGGACCTCTTCATAACTAAATAGGGAAAATTAGAGAGAAAGGGAGAACTAGAGTAAATACCATCCATCACTAGAATGTAACCCGAAATGGGAGGAGACATGCTGATATATTTATCCCCCTTGAATAAGCAGTCCAGCTGGAGATAGGAGAAGGAGTAAGCTAATAGGTACTCAGTTTTGCCCGCATGAACAAAGATTTTCAGAATATTTCTCCTTTCTACATAATGGATTAATGAAATATGTAAAAACGTAAATGTGAATCCATGCTATCTAGTACTGTCCTTTTATCTGTATATTGCTATCTGTAAAAGAACATGAACTACAAGATGACCTGATGACATGTATGTATATATGTTGAAAAATTTAATAAAAAGGATATTTACAAAAAATACTGTCTTGCTAGCATTTTAGAGTTCAAATGTTGCTGATTTAATTTAAGTGCCTGTAGAGTGTTCCCTTTTAAGACCCAGTAGCGATCTCAGCTCAAGTCTTGAACTCCCCCCACCCCACCCCTTCACCTTTTTACTCTGGTATTGTGTTTTAATTAGCCTTGTTCTTGCTCACTCAGACCTTGTGGCACCTTGCCTAACATTTTGGTCTGCAACACCCCCCTGTTTAAGCCATTTTGCATTTCTTTTTAGCTCCACAAGCAGCCCCACCCCCTGCCTCTCTCATTTAATTTCCCCCTGTCCTTCTCTTTTCAGGTAATCCGAGAGCCGCAGCTGTGGTTCTCTGATGAACCCAACCTGCCAGACTGCCATCCGTGGTCCAGGTCTGAAGCCACCAGCCCCTCACAGAAGCTTAGATATGGACTCGCCCTCAGGGACTGAGTACCTCCAGGAAGGGAGCCCTAGGAGCCTGATTTTTTTGGCCGTGCCGCCTACCTCTACTCCCGGTCCTGTTTAAATACACTTAAACCCTGCCCTGGCTTACTAGCTCACTCCTACAGGCTACTGCCAGCCAGCTGCTCAAGCTTAAAGTGACAGCAACACTGTCTCTTGCGAAGCACGTTCCCTAGCTAGTGTAACTCCTCTTTCTAGCTCTCTCTAAAAACACCAAGTATAGTGGTTAACTGTACAGCCTTTCTTTGGCACCAGTGTGTCAGGCTTGACGACTGAATCAAGCTGCCATGTCCCCTGTCAAGGGGTGCTATCTCCTTCTGCTCCTTGCTACCTGGCTTGGTACAGCCGGCACCAGATGCCTTGCTGGGCCGCTGCTACCCCCCTCTGAACCACTACTAGGTAGTGCATGGCTGTCAAATGCATTTTTAGAAACTGCCTCACTTGGCTGTGGGCAGTGACTCACTTGGCCTTACCCTACAAACACAGGTGGCCATATGCCCTCCCCTAGCATAGGGGTAGTAACGGTTAGCTATACCTTAATAATTAAACCAGTGTCCAACCACCTGAATCACCTGAAGCCTTGGTGGCAGAAGGTACAAGCCGAATTTACCATAAACCGTTCTGCCAGAAAGGTCATCTTTATGCTTCTGCTCCTCTCTGGCAACATTCACTTGTACCCAGGCCCACTCACTTCAGTGGGCCCTGGTGTTCATAAGGTTAAAGGCCTAAAAATAGCCTCACTGAACATCTGCAGTTTAACTGCAAAATTTAACCAACTACAGGCATGGATGGCCCTCCATACCCCCAACATCCTCTGCCTAATGGAGACCTGGTTGACCAGTAAGAATAAAGATAGCGAAGTTGCCCTCAAAGGCTTCCAAGCATACAGGATTGATAGAATAGGCAAGAGAGACGGGGATGCCTCATCTATGCCAGGGACTCTCTGCAGTGCTCCGTCCTCCCTGGAACCAGGGTGGCTGAGAACCATGAGATAATAGTGATAAAGGCACTGGTCGGTCAGAATAGCAAAACTCTCATCCTTGCCACAATCTGCCTACCCCTCAAGAAAGCCACAGCAGGCCTTCCCACAATTATGGACATTATCAGCACCTTTCCAAAGGGGATGGAACTCGTCATTACCAGAGACTTTAACATAAACTGGGATGGAAAGGAGGCTTCCCCTTTCAGGGATCTGATAGCCACCTCCAACCTGACACAACTTGTCACCTGTCCCACCAGGCAGAACTATAAGACAGGAAATAGTACTCTCCCTTGACTGGGTCCTAGCAAGCTCACCATCCCAAATCTCTGAGATCAAGGTTCTCCCTGACACGCTAAGTGACCACTCCCCAATCACCTTCCTGTGGTCTAATAAATTTACCAAAAGCCCACCCATCCTCATTGAAAGCGGGTCTTGAGGAAGGGTAAACTTGGAGCCCTCAAATCAGCCCTTGCCCTGCATGACTGGACTCCTATCAACCTGGTGCCTACTCTTGATCGGGCCCTCAGTTACTTCATTAAGGGCTTTAGCTCCATCTGTGACATCTATGCCCCACTCACGAAAAGAAAAATTTGGGGGCAGGCAAATGGCTGGATTGATGGGGAGCTCCTCTCCCACCTGAAAGAAAGGGACATGCTCTGGGAGAAGGCCAGAAACACAGGTAGCAAGCATGACTACTAGTGTTACAGAACAGCCAGGAACCACTGCACCAAGCTAATCCGGCTCACCAAAGTCAACTATCATAAGGCCCAGCTTTGCAATTCTTGGGGTGATGGGAAAAGATTCTGGGATAACATCAAAATTATCCTTGGAAAGGAGGACAAGAAGCACCCTCAGCTGCTCAGTAACACCCCCACTACAGACCCTCTAGCTATTGCAGAAGCCTTCAATAAGGCTTTCACTGATCTTACCTCAGTGCTACCACCTGCCTATTTTCAACCTGGTTTAAACTATTCCAACAACATATCTACTGAGTGTTCTCACCCGACCTTCTACTTTAAAAGGGTGATGGTGAAGGAGGCCCTAACTATGGTCAAGAAAGTACTAGGTAAGACCAGACTGGGCAGTGACGAGATAGATGAAACTTCTATACCTCACCCTGGACGTTCTTATAGTGCCCATTACCATGCTGTACAATAAGTCCCTGGCCCTTGCCCAATTCTCGTTAGTTTGGAAGCAGGCCCTACTTACGCCAGTGCATAAAGGAGGCAACAAGTCTCTGGTAGCCAACTACGGACCCATCTCGATCGTCTCCCCCTGTCCAAGGCACTGGAAAAGATTGTGTCGGGTCAATTCATCAACTACCTCAATAAGTATAATCTACTGTGCCCCAACAAGCATGGCTTCAGACAAAATCACAGTACCACCACTGCCCTGCTGGACTACACGAACTATGCACATAAGGCCCTGGATGAAGGCAAACTGGTGGGGTCTGTCTTTATTGATCTCACCAAAGCCTTTGATACAGTCAACCACCCCCTGTTACTAACCCAACTGCAAACCATGGGTGTAGCACCCAGTGCCCTTTGCTGGCTCCAAGACTACCTGATATGAAGAAATCAATGTGTCAAAATTATAAGCAATGTATCCATGCAGAGAGTATCATTAGGGTACCCAGGGATCAATACTGGGGCCCCTACCCTTCAGCCTCTTCTTAAATGACCTTCCCACAGCCTGCATCACCAAACTCATACTATATGCAGACGACGCTGTGCTCCTGAGCAACAGCACGTCTCAGGCTGCCCTACAATCTGAGCTGCAGAACTCCTTCTCCAAACTCAAGGAGTGGTTCTGTAGTCATAAGTTGCTACTAAACTGCAAGAAGACCAAGGCCATGCTTATATCCAGCCCCCACAACAAAAATAAGCACCATCCCCTCATCATCTTCAACTCATGCAGTGGGCAGCTTGAACAAGTCCACGTGTTCAAGTATCTGAGGGGTCATAATAAATTATACCCTCACGTTTGCGCACCATATTGACGTTCTGGTCAAGACAGTCAATACCAAGATTGGTGTCCTGTACAGGCACAGGCAATACCTCTCTCCGGAGGCCCTCTGCCTCTGCCTCTCAGTCCACAGTTCCAGTATATCTACTATTGACTACGGACTAGTGGTCTACAGGGCGGCAACGGATACAGCGCTCAAGAGGGTTCAGACTGCGCTCAACAAAGCCTGCAGACTCACCCTGGATGCTGAGCATGGCACTCACACTTGTACTCTGTACGAACGCGCAGATTGGCTGTCATTAAGAAACAGGGTCAAATTCCAGACTTGCATCCTAGAGAAGAAGACTCTATTGGGTAAAACACCACCTTGTGTAGGCAGTTTGATCAAGGTGGCCAACTCATTACAGGCCACCAGGGGGAGGACTAGAGGGGCCTTGGCTATCCCCTTCCATCGCACCTCACTTGGGCAATGTGCATTTGCCTACTAGGCCCCACTGTGGATGAATGAACTCCCCCAGCACCTTCTGGCCACCAATTGTCTGGCCCAATTCAAAACTGACCTCAAATAGCACCTAATAACACTCTTTTAAGTGCACCTGCCCCTAAGTTTAGCCACACCTGCTCTCTGTGCCCCCCAGCAAGCACTATGCAGGCCTCAGGTACCCCCTTCCTCTGTCCCTTCTCATGACTTGCCACAGCAATCAGTTTGCGTCATGCTCCTTTGGCACCCACCACCCCACCTTCTCCCCTTCCCCCAACTCCCAGTCCCATGAGTTTCCCTAACAGTCACTACTAATGCAAGCTGCCTGACCATGCCCCCACACCCCACCATTTACTCTAGCATGTCTTCTCCGCTCAGCCTCCCCTCACCCCCCATTTCTCCCTATACCTTATCGCCCTTCTTCCCCCACCCTTCATCTCCACCGCAGTACCTACCTTTCTCTCGTACCTCCTTTCTTCACCCCACTGCCAGCTATCCCCGACCCTCTGAACTACTGACAAGGCACTTTGTGGTTGCTTATCCTCTCCCCAATAAAGTGTTTTTCTTGTTAATTTAACTTGTACCTATGCTTTGAGTTATTCTGTAAGTTCTGAATCCAAGCTGTATCGTTCATTGTGATGTACCTTTGCTTTCTCCTATTGTACTTTGTTTTGCGATCTATGATGTGGAACCTTTGTAAAAGAGCTTGCGCTCAAAGGTCTTTACCGAATCTCTAAATAAATAAATAAAAATAACTTGTTTTCTTTAGTATTGAGAAATTTCCTCCAATGGTGGATAAGTGCTTCTGTAAATAAAGAGACTTTATCCCCAGGCTGAGGAGCTTTTGACTGAAATATTTGCACATAGTCCAGTGGCATGTCTGACATGTTCCTGTCTAGTAATATCCAAACTGGGGCCTGGTGTGGTGTAAGAAACCAGTTGGACATGTGTGAAACTACAGTGGCTGTAAGGTAATTAGAAAGGTTTCGAAGAGCTAGCCCTCCCCTTTTCTTTGGTAGCTGGAGCCTGCTCATGGCTATGCGTGGACTGCCTCCCTGCCAGAGGAATTTGCCTATTGTCGTGTTCCATCTGTTTAGTTCTTTCAGAGAGGGGGAAGTGGAATATTTTGCATAATATGTAATAGCTTAGGGAGTACATTCATTTGTATGGATTGCACTCTTGACAAGAGCGGTATCTGTAGCTGGGTCTATCTATGAAGATCTGCCTGTACTATAATGAACAGCGGGTCATAATTCAGGGAGAGTAGATTAGGAAGGGAGGTAGTTATCTTGATTCCTAAGTAAGTTAAATGTGGTCTATGCCACTTGAAGGGAAATTTATTCATTAAGGAGGGAGAGGGAGTAAAGAGCATGGCTAAGACCTCAGATTTATTCTGGTTTATTTTGTAACCTGTAAGTTGCTCAAGTAGGGGTAAAATCTTGGATAGTGTGTCTAGTGATTTCTCTGGATTGGTGATACTGTATATAAAAGAAGATCATCTGCATAATATACTAGTTTATATTGGATGTCTTTAATCATATAACCCTGTAAATCTTTCTCCTAAGAAATTGTGCTATGGGCTCAAAGTAAAGGGAGAAGAAGTTGGGGGATAAGGGGCAGCTCTGTCGAGTTCCTCTGTATAGGAGAAAGCTGGATGAATGTGAGCCATTCATTTTAACTACTGCCTCTGGTGCTGTATATATTCCCTGGATTGTGTCTAGAAACCGCTGTGGGAAGGCAAATTTAGATAATGTAGAATGAAGGAAGCCCCAAGAGACTCTGTCGAAAGCCTTTTGGACATCAAGGCTTAATAAAAGGAGGGGGTAGTTTGTAAGCTGTGTGTGGTTTATAAGAAATATGGTTTGTTAAATATTATCCATGGTCTGTCGTGTTTTAATAACTCTGGACTGGTCTGGGTGTATAATGCCTGGTAAAATATCATCTAGTCTGTGGGCTAAAATACTAGAATATAATTTTGTAGTCCTGATTAAGTACAGAGATTGGGCGATATGAATCACAAAGTTGAGGGTTTTTTTTGGGTTTCAGTATGGCTGAAATCGTTGCCTGTCTCCACGAGATCGGGAACGTTGTTGTATTGTGGCTGGCCTGTAATGCGTCTAGTAATGGAGATTTGATGGTCTCCCAAGTCCCCTTATAAAATTCTGCACCAAAGCCATCCAGGCCTGGGCTTTTCCCATTTTTTAAGTTTTTAATAATGCTTTATAGTTCTTGTAATGTAATTGGTGAAGTGAGGGACTCTCTCTGTGAAAGCGAAAGAGTGGGAAGTTTTATTTGTGCCCGGAATTCTGTAATACGTTACTGATCAGGAGGTGTAAGGTTAGAATAGAGTATTTGATAGTAGTCTCAGAAGTCATTTAGTACATGTTGGGAACTGTATCTATATTGATTCATTTTAGGGTCTTTTATTTTAGTAATAGTTATTTGTTATGTCTGACATCTCAGCCTGTAAGCTAGGACTCTAGAAGCTCTGGCTCTTCCCTCATAGTATTTTTGACATAACCAAAGCAGTGCTTGTTTCATCTTTGCTGTTAAAAGACGTTGAATTTCTACTTGGGTCTGCACTAATTGATCTAAGACACTCACAACTCCCCCCATGTGTGTCTCCTGCAGGGCTTGTAATCTGAGTTCACTTTGTTTTTTTCTTGTGAGTGGCGTAGGCTATAATATAGCCTCTGATTACCACTTTGATTGTGTCCCATAACAGCTGTGGGGAGGTCTGTGGAGATACATTATCCTTTATAATTTCTGGGACCTTATTTTTTAGGAGGTCTACAAATTCTGGGTTTCTTAATAGGGAGGGGTTAAATCACCATTGTGTGTTTTTCCTTTTCCCAATGATTCCCAGTTCTAGCATAATACAGGCATGGTCTGACAGATGAATATTCATAATGTCCGCCTTATGAATCAGGTCCTTGTGTTCTCCACTAATACATAAGTAATCAAGTCGAGTATAGTGCTTGTGGGCTGGGGAGTAATATGTAAATTTCCTTTGGGAGGGGTACAGTTGACGCCAGGAATCGATAAGGCCGACATCTTTCAATAGACGTCTGAGGTGTCTTTGACCGGCTGACTGTGCTGTAGGTCAAGATGCAGAAGAATCCAATGAGGGATTTAGCTGGCAGTTAAGGTCTCCTCCGACAATCAAGATTCCTTTCTACCCAGAAAGAATCATATCGATTAGGCCCTGAATTGCAGATGTGTCACTATGGGGAGGTATATAGGTGCTACGGTGCTACATATAGTTATAGCATGGCCTTGAATAGTGCCCACCGCCATAGACAGTCTGCCTTCTTTATCCGTATATTGGTCAATAAGTTGAAATTGTGTGGATTTGGTTATTAATACTACCTTTCCCCTTCTTTTCCCATTCCGGTAAGAAGACTCTACTACTGCTGAGAAGCCAAATTTAAGAAGTTTTTGGTGTTCCGGCGATGTGAGGTGGGTCTCTTGTAAAAGTAGCACATCCAGAGCCATCTTTTTCAGAGCTTTAATGGTCCTGTATCTTTTAACTGGTCCATTCAGCCCATTTACACTGTGGGAGAGTATTTTAAAAGGTATTGACAGATTGTATTAAGTTAAATGGTTTTGGTTTTGTGAACCTCCTCTTTACTATGATCCTGACAATGCTTCCTTTAAGGAACTTATAATCATAATCATTTATTTTAAATGCTTCCTGGTGCTTGCGAATAAAAACCTTACAACCCTCTGTGTCTGTGTCGTTGCTATTCTGTTTCAGTGTGTCTAACTTGCTAAGCACTAACAGCCAGCTGGGTTGAACTTGAATTACAACATGTAAAACTATATACATAATGGTAGATTGAGTGACTTCCATTCCCAACTTCCCAATCTGGGAAGGTGGAGCAGGCATTTTTTTTTCTTTTTTTTAGTTGTTTAACCAGGAGTAGCACACTAAGCTGAAAGCTTTTTTACAGGAGCGACCTGGGAGCACAGGGAAGTTAAGTGACTTGTTCAGGGTCACACAGTATGCAAGTGGAGGCTGTGAGATTCAAACCCAGGTCTGGTCAGCTGCATGTCACCAGATTTGCAGCTCAGAGCCTTAAACCACTGCGCTATACTGCCTCCCATGTAATCTTTCTGCCCGGACAGGAACGGGATACTCCAATAAAGAGATGTTCCCCAGGGGAAACTCTTGCCCCTAACTATTGGAAGGGTATGGGAGAAGCTGGAAAGGTGTAAAACCATAATATTTAACCAAAATAGCTGGATATAGGGATGTAGGTGGGATGAGGAATAAAAGTGCATACTTTACTGGATTTGGGTTTATGATTCGCTCCCTTCCCCCCTTCCCAGGTAATCTTTGCATAATATCATAAAGGGAGGGGGAAAGAAAAAATCTCTCAGATGCTGGACTGGTTTTGTCCTTGTTGAAGGGAAACTAACCCCCTTCTGATCTATGTTAGTATTGTATCCCTTTCTCTTTGGGGGGGAGTTAAATTATCCCTTGGCTGCAAAATTATAAAGAAAGTAAAGTAGATCCTTAGTTATCATCATCAGTTACAAAGAATCTCTGGAAAATGTGTTAGAAAAAAAATGATATGATCTAGTATCTAGTCTGATTATACTGTTCCAAATAGACTCAACAGTCAGAGGATATGTCACTTGTCCTTAAGATGGATCAGGTATGTTAACTTAGATTCAAGTTCAGATCAGTATCCTCGAGTCCAATGAAGTGCAGAGACGGGCTGTAGCTTCCCTCCCCGTGCACCCATCGTTGCTTCTCTCCCCCTGGATAAAACAGACCCCCGGCGGGAGAAAGCAACCACCACAGAGGGGAACCACCAGGTGGCAGAGTGTCCCATTCGTCTCCCCACTAATGACCCGCCCCCCCCCCATGCCAGGTGGGCCAGGAACCATGACGCACCCCCAGTTTAAAAACTATTTCAGTCCTCCTTTTTGATCCAAATCAATCCATCAGAGGGGGAACATCCTATCCAGTGTTCTCTAAAGGGTGTCATCTGCGGTCACCTCACCCCGGAATCAAGCCCCATGTCCCCGTCAGGTGGGCCCCCTTCAGTAATATACAGAGCAATAAGCAATCGGTAATAACATCCCCAATATAAGGGAGAACAGTCTGCTGAGTGCTGGGTTCTCCTGGGAAGGGCGGCTAAGTTTGTTTTAGGCTGGTTACGATTTCCAAATTTGCTGTCTCGGTGGCCGTATAGTAGTAGTAACCATTGCTCTGCTCACTGTGGTCTGAGTGATTTTTTATCTCAGCTTAATTTCTGCCTCTCAGCCACTTATTCAGGCAGCTAGACCATTAGCCTGATCTTCCATTTCTTTCCTCGGTGAGCCCGGCCCATCCCCTGCCACTCCATGTCGAAGGAGCACCCTCCGTCTTGGGGCCCATGTGGGCTAGTTTTTGGTTAGCAATGGTCTCCTGCCACACCTCATTATACAGTATTCAGGAGGAGGCTCCCCTCCCCCAATAGAACTGGAGAGCGCCATGGTCCCTTCCCCCCGAAGAGCAAGGCCCAGGTCCTGGTGAGGACATCAGAGACTATCATCCTCCATAGCCACCCCCCCACCCGGAGGAAACACCGAGGTAGGAAACAGACCTAACTAGGCACAAGCCAGAGGGCCATTCACCACCACTCTCACCATCGGCTTAATAGTGAGTTCATGCCTTCTGTCTCGCAAACCGAGCCAGTAGTTGCTTTATGGCTTCTAGAGTGGCTTGATGACTCTGTTGTCCCTGTTGCATGGCCTTGTGCAATGGTCTGGTTCTCTGGTTTCTTTTACGAGCCAGGGTTAGTGGTAGGCAGTGGGACTCTCTGGTCCAGAAATCCTGGATTGCTTCTGTAGCAGATTCATAAGTTGTTTGCCTTGAAGAAAATTGCACCACTAGTCGACTGGGGTATGGCATCCAGAATTTCAAATGCTGCTGTCTCAGAATTGGAAAAAGTGGTATGTATGCCCATCTCCATTGCATAGTGGTGGGGGCACAGTCATTATCCATAAATATTCTTTCTGAGCCATAGAAGACTTTCCCCTTGTGACCATGCTTTTTTGAGGATGTGTTCCTTAGTTTGATATCTAAAGAAGTGGATGATAATAGAGCGTGGCCTGGCATTGGGATGTTTAGGCTTGGGGCCTAGGGTTAAATGTGTACACTCTGTCTCTATATTGAGTTCAGGGTCTAGCAAGAGGGAGGTCCTAAAAACAGTTTCAATTAAGTCCTCGGTGAGCCCGGCCCATCCCCTGCCACTCCATCCCTCACTGTTCTCTGGTATCACATAAATACGGAGGTTCCGACAGCAGTGCCGATTTTCCGAGTCCTCCTGTCTTTCTATCATGAGGTGGCATAGCTGTGTTACCTGGCTCATAGCATCCTGGAGTTGTGTAAGTGTAGTCTCTTGTTCCGATGCTGTTTGTTTGAGGGATGTGACCCTGGTTCGCGTGTCTGATAATTCCCTCTGCAGTGAGTCTTGGTTCTGCTTGAATGTTGAGAAGTCTGTTTTTAAATCTAAGATTTCATTCAATATTTTATCCAGTTTCTGATCCATGGTAGAGGATTTCTTATTTCTGGATTTTGGTGTCTTAGAGAGCATTTGTTGGAATTGAGACGTGGCGTGTGAGGCCTCGGTGTCTGATATATCGCGTGCGGTCTGAAGGTTCTGATTCTTGGGTAAATATTTGAAATCTATTGTCACCTCTCTTAGTTCTTCTGGTAGCCATCAGTTGTTTAACACTCTTTAAGAATAGTTCTGATGTCAATGTGATGGCTAAATCTGGAAATTTAATGAGGGGAATAGCGGAGCTCAGCAACTAACGCCGCCATTACCATAAAGCTGCACCGGAAGTCCATAAGCAGTAATATTAAGTTCAGTTTGTGGTGGCATCTGGGTTGGCTTAGTTTCACACAAGCTCCCTGTTGATGTTTTTATTTCTGTACAGTCCACTTGACTCTAATTGCTCAGTCTGATTTTCCTGGTTTCTCCTTCCTCCACTGAGCTTGTTTTCCTTCTTATTCCTGGCAGTTTCCTTCCTGACTCAGCCTGCTTTTCCTTCTCCCTCCTCCTGTCTATCCAGCTCCTTTTGTCCGAGTACCAGCTTCAGTCCTGCTCACTTTAGACCTCTTGTCTCCCTGACCTACAAACACAATGACAATTTGTCAGTGTTTGTACTCACCACAGCTGCTTCCAGTTTACTCAGATGTCCCCACAATGCTTGCCCCAAAATTAAGTTACATTGCCTAGTCTCTGGACATACTCGATGCACACCCACTTCGCTGATCGACCAGGCTGGCTGAGTGAAACCACTGTGGCAGCAAGCCCCTGCAAAATAAACAGGACACTTTACACTCAGGACTGACTCACCTGCTTGCTAAATTCAACAGATTTCATTATGCAGTGAATATTATAGTATGGACCGTAACTTACTGCAGTGCTGCCAGTTCTTGCAGGCAACAGTTTCTTCAGTCCCTTGTGCCATGGAAGGAGTCAGGCCTAGGCAGTGCACACATCACCTGTCAGACTGAAAAAAGTTACACACAGATTAAAATTGGATCACACAGCTCCTCAAACTTTAAATGCCCACCCCCCCAAAAAAAATAAAAATGTAACTCCCCTGTGGGAGCTTACCTGAATGGCCCCACGAGTCCCCCGTTTCTCCCATTTTCTTCCGTTCCTCTGGTGTTCCTTGTGTTTGTCCTTCCAAATCCCGTGCTCTGCCAAGTCCTTTTCTGTGCCCCAGGTATTCTTCCAGTAGCCCCATAGTTTGTTTAGCCCTGTTTGGGCTCATGAAACACACTCACAAGTCGCTGGCATTTTCCTGAGCTGCCGGCGACCGTGCATGTGCTAGAAAGTGCTTTTATGTTTCCAACCGCCAGTTGCAGTTCACCAGAGGACATTTCCATGGTCCCAGTCCCCTGGTGTACTAAATGGGGACTGAGGACCATCAAAAGGCTGAAGAGAAGTCTCTGGGGAAGTAAAAAAAAACGAGTTTGAATTGGGGCATAATCGGGCGCTCATGAATATTAATGAACACCCACATACATATTTATTTTTTCTGTATGTTGCTTGTGCCGCTGTGCTAGCTCCGGTACCATGGACCTTGCCATCTCCCATACTCCCACATGAGCCACTACTCTCCCTCCTGATATCCCTGGCTTGCCCCAGGCGGGGTTATGACACCAGCCCAAATGCCGCAAATGTCGGGATAGGTCAGGGGGAGTCGGCCTGGGAGCTGGTGAGGCATCATCAAGGCGCTGGCTGCTGTGTTTTTCTGGGGGCAGATATGTGCAACAATGCCTTGCGTCTGTTCCCCCTCGACCATGCTTGACGTCAGTTGCCATGGTACCCCCAGCCTCCACCAGGAGTCCATCATGCACCAGGCATCCTCCCCACCCTCCCCCCAGAGAAGGAGTGTTGTCCAAGGGACGCTCCATCCTTCTTCCCTTGGCCAGCCCTCCTACAACTTGAGTTCATTCCCGAACCTGGGACGCTGGCGCCGCAAGCGGAAATCCAACCGCTGTGCTTCACCCACATACATTTTAATGGGATGCTGCCAGCTGCCTGGGGGAACTGTATTGTGGCAGCAGCGACAGTCAAACAATTGGGGTTTGGAGTTTGGGAGAGGACTCATCTGAAAGAGCACCACTGGGGCTACATGACTGTGAGAACAAAAGTAAAATGTGTTTCATTTGCCTACATTAGGTCTTTGTTTGCGAGGCAGAAATGGGACTGCTTGAGACTGAATGGAGCCAGCCATACTATTGATACTCTGCCCCCTGTCTGTCAGTCAGTCTAGTTCCTAGGTGCCTAAATTGAACCAGAGGACTCCAGGGAGAGGGAGTTACCCTAATTCAGGCACCTAACTCATGCCCCAATGAACAATCATCAGGGAATATTGATCTCTATGGTTATTGCTGAGCAATAGGCTTGAACAGCCAATCTGGAGCCTGGATTCTCAAGTGAAAACCCAGGGACTTTCTGGGTTTGGGTCAGTCTGTTCCCGGGCTCTTCTCGAGTCAAGAGGATCCTGTGTAAGTGGATTTGGACTGTGAGAGGCATTGCTGAGGCCTCCGTTTGCGGTTGCCACTGCAGGAAAAAAGAATATCAGGAGAAAAAGGAGTGAGAGACTGGACTGATTCCTTCAACTCTCCAGGTATTGTGAACTGTGCTGTTTGGACTGGAGAGGATTAGTGTTGCAGAGACCCTGCACTGTATATGGGACTGATCTGATAGAACTGTGCTGCTAATTGAAAGTGCACAGTTGCTGCAGAGAAACTGCTTTAAGTATTGGGACTCTGTTTAAGAGATTGAAGAGACAAAGCATCTCAGGTGCAGGGTGCTAGTCGGGTTCTGTGAATTTGCTGTGTGAACTGATCGAAATGGCCGAAAGCTGTGTCCCAGCTGAAGCTGAAGAGAAATTGTTGTGAACAACTTTAGGACCTGAAAACACAAAAGGGTGGGCAGGGGCCTGTTTAGTTCTGAACCCCTTGCTGATTGCTGTGGTCTAAGTTCCAGCAGAAGCTGTTTATAAGAGGCTAGCACCCATGGCGAACTGCCACTGCTGTTATCTAGGAAAGTTGTCTGCTGCCAGTTTATTTGCAGATTCAGTGCAGGGACTGCAGGGGATTCCTGTTGCTTAGAAGTCCTCACTCAGGCCAAGGTGGAAACCAGTTAACCCCTTTCAAGTGGAACCCACTGTCTCAGGAGGTCACCGGTGCTTGCTGGGGTGCTAGGGCACCTACGGCCCTTGTGGGGAGTCAGGCTGTGGAGCCACTATGGGGTCTGAGCCTTCTGAGGTTGGTGGGGACCTGCCATGGAGCTCTGCAACAGGCCAAAAGTGGCTGAAGGTAACAAGCAGCCAGATTTTCAACCGAGGAGACAAGCTGCAAGACCTTCAAGCAAGATCCAACCTGCCAAGGGACCAGAGACCTTCCTCCCTTCTGCCCACTGCTGCACTTACCGAGCGGAGCTCCATACTCCAGGACACCTGGTGATTACGGCTATAGCTACTGATAAGTTTTGCGAACTGTGAGTACCCAGAATCTGACTCCAAGAAATATAACGAGGGAGTATGAATTTAATTTAAACATTTTCCAAGCTTTCAGGGCCCAAACAGCCGACAAACCCACAGCAACATCCAGGCCTGCAGCTGGTGGGTACCCCAGGGACTTCTCAGGGTGTAACATTGGTACCAGCGGGAGTGGGCAGCCGGGGGTGGTTTGGCCAGTGGGCCCATATGGTTACTATTTATCATTTTGCTAATAACCATTTTCTGTTCCACAGCTATCCCTCATCCAGGTACCCCTATCCTAGCCCTCATCCTCATTAAAGCTGTGAGTTTACTGTTTGAATTTACTGCATACATGTGTGTCTTCTAAGTTATTGCTGGTTTATGGTTCAGGGTGGTAATGGACTAGTGGGTATCCAGGGGTGTGGCGTGGTTGGAGGGGGAAGTGGGGAGGTGCAGCATCCCAGGGGACTGTGCCAGTCAGCTGACCCACTTCTAACTTAATCTGGGTGGCAGCACCACACTATTTATTATAACTTTGGGATAGAACCCCCAGTCACTACTGTAGCAGGCCCCAGGCCCCTTTACCTGTTAGGGGGCCAACAGGCAAGGGTAGTAGCCCATTGGCACAAGGCGCCTGGGCTACAAAAATTAAAAAAAAATCCAACATCAGCACTACAGAAACCCCCCACCCCCAGTCACTCAGGACTGCTCCAGGGACCGACACAGTTCAATACCGACTTGAGGCTGCACAACTTAAATGCCCTGACAAAATAAAATGTCCCAGGGCCCAAGAGGGGGTTTTGTTACTAGCTCTTCAGACTGGAGGGCCAACATTGGTAAAGTCAGGCCCACAACTATGGTGCTTGCCCTTGACTTGAAGGCCCCCCAACAAGCCCAGAAATGGTGAAACTTCCCATTTTTCCTCACAGGGCAAGGGCAGTGCCAGAGAGTGACACTATTCCCTGACGTTGGCCAAGCACAAAACACACAGGGTCCATAATAATGCCCCAGCCCCCCACCCCAGGTGGCTGGGAATCGGATGTCTGCATGAATTTTTACACCAGCAGGACACAGAGTGGCACATTGCCTCACTACCCCCTCCCCCCAGGCAGGCACTTACTAGGCACAGGCAGGCCAGAAAACTTCAGAGCTGTCAGCAGTACAAACATAATTCAGACAAATTCCCACTTAACAGTTGTTTATTCAAGTATCTGCATCAGAGGATGAGAATGATCTGGGAGTGATGATTACTAGTGACCTGAAGCACTCCATGCAGTGCAAGAAAGCAGCAGCAAAGGAAAACAAGATGCTGGGATGCATATCTAGGGGGATCAGTATTAGGAAAGAGGAGGTTATAATGCCCTTGTACAGGTCACTGGTAAGGCTGCATCTAGACTATGGAGTTCAGTACTGGTGCCCACACTTCAGAAAGAACATTAACCTGCTGGAGAAGGTCCAGAGGAGGGCTGCAAAGATGATAGCGGGTCAGAAGGGTAAGATATATGAGGAGAGGTTGAGGGCACTGAACATGTACTCAGTGGAAGACGAGAGAGAGAGAGAGGGGGGACATGATTGGGACCTTCAAGTACTTGAAAGGGATAAATATGGGTGATAGGGAGAGTCTCTTTAAGCTGCATGGCAACCATTACACGAGGGGGCACAGTCTTAAGCTGGAGGGTGGGAGGTTTAGGAGGGAGGTCAGGAAGCACTTCTTCACAGAGAGGGTAGTGGACACTTGGAATGCACTGCTGGAAGAGGTCATCTCATTGAAGACAGTGGGCAACTTTAAGAGAGGCTGGAATAGGCATAGGGAGATGGTAAGGATCATGGGTAGGGATGATGGGAGGAGTGGGGAGGGAGCGAGGGCAGGGACAGTAGCTCAAGTTGTGGACCCTGCAATATGAGCAGACTTGATAGACCAAATGGCCTTCTTCTGCTGGCTTCTTCATATATTTAAACATTGCAGTCAGTCCACATTCATAGATCTCTTTGACTTTATTTTAGTATTCCAATCTCTCAGGCTGGTGTGCACTACAGTAGCCTGTTAGAGGTTATGCTGAATAAGTTAGGCAGCTGGCATTGCGACATCTGCTCTAGCCTGTGCCTTCCTGGGCACTCAGAGTCACTGACTGTTGTATCACCCATTCTGCCACATGACTGCCCTTAGCACTCAGAGAAACATAGAAACATAGGCTTTGACAACAGATAAGGACCACTTGGCCTACCCACTCAGATTCTAATGGACCCCACCTCAGAAATGTGGTGAGAGGGCCTACCAAGAGTGTACACTGCAGTTGCTTAACTGCAAATACTTTTAAACAAAGATGCCTGTCACCGACCCCACAACCGATGCAGAGCTGTTTTTATAACAAAATATTACCCTCCAGCCTTGCAGAGGTCACCCCCCCTCACACACACACACACACTCCTACAGCACAACTAACCGTCCCAGCCAGTAAGAATAGGGTGGGGGGGACGGGATCATCATCTGATCGTGATTGCAAGTCAAGCTTGAGCAAGGCAAAGAAAGGGAAAGTCCCTCTTAATTAGCGGATTATCTGAGGGGCCCGCCGCCTGAAGAGTGCTGCTCATCAGCTGTGGAGAAGCCATGGGGGGACGGGGTGTGGACAAACACCGGAGTGGATCAATCTATGGGGCCCACACAGTTTGAGGTCAATCATCAGCAGAGGCCATGGGGGAAGGGGGAGACAGAACACCTGAGTGGATGATCAACTGCGGGGCCCTTCAGTAAAGCTGCAACATCAGGAGAGAGGCCTTGGAGGGAGGTGGTGTGGTAGACAAACCTGGATGATCTTCGGAGCCTGTACAGTCTGTCAGAGTGAAGCTGGTTGGTCATCAGTGGAGGCCACGATGGGGAGACAAACACTGGACTGACCAGGGACTGCATCGCTGTGGGCTACACCAATGGATGAAGGCCTAAAGCTGGGTATGGCCTGAAGCCAAGTGGTACTGTAACGAAGGTGGGGGTCAGGGCCACCGGGACCATTTGGTAGACTTGGAAAACCGCAGGGAGGACAGGGTGTCCATGCTCGATGGGAGAACTTGAGTCCACAACCTTACTGTGCCACACATGACCTGAGGGACTCTGGATCTCGAGAGTAGTAAGTTACCCGCCTTTTACTGAATCAGTCTTCTCGGTGTTTTCTCAGTCAGACAGCTCTGCCAATCAGCTCACAGTCTGCACCATGAAAAGAGTCATGTTTCTGCAGCTCTCCTTCCACCAACTTTCCTCTTCAGGAGCCCTGGATCAGTTTAGCCAATGCTGTTACAGGTGGGTAGAGCTAAGGGCAAAGTAACACCCATTTTGGTATAACTGACAGTCCTGCATGCAAATCATCCCTCTAAATACCTAGAAACCTTTGAAAAACATGGAAAAAATGGAATGAATTTTTCTGCAATCCATTCCATGTTTTGCATCGCACAACCCTCTGGTTTACATCACAAAATGCGATGCAATACCGGCTATTTAAACCCTGAAGAGCTCCTCTCAAAGATCTACTGTTATGGTACGTTCTTACTTAACTACTATCTTACTTCAAGGGGGCTCTTGCAGCAGGACTGAGTCCCAAGCAGTACCAGAACTGACCGTGAGTCAGCCGGGAGGAGACAGAAAGCAAGAGCAGACTGCTCAGGAAAGAAGGCCTTGAAGGACAGCCGGTCTGAAGTTGGCACTGCGCCTGGAAGCAATATCCAAGTTGTAATGGCGGACAAAGGTGTGAACTGAACTCAAAGTGGCACCTGCACAGATGTCCAGAGCAGACACATTTCTGAAACAGGCAGTAGAGACGGCCACACCCCTGGTGGAATGACCCTTGACTGCCCCAAGTAAGGGCTTGTTGTACTTACAGTAACAGTACACAATGCAATTTGCCAACCATTTTGACAAACACTGTTTCGAAACAGGTGCCCCTTCTTTTTTGGGGGTGAATGAAACAAACTGATCAGTCTTACAAAACTGGTTGAGTGCGATTCGTATAATAATGGAGCACCCTATGAACATCCAAAGTATGCAGTAAGGCCTCCCCCTGATTAGAATATTCAGTGAAATAAACAGGTAAGTGGATGGATTGGTTTAGCATGAACTCAGACACCATCTTTGGCAGAAAATGGCGGTTGACTGAAGTAGGCATTCGTGGAAGTCCGATGTACGTGGGTTGACGGCAGGAAAAGAACTGAGGTAGGTCTGGGGGACCACCCGCTTTATAGGATAGGCAGACATCAGCTTGCTGACATCAGCAGGGGTGGTCCCCTATGATACACTGCTAGCTAGAAGTTTTTGTGTGGTCCTGGCACCTGGCGGCTTCAGTCCTACCAGTGTTGCCTGCTGCAAGAGCCCCCTCAAAGTAAGGTCTACATTACCAAAAATTTTAACTATATGCTTACTTCTAGTAAAAGAAATTTTGTCATCCATAGGCAAGATTCAATACTAAAGCTATGCCCTTCTACGTAAGACATAACTTGGATTACTGTTCTCAGTTCTGTAGCCTGCATCAGAACAGTAGCATAAAACTGATTGAAAGTGTGCAGGTAATGGCAGCCAAAATTATTACCTCTATTAGGGCTTTGATATGAACGTAGACTAGCCAAACTAAACATGTACAGCTTAGACCAAAGACGTATAAGGGGTGCTATACTATTTATGTAAAAAGCAGTGGCTAAATATGAATTTATGAAAAGATTAGGTTTCAGTTTCCATGAAAGTATCACTGTTACACAAGATCACAATGAAAATTGTCTAAAACACATTTTAACACCAATAAGAGAGATGCATTCTATGCCAACCAATTCATCAGACAATCCAATTCATTACCAACAACCTTAGTAACTAGTTCTGATTTTAATGTCCTTAAAAAGGGTTTAGATATACATCCTACAGCAGAAGTTCAGTATCCAGTGTGTTGTCTAGACAATAAATTATTATAATTATGGGCACCTATCCTTTTTACCATCCTAGAATATCTTTAATATGAACTTTAGTATGAAACTGACTCTGACATTGGGGTGTCAGATTTATTAAACATATTATGGCTGATTCTAGATCAGTGTTCCCATCCATGACACTTATAAAGATGAGTAAAACATATTACAATTGCCTGCAACAACAACAGCAACTGATAAGAAAGCTTAAAACATAGAAACATAGAAAGTGACGGCAGAAGGAGACCACTAGGTCCATCTAGTCTGCCCTGGAGTTTGTCTTAACCTACACCCTTAGCTGCTTTTTCTAGTGAGGGTTCCCTTGCATCTATTCCATGCATTTTTGAATTCCCCCAGCGTCTTTGCCCCCACCACCCCCAGTGGCAGGCTGTTCCATGCATCCACCATCCTCTCTGTAAAGAAGAACTTTCTGATGTTGGTTTTGAACCTCCCTCCTTTCAATCTCAGCTCGTGTTCCCTAGTTCTGCTACCCTCCTTCTTTTTTTTTCCAATTCTATTTACCCTCCTCTCACTGGTCCCATAGACCTCTCTCCAGTGGGGGTATTTGGGGTGTCCATTTCCCACCCAGCCTGAGATCCTCCTGTACTGGTCCGCTGCTCCCAAGAGCTCTCCCCCATCTCCACCGACCACCCCGCCCACGGGGTGGGACCGCTACTTACTCCTCCGGCACTCTATCTACAATCTAGAAGGGCAGCCAGGGAATGGAGGAAAGAGACAGAGACCAGCCAGGGTTTAGTAATTTGTTTAATTCTTACAGTCATTTTAAGTTCTGAGTTGATATTAGAACTGAATTTTGGGCCTTGATTATGTAAATCCTTCTTCTGCTCTCTGGCCTTCAATCTGTCTCCACCCCAAGCCCCAAACAGTCTGCTCTGCTCGCTGACTCTGCCAACTTCTTTTATTCTCTTTGTTCGAATGTAACAAGCCTCCTTTCCAGCCTTTAAAAAGCCTGTTTTTCTACTTTATTTCAGGGATCCAGCGAGCCTTGACTAGGCCAGGGGCTGTGGGTATGGGGGACATCCCTTAGCCCCACCCCACCTTCGCCTGTCTGGGTGCCCGGACTTCTGTGTGTTCCGTTCCCCAGAGATGCGGACATGCAATGATGGCCAGTGCGTGACAGACGAGCTTCCACACCCATCCACATGCCATCTGCCGCCGCCTCCAACCTATTTGCGTGTCTCCTGCATGTTGCGATGCCCCAGTCTCCAGCCGCTGTCACAGTGGGAGATGCAACCCACCCACCCGGGAGAGGAGAGAGAGGGAGCAGTCCTCCGATGCTGATCCTCTCCTGCCCCTGCCAACCCCGACTAACCGAGCTCATTCCCTAAACCCAGGTCGCCGGCATGGCTCGCAGTGTGGCATACAGCACCTCAACCCTTAGTGCCACCGGGCCGGCTCTGCTACCCTCCTTGAAGTGGAAATGTTCCTTTGTCTGAACCCTGTTTATGCCTTTTATGTATTTGGAGGCTTCAACCATGTCTTCCCTCTCCCTCCTCTGCCCCAGGGAATACTTTTTCAGTTTGCTCAACCTATCCCCATACAACATCTGGTGCAATCCTCTTATCATTTTTGTTGCCTTTCTCTGCACCATCTCAATACAGTCAATGTTCTTTTTGAGGTGAGGTCTCCAAAATTGGACACAGTACTCCAGGTGTGATCTGACCAGTGCTCTGTACAGCGGCAGGACCACCTCCCTTCTCCTACTTGTGATTCCTCTCCCAGTGCATCCCAGCATACCACTGGCCTTCATTGCTGCCTTCTCACACTGTCTTCCCACCTTTAAGTCATCCAAAATAATTATTTCCAGGGCGCGTTTCTGGTTTGTGCCTTCTTTGGGTTGCCTCTTCCCGTGTACATGACTTTGCACTTTTTCGTGTTGAATCTCAGCTGCCATGCTCTAGACCAGTCTTCAAGTCTTTTTAGGTCTGCTTCCATCTTGCTGACTCCCTCTAAGGTGTCCACTCTATTACATATCTTGGTGTCATCTGCGAATAGACACACCTTTCCCTCTAGTCCATTGACTATGTCAGCTATGAAAATATTGAAGAGCAGAGGCCCCTGCGCTGAGCCCTGGGGCACGCCGCTGGTCACCTTCCCCTCTGATGATACTACGCCATTTACCTGCACTTTCTGAGATCTGTCCTGTAGCCAGTTGTTTACCCATGTTACCACTTTTTGTCCAACCCCAGTGTAGTCTAATTTCTTTACCAGCCTTCCATGCGGAACTGAGTCAAAGGTTTTACTAAAGTCCAGGTAGACCATATCCACCGCCATGCTGTCATTCACAGCTTTTGTAACCCAGTCAAAAAAATGTACCAGATTTGTTTGGCACGACCTTCCTGTTATGAATCTATGCTGTTTGGGGTCCTGCTGCCCACTGGCTTTGAGGAATGCTATAATCCTTTGTTTGAGCAGTGTCTCCATCAATGTTCCCACTCATGATGTGAGACTTACGGGACGGTAGTTTCCTAACTCTTCTCTGCTACCCAATTTTTGGAGTGGGACAACTGTTGCTTTCTTTCAGTCCTCAGGAACTATTCCACTCCTCAAGGACTCAGGGAACAGTTTTGCTAGTGGGGCGGCCAGCTGTTGTCCCAGTTCTTTCAGGATTCTGGGATGTATCTCTCTGATCTGGACCCATGGCCTTGTCCACCTTCAGCTTATTCAGTGTTTCCAAAACTTGGGTCTCTGTGAAGGGGCCGGTGTCAACCTCTGGTCCGGGTGTGCTGTGTTTAGGCTTCAACCCTGTGGAATTCTCTACCTCGTCGGTTAAGAGAATGCCTGACCGTCGACAGGTTCAAAATTGAACTGAAAACATATTTATTTAACTTGGGCTTTCCTAACTATGGTTAATCTGTTTTAATTTTTGTTTTAAAGTTATATTTATATCTGATTTTATGTGCAGCACCTTGGTTTTGAAAGGTGCTATAAAAATAAAGTTTGATTTGATTTGATTTGAGTGCCAGGCCATTTCTCAGATCCTCCTTGGTGAACACTGAGCAGAAATGCCTGTTTAGGATGTCTGCCTTTTCCTGGTCCTCTTCTGCTAATTTCCCTTCTTCTGTGTGGATCCTTACTATACCTCCAGAAAGATCTATAGTAACTGGTCTGCTTCACAATATATTTTCTAATATCCAAACCCTGAGGCCCTAATACGGGGTGCTGCATGTAAAAAAGTGAAGACACAGCACCCCTGACAGAATCTGTTGACAAGGATTCCAGAAAAATGTATACACTTGGTAAAAAAAATCCTAGGCAGCATTTCCAAGTTACACATCACATTACCAGGAAGCCACTTAAAAACTGTGCTACCTTGTTGTGACAATCTACCCTTTGGGGGGGGGAGTTCAGAATTGCTAAAGCATCTAAAAGCAGGTCTGGATATAGCCGAGCAAGCATCAATTGCAGATGGCTGTAGATGTAAATGATACAGCAACCAGAGCCCTGGCAAATGCAGTATCTATCAGAATGTAGGCATGGTTCAGAACCACAGGTATATCTGTGAATCTACAGAATAAAGCTGTGGACTTCCTCTTTGAAAGTACGTCTCTCTATGGAGACCAGACAGAGTGCTACATGAATAAGGTTGGTTGGTTTATTGGGAACCAGAGTTCACTCTGCTAGTCTCCATAAAATTTGTCTGATAAGACTGCCTAAATTAATGTATTATTGCGCGGCATCCACTCAGTCTGTTGATTTTATTCTGTACTGCGTAGGCTAGCTGTACCTTAATCCAGAAAATGTTTTTTTTAGAACTAGGAGGGCAAACTTGCTGTGTATTGCCAGGGTTAGCTCTAGCTTAGACTGGAACATTGTGTCTTTTATTTTGTGCCGAGTCCTTTGATAGAGCATTACTTTCATTTAACCTTGCTGCTCTGCTCCACGCACACCTGCCCAAGACCTCCTTTCTTTTCTCTCTGCTGCCCCCTTACCCCACTCCCTCTGCCTATACTCTCCCTTGCTCTCCATACCTTGAGACCTGTATTTTCACTCACTTTGCACTCTACCCCACTCCTTCTGCCTTTACTCCCCCTCGCTCCCCAGACCTAGAGGCTTCTATTTTCATCCTTATTTGCACTCCCCCTGCCTTTACTCCCCCTCACTCTCCAGACCTTGAAGCTTTTATTTTTTCCATGCTCACCTGCCCCAGAATCCCCCGGAGTTTCTCGCTCATCGACCCCAGAGACTCTGTACCGCTACCCAGTGCCTGAACTCGCTGGCTGTTAAATCTCTCTACCCCCCACTGGTAAACCCTGGCACCAAGTTCCCAACACCCCTCCTGCTGCTTCTTTGTTCCTCTGACCCCCTCACCCACACCCCACTAATCACACTCACTTACTGCCTTTTGTCTTAACTTCTAGGCACTCCCGCCGATTTAGCCAGGCTCAGTGCTGAAATTATATTCCTGACTTCTCGCGCTCTCCTCTTTCTTTTAGATTCAGCCCTGACTGGACATCTCGTGACTCGGTGTACCAGCTCCATATGTTGCCGGCCACAAGCTTCACTTCTCAAGCCTGCCCGCCCATCCCAAAGACAGGTACGATTTTACAGCTACTGGAGGAGGCCAGCTTGAAATTTGGCAATTTTATTGGATTGCTGGGTTGAGAATCAACTCCTAATTGGCTGCTTTCTCCTCTCTACTCACTCACCTGCATAGGCGCCTTTTTTCAAAGTACTGCTGATTTAAAACTGGACTGGTTTATTGGGAGCCAAAGCTTGCTCTGCTAGTCTCCATAAAATGTTGTTCTGCTAGGCTCCATAAAATTTTTCCCACCCACACTCCCCAGCCCTGACCTCTATTAAATGCTCTTCCTTCACTTTTGATACCACCCCTAACCTCTTGTCTGCTGATTCTTCGCCAGGTGTCTTCCTCTTAAAGTTGCAGACACAATTTACTGGGCTCTCCTTATTCTGTGGACTGCCCTCCTCTCTCTGTGTTTACACAGCTATGAGAACAAAAGCAAACAGTGTTTCTCCCCTTGCCTACTGATTCCTCTCAGCACCAGGCACAATTTCCTAATGCCCTAGTGACCCCTGCTAATTCGGTGGAGCATCCTGCTCCCTCCTAGCACCAACAGTTGGGAGACTTAAGTATTAAAGGGTGTGGTGGAAGGCTCCAGCACAATGGACCCCCGACCCATCAGTGCAGCAGTTGGATTTCCACTTGTGACACCGGCGACCTGGGTTCGGGAACAGACTCAGGTCACTGGAGGGCCATCTGGGAGGGAAAAGGATAGAGCATCCCATGGACTGCTCTCCTTCTCTGGGGGAAGGGTGGGGA
The DNA here is from genome assembly GCA_016271365.2 of Neoceratodus forsteri. Classification (NCBI taxonomy): domain Eukaryota; kingdom Metazoa; phylum Chordata; order Ceratodontiformes; family Ceratodontidae; genus Neoceratodus; species Neoceratodus forsteri. The sequence goes on along the minus strand of CM028132.1, from coordinate 369,180,754 downwards.
GAGTGCCCAGTGCGCAATGAACCCCTGACAGAGGCCGGGAGTCACGCAGCTACTGGCACTAGTACGTACAGGAGGTGGGGCGGATGCTGGATGTCATTGCACATCCCCGCCTCCCTAGAAAACCAGGAAAAGAACAGCTGCCAGCAGCCCTCGATGATGTCTGCCACGGCTTCAATTAGCCCCTCAGGCTGACCCTCCAACCTATCCGGATGTCTACGGAAAGTAGGGGTAACGCCACAGCCCCGCCGTGGGGGGAAGCCATGGGGTACTGGAGGGTCATGGCCGATGTGGGGTTGGAAGTCCATGGTCCATGACTGGGCTGAGGTGCTGGGCGGCTAATGGCTTGGGGGAAAAGAAGATAAAACAAAAAAAAAACAACAAAAAAAAAACAATGGACCCCAAAGTGGGCACTCTTCTCGTGCCACGAGGGATCTCATTACTACTGCTCCTGCTCTTGGTTGGCGGCCTGGTTCAAAAACACCCAGCTCCTTCCCATTGCCCTAACTACCCTATAGTGCATATTTATTTTTTTATTTATTTAGTTTTTGTTGACCGGGTAAGTGCACTAGACAAATCCTGCCTATTTTCAGGCACGACCCAGGGAAGGGGGATATCATAAAGCTGGCACAATGGGAGACCCACAGCATGGTGCTCCCCCCTGCTTGCTTTCCGCAGCACCCATCCTGGCCCTTGTCCAACAAGTGGCCCTCTATCCCTGCCATCTGGTTATTTCTTGGCCTCTACTCTGCAGTTGGGATACTGCCTACTAAGAGCTTCTCCCAGAATTTGCAGTGGTCAAAACCAAGACATCACTTCCTGAAAATCTGTAGAAAACTCATCCTTATCCTACCACTACTGACGTCAGGAAACATTCACCCAAACCGTGGTCCCCAGACAACCCATACCTAGCCCCATGCACCCACTGAGCAACTGAAGATTGTGGCTATGAACATTGGTAGCCTTCTAGCCAAGCTTACTCAGTCTGAGGCATGGGTGGCTCAAAATCAGCCTGATGTCATTGCATTGACTGAGACATGGTTCTCAGCATGTACACCCAACTAAGCAGTCTCCATATCTGGGTACAACCTTTACATGGTGGACCGCTCCGGGGAAAAGAAATGGCGGGTGCCTAATCTTTGCTCACAGCCATCTGTAATGCCACACAGTTCAACTAACTGATACCAACAAGGACTGTGAATGCCTAGCTATAAAAATCTTGATAGGCAAAGGGTGCAAAGGCCTAATTATTATGGCAGTCTATATCCCACCAGGACAGAAGCAGGCGGGGCTAGAAGCCTTCGCTAGCTACTACACCCAGGCAAGCCAGGACAAGGAAACCATTGTCCTGGGAGATTTTAACTCCAACTGGCTTGCCAGCTCCAGTGCCGCACACAGAAACCTAGTCTCTGGACTCTACCTAATGCAGATGGTCAAGAGGGTATCATGTCATTTCAGCACAAGCAATACCATGCAAGCATTTTGGCTCGGTAATTACAGCGCATTACAATAACCACTAAATGGCCATTTCGTCATGTAACAAAGTTAGTGCAAGGTCTGTCTAACTCAGAGTCTAATATTCCAAGATTGGGAGGGCAGATATGTGATGATATGAGGCTACAACCCTCTTCAAAATCCTTTTCTAGAAGCTGCAAAACAAATGTTTGTGCTGTTTCTGTAGGGTCTCCTTGCAGCTTCCTGTACGTGTCCACACAGCTCAGCTGTCTAAGGCAAACTTTGTAATGACACAGTCCCTAAAAAATGCAGCACTTGGGAACGTGGTTCTAGTCTGATTCCTCTTGTTTCCTGCAGCAGCCCATCTCTCTCTCTTCCATCCTGCATGCAGTTGAGGGTGGTGGTCTCTGTCCAAAAACTGACTTGCTCACCTTGCATCGAAGGGTGCGATTTGCAAACTACAACTGTGCGGCTGCAAAAAGTAAACCATGCTGCTGGACTGCCGGAGTGCTACAGGTGAGCTCTCGGTGACCGGAGGGGAACAGAGAGTTCTGAACAGTACCAGAGGTGCTAGGAAGGACACTGACACCTCATTCAGGCAGGATGTAGCTGCGGGATCAGGGAGAATGCCGCTGGGGACAAAAAAAGTATCAGGTTCCCCATCGGCAACTTCACATGCTCTGCCACTGTCACCGCGCTCATGGCTCTTTCTGGGACACAGTGACACACAAGCTCATATTAAATAAATTAACAGCAAGAAGGGATTTTCTGAACGGGTTGTGGTGGGCAGGTACGTGTGTGTGGTGCCCTGACAGCTCCTGGGTGCACAGTCATATTTATTCCATTTGCAATGAGACGCCTTGCACTTTTATTACTGAGCACGTTTATTACATGTGGTGAAATGCTTGCACTTGAAATTACCATGTAGTAATTTCTTGCGCTGAGATGACATGGAACTGGTCAAGAGTTGCACCCGAACAAACTACCATACAGGCACAAGCACCCTGATTGACTGGGTACTAACAACGTACCCTGAATGGCTAATGGATGTCAAGGTACTCCCTGACACCATCAGCGACCACTCACCTGTTTAATGTGTGTGGTCAACCACACAGGCCAAGCCTTCCCCCAAGATTGGTGAGGAACAGAGTAATCAAAAATAGCTCTATGGATCGCTTCAAGAATCACCTTAGAGGGATAGACTGGAGCTTCCTTGATTCGTGCCCCTCTGTTGACACTGCCCCGCAGCTCTTCAACAGTCACTTCAATGCAGCAGCTGACAAGTTCACCACGTACCACAAGAAGATGATCAAAGGACGTAGCATGGACTGGGTCACCCCTCAACTCATCAATATGATGCAGAAATGGGATCTCCTCTGGCACCAGGCCCAGGCAACAGGGAATCCAATGGTTGTCCAAAACTATAAAGCGGCCCGAAACAAGTGCACTTTGGCAATCCATCAGGCCAAGGCCATGTACTACAAGAACTGACGGTCACACTGCTGTGGTGACAAGAAGAAGTTCTGGGCCTCACTAAAGAGTCTCATTGGAACCAGTGATAGGTCCCATCCATCCATACTTCACCATAGTGATGAGGCCATCCTCGATGAAGCCACAATGGCCAATATCTTTAACAAGGTATTCACTGACTACAGCACAGTGCTCCCACCTAGACCGGATGCTCACCTTAGTGGAAAACTGACCACAGGCCACTCGCCCACCCCTACTAGCACTAAGATCTGTCCAACCTTTTACTTTCGCCAGGTAATCATCAAGGAAACTAGAAAATATCTAACAAGATTCCTGGGGGAAAACTAGGATTGGAGGCGATGGTATTGACATGAAACAATTTCTGTTGCCCTATTGGAGGTCATCATACCCATTACTAAGCTGTTCAACTTGCCCCTATGCCTGTCCACTTTACCCCTCTATCTGGAAAACCACTCTGGTCACACCCATGCATAAAGGAGGCAATCGGTCTCTGGTGTCCAATTACAGACCCATTTTGATCTTATCCCCTCTCTCTACAGCGCCGGAAAGAATAATTGCCAATTGGCTTACAGACCATCTGCATAAATACAACCTTTTCTCCCACCAACAACACAGATCCCGCAGGCTGCATTGCACTAAGGTTTTACTATAGCGCTTCGACAGTGCTAGCACCGACATCCCCTACAGCGACAGCTACCATGCCGACTGTCGGCATTGTAGCCTCTGAAATGTTGTTGCTCCTCCCCCCACTCCCCCACCCCAGTCTCTAGGATTCCTACTCTGAGTCAGAGCTGGACTGGGGGGAAGGGCGAAACACCCAGCGAGGCTGTCCCAGTCACTGCACAGACCATCACAGCAATGAGTGGGTTTTGCCCAATTCCTGTCACTGTGATGGTCTTCGCGGTGCCGGAGTCACTGCGGTAACAGTATACCTTGTACTAATACTGCACTAATTGACTTCACTGGCTATATACATAAGGCACTTGACCAGGGCCACCTGGTCGGGGCAGTCTTTATAGATCTGACCAAGGTCTTCGACTTCGTGGACCACCAGCTACTGCTCCACAGATTAACTTGCCTCGATCTGTCCTCAACCACAGTTGGGTGATTCTCCAGCTACCTGTCCGGGAGATCACAGAAAGTAAAAACCAACTGTGCAATCTTGGACTCCTGCAAAGTCACAGTAGAGGTCCCCCAAGGTTCCATTTTGGGCCCACTCCTGTTCAGCCTCTTTGTGAAGAACCTCCCTGATGCTCGCCTCACTTCTGAGACCCTGCTATACACGGACGACAGTTATTTTCTCTCATAACACCAACCAAGTAGCTCTCACTAGAGAAGTGCAGTACAACTCTGACCTCCTACAGGGCTGGTTCAAAGATAGCATGCTTGTTCTTAACCACAAAAAAAAGCAAGGTAATGCTCTTTGCCAGGAGCCAAAAGAGGCAATCTACTGCACCCCTCTCAATCACCTGTTACCCTAACACCACCTTGGAACAGGTATCATTTCGGTATCTTGGAATCACAATAGACGAGTCCCTCTCATTCGATGAGCACATCCACAATATCACCACTACAGTCAACAGGAGACTCGGGGCCCTCAATAGACTCAGATTCTGCCTGACACGCGAGACCAGGCTCCTGGAAGTTACAGGTATGGTACTGCCCATCCTAGACTATGGAAATGTAATATATGGTGCAACCACTGATATGAGCCTACTCAGAGTCCACACAACCCTTAATAAAGCTTGTAGATTTGTCCTAGGTGTAGACCGACTAACACACATGTGTGACCTATACATTAGGACAAAATGGCTTCCTCTCATGGATCGCATCAAGCTCCGCTCCTGCCTTCTAGGGAAGAAGGCCCTTCTAGGATTAGCACCCCCTCCCTTCAAGCCTTATTCCGCCCCACACCTACTGCATGTGCTACAAGGAGTGTCACTAAACAAGCACTAGCAGCCCCATTCAGGAGAACCGCCCTGGGAAGACAAGCCTTTGTGGTCAGGGCTCCCATCTGGTTAAATGAGCTTCCTCTCTCCACCATAAGCCTTACTCGCCTTGGCCCTTTTAAATCTGAGCTTCAGAATACTATCTCCCCTCCAGAATACTGCTACTGTCACACTTGGCCCTGCAGGTGCCAGCCTCCAGTACCCCAGGGCAACGCCCCCTGTTCACCGTTTACTGATTTACTGTGCTTTGAAATTCACTGCCCCCAACTGCCCCAGTTCACCTGCCTTGAACCCCCCTGCTCCCAACACCTCCCCCGAATGTACCCTCTGCTGCTTCCTCTATACCCTCCCCACTTCCCACTCCTAATGCGCTAGCAACGTGCCATGATGCTGTTCCCTCTCCCTCAAGTACTGTCCCCTACCTGACCCTCTCCCTTGCTCCTTAAGCCTGATGCCTACTCTCCCAACGGCTGTACTCTACAGGTGTCCTTGCATTTATTTGTTAGGATACTGACACATTTGTCTTAGCTACCCCCTCTGATCACTCATGCTCATGCTTGTGTTGATTGATGCACTTTATTACAGATGCTGCTAAGGAAACCGTATTACCTATGTACCCTGTACCCACGATTTGATTATGTTACATTATGTTATGTTATGCATTCCCTTATTTTAACCTATAGCGATTACTGTATTTTAATATTTGTTGGTTGTTGACAATGTTTCTGGCTACTACTGTCTCCTACTCATGTCTGTGCGTCCCTGCCTATGTTCTGATGAGGATCCTTTGTAAAAGAGCTTTTAGCTCAAAGGTTGTAATTCCAACTACTCAATAAATAAATAAATAAAAATAAACTGCTTTTAAAAACCTTGTAGAAATAGTAAAGTCCAGAGGGCACTACTGGGCCTACGGCAGGGAACGCTTGGGAAGGGGGTACTATTGCAGGCAGTACCAACGTCAGTCATATAATTCACCTAGAGGTTCAAATAATATAAAAACCCACATTTTCAAAGGAGATGCATGGCCCAAAGTAGAGATGCGCCACCCATCTCAAAAAAATGCATCAAAGCATGATATTCAAACGACAGAGATGTGGCACGCATCTCCAGATGCACCAAAGCAGAAATATAATGTATGCAGCACATGTAGAGGGGGCACTCCCATGAATGTGCAGCGCACCAGCATGTTCAGCAAAAAGGAGCGGTGCAAGTACAGCGTATCATGAAGATGCACTGCCCAAAGATAGGCATAAAAGGAGCATACCTAACTATGCAAGCCACCCACAGGTAGAAAGCTGAATAGCAGCAGCCATGGATGGGAGTGCATTTGTGATGGAAGCTGTCAAGAGAGGTGTGAGGAGATGAGCAGAACAACGGGGGCGAGGAAGGGCCCATAGGCGGTACTGTGCTAACCAGGTCCTTCTTGTAAATGAGCTATGCTCAATGGTGTTCGCCTGGATAAATAAAGAACTGATTGATTGATTGACTGACTCCCAACACAGACGGTACCATGCCCGTGTCACATTTGAACTCACTGACCCAGAGATTGTGGGCCAGTACCGTCTGAACAGGGCAAACCTGAGACAGCTCTGTGAGCTGCTCCATGAGGACCTGCAGGCACCAACACACAGGAGTCACACCATGTCAGTGGAGACAAAGATGACAGCAGCGCTGTGCTTGCTTGCCATGGGCACCTTCCCGATTCCAGTGGGTGACACCACTGGTACTACACAATCCGCCACATCCCATCTCCTCACACAATTCCTCACCGCCCTGCTGCCCCATGCTATGGAGTTCATCCCATTCCCTAGCACACAGGCACAGCAGAGAGAAGCAATACCACACTTCCACAAGGTGGCACGCATGCAAGGCATGCTAGGGGCCATTGACTGCACCCATGTGGCAATTAGGGCACCGCCTGGCCCCAATGGTGACACATATGTGAACCGGAAGGGATACCACTCTATCAACTGCCAGGTGATGTGCAGTGCCACAGGGCACATCAGCAATGTCTGCGCCACACAGCCTGGGAGTGCATACAATGTCTACATCTGGCATCGGTTGGCCCTGTGCTGCTGGTTTGAGACTGGGGAGACACCTAGAGACCACCTAGTGGGTGAGTGGGACTGAACCCTATGCCTACAGAGCACACACTGTGGCCCACAGTACTGCAGGTGGCAGTGTGGGGGGGGACAGTGACAGGGCCCATGCACTCGCCAACAGGCATGGGGAAACCAGCAACAGGGGATCCTGCTGCAGTGGGACCCACAGACAGGGACAGAGAGTGGTGGGGTGCCAGGGGTGTGGCGGGGTAGACATACAGCAGGCACAGGCAACAGGGATGTAGCATTATATGCCCTGGGGCCAGACCAGCACCTGGGGCAGAGCACCACAGACGTACAGGACATAGGCAAGGTGAACTAACAGGCTATGAACCATGGGACAGCGTGGAGGCCCACTGTGCATGTACCATCAGAGCATAACCAACAGCGGGAGGGCGCCCACAGGTGTGCCAGGGCATGAACAGATTGGGAGCATAGCCATGGCAACAGGGTGGACAGACACAGGCAGCAAACACAGGCCAGTGTGTGGTTAGTCAGGACATCGTGGTTGCCTGCATGAGACTAGCATATTGCATTTCCCCACAGGTGACAGTGCCTACTTCCTGCGCTCCTGGCTGCTCACCCCTGTACTGCGGTCCTTTTCTGAGGCCAAGGAGAGATAGAATGAGGCACACATTGCTACACACAGTATCATATTGTGTGTGTGTTCAGCATGCTCAAAATGAGATTCAGATGCCTGGACAGGTCCAGTGGAGCCCCACAATACAGCCCTCACAAGGTCTGTGGTATATTCCTGGCCTGTTGCATGCTACACAACATGGCCATCAACCGTGGAATAGTTGTACAGGCACAGGAGGGCAACAGTTCAGAGGATGAGGATCCACAGGCCGAGGGTGAACAGCCAATCCTGGCTAGGAGGGACCCACAGTTGGCCATTAGGGCACAGCGGCACAGGGGCACAATCATGGAAGAGCACCTTGGTGACCAGAGGTGAGCAACAGAGGGGGACCTGACAGGGAGGTCAGACACACACTCAGAGAGGGTCCTAAGGATCCCCTCATAGGCAGGTAGGCAGCCACTGCATGGATGCTGAGGTGTGCAAAGACGTGTGAACATGACCATACACAGGTATCCACTGCAGTGGCACCAATGCCAGGAGGAACACATGTGTATATGGGGGAATGGCATGGATCAGAGAGACACAACCATCACACACACACACACACACACACACACACACACACACACAGTGGGCAGCCAAGGCCACACTCATCACGCTCATGCCACACACCACGACACCATGGCCCACACCCATGGTCTGGATGCCACACAGACAGTGGGGACAGGGGTTGCCACAGGTGAGTGCGTGCATGTGTACCACGTCACACAGGCCTGGACAGTGCAGGGTAGGTGTGACAGCAGCAACGGCTACAGGGTGACATAGCCAGGCTGACAGTACCATGATGGCGTCAGTGCCTGCCACGATGGCCACCTTGGACATGTGGGTGACCACACCCAGGGAAGGGGAATACCACTGGGTGCTCACCTGCCACAAGGGGTAATTCCTTATCCCCTGAGGGTGTTGACACATGCAGCTGTGACCAGGTGTGTGTGGGGGTAGGGGTACTGAAAACCAAACTGGATTCAGGGGTGTTGGGGATTGCATTGGCAGGGGATGGCATCTGCAATAAGGGTGTCACGCACTGCTGTGGTGTGGGAGTGCTGGTGGCACTGCATGTTGTGCAGCAGGTACTCCTGCAGGCACGAGGCACCAGGGCTGCACAGCTCACCTCAATGGCTTGTGCAATCATATCCACCCTCAGAAGGCTCACCTTGCCAAGCACCTGGTATGTGTCGTGGCTGCATGCTTATCCATGAGACCCACCTGCACCTGAAGACCATGTATAGCCTCCCTGAGTGCCACCTGGGCCTCCACAGCATGCCACAGGGGCCAAGTGTGCTCATCCAGCCTGTCAGCAGAGGACATATCCGGGGGGGGGGGGTTTCTGATGGTTAGGGGGTGGGCCAGCCTGCAGTGAAACTTCCACCAACTGTGGATGTCACACAACAGGCTGGTGTTGGGCCAGGGAGTGTGTGCGGGCAGGCACAGTGGGCCCTGGGTCACCCGCACCATATGCCCATGCAGGCTGTTGCTGTTGCACAGTGCCCTGCAGTATGGTGGCACCACCCCTGGCCCCACAGTGGCACCAAGCCCCTTGCCAGCCATGGCTGTCGCAGCAGTGGACGGCTTGTGGTGGGGTAGGGGGTGCATATGATGGCCCAGTTCGGTTGCCACCACTCAACGCTGTCCATGTGGCAACCAGGTCCACATGGATGGGGCAGAGTCAGTGATGGTGTTCCCCAGCTGGATGGCATCATCATCATCCTCATCATCCATGTCCAATGCCAGCACATTGAGTTCATCCAGTAAGTCAATGCTGGACAGGGGGTCGGGATCAACCAGCCCCAGTAGGTCCCCCAACCCAAGTGTAGCTCCCCCCCAGTGGCCACAGCTATGGTGGACATAGGTGGTGTGGGTTCATCTGCCTCCCAACTATCTGTATGGGTCTGTGACCTAGCAGCACAGCTGAGGTGCGATAAAGCTGTAATGCAGACTAGGTGTACATAGTCAGTGCTGCAGGTCCATGGTGCTGGGTGATTTGCGCACACATAGGGTATGCATGTGTGCATGTGTGCCATGGGAGTGCTGGTGGTGACACATGGGCCACAGGCACCAGTGTGGGCCATATTGGCCACACGCCACAGCAGCATGCGTAATGTGTGTCTGCCAGTGTATGCACCTACAGGGAAGAATGTGAGTCACAGCCGAGCCGGCCCGTCGGCGCAGCGGTGGGATTTCTGCTTGCGACGCCGGCGACCCGGGTTCGGGAATGGACTCGGGTCGCTGGAAGGGTCGGCTGGGGGGAGAAGGATTGAGCGTCCTATGGGCTGCTCTCTCTCTTCCAGGGGAGGGGGCTTGATGCTCGGAGCATGAGCGACTCCCCGGGCGGAGGCTGGGAGTCACAGCAGTTACCAGCACACCGAAAGACACTTTGGAGGTGGGACAGGACATCAGGCGTCATTGCCGCGTCCGCCTCCCAGAAAATACGGAAAATGGCTGCCGGTCCTCTATGAAGCCCGCGCCGCTTCAATTAGCCCAGGCCGGCCTCCGACCTAATACAGGTCCTGCGTGGTGTTGGCTCCTTGCATCCCAGAGTCCCGCCTGCGGGGAGGTAAGCCACGGGCTTCGGAGGGCTCGAGGCTCTGGGGTGGAAGTCGTCGGCCCGTGACCGGGCGGATACCCTGGACGACCGGGCAGGAGGAGAGAAAAAGAAAATAGAAAAAAAAAAAAAAAAGAATGTGAGTCACAGCCACCGCAGACAGACTGGGCCTAGCCACTTGCAAGCCTCCTTCCCCCCCTCCTCCCCACTGTCTGGGTCAGTCACACAGCAGGCATCACGTGGCACACCAGCTGATGTGGGCATGCCACTGCAGGCCCCACTGTTGCCCCAGGGGTGTACAGGTACACACCACCCATGGCGCAGTGAGTAGGGTCAATCATAGGTGCCTGCGCACCTGACAGGCCTGGTGCCGCTGTTGTGTTGCACACCACAGGGCCAGCACCACAACACCTCAGAGGCCATGGTAGCCTACATCAGGGCTGGGCAAGGATGGCATGCTGTCAGGGCACCCTGGGAACACAGTGATGTGGCCTACGTGGCATGACAAGCACACCCATGGCAAACACATGCAGCCCTCAACAGTAACCGTTATGTACATACTCATAGTGCAGCGATGGCCCACCTCCCATGTCAAAGCTGCCACCAGGGACACCCTCCATGGAGGCACAGTTTAGGGTGCTGGAAAGCATTGCCTCCTGTGCCGACAGGGCAGGCACCATGGAGGGCCTACCCCCACTGGCCCTCTGGGATGCCTTTAACGTGGCCAGCCACTCCCTGGCCCTGGTGCGCATGCTATTGATCCATTTTATACACTCCTAGGGTGTTTGGTCGTACACCCCATAGGCATTGACCACCCATGCCACATCTTCGTAGCCCTTCACCCACTCCTGCTGGGTATGCATCTTGCAGGTTAGGAGGTTCTCCTGCATGAGGTATGCCTCCATGAGGGCCTGCAGTTCATCCTGCGTGAAGCTTGTCCGTCTTCTGTTCTTCCCCTCCTCAGCTGCCATACTGGTGCCTGTGGACAGAAACAGACATACATTAGCACAGGCCCAGCATCAGTGCCATGTGGGAGGCAGTATAGCACCATGTAGGAGGCAGTATAGCGCAGTGGTTTAAGGCTCTGAGCTGCAAATCTTTTGACATCCAGCAGACCAGACCTAGGTTTGAATCCCACAGCTTCCACTTACATACTGTGTGACCCTGAGCAAGTCACTTAACTTCCCTGTGCTCCCAGGTCACACCTGTAAAAAAGCTTTCAGCTTAGTTTGCTACTCCTGGTTAAACAACAAAAAAAAAAAAAAAAAAGGGCTTGCTGGCTGCAGTGCAACAAACACTGTAACAGTCACAATGTAAACACTCACCTCCAAGACTGCAGTCCCTGTCAGTCATCTGTGTGGTGGGGTGTCAAAAAGCAGTCCATTTATAGCTCAGCACATGCAAATGAGGGACTGTGCTGCCTGTAATGAGATGCAAATGTGTAGACTTGGACCAGGATTGGACAATGTGGTCATTTGCATATTCAGGCAGAATATTGCAAAATTGTGCTTGGCCCATCTCAGTGCGAATCGTGCATCTGTTTGGGCAGCACATCTCCGCACAGCACATTTCCAACACATGCACGATAGGCCACAACATCACTGAGTTGCGTGGTCACAGATGTGTGACATCACAGCCAGTGCATCGCACATACCCCACCACATTGCCCTATTGCACAGTTGCCATGTATAGCGCATAGCCACCAATTTGTTCCATGCAGCTGTCTACAGGAGTGGCATTGCCAGACCTCCCCAACATGGCGGCATGCAGCTACGCATGCGTGTAGCATGGGAGCATGACCCCGGTCTCCCGCCCAGTTGTGCACTACTGTGCATGTACAACACTGTGCCAAGCAGAGGCTATCGTGCATCCCTATGGCACATGTGCATGCTGCATGGGGCAATGCATGCCTGGCCTACTGTGCAACTGGCATGGCCCAGCCACATCCCTACCAGAGCCTTATGTGAGCCACACTTGCAGCAGCTCAGAACAGACAGAATGGCACATGCTAGCTGTTCACAGGCGACCAGGCCATGTGCTCTGAATTGGGGGGATGTGGAGCTCCCTAACCTTCTGGACCTTGTGGTGCACCTGAAGGGCCAGTTGTTTGGGTCCAAGGAGCTGCAGGAGGCACAGACCCAGGTGTGGGCCAGGGTGGCAGTGCGCCTCACATGGAGGACAGGCACTGCCAGGACTAGGGAGCAGTGCCAGCACTGGTATGCAGACCTGCGCTGGAGAGACCCAGGCAGGCTGGACCACCTGCAAGACCAGGCCCACAGGGGGGCAGTGCCATGCCTCAGTATGTATGTGCTGTGTGCATGCTTTCCTTGCCTGCTACTGGGTTTTTTTTGGGTGCGTGGCAGGAGTGAGTACCACTGCCCACATGGGTGACATCACCCCGGTCACAAGGCCAGGCCCATGGTGCCATGTGTGCCACTGTCTGGCCCTGGGGGCCACGGTAGTTATGCCATGCCCATTTTGGTTCCCTTTGTGTGTTGCCAGTCACCAGGGCACACATTGTGCTGTGCCATGCTATGTCGTGTCACTGATGGGCTCCTGGGTTTGGGAGGGCCTGTGGTTCTGCATGATGCTCACAGTGCCTTTACCATTGTGTCCCCCTTGCAGGTCGGGAGGAGTGGCACCAGACCCAGTACCTCGCCAGCAGACAGGCCATTTATGGAGGTGCAGCAGGTGAGGATGAAGATGGCACACACAGGGGTTTGTCACACTGTGCTTCAGGTAAGTGTGCTGCTAGTGGTGCCTTTTGCTGTTCCGTGGGTTTTGGGAGGTTTGCATTGCTCACTACAGGCCATGGCCTGCTTGTTGTGCAGGCCCATGTGGTGCTGGCCTCGCCATTGGCTCCTTATATTTCTCTACCACTAGAGGCATCTGCCAGCAGTGTCCCCTACACGAGCTGCATCTCGCTTTCTCTGCACATCCCCTCCCAGTTTTCTCTCGCCCTCTCCTGCTTGTACTATGGAGTCCTGGCCGACTTTGAAATTATGGTATCTTCCTTTGGTGCTGTCCCTATTAATACTTTTCTCACTCCGTACTGAACTGCTGGGAGGCAAACCCAGTCTGGTAGTACCACTGACGGTGGATAACAGCTCGGTCTGCCCCACTGGAACATTGCACCACCCAGCCGCTACATTCCTCCCTTACTGCCCTGTGCTCCCCTGTGCCACTGTCACCTCGGCACCCATTCAGCTCATTACCCTCCTTAAGTTAGTATCCCCTCCTATCATCCTATCGCTCCCCTAAAAAACTTCTAAACGCCTACTCCATAGCTCATCCAAGGGAAGTAGACTACTACAGCTCCGTATTCTCTTGCTCCTTCTAGCATCTGGTGATATCCACCCAAACTCTGGCCCTGAATTTGCCCATCCGCCAGCTGGTGCCCACCCTGCCACTATTCCACTCGCTTCCAAATGGCCTTAAAATCATCCACCTAAACATAAGAAGCCTTGTTCCCAAAATCTCCCTATTGCAACCCATGGCATATGCCTATGCCCCCAACATCATTGTAATCTCTGAAACTTGACTGTCCAAAAACATTCCAGACCATACTATCTCTATCCCTGGCTTCACAGTATCAAGGCAGGACAGGACCAGGAGAGGTGGCGGTGTGGCTATCTATACCTCCTGTTTCCTCCAGTTCACTCCCTCTTTTCAGTCATCCCACGAGGCTCTCCTCTTAAAAGTCTCCCTTCCCCACATTGTCCCCATCTTCATCGCTGGAGTTTACTGCCACCCTGGTCAGCCACGTTCCAACGTCATTGACTTGGTCATAAAGCTCTCCTTGTTTGCCAGCGGCGGCGAACTATTGATCCTGGAAGATCTAAATCTAAACTGGCTGGCCCCATCTCTGGCTAATACTCATTCCACCATCAAAGCCCTAAACCTCCACCAACTGATACTGGAACCCACTTGACTAAACTTTAAAACACTAAACCACTCCCTGCTTGACCTTGTCCTTACCTCCCATCCCCATCATGTAGTGGCCTCCGGGCTACTACCAGACTCTATCAGTGACCACCACATGACCTTAGTAGTGCGTAAAATACATAGGACTAAACACCCAGCAAAAACTATCTTCATTAGACCCTTCGCAACACTTGACCTGCAATTATTGCTCCACAGCCTCTCACAAGCGGACTGGTCCTCCCTTTCCACAGCAACCTCAGCTGACAAGGCCCTTGCCTACTTTACTTCTAAGTTTCTTCAGATTTGGAATTCCTGAGCCCCGCTCCATAAAACCAGGGTCCGTGGTGGGCACCTCCCCTAGGTCAATCCCAAGCTTCTGGCATGCCAACGAGCTCATGACCTTGCATGACGTAAGGCCAAAGTCTCTAACTGCCCTTGTGATTGCCAACAATACTGTGAACTTCAGAATGGCTGCACTAAAGTAATCCACCTTGCCAAAGCTAAGCACTTCAAGTCTAACTTCCAGACCAATATAAACAACCCATCTAAATTCTGGAAGGTCGTCCACTCCCTCTTCTCACCATCCTGAAACCCTCCGCCACCTACTCTCAGGCTAAATCACACTGTCTGTTCTTTCTGAACCTATAGCCATTGCTGAATGCTTTAACTCCGACTTTGCCACCTGTGCCTCTTCTCTGCTATGCAGCCTCCCAAGTCCCTCTCCCGCTCCAATGGCCCCTTCTCACACCTCACACACTGTCTCACCCTCCACTACCCCTCCTCAAGCTGTCCCCATCCCCCAACTCCTTTGCTCCTTCCACCTCCTCCGAACCTCTTACACCCCCCCCCAGTTCTCCTTCTCTCCTTCTCTCCTTCTCTCCTGTCTCTCCAGACACTACCCTCCTAGCTCTCCTGGCACTTAACCCTACCAAAGGCTCCTCACCTGATGGCCTGGACCCTCAGCTCCCCTTTCTCTCTCTGTTCCTGCCATTGCCTACCCCCTCTCTCTCATACTAAACCTATCCTTTGCAACTGCCACTCTTCCCTCGGTTTGGAAACATGCAGTAGTCCTCCCCCTCCTGAAGGGGGGCGACTCCTCCTCACCAGGGAACTATCGACCTATCTCTCTCCTGCCAACCTTAGCAAAGCTATAAGAACACATAGCCCTTAACCAACTCTCCTCATTCCTCTCTGACTCCAACTTCTTCACTCCCTTCCAGTCTGGCTTCATGAAATCCCACTCTACCACCACCTCACTGCTGAGGCTAACTGAGACCATATCCTCCGGCTTTGACAAAGGGCACCTAACCGCGGCTATCTTTGTAGACCTGGCCAAAGCCTTTGACACTGTCTTGCACCCCCTCCTCCTGTACAGCCTTTCAGCTGCTGGACTATCCCTGCCACAGACTGGTTCAGTGCCTACCTGTCTGGCAGGTCGCAATCTGTGAGAATAGCTGATGCTACCTTTCTCCCCTTGCCTATAACTACTGGAGTCCCCAGGACTCCATGCTAGGCCCCATTCTGTTATCTGTCTTTTTAAATGACCTCCCCCTGGTTTGCTCTGCATCCAACATCCGTATGTATGTGGATGATACAGTGTTGTTTACCTCTGGCAATTCTGTCTCTGATGTCACTACCAGGCTGCAGTCCGACTTCGCTAAAGTTCAACTCTGGTTTAGTTCTCATCAACTTTTCCTCAATGCCAAGAAGACAGTCTCCATGTCCTTTGGCACAAGACAGAGACTCGCTAGGCTAAGTCACCTCCCCACCTTTCACACCCTTGATGGGACTGTTCTTAAGGACTCCCCCTCATTTAGGTATCTTGGCATCTGGCTGGACAGACACCTTGACTTCTCTGTACATATCGATGCCATTCTGAAAAAACTAAGGCCATTTACAGAAAACGCAGCTGCATCCCACAGAAGATGATCATGCCCATTTTTGACTACTGTGACATAATCTACAGTGCTGCTCCGCAGTCCTACCTATCCCAGACTGGACTCTCTCTTCAATTCCTTCTGTCGTTTCTTTCTTGATGCCCCTCCCCGCACCCACCATTGTGATCTCTATCGCTCCTTCAACTTCCTTCCCCCCCACTCCTGGCATGCGCTACATGGTGCTAAATTCTTCTCTAAATTCTGGCTTGGATTGCTCCCATCATATATCTCCTCCTCTCTTGGCACCCCTACCCACTCCACT
Organism: Neoceratodus forsteri; assembly: GCA_016271365.2. Classification (NCBI taxonomy): domain Eukaryota; kingdom Metazoa; phylum Chordata; order Ceratodontiformes; family Ceratodontidae; genus Neoceratodus; species Neoceratodus forsteri. The sequence continues at coordinate 369,164,455 of CM028132.1, read as the reverse complement.
TATTCCCTGAGATCCCAGGCTGACTCACGTACCCTCTCAGTCCCCAGCAGAGCTACATCCTCTGGCCAAAAAGCCTTCTCCTACCACCTGCCTAAAATGTGGAATGCACTCCTTCCTCAAATCCACCACTCCTGGGGGCACTGTTCAGCAGCTCACTGGCAAGATGCACTTCTGGACAGCTTAGCATATCTTAGAGGGAAAAAAAGTTATAAACGATCAGTATTAGCCAGATTTCAAAGAAACTGAAAGCAGAATTGGAAAGAGTGGACCAAGCAGAGTCAGCAGATACCACATTTAACTATGGATCGAAATCAGAAGGTAACTGGGAGTGGTGCAAAAAATTCAGCACAGACTACTGACCAGTCCGCATCTCTCACCTTGATTACTCCCGCCAGTTCGGATCCCCCTTGGAGAGCTCTATAGGCCTCGATGCAGTCGATCGACCTGAAGGTCGAATCAATCTTGCTAAGATTTGGAGAACAAGATGCAAAGTTGGAGGCAATATCTTCGACCACAAATGCAGCAGAGAAAACGGCAAATCAAGCTATGGTTGCAACTACAAAACTTATCCAAGAGAATACGCAGTTACGCTACAGACTCGAGGCATTGGAGAATGCAAATCGTGCCTCACATATATGCATCATCAGTCTCCCTGAAGGGAGCGAAGATTCAGACCTATTACTTTTTCTTCAAACCTGGCTGCCAAAAGCACTGAACTTACCAAGGGACATTGTTGCAGGTCATATTTGTAGAGCCTTTCGAATAACCCCGAGAGCAGCTGGTCCACACGGAGACACTTCCAGAGTGGTCTTGGTAGTAACCAGTAGCTCCATTATCAGATACACTCTACTACAAGCTGCACGATCGTCAGAGAAGTTAACTTTTAATGGAGCCACGATACATCTGTTCCCGGACCTATCGTTTGCCACCAGTCTCAGGAGAAAGAAGTTTGATGCAGTTCGTGCTCGCCTGAGGAGCCTCGGAGTTTCTCATTCCTTACTGATGCCAGTGCGACTTCGGATCCACTACAGCGGATGCACCTATCAATACACAGACTCCCTAGAAGCCGGCAAGAAGGTCGAGGCCATCACCAGAGAATTTCAGGCTATGGAGGCACAAAAAGCGGCTGAATCAGATTCAGAAGAGGAGACCTGATGGGGTTTGACATATATGGGAGATCTCTTCTTATTAATATAATGCTTTAAACTCCCCAGTCTTTGTCTAAATGCCATGGTCTAAGTGTTAAAAAATATGTATTCCCAGTTTATCGTTTCCCCATTATTACAAATTAAATAAGATTTGCTAGCTGTTTCATTAGAGCTAAACTTGTTTGGGTCACATTTTTTAGGATTTGGGGATATATCAACACTGGATGCTGAGTTGCTAACATCTGATGGACTACCATTTTCTGGACTTATTCCCCAAAGCCATAGTCAGCTGTAGCCTTTCTGGACAAACCTATTTTGTGATCTCATTCCTGTTTTAGGTTTTTCCCCCTTCTCCTGATACAAGACTATATAGGCTATATCTCCTAAGTACATTGGATGTATGCGTTAAATATATTATGATGCCTTACAGGAGAAATGTACTATATGTAATTGGTTTTTTAAAAAGCAATAAACATAAAGTTCAAAAAAAAAAATCCACCACTCCTCCTTCCTATACTCTCTCACCTCTGCACTACACAATTACCTTACACCTAGCTGCACCTGCTCCTGACCCCTCCTTACTCACATGCCTCCCTCTCTCTTTCTCTCTCCTTCGCTCTCTTCTTCTCTATCCCCCAACCCCACCTGCACTTATAGTGCCCTGTTTAGCCTAGCTCTTAAAAGGTGTCCTTGTTCCTATGTGTGCACCCTTGCAGCTTATGCATCACTTGTGTACTGCCTGTACTGTAACTGTCTGCTTTTGTCTACCTTGAATCCTAGGCTTTTGACCCTGTACTGCCTCTGTATGTATGTATGTATGTATATCCTATGAACCGCCAGTAATGTAATGTAACTGCTGAAATTGCCCACTATGTATCCAATGCCTTGAACCTGTTTTGAAATTGTATGTATGTATCCACCCTCTGTTAACACATGTAGCTATAAATTCTCACGCTTACGGCCAGACCAGTTGTGCTGAGGGTTGAGGCGCTGGACGCCACACCTCGCACCACACCGGTGACCCAGGTTCGGGAATGAGCTCAGGTCGTCAGGGGTTGGCCTGGGGGAGACAGGCTGGAGCGTCCGGGGACAGTTCGCCTTCTCGGGGGGAGGGGGGACTTCCAACCCAGCAAGCGGCGACCCCTGGCGGAGGCTGGGGGAAGCGACGGCAAGCTGGAGTCTCAGAGGCATGACTGGTTGCAGGCGTAGACCAGCAGCCAATCAGCCTCGGGGGCTGCTCCTTCGCGGAAGGAGGTGGGGGGGGAGTTGCGGATGCCAACAGACGCCTTGACGCAAGGACATGTAGCGTCCCATGAGGAACATGGGGAAAAAAAAGCAACCTTCAGAGCCGGGATGATGAAACGCCGAGCCGGGTTCTGATGTGCCAGCGCCTGCCTGCGACCCAGGACCCTGACGAGACTTCAAGATTTGGGGGGTTGCCCAACCCGGCCCGAGGGGGTTTCCATGGCTAGATGGGGGGCCGGAGGTTGCAAGGCAGGTGCTGGCAGGGGCAGGCTTAATGGGCTGTTCCTGAAGGAAGCGGCTCTGTGGGGCAGCAAGAGGGGGAAAAAACAGAAATTAAAAAAAAAAAGAATTCTCACTCTGTACATCCCATTCCCCATTTCCCCCAGGACGTACAGTGAGATGAGCACTGAGTTGCTCAGTGTATCTTTCCTGGTGTAACAATTCAACAAATAAAACATGGTTTGGGGTTGCTGCACAGTGTGGCATCTCCGCTGTGCACTTGAGTCCTGTGTGTTGGTCCACATCCAGTGTGTCTGTACAAGACCGTGGGTGCTTAGAAGTGCCTACACGTTGCCGTCACTGGGCCGACACAAATGGGGCATTCAGATATCCAGTTCACAAGGTGTGGGGTTCATGGCCACATATGCCTTGGCAACATCCAGTGCATGCACAGGTTGTCATTGCCTGTTTCCTGTGCCAGGTCCCATGCTCTGTGTGGCACTGTTGCATGGCACTTCACCGGTCTGCTGTGTGCTTGGTGTTGAGGCAACCCTCTGCAGGGGCCTGCCCAGTATCTGGCATGCGTAACCACTCCATTCCGGGGGGGTGATGTGTGTGCTTGGTTGGGCTGTGGCACTGAGTCCATGTTCTGTGTTTCCCCCATAGGTTGACAGGATGCCTGTGCAGGGGTGGAGTGCCACAGATGGACCCAGGTAAAGTTCCTGCTGTGTGGACAACTTGTGACCAGCCAGCAGCTGTTGCTGGCCATGTACAAGCACCAGGGGGCTATCCTCAGGGCGGCCTGCGACATGTATTTTTCACCCCTACTCTATTCTTGCTCCAATCCTGACTCATCTAGTCGCTTCCCGTAATTGTTTCTCTCTCTTTGTAAATAATTTATTTACTACCATCTCCTTTCCTTTTCAAGCCTTGTTGCTGGTCATCCACTGTTATGCCAGTTACCACCCCTGGCTTTCCCTTTGTTTTTTGTTTTTTTTTTCAACTTTATTTCCTCCTGTCACAGGAAGGGGGACCTCTCTCAGGCATTCTCTCCCTGTACCTGCCCGCCTGAGATCCGCTGCAGGTCTATGCCCCTTCTCTCTCCACCCCTCCCACTGCCAGCACCCTTGGTTTAACCGGCCCAAGGAGGGTAGCCTGACCACTTACTTGGGCTCCTTGAAAGACAGACTCTGGCATGGCCGGGGCCGGGCTGAGGAGCAATAAGGGCCAGCCCCAGTCAGATCCGGCACTGGGCATGGAGGAGATGTGCCATCGCCTATCCCCACTTGACGGGTTTTTCCATTTTCTTCCCCACCTTCCCATGCGTGTGCACCTCCCGACGCTTGGCGCATGGCAACCCTGCCTGCATTGGGCACGCTGTAACATGCTTGCCCATGCTTCTGCTACACCCTGGTCTCCACCAGGTATCGCCAGAGCTCTGGACGAACCCAAGCCCTCCCCCCGGAGCAGGACAGCAGCCAGCCGGGCACTCGATCCAATCCCTCCCCTGCCAACCCCTGGCACCCGAGCTTGCTCCCGAACTCGGGTCGCTGGTGTTGTGCGAGGTGTGGCGTCCAGTGCCTCAACCCTCAGCACTACCGGGCTGGCTTTCCCTTTGTTAACCATTCTTGTTGTGTATGTATAATCCTCATTGTCCTCACTCTCTCTTGAGCCCTTTCTCTCCCCAAGGACATGTCTGGGTTTTTGCACTTATTACATATTTTACTGCCGTTATTTTATATTTTTTGATTGCTGTTTGTTCTAACCTACCTTCTTTGCAGCATGGACAGTTCTGTTTGTTTCCATCATCCTGGTCCTGGACTGCAGAATGGGCCAATCCGTACATTTGGGACTCTGAAATGGCACCTACCTACAGGGGCTTGGTGGGGCCAAAACCTGTAGGAATTGTAGTTTTGAGCTTTTGGCACCTAAAATAACCTGGAGGGGGAGCCCTTGTTATGACTGACAGACAGATCAGCCAACTGAACCTTTTGGATCCTGGGGAAAGTCCCACACTGCTTGCAGTTTTGGTTAGATCTGAGTTGGGAAGTGAAGAAATAACAGCTCAAGATAGTTCGAGCAGCAATCCATAGCAGATTCGCGCAGGAGAACTGTGGAAAGGCTTGAGTTTGGCCTGCATGCCTGCCTGCTGTTCCTGAGAGGGAACTTGTGCTTTTTTCGGACTAAATCCGAATTTGGAGAGTGAATTAAGCCACTGAATTATGACCAGGCTTTACCCTGAAGAAGACTGAAGATTTGTTGAATGCGATCGGCCTGTCAGGACTTCCAGCTACCTCTGAACTCCCTGATTGTGCAGAGACTTTGTAATTGCGACCAGAGAGCCATTTGCCTGGTAGAGTGGAATTTTCTTACATGTGAATAGAAACATAGAAACAGAATTTGACGGCAGATAAGGGCCGCTTGGCCCACCCAGTCTGCCCATTTCCCTACCTAATGGATAAGCTGCAGATCCTAGTTAACCAGCAGCCTACTTCTTCCTACCCCCACCCCCTAGAATTGCCTTATGACTGTCCCATGCATGCTTGAATTCCACCACCGTTTTTGACTCCACAACCACCTCTGGAAGGCCGTTCATGCATCTACAACCTCTCTGTAAAAAAATGCTTCTTAAATTACCTCTGAGCCTCCCTCTATCTTCAAATTGTGCCCTTGTTCTTGCACCTCTTTTTGAAAGATGCTACCCTCTTGGACTTTGTTGATTCCCTTGAGGTACTTGAAAGTTTATATCATGTCCCCATCTCCTCCTTTCCTCGAGGCTATACATATTAAGCTCCTTAAGTCTCTCTTCATATGTCTTCGGTGCAGACCCTGCACCATTTTAGTTCCCTCCTCTGGACAGCTTCCATCCTGTCTATGTCTTTATGGAGATTGGTCACCAGAACTGCACGCAGTACTCCAGATGGGTCTCACCAGCTGTCTGTACAGAGGGATAATAACTTCCTGTTTTCTACTGGTGATGCCTCTCCCTGTGCATCCCAGAATCCCCCCAGCCCTCCTTGCTGCCCTCTCACATTGCTTGCCCACCTTTAGGTCATTTAATATGACTACCCCCAGGTCCCTTTCCATTTTTGTTGTTGTTAGTATCTCACCCCCCCATTGTGTACTCTTCCCCTGGGTTTTTGTTTCCAAGGTGCACTGCCTTGCACTTCTTAGCATTGAATCTAAGCTGCCATACATTTGACCATTCCTCTAACCTTGCCAAGTTCCTTCTCATCCTTTCCTCCCCACCTTGTGCATCAACTCTGTTGCAGATCTTTGTGTCATCTGCAAAGAGACATACTTTTCCTTCCAGTCCCTCTGCAATGTCACTTATAAAGACATTGAAGAGGACCGGTCTTAATACCGAACCCTGCGGTACCCAACTAGTAAATACAGGTTACTCACCTGTAACAGGAGTTCTAGGAATGGTATATGTTGTTCATCCACACTTATTGGCAGGTTCTCCGCTGCTTCAATTGCCGCCGGAGGGTCCTCAAGCTGGCTCCTCCCATGTGCTGTGTGCTTACAGTGGGTCGTGATTTGATTCTCCACTGTGTGTCTGAACTGTGTTTTGCTTGCTGGAGGCTATATCCAGCTCCATGGACTGAATCCTTATCCATTTCTGTTTGCCTGGGCCCTGCTACATTGGCCCAGCCAGAATACCTGCTATGCAGAGAAAGTCATTGACGAGAGACCGGCCTGGGGATCAGCCCCCTACTCAGTGCCTTGAACAGGAACAACACCTCAGTGATTCATGTTGGCCCCCAGCTCAACAGCCTGCAGTCCCGATTTCATCCTGCCTGTGTCCAGTATTGGGTATCGTGAGTAAACATCAGGGTAGCTCCCTGCAACAACAGCTAAATCTAAAAGTGTTATCATCTGATTGTCTTGTTGCCTTTTCTTTCACGAACTGAGCCCTCCGGCTCCGAATTACAAATAGTGTGTGTTGTGCATGTTGCTTTCTTCCATCACAGGGCCCCAACCAGCTGCAACGTTCCTGGCTAGCCCACTATTTTCCTACCTGTGTACCCAGAGTGTGTGACTGTGTAGGGACTCAACTACATGCATAACTGATTATGCCCTTCCCTTGTTCAAGACCCCTGAATAAATCAGATTTAACTTTGTTTGCATTTAACCTGACTGTGGTTCCAGTTTGTGCCAAAAGTATTGTACTGTTGCTATTTGCTGTGCTTAACCTTGTTTTACAGGGTTTCCTCAGGGTCAAGCTAGAGGAACCAGCCCTGGTGGTAAGTGCAAACAGTGTGGGTAATTGCCTGCTGAATAAGGGTCATTGTGAAAGTAATTATTGTATTTTGTTCAATGCTTGAAAATATTGCTTGGTCCATCCCACTGGCGCTGAGGGTTGAGGTGCTGGATGCCACACCTCACACAAGCAGGAAACCTGCATTTGGGATGCAGTGTGGGCCTCTGTGGGTCGTCAGCAAGGAGAAGGATTGAGTGTCCAGCGGATAGCTCTCCTTCTGTGTGGAGGGGTGGTGTTCAGCAGTCAGTGGTATTCTGGACCCTACTGGTGGCTGGTGCACTGATGACACAGTATGGATGGTGTGGTGTGGTAGAAACCCCTGACGGCACCACGCATGTGAGCGTGCATGGTGCCGTCACATACATTAGTGCACATGTCAGCCCGTCAGCAAGTAAAACAGCAGAAAAATTGCCAGCAGTGGATGAAGGGGGAGCCCACAGGCCTTGCACAAGGCCATCCACAGCACAGGAACACATGATCCAGTCTCGGAGGGGAAGGACCCCCCTCCAACCCCACCAGGGTGGTGGAGCTGTGGTGCCACTATTGTGCTGGCTGGTGGATGCTGTGGTGACGATGCTGTGGCTACCCAGATTTACAGGGCTGTGTGTGCAGGAATATAAGTACGTATGTAAAAAATAAGTGACAAAACAGAAAAAATAGTGTTTGTATGACTGCTTTAAGAGTAGCATACAGTGGCTGCTGACATACAATATGTCTGTAGTGGTATTGTTCCTTACAGGTGTTGCAACTATGTTTTCCCACACAGGTAGCACATTTGGCAATCGCTGGATATTCTGTTTCTAGTAGTGATGAGCTACCAACTTACCAAAGCAGAGGTACACTTCAGCCGTGTATGTCTGAACCTGAGTACCCGGATGGTGAGATACCACCTGGCGATATTCAGGTGGCAAACTCTTCGGGCTCAGATTCTGAAGACAGTGACAGGGGCGTGGACACTGAAGGACACAGAGCTGGAAACACTGACTGGTGTATGTGTGGGTCATGTGAGTCCATGCCAACCGAGTGCGAAAGCATGTGTTGCCATGACATTGCTGTTGATGACAAGCATCAGGGTAATGTTTTTACTATGTTATGCACTATGTTGTACATAAAGATGTTGTTGTTATTCATGTTACTTTACTTCTTTTTTTTCAGATGCTCAATCTCAATGTGTAATGCAGGCATCTTCTTTCAACAATGTGTGCCTTGATGAAGAAGTCCTGTGGTGTGCCCTGGTACAGCTTCATGAAGTCCGACACAATGTGTTTGAGGACCCAATCCAGAATCAGTCAGCTATAGGACATTCAAATTCATGAGGTATTGCATTAGTGCATCATTATGTAGTACTACTTGATTGGCCCTCCAGTGCAGAGTTAGCGATACTGCTTCTCAGGCAGTTGAGTAGTGTTCTTGAATGCGCCACGGTAGTTGCAGGGCCAGAGTGTGGTGTGGGATGATGCTGCGCGTCACAGGGACCACTTGCATTCACCATTTATGTATGGTCATCAAGGCTCAGCATTTCAGTGCCCCCAGGTGTTTGCCACTGGTTCAGTAAGGTGACTGCAGTTGTAACGGTGACGACGGTCAGGATCACCATCAATACTGACTCCCTCACTTCAGTGAACATGAAACACATGTACAAAAAAAACACAGAAGGAAGGTAACAATACTAGAACCCTCAGATTATGAAAGTCCATGGAAGGAGCATTCAAACAATACACAGGTAAGGCCTGAACCTCCTTCAAAAGCTTTTTTTTTTTTCATTTTGGTTCCATTCGATTCTAGTGTCAACACTCCTTCAGTCATGCCCATGTGCTCCGGCTAGCCCCTAGTTACTTCTCTCGAGTCCATCCTCCCACAATCTCACATTGCAGATGCCACCGGGGTATCCCGACATAAGCATGTGCTGTGTGTGTCCCCCTCCTCCGAGATGGAATGCACCAGTGTGGCCTACCTGGCACATCCACATTATGCCCCTGGGAGGCTGCTGAGGTGGTGGGATGGCTCCCTGGAGGCTTTCTGCGGTGTCACTCACCAGGCAGCCATCATCTGGCACCACCAAGCTGTGTTTCCTGTTTTCTCCCCTTGGGAGCGTAACGTCCTGGATATCTGGGTGAAAGACAATGTTAGTCACACGCCCCTTATCAACGTCCTGACGTGTTGCCTTAGCTCTGTCCTCCACCACGCTTGACATGGGCCTGCTTGAACCTCTTTTCATCGACTCATAATCTGAGATATTCAGCATTGTTACCTTCACCTAATGTGTTAATTTTTAAAATGGTCAGTAATGCTTGGGCAAATGATGACCTGTCATTGGCCATAAAGTGTCACCTAACCATGCGTTACTATACCAGTAGATGCTCATTTGGCATGCCCACTATAAAAAAATGTTTTTATTATTTTGCTTTTTCACAGTTATCAAGCCATTTTGTAAGTGCAATAACTCACTACAGACACTAGGTGTATCAGTAGCATAAATGCAGTTCACACCAGGTTTAACTCACTCTAGCAAGCACTCATGGGTCACAATGCAGCCATGTCGTGCATTAATGCTCTGATGCACCCACGGTCTTTCGTGGGTTGTAGTGTGCAGAGTGCACGTTGTCAACCCCACCGATCCCACCTATCTGTCTCCAGTACTGTCAAAAAATAGCAAGCATTTTAGAATGCATAGTGGTAACAACAGAATTTTGTTATAATGTATAGTGTTGTGTTGTTCAAAATGCTGTTCTACCACACTTCTGAGTTCACTGAATGTGATTCTATCCTACTGTGGTAGAATAGCATTCTAGACCCTATACAGACTGCATGAGTCCGTTTAATTTTGAAAGCAAAAGAACTCACAGAATACATATTTGACACAGTACTACACATTATGAAAAACACAGGATGATCAACTTTATGCACAACCAGTGTGTTCTGTCACCTCGTGGTTTGGATTCTCATGTACCCATTGAGATTCACTGTCAAGGTCCGAGGGATTAATAACCTGTCTGTGGCCGAACACACTGGTTATGCATACTTTTCCATCCAGTATGCTCTATGTTGTGTATGTCCCCATCTCTGTCCTGCCTGTGTTGAAGAAGCAGTGCTCCATGAGGAGCATTGCAACATGAATCAGACACAATATGTTTGTACTGCAGGTGCTTTTTGTGGTGGACAGTGGGTGACCAATTTACACCAAAAACTATGGCAAGCATTGAAATTGGCTACACATTCACCATTTCTACGTGATAGTGTATTTCCACAGTGTAGTCCTTCACCGTGGCACAGTTACCAGTCCATGCTGCAAACATTTTATTTACTGTACTGGTGCTTTCCGAAGGTACTGACAACCCGCTAATACCATGGCAACGTGGAGTGGTGATCGCACCATGCTGCAGGGATCCATGGTGGAAGGACACTGCATTTTTATACTTTTACATCTTGTGACTGCCTATCCTACATATGTGGTGCACGTCAAGGTCTGTTGTCCATTATTGTACTTCAGCATGGACATCAGCCTCACATTGTGGGTTCCAATTATTATTGTTCCTACTACGGATGTGCTTTTCAGTGGGGTATGGTTTTCATGCTCATCCTTGAGGCTGTTCATACTTGGGTAACTACATGACTCATCCAACAATTCTGAAAGACACAATGAATGACAGTGATGCTTTGAAATAGCCTGACAACCATGGAGACATGTGTCAGCTCCTTCAGTACCCTTTTTGGCAATGACATTTGGCCTTCATGCCCTTTCCGCCATTACTGTCCCTAATGCCTCCCTAAAATATGTTCTACACCCATCAATCCTCTCTCTTATTTCTTACAGTCCTGTTCCTGCAGCTAACATAGTAACATACTAAAATGCCAGCAGAATAGGCCTAATGGTCTTTCGAGTCTGCTCGATTTTCAGCACCCGCACTGAGGGCTGTTTTTTGTGTCCTCCCCTCCCCCTTAGGTTATACTGTCCCCAGTCCCAGATGCGCCACCTGCACTGGACCTGGTCAGATTTACCCTCCCCTGTACCTGTTCCATCCCCTCTTAAGCCTGTCCACAGTCTCTACCAGCTCCCTGATCAGCGCATTCCATGACTCCACCACCCTTTCAGTGAAATAACACTTCCTCCACTCCCCTCCGAGCCTGCCCCTTTTGATCTTACGCCTGTTCTCTCTCATTGCCTCCTCCTCCTTCCTTTGGAGCGCCCTGACTGGGCCCACCTTATTTATCCCTTTTATGTATTTAAAGACCTTTATCATGTCTCCCCTGTCCCTCCTCTTCTCCAGAGTGTACATGTCAAGCTCTCTGAGCCTCTCTCATAGGTCCTCTCCCCCAGGCCATGGATCATTTTGGTTGCCCTCCTTTGGACCCTCTCTAAGAGTGTAATGTGCCTCTTTAAATGTGGTCGCCAAAACTGCACACAATACTTGAGGTGTGGCCTAACCAAGCAGTTGTACAGGGGCAGGATCATTTCCGCCTTTCTTGAGGTAATTCCCCTGATAGTGCATGCCAGTATCCTATTTGCTCTTGCCACTGCCCTTCAATAGGTCTCTGAGTTGTTCATTTTGACATCTACCACTACCCCCAGGTCCCTCTCACCCTCCGTGACTTGAATTTTGTCTCTTCCCAGGGTATACATCTGGCCTGGATTTCTGAATCCCAGGTGCAGAACCTTGCACTTCCCCACATTGAATTTTAGTTTCCATTTTCCTGGCCACTTTTCCACAGCCTCCAGGTCTTCTTGTAAGGCCACCCTCCCCTCCTCCTCATCCACCACTGCACCCAGGTTTGAGTCATCCGCAAAGAGACTCATTTCACTCCTGATCCCCTTCCTAATGTCTCAGACATAGGCATGGAACAGGAGTGGCCCCAACACTGACCCCGGGTCACCCCACTAGTAACCCACATTGGGGATGAGGCTAGACCCCGAACCACCATCCTCTGAGTACGTTCGGAGAGCCAATTTCCGATCCATCTTAACAACTGTCTCCCTACCCCCATTTCCTTCGGTTTAGCTAGCAGACCATTGTGGGGTACCGAATCAAATGCCTTGCTGAAGTCCAGAAAGAGGACATTCACCGGCCTACCCCAGTCCAGGGCCCTCGTCACCCAGTCATAGAAATCCACAAGGTTCGTCTGACACGATCTTCCCAGGACAAAGCCATGCTGTCTATCATCCAAATACCCATTTTGCTCCAGTAACCCCCCCCAGCCTATCCTTGATGATACCCTCCATCACCTTGCCCACCACCAACGTTAGGCTAACAAGCCTTTAATTTCCCACCTCCTCCCTTGACCCCCACTTGTGGATCAGCACGACATGGGCCACCCTCCAGTCTTGGGGCACTCATCCTGTCCTCAGTGAGATGTTGAAGAGCTCCGCCATGGGGACTGCCAGGACAGCCACCAGTTCACTCAGGACCCTGGGATGTATCCCATCTGGCCCAGGTTCTTTCTCCGTCCGAAGGGAACTGAGGGCTTCCCTTACTCACTCTACTGGGATTTCAGCCTCCACCACCTCCTGCTTTGCACCTTGTACTGCTGGCCCCCCACCTTTATGTGGTGGCCGCTCCCTTTCCCCAGACCCATCAGGGCTCTGATCTCTACCGGTCCCATCCCTTCCTCCAGTTTGCCCACGCTCACCTCACAAGACATAGCCCCTCCATCCTACCTGGTAAAAACTGATGCAAAGTACTCATTTAGGACCTCTGCCTTCGTGGGTGATGTGCCTGTAGGTGAACTCCATATCCCTGTTTGCAGTGTCAATCCTGGATAGTCATGCACTTTGTGTTACTGCAGGCATGGCACCCATCATCCAGTTGTCAGGGATACAGTTCTCCACTTTTCCTTTTCCTGTCCCACGTTGTAGCTGTGAAGAGACTGCAGCCTGGGGTGGCTACGTGCAGGTGGGCATGCTGAGACACGATCTCCAAGGTCACATACCATTAAACTCGAAGTATCTACAGCTCATCACAACACCCACCCACACCCAGGAGTGAATCATCCAATAGACGATTGTAATTTCCTCCACACTGGTCTCCATTCCTGGTATCGTGGGTCTCCAGTGTGCAGAGCGAACACCTTCACTCGATGGCATGGAGCCCATTCGCAGACACAAGTTCACTTGATGCACTGACTAACCAATCCAATTACAGCAGGCTGAAGTTAAACATTGTCAGCCCACACCCCTTCCCACATGTCATCTGCATATGGCCCACTACTTTCATAACTGCCATGTTTGACAGAGCGGTCAACACATTTTGGCATTCCTGAGTGTCCTACTCCTTGAATCTTGCAGTTAAACTCATGGTGAATCCATTTATCACCCCTGCAAGTACTCCATAACACATAGGATTGTCTGTGTCACACTACTGTTCCCCATGGCCATTTTTTTATGTGACCTGTGCTGAATCTCCTGTATCCTGGCAACGCAAGGTTGCAGCAGTACAGCATTTCATATTTCTGACAGATTGTCATTGTTGCGTTTGTATGTTCTTCTTGAATTTTTTTCAAGCAAGCACTTACTATTTTTTTTTCTGGTTTTCCAGGACTTATCGATGGGCATCATATACACAATTCACACACTGGATACACAAACGCCTGGGCAAAAAAGTACGCCATGTGATCCCAGCGTGTGCTGTTTGAGCCATAAGGCACAAGTATCCAGAGGCGTCTGGAAATTATGTTGGGTTTTGTGAGGCTGATGAGCCAACATTTTCATACTGAGACCTCACACAACATGCCTGGGCATGATACTGTATCCTGGTTAACTAGTCCTAGTGAGCATGATACTGTATCCTGGTTAACTAGTCCTAGTGAGCATGATACTTTATCCTGGTTAACTAGTCCTAGTGAGCATGATACTTTATCCTGGTTAACTAGTCCTAGTGAGCATGATACTTTATCCTGGTTAACTAGTCCTAGTAAGCATGATACTTTATCCTGGTTAAGGAGTTGTATTGAATACCTTTCTGAACACCGGTTTGTGGAAACCCTATGAAAATCTTTGTCTCAGTTACAAACAGTTGTATGACAGCAAAATAAAGTAACGCTGGTTTTGCTGTAATGAGTTTTCTTGTTACTGCTGCATATGTCACACAGTAAGTAATGTAAAGAAGTCTTGTCAAGAAGAAACATGACTGGAATTTTGGTTAGCAGCTGTTTTGGCAACATACATTAACTCACGTGAACTGATTATGAAATGTGCAAACCTGTTTCACCTGTGAGAAATCAATTAAAATGATAATTTCAGATATAACGCAGTAACTGCCATCTTGGGGTACCTGCACTTGGTGTTGCTTATTGTGGCCATGTTTCATTATTTACTTGTTCCCGATACCTTTTCAATATCACTCGTTATTTATTTCTGTACATGGGCTTCCCTTTTAGATCTGAGGGTCCCAGTCATGCTGCAAAACTGCTGCGGTCAAGCACGTTATGTCATGTGGCCAGTGCCAGGAGTGATGCGTGAAACATTAAAGTGAATCAATATCCTTTTTCATGTCATTTTTATGCCTCATGATGGACAGGTTGACAGGGAAGAAGGAGACACTTACACTAAGGCCATAGTTAGTCAAGTGGTGTCCTTCTGTTCTGTCCAACTGTCCCTCAGGGGGCATAACAATGACAGGAAAACAAGGCCTCATTCACTGCAATGTGGTGCTCCACTGCACTTTCCATAGGTATACTTCATTACATGTTATGGAGTACTTTCAGGGGTGATAAATGGATTCACCATGAGTTTAACTGCAAGATTCAAGGAGTAGGACACTCAGGAATGCCAAAATGTGTTGACCGCTCTGTCAAACATGGCAGTTATGAAAGTAGTGGGCCATATGCAGATGACATGTGGGAAGGGGTGTGGGCTGACAATGTTTAACTTCAGCCTGCTGTAATTGGATTGGTTAGTCAGTGCATCAAGTGAACTTGTGTCTGCAGATGGCTCCCATGCCGCCAGTGAAGGTGTTCGCTCTGCGCACTGAGACCACGATACCACCAGGAGCAGGAGACCAGTGGAGGTAAATTACAATCGTCTATTGGATGATTCACTCCTGGGTGTGGGTGGGTGTTGTGATGAGCTGTAGATACTTCGAGTTTAATGGTATGTGACCTTGGAGATCGTGTCTCAGCATGCCCACCTGCACGTAGCCACCCCAGGCTGCAGTCTCTTCACAGCTACAACGTGGGGGCGAGACCTCAGAATTCATATGGTAGCCTACAGACAGAAAAAGTAACAAGTGACATTGAAAAGATATGTGGCACAATTCATACTTAAAACATGAATAAAATAAGAGACACAGAGGTCAGGTATCACAATGGTCGCTGCTTTCATATATGCCTGATAGTAACCATAAAAAACTATTTACACATACGAACATATGAAGATACAAAGAAGTCAGCAGAAGAAGGCCATTTGGTCTGTCAAGTCTACTCATGTGAGGCCGGCCCGGTGGCACTGAGGGTTGAGGTGCTGGACGCCACACCTCGTGCCATGCCAGCGACCCAGGTTCAGGAACGAGCCCGGACCGCCTGGGGTTGAAAGGGGAGAGAGAGGGTCGAGCATCCAAAAGATTGTTCTCCTCTCTCAGGAAGGGATCCAGGGGTAGCCCGGTGTGGCAGCTGCCCCTGGTGGAGACCGGTGGCACTGCTATGCACAGGGGCTCACAAGCAAGGGGAAGACGTCGGACAGCTGCCTTCCGGATGTGGGTGGGAGCACCCACATTGCAGGCTGGGCGGCACTGCACATCCTATGTTGGGGGTATAAACATGGAAAAAAAAACCCGGCCCGGATATGCAACGGCCTTCCCAGAGCAATGCCGCCACATGCCCAACACTGGAGCCCTGCCACTGCCCCTTCGATCTCCTCGGGGTCTATGTCCCTCCCGGCGGCTCGGGGAGAAAGTAATGACCTTGAGGATGGTGGGGTTCACAGTGGGTGGCAGAGCAGCACCGGACAGCAGAGAGGTCTGAGAGAGTTCCAGTGCAAGGGGAGACAAACAGAATTGTGAAAAAAAAAAAAAAAGTCTTCTCTTGTTGCTGTGTTCACAGCTTCAGCTATCGTCCCTGCCCCCTATCCCCACTCTTCCCATCCTCCCTACCCATGACCCTTACCCTCCCCATACCACTCCAAGCCTCTCTTAAAGTGGCCCACTGTCCTCAACGAGATGACCTCTTCCAGCAGTGCTTTCCAAGTGTCCACCACCCTCTCTGTGAATAAGTGCTTGCTGACCTCGATCCTAAACATTCCATCCTCCAGCTTAACACTGTGTCTCCTTGTGTTATAGTTGCCGCTCAAGTGAAAGAGAGTGTCGTTATCAACCTTATTTATCCCTTTCAAGTAACGTGAAGGTCCCAACCATGTACAATCTCTCTCTCTCTCTCTCTCTCTCCCCTGTCTTTCAAGGAGTACATGTTCACTGCCCTCAACCTATCCTTGTGTGCCTTTAACTGCTGACCGGCTATAATCTTCGTATGTTTCTATGTACATTTCCGTTATTTTGTCTGCTTAGCTGTCATTTTTTTACTGTCAGATGTACGCTGTGCAGCAGTTCTAGATATTGTTAGTTAGGCAGCATCTGCATCTTTCAGATTACTGCTCATATTTTCTGAACCGTGACACATGCTGCTTAATAAACTCTGATTACTCTGGGCATGGGACTTCTGTTATGTTCTTTGGGAACTGGTTTCTGTTTCACTGGAGTCAGTGTTTTGTTATCTTAATTCCTCTCAGTCAAGTCGCTGATCATGTTCTTCAGGTAATCAAACTTCTTAGTCTGTTGGATTAGTTTGGCGACCCATGCTTTCTTGTTTTAAGGGTAGACCACCTCACACTTCTCTTCACCAGACTGGCCCATCGCCATCGGTTGGGAGACATTGTTATTGTGGTCCATCACTGCAAGTTGGTGTCTTGCTACCATGCCTTGATGGGTGTAGTGATGCCTCTTGGGGCAATACTTCAGTTCAAGCGAATGGTAAACCTCCAGGTCACCAGTGTGGTAGAACATGGTCGGCTTTCCCAGATCTTTAAGGAATTTTTTATTGAAGACAGTTTTCTTCAGAATGTTGTGTGCTGCTGAATGTGGTTTTAGCCATATTTTTTTTTTCTGGTCTTCTCTTGAAAATTTGTTGTGTGTGCATTTTTTACATTTCTTACTATCTGACCAATTGTGTTTGTTCACAGAATGGTGAACCACTGAACAGACCATTTCTCGCAACTTTTGCACATCTCTTTCGCAATTGGCACAACTCCACCA
Source organism: Neoceratodus forsteri (assembly GCA_016271365.2). Taxonomy (NCBI): domain Eukaryota; kingdom Metazoa; phylum Chordata; order Ceratodontiformes; family Ceratodontidae; genus Neoceratodus; species Neoceratodus forsteri. Next base: position 369,147,344 of record CM028132.1, on the reverse strand, counting down.
AAAGTGGCTTGACACCGACTGAATCCACGTTGTTAATTCTGCACACTCTTTTTTCTTGGAATGTGCAAATAGTTCCTTCTTCAGCCATTTATCTAGGCACCATATATTGAACTGATGGTTTATGTTATTGTTTGGCGAGTACACTTTGTTCATAAGGCTGGCTATTTGAATGTGACGGTCAGTGGCGATGGTGGTAATGGGAATTTTACGTTCAATCAATTAATTCAGTGAACGCTTGAAACCATCCTTTTCCATGTTTGTGGAGTACTTGACCTCGGAAACCTGTACCACAGTGAAATCAAGTATTTTCGACGAGGTCTGGTCCATGAATGTGTAAATGCCATATTTGGCTGAGAAACCCAGTGAATCACAGCGTCCATCATCACAAAGCACCACAGACTCCTTTACCTTCATCTCATTGAGTATGGTCTTCTGCTGTCTTACATATTCCTCATCGATCATCGGAAACAAGTACTTTCTTTGAATCTTCAGGTAGGTGATGCTTGACTTGAACTGCAAATTAAGGAAATCAGCAAAAAAAAACACTTTTTGGAATGAATTTCCACTATAAAGAATAGCAGCAGAGATTTCTAGGTTGCCGGAAGCCATTTTTTTCAGACTAGGTTGGGAGAACCACGTTTGGTCATGGCTGTTGCCACAAAACATTTTAACAGAGAGCATTGAGTCCTGCATGTTTGTTGACATGTGTACAACTGGCGCACCACACATCATGCATCTTTGTGGTAATTGTTTGATATTGCCATACGACACAATGAATTTGTGACTGTCACTGATACCACACTATATGTCCTCACCACCCTCGGATGAATCATTGTCATCCAGCTCAGCTATGTCCGATGGTCTGTAGTCTGAGTCTTTCTCATGTGGGTTGCTATAACCAGGATCAGAAAAATCTGAATCATCATCATCATTTGCTTCGTGTTGTACATGTATTACTGGTACATATACAGAAGGATCAAACACAATTGGGTATGAGTGGTCATTCGCAACTTTTCAAAGTCTCCAGTGAAATTAAACTCATACTCTGGCCACTGGCATGGCTGGTCCATAACAGACGGCAGGTCAGTTTGAGTACCCACAGTACAAAAAACTTTTCCATGTGGGCAACTAAGGCAGCTATTGCTCCTGAAAAGAAAATTATACCATTAAATTTGTTCATGTTATGACGTCATGTGAATGTAAACAACAATTGCTATATGCTGTGAAAATACTTAGATACATAGATACATAGACAGGGTTGGCAGATAAGGGCCTATGGCGCACCCAGTCTGCCCATTTGAGCTTGTAAGTTCGCTTTATGTTTTCCTAGAAGCCTGTTGCCCCTCACTCCCTGACCTCCAGAATTCTTTTATGTCGATCCCAAGCATTCTTAAATCCCATGATTGTTTCAGCCCCCACCACTTCCTCTGGCAGGGTGTTCCACTTCTCCACCACCCATTCTGTGAAGAAATTCTCCCTCACATTTCCTCTGAATCATCCTCCCTCCAACTTCATCCCATGCCCTCTAGTCCTGGAACATCTTTTTAGCTTAAAAATAGTGTATTCCTGCACCCTGTTCCTCCCTGTAAGATACTTGAATGTCTCTATCATATTCCCTCTCTCCCGCCTCTCCTACAGGGAGTACATATTCAAGTCCTTCAACCTGTCCTCATAGGACTTGTGATGCAATCCATGTACCGTCTTTGTTGCCCTCCTCTGAATCTTCTCTACCCTGTCTATGCCCCCTGTCTCCTGCCATCATATGAGGCTGCTGTAACCTGCTGCCCACTGTCTTCTCCACACAGTCAGGGCTGCTGCACCCTGCTGCCTCCTGCACAAACAGTTTAGGCTGCCACACCCTGCTACCCCCTGCCCCCCACCCTATAACACAAGATGAAAGTATAGTTTGTATTTTCTATTGGGTAGTTTAGGGCAGTGTACCAAAGTATCTGACTCTAGTGGCAGGGAGCAGCATGGTGCAACAATTCTAACTTACCTAGTTTACATGTACCATGAGACCGAGGAACGGGGATCTGTGTTGGAAGTTCCGGTTTCAGCACTGTTCAGTATACATGAACAGCTCATTCCGGTTCCAGAGATGCGACTGAGTTTACATGTACATCACTGGAGTACCGGCATGGATGTAAACTTAAGGTGAGCATGCTCAGTACATGCAGTTTTAGGATGAAAAGAGAGGATGCATTAAAAGCACATGCCTCCGGGAGCGATCTGGTAGCTGATGCCGTTTACATGTGGGGCAGGATCGGGTTCTACAGGCATCGATTCCTGTGAACCCAATATCTGCAACCCGGTTTAAAAAGCAACTGGGTTAGCGCATCGGTCAGGTTTACATGGGTCTTTAAACCACAGTTTTTTTCCTCGATCCCTGTTTTTTATCGTGTTTGAACCTGGTTGACGTGCATGTGTAAATGAGGTAACTGTGGGGCCAAGAGGCTCTCCTGTGCAGCAGGGCACAGTGGTGTTGGGGGACAGAGAAACAGCATGGTGCAGAAGCCTTGACTGTGGTGCAGGACACTGGGGAATCAGGGTACAGCAGCCCTGACTGTGTGACGGGGTGCACGTGGTGCAGCAGCCCCGCCCATTTGGGGCAACAGAAGTGGGTAGCAGGGTGCAGCAAAAGCTCCACCTTTGGTGGCCTGGGGCATCATGGTGCAGCAGCCCAAACTGTGAAGGCAATGGTCCTGGGACTCTAGGGCTTAGCAGAGCACAACCGCCCATCTGTGGAAACAGGAAAAGGGAGCAACAGTGTGCATTGGCCCTGACTGTGGGGGACAGAGGGAACCGGGGAGCAGCCTCAACTGAGAGGCAGGAGACAGGGGCATCAGGACGCCATATAATATTTCTGCTTATACACATACATGATGTATTTCCACACAGAACCCCACAAAGAACTGAATTTTATGAGTTCATACAGTACATTTCTGAAATAGCAGTGTGGCAGACACGTTGGTCAATCTGACATAAAAAATTGTTCTCACATTAACCTATTTATAGAGACTACATTAAAGACAAACTGCTTTTATGAATTAATGGAATGCAGATTTATTTTATATCCATTAAACAACCCTGTGTTATATAGCCAGAACAGAATGTAGAGTTTTGATGACAGAGAACTGACATCTGTGATACAGACAAGGTAATTTCTCACAGACATATTCATTCATGCCACTAAAATTCAGCACTGCGCCCCAAATGATCAACTTTTTATGAGAACAGAAAGATAGATTTTAAGCATATCTCTCTGAACACAAGCCAGATGGGTTAGTAACAAACTCTGGCTGAAAACAATTAGTTCTACTGACTGCTCTAACTAGGAAATGCAACAGCTTATTCTTTTTTTTTTTTTTATAGCCCCCTCTCCTCTGCCATAGAGAAAGTTCTTCAGGGAATCCCTAGACTGTGCTCCCCTAATCCCTCCCCGAGTACCTACCGTGGTGTTGCTCAGACCTACCTCCATGCTGCCTTGGCCTACCCCCCCAGGCGGGGAGGAGGGGGGGAGCCCATAACCCCCTCCAGTCCATCAGTGTGTGTCAGGAGGTCCCTCTGCGGCATCCAACAGTAGCCCGGTTATGGGTTATCTGGGGCAGTCGGGTCCCGTCTCCGTCCTCCACGACAGGTTCCTTTTTCCGTTTTTCTGTCCCTCCCACAGGACGGAGCACGCTTAGGAAACCTAGGGGCAGCGACGGCCAAGGCGCAGTAAGCGCTCCGGTCTCCGGCCCACGTCCTCCTTCCCTTCAGTATGCAGTCCCACTGCACCTCCACCCATTGTCACCCAGGTGGCGGTAGAGCTGTGGGACATGCATCCCCTCCCTCCCCAGAGGAGGAGAGCAGCCGCTGGGCACTCAATCCTCCTCTCCCTGGCTGACCCTCCAGCCGCCCGAGTCCGTTCCTGAACCCAGGTTGCTGGCGCCGCAAGCGGTAACCCTACCGCTGCACCGGCGGGCCGGCCCCAACAGCTTATTCAATCAGGGATTGAATTGGTGAAGCAGCATGCTGGACAGGTATGATGTCATTGCTCACTGACAGGGACAGACACATTTTCACTGTTTCTTCACTGTTTCAGTTACTGCAGAGAACATTAACAGATGCTGATTTACAGAAAACCACAAAACCAAACAGCATGATATTTTTAGGAAACACTAATCATGATATATGGACATGTATTCAAGTGAATTCAAGCTTTTTATGAAATAGGTGTGCATTTGATCTTTAAGGCAAATTATTCTGCCATATGCCATCTCTGGAACATGGACAAGCAAAGAGGCACCCCCATGGCGTCTCATCTGGGTCTCTGTGAGTCCAGTCAAAGTCCCCAGTCTCAAGCATGCAGAAAGCCCGGGAACAAAGTCCAAACCATTTCACATCCCTGCTGGGACTGATGAACTGTTCAACTGTTGAGATCTTCGGTTGACCCCTTAGGATCAGCCACCTCTGGACCCATGAGCGCCCCCCTCTCTGAACATCCAAGAGGGCCTGTGGAAGATGAGTGGCCCCGTTTTCTTGAACCCGGAGCCCTGGACCACGTATCCTCCCAACCCACATTATTCCTGTTCTAGTGAGGTAGGTCTGGAAAGCAAATCTTGGGGGACTTCCAACTTCTGCAGCATGGGTTTAGCTTCCCCAATATACGGAAAAAACATGGGACCTCTTGAAGGAAGATTTTTAGCTGGGCAGGTGCAATCAGGTGCATTCTTATGTCCTTAGTAGCCAGGTATTTCTTTATTTCAAGGAGCAGCCGCCTTTTCTGTTGAGTGATGGGGCATAGTCGTGATCAAAGTAGGGCACTTGTCCCCAAATATGATCTCTTTTTTGGCCCAGGCAGCTTGCATGACTTTGCTTTTGATTCTATAATCCAGGAATTTTAACACAATGGACCTGAGAGTAGCGTTAGGTCCCGCAGGTTTTTTGGCCAGAGCCCTGTGAGCAGGAAAAGTGTTTAAGGGTAAGTCCACTAGCAGGTCTAATAGCTCTTTAAGAAAGGAGTTTAAGAACTCTTCCATCCTACCCTGTTCTGTGTCCTCCAGCACTCCATAGATTCTCAAGTTGTCTCTTCTGGAATGGAGCTCCAGGTCGTTCAGCTTCTCGGACATTTCTTTTTCCCTCCATAGGAGAAGCCGCAGCATGTCCTTATGGCGATCCACTGCACTGTCTGTGTCATTAAAGCCCACCTTAAGGTCGGCTGTGCGCTTTGCAACCTCAGCAATACTTTTGGAACTGGCAACTACCGACTGCTGTATTTTTATAAGGGTGTTGTTTAGTCTCCCGAGCTTGAGAAACAGCCTCCTGGAGGTAGTGGTGAATTCTTCCTCTGGTGGTTCCTTGGCAATTTCAGGTGTCCGCGACGGAGCAGCAGCAGCCTTGCTTTTGTTCTGGGCCTTAGGATCGTGTGGGTCCAATGATGCAGTTGGTTTTATAAAGTTCATTATTGTGTCTTTCGCCCTCAGTTTTGGAGGCATCGCAAAGCAAATTTTGTCTCTCTGCCCTTCCGACGGCTATTACTGGAGGTTTGGGGGTTGGGAGAGGTAAATGAGCGATTTTATCGTTCCCGGGAGCAAAGCTCAGGTATCTAGCAGCTTTTCAGCATGAAGGCGGAAATGTAAGTCCCTCTCTTACTTTTGAGCATCTAGTTTTAGAGACATCGTTTGCAACCCTCAACAGTTATCCATTTACAAGGACAGGGCATGAGCTTCCTCTAAATTGGAATATTTTCCACCTCCCTCAATCTCGACTCTAAATTGCAGTAGCTGAGCCATCACTAATCAGAACATCCTTCAGCCTGGAGGGAAGGCGACCTAGGCCTTGGATCCCCAGAGGTTTCCTCCTCAAAGGGTTATTTTCCCTCTTCTCCATGCCAATGGTCATAATATTAGTCAGAGTTAGTGCTTTCTTAGGTTCTGTAGTTAGGTTCTGCTGTTGGATGGAGTCGGATGTTCCCTCTCTCCTTAGGAAGTCCACCCTTCTGCATCTTGCCAGATTTTCTTTTGTTCATTGTCCTAGCTTTATATCGTTCTTCTCCTGTCCTTCCTGTCTATATCTGTCACGTTTATTTCTGGTCTAGATATCTTTTTTATTTTTTTTATTTTTTATGCACCTTATTCTCCTCCTCTGGCGTCTGGTCTCCACTCCTTCAGGGGACACATCACAGTATCCCTACTCCACCACCTGCCTGGTCCCCTGCCAAGTCCCCATGGAGCCTTGGCTATACCCCCCCAGACAGGTATGGGGTGGGGCGGATACACCCCAATGCAATCAACTTCTCGTCTGGCCTCCAACGGGTCGCCAGGCAGGTGTGGGCTATCAGGGTCTCTGCATGGTGCGCTGTCATCTAGGAGACCGGCCATCGATTTTCCTCTGTTTCTGAGGGAGTGGCACGCACCCTGATGTCATGGCGTCACCACTGATGTCACCACTCCCATCCCCAAGTTATTGCTCTACACTTGTCGTGTTATCTAGTTGACCCACTCCTTTCTGAGCCCATGCTCATGGTTAGGAAAATTATTTCTGGTGGATTGTGGATCCTCCCTAGCCCCGAACCTACATCTTAGGTTTTAAAAATTAATCCCTTGTGGCTAGAGGACCCTCTCCCCCTCACGAAAACATTCCTGTAATTTTAATAACCACTTTATTACCAGGTGGGTGGTGGATAATGCAACCCTCTCAACTCCCCCCCCCACACACACACACACTCTGGCATTGTTTTAGGGCAACTGGCACAGCCCACCTCTCTCCACCACTGCTGGTTGTCAGACTGAGTTGTCACTGAATGAATTAGTGCATGTTTGTACAGGTACATGCACATTCATTCATTGACATTTCAGTCATGAGACAGGCCGTGGTTGAGAGGGGTGGACTTTGCTTGTCAACCACTCACAGTCGGGGTACGGAGGTTGGGGGTGAATATGACTATGGTTTAGGAACTCCCTTGATGGGGTTGGGGGGGTTTGAGGGGGTGTCCACTAGCCATCAGGTAATAATGCTCCTTGTATAATTATGGGCATGTGATTGGCAGGGGTTATGGTACACTAGCCACCAGGGATTATTTTTTGAAACACTGACGTGTTCAGTAGAGGTAATGGTCCATTATCCAACATGGAATAAGTTTCAAAACAAGGGGCATGTGCTCGAAAATAGGTGGGTCAACTAGACAACCGGGTTTCATTTTTAATACAGTGGGCATTGGTTTGGGATGGGGGATGGACTGCTAGCCACTATGGAATAAACACTGAAACTTGGGACATACGTCCAGTTGTGTGTGTTGGCAGTGGGGCTGGGGTGGTACCGCTAGGTAACGGGGAATAAATCATAAAACAAGGGGCATGTGTTCTTTTTTTATTTATTTATTTTTATTAGTTTAACTGCATAAAATACACAGTAGTGGCGACAGCGCACATGGCAAATCACGATGACTGCAGTGCATGGGGTGCTGTGCGGTGACAGCAGTACACATGGCATAGTGCAGTGGTGGCAGTACACATAGCGCAGCACAGTGATGGTAGTGCATGTGGCACTGCACAGTGCCAGCAGGGCACATGGCACAGTGCAGTGTCAGCAGTGCAGATGGCACAGGGCATTGTCTGCAGTGCACATGGTGCAGTGCAGTGTCAGCGGTGCATGTGACGCTCTGCAGTGTCAGCAGTGCACAAGGCACTGTGCAGTATCAGCAGTGCACAAGACACAGTGCAGTGTCAGCAGTATGTGTATGGCACAGTGTAGAATTGGCAGTGTGCAAGTGGTGTGGTGCAGTATCTGAAGTACATGTGGCAGAGTGCAGTATCTGCAGAGCACATTGCATAGTGCAGAGTTGGCAACACACATGACACAGTGTGCCAACAGACATAAATGTGATACAGTGCAGCGACGGCAGGACACACTGCACAGCATAGTGACAGCAGTATGTGTGACACAGTGCACTGACAGCCCTACATATGGTACAGAGTGCACATGGCACAGCACAGTGGTGGCAGTACAGTACAGTGATAAAAGTGCACGTGATACAGTGTGTGTATGTCATACAGTGCAGAGTCGGCAGTGCACGTGGCACAGTGTCATACATGTGGAACAGTGTAGTGATGGCTGTACATTTTTTTTGAAATTTTTATTTATAGCTTTTTATAATATTACAGCACAAACTGTAGCATATAAAATACAGAAATTTAGGTATGCAGACCTCCACACAGATTATACAGGTAATAAGACAGGGCAGTAGAATAAAGGTACAGTACAATGTCTAAACAGTGGGAAACTCCACCTGAGCAATAACATTCGGAGTAAAGTCTGAACTGATTATCCCATAGGACACTGCCACTCTCACCCCAGTATACTGTAGAAGATTAGGAACACCAGGAGATCAGGTCACTTGTGGGACTACTAGGTGGTGGAGGGCTAGTTATCTGAGTACCTACAGTCAGAGTTAAGTGCAGACAGTCTGGTCTCAGTAAAATTATATTATTACCCCATACTCTACAGCAGAGCGTGGCAACCTGCCATATGGGTTCCAACACAAACAGATAGGAATTCTTAAATGTTCACAAACTGATTAGTGGTTAAAACCACTCTCTATAAATTAACAATAGCTCTCAGCATTTACTAAGATCATTTACTAACAAGGTCTATAATATACAATAAATGGAGCAGCACATATAAGATAAATTACTAAACTAATGTAAGACAGCACTTTAAATCTTAAGTATTTCTAAAATAAACCCCCACAACAGCTCCATAACAGTGGGGCCCTCAGCATAACTTCAAAACACCGATAGCTGGAAAAATGTCTCCAATAATAACCTAGTCGGCAATGGATAAATGAAGCCCTTTCCAATTAGGCGAAACAGAGTATATCACTCTTCCTCATCGGATCCAGTATCAGGAGGGTCTAGTGAGTTAATTAACTTATCTGCAAATTGGGCAGCCAAAGCAGGAACAGTAAAAATATGCAGACGCATGTCAGAACTGTAATCTGGCGGGGAAATTGAGCCTTGCCTCCACACCATGTTGCAATAGTTCTTTTCTAATTAGCTGCAATTATTTTTTTCTAGTTTGTGTTTGAGTAGCTAAATCTGGAAAAAAGGCTAAATGGCTACCCTCCCAGACGATGTCTCCTCGCGCCCTTGCTGCCTGAAGCAAAGCAATTTGAGCGTCTGCTGTAAATGGCGATGGCTGTTAAAGGCCTTTGCTTTGGGTCCCCTCATGATCTAGGCCTCTGCGAGACTGCAAAAACTTTCAGAACAGTAATGCCAGCATCCGAAGGCAATAAGGTGAGGTCCTGGAAAATCAATTGGTTCGCTGCCTGCAGAATGTCCATACAGCCCACAAATCGAGGGGGAAATCCAACAATGCGGATGCTGGACTGCCTCTGTGAGTTCTCCAAGTTTTCTTCTTTTGCCTTGAGGAAGGAGAGATCATGAGCATACATTGCATTACATTCCACCTGTCAAGAACTGGCCTCCATCAATTCCTTGATAGCCACAGTGTTTTACTGAGTAATAGATTTGTTCGCAGTCAGTTCAGCTTCCACTCCTGCTAGCTGCTGGTTTGTTTCCTCTCCTGTTGCCTTAATCTTGCCCAGCATGGCTAGGATTTCTTCGGATGGGAGCTCAAGTATGCTAATTGTTGTAGGCCCCAAACTTTTGGCAGTGCCCAGGGAGGAAAGAAAGCCATCCAGATTTTGGTTTTGTGGAGCATGTCTGTGATCCTTTTTAGGCCCCATAACAATCCCGGGACAGTCCGACACACCACTGCTGTATTATTTTGGAGTTTGATTATAGATAGCTGAGGTTTCAGGATTTTTTGAGTGAGATTGAAACGGAGCTGATTCAAAGCACTGCCACCATGTTGCTGCTCCACAGTGCCCCCTTGATGGCTGTAGATTTGGCACAGCATAGTGACAACAATACGTGTGGCACAGGGCAGTGGCAGTCATACACATGGCACAGTGTAGTGGTGACAGAGCATGTGGCAAAGCACGGTGACTGCAGCACATGGGGTGCTGTGCAGTGACAGCAGTACACTCAGCACACTGCAGAGATGACAGTACACATGGCACAGTGCTGTGGTGACAGTACACATAGCACAGAACAGTGATGGTAGTGCATGTGGCACTTCACAGTGTCAGCAATGCACGTGGGACAGTGCAGTGTTAGTGCGAGTGGCACAGTACGGTGCCTGCAGTGTATGTGGCACAGTGCAGTGTTGGCAGTGCACAAGACACAATGCAGTCTCAACAGTGCATATGGCACAGTGTAGATCCAACAGTGCAAGCGTGTATTGCAGTATCTGCAGTGTACGTGGCACAGTGGTGTCTGCAGTGTACATGGCACAGTGCAGTATCTGCAGTGCATGTTGTGCAGCACAGAGCTGGCACTGGATGTGGCACAGTGCACTGACAGACATACATGTGGTATAGTGCAGTGATGGCAGTACATGTGGCACAACATAGTGATAGTATTACGTGTGGCACAGTGCACTGACAGCCGTGCACATGGTACAGTGCAGTGATGACAATGCACATGGCACAGCACAATGGTGGCAGCAGTACAGTTATGGAGATGCATGTGGTACAGTGCAGAGTCAGCAGTGCACGTGGCACAGTGTCATACATGTGGTACAGTGTAGTGATGGCAGTACATTTGGCACAGCATAGTGACAGCAATACGTGTAGCACAGGGCAATGACAGCAGCACATATGGCACACAGCACTGACAGCCATACACGTGGCACAGTGCACCTGACATGGTGCAGTGGTGGCAGATATGGCACAGCACAGTGATGGCAGTACATGTGGCACACAGCACTGACAGCCATACACGTGGCACAGTGTACCTGACATGGTGCAGTGGTGGCAGATATGGCACAGCACAGTGATGGCAGTACATGTGGCACACAGCACTGACAGCCATACACGTGGCACAGTGCACCCGACATGGTGCAGTGGTGGCAGATATGGCACAGCACGGTGATGGCAGTACACGTGGCACACCATAGTGAGGGCAGTGCTCATGGCCAGCATCCCTCAGATTTCACCCATCTTGAGATGGCGGCCAATACCTTCTGCTGCTGGCTAACATCTTACACAAGTACAGTTACGTGTGTTATATATCAACAAAGTTACTTGTATACTGCAAGTGGCTACCTCCCTCTGACAGTGGACAGCAGTAGAGGGTAAGTGCTGGCTGCTGTCTTTGCGGGAGTGGCTAGTGAATGTCACTGATGATGGTCAGTAATATTTTGAAGTATTGACCATCATTAAGAACAACTGCCCACTGCAAAGGAAAAGTCGGACAATGGTATACAATATATAACATTCAGATACAAGAACGATCACATACATACCAGGGGTCATTATTGATACATACAGAAATTATGTTTTTTTAATTATGTGAAGTTATTTTTATATAGGTCTGTTTAATTATAGTCAATTCCCATGATGTTTAGTGTCCTCAGATCAAAATCCTGCTTGACCCTTTTTCACATAAATGTTAATTTATGCACACAAGATCTATAAGATTATGGCTACAGTGGGAAATACATTATTGACGCTGATGGATGAACCATTGCCTAACAATACTTATAACTATGTCTAGTCAGTAGTTAATCGAGAATAGTCAGGGTCTTCCTGCTATATTCTGAAACAGTTCTTGTCCAACCATCCTGCTACCCCCATAACAAATCTCCCTACAGCTGGAAACTACCTCAACCACCATCCCTGCAACTGGACCAACCATTCTGCACCGGACCAACCTCCTCTAAGCCAATCACCCTCCCTGGACTTCAACACAGCCCCTGAGCCTGTATCCCCCCACCAAAGGACCACTAACTCTGTAGCTGAATGCCCATCCCTGGATCACACAGCCCCCAAACAGGTAAGCCATCCACCACATGCTGACCACTCTTCTTGCAGCTAGAACCCCCCCAACTAAACACCCTCCCCCAAACTGAGCACTATCCTCCACCAAGCTGAGCACTCTGTAGTATCACTCCAACCAGCTTCTCCTCCCAGAGGACCCCACCTACACGGCCTACTCTTCACACCCATGGACTGGCTTACTCCACCCCCACTGACAAATTTCCCTGCAGCTGGACCCCCCCAACCACCTTCCCTGCTCCCAAACCAGCTTTCCGTAGCTGGCACCCTCCATGGACCACAGTCCAGCCCACCACCTGCATCCCTCCCAGTCAACCAGCCTCTCTGCAGCTAGACTTCCTCTGGATCACTCAGTCTGCCCATGGACAAGCCACCCATCCCAGGCTGATCACTATCACTGCAGTTAGAACACCCTCCAGCTGATCACCATCATCCATCAAACTGAGCACCCTCCCTGGACCACTACAGCTCCTAAACCTGCATCCCCGCAAGTTGACCATCATCCTTAAAGCTGGACTCTTCCTGCCCATGGAGCAGCCACCCAACCCCCTTGCTGCAACTGGACCCCCGTGTGACAGGATGGAATAGGACCCTGTCCCAGTTGTTATGGAGAAAGTGTTTAAATGCAAGGATCTGTTTTTTCCTTTTCCTGTCTCTTGTCTGTCTGGTTGCGCAACCAAATTTTCCTGTGGGACCTAGGAATTGATCACCCCAACAGTCTCACAATTCTTTGCCTCTCACTGTCTCTCAGTCTTCACTTGCTGTTCTGTCTTTTTCTTCCCTTGCATATCTGCTGATATAAGAAAATATATGCAAATCATTATGTGGAAATGTAACTGATATTGGGATCCTTTTGTTTAGAAATTACATAGTGTTACTGTTGAAATGTATACAACTATAGTCTGAGATGATTGCAAAAAGCTATTAGGTACTCAAGGGGTTACCTGAGGGTAAGTTTTAAGCCTTTTGCAGAAGAGCTGTGGAAAAGGGGCCTTAGCTCAAGCACACTGTGTTCCTGCCAGCACCTGCCTGAAATATACAAAAACGCTTTGGAAGATGCTTGTTAAGAATGAGGGGTTGGAAGGACTTATAAGACAGAGCTGTAGTTGCTTGCAGAGATGGACACAGAGACTGAAGGAAAACTCTGATGGATCACCTCTATTATGTTTTGCCTTTGTAAATAGTTATACTGAACAATTTTATTTTTTATGTTACTGCTAGTACAAAGAAATATTTTTGGTGAATTCTACAACTGCTCCTAGTTTTCCTGTGCTTCCTGACCTGTGCCTTGACGACCCCTTCCCTGACCACCTTGCCTTAAACTAGACCAATTTTCCTGTCCCTGAACCAAACTTCCCAAAGCTGAGCATCCTCCCTGTAGCTGGACTCCCCTCAGATTACCCTGCCAACCCATGGATAAGCCACCAACAGCATGCTAACCACTCTTCATGCAGACAGAACATCCCCCCCGACAACCTTACCTGCAGCTTGACCGACCCACCAAAACTGAGCACCCTCCCTGGGCCACTACAGCCTGTTAACATGCATCTCCCCCCAGCTGACCACCCTACCTATAGCTAGATTCCACCTCTTCTCATGCACGGACCATATGTCCAACCTCCCCTATAGCTGGAGCCCCCACCACTGCCACCATACTGCCTGCAACTGGACCACCCTTCTTGCCTCCAGACTAGCCTCCCCCAAGTTAAGCACCCTCGTAGGACCACTCCTAGGATCCTTAAAAAAGACCAAAGTTATGCTCTTCTCACATCACCAAAGCAAAGCCAGTGGTGCCCCCTTGTGATACTACCTAGCACATTAAACCCCACTGAGCAGGTTACCTCCTACAAGTACCTGGGCATTACCTTTGATTCGGTTCTCTCCTTCCATTCCCATATCAATGCCCTTTCTGCTGCCACCAATGTCAGGATTGGACTGTTATACCGCCATAGGGACTGCCTACCTCAAGAGGCCCTTAGATTGGCAATCACCTCCACTGTTCTGTCACTAATCGACTATGGGCTGCCCATCTATGCTGCAGCCAATAATACTGCTCTTGCAAGAATCCAGCTCTCAATAAACAAGGCCTACAGGCTTATGCTGGGAGCCCCCAGGTGCACCCACATGTGCCTGCTGTACTCCGCCACCAACTTGCTCAACTTTGATGAAAGACTCCGCTTCCAAGCCTACCTTCTAGTAAAAAGAGCCCCAGCTGGGCCCCCGGGTCACCACCTACCTGCAGCAGGCCTCCCCCTCAGTCTCCACCCACAGCTCTGTCAAATCCTCCCTTACTGTCCCTAGGGTAAGGACCTCTATGGCCCAGAGATCCTTTTGCTGTCGGGCTCCCACCTGGTTCAATTCCTCTCAGCCAGCATAGCTGACTCCACTAAGCTTGGTCCTTTCAAGGTCTCCTCAGAAGCCATCTGACAAGCACCCAATGCTGCAACTGCACAACCCCCACCCGCCCTTTCTCTCACTAGGCTGGGTATTGCCCTGTCTATCTTCTGCTGCAATTGTCTAGGGTCTCAGGTATCATCTGTTGACTAATGTAATAAAATATATCTATGGTTGTTCTACCTGACGTGGTAGTGATGTACCTATACTATGTTTGCCATAACCCACCTCTTACCAAGCTTGTACCACCAGTGAATTTCTGTAACACTGGTTGCTCTTTAATATAAGTTCTATGTACTGTATCTTTGTACTGTTTTGTCTGCTATGATGTATTGCTCTCTTGACGAGGTACCTTTGTAAATGAGTCTTTGATTCAAAGGTCTGTAAACTGATGATCTAATAAATAAAAATAAAAAAAAATCTGCAACCCCCCAGCCAACCATCATCCCTTCTGCTGCTCCTCCATCACCCCTCCTGCCCATGTACCAGCCACACAGCACCATAGATACCAGGACCTGAGGATTGTTATTAGAGAGATTGTAGGAATGACAGCAGAATATCAGATTTTATTATAGCTATCATGGGATCTTGGGAGAGAAATCTTATTAATAAACATTTGATGCCATTAGCTAGATGGAAAGAGGATGATTGCCTGGAGATAAAGGAGTCTCCCTCCAGATGAGGGAGACTTGGATGGCACGCAACCGGCATACGCCTCACCACACACCCACACAAGATGATTGTACTGGCTTTGTGCTCTATCAGACCTGATCTGCACTTCAGGAGAGGGCTGGGGGAACAGAACACACATGTGGTTTTAAAAATTAGAGCACTTCTGCTGCTGTGTTTTGAGCACTCACTGGCCCAAATCTGCAGTTTGATTGGGCTAGGAGAGCAGGAAGACAGGAGACAGCATTTTCATTGGTATGATAGCTTCAAAACCAAAGCTGACAGAATGCTATGCAGACCTGTGGCAACCACCACCACCACCACCACCCCAGGAAGCAGCACGCTTTTGCCAACCACAATATCATGATGCGCACTACCTGCATACAGAGGGTGTGTTGCCATTGTAGTCTTTTTTTTTTCTAGCTCTGTGATGGAAGCTTTATTAGTTGAGGGCTATAAAGAGAAAATCTTGATCCTGGCGGATGAACTATGACCAACAATAGTTTATGACTATTGGTGGATAATAGTTCATCCAGAGGAGTCAAGGTTTTCTCATCATATACCCAAACAATTCTGTTCTGACCACCACAACCACCATCATCTGGTGCCTGGATAGGCCCCCTCCCCACCATCCCACTGTTGGATCATCCCTCCAGGAACCGGACCAGGCTTCCCTCTTTGGCTGACCATCCTCCATGCAGCTGGAAACCCTTCTAGCTTCAGCCTTCCCCAACACGGACAAACTAATTGGAGCTATATCACTGCACAGACCAGCCTCTTCCCCCATCTAGCCAACCTCCCTGCATCTGGAACAGCACCCAACCCCATGCCAAGCAATCTTCGTGCAGCTGAATAACCCCAAGCACCCAGACAATCCTTCCCCTAGCAGATGACTATTTCTGCAGCTGCACCCCCAAGCACCCGAACTAGCACACCGTACCTACAACTGGACCCACATAAAACCTGACCAACACCCTGTATCTGAACCTCTCTTCCATCCCCTGGACTGGCCCCCCCGCAGCTGAAGCACCCTTCCATGGCCCTCACCAGTCTCCCCCAGCAGACAACCCTCCCTGCAGCTAGACATTCCCCAACCACAGACCAATCCCCCCCTCACCCTAAGCACCCTCCCAGAAGCTAGACCACCACCCCCACCCTCAGACCAGCCACTCTGTCCAGATGACCATCCTCCCTGGAATGGAACCACCTGAACCACCATTTCCACCTACAGACCAGCCCCACCCCCTGCAGCTGGACCACTCATCCAACATCCAATAAAGCTCCCTGCAGCTGGAACACTACCACCGTCCCTGTAGCTGGACCACCTTTCCAGACTCAGAACCAGCTTCCCCCAAGCTGAGCACCCCGACCACTCCACAGCCTCCACTCTCTTTTTTTTTTATGCTTATTTATTGGTATTCTTCAGATTGTATATAAGTATACATACAACTCAGCTGTTCAGGTTCTCCATGTCATTACTAATAAAGAGCATGCTATACTTTCAGACAGCTGTTAATACCAGGCAAATATAAGAGTTAATATTATATAATTAACTTACATAAAAAACTGTGATACACAGAGTTAATAGAAAAAAAAAACTGGGGAGAATAAAAACATTTAACTGAAAGCAGTGTTTTCATGCCTTCAACACATGAGCAGGGAGGGAGGGGAAGGGGAAAGGGGGAGGTAGGGATGTTAGGGTAATATTCATCAGGCATACAAGCACAAAAATTCCTGATTTAAAGAATACTTCCTGTAAAGAGTTAATCAGATAATCATGTATTTACACAAATCCCATCTACTCCATCTGTTAGTAAATTTGTCTTTCTGATGGTTAACAGAGAAGGTGATCATTTCCATATTATAAATTTGTGAAACTATTTCTAACCAGTCCTGCATCAAGGGGACGACCGGCTGGAACCACTTCCTAGTTACTGCTTTTAAGGCAGCTATGGTTAGAGTTGCCCACAAATAATGCCCCTCCTTCCCTTTTATTTCCATAGGGTATACTCCTAGGATTATATGTTCAGGCCCAATTTTCGAGGTAAGGCCAAACAGTTCCCTCAGGTGGAAGGTTATCTGGGTCCAGTATCTTTGAATTGGGGTACAGGCCCAGAATATGTGTGTTTGGTCAGCTTCTGATTTCCCACAGTGTCTCCAGCAAGTCGAATATGTCTGTAAACCTGCTTTGAATAGTTTATGGGGAGTGTGAAAGTATCTAATCCTAATCTGTTAGGAGTATTCATGCCAATTTGGTGATGAAGTGGTTTTCTAGGTATTCCTAAAGATCTTTATCCAAGAAAATGAATTTAAATTTAGAACCATTTCCCGTTCCCATTTGTTAAGGATGGGCTGTATGGTGTGGGCTTTATCTGCAATTAGATTCCAGTACAGCACAGTGATTGCCCCTTTACCGTGGGTGCCGTTCCATATTGTCTCAAAGACCATGGGATATGGTCTCTCATCTTGCCAGGTTGAATAATGGTGGAGATTGGCATTAATATGGTCTCTAACCTGGTAGTAATGAAAATAGTCTGTGGAAGCCAGGTGGTTGTTGATCTAATTGTATCAAAAGGTAGTAAATCCTGCCCCTTAATAAGTTGCCAGGGAGCACATAGACCCCAATTCTTTTGCCTCTTATTTTTACTGAATTTTGTTGACCTGGTAGGTCCACTGAGACTAGAAGTCCCTTTTTCAGGGGTGACCGGGGAGAGGGGGATATAGATGGTAACCAACTGAAATTGAACCCGATTAAGCTGTTGGTGGTATTTTTAGTGAATGGGGGAAATTTGGCCAGAACACTGGGGAAAGTCCCCTACTGAGCTGTAGGGGGCTTGCCATCTGCTTGCAAGATGGCCACTCGGTGTGTGACTCCAGAGCAGGAGGATGTTCCTCAGGTGGGACAGCAGGCCTCCTTACCCACCGTAACTACGCCAGAGGCTGATCTAATTTCTCATTTGGAAGTTGATTCTGAGGAATAACCTCAAGAAATCTTTATATTTGCGGAGGATTTGAGTAAAACTGAGGATTGCCCAGAACCAGTAAAACAGGATCAAAATGCAGCACTTCAATCTCAGGATTCTTCCCAGTATTTAAACTTATGGGATACACCACAGCAAAACAGAGAAGAGGTTTTGATTTTCACACTAGCTGACAAAGCAGATGGCGTGCTCCCTGTCAAATGCCCCGATCGGCCTGTCAAACTACCGAATGACACAGTATCATCAAAGGCCCCAATGGGGCCGAGTGAGTCAAGCCCTGCCAAATTTACTTTTACTACTACTTCATGTCAGGATAATGTGCATATTTCGGCTGGCAGAGATATCGATGTTAAACACAAGTGCCTAAAGCCTTCAATTTTCTAGAAAGAGTGTAAAATAATTAACGGAGTGGGAAATCCATGAGAAGCAGTGTCACAAGAGGGGCAGGGAGTGGACAAGATATTTATCAAACCCAGCGCCTCTGCAGTACCACAGACACAACTTACTAATACGGCTGGTTTTGTGTTTAAAAAAACATTTTTTTCTTCAACATCAGGGACTACATCACCTCAGATAACATATCAAAAAGGCCCTGACTCACAAAACAGGACAACTTGTTTTACATTTGATATGAAAGGACGGGACAAGAATACAAATAAGGCAAAAGGAACACCTGTTCACAAAATGATGGATTTTCCTGTGGAACCCATTCCTCCTGTACCCCTCGAGACTGCTCATCCCCCAGTACCTACTCCTGCTTTACCTTTAGGTCCTTGGTCACCACAATAGCCTTTATTAGGAGCAGGGTGGCAGCGAACACCAAAGGGCATCTGGTTACCTGATTCTGCATAGGATTCTTCTCTCAGTTTCTTACAGTGCTCCCCAAATTGGAAACAAGGAACTAAAACTATGTCAGACCATGGGAAACGGGTTGAAGATACTACAAATATATATCTATGTTTTTTATTTATTTGCACATTGGTTTACAACCTTTGAGCCAGAGGCTCATTTCCAAAGGTACCTCGTCACATAGAGGACAAATACAAATACAAGCATTCTCGGTTCCAGGATATAAGTTGCATAGTTTGCAGGCACATGTGATAATGAACATGACAAATACATATACAAGCATTATAGGTTCCAGGATATGGGTTACATAGATAGCAAGCACATGTGATAAAGACAATTATACAGAGAAGCCAGTTTGGTTACAGTGGCGCATATTAGTACGACAGTATGAGCAGTCAACAGAGAAGTAGCAGTTTAATCAGAAGTGGTACATACTTGCACGG
Organism: Neoceratodus forsteri; assembly: GCA_016271365.2. NCBI lineage: Eukaryota > Metazoa > Chordata > Ceratodontiformes > Ceratodontidae > Neoceratodus > Neoceratodus forsteri. The sequence goes on along the minus strand of CM028132.1, from coordinate 369,128,127 downwards.
AGAAAGGGCAAGCAACAGGAATAATGGCAGTACAAACAGAAAAGGGGTAGGATTTAAGGAGGTGCAGTAAGGATGCTGCCCAGTGGGCACTGTCAGGGCACAGAGTGTATGGCTGCTACAATAAAGGAATTGGCAATAACTGTTGCAAATAAAACTGAACCAGCTCTTGTTGAGGTCACAAGGCCTCCAAATGACATTTTCAAACTTCTCCATAGTACGAGGTTACAGACTGACACTACTTCCCATGATTTGGAACACACTGAGGTGCATGGTCAGAAGCCCCTTATGTCTGAACTCTCTTCTAAAGCCAAAAATGAGGCAGCTCCTAGACAAAATGCAGTTTGCATTAGAAATAAAGGAGATTTAGAGGAAAGACCAGACAGGCATTATGTTGGGAGATGTTTATTAAAAGATTCATTACATTTTTCTACCAAGGAGGTTTTTGCCTTCATTAACATCTCTGGGGAGGATAATTTTGATGTTAGTTTTCGAACAGCTTATGCCTTAGATCTTTTTTGGGAAAGATATGGGCAGGTGAAATTTTCTCCTACATGGACCCCCTTTTTGGTTATTCCTCTTACCAAGCCTTTAATAAAATATGTTATTGTTATGTTTAGGAAAGAGGTGGTCCATGTAGAGGACATTGCCTATTGGTTAACACAGAAATGTGAAGTTTTGAGTGCACCAGAACCAATCCTGGACACAGAAATGTTCTGGACAGGGGGTTGGAAATACAAAGTTAAGTTGAAACAGACAGATACAGGAATAGAACACATTCCAAATTCCTTCCTGTTGGGCAAAGATAGGGGGTCTGTTTTTATGGTAGGCAACCCAGGGCCTGTTATAAATGTGGCTCAAGGACTCACCTCTCCAGTGTACGTGACAGGCCTCATTGCGATAACTGTGGAGAAATAGGGCATGTTACCATGCAATGTGCCAATCATACAAGATGTGACTTGTGTAAAGATTTCAGACATGTGTTTGGCGAATGCCCCTGGGCAGCCAAGAATAAAGCTTCATGTATTAGCCCGGATTTGCTGATACAACAAGCACAGGATGCAGCTACCCTCCCCCAAGCCTGAGACAATTCTTCCTCAGAATCCTCCCCCATTTGATCCTCCTCCCTTTCCCCCTTAAATGTGAAGGCATTGACTTTAACTGCACTCACACCAAAGGAAGTATCTGTTATATTGGGTTCTACTGACCACATTACTCTAAATCTGGTTTGTTATGACGACCCGGTTGATGCAGACAGAAGTTCTACTGTTCCTCCACCTGCATCTTCACAAGCTCATAGGAGATCTTCTAGAAATTTAAAATCTAAATTTCCCCCTCCTTCAGTTTCCTTCGAATCTAATAACTCTTATGCTGCCTTATTTACTACTTGGAGAGATTCCGAAATGGAACTGGGAGATTCTGACTCCCAAAAATCTTCATAGGATCCATCTGCGTTACCTGTAGAAGACTATAAAGGAAAAAAAAAAAAAAAAAAGGAAGAAATAAAGTGTCTCTTTATAAAAAATGCATCTGTCTGGTTGTAATTGGGGCTCACTAAATACACATAGACTGTTAAATATTGCTAAGAGACAAGTTGTATTACAGCACATTTATGATGAAAAAATACATGTTTGTTTTTTGCAAGAAAATAGGATGTGTTCATTTGAACAAATATCAACATTTAAAAGGGACTGGATCTGGGGACCCTCAGTCTGGTCATTTGGCACTGATAGTGTGGATGAGGTGGGAATTCTCTTTAACTCTTATAAATTTACTTTATATAAATTAATTTATCTATTTCCTGGTCGAATATTGATCTTAGATGGAAAATGGGGTAACATGGAATGCAGGTTTATAAACATTTATAATCCACAAACAAAGGCTGAAAGGGTGACGTATGAAGGCAGTTCAGCAATACTTAATCTCATTTTATATGATTTTTTGGGGAGGTGATTTTAACTTAGCTTGTTAACAAAAAAAACAAACAGATAATAAACAAATCTACAGTGATTCCAACACCTTGGTTAATATTATAAAACTAGCAGGTTTAACTAATTGTTATAAATATCAGATACAAGGCCCAGGGTTCACCTATATCCTATTTAAATATAGGACCACCATTGACCACTTATTTATTTCATCAAATGAATCTACTGGTACCCCTTCTGTTAAACCAATAGAATTTTCTGACCATTTATTTTTGATTTTCTAATTTCAAACTATAACACCAAAACCTAGAATACAAAATTGATGGAAACTCAACACCTCCATACTCACCGATTCCCTAGTTAGAGTAACAATCCTAGTCATTCTTAGAGCATGACTCTCAGTGGCTTTTCTATATACAGATTTAGGAGAGCGGTGGATGGACACCAAATATGATCTCAGCAACTGGTTTAAAAAATATGGGAAGAAAACAAGAAATGATAAATTTCTCAAATATTTACAGAAGCTTTTTACTTTTACATATACCTCACGGTTTGACTACACAGGACAAATTACTTACATAAAAACAGAAATGAAAAAATATTAGTACGACAGAGCAAAAACAGTTCAGGCAATGTTATCCATGGGTACTTGGAAAACTCCAATTGGAGATCCTTTTGAGAGTTGTAAAAATATTCAGGAATCTATGAATATTAATTTTTTGATAGATATGGAAGGAAATAGGGTGGACTCAGTAGTTGACATAGAAAATTTAATTAATCATCATTTTAGTTCACTGACACCTAAATCACCCATTTTACAGTTAGAGATTGAGAATTAGTTGGACTCCTTGATGCTTCCATCCTTGCCAAGTGAGGCTGTAAAATTGCAAGTTCCGATCTCAGAAATGGAGATAGAATCAGCAATCCAACAGCTTAAAAATGACACTTCACCAGGTTTAGATGGACTTCCAAATAGATTTTATAAAACTTTTGCAAAGGAATTGGTAATTTATTTACAGATGGTATTTCAATATTTCTTGGACTCAAATTCCATGCTTCCCTCCTTTACAGATGGATTAATGATTCATTTATTTACATCTGGTAATAGATATGAAATTAAAAATTGGAGACCTATTACACTTTTAAATACTGATTATAACATTTTTACGATATTGCTTAATAATCGCCTCAAACAATATACAGTACAGGTAATTTCCCACTATCAATTCTGTGGTCTTCTAGATAGGTGAATATAAACAGCACTTATGGTCATAAGGAACATAATAGAGCATTTAACACTTGGAGGTCATACAGGTTGCATTATAGCTGCTGATTTGGAGAAAGCTTTCAACAGGGTATATCTCCCTTATTTATTTCAAGTGCTAGTTAGCTATGGGGTTCTTGTTAAAATACTAAACCATATCCAACTTTTATATAAATCCACACAAGTCTATCCATTGATAAAAGGGGAGACAGCACGAGGGTTTTCAATACAGACAGGAGTACGACAGGGGTGCTCTCTAAGTCCTCTATTATACATTTTCTCTTTAGACCCCCTTCTACATTTCCTGACTGACATTCCTAGATGGAAAGGAATAATTGGTTTGGAACCACAACATTTGCTTTTACAGGCATAAGCAGATGATGTCTGTGTCTTTATCTCAGATTGTGAACAATTAAATGAGTTCTTAATCGGATTTGAAAGCTTTTCAGCTCTCTCAAATGCCAAATTGAATATAACAAAAAACTAGAGGATTATTTATAGGGACAGGAAGTCTGATGGACAGATACCATAGTGACATTCACATATCAACCAAACCTCTCACAATTTTAGGAGTACTTTTTGGCCCACAAAATCTACCTGATGAAAATTGGGAAACAGTGCTTAAAAAAGTAGAAGGGAAGATATTAAGATGGAAGCAGTGGAAGCTTTCAAAGCAAAAACAAATTCTTATATTGAAGCAATTCATCATTCCTTGCTTACAATATATAGCCATGATCTATCTGTTGCCCATACATCTTGAAACGAGATTATATAGTGCATTTTTTCAGATGCTGTGGGGAATAGGTTGAACCCAGTGAAACTGTGTTATACTTATTTAGAGAAGAACAGAGGGGGCCTTGGAATGATTGATCCTGTAGTATTTTTTCATGTCTTATTTTTCTCATAAACATTTAAAAGTGGACTCCTGGATAGAGGTGGTGGGGGACGAGAATGGGTTAGGGTAGTTCTGGGACGATATTTTGTGGTCTGGCATAACATGGCTCCAAAATTGAATATTCATATTCATATTCCATTATATTTTAAACCTGCAGTACAGAAACTCTATAAATGGCAGATTACGAAGGAACTAATACAGAAGAATACTGGGTGTACTCTGTACAAATCTATAATGAGCAAAATATACCCAGTTGAACCCAGTTTTAAAAATTGTCCCACAGTATAGAATCCTTTCATCCTGGCTCAGCTTAATAATACCAGAATACCCCCTTATATGTGGGAAACTCAGTGGTTAATGATGTATGGCAGATTAAATATCTGGGGAAATGCAAAATATAAAGCTAAAGCTGAAAGAAAATTGTCCGTACCCAGATTGTATTAATTTGGAAGAAACCAGGGAACCTTTTTTTTATATTGTTCATATGCTAAACCATTATGGGTATTTTAAGGGGAAAGGTAGAATTTGAAATGGTTAAATCATCTTATTTATGCCATCCTTGTGCTAGGCATATACCCCTCCAGGTTTGCTCATTTTCATCAAGGTACATTAACTGTTTTTTTTATACTGTCTTAGATTTTACCTATGGCAGGCAAGAGTTCAACGGGTAGTTTATCAAAACAAAATATCTTATGAGGGATATAGTCAATTGGTGATCCAAGAACTTACAAAAGTATATTTGAAAGATAAACAGTTATTTACCTCAGAAAAAAACAATAAATGGTGGAAAGGTTTTCAAATGTTTATTAAATACAAATAGCTTGTTAGTTAATGACTTGAGAAATGTACACTGAGCTTTTTTGCACCAGGTTTTGAATATTGTTTATTTTCTTTTGGAGTTGTATCAAATGATTCTGAGTTGTATCTTATGTTTTTCATTACAATAAAAACTCCCCTACTCTTTTCGAGAAGTGCCATGAGATCTTTAACATCCACCTGAACAGGCAGATGGGACCTCAATTTAACATCTCATCCGAAAGACTGAACCTCAGGAGAGCAGCACCCCACCTCATGCTGCACTACAGTGTCAGTATCGGAATTTAATCCACGTGCCTGGTGTGGGGATAGAACCCACAGCCTTCTGATCTTCTGGCCACAGAGGTGAGTATTGAACCTACTGAGCCACTGACACTGACAACCACTCTGATGAGCTGGAGGGAAACACTCATCAAAGCACCACCACCTGTATTTCCATAGGGATTTGACTATAAACCCTTTCCTAATGCCCTGGAACCAGGCTTGCAAAGTCGTACGAACCATGTACTGCTGAAAATCTATAGTTTTTACTTGAGATTGGGGGCAGAATATAACTGCTGGGAGAGAAGAACTGCCTCCAGTTTGAGTCGCCATTAGTTTCCAATGTGCATTATATTGTGGGTGTGCCCACAGAAGAGCTATCTTCATCTGGGCTGTAGTCCAGTAGTCCTGCAGACTAGGGCTTGCCCTCCCACCCTACTGCGTCTAGTAAGTACAGGGTTTTCCTAGAAATCCTAGGACGCGAGTGGGCCCAAAGGAAGGCCATCACCTTCCCCAGCCAGCTGGCCATGTTTTTCTGGAACTGGGCATGGAACAGTTTGAAATAAATAGAGAAATTGGGGCAATATATTTGTTTTTAATGTTTGTAATCTAGAGTAAAAAGGAAGAGGTACTAGATTCCACCTGTGCAGGTCTGCCCCAATCTCCTTCAGGAGTGTCGGGTAGTTATCTCAGTAGAGACACTGTGGCTATTTTCCTAGTCTTACCCCAAGGTATTTTATATTGTGACAGTCCCATTTCATTGGGTATTTAGCCATTAGGTTAGGGGGTACTGGCGGAGCAAGTACTAAGACCTCCATCTAAGATCAATTCAGTTAATAGCCTGATAGCCGGGAGAAGATTTCAGTTTGGTTAAAAACATGGGCTAACGAGTTTTCAGGGTCCATCAAATAAAGTAGGACGTCGTCTGCATATAATGCAATTCTGTGGCATGTGCCACCCCAGGTCACACCCCCCCCCCCATATTTGTGTTCAATCTGATACTCTGAGCTAATGGTTCAATATATAAAGCAAACAGGAGGGGCAACAAGGAGCAGCCCTGCCTGGTACCTCTTGTCAAAGTGAGTGACTGGGATATAAAACTGTTTGCTCATATATAGGCTGTAGGGTTGGTATATATTTTAGCTATGATATTACAAAACTGTGTAGGAAATCCGAAGCCAGCCAGGGAGCCCTGGAGAAAAGCCCAAGAGACCTGATCAAAGGCCTTTTTGGCATCCAGACTCATATATAAGCTGGTTGTGCGGTTCTCTGTAGTTGTTCTACTATATTAACAGTTCTTCTAATATTATCCATTGTCTGTCTGCCTGGAACAAAGCCCGTCTGGTCCAGATGCACTTGATCGGGGAGAACCTGTTCCACCCTCCTTGCTAGTATGCCAGCCATGATTTTATAGTCAGTGTTTAAAATGGAGATAGGGTGATAAGATGAACAGTTAGTGGTGTCCCTGGCCAGCTTCAGAATAACAGATATGATTGCCTGGGACCAGGAGGGAGGCATGAGACTTTGGTCCTCACAGATATAATTATATGCTTGACACAAGAGGGGAGTAACCTCTTCCCTGAATTGCTTAAAAAATTCACTGGGTACGCCATCTGACCAAGGACATTTGCCGGTTTTCAAACAGCGAATATCTGAAGTTATTTCTGCCTTTGCAAAAGGCACAGTCAGAGCCTCCCTCTGACTTTGTGTAAGAGACGGGAGTTTTAATGGTTTCAGAAAGGTCTGAATTTCTTCCCTAGAGGGGTTTGGACCACCATTGTAAAGTTTTTGATAATAGGTTTTAAAGGCATCTGCTACCCCTTCAATAGTATATTGTAGTTGATAATCGATAGGGCTTCTGATCTTCGGGATATGGGCTCTAATTCTTTGTTGTCAGAGTCTACTAGTCAGGAATTTACGTACCCTGGGCCCCCGCTTATAAATCTCTGATGGAGATAAATTAGTTGTTGTTCTACAGCGTAATCTATTAGTTTAATAAGTTCTACTTTCAGTTTCAAAAACTGCCTCCCTCTCTTTCTATCCACCTTCTATTGTTGTTGATACTCTAAGTCCTTTATCTGTTTTTGGAGGTCCCTTTGTCTCTGCTCTCGCTGCCTCTTAAATCTAGCGGAAATCTCAATAAATTTACCTAAAATAATTACTTTCACTGGGTTCCATAAGATGGTTAGGGGGTATCCAGAAGTTGATTTAGCTGTATTGCCTGCTCTGTCTCCTGTCTATAGCATCCCGGGTCTCCTCACTCTGCTAGAGTGAGACATTAAGTCTCCAAAAAGTACAGTGTTTAGGGGGCCTAAGACAAGATTTAAATAGATAGGAGAGTGATCAGACAGCGCTCTCACTCCTATTTCCGAGGTGCAGCATATCCATAGTGACTCCTTGGTGGCGAGAAAATAATCCAATCTAGAGAAGGTTTGATGAGAATATGAGTAGAAGGTATACTGTCAGGCATTGCCATTCAAGGAGCATCAAACATCTGCAAGACCCAGTTCTCACAGTAGCCTGGTTACCTTTTTAGCCACCCTGTTGTCACGTTTAGGGACCTGCACAAAGGAATCCATTAGAGCATTTAGTCTTAAATTCAAGTCCCTGCTGATCACTAAATGTCCTTCCACCCAGTTTAATATTTTCAGGAAGAATTCCTGAAAAAAAGAAAAATCTATCCCTGGGGGAGCATATAAAGAAATCAGTGTAAGCATGGATCCGTTAAGTTGGCCCTTGACCCCAGCAAACCTCCCCTCTTTGTCAGTTGTGTCCTTTATTTCAAAACAGGTTTTTTGGAGGATCAGTACTGCAGCACCCCTTCTACGTCCCTTCCCATATGCTGATGCAATAACGGAACTAGAACCAAATTTAGCTAGTATGTTTCTTGCAATAGGAAAAAAGCTGCTTCTGATTTTTGCAAGTACATCACCCTGCTCCTCTTGATAGGGTGAGCCAACCCATTAACATTATACAATAATATCGATACATCTGATTTATCCATGATCAAGACTACTTATATCAGAATTAAGGTTTGTTTTTCTATACATCTTAAACCTTAGTGGTGCTCTGTACCCTCTCGATGCAGAATTTGGCATGACAATAAAACTATCTCCCCTAGAACACGTATAAAACAGTGTGAGAATATGCAAAACTAGAGAAAACATTGGCTTCCAAATATGGAAAACTAATAAAACCTCAGTAGTTCTCTATACGTACAGTACATCCAGCCCTCCCCACTGTGTAAGGGGGGATAAACTAATCCCGGAGATGGAGTCCAGAGGCTCCCTGCTCTCTATTGGATAGCTCTCCAAAAGGGCCTGAGATGTGAGGTAGTGGCCCTTGAGCTGCTCAAACAGCTACTGCGTGATGTCAGACTACCAGAACCGAGCGAGGTTCGATTTCAGTGGTTATCCCATACGGCTACAAAGCCCAGTAGCCATCAGTAAAAAATAAAAGTTTTTAAAACGATTGCTCTCCTCCCCCCCCCAGCCCAATCCCCCAGTAACTAAACAGGTACCAACTTCAAAGTCATACAGTTTCATCATAATGAAGAAAACCGCTAGGTTTACCTTATTTGTTATAACAAAGCATATCATTTCTAATATTATCCATAAATGAAACACTGAGTGCAAGTTCAAACAGTAAACATAGCTTGGAGTTATTAGAACATAGATGCAAACTCAACTCTGTATGCTTATTACCAATTGAGTTTTTGATGAAGAACAGATTGAGGAAAAAAGACAAGAGCACTCAGAGAAATTTGTTAGCAGAGAGCTGCTGTCTGCTTTACTGTAGCAAAGCACAGGTTAGCTCACCCATACTACAAGTTGAAAGTGACAGTACAGTCATGAGAGACAAGTCAGTCCTGGGTGTCATTTCTGCGTGGTTTTGTGTTCTCTTGAGGTTTCTGCAACACTGCTTGGGGCGCACTCAGTGGAGCCAGAGATGATGTGGAAAAGCTGCAACCTCGTTTCTTCTTGGCCAGAGCTACCAACCAATCCAGCTGTCCCCAAGAGTCCTGCTGGGAAGTTGAGTCCATTTTCGGAGGCGAATCCTGCGACTGCATGAGGCCTTTCTCCACCAAAGCCTTCTTTGCTGCATTTGCCGACTCATACACCTTAATACCTTCTGGCCAAAATATCTTGAGACGGGCAGGGTAAGGAATGTTAAAACTGATGTTTTGAGCTCTGAGAATTTTTAGTATGTCCAGGTATCTGAGACGTTGTCTCTGAACATCAGGAGGATAATCGTGGTCAAAGTAGAGTTTGCTGGTTTTTGTCTTATAGCTATTAAATTTCATTATAATGGAGTGGGGCATTTCATCCGGGGAGGGTTTAGGCTGCAATGCTCTATGAGCATGCTCAATACCGAGCTGATAGCCTGCGGTAGATTTAAAACATCAGCAAGCATATCTGCCATAAAATCCACCACTCGGCCAGTTTCTGACCCTGCCAGCAACCCAAGTATACAAATATTGTCCCGTCTGGAGCAGCCTTTCAGGTCTGTGCACTTCTGTTGTAGCTGTTCAGTGTGTTGTAGTAGGGCCTGGAGCACCACGTTTGTTCATAGACAATCATCCTCTGTTGCACCAATTCTCTCCTCCACCTCCCCAATCCGCTTTTCTAAGCGTGACAGGTGTTGGTTTAGCTGTTGAAATTCAGCTTTATTCTCAGCCCGCATCTCCTTTAATTCTTGAAAGAGTTTCTCAAATCTGGATCTGGATAAATTATCTTATTCCTCCTTCGTGTCTACCATGCTCATGGGGGAAGGGCTTCCACTTAGACTGCTGTCTCCGGTCCGTTGACTCATCCGGGGGCATCCTGCATTTTCTCTGATGGTTTGAACCTTGATCTGCCCTTATGGTCAGTGCTGTGCTTTGTACTAGCCATTTTCATCGATTTGGTACCCTTAATTTCAAATTTTAACACTTTTAAGGCTCGCAGGGCTAGGAGCTGTCTCTAGGAGGTTGCTGTTGGCTCCATGACATCACCGGAAGTCAGTCTCCACTCTTCTTGCAGCTGGATTCCCCCGATCACCATTTTTACCCAGAGAGAACAGCCCCCCACCACCAAGCTGACCCTCCCTGTAGCTGGATCCTCCATCTGGACCCGCTGTACTTGTGCTTTAAAGTCTGAGTTCATAGCACTTTACAGGTGCAGCAGCACTTTTTATATGAGGGACAAAGTAGTTCTGAAGGAGACAGTGAAATAAGAGACACTGTAGAGGTATGGGACCAGCTACTCACTGCAGCTGGATGGCTGCACCCCAGCAACTGGAGCACAACTGTAGAAGCATCCTTCCCCCAGAGCACAACTACCCATGTGCTCCCGCAGCACCTGTCTGCAGTTCAGGATAGGGCAGGGGAGCAGAATATACTTGTGGTTTTCAGCAGCACAGAACTGATGCTGTGGTGGTACAGGTGTCCAACAGTTTGAGGGGACCAGGACAGCTTAAATCTGGGCTGTATGCAGTTTTGGGGCAAGACAGCATTACAAGCATTAAGCTGAAACTGCATACAGACCAGTGGCAAGCCTTCAGAGGCAGTGCATTTTTACCATCCATAAGGTGGTGACGCACTTCACATGCCTCAAGAGGGGAGCACTACCCATAGAACTTGAGTTCTGTGGTGCTGCCATTCTAGTATTCTTTTTGAGTTCTGTGCCCTCGTTATTATAGTGGTGCTTCTGGCCTGCACAGAACTGGAAAGAAAGACTAGAATGGCAATGCCCCCTTCTGAGGCATGTAAAGAGCAACGCCATCAGTCAATGATTGTAATCGATTTTTATTTAGTCAGTCATTGTAATTGCAATTCATCTTATTTATGTATTGTTTTATTTTTAATGTACAAGGAACCATAGCTTAATCTTGATTCTTTAAAACAGGTTCAATGAAGTTTGTACCTACATACTCCATTTGGAACTTTATATGCAATTTAACATCATGAGGTTGAATTTGTGTCGTTATCATATAAGAAAAATCAATGTAAGTACATGAGAATTTTATTTATTTAGTTTTTGTTAACCAGGTAGGTGCACTAGCCATGAAATTACTATTTTCAGGCATGACCCGGGAGAGTACAACAATCAAAGACAGGTATACAGCATGAGTACAATGAAATGACAATAGCATAGGTCAAAACAGTTACATGCAGTCAGGACAATAACAATCAATGCAATTCACATAGAATTTTTAGGCAGAGAAAACCTACACAGTCTAGGAAGAGATACCACAAAATAGCAGCAAAGAAATATTGTTCAAATCAGTCACACGAGTGAAGATTCAAATAGGCAGCAAGAAACAAGGCAAGGGCAAATTCCTGACTGGGCAGGATGCATTATCATGGCCTCTGAAACAAGACTCAGGTGTGTGTGGGGGGAGTTGGGGTAGATTAGCTCTCAAGGAGATAGTAAGGGTAAGAAGTGCTATGAGGTAGGGAGGTTAAAGTTAGGCCAGGCAGCATCTGGCGGGTGAGTGGATTAGAGAGGATTAAAACAAGTGCAGAGATCAGCAAGGGATAGATGTAAGTGCAGCTCCTTTTTGAAGCTGTCATGGGATCCAGATATTTAAAGTGCTTGGGGGAGAGCGTTCCAAAGCTTAAGAGTAGAGAGACTGAAGGCAACAGAGCCTTTTGATGTTTTACATGTAGGTACATTCAGCAAGGATTTATCTACCGATCGCAGTCTACAGGAGGAGGTCTGAAGTACCAGCAATGTTGCAAGCACTGAAGGGGTCTGGTTTCTGAGTATGAAGTCAATTAGGGAGCCAAGAGAGTATTGAAGGCAAGCTGTGGGGAATAACCGGCCCAGGTCCTTGTACAGTTGCCAGTGGTGCTTAAGCCGTGGTGACGAGGAGGCGTATTGACAGATATTATTATAAGTGACATCCCACTTATGAAGAATGGCTTTGTGTATGGCAGCAAAGGTTGGCATGCCATAGGTGAGGACAGGGAGTAATATACCTCTGGCAATAGCAAGTTTAGCAGAGGGAGTCAACATGAAACTGGACTTGTAAGCAACCCCCAGTTTAGCATTCACTGCCTTGCAGGCAGATTGTATATGCAGGCTGAAGTCCAGGGATTGGTCTAGAAGAATTCCCAGGTACTTAAAAGATGTAACGCATTCTATTTGTGTGCCACTGTGGTCTTGCACCAATAGGGGAGTTTGACATGTCCTAAGTTTAGGGGCAGATCCAAGTAACATTGCTTGGGTTTTCTTAACATTAAGTACAAGCTTATGTGCAGAAAGCCAATTTTGGACATTTGTGAAATCTGAAGAAAGGGATGCATTTATGCTGGCGACCTTAACAGAGCTTGAATAGAGTACAAGATCATCTGCATAGAGAACAGATGAGCATGAAAAAAACCTCATCTATGTTATTGATAAAAAGTGAGAAAAGAAGAGGTCCCAGAATAGAGCCCTGGGGAACCCCAATTTTGATGGTAGCACCATCAGATAAAGAAGAGTTGAATTTCACAATATGAGTTCTATTTCATAGATAGCTTCCATACCAGGCGACAAGTGGGGGTGAAAAGCTCAGATTACAAAGAGCGGAGAGGTGCAGGGCCTTTGTAAGGTCTATAAAAACTGTCCATCAGCTGGCCAGCGTCCATACTGGTAAGCACATCAGCAGTGAATTTGAGAAGCACTGCAGAGGTACTGTGACCTTTATGGAAGCCAAGTCCTATGTCACAGAGAAGGCTGTACTTTGTGAGGTAGTCAGTGGTTTGATTTGCAGCAAGTTTTTCCAGAATTTTACTTAGGACTGATGGGATGGCTATAGGCCTGTAGTTAGTAATCTCCTTGGCATCACCTCTTTTAAGGACTGGCGTTACACAAGCAATCTTCCAGAGGTCAGGAACTTGGCTATTAGAGAGAGACAAGGTGAAAATTATCGCCAGAGGGGAGGCTATGTATGGTGCTGCTAGTTTCAGGAGCCGAGGCTCAAGTGTATCTGATCCAGAGCTAGTGTTGCCAGAGACAGTCCGTAATAGTTTTAAGACCTCAGTCCTTGAGATTGCCTTGAAGTAGAAAGAGGAATTTTTAGACATTTGTTGGGACGGATAGCTGGGGGTAGTGGACTGTGCTGATGTTGCAAGCAGAGAGGCTGCTTGGGGAGATAGGAAGGCAGAGGTATATTGAGACAGGTCCGAGAACATTTGATTAAAGGAATTAGTAATGGTGTTGGAGTCATTTCAATGTACTCAATTTAATACCATGTCACTGGTGCTAGTTGACGAGAAAGGTCTTGTCATGGGCCCAGAATTTCCTAGGGACCCCAGCAGAGCCTAGCAGCAGTTCTTTACAATAGGCACTCTTTGCTGTTCTGACCTGTTTTTTAAGAAGTTATGCAGGGTTCTGTAGGTAGCAAAGTCAAATCATGAATGGATGTTCATGTGGCATGATGACTACAATAAGTTGCACCTGAACTAGTCTAATAAACAAGTATATAAAAACAAAGTGCCGCCATCCGTTGGATGGCAAAAACATGCTGCCCCCAGAGGCTGCTGCTGGGCAACATGCGGTTTTGACAGATTATCTTGTAGCTGTCTTGCCCCAAAGCTGCATGCAGCCTATATTCCTGCTCTCCTTGCCTTATTATGACTTGAGAGCACACCTAGCATTGTAGGATTGTTTTGGTGCGGTTGAAATTCGTATGCATTTTCCACTCCCAGTTCCTTTTTCCTAGCTGCAGAATGGCCTGAGGACAGGGGGCTCAACGCAACTGTACATTTAGTTGTCAGTGAGGGTGTTCAGCAGCTGAGCTGCATGAGGGGTGAGGGGGAGTTGCAAGGGTGGAGGTGGCAATGGGGATCAGCTGCAGGAGGAGACCTGGCTGCAAGGACTAGGGGTTGCTCCCACACACTCCAAATGTCTCTATACAATGGATGTCCCTCATTTTACCCCTGCCCTGTCCCAAACTGCAGATTGGGGTAAAGGAGAACACAGTCCATTGGGGTTGGGGGTTCTATGTCCTAGAGGGGTGAGGTTTCTGCTGCACCAACCTGCACCGATAGCAGCCTCCAGAGCTCTTGAGCACCCCAAGTCCTGGTGGCAGGCTGCTGAGCCCCCACCCAGCCATGGCAGCATAATACCCCCATACATAACCCTCTCATATAAAGACCCTGTTTCCAATTCATCTTCTCTGTACATTTCTAGCCAACAGGATTATCTGCTGTGCTGTGCTGGCAGGAGGGAGGCTGTTGCTGTCTGGCTCTTCTGCATCCACATGACACAGCCGATCTAGATAGGGCAGTGACCATCAGTCCCAACACAAGTAACCCATCACACTGAGCGCCTTGCTTCTACCTGCCTTCTAGCCCATCAACATCTTGTTGTGCTGGAGTAGGGGAAGGGTGAACAGCTGATGGAGCTCAGCTCTACCGCCTGCACACCATTAGCTGCCAACTCTCACATCCTTCAGATTCTCCAACACTCAAATGGTCCAGCTTATCATTTCCAGTGAGTCCCCCTGTGACCATCAAGGGAGAGAAGTTCCTGAAGCGCTAGGTGGAGGTGTCTACTACATTGTGTTAGAAGTTCTGACAGCATGGGGACTTGAATTGCCTTAACTTGGCATGAGGGATTGGTATTTTCCTTTTTTCATAGTCCCTCCCTCTGCCAACATCAGCATCTTACCCCCCTGTTGTGGTGGTGGTCCAGGGCTGATGCTCAGCTTGGTGGAGGATGGTGTTCACCTTGGGGAGAGGGTAGTCAGCTGGGGGGGCGGTTGTTCTAGTTGCAGGAAGAGGGGTCATGGGGTGGGTGGTCCGGAAGAGGTTCAGATGCAGAGAGGGTGGTTGTTTGGGTGGAATACAGGTTCAGGAGCTGTGATGTGGTCCAAGGAGAGTGAAAAACACTTAGGAGAGGCTGATTCAGGGGTCAGGAAGGGTGGTCCATTTGCTGCATATGGCATAGTGTGGATTCAGCAGTGCATGTGGCACTACACTGTGATGGCATTGCTGAAAAGCTACTTCAGCGATGGAGTGTGGTTGCCTGACAGACAGGCTGTTTTGGGGTGGTAACCCCAGATGTAGGTTGGCTGGGAGGTTGCTGGGGGTTGTCCAGCGGTAGGGAGGGTGGTTTTGACGTGTAGGAAGGGGTGGAGGCTGGTCCGCTGGTGGTGAGGAGTCTAGCTGCAGGGTGGGTTGGGGGGATCTTCAGGATACTATCACTGGGAAAGGAGGTACCAATGGACTACCAGTAAATATATTTTTTTTAAAACGGAGTCCAGCAGCTGGGGTCCCAAGTTTCCTAAATTTAAATTTCCTCATGCAAGTGTTAATGATTGGCCACAGACCCCTGGTCTATTGATAGACAACCCATGGTGGGGGGGGGGGCATAAGTCGGTGCAGCTCAAAACACTGCTGACCACTGTCATCAACAAATGCAGCCCCCCCTAAAAAAAGACAGCCGTAAGCACTTATCCTCCACTGCAGCCTCTGTCTCAGGCAAGTAATCTCTTGCTTTATACATGTAACTTTGTTGATACTGTATTAATTCAAGTACAACACAAGTAACTATACCTGTGTGGAATGTTGGCCAGCTGCAGAGGTGAGCAGAGCGTAATTGCCATGTGCACTGCTGCCCCAGTGTTGTGCCAAGTGCCCTGTCATGTGCACTCCAGACACCACACCTTGTCACATGTACTGCCAACTCCACAGTGTACCACCAACTCCACACTGTGCCACATGCACTACCAGCACTCGTCAGTACCACATACACTACTACCACTGCATTGCCACATGCATGCCTGTTACTTTATGGTGCCATGTGTACTGCCAACTCTGCCCTATACTATGTATGCTGCCAACAACACAGTGCCGCATGCAGTGTCATCACTGTCTGCTGCCATGTGCACTGCCGTCTCTGTGTGACTCCTAGTGGCTGGCTCCACACTGTGCAGTATGCAGTGCAAACACTGTGCAGTTAACACCACAGCTGTGCAGCTAACACCGCAAAGTTCTGCATGCACTTCTGCCATGTCTGTGCTACACACACTGCCACCGAAAAATTACATGAATGACCTCAGACCCCTGGAACACTGACTGCCAACCCATGCACTTCTGACTCAGAGGCAGATGTGCTACCGACTGAGCCACACTGTCAAGTATTTTCTGCTGCTCTAACAGAATTGTGTCCTGTGCACTACTGTCAATGCATTGTGCCATCTGTATTGCTGTCACTGCACTGTGAAAACAATTTCCCAAAACGCTCCCAATTCCCTGCACAAGCCCAGCTGCCCATTATTTGCCATTTATTTCTTCTTTTTTTTCACGTTTATAGTTGTGTCACGTCGAGTTTGTTTTGTGATACCCTTTCACCTTTTGGTGCTGTTTTTGCAAGCGCCACACTGCATTCTTCTAATCTGAAGTTCTGACACATTGCATTCTGCAGGATAAGCCATTTACTGTTCCAACTTACTGAACATATACATTTTTTCCATACCATATCAGTTTTGAGGATCTACCACAGTTTTTTTACACAGCTGGGCTAAGCTCACAGCTCTGAGCCAAGTAGGGAGGGGAAAATGTCTATTAGGAGCTTTGGGATGAGGAGCGTCCCTAGGGGGCTGTTCCTGGTGTTTATCTCTGCTTCATCCTTTCTCAAAGTTTTACAGCTGAGAGGTCAAATGATGTGCCCAAGGTCTCTTCCTGAGTCAGTAACTGGTGACATTTGAACCTGGGATCATGATTGCTGTACATAATCTGTGCTTGTCTTATAGCTATTATGCCTGTCCAGAACGCTGCCTCTATTCTTACCTTTCTTTTTTTCTTACACTAACACTTTTTTTTTTTATTTCTACAGGTCTGACAGGAAGCTGACTCCAGTCTGATTGGACACAGGCCCCTGCACATTAGATAAGCGTTGTTGCATGTTTAACCTTCCGTGTCAGTCTAGTCTTGTCCCTGAAGAACTACAGATCTTTTGTGACCCCATGGCTATTCTTCTTTTACAGGTACAGTATTACTGGACATTGCCTCTATACCTCAATCCCAGGACCCAGGTAAGAGATCTGTTATCTACACAAGGTAGGTTACCCATAATGGTGTAGTCACACCTCTACCTTGCCTGTCCCTGTACCCTTTGCATTGCCTATCTCAATGCCCACTTGCAAGGAAAGGTCAGTGGGTGTGACAGCATGCAGGGGAGTATGGAGTCGTTATGTGTTCCAGCATGCATGGAGCTATGGTGTTGGTGGATGTGACAAAATGAATGTATATTAGCTCAGAGGGTGTAATATTGTGCATGGAGTATGGGGTTGGACACTGGGTGTGACAGCATGCATGGGATTGGAGGATATGACAGCATGAATGGTGGTATGGGGTTGTGAGGTGTGACAGTGTACATGGTATTATGGAGTCTGTTTGGGTGTGACAGCATAAGGGGCATGGAGTCGTGACGTGTGACAGCATGCATGGTCATACTGGGTCAATGATTGTGACAAGAGTGTATGGGGCGGTGGGTGTGAGAGACTGCATGTGGGTATGTGGTCCTTAGTTGTGACAGTGTGAATTGGAGCATGGAGTTGGTTGATGAACATAGCAGCGTGAATGGGGGTATGGGTTGGTGAGGTGTGACAGCATGCATTGGGTTGGTGGGTGCCACAATGTGCAAGGGGGGTATGGGGTCAGTGGGTATCACAGCATGCATGGGGTCATGAGTTGTGAGAGCCTACATAAGTTAAGAGGTTGGTCAGTCAACGAAACACTTGCAGCAGGATACAGATCCACATTAACAATGGCATTCAGGCATCCCGTGCTCCCCCGACCTGCAGCGTTTGGTGATGCATCTCCCCCCACATGTTATAGTCACAGGCTGCCATGCCTCCTCCAAAAAAATGGGAGGCATACTGGGGGACAGCCTCCTAGTCTCAGTCCCCAGTAGCCACCCCCTATTAGTTGGCCCAATCACAATGCCTCAAGATAGATAGCCAAACAGATATTAAAATACATATAAGTGGAGGCACCAGAGAATCAGCTTCTAGACAGGATGCATTTCTCCTCAGCTCTTTCTTACAGCTCCTAAGAAACTTAAAATTTTGCAGGCAGATTGCCACTAAGCAGAAGATTTTTGAGAGATTCAAATTCTGCATGTTCTGAGTATTTTGAAGATACCTGATTTATTATGGGTCATACTAAGAATATCCAGTCTCAAGTGACAGGAGTCTCGCGGCCTACGTCTCCCTGGATGCCATCGAGACCTGTTGGTGACACACAAGGGCCTGCACTTAAGGATGCATCCTCGGAACCTCCATGGCAGGCCATACTCAAATCAGTACAAGCCATGGATGCAAAAATAGAAAAAACTCTAAGCAAATTAGAGGTCCACGATGCAGCCATAACTTCCCTTAAGGACACTGTGGCCGAAGTGGATAAACGCTCGCTATCGGTGCAGGCTACAGGTGCATTACTAACTAAAGAAAATCAACAACTACGAGGCCACGTGGAAGCTATTGAGAATGCCCAGAGAGCGGGGAACATCCATGTAGTGAGCCTGCCAGAGGGAGTGGAGGGAGCTCAGCTGTTGGGCCATCTGAAACACTGGATGGCAGAAGTGTTACAGGTGCCAGACATAAACAGTGCGATGCGACCAGGCAAAAGCTCTGATCGCTAGGGATTCTACATTCTTTCTTGCTCCCATCTCGCCTACGAGTCACCTGTGACGGAAAAAGTTGGCAGTTTTCCGATCTGAATTATGTTGGTCATTGGACTGAAAAGACAGAAGCAGAATTTCAAAGGAAAACAGTGCCTGAAAGTGCTTTGGGAGACTCTGATTCAGACGCAGGCTGAGTGGTCTTACAAATTTGTACTGCAGAGTTCTAATTTAAGTTATATCCTCAGGGACAGTACGTGGACATTCCTTCTTTTTAAGGGACAACTTTACTGGTTAAATAGGGACTGCATTTCAGAATTGACTGTTTCAATATCCTACTGTTGATGTTTACTTTCCCTAAGTTTTAGATAATGTTCTCTGCACACTGATCCTAAGGACTCTTTAATGACCTACTGATGAAGTCTGGGGGCCTCTCAGATAAAGTGAAAGTGTTGATCATTTGGAGCTGTGGGGGGACTGAGGTAAAATATATATACTGTTTATATCTCTGATAATTTAGGTTGATAGCACTACTGGTTTAGTGCCTGCTTCTAATTTTGCTATATCCCTATATATCCTTATGAACTCTCACCTAGGCTTCTGAAGCGGCTGGCATTTGGGGACATTAATCTTGGGACTTTAAGGTCTATGTGTGCCTTCACTAATTCATATTACCCCCCCATCTCCTACTGTATAAAATTGTGAGAGGATATGTATGTTAATCCATCTTGGCTGTAATTTTCATTTGTATTTTTTATCTCTTACATGAGTATTACTACTGTATTGTTTTTGTGCAAAAGCAATAAATGGAAAGTACAAAAAAATACATATAAGTATAGGATTTATCATTTATTTAATCTGTCATTCCACCTATCTTTGATGACTGATAACACATAGCAGCAACAGCTCACATTGTGCAATCACAGTATAAAGTATTAATGTTTTTTTATTAAATCCAAAAGGTTTAATCATAAAATGCAGACTTGCCATAGAAAGGGTTGTTGCAATCATTTATATCAGTGAGCCACAACAATATATGCAAACTGTTTTTTTTGCAATGAAATGATTGCTTTATTGTTTTTTTTTTTTGGTTAATCAAATTTTTTATTTAAATAAACAAAAATTATGATATTGCTCGGAAAACAAATAAAGATACTAAAACATATTTAAAAAATAAACATTTACATATTGTCCTTATAACTTTAGAATTTCCTCATAAGTGAGTGCATGAATTAAATGTAGTTTATTTTTCTGTTTGCAATATGTAATTATATTGCCGTAATAACTCTTGCATGTAATATTATTTTCCTTGTGTAACCCCCCTGTGGGGGCTTACCTTATTGCCCTTTTTCCTGTTTGCCTTCAGTTTGTCTGTTCTCCCCGAATATGCACCACCACAGCTAAGTCCTAATGTGCCCCTTGTGTGATGTTATAGGAATTTAACATACTTATTAGACGGTCCCTAAGGTAAATGTAAGAAGCTGATGATTTGTAGACAGCCCCTAGAGTGTGGGGTGTGATGGGAAGTTTGCTTAGCTGGAGCAGTGTGTTTAAGATGGCTGCACAATAAAGATGAGTAAAAACTCATGCTGGCTTGGTTATTATTAACAAGCAAAACACCTTGAACCTCCATCTGGCCCGTGTTTCTCTTGTAGTCGCTGGGTAGGGGCTGGAAGAGCATTTGCCGAGTTGCTGCTTATCCCTCCCTTGCACGTCTGGCAGACGTCTGGCTCGCACATGCGCGATTGCGCATATTAACTTTCCTACCGCCATAGCAATAAAACAAATGGCTCCTGAAGGGTCCCGGTTCCCATTTGAGGCAGTGCAGGGACTGGAGACCTAAATGAGGTGGGTGAGAAACCTCTGTATGTTTTAAATAAAGAACACCAATCATGCTGTGTGTGTTTGGGCTTATGAATTAATGAGTCCGTACATATTAATGAGCTATCTGTCTAGTGCCTAGGGACTGTATATTCTGGCGCTAGCAACAAGCTCAGGACTGCAGTTAAATGTCAAAAATGGGAAGCGATCAACAGGGAACAGTGTCTGCTTTTGAACAATGGGGCAAGAAATAAATAAAACAGTTTAACCTGGCTGCACCAGAACTTTATTGTTGAGACTTTAGACTTGTATGGACTGCATTGATATTGTGTTTTGCCGTAGCCATGTTTGCAGCCTTTGACCTTTCTGCAGCCAATTGAAAAGCTAGAATTTCGGACAGAGACTTTTAGGACTGTGCCATGACTTTGTGGGAGAAAAGCAGGGACAATGTTTGGCGCCTAATTGAGGAACATATCAGGCATCGAGGGAGCCTGATGAATATTCATTTTTCAGAGAGACAGTTGAATCAGCCAATCAGGTGCTGCTGAGAGCTCCCAAAACCCCAAAATAATATTGTCCTGGCTCAAGTTCAGTGGGAGCCCCTCCACAGGGAGGGGGGCTCTGGCCTCTAAGAGAATGTGGCTGCAAGGATGTTGAAGTGGCTGGCATGGGGGTTGCCAGGTACGTGTCCCTCAAAGCTAGAATTGCCTTTCCACGTTTGGGAAGTCGTGCCTGAGAATCCTGATTTAACTTCAGCTGTGAGAGAGCTGCAAGAAATCCTGCCTGCATTTGTGAGAAAGCTGCAATAATGTTTCTACCTCAGCGGTGAGAGTGCTGTGAAAGTCTACAATTCCAGCTAAGACAAAGTTGCACGTCTAATCCTGAGTGAGTAAAAGCCTATTTTGAGAGTTCAAGAAGGAGAGGGAGAGAGAGAGAGAGAGAGACCTGCTTGGGGCAAAGCCAGCCATGAAAGCCAAGAGATGTTTGTGTTCTATCTGCACCCTGTGTCTGATCAAGTGCCTAGTATAGGGTGGACATCTGTGTGAATGACTGTGGATGGTCTTGTGTGTATGAAACGCCTGAAGTGATAATTAATGGGCCTACAGGGATAGAAGGAAAGTATCCTGAGGTTGGAGCTTTGCCAGAAGTTACCTGTGAGGACAGTGAGATGCTCTAATTGGAGCTGCAAATTCCAGCTGGCCAAAAGGGACTGTATTATTATGATTCAGCTTGTGAGAAGCCAGTGTCTGTGCTTATAAGAAACTACTGTGAAAAGGACTTGCTGTCAAGCAGAGTGTCTAATTTGGTTGCCAGCCATGCCTTATGTACAGTTGGCTGACTTGGTGGGGAGCCATGCCTTAAGCTCTAGTTCTGCAAGAATTGGTTTACTATGAAGGACTGTACAAGAGTTTGGGTCTCCCTAGCCCATGGGGTAGCACCCATGTTCCTGAGATTGTGACCTGTGCAGTGAAAGGACCATGTCTGCTGCGCTGGCAGAATGGTTAAAATGTATTGGATGGTTCAAAGTAACTGAATGTTAGAAATCACAGAAAGACTCTCTTTTAGATCAGCTTGGGAGTCAGTCTGGTAGTATGCAAGCCCTGGCACTGCCATATGCATCTCCCCCAGAGGGGCACAGCCTAGATGTGGGGGTCTGAGGCATGCTGGCCCTGGTCCCAGTATTGGTCTGTTCCAGAATGTGTCATCAGTCCCAAGTAAAAGGGCACCTGCGAGAAAGCTGAGGAAGTCCCAGCTTGCATGCTGCAAGAGCCTGTTTTAAAAGAGGGGTCAATGCAAGCTCCTGCCTGCACCTCAGCTAGATTCAAGTCCCAAGACTTATGTCTATCTCGTATCTACCTGAAAGAATCTTTCTGCACCTATAAAATGCCTGACTACAGAACCATGAGTATGCAGACTCAGCTCTGCAAATCTTGAGGGAATTGTAAATAGTTAATGGTTGATTTTCCCAAGTTTAATATCTAAAGCCCAAGCTACGAAAGTGTGGGAATTGCCTGCTCATCTACAGAGTTAAAAAGTTTAAAGAATGCATCTGAGGGACAGATAACGGCTGATCTAATTTTCTTTAAGGGCCTCAATGATGGCCAACCACCTGCAACTAATAAACAGTACTGGGGGTAGCACATCAGGATAACGACATCCTGACAGCGAACACCACCACAGTGACAAATCTCGCCAGGTTGAGATCTTTCGCAGTGGTGGTCCACTATGTGCCGACACTGTGACTCCCTGTGTTTTGCCTCCACCCCGAATCAACTCTGACCTGGAGTTGGATATATAGAGATGGGGTGTGCGGGGGCAAAGCCCCTCCCACAAAAAAACAATTTTTTATTTTGTTGGGAACAATGCCAACTGTCGGCATTGTTCCCATTGCTGTCAGGAGTGTCGACATTGACAGTGTCAATGTCTTGATGTGAAATCGTACTGGGTACTCAGGTTTAAAGATAGAATTGTGTAGTTCTATTATGGACTGGGGACTGGTACCAGTTGGGATAATTTAATGGTCAACACCTATGCAGCTAGTTAGCTAGAGAGATCTAAACCTGAATCCATCAGAAGGTTGGTGGGTGCCAGAATCAAAAGATGTCTGAATTTAAAATGCAACCTGGAACTTACAGTGATGCAAGCGTCCTATATAGCAGCTTGAACTATCTATTCCACTCCACCCAGCGAGAATCTAAAGCATCCTGGCACCCAAAAGACCTCTAAAGGGTAGAAAAGTTAAACCGACTTCTATCCATATGGCAACCAGAAAAAAACTTAAAGAATTTGCAGCCCCCAGTGTTTCCAAGAGGGCTAAACTAGGAACTAAGGAAATGGGAAGGATCCTTAAGGAGCATTTGGATGGGATTGGGTCAGACATGGACGCTGATAGTAGGTGGGAAATCATCAGGAGAGGGGTGCAGGATGCTACCAGCACCTGTGCAAGAGTAAGACGAAAATGCGGTAGGGCACAAAAACCCTGTTGGTGGACCAGGGAGGTCCAGGAGGTGGTTGGGGAAGAAAGCAGCCTATAAGCAATTCAAGTGCTCAAGGAGTGAAAGGGATCGAGGGTACAGGCTGATGGCTAGAAGGGCCACTAGAGTGGTGAGGGCAGCTAAGGCAAGGAAGGAGCAGAACCTGGCCAGGAAATTAGAAAGGAACAAGGGGTTCTTTAGATACATTGGGGAAAAACGAAGGGTGAAGGGGCAGATTAGCAGGATTAAATCAGGAGAGATGGGCACAAGACCCGGGGAGCAGGCTGAGGTACTAAATGAGTACTTCACCTCAGTTTCACCAGGAAAATGGGGTGCTGCATCATACATGGGAGGAGACAGAGATACTGAGGAGGGGGACCCTTACCGATCGGCAGGTCTGGGAGGGAGGCATCACTGCAGGTGGGGAGGCTAAGCAGGAGAAGGGGTGCAGTGGAAATCACGCAGAGAGAGGTGAGGGAAGCCCTCAGCTCCCTTAAGACGGAGAAAGCACCGGGGCCGGATAAATTACATCCCAGAGTGCTGAAGGAACTTGCGGATGTCCTGGCAAAACCCCTGGCGGAGCTTTTCACCATCTCTCTGAGGACAGGGTGGGTGCCCCAAGACTGGAAGGTAGCACATATAGTGCCTATCCACAAGGGGGGATCAAGGGAGGTGGCAGGAAACTACAGGCCTGTCAGCCTGACATTGGTGGTGGGCAAGGTGATGGAGGGCATTGTCAAGGAGAGGCTGGGGGACCTGGATAAGTCAGGGTGCCTGGGACGATAGACAGCATGGATTCATCCGGGAAATCGTGTCAGACAAACCTGGTGGAGTTCTATGACTGGGTGACAAGTGCCTTGGACCTGGGTAGAACCAGTGGATGTCCTCTTTCTAGACTTCAGCAAGGCATTTGACTCTGTTCCTCGCGTGGGCCTGTTGGATAAGCTGGGAGAAATGGGGATGGGGAACCAGATGATCAGATGGATAGGCAATTGGCTCCAGGACGGACCCAGAGGGTCGTAGTTGAGGATAGTCTCATCCCTAAGGAGGGTCATTAGTGGGTCCCACAGGATCAGTCCTTGGGCCCTTCTGTTCAACGCCTCACGATCTGGACATAAGGACAGGAATCAGGGTGGATGAGTCTCTTTGATGACTCAAACTGGCGGTGGTGGATGGGGAGGAGGGAGGGTGGCCCTACAGGGGACCTGGAGGCTCTGGAAAGATGGTCTAGAAAGTGGAAGCTGAGGTTCAATGCAGGGAAATGCAAGGTACTCCACCTGGGGGCCAGAAACCCAGGTCAAGTGTACACCCTGGGGGGGGAAATGCTACAAGTCTCGATGGCTGAGAGGGACCTGGGGGTGGTGGTGGATGTCAAGATGAACAACTCTGAGACTTGTAGGAGGGCAGCAGCCAAGGCCAACAGGATGCTGGGATGCATCGCTAGGGGATCACCTCCAGAAGGACAGAGTGATACTCCCTCTGTATAACTGCCCGGTGAGGCCGCACCTTGAGTACTGCGTGCACCCTTGGAGGCCACACTTAAAGCGGGACATTAACCTCCTGGAGAGGGTCCAGAGGAGGGCAACCAAAATGATTTGGGGCTTGGGGGACAGGACCTATGAGGAGAGGCTCGAACAGCTAAATATGTACACATTGGAAGAGAGAAGGGACCACGGGACATGTTAGAGGTCTTAGGTACATGAAGAGGGTAAATAGGGGAGGAACAGTCGGGGTGCTTCGAAGGAAGGAGGAAGGGGCCACTAGAGGGCATGGCTGGAAGCTGGAGGGGGGAAGATTCAGGGGAGAAAGGAGGAGGTGCTACTTCACTGAGAGGGTGGTGGAGCCATGGAATGCACTGCCTAGGGGGCTGGTGGAGGCAGAGACAGTGGAGGGGTTCAAGAGGGGGTGGGACAGGTACAGGGGAAGGGTTCTGGAAGCAAAATCCAATGCAGCAAGAATATCCGGAACTGGGAAGGGAGAAGCCAGAGAAGGCGAGGGGGACAGCAAGGTCAGCACCCAGGTTGGGGACTGACCAAACGAGCAGACACGAAAGACCATTAGGCCTATTCTGCTGGCATTTTAGTATGTTAGTATGTTAGTAAACAACATACCTTAGACTGGCACCACCTCTCTGACAGGCTGCGGCCGAAACTCAACATGGACGGCACAACGGCCGAACAAGCAGCACCTGAAGAGGAGCCAGAGTTTACCATTACCTTAAAGCAACTATGCACTCAACTTACTAAAATAGGGGATACCCTGCAGCGAATGAAGACCATGATTGCAGACACCAGCCAGGATCTCCGTGTAGTGGAAAAGAGAATGGGGCCGGCTGAGGCCTGCCTCTCTGAATATTGCACTGTCACAGACCTGCACAATACGGCATTACTAGATCTCTACTACAGGGAACCAGAATTAGCTTAAAGGATGGAGGAGCTTGAAAACCGCCATAGATGAAACATCTGGATTCACGGTCTCCCAGAAAAAACAGAATCCGGAGACATGCCTGAATTTATGAACAGCCTTTTGAGGGAGCTGTTAAGTTGGCCTAAGGACTCTCCGTTAGGCACTGTCCATGCACACAGGGCTCTGATGGCCCCACCAAGAGATCCCAAACAAGACCGAGGTCCATAATTATCACCTTGTTGGTCTTCGGAGTAAAAGAACAAATTTTACAGATGGCCTGGAGTTGCAAAGAAATCATTTTCGGCAACCAACGCTTATACTTTGAGCATGACTTCGCTACTAAGATGATGCAGCGCAGAAGACTGATCCTGATGGCACTTAAACAACTGAAACAGCAAGGGCTGAAAGCCTACCTGGATTATCCAGCCTGACTCTGTGTGAAGACTCAGGATGGCACAGCAAAACGATTTGACAGCTTTGCAGATGTGGGTGGCTTTCTGGCAGACCACGGCATAAAAGTAGAGAACCTCCTAGCAAGATTTCCGGCACAGGAGCTGAGATCAGTGGCGTGGCAGTCAACTTCATGGTCTAATCCTCTCAAGTAGCGGGCGGACGTGTGGAATGACATTCAGGAAGCCACAAAGCCTTCCAGCACTGAACTGAGGCAAGATCCTTCTTCAATTTGGCCACAATCCTCCCTCCCGAACACAAAAGAAACCAGCTGAGGCTACTTGAAGGTCCTCGGTAAATTAATCCTTTTGGAGTAACTGCCATTCGTTCTGTTGAAGAGGGTAATTGATCAACCCTCAGATCAGATTTAAAGACATATGCATCACCAGGATGCTATAATTTAACCTAGCAGGGGTTAGTATCTTTAATTGGCAACTCATAGCCTCTTGAATGTTTATATTACCCAGTTATGGTATGCCCTACTTTGTTTTATGTTAGGGGAGAGCTTAGACAATCTGCCTTTCAAGTGGCATGACTGTCATCACAGCTGCATTCGAAATGGGAGCCGCATGGCAGTCTTGTCGCAGCGCAGTTCAAAGTGAATCAATCGTGGGAGGGGGGGACTTTCTCCCCTCCTGTCTAACTGCTCATACGTTTAGTGATATTAAAAAAATCAGTATTAACTAATAAGTTTTTCCAGTTCATTGTTGTGGCATTATATTATCATGTGCCCCCCCCCCAATATTATTTTTCCTTTTTTTTTTTTTTTACCTTTTTCCTTTCTAGCCCAGCTGCAACTGTTTACCTCACTCTCTCCAGTTTATCCCTCTACCTCTCCTAAATCCATACCCTTCCTAGCACGGTAATGAAGCTACATCGTGTTCTCGAGGATTTTTCTCCTAATTCAGGTTTACCCTTGCTTATGTATATCTGTGCCCCTCCGGGTGGAGCGTGTCAAACTGCAGCTCAGTGTGCTACACCCCGCAAGTCACCTTAGCGGTAATGGACACGTCAATTGCCCTACTGACTGCCACATAAATCAGCAGTCAGAGTAAGGGAACTCTTAGGTAGTTTCCCACCCACATTCCACTCCTGACATCCAACTCCACAAGGGAGGTGTGATATCGGACATTTCATCTTACATCTCAGTTTTCACCTTGAAGTACATATAGGTAATTAAAAAAAAAAAACAAAAAAAAAATGCACAGATCGAGATAATGGCTGGCGCATGGTTTAAACTGTACAAAGTTATGTTTAAGAATGTTTATTAATGTTGGCTTTATTCAGTTATGAACTTAATGTGTGTGATGACGAACAAAATACTGAAAAAAAGGGTTGTAGGCTCACGGGATCATACCAAACAAAAACTTTTGAATATTTTGGATGGCGGAAATCCGTGTAACTTCATATAATGTTAAAGGGCTGAACAGTCCCATAAAGAGGGCCAGGTTGTTAAAGGAATTAAGGGACCTTAAGAAAGATATAGCCCTCATTCAAGAAACCCACCTTACTCAGATTGAACACGCTAAACTGAAAAGATCTTGGGTGGGGGAGGTTTATGCCTCTCATAATCTGAAGCAACCACATAAATGGGGGTTGGGGGGTGGCCATATTGATAAAGAGAAACTTGCCACTTCAGATACTTAAGGTGCGGTCTGATCCCAAAGGCAGATTCATCTATTTGGAAGGGGAAATAGGGGCACAGAAGTGCAGTATCCTAAACTTACATGCTCCCAATGACGAGAACCTCCGCTCTCCTTTTTTTGTCAGGGTTTTATCAGAAATGGCCACAGCTGTTTTGAGTCTGGTAATCGTTGGGGGCGATTTTAATACTGTACCTAGCCCGCAGCTAGATAGGTCTGGCAATCAATCCAGCAGGAGATCTAAGGCCTCCACAACATTACACAGGCTCCTCTATGAATATGGCTTGATGGATGCCTGGCAATTCGTCTACCCCTCAGCCAGAGACTACTCTTTCTATTCTCCTAGACACTCCCTATACACCAGGATAGATTTACTACTGCTGCCAGCCAATTGGGCCTGGACACTAGATTCAGCAAAGATAGGCAACTTTAGCTTATCCGATCATGCCCATCTCCATGAAGCTGATCTTGGAGGCCCCCTACCGTCACCCATCCTGGAGATTAAATCTCAGTCTACTAAATAAGGATGAGTTTAAGTCTATGGTCAGGGAAGAAATTAAGAAATTCCAATCCCTTAATGCACCAGCAGATACATCACCTTCCATGTACTGGGATACACTGAAGGTATACCTGCGTGGTGGAATAATCTCCTATGCATCTAGGGTCAATAAAGAAAGAAGGGAGGCTCAAAGGGTGTTGGAGATATGGATCTTTGAACTTGAGTCACAGCACAAAAGCCAGGTGACAGAGACAATTAAAAGGGAGTTAGATGCCGGCCCGGTGGTGCTGAGGGTTGAGGCGCTGGATGCCACACCTCACGCCACGCTGGCGACCCAGGTTCGGGAAGGCGGGAGTCGCCAGGGGTTGGCGGGGGGGGGGAGACTGAGCGTCTGGAGGACTGCTCTCTCTTCCCAGGGGTGGGAGTGGGAAAGGCTCGCTCACGGAGTGACCTCTGGCAGTGGCTGGGCGTTTGCCGACTGAGCAGCACGGTACATGCCAGGGGGGAGGGCAGAGCTACGGCGCTACATTGCCATGCTAAGCTGAGCTCCACGGGGGGGGGAAAAGCAAGAAAAAAGCCTCCTACTCGCCGGTGAGATGACAGTGGCCCCTGTGGACCCTCTCACATCCCAAATACCGTCCCAGACGCGCCCAAGAACCCCTCCAGAGGACCCGACGAGCTCACAGGTAAGACCCTTCACACTTAGGAGTAGCCGCCGAGGGGAGGGCAGAATCAGCCCCGGAGATGGTACCGGGGGTCGAGTCTGCCAGTGGTCGCTCGGGGGAGGGAGTTAGGGAGATCCGAGGGGTTCAGGTTGGGAGTAGGGTGGAGATCCGTGTGGGCACTCCTGAAGGATGCCCAGGGTGTAGGTTGAATAAAAAAAAAAAAAAGGGAGCTGGACAAGGCTAGGTCAGAACTAGCCCAGATGCTGAACTATAAAATAGAAACCATGCTTCGCTATGCCAGGCAACGTTTCTACAAGCAGGGCAACAGAGCAGGAAAACTGTTAGCCATGCATTTGCGCAAGGAAGCAGCCTCTAGGGCAGTCCCAAAGCTAAAAAGAGACACAGATGGACTCATGCTGATATCCCAGTCAGACATCACTAAATGCTTTGCGGACTTCTACCAAAAGCTGTATAAGGCACAGCAAGGCCCAAACCACGAGGAAGAAATCTCAGAATACTTGGCGGAGGTCCCTATCCCATCCCTAAACCAGACACAAGCAGAGACTTTAGGGCATCCTATCACTCTGCAGGAACTCAAGGGTCAGATTTCCCACCTCAGACAGGCCAAAGCCCCTGGGTCTGACGGATACCCAGCCAAATTCTACAAATCATTTCAATCTGACCTTCTCCCTGTTACTTGAAAGATACAACTCCATCCTTGGACAGAGCCACTCCATTCCCCCCATCCTGGAATCAAGCACAAATTGCAGTGCTTCTTAAACCCGGTAAAGCCCCCACGGAATGTAGCTCATATTGGCCTATTTCCCTTTTAAATACAGACCTAAAACTTTTTACAGGTATCTTAGCCCAGAGATTACAGACAGTTATTCGGGATCTGGTACACCCAGATCAGATGGGGTTAATCTCTGGGAGACTTTTGCAAGATAATATCAGACGTCTGCTTAATATCATTTCATCTCAGAGGGGGGCACTCACATTTCAGATGGCGGTGAGTGTAGATGCTGAGAAGGCATTTGACAGGGTGGACTGGGGGATTTCTGCAAGCTGTATTGGAGAAATTTAACCTCGAGGATAAATTCTCAGGAGCTGTATCAGCATTATACTCCCAACCGGAGGCCATGATTAAAGTCAATGGGTGCACTTCCTTGAGGTTCACACTACAACATGGAACTCATCAGGGATGCCCCCTGTCCCCCTTGTTGTTTGTCCTTTCCCTGGAACCACTGGCCACACAAATTCGACTTCACCCTCTAATTACTGGAATTACAGTGGGTTCCCAGGTCCACAAGATCTCACTGTACACAGATGACACCTTGATCTACCTGGGGATCTGGTCAACTCCATACACCCTTTGACAGAAATGTTAAGTAGATTCCAAACCCTGGCAGGTTATAAAATTAACCCCACCAAATCCAAAGCTTTGTGGATTAGTGGTCTCCCTCACCCCGGAGTTTCAGTCCCAGTTCCAGTTTACCTGGGCCCCCACAATACCTTCAGGTATTTGGGAATCAGAGTACCCACAGATATAACGCAACTTTTCTCTAGAAACCACCAACGATTATTAGAAGATCTAAAACAATACATGGCCAGATGGAAACTCCTTCCCTTGACTTTGTACGGAAAAGTACATGCTATAAAAATGAATGTTCTCCCCTGCCTACTTTTTATTTTTCAGACCCTCCCAATACCCCTACCACCCCTGTTTAAAAAGGACCTAAACACTACAATTGACCGCTTCCTGTGGAATGGGAAAAAGCCCAGACTAAAATGAAAGCTGCTTCACACCCCAAGGGAGCTAGGGGGGAATGAGCCTCCCAAACCTTAATGACTATTATTTAGCTGCATGGGCCCCATAGTTGTACTCTTGGATGAAGCAGAGAGAGGAAACTAGGTGGTACAACATGGAACTAGAGCAAGCTCCCGACTTCCCTCTGTGGACATTACCTACTGTCTCTATCTCTCCAAGAATACTTAGTAAGATCATAAATCCCTGGATGAGACACACCCTAGGGGTCTTACTGCAGCGACACAAGGGGCTGGGGATCCCAGAGGGGGTCAACCCCCTAGCACTCATTTGCCACCATGAATCATTTAGCCTTTCCAATAATGATCTGTGGTACAGGTTTTGGGAACATAACGTTCTTTCCAGGTTCACTCACCTACTAGATTAAGGGACCTGCACTACCTTTCAGCAACTGATGCAAAAATATGTTTTGAGGCGAGAAGACCACTTTCATTTTTTGCAGGTCTGGCACTTTATCCAGAAAACTCCACTTTTGCAACAGCTACAGAGACCACTGATGGCTCTAGAACAACTATTCTATAGCTGGATCACTCTGACGGCCAAAATGCGCCCCATTTCTCAACTCTATCAATTGCTAAGTGCACAACACTCTGAACAGGTTGACTTGGTCCGGCTGAGGTGGGAAAATGACTCTAATCAACAGATAGCCCCCCTGGACTGGCAGAGAGCTTTAAATATGGGCTGGCATATAACAGCCTCGCTCTCATGGGGCGAATTTCACTGGAAAGTATTAATAAGATATTTCAGAACACCAGTGATCACCCAGCAGTTCAACCCCAGTCACACCAGTCGATGTTGGAGGGGTTGTGGTATGGTGTGGTCTCATTTCCATATCTTCTGGGAGTGCCCTAGGGTTAGGTCTTTTTGGTAGCAGGTTCATAACAACATCCAGGACATAGTAACGGTGTCTCTCCCTGGAACCTTCCCAAACTTGCTCCCAGGCCTCCACAGCAGAGACCACTTGAAACTAACCAAACCCAGAGGAAGTTATACCATATCCTCAGGCGGGCGGCCCTAAAATGCATCACTCTGTCTTGGCTTTCAATGACCACCCCCCCACATCCAAACATGGAAGTGTAAAATAAATGAGTTGGAAGAGATGGAAAGGATTACATCCACTCTTAGACTACGCATAGAAACCTTCCAGGAGGTCTGGAGACCATGGTGCCTAGAGGGAGGGTCAGTGGAGCAAGATGGGGGAGACGCGCAGTAAATCATAAAAGGTAAATTAAAACCCGTAGCAACCCATTAGACTTTAAAACGCCTAGCAGGGACATAACACCTTAGGTCCCAGCTTAAACTTACTTGCCAGTTTAATATTCACACTCAGTATTCACCTTAGGCAAACAAAAGACTCACCACACACACAGTTGTACATAATTGTTATTGGTTTTTATTGTGTTGTATAGTAAAATAGGTTTGGATGTCTCTTAATGCTAGTATTTTCTGTTATCACCTAGAATTTTACAAAACGTATACATTTCAACAATATTTAACACAATCTTAAGAACAAATTAGAACAATAAGCAGTATTAAAATATTCTCATATTAAGCAGTCCTAGTGAGACTAGATCTGATGGTTCCAAAATCCTTTTTCATCAACACTTGCCAACAGCAACAGCCTACTGTCATTGTGGCATGACCGACATCTGTTCTTCAACTTCTGATTTTCTGCAGAGAAGGAATAAAAGAAGAGAAAAAAGAAAAGAAGAAGAGACTGTTCTGGACTCCCTATGGGATTTTAACATCTTTTTGCAATCACTAGAAAAAGCATTATATTTTAACAGACGGACAGCCACTGGTTCGAGTCTACATATGGAAATGTATTATATTGTTTGACTATGCATATTGTAACTTTTGTGCATCAATAAAAATTCAGTAATAAAAAATAAATGCAACCTGTTTGATATAATGCTAAAATGCCAATTTAAAATGTTAACCTCTTCATCCAAATCTCCCATTCCTAACCCTCACCCCTTGTAAATAAATTGCTAGTTAACCATTTTTTCCACCCAAAATCTGAGTCATGAGCATACTATTAGAGTGAGCCTTTAATTCTGAAATGTGGAATGTGGGGATTGTAACTGTTGATCCATGTGTGGGGTGACACTGTGGTAATGTGGGTGGGTACAGCATTCCAGGGGGTTGCAACAGGTTATTTCCAGATCCATTTAAAGTATACTCTTGGTCGAGGCACTGCGCAATAATGTTATCTTGGGAAAGAACCAGTTGTAATATCTGAAATAGGAACCCAGGCCCCTCAACCTTGATTAGGCCTGCAAGGCAGGGGTAGTAGCCTTCTTGGTACATGGCGCCAGGGCTATACTTGATTACTTTAATATAAATATTTTTAACAAACAGATAAAAAAACAGGGCGCCACGCTCAACACAATGATGCTCAAGGTACTTGCGCTAGGGGCACTGTCACTAGAACTCAATGATTGTCACAGAACCAGAAAAGAGAGAGACTAGAATGGCAACACCTCACCACGGAGCTCGATGCTAATTTCGGCCTTCAGCTGCACCTTGGAGGCATCACTGCCCTACAGGCAGCATAGTGCTGCTCCTATACTGTGAAATACAAAACCCTGGGCAAACCTATTTCTGAAAAAATAATCACTGACAAAAAGACAAACTTTTTATCTGTCTTTTCAGTTAGCTATTTTGTGTGAGTACTGTTTTCTCCTGGTAGAGATCACAATGACTATGTAATTTTTTTATACACTACAACTAAATAATAGTATCCCCTATCCTAATAGAATCACTTTAGATTACAGAAAAGGCTCCCAGTCAGTGTGCTTGTGTTTCCTATAATTAGTTGTTTGCCTGCCAACTCTCCCACACACACCCCCAACCACACACACACACACACATACTTGGGCTGCCTCAGTGTCTCTTAGAAACAGACTAAACTTCCTGCAAAGGTATTTCTAAAATGAAAAAAATTATCAGCTAAAACCCAAATGTGCTGCCCTGGGCGTAGCACCTACAAAAATGTTTAGCCCTGGCGGTAGCACCTACCCAAACATGCTACCCTAGAGGTGGCCCCTACCCAAATGTGCTGCCCTGGTGGTAGCCCCTACCCAAACGTGCTGCCCTGGAGGTAGCATCTACCCATATGTGCTGCCCTGGAGGCAGCACCTACCCAAACGTGCTGCACTAAAGGTACTCACTACTCAATATACAGTAGGAAAAAGGGAACATTAGTGATAAGACAAGGGGGGGGCAGAGATCAAGTAGGGTCTGCGGTAAAACAGTAGGCAGGGAAAAATGGGCAGACTAGGTTGGCTAAAGTGTCCTAATTTGCCATCAAATCTGGTTCGGAGCCTACATGTGTCCATGCTATACCGAGACCAGGTGCAGACTGATGGTACTCTGCCACTCTGTGCCTGGCATCAGTATATCATGGACACACAGTGTCCAGACCAGAGCTCTTTGAAAGTAGGGCAGCATAGTAAGCTTATTGAGGCACCCCGGCTGCTCCCCACCAAACAAGTCATACTGGGGACAGCTGCGGGTGGTTGTGGGTGTGCCAGGAAGGGATGGTCATACTAAAATGCTGACGGGGAAGGCGCAGGATCAACTAAATACTATTTAAAATAAAATAATGCACAGTAAGTAATTAGTACAATTTATGTAACTGATAATCAGGCCCCGCTTCACACGGAGGCGGGGCCCCACTGGGACGTGGACATTTCCCTTTAAGTATACAACCAAACCTGTTGTAAACAGTAAACAGGGAGACAACATTATGCAAAAATATTATTCTGCGTGCTCACCAGGGGCCAGATATTCAAAAGTTATCGTGGGCGCCAAGGGGTGTTCGCCCGTGCTAACTGTTTTTTGCAACCATTTTGTGGATAAGGTCTGCAAACAGTTTTTCAACTTTTCTGAAAACATAAGGACACAGTGTTTTTACAGCATATTTTAATGATTTATTTACAAGCTATAATTGCTCTTTTATTATAAATGTTACAAACTAGTTCACAGAATCTTGGCAGCTCAAAAACTTTCTGACTGCCATACAGTGACTATAAATTCCCACATCTATGAGGCTGATTACTGAGGAAAAATTACCCTCAATCTATGCTGCCATCTGAGTTCTCAACTATGCATGTATGACAGAAATATGCATGCGCAACTGATGAAGGTAGGATAGTCTGAGAAGTAGGCAATTTGCCATTACACTGGTATAGTGAAAGTATGGTGAAAGCAGTAGTAAGGCAGACATTTTGGCATAAGCAGAGAGAAAGACTGGGGTCAGGGTTACAGAAAGTATATGGGGGCAAGAACATGTGCTTATTTGGCAGGGTTATGGTCCCCTTTTAAAGAATCGTATCATGCATACATCCCAGTACAAATACATTCAGAATAGCACTAACTACCACAGAACAGGTCACAAATCCTTCTCTTGTGCTTGTATGTGTATATTTTATTGCAAAGTAGTCAAAAGTGTCATTAATTAAAGAAACGCACTTACAAAGGTAGTCACATTTCATTCATTATTGATGCTTTTGACCCGTTTACAATAAAATATGCACATACAAGCACAAGAAAATTATCTGTGACCTGTTCTTTGGTGGCTAGAGCTAGTCAAAATGTGTTTGATTCTGATACAGGTTGACTACCTTTGTAAGTGCTTTCCATTACTTAATGATACATTTGACTCATTTGCAATAAAATATGCACATGTAGGCACAAGAAAACGATGCCAACTAAACACACGTTCTTGCCTCCATGTACGCACTCATGAACATAGTAGACTAGTAAGCCCTCAATGGAAGAATGGACACTGTCCCCTTTACTTCAACTTACTTCCCACAATGTATTTTTCATCTGGCAGCTTAGTCCTGCTCCACCTGTATACACACACACACCTTGACTCCATCATTACCTGCCCCCTCCTTCTCACCTTCTGTCCTTCTCACCTTCTGACCACGTCTGCCTTACTAACAATTTCACCATACCAGTGTAATGTCAAACTGCACAGCCAAAGGATTCAGTCGTGGACTGACATAGGCATATGATTGGCTGCCTGTTGTCCGGACTGCTCCACCCACCCCTGCCTCTCCACATGGCTCTGCAGTAGCTGAACCCAGAGACCAGGGACCATGCATGTCATCCGGTGTGGATGGGCATGAGGGGGCAGTGCCACAGCAAGGATATGCTCAGTTCAAGCAATCCTGGCCAGCTATCTTGATCCGCCCCACAGGAAGCCACCACTGCTGTACACAGCAAAACTGCAGTGCAGAGACCTACAAAAACGACTGGATGGGGGAAGGGGGTACAGGGATTAGAAAAGACAAGTGTCTAAAGGACAAGTAAATGGGGCTTTATGTAAAATGGGAAAATGCAAAACCAAAAACATTACACTGTAGGTTACAGTTTTTCCTACAGAATGATGAGCTCTGTGTGTCTTAAAAACATGATTTAATCTATTTTCATAAGCTTTACAATCCTGCCCCAAATGTAAACAAACCACAACATTCTCTTCACATGCCACACTCCTGCACATGCTGAAAACTGCTGTGATATCCTTAGGTGATGATATCGGTGGAGCAACAGTGCTCAAGGGAGATAATACAGTGTGTGTAGGGACTTTATTTCTCATCAAATCCAATTACTGTGCATGTATGCCAACCTTTTCATACATGCACTATAATGGATTTTGATGAGAAATGCTTATAACTGTCCAGCAATTTTTTCTTAGGGCTGAGCCAGTTGATATGTGCCGTAATAACCTGCCGTGAGCATGTGCTCTGTCACTACAAAGGCAGGCGCTCCCTCACTGGCTCTCATTCTCCTTCTGGGCAGGCTTAACAGTTCTGCAAACACGTCAGCTCCATATCCCTGATAGTGAGGAACCAAAGAGTCCCCAGAACACGAGTCCTCTCATCCTCTTTTTTTTTTTTTAATATCTGCTCCATACCACTTTAAAATGCAAAAAACCCAAACCCAACCTCTATCTGGTGTATTGCCCGATTTAATGAAACAGAGCTGTGGCTAACCGCCCACAGATAAAGGTGATCGTGATGACTCAATATGAAGACAAACCTCATAAAATAATAAAAAATATAAAATCCTGACACTGTGTGTGTGTGTTGCAGACAGACAGAAGTCAGGCTGGAAAAAACTGCTGACCAGATATTATATAAAACAAAAGATGGGAAAGTCTCCGAAACTCAAGTTTAATGCACACCCTTGGTATGGAATACTTTAATAAACCCCTCAGGCTTTGCCCTTGGGGTTTATATAGCTTCCCACACCTCGGGTGTGCATTCAATTCTTGCATAAAACACTTCCCCATCCTTTATTCTAAAGTCCCCCTATACAGCCTGCTTGAGCTCTCCGAGGCACTGTCACTCCATCCATTGATGTCATAGCGCAAGGATGTCATGGTCATTTTAAGCATGTACAGGACTGCATCATTTGAAGAGAAAGTCTGGGTTTGTTTACATTTGGGGCAGTATTTAGCACACCATTCTATAGGAAAGCCTGTAATCTATAGCACTATGTGGTCCCCCCATTTTACTAAAAGCCCATTTTAATTGTCCTTTAACTACAGGAAGACAAACTAGCTGACAATTTAAAGTAACAAAAAATATGTTTTGCAAGTTTCAGGTGTCAGATAGTTGTAGGAAAGAAATCCAGTCAGTAAGAGTTTTTTTAAAGTAAAACATTTAGCCTATAAATTAACTACACACACTCTGAGATTGCATAATAGGGAGATAAGAATTACAGCCCCCAGCTGCAGTTGATTTGCCTGTAATACATATGCACAGAGAAAATGAGTTTAAAGCCATACAAACAAAATTATATACAAATACAATGTCTGAGGCCCCAAAGGTACGTTCTTTTGTGAGATGGTACAAGTTAGCCACTTTACTTATTTTTGAGGGCCATGAAATAAACCCAGTCAGCGCGTTTTTTTTGAGTGAAAAGTTCAGTCTATAAATTAACTACAGGCACTCAGTGAGGTAGGGAGTTACAGTCCACAGTTGCAGACAGTGTCAAGACGCAGATGAGGAAACCTGGATGTTTTTATTTTCTTTAGACCATGACTGCTGCTGCTTGTGCAGATTTATTACTGGCAAAGAAACTAGCAGAAGCTGACAAAACTAAATGTTTACTTTTCAGCTGTTAAGTAGTCGCTTTGCCCGTGATAAATTCCCACATACAACATTAACTATACAAACAAAATCGGACCCAAAACATAAAGTTTGCGTCCTCGAGTACAAGAGATTTCTCAGAAAGCCCACCTGGGACCTAGTCATTCTACTGTTTTTTTTTTTTTTTATTTGGTGTGGGATGTCGGCATATCTAACCAGTCGGTTAAACTGGAAATAAGTTTAGAAAATGGAACTGCAGTCTTCACATTTGTAGGAGGTGGAACTGTCATCCCTAGAAATGCAACTCTCCAACAGTATTCAAAGGAGGTAGAACAGAATTCCTTACTTCTGTAGTGTATATAAATTAAGAGACCTCACAGAACCTGAGACTACTTTCACTTCAAAGACGTTCATTAAAAAACAGACGCAGGTACTCTCCGAGTCTTGCAGTGCGCATGCCTGATGGTAATACGCACGCGCAATTGAAGAGAGTAGCACATTCTGACAAGTATCATGATTCGATACTACACTATTCTGTTAGTTGGTGCTGTGTGCATTGTTGTCCCGTGGATTTGACGTCACCTCCGGTTGAGAACAGACGCGGGCGATTTGAAATGGAGAGTTTCCGCCTTCTAGCCAAGTTATTCAGAGCAAGCCTGTGTTTATTTTGAGAATATTAGTCTGCGATACAAATTACAAACATCACCATTCAGAACTTGCGAGCCGTAACTATATCAACGCTCGTGGCAGCCGCCAGTGAGTTTGCCCAGGGACGCTGGGGTTCTGATGCCTAGACAAGGAAGAAAAGGCGCTTTTATTCGCTTTACAGTTCAGTAGAGACTACTATAATCTGGATTTTCCGTGTTAAGAGGTCCTTGGACAAAGACGTGTTAGGAAACATGTCAGAAAAGAAGAAGAGAGTGGGATCGACTGGCAGAGAAACCCGAGGAAACGACAACAGGCAATCGGAAGGTGAGTCTCCCAGACATGCAAAGCTCTTTACCTTAGCTACGTAGTAAGAAGGTTTTTCTTAATAATAGATCGATATACTCGTCACTTCAGGTTGGGACAGGGACTTTGCCTTGGATGCTCTCCAGGGCACTGGAAGAAACATTTTTAATACGCAGTTTACAACGTTGTAGACTAGTCTTACACAGTTGTTACTGTTCATGGCTACCCAGTGCATGGTAGGAGTCAGTCGAAGGGGCTGATTTTTGATATCTGTCTGCAAAATATGTTATTCTATAGTTCAGTGTTGTTTCTGTTTTGGATGATGACACAAGGTCAAGCGTTTGAGAAGCAGAGTTCTCAAGAAAATAATGTATATTACATGTAATGAGTAGTAGCTGTTTCACGTCAGCCTAACCCAAGGTCTGATACTACTTTGTGTGGTCTAACACAAATATTTGTATTTGTAGAAAGTGCAGTATGTATGTGTATTTCTGTAAAGTAGTATTTGTTTTGCACAGCCCTACAATCTGTAAAATTAGGTAGAAGCTGGGCTACCCTATTTACCACACAGTGACTTTGTTTATCACATCATAGTGCTTACCATGACAACGGACTGTGATGTCAGAAACAGTGATTGTGCGCTTTGGGGAGAGTCAGATACATTTTGAAAGACTCGGTGAAATAACTTCTGCGTTATCTACAGCATTTTGAAGACCAATAGTAGGGGAAAGTAACAAAACAAACTGCAGAACAATAAAGTTAA
Organism: Neoceratodus forsteri; assembly: GCA_016271365.2. NCBI lineage: Eukaryota > Metazoa > Chordata > Ceratodontiformes > Ceratodontidae > Neoceratodus > Neoceratodus forsteri. The sequence continues at coordinate 369,088,264 of CM028132.1, read as the reverse complement.
AATATAATTGGTGTAAATGTAGTGATTTTAAGTTTTTTATTATACTAGAGTTGCGTGGCAGGCCCGCTGGCACAGCGGCAAGGTGTGTGCGTCCAACGCCAACATCCTGGGTTTGGGAACGGACCTGGGAAGTTGGAGGACCGGCCAAGTGGGGAAGGATGAGCATCTGATGGACGGCTCTCCTGTGGGGGAGGGGTGTGTATGTGTCCAGCACAGCAGCAGCTCCAGGAGGAGGCCGGGAGACCCATTACGGCCAGCGCCCAGAATAGTATCTGGGAGGTAGGACTTGTTCCTCTGAAGTCCTTGCACGTCCTGCCTCCAGGGGAAAATGCAGCATCCGAAAAATCCTGCCCCCTCAACAGGACACCCTGCTGTGCTGTTGCCCTTTCTGTTCCACTGGGGGGGGGGGTTCCTGTTCCTGTAGTCCTTTCCTGGGGGTAAGCCAGGGTTTGCCAAATGGTTTCTGTTGGGAGGGGGTGCCCTCCCAGTGGCCCCGCTTGGGGGGGGGCAAGCCCCGGGCATGGAGGGGCAGAGCAATACAGGGGCTGACTTCTCAGAGAGGGAGAATAGGGCCAAAAAAAACAAAATAGAGTTGCTCATTTAAAGTAAAGGTGTGAGATCTGTGATAAGGCTTTATAGCCTGCTACCTTGGGGCGGCAATGACGCCTCTGTGTTAAAATTGTAAATTGTAATGCATTCTTAAGAGTTTGAGAAGGGATTGTAACTCTGGCCCAACTGCCAACCAGCCGATCCTTTCCACTTCCTGGTCAGCCTGCTCCGCCCCAGGCTCCCATGTTTTATGATGTGTAACTGGGGAGAACGTGGGGACGTACCCCCATACAAGTCTGTGGGGCTTGTTTCCAGAACGTTTTGACAGAATTGTAAGCTACCTTTTGATAAAAATGAAAGTCACCGCTTAACTAATAGGGTTCCTATTAATTGAGTGGTGGCTTTAATTTTTATCAAAAAGTGACTTAAAATTCAGTAAAAACATTCTGAAAATGAACCCCATAGACTTGTATGGGGCTCATCCCCGCACTGTCCCATTACACCTCAAAACACCTTGGATGGCGGGGGTGAAGCAGGTGGACCGGGAAGTGGAAACAGATCAGCTGGCTAGCAGTTCGGCCAGAGTTATGATCCCTTCCCAAACTTACAGGAGTGTACTACGGTTTATAATTTTAACACAGAGGTGCTATCGCCACCCCAGGGTAGCGGGCTAGGAAGCCCAAAACTTTTTCATTTCCTGTGTGGGGGAGGGATGACCTGTGGCAGAATCCTAGAAAACTGGTATAGGTGAGAACCGCACCGCTGGATCTGACCAGATTTTTTTTTAAATCTGGACAAGGCACAACAAGTTGCATAAATTTTGCTGGTCTGGCAGGATGGGTTGGTCGGGCTTTTACATCATTAACGTAATTGCATTTCAGTTAAGAACTGTCAGTAAAATGCAAAGCAGGAGTTTCATTTTCATTTAATTTTATTTTTAATACTTGTTAGCTGATGAGCAGAATGCCAGTTTTCTCAAGCGACAAATACAGATTAAAAACCAAAAAAATACAATATACAAATGACCGCAATAAACAATACACACAGTTAAACTTTAAATACAAGTGGACGGTGTCACATACATTAAAGAATGTCACATTCATCTTTTGTAAAGTTTTTTTAATATTTATAACTTTATAGTACGTTAATATCATCGTTACCATAATCTGCATTGCAGTCTTGAACTAATTTTAATAAAAATGCAAAATAGTTCATACAGTGGTCAGTGTCACATGTTAATGATTGTTACATGCGTTCACATTTTTTAAATGTATTATCTGTTATGGTGATTTATTACATTTTTAAAAAAACTCACAGTTCTTGTTATTTATGTGGTATTCATAGCTATCTAAGTTAATTTAAAAAAAAGGCAAAGCAAAAACAGGGATTTATTTAACTCTAAAAATTGATTCGCGTTTTGCTCATGAAAGTGCTAAATCTTTGTGAAAATGCATAGCTCTTGCCTCACTGTGCTTAACAAACACAGCACTTCTAGAAAATCTATATAAATACTTTCTGTACAGTTAGTATAGTCCCAAGGAAAAACTGCTAATCAATTATTTAAAACCCTGCAAAAATGTACACAGTGGGCAATATTAAATGTACAAATAACTGAAAATTGTAGGTGTAAAATACCATAGAGACAAGGTATGTGCTAGGGTACGTTATGCAGAAAATGGAACAAACACAAATGAAATGCTGTTCGCAACGAAGAACACAGTGATATACCCAATTTATACTGTGTGTGCAGGGCTTGAAATTCACTGCTATTTAGTATTCTGTGCATACCAAAAACCATGCATGGAACACCAAATACTGTTAGCCGGTAACCCGTTTTGCATACTGATTTTTTTTTTTTGTTTGTTTTTTTACCCCAATGTTGAATATCTGCTAGCATTTTGTGGGCCTTTTTGTTACTCTTTTCTCCTCTTTCCTTGTTTCACTGTTTTGCTACATTGATGTCTGCCCAGCAACTGATGACGAACTCGTGGGAAGCCACGCGAGATCACTGTCTTCAGGTTCAGCAGTCTTGTATGTGTGGTCATTCGATGCAGCCGGTGCCAACCAAAGCAAACTTTATTTATATTATAACCACATTGTAGGCAGCACAGTCAGGGAAGGACACTGTCTGAGATCTGTGCGCAGTGATCGCAGTTAATTACAGTAATTACTGCTGCATCTTCCTCAGTAAAGGCCTACACTACACACAACTTCCTAAAAACAGTTGTATATTCTTAAGAGGATTGTAATGTGGCACAAATTCCAGGTCATCGATGGAGCACCGCATGGACCTGGCAGACTGAGACAACACAGGTGAATCAATTGTCCAGGGGGGTTTAAAAAATTAAAATAAAATCACCTTTTACTTTTCAGTGCCCCAGTCAGCAAGTATTTTTATCATTTTGGGCTACAAAAACGTTTCCTCCACATAAAATATGCCACCAGTATGAACTGCATGTGAGACATAAAAATTGAAGCACTAGAGATATAGTTTGGGATTAGAAATGTGTATAAATATATTTCTTATGCCAAATACTGGGTAAACATTTAAAACTGTGAAAAGGGGGCAAAAGTTATAGTAATATTGTCAGTTGAGTTGTCTGCCCATTGCTGTACAGTGAAAGGCATTTCAGTTAAATCTCTTGCTTGTTTTTGTACTGCCCTGATTTTATATACTATGGTAAAGGCCCTGTGTTCACTCCGGCACAGTAGACCTAACTTCTGCGGCAGGGACTGTGAAGTTCTGCGGCACCATTAGGCCTACTTCTGCAGTGGTGGGCAGAGTTCTGTGGCACATACATAAGGTGACTTGTGCATATATACAGTTCCAAAACTGATTTTCTTTCATTAAGGAAATCATATGGTACATGTCTGGTTCAAATAAATCATAATTTATGTAAGCTGCGGAACAATATTCCTCAGTTTTATGTAAGCTGTGGAACAGTATTCCTCGGTTTATGTAAGCTGTGGAAAACTATTCTGCAGTGTGAACTGCGGAATAGTTAGTGGTAATCGCGCAAAGGTTTACCGATTGCGCCATATGCCGAGCAGTGCACAAATGCAGTACCCATTAAATATGTATAACGCTACTGCGCAATAAAGCATGGTGCACAGTAGTGTATTCTGCGGTTTACATTAAATTCTGTGAAAATCTACGTGTAACCCCTAGATGGCGCTATCCCAGGGGCTACTACCCCTGCCTGATTTGCCACTAACAGGTTGAGGGGCCTGGATCCAATGGCGGGTGCCTCCACCCAGAGGTCAGGGTTTGCAATAGTTAAACTAACTTGGTCACAGCCCTCTGGGACACTGCAACCCCCCTTTCTTCCCACTAGTGGCCCACACAATATATCAGAATTACCTTCACAGTATACACTTACCCCCAGGTCTGGTTCCGGCACTGGGACCTCCTGTGAAATGAGATACAGTGCAACAATCACAGTACAGTACTTTAACATAGACAAATACCTCAGGCAGTATAACTTTGCTGAAACAAGCAGCTCTGATTTATTTAGGGGGATATAACAAGGACAGGGGGAAATCAGGTTAATTAGCTTATCACTCTAATAATCTACCTATGGCTCTGTGCACAGGCCTATCCCTATCAGTTACTGTCCCTGGGTACCCAAGCCCTAGTGGCTAGTCCAAACCGTGGCAGCTGGTAGGGGCCCTTTCACACAGAGAAAAGGAGAATTAAACAGTCAGCAGTACAGTAATTCCATTTGGATTTAATGTGGCAATTCAACAGGGAGTGACCCTGAATTAGTACTCACGACCTCCAAATAAGATAGGGTCCTTCAATGTCAGCAGGGCTCACTTGAGGTACACAAACCTCTTCACACATCCATATAAAAGAAAGCACTATACCAGGCAGGCTGCATCTGTATCCCGATCGCAATTACTGCACAATACCCGGGAGAACACACAGCAGATTCAGTTCCTGACAGACCGAGTGTAATTTTCAGCAATTCCTCCAGTCTTCTACAGGGTGAGCCTGGTTTCTACTCTTCAGAGATCCTTTGATTCTTTTCACAGGACGTTCAGTCCTAACAAGCTGTTACACAAGCTGCAGACCGGAACTCTGGGCCTTACACACGTTTTTTGACTAAAACTGCACACTGAAATAGCACAGGGCTCCTTCCTTCTTCACTGCCAAAGCTCAACTGAAACTCCAACCGACAAAACCGAGCACTTCCTTTGAGTTCCTCCCAGTTCTTGACTGGATTGGCTGTCACTCACAATAGACTGCTGCTGTTGGTCCAAAAAGGCACTGAAGTCTAAACTACATCTCCCAGAGTCACTGCCCATACAATCCTCTTGTGGCTGGCTCAGATTATGAGTCCAAGTTCTGATTCGTCCAAGGCACCATTTTAGAGCTAGCTTACCCCACACTGATTGGTCCAGTTCAGCAGTTCAAAACTAGAATGGGGAACTAGCAGACACAGTTCTGACTGCAAAGAAAGCAGGTTAGACAAACTGTAATTTCATTATTACTCTAAATAATTTCTGGCAAACAGTTACATCTGTCAGATAGGTTCCCTTTGCACTCCTAGTGACTGCAAAAATGAAGTGAATTGGCAGCAGCTTGAGTGGTACTCAATCAAAGAAACACACAGTCCCCCATACAAACTAATTATGTCTGCAAGCAGACAGCTCTTAAAGAGACAGTACCAGAGGTTCTAAAAACACTCACTGATAAATGGCTTAAATGCCAAACACCATTCAGGCTTGGAGCATTCAAGCAAGCTCCTGGAAGTCTTTTGGGAACCCCCCATTTGCAGGGGGGTTACATACGTGGCCACAGAATTGTGGAAAATGAGCCTTGACTATGGTGTGAAGGGAACACAACCAGTTGCTTTTAACTGCAGTCTGTGTGTTGATTCCCTTGCCTTATTAGCTGCATCACTGACCCAGAAAAACTTGAAGAACTGAAGATTCGACAAACAAAATAACTGTAGCACCTCCGGGCTGTCACCAGGGTATGAAATTTGTGAAAAAAAAAGTACCTGCCCACTTGGACATGTACATGCCAGGGTTCGACAAATCCAATAGCCCAACGTCCCGGGCTACAAGAATTTACAGAGGGACTAGCACAATTGAATTAGCTGGTTGTCCATGGACAACCAACTCTGGGCTATTTTCCCTTGCTGCAGTGCTTGCCTGTCGTCGCCGACCAACCACGAGGTGCCGCTGAGCCTCATTCTACCTTAGCCAGCTCAGTGTGTCACATGGGTGTTGAAGATTTAATCTTGTGGGCACCAGATCTGCAGGAGCGAGCTCGGCAGCATGCGGTTAGCAAGGATTCGGCAGGACACTCCACAATCCCTCTCCACCCGTCACAGCAGCAGAAAAGCAAGGATGGATCCAGGACTGACAGGTGAGTCAGTGAATTCAATGTGGACTAGTACCTGTCAGTCCTGGGTATTGGCTGTGGCAGTGGTGGGGGCGAGAGGTTTCAGGGACAGAAGCGGGAACATGTTGTCTATAGCGCCATTTCATTACTGAATTATATAGCGGACAGAGTGATTTTTTTGTATATTACTGATTATCACAGATTCGGTACAGCTATATTTTATTACCACAAGTTAGCTCTCAACTTGTCTTGACTGGCAGAAATATAAGCAAATTAAAGCAGCATTAAAAAAAAAAAAAAAAAATCTGAACAAAGGGGAAATTAGAAAATGAATATGCAGTGAGAGTTTCATTTTGTCACTTAGTTTGGGGAAGGGGGTTGCCGTCTCGGTCAGTTCAAGGATCCGAGAAGGGAAAACGTGTTTGCTCAGCCAACCATTACTGTCGAGAAGTTGGACTGCACTGTAGTTATGGGGACAAAAAAAAAAGGAGGGTTGTTTTTTCACTGAGAGAAAGCACTGAAGTAGAGGGAGGTGGTGTGGAGATGCCAGTGAACTCAACAGTGGTGGAGACTGTACAGTCAGTCGGGGTCTTAAATTTAAAAAAAATAAAAATAAAAGATACAAGAAGGAGGTGTGTTTTCTTGTCCTGGCTTTATGACCTTTACTGGAACAAAGTATAATGAAGTAGACGGAGGACTGATTCAGTCAGAAAAAACGTAGAGACAAGTGTGGAGTTTTGAATTAACAAAATCAAACAAGAAAAAGGTGCCACTGATCAGGGCAAAGCAATTTAAAGAGGACTTGTTTCAGCGCAGTTGGGTGGAAGTGACTGGAAATCATGGTTTTGTGTGATTGCTGTTAAAAAAGTAAGCTACACATAAAGAAAGGGTTGTGAAGCACTGCAGCTAAAATAGTACGGAAACATACAATTATTTATCTTTGCAAGTCACCGTGGACCTGATGATATACTGACATACTGAGGGAAAGAATCCGTCAAGGACTGGTTTGGTCAGGTGACACAGTACAACCCAAGTTCAGTAGAGCTGGAAAGGAAAAATAAAAATGAAATAGGCTTAAGCTAAAAACAATTATAATGCCTGCCTTTATTCATTGTACCTTCTTTCTGACTCATTTAGCAGTTGTAGTGTATAGGCGTACTAGTAGTGCTCAGTGCTATTTCTCTTCTTTCCCAGTGCCTCCTGTGCCAGTAAATGCTGTCTACAAACAAGGAGAATAGACTAGACTAAAGGACCCCAAGGCTATTTCTGTTGCCCTTATTTTTTCTTTGACTTACCTATGGACTGGGAGTGTGTGTGCTAGTTGCCAGGCAATCAGCCAGCTGCAGCAAGCCACTTGTTCTAGAACTGTACTACTCTACCTATCTGTACTAAAGTAACTACCCTGCCTAACTAAAGGTGGGTGCTTTATGGACAGTGAGTGGAGTGAGTCCTTATTTGAACTGCCACTCCTGTAGCTTGCATCTAAGCATTAATAAGAAAAAATTGGAAGGTAAAAGGTTGAAAGTCTAACTAACTGCCTACAGAAATAAAAAAATAAATAAAATAGGACAGTAACTGCAGTAAAAGGAGAAGTTAGGAGACTTGGGAAAGAGTTGGGCTTTGTGTTGCCAAACTTGCCACCTGGCAGAGACTAAAGGGGAAAAGGTGTAACTAGTCGCCCAAATAAATAAAAAAGAAATTAGAACAAGACGGTAACTGTAGTAAAAGGAAGGTGTGATCTGCCCAGTGTCCTGCGCCTGCAGCCGGCTGGTTTAAAGAGACAGACAGACAGACAGACACACACACACACGAAAAAGATTTAAAGTTTTTTATTTTATTTAAGATTTATTTCGATCAAATTGGTTGAAAATTTCCATTGAAATGAACTGGACTACCACTCTGAACTCGGACTACCATTTTTGTCAACACCAGTTGTCCTGGACTAGCATGTCATTTTGAAATTTGTCAATCCCTGGTACATGCCCAACAGTTTATTTACGTACTGCCCCATGTCTGGGACTCAGATATTAGAGTACAGGAACTAGTCCCTTGTTGTCTCACTGACCTGGCACAAGCCCCGGCCATAGGCCTAAACTTAGTAAATGCCTTATGCCTGCTTGCTGAGGGAGATGCTGCTTTGTTCAAAAGGACTTGTTCAGCTCAGCACTCTTCCACCCCCCACTCACACAATAATTCCTGACTGCTGCCCCTGTCCATTTCACCCTGCTTACCACCCCGAGTGTCCAGCCATTAAAAGGGCTTCAGAAATATTTTGTTTTCTGTGTTCTGCCCTAAATCCTTCAAAAGGACTTTACTGCTAGCCCCAAAGCCCTGAAAAACATTGATGGTCTATTTTTGCCTGCCCACCTTATGGAGTAGGATGTACCCTGGACCTGTGGACATGGCCTACCTAGAGTTTAGCAAGGCAGTTGATATAGTCCCACACAAAAGATCAATACACAAGTCAGCCAGCCTTGGAGTGGGTCCCAAGATGGTAGCCTGGATAAAAAATTGGATAGACAACAGGATGCAAAGGGTAGTAGTAAATGGAGTCCATAGTGAAGAAAGGAGGGTTACTAGCAGGGTACCGCAGGGTTCAGTACTGGGACTGGTCCTTTTTAATGTCTTTATAAGTGACATTGCAGAGGGACTGGAAGGAAAAGTATGTCTCTTTGCAGATGACACAAAGATCTGCAACAGGGTTGATACACAAGATGGAGTGGAAAGGATGAGAAGGGACTTGGCAATGTTGGAGGAAAGGTCAAATGTGTGGCAGCTCGGATTCAGTGCAAAGAAGTGCAAGGTAATGCACCTGGGAAACAAAAACCCAGGGGAAGAGTACACAATGGGGGGGTGAGATATTGACAACAGTAAAAATGGAAAGGGATCTAGGGGTAATTGTATCAGATGACCTAAAGATGGGCAAGCAATGTGAGAAGGCAGTAAGGAAGGCTGGGGGATACTGGGATGCATAAGGAGAGGCATCAATAGTAGAAAACAGGAAGTTGTTATCCCTCTGTACAGACAGTTGGTGAGACCCCATCTGGAGTACTGCGAGCAGTTCTGGAGACCCCATCTCCACAAAGACATACAGAGTGGAGGCTGTCCAGAGCAGGGCAACCAAAATGGTGCAGGTTCTGCACCAGAAGACATACGAAGAAGGACTACAGGAGCTTAATATGTATACCCTTGAGGAAAGAAGGAAGAGAGGGGACATGATAGAAACTTTCAAGTACCTCAAGGGGAATCAACAAAGTCCAAGAGGGTAGCATCTTTCAGAAAAAGAGATGTGCAAGAACAAGAGGGCACAATTTGAAGATAGGGGGACGGCTCAGAGGTAATGTGAGGCAGTATTTTTTCACGGAGAGGGTTGTAGATGCATGGAACAGCCTCTCTGAGGAGGTCATGGAGTCAAGAACAGTGGGGGAATTCAAGAATGCATGGGACAGACATAAGACAGTCCTAGTGGGGGGGGTAGGAGGAAGTAAGCTGTTGGTTAACTAGGATCTGCAGCTTATCTGTTAGGTAGGAAAATGGGCAGACTAGGTGGTAATGCCTAGCAGTGACACTATCAGGCTGATTCCCCAGACTGACCTCGGATGTCGCTCTCTCTCTCTCATTCAGGTATTCAGACACATTCGGCTGTAATTGGCATTCAGTCACATTGCCAGCTTGCAGTAGTGGCTCTCTTGCAAACAGGACACAGTCTCTGTGTTTTCCCATTGAAGATTAGCAGAAAACAGTGTCTCGGACTCGAGCATTTCAAATGTGGACTTCAAGTAGAAGAGGAGGACATCCTCTCACTTTACTAGCTCAGATTAAATAGAAGAAATTAATCTTCTCACCTTGCAGGTGCATACTTGGACAAAAGAGCCAGTCTCCTCACTTTACAAGTGCAAAATTAAACAAACGAGCTAATATTCTCACTTCACTTTCCATCCATTGAAACAACAGGCAGGCTTCTCTTGGCTATTTGGCCCCGCAGGCACCCAGGTAGGTCTCCAAACTTCTTACAGGCATCACAGGCGAGTTTCTCTTCTCTCAGGAATCTCTCGGATGATGGCATTGACACTGGCCCACGACAACATCACATTTCATTCTATTGTCCAGTCCTTCCAGGCATTGGAAGCAACGCAGAGTGCCATAAGGTAACATAGAGCACCCCCTGGGCTGCTGGCTGAGAAAGCCTTCAGGCAGGTCTCCTTCATGTGAAGCACAGAGAGGATTCCTCTCCCTAGGGAACCTCTCAGACGACTTCCTGCATGTGAACAGCAGAGGGACTGAAGCAGCTTCTTCCAGGCATTGGAAGGCAACAGGAGTGCCTCCTGGGCTGGTGGCTCAGAAAACCCCCAGGTAGGCTTTTCCATACTCTGGCAACATCTTGGAGCAAAGAGCAAGAGGTGAGCCCTCTTCCCTCAGAAGGGGCTTTCACCGAACTGACTAAAGCTGAATCTGTCCTCAGGATTTCAGGTGCTCAGGGCAGCTCCTGATTGGTTCAAGCAGGTTGTCCATCTAAAAATTAATATTTGTCAAGCTCCCTTGATGTGCTGTTGGCTTAGTGTTTGTTTGGGTGCCAAGAACTGTCCCTGCCTTTTCCCATAAGTCCCTTGTTGCAGGCCCTAGGCTTCTGATTTTCTTATTGACCATTGAAGGGGTCATAGGTTGCAAACATGGCTGGTGTAATAGTTTTCATGCTGTCTCAACTTCAAAAGCCTTTTTGCAGCCACACAATTATATTTTACATTTATTTGTTCCCATGTGCTTGTAGATGCTCCTCTGCCCTGTCATCTGATGTCTGAGTGGGGCGAAAACAGGGCTTCCTTGTTCAGTCGCTAACTCCATAGCGCTATCCTCCTGGGCAGCAGAGAGGAGCTTGTTAATATTCATAAGGCAGCCTCGGCTGCTGTTAATACAACATGCGCCCCTTTTAATACCCAGTGCATAAGAGTACTCTTTATCATTTTATTTTCCTCAAAGTGCCTTCGGACCCCCTTTGCCAATATTTACACCTTTTGAGGCCTGGGGTACACATAGGCAGAAAGTGGAAGCCGCCAAAACAGCTTTTAACAGTAAAGCGAAGTAGTGCTTCACATGCGTGCACCCTGCCAGCTTGTGGCAGTGTGCCTATCGCCAGTCACTAATTTGTTTCTTTTTCTTTTTGTGTGTCTTATTTATTTATGCTTCCCCTGAGCCCTCGACTGGCCACTCCTTTGGGCCACCTAGGTCTACTGCCATCACGTCCCTGTGCCATCCGCCGGCCCCATAAGTGCTGTGACCCAGCTAACCTGGTGTATCCCTTTGGGAGGGCCAACCAGGAGAGGCGAGTCGCCCGTAGGGATGCTGTGTATCCCAGCTGCCGTCATCCAGTCAGTTGGGCAGCTAATTTTCTGTTTCAATTAATCAAACTTTATTTAACCAGGCAGTTGCATCATTGAGCAAGCTCATTTGCAAGATGATCCTGGACACAAAGGATGTACACAGTTACAGTAATTCAATAAAACGCAGGACAGTAAAACAAACTAGGTTTAAATAAGTACTCAGTAGGTAACAGGAACCAGATTTAGTAACAAAAGGCAAAATACATACGTGGACAAATACATACCTAGGTGAATTAGGAGACTCTAGAAGATGGAGGAGAGAAGGGAGAGACGCATATGAGGAGTGGGGGGGGGCAACACTGCATTTTTTTTCTCTCAACCCACCCACCACTCTCTAAGTGGTCGAGCTGTGGCAGCATCTTTGGGGTGGCGCAGTTCAGCGGCGCATTGAGGCCACATGTCGCTAAGAACGCCAACCATGAGCCACCACCAGGAGTTGACAAACAGCAGTCCAGGACCCCCCCCCCAGAGGAAAGCATCCAAAGGATGCTATAAACTCCTTTCTTGCTGGACTCTGCTCCTTACGTCCGGGCTCAGAGCGTGAACCTGGGTCGTAAGTGCGTCGTGTGAACACCGATCGCTTGGCATCATGGAGCTGGCCCAGTTTCTCTCTTTCTTTTTTTTTTTTTTTTTAAACACACCCTCCTCAATCCCCCAAATGTTGCAGGGACCTATGAGGATACCAGGAGCACAAATGGGAGGCATACTGGCAGAATAGGTGATGAAGGAGTCTGATAAAGTAAGCCCCACCTATGGGGGGGTACATTTGGAGTAAACGAGGCAGATTCAAGCAAAATGGACAATTTGGTGCATGCAGGATGGTTACACCGTTACTTTTCTGGTGTTGTCTCTTTAAATGCCATCTCAAGTCAGTAAGTTTTTCCCTTTTTCACAATTAACATACAGTTCAGTGTTTTTACTTTCAAAACTGTTAAGCATTCTGTAGCAGTTGCACAAGGAGAGGCAATATATATAAGGGCAAGGTAATTTTTTTTTTTTTTTTTTTTACTCTATTTGTACTCCCTACCATCCTAGGCATCTCTCATGCTCCCATGCTGGAATCCACTGCCCACCTGAACCGCTCCTCCGAACCGCTGCATCGGAATCAGGACTCCAGGCTCCCCTGGCCCACGGAGAGGCCCCAGAATCCCCAAGGGGAGAGTCGGAAGTTGCGTCCGTCATTGGACGTGTGATGGGGCTCCTGATGGTTTCCGTCGCCCCACCCGGTGATAGGGAGATCTTTCCTTGGTTGTATGTCCCGGGAGCTCAGATGTGCAATGATGTCCAGCTTGGCGTGTGCACACTCCCGCGCACACACGAAGGACGTCCACCGCAGCTCCAACCCCTGCAATTGCCGCTGAGCACTGCAGTGCTTCCAGCCACCAGAGGTTGCCAGAGCGTCGGCATGTGCGGACACCCCTCCCCAGGAAAGGAGAGCAGTCCTTGGGATGCTCGATCCTTTCCCAACCCCACCGACCCCCGACGACCCATGCTCGTTCCCGAACCTGGGTTGCCGGTGTGGTGTCCAGCGTCATCGGGCCGGCCAGGGCTTGGTATTAAGCTGAAAAAAATGATTAGAAGTTTGCTAATCAGCTGTAAAAATGCATAGCACTTGGCACAGAAAGGTTAGAGAAATTTAAATATATAATTTTATTAATTTTGTCTACTGTGCCATAGACCCACTGAAAAAAAAAATTGTTAGTCTACTGCTATGCATTTTTGGAAATGGTTAGCATTACCCCCTGTTTCACGTAGTGTTTTGCTATGCTAAACCAGCTATTTAAAACCATGTAAGGGGAAACCTGACAAAAGTTGGCTATACCTAGCTACGAGGGGATCCTGAAGTACGTCCTCCCTCTCATGGGTACATACTGTACTTGAGTTAAAAGAGCTTAACAGGAGGATTACCCTATGAGCTGAGGGTATTTTGGCTAGCATACACGCTAGGGATCCCATGCTTACTGTCCCTCCCTGACTCAGGGTGCTATGGGGCAGTTAGGTTATTAGCCCTTGGCTAGGGCTGTGGTTACTACGCTGCTGGGGTGGATAACTGGCTGGTCCCCTCCCTCCCCCTTGCTTCTGGCTGAAGCTGACGCTCTAGTTCACTTTTAGATTAGCAGAACTTTACAGTAGTTTTTTTTTTTTTTTAACTCTTTATTTAATTTGAGTTTATTTTTCACACTTATAGACATTAACATTCACAAGACCTTTACATAGTATGACAAAAGACAAAGGACAATACATAATACAGTACATTGGGTCATTCTTTTCATAAAGTTGATGTAAACAGTACATTCCTTTCTGTTGGTGAGGAGAGGCTTGGATTCCCTGCTTTATAGTGCTCAACTCCCTCAAGGAATGAAATCATCTCTGTGGGCCATGATGTATAACACCCACCTTTGCCATTGCATTTCAAATTTCTCTTTATGCTTATTTATTATGGCTGTGAGCTTCTCCAATTTGTATATTTGGGATACCAAATCCTGCCATTCCCTGATCGTGGAGGATCTTTGGTCTAGCCATCTTTTTGTTATGGCTTTCTTAGCTGACAGTATGCAGACTTGTATCAGTTTTCTGTTAGGCATTCTGCTTTGTTCCTTCTCTAAGATATAGAAAAAGTACATTTTCTCCGTTAGTTGAACTGTTGTTCCCAACAGCTCTCCCATGGCTGTCTCTAAACTGCCAATAAAAGACTTGATTTCCGCACATGCCCAAAAAAATATGGCTATGGGACGCTGGGGAATACCCACATCCTATCCAACATATAGCTGGTAAGCTTGTATTATATTTTGCCTGGATTGCTGGTACCTTAAAAAATCTAATCATATTTTTCCATGCAAACACTTTCCACTGATATGATCCTGTGCCTACTCTCAGATATTTCAGGCATGTGTTCCACTCTGTAGCGCTTAGCTGCAGTTCCAAATCCCCAAGATAGCCTAACTTTATTTAAGTCATGCTTAAACATTTGCATTAAGGTTCTATACAGATATGATATCATATGTTGCAGAAGGGCTGTTCCCTGCAAGGCCCCTTTAAAGATCTCCAGGAAAAAGGGATTCTCTTCCCCTGGTGTTAAAAAGGCTGGAAATCTTTTGATATATGCTACAGCCTGCATGTATCTAAATCTGTCTCTGGGCCGCAACCCATATGACCCCACCATACCTTCAAAGGTCATTATCTCCCCTTTCTGGAAAAAATGTAATATTGTATGTATTCCCAACTTTGTCCAGATACTAAAATTATGATCCAATCTGGCTGGTTGAAAAGTTTGTATATCTGGAAGGGAATAAAGTAAATGTTTATATGGAGCAGCCTGTTTAGCAGCCCATAATGTTCGCCAACTGATCAATGTATTTTTTGTGTATGGGTTATCTGTAATCTGGTCCACTGAAATTGGTGGTTGGCCGAGAAGAATTTTGTCTAGGTTGAATAGGTCCTCCTCTCTTTTTTTCTAACGCACACCATTTGGCCTCATAATTTTTATGGAGCCATAAAAAGATTACTCTGAGTTGTGCAGCCAGGTAATATTTGTATAGGCAAGGTAGGGCTAAGCCCCCTTCCTCAGAGGGAAGCTGCAGGGTCTGGTATTTCACTCTGGCTGGATTTGAGTTCCATATATATATCTAGAAATTATTTTGTTTATTTCTTTAAAAAAAGATGGAGGGGGTGCAATAGGTAAGCAACAAGCCAGGTATAGGAACCTTGGCAAGATGTTAATTCTTACAGCCTCTACTCTCTGTACTAGTGATAGTGGAACCATATTCCATCGTTCTAGGTCTGATGTTACCTGAATCAACATTTGGTTATAATTTAGGCTATATAATTGCCCCTGTTCTAGTGCCAGCTGTATCCCCAGATATTTCAGACTTGTGACCCCCCACTTAAAGGGGAATCTCTGCCTCGTTATCTCCGAGGGGGAATAGTTCACTGCAATAACCTCTGTTTTGTTAGTATTCACACTGTATCCCGCTATCTCCCTGAAGTCCTGCAACAATAACCACAAATGTGACAGGGTCTGCTCAGGGGCCATGAGGTATATCAACAAGTCATCTGCGTAAAGTGCAATCTTGTGATGCATGCCTCCCACCTCCATCACATGTATTTCTTTCGTCTGGCGCAAAGCCTGAGCCAGGGGCTCCAGGTATAGTGCGAATAGTAGGGGGGGGGCAGCGGGCATCCCTGTCTCATACCTCTATATAGTGATATTGGAGGAGCAGTGTTCCCATTTATTTTGATATAGGCTTTAGATTGTCTATATATAGCCATTATTAATTGTTGGAACTTTTCGGTGAATCCAAACCTGTTAAGGGACTCCAGCAAGAATGGCCATGCTACCCGGTCGAAGGCCTCCTCTGCATCCAGACTTAGTAACAGAAAAGGGGACTTCGACCGGGAAGCGTGGTGCAGGAGGTGAAGTGTTCGCTTCACATTATCCTGCGTCTGTCTTTGTGTGATAAAGCCACACTGATCTAGGTTGATTAGCTTAGGTAAAACTATTTCTAACCTCTTGGTCATAATATATGTAAACATCTTATAATCGGTGTTCAACACCGATATGGGGCGATATGAACCACACTGACCAGGATCCTTCCCCGGCTTAAGTATGTTTGAGATTATTGCATAGTCCCATGTAGGGGGGACAGACTCACCTTCTAAAATCTCTTGGGCTGCTCTCTCGAGGGGGGAATCGGTAAATCCTTAAAATATTTATAAAATTCGCCTGTATAGCCATCTGGGCCTGGTGACTTCCCAGACTTCGGATGTTTTATTGCCGCCTCCCATTCTCCTCGCGTTATTGGGACCATCGGTCGCTCCATCTCATTATGGGCAATCTGAGGCACTTCCAACTTCGCCAGGAACTCGGCTCCCTTTTGGGGATGATAATTAGTTTCTGAGGTGTATAGGGAGGTATAACAGGTCTTGAAGGCCTCCAGGATCTCAGATGGCTGTTTTACAGTTTTCTTTTTTGGGGGAGAGTAAATATGTGTAATTGTATTCTGTAATACGTGTTTCCTCAACCTATGTGCCAAAACGCACGAGGTCTTCCCTCATAGTACTTCTGCCTAATATATTGCAAGGCCTGTTCTGTCTTAATCTGGAGTATCCTCTGGATTTTTTTGTCTAGTCGTTTCCATTAATGAGAGAACAGTGGCATCTCCTGCCATGTGTTGTGCCTGCAATTCTTTATATTGATTTTGCAATTTATCTAGCTGTTCAGTTTGTTGCTTTTTATTTCATGCAGCATAACTGATTAAGTTCCCCCTTAACACAGTTTTTAATATGTCCCATAATGTCGAGGGGCTAACCTCAGGTGAGGTATTTTCCTGTAAAATCTGGGGTATTTTGGTCTCTAGCAACTCTTTAAACTCTTTTTTTTTTATGTTGAGTAAATAGTTGTTAAACCTCCAAAGTGTGGATTTTCTCTCCCCTGTCCATTTTAAAGAAATTAAATTCTGGGAATTAAATTCTGGGAATGATCTGAAGGTATAAATGGTAAGATTTCAGCCTTCTTCAGGAGATGCACATGCTGCTTGGAGATGTGACATAGGTCTTTGCGGGTATATATTTTATGTGGGGCAGAGAAATGTGTATATTCTCTTTTAGTTGTGTTTAAATATCTCCAGACATCTACCCACCCCATTTCCTTGATATATTTCTGTGTAAATTTCTGTACCGCTGTCCATCTCGGAGGGTTAGGATTGGTGGTATCCTTTTCGTTCAGTACTAGATTATAATCCCCTCCTATGATCAATATTCCTTGTTGTTCCGTTATTTTCCCCAGTACTATCCTTGCTGTCTCAGCATCTGTCCCAGGCGGTAAATACAAGCTGGCTAGTGTTAATCAAGTACCCTGATACCTCCCTACCACTATTGCTAGTCTGCCTTCTTTGTCAGAGTAGGAGGAGACTAATTGGAATGGCGTGGAGCGGGGAACCAGGATGGCCACTTCCCTCCATTTCCCTTTTTCATAAGAGGAGGCTATGACATGTTGAAAGCCAAATTTCTTTCTTTTTTGATGTTCCCCTTATTAAGATGTGTTTCTTGCAGCAATATAAAAGTCTGCTTCTGCCTCTTTAATAGAGACAGGACCATGTATCTTTTAATTGGATGGTTTAGCCCATTAACATTCTGGGAAGATACAATGAGCTTCTTTTCAGCCCCCATATCTAATCACTGCACAGATCCCTTTTTTGCTGTGGATAAGGCAGCCATCCTGGTTAGCCCCTGTAACAATTCTCCAGCACTACGCCTTCCCCCTCTCCCGATATGTACGTTTCTTACCATTCGTCCATTGCAAGGAAGAGATCTCTTCCTTCTTTAATCCCCTGTTTTCCCATCTGTGTATTTCCTTCCTTGAGTTCTCTTTTCAGTGACCATTCCTCTCCAAACTTTTTTGACCCAAACAATTAACCACATATAACAAAAAAGTTCCAGAGGTGTAAACCCTATAAAACTAAAACCACCTGCCTCTGGAACTAGAACTATGTACAGATCCAGATGACTTCCAAACCGAGAGGGCATTATTATCTGCCTCTTGAGTGACTGCCTCGAGATGTCTTGGTAGAAGCAGTCAGGAGGAGAGGTAATGGCTATGACCATTAGGTCCTCCTTTCTGTGGTTCCAGTATCACAGAAGGCCCCAAAGGGCCAAGAACATCGTCACCCTCATTACCAAGCCGATTCCTTTAGCTGTGGGGTTTTCCTGTTAGCTTTAAAGGAGATAGAGTTCTCCGTGTCCCCCTCCACCTGGCCATATTTGTTTTAGCCCTTGTCAGGTTGTTTCAGGCTAACCATTAAGTATTTATCGTACTTGTTATATAGCTATTTTACCATCTCATAACAATCAGAGCATTTAAAACCCTTATACTCGCTGTAAGCTCCTGGTAAGAAAACATTAGAGGCCCCCCCCAGTCCAAATATGCAACTTGACGAGTAATGTCTTTTCAGTCTCTTTCTTGTTAAGCTGGAAGATGATCAGTGGATCCAACTTGAAATCATGTAGTTATGACGTTCGCATCACAGTCTTAGAATAGGTATGACCCCAGAAGAACTACACCCGCTTAAGTACGCTGGTTCGTGGGTCTCAATTTGAACACCAGTGTTTTCTGTCCATGTTTTCAGGTCTCAGTTTGTGATATAGGGCTCATTCCATGTTGCCTTCTTCCTAACTCCTGCAGCTGTTAACGCATAACCGCGTATTTCTTGCGATTAGGCCTGTTGCTTATGCGCAGATTCCAGTTTTGATCCCTCTCGAATGGCCTCTAACGTTGCTCCATGTATCCTCCTTGTTCCTGACGAAAGGCTGTCTCTTCAATGCCATGTGCACACATTCCCTTTCTGGCCTCCTGTGGTGAATCATAAATTTCTGCTCCAGAGTTCCACATAATTTTTTAGCCGAGCTGGGTATGGGGTAAAGAAGTGAATTTGTTTAGCCTTAAGCACTCTCATGATGTCCCCATATTCTAAACGCTGCTTTAAAATTTCCGTAGGATAATCCTGATCAAATAGTAGCCTTGCCCCGTTATATTCGATTTCTTTTTGCTGCCCATGCCGCTCTTAGTACTGTCTCTTTGTCTCGGTAGCTAGAAAACTTCACTACCACCGGGCGCGGCCTTGCTTTTGGGTCTGTGGGTCGAGGGGTGAGTGTGCGATGTGCTCTTTCCAGGCGAAACTGAAATGCCTCTGGAAGGGGGACTACATGCTTCAATAGATCAGTGATAAAATTTACCATCTGTCCGACCTCTGAGCCCTCAGGCAACCCATGTATTCTCATGTTATCAAGGCGGGAGCGTTATTCCAAGTCCTGGCATTTCTTGCTTAACCACTCTTGTTGCTCTAGCAGAAATTCCACTGCCTGTTTCATGCGAGATGCCATATCCTCCGAGCTAGACACTCGCTCCTCCACCTGCTGCGCACGTGCCTCTACTGCTGTAAGTTTAGCATTTAGTTTTTTTAAATTCTGCCTGATTTTCAGATCGGAATTGGTGAATCTCATGTATGATTGCTTCAAATCTTGATCTCGTTTAAAGTTTCTCTCTCTCTTTCGGTATCATTCTCTGAGGCCTGTTCACTATGGGGAGAGGAGCCTCCGTCAGTTTGGTTGTTTTGCTTTGCCGATCCTCGGTTGTCCAAGTATTTCTGGACTGCCTCCCCTCGATACGTCATCACTTTGTTACTTTCTGCTTTCTTTGGCGACATTTTAGGAGATGGGTCCGGTTTTTGTGTTAGCTGATTTAATATTTTTTCTCTGGGTGGATGCGCAGCTTTGGGATCAGACCTCCATTCAGGGTTGTGACTTCACCGGAAGTCAGAACTTTACAGTTTTAACACATTAACCATAGCTTGGCTATTGGTGGCCACTTCGCTACTGGTCACCCTTATTGATCTGGGGCACTTTCACTTTATATCCAGAACTTGCTTCCCCTAACTGACCCACTTAGTGTTTATTTAAGAAAACAAGTTTTGGGCTTGCTAGCCCTTATTCAGTAGCTCAACTGGTTAGTTTGACTATGTCTTTAACTGTACACTGGGCCTTTGCTTACGCCTGCTTCTGGCAAGCGCTCTTTCACTATTCACTTCAGGGCCTGTCCTGCCCTTTGCTCCACCTCCAGGAGTCCAATTTTCATTAAATTCTATAACTCTGCCCCTGTGCTTCTGCTTCCTGCTGGAGCTTATAGCAGTATGTTTTTTAATAAATGTAAATAGGGACGCCCTCGCCTATGCTCCTTTACTGGAGCAATTTTCATAAATTAGAATGAATCTGCCCTTGGGCGGTCCTTTGTTCCTTACCCTGAGGAGCTCCATTAGTAGCAGTGGCTGTCCTCGCTGCACCCTCCGGCATGAAAGGAGACTTTTTTTTTTTTAATTTATTTATTTATTACTAGGATTACAAATACCTTTGAACAAGGGTTCTTTAGAAAGGTTCCGCATCAGCAATGGGTGCAAGCAAAACAGTAGTAAGATACAATACAAGGTCAGGAGGTTTAATATAGTAGCAAAAGACAGTACACGTGTATAGACTAGCACAGTAGCAAACAGTCAGTGGCAAATAATGCACAATTAACAATACGGTTGTATATATAGCAAGACACAGATACAAATGAAAACCATCCTGGGGTGACATAAGTGGAGCAAGGGGTGGGGAAAAGGGGGGTAGGCAGTCAAGGATTTGACATTGTTGTAAGTGCAAGAACAGAAAGATAAGTGCTAGGTGTGACGCTTGGCCAATTGGTTATGATTATTGTATGATATTTGTAATACAAAAATATAGTATGTGATTGTCTCACATAAGCAGTGTCCCAAAAGGACGAGCAATACACAAAATGGGGCTAGGAAAGAAGTGGTTTGTTTGTGTGTCCCTGGAAGCATGCCTGTGAACATGAGGGAACACATGCACCAAGTCATGGTGAATGGTGTACAGACACAATGGTTAAGAGACACAGGGGCATCCCTGATGCTTGCCCCTCGCTAGTGTTCTAGAATGGGGTGAAACTGGGGGAACCAGGGCTTGAAATAATGGCCTTAAGGGTACATTTCCACCAGAAATGTTGCTGGTTCACCATACATTTCCTGATCCTTATACATTTCCACACATAAAATAACAGAATGCCAAATCTAGTAAGACACATGTTTATTTATCTGTGAGAAGTTGTTAATAAAGATTTTTCTTAAACTGACTTGTGTTCATCTCTCTTTTAGTCAACAAATCACAAATAGGCTAGCTCAGTCAGAGATCAGCCTTCTCACAGGGACTTTCCCTTACTGTAGGGTAAATGTATGTGGTAACAGTGTTTTGTGTGTGTGTGTTTTTTTTTTTTTTTTTTTTTTTTTTAATCCACGCACTAGCTCTGTGAGAGATTTCCCCACAAGGATCCCCTTACTGTAGGGTAAATTATGTGGTAGCGCATATGGCCATTTAGTCCTTGGACAAATTGTTGCAGATAATTAGGAGAGGACATATCGTCGCACGGACTACACGGAGTTACCGTATTAGTCGCGCGGTCATCATGTTGCTGGACTATTAGTCGCAGTGATCAGAAATCCTGGCTCTCGTGGATAGCTCAGCAGCAACAGAAACCGGAGTCAGGCAGATATAGGAGGAGTGAAACAAATCAAGTGTAAGCCCTTTTGTGATTCTGAGAATGGCTATCCCTCGCTAGGTGAAAAATTAGGAACACTAAGTTACCTAGCTAGTAAACTGAGATCCTCAAATTATCTCCACTTGTACTACGCTAATCTAAAACAGCAGCTTTTCGGTAGATATTAGAGACTTAAAACAAAAAAATGTTCGGTACAGTCATTTACCGAATTAACAGAATCAAAGTGCAGCCAGGTGCTCCAATCTGAGTGGCTGTGCAGCAGTGCGGGCCAGCTGGAGTCCGCTATCAAAACACCACACCAAGCAGCGGTTCAGCACTTAAGTTAAGCCAGGCGGTAGCAACAAGAAACGGGGAACCGTATAAAATGGGATTAGGAGGCAAAAAGAAATAACAGTGAATGAATGATGCAATGTGCAGTCTGTGAGTTTTTTTTTTGTGTGTTTTTTTTAAATGTCGCCGGTAACTCGCCGCAGTGTCTACATTTTGCCTAGAACCAATTTGGCTAGCGACGAATGTAATATCGCCGAATTGACCGCAATAAACTGTCCGCGGTGAATGTAAACCATGTGGTTGCAGCAGGTAATAGTGTTGTTTTTTTTTTTTTTTTTATCCATGCACTAGCTCTGTGAGAGAGTTCCCCACAAGGATCCCCTTACTGTAGTGCAGTAATATGCAATTAAGCATGCAGGATCTTTAATAATTTTTTTTTAACCACACTGAAGCTCAGGCAGACTCTTAATCCTCACAGGGATTTTCCCTACTAGTGTAGGGCAAAGAACTCAGTGAACAGACAGTAATTTAGTTGCTTGATATACCAGCTCAGTGCAGCTCAGATAGAAAATTACCCACAAGGACTTTCCCCCTTATGGCAATTCAGCTTAACAGGAAATAGAATGTTTATGTTTATTTATTTATTTTTTCCCACACTGAAGCTCAGAGATTTCCTGACAGGGACTTAACTTCTAGTGTAGGGCAATGAGCTCACTAAGCAGCCAGTTATTTAGTTTAATACTGCAGCTCAGATAGGTAAATCCCTACAAAGACCCCCCCCCCCAGGGCAATCCAGTGTACTTGGTAAGAAAGCAGGAAATAGAAAGGTTCATTTTTATTTATGTAACCCCCCCTACAAATGGGGGTTCCCAAAAAGTCTTCCTTGAGCTTGCCTAAATGCTCACTGCCAGGCTGGTGTCCTGCGTTTTAGCAGTTTAAATGTGATTGCCAGAGAGTGCCTGTATAGCCTCTGTGTACTGTCTCAAAGAGTTGCATGGATTGCAGTCATAAGTAATAGGAGAGGGAGCTCTATTGAAAGATGTAACTATTTGCTGAAAATCATTTAGAATGATAATACTAACATACTAAAATGCCAGCAGAATAGGCCTAACGGTCTTTCGTGTCTGCTCGTTTTGGTCAGTCCCCAACCTGGGTGCTGACCTTGCTGTCCACCTCGCCTTCTCTGGCTTCTCCCTTCCCAGTTCCGGATATTCTTGCTGCATTGGATTTTGCTTCCAGAACCCTTCCCCTGTACCTGTCCCACCCCCTCTTGAACCCCTCCACTGTCTCTGCCAGCCCCCTAGGCAGTGCATTCCATGGCTCCACCACCCTCTCAGTGAAGTAGCACCTCCTCCTTTCTCCCCTGAATCTTCCCCCCTCCAGCTTCCAGCCATGCCCTCAGTGGCCCCCTCCTCCTTCCTTGAAGCACCCGACTGTTCCTCCCTATTTACCTCTTCATGTACCTAAAGACCTCTATCGTGTCCCCCAGTCCCTTCTCTTCCAATGTGTACATATTTAGCTCTTGAGCCTCTCCTCATAGGTCCTGTCCCCAAGCCCCAAATCATTTTGGTTGCCCTCCTCTGGACCCTCTCCAGGAGGTTAATGTCCCGCTTTAAGTGTGGCCTCCAAAGTGCCGCAGTACTCAAGGTGCGGCCTCACCAAGCAGTTATACAGAGGAGTATCACTTCCCTCCTTCTGGAGGTGATCCCCCTAGCGATGCATCCCAGCATCCTGTTGGCCTTGGCTGCTGCCCTCCTACAAGTCTCAGAGTTGTTCATCTTGACATCCACCACCACCCCCAGGTCCCTCTCAGCCATCGAGACTTGTAGCATTTCCCCAGGGTGTACACTTGACCTGGGTTTCTGGCCCCCAGGTGGAGTACCTTGCATTTCCCTGCATTGAACCTCAGCTTCCACTTTCTAGACCATCTTTCCAGAGCCTCCAGGTCCCCCTGTAGGGCCACCCTCCCCTCCTCCCCATCCACCACCGCCCCCAGTTTCGAGTCATCTGCAAAGAGACTCATCTCACTCCTGATTCCTGTCCTTATGTCAGATACGTAGGCGTTGAACAGAAGGGGCCCAAGGACTGATCCCTGTGGGACCCCACTAATGACCCTCCTTGGGGATGAGACTATCCCGCCAACTACGACCCTCTGGGTCCGGTTCTGGAGCCAATTGCCTATCCATCTGATCATCTGGTTCCCCACCCCCATTTCTCCCAGCTTATCCAACAGGCCCACGTGAGGAACAGAGTCAAATGCCTTGCTGAAGTCCAGAAAGAGGACATCCACTGGTCTACCCAGGTCCAAGGCACTTGTCACCCAGTCATAGAACTCCACCAGGCTTGTCTGACACGATTTCCCCGGGATGAATCCATGCTGTCTATCGTCCAGGCACCCTGACTTATCCAGGTCCCCCCCAGCCTCTCCTTGACAATGCCCTCCATCACCTTGCCCACCACCAAGGTCAGGCTGACAGGCCTGTAGTTCTCTGCCACCTCCCTTGATCCCCCCTTGTGGATAGGCACTATATCGCCACCTTCCAGTCTTGGGGCACCCACCCTGTCCTCAGAGATGGTGAAAAGCTCTGCCAGGGGTTTTGCCAGGACATCTGCAAGTTCCTTCAGCACTCTGGGATGTAATTTATCCGGCCCGGTGCTTTCTCCGTCTTAAGGGGCTGAGGGCTTCCCTCACTCTCTCAGCTGTGATTTCCACTTCGGTGCCCCTTCTCCCTGCTAGCCTCCCCACCTGCCAGTGATGCCTCCCCTCTCCCCAGACCTGCCGATCGGTGGGGTCCCCCTCCTCAGTATCTCTGTCTCCTCCCATGTATGATGCAGCACCCCATTTCCCTAGTGAAAACTGAGGTGAAGTACTCATTTAGTACCTCAGCCTGCTCCCGGGTCTTGTGCCCATCCCTCCCTGATTTAATCCTGCTAATCTGCCCCTTCACCTTCGTTTTTCCCCAATGTATCTAAAGAACCCCTTGTTCCTCTCCTAGTTTCCCTGGCCAGGTTCTGCTCCTTCCTTGCCTTAGCCGCCCTCACCACCCTAGTGGCCCTTCTAGCCATCAGCTCGTACGCCCCTCGATCCCTTTCACTCCTTGAGCACTTGAATTGCCTATAGGCTGCCTTCTTTCCCCGCACCACCTCCTGGACCTCCCTGGTCCACCAACAGGGTTTTGGGCCCTACGCATTTTAGTCTTACTCTTGCACAGGTGCTGGTAGCATCCTGCACCCCTCTCTGATGATTTCCCACCTACTATCAGCGTCCATGTCTGACCCAATCCCATCCAAATGCTCATAGGATCCTTCCCAGTTCCTTAAAATCGCCCCCTGAAGTGGTTACTTCCGTCTTTGTGCAGCCTTCTACCCTCCTAGGTCCAGGCAGAACCAGACCGTGGCATGGTCACTCCCGCCAATGGGTCTCTTACCTCCAGGCCCCAATCTGGTCACTGTCTGCCAGGACCACATCCAGTACCCGTGCCTCCCTGGTCGGTTCCCTCACCTGCTGAGTTAGGAATGCGTCTTGAAAGACATCCAACAGCCTCTGTTCCTGGTCACAGAGGATGTCATAGTCTCCCAGTCTGTTCCTGGCATGTTTAAGTCCCCAACACCACCACCGTTCCTCTGCCCAGTCTGCAGTGTCTCCTCATCTGCCACCAGACTGTCCTCCAGCTCCTCTGCCAGGGCAGGGGTCTATACACCACTCCTATTTTACTCTCTTGCCCCCTTGTTATCAAGGTGACCCAAATCGCCTCCATGGTTCCCTCCGCCTCCCCTACTCCCCTATGCCAATGCAGTTTTTGACTATCATTGCTACCTCCTCCCTTTCCTCCCCTGTCCTTCCTGAACTTAGTGTTCCTCCAGGTTCAGGTCCCAGTCATGTCTTGCAGTGGCCCAAGTCTCAGTGACGCTGCCACATCCACTGCTCCCTCAGTTAGCATCGCCTGGAGCTCAGGCATTTTATTGCCCAAGCTCCTGGCATTTAGCAGAGACTACCTTCCACCCTTCCCTATAGTTCCATTTCCCTGCTCATGTTCCCATGGGGATTCTGTTTCCCCTGGTCTGCACTTTGCCAGTTGGCCTTTTCCTGCAATCCTCCTGGTCCCCAGGGGTGGAGACAGAGTCCCTCCTTTATCGGCACCCCTTGACAGCCTTTTCTCCCATCCCACCCCTTCACAAGTTTAAACCCACTTTTCACCAATGAACCCTCTATTTTCAACTAAGGATTCCCTCCCTCCAAATTGAGATGTAGTCTATCTCTAGCATACAGCTCCTTATCCTCCCAGGTCTCCCCCCAATCCCCCATCAACCCATACCCTCTGGCCTCACACCACTCCCTGAGCCACTGGTTTATCTCCCTAATTTTCATTTTGTGTTCCCCACTAGCCCTTGGCACTGGCAGGATTTCTGAGAAGGAAACTGTGCATTCTGTGTCATGACAGACCCTGGCGAGCTCCCTGAATCTTTTTTTCTTTTTATTTTACCTCTTTTATGCCCCTGCCCTTCCGTCGTTGGTCTGCTCTGGTCACGGACCCTGGAGCCCCGACCACCGGACATGCCGAATCCCAGGTCATCCTGGCTTACCCCCAGAGGCGGGGCCGTGGTACCGACCCTTTATCGGCAGCAGACTGTATCTGGTTGAGGGCGGCTCCGGTGGCCAATCAGGGCAGTCAGGGCAGGCGTCATGTAAGCGCAAGGCAGGGATTTTATCCCCTTATGTTTCCCACCCTCGAGGAGGCGGGGCGTGCAATGGCGCCAGCGTCCGCCCGCCTACCTCGCCCTCCCTGAACCTCAGGCCGGTGGCGTGAGTTCTCCCAGTCTCCACTAGGGGCCCTCCAGCACGGATACTGGTGGGACCTCCCGGAGAAGGAGGCGCCTACGAGCTCAATCCTTCTCCCAGCTTGGCCCTCCGCGACCTGGATCGTTCCGAACCGGTGGCCGCGTCTTAGCAAATCCAACGCTGCGCCGGCAGGCCGAGCTCCTGAATCTTGCCTGTATCTCTAGCTCGCTATTTCCCTCAATGTCATTTGTACCCAGGTGGACCAGTATGTCTGGGGAACCCACAATCCTTGCCAGCTGATATACCTCGTGCTTAGCCCTGTGCACTGTTAGTCCAGGGAAGCATCTTGTTCTAACTGGCCAGGCTTCTCCTCCTATCCCATTTGATACCCCTGATCATAGAATCCCCAGCAGGAGCACTCTGACCACTCCTTTTCCTCCATTCCCCCTTCCATGTCCCTCATCCTTTCTACAGCCCCTCCACCCAGCTGGCTCCGTGCTCCTCCCCTTTCTGGGTGCCACATGCCACCCCTCCTCTCAATCCTATGCCTCTCCTCCTCCTGAGTATCCTTCTGTTCCTTGCTAATTCCCCTCACTGCTTCGCAACTGGTCCTTCTCCCCATCTGCTAAACTAGCCTGGCTCATCCTCCCTTCCTTCCCTGTCTCCATTTAGTTCCTCCTTGCTAGTCGTGCTCCCCTGGCCTAAACCCTCAGCTCCCTTTACTGAATCCTCCTTGTACTTCTGGTCCTTCTCCTTTACCTTTCCTCCCAACTGGTTCTTCTCCTTGTGCTTTCCTCCCTTTTCCCCCTGCCCCTCCTGCTCCGATTCACTGCTCCCCCCATTCTCCTGCATTCAGGTCCCCCCCTGTTCTTCCTGCTGGCCCCTGCCTCCCACTCCCTTTCCATCTCTAACTACCCCTGTCATGGCTACATGACCCCCCATCCCTAAGAGAAGAAGAGAATTGAAGCGGTTAATGAGTGTAAGGTCTGATCCACTTCCTGCCTTGCTTCCTTCTGTCCAGCCCTGGCCATCTGCCTACTTCCTGAGAATGTTGTCCCTCCGTCCCCCTTTGAGGGCCCCAGTTACCTGCCTGCTTCCTTGGTAGTGTCCTTTTGGACCCCTCTGCCAGGTTCCTATGTGACCCCTAGTATTCTCCTGCACTCCTTTCCCTATGCCCCCACCCCAGTGCTTGGTGCAGCCACTGTGGAGATTCAGCCCCCTTCCCCAACCATACCACCCCTTCCCCCAGCTTTCTCCTAATCCCTGCAACCTCCTCCCTAAGCTGTGCTAGCTGGTAGCACACTGGGCAACCACCGAACTTCCAAGCCCAGTCCAGTATCATGGCTGCTTCACACCCTGTGCACCCCACCACCCTCCCAAAGATGCCGGCCCTAATGATGTGTGGTTCCATCCCCTTCCAAATAGGTTTCCTTGGATGAGCTACCAGGTTCCCCCCTAGTCCAAGATACCCCTCCTGCCTAATCAGGTCACCCACTAATCTTACAGACAGTCCCACTGTACACCAGTAACCCTGTTACTAGGTGCAGTACAACACATTAAACTTATAAGGGAAATGAACAACTCCCAAAGCTCCTCTCTCCCAGCCTTTAAATCCTACCCCCAGTGGCTAGAACTACATGAGCTGCACCTGCAGCCTTTTCCTTCAATTGCAGGGCAGGTGTTCCCCTATAATTTGCAGACTTCTGGGGAGGGTGGGCCTTGGGCAGACACCTGACTCGAGAGAGAGAGAGAGAGAGAGAGGGTATCAGCCCTGTGTCTCCCCTCCAAGCCCAGCAGCCGAAGAACTAGGCCCAAGCAAATCCCACCAAATAGGTTTTAAATCAGAAGAAATAGGCCTCAACCAGCGCAGCCTGTTACACAGTGAAACATCCACAAAATGAGCCCCACTTACAGCCACCAAATCAGTTTACAAACATCCAACAGCACCCAAAACAATACCCTGCTAGCCCCTTAGAAGTAAGAAAGAAAAGAACTAACCTACCAAGTAAAATCCACAAGAACCCTGTGAAAACAACAGCAGCAGCTACTGTCCTGGAACACAACTGAACCTGTCCTGATAATGTAGTTTGTCCAACCTGCCTTCTCTGCAGCAAGGACTGTTTTGTTTATCTCCACTATCTTGGTCCTTGACTGCCGAATTGAACCAATCAGTACTGGTGGAACCCAAAATGGAGCTGGACTACAGGAGCTGTCTGGAGTCAAAATCTGTAGGAATTGTAGTTTTGGGCTTTCGGCACCTTTTTGCAACTGAAGGGGAAGCCTTTGTTGTGACTGATAGACAGATCAGCCAACTGAACCTTTTGGATTCTGGGGAAAGTCCCATGCTTGCTGGCAGTTGAGTCTGATCTAAGTTGGGAGCTGAAGAAGCAACAGCTTGACAGTCTCTGTGGAAAGGCCTGAGTTTTGGCCTGCATGCCTGCCTGCTGCCCTTGAGAGAGAGAAGAGAATCAGTTTGGACTGAATCCGAGTTTGTGAGAACGAAGTGAGCCACTGAGTTGTGACCAGGATCAACCTGAAGAAGACCGAAGATTTGCTGAATGCATTGGCCTGTCAGGATTTCCAGCTACCGTAACTCTAAACTACCAGTGTGTGCAGAGACTTTGCAATTGTGACCGGAGAGCGGTTTACCTGGTATGGTAGAATCCTTTGCATGTAAATGTGCTGTGTGTTTATTATGGGTCGTGATTTGGTTCCCCACTGTGTGAACTGTGTGCTGCTTGCTTCGTGCTGTATCCAGCTCAACCAGACTAAATCCACGTTCATCTCCATGCGGCCTCGGCCTTGCCACATTGGCCCTACCAGAGTACCCCACTGCACAGAGAAAGCCATCGACGAGAGACCTGCCTGGGGATCAGCTCCCTGCTCCACGCTTGAACAGGAACAACGCCTCAGCGAATCGTGTGGGCCCTGCTTCTCAATCACCTGCAGTCTCAATTTTCGTCCAGCCTGTGTCCAGTCTTGTGTACAGTGAGTAACCATCAGGGTAGCTTCCTGCAACAACAGCTTAATCTAAGTGTGTCATCTGATTGTCTTGTTTCTTTTCTTTCACGAACTGAGCCCTCCGGCTCCGGATTACAATTAGTGTGTGTGTGTGGTGCATGCTGTTTTCTTCTATCACAGGGCCCCAACGAGCTGCGACGCTGGCCTACCCTGGGCAACGATCCTGGCTAGCCCACCCTTTCTAGGGACATGGATATGTTGTTCATCCACACTCATTGGCAGTATCCTTGCCGCTTTAAATCTTGCCGGAAGGTCTTCAAGCTTGCTCCTCCCACCCACCCGGGTGGTATAACTCTCGGCTCGGCCCCATGACGCCAGATCTTCCTTACCGCTTGGAAGCTCAGGTTCCCTCCTTAGCGCTCTGCGTTTGTGAGCTAGTTCCTATTTCTCCGTTTGCCAGTTTAAAAATAATATTTTGCAAAGACTTCCAGTCTTGATCCCTCGCGGCTGCGATGGATAAATCGACTCCCGGTTCGGAGATGCCCATGCGGGAAAGATGTCTCGGACGGATCCACACTCACGTGTGTCTACTGCTTAGGCCCTGAGCACGACCGCGGGCTTGCGACCTGTGCTCATCTTTCTCGACCCTCGTCCTCGAGACCGTGCTGCCCGATTGCAACTGGGCGTCGGCGTTCCCTCCGGTGAAGTCCAAGGAGGCCCGGTTGGCGGTGTCAGCGGCCGGTATTTCGGCCGGATCAGCTTCAGCCGGATGGTAAGCCCTTCGAAGAGGCGGGCGGGACGTATCTTCCTCGGCCGCGGCATTTATCCGCTCTCTCTGGGTTCTTCCTACACGGCTTCCTTTAAGAGCTTTGTCTGTCCCTCTCCACTAAAGGAGAAGGGCCTGCGTCTGCTGGACCTTTTCTCGGTCCCAAAGAGGGACAAGGGTGCAAGTCCCTCCGTCGTAGCTCTTGGGAAGCGGGAAGGTCCCTCTCCCGGGCCGTCGACCCGTCGCTTGATCGACCCGCTCGGCTTGACACTGGCCTCACGGTGTCCCGTCAGGTCAGTTGGCACGAGACTCCCACTGATGAAGTCGAGATTTTCTCGACCCATTAGACAGGCTGTCGCCTTTAGCAGCCGAATTCCCCTCTCCCGGTTCCCCGGAGGAGTTGAGATCCCGTGGGCTCGCCTGTGCCTCCGGTTCCGGAGCCTCGGATGGACCTTCCGGGCGAAGGAGTGTCGGTTCGGCCGGCCTCCCTGCACCGACCCGAGTTCCGGGACTCCTGGTCCGGTCTGGGACCTCTTCCCTTGATCAACCCGTTCCCACGTCATAGGCGGTCTCGGTCCGGCACCATGCGGTAAGCGGCGTCGCCCTTCGTCTCGTCCTCCTCCTCGGATGAGGAGGCTTGGCGTAAATGCGTCGGCGGTGCGAGGACCTTATGTTGCAACAGCTCCTCCTGGCGGGGAATAAGCCGACTCCGGCCTTCCCGGCCATTAAGTAACTGTCACCGGGCGGCCGACACAACCCCTCGACTTGCCGAGGGCCTATACCCAGGCGGTTGTTCGGCCAAAACCAACTGCTCCACCGATTGCGGTGGAACCTCCGCCTCCACAGCCACCAGTGGGGCTCCGACCAGAGATTCCGAGTCGGCTAAGGGTTTACCCATCGGCTGTCAGTTACCCTCACTCCCGACCGACCTCGGCAGGTGAAGGGGTGGTTCAGGCCAGAGCAGCTCTTGAGGACTCTTCGAGTCCGAAGATGATTCCTCCTTCTTCTCCAGCGACTGGACTTGGGTCTTCAGGAGGTCAGCCAATGGGCGATAGCCCGTCGTCCTTCCTAGGACTGCTCCGGCTCATCTCGGAGTCTACCGGGATGGAGCTCGAACCCGTTCAAAGCGGGCCAGGTATCCCTCACGGAGATTCTGGACCGAGGGAGTTCTCCGGCGGAGAGCCTTTCGGTGGCCGAGGCCATAGTGGGTCCAGCACTGGAACTTTGGCAGCGCCTGCTTCCTGCCCTCGCCTGGCCAGGATGGCCAGGAAGTATGCGGTCCCTACGGTTCCTTGTCCGGTTTTGGAACACCCCTCTGCTGAGGGTTGGTTACCGACAGCGTTTTCGGCCCCGTAGCGCCAGGGATGTGGACAAACCTCTGACAAGGGTCCAAGAAATTGGACTATGTCGGGCGAAAAGTCTAAGCTGCGTCCTCTCGCCCCGTCAGGCCAGTTGCGGCCGTCCTCATGGCACATTTTTCTCATGCCCTGTTGGGCTCCCTGGATGAGGTCATCCCTCATCTTCCCGCCGATCTGCAGACTACGGTTAAGCAGGTGCGGGACCAGGGCAGGGCAGTGGCCAAACAGCAGCTCCAGACTGCTTTGGATGTAGGGGACTCATGTGCCAGATCGGTGGCGGCCGCAGTGGCTATGCGTCGGCGGGCTTGGCTGAGGATATCCACCTTTACTTCGGATACCCAGCACAAGTTGGCGGATGTTCCCTTTTTGGGGACTGACCTCTTCGGCCCTGGGGTGGAAGGTCACCTGCAGAGGATCGAGAAGTCCAATGCCACCTTGGACTCGGTCTCTTCCGCTCAGAAGGACAAAGGCGCAAACCACAGCCTAAGCCCTTTCCGTCCTTCTGTGCCCCGGTGGCGCGGCCCAACAACGTCAGGGCCAGCAGGCTCGACTTGGCATCCCAAACCCAAGCCGCCCGGCTTCCTCTAACAGGAGGCAGGGAGGAAGGGCCCAGGAGGTCCCTCGGCCGGTCCTCCTCCAAGCCTGCCCAGTGACGGGCTGAGGGTGTCGCCCCATCCCGTCACCTTACCCCTGGGTCCCCGTGGGAGGCGGCTCCGGCACTTCCGTTCCGCCTGGTCGCTGTTACCACGGACAGGTGGGTCTTGAGAGTGGTGGGAAGAGGCCTGCCTCTGGAATTCGAGCAGGCACCACCCTTCAGAGCCGTCGCCTCGGGGGCCTGGATCCCAGCCTCACTGGCGGCTCGTCGAGCCGACAGCCATCTCCTCCTCCAGAAGGAGGTGGTAAGAGGTGGTGGACCCTCTTTCAGACCCAGGGTTTGTGTCCAGGTACTTCCTGGTTCGAAGCAGACGGGGGCTGGCGCCCCATTCTCGACCTACCGACCTAAACAAGTTCCTAAGGTCTCGAACCTTCAGGATGGTCCTCTGGCTCAGATAATACCATCCTTGGAGCGCGTGTTGGTTCTGCTCTCTGGACTTGCAGGCGCCGTTTTTTCACGTCCCTATCCGTCCGTCTCACCAGAGATTCCTCGCTTCCGGCGGAAGGATCTCTTGAGTTCAAGCCATGCCCTTGACTTGTCTCCAGCTCAGGGTCTTCCCAAATGCATGGCAGTGGTGACAGCATTCCCTGCGGCGCCCGAGGGTCGGGTGTACCCTACCTGGACGACTGGCTGATAGCAGCTCCCTCCAGGAAGGGAGGCGGAGTGGTCAGAGATCTGGCCCTCCAGGTCTGCTCTCAACTGGGCCTCCTTATCCAACGAGGCCAAGTCGGACTTCGAGCCGAAGCAGGTGATTTTATTCATCGAGCAGCCTCGACTCTCTTCGAGCAAGCGCGGCTCGGCGGACAGGGCGAGGTTCTTTCCTCCTTGCCCGATCATTTCTGGTTGGGCAATTCGCCCTGCCGGGACTTCCTGCGCCTCCTGGGTCTCATGGCGGCCTGTACCAGCGTGGTCCGTTGGGCCCGCTGGAACATCGTCCTTCAGTGGGGACTGGCCGCCAGTGGTCTGGCCGCTGCGATCCCTTGGACCAGCTTATGCCGGTGACACAGGGATGTGGAGCGCTCTCCAGTGGTGGACCGTTCCAGATCATTTGCAGGAGAGCACTCCGTTCAATCCGCCCGAGCCGGCGGTCTCTCTGTCGACCGATGCCTCTCTGATGGGTTGGGGTGCCCATCTGGGGAACACCGGGCTCATGGCCTCTGGTCCCCAGGAGTCCCGATGCCACATCAACCTGCTGGAGCTCGGCGGTCCGCCTAGCTCTCACCGCCTTTGCTCCGTTCCTCCGGGGTCAAGTGGTCCGAGGTCCAGGCGGACAATACCCGCGACCATGTACTATCTAAACCGCCAGGGCGGGGCCGCTCCATGCTTCTATGCAAGGAAGCTCTCCGCATTTGGTCACTCGTTCGCAGCCTGGAGGCGGATCTCCTAGCCATTCACGTGGCAGGAGCCTCCAACACCCTGGCGATGCCCTGAGCGGATAGGGGCTGCATCCCGCAGTGGTCTCTCCTACCCGGAGGTAGTTCAGCATCTGTTCTCCCTTTGGGGCACACTCAGGTGGACCTGTTTGCCTCCATGGAGAGCGAAGCTGAGTCTGTTTCATGCCGCCCCCTCAGCAGGGCTGCGCTGCAGGGGATGCCTTCCGAGGCAATGGACCCCGGGCCTCTTTCGCCTTTCCCCATTTCCCTTGATCCACAAGGTGCTTCTCAAAGGCGAGGAGGGACAAGGCGCAGGTGATTCTGATAGCCCCAGACTGGCCTCGCCAGTTCTGGTACCCAGATCTCCTCAGTCTCAGCTCCAGGACTCGCGGCAGCTTCCAGCTCGCCCGGACCTGCTCTCAGTCAATCAGGGAAGGTGTTCCATCCGGACCTTCAATCCCTGCACCTGACGGCCTGGTTCCTGGCGGCTAGAGTTCCAGGCTTTGGGTCTTTCCGACGAGGTCCTCAATGTAGTTGAGGCGTCCCGTAAGTCGACCAGAAAATGCTATGCCTTCAAATGGAAAAGGTTTTCCATTTGGTGTCAGAACAAGGGCTTGGACCCTTCCTCCTGTTCCTTGGCAAGCATCTTGGACTATTTATGGTCCCTTCTAGTCAGGGGCTTAGATCGGCGACCCTAAGGGTGCACCTGGCAGCCATCTCTGCTTACCGAGGCGGGCGGGGAAGCAGTCGGTGCGCAGGAGAAGGTGGTCTGGCGCTTTTTCAAGGCCTTGATCACATTTCCCTCAGTCGCGGGAACCCCACCTCCGTGGGATCTACTGCTGGTACTGGCAAAGCTCATGGGCAAGCCATTCGAACCTATGCACAGGTGTGCTCTCTCTCACCTGTCGTGGAAGACCGCCTTCTTGGTGGCTATCCGTCAGCCAGAAGGATGGGAGAGCTCCAGGCGCTTTCCATCGAGTCTCCTTACCTGGTCTTCCACAGGGACAAGGTTGTCCTGCGCCCCACCGAAATTCCTTCCCGGTGGTGTCGGAGTTTCACCTTAACCAGGTGTTGACTCTGCCGGTGTTCTACCCCAATCACACCTCGGAGGCTCTAATAGGCTCCATACTTGGACCCTTGGAAGGGCGCGCTTATTATAAGGAGCGCACGGCTGAAATTGGGAGAGGTTCGCCAGCTGTTTGTCACCTACGCTGAAGCCGCATCTGGCAGACTCTGCAGCTAAGCGGACGATAAGCAGGTGGGTAACCTCCTGCATAGATCTCTGCTATAAGTTGGCGGGCATGGAGCCTCCCAGAGGGATAAGGCTCATTCTACCCGCATACTGCCCAGCGGTGGCTGCTTCCAGGGGCGTCCCTATCCAGGAAATCTGCAGGGCTGCTACCTGGAAGTCAGCAAACACCTTCATTACCACTACCACATCGACCTTGAGTCACGCCGGGATGCTGGTTTTGAGGCCTCGGTTCTCCAGTCTCTCTTTCCCAAGTAAGTATATGGGGTGTGCGTCTTGCCTCCCTCCTCCCGGAGAACTGCTAGAGTCTGCCAATGAGTGTGGATGAACAACATATCCATGTCCCTAGAAATACAGGTTACTCACCTTAACAGGAGTTCTAGGAATGGTATATGTTGTTCATCCCTACGTCCTATCTCCCGGCCGGCGCACAACCTGAGCTTCCAGCGGGCCAGATCTGGCGTCATGGGCTGGAGCCAGAGTTATACCACCCGGGTGGGTGGGAGGAGCAAGCTTGAAGACCTTCCGGCAAGATTTAAAGCGGCAAGGATACTGCCAATGAGTGTGGATGAACAACATATACCATTCCTAGAACTCCTGTTACAGGTGAGTAACCTGTATTTCTTCACCTTGGTACCCAGAGTGTGTGACTGTTTATGGACCCTGATACAGCCTTTAAGCAAAATAATCTGGTTACGTCCCTCCCTAGTTCAAGTCCCTTAAATAAATCAGATCAAACTCTTTTTTTTGCATTTACTCTGACTGTGGTTCCAGTTTGTGCAAGAGTACTGTACTGCTGTTATTTGCTGTGTATAACCTTGTTTTGCAGGGGGTCCCCAGGGTCGAGCCAGAGGAAAGCCCTGGTGGTAAGTGCAAACAGTATGGGTACTTATGTGGTGTATCAGGGGTATTGTGAAAATGATTATTGTGTATTGTTCCAGCCACTAGTAAGGAAAGGGGGGGGGGTTACAGTGTCCCGGAGGGCTGTGCCCAGGTTAGCTTGACCACTACCAACCCTGACCTCCAGGTGGAGGCACCCATTTCAGAACTCTGGCCCCTTAACCTGCTCCTAGCCAAGCAGGCAGGGATCATAGCCCTTGGGATAGTGCCACATAGGGGTTACATTTACACTGCCAGCAAAGGTATTTTCTCCACAAGTCTGTCCCCCCTTACTGAAGGCAATATGGGTAATTATCGTATGCAGGAATTTTATTTTTTAAGCAACTACAGAGTTAGATTTTCCTACAGTCTTAGGACTTCAGAAATTAATAGGCAGTCTGTGGTTTTATTCTATCAGACTGCAACAGTTGTTGGCTCTTTCTGACTGCTGACTGTCACATCCTCCTGGAATATTTTTTCCACACTTGGTTTATTTTAAATCAAAAAGCCTGCCTGTAGAAGGCATACAACTCAGGCTCATTATGTCTACTGTCCACAGACCAACCACAGTAGCAGACCACCTCTAAGTTCCCGAGTCCCCTTGGAACAAATAACTGCAAATTCAGTGTCCCCCATAAACTCCTCAGTAGTGTGTTCCAAGGATGTTTTGTTTTTTTTTTTTTCCCCACTAAACTGTCAGATTTAATTCTGCTATGACCCCTACTACTCCTCCCTCGGACTTGTGGAAAAAGCAATTACTTGGCTGTATTCTCAGAGTGCTGCAGCTACTACTGACTGCTATGCACTTGAGGACGATTGTAATTCTTTTTTTAATGAATGAAAATACAGACTGTAGTTATGCCGTGACTCCGAGAATGTCACTCACTCAACAGAAGTAAGTGCTCCTTCCTCGTTCTTTGCCAACAGACTTCTGATGCCCCTCATGTTCAGATCAACAGGAAGAGCTCCTGGACAGCAAATTGCGAATGGAAACTGGAGTTAATCACACATTGGTCGTGTTGTGGTAAAGACCCATAGCTGTTCAATGAGCGCCTGCTTGTAGGATCGGAGTCAATCCCAAGCCTGCACCGAGAGGGTATGATGGCACGCTTCACCCACCTGCTCCCCTCGCATGAGACCTGAAGCATGTCCGCAGCCGCAGAGAGACAGACTTGTTCGCGTGCGCCTCCAACTGGCAGAAAACTGCAGGGTACAGCAGCAGCAACAGCATTTTCACATGGAAATGCAAAACTAGAAGGAACATTTCCTGCAGCCTAACTGCATTTCCACGGAAATACGGAAAGGCTATATTTCGAGCTATGGGGAACTGTGCAACAGGTGGCTGTAGCTAAAATGTTAGCAGTTGACGTCATCCTTGGCAACAATCTGAAACGGGATGGTGTACGCATTTACCCATAGCTAAGTGGGAAGGGGAAATTGTAGTTTCCCGGACCACATAGAAGCCACTGTGGAAACCACTGGGAGGCTGGTTTCCCAGCCTGTGTCCCCTGATATGGAGACTAATGAAAGGGGAGTAGAAATTTCCCCAGTAGCAGTTAACCAAACAGCTACGGAGGGTTAGTCCGAAGAAGGAGGGGTGACCCATTGTCAGAGGGTTACGTATGACAGTGATCCCAAGTTCCCTGGTGCTAGAGATAGGGACCCTAGTTTAGAGGCTGAAGAGGACCTGTCCCATGCCTTAGGAATGTGTAAGGCATTTGCAGCTGCTCAGAAAAGTGACCCTAGTCTAGAGAAGCCGAGGGCTTGGGCAGACTCTGACAGAGCACAGGGAGGTGATGGTAAACATAAGGTTTATTGGGAAAATGGACTGATGTATACTCAGGATGCTAAGACAGAGGGAGGGGGTGATAGGCAGGCAGCTTGTCGTTCCCCAGGGGTACCGTGAGCAGTTGCTCAAGATTGCACATGATATTCCCTTGTCTGGTCATCTGGGAATTGTGCACACTATGCAGCAGTTGGCCCAGAATTTCTTTTGGCCCAACTTCACCCAGCAGGTGAAGGAGTATTGCAGGTCTTGTCACTGGTGCCAAGAAATAGGAAAGGTGGGTAAGAAAACTCAAGCTGCCCTAATTCCATTGCCCATAGTGGAAAAGCCATTCCAGAGGGTGGGAATGGATATTGTGGGCCCTTTAAATACCCCCAGCTCCCTCAGGAAGAGGTTCATCTTGACTGAGGTGGATTATGCCACCCGGTTTCCAGAGGCAGTCACCCTGTCCTCACTGAGGACAGACAAAGTGACAGATGCCTTCCTTGGGATTTTCTCCCATGTTGGGTTTCCACAGGAGGTAATCACCGATCAAGGGGGTTCCTTCATGTCGGACCTGATGAAATGTTTGTGGGAGAAGTGTGGGGTGGTGCAGAGACTCACAACACCTTATCACCAGCAAGCCAGTGGGCTTGTGGAAAGATTTAAAGGTACCCTGAAGCCAATGCTCCAAGTGTTTGCCGAACAGCATGGGAGGGACTGGGAGAAATACCTCCTCTACTTGTTGTTTGCATATAGGGAGGTGCCCCAAGAGTTGACAGGATTTTCCCCTTTCAAGCTCTTTTATGGATGCTGGGTACGTGGGCCCCTAGACTTGATCCGGGAGGATTGGGAAGGCAAGCATGCCACCCAGGGCACTCCCATAGTGGATTACGTCCTTAGGTTTAGGGAAAGACTGAACGAGCTTATGGGGACAGCCCAGAGCAACCTGGCAGCTGCCCAACAGAAACAAAAAGTGTGGTACGACTGCAGAGCCAGAGCTCGCTCGTACACGGTGGGTCAGGAAGTCATGGTCCTTTTTCCGGTCTGGAAAGACAAGCTGCAAGCTGAGTGGGCAGGACCGTACAAAGTAGTTGGAAAGGTAAATGATGTGAATTATATCATAGTTACCTGACAGAAGACATACAGAAAGAATGTACCATGTCAACATGATGAAGCCATATATTAATAGGGCTGACATGGTGTTTGCAGTATGTAGTCCTGGAGAGGGGGCGGATGAAGGAGACCCCCTTCTAGACTTGCTGGAAGAAAGCAAGCGGGAGTTCTCTGTGGAGGCAGTTAAATTGTCACCCCAGCTGGCCCCGGACAAGCTCCAGGAAGTAAAGGTTTTAGCAGACTTTGCCCCACTGTTTCGCGCCAAGCCTGGACTAACCCCCTTAGCGACGCATGATGTAGAGACAGGGACACAGACGCCCATACGGCGTCAGCATATCGAGTGTCTGAGGCGGTCCAAAAGGACATTAGGAGGGAGGTGGAAGAAATGCTGGATTTAGGGGTAATCCAGAGATCCCACAGCTCCTGGGCCTCACCTGTTGTCCTTGAGCCCGAGCCAGTGGCTGTACTCCTTTCTGTGTGGACTGTCGTGGACTGAATGCAGTCACGAAGTCTAGACGTCCACCTGATGCCCCTGACGGACAAACTCCTGGACAAGTTGGGAGGGGCGACATACCCTACGACTGTTGACCTGACAAAGGGGTATTGGCAGGTAGAGTTAACTGACAGAGCTAGGGAGAGGTCGGCCTTCATCAGTCTGAAAGGCTTATTTGAATTTAAAGTAATGCCTTTCAGAATGAACGCCCCATCCACTTTCCAAAGGTTGGTGAACCAGGTACTAAATGGTGCTGAGGAGTACACCGTGGTGTACCTGGATGACACTGCCATCTTTAGTGCCTGCTGGGAGGAACATTTGTCCCACCTTAGGGAAGTGCTGTGCAGGATACAGAGGGCCGGGCTCACTGTCAAAGCTGAGAAGTGCCAGGTTGCCATGGCTGAAGTGGCATACCTCGGGCATGTTGTAGGCCGGGGACAGCTCCGTCCCAACCAAGTAAAAATGGAGGTAATCAAGACATGGCGTGGACCAGAGACGCAGAAGCAGGTCGGGAGTTTTCTAGGGACAGCAGGGCACTGTCGGAAATTTGTACCCAATTACAGTGCCCTGGCTGCTCCCTTATCTGACCTGGTAAAGAAAAAGATGCCTAAGAAAATTACTTGGGAACTAGCTTGTGAAAAAGCCTTTACCAGACTGAAGGAGGCACTGTGCAGTGCTCCTGTATTGACAAGTCCTGACTATAGCAGACCCTTTATAGTCCAGACTGATGCCTCAGATGTGGGTATTGGGGTAGTACTGAGTCAGACATCCAACCAAGGGAAAGATCACCCTGTAGTGTACCTGAGTAAAAGGTTACTTCCAAGGGAGCAGGCTTACTCTACTGTGGAAAAAGTGTCTTGTCATAGTGTGGGCCCTAATGAAGTCAGAGCCATACTTATATGGGTAGCATTTTGAGGTACAAATGGACCACAACCCCCTGGTTTTACTGACACAAATGGGGAAAAACTAATGGTAGACTATTAAGATGGAGTCTTGCCTTGCAAGGGTATGACATGACGCCCTTACATAGGGCTGGAGCGACCAATCAGAACGCAGATGGCCTGTCGTGTCTATATGAGGAGTGAACTGACCTTAGGGAGCTCATCCCATGCAGGAGATAGAGCCCCCAAATTCAGTCTAGGTGGGGAGGATTGTGACGCTTGGCCAGCTGGTTATGATTATTGTTTGATATTTGTAGTATAAAAATATAGTATGTGATTGTTTCACATAAGAGAACCTGTGCTTTCATGGGTGCCCCCCCCCCCAAGGTTTCAGTGAAGCTACAGGATATGTAGCTGACCAGGAGATCTCTGTAATGTAATTAACTTCCTTGAGAAATTGCATTTTATGGCCTTTTTATGACTACATGCTTTGAAGTTGGGAAACTAAAATATACATTTTATTACAGGACAGGACATAATTTACCGTAGGTGATTCCTGTTGGCTATATCGCATCTAGGTGACAGATTGCAGGGTTGTAAATCTCAAAGGAACTGGTGGGTCAAAGACTCATAATTGGGGAAATGAGTTTTTGCTGAGGTCATCTTATTTAATATACCTCCTGATAGAACATCATGTTTGTATTTTTTTATATTCTAAAAGGAGGAGTTAGATGACTCACAGAAGGGGTGTGGAGAGACAGAGTTAATCTAATACTTGTGTCTGAACTGTTTGAGATACCATCTTGGGACTCTAAAGAGACACATTTCTCTGATTTAACTTTAAAGGCACTTACAGAGCCGACCCGCTGACGCAGCGGTTGGATTTCCGCTTGCGATGCCAGCGACCCGGGTTTGGGAACGAGCATGGGTCGCTGGAGGGCCGGCCGGGGGGAGAAGGATTGAGCGTCCCATGGACAGCTCTCCTTCTCCGGGGGGAGGGTAGGGGACTGGTCCGGCGCCTGCTGGCTCCTAGCAGAGGCTGGGAGTATCACAGGACGCATGGCCTAATGATAATGGGGGAGAAGCGGACGTCGGCGTATGCCGTGATGTCACTACGCTACACCCAACAGAAAAAGGGAAAAAGATTGCTCGCTGGTCGCTGGATGACAGCTCTCTGCTCCCTGAGTGCCTCCAGCGCCTTCCCAGGGCCTCCTGCTCTTCAGCAGCATCCCCGGGCCCTAGTAGTGTGTGCTGGGGTCATTCCGTCCCCCTGGTGCCTTCCCCCTCAGAGGAGGGGGACCCGTCTGGTGAAGGGATATGCCAGGATATCCCGGGGATCGGCTGCCATATGGGGAGCAGAGGAGGGCTGGGTAAGGTCAGTGGGGCTGGAGGGAGCTTGTGGAGCCTGAAGGAGTGGGGACCAGCGAGCACGGGAGGTGGGGGGAGGCACCTAGAGAGGTAATACTTTAGAAAAGATCTAAATGTGTTTTGGTAGGAGTGTGTTCTGTAGTTTTCCTTGTTTTTCTTTTATGTGATTGTGTTGCTGTTTGATATTTGTTCTGTATTTTATCTTACTGTTTTTATCCATTTTTAGTAAACCTATTCTTAAGAGACTGCCTGGGTGTCTGCCAGTTCTTTTTGCATGTGATATATAGAGGGTTAAGTCTGACAAAATGGTTCAACAGCTTGATGGTGTTACTGAGCTTGAGTAAAAAGGTAAGAATATTCCTAAGGTCTCTTATAGAGTTAAAAGGGCTCATTTTGGAAGCCTGGCTGGGTGCCCCTGGCGAAAGATTGTACCACAATCCCCGAAGAGGGTACATATCTGAGTCTGTACATAGGGTACGTAGCATAAGGTTCACAGTTTGAATCCCCCTAGAACTTGAGACTAAAGGTGATTTGGACCCAAAAGCAGACAGGAGGGTTACGCTGTCTGTTACCTGTTCACACTATTGCGCTCGGAGGTTGGCACTGTGGGAGCAGAGGGCCTGACCTGCTGAATGCGTTTGTGACACTAGATAGTCTGGGGGTGGAGCAGCAAGAGATAGGGTGACAAGGAGGTGGAGACAGGAGGAGAAGAGTGAGAGAGGGGTAGAATGGTAGGTGGGGTGGGAGAGAGAGAGAGAGAGAGAGAGAGAGAGATGGGGAGTAGTGGGGGATGGAGGGGCAGAGAGAAGTGGGGAGGGTAGCAGAGGAGGACAGAAGAGGAAGGAGAGGTGAAACAAAGCCGCAAGCCTAGACAGAGCAGTCACAGCTGCTGAGGTCTGTGAGGTGCTGGTGGAGTTTACGTTTGAATGGGCCAGGCTTATTTTTCAGCTGCAATTTCAGGGGGAAGGTTGTTTTTGAGGCAGTTCTGGCTGACAGCATCTGTCCAGTGGTGCTGCCGCTGACTCACCACCCCGGCCTGAAATTTGATGGAGTGGGGAGGCGGGAAGTATGCTAGCTACTTTGACTGGCTGCATGCAGGTGTAAGTCTTCCCCTATGGGGCGTTGCTGGGCTGCTTGCTCCTCCCTGACGCGGTCTCTCTCACTGAGGATGTGCCACTGAGGGACTGAAAACTTATACTTTTTTTTTTTTTTTAAATAAAACAACAAACG
This sequence comes from Neoceratodus forsteri, assembly GCA_016271365.2. Taxonomy (NCBI): domain Eukaryota; kingdom Metazoa; phylum Chordata; order Ceratodontiformes; family Ceratodontidae; genus Neoceratodus; species Neoceratodus forsteri. The sequence continues at coordinate 369,045,738 of CM028132.1, read as the reverse complement.
TGGCTAAACAGAGCCCACGCTGCAGCTTCTGACTGCAGAACCCACTGACCACTGGGGAACTGCCACACTGCACAGACCGCCACAACACTACGGGGCAAAAGGACGACTGCAGGTACTAATTACCCTTTTAATTTTTACCTCCCTGCATCCCCTCTCTCCCTTTCTGGCCACAAGGCTTTTCTTTTCTTCGGGTTTGCCTGCCCCAACTGGACTCCTTGCTGGCAGAATTCAAACTCTCTAATGGCTGTTACTGGCCACTCGAACTCTCCATAGTTTCGGGATGCTGGTCAATAACGACCAGCAAACCTTAGCGATCCCTTGAGGCTGGGATCTCCAAGAGCTGGCACAGCCTCGTGCCAGCTTCTGGGCAAGCTGCAGCACATGAAAATAAACGAGAGTCTCTATGGCAGATGTGAAGCCCAGACCGCTGCACAGGTCGGGGCTTCACCTCCGATTTCCCCTCCCTCCCACCGCAGTCACCATATCAAATTAATAGTTTAAAGATCATGTGCTACCCTTTTTTTTCCCCCTGTAATAAACATTTTAGTACAGGTCCTTGTGTTGCAGTTTCTCTGTAATTAATCTTGATTTGCCTGCTCTGTAAATCACCTCAAGCAGTCACGCTGTTTGCTGTTTCTGTGCCTCTGAGCCAGAACGTGGGCATGCTGATGTAATTCCAGAGTAGGAAGCACATGCCAGTCTGTTCATGTGATACTGTTTTGTGTGTATAGTAGCAGTAGTCAGTGCTGTGAAGATTGTTACACTATCAAGTCAAAGTCAAGTATATTGGCAGGAAATACTCCATTGAGCATGAGCAGGATCATTTACAAGGAGGTCCTGAACAGATAAATCGTATACTCAACACATATGCAACATAGAAGGTACACAGAATCCAATATATATTAATAAAAATATATCCAATATGTATAATAAAAAAAAAAATATTTACAAGTAGTACTCTAAATAAGATTTAATTTTTAATTTAGTTTTTGTTGACCGGGTAAGTGCACTAGACAAATCCTGCCTATTTTCAGGCACGACCCGGGGGAGGGGAATACAGATGAATGCCAACTGACCTTAAACCAGATTAAGCTATTGGTGGTATTAGATTAGGACAGTGGAGGTAATACATGGTAAATGGTACACTGAGACTGAAACCTAAGATGGATGTTACTGCTCAGTCTAAGTTCTTTGAAATGTAATGCATTCCATTCGTTTTACTGTGACTTGAATCTGTTTGTCTGGGTCATTTTTTAGCAATGGTCATCACCTTTCTTTCAAGTCTGCTGTAATGGTTTCTGTCCTTTCCTTCCTGTCATCCCATTTCCCCTATTGACAGTGGGGGCTGTGTGTCTGCAGTGACAGCCTTTACTTCTACAAATGAAATTGTAAATTGTAGCCTAATGGACATCTACAAGTGTACTCGTTTTGCTATACAAATCAGTAAGCATGAAAATCTGAAATACAACCAACTAGAAGTAGGCTGTCAACCAATGCAGCGGTTTTATCACAGTGCTACTATATTATTGCGATTCCCTTTGTATGTAATGCAGTGTTCCCCAACTAGTTTCCCACACTTATGTTGTTTATGGCTATCTTCAAGTGTCACAGTGTGGTCTTCTTTGTTGCTTTTAGTGTTCATATCGGCACAGTGCTTTTCCCCTGTTAGTAGTCCCACAGCGAGAAGAGCTGCTGTAACAGTTTGTCACAGAGCTTTTTCCCCTGCTGCTTTGTTGCTCGCTGCTTTTTCCCTTGGCAAGACCTTAGTCCTAACAGTGCAACCTGAAGAGCTGACTTGTAAGATTTTTCCATCCTTTCCTGTGCAGTACATTATGGCATGTTAAGTTTTGGCATGTGGCTGCAGAGTGCAGCATGGATAAAACTGTACATTCCTATGGTAAAACACTTGAGCAGTCCATCATTTGCTGAACTTATAACAAATATGGGTGAGAAAGACGACTGCAATATGTGTGTGATTTATGTCTGGTACAGATGTACTGTTATGTAAAGCAGTGCACATTTACATAAGGTATTCATCATAACCACCACAGGCTGAAAGTGCTGCTTGGTGTCCCTCACCATTGGCTGCAGTATGATTTGGGAGGTGGAAATTGTTCTGTTTTGTGCATTCTGCATCCTCTCCACAATTCTGTAAGTGTATAATGCTTCTCCGCACAAATCCATAACTCGTGTTCACACCTGCGCGGCCTATCGATACGTGTTCCTCAATGCAATGGTAGTGATCAGAGGCGAAGTTATTCTTAATGTTATACGCATGGGCTGCATAACTGTAACAATCATGGCACGATCACAAGCCACGCTCGGTGCCGTGACTTCATCAGGATCACAACCAAACGATTGAAGCATTGCATTACGACAGAGTTACTGTAGCATGAACTCTGTTACATCATTTGAAAACTGCGCTGTATACTGTATTTGGCGCTGTCTTACATACTGTGTGTTCACTTGTTGAGTTTCAGAAAACATGTTTACTCATCAGCAAAATGCAATCACACCATACCTCTGTACTAGTGGCTGAATTACAAACCAACCATTGTGAAGATAAGGAATTAATTGTCATGTATGATAATTACTGCTGTAAAATGTGTCTTCCTTGTTTCTGGTAGAGACATATGCACATGCCAGTAAATGGACGGAAACCATCTATTTGGCATAATCACCACCACTTGTTAGAATTACCAGTTTGTGACAGTCACCCTTAAAAGCACAGTGTGGGTGGAGGTGGACAGTGTGCTTTCCAAGTTCTGTATGATCTTGCATAAAGTGTGCAGAATGACTTGCTATCAGTATGCACCTTCCTAGTATCATCACGTGGCACATTTCCACCACCACAAACTGCGTATCACAGCTCTGGTCTGCCACTGCACTGTGCAGGTAAGGATTGATGTGAACCTCTGACAGACCCCTCCAGTGTGTCAAATCTTTGCCTCAACAGTTCATCTAGAGAACAGTGTGATTGTATATGGGTGTGAAATCGGGTTCAGTAATGTTGTTGCACATATTTGCTCATACCAAACATCACAAAATGAAAGGGTAAAGGCACGGGTCGGATTATGATGCAGAGGTCACACATGGAAATCTGGATTAGTGGCCTACCTGGACAATTAGTAGGGGAGGTGCCAGGGTAAAATTATCATACCTGTATTACATGGCTAGGAAATTTGCATGATAATGGTAGTGTACTGCGCCTGTGTCAATATTAATCCATTTCTGTCACTAGACGTGACATATTTGTCATACATCACAAGTTATACTGTACACATGTGCCTTCTTTTGGCAATCATACAGCATTGTACTGTTCCTCAACAGTATATTTATTTGAATTTTTATAACCGGGTGAGCCTGCTGAGACATTGTAGTCCCTTTTTCAGGGGCAACATGGAAGTGCAGTACATTGACACAGAGGTAGCTACAATGGTTTTGTTTACAGTATTCGAAGATTGACACGCAATTTATTTATTTTTGTGTGTGTGTGTGTGTTTGTGTATCGGCTCCCCAATCATCCTGCAGGGACTTGGCTCCCACCCTCGCCGCCTCCCCATGCCCAGGCTTACCCCCTAGGGTGGGCCACAGGAGTGGGGCCTCACCCGGCGGACACTGTAGGCAGTGGAGCAGAGCATCACACTTCGGGGCTGGCATTTTTTATATGCTGTGTCGGGGGTGGGGATGTGCAGTGACGGTCAGCATCCGCCCAGGCCCCCCCCACTGAAACGGTGCCGTCACTGTGGTTTCCGCCGGCCTCCACTAGGGGTCCATGGTGTGCCGGACACCCCCTGCCCCCAGAGAAGGAGAGCAGTCCCTAGAATGCTCAATCCTTCTACCCTGGCCGGCCCTCTGATGTCCCGAGTCAGTTCCTGAGCCTGGGTCGTGTACGTCGCAGACGGATGCCCTGCCCATGTGCTGGCGGACTGGCAGATTGACACAATTATAATACAGACAGATACACCCGCAAATTAGATAACTACATACAGATAGGTAGCACAGTAGTGTGACAAGTACACAACTCGCACATGGGGATCAGATACACCATTCACTGATTTACTAATGACAATGTTTACAAAAGAACATACTAATAGCAGTAACACTTACTAGTGTGGCACGGAGAGCAGGGAAAAATACCCAAATCTGGGACAGAGCAAGGACGGGATTAGAAGAAAAGTTTGGAAGCTGAATCATAATTCAGTGGAAGCAGAAGCAAGGTGGAGAGGCCAAGAGGGACAACAACGAGGACTGAAACTGAGAGAGCATGACAAGTGATAGGTATAGAAACAATGAGTTTTATTCGTCTGCACAGATGAGTTGATAAAAGTTGGTGGTTTTTAATAATGCACTAAGAACAAGGTCCTGCTAATACAGTAACAACAAATGACTTGGCATATTCATCTCATCAGTCTTTGCTCAAAAACAAGGGAACAATAATTGACACATTTCTTTATTCTGAAAACAGACTGATTTCTTACAATGATTTTTCTCACATTGCTTGAGTACCTTCTCAATTGCTTGATAGGGTAGCTTGTATTGGTGATAAATCATTCCTGCCATTTTAACAAAATAGGTCTCAATGAAGACGATGGGATAGACATAAAAGGAACCCGTGGGGGGGGTATGAAGGAAATGTTGACAGTGGAGGGGAGGCAGGGTCAATGTAACAGTTCATGTTTGCAGGTACAAAGCGCTGTGCATGAGGTTTACTGTTATTGCAAACTATTCAGCACCTTTGTAACCTGTATATTGATCGGACAGGAACTTTTCTTGGATTTTCCAAATCACACAAGCTGGAAGTATTTTTCTATTCTTCCGTCCCAACTTCTCCCAAATCCAGTGGGTGAATCTTCTGTAAGCCATATGCCTAAAAAGCCTGTAGGGAAAACAAAGTAAAATACAAAAAAAAAATGGTTCTTCCTCTGATACATAACGGACAGTACAGGTGCAGTACCTATGCAGAGTGAGAAAAAAACAGTTTTCAATGCTGTCACTGTGTCACAGATGACTGAGATGCTATTTGTCTGAGCTCATTCCTTTGCAGTGTACTGACAGCATAAGTGGGGACCAATGAATGGTGCAGTGCCACACAATGGAGTATTCAGTTACCAGTCAGAAGAAATCTCTCCCCTCCCCATATTGTAGGTCCAGGTCTCAGATGTCTATGGCCTCCCCCCAGAGCACCAAACATCCAACACCACTCCCACCACCCGTCCCACAAACACTGATTCCAGGGTCAGTGGATGGCGAGTGACACAGCCATCCACATACCACTTCGCTTACCCGCCATCTTACAGAAGCAGTGAGTTTGATGCTTATTTATAGGGCAAGCCATGTCCCCTGTGACTGACAAATAAGTGGTGCGCTCTCTTGTTATGTCAGATGATGGGTGGCTGAGGCGCTGTTTGGAGGGCTGTGTTGCTTAACATCCAGTGACCTCGGCTACGATGTTTGGGGGGACAGGATTGGGTGGGGTCAGAGGAGTTAGATGATTTGTGCCATGGGGGTGGGGACCAGTAGATGCCAGGGACCTGTACTGCAACTTGCGGTACATGGTGGTGGTGGTGGGGGATTGAATTTCTGTTGACTGGTAACTGAATACTCCACTGTGTGTCATTGTACCTGTCACGGGTCAGAATCCTGTACCAGGGAACTGGTTGCGGCTGCTAAAGCAGGTATGGGAATCATTGTGTGTGCGGGCTGGGGGTGGGTATGATGCTGCTGGTACCTGTTGCAGACCAGTTGGGGGGAGCTGCTCTTCAGTAGGCATGCCTTGTCAACCTTTGGTGGGGGAACACACTAATGGTCTTTAGACCGTCACAGTGGCTTGTTGGGGACCGGGATACTCGGGGGAGATAGACGACTGGACAACAGGGACAGGAAGTTTCAGTAATGGGCAAGTGATGAGGTGGAGGAAGGGACTGCTGCACACCAGGGAAACTGAATTCACACATCAGTCATGGTATCTGGGCAGATGGGTGGCTGGACACCAGTGAAATTAGTTTCAAACATCGGGCATTGGATCTGCTGTTGGGAGGTACCAGTGGACACTCGGGAACTTGGGTGTGTACATGGGGCATGGGTGCCGGTGATGGAAGTGAGCACTGGACACCAAGGACATTGTGTGCATGTACTGGGCGAGGGATGTGGTGTGGTGGGACCAGTAACACCAGGGATAGCTCTGCATCGTGGACTGGCAATTTGTGGGGCCAATGCTGTGCTAAATTGCTTGGCTACACATGTTAATGAGCACATGATGGGCATGCAAATGGCAGCTTAGTGACCTGCATGCCTAATGGACTCATTTGCATATGTCCGTTTTTATAGAAACATAGAAATTGTCGGCAGGTAAGGACCGCTGTGCCCATCTAGTCTGCCCATAAGCGCCATACTTGATTACGGCTTCTGACCCTCCCTTCTGCTTTATCTATATGGTTCCACTATGCCTGTCCCATGCATGTTTAAATCCAACCACAGTGCTTGCTCCCACCACCTCTTGTGGCAGACCATTCCATGCGTCCACCACCCTCTCTGTGAAGAAAAACTTACTCACATTCCCTCTTAACCTGCTGCCTTCCAATTTCATGTCATGCCCCCTTGTTCTTGTAATTCTCCTGTATTGGAAAATGTCTCCACCCTGCACCTTGTTTATGCCCTTGATGTACTTGAATGTTTCTGCCATGTCCCCTGTCTCCCTCCTCTTCTCCGGCGAGTATATATTGAGGTCCCTTAATCTCTCCTCGTAAGTTTTGTGGTGCAAGCCCTGTACAATCTTAGTCACCCTTCTCTGAACCTTCTCCAGCCTGTTAATGTCCTTTCGAAGGTGTGTCCTCCAGAACTGTACACAGTACTCCATGTGAGGCCTGATTAGGGTTTTATATAACAGCATCACTACCTCCCGTCTTCTGCTAGTGATACCCCTGTCTATGCACCCCAGCATGCCACTGGCCTTCCCTGCTGCCCTTGTACTTTGCTTTGACATTTTCAGGTCATGTGAAATAATAACCCCCAGGTCCCTTTTTTCCTTGCTGACTATCAGCACCCCCAAAGTCCTGTAGCTCTCTCCAGGGTTTCTATGCCCCAGATGCATAATTTTGCACTTCTTTGAACTGAACCTCAGTTGCCACTCCTCAGAACATTTCTCAAGCTTCCCCATGTCCTTCCTTATTTTCTCCACCCCTTTTGGAGTATCCACCCTGTTATAGATCTTGGTGTCATCTGCAAATAGGCAGACCTTTCCTTCTAGCCCCTCTGCAATGTCACTGATGAAGACACTGAACAGGACTGGCCCAAGGACTGATCCCTGAGGTACCCCGCTGGTCACCCATACTGAAAATTACTCTTTTGGCACAAGACATTGTGGTGTCATACTTCTGGAGCCATGTCGGGTCAGTGCACCATGGCTTAGCGCGCTGTTCCATCATGTCCCTGTATTCAGTAGAACAGCATCAGTGAACTGTCCAATGGAATATAGCATCTTCGGGCACCTGTGTTATCGCAATGTGGAGCACAGATTTTGACGCCAGATGCCCCTTCTGTTTGTTGTACTGAAGGACTTACTTGAGAGATTATTTAAAACTACTGTTTGAATATACATTGTTTGTTCCTAAGGTGGGTAAAATTTGTACGTATAGTAGATTATGTTTTTTACTATGGCGAAAGTTATGTACTGTATTGATTGTGATTATCCTATTGCCTTTACATCGTGTATTTGAGCATTATATTTCTAGTACATAATGTATGTGTAACTATTTATTATAACACGGACCTCCTTTTGAAATGAGCTCCTGCTCAATGGAGTATGCAACATCTATCCAATTTCATGCAATTTGAATAAAATGTTATACTACTGCTGCTACTGTTGATTTCTGAATATCAGCTCCTTTATATACATAACTTGCCTATAATGAAAAGTGAACAAGTGTGTGAAACGGTGACATTGCACATTTTTATTCTGAACTTACTTTTCTTGCGGACAGCCTCCCAGCGAAGGTGGTGGGTGCTAAAATGTTAATAGGATTCAAGGCGTGCATGGTGTAAACACAAGGGGACCTTAGAAATAATGCAAGTGGGGGGGAGAGATCGGAGATTGACTAGGGTCTGTATGTAGGCAAAATAGGGCAGACTACGTGGGCCAAACGATCCTTATCTGCTGACAACTTCTGTTTCTATGATGAAAACCAGTGTGTTCTCCCTTCTTTCCATTGCTGCCACACGATCAGTGAAGAGCACACAATCCTTCAGAATTGGAATAATCTAGATGGAATCCAGTACACAGCACCAAAACGTGATCAAACAACACAGTAGTAGTAGTAGTAATACTATACTCCATGGCGTGTTGTGGTACACAACCAAAATACAGTCCTGGTCACTGTCTTTATACAGTGTTCCAAGGTGTCTCCTGACACCACCACAAAGTGCAGTAAACACTCCTGGCACTAGTACTGTATTCCACAATGTGTAGTGACATCCACAGGCATGCAGTACCCACTACAGAACTACTGTATAGTATAATTACTTGGATGTGTGCACAGTGGCCACCAGTACGCACCCTGTGTATTCACAGCAACAACACTGACATGGATGTGGATGACGTGGGTGACAGTACAAATCATGGAATAGTCATATAGTAACGGGAATGAGATTGTAGTGAGCTGCAGGGCCAGTACACACATGGGGAAAATAGTGCCATCAGTACACGGAATAAGATATGTGAAGGGGGGGCCCTGGAAAACAGTGATGTGAGTAGTATGTATGGGGTTGTGCAGTGGGTGGTATGAATATGTGGATCCTGCAGTTGCACTATTTAATGGGGTGAGAGTAGTTAAATACAAAAAATGAACTGTTTGTTATAATCAGGAACACTCTACCAGAATATAATGAGTACCAAAATTACTGTGGCAAATGTATTGAAGTGCCTGGCTGTAACATACATTGGTAGGTGAGTCACATCTCGCAGAATATGATAATATTACAAACTTTACAGAGCAGTGCCAGAAAGGACATTTATAGCAAGAGCAGTATGTCTTACGGGGAAATGGTCAGGACATTGAACATCTACCCAGGGGACAACAGTAAACACAAGTGACATATTCTCTAGGCATGAAAGTGCAAAAAAGGGACAAGTCAGGTGTATTGTTCCATAGGCTGATTCAAGGTCACAGGGGTAAAACCGGAAAGTGCCAGGAGAGAGGATCAGTATTACCATAAGATGGCATTCTATCACAGGAAGAGTGGTGGCACACTGAAATAATGAACTGGATGAAGTGATGCCTACTAACAAAAATTGAATGTTTCATTCTCTCTCTCCTTATGCTGGTCTCTCTCCTTATGCTGGTCTCCGGGCTTCATAACTACTGGGAGGTACCTCCTCTTGCCACGTGACAGGCAGGAACACAAAGCTCTGCAGCGTGGACATCCTCCCACTTCCTGTGACCACCAGTTTACTTCCTGCCTTACAGGGAGCAGGTACTCTGCAGCAGAGCTCTGTCACCGTGGTGACAGGGCTGAAGACTTCAGGACTGTAAGTTTGGACATTTTCTTACCGGATATACCCAGAGAGCAGGGATGGGTGGATCCAACAACAAAGCTGTGTCTCTTTCTCTCTCTCTCTCTCTCTCTCTCTCTCTCTGCTCTTAGGGGGTCCCAGTGTCAGCCCAGCATGCTGGACAGGCTGGCCCCTCTCAATTTTCAGGATAAAGCTCTCTCTTTTCCTAGGGGGTCCCAGTCTCAGCTGTGCATGCTGGTCAGACTAGCACCCCTCCACCTTCCTCCCGCGCGGTCCCAGCCTCGGCCACGTGTGCTGTACAGACTGGCCTCTCAATATATTCTCCTGCGCTAAGGGTGTTCGTGGCGCTGCCCCCACCCCCGACATTCAAGTCGGATCATAGGATCAAATGGGGGAATTCTTTATTGAACCGGGATTTCAGGCAGCAGACGCGCCGCTATGCTGGAGCTGCCGCCCAACCACCTACCACTTTCACTCTGGCAGTCAATGCTCCTCGTGGAGCACCTTTCCAGCGCAGCTTGTCGAAGAATGTGAGCTTGCCGCAGTGGGGTGCTGGTCACGATTGAACTTGGTCACAGAAGCTCTTCCATGGAGCATTTTTTCTGTGTCTGAGCTCTTCGGTGGCTAGGCTCATCGACTGAGGCCACGTACAACACAGCTGTGTTTTGGCAGCATGCTCAGGCAGTTGACGAACCCTCTGGCTCCTAGTTCATTACATTGATGGACGCCTTATTGAATGGGTGGCGCTACTAACAGGCCGCTCAGATGCACAGTTTGTCGACGAGCACCTAGGGTCTCAATGCTTGTCGATGGAGGCCACCATCACTAACCAGTGCCCAGAAGCCTTTTCAGGGTGCATTTCCATAAGTGAGCACTTCAGAGGTTCAGCTCGTCGCTGGAGGACATGTATGCCACTACTAGTTTGAGCCCAGAAGCATTTTCAGGGTGCTTTTTCTGTCAGTGGCGTTTCAGGGGTTCAGCTCGCCACCGAAGGACGCGCATGGCACAGCAAGTCTGGCGGTAATGTGCACAGGCCATTGATGAGCTCCTTGGCCTCTTAGCTCGTCGACGGAAGCCTTATTGAACTAGCAGCCCTGCTGGCAGGCCACCCAGGTGCACAGTTCGGCGATGAGCAACTCTGGGTGTCTTTGTGCTCGTGGACGGAGGCCTCTACTGCTCGTAGAGGCGACCGGGAGAGGCTTCCTAGAGTCAGTTTAATGGAAGGCACTCCCTGCATTTTCAACAGTGATGGGTGCAGGATAGAGGCCCCCCCAACAAAGGAACCACCATTACAGGCAATGCTACTTAGTGGCTAAAGCAAATGAACTGTGAGCCAGGAGTCCTGGTGACCTAAGACCCGAGTTTGAACCTGTCTTTGGATAGGAGAACTGGACCACAAGAGCAGATAAGGGAATCTTGTTTCTGGATAAGGGTCCTATCTCCTAGCAGGTGAATTATTGGACTACGTGGATTAGGTGACTAGTAATGGGGCGTCCAGCTGTATCTGCCAACAGCAGTGCCCGACGTACTGCATAGTATGTCTTTGGATTCGCCTGGCAAATACTCCTTTGAGCAGGAGTTGCCACAGGTGCAGATCCCCCATGGTGGGCCACCCGCGTTGCTCTCTATGTTTATAATCTAAGCAAACAACGGTCTTGAGGTTACAGGAGATGACAGAGGCCGCCTTCTCAGTGAGCAGCTCCCAAATGTGTAGTCGGAGGAGGTCACAACCTCCAGGGGACACACTCTTCGTCTCAGAGCCTTGGCGCCGAACCTTCATACTACCACAGCCCCCATTATTAGGCTGCTGAAAAGCACAGCAAGGTGGAGGTATCTCATGAAGGCTACTCAGGTGTCCGTAACCTCACAGCAGCAATGACCAATCTCTTTTCATCTAGCACAATCCCTTCTAGTTCCAGTGAAAAACAAGTCTGCCTGCTAACAACTCCAGCTCATGCGCCTAGCCTCTGCTCAGTCAGCAGGCAGACAGCTGCGCAGCAAATTCCATGTTTTTCCAAATCGCAGCCCAGCACTCCTTGGATTTTTGGGCTTGTCAAATGGTCGCATCTTCAGAAGTTAACCTGGAAAACACACCATATAAAGGAAAATTGCAGTGCGGTTCCGCCCTCAAGAGGTGATAACAGTATTAGGGGAATTGAAGAAGGTACACATGCCGCATCAAGGGACAGACACAAATCTTGGTCACCAGGCTCCTGAAATGATTTTTGTGCCCATGACTGCAGCAAAGGGCAGAATGGGTAGTTTCAGGCAAATGCACATGGGTCTCCTTCCGTACCCAGTGTAACTGCAGGGGAGGATGAAAGGGCACCTGATTTACAGGGGGCAGCAACATAACCTTGCAGTGAAGATCTCTGGCCCATCCTCGAGTGAGGGACAAATATCCATACCAAGACACGCAAAGGGGTTCGGGGCATAGTACATCACTGATACCCAATCATCTCCCGCTCAAAACCACTGTTGGCCTCACGTGGCTCCCTCGCCAACTTCTAACTGTAGTTTGTCAATGGCTCAAGCAATTACAGACTTGGCAAAGTTCAAGTAATTCCTAATCATCTTCTGGCAGGGGCTAGTGAGTAGGTTCCCCACAGGCTGGAACAGGGGCGTTCCCTCACTCTTCTTTGGAATCCCCAAATGTGCGGAAGCATTCAGACCAGTTTTGAACCTGAAACTTTGGCACCACTGGGTATGCACAACTCCGTCAAGATGGACACACTATCATCCGTCATGTGGAAACTCCATCAGGGGGATTTTCCTGGCATCAATAGAATTACACGACTCCTATCCACTTATTCCCATTCGGGAGACGCACAATATCTCAGATTCAAGGTGGGGAACAATCGCTTTCTAATTCAAAACGCTTTCCTTCGAGCCCAGAGGTTTGACCAAGGTCATAGGAGCAGTATTTGCCCCCTACTGATGATAATTGCTTGCCTCACACAACCAGGATACAGCTCTTCTCCACCTGGTCAACATCCTCCAAGGCCCCACAATTCTATCAGGCAGTACCAGCAGTGGCGGAGATCGTCCAGTGCCTCTCTAGGCACAGATTCATCAAGAACCGGAACAAGGGCTCTTTAGTTCTGCCCTAGTCCCTACCCTATCTGGGAGCAGGCTTTGAAACACAGTCCGGTGTCTCACACAGAAGAGAAATCCATGGACATTCGGAGCCTCTAGAGCAGGGGTTCTCAAATGGTGAGGCCAGCCTCCCTGGGGAGGCCCCAACCTGTTCCAAGGGAGGCTCAAACAAGTCTTGAAAAAGTATTATATTTCAATTTTTAACTTTATAGATTTCATGTGAAGGGATAAGGCAAACTGAAAGAGGATAATAGTAGGTGAATATATGTATTTATTTACAAGTCTGTGACTAGGGAAGGTACTGTACACTGAGCCATAGCTTATATCAGGTGTACCCAGGGAAGGGTAGTGGGAGAATACAATTCAAAATGTAACTGCAGAACACTCAAGCAATGCAAAATGAATAAAAGTACAAACAAATTAAGAACAATAAACTAACAATGTGAGGAACAATTGATCAATTAGACTGGCAGCAGAACTGTCCAAATACAAGGGTTAACCATATAGGTACTAGGAATAACAGCAGGAGGGAGCAAAATTATTCCTGAGAAGTTGCTTAAGAGCGGAGTGAGAGAGGGAGAGGCAGAGGTCAGCAGAAAGGTTATTCCAGTTAGAGGGAAAACAGAAAAAGCAGTCTGACCCATGAAGGTATGGCAGTAAGGGGTAACAATGGTTCGAGAGTCAAAATATTGGAGCAAGTAGATTGTTTGGGGGGAGGTGACAATAAGCTTAATAACATGAGAGCCAGCTATGCAATGAGGTTTCAATTTATTCCTGATGTACTGTGAAAAGTAAACTATTTTACCATGGGGAGGCCCAAAAATATTTCAGTATTTTGGGGGAGGCTCAAGATCTTTTCCATGGCTTAGGGGAGGCTCACTATGACAAAGTTTGAGAACTGTTGCTCTAGAGAGTTTTCGATCCACTCACCTCTTGATGGCTCACTGTTACATAAGGCTCATAGGGGACATGCTCTCCTTTGTAGACATTGTCTCCTGGGCACTGATTCACAGACAGCCCATCCAGGTCATCATTCTCAAACTGTGGTCTCAATCCAGGGATAGCAAGAAACAAAAGCTCCCAATTCCTTGCCAGGGGAAGCATTCTTCATTGGCGGGCTTGGAGGACCAATATTATGAGAGTTCGCAATTTGGGGCTTCCTCATTGAGCAAGAATTACTAACGTTGGCTGCCTAAGGGGCTAGGGAGATTCTGGGTTAGGTCGCCACACTAGGCAAGTGGTCTCTGTCAGAGTCCAGATCCAGCATAACAGACAACCGAGCAATGATAACTTACATTGAGGCCGGGAGATCAGAGCGCTGTGGGTTCAGTTCTCACATCTGCCACTTGGGTTAATATCCCAATACTGACACTGTAGTGCAGCATGAGAGAGGTGCTGCACTTCTGAGGTGTCGTCTTTCGGCTGAGACGTTAAACCGGGGTCCCATCTGCCTGGATTGGTGGTAGTTCAGGTGGATGTTAAAGATCCCATGGCACTTATCGAAAAGAGTAGGGGAAGTTTTTATTGAAAAGAACATAACATCACCAGTTAAACATATTTACACAATAATACAAAAATGGTAAACAGAAATATACATGTCAAACAAAAAAAGATTTCCAAAAAGAAGCAAATTTAACAGCAGAACATTTTCGCATATCATTGACTTTAACAGAGGATAAACCAGTCTCCACTTGTGACAAAATTATAGAAATAGGAACTAATCGTTGCTGAAAATAAATTGACATCTGGCTTGCCAAGATAAAAATTGAATAAAAGCGAAAAAACATTCAAGGTGCTGGGATGATAAGACTGCCATATGCCTGTATAATCCCCTAAGGCCAAAACATTATATGTTATCTGCTGCAACATGGACCCCCAATGATCAGATGCCTTACACAAAAATCTTTGAACTGACAATCAATAAGAAAGTGAGATAAACTTTCTTCAATAGAGTTACAAGAAACCTTAAACAGTATCTTTCAGTAGTCGGTTTGTATTTAAGATTCCCCGTACCTAATTTCCCATGCAAGGATATCCACACAATGTCCCATATAGAAGATGGTATTCTATAGTCAGTTAATTTACATAAAGCAAAGGACATTTTGGTGGCACAGTCTGGAAAAGCAAAATGGTGCCCTGTACAGTAAAACAATATAGTTATAAAAGATTTCTAGTATCAAGTAAGGACATTAAATAATAAATTCCTACCTACATTTTTTAAGAGAAGGCACTCCGTACAGGGGCAAATAATTTTGTTTTAACAATTTGAGAATCGTCGTCCATTTCTGAAAGTAAGGACTCCAGAGAAAATAAGACCAAGAATGCCAAAGGGAACCGGTGTGATTCAAAGGAAACTAAAAGAATTAAACAAAAAATGGAATGAAAAAAACAATTGGGTTTATCATGGACAATCCACCTTTCTTAACTGGTAAGTAAAGAAATCCCTCGAACTGGTTTAACGATTCCCCAAATCATCTGAAAAAAGACACTGTACAATCGTGTTTCTAATGAGACAGGTGGCGGGTATAAATAACTAAGGTATAAAAATATGGGAATCAAAAATTGCTTAACAATAGAAACCCTTTTCCGTTTCCCAAATTTCCATTGTTTCCAGACATTCACTTTAGATTCCCCTATTTTTAACTGCTTTTCCAAGTTAAAAGTAGCCATATCACCTAACCCAAACCAAATTCCTAGAATTTTATTAGGTTGTGATGAGAATGGAATACTTTCTTTGATACTGGGGGTATCTTGTTCAGGATGTAAAGAAAAAAATAAAACTTTTTGAAACGTTAAGTTCAGATCCAGAGATTTTTCCCCAAGTCTGAAAACAATGCAAGGCTGTCTGAAGGGAAGGCTTATCCTGAACATAAAGTGTAATATCATCTGCATAGGCGGTTATTTTAACCCGTGGCAAGGATATATCAGGGGTCAAACCCATAATCTCAGAATGCTCCTGAATATATCGAATAATAGGGTCCAAAACAAACACATACAAAAGAGGGCTCAGGGGACAACCCTGCCGAACTCCCCTAACCACAGGAACCGAGGCCCCATTCTTCCATTCACTAAAGGATGTATCACTGCTTCAGAGTACAAAATGAAATCCAGTATACAAAGAGTTCAGGAATTTTGTAGGTTAATAGTATATTAAATAAGTAAGAGTGACACACTTTGTGAGGCTTAACCTGATCCAAAGCAATAATAAAACCCGACCCTTTTCCCTATCACTGTTATCAAATAAGTCTCTTAACAAATATAAGCTATGTTGTATCTTCCTATGTGGTACTGCACAGGATTGAGTGGGATGAATAAGGGACTCAGAAACTGCGGACAATCTATTTGTGAGGATTTTAGCAAAGATCTTATAGTCACTATTAAGGAGACTGATCGGCCTCCAGTTAGTAAGTAAGGAGGAATCCCCTTTTTTAAAGATAAATTTCAATAAGGCCACATTAAATTCTGGAAAACTGGAGCCGGAGGCTAAGATAAAATTGAACACAAGAGGAAGAAAAATGCACATGTACGAAATGAAGGTTTTATAAAATTCATTAGGAATACCATCCAAACCAGGGGATGTTTTAAGTTTAAGGGATAGGATAACTTTTTCCACTTCTAATGGAGAAATGGGTTTCAATAATTGAGCTTGAAATGTGGTGTCCATCACTGGAAGATAAGGCAAAAAGGCCTCAGGCAAATTCCCACGAAGCTCAGGTACTCCCCCAAAGGTATCTGAAACAAATTGCTGTACAACAGACATCATATCTATTTCGGAGGTTACTATTTTACCTTCGGAAGAGGTCAATGTAGGCATTAAAGTCCGGTCAAGCGTTCTTACCGTAAATAGGGATCTGGCGTTGGTTGGGCTTGTACCCCAAATCTAAATTCCATGTCAGTGATATAGCTCTACTGTATTGATATTCAACCATCTGTTTTTTAATTCTGAGATTTGGGACAACAAAGGAGTTTGTCACTTTCGGTGATAAGCGACATCAGTTTGTAAAATTGATCCGATAATGTAGGTATTTAAGATATCGTGAGTTGGCCTTGTGTTTCCCCTTAGAACTTAAAAGGATTTAATTTCTATTTAGTGTCTCTCCACCAGAAAAAAGGTTCTCGTAACAACAAAGTGTGGAATGAGCGAGCAAAAATAGATTTTGTAAATCAGAAATACAATCACTGTCCTGCAAAGAGGAGACATTGAGGCGCCATCTAGGCTAGCTGAGTATAGTTTAGGGGATATCTGCTAGACTAAAACCCCAATTAAAAGGTGATGGTCTGAGAACTCAGTTGGCTTAATATATGTAAGGAAGGTTTTAAATTTAGAGACAAAAGATAGTCAATCATGAGAAGAAAATATGTTCCTGTGATATGAAGAACCACCTGTACTATGTAATGACCTATAAGCGTCAATAGGCCAGCATTTTAATAATCTGTTTTAAAGCTAAAGAATCACAATATATTTTTTTGGACTTCCCTTTAAATTTAGTATCTATATCACAGTTAAAATCCCTCCCAGATAACATGTCTTTGAGTATATAGAAAGGGCTTAACATCCTCAAATAATTTAATACTGCAGTTTTAACTTGAGGGGCATAAATGTTTAATAATCTATAATCAAAATCATGCCAGGAAAATCCAGGAGCAGGGCACGTCCTGGACAGATGTCGACCAGTTTAGGAACTCGAAAGGCCGTGGAAGTAAAGAGAACCCCAATCCCATCAGCTCGTCAGGCCCAAAGTCCAAAAGGAAGGCCCCATACCATCTTTTCTGAGTTTGTTTGATTTCAGCCAGGAGGATAGCCTAGTTTCCTGCAAAGAATGTCTACATTTAAAGTACTAAGAAAGGAAAGGACAGCAGTCTCTTCTTAAAGTTCTTTATACTGCAGACATTATAGGGGGCTATTTTCGGATTGCCATAATGCAGAGATATTACCATCAAGTTCCAAACTTCTGGGAATGGCTTGTTTTCCTTTTCTTCCCCTTTTTTTCTTTTGCTAAGTCTGTGGCTTTACTATCTTCCTCTTCTGAAATCAATTCCGATAGGTGAGAAGTATCAGATTCTAAATCTGAGTCCCTACCTTCCATTTGCAAAGGAGAAAAAAAGTTTTCTACTGGAGTGGGAGTAGTAGAGGAAGCTTTATTGGAAGCTCTCGTAAACCTACAGGGTTTCACTATCTCAAAGGGGGGGGGCATGGAAGAAGAGGCCTGGTGAGAGTCAGAGATATCGGGTGGAGAAGATGAAATAGATACATCCGCACCCAAAGGAGTCACCCCAGTCTCTGAGGAGGAAGGCTTGTCCAGCAAGAGGGGTGAAGGAGCAGCCTGACTACCTGATGTGGGAAGGGATCCAGGATCAATCACTGTTTTCCCCTGGGCCTTGTTAATGAGGGCATCAGAATCCCAGCCTCCAGCTTTGTTATGAGAGGCCCATGGGCATTGGTGAAAGGCATGACCTTTATCACCAAAGATTACACTGAAAGATGTTTGACATCTTTCTGCGACATGCCCAAACCCTCCACACAGTGGACATTTGAAAAGGTCACAGGAGCTACTTAAATGTGTACGGGCTCCACATTTATAACAGGCCCGAGGCTGACCACTATAAAAACAGACCCCTCTATCTTTCCCTAAAAAGAAGCTGTTCGGTAAATGGATAATTTCACCATTTATTTGGGGTAACTTCACTTTAAATTTCCAGCTCCCTGTCCAAATACCTTCTAGGTCTAAGATCAGGAGAGGGGTGCAGGATGCTACCAGCACCTGTGCAAGAGTAAGACGAAAATGCGGTAGGGCCCAAAAACCCTGTTGGTGGACCAGGGAGGTCCAGGAGGTGGTGCGGGGAAAGAAAGCAGCCTATAAGAAATTCAAGTGCTCAAGGAGTGAAAGGGATCGAGGGGAGTACGAGCTGATGGCTAGAAGGGCCTCTAGAGTGGTGAGGCGGCTAAGGCAGGAAGGAGCAGAACCTGGCCAGGAAATTGGGAGGGAAAAGGGTTCTTTAGATACATTGGGGAAAGGCGAAGGGTGAAGGGCAGATTAGCAGGATTAAATCAGGGGAGATGGGCACAAGACCCAGGGGAGCAGGCTGAGGTACTAAATGAGTACTTCACCTCAGTTTCACCAGGGAAATGGGGATGCTGCATCATACATGGAGGAGACAGAGATAATGAGGAGGGGACCCTTACTGATCAGCAGGTCTGGGGAGAGGGGCATCACTGGCAGGTGGGGGAGGGCTAAGCAGGAGAAGAGGTACCAGAAGTGGAAATCACAGCAGAGAGTGAGGAAGCCCTCAGCTCCCTTAAGACGGAGAAAGCACCGGACCGGATAAATTACATCCTAGAGTGCTGAAGGAACTTGCAGATGTCCTGGCGAAACCCTGGCAGAGCTTTTCACCATCTCTCTGAGGACAGGGTGGGTGCCCCAAGACTGGAAGGTGGCGCATGTAGTGCCTATTCACAAGGGGGGATCAAGGGAGCTGGCAGGGAACTACAGGCCTGTCAACCTGACATCGGTGGTGGGCAAGGTGATGGAGGGCATTGTCAAGGAGAGGCTAGGGTGGGACCTGGATAAGTCAGGGTGCCTGGACGATAGACAGCATGGATTCATCCCAGGGAAATCGTGTCAGACAAACCTGGTGGAGTTCTATGACTGGGTGACAAGTGCCTTGGACCTGGGTAGACCAGTGGATGTCCTCTTTCTAGACTTCAGCAAGGCATTTGACTCTGTTCCTCACGTGGGCCTGTTGGATAAGCTAGGAGAAATGGGGTGAAACCAGATGATCAGATGGATAGGCAATTGGCTCCAGGACCCGGACCCAGAGGGTCGTGGTTGAGTGGGATAGTCTCATCCCCAGGGAGGTCAGTAGTGGGGTCCCACAGGGATCAGTCCTTGAGCCCTTCTGTTCAACGCCTCACGTATCTGACATAAGGACAGAAATCAGGGTGAGATGAGTCTCTTTGCAGATGACTCGGAAATTGGGGGCGGTGGTGGATGGGGAGGAGGGAGGTGGCCCTGCAGAGGACCTGGAGGCTCTGGAAGATGGTCTAGAAAGTGGAAGCTGAGGTTCAATGCAGGAAATGCAAGGGTACTCACCTGGGGCAGGACCCAGGCCAAGTGTACACCCTGGGGGAATACTACAAGTCTCAATGGCTGAGAGGGACCTGGGGTGGTGGTGGATGTCAAGATGAACAACTCTGAGACTTGTGGGAAGGCAGCAGCCAAGGCCAACAGGATGCTGGGATGCATCACTGGGGATCACCTCCAGAAGGAGGAAGTGATACTCCCTCTGTATAACTTCTTGATGAGCCGCACCTGGAGTACTACGTGCAGCTTTGGAGGCCACACTTAAAGAGGGACATTAACCTCCTGGAGAGGGTCCAGAGGAGGGCAACCAAATGATTTGGCTTGGGGACAGGACCTATGAGGAGAGGCTTGAAGAGCTAAATATGTACACATTGGAAGAGAGAAGGGACGGGGGACATGATAGAGGTCTTCAGGTACATGAAGAGGGTAAATAGGGGAGGAACAGTCAGGGTGCTTGAAGGAAGAGAAGGGGCCACTAGAGGCATGGGTGGAAGCTGGAGGGAAGATTCAGGGGAGAAAGGAGGAGGTGCTACTTCACTGAGAGGGTGGTGGAGCCATGGAATGCACTACCTAGGGGCTGGTGGAGGCAGAGACAGTGGAGGGTTCAAGAGGGGTGGGACAGGTACAGGGGAAGGGTTCAGGAAGCAAAATCCAATGCAGAAAGAATATCCGGAACTGGGAAGGGAAAAGCCAGAGAAGGCGAGGGGGACAGCAAGGTCAGCACCCAAGGTGGGGGCTGACCAAACGAGCAGACACGAAAGACCGTTAGGCCTATTCTGCTGGCATTTTAGTATGTTAGTAAGATAGCTTCAGGGGGTCCCATCACCTCACATTTATTTTGCAACCATTGGTGAATATTACCTACGCTGACACCTTCATTCCTAAACATGATTGTAATGTAACGAAACACTGGTTTAGTAAGGGGGATAGCATAAAATGGAACCCACAAAGGGGTATTTTTCAAAATGGAATATCTATCCCAAAATTTCTCTAAGCCTTTAAAGGATTTAAAACTAATATCATAAGAATCCTCCCCTGAGATGTGAATCAATGCAAAAATATCAACAGAAAGAAAATTCATGGAACCTTTCAAAAGCGAATTAGCAACATAATATCTATCCGGGTGTGTTTGAAGGCCACCCCTATAACGTAAACGAACAGCATTTCTTCTAAGTGCCTGTTCCAATTTGCTTTTAAATAAGTCAGACATTATTGCTCTGGGTTTTTGCAAGCCAGCCCGTGTCTCTATCTGAGCCGAATCCTGTACAGGTCCTGTACCCCCAACTCGGCCCAGGTATGGCCGAAGGATGGGTTTCAGAGCTCTGATTATCAGTAATAGTTTCCTCCCCAGAATTCTGAATGTCCATACCTGAGCTTATGTTTGTAGAAACGTTGGCATGCATGGTAGAAGACTGAGAACTGTCCGTCCATGTAGGGTCTGGGATCCATGTGCCTGTTTGTGATTTAGTCCATCCAGCATCAGTTAAAACCTCCTCCGATGACCAGTCCATAGTAGGGTAGGATGATTTCCTGTTATGCAAGCCAAATTGTTGTTTTAGAATCTGTGAGGCCGTAGGTGTAGAGCGAGAGTCCAGCGTTCGTATGTCCTGGTCCAATGCAGCTTCCATTGTCGGGTGCGCTTCAAAATGAGTCCCTTCCTGTATTTCCTGCGGTGCGGCTGCTGAAAGGGCCCGACCGGAATCAGGCACCTGGCCGTCCGACATCGCGATTTCCACGGGTACAGACAACTCGGTTACAGAAAATACATTAGGTGCAGCTCCCGATTCAGACCGCGAACCAGTCTGAGGCTTCTCCTGGATATCAAGCACGTCTCCCGATTCTCGAGGTAAGGGTTTTTGCTCCGGTCTCCGTTCCGTAGTAGGCTCCACTGAGCCAGACAACACAGCGTCCGATTCCATGCTAGACTGAGGGCCTACTGAGCAACCCCTCCGGATTACCCTTGCAGCAGTCTCTCCACACAGAGTAGGGGAATTTCCCCGGTGTCCTGGCCAAATTTCCCTCATTCACTAAAATACCACCAACAGCTTAATCTGGTTCCAATTCAATTGCTTACCATCTGTACCCCCCCTCCCCTGGTCGCCCCTGAAAAAGGGACTTCTAGGCCCAGTGGGCTTACCGAGTCAACAAAATTCAACAAAACAAACATTGATCAACATGGTTGAACGAGGAGCTCTTGGATACACGAGGAATTCCTTCTGCTCTTTCAGTGAGCCATACGGCGCCTGCCAAGCCTGATGGCGGATTACATTCCAGCTCTGAATAACATCTGTGCAGACTGGCTAAGTCGCAAGGACTTCCTATCAGGGGAATGGGAGCTGGAGGACGATGCCTTCAACACCCCTCAGGTAGATCTCTCCGCCTGTTGACAAAACTCCCATAAGCCTTTTTCCCAATTCTGGTACTCTCCAGGGTCCTGCACAAGGTAAGTGTGGATCCGGCAGAACTGTTTTTGGCCTACACATACTGGCCCAGGTGTCCATGGTTCACATGTCTGATTCACATGTCAAGGCAACCTACAATAAGATCCGACTCAGCCGGGACCTTCTTCAGAGGCCCTGTGCTACATTTCAATCTGCGCAGGCCATTTCTCTTGCAGGGAGATTGATCAGGAGTCTCTCAAGGAGCTAGGATTTGTTCCTTCTGGCATCGAAATGATGATTCATCTCTATCTTATGCTAATACAGAATATGGCCCATATTTCCTTTCTGGCTTCAAGGGCAACAAATGTCGACTAGGAGGTATCCCTGTTCCTCATTCTTCATTTCTTCCAAAAGAATTCGAGAAAGAGCTACAACCTGCCTCTTGGTGGGTTCAGATTCCGCATTGGGAGCATTCCCGTTGTTAGATGCAGGAGAGTCCTTGTGGTCTTGTCCCCAGGTGGGATGATTCCTGAGGGCGGCAACTTTAAGACGCCCTTCAATCCAGCTAGAGACTCATCTTGGTCAGAGAGGCATCCCTCATACACTTGACAATGACGGTTGCATTTCTCGTAGCTACCTCTTTAGCCAGTCGCATCAGTACGCTAGAAGATATCTTCCATAAGGATCCTCGTATAGTATTTTTGTATAGTTACTCATCAGGACTCGGTGGTCATCTGATTAGATCCAGACTCTTTTTTACCAAAGGTAATATTTCATTTTTTCGGCAGGGGTTGAGCATTCCTCCCTGCTTCTTTTCTCCCAAGTATTACAAGGAGAAATAATTTCATGCTTTGGATCGTAAGAGTGATGAAGCACTGCCTTAAAAGAGCAGAGTCCATTCGTAAAGCTCCAGCTTATTCGTCCTCACCAAGGACCAAACCATCAAAAGAGAGGTTTCTAAGCTCTATTGCCAGATGTATTTATTCATCCATAACCACTACCTTCCAGTAATGGGGATGCCTTTACCTGGACCAATTAAGGCACCCTCAGCCAGGGCCATGGCCGTCTCGGGGGTGGACTTAATGAACCCTATCTGGCTGGCTTATGCAGGGCGGCTCTTTGGCCACCTACTCACGCCACATCCAGTCTCAACCAGCTGCATTTGTCTGTCTCGACCGAGGCTTCTTGGTCCTTCAGGTGGTGGTGGTGGTGATCCTTTAAGGAGTGTTTTACATTCTTCCTACCCAGAAAGCCTGGGGATGTACTGCTTTAGTATATCCCAGTAGTTATGAAGCCCAGAGACCAGCATAAGGAGAGAGAAACAGAAATGTAAATACCTGTAAATTTTCTTTCTCCGACTGCTGGTCTCTGGGCTTCTTCCCTCCCACAATGTAACAAGCTGGCGGACTGTTTCAGATAATGTTGTCTCTTTCTGTTTCCAAGTTTATATAGTACTACCAGGTTGGAACTGCTTTGGGAAGAACTGGTGGTCACACAAAGTGGGAGGAAGGATGTCCAGGCTGCCGAGCTTTGTGTTCCTGCCTGTCATGTGGCAAGAGGAGGTATCTCCCAGTAGTTATGAAGCCTGGAGACCAGCAGTCAGAGAAAGAACATTTATAGGTATTTAAATTTCTATGTCTCACTTGTCCCACAGGGAGAGGTATAATGGTCTGCCAAGTACAGATGTTCAGAAGTTGGTACAGAATGTAGAATGCTGACTGCTGACACTGGGTGTGGATCGTAAATCACATGTCTACATACTTTGCATACTCTCTGTGTGTTCAAACACTGCGTATGTTTATAAGGTAGTTGAACAGAGATATTGTACATACAAAACATCAACACCTCCCCAAACGCACATCGCCGTGACAGAGAAGGTGTATGTAGACACTACATCCAGTAACACAGGTGCCAACTGCTGGGAGCCTGTGTTGTAACTACGTGTATGATGAGTCATGCACAGATGAGAAACAGTACACCAGTGCTGCTAATCTGACCTGTCCAGTCTCCCCGGCAACTGGCACAGGAAGCCACTTTGTTCACAGTATAGTACCTACAGCTGAAACCTTCTATAGGTAATTTACAGCTTCTCCTGAATCTGCTGTTGAAATGATAAAAAGATTGTTTTTGAATATGGTGTATAAATATTTGTTTTTATAATATATATATATATCAGGGTTTTAAATAATTGATTAGCACTTTTTTCCTTGGGGCAATACTAACTGTACAGAAAGCATTTATGTAGGTTTTCTAGAAGTGTTATGTTTGTTAAACACAGTGAGGCAAGTGCTATGCATTTTCACAATGTTTTAGAACTTTTATGAGCAAAATGCTAATCAATTTTTAGAGTTAAATAAATCTCTGTATATATATAGTCTGTGGGCTATCACAACCCCCCTCCCAAGGAATTTTTAAGACATTGGTTTCTTAGAAATGTACACTGTAATAGTTTAGAATTTTCTTGTTTGCCATCTGGCAATGGTAGCTTTTGTTTACTACGGGCTAACATGTGACCACTGTGTATCAGAAAAGGAAAAAGCAACAAAGATGGGGTAGAGGTAGTTTTGTTTCATTTTAAGTCTATATATGTAAGTCAAATAATGACAAAATGGGTATCAATAAAAAGGTTACATACTCATCTATGACTTTATTATAATTAGAAAAGATTCAGCTCAATGCTAACATCACTAATGACATCATATTGACGTGTACATGATGAGTACCTTGCAATGTCATTGAAACTGTATGGAAATTGGTATCAAAATATAGAGTTATAGCAATTTGTTGTATAAGTGTATGATTAAACTGACACACTGTAACAGTAATATCCTTGCCAGTGTAAGTTAGTAGTCATCTTCATCCCCACTGTTTTCATTCTCGGCATCCAAGATCTCATCTGCCAGGCTGGTAGAAAGAATGCTATTGTCATCTTCCTCATCTGACTGATTCAGTGTCTCCTCCTGGGACAAAATGTCCACTAGTTCCTGTGGTATAATGTCACCATCACACCAGTCAAAGTCCAGGATTCCTGTTTCATCAAGTTTCCACCCATGTGTTTCAGAACGTGGGATGTTAGGGTGTGATACATGGGTATTTTTCCAGACAAGGGCTTCGTAATTCATTCTCGGTACATGCATTCTCAATATTGACCTACATGGAGGCACTAGACTTGGATCAATGTTCATCATAATTTGACAGTAGTTGGCTGCTTCCTGTGTGAAATTTCTGCCTTGCAATGTCATAGCGAAGTTTATCAGTATATGACTGCTGCCCGTACAGTCAGCGGACAGATCTTTCAAGGTCCGCATGGATGGCATCCCATACACGTTCTGTGTCACCAAGTGGTTGGAAAGTTACCATATATTCCTTTTGTTTTCACAAGATGCTGTAGGGGTTGATTTTCTGTTTCTTAACAAATGCTCTTGTGCGGTCACACCTGAAAATGCATGCAGTGCAATTTGTGCACTACACATCTCAGCACCATGAATCTGGATAAGAGTTTTGATGCTCAAAAGCCAACGTTTATTTGCCACTCCTGTGTCAAAGTAGATGTTCTTCTGTGTTTGATCACCATAGTATAGCAACATCAGAAATACATCTGTGTCTGGTGATTTGAGGATGTTGATTCCGCTGCATGAAAGCTGTGAAGCAATATTCGTGTAATGCTTCTTCCTAAGATGAAGAAAGCTCTGGTACAGGGTGGCTCTGTGTTGTGATTCCATCAAGGCTTGTCAAAGCTATATAGTTTTCCTCACAGACACAAAAGATTTGTCGACCCATTAGTCTTGGCACATATGTTTCCTTTTGCCAGTCATTGAGAAGAACTTTGATCAAATTTGTCTTGTCATTGTTTGTTTGTGAGAAAAGATTTTCAATCTCTTGGCACCTTTGTTGATGGACCTTTCACCCAGTAAGAATCTGATGATCCTCGTCTTCTGCATTCAGCCGACTTTGTGGAATTTAATTTGTAGGTGTCTTACAAAGTCCAACCTTTTACCTTTGGTAATGCACTGAAGTCCTTTTCAGCTAGCTCTCCAAATGTCTGCGGTAGACCAGTCATTGACTGGAGAAGTGCATTGCCATCACAGATATAAACTTTGTCTTCATCCCAATTCATTGTGCTGAGTGCTGTCTCATCTTCAAGTTTATGAAGAAGGGTGGAGTTCTCTGTCCTCACTGGTGGGCTATCTGAAGTTGCTAATGACCATGGCAGTGGACTCAGTGGATATGAGAGAGCCTTCTCCATGCTAAGGTTGTTCTGCTCTGAAAGCATTAGCAGTTGCCCAAAGAGGTTTCTTTGTGCAGTCACCTGAACAATCTTCTTTTGTGAGGATTTGAGTTTCTTTAACTGCTGAAGGGAAGCAAACATCTTTAGTGACTGCTTTTTCAAGGGCGCATGAAAGGGAACTGTTTTGTCAACAAGCATTGTCTCTACAAATTGTTGAAAGGCTTCTTTTCCCTGTTTTTTTTCAGCACTGAGCAAGTCATTTTCAACATCTCCGGGGCTCATGCACCTGATGAGAGACAGAATAATGCCTTTTTGTCTTCTATCTCAGAAGGCTTGATGACGTTTCTGAATATAATGATCAGCTTCTGTACATCCTTCTCACTCCGTGCCATCTCTGCAGACTTAGCATCTTTGTGAAAGGACTCCTCCGAGTCTACCATTCCAGCAGTTTCTAGTGTGGCAGTCACATAGCTTGCTCAGGCATGTCTTGTTACACACCACTGGTAATAGGCTGGATAATTCCTGCTGAATCCAAGAATACATCCACTGGACTAGGCATATCAATTGATTGTCTATTCAATGGTCAGATCAACAGCATTTTTTTCATGCTGGCACATTTGATCTATACGCACTGAACCTGCCATTACACAGCAAGACCCCGGCTCCAGGATGAGTGTGCTCTTGGTTCAGGAGTGCCAGAAAATAGACGGATATCTTGTAGTTTTGGTGAGCCAGGCTAAAACGCAGAGGGCAAAGTTGTTTAACACATGCTAGGTGCAGGTGAAAGTTGTTCTCCTTGGTAGCACGCAGAAACCTAAGCACCAACCAGATTCTGTCCATGTACTGAGTCTTGCTGTCTTCCCAAGTTTGCCATGCCTCACTTTCTCTTTAAACTTGAAGTACCTTTTGCAAATTGGTGACTAGTCACTGGCAACTGCCTCGTGTAATGTGTCAGACCCTGGTCTTTCTACTAGCATTTTCACCTCTTTGATCTCTTCTACCAATGTCTGTATATCAGTGCTGTTTGGGAACAATTGAAAAAGAAGGCACTCAAGTGCCTCGAGGTTAAGCTTATGCACCCTCATGGCCCTGTTATAGTGTTTGCCACTCAGTAGAGCCACTGGCACACACCTCTGACTCAGTGATGATGTCGGCAAAGCCAATACCATATAGCAATTTCCCAAGGGCTCCTAAGTATGAGCAATTGGTGTGGAAAACACCAAGTCGCACTGTGACATCACTGAACTGGTGTGCATTCTGCCACATGACAGCATATGCCTTCTTTGCAACAGCAAGATCAAAAGTAACAATTGTGTGCTGTTGGCCAGCCTCTCTGGTAGTATTTTGTGATATTACTGCAGTACATGTTGAGGAGTTCTCTGTAACAGAAGAGTTGATAGGTGCCAAGTAGTCAACATTTGTTTGTCTTTGCACTGATCCTGACTGGTTCCCTGTGGAAGATACCCAGCCTGTCCACCCAGGAACAGATTGCGTTCTGTCTTACATCTGGCCTCTGCAGAAAAAAACACATGACATCTGATACACAAGGTTGGTTCACAATCTCTGGAACAGAGGTGTCAGTCTGAACTAGTCAGGTTTGGTTCAACATGTTGCTTAACAAAACATGGTTCAAGCTCTTGAGCTTGTATTTAACAGATCTCTTTTTTGCTTTTGGGCTGGCTAGATCCCACAGATGTAGGTAGGTATTCCTCTGCCTTTTCCTGCATTACAATCAGGGCTTGACAAATTTTAAAATTAGGTACTTGTCCACGGACAAGTGGCTTGTCCAAAAGTAGTTGTCCCAGTGCTTGAGTTAGTAGTCCTGGTATAAAATGGCATATTTTCAATGGAAAGTATCAAACTACCGAAAACTCAATGGATTTATTGTAGTAGTTATTTAGTGTTTGAAATAGACAATAAGGAGAATAAATAATATGATTTTATTTTTGTCAGCAGCATGCTGAGCATAGACAGAATTAGCATCAGCAGCGAGGAACTGACAGCAAGTGTGGCTGCAGCAGCAGCACAGTGAGAACATCATTACAGCAGAGTAGCAGACACAGCATCAGCATCGGGAAAAGTTACAGGAAGCCTGAGCTTGCTCCAGCTGGAGCATCATATTCAGTCATGTCATCATCAAGACTAGTAACAGCCTCAGGGACATTTTCGTGTGAATCAGCAGAACTAGTAGTTGAACTAGCATGACCATGAATGTGGCGTGTGCCAGGACCAGATAGCAGCCAGTGGTTGATAGCTTGATCCGAATCAAAGCTGTCTAATGCAGGGCCTTCAACTGCTATATGCAGAAGTGACTGGAGTGTGTCATCAGCCAAACTTGTTCTTATTTTTGTTTTTATAAGATTCTGAATGGAGAATACTCTCACATTTAGCTGTAGACACACTCATAACCAGTAACATTTCTATTAGGTCAAGGATGTGAGCAAGCTGTGCCGGTTTCTCTCGTAGTAGTCGTGAATACACTTGCAGATATGGCTTATCAACTGCAGACTTAAGCATTGCTTTTAATGCACAGTACTCCCTTTTTATACTGGTTACGTGATCTTCAGAAAAAAAGTTGTAAAAGTAGTCTAATAAATGACTTAAATCAATTGTGCCAAATTTTGCAAGTTCTTCGTGACAGATCGAAATTTTGAAATCTAAGCAACTGAACCATTTTAGAGGTTCTTCCAAGAAATTCAACAGCTGATCAATGTAAAATACTGCTGCATCTATTAAACTGTGCAGCTGTGTATCAGTCGTAAAAATTTACTTCTGGACAGTTCCCTCTTAAAGTGAAAGGAACAATCTTGTCCTCACTGCCACGTTTTGAAATGAGATACTTCATGCATTTCTCTGCAGGATTATATTGGTTTAGAAATGATGTCATAAACTTTCCTGGTCTTGTCTTGTTTTTAGCTCAGTCAACTGAAGTAAGCATGTCTCAATGAGTTGGGGGACTTCTAATATTAGTAGGTCATCCTT
This sequence comes from Neoceratodus forsteri, assembly GCA_016271365.2. Classification (NCBI taxonomy): domain Eukaryota; kingdom Metazoa; phylum Chordata; order Ceratodontiformes; family Ceratodontidae; genus Neoceratodus; species Neoceratodus forsteri. Next base: position 369,016,458 of record CM028132.1, on the reverse strand, counting down.
CTGAAATTCAAGTGATAAATTTTTCAATATTGGCAGAAAATCTTGAAGAATAAACAGTGATTTTACAAACTGTACTGCGTGAGCATCTCTTAGAAGTGCCTTTGCTTTGGCCCCATCATCACCAGCAGAGTTTGAGACATGTTCAAGATGTTGAATTACTGTAGGCAGGTTGACTTGAACAGCATGAACTGAATGCGTTTTACTTGCAAGCCAACGCACTTGCTTTATTGCACTGAAATGAGCCAACTTGGTGTGTATGACATCCGCTATTTCCTGCAGTTCCCTAAGTATCTTGGGGCTGTAGTGGTAAAATTAAAAAATTCCTTTCAAGGTGTTTTCTACTTTTTGAACAAAGAGATTTTTTTTTTCATGACATCGAGAACTGCTAACTCCAGTTTGTGGGCTATGCAATGCATGGGTATTACAGTGGGGACATGTTCTCGGATTTTTGCTATGGTGCCACCTGTATGGCCCATCATCACACTGGCACCATCAAAGTTGGCACATACAAGAACTGGTCCAGGTCTGCTCACATCATTAAGGTCCGCAAAAGAAAGATCAACAGACTCAAGTGCGGAGGTTATTGCTTTAAAAACTCCATCTGTGTGAGAATGTTTAAGAGGTACAGCTTTAATTAACACAGTTGTAACTTTTTTTTCTGCACCATCAACAAAACGAAGGAAGACATTTTCCCACTCTACAATGCTTGCATCTGTACTGCCATCTGCAAGAACGGTAAAGAATTTTGTATTTTTGACAGTCTGGATCTGTGTTTTAGACATGACAGCTGATATTGCGTTACAGAAATCTCTGGCCCGTTTACCATTTGCATAATTGCTGCGAGTTTAACCTCATTTTTTTCTTGCAATGTGCAAAGCCACTCCATATCTGAGAAAGGGCGTAAATTTTAGCCAAGGAATATGCGGTGTTAAGTAACGCCTCATTTTATTTTAGTGACTTCCATCTGAGAAAATGCGTGATATATTGCAGTTTCAGATATGTTAAAATTGACTGCATGTTCACCAGTTTCGCGACTTGCTGGTTTGCTACAAATTATATGTGGATTTGATTTCTCATGGGCTCTCACCAATCAATTCTGAAATTATTTGAACCAGTGGCAAACATGTTAGTTTTTGAATAAGCATTAGTCAAGAGTGGGATATTTCTCACAGGCAGAGCAGTACAGGACGTATTTTTGGTCATCATACCTTAACCAGGTAAACTGATTTAGCCAGTGATGCTGAAATGTTCGAGCTCTTTTTTCAACATCATATTTTTTATCTTTACTTCTTTTCTCATCAGACTTTAAGTTTGTTGTTTAATTTTCCTCATCTAAAATCAAAGGTTGTTTTCTGCTGCTGCTATAATTTCTCACTCATTTCAGAAATCGGTATGACCAAGTCAGATTGATCACCTGTTATGTCTACAAATACTACAGACCCAGACTGAGAATCATTGTTTTGGTCGTTTTCCTGACTAGGGTGGTAAGGACTTGGAGGGGGGGCTGGTTGGGACTGGCTTGGCTGTGAAGAAGGCTCAGAGTCTGCATCTTTACTTTTTGTTCCTGAAGAAGATGAGATGGAAAATAGTTTGCTTTGGCTTATTTTTTTGCATTTTTTTATCTTCTAATGCAATTGTAAAAAATATTGAAATATTGTTGTACACAATAAAATGTTATTTTATATTTGTGTGTGTTGTGTAATATTTTACCTGAAGCTGTTGTGCTTAGACGTTAGTGCTTATGCTTAGAACACTAGTACAAAAGGGCCTGTGGGCAGGACAACAGAGTAGGTGGGAGTAGGAGTGAGAGGGAGGTAGAGGTGGTGGTGGTCGCCAAGTACTACTCTTCCGCAGTTATTCACCCCAAGTTCCTATACCGTCCTTCAGGGCAGGTTAGGTCTCTCACAGCCACTTACGCACACCTCCACCAAAGAAGAGTTTATTTTTGTTTACCAACAAATGATCTTACTTCGAGATACAGCTCTTGCAGCAGGTAACACCATTAGAACTGAAGCCGGCAGGCGTCAGGACCTCACGGAAAAAATTCTAGCTAGCTATCTTCAGTGGGGACCGCCCCGACGCCGGTCCCACCTCTGACGTCAGGCGTGGTACATAAGGGGGCGGTCCCGCCAGAATCCCCAGTTCTTTCCCACCGTCGACTTGCATGCCTCGACCCTCCGGTCTTAGTCTAGGCGGCGACGCGTGGTTGCTGAACTTTCCTACGGGAATTTACTCCTACTTTGAATATTTTTTCGCTGATGTCCTCTCCGACCTCCGGGCATACATCGAAGTGTGCTTGCGGGAAGCAGATCCACTTTAAGGACCCCCACACGGCCTGCGTCCGGTGCCTGGGCCCAAAGCACGACTCCCAGGCCTGTTCCCTCTGCCCGCAGGGTTTAATAGTCGCACGAGGATCGGCGACAGAAGGCTCTTCAGGCGTTCCTGCTAGAAGAAAAATTGAGAGCCATGTCCTCTAAAGGGAATCTTGAAATCCATAAGCACGCGAAAAGAAGAGGCGGAGAAGGACCCTTCAGGTCTCCAACTCGGGCCTCCGAGTCCGCAGCTCTGGGTCAAGTCAGGACCGGTCTCCATCCAGGGCCTCTTCTTCCCCGGCTGCGGTTCCAGTGTCTCGCTTCTCAGGCCCCCTCCGCCAGGCCGGGCCGCCCTCCTCCGCCCAAAGGCCTCGGGCGAAGTCCGGGAGCATCACCACCACCACCATAAGTCGGGCTCCCCTGCTGGCACTGACGTCCTGTCCTCTTCAGTTCCGCCCGGAAAACTTTAGAACTTACCCCCTGAAGAGGCCGGGTAGACCCGACGCCCGCTCGACCTCGTTGACCTTCACACCTCCTTGGAGCCATCGTCGGGTCGTGGAGACCGCTGCCGCTGTCTTTTCCATCAAACGCCGGTTTGGGGACCGGACGTCCGCCACGCTTGAGAAGAGGACTCTGTGCCTCCGACCGCCGCCGGCAGGAGTCGCTAACGGAGGAAGATCTGAAGCAGCCCGAGGACCAGGCAGGCGACCCGGCCTCGTGCAGTCTCCCAGGGGCTCCCTTGCCGCGGCCGAGGTCTCTGTGGAGCAGTCGCTGGACCCGCTGACCTTCGGCCGCCTGGGCCATCGGATTGTCTCTTAGCGGATGTGAAGGACCTCTTCACATACTGGCGGGACACCATCAAGAAGGACGGGCGCCCACCGCTTTTTCCTCCTCCGGCCCCTTCGCCTGCTGGGTCGGTTAGCGACTCAACCCCCAGGGAGTCCAGATCTCCTCCGGGGTTCGATCAACAAAGAGGAGACCTCCGTCAAGATCTTCTTCTGGTTCACCCAGCCCCAAAGAGATCCAGGAGACGCTGGACGTTCGCTGCCGACGGAGGACAGCGGATCAGTTTACTCCACCTCAGATCCCCATCTCCAATCTCTCCATCCCTTCTCCGACCCACGTGAGACGCCACGGTCTCCTCCGGATGACCCCTCGTTCATGGATATCATGCGCCATATCCAGGAGAACATGGGGTGGGATGCGGAAGAGTTAGACCCCGAAAGGTTACGCCTTGCCAAGTATCTTCGGCAGAATGACCCCAAGCCTGTGGTGGTGCCACCCTTGGTGGACACTTTTGTGGACGTCACCAAGGCTGCGTGGAAGCGTCCACATTCATTACCGGTGGTGCCGAAGAAAGCTGACCGTCTATACAAGGCTCCTAAGGAGGACCAGTATTTGACGCACCAACCTCAGGCCGATTCTCTGGTCATAACAGCCTCACATGACCGGTCACAGAGGCCGCAGCATTTGAGCACCCTGCCACCGGATCCAGAATCCAAGCAATTGGACTCTCTGGGCAGGCGCACGTATGCTTCCGCTACCTGCGCCATCAGATCCTTAAATTACTTGACCCACATGGTTCAGTTTCAGAACGCTCTGTGGGAACAGGGTCTGGAGGTAGCTGAGAAACTACCTGAAGGTGAGCAGAAGGAGGAGATGCTCCAGTTCCTCCGCTCGGGTTCAGACGTGGGGACCCAAGTGCTTAGAGCTGCGTGCGATTCCAGCGGACTCATCGGCCCGAGCAGGCAGCTTCCGGGCTTGCTCCGGAGACACTCCTGGCTCGTGTCTCCGGCTTCACCCGGACGCCCAGAAGAGCATTATGGACGCCTTTCGAGGAGATGTGTTATTGGTAATCCTTCGGAGAAGATTATTACCAAACTACAAGAGGTTGGAAGGCGGTGAGGTCGGTACAGGCCATGTATCAGTCTCTAGGCTTGGTTCCTTCAGGAACCAAAGCCGCTGCGGCGGACACAGAGGCAACAGCCCCGCCTCCGCTACACAACAGAGGGGCTCTGGTTTCCTGAGAACCCAGGTAAACAGTCCGCTAGCAGAGGTCAGCACACCCTAGGCCAACCCAGCCAACGGGCCCATCTGCCGCCACAGCATTGACACTCTTTCCGCCCCGCGCCTCAGAATCAATGGAAATTATGGTGGGGCTCATTTGCGTAACTTCCTGCCGGGATGGCAGGCGATCACCACTCGACAGGTGGGTTCTGCAGTTGGTCAGTGTCGGCCACTTTATAGAGTGCGCAGAAAGCCACCCGAGGCCTTCTGCTCTCCCGGTATCTGGGTCAGCACGGAACCCACTTGGCAAGAAGTACCAGCTCCTAAAAAGGGGCTAGAGTCGTCCCGGGAACCAGAGCGACAGGGATATTATTCTCACTTCTTCCTGGTTCCCAAGAAAACAGGGGACCTCCGCCCGATTCTGTTAGACCTGCGTACCCTCAATATGTCTGGTCGATACAAGAGATTCCACATGGTGACCCTTCTGGTCTTATCCCTATGCTGAAACAAGGCTCTTTTTTAGTTGCCCCTAGACATGCAGACGTTGCACCTGCATATCCCTACAGCTCAAGCGCATCAGAGGTTCCTGCCGAAGTTTCTAGGCCACCATCTTCAGTTCGGCCTCCCGCTCGGGCTGTCATCCGCACCAAGGGTCTTTACCAAATGCATGGCAGTCGGGCAGCATCTCTAAGGAGACAAGGCCACTCGTGTTCCTGCATTTGGACGACTGGTTTCTCATGGCTGCCTCAAAGAGGCACTCTTGCTCGCGATCTAGAACACTCGGACTTGTTCCGATCGCTGGGCATCCTTATAAATCACGAGAAGTCTCTCTTGGTACCGGCGCAGAAGCTGCAGTTTATAGGCGCAGTACTGGACATGGTCCAGGGAAGAGCTTTTCTTCCGGCCGACAGGGTGGAACGCATCAGGTCCCTCATAGGGGCCTTATCATCGAACCAGACCATACCGGCAAGGTCGGTCCTTCGTCTGCTCGGACACATGGCTGCAGCCATTCCTACAGTCCCTCTCGCACGACTCCACATGCGAATAACCCAGTGGATGCTCAAGGTGCAATGGGACCAAAGGCAAGACCATTTGCAGCATCCGGTCAGGATCACGAAATCCGTGATCGCGACTGGCAGTGGTGGCTACCCTGGTCGCCTCAAGGGCGCCCTGCTTGCAGTGCCGTCCTCGAGATAACCCTCACCACGGACGCTTCAGGTCTCGGGTGGGGGCACACCTAGATGGGTGAAGTCTCCGGGTGCATGGACCCCACTGGAGGCTCATCTCCATATCAATGTCCTAGAGATGAGGGGCGGTCCTCTATGCACTTCAGGCCTTTCATTCGATAATTCCACCGCACTATCCTGCTTCAGACAGACAACATGCGTAATGTATTACCTCAACAAGCAAGGAGGCGCACACTCTGCCTTTGCAGGGAAGCCATGAGGGTGTGGGATTGGATGTGGACATGGCGCAAACCTGATTGCGGTTCACGCTTCCGGTGGACAACACGATCGCAGGACGGCCTGAGTCAGCTCCCAGGCCAGAGTCCACAGTGGGAACTTCTTCAGAGGTGGCAGAGGATCTGTTCCTTCGATGGGGAACCCACTGCTGGATTTATTCTAATCCCCATCCAACGCAAAACTGCCCAGTTTTGCTCGCTAGGTCCAGAGCCTGGTGTTTTCTGGCTGACTGCTTGTCCCTCTCCTGGGTGAACAGATTCCTCTATGCCTTCCCTCCCTTCCGTTGATCCAAAGAGTTCTTCTCAAACTGCAGGAGCATGCGAAATGATTCTGGTGGCCCTGCTCTGGCCCAGACAGATATGGTTCCCTTGCTGGCACAGCTATCTCGGGAACCCCGCCTCACTGCTCAGCTCCCACCTACTGTCTCAGGAGAAAGGTTCATTGCTCCATCCGGTTTGCTTTCTCTGAACCTGCATGCTTGGCTCCTAGAGACATAGCCATCTTGCGTCACGGGGTCTCGCAAGAGGTTGCAGAGGTTCTCTCGGCAGCCAGAAAGCCGGCAACGCATGCTACGTATGCCATGAAATGGCGCCGTTTTTGTTTATGGTCACGGACTGTGACCTTTCCCTTTAGGTTGTCCTGTGGAGTAGTTTTGATTATCTCCTCTCCTTTTCATTCAGGCCTAGCCTACTCCTATTAAGGTACATCTTTGTGCCATTTCTGCCTATCATCGGTGGGACATGTATTATAGCTCAATTGACGCCTCTGGAATTTCTTAGGGGAGTGTTACACCTAGGCCTCCCATTAGGGACCCTGTGCCTCCATGGGATCTGCTCTTTGTCCTGGAACAGCTCACGCTCCCTCCCTTTGAACCTGCCGCGGATTGCGAGCTACGTTTTCTGTCGTGGAAGACGTTATTTTTGGTTGCTGTTACTTCAGCCAGAAGGATTTCTGAGCTTCACGCTCTCATGTGCAAAGAGCCTTATTTAGTTTTTCACCGGGACGGAGTATCCCTGAGGACGAACCCTAAATTTTTGCCTAAGGTGGTTTCGACACTCACTTTAAACCAGGATATCGACCTTCCGGTCTATTTCCCGAGTTACTCTAATAGAGGAGAGGCTTTGCTCCACACCCTGGATGTTCACCGCAGCCTGAGGTATTACCTTAACAGAACTAAACCCTCTCGGGGTTCTGATCAGCTTTTTGTCTCCTTCTCCCAGAGAATGAAGGGCCAACCAGTATCCAAACAGACTTTGTCCTGCTGGCTTGTCCAGTGTATTTCGTACTGTTATGAGATTAAACAAAAGCCCCTCCCGGGTTCTATCCGGGGTCATTCTACCAGGGGTATGGCCACTTCCTTTGCAGCACTTAGGAATGTCTCCATTTCGGCTATTTGCGCTGCAGCCACTTGGAGTTCTGTGCATACCTTTATTAGGCACTACAGTCTGGACATCGCCTCTTGGCGAAGAGCCGGTTTCGGCCTAGCCGTGCTGCAGGGTCTCCTGTCCTGAGTCAGGGCTTGGAATGTTATTTCTTGTCTTTCTACCTCCTCCCGGATCTTCTGGTAGCGTTACTGCTTGGGAATCAGTCCTAATGGTGTTACCTGCTGCAAGAGCTGTATCTCGAAGTAAGATAGTACAGTTACGTAAGAACTTACCGTAACAGTAGATCTTCGAGAACAGCTCTTGCAGCAGGTACCTTCCGCCCACCCCTTAGAGGAGGCAGGCTCATCTCTGCTTGTATCGGATTTTCTCCTGATTGTCTTCTGACGGTGGATCCTCGGTCTCCCTTCTGATGTCATCCTGCAGCCGGAGTCTCCGGCGGGAGAACTGAGGATTCTGGGGACCGCCTTCTATGTACCACGCCTGACGCCGGAGGCGGACCAGGCGCTGGGCGTCCGCATGAAGATAGCTAGCTAGAATTTTTTCTGTGGGTCCTGACTTGCCGTTTCAGTTCTAATGGTGTTACCTGCTGCAAGAGTTGTTCTCGAAGATTCTACTGTTACGGTAAGTTCTTACGTAACTGTACTTTTTTCCCCTTAGTTTGTAGTAATTGCTTATTTCTATGAAGTCTGCAGTTGTTCCCCAAGTTCCTTCCTCTACCCTCTAGTGCAGCAGGTTTTATTTGTCTCACACACTTTCGCCAAAGTAAGTAATATGCAAGTAGCTACACTAGGTGGTTTATTTGTTTTTTCTGTGTAGCACAAAATGGACCAAAAGTCCACAGTTAGTTGTTGAAGTTCCTCAAGGCTCTACCCTCCCACTCCAGGGAGGTTAGGTCTCACACACACAGGCAGTATAGCGCAGTGGTCTAAGGCTCTGAGCTGCAAATCTTGTGACATCCAGCAGAGCAGACCTGGGTTTGAATCCCACAGCTTCCACTTGCATACTGTGTGACCCTGAGCAAGTCACCTAACCTCCTTGTGCTCCCAGGTCGCTCCTGTAAAAAAGCTTTCAGGTTAGTGTGCTATACCTGGTTAAACAACTGAATGAATAAATGAATAACACACAGCCACACAATGTCTCACACACTGTCCTTCAGCAAAGTAGGTAATATATAGGTAGCTAGGCTAAGGCTAGGTTTATTTAGGTTTTCTGTGTATCACAAAAAATGTTTTCCCCTTCAGTATGTAAGCAGGCGCAGTTGTTCCCCAATCCCCAAGTTCTTCTACCTCTTAGCCTGGGGCGCACCAGCGCAGGGTATTAGGTCTCACAGCCACATAGTTTCTCGCACACCTTCACCAAAGTAATAATAATAATATAGGTAGGTAACTACACTGGGTTTATTTTTTTGTGTAGCACAACAAAGATTTTCTCCTTCCTATAGTTTATTTTCTGTTAATCCGCAGTTCTTCCTCAAGTCCCTCCTCTACCCTGGCTCTCAGGGCAGCAGGTTACACCTTCACCAAAGTAAGTAGGAGTAGGGGTTAAGGGGTATAGGTAGCAGATGCCAGACTAGCAGCAGTAGCAGGCAGTTGGGTTGGTTTTCTGTAGCTAGCAAAAAAAAGTTCCCAAGTTCCTCTACCTCTCAGCCTGAGGGCAGGTTATTAGGTCTCACAGCCCCAGCTACACACACACACACCAGAAGTGGGGTACTAGACTAGCTAGATTTAGGTACTAAGTGTACTAGTTATTAGCCACACCCCCCAATCAGTAGTAGTAGTAGAGTAAGTTAAGTTTAGTTGACTCTCAAACACAAGCGCATACACATACAGCCCTCTGATTCAGTACTGCAGTGCTGCTGCCTGCTTGCTCGTTATTATTTTTAGTTATCTTCTTCTCTCCAAGTTTCTTAATTTTCTCAGCACTCCCTGAATCTCCCTCCACGCTTGTCTTCCCCTCCTCCCGCCCAGTCTCTCAACTGATCCTCTACCCCCTCAGTGCCCTCTCAACAACTGGTTTTATTTTTTATTAGTTCATTTAATTGTATTTAGTATGCGGCCCCTCAGGCAGTTGTTTCTCTCTGTCCCCACCACGCAACCACCCACCACAAGCTAGCAGCAAAAATGCCTCTGCTCTCCGCAAGTGTCGGTAGCGAAATGGCGCATTTTCCATCCTGTGCCAGCTACCGACACTCCCAGCTCCTCCTCAAGATGCGTCTCCTCCATTAGCAAGCCTAGTATCGGTTCCAATCTGAGCTCTGCCGCTCCCGTAGTCCCGCCCAACCTGTCTTCATATGCTCCACCAGTGCTCCACTGCTCCCCGCCCCCGAGATAGAGAGAGACAGTGCCCGCTAGTGCCTGTAACAGGGGCACGCATTCCAGACCAGTGCCACATGACTACAGTTGTGGCTATCAGGTGACTGAGCCTCGGGGTTGTTGTGCTGCTGAGAATGTCGCCGCTGCGCTGCTGCCACCTAGTGGCTGGAAAAAATGAAACAAATCAAAAAAAATAAAATAAAGATTTGGTAGTCCGTGGGACAAGCAGTGCACAGCAGACTGCTTGTCCCTGGTTAAACAATAGTTGTCCAGGATGTCGGGCTATGGGATTTGTCAAGCCCTGATTACAATACTATGAGTTGAATGTGGGTTCCGTGACCAGAAGGGTTTCTTCATGGGTCCAGTAGTCGCCATATGGCTTCGGAACCATCCACTTCTGAACCTGACCCAAAATGGCCACCCAGACCCAATCAGGGGTCGCAATTGTTTTGCAGCCACTAGCCAGCAGAGCTAGTGACTGGGAAAATCCACTAGCCCCACAGATTTTCCACTAGCCCAGCTGATGTACTTATCGAAATGTTACCTTCTCCAGTACTAGCCCGCAGGGCTAGTTAAAGCAAAATCTTACTAGCCCAACACAGAATCTACCAGTAGTTGGCTAGTGGGCTGGTGCCAATTTCAACCCCTGCCCAATGAGTTAAGATCAAAATTGTCCCAGCAAAAACGTATCACAATATTTCTGTCAGTGTCTCTGGTTACAGGTAGAGTGTTGTCACTCTCAACAACGCTATCACACATAGTAGTTTCTAGCTCCAAAAGGGTTGAATAGGACACAATGTCCGAAGTGGTTGAGGATACTCACAATTTCAGTGCTACCAGTGATGTCTTTCAGTCATTCCTAGGGGGAGATGTTTTGGCATTTTCCATTGACCACAACTCACTGCATAGCAAATATGTTGACCAATTGAATTCATCAACCTCTCTCTTCTTCTTGAGGTGTTCATATAATTAGATCGGCCAGGAATTTTACAAGCACATCTGGGGGTGAGATGGTGTTGGAGAACAGGAAACCTGAAGAAGGTGGCCAGGGATGCTCGTGTGATTCACTGAAGGAATCTATGATGAGATGATGCAAGAGTCACTGCTTCAGGTCTCCTGTCATTTGATGCAGCAGATTCAAATGCAGTCTCCACAGCTTGACCAGTTGGGAGCTCATCAGAGTAAACAAGTTCACTTCTAAAGTTTGGCTGCCAGAACCTTATCCTCTGAGCAAAGTGTTTTGATCAACTTCTTTTTCAACTTGTCTGTTTCGTAATTCGGATTATAGAATGCTGGGTAATGAGCCTGCATAAACAAACAGTGCCTCTCACGTAACATTGTCTTCAAACAACATGAAGTCTTGCTATATTATGACATATGCAGTGAGTCCCAACCTTCGAACTGCTCCGGAGGTGAAAGAGTTAACTTTCCATGCCAGGCATGGAACGCTGAGCTCGAGCTCGGTTGAAACTCTGTCTGTTGTTCAAACTCAAACCGTCAGATTCTTTACTCCGCCTCACAGAACAGTCGCTCCGGAGATTTCTCCTTCTGCTCGGTTCATTTTGTCGGTTAAAGTATTGTTTTTCTCGGGTTTTGATCGAATTTAAACCGCAACCGGTCGGTTCAGACTCTGTCTGTGGTATTTGTGAGTACTAGATAGGTTTACATTATTTCTCTTCTGTGTGGAACTTGTAAACGGTTTATCAGTTCGGTTTGAACTGATCAGGTTGTTTAAAATATCTTAATCTATGATTTAGAGTGTGGTTACCGGTTCTTATCGGTTCTAAAAAAAACAGATTTTATTACAGTTTTTTCCACGACCCATGACACAGTTGGGAACCGATAAGAGGGTCTTACCTGGCGGATTGCCATAAATGGGTAAGTTTGATTAGGACTGGCACTATGTCTGAGAAACCCAAAAGAAAAACCGGCCCACTGGGTTTCAACACTGCAATGTGTGTGGGGAAGTCTTTGCCAAGGCTGACCCCCACACCATCTGTGTTTATCGTCTGGGGTTTGACCACCTCAATGCAGACTGCCAGATTTGTAAAAATTTTCCTGTAGCTACCCTGGAAAAAAGAGTTGGTAGGCTCAGGGAAAGGGAGGCCAAAAAGTCCGCTGAACCGGATGGCCAGCCCGGTTCGGTTCCAACCGAACCAGAGGGAGTGCCCTCTGACCAGGGCGAGACTTCCTCGGGCAAAAGGAGAACTGACTCTGAGGAGTCGGTTCCAGCAAAAAGGACTAGGAAATCAGCTGGTGTGGAGCCAAAACTTTCCTCTCCTACCGCTGAAGAAATAGTCAAAGCGATTAAAATTGTCCAGTCGATTGGTTCCGACCGAACCGCACTATCAGGTAAGCGCCTGAAATTGCCGGTTGAATTCCACCGTGTTCAAGATTATGATTTAGAGGAATATTAAGGGAACCGGAGGAGGAGGAAGAGGAGTATGAGGAGAGTGGAATGGATTTGAAAGTCTGGATGTGCCCCTTGACCCGGACATCTCCCCAGACAGACCTTCAGGAGTGTCTCTCCTAGGCTTTCTGAGTCCCTTCTCATTTTATGTTTTATAAAAAAGTGGTTGAAACCTCCAGCTCCCTATGGAGGAAGCTGTGGATGATCAAGAGGAGCCTGACTATGTGGAAATGATGGATATCCCAGAGTCTAGGAGACTGTCTATTCCCTTGCATAAATCTTTTGGGAAACAGACATTTAAAATTCTAAAAACTCCTCACACTATACCTCCTGTGGATAAGAGAATGGACAAGAGGTACACATTGTCAAGCTCTGATACGGAGTTCCTTACACAACAATGCAGCCATGTTGGGGTAGTGCAGGCTGCAGCCTGTGACAAGACAAATATTCCCTTGGCTTCACACACCCCGGACAAGGACTCCAGGAGGATTGATGCCATGGCAAAGAAACGGTACATGGCAGCATCCTTGGGACTCAGACAGGCAAATTATATGGCTTATGTTGCTAGATATCAGAAATCCAGATGGGATACTGTTATGGCTCTAGCAAAACAGGTCCCTGGCTAGCTTGCCAAGGAGCTGGAGCAGGTGGCAGCTGATGGTATTGAGGCATCCAAGGTGCAACTCCATGCTGCAGTGGACTCAAATGATGTGTCATCAAGAGTCATGGCTACATCTGTGGCACTTCGCAGAATGGCTTGGCTCAGATGTACTAGCCTGTCACAGGATACTCAGACTAAGGCCATTGATTTTCCTGTTGTGGGTAATTCTCTGTTTGGGGAGCAGACAGAGAATTACATGAAGAAAATGGATGAGTATAGGACCACCTATAGGAGTGCACAGGCCAAGGAAAGGCAGGCCACTCCTCAAAGGCAGCTTCCCAGGGGCAGGGCAGCCTTTCATAGGCCTTTTACCAAGCCCAGGCCTCCTCTTCTGCTTATGCCCAGAGGGGTTCTTTAGAGGGAGGCAGGAGGGTACAAGCAGGCCTGCTTCCACCCCTCAGCCCAAAGCCCCTGCAAGCAGGCACCTGATGGGGTTGCCAGGCCGTTTCAGCTACCTGTAGGCAGGCTGGCCCACTTTGTCCAGGACTGGGAGTCTCTGACATCAGACAAGTGGGTCCTGGAAGTAGTAGGTTGTGACTGGTTCTCAGCTTCAAAAGTTTCCAAAGATGAGAACCAGATCCTTTCCACCTGCAAATCCATCAGAGGCACTTGCCCTAGAGGCAGAGATCTCTTTCCTCCTGGCTCTCAGAGCTGTGGAAAGGGTTCCACCCTACACCAGGGCAAAGGGCTGTACTCCAGGTACTTTCTACCCCAAAAGACAGGAGAATGGCGCCCATCCTGGATCTCAGATACTTAAACAAGCACCTTTTTAAACCAAAATTCAAAATGGTGACTCTGGGAATTATTCTACTCTCTCTAAGGCCAGGGGACTGGCTAGCGTCCCTGGACCTCAAGGATGCCTACTTCCATATTCTCCTGGAGCTCCCATGAAAAGTACCTCAGGATCGAGCTGCCCTCAGGCCATTACCAGTTCAGAGCAATGCCCTTGGCCTCACCTCTGCTCCAAGGGTATTCACAAAATGCCTGGCGGTAGCAGTTGCTTCCTAAGAAGGCAAAAAATTACACCCCTTACCTGGACGATTACTATAGTAGGCCAGTCCCCAGACCAAGTCAAGTTACACCTCAGATAACTCCGCAACTGCTCACCTCTCTAGGTTTCCTTCTGAATCTTTCAAAGTCAGTTCTAGAGCCTGTCCAGCTCCTCACCTTCATGGAGCAGAGCTGAACACAGAGAAAGCCAAAGCCTTCCTTCCTTTGGACAGGGCAAGGACCCTGGTCTCTCTGGCCTCCTCATTCACCCTGCAGGTCTCTCGACCAGCAAGGCATTTTCTATAGCTCCTGGGGCACATGGCTGCTTCTACAGCAGTAGTGCAGGGAGTAAGATTTCAGATGAGGGACATCCAGTTCCATTTGAGAGCCTTTTGGTCCCAAAGGAAAGACCCTCTAACCAAATTGATCCCAGTGACTCGAACCACGATCCAGGCCCTGCAGTGGTGGCAGGATCAGAGCAATCTGAGACAAGGGGTTCCTTTTGTCACCCAGTCTCACTCCTTAATCCTTACTACAGATGCATCCCTCTTGGGGTGGGGAGCTCACATGGGCGACCTCACTCCCCAGGGGTTGTGGTTCCCTCAGGAATCTCTGCTCCACATCAATCTGTTGGAACTCAGAGCAGTTTTTCTAGCACTTCAAGCTTTTTCCAAATCTGTTCAGAACAAAGTTGTACAGGTCAGAACAGACAACACCACCACAATGTGGTACATCAACAGCAAGGGGCACTCGGTCCACGGCCCTTGTGCAATCAAGCAATTAAGTTGTGGTCTCTGGCTTACTCCCCTGAACACCTCCCCACGGCAGTTCACCTCCCAGGCAAGGACAATGTCCTGGCAGATGCTCTCAGCAGGATTTCCCAGGGCCATCACGAATGGTCACTGGACCCCTGGTCTTGGAGGTGATATTTGCCAGATGGGGCACCCCAGATAGATCTTTGCAGCCCCAGACAATCACCAACTTCCCTTTTTGTTGCAGTCCCCAGTGTTGGGCTCAGTCCCTCTGGATGCCTTAGTTCTCAATTGGGAAGGAAGTTTCTCTATGCTTTTCCCCCCTTCCCTCTCCTGTTCAAAGTACTAGTCAAAATCAGATCTCAGCCCTGCAAGATGATCCTGATTGCTCCAGATTGGGCCAGACAACCCTGGTATCCACTCCTACTGTCCTTAGCAGTCCATCTTCCCAGGAATCACAACCTGTTGACCTGTGCTCAAGGGAGGGTTTGGTACCCGAACCTCAAATCTCTCAATCTCAAGGCCTGGCTCTTGAAGAGTTAGAGTTTGCTGATCTACACCTCTCCCAAGGTGTAATGGATATCCTGAAGGCTTCTAGGAAACCTTCCACCAGGACTACTTATAATTCCAAATGGAAAAGGTTTTCCATATGGTGCTCTGGAAAGCATATTTCCCCAGAATCTGCTGATTTACCCACAGTCCTGGATTATATGGTCTACTTAAATACCTTGGGGCTGAGACCAGCTACCCTAAAAATGCATTTGGCAGCTGTGTCTGCTTTTATTTCAGCAGGTAAGCCTTCTTCTCTTTCAGCTCATCCTGTATTCTCCAAGTTTTTCAAGGGATTGCTTCACACCAATCCTCCATTCAGGGACCCTGCCCCTGCCTGGTATCTTAATGTTTGCATTGCTCAGCTTATGCAACCCCCCTTTGAGCCTTTGTCTTCAGCAGAGCTTAAGTACTTGACTTGGAAGACTGTGTTTCTGGTAGCCATCACTTCTGCCAGACGATAAGTGAATTAAGCTTTGTCAGTGGAGCCTGATTTTATCTCCTTTCATAGAGATAAGGTGGTCCTCAGGACTAACAGGAAATTCTTGCCTAAGGTGGTTTCAGATTTCCACCTTAATCAATCCATATGTCTTCCAGTGTACTTCACTGACCATCCCTCCTCTGGCGAGAGGAGGCTGCACAGCTTAGATGTGAAGAGAGCCCTTAGTTACTACATAGAGCGTACCAAGGGTCACAGGTTTGACTCCCTCCAACTGTTCCTCACTTATGGTGAGGTTGGTAAAGGGAAATCTGCCACTAAAAGATCCATTGCCAGGTGGATTGTCTCTTGTATCCAATTTTGCTATGAAAAACTGGGTAAGGTTCCTCCCTCAGGCCTGAGGGCTCACTCTACCAGAGGTATAGCTGATACCCTGGCTGCTGCCAGGGACATCCCTATTCTAGAGATATGTCAAGCAGCTACCTGGAAAACAGTTCACACTTTTACCAAGCATTACTCTCTGGACATCCAGGCTAGGAGTGATGCTCGGTTTGGCACAGCTGTGCTTCAGAGCCTATTTCCTAAGTAGGTTCTGTCCCTCCTCCATGGGGGTACTGCTGTGTAGTCTGCATATGTCATAATATAGCAAGACTTCATGTTGTTTGAAGAAAAAATTACTCACCTTAGTAATGTTGTTTCTTCTAATGGAGTCTTGCTATATTCTGACCTCCCCCCTGCCCCTCTCAGAACCTCTGTTTTTGGGATGTGGGTGGGCAGTGCAGTGTTGGCACTTAGAAGGTGCCCACCTTGTTGTTTTCACCCCTCCTTTCTTGGGGTGACTTGGTGTTGTGTTTTTCATTTTTTGGGTCTCCTGACTTGAGTCTTTGTTTTGGGACCAAAAAATGTGTTCTTATGTTTAGTAGCCAGTTGGCTAGTGTAGGTTTACAGCTTCCACACAGGACCTCAGTGAGTTTAGCTTGTAAAGATCTGACGGTTTGAGTTTGAAGAACAACAGACAGAGTTTCAACCGAGCTCGAGCTCAGCGTTCCATGCCTGGCTTGGAAAGTTAACTCTTTCACCTCTGGAGCAGTTCGAAGGTTGGGACTCACTGCATATGTCATAATATAGCAAGACTCCATTAGAAGAAACAACATTACTAAGGTGAGTAATTTTAATTTTGTTCTACCTGTGATCCTCTGATGATATTCTTTTCAACATATTTGGTGATATGCTCAAATGCCTTTTCATGGGCTCTAATTTGTGCAACACTTTTACCAGTTTAGTCCACTGCTGCATTTCTGTCATCTTTCCTTGTATAATGGTGGAGACAAGAGTTGTGATAATGAGCCTCCCTTGCAATTAAATCAACATCTTGAATGCTGCATAGTAAATTATACAGTGGCAAAAATGGATCCTGTTCCTAGATTTGTCAAAGTGAGACTGGACTTGGGATGTTATCCCAGCACAACATCCCACATTTAGTCCCACCACAGTGACGACTGCATGAAATGTAAAAAAAACATCTTTACACGGCGGTTCCAAGCTGCAGCTTCAGCAGTCCCTGCTCTGCTTGAACTCTGTGACCCCCGTCCCACTTGGCATCGGTGCTCCCTGCCCAACAACCCACAGAACAAAAGCTAGAGAACCTCCCCTTTCCCACACTCAAAAATTAAATAAATCACTCGGCTTTTTCTCCCCAAAACAAAAGTGCACCTCAAAGTTAGTGGCTTGCTGCTCCGTTGAGAAAAGCAAAACCGGAAATCTCCCTGCCTCCCTCTGCTTCCTCATTTCTGACTGTAGCTTCCACAACCCACATAACAAAACTAGGAGAATCTGCCATTTCCCAGGCAGAAAATTTAAATGATTAACTCCACTTTTTCTTCCCTGAAAACAAAAGTCTACCTATAACTTACAGCGCCTTGCTGCTCCGTTCAGTAATGGAAAACTGGAAGTTTCCCCGCCTCACTTGGCTTCATCAGTTCGACCTCCCAGTCAGAAAGTTACACATCAGCCTGCTCCCAGCAGGGGTCAAAATTAACATACAAAACCTGTTCCCAGTGCAAGTGGGACCAGGCTAGTGCATGTAGTTTTGTCCCTTGCATGCAGCACAGTGCATCTTAACATTGAGCCTCATGTCCGAGACTTGTGGCATACCGCTGGCACTCACTGCACTGAGTGGGAGAAAGCACCTTTTTGAATCACACAGCCGTGCAGAATGCCACGACACTGTAGGTTGCAATCGGTACCTAGGGAGGTGGGCGTGTGGTCAAGCCTGGAGTAATAATGAGCTGTGATTATTTATTTATTTATTTTTAACGACAGCTTACAATGCTTGTGTGAACCACTCTGTGTGTGTGTGTGTGTGTGTGTGTGTGTGTGTGTGTGTGTGTGTGTGTGTGAAAGAGGGGAAGGGGGAGAGGGAGGGAGGCAGAGAGAGAGAGAGAGAGAGAGGGAGAGAGCGCGAGACAGCGGAGAGAGACTGGAGGAATCGTAGCACACCAGGTCCAGTCATGGCAATGTGACAGTGGGGGGAGGGAGAGGATTCAGACCAGGAGTGTCTGTCAGTCATTCACCACACACTAACAGACTGACTCTGGTTTATCACTGTGACTGGTACTGATGGCACGTGTGTGTGTGTGTGTGTGTGTGTGTATATGTGTATATATCTGTAGCAACCAGTCATGAGAGTACCGTTACACTGTTGCTGAAAATAAGTAAGCTCACATGGCTTTCAGTAGTGGATCATGTGATTGGTGTCAAGCTTGGGTGGCTAATTGGGAAAGTAGATTTTTTTGGGGGGTGGGGGGTGGCGAAGGGCATCTATTGATTGAGTAACACTATGTGATTGATGCTGTTCAGCAGCTTATCAGAGCCCAGAATTCAGGATGGGGGTAGAGTCTTGATAAGAGGCGTGTGAGAGCACAGATCTGTAGCGCAGTTCATATATAGCTCTTGTGAAAGAGGATGGGTAATGTGTTTGGCATAGATGCCCTTAATCATTAGTAGTCAATTAAGTAGGAAAG
Source organism: Neoceratodus forsteri (assembly GCA_016271365.2). Taxonomy (NCBI): domain Eukaryota; kingdom Metazoa; phylum Chordata; order Ceratodontiformes; family Ceratodontidae; genus Neoceratodus; species Neoceratodus forsteri. Next base: position 368,998,155 of record CM028132.1, on the reverse strand, counting down.
ATCAAGCATGTGAAGCGGAGTGCTGCACGTTTCACTATTTTTCCGTCTACTTAGCTTAAAGTTGCATTTTATTTTATTATTTTTTTGATCAGTACGGGTAACCTATCTCTGAAGCATGTAACCTTTAGGCCACATGCACTGTGGTGCAAGTACTAAAAAAGGTTTATTTCTACCCCTGGGTCCCAGGACAACCACTAACACACCATATGAATAAACGGGGGAAGAGTCCAGAACGAATTTCCACCATTGGCCATTGTCACAATGGTGCTGACAAAGGGAATGAGTTGGCAGCAACACGGGTGGGTGAGGACGGATGGGATCACAACGCCATGGAACAACAGCACCACCCTCTGGACAAAAATACATAGTATGAACCCCTCGCAAAATCTGTCTACCTCCACAAACAAACAATACTTTAAAAAATATTAAAAAAAAAGAAAAAAAACTTGCTGTTCTTTTTCCTTTTAAAAACGAGCCATTGTATAATAGGAATAATACATTTCAGGGTGGGTGTTATGCTGTTATGCTGGGATTACATTACATCCTGTCTTGGGTGTTGGATGCCCTCGGCCTGTGACCTCGGGACCAACCACCCAAGGCAGGATGTTAGCCCAGCATAATACCCACCCTGTCCGGCATTATTCCTTTACCATCTTGTTTCGTCTCAGCTGCTTCTTTGATAGATATCTCTGCAGTTTTTGTTACACACTGCATCAGTTTTTTCCTAGTTTTTGTCTTCTTTTTTTTTCTCCAGAAATCCACTTATCTCTTTTTCTACATATAATACACTTGAGAGGGCGTTTTAGCTCTGCTCCTTTGGGAGGTTGAAGGCTGTTGGTCCTCTGTGTCATCATCAACCTGACACTTCCTTTTTCTAAGGTATTTGACATTTGTAAATGACTGACAGCACCATATCTGATACCCATGACTCATGTCATCAAGTTCAACAGGTATGTTCTTGCATGTGTCATCGAGTCTGATACTTGGGTCATCACACAATCGTCTTCTATGTGCAACCCCTTCAATTTTGGACTGACTGGTCGATGTCAAAGGTCTTATTATTATGTCAGACTTGTTCCTGCTGTTGTGAATTATGCATATCTTCTCTACGGTACGGTGACTTATCCGCCTCGACTTAGGTGCTTTTAGTGCTACAGGATGCTCATCAACCATGCTGTCTCAAGTCCTGAAAAAAGATATAAAAACTATTTTTTCAGAATTATTTTCTATTACAGCAGCCATTAAAATATTCATTGATGCAATAAGAATTTTGTAGAAAATATCTTTATATATCGTCTATTTGATTTCCAAAACTGGGTCAAAAATGTGACTTTATGATTATGTTGCTATTGACTTCATGAACCTTCAGATTATATTCATGTGATAGAAAAATTAAAACCCTTTTTATTGATACCCAGTTACTAACATAATAAAATGCCAGCAGAGTGGGCCTAATGGTCTTTTGTGTCTGCTCGTTTGGTCAGACCCAACCTGGGAGCTGACCTTGCTGTCCCCCCCCCACCCCCTCGGGCTTCTCCATTCCCAGTCCGAGGTATTCCCCCTGTATTGGACTTTGCCAGCACAACTGTACCCCTGTACCTGTCCCAACCCCTCTGAACCCCTCCACAGTCTCTGGTTCCCTGGGCAACACATTCCATGGTTCCACCACCCTCTCAGTGAAGTAGCACCTCCCCAAGTCTTCCCTCTAGCTTTCCACCGTGCCCTCTAATTGCCCCCCTTTCCTTTGGCGCACCACAACTGAGCCTTCCCTATTTAGCCCTTCATGTACTTGAAGACCTCTATCATGTCCCCCTGTCCCTTCTCTCCTCTCCTCTAGCGTGTACATGTTGAGCTCCTTGAGCCTCTCCCCATAGGTCCCCGCCCCCAAGCCCCAGATAATTTTGGTTGCCCTCTTCTGGACCCTTTCCAGGAGTGCATTGTCCCTTTTTTAAGTGTTGTCTCCAAAACTGCACACAGTACTCGAGGTGCGGCCTAACCAAGCAGTTGTACAGAGGGATTACCACTTCCCTCCTTCTGGAGGTAATCGCCCTAATGATGCATCCTATTGGCTTTGGCCGCTGCCCTCCTACAAGTCTTGGAGTTGTTCATTTTGATGTCCACCACTACCCCTCGGGTCCCTCTCAGCCATCGAGACTGGAAGCATTACCTCCCCAAGGGTAACACATTTGGTCTGGGTTTCTGGCGCCTAGGTACTGAATCCTGCATTGAACCTCAGACTCCAAAGGTCTCTTATACGGTCAGAGGGTCACCCTGTCTAGTGTTTACTTTTCCCCTCAGTCAAAATTCCCAGTATTGAAGGGATTCCTAGCGACACTGTTGACTGTCTCCAAGGCCAGCTGATCGTGGGTGGAGATATAAACATGACCTTGTCCCCACACTTGGATTGCTCGAATCAGCAGAGCCACAGAAATACCGCATCGGTAAAACAGTTTAAAAAACACGCTAGAACACCTGGGCATTATAGATGCTTGGAGACGTCTGTTCCCCTCCATGCCAGGCTATACTTATTATTCACCCAGATTTAGGTCGTATTAATGGCTAGATTACTTCATGGGGACATGTGAGCACTTATCTACTGTCCAGGATACATCTATAGGACCAAAACTATTATCAGACCATCATCCCCTGATATTGAAACTAGACATGGAGGTTAAAAAAAAAAAAAAAGACCTTATGGAGGCTTTGTCTGCTAATCCTAAAACGTAAGGAATTCCAAGAGATAATTAAAAAAAGAATCCCACAGTTTTTTTTTTTTTTTTTTTCAGAAAATGCATTGCAGGATATTACTGAAGCAATGCAATGGGATGCCATGAAGGCAACTATCAGAGGGTAAATTATAGCATATACCTCAAAAAAACAAAGAAAGAGAGGCCAGGTATCTTGAACTGTCAGAACATTTATTAAGTTACCAGATATTATACAGAGATGGTGATACGGAACTATATAAAAATTAAAGACTCAAAGGTGACATTACAGAAGATTATAGATAACAAAATACAATAGTCTCTGATCCATCTTAGACAAACTATCCATGAAGGAGGCCCAAGGGGGGATCGAAGACTTGCCCAGAAACTTCGATCCAGGAAAAAGCACAGCCACAATCTTGAAACTCAAACACCCCTACTCCGGTCAAATACACCACTCTGTTGCCCATACATTACAGGCCTTTTCTGAATACTTTAATGACCTATACGCCCCAGACCTGGTTTCCTCTCCACCGCGCACCTCCAGTTTTCTAAAGCAAATGGCTCTTCCCCACCCTCTTCCCCCTTGCAAGTTCATTCTTTTGAATCCCCTATAACCCAACTGGAAATTCAGGAAGCCATTAAAAACCTGAACCCTGGACGTTGTCCAGGCCCTGATGCATATATATCTGATTGGTATAAGATGTTTATAAAAGAACTAACCCCCAAATTGCAGACCTTGTTCGTTGAAATAAATCAGGGTAGTTTACCTCCTCCGTTCTGGGAATTTGCAACAATTGCCCCAATACCTAAACCGTATAAAGACCATTCTGACCCGTCCTCATACCACCCTATTTCCATCTTAAAGAGCTAGTGTACTGCCTGGAAACTGCCTGCAATTAATTGTAAAATTTGCATGTAGTCAGTCATCATTTCTTATATCTCAAGTATTTTTTCTTTTCTGTTTGCTAATTAGAAGATTTTCCACCTGGCAGTACTGTGGTGATGTGTGGAGCAGCACTCTGTCTGGAGGGCGAAAAAAGTAAGTTCTGTTCCTCCCACTACATCGACACTGAGCCCACACTGACTATGACATCACTAGTAACCAATGAGAACCATTTCTCCCTGCCAGGTTTCACTTTCACATGAAGCAGCAGGGACTGTCTCTGGCTGGTTACTAATGATGTCACTATTTCCTGCATTTTGATTGGTAGCCTGTGAGAGTCACTACTCAGACTGCAAGGAATGTGGTGTCTCAAGGTGTTTGGTCTCATTTATGACGATGTAGTGGGAGGAAGAGAACTGACTTTTTTTTTTCCCCCCTCCAGACAGAGTGCTACTCCACACATCACCCCAGTACTGCCAGGTGGAAAATCTTCTAATTAGCAAACAGAAAAGAAAAAGTACTGGGACAAAGGTCTCATCTTCTGAGATTAATTTACAGTATTCGTATATTGTACGAATAGGTTCCGATTTTCTCATACGTTTCCAGCATTTATAAACTTGGGCTGTTATACCTGTAAGGGCACCAGGTGGTAATGCTTTGTCCTCTGAGGAGAGGAGAATCTTCTTAATATCGAATAGATCATTTACTATGCCCCACTTTTTTTTTTTTCCCTGCTGAGTCATCCGTAACTCAGCCCTTGGTCACGGCCCCTCTGTACCCCCACCTCTGGTAATGACCGAGCTCTTCACAGTCACCCCTGGCTTGCCCCCCCGGAGGACGAGGTCACGGAGCTGTTCCCCTACCAGCTGTGCACTACAAGTATCTGGTCAGGAGAGCCGGTATTGGAGGCTAATCAGGGCCCAGAGGGAAGGGCGCCATGGAGACGAGCCAGCAGCATTTGTTCCTCTGTAGGCAGGACAGGGACGTGCAATGACAGCTGGCGTCCGGCCCACCCTGAAGTCTTACTGGTGTCAGTGCGCTGCGGTAAACCCAGCCTCGCTGGGTGCCGCTCATGCGCCGAGTACTCAACCTTCCGGAGAAGGAGAGCAGTCCTAGGGACGCCGATCCTTCTCCCCAAGCCGGCCCTCCAATGACCCGGGTCCGTTCTCGAACCTGGTCGCAAGTGAAATCCAACCACTGTGCCGACGGGCCATCGAATAGATCTGAATGGAATTCGATATCTTTCCATGATGTCACATATGTTTCAGTCAGCCAAATCAACTTTACCCTAAGAAACGCCGCCTTGGCATACAATCTAATATCTGGAAGGCTGTAGCTTCCCTGGGCTAAGGATAGTTTGAGGATCAATAACCTGATTCTTGGACGTCTTTTCCCCCATGTAAAACTGGATATTATTCTATCCCAAGATTTAAAATAATAATTCGAGGGGGAAAAAAGGAATATTCTGAATTAAATAGAGGAGTCTAGGAAATATGTTCATACAAACAATTTCGATCATTTGATGAAAGGGAATTAAATTACTGGACCATCTTTCCAGATCGGACTGGATTGTTGTCGTAAGAGGCTTGTAATTTATAGTCTTGAAGACCTCAGGGTCTAAAGGAATATGGAGGCCCAAGTATTTTATATTTGTGGTCCTCCATTTAAAGGGGTAGGCCTTTTTTAATTGTTTGGAGGGTGTGAAGTTAAAAGCCAGAATTTCAGTTTTTATGATATTTAACCTAAATCCTGCCATATTTTCATATTGACTCAGTATCTGCCAGGCTGATGGAATGGACGTGGTTGGGGATATTAGAGTTAGCAGAATATCATCTGCAAACATGTTTAGTTTGTGTTCTTGTTGTGCTATTGGTATACCCTCTACAGATGTCGTGCCCCTCAACCTCGCCGCCAGAGGTTCCAGATATAATGCAAACAGGTAAGGAGATAAAGGGCAACCCTGTCTTGTGCCCCTAGCGAGTCGGAGCGGGGCGGATAAATTCCCATTTACCCAGATATATGCCCTAGGAGATCTGTATAAGTTGGTGAGGCAGGTGATAAACGAGGTGGGGAAATAATGAAAGTCCTCGAGAGTGTCCCACAAAAATGGCCAGGAGACTCGGTTGAAGGCCTTTTCGGCATCAAAGCTAATGAAAACTGATGGGATTCTTCTAGCACGAACATATCCCTGAAGGACCAGAGCCCTGTGTCTATTGTCAGATGTGCTTCTATTTTTGATCAAGCCTGATTGGTCTGGTGGTATGATTTTAGGAATTATCAGCTCCAGTCTGGAGGCCCAAATTGCAGTAAACATTTTATAATCTACATTTAAAGAGCTAGTGTACTGCTTGTCCCAGTACATATGGACCCAGCATTCTCTAAATGGAGAAGATTGGGTCTTTCCTATTTTTTTTTTTCAATTTCTGTCCCTTCAGGGGATCCTTCCCTTCGAAAAACTTCAATCCCAGTATAATCTCCTTAGATCGGACTTATTTAGTTATTTCCAGGTTAGGAACCATATTCTGCGGAATCGTCTTATCCAGCCTAAAATTCCCTCCCCAACTTCGGAACTCATTAAAATATTTATACAAGCTACAAAGGGGAATCTCGGTAAGCATATTATTGGAACCATATATTGTATAAGGGACTGAGAAATGAACAAATAGAATCCACTGACTCCATATTACAGGAATGGAATAAAGACTTATATCTGGAAATAACCAAAGAAGAGTGGCTAGGATCAGCCTTGAGGGCGACAAAGACCACCTCCTCTCCCTTGTGGAGAGAATTTGTGTGGAAATGTCACTCTCGCCTTTTTTAGAGCGCCAGCGGTCCTCCTCAAATTCCTCCTGGATACCTATGGTGTCTGGTGGCAAAGTTGTGGCTGTCCCAGGGCTTCATTAGGTCACATTTTCTGGCAATGTCCTTTTGGCTCCCATTACAAATAGAACTCACAAGCGTAATGAGTCAGGCAGTTGAATTAACAGCTGAACAGGCACTGCTTATAATCTTTCCAGACCTCTCTCCTCCATGGGTAAATACCCTTTTATCAATCTGTCTCCTTGCTGTGAAAAAGTCCATCACTCGCCAATGGATGACAGTTAAACTTCCAACGAAAGAAGAATGGAGGTCTATTATATCTGACATTTATTCAATAGAGAGTTTCAATGCTAAAATTCAAGGTAAAACTCCATCCCACATGTTGAATTGGCAGAGATGGGTATTCTACCAGTCCTCGGTGGACCCTGGCTTCTGCCCATAGAATTACTGAACCAGGTGGAGATCCCGCTGAGGTCTGGGGGTTGCACAACAAGATGAGAAAGATGAGAGGAGATAAGAAATCAAATTTGGACTTTTTAAACAAAGATTACCTTGAACAAAATTGAACCTTAAAATTTAAAAGGGGACATAATAGACAAAAACATAAGATCGCAGAAATGAAGATCGGGTGAAAGTGTTATAGTTACTGGGAAAATGGGACTTCATGGAGATGGAGATTTTATTATTCAACAGTACAAAAAGTATGATTGAACTTTAATTCCAGCAACATGGCATGACTTCTAGCTTAATAAGTATACATTGACTACTTTATATTATGACTGAGAATGTACTTATGATCTTTGTAATTTCAGTGATCTTGACTCTTGCAGAAAATTCTGCAATAAAAGTAATATTATTAAAAAAACAAAAACAAAAAAAGAACCTCAGACTCCACTTCTTTGAACACCTCTCCAGAGCATTTAGGTCCTCCTTCAGGGTAACCCTCCCCATCCACCACTGCTCCCAACTTCGAGTTATCCGCAAAGAGACTCATTTCACTCTTGATACCCTTCCTTATTTCAGAGACATAGGCGTTAAACCCCACTGATGACCGTCCTTGGAGACTAGACTAACTCCCCAACCACAACCCTCTGGGTACGCTCGGAGAGCCAATTTCCTATCCATCTGATCATCTGTTTCTCCCAGCTTATCCAACAGGCCCCAGTCAAGAAAGAGGATGTCCACTGGCCTGCCCTGGTCCAGGGCACTTGTCACCCAATCGTAGAACTCCACAAGGTTTGTCTGACACGATTTTCCCAGGACACAGCCATGCTGTCTATCACCCAGATTCCCCAACTTCTCCAGTACCCTCCAGCCTCTCCTTGATAATACCCTCCATCACCTTTCCCACCACCGATGTCAGGCTGATGGGTCTGTAGTTCCCTGCCTCCTTTCTTGATCCTCCCTTGTGGATAGGCATGATTTGTGCCACCCTCCAGTCCTGGGATTCTGCCAGGACATCCACCAGTTCCCTCGGTACCCTGGGATGTAGTTCATCCGGCCCTGGTGCTTTCTCCATCCTAAGGGACCTGAGGGTTTTCTTCAGTCTCTCTCTCTACCAGGATTTCCACCTCCAGTTGTTCCCCCTTGGCCCCCTGTTCTGCCTCACCCCCCCGATGGTGATGTCACCCCCTCTTCCTAGATCCGCTGGGGCTTCCGATCAGTAACGGTCCGGCCCCCCACCTCAGTTTCAGTCTCCTTCCTTGGATGATGCAGCTGGCCCATTCTTCCTGGTGAAAACTGACGCAAAGCACTCATTTAGTACCTCGGCCTGCTTCCCCGGGTCCTGTGCCCATCCCTCTCCTGTTCTAATCCTGCTAATCTGCCCCATCACCTTCCTTTTTTCCCCAATGTTTCCAAAGAACCCCTTGTTCCCCCTCCTGATTTCCCTGGTCAGGTTCTGCTCCTTTCTTGCCTTACCCGACCTTGCCACCCTAGTGACCCTTCTGGTCATCAGCTAATACTCCCCTTGATCCCTTTCGCTCCTTCTGTGTTTGAAGCGCTTATAGGCAGCCTTCTTTTCCCACATTGCCTCCTGAACCTTCTGGGTCCACCAACAGGGTTTTCTGGCCTTACCGCATTTGCACCTCACTCTTGCACAGGTCTTGGTAGTCTCCTGCACCTTCCCTCCTAATGATCTCCCACATACTGTCAGCATCGTTATCCCATCCAAATGATCCTTGAGGATCCTTTCCGTCCCCTTGAAGTCTGCCTCCCTGAAGTCACGTACCACCGTTTTTGTGTGGCCTTCCTCCTCCCCCAGGTCCAGGCAGAAGCAGACTGTGGCATGATCACTCCCCACTAACTGGTCCTTCACTTCCAGGCCCCTAATCTGCTCACTGTCTGCCAGGACTATGTCCAGTGTCTGGGCTTCTCTAGTCTGCTTACCCACCTGCTGGGTTAGGAACGAGTCCTGGAAGACATCCAACAATCTCTGCTCCCTGGCCACTGAGGACATCATAGTCCCCCAGCCCATCCCTGTCATGTTTAGATCACCCATCACCACCACCCTTCCCTTGCCCAGTCTACAGTGTCTTATAACATTTGCCACCAGACTCTCTTCCAGTTCCTCTGCCAGCGCAGGGGGTCTCTGTACCACTCCTATTTTAACTCTCTTGCCCCTCTTTGTTTTCAGGGTGACCCAAATCGTCTCCACAGTCCCCTCCGCCTCCTCCACACCTCCTATGCCAGTGCCATTTTTGACTATCAGTGCTACCCCCTTCCCTCTCCTTCCTGAACATAATGTAACCCTCCAGGTTTAGATCCCACTTGTGCTCTGGGGTTGCCCAGGTCTCAGTGACAGCTGCCACATCCACCGCCCCCGCAGCTAGCATCGCCTGGCGCTCTGGCATCTTATTTCCCAAGCTCCTGGCATTTAGCAGAGCTACCCTCCACCCCTTCCTCCCCCTTCCGTTTCCATGTGACCCGCAGTCTCCCCCCCTGCACCCTACCTGTTGGCCTTTTTCCGTAGTCCTCCAATTCCCTAGGGGTGGAGACTGAATCTTTCTATTCAAACAACATGAAGTCTTGCTATATTATAGACATTAGCAGTTTGTTCCAGCTCTAGAACTGCCCCGGAGTGAAATGGTTAAAACCATTCCAAAATAGAATTTTGGCACGAGAGCAGCTCTATCTGTGTCATTTCAAACTTGAACTGTCAGATTCTTTACTCCGCCTCAGTGAACAGTCGCTCCGGAGATTTCTCCTTCTGCTCGGTTCATTTCTCGGTTTAAAAGTGTTTTCTCGGTTGGATTTAACCGAGAATAGTTTTATTTAACCGCAAAACCGCTCGTTCAAGCTCTATCTGTGGTAACCGTAAGTAAATGAAGGTTTTGTCTGTGTGGAACTTGTAAGTTATCGGTTCGGTTTTGAACCGATCAGTGGGTTTAAAACTCATTTAAAACTAAAAGTTACTATTTTAGAGTGCGGTTCCCGGTTCTTATCGGTTCTAAAAACGGATTTATTATTTTCCAATACCCGTGACACGGTTAGAAAATCGATAAGGGTGTTCTGCTTGGCACTGCCGTTAAAAGGGCAAGTTTTTGGTTAGGCTGGTATTATGTCTGAGAAACCCAAAGAAAATCGGGCCCACTGTGATGTTTGTGGGGAAGTCTTTGCCAAGGCTGACCCACACACCACATGTGTTTATTGTCTGGGGTTTGACCACCTCCAGTCAGACTGCCAGGTATGTAAGAATTTCCCTGCAGCCACCCTGGAAAAAAGATTGGGCAGGCTCAGGGAACGAGAGGTCAAAAAGTCCGCTGACCCGGATGGCCAGCCCGGTTCGGTGCCAACCGAACCAGAGGGAGTGCCCTCTGACCAGGGCCAGACTTCCTCGGCCAAAAGAAAAGCTGGTTCTGAGGAACCAATTCCAGTAAAGAAAACAAGAAAATCAGCAGGTCTGGAGTCCAAAATTCCTTCTCCAACTGCTGCAGAGATAGCAAAAGCCATACAAATTGTCCAGTCACTGTCTCAGGGTCCGTCCGAACCACCACTATCTGGTAAAAGGTCGGTTCGTCCGGTCCCAGTGGTTCAGGATTATGATATTGAGGAATTTTATGAACCAGAGGAGGGGGAGGAGGATTATGAACAGTATGAATGTGGCTGGAAGGTCTGGGTGTGCCATTGAACCGGACATCTCCCAGACAGACCTTTAGAATCTCCCCATGCTGTCTGAGTCCCCATCTCATTTTATGTTTTATAAAAAGTTGCTGAAACCCTCCAGCTTCCTTTAGAAGAGGCTGTGGATGAGCAAGAGGAGCCTGATTTTGTAGAAATGATGGATATTCCAGAGTCTAGGAGATTGTCTATTCCTTTACATAAGTATTTTAGGAAACAAACAATTAAAATTTTTAAAAGCTCTAATTCTGTGCCTCCTGTAGATAAAAAGATGGACAGAAGGTATACTTTGTCAGGCCCTGATACAGAATTCCTTTCTCAGCAATGCAGTCATGTTGGGGTAGTCAGGCTGCTGCCTGTGATAAAGCTAATATTCCTTGGCTTCATCCTCTGACAAGCATTCCAGGAAGATTGATGCCATGGCAAAAACAGTATATGGCAGCCTCTCTGGGACTCAGGCAAGCAAATTATATGGCTTATGTAGCTATGTATCAGAAATCTAAATGGGATACTGTTATGCAATTGTAAAGCAGGCCCATGGCCAGCTGGCTAGTGAACTAGAACAGGTGGCTGCTGATGGCATTGAAGCCTCTAAGGTTCAGTTTCATGCTGCTGTGGATGTTAATGATGTTTCCTCTAGGGTCATGGCCACATCTGTAGTCAGAGGTTGGCCTGGCTCAGGTGTAGTAGTTTGTCACAGGATACCCAGACTAAGGCTATGGATTTTCCTGTGGTGGGAAATTCTCTGTTTGGAGAGCAGACAGAGAATTACATGAAGAAGATGGATGAATATAGGACTACTTACAAGAGTGCCCAGGCTAAGGAGCGGCAAGCCACTCCTCAAAGGCATGCCCCCAGGGTAGGGATAGGCTCTTTCACAGGCCTTTCTACAGACTCAGGCCTCCTCTGCCTATGCTCAGAGGGGCTTCTTCAGAGGCAGGCAGACGAGGGTGGGCAGACCTGCTCCACCCCCAGCCTAAAGCTCCTCTGAAACAGGCACCCTGATGGGGTGCCCAGGGCCGATTCTCCTGTACCAGTGGGGGCAGGCTGGCTTACTTCAGTCAGAATAGGGCTTCTTTAACCTCAGACAAGTGGGTTCTGGAAGTAGTAAGCCAGGGTCTGGTTCTCCGCTCAAAAAGTTTCCCAAGTTGAGAAGCAGACTTTTCTACTGCAAGTGCTTCCAGAGACCCTCGCTCTGGAAACAGAGGTGTCATCCCTGTTAGCTCTCAGAGCAGTAGAAAGGGTTTCTCCCCTGCATCAGGGCAGGGGTCTGTATTCCAGATACTTCCTTACCCCAAAAAAGACAGGAGAATGGCGACCCATTTTAGATCTCAGATATCTGAACAAGCATCTTTTGAAACCAAAGTTCAAAATAGTAACTCTGGCAATGATTTTACCTTCCCTAAGGCTAGGGGACTGGCTAGCCTCCCTGGACCTCAAGGATGTCTATTTCCATGTCCTAATCAGAAGATCCCATCGAAAGTACCTCAGATTCGAACTGCCCTCAGGTCATTACCAGTTCAGAGCAATGCCCTTCGGCCTTACCTTTGCTCCAAGGGTATTCACAAAGTGTCTAGCAGTGGCCCACTTAAGGAGGCAGAGGATTGCTGTTTTTCCCTATCTAGACGACTGGATCATTGTAGGCCAGTCCCCAGAACAGGTAAAATCTCACCTGCAGGTCACCCAGCAGCTTCTCACCTCCCTGGGGTTTCTGATAAACCTACCAAAGTCGGGTCTGGAACCAGTCCAGGTACTCACCTTTATAGGGGCAGAATTGGACACAAAGCTAGCCAGAGCCTTTCTTCCCCAGAAAGGGTAAGGAATTTAGTGGCTCTGGCCTCTTCCTTCACTCTGCAGGTCTCGACCAGCAAGACACTTTCTGCAGCTCCTGGGGCACATGGCTGCATCCACAGCTGTTGTGCAGGGAGCCAGATTTCAGATGAGAGACATTCAGTTTCACTTGAGAACCTTTTGGTCTCAGAGAAGAGACCCCCTTTCCAAGTTGGTCCCAGTGACTCGAACCTTGATCCTAGCTCTCCAGTGGTGGCAGGATCAGAGCAATTTAAGAGCGGGGGTCCCCTTCATTTCCCCTTCTCACGACTTGACTCTCAATACAGATGCTTCCCTTCTGGGTTGGGGAGCCCACATGGGCGACCTTTCCACTCAGGGAGTTTGGTCCCCCCAGGAATCTCTGCTCCACATCAATTTGCTGGAACACAGAGCTGTCTTTTTAGCTCTTCAAGCTTTTTCTGCATCTGTCCACGACAAGGTGATACAAGTCAGAACAGACAACACCACAACAATGTGGTACATCAACAAACAGGGGCACTCGTCTTGGCCTTGTGCACCGAGGCAATGAAGTTGTGGTCTCTGGCCTATTCCCTGAACACTTCCTCATAGCAGTCCATCTTCCAGGGAAGGACAATGTCCTAGCGGATGCCCTCAGTAGGATTTCCCAGGGCCATCACGTAATGGTCCCTGGATCCTCAAGTGCTGGGGATAGTTTTGCCAGGTGGGGCATCCCTCAGATAGATCTTTTGCAGCCCCAGACAATCACAAACTTCCTCTGTTCTGTTGCAGGCCTCCAGTGCTAGGCTCAGTTCCCCTGGATGCCCTTCTTCTGGATTGGGAGGGGAAGTTCCTCTATGCTCCCCCCCCCCTTTCCTCTCCTATTCAAAGTACTAGTCAAAATCAGATCTCAGCCTTGCAGGGTGATTCTGATTGCCCCGGATTGGGCCAGGCATCCCTGGTACCCACTCCTTCTGTCTCTGACAGTCCATCTTTTCCTGTGCCTCCCCAGGAATCACAATCTGTTGACTTGTGCCCAGGGAAGGGTTTGGTATCCGGACCTCAAATCCCTCAACCTCAAGGCCTGGCTCTTGAGGAGTTAGAGTTTGCTGATTTACACCTCTCTCAGGGTGTTCTTGAGATCCTAAAGGCTTCCAGAAAGCCTTCCACTAGGGCTACTTATAGTTCTAAATAGAAAAGGTTTTCCATTTGGTGTGCTGGGAAAAATATTTCCCCAGAATCTGCTGAATTGCCCATTTTGTTAGATTACATGGTACATCTTAATTCCTTGGGTCTCAGACCAGCTACCCTGAGAGTTCATTTGGCAGCTGTGTCTGCTTTTGTGTCAGCAGGAAAGTCATCCCCTCTTTCCTCTCATCCTGTGTTTTCCAAGTTTTTCAAGGGATTACTCCATACTAATCCTCCCTTTCGGGAACCGGCCCCTGCTTGGGACCTTAATGTTTGCATTGCCCAGTTAATGCAACCCCCTTTTGAACCTCTGTCTTCTGCAGAGCTTAAGTACCTAACTTGGAAAACTGTTTTCTAGTGGCTATCACTTCTGCCAGGCTATAAGTGAATTGCAAGCCTTGTCAGTGGAGACTGACTTTATTTCTTTCCACAGGGATAAGGTAGTCCTTAGGACTAATAGGAAGTTTTTGCCTAAGGTGGTTTCAGATTTCCATCTTAATCAATCTATCTCCTTCCAGTATTTTCACTGATCACTCCTCTTGGTGAGAGGAGGTTGCACAAGCCTGGATGTTAAGAGAGCTCTTAGTTATTATATAGAGGCGTGCCAAAGGTCACAGGTTGAATCCTCCAACTTTTCCTTACCTATGGTGAAGTTGGGAAAGGCAAACCTGCCACTAAGAGATCAATAGCCAGGTGGTTGTCTCTTGTATCCAATTTTGTTATCAGAAAGTGGGCAGAGCCTCCGGTTTGAGGGCTCATTCTACCAGGGGCATAGCCATGCCTCTAGCTGCTGCCAGAGATATCCCTTTATTAGAGATTTGCCAGGCTGCTACTTGAAAACGGTACACTTTTACCAAGCATTACTCCTGGATGTCCAGGCCAGGAGAGATGCTCGGTTTGGCACAGCTGTTCTTCAGAGCCTATTCCCTAAGTAGGTTCTGCCCTTCTCCATGGAGGTACTGTGTGTATTCTGTTAATGTCTATAATATAGCAAGACTTCATGTTGTTTGAAGAAAAAATACTCACCTTAGTAATGTTGTTTCTTCTAATGGAGTCTTGCTATATTATAGACCTCCCAACCTGCCCTCTCAGAACCTCTACTTGGTGGGGTGCGGGCAACTTAGTGTGGGCACTACTTATGTCCTGTTAGCATTTTGTCCCCTTGGGACTTTGGGGTGTGTATGTGTACGCTTGTGTGTGTTTTATTATACTTATGTTCCATTTTCATATTATTAGAATGGTGTTAGTATTTCTGGTCCCTGACTTGAGTCTTGGGTGTTGGGACCATCAATGGTTTATTATTTAGGTAGCCATTTGGCTGAGTGTAGGTTACAGCTTCCACACAGACCTTAGTGAGTTTGGCTCAGAAGATCTGACAGTTCAAGTTTGAAATGACACAGATAGAGCTGCTCTCGTGCCAAAATTCTATTTTGGAATGGTTTTAACCATTTCACTCCGGGGCAGTTCTAGAGCTGGAACAAACTGCTAATGTCTATAATATAGCAAGACTCCATTAGAAGAAACAACATTACTAAGGTGAGTAATTTTTTCTTGTCGGACCCCCTGCAACAGTCCCTACTCCCGTCCCTCCCCCCTTCACAAGTTTAAACCCCATCTTTCACCGATGAACCCCTCTATCTTCAGCTTAAGGATTTTCCTCCCTTCCAAATAGAGGTGTAGCCTATCCCTAGCGTACAGCCTCTTATCTTCCCAGGTTTCCTCACAATCCCCCATCAACCCATACCCCCCCACCTCACACCACTCCTGAGCCACTGAGTTACCTTCCTAATTTTCTGCTTGTTCTCCCCACTAGCCCTCAGCAACGGCAGGATTTGCGAGCAGGAAATCGAGCATCCTGTGGAATGGCAAACCCTGGCTAGCTCCCGAAACCTTGCCTGCATCTCTAGTTCACTATTTCCCTCTGTAATTTGTACCCAGCTACAGCAGTATGTCCAGGGAACCTCCACATTCCCTTGCTAGTGAATATACCTTGTGCTTGGCCTTGTGCACCATCAGGCCAGGGAAGCATTTGGTTCTAACCAGGCAGGCTTCACCCTCCCCTATCCCATTTGATACCCTGGATCATGGAATCCCCCAGCAGAAGCACTCTAACCACCTCATTGCCTCCATTCACACCCCCCCCCAGGTTTCCTCCTCTTCCATGCCCCTTCTCTTCCTTTTTCCCCTGACACCTCCCCTCAGCCGGCTCCTCGCTCCTCCCACTATCTTGGTGTCATATGCTGCCCTCTCCCTCATTGACAGTGGCCCTCCCTCCCTCTGATCCTGGGGCCCCCGAGTATCCTTTTGATCATGACCCCCCACACCAAATCCCTGTTCATGACTAGTCCTCCCTCCCCCATCCGTTGGCCTGGCCTAGCTTCGTTCTCCCATCCGTCCTGTTGGCGATCAACACCTCCTTGCCTGCCATGCCCCCCCAATCCAAACCCTCAGCCCCATTTACTGCATCCTCCCCCTTGTACGCCTGTTCTTCCTTCTTGCCCTTTCCCCGCTACCCCTCTCACTCAGCCTGCTCTGATCCCTCTGCCCCTGTTTCTGGCACTCCATGTTCCCCCTTGTGATTCCTGATTTCCAGACTCTGCCTCTTGTCCCCCCCCTTCCCATCCCTAACTGCACCTGTTGTCGTAGCTGCACCCCCCCCCCCGGCGCTCCACTCCTCCACTAGCAGACGTAGAGGGTTGAAACGGTTGCTGAGCCTAATGCCTGACCCCAAGACTCCCTCCCAACCCACTCCCACCCTGATTCCCACTGTCCAACCCCAGATGCCTGCCTGCTTTTTGAAGTTTCTCCTTGGACCCCTCTATCAGGGTCCCCATGTGCACCCCCGGAGTACCCCCCCTCCGCGATCCTGTCCTATATCCCTGTCTTTAGTAATTGGTGCAGCCACGTGGGTGACCCCGTGCCCTTTTTTATTTATTATTTATTGCACAATTCGGAAAGTACCTTTGAATCGAAGACTCATTTATAAAGGCTCCAAGTCACATTTAGTAGAACAGTACAACAATAAACACACTTCCAAAGCAGTACTCAAACAGACTTGTTGCAGAGAATACAGTAAATGGCTAACAATCTAATCCAGAATCATTGGACTGGTCAGAAGCTTGGTAAATGGTTCCTGGTCAGTAGCCGAGCAGGCCGCTTGGGGGGGAGAAGGCCAGAGGCCGTTGTCATGGGAGGGGCAGGTAGATCAAGGACAGTCGCAGGGGGTGGAGGACAGGAGGTGGTCTCTGAGAGCAGCTTTGAAGGTGCCAATTCTGGTTTTGTTAGTAAGCGCACTGGGCAGACAATTCAACAAGGAAGGGGCCCTGTGGCTTTAAGATCTTTGGAATTGGGAGGTTCGACACCTGGGAAACGATAGGAGCATCTTGCCAGCGTTACTGGTGTTTCTGTGCATCCGGGCCGGTTGGATAATAGAGGTGAGGCCAGCGGGTGACTGACCCAGGGCGATCTTATTTGCCATAAGACGTGTGGAACTGTATTCTATTGTCAAGGCTCAGCCAGTTAGTGGCAGTGTATAGAGAGCATGTCTGTGTGAGACGATCAGAGCCAAGGACTAGACAGCAGGCTTTGTTCAGGGAGAGCCTGTATTGGCCTAAGGCTGAAGTGTTTGCAGCTCCATTTATAAGAATACCATAGTCAAGGAGGGAGAGGACCGAGGAGGAAATGGCGAGCAGAAGGGCTTCAGGACTAAGACGGTGCTTGAAGTTGTAGAGGAGACCGAGCCGGACATTAAGGGCAGTAGACGGGTGATGGATGTGCTGGTGGAAGTTAAGGGCTGGGTCTAGGGTTATGCCCAGATATTTGAAGGTAACCACTTGCTCTAGAGGGGTTAGATTGGTGGTAAGGATTTGAGGGCAGAGCGCCTTCCTGGAGTTCAGGGGATGGGAGAAGTACATGACTTTAGTCTTCATGTAGTTTAGTGTAAGACGCTGTGTGGAGAACCATTTTTCGGCATCAGAGAAGGAGGATTGGAGGGAGATGTGTAGTAGAGTGGGGTCTGTATTGGAGGAAAAGAGGACAACATTGTCCGCATATAGTAGTAGATTGCCAGAGCAGGACGAGGGGAGGGAGTTAAGGAAGAGACTGAAGAGTAGAGGACCAAGGATGGACCCCTGGGGCACACCAGAGCAGACTGGTAGTCTGCTAGATAGGGCGGCACCAATTTGGACCTGTTGGTACCGATCCGACAAGTAGTCTGTGAACCAGCTAAGGGCATCCAGGGAGAAGCCGATGTTGGAGAGAGTGTTGCGTAAAAGGGAGTGATTGATAGTGTCAAATGCCTTTTGAGAGGTCAACAAATACCTTACCTGTGATGTGACCTCTGTGTAAGGCGGAGTGGACATGTGAGGTAAACTCCAAGAGGGCAGTCGTGGTGCTGTGCTCTTTGCAAAAATCATGTTGCTGTTTACAGAGTAGGTCGTATTTGTTAAGGTGTTCGATGGGTGAGCTGGTCGGAGACGATACGCTCAAGCGCTTTCGATGGGGGGGGGGTAGGGTAGAGATGGGGTGATAGTTAGTGGAAGTACGGTCCCCGCTTTTAAATATGGGGGTAATGGAGGCAGATTTCTACTGGGAGGGGACTTTCCCTTAACAGAGCGAGCGGTTGAGAATATGGGTGAGAGGGTGTAGTACCTCACGAAGTGTGAGCCGGAGAAGTCTCATGTCCAAGGAGTCATTACTGTAATTGGAGTTGCTAAGGGCTTTCTCCAGATAAGGTTTGGCTGATGCAGCGGTGACATGTTGAAGGTGGAAAGGAGAGGCTGTCGGAGGGTTCATAGGGTAATGGGTAGGGGGAGGGTTGAAGAAGTTTGGAGGGAGGACATGGTTGAGATTTGTGAAGGAGCGATTAAAGGATGAGGCAGTATGGGTGGGGTCTGAGGATAGGCACCCTTCTACCTCAATCAGGCTGGGGGGGATTATGGGTCTTTCTTTTTGAATCTATTTCTAGCCCCCTAGCCTGGAACTCTCTCAGGCCACTGCACTCACCAGCTTGCTCTACCTCCCACTGTGTTTCCGCTGTCATCTTCAAGTATGTTATGATTCCGCGGGTTGGGGAGGACAATCCGGGGGAGACCGTAGGGGCAGTGGCGGGGGAACCAGCGTTGGGCATGTGGCACTGGCAGGGCCGTCGCTTCTCCAGGGCTGGAGGGGTGTTTCTGGTAGTGAGCCCAAGATTCCACCCCCCACCCCCGTGTGGGCACGTCTGACGCGGGCGCAAGGCAACCCTGTCTATGTCAGCCACGTTTTTACAGCAGCCTGGCGACTCAATGATTCCCCCAGTCTCTACTGGGGGTCACCAGAGCACTGGGCATCCCAAACCCTTCCACTCGGAGAAGAGAGCTGCCCGAGGGCGCCAATCCGCCTCTCCCCTGCCAACCCCTTTGTGCTCGGCCCCGAATTGGGTCACAGTGGCGCGAGGTGTGGCATCCAGTGCCTCACCTCTGTGCCACCGGGCCGGCTTGGGATTATGGGTCTTGCCACAGATGTCCTTAATGTTATTCCAAAACTTGCACTCTGAGCCCCAGGCAGAGGTAAGGGAGGATGTGTAATACTTAGCTTTTGCTTGGAGTAGAGCCCACGTGCAGTTGTTCCTCGCCTCCCTGTACCTTTGTCTGTCAGATGGCAGGCAGGTCTTGTTGGATATATGCCATAGTGAGTCCTGGGTGCACATCAGGGTCAGAAGGCGGTTAGTGATCCAAGGTGCAGGATTGCCTTTGACCATCCTTTTTTATAAGTGGGGCAAGGGAGACACAGATAGCATTGAAGGTAAAAATAAAGAGGCAGAGGGCACGGTCCGGGTTGAGGGTGTCAATTATGAAGGACCAGTCCAATGTAAGGGAGTGGGATTTTAGGAGAGCAAGTTTACCAGGCCCTAGTTTGCGATGCAGTATAATTTTAGGGGGATTCTTAGGAGCTTTGCACGACCAGGAGCAGAGGACAGGGGAGTGGTCGCTTATGGCATTAGGGAGTACAGTGGTGCTTGTGATCTTGTGTGGGTGGTTTGTGAAAACCAGGTCCAGTAGGGAGGAGAACCCAGTGCGTTGGTTCAGGCGTGTGGGGGTGAGGACTACTTACTAACATACTAAAATGCCAGCAGAATAGGCCTAACGGTCTTTCGTGTCTGCTCATTTGATCAGCCTCCACCCTGGGAGCTGACCTTGCTGGCCCCCGTCCCTCTCTGGCTTCTCCCTTCCCAGTCCCGGATATTCCCACTGCACAGGACTTTGCGCCCAGAACCCTTCCCTGTACCTGCCCCACCCCCTCTTGAACCTCTCCACCGCCTCTGCCTCCACCACCCCTCTGGCAGCACATTCCACGGCTCCACCACCCTCTTAGTGAAGTAGCACCTCCTCCTTTCTCTCCTGACCCCCCAGCTTCCACCCATGCCTCTAGTTGCCCCTTCCTTGAGCACCTTGTCTGCTTCTTCCTATTTAACCCCTTCATGTACTTAAGGACCTCTATCATGTCTCCCCCGGTCCCTTCTCTCTTCCAGTGTGTACATATTTAGCTCTTCGAGCCTCTCCCCATAGGTCCTGTCCCCCAAGCCCCAGATCATTTTGGTTGCCCTCCTCTGGACCCTCTCCGGAAGTTCAATGTCCCTCTTTAAGTGTGGCCTTCAAAACTGTACGCAGTACTCTAGGTGCGGCCTCACCAAGTAGTTATACAGGGGGAGTATTGCTTCCCTCCTTCTGGAGGTGATCCCCCTAGCGATGCATCCCAGCATCCTGTTGTCCTTGGCTCCTGCTCTCCTACAAGTCTGAGTGGTTCATCTTGACATCCTCCACCACTCCCAGGTCCCTCTCAACCATTGAGACGTGTAGCATTCCCCCACCAGGGTGTACACTTGGCCCAGGTTTCTGGCTCCCAGATGCAGTACCTTGCATTTCCCTGCATTAAACCTCAGCTTCCACTTTCTAGACCACCTTTTCAGAGCCTCCAGGTCCCCCTGTAGAGCCACCCTCCCCATCTCCCCATCCACCACTGCCCCCAGTTTTGAGTCATCCGCAGAGATACTCCTCTCACTCCTGACACCCTTCCTTATGTCGGAGACATAGGCATTGAACAGGAGAGGCCCAAGGACTGATCCCTGAGGAACCCCACTAATGACCCTCCTTGGGGATGAGACTATCTCGCCAACCATCCGGTCCTGGAGCCAATTGCCTATCCATCTGATCATCTGGTTCCTCACCCCTATTTCTCCCAGCTTATTCAACAGGCCCCCGTGAGGAACAGAGTCAAATGCCTTGCTGAAGTCAAGATAGAGGACGTCCACCGGTCTACCCAGGTCCAAGGCTCTCGTCACCCAGTCATAGAACTCCACAAGGTTTGTCTGACATGATTTCCCTGGGACGAATCCATGCTGTCTATTGTTAAGGCACCCCGACTTTTCCAGGTCCCCCCAGCCTCTCCTTGACAATGCCCTCCATCACCTTGCCCACCACCGATGTCAGGCTGACTTGTCTGTAGTTCCCTGCCACCTCCCTTGATCCCCCCCTTGTGGATAGGCACTATATGTGCCACCTTCCAGTCCTGGGGCACCCACCCTGTCCTCAGAGAGATGCTGGAAATCTCCGCCAGGACATCCGCCAGTTCCTTCAGCACTCTGGGATGTAATTTATCTGGTCCTGGTGCTGTCTCCGTCTTAAGGGACCTGAGGGCTTCCCTCACACTCTCTGCCATGATTTCCACCTCCACTACCTCGTCCCCCTGCCTTGCCTTCCCCCCTTCTGCCAGTGGTGGCCCATCCTCTCCCAGACCCGACGATCGGCAAGGGCCCCCTCCCTTCAGTTTCACCGTCTCCTCCCATATATGATGCAGCCCCCACATTTTCCTTGGTGCAACCTCCCCCTCTTTTACCCTGCCAGTCAGCCCTGTATAGGTTGTACCCGGGGAGAGTTAACGTCAAGTTTGGAATATGGGGGGGGTGCCAGGTTTCACCCACAACAGTGACGTCGAGGTGATGTTGAAGGACCCATCCCTGGTAGTTGTCTCACTTTTTTAACAGGCTGCATACATTGATGGAGGCAATGAGTAGGCCAGAGGCCTGGTTAAGTCTGGGTGCATTGGTAGCAGGTGGGTCTGGGTTAGGGTGGCTATTACCAGACATAAGGAGGAGAAGGAGGAGGGATCTGAGAATGGAATTCCAGGCCAGGTTTTTGAGGCAGTGGGATTTGCGTCTGAGGGATCACTGAGTGCTAGACCATGTAGGAATGGGGAGGGTAAGCATGTGTGGGGTGGCCAATGTGAAAGTGAGTGGAGAGGGAAGGGGAGTCCTGTGTGAGAGTGAGTGGAGAGGGGGGGGGGGTCCTAGGAACCTGTAGGGGTGGGAGACGAGGGACAGGAGGAGTACAGAGAGTGCTTCTGGCATAGTGGTAGTAGCTGTAGATTGTAGAGAGAGTGCGCAGAAAGGTGGCCTCTTCTAAGCAAAGGAATCTCAACTGAATTGTTGGCTGTGCATCTTGGGAGAGCCGTCAGGTGGGCAGATAATTGTCAGGGGGAGAAGGAGGTAGATAATCAGGAAGAAATGAGTAGGGGAGAAGGAGCACCAGGAGCAGCAGAGTCAGATGATACAATGGCATTGAAATAATAGGAGGGAGATGCTCAGAGGGAAACACACCTGCAGGAGGAGACGAGTAAGTAGAGAATCCTCTAGTGGCCAACTGGTATAGCTTGCTATTGGAGAAGCAAGCTGATTGGTTCAGGCATTTAAGGGACCCCTTTTATTATAAATGGGAGTGTCTACCAAGGGTGGTGGTGGTGGCAGTGAGGAGCCAATGCAGTAGCATCGGTGGGGTGAAACTTTGTTTATCCGATGAGTTTGTCTCTGAATTTCAGCCTGCGAGTCACTCATGTGCCGTACCTGCAAGGATGTTTCTGGGGGTGGGGTGGGAGGGAGTCTTCAGTAGCCCTCTCAACCTCTGTTCTGTGCCACCGCGATCAGGCAGCTGTGAAGAAACAGCAAAACGCAGGTGAGCTTTATACTGGGGGGAGCTATGCAGACCTGAAATTCATTACTTAACCTCTTAAGAAGGAAAAATAAAGGAGCAGTGTAATAGTACATGAATTAAAGAATAAGCCTTTTTCGAAAGCTACACAGTGATTCAAACAATTTGTTACTGCGGGAGCTCAATTTAAACTTCAGGGCTTAGCGCATAATCATTTAAATAGATATGAGGCACAATCAGGTCCCTAAAAGAGAGTTAAAGGCAAAAAATAGTAACTCTAAATTACAGTGGACATATTACGGGCAGCATGCTTTACAGTTCACAAGTGTAAAAACAACTATCTCCACTTGTACGACGACACAATACGCTGGCAGTTTGAATTAAAAAAAAAAAAAAAAGACGCCAACTTTGCTTGTCTGACTTTGCTTATCCGATGAGTTTGTCTCTGAATTTCAGCCTGCAGGTCACTCATGTGCCGTACCTGCAAGGATGTTTCGGGGGTTGGGGGAGGGCATCTCTTCAGTAGCCCTCTCGACCTCTGTTCCATGCCACTGCGATCAGGCAGCTGCAAGGATGTTTCGGAGGGTGGGGAAGGGTGTCTCTTCAGTAGCCGTCTCGACCTTTGTTCCGTGCCACCGCAATCAGGCAGCTGCAAGGATGTTTCTGAGGGTGGGGAGGGTGTCTCTTCAGTAGCCGCCTCTCGACCTTTGTTCCGTACATCACAATCAGGCAGCTGCAAGGATGTTTCGGGGTGGGGGAGCATACTTCCTCCCCCCGATCTCCTAGCTGCCTCCTAATCCCTTCAACCTCCTCTCTGAGCTTTACCAGCTGGTAACACACTGGGCAACCCCTGAACTTCCAAGCCTAGTCAAGGACCATGGTGCTACACCTAAGTATAAAACACGGTACTATCTATAAGCTTTTAACTTTTACCTCTTAAACCAGAACTACATATCACTCTTTAACATTGCAAAGAACAGTCCCCTCTGTTAGGCACGTTCGTGGATGCACCTGGTAGTGCTTCCATCAATCCCAATGCAGCACCACCACCCCAATAAATGGACAAGCTGGGGGAGGGAGGGATGGGAAGGGTGGGATTAGGGCCCACTGGCCTCTCGTGTGAATCAGTCAGCCTCTTACACTCCTACTAAAATGGTGCTTGCTGTATATTTCCTCTCCCACCAGGCCAAACTGCAGCTTCTGAGCTCCACGTGCGTTAATCTCTTAGTAACAGCCCAAACTATTCAAACAGCACAGATTAAATACCACAGCCCAGAATTTCACTCAGAAACAGTTGTAACTCACAGTACTGATTTTAAATCCCCACCAGTTTATTCCCTCGCAACACAAACAATTCCAATACCAAAATAAACTGAAAAAAGAGAAATAAAACTAATGCACTTCCCTGAACTGCACTCCTGCTTCAGCTTCTCCCTAGTGTTTATTTGCCATTAGTTTTAGTCACATACTTAGATTTACTACATGAAAAGCTAGCCCTACCCCTTCCTCCTTTCCTACGAAAATTGATGACACATATGACCCTGTACCAAACAGAAGCCACAACAGATGGTAAACAATTTCAAATTGTTATGATACAAACTTTTCAACAATCATAGTCTTGAAAATTTGTGGTGGGGGGGGGAGGGTTTCACTATCTAGCCCACGGACTAATAGTAGAACATTGCTCTAAACAGAAATCCATGCTTTTCAAAATGTTGTTGTACCACAGTTAAGATGTCATGAAATGTGATTGTGCCCTTCTGTGGTAGAACAGCATTCTAGAACCTCTAGGGACTGCACAAGTCAATTTCATTGTGAACGAAAAAAGCAACAATGCACACATTTCACATAATACTATACACTTTAAAAAATAAAATCCAGGCTGAGCAACTTTATGGACAACCAGTGTGTTCTACCACCTTGGGGTTCTGATTCCCATGGACCTCTCGAACTTTGCTCTTGAGGTCAGAGGGAATCCGAACCCCTCTGTGGCAGAACAAATTTGGTTGTGCATAGTTGCCCATCCAGTATTCTCTAAATATAATTTGTTGAGTTTAAAATACCAGAATATGCTGATATGCTTTTGCATATATGCTTTTTCGCCTGTTAATACACTTGATGTGCAAACTGTTTGCTGTGACTTATGTCTAATTCAAAATAACTTTAGCGAACGAATGGTGTGGTTCAGTATCTTAACACTAACAGAAAACAAGCAACAGAGATCAAATACTTCTTTTATATTGACAAAGTCCATTAATTTTGCATTTCACAAGCAGCCTTGACAAAGTCTATAAGGACAAAATGCTTGCCTTTATTTTATTTTTTTATACTTTGCTTTTCCATCAGTGTTATGGATTACATAAATCAAAATAAGTTTTACAGGATGTATAGCCCTAACAACTAGTTTTTGCAAAATCTGATGCATTTCAAATGGCTGTAAATAAGATATAAAATCTGACACAAATATACATTTATTTATTTAAAAGTTTCACCAGGATGGACATACTGAGCAGACCTGCTCATTTCCAGATGCGTCCTGGGGGAGAGGGGAAAAGAGATGCACAGCAATACAGGAGCAGAAATCAAGACTGTGCATAATGGAAAATTAGAATACTGACTTACACAGTGTGAGCAAAAATAAATAAATTACGAATACATTAAAAACAACACTAATAAGAACAAACCGTTTCAATTAATATTATAGGAATAGGTACTAATCTGCAGCGAGTGCAGAGGCAAATAGGTAAGGGAAGAAACACAGTTAGACAATTACAGGAAGGGGAATTGGTCCTAGAGGAAGTGAGTTGAGAATATGGGGGTAGGCAGCATGATGGATGGAAGGAGGGAGGGCATTCTAAATTTTAGGGAAGTGGTGTGAGAAAGTGGTCTGACCAACTGAGGTAGTCCTGGGTGGGATGGAAAAAGTGTGTAGGTCATGGTTCGTGAGAAGAAAATGGTTCGAGAAACAGAGGAGGAGGAGAGATAAGGAGGGAATGAAACTAGAATTTGGCAAGAAAGTTGGCATAGTGGATATGTTGCTTGACAGCTGAGGAAGGAAGAGAGATTGGTAATGGCTGCAGGGATGGGTATGGGGAGGACTGTCGAGAGCGAAATGACAGAAAGAGTGGAAAACAGAATATAGCCTAATCAAGGAAATGTGGGAGCAGCACTGTAGACCACATCACTGTAATCAAAAATAGGTAAGATCATTTTTTGGGCGATGACACGGCGAGCCGGCAGGGGAATACGGCATGATTTCTGTATAAAACACCCAGTTTCGCTACATTTTTATTTTTATGGTGTTTTTCTGTTTTTCTCCCCGTAACCCAGCCCCCTTCCTTAAACGCATGCACACACGTGGAGGTGTACATACACCATGTCTCGAGGTACCCACCCGCTACATGTCACCCCCGCCACCTCGCTTGACCACGTGCCTCCACCCGTGGCAGTGGACTACTGGGGGGCACACCACCGAAGGTGAGAGCTGCCTTCCAGCTGCTCAGTCCTGTCTCACCCCCGGTGTGCTGGCTCCTGACACCCAAGTCTGTTCCTCGAACCTGGCTGCCGCATGGCACAAGGTAAGGAGTCCAGTGCCTCAGCCCTCAGCACCACTGGGCAGGCTAGGTAAACGTTTAATACAAGGAAAAAGTTATTTTCTACGGTAGGTTGTTTTTGTTTTTCAGAAGAGGGACATTACTGATAATAGCACTGCTGCAAAAGCCAGTGCTTGCTGTATTGTAGTGGTATGGGTGAAAATAATTGAATACAAGCCCGTTAACCACAGGATTTTGATGGCTGGTCTGCAGCCAGTTATTGTCACTATTGCGACTAGTGCTGTATTTGCTCAGGCATTTTCTGTATCACCCTTATTGATACACTGTCCATGATGGTTTCACCTTGCCTCAACAACATTGCCATAGGTACAGACAGTATAAGACAGCATTTCACTAGTTGTCCCCAGTGGTTCAATTTGCATTTATTACATCTGGGACAGACATTTTAATAGCAAGGGGTAAATGTTTAATTTCACACTGATGCACAAATCCACAGGAAAGCTGATCCCAAGATGCTGATCCCCCACTGACTGACTGTGCCTTATAGATGTTATAATGTCGATCTTGAGCTAGTCAGGATTATATACAGGAAGTGCTCCCACAAGAAAAATATCTGAGGTAGAAAAGCAAGAGGTGCTGTGTTGCAGGAGGGAGTTGGTGTTACCACTCTACAGGGCACTGGTGCACCTCCACTTTAGAGTACTGCATACAGTACTGGAGACCGCACCTCAAAACGGACATAGAATTGAGACAGTGCAGAGGATGGCCATGAAAATGATTCAGGGGCTGCACCATATGGCATACCAGGACAGGCTAAGGGAACTCAACATGTACTCCTTGGAATGGAGGAGGGAGGGGGTGACATGATGGAGATTTTTAAATATACGAGGGGTATAAATAAGGTTACGTTCAGGAGCTTTTCCAGTTGAAAGAGGGCAGGGAGAACGAGAGGGCATGACATGAGGCTGAAGGGAGGGAGGTTCAGGAGTAATACAAGGAAGTTCTTCTTTACAGAGAGGGTTGTGGACTCATGGAATAGCCTACCCAAGGAGGTAGTAGGGGCCAAAATAGTAAGCAAATTCAAGAATGAATTGGATAGATATAAACGTAACATATGGAAAGGCAAAGGAGGGAAGGGGGAATAGCAACAGGTAGGTTCTTGGGCAGACTAGATGGACCTTGTGGTCCCCTTCTGTCGTCACTTTCTGTGTTTCTGTGTCAAGACGGCGACAGCTGACACGGTATAATACCAGTAAAGGATAGTATGTTCTCTGACAATGAAGACTTGTTTGCTTTGTGTGTGTGTAATCTCTTGTATTTTGTAGGCGTAAAGTAGAGGCCAGCAGCCCGGGACCTCTCATAATTTCTGATGCTTTGTCAAATACTGCAGAAACTAGCAGGATGGGGCCAGGTAAGATATGTTTGTATGAGTTGGCCATAATGCAAGGCACCAACTACTAATACTTTCAAAGTTAATCTCCAGCTGGTTAGGTGTTGTACATCCAGGCACAGAGTATTATCCTACTGCTTACCTGGCTAGTGTATTCAGTTTGTTACTATTTGGCCAGCATGTTCCGTTCTCTGCTTCTACAGACATGTAACAGTCAGCAAGATCTTTGCAATGTATCTGACTTTTTTAATGTTTGTATCGTCTTAATAAATCAAATCGATAAAACTTATTAACCACAAAAAAAAAAAAAAGAAGCGACAGCAAAAGCGCCCAAGTCAATTACTATTGCTGTTGTGGTTTTGACCAGATATAAACCTATACAGTTCCCTCAAATACATTATCTGCTTCCTACCTAATACTTGGTTTGCAAAATTCAAACCATTCACAGCATGTACTGAGGCTGGAATCATCGTATTCATTTTGTTAAACTTTTTTTTGCATTGTACAAGAAACAACACTGCAGGGGTGATCCCGTAATTCTGGACATTCAGAATACAGTAAGATACGTCAGAACTCATTAGGGACCCTGTTCTGCTTCAGTGGTGTGCAGATCAATTTTTTTAGTACTTGACCCAGGGCGCAAGTGGTGGTATAAAAATTACTTGCCCTAGGAAGTTTTCTTGTCCACCCCTAAAAGATGACCATGAGAAAAAAAAAACACCACTGATACGAATTCAGTAGCGTTTTTTTTCTTTTTCCTCCTGGACATAACTTTCTTACCATTTGATATTTTTTTTCTACTTTTTGCTGCTGAGGTGTCATTTAGATCCCCCCTCACAAACACAAGTGTTGTCACTAAAAAATATGGAAAGTGGAGAAAGTTATGTCCAGGCAAAAAAAAAAAATCTAATTGAAATGAATGGCCATTTTTTTTCCAGATTTTTGCAGAGTTCCTGTGAGCCTGACTGTCCTGCATAGGGGGTCCAGAATTTTTTGGGGCTAAAAATAGTGCCATTCATGCAACAACCCCCGAATTTGAATTTCTGGAGCAGAGACTGAAAAAACCTAAAATCACTTGTCCTGGGGTGAAATTGGCAGATCAAAGGATCTGCCTGGCAGAGATTTGAGGTCGGGCAATGGGATTTGAACACTCATGTTCTGCTTAATCCTTTCGGTTTCGTAAAAAAAGATTATTATTTTGCTTGGGAGGGTGCCAGTGGGAGAAGGGAGGCTCTAGCAGCCCACCCCTACTAGTTGGAGAAGCCATAATTGAGGAACAGGAAGGCAAGATGCTGACAGTAACACCTGGAAGAGGCATAAAGGGGAGTGCAGAAGGATAGCAGGGTAGAACGAAGACCAGGCTTGAGAGGAAGCAGGGGTGCAAAGGCATGAATAGAGGGAAGATGGGCAGCAAAACATGGAAGGGTATGGTTACAAATGCACGCAGCCTGGGAAATAAAATCCCAGACCTGGAGGTGTTGCTAGTAGAGGCAGACCTGAACATAGTAACAATAATGGAAACTTGATACACTGCTAATCATGACTGGGATGTAATTGTGCCAGGGTATGCTCTATTCAGGAGGGAAGGGGGGTGGCCATGTACGTCAGGCAAGGTATAAAGGCAATGGAGGTACAAGGTAGACAGGGAGAGTCCGAGGCACTGTGGATCACACTTGAGTCTGGCAAAGGGCACAGCAGTCTGCACAGGGGTGATCTGCAGGCCTCCAGTACAGGGAGAGCAGGTGAATAGAGAGCTAGTGGAAGAAATACACGAGATGGCTGCAAAAGGGGAAGTACTGCTGCTGGGTGATTTCAGATTACCAGACGTTGATTGGACCAGCCCAGCTGCTGCCTCAACCAGGATCAGAGACATCTTGGATTCCCTACAGGAGGCAGGCCTCAGACAGCTAGTGCTTGATCCCACCAGGAGCAGGGCAATTCTGGACCTATTACTGACAGATAGTGACAAAATCACAGAAGTCAGGGTAAAAGGTTAATTGGGGTCCAGTGACCACAACATAGTGTGGTTTAGTTTGGGGACAGAGGCACAGTCCAGTCACACAAAGGCAAGGGTCTTAGATTTCAAGAGGGCAGACTTTAAGAAGATGGGGAGGTGCATCAAAGATGCTCTGGAAGGGGCTGGCCCGGTGGTGCTGAGGGTTGAGGTGCTGGACGCCACATCTCGCGCCACGTCGGCTACCCAGATTAGGGACTGGACTCTGGCTGCTGGGGGTTGGCAGGGGGAGAGGGAGATTAAGCGCCCAGAGGCGGCGCTCCCTCTCTGGGGAGCGTTCTGTGCTAGACCTCATGCTATACTGCCATCTCCCGGTGAACCTGGGCTTGCAGTGCAGTCGGGGACAAGCAACGAGGGGCAGATGTCAGCTGAGAGCCTGGGAGGAGTTGCATCTCAACGACACCCCAATTGGCTGTCCCCAGCCGCGCATGTAGCTAGAACATGTGAAACTGGCAATTCGCTACCCTAGGTGACGACCTGTTCGCAGTTTCCACAAGGCCCTCCAGTTGTCTTTGGGGGCAGACTCCAGTGTACCATCCGCCCACCATGGTTTAAGGAAGGTAGGGAAGCCCCTGCCCTACCTGGGAGTTATCCGGGGTATATGTGTCTCGAGGACTGGTTGCACTCTAGGGCAGATTCTTGGGATGCAGCGAGGTATGAGGGATCTGATTGAGTGGAGGATGGCGTTAGTAAGGCGGATAAACAGAATGATAAACAGAGGAAAAAAAATTTGCTTTTGGGGGTGGGGGGGTTTGAGGCCCAGTGGAACACATAAAAGGAGCCATAGGGGAGGTATCAAACCAGTGCACGAGGGCGATAACCAAAGGCAAGAGGTGAAGAAAACCTCTATGGTTCTCTAAATCAATCCATCAGTCAAGTCTTTATTTATCCAGGCGAACACCATTGAGCAGGCTCATTTACAAGGTGGACCTGCGTTACACAAGGTCAAGAATAACACTTTTATGTACAGATAATAAATAAACATAATTATACAGAAATAGAAAAAAAAATACACAGAGCAATAACAAGTATTTCAGGTATAGGGTTAACAAAGTTAGGGAGAATGGTATGAGAAGGGGAATTAAAACATTCTGAAACAGCCAGCATATTAAAACATTTTCTTTTTTTTTTTTTTTTTGTACTTTTTTTTTATTGATTTAATACAAAGACGTTACAGCTTTTTTTCCCCTCATGCAAGAGGATTCATTCAGTTACAATAGCAAAATATGGAATATCAGTTTGTTCTAGCTCTGACATAGTATGCAGCAGGAGTGGGGGATAAAATAAAATAATTGGCAGATTTCAACAACTGTCCCATAAGAAAGTCCAAGTTGCCAGCCGCTTCATGGCTAAGGTGATGGTCCATTTATTAGGTAGAATATCTCAAACTTTGAACTGCACTAACCAGTAGTGCTGTGACCTTCCAAAAAGAAAATATATTTAAGGTAGACATGGTTCCCATGCACTCCGCTGTCTCCTGCTTCTACCCACCCTCCATACAAACAATTAGCTTAGAACAGATCTCAGTATACAATATGAGCAATTGAAATAACATGAACAAAATGTTAAACTGGGTCAGTATAACTATGAGAAGGGATTAAACAACACTACCCCCTCTCCCAAAATATCACTTCACCCTCAGTATCCCAGTCTCTAACTTTTAACTATTAGGCAAAGTAAAATGAATGACTAAAGAAAAGTCAGAGTTAGTACTGCCTTCTCCGAATCAGAGCTGACCACCACATTTTCCAGTCCTGGTTTACTGTTGAATTCAGTAGCCGCTATTTCGGCGCAGCGACCCATGTCCTTTGGGTCTATAAATTGCCAACTCTGACCCCCATATGTGACTCTTAGACTAGCTGGTAGCAAGAAGGAGTGTGCTATCCCCAACAAACGAAGCTTCTGGTGAACTGCGTCGAATTGTTTCTTCCTCGAGTGTGTTTGGTAGGAGAGATCAGGAAATAGCTTGATTTCGTGGCCCTGGATCTCCAAGGGAGAAGCTGCATAAGCTGTCCCTATTAGAATGCCCTGGACCTCTGGACCCATCGTCTTCAGGATCACCGTCCTCACTTGACCCACGTCTGCAGGCCGTACCCTTGGTGTTGCTCGGTACGCCTGCCGCAGAGCTGTCCATTCGAAATCCTCAGGGATCGATAAGGTCTCAGCCAGCCACTGCCGCATAAAGGACAAAAGGTTCACCCCTTCCACACCTTCAGGTAGGCCAACTACTCTGACGTTCCCCGCCCGAGTCATATTCTCCCCTCCCTTCAGGCAATATCTTAGTTGCTGGTTTTCTTTCACCAGGGTAGTTGCTGTAGTCTGAGCTGCTAGAGATCGCTTGTCTGCGTCAGCGACAGTTGAGCTCAGTGCTGTTATCGCTGCATCATGGCTCTCCAATTTAGAAAGTGTTTTTTCAAGTTTTGAGTCCATCGCTCTGACATTCTACGAGTGCTTGCCATGGAGGGTCCTTAGAAGTACCAGGCCCTACCCCGTAGTCTTGATCAGAACTAGGAGGCTGAGGTTGAGATGCAGTAGAAGGCCTCAAATTTGCAGCCGAATGAGGCTGATTTTGCTTAGTACCCCTCATCACAAGTCTGGTATCGTTAGAGAGCTGAGATTTTGCAGAATTCACTGAGTTCAGTTGAAATAAAAGGTTCAGCTAAAATTATATGTTTTAGTCGATAAATTGGGAGCAAGAAGCGCAGAGCTGCAGAAAACACTTCCTGCCTGGAAGCTGGCTCTCTGGCGCCCCCATATTAAAACATTTTCAAACAGCATGGTATATCGTTGGTCAGGACATCAGGGTTTTAAATAAGGATTTTTGATTGATGAGCACTTTTACGCGGAAAATCGCTATTCAATGTAGCCAATGTGTAGCAAAGGGATCGAATTGACTAGCAAAATAAAAAAAAGTTGTCATATGCTGCATGGCTGCAAGCTGAAGCTGCTGGGCTAGGTACAGTGGGGACTTTGGATAGCAGCAGACAACAAACTGGAGCCCCCCACTCTGGCAGCATGACCACAGCCAGCCCACAGCTTCCCCCTACCACCAGACGAGTCTCATTTGTAAAAGGGTAACCTAGTTAGACTGCACAACCTCTGCTCTCTCAGCTCAAAACAGAAACTATAATTTTTTCTAACTCGGCTGCAGTAAACAAACTTCCTCCATTGCCCATACAAAATCTAAGCAGCACTGAACTATTCAAAATGAGTTCACCAGCATATCCATGATCCATCAGGTCGCACCAGTCCATACTCACTCAGCAGCATGATGTATGAGTTTATGTGCACAGAGAACACCATGTAACTTGCAAGGCACTTTTTTGCTGCCAATTTTTAACCATGACAGAAACAATCCACTTTAGGTAAACATAAGGTATGTGAAGCCCCCCCCCCCAATGTAAGCACAACTGTTCTCTTGCAGTAATGAATCAGCACTGCAGTATTAAATATCTTCCAAGTTTTTTCAACTTGAAAATTTGATAATTTGAATAAAAGCTGATTCCAGAGATTGGATCTGTCTGCATTTTAACGTGGTGTGCAAACAGTAACAGAAACTACTACAGAGCACAGAAGAGTTCCATTAAGAAATGGGGATGACCAGGCTGGCGACTGATCACTTTGCTTTGCCACTGGCACTAACCTGAAATAATCCTCCGTTCTTTGTTTTGTGCTGCCGCCACTGTCCAAGACCACACTCTCCTGCTGCCAGCTACATGCTTGTTCACTTTCTGCCTACCACGATGCGCACGCCATTCCCGCGCTGTCTATAACTCTCAGTGCTGACCACCTAACCACTAATCTGTACTCTCCACGCAAGTTGCATGCTGGATGTAGGGGACAGCACAAGCGCGGGAAAGGCAGGACTGATGTGCAGCAGATTTACTGAGCTGGGCTCTCCTATCAAAACAAAGGACATAGACTTACAGGAGGACATAGGCGGGGGGGGGGTGGCAGTCTTTTACCCAATAAAAAATTAGAGAGGAACTCCTTGTTAAACATAATCTCTGGGGGGAACAAAAACATTGTTGCCCGCTCAAGTCCTGCCACTTCTTGTGTACTTAGTATGCAAATTAAAATGAACGGGCTCGTAAATGCCCTTTTTGGATGTATATGTCGGGGCTGAACGTAGTTTGCAGGACCGCATGTTGACATAATAAAATGAAATACACAGAAACATGGATCGCACTGTTTTGCGATCCATTCCTTGTTTTGACTAGTGCGACCAGCCAGTTTGCATTGCAAACTGCGATGCGATATCGGCTATTTAAAACCCTGGGACGTATACAAACTTAAGGGGCAGATATTGAAGGAAGGGGTGCTACGGTAGATGGGCTGGGGACATGTATGTTAGGAGTCGGAGGGTAACAAAGGTAGTGGATTAGCAGAAAAAAAGGAGGGGTATAGATGGAGACAATCATGGGGCTGGCTTAGGTGGAGATGTAGTAGGCAGGTAATCAGTAGGCACCCTAGCACACTAAGTGTGCTGGAAACAGCTGCATAGCTCCTTAACAGCCTTGACATACAAGGTTTTGAAGATGGTAAGACTAACAGGGAGACTCCGTTTCATAGATTTCTGTAGTTTGTTCCAGACTGAGGGCAACAGAAAGCCTATGGCCGCTCTCCCAAAGCGTGTATTGGCCCTAGGTACCTTAAGTAGAAGCGGAGAATAGCTTCTCGGTGCGTACTTGCCTACCACGTATAATGGCAAACAGTCGGAAATGTATTGGGGTAATTTGTTGGTAATAGCTTTGTAAGTCCAGAGAGCCGCATTTCTATTCCTTCTGTACTGAAGGGAGGCCCATCCCACAGCTGCATATAAGGAGCAGTGGTGGGTGGTGGTGATAGGTAGGCCAGTTATGAATCTCAAGGCTCTGTGGTATAAGGTGTCCAGTTTAGTAAGACAGGAGGCATTACACTGACAGTAAATGAAATCGGCATAATCAATTAGGAATAGAAACGTGGATTGAACTAACTGCATCTTAACATCTTTGGTCAGGAGGCGGTTTATTCTAAAGAGACCAAGCCTCTGCCTCAACTTTTTGGCAGATCCTCGACATGCTCCACGAAGGAGAGTCTGTGGTCTAGCCAGACCTCTAGGTACTTGAATTTCGTAACAAATTCCATCCTCTCTCCTAGCCAAGTGTTTATGGGAGGTAAGGAGCCAGAGATAGCAGGGTTTGCCGAATGAGTAGCCGGAGAGAACAGCATAGCTTTTGTTTTTTTGGCATTGAGTATGCGTTTTTTATTCAGGAGTTGATTCTGCAACAAGTTGAATTCTGTTTGTAAATTTCCACAGGCGACCTTCAGAGTTGGGCGGCTTAGGTACAATACCGTATCATCAGCGAAAAGCTGAATATTGGCCTCCTTGATGCCAACATCAATATTGTTTAAATAAATGAAAAACTATAGAGGCCCCAGGATGGATCCCTGTGGAACGCCTCTTTTTAGTGGTTTGAGTGGAGAGAGCTCCCCTTTGGCCTTGACCTGCTGAAGCCTATCTATAAGGTAGTTATTGAACCAACACAGAGAGGTCGGGTCCAGACCTGTCCCTTTTAGGGTGGAAAGAAGCAGGCAGTGGTCAACAATGTCGAAGGCCTTGCTAAGGTCCAGGAACACGGCACATACAAATTTTTTGTTTTCCAGCTCTCATTGCCAGTCATCAGTCACTTTGGCCAGAGCCGTAATGGTACTGTGCTTGGCTCTGAAACCAGACTGCATAGAGTTTAGAAGGTTCTTGTTATCTAAGTAGGTTCTCAACTGAGCATTCACAATTTTTTTCCAGCAGTTTAGACAATATTGGTAGAGAGAGATCGGCCTGTAATTATTTGAGTCACAGGGATCCCCTGATTTAAACAGAGGAATGATGTGGGCAATTTTCCATAGGTGTGGAAGAGTCCCCGGCACAAGGACAAGTTAAATAGGTGTGTGATTGGTACAGCTAGGACGTGGTATGCAATCTTTAAGAAGTAGGGGTCGAGATTCAGCAC
Source organism: Neoceratodus forsteri (assembly GCA_016271365.2). Lineage (NCBI taxonomy): Eukaryota > Metazoa > Chordata > Ceratodontiformes > Ceratodontidae > Neoceratodus > Neoceratodus forsteri. The sequence goes on along the minus strand of CM028132.1, from coordinate 368,962,738 downwards.
CAGTGCTTTTCTTGGTGTCCAACTGTAGAAGGAGGTCTTCGACCCCTTTCAACGCAGCAAGAAGGAATGAGAAGAGATTGCATTAGTGGTGCTAGGTTCAGGAATCTGTGCACTAACCTGAGAACGTAACACGGATGTTGGTGAATTGTCAAACGCTAGGCCTGCTGTAGCAAAGTGGTTGTTGAAGGCTTGGAGAATCTCCTTGCTATTGTTGATAGTAACATTGTCAGAGATGGTTTTCGAGGGAAATGCATTTCCAGCTGTATGACCAGACAGCTCTTTGATTGTGAACCAAAATTTAGCTGGGCACCTTGAGGCAGAGTCAAGCTGAGAATGGCAGAAGTTGGCCTTAGCGCCTCTAACCAGTTTGGTGCAGGAGTTCCTAGCCTTCCTGAAGGGGCACCAGTCCTTGGCAGTTTTTGATTTGTGGGCTTTTTTCCAGAGATAATCTCTTGCTAGTAATGCAGTCTTGAGTTCAGCAGAGAACTAACGGCAAGTTCTGGTCTTTACGCAGACTTTTACCAAGGGAGCATGATTATTTATGGCACAAGACACTATTTCATGAAAAATGTTCTATGCCATACTGACCGATTTGGCTAGGTAAAAATTCTGTCAGTGTACAGACTATTTTAGCTCATTGATATAGGCAATTGGGTCAAAGTTGCGTCTGGACCTTCTGGTGGAGAATTTAGATGTAGAGGGAGGATTGGAGTCAGATCTTATACCGGCGATGAAGCAGTGGTCGCTGACATCCGAGAAAAATATTCCAGTGTAGGACTGTGGCTTGCTTGTAAGAAAGACAGCCAATAGGGTGCTATTCCTGGGGTTTTTCTTGTTAGGACGCGTAGGTTCTTCAATGAGTTGTGTGAGTCCAAGAGAGTCACAGAAGGATTTGAGGGGTAAGGAAGCCTTGGATAACCAGTCATAGTTGGGATCCCCTAGAATAATAGTTTTGAGGGTCTTGCGTCCCATAATAGTCGATAGGTGAGACAGGAGCTGGGACCCAGCAGATGGAGGCCTGTAACACCCTATAACCCTGATAGCCATTGTGCGGGATGTTTCAACCTTAAGGGACAGACATTCAAAGCCATTTGTAATAGACGAGGAGTCAATGGTAGTGACCGTATATTTGTCCTTGACATAAATGGCTACCCCACCACCCCTAGTCTGCCTGTTGGCTCTGAACAGCCAATAGTTAGGGATGTTAACCTCCCTGTCAGGGGTAGAAGATCTGAGCCAGGATTCCGAGACTACCATCACATCTGGTTCGGTATGAATGACCCAGGTCTGGATCGATGTAAGCTTTTTTAAGAGGCTACAAACATTAGTGTGCATAAAGCTCATTCTCCTAAGCCTTGTAAGGTTGTATGGAGATGACAAGGCTTCTGTAGGACCAAGGTTAAGTTCAACATTGCCTGAGCACAATAGGAGAAACGCAATTTTCTTTAGGGCATAGAAACATAGAATTTGACGGCAGATAAGGACCGCTTGGCCCACCTAGTCTGCCCATTTTCCTACCTAACAGATAAGCTGCAGATCCTAGTTAACCAACAGCTTACTTCCTCTTACCCGCCCCTTGGACTGCCTTATGCCTGTCCCGTGCATTCTTGAAGTCCACCACTGTTCTTGACTCCACGACCTCCTCAGGGAGGCTGTTCCATGCATCCACAACCCTCTCAGTGAAAAATACTTCCTCAATATTACCCCTGAGCCGTCTCTCTATCTTCAAATTGTGCCCCTTGTTCTTGCACATCTCTTTTCTGGAAGATGCTACCTCTTGGACTTTGTTAATTCCTTGAGGTACTTGAAAGTTTCTATCATGTCCCTCTCTCCCTTCTTTCCTCAAGAGTATACATATTAAGCTCCTTTAGTCTTTCTTCAGATGTCTTCTGGTGCAGACCCTGCACCATTTTGGTTGCCCTCCTCTGGACAGCCTCCACTCTGTCTATGTCTTTGCGGAGATGGGGTCTCCAGAACTGTACACAGTACTCCAGATGGGGTCTCACCAACTGTCTGTACAGAGGGATAACAACTTCCTGTTTTCTACTATTGATGCCTCTTCCTATGCATCCCAGTATCCCTCCAGCCTTCCTTACTGCCTTCTCACATTGCTTGCCCACCTTTAGGTCATCTGATATAATTACCCCCAGGCCAGAGATGATCTGAAAGCTCTAATTCTTCCTCGACTGCTTGGAATGATAGAATCAGGGTTTTAAATAATTGATCAGCAGTTTTTTCCCTGGGACAATACTAACTGTACAGAAAGCATTTATGTAGGTTTTCTAGAAGTGTTATGTTTGTTAAACACAATGAGGCAAATGCTATGCATTTTTACAATGTTTTAGCACTTTTATGAGCAAAGTGCTAATCAATTTTTAGAGTTAAATAAAACCCTGCAGAATGAGAATGCTGGGCCCTGCTATTTACACAGTGCTGTCCTAAGGATGCAGCTCCTAAAACCCTTGCCACGTGTCACCAAGTGGCATTATTACTGGGGATATGGGGGGGCATACCCTGTATGGGTAGGGGGGTGCAGGTCCCACCTCCAGAAGCTACCTCAGACTGATGCAAGTATGGGAGCGCAGGGGTGCAACAAAAGCTATAAGATGAGTTGCTGTACAAATAGCACTGTGACAGAGGGTCCGACTCACCCTGTGAGTTATTTCAGCCCGGGTGATGCACTACATAAGGCACCAGCCATAGGAAGATGAAGAGAGGGAGCCAGGTATCATCCCTCATGTTGACGTCTTATAGTGAAAAATAGTAAGCTATGACTACGGTAAAGTGTTTTTATCTGTAGATGGTATAGCCGGATTACAGACTCCTAGAGAACCACCAGACAGAACAAGACAAGTCGGAGTGTGCAGGTATTTGGGGACTTCACAGGACTGAGCAAGATAGCAGATGACACCAAGCCTATATGATCACTGAAGATGTGCGGTCTCCCTCGGGTGCTGGTACTTTAAAAGGAGGTAGAATGCAGCCGAAGTAGGCTGCACAAATGTGGTCTTACACTGCTATATGAAATGGTAATGTGCAGCGCTGTTAGCCTGTGGAGAGCGTCAATGTGAGAGAAGTTTTAGATAGATGGAAAGGTGTAGACCAAAGAATGAGAGGGGTTGGGGGAAGGCTGTCTATATAATAATGAGCCTGTCTGACCCGATGGCGTAGAGGGTTGAGGCGATGGATGCCACATCTCTCGCCACGCCGGCGGCAAGCCTGGGTTATCGAGGTCGGCTGGGGGGAGGGAGAAGACTAGAGCTGGCAGCCGACAGGCAGCCCTCTACCGTGGGGATAGGGGTAGCAGGTTCCATGATGCTTGGCCGCCCTCTGGTGGAGGCCGGAGAAGCGTCGCCTCTCCATGGACCTTTGAGGTGGGAAGTTCGGGAAGAAGGAGGAGGGGCCCTTCTGGAGCTGTGTGCGCCGTGTGCCTCCAGGTGCATGCGCTACTACTCCGGGGTCTCGGAAGTAGGTCCACGGGGAAGAATAGTGGAAAACTGGAGGTCCACTAAGGATACCACCCTGACCAGTTTCTGTGATTCTCTCTGTAGCGCAAGACATGCCTACAAGCCCCCAAAAGACCCTTTGGAACTGTAGGTTGGTGGACGCGAGGAGGACCTGCCACAGGAGGATAAAGATAGTTAAAAAAAATGAGCCTAGAGGGGGGGATTGGGCGGTACAAAAAAAAAATGTGGCTTTGCTGTACCTTTTTGCTGGAAGAGTCCATGCTTGTGGTCTCGGGCGGCGGCTAAGGAAGCACCATCCGCCCTGTGACCATGTGTCCCACGACAGATGAGCTGGGAGCCCTGGAGGGATAGGTCTACTGATAGGTAATAAGGGCTGAGTAGATGAGAACTGGGTGGTACCCTTGGGGATTTAATAGAGGTCGGGGACGTGGTGGGCAGGCGTGGCTGGCAGTAGCCTGTAGGAGTGAGCAAGAAAGCCGGGGCGGGGTTTAAGTGTATTTAATCAGGACCGTGGTGGGTGGTGGGCCAAAATCAGGCAGCTAGGACTCCTTCCTGGAGGTAATCAGTCCTTGAAGGCAAGTCTGTACCTGAGCTTCTGTAAGGGGCTGGTGGCTTCAGACTTGGACTGCGGATGACAGTCTGTCAGGTCGGGTTCGCCAGAGAACCACAGCTGTGGCTCTCAGACTACCTGAAAAGAGAAGGACAGAGGGGAATTAAATAAGAAAGGCGGGGGGCTGCTCGTGGAGCTAAAAAGAAATGCAAAATGGCTTAAACGGGGGTGGGGGTGTTGCAGACCAAAATGTTAGGCAAGGTGCCACAAAGTCTGAGAGCAAGGACAGGGCTATTTAAAACATAATACTAGAGTAAAAAGGTGAAGGGGGGGAGTTCAAAGGCCTGAGCTGAGATCGCTACTAGGTCTTATGAGGGAACACACTACAGGAATTTAGATTAAATCAGCAAACTTCAATTATAGAATGCTAGCAAGACAGTTTTAACAGAAATCATAATCTAGTACAATATAATTCGAGCATTAACGGTGCAGAGCTATATGGAGCCAATCAGAGTGCTCCTGGGGCTAACTGCAGCCAGTGGGTCACAGCAGTAACAGACACTGGATTTAAACCCAGAGACAACTGTCCTCATGTAAGAAAGAAAAATCAGGCAGCTAGGGCTCCCTTCCTGGAGGTAATCAGTCCCTGAGGGCAGGTCCGTACCTGAGCTTCTGTGAGGGGCTGGTGGCTTCAGACCTGGACTGCGGATGGCAGTCTGGCAGGTCGGGTTCGTCAGAGAACCATGGCTGTGGCTCTCAGACTACCTGAGCTTCTGTGTGAGGGGCTGGTGGCTTCAGACCTGGACTGCGGATGGCAGTCTGGCAGGTCGGATTCATCAGAGAACCACGGCTGTGGCTCTCAGACTACCAGAGACTGCAAAGAGGGTAAGGGCCAAAAGGGTAGGTTTCAGGAAATATAGGAAGACTCAGAAGGAAGAAGATAAAGAAGTGTATCTAAAGTGTCTAAGGGAGGCAGGGAATGCTGTTAGGAGCATGGAGGCGAGGAAGGGGGAAACATTAGCACAGACGGTAAAAAAAGAGGACAATACATTCCTTGGGTACATCAGTGAAGGAAGGAAAGACGGGAGGGATTGTAAGACTCAAAGGCGGGGGGACTGCAAGGAGGGAGAACAGGGAAAGGCTGCAATACTGAACAAATACTTTTGCTCAGTATTCACTGAAGAAGCGAGGGACGGGGACCACAGCTGGGCAACAGATATGGAGTGGGGGGAGGAGGTCAACACCAGTCATTTGCAGTGGAGAGAGTCCTGGGGGAACTTTACGAAACTGAAGGTGGATAAAGCAATGGGGCCAGATGGTATACACCCGGGAATATTTAAAGGAGATACGAAGGAAGCTAGCGGTGCCACTGGTGTCCCTGGTGTCACTCAACACAGGGGTGGTTCCTGAGGACTGGAGGGGAGGGCACATGTAGCCCCTTTTCACAAAAACTGTAGCAGACTGGACTATAGGCCAGTCAGCCTCACGGCAGTAGTGGGTAAAAGCATGGTGGCACTGCTTAAAGAAAGAATAGCGGAGCACTTGGAATCCAGTGGTGCCCAAGACAGCATGGATTCAGAGCAGGAAGGTCGTATCAAATGAATCGATAGATTTTTGACTGGGTTACAAAGGAGGTGAATTTGGGGGCTGTGGCCTACCGCGATTTTCAGGAAGGCCTTGACACTATCCCACATAAAAGACTGGTAAACAAGATGGGTGGTCTGGGCATGGGTCACAAAGTAGTAAATTGGGTTAGAAACTGGCTAACAGACAGGAGACAGAGAATGGTGGTAAATGAGATCCAATCCAGGGAAGGGGGTAACAAGTGGGGTACCTTAGGGGTCAGTCCTTGGGCCAGTACTGTTTAATGTCTACATCAGTGACATAGCAGAAGGGCTAGAGGGAAAGGTCTGCCTGTTTGCAGATGACACCTAGATCTGCAGCAGGGTAGATACTCTGGAAGGGGTGGAGAAAATGAGGAGGGACCTAAGAAAACTGGTCCGAATTGTGGCAACTGAGGTTCAGTTCTAAAAAGTACAATATAATGCACCTGGGACACAGGAACTCTGGGTAGAGCTACAGGTTGGGGAGGAGGGAGTTGCTGAGAGTCACCAAGGAAGAAAGGGATCTGGGGATTATCATTTCTGACCGCCTAAAGGTGTCTAAACAGTGTACAAAGGCTGCAGTGAAGGCCAGTGGCATGCTTTGGGTGCATAGGCAGAGGTATCACTTGCAGAAGGAGGGAGGTGGTGAGGCTGCTATATTTTTTTTTTAATTTAGTTGTTTAACCAGGTATAGCACACTAAGCTGAAAGCTTTTTTACAGGAGCGACCTGGGAGCACAAGGAGGTTAAGTGACTTGCTCAGGGTCACACAGTATGCAAGTGGAAGCTGTGGGATTCAAACCCAGGTCTGGTCTGCTGGATGTCACCAGATTTGCAGCTCAGAGCCTTAGACCACTGCGCTATACTGCCTCTATATAAAACACTGGTGAGGCCTCACCTGGAATACTGTGTACAATTCTGGGGGCCGCATCTTCGAACGGACATAGAGAGGGTGGAGGCAGTCCAGAGAAGGGTGACAAAGATGGTACATGACTTGCACCAGAAATCATACGAGGAGAGATTGAGGGACATCAGTATTTATTCACGGGAGGAGAGGAGGGAACAAGAGGACATGATGGAGACCTTCAAGTACCTTAAGGGCATAAACAAGGTGCAGAGGGGTGACATCTTTCAGTATAGGAGATGTACAAGAACAAGGGGCCATGATGTGAACTTGGAAGGGGGCATGGTAGGGGTGAATGTGAGGAAGTATTTATTCATGGACAGGGTGGTGGACACATGGAACAGTCTGCCACAGGAGGTTGTGGATGCAAACTCAGTGGGTGGGTTCCAACATGCATGGGGGAGGGGGAAGGAAGAGAGCCGCTGACCAAGTAGGGTCAAAGGCCACAAATAAGGATAGGTTTAAGGGCAGACTGGATGGTCCTAGCAGTCCTTATCTGCCAACAGTTTCTTGTTAGTACTTTTTTCTACCTCTGAGAACACAAATCAAGAAGTGCAATTTTGCAAGAGATACTGAGCAAGTCCTAATTGGAGGAAATTACACTAATAAAATAATAGTCAATGCAACCCATTTTAATGTTCGCTTATCTGGTTTGAGGAGATGTATAGTCAGTACACTGGAAAAAAATACAGTAGTACATAACACCCTAGACAGGTATAGAAAAGGAAAGTCAGACTGAAATTTTTTTTTTTTTTTCTTTGTGATTGAACAGATGTTGCTGAAACCGGGCATGAAGGAAGACTGATTCTGGCATTCAGTCTTGCTAGTTCTATTTTTTGTTGTTATACTAATCGAATGACATTTACATTTTGCTTGTTGGGAGAATGCTACTTCACATGCAGCATAGCGCATTGAGAAGCTTCGTAATAGGAGCTGTCCGCTTCACTCACCAAGCAGTGACCATTTAAACTTGCCAAGGGAAGGCATAGACAGTCAAGGGATTATCATAGCCCCCCCACAGGACATAACTGAAAGCAATGAGGACCCAATAACTAGCATAATATCTAACCGTAAAACTACCATGGTTACAATGGGAGAGAGAACAGAAGGTACATTACTAATGTGGCGCAGGGCAAAGACCAAGAAACAAAGAACATTAAGGGGGTACACAGAGTGGAAGGTCATGTGCACAAATGCCCATAGTCTGGGACACAAAATCTGAGACCTAATGCACTGATGGCAGACACAAACCTGGACATTGTGGCTATTATGAAGACTTGGTATGCAGGGAACCATGACTGGGATGCAGCCATACCAGGGTATAACTTTTAGAAAGGATAGGAGGGAAGGAGGGGCCGCTTGCACGAAGAAGGATTAATTCACAGAGGCTCGGATCGAGAGGGAAGAAGCAGAGGCATTGTGGGTCTCTCTGGAATCGGAGAACAAAACAACCATCCGTGCTGGAGTAGTTTATAGGCCTCCCGCGCAGGGGGAGGCTATAGATCTAGTATTTGTGAAAGCCATCCATAATATGGCAGCCAAAGGGGAAGTACTACTAATGGGTGACTTCAACATGCCGGATGCAGATTGGAATACCCAGACTGCAAGTACATCAAGGAGCAGGGACCTCATGTCTGCCATGTATGGGGCAAACCTAAGGCAGCTGGTGGTTGAGCCCACTAGGGAGGGGGCTGTACTGGACTTAGTGCTGACAAACGGGGACCGAATCATGGATGTTGAGGTGGGCAGTCCCCTTGGTACCAGTGACCACAGAACTGTGTATTTTAGAATCAACACGTTGGCAGAAGAAAGCCATTCAAAGATTAAGATCCTAGATTTCCGAAAGGCCAACTTCATGGATATAGGTGAACAGCTCAAAATTGCCCTGGCAGCAGAAGATACGGGGGGAGGGGTTGAAGAATAGTGATTTAGGCTAAAGAGATCCATAGCAGGAGTGACAAGTCGATGTGTCAGATTGCTTAGCAAAAGCAAAAGAAAGTAGCGGCCACTGTGGTTCTGTCATTAGCAGAGAAAGTGCGAGAAAAAAGTAAGGCATTCAGAAAATACAAAGAGACACAGAAAGAAGAAGACTGAAATATCTAGAGAAGCTGGGAACGCTGTCAGCGGGGCTAAGGCAAGAACAGAGGAAGGAATAGCACAGGCTATTAAGAAGAGGAACAAGATCTTCTTCCGTTATTAGCGAGAGGAAGAAGACCAGAAATGGTATTGTTAGGCTAAAGAAGGGAGAGGGTGGGTGGGTGGAGGATGACTTGGAAAAAGCTAAAGTACCGAACAAATAGTTTTACTCAGTATTTACCAAGGAAGAGGCAGGGGAGGGGCCAAGACTTGCAAGGAAAGATGTACGGGGGGAGAGGTGGACACTAGCCCATTTACGGTGGATAGAGTCTTGGAGGAACTAGGAAAAGTAAAGACAGACAGGCATTGGGGCCAGACGGGATTCACTCTAGAGTGTTGAAGGAACTCTGGGAAGTCTTAGCAGGTCTGCTGACCACCCTCTTCAACCAATCACTAGAGACGAGGGAGGTACCTGGGGACTGGAGGAGGGCAGAGGTGGTCCCCCTGCACAAGACTGGAAGTAGGGAGGAGGCAGGCAGTTAGACGTGTAAACCTCACCTCACTGGTGGGGAAGCTGATGGAGTTCCTGCTTAACATACTGAAAGCCAGCAGAATAGGCCTAATGGTCTGTCATGTCTGCTCGGTAGCCAGCCACCTAGTGGGTGCTTGCCTTCCTGCCCCCCCTAGCCCCTGAGAGGGTCATCTTTAGCTTCAATTTCCCCTTGTACCTGTCCCACCCCCTTTTTTGAAGCCCTCCACTGTGCCCTCCTCCACCAGCCTCCCTGGCAGCACATTCCATGGCTCCACCACCTCTTAGTGAAATAATGTCCCTACATTTCCCCCTGTAATTTCCCTCAGCTTCCCTCATGCCCCTTATTTGTTTCCCCTTCTTCAGCCTGAACAGCTCCTTGGTTTCCCATCCCTTGTTTATTCCTTTTACGACTTCTGAATCTCCTACATGTCTCCCCTGCCTCTCCTCCAGTGTGTACAGCCCGAGCTCTTCCAGTCTCTCCTCATAGGGCCTCCTCCATGCCCTGAATCATCCTGGTCGCTCTCCTCTGGATCCCCTCCTGCAGTACTATGTCCTTCTTCAGATGAGGTCTTCAGAACTGTACACAGTACTCGAGTTGCGGCCTGACCAAGGCATTATTTAAAGGGAGGATCACCTCCCTCCTCCTGGACGTAATTCCTCTGGCTATGCAGCCCAGTATCCTGTTTGCTCTGGCTGTGATACTTCTACAGTTTTCGGAGTTATTCATTTTGAGGTCTACCGCCACCCCATGATCCCTCTTGCCCGATGTGGCTTGCAGTGCGACCCCCACCCAGGGTGTATACATGACATGGGTTTCTGACCCCCAAATGAAGTACGTTGCATTTCCCAGCATTGAACTTCAATCCCCACCTCCTTGACCACCCCTCCAGGGTATCCAGGTCCCCTTGGACTGTCTCTCTCGCTTCTTCCCTATACACCAGTGCTCCCAGTTGGGAGTCATCTGCAAAGAGAGAGAGTGTAGTGAAGTTCCTGGAGTTGAGTAGTGCAAAAGACCCAAGGCAGCATGGATTCACTGAGGGTAGGTCCTGTCAGACTAATCTTATTGATTTGACTGGGTGACCAGGGTGGTGGATCAGGGAGGGGCAGTGGATGTGGCCTACCATGGATTTCAGTAAGGCCTTCGACACAGTTCCTCATAGAAGGTTGCTTAATAAGTTGGGGAATCTGGGTGTGGGCCCTAAAGTGGTAAAATGGGTTGGAAACTGGCTAAAAGGCAGAACCCAGAGGGTGGTAGTAAATGGCATCAAATCAGAAGAGTGGGAGGTGACCAGTGGGGTTCCACAGGGATCGGTGCGGGGTCCAGTTCTGTTCAGTGTCTCCATAAGCGACATTGCAGAGGGACTGGAGGGGAAAGTATGCCTGTTCGCAGATGACACCAAGATCTGTAACAGAGTCGACACACAGGAGGGGCTAGATAAAATGAGAAACGACCTAAGACTACTTGAGGAATTGTCAAGGGTTTGGCAGCTGGGTTTCAATGCTAAGAAGTGCAAGATAATGCACCTGGGACACAGAAACCCAAGAGAGGAATGGTGGTGGGGGGGGGGGGTGCAGGTTCTAGCCACCACAAGTCAGGAGAGAGACGTGGGGGTTATCCTATCCGATGACTTGAAGTCAGCCAAACAATGCAAAAAAGCAGTGAGGAAGGCAGACAGAATGCTGGGGTGCATAGGAAAGGGCATAACCAGTAGGAGGAGTGAAGTGGTGATGCCACTGTATAGATCACTGGTGAGGCCTCATCTGGAATACTGTGTCCAGTTCTGGGAACCAGATCTTGGGAAGGACATAGACTAAGGGGATACGTGTGGGCAGTCATTCGATAGTGGATATATCAGTACGAGTGGCTCCAAAAAAGCGGAGCCACGAGTGATTAAACGCCAAGCTCACTTGCTACAAGTGTTGATATATCTGTTATCGAATGACTGCCCATCACGTATCCCTTTTATACAATAGGGGCTTTTTTTTGGTATGGTTTGTTTTTAAAGAATATATGTGGTACCTGTGTTTTTTTTCTGTTGCTATTCTTTCTGGGCGTTCGGCTGCTCAGACATCTGACATAGAGAGAGGGTACTGATATTTTCTGCTGATGTGTACACAGTATAGATATCTGGTAGCTTTTCCCACTGTGTACACGTCAGCATGCTGATATCAGTATGCGGTGAGAATACAACTGTTTACGTAAGGGCTTATCGGTTTGCCCCTATTGTATAAAGAATGGAAGCAGTCCAGAGAAGAGCAACAAAAATGATACATGCACTGCACCACGAGCCTTATGAGGAAAGATTCAAGGAACTAAACATCGATTCACTGGAACAGAGAAGGGATAGAGGAGATATGATAGAGACTTTCAAATATCTTAGAGGAATAAACAGGATACAAGAGGGGAGCATATTTCAGAGAAGAAAGTACACAAGGACAAGGGGACATAACATGAGGCTGGAGGGAGAGAGGGAGGCTTGGGGGAATGCTAGGAAGTATTTTTTCACAGAGAGGGTGGTGGATCTGTGGAACAGCCTACCAGCAGACGTGGTGGAAGCGAAAACAGTACAGGGGTTCAGAAGTGCATGGGATAAGCATAAGGGCACCCTGCTGTACAGCAGAGCAGGGGAAAGGCAGTCCAGATAAGAGTAGGGATTGCCAAACCAAGTAGAGAAATGGGCAGACTAGGTGGGCTGTATGGTCCTTATCTGCTGACAGATTCTAAGTTTCTAAGCATGTTAGAGTGTCCGGAATGGTTGTTGGGGATATTAAAGGTGATAGGAAACAGTTTTTACACCTCTAGATGCCCTCCTGTTGTTCTTTTATTGGCTACCCACTATTCTGATATATTCTGACTGTTCTTGATAAATTAATAATCTAATTGTGTGGCCTTTGTAACTACCCCGAATCCCTCTGTGCTCAGCAGTTGCTGCCCTCTATTTTCATGCTGCCTGAACATCCTATGATATCAGAAACCTCTATTCCAGGCCATTCAGATGGATAGCATGGAATGGGAGTTTCTGATGTCCTAGAATGTCTTAGAAATATGAAAATCAAGAGCAGTAACTGGTGAGGAGAGTGGAACTCTGTGTAGATCTGAAGGCACCCCAAAGCTAGATTATTTATTTATCTCAAAATCACAATACATAACTGGCATGGAAAGGAAAATGGAAGGAAAGTTAACTATGTAAAAATAATTTCCTGTCTCCTTTAATAGCAATCGTGTAATAATTACGCATTGCAATGTACTATAACAGAATTCACGTAAGTGAAATATTTGTTTTTTAATTTTAGTAGTACCGCATGCAGTTACAGCTACATCGAGGGCAAGTCCTGTCAGACCTCCCCTGTCATCATTTTACAAAATGTATGAAACAGTCTGCTTACAGCTTACACTGACTAGTTAAAAAAAAATTTGTGTACGATGTACACTGCTATACTACTGCCAACTACAGATACAGCATGTCTACAGAGAAATTCTGTGAAAATCAATGAGCTGTCACGGTCCAGGATATTCCAGTTGGCTAGATAATAACAGGAACCGCTAACTAAAGAATACATCTAATTAAGCAGATTGTGCTTTCGTATTGAAAGTAACTTCCAATGTGAGAAACCATCTCTATCTGAAGCTGGTCTCCGGGCTTCCATACAGATGGGCTGTACCTCCTGATGCAGATATGCATGCAGGAACTAAGTTCTGCAGGTGGGGCTATCCAGCCCTCCACTTCCTGTTTACACCAGTTTACTTCCTGCCTTCCAACTAGCAGGTACTCTGCTGCAGAGTTCTGTCACCATGTGGCAGGGCTGAAGACATCAGACAGTAAGTCACAAAATGTAATTCTTATTGGATCTGCTAAAGAATCTCAGCACTTTAGAGCAGTGAAGATATCAGACTGTAAGTCACAAAATTTAATTGGATTTGCTGGAGAATCTCAGCACTTTAGAGCACTCCTGTGTGGGCCCCAGTCTCAGCCTTGCAAGCTGCACAGACTAGCCCCACTTTACCGCGGAGGTTTTTCCTGCAATTCTGAGCCCAACCCAGTGTTCATCGTCACCTTGGAGTTCGTCTGCTGGTGGATTTAGTCAACGGATGCCATTTATACGGTGATCAGACAGTATTAGCACCTCAGTGCTCTGAGAGGATTCTCTCCTCATCAACGGCAGGGCCATTTTTCTCCTGTCAACGGCTGGCTTCCAGATTCTTTGAGCCGCTCATCGACGGTCGGCCTGCAGCTCTAAATCAGTCGCTCGTTGACGTTCCAGTGCTATCTCGACGAGTGCTGCATTTTACAAGCAGTGCTGCTCAGGAATAAATGGAGTTTCTCACTCATACTGCAGGGCCCCCCAGCACTAAGGGAGCAAGAAAACATTAACTAATCAACCAACAGTTTAAACAGCTCAGCTTTTTGCCCTTAAAGAGCCACCAGCATGGTTACATCGGGACTTCAGCATTCTTTCAGACAGCCCCCTGTATTATCAGGAATCCGGGGGAGGGGTACGTAGACTCAAAGGGGATTAGAGACATTTTCAGTCATGGCCTCAGACAGCCCTGCCGGGGCAGAAAATGCCAGCCGTTGCAAATCCCCTCTTCTTTTCTTTTGTTATTCCTTTTCCTCCGTTACGTGCTACCGCCTCAGCCACTCCTTCAGGCTGTGCCAAGACGGCATCTGACCTATCTGGTTCCCGAGCCCCGACCCTCATACTGCAGTCGTCCCCAAGGTAACCCGGCGCAACCCTTCACCGGGTGTGTCCCCCTCCTCTGAGGGGGAAGGCACCAGAGGCAGGGCTAGCACAATATTTGGCCCTAGGGAACTGCTGAGGGACTTGGAACTCTGGGACATTGATGGCCTGTGATCGCCAGGCAGTTGTCACCTGGCTGAACGTGGAGCCATTTTCAGTTTTTCTGGTGACGTTCCCTTGTGTTGCTGTGCACTTCCTCTGGTCTCCACCGGAGGTCGCTACAGAACGACGCCCCTCCCCCCACTACCTACCCCAGGAGAGGAGAGCAGTCTTTATAGACGCTCAATCCTCTCCTTCCCCTGCCGGCCCCTGGTGTCCCGAGTCCATTCCCGAACCTGGGTCACTGGCATGGCTCGAGGTAAGGCGCCATCGCCTCAGCTGTCTGCGCCACCGGGCTGACATAAATCCCCTCTTCTAATCATCTTGCGGGTTTGCTTTGCCTATAATGTGAGAAGGCAGTGTCTGCAAATGGGGAGGATGTAACCGAGGCCTCCCTGTCCTCGGCTCAGACAGACAGGTCTGAGCGAGCAGCAGTCATCAGGTCTGAGAGAGCAGTTGCCACCAGGGAGACCCAGCAGTCTGCAGCTCCCTCTTTAGCCCCAGACCTCCGAGATAAGCTAAATAGGGCCTTTGCTCTGGACCCCGCATGCTTCGACTGGCAACCTCCGGGATCACCAGATGTGAGGCTTCACAAGAAGGCAAAAAGAAAGAGGACCCTGTCCCTGTCCTGTTCCGAAGGGGGCAGTTGTCCTCGCATCACTACAATAAAAAGAAAAAATCCCGATACAGGAGCAGATACTCAGACGAGGAGGATCAGCGTTCCTCATGCCACAAGAGAAAGAGAAGATCTTACTTTGAGAGGGCTCTTGCAGTAGGTAATTACACATAGGACTGAAGCTGGCAGGCGTCAGGACCCCACGGAAAAATTTCTAGCCTTCCAGTTCTTTCCCGCTGTTAGCTCGTGCAGTGCCTCGCGGTTAAGTTCACTGCTTCGCAGTCAATCGTTGGTAGTTTTTTACTGCCAATTTTCAACTTTTTTCCTGATTTTTGTCAGCCTTACCTTCAGCTGCCATGTATGTCGTCCCCGACTCCCTCCGAGCACAAAAACAAGTGCGATTCTTGCGGCGCCCAGCTCCTTCATAAGGACGGACACTCCCAGTGCCTTTTTTTTGTCTAGGCCCCGATCATCCTGTCAGGGTGCCAGCTCTGCCAGCAGTTTTAACGCGGCCACCCGAAGTCCCTGGAGGCCCACGTTCTTAAACAAAAAATGACCTCCGTGGAAAAGGAACTGAAAAAACTTTGGTGGCTCACTTCTGGAGGCCACCACAAAAGCAGCACCAGGACTCCTAATCGGTCACCTCGGCCTTGGCTGGGGTCGCGGTGCTGCAGGTAACTCCGTGGCGGCCGTCTTGGAGGCTTCCAAGATGGCGTCAACCCTCCCATCTGGCTTGGGAGCCTCTGGGTCAAAGGAGACATCTGCTCCCAGTAAGGTCGCCGCCGTGCGGCCGTTTGGTTCGATCAGCCCCAATAAGTCTGATGTCTGCTACTCTGATGTCTGCCTGGGTAAGGCTGCTAGGCATGACCCTCCCGGTCAGACGCACGGCCTCAAAAGCGCCCGGCCATACCCTCCTCGCGGCCTTTGTCGGGCGCCGTCCACAAGTTGGACGCCGGTTCCTCCCGATGTCCGCTGACGAAGAGCCGACGCCGGACCCTTGGGGCGTATCCATTGTCACGAGCTTGCCGCAACGCTTGTTGCACTCCAAGGTGCCATCGTCTCCTCTGCTGGATCCTGGGGATGATAATCCTTCTTCCCCGGGCAACACGGAGGAGGTGAGTATGCTGCCGTCGGGTCTCCCTCCCGCTGGGCCGGATGACCCGATGCCGGCGCCGATGCCCGACAAAATCCTATTGCCAGACGCCGCCCCTACGCCTGGCCTGCCGCCAGCCAGGCCTCCCGTTCCGGGCCCACCAGCTGAGCTGTTTCCAGGGCCTTCTGCTCCCGCAGACCCCCGATCCCTGGGTATCCGACCCTGTCCTATCCAACGCCATCATACCCAGGCCCGCAGTATCCGGCATCCCAGTACCTGACGCTGGCCTACCCAATGCTGCAGTACACTGTGCCCCAGTACCAGACGCCGGGCCACCCACCGTCTGGGTATGATGCACGCCTTACGGATACCCTCATTATCCGTATCCCCCCCCTTCACCTCCCCCTCAGCCGCTGGTGGACTTGAAAGAGACTCTGGCTTCCTGGTGGGCTGAGGCCAAGGCTCAGCTGGCCAGGGAGGTAGAGAGCCGTCATCTGACGCTGGTCCCAGTTCCGGACCCTCTACGTCGGAGACGAGAGACCCCCTCCCCACCTCCGGATACCAGAGGCGAGCCCTCCGGTTCCAAGGCAGGGAAGGATACGCTTCCCCAGGGGCTTCCCAAGGGGTCCGTTCCTCTCCTGCGCCGGGAGGAGCAGTCTTCTTCCTCTTCTTTCTCCTCGGAGAGCTCGGATGACTCGATGGTGGTTCCCGATCAGGCGAGGAGCCCCACCCTCAGACAAGCACAGGCCCAGGACTCCTCCGAAGTCTCCTTCGGAGGATCCTTCCTTTATGGAGTTGCTGCGCAAAATCCAGGCAGTTCATCAGTGCATTCCTTGGAGCCACATCCACAGTGTAAGAAACTCGCTGCGTACCTGGATCTGCCCGAGACTGCTCCTACCCTGGTGCTACCCTGGATTGAGCCTCATGCCGACCTTGTTTCCACCATTTGGAAGCAGCCATCTACTTTAGCCTTCCCTTCCTAGGAAGTCAGACAGGCTTTATCAGGCTCCAGAGGGTGTTGACTCTTTAAATTCGCACCTTCGAGCTGATTCAGTCATGATTAGCGCCACTCACGGATGGATAGATAACCCCAAGCACTTGAGCTCATCACCACCCGAAGGTGGTGACGGAGTTTCACCTTAACCAAGTGTTGACTCTGCCGGTGTTCTACCCCAATCACACCTCGGAGGCCGAATATAGGCTCCATACTTTGGACCCTAGAAGAGCGCTCACTTATTATAAGGAGCAGACGGCTGAAGTTCGGAGAGAGGTTCGCCAGTTGTTTGCCACCTATGCTGAAGCTGCACCTGGCAGACCTGCAGCCAAGCGGACGATAGGCAGGTGGGTCACCTCCTGCATAGATCTCTGCTATAGGTTGGCGGGCATGGAGCTTCCCAGAGGGATAAGAGCTCATTCTACCCGCCATACCGCTGCATCGGTAGCTGCTTCCAGGGATGTCCCTATCCAGGAAATCTGCAGGGCTGCTATCTGGAAGTCAGCACATACCTTCATCACCCACTACCACATCGACCTTGAGTCACGCCCGGGATGCTGGGTTTTGGGGCCTCGGTTCTCCAGTCTCTTTCTCCCTAAGTAGGGGTGTGCGCTTTGCCCCTCCTCCCGGAGAACTGCTAGGAGTCTGTCAGATAGTGTGGATGAACAACATATCCATGTTCCTAGAAATACAGGTTACTCACCTGTAACAGGAGTTCTAGGAATGGTATATGTTGTTCATCCACACGACCCACCTCCGGCCGACGCATAACCTGGCTTCCAGCAGGCTAGATCTGGCGTCATGGGGCGGAGCTGAGAGTTTTACCACCCGGGTGGGTGGGAGGAGCTAGCTTGAAGACCTTCCGGCAAGGAACCTGCCAGACAGTGTGGATGAACAACATATACCATTCCTAGAACTCCTGTTACAGGTGAGTAACCTGTATTTTCGGCTCCGGAAGAACCACGTTTCATCCTCCTTGTCGACGGCCACTGCTGCACAGGCTGTTGACGCTGCTCACCGCCGATGAGCCCCCTGGTCTTCAGGCTCATTGACTAACAATCCGCCAGTAGTCCACTTCCTTAGACTGGCAGGGCGCAGGAACAGCTGACCCACTAGCCGCAAAAGGTTATTTTGACTCTGGAAGAGCTGCGCTTCATCCTCCTTGTCGACGGCCTCTACTGCACAGGCCGTCGATGCTGCTCACCACCAGCAAGCCCCCTGGCCTTCAGGCTCGTCTGTGAGCAATGGGACAGCTTCTGGGAGTGATCGCGCTTCGCAGCAGCAGGACTTTATTTCGGCTCTGGAAGAGCCGCGCTTCATTCTCTCATCGATGGCCATTGGTGCACGACGCTGCGGCCTATTGACGAGCCCCCTGGTCCACAGGCTTATCGTCGAACCACGGGGAAGCCAGTCGGATCGATCGCACTCCTCTAATGATCCAGCTCATTGTTGGCTGCTGCCCCCAGCAAGTCCCACCAAGAGCGATCGAGGAAGGGGGACGGGTGATGCTCACAACACGTCAACGAGCGCCTGCTAATTTTGGCTCATCAGCAACTGTTAAAGTGCACTTGGTCCAAAAGGTCCTGGCTCTAGGCAGCAGTGCTAGCAGGATTCTAGCATTAGAGTCTCATGCCACAATCCTGTACAAAGGGTCTGCAAGGGCCTTTCGGGAGCATAGTACAAATCCTCACGTGGCAGAAAGTGCAACAGACGTAGATGCCCCCTTAGGTCACCTGCTTCTGCTCACTATGCCTAAGTGATGCAGCTACAAGGTCCGAGGAGGACCAGAGACATCCGCCATGCTCTCACAGGAGCACCAGTCCCGGGCAGCGGAGACAGATCAGCCCTTCTCCTTCTCCAAGGGGCAGCGCTGTTTTGCCATCAGACTTAGTCCCGACTTAATAGGCAAGCCTAACAGTGCCTTTGTCTTCAACCCATCGTGCCCTGATTTTCCTGCATAGATTGCACGGTCCACAGGAAGCCCAATCCAGTGCCTCCTCCCCCATCTTTGGACCAGAGGGACATCCCTCTTCTCTGCACCATAGGAGAGGAAGAGGTCATGAACTAAGAGCAGATTCAAGGATGTCCACGTGGAAAACGTCCAACAGGACAGGCCCCCAAGTCCGTCAGAGGTCAGTTAGTCCCCACAGAAGAAGGGGTGCTACTGGGCGACAATTCTGTCTTAGATGGCTCTCCATCTAGGAACTTACTCATGGATGACCTAGATTTCTTCATTATGTGGGTGATTGAGGAGTTTCACTTGGGGTCTCTCTTGTCAGTTCCTAAACTCCCCAGACCAACGCTCAGACTTGCATCAGCTGCCAAGCAGAAGAGATAATCACTTAATCACTTTCAATAGTATAGAAAATAAATGAGGAGGGAAAGATATGTAAGGGAGGTAGGTAGGTAGTGTAGGTAATAAAAGAGGAAAAAAGGGGGGGGGTCGAAAGAAAGAGCAGACCATAAGTAGGAGATGAGGATCCATTACTAGGCCATTGTCAAGTAAGAGGGCAAGGGAGGAGGAGAGAGAATAGAATAGGAGATTAACCAAGGCAGTCACAGGAGTTTGAGGTGGCTAGGTGAGAGAATAGTCTGGATTTAAAAGCACCTAATGAGCAAGAGGAGGTAATAGAGGTACTGAGAGTATTTAGCCAGTTGGGGGCACGATAGGCAAAAGATCGTTGACCATGTGTGGTCCGACAGTGGGGGACCTGTAGAAGCTGGGTTTCTGATCTTCTAGTGGATCGTACACTTGGGTTCTGACATAGCAGGCCTTGAATGCAGGGTGGGGTGAGGCCCATGATGGATTTCTTGGCCATTAGACAGGTGAAGAACTTGAACGGTTTGATAGCTGTAACCACCCAGTATCAGCATAGAGTTCAGGGTATGAGTAAGTCGATGAGCACCAGTAAGCAGCCGACATGCCTTGTTTAGGAGGTTGTGACCCGTTTCAGTGCGCTTTAGAAGAGCGGACCGTAAAATACTGTCGTAGTCGATGACTCGAGATGATCGAGGATTGAATAGCTAGCTTCAGCGCTGGATGGGTGAAAAGTTGTCTGTTGCAGTAGAGTATCCCAAGCCGCTGATTAATAGTTTTGGAAATACCATCAATATGTGATGAAAAGACAAGGCCTTGATCAAATGTGATTCCAAGATATTTAAAGATAGTCACTTGTTCAAGGGTGATTCCCAGGGAGGTGTTGATAGTAAGTGGAGCTTGTCTGTTCTTGTTCTGCGGACTAGCGAAGAGCATAGATTTTGTTTTTTGTGGTTTAGGACTAGCTTGTGTCCAACAAACTACCCTCAACTACCGCAAACGTATGTTGTAGGCTGTTGAAGCGGTTAGGGTCTTGTATGAGGATAGAATCACAGCATCATCAGCATAGAGGATGATTTGTTCCGGGCAGGATTTAGGGAGGGAGTTTAGAAAGAGGCTGAAAAGTAGTGGGCCTAGGATTGATCCTTGTGGAACTCCGGAGAGGACAGGTTTAGGGTCTGAGAGGATTCCAGATATTTTTACAAACTGGGTGTGTTGGGCAAGGTAGCTTTTTATCCAGGCACCAGAGCCCAAGGAGAGCCCAAGTGTCTGTAGTTGACTGACCAGTAGGCCATGGTGGACAGTGTCAAATGCCTTCGTTAGATCAGTAAACACAGTTGTGGTGAGGAGTCCTTTGTCCAAGGCCTTGTGGATTACTTCTGAGAATTCGAGCAGAGCAGTGGTGGTGCTATGCCTTTGTCTGAATCCATGTTGCTGGTCACAAAGAATGTTATATTTCTCCAGGTAGTCTGTAAGCTGGTCAGCTACCATACGCTCAAGGCCTTTGATAAGGGGTAGTATTGAAATTGGTCTATAGTTGCCAGGCAGAGACTTATCCCCACTTTTGTGCACTGGGGTGATTATAGCAGCCTTCCATATACTAGGAATTTGCTAGAACAGAGGAGAGATTGAATATTCTGGTGAGGGGAGTAGACTACATCCAGGGTAAGGGATAGTATTTTAAGGTCAAGAGAGTCACTGCTTGCCCTTGAATTAGATATAGCCTTCTTTACGTATTTATAAACTTTGTGTGCTTTAACTATTTTTAGATGGAAGGGTGGAGTGTTTGGAGAGGCAGAGGGGGATATAGAGATAGAGGGGTCTGCAGAAGTGAAGAAGTCAGATGCAAGGACTCCGCTGAGGTCGGTGAAGGTCTCATTTAAGGAGTTTGCTATGAACATGGGGTCAAGGGTGGTAGTGCCTGCCACATTCATTGCGGTAGGAGAGGATTTGAACTGCTTACCCGTGATATTTCTTAGATTGTCCCAGAAAGATTTCCCTTCACCCCATGTGTTAGAAAGAGCAGTTTTGAAGTAGTCGCTCTTGACTCGACGAGTCTCTTTAGTGCAGTAGTTTCGGGCCTGTTTATATTTTAGGATGTTAGCCGGAGAGCCAGAGTCTCTTGCTATAGCCCAGAGGTGGTCCCGTCCTTTGTGTAGTGCCATTAGCTTAGCAGTGAGCCATGGAGTTGAGAGTGCTTTCACTTTGCGCTTTTTAATAGGTGCGTATGAGTCACAGGCAGCACTGAAGGCGTAGATAAAGTAGTTTAGAGCTTCATCATGCCTCTTATGATTGTAGATGGGAGACCAGTCTTTTGTCTAAGATTTTCCTTGAGTGAGTAAGGTTTCAAACGGTAGTACTGCTAGTGATGCTTCTAGGGGTGGTTTTCTAAACTTGTTTGACCAGGTACATATTATAGGAGAGTGGTCGCTAAGAGAATCTGGGAGAACAGCAATATTATTTAACAGGGCTGGGTGGTTGGTGAGGATCCAATCTATTAATGTACTATTCCCAGATTTATAGTTTTTCCTAGTGGGTGAATTGACCAGCTGAGTTAAGTTTGCTGCTAGGATTGCATCCTTATTCGACCCTATGTCTGGTGCAAGCCAGTTGATATTGAAGTCACCTAGTAGGAGGAGCTCAGCATCAGGAGGTTGAGATCTGACGAAATCTAGTACAGACTGTAGGCTGGGCCCAGGATCTTTAGGTGGGATAGCAGCAACCGTGAGGACTTTGTTATGGGCACCAATGAGAAGTTTGATAGGGGGGAGCTGTAAGACAGAGTTTGTGGTGGTATACGTAATGGAGAGGCAGTTGAGATATTCCTTTATGTAGATGGCACAGCCGCCACCCCTTTTTGACATCCTATCCAGCCTGAAAATCTTGTAGCCTTGCAGAGATATAGCATGGTCAGGGGTGCTAGGTGTCAGCCAAGTTTCAACAATGGCTAGAATATCAGGGTTATGCTGACTGACAAAAGTTTGTAGGGAGGCTAGTTTTGGTAGGAGACTACAAATATTTAAGGTGACAAAAGTGAGTCCCCCCTCCGTTTTGGCAGGCTTTTTTGTACTGTAGGAAATTGGGCCAGGATTAGGGTGAACACTTCCAGATATTAAGAGGAGGAGGAGTAGGAGTTTGAGAGTCCATTGTCGTATTTCATAGTAGGTGGTAATCATCCTCGGGTTCTTTTGTGTTTTAGACCAGTACAGGCGCCTAGTATCCCAGTGTAATGTATCGACCAGGAATAGGTGCCAGGTTGCCCCATGTAGTCGTCATACTTGTTCATATTTAAACAGTCCATAGCTGGCTGGCACATTTTGTTATGGGGAGATTGCCATCGTGCCTGATGTTGGGTAATTAGCCAGGAGGACCAGAGTAGAGGGTAGTGAGGGATAGGAGGAGGTGGGTAGGTGGGTTAAGGTTGGCAGCAAGGACAGGGCTAGAAGAGAGAGAAGGACATGTTTAAAGGGAGGCATAGTAGCTAGATGGGGAGAGTAGGAGGAGAGAAGAGGAGGAAGGAAACAGGAGGTCTAGAGAGCTAAAAAAAAACAGATGAAAGACACAGAGGGGTGTAGCTAGCAGAAAACTCTGAGGGGTAGCAGCAGCAGAGCGAACTCGGGAGAAGGAGTGGTTAAGCTACTGGTTCAGGATAGGATGTGAGGCAGTGGGCGGGTATTTAGAGCAAGGGGCGGTGACAAGCAGACTATTTTATAAAGGTTGGGGGGGAGGGGGCGGGCGTAAAATTTCGGCACTTAGCACTGCAAGTCAATGGGCTCCCAGCCCAGCTAAGCACCAAAGTCGGCCAGACCAATCAGAGACGATGTCTGGAGCTGGCGGCCAATCGGAGCGCAGCACAGAGTCTGGCCGGCCAATCGCTGCATCTCAGCTTCCCAGCCTAGGAGAGTCCTTACCGGTAATCTTGGTTCGGGAGGCGGCTAGAGGAGGCGAGTTGGGTCATGGTGAGAGCCAGACCCATCGACAGTAGCCACTTGGTCCCAGCTAGCCCTCTCGGGCAAAAGGCAATAAGCGGTAATCTTAGGTCGGGCGGCTAGAGGCTGACGTTGGGCCGCTGTGAAGGCGAGGACCCATGGACAGTAGCCACTTGGTCCCCAGCTACCTCTCGGGGCAAAAGGCAACGGCTGATTTCACAGTACTGTACTAGGGTCAGAAGTTGATCATGCAACAAACAGCCACTGGCTGAAGCAATGATAAAAGCCGGTCTTCACCTGCCAGGCCTTTCCAATCTTCACCCCTGGAGGCCTTTGCATGTGATGTTCACCTGGCAGGCGTCTCGACGTCTCCCTCTCAAAGATTTCTCTCCCGGTCTGGGTACAACTTCTCTCCCCACCTGGGGGAACATGCTTGCAAATCACCTTTATCTTAGCTGGCAGATACTGTGGATTTAGGTGGCGACCTTTACAGTCTCTGATATCCAGCTGTATCTTTCAGTGACTCTTTCTGCACTGCAGGACAGTCCACTTTTATTGGACAAAACCTAAAGGTCTCTCACTTGAACTGTGGGCTCTTCCTTCCCCCAGCTACAGCTTCATATTTTAAACCAGCTGTCACAACCTCAACAGTAACTGTCTCTCCACCACAGGTTCCATGCTTGGCAATAACTTCCAACTTCTCCACAATGAATTACCAATTCAGCAGCAAATTTTCTCAAGCACTGGCTCACTCTCTGGAGCCAAATTCACTCACTGCAGCAACATTCATCGGCCAGTGGTTCAAATGTCAGAAGCAATTTTTTTCTCACTGCAGCAACCTTCATCAGCTATAGGTTCAAATCTCACAAGCAACTTTCAAAGCCTCCAACGCAGGTTCCAGTCACTGCAGCTATTTTACTCAGCTGCAGGTTCAAATCTAACCAAGGGGATCTCTTTCACTGAGGTTCTCTTATCCCTGGGGCTAACTTGTTTCTCCAGGTGAAGTGCAGCTTGTCCTATACTGAGGCCAACTTGGCCATGGAGCAAACACACAGGGCTTCAGGGCTAGTGAGCCCACAGCATTCTTTCTCTTTTTGCTTCTGGCTCACAGCCCCAGCCCAAGAACCCCAAATAGTCAAAGTAGTCTTTTTATGACCCTTCCCTCTGAACATGACAAGTGGCGTTTATAGAAAATGGTGTCCGAAACGTCATTTGTACCCAAGTGCGAAAACACATTTTGGCTAGGACTTGAAAAATAACACCTGTCACGTTAATGAGTTGGTGTGGAAAAAATAGTGGTGTTGAAAATTTGGGAGTCAAAATTTTGAAAATTACCGTTATGAGTGAGTGTTGACAATTTTCAAGTGTACCTTCATAAGTGTTTTGTTTTGTATTATTTTGACCCCACATTTTCAACATAGCCTTCTTATGACCCCTCCTCATATCATGCCCGAAAGGCGATTCATGGAGCAACTGTGAAATTGCCTTTCAGGCTGGATTTGATCAATTTCACCTACCTTTTTGTTTAACCATTTGTTTCATAAATATACCACAAAACACACAGCTTTGTATTACATGTTTTGAATTGCATTTTCTGATACAGTATATACAGTCGTGGCCAAAAATATTGGCGCCCTTTCAGTTTTTTCTAATAATGCACCATTCCTTCCAGAAAATTGTTGAAATTAAAAAATATTTTGGTATCCACATATGTATTTCTTTGGTTTGCAGTGGAATAAAACACAAAATGCAGAAACATTTACTAAGTCTTAACTTATTCCACACAGAAATCCTTAAATGGCCCGGACAAAATTATTGGCACCTTTTAGAAGTAGTTAGAAATAATTAGATTTCAAGCAGGTGATTATTTATTTATTAGCTTTTGGTAACCGGGTAAGTGCGCTAGGCAACAGACCTGCCTATTTTCAGGCACGACCCGGGAGAGCACAGGACATTGGTTACAATATGCAGAAATGCACAGACATAATATAGGTGTACAGGAGCAAAACAAGAGATACATTGGGTAGCACAGTAATAGTTACATATGGGTACATTTTAGGCATAGATCATAAGAAGGATGTAAAATAAAGCAATTAGGGTAACCATAAGACAGCTGAGGACAGTAAAGACATCAAGGTTCATAGCCACCTAGACAAGCATATTGCATGGGAGAACATTAGTGTTGTACTCAGGGTCAGACCCGATAGCCTGCAGTGGGACAAAGCAAATTAAGAGCATTTGCATTGGCCAGAGGCTAGAAGGTGGGTGAACAGCGAGTTTTTGAATTCTCTATGGGAGGCTGAAGTTTTCACCATAAGGGGGAGTGAGTTCCAGAATTTGGGAGCAAAATGGGCACATGCCTGTTCACCCATTTTGTCATGCAAGGTCTAGTGGAAGCATGGGGACAGAGGAAGACCTAGAGGCACGGGTGTGAGGCAGGAGTCAGGAGGTTGGCAAGATTGACAGGGCAGGAGGTCTAGACAGAGCGTCGATAAAAGCAGCCCAGGAGTAGGCTTTCGAATATCCTTAGGTGACAGCCAATTTAAGCCAGCGTAAAGGAGACAATGATGGTAAGGCGTGGGGGCAGTTAAGGCTGAATCTACAGATGTTGTTGTAGACAGTGTCCCATTTGTGGAGTGTAGCAGAGTTTGCAGCAAAGAGGAGGGCAGAGCATATTGGAGCTGGGTAGAGAGAATACCTCTACGCAACAGAAAGTCTAGCGGAAGGAGTGAGGGAGTGGCGCGCAGCGATAAGCTCCGCCAATTTTAGCATTGACGTACGGCATACCATATTGACATGTTGAGACAGGTCAAGTGTGGGATCCAAAGTGACCCCAAGGTACTTGAAGGACTCAGTGTTTAAGATGAGGGAGCCATCAAGGCATTGAACCCGGAGCCTGTTCATGAGGGCAGACAGTTTCTTAGAGATCCGAATAGCATAGCACAGGTTTTTCTAGGTTCAGGACTTGGTGGTTGCTAGAGAGCCAGGTCTGCAGGAATTGGAAGTCATTAGTGAGAGTGGAGTTGATGGCGGCAACTGATTTTGACCCAGAGTAGAGAACAAGGTCATCTGCGTACATAAGAGTGCAGCTATGCGGGACATGGTAGGAATATCATTTAGGAAGAGAGAGAAGAGTAGAGGTCCAAGAGTGGATCCCTGGGGAACTCCACGGGAGATGTTTAGGGGGGAGGAAAGGGCCTTGTGAAATGCTACTGCCTGAGTCCGATTGTCAAGATAGCTATGGAACCAGGAGAGGGCTTGGTCAGATGCTCCAATGGATTGGAGTTTCTTTAGCATGAGAGGATGGTGTACCATGTCAAGGCTTTAGACAGGTCGATAAAGACTGCCCCAGTGAGTAGGCCATGGTCCATATTATTTCTGATGTCATTTGTAAGTTGTGTAAGTGCAGAGGTGGTACTGTGACCGGGCCGGAAACCATGTTGGCACGGGGTTTGAAGATTAAACATGTCAAGGTGAGCAGCAAGCTGGCGGTGGACTATTTTTTCAAGCAGCTTACTGAGAGTGGGCAGAAGAGATATAGAGCGGTAGTTGGACATGAGTTTGACATCGCCCTTTTTGTGTATAGGGATGGTTCTGGCAATTTTCCAGGTGGATGGGACAGTAGGCGTACGAATCGAGGTTAAAAGCCAGGTGATAGGTCTGGTCAGCCAAGGTGCATACTGCTTAGTATGCAAGGATGGATGCCCTCAGGCCCTTGACCCCCAGCGTGCGGAAGGAGTTAAGTAGCTACTGCGAACTTCAAGGTATGTGGTTGGAACCAGAGCGAAGGGAGGGTTGGGAGGCGAGGAGGAGAAGAGGACAGTCAGGTTGTGGGCTAGTTAGAGTAGCGACTAGTGGAGAAGAAAAAAGGGCATTGAAGGCGTTGGCAATGGTGTCATGGTTGGTGCAGTGAACACCTTGAATGTTCATGTCAGCTGGATTCTGTTGCTTATGCGTTGCCGAGAATGTCCTTAATTTTGGACCAGTACCTGCACGGATTTGTAGAGGATGTTATTAGTAGGTTCCTATAGTAGGTGCTTTTGGCAATCTGAATTTGTCTTTGCAGTTATTCGTAATGCGCGATGGTCTTCAAAGTCTGCAGCGGTGGGAGATCTTCCACCTGGACCAAAGTTTGTCCCTAGATTTGAGAAGTTGAAGCAGGGCGTGTTAGCCACTGGTTACTTTCCTGCCATCCTCGTGTGGTGACCGGGATGTGAAGGTTTTGAAGAAAGAGGAGGATGGAGTTGAAATATTCTGTGGCTATGTTAATGTCCTCTGTTTGGTAGAGAGGGGACCAGTCAACCTGGTTACGGTCAGTTAAGAAGTCCTCATGACTTAGGCGGGAGGGATTAGGAAAGGTTACAGTTTTAGCAGGGAGGGGAGGAATGACAGTGTTCCAGACACAGTAGATGGGATAGTGGTCACTAATTGTGTCAGGTAGCACACTGGCTGAGGCAACATATTCCGTTCTGTTAGTAAGTATCCAGTCAAGGAGGGTGGCACAGTTGCCCCCATGTGAGACCCTTGTGGGTTCATGTATGAGCTGGGATAGATTTGCCTTGCTAGCTAAGGAGGATAGGTTAGCTGAGTTTTTCTCGGACCAGTCAAGGTTAAAATCACCAAGGCAGATAATGTCATTCTTGCCTGTAACTGTAGGCAGAAGCCCTAGGAGTTCAGTGATGCCTTGTGTAGCATTTTTGGGGGATATAAGTACAAAAATATGGAGTTTCTTTACACCCCAAGAAGCAGTAGAGGTGCAGGATTTCCCAGTTTGGTAGGAGGGTCCTGCAGAGGGGTAATGTTTAGGTGAGTTTTGAAGTAGATGGCAAGGCCACCTCCCCTTTTAGTGCCAGGACGGTCGATATGAAGCATGCTGTATCCAGGAAAGTGGCACTGAGAGTCAGGCACTGTGGGCTTAAGCCAGGTTTCTGTGATGGCGAGGACGTAGGCGACATTAGTATAGATCCAAGCCTGGAGGTCAGGGAGGTTGGCCATAAGGTTCCTAGCATTCAGGTGGGCAAAAGTTAGTCCATCGGTTTTAGGGAGAGTGGTGGCAAGGTTATGACAGGACGCAGAGATGGACCAGGGTTGATCTCAATGTCGCCAGATAGTGTAAGAGATAGGGTTAGTAACCATAGCGGGGCAATGAGGTACGCCCTGATAGACATGCAGGGTGGCGGTGTCAGATGAAGGTGAAGGTATCTGACTATTGGACTAATACGCTTGCTGATGAGAGCAGAGGGGGGGTAGAGGTAGTGGAGTGGCAGTAGGAAGCATGTTGGAGTAGTAGAAGTCAAACTGAGTATAAGTATTGGCAGAAGCTGTTGATGTGTTCAAGCAGTAAAGCTCAAAGAGGATAGGAAGGCAAAGTATTCCCATGAGGAGCGCTAGGAGGGGACATTTTTGACTAGAGAAAGGAGTGAGGTAGAGAGGAAAGAGACAGCAGAGGGCTCCTTTAATATAAATCACCAAGTGCAAACAGCTACTAGAGAGCAGTAAAATATGGCAAGTGAGGTATTGGGAGCAAATTGCTCGAACTTAATCAGGCTCCCTCTAGTGGCAAAACAATATAAGGAGCTAAAAAAAAAATACCAACAGTAGCAAAATATCGCGAGGGCAGAGGCTATTTAAGTAATACCAGCGAAGGGTGGGGGGATTTCAGATAGAACACAGGTCCTGGGCTTGCAGTGACTCTAAGCTTTTAAATACAGTTACAGGCAAATACAAATAGTTTTAGCTGGTTCGTTTTAAAACTTTCAAAATCAGGCACAAAAGTAACAGTTCTGCTCCGTTTGAGCCTGGGCAGCAACTCGGGGTGCTACTCTGGCTGGGATTCATCGCTGAGCAGGGAGCTTGTGGCCGTTTCAGAAAAGCAGATGGCCAGTGGTGGCAGCCTGGATCAAGGTAAAATTACCTGGTGTGTCTCGGGTTGGGGCTTCTGCGGGCAGGGAGGGCTTCAGGGCAGGCCCTCACTACCTCCGGTCTCCTCGGGGAGGGGGGTCTCTGGTGTGTCTCTGGTTCGGGGCTCTGCGGGCAGGGAGGGCTTCAGGGCAGGCCCTCGCGACCTCCAGTCTCCTCGGGAGGGGTGGTCTCTGGTGTGTCTCGGGTTTGGGGCTTCTGTGGGCAGGGAGGCTTCAGGGCAGGCCCTCGCGACCTCCGGTCTCCTCGGGAGGGTGGTCTCTGGTGTCTCGGGTTCGGGGGCTTCAGGCAGGCCCTCGCGACCTCCGGTCTCCTCAGGGAAGGGGGGTGGTCTCTGGTGTGTCTCGGGTTTGGGGCTTCTGCGGGCAGGGAGGGCTTCAGGGCAGGCCCTCGCGACCTCCGGTCTCCTCGGGGGGGGTGATCTCTGCCTATTCGCCTTCACTTTGGAACTGAACTCGCCTGTAGTGAGTTGCAGGTGCCTGCAATATAAAAATCACTCATTCAACCAGTTTGAATAGAGAAAAGGACTCATTCTCCTGTTTTGTCACTGTGTGTACCGCAATGAGCATGGAGAAAAGAAAGACAGTCAGAGAATTGTCTGAGGAGGTCAGACAGAAGATTGTAGCCAAGCATGGACAATCTCAAGGCTACAAATCAATCTCCAGAGACCTTGATGTTCCTGTTTCCACTGTACGTAATGTTATCAGGATGTTTAAGGCCCATGGCACTGTAGCCAACCTCCCTGGACTTGGCCGCAAGAGAAAACTTGATCGAAGATTGCAGCGCAGGATTGTTCGAATGGTGGAGAAAGCACCTCGATTAACTGCCAAACAGATTCAAGCTGACCTTCAGACACAAGGTACGACAGTTTAACTTGCACCATTCGTCGCCAACTCAATGAAACGAGATAGGTGGCAGGAGGCCCAGGAGGACCCCACTGCTGAGAGAGAGACATAAGAAAGTCCGACTGGGATTGCCAAAACACACCTGAACAAGCCAAAATCCTTCTGGGAGAATGTCCTGTGGACAGATGAGACCAAATTAGAGCTTTTGGTAAAGCACAACATCTCTTCGCTTACAGAAAACAAAATGAAGCCTTCAAAGAAAAGAACACCTTCCCTACAGTCAAACATGGAGGAGGTTCAGTGATGTTTTGGGGTTGCTGTGCTGCTCTGGCACTGGGTGCCTTGAACGTGCATGGCATCATGAAATCTGGAGATTACCAGGCCATTTTGAGCGCAATGTTGAACCCAGTGTCAGAAGCTGGGTCTCTGTTGAAGGTCATGGGTCTTCCAGCAGGACAATCACCCCAAACACACTTCAAAAGCACCAGGAATGGTTCAAGACAAGGCGCTGGACTGTTCTGAAGTGGCCAGCAATGAGTCCAGATCTAAATCCCATTGAAAACCTGTGGAGAGATCTGAAAACAGCAGTTGGGAAACGGCACCCTTCAAATCTGGGAGAACTGGAGCAGTTTGCACAAGAAGAGTGGGCCAAACTGCCAGTAGGGAGGTGCAGGAAGCTCATCCATGGCCATAGGAAGCGGTTGATTGCAGTTATTTTGACCAAAGGCTGTGCTACCAAATATTAAGTCTAGGGTGTCAATAATTTTGTCAATGCCATTTCTTTTAATTTTCTGATTTAAAAGGATATATTAAATTCTGAACCAAAAACAAAGGTTCTGTAATATTAACAGAGATATAAAGAATTGTGGAGACCAAATACTGTACGGTTGTTAATTTCAACTTATGTTTAGGGAAATTGTGAGTTATTTGAAAAAGTGCAAGGGCACCAATATTTTTGGCCACGACTGTATGAGCATGGCATGTTATTTATTTGAAAAGTACTGGTAACAGGAAGGGGACACTGAGCTAAAGCTTATTTCTAGGTGCAGTCCAGGTGAAGGGAAAACAAGAGGATTAACTCTAATCTACATTTTTAAGAAGATGCATTTTACCCCAACCCAAACCTGTAAGCAAATCAAGACTAAGCAAACTTGTCTGCCCTTGTTCATTCACCAAAATAAAACCCATTTCTTATCGTGCTCCTGAATTTTCTAGCGGTATTGTCCTGTGTGATAACCAGTAAATCAGAATCCAGTGCATCCCCTCCAGCTGCTCAAAACAATGTACCTATTCTGTAAGCTCAATAAGACATGATAGGGCGGGCCTTGTGCTGAGATGCCTGCCTTTCCAAGGGGTGTAATTTATAAGGCCTCAGAACTTCCCTGGGCTGGCAATTATCTCGGCATTAAGACCCATCACAATTTTGTCATGTCTTACTGCATGCTGGATCACCAAAACCCCATTCCACACCAGCTCCCTAAAACTTTGTAGGATATCCCCCCACTTTACCATTTTTACGTTGGTTGCAGGCATGCACAAACCAGCGTATTTACAATATGGGATTTTGGGTGTGTGTCGTTGCCGAGCCCATTGCAGTACACAAAACCAGGGGCTTATAACAGGCTCGGCAGTCGGCACCAGTGACCACTTGGTGTGGTCCTGACGCAACTCTCTGCTAGGTGGGCTGAACAGTCATGCACTTAAAACGACCGAAGCCGCTCCAGTCAGAGAGGGTTTTTGTCCTTTAATTTGCATGACGCCCACGTCAGTAAACAGTGAAAGGGGAAGTCTTGCAACAATGGCTTCCAAACCCCCCCCCCAAAAAAAAACAAATCTCCTTCCCATACCAACAGGCCCCCATCCTCCTCGGTGTGGGACACTGGGTAGCCACTCCCAGTGTCCTCAGTTGTCCTTCAGCCCAGTATGGTTCCCCCAGCAGTGTGCCCTCTTCATCTAAGGTTTGTTGACAGTGGAGTGCCCAGTCCCCATGCCGGCAGTAGCCCCCTTCCCCCCGGCAGTGTGGGTTACTGGGTAGCCCACTCCCAGTGTCCCCAGTTGTGTACTAAATCCCCATATTATTGTGGAACACTGGAGAGCCCACTCACAGTGTTCCTAGTATGTCTCTTCCCTCCCCA
Organism: Neoceratodus forsteri; assembly: GCA_016271365.2. NCBI lineage: Eukaryota > Metazoa > Chordata > Ceratodontiformes > Ceratodontidae > Neoceratodus > Neoceratodus forsteri. The sequence goes on along the minus strand of CM028132.1, from coordinate 368,930,919 downwards.
CCAGTGTTGCTGTGTTTCCCGACAGCGGGTGCCCAATGCCTGCGTCAGCAGTAGCCCACTCCCCCCGACAATGTGGGACACTGGGTAGCCCACGCCCAGTGTCCCCAAATGTATAATGTACCTGTAACAAAAAAAAAGTCCTTTGACATCTTTTTTATTTTATTACACCTGGAAAAAAACAGGTCCTCATCATCTCCCCATGTCCCCCCTCCCTCTACGCAACTACCTCCCCTTACTCCATACTTACCTTTGGAGATCGTCGGCTGCGATCTTCTCTGGACTGTGACGCATCTGCACTCTTCAAAGCTGAACCGGGAACGGAAGAATCAAGGGTAAGCGCCGTATAATGGCAGTCAGTGGGGCTTTCAACCTAAGTTGATATCTCAGCCATTTTTAGGAATTTTGACCCCAAATTTTCAACATGGGGTTCTTGAGACCCCACCTCATGAACACTGATGCTGTCATCTCGTTAATTGCTCCCAAAAGGTGATTTCGCTCGGTGACTGCGAAATCACCTTTTGGGACAGATTAACGAAATGACAGTTTCACGAGGTGTGGTCCCAAGAACCCCATGTTGCAAAATTTGTTGCAAAAAGTCCCAGAAATGACTGCGCTAATAAGTGCGTGTTGCGCAGTTTATACGCATGCTCATAACTTTGCTAATTTATAATATTTTCACTCCAGATTTTCAGCATTGCCATTTTTTCACACCTCCTCATGAATAGTACAGCTGTCATTTTTCACATTGTACCCGAAATGTGTTTTTGCACCTGTAATGCAGAATGGCGCGGCCGCTGTGCAAAATCAACTTTTTGGGACATATTAACAAAATCACAGTGCCAATGTTCATGAGGGGAGGTCTCAAAAAGCCCATGTTGAAAATTTGGTGAAATAATTCCAAAAAAAGTCTGTTACGGACGTGCATTGTGCAGTTTCTACGCTTGTGTGAAACTTCGACAGTTTTTCCTCCAGATTTTCAACATAGCCATTTTTTACACCTCCTCATGAACAGTATATAGCTGTCATTTTTCACATCCTGACCTAAACATGTTTTTGCACCCGTTGCGCAGAATAGCACAACCGTTTTGTGAAATCAACTTTCGGGACAGATTAACGAAATGACCGTGCCAGTGTTCATGATGTGGAGTCCCCAAAAGGCCATGTTGAACATTTGGTGAAAAAAATTCCTGAAAATGCCCAAGTTATGTGCATCCGTTGAATTTGTTCTACACACACACACGCACACACAGCTTTGCGGGATTTGGATCCTGCGCTCCCACAGTAGAATAAGGATACTATTATACTATCTCAAAAAGAAGGGAAATTCATTGCAAAAAAATACGCTGAAGCATCAGTTAGTGTTTTTATTAAATCATCAAAAGCTGGGAAATTCGATGTTAGGGTTCCCACTCCTACCATCCAACCCTCCACACACCAGCAGGCATCGGGGTGTGCCATGGGGTCATCGGGCCTAATTCGCACCCCATTCACCTATACTGTACCATGTCAGCTTGTTTACACATGGAATGGGATGGGAGTTGGACCTGACGACCCTATGGCACACTCTGACGCATGTTGGTGTGTGGGGGGTGGGGTGGTAGGCATGGGAACCCTAACATCGAATTTCCTATGGTAGGCATGGGAACCCTAACACCGAATTTCCTACCTTTTGACTTTCCAATAAAAACCCTAACTGATGCATTAACATACTTTTTTGCAATGTGATCTGCTGGCTGTATTTTAGCAACAAGCAGTGCGGTTTCATTCATTAGAAGCTGGCGCTTGTCAGTGGAGGAGAGAGGGTTGTGCTGTGCTGTGCTGGACTGGTGGGCAGCAGCGGCAATTGCCTTCTAATAAGGAGAATTGGGCGCTGGGTGCGATGGATGGAGTGGTCAGGTCACTGCTGTTGTTGCTGGGGGAGATTTCTCTGTATTCTTGGCGCTGCTGCCTCTCGCTTACATTTGGGGGATTACTCTGGATTCTTGGTGCTGCTGCCTCTCGCTTAAATTTGGGGGATTACTCTGCATTCTTGGTGCTGCTGCCACCCACTCACATTAGTTTATAAGATGGGGGCCGGCCGTGGAGGTGGGTGGGTTCAGACAGTCCCCATTAAAAAAAAAATTTTTCGGCAGGGAAAAAAAAATGTGTGGGTGCATAGGAGGGTGGGATTTAAATAGATGTTACTGAAAGAAATTTCTGCCTTGAAAGTACATAAGGCTATGGGACCAGATGAGGTACACTGCAGGGTATAAAGGGAACTCAGGGAAGTGCTAGTGTTTAAACGCGAACATATAAAAATCCTCATCTCTGCCACCAACACCCGCATTGGTCTCCTGTACAGACATAAAGACTGCCTGCCACCTGAAGCACTTTACCTAGCCATTACTCCTCAGTCTTATCGCTGGTGGACTATGACCTCACAATCTATGCTGCTGTCAACCCTACGGCGCGTCATCAAATACAAGTAGTTATCAATAAGGCCTGCCAGTTCCTCTCTGGTGCCGACAGAAATACACATGCCTGCACCCTATACATGCTCACCAATATCCTCTCCCTTAAGGAAAGACTATTATACCAGACCTGTCTCTTCACCAAAAAAATCCACCTGGGTTTAACCCCAATGGGTGTCGTGGCTTCTGTTCAGGCAGCCACCATCTCAGCGTCCACACGGGCCACCCCAAAAATGATCTGGAAGGTACTTAGGGTCAGGACCACCCTGGCCCAGTGATCCTTCCCCCTTAGAGCTCCATCCTGGGACAATGCCCTCCCACTAGCCATCACATCATTCACCAATCCAGGTCCTTTTAAAGCTGCCTTAAGGGCCCATATCCTCTCTTCACGTCAATGTCAGTCTAACCGGTAACCTGTGGATCCTGCACCATGCCGCTAGCCCACGCACCAGCCCTTGGCCTGGCAGTGGGAACCCTCACTATTTCTAGCCTACAGGCTCTTCACCTCCCTTTGTTACCATATAGTTGCACTTGTCTACGAATGCATTGTATTATGTATAAGACAAGGCCCCCTTGAGGCGGCTTACTACCAGCTCATACCATGCACTGCTTTAGCTACCAATTATATAGGTCTTAACCGCTCATTAGGTAAATATGTCGATAGCTCTGCCCTGTTTTAGCTACCAAATGTATAGGCATTAACCAGTACTCATTGTACTTGTACTGTGTATGATTGCTCACCCACATTTGTTCTATGTATGCACTTTATGAACGTCTATGTTTTATTCTGACGTGGAGCCTTTGGAAACGAGTCTATGACTCAAAGGGTTTTAATTCCGATTTCCTAAATAAATAAACAAGCAACCAACGTTCGGCATTAACAAATGCTTATCCTAACAGCTGAAATAATAAACAGTGCTTGTTTTAATATTGCTCTGACCACGTTTTCATTACTGTTCTCTATTGCTTAATATCCCTTTTCTGTGACTAATGAACTAGCATGCAATAGACACTGCTCCCAGACCTTATAGGACATTCCAGCTGTGCAAGCTGGGCAATCACCAGGCACTTGGGCGAAGTCTTGAGGTGTCGTCTTTCAGATGAGACGTTAAACCGAGGTCCCATCTGCCTGTTCTAGTGGTAGTTCAGGTGGATGTTAAAGATCCCATGGGACTTCTCAAACAGTTGGGGAATTTCCTGGTGTCCTGGCCAAATTTCCCCAATTCACTAAAAATACCACTAACAGCTTAATCTAGTTCACTGTCAGTTGGCATCCATCTATATCCCCTTCCCCCGGGAAGAGGCTGAAAATAGGCAGAATTGTCTAGTCATTTCCTGGTCAATAAAACTAAACAAAAAAAAAAAACACCCCTACCCATTCTGAGAAAGAATTGGGGGGGGAGGCGTTGGCAGAGAGCCATCTTCTTGGTTGGAAGCGCCTTTACAGAGCTTCTCCACATAGAAGAACATAAAGTACAAGAATAGCAATATAAACTTATCTAACTACTAATCTACTACCAGATTCAATTTCTGAAGTTACTGAGAGTTGAACAATACCACATTCAAGATGGTTCGTCAAAAGGTTCAGCACCAGGGACCACCAAAAGATTCTCAGCAGCAGAGCATGAGCAAGGCCACAACAGCAGCGTGTAGTGGGAGGCGAGTGCCACAACTGCATCGGAACCCCATGGAAAGCGATGCTGGAGTCCATGAAAGTCATAGACTCTAAAATTGAGAAAACCTTGCTAAAGCTCCAGTCTCATGAATCTGCAATTAAAAACGCTCACAGGATTGGTGGCAGAATCTGAGAAGTGAACCATATCTACCATGGCTACAGTGGCTACCCTAACCCGGGAGACTACCCAGCTGCGAAGTCGCATGGAAGTGGTAGAGAACGAGATTCGATTGGGGAATGTGTGCATAGTAGGGGTCCCGGAAGGAGCGGATGGCACAGATCTTTTGCAGTTTTTAACACTCTGGCTACAGGAACACTTAAGTGTGCCCATGGACTTTGACTGGATCACCCTGAAAAAAGCTTACCGGGTTAACCCAAGGGTGGGGCCGACCGGAGCATCTCAACCCCACACCATTCTCTTGCGCACCCCAGGCCCTGAAGTACAAGACATCCTTATTTCTGCTGCAAGAGCCGCTTATCCACTGGATATAAATGGATTGGACATTAAGCTTTATCCAGACCTCTCATACCAGATGAGAGCTCGACGGAAGACCTTTGACGCAATTCGTCGACGACTGAGGACACTAGACATTATTCTCTCGGTTTTGCTTCCTGCCCATTTACGAATTGTCTATGAGGGAAAACTTGGAGTTTCAACAATTCACAGGATGCCGTTCGCTGGGTGGAGAACGTGGAAGCCGAATTTGCAGGCTGCAGGGACACTTCGGATCCCCCAGCATTCTGGATCTGACTCGGAGGATTGAATATGGGCCTAGTTTGGGACAGTGCAGTAAGTGACATATGCAGCGATACCCAGGAAAGACTATTATCATTATACATATATATATATATATATCGGACTCTAAGTTTTGAGGGGACTGAATAATTTTAAGTACTGGGGGAAGGTGGGAGTTTCACAGATTCGCATCTTTCTTGTATGATTGTTGGGGGGGGGTGGAGATATACAAAGTATATGCATATTTACTGTTTGAGCTCCTGTAATGGGAGCACAGGAAGAATTGCGGAATGACTCCTGCTGAGACAGCTGCACAGTTTCTCATGTTGCTGGAGATTTTCTGGGCAACACCTTTTACATCATAACACTGTTATAATGTTCCTGAACTTCAATTTGACACTAGTCTGCAGTCGTTGACAAAGGGCAATGTTAAGTTGAATGCTGTTCTTGTTTTTATGCCTTCCTATTCCTACTATTTGCATAGGGGGTGAGCTCTAATGGGGTCTAAACTTGTGTTTATTTCCAATTTTACTAATAGGTTAAATAGCAATCAGTTGATTGTTTTATACTCCCTACAGGAAAAACCTCTCACCTTTGAAGAGGCTGGCAGTGTACTGGACATTTTGGGACTTAGTTCTTGGAACTACATTAGGAACTCCTTCTACCCTTCCTCCCCTCATCCCTTCCCCACCTACTCCCATTCCTTCTTCCCTTTCTTATACTGACATCCTGCTCTGATCCTGCACCGCCCCCTCACCCGACACCCTTATTAACACTTCCCACTACTGGCACTTCCAGTATGCTTAGTATAAGCCTCCCTCACCAGTGTCGAGGCCCACCTTCTGGGCTGATTTTCAGTATATATTCTCTCTCTCTCTCTCTCTCTCTCTCTCTCTCTCCAGTTTGTCTTCTCACTATTACCCCTTTCCTCCTGAGCCAACCCCTCCCCTTGTTCACTCTCTCTCCCTTTTTTCCTTTTGCGTTGGCAAGTACCAGTGTATATAGTGTTTGTTTATTTCAGTCACACATATAACCTCTTACCTAATTTGCCTTAATTGTTGTCCTTTTATGGCTTCCCGTAAGCTGTAGTTTTGTTTGTTACTGTAATGACCCTGACGTGGAACCTATGTAATGGGCCTGTACTCAAAGGTTAATCAGAGATCTTAATAAATAAATACTCCCATTTCCTACTGTACATTATTTCAGTGCTACTGTTTATCAGTAGTACCTAATGTGTATCAGCATGATACCTTGTATGAGTGATGTATTTGTAAATGGTTTATTACTGTAAATGTAATAAACATAAAGTACAAAAAAAAAAAAAACTGGTGATGGGCTGAGGATGAGACCCTTGACCTCTAATAGGACTGCCAGGATCCATTTCAGTGTACAGTAAAACCCTGCTTATCCGAAACCCTCTAATCTGAAACTCTCAGTTCTCCGAAACTGAGAGATATCCCCCATTCAAACAACATGAAGTCTTGCTGTATTCTGACAATATGCAGTTAGACTGACCGGTTCAACTGCCCCGGAGAACCAAGAGTTAAACTCTATGCAAATGCATGGAACGTTGAGCTCGAGCTCGGTTTTCAAACCACTGTCCTCGGTACGTTCTAGTAACTGATCAGATTCTTTACTCCGCTCACCAGTGAAGACGCCTCGGAGACTTCTACTCGCTGCTTTCGGTCTAGCATAGTTTCGTTTGTTTATTTCAAACCGCTTTGTTGTTTAATTTTAGTATGTTCTCAAACTGCTGTCTTTGGTATAGTTCACGTTTCCTAGGTTGGGTAAGTGTTCGGTTTCCGATCGGTTCTGTGATCGTGAGGGAACCGAACTTCTAAATTTCTCTCTTTTTCTAAATTTTCACTGTATTGGGATACCGGTGCAAAGTCCTGACCAGAACCGAGGGCTCTCGGTTCATTTTTTAGCTGGCGCTAAACTGTTGGCCGGTTTGGACTTTGTCTTCTCTATTACCTGGCCTAACTAAGCCTTCAGGGGTAATTTTCTTATTTCTTCATTTCTTTATCCTGGCCTAACTAAGCCACTACGGATAAGGTAGGTATTTGATTCTTGCTTAACCGGCCTAACTAAGCCACTGGGTTAAGCTCCAAATTTTAGAGTTATATCTCAGAAACCCAAGAGAAAAACTGGTCCCACTTGGTTTCAGCGTTGTACTGAATGTGGGGAGCAATTTGCAAAAGCTGATCCACAATTGGTTTGTCTGTATTGTTTGGGTTTTAATCACTTACACACAGACTTTGATATTTGTAAGAATTTCCCTTAGTCTAATTTAGACAGGCGCCTTGGTAAACTGAGAGAAGAAATGGACAAGACTGCTGAGGCCGGTTCCAATTCTATCGAACCTTCAGATCCTACAACCGACCCTTCAAGCCGGGGTGAACCGTCGACGGGTAAACGTCGCTTGGAGTCTGCTTCTAAACCCGCACCGTCGAAGAAAGCCAAACGCTCCGGTTCGGAACCACCTAAGCAATCTGTTTCTGTTCTAGCCGCGGATGAAATTGCAAAGGCCATCTGAATAGTGCAGTCTTTGCAGTCTGGGTTTGGTGAACCGTCACAGGTACCGTCTGGGCAGCCAGCGGTTCCGGATACCGGTTCAACTCCTTCAGGACACATTGGTCCTGAGGAGTATTACTTTTCTGAATATGAGGAGGGGGAGGAGGAACAGGATGAAGGGGAACTCATTGACTCTGAGGTCTCCCCTGACCATCCTCGGTATGAATCCCCTCTTAGGCCTGTCTCGGAGGCTACCGCCCATTTTGCTTTTATGAGGCAGGTGGCTGAGACCCTGCAGCTCTCTGTACAAGAGGCTAGACAGGAGGATGATGAGGAAGAGGATTACAAGGAGATGATGGATTTTCCTGTATCCCATGGACTTCCGATTCCCATTCATAAGTCCCTTAAGAAGCAGACTTTAAAGATCCTCCAAACCCCTAGTTCTGTCACTCCCTTAGATAAGAAGATGGACAGGAAGTACCTTCTGGTTGGCAATGGTACTGACTTTTTAGCTAGTCATTGTAGCCATGTAGAGGTAGTTCAAACTGCAGCCTGCGAGAAGGCTGGTATTCCTCTGGCCTCTCACCCCATGTACAAGGATTCCAGGAAGGTGGATTCTCTTGCCAAGAAAGGGTACTTGGCATCTTCCATGGGTATCAGGCAAGCCTCCTATATGGCTTATGCCTCCAGGTATCAAAAGTCCCTTTGGGAGGCTGTTGAACAACTAGCTAAACAGGCCCCTCCTGAGCTTTCTACTGACCTCCAGGAGCTGGTCAATAAGTGGGTACAAGCATCTAAGTCCCACTTCCACATGGCTGTGGACTCCAGTGATGCAGCTTCCAGGACTATGGCTTCTGCTGTATCCCTCAGGCGTTTTTCCTGGCTCAGGTGTACTAACCTGTCCCAGGACACGCAGAATAATGCCATGGATTTTCCCCTTGTCCAGAACTCTCTGTTTGGGGAACAGACTGAGGCATATATGAAAAAAATGAATGAGTACAGAGTGGCATACAGGAGTGCTTCAGCTAAAGAGAAGGCTGCCACTCCTCAGAAGCAGCAGGCCATGGGTGGGGGCAGACCTTACCCCAGGCCTTTCCACCAGGCCCAAGCTTTTCCCTCTTACCAGCAACCCAGGGGGTTCTTTAGAGAGAGGGGGGCAGGAGGAATGCTGGCAGGGCCGCCTCCACCCCCCAGTCTGCTACCCCAGCGAAACAGACATCCTGAAAGCTCTGTTCGGACCGCCTCCCCTTACACTGTTGGGGGCAGACTGACTCACTATCTCCAGGCCTGGCATTCCATCACTTCAGACAAATGGGTCCTGGAGACAGTGGATCAGGGACTTGCTCTCACTTTCAAGGTGCCTCCAAAACTGTCAGCAAGAATTTTCAGACCTTCCAGCACTGCAGAAACAGCCCAGCTGGAGGCAGAGGTTTCCACACTTCTTCAGTAAAGAGCAGTGGAACCTGTGCCACATCAGCACAGGGGAAAAGGACTGTACTCAGGGTACTTCCTGGCACCAAAGAAAAATGGGGAGTGGCGGCCCATTCTGGATCTCAGATTCCTGAATAGGCATCTTACAAAGCCAAAATTCAAAATGACAACCCTGGCTACCATTCTACCGACTCTCAAGCAAGGGGACTGCCTGGCATCCCTAGACCTAAAGGATGCGTACTTCCACATCCCCGTCAGACAGTCTCACAGAAAATATCTCAGATTTCGACTGCCTTCAGGCCACTACCAATTCAGAGCCATGCCCTTTGGCCTGACATCTGCACCAAGAGTGTTTACAAAATGTCTGGCAGTAGTGGTGGCATTCCTCAGAAGGCAAGGGGTTTCAAGTTTACCCCTATCTGGACGACTGGCTGTTGGTGGGTCAATTCCCCCAGCAGGTCACATAAGCCCTAACACTTACTCAGGATACTCTTCGCTCTCTGGGGTTTTTGGTAAATCATCAAAAGTCTGTCTTAACCCCAGTACAGATACTAGACTTTGTGGGGCAGAGCTGAATACCATTCAGGCAAGGGCCTTTTTGCCTTCTGCAAGGGCACAGACCCTCATAGAATTGACAAAATCCTTTCAGGTTCAAGTTCCTCGGCCAGCAAGGTACTTTTTACAGCTCCTAGGACACATGGCCTCCACCACAGCTGTGGTCCCGGGAGCCAGGTTCCAGATGAGGGACATTCAGTTCCACCTCAGATCCTTTTGGTCTCAGAAAAGGGATTTTCTGTCCAAACTGATTCCAGTGTCTCCCACCCATCTGTTAGCTCTTCAGTGGTGGCAGGAGATGGACAGCCTCAGAGTAGGGGTTCCTTTTCTCCCTCAGGTACCCTCTCTGGTGCTGACAATGGATGCTTCTTTCCTGGGCTGGGGGATCACACAGCACACGGTACATGGCTCCCACAGGGGTCTCTCTGGCACATCAATCTTCTGGAGCTCAGAGCAGTGCTCCTGGTGATTCAGGAGTTTGCCAGTCTTTTACAGGGCAAGGTGGTACAGGTCAGGACAGACAACACCACCATACCCTATGTACTACATCAACAAGCAGGAGGGGACAAGATTCTCCCTGCTGTGCACAGAATCCATGAAGATCTGAAGTTGGCATATTCTCTCAACATGTCACTGTTAGCAGTTCACCTGCCAGGCAAGGACAATGTACTGGCAGATGCTCTCAGCTGAATCGGCCAGGGCCATCACGAATGGACCTTGAACAAGCAGGTCCTTCTCTCAGTATTCAGGAGGTGGGGGGTTCCAGAGATAGATCTCTTTGCAGCCCCAGACAATCACCAGTTACCTCTGTATTTTTGCAAGCCTCCACTCCAGGGCTCAGTGCCACTGGATGCTCTCCTTCTGGACTGGTCAAACAGGTTCCATTATGCTTTTCCTCCCTTTCCTCTGATAGCCAGAGTCCTGGTCAAGCTGAGGTCTCCGTCTGCTACAATGATTCTCATATCTCCAGCCTGGGCCAGACAGCCATGGTACTCGATGCTGTTGTCACTGTCAGTGACCAAACCGATTTCTCTACCCATGAGGTACAACCTGCTGACATCCTCTCAGGGCAGGATAATGTACCCCAATCTTCGGTCCCTTCACCTCAGGGCTTGGCTCTTGAAGACTTAGAATATGCAGATTTACAACTGTCTCAATCTGGCCTGGATATTCTGAAAGGTGCAGAAAGCCTGCTACCAGAAACACCTATTCCTCTAAATGGAAAAGATTTTCCAACTGGTGTGCACAAAAGGATCTGGAGCCACAGCACCGGAGCTTCTGGACTATCTGGTCTACCTTCAGTCTCTGCATTTACAGCCATCTACCCTGAAGGTACACCTTTCTGCTGTCTCTGCTTATCTTTCAGCAGGGAAGGCATCTTCTCTGGCTGCACACCCAGTTTTTAAAAAGATTTTCAGGGGGTTGTTGCATCTTCATCCCCCACATAGGGAACCTACCCCTGCATGGGACCTGAACATATGTATAGGTCAGCTTATGCAGCCTCCTTTCGAACCTATGTTTTCTTTAGAACTCAAGTTTCTCACTTGGAAAACTGTTTTTCTAGTGGCTGTCACTTCTGCTAGAAGAATCAGTGAGCTTCAGGCCTTGTCTGCGGAGCCCAATTATATTTCACCACACAGGGATAAGATTGTGCTCTGAACTAACAGGAAATTCCTCCCTAAGGTGGTTTCTGCTTTTCATCTGAACCAATCCATTACTTTGCCTGTATTTTTCTCAGATCACTGTAGTTCAGGTGAACGCAGGCTGCACAGCCTGGACGTTAAAAGAGCTATTAGCTGTTATATGGACAGGACAAAAGAGCTAAGGAAGGATTGTTCCCAGCTTGTTCTTACTTATGGGGAAGTTGGTCAGGGCAGGCCAGCTGCAAAAAGGACTGTAGCCAGTTCTGCTACAGTAAGCTGGGTAAGGACCCACCAGCAGATCTTAGGGCCCACTCTACCAGGGGCACTGCCGCCTCCCTGGCGGCTGCCAGGGAAGTCCCCTTGCTTGAGATATATAAGGCTGCCACCTGGAAGTCTGTCCATACATTTATTAAGCATTACAGCCTGCATATTCAGGCAAGGAGTGATGCCAGGTTTGGCATAGCAGTACTGCAGAGCCTATTCCCCAAATAGGTTCTGTGCCCACCTCCTGGGGGCACTGCTTTATAATCTGCATATTGTCAGAATACAGCAATACTTCATGTTGTTTGAAGAAAAAATTACTTACCATAGTAATGTTGTTTCTTCTAATGGAGTCTTGCTGTATTCTGACCTCCCACCCTACCTCCCCTTCAGAACCTGGGGAAGGGTGGCTCTTCTGCAGCAACTTTATGGTTTAAACCATTAGTGGTAATGGTTTTCTGTGGGAATCTGTGACTTGAGTTTTTTATATGCCCTTTGTTTTTTCATTATGTTGCCCCTGTTGGGGTCCTGTTTAGGCTTAGGTTTGGCCATTACATACATATTAATCTAGTTCGCTTCATAGAATCTGATCAGTTACTAGAACGTACCAAGGACAGTGGTTTGAAAACCGAGCTTGAGCTCAACATTCTATGCATTTGCATAGAGTTTAACTTTTGGTTCTCTGGGGCAGTTGAACTGGTCGGCCTAACTGCAGGGTTTTAAATAACTCTTAAAATTGATTAGCGTTTTGCTCCAAAAAGTTATAAAACATTGTGAAAATGCACATCACTTGCCTCACTGTGTTTAACAAACATGACACTTCTAGAAAACCTATATAAATGCTTTCTGTACATTTAGTATTGTCCCAGGAAAAAAAACGGCTGGTCATTTATTTAAAACCCTGTAACTGCATATTGTCAGAATACAGCAAAGACTCCTTTAGAAGAAACAACATTACTATGGTAAGTAATTTTTTCTTTTCACACAGTGAAACCAGTGAAGCCATGAAGCGTTTCCATTGTGATTCAGATGCAGCAGTCAGCTGCTAACAGGAGCAGTTTGCCTTAATGAGAAACACCTGGTGTGAGGGGGCACAGAGATTAGTGTTATTAATGGGTAGTTTAGGTGGTTTCCTTTTACAGCGTATTTTCTAAACCACAAAAATGGCAAGCTTACTCCCCCTAACGATAGCCGACTGTGTTCTGATTCTGTTCTGTAAAAGCATGGCAAAACGTAAGCGCTCTGTACTACTGTCGATTTCCTCAACCATAAACGCTACTGGCGCTCCACTAGAGAACCTGCACACCCCCCACCCACCACCTGCAGCAGTCTCCTCATGGCAGAAATGGCCTGTAGTTACCTCCTCCAGCTCTGCATCAGCCTCCTGTTCTACTCTGTGGCTCGTCTGCAGTCACAGCCCAGTGTTTCTCTGAGTTTGAGATCACTGCTAAACCAGAAATAAATTAGTAAACTAGCGAGGACACCTGCCATTCAGTAAAGCAGCTCAGCCATCAGTCTGACCCACAACACTGATGCTCCGCTTCTGTAGACCCTGTTAATCCACTTGCCACGCCACACTATGTCTCCTATGTTGCAGTTGGCCACGTCTCTCGTGATCGCGGATGCCACAACCACACCCACTCCTCTATTTTCTAGGGACACACCAGATTAGCAATGCCATAAAAAAAAAAAAAAAAAAAAAAAAACCTTGTCTTCTGCATCGTTCCTCTTGGCTCACCAAGACTGAATGCATCTCTGCCCCTCCCGAACATGGCTGCTACAAACGCTCCCATCAGACTGCAGTGTTCTCCTGTGCAGTATTGCCTCCACGACTGCTTCTCTACTGGACCACTGTGTCGGCTTCCCTGCACAGAGGAACCACTCACTCTCCCCACTCAGTCACGCTACAGCTGGGGCATGAACTAAAGTTTTAAAACCATGAGTGGTCTGTCATGTGAAGCCAGCCCAGTGGCTTGGAGGGCTGAGGCGAGGCATCTGTGCCTTAGCTCCTGTGACGATGGGGACCCGTGTTCACAGTGAGAGTGGGTTGGCCGGGGAGGGAGAAGATTGAGTGACTGGAGGACAGCTCTTCTCTCCTCGGGAGGGAGACTTGGCTGCCCCGCCGAATGACTACGCCCAGGTGGAGGCCTGAGGGTAGAATGGGACAGGGTGCCAATGGAAGGGTGGGTGCTGCGGGAGTCCACGTACACCGCTGACGTGTTGCGCCCCAGCAATGGGGAGGAATGGGGAGAAAACGGAGGAAAATACCTCGTGGCGGCTGGATGAAGGTCGATCCCGCCGCAGGCTCCGCACCGGTGGCAGGGCAGCCGATCCTGTGGCTGGGGCAGGCGCAAGGTAAGATCCAGAAGGAGCAGGGTGACGGAGAGGGATTGAGCAGATGGGGCCGCAGCGGGAGACAGGTGGATAAAGTATGAATAATAAAAAAAAAAAAGTCTTGTCATGTATACTGTATTTTTAAGTGTGCTGTCGATGGTCTCCCGATTTTCCAAAACTCCATTTTTTTGCAGCTCTCTTCATTGCCAATGGGTATTCATTACATTTGGGCACAGTGCATCCCTACTAGGGGAAATAACACAGTCTAAAGCTTTAGAATGCTGGACATATGAGGATTCTGGACAGCAGCAACTGTCCCGTCTAAGCTGTACCACCACAGGAAAAACTTCTCTGAAGAAAATTTCAACTTCTAGGTCTTGGGGCCGCAATTCTGCATAGCAGATTGAGGCTGCCTGGTGACAGAGAGCACTCCTAAACTAAAATAATGCCTGTTGAGCTGCGGCTTTCAAACTGGCTAGCCTGCTCTCCCCATTCCATTGCCTGTGTATGATAGGGCTGAATAAGACCCTATCCCAATGGTTATGCAGAAAGCAAGGATCTTTTCTGTCCTCTCTTTTGTCGGACTGAATGTGCAATCAAATTTTCATGTGAAAGGTAGGACTTGATCACCCTGACGGTTTCTCGTCCCCTCCCTGCTATCTCCCTGCCTTTGGTTTTTGCCGTCTCTACCTTGCTTATAAATGGTTGTAGAAGTATGTGTGGATCTTTATATGAAACTGAGTTTCCTGGTTTATAATATATATATATATATATATATATATATATATATATATATATAGTTTTAATTTCTGAAATGAATGTAGAAAGATTTTGGGTTTCTTGGAAAATATAGCCAAGTTATAACAGTTTGACCTTTTTGCATACTGTGTGATCCTGAGCAAGTCACTTAACTTCCTTGTGCTCTCATGTCGCATCTGGAAACAAGCTTCGGCTTAGTGTGCCACTCTAACAATGTTCCCTTTCCCATTTGACCTCCTTAGCTGTCAGCAGGAGGCCAGCTTGCAGCTTGGTTCACAATGTGCTTTTTTGCAGGAAGGAAACTAACAAATTCTGCACAAGCAAGAGACACTTTGTCTCCAATTAACCTGCTTAAAAAACCTTTATAAAATATGAGAGGACGAGCTGGATAGTTTAGTTTTTATTTTGGGTTTTGTTTTGAGTTCAGAAAGTGGACGTATGTTTGAAAACATTCTGTACACTTTTTTTTTTTTTTAACTTCTGCTGTTACTGATAGTAATGATATGCTGTTTGCGAATTTCACAACTTCTGGTCTGCCTGTTTCCTGACCTGAGCTTCGAGGACAGATGGTGTGCCGTGTATACTCTAAGCAGAGTTTTTGTCCATGGGTGCAAGACCTGGGACCAGTGAAGCATAGCAGGAAGGTATGGATTCTGTAGCAGCGAGCCCAGGAGTGCTTACCAGAAGGATGGCAGCCCACTGGCACAGACAGAAGTCCAAGCTGAGACTGTACAGCCAGCACAAGTGATGTTAAGAACAGGCAGTGACAAAACCTGAAAGACTGACTGCCTTTTTCAAATGGTGGGCTATACAACAAAAAGAGATGGAGAAACGGAGAAGAGATGCAGCAGAGAGAAAAAAAGATTTAACGTTTAGAGGCACAGAGAAAAGAAGAGCTGCAGCAGCTCGAGAAGCAGAGAAAAGAGATGTAGCGATAGGAGCAGCAGAGAAGAAAAGAGAAGAGATGCATCGACAGGAGCAGTGATGGCTGGATGCCTTGCAAGCTATCAAAGCTGGAGGGTATGGCCCAGGTCCAGCAGAGCGATAACACAAACAACTTACAAGACATTAAACTTAAGTTGTGTCCCTCGGATGGTATTGAAGCATACCCGACAACTTTTGAAGGGTTGCCGCAGCTTGCCAGTGGCCAAGGCAGTAATGGGCAGTCAGGCTGGTACCTTACCTGACAGGTAAATCCCAGCTTGCCTACAGCAGTATGGACACTGCAAGTTAGAAAACTGTGACCTCGTGAAAAGAGAAATCCTGAAAAGATATGACATCGTAAGAGGCCTGCAGGCAAAGATTCCGGTCCCTGAAGTACCACTCGGTCGACAATCCTTGAGAAGCCTTCACCAGACTTGGAGAACCCCTTATTAAATGGCTCCAACCAGAGTGTAAAACAGTCCCACAGATCATTGGCACACATGTAATGGAGCAGTTAATCTACATCCTGCCTACAGACATGCAGCTTTGGGTAAAAGAACACTGACCAGAAAGTGGGGAAAAGGCTGTTTCTTTGGCTGAAGACTTAGATGGCCAGACAGATGCCACAGCAGGAGTTAACTGCCAAGCACCGGTAAGACCATCTTTTTCCTAATTTAACTCCAAGTCTGATGAGGACTCTAGTGGGGATAACAAATCTGCACCCAAAATGTAATTACTATAACTGTAATAAGCCAGGCCATATTGCAAGAAACTACCTTAGTAAGGAGGGTAACACTGGAGCAGATTTGTCCTTAGCAAGTTGGGGCAAGTACTTAACAGATGTCAAGGTGGGAGAAAAGACAGTGAAGGGACCAATTCAGGAAGCAGACAAACCCTAGTGCATATTGAAGTTCTCCAAAAGGACTGTGTCAAAGGACCAGGTACTGGGATCGTCTGCATCCACAGGGACACTCGATACTATCCCACCACCCAAGTGACTCTGAACATTAATAGGGTGTAGCACCAAATGAAGGTGAGGGGTAGTACCAGAATTACCTGCACCTGTATTGGAAATGACTTTCCAGGATTTACTGAGTTAATCACAGATTGAGCAAGTCGTGATGCTTAAGCAGCTGTGATGACAAAAGCACAGGCAAAGAAAATCTCAGATGGTTACAGACAGTTTTCCTTTTGGTGATTTCGATTCGGACTTGTTTGAGACCAGCTCCAAGATCCAGAAGTCTAGAAAGGAAAGAAGATGCCTGAAAAAAACAGTGGCAACAAAAGACTGGACATAAGGGGTTAATATATGAAAATGCTGAAAGTATTTTATATATTTATTTAATTTATTGTAAAATCAGAATTACAACTTTTGAGCTAAATGCTCATTTACAAAGGATCCTCGTTGAACAGAGGTCGGGGGAACATCAAGTTCTTGGATAGTGGAGAAAAACAGAAGCAGCTAGAAGGCATTGTCGGTTACACATCATTAAAAAGGCTAAACAGCATTACAAATGGAAGGATGGGGAGAGACAGAATACATTGCAAAAACCATTACTTAATTACGTAATACAGAGGAAAATAGTCCCATAACAGATTAGGTGAATAAAGTGCAGATTCCAACTATGTACAAAGTATGAGAATTCCCAGAATGCGGCTATAGAGCTTAGCTAGGTTCCCGGAGAGAACAATTAATGTGACCACTGACAAGTACAGCCATTAAGGGAGAGCAGGCTACAGGCTAGACAGGTGAGGGGGAAGAACACAATGGTGTGTGGTAGCTTAAGGGCCAGGGGGGCTAAGCGGGTGTGGACGTGGGGGGTATGGAGGGCCAGGAGGGCTGAGGGTGGGGAATGGGGACCAAGGGGTGAGTAGGTGGGGATTAGCGGGAGATTCTTAGGAGCCACGGGACACCGCAGCCAAGCCATATTGTGTCGGGGGCATCGGGAGGGCTAGAAATGGCTGAGGTGTTCTTTACAGCAACATTGTACAGGAGGGGAAATGGAATTCTGAATTTCAGATTTGAACTGGCCAAGGCGAGTAAGGCTAGTAGTGGCCTGGGGTTGCTCATTTAGCCAGGTGGGGGCCCTTACTGCAAAGACTCTCCTCCCCAAGGCAGTTCTTCTGAAGGGTACTACTAGGGTGTGTCTTGTAACACTTCTTGGAGTGCTCCGCTGGGACTGGACGGAATAAGGCTTGTAGGGAGGGGGTTGCAAGACCTAGAAGGACCTTCTTCCCTAGAAGGCAGGAGTGGAGCTTGATTCGGTCCCTGAGAGGAAACCATCGTGTCCCAATACAAAGGTTGCACGTGTGCGTAAGGTGATCTGCACCTAAAACAAAGCGGCATGCTTTGTTGAGGGTAGTATGGACCTTGTGCAGGCTGGTTTCAGAGGCTGCACCATATACCACATTACCATAGTCCAGAATGGGTAGAATTGTCCCTCTTACTGCCTGGACCCTAGCCTCAGGTGTTAGGCAGAACCGAAACCTATATAGGGCCCCTAACTTCCTATTGGCAGCAGTGGTAATATTTCGTATATGTTCATTGAAGGAGAGGGACTCGTCGATTGTAATCGCTAGGTACTGGAACGAGGGCACCTGCTCAAGGGTGGAGTGGGAGTTGCACAAAATTGAGAAGGGAGTGGTATACCTCCTCTTTTGGCTTCCGGCAAAGAGCATTGACTTGTTTTTTTTGCTGTTGAGCACTAGCAGGCTATCTTTGAGCCAATCCTGTAGGAGGTCAAAGTTGTACTGCTTGTCCTTAGTGAGTGCATCTTGGCAAGAGCCTCGAGAGAACACCACTGTGTCATCTGCACAGAGCAGTACCTTGGAGGAGGGGCATGCTTCTGGAAGGTTGTTCACAAAGAGGCTGAACAGGAGTGGGCCCAGGATGAACCCCTGCGGGAACCCAACTCTGACTTCACTGGTCTCGGAGATGGCTCAGTTGATTTTCACCTGCTGAGAGTGCCCAGACAGGTAGCTGCAGAACCAACTGACTGTGTCGGGGGATAGTCCAAGGCAGCTTAGTCTGTGCAGCAGCAGCTGATGATTCACAAGGTCGAAAGCCTCAGTTAAGTCTATGAAGATTGCTCCGACCAGTTGGCCCTGGTCAAGTGCCTTGTGCACGTAGTGTCTGAAGGCATTTAGGGCAGTATTAGTGCTATGCATCTTGTGGAAGTGATATTGTTGGAGGCAGAGGAGTTTATATTTATTCAGGTGGTCAGTGAGTTGGTCGGTGATGATTCTCTCCAGAGCTTTGGAGAGCGGAGACAGAATTGAGATAGTTTGATAGTTGGATACTAGTGCCCGGTCGCCTCCTTTGTGCACAGGAGTGACCAGTGTGGATTTCCAGGTAGAGGGGAAAACGGACAGGCGGAGAGACAGGTTAAACAACTTGGTGATGGGAAAGACACAACCTCTTGTAAGGCAATGGAAATTAGTTTCATATCGATTCCATCACCCCATCCTTGTTTTTCCCAGGACACTTGCAAGGTATTTTCTTGTTTCCTTTACAGTCACCTGTCTGAAGTAAAAGCTTGGGCTGGGCTTGGTAGTAGTAGAGGAGGGCAGTTGGTTGGAGGCTGGCATTCCATCAGGGTGTGTGGCGGGCCTGGGAGGCAGGACTGCGCTGTAGTCAGAGAAGACCTTATTAAAGATATTGGCCATGCCAGCATCGTCAAGTATGATTTCGTCATTGTGGCAGAGCATGTTGGGGGATCCTATTATCAGACCCGAGGAGGTTTTTAATTGAGTCCCAGAACTTCTTCCCACTACTCCGGCAGTGAGATTGCTGGTTCTTGTGGAATGATGCCTTCGCCTGTCATATTACGCAGGTGCACCTGTTTCTGGCCGCTTTGTAGTTTTGAATATCCAAAGTTATCCTTGTTGCCCTGGCCTGGTGCCAAAGGAGATCCTGTTGTCGCATCACACCGAGAAGTTCAGGGGTAACCCAGTCCATACTATGACCTTTTATTATCTTCTTATGGTACGGGGCAAACTTGTCCACAGCTGCGTTGAAATGAGTGAGGAGGAGTTGAAGGGCAGTGTCAACAGAAGGGCATAAGTCAAGGAAGCCCCAGTTGATGCCTGAAAGGTGATTCTTGAAGTCGGTCATAGCGCTATTTTTTATAACACACTTCCTCACCAATTTGTGTGTGGGGGGGAGGTTGCCCATTTTGTCAACCACTCACATTGGTTTGGACTAAACTGATTGTGATTTTGTTTCAGACAAACCTCAGACAGAGGAACAGATAGAACAATTGGTTGTACCAAGGAAGTATAGAACTGAGTGTTGTTACAGATAACGCATAATAATCCTACGGCTGGTCACTTGGTGTTTCGATATATGGCTTCCAAGCCACTAGGGAGAGCTCTAGCTCTGTATTTGGTTAACCCTATCTAGTTTAATGACTCATCCGGATATAGTTAAGCTAGGAAGCCAGATAGTATTTTCCTTCCTGTGCTAATGACTGAAGTGTTTGGCTGTACATGCTGTGTGTGAGCTCCCTAGGAATAAAGAATCTTTCTGCTATCAAACGCTCATGTTTTGTCCACATATTATAAACAGAAACATGGTGTCAGAGGTCCTGAACCTGCGCAGGTAGGAGAAAATGCCTGTTTACTAAACTACACTGAAAAAGAAAATGAAAACAAGCAAAGCTACTGCTGATTCAAGAACATGAAGTTAAAAGTTAGCGATCAACAAACGGTGACTGCACACAATGGCTTCTAATCCGATTCCAGTGCCAGCTGCTGTGGATATGAAGGGCGACACATATAATAACTAGACATTGGCCGGCCCGGTGGCGCTGAGGGTTGAGGCGCTGAATGCCACACCTCACACCACGCTGGCGACATGGGTTTGGGAATGAGCCTGGGCCGTCGGGAGTTGGCAGGGGAGAAAAAGGATTGAGCATCCGTAGGACTGCTCTCCTTCTCTGGGGAGGGGGGTGTGTTGCCATTGGTGTGCTGGCGGCCTCTGTCGATGGCTGGAGGCATTGCAGTGCACAGGCAGTCTCTGAAGGGGGACGTGCTGGGGCCGATGCCGGGAAGAAGTGCGTGTGGTAGCGTGCGCGCTCCTGTCCCTTGGCCATCATTGCATGCCTCACACGTCAAGCAATGGGAGAATGGCATGGCAGCACTCTTTAATGCCTCTTTGCAGATGGGATGAGTGTCACAGGATTGGAGGGTGGCTTATGTAGTACCTATACATAAGGGGGCGGGGGTCTTGGGAGGAGATGGGGAATTATAGGCCTGTCAGTCTGACGTCTGTGGTAGGCAAAGTAATGGAGGGCTTTATCAAAGAGAGGCGTGGGAGGCAGTTGGAATGGTTAGGACACCAGGGTGATAAACAGTATGGCTTTGTCCCGGGGAGATCGTGTCAGACCAACCTTGTAGAGTTTTATGATTGGGTGACGGGAGCCTTGAATAGTCATAGGCCGGTGAATGTCCTATACCTAGATTTCAGCAAGGTGTTTGATTCGGTGCCCCATAATGTATTGATAGCAAAAATGGGGGAGATGGGGGTGGGAGGACAGGAACTCAATTGGGTAGATAATTGGCTTTCGGGGAGTCTACAGAGGGTAGTGGTGGGTGGGATATTCTCCTCCCCCAGAAAAGTAATCAGTGGGGTCCCTCAAGGTTCAGTATTGAGGCCACTCTTGTTTAATGCTTATGTCTCGGATATAGGAAGGGGGTTAAAAATAGGTTGAGTCTCTCTGCGGATGATTCAAAGCTGGGGGCACTGGTGGATTGTGAAGAAGCGAGGGAGTCAGTCCAGGGGATCTGGATACCCTGGAGGGGTGGTCAGGGAGGTGGGGACTGAGATTTAATGCCGGCAAATGTAAGGTACTTCCATGTGGGGGTAAAAAACCCAGGCCATGTATACATCCTCGGGGGTCACATTGCAAGCCACATTGGGAGAAAGGGATTTAGGGGTGGTGGTAGATGTCAAAATGAATAACTCTGAAAATTGTAGAAGAACAGCAGCCAAAGCAAACAGGATACTGGGCTGTATAGCCAGGGGTATTACGTCCAGAAGAAGGGAGGTGATCCTCCCTCTGTATAATGCCTTGGTCAGGCTGCAGCTGAAGTATTGTGTACAGTTCTGGAGACCCCATTTGAAGAAGAACATAGTGCTGCTGGAGATGGTTCAGAGGAGAGTGACTAGGATGATTCAGGGCATGGAGGGGAAGCCTTATGAGTAAAGACTGAAAGAACTTGGGCTTTACTCACTGGAGGAGAGGAGGGATAGGGGAGACATGATAGAGGTTTTCGGGTATGTAAAAGGAATAACCAGGAGTGGAATCAAAGAGCTGTTTAGGTTAAAGAAGGGGGGAGCTACCAGGGGTCATGAGTGGAAGCTGGAGGGGGGAAATTAGAAGGGGGGAGCGTAAGAGGCATTGTTTCACTGAGAGGATGGTGGAACAGTGGAATGCGGTGCCTGGTGAAAGAGGGCACAGTGGAGGGCTTCAAGAAGGGGTGGGACAGGTATAAGGGAAATCTGAATAAAAAGAAGACTCTCTTGGGGGCTGGTGGGGTGGTAAGGCGACCAGCTACTATATTGCTGGCTTTCGAGCAGACAAGACAGAGCATTTGGCCTATTCTGCTGGCTTGTTAGTATAACAGGGCACCAGTCGCGGCGGCATGATGGCTGTCTCTGAGGGGGACTCGCTCGGTTCCAAGGGTATGCAGCGTTACTGGATCCGGTCCTGGTGGTGTGGGGGGGCTTTCCACCTCCCGCCCGTGGGGGGGCCACAAGAGGTGGCCTCTGGGAGGGCCCGATTGGGGAGCAGGGAGTCCTTAGAGACAGCGGCCGAGACCGAGAGAGGATGCCTGGACGAAAGGTAAGGCAGGCTGGTTGCCAGGGAAAAAAGTAATAACTAAAAAAAAAAAAAAAATTATAACTAGACATTTTTGAGGTCTCAGTGGGAAAATTACGAAATAGACGCAGGCCTTAATGAAAAAGATGTGAAGATTAGAGTAGCAGCCTTACTGACTGTAATGGGGAAAGAATGCCACATGCTGCAAAGACACTTGGATGTGGCTGAACAGGACAGAAAGGATCCTAACAAAATTCTAGATGCACTGCAGAACCATTTTGAGCCTACTGAGAATGTGATATATGGAAGATATATGTTTAACATATGCGAGCAAAATCAAACAAACTGCAGACCAGTATATCTCAAGACTAGCAAAATGGCCGACTCGTGCGGTTACGGAGCTTTGAAAGATGATCTGATACATGATAGAATTGTTATTGGCACAAACGATAGCGGAGTCAGAGCCAGAATGCTGCTTGAACCAAAATTAACATTGACAAAAGCCATAGAAATGTGCAAGACCAATGAACAAGCACAAATTCAACTACAAAAAAATAAATGCAGCAGAAACTGAAACAGTCCATCATGTCATACACATGAAGCATGGGAATCAAAGACAAAAGGCCCCAAATAGCGATACAAAGCAAGCAGCACTACCCTGTGCACAACAAAGCAAGACAGCCACCACAAAAGCCATGTAAATATTGTGGCACACAGCATGCAAAGGCAAAATATCCTGCCTACGGAATTGCATGTAAGAATTGCGGCAAAAGAGAAATCACTTTGCAAAAGTGTGCAGACAAAAGCAGAAAGGCAAGCCAATGCATTTGGTGACTGAAGCTAGTGATGAGTCCGACCTTGACATTTTCTACATATCAGATGTCAAGTCTGTGCAGTATGGAGCAGACAAGTGGCTTGCAAACCTGAAACTCACTCCAGAAGAAAATGACCGGTATAACTATGACCTGACACACAAGATTGAATGCCAGCTAGACAGTGGGTCATCTGTAAATGTGATGAGCCATAACGATTTTCTCTTACCAACAATGCAAGATGGAGCAGCAAAGCTGGAGCCAAGCAGAGAGAAACTAAAGCTATACGATGGCACCATAATAAAGCCCCTTGGGCAATGCAAAATGCAAGCAGAGTACCTTGGTTGCAGGTATCTGCTAGAATTTCAAATCATGGAAACCACACAGAACTCACTATGTTCAGCTCCACCTGTAAACGGATGGACCTTGTGAAAGTGACCCTTGAGTAACCAGTCCACCAAGTGGAATCAGGAAAGAAAGAAACACATTCCGAAATCCAAAACACAGGAAGAGGCACTTCAGTACCACAAATTGTGAAAGGCTATAAAGACGTGTTTGAAGGTCTAGGTTGTCTTCCCGGTACACGTCATCTCTAACTTGACAAGACAGTCACACCTGTACAACACTTACCCTGCAGAGTGCCCATTCAACTCCAGAAGTAATGGTGGCAATTGAAAAGATGGAAAAAAAAAAAAGGAGTTATTGCCAGAGAAACAGAGCCTACTAACTGGATCAGCAATATTGTTGCAGTAGAAAAACCAGGCAAACTCAGCATATGTATAGATCCAAGTGACCTAAACAGAGCCTTAAAGAGAGTGCGCTGTCAGATGCCTACAATAGAAGAAACTCTACCCGACCTAGTCAAAGCCAAAGTATTTTTCTGTACTTGACGCAAAAGATGGTTATTGGTAGATATTACTGGATGAAGAAAGCAGCTACCTCACTACTTTCTGGAAACCAGCAGGCCGCTATCGATGGATAAGGATGCCCTTTGGTATTAAACCTGCAGCAGAAGAATATCGGCATAGACCGCAAGATGCACTCGAAGGATTTAATGGAGTCATTGTTATAGCAGATGATATTCTCACCCCAGGAATTCTTCAGCATGCATTGACTCGTGCAGAATGCCAGCTGGGTTAAGCTGCCCCAGAGAGGTGGAGTCAGTGCAAATGTGGAAGGCACTGGCCAATCAGGATAGAGAGAGAGAGAGGAGAGTGCTGCCTGCAGTCAGCCTGAAAAACCTCAGAACTTTTTCTCTGCCAAATTGGCAACACTGCCCGGGAGCACTCTCTCTCTCTTCAGAGACCTTCCTATGAAATATTCCTTACTTTTGAGTGCTACCTTTGTGGTATTTACTTCATTTTTGGCATTTTTAACACGGCTGTGATTGGTTCCACGCAGTTGCAAGATTTTTACCAATATTTCTGCTTTGGCTTTTTTTTTTTTTTTTTTTTAGGTAAAAATTTACCTCGTCAGTGATTAAAATTTACGTTATTATTTTATTCATTAGTATTTAGTCTCTGCTTGTATTTTTACTGCATTTGTATCAAATTTAGTGTTTTATTCGTGCTTTAGCGGTAAATTCTTTTCCTGCATTGGCGCTATATCTTGGAACCACTTTTCTCTACATTTTATATAATATAACATTGTGTGAAGGGTAATTCCCCTCATTCCTCTGGGGTAAGACATTCTCTTATTGTGCAGTGGGCTACTGTTGGTAAGAGGTGTGGAGGTGATTACTGTTTCTTTTCTCCACTATTTGTGAAAAAAAAAAAAAAGTTTATTTCAATTGGCTTAGCTTTTTGGCCAAACTGTTATTATCTTGGCCTCTCAGTCTGCCTCCCCCTTCTCTAAAAGCGCTGAGGAGGGTACCTCAAGTAAACAGAAAGGTACTTATATGTCCTCTAAGGACTCCAGTGAAAATAAGTCTGATAAAAGTAACAAATTCTAGCCAAGCCTCTAAAAGACATAGTGAACGGGGTTCTGTTCCAGTCCCTGCTACAAAAACTAAGAAAGATAAACACACCACTGCCCCTCCCACGAAAGGCCTAGGGAGTCATTAGTGGTTGATAAATATATGCCCTCTGCAAACGAAATAGCTAAAGCTTGGCATTTATATCAGACTTTTGTGTTTATGGGCAATATTTTCTCGGCTCCTTTGGCGCCTGGCTCTCCTCTCCATGACTGTAATTATGTCCAAGGTGGTGGTTGTTATAAAGGAGAGGTTGATGATGATTAATTGCCACAGGGTAGCCCATTGGACTCAGGCAGCCACCCTGGGTCAGACTTAAGTGATGACAATGATGAAGTTTCTTCCTTTTTTACATTTCTTGTTTAGTTTTTGTTGACCGGGTAAGTGCACTAGACAAATTGTGCCTATTTTCAGGCAAGACCCAGGGGAGGGGGATGCAGATGAATGCCAACTGACCTTGAACCAGATTAAGCTGTTGGTGGTATTTTTAGTGAATGGGGAAAATTTTGGCCAGGCACCAGGGAAATTCCCCTACTCTTTTTTTCGAGAAGTGCCATGGGATCTTTAACGTCCACCTGAACTAGCATCAGAACAGGCAGATGGGACCTCGGTTTAATGTCCCATCCGAAAGACGGCACCTCAGGAGTGCAGCACCTCCCTCATGCTGCACTACAATGTTAGTATTGGGATTTTTAACCCAGGTGCTTGGTGGGATAGAACCCACAGCTTTCTGGTCTCCCAGCCTCGGAGGCAAGTGTGCTATCTGCTGAGCCACTGACACCGATAAAAATCCTTCCTGCACCAGGACTCGAACCTGAGTTCTTGAGCTACATGGGCAGGGGCTCTAGCCACTACACCAAACGGCCAGCTCTTAAATAGATGGTGGACATCCTGGAACCTCCTCTCCAGGACAACACCGGTCAAGATTTGGAGGAGAACTAAATAGAAATTATGGGTCATACTCCTTCAGAGAAACTTATCTGCCCATACATAATACACTGAAGAAAACAAATTTTAAAATTCTGGAACCCCTTCATCTGCTTCCGGGGTGGACAGAAAGACTGAGAGGAAACTCCAGCTTGGTAAGTGTACTGCTGATTTTTCTCTGTTCACATCCAGACCAGAAAGTGGTGGTGCAGGCAGTGGCCTGTTACAAAGCCAATGTGCCACTGTCTGCTCACCCTCTACAAAAAGATTAAAAAAAAAATATATATGTTTCTTGGGTAAGAAATCATATCTTGCTGCTTCTTTGCTGTTATGTTTGTTTACGTGCATGGCATGTACAGCTAGGTATCAGAGAGCTTTACTGAAGTCTTTCCTGGCCGTAATGCAACATGGAGACACTATGCTGAGGGATGTCACTGAAACTGATGCCAGATGTAGAAGTTAAGTATCAGTTTCTCAAGGCCGTAGATGATAATGACACAGCCTCGAGGGTCATGCACAGGCCATTTCTCTCTGGCGGTTTGCTTAATTAATAACTACCAGTCTCATTTGGGATATCCATTTGTAAGCTATGGATTTTTCTTGTGAGAACAACTCCCTTTTCAGGGCCCAAATTAAGGCCTACGTGAAAAGAATGGATGGATGAGTTCAAAACTACTTACATGAGTAACTCAGCTAAAGATAAGCCCTTTTCCTCTCAGAAGTCTCAGAGCAGGTGGGGCAGGGGTTATTTTCCTAGGGCATTCTTTCCTATGCCAGTGCCTATGGATTTTTCCCAAATGAGAGTTTTTTTCAGAGGTAGAGGTAGGAGAGGTCAGAGTAGAGTCAACCCCTCTCCCGTTGCCTCTACTCAGTCCAGACAGTAGTTAGACTGATTTCTTCTTGGTCGCCTCCCTTCTCCCTGCATAGGACAGGTTCTTCCATCATTGGTGTCAAATCATCTCTGATAAGTGGGCGTTCGGGGTAGTAGAGCAGGGTCTCCCTCTTCAGTCCTAGGCTCTCTAGACCTCTTACCACAACAGAAAGATAGCTGTTTGGGATTGAGGTCAAGACTCTGGGGAGGCTTAAGCCGTAGAAAGAGTACCTCTTCCCCAGTGGGAAAGGGTCTCTGGTTCAGATTTCTCCTAACCCTGACGAAAAAAGGGAAGTGGCAACCTATTCTGGACTTAATGTACCTGAACAAGTGCCCGCTGAAACCAAAGTTCACGTGGTAACCTTAACTCTGGTCATTCATCTTCTAAAGCAAGGGAACTGGGTATTCTCCCTGGATCTAGGGGACGCCTACTTTCATGTTCCAGTAGGGCAGTCCCATAGAAAATGTCTCAGAGTCAGGCTGCCCTCAGGCCATTACCAGCTTGCTGACATGCCTTTCGGGCTGACATCCGCTCCCAGGGTGTTCACCAGGTGCCTGTCAGTGGTTGCAGCTCATCTCATTAGACAAGGAATTTCAGTTTTCCCTTCCTGGACGACTGGCTGATCGTGGCCAACTCTCCTTAGGTATTTTCAAAAGCCCTAAGCCAGGAAAAGCACTCTACAGGCTCTGCGCTTCATAATCAACAAAGGAAAATTTCAGTTTCAGCCTGCCAAAGCCTGCAATTCATAGGGGCAGAGCTCTTCTCATGGCAGGGGATGCTTCCCCTTCTGCAGACAGAATTCAGATTTTTCTTACTCTGCTAAATTCGTTCAGTCTATGCCAACTGTTGCCGGCCAGACACTCCCTCAGTCTTTTCGGTCACACAGCCTCAATGACCATAGTAGTCCCAGGTGCCAGATTCCTGATGAGGGACTTTCAGTACCCCCCTCGGATCTTTCAATTTCAGAAAAAGGAATCTTTTGCAAAGCTAGTACCAGTCACAAAAACCTTTATGCGGGCTCTGGACTGGTGGAAGGAAACAGAAAATCTTAGGGTAGGGGTTCCTTTTCAGATTCAGTCCCTCAGATTTTGCTACGGATGCTTCCTTTCTAGGCTGGGGCTCCCACCTAGGGGACCTGGCCCAAGTGGCGTTTGGACCCCCAAAGAATCCACACTCCATATCAGTCTTTTGGAACTCAGAGCAGTGTTCCTTGCCATCAAGGCTTTTGCCCCACACCTCGGAGACCAGTCAGTCCAGATGAGGACATCTTTCAGGCAAGGACGGCACTGATGGATGTGCTAAGTCGCATCAGTCAGGGCTACCACGAGTGGATCCTCAGCAAACAGGTTCTAGCCACAGTTTTCATAAGGCAGGGTTGTTAAGATCTGGACCGGTTCTCGTCCATCCCCAATCACCAGTGACCCCAGTTCTACCACGGGCCCCCAGTGTTGGGGACCATCCCAGCAGACACTCTGACCCTGGACTGGATAGGGAGACACCTCTGTTTTTCCCCCTTTTCCTCTGATTTACGGGTCCTTCTTGAACTCAGGGCTCAGCCAGCTACCATGATTCCGGTGGCTCTGGATTGGGCTAGACCACCTTGGTACTTCCTGCTCCTTGCCTTGTCAGTCAGGAAGCCCATCGGACTGCCTCATTCCACAGTCTCCTGATGCTTCCTTAGGCAGGATTAGCGTTTCCCAACACCCAGTCTCTTCACCTCAAAGCCCAGTTCTTAGGTGCTAGAATGTCCTGAATCCCAGTACTTTTAGCAGGTCCTAAAAATCCTATGAATGGCTAAAAAACCTAGCACTAGGAAAACTTGTGCTTCCAAGTGGAAGGGGTTCTCTCTATGTTACAAGGATAAGGACACAGAACCCTTGCAGGCTTCCCCTCTTATTTTGCTGGATCATCTAGTTCACCTTCAGGTGGTAGGCCTGAAAGCTTCATCAAGAGTACATCTAGTCTGTTGGCCTGGTGGTGCTGAGGGTTGAGGGGCTGGATGCCACACCTCGCGCCATGTCGATGACCCGGGGTCGGTAGCGACCTCTGGAGTCGGAGGCGGCTGGGGGGAGGAGGATTGAGTGTCCCAGGGACTGCTCTCCCGGGAAGGGAGGGAGGGTGGGCTTACTGCTGCTCTGCTGACTCCTGGTGGTGACTGGGGGTCAGTGCAGGCAGGCGGTTCGCTGAGGGGGATGGCACGGGTGGCATCGGATGTGCATTGCGTGGAAATGCACACGGCAGCGTTATTGATGCCCTGCATGTCCGTGCCGTGGGGTGGGGATCTAATACCCTGCAGAAAAAATCCTCTGGCACACATCATGACATCTGGTCCGGCGCCGTGCCACTCTGACTCAGGATAGTTCTTCCTATTTCTGGACCGTCTGCTTCCGCGGTGGTGGGGTACATAACCGCCGTGAAGCAGCCGGCAAGAGGAAAGGAGGAAGGGGTCAAGCTCGGGAACTGGGAGTGATATGGTGCCGTAGATCTGGACTGAAAGGGGGAATCATAGGTAACACCCTCCCAGCCGAGGAGGGAATAAAAGAAACCAACAAAAAAAAAAAAAGAGTACATCTAGTCCCACCTTTCCACGGGAAAGGAGAAATCTGTCATCTTGCAGCCTGTTTTCAAAAGCTTTTCAAAGGGCTGTTGCACCTCCATCTCCTCTGAGGGAACCTGCTTCCCCCTGGGATTTGAACCTCTGTATAGCCAAGCTCATGGAGCCTCCTTTCGAGCCCATGGCTACTTTTGATTGCTAATTTGTTACCTGGAGGACTGTTTTTCTAGTGGCCATTATTTCTGTAAGAAGGATTTCGGAGTGGCAGGCCCTTTGTACAGATCTTAATTGCACTGTTCCCCACAAGGACAAAATAGTCCTTAGGACAAATAGGAAATTTTTGCCCAAGGTGGTCTCTGTCTTCCACCTTAAGCAGGCTATTTCCATACCGGTTCTTTTCACAGACAACTCCCCTCCAGGCGAATGCAAGCTGCATAGCCTGGACGTTAAGAGAGCCTGGTCTTATTTCTTGGATCGTACTTAGCAGTTCAGAGACTAACACTCTCAGCTCTTTCTCACCTATGGTGACGTGTACACAGGGAAACCGGTGGCAGAGATCCATTTCCTGCTGGATTGTCTCTTGCATCCAGTTCTGTTACAGCAAGGCTGGTGAGCAACCCCTCTTGGGTTCAGGGCCCACTCTACAAGGGGCATCGCCGACTCTGTGGCAGCCCCAAAAGACATTCCTGTGCTAGAAGTTTGCAAAGCATCTACTTGGAAAATGGTTCACACATTCACAAAGCATTACTGCTTGGATGTGCAGTCCAGATCTGGTGCTAAATTTTGGCAGAGCGGTGCTACAGAGCCTCTTTCCTAAGTAGGTTTCTGTGCCCGCCTCCCAACTGTACTGCTTTGTAGTCTGCACCTGTCAATACATGCTGAAAAATTCCTGGAGTGAGGAAAAAAAAAAAAACTGCTCGCTGTAATAATGTTATTTCTTCTAAGGGAATCTTCAGCATTATTGACACTCCCACCCATCTTCCCCTGCGAAACCTGTCTGGGGCCGGCTGTGTTATGGTGTTTAGCCAAATTTGCTTGGTTTTACTGGTTTTCTTGTTTTGTTTCACAATAGTGGTTTGGAATTTTAAGTTTCTAGGGACATGGATATGTTGTTCATCCACACTCATTGGCAGGTATCCTTGCCGCTTTAAATCTTGCCGGAAGGTCTTCAAGCTTGCTCCTCCCACCCACCCGGGTGGTATAACTCTCTGCTCCGCCCCATGACGCCAGATCTTCCTTACCGCTTGGAAGCTCAGGTTCCCTCCTTAACGCTCTGCGTTTGAGACTGGTTCCTATTTCTCCGTTTGTGGTTTAAAATAAATTTTGCGAAAAGACTTCCAGTCTTGATCCCTCATGACTGCCGATGGGCCGATCGACTCGGTTTGGAGATGCCCCTGCGAATCGAAGATGTCTCGAGACGGATCCACACTCACGTGTGTCTACTGCCCAGGCCTTGAGCACGACCCGCGGGCTTGCGACCTGTGCTCATCTTTCTGTTCTCGTCCTCGAGAGACCATGCTGCCCGATTGCAACTGGGCGCGTCCGAAGTGTTTCCCTCGGTGATCCAAGGAGGCCCGGTTGGCGGTGTCGGCGGCGGGCGGCTTTCGGCGGATCAGCTCGAGCGGATGATCGCCTCGAAGAGGAAGGCGGCGTTGGCCGTATCTTCCTCGGCGCGGCATTTATCCGCTCTCTCTGGGTTCTTCCTCGCGGCTTCTTTTAGGGCTTTGTCTGTCCCTCTCCACTAAGGAGAAGGGCCTACGTCTGCTGGACCTTATTCTCGGTCCAAAAGAAGGACAGGGTAAGTCCCTCCGTCGGCGCTCTTGGGAGCGGGAAAGGTCCCTCTCCCGAGTCGTCGACCGTCGGCCGATCGACCGGCTAACGCCCGACCACTGGCCTCACGGTGTCCCCATCAGGTCAGTTGACGAGACTCCCACCGAGCAAGTCGAGATTTTTCTCGACCCGTTGGACGGGCTGTCGCTTTAGCAGCCGAGATTCCCTCTCCGTTCCCCGGGAGGAGTTGAGGATCCCGTGGGCTCGCCTGTGCCTCCGGTTCCGGAGCCCTCGGATGGACCATCCGAGCGGAAGAGTGCGGTTCCGGCTGACACCTCCCGCACCGACCTCGGAATTCGGGACTCGGTCTCGGACCTCTTAGCAGTCCAGCCGATCCCACCGTCATAGGCGGTCTCGGTCTCGGCACCTTGGTGGCGGCGTCGCCGCTCGTCCTCGTCCTCCTCCTCAGGCGAGGGAGGCTTCGGCGTAATCTCGTCGGCGATGCGAGACCTTATGTTGCAACAGCTCCTCCTGGCTGGAGTAAGCCGACCCGTCGCTTCCCGGCCATTAAGTGGCTGTCACGGGCGGCCCGACACAACCCCTCGACTTATCCGAGGGCCTATACCCAGGCGGTTGTTCGGCCCAAACCAGCTGCTCCACCGATTCGGTGGAACCTCCGCCTCCACAGCCACCATTGGGGCTCCGACCAAGGATTCTCGATTCGGCTGAGGTCTACCCCATCGGCTGTCAGTTACCCTCACTCCCGACCGACCTCGGCAGGTGAAGGGTGGCTCAGGCCAGAGGCAGCTCTTGAGGACTCTTCGAGTCGAAGATGATTCCTCCTTTTCTCCAAGCGACTGGACTTGGGGCTTCAGGAGGTCAGTCAATGGACGATAGCCCGTCGTCCTTCCTAGGACTGCTTGGCTCATCTCGGAGTCCACGGGATGGAGCTCGAACCCGTTCCAAGCAGGCCAGGTATCCCTCACGGAATTCTGGACCGGGGATTCTCCAGCGGAGGCCTTTCCAGTGGCGAGGCCATAGTGGATCCGGCACTGGAGCTTTGGCAGCGCCTGCTTCCTGCCCTGCGCCTTGGCCAGGATGGCCAGGAAGTATCACGGTCCTACGGTTCCTTGTCGGTTTTGAGACACCCTCTGCTGAGGGTTGGTTACCGACAGCGTTTTCGGGCGCCCGGCTGCGCAAGGGATGTGGACAAACCTCCTGACAAGAGTCAAGAAATTGGACTATGTCGGGCGAAAAGTCTCGCTCGTCTCTCTCGGCCTTCGTCAGGCCAGTTCGCAGTCCTCATGGCACATTTTCTCATGCCCTGTTGGGCTCCTGGATGAGGTCATCCCTCATCTTCCGCCCGATCTGCAGACTACGGTTAAGCAGGTGCGGGACCAGGGCAGGGCAGTGGCCAAACAGCAGCTCAGACTGCTTTGGATATAGGGACTCATGTGCCAGATCGGTGGCGGCCGCGGTGGCTATGTGTCGGCGGGCTTGGCTGAGGATATCCACCTTTACCTCGGATACCCAGCACAAGTTGGCGGATGTTCCCTTTGGGGACTGACCTCTTGACCCTGGGGTGGAAGGTCACCTGCAGAGGATCGAGAAGTCCAATGCTACCTTGGACTCTGTCTCTTCCGCTCAGAAGGACAAGGCCGTAAACGCAGCCTAAGCCCTTAGTCCTTCTGTGCCCCGCGGCCCTGCCCAGCAACGTCAGGGCCAGCAGGCTCGACCTTGGCATCCAAACCCAAACCGCGGCTTCCTCTAATAGGAGGCAGGAGGAAAGGCCAGGAGGTCCCTCGGCGGTCCCTCCTCCAAGCCTGCCCAGTGACGGGCTGAGGGGGTGTCGCCCCCATTCCGTCACCCCCTAGGTCCCCGTGGGGGGGCTCCGGCCCTTCCGTTCCGCCTGGTCCGCTGTTACCACGGACAGGTGGGTCTTAGAGGTGGTGGGAAGAGGCCTGCCTCTGGAATTCGAGCAGACACCACCCTTCAGGCCGTGGCCTCGGGGGCAAGGGTCCCAGCCTCACTGGCGGCTCGTCGAGCCGACATCGCTCTCCTCCTCCAGAAGGAGGTGATAAGAGAGGTGTGGACCCTCCTTCAGACCCAGGGTTTGTGTCCAGGTACTTCCTGGTTCCGAAACGGACGGGGGGCTGGCGCCCCATTCTCGACCTACATGACCTAAACAAGTTCCTAAGGTCTCGAACCTTAAGGATGGTCACTCTGGCTCAGATAATACCATCCTTGGAACACGGAGTGTGGTTCTGCTCTCTGGACTTGCAGGACGCGTTTTTTCACGTCCCTATCCGTCCGTCTCACCAGAGATTCCTTTGCTTCCGAGCGGAAGGATCCCTTTCGAGTTCAAGCCATGCCCTTGACTTGTCTCCAGCTCCAGGGTCTTCACCAAATGCATGGCAGTGGTGACAGCATTCCTCTTGACGCCGAGGGTCGGTGTACCCTTACCTGGAGCGACTGGCTGATAGCAGCTCCCTCCAGGAAGGAGGTGGAGTGGTCAGAGATCTGGCCCTCCAGGTCTGCTCTCAACTGGGCCTCCTTATCAAGCGAGGCCAAGTGGAACTCGAGCCAAAGCAGGTGATTCTATTCATCGAGGCGCAGCTCGGCTCTCTTCGAGCCAGGCGCGGCTCCAGCGGACAGGGCGGGGTTCTTTCCTCCTTTGCCCGATCATTTCTGGTTGGGCAGTTGCCCTGCCCAGGACTTCCTGCGCCTCCTGGGTCTCATGGCGGCCTGCACCAGCGTGGTCGTTGGGCCGCTGGAACATCCGTCCTTCAATGGGGACTGGCCAGTCAGTGGTCCTGGCGCTGCGATCCTTTGGACCAGCTTGTGTCGGTGACTCGGGGATGTGGGCAGCTCTCCAGTGGTGGACCGTTCCAGATCATTTGCAGGAGGGCATCCCGTTCGTCCGCCCGAGCCGGCGGTCTCTATCGACCGATGCCTCTCTGATGGGTTGGGGTGCCCATCTGGGGAACACCGGGCTCATGGCCTCTGGTCCCCGCGGAGTCCGTACCACATCAACCTGCTGGAGCTCAGGCGGTCCGCCTAGCTCTCACCGCCTTTGCTCCGTTCCTCCGGGTCAAGTGGTCCGGTCAGGCGGACAATACCACGACCATGTTCTATCTAAACCGCCAGGCGGGGACGCTCCATGCTTCTATGCAGGAAGCTCTCCGCATTTGGTCACTCGTGCGCAGCCTGGAGGCGGATCTCCTAGCCATTCATGTGGCAGGAGCCTCACACCCCTGGCCGATGCCCTGAGCCGGATAGGGCTGCATCCCAGGAGTGGTCTCTCTGCCGAGGTAGTACAGCATCTGTTCTCCCATTGGGGCACACCTCAGGTGGACCTGTTCGCCTCAGGAGAATGCGCTGAGACTGTTCCATGCCCGCCCCCTCAGCAGGGGCTCGCTGCAGGGGATGCCTTCTCGAGGCAGTGGACCCGGCCTCTTTACGCCTTTCCCCATTTCCTTGATCCACAAGGTGCTTCTCAAAGGCGAGGAGGGACAAAGGCAGGTGATTCTGATAGCCCCAGACTGGCCTCGCCAGTTCTGGTACCCAGATCTCCTCAGTCTCAGCTCCAGGACTCCGCGGCAGCTTCCAGCTCGCCCGGACCTGCTCTCAGTCAATCAGGGAAAGGTGTTCCATCCGGCCCTTCAATCCCTGCACCTGACGGCCTGGTTCCTGAGCGGCTAGAGTTCCAGGCCTTGGGTCTTTCCGACGAGGTCCTCAATGTAGTTGAGGCGTCCGTAAGGAGTTGACCAGAAAATGCTATGCCTTCAAATGGAAAAGGTTTTCCATTTGGTGTCAGAACAAGGGCTTGGACCCTTCCTCCTGTTCCTGGAAAGCATCTTGGACTATTTATGGTCCCTTTCTAATCAAGGGCTTAGGTCGCTGACCTAAGGGTGCACCTGGCAGCCATCTCTGCTTGCAGGCGGCGGGCAGGAAGCAGTCGATGCGCAGGGGAGAAGGTGGTCTGGCGCTTTTCAAAGGCCTTGATCACATTCCCTCCAGTCGGGAACCCCCACCTCCGTGGGATCTACTGCTGGTACTAGCAAAGCTCATGGGCAAGCCATTGAACCTATGTACAGGTGTGCTCTCTCTCACCTGTCGTGATGGAGACCGCCTTCTTGGTGGCTATCCGTCAGCCAGAAGGATGGGAGGCTCCAGGCGCTTCCATCGAGTCTCCTTACCTGGTCTTCCACAGGGACAAGGTTGTCCTGCCCCACCGAAATTCCTTCCGAAGGTGGTGTCGGTTTCACCTTAACCAGGTGTTGACTCTGCGGTGTTCTACCCAATCACACCTCGGAGGCCGAATATAGGCTCCATACTTTGGACCCTAGAAGGGCGCTCGCCTATTACAAAGAGCGCACGGCTGAAATCGGGAGAGGTTCGCCAGCTGTTTGTCACCTACGCTGAAGCCGCATCTGGCAGACCTGTAGCCAAGCGGACGATAAGCAGGTGGGTCACTTCCTGCATAGATCTCTGCTATAAGTTGGCGGGCATGGAGCCTCCCAGAGGGATAAGAGCTCATTCTACCCGCCATACTGCTGCAACGGTGGCTGCTTCCAGGGACGTCCCTATCCAGGAAATCTGCAGGGCTGCTACCTGGAAGTCAGCAAACACCTTCATTACCCATTACCACATCGACCTTGAGTCACGCCGGGATGCTGGTTTTGGGGCCTCGGTTCTCCAGTCTCTCTTTCCCAAGTAAGTATTGGGGGTGTGCGTCTTGCCTCCTCCTCCCGGAGAACTGCTAGAGTCTGCCAATGAGTGTGGATGAACAACATATCCATGTCCCTAGAAATACAGGTTACTCACCTGTAACAGGGTTCTAGGAATGGTATATTGTTCATCCCTACATTCGACCTCCCTGCCCGACGCACAACCTGAGCTTCCAGCGGCCAGATCTGGCGCCATGGGGCGGAGCAGGAGTTATACCACCTGGGTGGGTGGGAGGAGCAAGCTTGAAGACCTTCCGGCAAGATTTAAAGCGGCAAGGATACCTGCCAATGAGTGTGGATGAACAACATATACCATTCCTAGAACTCCTGTTACAGGTGAGTAACCTGTATTTATTTTTGCTAACAGTGTTTGCCCTGTTGGGCACAGTTTTACTCTTTTTCAGCTTCGAAACAGTTTTGAGGTCTTTCAGCCTGACTGCAGGCAGCACTCTCCTCTCTCTCTATCCTGATTGGCCAATGCCTTCCTCATTTGCATTGACTCCACCTCTGTGGGGCAGCTTAACCCAGCTGGCATACTGCACCTGTCAATAATGCTGAAGAATCCTTTGGAAGAAATAACATTACTACGGTGAGTAATTTTTTCTTCTAGTCTATGGCTGTGGAGACACCATCGAACAACCAATGGCAGACCATGACCACAACCTTATCAGCCTGCTAGAAAGGGCTAGAAAAGTCGGTCTTAAACTAAACAAGAAAAAAATGAGACTTCGATTGCCTGGTGTAGCATATGTGGGACATCTTCTCACTGCCAGTGGTTTGTGTCCTGACTCAGAAAAAGTCAAAGCCATACAAGATATGCCTAAACCAACAGACAAAAAATCAGTGCAGCGGCTACTAGGTTTTGTAAACTATTTGACAAAATTTTGTCCACATCTCTCTGATGTCTGTGAACCTCTGAGATGCCTGACAGACAACAATACAACATGGACATGGCTATCACAGCACAATGCAACAACTGAATGCATTAAACATCTTGTGACTAACCACCCAATACTGAAGTACTACTATGATGTGAACGACAAACTCACCATACAATGTGATGCAAGTGAAATTGTACTCGGTGCAGCACTCCTACAGCAGGGACAGCCAGTAGCATTCGCCTCATGGACACTGTCACCTACTGAACAGAGATAAGCCCAGATAGAAGAAGAGTGCCTGGCGATTGTCTCTGCCTGTGAGAAATTTGACCAATATGTCCATGGCCGAGAAGTCATTCACATGGAAAGTGACCACAAACCACTGGAAAGTATATTTAAAAAAAAACCTTGTTTGCAGCGCCTAAGCGTCTATAACGCATGCTACTCAGACTACAGTGATGCCACCTCAATGTCAAATACAAAAAGAGGACCGGAGATGTACGTAGCGGATTTATTTTTTGTCACGTGCTTCACTACCCACAAAACAAACATCTGAAGCAGCGGACTCTGATATGCTCCAAGCAGAACTAGAAAATAAAAATCAAGCCAGTACAACAGCTGTCTCTATGCAAGGGCTTGAAAGAGTCAAGCAACTCACTCGACAAGATGTAGCCTTCCAAACTCTGAAATCAACTGTTTTAGCAGGATGGCCAGATACAAAAGAGGAAGCACCTGTCATCATCCATGAGTACTAGACCTATCGAGATGCACTAGTCACACTATCTACAAAGGTTCTAAAGGCATAATACCCAAGGCAGTGAGAATGGAAGTGCCATCACACATTCACTCTAGCCACTCAGGAATTGAAGCCTGTCTCAGGAAAGCCTGAGATGTTGTACACTGGCCAAACATGACACATAAGATCCAAGACCTTGTCAGCATGCAGCAGATGTAACAAACACCAACGTAAATAGCAAAAAACACTAATGAATCACCAATTCCAGAGAGACCCTGGAGCAAGGTTGGCATGGACCTCTTCACTGTGGACTGCTACTCAGATTTTGGGGAAATAGATGAAATGCAGGACACTACTGCAACCACAGTTATTCAATGTTGCAAGAGACATTTCAGTAGACATGGCATTCTAAATACTGCTGGGTCAGACAATGGACCTCCGTTTACAAGCAGTGACTTTAA
The DNA here is from genome assembly GCA_016271365.2 of Neoceratodus forsteri. Taxonomy (NCBI): domain Eukaryota; kingdom Metazoa; phylum Chordata; order Ceratodontiformes; family Ceratodontidae; genus Neoceratodus; species Neoceratodus forsteri. The sequence continues at coordinate 368,893,104 of CM028132.1, read as the reverse complement.
AACAGTTTTCTGAGGACTGGGAGTTTGAACATGTCACATCTTCTTACCACAGCCAATCCAATGGCAAGGCTGAATTGGCTGTTAAGATAGCAAAGACTCATAAAGAAAACAAATGCAGATAACCAAGGCTTAGGGAGAGCTGTACTTGACTGGAGAAACATGCCAACAGAAGGCATGTACAGCAGTCTAGCACAGCGTCTGATGTCAAGGCGCACGTGAACACTGTTGCCAACTGCCAGCAAACTACTGATGCCTAAAGTCATTGATGGAGTTGCTGAGAGAAAGGAACTGCTACAGTAAGGCTAAACTCTACTACGACCGACTGGCTAAGGACCTACCTATGCTGAATGTGGGTGAACCGATACGTGTTAAGTTATTCCCAAATGACAAGACATGCAAATGGGAACTTGGAACATGCACACAGAAAATCAATCCCCGATCGTATGTGGTGGAAGTAGATGGACAACTGTACCGCAGGAATCGCAAAAACCAACCACCAGCAACCGGATGACACTGCATGCCATCAGGCTGATCAAGAGTGCACAGAAGACCCCACAGCCAAATTGGAGAGTATCCTAATGCAAGCAGTCACTGATTCTCAAACTAACATGAAACCACCAGTAATGGAGAGTGCAATGCCAAAAGACACACCGACAATCCTTAAAAGCACTCGCACAAGGGCTAACATAAGACTTCCTGTCAGGATATGAAATTTGTGAAAAAAAGTACATGCCCACTGGTGCATGTAAGCAGTAAAAGTACGTGCCCAAGAAACGTTTTCCATGCCAACTCTTTTTTTCACATAATTTCAGTTTCGGTGACACTGGTGGTGGTGGCACTAAGTGGCTTGCACTTGCACAGAGTAAGAAGAGTAACTCTTCGTTGGTTAGCTAAGGCAGGCTGAGGCTATACTACTCGGAGAATGATTTAGTATTGAAATTGTCGGTCTTGTCAATAATAAATGCAACAATGAAAACTGACTGTGTGTGTGTTTGATATATTTCTTAATTGTCTTATTGCTTACAGTTGCCTTTATGGCTCCAAACAGCTTTTTTATTTAGATCTTAGGTGGTCCAAGTAGCTTTTAAAAAGGCTTTTAAGACCTTAACAGATCCTTGTATTTAGATTTTAGTAAGCCCACCCAGAGTAGCCTGCAAATGAAAAGCTTTAAGAGTTTTTTTTTTTATTACATCACCCTTGTATTTAGAGTTTAGGTAGCCCATACAGAGTAGTTTGCCAAAAAAAAAAAAAAGCTTTGAGATTTTTCTTAACAGATCTCCTGACTTTTTTTTTTTTTTTACTGCTCTCCCTTGTATTTAGGTTTAAGGTAGTCCACAGCGTAGCTTGTTAGCTTGAGACTTTAACAGAGCTTTGTATTTATTTAGATTCCTTATTTAGATTCTAGGTACTTAAGATGGAACAAACCTCTATAAAATTGACTTTGACTCCTTGGTCCATAGTAGATTAAACTTGTGTTGAGGATGTTTGATGGTTTACTTTGCTTGTCTTCAGTTAGGTGGGTAACAGTTTTTTAGACAGATTTCCATTTTAAATTCAGTCCCCCAGAACTTTTATAGTGCTGCAGTCTTCAAACTCTGACAGTGGCAGCTTTCAACCTTCATTTAGATACTTTTAGTTGTATGTACTTATTAATTTTAGAACAGACAATAGCTGTAGCCTGTAGCTCCCTCCCCCAAGCATTTTTAAAGTACACTAGCTCTGCTCCAAATCTTAATAAAGTAAGAGCTTTTTTATTTGATGCCTGCCTTAGTTAGCTACTTAGCTTCCAGTAGGTAAAAGTAACACACACAGCTTTTTATATAGATTGATTTTCGGCAATTTCAGCAAGCAACTGAAAACAGAAAAATAGACTGCTGCAGCCTGAAAATTGACTTAGAATGGCCCCTGGCCCTGAGGCTGTCTCTGCTGCTAGCTGCTTTTCAGCAGCGCTGGCTGCCTGTTATTATTACAGAACTAGTTGACAGTTAGGTAGCTTGCTCTGTTATTTCTTTTCCCCCATCTCTGATCCTCCTCCTGGGAGAATACTTTCTTCCGTGCTGTGAGAGACCTTCTCAGTGTTACCCATCACCCTCCTCTCCCGCCTAAGTCCCCCAGTCTCCTCACTTACACACTTCCTCTGAAAAAGCACTGATAGCTCTTAAAAGAGCTTTTTGCTTGGTGTTTTTTTTTTTTTTAATAGTTGGATTGCAATCATCTATCCCAATGCACTTGTAACAAAGTGCTCTCTGCGTGAAAGTACGGGACAACCTATCTGTTCTAAGACAACTGGATAGAATGCCGTGCTTTGCAGGGTCCTCCTCATGTATTATGAGTAAAACAAATGAATTAAAAAAGAATCTTACTCGCATTGCATGGATTGAAGCGGCGGGCAAACTATTCTAATACAGCCCAGTTGTTGTCTGAGCCTTAAACCCGCCTCCAGCAGTGACGGATGGACCCCTTCCAACTTGCGGTTGGCTGTGCCATGAAACAGAGGAGCTTTCAGCCTACTGTCGTCTGCCTAGGAGAAACAATCATCTGACACTGGGAAGAGCTGTTCTGTGCACCTTGTGATCGCGTCTGGTGTCAGCGCCCTGTGCTTGCGCTCTTCTCCGACCCCCCCCCGAAAATAATGTCACAGCTCCCATAGTTAAAAAAAAAGGAAAAAGTTCCAAACAAATGAGTAGCACGGGGGGGAGCAGAGCTTTGCAGGAATACCGTAGATGCCCCACTGGGCATGCACTAAGCAACAGTAGGTGTCCTGAGACAATAGTGCCTTCCCTGGGGCACCTAAGGTATAGGAATTTTGCACCCTGCCTCCTGTGAGATACTCTAAAGACTTTATTACTTGAAAGCTGGACCTTTTTGTTAATGCTGACCGGGATATGTTTAAAACATTAGAGTAATATTTTTACTGATGCTATATTTGTTTGTTTCTGTTGCTTAGATTTAATATTTGCCTTAAGAAAGCATCCTAGCTTAATCACATATGAAAAGGGGGATGTTATGATATGTGACTTCCAAGCCACTGGGGGGGCACTAGCTGTGTATTTGGTTAACCTGATCCAGCTTGACTATTCCAGAGATAGTTAATCTAGGAAACCAGATAGTATTTTCCTTCCTGTGCTAATTACTGAAGTGTTTGGCTGTACATGCTGTGTGTGAGCTCCTTAGGAATAAAGAATCTTTCTAAAATCAAAAGCTCCTGTTTTGGCCATATATTGCAAACCGAAACACTTGGGCAGAGAGACCGCACCCTTGCTAGAGTGCTGTACAGATTTTTACTTACTGGCCTGGAATTCATGGAAGATGTTGCTACCTATTGCAATTCTTGTGCTGAATGTCATAAAGTAGCCTTAGTAACTAAAAAAGACAGAATGCTCCTACCCTTGATAGATAACCTCCTGAAAAAATGGGTTGAAAAATAACCACAGGCTGCTTTGTTAGTTTTACCAGAAACTTCTACAAAAGATATTGTTCTAGGGATGTGGATTTGATGTTCAAGCCACACTTCTGGCAGTATTCCTTTGCCCTTTAAGGCTTGCCGGCACGTCTTCAAGCGGGCTTCTGTCATCCACCCGGGTGGTAACTCCCTTGGCACCGCCCCGTGACGTCAGATCTTCCTTTCCGCTGGAAGAAGGTTCCCTCCTTACTGCTCTTGCACTGAGAAGGCCCTTTTTTTTGTTAAACTTTGTAAATCTTCAAAAACATTGTCTTCGGTTGGCCCGGTGGTGCTGAGAGTTGAGGTGCTGGATGCCACACCTCGTACTACGCTGGTGACCCGAGTTCAGGAACTATCTCGGGTCGTCAGGGTGCCGGCATGTGTGTGTGTGTGTGTGGGGGGTGGAGCAGGATCGAGCATGCCGATGAGCAGCTCCTCTCTCCCGGGGTTGGTGAGGGTGGTTGGAACCCCCCCCATAGCTCCGCTCTCACCGGGTAGAGGTCTGGTGGGTAGCGGAGACAGGGCAGCAAAAACAGTTATGGGAGGTGGAAGGGGCTGAGCTGGCACCACGGGGTGCGTAGCGTGCTTCCACACGCTCTCATGGTCGTGTGCTGGGGCCTTGGGGGGTGTCAGGAGAAAACAAGTAAAATATCTATGTGTCCCCGTCGCCAGTTGGCGGGAGAAGGTGACGGGGACCAAAGAGCTACTTAAAAAAACCTTTTCAGGCTACTACTCCTAGGTGGCACCTAGATTTTGAAAATTATGCCTCGGATGGACCTGTATACCATGTGCGTTTACTGCCTGCGCCACGAGCGCAATCCCCAGGCATGTGGCCAGTGCCGCACTATCCATCCATCCACATTGGAGGATTGTCATGCCCACCTGCTTCTGGGTTGTTTGGATGATCGAGATCCGCCTGTTAAATCAAAGGACTCCCAGTGTGGTCTCCGCAGTCGCGGGATCCTCTGAACAGCTTGCGGCATTTGAAGAAGCCATGGCCCAGGCCACAGCTCACGCTTCCAGAGCTTCTGCCTTTTTGCCAATCTCCTTGGGTGCCTCCTTCACAAGGGCATTCAAAGATTTGTGCCAGGCCCTTCCCACCCTTGGACACTAAGTCGAAGTCAAAATCTAAGAAAGAGACCTAGAAATGATCTCGTCGTTGTTTGTGGGATTGGGAACGCTCTTGGGTCTCTCATTCCTGCGCTTCTTTGGAGGTTCTGACTTCCGTTGGTTCTTCGGCCCTGGCCGCTGGCCCCATGGTCTCCCCGTTGGGCCAGTTGGTTGAGATGCAGGTCGATCTTCCCACAGATATTTTTCTCGAGCTGGTCGACCCATTGTCATCGGAAGAGGCTGACACCTCCCTTTCTAGGATCCTGGTCCTACCGCTCACTCAGGGAGAGACAGACCAGTCTGCTGATCTGCCACCACTCGACCCAGAGCCTCTCGACCAGGAGCAGACCCGGCTCTCGCCAGCCCTCTCTGAGACCCACCGTCAGAGGCCACAACGGTCGAGGTTGTGATCCTGCTGTCTGATCCCCGAGTTGAGCAGCCTGCGTTGATGCCGACGCTCATGCTCTTGACGCTTGGATAAGAGACACCACCACTGCTATTCTTCATCCTCCTCCTCGTGCGAGGAGAGGCTCCGGCGCAAGCTGTATTGGTGCTGCAAGGACTTGATGTGGCAACAGCTACTCTTCACTGGGGTAAAGCCCATTCTGGCTTTGAGTCCGGCTGTAACTTGGCTTTCGCTGCAGAAGCCGCAGCCTTCTCCGCCTTGACAAGAGCTGACCAATCAGGTCCCGGCTCGACCTCTCCGCCGATTTTGGTGAAGCTGCCACTGAAACAGCGAAGACTGGCACTCTGACTAAGGAGGCCTGTCCGGCCTCGGGTGTTCCCCATCGGCTGTTGGTCACTCTGACCCCTGTCTGTTCCCAGAGGCTCAGTGGGGACTCTGGTGGTCGACCTCTTTTCCATGAATCTTCAGAATCTGAGGGCTCCTCCTTGCACTCATCTGGTGGACTTGGAGTCAGCCGAGGATCTGTTGACTGAGCAGGGCCCCTACGTCTTTTATGGGTCTTCTCTGTCTCATCTCAGAATCTACAGATCTCCTGTTGGAGCCCGTTCAGAAGTGGGCTTGGTACCTGCTCACATAGATCCTTGACAGGGGAGACTCCCCTGGAGAAGCCTTCCCGGTAGCAGATGCCATTCTTGGTCCTGCCTTGGAGCTTTGACAGCACCTGGTTTCTTGCCCTGCGCCATCGGCCTGGATGGCCTGCAAGTATGCAGTCCCTACTGGTTCCGGTTCCCTTTCGGGATTCACAGGACATCCGTCAGCTATGGGGCTCTTGGCAGACTCCGTTTTCAGGTGCACTGGCAACGTGGGTGATGTCGACAAGCCACCCGACAAAGAGTGCAAGAAACCGGATCATATGGCCAAAAAGGTGTATGCTGCCATCTCTCTTGGCCTTCAGCAAGCAAGTTCGGCCCTTTTGATTGCCCACTTCTTGCATGCCTTTCTGGGCTCGTTTGATGAGGTGCTTTCTCATCTCCCAGCGGACCTGCAGACCACGGTCAGACAGGTCCGGAATCAGGGCAGAGCAGTAGCCAAGCAACAGCTCCAGACTGCCATGGAGTTTGGTGACTCTTGCACTTGATCCGTGGTGGCAGCAGTGGCTATATACCGTAGAGCCTGACTGATGATCTCGACCTTTATGGTGGATACCCAGCACAAGCTGGTGGATGTCCCCTTACTGGGCTGGGCACCGACTTGTTCGGGCCCAGGGTCAAGGGGCAGCTCCCCCATATTGAGAAGCCGAGTGCCACCTTGGACTCTGTGACATCCACTTAGAGGACAACAATGGCTATAAGCAGCAGCAGCAGAAGACCTTTCAGCCCCTTTTTGCTCCTGCGGCCAAACCAGCCCAGCCCCAGGCCTGGCGACCTTGACAGAAGTCTGTGGCCATGGTCGTCTGTAGGCCAGGAGGCCAAGGCCCTGGTGGTTCCTCAGCTGGTCCCTCTGCCGCCTCCAAGCCTGCCCAGAGATGGGATGAGGGGTGCCTCCCTCATGTCCGTCCTGCCTCCCTTGGGGGACCGGCTCTGCCACTTCCTTTCTGGTCCACTGTCACCACGGGCAGGTGGGTTCTCGAAGTGGTTGGCCAGGGTCTGCCTCTGGAATTTAAGGAGTACCCGCCTTGCTGAGCCAATGCCCCATGGGAGAGCATCGTGTCTACAGATATCCTGTCACCCCTTCGGGACAACATCACCCAGCTCCTCCACAAGGAGGTCATAGTTCCTGTCACAGACCCTCCAGAACACCCAAGGTTTGTCTCCAGGTATTTTCAGGTGCTGAAACAGACACGCCCCATCTTAGATCTGCATGACTCGAACAAGTGGGCCGCACACCTTCAGGTTGGTCACTCTGTCTCAGATCATACCATCTCTCGAGCAAAACATGTGGTTTTGCTCTCTGGATCTTCAAGACATGTTTTTTCACGTCCCAGTCCATCCATCCCACCGCTGGTTCCTCCGTTTTCGAATTGAGGTGATCCTCTACGAGTCCCAGGCCATGCCATTCAGCCTGTCCTCGGCCCCCAGGGTCTTCACCAAATGCATTGCAGTGGTGGCAGCTTACCTGAGGCATTGAGGAGTCTGGGTTTATCCCACACCTGGACGACTGGCTGATTGCGAGTCCCTCCAGGCAGGAGGTGGAGCGGTCCAGGGACCTGTCCTTCCAGACCTGTGTCTTTCTTGGCCTCCTGGTCAGCGAGGCCAAGTCTGAACTCGTGTCCCTGTCGGCGATCAGCTTCATCGGGGTGGAGCTCGACTCTTGCAGAGCCAGGGTTCGACTCTCTGCAGACAGGGCAGAGGCTCTCTCCTCCTTTGCCCAACGGTTGGGCAGTTGCGCTCTGCTTGCACAAAGCACATTTTCTTGACCTGGAAGGACACTACTTCTTTATTCAGCTGTGAGCTATGTGAGAAATTCTATATTGCACTTGATATCTGCAACAAACGTGCACTTTTGCTTAATTCTGTGGGAGGTGAAACTAACTACCCATGGTAATTGCTTTTTATTCACATATTTATTTAGTGTTTAACCAAGAAGGGGCTTGCAAACTCTGTTTATCTTGTTAGTAACTTCAGAAGGATTTAAATACTGCATTTGGGTAGATCCTTGGAGGTAGCTAGATTGCCTACTAGGATTTTCTGACAGTTAAACTATTTTTAAATAAATTACAGGTGGCTGAGGAGTTGAAAAAGAAGCTTGCAAACTCTGCTTATCTTGGAAGTAACTTCATAAGTGTTTGAATACTGCATTTTGGTTGTCCCTTGGGGGTAGCTGGATTGACTACTAGCATTTTGGGACAGAAACTATTTTTAAATAATTTACTGGTGCGTAGGAGTTTGCGATAGTTAAACTATTTTTAAATAAGTTGCTGTGGTTAAGGAGTTGTCATAGAAAACCTGCAGTGTGAAACAGGAAAAGACAGTCTTTCAAGCAACAGAGGGAGGTGGATCTAGGTTTACGTTTGTTTGTTACAATTCTTAACATTTTCAGTGCAGGAAGAGTTTAAAGCACAGCTGACTTATTTTGGGGTTGACAGCTTTCAGAGCACAAACCCTCAGGCCTGTTTTGGGGCTGTGGAGGTTTACCTGTGTCTGACTTGGATGTGTGGATTTTTCTTTGTTTGATTAGCAGGGTATTTTCTCTGTCAAATTGTTGTGTAGGGCATCTTGCTGGCAGGAAGGCACTCATCGCAGCAGTGGGTCAGAGCTTTTAGCTGATTGTTTTGTGAGGGCACAGTTTAGGCCCAACCCCTGGAAATAGTTCCTTTATACCTGGGATTCTGACATCATTTCCTCAAGAGTTCAAGGTGCATATCACTGTCATATACTCTCTAGCACACTGCACTGACAATATAAGCATACACATTGTATAAATATATATAGGGGATACATGATGGGCATGAGTGTGCTATGGCAAATATTGTCACTCCTGCTGAGTGAGCTCTGGATATCTCACGAGTGCCGAAGGCACGAGTGAGGTTTCCAAGCTCACGATGCAGGAGTGACAATATTTGCCATAGCACATGATCTGCCCATCATGTATTTGATATATACAATAGGGCCAAGAGTTTCAGAAGTTTTGTTATGCTGTCTTGTGTTCTGTTCCTGTTAATGTGTTTGCTCATTCTGTGTGTGAGCTTTTCTGAATGGGCTGGCAGTGTTATAAACTCTGAGAGACACATGAGTGTGTTTTGCAATGCTAAATGAGTTAGTTTTAGACAGGAATGAGAAACATACTTTTGTGAAGCTGTATTGTTTAGCAGTCTGGCTGCAGTGAAGTTAAAAGCATCACAGTAATGAACTGAGAGGCAGAGTGTCAGAACAGCTGATACTGTTTTCAGTGGTAATTAAGTTAGCTGCAGGCAGTGTGTTCTGTGAAATTGTGCTCTTTAGGATTCTGGCTGCAGTGAAGTTGAAATTGTCACAGTAATTGTAATGGGTGAGAATCAGAGTTTGAGGAACAAGTGAGTGTGTTTCAGTGGTAGTTGAGTTAGCTGCAGGCAGGTAGTTTAGACTGTTCTGTGAAGCTGTGCTGTTTGGAATTCTGGCTACATCAAGTTGAGAGCATCACAGTAATGAGCTGGAAGTTGGGGGATAGGTGTGTTTTGTAATGCTCACTGAGTTAGCTGTAGGCAGCAGTGAGACCTCTCAGGTAGTTCTGCATTTGTGTCTATGGTAACAGCACAGGTGTTTCTTTCATGCTGAGGGAAAGCTGCCTAGGGTGATGATATCAGTGACCTTTTGACCTGTGTGTAAATGTCTGATATCATCACAGTAGAGCAGAGGTAAAAATATCACACTGCAGTGGATGATGCACTGTTTTATCTCACTCATTTACCACTCACCCTATTGTGTGTGTGTGTGTGTGTGCGATGTGTATATATGTGTGTGTGTGTGTGTGTGTGTATATATATATATATATATATATATATATATATATATATATATATATATATATATGTGTATATATATATATATATATATATATATATGTATATGTATATATTTTTATATTACAAACCAATCATACACACACAAAAAAAAAAAATGTGGGGAGTAGTGCAATGTAATGGCTGTGGGGCAGCAGTCTTCCGGGAGTCTTTCTGGAGGCTGAGATGCTGCCCTATTTGCAGACAACTCTCTGCCCTGAGGGAGGAAGTTGCTCGTCTTCAGGCCACACTGGACAGTAGTAAGGGGACCTTCCCCCAGGCCACACTGGACGGTAGGAAGGGAACCTCCCCCATCCAGGGAGCACCAGAGCCACCACCACTACCTCAGAGGTTGCGAAGAAAGCACAGCAGTTGGACCACAGTGGGCTCAGGGAGGGTGAGGATGGTGGAACAGAGGCACACCCAGTCAGTTGTTCCACACCACAATCCATACACCATTCTGGGGGAGCATAGCTCCCCTATGGATGCACCCACAGAGGAGACTAAGGAGGCTGAGGACAACTGTCACAAGGGAGGCCCACAGGAAGAGGCAGAGGACACCACAAGGAAAGGAAGCAGCTCCTAGTGGGGGACTCAATTATTAGGGGGATAGAACTGGGGGGAGCAGGGAAAACTGAAGTAAGGTGCCTGCCTGGTGCCATGGCTTGGAGAGACAGGAAGCGCATCCTCAGGATCACGAGAACAGCTGCACGGGAGTCTGAGCTGGACGTTATTGTCCACATAGGGACAAATGACTTGGCTAATCATGAGATTAGAGCAGTGCAGAAGGACGTTGTAGAATTGGGGAGGGGCCTAAGACAAGTAGCACACACAATATCCTTCTCTGAGGTGCTGCCTGTCAATGGAATGAGTGAGGCGAGGGTACATTGCACCATGCAGTTTAATGAATGGTTGAAAAAATGGTGTGGAGCACAGGGGTTTGGCTTCATTGGGGACTGGGGTTCCACCTGGAGGGACACCAGTCTATACTGGCAGGATGGTCTGCATCTGTCCAGGAAGGGAACAAGTCTTTTGAGCAATCGGTTTAAATGCTTCATTGGCAAGCTTTTAAACTAGTCAAGGGGGGAGGCACTGATAAGCAGCAGGAAAATCCCAGCCTCTCCCTACAAAACAGGGCACTAAATGAGAAAAAGACCGAGGTAGACAGGTCAGTGGGGGATGCTGCAAAAGAAGGTAAAGCCATCAAAAAATGGAGAGCAATGAGTACCAATACCTGTAGTTTGAGTAACAAGCTTCCTGAATTAGTGGCCTGGATGGAGGAGGAACATCTGGATATCGTGGCAGTCACAGAAACATGGTACACACAAAACCATAACTGGGACATAAACATACCAGGATACACTATCTACAGGAGGGACAGGGCGGGTAAAAGAGGAGGAGGAGTAGCTCTTTACATAAGGGAAGGAATCAAAGCAACAGAACAAAAGGGAAAACAGGGAGGAGAAGAAGCACTGTGGGTAAATTTGGAGACCGGCAATGGCACCACAATCCGCACAGGGGTTAGATATAGACCCTTCTCAGGGGAGAAATGGACAAGGAAATGATAGAAAGAATACTTAGAATGGCAGAAAAAGGGAGATATTACTGATGGGTGATCTGAATATGCCAGATGTTAACTGGAGTGCAGTTGCAGCAGCCACTTCAAAGAGTGGGGTTATTCTAGATGCCCTACAGGGGGCATGCCTTAGACAACTAGTATTGGAGCCCACTCAAGAGGGAGCAATCTTAGACCTGGTTCTCTCAAATGGAGATGGAGAGAGGATCACAGATGTAGAAGTGGGTAGCCATCTGGGAACTAGCAACCATCGAACAGTATGGTTCACAATAAACACAGCAGTAGAGTCAAGCCATACAAAGGCAAAAGTACTGGACTTTAGGAGGGCTGACTTTGCCAAAATGGGTGAGTGCCTAAGGAATGCACTAGCAAATGGGCAGGAAGGAGGGGGTGGGAGAACAGTGGGGAATAATAAAAACTGCCATCACAGAGGTAACAAGCCTTTGTGTGAAGGAAATTAACAAAACGAAACAATGTAAGAAACCACTGTGGTTCTCAAAGGAAGTGGCAGTGAAGGTTCAAGAGAAAAAGAAAGCATTCAGGAAGTACAAGGAGTCACAGAAGGAGCAGGACAGGGAACTGTACCAGTTAAAGCAAAAGGAAGCTGGGGAAGGCAGTCAGAACAGCAAAGGCCCAAACCGAGGAAAAGATAGCCAACTCAGTTAAGAAGGGGGATAAAACCTTTTATAGGTACATCAAGGAGCGAAGGAAGACCAAGGGAGGGCTAGTGAGACTTAATAAAGAGGAGGGAGGGTGGGCAGAGGGTGACTGAAAAGGCAGAGATACCAAACAAATATTTTTGCTCAGTATTTACAAAGGAAGTGGGGGAGGTACCAAAAACAAACAGTAGAAACACTCTGGATACAGAAGTTGATACCAGCCCATTTACAGAAGAAAGGGTTCTGAAAGAACTCTTAAAACTGAAGGTGGACAAAGCAATGGGGCCTGATGGGATTCATCCCAGAATTCTAAAAGAACTAAGGGTAGAACTAGTGACACCACTGACTACCCTCTTTAACAAATCATGGGAGGATGGGGTGGTACCCGAGGACTGGAGAAGGGCAGATGTGATTCCCCTTCACAAAAGTGGGAGCAAGGCAGAAGCAGAAAACTACAGACCTGTTAGTTTAACCTCTATGGTAGGGAAAATGATGGAATCACTTCTGAAGGAAAGAATTGTTGAGTATCTAGAGGCCAGAGGGGCTCAGGACCCAAGGCAGCATGGATTCACAGTGGGAAGGTCATGCCAGACAAATCTGATAGATTTCTTTGACTGGGTGACCAAAGTAGTAGATCAGAGAGGGGCTGTGGACATGGCCTGCCTAGACTTTAGCAAGGCATTTGACACAGTCCCACACAAAAGATTAATATACAAGTTAGCCAGCCTGGGAGTGGGTCCCAAGATGACAGCCTGGGTAAAGAATTGGCTGGAGAATAGGACACAGAGAGTAATAGTAAATGGAGTCCACTCTGAAGAAAGGGGCTACTAGTGGTACCGTGAGGGTTCAGTATTAGTCCGGTCCTCTTCAATGTCTTTATAAGCAACATTGCAGAGGGACTGAAGGAAAGTATGTCTCTTTGCAGATGACACAAAGATCTGCAACAGAGTTGATACAAGGTGGGGTGGAAAGGATGAGAGGGACTTGGCAAGGTTAGAGGAATGGTCAAATGTATGGCAGCTTAGATTCAATGCTAAGAAGTGCAAGTAATGCACCTGGGAAACAAAACCCAGCGGAAGAGTACACAATGGGGGTGAGATACTAACAACAACAAAAATGGAAAGGGACCTGGGGTAGTCATATCAGATGACCTAAAGGTGGGCAAGCAATGTGAGAGGGCAGCAAGGAGGGCTGGGGGATACTGGGATGCATAGGAGAGGCATCACCAGTAGAAAACAGGAAGTTGTTATTCCTCTGTACAGACAGTTGGTGAGACCCCATCTGGAGTACTACGTGCAGTTCTGGAGACCCAATCTCCGCAAGGACGTAGACAGGATGGAGGCTGTCCAGAGGAGGGCAACTAAAATGGTGTAGGGTCTGCACCGGAAGACATATGAAGAGAGACTTAAGGAGCTGAATATGTGTAGCCTTGAGAAAGGAGGAGAGGGGGACATGATAGAAACTTTCAAGTATCTCAAGGAATCAACAAAGTCCAAGAGGGTAGCATCTTTCAAAAAGAGGTGTGCAAGAACAAGGGGCTCAATTTGAAGATAGAAGGGGCGACTCAGAGGTAATTTAGGAAGTATTTTTCACAGAGAGGTTGTGGATGCATGGAGCGGCCTTCCGGAGGAAGGTTGTGGAGTCAAAAACAGTGGTGGAATTCAAGCATGCATGGGACAGTCATAAGGCAATTCTAGGGGGTGGGGATAGGAAGAAGTAGGCTGCTGGTTAACTAGGATCTGCAGCTTATCCATTAGGTAGGGAAATGGGCAGACTGGGTGGGCCAAGCGGTCCTTATCTGCCGTCAAAATCTATGTTTCTATGGGACTTCCTGCGCCTACTGGGATACATGGTGGTTGCATCAGCGTGGGCCGTTGGGCCACTGGTGAATGTGCTCTCTGCAGTGGTAGCTGGCCCACCAGTGGTCTCAATACAAAGGCCACCTCGACCAGCTGGTCACTGTGACTCAGCTGATGTGGGACGCCTTCCAGTGGTGGTTAGCCCTGGAACATCTGCAGGAAAGTATCCTGTTTGTCCGCCCAGAGCTGACTGTGATCCTTACAGCCTCTCTCATGGGCTGGAGTGCCCACCTGGGGGAACACAGGATCCACGGGCTCTGGACCCCCGAGGAGTCCTGATGCCATATCAACCTGCTGGAACTGTGGGCTGTGCGGCTGGCACTGACCGTCTTTTTTTCCACATGTTCGGAGTGAGGTCATTCAAGTCCACATGATCAACACCACGACCATGTACTACCTCAACAAACATGGCGGGATGCACTCCCTTCCCTTGTGCAGGGAAGCTGTCCATATGTGTACCCTCATGCGCTGCCTGGAGGTCGATCTTCTGGCCATCCATGTGGCTGGTGTCTTGAGTCAGTGGGTGGACGCTCTTGGCCGTGTGGGCGAGGCGTCCCACGAGTGGTTTCTCCACCCGGTGGTAGTACGCAGCCTGTTCTCCTAGTGGGGCACCCCTCAGGTAGACCTGTTTGCCTCCAGGGAGAACGCAAAGCTGAGACTGTAATGTGGCAACCCCCTCAGCAGGGAATGCTGCAGTGGGATGCCTTTTCCAGGTCCTGGACCCCGGGCCTTCTCTATGCCTTTCCTCCGTTCCCCTTGATCCACAGGGTGCTGCTCAAGGCCGGAGGGACAAGGCACGGATGATCCTGGTGGCTCCCTACTGGCCTTGCCAGTTCTGATACCCTGATCTCCTCAGCCTCAGCAGCAGGCTCCCGAGGTGTCTTCCTCTACCCCTTGACCTGCTCTCAATCCATCTGGGGAAAGTACTCCTTTAATCCTTGCACCTGACAGCCATTCCTGAGCGGCTAGAGTTCCAGGCTTTGTGTCTCTCCGAAGACATCCTCACCGTGGTCAAGGCTTCTCAGAAGGAGTCGACCAGGAAATGCTATGCTTTCAAATGGAAGAGGTTCTCCATGTGGTGCCAGGACATGGGGTTGGACCACTTATCTTGCCCGGTGGCTAGCATTCTTGACTACCTTTGGTCCCTCTTTGTCGGGCCTCCGGTCGACGACCCTTAAGGTGCAACTGGCAGCCACCTCTGCTTACCAGGCATAGGCCGGTCAGCAGTCGGCACAGGAGAAGGTGGTCTGGCACTTCAAGGGCCTCAGCCATATTTCCCCTCCAGTGCGTAAACCGCCATCACCTTGGGATCTGTTGCTGGTTTTGGCAAAGCTCATGGCAAGCCATTCGAACCGATGCACAGGTGTGACATCTTTCACCTGTCGTAGAAGACCGCCTTCCTGGTGGCTATCACATCAGTCAGAAGGATCATTGAGCTCCAGGCACTTTCGGTAGAGTCTTCTTACCTGGTCTTCCACAGGGACAAGGTTGACCTGCGCCCCAACCTGAAGTTCTTCCGAAGGTTGTGTCGGATTTTCACCTCAACCAGGTGATAAATCTCCCGGTGCACTTCATCAGTCACACCTCGGAGGCCGATCACAGACTCCATACTTTGGACCTGCGTCAAGCGCTAGCCTATTTTAAGGAGCGTACGGCTGGAGTTCGGGGAGAAGTTCACCAGCTGTTTGTCACCTACGCTGAAGCCACAATTAGCAGACCTGAAGCCAAGCAGACGATTGGGAGGTGGATTGTATCCTGCATTGATCTCTGCGATAGGTTGGTGGGTAAGAAGCCTCCCAGAGGGCTAAGGGCTCATTCCACCCGCCATACCGCTGCGTCGGTGGCTGCTTTCAGGGACGTCCCTATCCAGGAAATCTGCAGGGCTACTACCTGAGGCCAGCACACACTTTCATTTCCCATTACCACATTGACCTAGCATCACGCCGAGATACTGGTTTTGGGACCTCAGTTCTCCAATCTCTGTTTCCAATTAGGGAGGTATGCGCCTCGTGTCCCTCCTCCCAGAGAACTACTTTGAGTCTGCCAGACAGAGTGGCTAGAACTTTATATCCACGTCCCTAGAAAAAACAGGTTACTCATCTGTATCAGTAGTTCTAGGAGTGGTATATGATATTCATCCACATGGACCCATCCAACCTCCCCTGGCTTTGCGTACACCACTGCTTCCAGTGGGCAAGATCTGGCGTCATAGGGGCGGAACCGAGGGAGTTACCACTCGGGTGAGTGGGTGGAGCCAGCTTGAAGAAGTTCCGGCCAGAATTAATGGAGCAGGCAACTGCCAGACAGTGTGGATGAACATCGTATACCACTCATTGCAGGTGAGTAACCTTTTTTTTTTTTTGCATAAGGTGGTGTCCGAGTTCACCTTAAATCAGGACATTCATCTTCCAGTTTACTACCTAGAGCATTCTAATCGAGGGGAGTCTGTGCTTCATACTCTGGATGTTCACCGGGTTCTTCGCTACTATTTGACTCGTACCCAGGATATCAGGAACTCTGATCAACTGTTTGTTTCGTTTGCCCTGAAGACTCAAGGGGTGCTTGTTTCAAAGCAGACTCTAAGTGGTTGGTTCACTGCATTGCTTATAGTTACCAAAAGTACGACAAGCCTTTACCAAGATCGATTAAAGGCCATTCTACCAGGGGGAGTCGCTGCTTCTTTTGCTTTACTACGTAATGTGTCAACAGGAGATATCTGTGCAGCTGCCACCTGGAGCTCGGTCCACACTTTCATTAAGCACTACAGTTTGGACATTGCTTCCAGGTTTAGGACAGGCTTCGGCCTAACTGTCCTCCAGGGCCTACTTTCGTAAGGAATCCAGTTACCCGTTTTCCTCCACCTGTTTGCGTGGATTTGTCCTTGTACTGCTTGGGACTCTTATGGTGTAACCTGCTGAAAGAGCTCCCCCCTTGAAGTGAGATAATACAGTTACGTAAGAACTTACCTAACAGTAGATCTTTGGGAGGAGCTCTTGCAGCAGGTGCTCCTTTCCCTCCCCCCGTCATCTGCTTCTCCATGCTCAGCTTCCTTCTGTCCTCGGTTTGAGAAAACCTCCTTGGTTCTCTGATTCTACCTGTGCGGGGGTCTCTGGCAGGAGAACAGGGGTAGGGCTGGGGGACCGCCCCTTTTATACCATTGGCCAACATCAGGGGACGGTCCCCCGCTGTAGACTGCTAGCTAGAAGTTTTCCGTGGGGTCCTGGCACCTGCCGGGCTCAGTCGTTATGGTGTAACCTACTGCAAGAGCTCCTCTCGAAGATCTACTGTTATGGTAAGTTCTTGCGTAACTGTACTTTTCAAGGTAACCCAGTCACTGCCTACCAAGTTCAGAGTGCCCCAACCACTGCTTACAGATCTTTTCTCCCCACTTAGCCTGTTATTTTCAAAAGGAAGAGGAGCTTAAATAAATACTAATGTACCTTAAAAATAAAGCTAGGTGCTATCACTCCACTCTTTCAGCAAAATCTGGTCTTTCAACTCAGGACCTCAACTAACTTGACCTTTTAAATCTTCCTTCTGCTAGAAGGCACTGAGCCTCTCTCTGCTCCACCCCCTCAAATTAAACACCTGATTCACAGGGCTTCCTGAATCTGCTCACCCCAAGATTAAGTTCCTGACCTAGTTTCCCCCACACCACCTGTTACAATTTAAAACCGAAGTTTCAAGGTAACCCAGTCGCTGCCTGCCAAGTTTCAAAGTGCCCCAACCAGCTCCAGCGACTGCTTACAGATCTTTTCTCCCCTCTTAGCCTGCTACTTTCAAAAAGGAAGAGAAGCTTAAATAAATATTAATGTACATTTAAGGTAAAGCTAGGTGCTGTCACTCCACTCTTTCAGCAAAATCTGGTCAATCTGAGTGAAAGATGAGAACTGTACTAACATACTAAAATGCCAGCAGATTAGGCCTAACAGTCTTTTTTGTCTGCTCGTTTGGTCAGCCCTCACCCTGGGAGCTGACCTTGCTGCCCCCCTTGCCCTCCGTGGTTTCTCCCTTCCCAGTCCTGGATATTCTCGCTGCAGAGGACTTTGCTTCCAGAATCCTCCCCTTGTACCTGTCCCAACCCCTTTTGGACCCCTCCACCGTCTCTGCCTCCACCAGCCCCCTGGGCAGCGCATTCCATGGCTCCACCACCCTCTCAGTGAAGTAGCACCTCCTCCTTTCTCTCCTGAATCCCCCCACCCCAGTTTCCACCCATGCCCTCTAGTTGCCCCCCCCCTTTCTTGGAGCACCCTGACTGCTGCTCCCCTATTTACCCTTCATGTACCTGAAGACCTCTATCATGTCCCCCCCGGTCCCTTCTGTCTTCCAACGTGTACATATTTAGCTCTTCGAGCCTCTCCCCATAGGTCCTGTCCCCCAAGCCCCAGGTCATTTTGGTTGCCTTCCTCTGGACCCTCTCCAGGAGTTCGATGTCCCTCTTTAAGTGTGGCCTCCAAAACTGCACGCAGTACTCGAGGTGCGGCTTCACCCTCACTATCCCAAAGCATTATGACAGAAACTTACAGCCCACTTCCCACAGTTAAAACCATACTAAAAACTGAAACAGAAGAGTTATTTCCAAGTAAAATCGGTGCAGCTACATCTAACAAATAAGATTTGTTACCACCGAGATTCAGTGCTTGGCCCTGGGGTGCAGGGAGGAGTGGAGAGATAACACACCCATGCGTAGATGACTGACACAGTAACCGAGCTTCCTCGCCTTTATCTGGGCAGGACAACAATGCTGTGAGGCCCAGTCCCCCCACACACACACACCAGATAATCCTTGAGACTGCTGAACTCAGTGGATCTTTGTTGTGAAACAAAAAAGCAAGCAATTGTCAATATCGAATGTTCGTCGTGTGCACTGGTGTCATTTGGAGGGGGGGTTATGAGCTTGCGTTGATGGGGGTACTGTGAAGAAATGGCTGTATTGGAAATTTGGGGTCAAAATATTGAAAATTGCCAAAGTTATGAGCCTGCATTTGCAAATTTCAATGCAGGCTCATAACTTCTTTGTTCTTTAATATGTTTACAGTAAATTTTCAACATAGCCTTCTTAAGACTTCACCTCGTGAACAATGGTGAAGAAACCTTTGTACTCCTGCCCTAAAGGTGATTTTACGCAGCGACTGCAAAATCACCTTTTGGGACAGATTTATCTAACATCAGTTGTGTTGTTCATGAGGTGGGGTCCCCAAAAACATATGTGGAAAATTTGGGGCAAAAATATTTAAAAATGGCCAAGTTATGCCACTAGGTTGCAAATTCCATTGAAATACATTGACGTCGAAACCTTGCCTGAACTATGTTTTGACAAGCTGTCATATTTTGGATACCATTTGAATATAGTAGCTTGGGTAAAATGAGGGGTGCATCGCCGGCCCAGTGACATTGAGGGTTGAGGCGCTGGATGCCACACCTTGTGCCACACTTGGGAACGAGCATGGGCTGCTGGGAGTCTGCGGAGGAGAAGGAGAAGGATGACGTGCCCCAGGGACAGCTTTCCTTCTCAGGGGAGAGGGGCAACCAGTTGTTGGTGCATGCCTGGCCCCTAGCAGCGGCCGGGGGACTGGCACACTGACACTACAGACATTGGGTCAGAGGTGGGGCAAACACCTGATGGGATGCACGCAAAGGAGTGTGCGTGGCACTGTCGCCGGTGTCCTTGCACACTCCGCCCCTGAAGGAGAGAAACCAGGAGGGAAAAAAGCTCACGTTGGATGATGGAAGGAGCTTGCAGGTCCTGCCCCTGAAGAGTCACAGTGCCGACCCCTGTACTGGATCTGGTCTTGGTGGTCGTGGTGGGCTGCCCTGCCAACCCTGCTGGGGGGGCAAGCCCTGGGGGTAGCTGGTCGACACTGGTTGGTGGATGTTGGGGGACAAGGCTGGAGATCCCTCCAGATAGAGAGGGCCGTGGAGCAGGATTACAAATCTTTTTTTTTTTTAAATGTGGATTGGAAATATTTGAGTTCTGCATTTACTAGCATGCATACTGAAATTGTAACAACTGGCCATAACTTTGTCATTTTTTCATATTTTTACCCCAAATGTTGAACATAGTCTTCTTATCCCCCCCCACCTCATGAACCTTGTAAGTGAAAATTTTTAAATCCGTTGGAAAACGGCATTCCATGCCACAGCTGCGAAAACACATTATGGGCAGGATGTGAAAAATGACAGCTGTACTGCTCATGAGGTGGTGTGATAAAAAGGCTTTATTGAAAATTTGGAGTGAAAATATTGAAAATGGCCTAATTTACACACGTGCATAGAAAATGTTGAATGACTGGGCGTAACTTGGCCATTTTTGGAGTTCAGCAAATTTTCAACATGGCCTTTTTGGGACCCCACCGCATGAAGAGTGCCGCTGATTTTGTTCGCTTATCCTGAAGGGTGATTTCGCAGAGCGACCACGCCATTCTGCGACAGAGGTGCGAAAACATGTTTCAGGTAGAATGCAAAAAATGACAGAGCTAAACTGTTCATAAGGAGGTGTGAAAAAATAGCAGTGTTGAAAATCCGGAGTGAAGATATTAAAAATTGGCAAAGTTACAAGCGTGCGTAGAAACTTCATAACGCATGCTCTTAATGAGGTCATTTTTTGGAATTTTTTCACCAGATTTGCAACATGGGCTTTTTGGGACCTCTTTCTGTGAACAGTGGCATTGTCGTTTTGTTAATCGGTCACGAAAGGTGATTCCGCGTAGCGACTGTGAAAACACCTTTTTGGACCGAGTAACGAAATGACCGTGGCAGTGTTCACAAGGAGGGGTCCCAAGAACCCCATGTTGAAAATGTGGAGCCAAAATTCCTAAAAATGGCTGAGATGTCAACTTAAGTTGAAACATCCCCCCCCATTGACTCCCATTATACGTGCTTACCTTTAATTCTTCAGTTTGTCCATCGACTTTGAAGAGAGCAGGCGTGCTCCTGGTCTGGAGAAGATGACAGCGCCAACCTCCGGAGGAAAGTCTAGGCGGGGGAGGTAAGGGGACATTGGGGCTGGGGAAACGTTGATGGACTGTTTTCTTTTTTACAGGTAAACAAACAAAGAAAGATCGCGGGGGACAGTTTTCTTTATTTACAGGTTTACTTTTTTTTTTTTTTACTCATTTGGGCACACTGGGGTGGGCTCCTAGTGTCTCCACATGCGTTTGGGGGTGTGAGATACATAAAGCCGACACGAGGATTGGGCAGTCAAGTGTCGGTAGTGAAAGTGGCTTTTGGGGCATCTGACACCAGGGTGGGCATCCCGGTGTCGGACAGCTAAAAACAAAATAATAACTTGGCACACTGGAGTGGGCTCCCAGTGTGCCACAGTAGTGGTGAGGGGGGGAAACGACATGCCCAGGGTATGAAATTTGTGAAAAAATGTACATGCCCACTTGGTCATGTAAGAAGAAAATGTACATGCCCAACAAATTATTTACATGCCGCCCCTTAGTTTACATAATTTTAGACGTCATGTTCACTGGACCATGCACTTACGTTTTCATCACCACCACTAGGGCTGGCAGAAGCAGCATGCAGTGACAGTGTTCTGGAGCCATAAGCTTTGGCAGTGGGCCTTCTTTTGCCATTTTTCCACCACAGTGTTATGGCACCTTCAGGGTTATAGTCACTAAGCTGGGGTCCATTCAGAGATATAGACATTAGGTCGTGTAGGGTGTCTGGGCGTAATCCAACCCTCCAGTCATTTTTTATTCTTCCCATCAGAGAGAAGCCTCGTTCTGCAGCAGCAGTGTGAACAGGAATCGGCAGAATGATTCTGACAATGGCCAGCACATTTCGAAATTGTTGATCCTGCACATCCATGAAGAATCACTCTGCCACAATTTCAGAGACTTACAACTTTCAACAGACAGCAAGTGGAGTACGTGCTTTTTTAAGTCTAGCCACTCCAGCAGTACCAAAGTAACATCAACTCCACGAGACTCTAGGACCACTTTATAGTGATCAACAATTGTTTGAATTGCTTCATCTCCATATGTTTCAAGTGCCTCTGTGGATGTTGGCCAGGACTGAAAATTTAAAGCTCTTGCAGCTAGTAGCACTTTATTGGTCGTGAAGGACTGAAATCGAGACTCAATGTGCTGTGACGTTTTCTGAAGAATTTTTTTGATCTCTGAAACTGTGGCTTCTACAATGTCTGAAGGAGAACCTGATCTGTGCCTGCTAGTTTCATTAGTTAAGTCAACACTGTTGTACTGAGTTAGGTTCTCATTTACAGATGTAAGTGTTATGCGGTGAAGAGTTTCTTGATTCGAGAAACCATTTAGTTTTTGAATTGTGCTTTCTACTCTGCTGTGAACTTTTCAACAGTGGCATCCTCTTGCTGAAAGCACAGACTAAGAGCAAATAAGTAACCAAAAAACACTTTCAGAAAGTTCATATATATAACACATTTTAAAGTCTTAAGCACTTTAAGTATTCCTAGTGCTTTTTGGCCATGATCCTGCTTGTTTGTCAGTGACACATGTTCGAGGTGAGGCACTAATGCAGCCTAGTTCCTTTCAAGGGCAGAAATGGCCCGTTCTCTGTGTGCAAGCCACCTAGTGCCACCAGTGTTAACTGGTTTGACCACATTGATATTTAAAAGGGATCCCGTTTCCTGTAGGCCTTTCCAACTTTTTGGTGACCTGTGGTAAAACGAGTAAATGTTCAGCAGAAGTTGTTCTAATAACTTGTAAAAGGGACAGTCTCTGAACGAATCCTTTACAGCAAGCTCTAAATGATGTGCACCACAGTGTATGTCAATGAGGTGTGGGCACTGGAAATCTTGCTTTATTCGACTAAGGACACCTGAAGTGCTCCCCAACATTACAGCAGCACCATCATGTGCCGCACTTATCAGCTTATGTTTCCAACCACCATCCTTTAAACTGCCTTCATCCCTCTAAAGCATTAATCACAGTATTTAAAATGCTTTCTGTATTAGGGACACTGACTGGTTTCAGTGCAAGAAATCTTGTTGCAGGTAGGCCATTTTCAAAAACACGTACATAAATGCCCTCCTCCTCAGTCACACTTTTATCTGTGCAGGAATCAACAAGAAAAGAAAAGAAGTCATTGTCTTGTAGCAGACTAGCAGTAGTGCTTTGAATATCTTGGGCAATATAGTGAATGAAGACACGGCATTGCTTGTCACTGCTGTAACTGTGACCCATAGCGTCATCCCCATGATTTCTTCTTTGTAAATCTATCAACCCAGGAAAATCCCTGAAAGGCCTTTCGGTCCTAGCAACGTAATATGCAGTACAGAACAATTTACAAATTTGATCCATTTCTTTTTGTTCCATAAATTGTATGGATTTCTCTATTGGTCTTTCTCCAACGTTTGTTTTATTTGCAATGTATGCCATCTCAGCATTTTTGTGTGCTACGGACACTTCATGTGCTGAGATAATGTGTACTCTAAAAGTACTGCATCCAGTTCTGAAATTATTTTTGCTTTGGCTTTTATCATAACTCTGACACCATGTACAGAACATGGCACATTTATCCGTGTCATACGTAAGCCACTTCTGGCCCTTTTTCCAGGATTCCTGAAATTTTCTAACTTCGGGGCCTTAACTTGGCTTTCAGTACAAGCAGAAGCACTTGAGGAAACTTCAGTGGTCACAGCAGTTTCACTGTCTGGGCAAGGAGATGGTGGGGTTATAGCTGTGCCTGTAGTAGTTCTAGTACTTGGTGTTAGGGAATCCGAGTCGGCTCCCGCAGTCTCATCAAAACGCTTTCTCTTAAATCCAAATTTAAAAAAACTCATTGTATCTGCCTGGCTGTTCGGAGTTGAACATGTGAATACTGATTTTAAGAATTTATTTGTGTTACTCAGCATTAATAAATGCAACAAGGAAAAAAGTGTGTCTTGTCTTTTTTTTTTTATAATTACTTAACAAGAAAACCTGACTGTGTTGTCTGATTATTTGTTATAACAGGTATTCAGATTTTAGATAGCCCACGGATAGTGTAGCCTGTAAAAAGCTAGAGATTTTTTATAACAGTATTCAGATTTTAGATAGTCCACACACACATAGCGTAGCTTGTCAAAGGGTAACACATTTTTTTATAACAGTATTCAGTATTAGTCCACTCAGCGTTAGCGTAGCTTGTAAAAAGCTAACAATATATATATATTTTTTTACAACAGACTAGTATTCAGATTTTAGATAGCGCAGCTTGTAAAAAAGCTGAAGATTTTTTTATAACAGTATTCAGATTTTAGGTAGTCTGAGTAGCTTGTAAAATGGCTTTAAACTTCAAGTAACAGGCTTTATTTCAGATCCCTTTATTTATAGGGAACAGAGGTTAGAAGAGCATTAATTCAACTTTATAGATTGGCAGCAACACTCCCCTCTCAACCTTAATCTACTTAGGTTATGTACTTTTTACAATTTAGGGCCAGGGAGGGCAATAGCTCTACTAGCTGAGTGAACTCCCACCACGCCTTTCTAAAATACAATCTCAGCCTCTGCTTTCTGCTCCCTCCAATATCACTTTACTTATTTTTTTATGTGATGCCTAACCCTTGCCTCAGTCTCACTCTCAGCTTTTGTTTTACTGATGGAGAAAGAGGAATGTCTAGGAAGGAGAGATAGGTTTTAGTGGTAAAGTTCCCAAGAAACTGTCGGGTAGCAGCAACTGAGGGAAAAATAGACCGCTTCTGCAGCCTGAAAAGTATATGTATGGCAGCCAGGCACCAACACCGAGACTATCTAGTCTAGTAGCTTCTTATTTTCAGTAGTCTGCCTGTTGCCTTGCACTGCAGTCCAGATTCCAGACCACAAACTGTGATTAACTAGCTGCACTTTAGATCAGCTAATTTATAGCTGTTTTAATTAGCTGAGTGACAGTCTGACTGAGAGTCCCTCCCTCCCTGTCTGCACTGCAAATTGCAGCCATTCCCTCAGGAGTTGTTGTTCCTTCTTAGTTTACTATTTTCACCCCAGAAATAAAAGAAAACACTATATGGTACATAGTTGGTAATGGTAACTGGTAAGGGTAAATTGTAATTCGTTTTATATTTGCTCTGTCTGGTCGAGTTTGCAGATCACCATGAGTTCAGTACACTCTCACAGTTTCACCCTCACCCGCCTCAAAGTCTCCCCAGTTCACAGTGGAGTAATTTGGGCAGTAGCTCTTAAAGGAGCTTTAAATTTTAAGGGTAATTTTTTGTTTGCATTACCCGCCTGTCCCGCCTAAATCAGAGTCCCTCCGGACCAACCTCCCCACCTCACAGTGGAGTAATGTAGGCACTAGGCAGCAGTGCAGCACAGTAGCTCTTAAAAGAGCTTTAATTTTTTTCTATAAGTTTAATTGCAATCTGCAATCACGATTGCTGGTCACTTGCTCTCGCAGCAGGCGTCCGACTCTAACAGTTCACACTATGGCGCGGAATCGCGCTCCGACAGGTCTGTGATATGCACTGAAGGGGCAGGCAAGCAGTCAAGAGACAGTACGCGATTGGCGTCTGATCGTGCAAACCCGCCTCTGCTGCAGCCAGCGGTTGGCTAGTCATGCGAAGAAAGCGATGACCCCCTCAAGCGCGCAGCTTAGCAGTCAGCTGACACTGGGACGAGCAGTTAGGTGTACCTTGTGATCGTGTCCCGGTGTTGGCTGTCTGTGCCTGCGCAGTCCCAGCTCAAGTTGCCCACTCGTTTAAAGCCACAGCACATCGGGAAAAACAGAATGCAGCAGCAATACCTCAGGTGCCCCGCGGGGCAGGCACTGAAGAGCAATAGGTGTCCTAGTACAAAAGTGCCTGCCCTGGGGTACCTAAGGTATAGGAATTTCGCACCCTGGACATGCCGATATGGGGATTGGGCACCCCGATGTTGGCATGGGTATGGGCGGGTGTGGGGTGGACAGCACACAGTGGGAGTGAGCGGGAGGGTTTTATTTTCTTTTGGGGACTGCCTGCATAACCACATCACTGTGGCAAGCTGTTTTCTGTTGTTCTGCCATCCCTGGCAAATGTTAAACTATGTCACCTACAGGTACAGTTACATTGCTAACTTCACAGGACGACTTTTATTTGAAACTGCACATAAGGCCTTTTATTTGACAGTTTGACTGCTGGGGATCATCGTCTTCATGTGTGCTCTCCTACTGCCATACCACCGCACTCTTCTGCCTGCGGCTTTTGGGGGGGGGGGAGGCAAGGGGGAAGAAAGAGAGAGTGAAATTCAGAACTGTGTTTTTGATGTAGGAATATATCATACAGAAGGCACTTTACAACAGCTCTCAGCTGATGACAGGGAACGGGGATTATATAAATATCAAAGGACGAGCCGCGTCACTAATAGTTCGGCTCTGTCCTTTGAAATCTTTTCCAACTCTGTCCGAAAACTAGAAAGTTTCATCAGCAGCCTGCCTACTGATTTGCCTGCCACAGACCTGCCCCCTGAACAGAGTTCTCCAGTGGACACACCCCTCTCACACCTCTCTATAGCAACTCTCGTATCATTTCATTTGCGCTTGCGCGCATGACGAACTGAAAAAGGAAGGTTTAAATCATGGATGCCAGATGTGTAGATGTTTACAGTTAAACTAGCTACTTAATTGTCTTCCCTTTTTATGGCTGTGGTCGGAGCCTACATCCATCTTGCTGTCTGTAGCTGGAAAAATTGAATACCGTCGAACACATTTTTGGAGTTTTTAATGCATCTTTTCATATCTACAAATCACTATGCCAATTAAAATAAAATACTCCCTTCTTTCTGTTTTGAATGTTGGAGACAGAACTCCAAGCTTGCTTATCAGATGGCCATTAGGAGACTGAAACGGCTTGTTAAACATTGATTGCCTATTAAACTGGAGATTTGTTCCCCCTTTGAAATGCAACAGTTTGCACGTTTAAATACTTAGCATTTATACATTTTTTTGCTACTAGCTTCAGTTCGGCAGGTATTGTCTTTCAAGGAAGATTCATACCTTATGAATGTCACCTAGGGTTGCCACCTATCTGTTTTTTGACCGGATAATCTGTTTTCTAGGGTCCTTATTTGTTCATCGGGTTTTGATTAAATGTAGTCCAGTTTTTGAGCCATTTTGAGTGCTCATATTCGCTTAAAACTGCTGTATCAAATCAGTCACTGATCTGGCTGTATTGCATGTCCAGGTTACAAAGAAGTAACAGTGGAAGGAGACAGAGGGCTACAGTACCCAGTCAGGGTGCTGAAGCATGAGCAGACTTGATAGACCAATAGGCCTACTCTGCTGGCGTCTAGTATGTTAGTATGTCAAGTTCTGTTGTCATTCAGACTTGCCTTTGTTTGTAAAACCAGTCTGTCTGGGAGGTGTAAAGTATGGCCATTAAGATCATTAGCAGTAAATTAACCCAATCTTTTCCACTCTGAATTTTAAGTATGGTCTTTCATTGCTATGACAGGAAACAGCTTTTACACCTTTATGTACTCTCATGTGTTTCTTTTTGTTTGTCCAATATTCGGGTATGTTTTAGACCCATTTTTGTTAAATTAATAATCTAACTTTTTTTGCATTTATCACTACATTTGCTAATTTTTTGTATTACCTGAACATTCCATGATATTAGCTATATTTATACAGGTCATTCAGCCAAACAGCATGGAATGGTGTGTTTGAAATTGTGGAATGTCTTAGAAATATGAAATGAAACAGCAGTAGCTGCTGAGGTAAAGGGGAACACGGTGCAGTATTAAGGGTACTACAAGCACCAATAATTAAGTTATCAAAATTTGGTCAAAAGATCAGAATACATGACTAACATGGAAAGGAAAATGGGAACATGTTTAACAGAGGGTTGAGCAATAAGCTGTGAATGAGATTGGTGCATCCAGCAGACCTGAGTTTGATTCCTACAGCCTCCACTTGCATACTGTGTGACCCTGAGCAAGTCACTTAACCTTCCTGTGCTCTTGGGTTACTCCAATATGGGCTATGTGGCCTATGGGAGTTAACCTGATTGTCAAAGAATAAAAATAATTAACTGAATAAATAAATCAAATAAATAACAGTATAAAAATTATTTCCTATCACTATTAATGTCTATCCCAACATTACAAATGACTTTGGAGGAGAAGCGATATACCCGCCAGTCATAGAAACGGGTGGAGCCATAGGCGGAGTTTTGGGTGTGGTTTAGTATCCAGTTTTTACCTCATCCAAAGGTGATAACTCTGTCACCCTTTCCCAGCAACTAATCTAAAAAGATTAACAGTTTTTTTTTTTTTTTTACCTCTTAAAGATGATGGGAAACAGTTTTTAGACTTCTAGATGCCCTCTTGTTCTTAAATTGGCTACCCACCATTCCGATATGTTTTTGACCTTTTTTGTTAAATTGATTTAATTTTCTTGCCTTTGTAACTACCCTGAATCCCTCTGCAATTGCTGCTCTCTCCTTTCATACTGCCTGAACATTCTACAACATCAGAAACTCCCATTCCAGGCCATTCAGATGGATAGCATGGAATGGGAGTTTCTGATGTCCTAGAATGTCTTAGAAATATGAAACTCAAGAGCAGTAGCTGGTGAGGAGAGTGGAACTCTATGTAGATCTTGGGGCACCCCAAAGCTAGATTGATTATTTATCAAAAAATCAAAGCATATCAGAATATATAGCTGTTATAAAAAGGAAGATGGAAGGGCAGTTAAATATGTAAAAATGATTTTCTGTCTCCTTTAAGACACTGTCTAATAAGCGCTGTCTCAGACATATGCCAGGTCTTCTGTGAACTATCCAGGCTAAATATATAGCAGTCAGCAGGCATTTTTTACTGTGCGTTTTGGGAAAAAAATATATTGAGCTACAGCAAACACACATACTGCACACACCATCTTCGTGGCCACAACATTCAAAATAAATACAGCAATTTAATGTTATAAAACAATAAAGAAACTGTTTGTCATTGAACACAATGAAATTCAGTTTACATTATGTAACCCCCTTGCAAATGGGGGTTCCTAGAAATGCCAGTCTGGGTTTACCCTAGCCGGTTTTGTTCTGTCCTTCTCCTGCTGTCTCTCGGGCTTCTCCTTACTTGGCCTCTAATTTTTCTGGCTTCCCAGGTCCTGTTTGCCCTCATGTGTGCCCCAGCTTGCAGTCAAATGAAAATCCAGCCTCTCGGGGCTTAAACTGCTGACCACGGGCTCCTGCTGCAAAAGCGCTGCCTACAGGGCAGCGAGAGTCGCGCTGGCGCGCAAAGCACCTTTGTTGTGGAGCCACTTGTTTTGCGGTCGCCTCGGGGGCTGTGCCTTGGGTCCCGGGATCCCTTCCACTTATTTGGGACCCGATGACCACGGACAGCCTGCTGGGGGACCTCTCAGATGGGAATTAAAGGAGTTCTGACCGGGGCTCATTTAAGTATGCCTGGGAGGGGCCCCGGTCATCTGAATATTGCATAACAGTGTGTCTGGCTGCCTCCAGGGTAGCTATGTTCAGCTCCAGACAAAAAGTAAAGAATTAAAATGTTTTAAATAGTGGGACTGTTGCTGCTTGTTGGGAATATACTGTGCATGTGGGGAAAAGTGTTTAAAGTTAAAATGAGTACTGTTTCCCTGGCAATTCCAATATCTGGGACTCTGTGTGTCAGCCTGTCAGCTGCTGCAAGGGGAGCTTGCATAAGTGCAGTAGCAACAGGAAAAGTAAAATAGCCATGTTTTTCATCTGTGCAGCGATTGCAAGTCCAGCCTTTAAGCTATAAAACTGTGGGGCATGTGAGGCAAATAATTACTTCTTTCTGGCTGTACCAGGATATTATTCAGGACTGTATCTAATCTGCTATAAGGGACAGTGGGTTAAGCAGCCATTGCCAGCAGTACAGCCAATTGGAATTGCAGCAATAGAAAGCCAAGACTTGTAGGACATTCACTGCATCTCATGGGTGAGCACCCAAGTGCTTATGGGGGCTTACAGGGACATTATTTTAGGCGCAAATTCCACAACCCAATTGTGCCTCTAGTGTTCTGATTGACAGGTCCTTCAGCAACTTGGAGACATGTCACCCCATCCTTGCTACCAATCAGGAGTTGAGCTAGGAGCTCTATAAAGAGACAATGTTGCCAGTTTGTCTGGAGATTCGGAGGGGGAGGGGGAGAGAGAGCAGCAGAGCAGGCTCCAGCCTGCTGGGAGCGCCTCATGGGGGAGGGGCTCAGGCTCCAGCCATGCCATCAGGCCTGGGCCACTTCAGTCTTCAGAGGGCATTTGTTATTTTCTTCAGTTAACTAATTACAATAATTGGGCTTTCTGCAACAGCTAGTCTGGAGGTTGCCAGTACTGTCCTCCAGAGGCTAGCCTTCCCTCCCACGTCGGGGAAAGATGTGGACTGAAGAATCAGATGTCCAGCAGTGGTGAGAGCGCTGACCAGACCAGATGACATCATGCAGTGGTGAGAGTGCTGACCAAGTACCTCAGCGGTGAGAGAGCTGAAGAAGTCTTCAGGATGCCTTCGATTGCGGATGAGACCTGTGGAGGACCTGAGTGAGTACCCTCGTACCTCCAGGTGCGAGGGAGAAGCTAAGCAAGTAATCTTGGGGGCTCCATGCCCCATTAAGAAATGTGTGCTGTTAAGTGTGAAGTACTGAAGTCAACAGTCTGGGCAACTAACCCTATAAGAAACTGCCTAGTTCAAGTAATGGATGCATCTTGTCTGTGGCCCAAATGGCTAAGTTGCAGGTGCAGCAAGATGCTGGGCTTAGTGAATCATATAAATGTGTAGCTATGGGTTAGAGTCCTGCCATCGTGGAGCTGTCTGCTAAGACGCGCTTGCCACTTCATGAGACAGGAGGCCCTAGAGCATATTAATTACTAAGATACCTTAAAGAGAATGTACCTGTGTCTGCACAGAATTTTGTCTAAGAGCGCTTGGTATAAGTGTTAAACGGCTAGACGTGCTGGATAGGACTCCGCTTGTGGATAATGTTCTTGGTATATAGAATGTACTGGATGTGACTGCCTGTGTCTAAAGTATGGGATGCTTGATAAAAGTGTTGCAGGGATTTATTTAACTCCAAAAATTGATTAGCGTTTTGCTCATAAAAGTGCTAAAATACTGTGAAAATGCATAGCACCTGCCTCACTGTGTTTAACGAACATAACACTGCTAGAAAACCTATATAAATACTTTCTGTACAGTTAGCATTGTCCCAAGAAAAAAACCTGCTAATCAATTATTTAAAACCCTGGTGTTGTTGCCAACTTACTCTGGATGGATGCCTTTTGGTATATGAAGTACTGGATGTGACCGTGTTTAGACTGTGTTTAGGATGCTTGACAGAAGCATCACTCTTATTGCATTGGATGGGACTTTCAGATATTGTGCTGAATGTTCTGGATGTAAGATCCACAGTTTATTCTGGAATGTTCGGAAGTCTGCAAGTGCAGGGCAATCCCTGATTTGTCTGCTAAAGTGCAGGGCAATCCCTGCTGTGGTTGTAAATAGTCATTTGCTGCTTTACAAAAAATCTGTTTCCAAGTTGCCTCCACCCTCAAATTAATAGCCAGCCACCTTGACCAGCTGCAACTCTTTCAGGCCTGCAGCATCTTGAACTGTGGTATCTGTTTAACCAGTATGGTATGAGATTGCGGGGTTTCTGCTGTCTCTGGGACTGGTACTAGTGTGGGTATTATTAGTAATTATGTTTAACATCTGATTTATCAGCAACCAGATAGCCAGGGCTCTGGATGTCTTAAGTCGAATGACAAAATGTGATTTATGTCTGCCTGTCAATATATAGCCACCCAGCTGGAGGGTTCACCAGCAAAATCCAAAAGGATCTCTGTACATGTGTAAATACGGTAAGATAACCTCTTCTCCTCCTGTTTCCCTTTCCTAGCTCCTTTATTACCCCCGAAATAAATATCTTATTTGTTTGAAATCCTGTGTGAGCATATTATTAAAGAGAGCCTTTAATTCAGAATGTGGAAATGTGAGGAACTGTGTATTGGGGCATGTCTGGGGAAGGTGACTGGTCATCGTGGGTGGTGTAGCAGCTCAGGGGGCTACACCCAGTACCATCTCACCCATGTAAAGCACCCTGAGTGGAGGCACTGCGCAAAGGTTTTAAAAAATGTTATGAGTTAGCGAACCCAACCCCCTTAGCCTATGTCCAGGGTAGTAGGCAGGGGTGTAACACTGGGGGGGGTGGCGCTGCCCAGGGGTTACAATTAAATTTCCTTTAAATATTTGTTATCCTATATTTTGTATCCTGGATAGTGCAGGGGAGCTGCTACATCTCAGTGTCATGGGATCTTCATTGTACACAGTTTTGCACTGTACTTACTCAGGATGTCCCAGATTAGATGCAATATCTTGTTTACAGTGGAGTCATGATATCATTTTTATAATGCATTTATTCAGGGTAGCCTAGTCCAGATGTAAAATATTGTTTTCAGTGTGTTCTGATTTTACGCAATGCAGCATAAGATTTTAGATTTTAGCAAGGCGTTTGAATGAGTGCCTCATAATGGTTTCATAGTAAAATGGGGAGATGGGGTGGAAGGACAGGCAGGACAAGGTAATCCGTGGAGTCCCTCAAGGTTCAGTATTGGGGCTACTCTTGTTCAATGCCTACGTCTCGGATATGGGGGGGGGGGTCAAAAATAGGTTGAGTCTCTTTGCGGATGATTCAAAAATGGGAGCAGTGGTGGATTGTGTAAAAGCGAGGGAGACAGTCCAGAGGATCTGGATACTCTGGAGGGGTGGACAAGGAGGCGGGGTCTGAAATTTAATGCCGGGAAATGTAAGGTACTTCATTGGGGGTTAAAAACCCAGGTCATGTATACACCCGGGGGTGGGGGGTGACACTGCAAGCTACATTGGGAGAAGGGGATTTAGGGGTGGTGGTAGACGTCAAAATGAATAACTCTGAAAATTGTAGAAGAACAGCAGTCAAAATAAATAGGATACTGGGCTGCATAGCCAGGGGTGTTACGTCCAGAAAAAGGGAGGTGATCTTTCCTCTGTGTAATGCCTTGGTCAGGCTGCAGCTTGAGTACTGTGTACAGTTCTGGAGACCTCATCTGAAGAAGAATATAGTACTGCTGGAGAGGGTTTAGAGGAGAGCAACCAGGATAATTCAGGGCATGGAGGGGAGGCCTTATGAGGGGAGATTGGAAGAGCTTGGGCTTTACTCACTGGAGGAGAGGAGGGATAGGGGAGACATGATAAAGGTTTTCAAGTATGTAAAGGGAATAATTAGAAGCTGTTTAGGTTAGAAAAGGGGGGAACAACCAGGGGCCATGCGTGGAAGCTGGAGGGGGAAATTATGGGGATGTGGGCATAGGAAGCATTTTTTCATTGAGAGGGTGGTGGAGTCGTGGAATGCACTGCCTGGGGGGGCTGGTGGAAGAGGGTACAGTGGAGGGCTTCAAGAAGGGGTAGGATAGGTACCAGGGGAAATTGAAACAAATAAATATCCTCTTGGGGGGGGGGGATGGTAAGGCGAGCAGCCATTAGGTTGCTGGCTTTCGAGCAGACAAGACAGACCAGTTGGCCTATTCTGCTGGCTTATAGTATGTTAGTATAATATTGTGTAGATGTAGAGTCCCACTGAAAATAAGATGCCATGTCTTCTGTGAACTATCCAGGCTAAATATATAGCAATCAGCAGGCATGTTCTAGGAAAATACATTGTAAAAATGTGTTAAAGGAAGACCACGTTGAAACTGCCTCTCAGCAGATTAGCATTGTGCAAATTCTTTGGAAATAATGGGTAAAAGCATCCCAAAAGCTCTCCACAGCCATATAGGCTCTGACCAGAGTTTGTCTTGTCCTTACATTACTGGAAAGTCAAAACTGGAGAAGAATGTAGGTCAATCTCTTAGGACGATTTTGGCTGCCTCCAGACTGTTGCAGGGTTCATTTTTGGGTGGGAATTGGTACAATTGGCACACAGTTTTTAATTTTGACACCATTTTTCTTCTACCTTGAGAACAACTTGCTCGGTGTTATTGAAGTTTTAAACTGATCTTTCATGAATCTGGGCTCAGTTGAACAATATGACCCATTATTTTTGACCCTCACTTTTTATACCCAGTGGGTCAGTGTCCCACATAGATAAATATCTGAAATGAACTCTGCTGTTATAGTTCTCATTTCTTTCTGGTAGCCAGATCTGCAGAGCTGTGGGGAATAATAAACTATATTTTGTTTTGGTATCCTTCCATCTCAGACACTGATTCTCTTTTCAGAGTGTTTGATTGTTGTGATCTTCAAGGATATTGCCTCCATTAGGCCACACCTTTGGAACTGTAAGCCATCAGCGTTAGGACAACATGGAAACTTTAGCTAGCTGTGGGCCGCCCACAGTAATGTACAGCGTGTGTGTTGGTGGTCCATCATTTCTCAGTTCTTTTCCTGCCATCAATCATCCTTGTCGAACCTGCTGATGGAAAAGAACGCCGTCAGCTTAGAAATAGCTGTTTGTTCTTTTTACTTTTATTGGTGCTTTATTGTTGTGTCTCTATTTATTTTGTTTTTGTTGACCGGGAAAGTGCACTAGACAAATCCTGCCTATTTTCAGGTACCACCCGGGAGAGGGGGATACAGATGAATGCCAACTGACTTTGAACCAGATTAAGCTGTTGGTGGTATTTTTAGTGAATGAGGGAAATTTGGCCTGGACACCGGGGAAATTCCCCATCTCTTTTAAATAAGTGCCATGGGATCTTTAATATCCACCTGAACTACCACCAATCCAGGCAGATGGGACCTCGGTTTAACGTCTCATCCGAAAGACGTGCCTCTGAAGTCACATCGCCGGAAGTCCTGAGAAGGCCTTTATTTCAGTATCATAAGTGCGGAGATAAGATTTATATATGAAGAGGACAGACACGCTGTTTGCACCTGTCTCATAATGTGAGGACTTGTGAAATTTGCCAGGGCTTCAGCTAGGATACAAGGCGACACCGTATGAAAGTTCTAGAAAATTTCCTTCTATTAAAGACATTGAAAGCCATGGCGAAGAGCCGGCGCCCGGTGGCGCTGAGGACTGAGGCGCTGGCGCCTTACCTCGCGCTACGCCGGCGACCCATGTTTGGGAATGAGCATGGGCTGCTGGGGGTTAGCAGGGATGGAGATGGATTGAGTGTCCGACGGACTGCTTTTCATCTCCAGAGAGGGGGGAGATTGGTGGCTGGTGCACGCCTGACCCCTGGTGGAGGCTGGGACTCTGCGCCAATGAACCGCTACTGCGTGGGGGGCGGTGCATGGCAGACGGTTGACGGGGCTGTGTGCGGGAGCGTGCACGTCCCCGTTGCAGGCGTCACTGCACGCCACGCGACCGCAGGGGACAAGGAAACTGCTCCCGGAGAATGACGGGGTAGCTCACAGGCACCACACCTGGCTAGCCACGGCACAAAACTTATTCGGTTTTGGTGGGAGAGGGCCCCCCTCTGCCGACCCCACCAAGGGGTTAAGCCCTGGAGCTAGTGCCGGATGGTGGATTCCAGGGTGATGGGGGCTGGGGCTCCTCCAGAATGTGAGGGCTGCGGAGCAGAGGAGTATACCTAGTGAATATACATTCACTAAAAAAAATACCACCAACAGCTCAATCTGGTTCAAGGTCAGTTGGCATTCATTGTATCCCCCCCTCCCCTGGGTCGTGCCTGAAAATAGGCAGGGTTTGTCTAGTGCACTTACCCGGTCAACAAAAACTGAAAAGGAAAAAGAAAAAAAAAAAACAAAGAAAGCCATGGAGAAGGGAGAAGGTTTAAAACTTGCTTCTTTCTCACTGTTAGCCGAAAAGTGGCCGTCAAAGTCTAAAGATAGGGACAAGTAAGTCGTCCTGGTGGCTCTCCTCTTCTTCCAACCATAAGCACACACACAGAGAAAGACAGGTCTGCTTTGCTGGTAAGATCCGGGTTGCCATTGGGACGAAGTAAACAATTACTAGTGCCTGCTCCGGCAGCACTGACTACAGGCCCCTGACCATTGCTGAGACACCAAGGTTGGGGCCTGGCTTAGGCACTGCTGTACCTACTATGGATATAGTATGACGCCATCATTGTTGAGCCAAGACCTGTCTGTAGAGGTAGTTCTGGCCCATTTGGAGGGTGCTGCCAACTCTCAGGATGTGCTACCATCGTTTTGCGAAATGATCCAATGCATTCTGCCAGTGCAGGCTGTTATAATGCCCATGGGCACTTCTGATACTCTGGTCCCCTTTTCAGTAGCATGCCACAGATACCTGCCTCTCCGCCACTGCCGGCATCGCCGGTCTATTCTATGACTCCCATCATTGATCGTGCTGATGACCGTGAAATGGAATATGATCCTGACCGCATGCACTTAAAGCAGGATTTAGAGGAGAAGCATGAGGGTGAACAATTTCAGGAAGGCCCCCCTGCTCTAGCTCTACCATCTAGTCCTGTAGTGAGGACTCTGTGGTCTGTACCCTACTATCTCCTCCTTAGGGCCCATCTTTTTATGCCATGGTGCTACAAATACAGTCTACCATGGGCTTTGAGGTGCAAGAGGAAGATTCCACTGAAAGGAATCTCATGGAATTTTTGGACGTGCCCACTACCGCTCTATTATCATTCCACCTATATATCTTTCATTAGAGGATGTTACTTTAGCTGCATGGTACAGATCAAACTCTTTGCCTGCAGTTCCTAGAAAGGCTGATGAGCAGTATCCTGCACCATCTACTAAGTAAGCATTAAGCCACGACGGAGGTGGGCTTTAATGCTGGATTGATACATAGAGGCGGTGGGGGCGAGGCCCACCGCCCCCATGCATCAATCGCAGTAGAGCCCACCGGCGGGTGGCAATGCCTTGTATCATGGGCAGTGTGAGGACAGAGTCGCCCAGGAGCCTATATTTTGTCTCGCTTACAACTACATAAGAGGAGGAGGCGTGCTGAGCAAACTTACGGTGCACTTACAGATCGGGTAACAAACCGGCATTACGATGCTTATGCGGTCAAAAGACTCTGTACCTGTAATGATACCAAGCAGCGTGGCTGACATGCTCCTCCAACAGCTGTCCCCATGTACGCGGCTATTTGTTTCTTATCACCCGTTGGAGGTCTCGGGTGGACGCCTCCCTCGCCACGGTGTGCGCGGTCACAAATTTGCATGCGGGTCGATCACTTCCCGGTGCCTCTCGTACAGTTCTCCGACCGTACACCACTTCCCTGCATGGGGTCTCTGTATGGGACTGGTTCACCTATCGCTCCTGTGCGCGCTTGCTTGTCTCCCCTCCCCCGCCCGCTTCCGTCTGCCTCTGGATTGTCTCACTCTTGGTCTGCCACGCTTCCCTCTCTAACACTCGCTCCCCTGCTGTGCCCAGTGCTGCTAGGCTGGGGGTCTGGCTGCTCAAGGTACTGCCGAAGCGGGCACGGCATATACCCTGGGTTAATACCCGCTTCGGATGCCGTCTCGTGACCGTCCTACGCCTATCGGGTAGCGCCATCACAGGCACACTATTAATGCCGTGTTACAAGCCTCATTATGCTAACCAGTCAGGCATGACTGCTCATGTTAGTCTAGGGACCCTAGATATATGAGTACTTTGCCTCCTGATAAAGAATATAGGAGCTAGATTTGATAGGGAGACATACTTATTCCTCGGCATCCTTGGGCCTTAGGATTGCAAACTACCAGGCCAACATGAACAAATATCAGAACAGCTTGTTTAAAGCTGCTTGTACTGCTGCTGAGGCTTTGCCTGATGGCTCTGCCAAGAATGATCTGCTAAAAACATGGTCTGCAGGTGCTGAGGTTGGCTAACATTTGCTGTGCTCAGCTTATGATGTATTTGATGCCTCTGCCAGGGCTGCAGCTTCTGGCTTTTGCATGAGGAGATATTCTTGGCTTAGAGTTGCTGGCTTTGCCAATGATGTGCAACAGAGGCAGTTTTGAATGCTTCCTTTATAGGGTCAAAACTGTTTGGCTGTGATGTTAGAGATCCTATGTGGACTTCAAATATAACTTTTAATGTCTGTAAAATCCTTGTATCCCACGCATACTAGAGGTAGTGGTCAGGGTCTCTCTTGTCCGCCTGCCGCCCGAGGTAGTTATGCCTACCGTCAGCAAGGCTGTGGCAAGGAAGTGGGCACCTTCTGGGTCCCTTTCCTGGTGCCCACACAAAAGCACTCAAAGGAATCCATTCCGGTGGCTCTACCATCCCAGGTACCGCCTGACTCTCTCTTACATCTCCACCCCATCTCCACATCAGTTGTTACTTCTAGGGGTAAGTGAAGGGTGCAGGATCTCCATGCATCTGAAACAATGTCAGGAGATCAGTACAGACAAGTGAGTTTTGGAGATCTGTTCTCTGGACATGAAGGATGTATACCTTCATGTAAAGATCAGTAAATCCCACAGAGAATACAGTGCTCCCTCGCTATAATGAACCTCGTTATACCGAATTCATGGTTATAACGAACGTTTAGCGTGGCTCCAGTCCCTAATAAAAAAAAAAAAAATGCCAGTGCTGCTTGCTGCTGCGCAATGTAAAACAATTGCAATTAAACCAGTTTTCACTTAACTTTAACTTAACTGACTGCCAAGCAGTGTATTAAAGTGAAAGTTAAGTGACAGTAATTAGAGAATGCAGTTATGTCAAGTACTGTATGTAACAAGAAAAAAAAGTGTTTGTGGGCTCAACTATATCTTAAATGGCATCAGTAATTTGATTAGCCCAACAGAGTTGAATAAATGGTGCTCCTTCTAGGGAAGATTATCCAAAAGAAAGAACCATGCATAGCAAGAAGCTTCTACATTCATTGAAGTGCACTCAAAACCAGCACTGCAGCTTTTTCCACCAAATGTCGAATTTTACTTACTGCCAAAAAGAAAACACACATATTAAATAGACAGAAAATTATTAGCACAATGCTCATGTATATGGTGCTTAATGCAGATGAGTTCAGAAATGCTCAAGAACATTTTGTTGCTAATTCATTTCGTTCGGCAAATCGGCAGTTCGCCAAGCGCTAACTCAAGTCAAAATAACATTTTTAATTTTATTTCACAGACTCCACGGGCCCTCAAGACTCTTTTCTTGGCTCAGTTGCCTATTCCTTTGATTTCAGGATCGATTCATGCGCCATTCACAACCGAAGGAGAAACGCTGGCAACATAAGCTTAACTTCCACACCATTATTGCTTCCTTCTCCATGCTGCTTCCGTCTTGGACAAACGCCTACGTGGTGAAACCACAATACTACGAGCTGACATTTCTGACGTGTGACATCTTCATCAGAGCTCTGAAAATTGTAGAAGAACAGCAGCCAAAGCAAACAGGATATTGGGTTGCATAGCCAGGGGAATTACATTCAGAAGGAGGGAGGTGATCCTCCCTCTATATAATGCTTTGGTCAGGCCGCAGCTCGAGTACTGTGTGCAGTTCTGGAGACCTCATCTGAAGAAGGACATAGTGCTGCTGGAGAGGGTTCAGAAGAGAGTGACCAGGATGATTCAGGGTAGGGAGGGGAGGCCTTATGAGGAGAGACTGGAAGAGCTTGGACTTTACTCACTGGAGGAGAGGAGGGATAGGGAAGACATGATAGAGGTTTTCAAGTATGTAAAGGGAATAACCAGGAGTGGAACCAAGGAGCTGTTTAGACTTAAGAAGGGGGAAAAACAAGGGGCCATGAGTGAAAGCTGGAGGGGATAATGTACGGGGGGGGGGTGCGTAGGAGGCATTTTTTCACTGAGAGGGTGGTGGAACCGTGGAATGCGCTGCCTGGGAGGCTGGTGGATGAGGGCACAGTGGAGGGCTTCAAGAAGGAGTGGGATAGGTACAAGGGGAAACTGAACCTAGAGAAGACCCTCTTGGGGGCTGGGTGGGTTGGTGAGGTGAGCAGCCACTAGGTTGCTGGCTTTCGAGCAGACAAGACAGACCATTTGGCCTATTCTGCTGGCTTTTAGTATGTAGAAGCTTCTTGCTGTGCATGGTTCTTTCTACTGTATGTAACAACTTCCACCCAACCAATAAAAAGGCACTTGTACTGTCGTTAACATGACCACTTGCAGCAAAAGGAAGATATTGGGCTATTTAGTGCAGAGGAAGCTAGAGATCCTTGACAGATTGAATGGAGGAGAAAGTTTAAAGGAGATCTTGTTTGAAACCGAGTACTCCAGGTCAACAATTTGCACTTTACGAAAGCAGGTGGAGTCCCTGAGGGAATTTGTCCTTGAGTGTGCTGATTCTGATGGTCTCTGCCATAAGAAGCTGCAGAAGGCAGACGAGGCAGAAATTGATAAAGTGACCCAGATCTGGTTCAGCCAGCAGCGCTTGAATGGTGTCCCTATTTCTGGCTCATTGGTACGGGAAACAGCTAATCAGTTTGCTGCAGGACTGTATGGTGAGGCGAACACCTTCAAGTCCCCTACAGGCTGGCTGTGGCGTTTTCTTTCCTTTTCTTTTCTTTTTTTTTTTTTACTCCCCTTCTCTTCGGGAGACGCTCTACGGCCTTTTCAGCCCTCGCTCACCTACCTGGTGACCAGTGCAGTCCATCCCCCATGGAGCCGTGGTTATCCCCCCAGGCGGGGTACGGGGTGGGGGCCCATACACCCCGAGACGTCTGTCTTCCGTCAGGATGCTGTCTCTGGGCAGGTAGGGGCATTGAGGGTCGGGGCCTGGTGCTCCGTCTACCAGGAGGCCGCAAGGTGTTTTTTCCTGTGTTCTCTCGCAATGTGCCGTGTTCCCTGACGTCAAGGCGCTAAGCGCCGACGTCTGGCACATCACCCCCTTGTTAGTCATCGGTCTTGTTATACCTCGGGTCTCCACCGAGGTCAGACAAACCGAGCTCTAGTACCCCCTCCCGGAGAGGGCGAGGCAGTCCCTGGGACGCTCAAGCCCTCTCTCGGCCGGCCCTCCAGCTTCCGGGCTCGATTTCGAACCGGGTTGCCTGGTCTGTGGAAATCAACACGCTGCGCCGTCGGGCGGCAGGCTGTGGCGTTTTCAATGCCGACACGGCATCCGCCGTGTTTGTGTCACTGGTGAACAACGCTCCAGTGATGATGTTGCTGCTGCTGAGTTTTTACGGAAGTTGAAAAAAAAAAATTGAAGATGGTGGCTGTTCCAGTGAGCAAATTTACAACTGTGATGAAATGGGTCTATTTTGGCATTGTTTACCCGATGTCACTTCGGCAGCTAAAAGTGAAAGGAATGCATCCAAGGGACTTAAAGTGTCTAGAGATCAGGTAACCTGCTTGCTATGCAGCAGTGCCACTGGCAGTCACAAACTGACACCCTTTTGCATAGGCAAGTTCCAATCACCCTGTTGCTTCCATCACCTTAACATGTCATCCCTACCAGTTGAGTACGCTATCTCCAAGAATGCCTGGATGACATCTGATCTATTCTAGAACTGGTTCGATAAGTCTTTCATTCCTTCTGTTCGTGCTCGCCTAAGATCTCTGCGTCTCCCACAGAGAGCCCTACTTCTTCTGGACCAGTGCCCTGCCAACCCCCCGAAATTGCCCTGAAATCACGGGATGGCAGAATCAAAACAATTTTTCTGCCCAAAAATACCACATCTCGCATTCAGCCATTGGACAGTGGCATTATTGCCACCTTCAAAAAACACTACAGAAAACACCTTCTTGGCGATCTTGCTGCACAAACTGACTCTGTAACAGCCTTTCTCAATCAATCACCCTGAAAGACGTTGTTCACCTCTCGAGTGAAGCTTGGGCTGCTGTTTTTGGTGGGCAGTGTAAAACACTGCTGGGATGCAACTCTGGGTCCAGCACTAAACTCAGACCACTGAAGGCGAAGATGATGTGGATGACACAGATGAGAGTACAAAACCTGCTACGGATCTTAACATTTTTGAGCGACCAGAAGTGGGTGAGCTCGTCGATGACTGACTGCTTGCTTAGCAACGACCCGCTAGCAACTACTGAGCAGCTCACTGGTGACGAGACTATATCGGCGGTCTCAAAGTGCGCCATGGAGAGTGACTGTGAGAGTGAGGAGGAAGGCGAGGGGGGTAGTTGCTGAAGAAACACCAAGTTCAGAATAAGCTATCCAGGGACTGCAGACTTGTTTGTTGTGGATGGCGTGTCAGGAGGTAGCAGATTCGATTTAAGGTACTGTAGAGCTGCCAGTTGCTGTCGTACACCCGAAACCTGGGTAGGAGAGCACTGGTACAAACTAAACTTACTGACATTTGGAAATAAGCTTACTGACATTTGGATTTGAGGTCATCTTTGCTGTATTGTACTGTATAGAATTTACATTTTAATTTGGTTCACTTATTTTTTTGTTCAAACTAAAACTTAATGAATTACACAGTATCAATGTTTATCTAGTTTTTAAGTACTGTACTCTGTACTGTGTTGTGATGTGTTTGCCTTGGTTTTGGTACAGTATTTCATTGACCCTCGCTGTATCGAATGGAATGCTATAACGAACAGGCGCAAGGGCTCCGAAATTGTTCGTTACAGCGAGGGAGCACTGTACCTCTATTTTATGTTGGAAGGAGAACACGATCAGCTTAAAGTATTGCCCCTTGGCTTGTCATCTGCACCACAGGTCTTTACCAAGTGCTTGACAGTAGTTGCAATAGCCATTTGCAGGGGAAGGCTCTGTTTTCCCTTATCTGGAAGACTGGCTCCTGAAGGCTAGATCCATATCAGTTCTGATAAACACCTTGTCTTGGGCACGTCAGTTGTGTGACTTGGGTATTGCAGTAAATGTCCGAAAGTCATGTGTTTGACTCCATTCCAAAGACTGCAATACATAGGGGGGTGGTCTTGGACACAGAGAAGGGATGTGCTGTCCTGCCACAGGACAGGGTAGACATTTTGGGTGCTCAGGCACAATTGATATAAAGGAGTCACTCCGTCTCTGTGAGAACAAAATTACATCTCCTGAGTTTCATGGCTGCGGTCATAGTGACTGCCTCTGGCATGTCTTCATATGAGGATCCCTCGGAGAACACTGAAGGTCCAGTGGGATCAGTTGGTGGATGAGGTGGACCAGATGGTTCTCGCCATGTCTCGTCTTTTCAGAGAGTTGTTGTGGTGGCAGGATCATGACATCCTCCTGAAGGGCATTCCTTTCTTCGTACCAGCTTCTGTATAGATCTTCACCATGGCAGCTTTGGGCTCCAGATGGTGTTCTCATCTTGGCCCTTACCAGATACAGGGGTCCTGGATAAAGTTGGTGACCGAGCTGCATATGG
This sequence comes from Neoceratodus forsteri, assembly GCA_016271365.2. NCBI lineage: Eukaryota > Metazoa > Chordata > Ceratodontiformes > Ceratodontidae > Neoceratodus > Neoceratodus forsteri. The sequence goes on along the minus strand of CM028132.1, from coordinate 368,850,448 downwards.
GGAAATGCAGGCTGTCCTGTACAGCCTCCACGCCTTTCAGAATCATCTCTGCCCCAGTCCTTTGCTAATCCAGATGGACAATGTCAGTGTGATTCATTACATCAGCAAACAAGGATATTGGGCTGCATAGCCAGGGGTATTACGTCCAGGAGGAGGGAGGTGAGCCTCCGTCTATATAATGCCTTGGTCAGGCTGCAACTCGAGTACGGTGTACAGTTCTGGAGACCTCATCTTGTGAGCAACTTCAGAAGGGTTGAAATAACTGCATATTTGATTTTCCTTTGTGGCTAACTGGACTGTCTACTAGTATTCTGTAACAGTTTGCATCAAATTACTTTTAAATAGTTGACAAATCAGTTACTGGAGATTAGCTGAATTACTATAAAGGGCAGTACTCACCAGGGTGGTAGAGCAGTGGTGTATTTGATTGTTTCTAACAGTCACCAGTGGTTGTGGACTACCCACCCTCCCTTCCCCGCACCCCCCCCCAGGCGTGACGTTTCCTTTATAGCCAAGGTTCTGACATCACTTCCTCAACAGGTCTTTGACAGAACTGTCATATTCTTAATAACCCAGCACAGCGCATAAAGGGTAAGAACACACCACACAAGGGAAGAAAAAAAAAATATATATATATATATATAAGGGAGAGGGACATGTGGGGAGTGGTGCAATGCACTGGCTGTGGGGCAGCAGTTTTCCGGGAGACATTCTGGAAACTGCATTGCTGTCCTATTTGCAGGCAACTGTCAGCTCTGAGGGAGGAGGTAGCCCACCTCCAGGCTGAACTGGCAAGGACTAAGGAGGCCTCCCCAACCCAAAGAGCACCGCTGCCACAGAGGCTGCCAAGTATGAAGAGCAGGTGGACCACAGTGGGTTCTGGGAGGGTACGGGTGGTGGAACAGAGGCGAAGCCCCCTAGTTGTACCTCTACACAAACCATATGCCAGTCTGGCAGAGCAAGGTTCGTCTATGATGGCACCCTCAGTGGAGACCAAGAAGAATGCTGAAGACACCCACAAGGGAGACCCACAGAAGGGTGGCAAGGGACACCACAGGGGAAGGAAACAGCTTCTGATAGGGGACTCAGTTGTTAGAGGGGTAGACTTGGGAAAGGGAGAGGAGAGGTAAGTAAGGTGCCTGCCTGGTGCCATGGCTTGGAAGGACAAGAAGCGAATCCTCAGGATTGCAGAAGCAGCATCACAGGAGAGGGAACTAGATATCATTGTCCACCTTGGGACAAATGACCTAGCTAGGCATGGGATCAGTGCAGTGCAGGATGAAATTGTGGAGTTGGGGAGGGGCCTCAGACAGGTAGCAAGCACAGTTACCTTCTCAGAGGTGCTGCCAGTCCATGGCAGGGGTGAGGCTAGGTACTACACACCATGCAGTTTAATGAATGGTTGCAAACTGGTGCAGAGCACAGGGTTTTGGCTTCATGGGGACTGGGGTACACCTGGAGAGAGAAGGTTTATACTGGCACGATGGTCTGCATCTGTCCATGAAGGGAACCAAGATCATAAGTGACAGGTTTAAGTGCTTCCTTGGCAAGCTTTTAAACTAGCCATGGGGTGAGGTGCTAATAAGAGGCAGGAAATTTCAAGCCTCCCCCCACAAAACATGATGGGTAGTAAGGTAAACACTGAGGTACAGTGCTCAACAGAGGGCAGGACAGGGGTAAATGGAAAAATAGACAAGGGCAAAAAGAGCAGGCATGAGGGAAAGAAGGATAAAGCCAACATTAAATGGAGGGCAATGAGTACCAATGCTCGTAGTCTGGGAAACTAAGCTTCCTGAGCTAGTAGCCTTGATGGAAGATGAACACTTGGATATTGTGGCAGTCACAGAAACATGGTACATGGGGAACCATGACTGGGATGTCAACATACCGGGGTACACAGTCTACAGAAGGGACAGGGAGGTGATAAGAGGAGGTGGAGTAGCTCTATACATAAGGGAAGGGATCAAAGCTACAGAACTAAAAAGTAAAGAGGGAGGACAAGAGGCACTCTGGGTTACCTTGGAGACAGGGAATGGCATCACAATCCGCACAGGGGTTGTATACAGACCCCCATCTCAAGGGGAGGAAATGGACAAGAAAATGATAGAGGACGTTCTCAAAATGGCTGAAAAAGGGGAGATACTGTTAATGGGGGACCTGAATATGCCAGATGTTAACTGGATGACATGTACTGCAGCCACATCCAAGAGCAGGGTCATTCTCGATGCGCTGCAGGGGGCAGGCCTTAGACAGCTAGTGTTGGAACCCACTCGGGAGGAAGCAACACTAGACCTGGTACTCTCAAATGGAGAGAGGATCACAAATAGAAGTCAGTAGACATCTGGGAACAAGCGACCACTGCACAGTGTGCTTCACAATAAGCACAACCATGGAGACAAGCCATACAAAAACAAGCATACTGGACTTTAGAAGGGCTGACTTTGGCAAAATGGGTGAATACCTGAGGAATACACTAGCAAATGGGCAAAAAGGAGGGGTGGAAGAACAATGGAGAAAAATCAAAACTACCATCATAGAGGCAACAAGCCTTTGTGTGAAACAGATAAAGAAAACAAAGCGGAGTAAAAAACCACTATGGTTCTCAAAAGAGGTGGCAGGGAAGGTTAAGGAGAAAAAGGCTGCATTCAAAAAGTATAAGGCATCACAGAAGGACCATGACAGGAACTGTATCAATTAAAGCAGAAGAAGTGGGAAGGCAGTCAGAATAGCAAAAGCCCAAACTGAGGAAAAATAGCCAAGTCAGTTAAGAAGGGATAAACCTTTTATAGGTACATTAGGGAGCATAGAAAGGTTAAGGGAGAATAGTGAAGATTAATAAGGAGAGAGGAGGTGGGCAGAGGGAGACTGTGAAAGGCAGAGATACCGAATGAATACTTTTGCTCAGTATTCACAAAGAAGATGAGGAGTTACCTAAACCAGACAATAGAAGCACTCTGGGTGGGGGTTGGCACCAGTCCATTTACAGAAGAAAGAGTCCTGAAAGAACTCCTAAAACTCGAGGTGGACAAAGCAATGGGGCCTGATGGATTCACCCCAGAATCCTAAAAGAACTAAGGGAGGACCTAGTGACTCCACTGACCACACTTTTTAACAAATCATGGGAGGATGGGGTGGTACCTGAGGACTGGAGGAGGGCAGATGTGATTCCCCTTCACAAAAGTGGGAGCAAGGCAGAAGCAGGAAACTACAGACCTGTAAATTTGACCTCAGTGGTAGGGAAAATGATGGAATCACTTCTGAAAGAAAGAATTGTTGAGTACCTAGAGGCCAGCGGGGCTGGGACCCAAAGCAGTGTGGATTACAGCAGGAAGGTCATGTCAGGCCAGATCTAATAGATTTCTTTGACTGGGTGACCAAAGTAATAGACCAGGGAGGGGCTGTGGATATGGCCTACCTAGACTTTAGCAAGGCATTTGACACAGTCCCGCACAAAAGATCAATAATCAAGTTAGCCAGCTTGGGAGTGGGTCCCAGGGTGGTAGCCTGGGTTGCAAACTGGCTGCACAACAGGACACACAAGGTAATAGTGAGTGGCACACATTCCGAAGAAAGGGGGGTCACTAGTGGAGTACCTCAGGGCTCAGTACTGGGTCCAGTCCTCTTTAACATCTTTATAGGTGACATTGCAGAGGGTCCGGAGGAAAGGTATGCCTGTTTGCAGATGATACAAAGATCTGTAACAGAGTTGATACACAAGGGGGGGTAGAAAGGATGAGAAGGGACTTGGCAAGGTTGGAGGAATGGTCAGACCTATGGCAACTTAGATTCAATGCAAAGAAGTGCAAAGTAATGCACCTGGGAAACAAAAACCCAGAAGAAGAGTACACAATAACAGGGGAGGTACTAACAACAACAAAAATGGAACGGGACTTGGGGGTAGTCATATCGGATGATCTAAAGGTGGGTAAGCAATGTGAGAAGTCAGTGAGGAGAGCCAGGGGGATACTGGGATGCATAGGAAGGGGCATCACAAGTAGAAAAAGGGAAGTGGTTATCCCTCTGTACAGACAGTTGGTGAGACCCCATCTGGAGTACTGTGTGCAGTTTTAGAGACCTCATCTACGCAGCGACATAGACAGGATGGAAGCAGTCCAGAGGAGGGCAAGTAAAATGGTGCAGGGTCTGCATCAGAAATCATATGAAGACAGACCGAGAGAGCTTAATATGTATACCCTTGATGAAAGGAGGGATGGGGGGACATGATAGAAACATTCAAGTACCTCAAGGGAATCAACAAAGTTCAGGAGGGTAGCATCTTTCAGAAAAAGAGATGTGTAAGAACAAGGGGACACAATTTAAAGATAGAAGGGGGACGGCTCAGGGGTAATGTGAGGAAATCTTTTTTCACGGAGAGAGTGGTGGATGCGTAGAACTGCCTTCCTGAGGCGGTTGTTGGGGCTAAAACAGTGGGGGAATTCAAACATGCATGGGACAGACACAAGGCAATTGTAGTGGGGGGTGGCAGGAAGTAGGCTGTTGGTTAACTAGAATCTGCAGCTTATCCAGTAGGTAGGGAAATGGGCAGACTGGGTGGGCCAAGTGGTCCTTATCTGCCGTCAAAATCTATGTTTCTAGGACATAGCACTGCTGGAGAAGGTCAGAGGAGCGACCAGGATGATTCAGGGCATCGGGGGCCCTATGAGGAGAGACTGGAAGAGCTTGGGCTGTACACACTGGAGAAAGGAGAGACAGGGAGACATGATAGGGGTCTTCAAGTATGTAAAAGGAATAACCAAGCGGAACCAAGGAGCTGTTCAGGCTAAAGAAGGGGAACAATAAGGGGCACGAGTGGAAGCTGGAGGGGGAATTACAGGGGGAACGTGGAGACATTATTTCACTGAGAGGGTGGTGGAGCTGTGGAATGCACTGCCTGGGAAGCTGGTGGAGGCCACAGTGGAGGGCTTCAAGAAGGGGTGGGACAGGTACAAGGGGAAACTGAAGCCAAAGAGGACCCTTTCTAGGGCTAGGGGGGTCGGGAAGGCAAGCACCCACTAGGTGGCTGGCTACCAAGCAGACATGACAGACCATTAGGCCTATTCTGCTGGCTTTTAGTATGTTAGTAAGGAGGCACTCACTTCTGTCCCCTGTGCAGGGAAGCAATGAGAGTATGGTACTAGCCTCGGTCTCATGATGTTTAGCTATCATCCATGATTCTCCCAGGTCTCCAAAACGTCTTGGCAGACAGATTAAACAGGTCTTGTAAGTGGCTTATGAATGGGAAACTGCTGACCTCTGTGGTAAATTACCTCTTCGCAAGATGGCGTTATCCAGAGTTGGACCTTCTTGCGTCCCTACACAACTGCTGCGTTTCTGCTTGCTCGCTCCAAGGTTTGGAATTTTATAGTGAGACGAGTTTTCCCTCTCATGGAAAAGGAAATTCCTATACAAATCCCCCCTCCCCCCATTCCTCTAATGCAGAGGGTTGTACTCAAGCTGCGGCTGGAGAGTGCCACTCTCATCCTCATTGCTCTGTTCTGGCCTTGCCAGATATGGTTTCCATTTCTTCAGCATCTGTTATTTGGAGCCTCCTGTCCCCATACCTTTGTGTCAGGGTCTGTTGTCCCAGGACAAGGGATCTCTGTTCCATTCGGACGAGACGTCCTTACACCTGCATGTGTGGGTCCTGAAGACATTGCAGTTGCACATTTTGGGGTCTCCCCTAAGGTTGCTGATATCCTGATTGTGGCTAGGAAGCCTTCTACCAGATATTTCCTGAAATGGAAGCGTTGCACTTTGTGGGCTGCTTCCTGGAATATGGACCCTTTTACATATGCTGTGTTGGAATACTTGCTTTCTTTGTCTGACTCTGGCCTGCAATATTCCTTGATTTATGGTGCATTTTGCTGCTTCATCAAGTGTTCCATGCTTCTATTGATGGTCATATGGTTGCCTGTTAGAGATGTTGTGTACGTTTTGAGAGGTTTTTTTTGTGTGTGTCATTCTTTTAGCCTGGAAGCACTAGGGTGGTTAAATGACTTGCTCAGAGTCTCACAGTATGCAAGTGGAGGTTGTGGGAATCAAACCCATGTCTGCTGCATTCACCAAGCTTATTTATCTATTTATTTAAGTCTTTGGTAACCGGGTAAGTATGCTGTTTCAAGGCACCGTATTCAGGCACGACCCGGGCCACAACAGGTGACATTACAGGAGGAGAAACATATAATACAGTGAGTACAAGTGAGTGAAAATACAGACGTCACTGGTGGATAGAGGCAATTACATAGAAGAGAAGCAGAACAAGGAGTGGCTGTACAAGCTTATTAACTAAAACAAATCAGTTCATCAGGATAATCAGAAAAAAGACTAAATGTACATTATTTACAGGAGGATAAATTGACAAGTGTAATTAAGTGCATAACATAAGAACACACTGAGGTGCTGTTGAGCGGGATTACATGAGCATATATTGAGGGTAATTAGACAGGACACAGTGATAGTGGGAAATGAGTGCTTGGTGGAGGCCAGGCAACCAAGGAGGGAAGGCTCGTTGTGGTCAGTGGTGGGGGGGAGGGTTAACCAGGGGAACAGTGGCACTTGGCCTTGTCAAGCAGCCAGGATTTGAGACGTATCTTGAAGATAGCATGGGTGTCCGGGGAGCGGATGGGGACATTGTTCCACAGAGTGGGAGCAGCAACAGATCTTGCTTTTCCACCCATCCGAGGAAACTGTCGAGATTTCCCGGGGTGGGGTGGTGGCAAGGATGCATGCAGGCTTTCGGGGAGCTCTAGCCTTGAGAGATGTATATAAGGAGGCATCGCCATGTCTGATTGTGCTGTACAGGGCACAGCCAAGCGAGTAGTCAGATCTGTGATGGAGTGGGAGCCAGCCAAGAGCCTGGTAGGGTGGCAGTGGTGGGTGGAGTACGGTGCCAGGAGGGCGAAACGACAGATGTTGTTGTATGTCGAGCAGAGGCACATACGCATGACCCAGGATGTGTGCGACTAAATGGGGGAGCAGTAATCAATAATGGGTAATAAGTTGCCTTGGACAGTGGCTAAGCAGGCTTCCGTGGTCAGGAATGGCTTTATTCGATAAGCTGCACTAAATTTCTGATTTGTATGATGGAGGTGATATGATCGGTGTAGGAAAGGGAGGGGTCCAGGATTACACCCAGATATTTGAGTTAATACATTTTCAAGTACAGTATCATCCGGAGTAATTACTGAGAGTGCATGTTCTGCCTTGGCAACCTTAGATAGGAAGGGTTTGGATCCAAACAGCATGGATTTACTAACATACTAAAAAGCCAGCAGAATAGGCCAAATGGTCTGTCTTGTCTGCTCGAAAGCCAACAGCCTAATGGCTGCCCGCCTCACCACCGCCCCATCCCCCAAGAGTGTCTTTCCTAGATTCAGTTTCCCCTTGTACCTGTCCCACTCCTTCTTGAAGCCCTCCACTGTGCCCTCCTCCACCAGCCTCCCTGGATGGATGCGCATTCCACGGGTCCACCACCCTCTCAGTGGAATAAATGCTTCCTGCTGCCCCCCCCCCCCGTAATTCCCCCTCCAACTTCCACTCATGGCCCTGGTCACTCCCCTTCTTCAGCCTAAACAACTCCCTGGTTCCACTCCAAATTATTCCCTTTACATACTTGAAAACCTCTGTCATGTCCCCCCATCCCTCCTCTCCTCCCGTGAGTAAATCCCAAGCTCTTCCAGTCTCTCTCCTCCTCCGTATAGTAGGGCGTCACATGTAAGACAGTCAGAGGGAAGGGGAGGGAGTTTATAAATGGGGAGAATAATAGTGGGTCAAGGATGGAGCCTTGAGGTACACCGGTGGTGACTGGGAGGGCAGGGGAGGTGTTAGAACCTATGCATACTGACTGAGTTCTATCTGAGAGGTAACTATGGAACCACAGTGTGGTCCCGGAGGAGCAACCAAGGTTGTGGAGGGAGGAGTGCAGCAGGGTGTGGTCAACCAGATCAAAAGCTTTAGGCAGGTCGACAGAGACAGCACCCGTTGCTCTCCCAAGTTCCAGGTTCCTGTGAATGTGATTAGTAAACAGGGCCAAGGCAGATGTGGTGGAGTGATGCTTACGGAAGCTGTGCTGCTGCCTGGACATTAGATCGTGGGTGTTGATGTAGTCTGACAGTTGTCGGTGGACAGTCCTTTCCAGGAGCTTACAAAGGTGGGGGAGCAAGGATATAGGGGCGGGGCCGAGAGTTTTACCACCCGGCTGAGCCCCAATATTTTTTTTTTTTTCATATTCTGTTTATTATCCTTATTCTAACCTCTTGGCTATACTGCCAGTCATTCTTCATATGAAACATCCTTTCTAGGGACATGGATTTGGTTCACTTATGCACACGATGGCAGTTCTTCTTTAAAAGCTGATTCACCCGAATGTCTTTTTTTTTTTCTTTTTTTAATGTAACTGTTTGGTCCCCGTTGCCTCCTCCCACCAACTGGTGACAGGGACACACACATTTTTATGGATTTCTCCCTGACCCCCAGGCCCTGGCACATGACTGTGTGAGCGTGTGGAGGCACGAATCGCCCCCTGTGGCGCCATCTCATCCCCTTCCACCTCCCAATAATTTTGCTGCCCCTCTTTCCACCTGCGCTACCCACTGGACCTCCACCCAGCGGCAGCGGAACTTCGGGGGTGCCAACCCACCCTCACCCACTCTCTGGGGAGGGGAGCTGCCTGCCAGCATGCTCAATCCTGCTCCCCCGCCCCCACCAGCACCCTGACGACCCGAGGTCATTCCCGAACCCTGGTCACCGGCGTAGCGTGAGGTAAGGCGTCCAGCGCCTCAATCCTCTGCACCACTGACTGACACACCAGAACATCTTTAAGTAAAGCTTCTCCCTCCACCCAGGTGGTATATTCTTCAGCTCCGCCCCATGATGTCAAAGATTCCGTTCCACTGGAAAAGTTTGTTCTCCTCCTTCTCACCTCCATGATTATAAGGCCAATTAAGTGCACCATTGCCAAGCTTAATGACTTCTGTACTTTTCGATATGTAGTATATTTCTCTGTCCTGCTGTCGGCACTCGCTCGAAGTATGGAACATGAGGAAGCGAAGCCAGCTCCTGGCTTCCAACAGTGCGGCATGTGCTGGCAGAATATGTTGCAGACAGACCCACACGTGTCGTGCCTGTACTACCTTGGGATGGCATATGATGATTCTGGTTGTGGCATGTGCCAGCAAGGGTCCAGATAATTTTTGGAACTGGGAGGTATTTACTGCTAGCTTCTTCAAACTGATAGTGTTTCCATCTATGCGGCAATAATGTCATCCGTAGACCAATCTCGGACCCCCACCTCTACACCAAGTCTCAAACACACCGGACACCTTTAGTTACTGGCGTTTTGCTTGGTACTGCTGTGGCGTTAGAGATGCATTCCTGTTCCTACTGCATATAATGCTGTGACTTATTACAACAACCTTTATGGCCAACCATTTGGCAACTTCTACATTGTCTCCCACAGTGTAGACAACTGATGCTGGTACTCTTCTCTGTCTCCATCCTTACTGTTTTCACTCTGCTAGTGCATAGTGTCGTTGCTGCTAACATCATATGGTGCTGACAGTTTTGTGCAAGTGTAGCAGATATATATTTAGTGTATGATGAAACGTTACTGGTAGAAATCCATCACTTTCTAAACGTTGTTATGCTGTAGTAGTTACGTCGTCATAGCTATTATGCTGCACTAGCTATGTAGCTACTACAGCATAACAACATCGAACGTGCTAGCGCATGTGCGTTACACAACCAGGAAGTGGCCGCGGCAAAAAGGAGAGTGAAGGAAAGCGAGCCAGACAGAGAAAAAAAAAACAGCAGGAGTGAGACCTTACGTAACTTTTACTGCTTGTGGGGGCATCCTACACTATAAAAAATAATGGATAGTTACCTCTCTGTAACAAGCTGTGTTAATGCGTCTCAAGGTTGCCAGTGGCGACCAAACCTCTGAAACTTCGCTCTCGATTAATGAGGTCACCATGGCAACCTCTTGACACACTAATCAGCTTGTTACCGATAGGTAACTATTCACTATTTTCTATAAAATGTACGGGGTGGGAAATTCTTAAAATTAGAAAGTGGGAGCAAATCATACAAAAATGGTAGTAAAATACTCCTTTACTCCCCTTATCTGTTCTGCTGTGTGCCAGATGATGCTTCCCTCATCATTTGAAGACCGAAAGGCTTGCCTTCTCCTCAGCCAGCTGGCTAGGCAAGACCCTACAAAATTGTTTTTTGTTACAATTCTTTTCTCCTCGTGTCATTCTTGACTGGAGCCCCATTATTCGACTCTTAGCCTGTCCAACCCGAGACCCTCCCAACCTGTGTGGCTATGGACCTCTGATCCACCTGCGACTCACCTGCAGGCAGCCCCTGGCATGCACCCCCCCCCCGGCACCGCCTTCTGCTCCTCGGCTCTCACGTACAGTTAAGTGGCCATACAGGTGGAGGGTGTCGGGAACCAGGAGGGAAGGATTGGGGGCTGAGGAGTGATGTCTTCCTTCCAACCAGTGCAGTTTTTCGATTGCCTTGTATGGCCCCCCCCCCCCAAGATGGGAGCGGACAAGCAGTGACTTGGGGGTGGGCGCATACGCATACATCTGTGCGTGTCTTGCCAACATCTGCCACGTCCCACCATCCCAGTCCTTGAGGACTGTCGGCACAGCCAGGAGGTATACTATTTCCGGAGCCCTCCACTCTCACCTTCTCCCCTTGGCTGACCCTCTGATGCCTTGGGCTTGCTTCTGAACCTGGGTTGTCGGTGCTGCAAGCAGTAGCACTACCGCTGTGCCGGCGGGCTGGCTTTGAGACCCTAAATTGTGGGCCAAAGGTGGTCGCAAGGCAGCCTCCTCTGTGGTGGGTTTGACTGCCCAACTAGCAGCTATGGAAGAGGTGGCGGTGAAGGCTGCACCCAGCAGGCATCTCATTGACCTCAGCGCTGCTCCCGGCTGGGGTCAGTATTGGAGCGTCCTTCACAAGGAAGATTTATGACATATGTTTCACCCTCCAGACTTCAGGGAGAGCCCTGCCTGCCACGATAAGAATCACAAAAGGAAGAAACGGCGCTGCTGGTCTTGGGACCGGGAGAGGTCACGCTCCTCCTACTCTCTCCACTTCCCTGACCGCTCGATGACTGTTGAGGCCTCAGCTTTGGCTGAGCCCCAATATATTTTTTTTTTTCATATTCTGTTTATTCTCCTTGGAGCCGCAGCAAGGGAAGCTCCCTTCTGCCAGCTGCTGACACCCTCTTCCACTGTCCTTCACCTCCCCAGATGTACCAGTAGCGAGGGCACCCCTATGGTTTTGCCTTTCCTTGGCGGAGTCAGGAGAGGGAGTTCTGCCACCCCCGATGCTCATAATCTAGTTTCCTTGCTCCAGGCTTCCCGGTTAACATGACTGGTGGATGTGTGGCCAGTGGGTGTCCTATGCCCTTGCCGTGCCTGTCCTTTTTCCTCCAGTTATCTCCCTTAGTTCCCCAGGGTGGTGGTAGTTCGGTCCTGCACATGTATGCAGTCCGGATCCAGCATCCCCCTCTCCACCCTGGCCTAGCACTTGGTTCCCCATCTACGCGACAGTACGGCTAAGCCACAGCTGGTCGATGATTGATTGGGTCGCTAGCTCCACGGTACAGCTGTCGAGCTTGCCAGTCTTGACACCAGTCGATCAGGCAGTCACGATTTTTCTCGACCCCCGTTGGCTTGTTGTCAAAGGGATCAACAGTGAGTGGATCTCAAAGACCCTGGTCCTCGCTGAAGAGGATGTGGAGCAGTTGGTATTCTTGGCCATCCCCACTTGGGATCAGCCTCCACTGGAGGTCGTGCAGGTAAGACTGGTACAAATGATCTGCACCGCGCCTCAGGCTGTGTCTCCTTGACATCGACTGCTGGGTCAACGGTTGAGGTTTAGGTCGAGGATAAGTGGCTCCTGAGTTCTCTATTCTGTTGGACTGCGAAGTGTCACTGTTGATGTTCCTTGTCCTCTTCATCTTTGGATGAAGAGAGGCTCTGCTGGCAGATGTGGCAGTGCTATAAGGAGTTCATCTGGCAGCAGTGGTCCTTGGGGCAGGGTAGGGCTCTCCCCCAACTCCTGTGGTCGACTGGCCAGTGGCAGTCAAGCCCATGCTGGTCCACTCAAGACAGCTGTCTTTGACAAGTGTCTCTCCACTCTTGTTGGTGGAACTGCCTCCAGAGCAGCACACATGAAGTGCTTCTTTGAAGGACTCCTGTCTGAGGACTGGCTTGCCAGGCTAGTTATCGTTGGAAATTACTCTCTAACTCCAGGGTGATCTATGGCAGTAAACTGTTGAGGGTCATCTCTGTTGAATCGTCTGACTCCGATGGGTCCCCCATGTAGTCTTCAAGGATGCATTAGTTTGACCAGGAATCGGTCGAGAAGCTGTCCACCCACCACAGGCTGGTGTCTTTTGGGGTTCTTCTCCAACTTATGTCAGAGTCCCTGAATGTTCCTTTGGAGACCATTCAAAAGAGGGCTAAATACCCTTTCACTGATATCCTGATTAAGGACAAATCCTCGGGGGTTGCCTTTACTATGACTGAGGCCATTATGGGAGCTGTTCTGGAGCTTTGGCAGCATCCAGCATCCTGCCTAGTACCCTCAGCCCGTATGGTCTGCAAATACGTGCTTCCTACCAGCTCTTTGTCTCGATTCTCTGACCACTCTTTGGCTGAGGGCCTGGTCTCCAGTTCAGTTTTCTAGAAATCCAGCAATACTGGGGACATGAAGGACAAGAAGTCGAAGAAGCTTGACTATGCGGCTAAGAAAGTCTGCGTCGCATCCTCCCTTTGTCTCTTCAGGCAAACTGTACCTTGATGCTAGCCTTCTTCTGTCACGTCCTGCTGTGGATGTTCAATAATGTCCTCTTGCACCTATCTGCTGACAAGCACATACCAGTAAAGGTCATCTGAGACCAAGGTCATGTGCTGGCTAAACATCGGCTCCAAACAGCCTTGGACATCTGCAGTTCTTGTGCCTGTGCCGTGGTAGTGGCTGTTGCAATGCATCTCAGGGCCTGGCTGAAGATCTTCACCTTCTTGGTGGACACTCAGCTCAAATTGGGCTGTCACCTTTCCGGGGTACCAGCATCTTCAGCCCCAGGTTGGATGGGCATCTCACGGGAATTGAGAAGTTCAGCTCCACCTTGGATTCTGTGGCTTCGTCCCAGAAGGACCCGAAAGGTCAAAAGTAAAAGAAGGCCTTTCTGTTTCAACCTTTTCAGCCACAGCAGTCTTGGCAGCAACAGCCCCAGCATGGACAATTCCAATCTAGGCACCCCAAGGCCAAGTTCTCTGGCCAGTGGCCCAGAAAAGGCAGGGGTAGAGGAAGTGGTGCCCCTCCAGCTGCAGTGACTGATATCCTTTCCAAAGCTGTCCAGTGAGGGGTCGGGGGTGTTGACCTTCCACCTGTTCAGTCCTTGCTTCAGCTTCTGGTGGTGGTGGGAGGTTGGCTTCACCACTTGTGGGCTCATTGGTCTGTTATTACTATAGACAAGTGGGTTCTCGAGGTGGTGGGCAGAGGGCTGCTTCTTGACCTCGAGGCTGTTCCACCTTACCAATACCACACTCTAAAGGAGTCTCTGGTGTTGCAGGACACACTGCCCTCCCTCAGGAAGGACTTGCTCAGCTCCTCACCAAAGGAGCCATAGCCCGTGTCCCAGATAACCTGGCGAGTCAGGGGTATGTGTCTAGGTACTTCTGGGTCCTGAAATGGACAGAGTGGTGCCCCATACTGGATCTTCACGATCTCAATCAGTTTTTGAGGACGCGCACGTTCAGGGTGGTCACACTGAACAAGATCATGCCATCATTAGAGCAGGGCATGTGGTTCTGCTGTATCCAAGGGGAGTTTGTAACCTGCTCTCACGAGTTGAAATGAGGTGCACTGCAGAGTGGGTGGCTAACCTGTAGTTTAGATCAAGTCTTTTTACATAATATAAATTACAGTAATCTTCTTATGACAAGATATATACTTGGCGATTAAATCATTAAAAGTAAATAAAGCCCCTGGGTTGGACTGGATACCCGCTGAGGTGTATACCTCATATACAATGAAATGGTGTGAAATACTTTTTTATACATATTTATTTATTAAATTTTGGTGACCAGGTAAGCCCACTGAGCCCCAGAGGTCCCTTTTTCAGGGACAACCCGGGAATTTACATAACAAAGAGACAAATACAGCGTTAGTTCGGTTTACAGGAAATGCAACAACTCAGTTATAGCGACAGGACAGAAGCATAGCAGTCCGAGTGGAATAAATAGGTATATCAGCAGTGGTAACATTGTACAAATATAAGCAGTTTGGCATTGTGTTTTAAACAGTGGTGAATAGGACCTGGTAGGTCAGTTGTCACTGGGTTCCTGTCAGGGGCCGGTGTAGCGGCAGGAGCTGGAGATCACTAGGTGGGCCTTAAGCCTAGTGCGGAAGGTTTTGATAGTGGGGGCTTCCTGCTGCCCAGGTGGGAGCTGGTTCCATAGTGTGGGAGCAGTGAGGGCAAATTATATACCACCCGCCTTAGTTCTAACCCTGGGGACGTCAAGGAGAGATCGGCCAGTTGAGCGGAGGTGTCAGTGGGTGGCCTTCAGAGCAACGAGGCCAGAGAGGCTGGGGTTGGGGGTTCGGCCAACTACCTTGTAGGCTAGACAGAGCAGGGGGTATTGGAGGCGTACATCCAATGAGGGCCAGTTTAGGAAGGATAGGGAGTCGCAGTGGTGGTCCCTAGGGTTGGCCTGGGCAGCGAAACGAGCCACCTTGTTGTAAAGTACCTGAAGTCTGTTCCTTTCCAGTTTTCCCAACCCTTGTACAACTGGGGCAGCATATATGAGTGTCGGGAGGAGGACACTGGTGGCGATTGATATTCTGGCTTCGGGTATGAGTTGATCTTTCAGACTGTAGAGGGTTCCCAGTTTTCCGTGTAAGATTTTAGTGACAGAGTCCACATGGTTCTTCAGGGAGAAGCCCTGGTCCAGGGTTAGTTGGAGGTATTTCAGGGAGGGCACTACTTCTAGGCTGTTACCAGACGCAGTGGTGAGATGTAGGTGCTGTGTTCTGTCCTGACCAAGGGATCTAGGGCTGAACAGCATTGCCTTAGTTTTGGACGTGTTGAGGACCATTCTGTACTCGGTGAAAGAGTGCTCCAGTGACTGGAGGTCATCTTGAAGAAGGAGGCTAATTCCTCCCAGATTACCTGTGGACAGGTGGATGACTGTATCATCTACGTACTGGACTACGGAGCTCCCACTGCAGTGGTTTGATAGTTCATTGGTGAACAGGGAGAAGAGGAGGGGGCCGAGTATCGACCCTTGGGGTACCCCCTCTTTTAGTGGAAGTGGCCCAGAAATGGTATCCTTCCACTTTACCCTCTGCGTGCGGCTGGTCAAATAACTCTCAAACCACTTCAGAGCATGGCAGTCTAGGCCCGTGTTGCTTAGCTTAGTGGGTAGGAGGTTGTGGTGGACCAGGTCGAAGGCCTTGGAAAGGTCTATGAAGACCGCATCAGTGGGGGTACCCTTGTCCAGGTCTCGGAGTATGTCTGTTGCAAATTTTGTCAGAGCTGTGTCTGTCCCATGGCCGGTTCTGAAACCGTGCTGGGAGAGTGACAGGATTTTATGGGCCTCTAAGTAGTCATGTACTTGTCCATAGATCAGTTTTTCCTGGATTTTTGACAGGATGCAGAGTAGGGAGATTGGTCTGTAGTTGCCAATAGACTCCCGGCGGCTGCCCTTGTGGATCGAGACCACGTGGGCCTGTTTCCACTGTGTTGGGACGGTGCCCTCCTTCACTGAACGGTTGCTAAGCCAGGATAGGGGTCTGGCCAGGGCCGGGGCCCCATCCTTCAGCAGCTTGGGGTGAATCCTGTTGGTTCCCCCAGAACCAGAGGTTTTTAGCATTTTAAGTTGCGATAGAACCTCTCTAGACTTGACTAGCCTTAGATGGAAGGATGGGCGGTTGAGAACAGGGGGGACCCTTGTGCTAGGGTCAGTGGTGAGGGGAGGTAGGGCAGCCTTGTACGAGTCTAGGTTAGTGAAGTGGTGGTTTAGGGAGGTAGCAGTTAAGGGGTCCTCATGAATTAGGTGTCCGTTGACCTCGATGGGGCCAGGTTCGGACTAACAGGAGCATTCAAGAAAGTTTCTACCAAGAAACCTGGAAGGGTGCTTTAATAGTCCATATTCACAAAAAGGGTAGTAAGGATGATCCAAAAATTTATAGGCTGATCAGCCTATTAGATATAAATTTAAAAATCTTCTCTAAGATTATTCTGGATAAATTAAAACCCCAGATGAGCTTGACAGGTGAATTTCTGAATTTCAAGCAGGTTTCAGAAGTAATTATTGTACAGTAGAGAACTGCTTCATTTTGCTTCACTTGGTGGAAAAATATTACTTACTTAGGAAACAAAAAGTATATCTTGGATTAGTTGATTTATTTATTTTTTTTCTGTATTTGATATGATAGACCTACTCGTCGGGCTCTATTGCAGGAGAAAGGCATCGATGAAGCCCTTATTAGCGTCATCTGCCAGTTACATAGTGACAGTTGGGCCAAAGTTAGAATTGGTATCAATGGGGAAGTCTTGAATAAATTTTCCATCGATAGAGGAGTACAGCAAGGCTGTGTCTTGGCCCCTATGTTATTTTCATTGTATATTACTGTTTTTTTTTGAGGAAGATTGAACAGCTTAGTGCAGATGCTCCAAAAATTCTTAATGATCCATGCCCAGTTTTAGCATATGCAGATGACATTGTTTTAATGTCCCTTACAAAAAAAGTCTTCAAAAGCAATTAGACCTACTACATATAGAGGCAAATGAAAATTAAAAATTAATGTTCAGAAAAGACAGGTTATGATAATAGGACATACAAACCCAAAAGGTTCTTGGTTTCTAGGGGAACACAAAATAATTAAAAACGGTTAGTTATGTATACCTAGGTATACATTTCACTGCTAATTTTTCGTGGTCACTTCATATGAAATATCTGATAGAACAAGCTCACCAAACAATTAAAGGTCTTAATAAATTTAATATGACTTACGGTGGCAATACCATTAGACCCCTTTTAGTTAAATCAAAATTTGTTTCACAGCTCTTACATGGAGCAGAAATACGGGAATCGAGCAGCTTGAGTAAATTAAGGACTCCTATTTATAAAATATTAAGAGCTACCATGGGCTTACGGCATTCTTGCCCAAGATCATGTGTAAGAAATGAAATTGGTCTTGTTGATTATGCAAGCCATGATGGACACAAGGAAAACCAATTATTAGCTGAAAGTAACTAAAATGTCATCTGATAGGTTGCCACATAAGTGTTTAAATGAAAAAAATATATGGTATCAAGGAAAATATATTTCTCATGGTATAATAACATTTTGTGTTCTGTATAAAAAAAAAAATGATCTTCTCACCTTTAAGGGGTATTTAGATAAAAATGTGACATTGAGCTGGAAATATATTGTCAGTGGCAGTGGCTCAGTAGGTAGCACACTCGTCTCTGAGGCCAGGAGATCAGAGGGCTGTGGGTTCAGTTCCCACATCTGGCACTTGGGTTAATATCCCAGTACTGACACTGTAGTGCAGCATGAGAGGGGGTGCTGCACTTCTGAGGTGCCGTCTTTCGGATGAGACGTTAAACTGAGGTCCTATCTGCCTGGACTGGTGGTAGTTCAGGTGGATGTTAAAGATCCCATGGCACTTATCGAAAAGAGTAGGGGAATTTCCCCGGTGTCCTGGCCAAATTTCTCTCATTCACTAAAAAATACCACCAACAGCTTAATCTGGTTCAAGGTCAGTTGGCATTCATCTGTATCCCCCTCCCCCGGGTTGTGCCTGAAAATAGGCAGGATTTGTCTAGTGCACTTACCCGGTCAACAAAAGCTAAATAAATAAATAAATAAATATAAAGTATATATAAAGAGAAAAATATTTAATTATTGGATAAAAACCGACCTAGAAGATATTGGGAACTCGAGGTATTCACCATGATTTGTTAGCTTACAAGGAGATCATGAATATGAATATTATTTGGACAGCCTCATTGACCCTGTCCTAAGAAAGACATGCACAAAATACAAGTTAGGGTGCTGTGAAAACGATGTTTCAAGTGCTAGATTCAAAAAAATTGCAGTTCATTCTCAAAAATGCTATTGCACGATAGGAGAAAAAAAAAGACTTATCCCGTATACTATGGGAGTGCAGTTGGTATAAAAACACACAATTTCACTGATTGGGACCTTTTAATAGAGGATTGGAACAACTTAGATAAGAACTTCATGATTGTTATGAGTACAGAAGACAACTATACTGTAAATAGATTGGCTACATTTTTTTCATCAAGCTAGCAGAAATAGAGCTAGTAAAGAGAAGGGTATTGATAATACAGTTTTTTACTACCTTATCGGCACTTTGGAGTGCTTGATTTGGTGGATATACTGTGTATGTTTGTAACTTCTTACTTGTATGCTTCTCAGTGGCTGAATATGGACTGTACCCTTATGCACTTTAATGATCAATGTATTATATGTGTGGTCTAATGTATGTCTAATTTGTTTTAGCTTTGTTTTATCCTCATTTTATTACCTTGAATGTTTTTTAAATTGTGAAAACTTAATTCGTATAATAAACTTTTCTACTACTAGACAGCAGTCTTCCGGATGTAGTGCTACTCCAGTAATGTGTGCCAAATAAAGATTTCGCCAACCAGTGTCCAAGTAACCAAATGGTTTATTGCCAAGACAGCAAAAACAATAAAATAACAATCATTTAGCTGGCCAAAGTCCATTAACTTCACCAGTGTGTTCACAGCCACAGGGCTGACAACACCACAGCCATGTTCTACCTGAACTGGCAGGGGGGAATGCACCCTTTTACGTTGTGTTGGGAGGCACTCTGCATCTGGACCCTCATGCGCAGCCTGGGTGTAGATATACGGGTGGTTCATGTTCCAGGAATAGACTGTCCTGGTACCTGGGATCTTGTCTTAAGCTTAGGGGCTAGCCACCCCGTTTGCACCCCTGGATTCTACTTGAACGCACAGACCCTTTTGGAATTTCCTATGGGGCAGCCCTCTAGTGTGCCTGTTTGCCTCTTGGGAGAACACAAAACTAAAGCTGTTCTGTGACTGCCCGACCACTGTCAGGGACACTGGTAGGGGATGACTCCGTGAAGCCCTGAACCCCAGGACTCCTGTATGCCTCTCCTCCCTTTCCCCTGGTGCACAAGGTGGTGGTCAAGGTGTGGAAGGACAAGGTGTGGATGATCCTCATAGCTACAGACTGGCCTCACCAGTTCTGGTACCCGAATTTCCTCAGCCCAAACCCTTGTGGCTGTTGCCCTTCCAGCCCTGCCTCTAAGTATTTACACCTTAAAGCCTTGTTCCTGAGTGGTTAGAATTCCGGGCTCTGGATCTTTCGGAGAATGTCCTCTACATTGTGGAGGCTTCTGGAAAAAAGTAGACTTATCAGTGTTATGACTTGAGATGGGAGAGGTTTTCCATTTGGTGTGAGGGCCAGGAGCTTGATCCCCTTGCCTGCCTTGTGACCCCATCTTGGAATACCTGTGGCACCTGCCCCAGCTGGGACTACGATTGATCACCCCTTAGGTGCACCTGGCAACCATCTCTGCATACCGGGTGTGGGTTAGTATGCTGACAGTCGCCCAGGAGAAAGTGATCAGTTGCTTCTTTATGGGACTTGAGCACTTCCCCTCTGGTGTGTGAGCCATGACCACCTTGGGACTTATTGCTTGTACTGGCACTGCTAATCTGCAAGCCTTTTGAGCTAATGCATAGGTGTGAGATGTCACACCTGTCGAGGAAGGGAAGACAGCCTCCTTGGTGGCCATCACATCAGCCTGGAGGATTAGAGTGCTCCAGTTGCTCTCAGTGGAGCCTTCTTATCTGGTCTTCCACAGGGACAAAGTAGTCCTTTGCCCCCACCCGAAGTTCCACCTGAAGGTTGTCTCAGAGTGCCACCTTAACCAGATAATGAACTTCCCAGACTAGTAGCCCATTTTTGGAGGCTGAACGCAGGCTTCATTCCTCGGACCTGCGGTGGGCTCTCTCCTGTTATGTGGAACACATGGCAGGAGTTCAGGGTGAGGCTCACCAGCTCTTTGTTAGATACGCTGAAGCCATACCTCGTAGAGCGGCAGCTAAAAGTACGATTGGCAGGTGAATGACTTCCTGCATCGACCTCTTTTACAAATTGGCTGGCAGGGAACCTCCCATAGGGCTCAGGCTCAGTCTTATTCCACCAGACATGCGGCTGCCTTAGTGGCTGCTTTCAGGGACTTCCCTATTCAGGAGATCTGCAGGACTGCCTCCTGGAAGTCAGCACACACCTTCATCTCCCATTACAGCATAGACCTAGAGTCTCTCTGTGATGCTTCATTTGGGGCCTCTATTCTCCAGTCTCAATTTATCAAGTAGGGGTATGCGCCTTGCACCTTCCTCCTGGCGAACTGCTGAAAGTCTGACATCGTGTGGATTAGTGAACCTTATCCATGTCCCAACAAAAATAGCTTACTCGCCTACTACTACCGTTCCAGGTGAGTAATCTATTTAATCTGTAATGTAGTCCTCCCTTGGGACTTGAATGTTGTGCTTGAGAAATAGATGTTGGTTCCTTTTCAGCTTGCTGCGAGTTATGGCTTATGTTTTCTTTTTTTTTTATTTCTTTTTATTATCCATTTTCTAGGGAAACAGGAGACAAATTACATACAGAAAAGATATAGTCATTACTTCAGAGTTAGAATATTAAAAGCATTCTTATAGTCACACAAAGAGGAAACCTTTCTCTTATTTTTCCCCCCAACAATACTGTAATATGCAGGTAGGATATAATTCCTTTCAGTAACATAGAAGAGGTTCCTAAGACACCTTTCAGTATGTCTATGCTCCCCCACCCCAAGACCCTGAGCTCGTTAAGGACAGAAATTGGAGTCTATTCTAGCTTGGTGGAGCGTCCGTCTCTGCCAAAGTGACGTAAACCTCTGAGTTTAGTTATTGATTTTTGCTGTAAGATTTTCCATCCGATATATTGAAATCATTATTTGCCTCAATCCTGAATGAACGAATATCTCGAGTCGTCCATTTTTTGCTTCCAACAAAAAATGGATAGAGTTTTAGCCGGGGCAATCCAAGTAAACAGCCAGCAGCAACAGCTCACCTGTGAGCTTGAAAGATTCTTCTAGGCTGTCTGTGATTTCTTTTTGCAGATTGATCCAAATTGGTATAAGAAGTGGACACTGCCACATTATATGCGATACATCAGCCATCCCCTCCCCAAACCCCCTCCAGCAAGCCCCATATTTAAGTGGGAGATATTTTGTCAAACGAGCCGGTGACCTGAAAAACCTAGACCTACACTTCAGCGAGTATTCCTTCCAGATGTGAGATTGAGTGATTTTTACCACACGAAGAGCCGAGGAGACCCATTTTTCTTTGGGTACTTGTAGATCCAGGTCTCTGTTCCAACTCATAAGTATAGATTCGGTTGATTCTTTAGTTAAATTGCGCGTCATCTTGTATAGTTTGCCAATTAAATGATTCCCTCCTAAATTCTGGGAGTGATCTAAAAATAATTTTAATAGTGGGGGGATTGGGAGGGTCATTTTTACCTGAATTAGTCTATTTCGTAACAAGTAATTTCTTATTTGAAGATATCTAAAATGGTTGGTATTCGGTAAGTTAAATTTGTTTTTGAGTTCTTCAAATGTTAGTATCCCATTAGGACCTAGGAACTGAAATACCTGTTCCAGTCGTAAAACGACGCCAACGCGAGAAGTTTAGGTCGTTATAAATTGGAATGAAAAGTTCGTCTTCTGATATGACCTTGCTATATGTTCATAGATTAATTTGAATGGCTTTGTCACGAAGCTGGAACCAGACTCTCAGAACCTGTGAGGTAATGTCAGTAAAGTCACTAGTGGGAATGGACCTCCTTGGGGAGGAAAGGATGATTTTTTTTTTTTTTATGTCATGCATGTCATTCAGGTGAAATTCTAACTTCTTCCAGAGTGGATCAGATTGCTCGGAGAGCCAAAGGAGGAGGAGCACTCTAATAAAAGCAGCCTCTGCATATCTTTTGAGGTCTGGAAGGTTGGCTCCACCCTGAGCCAAAGATAATTTTAATATTGAAAGTTGAATACATGGTTTTTGTTTGTTCCATATAAATAATGATGATATTTTGTTCCATGATTTAAAATAATAAGGTGATGGGAAGTATGGAATGTTTTGAAACATATATAATAATCGAGGTAGTACATTCATTCTAATAATTTCAATAAGTTGGAAGAGGGGAAAGCGGAAGGTGGGTCCATCTTTCCAAGTCTTTTTTTAATCTCATTAGAGAGGGGTTCATAGCTGATTATTTTGATTAACTGTAGGTTTTGGGAGATGTTATTATGGCTTATGTTTTCTGTCAAGCGAAACATTGGTTTTAGTTGTGATTTATTTTTTATTTATTTATTTCAATTCTAGGATTACAATTACCTTTGAGCCCAGGGCTCTTTTACAAAGGTTCCACGTCAAGACATAGGTAACACATGACAATAGACAAAATTGTTACACAATAAGGGTAAAGGATATCAAATTAAATTCAAACAGACAGGGAGAGGGTAGAGTGGAAAGGAAGAGGACAGTGGGGTGGTAGAAAGAATGGGAGGGGCAGGAGGTAAGAGAATGAGAAAGAAGAGAGGTGGGGTAGGTAGGATGGGGGGTGGAGCTGCCAGGAAGGTGGCATTGTCAGGTGCTGTAGAGGTGTGTGGGGCAGAGGCCAGACTATGGCAAGTGCGTTATGTAATGAGCTAGATATAGGAAAGAGCGGTAGCGGAGTGGTATTGCATAGACATTATCAATGACAGCTCCAGATGCTGGAAGTCACCTGTGGTGTTACGGAGCCTGGATTTGAAGGCTCCTAGCCCAGTGGTTTCGATAGTATCATTGGCAAGACCATTAAACCAAGTGGGTGCCCTGTAGGCGAATGAACGCTGGCCAATGGCTGTGCGGCAGCGAGGGATATGGAAAAGTTGTGGCTTTGATCCCCTGGTAATTCTGGAGCTGGTTTAGTTTGAAGGAGTGAACAGACCCCGGGAGGGGCAGTTCCCAACTGTATTTTCTTAGCAACCACGCAGGTGTGGTACTGAATTCTATTAAGTTGAAGCCAGTTAGCTTGTGAGTAGAGGTCACAGGTGTGTGTGAGCCATTCGGCCCCAGTGATGAGTCGACAGGCCTTGTTTAGGGTGGTAGTAATCCTTCTGAGTGCTGTGGTAGTGGCAGTGCCATAGATGACAAGACCATAGTCAATCTGGGAGATGATGGAGCTTTGAACTGCGGCAAAGAGGGCCTCTTTAGTCAGGTGCCGACGAAGCCGGTAGAGTAAGCCCAGTCTAGTATTCATGGTTTTAGCGACATTGGTTATATGGGTTCCAAAAGACAGGTGTGGGTCTAGTGTGATTCCTAGGTATCTGAAGGAGTCACCCTGTTCCAGGGAGTCCCCGAGGCAGCTGTTTAAGGAGAATTGGTGGTGTTTGTGCTTGTTTTGGTGGCTGGTGAAAATCATGGTCTTCGTTTTTTTCTGGTTAAGGATTAACTTATGTTCTTTGAACCAGCTTTCAACAGAGGTGAAGCCGTGTTGAAGGGTTTGTTGCAGGTGGCATGGATCATGACGAGAGGCAAGAATCACCGCGTCATCTGCATAGAGTATGACTTGCTGAGAGGTGGAGTCGGGAAGGGAGTTGAGGAACAGGCTGAACAACAATGGGCCCAGGATGGAGCCTTGGGGGACACCAGAGCGAACCAGTTTAGTGTTGGAGACCACTCCTGATATTTTTACACATTGGGACCTGTTGTCAAGATAGCTATTGAACCATTTCACTGCTTCAGCTGAGAGGCCAATGTTCAATAGCTGATTCAGCAGGAGGCAGTGGTGGACAGTGTCAAAAGCCTTTGACAGGTTGATGAATGTAGCTCCGGTTAGGCGACCCTGATCAAGTGCCCTCTGCTTGAAGGAGTTCTGAGTTTCAGGCTTTAATGTGTTAACCTCCTCATTTGACTTTTCCCAAACAGAGTCTCTGCGTATGAATCCTAAGTTTCTGCTGAAGGCGGTATTGGAATTTACACTTAATCAAACAATACACCTTCCTGTATGTTATCCTGAGCATGTCAACTAGGGTGAGGCATTCCTCCATACTTTGGATGTACATGGAATGCTAAGATACTATACTACTCACACCATGGACTGCAGAAAGTCCTCTCATCTTTTTGTTTGCCCCAGGGAAACGGGGCATTTCTGTATCTGAACAATGCCTAACCAAATGGCTAGCACATTGTATTATGTTTTGTTATAGGAAGTGCAGTAAGGAACTTCCTGGTGATGTTCGTGGTCACCCCACAAGGGGTATGGCCACTTCTGTTGCTTATTTTAACAAACTCCAGCCAGAGCCGATAGGGCTGTGAAGAGCTACCAAATGACCAAAGTTATTTTCTTGTTGGTGTCCTATATCTTTAGTCGCAATCATCAAAAACTGCCATACTGCTAAATCAGTCCTCTTGAATTTATTTAGTCAGAGTAAATGCTACTGGTATGTGTGCGTGTGTGTCTGCTCCCAGATTAAGTTTGCCTTTTTCCTATAACTGCAGGGCAATTTTCCTGTGTTTTTCTGTATATTACATTATTTCCAATGGAAGCCAAATTCCTCTTTTCCCGTATAACTAATGCAAGTCTATGGGGACATTTTCCCTGTAGATGGCTCCAAATCCCTGTAAACAGTGTTTCTTACCATATAGATAAAATACCTGACATTCCTTACAAGCTTAGTTAAAGGAGAACTGCACTGAACTTGTGAGTAATGTTTACTGTAGAAGCTTTTTTTTTTTCATATAGTGGGTCCCCTTCTGTTTCTTCCCCACTTTTGCTGGCCTTTTAGTTAACCCATTGGATATTTATGGGTTACATATTGCTGCAGAGTGCCATGTAAGAATTGTATGATGTTGTTTATGTCCCCATGAACCCAAAAATACTAAATTAGAACACAGATGCATTGTACCAACAATGTAAGTTCTTGACAAGATCATACTGTTCTAAAATGGTCAATGCCAGCAGTGTGTGAATCAGAAACACTCATTGAATTTACCAAAAGGCCAGTTCAGATTAAGCAGTAACAACAGGAGAACTGGTATTTTCAAAAATAACATCTACTTCTACAAAAATGCATGTTTGCTGATTCAAGGCAGTTATCCTTTGAGATATTAACGGCCCAGTCTAAATTGTTCACTATTTATGGGGTTGGCATTATAACCTAAAGGTTAGAGTAATGAGCTATAAATGAGCTTTGTACATCCAGCATTCAGACATGGGTTTGATACCCACACCCTCCATTTCCATATGGTGTCTCTCTGATTGTCATTTAATCTCCCCAGTGTTCCTGGGTTGTTCATAGAAACAAGCACCTATGCCCAGTTGGCCTTACCTGGTTACCAAAGGAAAAAATATATTTATAAATTACATTATCATTTTTTCCTTTTAGTTTACTTTTGAAATTGTCTGTCTGGAGGATGGAAATATAACAGTTTTACACTGTCCTTCTGTTGCGTGGCTCAAACAGTGTAGCTGAGCCTCGGACCATAAATCACTGATAAGAGATTAGCCGTCTGCATCACATGGCCCAGCCCAAAGCAGGATTGTGTTTATATATACACATACACACTTAAAAGCACTTTCCATTTGACACTTCGAAACAGAAAATAAGCTATTTTCTGTGTGTGCCTGACAGTTGGACTTAATTAACTCTGTCACGCTAGTTTATGCTTACTTTTTGTTTGTTTTAAGGGCAAGATCCTTGAGGCCAAAAAGTGATGGGACTACAGCCACCCCGCCATGCAGTTTGTATGCAGTGTGCTTATAGGAATGAAATAGCTCACAGACCACAGTCTGTAATCTGACACTGTAGAAGCTTAGTGTTATACAGACGTCATATAATGAGTTAACCCTATGTTGCTGAAAGAAATAGAATACATCTATTAGACTGAGCTGGAAAGATGATAGAAACAGTAGTTTAAAAGGTTTTTTTTGTTAATAGCCTGAGAAGTTCTGAGGCACAATACAGTAGCATCCCTCCTCCCTTCAGATGCTTTTAACATAGAGCAGCAAATTGCAAAAATCAGAGGGGGACTGCATTACTTTGTAGCTGTGGAAAAATACTTCCAAATGTTTAAAAATTGAGTTCCACGAAAAGCCGTTTTAGAGCAACAGTCTGATCGATGACAGAAGGGCTGCAGGCTCTGCCCGCAGCCCTAAAAATGTGCCTGCTGTTGACACGTGCTGCAGCCGCATGGAGCACTATTCATACTTTCACTAAACATTACAGTCTCTTGTAGACATGCTGAGTTTGGGTTTGCTGTACTGGGAGGCCTTTTGTCCTGATTACATATCAGACGGTACCATACTCCCAGTTCACTTTGTACTGCTTGGGAATCATTCCAAAGGTATGGTCTAATGGAGGAGCTATCCATGAAGAAGCTGAAACAGTTGTGTAAGAACTTACTGTAACAGTAGATTTTCGAGGGTGTCTCCTATTAGGCTGTGCATTCCCTCGCTCCTTCCCCTTTTGCTTTCAGTGAGGGTCATATGGGATGCTGTGCTTAAAACCTACTCTATGCATCCTTTTGTATAGTCCTATGCCTTTCGTTTTATGCCTAGTGCTAGTCTCATCTCCTTGTTTCCCAGGGTTGAAGGTCCTCCCGAGGGTAATCTCTGGGAAGGAATCTAACAGTGATGGGGGCTACCCAAGCTTATATAAATGTGGATGCTGTACATCATTTTGAGTGCCCTCCGCTAGCAAAAGTTCTGTGTGTTCTTAATGCTTATGGCTTATAGTTCCAAAGGTGTGGCCTAATGTCGATTCTCTCGAAGATCTATTGTAATGATAAGTTCTTACATAATTGCTCTTTACTGGTGATAATTTAAACAAAGTAGTGCCTAAAAAAAGGGTGCAAAAAAAAAAAAAGTAAGTCCTGAGCACCCCAGTTTGTCGGTGTGTCATGTCCCCGATATGTGCTGCATTCACATTTGCATGCACAAGCTGTTGCTTAGCAACCACTTGTCATACTGGCACAAGCCAAGGTGGCTTCCGTAAACACTGCTGGACTTGCAGAATATGTCATGGAACTACCATTTTTTTTTGTTGTTTTGTACTCCGAGACACCCAAGAGACAGAAGCTACGGAGAACCCTGAAGATTCATTTGTTCATTCATTTTACCAGGACAATTAAACCCATTGTGGTTGGGAATATCCGTTTCATGAGAGTGCCCTTGGGTGGTAGCAGCAGTACACAGTTACATATCACCAGCACAACAGTAATAGAACAGTAACAAAAAAAATGGTGTGTACTTTACTTCTGCTACCCTTTACAATGGGTGGGGGGGATCTATGCTGAGAGTCTAATTAGTGCAACCCAAGCTGTGCTGGGGTAAGTAAGGCTTGGGCCATGCCGTCTCTAACTCCTCTTTCATTCTTTTGTTTGTGTTCAGATGCAAATCCTCCACCAAGAAGAAAATCTGAAAGAAAATCAAATCAGGAGAACCAGGAGTCCAAGCTCCCTGTAAGTAACTTACCAGATCAACAAGTGGCTTCATTGTCCGTAAAACCTGGTATTTTGTTTTCTGTGAGTAAAAATAAATGCCATTGGGGGAAGAAATTCTAGGAGAATAGTCATCACTAAGAGCCACACTGCCAAGTGTAGAGCTGGTATCATTTTGTAGTTTGTGTGCAGAAATTTTTTTTTATAGCCAGCCCGGTGGCGCCGAGGTGCTGGACGCCTTGACTCGTGCTACGCCGGTGACCCTTGTTCGGGAACGAGCACAGGTCGCTGGGGGTTGGCAGGGTTGGAGAAGGCTTGAGCGTCCATAGGACTGCTTTCCTTCTCCAGGAAGGGGGGATATCAGCGATCAGCGCTCGACTGGACCCGGTGGAACTGGGGGCAGTGCACCGTGCTGCAGGCGAGAGATGGAGCAGGCGCCTGGAGGGCTGCGTGCGGATGTATGCGCGCTGCCTCCGTTGGCATCATTGCACGCCCCTCCCCGCAGGGGAAGAAACCAAAGAAACACCCTCGGCAGCATGAGGCTGCCCAGACAGTGCCGCCACAGACGCACCCAAGTTAGCTCCCTCCTGGGCCCGCCCTCCAGGTCTCTGCAGTAGTGGGGTAAGTACCCGCTGTGATGCGGCCTGGGAGGGCTGTGGTGGGGAGGTCTGAGCTGTGGCCGCGTCTGGGGCAGCAGCTGTGAAGGCTGACTAAAGGGGACGACCAAGGCACAACCCCTCCCCAGCGAGGTAATAAATACGTTTAAAAAAATTTTTTTTTTTTAACTTACTGTTTATTGTACTGTAGTACATTGTATCAGACTAATTTTGTTTACTGCCAGGCTAACATTTTCTGTAACTATAAATCCCAGAATCCCCTGCAGATGACATCAGATCAGGGCTGCAGCAGCGGGGGATTCAGTAGCCTGCAGTGCATGTTGGAGCTTTCATAAGCTTAGATCAGATGTTTGCTGGTGCCTCTGTGACTGTTTAGCCCCAGGAGGACAGCAGGACAGGAAGACAAAAGATCAGTGTTTATAAACTATCTGTGCACTGCAGGCTGTTTAATCTCCCACTGCTGCAGCCCTGCTCTGTTAACTGCAGGGGAATCTGGGGCTGGCAGAATAGCATATAGGTTATAGTAACGAGCTGTGAGCTTGGTACATTCAGTAGACCTGGGTTTGATTCCCACAACCTCCACTTGTATACTGTGTGACTGAACGAGTCACTTAACCTCCCCAGTGCTCCCGAGTTGCCCCTGAAAACGGGCACTTGTTCCTAGTGGGCCTTACCTGGTTACCAAAGACTAAGTATGTAAATAAATACATTTGTAGTTACAGAACATGTCAGCCTAGAAATAAGCAGAGTTAGTCCGATACAGTTAGGACCAGCCCCACACTTTCTGGTGTGGAGCTCTTAGTGCAGACTGTTCCTCTTTAAGGAAACAATTCTGCCAGTGACGGGACTAATTAGAAAAGAAAAAAATGTGGGATTCCTCCATGAAGTCTGGGATTTTGGAGTGCTGAAAGTACAGGTGTTCCAATTAAAACTATGGAGTGCCACCTGGAACAGTGGCACAGTGGAATATGCTGTGCCCCTGTGTTGGGTCACTGGTGTTTTTTGCTGTGAACCCAACCAACTGCCCTGGGTGAGAGGAATCTTCAGCACTCTTGAAGTCCATGGGATAGTGGGAGACTACACCGCTTTAGTGCCTTAACCGATTGATATTAAACATTGCGGGTGACAACCAGCTCCCCTTCATGCACGGTATTGGACATCTGCGGTAGGTCGGTAGCGGGCAGGACTTAGCTTGCACAGACAAACCAGTGACATAAAATGTTACTTTTTTTTTTTAATTAAGCTTTTTGGTCCCCGTTGCTGCCTCCTGCCAACTTGGTGACAGGGACACACATATATTTTTCACAGATTTTCTCTCCTGACCCCTTCCCCGAGGCCCTGGCACACGGCCGTGCGAGTGTGTGGAGGCACACTTCGCACCCTGTGGCGCCAGCTCAGCCCCTTCCACCTCCCGACACTTTTGCTGCCCCCCTCTGCCTACGCTACCCACCGGACCTCCACCCAGTGGGAGCAGAACTTGGGGGGGGGGGGGCGCCAGCCCACCCTCAGAAGAAGAGAGCTGCCCATTGGCATGCTCAATCCTGCTCTGCATCCCGACGACCCAAGGTTGTTCCCTAACCCGGGTTGCTAGCGTAGTGCGAAGTAAGGCGTCCAGTGCCTCAACCCTTTGTGCCACCAGGCCGGCTCAGAAAATGTTAATTTTTAAAATTAGACAATAACCAGCCCGTCTAGGCAGCAGATGGGTTGTTGCTCATGACGCCCGAAACCTGTGTTTTTGGAATGAGCCAAAGTCAATGGGGTCTGGTCAGGTGAAGGACTCTGATTAAGCACCTTAGAGGAGACACTCTTCCTTCGGCTAGATGGTTACGTGTGGCAAGTGCAGCAGAGTCATAGCTTGAGGAAAAACACCAGCCAGGCTTGGAACCCCTAGCATACTATCGTCCTATAAGTCTGGAAGGAACAGAAAAGGCAAAAGAACTTTTGCCCGCTGTGGAATGACACTGGGGAAGGGCTAGCTCTACCAGTCACCATCAGAGCCAAAAAATAGATTTTTTGACTGGTGATTTTTAGTAACTGTTGGGCGCTATCAGATGTAGCTTAAAATAAGTCCTTGTTGCCAAGTGGAGCAAAACAAAATATTTTGGCATAGATAACGATGCAGTAGAATTAAAATGTTTGGCTTAAAAAATGGTGCAACAAAATAAAAAGACATAGCCATGCTGTGGTACTCTTGGGCTCTGACCCTGTGACTAGCCTCCTGCTGAAGAATCTCTCCAAATGGAGAAGCAGAATCCCTTAGGGCTTCATCACCTGGCCTAGAGGTCCTGCTACAGGTGGTAAACTGTTGGGATTAGGGGCAAGTGTCAGAGAAACTGGGGGTGGGGCTAAAATGTGTAAGTGTTGGAAAATCTGAGGGTGAGGCTGGACTGTGGTCCTGTCAGAAGGGTCAGCTTTGGTGAGAGGGGGCATAAAGTATGCAGTCTTTATTAAAACAAACAAAAACAATTAGTTACTTTTTACTTCAGAAGCTCTTTTCCTTTTTCCTTTTATTAGAAGGTGCAGCCAGGAGGTGGCATTTGTAGCATACGTAAGCAAGTAGGGGGTCTTCAGAAGGGGAGGAGGTCCCCAGCTGAGGAAGAAGCATTTGCTGGTGGGGGATGCTATTGTTAGGGTGATAGACTTGGGAGTGGAAGGATGAAAGGAAGAAGGACGTGAAGTGCCTGAGAAGTACTTTGGCTTGGAGGGATGGAGAGCGAATCCAGAGGATTGCTAGGGCAGCAGGAGATGGGGGGGAGCTAGATGTCATTGTCCATCTAAGGACAAATGACCTAGGGAGTGATAGGGTAGGGGTAGTGCAGGGTGATTTTATGGATCTGGGGAAGGGCCTCAAGGAGGTGATACACATGGTGACTTTTACTGGGGTGTTTCCTGTATATGGCCTGGAAGAGGAAGAGACACTCCACACCAGGGCTTTTTAACTATTGATTGAAGGCAGGGTGCATGAAGGGGGATTTCTGCTATATTGGGGACTGGGGGCCAACCTTGAAAGATATGGGCCTCTGTGGGAGATGGCCTGCATCCTTCCGGGAAAGGGACCGCAGTCATAAGAGAGGTTTAAATGTTAATTTGATGGGCATTCAAACTAGTGGGGAAAGGGGAGGATGTAGAACTAAGAGAAGCAACAGTTACTCTCCTAGATGATGAAGCCGCAGGTTGGAGGGCCCAAGGACAGTAAACTCACCCCTGGGCCGGGGTGCAAGAAGACAGTTGTGGGGACAAGACAGGGAATGGGGGGGTATAAATCTGGGATGCAAGAAGGAAGGAGTAATGGAGAAGGTAATAAGGGAAGAGGTGGGTCTGGAGAGCATCAGTGAACAGCACAGACAGTTGAAGTAAAGTGTAGAGAGTCGTGTGCATTAATGCAAGGAGTCTGGGGAAATAAAATTCTAGGGACGTGGATATTATGTTCAGTCCACACTGTCTGGCAGGTTCCTTGCCACTTTAAATGTTGCCGGAAGGTCTTCAAGCTGGCTTCTCCCACCCACCTGGGAGATATAACCCTCGGCTCCTCCCCATGACGCCAGATCTTCCTTACTGCTTGGAAGCTCAGGTTCCCTCCTTTGCTCTCTGCGTTTTAGGCCTGGATCCACACACTTCAGAATTTCCGAAACTAATTTTAAAATTTACAAGACTCTGGTCTTCGTCTTCCCTCACGGCTGTGATGGAAAAGTCGACTCCCGGCTTCCATCGGTGCCCTTGTGGGCAGAAAATGTCCCAGACTGATCCGCAATCCAGATGCGTCTACTGCCTGAGGCTTGGCCATGATTAGCAGGCCTCGCGAATTGTGCAAGTCCTTCTCGGCTTCGGGTCTTGGAGAGGACTGTGTTGCCTGGATTTTTCTGGGCTCTTATAAAACGGTACTCGCTGGTCAAGTTCGAGGAGGCCCGTTGGACGATGTCCGCGGTGGCGGGCTCTGCGGAGCAGTTGGAGCAGATGATCACCCTCGAGGAGGAGGAGGCGGCGGCCCAGGCTGCTTCTTCGTTCTCCTTGGCTGCGGCATTTGTCCCGCTCTCCTTGGACTCCTACACTGCTTCTTTTAAGGAGCTTTGTCAGTCCCTCTCCTTGAAGGGAGAAGGGCCATCGGGACTTTCCAGTTGGTCCAGAAAGAAAGACTCTAAAGGTAAGTCCCACCATCAACGTTTGTGGGAGTGGGAGAGATCCCCTTCACCGGACCATCGGCTCTCTACTTTGGTCGAGGTTGCGGCTGCGGCCGCTGGCTTCACGGTGTCCTCGTCAGGTCAGCTGGCTGAAACATCTGTCGTTGGACGGTTTGTCGCTTGGAGATACCGACAACCCTTCTTCACTGCTTCCCCCGGTGGTTACCGAAGACCTGCCTGCGCCTCCTGTGCCGAAGTCCCCGGTTAAGTCCCTGCACTGAAGGAGGGGTGGGTTTCCACTGTTCCCTCTTTGACCCACCCTCGGAATCCCCGAAGGTCTCGGTCCTCTTCCAGGTCCAGCCAGTCCTATCGGCGGTCTTGGCACCATGGAAAGCGGCGTCGCTGCTTGTCCTCTTAGTCCTCTTTGGAAGATAGGCTCCGGCGCAAGTTGCGTCGGCACTATGAAGACTTGATGTGGCAGCAACTTTTACTGACCGCTAACAAGCCGTCTCCGTCATCTTCTCCGGCCATTAAGTGGCTGTCACCGGAGCAGCCGAAACAACCCCTCGTGGTAGTCGAGGATCCGCTCCCAGCGCCAGTTGTTCGTCTGAAACCGGCTGCTCCACCCATTGTGATGGAACCTCCACCTCCACAACCGAAGACTGGAGCCCCGACCAAAGATTCTCTGTTGGGTCAGGACTTGCCCCATAGGTTGTTGATCACCCTTACTCCCGATCGACCTCGGCAGGTGGAGGGTGGCTCAGGTGCTCGGCAGCTGTTTGCAGACTCCTCTGAGTCTGATGACGACTCCTCCCTGTTCTCCAGGCCGATTGACCTGGAATCTGCAGGAGGCCAGTCGGTGGACGAGAGCCCATCCTCGTTTCTGAGTATGCTTCGACCCATCTCAGAGTCTACTGGGATGCAGCTCGAACTCGTCCAAAAACGGGCCAAGTATCCCCTTACGGAGACGCTGGACCGAGGGGATTCCCCTACGGAGGCCTTTCTAGTGGCTGAAACCATTGTTGGCCCGGCCCTAGAGTCGTGGCAGCGGCCAGCATCTTGTCCTGCGCCTTTGGCCAGGATGGCTCGAAAGTACACGGTCCCCACCGGTTCAGTCTCCGGTATCTCGGAGCACCCCTCTGCGGAGGGGTTAGTGACTGATAACGTTTTCCGGCGTTCTGGGAATGCTCGGGATGTGGACAAACCGCCCAATAACGAATCCAAAAAGTTGGATTACTCAGGGTGGAAGGTTTACGCTGCTTCCTCCCTAGGCCTTCGTCAGGCTAGTTCGGTCGTACTGATGGCACATTTCTCACACGCCCTTATGGGCTCCCTGGATGAGGTGATTCCTCATCTCCCGGCTGATCTTCAGATGACTGTCAAGCAGGTGTGGGATCAGGGAAGGGTGGTGGCTAAACTACAGCTCCAAACTTCATTGGACATTGGTGACTCTTGTGCCCGGTCAATAGCGGCCACAGTGGCCATGCGCCTCAGAGCTTGGCTGCGTATCTCCACCTTCATGGCGGACACCCAGCACAAGTTGGCAGACGTTCCGTTCCTGGGCACCGACTTGTTTCGGCCTGGAGTGGAAGGCCATCTCCAGGCAATCGAGATGTCCAATACCACCTTGGACTCTGTCACGTCTGCCCAGAAAGACAAAGGCCGCCCGCAGCAGCGTAAGCCCTTTTGCCCTTCCGCTCCTGCGGCATGTCCGGCCCAGCAACACCAGCATCAGGGCCAGCAGGCTCACAGTTGACGCCCTAAGGCCAAGTCTGCCACTTCCTCTAGTAGAAAGCCTGGAGGCAAGGGCTCAGGAGGTCCCTCAGCGGGCCCTTCCTCCAAGCCTGCCCAGTGACGGGTTGAGGGGTGCCGCCCCCAACCACGTCACTCCTCCCCGGGTTCTCCCTGTGGGGGGACAGCTCCGCCACTTCATTTCCCCCGGTCTGCTATCACCACGGACTGCTGGGTGCTAGAAGTGGTCGGCAGGTCTGCCTCTGGAATTTGAGCAGTCCCCAGGCCGTCGCCCCACGGAGGGCCTACAGGTTCGCCAGCCTCTCTGTCAGCTCATCGAGCCGACATTGCCTTGCTGCTCCAGAAGGAGGTGATCAGCGGTGGTGGACCCTCCTCCAGACCCAGGGTTTATGTCCAGGTACTTCTGGTCCCAAAATGGATGGGGGGGGGGGGGCTGGCGCCCCATTCATGACCTGAAAAAATTCCTAAGGCCTCGCACCTTCAGGATGGTCACTGTGGCTCAGATCATTCCATCCTTGGAATCAAGCATGTGATTCTGTTCTCTGGACCTTCAGGACATGTTCTTTCACGTCCCAATCTGTCTGTCTCATCAGCGATTCCTCCGCTTCTGAGCAGAAAGATCTCTCTAAGAGTTCTGGGCCATGCCCTTCGGCCTCTCTCCAGCTCCCAGGGTCTTCACCAAATGCATGGCAGTGGTGACAGTATTCCTGCGGTGCCGAGGGGTCCGGGTTTACCCTTACCTGGACAACTGGCTGATTGCAGCCCCCTCTAGGTTGGAGGTAGGTGGTCCAGGTCTACTCTAAGATTGACCTCCTTATCAACGAGGCCAAATCGGAACTCGTGCCATCGTAGGTGATTCAGTTCATCGGGGCAGAGCCAAACTCTCTTCGAGCCAGAGCCCGGCTCCCAGCAGATAGGGCCAAGGTCCTTTCCTCCTTTGCCCAATCATTTCTGGTTGGGCAGTTGCGCCCTGCCTGGGACTTCCTGCACCTCATGGCAGCCTGCACCAGCGTGGTCCGTTGGGCCCGCTGGCATATGCGTCCCCTGCAGTGGGGGCTGGTCAGCCAGTGGTCCCAGCGCTCCGGTCCTCTGGACCAGCCGGTGACAGTGACCCAGGAGATGTGGGACGGCCTGCAGTGGTGGCTTATCCTAGCTCACCTGCTGGAGGGTATCCCATTCGTCCACCCCGAGCCAATGGTCACTCTAACGACCGATGCCTCTCTGATGGGTTGGGGTGCCCATCTGGGGGAGCTCAGAGCCCACGGCCCCTGGCCCCCTTAAGAGTCTCGATGCCACATCAACCTGCTGGAGCTTTGAGCGGTTTGACTAGCCCTCACCGCCTTTGCTCCGTTTGTACGGGGTCAGGTGGTTCAGGTCCAGACGGACAACACCACGACCGTGTACTATCTCAGCTGTCCGGGCGAGACGCACTCCTTGCCCCTGTGCAAGGGAGCTCTCCGCATCTGGTCTCTCATGATCAGCCTGGAGGCGAATCGCCTAGCCATCCATGTGGCAGGAGCCTCCAGCAGTCTGGCTGATGCCCTAAGCCGGATAGACGCTGCTTCTCATGAGTGGTTTCTCCTGCTGGAGGTAGTACAAGACCTGTTCTCCCATTGGGGCTACCCTCAGGTAGACCTGTTCGCCTCCAGGGAGAATGCGAAGCTGAGGCTGTTTCATGCCGGCCCCCTCAGCAGTACTCGCTGCAGGGGGATGCCTTCTCGAGGCCGTGGACCCCGGGCCTGTTCTATGCCTTCCCTCCATTTCCCTTAATCCACAAGGTGCTTCTCAAGGCGAAGAGGGACAAGGCGCAGGTGATTCTGGTAGCCCCAGACTGGCCCTGCCAGTTCTGGTACCCAGATCTCCTCAGCCTCAGTTCCAGTCTTCCGAGGCGGCTTCCAGCCCGCCTGGACCTGCTCTTATTCGACAAGGGGAAGGGTCTCCACCTGGACCTTCAATCCCTGCACCTGACGGCCTGGTTCCTGAGCAGCTAGAGTTCCAGGCCTTCCGACGAGGTCCTCAGTGTCGTTGAGGCATCCCTTAAGGAGTCGACCAGAAAATTCTATGCCTTCAAATGGAAGAGATTCTCCATTTGGTTTCAGGACAACGGGTTGGACCCTTCTTCCTGTTCCTTGGCTAGCATTCTGGACTACCTATGGTCCCTGTCTCAGCTAGGTCTTCGGTTGATGACCCTTAAGGTGCACCTGGCGGCCATCTCTGCTTACCAGGCGCAGGCCAGCAAGCAGTTGGTGGTGCAGGAGAAGGTGGTTGTGTGCTTTTTCAAAGGCCCAGACCACATATGCTCTCCGGTGCAAGAACCTCCACCTCTGTGGGATCTAATGCTTGTATTGGCTTAGCTCATGGGCAAGCCATTTGAACCGATGCACAGGTGTGACATCTCTCACTTGTCGTGGAAGACCGCCTTCTTGGTGGCTATCATGTCAGCCAGAAGGATGGGGGAGCTCCAGGCGCTTTCCATTGAGTCTCCTTATCTGGTCTTCCTCAGGAACAAGGTTATCCTTCGCCCCCACCCGAAATTCCTTCCGAAGGCGGTGTCGGAGTTTCACCTTAACCAGGTGTTGACTCTGCTGGTGTTCTACCCTAGTCACACCTCGGAGGCCAAATATAGGCTCCATACTTTGGACCCTAGAAGAGCACTCTCTTATTACAAGGAGTGGACAGCTGAAGTTCGGGGAGAGGTTCGCCAGCTGTTTGTCACCTATGCTGAAGCCGAACCTGGCAGACCTGCAGCCAAGCGGACGATAGGCAGGTGGGTCACCTCCTGCATAGATCTCTGCTATAGATTGGCGGGCATGGAGCCTCCCAAAGGGATAAGAGCTCATTCTGCCTGCCATGCCTCTCCTTTGGTGGCTGTTTCTAGGGACGTCCCTATCCAGGAAATCTGTAGGGCTGCTATCTGGAAGTCAGCACACACCTTCATTTCCCATTACCATATTGACCTAGAGTCATGCCAGGATGCTGGTTTTGGGACCTCGGTTCTCCAGTCCTTATTCCCTAAGTAGGGGGTGCGCGCCTTGCATCCCTCCTCCAGGAGAACTGCTAGGAGTCTGCCAGACAGTGTGGATTGAACAACATATCTACGTCCCTAGAAATACAGGTTCTAGGGACATGGATATGTTGTTCATCCACACTTATTGGCAGGTTCCTTGCCGCTTTAAATCTTGCCGGAAGGTCTTCAAGCTGGCTCCTCCCACCCACCCGGGTGGTAAAACTCTCGGCTCCACCCCATGGCGTCAGATCTTCCTTACGCTTGGAAGCTCAGGTTCCCTCCTTAAGCGTTGCGTTTAAGACTAGTTCCTAATTCTGCAAAGTTGAAATCAAAAGTTTTTGCTAAAAGACTTGGTCTTCTTCTCCTCATAGCTGCGATGGACCAATCGAGTCGGTTTTGGAGGTGCCCTTGCGGATAGAAGATGTCTAGGGCGGATCCGCCTCCACGTCGTCTACTGCCTGGAGCCTTGAGCCGACCCGCAGGCCTGCGACTTGTGCTCTTCCTTCCGACTCAGTCCTTGAAGACCGTGCTGCCCGATTACAATTGGGGCGCCCCGAGAAAAGAATTCCACCGGTGAAATCTAAAGAGGCCCGATTGGCGGTGTCCGTGGCGGCGGGCTCGGCGGATCAGCTCGAGCAGATGATCGCCCTCGAAGAGGAGGCGGCGCGGGCTGCTTCTACCTCAGCTGCGGCATTTGTCCCGCTCTCTCTCGGTGCCTCGTACTCGGCTTCTTTTAAGGAGCTTTGTCTGACCCTCTCGACCAAAGGTGAGGGTCCAACTTCTTTGGGACCTTTTTCCAGGTCCAAAAAGAGCAAAAGTAAGTCTCTCCGTCGACGCTCTTGGGAGCGGGAAAGATCCCCTTCCCCTTGTCGACAGTCGACTTGAGTCGACCCCAGCTAGGCCACTGGCTTCACGGTGTCCCCGTCAGGCCAGTTGACCGAGACTCCCGTCGACGTGGTCGAGATTGTTCTCAACCCGTTAGACGGGTTGTCAGCTGGAGAAGCTGAGAATCCCCTCTCCCCGGTTCCCCCGGTGGGAGTTGAGGATCCCGTCGGCTCGTCTGTGCCTCCGGTTCTGGAGCCTTCGGTGGGATCGTCCGAGCCGAGGGGAGTGCCAATTTCCGACACTTCTCCTCGCCTTCTTCGGCCTAGTCGAGACTCTCTGTCTCGGTCTCGGACATCCTCGCGGTCCAGCGATCCCGCCGCCATAGGTGGGTCTGGTCTAGGCACATGGCCAGCCCGCCCGCTCTTCCTCAGACAGGGAGGCTTTGCACAAGTTGCGTCAGTCTGAGGAACTTGTGTAACAACAGCTCCTTTTGACCGGGAATAAGCCGGCCCAGTCGTCTTCCCGACCATTAAGTGGCTGTCACGCAGCAGCGAAACAACCCAGCGTTGTAGTCGAGGCCTGTTCTCAGGCGGTTGTTACGCCAATTCCAGCTGCCCACTGATTCTGGTGGAACCTTCGCCTCCACAGCCATTAGTTGGGGCTCCGACCAAAAATTCTCGGTGGCCTTGGGTTTGCCCATAGGCTGTCTGTCACCCTCACTCCCGATAAACCTCGGCAGGTGGAGGGTGGATCAGGCCGAGGCAGCTCTTTGAGGACTCTTCTGGGTCGATGATGGTTCCACCCTCTTCTCCAAGCGCATGGACTTGGGTCCTCGGGAGGAGCAGTCAATGGGCGATAGCCCTTACGTCCTTCTTAGGGTTGCCGACTCATCTCGAGTCCACCGGGATGGACTCGAACCCGTTTCCAAGCCAGCTATCCCCTCACGGAGATTCTGGACCGAGGGATTCTCCTACGGAGGCCTTTCCGGTGGCGAAGCCATAGTAGTTCCGGCCTTGGAACTTTAGTAACGTCCTGCTTCTCTGCCCTCGGCCAGGTTGGCCAGAGAGTATCTGATTCTCCGGTTCCCTGTCCGGTTTTCGAACACCTCTCGGCCGAGGGTTGGTTACCGACAGCGTTTTCGCGTGCGGAGCGCCAGGGATGTGGACAAACCTCCGACAAGGAATCAAGAAATTGGATTATGCGGGCGGAAAGTCTATACTGCATCTCTCTGGCCTTTGTCAGGCCAGTTCGCCATCCTCATGGCACATTTTCTCACGCCCTGTTGGGCTCCCTGGATGAGGTTGTCCCTTATCTTCCGCAGATCTGCAGACTACGGTCAGGCAGGTGCGGGACCAGACAGAGGCGGTGGCCAAACAGCAGCTCCAGACTCGTTGAGACATCAGGGACTCATGTGCCAGGTCTGTGGCGGCCGCGGTGGCCATCGTCGTCGGGCTTGGCTGAGGATATCCACCTTTACCTCGGATACCCAGCACAAGTTGGCGGATGTTCCTTTGGGGACTGACCTCTTGACCCTGGGGTGGAAGGTCACCTGCAGAGGATCGAGAAGTCCAATGCTACCTTGGACTCTGTCTCTTCCGCTCAGAAGGACAAGAGCCGCAAGCCACAGCCTAAGCCCTTTACGTCCTTCTCGCCCTGGCTTCGCACCCAGCAACGTCAGGGCCAGCAGGCTTGACCTTGGTATCCCAAACCCAAGCCGTCGGCTTCCTCCAACAGGAAGCAGGGAGGTAAAGGCCGGGAGGTCCCTCGGCCGGTCCCTCCTCCAAGCCTGCCCAGTGACGGGCTGAGGGGTGTCGCCCCCATCCCTGTCACCTCACCCCTGGTTCCCCCCGTGGTGGGACGGCTCAGACACTTCCTTTCCGCCTGGTCCGCTGTTACCACGGACAGGTGGGTACTGGAGGTGGTGGGAAAAGGCCTACCTCTGGAATTCGAGCAGGCCCCGCCCTTCAGAGCCGTCGCACCTCGGGGGGCCTCGGGGTCCGCAGCCTCACTGGCAGCTCGCCGAGCCGACATCGCTCTCCTCCTCCAAAAGGAGGTGATCACGGAGGTGGAGGACCCCCCCCCCTTCAGACCCGGGGTTCGTGTCCAGGTATTT
The DNA here is from genome assembly GCA_016271365.2 of Neoceratodus forsteri. NCBI lineage: Eukaryota > Metazoa > Chordata > Ceratodontiformes > Ceratodontidae > Neoceratodus > Neoceratodus forsteri. The sequence goes on along the minus strand of CM028132.1, from coordinate 368,810,433 downwards.
CCTGGTTCCGAAACGGACGGGGGGCTGGCGCCCCATTCTCGACCTACACGACCTGAACAAGTTCCTAAGGTCTCGAACCTTCTGGATGGTCACTCTGGCGCAGATAATACCATCTCTGGAACACGGCATGTGGTTCTGCTCTCTGGACCTACAGGACGCGTTCTTTCACGTCCCTATCCGTCCGTCACATTGGAGATTCCTCCGCTTTCGAGCGGAGGGATCCCTCTTCGAGTTCCGAGCCATGCCCTTCGGCTTATCTCCAGCTCCCAGGGTCTTCACCAAATGCATGGCAGTGGTGACAGCATTCCTGCGGCGCCGAGGGGTCCGGGTGTACCCTTACCTGGACGATTGGCTGATAGCAGCCTCCTCCAGACGGGAGGTGGAGTGGTCAGAGATCTGGCCCTCCAGGTTTGCTCTCAAGTTGGCCTTCTCATCAACGAGGCCAAGTCGGAACTCGAGCCGAAGCAGGTGATCCTGTTCATCGGGGCAGAGCTCGACTCTCTTCGAGCCAGAGCACGGCTCCCGGAGGACAGGGCCGAGGTTCTTACCTCCTTTGCCCAATCATTTCTGGTTGGGCAATCGCGCCCTGCCCGGGACTTCCTGCGCTTTCTGGGTCTCGTGGCGGCCTGTACCAGCGTGGTCCGTTGGGCGCGCTGGCACATGCGCCCCCTTCAGTGGGGACTAACCAGCCAGTGGTCTCAACGCTGCGATCCTTTGGACCAGCTAGTGATAGTGACCCAGGAGATGTGGAACGCTCTCCGGTGGTGGACCGTTCCAATCCATCTGCAGGAGGGCATCCCGTTTGTCCACCCCGAGCCGACGGTCTCTCTATCGACCGATGCCTCTCTGATGGGTTGGGGTGCCCATGTGGGGGAACACCGAGTGCACGGCCTCTGGTCCCCGCGGGAGTCCCGATGCCACATCAACCTGCTGGAGCTCCGAGCGGTCCGCCTAGCTCTCACCGCCTTTGCTCCGTTTCTCCGGGGTCAAGTGGTCCGAGTCCAGGCGGACAATACCACGACCATGTACTACCTGAACCGCCAGAGCGGGATGCGCTCCATGCTTCTATGCAAGGAAGCTCTCCGCATTTGGTCACTCGTGCGCAGCCTGGAGGCGGATCTCCTAGCCATTCATGTGGCAGGAGCCTCCAACACCCTGGCCGATGCCCTGAGCCGGATAGAGGCTGCATCTCACGAGTGGTCTCTCCTGCCGGAGGTAGTACAAGATCTGTTCTCCCACTGGGGCACACCTCAGGTGGACCTGTTTGCCTCCAGGGAGAATGCGAAGCTGAGGCTGTTTCATGCCGCCCCCTCAGCAGGGCTCGCTGCAGGGGGATGTCTTCTCGAGGCTGTGGACCCCGGGCCTCTTTTACGCCTTTCCCCCATTTCCCTTGATTCACAAGGTGCTTCTCAAAGCAAGGAGGGACAAGGCGCAGGTGATCCTGATAGCCCCAGACTGGCCCCGCCAGTTCTGGTACCCAGATCTCCTCAGCCTCAGCTCCAGGCTCCCGAGGCAGCTTCCAGCTCGCCGGACCTGCTCTCAGTCAATCAGGGAAGGTGTTCCATCCGGACCTTCAATCCCTGCACCTGACGGCCTGGTTCCTGGCGGCTAGACTTCCAGGCCTTGGGTCTTTCGATGGGGTCCTCAATGTTGTGAGGCGTCCGTAAGTCGACCAGAAAATACTCGCCTTCAAATGGAAGAGATTCTCCATTTGGTGTCAGGGCAAGGGCTTGGACCCTTCCTCTGTTCTGTGGCAAGCATTTTGGACTATTTATAGTCCCTTTCTAGTCAAGGGCTTAGGTCGACGACCCTAAAGGTGCACCTGGCAGCCATCTCTGCTTACCGGGCGCGGGCCGGGAGCAGTCGGTGGCGCAGGAAAAGGTGGTCGGGCGCTTTTTCAAAGGCCTTGATCACATTTCCCCTCCGGTGCGAGAACCTCCACCTCCGTGGGATTTACTGCTGGTACTGGCAAAGCTCATGGGCAAGCCATTCGAACCAATGCACAGGTGTGATCTCTCTCACCTGTCGTGGAAGACCGCCTTCTTGGTGGCTATCACGTCAGCCAGAAGGATGGGAGAGCTCCAGGCGCTTTGCATAGAGTCTCCTTACCTGGTCTTCCACAGGGACAAGGTTGTCCTGCGCCCCCACCCGAAATTCCTTCCGAAGGTGGTGTCGGAGTTTCACCTTAACCAGGTGCTGACTCTGCCGGTGTTCTACCCCAGTCACACCTCGGAGGCCGAATATGGCTCCATACTCTGGACCCTAGAAGGGCGCTCGCTTATTATAAGGAGCGCACGGCTGAAATTCGGGGAGAGGTTCGCCAGCTGTTTGTCACCTACGCTGAAGCCGCACCTGGCAGACCTGCAGCCAAGCGGACGATAGGCAGGTGGGTCACCTCCTGCATAGATCGCTGCTATAAGTTGGCGGGCATGGAGCCTCCCAGAGGGATAAGAGCTCATTCTACCCGTCATACTGCTGCATCGGTGACTGCTTCCAGGGACGTCCCTATCCAGGAATTCTGCAGGGCTGCTACCTGGAAGTCAGCACACACCTTTATTGCCCATTACCACATCGACCTTGAGTCACGCGGGGATGCTGGTTTTGGGGCCTCGGTTCTCCAGTCTTTATTCCCTAAGTAGGGGGTCGTCTTGCCTCCCTCCTCCCGGAGATCTGCTAGGAGTCTGCCAATAAGTGTGGATGAACAACATATCCATGTCCCTAGAAATACAGGTTACTCACCTGTAACAGGAGTTCTAGGAATGGTATATGTTGTTCATCCACACGACCCACCTTACCTCTCCGGCTTCGACGCACAACCTGAGCTTCCAGCGGGCCAGATCTGGCGTCATGGTGCGGAGCCGAGAGTTTTACCACCCGGGTGGGTGGGAGAAGCCAGCTTGAAGACCTTCCGCAAGATTTAAAGCGGCAAGGAACCTGCCAATAAGTGTGGATGAACAACATATACCATTCCTAGAACTCCTGTTACAGGTGAGTAACCTGTATTTACTCACCTGTAACAGGAGTTCTAATATGTTGTTCATGCACACGACCCACCTGACCTCCCTGGCTTCGACGCGCAACCTGGCTTACAGCGGCATAGATCTGGCATCATGGGGCAGAGCCGAGGGGTTTACCACCCGGGTGGGTGGGAGGAGCCAGCTTGAAGACCTTCCGGCAACATTTAAAGCAGCAAGGAACCTGCCAGACAGTGTGGATGAACAACACATACCACTCCTAGAACTCCTGTTACAGGTAAGTAACCTGTATTCTGGTACCATTCATGCACCTCAGCATTGTTTTTAGGATGAAAGGACATCCTGGGTGGGACTGCATGTATGGCATTGACTGATGTTGGCCACTGGAAAGAGTTAAAGACCCTTACATCTGTCAGTAATGGCAGCTATGGATCTATGGATGGCCATTTCAGAGTCTGGGCTGCAGTTGTGTGAAAAGAAAGTACAGAGTTGGGATACTGGGAGGAGAGAGGAAGGAGTTATGGTTTACTGGGGTAAAACCCAGCAGCTGAAGGACAAACACTATATACCTTTTAGCAGTTTGACCATGAAATGTTGGATACAGACACTCAAAATTTAGGGGAATTGAGGTGTACTAGTCTTTGTCAACTTTTCTTTCTGCCACTGCCCCTGGAACTCCAGCAGACCCCTAACACTGCCAACCACACTACCACCCCTGCCTGAAGCTGACGACCTGAAAAATCGGGGACGGATACTCCTCATCTACCTAGTCCGACAAGCCTTCCCCTACTTACCAGGACCGAGTGGGTAGGTGATTGGGAGTGCCAATGAGTCGTGCCCGGCGTGGGTGTGTGGCGGTGGGATACCGGAGGATGCTGTCCCCTATCCAGGGACCAGGGTATTTTACCTTGATGTTTCCCCGGAGCTCGGATGTGCAGTGACGTCAGCGCACCAACGTGCAGATGTCCGCTGCAGCTCTACCGTCGTCATAAGGCGTCTGTCTTGCCATGTACCCGATCTCCGTCGGGGGTCGCTGCAGAGCCACACGAGCCCGCTACTCACCCTGGGAGAGGAGAGCAGTCCACCTGACACTCGCTCCTCTCCCTCCCCCGGCGACCCGAGTCTGTTCCCGAACCAGGGTCACTGGCGTGGCGCGAGTGTGGCTTCCAGCGCATCAGCTGTCCGCGGTACTGGTCTTAATGTGGGAAAAGTTATCGGACACATAAATACATGTTCAGAACACTGGGAGCTAGTGACTTAACAGAACTGTACTCTTGACCGCAGCCTGGACACTAGCTGAAAGCTCTAAGAATAGAGTGATTGTGACTCACATTGAGTCTTTCGTGGGACTGCCTTGTACTGCCAGATAATTGCAGCTCTTAAAAGAGCTGTTGATTACACCAGGCCATCTGGATCACTGAGGGAAAATTAACACGAGGAGTAGAACCTGCTAAAGTGAGGACTTTAATTTCATTGTCAGTCATAGAAAACTTGCACTAGTCAAGATTGATCATAGATGGTTAGCTGCACTAGTCCTGGTCAATTTGCACTCGGCCCTGGAGTAGTAAAACTGTGTCTCGGAGGAGGGGGATAGGGAGGTTTATCCGGGAAAATGAAGGGAAGTAGGGAAACCAGTTAGGAGCACAAAGGCACAGACTGAAGTGAGAATAGCCAAGGCAGTAACAAAAGGGAACAAGACATTTATTTATTGAAGTCTTTGGTAAACGGGTAGGTGAACTGATCCAGAGGACCGTTTTCAGTCTTGACCCGGGCCACAAGGTGGCAAAAACAACACAGATACAAATAGTACATACAACATGCAGTACACACACACCCAGCATGTGGTGGTGGGGAAAAATATACTGTGGATAGCTCAGATTATACTAAAACAAAAATATGCATAAGCAAAGACAAGCGATAAAACAGATGGTGTAAGTTACATACAGTAAGAGTGTACAATTACAATGGTTCAAAATTCCATACAGGTGCAGTAACAATACACTGTGCAAATTCAGACAAATCAACACTTTCATGGTATCATCTGGGATCAAAAAAGAGGAGATGGGGGAAGGGGATTAGGCTAGAGGGTTTTAAGGGTATGGGGTAGGGAAGGACATAGGGTCAGAGGTAATCTTGAGGGCTTGAGAGTATGGGGGAGAGGGAAGGAAGAACAGAGGTGAGGAAAGGATGGGCAGGTAAGGGAGGGGCAGTAAGTGCTGTTTACCCATAGAGGAGCATAGATGATTTGTAGGCTCTAGCGGTTTTACACGGTGCAGTGACAGTTTGCAGCCATAAGGAGCCAGGCTTTCAGCTTTTGTTTAAAAGTTTGGTGGGTGGTAGACGAGTGAACAGACGGAAGGACCTTGTTCCATAGGGAGGGAGCTGCGATTGAGAAAGCTCAATTTCCCATGGTAGTGGTGACGCGGGGTACTGCTAGCAGGGGGACTGAGGATGTCCTAAGATTCCTTGAAATTACTCTGTCAGGAGAGGTGAGTAGGGGGACAGGTGTTGGTTTCTGAGTGATTTGTCCACCAGATAGCCCATGGCATAGTCAAAGCGACCTTGTAGCGGGAGCCACCCTTGGGTATGGTAGAGAGAGCAGTGATGGGAACGGAAAGGAGCTAGAAGGACAAAACAACAGATAATTGTAAGTTGTGCTTAGCCATGAATGCAGGGTAGAGGATAGGTGCGAGGTAGACCGAGGAGCAGTAGTCAAGGAGGGTTAGTAGGTTTCCACGTGCGATGGCAAGGCGTGCTTCAGCAGATAGATAATGTCTGTGACAGTATGCAGCGCCTAACTTCTAGTGGATCCTCCATGTGTTATGATTAACATGTTCAGAGAAAGAAAGGGAGGGGTCAAGGGTAACTCCTAAGTATTTAAATGATGAGACATTTTCAAGGGGAAGGCCAGCTGGGGGTGAGCACCAGGAGGAAGGAGTTGGTTTTGGCGACTTTTGCTAGGAAGGGTTTAGAGCTGAAAAGCATGGGTTTAGTCTTTTTTTTTTTTCATTGACTAGGAGCTTGTTGGAAAGGAACCATTGGTGGGTGGAGCTGTAGTTCTGTGCGAGGATGGAGGAGATTGAGTCAATTGATTTGTCGGTGTGATAGATGACTAGATCGTCGGCATAGACAAGAGCTTTACAACTGAGACTGGCCCTGGGGAGTGAGTTAGTGAACATGGAGAAGAGCAGTGGCCCGAGTATGGAACCCTGGGGGACTCCAGTGAGTACAGGAAGGGGAACAGAGGATGCTTTGCCAATGATAACCAACTGAGACATGTTTGATAGGTAGCTGTGGAACCAAGGAGCAGGTCCAGGGGTGCAGCCAAAGAGTAGTAGTTTTGAATGGGAGAGATGTTGGTCATCTAGGTCAAACGCTTTTGACAGATCAATGAAGACCGCACCTGTGGGTTTGCCCTGGACCATGTTTTGTAGTATATGATCGGTAAAAAGGGCCAGAGCAGAGGAGGTACTGTGTTGCTTGCGGAAACCGTGCTGGAGTGGCCATAGGAGGTTGTGCTTTTCTACGTGCTCCGATTGCTGAGCCTGCACAGTTTTTTCAAGCAGTTTGCTCGGTTGGGAGAGGAAGGAGATGGGGCTGTAATTGTCCCTCGAGAGGAGATCGCTAGTTTGAAGACTGGTACAACATGTGCATGTTTCTAGGAGTCTGGTACAGAAGCTGTAGTAAGGGTGAGGTTGAAGATGAAAGTTAAGGGTTTAACAGTCGCAGGTGAGATGAGTTTCAGGAAAGGGGGGTACAGTCCATCACTGCCAGGGCTTCCTTTGGCTTGTAGAGACTTTGGTAGTTTGATGGTGTCAGTTTGTCCAATAACCCTGAATTGGAAGGGTGGCAGGCAGGGTGGTGGTTGAGGAGGGAGAGTTGTATGGCTGGAGGTACTGGGCAGGGGAGGCCTTGGGGGGAGCTTGCTGGGGGATACGTCTGTGAATTTTGAGTTGAAAGCATTTGCAGTCTCGGTGGGGTCCGAGGCTGGACCAGTGGGGTATGTAAGTTGTTAGCTGCCTTTTATTCTTGGGGTTTAGGAGTGATCCAGTGGTAGCACAGAAAGTATGCGGGTTTCCAGTATTGTTGCTTTGTTGATTTAGGTCATATTTGCGCTTTCGCGACTTGGTGGACTATTTGCAGGAATTGTGTAGCTGCCTGTACGCTTTCCAGAATTGTGGGGAGGTGTGTGCTTTGTATCCAGTGATTAGAGGGATACTCTTATGCGGAGAGGCTGGGTGAGCTGAACATGTATTCCCTGGAGGGCAGGAGGGACAGGGGGAACATGATCGAAACCTTTAAATACTTGAAGGGAATTAACAGGGCTAGTAAAGTAGGGATTTTCCAGATTAGAAGGAGGAGGATCACGAGGGGGCACCAGATGAGATTGGAGGGGGGGAAATTCAGGAGGGAAATCAGGAGACATTAGTTCACTGAGAGGGTGGTGGATAAGTGGAATACTCTGCCAGAGGAGGTGGTAGCCTGTAGCACAGTAGACTGTTTTAAGAGGCGATGGGACAGAGTGAGAGGGGTATTTGTGAGGAGGGAAGGGGTGGGTTGGACAGCTGCAAGTTGAGGGGCTAGCTGCACAATCTTGCAGACTCGCTAGACCGTGAGGCCTGTTTCTGCTGGCGTTTTCATATGTTCGTAAGTATACCTTCCATTTGCAGTCTCTGTCTTTCACTAGTGCCAGTAGCTCTCTGGATAGCCAGCGTGTGGAGCCTCCTCTTACCCTTCTGTTTGTTTGGGGTAAGTAGGTATCCTGTATATGAGAGAGGGTGGAGGTAAAGAAGGTGACCGCATCAGAGATGTTGCTGTGATGGTAGAGGTATGTAGGTGAAAAGAGGAAAAGCAGGTGTGGCTTGTAAGGTTAAGAAGGGAAGGGGGAGCAACTCTGCGGGGGGGGGGGACAGGAAAAGGTAGACATCCTGAACACTGTTTACATAGGAAAGAGACGTGGAGGGGCTACAAAAAATGTAACTGGAGCAGTAGTGGGAGGGAGGGAGTTAGCTGGACACTAGTCTGTTTTCAGAGAGTCCTGAAGGGACTCATAAATTTGAAAGTGGATAAAGTAGTGGGGCCAGATGTGGTCCTCGCAAGGGTATTGAGGGAGGTCAGTGAGGTATGTGCTGCACCTCTGACAGCCCTGTTTAACAACTCATTGGAAACAGGAGTAGTCCCAGAGAACTGGAGGACGGCAGATGTAGTCCCACTTAACTTAACAAAAGTGGTTGCAGAGAGGAGGCTGGCAATTATAGACCAGGCTGCCTGACTTCGGAGGTGGGAAAGTTAATGGAATCATTGCCATCGGAGAACACCAGATCAGACCTCTTTGCTTGTTGGCTCTTGTTAACCTTGAGTATGCGGAAAAACGAGATCATGTCCCCTCCTTTTAGCCTGCCATTCTTCTGTGTGAACATGTTAAGGACCACCGGTATTTTTATAGCTTTTGTCTTCCATACACCTGATCGTTTAGGTGTCCTTGCATTGCACCCTCTGTACTGGCTTTCTGTTCTTTTGTATTAGAGAGCTCAGAACTGCATGCAATACTCCAGGTGGGGCCTGACCAGGGTCTTCTGAATATCCCTTCTGATGTACCCCAGCATTCTGCCTCCCTTCATGAGAGCGACTGTACACTGCTTGTCATGCTTCATCCCCTTGTCTGTTATGACCTCCTGGTCCTTTTCCTCCTCCTCAGTCTCTCAGGAAGTAACTCCATTCCAGACCAAAACACTCACTTGTGCCAATGAGAGATGGAATCCTGATTTAGTGCAGTCCAGGATTACTTGAGAATTTTATTCAGGACATCAGACATCAGTTGAAACATTTATAGCAGCATGGATAGCTTAAATATACAGGTACAGTGAAGATGAAAGTAACACATCAAATACCAGGTGTGGGGCACCTGGTATTTGGTGTGTTACTTTTGTCTTTACCCTACCATTGTATTTAAGCTGTCCGTGCTGTATAAAGTTTTCGGTTGATGTCTGAGGGACTTAAAGACCAGATGATGTTCAAGTGCAATAAAGACTCAGTGCCCTGGACTTCACTCTGCAGAAATCCTTGGGTATTTAAATTGAAATTTGAAAAATTTCATTTTCTAGGGGCTAGGATATGGTTTCACTTATCCACACTCTGGCAGTTCCACTGGAATGATGTCATTACCTGAAACATCTTTAAACTAAGCTCTACCCTCCCACCCCCGGGTGGTGTAACCCCCGACTTCTGTGATGTCGGATCAGCTCTTTCTTTCCTCCATTGCACTCCGCTTAGGTTTTTTTCCTTGTGCCACAGGCAAACCTTTCTTTTGAAATTGTCAAAGTTAATTGCTTGCAGTTATGTGGTTCTCTCATCTCCATCTCCTGACCAATGATGGGACACAAGAAACCGGGATTCAGATTCTGTGTTTGGTGCTGCAAGACAATGTTTGTCACCAATCTGCACGACACATGCATTTACTGCCTGGGCGGGCAGCATGATGTGGGCGGGTGTGGCCTGCGCTTTTCACTGCCTCCTGAATCTCTCGAGGACAGGAAACTCTGGCTGTCACTGGGTCGGTCTTCGGAGCAGGATCTGAAAGATTACCCTAAGAGCTGCAAAAACACCTCGTCTGCTGCCAGGTCTGCTGTGCAGCTTGTGGCCCTTGTGGCGGAAGTGGCAGCAGCCGTACCGGCACGTTGTTGCTCTTAGTGCTGTTCCCACCTGGGGCCAGCATCAGTGGGTCTTTCATGGACTAGTTCCATGACGTGCTGGTCCCTTCAGACCTTGGGGGAGAACCCTGCCCTCCATGGTTGCTGCTGGCACCGGTCATGGGATCAGGAGAGATCATAGTCCTCCCAGTTCCTCGACTTGCCCGACTACTCAACGGCTGTCGAGCGCCCCTTGGCCGAGGGGCAGGTTGGGCACGTTGAAGGGTCTTTGACTCCTCCATCAAGTCATTCAACCTCAGCTCTGGTCAAGCAGGCCATTGAGATTTTTCTTGATCCGGTTGACCGGTAGTCGGATGACGCTGAGGAATCTGCCTCACAGGCCTTGGTGTGCCCAGTCCTCACTCAGGAGGATGTGGATCGATCAGTGAGCCCAGTCAGTCCTTCAAGGGACTGACCTGCACCTAAGGTTGGGTCCTCAATGCCTTTGTTGCTCAACATCTGTAGGTGCATCATCTACGGTCAACTGCAGGAAGACCCCTCTTGCTGTTGAGGTAGCGGTCGACGTTGCAGTCGAGGTGTTCACGCTGCTGATTCTGCTCGACTGGGAGGCACTACAATTGATGGAGGGTTTTCCCCTGAAGCACCGGAGAAGTCGTGTATGTCCTAAAATAAAATAAACCTTTGTCTCTGGAGCTCGTCAGTGTGTTTACTTTTTGTTTGTTTCCACTGCCATTGACACTCCTTGTCCTCCTTATCCTCAGGTGAGGAGAGTCACTGGTGTAAGATGCGCTGGTGCTAAGAGGAATTCCTCTGGTACCACTGGGCCATCGCAGGGCAGGGCTTTACCTCAAGGACCTCTGGTCCCCTGGCAGCTACCAGTGGTTGCCTTGCCCCACCTGTCCAAGTTCTGCAGGAGATCCCTACACCTTCTCTGCCGATTTAGAGTGGAGTCGCCACCTTGACAGCTGCGGCGCTCCGATGAAGGAGACTGTTTGGTCACTGGCTTGCTAGGCTAGTTGTTGGCTTGGATTACCCTGGGTGAGGATTCCTGGGGAAGTTCATGGTGAACAACGGCCGAAGGCTGTCTTCAAGGAGTCATTGGATGACTCTGATCAGGATTCCATGGCCACCTCAGGGACTCGGCTATTTGACCGTAACGCAGTCGAGGAGGTCTCCACCAACCATGGGCAGCTGGTGTCCTTCGGTGGGCTGCTCCATCTTATCTCAGAGTCCATGTCAGTCCCACTAGAGCCAGTCCAGGAGAGGGCTAAGTATCCTCTTATGGACATTTTGGAACAGGGTGAATCCTGGGGGGTTGCCTAACCAGTGGCTGAGGCTATCTTGGGACTGGTCCTGGAGCTTTGGCAGTATCCAACATCCTGCCCGGTACCCATGGCCAACATGTCTCGCAAGTGCATTATCCTTATGGGCTCCCTTTTGGGGTTCTCTTATCATCCTTTGACGAAAGGCTGGTCATGGATTCGGTGTACTGTAAATCTGGACACCAGTGGGACATGGACAAATCTCCGGACAAGGAGTCTCATAAAATTAACCATGCTGCTGAAAAGGTGTATGCAGTTGGCCTGCTGGCGCAGCAGAAGGATTTACCGCTGCGATGTGGGCACCTTGGGTTTGGAAATGAGCCCGGGATGCTCGAGGGCCGGCCTGGGCAGGGATGGATCGAGCGGCCATTGTGCGCTCTTCACTCCGGAGTGTGTTGTGTGCCTCCGGTTCAGTGTTCCTGGGTGACCACCGACACGCCGTTTACCAGAGCACTGATTAGGGTCTCACTAGGGGACGGGCGGGTCGGACACATGACATGGGTGCGTTGCAGCGTCAGTTGGACCCGCCCACCAGCAGCAGCACACAAGAAAATTCCTTCCAGTGATTGAATGATGCCTCCCAGCTGTGGCGGCCTTGGGTCACCACTACCTCCGTTAACTGGCACCCCTGGAGTTAAAGGGACGACTCCTGGGGCTCCACCCTGGGGGGGGGGGTAATCCGGGGTGGGGGTGGGGCACTGCGGTGGAGGATGCCAGGGTCCACTCGTGGTGTGTAAAGGTAGAGGGGGACGTCGCTACTCTGGGTCTCCTTCAGGCTAACTGTGCCATCATAATGGCTAATTATGGTCATTCCCTGATGGTAATCTTTGATGCAGTCCTCTCCCACCTCCATCCTGAGCAACGGATGGTGGTGGCACTCATCGGAGACCACAGTCAATCACTGTTAAAACACCAGCTCCAGACAACCTTGGATATGGGCGATTAGTACGACCGTGTGATGGCAGTTGCTTTCGCCATGTGTCGCAGGGCTTGGCTGCATTTGTCCACCTTCACGGCAGACATCCAACAGAAGTTGGCCGATGTCCCTTTCTTGGGTACCGACCTCTTTGGTTATGGGGGTGGAAGGGCATCTCACTCAGATTGAGAAGTCCAGCACCACCCTTGACTTGGTGACTTCGTCCTAGAAGATCCTGAATAAAAAGCCAAAGGAACAGGCTTTTCAGTGCCAGTCCTTTCAGTCACCTCCTCCCTGGCACCAGCCCCAGCAGGGGCAGTTTCAGGCCTGGTGCCCCAGCAGAAGTGCAGGGCCCAAAATTTAAAAGGGGGGCACAAGGATAGTAGTGCCTCTCCAGCAGCAGCCACCAATGCCCTGCAAAAGCTGCCCAGTGACAGGTTGGGGGGGGGGGTGTCATCCCTCCACCTGTTCTGTTCCTGACTGCTCTCCCGGTTGAAGGCTGGCTGTGTCACTTCTTGCCATGTTGGCCTGCTATCTCAACGGACAAGTGGGTGTTGGACATAATCGGTAGAAAATTGTCTCCAGACTTCAAGGCTGTCTCGCCCTACTGCCTTCGTGCACCTTGAGAGTTCGTGATGTCTCAGGACATGATGTCCGCCCTGATGGAGGACATTGTTCAGCTCCTTGCAAAAGTGGCAATAACCTGTGTCCCAGACACTCTGGTCAGTCAGGGTTATGTGTCCAGGTACTTCCTGTTCCTGAAACAGATGGGGGACTGCCGCTCCATACTGGATCTACACCATCTCAACCAGTACGTGTGGAAGTGCAAGTTCCGAATGGTGTCTCTGAGCCAGATTATACCATCCCTGGATCAGAACATGTGATTTTGCTCCTTGGACCTCCAGGAAGTTTTCTTCCACATTCCTGCCATGGTCCCACTGTCGGTAACTCTCTTTCTGAAGGGAAGGGGTCTTGTACCAGTTCCAGATCATTCTTTAGCCTCTCCTCTGCACCAAGGGTCTTCACCAAATGCACGGCATTGATGGCAGTCCTTCATTTCATTTCATTTTATTAAATGGGTTAGACCATTGAGCAAGACTCATTTAAAATGGTGACCCTTGGTTATACAAAAATAAAGTTACAACAATTACAATATATACAGACAATATATAACACACCAAATACATACAGTCACATACTGTAATAGTATTACTATAACCAGTTAACCTCAGCAAGCCTTTGTTTGAGCAAAAACTAATCCAAGAACCAGGTTTTAACAACTTTTCGTAATGGGATTTTACTATTATACAAACGAAATTTCAAGGGCATCATATTCCAAAATTTAGGGACTAACTGGCTGAAAAAAAGTCAGAACGTTTAGTTTTTGAGCTAGGTATTACCAACTCTCGATAGGCCGCATTCCTTAAAGAGGGATTAACATCCCTAAATTCTAACCTTTCAGCCAGATATTCCGGAATCACAGCTGTAATGCATTTAAATGCCAAAAGATATTTATGTAACTGTCTTCTATCTGACAAAGAAATCCATCATAATCTATGATACATAAGGGCAATGATGGGTATCCCTGGAACATTGTGTAAAATCAGTCTCGCCAATCGATTATACAATGCATCTAATCTGTATAATTTTCCAGAGTGAGAATAATCATAAAGTGTGTCTCCATAGTCAAAGAGGAAAAATCTGTGATTCAACAATTTTCTTTATCATGTATCCACCCAAACTATTTTTATTTCGATATAATAAACCCACCCTTTTCCCCACTAGTCCAACTAACTCATCAACATGCGAGTTACCAGTAGCTGAGGGGTCCAACCAAAAACCCAAGTACTTATAAGCCATTACTTGATCTAATTTGGTCCCTCAGGATCAAACACTGATAGTTCAGTGCAAGTTCTAAGTTTCACAGTAGAACCAAATATGATACATTTTGTCTTACTCACATTCATTTTAAGTTTCCGTTGTGTCAAATACCCATATAATCTATCGAAACGTAGCTGTAATTTTACTTGGATCTCATCCACAGAGGGAGCAGAGGTGTAAATTATAGTGTTATCCGCATACACTTGGTGGGCCATATTATTCACATGGCATCCAAGCTCTTTCAAATAAATTAAAAAAAGTAAGGGTCCAAGCACCAATCCTTGAGGGACCCCTCGAACCACTGGCAATGGTGTTGAGACAATCTTATTAACAACAGTTGACTGCATCCTACCTTCTACATGAGAAGAAAACCACTTAAGGGCACTACCTGATAATCCTATATCCTTCAAACTAGAAAGAAGGATTTGGTGGTCCACCATGCCGAAGGCCTTGGAGAGGTCAACAAAGATGGCACCTGTCAAATAGCCCTTATCCATAGCTTTGTTGACCTCATCCAAGACCCTCGACATCGATTGTATTGTGTGATTTACAAAATCCTGACTGATATTTATCAAATAAATCGTTCTGATTCAAAAAATTGGTCAGTTGTCTAGCCACAAATCTTTCCAACAACTTTGAAACCTGGGACAAAAGTGAAATTGGTCGATAGTTATTAAACTGATCCCGACTCCCTCCCTTAAAAATTGGAACAACCGTAGCTATTTTCCAATCAGAGGGCATTACTCCCTCATTAATGGACCAATTATACAAATAAGGGGAGCAGCTATCTTTAAAGCTGAGATTTTTAATAGATAAGGGGTCAGTCCATCAGGGCCACCACCGTTTGTTGTCTTTAAACCCAAAAAAGCCTCAGTAACCTCATATTCCTCCAACTTTTTAAATGAAAACAAATTAGGTGAATCTAAATGCAGCAGGGAGTAATCATTAGTATTACAGGGGTCAGGATCACCAAACAAATTCCCTGAATTCACAAAATAATTATTGAAGCCATCAGCAAGGGACTCCTGCCCCCCATAACCTGAGATATCAATTTTACAGTTCCCACCCTGTTTGTGGTGACCATTTATCTCTTTAATTATATCCCAAAAGATATTAACATTCCCAGCAGAATTCTCTAATTTAGAATTGTAGTATGATCTTTTACTTTCTCTAACAGCAGTTACATTAGAATTCCTGAGACTTCTATAATATTGCCAATGCCTTAAAGAGTTTGAACTGCATACCTTTACCCAAGCTTGGCCCTTTTTTCTTTTTAGCTTTCTCAGTGTTGATGAATACCATGGGGCAGAAGATTGTTTTATTTTCCTTAATTTCACTGGCATATGACAATTTATGATCTGCATTAACTCTGAAAGAAAATAATTCCAGGCCAGATCAATTTCAGGAATCATGAACAACGCAACGCCTTGGGGGTTGGAGTGTACCCATACCTGGATGACTGGCTGGTAGCTGGTCCAGCCAATAGGCCGTGGAGAGATCCACAGGGCTGGCTCTCCAGACCTGCTGAGGCTTGGGCCTGTTGGTCAACCCGGACAAAAAGTAAATCCAAAGCAGGTGATGAAATTCATCGGGTAGAAATAGACCCCCTACTGGCCAAGGCCCGCATTCCGGCAGACTGGGCACAGGATCTCATTTCCTTTGCCCAATTATTTCAAGTTGGGCTATTGTGCCCTACCCAGGGTTTCCTATGGGTACTGGGGTACATGGCATTCTAGGGACATGGATATGTTGTTCATCCACACTCATTGGCAGTATCCTTGCCGCTTTAAATCTTGCCGGAAGGTCTTCAAGCTTGCTCCTCCCACCCACCCGGGTGGTATAACTCTCGGCTCCGCCTCATGGCGCTAGATCTTCCTTACGCTTGGAAGCTCAGGTTCCTCCTTAACGCTCTGCGTTGCGACTAGTTCCTATTTCTCCGTTTGCGGATTTAAAAATAAAATTTTGCAAAAGACTTCAGTCTTCTATCCCTCGCCCGGCTGCGATGGACCAATCGACTCCCGGATTTGGAGATGCCCATGCGTGAAGATGTCTCGGACGGATCCACACTCCACGTGTGTCTACTGCTTAGGCCTTGAGCACGACCGCGGGCTTGCGACCTGTGCTCATCTTTCTCGACCTCGTCCTCGAAGACCGTGCTGCCCGATTGCAACTGGGCGTCCGAGGAAAGCGTTCCCTCCGGTGAAGTCCAAGGAGGCCGGTTAAGCCGGTGTCCAGCAGCGGGCTGGTGAGATCCTTCGGCGGATGGTAAGCCCTCGAAGGAAGGCGGCGCGGTCAGACTTCCTCGGCTGCATTTATCCCGGCTCTCTCTGGGTTCTTCCACACGGCTTCTTTTATGAGCTTTGTCTGTCCCTTCACTAAAGAGAAGGGCCTGCGTCTACTGGACCTTATTCTCGGTCCAAAAGAGGACAGGTGAAGTCCCTCCGTCGGCGCTCTTGGGGCGGAAGGTCCTCTCCCGGGCGTCGACCGTCGGCTTGATCGACCGCTCGGCTTGAGCCACTGGCCTCACGGTGTCCCGTCAGGTCAGTTGACCGAGACTCCCACTGATGAAGTCGAGATTTTCTCGACCCATTGGACAGGGCTGTCGCCTTTAGCAGCGAGATTCCCCTCTCCCGGTTCCCGGGAGGAGTTGAGATCCGTGGGCTCGCCTGTGCCTCCGGTTCCGGAGCCCTCGGATGGACCTTCCGAGCGAAGGAGTGCGGTTCAGCCGACACCTCCCGCACCGACCCGGAAATTCCGGGACTCTCGGTCTCGGTCTCGGACCTCTTAGCGGTCCAGCCGTTCCCACCGTCATAAGCGGTCGGTCTCGGCACCGCGCCGTGGCGGCGTCGCCCGGCTCGTCGTCCTCCTCCTCGGATGAGGCTTCGGCGTAAATGCGTCGGCGGTGCGAGGACCTTATGTTGCAACAGCTCCTCCTGGCGGGAATAAGCCGACTCCGGCGCCTTCCCGGCCATTAAGTAACTGTCACCGGGCGACCGACCAACCCCTCGACTTGTCCGAGCTATACCAGGCGGTTGTTCGGCCAAAACCAGCTGCTCCACCGATTCGGTGGAACCTCCGCCTCCACAGCCACCAATTGGGGCTCCGACCAAGGATTCTCGGTCGGCTAAGGGTTTACCCATCGGCTGTCAGTTACCCTCACTCCCGACCGACCTCGGCAGGTGAAGGGTGGCTCAGGCCAGAGGCAGCTCTTGAGGACTCTTCCGAGTCGAAGATGATTCCTCCTTCTTCTCCAGCGACTGGACTTGGAGTCTTCAGGAAGGTCAGTCAATGGGCGATAGCCGTCGTCCTTCCTAGGACTGCTTGGCTCATCTCGAGTCTACGGGATGGAGCTCGAACCCGTTTCAAGCGGGCCAGGTATCCCTCACGGAGATTCTGGACCGAGGATTCTCCGGCGAGGCCTTTCCGGTGGCCGAGGCCATAGTGGGTCGGCACTGGAACTTTGGCGCGCCTGCTTCCTGCCCTCGCCCGGTAGGATGGCCAGGAATGTCGGTCCCTACCCAGTTCCTTGTCAGTTTTGAACACCCCTGTGCTGAGGGGTTGGTTACCGACAGCGTTTTCGCGCGCCGCACGCCAGGGATGTGGACAAACCTCCTGACAAGGGTCAAGAAATTGGACTATGTCGGGCGAAAGTCTCGCGCTGCGTCCTCTCTCGGCCTTAGTCAGGCCAGTTCGGCCGTCCTCATGGCACATTTTCTCATGCCCTGTTGGGCTCCTGGATGGTCATCCTCATCTTCCCGCCCGATCTGCAGACTACGGTTAAGCAGGTGCGGGACCAGGGCAGGGCAGTGGCCAAACAGCAGCTCCAGACTGCTTTGGATATAGGGGACTCATGTGCCAGATCGGTGGCGGCCGCAGTGGCTATCGTCGGCGGGCTTGGCTGAGGATATCCACCTTGCCTGGATACCCAGCACAAGTTGGCGGATGTTCCTTTTGGGGACTGACCTCTTGGCCCTGGGGTGGAAGGTCACCTGCAGAGGATCGAGAAGTCCAATGCCACCTTGGACTCGGTCTCTTCGCTCAGAAGGACAAAGGCATAAACCACAGCCTAAGCCCTTTCGTCCTTCTGTGCCTTGGCCCGGCCCAGCAACGTCAGGGCCAGCAGGCTCGGCCTTGGCATCCCAAACCCAAGCCGCCGGCTTCCTCTAACAGGAGGCAGGGAGGAAAGGGCCCAGGAGGTCCCTCGGCCGGTCCCTCCTCCAAGCCTGCCCAGTGACGGGCTGAGGGGTGTCGCCCCATCCCGTCACCTTACCCCTGGGTCCCCCCGTGGGGGGACGGCTCCGGCACTTCCGTTCCGCCTGGTCCGCTGTTACCACGGACAGGTGGGTCTTGGAGGTGGTGGGAAGAGGCCTGCCTCTGGAATTCGAGCAGGCACCACCCTTCAGAGCCGTCGCCCCTCGGGGGGCTCGGGGATCCCCAGCCTCACTGGCGGCTCGTCGAGCCGACATCGCTCTCCTCCTCCAGAAGGAGGTGGTAAGAGAGGTGGTGGACCCTCCTTCAGACCCAGGGTTTGTGTCCAGGTACTTCCTGGTTCGAAGCAGACGGGGCTGGCGCCCCATTCTCAACTCTACGACCTAAACAAGTTCCTAAGGTCTCGAACCTTCAGGATGGTCACTCTGGCTCAGATAATACCATCCTTGGAGCAGCGGTGTGTTCTGCTCTCTGGACTTGCAGGCCGCGTTTTTCACGTCCCTATCCGTCCGTCTCACCAGAGATTCCTTCGCTTCGGCGGAGGATCCCTCTTCGAGTTCAAGCCATGCCCTTGACTTGTCTCCAGCTCCCAGGGTCTTCACCAAATGCATGGCAGTGGTGACAGCATTCCTCTTGGCCCGAGGGGTCGGTGTACCCTTACCTGGACGACTGGCTGATAGCAGCTCCTCCAGGAGGAGGCGGAGTGGTCCAGAGATCTGGCCCTCCAGGTCTGCTCTCAACTGGGCCTCCTTATCAGCGAGGCCAAGTCGGAACTCGAGCCGAGCAGGTGATTCTATTCATCGGGCGCAGCTCGACTCTCTTCGAGCCAGGCGCGGCTCCCGCGGACAGGGCGCGGTTCTTTCCTCCTTTGCCCGATCATTTCTGGTTGAGCAATTGCCCTGCCGGGACTTCCTCGCCTCCTGGGTCTCATGGCGGCCTGCACCAGCGTGGTCCGTTGGGCCCGCTGGAACATGCGTCCCCTTCAGTGGGGACTGGCCAGCCAGTGGTCCTGGCGCTGCGATCCCTTGGACCAGCTTGTGTCGGTGACACAGGGGATGTGGAGCAGCTCTCCAGTGGTGGACCGTTCCAGATCATTTGCAGGAGGGCATCCCGTTCGTCCGCCCGAGCAGCGGTCTCTCTATCGACCGATGCCTCTCTGATGGGTTGGGGTGCCCATCTGGGGAACACCGGGCTCATGGCCTCTGGTCCCTGAGGTCGATGCCACATCAACCTGCTGGAGCTCGGCGGTCCGCCTAGCTCTCACCGCCTTTGCTCCGTTCCTCCGGGGTCAAGTGGTCGAGTCCAGGCGGACAATACCACGACCATGTACTATCTGAACCGCCAGAGGCGGGGCGCTCCATGCTTCTATGCAAGGCTCTCCGCATTTGGTCACTCGTGCGCAGCCTGGAGGCGGATCTCCTAGCCATTCACGTGGCAGGAGCCTCCAACACCCTGGCCGATGCCCTGAGCCGGATAGGGGCTGCATCCCACGAGTGGTCTCCTCCGGAGGTAGTACAGCATCTGTTCTCCCTTTGGGGCACTCCTCAGGTGGACCTGTTTGCCTCCTGGAGAGCAGCAGCTGGTCTATTCCATGCCCCCCCTCAGCAGGGCTCGCTGCAGGGGGATGCCTTCTCGAGGCAATGGACCCCGGGCCTCTTTTACGCCTTTCCCCCATTTCCCTTGATCCACAAGGTGCTTCTCAAGGCGAGGAGGGACAAGGCGCAGGTGATTCTGATAGCCCCAGACTGGCCTCGCCAGTTCTGGTACCCATCTCCTCAGTCTCAGCTCCAGGATTCGCGGCAGCTTCCAGCTCGCCGGACCTGCTCTCAGTCAATCAGGGAAGGTGTTCCATCCGGACCTTCAATCCCTGCACCTGACGGCCTGGTTCCTGGCGCTAGAGTTCCAGGCCTTGGGTCTTTCCGAGCGAGGTCCTCAATGTAGTTGAGGCGTCCCGTAGAGTCGACCAGAAAATGCTATGCCTTCAAATGGAAAAGGTTTTCCATTTGGTGTCAGAAGCAAGGGCTTGGACCCTTCCTCCTGTTCCTTGGCAAGCATCTTGGACTATTTATGGTCCCTTTCTAGTCAAGGGCTTAGGTCGGCGACCCTAAGGGTGCACCTGGCAGCCATCTCTGCTTACAGGCGGCGGGCGGGAAGCAGTCGATGGCGCAGAGAGAAGGTGGTCTGGCGTTTTTCAAAGGCCTTGATCACATTTCCTCCAGTCGGGAACCCCACCTCGTGGGATCTACTGCTGGTACTGGCAAGCTCATGGGCAAGCCATTGAACCTATGCACGGTGTGCTCTCTCTCACCTGTCGTGGAAGACCGCCTTCTTGG
This sequence comes from Neoceratodus forsteri, assembly GCA_016271365.2. Classification (NCBI taxonomy): domain Eukaryota; kingdom Metazoa; phylum Chordata; order Ceratodontiformes; family Ceratodontidae; genus Neoceratodus; species Neoceratodus forsteri. The sequence goes on along the minus strand of CM028132.1, from coordinate 368,790,147 downwards.
TGGCTATCACGTCAGCCAGAAGGATGGGAGAGCTCCAGGCGCTTCCATCGAGTCTCCTTACCTGGTCTTCCACAGGACAAAGTTGTCCCTGCGCCCCACCGAAATTCCTTCCGAAGGTGGTGTCGGAGTTTCACCTTAACCAGGTGTTGACTCTGCGGTGTTCTACCCCAATCACACCCTGGAGGCCGAATATGGGCTCCATACTCTGGACCCTAGAAGGCTCGCTTATTATAAGGGCGCCACGGCTGAAATTCGAGGAGAGAGGTTAGCCAGCTGTTGCCACCCTCACGCTGAAGCCGCATCTGGCAGACCTGCAGCCAAGCGGACGATAAGCAGGTGGGTAACCTCCTGCATAGATCTCTGCTATAAGTTGGCGGGCATGGAGCCTCCCAGAGGGATAGAGCTCATTCTACCGCCATATTGCTGCAAGGTGGCTGCTTCCAGGGGCGTCCCTATCCAGGAAATCTGCAGGGCTGCTACCTGGAAGTCAGCAAACACCTTCATTACCCACTACCACATCGACCTTGAGTCACGCCGGGATGCTGGTTTTGGGGCCTCGGTTCTCAGTCTCTCTTTCCCAAGTAAGTATATGGGGGTGTCGTCTTGCCTCCCTCCTCCCGGAGAACTGCTAGGAGTCTGCCAATGAGTGTGGATGAACAACATATCCATGTCCCTAGAAATACAGGTTACTCACCTGTAACAGGAGTTCTAGGAATGGTATATGTTGTTCATCCACCTGACCTCTCGAGCTCGACGCACAACCTGAGCTTCCAGCGGGCCAGATCTGGCGTCATGGGGCGGAGCCGAGAGTTATACCACCCGGGTGGGTGGGAGGAGCAAGCTTGAAGACCTTCCGGCAAGATTTAAAGCGGCAAGGATACTGCCAATGAGTGTGGATGAACAACATATACCATTCCTAGAACTCCTGTTACAGGTGAGTAACCTGTATTTCTGCACCAGCATGGGCCACTGGTGGATATGTCACCTTCATTGGGAGCTGAGCCGTCAGTGGTCACATTGCCTAGGCCACTTGGACCAGCTGGTCAGTGACTCAGCCGATGTTTGACGCCATCCAGTGGTGGCTTGTCCCAGAACATCTGGAGGAAGGAGTCCTGTTTTGTCCACCTAGAGCTGACCATCACACTGACAACGGATGCGACTCTGGTAGGGTGGGGAGTACACCTGGGAGACCACACAGCCCATGGGTTCTAGTCGCTGGGAGTCCCGTCATGACACAACTTGGCTCTGACAGTTTGCTCCATTAGTCAGGGGTCAGGTCATTCAAATCCAGATGGACAATACCATTACCATGTTTTACCTGAACAGACAGGGCGTCACACACTCCCTTCCTTTGTGTCAGGAGGCACTCCAGACCTTGACATTCATGTGCAGCCTGGGTGCTGATCTCCTGGCTATTCATGTTGCGGGGAAGAACAGTCAGATGGCAGAGGCTCTCCGTCGGTTAGGAGAGACATGACATGAGTGGTCTCTGAATCGGGTGGTGGTGAACCACCTGTTCTCCTGTGAAGCTCACCTCCAATGTTGACGTATTTGCCACTTGGTAGAATGCCAAACTGAGGCTGTTTTGTCCCCCCCACCAACAGTCTGGGACACTGATGGGGGATGCCTCTGCAAGAATCTGGACACCATGCCTTTTTCTCTTCCCCTGATCCACAGAGTACTGGTCAAGGTCAGAAAGGATAACGCTTATATCATCCTTATAGCTCTGAACTAGCCTAGTCAGTTCTGGTACCCAGATCTGCATGGCCTAAACTGCAGGTCTGTGTGACAACTGCCTCTCCACGCAGACCTGCTGATCAGACTTCAGGGGATGGTCCTACACCTGGATCTTCGGTCCCCTCACCTCATATCCTGGTTCCTGAGCAGCTAGAGTTCCTGGCCTTGGATCTTTCTGAGGATGTCCTCCGTGTGGTGGCCTCCAGGAAGGAGTCGACTTGTAGGTGCTATGCCTTTATTTTTTTAACTTTTCCCCCTTCTATCACCGTCCCCATAAGACTCCCTCAGACGTGGTCCTGGGCAGCTGACTTGCTCCGCCCAGCCTGAGACCCCCAGATCAGACCTTTGCTCCGGGCCCCCTTCCTGCACTCCCGTCCTGCCCCGGCTTTACCCTCTAAGGCGGGGCCACCAGCTCCTTACCTGGTGCTCTTTCTACAGTCTAGACAGCAGGCAGAGTGAGAAGGAAGAGGATATCCGAGGCTGACTGGCGCTGTCCCGCGTTGAGCTGTTGTCTTCCTTGGTGCCAGGGCAGATGTGCAGTGACATCCAGCTGCACCCTCCCACAGGATGTGTGCGGACACCTCCACCCCCTTTTAAGTGTCCCCAGGCTGCGCTACTGCTCTCCAGTTTCCACCGGGAGCCACTAGAGCTCTGAAGTCTACATCCCTCCCTCCCCAGGAGAGGAGAGCAGTCCTCCAGATGCTCCATCCTCTCCTTTCCCGACTGACCAGAGTTTGCTCCAAAATATGGGTTGCCGGCATGGCGTGAGGTAAGGCAGATGCGTAAGCCCTCAGTGCCACCAGTCCCTGGTGTTATGCCTATAAATAGAGCAGATTTTCCATTTGGTGTCAGAGCAAGGAGCTTGATCCCCTTGTCTGCCCTGTGGCTTGCATCCTGGACAACCTCCAGTCCCTTTCCCAGCTGCTGCTGCTGCAAGTGACGACTCTTAAGGTGCACCTGGCAGCCATCTCTGCTTAACAGGCATGGGACGGTATGCCGACAGTGGCCCAGGAGAAGGTGGTCAAGTGCTTTTTTGAAAGGCCTCGACCACTTTTCCCCTATGGTGCATGAACTACCTCTGCTGTGAAACTTGCTGCTGGTTATAGCTATGCTCACGGGCAAGGCTTTTGAGCCGATGCACAGGTGTAAGTTGGCACACCTGTTGTGGAAGACTGCCTTCCTGGTGGGAATTAATGTCTGCCAGAGGAATTGGAGCACTCCAGGTGATCTTGATGAATCTCCTTATCTGGTCTTCCACAGACGAAGTCGTCCTTTGCCCCAACCTGAGGTTCCTCCTGAAGGTGGTATCTGAGTTTCACCTTTACCAGGTGATTAACTTACTGGCATACTTTACCAGCCCATCTTTGGAGGCTGACCGGACGCTGCATACCCTGGAGCTACAGAGAGTGCTCTCCTATTATATGGAGCGTACTGCTGGGGTTCAGGGACAGGCTCACCAGTTGTTTACCTATGCTGAAGCCGCACCTGGTAGACGAACAGCAAAGCGGATGATTGTAGTGTGGATCACATCTTGCATTAACCACTGCTGTAAGTTGGATGGTTGGGAGCTTCTTGTAGGATTAGGGCTGTTTCCACCAGACATACCGCTGCCTCGATGGCTGCTTCCTTGGATGTTGCCATACAGGAGATCTGTAGCGCTGCTGTTTGGAAGTCAGCACACACCTTCATTTCCCATTACCACATCAACCTTGAATTATGCCGGGATGTGTGTTTTGGGACCTTGGTTCTCCAGTCTGTGTTCTCCAGCTAGGGGTGCGCTCTTTGCCCCATCCTCCTCCCAGTGAACTGCTGGGAGTCTGTCAGAGTGTGGATAAGTGAGCCATACCCATGCCCCTGGAAGAACAGGTTACTTACTTGTTGCAGTAGTTCTAGGAGTGGTATATGGTTCACATCCACACAGCCCACCTGGCCTACCCTGGCAATTGGTACCTGATCTTGCTTCCAGTGTGCAAGATCTGACATCTCGGGGCAGAGTCGGGGGTTATCTGTCCTGGGTGGTTGGAGGAGTTTAGCTGAAAGACGTTCCCGTCGATAGCTTTTTTTTTTACCAATTAACAGTTCATTGCAATTTCCAAATACAACAAAATGACAAGAAGTGGTACAGAATTACATCAAGTGAGATAGAAAAAGTATATGGACTAAACATCTGTCGGCACTATATGAAACCTAACATGCTCAACTTAGAAAAATAGGATAACCAATGTTCATTCCAGTACAGAGTAATGAATACTGAAAGGTCAACCTTTTTCTGTACAATAGGGAAGCAAGGGGCTCCAGATGCATTCAAACAACAATTTTTTTAATTGAGGAAAAACTAATTATTTTGTTGTTAGCCAAAATGTTTAAGGAAAACAGCCATAGCTGTATAGCGGGCACTTCATGATCTTTCCATGTTTGTAATAACAATCTTTTGTAGGCTAAAGAGGTTGATATAACCTGCAATTTCTCATATGAGGGAAGATAAGGTATTAGAGAGAAATCTCCCAGTATATGACTCTGGAGATATGGGGAATGAGATATTAAGGATAGTCTGGCATATTCTGTGTATTTGCTCCCAACTTACATATACCTCTTTGCAATCCCAGAATAAGTGGGCAAGGCCTGCATTAGTTATCCCACACCCCCAGCAGTAGTCATCTTCAGCAAATCTCAAACTAAACAGCTTTCAAGGAGAGTAATACAAGTAATGTAATGTTTTGAATTGGGTTAGTCTGCCTTGAATTTCCCTAAGACCTTTACAGGCATTATCCCAAACCTTGCTCCAGGCCTCCCTAGTTATTGGTAGCTCTATATAATTCTGCTATTTAATCCTGGTATGCTCTGTATTGTCTATTTCTGAATGACTCAAAAGTTTATATAATTTGGGAAGGTAAGCAATATTGAAAAGGAGTCCCAAATGGCTGAGGAAAATATCTTGTAGTTACTGTCTAGGAATTTATTAAATAAGAAGCTGTGTAACTGTAGATAAAACCAAAAGTTATATCTATGAAGCTGAAATTTAACCCTTAAATCTTCAAATGACAAAAATCTGTCATCTAAATCTAAAAGATCCCCAATACTATGAATGCCTTTACATTTCCAGCCCATATATGCAAGGCCTTTGTTGTTAGGGGCTAGCATAGGGTTATCTCAAATACGCATATACTTAAGAGGAGTGTAGTCAACGTTTTTAAGGCTTGAACATTTTTTGTAAACTATAATGGAAACTTGAATCAAAGGATGAGAGGCTAAATTAGCCGGCGAACCCACAAATAACAAGTCGGGTAGTTTAAGTGGGGAAACCAGATTCCTTTCTATAAAAACCTGTAAAGGAATACCCTCGGAATCTGTATTCAGAAACAAAAAGCAAGCTGTTTTAACTTGTAGGCCCAAACGTACCCCTGCCACCATGGAAGCGCCATACACCCTTCCTTAAGTGGTGCCCTTAATTTGAGTTTGGAAAGTCTAGGGGTTTACCTTCCCAAAGAAAAGATACGAGCTTCTCAATTTTGACAAACCATTCCAGTTTCTCAAAGAATAATATGGGATGCCTGTAAGGCCTTTATCCGTGGTGGGATTATAAACTTTGCTTGCAGAAAAAAATGGAGAGGCAAAATCAATTAAAGGTCCTTCAAGGATCTCTTAGCTCAGCCTTGACAGAATTTAAAAATAATCCTGGATGTAAAAAAGAATTATTGTACAAAATCCTTGGTCTCAAATATAAAATAAACAAGATTAATTTGGGGAAAATAGAATATTCCTTGTTCAGAATCAAACAAAGGTATTGGGAATCTGGGGAAAAGGCTGACAAGTTTTGCTCATAGGATGCGTAAAATACAAAACCAAAATAATATAAAAGGCATCAGGAATAATAGGGAGGAATGGTGTCTCATAATGTCAGAGAAATAAATGATTGCTTTAAAAATTTTTTTATGAAAACTTATATAAATCCCAGGGATTTACTAGGCCAGAACTTTTCGAAGATTTCTTTAATAGGGTAAAACTACCTGTTCTTACAGAAGCTGAAAGTTTTAGAACAAGAGAAGCCGATCACCATGCATAAAATCTCTGGGGTTATATCTAACGCCCCCAAAGGGAAACCCCCTGGGCCAGAAGGTCTCTCCAGTGAATGTTACACAGGTTTAAATAATTCTATAGCTCTGTACTTGCTTGATGCCTTTAATAATTCCTTGGACTCTGGGAAACTCCTGGATTTCATAAATGAGGCCTATATCTGTCTCCTTCGCAAAAAAAGATAAAGATCCTTTAGATTGTAGTAATTACAGGCCCATTTATTTATTAAACATTGATTACAAAGTGATTGCGAAAATTCTAGGAATCAGAATTTCTAAATTTCTTAATAAATTGATAGGGAGAGAGCAAGTCGGTTTATTAAAAGGCAGAGAGGCTGCAGATAATTTTCGTAGGCTGTTTGCTGTTATTTGGGCATCCCAGTCACCTAAAAATAAAAATTCTCCGTCTATAGCTATCTCATTGGATATAGGGAAAGCATTTGACTCCCTGGAATAGGACTACCTATGTAAGGTTCTAGAGAGTAATATATTTGGTAAGAACTTCTAGGGTCTGCATAACAACCAATGGTCTTGGATCAGACTACTTCAATTTGTATAGAGGTTCTAGACAAGGTTGTCCCCTCTCCCCTCTGCTTTTTGTGCTAGTCATCGTGCCTTTGATTAGGAGGATTATACAATCTAACAGGATACGCAGTATTCCAGTTGGTAGTTACTGTAATAAGGTCCTGGCATTTGTGGATGACTTCCTTTTAAACCTTTCAAACAACATGAAGTCTTGCTGTATTCTGGCATATGCAGTGATATCCAACCTTTGAACTGCCCTGGAGAGGAAAGAGTTAACTTTCCATGTAAGGCATGGAACGCTGAGCTCGAGCTCAGTTGAGCCTCTGTCTGTTGTTGTTTGAACCCAAACCGCCAGATTCTTTACTCCGCCTCACTGAACAGTCGCTCTGGAGATTTTTCCTTTGCTCGGTTCAATTTAGTCGGTTAAAGTGTCGTTTTTTCCCTTGGTTTCAACTGAATTTAATCCATCTAACCTGTCGGGTAAGTCTCTGTATGTGGTACCGTGAGTACTAGATAGGTTTATTATTGTTAGCTCTGTGTGGAACTTGTAAACGTCGGATCGGTTCGGTTTGAACTGATCAGGTTTGTTAAAAAAAGTTTGTTCTGCTTTTTAGAGTGTGGTAACCGGTCCTTATCGGTTCTAAAAAACCACGGATTTCATTATGGTGTTTTCCACGACCCGTAACACGGTCAGGAACCGATAAGGGTGTCTTGCCTGGCGGATTGCCAAAAAGGGTAAGTTTGGTTAGGACTGGCTATGTCTGAGAAACCCAAGAGAAAAACCGGGCCCACTGGGTTTCAACACTGTAGTGTGTGTGGGGAAGCCTTTGCTAAGGCTGACCCCCACACCACCTGTGTTTATTGTCTGGGGTTTGACCACCTCGATTCAGACTGCCAGATTTGCAAAAGTTTTCCTACAGCTACCCTGGAAAGAGAGTTGGTAGGCTGAGGAAAGGAGGCCAAAAGTCAACTGACCGGATGGCCAGCCGGTTGGTTCCAACCGAACCAGAAGGAGTGCCCTCTGACCAGGGTGAAACTTCTTCGGGCAAAAGGAGAACCGACTCAGAGGAGTCAGTTCTGGTTAAAAGAAAAAGAAGGGATAAGTCAGCCGGTTCGGATCCACAAGTTCTTTCTCCGACCGCTGATGAAATTACCTAAGCGATAAAGTTGTTAATCTTAACTCGGTTCCGACCGAACCGGCACCATCGATTAGGGCTCGGTTCGGTCGGTTCCTCCGGTTCCGGATTATAATTTAGAGGATTTTTATGAACCGGAGGAGGGGGAGTATGAGCATAGTGATGGTGATTATGAAAGTCTGGATGTGCCCATTGACCCGGACATCTCCCCAGACAGACCTTCAGGCGTTTCTCCTCCTAGGCTTTTTGAGTCCCCTTCCCACTTTATGTTTTACAAAAAAGTGGCTGAAACTCTCCAGCTTCCTATGGAGGAAGCAGTAGAGGATCAGGAGGAGCCTGATTATGTTGAGATGGTGGACATCCCAGAGTCCAGGAGACTGTCTGTTCCCCTTCACAAGTCTTTTGGGAAACAGACATTTAAAATTTTAAAGACTCCTAATTCTATACCTCCTGTGGACAGAAGAATGGACAAGAGGTATACTCTTTCAGGCTCAGATACGGAGTTCCTTTCCCAGCAATGCAGCCATGTTGGGGTAGTGCAGGCTGCTGCCTGTGATAAGGCAAATATACCCTTGGCTTCAACACCCCCCAGATAAGGACTCCAGGAGGATTGATGCCATGGCAAAGAAACAGTACATGGCAGCATCTTTGGGACTCAGGCAGGCTAATTATATGGCCTACACAGCTAGATACCAGAAGTCTAGATGGGACACTGTGATGGCTCTAGCTAAACAGGTCCCTGGCTAGCTTGCCAAGGAGCTGGAGCAGGTGGCTGCAGATGGTATTGGGGCATCCAAGGTGCAATTTCATGCTGCAGTAGACTCCAGTGATGTTTCATCTAGAGTCATGGCTACATCTGTGGCTCTTCGTAGGATGGCTTGGCTCAAATGTACTAGCCTGTCGCAGGATACCCAGACTAAGGCCATGGATTTTCCTGTTATGGGCAATTCTCTGTTTGGGGAGCAGACAGAGAACTACATGAAGAAAATGGATGAATACAGGACCACCTGTAGGAGTGCTCAGGCCAAAGAAAGGCAAACCACTCCCCAGAGGCAGCATTCCAGGGGCAGGGGCAGGCCTTTTCATAGGCCTTTCTACCAAGCCCAGGCCTCCTCTTCCACCTTTGCCCAGAGGGGGTTCTTCAGAGGGAGAGGCAGACAGGGTATAGGCAGGCCTGCTACCACCCCTCAGCCTAAAGCCCCTGCCAAACAGGCACCCTGATGGAATGGCCCGGGCTGATTCTCCGCTACCTGTAGGGTGCAGGCTGGCTTAATTTGTCCAGGACTGGATGTCTTTAACATCAGACAAATGGGTCCTGGAAGTAGTAAGCCAGGGACTGATTCTCAGCTTCAGACAATTTATCAAGATGAGAACCATATCTTTTCCACCTGCAAATCCTTCAGAGGCCCTTGCCCTAGAGGCAGAGGTCTCTTCCCTCTTGGCTGTCAGAGCCATAGAAAGGGTTCCACCCCTACACAATGGAAAAGGATCGTACTCGAGGTACTTCCTAAGCCCCAAAAAGACAGGAGAATAGCGGCCCATCCTGGATCTCAGATATTTAAACAAGCACCTTTTAAAGCCAAAGTTCAAAATGGTGACTCTGGGAATAATTCTACCCTCTCTAAGGCCAGGGGACTGGCTAGTCTCCCTGGACCTCAAGGATGCCTATTTCCACATTCTAATCAGATGCTCCCACAGAAAGTACCTCAAGTTCGAGTTGCCCTCAGACCACTATCAATTCAGAGCAATGCCCTTTGGCCTAACTTCAGCTCCAAGGGTGTTCACAAAATGCCTGGCAGTAGTGGTTGCTTTCCTAAGGAGAAAAAAGATCTCCATCTTTCCATATCTGGATGACTGGCTTATAGTGGGTCAGTCTCCAGACCAAGTCAGGTCACACCTACAGATAACTCAGCAACTGCTCACTTCTCTAGGATTCCTCCTGAATCTTTCAAAGTCAGTTCTAGAGCCAGTGCAGCTCCTCACCTTCATAGGGGCGGAGCTGGATACAATAAGGGCAAGAGCCTTCCTTCCCCTGGACAGGGCGAGGACCCTTGTGACACTGGCCTCTTCCTTCACCCTTCAGGTGTCTCGACCAGCAAGGCATTTTCTGCAGCTCCTGGGCCACATGGCTGCCTCTACGGCAGTGGTCCAAGGAGCAAGATTTCAGATGAGGGACATTCAGTTCCACTTAAGAGCCTTCTGGTTTCAGAGAAAGGATTCTCTGACCAAGCTAATCCCAGTGACTCGAACCCTGATCCAGGCTTTGCAATGGTGGCAGGATCAGGACAACCGAAGACAAGGAGTTCCCTTTGTCTCATTCTCTAATCCTTACCACAGATGCCTCCCTCTTGGGCTGGGGAGCCCACGTGGGGGATCTGACCACCCAAGGGTTGTGGTCACCTCAAGAATCTCTGCTTCACATCAATCTCTTAGAACTCAGAGCAGCGTTTCTAGCACTTCAAGTTTTTTCCAAGTCAGTTCAGAACAAAGTTGTTCAGATCAGGACAGACAATACCACCACAATGTGGTACATCAACAAGCAAGGGGGCACTCGATCTACGGCCTTGTGCACGGAAGCAATGAAGTTGTGGTCTCTGGCCTATTCTCTGAACACCTCTCTGACAGCAGTGCACCTCCCAGGGAAGGACAATATCCTGGCAGATGCTGTCAGCAGGATATCTCAGGGCCATCACGAATGGTCCCTAGATCCCCTAATTTTGAAGGTGATCTTCTCCAGATGGGGCACTCCACAGATAGATCTTTTTGCAGCCCCAGACAATCACCAACTTCCTCTTTATTGCTGCAGACCCGCAGTGTTGGGATCAGTCCCCCTGGATGCTCTAGTTCTCAATTGGGAAGGGAAATTCCTGTATGCTTTTCCTCCCTTCCCTCTCCTGTTCAAGGTACTAGTCAAAATCAGGTCTCAGCCCTGCAAAGGGATTCTGATTGTTCCGGACTGGGCCAGACAGCCCTGGTTTCCTCTCTTGCTGTCTTTAGCAGTCCACCTTCCCCTGTCTCTTCCCAGGAATTACAACCTGAGAACATGTTCTCAGGGGAGGGTTTGGTACCGGAATCTCAAATCTCTCAATCTCAAGGCCTGGCTCTTGAAGAGTTAGAGTTTGCTGATTTGCACCTCTCTCAAGGTGTTCTGGATATTCTAAAGGCTTCTCGAAAGCCTTCCACCAGAAAGACTTAGAACCCCAAGTGCAAAAGGTTTACTATTTGGTGCTCTGGGAAGCATATTTCTCCAGAGTCTGCTGGGTTGCCTACAGTCCTGGACTGTATGGTTCATCTCAATAGCTTGGGCCTCAGACCAGCTACACTTAGAGTGCACCTGGCAGCTGTCTCTGCCTTCTTGTCAGCAGGCAAGCCCTCTTCCCTTTCAGCTCATCCTGTATTCTGCAAGTTCTTCAAAGGATTACTGCATACCAATCCTCCCTTCAGGGACCCTGCCCCTGCTTGGGACCTTAGTGTTTGCATTGCTCAGCTTATGCAACCCCCTTTTGAGCCTTTGTCTTCAGCAGAGCTTAAGTACTTGACTTGGAAAACTGTGTTCTCGGTAGCCATTACTTCTGCCAGACGCATAAGTGAGCTACAGGCCCTGTCAGTGGAGCCTGATTTTCTCTCCTTCCATAGAGATAAGGTGGTCCTCAGGACTAATAGGAAGTTTTTGCCTAAGGTGGTTTCAGATTTCCACCTTAATCAGTCTGTCTCTTCCTGTTTTCTTCACTGACCATTCCTCCTCTGGGGAGAGGAGGCTACACAGCCTGGATGTGAAAAGAGCCCTTAGCTACTACATAGAGCGCACCGAGGGTCACAGGTTTGGCTCCCTCCAATTGTTCCTCACTTATGGTGAGGTTGGTAAGGGAAAACCTGCCGCTAAGAGATCTATTGCCAGGTGGATTGTCATTTGTATACAATTCTGCTATGAAAAATTAGGCAGAATCCCACCCTCAGGCCTGAGGGCTCACTCTACTAGAGGTACAGCTGCTTCCCTGGCTGCTGCCAGGGATATTCCTATCTTAGAGATTTGTCAAGCAGCCACTTGGAAAACATTACATAGTTTCACCAAGCATTACTCTCTGGATATCCAGGCTAGGAGTGATGCTTGGTTTGGCACAGCAGTACTTCAGAGCCTGTTCCGGAAGTAGGTTCTGTCCCTCCTCCATGGAGGTACTGCTTGGTAGTCTGCATATGTCAGAATACTGCAAGTCTTCATGTTGTTTGAAGAAAAAATTACTCACCTTAGTAATGTTGTTTCTTCTAATGGAGTCTTGCTGTATTCTGACCTCCCCCCTGCCTCCCCTCTCAGAACCTGGGTTTTGGGATGTGGGTGGGCAGGAACAGTGTTGGCACCCTAGAGGTGCCCCCTTTTTCTCACCCTCTTATTTTTGGTTGTGTGTGTGTTGTGTTTTTTGGGTTTCCTGACTTGAGTCTTTGCCTTGGAACCAAAAACCCTTTTTATTAAATTTAGTTGCCAGTTGGCTAGTGTGAGTTTACAGTTTCCACACAGGACGCCCAGTGAGTATAGCTCGTAAAGATCTGGCCGTTTGGGTTCAAACGACAACAGACAGAGGCTCAACTGAGCTCGAGCTCAGCATTCCATGCCTTGCATGGAAAGTTAACTCTTTCCTCTCTGGGGCAGTTCAGAGGTTGGATATCACTGCATATGTCAGAATACAGCAAGACTCCGTTAGAAGAAACAACATTACTAAGGTGAATAATTTTTTCTTCTCAACCCATCTTCTCATTGGGCAATGTCATGTCTTTTTTAACAGAATTTGGGATAATTTCTGGCTTATGTATCAGTTGGTCTAAAACAGTGTGTTTGGTGTTAGGCCATTCAGCATCTGAATTAGCCAAACTTAAAAGCCTACCTGATTTATCCTGGCCTACAGAAGGTCTGACTTACCTAGGGATAAATATTTTTGACTCAGTAGGGAAAATCTTATCACATAACTTACCAACATTATTAGCGGACTTTAAAAGGCAAGGCAAGTTTATTTAAAAGACGCCCAATCCCGGAGGCTCTGGGCGCCGTACAAATTTTTCAAACATAATGCACAAACATAGAATAAATAAAATCACAAGCTATAAAATAAGTCATAGTCTAAACGTCAAATGCTTGAGAAAATAGTAGTGTCTTCAAGCAGGTCTTAAAAACATCTATAGTCGGGGCCTCTCTGACCACAGCTGGTAAAGAGTTCCATAGAGCGGGAGCCACAACACTAAAGGCTCTGTCGCCGTCTGATTTCAACCTCGTTCTAGGAACGGTTAGGAGGCCACCAGTGGAGGATCGAAGAGGGCGGACAGAGGGGGTAGGTGTCAGGAGGACTGACAGGTAACTAGGGCGCTGTCCGTGTAGGGCCTTAAAGGTGAGAAGACTCACCTTAAAGAGGATTCTCCACCTGTCTGGCAGCCAGTGCAATTCGCACAGTACCGGTGTAATATGACAGAATTTTTGCTGCCCAGTCAATAACCGGGCAGCTGCGTTTTGCACCAGCTGCAGTCTGCAGAGAAGTCCCCCTGTGACCCCAAGATAGAGCGCATTACAGTAGTCCAGCCTAGATGTGACTAAGGCATGTATCAAGGTAGGGAGGTCCAGAGGCGGAACAAGGGGCATAATCCTGGCAGTGTTTCTGAGATGGAAAAAACAGGTACGAACCACGGAAGATACTTGAGCCTCCATGGTCAGGTTCCTGTCCAGAATCACTCCGAGATTACGCACCCAAGAGGAGGTCTTCAATGACACAGCCCCAAGAACAAGTCCAGTTGCTGAGTCAGAGGCCATCCTATCACGAACTCTGTTCGACTCCACTACCAATACCTCGGTCTTGTTGGGGTTCAGTCGCAACCAGCTGGAAGCCATCCAGTCATTTATCTCGGTCAGACAGATGTTTAGCACATCCACTGTGTTGGATGTTCCTGGGGCAAAGGACAAATATAGCTGAGTATCATCGGCATAGCAATGAAAACTCAAGCCATGCTTCCTAATGACCCCCACCCCCCAAGGGCAGCATGTACACTGCAAACAGCAGTGGAGCCAGTACCAATCCCTGAGGGACTCTGCAGGGAAGGCGACTGGGTGTAGATGAGAAATTACCCATCATAACCTGTTGCCTCCTGAAGAAAGGACTCAAACCAGTTGATGACAGTACTGGTGAGTCCACATAGCTCCCTGAGGCGGACAAGCAACATACAATGGTCCACAGTGTTAAATGCTGAAGAGAGATTGAGGAGAACAAGAATTGTCCTGTCCCCCCGATCTCTAGCCCTGAGGAGATCATGCTGCACCCAAACAAGCGCAGTTTCTATGCTATGTCTGGCCCGAAAAGCTGACTGGAAGGGATCGTACAACTCGTGAATCACGAGGTGCTCTTCCAATTGAAGCGCTACGACCTTCTCCACCACTTTCCCCAAAAATTGGAGGTTGGAGATAGGATGGTAATTTGCCATGATCTCCGGGTCCAAAGAAGGTTTCTTTAAAAGGGGTCTCACCGGAGCCTCCTTCAAGGCATCCGGAAAGACTCCCTCAAATAAGGAACACCGTACAATCATGGCAAACACCGGGGCGACAGAGTCAACGCATCTCATTAAGAAATGCGTTGGCACTGGGTCCAGCTCACAGAAGGTATGCATCAAATTATCAAATTGATTGCCACCTCGATAACCTCACTCACCTCCACTGGTCTAAACTCACCCCAACTCTGCGGAGTGCACTCAGAAAACATTTGGCGACCACTGTCAGCTATAATACTGCTAACTGAAGAAGCCTCCAGCCGGATCACGGACACACTGTCCGAGAAAAACTGAGCAAACTCCTCACAATCTTCAGTAGAAAAAACCCTCCCGGGCTGCAAACAGACAGGATGAAGAAGTCTGCTTACAGTCCGGAAGAGGTGAAGCTGGTCGATTCTTCCCTGCAGCAATCTCCTTGGACAGGAACACTGCCTTACGGTTGATTGCCTCCTGATATGCACAATAGTGGATACGCAGGACCAGTTTGTCCGCCTCCAGGCGGGACTTTCTCCGGCAGCACTCTAATCTCCGACCTGTCTTCATCATCTCCCTGAGGTCCCCATCAAACCATGAGGACCTCAGGTAAGAAGTTCTGGGTCGTACACGGACAGGTGCGAGGGAGTTGATGGTGTCAGAGAGCACCCTATTATAGGTGTCAACCCCGACACCAACACCTCCGACGCATGCAGCACCCACACTAGATAATTTAGCTGCCGCCAGAAAGCCCGCAGGGGTAAGACCCCGCAAAGAGCGACAGCTAATCATCTCAGCAGGGGAAGGGCTCATGGCGGGAGCCCCAAGCGTGAACTTCACCGTGCAATGATCGTACCAAGAAACCCGATCAATGCTGAGATCGGTGATCTCAAGCCCCAGTGAGAACACCAGGTCCAGTATGTGGCCATCCTGATGGGTGGGTGCAGCAACGACCTGTGTCAGTCCTAAAGAGGACATACTCTGCAAGAAATCGCTGCTGCATCTTTGATCTCTATCGTCCACCCAAACATTGAAATCCCCCAGAAAAACACATCTGTGGGATCCCAGTGTTTTCACCAGCAGTGAACTCGGCAAACTCCTGCAGGAAACCCCCCATCGGGCCAGAAGGACAATAGATGAGGAATATCCTGCAGCCCGTGCTGAGACCACCGCGGATAGCCACACACTCAAAAGAACCCGGAGTTTCCACTGGGTGCACGGCGAAGGTCAGGCTGGATCTAAAACAGATAGCTACACGCCACCCCTGCGATTCACTCTGCGGCAGTGCACCACGGTATACCCGGGAGGGACCGCAGCCTCAAAAATAGGGCCTGCATCGTCACCCACCCAGGTCTCCGTGATGCAAGCCAGATCGACCAATGAAATCAAGGTGGCAATAATCGCCGTCTTGTTTCTGATCGATCTGGCATTGCACAGCACTGCCCTCAGAGGATTGGAGGGTGGTGCAGCCCCTCAGGTTACCTGGCCACTCGATCTGGTGGACTCCCTGGGGACGGGCACCAACCACGTCTGGCCTCTCCCAGATGCCCGTCGTAACCCAGGGCGCCTCCTGGACCTAACGACCTCTATCCGACCATCACTCATAGCGAGATCACCCCACTGCCAATAATCAGCACGACCCCCTACAATCCCCACTTCCCGACAGCATCTAACAGTAGTATCAGACACAGGAAGAGGGACAGAGGGACGTAAATCATATAGCAGTGAATGGCTGTAGGTAATCCTGGCCCCCATAGATCCTCCCACATAATCCCTAAGCATTTCAAGCAGTGAACACAAACTACTATTTAAACACAACTAAGTGACAACAAAATAACTGCCTAACCTATTTAATCCAGTAAAACTAATATTAAAACAAACTCCAACTTAGCATTTCTTACCACAAATAAAATAAGAATAAAAATTTCTTAACTTAGCACACATTAAAATGTGTCATAGAGCAACCCGTTTCTCTGCTTCGTTAACAAACAAATTTCAATACCAAGTGGCACTTTCGCGCCCTCACAGGCTATCAAGCGGCGCTTCACTTTATACAGGACAATGTCCCCGCCTTCGCAAACAGAGTTCCCTCACTCACTCCTCCAGCCAGATAACAGAAAGGCAAGACAGCCTGCAGCACAACCTCTCACGCCGTGTAAGTCCTGCCACCGGAGGGCAAACGGGCAGTTCACCCTCGAGCAGGGGAGCGGTAGTCCCAAGCAGTAACCCAGACACAGAGACCAGGCAGAAGGAAAAACGGTAGTCCACACATATAGCCGCTTTCGAGCGGCGTTACAGTAGAACAGGACATAGTCCACACATGCAGGATAGCCGCTTGCAAGCGGCGCTTCACTTTATACAGGACAATGTCCCCGCCCCTTCGGCAAACAGTCAGAGCTCCCCCTCGCTCACACCTCCAGCCAGATAACAGAAAGCCAAGACAGCCTGCAGCACAGCCTCTCACGCCGTGCAAGTCCTGCCACCGGAGGGCAAACGGGCAGTTCAAAAGTGATCCAGACAGGTGGTCCAAGCTTCATCTCTCATTGTGGGGGAAAATTAACTTGATAAAAATGATTCAAACAACATGAAGTCTTGCTATATTATAGACATTAGCAGTTTGTTCCAGCTCTAGAACTGCCCCGGAGTGAAATGGTTAAAACCATTCCAAAATAGAATTTTGGCACGAGAGCAGCTCTATCTGTGTCATTTCAAACTTGAACTGTCAGATTCTTTACTCCGCCTCAGTGAACATTCGCTCCGGAGATTTCTCCTTCTGCTCGGTTCATTTCTCGGTTTAAAAGTGTTTTCGGTTGGATTTAACGAGAATAGTTTATTTTAACCATAAAACCGCTCGTTCAAGCTCATCTGTGGTACACCGTAAGTAAATGAAGGTTTTGTCTGTGTGGAACTTATGAGTTATCGGTTTGGTTTTGAATCGATCAGTGGTTTAAAACTCATTTAAAACTAAAAGTTACTATTTTGAGTGCGGTTCCAGTTCTTATCGGTTCTAAAAAAACCAGATTTATTATGTTTTTTCCAATACCGTGACACGGTTAGGAACCAATAAGGGTGTCTTGCCTGGCACTGCCGTTAAAAGGCAAGTTTTTGGTTAGCTGGCATTATGTCTGAGAACCCAAAAAAAACGGCCCACTGGGTTTCAACACTGTGATGTTTGTGGGAAGTCTTTGCCAAGGCTGACCCACACCAGATGATGTTTATTGTCTGGGGTTTGACCACCTCTAGTCAGACTGCCAGGTATGTAAGAATTTCCCTGCAGCCACCCTGGAAAAAAGATTGGGCAGGCTCAGGGAACGAGAGGCCAAAAAGTCCGCTGACCCGGATGGCCAGCCCGGTTCGGTGCCAACCGAACCAGAGGGAGTGCCCTCTGACCAGGGCCAGACTTCCTCGGGCAAAAGAAAAGCTGGTTCTGAGGAACCAATTCCAGTAAAGAAAACAAGAAAATCAGCAGGTCTGGAGTCCAAAATTCCTTCTCCAACTGCTGCAGAGATAGCAAAAGCCATACAAATTGTCCAGTCACTGTCTCAGGGTCCGTCAGAACCACCACTATCTGGTAAAAGGTCAGTTCGTCCGGTTCCAGTGGTTCAGGATTATGATATTGAGGAATTTTATGAACCAGAGGAGGGGGAGGAGGATTATGAACAGTATGAATGTGGCTGGGAAGGTCTGGGTGTGCCCATTGAACCGGACATCTCCCCAGACAGACCTTTAGAATCTCCCCTATGCTGTCTGAGTCCCATCTCATTTTATGTTTTATAAAAAGTTGCTGAAACCCTCCAGCTTCCTTTAGAAGAGGCTGTGGATGAGCAAGAGGAGCCTGATTTTGTAGAAATGATGGATATTCCAGAGTCTAGGAGATTGTCTATTCCTTTACATAAGTCTTTAGGAAACAAACAATAAAAATTTTAAAAGCTCCTAATTCTGTGCCTCCTGTAGATAAAAAGATGGACAGAAAGTATACATTGTCAGGCCCTGATACAGAATTCCTTTCTCAGCAATGCAGTCATGTTGGGGTAGTTCAGGCTGCTGCCTGTGATAAATCTAATATTCCCTTGGCTTCACGTCCTCCTGACAAGGATTCCAGGAAGATTTGTGCCATGGCAAAAAAACAGTATATGGCAGCCTCTCTGGGACTCAGGCAAGCAAATTATATGGCTTATGTAGCTAGGTATCAGAAATCTAGATGGGATACTGTTATGCAATTGGCCAAGCAGGCCAATGGCCAGCTGGCTAGTGAACTAGAACAGGTGGCTGCTGATGGCATTGAAGCCTCTAAGGTTCAGTTTCATGCTGCTGTGGATGTTAATGATGTTTCCTCTAGGGTCGTGGCTACATCTGTAGCTTTTCGTAGTTTGGCCTGGCTCAGGTGTACTAGTTTGTCACAGGATACCCAGACTAAGGCTATGGATTTTCCTGTGGTGGGAAATTCTCTGTTTGGAGAGCAGACAGAGAATTACATGAAGAAGATGGATGAATATAGGACTACTTACAAGAGTGCCCAGGCTAAGGGCGGCAAGCCACTCCTCAAAGGCATGCCCCAGGGGGTAGGGTGAGCCTTTTGAGCCTTTCTACCAGACTCAGGCCTCCTCTGCTTCTTGCTCAGAGGGCTTCTTCAGAGGCAGGGGCAGACGAGGGTGGGCAGACCTGCTCCCACCCCCAGCCTAAAGCTCATGAAACAGGCACCCTGATGGGTGCCCAGGCCGATTCTCCTGTACCAGTGGGGGCAGGCTGGCTTACTTCAGTCAGAATTGGGCTTCTTTAACCTCAGACAAGTGGGTTCTGGAAGTAGTAAGCCAGGGTCTGGTTCTCAGCCTAAAAGTTTCCCAAGTTGAGAAGCAGACTTTTTACTGCAATGCTTCAGAGACCCTCGCTCTGGAAACAGAGGTCTCATCCTGTTAGCTCTCAGAGCAGTAGAAGGGTTCCTCCCTGCATCAGGGCAGGGTCTGTATTCCATGCTTCCTTACCCCAAAAAGACAGGAGAATGGCGCCCATTTTAGATCTCAGATCTCTGAACAAGCATCTTTTGAAACCAAAGTTCAAAATGGTAACTCTGGCAATGATTTTACCTTCCTAAGGCCAGGGGACTGGCTAGCCTCCCTGGACCTCAAGGATGCCTATTTCCATGTCCTAATCAGAAGATCCCATCGAAAGTACCTCAGATTGAACTGCCCTCAGGTCATTACCAGTTCAGAGCAATGCCCTTGCTTACCTCTGCTCCAAGGGTATTCACAAAGTGTCTAGCAGTGGCAGTGGGCGCTTAAGGAGGAGAGGATTGCTGTTTTCCCTATCTAGACGACTGGCTCATTGTAGGCCAGTTCCCAGAACAGGTAAAATCTTACCTGCAGGTCACCAGCAGCTTCTCACCTCCCTGGGTTTTCTGCTAAACCTACCAAAGTCGGTTCTGGAACCAGTCCAGGTACTCACCTTTATAGGGCAGAATTGGACACAAAGCTAGCTGAGCTTCTTTCTTCCCCAGAAAGGGTAAGGAATTTAGTGGCTCTGGCCTCTTCCTTCACTCTGCAGGTCTCTCGACCAGCAAGACACTTTCTGCAGCTCCTGGGGCACATGGCTGCATCCACAGCTGTTGTGCAGGGAGCCAGATTTCAGATGAGAGACATTCAGTTTCACTTGAGAACCTTTTGGTCTCAGAGAAAAGACCCCTTTCCAAGTTGGTCCCAGTGACTCGAACCTTGATCCTAGCTCTCCAGTGGTGGCAGGATCAGAGCAATTTAAGAGCGGGGGTCCCATTCATTTCCCCTTCTCACGACTTGACTCTCAATACAGTTGCTTCCCTTCTGGGTTGGGGAGCCCACATGGGCGACCTTTCCACTCAGGGAGTTTGGTCCCCCCAGGAATCTCTGCTCCACATCAATTTGCTGGAACTCAGAGCTGTCTTTTTAGCTCTTCAAGCTTTTTCTGCATCTGTCCACGACAAGGTGATACAGGTCAGAACAGACAACACCACAACAATGTGGCACATCAACAAACAGGGGGACACTCTGTCTCGGCCTTGTGCACCGAGGCAATGAAGTTGTGGTCTCTGGCCTATTCCCTGAACACTTCCCTCATAGCAGTTCATCTTCCAGGGAAGGACAGTGTCCTAGCGGATGCCCTCAGCAGGATTTCCCAGGGCCATCACGAATGGTCCCTGGATCCTCAAGTGCTGAGGATAGTTTGCCAAGTGGGGCATCCCTCAGATAGATCTTTTGCAGCCCCAGACAATCACAAACTTCATCTGTTCTGTTGCAGGCCTCAGTGCTGGGCTCAGTTCCCTGGATGCCCTTCTTGGATGTGGAGGGAAGTTCCTCTATGCTTCCCCTTTCCTCTCCTATTCAAAGTACTAGTCAAAATCAGATCTCAGCCTTGCAGGGTGATTCTGATTGCCCCGGATTGGGCCAGGCAGCCCTGGTACTCACTCCTTCTGTCTCTGACAGTCCATCTTCCCTGTGCCTCCCAGGAATCACAATCTGTTGACTTGTGCCCAGGGAAGGGTTTGGTATCCGGACCTCAAATCCCTCAACCTCAAGGCCTGGCTCTTGAGGAGTTAGAGTTTGCTGATTTCACCTTTCTCAGGGTGTTCTTGAGATCCTAAAGGCTTCCAGAAAGCCTTCCACTAGAGCTACTTATAGTTCTAAATAGAAAAGGTTTTCCATTTGGTGTGCTGGGAAAATATTTCCAGAATCTGCTGAATTGCCCATTTTGTTAGATTACATGGTACATCTTAATTCCTTGGGTCTCAGACCAACTACCCTGAGAGTTCATTTGGCAGCTGTGTCTGCTTTTGTGTCAACAGGAAAGTCATCCCCTCTTTCCTCTCATCCTATGTTTTCCAAGTTTTTAAAGGATTACTCCATACTAATCCTCCCTTTGGGAACCGGCCCTGCTTGGGACCTTAATGTTTGCATTGCCCAGTTAATGCAACCCCTTTTGAACCTCTGTCTTCTGCAGAGCTTAAGTACCTAACTTGGAAAACTGTTTTCTAGTGGCTATCACTTCTGCCAGGCATAAGTGAATTGCAAGCCTTGTCAGTGGAGACTGACTTTATTTCTTTCCACAGGGATAAGGTAGTCCTTAGGACTAATAGGAAGTTTTTGCCTAAGGTGGTTTCAGATTTCCATCTTAATCAATCTATCTCCCTTCCAGTATTTTCACTGATCACTCCTCTTGGTGAGAGGAGGTTGCACAGCCTGGATGTTAAGAGAGCTCTTAGTTATTATATAGAGCGTACCAAAGGTCACAGGTTGAATCCTCCAACTTTTCCTTACCTATGGTGAAGTTGGGAAAGGCAAACCTGCCACTAAGAGATCAATAGCCAGGTGGATTGTCTCTTGTATCCAATTTTGTTATCAGAAAGTGGGCAGAGCCCCCCCCCCGGTTTGAGGGCTCATTCTACCAGGGGTACAGCTGCGTTTCTAGCTGCTGCCAGACATATCCCTTTATTAGAGATTTGCCAGGCTGCTTCTTGGAAAATGGTACACACTTTTACCAAGCATTACTCCCTGGATGCCCAGGCCAGGAGAGATGCTCGGTTTGGCACAGCTGTTCTTCAGAGCCTATTCCCTAAATAGGTTCTGCCCCTCCTCCATGGAGGTACTGCTGTGTATTCTGCTAATGTCTATAATATAGCAAGACTTCATGTTGTTTGAAGAAAAAATTACTCACCTTAGTAATGTTGTTTCTTCTAATGGAGTCTTGCTATATTATAGACCTCCCCCCCAACCTGCCCCTCTCAGAACCTCTACTTGGTGGGGTGCGGGCAACTTAGTGTGGGCACTACTTATGTCCTGTTAGCATTTTGTCCCCTTTGGGACTTTGGGGTGTGTATGTATGCTGCGTGTGTGTGTTTTATTACACTTATGTTCCATTTCATATTATTAGAATGGTGTTAGTATTTCTGGTCCCCTGACTTGAGTCTTGGGTGTTGGGACCATCAATGGTTGTTATTATTTAGGTAGCCATTTGGCTAGTGTAGTTACAGCTTCCACACAGACCTTAGTGAGTTTGGCTCGTAAAGATCTAACAGTTCAAGTTTGAAATGACACAGATAGAGCTGCTCTCGTGCCAAAATTCTATTTTGGAATGGTTTTAACCATTTCACTCCGGGGCAGTTCTAGAGCTGGAACAAACTGCTAATGTCTATAATATAGCAAGACTCCATTAGAAGAAACAACATTACTAAGGTGAGTGATTTTTCTTTTGGCCCCGAAATTATTTTACGTTCCCGCCAATAGCATCATTCTAGTGGAACTGTCAAAGTGTGGGTGCAAACCATATACCACTCCCAAGAACTACAGTTACTAGTTAGTGAGTAACCTATTTTTTTTGGACTTGTACTCTGTTCTGATTAATGCACTGATTGATTGTGAAGAGTATTTTTGTTATTTTGTTGGTTTCAGGAACTAATCATGATCAGTTCCTTGTTGATTTTGGTTACATTTGCAAACAGAAACCAAGGGTTTTCTTTGTTGCGATTTGGTTTATCTTGTTTCCAAGCTGCAATAGGAGAATAAAGGGTTATTTAAACTAGACTGAGATGGAGTTTTCAGATTTAAACTGAATTGGGTCTAGTGGCCCTTTCACACAAGGGACTGTAGCGCAAGGGCTGGAGCATGAGTCTCGTCGCACTTGGAGACAGCCTGGGGTGACCGTTGGCAGGAGATGGTGCACTCTAAGTGAAACAGTCTTTAAAGTAGTTTAGTATATTCTATATGTTTTTTAATATGATCTTTATTAAGATTTGAAGGTCATTATAATTCATAGTAATAATAAAGACTGGTGTACATTCTGTTGGGAATCTCATCATTTTATACATTAAAGGGGCACTGTCAACCTTTTTTTTTTTTTTTTTTTTTTAACATCATTTTTTAGGTAGAAATCCACATTTTATGATTGCTTACCTTCTCAAAAATCCATTGATGTTACTGGTTGTTTTATCTGCCCCTTTGCTTAGTAGAACTGAAATGCATTGTAATGTATAGCTATACCCAGCCTTGTTTTGTTTCAAATTATTGAACTGCTCTTATTGCATACTTCCTGGACATCTGAAACACCCTCAAACAGTGCAGCCATTCATGATACGATAGTCTCCTCTATTTCCACTGCATAATGAGTGGCTAGATTGTGTTAGAGGTGTTCCTGAGTCAAGGGAAGATGCAGCTGGAGTTTTTCAAGAAATGTAAATAAACCTGTTTTGCTGGCCCGGTGGTGCTGAGGGTTGAGGTGCTGGATGCCACACCTCGCGACGCGCTGGCGACCCGGATTCGGTAACAGACTTGGGCCCGCCGGGGGAAGGCAGTGGAGAGGAAGGATCAAGCGTCCCACAACTGCTCTCCTTCCTCTGAGGTGGGTGAGGGATCTGCACCACACTGCAGTGGCACCTGGCGGAAGCGGGGTGCACTACAGTTGTGGGCACGATAAGGGGGTGGAGTGTGGCGGGCGTCTGCACGTAGGTGTGCTGACGCCATTGCACGCATATGCCCCTCTTTTCCCCTCAGATCCGCAGACACTCGTGCCTTGCTGGTCTCCCGCCGATCAACCCTCATTGGATAGTCTTGTTTTGCCTATCACTTCCTGAAACTCTGGACCCCCCCCCCCCCAAATATGACACTCCTCCTCCACCTACTCCCTTGCCTCTGCCTTACATAACCATATCTCTTCTAACTGCACCTGTTTTGATCCTCTTTAACTGCTTCCTTTGCACCTGCTCCCCTGAACGACACCCTATCCCCCGCCCTTCAAGTCCTCCCCTTGCCTAATTACTCTGCCCTATACCTGGCCCCCCTCTGTCTTCTATAACCAATGTCCTTGCCTGGTTCTGCCCCCTTGCAGGGTTCTCAGCATCCTGGAGAGAATAGTTCCAAGCATTACTCTTCCTTCCCTCGTCCCCTTTTTTACCTATCTTCCCAACCCCCTGTCTTCTGTCATACACTCCCACCCCACCCACTGTCTTCTCTCCCCTATTGCCATTGCCCAGCTCTGCCCCTGGTTGGGTTCTAAGCATCCTGGAGTGGTTCAGTTTTAAGCATGACTTGCCCATTCCCTGTTCAACCCCCCCCCCACTCCTGTTCCCTCCATTATACCCTGGCACTTAATTAGGTAGCTCTACCAGCTACATGCACTGTTTTTAAATCACTCTCCCTTTGTCCCTATACTCTTTGCACTGTCAGAGCTGTTTACTTCAGCTCACCCCAGTCCAGTGTCCAGTTATCTTACTCAACCAGGCCTTGGATCTGCCTTTACTGGAAATGTCCTGGTTCCTCCGGGCTCACTGCTTCTCTTTCCCCCATCTGGGCTGCACTGTCCCACTTACTCTTCTTCCCTTAGCACTTCCATTGTTTAAATAGTTTAATCCGCACTGCTTACCTGTATTAATTGTAACACCGTTCCAACAGTGGTTGGTGATTCTGTTGTCCAAACCTCTGCGTCTAATTACCCTCATGTATGTAAACTGTAATTGTATGTATAATCTCCGTTTTATATCATCTTGTACCCCCCAGGTTGCACCGTGAGACGGGCAACTTGTTGTTCAGTATGCCTTCCTGGTGAAACATTTTAATAAATAAATAAAATAAAAAATGCAGCAGCTCTGCTACTGTGTGTAGTCTCCGGAGTAACTGCATAACAACCCATTTGGGTAGCTGGGGGGAAGGGCATGTGCCAATGAGAGGGGGGTACCAGCCTGGCAGGCAGAGCTATGCATCCTCAGTTTTGTCCAATTGTAGTATTGTTTGTAACATGCACAGATTCTTTTGTCTAGTGGGGAAAATGAAGGGTTGATTTTGCTCGTCAGCATTCAGGATACTAAGATGGGATTTTTGCTTGTAGTGTGAAGTAGCCAGGTGTTCCAACAGGAAGAGCACACTTCTGTGTGAGTGTTAAGGGAATGTGTTACTTTCTCCATTTGATCTTTGCAGTTGACCATATTCCTCCAGGTAGTCACGATTAATCAGCATTGTGTTCTGGCTTTCTTAGTAACCGTAAATCGGATCCCCAATAGATAGGTAGAGTTGAGGTCCCTAATGCCCTCTGAGTATTGCAGAAGACTATATAAGGGTGATGTGAACAAGACTGGTCTTCCAAATAACTTCTCAAGTTCCATTTTCAAGGAGTGAAAGAAAGGCTGCAGGTGGGGACACGCCCACGTAATGTGCATGGCCCTGGATTCACCACAGCCTCTCTAAAAGGTAGGCATGCATGCGGGAAGACAGTGGGACGTTATTACCGAGGTATGGAAGAATCTGGTTAGGAGCCTTCAATGCATACTCCCACCACTTATGGGACCTAGTGACTCTGAGGCCGGGCATGCCCTGGTCCAGGCCTCTGCATCACTGAGAAGATCCAACTCCTCTACCTATTTCGATGCCACATCCAGTGAGTCTATGCCTAAGGTAGATTGTAGGGCTTGAGTTAGCTGATGGATCATATGGAGTCTGTCACCTGTTTTGAAAATGTTGATGCAGTAAATGATAATTGTGAGGTACATATCTGGGATCCGAACCCCCAGTGGGAGGGACAAGATGAAGTATTGCTGCTGCAGATATTGGTAGAACTTTGTTCTTTGGAGGTGATAATGGGCTTATAGGGTGGGAAAGGGCCGAACAGCATTCATTTGGGGATAGATGTATTGTAAGGAGCATCTCCCAGGTCCACTTCTTGATGTTCAAGCTGGAGACAAACTCTTAGTTATACTATTAAGCATAACAAGGTAGGAGTGGTGTAAGATGCAGCACTGTCCGGTTGGAGTGCCATACTCACACCTGAAGCTGCAACCGTAGGTTCTGGTTTTGTGTTTGATACGTGGACTGCACAAATTGCTGGTTGAGGAACAGGGCACATTCCATGTCTAGCTGTGTAGCGTGGAGGCCGCCTAGGTGGCAGAACGGGAGAAAGCATATGTGTGCACCCCTGTACTAACCCTGGAGTCTGGGGAGAGCCCGTTCTGTGCCATCTTTGACCAGGAAAAGTTTCTGCAGTTTGGTACGTTGTCTTTGGCCCGTCCAAACAAATCTGGAGATTTATTTATTCCAGTCTCTCCAAAGATGTGCAGGGAGAGCCAGAGCCTGAGGGACATTTTGACAGAGATGCAGTGCTCAGACCGGCGTAACGAAAAGAAAAGATGAGGGCAGCCCAGTTTCAGGAACGGACTTGGGATGCTTGAGGACTGACCGGGCAGAAGTGGATTGATCAGACATTGCATGCTGTCCACGTCTGGGGGAAGGGGGTTACAGTGCTTCCAGTTCTAGGGCTCCTGGGTGACACGGGGTGCCCGGCACTGAAGCACCAGTTAACCCTGGAAGGGCGTGTCTGAGATATGGTGTGGTTATGCCGCAGTGTCCACTTGACACCCCCCTCCGACAAAAATGCCTAAGAACAATCCTCCCCAGTTAGCCCAGGGATGTGCCCCCCCCCCCCCCAACCTGTGGCGAACCTGGAGTGCCTGCTGTATCCCAGACACAGATCTGCCAGGGTTAGCGGGGAAGGGCTCTGGTGGCTCTGCCCTGGTGGGTAATCCAGGGTGGGGGTCCTGTGTCTGTCGGGGGGGAGGGGTGAGCGGGTTGGCGGCCGGTGTGGAAAGAAAGCATAGTTAAAAAAAAAAAGAGATGCAGTGCTCTAGACAGGGTGATTGTGCAAAAACTTCTACATGCCTTGTCAGGGAGAGCGGCAAAGTGCCCCACCTGTGGAGGTCTTGAGACATTGGGCAAATGGGGCATAATTTTCCTGGAATGCCAAGATTGGCATGTGAGCTATGTAAATACTTGGATATTTTAATTTCTTCAAGTCCCAGCAGAAGGGAAAGGCCCCCCTGATGGATTTGGGGGGGGGGGGTGAAACTGAAGCACGTGATTGTCTTTAACCTAGTCAGGTAGTAGCCTGATGCCTCTAAATTATTGCAATTGTTCAGACACCTTCAGAAGAACTCCGGGTGACGGAGATGATGCAGCATGCTGTCCTCATAGAGGGCAGTGTGGTGTTCCTTGGCCTCTACTAGTAAGTAAGTAAAACTTTATTTGTTGGGTGCCCAATCCCGGGGGCTCTTGGCACCGTACAGATAGAAATACACAGAGTAAAACAGTAGTTAAATCAGGTGAGCAGTAAAAAAACATTAAAATAATCAGAACATTCCAATCCATTTAAATTAAAACTGTATTGTAAAATAAAAAAAAAAATCAATAGGGAGGGAAGGCTAGGTTAAAGAAGTGAGTCTTCAGGCCCCTCCTGAATGCCTCCACCGTAGGGGCCTACCTCAGATTTTTTGTCAGCAAGTTCCAGAGGACTGGGCCAGCCACCCTGAACGAGCAATCGCCCGAGATTTTCAGCCTGGTCCCCTGAACTGCCAGGGAGGCCCATGGTGGAGGAACGGAGGGAGCGGCTGGTATGGTAGGGGTGAAGTGGTTTGACAGGTAGCCAGGGCATGATCTGTATAGGGCCTTGTAGGTGAGCAAGTCCACCTTGAAGAGACTTCCATTCCTCCACCTGACCAGCAGCCAGTGCAGTCCTCGCAGGACCGAGGTCACATGACAGGACCTTGACAGCCCTCTGTAGTCTGGCTGCTGCATTCTGCATTAGCTGCAGTTGGCGGAGGTTCCCTCCACTGACCCTGAGGTAAAGAGCATTCGGGCAGAATTAGGGGTTTAACCCAGGTGATGTTCCTCAGATGATAAAAAAACACTTGATGACTGCCGACAGCTGTGCTTTATATGTCAGCTTGTCATCGAGGATCACTCCCAGATTTCTCACCCTACAGGACGCCATCAACGGTGTTGACCCCAGGATCAAACCTGATGTCATCCTGGAGGCATCTCTAACACGCCCATCACCCAGCTCAACCACGAGTACTTCAAAATTTTTTTTTTTTTTAATATTTTCTTTTTGCACCCCTACAGCTCGGGCATCCTTCCGGGGTGTTTGCTTGGCTAGGTCTCTACTCCCTGCCTGAACCCATCGCTACCAGTTTCTTCCCCGAACACTCAGGCAGGTCTGGCCCCCCTGCCAGATCGCCTCCTGGAGTGGGTCCACCCTCCCGTGGCAGCCTATCTGAAGTTAGCGAGGCCTACCTGAGCGTCGGGCAGGGAGTAGAGTCCTCTGGAGGGATGGGCCAGCATTGGGATGGGAACTGCCCCTTGAGCCCCGTCATCTCCGCAGTGCTGTAGTGGGGGATGTTTTCTAGTGTTTTGTCCCCAGGAATGTAGTGGTGCAGTGACGTCAGTGTGGCATGACGCCGCAGACGTCTGCCGCACTCCTTCCCTTTACTTAAGCCCAAGTATGTGTAGTGCCTCCGACTACTACCGGGGGCCGCTATTTCACTGGGCAAGCCCTGGATCCCTCCCAAGGGAGAGGAAAGCAGTTCACTGGATGCTCAATCCTCTCCCTCCCCTGCTGGCGCCTGAGGCCGTTCCCGAACTCGGGTCACTGGCATGGCCCGAAGTGAGACATCCAGCGCATAAGCCCCTAGCGCCACCGGGCCGGCTTCAGTTCTTCCATCTTATCTGGGTTAAGTCTCAGCCAGTTCGAATTCATCCAGTCCTGGATCTCGGCAAGACATTTATTCAGCACTTCGACGTCACCATTTGTCCCTGGTGCAAAAGACATGTACAGCTGAGTGTCATCTGCATAACAGTGAAAGCCCAAACTGTACTGTCTGATCCTCCCCGAGGGCAGCATGTACACTGCGAACAACATTGATGATAGGATTGAGCCTTGTGGAACTCCACAGGTCAGGGGCATCGGGAAGGAGGAGAAATTCCCCATCACTACCTTCTGCCTCCTGCCCAAGAGAAAAGACTCAAAACAGTTGATGACGGTACCGGTGAGACCACAGTACTCTCTAAGGCGATCGAACAACACAGTGTTGTCCATGTTATCAAATACAGATGGTAGATCAAGGAGAATAAGAATTGACCGTTCTCCTTGATCTTTAGCCCTGAGAAGGTCATTATGCACCTGGACTAGAGCCGTCTCTGTGCTGTGCCTTGTCCTAATTCCAGACTGGAGTGGCTCGTAGATGTCAAAGGTCACCAGGTGATCCTTGAGCTGCAGAGCCACTATCTTCTCAACAACCTTCCCTAAAAACGGGAGGTTGGAGATAGGCGTATAATTCGCCAGGATGTCAAGGTGGAGAGATGTTGTTTTCAGAAGGGGCTTCACCGACGCCTCCTTCAAGGCGTCGGGGAAGACACCCTCTGAAAGTGAACACCTGACTATCCCGGTGAACACTGGGCCAATAGCCTCAACGAAACCCACTAGGAGACATGTCGGGCCAGGGTCCAGTTCACAACAAGTGGGCCACAGCTTCTAAATCACCTTCGAAACTTTGGCCACCTCCACCAGGCGGAACTCTGCCCAGACAATAGGAGGGCCCCTGCTTCACCCAGGCCCCACCCTGTAGGACTGATCTAGACCCACTGGCGAGATTCCGGCTCGAATGTTGGAAACCCTGTCAGAGAGAAATAGAGCAAGCTCTTCGCATAATGCTACTGAAAAAGCTATTTTTGGCTGGAGGCAGACTGGGCGAAAATGCCTATCTGCAGTCCGAAAGAGCTGAGCTGGTCTGTTTTTCCCTGCAGCAGTCTCCCTGAGCAGGAATTCTGCCTTCTTATGGTCGATTGCCCTTTGATCAGCACACTAATACGTCCTGGAATGTGGTGGCTTCCCTAATGGCATGGGCCAAAAGCTGTATATCGGGGATGGGGGGGTGTCTCCTTATGAAGGGAAAAGTCAGGAGAGTGGTGTCCACTAACCTTTAAGCAACTAGTGGTATACCACGCATACATTTTAATTCAGCTGTTTAAATGTTTTATGGATATGGTAATGTCATATGTCTGCAGGTATCTTTATCCAGGAAAACATTGGTCTGAGGTAGTATCTGTTGAAATCAAGTATGCACAAGCAGCTCAGGGTTGAGTCAGTGGAGGGCCTAGGACATACCTATCTGAGGTGGGGTTGTGTCACTATCATACTGTGGTCTAGTAATGGTATGGGTATACAGGAATAATCTAGCAAAAGTAAAGCAGAAAAAATTCCAGGCACCACACTGACTGGGGGCTGGGCATGTAAATCAGGTCGCCCACGGAGAAATCTCAAATTCTTATGCACGTTGGGCAAAGAATATATTGTTGATCTGACTGGAAATTATGCACTCCGATATTTCCATTCATTTTTAGTAATTAGGTTCTTTTCCAGTGCTGGTAACAGCAACGAGTCATTTTTTCTTTAAACAACATTGTCATGTCACTATCCAATTTTTTGTTGCCAAGTTACATTTTTAATTCTTGTTCATACCTTGAACTGTTTAGTATTACTATTGAGCTCCCCCTATCGATAGGTTTACTTTTAATTTGTGCATTTGCCTTAAGATTTTCTAATGCCCTTTCTTTCTTTCCTCCACTGAATAGTTTGCATAACTAGGTCTAGACTGTTTGGCCGTCATTTTTTTTTTTTTAATTATTTTGTGTGTTTGCATTTAAATAAACTTAAATGTATATTTTTTGGTAAAATGGTATTTTGAGCATTATTTACTTGCCTAGCCCTGATCAGTGTGGTGCCTGGAATTTGTTTTTGCTCTACTGTTGTGCTGGTACTGTGGTACACACTTTATTCCCTATGTCAGCACCTCTTTTTATGTTTGTAGTCTAGCAAAACCCTTTCTGGTATACAGCCACTCAAGTGTCGGGGAGTTTAAATACAGTAACTAATAGTGTTTTCGTTGTGGTTTTGTGGTAGATTCTACCTGGTTAACTGTATAGAGCAAACACACTTTCTAGGGTCATGGATGTGGTTGACTTATTCACACATTGGCAGTTCTTCCTTACGAGCTGATTTGCCGGAATGTCTTTAAGCAAAGCTCCTCCCACCACCTGGGTGGTATATCCCTCCGCTCCGTTCCATGACGTCAGATCTTCCTTTCCACTGGAGGAGTTGGGTCTCTTCCTTCGCAGCTATGCATGCTGTTGGTCCTAAACAGTGTGCCACTGACAAAGTTTATTTTCTCAAACTTTTCCATTTCTGTATATTCTTTGGTACTTCCCCCGATGGACGATGAAGCATGAGGAAACGAAGGAAGCTCCCAGCTTCAAACAGTGCGTAGCGTACCGGCAAAAGATGTGCACGAACCCTCACATATATCGTGCCTTTACTGCCTAGGGATGGCACACAATGTCGTGGGTTGCAGCCTCTGTCAGATGATGCCATTATCATCTCTTGAAGACTGTAAGGCTGATCTTCTCAGCTGGCTGGCCGACTGAGACCCAAAATTGTTGCCTGAGGGTGATTGCAAGGCAGCCTCCACTGCGGTGGGGTCTGTACCTCAACTTGCAGCTGTGGAAGACAGTGTGGCAAAGGCTGTGGCAGGAACCTCGTCTGCCTTGGCACTGTTCCTGGCTGGGCTAACATCTGAATGCTCTTCACAAGGGAGCTTCAAGAGATGTCAGGCCCTCCAGAACATTGGGGAGAGTCCTGCCTGCCACGGTAAGAACACTGTCATCGGTCATGCGACTGGGAGAGATCATGCTCCTCCCACTCCCTCGACTCCTTTGTTTGTCAAGCGCTTGGCTTCACCTGAGCCACAGTTGATAGCAGGCAGTGGAGATTTTTCTCGAGCCCATCGACCAGTTGTTGGAGGGTTGATAGTTGCCCTGCAAGATCCTAGTCCTCACCCGTGGGGATGTGGAGTGGTCGGTGTCTCCAGCCTTTACCACTCGAGGTCAGCCTCCATTGAAGGTCGTGCAATCTAAACAGGTACCTGTTGTTTACAGGTTTATGGTCCGAAATCCAGTGGCCCATCAAGCACTCAATGTCAGTTGACTGGGAGGCATTGCCATCGGTGCTCCTTATCCTCTTCATTCTCGGTGGATAAGGGCTCTGCCAGCGTATGCAGCGGCTCTAGGAGGAGCTCCTCTGACAGCAGTGGGCCTTGGTGGGGCAGGGTAGGGCTCAACCCCCGAACCCTATGGTCGATTGGCAAGTGCAGGTGTTGTCGCTGACACCTGTCTCTCCGCCCTTGTAGGTGGAACCGCCTTTGCAGCAGCCTTTGTGGGGTGCACCTTCTAAGAACTCCCCGCACTGCGTCTGACTTGCCATTCCAGTTATATTTGGAAATCACACATTTGGATGATTCCATATTGGTTCACTGCGGCAAATGATTGAGGGCCATCTTCAAGTCCTCTGATGGCTCGTCTGTGCGATCGTCAAGGATGCATACGGTTGACCAGAAGTCTGTCGAGGAACTGACCACCAACTATGGGCC
This sequence comes from Neoceratodus forsteri, assembly GCA_016271365.2. NCBI lineage: Eukaryota > Metazoa > Chordata > Ceratodontiformes > Ceratodontidae > Neoceratodus > Neoceratodus forsteri. The sequence goes on along the minus strand of CM028132.1, from coordinate 368,757,925 downwards.
AGTGTAATTTGGGACTCTCCTCTGACTCGTATCGGAGTCCATGAATGTTCCTGGATAAGGATGGATCCCCAGAGGTTGCATTTCCCATGGCTGGGACTATTATGGAACTGGTCACAAACAATGTGCTTGTAGGAATAATTGGAGGGTGCAGTAACAACTTACTAACATACTATTTGCCAGCAGATTAGGCCTTATGGTCTATCGAGTCTGCTCGAACCTCAGATCCCTAGTTGGGTGCCGAGGCCCTCCCCTCCCTTGTGTTCCAGAAACCCCTATCATCCATCCCCACTCCCCTGGGACAGGCCATCATCTGATATATCCACTTTCTGTGTCTGTCCCACCCTCTCTTGAAGCCCTCCACTGTGGATCTCTGAAACAGCTCGCCAGTCAGTGCATTCCAAGGTTCCACCACCCTCTCAGTGAAAAACCTCCTCCTCTTTTCCCCCCTCACCCTTCCACCTTCCAACTTCAAACCATGCCCTCTGGTGATACCTTCCTGCTTTCGTCTAAATATCCCTTCCATGTTTACCCTATTTATTCCCTTGAGGTACTTGAAGACCTCAATCATGTCCCCCTGTCTCTCCTCTCCTCCAATGAAAACAGGCAGAGCTCCTCAAGTCTGTCCTCATACGTCAAATCCTCTAGCCCTCGTATCATCTTAGTTGCCCTCCTCTGTACCCTCTCCAGGAGCTGTATGTCCCTCTTCAAGTGTGGTCTCCAGTACTGTACACAGTACTCAAGGTATGGTCTAACCAGTCCATTGTACAGCGGTAGAATCACTTCCTTGCTCCTAGAGGTGATCCCCCTTACGATGCATCCCAACATCCTGTTTGCCTTGCTAGCCGCTCTCCTGCACTGCTCAGAGTTATTCATACATGCATCCACCATGATCCCTAGGTCTTTTCCCTATTGAGGCCTCCAGCGCTTCCTCCCAGGGTGTACCTGTGTTTAGGGTTTCCCCACCCAAGATGCAACACCTTGCACTTGGTGATATTGAAATTTAATTTCCATGTGTGAGCCCAGCTTTCCAGGGTGTCCAGGTCCCCTTGCAGGGCCAACCTCCCCTCTTCTCCCTCAACTACTGCTCCCATCTTGGAGTCATCAATGAAGAGACTCATTTCACACCTTATACCCTCCCTGATGTCCGATATGTATGCATTAAACAGGATCGGACCTAGGACCGAGCCCTGCGGTACCCCACTACCAACCTCTCTAGGTCTCGAGGAGCCCCCACAGACCACCACCACTGGGTGCGCCCAGTAGCCAGTTTTCAATCCATCTGACCATCAAAGGGCCTACTCCTAACCCCATCAGTTTCTCCACCAGACCATTGTGGGGACAGAGTCAACGCCTTGCTGAAGTCCAAGAATAATACATCCACAGGCTTTCCCTGTCCAGTTCTGATGTTACCCATTCGTAGAACTCCACAAGATTGGTGTGACATGATCTACCTGGCACAAACCCATGTTGCCGACTATCCAGACCTCCCACCTCCTCCAAGTACACCCCCAATCGTTCCTTTAGTATACTCTCCAATAATTTTCCCACCACCGAGGTCAAACTGATGGGTCTATAGTTAACTGGTACTTCCCTCGACCCCCCTTTATGGATTGGCACCACATGTGCCTCTCGCCAATCCCTAGGTACCCTCCCTGTCTCAAGTGACCTGTTGAAGAGCACCGCCAGGGGTGCAGCCAGTATGTCCACCAATTCCCATAGTACTCTCGGATGAATGCAATCTGGCCCAGGAGATTTGTCTTTCTTTAGGGCCTTGAGGGCTAACCCCACCCTTTTGGCGGAGATAGCATCATCCGTCCCCTCCACCTTACTGACCTTTTTATCCTTATCCAGATGTGACACCCTTGGGGTACCTCTCCCTCCCTCTTGCTCCATTTCTGTTGCTCCCCTGATCCCACTCACTGCCGCTTCTATCCCCATAATGCCTTGCTTTGTAGATATCCCATCCCCTTCCCTAGTGAACACAGAGGCAAAGTACTCGTTAAATACCTCTGCCTGGTCCCTCGCCTTTTCCACCCACCCTCCTTCTGATCTCAATCTGCTGAGATGGCCCTTAGTTTTTCTCCGCTCCCCAATGTACCGGAAGAACCCCTTTTCCCCTCCATGTATCACCTGTGCCAGCCGCTGCTCTTTACTGGACTTTGCTCCCCTCACCATCCGGGTGACTTTTCTGGATGCAAGATGGTACATTTCCTTATTCCTATCCTCTCTTGTTGTTTTATATTTTTTATAGGCAGCCTTCTTTTCTCTGACCGCTACCTGTACCTCACTGGACCACCAGCATGGTTTATGTGACCTTGCTCCCTTACGTTTCAACTTAGCGCAGATCCTGACTGCCTCATGAAGTCCCGGTTTTATGACTTCCCATCTCCTTTCCACACTTGTCATTGATGTAATCCACTTCAAGTGATCCTTGAGAATATTTTCCATGCCCACAAAGTCTGCCCCCCTGAAGTCCACTGCCAATGTCCTAGATCTCACCCACCTCCCCATGCTTATTTGAAACCAGACAGTATTGTGGTCGCTCCCAGTCAGGGGTCCTCTACAACCAGGTCCCTTACCAGATCCCCATCTGCCAGAACCACGTCCAGGACATGCCCCTCCCTTGTGGGCTCCATCACATGCTGTGTTAAGAACACATCCTGGAAGCCGTCCAGCAGCCTCTGCTCCTTGACCACCTTAGAGGACATGGTTCCCCAGTTTGTACCTGGCATATTAAGGTCCCCCATCAACACCACTCCTTCCCCTTTTGGTCCACACTGGGCAATGATGTTGTCCAGCAAACCATCCTCTAGAACATCACTCATCCCGGGGGGCCTATATACTACACCCAGCTTGACCTTATCTCCTGCTGGGGATCGTAAGGTAACCCATAAGGCCTCCACGTTTCCCTCTGCCTCTTCTACCCTAGCAATTTCTGTGTCATCTCTAATGAACATAGGCAGTCCACCCCCTCTGCCCTCATTTCTATCCTTCCTAAGCATAGTGTACCCCCGCAAGTTTAGGTCCCAGTCATGGTTTTTGTTGGCCCACGTCTCCGTGACTGCCGCCACATCCACCTCCCCTTCGAACAGCATGGCCTGGAACTCTGGCAACTTGTTTCCCAGGCTTCTGGCATTTACTAACACCAACCCCCACCCCTTATCCTTGATCCCCTTTGTCGAACCCCACCCAGGTTCCTTATACTTCCATCCTCCCTCTGCTCCTCCTGAAACCTCCACCCCAGTCTGTTTCCCCCTCTCGCCGTGGGTTTGAGGCTCTCCCCTCATCTGGAGGAGGGCTTCTGGTCAGCCCTCCTTATCCCCCCACAAGCTTGCTAAAGCACAGACACACAACACAACTGCATTCCAAGCTGAGGAGTTGGGTACATGAAAAGTCAATAACAAAAACAAACTTACCATTTAGAAGTTTTATTTACTGAGCCCTGGTGAGCCCACAGCCTCTGCGCTTTGCATCTCTAGTTTGACGCTTTGTCAAGATTGAGTAGTCTACGTCTTGTAGGGCTCCTTTTAAGCATACGTACCATTAAAGTGACAGTGCTATTATAATAATTTAAACAAACAGTGACAACCATTTTTATCTTAAAAACGGATTTTAGGATAACCCTGCAAATAAGTAGTGCAATAATCCTAGTGCCTACTACAAAATACATATACCACCAATCAGGGCTCCAGATAAGATTTTTTGGGATGAGTACTCTACTCCTCATTTTGAAAGTGAGGTGAGTAAAACCAAATTCAGATGTGTACAAATGTCTGAACAGAGTGGAGTGAGGAGTACATTTTTAAAAACAATGTAGTTTTTTTTCCTAGATGAGAATTGATCAGGTGCCAATGTGGCAGATGCTCCGTTTTAAAATATAGTGAGTCAAATAAAACTGGGATGGGTGCAAGTGCTGTAAATCAGGAAAAAAAATGCTCCTTTTGAATCACCAGTTGTGTTATGAAGCACTATTCTTTGGTGTGTGGAGTATTTACAAATGTTGAGTATTGGTACTCATTAAAAACATTTTCTGAAGAGTAAGGTTGGTACTCCCCTTATCTGGAGTCCTGCCACCAATACAAAACAGTGCATACAATAAACATTTTTTTATATATGTTATTATGTAGCACATAAATTCAGTTCACTTTTTATTTATTTAATCAATTAACATGCCAGCTCACAATTTTATATCAAGCTCCATATGGGTAAAAACTTAAAAGGATTACAAGGGGCTGCTAAAAAAAGCACCCTCTATAATATGATTAATCAAAAAATCAGTGAGCTGGAAGGCCAAAAACAATGACGTCATATGACCAATGATTACTAAACCCAAAACAGTGTGCAAACAGTGACTGAGCATAGAAACTAAGTATAAGTTAAAATAAAATGCAATTCTTTTGTCAAAACTAAACTCATTTCAGGAAGCTCACAAACCAACTTTTAACGTAAACTTTTTGGCCTGTAGATACGAAGAAATGTTGATGTTTCTGCTGTTCAAACCCACAATGAAGTTTGCTCTTAAAGTAAAATTCCAACTAGCTTCTTGCTGTAACAGTTTGACTTGTCTGTCTCCCCCGGGGTTTGCCTAAATGTGTTCAGTTCCCAGAAAACCAAATACCTCAGTATTGCTGTTATGACATGCAGCAAAATGTAGTCCTACTGGACTGTTAGAATCCTCATTAATAATGGAGTGAAAGTGCTCCTGAATGCGTTCATTAAGCGGCAGAGTTGTGCAGCCTACATAAATTTTTTTATATGGACATGTCAAAAGGTGTTATACAGTTAATGAATTGTCTAATAGACACTGTTTTGTGCAAAATGGGAAGGTGAAAACCTTTGGTTTATACACAGAAACGGCAAATGTTACTTCTAGGGATGTGGATATGATGTTCTATCCACACATCAAGCAGTGCTCCTTTCTCCTTTAAATCAGTCGGAATGTTTTCAAGTTGGCTGCTCCCACCCAACAGGTGGTAACTCCTCTAGCACTGCCCTGTGATGTCAGATCTTCCTTTCCGCTGGAAGAAGAAGGTTCCCTTCTTATAGCTTGTGACTGGGTTGACTAGGGCCCTGTCCCAGTTGTTATGGAGAGTTTAAATTCAGGGATCTGTTCTGTTCTTTCCTGTCTCTTGTCTGTCTGGTTGTGCAGCCAGATTTAACTGTGAGACCTAGGACTTGATCACCCCGACATTCTCACAGTTCTCTGCCGCACTGTCTGTCTTCCGTTGCTGTTTCTGTCTTTCCCTCCCTTTCATATCTGCTGGTATAAAAATATATGCAAATCATTATGTGGAAATGTAACGGATATTGGGATCCCTTTGCTTAGCAATTATATAGTGCTACTGTTGAAATGTATATAATTATAGTTTGAGATGGTTGCAGAAAGCTATTGGGAACTCAAGGGGTTAACCTGAGAGCAGTTTTTAAGCCCTTTTTCAGAAGCTGTGGAGAAGGGGCCTCAGTTCTGGGACACTGTGTTCTTGCTGTACCTGCCTGAAACATACAAGAACATTTTAGAAAAAAAAAAGGGTGCTTGTTAAGGAAGGGGGTTGTAAAGACTTAGAGAGCTGCAATGTTTTGGGAGACACACAGAGATTGAAGCAGGGGTTGAAATAACCACCTGTCTGCTTGTCTCAAGCACCTTGTTTTCCCTAGGGACAGTTGGTTTAATTTCTCTGACTGTCCCTGGCACAAGCACCAAGTGAAAATGCATTAGTGGGCATTAGGAACCAGGAGATGCTGTCACCTTATGGTTGGGCTATAGGCATTCCAACATCATGGTGTTACATGTGCCGGCCTCAACCCCGGCCATTACATAGCTTTCACCGCAGAGGCAGGAGCCATCCTGACAGCTACCGGATTGGCCTCCCCCAGCATATCCGCCGATTCTGGTGGAGCTGCCAGAGAAACAGCCGAAGTCCAGCCCTCCATCTGAGGAGGCCTGCCCGGCATCGGGACTACCTCATCGGTTGTCTGTCACCGTTACTCCCGACCAATCCCGTAGGGTCAGTGGGGACTCTGGTGGTCGACCTTTATTTAATGAATCCTTGGAGTCTGAGGGCTTCTCTTTTCACTCGCGTCTGAGGGACATGGAGTTGGCCGAGGATTTGTCGACGGAGCAAGGCCCCACTTCTTTCATGGGCCTTCTCTGCCTCATCTCGGATTCCATGGGTCTCCCAATGGAGCCTGTCCAGAAGTGAGCTCAGTACTCGCTCACCGAGATCCTCAGCTGGGGTGACTCTCCTGGGGAAGCCTTCCCGATTTGCGGAGGCCATTCTTGGCCCTGCATTGGAGCTGTGGCAGCATCCAGCCTCTTGTCCTGTGCCATCGGCTCGGATGGCCCACAGGTATGCGGTCCCTACCAGTTCCCTTTTGGGATTCACGGATCACCCTCAGCTGAGGGTCTGGTGGGCAACTCTTGTGTTTCGGCGCACAGGCAACATGGGAGATGTTGATAAGCCTCCTGACAGAGAGTCCAAGAAACTGGACCACAAGGCCAAAAAGGTCTATGCTGCTTCCTCTCTCAACCTTCAGCTAGCGAGTTTGGCCCTTTTAATGGCCCACTTCACCTATGCCCTTCTGGGCACGCTTGATGAGGTGCTCCCTCATCTCATGCCGGACTTACCATGGTCAAGCAGGTCTGCGGATCAAGGCCAAGCGGTGGCTATGCAGCATCTCCAAACTGCCATGGAGATCAGCGACTCTTCCACTTGGTTCATGGTGGCCATGGTTGGCATGCGCCGCAGGGCCTGGCTGAGGATCTCTACCTTTACGGCAGATACCCAGCGCAAGCTGGCGGATGTTCCCTTCTTGGGCACCGACTTGTTCGATCCCAGGGTCGAGGGGCACCTCACCAGAATTGAAATGTCCAGTGCCACCTTGGACTCTCTGACTACTGCCCAGAGGGATCCCAAGGGCTCTAAACAGCAGAAGAAGTCCCTTCGGCCCTCTCTGCCCTGTGGCCAAACCAGTCCAGCCTCGGGCTTGGTGTCCCGACCGAGGTAGTCGCCGTCTGGGAAGGCTGGGGTCGGGGTCCTGGCGGCTCTTGAGCCGGTCCTTTCTCCACCTTCAAGCTTGCCCAGTGACAGGATGGGGGGGTGCCTCCTCTATGCCTGTCCTGTGTCCACTGGGTCCTCCTGTGGGGAGGTGTCTCCACAGCTTTTTTTCCGCCTGGTTCGCTGTTAAAATAGACAGGTGGGTCCTTGAAGTGGTCGGCCAGGGTCTGCCTCTAGAATTCGAGGCTTACCCGCCCTACCGAGCCCGTGCTGCATGGGAGGAAGGGACGACATCACCCAGCTCCTCTGCAAGGAGGTCTTGGCTTCAGTCTCAGACTCTCCAGCACTTCCAAGGTTTGTCTCCAGGTACTTCTGGTGTCAAAAACGGACGGGGGGCTAGCGCTTCGTCTTAGATCTGCATGACCTGAACAAGTTTCTCAAGCCGCACAGCTTCAGGATTTTATTTATTTATTTATTAAATTTTGTTAACTGGGTTGGCCCACTGGGCCCCAAAGGTACCTTTTTCAGGGGCGACCCGGATTTAGTTACATAGAGTGAGGCATTTATACAGTACAGTACATTTTTGAACAGACAATACAAGGTCAGTGATACAGTGTTCCATGCAGGTCAGTATTACATAGAGCAGGGTATTTAATTAACTAACTGACATTCGTAGCAATCACAATACTGTAAGACAGGGTTTGGTTGGTTAGTGTCATGGAAATGCTTGGATGGGTCGAGGGTAGAGGATGAACTGGAGAGGTGTCGTAGGAAGAGAGGGGACTGGTCTGAGTATTAAGGTAATTCACGGGGACATGAGCAGTGACTATGGTCCAGTGAATGCTTGCGTAGACCCTTCCGGAAATTCCCTATGGAAGTAGCTAGCTGAAGGTGTCCAGAGAGTTTATTCCAAAGCCGAGGGGCAGCATAGGCATAGGATTTGCTGCCAGCTGTGGTTTTGATCTTGGGTTCTTCAAGCAGCCTTAGTCCAGTAGTACGGAGCAGCCTGCTGGAGAGTTTTGGGGTTAGTAGTCCAGCTAGAGTAGCTGGGGGGTGGCCGTTGATGAGTTTATAAGTGTTACATAATAGGGGGGTACTGGAGTCTGTGGCAAAAGGAGGGCTAGTAGAGCAAGGCAAGTACATTGCAGTGAATGGTCCTTGGTTCAGCGTTCGTAGCAAAGCGTGCAATTTTGTGATAAAGGGTTTGCAAGCAGTTGAAGCTCTGTTTTGCCAGTCCATGCAGAACTGGGGCAGTGTATGTTAAAGATCATGTGCAACGGTTTTTACATATTTTTTATAAAAGCTTGAAAAGCTGACATTCAAGTCCCTGTGTCATGATTAGTGTTTCCTGAATTTGTGGTTTTCTTTAAGTCAGCATTTGTTAACTTGCTCTACAGTGGCTGAAAACAGTAGAGTTATTTCTGCCAGCTCAGTCAAACTTAGAGTGCGATGACATCATTTTGGAGTAGCTTACTGTTTCAGATTCCCAATCAGAGCAGTACTTTGTAGAGTTAATGGTTTGCTGAGCCCTCCAAGTTTCTTACAAACCCAGTCTCTGGTTTGTTTTTAGATAGATTAACTTAAAACATATCATCTTCTGATAAAAAGCTGATAATTTCAGTTCCAATGCTGAATTGAAGTTGTGAAAATCTTTCTCTGTGAGAAATCAGCTCATTTGTATCACAGCTTTCAGTTCTTTTGAATCAAAAATCTCATTTTTATTCTAACTATATAGCACAGGACTGTTTAATGAATATAAAATATATCTAAATTTTGTTCATTTACAGAAACAGTTTCTTTGATGTAGCCTTCATAAATATGTTCATGTAAGAACATTTTTTCATGTCAGATTGACACACAGTACATGTGCTTGAAATACTGTAGCAGAGTGTGACAGGCACCTGTCTGAACTCACAAATTTCAGTTCTTTGGTGGTTTCTGTGTGAAAACATATCATGTACGTGTACAACTAGAAACACTGTGTGGCATCCCAATGCACCATATATCTGCCCCACAGTTGAGGCAGCTGCAGTCTACTGCCACCTGTCCCTGCCCCACAAGCCCCCTGCCTTCTGCTCTACATGCAAGACTGCTGCATCCTGCCGCCCACTGTCTTCTCCCACACAGTCAGGGATTGTGCACCCCGCTGCCTCCATCCTCTGCCTAAAGAATCAGGGCTGCTGCACCCTGCCACCCCCTGCCCAGACAGTTGGGGATGACGCACCCTGCTGCCCTCGCTCCCTCACCCTTACAGTTAAGGAAGCTGTACCTGTTAACCCCTGTTCCTGTCTCCACAGTCAGGGCTGCTGTGCCGTGCTAAGCCCTAGTGTGCCAGGTCTCCTGCCTACACAGCTGGGGCTGCTGTACCATGATGCCCTAGCCACCAGAGGTGGGGCTTCTGCTACACCCTGCTACCCACTTCCATTGCCTCAAATGGGCAGGGCTGCTGAACTATCTGTACCCCATCTCATAGTCAGGGCTGGTGTACCCTGATGCCCCCTGTGTTCTGCACCACAGTCAAGACTTCTGCATCATGCAGTCCTCTATCCCTTGTCACCAGAGACAGGGCTGCTGCACCCTGCCCCTTTCTACACAGTTGGGGTTGCCATGGCCTGCTGTGCTCTAGTTCTCCATGCTGCTGCAGCTTGGGCTGCTGCACCATGCTGCCACTTGTCACAAGATGCAGGGCATTTGCTGTTCCCTGTTGCATGCCTCCACAGTTGAGGCAGTTGCACCCTGCTGTCTCCTGCCACCAGAGTCAGATCCTTTGCTATACACTGCTGCCCACATCCCCACTGTGGGGCATGGCTGCTGCACCCTGTCACACAGTGTGGGCTGCTGTATCCTGATGCCATCCCTATCTCCTGCCCGAACATTCAGGGCTGCTACATCCTGCTGCCCTCTGTCCCCATGCTCACAGTCAGGGCCATGGCACCCTGTTGCCCCCTGTCCCTGTCTCCACACTAAGGGCTGCTGTGCTGTGCTACACCCTAGAGTCTCATGCTGCCTGCATCCACATTTGGGGCTGCTGAGTCCTGCTACACATTTCCATTTCCCTAAATGGGCTGGGCTGCTGCACAATGTACTCCCTGTACCACTGTCAGGGCTGCTGTATCCTGATGCCCACCTGAGTCCTGCCCCACAGTCAAGGCTCCTGCACCATGCTGTCCTTTGTCCCCTGTCACCATTGTGTCCTGCTGCACCACACAGCACTTTGCCTCCACAGGCAAGGGACAGGGTGCAGCAAATGCCCTTACTCTTGTGCTGCACCCTTCCCAAACAGTTGGGGTTGCTGCACCCTGCTACTCTCTCTCTCTCTCTCTCTCACCTTCACAGTCAGGGACACTGCACATGTTGCCCCCTGTTCCTGTCTTAGCAGAGTGTAGCAAAGAATCTGACTCTGGTGGCAGGGGGACAGCAGGGTGCAACTGCCTCAACTGTGGAGGCATGCAACAGGGTGCAGCAAATGCCCTGAATCTTGTGGAAAGAGGCAGCATGGTACAGCAGCCCCAACTGCAGAGGCATGGGGCTCTAGGGCACAGCAGGCCACAGCTACTCCCAACTGTGCAGAAAGGAGCAGGGTGCAGTAGCCCTGTCTGTGGTGACAGGTGATAGAAAACAGCATGGTGCAGAAGCCTCGACTGTGGGGCAGGACACATGGGGCATCAGGGTACAGTAGCCTGACTGTGAGATGGAGTACACGTGGTGCAGCAGCCCTCCCATGGAGGCAGGGAACATGGCACTTTAGGGCCTAGCACAGCAACTTTGACTGTTGAGACAGGAACAGGGACCAACAGGTGCAGCTTCCCTAACTGTGAGGCCGGGGGAGATAGGGCAGCAGGGTGCAGCAACTCCAGTTGTTTGGGCAGGGAGCAGCATGGTGCAGTAGTCCTGATTCTTTAGGCAGGGGATGGAGGCAGCAGGGTGCACAATCCATGACTGTGTGGGAGAAGACAGTGGGCAGCAGCCTCGAATGTGGAGCAGAAAGCAGGGGGCTTGTGGAGTAGGAGACTGGTGGCAGTAGACTGCAGCTGCCTCAACTGTGGGGCAGAGACACAGTGCATCAGGATGCCACATTATGGTTCTAGTTGTACATGTACATGATGTATTTTCACACAGAAACCACTAAAGAGCTTAAATTTGTGAGTTCTGACAGTACATGTTTAGTTTAGTTTAGTTTATTAGTCTAGGAATTAATACCTTTGAGCCAGGGCTCTTTTACAAAGGTTCCACGTCACAAAGAACATTTAACAAAGCACGATACACATTATAGGTAAAACCAGACAGGAAAGTTACATCATAAATTTGCTATTAACAGTTTAAGGCAGTAACGTTTTTAAGTTTCATAGAAAAACAAGCTATAACAGGTTCAAGCGAGTAGACAATTTGAGGTTAAGGAAACTTCCAGGAGAGGGTGATCATTAGGCCAAAAGGAGGCTAGAGAGGAGGGAAAGGTGGTGAGCGGGGAGAGTGAGTGAGGGACAGGAAAAAGGGGGGAGTTTGGGTGGACAGGAAGTAGTAGAGGTACCCAGAGGTTCATTAGTCAGGAGGAAGAGGCTTCAGATGTGAGGATGGACATGAGGAGTAGTAGTCTTTATCTAGCGCAATCACAGTTGCTAGTGGTGGTGAGGTGGGCATAGAGCATGGATTTGAAAGCTTCAAGTGAGGTTGAGGATAGAGTAGGTGGACTAAGCGCATTGAACCATGTTGGGGCCCTGTATGCGAAAGATCTTTGTCCCTGTGCAGTCCGGGCATCTCGAACCAGGAAAGGTTGGTGTTCAGATCTGTGGAGGGTCGTGAGCCAGGATTCAGTCGGAGTAGGTTTTGAATACATAATGAGTCAGTCCCAAGATAGGTTTTTTGCCATTGTGCAGGTGAGATAAATAAGACGATTTGATAGGTTCAACCAGCCTGATTCATAGTACAGATCACTGCGGTGAGTCAGTCTTTGAGCCCCGTGAGGAGCCGGCAGGCTTTATTTAGAGTGATTGAGATACGCCTTAGAGCAGTGGAGGTAGCTGAGCCATAAATAATAAGGCCATAGTCAATGATTGAGATTATGGAACTCTATATAGCTATTCTCAATGCCGCTTGATTTAGAAATTGACGGTTACGGAATAGTATTCCAAGGCATTGGTTCACTGTTTTCGCAGTGTTGTCAGTGTGGGTTGCAAAGGTGAGCCCTTGGTCAAAAGTGATGCCAAGGTATTTGAAAGTATTTACTTGGTCCAGTGTAATTCCTGCAGAGGTTTGTATGGTGAGTGGAGTATGCCTATTTTTGTTTTGGTGATTGGAGAAGAGCATGGCTTTTGTTTTATTGTGGTTTAGCACAAGTTTACTATCCAGGAACCACCTTTCAACACTAGAGAAAGCAAGTTGCAGGCTTTTTTGTAGGGAGTTTGGATCCTTGTGGGAAGAGAGAATTACAGCATCATCAGCGTATAAGATTATTTTCTCCTGGCAGATATCTGGGAGGGAGTTAAGGAACAGGCTAAAGAGGAGCGGTCCAAGAATTGATCCCTGTGGTACACCCGAGAGAACTGGTTTGAAGTCGGAGAGTTCATTAGAGATTTTACAGCCTGTGACCGATTGGACAGGTAACTTTTACCTAAGCACAAGGACCTTCGCCAGGCCTAGGCTAGAAAGTAGGAGGTAAGTAGGCCATGATGGACTGTGTCGAAAGCTTTTGTAAGATCGAGCAAAGACTGCACCTGTTTGGCACCCTTTGTCCAGGGCTGAGTGGACTTCTCCAGAGAAATCAAGTAGGGCTGTTGTGTACTATGTCCTTTCCTAAAGCCGTGCTGTTGACTACAGAGTAGATTGTATTTGTCCAGGTAATCAGAGAGTTGGTCTGCCACTATTCGCTCAAGTGCTTTGGAGAGGAGGAGTATTGATATTGGTCATAGTTTCCTGTTGAGGTTTTGTCCCCCCTTTGTGCACTGGAGCTTAACTATGGCAGATTTCATTTGTTGGGAAATTGACTTTGCAAAGTGACAGATTAAGAATTTTTGCAAGGGGTGAATTACTTCATCCAGGGTGAGAGACAGGATTTTTAGATCTAGCGTGTCACTATTTGTTCTGGATTTGGAGCAGGCCTTTCTTATGTACTTGTGTGCTTTGTGCACTTTGATTTTCTGAAGTAAAATTGTGGTTTGTCACGAGGGGTGTTTTGTGATACTAGGCTAGGCACAGGTAAGTCCGAGAAGAAATCTGGGGGGAGGACCCCACTAAGGTCTGTGAATGTCTTATTAAGTGCATCTGCAATAGACTTTGGGTCAAGAGTGGTGGACATGTGCTTGAAATACTGTAGCAGAGTGTGACAAGCACCTGTTTGTCAATCTGACATGGAAAAAAAAAATTTCTTACATGATTGTATTTATGAAGCCTACATCAAAGACAAACTGTTTCTGTGAATGAACAAAATTTAGATTTATTTTATATTCATTAAACAGCCCTGTGTTATATAGTTTGAAAAAAAATTGAGGTTTGATTAGAAAGAACAGAGCTGTGATACAGACAAGCTGATTTCTCACAGAAAAAGATTTCCACTACTTCAGTTCAGCATTGGAATTGAAATGATCAGTTTTGTAAAGGAAGAGAATGATATATTTTAAGCTGATCTATCTAAACACAACCCAGAGACTGGGTTTGTAAGGAACCTGGAGAGCTCAGCAAACCATAAACACTACAGAGTGCTGCTCTGATTGGGAATCTGAAACAGCAAGCTACTCCAAAATTATGTCATCACGCTCTAAGTTTGACTGAGAGGACAGAAATAACTCCACTGTTTTCAGCCACTGTAGAGCAAGTTAACAAATGCTGATTTAAAGAAAACCACAAAACTAAACAGCATGAAATTTTCAGGAAACACTAATCATGACACAAGGACTTGAATGTCAGCTTTTAAAGCTTTTATTAAAAATATGCAAAAACCGTTGCACATGATCTTTAAGGTAGGGGAGGAGGATACTCTTGGCTAGTGTCAACCAGGTCTCTGGTATCATTTGGCTGCTAAGGCGGTGGAGCAGGCCTAGCTTTTGGTGGATATTTTTGGTTACAGAATCCACATGGGGTTTTAGGGTGAGTCCTTGGTCCAGCACAAGTTGAAAGATCGCACCACCTCAGTAGTTGAGCCTGCTGCAGTGTTGAGTGGGAGTATGGGGCTTCGATCATGGCCTAGGGTTCATGATCCAGACAAGACAGCCTTTGTTTTCTTGGAATTTAGGACTAGGCAATTCTCTAGTAGCCAGGATTCAGTCAAGGCAAAGTCTGACTGGAGTTGTGGTCCAAGATCATCTGCATTAATAGATCTGTACGGGACCGCGTCATCAGCATACTGGACCATGGAGCTGGTCCCGCAGTGGTTGCTGAGGTCATTGACAAACAACGAGAATAAAAGGGGGCCCTAGAATTGAGCCTTGTGGTACCCTCTCTCTTTGTTCCCCCCAGGATTTTTAAAATGTTAGCCACTGTGGCTAAAGTGACCCCAGGCTGTTTAGCCACACCACGATATACACTGCCAAATTAGTTATTCTAAACCATGTACTATGCTATTGCTAAAAATGGCATGAACAGAAGGTTTTAGCCTCTGTGGCTTATGTAACTTTAAAAATCGTTAGAAATTTTAGCCACACGCTAAAAACATTTGCCGGTGGCGACGTGGCGACTGGCTAGCGGAAACATAGCCCCTCAGTTACTGGGAGAAATCCAGAAGCCGCTGCCCTCCACTTGACCTGCTGAGAATGGTTGGACAGGTAGTTGCTGAACCAGTTCAGTGAGTGTTGATCTAGTCCCAGTTTACTTAGTTTTGCCATCAGTTGAGAATGGTCGACCAGAACAAAGGCCTTGGTCAGGTCTGTGAAGACAGCCCCTGTTAGGAGGCCTTTGTCCAGGGCTGAGAGGATATCAGTAGTGAGTTTAATAAGTGCCGAGTCAGTCCCATGCCTTTGTAGGAAGCCATGCTGGGTGGGTACCAACAGCTGATTTGCTTCTAGGCAGTCTCGGAGTTGGCAATAGATGAGCCTGTCTTGGATTTTTGCCAGGGTGCAGAACAGGGAGATAGGCCTATAGTTTCCTTTTGTCTCCCTGGAGCCTCCCTTATGGATTGGTACCACATTTGCCTGCTTCCATATTTTGGGTACTACTCCACCCAGCAAGGACTGATTGATGAGCCAGGTAATGGGAAGGGCAATGGCTGGTGCTGCAGCCTTGAGCAGTCTGGGGTCTCGACCATCTGGTCCAGCTGTTCCATTGGACTTTATGGACAGTAGGAGGGGGAGCACTTCCTTGGTATGTACTGTCCTTAGGTGGAAGTGTGGGAGTATAGGATTCAGTACTTCAGTTGTTACCGGATCCTCCTTTCGGGGGTAGTAACTGTGTCTCGTATCATACTATTTCTGAAGCAGGACATGTGGTTTTGCTCTCTTGATCTTCAGGATGTGATCTTCCATGTCGTAATCCTTCTGTCCTCCTGCTGGTTCTGTTCGAAGGGGATCCTCTACGAGTTCCAGGCCATGCCATTTAGCCTGTCCTCGGCCCCCAGGGTCTTCACCAACAGCAATGGTGGCAGCTTACTTGAGGAGTCCAGGTGTACCCTACTTGGTCGACTGACTAATTGCAGGTTCCTCCAGGCAGGATGTTGAGAGGTCCAGGGATATGGCCCTCCAGACCTTTGTCTCTCTTGGCCTCCTGGTCAACAGGGCCAAGTTGTAACTCTTGTTCTTGCAGGTGATTCAGTTCATTGAGGTGGAGCTCGAGTCTTGCGGAGCCAGGGCTTGGCTTCCGGCGGACAGGGTGGAGGCTCTCTCCTCCTTTAACCAATCATTTTGGGTTGGGCAGTTGTGCCCTGTTCGGGATTTCCTGCGCCACGTGGGATACAAAGTGGCATGCACGAACGTGGTCTGATGGACCTGCTGGAGAATGTGCTTTCTGAAGTGGGAGCTGGCCCACCATTGGTCTTGGTCCAAGGGCCACTAAAAGGCACATGCAAGGCAAGGCACATTTTATTTAAGAAGACGCCCATCCCGGCGGCTCTGGGCACTGTACATTAATCAATAAATACAACACATTACAATAATCAATTGAATACAATAATCTAAGCAGGTTAAAACAGAGACCAGCCAGTCACTGTGACCCAGCTGATGTGGGACGCCCTCCAGTGTGGTTAGTCCCAGAACATCTGCAGGAAGGTCTCCCGTTTGTCTGCCCAGAGCCGATGGTTATCCTGACGACCGATGCCTCCCTCATGGGCAGGGGTGTCCACCTGGGGAGCACAGAGTCCATGGGCTCTGGGCCCAGAGGAGTCTCTGGTCCCACATCAACCTGCTGGAGCTCCGGGCAGTTCTGCTTGCGCTAACTGCTTTTCCTCCACACATTCTGGGTCAGGTCATTCAGGTCCAGATGGACAACTCCATGACAATGTACTACCTCAACAAACAGGGTGGGATGCACTCCCTTTCTCTGTGCAGGGAAGCTCTTAATGTTTGGACCCTCGTGTGCAGCCTGGAGGCTGATCTCCTAGCCATCCATGTAGCCGGTGTCTCCAGCCAGCTGGCAAACACTCTCAGCCGTGTGGGCAAGGCGTCTCACAAGTGGTCTCTCACCCAGAGGTAGTACACAGCCTGTTCTCCCAGTGGGGCATTCCTCTGGTGGACCTGTTTACCTCCAGTGAGAATGCAAAACTGAGGCTGTTCTGTGCCCACCTCCCTCAGCAGGGAACTCTGCAGGGGGAATGCCTTCTCCAGGCTGTAGACCCCGGGGCCTTTTTTACGCATTCCCTCGATCCACAAGGTGTTGCTCAAGGCAAGGAGGGACAAGGCTCGGATGATCCTGGTGGCTCCTCAGCCTCAGCAGCAGGTTCCCAAGGTATCTCCCTCTGTGCCCAGACTTGCTTGTTCAGTCAGGGAAGGTACTCCACCTGGACCTTCGATCCCTGCACCTGACAGCCTGGGTCTTACAGTTCCAGGCTTTGGGTCTTTCCGAGGATGTTCTCTATGTGGTCGAGGCTTCTTGGAAAGAGCTGACCTGAAAATGCCATGCCTTCAATGGAAGACGTTCTTCATTTGGTGCCAGGTCAAAGGGCTGACCCCTTATCTTGTCTGTTTGCTAGCATTCTTGACTACCTTAGGTCCCTCCCTGTCGGGCCTTTGGTTGATGACCCTTACGGTGCACCTGGCGGCCATCTCTGTTTACTGGGCACGGGCTGGTATGCAGTTTTTGGCGCAGGATAAGGTGATCTGGTGCTTTTTTAAAGGCCTTGACCACATTTTCCCTCCAGTGCGTGAACCACCACCTCTTTGGGACCTGTTTCTGGTATTGGCAAAGCTCATGGGCAAGCCATTCGAACCGATGCACAAGTGCGAAATATCTCACCTGTTGTGGAAGACCGCCTTCTTGGTGGCTGTCATGTCAGCCAGAAGGATCCGTGAGCTCCAAGCGCTCTTTGTGGAGTATCCTTACCTGATCTCCCACAGGGACACGGCTGTCCTTCGCCCAAACCTGAAGTTCCTCTCGAAGGTTTTGTGCAGTTTTCATCTTAACCAGGTGATTAATCTCCCGGAGTACTTCACCAACCACACCTCGGAGGCTGAGCACAGGCTCCATATTTTGGACCTGTGGCGAGTGGTCGCCTGTTATAAGGAGCGCACAGTTGGAGTTTGGGGAGAGGTTCGCCATCTCTTTGTCACTTACGCTGAAGCCGCACCTGGCAGACCAGCAGCTAAGCGGATGAGTGGCAGGTGGATTGTATTCTGCATCGACCTATGTAATAGGTTGGCGGGTAGGGAGCCTCCCGTAGGGCTTAGGACTCATTCCACCTGCCATACCGCTGCCTCGTTGGCTGCTTCCAGTGATGTCCCTATCCAGGAAATCTGTCGGGCTGCTTCCTGGAAGTCAGCACACACCTTCATTTCCCACTACCACATTGACCTTGAGTCACGACGGGGTGCTGGTTTTGGGGCCTCAGTTCTTCAATCTCTATTCCCTAAACAGGGTGTGTATGCCTTACCCCCTCCTGCTGGAGAACTGCTAGGAGTCTGCCTGAAGTGTGGATAGGATATCTTATCCACGTCCCTAGAAAAACGGGTTACTCACCTCTAACAGTTGTTCTAGGAGTGGTATATGATGTTCATCCGTATTGACACACCCAACCTCCCCTGGTAAGTGGCACACTGGTCTTGCTTCCAGCGGGCAAGATCTAATGGGGCGGTGCTAGGGGAGTTACCACCTGGGTGGGTGGATGGGAGAAGCCAGCTTGAAGATGTTCCGGCTGATTTAAAGAGGACAGGAACACTGTCTGAAGTGTGGATGAATGCCATATACCACTCCTAGAACTACTGTTGCAGGTGAGTAACCTGTTTATTTGCCACATCTAAATGATCCTAAAGGTGGGGGAGGCATCCATTATGGTCTATTACTTTATTTCTAACAAACAGACTACTTGTCAAGTTTTCTTTCCAGTGGTGCCCTTGACAATGGGTAATACGAGGTGCTTCGCCCACTGTTTTGAAAAGGACTGGATCTCTCCTCAGTACTTGCCAGTGTTTACTAACAATAGTGGAGATGTTATACATAGATACATAGACAGTGTCGGCAGATAAGGGCCTATGGCCCACCCAGTCTGCCCATTTAAGTTTGTAAGTTCAGTTTATGTTTTCCAGGAAGCCTGTTGCCCTTAACCCCTGACCTCCAGAATTCCTTTATGTCTATCCCATGCATTCTTAAATCCCGTGATTGTTTCAGCCCCCACCACTTCCTCTGGCAGGGTATTCCACTTGTCCACCACCCATTCTGTGAAGAAATTCTTCCTCACATTTCCTCTGAATCGTCCTCCCTCCAACTTCATCCCATGCCCTCTAGTCCTGGAACATCTTTTTCACTTAAAAATAGTGCATTCCTGCACCCTGTTCCTCCCTGTAAGATACTTGTATGTCTCTATCATGTCCCCTCTCTCCCTCCTTTCCTCCAGGGAGTACATGTTCAGTGCCTTCAACCTGTCCTCATAGGACTTGTGATGCAATCCATGCACCATCTTTGTTGCCCTCCTCTGAACCTTCTCTACCCTGTCTATGTCCTTACGTAGGTAAGGTCTCCAGAACTGCACAGTGTACTCCAGGTGCGGCCTCACTAGTGTCTTGTATAGTGGAATTATGACCTCCCTTTTCCTGCTGGTGATGCCCCTGCCTATGCATCCCAGCATCCTATTTGCTTTACCTGCTGCCTTGTCACACTGTTTCCCTGCCTTGAGGTCATCAGAGATTGACTGGATACTTGACAGAGATTGACTGGATTGATGTTACTGGATAAACGTTGTAAGTGGTATCTAATGTTACTGGCTGTCTATCGTTTTGCTTTTGTTTTGATGTCTCTCCAACCCCCCCCAATGTTGCGCCGTTCGCCACTCACAGGAGCCCCATCAGTCCACCATATCTCCACCTGCTGTCCGACTCTACCGTAGTCCTGTTTCTCTCACCCACCGGACATCCTACCAGTAGCGCCACAGCGAACATCCCCTCACATATAGTGCCCAGGCAGATGGAGGTGGAGAAGAAAGGTGATCGGGTCCTGGAGAGGAGATCCAGCGTGGGAGTGGTGGTGGTGGTGACGTCTTTCTCCCTGTGCATGGGGTGTTTCCTTGTTTTCCTTGAAGGCCCCCCCCCCCCCGAGGTGTGGATGTGCAATGACGTCCAGCACGAGCTCGCTCCCGCGGACATCCGCTGTTGCCTCCCCTAATCCTTGTGTCTTCCATCTGCTGCTTACCACGCCTCCGCATGGTGACGCTACTGCAGGGGGATCACGACCCACTCCTCCCCGAGAGAGGAGAGCTGTCCATCGTACGCTCAATCCTCTCTCCCCTGGCCAGGCCATGGCAACCCGAGCTAGCTCCCGACCTGGATCGCCGGCCTGGCGCGAGGTGTGGTGTTCAGCTTCTCAACCCTGAGCACCACTGGGCCAGCTTTTGTTTTGATGTCAACAAATTAATCCTAGCCACGTTTCTAACTCTGTTTAGACCCTCTTTCAGAGTGTATTCGGGATACCCACTATCTAGGAAACATTTTCTTTTCAAATCTAGAGCCTGTTGCTCAAATGCCTGCAAGGTGTAATGACTTTGTTTTATTCTAGTGAATTGTACAAAAGGAAGGGACTTTATTAGATGTGAAGGATGAGGACTTGATGGATGTAACGGCATGTTTGCTGAAGTTGGCGTTCTGTTGGTTAAATTATCTATGGGCTGCCCATCTGTTCCCTTCAGTATTAAATCCAAGGAAGAAATGCATACAGGTCAGAAGTATGTGTAAATTTCAGACCAACATCATTTGAATTCAGATAATCCAAAGGTAAATTCACAGAAACCTCATCCATCTTCCATGCAATCAATAGTTCATAAATAAATCTCCCCTAACTATGTGGGGGAGAAAAGGATTATGTTCATGGTTGAATAATGTGATCCCCTCCCACCATGCCATGAATAAATTGGCATAGGAGGGGGTCACCGTGGTCCCCATGGCTGTACCTCGTGTTTGATGGTAATATTTCTCATCAAATAGGAAATAATTCATGGTCAGAATTGATTCCACCGGCCTGATGGTGCAGAAGGCTGAAGCGCTGGACGCCACACCTCGAACCACGCTGGCGACCCGGGTTCGGGAACGGACTCGGGGTGCCGGGGGCTGGCAGGGGAAGGAGAGGATCGAGCGTCCGAGGACCCTGCCTCTCCTGGGTGGATGGTGGGACGCCGGCCTGAGTAGTGGCCTCCCCGCTGGAGACCAGGGGCACTAGCAGCGGCGAGGGAGGGACAAAAACACCAGAAGAGAAAAACGCTCGGATTGGCCGGACGATGGCACCCGGTTCGAGGACACGTCCAAGACTTCCCATGGGTCAGCCCCTGCCTCAGCAACACCCGAGGCCGAAAAAAGAAATAGTGTGCTGGGCCGCCCCCACCGGTGCTTTACCCCTCTGAGGAGAGGGACCCACTCAGCGAAGGGTAATGATGAGCTACCTCGAGGTAGGCTGCATATGAGGGGGAAGGGCCCCAGGAGGTTGGAGGGGGTACAGGAACCTAGGATGCCTGAAGGAGTGGCAAGCTCCAGAGCCAAAGAGGGGAGAAAATAGAATCTAAAAAAAAAAGATTCCATGGCTTCCAAAATGAACAGACTAAGAAGGTCCTGCATCCAGTCAGAATAATGGAGATGAAAATCTAATGCCTGCGGTCCCAGATCATGTCTAATCGAAGAATATAAACTGTCTACATCCACTGTTACCCATCGATATTCACTGGACCAGACAAACCCACCGATCTTGGACAACACATCCATGCTATCTCTTATGTATGAAGGTTGAACTTTTACTAGTTGTTTCAAAAAATGATCAATAAAGATTGATATCTTCTCCGTAAGGGACACATAGCTAGAGACACGAAGCGCCAAGGTTGGGCTCACCAGGGCTCAGTGAATAAAACTTTTAAATGGCAAGTTTTTGTATTGATTTTTCATGTACCTAACTTCTCAGCTTGGAGTGTAGTTGTGTAGTGTGGTCTATTATGGAATTGGCCCTGGAGCTTTGGCAGCAAGCAGCCTCTTGACCGGCACCCTCAACCTGTATGGTCCACAAATACGCGGTCCTTACTGCCTGTTTGTGCAGATTCTGTGACCACCCCTTGGTCAAGGGTCTGGTCTTTGACTTGGTCTTCCAGAAATACTGTGTACATGAACAAACCCCCTGAAAAGGAGTCAAAAGCTTGACCATACGGCTAAAAACGTTTATGCCGTTTCATCTCTTGGTCTCCATCAGGCAGGTTATGCTTTTATGATGGCTCTCTTAGGTCACTCCCTGCTGGGTGTGCTCAATACTGTCCTCCCTTTCCTTCTCCTGACAAGCAGCTAACGGTAAGAGTCATCAAAGACCATGGTCAAGTGCTGGTTAAAAACCAGCTTCGCACAACCTCGGACACTGGTGATTCTTGCGCCCGTGACATGGCAGCATGAATAGCTTTAAGGGTGTGCTCCATTCTCTGAGCACATTTGATTACAGTAGGAGCACAGTTTTAAATCTAAATGTAGTGCCATTGTGCTCCTGCAACATACTAGGAGCATGGTCCATTTAGCATTATTGTAAATTGTGCTGGGGCTGTACTAAATGTCTGATTGCCCTGCCTTCTTTCTGGTTTGTAAGACTCTTTTCAGCCCATCCATACGGATGATCATCACATCTTTCCTCTAGCTTTTTCCTGAAGTCATGTTTGTACTGTGCACATGTGCATGGTGGCCAGGGTCATATTTTTTTTTCTTCAGCCAACTCCCTTAAAAGAGCAGAATTCTACTATGTTGGAAGACAGAGGTATAGGTTCTGCTGGAGTTAGAGGTGTGTGGATGTGGGCAGGGTGAGAACTGACTTTCTGAGGCAGGCACTGCATACCTATTGCCAGAAAAAGCTGAGGTTGTTGGTGATTGTCAAAACAAGTGTCTGCCTGTGAAGGATTTTTAATTTTTTTTTTTAGTCAGACGTCAGGGCAGTTTGTGTGGCAAAGCAACCTTTTAGGTTGAGCTGCATCTGTTGTGAGGGGTGACTGAGACGGAAACTGAAGAGGATGTGCTGTAAAAGACATTTCTTGAGTTTGTCCTTTTTTCGCCTAACATCATGACTGACTGACTTTGTTTGGTTACACTGCTACTCACTGCAGCGGGGCTTGGGAACGGGGGGGGGGGGATTGTTGTGGAGGTGAGGCCAAAGGTACAGGTATCCATACACCCATTCTTTGATGGATTGGAGGGTAGTTTGGTAGTGGTGGTGTCATGCAGGTGAACTACCCTGGCGTGTGCCTCTCTTTCTTCAGACTTGTGGGGCAGTGGATTTGGTGGGCCACGGCCAGATGCAACAGAGTTGCACTGAGCTTTGGTAGTTGGCCATCTGAAAACATCTGCCATCACAGGCCTGGGGTGTCTCTGTGCATGCCACATCTCTCTGACTGGGACTTTAAGTCTGAAGGACAACTCCTTATGACCTCTGTATCTGTGCTGGTGGCTGTTTAACTAGTTGGGATTGGAAACATAGAATTTGATGGCAGATAAGGACCGCTTGGCCTACCTAGTCTGCCCATTTCTCTACCTAACGGATAAGCTGCAGATCCTAGTTAACCAACAGCCTACTTCCTCCTACCCCCCACTAGAATTGCCTTATGTCTGTCCTATGCATTCTTGAATTCCCCCACTGTTTTTGACTCTATGACCTCCTCAGGGAGGCTGTTCCATACATCTGCAACCCTCTCTGTGAAGAAATATTTCCTCACATTACCTCTGAGCTGTCCCCCTCGATCTTCAAATTGTGCCCCCTTGTTCTTGCACATCTCTCTTTCTGAAAGATGCCACCCTCTTGGACTTTGTTGATTCCCTCGAGGTATTTGAAAGTTTCTATCATGCCCCCCCTCTCCCTCCTTTCCTGGAGGCTATATAACTTAAGCTCCTTTAGTCTTTCTTCATATGTCTTCTGGTGCAGACCCTGCACCATTTTAGTTGCCCTCATCTGGACAGCCTCCACCCCGTCTATGTCTTTGCGGAGATGGGGTCTCCAGAACTGGACACAGTACTCCAGATGTGGTCTTACCAACTGTCTGTACAGAGGGACAACAACTTCCTGTTTTCTACTGGTGATGCCTCTCCCTGTGCATCCCAGTATCCCCCCAGCCCTCCTTACTGCCTTCTCACATTGCTGGCCCACCTTAAGGTCGTCTGGTATGACTACCCCAGGTCCCTTTCAATTTTTGTTGTCAGTATCTCACCGCCGCCCCCCTCCCCAATTGTGTACTCTTCCCTTGGGTTTTTGTTTCCCATGTGCATTACTTTGCAGTTCTTTGCGTTGAATCTAAGCTGCCATACATTTGACCATTCCTCCAACCTTGCCAAGTCCCTTTTCATCCTTTCCACCCCACCTTGCGTATCAACCCTGTTGCAGATCTTCGTATCATCTGCAAAGAGACATACTTTTCCTTCCAGTCCCTCTGCAGTGTCACTTATAAAGACATTAAAAAGGACCGGCCCCAGTACTGAACCCTGCGGTACCCCACTAGTAACCCCCCTTTCTTCACTGTGGACTCCATTTACTAATACCCTCTGTGTTCTGTTGTCCAGCCAGCGTTTTATCCAGGCTACCACCCTGGGACCCACTCCCAGGCTAACTAATTTGTTTATTAATCTTTTGTGCGGGACTATGTCAGATGCCTTGCTCTAAAGTCTAGGCAGGCCATATCAACAGCCCCTCCCTGGTCTACTACTTTGATCACCCAGTCAAAGAAATCAATTAGATTTGTCTGACATGACCTTTCTGCTGTGAATCTATGCTGCCTTGGGTCCTGTACCCCACTGGCCTCTAGGTACTCAACAGTTCTTCCCTTCAGAAGTGATTCCATCATGTTCCCCTACCACTGAGGTCAAACTGACAGGTCTGTAGTTTCCTGCCTCTCTCTTTCTCCCACTTTTGTGAAGAGGAATCGCATTTACCCTTCTCCAGTCCTCAGGTACCACACCATCCTCCCACAGTTTATTAAAAAGGGTAGTCAGTGGTGTTACTAGTTCTTCCCTTAGTTCTTTTAGAATTCTGGGGTGAATCCCATCAGGCCCCATTGCTTTATCCACCTTCAGTTTTAAGAGTTCTTTCAGAACTCTTTCTTCTTGAAAGGACTAATATCAACCTCCCCTATCCAGAGTGCTTCTATTGACTGGATTAGGTATCTCCCCCTGCTTTTCCACTGTGAATACTGAGCAGAAGTATTCGTTCAGTATCCCTGCTTTTTCACTGTCGCTCTCTGCCCAACCACCTTCCTCTTTATTCAGCCTCAGTATCCCTGCCTTAGTATTTCTTTGCTCCCTAATGTACCTATAAAAGGTTTTATCCCCCTTCTTAACCGAGTTGGCTATCTTTTCCTCAGTTTGGGCCTTTGCTATTCTGACTGCCTTCCCAGCTTCCTTCTGCTTTAACTGGTACAGTTCTCTGTCCTGCTTCTTCTGTGTTTCCTTATACTTCCTGAATACTATCTTTTTTCTCCCTAACCGTCCCCGCCACTTCTTTTGAGAACCACAGTGTTTTTTTCTTTTGTTTTGATTTGTTTATTGCTTCGCGCAAAGGCTTGTTGCCTCTGTGATGGCAGTTTTGATGTTTCCCCATTGTTGCTCCACCCCACCTTCTTGCCTTTTTGCTAGTGCTTTTCTGAGGCACACTACCATTCTGACAAAATCAGCCCTCCTGAAGTCCAGTACCTTCACTTTTGTATGGATTGACTCTATAGCCAAGTTTATGGTGAACCACACTGTGGTCGCTTGTTCCCAGATGGCTACCCACTTCAAGATCGGAGATACTTTCTTCATCCCCATTTGAGAGTACGAGGTCTAAGATTGCTCCCTCCAGAGTGGGAAACTCAGGCAGGAGCAGAGAATGTGATGACTGGACTGGATAGGCCATCAGTACTAGGAGATCAGAAGTCCGGGGGATGAAAGTGGCACTGACACACTGGACAGATGCTGGCAGGTTCTGTATTGAGCTAGTAAAATTTCTTTATCTAGCTCTGTTGGCTTGTGCAGGAGAACAGAACATTTCAATAAGTACAGCAGTTGGCCAATGGAAATGACTGTGCACCCAAGGGATTTTCTCAATCACCAGCATGGCTGGTTAGTAGCTGCAAAAGTTCATTTCAATCCCTGAGGGTGCACAACTGTGAAAGAGTTGCTTTGCTCCATCACAGACAACAATTTATCCATACGTGGATGTGGCAGGTAGTACAGCAAAGCTGTGCAGGTGGTATTTTTACGTGTAGGGGATTCAAAGTAATTTTACGAAATGCAAGAGTACTTGCAGCAGCAGAGACAAATAAAGAGCCTTAAAATCGCATCACTCAGTAAGTCTCCTAGATTCCTCCCCCTTAGTCCGGTAGTAAAAAAAGGTAGGTAAATAAACTAATTTATTTTAATATAAATTACTGTCAGGTCATTCAGAACCTGTAGTACTATCAAAAAACTGATAATTTACTATCAGGACATCAACGATAAACAAATAAGTTGTTAGGAGCATGCCCATGGTCTAATGGAGCACACATTTCATGGTACAAGTTTACTCAAGTGTGTTCTGGTTCAAAGGAGCACACCATGCTAAATCCTTAACGCATGGGTACTGCATGGCATCGGCCGTCCTGATGCAATGGAGGGCCTGGCTGAGGATCTTCTTCACAGCGGACACTAGACGTAAGTTGATCAATTTCCCTTTCCTGGGCACTGACCTCTTTGACCCAGGGGTGAATTGGCATACCACTGTAGATTATGTGGCTTTATCCCAGAAGGATCTGAATGATCAGAAGCAAAAGAGAAACCTCTTGGTTTCAGCCCCATTCAGCAACAGCAGTCTTGGCAGCAACAGCCCAGCAGGGGCAGTTTCAAGCCTGGCACCGCAAGACCAAATTCTCTGGTCGGGGGCACAAATGAGGCAAGAGAAGTGGTGCCCCTCCAGCTGCAGCGGCTGGTGCTCCCTCCAAAGTTGCCCAGTGACTGATCAGGGGAGGGGTGTCCACATCCCACCTGTCCAGTCCCTGACGCAGCTCCCTGTGAGGAGTTGGTTCCGCCACTTCTAGTAAGCAACATTTTATTTATACGGCACTCATGTAGAGAGAGATGGAAATGTTACTATTTGAACAGTTAATTGGACACTCAGCTTGTTAAATTGGGCTAAGAGATGGACCAAAAAGGAACTTCCTAACCCAGCGGGTCTCAACCTTCGCGATGAGGATGGACACAATGGAGCAACCCATCCAGAGAGCTGAAAGGACAAGCCTGAAAAACCTAGATGCAACCTTGGGCCTGGTGAACAAAAATTCTAAGACAGCGTCTAGAGACATTGGAGAACTAGACCCGGGAAAGAAATATACAGATTGTTGGGCTACCTGAAACAGCCGAGGGAGAAGACACCCTTGATTTTGTCTGCACCTTTTTGCCTCAGCTTCTGGGCATCTCAGAAGAACAAGAACCATTGTTGATAGAAAACATTTACAGAGCTGGCCTGGTGGAGCTGAGGGCTGAGGCACTGGATGCCACATCTCACACCACGCCGGTGAACTGTGTTCGGAGGCAAGCTCAGGCCGCGAGGGCTCAGCCAGGGGGGAAGTCTGGGAGATGATTGTAGCGGCCGCTGGACTGCTGTCATTTCATGGATGGGGGGAATAGTTTCCTTGGTCTCGGCTGACACCCGGTGGAGGCTTGATGTCAAACCAAGGGAGGTCGGGGTTGGGGGACTGACTGATGTCAGGAGTGTGGAAGGAGCATGCGGCTTTTGGGAGTGTGCACTCACTTCCACATACGCGTGCTCGCCTGTGTGCCGCTGTTTCAGGTGGGATAGGAGAAAAAACAGAAAATCCTTTGTCTCCCACATGGCCAACTGTGATGGCCCTCGATGCTCTCGAATCCCAGTCCCCTGGCTCTATCTCTCAAGGGGCGGAAGAGGGATGACAGGGTTGGGGCGGGGGGAGGGGGCCTAATGGCAAGAGTAGGTGGCCATGGAGAAGAAATTACATATAGAACAAAAAAAAAAAAAAAAAAGTTTACTGTCTTGCCCCATGCTGAGCTCTGGCCAGTAGAGATTCGCCGAGGATCCTGATGGTGATGTGCACAGAGGTAGGAGTCTGGAATAGAGTACTGTGTATAGCCTGAAGACTGAGAAACCTCTTTTATGTGGATGCTGTCATCTCCCTGTTCCCTGACCCTGCATACAGTACGAGACTTCGAATAAGGGCAGGTGACCTGGTTCAGGGTCTCCTATGGCAGCATAAGGTGCAGAAGCAACTGCTTCTGCCAACCTGATTTTGTGTGTTCTGGAATGGCCCACATTTTCAACGACCCTCGTGATGCTGCATAAAAGCTCAGTAGATTGAAGCTCAGCCGAACACCTGGGATGAAAAGGAATTGGGAGAGGATTAACTGGTCAAACCATATACAGAAGAGTTATAGTATGCAGTGTGTAAAACCTTCCGATTCAGAAAAGGAACACTTTTCCCTGTTAAGATTATGGGACACT
Organism: Neoceratodus forsteri; assembly: GCA_016271365.2. NCBI lineage: Eukaryota > Metazoa > Chordata > Ceratodontiformes > Ceratodontidae > Neoceratodus > Neoceratodus forsteri. The sequence continues at coordinate 368,729,888 of CM028132.1, read as the reverse complement.
TTGCAGGCTGGACTTTTGAGTCTAACTGGACGTCACTTGTAAGAACATTAAAATACCTAGAACTGAGACTTTGACTGTATTTCAAAGGTGTTAATTTGCTTATTGCCATATCGGAAGGACTATTGACTGGATTTTCAAAGCCCTTGAAATTCCCGCAGCTGCGTGAAAAAACTGGCACAACTAGGTCTCCTCTAGCGGAGCCACAGTTTTTCCTGCAGCCACGGTATTCTCAAAGATGGAGCTGGTTTATGACTGACTCCACGATTTATGGCAACTTGTGGCTGTTTTTCGGCACAGCTGTGCAGAAATGTGATTGGACTAGGCATAACATCCTTCACTGCTGTGATACGAATCTCCACAGGTACAGAGATTTCGTCATGCAGCGATGGCTGTGGTGTGGGACTTGGTTCCAGAATGATTGAAAATCTAGCCCATCTTTTCCAGTATGTTCAAATGTGTGTGAGTTGCTGTCTTATTTTCCAGGTGAAGTATGATGAGATTATTTTTATTTCATGATAGAACTTTCCATCTGGCTGACTCCATGGTCAAAATGTTGCTTTCCTGTTGCGCTTCACCATGGATTACTTTTACTACTTGGACTCCTGTTTTATTTTGCGTAGAAGTTGCATTCTAACTCACGAACTTATGGGTAAATGCTTGAACACTTTGGTTATGGGAGTGGACCTATATTTGAAATAAAATTAATCAGAGGTGGTTCAGATTTTTGGGGGCGGAGGAGCAATCTGTGCAGCTTGTTATATGTATTTTCTTTTTTATGCAATAGGTGTGGACATAAATCTTTGTATTTGAGCTAGTATGTGTATAAATGTGAAATTTCACATTTATACACATAGTAGTCACATCATCACCGATTTATACATATAGTAGCTATGTCACAATCACTCTGGAACTCATTTAGGCCCTGTCCACACTACACCGCTTGGGCCCGGTAACGGATGTAGACTGTTACCGCCGGGAAGCGATGCAGTGCGTCCACACCATGGCGGTGTCCATTACGGGACCGGCACCATGGGTCCACACTTCTGGAGCTGGGCGACCGTTTACGGTGGCACCGATCCCTGATGCAGCTCGCGCTGCATGTCCGTGCTCTGCAGGGCGTTTACGCCTGTCACACTACACGCGGTAGCGTTACCAAAGGCGGGACCAGTGTCATAACCGTTGTTGAAACCACCTCATGTGGTTTCAACAACGCTTACGAAAACGCCTCCTGTAACGTTACAGGTGTAAACGCAAACCGTTGTGGTAATGGTTTGGGCACTCTGTAACGTTACAGAGGCGTAGTGTGGACAGGGCCTTAGAATGTTCGGCCTCCGTACCAGTACTAACCATATTGAAATGCAAATAAATTTAAAGGGAAGCTGTCATTTGCAGGGGCTACCACACCTGCAAACTTCACTCTCCAGTTAAGTTTTTTGCCAAAAAGTACATTTTGTTTATGCCTGGCAAAGTAGTTTAAGAAAGCAAAGTCTGCTGCCTTGACGTATGGCAGACTATCGGGTGGCACCATTAACTGTAATGGTGCAGCGCCGCACAGTTGCAGTTAATGGTGCCGCCTGATGGTCTGCTATGCTTCTGGGTAGCGGACTTGCTTCATAAACTACTTTGCTGGTTATAAAACTCATTGGCACAGCAAAAGCAACTGGAAGTAGTTACGAGTGATAACCTGTCGTCAGTTCTAAAGTATTTGCATTCAATATATTAGTGCTATTGTGGCGGTACATGATCTGGAAGTCTGTCCCACAGTGTTCCCAACACAAAACAACCATGTCTGACAATGGGGTGCCCAATCCCCGCATCAGCAGTAGCCCCCAGAAAAAGCATATCCGACAATGGGGTGCCCAATCCCCGTGTCTGCAGTAGCCCCCAACCAAAGCGGGACACTGGGGGAGCCCACTCTGTGTCCCCAGTTATAGCATGCCCCCTCCATCACCATGAGTATTGCCTGAAATAAAGAAAACAGTCCCCTGACGCAGTGACAGTGTTGAAGGAGTTTAAGACATGGGTCGAATTGGACCCACTGGTGTAAAAATTGTGGCTATAAAGAGGAACCTACTGGGTCAAAGCATAATCAGTGACACATTTTGAACAGTTCACGTTCCCTTCCTTTAGATATTGTTATAGAGCTCTGGAGTCACGTGATGCCTTCAGACTGACAGCAGCGAGGAGCATGAACTTCAGTTTACCATAAACTTCTAATCTTCTACAACAACGGAAAACTTAGATCTAAACTACGAAAAAGGCATAAAAACATCCATAATGCACTGCAGAACACTCAGTTAAAAAATCTCAGCATAGGAGCAAGAATGGAGGAAGGAAAATTACAAGTCAGTGCACTCTGGTGTTCGCTCGAATCCAGTCATAAAAATACTGCAAACCAGACTCATTGCTGGATCTGTCACCGGCTTTCATGCAACCAACAATGATAAATCAATGGAAGAGTTTGCCTTCATTAAAAGTAAACTACTTGATCTCACTGCAGACTTCAAAGTCTTTCAACCAGCACTGGCAAGCCTGACAACCTGCGTGGGAGACACAGAGGCCCGCATCAGCTCAGTTGAAGACAGAGCTGAGACGGAGAGAAGGGAATTCATAATAAAGAAATAACTACAAAAGTTATAGAAAGGATCGAGGATCAAGAGAGCAGGAGCCGGAGAAACAACTTGGTGATTATCGGGCTGCCAGAGAGGGAAGAAGGCAGAGACTGCATCACCTTTGTCCAAAAATTGTGTTGGAAACTAGCTGGTCCCTCCCTGACTGGCCCAACGTACATAATTGAGAGGGCACATCGGGCACTAAGACCACCACCTAAAGAGGGAGAGAGGCCAAGACCGATCATCTTCAAACTCAACTTTATGGACAGAGTGCATATTTCATTTATTTATTGAAATGTTTCACCAGGAAGGCACACTGAACAACAAGTTGCTTGTCTTCCGGTGCATCTGTGGGTGGGTGGAGGTGGTGGTACAGTAAGATGTGAAATTTGACATTATAGTTAACTTGTCCCAGTATTGTGGAAAAACACGTACAATAGCATGTAAGGGACACATACATTATACATAATACAATTGACACATACATTATACAGCTGACACATACATTATGTAATTGAAGAGTGGCTTTACAGAATTAGTATCTAACCTGACTGAGAATTTTACATACAGTAATGTGCTATGCCCAGATTGGGCAGGAAGTGCAAGTTTCCAGGTATGAGTTAACTAATACCTATATAAGCGCTGGAAAGGGGGACGAGGGAAGTGGACAGGGAGGGTCAGGATGTCCTGCAGCTAGCCCCACCTGGATGCAGAGAACCCAGCCAGGGGCTGAAGTGCACGGAGGCCCGAGATAAGTGGGAGGGAGTGGCTAGAGAAAGGGGAAATAGATTTAGAGGGGGTGTGGAGAAGGGAGGGTGGGGGTAGCGTTGGGGAGAGGGCAAGGAAAGCAACTTGCCTAATACTGGCCCCTTCAGGATGCTGAGAACCCTGCCAAGGGATAAGATAAGTACGGGCGAATTCGAATGGGGGCAGAAGGGCAGAGGTAGAAGCAGGGTGGAGGAATAAGGAGAAAGAGTGCTGGGTAGAAAGGCTGTAGAGAAGGAGAGTGCTGCGTAGAAAGACTGTAGGGGGGAGGGAGGATTAGACAGGAGCATGCTGGGGGAGAAGCAGAGCAGGCATGTAGGGGAGCACTAATGAGGAAGGGTGAAAACAGGAGCAATTAACAGGTAGAAAGTTATGCAAAGCAGAGACTAGGGAGTGAGGGGAGGAGGAATGTCGTATTTTTGGGGGGGTGGCAGAGGGAGTTCCAGATTTTAGGGAATCGGTGTGAGAAGCCTGATTGACCGATGAGGGTGGTACGATGTGGGACAAGGAGAGTGCAAGTGTCTGCGGATCTGAGGGATATACAAGCGCAGCTGCGAAAACTCCAATCAGTACAGTGGGAATGATGCAAAATTCTAGTATTTAATGACCTGAGCCCACAAACGATAGTAAAACAGGCTCTGTTCAAAGACATAAAAAACACATTGTATCCAGCAGGGCTCCATTTTCGACTCAGCTATCCTGCAAAACTAATTGTGAGCATTGACTGCAAGGAACATCAATTCTTTTATGCCGAAGCGGCAAGGACAGAGCTAAGATTGCTGCCAAGCCTGTTTTAAAATCAAAGCACATTGCTAAGATGGTCCGGAATCCCTGACCATGGGTCTTGCTGAGGAACTCACGCTATCTACTAAGGGGCAACACTGTTGACACGACTGTCCACCGCAATCCATATAGAAAGTGTGGCTGGAGGAAAAATAATTACACTACAGATGAGGGTCGAACTGTACACTGAATAACAATAAATGCCCAACATCCAAATATAGAGATGGGCTACTTGATTTCGGGTGTCAATTACTTGATCAAAAGCTAACCTTTTAATTGGGTAGTGAGGGGAACACGTGTTCTAAATAAATAGCCTCGGGGCAATTGGCAAGAAGCTTTGGAGTCATGTGAGAAACTGAAGCCCGGAACAGTATGGCGTCCCCCCACATCTTCACTACAGTTGCGGTCCTGCAGAAACCTTGGCGCCTTTTGATAACAACCCAGATTAAGAGGCAGTTGGTGGACAAGAGTTGCTTTCTGAGGTTTGGAGTGTTGGGGTGGTGAACATTCCATGGCCCAGCAGTGTAGAACGACAGAAGTTGCAGGGTCTTGCATGCAGAAGAACGCTATGCTGCTCTGAGTTGATGAAAACAAGTCTTCTCCCACTCGGTAACACTGTGAGACTTGGTCCTTTAGTCTTAAGAGGCAAGACACAATCCAATAATTCCCGCGAAACCTTGAATGTAAGGATGGAAGTAAAACAAAATGGATTACGCTGGAGAAGAGCGACTCACTGCAACTGATCCCCCAAACCGTGAACGATGATTACTCCATGAAGCAGCAGGACACGTGGCGACCCTGAACGATGGATTAAGGGAGGTAAGCTAGAAGAAATATGCCCTACTTCCTACAGAAGCAGCAGAAAGACACGAGTGGTGCATACATGGGGCGCATGAGATGGGCAACCCAGTAAATGTAGCCTCAGATCACTGAGACTTTGGATTAAAACCTGAACAAAAGGGGGAGCAACTGACTTGAAAACTTACGACAAAGATCCTATCAGCATGAACATGACAATAAGCAGTTTGATACGCCTCTTTTGTGCTATCACCCAAGACTGTTTTTTTTTTGGGGGGGGTCATCGGCGAGGGGCTCACGCTTAGAAATATCACACAGGGGTGATAAATATCAGTTATAAATGATAGAGTAGATGTGGGAACCGAATGCAGCTTGGGGAAAGGGGAATCGAAAGTTTAGAGGGACGGATGGAAGCACTGATGGGGTGGGGGTGTCCAACTTAAAAGTAATGTGAAGATTGCAGACAGCACTTTCCCGGGTGGGGGTGGGGGGTAGATGGAACACCTCGGGGGTGCAGAAAGGGAGGCGGTGGACTCAGGGTTATGTAATGATGCTATACACAGTGGACAGTATGTAGGTAGGATGCTATAAAGCATAAGACAAGTTCTGAGTTCAAAAACAAGATGTAATAAGGCTAATAGGAGTTCAGAATGTAATTACTCTTGTTATTTTTGTGTTAATGAAAGGTGGGACGTGTGGGTGTTTCAGCCATCTCCAGGTTTGTGGTTGACTGGTTATCCCTCTGTTTCATGAAGAAGCAGACCAGAAAGGTAACGAAGGAGGCTATCCCAGGAGGGAATACTGAGGAATAATCGAGGCTTGACCGTGACAAAAAAAATAGTGGGGGTGCTTGGGTGTACACTGAGGCTAGTAGCAGGGAGGCTCAGTGGGGCCTGGTCTGCCTGAGAACCCTTACATAAGTAAAAACTAAGTAAACACTTAGTTTGCAAATTTTCAAACCAGTTTCAAGTTGAAGGGCAATAACCCCAACATAATGTTACGTATAAGTTCTAAAGTGAAAACAGGTCTTTTTTGTTAAATAATGATGTGTGTATTGTGAGGATGTGTGAAAGGGGGATAGAGAAAAAGAAAAGGATGACCAAGTTCTTGAATGGCAGGCAAGAATTACAAATGTTGACTGACTTAATCGGGGAAGCTTCAACAAATGGGCTCACAGTACTCGATGGTGGGCTCTTGTGATGGCAGTTAAATACACCACGTGGCATGTAAAAGGGGCCCATACCGCACCCAAGAGAGATCAGGTGCTGTGGCACCTGAGGCGGCTGGGAGTGGGGATTGCCTTCATACAGGAAACACATCTGCCAGAACACAGGATTAACTGGATCTTGCTTCGTGTGGGAGCTCTTGCAGCAAGCTATTACTATTAGGACAATTGCCGAGGCCTTAGGACCAACCGAAAAAAACTTAGCTAGCAGTACCCAGCGGGGACTGCCCCCCTGTCATCGGCTCCGCCCTGACATCGGTCTTGCTACAAAAGGGGGCAGACCCCGGCTCCACCCCAGTTCTTTCCCACCGCGACCTGCTTATGTTGGGAAGTTCTTAGTGATTTTTTCACAGCAGTTCCAGCAAATTTTTCTCGTTTTCTTCTAATTTATTGCGTTTTTTTCTCCACATTAGTTTCTAATGCAGTTCATTCTCTCCTCTCGTTTTCGCTACTGTCGCATGTCGTCACCGTCATCGGTCTCCTCTGGTCCCAAGAAGACGAAGTGTGCCTTTGGCCTCCAAATCCCATCCAAGGACGACCACGACAAGTGTGTCTTCTGCCTGGGACCAAACCACGACCTGAAGACCTGCGAGATTTGTCAAGGCTTTACCAGCAGGATGAGGTTAGACGCCTGAAGGCCTTGAAAGCCCACCTGCTTGAAAAAGGGATGGACGTCCTGCAATCTTCCCCTGGGGACAAGGGCAAAAGCTGGGAGAAATTGCAAAAGTCCCATGACAAGGACCATAGTCGGTCCCATCACTGCTCAAGATTCCACTCTCCCCACAGGAAGGCCACTTCCTCTGGCTCGGGCGGGTCCAACCACTCCAAGCATTATAGGCATGGAAAGAAATTGAGGCTTGAAGCTCCTGCCAAAACACCGGCATTAGTCTCATCGGGAGCTGCTTCTACTGCTAAGCCATCCAAGTCGAGTACACCGGCCATGCTGTGTCCCTCTACTTCCCGCGGAGTTGGACTAAAGACTTCCTCGGCACCTTCCCTCGGCACAAGCCTTGGCCCTGCCGAAGAAGGCCTATGTCTCCACTGGATTCCAGTAAGCTGTCTGACAGGGACCCTTACCCCCAGGCCAAGGCCCCCTCTGGGTCCCGCCTTTCTAAGTCGGCCACGTCAGATCCGGCACCGGCTAAGACACCGGCGTCAGAGTGCCTGAGGCTGACGGGGCTACCATTGTGCTGGCACCGGTCAAGGTACTGACGCCAGCCCCTCTGGCCTCTACACCGGAGGGCTCATCCTTGGGTTCCTCCCTGCGGACTCTTCCAGAGCCCCCCCAGCTTCTCCGATCCCGCCAAAGGGGGCGGTGGCATCTCATTTCAGTAAGGAGGAGCTAGGAGAACTTTTTTTCGTTTTGGTGGAGCCAGGTCCACAAAGACGTACCTCCACCTCAACCAGAGCCAGCACTGGTTCCAGACCGACCGGACAACCAGGAGCCTGGGGATTTGCCTGTCAGCTCGCTGGCCAAAACCCCTGAGGACCAGCGCACGTCCTCCTTACCTCGCTCTCCCTTGGCTAAACGTTCCAGGTCACAGTCCAGAGACCGTTGACTGCACCACTGAAGGTCAGCCAGCAGTCATCGATCTAAGCCTATGCGGGCTTGCTCCCGTAGTCGATGCTGGTCTCAGGATGGGCATCGGTCCCCGCTCTGTCGTCTGTCTAGGAGCCTTTGTCGGTCTCAGGGCTGGCGTCGGTCTAGGAGTCACCAACGTTCTGCAGAGGGTAGTCCCTGTAAACATAGTTCGGACACCTCGAGGACCAGGAGCAGGTCTTCCTCCTCTTCCTTTTCAGGAGCTGGGAAATGTCCTGACGATGGGGATCTACCTCGTTCGCCTCCAGACTATCCCACCTTCATGGACGTCATGAGGCATATCCAGGCCACTAATGAATGGGAGACAGAGGATCTAGATCCAGAGCGCCGGAGACTGGCTCGTTAACTGAGGCAAGAGGAGCCCAGACCCCTTGTGGTGCCTCCTCTGGTCGACACCTGTCAAGACCTTACCAGGACAACTTGGAAGCATCCAGCCTCAGTCCTGGCTGTTCCCAAGAAGTCGGATAGGCTATACATGGCCTCGAGGGATGAGCCTATTTTTGGCGGAAACCCCTCAGGCAGGTTCCACAGTGATCGCGGCTGCTCATGACAAGTCAAAGCCGTCAAAGCATCTAAGCTCCCAGCCTCCCGACCAGGAGTCCCATTTCTTGGACCAGGTGGGCAAGAAAGTCTATTCTGCCTCCACCTGCTTCATCCGGTCCCTTAATTTCCTCACGCATATGGTCCAGTACCAAAATGCGCTCTGGGAGCAGGGACAGGAGCTTGTCGGTGCCTTGCCAGATTCCGCACAAAAGACGGAACTTCTGGATGTGTTGGAATCGGGCTCGGACATAGGCACGCATGTTCTGCGTGCCTTGTGTGACACTGCGGATGCGGAGGCTAGGGCGGCAGCATCAGGGGTCTGCCTTTGCCGCCACACGTGGCTGAGATGCTCCGGCTTTCAGAACGATCTGCAGTCTGGAGTCAGGGTCCTCCGGTTCCATGGTTCCGTCCTCTTTGGGTAGGAGACCGAGGCTTTGATCTCTTGTCTCGAGGAGTCGGGCAAGTCTATTTGGTCCATCCGCCAGATGTACAAGAGGGACCAAAGACTCTTCCGGAAGCGGTCATTTCGTAAATCCTCAGGCCAACAAGCCCGTGGCAGCAACCAAGGACAGAGAGGTGGTTTCAAAAGGAAGGCCATCAACCAGCAGCCTGGTGGCGCACCTTTTCGAGGCCCCAAGTCCTCCCACACCTCTCTCCCCACCCCAGCCCCGCCCAGTGACTCACACTGACCCCCCAACGGAGGCTTCAGGAGGCAGGAGGGGGTCGCTTCTCCCTGCATCTGGAGGGATGGAGCTCTATCACATCAGATCAGTGGATGTTAGACATCATAAGTAGAGGTCACAAGCTGTAGTTCACACAGATCCCTCCAGAAACTTCACCAAAGTCCTTGCGATACCCTCCTTCTCACATTTCTCTGATAAAAGGAGAAATCAAGGTCCTTTTGCAGAAAAGGCAATAGAGCCGTTTCTCTGTGCACAACAGCGGGGAAATGGGTATTACTCCAATTTTTTCCTGGTTCCAGTGAAGATGCAAGATCTTGGGCCCATCCTGTACCTCAGCTATTTAAACAATTATATAGAATACCGAAGGTTCAGGATGGTGATCCTTCCAGGTCTCATTCCTCTGCTGCACCAGGGTGACTGGCTCTGTTCCCTGAACATGCAGGATGCTTACATGCACATCGGGGTCTTTGCCCCCCAACAGGAAGTTCCTGAGGTTCTACTTCCAGGGGGAGCATTACCAGTTCCGGGTTCTTCCGTTTGGCCTCTCTTCTGCTCCTGGAGTCTTCACCAAATGCTTGACAATAGTAGCTGCGGCTCTAAGGCGCGGGGGACAGCACATCTTTCCCTACCTCGACGACTGGCTCTTAGTGGCCCCGTCGAGAGAGCGTCTGCCTCGAGCTCTCGGAGACCCTTATACATTGTTCCGAGAGGTGGGGATCACCCTGAATGTACCAAAGTCTTCCCTGTAGCCCAGCCAGAGACTCACCTTTATAGGGGTGGTCCTGGAGCCAATCCAGGGCATGGCTTTTGTTCCTCGAGAAAGAGGAGATCGCCTGAGAGAAGTGGCTAGTTCAGTCCTAGTAACCCCACAGGTCCCAGCCAGGACCTTCCTCAGATTTATGGGGTATATGGCGGCGGCCATCCCGGTAGTTCCCTTGGACTGCCTCCACATGAGTGTCCCACAGTGGATGCTCAGGGTGCAGTGGGACCAGGGCTCCGACGGTCTAGACCATGCTGTCCAGATCTCGGAGACGGTTAGGAGGACCCTGCGTTGGTGGTTAGACCCTTTGAATCTCAACAAAGGGATTCCCTTTCGACAGGAGCCCCAGGCCAGACTCTGATAACAGATGCCTCCGACTTGGCCTGGGGGGCGCAACTCTGGGATCACCAGACTCAGGGTGTCTGGTCTCTGGAGGAGCGCATCCTCCACATCAGTGTTCTGGAAATGCGGGCGGTCCTCAACGCCCTAAGGGCCTTTCAGGAGGACCTCATGCCAGGCTCTCTTCTCGTGCAGACAGACAACAAGCAAGGGGGAACTCACTCTTACCCCCTGTGCAGGGAGGCGATGAGAGTCTGGTATTGGGCGCTGGAGCATCGCATTTTGCTGTCTGCCGTCCATGTTCCAGGCACCCAAAATGACTTGGCAGACAGCCTCAGCAGGTCTCTGCTACAGTCTGTAGCGGACCAGCTGTTCGACACATGGGGTCATCCAGAGGTGGACTTCTTGCATCTCCACGCAATGCCAAACTGCCAGTTTTCTGCTCGTGAGAGCACGCGCCTGGTGTTTTCTGTCCAGACGCGTTGTCCCTTTGTTGGGCAGGGAGGTTTCTTTACGCCTTCACTCTTCTTCAGCGAGTGTTGCGAAGGTACAGGCCGAGGGGGCTTGAATGATTCCGATTGCCCTGCTGTGGCCCGGGCAGATTTGGTTCCCACTACTTCACCTCCAATTCCGCTGCCAATTTACTCGGAACTGCTATCCCAGGACCAGGGCAGGCTGGTACACCCAGATCTCGGGTTCCTACACCTTCATGCTTGGCACTTGCAGACATAGTCCAATCCAGGTATGAGGTTACACAAGAGGTGGCGGACATCCTCGTTTCTGCGAGGAAGCCCTCCACCTATGCCATGAAGTGGATGCGGGTTCTGCCTTTGGGCTTCGTCCCACCACTTAGATCCCCTTTCTTGTCCGGTGAACTCAGCATTACAATATCTCCTCTCCTTATCTCAGCAAGGCCCAAGTTATTCGTCCATAAAGGTGCACATGTGGGCCATCTCTGCTTATCATGTCCTGTTCGGAGACAGGACCCTAGCTCAGTTGGACGTGGCCTGCACCTTTTTACTGGGCATTCTGCACTTACGACCTTCCATCAGGGATCCTGTCCCTTCCTGGGAGCTCCTCTTTGTGCTGGAGAAACAGACCCTTCCCCCTTTGAACCCGCAGCGGAATGCAAGCTGCGTTTCATAGATACATAGACAGTGTCGGCAGATAAGGGCCTATGGCCCACCCAGTCTGCCCATTTGAGCTTGTAAGTTCAGTTTGTTTTCCTAGAAGTCTGTTGCCTCTAACCCCTGACCTCTAGAATTCCTTTATGTCTATCCCATGCATTCTTAAATCCCGTGATTGTTTCAGCCCCCACCACTTCCTCTGGCAGGGTGTTCCACTTGTCCACCACCCGTTCTGTGAAGAAATTCTTTCTCATGTTTCCTCTGAATCGTCCTCCCTCCAACTTCATCCCATGCCCTCTAGTCCTGGAACATCTTTTTCACTTAAAAATAGTGTTTTCCTGCACCCTGTTCCTCCCTGTAAGATACTTGTATGTCTCTGTCATATCCCCTCTCTCCCTCCTCTCCTCGAGGGAGTACATGTTCAGTTCCTTCAACCTGTCTTCATAGGACTTGTGATGTTTCCTTTCCTGGAAGGTTTCCTTTTTAGTTGCTGTTACTTCAGCTCGAAGAGTTTCCGAGCTACAGGCCCTGATGTGTAAGGAGCGTTATATTTTTCATCGGGAAAGAGTTTCCCTCAGAGCAAATCCTAAGTTCTTACCTAAAGTGGTCTCGGAGTTGACCCTCACCAGTTGGTTGACCTTCCAGTTTACTTTCCTACCCCTACTAATTGGGGAGAGTCTCTCCTGCACACATTGGATATCCACAGGGCGCTGAGGTATTACCTTAAGCGGACAGCGGCACACCGCAAATCGTAGCAATTGTTTGTGGCCTTTGCGCCTCAACACCTGGGCAAACCGGTGTCGAAACAGACCATTTCCCGATGGCTGGTACACTGTATAGTGTACTGCTGTAACAAGTACAACAAACCTCTACCGGGCTTGGTGAGAGGTCATTCCACTAGAGGAGTCTCTACCTCCTTCACCTCCTTAAAAAATATTTCTCCCTTCGAGACATCTGTGCAGCTGCTACTTGGAATTCAGTGCACACCTTCGTGAGGCATTACAGACTGGACATTGGTTCCAGGCGCCGAGCCGGTTTCTGCCTGGCAGTTCTTCAAGGACTCTTGTCCTAGGTTGCTGATTCCAATCATAGGCTTTACCATCTTTTGCCAGTCATCCTACCTCCTGGGACTAGTCACCTCCTTGATGCGGGACTGCTTGGGATTCTGTCCTAATAGTAATAGCCTGCTACAAGAGCTCCCACTTGAAGTAAGATAGTACAGTTACGTAAGAACTTACCGTAACAGTAGATCTTTGAGAGGCGCTCTTGCAGCAGGCACTGCTTTCCCACCCTCCATCCCCAGGAGGATTTTTCAGCATGTCTAGGACTTGGCTTTGCCTGTTTTTTTTCGCTGAGATCTGTTCATGGGTATTGGCGGGGGAACTGAGGTTGAGCCGGGGTCCCATCACCTTTTGTAGCATGACCGACGTTGGTTTGAAGCTGACGTCAGGAGGGCGGTCCCGCTGGGTATTGCTAGCTAAGTTTTTTTTTTCCGGTGCGTCCTAAGGCCTGAGGCAATAGTCCTAATAGTAATAGCCTGCTGCAAGAGCTGCTCTCGAAGATCTACTGTTACAGTAAGTTCTTGCGTTACTGTACTTTCTGTAGGCAATGGGTAGGACAAGTGTATGGAGCTGGGAAAGATAACAACAAAAAAGCGGTTATAATTCTCATTGTACCCAACTAGTGGGGCCACCAGTATTGATAGGGGAGATTGGAATTTAGCAATGTCACCTGACATAGACAGGACTGGAAGAACAAGGGGGGAGGGGACTCTCCCCAGTGCAGGGGGGCCTTAGGAACTTGGTGGACCACTTGGGCCTGCACGATCTCTGGAGATCACTACACCTGCAATGTAAGGAATACACGTTTAAATCTCAGGCGCATGGTTCTGAGTCTAGAATTGATTACTTGTTAAGATCAGGAGATTGGCTACAGGGGTTGAATGATTGCGAGATAGATGCAAGAGCGATCTCAGACTATAACGCGGTCTCGATGAGGCACCAATTTGCTTTGGCAACAGAGCAGGATAGAATTTGGCACGTAAACAGTAGACCAAAAAAGGACAAGGAGACTAAAAAAAGATTGAAAGAATTTCTAGAAGAATCCTTACAAAACAGTATAGCCTCAGTGCATAACTTAAATGTGGGATGGGGGGCTGTGAAATGCCATGTGCAGGGGGAACTGTTAAGGATAGCTACAAAAAGAGAAAGAGATGGGGAACAATAGGACACCTTGAAAGAAATCTAGACTTTAGAAAAAACTCTGACCTGCCGGACTATAGAAACAGATAGTATTTGTTTCTTGGTATGTTAAGTATTATTCTATGAGCTCATTAGGGATAAGGCAGAGAGGGCAATATATAGAACAAAAGTGAAGTATATAGAGCATGGGGACAGAGAGGGTAGACTGATGGCTTTCAGACTAAAAAAGCACGAAGCTTCACACACTATTGTAGGGATCCAAAAACAAAAAGGAGGATTGCTAACGGAGGTACGGGAAATTGCACAAGCATTCCAGTATCAGGAATTATACACGGCAGGGTAAGCCACTGACTTAGCAAATAGAGTAGAATCCTTTATGGATGGCATTGACCTGCTAAAGCTGAGTGATGAGCAACAAGAGATGCTTAAAGGAACAATAGAGTCAGCAGAAATCCTCGAAGCAATCAAATAATTGAAGCCAGACAAAGCCCTGGGCCTTGACTGTTACACCCCTAATTTTTACAAAGTATTCGGCCAGGTCGTGAGCCCATATTTATTTATTTAGCAGCTTTTGTTGACTAGGTAAGCACACTAGACAAAACAATTGCCTATTTTCAGGTACGACCTGGGAGAGTACAGTGAAGGACAAATCCATACAGAGAACAATAAGATACAATCATACATTGCACAGGATCAAGTAGAGAAGTCAGGTGACATTAAACAAGCAGTCAAGAATTTAACAAAGCTGAATAGGAAAAAACATACTTAGAATAAGCTAAAGATAAGAACAGTGCATCAGACAAAAATCACCGCTCAGAGGCGTAGGGTGAAATACATTTCTATACAGTAACAGAACCACCAAAACAGTGCATCAGACTGAACTCTGCCTGGAGCACAGAGTAGTTATATTATAATACAAACCAGAATACTAAGCGAGCGAGCTCAACCCTCAGGGCCTACGCAGGGGCCGCCATAACTGCAGGTACATAATAGTCCAGTACAGGACTTAGAGTAATTATGGCAGTTTAGGACAGCCACATGCAGAGGAGAGATTCAGGTAGGTCCAGAGGGAGCTCCGAAGGCAAGAGTGAGAGGGTGAGGGGCGAACCTGTGTGTGTGTGTGGGGGGGGGGGAGTTCCAGAGTCTGGGAGCACATACAGCAAAATCCCTATCCCCCATTTACTTTCGAGTGGCAGAAACTTTGAGAACAGCAGAGCCCAAGGACCGGAGGCAGGTATGAGGAGCTCAGCCAGTTCTGAGCACCTTACGTGTGATACTATGCAGGAAAAATTCATATAATTGAGCGGGGAGAGCCAACCAAGCTTACTGTACAGGTCACAGTGGTGGGTGAGACGGGGGGTGGCGAAGGGCAGGAAGTGCAAAACAACAAATGTTGTTATAGGCTACATTCCACCTAGCGAGGTGATCTTTGGAAGTATGCACATACAGGATGAGACCATAGCACAGAGTAGGAAGAAACACGCCACTGGCCAGTGCACGATGAGCAGCAAATGTAAGGTTGTTCTTCACTCTATAGGCAAGACCCAGCTTGCAATTGACAGCCCTGCATACATTCTGGATATGACGACCAAGGTCAAGCTGTGGTCAAGTGTCACCCCAAGTATTTAATGGTATCAGTAACCAGGACAGGAGAGCCGTCGATTCCATTGATGCACAGGGGGGCAGTAGAAGCCTTTATCTTGGTTGGGGACCTAAAAAGCATGGCCTGTTTTTTTCTTTAGATTGAGGACAAGCTTGTTTGCCATAATCCAGGACTGGATACTCTTGAAATCAGCATTCAGTTGCTGATTGATGATCCCGATGTTACCCGATGGGTGAGGATGACTAGGTCATCCGCATATAGAACAGAGCTACAGTGGGAGGAGATGGAGGGAAGGTTATTAACAAAGATGGAAAAGAGGAGAGGCCTTAGGATTGACCCCTGAGGAACACCAGAGGTCACGGGGGTGGTGTCAGAGAGGACCTTGCTGAATTTAGTTAGTTGATATCTACCCTTGAGGTAGCTGGTAAACCATCTTAGGACAGGGGGAGACGGGCCAAGGGACCAAAGCCGAGAGATGAGTAGGGAATGGTCAACCAGCTCATAGGCCTTGGATAGGTCGATGAAGATGGCACCTGAGAGCTTACCCTGGTCCATTGCTGCCCTGATCCCAGAGGAGACCGTAACAAGTGCAGAGGTCGTACTATGTTCTTTCTGAAAGCCATGCTGCACACGAGCCAGCAGCTCATGGGCCTGGATATACTCTGTGAGTTGCCCAGCAACAGCTTTCTCCAGGAGTTTGCTGATGGCTGACAAGATGGTTATAGGCCGACAATTATCAAGGATCTTGGGGTTGCCTTGTTTAACAGGAACAATCCTTGCCCACCTTCCAGGGGTCAGGGATAACTCGGAGGGCAAGAGACGTATTGAAAATATAAGCCACTGGGGAGGCAACATAGGAAGCACCAAGCTGTAGGAGCCTAGGTTCTATACCATCATGCCCAGCACTGGCGTATGGGGAGAGACCAGAGAGAAGTCTCTGCATCTCCTGTGCTGGCACTGCCCTAAAGTGGAATAGCAGATGGGAAGTGGGAGGCGACTGTAGGGCTGGAAGCAGGACTCTACTATTACTCCCTCTAGTGCAGAATAGGGAGGTGAAAGCAGACAGATCAGAAAAGTGGGAGTTGAATGTATTGGCGATGGTTAGGGGGTTATAACAATTGGAACTACCAATGAGCATATCAGAGACCCCACAGTTGGAGGAACCACTTACTATGTTTTGGATGTTCCTCCAGAAGTTCCAAGGGTCCTTAGCAGAGTTTAGCAAGGTGGTTTTGTAGTATTCACTCTTGGCAGCCCTGATAGCTCTCTTACTTTCATTTATGAGCCTCTTGTACTGCCAACAACTAAGTCCCTGATGAACTCGCCATCTGTCAGGACCACATCCAGGACATGCCCTTCCCTCGTTGGCTCAATCACCAGCTGGACAAGAAACTCATCTTGGAAGATGTCCAGCAGGTGCTGCTCCCTGCCCGATGAGGACGCCATAGTTTCCCAGTCTGCTCCTGGCATAGTCAGGTCTCCCAGCACCACAGTTTGCCCTCTCCCCTCCCACAGTGATCCCTAAGGTTTGCCACCAGGCCTTCCTCCTGTTCCTCCCCCTGCCCGGGTGGTCTATAAACTACCCCCATCTTCACCCACTTACCTCCTGGAGCCTGCAGGGTGAACCATAAAGCCTCCACGTGATCTCCCCCTTCCTCAACCTTCCTTATCTCTATGCCATCCCTAATGATAAAAGCTACACCCTTCCCCTTCCCTCCACCCTATCCCTTCTGCACATGGTATATCCTAGTAGGTTTAGGTTCCAGTCATGTCTGGAAGTTGCCCAGGTCTCTGTGACAACTGCCACATCCACCCCACCCTCCACTAACAGCACCTGAACACTCCACCCTCCACTAACAGCGCCTGAAGCTCTGGCATCTTGTTCCCCATGCTACAGGCGTTAATCAGGACCACCCTCCAACGTGCTCCCTTACCCTCCATCCCTTGCCTTGAAGGCTTCTGGTTCTCTGCCTACAGGGACCCCCTCTTGCACTATCGGGTTTTCCTGGCCTGTGCCCCTTCCCCCCCATGTGTGGGAGAAGTCCAGGGCCATCCTAGCTTGGCCTGCAAGGGAGCCCCTTCCCTGCCTCCCTCACAAGTTTATACCCATAATGCTGCTACTCGTGTGGTTTAAGAGACTACACTCAACCATTACACAATTTATTTGGGTCAGGAAAGTGGCTAAGAGATCTTATGTGAAACTCACGGGGTTAAAATCTAAGGGAGGGTTAAAACTGCTTAACTTCCTCCAATATTATCTAGCGGCTCACTGTAGTAAGTATTTCAGATGGTTGGGTAACTGGGACCCGGTCACGTCCCAGGGATATAGTCCGGGATAGGTAGGCATAGAAAAAGAACTCTCTGAAAAAGAAAGAGTAAGTGCACAGGCACTGCTGCATTGCACAGTGAAAAAAGTACCTCCCAACCTCAAAAACACACCAGTAGGGACATCAGTGAGTGTGCATCAGCAGCTTTGTAAGGAACTTAAACTGGATCCCAGAAAGGATTTCTCCCAACCTATCCTTAAGAACCCTAATGTGTGTATAGGCAATAAGCTTATTTGCACCACCCCATGAATATTCTGGAATATCCTACAATCAAAATCTAATGTGTATATATATATGTGTGTGTGGGGGATGGCATTAAAACCAGCAGAGTGTTCCTAGTGGAGTCGGGGAATGGCAAAGGCACAGCTTATCAACATCTCCAGATGACACATACAGTGAGTCAACATATGGGCCCACAGCCATGGAGTGACACCCACACACGGGTAATTACCCAGTTACAGGCCTTGGCAGATAGCCCACAGATAGCCCACATGCAATATCTAAATTAGTCAAGAAGACTGGGAAAAGATTTGGAATAATTTGTATAAATACGTTAAGACAGAACCCCTAAGATTAATACAGTTCAAGATATTGCACAGTCTATACTACACCCCTGAGAAATTGTTTAAGATTGGGGGGGGGGGGATAATGACACATGTACTAAATGCAACTCTTCTTGGGGCACCCTGTATCATGTGTTGTGGGAATGTGCTAAAGCTAGGCCATTGTGGGATAGAATTAAGACGGAGCTAGACCCACTGCTCATCAAGAGAACGCCTTTTCCCCAGAAACATGCATAGTTGGGCATTACGACAGGAATCTGTTAACGTCCCAGAAGTATCATATTGCATTAATAGCAGCTACTGTAAAGAAAATTATTCTCAGACACTGGTTAGATGACTCAACACCATCATATGTGGAATGGCATAATGAAATCTTGCCAGTGCTGAGAATTGAAAATATTGTTGCATGTACAAATGACACATACAAAAGCTTTCAGAAGAAGTGGGAAAAATTACGTGTACTTCTGTCATTGGAACCAGTGGTGAAGTAAAATAGGGAGAGTGAAAAATGTGGAGGAACGGAAGAATGGAAACAAGAAAGGAGAGTCCGGGCTGGAGGCCCCTGACGGTGTTCAGTCTAACTCAGAGTGTAACATGTGACTTGTCTGTAATGCAACATGTTACAACTACCTGTCATCCTTTTTTGGGGAATGTGTAGATGTAGTAATGTATATTATGTAAACTCAGTTATTTGATGTGTAATTGTTTGGGGGGGAACTCAATAAAATATATTTTGATAAAAAAAAAAGATATTATTATAGAGTAGGTGCATCAATTTGGACTCACTGGCAAAGGAAATAGTGGTCAGTTTTGAAAAGGATACAGTCTTTGCCCTTTTGGTTCATATTGGCGCTGGCGCTGCCCCTGCCCCAACGTCTTTTTACAAAAAAGGAAAAATCCTGAAAAAAAGAAAATGGTCCGTCGTCGCTCTCCATATCCCCATCCCCTCTGCGACTCCACCTCCCTGCACCCCCCACCCCTGTGACTTACTCTCCACAGGTCGGCGGCTGCGATCTTCTCTGGCCCCCACGGGACATGTCTGCACTCTTCAAAGGCAAATCACAAACTGAGGAATACAGGTAAGTGCTGTATAATGGCTGTCAATGGGATTTTCAGTTTATGTTGATATCTCAGCTATTTTTTGACCCCAGATTTTCAACATCGTGATTTTCACACCCTACCTCATGAACACTGGCACTGTCATCTCGTTAATAGGTCCCGAAAGGTGATTTTGCGGTCGCTGCGTGAAATCACCTTTCAGTACTGAATAACAAAATGAAAGTGCAAGTGTTCATGATGTGGTGGTCCCAAGAACCCCATCTTTCAACTTTGGTGCAAAAAGTCCTAAAAATGACTGTTGCGACTATGCGTTGTGCAGTTTCTATGCATGTTCGTAATTTCGCCAGTTTTTACCGTTTTTATTCCAGATTTTCAAAATTGCCGTATTTTTCCACACCTCCTCATGAACAGTATACATCTTGTCATTTTTACATCCTGACCGAAACATGTTTTCGCACCTGTTGTGCAGAATGGCGTGGCCGCTTTGCGAAATCACCTTTTGAGACAGATTAACGAAATGACAGTGCCAATGTTTACGGTGTGAGATCCCCAAAAAGCTATGTTGAAAATTTTGTGAAAAAATTCCTGAAAATGCCCAAATTACATGCATCCATTCAATTTGTTCTACACATGCACGTAACTTAAGGGATCCTGCTCTCCCACAGCAAAATAAAGATACTGTTATACTATCTCAAAAAAAGGGAAATTCATTGCAAAAAAACTACGTCAATGCATCAGTTAGGGTTTTTATTAAATCGTCAAAAGCTGAGAAATTCGATGTTAGGGTTCCCACCCCTACCACCACCCCCCCCCCCACACACACCAACAGGCATCAGGGTGTGCCATGGGGTTGTCAGACCTAACTCCCACCCCATTCTCCTATACTGTATCATATCAGCTTGTTTATACATGGAATGGGGTGAGAGTTGGGCCCGACGACCCTATGGCACACCCTGATGCCTGTTGGTGTGTGGAGAGTGGGGTGGTAGGGGTGGGAACCCTAACATTGAATTTTCCAGCTGTTGACAATTTAATAAAAATCCTGAGACATTAATGTACCGTCATTTTACAGAAGGTTAAAGAGCAACTGTCCCAGTATTTCAGAAATTTTCCGCCAAGAATACTAATGAAGACTTAACTGCTCCTGTTTGGGAAGGGATTGCATTTTTGCTCCATGGAGCTGCCCAAATCCCTTCCACTTCTGGTACCTGTTGAAAGTTCGATCTGCCCCTGATCCATCACGTTTGCTGGTGTCACTATACGGACAGCACAGGGGTGCGCTACATAGAAATGAATGGGGCCAGTTTTTCGAAGTCTGTTTTGAGCATTTCAAATGGCCATTGTGGACAAATCAAGGGCATCGCTTAACTAACAAGGACCTTGTGGGTAGCAGATCTTCATACGTGAGGGTTAATGTATGGCATTTAGCCCTGATAGGAACCAGAAATGTAGTATATCATTTGTACAAATATATACCCGTAAAGCTCTTAGGTGTATCCCTATATCAACGAAAATATAATGTATGGTAGGTCATTGTTGTGAATGGAAATCTGTACACCTGAAAAAGTCATTCTTCTGCAGTACTGGCATAGCTACTACATTAGAATTACTTTTCATGCTGCTGTAGTAGCTATGTCACAGTACAAACGTCCCATCAGTGCACTTCATTGGACAGAGGGCGGTTGAAACGTCGCGCACGTGAGCTGGCCAGTGGGCGGATGGCAGTGAAGTGCGGGTGGCGGAGGGCAGAGAGTGACTGCTGTAACCACAGAAAGTAAACTATTTTTTTTTTCTCTCGCCATACACTATATAAAATCGAGTATGGGACCTCAGATATACAGCAATGCAATTCTTGCACTGAATTCTTACCAAGACAGGTCCTTGTTGTCATGGTAACCACTCGATGTAAAAATAGTGTTGTGTATGAGGTCTCCGATACTATTCTGTATTGGGTATCAAATTGCTTCTACTGTAAACCACACGTGATGTATCTAATGAGAAGGGGTCCTCTATATCCTTTGGAAGTGGTTTATAATGTTTGTCACTTTTGCTATTCTGTGAGTATGTGTAAGTGTGTTTTTACTTGCAAAATGTTTGATAATTAAAAAATGTGAGCCAGTACATAATGAGAGCCCCAGTGGGGCCATAAGGAATAGAAAAGTGATGATAGGTGGGGGGAGTCCATTGTGAGGTGAATGGAGCGAATGATACCACAGACTTGGAAATGAGGGTGGTTTTACTGTAATCCTGAGGACAAGGCACATAGACTCCAAGATCAAAGGCGATAAGGGGGAGTGTGTGGAGGAGGACCAAGGAAAAGCATCTATCCTAAATAGATGCTTCTGCTCAGTATTTACTGAACAGAAGGTAGGACAGGGCCCACAGCTCAGCACCATGGACACAGGGAGGAGGGAGGTGTGCACTAGTCCCTTCTCAGAAGGGGTCCTACAAGAGCTTGCTAAGATCTGGGTGGACAATGCAATGGGACCTGATGGCATACATCCCAGGGTACTAAAGGAGCTAAGGGTGGAACTAGTAGAGCCATTATCTGAACTGTTTAGTGAGTCTCTGAGCACAGGAGAGGTCCCAGAAGACTGGAGAAGGGCTCACGTGATCCCGCTTTACAAGAGTGGTTGCAGGGAGGAGGCAGGGAACTACAGACCAGTCAATCTTACCTCAGAAGTGGGCAAAATTTATGGAGGCACTCCTTAAGGAAAGGATAGTGCAACACCTGGAATCCATAGGAGCACAAGATCCAAGACAGCATGGGTTTACAACAGGAAGGTCCTGTCAAACTAATCTCATAGATTTCTTTGACTGGGTAACCAGGAGTGGTGGACCAAAGGGGAGAAGTTGATGTTGCCTACCTTGACTTCAGCAAAGCTTTCGGTACTGTTCCACGTAGAAGATTAATTAATAAGCTGGGTAGGCTCGGGGTGGGTCAGAAGTTAGTCAAGTGGGTGGCAAACTGGTTGGCAGGCAGAAAACAGAGTGGTGGTAAATGGTATACAGTCAGAAGAGATGCAAGTCACAAGTGGGGTACCTCAGGGATCAGTCCTGGGGCCAGTCCTCTTCAGTATCTTCATCAGTGACATTGCAGATGGACTGGAGGGTAAGGTTTGTCTGTTTGCAGATGACACCAAGATTTGCAGCAGAGTAGATGATCCAGATGGGGTGGGCAGAATGAGACGAGATCTGGATAAACTAGCAAAATGGTCAGAAGAGTGGCAACTGGGATTTAATGCAAAGAAGTGCAAGATCATGGACATAGGAAAGAGAAACCCTGAAGCCACCTATAGGTTGGGAGGGGAGTTGCTGGCAATCACAATCAAGGAAGAAAGAGACTTGGGCATCATCATCCCAGATGACCTGAAATCATCCAAGCAGACCTCTAAAGCAGTAGGTAAGGCTAGAGGGATGTTGGTGTATATTAGTAGGGGTATCGCAGGTCGTAAGAGGGAGGTAATAATCCCTCTTTATAAGACACTGGTTAGGCCCCATCTGGAGTATTGTGTGCAGTACTGGAGGCCGCACCTGCACATGGACATTAACAAAATGGAGGCAGTCCAGAGAAGGGCAACCAAAATGGTGCAGGGACTGCATCAGAAAACCTTTGAGGACAGATTAATGGAGCTCACTCTGTATACCCTAGAGCAAAGGAGGGAGAGAGGTGATATGATCGAAACATTCAAATATCTTAAGGGCATTAACAAGGTGAAAGAGTCTAACATGTTTCAATATAAGAAAAATAGCAGGACAAGAGGACACAGCATAAGATTAGAGGGAGGCTGATTAAGGGGGAATGTGAGGAAGTTCTTTTTCACAGAAAGGGTGGTGGATGCATGGAACAGCCTACCTCAGGAAGTGGTGGATATGGGTACAGTGCAGGTCTTCAGACAGGCATGGGATAGGCATAAGGGAGCAATACAGATGAGTATGAATAGATGGGCCATTGACAGGGTACAGGTCTATGGCACATTCATAAGGTAGAAAAAAATGGGCAGACTGGATGGGCCTTGTGGACCTTATCTGCCGTCAACTTCTATGTTTCTGTGTGAAGCTCATTAGGAAGGAGGGAGCGGAGCCAAACCTGGTGATGTTGTAGGCATGAACAACCTGGCCAGAAGGAGACTGGTACAGTTCAGGAGACTTTATGCATGTGGAACTTGAAAGAAAGGGCGTGCTTGGCAACTTTCTGTGAGGTCCTACCGAGGCCTCATAAGGGAGAGAGGTAGCTGTATAGCTTTTTTTTTTCTTTTCAGTTTAATAAGTGGTAACAGAATGGTGCACGGAGGATGGGGTGCAGAACCTGCTTGACCAGGGACAGAGTTGGAAGGGATGGCATCCATTTAAGAGGGATGGGCTACATTCAGTTAGGGGAGGGCATTATGGTGTTATGGCAGGGGCTTTCAGCACATGTCATGACTCATTTAACCTAGTTGAGTGGGCAGGCAAAGGAATTAAAACTAGGCACACTTACACGAGCAAGGGAGGCCAAAATGGCCTCCGCAACACAAACCATTACTAATCAGGGAAAAGGTAAACATAATGAAGTGGGGAAGGGGGGACAGTGAACCTGGCAGTGGTGGTGAGGGATTTGACTCCAGTGAAGAAATGGGAAGGGACTACTGTAGTAATGCATGAGCAGCATTTAAAAAAGTTTGTGGCCTGGGGATCGTACACTCATTACTGGCACCAGCGAGCCTCCGGGCACAATATGGAGGGAAGACATACTAATTTACTAACATACTAAAAAGCCAGCAGAATAGGCCAGATGGTCTGTCTTGTCTGCTTGAAAGCCAGCAACCTAATGGCTGCTCGCCTTACCACCCACCCAGCTCCTGATAGGATCTTCTTTAGTTTCAGTTTCCCCTTGTACCTGTCACACCCCTTCTTGAATCCCTCCACTGTGCACTCCTCCACCAGCCTCCCAGGCAATGCATTCCATGGCTCCACCACCCTTTCAGTGAAAAAATGCTTCCTACGCTCCCCCCCTGTAGTTTCCCCCCTCCAGTTTCCACTCATGGCCCCTGGTTTTTCCCCCCTTCTTTAGCTTAAAAAGCTGATTGGTTCCACTCCTGTTTATTCCTTTTAGATACTTGAAGACCTCTATCGTATCTCCCCTGTCCCTCCTCTCCTCCAGTGAGTAAAGCCCAAGCTCATCCAGTCTCTCCTCATAAGGCTTCCCCTCCATGCCCTGAATCATCCTGGTCGCTCTCCTCTGGACCCTTTCCAGCAGTGCTATGTCCTCCTTCAGATGAGGTCTCCAGAACTGTACACAGTACTCGAGCTGCGGCTTGACCGAGGCATTATACAGTGGTAGGATCACCTCCCGCCTCCTGGATGTAATTCCCCTGGCTATGCAGTCCAGTATCCTGTTTGCTTTGGCTGCAGTTCTTCTACAGTTTTCTGAGTTATTCATTTTGACGTCTATCACCACCCCTAAATCCCTTTCTCCCAATGTGGCTTGCAGTGTGACCCCCCCCCCCGGCTGTATTCATGACCCGGGTATTTTACCCCAAATGTAGTACCTTACATTTCCTGGCATTAAATTTCAGTCCCCACCTCCTTGACCACCCCTCCAGGGTATCCAGATCCCCGGACCACCTCCCTCGCTTCTTCACAATCTACCAGTGCTCCCAGTTTTGAATCATCCGCAAAGAAACTCAACCTATTCCTAACCCCCTCCCAATATCCAAGACCTAGACGTTGAACAAGAGTGGCCCCAATACTGAACCCTGAGGGACCCCACTAATTACCTTCCTGGGAGAAGAGAGTATCCCACCCATCATTACCCCCTGTAAACGCCCCGAGAGCCAATTTTCAACTCAGTTGAGCTCTTGTCCTCCCACCACCATCTCCCCCATCTTTTTATCAGCCCATAATGTGGCACTGAATCAAACGCCTTGCTAAAATCTAGGTTTAGGACGTCCACGGGCCTGTGACTGTCCAAGGCCCCAGTCATAAAACTCTACGAGATTGGACTGACACGATCTCCCTGGAACGAAGCCATACTATTTATCATCCTGGTGCCCTAACCATTTCAGCTGCCTCCCAATCCTCTCCTTGATAAAGCCCTCCATTACTTTACCTACCACAGATGTTAGGCTAACAGGCCTATAATTCCCCATATCCTCTCTAGACCCCCCTTTATGAATAGGCACCACATAAGCCACCCTCCAGTCTTGGGGCACCCATCCTGTCTGCAAAGAGGTATTAAAAGAGTGCAGCCAGTGAACTGTCAGCTCCTCTGCCAATTCCTTCACAACCCTTGGGTGTAACCCATCCGGCCCTGGTGCCTTATCAGTCTTTAGCTTCCGAAGGGACTCTCTCACCCTATCCACTGTGGTTTCTTCCCCCATTCTCCCCCCACTCCACCTCCCACCCCTACTGGGTCTGTTCCTATCTGTACCCTAGCCTCATTCCGTCCTCTGGTCTCAGACCGACTTCTCACCTTTGCCGAATGCTCTTCCCTCCCATCAGCCTGTAGGGATCCCCAGTCCCCATTTGCAAAGATTGAGGCAAAGTACTCATTTAGCACCTCTGCCTGTTCCCCTGCTTCCTGAGCCCATCCTCCCATAATTTTAATCCTATTGATCTGTGTCCTCTCTTTTCGCTTCTCTGTTGTATATCTATAGAATCCCCCCCCCGGATATCCCTTGCCAGGTTATGCTCTATCCCTGCCTTGGTTCTCCTTACCACTCTGGTGACCCTCCTGGCCGATATTTCATACTCTCCTCGCTCCTTGTCCCCCCCTTGAGCATTTAAAATGTGCATAAGCGGCCTTTTTAACCCTCACTGCGTCCTGCACCTCCCTAGTCCACCAACATGGCTTACTGGTTCTACCATGCTTTCTCCTTAATTTTGTACAGTACTTAGTAGCCTCCTGTACCCCTTTTTTAATGGTCTCCCACAATCTTCCAGCATCCATGTCCGGCCTAATGTTGTCCAACCTCTCTCTTAGAATGTTACCCATGCCCACGAAATCCGCTTCCCTGAAGTCTGCCACTACTGTGTTAATACGATTTTCCTCACCCCCTATATACAGCAGAAACCAGACCGTGGCATGGTCTCTTCCCGCCAGTGGACTGCACACCTCCAGGCCTCTTATCTGATCACTGTCCGCTAGGACAACATCCAATATCCGCCCCTCTCTAGTAGGTTCCTCCACCTGTTGGACCAGGAAAGCATCCTGAAACACGTTCATCAGTCGCTGTTCCCTGGCTACAGAGGATGTCATGGTGCCCCAGTCCACCCCCGGCATATTAAGGTCACCCATGACCACCACCCTACCCTTACCAAGGTCACAATGACCCTTGATGTTCTCAACCAGTTTATCCTCCAGAGCCTCTTCAATTGCGGGGGGCCTGTATATCTCCCCTATTTTCAATTTAATTTTTTTGCCTCCCCTCGTTTGCAAGGTTACCCAAATCGCCTCCACTCCGCCTCCAGCCTCCTCCACTCCACTAACGACAACATCATTTCTGACTATCGGTGCACCCCCTCCCCCTCTTCCCGTTCCCCTATCTTTCCCGAATATCTTATAGCCCTCCAAATTTAGGTCCCAATTATTTCTCTGGGTGGCCTATGTCTCTGTAATTGCTGCCACGTCCGCTGATCCCTCAGCCAGCATAGCCTGTAACTCGGGCATTTTATTGCTCATGCTCCTGGCATTAATCAGTACTGTCGTCCACCCCAACCTTTCCTCCCTATCCTATCTCCCCAGCCCTGCACAGTCCTTATTCTGACCAATTTTCCTTAGATTTGCATCGCATTCCCCCTCACTATTCATTTGCCCTAGACCTGGACCCACAAATAGCTTCCCTGGGGCAGTCTTTTATTTGACCTTCCCCCCTTACAAGTTTAAACCCCACCTGTCTCCTATAAAACCAGCAAGCGTAAGTTTCAAGATCTCCCTCCCCTCCAGATTGAGATTTAATCTATCCCTGGCATATAGCCCCTTATCCTCCCAAGTATCTTCCCACTCTCCCACCAGCCCATACCCCTCTGCCTTGCACCAATCCCTAAGCCACTGGTTCACCCCTCTAAGTTTTAGTTTGCTCTCCCCCATTGCCCTTGGTACCGGCAGAATCTCAGAGAAGGAAATTTTGCTTCCTATAGAGTGACAAACCCTTGCCACTTTAGCGATCCTAAAGACGCCAGCAAATGGACATTAAAAACTGCTGCAGTTTCAAAGTGCTCCTACTGATCAGGAGTTTGAGGACTCTGATACCTGAGCTGGGGTTCTGTGAGTAGTATCTGTATGGTATCCAGTGACGTTCCCATAGACATTGTTTTCTAAATGATGTTTCTATTGACTACAGTAGTTGAAAGCTGGTTTCAAGTATTTTTTCCTTTTTTCTATTTAAAAACATTGGTATACTATGCTAATATTTCTCTTATAGGTTTTTAGCTTGTGTATAGGTTGTGAACATAGTAGCTCTCATGTAACTTAAAACATTTTCCATTTATATCTAATCGGGTCAAATTGGAAATGTTTAGGAGGTGGAACTGTCATCCCTATATAGTGGAAATCTCCAATAGTATTCAATGGAGAAAGGTGTCAAAGGAGGTGGAACGGAGTTCCTGCCCAATTTAACCCCTTCATCTAATGATGTTATAGTTCCACGTAACTTGCAAGACTCTGCATATGAGTTGCACATCTGGTGATTTCTTCCTGTTTAACCAGTTTCAAATTCCCCCATATGAGGTATCATCTTTGTATATTATGTTATTCTGATGCTAAAATGAGTTGTGTATCACTAATTGTGGTGATCTGTCATTGTGATGTGTTTACGTACATATATTTGCTGTATGGAATGTTTTATTGAAAACTCAAACAAAAAAAAGTCTGCATAGTAATTGCAGTTTTACAAAACTTCATAGGTATAGTTGTAGGAAAATATATGTATTATTTTGATGGTAACCTTGTGTAAAACAGCTGTACAGCCACTTAAGTGATGTGGGTAGCAAATGACTGCTATACATAAACAGTTTGGAGCAGCAGTTGATGAAGATTGTATAGTTTTTTTCTTGCCCAGTACCAGGTAAAATGTTCCCTGGCACTAGTTAGGGCTGAAATGGCACAAAAATCTAGGGAAAGTAAGCATAGTATTCCTAAAGGGAGAAACAAATGGGCATCAATCAAAGAGATGATGGGCGTAGGAAGAAGAGAGAGAGGAGAGGTTTAGGAATGGAATGCCAGCAGACCTTCTGGAGAGTGGTGTGTGTGTGTGTGTGTGTGTGTGTGTGCCAGAAATCTAGTGAATAAAATGTGTGACCTCCATGATCTGACTTCGGGGGTATCTCTTGCAGCAGGCCACACCTATGGAACTATATCCGCCAGGCACTAGACCCACACGGAAACTTTTCTAGTTAGCATTCTACCATGGAACCACCCACTCCGACGTCATATACAGACTTCGGCCTTTCCTATAGTAGTAGTGGTAAATTTTATTAACAAAAAAATCATGAATAGGGACAAAAAATATTCCATGGAGCATAGCTCATTTCCAGTGAAGTCCCTTGCAATACATACAATCTTTCAAAGAGAGATGTTAAAATTTTCATTCAACCAGTACAGACAAGAGAATCAAGTAATCGTTTATTTTTTTTTTTAATTTTCTATTTTTCTCTTCCTTTCCCCCACCTTGGGAGATGTGTTTTTTGGGAGACTCCTACGTGCTGCCCTGTGACTTGCCTACCTGAAATCCCCGGGGGTTCCCCCATGGAGCCGTGGTTATACCCCCCAGGCTGGTACGGGCCGGGGTCTGGACACCCCGATATCTACAAATTTCTTCAGGTCCCCTGGTGGTCAGGCATGCAGTCGCAATTAGGGCTGGCTCTGGAGCTCCTTCTACACGTGCTCCAGCAGTGCTTTTTTCTCCTTTTCTCTTTGTGTGGTGTGTGCCGTGACGTCAAAGCATTACAGGCCGACGTCCACCACACAGCTTTTCATTGGTCTATCCTGCCAGCTTGCTGTACCTCGGGCCTCCACCTAGGGTCATACAAGCCGCAGATCTTGTCCCCTCCCTCCCCCCTGGAGAAGGGGAGCAGCCCTGGGACACTCGAGCCTTCTCCCCCAAACCCGGGTCGCCGGTATTGTGAGTGGAAATTCAACCATTGCGCTGAAGATAAAGGGGCAAGTCAACCATTTCAGCATCCAGTTTTTTAAGTGGCAGGATTTATTTAAATAATTTTGCTGCCTAACTACTGCAGGGATAGAATTCCAGAGTGTTACCCTCTATTTGAAAGTGAAGCCCTACCAATTTGCAAGTTAAAGCTTTGGATGGAATATTCCAAGCCCAGTGTCGAGACCTTGCCTATGAGCTCTTTTCTGGAACAATTCTTGTATATAGCCTGGGAATTTCCCCTGCCAATGTAGGCGACCCCTCTGCCCTCCTCAGTTCTTTTCCTGCTGTCAACCATCGCATGTTGAACTTCTCGGAGATCCACCAACTTCAGTTGACTGCCATTTCACTGAACATTTTTGTCTAACTTATATTTTCAATTTTTCTCTCCCTAGTGTGTATCACTTTAGTGATAAAGTGATTCTTCCTCTCCATTTATGCGGAGCTCCACCTCCGGGAACCTCTTGAAAGAGTGGGCCTGTAGGCAGAAGATCCCTAAGAGGAACGACCACAAGGCCAGTGTCTGCTGCCTAGGCTTAGAACACAACACCCAGGCTTGCGTGATCTGCTGTGGCTTCAACCAGACCACCAGGAAGTGATGAGTGCACACCTTCGAAGCATTTGTGTTGAAGCAGAAGGTTGCCCAGATGATGAAGGAGCTTCAGGTTTGAAGTTCCTCCTCTTCCCCTTCAATGTCCTTGGGCTCGCAGTCCTCCAAGGTCCAGTACATGTCTAAGGGGAAGCATAAGCATCGAGACAAGGACTGTTCTAAGGAGAAGACCAGTCCTCCTCATCTTGATCTCAGTCGCCGCCCTATGCGTCGACCGTGCCAGGGCCATCCTCGTTGGGAGCGGACCCTTCTGCCTCACACACCCTTTCCTCTGCAGGGCTACTGTTGGCAGCTCCCCCTACCAACCTTTTGGTGGCAGGTGTCTGTTCCAGGGCCTCTGGTGCCCCACTGACTTCTCAACCCCTGCTGTTCAGGCCCTTGTTTTCCGTAGACACTCAGTCAGGTGGCACAGCTGGCTCGTCATTGACGAGCTGAGTATCGACGGTCACCGTGACACAGCCTTAACCCCCTGCTGCTGACCTCTGTCGCTTCTTTGGCCGTCGTCTTGAGTCCGGAGCCTTTACCCTCTCCTGAATAACCATGACCTGAGCCCCCGTCGCCGTCACCTATCCCAGTGCCGACCCATGCTGAGGAACTTCCCCACAGGCCCCAGACTGTGCGGCCACCCTCCCTGGTGCCGACACCGGCATTCTCTCAGCCGACTCAGATAGTGGTGCACTTCCACTCCACGCTTACTGCCTGATGGGACTTTATGCAGGCTAAGCTTGCTCAACCCAGAGGCCCGTCCTACAGTGGCTCCCTGCTCCTTCAGCAGGGCCACGGCCCATGCCTCAAACCCTGGGCCCTGCTCTTTCTTCAGGACTCTGGGTACTAGGATGGGTACTGCCTGGACCTCATTCCTCCCGATGAGGCCATTGACGAAGGGGTGGGGGGTGCACTCCTTACAACTCCTCCATGGTCTTGTCCGATGACTAGGAGACCCCAAGATATATCCTGCGATTTTCCCCCCACCCGATGACCCCTTTTTTGTCTTGGTTATGAGACAGTTACAGTCGGCCATGGGCTTTGAGGTCGAGGAGCAAGATCCCACTTAGTTTTGACTGGCCACTTACGGCTACCGGATGCCCCTCCTCTGGTCATCCCTCCCTTTGAGGATGACACAATGGCCACCTGGCATCGGCCTAATTTGATACCTGCTGTGCCCAGGAAGGCTGACATATTTTACCAGGTTCCAGCAGGAAGGCTTTTCTTCGCTGATCAACCTAAAGCAGAGTCGGTAGTTATGAATTTATTTATTGAATTTTGTTGACCTGGTAGGCCCACTGAGACTAGAAGTCCCTTTTTGAGGAGTGACTGGGGGGAGGAAGGATACAGATGGTAACCAACTGAAATTAAACCAGTTTAAGCTGTTGGTGGTATATTTAGTGAATGGGGGGAAATTTGACCAGTTCACCAGGGAAATTCACCTACTCTTCCAGTAGGGGGATTCCAGGACAGTGAGCTGAGAGCTGTCAGTCGTTTGGAGTCGCTGAGTGAGTAAAGACATGCGGGAGGCCGAGGAGCAGGTCTCCACCTTGGCCTCGATACCCGCGGAGACAAGCACGGCGAGCAGTGCAAGGCCTGAGCTGAAACGCAGAAGGAAACAAAGTCTGAAGCAGAGCATGGAGCCTGCAATGTGGTCCACAGAACAAGCGGGAGAAAAAATGGAGAATTTGCCTGAGAAAATGAGACGCAGTAAGTCTGAAATTTGGAAAAGATGGTGTGGGAGAATTGCAGGATAAAGAAGAAATAGCACCAGGAGAAAATGTGGAGAGTAATAACAAAGGGAAAAGTAGACAGAAGCAGATGTTTGCTGACATGGCAATCACCAAAGGGACTAAGTGGGGCTCAGTAAAAGCTCTGGCAGAAGGAAAAACAAAAATAAATATAGCTTCAACCCCGAAGGGAATGGCCAAAGGTAGCCATAAGAGGCTCGGCCTAAGAAGGGTTGGAAAAGAAGACAGAGAGATGGATAAAATAGAGGTTAAAGAAAAAGAAGCTCCTTAAAACAAAAAAAGATAATGAGGCTTCCAGTCACGAAGATACAAATGCTGAGGGGCCATTTACATTTACAGACACGTCAGATTAGGTGGCTGAGGCATTACTGCAAGCAGGCTGCAAGAGAACGAAAAATGGAAAAGTGTGGGATCCAAACAGGCAGTCCATGTCTAAAATAGAGGAAATTAAACAGCCTGAAGAGGGTGAACAGTTAACAGACGACAGAAATAAAGCCGAAAACAAAACTGAGCCTGATAATGCAGTAGATTTTGGAGGTACCGACAGAAGCAGATAGTATCAATAACTCTATGGAAATAGAGCAAAATACAATTTGAACAGATAATGAAAATAAGTAAAAAGGGTATGTATGGGGAGAAAACACTAAACAAAAGTTATTTCCAGAAAATCAAGCACCTCAACAGGCTAAAAGGCAAAATGCCTTCAGACTAAAATTCAGAGTGACTGCTGCAGATGCCCTAGATAGACTTTTTATCGGAAGGGTCTTGCTAAAAAACTGTATGAATTTTTATCCATATGAAATTTACGCGCTAATACATGTACCGGGAAGTATGAAATACGATAGTAGCTTTAAACAACTGAGTGGACTGGACAGATTTTGGAAATTGTTCCACCAACTTAAAAATATGCAACAATGGCACAGATTTTTGGTAATACCATTAACAAAGCCAGCATTCAGGATAGTAACTGTCCTGTTCAGAAACGAAGGAGTCAATGTTTCAGATATCACATTTTGGTTGAAACAGAGATGTGTAATTCATGGATGACCTGAACCTGTTCTGGATGATGAATGCCTGTGGACAGGGGGTTGGAAATATAAAGTAACCCTCAAACTAATGGAAGGTGAAATTCAGCATCTTACAAATTGCTTTTTTTCTAGTAAGAGACTGTGGTATTGTTTTCTATTCAGGGCAGCCTAAAGCCTGTAATATATGTGGTTGGAAAGATCATTTAAGTAATGTATGTGGACAAGCAAAATGTGGTTTATGTGGGTCACTTGGACATTTTGGGGCAGATTGCAAGAACAAGCCGAAATGCAGTTTGTGTGAGGAAGAAGGACACTTTTTCTTGCAACTGTCTGTGGGCAGCACATAATAGCCCAGACCCTACAGAAACAGTGGAACAAGATACTGTATTAGCGAAGGTGCAAAAAGAGAAAGGAAAGGAAGATAAAATTGTGTATGAGGAGAGGAATAGAGAAGACTTGGACTCATTACTGAAACTGAAAGAGGATAAAACGGATGTGCAGGGGCCAGGCCCTTCCCATGCTGCCTCAGGAAGTAATCACCAAGTGGAAAGCCTGCAAGGAGATGGAAAAGATAATGAACAGGGAAACGAGGTAGGGGGAGGAGAAAAGAAACTAAAAGGAAAGCAGACAGACTTTGCATTTACAATTGTGGCTCGATCAAAGAAAAATAAGGCTCTTAAATCTAGGGGAACGAAAAGTATGGAGAGAGAGATAGGGAAGGAATATTGTTAACAAACAGATATACTCTCCTACAAGATAAGGAGTGGGCATCTATGGAAAAGTAATCTGCTTCTACAGAATCAGATATTTCAGACCTAGAAGATTCAGATGAAGGGAACACCACTGACACACAAGTATTAAAAACAACAACAACAAAAAAAAAAAACATGAAAGACTTACAAATCTAAGATGAAGATCTTCTCTTTTCTGTGGACATTATGGAACAGATAGCCTGTTTTACAATAAATGCTAATAGCATCAAGCTTAAAAAGAAAAGACAGTTAATGTTTCATATTTTGGATGAGTTACGATGTAATATAATATAGGGTTGTCACAGTATGAAATTCTGACGGTATGATAACAGTCACATGTAATACCGCGGTTATCGTCATACCGTGGTATTGCAGTACAAGTACTTTTTACATAAAAAAGGCAAAAAAAAAAATAGTTGAAAGGTCCCAATACCGCGGTATACCGTGAATCACGGTTATCGCGGTACAAGAAATTTCCCACGGTATCAATACCGTGACTTCTTATACCGCTGTATACCGTGAAACCGGTATACCGTGACAACCCTAATATAATATTTATGCAAGATACTAGATTGTACACTCTGGAAGAGATAAAGCAGGCTCAGAGAGATTGGAGGTGGGGGCCTCCCCCCCTGTGGTCCATAGGAGAAGATAGGTGCTCGGAGGTTGGAGTTATGTTTGCCACACATAATATTAAGGTTCAGAAGGTTATAGATTTAGAACCCGGAAGGGCTTTTATAGTGGATGTTAAATATAACCAAACAGAATTTAGGTTAATCACAATTTATAACCCACAGACGGAAGCTGAAAGATGTAAGCTGATGAAAAGTATTGAACCCTTTCTACATACTTCTAAATTAGTCTTATGGGGAGGAGATTTTAATTGTGGTTTGGGGAAAACAGATTGGAGTAGGAAGACAGGGAAAATATTTTGTGATACCCATTGTTTAACAGAAATTGTAA
Source organism: Neoceratodus forsteri (assembly GCA_016271365.2). NCBI lineage: Eukaryota > Metazoa > Chordata > Ceratodontiformes > Ceratodontidae > Neoceratodus > Neoceratodus forsteri. The sequence continues at coordinate 368,695,681 of CM028132.1, read as the reverse complement.
GGAGAAGTGGATTCGAAGATGCATATAAAATAAAAAAGAAGAAAACAGAGCACACATGTAAGAGGTCATTGCTCTACTAGAATTGATTTCTTGCTGATTTTTAAAGCTATTAAAATTAGAGAAGTGAAGGCAATACCCATAGAAACATCAGATCATCTTGGAATCCTTCTGAGAGTTGATTTAGGGGAGTGTATTACGTTTGGAAAAGGTTTTTGGAGGATGAATGTAGAAAGGTTAGAGGAAGATGGATGGAATCAAAAACAGTGGACTCATTTGAGGCTAGAGAATCAGTAAAAGAGCTTTATGATTTAAAAATAGAGAAGTGGGAAGATACCAATAAAGAGGTAAAATTTCTGATGTTGGAGGAATCTCAGAAAGAGGTGGTATCTGATTATAAAAAAATATTTAGGATTATGGGCAAAGTTATATAAACTATTAATGTAACAAGTTACAAGTCACACAAATGAGGCTGAAGAGATTAAAAATCAGTTGAAAACATTTCAATACAATAGATTAAAAACTCTAATCATGGAACAAAAAAGCGGAACTCAAGGAACACAATTTCATACAAATCCATTCTATAGTAGCAAAGATAGAATAGAAAATAGGAGGGCTGGCCTGCCAGCACAGTGGTTGGATTTCCGCTTGTGACGCCAGCGACCTGGGTTCGGAACAAGCCTGGGAGCTGGAGGGCTGGCTGGGAAGGGGAGGGGAGGACTTGAGCGTCCCAAGGACTGCTCGTTCTCTCTGGTGGGAGGGGGGAACCAGAGCTCGGCTCTTGTCTGGCCCCGGGTGGAGACCCGAGGTACAGCAAGCCCGACGCTCAGCGGAGAGGGGCGATGTGCCAGCCGTCGGCGCTTCATTGACGTCCAGGGACTTGGCACGCCAAGAGAACATCGGGAAAATAACCTCGCAGCCTCCCAGTAGATGGAGCATCAGGCCCCGACCTTCAATGCCCCTACCTGCCTGGAGATAGCGTTCTGACGAAATACAGAGGTGCATCGGGGTGTAAGGGCTCGCACCTCGTACCCGCCTGGGGGGTACAACCACGGCCCCATGGGGGACGGACTGCACCGGTCACCAGGTAGGTGAGCGAGGGCTGATAAGGCCGTAGGTGTCTCCGGTAGAGGGGAGAGCTGCAAGGAGGGGGAGAATAAAGAGAAGGTAAAAAAAAAAAAAAAACAAACAAACAGGGCAATGCATGGGTTAATGGATAAAGTCTGGTAGGTGCAAACAGATATCAGGAAATGAAACATATAGTGCAAGAGCATATAAAGGCAACATATCAAAAAAAATGGTAGGAAAAAGGGAAGAAGGGTTATTAAGCCAGACTGAACTCCCTAAATTAAATCAGGTAGAGGCGATAACCATAAATCAGAGGATACAGGAAGTAGAAATTAGAGAGGCCATAAATACTGACTTTAAACACGGCGCCCGGAGTTGATGGCATTCCCAATATTTTCTATAAAAGTATATAGATAGTTCTAGGGACATGGATATGTTGTTCATCCACACTCATTGGCAGGTATCCTTGCCGCTTTAAATCTTGCCGGAAGGTCTTCAAGCTTGCTCCTCCCACCCACCCGGGTGGTATAACTCTCGGCTCCGCCCCATGACGCCAGATCTTCCTTACCGCTTGGAAGCTCAGGTTCCCTCCTTAACGCTCTGCGTTTGAGACTGGTTCCTATTTCTCCGCTTATGGATTTAAAAATAAATTTTCGAAAAGACTTCAGTCTTCTATCCCTCGATGGCGCGATGGACAATCGACTCCAGTTTCGGAGATGCCCATGCGGGCAGAAGATGTCTCGGACGGATCCACACTCCACGTGTGTCTACTGCTTAGGCCTTGAGACCCACCGCAGGCTTGCGACCTGTGCTCATCTTTCTCGCCTACGCCCTCAAAGACCGGGTGCTCTGATTGCAACTGGGCCGCCCCGAAGCGCTTTCTCCGTGAAGTCCAAGGAGGTTCGAGTTGCGTGTCCGCGGGGCGCGGCTCGGGGATCAGCTCGAGCGGATGGTCGCCCTCAAGAGGAGGCGCGCGGGTCGTATCTTTCCTCGCCGCTGCATTTATCCCGCCTCTGGGCTCTTCTTACACGGCTTCTTTAAGGAGCTTTGTCTGTCCCTTCCACTAAAGGAGAAGGGCTCTACGCTGCGGGACCTTATTCTCGGTCCAAAAAGAGGGACAGGGTAAGCCCCCGGTCGCATTTTGGGAGCGGGAAAGGTCCTCTCCCCGGCCGCTTCACCGCCGGCTTCGCCGATCACCGCTTCGCCACTGGCCTCACGGTGTCCCTTCAGGTCAGTTGACCGAGACTCCTGACCGAGCGAAGCTTCCAGATTTTTCTCGACTCCATTGACGGCTGTCGCCTTTAGCAGCCGAGATTCCTCCTCCCGTTCCCGGGAGGAGTTGAGGATCCCGTGGGTCGCCTTGTGCCTCCGTTCCGGAGCCCTCGGATGGACCATCCGAGTCAAGGGAGTGCCGGTTCCCGCCGATACCTCCCGCACCGACCTCGAAATTCGGGACTCTCGGTCTCGGACCTCTTGCGGTCCAGCCGATCCCACCGCCATAGCGGTCTCGGTCTCCGGCACTGCGGTACGCGTGTCGCCGCGCCCTCCCTCGGATGAGGGAGGCTTCGCGAAATTCGTCGGCAGTGCGAGGACCTCACGTTGCAGCAGCTCCTCCTGGCGGAGTAGCCGACCCCGTCGCCTTCCCGGCCATTAAGTGGCTGTCACCGGAGCGGCCGGACAACCCTCGACTTATCCGAGGAGCCTATACCCAGGCCGTGTTGTTCGCCAAAACCAGCTGCTCCACCGATTCGTGGAAACTCCGCTCCACAGCCACCACATTGGGGCTCCACCAAGGATTCTCGGTCGGCTAAGGGTCTACCCCATCGGCTGTCAGTTACCCTCACTCCCGACCGACCTCTGCAGGTGAAGGGTGGCTCAGGCCAGAGGTAGCTCTTCGAGGACTCTTCCGAACTGAAGATGATCCTCCTTTTTCTCCAAGCGACTGGACTTGGAGTCTTCAGGAGGTCAGTCAATGGACGATAGCCCGTCGTCCTTCCTAGGACTGCTTCGCTCATCTCGAGTCCACCGGGATGGAGCTCAACCTGCTTCAACGGGCCAGGTATCCCTCACGGAGATTCTGGACTGAGGGGATTCTCCGACGGAGGCTCTTCCCGTGGCCGAGGCCATCAGTGGGTCCGCACTGGAGCTTTGCAGCGCCTGCTTCCTGCTCCTGCGCCTCGCCAGGATGGCCACGGCGGCGCGGTCCCTACCGGTTCTTTGTCCGTTTTGGAACACCCTCTGCTGAGGGGTTGGTTACGACAGCTGTCCGGGGCCGGGCAACGCCAGGGATGTGGACAAACCTCCTGACAAGGAGTCCAAGAAATTGGACTATGTCGGGCGAAAGTTCTCACGCTGCGCCCTCTCGGCTCTTCTGGCCAGGCCAGTTCGGCTCGCCCTCATGGCACATTTTCTCATGCCCTGTTGGGCTCCCTGATGAGGTCATTCCTCATCTTCCCGCCGCATCTGCAGACTACGGTTAAGCAGGTGCAGGACCAGGGCAGGGCAGTGGCCAAACAGCAGCTCCAAACTGCTTTGGATATAGGGGACTCATGTGCCAGATCGGTGGCGGCCGTGTGGCTAAGGTCGGGCGGGCTTGGCTGAGGATATCCACCTTTACCGGATACCCAGCACAAGTTGGCGGATGTTCCCTTTTGGGGACTGACCTCTTCGCCCTGGGGTGGAAGGTCACCTGCAGAGGATCGAGAAGTCCAATGCTACCTTTGACTCGGTCTCTTCACCAGAAGGACAAAGGTCGCAAACCACAGCCTAAGCCCTTTTCGCCCTTCTGTGCCTCGGGCGCTTCAGCCCAGCAACGTCAGGGCCAGCAGGCCGGCCTTGCATCCCAAACCCAAGCCGACTTCCCTAACAGGAGGCAGGAGGAAAAGGCCCAGGAGGTCCCTCGGCCGGTCCATTCCCGTCCACCTGCTCCTGGGTCCCCGTGGGGACGGCTCCGCACTTCGTTCCGCCTGGTCCGCTGTTTCCACGGACAGGTGGGTCTTGGAGGTGGTGGGAAGAGGCCTGCCTCTGGAATTCGAGCAGGCACCACCCTTCAGAGCCGGCCTCGGGGGCTTCGGGATCCCCAGCCTCACTGGCGGCTCATCGAGCCGACATCGCTCTCCTCCTCCAGAAGGAGGTGATAAGAGAGGTGGTGGACCCTCCTTCAGACCCAGGGTTTGTGTCCAGGTACTTCCTGGTTCCGAAGCGGACGGGGGGCTGGCGCCCCATTCTCGACCTACACGACTCAAACAAGTTCCTAAGGTCTCAACCTTCAGGATGGTCACTCTGGCTCAGATAATACCATCCTTGGAACGCGGCGGTGGTTCTGCTTCTGGACTTGCAGGGCGGCGTTTTTCCGTCCCTATCCGGTCCGTCTCACCAGAGATTCCTTCCTTCAGCGGAAGGATCCCTCTTCGAGTTCCAAGCCATGCCCTTCGCTTGTCTCCAGCTCCCAGGGTCTTCAACAAATGCATGGCAGTGGTGACAGCATTCCCTCGTGGCGCCGAGGGGTCCGTGTGCATTACCTGGACGACTGGCTGATAGCAGCCCCTCCAGGAAGGAGGCGGAGTGGTCCAGAGATCTGGCCCTCCAGGTCTGCTCTCAACTGGGCCTCCTTATCAACGAGGCCAAGTCGGAACTCGAGTCAAGCAGGTGATTCTATTCATCGGGCGCTCGACTCTCTTCGAGCCAGAGCTCGGCTCCCGGCGGACAGGGCCGAGGTTCTTTCCTCCTTTGCCCAATCATTTCTGGTTGGGCAATTGCGCCCTGCCCGGGACTTCCTGCACCTCCTGGGTCTCATGGCGGCCAGCACCAGCGTGGTCCGTTGGGCCTGGCTGGAACATGCGCCTTCAGTGGGGACTGGCCAGCCAGTGGTCACAACGCTGCATCCTTTGGACTAGCTTGTGTCGGTGACACAGGGATGTGGAACGCCTCCAGTGGTGGACCGCTCCAGATCATTTGCAGGAGGGCATCCTGCTCGTCCGCCTTCAACCGACGGGTCTCTATCGACCGATGCCTCTGATGGGTTGGGGTGCCCATCTGGGGGAACACCGGGCTCATGGCCTCTGGTCCCTGCGGGAGTCCCGATGCCACATCAACCTGCTGGAGCTCCGAGCGGTCCGCCTAGCTCTCACCGCCTTTGCTCCGTCCTCCGGGGTCAAGTGGTCCGAGTCCAGACGGACAATACCACGACCATGTACTATCTAAACCGCCAGGGCGGGACGCGCTCCATGCTTCTATGCAAGGAAGCTCTCCGCATTTGGTCACTCGTGCGCAGCCTGGAGGCGGATCTCCTAGCCATTCACGTGGCAGGAGCCTCCAACACCCTGGCCGATGCCCTGAGCCGGATAGGGCTGCATCCCAGGAGTGTCTCTCCTGCCGGAGGTAGTACAGCATCTGTTCTCCCATTGGGGCACACCTCAGGTGGACCTGTTTGCCTCCAGGAGAACGCTGCTGAGTCTGTTCCATGCCCGCCCCTCAGCGGGCTCGCTGCAGGGGGATGCCTTCTCGAGGCAGTGGACCCCGGGCCTCTTTTACGCCTTTCCCCCATTTCCCTTGATCCACAAGGTGCTTCTCAAGGCGAGGAGGGACAAGGCGCAGGTGATTCTGATAGCCTCAGACTGGCCTCGCCAGTTCTGGTACCCAGATCTCCTCAGTCTCAGCTCCAGGACTCCGTGGCAGCTTCCAGCTCGCCTGGACCTGCTCTCAGTCAATCAGGGGAAGGTGTTCCATCCGGACCTTCAATCCCTGCACCTGACGGCCTGGTTCCTGAGCGGCTAGAGTTCCAGGCCTTGGGTCTTTCCGACGAGGTCCTCAATGTAGTTGAGGCGTCCCGTAAGGAGTCGACCAGAAAATGCTATGCCTTCAAATGGAAAAGGTTTTCCATTTGGTGTCAGGGCAAGGGCTTGGACCCTTCCTCCGTTCCTTGGCAAGCATCTTGGACTATTTATGGTCCCTTTCTAGTCAAGGGCTTAGGTCGACGACCTTAAGGGTGTACCTGGCAACCATCTCTGCTTACGGGCGCGGGCCGGAAGCAGTCGGCGAGGAGAAGGTGGTCTGGCGCTTTTCAAAGGCCTTGATCACATTTCCCTCCAGTGCGGGAACCCCCACCTCCGTGGGATCTACTGCTGGTATTGGCAAAGCTCATGGGCAGTTATTCGAACTCTATGCACAGGTGTGCTCTCTCTCACCTGTCGTGGAAGACCGCTTCTTGGTGGCTATCACGTCAGCCAGAAGGATGGGAGAGCTCCAGGCGCTTCCATCGAGTCTCCTTACCTGGTCTTCCACAGGGACAAGGTTGTCCTGCCTCACCAAATTCCTTCCGAAGGTGGTGTCGGAGTTTCACCTTAACCAGGTGTTGACTCTGCCGGTGTTCTACCCCAATCACACCTCGGAGGCTGAATATAGGCTCCATACTCTGGACCCTAGAAGGGCGCTCGCTTATTATAAGGAGCGCACGGCTGAAATTCGGGGAGAGGTTCGCCAGCTGTTTGTCACCTACGCTGAAGCCGCATCTGGCAGACCTGCTGCCAAGCCGGATGACGGGCAGGTGGGTAACCTCCTGCATAGATCTTCGTATAAGTTGGCGGGCATGGAGCCTTCCAGAGGGATAAGAGCTCATTCTACCCGCCATACTGCTGCAACGGTGGCTGCTTCCAGGGACGCCCCTATCCAGGAAATCTGCAGGGCTGCTACCTGGAAGTCAGCAAACACCTTCATTACCCATTACCACATCGACCTTGAGTCACGCCGGATGCTGGTTTTGGGGCCTCGGTTCTCCAGTCTCTCTTTCCCAAGTAAGTATTGGGGGTGTCGTCTTGCCTCCCTCCTCCCGGAGAACTGCTAGAGTCTGCCAATGAGTGTGGATGAACAACATATCCATGTCCCTAGAAATACAGGTTACTCACCTGTTCAGGAGTTCTAGGAATGGTATATGTTGTTCATCCACACGACTCCACCCGACCTCTGCTCGACGCACAACCTGAGCTTCCAGCGGGCCAGATCTGGCGCCATGGGCGGAGCTAAGAGTTATACCACCCGGGTGGGTGGGAGGAGCAAGCTTGAAGACCTTCTGGCAAGATTTAAAGCGGCAAGGATACCTGCCAATGAGTGTGGATGAACAACATATACCATTCCTAGAACTCCTGTTACAGGTGAGTAACCTGTATTTTAGTGTCAGTGCTAGAAGCAGTATATAATAACATTTTTGAAGGGAAAGATATGGCAGAGAGTATGAGAGTAGGAGTTACTATTTTTATATACTGTATTAAAAAAAGGTGAAAGAGAAAACATAAAGAACTGGAGGCCTGTAAGTCTGCTTACTTCGGACTATAAGATATTAGCTAAAATTGTTAATCAAAGAATGTTAACATAAGTTAATATTTCAGACTCAGTCGTGTGCTGTTCCAGGGAGGAACATTAGACACAACTTGATATATATGAGAACTTGTAAACGAAGATCAAATGAATGGGTTAAGGGGGTATTTATATTCCCTAGATCAAGAAACTGCGTTTGACTCCGTTAGGCATGAGTATATATGGGATGTTTTAAAAGAATATGGTTTCCCTATAAAACTGATAAAATTAATAAAAACCTTATTTGCTGAAGTTCAGATATGTCCGATGGTAAGTGGACATCTAGTGGTACCCATGTATATAAGAAACGTAGTAAGGCAAGGCTGTCCACTAAGCCCCCTTTTATATATTTATTGTCTGGACCCGGTTTTAAGGAGTATAGAAGGGAAGAAAGAAATAGAGGGGATTATATGGGAATTTAAGGAGTTACTGAAAACTTGTGCCTATGCAGACGACAGTATTATTTTAGTTAAAGATCAGATATCTGGGGTTAAATGTTGAAACTAATTGACACATATAAGGAATATACAGGTATACAAATTAATTTAAAGAGAAGCAAGATCTATCCATTAGGAGAAGTAAGCAAGCAAAAGACAGGGGTGTTGGAAATACAGGAGGAACATATAGATATTTCAGGAGTTCGCTTTGGAGGGAATGAAGTGGCTGAAAGGAATTGGGAAGCTAAATTTAAAATTGGCAGAGGAAAAGTGGATCGTTGGAAAAATTGGAATATGACAACAGGAAAACATATTTATATGTTAGAGACTTTCATGATTCCTGTATTTCTGTACATAGTGTACATCTTTCCACTTCCACAAAAAATGCAGACTAAAATCCTAGGCTTATTTTTTTCAAATGTTATGGGGTTCTAGACTAAACCCAGTGAAAAAGAGTCCTACATATAGACAAAGTAGGGAGGATTAAACATGGTACAGCTGATGGTCTTCTTTTTAAGTATTTTCATTTATGTAAATTTGGTTCCTTCTATGAAAGGAGAAGGGGTATTATGAGGACATTTGGCGCAAAGATGGGGTCTTATAGTAATTAGAAATGTAGGAATTAAAGAGAATATTAAAAACAAGATAGAAGTGCCAGCTTACATGGAGGTATGTAGAAAATATTTGACAACTTGGGGTGTTACTACTGACTTTCTGCTTAGAAAGAATAGAAAACATGTATATAAGGAGACAGTGTAGAGGAATTATTATGCGGAACCAGTTTTTATGGTGGAAGAAAATATTGATGCACTCAAGATACTAGAAATAACATTAGAAAAGAGAATTCCGGAAAAAAATGAAAGAAACAATGTGGTTATGCAGTTATGGAAAATTAGATGTTAAAGGAAATCAAAAACATTAGAAAAAGGAAGAAAGGATTTGCGTGGAAAAGGATTGTGGTTTAGCTGAAGAAAGTATGGAACATCTTTTTTTGAATGCTCCTTTATAAAAACCTTTTGGAATAAGTTAGCTGTGTTTTTGGGATATGGATGCTTTTAGGAGAATGAATTATGATATTTTGGTATATGGCTAATTAACTAAAGTATGGGAAAATGTGAATAAACACATAGTATATGTGATTTTTTTTTTATGTGTTAAAATGGAGCATACGGCAAACTAGGTATCAAAGTCTTGCAGGGTAAGGAAATAACTACAAGATTTGTTTTGTAAAATACAGGATGAAATAGATACAGTCTATGAAAAGGAATGTGATATGTTTGGAGAAAATAGGAGATTTTTTATTTATTTATTTTTATTTATTTATTTAGTTCTTTAACCAGGTATAGCACACTAAGCTGAAAGCTTTTTTACAGGAGCGACCTGGGAGCACAAGGAGGTTAAGTGACTTGCTCAGGGTCACACAGTATGCAGGTAGAAGCGTGGGATGCAAACCCAGGTCTGGTCTGCAGGATGTCACCAGATTTGCAGCTCAGAGCCTTAGACCACTGCGCTATACTGCCTCCTTGGCAGTATAGGAGATGGTTATGGGTAAACACTATGTGTCAGTAAAAGTGATTTAGGAAAAAGTATTAATGCGGTTGTAAAAATATATTGATGTAAATAAGTTTTTGTAATAATTGTTTTTGGTGTATTAATAAAAATTCCTCTACTCTTTTCAAGAAGTGGCATGGGATCTTTAACGTCCACCTGACCAACCACCAGAACAGGCAGACAGGACCTCGATTTAACGTCTCATCTGAAAGACGAATGCTGAATGCCGCTCATAACTGAACCAAGAGTCCCAAACATCTCAGTTCCTTGCCCCGGATATGGAATCCTGGAGGCTGGGTCACACTGGCAAGAGAACCTTTGCCTCTGTCACACTGGCTATCAGGATGTTGTGCTACATTACCCATATGGTCCGGTACCAAAACCAGCTCTGGGATCAGGCCCTTGAATCTGCTCGGGCCCTCCCAGAGGACCCCCTACAACAGCAGATGCTGCAGTCTGTTTAAAGTGGGTTCCGACACTGGCTCCCTCCTTCTTACGGCTGCCTACGACACCATAGATGCCTCGGCCATGGCAGCTGCGGCAGGCATTTGCCTGCAAAGACACTCTTGGTGGAGGATATCTGACTTTGCCCAGGATGTTCAGTTGTCCATCCTGAATGCCCCCTTTATAGGCTACAGGTTGTTTGCAGATGTGCATGACATACTGTCTCAACTGCAAGCCTCTGGCTGCACTCTGTGATCGGTCCACTCCATGTACCACACCAACCAGCCCAAAAGTGGTCAGCGAGTGCCCTTTTGTCAGTCTACTCATAGACCCAAGCTCTCTAGCAAACCTCAGGGTAAACACCGGGCTGCCCATGCCATGCCCACCCCCTCCTCAAAAAAAAAAAAAGTCAGAGGGGTAGGTGCACTTATGGCCGCTCCTACGGGATCAGCCTGACTCCTTGCCCAGGCAGGAGGTGGTTGTAGGGGTTCGCGTCTCCCTGCACTTGGACAAGTGGAGAGAAATCACCAGAGATGCCTGGGTACTGTACTCTGGGGTCTTAGAAAACGGCCACACACTGGAACTTCTGGAGTGGCTCCAGAAAAACCTCCAGATCTTACTTCAAGAAGGCTCTTGTAGTAGGTGCTCACATATAGGACTAAGCCGCCAGGCGCTGGGACCACACGGAAAACATCTAGCAGTGTCCTGTGGGGGACCGCCCCCGATATCACGTGACTGACATCAGCATGATGCTATATAGGGAACGGTCCCCACGCCCGCCCTCCAGTTCTTTCCTGCCATCGACCTGCGCATGTTAGACCTCGTGGAAGAACGCTGCTACTGTTGACGCAATTTTTGGATGAGTATATTCATTCAAAAACCTAATTTTCTTTCGTATTCTCGCTTTATAGTGTTTTCTAAATCGGTTGTGCATGTCGTCTCTGATGCCTTCAGAATCGTATAAGAACAAGTGTGAATCCTGTGGAACTCTGCTCCCTCATAAGGATGGCCATTCCCTCTGCCTTCTTTGCCTGGGGCCAGGCCATAAAGTTGAGGGGCGTGAGTATTGCCAGAGATTTTAATTCGACCACATGCAAACGCTGTCTGCAGTCCCTGGAAGCACATCTTTTAAAATAAAAGATGGCCAATATGGAGAAGGAGCTAAAGAAACTCAGGCAATCTTCCTCTCCGGAGGGCCACCACAAAAAGAAAAAAGACAAGGAGAGACATCGGTACCGGGAAGGGTCCCTAGCAATCCTGCTGCCTCCGTCCGGAGTCGTGGCCCTTAAGGTAATTTCCCCTCCGTGTGATGAGCCTTCGACGTCCATCTTGTTGGCTACCAAACGGTTGCCACACACCCCGGCCTGGGCTCAGGCTCGACGGGAGCCTCTGGGATCAGGAGGCACCCACTTCCGCTAAGGCCACAAAGAGTTAGAGGCCTAGTGGTACAAGTGGGACAGGTAAGTTGAGTTCTGGATCCTCTGGGTCTCGCACGGCTACGGCTGCTGAGTCATCCGCCGGCTCCTCCAACGGCCTTACAGCCCTGGATCATCTGACAGGCCCTGATAACAGGCCGAACGAAGAGATGACAGACCAACTGACGTCGAATATGCAACTGACGAAGATTACTCCTACTTCTTCCTTACTGCCGATTGAGATGGTACCTCCAGCCACCGTCGGACCAGACGAAGGTCCCTCCGACTCCCTCAGGCCTCTCGGTCCCTCAAGGTCCGCTGTCTGGTCCAACGCCCGACTGTCAGACCACATTTCCAGATGCTCCATCGGGCCTATGCGTACCCGATATGATGTCCGGATCCTTCGATCCCACCGCCTGAACAGATGCCAAGCCCTTCAGTCCTTTGCCGGAACTGCCTGCCCACCTTTTGGGCAGCCCGGTACCTCATTCCTTCGCCCAGGGTACCTGATGCCACACTATCAGGCCGGTTTCAAGCGCGGGTTACCTCCGTCAGGTTTTAATTACCCCTGCTACGGGTACCGAAGTTATGGATTCAATAATCCACCACAACCACCAGTGGACTTACAGGCGGTCTCAAACCGTATGGGTGGTCTGTCGCAGCTCACATCGGGCTTGAGAAGTGCTAGTCACAGATGCGTTTCTACGCCGCCCTAAGGCCTTTTCTTCTGAGTTCCTCCATCGTCTGGCCCTTAGACCTCGACGCCAGACACAAGACTGGAGCCTTTACTTAATCCATAGCCTAGTGAATTTTCCCGCCGTCCCGATTTTCGAAGCCAATTGATTCTGGTTCTTCCCACCATCAGTTCTCTTGACGACAACCAGTTGTCTAATTTGACAGTGATTCGTCCACTCGTCCTCAATTTGACACTCCTACACCGGAGTACCCCAAACCAAAAGTGTCTCTAAGTCCCTCCTGAGGACTCTTCCTTTTGAAGCTCCTCAAGAAGATCCAAGCTGCATATGACTCATGTGACGGTCACTCAGATCCAGAAGACAGAGATTGCTGCACACTTGATCTGGCAAACTCTTCCCCAACCCTCATTCCGCCCTGGATAGGACTTGGTCAAAACTATCTGGAGACAGTCATCCTCCCTGGCCGTGGTGGCCAGGAAAGCAGACAGGCTTTACCAAACCCCAAACGACAAGGACTGCCTCAGCCTCCACCTGAAGGCTGATTCAATGGTCAATAGCGTGGCCCATGATAGGTCCGCAAAACCTAAACACCTTAGTGCTTCCCCTCCTGATAAGGAGTCTAAGATTATCAACCAGTATGGAAAAAAGATTTATTCTTCTTCCACTTTGGGAATCAGAGCCTTAAATTACATCACCCATATGTGGGACTACCAGAAATCAGTCTTGGGTCAGTTAGAGTCTAAAGTGGACTCTCTCCAAGACTCAACCCTGAAAGAGAAAATAGCAGATCTTGTCAGGTCGGCTAGATCTGCATGCAGACATATGTTACGAGCGACCTACGATGCAGTTGATGCTACAGGTAGAGGCTCAGCATCAGCCATTAGCCTCAGACGTCACGCATGGCTTAGGATCTCAGGCCTGGCACCGGAGGTCCAGACAACCATACAGGATGCCCCTTTTAAGGGGGGCAGTCCTTTTCGGAGGCGATGTCAAGGACATAACTACTTACCTTCAGGATAAGGGCAAAGCCTTGCGTTCTGTACAATTTATGTACAAACCACCCCAGAAACCAGGGCAGCCATTTCGGAGGCAGCAATGTCGCCAACAAAGACAAACTTGGAACCAACGTCAAAACAAACGTTGGGCACCTTTAGCTGGTAGAGGTTCCCCCGGCCAAATCCCCCAAGGCCTTGGGCGCTGCAGTCTCCTCCATGCCCACTGACTCCTTGATCCGGTCTCCTCCACTGGTCTGCACCCCAGAGGAGCCAGTAGGGGGAGGATTCTCACATCATCTACCAGAGTGGGAGAAAATCACAGCAGATTCATGGGTGCTACAGATAGTAGCAAAAGGCCACACAATAGAATTTATAGAGAGTCCTCAAAGTCACTCATTCTACCCACCTCACCACTTACCCTTGGTAAGAGAGGAAATAAACTCCCTGCTGGCAAAAGCAGCAATAGAGCCAGTTCCCCAAAAACATCAAGGGAAAGGCTACTATTCGCACTTCTTCCTGGTACCCAAGAAGACAGGCGACCTCAGGCTAATTCTCTATCTGCGCTCTCTGAACCTCTTTGTGGAGTACAGGAGGTTCATAATGTTGTCTCTTCCCAGCATACTTCCTCTGTTACAGAAGGGTCATTGGCTCTGCACTCTGGATATACATGATGCCTACCTACATATCCCAATTTGCCCGCCACTCCAAAAATTCCTCCTTTTTCGTTTTTAGGGACAGCCTTTTCAATTCAGATCCCTCCCTTCTGGCTTTTCGTCAGCACCCAGGGTGTTCCTGAAATGCGTAGTGGTGGTGGCAGCCTTTTTACGCACAGAGGGAGTCCAAGTATTCCCATATCTGGAAGATTGGCTGGTTTCAGCCCTGTTGAGAGTTGCCCTAGCCAGTTCTTTGTTCCTTACCCTGCACATTTTTCAGTGTGTGGGCATCACAGTCAGTCATGTCAAGTCCCACCTTGTTCCTACCCAACAGCTCCAATTTATTGGAGCAGTATTGGACACAGTCCAGAGCAAGGCCTTCCTGCCGCAGGACAGGGTGGCAACATTATAGCAACAGGCATGTCTGGTAGCATCGCAGAGGAGGATACCAGCCAGGTCAATCCTTCGGCTGCTCAGGCTCATGGCTGCGGCCATCCCTTCAGTCCCCTTAGCCAGACAACACATGAGTCTCTCAGTGGACCCTCTGAGTGCAGTGGGACCAGAGATCAGATGATCTAAGCCACGAGATCCTAATCTCTGACCCGATGGCTTGGGATCTTTTGTGGTGGCAAAACCAGGACAACCTCTCCAGGGGTGTCCCATTCTGCTCAGACATTCCCTCCCAAACCCTGATGACTGATGCCTCAGGCCTAGGATGGGGAACGCACGTGGGAAACCACAGGACACAGGGTCCTTGGTCCCACAATGAACTGTCCCTTCATATCAATGTACTCAAGATGAGGGCAGTGTTGAATGCCCTAAAGACTTTCCAACACATCGTCCAACTGGGTCAACTCATGATCCAGACAGACATGTGCATAGTCTGGTACACTAACAGATAGGGCGGAACCCACTCTTATCCTCTTTGTCGGGAAGCGATGAGAGTCTGGTACTGGGCAGCCAACCACAACCTTCAGTTGATGGCAGTCCACTTGCCAGGTGTCCAGAATGCCTGGAAGACTCACTCAGCCACACATAAGCCAGGGCACATGAGTGGGAGCTCAGGCAGTCGGTGGTAGAACATCTTCGGAAGGTGGGGAAGGCCACAAATAGACCTGTTCACCTCCACATTCACTGCAAAACTACCAACCTTCTGCTCGCTTGCTCCAGGGTGTGGTGTTTTCTGGTGAGATGTGCTGTCTCTGTGCTGGAAGGGGAGGTTTGTGTACACCTTCTCTCCACTTCCATTGATTCAGAGAGTGCTAATGAAACTCCAGGCAGAAGTAGCATGAATGATTCTCATTGCTCCCTTCTGGCCGAGACAAATATGGTTCTCTCTACTGCAACAATTGTCAGTGGAACCTCCATTTCCACTGCCTGTCTCTCAAGACCTCTTGACACAGGAACAGGGGACCATGCTACATCCAGGTATCCGGTCCCTCCATCTGCATGCATGGCACCTACTGACATAGCTGCTGCACATTTCGGGGTTTCCTCGAGGCTAGCACAAATTCTGGTGGAGGCCAGAAAGCCTTCCACTAGAGAAACTTATGCTATGAAATGGAAAATGTTTCCCATATGGGCAGACTCAAACAGGATAGAACCTTTCTCCTGTTCAGTCACACAGATCTTAGATTACATGTTGCATCTCTATGATTTGGGTCTCAGTTGCTTGACTTTGAAAGTCCACCTATCTGCCATTTCTGCTTACCACCTTCCTGTGGGAAGCATGACCCTGGCCCAGCTGGAGGTATCCAGAACCTTCTTAAAGGGGATTCTCCATTTAAAATCACCAGTACGGAGCCCTGCTCCACCCTGGGACTTGAATTTCATCCTAGAGAAACTCTCTGCCTCCTTTCAAGCTGGCAGCAAGTTCAGACATGCGCTACCTTTCCTGGAAAGCACTTTTCCTAGTGGTCATCACTTCAGCTCGAAGGATTTCCGAGCTTCAGGCCCTAATGTGTAAGGTACCTTACTTGATTTTTCAGACACCGTATGGCTCTACGAACCAATCCGAAGTTCTTACCTAAGGTGGTATCAGAATCCACCTTGAAACAGTCACTTGACTTGCCAGTGTACTACCCGGAGCACTCCAACCGGGGTGAAACACTTCTGCACACTCTAGATGTACACAGAATTCTTTGGTACGACACAAACAGGACGAAGCCTCTCCATAAAAGTGACCAATTGTTTGTTTCCTTTGCACCCAGAAGAGAGGGTGCCGCTGTTTCAAAAGAGTGTTTGCCCAAATGGTTGACAAACAGCATTACCTTCTGTTACAAGAAGTACGGCAAACCCTTTCCAGGGCAGGTCAACGGACATTCAACCAGAGGCATGGCTGCTTCTATTGCTTGTTTCAGGAACGTTTTCAGACATTTGCACGTCTACAACTTGGAGTTCTATCCGTACCTTTACCAAACATTACAGTTTGGACATTGCTTCAAGGCGGAGAGTGGGCGTTGACCTTGCTGTTCTATATCATGTTCTATTATCATGAGTACGCTGTTTCTTTCTGCAAACCCGTTCCTACCTTCCATGTCTCAGACTTGTCTCAGGTCATTGCTTGGGACTCAGTCCTATATGTGAGTACGTACTGCAAGAGCCCTCTTGAAGTAAGATAGAGTAACGTAAGAACTTACCGTAACAGTAGATCTTCGAGAGAGGCTCTTACAGTAGGCACTGCTTTCCCTTCCACCTCCCCCTGGGTTTCTTCTACTTGTAATTGCTTTTAACTCCAGGAGCCCTCTCCTGTCGCAACTTTCTAGGTCTACAGTGGGAGAACTGGAGGGTGGGCGTGAGGACTGCTCCCTATATAGCGCCATGCTGACATTAATCGGGGGCTGGACACTACTAGCTAGCAGTTTTCTCGTGGTGGTCGTAGTGCCTGGCTGCTTAGTCCTATATTTGAGTACCTACTGCAAGAGCCTCTCTCAAGATCTACTGTTACGGTAAGTTCTTAGTAACTTTACTTTCTGTCCTCTCACCCTCCAGACCACATTCCAGTGCTCTGGGAGGAAATTAACTCCTTGTTGTGGAAAAAGGCCATAGAACATGTCCCAGAGACTCAACAGGGCAGGGGGTTCTATTCCCCCTTCTTCCTGATGCCCAAATGCACAGAAGGGCTCAGGGCCATTCTAGACCTCTGGGAGCTAAATGTGTTTATTCAGTACAAAAAATTCCGGCTGTTTACACCTCAGGATCTGCTGCTCCTTCTGCACCAGGGAGACTGGATTTACTCCCTCAGCATTAGCCTGACATCGGTGGTCGGCAAGGTGATGGAGGGTATTGTCAAGGAAAGGCTTGGGGGGGGGGGGTTACTGGAGCAATCTGGGTACTTGGAGGATAGGCACCATGGCTTTGTTACGGGAAGATCGTGCCAGACAAATCTTGTTAAGTTCTATGACTGGGTGACGAGGGCCCTGGACCAGGGTAGGCCAGTGGGCATCCTCTTTCTGGATTTTAGCAAGGCGTTTGATTTGGTACCCCACAGTGGCCTGCTGGCTAAGCTGAAGGAAATGGTGGTAGGGAGACAGTTGCTAAGATGGATAGGAAATTGTTTCTCTGAGCGTACTCAGAAGGTGGTGGTTGGAGGGTTAGCCTCATCCCCAAGGTGGGTTACTAGTGGGGTTCCCCAGGGGTCAGTGCTGGGGCCACTCCTGTTCAGCGCCTATATCTCAGACATCAGGAGGGAGATCAGGAGTGAGATGAGTCTCTTTGCAGATGACTCAAAGCTAGGTGCAGTGGTGGATGGGGAGGAGGGATGGGTGGCCTTGCAGGAGGACCTGGAGGCTCTGGAAAGGTGGTCCGGAAAATGGAATCTAAAATTCAATGCGGGGAAGTGCAAGGTTCTGCACCTGGGAGTCAGAAATTCAGGCCAGGGGTATACCCTGGGAGGAAACATGATTCAAGTCATGGAGGGTGAGAGGGACCTGGGGTAGTGGTAGATGTCAAAATGAACAACTCGGAGACCTGAAGGAGGGCAGCGGCAAGGGCAGATAGGATGCTGGGATGCATCACTGGGGAGGATTACTTCAGAAAGGCGAAGTGATCCTCCCACTGTACAACTGCATGGATAGGCCACACCTTTGAGTATTGTGTACAATTTTGGAGACCACATTTAAAGAGTGACATTACACTCCTAGAGAGGGTCCAAAGGAGGGCAACCAAAATGATCTGGTGCCTGGGGGAGAGGACCTATGAGGAGAGGCTCAAGGAGCTTGACATGTACATCCTGGAGGAGAGGAAGGACGGGGGGACATGAGAGAGGTCTTTAAGTACATGAAAGTGATCAATAAAGGAGGCCCAGTCAGGGTGCTCCAAAGGAAGGAGGGTGGGGCAACAAGAGGTCACGGGTGTAAGCTGGAAGGGGGCAGGCTCAGAGGGGAAGGGAGAGGAGGAGATGTTATTTCACTGAGAAGGTGGTGGAGCCTTGGAATGCACTGCCCAGGGAGCTGGTAGAGATGGAGACTGTGGACGGGTTTAAGAGGGGATGGGACAGGTACAGGGGGAGGGTAAATCTGACCAGGCACAATACAGGTGGAACATCTGGGACTGGGGACAGTATAACCCAAGGGGAAGGGGGAACACCAAAATTGGCCCTCAGTGCAGGTGCTAAAAATCAAGCAGACTTGAGAGACTGTTAGGCCTGTTCTGCTGGCATTTTAGTATGTTAGCAAGAAGGATGTCTGCCTGCTTAGCCGCGTACATGCCTCCCACAGACAGTACCTAAGGTTTCATTTCCAGGGGGCACATTTTCAGTTCCGGGCTTTGCCCTTTGGCTTATCCTCAGCTTCTCGGGTGTTTATGCTTGGCAGTCATAGCAGCTGCCATCAGACGGCAGGGTCTCTGTGTTTCGCTACCTGGTGACTGGCTTCTCAAAAGTCCAGTCTAGGAAGCATCTGTTACAGACTCTGGAACTTACTACCCACCTATTCCAGGATCTGGACATTACAATCAACCTGCCCAAGTCAGTTCTGACCCCCTGTCAGAGCTTTCAGTATATGTGGGCAGTCGTGGACATCTCTCAGGGCATGGCCTTCCTGCCCCAGGACTGGGCAGACCGCCTTATAGCTCAACCTTGCCTGCTGTATAACGGCCACTGTGTCTCAGCCAGAACCTTCCTCCGGCTCTTGGGCCTGATGGCTGCAGCAGTAGTCACAGTGCCTCTAGCCAGATTGCACATTAGGATTTCCCAGTGGGCACTGAGGGTACAGTGGGACCAGCATACTGACGACCTGGAACTGCCGGTCCTGAGTGGCTAGAGTTCCAGGCTTTGGGTCTCTCCGAAGAAGTCCTCACTGTCGTCGTGGCATCTAGAAAGGAATCGACCAGAAAATGCTGTGCCTTCAAATGGAAGAGATTGTCCATTTGGTGTCAGGGAAAAGGGCTGGACCTTTTATCCTGTCAGGTGGCCAGCATTTTGTTTTTTCTATACTTGTTTATTGAGTTACAGAGTTGATTACATTACATCAACATTGAAAATAAACATTTCATACCACATTACACGACTTTGATGATCAGTATAGCTAAACCGAGGTTACAAAAGTTAATTTTACGTATATATTATAGAGGTGAAAGATATTGATTACAGCGATCCTTCCCCTGTTCTCTATGCAATCACCTATGGTTTATATTACCATATTATTTAGTCAACCCCCCCCAAAATAAAAAAAACTTCTTAGGTAAAATACCAAGAATAACAAGAACAACACTCTAAAGCTACTTGAGACATGCTTCGTTACACTAAATGAGAGAGTTAATTTAGTCTCATTTTTGTTTTGTGCATAGGATTGTTTAAAATAGTCATGGGAGAAGGAATTTACATGTAAATGTGTCTTCAGGTAAATGGGCTTTCTAGTGGGGGTGGGGGGGACACACATCCTATATCTGGGATCCAGTGGGAACTTAGATAACCATCACCACTCTGCTTTGAGGAAGAGGGGAGGATGGTAGGGAGTGAAATTATCTCAGTCTGCAGTAATGTTTAAAATGAGCTAACTGACTTGTTCCTTATAAAGGTCCCAGCGGTTCCATCTATTCATAAATTGATCTGTTCTTTGGTTAATTTTATATGTCAATCTTTCCATAATTTGTATTCTTTTTACAATATTCACCCATTCCATACACCTCGGAGAGTCTGTTTGTAGCCATCGCTTCGTAATGGCTTTAAGGACTGCTATAATCAGAATGGCCCATAAATATTGACCTTCCTCACCCTGGATTCCTTGTGGTATAATCCCCAACATTGCATGTTCTGGGCCCAACTTTATCTCTTCCCCAAAACAAATTTGTTAGGTGGTGTTCTATATTTCGTCAGAATGCTATGAGGAGGGGGCAAGACCAGAATATGTGTGTCATGTCCGCCCGTATGTCTCTGCAACCTCTCCAACATTTCCCCTCAGTTACAATCCCTATTTTGGCCTGTCGTAGTGGGGTTAAAAATATCTGAGTTTAACTTTCCAGGCAAAATCTTGCCAATTTGGTGAGGATGTCACCTTCTAGCTACTAAGATATATTTTTTGCCACAAGGAATCATGGTATCGGACTGCAGCATCCTGTACCCATTTATGTTGACAGGCCTGCAAGGTATGGGCTCTGTCTGCTACCAAGTTCAAGTATAACTTAGTGATCACCTCTTTACCACTAGAGGAGGCCCAAATTGTTTCATATGCCTCAGGGAAGGGCCTTGGGTCCTCTAATAATTCCATGTTTCTAAGTTTTCTACTAACCCAATCCCTTATTTGAAAATAATGAATTATGTCTGATTGTTTCCATCCAAATTTTTTTGCCAAACTCTCGAAGGACATTAATGTGTTTGCCTGCATTAACTGCCATGCCGACCTTAACCCTTTCTCTGCCTGTCTCTGAAACCACTGATGTTGCATAGCTGGTTGGAAACTTTTGTCCCCTATCCACCAAGTATACTTCCAGCCATGTCGAGCTGAGTAGCCACTACCATGTCCTGCGCACCATCCTTGTAGGGTGGCATTAACTGTGGACAATAGTCTCTGATGTTTAAAACCCTTACCTTTATGAGAAAACATTAACATCGTGGGTGTATACTCTGTATTATGCTGTAATTCTATCTGCTTCCAATGGGCTATGTATTGTCTATGCGCCCATAGTAATGCTATCTTCATATGTACAGCTATCCAATAATCTTGCAAATTTGGGCAAGCTCTACTTCCATCTTTTTTGGCTAGATAAAGCGTTTTGCATGACACTCTTGGTTTGCAACCTGCCCATAAGAATGTCATAAGAAGTTTCTGCCAGGCCTCTATTTCTTGGCGTGGGATAATGCAAGGTACACTCTGAAAGAGATACATTAGTCGAGGCACCACATTAGTTTTAATAATTTGTGATCTAATGTAAAAAGGGAAAGGTAATACATTCCATTTATGTAAGTCCATTTTTATAGTTTTAATCAAAAGCGGATAATTATTAACAAAAAGATGAGATGTGTCTCCACTGAGATAAATCCCCAGGTATTTAACCACTTTGTAGTCCCATTTCATAGGGTATTTATGCTGAAGTCCTGGGGTACCTGCGAGTTTAGGGTCAAAGCCTCCATTTTTGTCCAGTTTAGCTTCTATCCAGAAAAAGCTTCTATTTGTATGAAGACCTCTGGCAAGGACCTCTCTGGGTCTGCAAGGTAGAGTAGGACATCGTCCACATATAAGGCTAGTTTGTGTACCTGTCCTCCCAACTCCACTCCACTAATATTCTGATTTAAGCGAATACTTTGAGCTAAAGGCTCTATATATAGTGCAAATAGTATGGGAGACAGTGGGCACCCCTGTCTAATACCCCTTTCCAGTTCAAAAGCCTTGGACAAATGTCCATTGGCCCTGATATATGCTCTTGGTTTAGCATACAGTTTAAAGATAAAATCAATGAAATGAAGAGGGAACCCAAAACCGGCCAGGGTACCCCTCAAAAAATTCCAAGACACTTGATCAAAGGCCTTCTCATCATCTAGGCACATCAAGTATGTTGGAATAGTCTTATTTTGTACGTGCTCTATTATATTCACCGAGCGTCTGATATTATCCATTGTTTGTCTACCAGGGACGAAACCAGTCTGGTCTAAATGAATAAGGGAAGGGAGTATTTGCTCAATTCGTTTGGCCAAAATACTGGTTAAAAGTTTATAGTCCGTATTTAATATGGATATGGGCCTATAAGAAGCACACAATGCTGGGTCCCTGTCTGGCTTAGGAATCACTGATATGATGGCCTATGTCCACGAGGGGGCCGCTTACCTTCCTTTAGTCCAGACCCAGTTAAAAGCCTTCAGGAGTACATCTGGTATGTCTTTTCTGAATTGTTTATAGAATTCATTAGAGAGACCATCTGTCCCCGGACATTTACCTGCCTTCAATCTAGTGATAGCTAACTGTAATTCTCCCAAAGTTACTGGAGCTAACAAGCTCTCCTGGGCCTCCTTAGTGACCTGTGGAAGCTTTAAAGGATCCAGAAATTTCTTTACTTCTTGCTCCGTAGGAGAGGCCCCCTGTGAGTATAATTTCTGGTAGAAGGTTTTAAACACCAATCTCTTCTATTCGATATTTCCAGTTTTTATCATCCTCTAAGTCCATAATGTGGGTTATACTAGCCCTACCTCTGTTTCGTCGTAGTCTACTTGTTAGGAGTCTCAATGCCCTAGGCCCTCCTTCATAATACCTTTCCCTTAAGTATAGTCATTTTTGTTATGTTTGGTAGTCAAGTATTCCCAAAAACTCTTTTATATTGGGCTAATCTCTTCCCCCTTCCCTTCCATTTCCTGTTGTTATTCTCTTTCTAGGAGTGCTATCTGTTCCTTTAAGAATGTTGTCCTTTCCTCCCTTTTCTCTTTAAGTGAGTGGAAATTGCTATAAATTTACCTCTGATAATAGCCTTTATTGTGTCCCATAATATACCTGGCTTTACCTCTGGTGTATCATTATCTTTTATGGCTTGTTCTAGTGTGGTTTTAATTGTGGTCTGAACTTCCTTATCTTGCAGCAAAGATGTATTCGGTCTCCAAAAAGTGACACGTTTCACTGGTCCCAAAGCTACTTTTAAAATTGGGGGCATGGTCAGATAAAGTAATATCTCCCAGCCAGGAGTCCCTACGTATACCAAGAGAGTCCCTAGGAACGAGACAATAGTCAAGTCTAGAGTAAGACTGGTGAGCTTGTGAAAAAAAAAAAAGTATATTGTTTACTATCCTTATGCATTGTCCGCCAGACATCCATTAGCCCCGTCTCTCCCAACAATCCTGACACCTTCTTTGCTGTCCCATTCTCCTTTCGGAATACTTGAGTTGATGAGTCTTTAGCTGCGTTTAATCTGATGTTGAAATCTCCTCCTATAATCAGGTATCCTTCTGCCCATTCCATTACTCTTAAGTATTAGGTCCCTATAGACCTGTATATCTGACCCCGGTGCTATATAGACGGACACCAAGGTGATCATGGTTCCATTATAGACCCCCTTAACACAAGCATATCTACCCCACCTATCCACCAGGGTATCTTTATGTTCAAATGTAGTTTTATTGGGGATTAATACTGCGGTGCCTCTTCTATGACCTTTTTTATACGAGGAATTTACCACAAGCTGATATCCAAATGTTTTCAGTTTAGAATGTTCCCCATACTTAGATGTGTCTCTTGCAGCAGTATTAAGGCGGCGTCCATTCTGCGAATATTTGTCATTATTCTACTACGTTTAACAGGATGTGTAAGTCCATTCACATTGTAGGATACCACCATGACATCTGTCCTATCCATATTTATCCTTTTTCCTGCATCCCTTGTAAAAACCCCTTATAGTTCTTCCATGTTCGTCCCTACTCCTCTCACTTTTATTTTCTGTCCATTCTATACTCCCTTTTAGATCCCAAAGCATGTCATAAACTGTAGCAGTCACAACTGTGTTGAACAACAATACCAACAAAATGTATAACTGTTTTAAACCTTGGTGTATTTACATCATGTGGAACGTCTCCTCTTTTGCAGAGTTCTATCTCCAGCACTCTTCACTCAAGAGTGCCAGACCGAGGGATTTTGTTTCACCACCCCTTCAGGCAACACCCCTTGAAAGCCCAATAAAGAAGTCTTGGGCTTCAGTAAGCACTACTGCATGTGACGTCCCTGCCAGACAATCTAAAAGTTATTGTCCGGCCATCAGCAGTAGAACTCCAAGAGAAAAAAAAAAAGACCACGGGGTAAAAAAGAGAGAAAATAACCCCCAATCACCCAAACCATTTCGTAGTGTACTGATGTTTTGTACTTATTCCCCACTGCAGAGGTCGCTCGTGTTGTCTTAAAAATAGAGAACATTCTGTTTCCTACCCTCAAATTGAGCGTATCCCAGGCGTTTCATCATTGGAACAGCCCTTCTATAAACCTGTTTGTTGGATCCATAGCCTATTTAATTCCAAAAGATTCTACAGTCGCACAACCTAAGCAGCTACTCAGATATTAACTTTCATATCTAAATCTACAATTTACCTGCTGTCTTACTGTAAAATAAAACTGATCCAAAAGTATGTTGTAGAATCTAGTATTATTTGACTTTATCATTTGTTAGTTATTAGTCTTAAGAACCCTTTTCAAAGAAAATGAGATGCCTGTGTTTCCCATTACCTAAATTGTGAAGTTGATTGAAAGAGGTAAACTTAGGCTGTGAACACAAGCATGGGCATAGTATTCAGTAAAGAATGTTTCTTTTTTTAAAACTACTTTCACCACCTTAAGAACAGTGTCCTCAGTTGTCCACGATACCATTTTATCTGCCCAGTAAGTCTTTTTTGTCCACAGCATGGAATTGGAACAAGAAAAATAAAAACTAAACTATATACGCCTTATTTAAATCTCCAGGTACTGTTCTCTCATTTCAGTCCGTTCACCAGCTTTTTTTTTCCTGGGGCAAAGTACTTGTCTCACGAGTCAACAAGAGAGACCCCAGTAAATTTCGAGAAA
The DNA here is from genome assembly GCA_016271365.2 of Neoceratodus forsteri. Taxonomy (NCBI): domain Eukaryota; kingdom Metazoa; phylum Chordata; order Ceratodontiformes; family Ceratodontidae; genus Neoceratodus; species Neoceratodus forsteri. The sequence continues at coordinate 368,671,108 of CM028132.1, read as the reverse complement.
GAGCTGTAAGACATATGTTTTCCGAAGAGAGGAAAACCTTCCTACCAGTTCAGTCCCGAGTATCTTTGTTTCCCTCTCGTCGAGCCCCCTGCATCTTGTTTATCAGTTGTTGGTATGCTTGAAGGGAAGCAATCAATGACGCACGTTCATTGCAACCCCTCTTTCTGGTGTTGGTTGCTACCATCCAGTCAGAGCGTCCTGCAGAGGATTGCTGGAGATTGTAGTTTTTTCTTGGGATTTCTCTTGGCTCCAAAAGGCCTTTTTCCAGCGAGGCCTGCCGTGCTTCCTCAGCTGAATCGTAGGTTCTCTGCCCCTCGGACCAAATATTTGCATCCGGGTCAGATAAGGCGTGTGGAAACGGATCCCTTTTGCTTTTAATTTTTCAATGATATCCACGTACTGTACCCTTAGACGCTGCATCTCCGGAGGGAAGTCGTGATCAAAAAAAAGAGTCTGGTTGTCCAGTACTTTACTTCTTTCAATTTCCATGCTCTAGCCAGAATGTCCTCTTTAATTTTATAACTATTAAATTTCATAATGATCGATCTGGGTCTCATGTTAGGGTCTGTCAGCTTGGGCTGTAGAGCTCGATGGGCCCTTTCGAGACCTAACTTATATCCCCCTTATAGTTGCAGGACATCCGTAAGGATGAAGGAAAGAATAGTTGAGTACCTAGAGGTCAGTGGAGCACAGGATCCAAGGCAGCATGGGTTCACAGCGGGAAGGTCATGTCAGATGAATCTAATAGATTTCTTTGACTGGGTGACCAAAGTAGTAGACCAGGGAGGGGCTATGGACATGGCCTACCTAGACTTTAGCAAGGCATTTGACACAGTCCCACACAAAAGATTATTAGTCAAATTAACCAGCCTGGGAGTGGGTCCCAGGGTGGTAGCCTGGGTAAAACATTGGCTGGACAACAGGACACAGAAGGTAATTGTAAATGGAGTCCACTCTGAAGAAAGGGCGGTTACTAGTGGGGTACCGCAGGGTTCAGTATTGGGTCCAGTCCTTTTAATGTCTTCATCAGTGGCATTGCAGAGGGACTGAAGGAAAGTATGCCTTTGCAGATGACACAAAAGATCTGCAACAGGGTTGATACACAAGGAGGCGTGGAAAGGATGAAAAGGGACTTGGCAAGGTTGGAGGAATGGTCAGGCGTGATGGCAGCTAGGATTCAGTGCAAAAAGTGCAAATAATGCACCTGGGAAACAAGAACCCAGGGAAGAATACACAATGGGTGGGAGGTAGTAACAACAACAAAACAGGAAAGGGACCTGGGGTAATCATATCAGATGACCGTAAGGTTAGCAAGCAATGTGAGAAGGCAGTAGGGAGGGCCGGGGGTATACTGGGATGTATAGGGAGAGGCATCAGCAGCAGAAAACAGGAAGTTGTTATCCCTCTGTACAGACAGTTGGTGAGACCCCATCTGGAACACTGTGTCCAGTTCTGGAGACCCCATCTCCGCAAGGACATAGACAGGATGGAGGCAGTCCAGAGGAGGGCAACTAAAATGGTGCAGGGTCTGCAAGAGAAGCCATATGAGGAGAGACTAAAGGAGCTTAATATGTATACCCTCGAGGAAAGAAGGGAGAGGGGGGACATGATAGAAACTTTCAAGTACCTCAAGGGAATCAACAAAGTCCAAGAGGGTAGCATCTTTCAGAAAAAGAGACTTGCAAGAACAAGGGGACACAATTTAAAGATAGAAGGAGGGCAGTTCAGGGGCAATGTGAGGAAGTATTATTTCACAGAGAGGGTAGTGGATGCATGGAACAGCCTTCCTGAGGAAGTTGTGGAGTCTAAAACTGTGGGAGAATTCAAGAATGCATGGGACAGACATAAGGCAATTCTTGTGGGGGGCAGGAAGATATAGGCTGTTGGTTAAATAGGATCTGCGGCCTATCCTGTAGGTAGGGAAATGGGCAGACTAGATGGGCCTAGTGGTCCTTATCTGCCGTCAAAGTCTATGTTTCTATGTAAGTAGATCTGTTAAAAAGTCTGTCATTGGCACAGTCTCAGTACCTTCAGGCAGGCCATATAGCCTTAAATTGTCCCTTCTCGACCTACTCTCTAGGTAGATACAGTTTTCTTGCAGGCATTCTGTTTGTTCGGCCAGTGCTTGAATTATGAGGGCTGTCTGCGTTGACCCCTCCACAACTCCTACTCTGTTTTCAGCTGCTTCCTGTCGGTTTTCCAAGCCTGTTAGTTTTTGGTGCAGAGATCTAAATTCTTGTTTATTCTCTGCTCTCATTTCCTTTATTTCGTTAAAAAACTGTTCAAATCGGTTTCTGGAGAGTTGGTCTTGTTCTTCTTCAGTGTCGGCCATGCTCACCAGAGAAGGGCTCCTACTCGAGATTGGTGCTATCTGGGTCGTTCTCTCGCCATCCTTAACTTTAGGATTTGTTTGAGCCCTCGAGCTTCTATGGTGATCCTTAAAGCGCCCTGGTGTGGCCATCTTTCCACTTTTGGTGGGGTTATAACTCTTTAAAATATGATTTTAGTGCTGGGGTGAGGAGCTGTTCTCTCAGGTCCCTGCTGGCGGCTCTGTGACGTCACCGGAAGTCCCCTGGTGGCCAGCATTTTGGACTACGTGTGGTCTCTTCCCCAAAGGGGGACTTCGGTCGACGACTGTTAAGGTGTACCTGGCAGCTCTCTCTGCTTACTGGGCGCGGGTTGGTCAGCAGTCGGTGGCACAGGTGAAGGTGATCTGGCGATTTTTTTCAAAGGCTTAGATCACGTTTCCCCTCAGGTGCGTGAACCACCACCACCGTGGGACTTGTTGCTGGTTTTGGCAAAGCTCATGAGCAAGCCATTTGAACTGATGCACAGGTGTGACATGTCTCACCTGTCATGGAACACTGCCTTCCTGGTGGCTATCATGTCAGCCAGAAGAATCGGTGAACTCCAGGCGTTTTCGGTGGAGTCTTCTTACCTGGTCTTCCACAGGGACAAGGTTGTCCATCGCCCCAACCCAAAGTCCCTCCCGAAGGTTGTGTCGGAGTTTCACCCGAATCAGGTGATGACTCTTCCGGTGTTCTTCCCGAATCACATCTTGGAGGCTGAACACAGGCTCCATACTCTGGACCTGAGGTGAGCGCTCGCTTACTACAGAGAGCGCACGGCTGGAGTTCGGGGAGAGGTTGGCCAGCCGTTTGTCATCTGTGCTGAAGCCACACCTGGCAGACCTGCAGCCAAGCGGACAATTGGCAGGTGGATCACTTCCTGCATTGATCTCTGCTATAGGTTGGCGGGAAGGGAGCCTCCCGGAGGGCTGAGGGCTCATTTCACCCGTCATACCGCTGTGTTGGTGACTGCTTCCAAGGACGTCCCTATCCAGGAAATCTGCAGGGCTGCTACCTGGAAGTCAGCACACACCTCTTTTCCCATTACTACATTGACCTAGAGTCAGGTCGGGATGCTGGTTTTGGGGCCTCGGTTCTCCAGTCACTGTTCCCTAAGTAGGGGGTGTACACCTTGCCTCCCTCCTTGAGTCCTCCTGGAGAACTGCTAGGAGTCTGCCAGAGCATGTGGATAAGTACACCATATCCATGTCCCTAGAAACACAGGTTACTCACCTGTAACAGTAGTTCTGAGAGTGGTATATGGTGTACCTCCTCACGGACCCACCCGACTTCCCGAGGCTCAGGTGCACAACCTCTGCTTCTAGCGGGTAAGATCTGGTGTCATGGGGCGGAGCCGAGGGATATACCACCCGGGTGGGTGGGAGGAGCCAGCTTGAAGACTTCCCAGCAACTCTTAAAGGGAAAGGACACTGCCTGAATGTGTGGATGTACACCATATACCATTTCTAGAACTACTGTTACAAGTAAGTAACCTGTGTTTACTCACCTGTAACAGTAGTTATAGGAGTGGTATGATGCTTTCTTGATTTCATTTATTTATTTCAAAAGTTTTACCAGAAAAGACATACTGAGCTGAATAGCAGCTTGTTTCCAGATGTGTCCTGCATGTGATGTACATCCACACTAAGCCACCTGACCTCCCCTGGCAAGTGGCACACAAGTCTTGCCTCCAGCGGGTAAGGTCTGATGTCATGGGGCAGTGCCGAGGGAGTTACCTCCCAGGTGGGTGGGAGGAGCCAGCATGAAGACATTCCAGCAGGAATTAAAGGATAAAGTAGCACTACCAGAAGTGTGTATGTACATCATGTACCACTCCTAGAACTACTTTTACAGGTGATTAACCTGTCTTTTTTGATCGCTCAATCCAGGGTCTGGAGTTTTCTAACGAGACGTGTTGTGCCTCTCTTGGAAAGGGAAGTTTCTGTGTGCATTTACTCCCTTCCCCCTACTTTAGAGGGTTCTGATCAATCTCCAGATGGAAAGAGCCATCACAATCATCCTCATTGTCCCCTTTTGGCCTCGTTAGATCGGGTTTCCTTTACTGCAGCAGCTGACGGTGGAACCTCCAGTACCTTTTCCTCTGTGCACCGGCTTGCTCTCCCAGAACCGGGGCACTCTGGTCCATCCGGACCTCGGATCCTTGCATCTTCACGCCTGGCTCCTGAGGACGTAGCCATGGCTCGGTTCGGGGTGTCACCTAAGGTGGCTGAAGTCCTGGTGGCGACTAGAAAGCCTTCCACTAAGGTCACTTGTTCTATGAAGTGGAAACGTTTTGCGCTGTGGGCCGCTTCACGTCAGCAGGATCCCTTCATTTGTCCAGTGTATCAGATTCTGGAGTACTTGCTGTCTCTTTCAGACTCTGCCTTTCATGTGCCTGTTGGTGGCTGTACAGTGGCACAACTGGAGGTGACCCGTAGTTTTCGGAGAGGTATTCTTCACCTGAAGCCTCCTATCCGCAATCCAGTCCCGCCTGGAGACTTGAATTTTGTGTTAGAGAAACTTACTTTGGCTCCTTTTGAGCCAGCCATGACTTGCGAGCTATGCTTTTTGTCATGGAAAGCGTTATTTTTAGTTGCAGTCACTTCTGCTCGAAGGATTTCAGAGCTACAGGTTCTCATGTGTTAGCAGGTTTATTTGGTTTTCCAGAAAGTAGTGGTGTATCTGCATACTAACCCTAATTTCTAGGGACGTGGATATGTTGTTCAATCCATACTTGTAGGCAGGTACCTTGCTGCTTTAAGATGGGCCGGAAGGTCTTCAAGCTGGCTCCTCCCACCCAGCCTGGTGGTAAAATCCTCGGCTCCGCTCCATGACGCCAGATCTTCCTTACTGTTTGGAAGCTCAGGTTCCCTCCTTAGCGCCCTGTATTTTGTAAGCCTAGATCCTAAATCTTTGGATTTTTCCCAAACTTGACTCCCTTGCGGCTGGGATGGATGTCATATCCGTTCCCGGGTTCCGTCAGTGCCCTTGCGGGCAGATGATGTCTCACGCCGATTCTCACGCCATGTGCGTTTACTTCCTTGGTCTCGACCCCGACCCGCAGGCTTGCAGCCTCTGTCTGTCCTTCTCCCCTTTGGTACTCGAGGACCGTGCTGTCCGACTCCAACTAGGGCGACTGGAGAAATGGCTCCTGCCAGTTAAATCGAAGGAGGCCCGTTGGGTGGTGTCCGCGGTGGTGGGCTCCACGGAGCAGCTGGAACTGCTTACGTCCCTTGAGGAGGAGGCGGCCCAGGCCGCGGCCTCATCCTCCTTGGTGTCGGCCTTTATCCTGCTCTCCCTGGGCTCCTCCTGCACAGCTTCCCTTCAGGAGCTTTGTCAGCCCCTCTCTACCAAGGGAGATGGTCCTTCGGGGTCTCATACCTCTCGGTCTAAGAAGAAGGACCACAAAGGTAAGTCCCAGCGTTGATGTTCATGGGAGCGGGAGAGGTCTCGCTCCCTGGATCGTCGTCTCTCGACTTTGGTTGAGGTTGTTGCCCGGGCCGCTGGTTTCTTGGAGTCCCTGACAGACCAGCCGGCCGAGTCTCCTGTCATCGAGGCCGAGATTGTTCTCGAGCCCACTGACAGGTTGTCGACCGAGGAGGCCGACAACTGTCAGACACCGGTTCCCCCGGTGCCCTCCGAGGACTTGTCTCGGCTTCCAGAGCCGACGTCCCCAGTCAAGGACCCTGAACCGGCGGAGCTGCGGGTTTCCCCTGCTCCTTCCTCGACCTGCCGTCAGTGCCACCGACGGTCGAGGTCCTCTTCCGCTTTGGGTAAGTCCTGCCGAAGTCGGCGGTCCCAGTCCCAACACCGCAGAAAGCGGCGCTGCCGCTCATCCTCCTTGGCTGAGGAGAGGCTCCAGCACAAGTTGCGTCGGTGCTATGAGGATCTTATGTGGCAGCAACTTCTTTTAGCCGGCAACAAGCCGACTCCGGCGATTTACGTGGCTGTCGCCAGACCGGCCGAAGCAGTCTCCTGACCCCGGTTCCTCGGTCAAGGACCTGGTTCTGACCGCTCAGCCTAGATCGGCTGCCCCGCCCATTGTGGTGGAACTCAGGAGTCCCGATGAAACATCAACCTGCTGGAGCTCTGGGCGGTCCGGCTAGCCCTAACCGCCTTCGCTTTGTTTGTTTGGGGTCAAGTGGTCCAGGTCCAGACAGACAACACCACGACCATGTACTGTCTCAACCGACAGGGTGGGACACGTTCCTTGCCTCTGTGCAAGGAGGCTCTTTGCATATGGTCTCTCGTGCTCAGCCTGGAGGCGGATCTCCTAGCCATCCATGTGGCAGGAGTCTCGAACAGTCTGGCCGATGCCCTCAGCCGGATAGGCGATGCATCTCATGAGTGGTCTTTCCTGCCGGAGGTAGTGCAAGACCTGTTCTCCTTCTGGGGCATGCCTCAGGTGGATCTGTTTGCCTCCAGGGAGAATGCAAAGCTAAGGCTGTTCCACGCCCACCCCCCCCCAGCAGGGCTCACTGCAGGGGGAAGCCTTCTCGAGGCCATGGAACCCAGGCCTCTTCTACGCCTTTCCTCCATTTCCCTTGATCCACAAGGTGCTTCTGAAGGCAAGGAGGGACAAGGCGCAGGTGATTCTGGTAGCCCCAGACTGGCCTCGCCAGTTCTGGTATCCAGATCTTCTCAGCCTCAGCTCCAGGCTCCCGAGGCGACTTCCAGCCTGCCCGGACCTGCTCTCCGTCAACAAGGGGAAGGTACTCCATCCAGACCTTCAGTTCCTGTACCTGACGGCCTAGTTCCTGAGCGGCTAGAGTTCCAGGCCTTGGGTCTTTCCGACAAGGTTCTCAAAGTTGTTGAGGCGTCCTGTAAGGAGTCGACCAGAAAATGTTATGCCTTTAAATGGAAGAGATTCTCCATTTGGTGTCAGGGCAAGGGGTTGGACCCTTCGTCCTGCCCGTTGGTTAGCATTTTGGACTACCTGTGGTCCCTTTCTCAGCAAGGGCTTCGGTCGACGACCCTTAAGGTGCACCTGGCGGCCATCTCTGCTTACCGGGTGCGGGCCGGCAAGCAGTCAGTGGCGCTGGAGAAGGTGGTCGGGCGCTTTTTCAAAGGCCTAGATCACATATCCCCTCCGGTGCGTGAACCTCCACCTCTATAGGATCTACTGCTGGTATCTGCTGGTATTGGCCAAGCTTATGGGCAAGCCATTCGAACCGATGCACAGGTGTGATATCTCCCACCTGTCGTGGAGGACCGCCTTCTTGGTGGCTATCACATCAGCCAGAAGGATCTGGGAGCTCCAGGTACTTTCCATTGAATCTCCTTACCTGGTCTTCCTCAGGGACAAGGTTGTCCTGCGCCCCCATCCGAAATTTCTTCCGAAGGTGGTGTCAGAGTTCCACTTGAATCAGGTCCTCACTCTACCGGTGTTCTACCTGAATCGCACCTCGGAGGGCGAGTACAGGCTCTATACCTTGAACCTGAGAAGAGTGCTCGCGTACTATAAAGAGTGTACGGTGGAAGTTCGGGGAGAGGTTCGCCAGCTGTTTGTCACCTACGGTGAAGCCGCACCTGGCAGACTTGCAGCCAAGCGGACGATTGGCAGGTGGATCACTTCCTGCATTGATCTCCGCTATAGGTTGGTGGGCAAGGAGCCTCCCAGAGGGATAAGAGCTCATCCTACCTGCCATACTGTTGTGTCGATGGCTGCTTCTAGGGATGTCCCTATCCAGGAAATCTGCAGGGCTGCTACCTGGAAGTCAGCACACACCTTCATTTCCCATCACCACATCGACCTTGAGTCACGCCGGGATGCTGGTTTTGGGGCCTCAGTTCTGCAGTCCCTCTTTCCTAAGTAGGGGGTGTGCGCCTTGCCTCCCTTCTCCCAGAGAACTGCTAGGAGTCTGCCAACAAGTGTGGATTCAACAACCTATTAATGACCCTAGAAATACAGGTTACTCACCTGTAACAGGAGCTCTAGGAGTGGTATATGTTGTTCATCCACACAGACCCACCAGACTTCCCCAGCTGCGGACGCACACAACCTGGCTTCCAGCGGGCTAGATCTGGCGTCATGGGGCGGAGCCGAGGATTTTACCACTAGGGTGGGTGGGAGGAGCCAGCTTGAAGACCTTCCTGCCCATCTTAAAGCGGCAAGATACCTGCCTAGAACTGTGGATGAACAACATATACCACTCTTAGAACTCCTGTTACAGGTGAGTAACTTGTATTTTTTTCCTAAAGTGGTGTCTTAGTTTACTTTAAACCAGTCCATCCACCTCCCTGTTTTATTTTCCCAGAGCATGCCAATCCAGAGGAAGCATTGCTCCACACTTATAGAATTCTGCGTTACTATACACAGCATACGAAGGACTATGGGAAGTCCTCCCAGTTGTTTGTTTCTGTCATCCCTGGCAAAGATGGCGCTCCTGTTTCAAAACAATGTCTGTTCAAGTAGTTGTCCAACTGTATCACTTATTGTTACAAGAAGTATGGCAAGGATTTTCCTGGGGTTGTTTTTCGCCACTCCACCAGAGGCATGGCCACCTCAGTTGCCTGTTTAAGGAATGTGTGAGCTGCAGAGATCTGTGCTTCTGGATGATGCTTGGAGTTCTGTCCACACCTTTACCAAGCACTACAGTCTGGATTTTGCCTCTACGCATATGGTGAACTTTGGTCTAGCCGTCCTCCAGGGCATACTTTCTTAGTCTCGAGGTTTCCTCCATCCAAACTGTGCGGTCTACTGACTGAACTGCTTGGGACTTGTTCCATAGGTGTGACCTGCTGCAAGAGATACCCCTGAAGTCAGATAGTACAGTTATGTAAGAACATATCGCAACTGTAGATCTGCCAGGGAATCTCTTGCAGCAGGCCATACTATCTCTCTCTCTTACTTCCCCCAGATCTGGGAGGCCCTTCTATGCCTCTACCTCTTCCTCCATTATTTTCTTTTTGGCAAGAACCTTCGATTCCGCCTCGGATCCCTCAACTAGGACGAAGTGGCTTATGGTCTCTGGTGGGAGGACTGAGGAGGGTGCTGGGGCTGCCCACTCTTATAGGATAGGCCAATGGCAGCGTAGGATATCAGAATGGGGGGCCCCCTTGTAGATTGTTAGCTGGAAAAGTTTCCGTGTGGTCCTGGTGCCTGGCGGATATAGTTTAATAGGAGTGGCCTGCTGCAAGAGATTCCCTCGCAGATCTACTGTTATGGTAAGTTCTTACATAACTGTACTTTCCCATAACTAAGGCTCAGTTGGACCTGGTAGCAGTGATGGTATCCTGGACAATGTTGCACAGTGTCTGGGAACTCCATTTCTGCCTACATTTTCTACAGGCAGGACAGGGCAGTTAGGGATGGCATCAGAGCCAGAGGATAGGGAGCAGAAGGGAAGCACTACCACTGTGGCCCTTAGGGTGCAGCTGTCCCAAGGATAAGGTGAAGGTCAACAGGAATGGGTTAGCTTATAGGCCATATATAGGAGCAGGCAGGGGATGGGACTCTGGAAGATGAGATAGGAGGGTAGATATATATATTGGAATGCCCCGGTAACATCAAGACCAGAAATCAGGGGCTAATAGAAGCATTCCAGGATGGATTTGTGTCATAGGAACTATCAAGAGAAGAAGCAACTTAAACCTAATTCTAACAGAAACTGTTCGTGAAGCTACTCTAAAGGAATCTTTGTAGAACAGTGACCATTGTTCAGCATTGTGCTGGAGGCCAATCATACCAGTTCTAGCCCCAGTAATGCTCAGATATTCCTAACTTTATTTATTTATTTAGTTTTTGTTGACCGGGTAAGTGCACTAGACAAATCCTACCTATTTTCAGGCACGACCCGGGGGAGGGGGATACAGATGAATGCCAACTGACCTTGAACCATATTAAGCTGTTGGTGGTATTTTTAGTGAATGAGGGAAATTTGGCCAGGACACCAGGGAGATTCCCCTACTCTTTTCAATAAGTGCCATGGGATCTTTAACATCCTCCTGAACTACCACCAATCCAGGCAGATGGGGCCTCGGTTTAACGTCTCATCCGAAAGACGGCACCTCAGAAGTGCAGCACCCCCTCATGCTGCACTACAATGTCAGTATTGGGGTATTAACCCAAGTGCCAGATGTGGGAACTGAACCCACAGCCCTCTGATCTCCCGGCCTCAGAGGCGAGTGTGCTACTTACTGAGCCACTGACACTGCTTATGCAGTAAGCCTGAGGGGTTGGACTGCCCGGAGAGATAGAACACATGCAAATGATGGAACACTTTGCATGTGAGTATCTTTCAAACACTGCATCTACCAACTGTCTGTGTTCTGACCTCTTCAGATTTTTCTCTCTGCCTGAAAAGTCTTGTCACTTGGAGTGCCATTTGTCCACTTTCTCCTGCTATCCCAGTTCCTTTTTCCTTCTCCATTGGTTCGGTTCCTCGGTTTCTCCCGGTTCCGGAACCGACTGCAACAGCTAAAAAAAAAAAAAAAAAAAAATTTTTTGCGGTTGGTGTTGTTTCTTTTGTTTTAACGTCATGAAACCTAGAAAGAAGACAGGTGAACCCGGTTTCAAAAACTGTTTGCAGTGTGAAGTGTTTGCAATGGCAGATAAGCACACTTTATGTGTGACTTGTCTGGGTTTTGAGCATTTAAGAGAGGAATGTGAAGTCTATAAGACATTCCCTGAAAAAACTATTGAAAATCACCTTGAAAGGCTTAAAAAGAAAACTCCTAGGGGTCCCTCGAGCTCTGACCAGCTGACACTCCAGGCTACTGTGGTTGAACCCATATCTACAGCTGTCCCTGTCCCTGAGACGGGCGAAAAGGGCACAAAAAGAATAAATGAACCATTTGACTCCCCGGTTCCTTCTAAGAGAACAAAGAAATTCTTTCTCCCGGTTCCTTCTAAGAGAACAAAGAAATTAAAAAATACGGAACCCTTGCCTTCCAAACCGGGGACTTCTATACCTAGTCTGCCTTATGCCTTTGGCCCAGGAGATTGCCCAAGCATTTAAAATAATTCAGACATTGCAGACTATTATCCCTCCTGAACAGCCTCCTGCCCCTGCTCAGAGTCCCCAGGATGGCAACAAGGTTCAGCCCTTTCCTTCTGATGGAGGAGATTTTGATGATGATGGTTTTGGTGAGGAGGAAGAGCCAATAGAACCAGAAGTGTCCCCTGAACAGGACTTTGGTTCCCCTCCAAGAATGTCTGAGGATTATTTATCTCACTTTTCCTTTGTCAGGAGGATGGCAGATGCACTAGACATCTCCACCACTGATCAAGTTGAAGACGAGGAGGAGGTGGATTATATGGAAATAATGGGGCTGACACCCATAAAAACCCTCCTCCTCTCTGTGTATAAATATTTTAAGAAAGATGACTTGAAGCTTCTTCAGGTGCCAAATTCCATCCCTCCCCTTATTTTATGTATTTATTTAATTATTGAAATAGTTTCACCAGGAAAGGCACACTCAGCAACAAGATGCTCGTCTCCCGGTGCGACCTGGGGAAGGGGGTACAAGGGGGTTGGATAACACGCAGGTTATCAACTGAGCAAATAACAGAGGCAAGTAGCAGCATATGGATACAATTACATTAAACGACAAGTAACAACACATGGAGTACATTGGGTATTGTATGGAGCATATAACAATTACTTGACATATTGCGGCAAAATTTAGCACACAGTAATATGCAGGTATAAGCAACAGGAGACATAGAACACATGATGGTGCAGGACAAAAAGGCACAGGACAAAAGTGCATAGGTTGAGGCTATATGTCAGCATTTATAGCAAAGCTAAGGCCACTGGTCGGGCAGTGGGAAGGGGAGCAGTTGACGCATTGCCGAGTCAGGTACAGGAGCAATTAGTGGTGAGGAAGTTAGCTAGGGCGGTAGAAAGAAAGTGGTCAGAGGAGGAATGCCGAATTTGAGGTGGGAGATCATTCCATAGCTTGGGTAACTGGTGTGAGAGGGCGGCTTGCCCGGCAGTAGTCTTCCGCCTAGGGATTGATAGTTGGCAGTAGACGCAGGATCTAAGATAATGGGCGGGGGGGGGGCAGCTTAGAGCATGGAGGAGAGGTAGGAAGGGATGGTGCCAAGCCATAGATTAGATACATATTTAGCACAGTGTGAAATGTGGCGCTTTCCGAGGGTCGGTAGTGCCAGGGAACGGTAAAGGTTGCAGTGTTGGGTAAGGGGTGAGGCATCGAGAGCAAAGCGCTAGAAGACATTACAAAGTGTGTCCAGCTTACATAGGGTAGACTTAGGGGCTGCACCAAAAAACAATGTCACAGTAATCAAAGGAGGGAAGTATCATCTTCTGGACCAGTTCACATCGGATGGGGGGAGGGAGGCTACTGCGGTTCCTATAAAGTGCACCGAGCATGTGGCGTAGTTTTTTTGAAATAGCATCAATGTGGTCTGAGAAGGAAAGATGGCAGTCGAGCCATACCCCCAAGTAGCGGAATGAGGAGACATCTTCGAGTTTTTGACCATCCAGTGTGTGGAAATAGGGAAGGGATGGGAGTCTGGACAGGTGTTGTCGTGTGCCAAACAGCATCATGACAGTTTTTTTTACATTTAGGGAGAGCTGGTGAGAGCTGAACCATTGCTGTACTTTGTTGAAGTCGGCTTGGAGGTTAGTTTGTACCACTTCAGGGTCGGAGCCTGAGGAGAAGACTACAGTGTCATCTGCATTCATGTGGATTGAGATAGTAGAACAGATAAGCGGTAAGTCGTTTAGGAATATAGAGAACAGTATGGGTCCCAGAACCGACCCCTGGGGGACACCGGTAGTTAAGAGAAGAGGGGAGGAGATGGCATTTGCTACTCTAACAGACTGGGTTCTGCCAGAGAGGTAAGATCTGAACCAATTGGTAGCAGCAACAGAGAGGCCTGATTCAGCGAGACAAGAGAGCAATATGGGGTGGGAGATGGTGTCGAAGGCTTTTGCAAGGTCAACGAAGACGGCTGAGGTGATCAACCCACTGTCCATACCAGTCAGGATGGAGTCGGTAAGCCTTATCAGGGAGGATGCAGTGGAGTGTCACTGTCTAAAACCTGACTGGTAGGGTGTGAAGAAATTAGAGTTGATGAGGAAGGAAGTAAGTTGGGTGAGCACAAGGTGCTCTTGTAGCTTTGCTAGTACTGGGAGGAGGGAAATAGGGCGGTATTTGGAGGGGGAGGTGGGGGTACCTCCTTTTGGGAGGGGGATGACAGTGGCGTGCTTCCATGCTTGGGGGATGGCAGTGGTGGCAAAGGATTGGTTTAAGAGTTTGGCAAGTGGAGTTGCTATGGCGGTGGCGGAGAAGTAGAGGAGTTTAGGGTCCAAGCCATCTGGGGATTTGCCTTCCGAAGGGTTTAGAGAAAGTAGTGCATCTAGGGCATCTGCTGCAGAGATGTCATTGAAGGAAAAGGAGTGAGGCCTAGTCAGGTTCATTACGTCTGTAGAGGGTGCGATAGGTGCAGTGTTTGGCAGGGCAGAGAGGAGAGTGACAGCACAAGTGGAGAAATATATGTTGAACTCAGTAGCGACTGCTGTTGGCTCAGCGAGAATGGAGTTGTTAATATTTAGAATTGGAGTGGGATTGGCAGCTGGTGGGATGAAGAGGGAGTGAATGACCTTCCAGAATTTTGAGGGGTTATTTAGGTTGGACTGTAGGGAGCTGCTGAAGTACTCTGCTTTAGCTAGGCGAGTGGCTCTGGTACACTTGTTTCGGAGCATGCTGTATGTGGAGAGATGTTGTGGGAGGCGTAATGATTTATGCGTTTTCCAGGCTTTGTCACAGGTGGTTTGACATGCAATCAGTTCTTGGGTGATCCACAGCAGATGGTTGCGTCGTACCCTTGTACGTCGCAGTGGGGCATGTTTGTCCCAGATGCTGAGGAAAGTGTCTTTAAAGTGGAGAAAGGTGTCGTCAATGGAGTCCATAATAAGGGTGGGGGCCCACTTTGCTAATGCAAGGTCGTCTAACACTGGGGCGAGATTGAGGGATTTGAAGGAGCGTTGGACTAGAAATTTAGGGGGGGATTTTGGTGGTGGATTTTGCGCACTAAAAAGTAACGTGGTGGTCACTGAGGGAGTCAGGAAGAATACCGGCATTTATGACCCGGTGAGGGTGTGTGGTAAGAGCCCAATCGAGGAGTGAGTGGTTACCAGATTTTAGGTTAAGCTGGGTGGGCTCAGTAATGATTTGAGAGCGGTTTAGAGCAGCAATTTCAGTTCTGGTTTTGTTGCGGGCAGCAGCTAGCCAGCTGTGGTTTAGATCGCCCATAATATAAAGTTCCCCTGTCAGGGTTAGGCAGGAGATTTGCTTGAGGTTGATGACAGCAGAGGACGGTGTGCCAGGTCAGCAGTATATTCCTGCAATGTAGATTGGTAGCGAGAAGGGGAGTGTCAGCTGGAGTAAAATTAATTCATAGATTTTAGGTTCACTTGGCTGGGATAACCAAATAGTGCAAGTCCGAGTTGACGTAGATGGCAACTCCGCCGCCTCTTGTGGCTCTGTCCTGGCGGGCCAAAGTGTAGCCTGGAATGACGACAGAAGAGTCTCTAATGTTTTTTGTGAGCCAGGTTTTGGACAAGGTGAGGATATCTGGAGCATAGTGGGCAGCAAGTAGCTGGAGGGAGTCAAGTTTATGGACTAGGCTTCTTATATTTAGGTGCAGGAGGCACAGGCCACGTGGGAGAGGGTCTCCAGGGAGAAGTGAGGAAGTGTCTGATGTAGGAGGGGGGCTTGCAGCGATTGAGAGGGTGTGTGTGGTTTGGGGGCCAGGGTTTCGGTGGATGTCACCTGCGGCAAGGAGCAGGAGCACAAGAGATAGGTAGTGGGCGAATAGCTGTTTGTGACTGACGGTGAGCGGACATCTCTTAGTTAGAAGGCTTGAGTGATTATTTGGAGCTGGGCAAGGGGGGAGTAGTTGAAAAGTAAACCAGCAGAGTGATGGGACGAAGAGAAAAGGGCTGGGATGTGTGGCTGAGTGAGTCCAGGCTAGGGTGAAAGGGAGAGTGGATGCCGGAGAGGAGGAGTGGGGAAGCCCAGTGAGGTTGGGCAGGAAAAGGGGGGGCATGGGAGAGGTGGGTGGCATGTTGGAGAGGAGTGGAGGGAGGAAGAAGAGAACACGGATGAGCAGTGGCAGGAAGCCTAGTAGTTGGGCCATGGCACGGATCAAGCGTTAGAAAACCCCTAACTGTTGTGGCAGCTTAGAGGGGACAGGCATAGAGGGCCAGGAAATGAGTGGTTCCTGTGGGAGGATGGAGGACCAGTGAAATTTAAGGCCTAGATAACCAATGGTGTGGCTGGCAGTAGCCATTAGGAGT
Organism: Neoceratodus forsteri; assembly: GCA_016271365.2. Classification (NCBI taxonomy): domain Eukaryota; kingdom Metazoa; phylum Chordata; order Ceratodontiformes; family Ceratodontidae; genus Neoceratodus; species Neoceratodus forsteri. The sequence continues at coordinate 368,655,489 of CM028132.1, read as the reverse complement.
GAGCTAGAAAGCCGGGCAGGTTTTGTGTATTTATCAGGATCAGGGGGCGAAAAAATTGGCAGCTAGGGTGCCCTTCCTGGAGGTAATCTGTCCCCGAGGGCAAGTCCATACCTGCGCTTCTGTGAGGGGCTTGTGGCTTCACACCTGGACTGCGGGTGGCAGTCTGGGAGGTCGGGTTCGTCAGAGAACGACGGCTGTGGCTCTCAGACTACCTGGAAGGAGAAGGCAGAGGAGAATTAAATAAGAAAGTCAGAGGGGGTGGGGCTGCTCGTGGAGCTAAAAAGAAATGCAGACTGGCTTAAACAGGGGGGATGTTGTGGACCAAAATGTTAGGCAAGGTGCCTCCAAGTCTGAGAGAGCAATAACAGGGCTATTTAAAACACAAGACTAGCGTAAATAGGTGAAGGGGGAGGGTTTCAAAGGCCTGAGCTGAGATCGCTACTGGTCTTATGAGGAACACAGTACAGGCATTTACATTAAATCAGAAAACTCATGGCCTACTTATCAAACAACTACTATCCCTAGGGCTCTCGCAGGGTCTTGGTGACTGGGTAAAAAATTACCTTGCTCAGCGCTCTCAATCTGTAAAAGTAGCTGAAGTTCTCTCAGTCTCGAAACAGGTTCGCTCAGGAGTTCCCCAGGGATCCATCCTGGGCCCTCTCCTTTTCAGCCTTTTCCTAAACTCCCTCCCCAAATCCTGCCCTGAACAAATAATCCTCTATGCCGACGATGCCGTGATTCTTGCCACTCATAAAGATCGGAACCTCTTACGCCTCAACCTTCAGCATGCTTTTTCCAAAGTTGAGATGTGGTTCCTTGAACATAAGCTGGTTCTAAACCACAAAAGAACTAAATCCATGCTCTTCTCTAACCCGCAAAACAAGAAACGGCAAGTCCCACTCACCATTAATACATACCTGGGAAATACCCTTGAACAAGTGCCAATTTTCAAATATCTTGGAATCAACTTTTATCAAGGCCTAACCTTTGCAACTCACATTGATAGTACAGCAAAAACTATTAATCGGCGAATTGGGATTCTGTATTGGAACCGACAGCTCCTTACCCATTCTGCACTGAGGATTGCCATCCAATCCTCTGTCATCTCAGTCGTTGACTATGGCTTAGTTATATACAGATCTGCCACTACTACAGCACTTAGTCGCATTACAACATCCCTAAATAAGGCCTGTCGGCTGCTCACTGGTGCACATCGACGTACCCGCACATGTGAACTCTATGCTGACTCAGGTTGGTTGCAACTCTCAAACCGGATAAAGTACCTTACCTGCCTGATGGCGAAAAATCCACTCAGGCCTCACTCCACCTTGTATCCAAGACCTGTTATGCCCAGTGCTAGCACCCGCTTTACCAGAAGATCAGAACACCAGCCTCTCAAAGTCCCCGATGCCGGACTTCTCAGGGACAAAGATCATTTGCCTATCGTGCCCCCAGCTGGCAAAATGCCCTCAGCACTCATATTACTGCCTCTACCTCTCTAGGTATTTTCAAATCAAGGCTGTTCTCTCACCTTGCCACCTCCAGCTCCTGTGACTGCCCTGATTAAACCTCCTATTTTCTCACTACCCACCCTGTTCCGTTATTTGACAAAGACATGTTTGGGAAACCTTTCTCCTGCTATTGTCTGCTCCCCACACCTTTTACTTACCCTCTCTGTTCTGGACTTTTTCCCTATTTGTTTCTCCTAATCTGGCATGACCTCTTTCTTGTAATAATAATGTGATTATTGATATCTCATGTCCTTCTGCACAAATGATTTGATTTGTATTTGTATATGTTTTCTCGCTCTTGACACAGCACAAATTGTTGTGTTATCTATGTAACCTTTTTTGTACTTTACCTAATTGATGTGGAACCTTTGTAAAAGAGCCTCTGGCTCAAAGGTAGTAAGTAATTCCTAGAACAATAAACTAAAACTAAAAAACTTCAGCTAAAAAATACAACCAAGACAGTTTTAACAGAAAACATAGTCTAGCACAATATAAGCAAACATTAACAGTGCAGAGCTATGTGGAGCCAATCGGAGTGCTCCTGGGACTGACTGCAGCCAGTTGGTCACAGCAGTAAGACTCTGTATTTAAACCCAGAGACAACTGTCCTCCTGTAAAGAAAGGAAAATTGGCAGCTAGGGCTCCCTTCCTGGAGGTAATCTGTCCCTGAGGGCAAGTCTGTACCTGCACTTGTGTGAGGGGCTGGTGGCTTCACACCTGGACTGCGGGTGGCAGTCTGGCAGGTCGGAGTTCGTCAAGAGAACCCGGCTGTGGCTCTCAGACTACCTGCGCTTCTGTGAGGGGCTGGTGGCTTCACACCTGGACTGCGGGTGGTAGTCTGGCAGGTCGGGTTCGTCAGAGAACCACGGCTGTGGCTCTTAGACTACCTGCGCTTCTGTGAGGGGCTGGTGGCTTCACACCTGGACTGCGGGTGGTAGTCTGGCAGGTCAGGTTCGTCAGAGAATCACGGCTGTGGCTGTGACAGGAGGATGGACAAAAAGTACCAATTGGATAGGGAGGCAGCTGATTTCCTCTTCTCCCATCCTGACCACCAGGGGGTCATACAGCAAGCTGCCTGTGATAAGGCTAGGGTCCCTCTGTCCTCACGCCATCCGGACAAGGGCGCCAGGAAAATCGATAGTATGGTCAAAAAAGGGTACTTAGCAGCCTCTCTGGCCATGTGTCAGGCTACTTTCCAAGCCTGTGCTGCCCAGTATCAGAAATCACTGTGGCAGTCAGTTTTGGCTATGTCTCAAAAAGCCTCCTCGCCCTTGTCAGATGACCTGGCTGAAACTGCCAGGTTTGGGTTAGAGGCAGCTAAGTATCAATTTCAGATGGCTGCTGACGCTAATGACACTGCAGCCAGATAGATGGCAAATATGGTGGCACAGAGGAGATTTGCATGGCTCAGAGCCACAAATCTGACTCAGGATACATAGTCCAAGGCATTGGATTTTCCTCTAGAGGGTAACACTCTTTTTGGGGAGTCCACAGTGGCCTACATGAAAAAGGTGGATGAGTATAAAGCCACTTATCGAAGCAACTCTGCTAAAGAGACAGCTTCTCCATCCACCACGCCTTATAGAAGGGGAGGCTGGGGCAGGTCTTTTTATAACAGTCCCTTCTTCCAGCCAGTGGCTTTGCCCTAATACCAGCAGTGTCCACAGCAAGGATACTCCAGGGGTAGGGGCATAAAGTGTTCCAGGCAAGGGTCCCAAACTCAGTCTCGGCCCCAAACTAAGCAGACCCCCTGAGGTACAGGCCGCCTTCTCCCTCCCTGTTAGAGGCAGACTGTCCCTCTTCCTCCAGGCTTGGTCGAACATCACCACAGACAAGTGGGTCCTCGAGGTGGTGGGTCTGGGTCTGTCTCTGGATTTCAGATCCCTTCTCCCCAAAAGATCAGGGTTTTCAGTTCACCCTCTCTAGCAGAAAAGACACTGCTGGAGTCAGAGGTTCGAAATCTGCTACTGATAAAAGCAGTGGAACCAGTTCTAACCACCTTGAGAGGAAAGGGTTTTTACTCCAGATACTTCCTAACAACAAAGAAAAATGGTGAGTGGCGGCCTATATTGGATCTCAGAGCTCTAAACAAGCACCTGAAGAAACCAAAGTTCAAAATGGTAACTTTGGCCTTGATTTTGCCAACACTCCAAAAGGGAGATTGGTTGGCATCACTGGACTTGAAGGATGCCTATTTCCTCATCCCCATAAGGGAGTCTTACAGAAAATATCTCAGATTCAGACTCCCATCAGGCCATTACCAGTTTTCTACCCTGCCTTTTGGCATTTTCACGGCCCCAAGGGTGTTCACAAAGTGCCTAGAAACTGTGGTGGCACATCTTCGAAGGCAGGGAGTTGCTGTTTTTCCGTATCTGCACTACTGGCTGGTGGTAGGGAAATCACCAGAACAGGTCAAGCAAGACTTGCAAGTTAGCCAAGATCTCCTGGAATCTCTGGGATTCCTAATCAGTCACAAAAAGTCAGTCTTCAGTCCTGCACAAGTGTTGCAGTTCATGGGAGCTGAGATAAACACCCTGTAGGGCAGAGCTTTCCTACCTCTGGACAGGATAAAAAGTCTTCATTCAGTAATAAATTCCTTCAGATTGCACAAGCCAAAAACTGCAAGACAGTTTCTGCAGCTACTGGGCTACATGGCTGCTTCCCCAGGCACAGTACTGGGCTCCAGGTTTGAAATGAGAGACATCCAGTTCCACCTCAGGGTACACTGGAGTCAAAGAAAAGATTCATTCTCAAAGCTCATTCCAGTAACAAGGTCCCTGTAACATGCTCTCCAGTGGTGGAAAGAGGAATTCAGCTTAAGGCAGGGAATTCCATTTCAGAAGGAATATCCTTCAGTTGTTCTCACAACAGGTGCATCCCTCCTGGGCTGGGGCGCATGGGGATCACACAACCCTTGGTAACTGGTCAGCTACAGAGTCCCTTCAGCACATAAACATGCTGGAACTCAGAGCTGTGCTACTAGTTCTAAAAGCTTTCATTTCTCTAGTACAGGGCAGGGTGGTACAGATCAGAACAGACAATACCACCACAATGTATTACATAAACAAGCAGGGAAGAACCAGGTTAGACCTCCTCTGCACAGAAGCCATGAACATTTGGACTCTGGCGTACTCCTTGGAAGTATCCCTGCAGGCAATCCACTTGCCGGGGAAAGACAACACCCTGGCAGATGCCTTGAGTCAAATCAACCAATCCCATCACGAATGGACCCTGAACAGACAGGTGCTACAGGTTATTTTCAGAAGTTGGGGCATGCCAGAGATGGACTTGTTCGCGTCCCACCAGAACCACCACCTGCCACAGTATTGTTGCAGACCACCAAATCCGGGCACACTTCCTCTGTATGTTCTGGCTGTAGATTGGTCAGAGAGGTTCCTGTATGCCTTCCCTCCTTTTCCTCTGGTTTTCAGGGTACTACTGAAGCTCAGATCCCACTTAGCATCTCTGATCTTGATAGCTCCAGATTGGCCCAGGCAGCCATGGTACTCTCTTCTGCTCTCCATGTCTGTCGCCAAACCAGTACACCTCCCTCGGAGGCACAGCCTACTGACCTCCAATCGGGGAACCCTGTTGTGCCCGAATCTAAAGTCTCTCAATCTCGAGGCCTAGCTCTTGAACTAGAATATGCTAATTTAAACCTCTCTGAAGCTGTGTTAAGCATATTAAGAGGTTACAGGAAACCTTCCACTAAGAAAACCTATTCTTCTAAGTGGAAAAGGTTTTCTATTTGGTGTTCAGCTAAAGACTTAGTATCAGCTCAAGCTGGAGTGCCAGTCGTTCTGGACCATTTTACTCATTTGCATTCTTTCAGTTTGCAACCCAGTTTTTTAAAGGTTCATCTTGCAGCAGTGTCTGTTTACCTTTCTGCTGGAGCAAAGGTTACACTAGCCTCAGAGCCTATTTTTAGAAGGTTCTTTAAAGGTTTGAATCATTTGCATCCCCCTCACAGGGAACCAGTGCCAGCATGGGATCTCAGTGTATGCATAGCTAAGCTCATGGGCCCTCCCTTTGAACCCATGGCCACAGCCCACTTAAAATATGTCACCTGGAAAACAGTTTTTCTAGTGACAATGACTTCTACAAGAAGAATCGGTGAGCTCCAGGCTCTCTGTATCGACCAGGACTATATCTCATTCCATAGGGATAAGGTAGCCCTCTGAACGAACAGAAAATGTCTCTCACAGTGGTTTCGGATTTTCATCTTAATCAGTCTATTACCCTTCCTGTCTTTTTCACAGACCATAGCAATTCTGGTGAAAGTAGACTTCACAGTCTGGATGTTGTAACACAGCACTGGGTAAAGTTGTGGAAGGGCGTTACCTCCCAGCACGTATGTTCCATTTTTTCTCTGCCAGGACTACAAAGCATGGTGCATACACTACAAGTCCCAGAAGGCATTGCACCACAACTTCACAGAGCTAAAGTGCTTGATTGAGAGCAGGTGCAGGAGGGTGATTGCCTGCATAAAAGAGAAGGCTCAAACAATTGCTGGTGTCTCAGTACCTGTTTAGGAACAGACCTGGAGCCTGGCTGGGGAACATTTGCAGAAGGATTTTACTTTGGAGAGAGAGAACTCTGAATCAACTGACTGCCTGGTTTGGAACTTTTGTTTGGCCTTCAACAACAAATTGGATTTTTACTTTGGAAAGAGAGAACTCTGAATCAACCGACTGCCTGGTTTGGAACCTTTTGTTTAGCCTGCAAGAATGAATTGAATTCTGACTTTGGACTGGCTGAAAACCTGAGACTGGTAAATAATTTTCCTTTGAAACATAGAACAAGAGACTCTGTGCTGATTTTGTTTGTATGTCCCAAGAAACAGCTTAGCTACCTGGGTTATAGTGAGGGAACAAAAGTTCACTGTGTAGTTAGCGATCAACAAAGAGCTAGGTATTATTTTCTGTTGTTTTATTTTCAGCATGTGTTATGTTTGAATGCACCTCTCACAGTAATCTTACCAATAAATGCACAGTCAGTCTGCTGTGTTAAGCTGCACATCCTGGGCTGTGGTACAAAGTGTGTTTATATCCCCACCTGCAAGATCCCAGTGTAACACAACCCCCCCCCCCTTGTGTTACAGTGTTAAATGGGCTCTCAGTTACTACGTGACAGCCACTAAGGACCATAGGCAGGACGGAAAACAATTGATCTTACTTCAAGAGGGTTCCTTCAGTAGGTCATTACATATAGGACTGGTGTCGGGCCGTACGGCAGACTTTCCTAGCAATCCCTGACTAGGGACCGCCCACCCGATGTCATGTGACTGACGTCATTGTGGCCGTATATAGTGGGCGGTCCACACGCCCACCCTTCAGTTCTTTCCTGCTGTCGCCTTGTGTCAGTCGCTTTGCAGACTTCCATACAGCGATCATCGTGTGAGTTCTTGTGGCGGATTTTTCCTTCGCCCAATCTTTATCGATATTCCTGCTACTTGATGTCTTCACCCAAGAAGAAGTGCTCGTCCTGTGGCATGCAGATCCCTCATAAGGATGGTCACCTAAAGTGCATGATCTGTTTGGACCCAGACCACCCTGTCTTCTCCTGCTCGGAGTGCCAAACCTTTAACCAGGACACCAAAAAGCGGAGAAAGCAGGCTTTGGAGGCCCTTTTTTTTTTTTTTAAAGGTCCGCTTTGCTTCTTTAGAAAAGCAAATGCTTTATTGTAGACGACAGATATATGAATGGGGAAACAAGCCCAGCACCCTGTTGGTGAGACTTACGAAGGGAGGGAAATGTCAGACCAGAATAGTGGAAGTAAGAGATAAGTGGGGTAGACTGCAGAGAGACCCAAAACAAATTCAACACTTGTTTAGATTTTTACCAACAGCTGCATAAAGCAGAATTTCGGGATAAGAGAGAGGCGATACAGAATTTTCTGGGAAATTTAACTTTACCCAGAGCTACAAGTGAGCAGAGGCGACAACTCTGCCAACCTATTACCCAGAGAGGAATATTGGGGTCTATACAGAAGCTGCAAGCTGGTAAAGCAAGTGGTCCTGATGGAGTACCCATTGAATTCTATAAACTTCTGGGTGGACAAGTGGCTGCAATTATGTGCGAGATCTTTGGGGACAGGGCGGAAGGGGAAAGGAAGATGTTACCTAAAACGTGTTATGAAGCCACAATATGCTTAATCCCAAAACCAGGAAAGAGTGTCACAGAATGGGCTTCATATCGACCCATTTCGTTGAATAATTGTGATGCAAAGATTACTGCACAGGTTCTGAGAACAAGACTGGAGGACACGTTGCCCACATTGATTCACCCAGACCAGACCGGGTTCATTAAGGGGCATATGACCTATTACAATTTGCGGTGCCTGTAAATGTGGTATGGAAGGCTAGTCGCATACCTCTCAACCTCTTGCCTCATGAATCAGGGACAAAGACCCCAGATCAGGGACACATCTTAAAAACTGGTACTATTCTCTCAGAAAGCTGATAGAATAAAGGGATTTGTCGTAAGATGCATTTTCTGAAGAATAACAAGTCTGTTACTTTAATGTTCGACATTATTTTGTACTTTTAATCCCCATTGTTCCACCACAAAAACTCAAATTTTGTGAGGGACAGAGGACAGTTCTGAGGCAAAAATCAGGGACGTCCCTGAAAATCAGGGATAGTTGAGAGGTGTGGATAGTTGGGGGAAGGAGGAAATGGGTATAGTCTCGATGGATGCTGAAAAAACATTTGATAGGGTAGAGTGGGAGTATCCCTTCAAGATAGTGGCCCGGTTTGGTCTGGGTGACTCATAAGTTAAGAGGGTACAGGAGCTATATGAGGCCCCTGGAGCATGAGTCCTGGTTAATGGGGTACTGACAGAGGAGTTTCAACTGGAAAGAGGGACGAGACAGGGTTGTACCCTGTCCCCACTGCTCTTCGCCCTGGCTATAGAGCCCTTAGCTGTGGCAATACGCCAACATAATGGGATGGAAGGCATTGAGGCAACCATGGGTCCATCACACAAATTGGCCTGTATGCGGATGATATGCTGGTTTTCATCAAAAATCCAAAAATATGTATGCCACCTTTGCTAGTCCTGATTCAAGAGTTTGCGGGTTTTTCAGGGTACAAAATTAATCTGGGAAAGTCCGAGATGCTGTACCTCCCTGCCACGGAGAGAGAGAATGGAAACTGTGGTCTAAAAATAGTCCAGAAAAGTTTTACAGATTTTGGTATACAGGTGGGTAGATCACTGAAATCCCTCTATAATCTAAGTTATACCCCCCAATCAAAATTAATAGAGGATGATTTAAGAAGGTGGGCACAACCTCCGATATCCTGGCTGGGCAGGCTCAATCTAATTAAAATGAATATCCTCCCCAGGGTGTTAATATCTGATGCAAATGCTGTATATGGGCTTGATAAAAGGGGACATTAAAAGATTAGAAAGGGCATTTTCCAGGTTTATATGGCGGGGGAGACCCAGGATTAGCCTACAAAAATTAAAAGCTGAAAAAGATAGGAGAGGCCTTAACTTTCCCGATTTGAAGATATATTCCCTTTTGATTCAACAGAGATATATTGCGGATTGGGTCCATCGACCAGAGGTGACCAGTTGGGTGAGGTTAGAACAGGAGGGCAACCAAGGGAGGCTGATGGCTTACTTACATAGTAAAGGAATGACGGCCTATAGAACACAGGGAGATGGTAACCCGATGATAGGGGCAGTATTGGAAGCCTGGGCACAGCTTAAGAAACAACAGCCTGATCAAAAAGGAGAGACGTTGCTGCTAACGGTAGCTGAAAACCTCTACTTCCTGCCAGGGATGGAGGATCAGGGATTCAGAGAATGGGCAGAAAAGGAATTATGAGTGTGGGGAATCTTATGGTGGGAGGGGGGCTCAGCACGTTTGAGACTATGCAGAAGAATCTGGGGCTAGGGAAAAATCACCTGTTCAGATATCTACAGATTAGGGCTTTTGTCAGGAGTATGGACAGAGAGGAATCGCTGAAATATATAGCAACTCGTATTGAGGGACAAATTTATTTATTTAGTTTTTGTTAACCGGGTAAGTGCGCTAGTCAGCAAGTGACTGTTTTCAGGCACGACCCGGGAGGTACAATTACAATACACAAAGAGTACAGCCAGATTATTAAGACGAGTACAAAAAATGCAGAGAGAAATACATATGGCAATGTAACATACATTAGTAAACAAAAATATACTTTAGCACTTGATCATGGAACATACTCAAAAATGTGAATAGTAGAAGGCAGAAAATAAGAGAGGATAGGCATCAGTAGAAAAAGACACAGGAAGGAAAACTGGCAAAAGGATGGGAGGGAGAGATTAAGTGGAAAGGAGGTGCCGTCAGATCGGCAACAGCGGGTGAGGTACCAACCTGCAGCCCGGCCTATGGAGCCGAAGAGGCGGCGAAGCGAAGAGGAATGGTGGGGAGCGGCAACAGCGGTAGGGAGGTAGGAAAATACAGCCGGTCTGGTGGAACCGATGAGCGGCAGGGGCGAGAGAGTGAGGATGCGGTGAGAGGGATAGGCGGAGGAGTTATGGCAATAGCGGCAAAAGTGTCAAAGTCAAGCCGAGCCAGTGGAACCAAGAGACGGCAGGGCAGGGAAGGGGGGGTCGGTAGACGGTGGGAATAGATCAAAATAAGAAGGATCCTAAGGGTTTTATTGGTAAGGCAGCTAAGCAGGGGAAGCAGAGTATCCCGGACATGATGAGTAAAACAAGGCTCCCATGGGAGAGGGACTTGGGGATAGGGATTTCAGTAGAAAATTGGACAGTAGTATTACCCATGCATACTGGACTCATGGTAAGTAATACATATAAAGAAGCTTTTTTCAGATTTTTACACGGGTTATATTACCCATCTGTGCTAGTTAATAAAGTGTGCCCTGGAATATTCCCTATATGTGGAAGATGTAATCAAGAGAGTGGTACATAAATGCACTGTTTTTGGAACTGTACTATTCTGCTGCAGTTTTGGAAGGAGGTTGTTAAAGAAGTCTTGGTATGGCAGGGAAGACACTTAATATGGACCCTTTGGCCTGTCTTTTTGGGGTAGAAGTAAATGAAAGGGAAGAGTGGGTACCAGTCCTGAGATGGATTAGGATTTTATATGTGCTTGCAAGGTGCTGAATACAAAATATATATGGGTGTCCAATGCTAGACCCACACTTCAACAATGAGAAACTTAACACTTCAGACACTAGCCTAAAAGAGATTAACCCAGATTTTGAAGGATAGGTAGGAGGTGTTCAGTCGTGGCTGGGCTCCCTTCCTTGCTTCATTGAGTTTAGTAGAGGGGGAGATCCTAAGAAAGGGGCTACTGGAGTGAAATAGGGTGAATGGAGTCGACAGGAGGTAGCCTGACCACCTGATAAGGGTATAAATGAAAAGCAGGTTTTCAGACTCTTAAATTCCCAGACTTAATAGTTAATATGAGTAAGTGACTGACAGAAAGACATGAATCAAATAAAGGAGTAGCGAGGAAGTACTTATTGTTAATAGTGGAAAACTGTAATTGATTGACAGTATATTATAATGTATTATCACTATCCATCTCAGAAAATGTGCAACTGTATTTGCACCTTGTTTGTATGTATGTATGTGTATGTCTGTGTCTTGTGATGTTGAGAAAACCAAAAATCTTTCTTAATAAACAGATTATACACAAAAAAAAAAAGCAAATGGATAGCATTGGAGAGTCCTGTTCGGAGAAATCTTCTCCCTCAAAGAAGCACCATAAGGAGAAATCTCGGGACCGGGAACACTACATGGATGAGACCTTGTGGCCCTCAACGAGCAGGGCCCAGCCATCGCCCAAGAAGACCTCGGACGGTAAGTCTGGCAAACCTTCAGCGGGTCAGTCGACCGTCTGCTCCTCTGACGACTGCACACTACGGCCGCCGGTAAGACTGCTCCCCAGCCTTCAGGGACCTGCCCTGCACCAGTCGATAAGTCAGAGGGAGACTCCTCCCCACCTGCCGTCTTGACCACTCAGGCGCAGTTCTCCTGCAAGGGGTAGGTACTTCAGACGAAGACGGCACGGAAACCCTCGGTGTGGTAGATTCCTCAGGGTCTGTCCCGCGCTCTCCTCATGGAGTCACGGAGAAAGAGACTCCACTTTGGCTGTCTGGCCTTCCAGCGGAGGCCCCTCCTCCTCCTTCAGATGGGATCTCTTCGGAGCCGACTATTATCTTGGCCCCGATCCCACCGTCGGATCCGGTGAATCCTATTCTGACACCGAATATTCCGATGACTCTTCCACAGCCAGGGCCCTGTGGTCTGCCCCAGCCTTCGGTGCCAGACCCGGTCCCGCCATTGTGGCCCCCTTCATCCAGCCCCGACGCCAGCCCCTCTGACACCCGATCCCCTTACGGCTCCGGTTTGGGTGATGCTGGTCCCAAAATTGGTCCCCCTGACGTTGGCTATCTCGATGCTGGACCCCATGCCGATTTATACTACAGTGGGTCTGATATGGGTACCCCCTCCATCAGATCTGATGACAGGGATTTACACAAGACCCTGGACTGTCCCACATTACCCTTTCGGGTATCCTGGGGACCACTTCCCAGGTGGTCCTCCTCCTCAATGGAGCTCTTTTGGGCAGTACTACCCTGGTTATAACCCTTACCACCACTACTACCAGGGTTACCATTACCCGCCCCCACCAGTTATGCCTCCTCCTCCTCCACTTACACCAGATTTTAAGACCTTCATCCAGTCTTGGTGGCAGGAGGTGCGCTCGGAGTTGGTTTCAGACCTGGAGACAAGACTCCCTCTTCCACAGTCTCCTAGTTCTGCGTCCCGGAGAAGCTCTTCTCTATCCACGGTACACGTCTCGGGGGCAGCTCGTCAGGACATTACCCTTCCTGACGAGGGGGCAGACGATGATGATGAGGGTGCTGACGAGTCGGTAGAGGACGCCCTGGAGGAGTCTGAGGGGTCCGTCCAGCAAGGTTTCCCAAAGTCCCCCCAGGACCCTGCCTTCTTGGATCTTCTGAGGTCCATGAAGGATTTCTTCGACTGGGAGTCGGAGGAACAAGATCTTATGAGACAGAAACTGGTCGAACACCTGGACTTAATTCTTTGTCTCTGGTCCCCATTCCTCCTTGGATCGGACCTCACCAAGACCTCACCTCTGCGGTCTGGCAGAAGCCTCATTCCCTCCCGGCTGTCTCCAAAAGGGCAGACAGGATTTACCAGGTGCCTAAGGATGCTCAGTTTCTAAAGACTCATCCTAAGGTGGACTCTGTTGTCATCTCAGCTGCTCATGACCACTTCGCTGCACCCAAGCACATGAGCACCTCTCCTCTGGACAAAGAGTAGAGGCGGATGGACCAGTTCGGTAGAAAAGTTTATGCCTCGACCACGTGTGCGCCTTAGATCCCTCAACTATGTGGCCCACATGGTGTCCCACCAAAAGGCTACCCTGGTCAGGTTAGAGGCTCGTGTCCAGGCTATGGAACCCTCGAGCCTCAAAGATTAACTTGTCAAGGACCTTTGCACCTCTCACTTTTCATGTAGGCATGTCTTGCGGGCTACATACGACTCCATCGACTCTGTAGCTTGCACCCCGGCAACTGCCGTTGCTCTCAGACGGCATTCCTGGCTTCACCTCTCTGGCCTTGCCAATGAGATACAGTTGACAATTCAGGATGCCCCCTTCCGGGGCTCGGTACTTTTTGGTGGGGACACCAAAGATATCATCACTGATCTCCAGGACAGAGGCCTCGCCCTCAGATCAGTGAGGTCCATGTACCAATCAGGCACTCAGCAGCAGCCCTTTCGGAAAAGTACCTGGAGGCAGAGGAAGCAGGCCCTGGCTCGCCGCCTGGGCAAACGCAAATCCACTGGATCTGCCACTCCTTCGGCCTCCAAGAACCAGAGATGCGCAGGGGGCCCTCCCCTGAACACCCTGCCGCTTCCTGACTCACTATCCCCACTACCTTCTCAGTCTCATGATGAGCAGGTGGGGGGAGGCTAGCCCGCCATGCGCAGGAATGGAAGGCAGTAACCTCCGACACATGGGTCCTGCAACTAGTGTCCATAGAGCACACCATAGAGTTTCTGGAGCTTCCTCCAGAATCTCCGCCAAAAACGTCTTCTTACTCCAGGGATAAGGCTCTTCTCGTCCTAGAAGAAGTTCAAAGCCTCTTGCTCAAGGAAGCAATATAGTGCTTTCCCCTCCGGCAAAGGGGCAGGGGTTTTTACTCCCATTTTTTCCTGGTTCTAAAAAAGACTGCAGACTTCAGGCCCATTCTTGACTTAAGCAGCCTTAGTCAGTTTGTTGAGTACAAAAAGTTTCGAATATTGACGTTCCAGAGTCTCCTCGGACTCCTTCTGGAGGATCGTTGGTTGTGTGCTTTGGACATGCAGGATACTTACCTGCACATCGCGATCTTCCCCAGCCACTGCTGTTTCTTGTGGTTCCAATTCCAAGGAGAACACTTCCAATTTTGTGCACTCCCTTTTGGTCTGTCCTCGGCACCCGAGATTCTGCCACCAAGTGCCTGGCCCGGTGGCTCATACGTGTGATTGATTGTGGTTTTCCTTACCTGGACGACTAGCTGATCTCAGCCCCATCCAGGGACTCTCTACTGGAGGCTCTATCTCTCTTTCACCTTGGACCTCTTTGGCAGACTAGGGATTTCTATCAATATTCCCAAGTCATCCATGATCCCATCCCTGAGACTACAGTTCATTGGGGCAGTCTTGGATATGGTCCAATGCAGAGCCTTCCTTCCTCCAGACAGGGTGGAGGCCCTGATCCATCAGGCTTCGTGAGTGGCTTCATCCAGGACCATCCCGGCCCGGGAGGTCCTCCGTCTTCTTGGCCTGCTGGCGGCCTCCATCTGTATTGTTCCCCTGGCGAGGCTTCACATGAGAGTTATTCAGTGGTCCTTGTGCATGCAGTGGGACCAGCTCCTGGACAACCTGGACCATCCGGTACTGGTCTCTGCAGCGGTTCACAAAGAATTGCTTTGGTGGAGGGACCCCTGCAACCTTTCCTTAGGTCTCCCTTTCAGGAGCCCTGCTCCTCTGGCATCCCTAACTCCGGACGCTTCGAACATGGGATGGGGAGCACATCTGGGGGAGCACCAAGCTCAAGTACTGTGGTCCAGCTTGGGAAGCACCTTTGCAAATCAACATTCTGGAGATGAGAGCGGTCTTGTATGCCTTGCAAGCATTCTAGATCCTCCTTCCCAAGGGATCACTGCAATATGTCGGCAGTATGGTACCTCAACAAACAAGGAGGAACCCGATCGTACCCCCTGTGCAGGGAGGCGAAGCGGGTGTGGAACAGGGCAGTCCAGCACAATCTGGCTCTTGTGGCCATGCAGATTCCAGGCGTTCTAAATGTCCTGGCGGGGACAGTCTCTGCAGGTCTCGGACCTTAGCTCATGAGTGGGAATTAAATCGGGAGGTGGTAGAATCTCTCTTCCTTAATTGGGGGCATCCGGAAATTGACCTTTTCGCCTCCCAATACAACGCAAAACTTCCCAGTTTTTGCTCGCTCGTTCCAAGGCATGGTGCTTTCTGGCACGACACGCTGTCTTTCTCCTGGACAAGGAAATTTTTGTACGCCTTCCCTTTGTTTCCCATTCTGTAGAGGGCCCTTCTCAAGCTTCAGGCAGAGAAGGCAAGGATGATTCTCATTGCTTCTCTCTGTCCGAGACACATTTGGTTTCCGCTGTTACAGCAGCTATCCAGGGAACCACTGGTCCCACTTCCAGTGACACACGAACTCTTGACTCGGGATCGAGGTAGTTTTGTACATCCAGGGCTCAGGTCACTGCATCTTCATGCATGGCTCCTGCAGACACAGCAATTTCTTGCTTCAGGGTGTCCTCCCGAGTCGCTCAAGTCATTATTGAGGCTCGAAAACCCTCTATTCATTCCACTTATGCCATGAAGTGGAAACGGTTTTCTATCTGGGTGACTTCCAAGAATTGAACCCCCTTTTCTTGTTCTGCCCCTCAAATCATGGAATACCTCCTTCATCTGTCAGACAGATTGGGGGGGGGCATGATAGAAACGTTCAAGTACCTCAAGGGAATCAACAAAGTCCAGGAGGGTAGCATCTTTCAGAAAAAGAGATGTGTAAGAACAAGGGGGCACAATTTAAAGATAGAGGGAGGACGGCTCAGGGGTAATGTGAGGAAATTTTTTTTCACGGAGAGAGTGGTGGATACATGGAACAGCCTTCCTGAGAAGGTCGTTGGGTCTAAAACAGTGGGGGAATTCAAACATACATGGGGCAGACACAAGGCAATTATAGTGGGAGGTTGCAGGAAGTAGGCTGTTGGTTAACTAGAATCTGCAGCTTATCCAGTAGGTAGGGAAATGGGCAGACTGGGTGGGCCAAGTGGTCCTTATCTGCCGTCAAAGTCTGTTTCTATGACTCTGGTCTGTCATATTCTTCCTTGAAGGTCCACCTTTCCGCAATTTCAGCATACCACGAGCTGGTGGATGGTAAACTCGTGGCTCAGTTGGAAGTCTCAAAACCTTTCTGAAAGGGATCCTTCATCTGAAACCCCCCATCTGCAGCCCAACTCCACCTTGGGATTTGAACTTTGTGTTGGCGGGTCCCAACAGAGGTCATTCTACTAGGGGCATGGCTGCTTCTGCTGCTTTTTTGCGGAACGTCTCTGCAGCTGATATCTCTGCTGCAGCCACTTGGAGTTCTGTCCATACCTTTACCAAACACTACAGTCTGGACATTGCTTCTAGGCAGAGGGCTGGCTTTGGCCTAGCTGTCTTGCAGGGCCTTCTGTCCCAGGCTGGGTCCATTCTGGTTCCCAGTTTCTGTTGGAGCTATTTCTCCTCCTCCCCGGATTCTCTCTGTCTCTCTTTGGAGAGACTGCTTGGGACACGGTCCTGTATATATTGACCTACTGAAGAAATCCTCTCGAAGTAAGATAGTACAGTTACGTAGGAACTTACCGTAACAGTAGATCTTCGAGAGAGGTTCCTTCAGTAGGTCATATTTTTCCTTCCCTCCTTCCCCTCGTTTTGTTTCTTACAGACTCCAAATCCTGTTTGCGCCTGCTGTCAGGCCTCTTCCTGGCTCAGGCGGGAGAACGGATGGCGGGCGTGGGGACCGTCCACTATATACGGCCACGCTGATGTCGGTCACGTGACGTCGGGTAGGCGCTTCCCCCGTCAGGGATTGCTAGAAAAGTCTGCCATGCCGTCCGACGCCAGGTGGCGCCAGTCCTGTATGTAATGACCTACTGAAGGAACCTCTCTCGAAAATCTACTGTTACGGTAAGTTCCTACGTAACTGTACTTTCCTGACTTATGGGGATGTAGGAAAAGGTCATCCAGCCTCAAAAAGGTCCATCTCTAGATGGATAGTCCGTTGTATCCAATTCTGCTACACAAAAGCTGGTAAGGAGCCCCCAACAGGGTTGAGGGCCCATTCTACAAGAGGGACAGCTGCTACCTTAGCAGCTGCCAGAGATGTTCCACTAGTGGACACTTGTAAAGCAGCTACTTGGAAGACAGTACACACCTTTACAAAGCATTACAATCTGGATAGTCTGTCTAGGAGTGATGCTAGGTTTGGCACAGCAGTCCTGCAAAGTCTGTTTCCAAAGTATGTTCTGTGCCCACCTCCAGTGGGACTGCTTTGTAGTCTGCATAAAGTTAGGAATATCTGAGCATTACTGGGGCTAGAAGAAAAAATTACTTACCATAGTAATGTTGTTTCTTCCCAGTGATGCTCAGATATTCATAACGTCCCTCCCTACGTCTCCTTCCAGAACTTCAGCCTCTGCACTCTGCATGCTGGTGCCACCAAATTACAGTATACCCTTGAAGTGCATATCCTCTGCACCTGTCAATGGTTTGGCAGAGTTCATTTGTGATTCTCTTTTTAGGTATTTGTCTGGCATTTTGTTCTAATTTTTCTAAATTATATTGTTCCTCCAGTTGGAGGTTAGGTTGTAATTGAAAGTTTTACATTTGTGGGAAAACCCCAATTTTACTAATAAAAAAAATCATAATACTGTATTACCATAGGCCTGTCTTTCCAGACTCCATACAAAATTTGAAGAGGTTAGAATACCAACAGTTGGTAGAGGCAGTGTTTGAAAGATGCGCACGTGCAAAGTGTTCCATCATTTGTATGTGTTCTATCTCTCCCGGCAGTCCAGTCCCTCAGGCTTACTGCATAAAGTTATGAATATCTGAGCATCACTGGGAAGAAACAACATTAGTATGGTAAGTAATTTTTTTTTCTGAGACGAGGGTGCTGGATTTCAGGAGGACTGATTTAGTCCTTTAGATGAGGGAAGTACTCTGGTGTAGGTTCTAGCCTGGTGATGTGGAGGGCTGAGACGCTGGATGTCATACCTCCAGCCACACAGGCGACTTGGGTTTGGGAATGGACCAGGGTCGCTTGGGGGTCAGACAAAAGGAGGAAGATAGAGCGTCCCAAAGACCGCTCTCCTCTCTTGGAGGGAAGGGGTGTTCCTGACTCCTAAAACTGGGCAGAGATCAGTAGATGTTGGGTGGGTGGGGGTGGGGTGGCAGGGAGACTAACACAGCATGGTGGTGCACCAATGTGCATTTGCTTGACCATATCGCACGCTGACTCTCTGGGGGGAAAAAAAAAACAGGAGGAAATTGCTCCAGCTTGCTTGTGCAGACCCCACACAACCCTTTATGGCAGGCTACTCATAGCTCTGTGTGGAAGGTTGACCTGTGACTCAGTTACAGGGGTGGGGGTAAGCCACGAAGGTCAGGGCGGAAGGAGAAAAACCGGAATTAACCCCAAAAAAAAAACAAAACTTCAAAGGGGGACTCTGTGAGGGGTGACTTGTGTGGAATTTCTAAGCATTTGTGATGCGTGCTCCTGAGATTTTGAGACACAAGGCCGAAAGCAGTGTGTCCTTAAATCCTGGGAATTGCATCTCAAAAACTTTAGTGCACACCCTGCAGAGTAATAAATGCATATAAAATGGATTTGGTATGAAAAACCGAAGATGGGAGGCATAGAAAGGCATTTGGGACCTGACTGGGAAGCTGTAGAGATTTAATGCACAGTCAGGTGACTTGTTTTAACCAATGAAGTTTCTAGATTGCCTCTTACCATTTTATAACCGAGTATGTCATTTTTCTTATTCTTTATTAGGCTTCAGTTCCAGTTGAAAAGAAATCAATCACATTAAAAAAGATTGTTCCACGAAAGACAATGGTAAGTAGTTAAGTGTCTGATGGGCGCAGCATATTTTACTGTTGTAAACCTGACTGAACTGCATCATTAAGAAGTAAAGATGTTAACATACTGGGAATCACTAAACACACATCATGGGAGGCAGTATAGCACAGTGGTCTAAGGCTCTGAGCTGCAGCTCTGGTGACATCCAGCAGACCAGACCTGGGTTTGAATCCCACAGCTTCCACTTGCATACTGTGTGACCCTGAGCAAGTCACTTAACCTCCTTGTGCTCCCAGGTCGCTCCTGTAAAAAAGCTTTCAGCTTAGTGTGCTATACCTGGTTAAACAACTAAATAAAAAAAAAAAAAAAACACATCAGTTATCTTCTACAAACAGATTTACTTTCCTAAAAACAAGTGAATAGAGTAGTGAGACATGCAAAATCCTGTGAACGTTGATCGCCATGATGTTTCTTCAGTTGAGTTTTGGCTGTAGGAACACCCCTACCACCCATGAGGCAATTCTTTTGTTTCTCTCTTCTGACCTAATTGTATAATTGATTCATTTGGGTTAAAGGGATCAGGAAGGCAGTGGGTCGAGTGGTTAGTACACAGCTATGAAATTTGGTAGAAACGGACCCTGCTGAAGACTAGATGTATTTTTCTGTATAAAACAGTTTTGTTTCCAATGACAAGAATTTAGAATAACTCAGTCAAACTTACTTACTCATCTCTATAAGGGATATGATGCCCTGAAACTTAGAATGTTTTGCAAATATTATCTCTGTCACTGTGCTGGTCTTGAGCTTCCCAGCAGTCCAATGGTAGATCCTTGGATCTTCTTTGAGGATATCTCTCATCATCAGGCCACACCTTTGAACTATACCTGCGTCAGCACTAGGACCACACAAAAACTTTCCTAGCTGGGGGCCATCCATATCTACGTCATGCGTCCGTGTCCATATATACGTAGGTGGCCCCAAATCTCCACAGTTCTTTTCCTGCCATAGATCCAACTTGTCGGACCCACCATAAGAAGTGTCGCTGCCAAAAGCCTGCCGTTTTTCATTTATTTGCAATCTTAATATAGTTCTAGTTTTTGGTAACCTGTATGTCGCCAAAGGAACAGTCAATGCTTTTTTGATTTTGTTGCTGTGTAGAGAAAAGCTGCATGGATGATGCCCACAAAGTGTGCATCTGCTCCTTAGGCCTCTCTCACGACATGCTGTCCTGTGTGATCTGTTGGGGATTCAACTGTGCAACCAGGCGACGCAGATAAGGAGCCTTGGAGAAATTCCTTCTTCAGTTCAATTGAATTTTTATTTAACCAGGAATGCACTATTGAGTGGACATATCACAAGTAGTACAAGACAACATAACAAGTTGTTCATTTTACAAAACCATAACATGTTGAGACAGCATAATTAAAAAAAAAAAAAAAAAAAAAAAATCGTACATACATTTTTCAAAACCATAGACTCACTAAGGGGTGGAACAAACCGAGAAAGAGGTACAAAGGTAGCGCAGTGCATGGGTAGGAATCACATTGAGAAAGGCCACTGTACAGCTAAGGGGTAAGGTTGGATCAGGAGTGTGAAATGGGATTGGGGACCATGGGAGGAGGGGCCTGAGAACTTGAAGAGGATGAACATTAAATAACAGATGTGGAGGGACTACCAGTAGGGGAGGAGGGATTAAGTGCTGGAAGGTAGCAGACTGTTACCAGGGAGGACAAATGCTAGGGGAGTTGAACTGGGGGCTTCTAACTGTAAGGTAGGTTAGGAGAAGCAGTTGCATAAGCAGTTCTGCAACAGAAGCCGTTAATAGTGGAACAGGAGCTGCAGATGTAGCCCATGTCGCCTACCCCGTCCACCGAATCGTGGTCGTCGAAATCCAAGGAGAACTCCTCAGAGAACCATAAGCACGTACATAGAAACAAAGATAAGGTTTTTCCAGTCAGAGCCAGGTCACTACTGCAGCTTGCAAGTATGTCCCTTACTGCATCTCCAACCGCTTCGTTGGCGACTGCAGGCCCCACCGGTCTGTGTAACAGACATCAAGGTCTGGGTATGGCTTAGGTGCTACTGGGCCTCTGTGGATGGTACGTCATTGATGGGGACCCAGGGTATGGCGTAGGTGCTACTGGGCCTACTGTGGATGGTACGTCATCGATGGGGACCCAGTCTCCATTGTCTTAGTATGATCACGACCACTGGCCCTAGTGGGATGGACGCACAGGCAGTGCTGTGTCATTCTTTGAAATAAGTCATGTATTGCCAAGCCTACCTGTTAATGTACTGCTGACAGAGCCTACGACTAAGAACCCTCAATCAATACCACAATTAGCTAAATTATGGAATAAGCCTCCACAACCGCCGCCAGCATCCTAGGGTCCTGTCGACACTGTGAACGATGACGAAAGCGAATACAATCCTGACCTCATGTTAGAGGAGGACTATGTCGAGGAGGAGAAAGATGGCGAGGATAGCCAGTAAGTACAAGGCACCAGCTCAGCAATATCCTCTTACTGCAAGAAATCTATGCTGACTACCCCCAGATCCACTCCAGATGATCCTTTTATTATGCCATGATGCAGCAGATTCAAGCTGCTGTGGGGTTCACATTGGAGAAACAGGAATTCACTAAGAAAAACCTGTTGGAGTTCTGGAACTACGAGAATCTCCTTCCACCATAATTCCTCCCTTGTACTCAGCTTTGGAGGATTCTACTTCTGCTGCTTGGTATAGACCAGTTGCTATAACAGCAGTCCCCAGAAAGGCTGATAAGATGTACCCCCACAAGCCTTATTATACCACTCAGCCAGAGACTGAGTCAATGGTAATCACGGCTGCTCATTATAGATCCAAGACATGTAGACACCTGGGTTCTTTTCCTCCTGATAAGGAATCAAGGAGGTTGGATGATTGTTAGGCCCATATGATTAAGTATCAGAGTACTCTCTGGAGAACTGTTCAGGCAGTTGCACAAACCTTGTCTGAGGGTACTTCTGAAGAGCAGTTGTTGAAAGCCCTCAAGACAGGTACTAAAGTGGGTAAGCACTTTGCAATACTTATGATTTGTTTGATGCTTCTGCCAGAGTGGTGGCTTCTGGCATATGCTTAAGGAGATATGTCTGGCTCAAGGTAGCAAGATTTTCCACTGATGTGCAGCAAATAGTTTTAAATGCCCCCTTTAAAAGCAGACAACTGTTTGGACCACAAGTTGAAACTGCCTTGCAAAATCTTAAGTCCTCTGGGAAGGCTGTGCGGTCAGTGAAATCGCTGTACCACACCCCAGGCAGGGGTAGAGGCATTCGTTTTTGTCTGCCCACTGCCAGATGCATCAGACCGACCTAGAAGCAGCATGGCAGAGGTAAAGGTACACCAGCCTTGCCAGTGCCCTTTACCTCCGATGCTCATACCAAAGCACCCAGAGGAGGCAGAGCAAATAGCTCTGCCTCCACTGGTTCCGCATAACTCAAAGTACCACCCCCAACCACCATTACCTGCAGGGGTGGTTGGGGGGAAGGGTCTCTCCCTCCACCTGAAGCAGTGGCAGGAAATAACTGCAGATGAATGGGTTCCGCAGATGATAGCGAAGGGTCATGCTCTGGAGCTTATGGAGACGCGTCCAGGCCATCCCCCACTGGCTACAACATGTCCTTTAGGACACGTCTGTGTTGCTAGAGGAGATACAGGCATTGCTCCACAGATGTGCAGTAGAACCGGTTCCTCACAGACAGAGGAACCAGGGTTTTTTATTCCAGATACTTTCTGGTCCACAAGTGGACCAGGGATCTGCAACCTGTCCTGGACTGCAGGGACCTCAACTCCTTCATAGAGCACAAGAAGTTTTAGATGGTCTTCCTACAAGCCCTAATCCCCCTATTGCAAACAGGGGGTTGGATATACTCCCTGGATATAAAGGATGTTTATCTTCAGTCAAAATAAGGAAACATCACAGATGATACCGGAGGTTCATGCTTGAGGGGGAACATTACCAGTTCAGAGTATTGCTCTTTAGCTTGTTTTCTGCACCACAGGTCTTTACCAAATGCTTGGCCGTCATAGCAGCATCCCTTCACAAGGAAGGCATATATGTCTTTCCTTATTTGAACGATTGGCACTTGAAAGCTCAATCCAGGGATCAGCTTATATGGACCCTTAGTCACACCAGACAGATATTCAGCGTGCTGGAGGTGATGGTCAGTGTACCAAAGCTGGTACTTACGTTGTGCCAGAGACTACAGTACATGGGGTAGTCTTGGACACTGCCCAGGGCTCTGCGTTTCTACCAGAGGCAAGACAGAGAAGCTGATGTCATAAGCAAACTCGATATACAACAGCCATTATGTCCCAGCCAGAACCTATCTGTGCTTGCCGAGTCTCATGGCAAGGGGTGTTTTGTCTTTTGCAGTACTGTTTTTTGCACCAGATGTAACATATTAATCAGTAAAGACTAGTAATAACTGTATTAAAGTTTGAGTGTTTTTTTTCAACTATAAACGCTCTTTTTAGTCTTTACTTCTTACGTAACATTTATTTGGTGCTACTTGCTCCTTTGCGCTCTCTAACTTTGGATTCGATAAATTACATAGGCAAGAAGGTGCTTATGGTGTCTCCCTTGAGAAAGGCTCTAAAACGGTGGATGAACAGAGATTACCTCCTGAAACGGATCCCATTCCTCATTCCAGCTCCGCACCAGAATCTCACTATGAATGCTTAAGAATCTGGTTGGGGAGCACACCTGGGATCTTCTCAGACACAAGGAGAATGGACTCCAGTGGAACGTATTCTGCATATAAGTGTGCTGGAGATTAGAGCAGTTTTACATGCTCTCTCTGCATTTCAGGAACATTTGTCTCCAGGGCATCTGGTAGTGCAGATGGACAATGTCAGTGTAATTTATTTAGCTTTTGTTAACCAGGTAAGCACACTAGACAAAACAGATGCCTATTTTCAGGTGTGACCCAGGGGGTTACAAGGAAGTATGGAGGCAATTACAGACAGGATAAGGCTGTACAGAGTTTCAGATAAACTATATACAGGCATTGCAAAATGAGTTAGAGAGACAATTCAAAAACTACATACCCAAGAAACTCTATGAGCAGGTGTGGTTAGGCAGGTAACCAGCGCAGTACTCAGGAAAGTGCCCAGCAAGGAGGACCAAAATATCAAGTGCGATACTTGTTGGAAGGGCCACTAGCGTCTTAAGTGCAATTACATGTCGAGGAGAGCAGCAAGTGATCCCAAAGGGAGTATAATGCACTACATCAACAAATTAAGGGGGGGCAGATTCCTACCTGTTAGGCAGGGAGGTGATGAGAATAAGGCATTGGACATTGGAACACGGACTGCAAGTATCAGCAGTGCATGTACTAGTCATCTAAAATGTCTTGGCAGATAAGCTAAGCAGGTCACAGTCCAGGACACACGAATGGAAGCTGCTGACCCCAGTAGTAGAGGACCTCTTTGCAAGATAGGGTTACCCAGAGCTGGATCTTTTTGCATCCCCACACAATGCAAAACCTCCTCGTTTTTGCTTGCTCAAATTAAGAGCCTGGAGTTTTTTTGGCGAGACGCGTTGTCCCTCTCCTCGAAAGGGAGGTTTTTGTACTCCTTTCTTCTAATTCAGAGAGTACTACTCCAAATGCAGATGGAGAGAGTAAAATTACTCTACTCGTTGCTCCCTTTTAGTCTCGTCAAATTTGGTATCCACTATTGCAACAGCTGGCAGTGGCACCCCCCCCATCCCTCTATGTCTGTGCAAGGGCTTGTAACAGGAGCAGGGATCCTTAGCCCACCCAGATCAAAAGTCCCTGCATCTGCTCGCCTGGCTTCTGAAGACATAGCCGTAGCCCATTTCAGAGTATTGTCAGAAGTAACCAGTGTTCTGGTGGCTGCCAAAAAACTTTCTACCAGACATACATATTCCATGAATTGGAAGTAGTTTGCCTTGTGGGCAGTGGACCTTTTCACCTACCTGGTCAATATGGTATTGGAATACTTGCTGTCCTTGTCAGATTCTGGCTTACAGTATTCCTCCCTTAAAGTACATCTTGTGGCTATATCAACCTTTGATGTGCTTGTGGATGGTCTGACAGTAGCCCAGCTAGAGGTATCACGTACCTTTTTGAGAGGTGTTTTACACGTAAAACCTCCGATGCAGAATCCTGCCCCAGCATGGGACTTGATTTTTGTGTTAGAAAAATTTACTTTGGTGCACTTTGAGCCAGCCGCGAGTTGCGACTTATGTTTTCTGTTGTGGAAAGTGTTCTTTTTAGTTGCCATTACTTATGGTCGAAGGATTTCTGAGCTGCAGGCTCGAATGTGTGAGCCTCACTATTTGAGTTTCCACAAAGACCTGGTGTCTTTATGTACAAATCCTAAGTTTTTACCGAAGGTGGTGTCTTGAGTTCACTTTCAACCAAACCATCCACCTGCCATTGTACTTTCCAGAGCATGCCAATCCAAGGAAAGCTTTGCTCCATACGTTAGCTGTACGTAGAGTTCTCCGATATTATACGCACCACACCAAGAACTACAGAAAGTCCTTTCAACTGTTTTTCGTTCTCCCCTGAGAAAGAGGGAGCCCCCGTTTCTAAACAATGCCCGTCCAAGTGGCTGGCAATTTGTATCACGTTCTGTTATAGGAAGTGCGCTAAGGAACTTCCTGGTATGGTTTGTGGTCATTCTACTAGAGGCATAGCCACCACTTTTACGTGTTTCAGAAATGTTTTTTCTGTAGAAATATGTGCAGCTGTCACATGGAGTAGTGTCCAAACCTTCATTAAGCATTAGTCTGGACGTGGTTTCTTGGCGAAGAGCAGGGATTGCGCTAGGTGTATTACAAGGCCTACCCTCATAAATGTGTTTCCCGCTGTCCAGACTGTTTCAGCTTTTGGTACTGCTTGAGACTAATTCCTAGGGTGTGGCCTGATGAGAGAGATCCTCGAAGAAGCTAGAACAGTTATGTAACTAGCTATTAGTTACTATTAGCAGACAGGAGGGTGGACATAGCTGCAGTAACTGAGACTTGGGGAACATCGCACTATGACTTGGGACCTTGCAATCCCTGGATATAAACTATACTGGAGGGACAGCTGTGAGGAAAGGAGAGGTGGTAATTATGGGGGACTTCAACCTGCCCAAGGTGAACTGGAGCATACCATCCACAACATGTGCTAGGAGTCGAGAGATCCTAGAAGGACTGCAGAGTGGGTTCCTGACTTGGGGTGTCACTGAACCAGCGAGAGCTGAGACAATTCTTGATCTGGTGCTCACAAGTGGGGGGCATGTACAGGAAATAATGGTCGGGGAGCCACTGGGTGGAAATGAACATTGCACAGTGTGGTTCCAGTTGGATATGGGAAGGGAAAGCATCCTGACTAAGACCAAAATCTTGGATTTCAGGAGGGCGGACTTTAGGAGAACGGCTGAAGTGCTAAGGAGCCATCTGGTAGGCATCAGAGCAGATATGGGTGTGGACCAAAGGTGGTCCATCATTAAGGAAGGAAGGAATACTGGTTTCCACAGATGAGTGCGTTAGGCTTAGGGGAAGAACACAAGGGCCAAAGTGCCCAGCTGGAACAGTTGTGGGGTTGCCCAGGCAGTAAGGGAAAAGAGGTTGGCCTATAGAAAATTCAGGAAGTCCAAGAGAGAGGTGGATAGGGAAAATTACCTAAGGTTGGCTAGTGAGGCAAGTAAGGAAGTCCGGTGAGCAAAGGCACAGGAGGAACTGCAAATTGCTGAAGGAATTAAGAAGGGGGAGAAAGCTTTATTTCGCTATATAAGTGAGAAAAGGAACAAGAAGGAAGGGATTGTTAGGCTTAAGAAAGGGATGGTGGGGGGGGGAAGCAGAGATACTAAATGAATACTTCTGTTCCATCTTCACCAGGAAAAAGGATGTACCAGTGCTTTGGGGGGGACACAGATGATGGGATAGAGTGAGGGAGGGCTGCCTGCATTGAAGGTGGACAATTCACCAGGCCCGGACAGAATACATCCAAGGGTACCAAAGGAACTGGCTCTTCAACAGGGTTCCTTCAGTAGGTCATAACATGTTGGACTAGCGCCATCTGGCATCAGGACTCAACGTCAGACTTTTCCAGCAATACCCGACAGGGGACCGTCCACTGACGTCACGTGACTGACATCACCGTAAGTGTCTATAGTGGGCGGTCCCCAGGCCAACCCTCCAGTTCTTTCTCGCCATCGCCTCGTACAGTGCCTTTCAGTAGACTCACCTCAGCGATCGTCGGTTGAACGTTCTGTTTTTTTTTTTTTTTGTCGTTTTTTTTTTTTCCCCTCAAAAAATCACCGCTATATCTTCTTTTCAACGATCTATGTCATCTCCAAAAAAGAAGTGCGAGGCTTGTGGCACGCAGAGCCCACAAAGGGATGGTCACAAATGGTGTGTGATCTGCCTAGACCCAGACCATCTGGCTGCCTTCGGTGCTGACTGTCATCCTTTCAACCAGGCCACGTGGAAGCGAAGGCAGCAGGCCTTAGAGGCTCATCTCCTCAAATCTTGATTAGCATCGTCAGAGAAACAAATGGAGAAAATCTGGGATTCGGCCTCCACTTCTTCCTCTTCCCCTTCAAAACATAAAAGGAAGGAGAAACACCGTGAGAAGGAGCACACCACGGGAGCAGGCCCGAGGCTTTGAGGCCCGCGGCTAGCAAGGCCGCTCCCCTGCCGCCTGCGGTAAGGATCCAGGCCGCATCCGGGGACTCTTCCTCTAAGACTCTTCTCCCAGTTACAGTGCAAGGTAAGCCTGCGACTGCTGCTAAGCTGCTCCACGGCTCCTCTGTGGACCTCACGACTGCCAAATCGGTTCCCCACGGTCCCTCACGGCTGTTGTCGCCAAGTTGGGGGGGGTGCTCCTCCTCGACTCCTGCCGCACCTTCACCTGGTCAGATACTCCCTTCTGGGGACCGCTCAGGTGTGGCTCTCCCGTTGGAGACTAACGTCAGCCCACCCGACGTCTGGAGTAGCCCAGGGAAGACTACCCCTCTTCCCCTTCCTTCTCCACCGGCTGAGGCTTCCTCCAACCCCACCTCTCTGGCTGGAGATAGCGCCGGTCCTCTGGAGGTGGTCTCTCCATTGTTGCACCCGTTTTCCTCTTCTGGGGTCTCGGGTCAAGAGGATCTTCCTCTGCCTACGAAGCTGCCCTTGGAGGTTCCCCCTATACCTGATGTAGGGAGCATTCCACGGTTGGTCGATCGACCTGCGCCCTCGCTGGAGTAGCCCACGGGGACTTCAGCTTATCAGACACCAGTCTCCAGGCCGGAGCCCACTCCCTTGCCACCGTTGAACCTTTCTATGGGAGCAGGTCCCTTGTTGGATCCCTTGCGATGGGTCCCGATGCCAGAGGTGGTCCTGATGTCGGCTCTGCCGATCCCGTCGTCAGTGGTTCCAACGCTGGACCCCTTGCGTGTTCAGTCGACAGGGGTCCTGACGACGGCCAATCCTACGCCGGACCCTACGTGTATCTACACTACGCCAGGCCCGACATGGATGCTCCCGACGTCAGGTCTCTTTGGTAGATCTCACTTTGTCCCTCAATACTCCTCAGGGTATTTCACAGGCCATACCCTGGCTGGACTGTTGCATGAGTGGCTCTCCTAGGGACTTGTCTGCCCGGGTATTCACATTTCCCGGGTTATTCTCCTGGGCACCAGAGTATTCTTATCCTCCTCGTGGTTACCTTCCCCAACCTTCCCCTCCCCCTCCACCTATAACTTCCCCTCCGGTCTCTCAGCCGGAAGTTAGGGAGGTCATTACATCCTGGTGGAAGGACGCGAGAGCTGACCTAGTTACGGACCTGGAGTGTAGGCTCCCACATCATCATCCTCCTCCTCCCTCTCCCAGGTCTGATTCCCACGTGGATGCCGACACTGTCCACATCCGGGGAGCTGCCAGGGTGGACATTTCTCTACCGGATTTCCAAGTGGGAGATTATCCAGGCTCTGGGGGGAACTCTTCGGAGGAATAGTCACTACCTGATTCTCCAACCCTGGGGAAGGTATCTCCGAAATTTCCTCCAGAAGACCTTCCTTTGCGGATCTTCTGAGGTCTTTCCAAACCTTCTATGACTGGGAGATGGAGGAACAAGACCCGATGTGGCAGAGGCTTGTGGAGCATCTGAATCTCGAGACCCAAGCTACGGTCCCTGTTCCCCTATGGATAGCACATCATCTAGACCTCACCATGACCATTTGGCAACTGCCTAATTCCATCCTGGCTGTTGCAAAGAGAGCTGACAGTATATACTGGGCGCCTAAGGATGCCCGGTTTTCTGGCTGCCCATCCTAAGGCGGACTCTGTGGTCATTTCAGCTGCTCAGGATCGATCATTTGCTCCTAAGCACCTGAGTTCAGTTTCCGACAGAGAGTCCAAGCAGTTTGACCAGTTCTGGCAAAAAAGTTTATTCCTCTGCTATGTGTGCCTTGAGGTCCCTGAACTACGTAGCCCACATGGTGTCCCACCCAAAGCTACCCTTGCCAAGCTGGAGGACCGTATTTAGATCTCAAAAGAGGAACTCGCCTGGGATATCTGACTCTTAAAAATTTCTTGTCGGCATGCTCTTGGGGCCACCTACGACCTAGTGGCTCAAACATCAGCAACCGTTGTCTCCCTTCGGTGGCATGCCTGGCTCCTCATCGCAGGCCTCGCTAATGAGGTCCAGTCTGTCATACTGGATGCCTTCTTCCGGGGCTCAGTGCTCTTTGTTGGGAATGCCAAGGACATCATCACAGACCTCCAAGAACGAGGTCAGGCTCTTAGGACTGTGAGGTCCATGTACCATCAGGGCAAGCGCAGCAGCCCCTTTGGAGACTGACCTGGAGCAGAGACATAGACACCCCCAGTCTGGGCAGAGAAATCGTAAGGCCACAGGTAACGTTTCCATCCCCCCTTCCTCCAAAACCCAGCGTCGTTCTGGAGGACCTCCTCCAGCCTGACCCGCCACTTCCTATCTTCTTGGTCCCAACCCTCCTCCATTTCTGGAACAGGAACTGGGGGTTCACTGCCACCTTCAGGAATGGCAGCGCATCACCTCCGACAAATAGGTCCTGCAGTTAGTGTCCGTGGGGCACAGCATAGAGTTCTTAGTTCCTCCCGAATCTCCTCCTCAAAGGTCCACCTATTCCAGAGACCAGGTGCTTCTGGTAAGGGAGGAAGTAGAGGCTGTCTTGCAGAAATAGGCAATTGAGCCGGTTCCTCTTTGTCAGAGGGGACGGGGTTTCCAGTCCCATTTTTCCTGGTTCCAGAAAAGACAGGCGACCCAAGACCCATAGTCGACCTCAGCAGGCTAAACCTGTTCGTCGAGTACAAAACATTCAGGATGCTCACGCTCCAGAGTCTGCTACCCCTGTTGCAGGACAACCAGTGGTTGTGTGCTCTGGACATGTAGGATGCTTACCTGCATATCCCAATATTAAAGAAACCCCACCAATTCCTGTGGTTTGTCCTTCAGGAGGATCACTTTCAATTCAGTGCTCTCCCCTTTGGACTGTCTTCGGCACCCAGGGTTTTCACAAAGTGCCTAGCGGTGGTGGCTGCGGCCTTGAGACGCTAGGTTATTGCAGTTTTCCCATACCTGGACAACTGGCTGATCTCGGCCCCTTCCAGGGAGTTCCTTACGGAGGCACTTCGCATTACCTTGGACCTGTTTTCCAGATTGGGGATTATGGTCAATTTCCTGAAATCCTCCCTGTCTCCTTCCCAACGCCTTCAGTTTATTGGATCCATTCTTGGCAGAGTTCAGGGCAGAGCCTTCCTCCCTCCGGCTCGGAGAGATACTCTTGATGGAACAGGCCACCATTGTGGCCTCTTCCAGGTACTTCCCAGCCCGAGAAGTCCTATGCCTTCTCTGCCTGATGGCAGCCTCTGTCTCCACCGTCCCCATGGTGAGGCTCAACATGAGAATTTCTCTGTGGTCCCTCAGAGTTCAGTGGGATCAGCTTCAGGATCAGCTGGCTCAACCAGTTCTTATCTACACCGCTGTGCAGAAGGATCTTCTATGGTGAGGAGATCCCGCAAACCTATCCTTAGGCCGCCCCTTTCGGGGGCCCTGCTCCCATGGCAATCCTTAACGACGGATGCCTCCAACAGGGGTAGGGGCGCTCATTTGGGGGACCATGAGACTCTGGGACTTTGTTCCCATCAAGAGACGTCCTTGCACATCAATGTCTTGGAGATGAGAGTGGTACTGTATGCTCTTCAGGCATTTCAGGCCATTCTACCCTAGGGACTAGTACTTATACAGACGGGCAACACCTCCGTTGTCTGTCATTTCAACAAACAGGGTGGCACTCGCTCCTACCCCCTTTGCTGGGAAGCGATGAGAGTGTGGGACTGGGCACTTCTGTACAGTCTGTCCCTCACAGCTGTACATGTTCCAGGAGTAGAAAATATTCTAGCAGACAACCTCAGCAGATCGTTCACCCCTCGATCACAAATGGGAACTAAACCAGGCAGTGGCGGGATCTCTATTCCAGAAATGGGGACGACCGGAACTCTACCTGTTTGCCTCCCAATTCAGTACAAAGCTTCACAGCTTTTGCTAGCTCGTTGCAGAGCATGGTACTTTTTGGCACGATGCATGGTCTCTCCTGGACAGGGAGATTTTTGTACGCCTTCCCTCCATTTTCCATTCTCCAGAGGGTGCTCCTCAAACTCCACTTGGAGGGAGCAAAAATTATCCTTATTGCTCCTCTCTGGCCCAGACAAACTTGGTTTCCACTTGCAGTTGTCGAGGGAACCCCCAGTTCCACTTCTATTACAACACAGCCTCTTAACCCAGGACAAGGGTCAGCTGGTGCACCCGAGGACCTTTCATCATCATGCTTGGCTCCTACAGACATAGCGATTTCAGGCTTTGGAGTCTCTTCGAGAGTTGCTCAAGTCATCGTGGAGGCCCGAAAACCTTTCACGAGGTCCACTTATGCTACGAAGTGGAAAACGTTTTTCCATTTGGGCAACCTCCAAGGGTTGGGACCCTTTACATGTTCGGCACTGCATCTAATGGAATACCTGCTCTTTTTGTCTGACTATGGCCTTTCCTATTCTTCACTGAAAGTCCACTTATCAGCCATTTCGGCCTACCACGTGCTAGTGGATGGTAAACCCGTGGTACAGTTGGAGCTTGCCAAAACCTTTCTGAAGGGCATACTCCACCTGAAACCCCCCATCCGCAGCCCTGTTCCACCTTGGGATATAATTTTGTGTTGGAGAAACTTTCTTTCCCTTCTTTTGAACCAGCGATGAGCTGTGATATGCGTTCTTTCCTGGAAAATGCTCTTTTTAGTTGCTATCACTTCTGCTTGAAGGATTTCCGAGCTTCAGGCTTTAGTTTGTAAGGAGCCTTGTCTTATTTTCCACAAGGACAGGGCAGTCCTCCGTACTCATCCTAGGTTTCTTCCCAAGGTGGTATCACAGCTCACCCTCAACCAGTCAGTGGAGTTGCCAGTATACTATCCGGCCCCAACAAACAGAGGTGAGGTCTTACTTCATACTTTGGATGTACACTGGATCCTTAGGTGTTACATCTCTCGCACAAAGGAATTGCGAAAAGTGGATCAGCTCTTTGTTTCATTTGCATTGGGGATGTTGGGTAAGGCAGCTTCCAAACGATGCCTTTCAGAATGGTTAGGAAACTGCATTGGCTTCTGTTACCAGAAGTTCGAGAAGCCTTTGCTGAGACCTGTCAAGGCCCATTCCACTAGGGGTGTGGTTGCTTCTGCAGCTTTCCTCCGTCATGTTTCTGCAGCAGAGATCTGTGCGGCAGCAACCTGAAGTTCAGTCCATACCTTTACCAAGCATTACAGTCTGGACATTGCTTTTAGGCGAAGGGCCGGTTTTGGTCTAGCTATCCTGCAGGGCCTTTTGTCCTAGGCACGCTCCATTCTGTGTTTCAGTTGTTTCTCCTCTCATGTTTCTCTCAGTCTCTCTTTCGAGGAATTGCTTGGGATTCTGTCCTACATGTTATGACCAACTGAAGGAACCCTCTTGAAGTAAGATAGTACAGTTGCGTAAGAACTTACCGTAACGGTAGATCATCTAGAGAGGTTCCTTCAGTAGGTCATGTTTTTCCTTTCCCTCAGAAAATTTTTGTTTCAGTCTACAGACCTGCTGCCTCTCCTTCCGGGGCTCCTGCGGGAGAGAACTGGAGGGTTGGCCTGGGGACTGCCCACTATATAGACTCGTGCTAACATCAGTCATGTGACGTCAGTGGGCGATCCCTCGTCGGGTATAGGTAGAAAAGTCTGCCATTGAGTCCTGACGCCAGATGGCGCTAGTCCAACATGTTATGACCTACTGAAGGGCCCTCTCTCGAAGATCTACTGTTATGGTACGTTTTTACGTAACTGTACTTTCACTAGAGTCAGGTGTGGTACCCCAGGACTGGAGAACGGCACATGTAGTGCCCCTCCACAAAAGCAGTCTCAAGGATGACCCGGGGAATTACAAACCAGTCAGTCTGACCTCCACTGTGTGCATGCTCATGGAGACCATACTAAAGGAAAGGTTGGTGGAATATCTAGAGGAGCATGGGTTCATGGGGGGGAAGATGGTGTCAAATAAATCTTATTGACTTCTTTGACTGTGTCACTAAGACAGTAGACAGGGGCCAAGCGGTAGACATCCTTTATCTTGATTTCAGCAAGGCCTTTGACTCTGTGCCCCACAAAAGGTTGATCAGGAAGTTGGTGGATCTTTGAGTTGGGGAGAAAAGCTGGCTAGATGGGTGGAAAACTATCTGAGGGTCAGAACCCAGAGGCTGGTTGTGGGGGGAAGAGTTATTTGGCACCAGAGAGGTAACCAGTGGTGTCCTGCAGAGCTCAGTGCTGGGGCCCGTGTTGTTCAGTGTTTTCATCAGTGACATTGGGGTTGGCATTAAGGGAAAAATGTGCCTATTCGCAGATGACACCAAACTCTGTGGGAGACTGGACACAGCTGAAGGGATACAGGACCTACAGGAAGATCTGGAAAAGCTGTGGAGGTGGTCCAGGATGTGGCAGCTTGGCTTCAATGCCAAGAAATGCAAAGTTATGCATGTTGGAGTCAAGAGTCCCAGAACAGAGTAGTACTACCTGGGTGGAGTCTGAGTATCTGCATCAGAGAAGGAGAAGGACCTGGGAGTGATGATCACAAGTGACCTGAAGCACTCCATGCAGTGCAAGAAAGAAGCAGCAAAGCCAAACAAGATGCTCGGATGTATATCTAGGGGGATCAGTAGTAGGAGAGAGGAGGTTCTAGGGATGTGGATATGTTGTTAAATCCCACACTGTCTGGCAGGTTCCTTGCTGCTTTAAATCTTGCCGAAAATTACTTCAAGCTGGCTCCTCCCACCCACCCGGGTGGTAAAACCCTTGGCTCCGCCCCATGTCGCCAGATCTTCCTTACCGCTTGGAAGCTCAGGTTCCCTCCTTAGCTCTCTGCGTTTGTAGGCTTGGATCCTAATCCTTCGGAATTTCCAAAAATAATTTAAAGTTTACTAGACTTAAGTCTTCATCTTCCCTCGCGACTGCGATGGATACAAAATCTATTCCCGGCTTCTGTCTATGCCATTGTGGGCAGATGATGTCTCGAGCTGATCTGTATGTCACGTGTGTTTACTGCCTGGGACTTGCTCATGATCCGCAGGCCTGCAATCTATGCTAGTTCTTTGTGCCTTCGGTTCTTGAGGACCGCGCTGCCCAACTTCAACTGGGGTGCCCTGAGAAATGGTTTCTGCCAGTGAAGTCGAAGGAGGCCCGTTGGGTGATGTCTGCGGCTGCAGGCTCCGCGGAGCAGCTGGAGCAGTTGATTGCCCTTGAAGAGGAAGTGGCCCAGGCTGCGTCGTCTTCCTCCTCGGCGTCGGCGTTTATCCCACTGACCTTGGGCTCCTCCTACACTGCTTCTTTTATATTCTTTTTACCCCACTGACACTCCGGAGTCCACCTCTCCTTCAGGCCTCCTTGCGCCCCACTAACCCCGGTGATCCTCTTTAGGAGCGCCTCCATCCACAGATTGCAGCCAACCCCCTTGTTGGTTCCGGCATATCTCCTTGCTGGGCAGGTCCCCCTCCTTCGAGGGGGAAGGCACTGGGGAGAGGGAGACCCAGCACACTATTGCTTTCACGGACCCGGGGGCGCCGCTGTGGAGGAGGAGATTCCCGGAGGTCCCGATGGTGTGTAGGGTGGAAGCAGTCATCCGGTGTGCTCCGGAGCTGTTTTTTCCGATTTTCTTGAGTCCCTCCTGCGCCACTGTTTGTAGTGCCCCTGGTCTCCACCAGGGACTTTTACAAAGCGGGGCTGTCACCTAACCCACCCCAGGAGAGGAGAGCAGTCCTCCGGACGCTCAATCTTCTCCTTCGCCTGCCAGTCCCCGGTGCCCCAAGTCTGTTTCCGAACCCGGGTCGCCGGCGTGGTTCGAGGTGTGGCGTCCAGTGCCTCAACCCTCTGCACCACCGGGCCGGCATCACTGCTTCTTTTAAGGAGCTTTGTCAGTCCCTCTCCACCAAGGGAGAAAGGCCCTCAGGGACTCGCACGCAGTAGGTTGAAGAAGGGAACTAAAGGTAAGTCCCCGTCGACATTTGTGGGAGCGAGAGATCTCACTTACCTGGACCATCAGCTTTCCGACTTCCGGTCGGGGGTTGCGGCTGAGGCCGCTGGCTTCACGGTGTCCCCTCAGGTCAGCGGCCGCAGACACTCATTGAGGTGGTGATTTTCTAATCGCTGGATGGGTTGTCGATTGGAGAAGCCGACAACCCTTCTTCATCGGTTCCCCCGGTGGTTACCAAGGACTTGCTTGTGCCTTCTGTGCCGAAGTCCCCGGTCAAGGACCCTGAACGGAGAGATGAACGGGTTTCCCCCGCCCCCTCTTTGACCCACCATCAGCGACCCAGAAGGTCTTGGTCCTCCTCCGTGTCGGGTAGGTCCCGCCGATGTTGGCGGTCTGTGTCCCGGAATCGTGGAAAGTGGCATCGCTGCTCATCATCATCGTTTTCTTCGGAGGATAGGCTCTGACGCAAGTTGCACGGCACTATGAGGACACAATGTGGCAGCAACTCTTGCTAGCCAGTAATAAGCCGACTCCGTCGCCTTCACCGGCCATTAAGTGGCTGTCGCCTGAACGACCAAAGCTATCCTCGCTATCGTCGAGGAGCCGACTCCGGCACCGATTGCTCGGTCGAAACCAGCTGCTCTACCCATTGTGGTGGATCCACTGCCTCCACAACTTCAGACTGGAGCCCCGACCAAGGATTCTCGGTCGGGTCAGGGCTTGCCCTACAGGTTGTCGGTCACCCTCACCCCCGATCAGACTTGGCAAGTGGAGGGTGTCTCAGGCGCTAGGCAGCTGTTCGCGGACTCCTCGGAGTCCGACGACGACTCCTTGTATTCCAGACCTCTTGACCTGGACTCTTCCGGGGGTCAGTCAGTGGACGAGAGCCTATCCTCGTTCGTGGGAATCCTTTGGCTCATCTCAGAGTCCACTGGGATGCAGCTCGAACCCGTACAAAAATGGGCCAGATATCCCTCACAGAGATTCTGGACTGAGGGGTTTCCCCCACGGAGGCCTTCCCTGTGGCCGAGACCATCGTTAGTCCGGCCCTGTAGCTGTGGCAGTGGCCTGCATCCTGTCCTGCGCCTTCAGCCAGGATGGCTCGCAAGTATGCAGTCCCCACCGGTTCCCTCTCCGGTTTTTCAGAGCACCCCTCTGCTG
Source organism: Neoceratodus forsteri (assembly GCA_016271365.2). Lineage (NCBI taxonomy): Eukaryota > Metazoa > Chordata > Ceratodontiformes > Ceratodontidae > Neoceratodus > Neoceratodus forsteri. The sequence continues at coordinate 368,619,117 of CM028132.1, read as the reverse complement.
AGGGACTGGTAACCGATAGAGTCTTTCGGCGCTCCGGAAACGCTAGGGACGTGGAAAGGCCCCCCGATAAGGAGTCCAAGAAGCTGGATTACTCGGGGTGAAAAGTTTACGCTGCCTGTTCCCTAGGTCTTTCACAGGCTAGCTCAGTCGTGCTGATGGCACATTTTTTCTCACGCCCTTGTGGGGTCCCTGGATGAGGTGCTTCCTCATCTCCCGGCTGACCTTCAGATGACGGTCAAGCAGGTGCGGGATCAGGGAAGGGTGGTGGCCAAACCGCTCCAAACTGCTTTGGACATTGGAGACTCTTGTGCCTTGTCAGTAGCGGCCGCAGAACTTGGCTGCGGATCTCCACCTTCACAGCGGATACCCAGCACAAGCTGGCAGACGTTCTCTTCCTGAGCACCGACTTGTTCGGGCCAGGGGTGGAAGACCATCTCCAGAGGATCGAGAAGTCTAGTGCCACCTTGGACTTGGTCACGTCTGCCCAGAAGGACAAAGGCCGCCAGCAGCAGCATAAGCCCTTTCGCACTTCTGCCCCAGCAGCACCAGCAACAGGGCCAGCAGGCTCACGCTTGGCACCCCAAGGCCAAGTCTGCTGCTTCCTCCAGGAGGAAGCCTGGAGGAAAGGGTCCAGGCGGCCCCTCAGCCGGCCCTTCCTCCAAGCCTGCCCAGTGATGGGTTGAGGGGTGTCGCCCCAACCTTGTCACTCCTCCCTGGGTTCCTCCCGTGGGGGATGGCACCGCCCCTTCCTTTCTGCCTGGTCCTCCATCACCATGGACTGTTAGGTGCTGGAAGTGGTTGGTAGGGGTCTGCCTCTGGAATTCGAGCAGTCCCCTTCCTATCACGCTGTCGCCCCATGGGGGGCTCTGGGCTCCCCAGCCTCTCTGTCAGCTCATTGAGCCGACATTGCTCTTCTCCTCCAGAAGGAGGTAATCAGCGAGGTGTTGGATTCTCTTCCACCAAACCAGGGGTTTGTGTCCAGGTACTTTCTGGTTCCAAAGCGGATGGGGGGGCTGGCGCCCCATTCTTGTGCTGCACGACCTGAACAAGTTCCTAAGGCGGCACACCTTCAGGATGGTCAGTCTGGCTCAGATCATTCCATCCTTGGAACTAGGCATGTGATTCTGCTCTCTGGATCTCCAGGATGCGTTCTTTCACGTCCCAATCCGTCTGTCTCATCAGCGATTCCTCCGCTTCAGAGCAGAGGGATCGCTTTTCGAGTTCCGGCTCATGCTCTTCGGCCTTTCTCCAGCTCCCAGGGTCTTCATCAAATGCATGGCAGTGGTGACAGCATTCCTGCGGCGCAGAGGGGGTCTGGGTGTACCCTTACCTGGACGATTGGCTGATCGCAGCCCCTCCAGACCAGAGGTGGAGCGGTCCAGGGATCTGGCCCTCCAGGTCTGCTCTCAAATTGGCCTCCTGATCAACGAGGCCATATCGGAACTCATACCATCGCAGGTGATTCAGTTCATCGGGGCAGTGCTCGACTGTCTTCGAGCCAGAGCCCGGCGGACAGGGCAGAGGTCCTTTCCTCCTTCGCCCAGTCATTTCTGGTTGGGCAGTTGCGCCCTGCCCGGGACTTTCTATGCCTTCTGGGCCTCATGGCGGCCTGCACCAGCGTGGTACGTTGGGCCTGCTGGCATATGCGCCCCCTGCAATGGGGGCTGGCCTGCCAGTGGTCACAGCGCTCCAGTCCTTTGGACCAGCTGGTGACCTTGACCCAGAAGATGTGGAATGGCCTGCAGTGGTGGCTCATCTGCAGGAGGGTATCCAGTTTGTCTGCCCCGAGCCGATGATCACTCTTACGACCGATGCCTCTTTGATGGGTTGGGGTGCCCATCTGGGGGAACTCCAGGCCCACAGCCTCTGGTCCCCTCAGGAGTCTCGATGCCACATCAACCTGCTGGAGCTTTGAGCGGTTCGACTAGCTCTCATCGCCTTTGCTCCATTTGTACGGGGTCAGGTGGTTCAAGTCCAGACGGACAACACCACGACCATGTACTATCTCAACTGTCAGAGTGGGACGCACTCCTTGCCTCTGTGCAAGGAACCTCTCCGCATTTGGTCTCTCATGATCAGCCTGGATGCGGCTCTCCTAGCCATCCATGTGGCAGGAGCCTCGAACAGTCTGGCCGATGCCCTCAGCCGGATAGGCGCTGCATCTCACGAGTGGTCTGTCCTGCCGGAGGTAGTTCAAGACCTGTTCTCCCATTGGGGCACTCCTCCGGTGGACCTGCTCGCCTCCAGGGAGAATGCAAAGCTGAGGCTGTTTCACGCCCAACCCCCTCAGCAGGGCTCGCTGCAGGCGGATGCCTTCTTGATGCCATGGACCCCAGGCCTCTTCTTCGCCTTCCCTCCATTTCCCTTGATCCACAAGGTGCTTCTCAAGGCAAAGAGGGACAAGGCGCAGGTAATTCTGGTAGCCCCAGACTGGCCTCACCAGTTCTGATACCCAGATCTCCTCAGCCTCAGCTCCAGGCTCCCAAGGTGGCTTCCAGCCCGCCCGGACCTGATCTCACTCAACAAGGGGAAGGTGCTCCATCCGGACCTTCAATCCCTGCACCTGACGGCCTGGTTCCTGAGTGGCTAGAGTTCCAGGCCTTGGGTCTTTCTGATGAGGTCGTCAACGTTGTTGAGGCGTCCCGTAAGGAGTCAACCAGAAAATGCTATGCCTTCAAATGGAAGAGATTCTCCATTTGGTGTCAGGACAAAGGGTTGGACCCCTCTTCCTGTCCATTGGCTAGTATTTTGGACTACCTGTGGTCCCTTTCTCAGCTAGGGCTTTGGTCAACAACTCTTAAGGTGCACTTGGCAGCCAACTCTGCTTACTGGGTGCGGGCCGGCATGCAGCCGGTGGCACAGGAGAAGGTGGTCGGGCGCTTTTTCAAAGGCCTAGACCACATATCCCCTCCGGTGTGAGAACCTCCACCTCCATGGTATCTTCTGCTGGTATTGGCTAAGCTCATGGGCAAGCCATTTGAACCGATGCACAGGTGTGACATCTCTCGCCTGTTGTGGAAGACCGCCTTCTTGGTGGCTATTTCGTCAGCCAGAAGGATGGGAGATCTTCAGGCGCTCTCCGTAGAGTCTCCCTACCTGGTATTCCACGGGGACAAAGTTGTCCTGCGCCCCCACCCAAAGTTCCTTCCGAAGGTGGTGTCGGAGTTTCACCGTAACCAGTTGTTGATTCTGCCAGTGTTCTACCCCAGTCACACCTCGGAGGCTGAATATAGGCTCCATGCTTTGGACCCTAGGAGAGTGCTCGCTTATTACAAGGAGCGGACGGCCGAAGTTCAGGGAGAGGTTCGCCAGCTGATTGTCACCTACGCTGAAGCCGCACCTGGCAGACCTGCAGCCAAGCTGATGATAAGCAGGTGGGTCACTTCCTGCATAGATCTTTGCTATAGGCTGGCGGGCATGGGGCCTCCCAAAGGGATAAGAGGTCATTCTACCCACCGTACCGCTACTTTGGTGGCAGCTTCTAGGGACATCCCTATCCAGGAAATCTGCAGGGCTGCTACCTGGAAGTCAGCACACACTTTTATCTCCCATTACCACATTGACCTAGAGTCACGCCAGGATGCTGGTTTTGGGACCTTGGTTCTCCAGTCCTAATTTCCTAAGTAGGGAGTGCGCGCCTTCCTCCCGGAGAACTGCTAGGAGTCTGCCAGACAGTGTGGCTTGAACAACATATCCATGTCCCTAGAAATACAGGTTACTCAACCTGTAACAAGAGTTCTAGGAGTGGTATATGTTGTTCATCCACACGACCCACCCGACCTCCCCGGCTTCGACGTGCAACCTGGCTTCCAGCGGGCTAGATCTGGCGTCGTGGGGTGGAGCCGAGGGTTTTACCACCCGGGTGGGTGGGAGGAGCCAGCTTGAAGACCTTCCGGCAAGATTTAAAGTGGCAAGGAACCTGCCAGGCAGTGTGGATGAACAACATACACCACTCCTAGAACTCTTGTTACAGGTGAGTAATCTGCATTTATAGTGCCCTTGTACAGGTCACTGGTAAGGCCGCATCTAGAGTATTGCGTTCAGTACTGGTGCCCACATCTCAAAAAGGACATTAACCTGCTGGAGAAAGTCCACAGGAAGACTATAGAAATGATAGCCAGTCATCAGGGTAACGCATATGAGGAAAGGTTGAGGGCACTGCACATGTACTCCCTGGAAGACAGGAGAGAGAAAGAGGGGACATGATTGGGACCTTCAAGTACTTGAAAGGGATAAATAAAGTTGATAAGGAGAGTCTTTTTAAGCTGAGTGGCAACCATAAGATGAGGGGGCACAGCCTTAGGCTGGAGGGTGGGAGGTTTAGGAGGGAGGTCAGGAAGCATTTATTCACAGAGAAGGTGGTGAACACTTGGAATGTACTGCCTGAAGAGGTAATCTCGTTGAAGACAGTGGGCAGCTTTAAGAGAGACTGGGATAGGCATGGGGGGAAGGTACAGATCATGGGTAGGGAGGATGGGAGGAGTGGGGAGGGAGGGCAGGGACATCAGCTCAAGCTGTGGACCCTGCAATACGAGCAGACTTGAGAGACCAAATGGCCTTCTTCTGCTGGCTTTTTTGTATGTTCGTAAGAACTTAAGGTAACTACAGATCTTTGAGAGAATCTCTTTCATCAGGCCTTGCCGTCTCACCTTCATATCCCCTTAAGGTTTTGCCAACTGATGTCTTGCAATACTGCTTCCATTGCTGTCTTATTGGCGCTCTTCCTCCTCTGATAAGCGGAGTGCTGTAGTCTCTCCTGGTTCCCTAGAGGGAGAGCAAGATCTCTGGTGGGGAACTGACAAGAGTTGGGGCTGCACACGTATATATTTGTAACATGGCAAACAACAGAAACTGCAAATAAAGTAATATCATTGGACGAAATGCAACACAAGACCAAAGTTGGAGCGGGTATTAATCACTGGTAATGCCCGCTCTAACTAAGAAGTATTCACCGGGTCAGCAGGTCAAGTTGTAGTACCAGTATAGAGCACAGCAGAAAAGGCTGTTTGACAACGTTACATAGAAGCATATATGTAACTGTTACAAAGGATACGTGAAGAGTTAATCATGAACCTAATCTGGAGTCTCACAATGCAGTGTACCACATAAAACGCAGAATGTAACCGTGTCGATATAAACCCAAAGAGTTCCAGTGAACAAAAATGAAAAACACGGAACGGCACAAACATTTATACAGGTTACTCCATGAAATCTACCTCAAGAGAGTGTAACAGTCTGCATGCACACAACTATGTAAGTAGCTGTCCTATGCGCATGCTGTATTTGTAACAAAAAAGTTTCAGACAAAATAAAAGAGTTGTAGAATCATAACTAATGTCTTCATCTTCAATACATGTAACACTACCACACATTACAAAACATAGTTATGGTCATATTACAAGAAGATAATGCCCTCCGAAGGAGGCTTTTATTGGGAATTAATGCACGATTGGTTATTGTAGGCACTCGACTTCGCCTTGTGCCATACACTCCCCAAGTCAGGCATTAATGCTAACATGGACACTGATGTGGGTGGCCCCCATCTAGCAAAATTTCCACGTGGTCCTAGTGCTGACATGGGTATTATTCCAAAGGTGTGGCCTGATAAGAGATTCTCTCTAAGATCTACTGTTACGATAAGTTCTTATGTAACTGTTCCTTTGTGCTGAAGAGAGCTGTCAGCCTGGACAGTGCTCCCAGCTAATTAGATGGCAGTGTCCTAAAGATTTGTTGATTCACGAAGTATAATGTTTAGTTAACATTGGTTTGATCTCTCTCTCTCTCTCTTCCAGTCTGCGTTTCTAGTATAAAAGAAATTTTTTTTTTTTTTAATTATTATTTATTTGTTTCCTCAGCTGGGGAGGTTGTGCCTTTGGCCCCAATCTAGCCAGCTAGGCCAGTAGCGCCCGGTCCCAGGCAGGCTCTAACCTCACGTCCCTACCTCTCCTGGTCACTTCTCAGTGGGTACTTACCCCACCGCCGCGGAGACCAGGAAGGTGGACCCAGGAGGGAGCTTACTTGCACGGTACTGCACCGGTGCCGGCGAGCAGCCTTCATGCTGCCGGGTGTTTTTTCCTTGGTGTGGTTCCCCTGTAGAAGGGGGTATGTGATGATGCCAATGGAAGGAGCATGCACGCTTCCGTTCGCGCTTATCCCTCCCCTCACTTCTGCAGCGTTGGGTTGGTGGTGCTGCTCCAGCTTCCACCAGGAGGCAGCTGCACGCCCACTGCTGATGTCCCCCCCCCACCGAGAAAGAGAGCAGTCGTGTGGATGCTCAATCCTTTGCCAGCCCCAGGTGACCCGTGCTCGTTTACGAACACTGGTTGCTGGCGTAGCGCGAGGTAAGGCGTCCAGCACCACTGGGCCGGTGTTTCGTTTTTTTAAATGGTTTCAAACTGTCCCGTGATCCATGGCTTAGACCACAAAAGCCATTTTGAATAAAAAGATTTAATGCTTCTGACCTTTTTTTTATTTTTTTTTTAGCACGTTAGAATGTTTTTTGGCTCACAATATTCAGTGTTAAAGTCCTTTTACAATTACTGTGTTCGACCATAAAGTGCTTCTGCGTTGCTTTACACCACACTTTTACACTGTGTTTGGCATATGACTACTCTGGTTCACTTAAGGGCTAGTGTTCTGCCTAACATTAATATTAGTTTTTAAAGGAACACTGTCAACCCCCTTAGGTCTCAGTGTCCCTGGTTTAAAAACACATTTTATGATTCCCGGCATTCTGTAAAGATTGCTGATGTAGCTGGTAGTTTGATTCTGACTCTTTTTTTTTTTTTTTTTTTCCTTCTAAAAAGTGAAAAACAGACTGCCCACCATACTGGTGTTACCACTCCGAAACAGGTTTGTTTAGATTCATTGATCAGTGCCAACTGCATCTTTCCTGGTCTTGGGAACACCCACAACACAGTCTAGCCCCTGATGATGCAGTGGGAGTTTAGGAGGCTACTGCTTAATGAGTGACTGCACTGTTTGGGTGTGTTCCTAATGCTCAGGAAGAATACAGTTAGAACAGATACAGGATTGTAAACAAAACAAGGTTGTTTATAAATATACATTAGCATGTATTTTAGTTCTACTAAACAAGGAGACGGACTAAACAAACAGCAAAATCGATGAATTTTAGAGAAGGTAAGAAATCATAAAATGTAGGTTTTTAACTAGAAATAATATGATGAAAAACAGGTTGACAGTGTCCCTTTAAAAGCAGTTAACTACAGTATTATCTTTTATATCTGAGGTGCTTGTTCTTTTCCATTGGAGTAATTAGATCTTTTTTACTTGATGTTAGTAGATGTAATCTGTGGAACAGCACTCTTCTTTGTAGCCAACGTATGTAGTTCTGTCCCCCCCCCCACTACATCAGTACTGTGACCTCACTGACTGTGACATCACAGGTACTTAGGAAGAGCCACTCAGTAGTTGCCAGGTCAGTCGCTGATGATGTCATAGTCAGTGAGGTCACAGTTCTGGTGATGTAGTTGGGGGACTAGAACTAGATACATGTCTGCTGCCAGGCAGAGTGCTGTTGCAGATATCTAGCATAATAATGTCACACAGAAAACTTTCTAATTAGCAAGCAGAAAAAGAAAAACACTTTAGAAATAAAAAGGTACAACTGACTGCTACTTAAAATTTGTAACATTTTCCTGTCTGCTATTTTTGGTTCTACTAGCTCTTTAAAACACCGTCTGTCAACAACTGAGGACGGGCATTTTACCGTGGTGTCATATTGTCTGTCTGTTAGAATTATAACTGAAGCCTAAAACACAAATTGAGCCCACATGTTTCAAAAATTGCCAACGTGTGGCCACTGTTTGCCTAAGTCAGATAGGCATACTGAGTGCTTCAAATGTTTGGGCGTAGATCACGATTGCCTAAACTATGATCTGTGCAGTGTGTTTTTTTCTTAAGACAGAAAAACCAAGACAAGCAAAAAGATGGTCACTGTCATCCTCCACCTCTCTCTCTAGCTCCGAAGTGTGTTTCTGTATTAAAGAGGTTGAGAGCATCTCTTTAATAATTTCCACTAACATAGCTTCCCGTAAAGACCAGTCTAAAGCAGAGTCTTCAAGGAAGCCACAGAAGAGCATAAATCAATGGCTGAGGAAAGCTCAGAGAAAAAGGATGCTAACAAAAGGCAGGCAGATGAGCCACCCTCTCACACCAGTCTTAAAAAAAAAAAAACACAAGAGGGGTAGCCCGCCGGCGCAGCGGTAGCGCTACCGCTTTCGATGCCAACAAGCCTGGGAGTCAGAGGGCCAGCCATGGGGAGGAGGCTGAGCGTCTCAGTGACTGCTCTTCTTCTCCGGGAAGGGGAGGGGGCAGAGATTCAGCACTTGATTGGCCCCAGGTGGAGGCCCAGGGTACAGCGAGCGCCAAGTTAGACACGGGGAGGACATGATTGACTTCAGCAGCCACACCTTGACGTCCAGGGCGTGCATCACATTCATGGAACGTGGGAAAATTGCTCTCCAGGCTCCGAGAAGGTTGATCGTCTGGGCAGACCCTTAATAGCTTGCACCTGCCTGGCCTTGCCGGATCCCGACGAGACTTGAATTGCTCAGGGTATGGAAGCCCCCACTTTGTCCTCTCCCGGGAGGGAAGAACTGTGGCTGCATGGGGGAACTGGAAGGTCCAGGTAAGGTGTCAGAAGCTGGGGCAGACACAATTGGCGCTCCCGAAGATGTGGGGCTTGGAGATGCTGGAGGAGGATAAACTACGATTAAAAAAAAAAAAAAAAAAACCATCTGCAGCATGAGAAGAAATGGTAATTGAGCCCATTGCCCCTTCTGGTGCCAATATTCAGATGCACACCGTGGAGGAATTCAAACACATGGGAATTCTTTCAGACCATGAAAGAATAGGCATCAACAATTCCTCAGTCAGTTCCACTTAATCTCACAGAGGAGGAACCATTACCAGAGGTCACAGATGTGGATGAAATGGCTTCACCTCAAGGCTCTCTGGAGGGCTATTCCTCATATTCTTCCTTCCTGAGACGCATGACAACTATGATTAATAGCCCCACTGTGGTAACTGACTCTAACATTAGGGAGTCTGATTTCTGTAGCATGTTAGTACTAACTTGTACAAAAAGGATCGGTATTCCCATCATATTACACCTTTATAAAGGTGAGAACAGATACTGCCTGCACTGACAGCAACTGATAAAGAAAATTGAGAAAACAATATATAGTAACCAGTGGCCAGATTCACAAAAGTTTGCCCCAGCGCAAACCCGGTTTTGCACCGAGCTGGAATTCACAAAGGCATGGTTTGCGGGCTCAAACTGGGTTTGCACTTGGGCAAAGTGTGGAGGGTGCTGTAGTGCTAATGATGGGAAGGGGACCTGCATATCTGCTCAGTCTGATACACAAAGCATTTGCTCTGTGCAAGGGCCTTTTGCAGGGTTCCCTTGCATGGAGCAAATACTGCCAACCAAGACCTTGCTTTAATCCCTGCACAGCCCCAGTGGTTGGCAGAGGTACTGCCCTCCCATCCCCTGTGCGAGTGGAAACATTGAAGTGTTCCATGGTGGCTAGTGGTCAGTCCGTGCCACTGATCACCGGTATGAGTATGACAAAATAAGTTTTCCCTCTTGGGTAGTGGTTCGGTCCCCCCCCGCCCCCCATCCTGTGACAATGATCACGTATTGTAACAGTATATGCTTCTTGACGGCTCAGTCAGCAGCTGGTCATGGTGGAGAGCGGAGGGCTGTACCGGTTGCCAGCTCGGGGATGGGGGGAGTGGGTTGGTGGGGCACTGCCTGCCAGTGTGGGGGCATCCACTAGACCACCAGGGAAATATTAAAATTTGCTTTGCAGGGGATTGGGATGAGGACATGTGTTACACTGGACACTAAGGAATATTCTTTCCACTTTGGGCGGGTGGGCGGAGGACCACTGGACCAGAGAAACTTGTTTTTTTTCTTCCATACTCAGACTGGCGATCGGTGAAGGTGATATGTGGTGGGGGGGGCACACTGGCACCAGGGACATAATATTTGTAGATCTGGCATGGGCATGGGGAGGACCACGTGACACCTGGAACTTATTTTACACACCTGGGCACGATTGTGGTGGTGCGGGGGGAGCACTAGCACCAGGGAAATATTAGACATGTTCATTCGGGCTGGGATTGGCAGGGGAGGGACCACTGGACACTAGGGAATCATTGTATGTTTACTGGGCATGGGATTTGGGGGGGGAACACTAGCACCAAGGAAATATTACTTATAGATCAGGTATGAGTGCAGGTTGGGGGAGGGACCACTAGCCACCAGGGAAAACTTATTTTGTCATAGTTGGGCTGGAGATCGGAGGGGAGGGCACTAGCCACCAGGGTCTGCGGCTGTGTATAGGGTGGGGGGGTGCTAAGCCCATAATGGGTATGCATATGGCCACCTACCAGCATGCATGTTCAGTGGGCTCATTTACATGGCTGCTTTTGTGAATTGGTAATAACGCACCGGCACTGTTCATTGTGGGCCCATACACCTAAATCCTGAGGGCCTAGTACAGGCTGCTGCATACGAAAAGGTGAAGATAAATTAGGTTTTCTACAGCAGTGCCTGATGATTCCAAAACAATTGACATGCTTGGTAGGAAAAAAATAATTCTATTTATCTACCACCCTCATCATGAGGGAGGCAGCATTTTTCAATTACATATCACATTATCAAGAAGCACGCTGACGACAAGCTGTGCTACCTTTTTATGACGGTCTGCCCTTACAGCTTGTAAAAGCAGGTTTGGATATAGCCAAGAATCAATTGCAGATGGCTGTGGATATTAATGATGCAGCAACCTGAGCCCAAACAAATGCTGCAGTATCTACAAGAAGGTATACATGGTTAAGAACCAGAAGTTTATCTGGCGATCTACAGAATAAAGCTGATGACTTCCTCTTTGAAAGTACATCTCCCTTTGGAGATCAGACAGAGCTACATGAATAAGGTTGGTAAAAATAAAACTACTTTTAAATATCTTGTAGAAGGAAAAATAACCCAGAGGGCACTACCAACCCTGTGGCAGTGGAGGCATGAGAAAGGGGTTCTATTAGTGACAGAACCGCCATCAAGCTTGTAGTGCATCGAAATGCTTAAATAGAGGTAGAGGTGGAGAAGGCAAGCATCAGCTCCAGGTCATCCACCGCAAACAAAAATGAACCCCCGACGAGTCACAGGTTGCCACATCTCAAACCCCAGTGGGGAATACCTGTGTCACTACTTCAGGACTAGTAGTCTATTACAAGAGAGAAATAGGTGCTGAAGATTGTGAGAGAAGACCTTAATCTTTCTTTTGTGAAAAATTCAAATGAAAAAAATTCAAACTGTTGAAGCCTAATGCAGTAGCAGAGATGCAGCAAATAAAATTGGTAGTTAAAAAGCCGCAAGCTGTCTCCCGTCCCAGTGGCATGGAGGGCTGAGGCACTGGGCACCTCACCTTCTGCCACACCAGCAACCCAGGTTTTGGAACACACCAGGGTTGCTTGGGGCTGGCCAGGGGAGGGAGGATTGAGTGTCCAAAGACAGCTTTCCTCCTTCAGGAGGGAGAGAGCACGAGCTGCTGCTCAGTCACCATCTATAGGAGAGTAGGTGGCACATCAGCGACCACATCCTGATTGGTTGAGGGCAGGTGCTGTGTGCATGTGGCAGCTTTATGATGCACACTCCCATCGTGGCACATCAGCCGAGAAGAAAGAAAGAAAACGAGAAAAACATAGGACCCCACTGGCAGAATGAAACTCTGGCCTTCACTCTGGATGTCTTCACAGGGGATGGGGAGGGCTGACCTTCCCATGGCCCCTCCCCCGGGGGGGGGACTCCATGGGGAATTGTTGTAGGCCAGGTAAGCCCCAGAGATGGTGGGTGATGAGGCTGGGTGGGCAGGAAGCAGAAGGGGACTGGAGGAGAAAGGGTGACATAAATACATGATGGAAAAAAAAAAAAAAAAAGCTGCAAGCTATGAGTGATGTGGATAGAGATGCAAGCTCTGAATTATATGGAGAAAGTACCAGTAAAAGGAATGGGAAAATGTTTTTTTCTCAGGGTACTTCCTAATAAAGAAAAACTCAGGAGAGTGGTGACTGATACTCAGCCTAAGCTATCTGAACACACACACAACACAAGTTCAAAGTGATCACCTTGCAAACAGTAATTTCATCTTTACAGCAAAGAGACTGGTTTTGCTTACAGCATCTGATGTATGCTTATTTCCACATTCTAGTAAGAGCAAGCCACAGAAAATAACTACACTAAAGAGCAGGGATAGATCAGTATCAATACAGGGACATGCCTTTCGGTCTGACGCCTGCCCCAGAAGTGTTTATCGTCTTGGGCTGTTGTGGTAGTACTTAGAAGGAATGGTGTGATAGTCTACTTAGATGACTGGCTGATGTGGAGATCCAGAGAAGATGTTCTGTCTTTAATGAAACAGTGCTTTTTAATGTAAAAATCGGGATTCATCCCCAGTTTAGAAAAATCAAATCTAGAACCCACACAAAACTGTCATTGGGGCACAGGTCAGGAAGCATAGGAAAACCAGGAGCAGTTGTGAAATTCTCAACAAGTGATTTATTATTAACAACAGTAAAATAAAAGAAGTGTTCAGAATAATTATTTACGAAGGCAGTATAAACGGAGAAAGTCCATCTAGGTAAGTTTTAACAAGTGCAGCAAAAAGAACATTGTGTCCCAGAACTGACCTCTTCCTTACAGCTTCTCAGAGAGTTTGCAAACAGGTTAACCCCTTGAGTTCCAAACAATCATTTCAACAGTACAACTGTATACATTTCAACAGTAAAACTATATACATTTCTAAACAAAATGATCCCAATATGTGTCACATTTCCACATAATGATTCACATATTTTTTTTTTACCAGAAGATATGCAAGGGGGAAATAAAAACAGAACAGCAAGAGAAGGTAGAGAGATAGCGAGAGGCAGAGAAGCAAGACCACAGGGGTGATAAAGTCCTAGGTCTCACAATAAAATTTGGTTGCGCAACCAGACAGAGAACAAACAGAAAAGGAGAGAATAGAACAGATCCTTACATTTAAACTCTTTCTCCAGAACAACTGGGACAGGGCCGTATTCAACCCTGTCACAAAAACCTACAATTATTGAAGAATTTGACACAGTTTAGTCAAAGGCCTTTCTCCCACAGGAAAGGGAAAGGGTTCTTACAGTGGAGTATGCAGCATCCTTCTACAGGGGGATAAGGAAGACTGGACAGGATTTTCTTAGGCTGTTGTGTCTCTTGTCAGCCACAACCCCCATGGTACCATGGACAGGGCAGCACGTGAGAGGAATTTTGTGTTATATAAAAGAATACTGATCCCACTTCAAGGATCTCCTGACTGTCCTGATACCAGTGCAAATTAAAAGGTTTCTCAGCTCCTTCCAGGGGTGGCAACAGGTTTTGCACCTAAGAAAAGGGGTTCCTTTTCGGCTAACACTGAACAGTGTACTTCTGACCACAGATGCCTCCCTCCTATGATAGGGAGGAGGTTCGTACTAGGGGTGTAACGCGCAAAGAAGGCATTAGCCCATTTCAGCTCCTGAGAATTAGTAGTAGTACTGTAACTGTGCCCCATGTATAATGTAGTTATTTAATCGTTGTTTGAAATCTAGTTTATTTTTGCTTAGAATACTATCTAGAGCCAGACTATTCCACGCATTGATGTCATGTGTATTATAATATTTATGGCTATTTGTATCTTGCACCACACAGTAAAATGGAGCCCAGCAGAAAGACAGGAAGAGATCTGTCTTCTGGAGCTCGGAGCAGTTTTTCTTTTCCTAAAGTCCTTCTCAACATTGGTCAGGGATCAAGTTCTACACCTAAGGACAGATGATACCACATCTATGTATTACAAAAACGAGCAGAGTGGTGCAGTATCTTCAAAACTGTGCAAGGAAGCGCTGAAAATTTGGGATGTTACTTACACCGAGTACCTGCTTTCTACGGTCCATGTGGCAGGGAAGGATACTGTCCTAGCACACTCAGTTAAGCAAGGTGGATCATGACATGAGTGATCCCTGAAACAAACTGCTGTGGCCAGTTTTCAGGAAAATGAAGTGTTCCAGAGGTAGATCTTTTTGCCTCTTTGGATAACACATTACCACCATTCTACAGATTCTCATGTCTGAGAATAGTCCCAGAAGATGCTCTCTGCATGCATTGGGGAACCAGGTTTGTGTATGCTTTCCCACCTTTTATAGAAAATGCTTCTGAAAGCGAGTTGGAATAGGTAACTGTGATTCTGGTAGCTCCAAACTGTCCCAAACAGCCATGAATTCAGTCAGAAAACGAAGCTGTGAGACCGTGTTTTTCTGAGCTAAAACCAAAACAGCTTTACTTTGATATACTTCAGACCCTGTGTGTGGTTGAGTGACCTGGGATTATTAGCTAGCAATTGGCACAAGAACCAGGAAGTGGGGAGGCGATCTATAGTCCACACAATAGCAAACGGACTACAAGGAGGGAGATAAAAGCTGAAATTACTATCATATACAGCAGTGAATATATTTTGGAAGGGGAATTTATTTAAAAATATACTTCTGACTTTTTACCATCTCTGTTTCATTTTAGAAGTTGGGTGAGTGGTCACGTGACCTCGGAGGTGCACTTCCGGGCCATGGACTATAAGGGGAGAGTCCAGAGTGAGCGGATGAGCACATGTTAGTCGCACGCAGAGACTTGCGCATCAGCACGTGTCCTGCATGAACAAAGGGAAGAAGGGCCTACAGCTAGACAATTGCTAACCTAGCACTACTAAATCTTACAGAAAATAAATATGGAGGCCTATAATCCCCTCGGATGACTTCCTGAATATCACGTGTAATGATGGTACCATTGCAAGATGTTGTAGCTGCCTAATGTATACTACCCAGAATCCTGATCGTAACAATGAAAATTACATCTACCATATATGTATTGAGATGGGACATTTGCGAAGTGAAGTAAAAACCTTAAAAGAGCAGGTTAGAGACAAAACTTTGCAGTCAGTAAATACTGAGCCTAAGGAAAAAAGAAAGAGGGAACTGATATCAGAAAAGGGTGATGGAGACTCAGACACTGATACAGATACAAATACAGAAATGCAAAATACTGACCATGGAGCGTGGGCGACAGTAACTCATAAACCAAAAAAGAAGGGGAGAAGAGTGCTTGGGAGGAATGAAATACTCGTGGAAAATACACAAATTTAAGTACCACAGAGACCATGATGGAAGAAGATACTTTAACAAAGTACTGGTTATTGGGGACTCAATACTATGCAGGACGTAAGTATAATATGTGGGAAAGGCGAAATAAATCGGGAAGTGAATTGTCTGCCAGGAGCAAGGGTAATAGACATCAGAGAAATTCCCTCAAAAGTAATAAGTCAGGAAAAAAACACACAAACTGTAGTGGTTCATGTCGGAACAAACAATGTTGGATGAGATCTTGAAAAGGACATCATGGAGGACATTATAGACTTGGGTAATTACATAAGGAGCATGGGACAAAAAGTTATAATCTCTGGTATCTTAGCAACCCTAAAAGGACATAAGGAAATAACACTATTCAGAGAATAAATATACGGCTACAAAATAGGTGTAATACAGAGAGAATCAGATTCATAACTCATGGGATGCATTTATTAACAAGAATCATTTATATGCCAAGGATGGACTTCACGTAATTGCTGTAGATACCAAAATGCTTGCTACATTAATAAATGAAGAAATACCAACTGAATCTTTAAACTAACATCTAAGGGGGATGGGGTAGTTTTAGAAACAAGTAAAGTACATACCCTTATTACAGGCAAGAATAGGGCCCACAAACCGGACAACATACAATGCTATTTAACCAATGCCAGAAGCATAAATAATAAGAAAGACTTACCCGAGTCTCTATTAAAACTCATTCCTTCCTGATGACGCCATATGGCGTCATAAAAAAATACCTCTTTTTCCTGATGATGCCATATGACGTCCTAAATCATGTGCTGTAGTGCCTGATGATGCCGATTGGCGTCCATGTCTTTCTGTTGGTGCAGCTCGAGCATTTGTTTACATTTGATGAATTGAGTTGTACCAGCTAATAGGGGACATCGTATCTTTACTGATTTTACCTAATATAATATATGCCTATTGGCTATTTTGAGAAAATAAGCCTTTAATACATAAATAAATAAATTTACTATTTGTTGCATGTGCTGTGAAAAATGTATTATGTTCATTCTGCCATTAGTTTGTCTTGTAACAACAAACCATCTTGTTTTAGTGTAACATGTTAAGCTGATCAGGTTGACACTATAATTAATTTCATAACTTATATTTTTTTTATTCGAGCAATCCGATTGGCCGTCACCACTTTTGGTGTATTTTTTTATGCCTTTTGGGGTATTTTTCTACAATAACATGTTGTCACTGATATCATGATTGTTATAACTATTAGTCCATTTATACCACTAAGTGAGCTGAATATTTCTGTATTTAAAAATTTAGCTCTGTGATTGGTCGCATTTTCTGACATCATCAGTTCTGAATTTAATTGGTATAAAGGGATTGTCTTAGATGCAGGCACCATCCCCCTGATGAAGCCTTAGTTGTCGAAGCACCAGGGAACCTGCATGCAGATCCTTTTGTTGCGTCTTCCACTGTTCTATTCAATGTGTGTGCCTGAAACATTAGACTAAATTCTTATTTAGCATTCAACCAAGGACTCGTATTTTTTTAAAACTGTCATTGGAGGGAAAGTGTCTCTCTGGGCTCTGGAGTGCACAGTGATTTTTTTTTTTTTTTGATGTTTCAGTTAGGGGTCGCAGCCCTCACCTGCACCCACCCTAGCTCTGTAGTGCGTCACCATTTGGTCATATTGATCCTCACTGTTGCCATGCTTGCTGTGTGCTTATTGTACACGTCTCTATTTCCGTTAACCAGTCAGAGCACACACTGGTGCAGGAAGAGCATGATGACTGGAAACTTAGTTTCAAGATGGAGGTACTGCTCTTATCCTAAAATACTCACTTCATTTTGGTGCCAAAACCTCGATTTATAATCTGTATTTACTTTATTTGTTTTTATTTTTATTTATGATATAAAAGTTTTCATAGTTTTCACTTTGTTCATTTTGGGATATTTCTGGTTATCCTGTGCGATCACATCTTAGGGATCTGGCTAGCATTCCTGATGGGAGATGGTGTTTCTAGGGACATGGATATGTTGTTCATCCACACTTATTGGCAGGTATCCTTGCCGCTTTAAATCTTGCCGGAAGGTCTTCAAGCTGGCTCCTCCCACCCACCCGGGTGGTATAACTCTCGGCTCCGCCCCATGACGCCAGATCTTCCTTACCGCTTGGAAGCTCAGGTTCCCACCTTAACGCTCTGCGTTTGAGACTGGTTCCTATTTCTTCCCTTTGCAATTTAAAGTTTTTGCTAAAAGACTTCGATCTTGATCCCTTGCGGCTCACGATGGACAAATCGACTCCGGTTTTCGGAGATGCCCCTGCGGGCAGAAGATGTCTCGGACGGATCCACACTCCACGTGTGTCTACTGTTTAGGCCTTGAGCACGACCCGCAGGACTGCGACTCGTGCTCTTCCTTTTCGGCTTATGTCCTCGAAGACCGTGCTGCCCGATTGCATCTGGGCCGTCCCGAGAAGCGTTTCCCTCCGGTGAAGTCTAAGGAGGCCCAGTTGGCGGTGTCCGTGGCGGCGGGCTCGGCGGATCAGCTCGAGCAGATGATCGCCCTCGAAGAGGAGGCGGCGCGGGCCGTATCTTCCTCGGCCGCGGCATTTATCCCGCTCCCTCTGGGTTCCTCCTATACAGCTTCCTTTAAGGAGCTTTGTCTGTCCCTCTCCACTAAGGGAGAAGGGCACGTCTGCTGGACCTTTTCTCGGTCCAAAAGAGGGACAAAGGTAAACCTCAGTCAACGCTCTTGGGAGCGGGAAGGTCCCTCTCCCGAGTCGCGACCGTCGACTTCAGTCGACCGCTCGGCTTCGCCACTGGTCTCACGGTGTCCCGTCAGGTCAGTTGACGACTCCTGCCGATTTAAGTCGAGATTTTCTCGATCCGCTGGACGGGTTTTCGCCATAGTAGCCGAGACTCCCTCTCTCCGGTTCCCCGGGGAGTTGAGGATCCCGTGGGCTTGCCTGTGCCTCCGGTTCGGGGCCCTCGGATTAACCCTCCGAGCGAAGGGAGTGCCGGTTCCTGCGACACTTCCCCCGCACCGACCGGAAAAGCCGAGGCTCGGTCTCAGTCTCGGACCTCTTTCATGTCCAGCCGATCTCAACATAGGCGGTCTCGGCATCACAGTAACGGGCGTCAGCCATTGCCCTCGCCCTCCTCGGACGAGGGAGGCCGCGTAGTTACGCCGACGGCACGAGGACCTCATGTGGCAACAGTTCCTCCTGACTGGAATAAGCCGACGCAGTCGCCTTTCCCGCCATTAAGTGGTTGTCACCGGAGCTGCCGACACAACCCCGACTTACCCGGGAGAGCCTGTACCCAGGTCAAGTTAACCGGCCAAACTAGCTGCTCCAATCCATCTCCGTGGAACCTCCGTCTCCACAGCCACGCATTTGGGCCCTCACCAGGATTCTCGGTCGCTATGGGTTCTCACCCCTATAGGTTGTCTGTTACCCCTCACTCCCGACCCACCCTCGGCAGGTAGAGGGTGGCTCAGGCCAGAGGCAGTTTTCTTCGAGGACTCGTCCGAGTCCGAGGATATCCTCCTTTTTCTCCAAGAGACTAGACTTGGAGTCCTCAGGAGGACAGTCAATGGACGATAGCCTGTCAGTCTCTTCCTAGGATCGTTTCTGCTCATCTCGAGTCCACCGGGATGAAGCTCAACCTGCTTCCAAGCGGGCCAGGTATCCCCTCAGGAGATCTCTGGACCGAGGATTCTCCACAGAGGCTTTCGGTGGCTGAGGCCACAGTGGGTCCGGCCTTGAGCTTTGGCAGCGCCCTGCTTCCTGTCCTGCGCCATCGGCCAGGATGGCCAGGAAGTATCACGGTCCCTACCGGTTCCTGTCCGGTTTCGGAGCACCCTTCTGCTGGGGAGTTTGGTTGCAGCAGCGTTTTCCGGTAGCGCCCGGCTGCGCCCAGGATGTGGATAAACCCCCGACAAGGAATCCAAGAAATTGGATTATGTCGGGCGAAAAGTCTATGCCTCGGCCTTTTGCCTGTCAGCCAGTTCGGCCGTCCTCATGGCACATTTTTCTCATGCCCTGTTGGGCTCCCTGGATGAGGTCATCCCTCATCTTCCCGTGGATCTGCAGACTACGGTCAAGCAGGTGCTGGACCAGGCAGGGGCAGTGGCCAAACAGCAGCTCCAGACTGCTTTTAGATATTGGGACTCATGTGCCAGGTCGGTGGCCCGCAGTGGCTATGTGTTGACGGGCTTGGCTGGAGGATATCCACCTTTACTGGATACCCAGCACAAGTTGGCGGATGTTCCCTTTTTGGGGACTGACCTCTTCGGCCCTGGGGTGGAAGGTCACCTGCAGAGGATCGAGAAGTCCAATGCTACCTTGGACTCGGTCTCTTCCGCTCAGAAGGACAAAGGCCGCAAAACCACAGCCTAAGCCCTTCGTCCTTCTGCGCCCCCCCGCGCCCGCCCAGCACGGCCAGGGCCAGCAGGCTCGGCCTGGCATCCCAAACCTGGCCACAAGCCTCTAACAGGAGGCAGGAGGGAAAGGCCCAGGAGGTCCCCTGCCGTCCTTCCTCCAAGCCTGCCCAGTGATGGGCTGAGGTGTCGCTCCATCCCCCTGGCCACCTACCTGGTTCCCCCATGGGGGACGGCTCCGACACTTCCTTTTCCGCCTGGTCCGCTGTTACCACGGGACAGATGGGTACTGGAGGTGGTGGGAAAAGGCCTGCCTCTGAGATTCGAGCAGGTCCCACCTTTCAGAGCCGCCGCCCGGGGCCTCGTCCGAGCCACTGTCGGCTCATCGAGCCGACATCGCCTCCCCTCCTCAAAGGAGGTGATCAGGTGGTAGCGGACCCCCCTCAGACCCAGGGTTTGTGTCCAGGTACTTCCTGGTTCTGAAACGACGGGGTTGGCACCCCATTCTCGACCTACACGGTTCTAAACAAGTTCTAAGGTCTCGAACCTTCAGGATGGTCACCTGACTCAGATACTACCATCCTTGGAACGCGCCCGGTGGTTCTGCTCTCTGACTTGCAGGACTGCGTTTTCCACGTCCCTATCCGTCTGCCTCACCAGAGATTCTCTTCGCCTGAAAGCGGAAGTGATCCCTTTCGAGTTCCGCGAGCCAGCCCTTCGGCTTGTCTCCAGCTCCCAGGGTCTTCACCAAATGCATGGCAGTGGTGACAGCATTCCTGTGGCGCTCAGGGGTCCGGTACCCTTGCCTGGACGACTGGTTGATAGCAGCTCCCTCCAGGCAGGAGGTGGAGTGGTCCAGAGATCTGGCCTCCAGGTCTGCTTCCTCAACTGGGCCTCCTTATCAACGGAGGCCAAGTCGGAACTCGAGCCGAAGCAGGTGATTCTGTTCATCGGGCGCAGCTCGATTTCTTCGAGCCAGAGCGGCTGCCCGCGGACAGGGCTGCGGTTCTTTCCTCCTTTGCCCAATCATTTCTGGGTTGGACAATTGCGCCCTGCCCGGGACTTCCTGCGCCTCCTGGGTCTCATGGCGGCCTGCACCATGTGGTCCGTTAGGCCCGCTGGAACATGTGTCCCTTCAATGGGACTGGCCAGTCAGTGGTCACAACGCCATGCGATCCTTGACCAGCTTGTGTCGGTGACACAGGAGATGTGGAACGCTTCAGTGGTGGATCGTTCCAGGTCATTTGCAGGAGGGCATCCGTTCGTCGCCCGAGCCGACGGTCTCTCTATCGACCGATGCCTCTCTGATGGGTTGGGGTGCCCATCTGGGGGAACACCGGGCTCACGGCCTCTGGTCCCCGCGGGAGTCCCGATGCCACATCAACCTGCTGGAGCTCCGAGCAGTCCGCCTAGCTCTCACCACCTTTGCTCCGCTCCTCCGGGGGTCAAGTGGTCCGGAGTCGCAGCCGGACAACACCACGACTCATGTACTATCTAAACCGCCAGGCGGGGACGCGCTCCATGCTTCTATGCAAGGAAGCTCTCCGGGATTTGGTCACTCGGTGTCGCAGCCTGGAGGCGGATCTCCTAGCTATTCATGTGGCAGGAGCCTCAAGCACCTGGCCGATGCCCTAAGCCGGATAGGGGCTGCATCCCATCGTGGTCTCTCCTGCCGGAGGTAGTACAGCATCTGTTCTCCCATTGGGGCACACCTCAGGTGGACCTGTTTGCCTCCAGGAGACGCAGCTCAGGCTGTTCCGTGCCCGCCCCTCAGCAGGGCTCGCTGCAGGGGATGCCTTCTCGAGGCAATGGACCCCGGGCCTTTCTCGCCTTTCCCATTTCCTTGATCCACAAGGTGCTTCTCGGGCGAGGAGGACAAGGCGCAGGTGATTCTGATAGCCCCAGACTGGCCTCGCCAGTTCTGGTACCCAGATCTAGTCGTCTCAGCTCCAGGACTCGCGGCAGCTTCCAGCTCGCCTCGACCTGCTCAGTCAGTCAGGGAAGGTGTTCCATCCGGACCTTCAATCTCCTGCACCTGGACGGCCTGGTTCCTGAGCGGCTAGAGTTCCAGGCCTTGGGTCTTTCCGACGAGGTCCTCAATGCAGTTGAGGCGTCCCATGAGCTTCGCACCAGAAAATGTTATGCCTTCAAATGGAAAAGGTTTTCCATTTGGTGTCAGGGCAAGGGCTTGACCCTTCCTCCTGTTCCTTCGCAAGCATCTTGGACTATTTATGGTCCTTTCTAATCAAGGGCTTAGGCTCGACGACTTCTAAGGGTGCACTCTGGCAGCTATCTCACCGCTACCGGGCGCTGGCCGGAAGCAGTCGGGCGCAGGAGAAGGTGGTCTGGCTGCCTTTTCAAAGGCCTTGATCACATTTCCTCCGCGTGAGAACCTCCACCTCCGTGGACTCTTACTGCTGGTATTGGCAAAGCTCATGGCAAGCTTATTCAACCTATGCACAGGTGTGCTTCTCTCACCTGTCGCGGAAGACCGCTTCTTGGTGGCTATCACGTCAGCCAGAAGGATGGGAGAGCTCCAGGCACTTTCCATTGAGTCTCCTTACCTGGTCTTCCACAGGGACAAGGTTGTCCTGCGCCCCCACCCGAAATTCCTTCCGAAGGTGGTGTCGGAGTTTCACCTTAACCAGGTGTTGACTCTGCCGGTGTTCTACCCCAATCACACCTCGGAGGCCGAATATAGGCTCCATACTCTGGACCCTAGAAGGCGCTTGCCCTATTACAAAGAGGCCTTGCTGAAATTCGGAGAGGTTCGCCAGCTGTTTGTCACCCACGCTGAAGCCGCGATCTGGCAGACCTGCAGCTAAGCGGACGATAAGCAGGTGGGTCACCTCCTGCATAGATCTCTGCTATAAGTTGGCAGGCATGGAGCCTCCCAGAGGATAAGAGCTCATTCTACCCGCCATACTGCTGCAACGGTGGCTGCTTCCAGGACGTCCCTATCCAGGAAATCTGCAGGGCTGCTACCTGGAAGTCAGCACACACCTTCATTACCCATTACCACATCGACCTTGAGTCACGCCGGGATGCTGGTTTTGGGGCCTCGGTTCTCCAGTCTCTCTTTCCCAAGTAAGTATTGGGGTGTACGTCTTGCCTCCCTCCTCCCGGAGAACTGCTAGGAGTCTGCCAATAAGTGTGGATGAACAACATATCCATGTCCCTAGAAATACAGGTTACTCACCTGTAACAGGAGTTCTAGGAATGGTATATGTGTTCATCCACACCACCCGACCTCTCCCGGCTTCGACGCACAACCCTGAACTTCCAGCTGGCCAGATCTGGCGCCATGGGGGGAGCCGAGTTATACCACCCGGGTGGGTGGGAGGAGCCAGCTTGAAGACCTTCCGGCAAGATTTAAAGCGGCAAGGATACCTGCCAATAAGTGTGGATGAACAACATATACCATTCCTAGAACTCCTGTTACAGGTGAGTAACCTGTATTTCTCGTGCATGTACTAAATGAGGTCAGATGAATTCAGCACCTTTTGTTGTTTTTTAAAGAGTTTCTGTTCGGATTATGGCTATGTTAAAATCTATGTGGCGTGTTGCTCCCTGCGTTATGGATGATAAGCGGGTTAGGGTCAGTAGCAGGTTTGTCTCATGCTCTGCACTGGAGTTTTCTCCCTAATACGCAGTTGCTGATTGTTTAAAATGAAAAAATAATGCTGTTGCCTTCAACTTATCTGGCATCAGTCCAGCCACAATCTCTGATGCACTGTAAAGGCCAAATCAGTTTTGAATCCCTCCACAGTCACTGGTATTGTACATCGACTCGTATGACGTCAGTCCAGACTCAACCTCTGATGCACTGTAAAGTGTTCTTCAGGTTAAAATCCCTCCACAGCCTCTTGTAAGATCTAGCTCCTTACCATGCACCAGTCGAGCCCCAAACTATAGTGAACAGTGAAGTGCATTTCAGGTTCAGATCCCTCCTCAACTGATGGTGTTGTCCATCGACTTATCAGTCCAGACCAATCCCATAATTCACTGTGAAGTGCATTTCATGTTCAAAACCCTCCACATCCACTGGTGTAGTCCATCAATTCATATGACATCAGTTCAACCCCAATTTCTGATGCACTGTAAAGTATTCTTCAGGTTCTAATCCTTCCACAGCCACTTGTAAGATCTATCTCCTTATCATGTGTCAGTTGAGCCCCAAACTGTAGTGAACAGTGAAGTGCATTTCAGGTTCAGATCCCTCCACAGCCAATGGTGTTGTCCATTGACTGATCTGGTGTCAGTCCAGCCCCAACCTCTACTGCACTGTAAAGTGCTGTTCAGTTTCAGTTTCCACCAGAGTCACTGATGTAGTCCATCTGTTCATCAGTCTTCAGTCCAACCTTTATCTCTGACACTCTGTGATGTGCATTACTGATATGGATCCCTCCTCAGTCACCATGGTGTAATCCATTGTACACATCAGGATTCATTCCAACACTACCCTCAGATGCACTGTAATATTCTATTCAAGTTCGAATCACTCCACAACCACTTGTTTAGTCCCTAGTGCTCATAATGCTTCAGACCAGCCCTTACCTCTGATGTGATCAGTGCCAGTGTATGACTTACACAGTCCATTCAAATAAAACATAGCACATGGTACACATGTGCGCCAATGAGCATCACTCCATGGTGCAGGCATACCCACACAGTGTGCCATACTGAATGCTGCAACATATCACATGTGTATGCAAGGCAAACCATGTGACACAGCACATAGTACACAACCTTCATAGGCACCCATGTCATCACCCTGTATGTGTACCCACAATGTCTCTGCATGGCATATGAACACCATTGCCAGGTGCAGGCAGCCTCACCTACTTCCCTACAACTGAGTATACCCCAAGGACAGGTGCCAGTTCATGACACAAAATGACTGCAGTGCCTATGAGCATCATTCCTTGGTACAGGCAGACCCACCCCCTTCCCCAGGACACAGTATACCCAAATTACCAGTGCTTTTTCAGTAATTTCATCATCCTATACATATACCCATAATGTATCCACAGTGTCTGTTAGCACCATTATTACATGCATACAGCCCCTCTCATTTCCACAGAACATATGAAGTGCATCTGAGCATGTATTATGAATGTAGGACCCCCTTCCCCGCCATTAACACACAGTGCTTCATCATACAGTCATTCCTTCACCTTAAACCATCCCATAATACAACCCCAAAAAAACAAAGAATGCCAGGAAAGTAAATACACAGATTTATGTAACATGATGTTTACTGAAAGACTGTGAACCTTTACATGAACATCATGCTTCATTTACAGTATGATAAAGCAAATGGCACAAATAAAATACAGTTTCCTATACTTATGGGATTTTATTACACAAATATAGTTTATTTCAATGAAATTACACATTTTAACTACAGCAAATATGCAGTTAATCATAGAGAGACCTCCAGCACTAAAAAGGTGTATCCATTTCCTGTGTCGGCTCACTGACCTACACTAGAAGTGTTCTTCCTATTTACATCGCTTGACCTCACAAAGCACTTCCTTCCTGCATCACTTCCTGATATGTCCTTCTAAGGTAATGTATAAATATGTTCTTACTGAACTAGGGGAAAACCAAAAACATTGATAATCAGATTCATAAACTAAAATCAGTGGGTAAGAAGAATTAAACACTGCACACATTCCAACGAGTGGAGTGGAACAAAAACTCAAGCTGTAAAGTATTTTTTCACAGAGAGGGTTGTGGATGCATGGAACGGCCTTCCGGAGGAGGTTGTGGAGTCAAAATCAGTGGTGGAATTCAAGCATGCATGGGATAGTCATAAGGCAATTCTGGGGGGTGGGGGTAGGAAGAAGTAGGCTGCTGGTTAACTAGGATCTGCAGCTTATCCAGTAGGTAGGGAAATGGGCAGACGGGTTGGGCCAAGCGGTCCTTATCTGCCGTCAAATTCTATGTTTCTATATTGATTTCTGACTAAAAAAAAAATGGTAAAACAATTTTACAGAAATTTAATATTTTTGCATGACTAAGTAAACGTAGCATAATTATATTTAGATAACATCATCAGAATTTATTAAAATATGTAAGCAACATTACACAACATTAAATCCAGTTAAATAGACATTACCAAACCTCACTCATTTTCAAAAACTTTTTGTCCTGAAAAACTTTTCTTTTTACAGTTTTAAAATTGTATGCATGATTTTTAAGATATGTAGGTTTAAGCACAGTGTGTTTGTATGAATGCTGCAGATCTAGAACCCCTTCAGGAACACAGGTGTTCTAGCAGCAGGCAGAGGGTACCTGAACATTCTAAGTGACAATAGGATAGAATGAGTTAAAACCAAACGGTAAAGCAGATATGGCATATATCACGGAGACTTGGTAGACTGAAGAGGATACTTGGGAGAGGATATACCTGGGTACAGACTGTATAGACTAGACAGAATAGGAAGAGGAGGAGGAGGCGTGGCAGCATATTGTATCTGAAAAACTTCAGTCCACAAACATCACTGACACGATTAAAATGGAGAGGAGCAAAACTGAAACTCTGGATCAAAATTACTACTGTCAGGGAGAGTCAACTCAAAATTGGCCTATGTTACAGACCTCCAAGTGCAAACAATGAAATATTCGACTTAATAAGGTTGGAATTAGAAAAGGCATGCAAAATAGGTTGGGTAGGTTGTACCACCACCTCCTTTAAAGAGTCTGGAAAAATCTCTCTCTCCAGTGAAACCCTCACTATCCCAGCAAGGACCGGGCCGATAACCTCAGCACACCCTACAAGAAGGTGAATTGGGCCTGGATCCAGACTACAGCAGGTAGGCTGCAGAGTCTGGATGATCCTCACCATATCCATGACTGCCAGCTGGCTAAAGGTAGACCAGGTCACCTGGGTATTTGTACCAGTCGGTTGATCAGTGCAAGGTCCAGTGGGGAGGCACTGGCTGATCTCTGCCCAAATGGACGACATCTTCTCAGCAAAGAACTGCACAAACTCCTTACACTTTTCTTGTGATAATGCTCGAGCGGATCGTAGACAGACTGGCTTGCACAGTCTGTCCACGGTCCGGAAGAGCTGAGCAGCCTGTTCTTTGCTGCAGCAATTTCCCTGGATCGGAATTCTGCCTTCTTATGAGAAATTGCTGATTGGTAGACCTCATAATGGTCTAACAATCTAAGTCTGTCCTCCTCAAGGTGAGTTTTCTGCCAGTGTCTCTCCAACCTTCGCTTCTGCCTCTTCAATTCCCTGAACGCCCCATCAAACCATGGGGTGCCCGGGTGAGGAGTAAGAGGGCAAACACGAACCAGAGCAATGACATCCAGGGCCCCAGCCACCTCTCTGTTATAAGCAAGTACAAGGGATCCTGGGTCAGTGCTATCAGTCAGAATACCCAAAAGGTTCAGAACTGTCATTAGGCTTTCAGAGGTAACACCTCATAAAGGACGGTACTGTACCATTTCCTTGTGGGCAGGTGTATTGTGGGGAGTCACGAAACAGAACCTCAGGGTGTGATGGTCAGACCACCCAACAGGATCCACCTTCATATCAGAGATTTCCATCTCCAGGTGGAACACCAAGTCCAGCGAGTGCCACCCCATGTGTAGCGGCTGTAATAACCCATGTCGGGCCCAATGAATCCATCAAACCCTTAATCTCGAGGGGGAATACTGCCTGACTGTAATCTTTATCTCCCAACACATTATCCCAAACACCCTTTTTACACCAGTATAACATAACAACCCACCCCTTACATCGATCACCTCTCACTAATTCAAACATTATTTGAAACAAATCCTAGCAGCATCAACATTAAAATTTCCAATATTGATATTTTAATATAACCATGTAACAATTTAACCCCCCCCCACAGAGCTCCCACCACTGAGGGGAATATGTCCAATAGAGCTTTTCACAAGGCCGGCTCGCACCCAGCTCTGTTAAACTTCTTCCAGTTCTAATATCTTGAATAAGTCAGTTCCACTTTAATCACCAGCTAAAATTAGCCACAGTTAATAGTAAAATAAGGCAGCGTTCTCACCCTGTCAATCTTCCCAATATAGATGTCCTCGGCTATCTGAGCAGTTATTTCCTCAGGTCTCTTGGTGCTTTCCGAGACTCCTTCTACTCCTTCCTACTTATGGCCCAGAAATCCAGCTGGTTTCTTCTTCCTTCTCGGGGGCTTCCCACCTCTAGGTTGTCTGGACTTTCAGGCCCAAACCTACAGCCAGTCCGGGCAGCATCCCTCCGGGTGCAGCCCCGGGCTCCTTAGCTGGGATAACATTCCTACCCACCCTTCGGCGGATCAAAGGCTAGCCCCGCCGGTCTGATCTAAAGTCCAGGCAGCCCACTACTCGCACTCTGGTCATCCTCACTATTGAACAGGTCCCCGCACAAATTAGTCCAAATCTCACTTTCTAATCTGGCCAAAAATGGGCCAATCTCCAGATAAAATTTAATAATGAAGGAGGCAGATGGGGAGGGGGGGGGGCATCCGTCGGACTCTCACTGTGTCACCCAGTCGCCCTCAAACCCCCTGGCCGCCAGGAGCCCGGTGCTGTCTCACCACGTCAGTCTCCTCGACAAGACAATCTTCAGCCACATCCTCCTCCACTCCAACAGTCACCCGGACCACTCTCTTCACCTTCTTTGCTCGGCTTGGATGAGCCAAACTACTGCCAAGTTACTATCCGTAGACAAAAAACCCACAGGCAGTTCACTAAACTAACCTCCAATCTTAATTTTGGAGGTGGAACTCAGAAGACATTCTGATAGGGCGGTAAGAAAAATGCTAATGTTGTTAATGTGTTTTAACCAGTTCATAAATTGAGAAATACACGGGTAGATGCTGCCTATTTGGCTCAGGCAGTAACCATTCATTTAACACAGGCGGAAAAATATAAAATATGCCAGATTCAGACCACTTAGCATTAGGTTCAGAAACGCCAATGCCAATACTAACTCCTCGAAAAAAGCTGCAAATCCTTCTAAACTTACTCATTTTACAAGCCCTAATATATCTAAAAACTCAAACTAAAACTACAAAAATACAAATTTAAACATAAAACAAAAAGGGACTCTTAAGCTAGAAGCTCAGGCAGCTCACACACCGCCATCTTACGTAAGCAGAGAGACTGTCTGAGAGGACTGTCCCAATCTTAGATTAGATATTAATGTAGACTATAGAATTGTAAGGTGGATACAGGGGTGGCTGGACAATAGAAGCCAGAGAGTGTGCATCCATGGGTACTACTTTAGGCCAATGTCTTTGTCGAGTGGGGTACTGCAAGGTTCGGTCCTTGGACCGCTACTGTTCCAGATAGATATTTATATCCACTGTAGGGAGATCAGATCAGTAAATAGCTGGATAAGTAAATACACTCATGACACAAAACTCGCTGGTGTTCTAAACACAGACTCAGACGTGAATAAACTACAGATGGACTTAAACAGAATACTTGAATGGGCAGAAAGATGGGGAATGCAGTTTAATAAGGAAAAATGCTGTGTCATGCACCCAGGTAACAAACAAATGTATTATATTTATGGATTGATCCCCTCTCAGGGTATCAAAGGAAGAAAAAGATCTGGGAAAAAGAAATCAAAACCTGACTTGTACGACTCATTGTGAGGCACAAATTGCAAAAGCTAAAAGACTACACGGGACACAATTAAGCGGAACATCAGGAGCAGGGATGAGCAAGTGATTTTGCCCCTGTGTAGATCATACATTAGACCACTGTTGGATTATGGGAGCCCGGTTTGGGGCCTGATCACAAAGGGGGATATCAATAAAATAGAGAGTGCAGAGACAGGCTACAAAACTAAAACATAACATTAAGGCACTGTCTTATAAGGATCGACTGCAGAAACTGAGTTTAATGTCATTGGAGACACGAAGGTTGAGAGGGGACTTACTGTTGTTTTAGGACATATTACAGGATGACTTCCTGTTCAGTGAACTGGGATTTGAATTCAAAAATGATCAGAAAGGCACTAGTGGGCTGTGAACTCCTAAAGTGCAGGAGGTGTTTTACAGAACTAATACCAACTTCAGGTGCAATATTTTAATGTGATATTAGTGTATTATACTGTTGAACTGTGTGTGTCTTTTTGGCTAGAGCCCTGTTCTTTTATTCAGGAAGAGGAGCAGTAGCTCCCGTTGTATAGTGGGAACTACAACTTGCTTATTACAGTGGGGTTTTATGCTTTAGACTCCTTGGGGCATTTCTCTGCCATTTGCACAGTTAAATCACCTATAAAAGTACTTTTTAGCACTTGTACTCGCTATTTGGCGATTTTTATCAGTCCGTCACCCGAGAAATCTACTTCCGGGTCACTACTCTAATAGCTCGGCCTGCGGCGAGCAGGGCAAGTGCAAAGATGCGTGCTTTGGAGGGACTGGAGGGTGACAGAGTTCCTACATACAGGCCAGACTACTGCAGGTAACATAGTTATTCAGAACTTGCTAAGCCTCCCTGTCCTACTATTTTAGTCCCTGCATTGTGCAAAATGAATGAGACTCTTATAGCTAGTGATGGCAGGGTCTTGTTTAGGTGTATTGTATGCGTGATGTATTGCATAGAACCTAGTGTTGGGAAAAATAAAGGTTTTATCTGTCTGAAATGCAAACAGAACGAAGACATGGCACAAGAAATCAGTTTGTTTAATAACAGATTAACTGCACTTGAAAAAAGCTGTGCTGATACTATTGCATGTTTAAATAAAACATGTCCAAGAAGCGAGGCCTCTACAATTGTAACTTATGTAAATTCCTCTCATACATCCAATAACAGGGACCCAGAGGCTATTATAAACAGTAATAGTCTGACCAACCTCGTTAGTACCCCTAATAGAAAGCGTGCCAGGGTAGAGGAAGAGCTCTCAGATCGTGAGAATCGTTGGTATCCGGTTCAGAGCAAAAGAGTGAGCAAAAAAGGAAGGAAAGCAGCCCAATTTCATATTTCAACCCAAAATAGTTTTGATCCATTAGTAAATTTATCTGAAGAAGCCAGCCCACCACTTCCATGTTGTATGCTTCCCATAAATCAGACAACTGATTCTGAGCAAAATATTACTGACGCCTCAGTCCCATGTTATATGAATACACAGGCCAATTCTGATAATCTTATGGACCTGTTGTTTATTTATTTATTTATTTAGTTTTTGTTAACCGGGTAAGTGCACTAGCCAGCAAGTGACTGTTTTCAGGCACGACCCGGGAGGTAAAATAACAGAACATAACGATACAGTAAGGATAACGAAAATACATGATGCACAGAAATACAGGAAGATACATATGGCAGGATACAATGCATGACAAAGGAAAATACAAGGCAAAATACATTTCAAGGACATTTTCCATTGGCGCATACATAAAGTGCATTGAAGGACCTAGGAAAGGGAGAGGATAGGTGTAGAATTGAAGCTAGAAGCGGATGGAAATGACAAAGGGGAGGCGAGGAAAGGATAGAGGTGCAAAAACGGGGCTAAAGAAATGGCTAAGAATATAAGGACAGAGAGGCAGTGGCAGGAATAGGGAGGTAGGAGGAGTAGAGGAGGATGGCCGGAGAGGGAGTGAGGTTAAAAAGCCGGCAAACTACGGCCAGCGTGACAAGGTTCCAACCTGCGTCGAAGTCGTTGAGCCGAAGACGGCAAGCGGAGAAAGGGTGACAGGTGGTTACTGAACAGCGGTAAAAGGTAGTGAATGCGGTTGGGCTGGTGGAGAACTGATAGACGGCAGGGCAAGGGTGATGATGCCGCTAAGAGGAGGAGAGAAGCGAAAGAGTTACGGCAGTAGCGGAAAAGGTAACAACGCCAAGCCGAGCCAGTGGAACCGAGAGACGGCAGGGCAGGGAAGAAGAGGTCGGTAGCAGGAGGTAAGTTTACAGCAAGTGGAGGTAAAAGGAACAATGCTCAACTGGGAGGGTGGGACGAGCGAACGGGCAGGGGTGACTCAGGAGGAGGTAAAGGCGAGGCAAGCAAGCAGAAAGGAAGGGAGGCGGAGGGAAAAGGAGAGTGCAGGAGATGTGGTCGGGGAAGAGAGGAGCAGGAGTTGAGTGAAGAAAGGCTGAGAGGTGAGGGAAGAGAACAGGGATCAAGGGAAGCCAAGTGGTGGCTGAAGTAAACAACAACTTGTAAATGGCAAAAGCTAATATTTGGCGACAGTCAAACAGATTCAAGCAGCAATTATAGTAAAACACCACATAAAACAACCATTGGGAAAGGCACAAGTGCTAGCAATAAGGAAGTGGGGAAAACAGGTTAAGAGCAAGGGATCAGGTAGGATCAAAGCAAACACATTTGTCCAAAGCAGTAAGAAAAGTCCTGAGTTTGCCCTTAAAAGTTGCATGAGTAGGGACATCCCTTAGTTCCTGAGGCAGCAGGTTCCACAGGTGAGGAGCAGCATAATGGAAGGAGCCCATGCCCTTTTTGTCCGACAGAGGGGATGGATAATGTCTGATCTGCAGATCTAAGGTTCCGTGGAATAGCTGGTCTAAGGAGTTCTGATAGGATAGCAGGTTTGGATGTCCTTATGATGGTATCTGATAGATTGTACAGGTAGTATTGTCTGGTAGAGGAGGAGAGAGCCAGCCGAGGTCTTGATATAGTTGGCAGTGATGCTGCAGTCGAGGTGCTTTGGTTGCATACCTGCATACATTATTGAAAGTAGTGTCCCACAGATGCAGTGCAGATTTATTGGCCAAAGACAGAATGGGACAACCATATGTAAGGGTTGGCAACAGTATACCTCTAGCTACTGCCAGTTTAGCAGCAGGGGTAAGGAGGTAGTTGGTTCTGTAAGCAGCCCCTAACTTGCAATTGACTGACTTGCAAGTATCCTGGATGTGTGTTTTTAGGTCCAAGGTTTGGCCGAGGGATGCCCAGGTAACGGAAAGAAGTGACAGGTTCTAGTGGGTTCCCATCAATGTCAGGAACAGAGATAGTCAAGGACATGATCTGAGCTTGTGAGTGGAGCCAAATAGCATGACTTTGGTTTTGTTTGTGTTTAAAACAAGGCGCTGAGAGTTCAGCCAGTGTTGTACGAGTGAAAATCAGCAGTGAGGGCAGCATTCAGTTCCAGAACGTTGTCAGAGTGAGCATAAACGACCAGGTCATCCGTGATACAGCAGTGAGTGACCAGTGGTTACCATCTCTGGGAGATTATTTACTAATAATGAAAATAGAAGAGGGCAAGTATGGACCTCTGAGGGACACCAATGTTGATGACAGCACTGTCTGAAATCGCTGAATTAAACTTCACAGCCTGGGTTCTGTTGGTGAGGTAGCTTTTAAACCAGGTAGTTGCTGGAAGGAGAAGCCCAAGGTACTGAGGGTAGAGAGTAGTAATGTATGATCAACCAGGTCGAAAGCTTTGGTTGTTAATGAAGACTGCCCTGTTAACTTCCCTCTATCCATGTTTGTGACAATGTCAGAAGAGAATTTTACAAGTGCAGTCATGGTGCTGTGATGCTTTCTAAAGCCATGTTGGCTGGACTGAGCAGATTGAAGTTCTCAATGTATTCTGTGATTTGTGTTGATACTATTTTTTCCAGGATTTTGTTCAGGACAGACAAAATAGCAATAGGCCGGTAGTTAGATGTGTCATTTTTGCGACCTTTCTTAAATACTGGAGTGATTCTGGCTGCTTTCCAGACTTCAGGGACAACGCCATTGGAGAGAGAGAGGGTGAATATTCTTGTTAATGTGGTAGAGCCTAGGCAAATATATCTCTTGGGGGACTCGAT
This sequence comes from Neoceratodus forsteri, assembly GCA_016271365.2. NCBI lineage: Eukaryota > Metazoa > Chordata > Ceratodontiformes > Ceratodontidae > Neoceratodus > Neoceratodus forsteri. Next base: position 368,585,790 of record CM028132.1, on the reverse strand, counting down.
TATTAAGAATCTGGATAGGATGATCTGTGATCAAGATAAGAGCACAGTGTTCCACATTGCGTGAAAATATAGAGTGGTGGTAAGGGGAGGAGCCACGGGCCGGGGTCACGGTGGGCGGAGTCAGTCGAATGCAATAAATGCAAAAGAAACAAGAATTAAGAGTAATATGATGATCTGGAGGCCTCTGTAGTGTGTAGTAGCAAAAGAAAAGGGGTGATAAAACATACTGTAGAACCTCTGCATTCTAGTTGCAGGCCAGGCAACAGTTTGTGAGAGTCTTAACATTTTGGTGAGGCCATACTACAACTCTTTACTAGTGCCTGCAAGGCCAAGATCTAAACTTCGGTTTCGCAGTCCTGCCCAATGAGCTGCAGCTTCCAAATAAGGAAACTGTCAACATCAGGGCCCTCAATTGAGATAAGCATAAGTATTTAGCACACTGGCACTTAATCTATTTAGTTCCCTGCTTTTATTCGATTCAGTGCAGAAAACCCTCTCACAATCTGCAGTTGACATGGGTATTATTATTGCCAGCTCTGCCAAAGTAGATATGTTTGGATACAGGTCAACATACTTAGTAGTTAGAGTGTGCAGCACATCAGAAATAAGTCTTAAAGGCCATCTTTTCCGTGAACATGAGACTACGCAGAGAAGCCCATTCCAGTGCAGAAGCATCTACATCCCCAACAGTAGCATACTGACCAAGAATAATCTCAAGGCTATCACTACCATACCCTTCCAACTATTCAATATCAACTTCCTGTATCATGCTGGGGTCAAAGATACTGAACGCATCCAAAAGTTCTGTGCTTGGAAACCGTTGCTCAATTTGAGCAATTAGGGCCCTAATAAACTTGTCATGCACAGAGGTTGTGAAATGATTTAACTGTGGTTTGCTAAATGGCAAGTTCAGGCCATTATCATTCAGGAGTACTAGTTCAGGCGAAACGGAGGAGAAGTACTGACCAGGTACCAGTAGGCGTGCCCTAAGAATCTCTAAAGTGGAATGTAAATGTCTTTTTATATCAGTAAAATTCAGAGCTGATGTTTGAAAGCATTTAGATAAGATGCTAAGGTGTGGAAGTATGTCACATCATGCATAAAATAGAGAAAACTCCAGTTTTCCACCATTTTACTAGGCCCACAGCTTGGGGATCATGCCTTCAGAGGCCTCTATGCAAGGACGAACAACGGATGGGAAAATCTTCCTTAGTGTGTCACATGCCGCATCATGGGATAACCACCTAACTGCTTTTGCCTGTTTAGGCTTTAAAACAGGGTTTTCCATTGCCTGCTGAATTTCTTTCAGGGCAGCCATGCGAACAGCAGAGTTTTCATAATATCTGTATAAGTGATCTAGTGTTTGATTAAACTTTTAATGGCTCACTTCGCTTTGCTGCTGCCTTTACAGCCAAGGCCTCCGGTGAGCCATACAGTGATTTTCAACAAGAATTGGGCTGACTTCTTTCAACTTTTAGCCACCCCGCTTTGCCTGCCCAGCATAACGCCTGCTCCATCACTGCCTAACCCTGCAAGGTGATCAACCGAGATTTGATTGTTATCAGAGAACTCCAGCATTTTTTAACAATTGTGTCTGCCTTTCCATCAATTAGTTCCTCAAGTCCCAGGAAAGAAACTCTGGGTTTCCTTCTTTGCAGTACATACCATACAAAATGAGCTGCTTCATAACAGCAATATCAGTTGTTTCGCTCCACCAAATATGAAAAAATTTGGCAGACTTCAAATCTGTAAGAACTGATCTCCTGACCACCTCACCCAGAGAGAGAGAACCATTTCTCTGACAGTTCGATCAGAATGATATTTAACAGCATCAGCAATATGTATATTGTCTAGGTATTTGCATCCCAATGATTTGGCGAGATCCAGCAGTGAGCCATATTTAGTTGTGAGGCAGCTCATTTTATTAGCCAGTACATGCAACGAAGGGATGCCACAAAGCTTCTTGTTCCAGGGTCAGGGCCTGCTGCATTGCCTGCTCTATTCCACCTTTTGAAGCTGAAATTCTGCAGTTAGCTTCCAGTTCAGAAGCAACAACGTGAACTGAACTGTTCTGATGCCTTTTTATAGCATCTTCTATGAATATCTTACACCCACTGAGTACCCAAACTGTTCCTGATTTGGGCATCTGTTTATGTTTTATGCAAAATGCACAAAACATGCCATCATTTTCTTTGTACTGTAACCAACAGTATTTGTTAAGCCAGCCAGTATAAAAGCCTGTTGCTCTATGCTTAGAGATGTTTTTTTGTATTACAGGAGGAAGTGCAGGAGTCTTTTGGACAATGACGTCGATATCAACTGGACCAACTGGCATTGTCCCAGTCATCGACTCACAATTGTCATCTTGATCAGGATGTTTCCGTTTTGTGTTAATTTGAAACCAAAGTTAGTTAGTTTCTGCATTGTGTACAATAAAACTTTTCCTAAGTGTTGTCGTGTGTTTATTGTCAATACAGAATGAGAGTTTGTAATGCTGGTTGAGCCCAGAATTTTTTCTCTCACACAAATATTTTTTTGCTCCCTGAATCAGGGTTCAGAACAAGTGACCACTGACGAAGCAAGGCTGCACAACCTGACTGGTGGGACAGATACGGTTGACCCCCTGGTGGCACAATTAAGGAGCCCTGATTTTTTTTTTTTTTTCTTTCCCCCACGCATATATTTTGTTTTCTTTACTACTTTGATGCTGGCTTAGAAACAAGTGACCGCTCACACTGACGAAGCAAGGAATGCACAAGACTGGTAGGACAGGGACTGGCAGACCCACTGGTGGCACCGTTTGGAGCCCTGATTTTTTTTCTCACACAAATATTTTTTTTTTCTTTACTACTGACTTAGAAAGAAGTGACCGCTCACACTGACGAAGCAAGGAATACACAAGACTGGTAGGACAGGGACTGGCAGACCCGCTGGTGGCCTCACACACAAATTATTTCCTAAAAATGTTTATCAGAGTATTTGGGAAGCAAACACCCACACAAAAGTTAGGAAATGCACACGTTTAAAGAACAGGGACAAGTCGGAGTGAGTATAACAGATCAAGCCCACAATCAGTTTAATTTTGTAAAATTATAAGGCAGATCAACTTTGTCTTGATAAGTGTTGGGGGCAAAAAATACTAAATTGACCAGTGTTCACATAGAAAAGGTAGTGCACACCGAAATCACGGGCCAATACATCAGATATCAGGGAGTCAAAAATAAATATGTGGGAGTAGTGCTGTGGCCACAAAACTATCCAAGAAATCTGTGGGTAACAGTGGCCACAAAACTACTAGACCCTGGTCTTGATAATATATTTTTTGAAGGGAGGAATCAATACTGGCTCCTATTCCAAATGTCTGCACAACTTTCTACTGTGCACCTTGTATTTTTTTTCAACAAGAACTTTTTTCCCTTAATTCAGCAATTCAACAGAGAACAAAATCAGAGCTGCATGGTGGTCATTTGTTGAACAGACCACGCAATCTCTCCCTCCCCTCACACACACAGCACCCTTCATTATTGCAGCTGTTATAAACAGAAAAGTTTGGAGTGACTCAGTTAAAATAACTGTCTGATAAAGTAAGCTGGCTGCTTGACACTATTTGAACAACTGCAAAGTCTCTAGTAATTATCTCAACGGAACAAACGCTCAATCCAAGTTACGCTTGCAAGGTCCAGGACACAAATGCACTAACACTCTTCCGAAGTGGCAGCAGACTACCGAAATGGGACTTACCCCAGTGGTGTAGCTGCTTCACTGATAGGACATCTGGGACATCGCTCCTGGATCAGACTCCTCATTGGATCCTTCATTTGGCGCTCTCCATTCTTCCAAGGGTCATCTGACCCACCAGAACGATCCCCATGTGATCTGAGAGCCTCGGACCGCCTCCTACATTACACAGCTCGCACCAGACTCGCTTTTATCTTTCTCTCTCGTTTGTGCATGCCACTTGTTCAATGCGCAAGCATGCTGAAGCTTCACTGTACGCGAATCCGATTTAAAGGCTTAGGCTGTGGCAGCATTGTTATGAAGAGGGCGGTCACACAATATGAGAGAGGCGGCAGTTTAAAATAGTGTGGCGGCCCACCTCTCACTTTAGTGAATGGGGAACACTAGAGCAATAGGATGGTGTCTTGTTTTAGAGGAGCTAAATTGATGGATATAACTAAAATGTCCAGGAACATCCTAAAGTCCAGTGGGGAAAAGCTAATAGTAATCGCTCATGCAGGGTAAATAATGTTCTTAATCAGAATATACAAAGCATGAAAGAGGAGTTGTGGGATGTATAATGTATTGACAGACTTAGACTGTCAAATTGCTTTTTCTGAGATCCTTCCTGTTCCAAGCCAACAGGTATACTAATGACAAAATTAAATCTCTAAACAACTGGCTCGTTGTTGGTGTCTCAAATAAAATATACGATGTATTACCCACTGGGAAGAATTTGCAAATAAACATGACTTAGTTTGCAGGGATGGCCTACATCTGAGTAAACTTGGTGCTAGGTTGTTGGGAAGACATATTAATGACTTCATATCTACCAATTTAAACTAATTAAGGGTGGGGGGACAACAAATGCTTGCTTACAGCCCCTCACTGATATGAATATTAATGACCCCAGAGTTCATCATACTAGTACCTCTGATATACTGAAAAATACTACTCCTAAATTGTGCAGCACAGACTTGAATATTGTATGGATCAACGCAAGAAGTTTAAACAACAAATTAGATGAACTAAAATGTATCTTATACAAAGACAAAATTGATATGTGCCGTAATGGAAACGTGGTTCACAAGATTCTAGTTGGGGTATTGAAAATCTTCACTTGTCAATCTTCACCATTCATTACTGCTTTGGTGTTAGCCGGAGGTACGCACCCGCTATGGGATTTTTTTTTTTGGAGAGGAGTCTGTGCCGATGGTGTACGAGGGGTGGCTGTTAGGCACCGCAGACTCCTCCTTCATCTCAGTTTCTCCCACCGTCGAGGCAACACCTGCTGCGCGAGTTCCACAGTGCTATGCCATTAGGCCCTTCTCTGCCAGCCGTCAACGACTCCGTCTCGGTTTGTTTTCTCGACGCCGTTGCCGGCAAGATCATTCTTTTCTTTAATATTTTAACAGCGCTGGGAGCTTTTCTGTGTTATAGTTAATTTCACATCATGTCTGGTTTGGGAGCTAAGTGTAAGTCGAAAGTGGGCGGTGCCCCCTTGTGTCGATGCTCCTGTGGCTGGCATTTTTCTGTTACGGTCCGACATGATATCTGCCTTCGGTGCATGGGACCTAACCATGATATGGACAGATGCGACGCCTGCTTCTCGATGGACTGCCGTAGTCTTGAAGTCCATGCGGTCAAAGTCAGCAAGGCCCTGCTGACTTTTTGGAGGAGCGTCGCTCTTTGGCCTCCCAGGCCAGGTCTCTTGGCTCTTCCTTGGGTCCCTCCCAGGCCTATACGGTCTGATGAGGAGGAGGAGGTCGCCTCATCTTCCAGCCTTGCCTAGGAGGAGGCCTCTTCGGTGTCTGAGGAACACCGGTAGAATTGGGAGGCACCGTCTTGGCAGTCACCTCTTCGGAGATGCAGACTCCCCAGTGTCACGACCCACGGTTGCTGGGTCCAACATTGGTGGACCCGCGACGCCATCTTGGATCCTGGCGCCGTCCGCGGTGCCGGTGATCAGGGTGGTGCCGTGTGCGGTGCTTTGTTGGCTTTTGGCGCCACTCACGGCACAGTGGGTCCAGTCAACTCTGTGAGTGGTGCTGTGTTGGGTTCTGGCGCCACGGTCGGCGCCGGGGACTTAGCTGGAGCCGTGGGTGGATTGAGGCCAGGGTCTGGAGCTGCGGGCGATGTGCCGGGACCGTGTGGAACCATGCATGGCACCGGCGCCGTTAGCAGTGCCATTTCTCAAGGGACTCTTGGGGTGGCCAGCATCGAGGTTCTTCTGGTTGATTCCTCCTCGGAGGCAGATGATTCGGAAGTTGACCTGACCTGGCTCCCGATTCTTTGGAATCAGTCTTTTCTGTGACCGCGGCTCAGGCAGCCCAGCTGCTCCAATTCCTGAGTCTCCCAACTATCTTCATCCGAGGATTCCCAGGCTGGGGGTGTCCTGGAACCCATCTGGGAGGGCAGTTTGGAGATCAGGGGCTGGTCTGTTTCCCCAGAGGGGGAGGTGGCAGCTGCCATTTTCGGTGCTGCCGCACCTTCTTGGGATGGACTCAGGGTTCTGTCTCCAGGGGCCCCCCTTGGGGAAGCCTCAGGATCGACGGAGCCTGTCGCTGGAGTTGAGGAGGAGGAGGGCGTCCTCAGAGTCTGAAGGGTTGATGGGCCGAGGTGAAGGGCGTCAAGTTCCGCCCACCACCCCTCAGGGTGTGGGGAGGAGCCGAAGTGCAAAGCCCCGCCTTTCCCTCTTAGGCTCAAGGAACTCCTCTGGTGGTGTTGCTGCGGGTTGCCCTTCTGGACCCTTGCAACCCCAAGTGTGTCACAGGGAGATTCCCCGCCAGGCTGTTCAGAGTTCGCATCCCCAGGGTTCCGTTTGCGACATGGTTTGATATCCGGGATCCCGCTAGCTCGGGCTCTGTTCCCTGAATTTCAGAGCCCTAGTAGAGGACAGTTGCCTTCTTGTAGGTGCCCCTTTCCCATTCCTCTGTAGCCACCCCCTCTCTTCCAGGCCATGTCGGTCCTACGGGCCCATTATCCTGGGAGATGTTCAGAGGCTCTGCGGAAGCCTTCCTGTCATATGTTAGGTATATGCATGAGTGCGTTTTTCGCCTCTCCCCACCGTTGCAAGAGTCCTCTGGGCATTTGAGTTCCTCACCTTCCTCCTGTGAGGAGAGGAACCCTCTGCCTTTTCATCTGCGCTGATTTCACTGAATATCAGCGCTTCCTATCGAGGATGGTTAAGGATCTCAGTATTTCCTTTCTCAGACAAGACAATACCGAGTGGCAGATGCGTTAATCCCTTGGAGAATTCAGTGCCCAACATCTGGTGGTGCCATCCTGGCCTTTGCCTTTCCAGGAGGCGTCTATCCGCACCTTTTCCGGTCCCCGTAGACTGCAGGAGGGGGGGTATTGTGCCCCTTTGGAATCTCTAGGTACATTCCTCAACCCACCCTCGGGATTGCAGTTTCTAGAGACTCCTTCCAGGCGTCGCCGCCTGGCGCACGACCATCCATCAGACTCAGATTCCTTTCAATTTGACCGGTGGGGGCGAAGAGTGTTCTCTTCCTCTTGTGCGATGTTGTGCATTGCATCACTTCAGGCTCACCATGCTGCCTACAACAGGCGTTTATGGTCAATGCTTTCTCAGGTTCTAGCATCTATGCCTGATACGGAGCAATTCAGACAAGTCATTGCCCTCTCCGCTATAGGCCTGGAACTGGCAAGGCACCAAAGCAAGGGCATCCTATGACGCCAGTGAGGTGGCCTCCAGGCTTGTGGGGACAGCGATCTGCATTAGGCGGACGGCATGGCTTCGTCTGTCAAGATTGTCACCCCTGGCCTGGTGTAGGGTGATTTGCTCCGCATTCCGAGGGACCCGCCTTTTCTCCACCAGGGCTAGGAGGCTTCTGCAGGGGCTTCCTCCGTCTCCTCGAGACACCTCCTAGCTCTCCTTGGCCTTAGGCTTCCTGTCTTGTAAGGCCAGGGTCTCTTCCTTCTGTTTCTCATCAGCAGGAGACTGAGAGTCTTGTTCCCTCAGGGTTTTCCTGGTCCCTCTGTGGGGGGGCTTAGTACTTACCAAAGTAATGAATGGTGAAGATTGACAAGGGAAGATATGGAAGTACTGTGCCTACGTAATTCTTGATCTTCTCTTGCATCTTCACTATTAATTGCTGATACCCTCTTCCTTCCCTCTTGTGCCTCTATCCTTGGCGTCTCCCCTCCTGCTCGTTCCTCCTCCCTCCCTTCATGGCCTTTAAGCCTAATTTAAAAAAAATATATATATATTTATTTATTTTTTTGAGCCTTCCGTTCTTTACTCAGAACGGATTAATTTCATTTAGGAGGAGAGGGGAACAGTAGACTTTATTTCTATCCTGAGGAACTCTTTCTGATTGCCCTGGATGTGACCTGTTGGCTCCTTCTTAAGCCATGCTGGTCAATTCACAGTTAAGGAAACCATTCCTTAAAGGGTTCGATTCTTTTCTGGTCTCTTCTGGCATGTTTGAGTCTCCTGTTTGGGCCAGCCTCTGCTAATTAACACTGCCCTGGCTTCCTAATTCTTGAACTGGTGATCTGTTTTGCTTTGCTTTCGGGAGTCATGCAGAGTTCCACTCTTACTCCAAAAGGGGTGCCCTCTGTAGGGCTTCAAACACCCCGCACACACTGGGTTAGCACGTCAACAAGGTACTAGTAGCCTTCCTTACCCTGCCTAGTTAGGCGCCTCCTTTGGGAATAGATTCTGCCTTGGCAGTCTCATGAGCTCTCAGCTACGGTGTAAGAAGTTGGGACGCTGGGAGGTGCAGAGAATCTGCCTTTTGAGTAACAAGCTATGCAAAAGGTTCAGTTGAACCTTCTTTACCAGTTTTCTTAAATCGGATCCTTGCTCCCACACCTTAGATTTGAGCTTACGAGCCTTCAAGCCAGCTTTCACAGTTGGGCAGAATTCCTCCCTCCCAGCATCCCCCTTTCTTTCCCTCTTCTTCCCTCTCTCTCTCTCCTTTACCTGTTCCTCCTCAGAGCCGCCCCAGGAGTGAGGCCCTGCTGTCCCATAGGGTAGGTTTCCTCTTTCTTGTCCTCTGCTTATTCCTTTTTCAGTTTGTATCTTTTCCTTTACCTATCCTCAGCTCTCTTGCCTCACTCTTCTTTTTCTTATCATTATTTCGCCTCTCCGGCTCGCAGAACTGAGATGGAGGAGGAGTCTGCGGCGCCCAACGGCCGCCCCTTGCACACCACATAGTGCATCGCTTTTGGGGGCGGCGCCGTTGGCACTGACTCCTCTCGAAAACAAAAAAAACTCCCATAGTGGCTGCGCGGCTCTGGCTAACACCCAAGCAGTAATGAATGGTGAAGATAAAAGAGAAGGTCAAGAATTATGGTAGGTACGCAATTTCCATTTCCTGGCTATTCAGTTATCAAGAACCATCAAAAATCTAATAGAGGTGGGGTCGTATTGTATATAAATAAGCGTTTGAACAGTTTTGAAATCCCAATTAATGTAAACACTGAAATTATATACGTTAAAATACAAATTGATAGAACTTATGCAAGTTCTTGAGAATCTGGAAACTTATGATGACTTAATTTTAATGGGGAATTTTTTACTTACCATCCATTTGTTGGCAAACACTAACGAGGAATACCAGTTAGATAATAGATTTATAGATCTCATTCTTGAGCATGATTTAGAGCAATTAGTATCAGAAAGCATTACAGGAAGGATAACACTTTGGATCTTATCCTCACAAATATTAAAGATATGGGGAACTACCTAAAGTTATTGCACCCCTCGGGGATAGTGACCCATAACATGGTTTCTTGGAGTATCAAATATTATTCTACTGTTAACCATGGTGTTACGAAGACTAAAAATGTTCATAAAGCCAGTTATGAAGCAATCAAAAAATACTTTTCTATATGGAACTAGAAGGCCGAACTTAAAAATCTAGACTGTGAACAGATATGGACGGCTAAATGGGAAAAAATAGATTACTGTGTTAATACTTGAGTTTCTGAATATAAAAATACAATAATAAAAGGAGTCCCCTTGTCTGAATGGTAAAATCAAAAGACTGATTAGAATTAAAAGGGTATTTAATAAGTATAAAAAGATCAAACTACAGAGAAATGGCTAAAGTTTAAAGCTAAGGCTAGGAGTGCAAAAGACAATTAGATGTGCCAAGAAAATCTAGAATTAAAAGCTTGCCACTTTAACAAAGGATAATAGAAAACTGTTTTTCAGTTATATTGGATCACTGAAAGAGAAGGAACCAACCGTTGGTCCTTTACTCAAGGATAACGTGTCGCTAGCTAACAAATTAGATATGGCAAAGGAATTTAATGATTATTTTCTTAATGTATATAAAACAAAGGATAATGCATTTCTGTATAATTTATCATCTGAAGTTCCATACCCACTGATCACACCTGAGAAAGTTAAGCTTGCTATCCAGGTCACCAAAGTCGATTCTTCAGCAGGTCCTGATGGTATTCCAGCCAAATTTATTAAAGAACTGGCAACTGAACTATTAGAGATCCTTACGTTATTAGTTAATGTATCACTCCATGAAGGCATAGCCTTATTGGAACGGAGAATGGCAACTGTAGTGCCTATTCACCAAGGAGGTAGTAAACACCAAGTAAAACATTACAGACCCATTAGCCTCACCTTGTGTTTGGGTAAATTGATGGAAAGGATCTTATAACAGAAAATGGCAGCCCACCTTCAAAGCACGAACATTATAGATATATCTCAATGTGGTTTTGTACAGGGAAGATCTTGTCAGCTAAACCTAATACATTTTTTTGAACCAGTCAGCTTGGCACTAGACCAGGGACTCCCAGTCAGTGTTATCTTCTTGGATTTTGAGAAGGCTTTTGATTCCGTCCCTCATGGATTTCTGATCGAGGAATTAAAAAGGTATGGTTTCCATGCCAGCATTATCAAATGGGTAAATTCTTTGCTAAGTAACAGGCAGCAAAAGGTGAGCATTAAGGGGCATGTCTCTGAATGGGGTGTAGTTAGTAGTGGCGTCCCCCAAGGCTCCGTCCTGGGCCCCTTGTTTAACATATTAATTACTAGTATGCAAGCTAATAATGGTGTCTGGATACATAAATACGCCGATGATTGCAAACTTGGTTGCATTGTTAAAAATTCTGAATCAGTTAATTCCCTACAATCAAATTTGGATAATTTAGTTGGATGGTCAGTAACAAATAAAATGACCTTTAATGCCGCCAAGTGTAAGGTGATGCACCTGGGCAGGAACAACAGGTTAGCAACCTATAACGTAGAAAACAACATATTACAAACTGTTAGATCCGAAAGGGACTTGGGTATTACTATTACAAATAATTTACTGTAAAGTTTACAACTCATACCAATAATAATAATCAAGAAATGTCATGGCATACTTTCTTGTATTGTGAAACATATTAAGAGTCGGGAACCAGATGCTCTAATCCCCCTATATGCAAGTTTGGTTAGGTCACACATTGACTTCTGCACTCCATTTTGCACCTCCACCACCTTGGGAGGTAAGGCCTCTATTGAAAAGGTGCAAAGAAGAATCACTAAGAAGGTCAATGTTTGACTAACATTGACTATAATAGTAGACTTCAAAGCTTGGGCCTGTTTTCATTAGAATACAGATCTTTAAGGGGTGACCTATGCCTGGCTTGCAGAGCATTTCAAGATCCTGCCCTGTGTAGAGGCTATTTGCCTCGAAAAAAACTAACTGGCTGTAACACCAGAGCACATAGCTGAAGGCTAAAACTGTAGTAAACAAAACCTCCAAAAGAATAATTTTTTACCCAGCATTGCCTCCTATTTGGAATACATTACCAATAGATGTTGTTACAAGTAATAGCTTGATGGAATTCAAGAACAGATTAGATAAACATATGGGGAAAATAAATTTTACTTTCGCCACTAGACATTGAGTTCTCTATGGGCATGTCCCTCGAACTCGTACCACACCTGTGAACCTAAATAAGACCCCCAAAAATTCCACACTAGCAAAAGAAAAGCTTTCTATACACAAAGAATAGTTAACCAATGGAATAATCTTCCCCTAAATGTTATCAGTAAAGATAAAGAACAGTTTAAATGGAGACTTGACTCATACATACTAAATGGAAACAAACTTTCTTATTATGGATAAAGTGGATAGAGTGTCCATGGGCACACCACCTTCTCTAGATCCTTAGTATGCACCTTAAAGTACTCCAGATGTCCAGTAGGACTCACTCTGTCTTTGTGTCAAGATCCTCCAACAGTTTTGAAAGGCAAGGTGAACCATCCATACCTGGAGTCCCCTCACTTGAAGGTATGGTTCCTAAAGTAATGGATCTTCATTGGAGGGTATCTCAGTCATCAGGTCTCTCAGATGGAACATCACTGTTGGTGAAGCAGGATCCACATGGAAGGTATTCAGCAGTACAACTGGGGCCGCCCACGCCATCGGCTGCCGGTGTCACCAACCCTTTAAAGGCGTGAGTGGCCCTGCTCTGCCCTCAGTTCTTTCCCATTGTTGAGTCTGTTCACATGGGTTTCTGCAGAAGCTCCGATGCAGTTTTGCACCATTTCTGTCTGCTGCTTTTTCTACATTTAATTTTTTAGAATCTTTTTCAAAGAGATTCCTTTACCTCGTTTATGTCGAGTTAATCCTTCAGCTGCTCTCTGCTGTTGCTGCAGCTGTGGAAAGAAGATTGGTTCTACAGATGAACATTCTCTGCATCTGTCTTGGGCCTATCCACAATGCATCGGACTTTGAGCTCTGCCAGAAGTTTAACCAAACCACCCTCAGATGACGTAAAAAGGCTCTCAAAATTCCTAGTGGAGCAACAGATAGGCAGTCTGGCAGTGGTCTTCCAGGATCCCTCCTTCCTAGTTGCTGGCAGGTGCCTCGAGCTCCCAGGCTGCTAAGACCCGAGACAAGTCCGTGGGGGTCATAAAGGACAGATCTGGACTCCCCCGACAGCATTCCTGCTCCCAATGTCGTCGTCTTTGTCTTGGAGTACTCAGTGACTGCAGCTGCAGTAGACTAGGTGGGCCAAGCGGTCCTTATCTGCGGCCAATCCTGTGTTACCACGCCTGCTGGTGTCCAGGGTCTGTATTTGTACCAGACTTCACCACCGCATCTATCACCTACTGTGCAAGGTGGCTGGCTGTTGACCTCCAGGTTGTTATCCCCCACTTTGTCGACAAAGGGATCGTCGTTGATGGCCTTCCCACCGAGGCTTAATGCTTTCCCAAGTCCTTGGGCTTTCAGGGCCTGTTAGATGGGTCATTATTAACTGTGCCGTCAACTCCCCCCCTTCTGTTTGCACAACAGTCCACTGTTGTCGACCTCAGTGACATTTTGACCAAGTTCATGACTGTCATGGCCCATCAGCTGGGCGCATACAGGCCTGCTTCGCCTGTGCCGCCGACTGCACCTGCTAGTTGACACCCTTGACCCCATGGGTTGTTCCCCATGGGCTGTCATCAGTCCCTCGTTCGGACCTGGAACAGGCTGACGCCGAGGAGTACCATCCTGACCTCATCCTACCTGAGGAAGAGCCTCCTTCCTCTGACAGGTCCACCGCCTCTTCGGTGAGTGAGAACTCTGTCAAACATACTCCTAGATCTCCTCCAGAGGACCCTACCCTCTTCAGTGTCATGAAGCAGTTGTCCTCAGCCATGGGCTTCCATAGAGAGGAGGGGGATGCCACCAGAAGAGATTTGGTAGATTTCTTGGAAATTCCAGAGTCTCCTCCTAAGATCATTTCACCTATCCTTCCAACACTAAGGAATGCCACGACTGCCCCCTGTCACAGGACTGGTATGGTGCCAGCCATGTCCCACAGGGCTGAGAAGTTATATTGTGCTCTGTAGGGTCTCCCCCATTATGCTGCCCAGCCTGAAACAGATTCTCTGGTTATAAAGGCAGCCCATGATAGGTCAGAGGTGCCAAAACACCTCCGTTCTCTCCTCCTGACAGAGAATCCCGTAGGATTGACCTCTGTGACAAAAGGGTTTATGCCTCCTCCACCCATGGGCTGAGGATTGCAAACTACATTTCCCACATGGTTAAGTACCAGAATAGCTTCTGGAGGAAGGACAAGGCTGTGGCCCAGGCCCTTCCTGATTGTTCCCCAAAACAAGGGATTCGTAAGTGCGTGCAGAATGCTGAGGGATATCAGCAAGCATCTCTTGCGGCCCTCAATAATATCTCGGATACTGGTGCCAGGGCTGCTGTTACCGGCATTTGCCTTCGTAGGAACTCCTGGCTGAAGGTCTCTGGTTTCCCAGCTGATGTCCAGCAAAGGTGCACAGTGCCTCTTTTAATGTCTCCAAGTTGTTTGAACCAGATGTGCAGGACATCATAAGTGAGTTGCAGGCATCTAGCAGGGTCAAGTCTGTACATTTGCTCTGTCATACTCGGTCCGAGAGCAGACCGTGTCCTCCTTTTCGTAAAGTGTCCCACAAATCCGGAGCAGCTTCTCAGCCCCAAGGCAAGTGTAGAACCTCCGCCACCTAACTCGCCCCCTCCACTCCTGGAGCCACGGCTAAGTGCCCTATGGGCAACGGACCAGCCCCAGCTTCTGAATCCTCCTCCACTTGACTTCTTGCTAGATCCCCCTCTTCCACTTCTCGACCAAGAGGTGGTGGTCGGAGGTTGGTTCTCCCTTCACCTCAGTCAATGGAGAGCCATCACGTCAGATGGCTGGATTCTTCAAATCATAGAGAGGGGTCACACTCTGGAGCTCATCGAGCTGCCCCCAGGGACTCTACCAGTACCTTCCACCTTCCCCCAGCCCATCTGTCTGTTCTCTGGGAGGAAGTACAGGGCCTACTGCGCAAACAGGCCATCAAGCCAGTGCCCAGGCACCAAAGGAATACAGGATTTTATTCCAGGTTCGTCCCTGGTCCCCAAAAGAACAGGAGACCTGAAACCCTTTTAGACCTCAAGGACCTCAGTCTGTATGTCCAGTGCAAAAAGTTTCCAATGGTAACTCTGCCAGGCCTGCTGCCTTTTCTCAGACAGGGAGACTGGCTGTGCTCCCTGGACATGCAGGATGCATACCTGCACATCTCGGTGTTTCCACTTCACAGGAGATTCCTCCAGTTTCTTTTTCAGGGTGGGCATTACCAGTTCAGAGTATTGCCGTTTGGCTTGTCCTCTGCGCCACGGGTCTTTACCAAATGTTTGGCAGCGGTAGCTGCAGCTCTCAGAAGGGCGGAACTGTACATTTTTCCCCTATCTGGACAGTTGGCTCCTAAAGGCCCCCGTCCAGGGAACAGCTTCTCCAGGCTCTGGAGAAGACCCTTCCACTGTTTCGCTCTCTCTGGGCATTACATTCAGCTTTCCCAAATTGGTCCTAATCCTGTCCCAAAGGCTGCAATACATGGGGGGTTCTCTCATGGTTCATTTCCCAGGTGTGCTAAGCACCCTGGTGGACAGCCTCAGCCAAACACAGTCCAGCATGCACAAATGTAAACTTCTCTCACTGCTGCAGAAGATTTGTTCGACAGATGGGGTCATGCAGAGTTGGAGCTCTTTGCATCCCCACTCAACGTAAAACTGCCCAGTTTCTGCTCGCTAGCTCCAGGGCATGGAGTTTTTGGTGAGATGCATTGTCCCTCTCCTGGAGTGGGAGTTTCCTTTATGCCTTTCCTCTGATCCAGAGGGTGTTTATCAAACTGCAGATGGAGGGGCCATCCTGGTCCTGTAGCACCATTCTGGCCTCAGCAGATATGGTTTTCATTACTGCACAGCGGAGGAACCTCTGGTTCCTCTTCCTCTCTGCAGGGATCTGTTGAGGCAGGCTCAGGGGACCCTGGTCCATCCCAACCTCAAGTCCCTTCATCTGCATGCCTGGCTCCTGAGGACATAGCCATTGCCAGGTTTGGGGTTTCCCATAAGGTGGCGGACATCCTAGTAACCACTCTGAAGCTCTCTACTCGAGCCACAAATGCAATGAAGTGGAAGAGGTTTGCCTTTTGGCTGCCAGACATAATCTGGACCCTTTCACTTGTCCAGTGAGCCAGATTCTTGGCCACCTGATATCTTTGTTGTACTCAGGTCTCCAGTATTCCTCCCTCAAGGTGCACTTTTCGGCTATCTCTGCCTTTCAAGAGCCCTTGGGTGACCCCACTGTGGCTCAGTTGGATGTATCCCGTAACTTCTTGAGGGGCATCCTGCATCTGAAACCTCCAATCCATGCTGCTGTCCCAGCTTGGGATTTGAATTTTGTTTTGGAGAAATTGACACTGTCTCCTTTTGAACCAGTCGAGACTTACGAGCTACGTTTTTCTTCTTGGAAAGCATATCTTTAGTTGCCATTACTTCTGCTCAAAGGATTTCTACGCTTCAGGTCCTCTGGTGCGAGTAGCCTTATTTGTTTTTTCATAAAGATAGGGTATCTTTGCCACAAATCCTAAATTTCTTCCTAAGTTGGTGCCTGAATTTACCCTGAACCAATCCATCCACCTACCTGTTTATGTTCCAGAGTGTGGCAGTCCAGGGGAAGCACTGCTCCATACTTTAAATACGCACAGAGTTTTGACGTGTTACCTGCTCCGCACTAAGGAGTGCAGGAAGTTGAAGCAGCTTTTTGTTTCTTTTGCCCCAGGTCAAGAGGGCGTTCCGATTTCTAAACAATGTTTGTCTAAATGGTTGGCACATTGTATCGTATTCTGTTACAAAAGGTATGGCAAGGAGATGCCGGGATGGTGAAAGACCATTCCACAAGGGGCATGGCTACCTCTGCAGCCTGCTTTAGAAGGGTCTCAGCTGCTGACATTTGTGCTGCTGCCATCTGGAGCACCATCCACACATTCACTAAGCACTATAGTGTGGCCATTGCCTCTAGAGCCCGTGCAGGTATTGGCAGGGGTGTGCTGCAGCGCCTCCTGTCTGAAATTTAGGGATGGCCTTCCTCCCAGACTGCTTGTGTGCATCTGTAACTGCTTGAGACTGGTTCCATCTGTGGGACCTGATGACTGAGATACCCCTGATGAAGATAGAACAGTTACATAAAAACTTACCATAACAGTAGATCTTCGAGGGGATCTCAGTCATCAGGTCTGCCTTCCCTCCCACCATCCCCCTGTTAGGGGCTCTTTCTTAGAACTGGCAATCTAGTGTCTCCAACCTTTTATTTAGGCCTGGGCACCTCTTTCTTCTAGGTTCCCCATGGCTCGGGCCATGCTCCCTTAGTCTCGGGGTGGGGGACGACTGAGGAGGGAGTGGGGCTGCTCATGCCTTTATAGGGTTGGTGACATCAGCAGATGACATCGGTGTGGGCAGCCTCAGTTGTACTGCTGAAAATCTTCTGTATAGATCCTGTTTGACAGACGGTGAAGTTCCATCTGTGGGACCTGATGACTGAGATCCCCTCGAAGATTTACTGTTATGATAAGTTCTTACATAACTGTTCTTTTTCAGAAGTGAATCTCTGCACCTAGGTTTATTTAGGTCCTTAAGGTGGCCAGAAAACCAACCAAAAGGAAAACATACAATTCAGAATGGAAGATTATCAGTCTGGTGTAGGGAAAATTCACATGTTGCAAAGAATGCTGAGCTTGCATTAATTCTGGACCAGCTGTTACATGTAAAGTCCTTGTACCTAAAGGCAGTATCTTTAAATGTGCACTTGTCTGCGATTTCTGCCTTTAGATCCAAGTCCTCAGCAGAATCTTTGTTTGCAAATCCATTTCAAATTAAGTCTCAAGTCTCATGCCCTCTTTAACTGAGTGATCCACTGTTGGAATGCTGGGAAGCTTGAGACCCACACAGTGAAACGGAGCATCTTTGAACAAGATTCTAAGTTCCAGTGCACCATATCCCCCATGGAGATGATGCACGAGCTTAAATGGCTGTTATGATCCTTTAGAAGTAAAGCTGTTACAGTACTACGGTGAGTAACTTTTACTTTTCAATTTACTATTTTTATCTCTAAACTGACTGCTTCTAGCCTCCTTCAGCACAGTACCTTCAGTGACCGAATCCAGTTGGAGGAGTACCCAGTCGGTGGGTGGTGGGTCCTCGAACAAATGTGCATCATCCTGCCAACTATAAGGTTTTTCATTATTTTCTGGCCCTTCCATGGGATGTTGGCGCAATGTGTTCCATCTGCACTGTGTTCCATCTACACAGTGGGCGTGCATGATGCGTGTAGCATGCCATCTATAGAGTTTGCCTCGCTGTGGCACGGTAATATCCTAGGATGCACTGGCACAGCAGAGTACAAATAACCCAAGAGGAAGTGTGCATCCACTTGATGCACTCTTCTCTCCCCACTGGCTCTCTGTCTTCCGAGCTTGTTCCCTAACTCTGTTTGTAAGCAGCACCGCCATTGCTATGCTGACACGCCAGCAGATGGATAAAAAATTGTACACTAACATGAATTAAAAAAAAAAAAGATTGGCGAGATAATTGATATTCAGTTTATTCAGGTAATACGGTTGAGGAAAAATGCTCATTTACAATGGTGTCCTGGCACAGTTCACTTTAAATGTTACAAAAGGATAGCAGTAGTGTAGTGAAGGATCAGATAAATAAAGAGAAGAAACTAATTTGTTTGACTAGGCTATGTCTATGCATTGCCTTGTTTATTTTTTTAATGCCTTCTGTTTGTTTCTCTTTAGCCTGCAAGTCCATCCAGTGGTTTTCATCTATAGCCCCAGAGTAAGTAACATATATAATTCTATCAGCATAGATTCGCCCATTGCCCCCAACTATGCTCAGTATCGGCACAGGTACCAAGAACTTCTGGAAATTTTAGATCATACATCGAGGAAGGCTCTTGCGCAGGCCAGCACCGGTAGGACTTAGCTGCCAGGTGCCAGGACCACATGGAAACTTCTAGGTAGGTAGCTCAATATGAGGGACCACCCAGTCATTGACGTCACCCTCTGACATTGACCTGTCATATAAAGGCCGACAATCCCTACACCCTTCTCAGTTCTTTCCTGCTGACACCATTAATGTTGGACTTTAGCGGATGCCACAGTTACTGTCAATCACACATTTTTACTTGCTGCGCTTTTTTATTTCCTTTAGTGTAAACATAGATTTTTTTTTTTTGATGTTACTGTTGTCAAGTTTGTCTTTTCCAGCTGCTTAGTCTTCCGACCTTTCCATAAAAGTGTGTAACGGCAAACAGAATTACTGAAAAGACCCAGCCACTTTGCATGCATCCTTTGCCTAGGCCCAGCCACAACACCAAAACCTGCCAGATTTGCCAGCAATTCAACCAGGCCACTCTGAGACATTGTCTTAAAATACTGAGAGCCACGTTATCAAGCAGAAGTTGGTTGCAATGGAAAAGGAGCTGCAGGTCAGGAACTCTTCAACCGCACCTGCACAGTCTTCTGGGGCTTCTTCTTCTTCTCAGTCCCATGAGAAATCTGGCGGGAAGCTTAAGCAGCGAGACTGGGACTGGTCTACTTCCCACTCAGGGTCATCGTCCTGTGTTTGGGGGGGGGGTCGGCTTCCACTGCCTCACCAACTCTTACCCCTACTGGGCTGCCGGTGGCACAGCTGTCCCCCCTTATTAAAAATACAGGCGGTGACTCTTCGGGGCAGGGGACTCTGTCTCCTGTCCCTCAGACCCATTTCTTCTATGGGCTCTCAGCCAGGAGGCTCAGTGGGTGTTGGCTCTTTGACCATCACCCCCCCCCCCAAGGCACTGCCTACATCTGTCTTTTCTATGGGACCCATCGTCAGCCCTGCCAGGCAGCACCCACAGCAGGCTACCACCGCCTGTCCCTGTCTGGCGTCACCTCTGCCTTCACCTTGGTGGTCTCCTTCCTCCCTAGGTGCCTGCTCCTTCAAACCCGACACGTGTCAATTTTTCTCCCGGGCGTTCCCTACTGACACCTGCTGGACCACTGCCAGCCATGCCACCGTCCCACCCTTTGGACCTGGCTCATGCGTCGCCTCTCCCGCAGCCTGTGCCCTTGCAGACATTTGCAGGCCCTGCGCCTGGTGCACAGCTCACACTGGGTGGTCCCCTGCCAAGGTACCCTACGCCAGTTACACCGCCTTTGTACCACTTCCCGGTACTGGCTTACTCTTGCCCACCGGTCAGCAATTTCCCTGTTCTGGTGGACTATAAAGCCCAGTTTTCCGCATGATGATCCTTCATATAGAAACAGCCCCACCCCTCAGGGCCCGCCTCTGGTGTCCCCCCGGCACCCAGTACAGGACCTTCTGCCCCAGGATCAGGGACAGTCTGGTGCTGGTGATCTCTGGACGCTGGGGTCCTCCAGATCCTGGCCCAGCGTCGGTTCCCATTTTCATCAGGCGCCTACTGCCCAAGAGTAATCAGGAGGAGCCAAATGAGGATGACTTGAACTCCTCAGAGTCTTCCTCCACCCTAGGGGAGTCTTCTGAGGGTGAGGAACCCACCAACGTGGTTCCCAAGTCCCCTCCTGATGATCCATCTTTCATGGATGTCATGAGACACATCCAGTCAATCATGGTCTGGGAAACAGAGGAGCAAGATCAGTTTGAGGCAGCGGGATGCCCTTCCAGTGGTGGTGCCACCCCTGATTGATTTCTTATGACAACGTCACCAGAACAACTTGGAATCACCCCTCTTCTATTCCTCCGGTACCTAAAAAAGGCAAACTGGCTCTACCAAGCTTCGGCTGGTAAGCCCTTTTTGGGGGATCACTGTAAGGCTGACTCCGTGGTTATCAGTGCGTGGCGCATGACTGTACCGAGAAGCCCAAACACCTTAGTTCTCTCTCCCTGGACTGGGAATCCAGACAGTTTGACCACTTAGGTGAACGCATCTTTGTGTCCACAACTCTGGCTTTCGGGGCCATTAATTACCTGGCCCATATGGTCCAATAGCAGAATGTTCTCTGGGACAAGGCAAGGGACCTCATTCAGGCTTTGCCTGAGGATCCCACCAAAACACAGCTTGCCCAGCTGCTTAACTCAGACTCTGATGTTGGCAGCTATGTTCTTCGGGCTGCCTGTGATGCCATTGGTCGCCTTGGGCAGGGGATTGGCCGCTGGTGTCTGCCTCCGGCACCATTCGTGGCTCCAGGTGTCCATTTTTGCCTCGGATGTGCAGTCCAGCATTTTGGACAGCCCTTTCAGGGATCTGTCCTCTTTGGGGTGGACGTTCAGGAGATCATTTCCACCCTCCTGGAGTTGAGCAGTGCTCTCCGGTCTGTTTACTTTCTGTACCACACCCAACCTAAGACGGGTCAGTGTCCTTCCTTTCACCAATTCTCCCATAAGCTCATCAGAGAGGAAATTCAGGCTGTTCTCCAAAAATGGGCCACAGAGCCCGTCCCTCTGGCTCAGTGGGGGAAGGGGGTTCTAATTCCACTTTTTCCTTGTCCCCAAAAGACCTAGGATCTTCGACCTGTCCTGGATCTGAGTCATCTGAACCTGTACATAGAGTACAAACATTTCAGGATGGTCACCCTTCAGGGGTTGTTGCCTCTCTTGCATGGGGGATTGGCTCTGCTCTCTGGACATGCAGGATGCTTACTTACATATTCAGATTTTTTCCTGCCCATCGCTGCTTCCTTCACTTCCACTTTCAGGGAGCTCATTTTTAATTCTGGGCCTTCCCTTTTGGCCTTTCCTCGGCCCCCTGGGTCTTTACCAAGTGCCTGGTGGTGGTGGTGGCAGCTGCCATCCAGAGGCAGGATTCGGCCAGCCCGGCAGCAATGAGGGTTGAGGCGGTGGACGCCACACCTCGTGCCACGCCCTCGACCTGGGTTCGGGAACAAGCCCAGGCCACTGGGGGGGGGAGGGGATCGAGTGTCTGTAGGACTGCTGTCTCTTCCCGGGGAGGGTTGTGGGGAAGCAGTCGCTCCTGGAGCGGCCTCTGGCGGTGGTCTGAGGCGCCCAGCATAGCAACGCAGCGGACACAAAGGGCGGAGTTACGGCATAATGTTGCCTTAAGCCACACCGGGGTAGGGAACTACACAAAAAACAGGAATCCCCCACTCCTGGGGATAGATGAAGGCACCTCGGCCTCCTAGCCCACACTCCCAACCCCGGACTGACCACCTTTCCATGGGCCGACTCATGTGCCTAGCACTGTGCCCTATAGATAGAGCACCCTGGGTGGATAGGGTGGCCCTGCCTCAGAGGGTTCAGACCCAGAGGTGGTGCTGTCATGCGAGAGGAGATGACTAGAAGTCAAGGGGAGGTGGGGCTGGGGCTCCGAGGATGCGGAAGGGAGTTCACCAGGCAGTGAGATAAATAGTCTAAAAAAAGAGGCAGGATTTTTACGTGTTCCCCTACCTGGATGACTGTTAGTGGTACCTTCGGGACTGAACTGATCCAGACCCTGTAATACACCTATCTATTTCTAGACCTTGGGGATCACGATCAGTCATCTGAAGTCCTGTCCCTGTCCTTGCCAGCTGCTCAGTAATTAGGGAGGACAGTTCTGAATACCAACCAGGGCATGGCCTTTTTGCCCATGGAAAGGCGGAACACCTGATGGAACAGGCCCGGCAAGTGTCCTCAAGTCGCCAGGTCCCTGCCAGGGTGTTCCTGTGCCTTCTGGGTCATATGGCGCTAGCCATTGCCATGTTTCCCATCACTGTCTGCACATGCGAGTTCCTCAGTGGACATTAAGGGTACAGTGGGACCATTGCACGGGCGGCCTGGACCAGTTGGTCTTGGTCTCCGACCCGGTCAAGAGAGTCTTGTCGTGGAGGCTGGAGCCAGCCAACCTCCTTCAAGGGGTCTCCTTCCTTTCATCCCCTCATCAGATTCTCACAACAGATGCCTCGGTCTGGGTGGGAGCTCATCTGGTTGATCACCAGACTCTGGACACTTGGACGGAGTGGAACAGGGTCTGCATATCAATGTCCTGGAGATGCAAGTGGTCCTTTCCATTATACAGGCTTTTCAGTCTCCTCTCTCCTACTTGGTCTATTGTTGGTGCAGACAGACATTCTAAGGATGGCCGATAAAAGTGAATTGCTACTGGTCGGAGACTTCAATTTACCGGATGTAAATTGGAGCTCCTACACAGCTACATCAGAATGGAGTAAGGAATTTCTAATGGCAGTACAGGGAGCGGGCCTAAGCCAGCTGGTGGAACCCCCCCTTCCTTCCTTAAGAAAGGAAGCAATAACAGGATCTCAAGTGTACAAGTGGGTACCCATCTGGAATCAAGTGATCACAAAACCACCCCGGGGAATTATCGCCCCATCTCTATCTCACCTCCCCCCCAAAGTTCTGCAAAAAATAGTCTCTGACCAACTTACTGACTACCTCTTTAAATATGACCTCTGCTGGGAAATACCCAGATTTCATAAAGGGCATAGCACAACCACCGCGCTCATGGAATTCACCCGACGCTATCCACACTGCCCTTGATGGATGGTGTTTGGTTGGGTCTGTCTTTGTGGACCTGTCAAAAGCCTTTGACATTGTAAACCACTCCCTCCTCCTATTGGCCCTCTCTCACACAGGCCTCTCTCAGAATGCCACCAAGTGGCTTGCTGCCTATTTAACTGGTAGGTCCCAGCAAATCAAAATTAATGACACGCTCTCCTCCTGCCTCCCTGTCAAGTCTGGGGTGCTCCAAGGTTCCATCCTGGGGCCCGTACTGTTTAGCTTATTTCTGAACACCCTACCAAAGACCTGTTCTGGGCAACTGCTCTTACATGCCGACGATGCGGTACTCTTCTCCGCCCACTTTGATCCCCTCTCTCCTTAACTGTCCCTCCAGAAATGCTTCCATGAGGCTGAATCCTGGCTTGCTGACCATCGGTTAGTGCTAAACTACAAAAAAAACAAAGTCATGGTGTTTGCTCACAACCAGAACAAACACAAAAGCTCCTCACTGCAAGTCCTTAACTCCCAGCTGTTACTTCTAGAACAGGTTAACACTTTTAAAGGTTACCTCGACTCTGCACTCACCTACCGTGATCATATCCACCTCCTTAGCACTGCTGTCAACACCAGAATTATCTTACTCTACTGGCACAAACAATGCCTCCCTCTGAGGCCCTCCGCTAGCTGCTGTCACGCCGCCACTGTCCCATTGACTATGGGATCACACTCTATGGGGCAGCTGACAGCTCTGCCCTTCGTAGAATCAAAGGATACCTAAATAAAGCCTGCTGTCTTGTCATGGGATGTGCTACAAGGACAGACACCTGCTCACTGTGTAGTCTAACTAACTGGCTCAATTTTGACGGGAGGCTCAGGTATCAGACATGCCTCCTCCCCAAAAAGATTACCATTGGACTAGCCCCCCTGGTCTTACTAGCCTTCTGCAACCGGCCCCATCAGTGAAGACCACCCACAGTGCCTCCAAACCCTCCCTCCCGATTCCTGCTGCAGAACAACCCTGGGTCAGAGATCCTTCTCCTACAGGGCTCCCTCTGGATGAATGTGTTTCCTAGTGCTATCTCCTCTGAAAACAAGCTAGGCCCCTTCAAAACCAATCTCAGGGAACACCTCTGCTTCTCTGGTGCCTGCGACTGTTACTAGTCCCCCCATACTTCCACACCCCATTTTAGTGCTAAGCTTCACTTGAAACATGGATGTCTATGTCCAACACCCCTACTTTTCCCTCCCCGCTTTTTTTTTTTTTTTTTGGCAGAGTCTATTTATGCACCCTACCTTCTGGACTTCTCTCAGGATCCCATCTGAGGCACAATGACTCAACCGCCCACCTGAACCGATCCCCGAGTGCTACATCGGGTAAGGGGGTGTGGGCTCTCCCGGCCCCACTGAGAGGCTCCAGACCCCAGGGAGACTGGAGAATCAGCTGGCATTGGGCGTGTGGTCGGCCACAGACTTTCACCGTTGCCTCACCAGACGGTAGGGTTTTTTTCCCTTGTTTTCACCCCAGAGCTCGGACCTTGCAGTGATGTCCAGCCCAGCGTGTGCACGCTCCCGCGCGAACCTGGAGGACGTCCGCCGAAGCTCCAATCCCCTGCAGTTTTGCTGCTGAGCTCTGCAGTGATCCCAGCCTCTGCCAGGGATGCCAGAGCTGAGGTTGGGAGAACCCTTCCCTCCCCGGGGAAGGAGAGTGGTCCTTGGGCGCTCCATCCGTCCCCATCCCCACTGACAACCATACCTCACTCCCGAACCCGGGTCGACGGCGTGGTGTCCAGCGTCTCAACCCTCAGTGCCACCAGGCTGTAGCTGATCTGCCTTCTTGACAATGGATTTCTACCCTGCTTAAGCTAAGTTTGCAAACCTGCTTTCTTGACAGTCGATCTCCATCCTGCCTAAGCTAAGTGCTTTGCTCTCTCACTGCATAATTGTACCTGTTTTGACTCCTTTTATGCATAGTTTTGGATAATCCATCACTGTGTTTTTGTAATTCTCTGTAATATTGTTGCTGTCTGTTCTCTGACATGGAGCCTTTGTAAAGGAGTCTCTGACTCAAAGGTTTGTAATTCTGATATATTGCTAAATAAAATAGAAAACTGTGTGGTTCACAATAAACAGGATTGAGGCAATTGGTCACTCTAGACAGAAGGTCCTGGACTTCAGAAAGGCAGACTTCATCAAAATGAAACACTGTCTAAGACGGTATATGGGTTGCAGGGCAGAAAGGGGAGTGGAAAAACAATGGCGGAGACTGAAGGAAGCAGTAACATTAGTCACATCACAGTGCACCAAACTAGTTAGCAAAACCAAAAGAAGAAGAAAGCCGCTCTGGTTTTCAAAGGATATAGCATCTGAAATAAAGGAGAAGAGGAGAACATTAAGGAGCTGCAAGGAAACAAAAAAGGACAGTGATAAGGAAGTTTATTGGGAATTACTTAAGGAAGCCGGGAAGGCAATTTGGACTGCAAAGGCTCAAACAAATTAGAAGATAGCAAAGGGGGTACAACATGGTGACAGAACCTTCTACCGGTATATGTGGGAGAAAAGAAAGAGCAAAGGGGATAGTCAGAGTAGCAAGAACGAGGGCCAGCATGCAGAAGATGACTGGGAGAAAGCAGAGGAACTGAATAAATACTTCTGCTCAGTTTTCACACAGGAGAAAGCAGGCAAAGGACCATCTCTATGCAAAAGAGAACACCATCTTGTGGAAGCAGACACGAGAACTTTACCAGAGTTAAGAGATCTGGAAGAACTTAAGAAATTGAAAGTCGACAAGGCAATGGGACCAGATGAAACACACCCAAGGATACTGTGGGAACTTGGAGAGGAACTAGCATCCCCAGTGGTGGAACTTTTCAACAAATCACTGGAGTGCGTGGAGGTCCCTGAAGACTGGAAAAGGGCTACAGAACTGCCCCTACACAACAGTGGTAGTAAGGAGGACGCAGGAAATGATTGATCAGTCAGCCTTACGTCAGTAGTGGGGAAGCTAATGGAATCTCTACTAAAGGAGTGGATTGTGGCATTCTTGGAAGAGTGGACAGCTAGACCTAAAGCAACATAGCTTCATGTCTGGAGGTCCTGCCAGACTAACCTAATCAAATTCTTTGGCTGGGTCACAAAAACTATGAACCAGGTGGGGGTGGGGGGTAGACAGACATGGTGTTGCTAGACTTAAGCAATGCCTCTAATCCACACAGGAGGCTAATAAACAAGCTGAAGCACATGGGCATTGAGCCAAACATTGTAAATTGGATCCATAACTGGATTGACAGGAGGACTCAGGAGGGTGTTGGTAAATGGCACTCTATCAGAGGAAGGTAGAATTACAAATGGTGTTCCACAGGGTTCAGTGCTGGGACCAATACTTTTCAGTGTATTCATCAAGCAACATAGTGGGCGACCTAAACAGGAAGGTGTGTATTTGCAGATGACTAAATGCCTGCAATAGAGTAGACACAGCTGAAGGGGCTCAAAGGGTGGAGTCAGACCGTAGGGAAATTGGAAGAATGGTCAGAAAAATTGGCAGTTGAAATTCAGTGCCAAAAGTAAGGTTATGCACCTAGGAAGACTAAATCCAGGAAAGAAATACTTTCTTAATGAGGAACAGTTCACGGTTACAAAACACAAGCAGGATCTTGGGGTTATCATGCGCCGATGACTGAAGGTAGGCAAGCAGTGTGAAGAGGCTGCACAAAAGGCCAGCAGCTTCTTGGGTTGCATAGGGAGGGGTATAAACTAGTAGAAAAGGGAGGTGATTAAGCCACTGTATATGTCCATGCTGAGGCCTCATCTGGAGTACTGTGTCCAGTTCTTGAGGCCCCACCTTAGGAAGGAGATAGATACTAGACTATACAGAGACTGGCAAAGAAAAGGTTATATTGTCTATATCACTTAACCATATTAGGCAAGGCTAAAACAGCTCAACGGTATTCCCTGGAACAAAGAAAGGATAGGAGGGGACATGATAAAGACTTTCAGATACCTCAAGGGCATCAACAAGGTACAGGCACAAAATCCCTTCAGGTAAACAATTGTACCCAGACCAGAGGTCACAACATGCCCCTGAAGGGGGGTAGGTTCAGGAGCAATACTAGGAAGTTCTTCTTTACAGAAAGGTGGTTGAGCTTTGAATGGCCTCCCCACGGAGGTGGTCATTCAAAGACGGACAGGGAATTCAAGCTGGCATGGGACAGACAGTATGGTAAACTTAAGTTAGCAGCCTAATTTTGGGGTAGTACACATGGGCAGACTAGATGGTCCACATGGACCCCATCTGCCAACACATTCTATGTTTCTGTGTGCGTGGCTTATTACATTAGCAAATTTGGGGGGACGACTTACTTTACCTGTGTCAGGAGGCGATGAGATTTGGTATTGAGCATGGTCTGGAGCTCTCGGCCGCATATGTTCCAGGCATCCAAAACATCCTGCAGACAGTCTTAGCCGCTCATGGTCACATGTGAACATACGAAAACGCCAGCAGAAACAGGCCTCACAGTCTATAGAGTCTGCTTGATTGTGCAGCTAGCCCTCAACTTGCAGCTGCCCTAACCACTGCTCCCCTCCTCACAAATATCCCCCCACACACACACACACACACACACACACTGTCCTATCCCCTCTTAAAACCATCTCCCGTGCTAGAGACTGCCACCTCCTCCAGCGGAGTATTTCACTTGTCCACCACCCTCTCAGTGAAATGATGTCTCCTGACTTCCTCCTGATCTCCCCCGCCATCTCATCTGGTGCCCCTCATGACCCTTGCCTTCTAATCTAGAAAATCCTTCTTTACTAGGCTTTTAATCTCCTTTAAATATTTAAAGGTTTTGATCATGTCCCCATCCCCTCCTCTCCTTATAGGAATATCCTCTAATCCCTGGATCAACTTTGTTGCCCTCTGCGTACACCTTCCAATATATGATGTCCTTCCTCGAATGGGCACCAGTACTGCACGCAGTATTCCAGGTGTGGCCTGACAGCAACCTGTAGAGGGCAGGATCACCTCCCTGTTTCTGGAGGAGATTCCTCACTATACACCTCAGCATCCTGTTGGCTTTTGCTGCTGCCTTCCTGCACACTGGAGGGTGACAGAGTTCCTACACACAGGCCAGACTACTGCAGGTAACATAGTTATTCAGAACTTGCTAAGCCTCCTGTCCTACTATTTAGTCCCTGCATTGTGCAAAATGAATGAGACTCTTATAGCTAGTGATGGCAGGGTCTTGTTTAGGTGTATTGTATGTGATGTATTGCATAGAACCTAGTGTTGGGAAAATAAAGGTTTTATCTGTCTGAAATGCAAACAGAACGAAGACATGGCACAAGAAATCAGTTTGTTTAATAACAGATTAACTGCACTTGAAAAAGCTGTGCTGATACTATTGCATGTTTAAATAAAACATGTCCAAGAAGCGAGGCCTCTACAATTGTAACTTATGTAAATTCCTCTCATACATCCAATAACAGGGACCCAGAGCTATTATAACAGTATAGTCTGACCAACCTCGTTAGTACCCTAATAGAAAGCGTGCCAGGGTAGAGGAAGAGCTCGTAGATCGTGAGAATCGTTGGTATCCGGTTCAGAGCAAAAGAGTGAGCAAAAAAGGAAGGAAAGCAGCCCAATTTCATATTTCAACCCAAAATAGTTTTGATCCATTAGTAAATTTATCTGAAGAAGCCAGCCCACCACTTCCATGTTGTATGCTTCCCATAAATCAGACAACTGATTCTGAGCAAAATATTACTGACGCCTCAGTCCCATGTTATATGAATACACAGGCCAATTCTGATAATCTTATGGACCTGTTGTTTATTTATTTATTTATTTAGTTTTTGTTAACCGGGTAAGTGCACTAGCCAGCAAGTGACTGTTTTCAGGCACGACCCGGGAGGTAAAATAACAGAACATAACGATACAGTAAGGATAACGAAAATACATGATGCACAGAAATACAGGAAGATACATATGGCAGGATACAATGCATGACAAAGGAAAATACAAGGCAAAATACATTTCAAGGACATTTTCCATTGAGCGCATACATAAAGTGCATTGAAGGACCTAGGAAAGGGAGAGGATAGGTGTAGGGTGCTAGAAGCGGATGGAAATGACAAAAGGGGAGGCGAGGAAAGGATAGAGGGAGAACAAACGGGGGGGCTAAAGAAATGGCTAAGAATATAAGGACAGAGAGGCAGTGGCAGGAATAGGGAGGTAGGAGGAGTAGAGGAGGATGGCCGGAGAGGGAGTGAGGTTAAAAGAAAGCCGCAAATACGGCAGCGGGCGATACAAGGTTCCAACCTGCGTCGAATCGTTGGAGCCGAAAGACGGCAAGCGGAGAAAGGGTGACAGGTGGTTACGTGCAACAGCGGCAAAAGGTAGTGAATGCGGTTGGGCTGGTGGAGAACTGATAGACGGCAGGGCAAGGGTGATGATGCCGCAAGAGGAGGAGAGAAGCGAAAGAGTTACGCAGTAGCGAAAAGGTAACAACGCCAAGCCGAGCCAGTGGAACCGAGAGACGGCAGGGCAGGGAAGAAGAGGCCTGTAGCAGGAGGTAAGTTTACAGCAAGTGGAGGTAAAAGGGAACAATGCTCAACTGGGAGGGTGGGACGAGCGAACGGGCAGGGTGACTCCAGGAGGAGGTAAAGGCGAGGCAAGCAGAGAAAGGAAGGGGAGGCGGAGGGGAAAAGGAGAGTGCAGGAGATGTGGTCGGGGAAGAGAGGAGCAGGAGTTGAGTGAAGAAAGGCTGAGAGGTGAGGAGAAGAGAACAGGGATCAAGGGAAAGCCAAGTGGTGGCTGGAAGTAACAACAACTTGTAAATGGCAAAAGCTAATATTTGGGCGACAGTCAAACAGATTCAAGCAGCAATTATAGTAAAACACCACATAAAACAACCATTGGGAAAGGCACAAGTGCTTAGCAATAAGGAAGTGGGGAAAACAGGTTAAGAGCAAGGGATCAGGTAGGATCAAAGCAAACACATTTGTCCAAAGCAGTAAGAAAAGTCCTGAGTTTGCCCTTAAAAGTTGCATGAGTAGGGACATCCCTTAGTTCCTGAGGCAGCAGGTTCCACAGGTGAGGAGCAGCATAATGGAAGGAGCCTCATGCCCTTTTTGTCCGACAGAGGGGATGGATAATAAGGTCTGATCTGCAGATCTAAGGTTCCGTGTGGAATAGCTGGTCTAAGGAGTTCTGATAGGATAGCAGGTTTGGATGTCCTTATGATGGTATCTGATAGATTGTACAGGTAGTATTGTCTGGTAGAGGAGGGAGAGAGCCAGCCGAGGTCTTGATAGTTGGCAGTGATGCTGCAGTCGAGGTGCTTTGGTTGCATACCTGCATACATTATTGAAAGTAGTGTCCCACAGATGCAGTGCAGATTTATTGGCCAAAGACAGAATGGGACAACCATATGTAAGGGTTGGCAACAGTATACCTCTAGCTACTGCCAGTTTAGCAGCAGGGGTAAGGAGGTAGTTGGTTCTGTAGAGCCCTAACTTGCAATTGACTGACTTGCAAGTATCCTGGATGTGTGTTTTAGGTCCAAGGTTTGGTCGAGGTGGATGCCCAGGTAACGGAAAGAAGTGACAGGTTCTAGTGGGTTCCCATCAATGTCAGGAACAGAGATAGTCAAGGACATGATCTGAGCTTGTGAGTGGAGCCAAATAGCATGACTTTGGTTTTGTTTGTGTTTAAAACAAGGCGCTGAGAGTTCAGCCAGTGTTGTACCGAGTGAAAATCAGCAGTGAGGGCAGCATTCAGTTCCAGAACGTTGTCAGAGTGAGCATAAACCACCAGGTCATCCGTATACAGCAGTGAGTGACCAGTGGTTACCATCTCTGGGAGATTATTTACTAATAATGAAAATAGAAGAGGCCAAGTATGGACCCCTGAGGGACACCAATGTTGATGACAGCACTGTCTGAAATCGCTGAATTAAACTTCACAGCCTGGGTTCTGTTGGTGAGGTAGCTTTTAAACCAGGTAGTTGCTGGAAGGAGAAGCCCAAGGTACTGAGGGTAGAGAGTAGTAATGTATGATCAACCAGGTCGAAAGCTTTGGTTAGTTAATGAAGACTGCCCTGTTAACTTCCCTCTATCCATGTTTGTGACAATGTCAGAAGAGAATTTTACAAGTGCAGTCATGGTGCTGTGATGCTTTCTAAAGCCATGTTGGCTGGACTGAGCAGATTGAAGTTCTCAATGTATTCTGTGATTTGTGTTGATACTATTTTTTCCAGGATTTTGTTCAGGACAGACAAAATAGCAATAGGCGGTAGTTAGATGTGTCATTTTAATGACCTTTCTTAAATACTGGAGTGATTCTGGCTGCTTCCAGACTTCAGGGACAACGCCATTGAGAGAGAGGGTGAATATTCTTGTTAATGTGGTAGAGCCTAGGCAAATATATCTCTTGGGGACTCATTATTAAGAATCTGGATAGGATGATCTGTGATCAAGATAAGAGCACAGTGTTCCACATTGCGTGAAAATATAGAGTGGTGGTAAGGGGAGGAGCCACGGGGCGGGGTCACGGTGGGCGGAGTCAGTCGGAATGCAATAAATGCAAAAGAAACAAGAATTAAGAGTAATATGATGATCTGGAGGCCTCTGTAGTGTGTAGTAGCAAAAGAAAAGGGGTGATAAAACATACTGTAGAACCTCTGCATTCTAGTTGCAGGCCAGGCAACAGTTTGTGAGAGTCTTAACATTTTGGTGAGGCCATACTACAACTCTTTACTAGTGCCTGCAAGGCCAAGATCTAAACTTCGGTTTCGCAGTCCTGCCCAATGAGCTGCAGCTTCCAAATAAGGGAAACTGTCAACATCAGGGCCCTCAATTGAGATAAGCATAAGTGCATTTAGCACACTGGCACTTAATCTATTTAGTTCCTGCGTTTTTATTCGATTCAGTGCAGAAAAACCCCTCTCACAATCTGCAGTTGACATGGGTATTATTATTGCCAGCTCTGCCAAAGTAGATATGTTTGGATACAGGTCAACATACTTAGTAGTTAGAGTGTGCAGCACATCAGAAATAAGTCTTAAAGGCCATCTTTTCCGTGAACATGAGACTACGCAGAGAAGCCCATTCCAGTGCAGAAGCATCTACATCCACAACAGTAGCATACTGACCAAGAATAATCTCAAGGCTATCACTACCATACCCTTCCAACTATTCAATATCAACTTCCTGTATCATGCTGGGGTCAAAGATACTGAACGCATCCAAAAGTTCTGTGCTTGGAAACCGTTGCTCAATTTGAGCAATTAGGGCCCTAATAAACTTGTCATGCACAGAGGTTGTGAAATGATTTAACTGTGGTTTGCTAAATGGCAAGTTCAGGCCATTATCATTCAGGAGTACTAGTTCAGGCGAAACGGAGGAGAAGTACTGACCAGGTACCAGTAGGCGTGCCCTAAGAATCTCTAAAGTGGAATGTAAATGTCTTTTATATCAGTAAAATTCAGAGCTGATGTTTGAAAGCATTTAGATAAGATGCTAAGGTGTGGAAGTATGTCACAATCATGCATAAAATAGAGAAAACTCCAGTTTTCCACCATTTTACTAGGCCCACAGCTTGGGATCATGCCTTCAGAGGCTCTCTATGCAAGGACGAATAACGGATGGGAAAATCTTCCTTAGTGTGTCACATGCCGCATCATGGGATAACCACCTAACTGCTTTTGCCTGTTTAGGCTTTAAAACAGGGTTTTCCATTGCCTGCTGAATTTCTTTCAGGGCAGCCATCGCAGAACAGCAGAGTTTTCATAATATCTGTATAAGTGATCTAGTGTTTGATTAAACTTTTAATGATGCTCACTTCGTTTGCTGCTGCCTTTACAGCCAAGGCCTCCCGTGAGCCATACAGTGATTTTCAACAAGAATTGGGCTGACTTCTTTCAACTTTTAGCCACCCCGCTTTGCCTGCCCAGCATAACGCCTGCTCCATCACTGCCTAACCCTGCAAGGTGATCAACCGAGATTTGATTGTTATCAGAGAACTCCAGCATTTTTTAACAATTGTGTCTGCCTTTCCATCAATTAGTTCCTCAAGTCCCAGGAAAGAAACTCTGGGTTTCCCTTCTTTGCAGTACATACCATACAAAATGAGCTGCTTCATAACAGCAATATCAGTTGTTTCGTCCACCAAATATGAAAAAAATTTGGCAGACTTCAAATCTGTAAGAACTGATCTCCTGACCACCTCACCCAGAGAGAGAGAACCATTTCTCTGACAGTTCGATCAGAATGATATTTAACAGCATCAGCAATATGTATATTGTCTAGGTATTTGCATCCCAATGATTTGGCGAGATCCAGCAGTGAGCCATATTTCGTTGTGTGAGGCAGCTCATTTTTTATTAGCCAGTACATGCAACGAAGGGATGCCACAAAAGCTTCTTGTTCCAGGGTCAGGGCCTGCTGCATTGCCTGCTCTATTCCACCTTTTGAAGCTGAAATTCTGCAGTTAGCTTCCAGTTCAGAAGCAACAACGTGAACTGAACTGTTCTGATGCCTTTTTATAGCATCTTCTATGAATATCTTACACCCACTGAGTACCCAAACTGTTCCTGATTTGAGTATTCTGTTTATGTTTTATGCAAAATGCACAAAACATGCCATCATTTTCTTTGTACTGTAACCAACAGTATTTGTTAAGCCAGCCAGTATAAAAGCCTGTTGCTCTATGCTTAGAGATGTTTTTTCTGTATTACAGGAGGAAGTGCAGGAGTCTTTGGACAATGACGTCGATATCAACTGGACCAACTGGCATTGTCCCAGTCATCGACTCACAATTGTCATCTTGATCAGGATGTTTCCGTTTTTGTGTTAATTTGAAACCAAAGTTAGTTAGTTTCTGCATTGTGTACAATAAAACTTTTTTTTCCTAAGTGTTGTCGTGTGTTTATTGTCAATACAGAATGAGAGTTTGGTAATGCTGGTTGAGCCCAGAATTTTTTTCTCTCACACAAATATTTTTTTGCTCCCTGAATCAGGGTTCAGAACAAGTGACCACTGACGAAGCAAGGCTGCACAACCTGACTGGTGGGACAGATACGGTTGACCCCCTGGTGGCACAATTAAGGAGCCCTGATTTTTTTTTTTTTCTTTCCCCCACGCATATATTTTGTTTTCTTTACTACTTTGATGCTGGCTTAGAAACAAGTGACCGCTCACACTGACGAAGCAAGGAATGCACAAGACTGGTAGGACAGGGACTGGCAGACCCACTGGTGGCACCGTTTGGAGCCCTGATTTTTTTTCTCACACAAATATTTTTTTTTTCTTTACTACTGACTTAGAAAGAAGTGACCGCTCACACTGACGAAGCAAGGAATACACAAGACTGGTAGGACAGGGACTGGCAGACCCGCTGGTGGCCTCACACACAAATTATTTCCTAAAATGTTTATCAGAGTATTTGGGAAGCAAACACCCACACAAAAGTTAGGAAATGCACACGTTTAAAGAACAGGGACAAGTCGGAGTGAGTATACGATCAAGCCCACAATCAGTTTAATTTTGTAAAATTATAAGGCAGATCAACTTTGTCTTGATAAGTGTTGGGGGCAAAATACTAAATTGACCAGTGTTCACATAGAAAGGTAGTGCACACGAAATCACGGGCCAATACATCAGATATCAGGGAGTCAAAATAAATATGTGGAGAGTGCTGTGGCCACAAAACTATCCAAGAAATCTGTGGGTAACAGTGGCCACAAAACTACTAGACCCTGGTCTTGATAATATATTTTTTGAAGGGAGGAATCAATACTGGCTCCTATTCCAAATGTCTGCACAACTTTCTACTGTGCACCTTGTATTTTTTTTCAACAAGAACTTTTTTCCCTTAATTCAGCAATTCAACAGAGAACAAAATCAGAGCTGCATGGTGGTCATTTGTTGAACAGACCACGCAATCTCTCCCTCCCCCTCACACACAGCACCCCTTCATTATTGCAGCTGTTATAAACAGAAAAGTTTGGAGTGACTCAGTTAAAATAACTGTCTGATAAAGTAAGCTGGCTGCTTGACACTATTTGAACAACTGCAAAGTCTCTAGTAATTATCTCAACGGAACAAACGCTCAATCCAAGTTACGCTTGCAAGGTCCAGGACACAAATGCACTAACACTCTTCCGAAGTGGCAGCAGACTACCGAAATGGGACTTACCCCAGTGGTGTAGCTGCTTCACTGATAGGACATCTGGGACATCGCTCCTGGATCAGACTCCTCATTGGATCCTTCATTTGGCGCTCTCCATTCTTCCAAGGGTCATCTGACCCACCAGAACGATCCCCATGTGATCTGAGAGCCTCGACCGCCTCCTACATTACACAGCTCGCACCAGACTCCGTTTTTATCTTTCTCCTCGTTCTTGTGCATGCGCGACTTGTTCAATGCGCAAGCATGCTGCTTCACTGTACGCGAACTGGATTTAAAGGCTTAGGCTGTGGCAGCATTGTTATGAAGAGTGGCGGTCACACAATATGAGAGGCGGCAGTTTAAAATAGTGTGGCGGCCCACCTCTCACTTTTAGTGAATGGGGAACACTAGAGCAATAGGATGGTGTCTTGTTTTAGAGGAGCTAAATTGATGGATATAACTAAAATGTCCAGGAACATCCTAAAGTCCAGTGGGGAAAAGCCAATAGTAATCGTTCATGCAGGGGTAAATAATGTTCTTAATCAGAATATACAAAGCATGAAAGAGGAGTTTGTGGGGATGTACAATGTATTGACAGACTTAGACTGTCAAATTGCTTTTTCTGAGATCCTTCCTGTTCCAAGGGCCAACAGGTATACTAATGACAAAATTAAATCTCTAAACAACTGGCT
Source organism: Neoceratodus forsteri (assembly GCA_016271365.2). Taxonomy (NCBI): domain Eukaryota; kingdom Metazoa; phylum Chordata; order Ceratodontiformes; family Ceratodontidae; genus Neoceratodus; species Neoceratodus forsteri. The sequence continues at coordinate 368,549,956 of CM028132.1, read as the reverse complement.
ACGTTGTTGGTGTCTCAAATAAAATATACGGTGTATTACCCACTGGGAAGAATTTGCAAATAAACATGACTTAGTTTGCAGGGATGGCCTACATCTGAGTAAACTTGGTGCTAGGTTGTTGGGAAGACATATTAATGACTTCATATCTACCAATTTAAACTAATTAAGGGTGGGGGGACAACAAATGCTTGCTTACAGCCCTCACTGATATGAATATTAATGACCCCAGAGTTCATCATACTAGTACCTCTGATATACTGAAAATACTACTCCTAAATTGTGCAGCACAGACTTGAATATTGTATGGATCAACGTAAGAAGTTTAAACAACAAATTAGATGAACTAAAATGTATCTTATACAAAGACAAAATTGATATGTGCCGTAAATGGAACGTGGTTCACAAGATTCTAGTTGGGGTATTGAAAATCTTCCTTGTCAATCTTCACCATTCATTACTGCTTTGGTGTTAGCCGGAGGTACGCACTCGCTATGGGATTTTTTTTTTTTGGAGAGGAGTCTGTGCCGATGGTGTACGAGGGGTGGCTGTTAGGCACCGCAGACTCCTCCTTCATCTCAGTTTCTCCCACCGTCGAGGCAACACCTGCTGCGCGAGTTCCACAGTGCTATGCCATTAGGCCTTCTCTGCAGCTTCGTCAACGACTCCGTCTCGGTTTGTTTTCTCGACGCCGTTGCCGGCAAGATCATTCTTTTCTTTAATATTTTAACAGCGCTGGGAGCTTTTCTGTGTTATAGTTAATTTCACATCATGTCTGGTTTGGGAGCTAAGTGTAAGTCGAAAGTGGGCGCCTTGTGTCGATGCTCCTGTGGCTGGCATTTTTCTGTTCTGGTCCATGATATCTGCCTTCGTGCATGGGACCTAACCATGATATGGACAGATGCGACGCCTGCTTCTCGATGGACTGCCGTAGTCTTGAAGTCCATGCGGTCAAAGTCAGCAAGGCCCTGCTGACTTTTGGAGGACGGCGTCGCTCTTTGGCCTCCCAGGCCAGGTCTCTTGGCTCTTCCTCTGGGTCCCCTCCCAGGCCTATACGGTCTGATGAGGAGGAGGAGGTCGTCTCATCTTCCAGCCTTGCCTAGGAGGAGGCCTCTTTCGCGGTGTCTGAGGAACACCGTGGGGTGGAGACACCGTCTTGGCAGTCACCTCTTCGGAGATGCAGACTCCCCCAGTGTCACGACCCACGGTTGCTGGGTCCAACATTGGTGGACCCGCGACGCCATCTTGGATCCTGGCGCCGTCCGCGGTGCCGGTGATCAGGGTGGTGCCGTGTGCAGTGCTTTGTTGGCTTTTGGCGCCACTCACGGCACAGTGGGTCCAGTCAACTCTGTAGAGTGGTGCTGTGTTGGGTTCTGGCGCCACGGTCGGCGCGGGGACTTAGCTGGAGCCGTGGGTGGATTGAGGCCAGGGTCTGGGCTGCGGGCGATGTGCGGGACCGTGTGGAACCATGCATGGCACGGCGCCGTTAGCAGTGCCATTTCTCAAGGGACTCTTGGGGTGGCCAGCACGAGGTTCTTCTGGTTGATTCCTCCTCGAGGCAGATGATTCGGAAGTTGACCTGACCTGGCTCCCCGATTCTTTGGAATCAGTCTTTTCTGTGACACGGGCTCAGGCAGCCCAGCGTTCCAATTCCTGAGTCTCCCCAACTATCTTCATCCGAGGATTCCCAGGCTGGGGGTGTCCTGGAACCCATCTGGGAGGGCAGTTTGGAGATCAGGGGCTGGTCTGTTTCCCCAGAGGGGGAGGTGGCAGCTGCCATTTTCGGTGCTGCCGCACCTTCTTGGGATGGACTCAGGGTTCTGTCTCCAGGGGCCCCCCTTGGGGAAGCCTCAGGATCGACGGAGCCTGTCGCTGGAGTTGAGGAGGAGGAGGGCGTCCTCAGAGTCTGAAGGGTTGATGGGCCGAGGTGAAGGGCGTCAAGTTCCGCCCACCACCCCTCAGGGTGTGGGGAGGAGCCGAAGTGCAAAGCCCCGCCTTTCCCTCTTAGGCTCAAGGAACTCCTCTGGTGGTGTTGCTGCGGGTTGCCCTTCTGGACCCTTGCAACCCCAAGTGTGTCACAGGGGAGATTCCCCCGCCAGGCTGTTCCAGAGTTCGCATCCCCAGGGTTCCGTTTTGCGACATGGTTTGATATCCGGGATCCCGCTAGCTCGGGCTCTGTTCCCTGAATTTCAGAGCCCTAGTAGAGGACAGTTGCCTTCTTGTAGGTGCCCCTTTCCCATTCCTCTGTAGCCACCCCCTCTCTTCCAGGCCATGTCGGTCCTACGGGCCCATTATCCTGGGAGATGTTCAGAGGCTCTGCGGAAGCCTTCCTGTCATATGTTAGGTATATGCATGAGTGCGTTTTTCGCCTCTCCCCACCGTTGCAAGAGTCCTCTGGGCATTTGAGTTCCTCACCTTCCTCCTGTGAGGGAGAGGAACCCTCTGCTTACCTTTCATCTGACGCTGATTTCACTGAATATCAGCGCTTCCTATCGAGGATGGTTAAGGATCTCAGTATTTCCTTTCTCAGACAAGACAATACCGAGTGGCAGATGCGTTAATCCCTTGGAGAATTCAGTGCCCAACATCTGGTGGTGCCATCCTGGCCTTTGCCTTTCCAGGAGGCGTCTATCCGCACCTTTTCCGGTCCCCGTAGACTGCAGGAGGGGGTATTGTGCCCCTTTGGAATCTCTAGGTACATTCCTCAACCCACCCTCGGGGATTGCAGTTTCTAGAGACTCCTTCCAGGCGTCGCCGCCTGGCTCTGCGACCATCCATCAGACTCAGATTCCTTTCAATTTGACGGTGGGGAAGAGTGTTCTCTTCCTCTTGTGCGATGTTGTGCATTGCATCACTTCAGCTCACCATGCTGCCTACAACAGGCGTTTATGGTCAATGCTTTCTCAGGTTCTAGCATCTATGCTCGATAAGGAGCAATTCAGACAAGTCATTGCCCTCTCCGCTATAGGCCTGGAGCTGGCAAGGCACCACAAGGGCATCCTATGATGCCAGTGAGGTGGCCTCCAGGCTTGTGGGGACAGCGATCTGCATTAGGCGGACGGCATGGCTTCGTCTGTCAAGATTGTCACCCCTGGCCTGGTGTAGGGTGATTTGCTCCGCATTCCGAGGGACCCGCCTTTTCTCCACCAGGGCTAGGAGGCTTCTGCAGGGGCTTCCTCCGTCTCCTCGAGACACCTCCTAGCTCTCCTTGGCCTTAGGCTTCCTGTCTTGTAAGGCCAGGGTCTCTTCCTTCTGTTTCTCATCAGCAGGAGACTGAGAGTCTTGTTCCCTCAGGGGTTTTCCTGGTCCCTCTGTGGGGGGGGGGGCTTGGTACTTACCCAAGCAGTAATGAATGGTGAAGATTGACAAGGGAAGATATGGAAATTACGTACCTACCGTAATTCTTGATCTTCTCTTGCATCTTCACTATTAATTGCTGATACCCGTCTTCCTTCCCCTCTTGTGCCTCTATCCTTGGCGTCTCCCCCTCCCTGCTCGTTCCTCCTCCCTCCCTTCATGGCCTTTAAGCCTAATTTAAAAAAAAATATATATATATATTTATTTATTTTTTTTTTTTGAGCCTTCCGTTCTTTACTCAGAACGGATTAATTTCATTTAGGAGGAGAGGGGAACGAGTAGACTTTATTTCTATCCTGAGGGAACTCTTTCTGATTGCCCCTGGATGTGACCTGTTGGCTCCTTCTTAAGCCATGCTGGTCAATTCACAGTTAAGGAAACCATTCCTTAAAGGGTTCGATTCTTTTTTCTGGTCTCTTCTGGCATGTTTGAGTCTCCTGTTTGGGCCAGCCTCTGCTAATTAACACTGCCCTGGCTTCCTAATTCTTGAACTGGTGATCTGTTTTGCTTTGCTTTCGGGGAGTCATACCGAGTTCCCACTCTTACTCCGCAAAGGGGTGCCCTCTGTAGGGCTTCAAACACCCCCCCCCCCCGCACACACTGGGTTAGCACGTAACAAGGTACTAGTAGCCTTCCTTACCCTGCCTAGTTGGGCGCTCTCCTTTGGGAATAGATTCTGCCTTGGCAGTCTGCGAGCTCTCAGCTACGGTGTAAGAAGTTGGGACGCTGGGAGGTGCAGAGAATCTGCCTTTTGAGTAACAAGCTATGCAAAAGGTTCAGTTGAACCTTCTTTACCAGTTTTCTTAAATCGGATCCTTGCTCCCACACCTTAGATTTGAGCTTACGAGCCTTCAAGCCAGCTTTCACAGTTGGGCAGAATTCCTCCTCCCAGCATCCCCTTTCTTTCCCTCTTCTTCCTCTCTCTCTCTCTTACCTGTTCCTCCTCAGAGCCGCCCAGGAGTGAGGCCCTGCTGTCCCATAGGTAGGTTTCCTCTTTCTTGTCCTCTGCTTATTCCTTTTCAGTTTGTATCTTTTCCTTTACCTATCCTCAGCTCTCTTGCCTCACTCTTCTTTTCTTATCATTATTTCGCCTCTCCGGCTTCAGAACTGAGATGGAGGAGGAGTCTCGGCATGTAACGCGCCCCTTGCACACCACATAGTGCATACTTTATGAGAGTAAGTGCCATACTGACTCTCGAAAACAAAAACTCCCATAAGTGGCTGCTCTGGCTAACACCCAAGCAGTAATGAATGGTGAAGATAAAAGAGAAGGTCAAGAATTATGGTAGGTACGCAATTTCCATTTCCTGGCTATTCAGTTATCAAGAACCATCAAAAATCTAATAGAGGTGGGGTCGTATTGTATATAAATAAGCGTTTGAACAGTTTTGAAATCCCAATTAATGTAAACACTGAAATTATATACGTTAAAATACAAATTGATAGAACTTATGCAAGTTCTTGAGAATCTGGAAACTTATGATGACTTAATTTTAATGGGGGAATTTTTACTTACCATCCATTTGTTGGCAAACACTAACGAGGAATACCCAGTTAGATAATAGATTTATAGATCTCATTCTTGAGCATGATTTAGAGCAATTAGTATCAGAACGTACCAGGAAGGATAACACTTTGGATCTTATCCTCACAAATATTAAAGATATAGGGGAACTACCTAAAGTTATTGCACCCCTCGGGGATAGTGACCCATAACATGGTTTCTTGGAGTATCAAATATTATTCTACTGTTAACCATGGTGTTACGAAGACTAAAAATGTTCATAAAGCCAGTTATGAAGCAATCAAAAAATACTTTTCTATATGGAACTAGAAGGCCGAACTTAAAAATCTAGACTGTGAACAGATATGGACGGCTAAATGGGAAAAAATAGATTACTGTGTTAATACTTGAGTTTCTGAATATAAAAAATACAATAATAAAAGGAGTCCCCCTTGTCTGAATGGTAAAATCAAAAGACTGATTAGAATTAAAAAAGGGTATTTAATAAGTATAAAAAAGATCAAACTACAGAGAAATGGCTAAAGTTTAAAGCTAAGGCTAAGGAGTGCAAAAAGACAATTAGATGTGCCAAGAAAAATCTAGAATTAAAGCTTGCCACTTTAACAAAGGATAATAGAAAACTGTTTTTCAGTTATATTGGATCACTGAAAGAGAAGGAACCAACCGTTGGTCCTTTACTCAAGGATAACGTGACGCTAGCTAACAAATTAGATATGGCAAAGGAATTTAATGATTATTTTCTTAATGTATATAAAACAAAGGATAATGCATTTCTGTATAATTTATCATCTGAAGTTCCATACCCACTGATCACACCCTGAGAAAGTTAACTTGCTATCCAGGTCACCAAAGTCGATTCTTCAGCAGGTCCTGATGGTATTCCAGCCAAATTTATTAAAGAACTGGCAACTGAACTATTAGAGATCCTTACGTTATTAGTTAATGTATCACTCCATGAAGGCATAGCCTTATTGGAACGGAGAATGGCAACTGTAGTGCCTATTCACCAAGGAGGTAGTAAACACCAAGTAAAACATTACAGACCCATTAGCCTCACCTTGTGTTTGGGTAAATTGATGGAAAGGATCTTATAACAGAAAATGGCAGCCCACCTTCAAAGCACGAACATTATAGATATATCTCAATGTGGTTTTGTACAGGGAAGATCTTGTCAGCTAAACCTAATACATTTTTTTGAACCAGTCAGCTTGGCACTAGACCAGGGACTCCCAGTCAGTGTTATCTTCTTGGATTTTGAGAAGGCTTTGATTCAGTCCCTCATGGATTTCTGATCGAGGAATTAAAAGGTATGGTTTCCATGCCAGCATTATCAAATGGGTAAATTCTTTGCTAAGTAACAGGCAGCAAAAGGTGAGCATTAAGGGGCATGTCTCTGAATGGGGTGTAGTTAGTAGTGGCGTCCCCCAAGGCTCCGTCCTGGGCCCCTTGTTTAACATATTAATTACTAGTATGCAAGCTAATAATGGTGTCTGGATACATAAATACGCCGATGATTGCAAACTTGGTTGCATTGTTAAAAATTCTGAATCAGTTAATTCCCTACAATCAAATTTGGATAATTTAGTTGGATGGTCAGTAACAAATAAAATGACCTTTAATGCCGCTAAGTGTAAGGTGATGCACCTGGCAGGAACAACAGGTTAGCAACCTATAACGAGAAAACAAATATATTACAAACTGTTAGATCCGAAAGGGACTTGGGTATTTATTACAAATAATTTACTGTAAAGTTTACAACTCATACCAATAATAATAATCAAGAAATGTCATGGCATACTTTCTTGTATTGTGAAACATATTAAGAGTCGGGAACCAGATGCTCTAATCCCCCTATATGCAAGTTTGGTTAGGTCACACATTGACTTCTGCACTCCATTTTGCACCTCCACCACCTTGGGAGGTAAGGCCTCTATTGAAAAGGTGCAAAGAAGAATCACTAAGAAGGTCAATGTTTGACTAACATTGACTATAATAGTAGACTTCAAAGCTTGGGCCTGTTTTCATTAGAATACAGATCTTTAAGGGGTGACCTATGCCTGGCTTGCAGAGCATTTCAAGATCCTGCCCTGTGTGAGGCTATTTGCCTCGAAAAAAACTAACTGGCTGTAACACCAGAGCACATAGCTGAAGGCTAAAAACTGTAGTAAACAAAACCTCCAAAAGAATAATTTTTTTACCCAGCGATTGCCTCCTATTTGGAATACATTACCAATAGATGTTGTTACAAGTAATAGCTTGATGGAATTCAAGAACAGATTAGATAAACATATGGGGGAAAATAAATTTTACTTTCGCCACTAGACATTGAGTTCTCTATGGGCATGTCCCTCGAACTCGTACCACACCTGTGAACCTAAATAAGACCCCCAAAAATTCCACACTAGCAAAAGAAAAGCTTTCTATACACAAAGAATAGTTAACCAATGGAATAATCTTCCCCTAAATGTTATCAGTAAAGATAAAGAACAGTTTAAATGGAGACTTGACTCATACATACTAAATGGAAACAAACTTTCTTATTATGGATAAAGTGGATATGAGTGTCCATAGGCACACCACCTTCTCAGATCCTTAGTATGCACCTTAAAAGTACTCCAGATGTCCAGTAGGACTCACTCTGTCTTTGTGTCAAGATCCTCCAACAGTTTTGAAAGGCAAGGTGAACCATCCATACCTGGAGTCCCCTCACTTGAAGGTATGGTTCCTAAAGTAATGGATCTTCATTGGAGGGTATCTCAGTCATCAGGTCTCTCAGATGGAACATCACTGTTGGTGAAGCAGGATCCACATGGAAGGTATTCAGTAGTACAACTGGGGCCGCCTACGCATCGGCTGCCGTGTCACCAACCCTTTAGCAAGGAGTGGCCCTGCTCTGCCCTCAGTTCTTTCCCATTGTTGAGTCTGTTCACATGGGTTTCTGCAGAAGCTCCGATGCAGTTTTGCACCATTTCTGTCTGCTGCTTTTTCTACATTTAATTTTTTAGAATCTTTTTCCAAAGAGATTCCTTTACCTCGTTTATGTCGAGAGTTAATCCTTCAGCTGCTCTCTGCTGTTGCTGCCGCTGTGGAAAGAAGATTGGTTCTACAGATGAACATTCTCTCTGCATCTGTCTTGGGCCTATCCACAATGCATCGGACTTTGAGCTCTGCCAGAAGTTTAACCAAACCACCCTCAGATGACGCAAAAAGGCTCTCAAAAAATTCCTAGTGGAGCAACAGATAGGCAGTCTGGGCAGTGGTCTTCCAGGATCCCTCCTTCCTAGTTGCTGGCAGGTGCCTCGAGCTCCCAGGCTGCTAAGACCAGAGACAAGTCCGTGGGGGGGTCATAAAGGACAGATCTGGACGCCCCCGACAGCATTCCTGCTCCCAATGTCGTCGTTTTGTCTTGGAGTACTCATGACTGCAGCTGCAGTAGACTAGGTGGGCCAAGCGGTCCTTATCTGCCGTCAAATTCTGTGTTACCGACGCCTGCTGGTGTCCAGGTCTGTATTTGTACCAGACCCCTACCGACCGCACCATCACCTACTGTGCAAGGTGGCTGGCTGTTGACCTCCAGGTTGTTATCCCCCACTTTGTCGACAAAGGGATCGTCGTTGATGGCCCTTCCACCGAGGCTTAATGCTTTCCCAAGTCCTTGGGCTTTCAGGGCCTGTTAGATGGGTCATTATTAACTGTGCCGTCAACTCCCCCCCTTCTGTTTGCACAACAGTCCACTGTTGTCGACCTCAGTGACATTTTGACCAAGTTCATGACTGTCATGGCCCATCAGCTGGGCGCATACAGGCCTGCTTCGCCTGTGCCGTCGACTGCACCCCCGTTGTTGACACCCCTTTGACCCCCATGGGTTGTTCCCCATGGGCTGTCATCAGTCCCTCGTTCGGACCTGGAACAGGCTGACGCCGAGGAGTACCATCCTGACCTCATCCTACCTGAGGAAGAGCCTCCTTCCTCTGACAGGTCCACCGCCTCTTCGGTGAGTGAGAACTCTGTCAAACATACTCCTAGATCTCCTCCAGAGGACCCTACCCTCTTCAGTGTCATGAAGCAGTTGTCCTCAGCCATGGGCTTCCATAGAGAGGAGGGGGATGCCACCAGAAGAGATTTGGTAGATTTCTTGGAAATTCCAGAGTCTCCTCCTAAGATCATTTCACCTATCCTTCCAACACTAAGGAATGCCACGACTGCCCCCTGTCACAGGACTGGTATGGTGCCAGCCATGTCCCACAGGGCTGAGAAGTTATATTGTGCTCTGTAGGGTCTCCCCCATTATGCTGCCCAGCCTGAAACAGATTCTCTGGTTATAAAGGCAGCCCATGATAGGTCAGAGGTGCCAAACACCTCCGCTCTCTCCTCCTGACAGAGAATCCTCAGGATTGACCTCTGTGACAAAGGGTTTATGCCTCCTCCACCCATGGGCTGAGGATTGCAAACTACATTTCCCACATGGTTAAGTACCAGAATAGCTTCTGGAGGAAGGACAAGGCTGTGGCCCAGGCCCTTCCTGATTGTTCCCCAAAACAAGGGATTAGTAAGCGTGCAGAATGCTGAGGGATATCAGCAAGCATCTCTTGCGCCCTCAATAATATCTCGGATACTGGTGCCAGGGCTGCTGTTACCGGCATTTGCCTCAGAGGAACTCCTGGCTGAAGGTCTCTGGTTTCCCAGCTGATGTCCAGCAAAGGTGCACAGTGCCTCTTTTAATGTCTCCAAGTTGTTTGAACCAGATGTGCAGGACATCATAAGTGAGTTGCAGGCATCTAGCAGGGTCAAGTCTGTACATTTGCTCTGTCATACTCGGTCCGAGAGCAGACCGTGTCCTCCTTTTCGTAAAGTGTCCCACAAATCCGGAGCAGCTTCTCAGCCCCAAGGCAAGTGTAGAACCTCCGCACCTAACTCGCCCCTCCACTCCTGGAGCCACGGCTAAGGCCTCTATGGGCAACGGATCAGCCCCAGCTTCAATCCTCCTCCACTTGACTTCTTGCTAGATCCCCCTCTTCCACTTCTCGACCAAGAGGTGGTGGTCGGAGGTTGGTTCTCCCTTCACCTCAGTCAATGGAGAGCCATCACGTCAGATGGCTGGATTCTTCAAATCATAGAGAGGGGTCACACTCTGGAGCTCATCGAGCTGCCCCCAGGGACTCTACCAGTACCTTCCACCTTCCCCCAGCCCATCTGTCTGTTCTCTGGGAGGAAGTACAGGGCCTACTGCGCAAACAGGCCATCAAGCCAGTGCCCAGGCACCAAAGGAATACAGGATTTTATTCCAGGTTCGTCCTGGTCCCCAAAAGAACAGGAGACCTGAAACCCTTTTTAGACCTCAAGGACCTCAGTCTGTATGTCCAGTGCAAAAAGTTTCCAATGGTAACTCTGCCAGGCCTGCTGCCTTTTCTCAGACAGGGAGACTGGCTGTGCTCCCTGGACATGCAGGATGCATACCTGCACATCTCGGTGTTTCCACTTCACAGGAGATTCCTCCAGTTTCTTTTTCAGGGTGGGCATTACCAGTTCAGAGTATTGCCGTTTGGCTTGTCCTCTGCGCCACGGGTCTTTACCAAATGTTTGGCAGCGGTAGCTGCAGCTCTCGAAGGCGAACTGTACATTTTCCCCTATCTGGACAGTTGGCTCTAAAGGCCCCTTGCCCAGGAACAGCTTCTCCAGGCTCGGAGAAGACCCTTCCACTGTTTCGCTCTCTCTGGGCATTACATTCAGCTTTCCCAAATTGGTCCTAATCCTGTCCCAAAGGCTGCAATACATGGGGGGGGGGGTTCTCTCTGCGGTTCATTTCCCAGGTGTGCTAAGCACCCTGGTGGACAGCCTCAGCCAAACACAGTCCAGCATGCACAAATGTAAACTTCTCTCACTCGTTGCAGAAGATTTGTTCGACAGATGGGGTCATGCAGAGTTGGAGCTCTTTGCATCCCCACTCAACGTAAAACTGCCCAGTTTCTGCTCGCTAGCTCCAGGGCATGGAGTTTTTTGGTGAGATGCATTGTCCCTCTCCTGGAGTGGGAGTTTCCTTTATGCCTTTCCTCTGATCCAGAGGGTGTTTATCAAACTGCAGATGGAGGGGGCCATCCTGGTCCTGGTAGCACCATTCTGGCCTCAGCAGATATGGTTTTCATTACTGCAACAGCGGAGGAACCTCTGGTTCCTCTTCCTCTCTGCAGGGATCTGTTGAGGCAGGCTCAGGGGACCCTGGTCCATCCCAACCTCAAGTCCCTTCATCTGCATGCCTGGCTCCTGAGGACATAGCCATTGCCAGGTTTGGGGTTTCCCATAAGGTGGCGGACATCCTAGTAACCACTCTGAAGCTCTCTACCTGAGCCACAAATGCAATGAAGTGGAAGAGGTTTGCCTTTGGCTGCCAGACATAATCTGGACCCTTTCACTTGTCCAGTGAGCCAGATTCTTGGCCACCTGATATCTTTGTTGTACTCAGGTCTCCAGTATTCCTCCCTCAAAGGTGCACTTTTCGGCTATCTCTGCCTTTCAAGAGCCCTTGGGTGACCCCACTGTGGCTCAGTTGGATGTATCCCTAACTTCTTGAGGGCATCCTGCATCTGAAACCTCCAATCCATGCTGCTGTCCCAGCTTGGGATTTGAATTTTGTTTTGGAGAAATTGACACTGTCTCCTTTTGAACCAGTCGAGACTTCACGAGCTCGTTTTTCTTCTTGGAAAGCATATCTTTAGTTGCCATTACTTCTGCTCAAAGGTTTCTAGCTTCAGGTCCTCTGGTGCGAGTAGCCTTATTTGTTTTTCATAAAGATAGGGTATCTTTGCCACAAATCCTAAATTTCTTCCTAAGTTGGTGCCTGAATTTACCCTGAACCAATCCATCCACCTACCTGTTTATGTTCCAGAGTGTGGCAGTCCAGGGGAAGCACTGCTCCATACTTTAAATACGCACAGAGTTTTGACGTGTTACCTGCTCCGCACTAAGGAGTGCAGGAAGTTGAAGCAGCTTTTTGTTTCTTTTGCCCCAGGTCAAGAGGGCGTTCCGATTTCTAAACAATGTTTGTCTAAATGGTTGGCACATTGTATCGTATTCTGTTACAAAAGGTATGGCAAGGAGATGCCGGGATGGTGAAAGACCATTCCACAAGGGGCATGGCTACCTCTGCAGCCTGCTTTAGAAGGGTCTCAGCTGCTGACATTTGTGCTGCTGCCATCTGGAGCACCATCCACACATTCACTAAGCACTATAGTGTGGCCATTGCCTCTAGAGCCCGTGCAGGTATTGGCAGGGGTGTGCTAGCGCCTCCGTCTGAAATTTAGGGATGGCCTTCCTCCCAGACTGCTTGTGTGCATCTGTAACTGCTTGAGACTGGTTCCATCTGTGGGACCTGATGACTGAGATACCCCTGATGAAGATAGAACAGTTACATAAAAACTTACCATAACAGTAGATCTTCGAGGGGATCTCAGTCATCAGGTCTGCCTTCCCTCCCACCATCCCCCTGTTAGGGGCTCTTTCTTAGAACTGGCAATCTAGTGTCTCCAACCTTTTATTTAGGCCTGGGCACCTCTTTCTTCTAGGTTCCCCATGGCTCGGGCCATGCTCCCTTAGTCTCGGGGTGGGGGACGACTGAGGAGGGAGTGGGGCTGCTCATGCCTTTATAGGGTTGGTGACATCAGCAGATGACATCGGTGTGGGCAGCCTCAGTTGTACTGCTGAAAATCTTCTGTATAGATCCTGTTTGACAGACGGTGAAGTTCCATCTGTGGGACCTGATGACTGAGATCCCCTCGAAGATTTACTGTTATGATAAGTTCTTACATAACTGTTCTTTTTCAGAAGTGAATCTCTGCACCTAGGTTTATTTAGGTCCTTAAGGTGGCCAGAAAACCAACCAAAAGGAAAACATACAATTCAGAATGGAAGATTATCAGTCTGGTGTAGGGAAAATTCACATGTTGCAAAGAATGCTGAGCTTGCATTAATTCTGGACCAGCTGTTACATGTAAAGTCCTTGTACCTAAAGGCAGTATCTTTAAATGTGCACTTGTCTGCGATTTCTGCCTTTAGATCCAAGTCCTCAGCAGAATCTTTGTTTGCAAATCCATTTCAAATTAAGTCTCAAGTCTCATGCCCTCTTTAACTGAGTGATCCACTGTTGGAATGCTGGGAAGCTTGAGACCCACACAGTGAAACGGACATCTTTGAACAAGATTCTAAGTTCCAGTGCACCATATCCCCCATGGAGATGATGCACGAGCTTAAATGGCTGTTATGATCCTTTAGAAGTAAAGCTGTTACAGTACTACGGTGAGTAACTTTTACTTTTCAATTTACTATTTTTATCTCTAAACTGACTGCTTCTAGCCTCCTTCAGCACAGTACCTTCAGTGACCGAATCCAGTTGGAGGAGTACCCAGTCGGTGGGTGGTGGGTCCTTGACAAATGTGCATCATCCTGCCAACTATAAGGTTTTTCATTATTTTCTGGCCCTTCCATGGGATGTTGGCGCAATGTGTTCCATCTGCACTGTGTTCCATCTGCACACAGTGGACGTGCATGATGCGTGTAGCATGCCATCTATAGAGTTTGCCTCGCTGTGGCACCGGTAATATCCTAGGATGCACTGGCACAGCAGAGTACAAATAACCCAAGAGGAAGTGTGCATCCACTTGATGCACTCTTCTCTCCCCACTGGCTCTTGTCTTCGAGCTTGTTCTCTAACTCTGTTTGTAAGCAGCACCACATTGCTATGCTGACACGCCAGCAGATGGATAAAAATTGTACACTAACATGAATTAAAAAAAAAAAGATTGGTAGATAATTGATATTCAGTTTATTCAGGTAATACGGTTGAGGAAAATGCTCATTTACAATGGTGTCCTGGCACAGTTCACTTTAAATGTTACAAAAGGATAGCAGTAGTGTAGTGAAGGATCAGATAAATAAAGAGAAGAAACTAATTTGTTTGACTAGGCTATGTCTATGCATTGCCTTGTTTATTTTTTTAATGCCTTCTGTTTGTTTCTCTTTAGCCTGCAAGTCCATCCAGTGGTTTTCGTCATAGCCCCAGAGTAAGTAACATATAATTCTATCAGCATAGATTCGCCCATTGCCCCCAACTATGCTCAGTATCGGCACAGGTACCAAGAACTTCTGGAAATTTTAGATCATACATCGAGGAAGGCTCTTGCAGCAGGCCAGCACCGGTAGGACTTAGCTGCCAGGTGCCAGGACCACATGGAAACTTTCTAGGTAGCAGTCTACGATGAGGGACCACCCAGCCGCTGACGTCACCCTCTGACATTGACCTGTCATATAAAGGCCGACAATCCCCTACACCCTTCTCAGTTCTTTCCTGCTGGCGACCCATGCACGTTGGACTTTAGCGGATGCCACAGTTACTGTCAACCGTCATTACTCTTACTTGCTGCGCTTTTTTTATTTCCCTTTAGTGTAAACATAGATTTTTTTTTTTTTTGATGTTACTGTTGTCAAGTTTGTCTTTTCCAGCTGCTTAGTCTTCCGACCTTTCCGCAAAGTGTGCCAACGGCAAGCAAATTACTGAAAAAGACAGCCACTTTGCATGCATCCTTTGCCTAGGCCCCAGCCACAACACCAAAACCTGCCAGATTTGCCAGCAATTCAACCAGGCCACTCTGAGACATTGTCTTAAAATACTGGAGAGCCACGTTATCAAGCAGAAGTTGGTTGCAATGGAAAAGGAGCTGCAGGTCAGGAACTCTTCAACCGCACCTGCACAGTCTTCTGGGGCTTCTTCTTCTTCTCAGTCCCATGAGAAATCTGGCGGGAAGCTTAAGCAGCGAGACTGGGACTGGTCTACTTCCCACTCAGGGTCATCGTCCTGTGTTTGGGAGTCGGCTTCCACTGCCTCACCAACTCTTACCCCTACTGGGCTGCGTGGCACAGCTGTCCCCCTATTAAAAATAAATACGGTGACTCTACTCGGGCAGGGGACTCTGTCTCCTGTCCCTCAGACCCATTTCTTCTATGGGCTCTCAGCCAGGAGGCTCAGTGGGTGTTGGCTCTTTGGCCATCACCCCCCCAAGGCACTGCCTACATCTGTCTTTTCTATGGGACCCATCGTCAGCCCTGCCAGGCAGCACCCACAGCAGGCTACCACCGCCTGTCCCTGTCTGGCGTCACCTCTGCCTTCACCTTGGTGGTCTCCTTCCTCCCTAGGTGCCTGCTCCTTCAAACCCGACACGTGTCAATTTTTCTCCCGGGCGTTCCCTACTGACACCTGCTGGACCACTGCCAGCCCTACCACCGTCCCACCCTTTGGACCTGGCTCATGCGTCGCCTCTCCCGCAGCCTGTGCCCTTGCAGACATTTGCAGGCCCTGCGCCTGGTGCACAGCTCACACTGGGTGGTCCCCTGCCAAGGTACCCTACGCCAGTTACACCGCCTTTGTACCACTTCCCGGTACTGGCTTACTCTTGCCCACCGGTCAGCAATTTCCCTGTTCTGGTGGACTATAAAGCCCAGTTTTCCGCATGATGATCCTTCATATAGAAACAGCCCCACCCCTCAGGGCCCGCCTCTGGTGTCCCCCCGGCACCCAGTACAGGACCTTCTGCCCCAGGATCAGGGACAGTCTGGTGCTGGTGATCTCTGGACGCTGGGGTCCTCCAGATCCTGGCCCAACGTCGGTTCCGGCCCTCGCCAAGAAGGGCGCCTACTGCCCAAGAGTAATCAGGAGGAGCCAAATGAGGATGACTTGAACTCCTCAGAGTCTTCCTCCACCCTAGGGGAGTCTTCTGAGGGTGAGGAACCCACCAACGTGGTTCCCAAGTCCCCTCCTGATGATCCATCTTTCATGGATGTCATGAGACACATCCAGTCAATCATGGTCTGGGAAACAGAGGAGCAAGATCAGTTTGAGGCAGCGGGATGCCCTTCCAGTGGTGGTGCCACCCCGATTGATTTCTTATGACACGCCACCAGAACAACTTGGAATCACCCTCTTCTATTCCTCCGGTACCTAAAAGGCAAACTGGCTCTACCAAGCTTGCTGGTAAGCCCTTTTGAGGATCACTGTAAGGCTGACTCCGTGGTTATCAGTGCGTGGCGCGGCTATGCCGAAGCCCAAACACCTTAGTTCTCTCTCCCTGGACTGGGAATCCAGACAGTTTGACCATAGGTGAGCGATCTTTGTGTCCACAACTCTGGCTTCGAGGCCATTAATTACCTGGCCCATATGGTCCAATAGCAGAATGTTCTCTGGGACAAGGCAGGGACCTCATTCAGGCTTTGCCTGAGGATCCCTACCAAACACAGCTTGCCCAGCTGCTTAACTCCAGACTCTGATGTTGGCAGCTATGTTCTTCGGCGCCTGTGATGCCATTGGTCGCCTTGGGCAGGGGATTGGCCGCTGGTGTCTGCCTCCGCACCATCTGGGGCTCCAGGTGTCCATTTTTGCCTCGGATGTGCAGTCCAGCATTTTGGACAGCCCTTTCAGGGATCTGTCCTCTTTGGGGTGGACGTCAGGAGATCATTTCCACCCTCCTGGAGTTGAGCAGTGCTCTCCGGTCTGTTTACTTTCTGTACCACACCCAACCTAAGACGGGTCAGTGTCCTTCCTTTCACCACCTCCCATAAGCTCATCAGAGAGAAATTCAGGCTGTTCTCCAAAATGGGCCACAGAGCCCGTCCCTCTGGCTCAGTGGGGAAGGGGGTTCTAATTCCACTTTTCCTTGTCCCCAAAGACCTAGGATCTTCACCTGTCCTGGATCTGAGTCATCTGAACCTGTACATAGAGTACAAACATTTCAGGATGGTCACCCTTCAGGGGTTGTTGCCTCTCTTGCATGGGGGGGGGGGGGATTGGCTCTGCTCTCTGGACATGCAGGATGCTTACTTACATATTCAGATTTTTTCCTGCCCATCGCTGCTTCCTTCACTTCCACTTTCAGGGAGCTCATTTTTAATTCTGGGCCTTCCCTTTTGGCCTTTCCTCGGCCCCCTGGGTCTTTACCAAGTGCCTGGTGGTGGTGGTGGCAGCTGCCATCAAGAGGCAGGATTCGGCCAGCCCGGCAGCAATGAGGGTTGAGGCGCTGGACGCCACACCTCGTGCCACGCCCGCGACCTGGGTTCGGGAACAAGCCCAGGCCACTGGGGGGGGGAAGGGATCGAGTGTCTGTAGGACTGCTGTCTCTTCCCGGGAGGGTTGTGGGGAAGCAGTCGCTCCTGGGCTGCCTCTGGCGGTGGTCTGAGGCGCCAGCATAGCGCAGAGCGGACACAAAGGGCGGAGTTATGCATAATGTTGCCTTAAGCCACACCGGGGTAGGGAACTACACAAAAAACAGGAATCCCCCACTCCTGGGGATAGATGAAGGCACCTCGGCCTCCTAGCCCACACTCCCAACCCCGGACTGACCACCTTTCCATGGGCCGACTCATGTGCCTAGCACTGTGCCCTATAGATAGAGCACCCTGGGTGGATAGGGTGGCCCTGCCTCCAGAGGGTTCAGACCCAGAGGTGGTGCTGGGTCATGCGAGAGGAGATGACTAGAAGTCAAGGGGGAGGTAGAGGCTGGGAGCTCCCGAGGATGCCGGAAGGAGTTCACCAGGCAGTGGAGATAAATAGTCTAAAAAAAAGAGGCAGGATTTTTACGTGTTCCCCTACCTGGATGACTGTTAGTGGTACCTTCCGGGGACTGACTGATCCAGACCCTGTAATACACCTATCTATTTCAGACCTTGGGGATCACGATCAGTCATCTGAAGTCCTGTCTCTGTCCTTGCCAGCGTGTTCAGTAATTAGGGAGGACAGTTCTGAATACCAACCAGGGCATGGCCTTTTTGCCCATGGAAAGGCGGAACACCTGATGGAACAGGCCCGGCAAGTGTCCTCAAGTCGCCAGGTCCCTGCCAGGGTGTTCCTGTGCCTTCTGGGTCATATGGCGCTAGCCATTGCCATGTTTCCCATCACTGTCTGCACATGCGAGTTCCTCAGTGGACATTAAGGGTACAGTGGGACCATTGCAGGGGCGGCCTGGACCAGTTGGTCTTGGTCTCCGACCCGGTCAAGAGAGTCTTGTCGTGGAGGCTGGAGCCAGCCAACCTCCTTCAAGGGGTCTCCTTCCTTTCATCCCCTCATCAGATTCTCACAACAGATGCCTCGGGTCTGGGCTGGGGAGCTCATCTGGTTGATCACCAGACTCTGGACACTTGGACGGAAGTGGAACAGGGTCTGCATATCAATGTCCTGGAGATGCAAGTGGTCCTTTCCATTATGCAGGCTTTTCAGTCTCCTCTCCTACTTGGTCTATTGTTGGTGCAGACAGACATTCTAAGGATGGCCGATAAAAGTGAATTGCTACTGGTCGGAGACTTCAATTTACCGGATGTAAATTGGAGCTCCTACACAGCTACATCAGAATGGAGTAAGGAATTTCTAATGGCAGTACAGGGAGCTGGGCCTAGGGCAGCTGGTGGAACCCCTTCCTTCCTTAAGAAAGGAAGCAATAACAGGATCTCAAGTGTACATGGGTACCCATCTGGAATCAAGTGATCACAAAACCACCCCGGGAATTATCGCCCCATCTCTATCTCACCTCCCCCAAAGTTCTGCAAAAATAGTCTCTGACCAACTTACTGACTACCTCTTTAAATATGACCTCTGCTGGGAAATACCCAGATTTCATAAAGGGCATAGCACAACCACCGCGCTCATGGAATTCACCCGACGCTATCCACACTGCCCTTGATGGATGGTGTTTGGTTGGGTCTGTCTTTGTGGACCTGTCAAAAGCCTTTGACATTGTAAACCACTCCCTCCTCCTATTGGCCCTCTCTCACACAGGCCTCTCTCAGAATGCCACCAAGTGGCTTGCTGCCTATTTAACTGGTAGGTCCCAGCAAATCAAAATTAATGACACGCTCTCCTCCTGCCTCCCTGTCAAGTCTGGGGTGCTCCAAGGTTCCATCCTGGGGCCCGTACTGTTTAGCTTATTTCTGAACACCCTACCAAAGACCTGTTCTGGGCAACTGCTCTTACATGCCGATCGGTACTCTTCTCCACCACTTTGATCCCTCTCTCCTTAACTGTCCCTCCAGAAATGCTTCCATGAGGCTGAATCCTGGCTTGCTGACCATCGGTTAGTGCTAAACTACAAAAAAAACAAAGTCATGGTGTTTGCTCACAACCAGAACAAACACAAAAGCTCCTCACTGCAAGTCCTTAACTCCCAGCTGTTACTTCTAGAACAGGTTAACACTTTTAAAGGTTACCCTCGACTCTGCACTCACCTACCGTGATCATATCCACCTCCTTAGCACTGCTGTCAACACCAGAATTATCTTACTCTACTGGCACAAACAATGCCTCTCCTCTGAGGCCCTCCGCTTAGCTGTCACGTCACTGTCCCTAATTGACTATGGGATCACACTCTATGGGGCAGCTGACAGCTCTGCCCTTCGTAGAATCAAAGGATACCTAAATAAAGCCTGCTGTCTTGTCATGGGATGTGCTACAAGGACAGACACCTGCTCACTGTGTAGTCTAACTAACTGGCTCAATTTTGACGGGAGGCTCAGGTATCAGACATGCCTCCTCCCCAAAAAGATTACCATTGGACTAGCCCCCCTGGTCTTACTAGCCTTCTGCAACCGGCCCCATCAGTGAAGACCACCCACAGTGCCTCCAAACCCTCCCTCCCGATTCCCTGCTGCAGAACAACCCTGGGTCAGAGATCCTTCTCCTACAGGGCTCCCCTCTGGATGAATGTGTTTCCTAGTGCTATCTCCTCTGAAAACAAGCTAGGCCCCTTCAAAACCAATCTCAGGGAACACCTCTGCTTCTCTGGTGCCTGCGACTGTTACTAGTCCCCCCATACTTCCACACCCCCATTTTAGTCTTCAGCGTTTCACTTGAAACATGGATGTCTATGTCCAACACCCCCACTTTTCCCTCCCCCTCTTTTTTTTTTTTTTTGCAGAGTCTATTTATGCACCCTACCTTCTGGACTTCTCTCAGGATCCCATCTGAGGCACAATGACTCAACCGCCCACCTGAACCGATCCCCGAGTGCTACATCGGGTAAGGGGTGTGGGCTCTCCCGCCCCACTGAGAGGCTCCAGACCCCAGGGAGACTGGAGAATCAGCTGGCATTGGGCGTGTGGTCGGCCACAGACTTTCACCGTTGCCTCACCCAGGCGGTAGGGTTTTTCCCTTGTTTTCACCCCAGAGCTCGGACCTTGCAGTGATGTCCAGCCCAGCGCAGGCACGCCCCGCTGAACCTGGAGGACGTCCGCTCAAGCTCCAACTTCTGCAGTTTTGCTGCTGAGTTTGCAGGTGATCCCAGCCTCTGCCAGGGATGCCAGAGCTGAGGTTGGGAGAACCTTCCTCCCGGGAAGGGAGAGGGTCCTTACGCCCATCCGTCCCCATCCCCACTGACAACCATACCTCACTCCCGAACCCGGGTCGACGGCGTGGTGTCCAGCGTCTCAACCCTCAGTGCCACCAGGCTGTAGCTGATCTGCCTTCTTGACAATGGATTTCTACCCTGCTTAAGCTAAGTTTGCAAACCTGCTTTCTTGACAGTCGATCTCCATCCTGCCTAAGCTAAGTGCTTTGCTCTCTCACTGCATAATTGTACCTGTTTTGACTCCTTTTATGCATAGTTTTGGATAATCCATCACTGTGTTTTTGTAATTCTCTGTAATATTGTTGCTGTCTGTTCTCTGACATGGAGCCTTTGTAAAGGAGTCTCTGACTCAAAGGTTTGTAATTCTGATATATTGCTAAATAAAATAGAAAACTGTGTGGTTCACAATAAACAGGATTGAGGCAATTGGTCACTCTAGACAGAAGGTCCTGGACTTCAGAAAGGCAGACTTCATCAAAATGAAACACTGTCTAAGACGGTATATGGGTTGCAGGGCAGAAAGGGGAGGAAAAACAATGGCGGAGACTGAAGGAAGCAGTAACATTAGTCACATCACAGTGCACCAAACTAGTTAGCAAAACAAAAGAAGAAGAAAGCCGTTTGGTTTTCAAAGGATATAGCATCTGAAATAAAGGAGAAGAGGAGAACATTAAGGAGCTGCAAGGAAACAAAAAGGACAGTGATAAGAAGTTTATTGGGAAATTACTTAAGGAAGCCGGGAAGGCAATTTGGACTGCAAAGGCTCAAACAAATTAGAAGATAGCAAAGGGGGTACAACATGGTGACAGAACCTTCTACCGGTATATGTGGGAGAAAAGAAAGAGCAAAGGGGGGATAGTCAGAGTAGCAAAGAACGAGGGCCAGCATGCAGAAGATGACTGGGAGAAAGCAGAGGAACTGAATAAATACTTCTGCTCAGTTTTCACACAGGAGAAAGCAGGCAAAGGACCATCTCTATGCAAAAGAGAACACCATCTTGTGGAAGCAGACACGAGAACTTTACCAGAGTTAAGAGATCTGGAAGAACTTAAGAAATTGAAAGTCGACAAGGCAATGGGACCAGATGAAACACACCCAAGGATACTGTGGGAACTTGGAGAGGAACTAGCATCCCCAGTGGTGGAACTTTTCAACAAATCACTGGAGTGCGTGGAGGTCCCTGAAGACTGGAAAAGGGCTACAGAACTGCCCCTACACAACAGTGGTAGTAAGGAGGACGCAGGAAATGATTGATCAGTCAGCCTTACGTCAGTAGTGGGGAAGCTAATGGAATCTCTACTAAAGGAGTGGATTGTGGCATTCTTGGAAGAGAGTGGACAGCTAGACCTAAAGCAACATAGCTTCATGTCTGGAGGTCCTGCCAGACTAACCTAATCAAATTCTTTGGCTGGGTCACAAAAACTATGAACCAGGTGGGGGTGGGGGGTAGACAGACATGGTGTTGCTAGACTTAAGCAATGCCTCTAATCCACACAGGAGGCTAATAAACAAGCTGAAGCACATGGGCATTGAGCCAAACATTGTAAATTGGATCCATAACTGGATTGACAGGAGGACTCAGGAGGGTGTTGGTAAATGGCACTCTATCAGAGGAAGGTAGAATTACAAATGGTGTTCCACAGGGTTCAGTGCTGGGACCAATACTTTTCAGTGTATTCATCAGCAACATAGTGGGCGACCTAAACAGGAAGGTGTGGCTATTTGCAGATGACGCAAAGCTCTGCAATAGAGTAGACACAGCTGAAGGGGCTCAAAGGGTGGAGTCAGACCGTAGGAAATTGGAAGAATGGTCAGAAAATTGGCAGTTGAAATTCAGTGCCAAAAAGTGTAAGGTTATGCACCTAGGAAGACTAAATCCAGGAAAGAAATACTTTCTTAATGGGGAACAGTTCACGGTTACAAAACACAAGCAGGATCTTGGGGTTATCATCGCCGATGACTTGAAGGTAGGCAAGCAGTGTGAAGAGGCTGCACAAAAGGCCAGCAGCTTCTTGGGTTGCATAGGGGAGGGGTATAACCAGTAGAAAAAGGGAGGTGATTAAGCCACTGTATATGTCCATGCTGAGGCCTCATCTGGAGTACTGTGTCCAGTTCTGGAGGCCCCACCTTAGGAAGGAGATAGATACTAGACTATACAGAGACTGGCAAAGAAAAGGTTATATTGTCTATATCACGAACCATATTAGGCAAGGCTAAAACAGCTCAACGTGTATTCCCTGGAACAAAGAAAGGATAGGAGGGGACATGATAAAGACTTTCAGATACCTCAAGGGCATCAACAAGGTACAGGCACAAAATCCCCTTCAGGTAAACAATTGTACCCAGACCAGAGGTCACAACATGCCCCTGAAGGGGGGTAGGTTCAGGAGCAATACTAGGAAGTTCTTCTTTACAGAAAGGGTGGCTGAGCCTTGGAATGGCCTCCCCACGGAGGTGGTCGGTTCAAAGACGGACAGGGAATTCAAGCTGGCATGGGACAGACAGTATGGTAAACTTAAGTTAGCAGCCTAATTTTGGGGGTAGTACACATGGGCAGACTAGATGGTCCACATGGACCCCATCTGCCAACACATTCTATGTTTCTGTGTGCGTGGCTTATTACATTAGCAAATTTGGGGGGACGACTTACTTTACTCTGTGTCAGGAGGCGATGAGATTTGGTATTGAGCATGGTCTGGAGCTCTCGGCCGCATATGTTCCAGGCATCCAAAACATCCTGCAGACAGTCTTAGCTGCTCATGGTCACATGTGAACATACGAAACGCCAGCAGAAACAGGCCTCACAGTCTATAGAGTCTGCTTGATTGTGCAGCTAGCCCTCAACTTGCAGCTGCCCTAACCACTGCTCCCCTCCTCACAAATATCCCCCCACACACACACACACACACACACACACTGTCCTATCCCCTCTTAAAACCATCTCCCGTGCTAGAGACTGCCACCTCCTCCAGCGGAGTATTTCACTTGTCCACCACCCTCTCAGTGAAATGATGTCTCCTGACTTCCCTCCTGATCCCCCCCCCCGCCATCTCATCTGGTGCCCCCTCATGACCCTTGCCTTCTAATCTAGAAAATCCCTTCTTTACTAGCCTTTTTAATCTCCTTTAAATATTTAAAGGTTTTGATCATGTCCCCCATCCCTCCTCTCCTTATAGGAATATCCCTCTAATCCCTGGATCAACTTTGTTGCCCTCTGCTGTACACCTTCCAATAATATGATGTCCTTCCTCGGGAATGGGCACCAGTACTGCACGCAGTATTCCAGGTGTGGCCTGACCAGCAACCTGTAGAGGGGCAGGATCACCTCCCTGTTTCTGGAGGAGATTCCCCTCACTATACACCTCAGCATCCTGTTGGCTTTTGCTGCTGCCTTCCTGCACTGAGCTGAGTTGTTCATACTCCCCGTTATAAGCACCCTAGATCTTTTTCCTTTTGGTGCATTCTAGCTGTACACCCCCCAACTGATAGCTTCTCCCCTGGTTGTTAGCCCTGAAGTGCAAGACCTTGCGCTTTGTGACGTTAAACCCCATCTGCCATGTATCCGACCACTCCTGTAGTTTGGTCAGGTCCTTCTGCAGCCCCCTCCACCCTTCGATGTCATCAACCACGGCACCCGTCTTTGTGTTGTCTGCGAAGAGACTGATCTTATTCCGGACCTCATGGGAGATGTCAGCTATGAATATCTCTAATAACACTAATCCCAATATTGATTACTGTGGCACCCCGCTCGTCACATCCCTTGGTGTTAAGGGCCCCCCCAACCACCTTTTGCTGTCTTCTCTTTAGCCAAATGAAGATCCAGTTTACCAACTTTGTTTCCAACCCTATATATTCCAGCTTCCCCCCAGCCTCCCATGCAGTACGGAATCAAAGGCCTTTCTGAAGTCCAAATACAGGACATCCACCGCATGGGCTTTGTCATGTTCCTTTGTCACCCAGTTGTAATACTCAATCAGATTTGTCTGGCAGGATCTTCCCAAGACAAACCCGTGATGCTGACCGTCCCGGAGACCACTGACCTCCAAAAAGGTCACCAGCCTGTCTTTTAGAATTGTCTCTATGAGTTTCCCCACAATTGATGTGAGGCTTACTGGTTTGTAGTTCCCTGGTTCGTCCTTTGGTCCGCTTTTATGAATGTGGTATGCATCCAGTGTCCAAAGATGTATTGAACAGGTCAGCCTGCGGTCCTGGCCAGGACCTGCACCAGTTCGCTAAGTACCCTAGGGTGAATACCGTCTGGACCCGGTGCCTTATCCCCCTCAGAGCCCTCAATCCCTTCAGCACCCTATCCTCTGTAATCCCTGTATTTATTTATGTAGCTTTTGTTGACCAGGTAAGTACACTAGACAAGACATTTGCCTATTTTCAGGTACGGCCCGGGAGAGTACAGTGAAATACAAGTTCATATAGAGGACAACATGATACAAGTTAGGCATTATGCAGAATCAGTTAGAGCCAGATGAGCAAAACACAAGCAGTCAGTAAACATAGTTAGAATAGGAACAAAATTTATACATAGTCACCAAGGCTATGAACAGTGCATTATACAATTCTATACCGCTCAGAGCCGCAGTCAAAGCATCCCTGAAACAGAGAGTAAATACATAATATACAGAGCAGAACTCAAACAGGCAGGATGCATCAGCAGGACCTCCGCAAGGGTATCAAAAGAAGGACAAGTAAGTCCAGTGCAAGGGACCAAGGTTAGTTATGGCAGTTTAGGACAATTACATGCAGAGGAGAGCTTCCGGTAATTCCACAGGGAGCTCCGAAGGCATGGTGGGAGGAAGGGCGGACCTGGGTGTGCAAATTCCACTTCTCTAGGCAGACATGAAAGCAAAATCCTTGTCCCCATTTGCATTCGAGTGGCAGGAACTTTGAGAACAACAGGGCCCAGTGACCTAAGGGAGAAAGAAGGCAGCCAGTTTGAGGAGCTCAGCCAGTCCTGGGGGGACAGTTCTGAGAACCTTGCCTGCTAAGCTGCCCAAGACAAAATTCATGTAATTGGGTGGGGAGAGACCGTCAAGATTGTTATACAGGTTGCAGTGGTGGGTGAGGCGAGGGGCAGCAAGTGCAAAGTGGCAAATGTTGTTATAGGCTGTGTTCCACCTAGAGAAGTGAACTTTGGAGGTGCGTGCAAACAGGACGAGTCCATAGCAGAGAGAAGGGAGAAACACACCTCTGGCCAGTGCAAGGTGAGCAGCAGAGGTAAGATTTTTCTTCGCTCTGTAGGCCAGAACCAGTTTGCAGTTGACAGCTCTGCATACATTTTGGATATGATGCCCGAGGTCAAGTGTCACCCCAAGGTATTTGATGGAGTCAGTGATTAGGGCGGGAGTACCATCAATGCCAGTAATACTCAGTGGGGCAGAAGAGGCCTTTATCTTGGCCAGGGACCCAAAAAGCATGGCCTGAGTTTTTTTTTAAGGTTGAGGACCAGCTTGTGGGTCGTTATCCAGGATTGGATATTCCTGAAATCCTCACTCAGTTGGTGGTTGATGACCCCAATGTCACGGGAGTGTCACCCTCCCCCTGCCCAGTTCTCCTCTCCCAGGTGGTATCTGCCCCCCTTTCTCCCTCATGAACACAGAGCAGAAGTACTCATTCAGTCTTTCCGTCTGGTCCCCACCCTTCTCCACCCAGCCCCGGCTTTCCTAATCTTCACAATTTGATCTTTATTTTTCCGTCTTTCACTGATGTAACTTAAGAAGTCCTTTTCTCTCTGTCTTTTATGCCCTGTGCCAGTCTCAGTTCCCTGGAAGCCTTGGCCACTCTGACCAGCCTGGTAACCTTCCTGGACTTCTTCACATACACCTCCTTGTTATCCCCCCACCTTCTTGAGTCTCCGAAATGCCTTTTTTTCCCCTGGCTCTCACCCCTTCCATAACCTCCTGCGTCAGCCAGCTGGTTTTTTTTTTTTTTTTTGCCCGGCTCTTCTTAGTTCTTGTTGTTGTACATCTCCCAGTCACCTCCACCAGCCCTTTCTTAATAATATCCCATTTTTGATTAGCATCTATGCACGGTTGATTTCCGCCAGATGCCTGCCCAAAATTTCCCCCATCCTTTTAAAGTCCACCCCCTTAAAGTCTATCACTTTGGTACCCATACCTCCCGCTTCCCTGCCCATGTCGAGAGTGAACCATACCGTGTGGTGGTCACTCGCTGCCAGAGGGTCTTCCACCTCCAGAGCCCTACAGCCTCCCCATTTGATGGAACCAGGTCCAGAATTCTATGTAGTCTAGTTGGCTCACTGACCAACTGCACCAGGAAGCTGTCCTGAAATGCCTCTAGTAAAACCTGCTCCCTTGCACTTTTGGTTGTTGGGGTGTTCCACTGCACCCCCTGGTAGGTTGAAGTCCCCCACCACCACAGAGTTCCCTTTCCTACAGACCCTTCTGATTTGTTCAGCTAACTTCCTATCCAGATCCTCCCCTTGGACTGGCAGCCTGTACACCACCCCCATCCTCAATGTCCTACGTTTTGAAGCTGCATACATAGGGCCTCTGTTCTGCCTTCCTCCCCCTCCTCCCTTATGCACCTTATCCTCTTCCGCACATATATTGCCACCCCCCCTTTTCCCCTAGCCCTATCCTTCCTGAATATCCTATACCCTGAGATAATCAAATCCCATTCCTGGTACTGGGTGGCCCACGTTTCTGTGATAGCCGTAATGTCCACCCTTCCAATTGTCAAGAGAACCTGTAAGCATTTAGTGAGACCACCCTCCAACCTGTTCCCTGACCTTGCCCCTTCCTGACTTACTCCCTTCCTAATCCCCCCATGCTACTGCTCCAAGTTCCTCCCTGCTAGCCAGGGGAGTAAACTTAGTTGGCTCCCCTTTCTTGGATCCCTGCCTACCATCTGTCCACTCGCCACCCTCCCACCTAGTTTAAATCCACCTTCGTAGCTATGTATTCCTCTACCCTCTGAAACATAGACCTTGACAGCAGATAAGGACCACTTGGCCCACCCAGTCTGCCCATTTCCCTGCCTACTGGATAAGTTGCAGATTTTAGTTAACCAGCAGCCTACTTCCTGCCACCCCCCACTATAATTGCCTTATGTCTGTCCCATGCATGTTTGAATTCCTCCACTGTTTTAGACCCCACAGCCTCTCCAGGAAGGCGGTTCCATGCGTCCACCACTCTCTCTCCGTGAAAAAAAAATTCCTCAAATTACCCCTGAACTGTCCACCTCTATCTTTAAATTGTGCCCCCTTGTTCTTACACATCTCTTTTTCTGAAAGATGCTACTCTCCTGGACTTTGTTGATTCCCTTGAGGTACTTGAACGTTTCTGCCATGTCCCTCCTTTTATCAAGGGTATACATATTAAGCTCTCTCAGTCTCTCTTCATGAGTTTCTGATGCAGACCCTGCACCATTTTAGTTGCCCTCCTCTGGACTGCTTCCATCCTGTCTATGTCCTTGCATAGATGAGGTCTCCAAAACTGCACACAGTACTCCAGATGGGGTCTCACCAACTGTCTGTACAGAGGGATAACCACTTCCCTTTTTCTACTTGTGATGCCCCTTCCAGTGCATCCCAGTATCCCCCTGGCTCTCCTTAATGACTTCTCACATTGCTTACCCACCTTTAGATCATCTGATATGACTACCCCGAGGTCCCTTTCCATTTTTGTTGTTGTTAGTACCTCCCCTGCTTTTGTGTACTCTTCTCCTGGGTTTTTGTTTCCCAGGTGCATTACTTTGCACTTCTTTACATTGAATCTAAGTTGTTATATGTCTGACCATTCCTCCAACCTTGCCAAGTCCCTTCTCATCCTTTTTAACCCCCACTTGTATATCAACTCTGTTACAGATCTTTGTGTTATCTGCAAAGAGGCATACCTTTCCCTCCAGACCCTCTGCAATGTCACCTATAAAGATGTTAAAGAGGACTGGACCTAGTACTGAGCCTAAGGTACTCACTAGTGACCCCCTTTCTTGGAATGTGTTCCAGTCACTATTACCTTCTGTGTCCTGTTGTACAGCCAGTTGCTACCCAGGCTACCACCCTGGGACCCACTCCCAGGCTGGCTAACTTGATTATCAATCTTTTGTGGGACTGTGTCAAATGCCTTGCTAAAGTCTAGGTAGGCCATATCCATAACCCCTCCCTGGTCTATTACTTTGGTCACCCAGTCAAAGAAATCTATTAGATTCGTCTGACAGGACCTTCCTGCTGTAAATCCATGCTGCTTTTGGTCCTGTGCCCCGCTGGCCTCTAGGTACTCAACAATTCTTTCTTTCAGAAGTGATTCCATCATTTTCCCTACCACTGAGGTCAAACTTACAGGTCTGTAGTTTCCTGCTTCTGCCTTGCTTCCACTTTTGCGAAGGGGAGTCACATCTGCCCTCCTCCAGTCCTCAGGTACCACCCCATCTTCCCATGATTTATTAAAAAGTGTGGTCAGTGGTGTCACTAGGTCCTCCCTTAGTTCTTTTAGGATTCAGGGGTGAATCCTGTCGGGCACCATTGCTTTGTTCACCTTGAGTTTTAGGAGTTCTTTCAGGACTCTTTCTTCTGTAAATGGACTGGTGTCAACCCCCCTACCCAGAGTGCTTCTATTGTCTGGTTTAGGTAACTCCTCCTCATCTTCTTTTGTGAATACTGAGCAAAAGTATGCATTCTTCTCTGAAATTACTGTATTACAGGTGGAGCTTACATTTTTGTGACTTTTTTATCATCGGGCTAAGCAAAATTAGTGTTTGACACTGTGTTTTATTTTATTCTTGTTTGTTGAAAAGGTTTGTTGTCTCAGAGGTGTTTCGGTCTCCTTCTCACATTGAAGGAGCTAATTGCTTTTCCTCCACAGCTCTTCCAAAGGATTAGGTGTGTATGTGGGGTGGAGCTGGCAAACTGTCAGTAATTTCCAACAGAAAGAAGGGTTAAAAGTCAGGTTAGTTGATATCTTGGAGGTAGAAGACTTGGTTTGCTGGCCAAGGCACCTAGCTTCACCTGAGCTCTTTCCTTCTAAGACTGCTTGAAAGGCAGAGTAGAGAAACTTACCAGAGCAAGGGAAAAGGATTAAGACTTAGTTTGGCTAAGCAGATTTACTGTGTGGTGGTGTTTTTAATTTTTACTCACAGGGATTGCTACTGTTAGTTGCTAACATTTCATTGCTTTATTTTTTCTCTGATTCAAATTGTTGTTGCTGGTATACCTTCTTCTGCATTATTACAAGGTGTGCCTACAGGTGTGTGCTAACAGATTACTGCTGTAATCTTCTGATTCAAATTGTCTTTTGCAAGGTATATCTTCTGTTACTGCTTTATTTTTGTCTGGAGCAAAGTGTTTCTTACAGGATATATCTTCTCTGAAATTATTACAGGTGGTGCTTTACAGGTTTTACAGTTTTATCTAACATTAGGATAAGCTTTCAGGGTTACTGCATTTGTTGTTGACCGATTGTTTCTGCTCTTACCTCCTTGTTCTTTCGTCCGTGGTTCTTCTTTTTAGGCAGGGGAAGGGCCCAACCACCCACCCATCCCATCCCAACCACCCACATACACTCCTTTTATAGGGTACCACAGTTGTGACATTTCCTGTGGCAGAGCAGGAAGAGGCGGATCAGTGGGGCCTCCACAAGGTGATCTCTATTTACAGGGCACTAGTAATTTAACTTGTTATAACAAGTTAAACAAAGCACAATTAAACCATTACTTGCATTTTTTCTTTTTTTCCTTCTAATTACTCTGACTAGGTTACAAACCCAGCAACTTATTTGGAATGGATTTCATTAACTGCAGGTACTGTGGAACAATTTTCGAAGGACAGTCTTACAGGATTTAGGACACTGTCCTCCATGCTGGGCCTTTGGAGATCTTAGGTCTCAGCTCCGGGCAGCATGGGCAGAGGTTGCGCCTCAAATTTCATATTGAAGAGGAAATACATTATAAGAACCACCCGCCATTTCCCCAGCATCCAACAGAAAAACCTCGACCGCAGAGGGTAGTTGGTCCAGGAGGTTGGCAGGTGGTTAGGAGGGACAAATCAGGTGCCCCATCACTCTCTGCTCTCCAACACATTACCTCCAAAAACCATATAAACACTACAAACGGGTATCTGCCTCTATCTCTGAAATCAAACAAAGAGGCAGAAGACACTGCAGAGCAGGACACTGCCGCACAGGAGCTAGCACAACAAAACTCACCCAAATCAGGAACCAAAACTAAACAAGCACAAAGGAAATCCAAAAACTTCTGATCATAGGAGAGTCCATGATTGGGAGTTGATACCCATCTCAGCCAGGGTGATGGTTCAGATGTCTCCAGGTACATCAGCATGGAGAGACACTGACCGCATTGCTAAAATTGTTCACAAAGCAGGAGAAAACATTGATGTCCTAGTACACATAGGGACTAATGATCTGTAAGCCGGTCAGTTGTGGAGACCAAGGAACACCCTGACTAAGCTGGGTGACAAACTATCATCTATTTCCGTCCGGCATCTCCTTCTCTGAGATCCTGCCAGTCTGGGAGAAGGAGCAGATGGAGCGGAAGGTCGAGAAAGGGGATAGGGAGCTAAACACGTGGCTGAAGGACTGGTGCCAGGAAAAGGACACAGATTTGTAGGAACTGGCAACAGTTCTGGGAAGCGAAAGTTCTTTAAATTTGATGGAACTGCATCTGACTAAAGAGAGTCAGTGCATTGGGGCAGAAGTTGATGTCTTTGCAGAATATTTAAACTAGCAAATGGGAGAGGTGCAGCACCCCATCGTCGAATGGAAAACACCCTCCCCTCAGCTAGTGGTCAAACAGGAATTCAAGCGTGTTTGCCGTTCATTTGCATCACCAGGTAAGAAAAAGGTTTGTCTCCCCACGATGCACAGGGGTAATATGACTTACCCAACAACCAACACACAAAATCTGGCCAATGGAAAGTCATGTACACAAATGCTCACAGCCTTGGAAATAAGATCCCAGACCTGCAGGCAATAATGTCAGAGGCTAAACTGGACATAGTAGCAATTAGTGAGGCGTGGTTTACCAGTAACCACACTTGGGAGACTTCAGTACCTGGCTATGTATTGTTCAGAAGAGACCGGGGGTGCAAGAGGGGAGGTGGCCCTGTATGTTAATGAAAATATCAAAGCTACAGAAATTCAGAATACACATAAGGAGCCAGAAGAACTGTGGGTCACCTGAAACAGGAATGGGACAGCCATAAGAACTGGGGTTGTCTACAGGCCCCAGACCAGAGGAGGACATAGACACATTACTGTTGAAGATATACAAAACATGACAACTAAAGGGAGGTTCTGATAATGGAGACTTCAACATGCCAGATACAGATTGGTCAATACCAGCAGGAACATCTGCCAGAACTAGACTCATAGTGGATTCACCTGCAGGGGAGGGCCTCAAACAACTGGTACAGCAACCCACAAGAGACAGGCTCTCCTAGATCTAGTACTGACTAACAAAGAAGGGATCACAGATCTCAGGTGAGAAGGTCACCTGGGGCCAGTGACCATCACATGGTATGGTTCAATTTGGCTACTACATCTAAATCATCATCCCATTCAAGGCAAAAATATAGGACTTCAGAGGAGCTGACTTTGATAAGATGGCCAACAGAGTTAAGCTAGCCTGGCAAAAAGAAACACAGGTGAGGTACAGGCAAAGTGGGCAAGCATTAAGGATACAATACTTGAAGCAACATCCCATTGTGTTAGACAGAAAAGGAAGTGCAAAAGAAGAAGGAAACCACTTTGGTTCTCAAATACAGTAGCAGAAAGGTCAGAGCCAAAGGCTGGCCTTCAGGAAATATAAAGGAACACAGCGGGATGAAGATAGGGAGGCATACCAAACTGCCCTAAGGAAGCAGGTAAGGCAGTAAGGCAGGCAAAGTCCCAAACTGAGGAAACAATGCGAACAGTAAAGAAGGTGACAAGACTTTCTATAGATACATTAGTAGAAAGGAGAAAGTCCAGAGGGGTATTGCTAAGCTTAATGGAGAAAAGGGCATGTGAGGAGGAGGACCCTGTAAAGGCATCTATCCTAAATAGATACTTTTGCTCAGTATTTACTGAAGAGAAGGTAGGGAGAGGCCCACAGCTCAGCATCATTAGACACAGGGGAGGGAGGTAGGCACTACTCCCTTCACAAAGAAAGGGTTCCTACAGAGGCTTGCTAAGCTCAGGTTGGATAAGGCAATGGGACCTGATGGCATACATCCCAGGGTACTAAGGAGCTAAGGAGGAACTAGCAGAGCCATTAGCAGAATTGTTTAGTGAGTCTCTGAGCACAGGGAGGTCCCAGAAGACTGGAGAGGGCTCATGTGATCCCACTCCACAAGAGTGGTAGCAGGAGGAGGGGGACTACAGACCAGTCAGTCTTATCTCAGTAGTGGGCAAGATTATGGAGGCACTCCTTAAGGAAGGATGGTGCAACACCTGGAATCCATAGGGGCACAGGATCCAAGACAGCATGGGTTTACAAAGGAAGGTCCTGTCAAACTAATCTCATAGATTTCCTTTGACTGGGTAACCAGGTGGTGGACCAAGGGGCAGTTGATGTCGCCTACCTTGGACTTGGCAAAGCTTTTGACACTGTTCCACATAGAAGATTGATAAATAAGCTAGTGTAGGCTCGGGGTGGGTCAGAGTTGGTCAACTGGGTGGCAAACTGGTTGACTGGCAGAAAACAGAGTGGTGGTAAATGGTATACAGTCAGAAGAGATGCAGGTCACAAGTGGGGTACCTCAGGATCAGTCCTGGGGCCAGTCTATTCAACATCTTCATTAGTGACCTAAGTAGATGGACTAGAGGTAAGGCTTGTCTGTTTGCAGATGACACCAAGATCTGCAACAGAGTAGATGATCCAGATGGGGTGGGCAGAATGAGAAGAGATCTGGATAAACTAGCAAAATGGTCAGAAGAGTGGCAACTGGGATTTAATGCAAGAAGTGCAAAATCATGCACATAGGAAGAGAAACCCTGAGCCACTTATAGGCTGAGAGGAGTTGCTAGCAGTCACAAAGGAAGAAAAGAGACTTGGGCATCATCATCACTGATGACCTAAAATCATCAAACAGACCTCTAAAGCAGTAGGTAAGGCTAGGGGGTGTTAGGGTGTATTAGTAGGGTATCTCAAGTCGTAGAGAGGTAATAATCCCTCTGTACAAGACATTAGTTAGGCCCCATCTGGAGTACTGCGTGCAGTATTGGAGCCACACCTTCACAGAGGACATTAACAAATTGAGGCAGTCCAGAGAGAGGGCAGCCAAAATGGTGCGGGACTGCATCAGAAGACATATGAGGACAGATTAGCAGACTCAGTATGTATACCCTTGAGCAAAGGAGGGAGAGAGGTGATATGATCGAGGACATTTAAACACCTTAAGGGCATAAACAAGGTGAAAGAGTCTAACATGTTTAAATATAAGAAAAATAGCAGGACAAGAGGACACAGCATGAGATTAGAGGCCGATTAAGGGGAATGTGAGGAAATTCTTTTCACAGAAAGGGTGGTAGATGCATGGAATAGCTTACCACAAAGTGAGTAGCTATGAATACAGTGCAGGGCTTCAAACAGGCATGGGATAGGCATAAGGGAGCAATACAAATGACTATGAATAGATAGGTCACTGACAGAGCAAAGGCCGATGGCACATTTATAAGGTAGAAAAAGAAATGGGCAGACTGGATGGGCCTTGCGGTCCTTATCTGCCATCAACTTCTATGTTTCTATGTTTCTATTCAGTAACTCTGCTTTTTCACTGTCTGCTTTAGTACCACCTTCCCCTCTTCACTCAAATGCAGCCTATCCCCTGCATAAAGTTCATTGTTGTCCAAGATTCTGTCCTAGCCCCCCACCAACCCATATCCCCTGGTTCGACACCATTCTCTCAGCCAGGTGTTGAACTCCCCAATCCTTACCTTCCTCGCTGTACTAGTGCAGGGTACAGAGAACACCTCTGAGAAGGCCACCGATTCCCCTAGTTCTCCACACAGACAATTCCTCGAACCTCTCCCTCACTACTTTCACCGTCTCCCCGCCAGATCATTCATAGCCACGTGCATCATGAGATGTGGTTTCCTCCTACCCCTCCTAGCACACTTTAGCATCGACTGCCCTACCTTGTGCAGGCTGCAGTTAAGGCAGGTATGACTCCACCCAGATGCAACTCTGCCGGTCCCCCTTGTTGCCCCAACTTATCCCTTTTAAGTATGGAGTCCTCCAGTACTAATACCCCTCCTTCTCCAACCCTTGTCTCCCCTCCACCCCATTACCTTGGTATCTTTTACAAGAGTCCGCCCCAGCTGAAACTCTGCCCTTCCCATCTATAGTTCCCCCTGACCTATCCCTGCTCCCCCTTACTGTTCTTTCCCTCTCTCCCATCCTTCCCCTCCACCCTGGCCACCCCTCCCCCTCTGCTAAGTCCCTCCTGTTCTCTGTTCTAGCATCGCTCCTCTAATGTTTACCCCTGCTCCCATCGCCGTTCTTCCAGCTGTGCCCCTTCTCCCTACCACAGTCCTCTGCCTGACCACTGACCCGTGTGCTGTCCTCCCACTCCCCCTTACCTACCCCTTCCTGGAGGTCCCTCACCTCCTCCTCCTCCAATGTCGCCAGCATGGCAGACCTATTTCCTGATATCTCGGCCGTGCTGGGTATGGGCTCCCTATTCCTGCCCTTACCCCACCCCCCCATGCTAGGCCTCCTATTTGTAATACTTCTGCTCCCCCCCCAAGCCGTTGTTCCTCCTACATGGTGTCCTCCTGTTGCCCTCTGACCCAGTCCCTTCCATCCTCCTCCCCAACTCTCTACCAAGCCACTGCACTTCTTCCTCGAGTCTCCTTAGCCTGTGACTGATCGGACACCCTCCTAGCTTCCACAATACATTCATCCAGACTGCTGCCCCACAACCACTGCAACCCGCTATTCTACCCCCGATGGCTCCTCTAGCATCTTGCTGTCCCCATCCTCACCTGCTAGTGCCACCCTACCCCCAGTTTGCCCTTCCCCAGCTCCCCTCATTTGCCTACCTCAGCATCTCTTTACTCCCTGACTACCCTCTGTGGATGGATTTTACTTAGCAAGTCCTTACCAACCCCCTGCCCTGCTTCTTACAAGACCCTCGACTTAGTAGCCCTTCCCCCTGTAGTGACAGTAAATTGAAGCTCCCCCTACAATCCCAGTAGTTATTCTTGTGAAGGTAGTAGAAGATTGAGTATCCCTCGAGTGCAGTGCATACAATTGACTTTCCCCTAGAACAACAGATTACATACTCCATGTGCTCTGTATCCGTCACGTTAAGTTCCGCTTATAATACAGAGCCCAAACAGTTTCAGCTCCCTCCCCAAGTGTCAATTACAGTCACAGTGCCCCTGCTCTGTGGCATATCCTCCAGAAATTGAACAGTACCCTGTTCCTGAAACAGCCACAGTGCCCCTGACCCTGTATTAACACCCCCTTAAATGAAAACGACACAGTACCTTAGACGAGCAACAGTGCCCTTACCTCTGGATGTATGTCTCCGACGAGCTCCTCCAGCTGCTCTCACCTGGTAGATGCTCCTCCTCCTGCCGTCCACCAGTGCCCAGTCCCCTCAGGTAGTGAGCAGTTCCTTTAAATTATATTTGTAACCTTTTTCTCCTTCTAGAAGGCGGCGATCCTTTTCCCTGACCTGCGATTCACCCTGTATCTGACTCCTTCCTTGGGTACTTAATAGAGGTCGGGGCGGGGAAGACAAAGACACATCTCACTCCTCTCTTCCTTAGGGCCTGTGCCTGCCGACTTTCTCCACGGCTCCCTTGATCCCTCATGTATGTGGCAATGGCAGCCTGGTCCCCTTGCTCCCTGGACCTCTTCCTTGGAGTGAGCAACGGTCAGCAGGCTTTTTAAAGCCGGCCGCTCCACTTAAACTCTGCTTCTTCTTTCCCGATGGCTCTTCCAGGAGCCAGCATCTACCTATTCCGTCTGCGGGATATGTTGCTGTCCTCTCCTCAGGATTGGCTCCATTCTGGTGCTGGAAGACAGCTGCTCAATGCGGCGGTGCCGCCCAAGGGGGAAAAAAAACACCACCACCTCACTCCTCTCTCCCTTAAGGCCTGCGTCTGCCAATTCCATGGCTCCCTTGATCACTTTGATGTGTGGCAACAGCATCCTGGTCCGCTTGCTCCCCGGACCACACGGGCTTACGAGTGTGAACTCCTGATCCCAGTGGTCGAAGATCTTTTCTACAGGTGGGGTCGTCCAGAGTTGGACCTTTTTGCGTCCCCACCCAAAACTGCTACTTTTATGCTTGCTCGGTCCTGGGCCTGGAGTTTTCTGGTGAGACGTATTGTCCTTCTCCTGGAAGGGGATGTTTCTGTACACCTTTCCTCCCTTTCTGCTTCTACAGAGAGTCCTGCTCAAGCTCAAGTTGGAAGGGGTGGAGATGATACTCATAGCTCCCTTCTGGCCACATCAGATTTTTTACCCTTGCTGTAGCAGCTGGCGGTGGAACCTGCAGTGCCCTTGCCCCTGTGCACTGGCTTGCTTTCCCAGGATCAGGGCACCCTGGTCCATCCGGATCTAAAGTCTCTCCATCTCCGTGCATAGCTCCTGTAGACCTAGCTATCGCCCACTTCGGGTTATCCTCTAGGGTCGCCGGTGTCCTGATGCAGCTAGAAAAGTCTCCATCAAGGCCACTTACGCCATGAAATGGAAGCGTTTCACCCTTTGGGCTGCTTCAAGCCAACTGGATCCTTTCACCTGCCCAGTGAATCAGGTGTTGGAGAATCTCAGGGCTTGCATTAGCACTGGTAAAGTAGGGGTCAGGTTGACCCACCGCTTCAAATGTTGGGGGTCAGTCCAGAGAATTCTGAGGTCAGAAATTTGTTGCAGAAGCTCTGTGAAACATTACCCGATATATTTTCTGCTGACAAAATCCACAAAAACCTTTCCATATACAGGGTCAGTGCTGAACCAGTGCTTTCATTTTTGTGCTTCAAAATCCTCAAAAATTCCCATTTGGGGACTTCAGTAGGGGGTTAACGCAAGCTCTGGAATCTTCTCTCCCTTTTAGACACGGGCTTGGGGTACTCCTCAGTCACGGTGCATCTTTCTGCCATCTCTGCATACTGTGCACCTATGGACTGTGGCTCAACTCGATGTGTCCCGCACCTTTCTGTTACGCATTTTGCATCTGAAACCTCACATCTGGGACCTGGTCCCTCCCTGGGACTTCAATTTTATGTTGGAGAAACTCGTACTACCTCCCTTTGACTGAGTTGCGAGCTACACTTTTTGTCATGGAAAGGGTGTTTTTTTTTTTTTTTTTTTTGTATTTATACTCGCTCCAGGCCCTCACATTCTGGGGTTCAGCCTGACCCACATAGCGTCTACCATCTGGTGCCAGCTGGCTACCTCAGGGCTTGCCCCCCACTGGCAGGGTCGGCGCCACCTCTGGCAAGAACAGATCCAGTGTGCTTGTGCTGTGGCTGGTCTGGGGCGGAGCCTGCGAACTCCCCCTTCATCCGCCGTGAGCAATTTCCTCTCTTTTTCCCTTTTGGGACTGGAGCATGCAATTAGGCCTGTGATGGCGACATGCATGCTTCCGTGTGCACCCCGTCGAGTGTCTGCTCTGCTTCCCGATATATGTAGCTGCAGCTTTGGTGCACCATCCCCAGCCACCGCTAGGGGCCAGGCAAGCACAGACTGTTGATCTCCCCCCACCTCTGAGAAGGAGAGCTGTCTGAAGACCCTCAATCCTTCTCCACCCCTGCCAACCCCCGGCAGCCTATGCTTGTTCCCAAACCCGGTCGCCGGCGTGGCACGAGGTGTGGCGCCTAGTGCCTCTACCCTTGGTGCTACCGTGCTGGCCGAAAGTGCTCTTTTTAGTTGCTGTTGGTTCTGCTGGTAGGATTTCCAAGCTTCAGGCTCTCATGTGTAAGGAGCCTTGTTTGGTTTTTCGCAAAGACAGGGTGTCTTTGTGTACTAATCTTAAGTTTTTTCTCAAGGTGGTGTCGGAGTTTACTTTGTACCAGTCTGTCCACCTTCCAATTTATTGTCTTGAGTACTTTAATTAGGGGAGGCTTTGCTCCATACTTTGGATGCACACAGAAACTTATTTTTGGCATTTTGGTAACTGGATAAGCCCACTGAGACCAGAGGTCCCTTTTTCAGGGGCCACCCAGAATTAGTTACATGCAGTGCCTACAAATACCTCAAGTCATAGTAAGACCGTACATAGTTGATTGCACAAATTACAGATAGGTACATAGGAGAGATTAGTTACCATCAGTAGGTTTCACAGTAACCAAGTTGACAGGAATAATATTAGAGAATTGAAATTGTTGATTAATAAATACAGTACATAGGTTTCACAGATAATCTAACACGTACAGGTGCACAGGAGCAATTAGTCACTGATAATAGGTTGCACAAGATCATAGGTATAACAGTTAGTCTGTGATTAGAGAATTCACAGGTTCTAGGACATGGATATCTTGTTCATCCACACTGTCTGGCAGGTTCCTTGCTGCATTAAATCTTGCCGGAAGGTCTTCAAGCTGGCTTCTCACACCCATCCGGGTGGTAAAACTCTCAGCTCCGCCCCATGGCGCCAGATATTCCTTACGGCTTGGAGCTCAGGTCCCCTCCTTAGCGCTGCGTATAGACTGGATCTAACTCTTGGTTCACCGAAAATAATTTTAAGTTTTCCAGACTTCAGTCGTCTTCTCCGTGGCTGCGATGGACAAATCGACTCCCGGTTTTCGGCGGTGCCCATGTGGGCAGAAGCTGTCCAGGACCGATCTGCACTCCACGTGCATCTACTGCCCCGGGCTTGACCACGACCCGCAGGCCTGCGAGTTGTGCTGGTCTTTTTCGGCTAACATCCTTGAGGACCGTGCTGCCCGGCTCCAACTTGGGCGCCCCTAGAAACGTTATCTGCCAGTGAAGTCCAAGGAGGGCCCGTTGGGCAGTGTCCGCGGCGGCTGGCTCAGCTGAGCAACTCGAGCAGATAATCGCCCTCGAGGAGGCGGCGCAGGCCACATCTTCATCATCCTCGGTCGCGACATGTATCCCGCTCTCTTTGGGATCCTCCTGCACAGCTTCTTTTAAGGAGCTTTGCCAGTCACTCTCCACGAAGGGTGAGGGACCATCGGGACACTCTTCTCGGTCAAAAAAGAAGGACTCGAAGGCTAAGTCCCACCGTCGACGTTCGTGGGAGAGGTCCCCTTCCCCGGACAGTCAACACTCAACTTTGGTCGAGGTTGCGACTATGGCTGCTGGTTTCACGGTGTCCCTGTCAGGTCAGCCGACCGAGACACCCGTCGACGCGGTCGAGATTTTTCTTGACCCGTTGGACGGGCTGTCGACTGGTGAAGCCGACAACCCCTCATCACCGGTTCCCCTGATGGAAACCGAGGACTTGCTTGCACCTCCTGTGCCGGAGTCCCGGTCAAGGCTCCCGAGTCAAAGGATGCGAGTTCCTCCTCCCTCCTGACCCACCCTTGACACGAAGGTCTCTGTCTGGGACCACGTCTCGGTCCAACTGATGCTGCCGACACTGGTCTTGGCACCGAGGCGAGTGGTGCAGCTGGTCACTTGTCTTCCTCCTTGGAAGGGAGAGACTTGGCGCCAAATTGCGTCGGCGCTCTGAGGACTTAATGTGGCAGCAGCTCCTTCTGTCTGGGAACAAGCCGTCGCCTTTCCCAGTCATTAAGTGGCTGTCACCCGAAAGGCTGAAATAACCCCTCACGGTGGTCGAGGTGCCCAAGTCTGGGCCGGTTGTTCGGCCGAAACCAGCTACCCCACCGATTGTGGTGGAACCTCCACCTCCACAACGAAATCGGGGGCTCCGACAAGGATACTCGGTCGGGTGAGGTCTGCCACCAGTTGGCAGTCTGCCCTCACTCCCAACCAGTCGTCGGCAGGTGGAGGGTGGCTCAGGCCCCAGGCAGATCTTCCGGAGCTCCCGGAGTCTGGCAGCAGCGACTCCAGTTTTTCCAGGCCCTTGACCTGGAGTCCTCCAGGGCAGTGGATGGACGAGCCCATCATCGTTCATGGGTCTGCCTTGGCTCATCTCGAGTCACGGGATGCAGCTCGAGCCCGTATCAGCGGGCCAAGTATCCCCTCACGGAGATACTGGACCGAGGGGATTCTCCCACTGAGGTCTTTCCGGTGGCTGAAGCCATTGTTGGCCCAGCTTTGGCAGTGGCCGGGTTCCTGTTGTGCACCTTCGGCCAGGATGGCCAGGAAGTATGTGGTCCCTACTGGCTCTTTGTCTTGTTTTTCGGAACACCCCTCTACCGAGGGGTTGGTCACTAACAGCATTTTCCGGCGCTCCGGGAACGCTAGGGATGTGGATAAGCCCCCCCAACCCCCGACAAGGAGTCCAAAAAGCTGGACTATGCCGGGCGCAAGGTGTACGCTGCATCCTCCCTTGGCCTCCGTCAGGCCAGCTCAGCCATACTGACGGTGCACTTCTCCCACGCCCTCATGGGCACCCTGGATGAAGTGGTCCCTCATCTCCCGGCTGACCAGCAGACTACGGTCAAGCAGGTGCGGGATCAGAAGAGGCAGTGGCGAACAACAGCTCCAAACGGCTCTGGGCAGCGGAGACGCCTGTGCCTGATCAGTAGCGGCCGCAGTGGCCATGCGCCGCAGAGCCTGGCTGAGGATATCCACCTTTACGGTGGATACCCAGCACAAATTGGCGGACGTCCCCTTCCTGGGGACCGATCTGTTCAGCCCTGGAGTAGAAGGCCACCTCCAGAGGATCGAAAAGTCCAATGCTACGCTGGACTCGGTCACATCCGCTCAGAAGGACAAGGGCCGTCGTCAGCAACACAAGTCCTTTTGACCTTCTGCCCCTGCGGCACATCTGGCCCAGCAACACCAGCATCAGGGCCAGCAGGCTCACGCTTGGCATCCCAAAGCCAAGCCTGCAGTTCCTCCAACAGGAAACAGGGAGGAAAAGGCCCAGTAGGTCCCTCGGCTGGTCCTTCCTCCAAGCCTGCCCGGTGCTGGGTTGAGGGTGTCCCCCGTTCCCCGTGTGGGGGGTAGCTCCGCCACTTTCTTTCTGCCTGGTCCAGTATCTCCACGGACTGCTGGGTGTTGGAGGTGGTAGGAAAGGGTCTGCCTCTGGAGTTCGAGCAGGCCCCACCCTTCCAAGCCGTCGCCCCACGGGGAGCTACGGGGTCTGCAGCCTCCCTGTCGGCTCGTCGAGCTGACATTGCTCTGCTCCTTGAAAAGGAGGTGATCAGGAAGGTGGCGGATCCTCCACCAGACCCAGGGTTTGTGTCCAGGTACTTTCTGGTCCAGAAACGGACGGGGGGCTGGTGCCCCATTCTAGACCTGCACGACCTGAACAGGTTCCTAAGGTCTCGAACCTTCAGGATGGTCACTCTGGCTCAGATCATTCCATCCTTGGAACGAGGCATGTAGTTCTGTTCTTTGGACTTCCAGGACTCGTTCTTTCACGTCCCAATCTGTCTGTCCCACCAGAGATTCCACCACTTCAGGGCAGAGGGGTCTCTATACGAGTTGCGGGCCATGCCCTTCGGCCTTTTTCTAGCTCCCAGGGTCTACACCAAATGCATGGCAGTGGTGACAGCATTCCTGCGGCGCGGAAAGGTCCGGGTGTACCCCTGTCTGGACGACTGGTTGATTGTGGCCTCCTCCAGAATGGAGGTGGAGCGGTCCAGAGATCTGGCGCTCCAGGTTTGCTCTCAAGTTGGCCCCCTTATCAACGAGGCCAAGTCGGAACTCGTGCCAAAGCAGGTGATACAATTCATCGGGGCAGAGCTTGACTCTCTGCGAGCCAGAGCATGGCTCCCGGCGGACAGGGCCGAGGTTCTTTCCTCCTTTGCCCAATCATTTCAGGTTGGGCAATTGCGCCCTGCCCAGGACTTCCTGCGCCTCCTGGACCTCATGGCGGCCTGCACCAGTATGGTCCGTTGGGCCCGTTGGTACATGCGTCCCCTACAGTGGGGACTGGCCAGCCAATAGTCACAGCACTCTGATCCTTTGGATCAACCAGTGACAGTGACCCAGTAGATGTGGAATGCTGTCCGGTGGGGGACCGTTCCAGCTCACCTGCAGGAGGGCATCCCATTTGTCCACCCCCAGCCGACGGTCTCTCTATCGACCGACGCCTCTCTGATGGGTTGTGGTGCCCATCTGGGGGAGCACAGAGCGCATGGCCTCTGGTCCCCTCGGGAGTCCCGATGCCACATCAACCCGCTGGAGCTTCGAGCAGTTCAGTCCTAGCCCTCACGCCTCGCTCCCGTCTGTCGAGGTCCGTGGTCCAGGTCCAGGCGGACAATACCACGACCATGTACTGCCTAAGCCGCCAGGGCGCGACACGCTCCATGCCTCTGTGCAGGGAAGCTCTCCGCATTTGGTCCCTCGTGTGCAGCCTGGAGGCGGATCTCCTTGCCATCCATGTGGCAGGAGCCTCCAACATTCTGGCCGATGCCCTAAGCTGGATAGGAGCTGCGTCCCACGAGTGGTCTCTCCTGCCAGAGGTAGTACAAGATGTGTTCTCCCACTGGGGCATGCCTCAGGTGGACCTGTTTGCCTCCAAGGAGAATGCGAAGCTGAGACTGTTTCATGCCTGCTCCCCTCAGCAGGGCTCGCTGCAGGGGGATGCCTTCTCGAGGCTGTGGACCCCGGGTCTCTTCTCCGCCTTTCCCCCATTTCCCTTGATCCACAGG
Organism: Neoceratodus forsteri; assembly: GCA_016271365.2. Classification (NCBI taxonomy): domain Eukaryota; kingdom Metazoa; phylum Chordata; order Ceratodontiformes; family Ceratodontidae; genus Neoceratodus; species Neoceratodus forsteri. Next base: position 368,507,033 of record CM028132.1, on the reverse strand, counting down.
GTGCTTCTCAAGGCGAGGAGGGACAAGGTGCAGGTGATTCTGGTAGCCCCAAACTGGCCCCACCACTTCCGGTATCCAGATCGCCTCAACTCCAGGCTCCCAAGGTGGCTTCCAGCCTGCCAGGACCTGATCTCAGTCAGGGGAAGGTGTTCCATCCGGACCTTCAGTCCCTGCACCTGACGGTCTGGTTCCTGAGCGGCTAGAGTTCCAGGCCTTGGGTCTTTCTGATGAGGTCCTCAACGTTGTTGAGGCTTCCCATAAGGAGTCAACCAGAAAATGCTATGCCTTTAAATGGAAGAGATTCTCCATTTGGTGTCAGGGCAAGGGCCTGGACCCTTCCTTCTGCTCTTTGACAAGCATTCTGGACTACCTGTGGTCCCTTTCTCAGCAAGGGCTTCGGTCGACGACCCTTAAGGTGCACCTGGCAGCCATCTCTGCTTACCAGGCGCGGGTCGGGAAGCAGTCGGTGGCGCAGGAGAAGGTGGTCGGGCACTTTTTCAAAGGCCTTGATCACATATCCCCTCCGGTGCAAGAACCTCCACCTCCGTGGGATCTACTGCTGGTATTGGCTAAGCTCATGGGCAAGCCATTTGAACTGATGCACAGGTGTGAAATCTCTCACCTGTCGTGGAAGACCGCCTTCTTGGTGGCTATCACATCAGTCAGAAGGATGGGAGAGCTCCAGGTGCTTTCCGTCGAGTCTCCTTATCTGGTCTCCCACAGGGACAAGGTTGTCCTGCGCCCCCACCCGAAATTCCTTCTGAAGTTGGTGTCGGAGTTTCACCTTAACCAGATGTTGACTCTGCCGGTGTTCTACCCCAATCACACCTCGGAGGCCGAATATAGGGTCCATACTTTGGACCCTAGAAGAGCGCTCGTTTATTACAAGGACCGGATGGCTGAAGTTCGGGAGAGGTTCACCAGCTGTTTGTCACCTATGCTGAAGCTGCACCTGGCAGACCTGCAGCCAAGCGGACGATAGGCTGGTGGGTCACTTCCTGCATAGATCTCGCTGCTATAGGTTGGCGGGCATGGAGCCTCCCAGAGGGATAAGAGCTCATTCTACCCGCCATAGCGCTGCATCGATGACTGGTTCCAGGGACGTCCCTATCCAGGAAATCTGCAGGGCTGCTACCTGGAAGTCAGCACACACCTTCATTACCCACTACCACATCGAGCTTGAGTCACGCCGGGATGCTGGTTTGGGGCCTTGGTTCTCAGTCATTATTCCCTAAGTAGGAGATTGTCTGCCTCCCTCCTCGAACTGCTAGAGTCTGAGACAGTGTGGATGAACAACATATCCATGTCCCTAGAAATACAGGTTTCTCACCTGTAACAGGAGTTCTAGGAATGGTTTATGTTGTTCATCCTACTCACCAACTTGACGCACAACCTGACTTCAGCGGGCTAGATCTGGTGTCATGGGGCAGAGCCGAGGGTTTTACCACCCGGGTGGGTGGGAGGAGCCAGCTTGAAGACCTTCCGGCAAGATTTAAAGTGGCAAGAAACTTGCCAGACAATGTGGATGAACAACATATTCCACTCCTAGAACTCCTGTTACAGGTGAGTAACCTGTATTTCTGGCTTAGAACTTTGGTGACCTCTGTCTTCATATTTACTATATCCAATGTTATTAATTTATTTCTTTCCATTTTCGGATTAAGACCTATATAAATATAGCCACCAATGATTTTCATTGTTTGTACCACATGTTTCTCTTCTGACAACCATGCTCTCAGGGCATAGCTTCATAGTCTGAATTGGTGTGTGCCTAATATATTTGCTTTTTTTTTTTTTTACTTTGTTCCTGTTAAGAAAGTAGCTTTTAACTTTGTATGTTTTCCGTCTTGTAGTGGCTGTTGCTGAACAAGAAACTTTTTCTTGAAGAAGTTAATACAGACAGAATAAGATTATAGGAATAAGCTAGTACCTTTTTTAATGTCCTGTTTGTTTCTCTTCAGTCTTCCAGCGCATCAAGTGGTTTTCATCAGACTCCCAGAGTAAGTAACACATCTCAATTCCTTCTCTTTGCATCCTTAGAAATGTGGTGGTGGTGTTGTGGGAGGGAGTAACACCTACTTGCAACATAACAATGTTTTGCTGTGGAAATTTACAGTGTCATAAAAGGAGGAGTGTACCTTTGTGCGTAGACCTGCAGCCAGAGCAAATGAAGTCTAAAGGCCCTTCTACACAGAGCCCTACTCAGTAGCGTTGCGATTTTCAACCACTCACTCTGCACTGTCTTCTCCACTCCCGTGTTTTTATACACAGTGCCCTGCAGTGGTTGCATGCCTCTTCTGGCATTTTTGCAGTTTTTCTGGCTGGCCCAGAGACCGAGACTTGCTTGTTGTGCTGCATCAGTATGACTCGCATTACATGGCAACACCAGGTGGTGTGAAATAGGAAAATGCAACGGCGAACCCAGGAAAGCAGGGTACACTAAGCCAGCAAATGCTTACCTTGGGTGCAGTGTGGCTCACCTTTACATTGCAAAAAAGGTGATGATGCAGTTGCTCTGCACTGCTCGCAGTGGTGCAGAACAGGTTTTGTGAAAGGGTCTTAAAAGGTACTGATTCTGTTTTCCTGTTGGTGTGCAGAGTTTTTAAGAGTTAAATGCACACACCATGTAGAGGTCAAGCTGCGCTCAGAAAGGTTTACTTCTTCCATATTTATTGGAGATATATTCACATTAATGGAGATATAAAAACAGACTTTGACAGCAGATAAGGACCACTTGGCCCACCTAGTCTGCCCATTTCCCTACCTTTTGGATAAGCTGTAGATCCTAATTCACCAACAGCCTACTTCCTCCTACTCCCCACTAGAATTGCCTTATGTCTGTCCCATGCATTCTTGAATTTCCCCATTGTTTTTCACCCCACTACCTCCTCTGGAAGGCTGTTCCATGCGTCCACCACCTTCTCTGTGAAGAAATACTTCCTCATTTTGTCCCTGAGCTGTCCCCCCATAATCTTAAAATTGTGCCCCCTTGTTCTTGTACATCTCTTTTTTGGAAAGATGCTACCATTTTGGACTTTGTTGATTCTCTTGAGGTACTTAAATGTTTCTATCATGTCCCCCCTCTCCCTCCTTTCCTCTAGGGTATACATTTTAAGCTCCTTTATTCTCTCTTCATATGGCTTCTGGTGCAGACCCTGCACCATTTTAGTTGCCCTCTTCTGGACTGCCTCCATACTGTCTGTGTCCTTGCGGAGTTGGGTCTCCAGAACTACACGCAGCACTCCAGATGTGGTTTCACCAACTGTCTGTGCAGAGGGATAAGAACTGTTTTCTACTGGTGATGCCTTTCCCGATGCATACCAATATCCCCCCAGCCCTCCTTAGTGCCTTCTTCACTTTGCTTGCCTACCTTTAGATCATCTGATATGACTACCCCCAGGTCCCTTTCCATTTTTGTTGTTCTTAGTACCCCCAAGTGCATTACTTTGCACTTCTTTGCATTGAATCTGAGCTGCCATACTTTTGACCATTCCTCTAGCCTTGCCAAGTCCCTTCCAAGGTTCACTAAGGTGATATGAGGAGCAAGGAGTCTACAAGGCCCTTAATAGCTCCTATCGTAACTTACAGGATAATAAGTCAATTTATACCCAACTGTTATAAGGTTTTCAAGTCGTATTTTAAATTTTGTTTTGTTTTTGCTGATGATTACGTCCTTAGGTAGGCTATCCATGGATGTTTTATGGGTTGGATAAAAAGGTATTACCTATTCATGTATTTAAACCTTTTGCCTTTTAGTTGAAGTGGATGACCTCTAATATCATATGTCATCCTTGAATTCGAGACCTAGTTCTGTCATAATAAGCAGATCTTGAATGATGTCGAAGAGAAACAATAGATCACCCCTAATATGATGAGTGGCTAAATTCATGAGGTTTAATGAACTGAGCCTGATATCATAAGATTCATTTTAAAGTAGTCCCTGGATGTGTTTTGTATATTTCCTTTCTACCTTTCCTAACACATTGCACTCTTTTTTAATCGGACACCCCAACTGAGCAGCGTATTCCAGATGTGGCCGTGCATAGGCTCTAAATAAGGGCATCATGGCCTTAGGGTACCTTGATTTAATGTTACGTTTGATGGACCATATCACTCTATTTGTTTTTTTAATCACATCATTACTATGATTTGAGTGATTGAGGTCATGGGAGATGCTTACACCAACATTTTTTTCATCAGTGGTTGTCACCAATAAAGAGCCACCAAGCATGTAATTTGCATTGGGATTGTTTTTCCCCAAGTGCATAACTTTGCACTTCCCTGTATTTAACCGCATACCCCAGTCATTAACCCAGACTGTTATTCTATCCAAGTCATGTTGAATAATCGTAACATGGGCTGATGTTGTACATGGACCTGCAATGTTGATGTTGTCAGCATATTTTACTGAATTTGTGAAATGGTTGTGCGTTAAATCAGAAATAAAAGCCTGAAATAAACAAGGTCCAAGGACAGAACCCTGAGGAACTCTGCTAGTAATGTGCCCAAGCTCAGACCTATGTGCGGACACAAGAACCCATTGTGATCTGTTGGAGAGCCAATTACTAATCCAATTTATTATGTTTTTATTGATATTAAGTTTGTGCCGTTTGGTAATGAGTGCCCTGTGTGGCATAACATTGAATGCTTTACTAAAATCAATAAATATAACGTTGCATGGTGTTTTCCTATCCAAATGTGAACTGTTAACTTCATAATAGCATATCAGGTTAGTGAAACAACTTTTACCTTTCTTAAAACCACGCTGGTTAGGATCTTGAATTTCCAGTATTGGAGTAATTTTGTCTTTGTTAAGACTTTCAAGTGTCTTACATATAGCAGACGTAAGGCTAATAGGCATGTAATTATCACAGCCAGTTTTGTGTCCTTTTTTATGGATGGGCACTACATTAGCTAATTTCTGTTCTTTAGGGACAACATTATCAGACAGGCATCCTTCAAATAATAATCTGAATGAGTGAGCAAGACAATCTCCCAATAGATACAAGAGATGACCGGCTAAATTATCAGGCCCAGGCTAGTTTTTCCCTTCAGGGAGAGTAATTTTTTGTAGATAACATCTTCGGAAAAATAAATATGGTTATCACAACTAGTAGGTGGATGCGATGTATTTATTTGTTCAGGCGTGAATATTTTACAAAAATTATTATTAAATACATCAGCCATAGACTTAGGGCCAAGTATTAACTTGTCGTCCAGTAAAAAGGGGCCCACTTGACAGGTAAGTTTTTTTTAAGCAAATGTATATAGAAGTAAAAAAAACTTGCTGTTAGACATATTTGCACCAGGAGCTAAGTTGTACTTCCATCTACTTTTTGATTTCCTAATAGTAGTTTTACATTTTTTGGGGGGGGGGATTTCGAGAGAGTCCAGTTTTCCTTAGTTTTAGCCTTAAGGTACCTACTGTATTTTTTGTCTTTTAGTTTCAGTAATCTTTGTATTGATTTATTCATCCATTTGAGGATAGAGTTTGGGATTGTTATATTTCTTTCTTGATGGAATATAGGTATCTCTTAGTTCAATTAATATATCCTGAAGGATAAGCTATCCTGTATAGTGCTGAGTATTAAAGAGAGAATCCCAATCAATGTTTTTAAGTACATATTTTATTGTGAGAATGTCACCTTTATCATATAGATAGATATTTGTTGAATTAGAGTTATAAGCATAATACCTTGGTGCTATAAACAGAATATAATTATGGTCACTTCTTCCAATAGGTGGACCTACAGTAATGTTGTTCAAGACTACATCATCGTTACAGATGACCAAGTCTAGTAAATTGTCCCCTCTAGTTGGTACTGTTAGGCATTGTTTCAAATGTAGCTGGGCGCAGGTAGACATTTATTTCCCTTAACAGGATGAGGCAGATGGATCAGACCATGAATTCTCAGCAAGATTAAAATCTCCTAATATATAGTTTCGCCTTGTTCTGCTGCTACTTCGAACTCTGAGCAGACTGCCTCAAAGATCTCAGTTGATGAATATTAGGTAACATGGTAATTTATGCAGGAGCAACTTAAGGGTCCAAAGACCAGCATGGAACAAGCATCTAGTGGTGGTAGATGTCCAACCAACAGCTGCATACATATCACAGTGGTGAGTACGGTAGGTGGAATTGGTAATGAATCATAACGCGCGGTGGTAGAGGACGTCCAGCTTGCTTAGACATGAGATTGTAGCGCAAGTATAAATTAAATCACTGTAGTCAAGTAGGGGAAGGAATGTGGCCTGATACGGGTCTCAATGGAGAAGAAAGATCTATTTCTAAAAAAAGGATCCTAGTAAGATAACAATAAAGTCTTTTGGTAGGACAGTGGAGGGACCAGAGGAGGTACTACAAGAGAAAATAATTGCTTTCGTTTTCTTAGCATTAAGGAGAAGCTTGCCTTTTATCAGATTATTTTCGAGCTGAGCAAAGTCGGCTTATAATACATCCCTGATTAAAGTTGAACCAGAGGTATACAGAACAGTATCATCCGAAAAGAAGTGCTGGTTGGAGCTAGTTATGTGAGAATCAAGATTGTTGATGTACAGAGAGAACAGGATTGGGCCTAGAATGGAGCCTTGGGGGACTCCTCTGACAACAGGCAGAGAATAGGCCATCCGCTTTGACTTTGTGTTCTCTGATAGGTAACTAGTGAACCACTGAGTAGTGGATGGAGTGACACCTAAGTTAGACAGACAAGTGACTAAGAGGTTGTGATCAGCAGTGTCAAATATTTTACTGAGGTCCAAGAAGACTGCGCCAGTAATCATCTTAGCATCCATGACAGAGATCCAGTCATTAGTTACTTTAGCCAGTGCTGTGATTTGCCCGGAAACCAGATTGAGCTGGGTTAAGGAGTGGAAAGATTTCGATGTGAAGTTTTAATTGGTTATAGATCAATTTTTCGAAGGCGTTAGAGAGGATGGGCAAGATGGACATGGGCCTATAGTTGTTCAGATCACATGGGTCCCCAGATTTAAATAGGGGGAGGATGCGGGCAGATTTCTAGCAGGTCTGAACTAAAGCAGAAGTGATGGAGAGGTTGAAGATATGGAGAATGGGGGCAGTGAGATGGGCATAGCCTAGTCTTAGGAAGAAAGGTTCAAGACCGTCATCCCCTTCGATCTTTCTGGTATCAAGTTTAGGAAATGAATCTTCAACTTCTCTATAGTTAAGCGTACACAATTGAAAGGGACAGGATGAGGTGCAGGTTGTCTGGGAGGAGCTAGACTGACTCTTTGCATAGCTAGCAAAAGGTGAGGAGTTGAAAGCTAGACTGGCTGTGACAAAAAGCGAGTTAAGTTTTTCGAGAACTTGAGAATTACTTTCCACTACCCTGCCATTTGTAAGTATCTTCGTTGAAACGGAGAGGGCAGTGGGCTGCCCTTCAATAGATTTGAGTGTTCTCCAAATATTGTGTGAGTCCCCGTTTGCCTGTTCAAGGGTAGAGATGTAGAAGTAGGCTTTGGCAGAGCGAATGCTTTTTACACAGGCATTCCTAGCTGCTCTAAAGGCCTGCCAATCTGCAGGGCTCTTGGACTGCCTAGCTTGAGCCCAGAGCTTGTCCCGGTTAGTAAGAGCTGCCTTAAGTTCTGAGGTGAACCAGGGGTGAGAGTTTTTAGCTCCCTAGCTTTGATAAGGGGGGGCATGCTTATTTGTCAGAATGGCAAGGTTGTCATTGAGGAAAGAGACAGCCTCGTCAACATTTTGGTAAGGTAAAGATCTTGCCATCTGACCTCACCCAAGTCGGATAGGAAATTAGCTGCATTGAACTTGCGAAAGGACCGTCAGTGTGATGCAATACATCAATGAGCAAGGGGGAATTCACTCTTATCCCCTCTGCAGGGAGGCAATGAGAGTTTGGCATTGGGCTATGGAACATGGTCTAGAACTGTCAACAGTACATGTTACAGGTGCCCAAAATGTTTTGGCAGACAGGTGATGCAGGTCCCAGTCCAGGATGCATAAGTGGGAACTACTGACCTTGATGGATGAAGACCTGTTTGGCAGAAGGGGTTGTCCAGAGTTGGATCTTTTTGCATCCACACTCAGTGCAGAACTGTCGCTTTTCTGCTCGCTTGCTCCAGGGCCTGGAGTTTTCTGGTGAGACGTGGTATCCCTCTCTTGGACAGAGAGGTTCCTGTATACCTTCTGTCTAATTCAGAGGGTGCTACTCAAGCTGTAGATGTAGGGGGCTACTCTGATACTCTTTGCTCCCATGTGACCTCAACAGATCTGATTCATCTTACTGCAGCAGCTACCTGTGAAACCACTGGTGCCTTTGCAAGGGTCTACTGTCCCAGGAACCGGGAACCCTTGTCCATCCAGACCTCATATCTCCGTTATCTACACGCATGGTTCCTGAAGACATAGTCATTTCATGTTTTTTGGTGCCCCAAATAGTGACTGATAGCCTTCAACCAGGTCCACTTATTTTATGAAGTGGAAACGGCTTGCTCTATGGGCCACTTCTCACCACCTGGATCTGTTCAGTTCTCCAGTTAATCAGGTCCTGGATTATCCACTGTCCTTAGCGGATACAGGCCTGCAGTATACCTCAGTCATGGTGCACTTGGCTGCCATTTCAGCTTTCCATGTGTCTATTGAGGGTTGTACAGTTGCCCAGCTGGAGTTGGCCCATACGTTCTTGAGAGGAATTCTACATCTGAAGCCTCCCATTCGTAATCCAGTCCCAGCTTGGGACCTGCATTTTGTTCTGGAAAAGCTTACTTTGGCTTCTTTTGAGCCAGTCACAACTTGTGGCTTACATGTTCGTTCTTGGAAAGCATTGTTAGTTGCAATCTCTTTAGCTTGAAGGATTTCAGAGCCACAGGCCCTGATGTGTGAGCCTCTTTATTTGATTTCCTGCAAAGACAGGGTGTCTTTGTGAACTAAACTAAGTTTCTGCCAATGGTGGTTTCTTAGTTTACTTTAAATTAAACCATTCTCCTGACAGCTTATTATCCGGAGCATGCCAGTCCAGGTGAAGCACTGCTCCATACTAGATGTACATGGAATACTTGGGTACTATATACACACACTGTACAAAGGACTGCAGAAAATCCTTGAAGCTTTTGGTTTTTGTTCGCCCCAGGAAGGAGGGCACCCCAGTTTCTAAATAGTACCTGTCCAAGTGACTAGCCAGCTGTATTACTTTTTGTTACAGGAAGTGAGGTAAGGAACTTCGTGGGTAGTTCATGCTCATTCCACAGGAGGCATGGCCACTTTTGTTGCTTGTTTTAAAAATGTCTCTGCTGCAGATGTCTGTGCAGCTGCCACCTGGAGTACTGTTCACACCTTCACTACACACTACAGTTTGGACATTGCCTTTCAAAAAAGGGCTGGCTGTGACCTAGCTGTGCTACAAGGCCCACTCTCTTGTGGCTGTAGGCTGTAGCCGCGCCCCCCCCTCCCCAGTCTGTTCACTGTCAGTACTGCTTGGTACTTGTTCCATAGGTGTGGCCTGATGAAAGAGAGATCCTCAAAGAAGATAGTAGAGTTATATGTACTGTGACAGTAGACCTTTGAGAGAATCTCTTATCAGGCCATGCCATCCCACCCTCCTTCCCCCTTATGGGCCTGAGACTTCAGCTTTTGCTGCCTCTATCTCCATTTTAGTCTACCTATTGCTCACTGCCTCACCTGGGTTCGTAGAGTACTGGGATCTCTCCTGGTTTCCAACAGAAAGGTCTTCCGAGCATGATCTCCAGCATGGAACTGAGGAGAAGAAGGGCCGCCCACGCCTGAGAGAGCCAACGTCCGACATCCTCATAGGCAGCCCCCGGTGAACTGCTTGCAGAAGTTTCCTTGTGCTCCTAGTGCCTGGCGGCTTATAGATCTCCCTTCTAGGAAGGCTCTTGCAGCAGGCCACACTGGCAGGATTAAGCCGTCGGGCACCAGGACCACACGGAAAACTTCTAGCTAGCAGTCTACCACAGGGGACCACCGACATCAGTCAGCTGATGTCAGCCTAACCTATAAAGGTGGGCGGTCCCCCACACCTACCTCAGTTCTTTTTGTGCCGTTGAGCTGTGCACGTCGGACCTTAGCGGACGCCACAGTTACAGTCTACTACCATTACTCGCGCTTGCCACACTTTTTTCTTTTTCTTTCAGGAAATCTTACCAGTAGTTTGTTTCGTTTGCCCCCAAGAGACTGGGCACTTCTGTTTCCAAACAGTGTTTAAGTGTTTAGCCAGTTGCACTGTTTAGTGCAATTGCAAGTACAACAAACCTCTTTTGGGAGTGGTCAAGGGCCATTCCACTAGAGGTAAGGCAGCCTCAACAGCTTTCTTCAGAAATGTGTCTGCTGTGGACATTTGTGCAGCTGCCACCTGGAGTTCTGTCCACACCTTCACCAATCATTACAGTCTGGACATCGCCTCTTGGTGCAGGGGCAATTTCAGCCTAGCAGTACTTCAGGGCCTTTCTCCTGAGCTCTTGACTGCTGATTTGTCGTCTTTCCTGTATCTTTTTTTCTTGGTGTTACCCAGTATTTCTTGGGACTCAGTGTGGCCTGCTGCTAGAGCCTTCCTTGAAGTAAGATAGAACAGTTATGTAAAAACTTATTGTAACCGTAGATCTTAAAGAGAAGCTTTTGCAGCAGGCCCTGCTTTCCCACCCTTCTTCCCCCTGCTGCTCTTTTTTTTCTCACACTACTTCTGCCTTTCTTTTGGCTCTAGGGGAATCCTCCTTGGTTCTCCATTTGCTGCCCATATGGGGTCTCCAGTGGGATAATGAGGTAAGTGTGGGGGACCGGCCACCTTTCTAGGCTAGGTTGACATCAGCTGACTGACAGCGGTGGGCTGTCCCCCATGGTAGACTGCTAGCTAGAAGTTTTCCATGTGGTCCTGTGGCCTGCTGCAAGAGCTTCTTTTGAAGATGTACTGTTGCGGTAAGTTCTTATGCCACTGTACTTTCCAGAGGTATGGCCTGATGAAAGAAATTCCCTCAAAGATCTTTTATAACAAGTACGTAGGGATCTGGATGTGGCGCACTGTCCACATTGTTGCAGTCTGCTGTTCCTTTTAAGTCTTGCTGGAATGTCTTCAAGCTAAACTTCTCCCACAGACCTGGGTGATATCCTCCTCGGCTCCGCCCCATGACATCAGGTCTTCCTTTTCTCTGGAAAAGTCTGTTCTCCTCCTTTGCAGCTCTGAGTGTGCTGTGTAGGCCAGAATTTTTCTACGTTTCAAGCATCTTGAGCACAGGCAAAACAAAAAATGGAGAATGACGAACCACAATCTGGTCCAGTCTTTGTAAGGTGCATCACCTGCAACGTAAAGATGTCCTGAATGGACGCGCATGCTTCATACATCTACTGTCTCGGGTAACAGCACGACCTGTAGGCTTGTGGGTTGTGCAAGACACTCTTAACCTCCCCATACACAGTTTTTGTATTTTTCTTTTTACTCCCTTCCCCAGGGCCACGGCGTGCATGCGTGCATAGTGTGTGGAGGCATGCACACACCAGGATCCAGTGGCCCCTCTGCCATTCCGGACTTTTGTCGCCACTGCTGACCGCCGACACTACCAGCCGGGACTATGGAGGCGGGCATCCACCCCATGGAAGGAGAGCCAAGGCTCAGTCCCATTCCGACCCGACCCCCCTCCCCCGAGCGGCACCCAGCGGCACAAGGCCATTCCCGGGTCCCCGACATGGCGCGAGGTAAGGCGGCTGGCGCCTCAACCCTCTGCGCCACCGGGCCGGCTACTTTGCCTTTCTCTCTTGAGGATCGGTACACCTGCTTCCTCCTTGGTCAGTTGGACAAATGGGACCCTCCATCCACTCTAGGGATGCCTGCAAAGCGGTGTCAGCAGCTGTGGGTTAAGCCTCCCAGCTTGTGGCCCTGGAGGAGGTGGCATTGCAGGCCACTGCAATTTTCTTCTTGGCACGTGCACTGCTTCCAGTTGGTGCCAGCGCTGGGGCTCCATTTACTGGTTTCCTTAGGGACATGTGCCAGACCCATCAGACCCTTGGGGAGCGCCTTCATGAGGGGACAAATATAAGAAAAACAAGCAAATCTGTCATCAGTCATGGGACTGGGAATGAGCACGCTCTTCCCACTCTCATGAGCACTTGATGGCTGTCGAACTCTTGGCCAAGCCTTCCGTGGTCGAGGGTCAGTTTGCCAGCTCCATGGTACCCTGTTGGGCTTGTTGGCCATGACACAGGCCAACCAGTCAGGTGGGTACACCATACGCATTATCAGACATCACCGAGGATGACTCTATTCCGAGGACTCTGGTTCCTTCAGCCCTCTCTTAGGAGTAGTAGTAGAAGCCAGTTGAACTGACTGCCTGCCTGCTTCCCAAGTGTTACACCCATCATGGGTTCTGCAGAAGGACCCAATCCGTGTCCTGTACATGACCTCTCCTCATGCATCCCCTTCATGTTGACACTCCAGGTCGCGGTTGCAGTCACAGTCTAGGGGTTCTTTGCATTCCTGCGCTTGGCCTTTGACCAGGAAACGCAGTCAGTGCTGCTTTTCCTCTTTGTCCTCGGATGATGAACAGATTCATCACAAGTTGCGTTGGCGCTACGAGGAGCTCATGTGGCAGCAATGGATTTTCGGCCATGGAAGGCCTGTCCTGCGGGCCCCACCGCTTCCCTGATCTCCTTCAGCCTGGCCCACTCTAGTCCTGCTGAGAGTGGTAGTGCCTATGCTGGTTTCTCCACTGTTCTTGGTGAAGCCATCACCAAACGGCCTTTGCAGGGGGCTCAGACCAAGGTTTCTTGCCTGGCTACTGGTCTTTGTGGTTGATTGTCTATTCAGATCACCCAGTCAGACCAAGCTGGGGTGGTCAATGGGGAGAAGTAGCCAAGGGTGGTATTCGAGGAGTATTCGGACTCTGATGGGTCCTCTATGAAGGCCTCTAGTACTCCACGATTCGACCACAAGTCGAGAGAAGAGCTTATTGCAGAGCACGATCGGGTCTCCTTTGGGGCTGTGCTTAGACTGATCTCTGAATCAATGGAGGATCCCTCTGGAGCTGGTCCAGAGTGGGCCACGTACTCCCGTACGTGGATCATCGACCGGGATGTCTTTGAGGTGTGGTGGGGGGGTGCCTTCTTTGTGGTGGAGGTTATCTTAGGTCCCACGTTGGAGCTTTGTCAACATCCAGCTTTGTGTGCCATACCTTCAACCCATATTGTCCGCAAATACAAGGTCCTGACTGGGTCTCTCCTTTTATTTTTGGCTCACCCTTTGGCCGAGGGACTGATAGCAGACTACATCATTCGTAAGACGGGGTATGTCAGGGCTGTGGACAGTCCCTTCAACAAGGAGTCCAAGGAGCTGGATCACGCAGGGAAAAAGGTCTGCCCTGCTTCCTTGGGTCTCTGTCAGGCAATTTCCATCTTGCTGGTGGCCAACTTCAGACACCCTCTCGTGTGTCCTGGACCAGGCCCTTCTCCACATTCTTGTGGTGGTGCAGTCGGCGGACAGGATGGTCAGAGACCAGGGTCGCTCTGTAGCCATGCACCAGCTTCAGACCGCTTTGGACATAGATGACTCCTAACTCCCGTCTGTAGCGGCAGCAATCAGTATACGCTGCGGATTTCCACCCTTACAGTGGACACCAACACAAACTGTCCGATGCCCCCTTCTTGGGCACTGACGTGTTTTGTCTGGGGGTGAATGGACACCTCAGTGGGACTGAGAAGTCCAGTGCCATCCTGGACTTAGTGACGTCCTCATAGAAGGACCCCAAGGAACACAAGCCGAAGAAAGTACAGTTATGTAAGAACTTAATGTAACAGTAAATCTTACTTAGAGGGGGCTCTTGCGGCAGGCAACATCAGTAAGACTGAAGCTGCCAGGCACCAGGACCACGTGGAAAACTTACAGATAGCAGTCTATCACGGTAGACCATCCCCGCCAATGTCAGCACACTGATGTCCTCCTATCCAATAAAGGGGGCGGTCCCACATGGCCTACCTAGTTTCTTTTTCTGCTGTCGACCCATGCTAGTCAGACTTCCACAGACACCTGCTTCAGTTGACTGTCATTTTCTTTGCGTTTACCTGCGGTTTATTTGCTTTTTCTTCCTAAGTCTTAACATCAATTTTCAGTGTTTTTCTCCATCTCATGTGTCTTCTCCTCCAGCCTCTTCTTCTGACCGGCCTACTAAGTGCACCTGAGGCAAGCAGATTCCCACCAAAGATGGTCACTCTTCCTGCCTGCTCTGCTTAGGCCCTAACCACGACACCGAGGCCTGCAAGCACTACCAGGATTTCTAGCAGGCCACATGGAGATGCGGCTTGAAGACCCTCCCAAAGTCATTTTCTTCAAAAACTCGCAGGGATGGAGAAGGAGCTTCAGGTTAAAAGCCCTTCCACTTCCCTTGGGCATCTTCTTCTTCTTTCCAGAAGGAGAAGTTGTCCAGTGGTAAGCACAAGCACTGGGACCATCCATAGTCAGCCTTTTGCTCGCGGTTGCCACACAGAACGGTTTCCACCTCTGGGTCTTCCTCCTGCGAGGAGTTGGCCCCTCCTTCCTTGGCGGCACTTACACCCTTTTGGTTGCTGGTGCTACAGCTGCCTGTCCTCATTGATATCACGGGTGGCAGCTCCTTGGGGCAGCAGACTTCATAAGTCCATACTCTGCCCTCCAGTCCCATGGGGCCTCAGCGGAAGCTTGACTGGAGCTGGAACTTCCAGAGGTGGGTCTTCGCCTGTTGCTTTCATCGGTTCCCGATTCCGGGGCCTGCGCTAGTCCTTACAGGTATCACCCGGAGCAAACGCTTGCCTCCTCCTCTGCTCAGGTGATGCCTCTGCCCCTGCCTCGGGACCACCCCCGCCGTACCTACCGTGCCTGTTTCTCTGGCCTGACACCAGCCTTCACCATCTAGGCCGGCCTCACCTACACCTCCAACTCCCTGACTGTTGTCGTCTCAGCCTGCACATCAGCCGACACCCGCTGGCCCTCCCAGGGATCTCCAGACTGCACCTGCTGGAACAATGCCAGGGTACCCTACGTTGACTCCTCCACAGACATATCCGTACTCTCCTCCCCAGTACTCTTATCCACCTTACAATCCACCTCCACCGGTGGATTATAACTCCTCAGTCATAGATTGGTGAACCTTTATGAAGGACTAGGATGCACCCAGATGGCCTTCTCTTCCTCCTCCACCCCAGGACCCCTTCCTCAAGACCCAGACCGGGCAGGACCTAGCAACCTCCGCATCACTGGATCTTCTGGGGGTTACAAGGGGACTTTGGGCCAGCATAGAAATGACCGTCATCCTCAGACGCCAGTCCTAGACAGCGATTAGTCTGGGGAAGATGCCTCCTCCTCCTTCTCCGAGGCATCTGAGGATTTGAGAGGCTCTTCTGATGGGCAGCAGCCTCCCAAGGAGACCCTCAGGTCTCCTCCTGACAGTCTCTCTTTCCTGGATGTGATGCGCCATATATAATCTGTCATGTGATGGGAGGAACTCGACCCGGAGTGCCGTCTGGCCATTTACCTCCAGAAAAAGGAGACCCTCCCTTTGGTGGTTCCTCTTCTTAGTGATTCATATGATGATGTGACTAAGGCTGCGTGGAATCATCCCTTGACCACCCCAGCCTTGGCCAAGAAGGCAGATCGACTTTACAGTGTGCCAGTGGGCAGACTTCCTTGGTGAGCACCCCATGTCAGACTCTGTAGTCATGAACGTGGCTCAAGATCGCACTAAGAAACCCAAGCACCTCAGCACCCACCCTCCAGACAAGAAATCCCGCCAGCTGGACCAATTGGGCAAGCGGGCATATTCCTCTGCCACTCTGGCCGTCCGGGCCCAAAACTGTTTGGCCCATACGGTGCAGTATCAGAATGCCATTTGGAACCAGATGAGGGATCTAGTTCAACCCCTCCCTGAAGATTCCACTAAAACACAACTCTTAAAATCTGGTTTGGACATGGGCTACCATGTGCTGAGAGCTGCCTATGACACTGTAGATGCCCCCGTGTGTGCGGCAGCAGCAGGGACCTACATGCACTGCCATTCTTGGCTCAGGGTGTCTGATTTTGCCCCGGATGTGCAGGCCAGAATTATGGACGCCCCTTTCTGTGGCTTTGTTTTGTTTTGGTGAGATGCCCAGGTTATCATCTCTTGCCTCCAGGAATCGGGCATGACCCTGCGGTCGGTACATTACATATCCCAACCGATGTCTTCCCAACATCAGTCGTTTCGCCGGTTCTCTCGCTAGCTTTACAAGGGCCAACGGCTGAAAGGACCCTTTAAGCGTAAGACAGATACCCTGCCAGCTGGAACAACTGCCCATCAGGGCCCCCAGAATGCCTGCGGCCACTCTGCCCACCCAGGCTCCACTGCCTGACTCTTTGCCTGTCCCTCTCCCCCAACAGAGGCCTTGGGGAAGCCGGTCTGGGGTCAATTCTCCCTATACCTGGACAGTAACCTCAGACCAGAGGGTATTCCAGATAATCGAAAGAGGTCACACCCTCGAATTTCTGGAACCCCCTCCAGGAAACCCTCCATCACCCTCCCATTATCCTTGGGACCACATTGCTCACATTTGAAAAGGGATCCCGGCTCTCCTGCAAAAAAAGGCCATAAAGCCGTTCCCTGAATCAAACAGTGAAAGGGTTCTACTCCCACTTTGTCCTTGTCCCCAAGAAGACGAGGGGTTCAGGATGATGACTCTACAGGAACTTCTGCCCCTCCTTCAGCAGGGGGACTGGCTCTGTTCCCTGGATATGCAGGATGCCTACCTCCATATCCAGGTTTTCTAAGCTCGCCGGTGCTTCCTTCACTTCTGCTTCCAGGGGGACCACTTTCAGTTCCGGGCCCTTCCTTTTATCCTTTCCTCAGCACCTCAGGTTTTCACCAAGTGCCTAGCGGTGATAGCTGTGGCTCTGAGGAGGCAAGGCTTTTATGTGTTCCCATACCTGGATGATTGGCTGCTCACAACCCCCTCCAGGGATCTCTTGCTACAGACCCTGGAAGGCACCTTTTGGCTCTTCCAGACCCTAGGGATCACAATCAGCCTACCGAAATCTTGTCTCTCTCTCTCTCTCTCTCTGCCAGTGCTTCCAGTTTATAGGAGTGGTTCTTGACGCGTTCCAGGGCACAGTCTTTCTGCCAGAGAACAGAGCAGAGCGCTTGATAGTGCAGGCCCTGCTGGTCTCCTCCACTTGTCAGGTACCAGCCAGAGTGTTTCTTTGTCTGCTGGGGCACACAGTTGTGGCTATAGCCGCTATTACCCTGGGCCGCCTCCATGTGAGGGTTCCCCAGTGGACTTTTCGATCCCAAAGGGACCAACGCACCGACAACCTGGATCAGCCGGTGCTGGTTTCAGCCGCAGTGAAGAGGACCTTGGAGTGGTGGTGGAACCCCGTCAATCTCCTGAAGGGGATCCCCCTCTTTGTTTTATCTCCTTATTTAGCCAACCGTCAGACCCAGGGCACTTGGTTCGAGATGGAGCAGTATCTCAACAATAATGTGTAGGAGATGCGGGCAGTTCTGTATGCCCTGCAGTCCTTCCAGACCCACATTCTTCCTGGCCCCCCTAATTGTGCAAACGGACATGTCCGTACTCTTCTACATCAACAAACTGGGGGGCACTCACTCTTTCTCCCCTTTGTCAGGAGGCCATGATGGTCTGGTATTGGGCCATCGAACATGACCTGGAACTTTCTGCCGTCCATGTTCCAGGCATCCAACACATCCTGGCTGACAGTCAAATAGGTCCAGGTCGGGCTGCATGAGTGGGAACTCCTGCCCTTGGTGGGCGAAGACCTTTTTGACAGGTGGGAACATCCAGAGGCAGACCTTTTTGCATCGCCTCTCAACGCGAAACTGACGCTTTTCTGCTTGCTCAATCCAGGGCCTGGAGTTTTCTGGCGAGACCCCGTTGTCCCTCTCCTGGAAAGGGAGGTTTCTGTATGCCTTCATGCTTCTGCAGAGGGTTCATCTCAAGCTTCAGTCAGAGGGGGGTGGAGATGATCCTTATAGCTTCCTACTGGCTAAGTCATATTTGGTTCCCCCTGCTGCAGCACCTGACAGTGGAGCCTCCAGTTCCCTTGCTCCTGTACTCCGGCTTACTCTCCCAGAAGCAGGGTGGCCTGGTCCATCCAGACCTCAAGTCTCTGCATCTTCATGTGTGGCTACTATAAACTAGGCTATCATCTGTTTTTGAGTTTTCTTTCAGGGTTGCTGATGTCTTGGTGTATGCCAGGAAACCTTCCATGAGAGCCACCTATGCCATGAAGTGGAAGCGCTTCTCCATATGGGTCACCGCTCATCAGCTGGATCCCTTCACCTGCCCACTGGATCAGATTCTGGAGTACCTCCTATCCCTATTGGACTCTGGTCTGGGATACTTGTATCTTAAGGTGCACCTTTCCGCCATCTCTGCATACCATACACTTATTGAAGACAAGGCTGTTGCCCAGCTAGAGGTATCCTGCACATTTTTGCGGGGTATCTTGTGTCTAAAACCTCCCATTTGGGACCCCGTCCCTCCATGCGACCTTCTTTTTATGTTGGAGAAGCTCACTGTGTCTCCCTTTGAACCAACCGTGAGTTGCGATCTGTGCTTTCTGTTGTGGAAAACGTTATTTCTAAGGGCGTGGATACGTTGTTCTATCCACAGTGTCTGACAGGTACCTTGCCGCTTTAAGATGGGCCAGAAAGTCTTCAAGCTGGCTCCTCCTACCCACCTGGGTGGTGAAACTCTCTGCTCTGCCCCATGATGCCAGATCTTCCTTAGCGCTTGGAAGCATCAGGTTCCCTCCTTAGCACTCTCACGTTTTGCAGGCCCTGGCTCTAAAAACTTCAGATTTTTTCCTAAACTTACTTTGAAACTCATTCGAGGTCAGTCTTCACCCTCTTCCCTCGCGGCTGCGAAGGAGGACTACTGTTCCCGGGTTCCGCCGGTGCCCCTGTGGGCAGAAGATGTTGTGTACTGACCCCCACGCCTCATGCGTTTATTGTCTCCTTCATGACCACGATCTGCAGGCTTGCGAGATGTGTCTGTCCTTTTCTCCATCAGTGCTCGAAGACTGCGTTGCCAGACTCCAGCTGGGGCGACCGGAGAAACGGTACCTGAAGGAGGCCCATTTGGTGGTGTCCACAGTGGCGGGCTCAGCGGAGCAACTTGAACAGCTCATGACCCTCGAGGAGGAGGCGGCTCACGCCGTGGTGAGCTCCTCTTCAGCTTCGGCATTTATTCCGCTCCAACTGGACTCTTCTTACATGGCTTCCCTTCAGGAGCTGTGCCAGTCCCTCTTGACTAAAGGGGAGGGTCCTTCTGGGTCTCACACCCCTTGGTCCTGGAAGAAGGATCCAAAAAAGGTAAGGCCCACCGTCAACGCTCTTGGGAGCGGGAGAGATCTTGTTCTCCGGACCGTTGACTCTCTACTTCGGTCGATGTTGTGGCCTGGGCCACTGGTTTCACGGTGTCCCCATCATACTAGCTGGCCGAGATGCCTGTTGACACGGCCGAGATTTTTCTTGATCCCACCAACAGGTTGTCGACCGAGGAGGCTAACAACTCTTTCTCTCAGACACCGGTGCTTCTGGTGCCTTCCGAGGACTTGCCTCTCAGACCATTGAGCCGAAGTCCCTGGCCCAGGACCCTGAACCAGAGGGGCAGCGGGTTTCCCTGCTCCTTCCTTGGCCCGCTGCCCGCACTGCCAACAGTCTAGGTCTCAGTCCTCCTCTGCTTTGGGGAAATCCCACCGACATTGGTGGTTTTGGTCCTGACATCACAGAAAGTGGCGCCGCCGCTCTTCTTCCTAATCGTCCTCAGCTGAGGAGAAGCTCTGGCGCAAGTTGCGTTGGCACTACGAGGATCTAATGTGGCAGCAGCTCCTTTTGGGTGGCAGGCAGCAAGCCAACGCTGGCTTCTGCACCGGCAATTAAGTGACTCTCGCCTGAACGTCTGACACCCGACTCCCGCCATTAGTTCCCCGGTCAAGGTCCCGACGCCGATGGCTTGGCCAAAACCGTCTGCCCTGCCCATTGTGGTGGAATCACCGCCTGCCCAGCTGAAGAATGGGGCGTCGACCAAGGAGTTTGGGTTGGCTCAAGGTTTGTCCCATCGGTTGTCGGTCACTCTCTCCCCCGATTGCCCTCGGTGATTGGAGAGTGGCTCATGCAGTCACCAGCTGTATGCGGACTCTTCGGAGTCTGAAGACTCCTCGTTGCATTCCCGTCCAGTCAACCTGGAATCCTGGGGGGGTGTCTTTCTGTGGACGAGAGCCCCCACCTCGTTCCTTGGTATTCTTTGTCTCATCTCGTAGTCCACCGGGATGCCGCTCTAACCAGTGCAGAAACGGGCCAGATGTTCCCTTATGGAGAATCTGAACAAGGGGATTCCCCCATGGAGGCCTTCCCCATAGCCGAGACCATTGTGGGCCCGGCGCTACAACTCTGGCAGCGCCCAGCCTCCTGCCCAGCGCCATTGGCCAGGATGGCCCGCATGTATGTGGTCCCTTCTGGCTTCTTGGAGCACCCCTCGGCCGAGTGGTTGGTGGCAGATTCTGTCTTAAGGTGCTCGAGCAACACGAGGGATGTGGACAAGCCCCCAGATAAGGAGTCCAAAAAATTGGACCTCAGGGAAAAAGATTTATACTGCCGCCTCTTTGGGCCTTCGCCAGGCCAGCTAGGCTGTTATGATGGCACACTTCTCTCATGCCCTGTTGGCCTCCCTGGATGAGGTGCTCCCTCATCTCCCGGCTGACCTCCAGACCATGGTCAAGCAGGTCCAGGATCAGGAAAGGGCAGTGGCAAAGCACAAGCTCCAGACGGCTCTGGACATTGGAGACTCTTGTGCCCATTTGGTAGCGGCTGCAGTGGCCATGCGCCGCAGGGCTTAGTTGCGGATCTTGACCTTCACGGCAGACACCCAACACAAGGTTGCAGATGTTCCCTTTTTGGGCACCGACCTGTTCAGGCCCAGTGTGAAGGGCCACCTCCAGCGCATTGAAAAATGTAGTGCCACCCTAGATTCGGTCACATCTGTACAGAAGGCCAAAGGCCGCCATCAGCAGTGTAAACCCTTTTGTCCCTCCGCTTTTGATGCAAGACCTGCTAAGCAGCACCAACAGCAGAGCCAGCAGGTTCAAACTTGGCACCCTAGAGCCAAGTCCGTCGCTTCCTCAGTCAGGAAGCCCTTGGGGAAGGGCCCCAGCGGCTCTTCGACCGGTCTCTCCTCCTCCAAGCCTGCCCAGTGACGGGTTGTGGGGTGCTGCCCCCAACCTCGTCTCACATTCCCTGGGTCCCCTGTGGAGGGCTGGCTCACTCAGCCACTTCTTTTCCGCCTGGTCCGCTATCAGCACGGACCGCTGGGTGCTGCAAGTGGTCGGCAGGGGCCTGTCTCTGGAATTCGAGCAGGTCTCTCTCTTTTGAGCCCGTGCCCCACAGGGGGCTACCTGGTCCGTTGCCTCCCAGTCGGCTGTCCGAGCCACATCGACCAGCTCCTCCACAAGGGAGTGCTCAGCAAGGTTGCAGATCCTCCTCCATGCCCAGGGTTTGTTTCCAGGTACTTCCTGGTTCCAAAACGGTCAGGGGGGGGGGCTGGCCCCCATTCTCAATCTGCACGACCTGAACAAGTTCCCAAGGCTGCGCACCTTTCGGTTGGTAACCCTGGCTCGGATCAATCAATCAAAATCTTTATTTAACTAGGTGATCACCGTTGAGCATAACTCATTTTTGAGGTGGACGTGGGGTATACAGGATAAGACAGATCAGGAAGATACAATGAACAATATACAGGCAGGAATATAATACAATATAAATAAAAAATATATGCGGTGATAAGGGCATATACAGTAATGAAAGACAGTTGGAATCTGGGTCGGGGAACTAAACTGGTAACACATCGTACAAGTATATATGAAAATATACATGAATAGATATAACAGTCGATGGGTGCAGTAGATTAAAAGGCCCCCACTAGTACACTATAAGTAAAGATAATACCATCCCTGGAGCAGGGCAAGTGGTTCTGCTCCCTGGACTTCCAGGACGCGTTCTTTCACATCCCATTCCGTCCATCTCATCAGTGTTTTCTCCACTTTTGGGCAGAGGGAACCCTCTACGAGTTCTGGGCCATGCCCTTTGGCCTCTCATCAGCTCCCAGGGTCTTCATCAAATGCGTTGCAGTGGCGGCAGCATTCCTGTGTTGCCCAGGGGTCCGGGTCTACCCTCACCTGAAGGACTGGTTGATAGCATGTCCCTCCAGGTTGGAGGTGGAGTGGTCCAGAGATCTGGCCCTCCAGGCTTGCTCTCAACTCTGCTTCCTCATCAATGAGGCCAAGTCAGAACTCATGCCCTTGCAGGTGATTCAGTTCATCAGGGTGGAGCGCGACTCTTTCCGAGCCAGAGCTCGGCTCCCGGTGGACAGGGCCGAGGTCCTTTCCTCCTTTGCCCAATCATTTCTGGTTGAGCAGTTGCGCCCTGCCCGGGACTTCCTACGCCTTCTGGGTCTCATGGCGGCTTGCACTAGTGTGGTCCATTGGGCCCGTTGGCATATGCGTTCCCTACAGTGGGGGCTGGCCCACCACTGGTTTCAGCGCTTGGGTCATCTAGACCAGCCAGTCTCTGTGACCCAGGAGATGTGGGATGGCCTGCAGTGGTGGCTCGTCCCAGCTCATCTGTGGGAAGAAATCCCGTTCGTCCACCCCATGCCGACTGTCATCCCGATGACCGACGTCTCTCTGATAGGTTGGGGTGCCCTTCTGGGGGAGCACAGAGCCCGCTGACTCTGGTCCCCTCAGGAGTCCCGATGCCACATCAAAACTGCTGGAGCTCCGAACGGTCCGGCTAGCCCTGACTGCCTTCGCTCCGTTTGTTCGAGGTCAAGTGGTCCAGGTCCAGACGGACAACACCACAACCATGTACTATCTCAACAGACAGGGTGGGATGTGCTCCTTGCCTCTGTGCAAGGGAAGCTCTTTGCATTTGGTCTCTCGTGCTCAGCCTGGAGGCAGATCTCCTAGCCATTCATGCGGCAGGAGCCTGGAACAGTCTGGCCGATGCCCTCAGCCGGATAGGCGATGCATCTCATGAGTGATCTCTCCTGCCGGAGATAGTAGAAGACCTGTTCTCCCATTGGGGCACACCTCAGGTGGACCTGTTCACCTCCAGAGAGAACGTCAAGTTGAGGCTGTACCATAGCCCGCCCCGCACAGCAGGGCTCCCTGCAGAGGGATGCCTTCTCCAGGCTGTGGACCCCGGGCCTCTTCTATGCCTTCCGTCCTCTGCCCTTGATCCACTAGGTGCTCCTCAAGATAAGGAGAGACAAGGTGCAGGTGATCCTGGTAGCCCCAGACTGGCCTCGCCAATTCTGGTATCCAGATATCCTAAGCCTCAGCTTCAGGCCCCCGAGGCAGCTTCCAGCCTGCCTGGTCCTGCTCTCCATCAACGAAGGGAATGTACTTCATCCAGACCTTCAGTCCCTGCACCTGATGGCCTGGTTCCTGAGCGGCTAGAGTTCCAGGTCTTGGGTCTTTCCGACGAGGTCCTCAGTGTCACTGAGGCGTCCCGAAAGGAGTCGACCAGAAAATGCTATGCCTTCAAATGGAAGAGATTCTCCATTTGGTGTCAGGGCAAGGGGTTGGACCCCTCGTCCTGTTCGCTGACTAGCATTCTGGACTACCTGTGGTCCCTTTCCCAGCAGGGGCTTTGGTCGATGACCCTCGGGGTGCACCTGGCAGCCATCTCTGCTTACTGGGCATGGGCCGGCAAGCAGTCAGTGCAGGAGAAGGTGGTCTGGTGCTTTTTCAACAGCCTAGATCACATATCCCCTCTGGTGCATTAACCACCACTTCTATGGGATTTGCTGCTGGTATTGGCCAAGCTCATGGGCAAGCCATTCGAACTGATGCACAGATGTGACTTCTATCGCCTGCCGTGGAAGGCCACCTTCTTGTTAGCTATCACGTCAGCCAGAAGGATTGGGGAGCTCCAGGCACTTTCCATCGAAACTCCCTATCTGGTCTTCCACAGGGACAAAGTTGTCTTGCGCCCCCACCCGAAATTTCTTCCGAAGGTGGTGTCGGAGTTTCACCTGAACCAGGTGTTGACTCTGCTGGTGGTCTACCCCAGTCACACCTCGGAGGCCGAGTACAGGCTCCATACTTTGGACCTGAGAAGAGCGCATGCTCATTACAAAGAGTGTATGGCGGAAGTTCAGGGAGAGGTTTGCCAGCTGTTTGTCACCTATGCTGAAGCCGCACCTGGCATACCTGCAGCCAAGCGGACGATTGGCAGGTGGATCACTTCCTGCATTGATCTCTGCTATAGGTTGGCGGATAGGGAGCCTCCCGTAGGGCTTAGGGCTCATTCCACCTGTCATACCACTGTGTTGGTGGCTGCTTCTAGGGAACGTCCCTATCCAGGAAATCTGTAGGGCTGCTACCTGGAAGTCAGCACAGACCTTTATTTCCCATTACCACATCGACCTTGAGTCACACCGGGATGCTGGTTTTGGGACCTCAGTTCTCCAGTCCCTGTTCCCTAAGTAGGGGGTATGCGCCTTGCCTCCCTCCTCCTGGAGAACTGCTAAGAGTCTGCCAGACAGTGTGGATAGAACAACATATTCACGCCCCTAGAAATATAGGTTACTCACCTGTAACAGGAGTTCTAGGAGTGGTATATGTTGTTCATCCACATGGACCCACCCGACCTCCCCGGCTTTGGCGCACAACCTGGCTTCCAGCGGGCTAAATCTGGCGTCATGGGGCAGAATCAAGAGTTTCATCACCCGGGTGGGTGGAAGGAGCCTGCTTGAAGACTTTCCGCCCATCTTAAAGCGGCAAGGTACTTGTCAGACAGTGTAGATGAACAACATATACCACTCCTAGAACTCCTGTTACAAGTGAGTAACCTGTATTTTTAGTTGCTGTTATTTCCACTTGAAGGATTTCCGAGCTTCAGGCTCTGATGTGTAAAGAGCCTTATTTAGTTTTCCACAAAGACAGTGTGTCTTTTTGAACTAATTCTAAGTTTCTGCCTAAGGTGGTGTCTGAGTTCACGCTCAACCAAGTCATCCACCTGCCGGTTTATTTCCCGAATATTCTAGTTGGGGGGAGGCCTTACTGCACACTTAGGGTGTTCACAGGGTGCTCCGTTATTATGTAGTTCGCACCCAACCATTTCATAAAATTGATCAGTTGTTTGTTTCATTCACCCCCAAAAGAGAAGGGGCAACTGGTTCGAAACAGTAATTGTCCAATTGGTTAGCAAACTGCATTGTGTACTGCTGCCTTATGTACAGCAAGCCCTTGTCTGAGGTAGTCAAGGGTCTCTCGACTAGGGGTATGGCTGCCTCTACTGCCTGTTTCAGAAATGTATCTGCTGTGGACATCTGTGCAACTGCCACTTGGAGTTCAGTACACACCTTTGTCTGCCATTACAGCCTGGACATCACTTCCAGGCACAGGGTCAACTTCAGGGCCTTCTTTCCTGACCTGTCTGCTCTTGTTTTCTGACTCCTCCTGGCTGACTCTCAGTTGTGGTACTGCTTGGGACTCAGTCCTGCCGGTGTTGCCTGCTGCGAGTCCCCTTGTAGTACGATAGTACAGTTATGTAAAATTTACCGTAGCAGTAGATCTTCGAGAGGAGCTCTTGCAGCAGGTGCTGCCCCCCCCCCATAGCTGCTTCACCTTTGTATTTAATATACCTTTTGTTGGCTCTGAGGAACCACCTTAGTTCTGCATTTTTACTTTGTGTCGGGGGGCCGCCCCCTTTATAGGATAGGCGGATGTCGGTGGGAACAGTCCTCCATGATAGATTGCTAGCTAAAAGTTTTCTGTGTGGTCCTGGCAGCTTCAGTCCTACTGCAAGAGTGCCTCTCGAAGATCTACTGTTACAGTAAGTTCTGACGTAACTGTTCTATCTTCGAGAGAAGCTCTTGCAGCAGGCCAACACCGGTAGGACTAAGCCGCCAGGCACCAAGACGACACGGAAAACTTTCTAGCTAGCAGTCTGCCACGGCAGACCGCCCACTGCTAATGTCAGCCTCTGATGTAAGCCTGTCCTATAAAGGTGGATAGTCCCCCACACACTCCTCAGTTCTCCTGCTGGAGACCCCGATTGGGCAGCGAATGGAGAACTGAGAGCCAAGAAAGGAAAAACAAAAGTAATGTGAGAGGAACAAGGAGCAGCAGGGGGAAGGAGGACAGGATAGCAGGCCTGCTTCAAGAGCTTCTCTCGAAGATCTACTGGTATAGTAAGATCTTACTTCGAGTGGGAGCTCTTGCAGCAGGCTATTACAATTAGGACTATGCTGCAGGCACTAGGACCCTCCGGAAAACTTTTCAGCCAGCAATACCCAGCAGGGACTGCCTCCGACGTTGGCTCCACCCCGATGTCGGCTCTGGTACAAAAGTGGGTGGACCCATCTCCACCCCAGTTCTTTTCCCACCGCGTCCCGCGCACATGAAGAGTTCTTGCTCATCTTGGCTTGCCAGCCCAGCTAAAGAACCTCGTTTCTTTTGCTGAATTATTTGTTTTCTCCACAGTTTCGACGGTTTTCATTGTATCGACGTATGTCTTCACCGTCATGTCTCCTCTTCGGGACCCCACGTCAGTAAGTGCGGTTGCAGCCGCCAAATTCCATCTAAAGATGGCCATAGGCAGTGAGTTTTTTGCCTGGGGCCTAAACACGACATCGCGGCCTGTTTGGCCTGTAAGAAGTTCACCAGCCAAACCCGGATCTGCTGCTTGAAGGCCCTAAAAGCGTACCTACTGGAGCGGAAAATGGATCTGCACACTTCAGCGGAGAAGCAGAAGAAAAAGGATAAATTTAAGTCATCCTGTGAAAAGGACTGTAGTCGGTCCTGGCACCGGTCCAGGTCCCGGTCCAGCTCCCATTCGCAGCCTTCTTTCAAGACAGCCCATGGGTCGACTGGCTCAGATGAGCATCCAAAGACTAAAGACCAGGCAGGCGAAGGCTGGACCTTCGGGGGAGAGGCCAGCGATGCCTAAGGTGACTCCGCTAAGGGTCACTGTGAAGTCCTCGGAAGCCCAATCTTCGGCCCCACCTTCCAAGGCCCCGGTGCCGCCAGTCAAGAGTGCACCCTCGGAGCCCTAGGACACTCCCGCGCCCCTGGTTGAGACCTCGTCGTCGGTTCCCTTACCAACGCCGGGTGATGGGGCGACAGATCCGGACGCAGCCAGCAAAGAGGCTGCATCACCATCTCCTAAGTCCTCCTCCCCATGGGGGCACAGAACGTGACTCTCCTTCTAAGGTCGATCCGGATATTCCATTTCCAGGGAAGGCAGCCTCTGTTTTTTTTTAAAGGATGGGCTCCAGGATCTGTTTTCCTTCTGGTGGGGGCAGGTCCAGAAGCGGCCCCCCCCGAAGCCGGCCCTGGACCCTTTGGGTGAACCACAGCCAGGAGATGCTTCTTCCCCGAGAGGCCGCCTACACTTCCTCCTCCCAAGGCTCATTCCCGATCACGGTCCATAGACAGACACCGGCGCTCTACCAGATCAGGTAGCCGATGCCGGGTCAGGTCTTACATCAGGAGCCATTCCCGTTCTGCTAGACGGGACCACTTCTGACGTCGGTCCCCACTCTGCCGTCAGTCCCGCGACTGATGTTGGTCGGTGATCCACAGACGTTTGCGTGAGGCTAACCATAAGGATAGGTCTGGCTACTCATCACCCAGTAGCCATTCCTCTTCTTCGTCTTTTACCTCTTCCTTTTCAGGAATTGGGGGTTCTCCGGAAGAGAAGGACCAGCCCCGTTTGCCTCCTGATGATACCACTTTCATGGTTGTCATGAGGCACATCCAGGCTTCCAATGAGTGGGACACGGAGGACCTGATGCGGAACGCTGATGTTTGGCTAAGTACCTGAGGCAGAAGGAGCCTAAACCCTTGGTGGTGCCTCCTTTGGTGGACACATTCCAAGATCTCACCAGAGTGACCTGGAAGAGTCCAGCTTCAGTCCCGGCAGTTCCAAAGAAATCGGTCAGGCTGTATAGAGCCCTGAGGGATAAACCATTCTTGGCCGAGCACCCTCAGGCAGACTCTTCAGTTATTACGGCTGCTCATGACAAATCTAAGCAGCCTAAATACCTCGGCGCACAGCTTCCCGACCCGGAGTCCCGCTGCTTGGACCAGCTGGGCAAGAAAGTGTATTCTGCCTCCACTTATTCAGTTAGTTCCCTGAACTTCCTTACGCACATGGTTTAGTACCAGAATGCATTATGGGAGTGGGGAGAAGAGCTGGTTAATGCCTTGCCAGACTCCAAGAAGAAAACGGAGATTCTGGACATTCTCAAATCGGGCTCGGACATAGGCACACATGTTTTGCACGCCTCGTACGACACTGTGGATACAGCAGCCAGAGTGGCGACGTCCAGTGTCTGCCTCAGGCGCCTTTCCTGGTTGAGGGTCTTAGGCTTTCATCAGGATCTGCAGTCCGGCATCTGGGACTTACCGTTCCAGGGTACCGTTTTGTTTGGGCAGGAGATGGAGTATTTGATTTCTCTCCTCCAAGAGTCAGGCAAATCCATCTGGTCTGTCTGCCAAATGTACCGTGGAGACCAGCGGAGACAGCGAAAGCGGCCATTTCGGAGGCCCTCTGGTGGTTAAGCCTGTAGGAATCAACTGGGCCAGAGAGGAGGCTTTCTGAGGAGAGCCGGCAACCAGCAGCCTGGAGGCGCTCCTCCCTGTGGGCCCAAGTCCTCCCAGGCCTCTCTGCCCACCCCTGGCTCCGCCCAGTGACTCCCTTCCAATCCCCCCTCTCCAGCAGAGGTACCAGGGGAGGTGGTAGGGGGTCGCTTCTCCCTGTACTTTCTGGGATGGAACTCAGTAACTGCGGATAAGTGGGTCCGAGACGTCATATGGAGAGGACACACTTTAGAGTTCACGGAGATTCCTCCAGACACTCCACCAAGGTTCTCCAGATATCCTCCTTCTCATATTCCTCTCACAGAAGGAGAGATGAAGGCCCTGTTGCAGAAAAGGGCAATAGAACCGTTCCTCTGAGACAGCAGAGAAAAGGGTATTACTCCCACTTCTTCCTGGTCCCAAAAATGACTCTGGACCTTCGTTCCATTCTGGACCTAAGCTCACTATATCTTTATATAGAGTACAAAAGGTTCCGGATGGTGACCCTACAAGGTCTCCTTCCTCTGCTGCACCAAGGGGACTGGCTCTGCTCTCTGTACATGCAAGATGCGTTTATGCATATTGGGGTCTTTCCCCCTCACAGGAAGTTCCTGAGGTTCCACTTCTGGGGGGATCATTATCAGTTTCGAGTTCTTCTGTTCGGCCTCTCCTCCACTCCTTGAGTCTTCACGAAGTGTTTGGCAGTAGTGCCTGTAGCTCTAAGGCGTTAGGGGCATTATGTCTTCCCTTACCTGGACGATTGGCTGCTAGTGGCCCCGTCAAGGTCACGCCTGCTTCATGCTCTCAGAGATGCCTATACTCTCTTCCGAGACTTGGGCGTCACCCTGAACCTTCCAAAGTTTTCCCCAGAACCCAGCCAAAGACTTGTCTTTATTGGAGTGGTCCTGGATTCTGTCCAGGGCATGGCTTTTCTACCCCCAGAGAGGGGCGATCGCCTGCAGGAGATAGCCAGATTGGTTCTAGTAACTCCTTAGGTCTCAGCAAGGACCTTCCTCAGACTTCTGGGGCACATGGCGGCAGCCATTCCAGTTACTCCTCTGGCCCGCCTCCACATGGGAATCCCACAGTGGAGGCTCAGGGTGCAGTGGGATCAGTGCTCAGACGACCTCTACCACACGGTCAGAGTCACAGAGCCAGTAAAGAGAATACTTCTTTGTTGTATGGATCCACTCAATTTGGAAAGAGGGGTTCCCTTCCGTCCGGAGCCCCCAAATTAGACCCTTACAAGGGATGCCTCGGATTTGGGGTGGGGGCACACCTAGGAGCCCACCAAACATAAGGCATTTGGAATCCCGAGGAGCGCAAACTCCACATCAGTGGCCTGGAGATGCGAGCGGTCCTCAATGCGCTACGTGCCTTTCAGGAGGACCTCATGCCAGGCTCTCTTCTGGTTCAGATGGACAGTATGGCGGTCGTCTTCTATATCAACAAGCAAGGGGGAGCTCATTCTTAGCCCCTCTGCCGGGAGACGATGAGAGGCTGGTATTGGGCACTGGAACAGCACATCACTGTCTCTGCGGTGCATGTCCCAGGTGTCCTCAATGACCTGGCCGACAGTCTCAACAGATCTTAGTCCAGGGCACACGAGTGGGAACTATTGCATTCAGTAGTGGACCAGCTGTTCGACAGTTGGGGTCGTCCAGATCTGGACCGGTTTGCGTTACCACGCAACGCCAAACTGCCACTTTTCTGCCCACGAGAGCCCGTGCCTGGTGTTTTCTGGCCAGACACGTTGTCCCTATGTTGGACAGGGAGATTTCTTTATGCCTTTCCTCTCGTTCAGAGGGTTCTGTTGAAGTTACTGGCCAAGGTGGCGCGAATGATTCTGATCGCCCCACTGTGGCCTTGGCCGATTTTGGTTCTCACTACTTCAGCGGCTTTCCATGGAACCTCCAATTCCGCTGCCAATATGCTCACACTTGCTGTCCCAGGATCAGGGCTCGCTGGTCATCCCGATCTCCGATCATTGCACCTTCATGCTTGGCTTCTTCAGACGTAACAAAATACAGGTATGGGGTATCACCAGAGGTGGCGGATGTTCTTGTGTCGGCGAGGAAGCCCTCCGTGCGCTCCACTTACGCCATGAAATGGAAACGGTTTTGTTGGTGGACCTCGTCTAACCATCTGGATCCCGTTACTTGTCCAGTGAGTTCTGCTCTTCAGTATCTCCTCTCCTCTCCTTATATCAGCAAGGCTTGAGCTACTCCTCCATAAAGGTGCACATGTGAGCCATCTCGGCTTATCAGGCCCTTTCGGGTGACAGAACCTTAGCCCAATTGAACATGGCCCGCACCTTTTTACGGGAGATTCTTCACATGAGACTTCCGATTCGTGATCCTATCCCACCCTGGGAGCTCCTTTTTGTGTTGGAGAAGCTTACTCTTCCCCCGTTTGAACCTGCAGCGGATTGTGAGCTGCGATATCTTTCTTGGAAGGTTTGTTTTTTGTTTGCCATTACTTCAGCTCGAAGGGTTTCCGAGTTTCAGACTCTGATGTGTAAAGAGCCATACTTAATTTTACACAGGGAAACGGTTTCCCTGAGGACGAACCCTAAGTTTCTTCCGAAAGTGGTCTCGGAGTTGACCCTCAACCAGTTGGTTGACCTTCCAGTTTATTTTCCTTCGCCCTCTAACAGAGGAAGCTCCTTCACACTTTGGACATTCACAGGGCGGCTTAAGTATTACCTTAAGCGAACGGCTAATCACCGTACATCGGAGCAACTGTTTGTGGCCTTTGCGCCATAACACTTGGGTAGGCTGGTGTCCAAGCAGACCATTTCTAAATGGATTTTCCACTGTGTCTCTTACTGGTATGAACGGCACAACAAGCCCCTTCCGGGCCCGGTTAGGGGTCACTCCACCAGGGGAGTGTCTGCTTCCTTTGCCGCGCTGCAGAACTTATCCATTAAGGATATTTGCGCCGCCGCTACCTGGAATTCAGTGCATACTTTCATAAAGCACTACAGCTTGGACATTGCCTCCAGACGCCGTGCAGGCTTCGGCCTAGCAGTCCTTCAGGGACTATTGTCTTGAGCTTCTATGTTCAGCTTCATCTCCACCTCCCAGGGTCGATTACCTCCTTGGCGAGAGACTGCTTGGGATTCAGTCCTAACTGTAATAGCCTGCTGCAAGAGTTCCCACTCGATGTCAGATAGTACAGTGACGTAAGAACTTACTGTAACAGTAGATCTTGGAGAGGAGCTCTTGCAGCAGGTGTTACTTTCCTACCCTCCTTCCCCCTTTGAGGTGTACAGAGTTCCATCTTCGGGCTTCGCTCCAGTCTCCTGTTAGGGCACATTCGCGGGTCTCGGCGGGGGAACTGGGGTGGAGCTGGGTCCGCCCCCTTTTGTACCAGAGCTGACTGGGTGGAGCCAACGTTGAGGGCGGTCCCTGCTGGGTATTGCTGGCTGAGAAGTTTTCTGGAGGGTTCTAGTGCCTGCGGTGTAGTCCTAATTGTAATAGCGTGCTGCAAGAGCTCCTCTCGAAGATCTGCTGTTACGGCAAGTTCTTACGTAACTGTACTTTCTTAAATAAGTGTACTGTCTTACTTCGAGGAAGGCTCTTGCAGCAGGCTAACACCTGTAGGACTGAGTCCCAAGCAGTTCCGGGCATGAACAGGAGAGCAGCACCAGGTGGAGGACAGATCAGCAGCCAAGAGCTCAGGAGAGTAGGCCCTGAAGTACTGCTAGGCCGAAATTGGCCCTGCACCGAGAGGCGATGTCCAGACTATAATGCTTGGTGAAAGTATGGACTGAACTCCAGGTGGCAGCTGCACAGGTGTCCACAGCAGACACATTTCTGAAAGAAGCCGTGGAGGCAGCCATACCCCTGGTGGAATGTCCCTTAACCACTCCCGGGAGGTCCTTGTTGTACTTAAGGTAACAATAAACAATGCAATTGGCATACCATTTAGACAAACACTGTTTGGAAACCGGAGCGCCCTCTCTCTTGGGGGCGAACAAAACAAGCAACTGTTGAGACTTCCTTAAGTTCTTGGTCCGGTGCATGTAGTACTGTAAGTTGCTTTGTACATTCAAGGTATGGAGCAAAGCCTCCCCTGATTAGAATACTGGGGGGGAAGGAATAAATCAGATGGTGGATGGATTGGTTCAATGTAAACTTTGACACCACCTTGGGAAGACACTTAGGATCAGTACGCAAAGAGACCCTGTCTTTGTGAAAAAAACAAATAAGGCTCTTGACATGGAGAGAGGCAGAACTTTGGTAGATTGATGATGATCTCCTAGGCCTGACATTGATGGAAGGTGTATTCCACGGTCTAGACCATGCATTCCCTGGAGGAGGCTGTTAGCAGCCAGTCATCCAGATAGGGGAACACATCAGACCGATGGCCACCACAGCCAGGCACTTGCTGAAGACCCTGGGGGCCGAAGAAAGGCCAAGTGTAGGGTCTGGAATTGAAAATGTTCCCCCTGAAAGTGGAAGGAGAGGAAGCAATGATGGGCAGGAGAAATCTGTATATGCAAGTAAGCATCCTGCATGTCCAGAGAGCAGAACCATTTCCCCTGGTGCAAAAGGGGTAACAGCCCTTGCAACGTGACCAATCTGAAACACTTGTATGCTATGTACAGATTCAGATGACTCAGATCCAGGATGAGCTGAAGATCTCCTGTCTTTCTCGGGGACAAGAAAGAAATAGGAATAAGACCTCCTTCCCCATTTAGCCAGAAGGACGTGCTCTATGGGGTTTTTTGTTTTTTTTTTGGCAGAAGTGCCTGAATTTCCTCCTAGATGAGAGTGAAGTGGGCTGGGGGGTATGAGGAGTTGACTGGAGGATTTTCTGGAGGCCTCTCTGTAAGTTCTAGAGTGTGACCATGCTCTGTGATCTGAAGCACCCAGTTGTCTGTGGTTATGTCCTGCCACCATTAGAGATGGGTGGAGAACAAAGTCTGATAACCTCCCTCAGAACGCTTCCTGGGGGTCGGCTACAGAGTCAGGAGGTGGGGGAAGTGCTGGGAGGTCGATCGTGGGTGCTCGAGGAGCTCTGGCAACAGTGACTGCTGGGACCGACTTTGCTTTGCTCATGTCCTGACCTTTGGCAGGCTGGATTGTTTGTGGGAGGAGCGGCGAAAGGAAGAATGCTGACCTGCTCCAGGCTGAGTAAGGTAGAGTGAATGAACAGTCCGAAGAGCATGACCTGACTCCTGGAGGGTGGAGATTAAATACTGAATGTCCCTACCAAAGAGGACAGAACCCCAAAAGGGGGCGTCCAAGCTGCTGGACTGCACATCTGAGGCAAAGTTGAATACCCAGAGCCACAAATGACGCATGAAGGAGAAGACACCAGTGGCCAGTCTCCTGCATGAGGCCTCCACAGCATCGTAGACAGTCCGGAGAATGTAGTCGCCAACATCTGAGCCTGACTTGAGAAGGTGGACAAGTTGTGTTTTAGTGGGGTTTTCAGGCAGGGCCTGCAGTAGGTCTATAGCTTGGTCCCAGAGGACATTCTGATATTGGATCATATGGGCCAGGTAATTAACGGCCCAAGTAGCCAAGGTAGTGGATGCAAAGATATGTTTACCCAAGTGGTCTAGCTGTCTAGACTCCTGTCTAGGGTAGGAGCACTAAGATGCTTGGGCTGCTTGGTATAGTCATGCGCTGCATTGATGACCTTACCGAACCAGCCTTAGGGTGGCCCCCTTAAAAGGGTTTACCAACAGAAGCATGGTAAAGACAGTTTGCCTTCTTCGGTAAGGGAAGGATAGATAATGGGTGATTCCAAGCCCCCCGCCCCCATGACATCATCATAAGAGTCAATCAGGGGTGTACCGCCACGGGGAGGGCATCCCTCTGCCGCAAATAAACGGCCAGGCAACACATCTCCAGATCCTGCTCCTCTGTTTCCCAGCCCATGATGGACTGGATGTGGCGCATGACTTACTTAAAAGATGGATCTTCAGGAGGGAACTTGGGAATTACCTTACAGGTTTCTTTGTCCTGTGAAGATTCCCTTGGTGAGGAAGAAGAACCCGAGCCATCCTCTTTGATCTCATCCTTATCACTCATGTCCGGCGAGAGCTCGTCCTGGTGAGAGCCAGAGCAGACGTTGGATTGAGACCTGGAAGACCTCAACGTCCGGGGTTCGCTGGCGGACTAGCCTGGATCCTGGCATGGCAGGTCCTGTTAGGATACTGGGGAGTTGTCGGGGGCCGGGGTCTGCCTCTGAATGAAGGACCACCATGCAGAGAACAGGGTTTGTAATCCACCGGAGGGGGGAAATTATAAACTAATATGCATCAGTAAGCTGGCTTTGGATAAAGACATGACAGCTGTGGGGCTAGCATAGGGTACCCTGGAAAAGGACCACCGGATGCTGGTTGGGGGTCTGGCACTGGGCCCGCAGGAGTGGGCAAAGGCACAGACTGCGGGAGGGTAACACTGGCGCTGGACCTGAAGGCTGGGGCAACTACGTTACTGGTGGCTGTCCAGCAGGCATCTGCATGGAACGCCTGGTAGAAGGACCTGCCAGTGCCAGGAGGACCCGAGAGGCTGGGGAAGGAGATCTCCCAGACAGGGGCAGAGGTGATGCCAGGCTAGGAGAGGTGGCGATAGCCTGCTGCTGGCGCTGCCTAGAAGGACTGACACTTGAGTCTTACAGAGAGGACCGTTGAGGAACAAACTCCAGAGGCACTAGTACCGGCCAAGCCTCCTGGCTGAGAGACCAAGGAAGAAATGGCCTGAATGTCAGGGGCTGAAATACAGGAGACAAAGTTCCCTGCCTTGGGGAGACACTGACCATAATGGCAATGAGGGTGGGCGGCTGTGCCCCTTTAGCCCCGTAGAAGAAAGGGCTGATGGAGTTGACCCTCCACGGGAGGACGACCCTGACGCAGTTGAAGGTTTGTGTAGTGACTGCGAGTAGGAGGCAGACTGGTCCCGGTGCTTATGTTTCCAACCCAATAAAAAGCGAGGCAAGCACGAATATGGTGGTCAACTGCAGCTGCGTTGTCCGCTAAGGTCTGATGTGCAATGATCGACGGTGGGAAAAAAACTGAGGAGGGTGTGGGGGACCACCTGCCTTTATAGGATAGACTGATGTCCGAGGCTGATGGCGTTGGGTGGTCCCCCTTGGTAGACTGCTAGCTAGAAAGTTTTCTATGTGGTCCTGGCGGCTAATTCCCGCCAGTGTTGGCCTGCTGCAAGAGCCTTCCTTGAAGTAAGATGAAGACTTTTCTGTTTTGGTTCATTTTGTCCCCACAGTCCAAACCGCAGCAGCCCTAGCTGGGGCCATCCCAAAGCTGTTGACAAAAGGTTAAGTTTGGCAGCCAGGGCTTGCGAAAGACTCAGACGGTGGGGCAGCGGTTCCAATGTAGCAGCCAGTGCTGGGGTCATCTTCAAAGCTGTGCAATGAAGAGTTGTGGGCTGCCTGCGTCCTGCCCTTTAGATCCCTGCCTCAGCTCCGGGGGGGGGGGCTCAGCTTCGCTATTTCTTGCACACCAGGTCTATCATCACTTCAGACAAATGGTGGATGCTAGATGTGGTGGGTCGAGGACTGCCTCTCGACTACGAGGCTCTCTCGCCCTACTGAGACCGTGCCCCACTGGAGTCCGTGGTGTCTCAGGACTTGCTGTCCGCCCTCCAGGAGGACATCGTTGAGCTTCCAGAGAAAGTAGCTATAGCATGTGTCTTGGACACCTCAGTCAGCCAGGGTTTTGGTTCATTTTTTTCCTGGTCCCCAAACAGATGGGGGGGTCGGCGCCCCATACTGGATCTTCACAGTCTGAATTAGTTCCTAAGGAGACACAAGTTCTGGATGGTCACTTTGAACCAGATAATACCATCTCTGCAGCCGAACATGTGGTTCTGCTCTTTGGACCTCCAGGACACCTTCTTCAGCATTACAGTCTGTTCGTTTTTGTAACGGTACCCTCGATTTCGTGCAGAAGGGGTTCTTTACGAGTTCTGGGTCATGCCTTTCGGCCTGTCCTCGGTCCCCAGGGTCGTCATCAAGTGTGTCGCAGTGATGGCAGCCTTCTTGAGGTGCCAGGTGGTTTGGGTTTATCCATACTTGGATGACTGGGTGCAAGCCGGCTCATCTCAGGAGGCAGTGGAGCAGTTCAGGGACCTGGCCCTCCAGACATGCTTGACCTTGGGTCTTCTGATCAACCCAGCCAGGTTGGAACTGAATCCCTTGCAGGTCATCCACTTCATTGGGGCAGAGCTTGACTCTCTCTGGGCCGAGGTCCGACTCCCAGTGGACTGGTCAGTGGGTCTTACCTCCTTTGCCCGATCATTTCAGATTGGACCCTCATGTCCTGCTTGGGACTTCCTGCGGCTGCTGGGGTACATGGTATCCTGCACCAGCAAGGTCCAGTGGGCCTACTGGCAGATGCGCCACCTGCAGTGGGAGCTTGTCTGCCAGTGGTCTCAGCACCTAGGTGATCTAGATGAGCCAGTCACAGTGACGGAGCCAGTGTGGTATGCCATCCAGTGGTGGCTTATCCCGGAACATCTCGAGGAAGGAGTCCAGTTCATCTTCCCAGAGCCAACTGTCCACTCTTGATAACCGATGCCTCTCTGGTGGGATGGGGAGTGCATCTGGACCCATGGGCTCTGGATCCAAGTAGCCAGTTCCAGGCAGGGTTCTTCCAGGGTCCCAGCCTTTCAGTCGTCAAGCTCCCAGGCCTCCAAGGCCCGAGACAAATCCTTGGCAAAAGTCGTAAAAAAAGGACCAAGATTGTGCCCCCCACTCCCCCGGCGGCGATTTCGTTCCCTGATGGCCTGTTTTCCTACCCCTTGGGGATCCTTATCGGCTTGGCTGCACCGACGCGCAAAACCGCTCTCCAGGTCTTTGCCCTCCAGACCCATATCAACAGCACCCCCCGCCCGATTCTCAGGGTGGCCGGTCATTGACCTCCAGGTCATTGGCCCCTCATTCTTTGACATGCACGTCATCGATGGCACCTGTTCCTTCTCCCATCAGGGCTGCAGGCTCTTTGGATTCTCAGGACCCAGTAGGCAGGTCATTGGTACCTGTGCCGTCGACCCCCCCAACCCTGGGTCAACAAATGTCGTAAGACCGAAATGACATTTTGACAAAATTTACTTTGGTGATTGTGCAGCAGCTGGGTGTGTACAGGCCTTCTTCACTGACACCGTCAATGGCAACTTTGTGTGACAGGGTTGAATAGGACCCTGTCCTAGTTGTTATGGAGAGTTTGAATGCAGGGATCTGTTCTGTTCTGTTCTTTCCTTTCCTGTCTCTTGTTTGTCTGATTGCGCAACCAGATTTTCTCATGAGACTTAGGATTTGATCACCCCGACAGTCTCGCAATTCTTTGCCTCTCACTGTTTCTATCTTTTCCTCCAATGCACATGGGTCTGTTCATGAAATGGGGTTACCAATGCCCACCATGCATTTCATACCACATGTTTAAAAATCAAGAACTGTCAGGCATATATTTTTGACTAAATCTGAATGCTGCCTATATGTGCAGATAAATAACATAACTATAGAATTCTAGGGTATCCATATTTTTTTTGATGTGGTGTCCCACTCCATTTTCATGCTGTTTTTACCTGAAAAGTGTGACATGCAAAAACACGTTTTACTAATTGTTTTTGCAAGCTTTACTTACTGTTTTCTCTTAATAAAATAACTCTGCTTACTAATCTGGAGTTGTTTTTTATTATCTGTATTCTTTAGGCCATTGTAATACTCTGTTTTTAATTTGTGCTGCTTTGTATTTAGTGTGATGAATGTAACAGTTGGTGTCACAGCACGTTACATTCACCTGCATGGCCCCCAAATCTGTAATTGTGCTATTAGCACTTTAAAAGATTTTCTGGCTTCTCTCCTAGTTTGCCTCCTTGTAATAACTGACTGTGTTACTGCCTGATCTAGCTTTCCCACAGAAGGGAGAGCAACCTTTGATCCTCACTCTGCTTGGAGTCACACAAGGCTCAATGTTTACCCGTCAGTCTGTGACAGTTGCAAAGTCATAACCTGCCCATCAGAATCAAGGAGCAACCATAGAGGGAGGAGCTGAGTTGTGGTTTAAAACCCATTGTTTGCATGTGGCTCCTCCATTTGTGGGGCTACATTCCATGAAGATGAGTACTGCATGCAACAATATGGGCTGCAGTTACATTCACCACAGGTAGGCTTTGGTTACCATCATTCACTGATTTTGGGGGCAGATTTTCAGGTAGCATAGATTTTCTTTGTGGTGTCACCCATCATACCTGCCAGTACTGTTGTTATTGTCAAATTCCTCCAGGTTTTGTAACACTATGTCAGTTATTAGTAGTAGCATGATAGCCATGCGGCATGTTCAGTAAACTTTTTAAAACTGAAACAAATGTGTGGTGTCACTTGTTACATTCACCCTAAGAAGGCAGATCAGATATACCACGTGCCTGAGGGTATTCCCTTTCTGGACTCTCACCCCAAGGTGGAATCTATTGTCATCGTAGTTGCTCATGACCGTTCAGCTATCCTGAAACAAATGAGCACCCCCCGACAAGGAATCTAGGCAGCTCGACCAGTTTGGCAAAAAGATTTATTCTTTCTCCACATGTGCCTTCCACTTCCTCAACTACGTTGTGCAGATGGGCTCCTTTCAGAAAGCGACTATGGCCAAGCTCGAAGCACGTATCCAATCTATGGAGGCCTCTGATCTTAAGGAGGAGCTGACCTGCAGACATGCACTCAGGGCCACGTACGACGCAGTGACCCTTTCCTCCGCCACAGCCGTTTCCCTTAGAAGACATGCTTGGCTGCGCATTTCTGGACTTTCCACCGATGTTCAGACGGCAATCCAGGATGCCTCCTTCAGAGGTTTGGTCCTTTTTGGGGGAGACGCCAAGGACATTATCATGGGTCTCCAGTACAGCGACCAGGCCCTGAGATCTGTGAAGTCCATGTACTGATTGGGCTTCCAGAAAAGAGCCCTTTTGGCACCAAGACAAGAGGCAGGGTAAACAGCCCTTTAACAGGTGCCAGAACAAAAGAAAAGCTATGGGTTTCTGTTTTACCTCCCCCCCACCTCAGAAACCTAGGGAGTGGCCGAAGGACCTCCCTTCCTCTCACCCCCTCCGCTTCTCACAACTCCCTCCTCCACCATCCAACGAGGAGCCAGTGGGAGGAAGGTTTGCCCTCCACAAGCAGGAATGGAAGGGCATCATCTCAGACGCATGGGTTGTGCAACTCATTTCAAGAGAGCGCACCTTAGAATTTCTGGAGTTCCCTCCAGTGTCACCCCCAGGTCAATCCCGGTACTCTCTGAACCAGACAATCCTGGTCCAGGAAGAAATCCTGGCTC
This sequence comes from Neoceratodus forsteri, assembly GCA_016271365.2. NCBI lineage: Eukaryota > Metazoa > Chordata > Ceratodontiformes > Ceratodontidae > Neoceratodus > Neoceratodus forsteri. The sequence goes on along the minus strand of CM028132.1, from coordinate 368,467,142 downwards.
TAAGACAGTAGTCAGCCATAGAGCCAGCCCCTCTATCCCAGAGAGGAAGAGGGTTTTACTCCCACTTCTTCCTGGTTCCCAAGAAGATGGGCGACCTCAGACCCATCCAGGATCTCAGCAGGCTGAACCTTTTCGTGGAGTACAAAAGGTTCCGCACACTGACTGTAAAGGGTTTTCTGCCCCTTCTGCAGAAAGACCACTGGCTTTGTGCACTGGATATGTTTGTTTATTTGTCTAACGGGTTAGCACAACTGGAAATAAAATCCTTTTACAGGTGCGACCCACAAAGTCAAACATAAATACAATTACATAACAGAAATACATTAAGAAAAAATTAGAACATTTTTTCCTACGTCAGAATTACAAATAATATAACTTTCAGTTAAAACATTTACAATCTAAGAGACTTAAGGTGCAAATACAATGTGTTTGAGAAAGATTCATAAGAAAAGTTCCTGATCGTAATTGATATGCCATTCCAAATACTTGGGCCAATAAAGGAAAAAGCCCTCTGTCCACACCAGTGTTCCCATTTACCCCCATCTGTACTTGATTCAAGTACAAATTATGAAATTCAAGTACATTTTTGAGTGAAGGGGGTACACTGTACCCCCATAATTCTGTTTGAAGTATATGTACCCCACAAAAATGTTGTACAAATGGTAGAATGAATCCCTATAATTTATTTTGTACCCCTGAAAATTTTTGGAGATGGTGCAGTGCACCCCCAGATCTGCAGTCTTAATGGGAACATTGGTTCACACTTAGTTCTTAAAGGGAGCATCAAGGTCGCCTCATCGCCCCTAGCTCTAGAAGATGTACTCGAATCAAAACGCTGTAAGTATCCCCAAAAACTGATTGGAATATCAGTTTGAACTATTCTATAAATACATTTTGCCATTACAAATTCATAATTCAGTTTAGTTGACAACCGTCCCACTTTGTCAAAAATTATGCAATGATGGGTACAACAGGGAAGTGACAGGGCAAATTTAACTAGCTTTTGTAGCAAAATTGACTTTTTAGATAAAAAAAAAATTATGGAAACATTATCTGTAACCAAGGAGGCATAGGTAAGAACGGGAAGTAAATATTGCTTAACTATAGCTATTCTAGTCTAATCTGTCAGAAATTACCTAATTCTGTATAACGTGCCTAATTTACAATGAATCTTAGATGTTCCGGTATTTAAATGAGCATCGAAATTTAACACAAGGTCTATAAGGCCCAAATATCTAACAGTATTCACATTTTCAAATGTGGTACCATCTAAGGCTTTAACCTGAAGACTAGAACATTTTACCTTTAATTTGGAAGGTGTACCAAATACCATTGTTTTTGTTATATACAGCACCAATTTGTTACAAGCCAACCAGCATTGACATTTGCCTATTGCCCCAGGCAGGGTTGCATTCAATTCACTGACAGTTTACCATGAGCATGCACTACTACATCGTCCGTGTAAAGTGTCAAAGAAACATCATTCAGAGCAGCAGAAACCCCGTCAAAGTATAATGAAAACAGAATAGGGCCCAGTATGGAGCCCTGAGGGACTCCATACTTGACGGGAACCTTTTCAGAAACACACCCTTGAAATTTAATCATCTGAAGTCTATTATGTAAATAGAAAACCATATTACGGCAGGATGTCCCAGTCCCAGTGTTCTTAACCTATTAATCAAAAGCTCATGGTTAACCAAATTGAATGTCTTGGTAAAGTCCACGAATGCGGCCCCACTTAAACACTCCTTCTCCATACCCTCAAGGACCGTGTTCGTGAACTCTACCAAGGCAGTCTCTGTCCCATGTCCTTTCTTTTTTTTGTGTGTGTTATTTTTTTTTTCCCCCCTACATGCTACCACTCTCAGCCACTCCTTCAGGCTGTGTCAAGGCACCTCCAATCCGTCTTATTCCCGTCCCTCACATTTGCAGTCATCCCCAGGGTAACCCGGATGTGACCCCCTTCTCCAAGGGGAGAGGCACCTGTGGGGCAGGCAAGCGCACTACTTGGCCCCGCGGTACTAAGGGAGGGATGGATGGCTCCCGGGACATTGACTGCATCGGACTGCCAGGCGGCCATCATCCAGTTGAGTGCGGAGCCAGTTTCCATTTTTCTGGTGACGTTCCCTCTTTTGTGCGCATCTGTGTTACCCTCGGTCTCCACCAGAGGTCACTGCAGAGTGACATACTTCCACAGCCCACCCCAGGAGAGGAGAGCAGTCCTCTGGACGCTCAATCCTCTCCTCCCCTGCCGACGCCACGAGTCCATTCCTGAACCCAGGTCGCCGGCATGGGTCGAGGCAAGGTGCCAGCGCCTCAACCCTCTGCGCCACCGGGACATGTCCTTTTCTAAAACCATGTTGATTTCTAGAGAGCAATCCATAATTGTCAACATACGCAACAAGTTGATGATAAATAATCCTTTCTTGTACCTTGGCAGTTGCAGACAAAATTGAAACAGGTCTGTAATTACCAAAGTCAATAAGGATATGCAGGATGCCTGCCTTCATATTCCAGTGTTCCCGGGCCACCACTGTTTTCTGTGTTTCCTTTTCCAAGGGGAGTACTTCCAGTTCACAGCCTTCCCCTTTGGTCTTTCCTCTGCACCCAGGGTCTCCACCAAGTGCCTAGCGGTGGTGGCAGTGACTTTACACCGCTGGGGTTTTGCGGTGTTCCCTTACCTGGACAACTGGCTCTTAGCGCCCTCATCCAGGGCCAGCCTTGAGGAATCTCTCTCCTCCACACTGGTCCTATTCTCCTGACTGGGGATTACTGTCAACTACCCCAAGTCGTCCCTGGTTCCTTCCCAGAGGCTTCAATTCATCGGTGTGATCTTGGACATGGTCCAGTGCAGAGCTTTTCTGCCCCCGGACAGAGCTGTCACTCTATGGGAGCAGGTCTGTCTAGTTCTTTCATCCAGGCATATTCCCGCCAGGGCCTTCCTACGCCTCCTTGGCCTTATGGTGGCGTCCATCTCCACAGTTCCCTTCGCCAGGCTACACAGGAGGATCTCCTAGTGGACACTTTGTGTCCAGTGGGATCAGCGCTCGGACGATTTGGACCATCCTATCCTGGTGTCCAGCGCCCTCAAGAAGGACCTTTTATGGTGGCTGGATTCTCAGAATTTGTCTGGGAGGTTACCTTTCAGAACCCCCCTTCGGGTCTGGGTTGGGGAGCCCACCTGGGGAACCACCGAACACAGGGATTGTGGTCTTAGCCGGAGATGTCTCTCCATATAAACACTTTGGAGATGAGGTCCGTTCTGTATGCCCTTAAGGCGTTCCAGCCCTTTCTGTCTACGGGAACACTGCTAATCCAGACAGACAACATATCGGTGGTCTGGTACATCAACAAACAGGGAGGCTCCCGATTATACCCCCTACGCAGGAAGGCGGTGTGGGTGTGGTTCTGGGCGGCCCAGCACGGCCTGTTTCTTACAGGTGTGCACGTTCCAGGCATGCAAAATGTTCGGGGGGACAGCCTGTCCAACATTGTCTCAAGCTTACAAATGGGAAATAAGACAGGAAGTGGCAGATTCATTGTTCCATTGATGGGGACGTCCAAAGATGGATCTCTTCGCCTCCCCCATCCAACACAAAACTTCCCAGGTTTTGCTTGCTTATTTCAGAGCCTGGTGCGTTGTGGCACGACATGTTGTCTCTATGTTGGACAGGGAAGTACTTGCACGCCCTTCCTTCCTTTCCCATTCTCCTCGCTTTCCCATTCTACAGCGCGTCCTTCTGAAACTTCAGGCAGAGGGGGCACGGATGCTGCTTATAGCCCCTCTTTGGTCGAGGCAAATCTGGTTCCCACTCCTGCAGCAGCTGGCCGTGGAACCCCCAGTTTCCCTCCCTCTTCAACATGATCTGTTGACACAGGATCAGGGCAGGCTTGTGCACCCGGGACTCTGGACCCTGCATCTGCATGCGTGGCTCCTTCAGACATAATCGTGTCTCATTTCAGAGTCTCCCAGAGGGTAGCTGAGGTCCTGGTGGAAGCTAGGAAACCCTCCACCTGGTCCACTTACGCTAAGAAATGGAAGCGTTTCTCCATCTGGGCCACATGTAAGGGCTAGGACCCCTTCACTTGCTCAGCTCCTCAGATCATGAAATACCTGTTGCACCTGTTTGACTCTGCCTAAGCTATTCTTCTCTTAAAGTACACCTTTCGGCTATTTCAGCTTACCACTCTTTGGTGGAGGGGAAACCCGTAGCTCAATTGGAGGTCTTGAAAACCTTTCTGAAAGGGATCCTCCATTTGAAACCCCCAATCCACAACCCCACTCCACCTTGTGACCTTAATTTCATTTTAGAGAAGTTTGCACTGCCTCCTTTTGAACCAGCGGTAAGCTGTGACATGTGTTACCTTTCCTGGAAGGCGCTCTTTTTGGTTGCTATTACTTTTTCTTGAAAGATTTCCGGGCTCCAGGCTCTGATGCATAAGGAGCCTTATTTAATTTTTCACAAGGACCGGGTGGTCCTGCACACCAGTCCTAAGTTTCTTCCCAAGGTGGTTTCCAAGTTCATCCTTAATCAATCGGTTAAGCTCCCAATGTATTATCTGGATAGGGGTGAGGCACTTTTCCACACGTTAGATGTGCACAGAATCTTGAGGTGCTGTGTCCATCGGATCAGAGAGTTCCAAATGTCTGACCTGCTTTTCGTCTTGTTTGCCCCCAAATCCTTGGAGTCTGCAGTTTCTAAGCAGTGCCTCTCCAAATGACTGGTTGACTGCATACACTTCTGTTACCAGAAGTACAGCAGACTTCTTCCGGGAGGTCAGAGGTCATTACCAGAGGTATAGCTGCATCCTCAGCCTTTCTTAGAAACATTTCTGCACAGGAGATTTGTGCGGCAGCAACCTGGATTTCCGTCCATACCTTCACGAAGCATTACAGTTTGGACATTGCCTCTAGGTGTAAGGCTGGGTTTGGTCTAGCCGTCTTGCAGGGCATACTGTCTTAGGCCTGTCCCGGTCTGTTTTCAGTTGTTTCCTCCTCCCTGTTTTTTTTTTATCTGGGTCTCTAGGAGACTGGCTGCTTAGGATTCAGTCCTACATAGTATGACCTACTGCAGGAACCCTCTTGAAGCATGACAGTACAGTTATGTAAGAACTTGCCTTAACAGTAGATCTTCGAGAGAGGTTCCTGCAGTAGGTCACACTTTCCCTCCCTTCCCCAGTTTCTGTATTCTCCTTGCATGTCATTCTGAACTGGGCTTCAAGATTTCCATCTTTTCTCCTGTCTTATTCTCCTTGGATCTCCGACAGGAGAACTGGAAGGCGGGCGCAAGGGACCGCCTGCTATATAGGGTCATGTGACATCGGGTGGGCGGTCCTCCACCAGGCATTGCTGGCAAAAGTTTGCTGTGTAGTCCTGACATCCGGGGACACAGTCCTAAATGTTATGACCTACTGCAGGAACCTCTCCCGAAGAGCTACTGTTACAGTAAGTTCTTTCTTAACTGTACTTTATCTTGACTTGAAGATGTCACTTTGAGAGCTGGATGGGGCAGATGATTGAGGCATTGGTCCTTTGGCTGGTGAGGCATTGTACATTTGCTTTTGAGGCATAATTGACGTTTAGCTCGATTGAAGAATTTGTAACATTGACGATGTCTTTTGCAGTGTCATTTGCAAAGAGGTCATTATTAAACGTATATGACCAGTCCATAAATTCAGGCGTGTAACCACAAACTGGCATAGTTGCATCAAAACATCACATTTGTGTAAATAATGGTAGCCACTTCTGGCAAAACAGTCAATAAGAAGGCAACCCAGGCGTCCAGTTGAGGATGAAATACCAGCAAAGGAGGCAGCATGATTTGTTTCTGAAAGGTGACGTCTTCTAGATGTCCAACAGAGTTCATTGTAGTCTGTAGTCACCGCCACAGAGGTGAGGATTTTATGTTGCTGGTGGGCTGGATGGCTAGATTAGTTTGGTTGCATTAGTTGTTGCATAGGACTTGGCAGGAGGTGCAGTAACATTTTGCTCATTGAGTCCATCAATGGAGTAGCCATACACATTGGTGTAGCTTTGGGGAAAACATCACCCTTGCACAAGTATTGATTGTCTTTTTTTTGTTTTGTTTTGTTTATGAAACAGTTTGAACGAGGTGCCAGCCTAGCTTGTAAAACACCAGCAGTGGAGGAATGCCAGAATGTTGCTTGTAGATGTCTTCTTTTAGGTATGTGTGTAAGATCACACATGCCAGTTTGTTGGAAACTTGAAGATTTTTGTTTAAACACAGGTAAAAACATAGTAACTGAAACATACAGAGCTTCCGGGATGGAGCAATGTCAAGTTTATAGCAGTGTTCTTGATCAGGGTGTGGTGTGACATAACCCAAGATCTTCATCGAGGAAATCTCTTGCAGCAGGTCATTACACATAGGAATATTCCAGCCACAGGCTTAATTCCATCCTGATGATTTATCAACGATCTACCTGGGACTGCCCCCAATGACGCCACGTGCTGTGTCCTGATAGGTATAAAAGGGGGCAGTCCCAGATGCTCCTCAGTTCTTTTCCTACCGCGACCTGCATGCTGCACGTTCTCTGGAGTCCAGCTTCAGTTGACGACAAAAAGTTCAAGTCTACTAATTCTACTGCAGCGTTTCCAGTATTGTCACGTTCCTGTTGTCTGATCCATGTCGTCTTCGGATTCTCTTTTCAGAAAGTCTTTCTGTGGCCAGAAAATCGTGACAGTGGACCTGCAAGAATATTTTGTGAAGTGCCTGGGTCCAGCGCATGATACCTGTGTCAGCAGTTTAATAAAGCCACCAAGCGTTGACGACTTCAGACACTTGAGAGCTCCTCATGGAGCAGAAAGTTGCCCTCCTGGAATGGGAACACCGCTCGAAGTCAGAGGAGTCCTCACTCTCTTCCTCTGGGTCCCACCATTCTGGTAAGGATCCTTTGTCGACTGGAAAGACTGAGACTCGGGAAAAGCCTAAGAAACACTCTTCTAAGAGTAAGCATGCAACTCCTATCTCCTCTCCATTGACGAGCAGCCTGCCTTCTTCTTGCTCTACAGAGCAGGGTATCCTTAAAACTAAAATGGTTTTAGCTGCCCTTTCTGAAGCAGCTGCCAAGACTTCCACACTGTCGATGACCTCTCGCCATTCTACTGCTGGTTCATTGGCCCGCTCCTGCCGATGACTTTGGTGGGGTTTTCTGATTGCAGCTTCAGCTGCCACCCTCCTCTCAAGGTTCTTGTTGTCGCCCTCAATAGTTCCATCGTTGCTGCTCAATGCACCTGCCTGCACGGCTTGGTCAGGACGCTTGAGTTCATCTTTATCATGGACTGCTCTTCCGTCAACGGCGCTGGGTACTTTTGTTCACAACTCATTTGGTGCCACAACCGAGCCCAGTCTCTTCAGTTGTGCCCATTCAGTCTGTGCATTCGACACCAAGTTCTGGCTTTTCTCCTCAGTTGGCCATGGTGGACATCCAGGTCCTTGTGCAGACTATTCTAGGCCTCACAAAGTCCCCATCCTCTCCCACAGAAGTGTTCCTTTGGTTCCAGTCTCAGTACTTTACAGACACTGTTCTCTGTCTAGGACTGACAGTTCCTTCCCAGCGAGTCCACTTCACCAGGACATTGAAATAGAGGAACCTGATTCACAAGATTGGAAAGTTGAGGATCAGGAGGAGGATGCTTTGGAACATGAACCACTGTCTCCATTATCAGTTTCTTCAGCCTCCTCAGTTCAGGATGAGACTTCTCCTGTCCTTCCTTGTACCCCTTCAGATAACCCTAGTTCTTCTGTTATCATGATTCATCTTCAGAAGATGTCTGGGTTCCAGGAGACTGAGCAAAATGCTTCCTGACGGAAATTGGCCAATTATTTAGGCCTTCCTGACTGTCCTTCCTTGATCATTCCTGCTTTGCTTGATGCTTATGAGGATGCCATTCTGGCTGCTTGGCAACAGCCCTCTTCTATACCCTCTGGTCCATGTAAGGCTGACAGGACCTATCAGACCCCACTGGAACACCCTTACTTTACATCCCCTCCACAGGCCGACTCGGTAGCTATTAATGCAGCTCATGATAGGTCAGTACGACCGAAACATCTCAGTACTCAGCCTCCGGATAAGGAATCCCAGAAGCTTGATGTCATGGGGAAAAGGGTGTATTCCTCTTTTACTCTGACCTTCAGAATTTTAAATGATATGGGTCATGTTCTTAAATTTCATGAAGAAATCTTAAAAGCAACTCAGGCTTCCGTTCAGTTCTTCCCGGACACTGTTCCTAAGGAAGATCTGACTGCCAAGTTGTCCATGGCCTCTGCTGTTAGCCGTCATTTATTGCAGGCGGCCTGTGATGCTGTTGACTATACTGCCAGGGCTTCTTCGGCTGGCATTTGTCTTTAGTGACATATCTGGCTCCAGGTCTTGGGTTTCCCCTTGGATGTCCAGCAGTCCATTCTCAGTACCCCCTTTAAGGGTGACAAGCTCTTTGGTCCTCAGACCCAGGATATTCTGACCTCATTGCAGGCCTCAGGTTGTACATTGTAATTGGTACGCTCTCTCTACCATACTGAGACAAAGCCCAATTACAAGGGCAATTTTCACAAGTCTGTGAACCGACAGAGGTCCTCCCCCAGGCAGCAGCCTAATAATAAAAGAAAAGCTCAAGTCTCCCTGCCAGGGCCATGTAACAATCCAAAGACAACCCGTTATGTCCCTTCTGTCCCCCAACCAGGACAGCTTACTGCCTGAAGCTCCCCCCTTGCCTGTGGGATCAGAAGCCCGTTCCACGGCAGTCGGGGGTGTATTCTCCCTACATCTTTCAGGTTGGCAACACGTAACCTCAGATGCTTGGGTCCTCCCAACTGATACAATCAGGTCACACCCTGAAATTAACTTGGCTTCACTTTCTATGCCTCCGAGGGCCTCTCCCTAACCCCCCCCCCCGACCAGGCCACAGTTTTGGCAGAAGAAATTCAAACCTTGGAGACAAAACTGGCAATAGAGCCTAATCCACTTTCCCAGAAGGGCAGGGGTTTCTACTCCCCATATTTTTCTTGTCCTGAAATGAATGGGATTTGCGTCCCATTCTGGACCTCAGAAACCTAAATCTCTACATAGAGTACAAAAGGTTCAGGATGGTGACCCTGCAGACTCTCCTGCCTCTTCTAAACAAGGAGAATTGGCTCTGTTTTCTGGATATGAAGGATGCGTACCTCCATATCATGATTCACCCTGCTCACAGGTGCTTCCTCCGGTTCTGTTTTCAGGGTCAGTATTACTAATTCAGGGCACTTCCTTTCGATCTGTCCTATGCCCCAAGGGTCTTTACAAAGTGTCTTGCAGTGATGGCAGCTGCTCTGTACAGAAAAGGCTTATACATCTTTCCCTACCTGGATGGATTTGCTTCTGAAAGCACCATCCAGTACAATGCTAGGGGCCACATTATCTCAAACACCTCAACCATTCTCCTCTCTGGGAATCACGATCAATATGCTGAAATCCAAAATGGATTTCACGCAGTGTGTCCAATACATAGGAGCTGTCCTCAGTACCTCATAGGGTTTAGCCTTCTTTTCCAGGGACAAGGCGGACAAGCTCATCCTGTTGGCATCCTAGATGACCTCTAGTCTGTATGTCTCTGCCTGGGACTACCTCTGTCTTCTGGAGCATGTGGCAGCGGCAATTTATAATGTTCACCATGTGAGACTACACATGAGGGTCCTTCAGTGGACACTTAAGAGTTCAATGGATTCGAACAACAAATGATTTTGAAGCTGTTGTGCTGATTTCATCCCCAGTCATTTGCGAATTGCAATGGTAGATGTCTCTGGATTACCTTCTCTGTGGTGTCCCATTCCAGGTTCCCATTCTTTGCCTAATTCTCATCACAGATGCCTCCTCCCAAGGTTGGGGCGCCCATCTCAGTGTGGTCAGTCATAAGGGACCTGAACCATGCAAAAGCTCATTTGTACATCAATATTTTAGAGATCAGAGCAGTTCAGTACACTCTGCAAGCTTTCGAGACCCTCCTTCCCCAGGATTGTCTACAGATTCAAACTGACAGTTCCATGGTGGTTCACTACCTGAACAAACAAGGGGGCACCCATTCTTATCCTCTATGCAGGGAAGCAATGCGAGTGTGGTATTGGGCAATCCAAAAAGGGATACATCTCATAGCAGTACATGTCCCAGGCATCAGCAACACTCTACCGGACACACTAAATAGATCCAAAACTCAAAAACATGAATGTGAGATCCACCAGGAAGTTCTGGAAGACATCTTCCTCCTCTGGGGTTGGCCAGACGTGGACTTGTTTGCCTCATCACGCAACGCCAAACTGCCTCACTGTTACTCACTAGAGACCAGTCCTGGAACTTTATGGCTGAACGCGTTATCTCATTCCTGGACAGGAAGATTTCTTGATGCCTTCCCTCCTTTCCCTCTCAAAGGGTTCTACTCAGACTACTCCGGGACAAGACGTCCATGATCCTCATTGTGCCTCTGTGGCTGAGGCAAGTCTGATTCCCATTATTGCAACAGTTCACTGTCTAGGACCCTCATCCACTTCCAATTTGTCCTGCACTTCTGACTGTGGCCAGTGGCACTCTGCTTCATCCTAACCTCCGTTCCTTACATCTCCATGCCTGGCTTCTGAGGACATCGTCCTCTCCAGGTTCCAGGTCTCACCTAAAGTGGCAGAAGTTCTGTGGGTGGCACGTAAGCCTTCAACCCGTTCCTCCCATTCAGTTAAATGGAAGAGATTTTCCCTGTGGTCAGAAGATCACAATTTGGACCCCTGTTCCTGTCTCTCACAACGCGTGCTGGACTATTCGCATTCCCTTTTCGGTTGGTGGCCTCAAGTACTCCTCCATCAAAGTACATTTGTCTGCAATTTCTGCCATCCATATTTTTGTGGGTAACAAACCTCTGACCCAACTTCAGGTAATGAAAACCTTTTTAAAGGGTATTCTTCATCTTAAACTCCCTGTTAGGGACCCGGTCTCTCCTTGGGACTTGAATTTTGTGCTTGGAAAAACTTTACGTTAAAACCTTTTGAACTGGCAGCCTCTTGTGAACTGTGTTTTCTCTCCTGGAAAACTATATGTTTAGTTGCTATTATGTCAGGTAGACATATTTTGGAGCTACATGCTCTAATGTGCAAAACTCTACCTGAAATTTCATAAGGGTAGGGTCTCTTTACGTATTAGTCCAAAATTTTTGCCAAAAGTGGTATCTGAATTTACGTTGAATCAAGCCATACACTTACAAGTGTACTATCTGGAGCTAGCTTATCCAGGAGAATCCCTGCTCCATACTTCAGATGTACATAGAATGTTACGATATTCTCTCCTCCGCAGTAAAACTTTGCGCAAATCAGAGCAACTTTTTGTTTCTTTCTCCCCTGGAAAAGAGGGCTTTCCTGTTTCCAAGCAGTGATTGTCCACCAGGTTGGCCAAATGCATTACTTTTTGTTATAATCAAGGCCCCTTGAATTCTGAGATTCGGCAGTTGTGGAATTTTCTGCAGAATTTGCATCATGCCGCAGAATGTATATAGTGCCGCAGAATTCTCTGTTTTGGGTGAATTTTCATTAAAATATACTTTTTTTCCATAGTGCCCGGCTTTATTTCCCATCTTGTTTATCCTGAAGCCCCTCCTCTCTGTTCAGCATATTGATGTCATTGATGACATCACATCATATTTAACCAATGGCAGAACTGCGTTCTGCCATAGAAATGAAAAAATCATGCAACAGAAATCTGAAAATGCTGCCGCAGAAATCAGAAAGTTCTGCCGCAGAGCACTAGGGGACCTGGTTATAATACATACAAGAAACCACTCCGAGGGGTGATAGTCTCACTCCATAAGGGGAATGGCTGCCTCAGTGGCATGCTTTAGAGGCATTTCAGCCATTGCTATTTGGCACAGCTGGAAATCTCAAAAACCTTTCAAAAAGGTATTCTCCATCTGAAACCCCCTATCCGTAACCCCACCCCACCTTGGGATTTGAACTTTGTTATCGAGAAGCTTCCGCTTTCCCCTTTTGAACCAGCAATGAGCTATGATTTGTGCTATCTCTCCTGGAAGGCGCCATTCTTGATTGCCATTACTTCTGCTCGAAGGATTTCTAAGCTTCAGACCCTGATGTGTAAGGAACGTTATTTGATTTTTCATAAAGACCGGGCGGTCCCACGAACCAATCCTAAGTTTCTTCCCAAAGTGGTTTCAGAGTTCAGCCTCAGTCAGACGGTTGATCTTCCAGTGTATTACCCTAACCATTCTAACAAAGGTGAGGCTCTTCTTCATACTCTGGACGTGCACAGGATTCTCCGTTGTTGCATCCACAGGACTAAAAGCTCCAGAAAATTCGACCAACTTTTTGTCTCATTTGCCCCCAAATCCATGGGTTCAGCGGTGTCTATACAGTGCATATCCAAGTGGCTCGCTAACTGCATTCGCTTCTGTTATCAGAAGTATGACAAACCTCTGCCGGGGGAGGTCAGGGGTCATTCTACTCATGGAATGGCTGCGTCCACAGCATTCTTGCAGAATGTATCTGCAGCGGAGATTTATGCAGCAGCTATCTGGAGTTCGATCCACACCTTTACCAAACATTACAGTCTGGACATTGCCTCTAGGCGTAGGGCCGGGTTTGGCCTAGCTGTGCTGCATGGCCTGCTGTCTCAAGTTGGTCTTGTGCTGTCGTTTTGTTGGCTCCTCCTCCCTTGTTACTCTCGGTCTCTCTTTCGGAGGGGCTGCTTGGGATTCAGTCCTATGTGTAATGAATGACCTACTGCAGGAACCCTCTTGAAGTAAGATAGTAGTTACGTAAGAACCTACCGTAACAGTAGATTTTCGAGAGAGGTTCCTACAGTATATCATGTTTTTTCCTCCCTCCTTCCCCCAACTTTCTTTTGGGCTCCAGAAACTGTTTCCTTCTCCTGTCTTTCATTTTAGGATCTCCGGCGGGAGAACTGGAAGGCGAGTGTGGGGACCGCCAGGCATTGCTGGAAAAGTTTGCCATGCAGTCCTGATGCCAGGTGGTGCAGTCCTATGTGTAATGACCTACTGCAGGAACCTCTCTCGAAGATCTACTGTTATGGTAAGTTCCTACGTAACTGTATTATCTAGGGGCATGGATATGTTGTTCAGTCCACACTGTCTGGCAGGTACCTTTCCGCTTTAAGATGTGCCGGAAAGTCTTCAAGCTGGCTCCTCCCACCCACCCAGATGATGAAACTCAGTTCCGCCCCGTGACGCCAGATCTTTCTTACCGCTTGGAAGCATCAGGTTCCCTCCTTAGTGCTTTCGTGTTTTGCAGGCCTTGGCTCAAAAAACTTTGGATATTTTGCCTAAACTTACCTTGAAACTCGTTCGAGTTCAGCTTTCACCCTCTTCCCTCATGGCTGCGATGGTGGACAAGACCATTCCCGGGTTCCGTCGGTGCCCCTGTGGGCAGAAGATGTCGCGCACTGACCCCCATGCCTCGTGCGTTTACTGTCTCAGACACAACAACGATCACAGGCTTGCAAAATGTGTCTGTCCTTTTCTCCGTCGGTGCTCGAAGTTCGCGCTGCCAAACTCCAGCTGGGATGACCGGAAAAACGAGGCCCGTTGGGTGGTGTCCGCAGTGGAGAGCTCTGTGGAACAACTGGAACAGCTCGAACAGCTTACGGCCCTCGAGGAGGAGGAGGCGGCCCAGACCGCAGCGAGCTCCTGTTCGGCTTTAGACGAGATTGTTCTCGATCTCACCGACAGGTTGTCAACTGAGGAGGCTGACAACTCTCTCTCTTTCAGACACCGGTGTTCCTGGTGCCTTCCGAGGACTTGCCTCAGCCCGCTGAACCGAAGCCCCCGGCCAAGGACCCTGAACCGGAGGGGCAGCGGGTTCCCCCAGCTCCTTCCTCGGCCTACCGCCGACTGTTGAAGTTTCCCTCCTCCTGCACTTTGGGGAAGTCCCGTCGACGTCAGTGGTCTTGGTCCTGACATTGCAGAAAGTGGCGTCTCCGCTCGTCTTCCTCATCCTCCTCGGCTGAGGAGAGGCTCCGGCGCAAGTTGCGTCGGCACTATGAGGATCTCGTGTGGCAACAACTTCTTTTGGCTGGCAGCAAGCCAACACCGGCTTCCACACTGGCAGTTAAGTGGCTGTCGCCCGAACAACCGAAGCCATCTCCCGCTCCTGGTTCCTTGGTCAGGGACCCGGTCACAGCTTGGACTAAACCGGCTGCTCCGCCTATTGTGGTGGAACCACCGCCTCCTCAGCCAAAGAATGGGATGCCGACCAAGGATTCTCGGTCGGCTCAAGGTCTGCCCAATGGGTTGTTGGTCACTCTCGCCCCCGATGAGTGGAATGTGTCTCAGGTGGTCACCAGCTGTATGCGGAATCTTCGGTGTCCGAGGACTCCTCGTTGCATTCCCGTCCAGTCGACCTGAATCCTTGGGGGGGGGGGTCATTCTGTGGACAAGAGCCCCACCTTGTTCCTTGGTAGTCTTCGGCTCATCTCGGAGTCCCCCGGGATGCCTCTCGAACCCGTGCAGAAACTGGCCAGATATCCTATTATGGAAATTCTGGACAAAGGGGATTCCCCCATGGAGGCCTTCCCTGTAGCCGAGGCCATAGTGGGCCTGGCATTAGAGCTCTGACAGCGCCCAGCCTTTGGCCAGGATGGCCCACAAGTACGTGGTCCCTACTGACTCCCTCTCCGGCTTGTCGGAAAACCCCACGGCCGAGGGGTTGGTGGCAGATTCTGTCTTCAGGTGGTCGGGCAATATGAGGGATGTGGATAAGCCCCCAGATAAGGAGTCCAAGAAGTTCGACTACTCTGGGAGAAAGGTATACGTTGCCACCTCTTTGGGCCTTTGCCAGGCCAGCTCTGCTGTTATGATGGCACACTTTTCTCACGCCTTGTTGGGCTCCCTGAATGAGGTGCTCCCTCATCTCCCAGCTGACCTCCAGACCACGGTCAAGCAGGTTTGGAACCAGGGAAGGGCAGTGGCAAAGCAACAGCTCCAGATGGCTCTGGACATTGGAGACTCTTGTACCTGTTTGGTAGTGGCTGCAGTGGCCATGCACCACAGGGTTTGGTTGCGGATCTCGATCTTTATGGCAGACACCCAACACAAGCTCGCTGATGTTCCCTTTCTGGGCACCGACCTGTTCGGACCTGGAGTGGAGGGCCACCTCCGGCACATTGAAAAATCCAATGCCACCCTAGATTTGGTCACATCTGCACAGAAGTACAAAAGCCGCCATCAGCAGCATAAGCCCTTTCGTCCCTCCGCTCCTGCGGCTAGACCTGCCCAGCAGCTGGGCCAGCAGGCTCAAACTTGGTGCCCTAGAGCCAGATCCGTTGCTTCCTCAGTCAGGAAACCCGGGGGGGGGGGTGAGGGCTCCAGCAGCTCCTCGGCCGGTCCCTCCTTCGCCAAGCCTGCCCAGTGACGGGTTGTGGGGTGCTGTCCCCAACCTCGTCTCATCTCCCCTGGGTCCCCCTGTGGAGGGCCGGCTCAGCCACTTCCTTTCCGCCTGGACCGCTTTCACCACAGACCGCTGGAAGTGGTTGGCAGGGGCCTGCCTCTGGAGTTTGAGCAGGTCCCTCCCTTTTGAGCCCACGCCCCTGCGAGGGACTACCAGGTCAGCAGCCTCCCAGTCTGCTCTCCGAGACGACATCAACCAGCTCCTCAGCAAGGGGGTAGTCAGCAAAGTTGCGGATCCTCCTCTGTGCCCAGGGTTTGTTTCCAGGTACTTCCTGGTTTGAAAATGGACGGGAGGCTGGCGCACCATTCTCGATCTGCACAACCTGAACAAGTTCCGAAGGCCTTGCACCTTTCGGATGGTAACCCTGGCTCAGATAATACCATCCCTGGAGCAGGGCATGTGGTTCTGCTCCCTGGACCTCCAGGACGTGTTCTTTCACATCCCAATCCGTCCGTCTCATCAGCTGTTCCTCCGCTTTCAGGCAGAAGGAACCCCCTACGAGTAAGAATGCATGGGATAGACATAAAGGAATTCTGGAGGTCAGGGGTAAGGGGCAACAGACTTCTAGGAAAACAAACTGAACTTACAAGCTCAATTGGGCAGACTGGGTGGGCCATAGGCCCTTATCTGCCGACACTTGTCTATGTATCTATGAGTTCAGGGCCATGCCCTTTGGCCTCTTATCAGCTCCCAAGGTCTTCACCAAATGCATCACAGTGATGTCAGCATTCCTGCAGTGCCAGGGAGTCTGGGTCTGCCCTTACCTGGTTGACTGGCTGACAGCAGGTCCCTCCAGGTTGGAGGGACTGGCTGACAGAAAGTCCCTCCAGGTTGGAGGTGGAGCGGTCCAGAGATCTAGCCCTCTAGGCTTGCTCTCAACTCTGCCTCCTCATCAATGGGGCGAAGTCGGAACTTGTGCTCTTGCAGGTGATTCAGTTCATCGGGACGGAGCTTGACTCTCCCCGAGCTAGAGCCCGATTCCCGGCTGACTGGGCCAAGGTCCTTTTCTCCTTTGCCCAATCATTTCTGGTTGGGCAAATTGCGCCCTGCCCGGGACGTCCTGCGCCTTCTGGGTCTCATGGCAGCTTGCACCAGCGTGGTCCGTTGGGCCCGTTGGCATATGCGCCCCTTGCAGTGGGGGTTGGCCCGCCAGCAGTCTCAGCGCTCAGGTCATCTAGACTAGCCAGTCTCTGTGACCCAGGAGATGTGGGACGGCCTGCAGTGGTGGCTTGTCCCAGCTCATCCGCGGGAAGGAATTCCGTTCGTCCGCCCCGAGCCGATGGTCATCCCGACGTCTGATGCCTCTCTGGGTTGGGGTGCCCGTCTGGGGAAGCACAGAGCCCATGGACTCTGGTCCCCTCAGAAGTCCCGATGCCACGTCAACCTGCTGGAGCTCCGAGCTCTCCGGCTAGCCCTGACTGCCTTCGCTCCATTTGTTCGGGGTCGAGTGGTCCAGGCCCTGACTGACAACACCACGACCATGTACTATCTCACCATACAAGGCGGGATGCACTCCTTGCCTCTGTGCAAGGAGGCTCTTCGCATTTGGTCTCTCGTGCTCAGCCTGGAGGCGGATCTCCTAGCCATTCATGTGGCAGGAGCCTCGAACAGTCTTGCCAATGCCCTCAGCCGGATAGGCGATGCATCTCATGAGTGGTCTCTCCTCAGGTGGACCTGTTTGCCTCCCGGGGGAACGTGCAGCTGAGGCTGTATCATGCCCGCCTCCCCTCAGCAGGGCTCGCTCCAAGGGGATGCCTTCTCGAGGCCATGGACCCCAGGCGTCTATTACGCCTTTCCTCCATTTCCCTTGATCCACAAGGTGCTCCTCAAGGTGAGGAGGGACAAGGCGCAGGTGATCCTGGTAACCCCAGACTGGCTGCGCCAGTTCTGGTATCCAGATCTCCTCAGTTCCAGGCTCCCGAGGTGGTATCTAGCCAGCCCGGACCTGCTCTCCGTCAACAA
This sequence comes from Neoceratodus forsteri, assembly GCA_016271365.2. Classification (NCBI taxonomy): domain Eukaryota; kingdom Metazoa; phylum Chordata; order Ceratodontiformes; family Ceratodontidae; genus Neoceratodus; species Neoceratodus forsteri. The sequence continues at coordinate 368,449,731 of CM028132.1, read as the reverse complement.
GGGGAAGGTACTCCATCCAGACCTTCAATCCCTCCACCTGATGGCCTGGTTCCTGAGCGGCTAGAGTTCCTTGGGTCTTTCCATCGAGGTCCTCAGCGTTCTTGAGTTGTCCCGTAAGGAGTCGACCAGAAAATGCAATGCCTTTAAATGGAAGAGATTCTCCATTTGGTGTCAGGGCAAGGGGTTGGACCCCTTGTCCTGTTCGTTGGCTAGCATTTTGGACTACCTGTGGTCCCTTTCCCAGCAAGGGCTTCGGTTGATGACCCTCAAGGTATACCTGGCAGCCATCTCTGCTTACCGTGCGCGGGCCGGCAAGCAGTCGGTGGTGCAGGAGAATGTGGTCTGGTGATTTTTGCAAGGGCCTAGACCACCTATCCCCTCCAGTGCGTGAACCACCAGTTCCGTGGGATTTACTACTGGCATTGGCCAAGCTCATGGGCAAGCCATTTGAACCAATGCACAGGTGTGACATCTCTCACCTGTTGAGGAAAACCGCCTTCTTGGTGGCTATCACGTCAGTCAAAAGGATTGGGGTTCTCCAGGCACTTTCCATCGAAGCTCCCTACCTGGTCTTCCACAGGGACAAGGTTGTCCTGCGCCCCCACCCGAAATTTATTCTGAAGGTGGTGTCGGAGTTTCACCCGAACCAGGTGTTGACTCTGCTGGTGTTCTACCCCAATCACACCTCAGAGGCCGAGTACAGGCTCCATACTTTGGACCTGAGAAGAGCGCTCACTTATTACAAAGAGCATACGGCGGAGGTTCGGGGAGAGGTTCTCCAGCTGTTGTCACCTACGCTGAAGCCGCACCTGGCAGACCTGCAGCCAAGCGGACGATTGGCAGGTGGATCACTTCCTGCATTGATCTCTGCTATAGGTTGGTGGATAGGGAGCCTCCCTTAGGGCTCATTCCACCCGTCATACCATTGCGTCGGTGGCTGCTTCTAGAGAACGTCCCTATTCAGGAAATCTGCATGGCTGCTACCTGGAAGTCAGCACACACCTTAATTTCCCATTGCCACATCAACCTTGAGTCACGCCAGGATGCTGGTTTTGGGACCTCAGTTCTCCAGTCCCTGTTCCCTAAGTAGGGGGTGTGTGCCTTGCCTCCCTCCTCCCGGAGAATTACTAGGAGTCTGCCAGACAGTGTGGATTGAACAACATATCCACGCCTCTAGAAATACAGGTTACTCGCCTGTAACAGGAGTTCTAGGAATGATATATGTTGTTCATCCATACGGATCCACCCAGCCTCCCCGGCTTCCGCGCACAACCTGGCTTCCAGCGAGCTAGATCTGGCATCATGGGGCGGAGCCGAGAGTTTCATCACCCAGGTGGGTGGAAGGAGCCAGCTTGAAGACTTTCCGGACCATCTTAAAGCAGCAAGGTACTTGCCAGACAGTGTGGATGAACAACATATACCACTCCTAGAACTCCTGTTACAGGTGAGTAACCTGTATTTTCCCTGCCTATGTGTTGCTGTTTGACTTAAATGTAGGCCTGTGTCATTAAATGAAAGTAAAATATTGTACGTTATACACCATGAATTTATGTCTTGGCTAAGCCATTAATATTGTGTAGCATGAGCCCTAGAACATTTTCAACTTGTGAAAATAACTAATGTGCCTATATTAATTTGTTATATATCCCCCCCCCCCCCTTATGGATTGACACACCCAATCCAAATCTGATATGTTCAACGCCAGGCCTGTGACACTCAAATCCCTCTTTAAAGCAGCACATCCCTGGATGTGGAGCAGTTTCCTGCCCAGCTATAGGGTTTTGAGCTGATACTTTATAACCCGCAATAGTATTGTACAATATAATAGGTGAAGGTTGTGGTGGAAAAGTAGTGTTCCCAGAATATGTGAAAGCAGTTGTGTTGGGTACAGTAATGGGATGAGTTGCCGAGGGTGGGTATACAGTTAAGTCTGTGGAATCAAATACTGTTCAAGAAGTTGTATTATGATTTCAAAACTTCAAGTCCTTTGGTCTGGTTGTGATATGTTTTTTTTTTTTGTAAAAGGAAAATCAGTTGAGTATCCCACTACTCTGTTTTTGTGGATTTGAGAAAGGCCTGGCTGTTACTTTTTAATCAGGCATAACAATTAGGATTTGCTGGGCCTTTCCAGAATACGCCATTTGGAAACATGGGTTACCACAAAGTGGATGAATCAAGTGGACCTCATCTGGGCCTGGAAAAGCGAATATTTGCACCCAAATTGTGAGTGGTCTTCTGGCTTTTTAGCCAGTCGAAGTATTCTGTGTTGTTCTGAAAAGACAAAGAAGAAATAGGTGAAGGTACAACACCCCCCACCCCCCGTGGGTTACTTACTGAGGTCCCAGAGCCCTTGCACCAGGCCTGCGCTGGTTGGCATGGAACCATCTGTTGAAAGGTTTCCTGTGGTTTGGCAACCACATTTGATAAACAGAGGGGCTGAGCTGGTTTATAATGTTAAAGTACATTTTGGACTTCTGTTGGGCCTTGTCCAAACTGTAAGCAGCAGATTTGTAAATTCCCACCAAATTTACCTGTAACAGTTTTACATAGGTGTCTGACACTCTGTTTATAGTAGGGGTGTGGACATTTAACCAGAAGTGTTTTGGCAGTCTTATTTGCCAACCAGGTATTATCACAAAGAGTATATACTGAGTAGATACTAATGGGGTAATCCTAAGTGCCATTAGGAGTATGGGCAACAGAGTACTCCAATGTTTTTCAGACTTTAACAACATTACGTTGAAATTGGCCTACTGTTTTTTTACACATTATTAGAGGACTGAGGATGGTAATTAGGCCATTCATGGCTACCCACGCCCCCGCTCCTGGAGGGGTAGGTCCCTGAAGCCTTTTTTCTTTTTAGTAGGTTAGTATACATCTTTAAAATTGTGATGTAAATGGTCATGTGGCTGCTAACCACACATTACTCAATTCCTATAAACCAAAGAAAAAAGATGTCCCCTTTCTCACTTGTAGGTTAGAAATCCGTTTCAGCTGATTTGCATAAAATTCTGATTAATGCCATACGGTTGTATTTTATGGTATTGTTTTTTCATAACTAATTTATTTTCCATGTTGAGTCATACCAAGCTGGTAACAAAGAAAAAGTTAACATGAGCACCCATAGCTGCTTCTCATCCCAGGGGTCCATTAGCATCAGTAACTAAGTGCAGTAAGCTGACTAGGTTGAACTGACTCAGAGCTGGAACCATGAATAGTCATATAATGAATTGGCCAATCAGAAAAGCACAGGAGGGTGTGCTAAATGGAGCCTGCCCAGAGGACACCATAATTTTTTCTCCGACTGACTGAGAAACACTGCCTCTGAGGTGCTCTCTCTCACACAGAAAAAACCTTTTTTGGCCCTATTCATCACTTTTGTGCCAAGTCTAAGAGTATTTTTGTCATTTTTACTTTTTTCAAGGGGTTTTTAGTGGTTCTTGGGAACCACATTTTCCCTTTTTTCTGCAGTTCCATTTTAGTTTTCTGAGGTAAAACGTTATTGCATCTAGTGTATTTCGACAGTTCTTTAAGTTATTTTAATAGTTGTTCCCTTAGTTCTCCGTTTTGCTGCTTATTCTACTGTTTTTAAGTCATGATTCTTTACTGCAAGGGAACCAACCGCTTTAGAACTTAATCCCTTTTAAGAACCGATAATGCACAGTTTTTCTGACAAATTAGCATGTCAGAAAAGCCAAAAAAGAGGACTGGACCCACAGGTTTTAGAAATTATGTAAAGTGCCACAGAACTGTGGCAAATGCTGATGCCCACGACCTTTGTTTACGGTGCTTAGTTCCAGCTCATTACTGTTCCCTTTGCTCTACATTTTGTTCAAAGACTCTAAAGAACAGGGCAAAAAGGTTAAGAGAAATTGCTGCTAAGGTTACCAATGAGGGGCCATCTAAGAACAAGGGCGCTGATGAAGTACCTGCTCAACCAGAAAGTAATAGCCGAAAAGGTACTGATGAAGTACTATCTAAATGGAAAGATGGAAGCAGAGGTGCTGATGAGGTGCCTAATAAACCTAACCCTTCCAAAGGTGCTGATGAAGTGTCTAATAAGCCTAAGACTTCCAAAGGTGCTGATGAAGTGCCAACTATGAAAAGAAAACCTGACCAGGTCACTGATGAAGTGCCTGCTAAGAAATCTCAGAAAGAAAGGCATGCCACTGCCCCTCCCTCATCAAGCAAAGGAGAGATGTCAGTAGGGCAAAAAGCATAAAGATAAATAAAAAAAACATTGAGCCTCAGGGGCACAATCCTCCAGATCTACAAGGGGATTTACCCTCTGCGGAAGAAATGGCCAAAGCTTGTCATCTTTACCAAACTCTTCAGAACATGGGGTCCATGTTAAATATCCCTGCCACTCCTAGTCAATCCCCCAGTTCAGTCCCTTCACATGTAGGAGGTTTTCTTGGGGACGATGAAGATTGTTATGGCATTGACCCTGATGATAACTTTGGGGGGGGGGGCTTGGAGCCTGATGTCTCCCTTAATCCTAATTTTGGAGCTTCCCCCAGTGACCAGGCAGAGTCTTCCTCAATGCTAACCTTTTTACAGCATATGGTGGACACCCTGGATCTCCCCTCACAGGACTCCACACAGGAGGATGAAGACTACAGGGACATGATGGGCCTTCCCCCTCCTAAAAGGATTGTCCTCTCTGTATATAAAGCATTCAGGAAAAATACAATGAAGCTGCTCTAGACACCTACATCTCTGTCTGGGGTAGACAAGAAAATAGACAAGTATCAGCTGTCTAGGACTGACACTGACTTCCTGTATGTGCACCCTAGTCACGAAGGAGTGGTAGAGCAGGCAGTTTGTGATGAAGCTAATGTTCCCCTCTCCTGTCGCCCTCCTGAGAAAGGGTCTAGGAGTCTTGATTTCATGGCTAAAAAATCTTATACTTCAGCTTCTCTCCTCTTGCACCTTTCTTCCTACCTGGCTTATACTGCCAAGTGCCAGAAGGCTCTGTGGCAATCTGTCCTAGCTATTGCCCGGCATAACTCGGATACCATGGTCCAGTACATACTAGAGACAGCTAAAACTGCCTTGGAAGCTACTAAATTTCAATTCCATATGGCAGCAGACAACAGTGATGCAGCTTCCAGGGTTATGGCCCAGGCCATCTCCCTCAGGCACTTTGCTTGGTTAAGAAGAACCGGCTTATCACAGGACACCCAGTCCGAAGCAGTGGACTTCCCCAGCGACCAAAACTCCCTCTTTGGTGATAGAACAGAGGCTTACATGAAGGAGGTAGACGAATACAAGGCGGCCTACCAAAGCAACACAGCCAAGGGTAAGGCTCCTACTTAACAGAGAGCTCAAAACAAAGGGAACAGGGGCAGGGGGTTCTTCCCTAAACCCTTCTTTCCTTATCCTAGGCCAGTGGACTATACTCAAATGAGAGGATTCTACAGAGGGAGAGGCAGGAGAGGACAGAGGAGAGGTACCTCTACTACTGCTCCTGCCACTCAATCTAAGCCCTGACTCCTCCATCCAAGTTGCCTCCCCCCTACCTGTAGGGGCAGGCTCTCCTACTACCTCCAGTCCTGGTCCCTCATAACTTCCAACAGCTGGGTCCTGGAGATAGTGGAGAAGGGCCTACCCCTTCAGTTCTAGAGGTTTTCGCATCTCATGTGTCTTTTTCTATCAAAACCCCAAACTTCTACAGAAAAACTTCTTCTAGAGCTGGAAGTATAGAAGCTGCTATCGGCAAAGGCAATAGAGAGAGAGTACCTCCTTCTCAGAGAGGGAACAGTCTCTCTTCCAGATACTTCCTTGCAGAGAAGAAAAATGGGAAGTGGCGACCTATTCTCGACCTCAGGCACCTAAACAAGCACTTACTCAAACCAAAATTCAGAATGGTCACTCTCTCAATAGTGATTCATTCCCTTTAGTAAGGAGAACGGCTAGTCTTCCTGGATCTCAAGGATGCCTATTTTCATATTCCAATAAGGCAGTCCCACAGAAAATTCCTAAGGTTCAGGCTGTCATCCGAGCACTACCAGTTCTCAGCTATGCCCTTCGGTCTTTCTTCAGCCCAAGGGTATTCACCAAATGCCTGGCTGTGGTGGCAGCTTATCTCAGAAAACGGGGCATTTCAGTCTACCTATACCTGGAGGACTGGCTCCTGCTGGGTGCAAGAGGCCCTCACTATTACAAAGTGAACTCTGCAGTCTCTGGGATTCCTCATAAATGAAGAGAAATCCCATCTGACTCCAACTCGGCTCCCTCACATTTATTGGGGCAGAGCTGGATACTCAGCAAAGCAGGGCCTTTCTCCCTGAAAAAAGGGTACAAAAATTCCTGGCACTGGCAAACACCTTTGTCTTGGGCCTGCCCAGGCCAGCCAGACATTTTCTAAAGCTCCTGGGACACATGGCATCCATGACAGCTGTTGTTCCAGGGGTCAGATTCCAGATGAGGGATGTACAGTACCACCTTCGGGCTTCCTGGTCCCAAAAAAATAAAAAATTATTTGTCCAAGCTGGTTCCAGTCACAAAAACCTTACTTCAAGCTCTGGACTGGCGGAAGGATCCTACCAACCTGTCAGTGGGAATCCCTTTGCAACTGCCTTCTCCCATAAAAATCACTACTACAGATGCCTCCCTCCCAGGGTGGTGAGCTCATCAGGACAGCCATTCTCTTAGTGGCATTTGGACTCCCAAGGAATCTGTAAGTCACATCAATCTACTGGAGCTCAGAGCCATCTACCTTGCTCTGATGTCCTTTGCCCAGCAGCCAAAAGGCCATTTGGTGCAAATCAGAACGGACAACACCACTACAATGTTTTACATAAGCAGGGTGGCTAAAGGTCCACAGTGCTTTGTACAGAGGCAATGAAAATCTGGTCTCTGGCCTACTCCCTTGACATCAGCCTTTCAGCCATGCACCTCCCAAGCAAGGACAATACTCTTGTGGATACCCGCATTCAGATCAGTTTGGGGCACAACGAATGGACTCTGAACAAACAGATCCTTGCCACAGTCTTCAGAAAGTGGGGCACACCAGAAATAAATCTGTTTGCCTCACACCTCAACCATCAACTTCCTCTGTACTGCTGCAGGCTGCCAGAACTAAGGACTCTGCCAACAGACACCTTGTCCCTGGACTGGTCAGGCAAGTTCATTTATGCCTTTCCACCCTTCTTTCTGATTCGCAGAGTGCTGCTGAAGCTCAGGTCCCAGCCTGCAGCAGTGATCCTGGTGGCACCGGATCGGCCAAGGTAGTCGTGGTACTCTCTCCTTCTAGCCTTGGCTTCCAGCAAGCCGATCCGGCTTCCCTCAGTCTCTCTCTCCTGACTCTTTCTCAGACAGGGGTGATTTATCCCAGTCTGCAGTCTCTTCACCTCAAAGCATGGCTCTTGAGTTAGAGTGCCCAGAATACCAGTATTTGGAACACATTTGTAGCATCCTAAGAATGGCCAAGAAACCCAGTAGCAAGAAAACTTATGCAGCCAAGTGGAAAATATTTTCTTTTTTGGTGCAAGGGGAAGCATTTCAATCCTTTCAAAGCGTCAGTCCCCAATCTTCTGGACTGTTTGGCTCACTTGCAGGCCTCATGCCGCAAGACCTCATCCTTGAAGCTGCACCTAGCTGCAGTTTCTGCTTACCTGTCCATAGGCAAGGAGCAGACAATCATTCCATTACCTGTTTTCAAAAAGTTCTTTACATGCCTTCTCCATCTTCAGCCCCCAATTGGGGAATCTGTTCCTCCTTTGGACCTTAACCTGTGCATTGTCAAGCTCATGGAGCCAACTTTTGAACCCATGGCTATAGCCCACCGGAAATGTCACTTGGAAGGCAGTCTTCCTAGTGGCCATTGCCTCTGCCAGAAGAATTTCAGAGTTACAAGTACTCTGTACAGATCCCAACTACATTATGCCTCACAGGGACAAGGTAGAACTCAGAACAAACAGGAAGTTTCTGCCTAAGGTGGTCTCTGAATTTCAGTCAATCACTATGCCTGTGTTCTTTACTGAAAAATCCACTCCTTGGGAGCAGAAGCTCCATAGTCTGGATGTGAAGAGAGCCCTGTCCTACTACTTTGGAGCACATCAAGCAGTTCAGGGGCTCCACTACCCAGTTTTTCCTCACCTATGAGTAGGTAGGTAGAGGAAGACCAGCCACTAAGATAACTATTTCTTATTCGATAGTCTTCTGTATTCAGTTCTGCTACGACATGGCTGGTAAGCAGCCTCTTGAGGGCCTCAAGGCTCACTCTACCAGAGGCACTGCTGCCACAGTGGCAGCCACTAGGGACATTCCCTTGCTTGATGTCTGCAAAGCAGCCACATGGAAGACTACACACATTCACAAAGCATTACTGCCTGGATGTACAGTCCACATCTGATGCCAAATTTGGCAGGGTGGTCCTGCAGAGCCTCTTCCCTAAGTAGGTTCTGTACCTGCTTCTCAACTGTACTGCTTTGTAGTTTACACTTAGTTACTGATGCTAAAGGACCCCTGGGGTGAGAAGAAAAAATTACTCACCGTAGTAATATTGTTTCTTCCAAGGTGTCCTTTAGCATCAGTAAGCTCCCACCCTTCCTCCCCAGAAACCTTTCTGAAGAGGACTCTGCTTCCTCATTATTGACAAATTTGTTTCTGAAGTTTTTGAATTCCATTTAAAGCAAAGTTTTCATGTTTTCCAATGGTTTTCTGTTCATGCTGTTGCATGATTTTTGGATCCTGTTGGTCCACACCAACATGGGCATGTTCCCATTCTTCCTTCGAGAACAGTCTGATGCCTCCTGGGCAGGTTCCACTCAGCACACCCCCCTGCTCTTTTCTGATTGCCCAATTCATTCCATGAATATTCATGACTCCACCTCAGAGGCAGTTCAACCTAATCAGCTTACTGCACTTAGTTACTGGTGCTAAAGGACACCTTGGAAGAAACAATATTACTACAGTGAGTAATTTTTTCATTCCTCTGGTGAACTGTTAAAAAGCCTTCTCCTAGAGGCAGTATTTGTGGGAGTAGTATGCATTTGCTATTATTATTAGAATGTTATTTTTAGAACAACGTAAACATGATTGGGAAAAATCTCCCTGTAGATCTGGGATGCCATCCCCAGTTCTGTATTTTCAAAATTGGGCTGGCAGTATAGCCTAGATGTTAGAGAAACGAGGTGTGAACAAGCTTGATACATCCAGCAGACCAGACCTGAGTTTGATTCTCACAACCTCCACTTGCATACTGTGCAACTCTGAGCAAGTCACTTAACCGCCCAGTGGTCCCAGTTTGCCCCTGAAAACAGGCACTTGTGCCTAGTGGGCCTTACCCGGTTACCAAAGATTAAAAAAAAAAAAAAATTGTTTCATCTGTCCCCGGTGGTCTCCCATGGGCACATCAGGTACAGCAGAAATAAATTCCTGAAAAACAATTATAATTCTAGGGACGTGGATATGTTGTTCATCCACACTGTCTGGCAGGTTCCTTGCTGCTTTAAATCTTGCTGGAAGGTCTTCAAGCTGGTTCCTCCCACCTACCCGGGTGGTACAACTCTCGGCTGTGCCCCATGACGCCAGATCTTCCTTACCGCTTGGAAGCTCAGGTTCCCTCCTTAACGCTCGTATAAGACTGGATCCTAATTCTTGGTTAGCTCAAAACTTATTCTCGAATTTTCAAGACTTTGGTCAAATTACTCCCTGCGGCTGCGATGGACAAATCGACTCCCGGATTTCGGCGGTGCCCACGTGGGCAGAAAATGTCCAGGATGGATTCGCACTCCACGTGCGTCTACTGCCTCAGCCTAGACCATGACCTGCAGGTCTGCGAGTTATGTCATTCGTTTTCGGCCAATGTCCTGGAAGACCGTGCTGCCCGGTTACAGCTTGGGTGCCCCGAGAAGCGCTACCTGCCGGTGAAGTCGAAGGAGGCCCATTGGGCAGTGACCGTGTCGGCTGGCTCAGCTGAGCAACTCGAGCAGATGATCGCCCTCGAGGAGGAGGAGGCGGCACAGGCCACATCATCTTCTTCCTCGGTCGCGGCATTTATCCCGCTCTCTCTGGGTTCCTCCTACTCAGCTTCTTTTAAGGAGCTTTGCCAGTCCCTTTAAACGAAGGGAGAGGGGCCATCGGGACTTTCTTCTCGGTCCAAAAAGAAGGACTTGAAAGGTAAGTCCCACCGTCGGCGTTCGTGGGAGCGGGAGAAGTCCCCTTCCTCAGACAGTCGACACTCGACTTCGGTCGAGATTGCAGCTAAGGCCACTGGCTTCATGGTGTCCCTGTCAGGTCAGCCGGCTGAGACACCCGTCGACGCGGTCGAGATTTTTCTCGACCCGTCGGATGGGCTGTCGACTGGTGAAGCCGACAACCCTTTTTCACCAGTTCCCCCGGTGGAGACCGAGGACTTGCCTGCGCCTCCTGTGCCGGAGTCCCTGGTCAAGGCTTCTGAGCCGAGGGAAGAGCGGGTGTCCCCCGGCCCTTCCCAGACCCGTCCTCGGAAACACCGAGGGTCTCGGACATCGTCTCGGTCCAGCCGATCCCACCGACATCGGTGGTCTCGACACCAAAGTAAGTGGCGCCGCCATTCGTCCTCATCTTCCTCCTCTGCAGAGGAGAGGCTTCGGCGCAAATTGCATCGATGCTACGAGGACCTGATGTGGCAGCAGTTACGTCTGTCTGGAAACAAGCAGATGCCGTCGCCTTCCTTGTCCATCAAGTGGCTGTCACCTGAGCGGCCGAAACAACCCCTCGCTGTAGTCGGGGTGCCCAAGCCTGGGCCAGTTGTTCAGCCGAAACCAGCTGCCCCACAGATTGTGGTGGAACCTTCACCTCCACAACCGAAATCGGGGGCGCCAACCAAGGACTCTTGGTAGGGTCAGGGCCTGCCCCACAGGTTGTCGGTCACCCTCACTCCTGACCGTCCTTGGCAAGTGGAGGGTGGCTCAGGCCCAAGGCAGCTCTTCGTGGACTCCTCGGAGTCCGACGACGACGACTCCCTGTTCTCCAGGCCCATTGACCTGGAGTCCTCCGGGGGCCAGTCGATGGACGAAAGCCCATCGTCCTTCATGGGTCTGCTTAGGCTCATCTCGGAGTCCACCGGGAGGCAGCTCAAGCCCGTATCCAAGCGGGCCAAGTATCCCCTAACGGAGATACTGGACCGAGGGGATTCACCCACGGAGGCCTTTCCGGTGGCTGAAGCCATTGTTGGCCCAGCCTTGGAGCTCTGGCAGTGGCCTGCTTCCTGTCCTGCACCTTCGGCCAGGATGGCCAGGAAGTATGCGGCCCCTACCGGCTCTTTGTCCGTTTTTTTCGGAACACCCCTCCGACGAGGGGTTGGTCACCGATAGTGTTCTCCGGCGTTCCGGGAACGCTAGGGATGGGGATAAGCCCCCCGACAAGGAGTCCAAAAAGCTGGACTATGCCAGGCGCAAGGTGTACGCTGCGTCCTCCCTTGGTCTCCGCCAGGCCACCTCGGCCGTGCTGATGGCACACTTCTCCCACGCCCTCATGGGCTCCCTGGATGAGGTGATCCCTCATCTCCCGGCCGACCTGCAGACCATGGTCAGGCAGGTACGGGACCAGGGAAGGGCAGTGGCAAAACAGCAGCTCCAAACGGCTCTGGACATTGAAGACTCCTGTGCCAGATCAGTTGCGGCTCGCAGTGGCCATGCGCCGCAGAGCATGGCTGAGGATATCCACCTTCACGGCTGATACCCAGCTTAAACTGGCGGATGTCCCCCTCCTGGGGACTGACCTCTTCGGCCCTGGAGTGGAAGGTCACCTCCAGTGGATCGAAAAGTCCAGTGCCACTCTGGACTCTGTCACCTCCGCCCAGAAGGACAAGGGCCGTCGACAACAACAACATAAGTCCTTTCGCCCTTCTGTGCCTGCGGCACGTCCGGCCCAACAGCACCAACACCAGGGCAAGCAGGCTCGCGCTTGGCACCCCAAAGCCAAGCCTGCGGCTTCCTCTAATAGGAAGCAGGGAGGAAAAGGCCCAGGAGGTCCCTCGGCCGGTCCCTCCTCTAAGCCTGCCCAGTGACAGGTTGAGGGGTGTCGCCCCCAGCCTCGTCACTCCCCCCTGGGTTCCCCCCATGGGGGGACGGCTCCGCCACTTCCTTTTCACCTGGTCCGCTATCACCACGGACCGCTGGAGGTGGTAGGAAAGGGCCTGCCCCTGGAGTTCGAGCAGGCCCCGCCCTTCCGAGCCATCGCCCCTCGGGGGAGGCTACGGGGTCTGCAGCCTCTCTGTCAGCTCACCGAGCTGATATCGCCCTTCTCCTCGAAAAAGAGGTGATCAGGATGGTGGCGGATCCTCCTCCAGACCCAGGATTTGTGTCCAGGTACTTCCTGGTCCTAAAACGGACGGGGGGGCTGGCGCCCCATTCTCGACCTGCACGACCCGAACAGGTTCCTAAGGTCTTGGACCTTCAGGATGGTCACTCTGGCTCGGATAATCCCATCCTTGGAACGAGGCATGTGGTTCTGTTCTCTGGACCTCCAGGACGTGTTCTTTCAAGTCCCAATCCGTCCGTCCCAACAGAAATTCCTCCGCTTCAGGGCAGAGGGATCCCTCTACCAGTTCCGGGCCATGCCCTTCGGCCTTTGCCTAGCTCCCAGGGTCTTCACCAAATGCATGGCAGTGGTGACAGCATTCCTGCGGCTCTGAAGGGTCCGGGTGCACCCCTACCTGGACGACTGGCTGATTGCAGCCCCCTCCAGAACGGAGGTGGAGCGGTCCAGAGATCTGGCCCTCCAGGTTTGCTCTCAGGTTGGCCAAAGCAGGTGATCCAATTCATCGGGGCCAAGCTCGACTCTCTATGAACCAGAGCACGGCTCCCAGTGGACAGGGCCGAGGTTCTTTCCTCCTTTGCCCAATCATTTCTGGTTGGGCAATTGCGTCCTGCCCGGGACTTCCTGCACCTCCTGGGCCTCATGGCGGCCTGCACCAGCGTGGTCCGTTTGGCCCGTTGGTACATGCATCCCCTTCAATGGGGACTGGCCAGCCAATGGTCACAGCACTTCGATCCGCTGGATCAGCTAGTGACAGTGACCCAGGAGATGTGGAACGCTCTCCAGTGGTGGACCGTTCCAACACATCTGCAGGAGGGCATCCTGTTTGTCCGTCCCAAGCCGACGATCTCTCTATCGACCGATGCCTCTCTGATGGGTTGGGGTGCCCATCTGGGGGAGCACAGAGCGCACGGCCTCTGTTACCCTCGGGAGTCCCTATGGCACATCATCCTGCTGGAGCTTCGGGTGGTTCATCTAGCCCTCACCACCTTCGCTCTGTTTCTACGGGGTCAAGTGGTTCAGGTCCAGACGGACAATACCACGACCATGTACTACATAAACCGCCAGGGCGGGACGCGCTCCATGCCTCTGTGCAGGGAAGCTCTCCGCATTTGGTCACTCGTGCACAGCCTGGAGGCGGATCTCCTTGCCATCCATATGGCAGGAGCCTCCAACACCCTGGCTGATGCCCTAAGCTGGATAGGGGCTTCGTCCCACGAGTGGTCTCTCCTGCGGGAGGTAGTACAAGATCTGTTCTCCCACTGGGGCATGTCTCAGGTGGACCTGTTTGCCTCCAGGGAGAATCTGAGCTGAGACTGTTTCATTCCCCACCAGCAGGGCTCGCTGCAGGGGGATGCCTTCTCGAGGCCGTGGACCCCGGGCATCTTCTACGCCCTTCCCCCATTTCCCTTGATCCACAAGGTGATTCTCAAGGCGAGGAGGGACAAGGCGCAGGTGATTCTGGTAGCCCCAAACTGGCCCCGCCAGTTCTGGTATCCAGATCTCCTCAGTCTCGGCTCCAGGCTTCCGAGGCTGCTTCCAGCCCGCCCAGACCTGATCTTAGTCAGTCAGGGGAAGGTATTCCATCCGGACCTTCAATCCCTGCACCTGACGGCCTGGTTCCTGAGCGGCTAGAGTTCCAGGCCTTGGGTCTTTCTGACGAGGTCCTCCACGTCGTTGAGGCGTCCCGTAAGAAGTCGACCAGAAAATGGTACACCTTCAAATGGAAGAGATTCTCCATTTGGTGTCAGGTCAAGGGCCTGGACCCTTCCTCCTGTTCCTTGGCAAGCATTCTGGACTACCTGTGGTCCCTTTCTCAGCAAGGGCTTCGGTCGATGACCATTAAGGTGCATCTGGCAGCCATCTCTGCTTACCGGGCGCGGGCCGGGAAGCAGTCGGTGGCGCAGGAGAAGGTGGTCGGGCACTTTTTCAAAGGCCTTGATCACATATCCCCTCCGATGCGAGAACCTCCACCTCTGTGGGATCTACTGCTGGTATTGGCTAAGCTCATGGGCAAGCCATTCGAACCGATGCACAGGTGTGACATAGCTCACCTGTCGTGGAAGACCGCCTTCTTGGTGGCTATCACGTCAGCCTGAAGGATGGAAGAGCTCCAGGCGCTTTCCATCGAGTCTCCCTATCTGGTCTTCCACAGGGACAAGGTTGTCCTACGTCCCCAACCGAAATTCCTTCCGAAGGTGGTGCCGGAGTTTCACCTTAACCAGGTGTTGACTCTGCCAGTGTTCTACCCCAGTCGCACCTTGGCTGAATATAGGCTCCATACTTTGGACCCTAGAAGAGTGCTTCTTACTACAAAGGCGTGACGGCTGAAGTTGAGAGAGAGAGTTGCCAGCTATTTGTCACCTCGCTGAAGCCGCGCACCTGGCAGACCTGCAACCAAGCGGATGATAGGCTGGTGGGTCACCTCCTGCATAGATCTCTGCTATAGGTTGGGCATGGAGCCTCCCAAAGGGATGAGAGCTCATTTACCCGCCATACTGCTGCATCGGTGGCTGCTTCCAGGATGTCCCTATCCAGGAAATCTGCAGGGCTGCTACCAGGAGGTCAGCACACACCTTCATCACCCACTACCACATCGACCTTGAGTCTCGCCGGGATGCTGGTTTTGGGGCCTCGGTTCTCCAGTCTTTATTTCCCAAGTAGGGGGTGTGCGCCTTGCCTCCCTCCTCCCGGAGAACTGCTAGGAGTCTGCCAGACATTGTGGATGAACAACATATCCATGTCCCTAGAAATACAGGTTGCTCACCTGTAACAGGGAGTTCTAGGAATGGTATATGTTGTTCATCCACACGATCCACCCGGCCTCCCCATCTTCAACGCACAACCTGGCTTCCAGCGGGCTAGATCTGGCATCATGGGGTGGAGCTGAGAGTTTTACCACCCGGGTGGGTGATAGGAGCCAGCTTGAAGACCTTCCGGCAAGATTTAAAGCGGCAAGGAACTTGCCAGACAGTGTGGATGAACAACATACATTCCTAGAACTCCTGTTACAGGTGAGTAACCTGTATTTCTAGGGACATGGATATAGTTGTTCATCCACACTGTCTGGCAAGTATCCTGCCGCTTTAATCTTGCGGAAGCTCCAAGCTAACTCCTCCCCTGGGTGGTAAACTCTAAGCTCCGCCCCATGTGCTCGAATCTTCATTACCGCTTGAGCTCAGGTTCCCTCCTTAACGCTCTGCGTATAAGACTGGTTCCTAATTCTTGGTTTCTGAATTTAAAAGTCTTTTGCATTATAGACTTGGTCTTCTATCCCCATGGCTACGATGGACCATCGACTCAGTTTCGGAGATGCCCTTGTGGGCAGAAGATGTCTCAGACGGATCCGCACTCCACGTGTGTCTACTGTTTGGGCCTTGAGCACGACCCGCGGGCTTGCGACCTGTGCTCTTCCTTCTCAGCCCTCGTCCTCGAAGACTGTGCTGCCCGTTTACAACTGGGCGCCTGAGAAGCGTTTTCCTCGGTGAAGTCAAAAGAGGCCCGGTCGGCGGTTTCCGCGGCGGCGGGCTCGATGGATCAGCTAGAGCAGATGATCGCCTTCGAAGAGGAGGCGGCGGGGCCGCATCTTCCTCGACTGCGGCATTTATCCAGCTCTCCCTGGGTTCCTCTTATACAGCTTCCTTTAAGGAGCTTTGTCTGTCCCTCTCCACTAGAGGAGAGGGACCAACATCTGCTGGACCTTCTTCTCGTCCAAGAAGAAAGATAAGGGTAAGTCTCTCCGTCGACGCTCTTGGGAGCGGGAAAGGTCCCTCTCCCCGAGTTGTTGGCCATCGACTTCGGTTGATCATTCGGCTTTGGCCACTGGTCTCACGGTGTCCCCGTCAGGTCAGTTGACCGAGACTCCCGTCGACGCAGTCAAGATCTTTCTCGACCCGTTGGACGGGTTGTCGACCAGCGGGCGAAAATCCCCTCTCACGGTTCCCCGGTGGGGTTGAGATCCGTGGGCTTGCCAGTGCCTCCGGTTCCGGGCCCTAGGTGAACCCTCCGAGCCGAGGGGGCTGGTTCAACCGTCCCCTCCCGCACCCGTCCTCGGAAGGCGAAGTTCTCTGTCTCGGACTTCTTGGCGGTCAGCCGATCCCGCCCGTCATGGCGTCTCGGCCTGTGATAGCGCCGCGCCCTTCGTCCTCCTCCTCGGCTGAGTGAGACTTGACGTAAATTCGTCGGCGATCGAGGACCTCATGTGGCAACAGCTCCTTCTGACCGGGAACAAGCCGTCGCCTTCCCGGCCATTAGCGGCTGTCACGGGCGGCGAAACAACCCCTCGTCTTACCGAGGCCTGTTCCCAGGCGGTTGTTCGGCCAAACCAGCTGCTCCACCGATTCCGGTGAAACCTCGCCTCCACAGCCACTGTTTGGGGCTCTGACCAGAGAACTCTCGGTCGGCTCAGGGTCTGCCCCATAGGCTGTCGGTCCCCTCACTCCCGATCGCCCTCGGCAGGTGGAGGTGGCTCTGGCCGAGCAGCTCTTTGCGGACTCTTCTGAGTCAGGCGATTCCTCCGTTTTCTCAGGCGAGTGGACTTGGGTTCTCTGGAGGTCAGTCACTGGGCGACAGCCTTCGTCCTTCCTGGGTTTGTTTGGCTCATCTCGAGTCCACGGGATGCAGCTCGAACCCGTATCCAAGCGGGCCAGTATCCCCTCACGGAGATATTGGACCGAGGATTCCCTACTGAGGCCTTTCCTGTGGCTGAGGCCATTGTGAGCCCGGCCTTGGAGCTCTGGCAGCGCCCTAGCTGCCCTCGCCCTGGCCAGGAAGTATCTGCGGTCCCCTACGGTTCCCTATCCGGTTTCCCGGAACATCCCTCAGCGAGGATTAGTTACTGACGGCGTTTTCCGGCATGCGGAAAGCGCTAGGGACATGGACAAACCTCCCGACAAGGGTCAAGAAATTGGACTATGCCGGGCGAAAAGTCTGCTGCGTCCTCCCTGCCTACTGTCAGGCCAGCTCGGCCGTGCTTATGGCACATTTCTCCCATGCCCTGTTGGGCCCCCTGGGCGAGTGTAGTCCCTCATCTCGGCTGACCTGCAGACCACGGTTAGGCAGGTGCGGGACCAGGGCAGTAAACAGCAACTTCAGACTGCTCTGGACATTGGAGACTCATGCACCAGGTCAGTCGCGCCGCAGTGGCTATGCGCCCGTCGGGCATGGCTGAGGATATCCACCTTCCAGCGGATACCCAGCACAAATTGGCGGATGTCCCTTCCTGGGACCGACCTCTTCGGCCCTGGGTGGAAGGCCACCTCAGAGGATCAAAAGTCAATGCCACTTTGGACTCAGTCTCATCTGCTCAGAGGACAAGGCCGCAGACCGCCTCAAGCCCTTTAGTCCGTCTGCGCTCAGCGGCTGCGTCCGCCCAGCAGCATCAGGGCCCAGCAGGCTCGCTTGGCGTCCCAACCCAAGCCCGCGGCTTCCTCCTCCAGGAAGCAGGGAGGTAAAGGCCCTGGAGGTCCCTTGGCGGTCCTTCCTCCAAGCCTGCCCAGTGACGGGTTGAGGGGTGTTGCCCCCAACCCCATCGCCTCACCCTAGGTGCCCCCCGTGGGGGGGCGGCTCCACCACTTTCTTTCCGCCTGGTCCGTTATCACCACAGACCGGTGGGTGTTGGAGGTGGTGGGAAAGGGCCTGCCTCTGGAGTTCGAGTAGGCCCCACCCTTCAGAGCCGTCACACCTTGGGGGGGCCTCGTGGTCCGAAGCCTGGCTGTCAGCTCGGCGAGCCGACATCGCTCTCCTCCTCGAGAAGGAGGTGATAAGAGAGGTGGCGGACTCTCCCTCAAACCCGGGGTTCATGTCCAGGTACTTCGTGGTTCCGAAACAGTCGGTGGGCTGGCGCCCCATTCTCGACCTACACGACCTAAACAAGTTCCTACGGTCTCGAACCTTCAGGATGGTCACTCTGGCTCAGATAATACCATCCTTGGAACACGGCGTGTGGTTCTGCTCTCTGGACCTACAGGATGCGTTCTTTCACGTCCCTTTCCGTCCGTCACATCAGAGGTTCCTTCGCTTTCGAGCGGAGGGATCCCTTTTCGAGTTCCAAGCCATGCCCTTGACTCATCTCCAGCTCCCAGGGTCTTCACCAAATGCATGGCAGTGGTGACAGCATTCCTCTTGGCGCTGAAGGGTCCGGGTTTACCTTGCCTGGACGATTGGCTGATAGCAGCCCCCTCCAGACAGGAGGTGGAGCGGTCCAGAGATCTGGCCCTCCAGGTTTGCTCTCAGGTCGGCCTCCTCATCAACGAGGCCAAGTCGGAACTCGAGGCGAAGCAGGTGATTCTTTTCATTGGGGCAGAGCTCAACTCTCTTGAGCCAGGGCATGGCTCGTGGTCAGGGGTCGAGGTTCTTTCCTCCTTGCCCAATCATTTCTGGTTGGGCAATGCACCCTGCCTGGGACTTCCTGCGCCTCCTGGGTCTCATGGCGGCCTGTACCAGCGTGGTCCGTTTGGCCCGCTGGAACATGCGCCCCCTTCAGTGGGGGCTGGCCAGCCAGTGGTCCCAACGCTGCGATCCATTGGACCAGCTAGTGATGGTGACCCAGGGGATGTGGAACGCTCTCCAGTGGTGGACCGTTCCAGTTCATCTGCAGTAGGGCATCCCGTTTGTCCGCCCTGAGCCGACGGTCTCTCTGTCGGCCGATGCCTCTCTGATGGGTTGGGGTGCCCATCTCGGGGAACACGGCGCCGGCCTCTGGTCCGCGAGTGCCGATGCCACATCAACCTGCTGGAGCTCCGAGTGGTCCGCCTAGCTCTCACTGCCTTTGCTCCGTTTCTTGAGGTCCAAGTGGTCGGGTCCAGATGGACAACACCACGACCATGTACTGTCTAAACCGCCAGGGCTGGGACGCGCTCCATGCTTCTATGCAAGGAAGCTGTCCACATCTGGTCACTCGTGCGCTGCCTGGAGGCAGATCTCCTAGCCATTCATGTGGCAGGAGCCTCCAACACCCTGGTCGATGCCCTAAGCCGGATAGGGGCTGCGTCCCACGAGTGGTCTCTCCTCCCGGAGGTAGTACAAGATCTATTCTCCCATTGGGGCACACCTCAGGTGGACCTGTTTGCCTCCAGGGAGAATGCGGCTGAGGCTGTTCCATGCCGCCCCTCAGCAGGGGTCGCTGCAGGGGTTGCCTTCTAGGCCGTGGACCCCGGCCTCTTCACGCCTTTTCCCCTGCTCCCTTGATGCACAAGGTGCTTCTCAAGCAAGGAGGGACAAGGTGCAGGTGATTCTGATAGCCCCAGACTGGCCCGCCAGTACTGGTACCAGATCTCCTCAGCCTCAGCTCCAGGCTCCGGGTCAGCTTCCAGCTCGCCCGGACCTGCTCTCAGTCAATCAGGGGAAGGTATTCCATCCGGACCTTCAACCCTGCACCCGACGGCCTGGTTCCTGAGCGGCTAGAGTTCCAGGCCTTGGGTCTTTCCGACGAGGTCCTCAACGTAGTTGAGGCGTCCCGTAAGGAGTCGACCAGAAAATGGTACACCTTCAAATGGAAGAGATTTTCCATTTGGTGCCAGGGCAAGGGCCTGGACACTTCCTCCTGTTCCTTGGCGAGCATATTGGACTACATTTGGTCCCTTTCTCAGCAAGGACTTAGGTCGACGACCCTTAAGGTGCACCTGGCAGCCATCTCTGCTTACCGGGCACGGGCCGGGAAGCAGTCGGTGGCGCAGGAGAAGGTGGTCTGGCGCTTTTTCAAAGGCCTTGATCACATTTCCCCTCCGGTGCGAGAACCTCCACCTCCGTGGGATCTACTGCTGGTACTGGCAAAGCTCATGGGCAAGCCATTCGAACCAATGCACAGGTGTGAACTCTCTCACCTGTCGTGGAAGACCGCCTTCTTGGTGGCTATCACGTCAGCCAGAAGGATGGGAGAGCTCCAGGCACTCTGCATCGAGTCTCCTTACCTGGTCTTCCACAGGGACAAGGTTGTCCCTGCTCCCACCAAAATTCCTTCGAAGGTGGTGTCGGAGTTTCACCTTAACCAGGTGTTGACTCTACTGGTGTCTATCCCAATCACACCTCGGAGGCGATATGAGCTCCATACTCCTGGACCCTAGAAGGCGCTCGCTTACTATACTGGGCCTTGCGGCTGAAATCGAGGAAGAGTTCATCCTGCTGTTTGTCACCTATGCTGAAGCCGCACCTGGCAGACCTGCAGCCAAGCGGACGATAGGCAGGTGGGTCACCTCCTGCATAGACCTCTGCTATAAGTTGGCGGGCATGGAGGCCTCCCAGAGGATAAGAGCTCATTCTACCCACCATACTGCTGCATCGGTGGCTGCTTCCAGGGGCGTCCCTATCCAGGAAATCTGCAGGGCTGCTACCTGGAGTCATACGCACCTTCCTCACCCATTACCACATCGACCTTGAGTCACGCGGGATGCTGGTTTGGGGCCTCGGTTCTCAGTCTCTATTCCTAAGTAGGGGTGCGCCTTGCCTTCCTCCTCCCAGAGAACTGCTAGGAGTCTGCCAGACAGTGTGGATGAACAACATATCCATGTCCCTAGAAATACAGGTTACTCACCACCTGTAACAGGAGTTCTAGGAATGGTATATCATTGTTCATCCACCACATTCCGACCTCCCGGCTGACGCACAACCTGTGCTTCCAGCGGGCTAAGATCTGGCGTCATGGGGTGGAGCCGAGAGTTTTACCACCCGGGTGGGTGGAGGAGCCAGCTTGAAGACCTTCCGCCAAGATTTAAAGCGGCAAGGATACCTGCCAGATAGTGTGGATGAACAACGTATACCATTCCTAGAACTCATGTTACAGGTGAGTAACCTGTATTTCCTTTCCAGCAGTTAAATTGCTTAGCAGATGTGCTTGCTTTTGTTCTGTGTCTGTAAGCTGCTAAAATAACCAGCCTTTTATGTTTCTGAGAAGCTTATCACAGATACTGGGAGTAGTGGAAGATTTGAGCCCCCCCCCAGTTGCCTTGCTTGGAAGGTGATTAAAGTTGCCGTATTTAAAATGGGGTGTAAAATTTGTACTGTCACATAGACAAAACCTCAGTGAAAGGGGTAGCAAGCTTACATGTTTAGTTTGGATGGTAGGGCGTTGTTAAAAGATAAGTCATAAGGTTACTGACCCAGCATGCCATAAAGGAAATGGCTCCCCCTCCCAAACAGAGGACAATTACCAAGCATATAATTTTTTTTTTTTTTTTTTTTTTTTAAACAGTAATATTCCTGGAAACACCAGTTGATATGTTTTCCTGGGAAGCTTACATAAAAAGGGAAAACGAATTGTTTAATCAGGAGCGGTACACTAAGCTGGATCTTATCTTTAGGCACAAGGAGGTCGTGACTTACTCTGGGTCACACATATGCAAGTGGGGGCTGAAGGGATTCAAACCCAGATCTCCAGGTTTGTATCTCGGTGCCCTTAAGCACTACGTTATACTGAGGGTGCACGGAAGATCCATGCCTCCGTTGGAAAGAGATTGTATTTGGCTAAAAAAATAACATTCTATGATAAAATAATAAAAAACATGCCATTTGAGGCAGTTGAAGTGAATTGTCGACAAATTCCCTTTTCCTTTTGACATAGCGCTATATTTACATTTTGACTATACAAGGCAGATATGCACACAGCACAAAACATTTGGTGCATAATAACATTGCAAAAGCTAGTAGTAAAAAAAAGTAAAGTTAACTTTTCTGAGAATCTGGACAAGAGTGAGTGTAGGAGAACAGAGCTACGTCATATCAGTCAGTCATGCCCTGATGGCTTTGCTGGCTGCCAGGAGTGCCGACGTGGATGTAAGACTGAGAAGCCAAATTTAACCTTTTTTCAGCTTTTTATGTTTCCGAGAAATCTTTTGCATTTGCAAAATCTTGTCTGAAAAGAAAAGTACCCCCTTTACTTGCCAAATTTAAGAGTAAAAGTATTGTGAACTGTCTGGACTGCATTCAAATCACAAGATCTTACTTTGAGATTCTCCCTTGTAGCAGGTAACACCTTTAGGACTGAAGATGGCAGGCACCGGGACCCCACAGAAATTTTCTAGCTAGCAATATTCAGTGGGGGATCGCCCCCTATGTCGGACCACCCCTGATGTCACGTACAGTGGCGTCTTCCAGGATGAAACCCAATTCTGTAGCATTTTGCAGCACTCTGCAGCATGCTACAACAGACCTACTGAAAAAAGCAAAGTAATTTCAATGGCAGTTAGTCCCTTTTTGTCATTCAGGAAAATGTGACAGTGCCAAGATGAAGTGAATGCAACAGTTTGCTGCATGACAAAAGGGACTAATTGTCATTTAAATTACATTGCTTTATTCAGTAGGTCTGCTGCAACATACTATAGAGTGCTTTAAAAGTGGGTTTCATCCTGGGGATGTCACGCCATGGTATAAAGGGTGGCCCCCTAGCCTATCCTCTTTTCCCGCGCTGTCGACTGCACTTAAAGTTGGACCTCATGGACACCTTCAATACATTAGAGCCGCCATCTTGAATGTGTTTTCAGTGCCTTTTGTATTTTCTTTTTCGATGGTATTTCGACAAATTTGCGCATGCCAGTTTTCTCCAACATCGTCGATCAAGAGGTGCCCTTCCAAGTGCGCGTGCGGCAAGCAGATCCCACATAAAGACCATCATTCGGCCTGCTGGACTCAGACCACAACATCGAGGCCTGCCAGCACTGCCACAATTTCAGCCAGCACACACGGCTGCAGTGCCAGAAGACCCACAAAGCCCTTCTGCTTAAAAAACAGATATCTACCATGGAGAAGGAACTTCACTGCAAGAGCTCTTCATCCTCCCCCTCTTCGTCATTGTCTCATAAAGAGAAGAAATTGAGCGGCAAATAAAAGCCCTAGACAAGGAGAAAATCACAGGCAGAAGACTACTCTTGGTCCCCGACTAAGTCGGCGATCCCCTTCTCCTCCTGGCTTGCCTACAGGCTCCCGGTCTCGAAGCCTCCCTCATCTCCGTTATGGGAGAAGGCTCTTCGGGGCGTGGGAAGTCCTTCCACACCTCCCAGCTGCTGAAGCTTGAGCCCATTACCTCTGAGGGCTCTAAACCTAGTGGCTCAGCCGGTGGTCCTTGGGGCGGCAGGCCACTGTCTGTCGCCCTCCTGGCCAGGGTGTCTGCCCTAACATCCGGGGCAGACTCTAGTAAGTGGCACCCGGGACAGTCGCCCTCTTCCTTCAGGAGCAATGGGCGTACGTCCCAATCGGGAGTGACGCCTCCTCTGCAGGCTACTTCACCTAGGTGTCCGCTGGCTAGTTCCCCAGCCTGGCCTCCGCCTACACCAGTCATCTCTATGCTGGCCTCCCCTGGCACCCCCTTGGGAAAACCAGGCCCTTATGCGGACGCCGATAGACTCCAATGCACCCAGCAGGCCGACATCTGAGGGCCTGACGCCCGATGGTCAGATGTCTGGTCTGACACCTCCGACGCCTGAGGGTACTCCTTTGGCCCGGATGACCAGGACCAGATTACCCCGATGCCAGGGTTACCCCAGCCGGACAACTTGATGCCAGGACACCCCAACCCCGACGCGAGATACCCAGCTGTGCCACAGACTTCGCAGGGGTCTTATGTGTTTTTTTTTTTTTTTTTTGCTGCTCGGTGGGCCTACTTCAAAGATAAAGAGGCCCTCGACTCCTGTTAAGGGCCTTCTCCAGTCGAACCCTTGGGCTGCCCTTCTACTCTGCCTTCTAGGAGGCTGCCGCCTGACAAGGACCTTCCTTATCCAAAGGAATGGTCATGCAGGCCCCTGAGGTCGCCTTCCTCCTTTTCGGAAGCAGATTCCTACTCTTCCTCCAGCTGTGGGGACTCTGACCCTTTGTCTGACCCTGACATCAGCAAGGATGCCCCATGCTCCCTGCCTGACGACCCTTTGTTTATGGATGTGATGCATCACATCCAACAGTTGAACAGATGGGACTCTGAAGACCTTGACCTGGAAAGGAAGAGGTCGTCTGCCTTCCTTCGGAAGAAGTATGCCCTCCCCGTGGTAGTTCCCCCAGTGGTTGATTTGTACAAGGAAGCCAACAAGCTGGCATGGCAGCATCCTTTTTCGACCCCAGCGGTGTCCAAAAAGTTGGACCGGCTGTATATTGTTTCCCGGGACAATTCCTTCTACGGGGAACAACCGGAGGCAGACTCAGTGGTACTGAATGCTGCCCATGACAGGTCCAGACTTCTGTAGCAGCTCAGGACTCAACCCTTAGATAAGGACTCTAAGCAGTTCGATCATCTGGCCAGGCAAGTTTTTTTCCTCCACTAGTTATGCCATCCGGTCACAGAATTTCCTTGCCCATATGGTCCAGTACCAGAATGCCCTGTGGGACAAAGCACAGGAAATTGTTCAAACCATGCCAGACTCACCTGAACGGGCGGTGCTCATGGCCATCATGATATCCAGCTCATACGTCGGTAACCACGTCCTGCGGGCCTCATATTGATACCATGGATTCGGTGGGCAGAGCTGCAGCTTCTCAGGTCTGTATCCGCCGATATTCATAGCTGAGAGTTTCCAGGTTCGCCCAGGACATCCAGTCAGAGATTATGAATGCCCCTTCAGAGGGCCAGTTCTATACGGGGAAGATGCTCATAATATCATTACCCATGCCGTGCTGGAGTCAAACAGAGAAAGGGTAGAAATACAAAGGTTTAAACTTTAATGGGAAACTGTGTGAATGAATGTATAGTTGATATTTACTTATTGAATAGTCTAAGGGGCTGAGATCAACTAATAAATCAGATATGTGACCATAAGTTAATCCTAAAGGACCAGACACAATACATACATCATTGTAATGTGAAAGGTTTCACAGAAAGTGTTTCACTCAGTAAAAATATTTAAAAAAACAAAATCTCATTACCCGTTTGCAGGAGGCAGGGAAAGCAGTTATGTCAGTGCAGACTATGTACAGACCCAAGCAACAACCTAAACAGTCATTTCGTGGCTCAGCCGTGTCGCAGGGCTCGGTGCTGGGGCCTGTGTTGTTCAGTGTCTTCATCAGTGACATTGGAGATGGCATTAAGGGCAAAATGTGCCTATTTGCAGATGACACCGAGCTCTGTGGGAGAGTTGACACTGCTGAAGGGATGCAGGACCTACAGAAAGATCTGGAAAAGCTGGGCAGGTGGTCCAGGATCTGGCAGCTTGGCTTCAATGCCAAGAAATGCAAAGTTATGCATATTGGAGCCAAGAATCCCAGGACAGAGTACTACCTGGGTGGAGTTAGAGTATCTGCGTCAGAGGAGGAGGAGAAGGTGAAGGACCTGGGAATGATGATCACTACTGACCTGAAGCACTCCACGCAGTGCAGGAAAGCAGCAGCAAAAGCAGACAGGATGCTGGGATGCGTATCTAGGGTGATCAGTAGTAGAGAGGGGGTTATACTGCCCTCGTACAGGTCACTGGTAAGGCCGCATGTAGGGTATGGAGTTCAGTACTGGTGCCCACACCTCAAAAAGGACATTAACCTGCTGGAGAAGGTCCAGAGGAAGGCTACAAAGATGATAGCTGGTCAGCAGGGTAAGGCACACGAGGAGAGAGTGAGGGCAGTAAACATATACTCCCTGGAAGACAGGAGAGAGAGAGAGAGAGAGAGAGGGGACATGATTGGGACCTTCATGTACTTGAAAGGGATAAATAAGGTTGATAAGGAGAGTCTCTTTAAGCTAAGTGGCAACCATAACACAAGGGGGCACAGTCTTAAGCTGGAGGTTTAGGAGGGTGGTCAGGAAGCACTTCTTCACAGAGAGGGTGGTGGACACTTGGAATGCGCTGCCAGAAGAGGTCATCTCGTTGTAGACAGGGGGCAGCTTTGAGAGAGGCTGGGATAGGCATAGGAGGGAAGGTAAGGCTCATGGGTAGGGAGGATGCAAGGAGTGGGGAAGGAGGGCAGGGACATTAGCTCAAGCTATGGATCCTGCAATACGAGCAGACTTGATTGACCAAATAGCCTTCTTCTGCTGGCTTCTTCATATATTTGTAAGACTAGACAACAGCAATTTTGAGGTCAGCAACAGCAGCGGGCTGGCTTCAAACGTAAGACCCCTACCCCTGTCAACAGAGGTTCTGCCCCATGGGTCCCCAGAACCTCCAGCCTGCGCTCCCCCTCCCTGGCTCCTCCTCCTTCAGCAGAGTCCGCGGGGGAAGCAGTGGGGGAAGTCTGTTCCCCTTACACTCTGAAGGGTGGCATCTGATAGCGTCAGACTGTTGGGTTCTGCAGCTCTTTGAGAGAGGACACACACTCAAATTCAAGGAGGTTCCTCCAGTGCTGCCTCAATACTTTTTTTATTTTTTTATTTTAGCGTTTGGTAACCGGGTAAGGCTCACTAGGCACAAGTGCCTGTTTTCAGGGGCGACCTGGGAGCACTGGACGGTTAAGTGACTTGCTCAGAGTCACACAGTATGCAAGTGGAGGTTGTGAGAATCAAACTCGGGTCTGGTGTGCTGGATGTATCAAGCTCGTTCACACCTCATTCCTCTAACCTCTAGGCTGTACTCTTAGGCCCACAGCACTCTCATAGCAGAGAAAATCCAGGCTGTCCTTCAAAAGAAGGCCATTGAGCTGGTGCCCTGGAACAACAAGGAACAGGGTTTTACTCCCATTTTTTTCTCGTGCTGAAGAAGACAGGATCTTCGTACTGTCTTGGATTGAAGCCACCTGAACCAGTATTTAGAGTACAAAAAGTTCAGGATGGTCACCCTGATAGATCTCCTTCCCCTGCTATACCAAGGGGACTGGCTATGCTCCCTGGATATGTAGGATGCATACCTCCAGATTGTGATCTTTTCAACCACATGAGGTTCCTGCGCTTCCGCTTTCAGGGCTGCCATTACCAGTTCAGGACCTTACTCTTCGGCCTATCCTTGGCACCGAGGGTGTTTACCAAGTGCCTTGTCGTGGTAGCTGCAAGTCTCAGGAGGCAGGGGCATTATGCCTT
This sequence comes from Neoceratodus forsteri, assembly GCA_016271365.2. NCBI lineage: Eukaryota > Metazoa > Chordata > Ceratodontiformes > Ceratodontidae > Neoceratodus > Neoceratodus forsteri. The sequence continues at coordinate 368,422,562 of CM028132.1, read as the reverse complement.
CCCCTACCTCGACGATTGGCTTCTCTGGCTTGTAGAAACCCTTTGAGACATGTTCTTTCTCTTTCGGGACCTGGGGGTAACTCTAAACCTCCCCATGTCCTATCTCTGGCCAAGTCAGCAGCTTCAATACATAGGGGCAATCCTGGACATGTCACAAGGCAAGGCCTTCCTCCCTCAGGGCAGGGCAGAACTCCTTCAGTCCTGTGCTCGGCAGCTGCTTTCGGCTCGCCAGTTCTGGCCCGGACATTACTCGGACCATTGGGACATATGGCAGCGGTCATCACCATGGTCTCCATGGCCTGACTTTACATGAGGGTGATCCCTGCCAGTCCTGATATCCATCCTAGTCAAGCAGTCCCTGGCATAGTGGCTAGACACTACTAACCTTTCTGGAGGGGTTTCCTTCTGGAAGGAATCTCCCACCCAGATCCTGACCACTAATGTGTCGGGCCAGGTTTGGGGAGCTCATCTGGGCACTCGCCAGACTCAAGGATCCTGGTCTCAGCAAGAGCTTCATCTCCAGATCAATGTTCTGGAGATGAGAGCAGTTCTTTACGCCCTCTAAGCCTTCCAGACAGTCCTCCTGACTGGTCCCCTGCTGATACAAACAGACATGTCGGTGGTATTTTATATCAACTTGCAGGGGGAACACAATCTTACCCTCTTTGCAGAGAAGCCATGCGGGTGTGGACTTGGGTGGTAGATCACCAACTGGAACTCTCGGCAATCCACGTTCCAGGCATTCACAACTCTCTGGCCGACAGCTTCAGTTGGACTTGGTCCAGGGCCTACAAGTAAGAGCCGCTTCCTGTAGTGGCGGAAGATCTGTTCACCAGGTGGGGTCGCCCAGAAATCGATCTATTTGCCTCCCCATCCAAAGCAAAATTGCCCAGTTCTTACCCCAGGGATCCTTTAGCATCAGTAACTGTTGCAGTCAGCTGGATAGCTAGCACTGCCCCGGAGGTGGACTGTATGGTAATGAGATTTATGAATTAGCCAATCAGATTGCAGCTATCGAATGTGCTGAGCAGAGAGAGGGATGGAGGCTTCAGAATTTTTTCTCCGCTGGAATGAGCAAGACTGCCTCTGAGGTGCTCTCTCTCCTGACATGAAAAAAGGTTTTTCTTGAATTGGTAGCTATTTCTTAAATTACTTTGTTTTTTGGTGTGCTGAGTGTTTTCATTGCTTTTTGCAATTCCCCTTGGTTCTTGGGAACCGCGTTGTTCTTTTGGTTCCATGGTTCCTCTTTTCTATATTTCACTTTTATCGCGTCTAGTATTTCCGCAATTCCTTTTGCTTATTTTGCTTGTTTTTACCTGTGGTTGCCTTTTTTAGACGGGAACCGGCAGTTCTCTTCATATTTTACCTCAAAAGTTGCGGTTCCTTACCACAAGGGAACTTACCATTGAAGTGTACGTTTGAATAGTTTAACATTCTATTTGAGGGTTTCTGTAAAATTGTCATGACAGAATCCCCTATAAAAGGACTGGACCCACAAGTTTTAAAAAGTTGCTTGAACTGCCCCAAAATTATAGCTAACGCTGCTACTCAAAACTTGTGTTTAAAGTGCTTAGGTCCAGACCATTACTGTGGTCTTTGCTCCAAATTCTGTTCCGAAACTTTAAGAAATAGAGCAAAAAGGCTTAGAGAAATGGCAGAAGAAGGGTCTTCATCTGTTCCCAAACACAGACCCAAGGCTACCGATGAGGGGCCTATAAAAAATAAAAATAATACAGGTGCTGATTAGGCATCTTTGAAATCTAAGCCTGGTACAGGTGCTGATGGAAGTACCTTTGAAAACAAAGAACACTAAGCCTGGCACTGCTGAAGTGTCTTCAAAAAATAAGGCTAAAGGGGCTGATGAAGTTACTAAATCAGAAAATTCAAGGCTGGCTAATGAAGTGCCTAGTTCCAAAAGAAAACCTGAACAAGCCACTGATGAGGTGTCATCAAAAAAGCTATATAAAGATAAAAGTCCTGTTGCTCCTTCAGGCAGTGCCAAAGGTGAGGCTGCATTGGGAAAGAAGCTTAAAGATAAGACAGAAAATGTTGATCCTCAGGAGGGCGGCCCTGAAGATTTCTCAGCGGACCTTCCCTCTATAGAAGATATGGCAGAAGCCTGGCACCTTTTCCAAACTATCCAGGGCATGGCCTCTATTTTTGGTGCTTCTGATTTGCTTCTGATTTTATTAGGCAAAACCTTTATAATGCTCCCTCTGCAGTAGGAGCTGATGAAGGAGATGAAGATGATGATTTTTATGAGCCCCATGATGACACTTCGGAGGGTAGGGTCCCAGTGTGTCTCCTGATCCAAATTTTGGGGCTTCTCCTGACCAGGAGGATAATTCCTCCCTGTTTTACTTCCTACAGCACATGGCAGATACTCTTGATCTCCCTTGTCAAGAGTCCAGCCAGGATGAGGAGGAAGACCAGGACTACAGAGAGATGAACGGTCTTCTTCCTCCTAAGAAACTGGTTCTCCCCATTTATAAACCCTTCAGGAAGAACACTATGAAAATTCTTTTAAACCCCAACTTCTGTAAAAGAGGTTGAAAAAAGGGCTGACACAAAATACCAGTTTTCAAAAACTGGTATACAAAATGTTTGTTTCAAACAACATGAAGTCTTGCTATACTATGACATATGCAGTGAGTCCCAACCTTCGAACTGCTCCGGAGGTGAAAGAGTTAACTTTCCATGCCAGGCATGGAACGCTAAGCTCGAGCTCAGTTGAAAACTCTGTCTGTTGTTCTTCAAACTCAAACTGTCAGATTCTTTACTCCGCCTCACTGAACAGTCGCTCCGGAGATTTTCTCCTTCTACTCGGTTCATTTTGTCGGTTAAAGTATTATTTTCTCATTTTTTTGACCGAATTTAAACCGCAACCGGTCGGTTCAAGCTCTGTCTGTGGTATTGTGAGTACTAGATAGGTTTTACATTTGTTTCTTCTGTGTGGAACTTGTAAACGGTTATCGGTTTGGTTTGAACTGATCAGGTTGTTTTAAAATACATTAATCTGTCTTTTAGAGTGTGGTTACTGGTTCTTATCGGTTCTGAAAAAAGGATTTTATTACGTTTTTTTCCACGACCCGTGACACAGTTGGGAACCGATAAGAGGGTCTTGCTTGGCGGATTGCCATAAACGGGCAAGTTTGGTTAGGACTGGCACTATGTCTGAGAAACCCAAAAGAAAAACCGGGCCCACTGGGTTTCAACACTGCAGTGTCTGTGGGGAAGTCTTTGCCAAGGCTGACCTCCACACCACCTGTGTTTATTGTCTGGGGTTTGACCACCTCAATGCAGACTGCCAGATTTGTAAAATTTTCCTGCAGCTACCCTGGAAAAGAGAGTTGGTAGGCTCAGGGAAAGGGAGGCCAAGAAGTCCGCATACCCGGATGACCAGCCCGGTTCGGTTCTAACCGAACCGGAGGGAGTGCCCTCTGACCAGGGCGAGACTTCCTCGGGCAAAAGGAGAGCCGACTCGGAGGAGTCGGTTCCAGCAAAAAGGACTAGGAAATCAGCTGGTGTGGAGCCAAAACTTCCCTCTCCAACCACTGAAGAAATAGCCAAAGCGATTAAAATTGTCCAGTCGCTTTCCCCGGTTCCGACCGAACCGGCACCTTCAGGTAAGCGTACGGTTCAGCCGGTTCCACCGGTTCAAGAGTATGATTTAGAGGAATTTTATGAACCGGAGAGGGGAAGAGGAGTATGATGAGAGTGAATGTGGATTTGAAAGTCTGGATGTGCCCATTGAACCGGACAGCTCCCCAGACAGACCTTCAGGAGTGTCTCCTCCTAGGCTTTCTGAGTCCCCTCTCATTTTATGTTTTATAAAAAAAGTGGCTGAAACCCTCCAGCTCCCTGTGGAGGAAGCTGTGGATGATCAAGAGGAGCCTGACTATGTGGAAATGATGGATATCCCAGAGTCTAGGAGACTGTCTATTCCTTTGCATAAATCTTTTGGGAAACAGACAGTAAAAATTCTAAAAGCTCCTCACACTATACCTCATGTTGATAAGAGAATGGACAAGAGGTTCACATTGTCAGGCTCTGATACGGAGTTCCTTACACAACAATGCAGCCATGTTGGGGTAGTGCAGGCTGCAGCCTGTGACAAGGCAAATATTCCCTTGGCTTCACACCCCCCTGACAAGGACTCCAGGAGGATTGATGCCATGGCAAAGAAACAGTACATGGCAGCATCCTTGGGACTCAGACAGGCAAATTATATGGCTTATGTTGCTAAACACCAGAAATCCAGATGGGATACTGTTATGGCTCTAGCAAAACAGGTCCCTGGCCAGCTTGCCAAGGAGCTGGAGCAGGTGGCTGCTGATGGTACTGAGGCATCTAGGGTGCAATTCCATGCTACGGTGGACTCTAATGATGAGTCATCAAGAGTCATGTCTACATCTGTGGCACTTCGCAGAATGGCTTGACTCAGATGTACTAGCTTGTCACAGGATACCCAGACTAAGGCTATGGATTTTCCTGCTGTGGGTAATTCTCTGTTTGGGGAGCAGACAGAGAATTACATGAAGAAAATGGATGAGTATAGGACCACCTATAGGAGTGCACAGGCCAAGGAAAGGCAGGCCACTCCTCAAAGGCAGCCTTCCAGGGGCAGGGCAGGCCTTTTCATAGGCCTTTTTACCAAGCCCAGGCCTCCTCTTCAGCTTACGCCCAGAGGGGGTTCTTTAGAGGAAGAGGCAGACGGGGTACAAGCAGGCCTGCTTTCACCCCTCAGCCTAAAGCCCCTGCCAAGCAGGCACCCTGGTGGGGTGGCCAGGGCCGATTCTCAACTACCTGTAGGGGACAGGCTGGCTTACTTTGTCCAGGACTGGAAGTCTCTGACATCAGACAAGTGGGTCCTGGAAGTTCTCAGCTTCAAAAAATTTCCAAAGCTGAGAACCAGATCCTTTCCACCTGCAAATCCATCAGAGGCAATTGCCCTAGAGGCAGAAGTCTCTACCCTCCTGGCTCTCAGAGCCGTGGAAAGGGTTCCACCCCTACACCAGGGCAAAGGATTGTACTCCAGGTACTTCCTTACCCCAAAAAAGACAGGAGAATGGCAGCCCATCCTGGATCTCAGATGCTTAAACAAGCACCTTTGAAACCAAAATTCAAAATGGTGACTCTGGGAATTATTCTACCTCTCTAAGGCCAGGGGACTGGCTAGCATCCCTGGACCTCAGGATGCCTACTTCCATATTCTCATCAAACTCCCATCAAAGTACCTCAGGTTGAGCTGCTCTCAGGCCATTACCAGTTCAGAGCAGTGCCTTTGGCCTCACCTTTGCTCCAAGGGTATTCACAAATGCCTGGCAGTAGCAGTTGCCTACCTAAGAAGGCAAAAATTGCCATCTTCCCTTACCTGGGCGACTGGTTCATAGTAGGCTAGTCTCCAGACCAAGTCAAGTTACATCTTCGGATAACTCAGCAACTGCTTACCTCTCTAGGTTTCCTTCTGAATCTTCCAAAATCAGTTCTAGAGCCTGTCCAGCTCCTCACCTTCATAGGCGCAGAACTGAACACAGAGGAAGCCAGAGCCTTCCTTCCTTTGGACAGGGCAAGGACCCTGGTCTCTCTGGCCTCTTCATTCACCCTGCAAATCTCTCGACCAGCAAGGCATTTTCTACAGCTCCTGGGGCACATGGCTGCTTCTACAGCAGTAGTGCAAGGAGCAAGATTTCAGATGAGGGACATCCAGTTCCATTTGAGAGCCTTTTGGTCTCAAAGAAAGGACCTCTAACCAAGTTGATCCCAGTGTTCGTACCCTGATCAAGCCCTACAGTGGTGGCAGGATCAGAGCAATCTGAGACAAGGGGTTCCTTGTCACCAGTCTCACTCTTTAATCCTTACTACAGATGCATCCCTCTTGGGGTGGGGGAGCTCACATGGGCGACCTCACTGCCAGGACTGTGGTCCCCTCAGGAATCTCTGCTCCACATCAACCTGTTGGAGCTCAGAGCAGTTTTCCTAGCACTTCAAGCTTTTCCAAATCTGTTCAGAACAAAGTTTTACAGGTCGGAACAGACAACACCACTACAATGTGGTACATCAACAAACAAGGAGGCACTCGGTCTCGGCCTTGTGCACGAAGCAATGAAGTTGTGGTCTCTAGCTTACCCTGAACACCTCCCTTCACGACAGTTCACTTCCCAGGCAAGGACAATGTCCTGGCAGATGCTCAACAGGATTTCCCAGGGCCATCACGAATGGTCACTGGATCCCCTGGTCCTGGAGTAATATTTGCCAGATGGTGCACCCACAGATAGATCTTTGCAGCCCCAGACAATCACCAACTTCCCTTTTTGCTGCAGGCCCCAGTGTTGGGCTCAGTCCCTCTGGATGCCTTAGTTCTCAATTGGGAAGGAAGTTTCTCTTCCCCCTTCCCTCTCCTGTTCAAAGTGTTAGTCAAAATCAGATCTCAGTCCTGCAAAGTGATTCTGATTGCTCCAGATTAGGCCAGACAACCTGGTATCCACTCCTACTGTCCTTAGCAGTCCATCTTCCCTGTGTCTTCCCAGGAATCACAATCTGTTAACCTGTGCTCAGGGAAGGGTTTGGTACCAGACCTCAAATCTCTCAATCTCAAGGCCTGGCTCTTGAAGAGTTAGATTTGCTGATTTACACCTCTCCCAAGGTGTAATGGATATATTGAAGGCTTCTAGAAGCCTTCCACCAGGCTACCCACAGTTCCAAATGGAAGAGGTTTTCCATATGGTGCTCTGGAAGCATAATTCCCAGAATCTGCTGATTTACCCACAGTCCTGGATTATATGGTCCATTTAAACACTTTGGGGCTCAGACCAACTACCCTAAAGGTGCATTTGGCGGTGTCTGCTTTCATTTCAGCAGGTAAACCCTCTTCTCTTTCAGCTCATCCTGTATTCTCTTAAGTTTTTTAAGGGATTGCTTCACACCAACCCTCCATTCAGGGACCCTGCCCCTGCCTGGGATCTTGATGTTTGCATTGCTCAGCTTATGCAACCTCCCTTTGAGCCCTTGTCTTCAACAGAGCTTAAGTATTTGACTTGGAAGACTGTGTTTCTGGTAGCCATCACTTCTGCCAGACGCATAAGTGAATTACAAGCTTTGTCAGTGGACCTTGATTTTATCTCCTTTCATAGAGATAAGGTGGTCCTCAGGACTAGCAGGAAGTTCTTGCCTAAGGTAGTTTCAGATTTCCACCTTAATCAATCTATTTTCTTCCAGTCTACTTCACTGACCATTCCTCCTCTGGCGAGAGAGGCTGACAGCTAGATGTGAAGAGCCCTTAGTTACTACATTGAGCATACCAAGGGTCACAGATTTGACTCCTCCAACTGTTCCTCACTTATGGTGAGGTTGGTAAAGGGAAACCTGCCACTAAAAGATCCATTGCCAGGTGGATTGTCTCTTGTATCCAATTCTGTTATGAAAAGCTGGGTAAGGTTCCTCCCTCAGGCCTGAGGGCTCACTCTGCCAGAAGTTCAGCTGGTTCCCTGGCTGCTGCCAGGGACATCCCCATTCTAGAGATCTGTCAAGCAGCTACCTTGAAAACAGTTCACGCTTTACCAAGCATTACTCCTGGACATCCAGGCTAGGGTGATGCTCTTTCTTTACAGCTGTGCTTCAGAGCCTATTTCCTAAGTAGGTTCTGTCCCTCCTCCATGGAGGTACTGCTGTGTAGTCTGCATATGTCATAATATAGCAAGACTTCATGTTGTTTGAAGAAAAATTACTCACCTTAGTAATGTTGTTTCTTCTAATGGAGTCTTGCATATTGTGACCCCCACCTGCCCTCTCAGAACCTCTGTTTTTGGGATGTATGGGCAGTGCAGTGTTAGCACTTAGTAAATGCCCACCTTGTTTTCACCCCTCCTGTTTTGGGGTGACTGGGTGTTATGTTTTCATTTTGATCTCCTGACTTGAGTCTTTGTTTTGGGACCAAAAAAAAAATGTGTTCTTATATTTAGTAGCCAGTTGGCTAGTGTAGGTTTACAGCTTCCACACAGGACCTTAGTGAGTTTAGCTCGTAAAGATCTGACAGTTTGAGCTTGAAGAACAACAGACAGAGTTTTCTACTGAGCTCGAGCTCAGTGTTCCATGCCTGGCATGGAAAGTTAACTCTTTCACCTCCGTAGCAGTTTGAAGGTTGGGACTCACTGCATATGTCATAATATTGCAAGACTACATTAGAAGAAGCAACATTACTAAGGTGAGTATTTTTTTCTTGTGCACCCAGGTTATGAAGGAGTGGTGCAAAAGCAGCATGTGATAAGGCTGGGGTTCCCTTTTCTTCCCAGCCCCCGGAAAAAGATTCTAAGTGGCTGAACTTTTATGGCAAGGAAAACATATACTTCAGCGTCTCTCCTTCCCCTGGCCTCCTACGTGGTTTATACAGGCAGATATCATAAGGCTTTGTGGAATTCTGTATTAGGCATTGTCAAATAAAGTTCAGATTCCATTGCTAAGGGTTTAGTGGAAACAGCTAAAACAGCTCTGGAGGCCTCTAAGTACCAGTTCCACATGGCGGATGACAGCAGTGATGCAGCCTCAAGGGTTATGGGCCAGGCTATTTCCCCTGTGGAGTTTTGCTTGGCTCAGAACAACAAACCTGTCTCAAGATACTCAGTCCAAAGCCATGGACTTACCTTGTGACAGAAATCTTCTTTTTGATTCCAGGACTGAGGAGTATATGAAAAAGGTTGACGAGTACAAGGCAACCTGTCGGAGTGACACAGCCAGGACTAGGCCTCAGGGGGCCCACAAACCTCAACACGGGAGTAACAGAGGCAGGGGATACTTTCCCAAACCTTTCTGCTCCCTTCCTCCTCAGTTTGACCTCTCACAGTTCAGGAGTTGCTACAGAGGAAGAGGCAGGAGCGTCCAGAGGAGACCCCCCCTCTACCCCTGCTCCAGGCACTCAGCGAAAGTCCTGACTCTTCAGCCCAGGTCGCCTCCCCTGTGCCTGTAGGGGCAGGCTGTCCCACTCCCTTCAATCCTGGACCCTTATTACTACAGATAGGTGGGTCCTGGAGGTAGTGGAAAAGGGCCTGTCTCTCCAGTTCAAAAAAAATGCCATCCCTAAAAAGAACTCGGCTCTCCAAACCTCTGACTCCAACAGAGAATATTCTGTTGGAATTGGAAGTGAAGCATCTTCTGGAAGCAAAAGTGATGGAGAGAGTGCCTGTCCATCAAAGGGACAAAGGACTCTACTCCAGGTACTTCCTGACTCAAAAGAGAAACGAGGAATGGCAGCCTATTTTAGACCTGAGTTTACTAAACAGACACCTTTTGAAGCCTAAATTCAAGATGGTCACTTTGAATTGGGTGATTCAGTCATTACAGCAGGGAAGACTGGCTAGCCTCCCTGGATCTCAAAGATGCTTACTTTCATATCCTCATTAGGTTGGCCCACAGGAAGTTTCTAAGGTTCAAACTCCCTTCAGGGCACTACCAATTTGCAGCCATGCCCTTCGGCCTGACATCCGCTCCGAGGGTGTTTACAAAATGCCTAGCAGTAGTGGCAGCTCACTTTAAGAAAAAAGGGGATATCAGTCTACCCGTACTTAGACGACTGGCTCATAGTAGCAAAGTCTCCTCCTCTTCTGGAGCAGGCCCTCTCTCTAACAAAAGACACTCTGCAATCCTTGGGCTTCATTGTAAGCTTAAAGAAATCCCAGTTGGTACCAGCTCAGCTCCTCACCTTCATAGGAGCACAGCTGGACACTTTACACAGCAGAGCTTTTCTTCCTGCTGAAAGGATTCACAATTTCCTGGCTGTGGCAAACTCTTTTGTCCTGGGTCGGCCCAGGCCAGCCAGACATTTCCTGCAGCTACTGAGCCACATGGCATCTATGTCAGCTGTGGTACCAGGGGTCAGGTTCAGAATGAGGGACATTCAGCACTACCGAAGGTCTCGTGGGTCCCAAAGCAAAGATTCCCTGTCCAATTTGATTTTAGTTACAAAACACTTGTTACAGTTTCTGGACTGGTGGAAGGACTCTACCAGCCTGTAAGTAGGGGTTCTCTTCCAAGTTTCCTCCCCCTCAAAAATCATCACTACAGATGCTTCTCTTCTTGGATGGGGAACTCACATGGATGACTGTTCTGTCAGTTGCTCCTGGACTCCACAAGAGTTGCAGTCCCACATCAATTTGCTGGAGTGCAAGGCCATTTTTCTGGCCCTCAAAGCATTTGCTTCACAGATGTGGGGACTAACAGTCCAGATCAGAACAGACAACACCACTGCTGTGTTTTATATAAACAAGCAGGGTGGCACAAGGCCCACTATCCTATGCCTGGAGGCCATGAGGATTTCTGGCCTAGCTTACTCCCTGGGAGTCAGTCTGTCAGCCATACATCTTCCAGGAAAAGACAATACCCTGGCAGATGCCCTCAGTCGCATCAACCAGGGACACAGCGAATGGTGCCTGAACAAACAAGTGTTGGCTACAGTGTTCAGGAGGTGGAGCACACCAGAAGTGGACCTGTTCGCCTGTCACCTGAACTATCAACTTCCTCCGTTCTGTTCCAACAGATGCCTTAGGACTGGAATGGACAGGAAAGTTCCTTTATGCCTGTCCTTTTTCTCTGATTTTCAGAACTTCGTTAAAGCTCAGAAATCAGCCTGCAACAATGATACTGGTGGCACCAGACTGGTCGAGGCAGGCATGGTACCCTCTGCTGATGTCCATGTCCTGCAGCAAGCCTGTTCATCTCCCTCTCAGTCACTCCCTTCTGTCTCTTCCCCAGACAGGGGTGCCTGATCCAGTCCTAAAACCCCTTCTCCTCAAAATATGGCTCTTGAGGAGTTAGTTTCTAGACACTCCGTATTCTGTGCAAGTGCTCTGAAGATCCTGAGGATGTCCAAAAAGCCTAGTACAAAAAAGACTTATGCAGCCAAATGGAAAAGATTTTCCATCCGGTGCAAACAGAAGCATATTAACCCTTTTAATGCTTAGATTCCTAATATCTTGGTTTACTTGCTATACCTTCAGGACTCAGAGTTTAAGCCCTCCTCTTTGAAGCTTCATCTGGCTGCTGTTTAAGCTTATCTCTCTATGGGGAAGACCAAGTCAGTTTATTCACAACCCGTCTTCAAACAATTGTTTAGAGGTATCCTTCATTCTCAGTCCCCAACAAGGGAACCTGTGCCTCCTTGGAGCCTAAATCTCTGTATTGCCAAGCTTATGGAGCCACCTTTTGAGCCCATGGCTATAGTCCATATTAAATATGTGACCTGGAAAATTGTGTTTTTGGTGGCCATCAGTTCTGCTAGAAGAATCTCAGAGTTGCAGGCCCTCTGCACTGAGCCCAACTATTTCATTCCACACAGGGACAAGACTGAGCTCAGGAAGCCGGCCTGCCAGTGCAGCGATTGGATTTCCGTTTGTGATGCCCATGACCCGGGTTCAGGAACTGATCCAGGGAGTCGGAGAGCCAGCCGGGGGGGAGGGATGGATAGAGTGTCTGGTGCTCGACGGACCCCTAGTGGAGGCTTTGGGATCCGCGAGCGACCAGGTTCTAATACATTGGGGGGTGGGGCGGACACTGGATGTCATTGCACACCCCCCGCCCCTGGGGCAGCATACACACACACACACACACACAAATAAATCACTGTCTGCCGAGGATGAAGCCCACGCCGATGCCTAACCTCTATGGTTCCCTGCCGACCAATTCTGGTCCTGCAGCACCACTGACCTCGAACCCCGCCAGGGGAGGGGGGAGCCAGGGAGGCAATGTCGGTGGTCTGCCAACACCTTCTCCTGTCGTAGATGGGCCGGTTCGGTACCGTGGCCCCATCCTGGGGGTTAAGCCAGGGGGTATCTGTAGGGGCATGGCGATTAGGGAACAAGGCAGGCAATCGGGGCTGGACCAGAATGTGGTGCGGATGGCACAAAAAAAAAAAAGATTGAGCTCAGGACTAACAGAAAATTCGTGCCTAAGGTGGTTTCTGAATTCCAGCTTAATCAATTCATCACTCTACCTGTGTTCTTCACAGAAAAATCCACTCCAGGGGAGCAGAAACTCTACAGTCTGGATGTCAAAAGGGCCTTGCTCCACTACCTGGAGCACACCAACTAGTCTAGGGGGTTCTTCCACTCAGCTGTTCCTCACCTATGGGGAGGTAGGCAGAGGAAGACCAGCCACTAAGAGGACTATCTCTCGCTGGATAGTCTCCTGCATTCGATTCTGTTATGACAAGGCTGGCAAGCAGACCTCCCGAGGGCCTCAGAGCCCACTCTGCTAGGGAGCTCTGCTTCGGTGGCAGCTGCTAGGGACATTCCCCTTCTGGAAGTCTGCAGAGCAGCAACTTGGAAGAAGGTGCATACTTTCACTAAGCATTATTGCTGAGATGTGCAGTCTAGAGCTGATGCCAGATTTGGTAGGGTGGTGCTGCAGAGCCTATTTCCTATATAGATTCTCTACCTGCCTCCCATCAGCACTGCTTTGTAGTCTGCAGTAGTTGCTGATGCTAAAGGACCCCTGGGGTAAGAAGAAAAAATTACTCACCGTAGTAATTTTCTTTCTTGCAAGGTGGCCTTTAGCATCAGTAAGCTGTCACCCATCCTCCCCAGATAACCTTCAGAAGAAGGCTCTGTCTTTTGCTTTAAAAAAAAAAAATATATATATATATATTTTTTTTTTTTAGTATGTTAAGCTATTTGGAAGCCTCCTTCCTTCTCTCTGCTCAGCACATTCCATAGCTGCAATCTGATTGGCTAATTCATAAATCTCATTACCATACATTCCACCGCCGGGACAGTGCTAGCTATCCAGCTGACTGCAGTAGTTACTGATGCTAAAGGACACTTTGGAAGAAAGATTACTACGGTGAGTAATTTTTTTCCTTTTACTAGATGGATCTAGGGCCTGGTGCTTTCTGGCAAGACGCGTTGCCCCTCTCCTGGGTGGGGAAGTTTCTTTACGCGTTCACTCCCTTTTCCCTCCTGCAACGGGTACTTATCAAGTTGCAGTCGGAGGGGGCTGAAATAATCCTGGTAGCTCCGTTCTGGCCTTGTCAGATCTGGTTCCCACTCTTACAGCAACTGGCGGTGGACCCTCCGGTGCCTCTGCCCCTTTGGTCAGACGTGCTCTCCCAGGAGCAGGGCTCCCTGATCCATCCAGATCTCAGATCTCTGCATCTACTTGCGTGGCTCCTGCAGACCTAGCCATCATCAGATTTGGAGTCTCCCCAAGGGTAGCAGATGTTCTGTTGGCAGCCAGGGAGCACTCCACTGGGGCAACCTGTGCAATGAAGTGGAAACTGTTCTGTTTGGGCCACCACTAGGAGCTTGGATCCATTCACTTGCCCAGTGAACTCTGTACTGGAATACCTCCTTTCTTTCAAATACGGGACTCAGCTACTCTTTGTTAAAAGTACATTTGTCTGCCATTTCCACATACCATGTGCTTATTGAGGACAAGTATATTGCTCAGCTGGACCTTTCCCGCACTTTTCTGCAGGGCATGCTTCATTTGAAGCCTCTGATCCGGGACCCTGTCCCGCCCTGTGACCTTTTGTTTGTTTTAGAGAAACTCACTCTGCCTCCCTTTGAGCCAGCTGCAAGCTGTGCTTTCTGCCGTGGAAAACATTATTTTTAGTTGCTATTATTCTGCTTGAAGAATTTCCGAGCTTCAGGCCCTGCTGTGTAAGGAGCCTCATTTAGTTTTTCACAAGGACAGGGTGTCTTTGGGAATTAATCAAGGGGAAGTCCCCCATAGTTTCACACCAATATTTTCCTAACTCCTTATGTGTAACTGTTGTGTGCCTCCTCCAGTTGCCAGCAGTCCTATTGCTGTCCAGATCTAGTTTGTAAATAAAAATATATGGCCCCCAGAAGTTATCAATGTGTTTGTCCTCCTTTTTATCATCACTTTTGCTGGAGGAGGATGTCATCAGAGCAACAGATAATGCTGTTGCACTAAATGCAGTTCCACCAGTAAACCAAACCCACAATGTTTGGTTCCCCACTTGAGTAATGGATGAACCCTTTAAGTGTTGCGCACATCTTGAAGTGCAGTTCTAATAGGGACTCTGACCGTGTGAGTGTGATGCAACACTGATTTGACATGTATATACAGTATTCATATAAGGAAGTGCCCGTATGTGTTGTGTTGCTGTTTATGTAAGCAAAAGCAGTTTACCCAGTAAATAGCTCTGGGTACCTCGAGTTTTGAGCGGTATTGTACAGCTGTTGTATTATTTTCTATTTGTGTTAGCATTCTCTATTTTGATTGACACCAACAGTGAGAGACAATCTTGCAAATATGACCCTTTCCCTTTGTAACTAGGCAGTCAGTGATTGGATGGCTGCTGTAAGGCAATAAAAATGTCAGCTGTAACAAGGAATAGGTTACCAGGGAAGCATCAGCTGCAGCATATGGAAGAAGGGTGATCTAGTGGTGAAAGCACAGGCACAAGAACTGGGAGACTAGGTTCAAATCCTACTAGAGTCCCTTACTCTGTAACCCTTAACAAGTTCCTTAACCTCCTTGGGAACTATGATGGTCCCTCAGGTCCATGACTTTAAATGTGCCCCCCATTCCCATTAAAAATCATTAGCAGTGATGTGAGAGTTATAGCATTTCACTCTGAAGGTACTGAGGACAAGCTGTGGCACCCCCCCCACCACCACCAGTTTGTAATGCCAGCATTTGAAGTAGGATGCCCCTCACAAATCGGATGCTACACCTCAGCTGTTGTAGGTAAAGAAACTAATCAGTCTCAGTGTTTGTAGTGCTTTTTGTTTGCTTAGCTCACTCCTCCCATGTCATATGTAGTCTTTCTCTTGGTATTTCCAGTCAGAAACTCAGATTAAAGGAGTATTTGAAAAATGTAAAATAATACCCTAAAGTAAGTGATCTAGCTCTCCACTTTCAGGCTACTGAAAGGGGGATGTATATTTGTGCAAAGGAGAAATTCAGTCTTGTGTGATCCTTTGGGAACCTGCCCAGGCCCACCTTGTAAATTAATCTTCTCAAGGGTGTTCACCTGGTTAAGTAGAGTGACTGCTTGCTTGACTGAGTCAGTCTGTTCCTGTCCACAACATGTTACAGCTGTCTCACAGAGAGGAATGAGCAGCACAAAGAAACATTTTGTTTCCAGTGAATGAAATACTATTAGATGTATTATTTGCTCTACACATATTAAGGCTGCAAGTACTGCTCTCTGTGCGAGTTGCATGGCAGAACTGTCTTAAGCCATTGGAAACTTAAAATAAAATCAGGATGGACAGCATTGATACCCTTATGTTTTTTTCTGCACTGTTGCTGCAGTGACATCACAGAATGGGAGGGGTTATATTACAGGTGACTCATTTGCATGTAAACGGAGGCTTGCTTGACACTTTACAACTTTGTGTCAGAGCCTCAGACTCTAGAGGTGTGTTGCAACAGACGAAATGACTGATCTCTTATTGACATATGTACAGTAATTGATGTAATATATCAAAAAATACATCAGACATATCCAAATCATAAATATACAGGAGTCTTCTCCTTTAAGTTCCTGCTGAAGGTGGGCTCAGAGTTTATCTTGAATCAAGATCTCCACCTTCAGGTATATTATCCAGAGTACTCAAACTGAGGGGAGTCTCTGCTGCATACTCTGGATGTCCATAGAGTGCTCAGATACTATTTGGAGCGCACCCGTCCTGCTCATCAGTCTAATCAGTTGTTTGTGTCTTTTGCCCCCTGCGCCCCCCCCACGAAATAGCAGGGGCTCCAGTTTCTAAACAATGTTTATCCAAATGGTTGGTTAATTGCATTGTGTTTTGTTACAATAAGTATGACAAACCCTTACCGGGCTTGGTAAAGGGTCATTGTACCAGGGGAATGGCAGCTTCTTTCGCCTCACAGAAAAATGTGTCTGCTGCTGACATATGTGCAGCTGCCACTTGGAGTTGTGTCCACACCTTTGTGAAGCATTACAGTCTAGACATTGCTTTTCGCCACAGGGCTGGCTTTGGAGTTACTGTCCTTCAGGGCCTCATGTCCTAATTTCCTCTGAGGAGACTTCTAACTCCACCCTTCTACCTGGCATTTCTCCTTTACTGCTTGAGACTCTGTCCTAAAGGTGTTACCTGTTGCAAGAGAAAATCTCGAAGTATGATAGTACAGTTACATAAGAACTTACCGTAACAGTAGATTGGTTAGAGGAGCTCTTCCAGCAGGTACTATTTTTCCCACCCTCCTTCCCCCTGGCGATTTCTTCTTCATATCAGATACTTTCGTTACTCAGTTCTCCTTTAACTGTTTTTTCTCATTAGCCGGTCTCCGGTGGTAGAACTGGGGATGGGCTGGAGGGGGGGGCGGGCCGATGTAGGGGGAAGTTCCTCCGTTGGGTATTGCTAGGTAGAAAGTTTCTGTAGGGTCCTGGTGCCTGCCGGCTTCAGTCCTAAAGGTGTTACCTACTGCAAGAGTTCCTCTCACAGATCTACTGTTACAGTAAGTTCTTACGTAACTGTACTTACATTGCACACTGCATTTGCCTTAATTTTACTACCTCATAAATCTTTCTGCACCCAAGATTATTGGCAACTCCATTCACTTACATCTTCTGCTATCACACACATTAAGCCAACAACGTTGATGGCCCTCCCGTCGAGGCCTGATCCTTCTCCAGACCCTCCGGCTACAGGTCCTCAGGACCCATCTGGTGGGTCGTCTCACCCTGTGCCATGGTTACCCCAGTTGACACAGTCCTCAACTGTTGTCGACCTCAATGAGATTTTGATTAAATTCACCTTGGTGATTGTCCACCAGTTAGGTGCATATAGGCCTACATTGCCTGCGCCGTCGACAGCAGTATCGTCGTTGACCCCTCCTCGACCACCGCAAATCCCCTGCCCCCGGCCATCATCACCGCCTCAAACGTCAGAAGAACCCCTTACCTTAGACAGATCCCCAGCTTTCTCGTCAGTGAGGATTCTGTCAAACTCTCTCCTAGATCTCCTTCAGAGTGTGACAGGGTTGAATAAGACCCTGCCCCATTTGTTATGCAAAAGAGTTTAAATGCAAGGATCTGTTCTTTCCCTCCTTTTCTGTCTGTCTGATTGTGCAACCAAATTTTTCTTGTGAGACCTAGGAACTGTTCACTCCGGTTCCGCAATTCTCTGCCTCTCACTATCCCTCTGCCTTTACTTGCTGTTCTGTCTCCCCCCCTTTGCATATATACAGTTATCAAAACAAATGTTAATCTTTGTTTGAAACTGTAAATGATACAGGGATCCCTTTGTTTGAAACTGTATCCCATTGTTTAAAACTGTATATAGTTATACTGTTGAAATGATTGCAGAAAGCTATTTGGAACTCAAGGGGTTAACCTGAGATGCAGTTTTTATAAAAAGCCTTTTGCAGAGATTTAAACAAGAGGTCAGTTCTGGGTCACTACGTTCTTTTTGTTGCACCTGCATCGAAACTGACCATAACATTTTGTAAACTTACAAGGACATTCCTTGAGAAGCATGCTCTCATAACGAGGTTCCTAGGCAAAGATTTATAAAAAGAGCAGCAATGCTTTTGCCAGAGAGTGAGTGAGAGTGAGAGACTGAGAGAATGAAACTTGGAATTAAGTGATACCCTCTGAAGGACTTAGTTTTCTCTGTACTGCCTTGGTAAATGGTTATACTGAATAATTTTATTTTTTATTTTGCTGTTATTGAGAAAAATAAAACACTGTTTGTGAATTTTGAAAGTGCTTCTGGTTTACCTATGCTTCCTGACCTGTGCCTCGACAACACCGAGGACCCTACCATATTCAGTATCATGAAGCAGTTATCCTCAGCCTTGGGTTTCCATACTGAGGAGGAGGGTGCCACCAGGAAATATCTGGTGGATTTCTTGGGGATCCTAGAGTCTTCTCTTAAGATCATTCTTCCCATTTTGCCTGCTCTGAGGAATGCTACTACTGCAGCTTGGCACAGGCCTGATATGATGCCAGCTATGCCCCGCAGGACAGATGAATTGTACCATGTCCCTCAGGGGTTCCCACATTATGCTGCTAAACCTGAAACAGATTCAGTGGTTATAAAGGCAGCTCATAACAGGTCTAAGGCATGTATGCATGCAAGAGACCAGGCTTGGAAGACCTACAAACAATCCAGAACTCCCAACTCTCCTCCTCTATTACAGGCAACTGCAAAATGCTTGTACGAATGCCACTAGATGAGCTAAGGCAGCATACTTCTCCACATCTTTCCATACCAACCTAAATCATCCTTTCAAGTTTTGGAAGGTAGTCACATCTCTCATTTCGCCCCCCTCCTGTTCTCTGATTCCAGCTCCCGTTCATGGTAATACAACTATCTCTGATCCCCTGACTGTCGCAGCTACTTTCAACACTTTCTTCACATCTTGTGCCTCCTCACTACTCTCCTTCCTTCCCACATGCCCGTCTACTGACTTCCTTGACCCCTGCTGTTCCCAACCCTCCACCCCAATCAATTTTCTTTCTCTCTGAAAACACCAAATGATGCCCTCAAGACCCTCTTAGCCTTAAACCCTTTCAAAGTTAAGAACCTAGATGTTCTTGACCCCAACTTCCTCCACCTCTCCGCACCTGCTATAGCCGTTCCACTGGCCTCTCTTCTCAACCTATCTTTTGCCCCGTCCTCAATACCTGCCACTTGGAAACATTATACAGTCATTCCCCTCCCCAAAGGTGGTGATCCCAGCTCTCCTGGGAATTATCGCCCTATCTCTCTACTCCTAATCCTAGCAAAGCTTCAGGAATGCACTGTCCTTGCGCAACTCACCTCCTACCTTGACTCCACCTAATTTTTCACCCCATTCCAGTCTGGCTTCCGCAAGTCTCACTTCACCACCACCTCCCTTATATGCTTCACAGACTCGATACTCTCCGAGATGGATCTGGGTCATGTAACCTCGGCCATAGTTGTCGATCTGGCAAAAGCCTTCGACACTGTATCCCATGCTCTTCTCCTCCAAACACTCGCTGGGGCTGGGTTAAGGCCCTCTGCTACAGCTTGGTTTCGCTCCTATCTGACAGGCAGAACCCAATCTGTTAAGATTGTCTCCTACCCACTTGCTATGTCCACTGGTGTCCCACAGGGCTCTGTACTTGACCCTATTTTATTTTCCATTTTCCTAATGACCTCCCTTCTGCCTGCTCTACTTCCCAAATTCATATGTATGCGTATGACACTGTCTTCTACACATCTAGCACCTTTCATACTGATGCTTAGACTCGACTGCAGCAGGATTTCACCAAAGTTCAGAAATGGTTCCAGTCGAATCAACTATTCCTGAATGCGAAAAAGATGGTCTCCGTGTCGTTCGGCACCAGACAGAGGCTATCTACCCTTAAATTCCCTCCTGCTTTCCACACACTGGATGGTACTCTGATAGAGAATGTCACTTCTTTCAGATACCTTGGGGTCTGGCTAAATCACCATCTGGACTTTTCAGCACGCGTGGTTGCAATCCATAAAAACCTACACCCCAAGCTTGATGCCTTATATAGGAAAAAGGATTCCTACGCACTTTCCACACCCTTGATGGGACTTTATTTGAGGATACATCCTCTTTCAGGTACTTAGGTGTTTTTTGGTTGGACCAACACCTAAACTTCTCTGGACATATTGACACCATCCAGAAAAAACTGCTCCCCAAGCTTGGTGCCCTGTTCAGGAACCGTAGTTGCATCCCTCCTATGGCTAGGCGTGAACTTGTTCAGAAGATGATGATGCCCATTTTCGACTACTGTGACATAGTCTGTGGTGCTGCCCCTAAGTCCTCCCTGGGCAGACTGGACACCCTCTTCAATTCCTTCTGCCGCTTTGCCCTGGATGCCTGCACCCACCAGTGCAATCTTTATCGTGCCCTATCTTTCCCCTCTCTTACAAATAGGCAACTGTCCCATTGTGCTGAATTCACCTCCAAGCACTGGTTGGGTGAGCTCCCTTCCTACCTCATCTCCTCCTTTATAACACCCTCCCATTCCCTTAGATCAGTCGACTCCCGTATCCCACAGATCCACCCAAATCAGCCAATCCAGTTACTCTCACCGTCTCCCCAAAATTTGGAATCCCCCCCCCCCAAAAAAAATCTGGCAGTCATCCTCCGTCTACTCCATCAGCTGTGCCCTCAATAATTACCTTGCTCCTAGATGCTTCTGCCATGTCCTTCCCTAATTCCCTCCTCTAAGCCCTGGATAAACCCCACCCCTCTACAGTCACCTTCATTTTACCCTTTGCACCCACCCCCAAATTTCTAGCTCTCCTCCACTTTCACCAAATTGCTCCCCCTTACTGGCCTCCTTGATCTCTCACAGAAAATGTAAGGGTCCCCAATGCTCTCAACGTGTCCCTCTCCTAACTCCCCAAGGGGCTTGTATCTCTCATCTACTACCTTCCCCCACCATCCCTCCTATCTCCCTCGACTCGTAGTCCTCTTGCAGGGTTCTTAGCATCCTGAGAGGGCCCTACTGCACCTAGACCTGTCTCCTCTCCTTCCCCTCCCCCATTCTACCTTTTCTCCCTAGTCTTCGCCGTCCCCTTGCAGGGTTCTCCGCACCCTGAACGGGTCCTGCTGGGCCTAGGCTTGCCTCCTCTCCTTCCCCTTCCCCCATCTACCTTTCTCTTTAGTCTTCACAGTCCCTCTTGCAGGGTTCTCGGCATCCTGAGGGGATCCTACTGCGCCTAGGCTTGTCTCCTCTCCTTCCCCTTCCCCATCTTCCTTTCTTCCTGGCCATTGCAGTCCCCTTGCAGGGTTCTTATCATCCTGAAGGGGTCCAACTGAGCCTAAGCATATCTCCCCTATTCTATCTAGCCACTATCTTGGCTTTCCATGACTACTAGCAGGGTCCAATTGCATCCTGATGGACTATTGTTTAGGCACCATCGCCTCCAAAGGTGCAAATTCTCTTCCCCTCTAAGGTTCAATTCTCACTCCCTTCCTCTCCTATCACTCTCTTAATCCCTATCTATTGACCTTCGCCAACCCCCTTGCAGGGTACCCTGCATCCTAATGGGTCCTTGCTTGGGTTAGGTCCTATTCCCACTCCTAGCATTTGTCACACCTCCTCTTTCTCTCTCCTCCCTCTTTAAATCCCTACAGCCTTATCTCCCTTTCTATTTAGCCCCACAGGCCCCTTGCAGGGTTCCCCACATCCTGAAGGGGTCTCTCTGGGACACTGTCTTATCCCTTTCTCTCTGGTCCCCCCCAGTCCCCTTGTAGGGTTCCTCGCATCCTGAAGGGGTCTTCAGGGACACAACTCTTCCCCCTCCCTCCACCTAACCCTTCTCTCTCTTCCCCTTTTTTCTTCCCGTAAGCACTTGTTTACTTATTAACCCGGCACTTATTATTGTCCACTCTTTCTACCTATTATGTGCAACACTGTTGTAACACTGTTTGTAATAACTGCCTTAAAAACATAGAAACATAGACTTTGATGGCAGATAAGGACTGCTTGTCCCATCTAGTCTGCCCATTTCCCTACAGGATAGGCCGCAGATCCTAGTTAACCAACAGCCTATTTCTTCCTACCCCCCACAAGAATTGCCTTATGTCTGTCCCATGCATTCTTGAATTCTCCCACAGTTTTAGACCCCACAACCTCCTCAGGAAGGCTGTTCCATGCATCCACTACCCTCTCTGCTAAATAATACTTCCTCACATTGCCCCTGAACCGCCTCCTTCTATTTTTAAATTGTGTCCCCTTGTTCTTGCAAGTCTCTTTTTCTGAAAGATGCTACCCTCTTGGACTTTGTTGATTCCACTGAGGTACTTAAAAGTTTATATCATGTCCCCCCTCTCCCTTCTTTCCTCAAGGGTATACATATTAAGCTCCTTTAGTCTCTCCTCATACGGCTTCTCTTGCAGACCCTGCACCATTTTAGTTGCCCTCCTCTGGACTACCTGTATCCTATCTATGTCCTTGCGGAGATGGGGTCTCCAGAACTGGACACAGTACTCCAGATGGGGTCTCACCAACTGTCTGTACAGAGGGATAACAACTTCCTGTTTTCTGCTGCTGATGCCTCTGCCTATACATCCCTGTATACTCCCAGCCCTCCCTTATAACTGTATGTTAATGTTGATCTTGTAACTCGAATGTTTAATGTCTCATTCCTGTTGTACCCCTTCCCCCCCAGGTCGCACCGGGAGATGAGTGACTTGTCGCTCAGTGTGCTTTCCTGGTGAAGCATTGCAATAAATAGATGAATAAAGGATTGCATTCCTCCATCAGCCACAGATGTGCTATTGTGCAGCAAATGATCCTTCCCACCTTTGACTATGCAGACATAGTCTACAGTGCCACCTCAAAAACTACTCTGGCCAGGCTGGACACCCTTTTCAATTCCTTCTGCTGCTTCATATTATCCTGCCCCCCCCCCCCACTCACCACTGCGATCTTTAAAAAAACATGTCCCTTTCTTCACTGGAGTCCAGGCGGCTGGCGCATTCTGCTACTTTCATGGCTAAATTCTGATCTGAGAATCTTCCCTCCTGTCTGTCCTCCGTCATCTCTGCCTCTCCTCCGAGCTCATATTCCTTTCAGAACACTGGCTCGCATCCGTTCGCCATTCCTTACCGATCCACCACTGTTGGTCAGTCCGCCTTTTCCTACCATTGTCCTAAACATTGGAATGCCCTCCCCACCAATATCCACAACGTGTCTTCACCCAAAGCTCTCTCTTCACTCCTGCATGTGTACACATCCCACTCCTGGTCATGCCAGTCCTTCTGACCCCTGTCGAATCTCTGAACCACTTAACCTGTGTCAGTGGCTCAGCAGGTAGCACACTCGCCTCTGAGGCTGGGAGATCAGAAGGCTGTGGGTTCTATCCCCACGCCAGGCACTTGTGTTAATATCCCAATACTGACACTGCAGTGCAGCATGAGGGGGATGCTGCACTCCTGAGGTGCCGTCTTTCGGATGAGACGTTAAACTGAGGTCCTATCTGCCTGTTCTGGTGTTAGTTCAGGTGGATGTTAAAAGATCTCGGGGCACTTCTCGAAAAGAGTAGGGGAATTTTTTATTATGAAAACATCAATAAATAAAACAATACAAACTGTGTTAAATCACGCAAAAAACACTGTACAGAAACATAATCCACATAAAATACAAATAAGAAAAAGAAAAGCAATGTATATTTCTAGGGACATGGATATGTTGTTCATCCACACTCATTGGCAGTATCCTTGCCGCTTTAAATCTTGCCGGAAGGTCTTCAAGCTTGCTCCTCCCACCCACCCGGGTGGTATAACTCTCGGCTCCGCCCCATGACGCCAGATCTTCCTTACCGCTTGGAGCTCAGGTTCCTCCTTAACGCTCTGCGTTGACAAACTGGTTCCTATTTCTCCGTTTGCGGATTTAAAAATAAATTTTGCGAAAAAGACTTCAGTCTTCGATCCCTCGCGGCTGCGATGGATAAATCGACTCCCGGATTTCGGAGATGCCCATCCGGGCAGAAGATGTCTCGGACGGATCCACACTCCCGTGTGTCTACTGCTAGGCCTTGAGCACGACCGCGGAGGCTTGCGACCTGTGCTCATCTTTCTCGGCCTCCGTCCTCGAGCCGTGCTGCCCGATTGCAACTGGGCCGTCCAGAAGCGTTCCCTCGGTGAAGTCCAAGGAGGCCGGTTGGCGGTGTCACGGCGGCGGGCTCTGGCCGGATCAGCTCGGCGGATGGTGCGCCCTCGAAGAAGGAGGCGGTAGCGGAGCCGTATCTTCCTCGGCCGCGGCATTTATCCCGCTCTCTCTGGGTTCTTCCTACCGGCTTCCTTTAAGGAGCTTTCTGTCCCTCTCCACTAAAGGAAGGGCCTGCGTCTGCTGGACCTTTTCTCGGTCCAAAAGAGGACAAGGGTAGTCCCTCCGTCGGCGCTCTTGGGGCGGGAAGGTCCCTCTCCCGGGCCGTCGACCCGTCGGCTTCGGTCGACGGCTCGACCGGCCACTGGCCTCACGGTGTCCCCGTCAGGTCAGTTGACCGAGACTCCACTGATGAAGTCGAGATTTTCTCGACCATTGACGGGCTGTCGCCTTTGGCAGCCGAGATTCCCTCCCCGGTTCCCCGGGAGGAGTTGAGGATCCCGTGGGCTCGCCTGTGCCTCCGGTTCCGGAGCCCTCGGATGGACCTTCCGAGCCGAAGGGAGTGTCGGTTCCGGCCGACACCTCCCTGCACCGACGGAAATTCCGGGACTCGGTCTCGGTCTCCGGACCTCTTCGCGTCCAGCCGTTCCACCCGTCATAAGCGGTCTCGGTCTCAGCGCACAGCGATGGCGGCGTCGCCGCTCGTCCTCGTCCTCCTCCTCCGGATGAGGCTTCGGCGTAAATTCGTCGGCCAGTGCGAGGACCTTATGTTGCAACAGCTCCTCCTGGCGAGGAATAAGCCGACTCGGCGCCTTCCCGGCCATTAAATGGCACTGTCACGGGCGGCCGACACAACCCCTCGACTTGTCCGAGGCCTATAGCAGGCGGTTGTTGGCCAAAACCGCTGCTCCACCGATTCGGTGGAACCTCCGCTCCACAGCCACCAATTGGGGCTCCGACCAAGGATTCTCGGGTCGGCTAAGGGTTTCCCCATCGGCTGTCAGTTACCCTCACTCCCGACCGACCTCGGCAGGTGAAGGGTGGCTCAGGCCAGAGGCAGCTCTTGAGGACTCTTCCGAGTCCGAAGATGATTCCTCCTTCTTCTCAAGCGACTGGACTTGGAGTCTTCAGGAGGTCAGCCAATGGGCGATAGCCCGTCGTCCTTCCTAGGACTCTTGGCTCATCTCGAGTCTACCGGGATGGAGCTCGAACCCGTTTCCAAACGGGCCAGGTATCCCCTCACGGAGATTCTGGACCGAGGGGATTCTCCGACGGAGGCCTTTCCGGTGGCCGAGGCCATAGTGGGTCCGGCACTGGAACTTTGGCAGCGCCCTGCTTCCTGCCCTGCGCCTTCGGCCAGGATGGCCAGGAAGTATGCGGTCCCTACCGGTTCCTTGTCCGGTTTTTCGGAACACCCCTCTGCTGAGGGGTTGGTTACCGACAGCGTTTTCCGGCGCGCCGGCAGCGCCAGGGATGTGGACAAACCTCCTGACAAGGAGTCCAAGAAATTGGACTATGTCGGGCGAAAAGTCTACGCTGCGTCCTCTCTCGGCCTTCGTCAGGCCAGTTCGGCCGTCCTCATGGCACATTTTTCTCATGCCCTGTTGGGCTCCCTGGATGAGGTCATCCCTCATCTTCCCGCCGATCTGCAGACTACGGTTAAGCAGGTGCGGGACCAGGGCAGGGCAGTGGCCAACAGCAGCTCAGACTGCTTTGGATGTGGGACTCATGTGCCAGATCGGTGGCGGCCGCAGTGGCTATCGTCGGCGGGCTTGGCTGAGGATATCCACCTTTACCGGATACCCAGCACAAGTTGGCGGATGTTCCTTTTGGGGACTGACCTCTTGACCCTGGGGTGGAAGGTCACCTGCAGAGGATCGAGAAGTCCAATGCCACCTTGGACTCGGTCTCTTCCGCTCAGAAGGACAAAGGCCGCAAACCACAGCCTAAGCCCTTTCGTCCTTCTGTGCCCGGCGCCCGGCCACAGCAACGTCAGGGCCAGCAGGCTCGGCCTTGGCATCCCAAACCCAAGCCGCCGGCTTCCTCTAACAGGAGGCAGGAGGAAAGGGCCCAGGAGGTCCCTCGGCGGTCCCTCCTCAAGCCTGCCCAGTGGCGGGCTGAGGGGTGTGCCCCCATCCCGTCTACCCCCCTAGGGTCCCCATGAGGGGCGGCTCCGCACTTCCGTTCCGCCTGGTCGCTGTTACCACGGACAGGTGGGTCTTGGAAGGTGGTGGAAGAGGCCTGCCTCTGGAATTCGAGCAGGCACCACCCTTCAGAGCCGTGGCCTCGGGGCCGGGTCCCCAGCCTCACTGCGGCTCGTCGGGCGACATCCTCTCCTCCTCCAGAAGGAGGTGGTAAGAGGTGGTGGACCCTCCTTCAGACCCAGGTTTGTGTCCAGGTACTTCCTGGTTCGAAGCAGACGGGGCTGGCGCCCCATTCCCGACCTACCGACCTAAACAAGTTCCTAAGGTCTCGAACCTTCAGGATGGTCACTCTGGCTCAGATAATACCATCCTTGGGCAGCGTGTGGTTCTGCTCTCTGGACTTGCAGGGGACGCGTTTTCCGTCCTATCGATCCGTCTCACCAGAGATTCCTTCGCTTCGGCGGAAGGATCTCTCTTGATTCAAGCCATGCCCTGACTTGTCTCCAGCTCCCGGGTCTTCACCAAATGCATGGCAGTGGTGACAGCATTCCTCTTGGCGCCGAGGGGTCGGGTGTACCCTTACCTGGACGACTGGCTGATAGCAGCTCCTCCAGGAAGGAGGCGGAGTGGTCCAGAGATCTGGCCCTCCAGGTCTGCTCTCAACTGGGCCTCCTTGTCAGCGAGGCCAAGTCGAACTCGAGCGAAGCAGGTGATTTTATTCCACCGGGCGCAGCTCGACTCTCTTCGAGACAGAGCGCCCCGCGGACAGGGCCGAGTTCTTTCCTCCTTTGCCCGATCATTTCTGGTTGGGCAATGCGCCTGCCGGGACTTCCTGCGCCTCCTGGGTCTCATGGCGGCCTGTACCAGCGTGGTCCGTTGGGCCGCTGGAACATCGTCCCCTTCAGTGGGGACTGGCCAGCCAGTGGTCCTAACGCTGCGATCCCTTGGACCAGCTTGTCGGTGACACAGGGGATGTGGAATGCTCTCCAGTGGTGGACCGTTCCAGATCATTTGCAGGAGGGCATCCCGTTCGTCCGCCTCGAGCCGCGGTCTCTCTGTCGACCGATGCCTCTCTGATGGGTTGGGGTGCCCATCTGGGGAACACCGGGCTCATGGCCTCTGGTCCCCGGGAGTCCCGATGCCACATCAACCTGCTGGAGCTCGGCGGTCGCCTAGCTCTCACCGCCTTTGCTCCGTCCCTCGGGGTCAAGTGGTCCGAGTCAGGCGGACAATACCACGACCATGTACTATCTAAACCGCCAGGGCGGGGCGCGCTCCATGCTTCTATGCAGGAAGCTCTCCGCATTTGGTCACTCGTGCGCAGCCTGGGCGGATCTCCTAGCCATTCACGTGGCAGGAGCCTCCAACACCCTGGCCGATGCCCTGGGCGGATAGGGGCTGCATCACAGTGGTCTCTCCTGCCGGAGTAGTACAGCATCTGTTCTCCCTTTGGGGCACACCTCAGGTGGACCTGTTTGCCTCACGGAGAGCTGAGCTGAGTCTGTTCCATGCCGCCCCCTCAGCAGGGCTCGCTGCAGGGGGATGCCTTCTCGAGGCAATGGACCCCGGGCCTCTTTTACGCCTTTCCCCCATTTCCCTTGATCCACAAGGTGCTTCTCAAGGCGAGGAGGGACAAGGCGCAGGTGATTCTGATAGCCCCAGACTGGCCTCGCCAGTTCTGGTACCCAGATCTCCTCAGTCTCAGCTCCAGGACTCCGCGGCAGCTTCCAGCTGCTGGACCTGTCTCAGTCAATCAGGGAGGTGTTCCATCCGGACCTTCAATCCCTGCACCTGACGGCCTGGTTCCTGGCGGCTAGAGTTCCAGGCTTTGGGTCTTTCGACGAGGGTCCTCAATGTAGTTGAGGCGTCCCGTGAGAGTCGACCAGAAAATGCTATGCCTTCAAATGGAAAGGTTTTCCATTTGGGTGTCCAGGACAAGGGCTTGGACCCTTCCTCCTGTTCCTTGGCAAGCATCTTGGACTATTTATGGTCCCTTTCTAGTCAAGGGCTTAGGTCGGCGACCCTAAAGGGTGCACCTGGCAGCCATCTCTGCTTACAGGCGCGGGCGGGGAAGCAGTCGGTGGCCGCAGGAGAAGGTGGTCTGGGCGCTTTTTCAAAGGCCTTGATCACATTTCCCTCCAGTCTGGGAACCCCCACCTCCGTGGGATCTACTGCTGGTACTGGCAAAGCTCATGGGCAAGCCATTCGAACCTATGCACAGGTGTGCTCTCTCACCTGTCGTGGAGACCGCCTTCTTGGTGGCTATCACGTCAGCCAGAAGGATGGGAGAGCTCCAGGCGCTTTCCATCGAGTCTCCTTACCTGGTCTTCCACAGGGACAAGGTTGTTCCTGCGCCCCCACCGAATTCCTTCGAAGGTGGTGTCGGAGTTTCACCTTAACCAGGTGTTGACTCTGCGGTGTTCTCCCCCAATCACACCTCGAGGTTTAATATAGGCTCCATACTCTGATCCTAGAAGGCGCCGCTTATTATAAGGAAGCGACGGCTGAAATTGGGAGAGGTTCGCCAGCTGTTTGTCACCTACGCTGAAGCCGCATCTGGCAGACCTGCAGCCAAGCGGACGATAAGCAGGTGGGTAACCTCCTGCATAGATCTCTGCTATAAGTTAGCGGGCATGGAGCCTCCCAGAGGGATAGAGCTCATTCTACCGCCATACTGCTGCACGGTGGCTGCTTCCAGGGACGTCCCTATCCAGGAAATCTGCAGGGTGCTACCTGGAAGTCAGCAAACACCTTCATTACCCACTACCACATCGACCTTGAGTCACGCCGGGATGCTGGTTTTGGGGCCTCGGTTCTCCAGTCTCTCTTTCCCAAGTAAGTATATGGGGGTGTGCGTCTTGCCTCCCTCCTCCCGGAGAACTGCTAGGAGTCTGCCAATGAGTGTGGATGAACAACATATCCATGTCCCTAGAAATACAGGTTACTCACCTGTAACAGGAGTTCTAGGAATGGTATATGTTGTTCATCCACACCCAGTTCACCTCCCCGCTTCGACGCGACAACCTGAGCTTCCAGCGGGCCAGATCTGGCGTCATGGGGCCGAGCCGAGAGTTATACCACCCGGGTGGGTGGGAGGAGCAAGCTTGAAGACCTTCCGGCAAGATTTAAAGCGGCAAGGATACTGCCAATGAGTGTGGATGAACAACATATACCATTCCTAGAACTCCTGTTACAGGTGAGTAACCTGTATTTTCTTGATATACTTCTATAAGTGACAATTCCCCCTTTCAACCCATTACCCAAAAATATGACTTCACCACGGTGTTAAATACCCACACACTGACATAGCCTTCATTTATTATCATCTAAACATAAGCCAGTCTCCTACTGCTTATGGGTTTTACTTACATTTAATAAAACCTTTCAGACCCTTCCACCATCTCGCCATGGCTTGATTAGTTGGGGAAGCCAAATCTCTCCTGTACACCTTATCCATTGCCACCTCTACCTTAACCTGGAAAGTGGTTGGGGCCATCCTTTTTTGCTGTAACACCCATTGACACCTTGCGTGTCACAGATAGTATTTTAAACAGCAGAACAATACCTCTAAGGTGCTCCGATCATGTCTCTTCCACAATCTGGGACAATGACCCAGAACTGAATCTTCGTAAGACAGTGCTGAAAGCCATGGCAGTTCCACTCCTTAGCTAAAAATCCCCACAGCTGCTTTGCAAAGGAGCAATTGAGCAAGAAATGTTCCATAGTCTCCTCCAGGTTCTGACACTCAGCATATGGACAGTTCCTTTGCTCCAAGATTTTATGTTTAGCATTTCCTCTAATTTGTAACCGGCCATACACCCCTAACCACAAAATCTCCCACATGTGGACAGGAATTCTTTTATTATTTAGATAATTCACCACTCCTTTATTTAGCACTTACGGGCAATTTTTAAAGACTTGGTCCTTGGGATGATTGCCTCCTAATATAAGATGGTATAACTGCTTCCCTGTTTTTCTCTAATGATAGTCTTAGTCAACCTCCAAATATGCAATTTTCTCACCACTGGCTTAATATATTCTGGGATTGACCATCTGAAGTTGTATTTAGGGGGAACTTCTTCCATCCATACCTTAAAGAAATTTTCCGTCGTCCCATAAAACCATCCTTTATGCTGGGAACTGTCAGTATTGAGCCCTATCTTAAAGTTCTGGTCAATGAATAAACCACAAAAGGAAGCTACTGGGTCTACCATCCCCAGGTCTCTCTGGTCCTATAAGAGGTATGTGTAGCATCGTTTAATGGGGTTCAGTCTACTTCCCCAAAGCATTTGGAAGAAACATGAGTAAATTCTTGTTTCCATTAACAGGGGAATTGGGAAACTCATGGCTACATACAGTAATTCTGGGACCAGAAATCTTTTAATGATCTGGATTCTCTTAATTTTGGAGAGCCTCCAGGCTTTCCACCGACTCGCCTTTAGTTCAACTTTTTTAAAGCTCTGTCCCAGTTTTCTGCTGGGAGGTTCTGGGGGCCAAACAAGATTCCCAAGATGTTCTGTGGGTCTGAAAAGAACTGAATTTGTCCACCCACAGTCAATCCTTGGGCCTCGCCCCCTAGGAGGAGTCCCTTACACTTCCCAATATTTAGCTTTGCATTTGCCACTTTGACATACTCTGCTATCTGTGCTAATGGCCCCTTCATCTGTTCTGGGTTTGTCATAAACAAACAAATATCCGCAAATGCTTGGACTTTTATTTCTTCGGTACCCCTGGGTCCTTGTAAGCTCCCCAAATTTGGGTGTTATTCAAGGTCCTAATTAAGGGGTCTAAATAGAAGCTACATAGTAGTGGGCTAAGGGGGCACCCTTGTCCAGCCCCTGTGGTCATGGTTATTTCTTTAATCACCTGCCTTTTTATCACAGGCTGAATAGCTGCCCCTTCGTAGAGCAACTTAATTTTGTCAATAAAATCCTTCGGGACGCCATACTGCAGTAGCATCTGAAACAAGAAGGGTAAATAAACACTATCAAAAGCTTTAGAGAGATCCAATGATAAAATGCCACCCGATTTCACCTCCCCCTTATGTCCTTCAATCACATCTCGCACCACCGCTAAGGTCTGCTGAATTCTCCTATCTGGTACCCCACTAAACTGCACTGGATGAAGCAACTCCTGTGCGCATTTCTGCAATCTAATATTCAGCAACTGTGAGAACATTTTAAAATCTGCGTTCAACAGGGTGATTGGTCTCCAGTTCCCAGTTCCTCCTTCTTGCCCCCCTTTGTGTAAAAAATCAATAAACCAGAAATAAAAGCAGCCGGTGCCTTTCCCTCCTTAAAAATGCTGTAAAAACTGCTAATAGACAATTAGCTGATAGTACTGGAAACGTTT
Organism: Neoceratodus forsteri; assembly: GCA_016271365.2. NCBI lineage: Eukaryota > Metazoa > Chordata > Ceratodontiformes > Ceratodontidae > Neoceratodus > Neoceratodus forsteri. The sequence goes on along the minus strand of CM028132.1, from coordinate 368,391,515 downwards.
TATAGAATTCAAAAGGGATCCCATCCGGCCTGGGTGAAGCCCCCCTTTTCAGGGTTCTTATAATCCCTTTGACTTCTGATGCTTGAAAGGGGACCAATAATCATTTTCTTCCCTCCGATGACACTTGTGCTTTTATCCCCTGAAGGTAATTATGCATGGCCCTATCTGATGGTGGGCTCTGCGTATTATGGGACTCAAGGAAATTTTTTACTTCTTCATATAATTCTTCATCTGACTCTACTCTCTTACCCTGGTTCGTTATTAAAACATCCGTAGTCATTTTGTTTATTCTTTTTTTACATGCCTCATAGGGATCTCCTGAGGAGATTTTTGCGTTCCAAATTGCATTTCTGCCTCTAATGTTCTTGCTCTGTCATACTGACATGACCTCATGGCCTCCTTTATCTGCTCGATCTCTAGATTATTATTAGACCATAAACTGGCATCTACTGAATATAAGGCTTGTAACTTTGCTCTGAGTTTTAGATAAAGTAAAAATGTGTTCCTTTCTTTATGTCTTCCATAAGCCTGAAACCACTCTCTAATGTCTTGCTTTGTGTCCAGCCACCATTCCCCCATGTCATCATATAACTCACTGAGACACGTGCCTATAATAGGTTTCAGATTTTTTCCTGTACCACTGAATCTTCCAGTGATGAAGTATTCATTCTCTCTCTATTGTTTCAACCCCACCCCCCGTTCTTTTTTTTTTTTTAACTGGTTGAAACATAATTTTTAAAAGTATGTGATCCGAGAATTCCACTGGGCTTATTTGCAGTTTTGGGAAGGTCAGGTCCCTTGATACAAACACATGATCTATCCTAGATGTGAGATTGCCTTTCCGGAATGTGTACAGGGGACCCGACGTTTGGATTGTGTACAATCTACCAAATTACCTTTCCTAAATTCAGTTCAGTATAGCAGTTGCATCACAATAAGTTTTGCTCTCCCCTTTTTTACTGGGGTTGGGCAATCCACAGTTAAAATCCCCCAAAGAATGATACTTGGAAGTTGTGCATAGGTAAGGCTGTAATACTGCCAAAAGGGACACCCTATCCGCCTTTGTTTGGGGCCCATAAACATTTATCAGCCTAAAGGGGGAATGGTCCCAAAACCCATCTACAGTAAGCAACCTCCCCGGTATCAAAACTATAATCCTGGACATCTGAAACTCAAAGGAACCAAAGACGATACCCACCCCATCCGCCCTATCAAGACCGAAGGACCTAAACAAAGGGCCCCCCTCCATTCTGCTTTAAATCTCTTAAGTTGGTCCGCAGTGCTCATCCAGGTCTCCTGTAAGAACCCAGTATCTTTCCTAAGGCTCCCCAAGTGCCCAAAAACTGTCTGTCTCTTTAAGGAGTGTATTAAGCTGTGACAGTTGCAGGAGCTTATTGTGAGTTTATCCTGACCTAAAGGTGTTCAAGGGCCTTTTTTTCTCCTCCTCCTTCTTTTTCCCTTCATTCTCCTTTAACTGTGCCCTTCCTCCCTGATCTGCAGCCATAGAGGGATCTGAGTCCACCACCTCCATGTCCGACTCTTGCTCTGTGGGGGTTAGGACAGCAAAGGGATTTTGGGCCTCAGTCTTTTGCACTTCAACTGCTAGTTTCGAGTTCCTCATTACTCGTCTTTGTGGTAGGGCTTGGCTCTGACTAACCACCACCTCCTTCATCACTTTAGGGGGGTGGAAGGGGCTGGGTCATCATTATAACAGACTGGGGAAAGGTCTGCCCACTGCAGGGATCCATTGGTGGCTGTGCGTATTGGGGGTGATGCTGTTTGCTCTTCACTGTTTTCCTTCTGACTTGCCCTTGCATCCCTGCTTTCCTGTCCTATAGGTTGATCTTACTTCGAGAGGGTTCTTGCAGTAGGTAATTACATATAGGACTGACGCCGGCAGGCGGCAGGACCCCACGGAAAAATGTCTAGCTAGCAGTCCCTGACGCCCGCCTTCCAGTTCTTTCCCGCCATTAGTTCGTGCAGCACCTCGCGGAAAGGTATTACCTACTGCAAGAGCCTCTCTCGAAGATCTACTGTTACGGTAAGTTCTTACGTAACTGTACTTTCCTCTGCCTTAGGGATAGTGACTGACTGAGCCCTGGGAACCTGGGCTAGGACTTGGTCTTGTGCTCCCCAGCCCCCAACAGGTGCATTCATGGCATCTTTCTGGGCCTTCTGAATTAATGACTCTGGGCTGATCATTTGTGCTATGTTTCTCACAGCCCACGGGCACTCTGGGAATGTATGACCAGATCCCTCACAAAGATCGCATTTTGTAAAGTTCATGCATTGCATCGTACCATGACCCACCTCCCCACAACTGTCACACTTAGATCTGTCACACACACTAGACAGGTGTGTTCGGGCCCCACATCTATAACAAGCTCGGGGCTGACCTGAATAAAAACACACACCCCATCCCTCCCCTGAGCAAAGGTATTTGGAATATGCCCTGTGTTCCCCTCCTCTTGCCGGAGTTTAACTTTTAACTTCCACCCTCCTGTCCAAAACAATTCTGAGTCTAACACGACTTCTGGCTCACTCAATACCTCACATTTCAAAGCCAACCAGTATGAGATGACTTCCACATGTACTCGCTCGTTACGAAACATTACGATTCTTGCGTGTAATTAGGGGCTGGTCAGGGGATAACAAAGAAGGGGGACCATAAGGAAGAGAATTTGACTTCATTGTATCTAGACCAAAACATTTCTAACGCATAGGCAGTTGTAAAGCTTATTTCTAGGGACATGGATATGTTGTTCATCCACACTCATTGGCAGTATCCTTGCCGCTTTAAATCTTGCCGGAAGGTCTTCAAGCTTGCTCCTCCCACCCACCCGGGTGGTATAACTCTCGGCTCCGCCCCATGACGCCAGATCTTCCTTACCGCTTGGAAGCTCAGGTTCCCTCCTTAGCAGCTCTGCGTTTGTGACTGATTTCCTATTTCTCCGTTTGGATTTAAAAATAAATTTTGCAAAAGACTTCCAGTCTTCTATCCCTCATGACTGCGATGGACAAATCGACTCCCAGTTTGGAGATGCCCATGCGGGTGAGAAGATGTCTCGGACGGATCCACACTCACGTGTGTCTGCTTGTGGCGCAGGCACGACCCGCAGGCTTGCGACCTGTGCTCATCTTTCTCGGCCCTCGTCCTCGAAGACCGTGCTGCCCGGTGCAACTGGGCGTCCGAGCGTTCCCTCGGTGAAGTCCAAGGAGGCCCGGTTAGGTGCGGTGTCGGCGGTTCGGCGGATCAGCTTCGGCGGATGGTGCGCCCTCGAAGAGGAGGCGGCGCCGTATCTTCCTCGCCGCGCATTTATCCCGCCTCTGGGTTCTTCCTAGCCGGCTTCCTTTAGGAGCTTTGTCTGTCCTCTCCACTAAAGGAGAAGGGCCTGCGTCTGCTGGACCTTTTTCTCGGTCCAAAAGAGGGACAAGGGTAAGTCCCTCCCGTCGGCTCTTGGGGGCGGAAAGGTCCCTCTCCCGGGCGTCGACCGTGGCGGTCGACCGGCACAAACCGGCCACTGGCCTCACGGTGTCCCCGTCAGGTCAGTTGACGGGACTCCACTGATGAAATTGAGATTTTCTCGACCCATTGAGACGAGCTGTCGCCTTTAGCAGCCGAATTCCCCTCCCGGTTCCCGGGAGAGTTGAGGATCCGTGGGCTGCCTGTGCCTCCGGTTCCAGAGCCCTCGGATGGACCTTCGAGCCGAAGGGAGTGTCGGTTCGGCCGACACCTCCTGCACCGACCCGGAAATTCCGGGACTCGGTCTCGCCGGTCTGAACCCTTCGGGGTCCAGCCGCTTCCTGACCGCCATAGGCGTGTCTCGTCTCGGCATCATGTAAGCGGCTCGCGCCGTCCTCGCCCCTCCTCCTCGGATGAGGGAGGCTTCGCGAATTACGCCGTGACGGCACGAGGACCTTATGTTGCAACAGCTCCTGGCGGGGAATAAGCCACTCCGCGCCTTCCCGACCATTAAGTGGCTGTCACGGGCGGCGCGTACAACCCTCGACTTGCCGAGGAGCCTATACTCAGGCCGGTTGTTCGCCAAAACCAGCCTGCTCCACTGACGCGGTGGAACCTCCGCCTCACAGCCACCAATTGGGGCTCCGACCAAGATTCTCGGTCGGCTAAGGGTTTACCCATGGCTGTCATGCTACCCTCCTCCCGACCACCCGGCAGGTGAAGGGTGGTTCAGGCCAGAGGCAGCTCTTCGAGGACTCTTCCGAGTCCGAAGATGATTCCTCCTTCTTCTCCGCAAGCGACGGACTTGGAGTCTTCAGAGGTCAGCCACGGACGATAGCCCGTCGTCCTTCCTAGGACTGCTTCGGCTCATCTCGGAGTCTACCGGGATGGAGCTCGAACCCGTTTCCAAACGGGCCAGGTATCCCCTCACGGAGATTCTGGACCGAGGGGATTCTCCGGAGGCCTTTCCGGTGGCCGAGGCCATAGTGGGTCCGGCCCTGGAGCTTTTGCAGCGCCTGCTTCCCTGCCCTGCGCCTTGACCAGGATGGCCAGGAAGTATCACGGTCCCTACGGTTCCTTGTCGGTTTGAACACCCCTCTGCTGAGGGTTGGTTACCGACAGCGTTTTCAGCCGACGCGCGCCGAGGATGTGGACAAACCTCCTGACAAGGAGTCCAAGAATTGACTATGTCGGGCGAAAAGTCTCACGCTATGGCTCCTTCTCGTCCTCGCCAGGCCAGTTCGCCGTCCTCATGGCACATTTTTCTCATGCCCTGTTGGGCTCCCTGGATGAGGTCATCCTCATCTTCCCCGCCGATCTGCAGACTACGGTTAAGCAGGTGCGACCAGGGCAGGAGCAGTGGCCAAACAGCAGCTCCAGACTGCTTTGGATGTAGGGGACTCATGTGCCAGATCGTGGTGGCGCGCGCGTGGCTATCGTCGGCGAGGCTTGGCTGAGGATATCCACCTTTACTGGATACCCAGCACAGTTGGCGGATGTTCCTTTTGGGACTGACCTCTTGGCCCTGGGGTGAAGGTCACCTGCAGAGGATCGAGAGTCCAATGCCACCTTGGACCCGGCTCCCTTCCGCTCAGAAGCAAAGGCCGAAAACCACAGCCTAAGCCCTTTCGCCCTTCTGTGCCCCGCTCGCGCCCGACCCAGCAACGCCAGGGGCCAGCAGGCTCGCCTTGGCATCCCAAACCTGCGCCGGCTTCTAACAGGAGGCAGGGAGGGCCCAGGAGGTCCCTCGCCGGTCCTCCTCCAAGCCTGCCCAGTGACGGGCTGAGGGTGTCGCCTCTCCCTCACCTACTCCTGGGTCCCCCTGCGGGGACGGCCCGCACTCCTGTTCCGCCTGGTCCGCTGTTACCACGGACAGGTGGGTCTGAGGTGGTGGGAAGAGGCCTGCCTCTGAATCGAGCAGGCACCACCCTTCAGAGCCGTCACCTGGGGCGCCTGGGATCCCCAGCCTCACTGGCGGCTCGTCGGCCGACTTACGCCTCCTCCCTCCAGAAGGAGGTGGTAAGAGAGGTGGTGGACCCTCTTTCAGACCCAGGGTTTGTGTCCAGGTACTTCCTGGTTCCAGCGGACGGGGGCTGGCGCCCATTCTCGACCTACGGCCTAAACAAGTTCCTAAGGTCTCGAACCTTCAGGATGGTCACTCTGGCTCAGATAATACCATCCTTGGAACGCGTGTGGTTCTGCTTTCTGGACTTGCAGGGCACGCTTTTTCACGCCCCTATCCGTCTGTCTCACCAGAGATTCCTTCGCTCCGAGCGAAGGATCTCTTCGAGTCTCCAAGCCATGCTCCTTCGCTTGTCTCCAGCTCCCAGGGTCTTCACCAAATGCATGGCAGTGGTGACAGCATTCCTGGCGCTCGAGGGGTCCGGGTGTACTTACCTGGACGACTGGCTGATAGCAGCTCCTCCAGGAAGGAGGCGGAGGGTCCAGAGATCTGGCCTCCAGGTCTGTTTCTCAACTGGGCCTCCTTATCAACGAGGCCAAGTCGGAACTCGAGCCAAGCAGGTGATTTTATTCATCGGGCGCAGCTCGACTCTCTTCGAGCCAGAGCGCTGCCCCATGGACAGGGCCGGTTCTTCCCTTTGCCCGATCATTTCTGGTTGGGCAATTGCGCCTGCCCGGGACTTCCTGCGCCTCTGGGTCTCTATGGCGGCCTGTACCAGCGTGTCCGTTGGGCCGCTGGAACATGCGCCCCTTCAGTGGGGACTGGCCAGCCAGTGGTCACAACGCTGCGATCCCTTGGACCAGCTTGTGTCGGTGACACAGGGGATGTGGAACGCCTCCAGTGGTGGACCGTTCCAGATCATTTGCAGGAGGGCATCCCGTTCGTCCGCCCAGAGCCGACGGTCTCTCTGTCGACCGATGCCTCTCTGATGGGTTGGGGTGCCCATCTGGGGGAACACCGGGCTCATGGCCTCTGGTCCCCGGGAGTCCGATGCCACATCAACCTGCTGGAGCTCCGGCGGTCCGCCTAGCTCTCACCGCCTTTGCTCCGTTCCTCCGGGGTCAAGTGGTCCGAGTCAGAGCGGACAATACCACGACCATGTACTATCTAAACCGCCAGGGCGGGGCCAGCGCTCCATGCTTCTATGCAAGAAGCTCTCGCATTTGGTCACTCGTGCGCAGCCTGGAGGCGGATCTCTAGCCATTCACGTGGCAGGAGCCTCCAACACCCTGGCCGTGCCCTGAGCCGGATAGGGGCTGCATCCCACGAGTGGTCTCTCCTGCCGAGGTAGTACAGCATCTGTTCTCCCTTTGGGGCACACCTCAGGTGGACCTGTTTGCCTCCATGGAGAGCGCAGCTGAGTCTGTTTCATGCCCGCCCCCTCAGCAGGGGCTCGCTGCGGGGATGCCTTCTCGAGGCAATGGACCCCGGCCTCTTTACGCCTTTCCCCATTTCCCTTGATCCACAAGGTGCTTCTCAAGGCGAGGAGGGACAAGGCGCAGGTGATTCTGATAGCCCCAGACTGGCCTCGCCAGTTCTGGTACCAGATCTCCTCAGTCTCAGCTCCAGGACTCGCGGCAGCTTCCAGCTCGCCTGGACCTGCTCTCAGTCAATCAGGGAAGGTGTTCCATCCGGACCTTCAATCCCTGCACCTGACGGCTGGTTCCTGAGCTGCTAGAGTTCCAGGCTTTGGGTCTTTCCGACGAGGTCCTCAATGTAGTTGAGGCGTCCCGTGTGAGTTCGACCAGAAAATGCTATGCCTTCAAATGGAAAGGTTTTCCATTTGGTGTCAGGGCAAGGGCTTGGACCCTTCCTCCTGTTCCTTGGCAAGCATCTTGGACTATTTATGGTCCCTTTCTAGTCAAGGGCTTAGGTCGGCGACCCTAAGGGTGCACCTGGCAGCCATCTCTGCTTGCAGGGCGGGCCGGGAAGCAGTCGGGTGGCGCAGGAGAAGGTGGTCTGGCGCTTTTTTCAAGGCCTTGATCACATTTCCTCCAGTGCGGGAACCCCCACCTCCGTGGGATCTACTGCTGGTACTGGCAAAGCTCATGGGCAAAGCTATTCGAACCTATGCACAGGTGTGCTCTCTCTCACCTGTCGTGGAAGACCGCCTTCTTGGTGGCTATCACGTCAGCCAGAAGGATGGGAGAGCTCCAGGCGCTTCCATGAGTCTCCTTACCTGGTCTTCCACAGGGACAAGGTTGTCTCATGCCCACCCGAAATTCCTTCCGAAGGTGGTGTCGGAGTTTCACCTTAACCAGGTGTTGACTCTGCCGGTGTTCTACTCCAATCACACCTCGAGGTCGAATATAGGCTCCATACTCTGGACCCTAGAAGGCGCTCGCTATTATAAGGGCGTACGGCTGAAATTCGGGAGAGGTTACGCCAGCTGTTTGTCACCTCACGCTGAAGCGCATCTGGCAGACCTGCAGCCAAGGACGATAAGCAGGTGGGTAACCTCCTGCATAGATCTCTGTATAAGTTGGCGGGCATGGAGCTCCCAGAGGGATAAGAGCTCATTCTACCCGCCATACTGTTGCAACGGTGGCTGCTTCCAGGGACGTCCCTATCCAGGAAATCTGCAGGGCTGCTACCTGGAAGTCAGCAAACACCTTCATTACCCACTACCACATCGACCTTGAGTCACGCCGGGATGCTGGTTTTGGGGCCTCGGTTCTCAGTCTCTTCCCAAGTAAGTATATGGGGTGTGCCTCCCTCCTCCGGAGAACTGCTAGAGTCTGTTAATGAGTGTGGATGAACAACATATCCATGTCCCTAGAAATACAGGTTACTCACCTGTAACAGGAGTTCTAGGAATGGTATATGTTGTTCATCCACACGACCCACCCGACCTCCCCGGCTTCGACGCACAACCTGAGCTTCCAGCGGGCCAGATCTGGCGTCATGGGGCGGAGCCGAGAGTTATACCACCCGGGTGGGTGGGAGGAGCAAGCTTGAAGACCTTCCGGCAAGATTTAAAGCGGCAAGGATACTGCCAATGAGTGTGGATGAACAACATATACCATTCCTAGAACTCCTGTTACAGGTGAGTAACCTGTATTTTGTAGTTATCCTCTCCAGAAATGTTAATAAAAGCATAGACTTCTTTGGGTGAGAATTTCAGAGTCCTTTAGCAAAGTTCACCCACATACTGCCGGTCTGGTCTTGTTTCCATCCCTCCTTTATAGCGGATCCGCACCGTGTTCCTTCTTGGAGCTGCTTCCTTCTTAGAATTAGTAAAGAGTTGTGATAATAAAGGTTTCTGGGGGAAGGGGTCCAAGTTTGTGAGGCTTTCCTTCCTTTCCACTGTAATTGGGGTACCTTCCTTACTCGGCTCCGTGTCGTTCCTTCCTACCGGGGTGGGGGCATGATTTCTTTCTCAGCACAAGTTTTCTGCCTCTGTGCTGCTTTCTAATGCACTGATGGTTTGCTGTATGTTTCCCTTAGACTCCAGAGCTCCTTCCACCAGAGCTTGGTCCTGGATCTTTGGTTGCCATTCTGGGGAAGTCATTAAGGGGGCTTGCCAGTCAGGATCTGGCAGCCATTGCCCCAAGGGCATTTTCTTCCAACCTGCCTCTGACAGAGCAGATTCAGGTGACCATTGGGCAAAAGGGTCAAAAGATTTCATGGGGTTTTTCTGTAACATAAAGGCATGTTGTATTGCCTCAGTTGTAGAGAGGCCTGCTGATCCACCTCCCGCCTAGGGCCCTTCCATCCAGTTTAACTTTGGGGCCACACTAGAAAGTTTTATATTAGCTAATGTTACTGCTTCACGTTTTGATTTACTTTCTGTCTTGGACCCAGTTTTTTTTTTTCCCCGAGCTGCAAAAGAAAATACTGTTGCCTCATTTTGCACATCCTTCTCCGTTTGAAACATAGTGTTCCCCTCCCCCGATGCTGTTCAACTTGTGCTTGATGCCCTCCTTGAGTTTCTCTAGTCCTAGTTTCTCTCCCTTCTTTTGTGTCCTTATGTTTTTTTTTTTCCTCCTGGAGCCCTTCCTTACTTTGACTCTCTGTAACATTTCTTGCTGCGATTTGGCAGCCAGTCTTGTCAGTAGCTTTACCCCATCTCTAGTCCCCCTTGCCTTGTTGCAGTTGTTTTGCCCAAGATAGCACTTGAGTTTATCTCCAAATGTGCTGCAGATGTGCACTGTGACTACCTCCCAATACTCTCCCATATACATTGGTATTCACAGGACCCAGGTTGTATTCAGTTATTGTAATGTTTTATCACTTCCTTGATAGTAACTGCTAACGTCTCTTCTACTCATTTGTACGTTACCATTGGACTTTATATGTTGTGATGCACCTACTGTAACCTTATGCATCTTGTATTTTGTATACCACTGTGCCCAAAATTGTATCTTGCACTCCAGTTCTTGTATCTCCACTTCCCCTTACCCCCAGGACGCATCTGGAAATGAGCAATACTGCTCAGTGTGTCTTCCTGGTGAAACACTTGAATAAATAAATAAAAATAAGGTGCCCAAGCACCTTAGCTCTGTCCCCACAGACAGTGAGTCATGCATAATTGATCTTTGGGGCAAGAGGGTTCTACTCCACCCTTGGGTTGAGGATTGTCAATTACCTGTTTAATATGGTAAAGTACTAGAATACCAACTGGAGGAAGGGCAAGACTGCTGCCCAGGCCCTTCCTGAAGGTATCCAGAAGCAAAAGGTACTCATGCTTGCAGACCGCCAAGGATGTTAGCAAGTATCTCCTACAGGCCCTCTATGATATCTCTGATACTATTGCCAGGCCTGCAACTACCAGTATCTGCCTCTGTAGGTATTCCTGGTTCAGTGTCTGTGGCTTCGCTACGGATTTCCAACAGAAGGTACTCATTATCCCCTTTAATGGCTCCAAGTTGTTTGGGCCAGATGTCCAGGATATCATTTATGATCTGCAGGCATCTGGCAGGGCTATCAAATCTGTCCACTCACTCTGTCACAAGCAGCCTAAGAACAGACATTGCCCTCCTTTTCTTAAGGCACCCAGTAGGCCAGGAGTAGCCTTTCAGCCCCAAGGCAAACACAGAGCCTCTTCCGCCTTGCCTGCTCCTCCAATGCTGGAGCTGCGACCAAGCATCCCAGAGGTGATGGACCAGCCCCAGCGGCTGGATCCACCTCTGCTTGATTCCTTGCCGATCCCCCGTCTCTTTCGGTCCCCAACCAAGAGGTAGTGGTTGGAGGTCGGTTCTTCCTCCATCTCAGTCAATGCAGAACCATAACAGTGGATGCCTAGATTATTCAAATCATAGACAGGCGTGCCACTCTGGAGCTCACAGAGCAACCCCTAGAGACTGCTTCTCTGCCCTCCAACTATCCCTGGCCCACCTATCTGTTCTTCAGGAGGAGGTATAGTTCCTTGTATGCAAACAGGCCATCAAGCCAGTACTCTGGCACCAGAGAAACATGGAGTTTTATTCCAGGTTCTTCCTGGTCCCCAAAACGACCAGAGATCTGAAGCCCATCTTAGACCTTAAGGACCTCAATCTGTATGTCCAGTACAAAAAGTTCTGAATGGTAACTTTGCCAGGTCTGATGCCCCTTCTCAAGAAAGGTGATTGTCTGTGTTCTCTGGACATGCAGGATGCTTACCTGCACATCTCAGTGCTTCCTCCTCACAGGAGGTTCATCCTGTTTCTTTTTCAGGGCGAGTATTACCAGCTCAAAGTGCTGCCCTTTGGCATGTCCTGTGCGCTACGGGTCTTTACCAATTGCTTAGTGGTGACTGCAGCCCTCAGAAAGGAAGGAATGTACGTTTCCCTTATCCGGATGATTGGCTCCTAAAGGCTCCATCCAGGGAACAGCTCTTGGGGACTTCAGAGAAAACCCTTTAGTTGTTCCTCTCCCTGGGCATTACCGTAGACCTGTCCAAGTTGGCCCTGGTTCCATCCCTTAGGCTGTACTACATAAGGGCGGTTCTGGACTCTCTGCAGGGGAGGCTTCTCTGCCTCAAAACAGTGATGAGTGCCTTATTGCTCAGGCTCAGGAGGTGGCCCACAGCTGTTATATTCCTGCCAGGGTGTACCTGAGGCTGTTGGGAGAGATGGCGGCTGCCATTCCCACTGTTCCACTGGCCAGACTCCACATGCGCATCCTCCAGTTGACTGTCCGAGTGAAGTGTGACTGCGCTGGATGAATTAGAACAGTTCTAGGGACGTGGCTGTGAAGTTCTATCCAAACTTCTGGCAGTATCCTTTCCCTTTAAGAGCTTGCCAGAAAGTCTTCAAGCTGGATCCTCCCACCCACCTGGGTGGTAACTCCCTTGGCTCCGCCCCATGACACCAGATCTTCCTTTCTGCTGGAAGAAGCAGGTTCCCTCTTTACCACTCCTGCATTGAGTAGGCCCTAGCACTTAAATTCTTCGGAATTACTTCCAAAACTTCAGCTCTTATGAATTTTTGTCTTCAGCTCGATCTTCAGTCGTGACAGCGATGGATGATAAATCTGCTCCCGGGTTCCACTGGTGCCCTTGCAGGCAGAAGATGTGCAGGACCGATCCGCATGCCACATTTGTCTACTGCCTGGAGAACGACTGTGATCCCCAGGCCTGCAACTTTTGCCGTTCGTTTCACGTAACTGTTCTGGAGGACCTTCTCGCCCACCTGAAACTGGGCTGCCCGGTGCAACGGAACCCACCAGTCAAATCCAAGAATGCCCATTGGGTGGTCTCCGCAGCTGCGGTGTTCACTGAGCAGCTCACTGCCTTTAAAGAGGAAGTGGCTCAGGCCATGGCCCATTCCTTCTCAGTGTGTCTGCCTTCGTGCAGCTTCAGCTGGGCTCCACTTTTATGGGCTCCTTCAAGGAGTTGTGCCAGTCTGTCAACCTTTGGTTGGGGACCCACCCGTGTGGCCAGGAAGCACAGGGAAAACCCAGGAGCAGTTGTAAAACTCACCAAAACTTTATTTATAATAGCAGTAATATAAAAAATAAACATGTTCATATTAACTATGTACAGAAGCAAAATAATATAAAATCTTTCTTGTAATCTCTCAAAAGGCACACCTGTTAAAAATAAAGGCACCGGGGAACCTTGTCTTTTCTAGTGACTGGGGTAATTTCTGACACTCAGCACAGGAATTACAATAGGTAGCAACATCTTCATGAATTCCAGGCCAGTAAAATCTATACAGCAATCTGACAAGGGTGTGATCCCTTCCTGAGTGACCAGCCATAAGACTATCGTGTGCTATCTGTAACAATTCTTTCTAAGAGCGTGGATATGTTGTTCATCCACACTTCTTGGCATGTCCCCTTCCACTTTAAATCTTGCCGGAAGTCTTCAAGCTAGCTCCTCCCACCCACCAGGGTGGTATATACCTCGGCTCCGCCCCATGACGCCAGATCTTCCTTTCCGCTGGAAGATGCAGGTTCCCTCGTGCTCCCAGCATATCGTAGGCCCTGGATTTCAAATTGTTGGTTTTACCGAAAATTAAACTCGTTAAGAGTTAGCAATCATGCTTTCGCTTTCTCGACTGTGGAGGAAAAATCATCTTCCGGATTTTGCCGGTGCCCCTGCGGCCAAAAGATGTCACGCACCGATCTTCACCTCACATGCGTCTATTGCCTAGGTGTCGGCCATGACACCTCGTCGTGTAGTTTTTGCCTAGCTTTCCATCCCAACATCCTGGACAACCGCAAGGCATGCCTGAAGCTGGGGAGACCAGAGAAAAGAAACCCACTGGTGAAATCGAAGGAGGCTAGGTAGGCAGTTTTCGTGGCCGCGGGCTCTGCCGAACAGCTGGAACAGATGAAGGCCTTTGAGGAGGAAGCAGCTTGCGCTTCCGCCAATCGAAGCTTCTTCGTCCCGCTTAACCTAGGCTCCACCTTTATTGTCTCCTTCAGGGAGATGTGCCAGTCTCTCCCCACTCGGGGTGATGAGCCCTCGGGCTCGCACTCCTCCCACTCTCGCAAGAAGGGGAAGGACCCGGTCTCTTCGTCCTGACAGAGATGCTCTTGGACCGGGAACGGTCCGAGTCCCAAGAACACGCGGTCTCGACCTTGGTCGAGATTGCAACCTCAGCTGCTGGCTTTTCGGACCTTCCATCTGGCCAAGCGACCGAGGAAGTGGCCGACGAAGTCAAAATTATCATCGACCCCTTGTCGCCGGCTGTGCCAGACAACTCGTTGGAAAGGACTCCGGTCCTGGTCTTTCCGGATGAGGAGACCCAGCCTGCTGGGGTCCCCATCAAGGAACCGGTTCCGGACCCCCGGGTCTCACCAATTCCGGTGTCTCCAGATTGACCGAGTCGGCTTCCCCGATCTCGGTCTCTGTCCAGGACCCCCTCGGATGATCGACCGAGGAAGAGCCATAAACGCTCAAAGAAGAGGTGACGCCACAGGTCCTCATCCTCCTCAGATGAGGAGAGGCTTCGGCGGAAACTCCATCGGCTGTCTTCATGTGGCAGCAGCTTATCTTGACCGGGCAAAAGCAAGCTCCACCGCCTACCCTGGCCATCACTTGGCTCTCGCCTCCTAGGCTGAAGCTGATCCCTCCGGAACCGAAGCCCTCAGATCCTCCTCCTGTGGGGCCGGCCTGTCTCCCAGTTAGGCTTATCCTGGTCTCTCCACCAATTTGGGTTTAACCACCACCTAAACAGCTAGAGGGAGGGGTGCCCTCGAAAGACGACCGACAGAACACCGGGCTTCCCCAACATCTGTCAATAACAGTCACCCCGGACCGCCCTCGGCAGATTAAAGGTGACTTAGGCGGTAGACCACTCTAACTATTACGACTCTTCAGACTCTGACGTCACCGGCTTGCACTCACATCCCGGGCATGATGAGTCGTCGGTTGGCACAGGGGATGGAGGAAGGCCCTTCCTCCTTCCAGGGCATTCTCCAACTCATGTCCGATTCCACCAGAATGTCCCTGGAGCCCATCCAGAAAAAGGCAGAGTACCCTCTCACTGACGTCCTCAAGAGAAGGGATACCCTGATGGGAGGCCTTTCCAGTGGTCGAGGCCATTGTTGGCCCAGCCCTTGAACTTTGGCAGTGTCCTGCTTCCTGCCCAGCACCATCTCCCCACGTGGCCCATAAATACGAGGTGCCCATGGGGTTCCTTGTGGGGTTCACAGAACACGCTTTGGCCGAGAGCCTGGTGACCGCCTCTGTGTTCAGGCATACTGGTAGTTCGTCCAACACTGACCGACCCCCGGACAAGGAGTCCAAAAATATGGACCTCACTGCCCGCAAGGTCTATGTGGCCTCTTCTCTGGGCCTTTGTCAGGCCAGCTCAGCTGTTATTATGACACACTTCTCTCATGCCCTTCTGGGGTCATTGGACGAGGTCCTCCCTCATCTCCCACTGGACATGCAGACCACGGTCAAGCAGGTCCATGACCAGGGCCGTGCAGTTGCAAAACAGCAGCTCCAGACGGCCTTGGATATAGGAGATTCTTGTGCCCGTTCACTGGCAGCCACAGTGGCCTCTCGCCGCAGGGCTTGGCTGAGGCTTTCCTCCTTCCCGGCGGATACTCAGCATAAGCTTGCTGACATGCCCTTCCTGGGTACCGACTTGTTCGGTCCAGGAGTGGCTGGTCACCTTCAGCGTATAGAGCAGTCCAGTGCCACTGTGGATGCTACTTCTGCCAAGGGTTCTTCGGGCAAGAACCAGCAGAAGAGAAAGAAGAAGCCATTCCAGCACTCTTCCCCTGCAATCTGGCAGCCCTCCTATCAAGGAGGACAGCAGCATCAACAGCCGCAGCAGGCTCAAGCTTGGCGCCCTTGGCCCAAGCAGGGTCCTCAGCAGCCCCGTAAAGGAGGCTGAGGCTCAGGTCCTGGAGCCTCCTCCTCCTCTTCTAAGCCTGCTCATGATGGGTTGGGGGTGGCCACTCCTACACCCGTCACGCCAGCTCTGGGTCCTCCCCTTGGGGGTCGGCTCTGCAACTTCCTTTCTGCTTGGTCCGCTATCACTTCAGACAGGTGGGTTCTCGAAGTGGTCGGTCAGGGACTGCCTCTGGAATTCAAGCAGTACCCTCCCAGCTGAGCCTGCTCCCCTCGGGAGGAACGGATCTCCGCATGCACCCACTCGGCTCTTCAAGACGACGTGGCTCAGCTCTAGTGCTGGATCCTCTGACAAACCTGGGCTTTGTTTCCAGGGGCTTCCTGGTGCCCAATCAGATGGGGGGTTGGCACCCCATCCTAGATCTCCACGACCTGAATCAATATCTCAGGTCCCACACCTTTTCGGATGGTCACTCTGAACCAGATCATACCATCCCTGGAGCGAAACATGTTCTGTTCACTGGATCTACAGGATGCGCTCTTTCACGTCCCAATCCATCCGTCCCATCAGCGGTTCCTCCATTTCAGGGTCGAAGGGACCCTGTACGAGTTGTGGTCCCCTCAGGAATCGCTTCTTCATATCAATCTCTAGGAACTCAGGGCGGTCTTTCTGGCCCTGCAAGCTTTCTCTCAGTCAGTGCAGAACAAGGTGGTTCAGGTCAGGACAGACAAAACCACCACCATGTGGTAGATCAACAACAAGCAGGGAAGCACTCTGTCCACGGCTTTGTGCATGGAAGCCATGTTAAATTGTGGTCCCTAGCTTATTCTCCACAGACCCTCTCTGATAGCAGTCCACCTTCCAGGGAAGGACAATGTGCTAGCAGATGCATTGAGCAGGATCTCCCAGGGCCATCACGAATGGTCCCTGGACCCTCTGGTGTTGAAAGTGATTTTTTCAAGGTGGGGCACTCCAGAGATAGATCTCTTTGCAGCCCCAGACAATCACCAACTTCCTCTGTTTTGTTGCAGACCCCCAGTCTTGGGCTCAGTCCCTCTGGATGCTCTGATTCTGAACTGGGAAGGGACATTTCTATATGCCTTCCCTCCCTTTCCTCTACTGTTCAAGGTTCTGGTCAAGGTAAGGCCACAACCTTGCAGAGTGATTCCGATTGCTCCAGACTGGGCCAGTCAGCCTTGGTACCCCCTGTTGCTATCCCTAGCCGTCCATCTTCCCATGTCACTTCCCAGGAATTACAACCTGTTAACCTCCTCTCATAGGAGGATTTGGTACCCCAATCTTTGGTCTCTCAGTCTCAAGGTATGGCTCTTGAAGAGTTAGAGTATGCAGATTTGCATCTGTCCCAAGGGGTTCTGGATAGTCTCAAAGCCTCTCGAAAGCCTGCCACCAGAAAAAATGTATAACTCCAAATGGAAAAGATTCAGCATTTGGTGTTCCAAGATGCGTATATCTCCAGACACTGCTGAATTGTCTACAGTTTTGGATTATATGGTTCATCTTAATGTCCTAGGCCTCAGACCAGCTACTCTCAAAGTACATTTGTCAGCTGTTTCTGCTTTTCTGTCAGTGGGAAAGCCTTCCTCACTGTCCTCTCACCCTGTATTCTGTAAATTTTTCAAGGGATTGCTTCAAACCAATCCCCCTTTAGGGATCTTACCCCTGCTTGGGATCTTAATGTTTGCATTGCTCAGCTTAGGCAACCCCCTTTTGAGCCTTTGTCTTCAGCAGAGCTTAAGTACTTGACTTGGAAAACTGTGTTCCTGGTAGCTATTACGTCTGCCAGGCGTTATCAGTGAATCGTGAGCTCTGTCAGTGGAGCCTGATTTTATCTCATTCCATAGAGATAAGGTGGTCCTTAGAACTAATAGGAGGTTTTTTACCTAAAGTGGTTTCAGATTTTCATCTGAACCATTCTGTCTTTCCCTGTGTTCTTCACTGATCATTCTTCTTCTGGAGAAAGAAGTTTACACAGTTCGGATGTTAAAAGAGCCCATAGTTTCTACATTGAGTGTACTAAGGCTCACAGGTTTGACTCCCTCCAGTTGTTTCTCACTTGTGGGGAAGGACAAACCTGCCACTAAGAGAGCTGCTGCCAGGTGGATTGTATCTTGTATTCAGTTCTGCTATGAGAAGCTAGGCAAAATACCTCCCTCAGGCCTGAGGGCTCATTCGACTAGAGGTACAGCTGCTTCCCTGCCTGCGGCCCAAGGATATTCCTTTGCTAGAGATATGTAAAGCAGCCACCTGGAAAACAGTCCATACATTTACCAAGCATTACTCCCTGGACATCCAGGCTAGGAGTGATGCTCGGTTTGGTACAGCAGTACTGCAGAGCCTATTCCCAAGGTAGGTTTGATTCCCTCCTCCATGGAGGTACTGTTTGTAGTTAGTAGTCAGAATACAGCAAGACTTCATGTTGTTTGAAGAAAAAATTGCTCACCTTAGTAATTATGTTTCTTCTAATGCAGTCTTGCTGTATTCTGACCTCCCTCCCCTGCCTCCCCTCTCAGAACCTGTTTTGGGAGGTGGGCTGGCAGGTGCAGTGCACACACCCATGGGGTGCATTGGGTACTCCTCTCCTTTTAGAGAGGGGGAGTGGGTTATATTATTAATTTAACAGTCTTAAGTTGTTCACTACCTGGTTTTTGATTTTGGATTTCTTGACTTGAGTCTTTTGGGGATCCAAAATATTTGGTTGCCATTTGGCTAGTAAAAATTTTACAATTTCCACATAGTAGTTAGCTAGCATTAGCTCGTAAGAATCTGATGTGCTTCAAAGTGCAGCAGACAGAGGTTTGAACCGAGCACAAGCTCAAGGTTCTATGCTTTGCATAGAAATTAACCCTCTACTCTCCGGGGCAGTTTGAGTGCTGGGGCTAACTGCAATAGAATACAGCAAGACTCCATTAGAAGAAACATAATCACTAAGGTGAGTAATTTTTTTCTTTTGGTTTCACACTCATCTGTTTAAAATAACCCTGGAGAGAAACATTGTTAGCTTGTTCTGAAAGAAAATTACAATCGGTTATCAATTTAGTTTCAGCATTTTCTTGTTTTAACTCTTCATGTCCATCAGTGATTTGTTGCCATAGTTCCTTCAGGCTTCATCTATCTTTCCTGGATTTCCGGATCTTGGAGCTGTGCTCAAACAAGTCCGAATCAAAATCAATGAAAAGAAAAGTGTCTCGACCATCTGAAATTTTCTTTGCCTGAGCTTTTGTCACCACAGCTGCTGAAACATCAGTATTTACTCCCTCTTTGATCAACTCAGTAAATCCTGGAAAGTCATTTCCAATGACCACGGGTACAGTTAACTTAGGCACTACCCCCATTTTCATTTGGTGTGACGCACCCTTAACGGCCAGAGTCACTTGGGTGGTGGGATAGTATTGAGTGTCCCCGTGGATGCAGATGACACCAGTGCCTGGTCCTTTTGCACAGTGTTTCCCCAGCACTTTAACATGCACTAGGGCAGGGGTTCTCAAATGGTGAGGCCAGCCTCCCTTGGGAGGCCCCAACCTGTTCCAGGGGAGGCTCAAGCAAGTCTTGAAAAAGTATTATATTTCAGTTTTGAACTTTATAGATTTTGTGTGAAGGGATAAGGCAAACTGAAAGAGGATAACGGTAGGTGAATTTATGTATTTAGTCACAAGTCTGTGACCAGGGAAGGTACTGTACACTGAGCAATGGCTTATTTCAGGTGTACCCAGGGAAGGGTAGTGAGAGACTACAATTCAAAATGTAACTGCAAAACACTCAAGAAAATACAAAATGAATAAAGTACAAACAAATTAAGAACAATAAACTAACAATGCGAGGAACAATTGATCAATTAGACTGGCAGCAGAACTGTCTAAATAACAAGAGTTAACCATACAGGTACTAGGAATAAGAGCAGGAGGGAGCAAAATGATCCCTGAGAAGTTGCTTAAGAGCAGGGGGAGAGACAAAGGTCAGCAAGAAGGTTATTCCAGTTAGAGAGGAAACAGAAAACGCAGTCTGACCCATGAAGGTATGGCAGTAAGGAGTAACAATGGTTTGAGAGTCAAAATATTGGAGCAAGTAGGTTGTCCTGTTTGGGGGTTACAATAAGCTTAAAAACATGGCAGCCAGCTATGCAAAGAGGTTTCAATTTATTCCTGATGTACTGTGAAAAGTAGGCTATTTTTCTATGGGGAGGCCCAAAAATATTTCAGTATTTTGGGGGAGGCTCATGATCTTTTCCATGACTTAGGGGAGGCTCACTATGACAAAGTTTGAGAACCGTTGCACTAGGGTCTGTCTGCTTCCCGAATCAATGAGTCCCTTAACAATCTTATTCCCCACCTTCACATGTGCTAAGTACTTGCCCCAATTTGCCAAGGACAATTCTGCTCCAGTGCCACTCTCTTTACTATGGCAGTTTGTTGCAAAATGGCTTGGCTTATTACAGTTATAGCAGATAATGTCATTGGGCACAGATTTGTTACCCCCACTAGAGTTCTTATCAGGCTTGGAGTTTACATGCGAAAAAGAGTTTCTTACCTGGTGCTTGGCTGTTAACTCGCTGCTGTGGCGTCTGTCTGGCCATTTGGTAGTCCTCAGCCAAAGAAACCGCCTTTTCCCCACTTTCCTTTACCAACAGCTGCACATCTGTGGGCAAGATATTGATGAATTGCTCCATGGCAGATGTGTCGATGATCTGTGGGACTGTTTTGTTCTCTGGTTGGATCCATTTTATCAGGAGTTCTCGGAGTTGGGTGAAGGTTTCTCGAGGATTGTCAACAGAGTTGTATCTCAGAGATCGAAATCTCTGCCTGTATGTCTCTCCGGAGATGTCATACCTTTTCAGGATTTCGCTTTTCACCAGGTCATAGTTTTCTGACTGTGCAGTGTCCATACTGCTGTAGGCAAGTTGGGCTTTCCCTGTCGGGTAGGGTACCAGTCTGATTGTCCATTGCTGCTTTGGCCACTGGCAGGCTGTGGCAACTCTCTCAAAAGTTGTCAGGTATGCCTCAATATCATCTGAGGGACACAACTTTTAAAGTTTAATGGCTTTTAAGTTGCTTGCCTTTTGTTGCTCATCTGGATCTGTGCCGGATCCTCTACCCTTGATAGTTTGCAAGGCATCCAGCCGTCGCTGCTACTGTTGCTGCATCTCTCTTCTCATCTGCTGCTCCTGTTGCTGCATCTCTTTCTCCTCTGTGCTTCTAAATGCTGAATCTCTTTTTTTCTCTCTCTACTTTTCAGTCTCTCTTTGTTGTATAGCCCACCATTTGGAAAAGTCCATCAGGCTTTCAGGTTCTGTCACTGTCTGTTCTTTTTCCATGACTTGCGCTGGCTGTACAGTCTCAGACTGGACTTCTGTTGTGGCTAGTTTGGCTGCCGTTCTCCTGATAAACCATTCTTGGACTTGCTACTTCAGAATCCATACCTTCCTCTGTGCTTCCCTGGTACTAGGTCCAGTACCCATGCACAAAACTCCTATCTTAGGGTATGCACTTCGTAAATCTCACTTCTCACACCATCTGTCATCGCGGCACAGGTCAGAAAGTATAGGGAAAACCAGAAGCAGTTGTAGAATTCAGAAAAACTATTCATCTGTCAGTGTCAGTGGCTCAGCAGGTTGCAAACTCGCCTTTGAGGCTGGAAGATCAGAAGGCTGTGGGTTCTAGCCCCACACCAGGCACTTGAGTTAAATCCCAATACTGACACTGTAGTGCAGCATGAGGGGGGGTGTTGTACTCCTGAGGTGTCATCTTTCAGGGGAGGGAGCTGGATGTCATTGTCCACCTAGGGACAAATAACCTGGCTAAGAAAGGGATTAGAGAAATGCAGGAAGAGTTTGTGGAATTGGGGAGGGGCTTTAGACAAGTAGTACGACGGTAACCTTCTCGGAGGTGCTACCCATTTATGGCATAGGAGAGGTCTAGGTTGTTCCACACTATGGGATTCAAACCAGTGGTTGAAAAACTGGTGTGGAGCTCAGGGATTTGGCTTCATTGGGGACTGGGGGTCCACCTGGAGTGATGCAAGCCTATACTGGCATGATGGGCTGCATCTGTCCAGGAGGGGAACCAGGATCCTAGGTGATAGGTTTAAATGCTTCATTGGCAAGCATTTAAACTAGCCAAGGGGGGAGGCACTGGAAAGGAGCAGGGAAATCCTAGCCCCCAAAAAATCACGGTAGTAAGTGCGGCAAACACCAGCATAGAGGTGTCGATAGGGAGAAGGGCAAGGGTAAATGGAGAAAGTGACAAAGGCAAGAAGGACAGGGATGGGGCAAAAAGGAGTAAGGCCATCAGGAAATGGAGGGTAATGAGCACCAGTGCTCGTAGTCTGGGCAACAAGCTCCCTGAGCTGGTGGCCTTGATGGAAGAGGGATGCCTGGATATCGTAGCAGTCACAGAAACATGGTACACAGAGAACCATGACTGGGATGTTAACATACCAGGGTACCTAACCTACAGGAGAGACAGGCAGGGGAGAAGAGGGGGAGGAGTAGCTCTCTGTGTAAAGGAAGGGATAAAAGCAGCTGAATAAAAAAGTAAACTGGGAGGAGAAGAGGCACTGTGTGTCACCTTGGAGACTGGAAAGGGCACCACAATCCGCACAGGGGTTGTGTACAGACCCCCATGTCAGGGAGAGGGAATGGACAAGGATATGATAGAAGGCATTCTTAGAATGGCAGAGAAAGGAGAGATACTGTTGATGGTAGACCTGAATATGCCAGATGTTAACTGGAGCACATTTGCTGCAGCCACATCCAAGAGCAGGGCCATTCTTGATGCCCTACAGGTGGCAGGCCTCAGACAGCTAGTTTCGGAACCCACTCGTGAGGGAGCAATCTTAGACCTTGTACTCTCAAACGGGGGCAGTGAGAGGATCTCAGATCTAGAAGTGGGTTGCCATCTGGGAACAAGTGACCATCAAACAATGTGGTTCCTGTTAAACTCAGCTACAGAGTCAAGCCATACAAAAGTGAGGGTACTGGACTTTAGGAGGGTTGATTTTGGCAAGATGGGAGAGTGCCTCAGAAAAGCACTAGCAAACAGGCTAGAAGGAGGTGCGGAGCAACAATGGGGAATCATCAAAACTGCCATCACAGAGGCAACAAGCCTTTGTGTGAAGCAAATAAACAAATCAAAACAAAAGAAAAAGCCACTGTGGTTCTCAAAAGAGGTGGCTGTGAAAGTCAGGAAGAAAAAGATAGCATTCCGGAAGTATAAGGAAACACAGAAGGAGCAGGACAGAGAGCTATGCCAGTTAAGGCAGAAGGAAGCAGGGAAGGAAGTCAGAAGAGCAAAGGCCCAAACAGAGGAAAAGATAGCCAACTTAGTTAAGAAGGGGGATAAAACCTTTTATAGGTACATCAGTGAGCGTAGAAAGACAAAGGGAGGGATAGTGAGGCTGAATAGAACGAACGGTGGGTGGGAAGAGGGGGACAGTGAAAAAGCAGGGATACTGAACTAATTTTTCTGCTCAGTATTCACAAAAGAGGAGGGGGAAGTGCCTAATCCAATTAACAGAAGCACACTTGATAGGGGGGTCGATCCCAGTCCTTTCACAGAAGAAAGGGTTCTGCAAGAACTCCTAAGACTGAAGGTGGACAAAGCAATGGGTCCTGATGGAATTCACCCCAGAATTCTAAAAGAATTAAGGGAGGAACTAGTGAAACCACTGCTGACTCTTTTTATTAAATCATGGGAGGATGGTGTGGTACCCGAGGACTGGAGGACGGCAGATGTGATTCCCCTTCACAAAAGTGGGACCAAGACAGAGGCAGGAAACTACAGACCTGTCAGTCTGACCTCTGTGGTAGGGAAAGTGATGGAGTCACTTCTGAAGGAAAGAATAGTTGAGTACCTAGAGGCTAGTGGGGCACAGGACCCAAGGCAGCATGGGTTCACAGTGGGAAGGTCATGTCAGACTAATCTAATAGATTCCTTTGACTGGGTGACCAAAGTAGTAGACCAGGAGGGGCTGTGGACATGGCCTACCTATACTTTAGCAAGGCATTTGACACAGTCCCACACAAAGATTAATAGTCAAATTAACCAGCCTGGGAGTGGTCCCAGGGTGGTAGCCTAGGTAAAACACTGGCTGCACAACAGGACACAGAAGGTAATTGTAAATGGAGTCCACTCTGAAGAAAGAGGGGTTACTAGTGGGGTACCCCAGGGTTCAGTATTGGGTCCAGTCCTTTTTAATGTCTTCATCAGTGACATTGCAGAGGGACTGGAAGGAAAAGTATGCCTTTTTGCAGATGACACAAAGATCTACAAGGAGTAGGGAGGGCTGGGGATATACTGGGATGCATAGGGAGAGGCATCAGCAGCAGAAAACAGGAAGTTGTTATCCCTCTGTACAGACAGTTGGTGAGACCCCATCTGGAGTACTGCGTCCAGTTCTGGAGACCCCATCTCCGCAAGGACATAGACAGGATAGAGGCAGTCCAGAGGAGGGCAACAAAAATGGTAGAGGGTCTGCAAGAGAAGCCGTATGAGGAGAGACTAAAGGAGCTTAATATGTATACCCTTGAGGAAAGGGGGGGGGGGGACATGATAGAAATGTTTAAGTACCTCAGTGAAATCAACAAAGTCCAAGAGGGTAGCATCTTTCAGAAAAAGAGACGTGCAAGAACAAGGGGACACAATTTAAAGATAGAAGGGGGTGCGGTTCAGGGGCAATGTGAGGAAGTATTATTTCACAGAGAGGGTAGTGGATGCATGGAACAGCCTTCCTGAGGAGGTTGTGGGGTCTAAAACTGTGGGAAAATTCAAGAATGCATGGGACAGACATAAGGCAATTCTTGTTGGGGGGGTAGGATCTGCGGCCTATCCTGTAGGTAGGGAAATGGGCAGACTAGATGGGCCAAGCGGTCCTTATCTGCCGTCAAAGTCTATGTTTCTATGCAGTAACATAAACAAAAATAAACTTGCTCAGAATAGCTATGCACTACAGAGGGAAAAAATAAAATCTTTCTTCAGTCTCTGTGTTCCTTTTTCTTCTAATCTTCTAGAAATTCCTGCTCAGCTCCTTTATAAGTCTTTTCAATCCCCATTCTAAACAAACATCCTTTTCTTTGTATATTTCACATAAGTGCAATGCAGGAACACATTGTGCTTGCTGAGGCCCCCCCACCCAGCTTTGCAAAAGGCTCAACATTTGCACTCAAGTAACCTGTAGAGTTTATAATCATCTCAAAATATAACTATATACATTTCAGCAGTAACACTATGTATTTTCTAAACAGAGATCCCAATATTGACTACTTTTCCATACATTGATATTCACAATTTTTTTGTATTAGCAGATATAGATATGCAAAGGAGGAAAAACAAACAGGAAGAGAAAACTGAGAGACAGTGAGAGGCAAAGAATTGCGAAACTGTTCGGGTTGATCAAGTCCGAGGCGTCTCGGGAAAATTTGGTTGCGCAACCAGACAGAAAAGAGACAGAAAAGGAAAAAACAGATCCTTGCTTCTAAACGCTTTCTCCATAACAAGGTTGTTCGTACGTAAACTCGCCTATGTCAGCTGTAGCAATGTCTATCTCTGCGACACGTATACGTGATCAATGTACAATATACTGTAGTATAATCAAAAGCATTGGTTTTCTTTTCCCCTCTAGGTACATGCAACTAATCCCGGTTCGCCCCTGAAAAAGGGACTGTCAAAGTCTCAGTGGGCCTACCTGGTTACCAAAATTTAAATAAATAAATAAATGGGACAGGGTCCTATTCCACCCTGTCACAATCTGCAAATCTAAATCTAAAAAAAAAAAAAAAACCTCTAAAAAGGAAAAGACTCTTCGTGGGATTGGGAGAGCTCTCGGTCGACTGCCTTCGATTCCCATGCTTCTTCGGATTTGACTTCAGTTGAATCCTCGGCCTTGGCCACTGGCTCCATGGTAACCCCATCCGGTCTGTCTGCTGAGACGCTGTTCGAGTTCCCAGCTGAGATTTTTCTCGAGCCGACCAACCAGTTGTCGACCGAAGAGACCCATACTGCCTTGTCTAGGACTCTGGTCCTGACGCAGATCGTTGGAGGGATGGATCAGTCAGCTGACCCGTCGCCTATGGTCCCTGTCCCTGACCAGGAGGAGCCTCAGCAATCGACGACTCCGTCTGAGCCCCACTGCTGGTTCCCTGGCGGTCTCGGTCTTCTTCCCGTGGGTTGAAACGGTCCCACCGACATTGACGCTTACACTCTCGGCACCGTGGGAAGCGGTGCCGCCACTATACTTTGTCCTTGTCCTAATCAGAGAATAAAGGCTCCGGCGCAAGTTGCATTGATGCTGTGAGATCTAGATATGGCAACAGTTGATGCTGACTGGTGCCAAACTGACCCTGATTTCTACGCCGGCCATCACCTGGCTGTTGACCGAAAGGCCAAAGCCTTCTGCTTCTTCGGGGCTGACCAAATTGGACCCAGCTCGACCATCTCCGGCACCTCTGCCGATTGTGGTGGATCCACCGACGAAACAGCCATTGGTTGGCGCTCCATCTAAGGAGTGTAGGCCAGCCAGGAGGCTTCCGGATCGGCTGTCAGGCACCGTTACCCCTGACCATCTGCGGAAAGTCATCGGGGACTCGGGCAGTCGACCTCTCTTTGGTGACTCCTCGGAGTCGAAGGGTCCCTCACTGCACTCATGTCCGGTCGATGCTCAGTGGGTGGGGACTCTTTCAACGGATGAGGGTCCCACATCCTTTCTGTGTCTTCTCCATTTAATCCTCAAGTCGACGGGTATGAAGATGGAACCTGTGCAAAAGCGGTCTCGATACCCGTTGACCGAGCTCCTCAACCAGGGAGAGATTCCGATGGAGGCCTTCCTGGTGGCAGAAGCCATCCTGGCCACGCGACAAGGTGTCCGGGAAGTAGCATCATGCGGCTAAGAAAGTCTGTGCTGCCTCCTTGCTTGGTATCCGCCAGTCGAGTTCAGCCCTCAGTATGGCTCACTTCTCCCATGCCCTGCTGGGTACTTTAGATGAGGTGCTCCCTTATCTGCCTTTGGATCTTCAGACCATGGTCAAACGGATCCAGGACCAGGACCAGGGCCGGGCTGTAGCCAAACATCTCCGTACAGCCATGGACATTGGGGAGTCCTGTGCCCGCTTGGTGGCAGCCTCAGTGGCCATGCGCCGTTGGGGTTGGCTGAGGATGTCAGCCTTTACGGCTGACACTCTGCACAGGCTGGCAGATGGCCCCTTCCTGGGCATCGACCTGTTCGGTCACGGGGTCGAGGGTCACCTCACCCGTATTGAGAAGTCCAGTGCCACCTTGTACTCCATGACATGTGCTCTGAAGGACCCTAAGGGCTCCAAGCAGCAGCAGAAGAGGAAGCCCTTTCGGTCCACCTCCAGTCCTGCGGCCAAACCAGCCCAGCAACAGTCTGGCTAGCAAGCTCAGGCCTGACGACCTCAGCCCAAGTCGGTGGCCTCGGTCATCCGTAAGCCTGGAGGGAGAGGATCCGGTGGTGCTTCAGTCAGGCTCTCCTCCTCCTCCTCTAAGCCTGCCTATTTATGGGATGACGGGGGGCTGGCTCCACCACTTCCTTTCCGTCTGGTCCGTTGTCACCACAGTCAGGGTCTGCCTCTGGAATTCGAGCAGTACCCTCCTTGCCGAGCCCACGCCCCATGGGAGGACTTGGTTTCCACAGACATGTTGTCAGTGATGACATAGCTGAGATCCTCCGGAACACACAGGGTTTGTGTCCTGGTACTTCCTGGTGCCAAAGCGGACGGAGGGCTGGTGCCCCATTCTAGATCTGCACAACCTGAGCAAGTTCCTCAGGTCACGCACTTTCAGGATGGTAACTCTGTCTCAGATCATACCATCTTTAGAGTGAAACATATGGTTTTGCTCCCTGGATCTTCAAGTCACGTTCTTTCACGGGATCCATCCATCTCATTGAAGGTTCCTCTGCTTTCGAGCAGAGGGAGCCCTCTACGAGTTCCAGGCTATGCCATTCGGCCCCCAGGGTTTTCACCAAGTGCATTGCAGTGGTGACAGCTTACCTGAGGCGCAGAGGGGTCCGGGTTTACCCCTTGCCTGGACAACTGGCTGATCACAAGTCCCTCCAGGCAGGAGGTGGAGTGGTTCAGAGACCTGGCCCTCCAGATCTGTGTCTTCCTTGACCTTCTCGTCAACGAGGCCAAGTCAGAAGTCGTGCCCTCGTAGGTGATCAACTTCATCGGGGTGGAGTTCAACTCTTGCAGAGCCAGAGCCTGGCTCCTGGCGGACAGGATGGAGGCTCTCTCCTCCTCTGCCCAGTCATTTCAGGTTGGGCAATTGCACCCTGCCCGGGACTTTCTGCGCTTGCTGGGCTACATGGCGGCTTG
This sequence comes from Neoceratodus forsteri, assembly GCA_016271365.2. NCBI lineage: Eukaryota > Metazoa > Chordata > Ceratodontiformes > Ceratodontidae > Neoceratodus > Neoceratodus forsteri. The sequence goes on along the minus strand of CM028132.1, from coordinate 368,364,012 downwards.
CACCAGCATGGTCCGTTGGGCCTGCTGGAGAATGCACTCCCTGTAGTGGGAGCAAGCAAGCCAGTGGTCTCAGCGCAAGGGTCACTTCGACCTGCTAGTCACTGTGTGGGACGCCATCCAGTGGTGGCTGGTCCCAGTACATCTGCATGAAGGGGTCCCATTTGTCTGCCAAGAGCTGACGGTCATCCTGATGACCGATGCCTCTAACATGGGCAGCCCACCTGGGAGAACACAGAGTCCACAGGCTCTGGATCCCCAGGAGTCCCGATGCCACATCAGTCTCCTGGAGCTCTGGGCAGTTCGACTGGCGCTGACTGCATTCACTCTGTACATTCAGGATCAGGTGGTCTAAGTCCAGACAGACATCATGACCATGTACTACCTCAACAAACTGGGCAGGACGCAATCCCTGCTCTTGTGCAGGGAAGCCCTCTGTGTTTGGACCCTCGTGCACATCCTGGAGGCGGATCTCCTAGCCATCCATGTGGCTAGAGCCTCCAGTCAGCTGGCGGACACCCTCAGCTAGGTGGGTGAGGCATCTCAAGAGTGGTCTCTCCACCCAGAGGTAGTTCACAGTCTGTTCTCCCAGTGGGGCACCCCTCAGGTGGATCTGTTCGCCTCCAGGAAGAACGCAAAGGTATGGCTGTTTTCTACCCACCCCCCCTCAGCAGGGAACGCTGCAGGGGGATGCCTACTCGAGGCCCTGGTCCCCAGGCCTCTTCTGTGCCTACCCTCTGATTCCCTTGATCCACAAGGTGCTCCTCAAGGCCAGGAGGGACAAAGCACAGGTGATCCTGGTGGCTTCGGACTGGCCTCGCCAGTTCTGGTACCCCAGATCTCCTCAGGCTCCTGAGGCATCCTCCTCTATGCCTAGACCTGCTTTACATCAATCAGGGGAAGGTACTCCACCCTGACTTCAATCCCTGCACCTGGCAGCCTGGTTCCTGAGTGGCTATAGTTCCAGGCCTTGGGTCTCTCTGAAGCTGTCTTCGCTGTTGTCGAGGCATCATGGAAGGTGTCCACTAGGAAGTGCTATGCCTTCGAATGGAAGAGGTTCTCTATTTGGTGTCAGGGCAAGGGGTTGGACCCTTTGTCCTGTCTAGTGGCTAGCATTCTTGATTACCTTTGGTCCCTCTCCCCATTGGGCCTTCAGTCGACGACCCTGAACGTGCACCTGGCAGCCATCTCTGCTTACTGGGCTCGGTCCAGTCACCAGTCAGTGGCACAGGAGAAGGTGGTCTGGTGCTTTTTCAAGGGCCTTAACCACATTTCCCCTCCAGAGTGTGAACCTCCCCTCCGTGGGACTTTTTTTTTTTTAATTTGACTTTGTATTTCTTGCTCCTTACTTCCCCATTCTCTCCACTATTTCAGACTACCTCATGCACGCACACCTCGCGGTCGGAGTCTTCCCTAGTGTGCCCGGTGCCACTTCCTTGACCCTTGATGACCCCCCAGCGGGGTGAGGAGGAACCCCCCATTAACCTCCTCAGCACACACTGTGCTGAAGTGGACCTGCCCAACGGAGTCTGCACCGACGAACTGAGGGTGCGTGCAGGGAGGAGTCGTCACCTAGGAGACACATGGGGTTGTTTCCATGTTCCACCCCAGGCATCGGCGTGCAGTGAGGGCGTATGAGCCAGGAGACATGCTGAGACGTGCCTCCTGCTCCGCCCCTCTGCCCCATCCCTTTCCACTGCTGCCTCCCAATACCGCACCTTTCCACCCGAGCTCCCCCAGGTGCCGATATCGTGGCAGGAGCTTGCAGGTGACACCCCCGAGGAGGATAGCAGCCGTCAGCACTCTATCCTTCTCCTCCCGCCGACTCCCCAGCGATCCATTCTGTTCCCGAACACGGGTCGCCAGTGTGGTATGAGGTAAGGTGTCCAGCGCCACCGGGCCAGCACTGTGGGACTTTTTGCTGGTTTTGGCAAAGCTCATGGGCAAGCCATTTGAACTGATGCGCAGGTGTGATCTATCTCACCTCTCATGGAAGGCCACCTTATTGGTGGCTATCACGTCAGCCAGAAGGATCGGTGAGCTCCAGGCACTTTTGGTGGAGTCTTCTTACCTAGTCTTCCACAGGGACAAGGTTGTCCTTTGCCCCAAACTGAAGTTCCTCCTGAAGGTTGTGTCGGAGTTTCACCTTAGCCAGGTGATTAATCTCCCAGTGTATTTCACCAATCACACCTCGAAGACCAAGCACAGGCTCCATACTTTGGACCTGCGGTGAGCGCTCGCTCATTATAAAGAGTGCACAGCTGGAATTCAAGGAGAGGTTTGCCAGCTATTTGTCACCTACACTGAAGCCGTACCTGGCAGACTGGCAGCAAGCGGCAGGTGGATCACATCTTGTACTGATCTCTGCTATAGGTTGGCAGGTAGGGTGCCTCCCCGAGAGCTATGGGCTCTTTCCACCTGCCATACCGCTGTGTCGGTGGCTGCTTCCAGGGACATCCCTATCCAGGAAATCTGCAGGGCTGCTACCTGAAGGTCAGCACACACCTTCATTTCCCATTACCACAATTACCACATTGACCTAGAGTCACGCCGGGATGCGGGTTTTGGGGCCTCAGTTCTCCAATCCTTATTTCCTTAGTAGGGTGTGTATGCCTTGACTCCCTCCTCCCGGAGAACTGCTAGGAGTCTGCCAGAAGTGTGGATAGAACATCATATCCACATCCCTAGAAAAACAGGTTATTCCCCTGTAAAAGTAGTTCTAGAAGTGATATATGATGTCCATCCACACAAACCCACCCGACCTCCCCTGGCTTTGACGCACACAACTGCTTCCAGCAAGCAAGATCTGGCGTCATGGGGCAGAGCCGAGGGAGTTGTCACCTGGGTGGGCAGTGGTCCGGATAATTTTTAGGACTCGGAAGTATTTACTACTCCCTTTTTACACTTGGTATCATTTTCATCCAAATGGTAGTACTGTCATCCACTGGCCCATCTTGTACCCCCACATCTAAACCAAGCCTCAATCCCATTGGATGCCTGCAGTCACTGACTAATACTGCTGTGGAGTCTTACTGTGATCTTATTTTTAACATTAACATGTTGTAACAGTCCTTCTAACCAGCCAGTTAGCAACTTCTGTCCCCATTCCTACGGGTTCCTGTGTAGTGCCATGGCTGCTAGCATCTCATGGTACTGCCAACTTTGTATATGTGTACCACATATTGTGAATTTGCCGGGTGTGGAATAACTTTCTAAAATCAGAAAGTGGGAGTATTTCAGTCAAAATTGATAGTAAAATACTCCTTTACTCCCCTTATCTGTTCCCCTGCTGGGTGGGTGGCAGAAGCCAGCTTGAAGACTTTGCAGCAAGCTCATAAATGGAAAGGACACTGCCAGAAGTGTGGATGAACATCCTGTACCACTCCTAGAAAGTACAGTTACATAGGAACTTACCGTAACAGTAGATCTTTGATAGCGGTTCCTTCAGTAGGTCATTACATATAGGACTAGCGCCACCTGGCATCTGGCCACACGGCAGACTTTTCTAGCAATCCCTGATGGGGGACTACCCACTGGATGTCAGCATGACTGTATATAGTGGGCAGTTCCTACGCCTGCCCTCCAGTTCTCCTGCCAGAGCCAGGAAGAGGCCTGACAGCAGGAGCGAACAGGATTTGGAGTCCCTGTAAGAAACAAAATGAGGGGAAGGAGGGAGGGGAAAAATATGATCTACTGAAGGAACCTCTCTCGAAGATCTACTGTTACGGTAAGTTCCTACGTAACTGTATTATCTTACTTCGAGAGGGTTCCTTTAGTAGGTCATTTCTTATAGGACAGAGTCCCAAGCAGTCCCTCCAAAGAGAGACCGAGAGAAACCGGGAAGGAGGAAAAACAACTCCAATAGAAACTGAGTACTAGAATGGACCCAGCCTAGGACAGAAGGCCCTGCAAGACCGCTAGGCCGAAGCCAGCCATTCACCTAGAAGCAATGTCCACACTGTAGTGTTTGGTAAAGGTGTGGACAGAACTTCAAGTGGCTGTGGCACAGATATCAGCCACAGAGACATTTCGCAGGAAGGCAGCGGAAGTAGCCATGCCCCTAGTAGAATGACCTCTGATGGGTCCTGGCAGAGGTATTTCATACTTTTGGTAACAATACCGAATGCAGTTGCTTAGCCATTTGGAAAGGCCCTGCTTGGAAACCGATTTGCCCTTAGATTTGGGGGCAAAGGAAACAAAAAGCTGATCACAGCTATGTAAATCCTTGGTCCGGTGTGTATAGCACCAAAGGATCCGATGGACGTCCATGGTGTGCAGGAGTGCCTTACCTCTATTGGTGGGGGGACGGAAAATAAACTGGAAGTTCTACTGATTGGTTCAGTGTGGCTTCTGACACTACCTTGGGAAGAAACTTAGGATTTGTCCTGAGGACCACCTGGTCCTTGTGGAAAATAAAATAAGGTTCTTTACAAACCAGAGCATGAAGCCCTGAAATCCTTCAGGCTGACGTGATGGCAACCAAAAATAACATCTTCCAGGAAAGGAAGCGCAAGTCACAGCTCATAGCCAGTTCAGATGGGGGAAGGGTGAGCTTCTCTAACAGAAAGTTCAAATCCCAAGGTGGAGTAGGGCTGCGGATGGGGGGTTTCAGATGGAGTATCCATTCAGAAAGGTTTTAGAGACTTCTAACAGAACCACGTGTTTACTATCCACTAGCTCGTGGTATGCCGAGATTTTGGGAAGGTGAACATTCAAAGAGGAATATGACAGACCGGAGTCTGACAGATGAAGGAGGTATTCCATGATTTTGGGTGCCGAAGAAGAAAAGGGGTTCCAACTCTTGGAAGTCTCCTATATAGGAAACCGTTTCCACTTCATGGCATAAGTGGAATGAGTAGAGGGTTTTTCTAGAGTTTATAAGGACTTGAGCCACTCTGGAGGAAACCCCGAAGCCAGAAATCACTATGTCTGCAGGAGCCAAGTATGAAGATGCAGAGTCCTGAGCCCCGGATGCACTAGACGACCTTGATCCTGGGTCAAGAGGCCGTGAGTCATTGGAGGCGGAACCGGTGGTTCCCTGGATAACTGTTGTAACAGCAGAAACCAAATTTGTCTCGGCCAGAGAGGAGCAACGAGGTCCATCCTCGCCTTCTCTGCCTGAAGTTTGAGAAGGCCCCTCTGGAGAATGGGAAATGGAGGGAAGGCATACAGAAATTTCACTGTCCAGGAGAGAGACAATGCGCCATGTCAGAAAGTTCCATGCCCTGGAATGAGCGAGGAAAAACTAGGACGTTTTGCATTGAATTTGGAGGCGAACAGATTGATTTCCGGTCGACCTCATTTTAGGAAGAGTGACACTTCCTGAAGCAGTTCCCACTCATGAGCTAGGGTCCGAGACATGCTGAGACTGTCCACCAGAGCATTGATAATGCCTGGAGCATGCATGGCCACAAGGGCCAGGTTGTGCTGGACCGCCCAGTTCCATACCCGCATCACATCCCAGCACAGGGGGTACGATCGGGTTCCTCCTTGTTTGTTGAGGTACCAGACTACCGACATGTTGTCCGTTTGGACTAGCAGTGATCCCTTTGGAAGGAGGGTCTGGAAGGCCTGTAAGGCGTACAAAACCGCCCTCATCTCCAGAACATTGATGTGTAATGATGCTTCCTAGCTGGACCACTGTCCTTGAGTTTGGTGTTCCCCTAGATGTGCTCCCCATCCCATGTTCAACGCATCTGTAGTTAGGGATGCTGAGAGAGCAGGGTTCCGAAAAGGAAGTCCCAAAGAAAGGTTGCAGGGGTCCATCCACCAAAGCAATTCTTTCTGAACCGCTGAGGAGACAAGGACCGGATGGTCCAGGTCATCCAGGAGTTAGTCCACTGAGCAATTCTCATGTGGAGCCTCGCCAGGGGAATGGTAATGATAGAGGCCACCATCAGGCCAAGAAGGTGGAGGATCTCCCAAGCTGGGATGGTCCTGGATGAAGCCACTTGAGCAGCCTGATGGATCAGGGTCTCCACCCTGTCTGGATGGAGGAAGGCTCTGCATTGGACCATATCCAGTACTGCCCCAATGAACTGTAGTCTCTGGGATGGGATCATGGATGACTTGGGGATATCGACAGTAATCTCTAGTCTACCAAAGCGGGCCAAGGTGAAAGAGAGAGCCTCCAGTAAAGTCCCTGGACGGGGCTGAAATCAGCCAGTCATCCAAGTAAGGGAAAACCACAATACCCCGGCAGCGTAGGAAAGCCGCCACCACTGCCAGGCACTTGGTAAACATCCTGGGTGCTGAGGACAGACCAAAGGGAGCACCCGAAATTGGAAGTGTTCCGCTTGGAATATGAATCGCAGGAAACGGCGGTGGCTGGGGAAGATCGGGATGTGCAGGTAAGCATCCTGTATGTCCAGAGCGCACAACCAATGATTCTCCAGAAGGAGAGGAAAGAAACTCTGGAATGTCAACATCAGGAACTTTTTGTACTCGCCAGACTGGTTGAGGTTGTTTAAGTCGAGAATGGGCCTGAAGTCTCCAGTCTTTTTTGGAACCAGGAAAAAATGGGAGTAAAACCCCCCTGCCCTTTTTTCGGAGGGGAACGCGCTCTATTGCTTTCTTGAGCAAGAGGCTGTGAACTTCCTCTCTGACGAGAAGAACCTGATCCCTGGAGTAGGAAGACCTTTTTGGCGAAGATTCTGGAGGAAGTTCCAGAAACTCTGTTGTGTGTCTGACTGACACTAGTTGCAGGACCCATGCGTCGGAGGTTATTGCTTTCCATTCCTGCGCATGGCGGGCACGCCCCCCCCACCTGCTCCTCGTCGGGAGACTGAGGAGGTGGTGGGGATAGTGAGTCAGGAAGAGGCAGGACGCTCAGGGGGAGGACCCCCTGCTCGTCTCTGGTTGTTGGAGGCTGGAGAAGTGGCGGAACCCATGGACTTGCGCTTGCCCTGGTGTCGAGTCTGCTTCCTCTGCCTCCAGGTCCTTTTCCGAAGGGGCTGCTGTTGTTGTTGAGTGCTCGATGAGTACATGGACCTCACTGATCTGAGGGCGAGGCCTCTGTCCTGGAGATTAGTGATGATATCTTTGGTGTCCCCACCAAAAAGTACTGAGCCCTGGAAGAGGATATCCTGAATTGCCTGCTGTACCTTGTTAGCAAGGCTAGAGAGGTGCAGCCAGGAATGCTGTCTTAGGGTGACGGCAGTTGCCGAGGTGTGACCTACAGAGTCGTATGTAACTCGCAAGGCATGCCTACAAGAAAAGCGAGAGAGCCGAAGGTCCTTGGCAAGCTCCTCTTTCAAGCTCGAGGGTTCCATAGACTGGACCCGAGCTTCCAACCTGGCCAAGGTGCCTTTTGGTGGGACACCATGTGGGCCACATAACTGAGGGATCGAAGAGTGCATATGGCCAAAGCGTAAACCTTTTTACCGAACTGGTCCATCTGCCTCGACTCTTTGTCTGGAGGAGAGGTGCTCATGAGCTTGAGTGCAGCGGAGTGGTCGTGAGCAGCGTAGATGGCAACAGAGTCAGCCTTAGGTTGCGTCTTTAAGAACGGAACACCCTTCGGCGCCTGGTAAGTCATGCCCGCCGTCTTGGGGACAGCCGGGGAGAATGAGGCATCTGCCAGATTGTAGAGGTGAGGTTCTGAAGAGGTCTAATCCATGGAAGAATGGGTACCGGAAACAGAGACTCGAGGTCGAGGTGCTCGGCTAGTCTCTTGTCACATAAGGTCTTGTTCCTCTGACTCCCAATCGAAGAAATCCTTCATGGCCCTCAGAAGATCCAAAAAAGCAGGGTCCTCTGGGGGGGGGGGGACTCAACGGGAGGCCTTGCCTAACGGACCCTCAGGTTCCTCCAGGGCGTCCTCCGCCGACTCATCGGTCCCCTCGTCGTCATCGTCCGCCCCCACGACAGGAATGTGACAGATGTCTGGAAGAGTAATGTCCTGCTGAGCCACCCCTGAGACGTGTACAGTGGACGGAGAACTTCTTGAGGACGCCAGCCTCGGAGACCGTGGAAGAGGGAGTCTCGTCTCCAGGTCTGAAACCAACTCCGAACGCTCCCCCCGCCACCAAGACTGAATGACAGTCTTGAAGTCTGGCCTAGGTGGAGGGGGTTGGGGAGGAGGGTAATGATAACCCTGGTAGTGATGGTAGGGGTTGTACCCAGGGTGGTACTGCCCAAAAGCAGTCCATTCCGGAGGAGGGCCAGCCAGGAAATGGTCCCCAGGATACCCAAAGGGGTAATGTGGGACAGTCCAGAGTCTTGTGTAAATCTCCATTGTCAGACTAATGGCAGGGGCAGACCCACCGTAGTATAATATGGGCAGGGGGTCCGGTGTCAGGGTAGCCAACATCGGGGGGACTGACGTGGAAGCCGACACCACCTGATCCGGCATCGGAGGGGCTGGCATCGGAGCTAGACAAAGGGAGCCCGACGGTGGGATCTGGTCTGGCGCTGGAGACAACTGCTGGGTCCTGGCTGTGGAACAGTCGTTGGGATGTCTGGCATTGGGGGAGGGTTCGCCAGATCCGATGGTGGGATTGGAGTCGGAGTGATAGTCTACTCGGAAGGAAGCCCACCAGAAGGAGGAGGGGCCTCTGCTGGAAGGCCAGACGGCCGAGGAGGAGCCTCTTTCTCCATGACCCCATCAGGAGGTGGGACAGCTCCCCAGGACATTAGCGTCGAGGATTCGCGCTCTCTTCACCTGAGGTACCCGCTGGTGAAGGGAGGGTAAGGCGAAGGTTGAGGGGGAGAGGGGCCTTCTCCCCTTGGTTCTGCCGGACGTCCGGTGAGGTACCGTTAGGGCCCCAACAGGAGACCCGCGCCTGAGCGGCTGTCAGCGACGGGCATCTTATCAGGCGGAGCCGGGCGGGAGAGGAGGCCCCGGACGACGCATCGACTGGTGCTGGGCGGGTCGCTGAAGGCTGGGGAGCCAACTTACCAGTGGCCGTGCGGTCCCCAGAGGAGCCAGGGGCTGGCTTAGCGGCATTGACGGTACGGTCGTTGGGCTGACGATCGATTGCCCCGCAACAGATTTCTCCTTGTGGTGTTTCTTTGAAGGAGAAGACTTTTCTGAAGAGGACTCTCTAATTCGGTCCATTTGCTTTTCGAGAGATGCTAAGCGGACCTCTAAGAGGTGGGCCTCCAAAGCCTGCCGTCTCCGCTTTTTGGTGGCCTGGTTGAAGGTTTGGCACTTTGAGCAGGAGGAAACAGGGTGGTCTGGTCCCAAACAGATGACTCACTTAAGGTGACCGTCCTTATGGGGGATCTGCGTGACACAGGACGAGCACTTCTTGGGTGAAGACATCAAGTAGTAGATTGAAAATAATAAAGATTTGGGTGAAGGAAAAAATCCGACGCAAGAACTCACATCATGATGATCACTGTATGGAAATCTACAATGTGACTGACACGAGGCACGGTGGGAAAGAAATGATGGGGCGTAGGTAATCACCACTATATACAGTCACGATGATGTCTGTCACGTGACATCGGGTGGGCGGTCCCCCGTCAGGGATTGCTAGAAAAGTCTGCCATGCAGCCTGACGCCAGGTGGCGCCAGTTCTATATGTAATGACCTACTGAAGGAACCCTCTCAAAGTAAGATCTACTGTTACAGGTGAGTAACCTGTTTTTAGTGCTGCTCTCCTTGCCAGTCCGCAAAGTGCTCCAGTGGTGGATGGACCCCCCTAAACCTGTCGCAAAGAGTTCCATTACAGATCTCCTCTCCACAGCAAATCCTCAACATGGATGCCTCTGGTTTGGGCTGGAGGGCTCATATGGGTCTCTCTCAAACCCAGGGCTCCTGGCCCCGATAGGAACCTCCGTGCATATCAGTGTCCTAAAGATGCGGGCTGTTCTGTATGCCATACAGGCATTTCAGAAGCATCTTCTTCTGGGTCAGCTGCTGATTCAGTCAGACAACCTCAGTGTGGTGTATTACATTAACAAGCAGTGGGGAACGCATTTGTACCCCCTAAGCAGGAAGGCCATTAGAGTGTAGTATTGGGTGTTAGACCACAGCCTGACCCTCTCAGTGGTCCATGTCTGGCAGACAGCCTCAGCCGGACTTGGTCCAGCATGCCTGAGTGGGAGCTTTTATCATCCATCGCAGAAGATCTGTTCAATAGATAGGGTCATCCAGAGTTGGACCTTTTTGCATTCCCACTCAGTGCAAAACTGGCCAATTTTTGCTCGCTCGATCTAGGTCCTGGAGTTTTCTGTCAAAGATGCATTGTCCCTCTCCTGGAGTGGGAGGTTTCTTTATGCCTTCTCTCCATTTCCTTTGATTCAGAGGGTGCTCATTAAGCTGCAGCTGTAGGGGGTCAACATGATCCTGGTAACTCCATTCTGGCTTTGTGAGATATGTTTTTTTTCTACTATAGCAGCTGGGGAGGAACTTCCGGTTCCCCTCCCCCTCCACAGGAACATACTGACCCAGGCTCAGGGGACCCTGGTCCATCCCAACCTCAAGTTCCTCCATCTGTATGCTTGGCTCCTGAGGACATAGCCAACGCCTGATTTGCGGTTTCCAGTTGAGTAGCAAACATTCTAGTGGCCTCCTGGAAGCCTTCCATGCGAGCCACTTATACCATGAAGTGGAAGAGGTTTGCCATCTGAGCTACTAAAAATAATCTGGACCCTTTCTGCTGTCCAGTGAGCCAGATTCTGAACTACCTGGTCTCTCTGACTGACTCAGGTCTCCAGTACTGCTCCCTCAAGGTGCACATTTCAGCTGTCTCGGGTTTTCATGAGCCCTTGGGTGACTGTACCATAGCTCAGCTGGATGCTACCTGTACTTTTTGGAGGGGCATCCTGCATCTGAAAACCCCAATCCATTCTCCTGTCCCGGCTTGGGATCTGAATTTTGTTTTGGAGAAGTTGACCCGGTCTCCTTTTGAGTCAGCTGCATCTTGCGAGTTACGCTTCCTTTTCTGGAGAGCATTATTTTTAGTTGCTATTACTTCTGCTTGAAGAATTTCAGAGCTTCAGGCCCTCTGGTGCGAGGGGACTTATTTGGTTTTTCACAAAGACCGTGTGTCTCTGCACACAAATCTTGTGTTTCTCCCTAAGGTGGTGTTTGAGTTTACACTGAACCAGTCTATCCACATTCCTGTTTATTTTCCTGAGCGTGCCAATTCAGGGGAAGCACTGTTCCATTTGTTAGATGTTCGCAGAAGTTTGAAGTATTTCCTACTTCAGACCAAGGAGTGCAGAAAGTCAAAGCAGTTGCTTGTTTCTTTTGCACCAGGTAGAGAGGGCATTCAGGTTTCTGAACAATGTTTATCTAAATGGTTGGCTAATTGCATTGTGTTCTCCCACAACAATGGCAAAGAATTGTCTGGAGTGGTTAAAGCTCATTCCAGAAGAGTCATGGCTACCTCTGTGGCTTGTTTCTGAGGGGTCTCAGTGGCTGCCACCTGGAGTACCGTCCATACTTTCACCAAGTACTACAGTCTGGATATTGCCTAAAGAGCCCATGCAGGATTTTGTAGGGCCGTGCTGCAGGGCCTTCTGTCTTAAGTTTAAGGTAGGTCTTACTCCCAGACTGTTTGTCAACTGTAACTGCTTGGTACTTGTTCCGACAGTGTGACCTGATGACTGAGATACCCCTGAAGATGATAGAGCAGTCACGTAAGAACTTATCGTAACAGTAGATCTTGAAGGGAATCTCAGTCATCATGTCTGTCTTCCCTTCCACCATCCCCCTGTTTGGGGCTCTTTACTGGAACTGGCTATCTGGTATATCCAGCCTTTATTGTAGGCCTGGGCACCTCTCTGTCTTCTGTCCCCCATGGCTAGAACTATGCTCCCTTTGTCTCCAGGGGAAAGAACTGAGGAGGAAGCGGGGCTGCTCATGCCTTTATAGGGTTGATGATGTCAGCAGGCGCACCTCCCCAAATGCTGTTGAAACTCTTCTGTGTGGCTCCTACTTCACCATCGGTAAAATTCCTACAGTGTGACCTGATGACTGAGATCCCCACTAAGATCTACCATTATGGTATGTTCTTACGTAACTGTTCTTTCTATTTCAGATACTTCCTGGTTCCCAAATGTGGCCTATTTTGGATCCGAGAGGTCTAAACTTCTACATGAGATGCAAAAAGTTTTGCATATTCTCCCCGAAAGCTCTGGTTCCCTTGATGCAAATGGTACTGGCTGTGCCCACTGGATATGAAGGATGTATACCTTCATATCAAAATCAGAAAAGCTCACAGACAAAATCTCTGCTTTGTGCAGGAGGAGGAGCATTGCAAGTTGAGTATTGCCTTTTTGCTTGTCTTCTGTGTTACGGGCCTTTACCAAATGCTTGGCAGTTGTGGCAGCAGAAACAAGAGGCAGGTGTGCTTAAGCGGAGTATAGTCCGATGCCAGGCGGAAGCTGCCAACGCTGCCCGTATCGCAACCAAGGTACAGCAGTATTAGCCTAGCACTTGTGGAGACAATAATACCTTGGACAGAAGAGATGTTAATTCAGAACTAGATAAATGTTTTTATTGAACTTTCCAAGGCAAATACATATAGAGAGAACACAAGACAGTGACAACTAAATGCCCCGGCACTTCAACAGTAGTCGTCTTCTATCTGAGGACCATATATTAAATAGATTTTTGGAAGCGATAGATGAATGGGGCTCACTTCATCTACTTGTGCATCGACTTGGTATTGCAGTACTTCTGGGAAGGGGTTACCTCCCTCTTGGGGGAAGAACTTCAAAGGTGAAAAACAGAGTTGAGTTTCTCTTAGCTAGACGTAAAGCATATACAGCTGGAGCAAGTTCCTTCTGCTTGACTCTTGGTAGCCTCTCCCCCCCACCTCTTTTCATTTTCATTTTATTTGTTTATTTTATACTGAAAAAGTCTGCGGGCAAAGCCCATTTTCACAGACGTCCAGTATCAATACATAGCATAGAAAACATTACAAGATACAAAATAAAGAATGCAAACACTATATGTATAAAAAACAGAGATAAAGCCAAGAAAATAGAAAAGATAAAACAAAAAAAGCACAATTACATCATGAGTGAGACTAATTAAAACACCTACAAACTGAGTTTTCCAATTAAAAAAAAAAACATACCTGTGCAGTCTGCTTTGCAAGGACTCCAAACTTGTTTGACTATAGCCCCTCCACTACCGGAGGCAGGTGGTTCTGTTCTTTCACTGCACTCTGTGTGAAGGTAGTGTTACCTTATTTCCCTCTTACCTCTGGCTCCCTTGATTTTCGCTGGGTGTCGTCTTCTCCTGCTAAAATGATAAAGAATATGATGCCGCCGTATTTCTGTTCTCCATTATTCGTTTTGATTCATGGGCTCGTCTTCTGGTGGAGACCCACTGTAACACTAGGCCTTCCCTATGTACTTGACCGATAGCGGAGCCAGTAGAGTCTACAGTTCAGAGCACAGTGCCAGGAAGCTGAAGACCCATCAGATCCAGGGTTGAAGTCCCACAACCAGCACTATTGTACTGGGTGTCCACGAGAAAGCCACTTAACCTCTCTGTGCTGATTTCTCTCCCTTTCTGTCTCTGTATGTAGCATGAACATATGAATGTGCCAGCAGATGAAGGTCTGACGTCTAGCTAGTCTGCTGGAATGTGCAGTTCCCTCTGCATTTACAGAAGAAACTGTCCCCCCCATACCCCTTGGACCCCTGTTCAACGCCCCCTTCCCTCTCTCTCCCCCACTTTACGTGCAACTTTTCCCCTCACCCTGTGCCAACCTGTCTTGGAGCTGCTCACTGTTTTTAGAGGTACCACCTCCTCTGGCAATTCATTCCACTTATCCACCCTTCTTGGTGAAAAAGTGTCTCCTCAACTCCCTTCTACCCCACCAGCTTTAGGCTGTTGCCCTAGTGGTCTTATTTCCACTAAAGCTGAAGAGGCCTTCAATGCTCACCATGTTTATAGGTTTAAGGTACTTGAAGATCTCAATCATGCCACCCCTCCGTCCTAAGGAGAGTACACTCTGAGCCTCTCCTCATAGGTTTTGCCCCTTGATAGCCATAGATCATCTTGTTTGCCCCTTCCTGGACTGTTTGTAGCATGTTGATATCCTTCTTGAGATAAGGGCACCAATATTGCACACTGTGCTCTGTGTGTGTTCTCACCAGGGACCCGTACAGTGGTAACATGACCTCTGCCTTCCTACTAGTGATTCCCCTGGCTGTGCAGCTCAGCATCCGATTTACTTTGGCCGCAGCCTTCCTGCATTTTGCTGAGTTTCAGGTCACTCTTGATAATTACACCCAGGTCCTTTTCCTCCTCTGACCTGGTTACCTGCACACCACCCAACCAGTATTTGTTCCTTGTTTTTTTTCGCACCCAAGTACATAACTTTGCACATTTTAGCATTAAACCCTAGATACCAAATGCCAGACCACTTCTGCAGCCTAGCCAGGTCTTCCCTGAGTTCCTGTCACCCTTCCTCCATTTCCACCCCCCCTCAGAGCTTTGTGTATTCTGTAAACGGGCATATCTGTCCCCTAATTCTATTCGAGATGTCACTGATGAATATGTTAAAAGTACAGAGCCCTGTGGGACCCCACTGTTTACAGGTCTAGCTTCTGAGAACCCCCACTAGCAACTTTTGGTTTCTGTCCTGTAGCCAACTTCCAACCCACCCAACAAGTTTAGCCCCCACCTCCAAGTGTTGTAGAAGAAGAGGAGGAGGAGTAACTCCCTACATGAGGGAAGGGAGCAAAGAAACTGAACTAAATGGTAAACCGGGAGGAGAGGAGGCACTGTGGGCCACCCTGGAGACCAGAAATGGCACCAGAATCTGCTCTGGGGTTCTATACAGACCCCTGTCCCAGGAGGAGGAACTGGACAAGGAAATGATAGAAGAAATCCTTAGGATGGCAGAAAAATGGGAGATATGCCGGTCTGGTGGTGCCGAGGGTTGAGGCGCTGGACGCCACACCTCGCACCACGCCGGCAACCCGGGTTCGGGAGTGGACTCGGGTCGCTAGTTGGGTCGGCTGGGGAGCACAGCTTGAGCGTCCCAACAACAGCTCGCTGTCTCCGGGTGGGGATGGCTTTTGCCCACGCTTCTTGTGCGTGACCTCAAGCGGAAGCCATGGGGAACCACAAGCCCCGCTTGGAGGGAACAGGTGGCCAAGTAGCGCAGTGGATGTCGGCGCTCAGTGTCATGACATCAGGGGATTTCACTGCGTTGGGGAGAAAACGGGGAAAAACACCTGCCAGCTCCGGGATGACGGACTTCCCAGGGCATGCCTCCGATTTGCCCCTGCTCACCGACCACCTCCGGGGCCTGACGAAATGTAGGATTTACGGGGTCAGTGCCCCACCTCGTCCCCGCTCAGGGGGGGCAAACCGAAGCTCCATGGAGGACTGGGAGGTAGGTTCGGCGGGGAAGACAACTGGAGAATGACCCCTTGGATGTCCCGAAGGAGTCGGAGCTGGCAGGCAGTACGGGAGAGTATAAAGCATAATTACAAAAAAAAAAAGGGGGGGAGATAATGTTGATGGGGGACATGAATATGTCAGATGTTAACTGGAGCACCTTTGCTGCAGCCACATCCAAGAGCAGGGTCATTCTCGATGCCCTACAGGGGGGCATGGCTCAGACAGCTAGTGTTGGAACCCACTCAGGAGGGAGCAATCTGAGACCTAGTACTCTCAAACTGGGATGGCGAGAGGATCTCGGATCTAGAAGCGGGTAGCCATCTAGGAACAAGTGACCACCAAACAGTGTGGTTCACGATAAACATAGCTGCAGAGTCAAGCCATACAAAAGTGAGGGTACTGGATTTTAGGAGGGCTGACTTTGTCAAAATGGGAGAGTACCTTAGAAAAGCACTAGCAAACAGGCAAGAAGGAGGGGTGGAGGAACAATGGGGAAACGTCAAAACTGCCATCACAGAGGCAACAAGCCTTTGTGTGAAGCAAATAAACAAAACGAAAAAAAACATTATGGTTCTTGTGCACGTGGGGGTGTCCAATAAAGTCCAGAAAGCAGTCAGGATCCAATACTTCGAAATTTATTAGAAGCAGAAAAAAATAAAATGAACTTAAAGCGGAACTTGTACATAACTTTCAAAAAAACATGAGGCACCGGAAATCATATCTTTAACAAGAAATAAAAATTCCTGCCAAAAAGGCACCTAGAATCTGGCTAGGCATCTGGTAGGTTTACCTTCCTACCACACACTGACTAAACACTTCACATTCACTCTGCTTTTATACAAGTGGAGGAGCACATGACCTAGTTAACTCCTCCCTCAACTTGCATTATAAAAGTGGGTCAACAAGGGCCGCCCAGTCCTATAAGGAGTTGGACGGAGAGAGGACTGGAAGCACTTTACAAGTAAGATGTTAGTCTAAGGCTTTTCTTGACCACATTAGGAGTTTTTGGTCCTTTTAAGTTAAACATTTTTCTGTCTCCTTTTAAAAGTGGCATGTATTGCTTTTCCCCTTTTAAAAGTACTATTTTACCCTTTTGATTTAAGGAACAAACAAACGCTACTTTTCAAATGATTCTCAGTTAACATTCTGAGGTATAACATAACTCTGAGCCTCTCTTACTAAAACTAAGCAAAAAGGTTGTTAACTTGTTCATAAATTCACCAGACAATGAAAACGCTATAACAAACTCTTTTTTCGGCGTCTTTGTACATTCGCACAGTGGCATATTACGTGAAGGAAAATTAATCTATACGGGCTTGTACTGCAAGCACAGAGCGTTTAAACACTGGGGCTTTAAATATTTAATGAAAACGAGCTGGAATTAAGGAAGGGACAGAAAGACTACTCAAAAGGTTAAGCTTGAGTAGGGGAATGACAGAGAAGGAGCGTGTAGTAAAAGGAAGAAATCAGAATACCAGAAGACTGTTGCAACAGATTTTTCTTAAAGGAACCAATATTTTAGCCCACCGTGTTCTCAGACCACCTCCAATACACAGGCAGGTGATTACATATGCTCTGTAACCATATGAGCATATCAGTGTTTTTTTTGGGGGGGGGGGGTCACTGACCCTACCACAGTTCTCAAAAGGTGGTGGGGAAGGTTAGGAAGAAAAAGATAGCATTCAGGAAGTATAAGGAAACACAGAAGGAGCAGGACAGATAACTGACTTAAAGCAGAAGCAAGTGGGAAAGGCAGTCAGAATAGCAAAGTCTCAAATTGAGGAAAAGATAGCCAACTCTGTTAAGGAGGATAAAACCTTTTATAGGTACATTAGGGAGCGAAGAAAGACCAAGGGAGGGATAGTGAGGCTTAATAAAGGGGACGGTGGGTGGGCAGAGAGGGACAGTGGAACAGCAAGGATACTGAATGAATACTCCTGCTCAGTATTCACAAAAGAAGAGGAGGGGGAGGTACCTAATCCAGTCAATAGAAGCACTCTGGATAGGGGGGTCGATACCAGTCCTTCACAGAAGAAAGGGATCTGAAAAAACTCCTAAAACTGAAGGTGGACAGAGCAATGGGGCCTGACGGGATTCACCCCAGAATGCTAAAAGAACTAAGGGGAGAACTAGTGACACCACTGACTACCCTTTTTAACAAATCATGGGAGGATGGTGTGGTACCTGAGAACTGGAGGAGGACGGATGCGATTCCCCATCACAAAAGTGGGAGCAAAGCAGAGGCAGGAAACCACAGATATGTTAGCTTGACCTCAGTGGTAGGGAAAATGATAGAATCACTTCTGAAAGAAAGAATTGTTCGGTACCTAGAGGCCAGCAGGGCACAGGACCCAAGGCAGCATGGATTCACAGCGGGAAGGTTATGTCAAACGAATCTAATAGATATCTTTGAGTGACCAAAGAAGTGCATCAGGGAGGGGCTGTGGACATTGCCTACCTAGACTTTAGCAAGGCATTTTATACAGTCCCACACAAAAGATCAATAATAGCCAACCCGGTGGTGCAGAGAGCTGAGGCGCTGGTGCCTTACCTCACAACACACCGGCGACCCAGAGGTCGGGAACGGACTCTGGCCCCAGTGGGTCGGCAGGAGAAGGAGCGGGATTGATCGTCCGGAGGACTGCTGTCCTCTTCTGGGATGGGTTAGGGACTGGTGTCGCTCTGCAGTGGCCCTCGGTGGAGACCAAGGGAAGCTCAGAGACAGCGCGACTGAGGGAAATCGGAGGAAAAAAACCAAATGGTGTCTCCTCTTGGCGGATAACGGCCGCCCGGACCAGTGCCCCTTCGGGATCCATGGCAGCCAACCCGACCACAGCAGCACCTAAGTCCAATGCTTAGGACGATAGGCCATTTCTCCTCGGAAGAGGAGGACCCACCCGACGCAAGTGTTACGTTGGAGTACCCTGTGGTGGCTGTAATGTGGGTTTGAGTCGCCGGCAGAACCAAGCGAGAGGTGAGTGTCTTTGGCAGTTAGCCTGAAGGAGTGGTAGGGTAGTCGTAGGGGAGATAAACACATAACACACACACACAAAAAAAAAAAAAGATCAATAAAGAAATTAGCCAGCCTGGGAGTGGATCCCACGGTAGTAGCCTGGGTAAAAAAATTGGCTGGACAACGGGACACAGAGGGTAATAATAAACTGAGTCCTCGCCGAAGAAAGAGGGGTTACTAGCGGGGTACCGCAGGGTTCAGTACTGGGTCTGTTCCTTTTTAATGTCTTTATAAGTGACATTGCGGAGGGGCTAGAAGGAAACGTATGCCTCTTTGCAGACGACACAAAGATCTGCAACAGGGTTGATACACGGTGGGGGGGAGATGAGAAGGGACTTGGCAAGGTTGGAGGAATGGTCAAAAGTATGACAGCTTAGATTCAATGCAAAGGAGTGCAAAGTAATGCACCTAAGAAAAAAACAACCCAGGGGAAAGAGTACACAATGAGGGGGAGATATTAACAACAACAAAAATCAAAAGGGACCTGGGGGTAGTCATATCAGATGACCTAAAGGTAAGCAAGCAATGTGACAAGGCAGTAAGGATGGCTGGGAGGATATTGGGATGTATAGGGAGAGGCATCACCAGTAGAAAACTGGAAGTTGTTATCCCTCTGTACAGACAGCTGCTGAGACCCCATCTGGAGTTCTGCGTGCAGTTCTGGAGGCCCCAGCTCCACAAGGACATAGACAGGATGGAGGCAGTCCAGAGGAAGGGAACTAAAATGGGGCAAGGTCTGCAACAGAAGTCATACAAAGAGAGACTAAAGGAGCGTAATATGTATACCCTTGAGGATTTGAGGGAGAGGGGGCACATGATAAAAACTTTCCAGTACCCCAAGGGAATCAACAATGTCCAAGAGGATAGCATCTTTCAGAAAAAGAGATGTGCAAGAACAAGGGGACACAATTTGAGGATAGAGGAGGGATGGCTCAGGGGCAATGTGAGGAAGTGTTTTTTTTTTTTGTTTGTTTTTTAACAACTTTATTGAGGCATTCAGCATTGGACATACATATTCATCAGCACCATATGATTGTAATACATTCAGCAACTTGAGATACAAACAGCCTGAATAACAGATGAGGCTGCAAATCATATACTTCCATGGGATAGTTTCTTCTTATCACTGACACAATGTATGTAACGTTTTATCTGGTATATCTCAAGCCGAAAATATGACCTAATAATATTTTATAAAAAAAAAAAAAGACTAATAAAGCATAAAGGTCGACTGCATCTCTTTCCATTTAAATGCTTATGGTCAAAGAGACACATGTGTTAACCAAAAGGGAAAATTAAACTATGTCCTCTATATTGTGGGCCTCACCAACATGGCCCCCGGTTGAGCTGCATGCTCCCCATATCCCCCCACCCCACTTTCTACAGGGCTTGCTTCATAATGTACTGAGTCCGTTTATCTCCACCCTTCAAATCCTGTCTATAAAAATCCTCCCTGAAGAAGGATGATCACTCTCCCCTGAGGGACCAAATTATATCCCTTCTACCAATTAAGTTATCCCTTCCTGTCTTTTATTGTCATTTCGTATCCTCAAATGTATGAACCCAAGTTTCCCATCCCCTCCATCTCACAATGTGCTGCTCAGTGGTGAGTCGTAATCTGGCCGTAAATTGCTCCATTTAAACTACATCTTTCACCCATTTAACCCATTCTCCTAGTGTTGGAGGTGCCTCTGATAGCCAGTTACCCATAATACATTTCAGGGCGACTGTCACTAGGATCAGGGAGACTTTTCTAATGTCTCCCCTCAATTGTATCACCGTCGGGATACCTAGTATCCATCCCTCTCCTGAAAGGGGAATATCTACTCCTGCTATCTGGATTATTACTGCCCGGATTTCACCCCAAAAGCTACGCAGTTTCGGGCATTCCCAAAAAATGTGCCAGTGGCTACCTGATTGTCCACATTTTCTCCAGTAAGCATCACCTGCTGTGTAATATTTAGTTATTGTGGGGACTCTTAAAAAAAAAAAAAAAAACTCTCCATGTGGGGGAAGAAGTTACTTTCCAGCCCCATTTCAGCCTACATTGCCATTGATGTTCTGGAATTTGAGTGTTAGCTTCCCTTTCCCATGCTATCTTACGATGCTTGAGGGGGTCATCTAAGTATTGTGAAATTAGTTTATGTATTAAAGAAATATATCTAGTAGGGCCCTCAATGGTTACCACCCCGTATAGGAAGTTCTCCCAGCTGGAATGTGGGCAAGAGAGCTGAGAGATATGGTCTCCTGAATTAATGAAATGTCTCACTTGCATAAATCGAAAAAATTCTACATTTGTCCAGTGAAATTTTTCTTTGGCTCTTTGGAAGGAGATACAGCTACTACCTTCAGTACACTGTATAAATCTGGTAATTCCCCTTGCTGCCGAATTGGTGTGTCTTAAATCTAATCTGGGTGGCAGGAAGGCAGGTTCGAATCTAATAAGTGACAGGGGGGCCAACCTCTCAGGATTTCGCAGGATTTTTCTAATTTTCTATAAAGTAGTAAGGCCATGCTGCACCCACCTATTTCGTATATGATATCTTTCTTCTGAGGTACAGGCCATAAGTGCTAAAGAAAATAATGGTCTGTCTCCCAGGGAAGACTCTTCCAGTTTGTACCATTGTGACGACAACTTCTGTCCAGCCGATGTCATGAGGCTAGCTCCCTGAGCTGCCAAATAGTATAAATATAGGTTTGGTAAAGACAATCCCCGTTTCTTTAGGGAGGTACAGCACTGCCCTAGAAATTCTAGGTTTTTTTAAAACTCCATATAAACTGAGAGACTGCCTTATTAATCCTGATCGAGAATTCCTTTGGGATGGGAATAGGGAGATTCTGAAATAAAAACAGGATACGGGGTAAGATATTCATTTTTACAACCTCTGTACGGTCCACTAATGATAGAGGAAGAAGATGCCACCTTGCCAAATCTTGCTTGATGGCCCTCCATCGTACCTCATAGTTAGCAACAAAAAATTTTCCAAGATTAATGGGGATCTGGATGCCCAGATATTTAATTTGATTGTGGGGAGCCCATTTAAATGGGAAATCACTTTTAAAACGTGCTGTAGGGGAGCCACTCACCAGCAGAGCCTCCGACTTAGATAGATTAATTTTATAGTCTGAGATTTCACTAAATGACTATAACAACTCCAAGAGAGGGGGAAGGGAGTATTCTGGGGAGGATAAATAAAATATAGAATCGTCTGCATATAGAGATAGTTTTTGTTCGAGTCCCCCTACCACGATGCCCCTGATTTCCAGAGTTTGATGAACCCTGGCCGCCAATGGCTCCAAGCTAATTGCAAACAGGAGAGGTGATAGTGGGCAGCCTTGTCAGGTTCCCTGAAATATATCAAAGGAAGCAGAACTAATGCCATTAATTCTTACCATAGCGTAGGGTTAGAATAGAGTGTGTTAAATGTCTGTATGAATTTGGGACCGAAATTCATCTTTTCCATGGAAGTTTTTAGAAAATGCCAATTCACCCCATCAGATGCTTTTTCGGCATCCGTGGATATTGCTAGCTGGAACTGCTGACTAGATTCCTGAGATGAGACAATATTCAGTAATCTCCGAATATTATCGGTGAGATATGTGCCAGAAATAAAACAAGTCTGGTCTTCGTGAATAATGTAAGAGATCTCCCTCTGAAGTCGTCTCGCCAGCAGGCCTTTAAATATTTTAAAATCTACAGAGAATAGAGATATGGGTCTATATGACCCGTAGGATAGTGGATCCTTACCCTCTTTATATAAGACTGAAATAAGGGCTGTTTCCCAGGATTTAGGC
Organism: Neoceratodus forsteri; assembly: GCA_016271365.2. NCBI lineage: Eukaryota > Metazoa > Chordata > Ceratodontiformes > Ceratodontidae > Neoceratodus > Neoceratodus forsteri. Next base: position 368,341,885 of record CM028132.1, on the reverse strand, counting down.
ATTGTCCCTGTCACAAACTCGCTCAGCCCTCTACTCCCAAAGTGCCAACTTCTGAACGTATGATTTGTGGACAGTGAGCAGAACAAGATAACCTTCTTGTCTGTTTTGTGGATTCAAGTCACCTTAGTCTCAAGCTCTGGAGGGATTCAAACTGATAACCTCCTGTTAGCGTACCCAATTATCAGGCTCAGATAATTCTGTCTTCGGGGGGCCAGATATCTTTGCCTACAGGCACCCAACCAGGTCTTTCAAATGAACCCTTAGAACTCTATGCAAGACTTTAGAGAACTCTATCCATTTCCCAGTTTGGTATACAATAAGCTCATACACAGTATTACTTATAACCTTTAAAAGCTCCACTTAAAATAAAAAAGAAATGTCCAGGCACTCCAGACAGTTTCCGTTGTAAAATATATCTTTACTTTAAAATATCAATACAGAACAATAATTACAGAACAAAATATATCCCGACACATACAGCCTTATAACAAACAGGTAAAAGTGCAGTTCCTACAATACATACATTCAGACTGGTCTAATCTAATGCTTACTTTCTTTCAGTGCTTTAGGGTCTCTCTTCTCTCAGTCAGAAATATTATCTTGTGTGTGTCTGTCCAGGTTCTCTCTGCAATTAAACACAGTTCTGAGCCAGCCTTCTCATGAGGTCACTAACTCATAGAAACATAGACTTTGATGGCAGATAAGGACCGCTTGGCCCACCTAGTCTGCCCATTTCCCCTACCTAGAGGATAAGCTGCAGATCCTATTTAACCAACAGCCTATTTCTTCCTACCCCCACAACAATTGCCTTATGTCTGTCCCATGCATTTTTGAATTCTCCCACAGTTTTAGACCCCACAACCTCCTCAGGAAGGCTGTTCCATGCGTCCACCACCCTCTCTGTGAAAAAATACTTACTCACATTGCCCCTGAGCCGTCCCCCCTCTATCTTCAAATTGTGTCCCCTTGTTCTTGCACATCTCTTTTTCTGAAAGATGCTACCCTCTTGGACTTTGTTGATTCCACTGAGGTACTTAAACGTTTCTATCATGCCCCCCACTTTCCTCAAGGGTATACATATTAAGCTCCTTTAGTCTCTCCTTGTATGGCTTCTCTTGCAGACCCTGCACCATTTTAGTTGCCCTCCTCTGGACTGCCTCCATCCTGTCTATGTCCTTGCGGAGATGGGGTCTCCAGAACTGGACACAGTACTCCAGATGGGGTCTCACCAACTGTCTGTACAGGGGGATAACAACTTCCTGTTTTCTGCTGGTGATATCTCTTCCTATACATCCCAGTATCCCCCCAGCCCTCCCTACCGCCTTCTCACATTGCTTGCCAACCTTAAGGTCATCTGATACGATTACCCCTAGGTCTGTTTCCATTTTTGTTGTTGTTACTACCTCCCCCCATTGTGTAACCTTCCCCTGGGTTTTTGTTTCCCAGGTGCATTACTTTGCACTCCTTTGCATTGAATCCAAACTGCCATACTTCTGACCATTCCTCCAACCTTGCCAAGTCCCTTCTCATCCTTTCCACGCCTCCTTGTGTATCAACCCTGTTGCAGATCTTTGTGTCATCTGCAAAGAGGCATACTTTTTCTTCCAGTCCCTCTGCAATGTCACTTATAAAGACATTAGAAAAGACCTGACCCAGTACTGAACCCTGTGGTACACCACTAGTAACCCCTCTTTCTTCAGAGTGGACTCCATTTACAATTACCTTCTGTGTCCAGTTGTTCAGCCAATGTTTTACCCAGGCTACCACCTTGGGACCCACTCCCAAGCTGGTTAATTTGACTACTAATCTTTTGTGTGGGACTGTGTCAAATGCCTTGCTAAAGTCTAGGTAGACCATGTCCACAGCCCCTCCCTGGTCTACTACTTTGGTCACCAAGTCAAAGAAATCAATTAGATTCGTCCGACATGACCTTCTCACTGTGAACCCATGCTGCCTTGGGTCCTGTGGCCCACTGGCCTCTAGGTACTCAACAATTCTTTCCTTCAGAAGTGATTCCATCACTTTCCCTACCACAGAGGTCAAACTAACAGGTCTGTAGTTTCCTGCCTCCGTCTTGGTCCCACTTTTGTGAAGGGGAATCACATCCGCCGCCTTCCAGTCCTCAGGTACCACACCATCCTCCCATGATTTGTTAAAAAGCGTAGTCAGTGGTGTCACTAGTTCTCTGTTAATTCTTTTTAGAATTCTGGGTGAATTCCATCTGGCCCCATTGCTTTGTCCACCTTCAGTTTTAGAGTTCTTTCAGAACCCTTTCTTCTGTGAAAGGACTGGGATCAACCCTCTCCAGAGTGCTTCTGTTAATTGGATTAGGCACCTCCCCACTTCCTCTTTGTGAATACTGAACAGAAGTATTCATTCAGAACCTGCTTTGTCACTGTCACTCTCTGCCCACCCACCATCCATTCTATTCAGCCTCACTATCCCTCCCTTTGTCTTTCTCGCTCCTGATATACCTATAAAGGTTTTATCCCCCTTCTTAACCGGAGTTAGCTATCTTTCCTCAGTTTGTGCCTTTGCTATTCTGACTACCCTCCTGCTTCCTTCTGCCTTAACTGGTACAGTTCTCTGTCCTGCTCCTTCTGTGTTTCCTTATATTTCCTAAATGCTATCTTTCTCCTGACCTTCACCGCCACCTCTTTTGAGAACCATAGTGGCTTTTTCTTTTGTTTTGATTTGTTTATTTGCTTCACACAAAGGCTTGTTGCCTCTGTGATGGCAGTTTTGATATTTGCCCATTGTTGCTCCACCTCTCCTTCTTGCCTGTTTGCTAGTGCTTTTCTAAGGCACTCTCCCATCTTGCCAAAGTCAGCCCTCCTGAAGTCCAGAACCATCACTTTTGTATGGCTTGACTCTGTAGCAGAGTTTATCGTGAACCACACTGTTTGGTAGTCACTTGTTCCCAAATGGCTACCCACTTCTAGATCTGAGATCCTCTCACTGTCCCCATTTGAGAGTACGAGGTCTAAGATTGCTCCCTCATGAGTGGGTTCCAAAACTAGCTGTTTGAGGCATGCCACCTGATGGGCATCAAGAATGGCCCTGCTTTTGGATGTGGCTGCCTCAGAGGTGCTCCAGTTAACATTTGGCATTTTAAGGTCCCCCATCAACAGTATCTCCCCTTTCTCTGTCATCCTAAGTATGCCTTCTATCATATCCTTGTCCATTTCCTCCCCCTGACATGGGGGTCTATATACAACCCCTGTGCGGATTGTGGTGCCATTTCCAGTCTCTAAGGTGACCCACAGTGCCTCCTCTCCTCCCTGTTTACTCTTTTGTTCAGTTGCTTTTATCCCTTCGCTTACATAGAGTTACCCCCCACTTCTGCCCTCCCTGTCCCCTGTAGGTTGTGTACCCTGGTATATTAACATCCCAGTCATGGTTCTCTGTGTACCATGTTTCTGTGACTGCTACAATAGCCAGGCATCCCTCTTCCATCAAGGCCAACAGTTCAGGGAGCTTGTTGCCCAGACTACGGGCTTTGGTACTCATTACCCTCCATTTCTTGATGGCCTTACCCCTTTTTGCCCCATTCCTGTCCTTTTTGCATTTGTCACTTTCTCCATTTACCCCTGTGCTTCTCCCTATTGACATCTCTGTTGGTGTCTACCTCACTTAGTACCCTGATATTTTTTGGGGGGGGGGGGCTAGGATTTCCCTGCACCTTTCCAGTGCCTCCCCCCTTGGCTAGTTTAACTCCGCCTTGGTGTAACAAAATCTATATTTTATGGCACAGGATGTCCAAATAAAATATTAAAAAAAAATAATAGGTGACCTCACTGCCTTTCCTCCCTCAGGTTAACCAGACCAAACCGGTTTGTGCTCTGCTACACATACATCTCAAAAGTTTCTTTGCTCTAAGTCACTGTATTCAAGCAAAAGTGTATTTGCCTCTTTAATCCCGTCTGAACCTTGGAATCTTCACCTCAAAGGTCTCTCTGATGTAATTCAAGGGTTCCCCGGGAAAGTATATTGGACCTTCCAAATTCGTCTTGGTCCTCCCTGGCCCAGACATCAACCTCTCTTCAGTGTCCATTCTGGCTTCCCTCTGACACCCCTCCTTCTCAAGTTCTTCCTGACAACTATTGTACGTCAAAGGATTTTCCCTGAAGGAATTGTGAATGGCTAATCTTATTTCCTGGGATGAAAGCAAACTGACAAGGTAATTGCACCCTGGATATCTGCAATTTAGCTATGTCCTGTCCTTTGAACTTATCCCTGGGGGATCTTGATGTGTCAGTTCCAGTAAGACAGTAGTTTCCTCAAACTGACCTTCCCATCACACATTTTATATGTAATAAAAACAAAATGTGACACAGCACTCAGATCTGGCTATGTCACAGTCCCTTCCTCTCCGTCTGCAGCTTCTCTACATATTTGTAAAAAGGGTGGAAACAACAAATCTTCAAATTATTTTAAAAAAAATTCCGAGGGTAACCCATCTAATCCAGGGGATTTTTGATTTTTAAGCAATTTAATCTGTTCTTTGAGTTCTCCTGTTGTAATCTCAGCTTTCAAATAATTTTTTGAAGTTTCTGGGAGAGATTGGAGGATTACCTGTTTGTAAAAAAAATTCTGTGTGTTCAATCATGTTTGGGGTATGTACTTGGGAATACAGGTCTCTCTAATATTGTGCAAAAGTCTCTGTAATTTCTTCTGGTTGGCTATGAATGATACCATCTCTCTTATGGTCCTCTGCTTTGAGAATCAGCCTGTTAGCCTGCTGAAGTCTCAAGAGTGGACGCTAAAAGTTTCCCTGCCCGATTATCTCCCTCTATACACACCTTCCAGCTGCTGGGTCAAAATTCTGTCTAGCTCCTGCTTAGCAGGAAGTATTTTTCACAGAGAGGGTGGTGGACGCATGGAACTGCCTTCCTGAGGAGGTCATGGGGGGTCAAAAACAGTGGGGGAATTCAAGAAAGCATGGGACAGACATAAGGCAATTCTGGTGGGGGATAGGAAGAAGTAGGCTGTTGGTTAACTAGGATCTGCGGCTTATCCATTGTGTAGGGAAATGGGAAGACCAGGTGGGCCAAGAGGTCCTTATCTGCCGTCAAAGTCTGTGTTGTAGCTTCCTGACCAGTCTCCTATGATGTACAGAGACAAAGGTCTTGCTGATGTCCAGATACAGGATTTCAACCACTTGTCCATTGCCCTAGTGACACAGTCAAGGAGGTAAGTTAGGTTTGTCTGGCAGGACCTCTGAGACACAAACCCAGTTGCCTTACATCTGGGAGACTATTATCCTCCAGAAAGGTCAGCAGTCTTGCTTTCAGGATGGACTCTTGTCACCTTGTCTACCACTGATGTCAGCCTGACTTGCCTGTAGTTCCCCGGTTCATTAATTGGCCCACTTTTGTGGCGAGGCACCACATGTGCTGTTTGCCACACACAGTCTTCAGCTCCAGAGAGGTGTTAAACAGGTCTGCCAGGACCTCCGCCAGTTTCCATAGGATCTTTGGGTGCATGTCATCTGGCTGTGGGGATTTATCCACCTTCAGGGCTCTTAAGCACCCCGTCGGCATGAATGATGCTGTTCATCACTTTCCTCCTCTTTATCCCCCCCCCTCCTTTTCCTCTGTGGTACTGCTCCGTCCGATCTAGTGAAGACTGAACAGAAGTACTTGATTCTCGCCTCCTTTTCTTCACTACTGTCTGCCAAACACCCTGTCTTTTTTAATGAGTCTGTTTCATCCTTGGTGTTCCTTTTCTCCCTCAGATATTGGAAGAATACCTTCTCCCCTTTTTTTTTAAACCCTGTGCTAACTACATTTCATTTTTAGCTTTTGCCACCCTAATTGCTCCTGAAACTTTGTGGGCACAGCCAATGGCTGAAGCCAACTCTGTACAGTTGAAAAGTGCCTTTGGCATACTGTGTGTCAGAAAGGCAGGACTGTTTATAAAACTAAATTCTGCTCCTTCATAAAAAGGCATTTGTACGGGATGACGCAGAAAACCCAACAACTAACTTGTCCATAGTTGTGTTGTGTAAAAGGTTTGGCTAATGGAGCATTTGAAATGCAGTTGCAACAGGCCACAGATAGTTGGCACTGCAGAGCTGTCTGTACTCAGAAAGCAGTAGTTCCAGTAAACAAGAAGGGCAAATCGTAAAGGTTTGGTTTTGGAGCATCTCCCCAAACTCCCTCACATACTTGAAAGCCTCCATCAGAATGCAAGGGGATGCAAATCCTTGTGCAAGGCAGCCTGACAAGGCTTCTCCTGGTTTTCAGTAAGGCTTTCGACAGCGTGTCACATAGGAAACTAGTAAGCAAGTTGGATACCTTAGCAGCAGGTCCAGAGGTGGTAAAGTGGACAGGAAATTGTGTAGGGGATAGGTGACAAGAGGGTGTTGGTAAACAGAGTTCAGACCGAGGAAGGAAGGGTGGCCAGCAGGGTGCCACAGGGCTCAGTGGTGGGAGTGGTCATCTTTGATGTCTTTATAAGTGACAGTGCAAAGGTCCTGGAAGGAAAGGTCTGCCTTTGTACGGATGACACTAACATCTACAGTAGGGTGTACACTCGAGGTGGGGGGGGGTGGAAAGGATGAGCAGAGATTGAAGGAGGGTCAGGAGTATGGCAGCTGGATTGCAACGTGAAAAAGTGCAAAATAATGCACTTAGAGCACAGAAACCCTAGGGCGGAGTAGAAAAAAGATGGAGTGGTACTGTCGATTACCAAGCAGGAAAGAGACCTGGGGTTAATTATATCTGATGACCTAAAGATGGCCAGGCATTCTGGAGGGCTGTTGGAATGCTGGGGTGCATAGGGAGGAGTATCGCCAGCAGAAAGAGGGGGGTGGCATTGCCTCTATGTAGGTCACTGGTAAGACCCCCATCTAGAGTGCTGTGTCAAGCTCTGGCGACCACATCTCTGGAAGGACATAGACAGAATGGAGGCGGTGTAGAGGTAGGTAAGTAAAATGATGCAGGGTCTGCATTGTCGTCGAGGCACAGTTCAGGAAGCACAGGAAATAACAGAAAAAAAATGAAAATTGTTCAGTATAACTTTACAAAGGCCTTACGAATAGAGAACACAATGTCTTCAGTCTGAGGCTATGTCTGATTCCAAGTTTCATTGTGTCCCCAGCCAATGATTGCTGCTCTTTTTATAAGACGTCTTTGCCTGGTAATTAACTTCATTTAACCTCCGCTTCTTATCATACATCCTGTTTCTCATAAAATGTGTTAGAACTTTGCCATTTTCTTTGCATGTGCAACAAAATAGAACATGGTGTCCCAGAACTGACGACCTGTTGGCAGCTCTTCAAAAGAGTTTGCAAACAAGCCTGAGAGGAGTACAAACTACATGTCAGTTTAACCCCCTAAATTCCAAATGGCTTTTTTGCAATCATTTCTACGGTATAATTATAGACAGTTTCAAACAAAGGGATACCAGTTTCACTTATAGTTTCACACAAAGATTCACATATATTTTTTTATAACCGCAGATATGCAAGGAGGAAGAAAAGACAGACCCAGCAAGTGAAGACAGGGCGATAGCGAGAGGCGGAGAATCGCAAGTCTGTGAGAGTGACCAGTTCTTAGGTCTCAAGAGAACATTTGGTTGTGTAACCAGACAGACAAAAGACAGAAAAGGAGAGGACAGAACAGATCCTTGCTTTTAACTCTTTCTACATAACAAATGGAACAGGGCCCTATTCAATCCTGTCACATGCATCCAAAGCACTACAAGAAGAGACTAAAGGAGCTTGATATGTGCATGCTGGAGGAGGGAGAAGGGGGATATGATAGAGACCTTTAGGCACTTTGTGGGGGTAAATACGGTAGAGGAGGGAAGCATTTTTTAAGAAAAAGTGTGCTCAAGAGCATGGGACGTGCTATGAAGCTGGAGGGGGATAGATTCAGGAGAGATGTGAGGAAGTACTTCCTCATAAAAGGAGTTGTGGATTCCTGGAACAGCCTTCCAATAGAGGCTTTGGGGGCGAAAACAGTGGTGGGGTTCTAGAATGCATGGGATAGGCACAAGGACATCATAGCGGAATGGAAGGGGGGAAAGGAGAAAGAGCTGTAGATCAGGTAGGGAAAAATTGGGCAAACTGAGTGGGCCAAGCGATCCTTATCTGTCATCATATTCTTTGTTTCTGCCAGAATAGACACTGCTTTTTGAACAGTCTTGTACATCTGATCCAGTGTAGGCAGAGAATGACATACTACAGCGCTACAGACACGTGTTTCAACCTGCTGAGAATCTTCAGTGTGGTGCAGTCGTTTGTATTAAGAAGTTTGTCAATACCAGGGAAGCTGCTCAGGGCTCGAAAATATAGCTTTTCCACGGAAATGGGGAAAGGCTGCAGGAAATGTGCTTTTTAGTTTAGCATTTCCATCTGGAAATGCTGTTGTGGCTGTACCTGCTGTTTTCCACCAGTTGGAGGAGCCCCTGAGCATCTTCTCTCTGTTTACAGCGGCGTGTTGGGGGTGCGGGCAGGCATACCCTCTCGGCGCACACTCGAGAAAGAAATGGACTCCGATTGGAAGCAGACGCTACTTGGACAGCTGGGGGTCCTTAGCAACAACACGACCCATGTGGTCATTCAGCTGGGACCCATGTGACTAAGTCTGACCCAGCTGCCTTCCGATTGGCTGTCCAAGAGTTCTTCCCGCTGAACTGACTACCGTTTGCTTCAGAGGTCAGTCAGCAGTGGAAGAGGAAGGAGTGCTTTCTTGTAGAGCGCATCGTCTGAGCAATGCGGCTCAAATTGAAAAAAAAATCCACCGATCGGGTCGCTGAGTGCAATAGCAGTGAGTCGGTAGCTGCAGCACTCGGAGGACACAAATTTCAGCAGGAGAGGAAGGAGCGCTTACTGGAGCGCATCATCGGAGCCATGCGGCTCAAACTGAGAACAAATGAATAGTCGAGTCTCTGAGTGCAACAGGCAGCAGTCTGTAGCTGCAGCACTCGGAAAGCACAAATCAGTACACCATTGAGGAGTAGTAGTGGGGGTATACTGAAGCAGATCTCAAAGTAAAAACAAAAATCATCCTCTGATCAAGACTGTTCTTGTCAGAACACTGAACTTAGTGGGCATAACAGGCATCAGTGAGCCTAAGCTGAAGCAGCCTTGATAAACGTGGAGTGGGGGGGAAAGTAATTTAAGAAAAGAAAGTGGGTCTGTGTCAGTCAGCAGTCGGAATAAAACCACAGACTACATATTCATTCTGCCTAAATTGTGTGGGGGGGAGATCTAACATTTTTCTTAAAAATAATTCCTCCTGGACCCTTCCTAATTGTCTGCTACAGTAAGGAGAAAATCCTTCTCTTGGTTCAGCTGGCAGTGCGAATACAAAACTAAAATTGCTAGCTGCTTTCTAGTACATTGCCTTAAGCTAGGAAAATTAGTCTCTTGCCCTGCACTGCAAGGGAAAGTGTGTCCCAGTGCCTGAGCTTCAGTGTCGATAAAAATATATATATATCAAAAACTAGATTTATTCTAAACTGTCTCACTGCTCAATAAGGGGATCAGAGAGATTTCTGTTGGAGACTACTGTAAAAAAATTAAAAAATAAAGCAAATTCCTGCATTCTAAACTACTTTGCCCTATGGGGATGTGGGGAGAGCTCTGTCGGAGCTTCTGTGTGTGTTTAAAAAATAAATAATTCCTGCGTTCTAATCAACTCCTTGCTCTAGACTAGGGGAACTGTGTGGGACTATATCTGAGCTTTTTGTTTGTTTAAAAAAAAAAAAAAATGCTCCCTGCCCTACACTAGAGGATCCTAGTAGTTGTGTGGAAGTCTCGGAGCTTTCTGTTGTGTTTTTTTTTTTTTTTAAATAAAGCTCTAATTCCTGCATTCTAAACTGCTCCCTGACCTACACTAGGGTATCCTAGTTTGTGGAACCATTTTGGGGCTTTCTGTGTGTTTAAAAAAATAAAGCTCCAATTCCTGCAGTCTAAACTGCTCCCTGACCTACACTAGGGGATCCTAGTTTGTGGAACCATCATGGGGCTTTATGTGTGTTTAAAAAATAAATAAATAAAGCTCTAATTTCTGCAGTCTAAACTGCCTCCCTGACAACACTAAGGGAATCATTGTTAAAACCTGTGTCGGAACAGCTAGTGTCTGGATTTAAACAAACAAAAAAAACATTAACTGTGCTGCCACGTTAATTTACCCTATAGTCCTGTGAGAGGTGACTGCTCTGACTGATCTATTTGTTATCATTTGTTCTCACTAAAAGAAAGAGAGACACGCAAGTTGGTTTAAGGAGTCTTTATTAACAAGTCAAGTTCTGTTTCGCAGATCAAAAGCATGTCTCTTAGATTTAGTTTTACAAAGAAGTATACTGTGGAATTACCACTGCCAGGTCCATCTTCCTCCACCGAACATGACAGCAGATTCCCTGACGGTAGTTCCTTGCCTTTTCTGGAGGCAAGTACAGTGGAAACCCCTCCACCCACCAAAAAAATAATGCTTGGACACCCAAACCAAGGAAGAATGTCACAAAAAGAAAGAGTACGAAAAACAAAGAACCATACACTTTCAAGTCATGGAAAAAAGACAGAGAATGGCTTTTAGTAAATCATGACCGAACTGAGGTGTACTATGAATACTGCAGAAAAATATTTCCAAATTTCAAAGGTTCATTTGTGGTTGGCTGCAAAACCTTTATGCTGGGCACAATAAAAACACATGAAACAAGTCACATTCATCGCGAATCAGGCAGCCGTATTGCTGCTCAATGACACCCTAGAAAAAAGCCCAATTGTCAGGGGGTTGCTATCAATGGATAAAGAGACAACAGAAATCATGACCCATAGGTTCCTGACCACTTTTAAGGTCGCTAAAGCAGGGCAACCGGTCACAAGTTTAATACAAGACATGGAACTACTGTCACAGATAGGGAAATGGGAAAAGATTGGGTTGAGGTACACCAGTAACAAGGCCTGTGCCAGTTTTATTAAATTCATCAGTAAGGATATTAATACACAACTTACAGAGGAGGTCAGGCAGTCCAAATATTTTTCTGTGTTGTATGATGGTAATACCGACTCAGCTGTATTAGAGGAAGAGCTGATTTATATACGCTATGTGAAGGATGGTGAACCTATGACAATTTCTCACCATCGTAGACATAGGCAGGCCTACTTATGATATTTTCCATGCAGTTATGAACAGCTTAAAAGATGATGCAAAAGTAGAAGATTACTCCTGCATGGTAGGATTCTGCGCTGATGGTGCAGCAGTAAATTTTTGACTTACTAATGGGGTTGCCAAAAAAGTTCAGGATCAGGTTCCTCATGCTGTCTCGGTCCACTGCTCAGCTCATCACTTGGAACTGGCTTTGCGAAATGCAGCCAAGCCTTGCTCTTTAGTACAGCAAATTGATGACCTCTTATAACTGATTTTCCTGTACTACCATTCGTTAGCAGTGATGCATACTGTACTAAAACAAACATCTTCTGTTCTGGGTCTCCAGTACCTTGTGCCTGTGAATGTGTTGGGAACCAGATGGCTGGCCCACTGATTTTGAGCATTAAATGTGCTCATTAAAATGTGGGAAAACGTTGTGCATGTGACACAGGTTAGTGATTGTCAGGTCAGTACTAGTGGCCATGTGGACACCCGAATGAAAGCTCCTAAGCTGAGAAAAAGTCTTGTCTCACTTAAATACCTCATTGCAATACATCTAATTCACAAACTTTTACAGATGATTGTGTCGGTATCTTTGGCTTTTCAACAAGAAAAGCTGCTAATTTTCCAAATTGCAGAAAGAGTTGAGGCTGCTGTTCTTTCATTAGAACATTATGACATTCAGCAGGCCTGTGAGCGTTTCCTTGCTGTCAACAACATTTCTCCGGACAGAATGGAATTCAAAGATAAGGTACTTGTGTTAGAATGGGGGCAACAGTTCGATGGCACTATACGTACTGGTACAAAGGAGGTGACCCATCTCGGAGATGAAGTTGTGAAGTCCATGAAACAGCGTTTAAGCAACATAAGTCTATCACCAGGGGAAGACTGTGATGAACAGCTTAATGTTGTACAAGCGTGTCAAATTTTCAATCCAAACCACTGGCCAGCAGTGCATCCTCCTGACAGCAGTGATGATGTTGCATATGGCAGAAAAGATGCGACATTCCTAGCAGAACACTTTTCTAAGGCACTTGAAGGCCAAGGCCTTAACCCAACATTATGTTTTGGGGAATTCTGTCTGCTAATAAAATATGCCCTCCAATTCCTTCCTCTTGAACCAGTACTGGCTAACAATCCTCACGCACTACTTAAATAGTTGTTTAGAAAACAGGATGACCTGCCCAACATCATAGCTCTGCTGAGCATTGTGTTAGTTTCAAGTTCCAGTTCGAGCATTGTTGAGTCTGGATGTTCAGTCATGAAATGCATTAAAACTGACTGGAGATCATGCTGGACTCCAGAAATGCTAGGGCATGTAATGAATGTCAAACTAAGTCCAATACAAATCAAGGAGTTTGATGCATCTGGTGCATTATCCCTGTGAGCACTGGAGAAAGAGAGACCAGAGACTGCAAAGTACAAAAGAAAAGACAAAGTGTTACAAAAACACATGGAATGCAACTTATAAAGCAGTTCCTCTGAGGGACACAGTGAAGGGGGGCATAAATTATGTTCCCTGGACAACTATGTTTTTGCTGTTAATTTGGTTGTTTTATTTTTAATGTGGAAATGTGCAATTTGGTCAGGAAATATAAAGTGAACCATTCAAATTTTCGGTGGAAATGTACCCTTTCGGACACTATTTTAACCCCTGCTGCTGTAGGCGGTCCTGAGAAAGCAAATGATGTTTGCATTAATTTACAGATTTTCCCCAGGAAGACGGTGCTGAGCTGTAATGGCTCGCTTGCAGATACATCCTGAGGAAAGGGTACAGGGGAGCGTGAACGAAAGTTTTCTCTGTAGCATCTTCTAACAATAGAGTCAAAGAGTAAAATAATTATAAATTGCCACAGGCAAGAATCGCGGGAAAGTACCACATGAGTGACCAGGAAAAGTGGGAGAATTTATGCTGCATACAACACCGCAGTCGACAGGCAGGCCTGGTTACTATAACAGCTTTAAATAGGAGCAGCCACTGTAGTGCAAAGGCCAGCAAAATCATGGCCTGCATCAAGAGAAAGTTCTGAATCAGTTCGAGATATTATAATGCCCCTCTGCAGCTCCACATCGAAGCAGTGTGCAGTTCTGGTCGACCTTTGTAAGGAAAGAGATAGACACGCTAGAGAACGCATAGAGGAGAGCAACCTGTGTAGTTAAAAGTCTGGAAAACATCGCAGAGGAGTCTCGCTGAGAGAACAGGTGCAGTTTTCAGCAGAAATAAGAAGAATCAGAGTGACACCTCACACTCTGCAAATATCTGAAAGGCATAACACTGTCAGACCAAACTCTGCTCTTCAGGATGCACAAGGGTGGGAGAATAAGGGGACACACCATTCCACTGAAAGCAGGAGACTCCAGGGAGCGTCAGGAAGAACTACTTCAGAGGAATGGTGGTAGACACATGGACTAGGCTTCCAGAGCAGGCGATGTCTGCCGATGTAATATCCTACATGCTCGCACTTGGCAAGTACTTTGAAGATAAAGGGTGACGGTGCAATCCCACTGAGCTGGGAGGAGGGAGGAAGTGACAGACTATAGTCTTCTTTCTTCCTCCCTAGAGCTGTATGTAAATAAAAGCTGATAAAGCGGACGAGATTTGAAATGCAGATTTGCTATTTTACCCTTATTTGATAGCACACTTTCAAGATGCCTCATAAGGTACTGTAATGTTTGGAGAAATTGGTAGAATGGGCAGTTTTGTTGTTTAAAACTATAATGATGGGACATTTTTTTGTGGGATGTCAGCTTTAGAAGCAGAACACGGACACTTTCAGGGTCACACCAGGAGAGGGAACCTGTGCAAATGCACTAACTGAGTGTTTCCCTGTGGAACCCTTTTCAGAGTAGCACTAGTTTATTTTCCCAGAGGGAATGTTTTTGCAGGGGTACAGGGTTCCTCCTGAGGGAAGAGGCGCTAGCTGTGGTATGTTTGAAAATCCCCCAAAGTAGGCAAACTTTCATCTATCTGTGAAAGTATTTTGCCTTGCCTTCATCTCATAAAGTCTCTAGTACATCCGTACAGAATGTAAAAGGTTGGACTTGCTGAAGTAGAGAGCCCTTTGTAACGTGAGGAGAGTTAGGAGTACTCTTAGTTTCAGTAAACCAAGGAGGTCCAAGTGATCCTAACTTACTGCAGCACTTTTGGAACTGAAGAGGACAGGCTGACCTTGTAAACAGAGCAAAGCGTGGTGATACGTGGTTAGAAAATAAAGCAGTTTTACTTTGCAGCACTTGTGAAAACTCTCCTTTACTACACCATTGCAGCCATCTCGTGGCTCTGTCTCCTGCTCTTGAATTTCAGCTGTGCTTCCGAGGAATGTTACAGGCAAATACTTTTGGTTGGGTTACCTTTAGTTGAAGTCAAAGAACAACTCTGGCATGGGTCTACAGCTACTGCAGCAAACTGGCTGCATGTATAACTAGAACATGAAGATTAGAATGAAGCGGTTTACGTTTCTTGCTCTGGTCCTCAGCCCATTGTGGGCGGAGTTATGCAGATCAAAAAGCTACAGCTTTTACCCGACATGCCGAGAAGAAAGAATCAGAATGCTGACAATTCTTCCACAGTTAAGGAATGAATGCTGGCACAAATCCTCTGAGTGTGTCAAATAGAAACAAACGGCAGTGTAACGCAAACTACATGAGATGTTTCAAAGCCACCTAATTTCCCATGTGCTGTTGTTAAAGGGGTTTCTCCTCAACGTAACAATAAAGCACATCAGCTGGGTAGGGGAGGCGTGCAAGTGAGCTGGGAGTTATCGCTTCTCGGCCTTTTGGCTAAGATCAAGTGTAGTATCTGTTCTTATCAGTTTAATATCTGATACGTCCCCTATCTGGGGACCATATATTAAATTGATTTTTGGAACAGGGAGATGGAATAGGGGCTTGCTCCGTCCACTCCACGCATCGACCTGGTATTGCAGTACCTCCAGGAACGGTGCACCCTCGGGGAGAAACTTAGGTGAAAAACAGAGATGAGGTTGCCCATGCTAAACAAGATACGTATACTGTTGGAGCAAGTTCTTTCTGCTTCACTCTTGGTAGCGCCCCCCACCTTGTCTGACTGCAGTGCCAGCACCGCCTCAGCTAGGATGTTCTGTTCTTTTACAGCCATGTGTGTGAAGGCAATGTTACCTCATCTCTCTCTCTCTCTCTCTCTTACCCCTGGCTCCCTTCATTCTCACCCGGTGTCCTTCTCCTGCTAAAATGATGAGTATGATGGCGCTGTACTCCTGTTCTCTAGTACTGTATTTTTTTGATTCCCGGACTATTCTTCTGGTGGAGAGCCAGTCTAACGCTGGGCCTTCCCTGTGTACTTGACCGACAGCGGAGGCAGTAGAGCCTAGTGTTTAGAGCACAGTGCCGCAAGCTGGAGACCCATCAGATCCAGGGTTGAATCCTGCAACCAGCACTTATGTACTGGGTGACCCCAAGTATGTCACTTACCCTCCCTCTGCTGATTTCTCTCCCTTTCTGTACCTAGGACAAACATGCGAATGTGCCAGCAGATAAAGGTCTTACAGTCTATCTAGTCTACTGGAATGAGCAGTTCCCTCTGCATTTACAGAGGGCAATGCCCCCCTTCCCCATATTGCAGTGTCACTGATGAATATGTTAAACAACACCGAGCACAGAGCCCTGCGGGACCCCACTGGTCACAGGCCTAGCTTCTCAGAATCCCCCTACCACGTTTTGGCTTCTGTCATCTAGTCAACTTCTGACCCACCCAACAGGTTTAGTCCCCACCCCTATGTGTTGTAGCTTCCTGACCAGTCTCCTGTGAGGTACAGAGTCGAAGGCCTTGCTGAGGTCCAGATATGGGATATCATCCAGTGTCCCTTGGCCACTGCCCTGGTGACCCAGTCAAAGATGTCAACTAGGTTTGTCTGGCAGGACCTCTCAGACAAAAACCCATGCCGTCTCACGTCCTGGCGCCTTTTATCCTCCAAAAGCTCACCAGTCTCACTTTCAGGAAGGACTCCCATCAGCTTGCCCACTGTTGAGATCAGACTGACTGGGCTGTAGTTCCCTTGTTAATCCTGCAGCCCACTTTTGTGGCGAGGCACCACATGTGCTGTTCTCAATCCCAGGGCATGATCTTCGACTCCAGAGAGGTGTTAAACAGGTCTGCCAGGGCCCCCTCCACCAGTTCCCCTAGAACCCTTGCGTGCATGCCATCTGACCCTTGGTATTTATCCATGTTCGGTGCCCTTAAACACCCCGTCAGCATGAATGATGCCATCTGTGACTTTCGCCCTCTCTATCCCCACCTTCCCGTTTCCCTGTGGTACTGGTCCGTCCTTCTCTCTAGTGAAGACTGAGTACCTCCTCCTCTTCTTCACTACTCTCTGGCAAACCACCCTGCTTTTTCTAATTGGCGTTCCTTTTCCCCTTAGATACTGGAAGAATGCCTTCTCCCTCTTTTTAGACCCTGTGCTAGCTGCATTTCCTTTTAGCCTTTGCCACCCTAACTGCTCCTTAAGTGTTGTGGGCACAGCTGATGGCTGCAGCCAACTCTTCACAGCTGTAAAGTGCCTTGGCATACTGTGTGTCAGAAAGGCAGGACTGTTTATAAAACCGAATTCCTCTCCTTCATAAAAAGGCATTGTGCTGGATGAGGCAGAAAACCCAGCAGCTTGTCCATGGCTTTCTTTTGTGAAAGGTTTGGCTAATGGAGCATTTGAAATGCAGTTACGGCAGGCCACAAATAGGTGGCGATGCAGAGCTGCTTGAACTCGGAAAGCAGTAGTTCCAGTAAACAAGAAGGCAAATCGTAAAGGTTTGGTTTTGAGCATCTCCAAACCCCTTACATACCTGAAAGCCTCTGTCCCAATGCAAGGGGATGGAAATTCTGTGCAAGGCAGCCTGACAAGGCTTCACCTGGTTTTCAGTAAGACTTTCGACAGCGTCACATAGGAAACTAGTAAGCAAGTTGGATACCTTAGGAGCAGGTCCAGAGGTGGTAAACTGGACAGGAAATTGTGTAGGGATGGGTGACAAGAGGTGTTGGTAAGCGGAGTTCAGACCGAGGAAGGAAGGGTGGCCAGCCAGGTGCCACAGGGCTCAGTGGTGGGAGTGGTCATCTTTGATGTCTTTATAAGTGACAGTGCAAAGGTCCTGGAAGAAAAGGTCTGCCTTTGTACGGATGACACTAACATCTACAGTAGGGTGGACTCTCGGGTGGGGGTGGTGTGTGGAAAGGATGAGCAGAGGCTGGAGGAGGGTCAGGAGTATGGCAGCTGGGTTGCAACTTGAAAAAGTGCAAAATAATGCACTTGTAGCACAGAAACCCTAGGGCGGAGTAGAAAAAAGATTTAGTGGTACTGCCGACTGCCAAGCAGGAAAGAGACCTGGGGTTAATTATATCTGATGACCTAAAGATGGCCAGGCAGTCTGGAGGGCTGTTGGGATGCTGGGGTGCATAGGGAGGAGTATCACCAGCAGAAAGAGGGGGGTGGCATTGCCTCTATAGAGGTCACTGGTAAGACCCCATCTAGAGTGCTGTGTCAAGCTCTGCACCACATCTCTGGAAGGACATAGACAGAATGGAGGCGGTGTAGAGGTAGGTCAGTAAAATGATGCAGGGTTTGCATTGTCGTCGAGTCACAGGTCAGGCAGCATAGGAAATAACAGAAAAGAAATGAAAATTGTTCAGTATAACTATTTGCAAAGGCTGTACAAATAGAGAACACAATGTCCTCAGTCTGAGGCTGTCTTGATTCAAGTTTGTGTGTCCCCAGCCAATGATTGCTGCTCTTTTATAAGAGGTCTTTGCCTGGTAATTAACTTTCATTTAACCTCAGCTTGTTATCATACATCCTGTTTCTCATAAAATGTGTTAGAACTTTTGTCAGTTTCATTGCGTGCAACAAACTAGAACATGGTATCCCAGAACTGACCTCCTGTTGACAGCTCTTCAAAAGAGTTTGCAAACGAGCCTGAGGGGAGTTCAAACTACATCTCAGTTTAGCCCCCTAAATTCCAAATGGCTTTTTTGCAGTCATTTCAACAGTATAACTATAGACAGTTTCAAACAAAGGGAGTCCAGTATGACTTACAGTTTCACACAAAGATTCACATTTTTTTTTTTATAACCGCAGATACGCAAGGAGGAAGAAAAGACAGACCCAGCAAGTGAAGGCAGGGCGATAGCGAAAGGCGGAGAATCGCGAGTCTGTAGGAGTGATCAGTTCTTGGGTCTCACGAGAACATTTGGTCGCGAAACCAGACAGACAAAAGACAGAAAAGGAGAGGACCGAACAGATCCTTGCTTTTAACTCTTTCTACATAACAGATGCGACAGGCCCTCTTCAACCCTGTCACATGCATCCAAAGCACTACAAGGAGAGACTAAAGGAGCTCGATATGTGCATGCTGGAGGAGGAGAAGGGGCTATGATAGAGACTTTTAAGCACTTTGTGGGGGTAAAGCGATAGAGGAGAAGCATTTTTTTTTTTTTTTTGTGTGCTCAAGAGCATGGGGCGTGCTATGAAGCTGGAGGGACAGATTCAGGAGGGATGTGATGCTTCCTCATAGAAGGAGTTGTGGATTCCTGGAACAGCCTTCCAGCAGAGGCTTTAGAGCGAAAACAGTGGTGGGATTCAGGAATGCATGGGATAGGCACAAGGGAATCATGGCGGAATGGAAGGGGAATGGGAGGAAGAGCTGTGGATCAGGTAGGGTCTGCGGCGATAACGTAGGTAGGGGAAAAACTGGTCTGACTGAGTGGACCAAGCGTCCTTATCTGTCATCAAATTTTTGTTTCTTGCAGAACAGACACGCCTTCTGAACGGTCTTGTACATCTGATCCAGTGTAGGCTGAGAATGACATACTACAGAGCTACAGACACGTGTTTCAACCTGTTGAGACTCTTCAGTGCTGTGCAGTCGTTTGTAATAAAAAGTTTGTCAATACCAGGAAGCCACTGTAGGCAGTCCTGAGAAAGCAAATGATGTTTGCATTAATTTACAGATTTTCCCAGGAAGGCGGTGCTGAGCTGTAATGGCTCGCTTGCAGATACATCCTGAGGAAAGGGTGCAGGGGAGTGTGAGCGAAAGTTTTCTCTGTAGCATCTTCTAACAATAGAGTCAAAGAGTAAAATAATTATAAATTGCCACAGGCAAGAATCACGGAAAGTACCAGATGGTGACCAGGAAAGTGGGAGAATTTATGCTGCATACAACACCGCAGTGCGCAGGCAGGCCTGGTTACTATAACAGCTTTAAATAGGAGCAGCCGCGGGCGCAGCAAGGCCAGCAAAATCATGGCCTGCATCAAGAGAAAGTTCTGAATCAGTTCGAGATATTATAATGCCCTCTGCAGCTCCACATCGAAAGCAGTGTGCAGTTCTGGTCGACCTTTGTAAGGAAAGAGATAGACACGCTAGAGAACGCGATAGAGGAGAGCAACCTGTGTAGTTAAAAGTCTGGAAAACATCGCAGAGGAGTCTCGGCTGAGGAACAGGTGCAGTTTTCAGCAGAAATAAGAAGAATCAGAGGACACCCTCACACTCTGCAAATATCTGAAAGGCATAACACTGTCAGACCAAACTCTGCTCTTCAGGATGCACAAGGGTGGAGAATAAGGACACACCATTCCACTGAAAGCAGGGAGACTCCGGGGAAACGTCAGGAAGAACTACTTCAGAGAACGGGTGGTAGACACATGGACTAGGCTTCCAGAGCAGGCGATGTCTGCCGATGTAATATCCTACATGCTCGCACTTGGCAAGTACTTTGAAGATAAAGGGGTGACGGTGCAATCCCACTGAGCTGGGAGGAGGGAGGAAGTGACAGACTAATAGTCTTCTTTCTTCCTCCCTAGAGCTGTATGTAAATAAAAGCTGATAAAGCGGACCGAGATTTGAAATGCAGATTTGCTATTTTACCCTTATTTGATAGCACACTTTCAAGATGCCTCATAAGGTACTGTAATGTTTGGAGAAATTGGTAGAATGGGCAGTTTTGTTGTTTAAAACTATAATGATGGGACATTTTTTTGTGGGATGTCAGCTTTAGAAGCAGAACACGGACACTTTCAGGGTCACACCAGGAGAGGAACCTGTGCAAATGCACTAACTGAGTGTTTCCTGTGGAACCCTTTTCAGAGTAGCACTAGTTTATTTTCCCAGAGGAATGTTTTTGCAGGGTACAGGGTTCCTCCTGAGGGAAGAGGCGCTAGCTGTGGTATGTTTGAAAATCCCCCAAAGTAGGCAAACTTTCATCTATCTGTGAAAGTATTTTGCCTTGCCTTCATCTCATAAAGTCTCTAGTACATCCGTACAGAATGTAAAGGTTGGACTTGCTGAAGTAGAGAGCCCTTTGTAACGTGAGGAGAGTTAGGAGTACTCTTGGTTTCAGTAAACCAAGGAGGTCCAAGTGATCCTAACTTACTGCAGCACTTTTGAACTGAAGAGGACAGGCTGACCTTTAAACAGAGCAAAGCGTGGTGATACGTGGTTAGAAAATAAAGCAGTTTTACTTTGCAGCACTTGTGAAAACTCTCCTTTACTACACCATTGCAGCCATCTCGTGGCTCTGTCTCCTGCTCTTGAATTTCAGCTGTGCTTCCGAGGAATGTTACAGGCAAATACTTTTGGTTGGGTTACCTTTAGTTGAAGTCAAAGAACAACTCTGGCATGGGTCTACAGCTACTGCAGCAAACTGGCTGCATGTATAACTAGAACATCAAGATTAGAATGAAGCGGTTTACGTTTCTTGCTCTGGTCCTCAGCCCATTGTGGGCGGAGTTATGCAGATCAAAAAGCTACAGCTTTTACCCGACATGCCGAGAAGAAAGAATCAGAATGCTGACAATTCTTCCACAGTTAAGGAATGAATGCTGGCACAAATCCTCTGAGTGTGTCAAATAGAAACAAACGGCAGTGTAACGCAAACTACATGAGATGTTTCAAAGCCACCTAATTTCCCATGTGCTGTTGTTAAAGGGGTTTCTCCTCAACGTAACAATAAAGCACATCAGCTGGGTAGGGGAGGCGTGCAAGTGAGCTGGGAGTTATCGCTTCTCGGCCTTTTGGCTAAGATCAAGTGTAGTATCTGTTCTTATCAGTTTAATATCTGATACGTCCCCTATCTGGGGACCATATATTAAATTGATTTTTGGAACAGGGAGATGGAATAGGGGCTTGCTCCGTCCACTCCACGCATCGACCTGGTATTGCAGTACCTCCAGGAACGGTGCACCTCCCCCTCGGGGGGGAGAAACTTCTAAGGTGAAAAACAGAGATGAGGTTGCCCATGCTAAACAAGATACGTATACTGTTGGAGCAAGTTCTTTCTGCTTCACTCTTGGTAGCGCCCCCCACCTTGTCTGACTGCAGTGCCAGCACCGCCTCAGCTAGGATGTTCTGTTCTTTTACAGCCATGTGTGTGAAGGCAATGTTACCTCATCTCTCTCTCTCTCTCTTACCCCTGGCTCCCTTCATTCTCACCCGTGTCCTTCTCCTGCTAAAATGATGAGTATGATGGCTGTACTCCTGTTCTCTAGTACTGTATTTGTTTTGATTCCCGGACTATTCTTCTGGTGGAGAGCCAGTCTAACGCTGGGCCTTCCCTGTGTACTTGACCGACAGCGGAGGCAGTAGAGCCTAGTGTTTAGAGCACAGTGCCGCAAGCTGGAGACCCATCAGATCCAGGGTTGAATCCTGCAACCAGCACTTATGTACTGGGTGACCCCAAGTATGTCACTTACCCTCCCTCTGCTGATTTCTCCTTTCTGTACCTAGGACAAACATGAGAATGTGCCAGCAGATAAAGGTCTTACAGTCTATCTAGTCTACTGGAATGAGCAGTTCCCTCTGCATTTACAGAGGGCAATGCCCCCCTTCCCCATATTGCAGTGTCACTGATGAATATGTTAAACAACACCGAGCACAGAGCCCTGCGGGACCCCACTGGTCACAGGCCTAGCTTCTCAGAATCCCCCACTACCACGTTTTGGCTTCTGTCATCTAGTCAACTTCTGACCCACCCAACAGGTTTAGTCCCCACCCCTACGTGTTGTAGCTTCCTGACCAGTCTCCTGTGAGGTACAGAGTCGAAGGCCTTGCTGAGGTCCAGATATGGGATATCATCCAGTGTCCCTTGGCCACTGCCCTGGTGACCCAGTCAAAGATGTCAACTAGGTTTGTCTGGCAGGACCTCTCAGACAAAAACCCATGCCGTCTCACGTCCTGGCGCCTTTTATCCTCCAAAAGCTCACCAGTCTCACTTTCAGGAAGGACTCCCATCAGCTTGCCCACTGTTGAGATCAGACTGACTGGGCTGTAGTTCCCTTGTTAATCCTGCAGCCCACTTTTGTGGCGAGGCACCACATGTGCTGTTCTCAATCCCAGGGCATGATCTTCGACTCCAGAGAGGTGTTAAACAGGTCTGCCAGGGCCCCCTCCACCAGTTCCCCTAGAACCCTTGCGTGCATGCCATCTGACCCTTGGTATTTATCCATGTTCGGTGCCCTTAAACACCCCGTCAGCATGAATGATGCCATCTGTGACTTTCGCCCTCTCTATCCCCACCTTCCCGTTTCCCTGTGGTACTGGTCCGTCCTTCTCTCTAGTGAAGACTGAACCTCCTCCTCTTCTTCACTACTCTCTGCCAAACCACCCTGCTTTTTCTAATTGGCTCCTTTTCCTTAGATACTGGAAGAATGCCTTCTCCCCTCTTTTAGACCCTGTGCTAGCTGCATTTCCTTTTTAGCCTTTGCCACCCTAACTGCTCCTTAAGTGTTGTGGGCATGGCTGATGGCTGCAGCCAACTCTTCACAGCTGTAAAGTGCCTTTGGCATACTGTGTGTCAGAAAGGCAGGACTGTTTATAAAACCAATTCCTCTCCTTCATAAAAAGGCATTTGTGCTGGATGAGGCAGAAAACCCAGCAGCTTGTCCATGGCTTTCTTTTGTGAAAGGTTTGGCTAATGGAGCATTTGAAATGCAGTTACGGCAGGCCACAAATAGGTGGCGATGCAGAGCTGCTTGAACTCGGAAAGCAGTAGTTCCAGTAAACAAGAAGGGCAAATCGTAAAGGTTTGGTTTTGGAGCATCTCTCCAAACCCCCTTACATACCTGAAAGCCTCTGTCCCAATGCAAGGGGATGGAAATTCTTGTGCAAGGCAGCCTGACAAGGCTTCACCTGGTTTTCAGTAAGACTTTCGACAGCGTCACATAGGAAACTAGTAAGCAGTTGGATACCTTAGGAGCAGGTCCAGAGGTGGTAAACTGGACAGGAAATTGTGTAGGGATGGGTGACAAGAGGGTGTTGGTAGCGGAGTTCAGACCGAGGAAGGAAGGGTGGCCAGCCAGGTGCCACAGGGCTCAGTGGTGGGAGTGGTCATCTTTGATGTCTTTATAAGTGACAGTGCAAAGGTCCTGGAAGAAAGGTCTGCCTTTGTCGGATGACACTAACATCTACAGTAGGGTGGACTCTCGGGTGGGGGTGGTGTGTGGAAAGGATGAGCAGAGGCTGGAGGAGGGTCAGGAGTATGGCAGCTGGGTTGCAACTTGAAAAAGTGCAAAATAATGCACTTGTAGCACAGAAACCCTAGGGCGGAGTAGAAAAAAGATTTAGTGGTACTGCCGACTGCCAAGCAGGAAAGAGACCTGGGGTTAATTATATCTGATGACCTAAAGATGGCCAGGCAGTCTGGAGGGCTGTTGGGATGCTGGGGTGCATAGGGAGGAGTATCACCAGCAGAAAGAGGGGGGTGGCATTGCCTCTATAGAGGTCACTGGTAAGACCCCATCTAGAGTGCTGTGTCAAGCTCTGGCGACCACATCTCTGGAAGGACATAGACAGAATGGAGGCGGTGTAGAGGTAGGTCAGTAAAATGATGCAGGGTTTGCATTGTCGTCGAGTCACAGGTCAGGCAGCATAGGAAATAACAGAAAAGAAATGAAAATTGTTCAGTATAACTATTTGCAAAGGCTGTACAAATAGAGAACACAATGTCCTCAGTCTGAGGCTGTCTTGATTCCAAGTTTGTGTGTCCCCAGCCAATGATTGCTGCTCTTTTTATAAGAGGTCTTTGCCTGGTAATTAACTTTCATTTAACCTCAGCTTGTTATCATACATCCTGTTTCTCATAAAATGTGTTAGAACTTTTGTCAGTTTCATTGCACGTGCAACAAACTAGAACATGGTATCCCAGAACTGACCTCCTGTTGACAGCTCTTCAAAAGAGTTTGCAAACGAGCCTGAGGGGAGTTCAAACTACATCTCAGTTTAGCCCCCTAAATTCCAAATGGCTTTTTTGCAGTCATTTCAACAGTATAACTATAGACAGTTTCAAACAAAGGGAGTCCAGTATGACTTACAGTTTCACACAAAGATTCACATTTTTTTTTTTTTATAACCGCAGATACGCAAGGAGGAAGAAAAGACAGACCCAGCAAGTGAAGGCAGGGCGATAGCGAAAGGCGGAGAATCGCGGGTCTGTAGAGTGATCAGTTCTTGGGTCTCACGAGAACATTTGGTTGGCGCAACCAGACAGACAAAAGACAGAAAGGAGAGGACCGAACAGATCCTTGCTTTTAACTCTTTCTACATAACAGATGCGACAGGGCCTCTTCAACCCTGTCACATGCATCCAAAGCACTACAAGGAGAGACTAAAGGAGCTCGATATGTGCATGCTGGAGGAGGAGAAGGGGCTATGATAGAGAGACTTTTAAGCACTTTGTGGGGGTAAAAACGATAGAGGAGAGAAGCATTTTTTTTTTTTTTTTTTTGTGTGCTCAAGAGCATGGGACGTGCTATGAAGCTGGAGGGGGACAGATTCAGGAGGGATGTGAGGAAGTACTTCCTCATAGAAGGAGTTGTGGATTCCTGGAACAGCCTTCCAGCAGAGGCTTTGGGGGCGAAAACAGTGGTGGGATTCAGGAATGCATGGGATAGGCACAAGGGAATCATGGCGGAATGGAAGGGGGAATGGGAGGAAGAGCTGTGGATCAGGTAGGGTCTGCGGCGATAACGTAGGTAGGGGAAAAACTGGTCTGACTGAGTGGACCAGCGGTCCATATCTGTCATCAAATTCTTTGTTTCTTGCAGAACAGACACCGCCTTCTGAACGGTCTTGTACATCTGATCCAGTGTAGGCTGAGAATGACATACTACAGAGCTACAGACACGTGTTTCAACCTGTTGAGACTCTTCAGTGCTGTGCAGTCGTTTGTAATAAAAAGTTTGTCAATACCAGGGAAGCCACTGTAGGCAGTCCTGAGAAAGCAAATGATGTTTGCATTAATTTACAGATTTTCCCCAGGAAGACGGTGCTGAGCTGTAATGGCTCGCTTGCAGATACATCCTGAGGAAAGGGTGCAGGGGAGTGTGAACGAAAGTTTTCTCTGTAGCATCTTCTAACAATAGAGTCAAAGAGTAAAATAATTATAAATTGCCACAGGCAAGAATCACGGAAAGTACCAGATGGTGACCAGGAAAAGTGGGAGAATTTATGCTGCATACAACACCGCAGTCGACAGGCAGGCCTGGTTACTATAACAGCTTTAAATAGGAGCAGCCACGTGGGGCCGCAGCAAGGCCAGCAAAATCATGGCCTGCATCAAGAGAAAGTTCTGAATCAGTTCGAGAGATATTATAATGCCCCTCTGCAGCTCCACATCGAAAGCAGTGTGCAGTTCTGGTCGACCTTTGTAAGGAAAGAGATAGACACGCTAGAGAACGTACAGAGGAGAGCAACCTGTGTAGTTAAAAGTCTGGAAAACATCGCAGAGGAGTCTCGGCTGAGAGAACAGGTGCAGTTTTCAGCAGAAATAAGAAGAATCAGAGTGGACACCCTCACACTCTGCAAATATCTGAAAGGCATAACACTGTCAGACCAAACTCTGCTCTTCAGGATGCACAAGGGTGGGAGAATAAGGGGACACACCATTCCACTGAAAGCAGGGAGACTCCGGGGAAACGTCAGGAAGAACTACTTCAGAGAACGGGTGGTAGACACATGGACTGGGCTTCCAGAGCAGGCGTGTCTGCGATGTAATATCCTACATGCTGCACTTGGCAAGTACTTTGAAGATAAAGGGTGACGGTGCAATCCCACTGAGTTGGGAGGAGGGAGGAAGTGACAGACTAATAGTCTTCTTTCTTCCTCCCTAGAGCTGTATGTAAATAAAAGCTGATAAAGCGGACGAGATTTGAAATGCAGATTTGCTATTTTACCCTTATTTGATAGCACACTTTCAAGATGCCTCATAAGGTACTGTAATGTTTGGAGAAATTGGTAGAATGGGCAGTTTTGTTGTTTAAAACTATAATGATGGGACATTTTTTGTGGGATGTCAGCTTTAGAAGCAGAACACGGACACTTTCAGGGTCACACCAGGAGAGGAACCTGTGCAAATGCACTAACTGAGTGTTTCCTGTGGAACCCTTTCAGAGTAGCACTAGTTTATTTTCCCAGAGGAATGTTTTGCAGGGGTACAGGGTTCCTCCTGAGGGAAGAGGCGCTAGCTGTGGTATGTTTGAAAATCCCCAAAGTAGGCAAACTTTCATCTATCTGTGAAAGTATTTTGCCTTGCCTTCATCTCATAAAGTCTCTAGTACATCCGTACAGAATGTAAAAGGTTGGACTTGCTGAAGTAGAGAGCCCTTTGTAACGTGAGGAGAGTTAGGAGTACTCTTAGTTTCAGTAAACCAAGGAGGTCCAAGTGATCCTAACTTACTGCAGCACTTTTGGAACTGAAGAGGACAGGCTGACCTTGTAAACAGAGCAAAGCGTGGTGATACGTGGTTAGAAAATAAAGCAGTTTTACTTTGCAGCACTTGTGAAAACTCTCCTTTACTACACCATTGCAGCCATCTCGTGGCTCTGTCTCCTGCTCTTGAATTTCAGCTGTGCTTCCGAGGAATGTTACAGGCAAATACTTTTGGTTGGGTTACCTTTAGTTGAAGTCAAGAACAACTCTGGCATGGGTCTACAGCTGCTGCAGCAAACTGGCTGCATGTATAACTAGAACATCAAGATTAGAATGAAGCGGTTTACGTTTCTTGCTCTGGTCCTCAGCCCATTGTGGGCGGAGTTATGCAGATCAAAAAGCTACAGCTTTTACCCGACATGCCGAGAAGAAAGAATCAGAATGCTGACAATTCTTCCACAGTTAAGGAATGAATGCTGGCACAAATCCTCTGAGTGTGTCAAATAGAAACAAACGGCAGTGTAACGCAAACTACATGAGATGTTTCAAAGCCACCTAATTTCCCATGTGCTGTTGTTAAAGGTTTCACCTCAACGTAACAATAAAGCACATCAGCTGGGTGAGGAGGCGTGCAAGTGAGCTGGGAGTTATCGCTTCTCGGCCTTTGGCTAAGATCAAGTGTAGTATCTGTTCTTATCAGTTTAATATCTGATACGTCCCCTATCTGGGGACCATATATTAAATTGATTTTTGGAACAGGGAGATGGAATAGGGGCTTGCTCCGTCCACTCCACGCATCGACCTGGTATTGCAGTACCTCCAGGAACGGTGCACCTTCGGGGAGAAACTTCTAAGGTGAAAAACAGAGATGAGGTTGCCCATGCTAAACAAGATACGTATACTGTTGGAGCAAGTTCTTTCTGCTTCACTCTTGGTAGCGCCCCACCTTGTCTGACTGCAGTGCCAGCACCGCCTCAGCTAGGATGTTCTGTTCTTTACAGCCATGTGTGTGAAGGCAATGTTACCTCATCTCTCTCTCTCTCTCTCTCTTCCTGGCTCCTTCATCTCACCCGGTGTCCTTCTCCTGCTAAAATGATGAGTATGATGGCGCTGTACTCCTGTTCTCTAGTACTGTATTTGTTTTGATTCCGGACTATTCTTCTGGTGGAGAGCCAGTCTAACGCTGGGCCTTCCTGTGTACTTGACCGACAGCGGAGGCAGTAGAGCCTAGTGTTTAGAGCACAGTGCCGCAAGCTGGAGACCCATCAGATCCAGGGTTGAATCCTGCAACCAGCACTTATGTACTGGGTGACCCCAAGTATGTCACTTACCCTCCCTCTGCTGATTTCTCTCCCTTTCTGTACCTAGGACAAACATGCGAATGTGCCAGCAGATAAAGGTCTTACAGTCTATCTAGTCTACTGGAATGAGCAGTTCCCTCTGCATTTACAGAGGGCAATGCCCCCCTCCCCCATATTGCAGTGTCACTGATGAATATGTTAAACAACACCGAGCACAGAGCCCTTCGGGACCCCACTGGTCACAGGCCTAGCTTCTCAGAATCCCCACTACCACGTTTTGGCTTCTGTCATCTAGTCAACTTCTGACCCACCCAACAGGTTTAGTCCCCACCCCTACGTGTTGTAGCTTCCTGACCAGTCTCCTGTGAGGTACAGAGTCGAAGGCCTTGCTGAGGTCCAGATATGGGATATCATCCAGTGTCCCTTGGCCACTGCCCTGGTGACCCAGTCAAAGATGTCAACTAGGTTTGTCTGGCAGGACCTCTCAGACAAAAACCCATGCCGTCTCACGTCCTGGCGCCTTTTATCCTCCAAAAGCTCACCAGTCTCACTTTCAGGAAGGACTCCCATCAGCTTGCCCACTGTTGAGATCAGACTGACTGGGCTGTAGTTCCCTTGTTAATCCTGCAGCCCACTTTTGTGGCGAGGCACCACATGTGCTGTTCTCAATCCCAGGGCATGATCTTCGACTCCAGAGAGGTGTTAAACAGGTCTGCCAGGGCCCCCTCCACCAGTTCCCCTAGAACCCTTGCGTGCATGCCATCTGACCCTTGGTATTTATCCATGTTCGGTGCCCTTAAACACCCCGTCAGCATGAATGATGCCATCTGTGACTTTCGCCTCCTATCCCCACCTTCCCGCTTCCCTGTGGTACTGGTCCGTCCTTCTCTCTAGTGAGACGAGTACCTCCTCCTCTTCTTCACTACTCTCTGCCAAACCACCCTGCTTTTTCTAATTGGCGTTCCTTTTCCCTTAGATACTGGAAGAATGCCTTCTCCCCTCTTTTAGACCCTGTGCTAGCTGCATTTCCTTTTAGCCTTTGCCACCCTAACTGCTCCTTAAGTGTTGTGGGCACAGCTGATGGCTGCAGCCAACTCTTCACAGCTGTAAAGTGCCTTTGGCATACTGTGTGTCAGAAAGGCAGGACTGTTTATAAAACCGAATTCCTCTCCTTCATAAAAGGCATTTGTGCTGGATGAGGCAGAAAACCCAGCAGCTTGTCCATGGCTTTCTTTTGTGAAAGGTTTGGCTAATGGAGCATTTGAAATGCAGTTACGGCAGGCCACAAATAGGTGGCGATGCGAGAGCTGCTTGAACTCGAAAGCAGTAGTTCCAGTAAACAAGAAGGGCAAATCGTAAAGGTTTGGTTTGGAGCATCTCTCCAAACCCCTTACATACCTGAAAGCCTCTGTCCCAATGCAAGGGGATGGAAATTCTTGTGCAAGGCAGCCTGACAAGGCTTCACCTGGTTTTCAGTAAGACTTTCGACAGCGCTCATAGGAAACTAGTAAGCAAGTTGGATACCTTAGAGCAGGTCCAGAGGTGGTAAACTGGACAGGAAATTGTGTAGGGGATGGGTGACAAGAGGGTGTTGGTAAACGGAGTTCAGACCGAGGAAGGAAGGGTGGCCAGCCAGGTGCCACAGGGCTCAGTGGTGGGAGTGGTCATCTTTGATGTCTTTATAAGTGACAGTGCAAAGGTCCTGGAAGAAAAGGTCTGCCTTTGTACGGATGACACTAACATCTACAGTAGGGTGGACTCTCGGGTGGGGGTGGTGTGTGGAAAGGATGAGCAGAGGCTGGAGGAGGGTCAGGAGTATGGCAGCTTGGTTGCAACTTGAAAAAGTGCAAAATAATGCACTTGTAGCACAGAAACCCTAGGGCGGAGTAGAAAAAAGATTTAGTGGTACTGCCGACTGCCAAGCAGGAAAGAGACCTGGGTTAATTATATCTGATGACCTAAAGATGGCCAGGCAGTCTGGAGGCTGTTGGGATGCTGGGGTGCATAGGGAGGAGTATCACCAGCAGAAAGAGGGGGGTGGCATTGCCTCTATAGAGGTCACTGGTAAGACCCCATCTAGAGTGCTGTGTCAAGCTCTGGCGACCACATCTCTGGAAGGACATAGACAGAATGGAGGCGGTGTAGAGGTAGGTCAGTAAAATGATGCAGGGTTTGCATTGTCGTCGAGTCACAGGTCAGGCAGCATAGGAAATAACAGAAAAGAAATGAAAATTGTTCAGTATAACTATTTGCAAAGGCTGTACAAATAGAGAACACAATGTCCTCAGTCTGAGGCTGTCTTGATTCAAGTTTGTGTGTCCCCAGCCAATGATTGCTGCTCTTTTATAAGAGGTCTTTGCCTGGTAATTAACTTTCATTTAACCTCAGCTTGTTATCATACATCCTGTTTCTCATAAATGTGTTAGAACTTTTGTCAGTTTCATTGCACGTGCAACAAACTAGAACATGGTATCCCAGAACTGACCTCCTGTTGACAGCTCTTCAAAGAGTTTGCAAAGCGAGCCTGAGGGAGTTCAAACTACATCTCAGTTTAGCCCCTAAATTCCAAATGGCTTTTTTGCAGTCATTTCAACAGTATAACTATAGACAGTTTCAAACAAAGGGAGTCCAGTATGACTTACAGTTTCACACAAAGATTCACATTTTTTTTTTTTTATAACCGCAGATACGCAAGGAGGAAGAAAAGACAGACCCAGCAAGTGAAGGCAGGGCGATAGCGAAAGGCGGAGAATCGCGAGTCTGTAGGAGTGATCAGTTCTTGGGTCTCACGAGAACATTTGGTCGCGCAACCAGACAGACAAAAGACAGAAAAGGAGAGGACCGAACAGATCCTTGCTTTTAACTCTTTCTACATAACAGATGCGACAGGGCCCTCTTCAACCCTGTCACATGCATCCAAAGCACTACAAGGAGAGACTAAAGGAGCTCGATATGTGCATGCTGGAGGAGGGAGAAGGGGGCTATGATAGAGAGACTTTTAAGCACTTTGTGGGGGTAAAAACGATAGAGGAGAGAAGCATTTTTTTTTTTTTTTTGTGTGCTCAAGAGCATGGGACTGCTATGAAGCTGGAGGGGGACAGATTCAGGAGGGATGTGAGGAAGTACTTCCTCATAGAAGGAGTTGTGGATTCCTGGAACAGCCTTCCAGCAGAGGCTTTGGGGGCGAAAACAGTGGTGGGATTCAGGAATGCATGGGATAGGCACAAGGGAATCATGGCGGAATGGAAGGGGGAATGGGAGGAAGAGCTGTGGATCAGGTAGGGTCTGCGGCGATAACGTAGGTAGGGGAAAAACTGGTCTGACTGAGTGGACCAAGCGGTCCTTATCTGTCATCAAATTCTTTGTTTCTTGCAGAACAGACACCGCCTTCTGAACGGTCTTGTACATCTGATCCAGTGTAGGCTGAGAATGACATACTACAGAGCTACAGACACGTGTTTCAACCTGTTGAGACTCTTCAGTGCTGTGCAGTCGTTTGTAATAAAAAGTTTGTCAATACCAGGGAAGCCACTGTAGGCAGTCCTGAGAAAGCAAATGATGTTTGCATTAATTTACAGATTTTTCCCAGGAAGACGGTGCTGAGCTGTAATGGCTCGCTTGCAGATACATCCTGAGGAAAGGGTGCAGGGGAGTGTGAACGAAAGTTTTCTCTGTAGCATCTTCTAACAATAGAGTCAAAGAGTAAAATAATTATAAATTGCCACAGGCAAGAATCACGGGAAAGTACCAGATGAGTGACCAGGAAAAGTGGGAGAATTTATGCTGCATACAACACCGCAGTCGACAGGCAGGCCTGGTTACTATAACAGCTTTAAATAGGAGCAGCCACGTGGGGCTGCAGCAAGGCCAGCAAAATCATGGCCTGCATCAAGAGAAAGTTCTGAATCAGTTCGAGAGATATTATAATGCCCCTCTGCAGCTCCACATCGAAAGCAGTGTGCAGTTCTGGTCGACCTTTGTAAGGAAAGAGATAGACACGCTAGAGAACGTACAGAGGAGAGCAACCTGTGTAGTTAAAAGTCTGGAAAACATCGCAGAGGAGTCTCGGCTGAGAGAACAGGTGCAGTTTTCAGCAGAAATAAGAAGAATCAGAGTGGACACCCTCACACTCTGCAAATATCTGAAAGGCATAACACTGTCAGACCAAACTCTGCTCTTCAGGATGCACAAGGGTGGGAGAATAAGGGGACACACCATTCCACTGAAAGCAGGGAGACTCCGGGGAAACGTCAGGAAGAACTACTTCAGAGAACGGGTGGTAGACACATGGACTAGGCTTCCAGAGCAGGCGATGTCTGCCGATGTAATATCCTACATGCTCGCACTTGGCAAGTACTTTGAAGATAAAGGGGTGACGGTGCAATCCCACTGAGCTGGGAGGAGGGAGGAAGTGACAGACTAATAGTCTTCTTTCTTCCTCCCTAGAGCTGTATGTAAATAAAAGCTGATAAAGCGGACCGAGATTTGAAATGCAGATTTGCTATTTTACCCTTATTTGATAGCACACTTTCAAGATGCCTCATAAGGTACTGTAATGTTTGGAGAAATTGGTAGAATGGGCAGTTTTGTTGTTTAAAACTATAATGATGGGACATTTTTTTGTGGGATGTCAGCTTTAGAAGCAGAACACGGACACTTTCAGGGTCACACCAGGAGAGGAACCTGTGCAAATGCACTAACTGAGTGTTTCCTGTGGAACCCTTTCAGAGTAGCACTAGTTTATTTTCCCAGAGGAATGTTTTGCAGGGGTACAGGGTTCCTCCTGAGGGAAGAGGCGCTAGCTGTGGTATGTTTGAAAATCCCCAAAGTAGGCAAACTTTCATCTATTGTGAAAGTATTTTGCCTTGCCTTCATCTCATAAAGTCTCTAGTACATCCGTACAGAATGTAAAGGTTGGACTTGCTGAAGTAGAGAGCCCTTTGTAACGTGAGGAGAGTTAGGGTACTCTTAGTTTCAGTAAACCAAGGAGGTCCAAGTGATCCTAACTTACTGCAGCACTTTTGGAACTGAAGAGGACAGGCTGACCTTGTAAACAGAGCAAAGCGTGGTGATACGTGGTTAGAAAATAAAGCAGTTTTACTTTGCAGCACTTGTGAAAACTCTCCTTTACTACACCATTGCAGCCATCTCGTGGCTCTGTCTCCTGCTCTTGAATTTCAGCTGTGCTTCGAGGAATGTTACAGGCAAATACTTTTGGTTGGGTTACCTTTAGTTGAAGTCAAGAACAACTCTGGCATGGGTCTACAGCTGCTGCAGCAAACTGGCTGCATGTATAACTAGAACATCAAGATTAGAATGAAGCGGTTTACGTTTCTTGCTCTGGTCCTCAGCCCATTGTGGGCGGAGTTATGCAGATCAAAAAGCTACAGCTTTTACCCGACATGCCGAGAAGAAAGAATCAGAATGCTGACAATTCTTCCACAGTTAAGGAATGAATGCTGGCACAAATCCTCTGAGTGTGTCAAATAGAAACAAACGGCAGTGTAACGCAAACTACATGAGATGTTTCAAAGCCACCTAATTTCCCATGTGCTGTTGTTAAAAGAGTTTCACCTCAACGTAACAATAAAGCACATCAGCTGGGTAGGGAGGCGTGCAAGTGAGCTGGGAGTTATCGCTTCTCGGCCTTTGGCTAAGATCAAGTGTAGTATCTGTTCTTATCAGTTTAATATCTGATACGTCCCCTATCTGGGGACCATATATTAAATTGATTTTTGGAACAGGGAGATGGAATAGGGGCTTGCTCCGTCCACTCCACGCATCGACCTGGTATTGCAGTACCTCCAGGAACGGTGCACCTCGGGGAGAAACTTCTAAGGTGAAAAACAGAGATGAGGTTGCCCATGCTAAACAAGATACGTATACTGTTGGAGCAAGTTCTTTCTGCTTCACTCTTGGTAGCGCCCCCCACCTTGTCTGACTGCAGTGCCAGCACCGCCTCAGCTAGGATGTTCTGTTCTTTTACAGCCATGTGTGTGAAGGCAATGTTACCTCATCTCTCTCTCTCTCTCTCTTACCCCTGGCTCCCTTCATTCTCACCCGGTGTCCTTCTCCTGCTAAAATGATGAGTATGATGGCGCTGTACTCCTGTTCTCTAGTACTGTATTTGTTTTGATTCCCGGACTATTCTTCTGGTGGAGAGCCAGTCTAACGCTGGGCCTTCCCTGTGTACTTGACCGACAGCGGAGGCAGTAGAGCCTAGTGTTTGAGCACAGTGCAGCAAGCTGGAGACCCATCAGATCCAGGGTTGAATCCTGCAACCAGCACTTATGTACTGGGTGACCCTAAGTATGTCACTTACCCTCCTCTGCTGATTTCTCTCCTTTCTGTACCTAGGACAAACATGCGAATGTGCCAGCAGATAAAGGTCTTACAGTCTATCTAGTCTACTGGAATGAGCAGTTCCTCTGCATTTACAGAGGGCAATGCCCCTCCCCATATTGCAGTGTCACTGATGAATATGTTAAACAACACCGAGCACAGAGCCCTGCGGACCCCACTGGTCACAGGCCTAGCTTCTCAGAATCACACCACTACGCTTTGGCTTCTGTCATCTAGTCAACTTCTGACCCACCCAACAGGTTTAGTCCCCACCCCTACGTGTTGTAGCTTCCTGACCAGTCTCCTGTGAGGTACAGAGTCGAAGGCCTTGCTGAGGTCCAGATATGGGATATCGTCCAGTGTCCCTTGGCCACTGCCCTGGTGACCCAGTCAAAGATGTCAACTAGGTTTGTCTGGCAGGACCTCTCAGACAAAAACCCATGCCGTCTCACGTCCTGGCGCCTTTTATCCTCCAAAAGCTCACCAGTCTCACTTTCAGGAAGGACTCCCATCAGCTTGCCCACTGTTGAGATCAGACTGACTGGGCTGTAGTTCCTTGTTAATCCTGCAGCCCACTTTGTGGCGAGGCACCACATGTGCTGTTCTCAATCCCAGGGCATGATCTTGACTCAGAGAGGTGTTAAACAGGTCTGCCAGGGCCCCTCCACCAGTTCCCTAGAACCCTTGCGTGCATGCCATCTGACCCTTGGTATTTATCCATGTTCGGTGCCCTTAAACACCCGTCCAGCATGAATGATGCCATCTGTGACTTTCGCCTCTCTATCCCCACCTTCCCGCTTCCCTGTGGTACTGGTCCGCCCTTCTCTAGTGAAGACTGAAGTACCTCCTCCTTCTTCACTACTCTCTGCCAAACCACCCTGCTTTTCTAATTATTCCTTTTCCCCTTAGATACTGGAAGAATGCCTTCTCCCTCTTTTTAGACCCTGTGCTAGCTGCATTTCCTTTTTAGCCTTTGCCACCCTAACTGCTCCTTAAGTGTTGTGGGCACAGCTGATGGCTGCAGCCAACTCTTCACAGCTGTAAAGTGCCTTTGGCATACTGTGTGTCAGAAAGGCAGGACTGTTTATAAAACCGAATTCCTCTCCTTCATAAAAAGGCATTTGTGCTGGATGAGGCAGAAAACCCAGCAGCTTGTCCATGGCTTTCTTTTGTGAAAGGTTTGGCTAATGGAGCATTTGAAATGCAGTTACGGCAGGCCACAAATAGGTGGCGATGCAGAGCTGCTTGAACTCGGAAAGCAGTAGTTCCAGTAAACAAGAAGGGCAAATCGTAAAGGTTTGGTTTTGGAGCATCTCTCCAAACCCCCTTACATACCTGAAAGCCTCTGTCCCAATGCAAGGGGATGGAAATTCTTGTGCAAGGCAGCCTGACAAGGCTTCACCTGGTTTTCAGTAAGACTTTCGACAGCGTCACATAGGAAACTAGTAAGCAAGTTGGATACCTTAGGAGCAGGTCCAGAGGTGGTAAACTGGACAGGAAATTGTGTAGGGGATGGGTGACAAGAGGTGTTGGTAACGGAGTTCAGACCGAGAAGGAAGGGTGGCCAGCCAGGTGCCACAGGGCTCAGTGGTGGGAGTGGTCATCTTTGATGTCTTATAAGTGACAGTGCAAAGGTCCTGGAAGAAAAGGTCTGCCTTTGTACGGATGACACTAACATCTACAGTAGGGTGGACTCTCGGTGGGGTGGTGTGTGGAAAGGATGAGCAGAGGCTGGAGGAGGGTCAGGAGTATGGCAGCTTGGTTGCAACTGAAAAAG
Source organism: Neoceratodus forsteri (assembly GCA_016271365.2). Lineage (NCBI taxonomy): Eukaryota > Metazoa > Chordata > Ceratodontiformes > Ceratodontidae > Neoceratodus > Neoceratodus forsteri. The sequence continues at coordinate 368,305,694 of CM028132.1, read as the reverse complement.
TGCAAAATAATGCACTTGTAGCACAGAAACCCTAGGGCGGAGTAAAAAGATTTAGTGGTACTGCCGACTGCCAAGCAGGAAAGAGACCTGGGGTTAATTATATCTGATGACCTAAAGATGGCCAGGCAGTCTGGAGGGCTGTTGGGATGCTGGGGTGCATAGGGAGGAGTATCACCAGCAGAAAGAGGGGGGTGGCATTGCCTCTATAGAGGTCACTGGTAAGACCCCATCTAGAGTGCTGTGTCAAGCTCTGGCGACCACATCTCTGGAAGGACATAGACAGAATGGAGGCGGTGTAGAGGTAGGTCAGTAAAATGATGCAGGGTTTGCATTGTCGTCGAGTCACAGGTCAGGCAGCATAGGAAATAACAGAAAAGAAATGAAAATTGTTCAGTATAACTATTTGCAAAGGCTGTACAAATAGAGAACACAATGTCCTCAGTCTGAGGCTGTCTTGATTCCAAGTTTGTGTGTCCCCAGCCAATGATTGCTGCTCTTTTATAAGAGGTCTTTGCCTGGTAATTAACTTTCATTTAACCTCAGCTTGTTATCATACATCCTGTTTCTCATAAATGTGTTAGAACTTTTGTCAGTTTCATTGCACGTGCAACAAACTAGAACATGGTATCCCAGAACTGACCTCCTGTTGACAGCTCTTCAAAAGAGTTTGCAAACGAGCCTGAGGGGAGTTCAAACTACATCTCAGTTTAGCCCCCTAAATTCCAAATGGCTTTTTTGCAGTCATTTCAACAGTATAACTATAGACAGTTTCAAACAAAGGGAGTCCAGTATGACTTACAGTTTCACACAAAGATTCACATTTTTTTTTTATAACCGCAGATACGCAAGGAGGAAGAAAAGACAGACCCAGCAAGTGAAGGCAGGGCGATAGCGAAAGGCGGAGAATCGAGAGTCTGTAGGAGTGATCAGTTCTTGGGTCTCACGAGAACATTTGGTCGCGCAACCAGACAGACAAAAGACAGAAAAGGAGAGGACCGAACAGATCCTTGCTTTTAACTCTTTCTACATAACAGATGCGACAGGGCCCTCTTCAACCCTGTCACATGCATCCAAAGCACTACAAGGAGAGACTAAAGGAGCTCGATATGTGCATGCTGGAGGAGGGAGAAGGGGGCTATGATAGAGAGACTTTTAAGCACTTTGTGGGGGTAAAAACGATAGAGGAGAGAAGCATTTTTTTTTTTTTTTTTTTTGTGTGCTCAAGAGCATGGGACGTGCTATGAAGCTGGAGGGGGACAGATTCAGGAGGGATGTGAGGAAGTACTTCCTCATAGAAGGAGTTGTGGATTCCTGGAACAGCCTTCCAGCAGAGGCTTTGGGGGCGAAAACAGTGGTGGGATTCAGGAATGCATGGGATAGGCACAAGGGAATCATGGCGGAATGGAAGGGGGAATGGGAGGAAGAGCTGTGGATCAGGTAGGGTCTGCGGCGATAACGTAGGTAGGGGAAAACTGGTCTGACTGAGTGGACCAAGCGGTCCTTATCTGTCATCAAATTCTTTGTTTCTTGCAGAACAGACACCGCCTTCTGAACGGTCTTGTACATCTGATCCAGTGTAGGCTGAGAATGACATACTACAGAGCTACAGACACGTGTTTCAACCTGTTGAGACTCTTCAGTGCTGTGCAGTCGTTTGTAATAAAAAGTTTGTCAATACCAGGGAAGCCACTGTAGGCAGTCCTGAGAAAGCAAATGATGTTTGCATTAATTTACAGATTTTTCCCCAGGAAGACGGTGCTGAGCTGTAATGGCTCGCTTGCAGATACATCCTGAGGAAAGGGTGCAGGGAGTGTGAACGAAAGTTTTCTCTGTAGCATCTTCTAACAATAGAGTCAAAGAGTAAAATAATTATAAATTGCCACAGGCAAGAATCACGGGAAAGTACCAGATGAGTGACCAGGAAAAGTGGGAGAATTTATGCTGCATACAACACCGCAGTCGACAGGCAGGCCTGGTTACTATAACAGCTTTAAATAGGAGCAGCCACGTGGGGCTGCAGCAAGGCCAGCAAAATCATGGCCTGCATCAAGAGAAAGTTCTGAATCAGTTCGAGAGATATTATAATGCCCCTCTGCAGCTCCACATCGAAAGCAGTGTGCAGTTCTGGTCGACCTTTGTAAGGAAAGAGATAGACACGCTAGAGAACGTACAGAGGAGAGCAACCTGTGTAGTTAAAAGTCTGGAAAACATCGCAGAGGAGTCTCGGCTGAGAGAACAGGTGCAGTTTTCAGCAGAAATAAGAAGAATCAGAGTGACACCTCACACTCTGCAAATATCTGAAAGGCATAACACTGTCAGACCAAACTCTGCTCTTCAGGATGCACAAGGGTGGAGAATAAGGGGACACACCATTCCACTGAAAGCAGGGAGACTCCGGGAAGCGTCAGGAAGAACTACTTCAGAGAACGGGTGGTAGACACATGGACTAGGCTTCCAGAGCAGGCGATGTCTGCGATGTAATATCCTACATGCTCGCACTTGCAAGTACTTTGAAGATAAAGGGTGAGTGCAATCCCACTGAGCTGGGAGGAGGGAGGAAGTGACAGACTAATAGCTCTTTCTTCCTCCCTAGAGCTGTATGTAAATAAAAGCTGATAAAGCGGACCGAGATTTGAAATGCAGATTTGCTATTTTACCTTATTTGATAGCACACTTTCAAGATGCCTCATAAGGTACTGTAATGTTTGGAGAAATTGGTAGAATGGGCAGTTTTGTTGTTTAAAACTATAATGATGGGACATTTTTTTTGGGATGTCAGCTTTAGAAGCAGAACACGGACACTTTCAGGTCACACCAGGAGAGGGAACCTGTGCAAATGCACTAACTGAGTGTTTCCTGTGGAACCCTTTTCAGAGTAGCACTAGTTTATTTTCCCAGAGGAATGTTTTTGCAGGGTACAGGGTTCCTCCTGAGGGAAGAGGCGCTAGCTGTGGTATGTTTGAAAATCCCCAAAGTAGGCAAACTTTCATCTATCTGTGAAAGTATTTTGCCTTGCCTTCATCTCATAAAGTCTCTAGTACATCCGTACAGAATGTAAAGGTTGGACTTGCTGAAGTAGACCCTTTGTAACGTGAGGAGAGTTAGGAGTACTCTTAGTTTCAGTAAACCAAGGAGGTCCAAGTGATCCTAACTTACTGCAGCACTTTGGAACTGAAGAGGACAGGCTGACCTTGTAAACAGAGCAAAGCGTGGTGATACGTGGTTAGAAAATAAAGCAGTTTTACTTTGCAGCACTTGTGAAACTCTCCTTTACTACACCATTGCAGCCATCTCGTGGCTCTGTCTCCTGCTCTTGAATTTCAGCTGTGCTTCCGAGGAATGTTACAGGCAAATACTTTTGGTTGGGTTACCTTTAGTTGAAGTCAAAGAACAACTCTGGCATGGGTCTACAGCTGCTGCAGCAAACTGGCTGCATGTATAACTAGAACATCAAGATTAGAATGAAGCGGTTTACGTTTCTTGCTCTGGTCCTCAGCCCATTGTGGGCGGAGTTATGCAGATCAAAAAGCTACAGCTTTTACCCGACATGCCGAGAAGAAAGAATCAGAATGCTGACAATTCTTCCACAGTTAAGGAATGAATGCTGGCACAAATCCTCTGAGTGTGTCAAATAGAAACAAACGGCAGTGTAACGCAAACTACATGAGATGTTTCAAAGCCACCTAATTTCCCATGTGCTGTTGTTAAAGAGTTTCCTCAACGTAACAATAAAGCACATCAGCTGGGTAGGGAGGCAAGTGAGCTGGGAGTTATCGCTTCTCGGCCTTTTGGCTAAGATCAAGTGTAGTATCTGTTCTTATCAGTTTAATATCTGATACGTCCCCTATCTGGGGACCATATATTAAATTGATTTTTGGAACAGGGAGATGGAATAGGGGCTTGCTCCGTCCACTCCACGCATCGACCTGGTATTGCAGTACCTCCAGGAACGGTGCACTCCGGGGAGAAACTTCTAAGGTGAAAAACAGAGATGAGGTTGCCCATAAACAAGATACGTATACTGTTGGAGCAAGTTCTTTCTGCTTCACTCTTGGTAGCGCCCCCCACCTTGTCTGACTGCAGTGCCAGCACCGCCTCAGCTAGGATGTTCTGTTCTTTTACAGCCATGTGTGTGAAGGCAATGTTACCTCATCTCTCTCTCTCTCTCTCTTACCCCTGGCTCCCTTCATTCTCACCCGGTGTCCTTCTCCTGCTAAAATGATGAGTATGATGGCGCTGTACTCCTGTTCTCTAGTACTGTATTTTTTTGATTCCCGGACTATTCTTCTGGTGGAGAGCCAGTCTAACGCTGGGCCTTCCCTGTGTACTTGACCGACAGCGGAGGCAGTAGAGCCTAGTGTTTAGAGCACAGTGCCGCAAGCTGGAGACCCATCAGATCCAGGGTTGAATCCTGCAACCAGCACTTATGTACTGGGTGACCCCAAGTATGTCACTTACCCTCCCTCTGCTGATTTCTCTCCCTTTCTGTACCTAGGACAAACATGCGAATGTGCCAGCAGATAAAGGTCTTACAGTCTATCTAGTCTACTGGAATGAGCAGTTCCCTCTGCATTTACAGAGGGCAATGCCCCCCTTCCCCATATTGCAGTGTCACTGATGAATATGTTAAACAACACCGAGCACAGAGCCCTGCGGGACCCCACTGGTCACAGGCCTAGCTTCTCAGAATCCCCCACTACCACGTTTTGGCTTCTGTCATCTAGTCAACTTCGACCCACCCAACAGGTTTAGTCCCCACCCCACGTGTTGTAGCTTCCTGACCAGTCTCCTGTGAGGTACAGAGTCAAGGCCTTGCTGAGGTCCAGATATGGGATATCGTCCAGTGTCCCTTGGCCACTGCCCTGGTGACCCAGTCAAAGATGTCAACTAGGTTTGTCTGGCAGGACCTCTCAGACAAAAACCCATGCCGCCTCACGTCCTGGCGCCTTTATCCTCCAAAAGCTCACCAGTCTCACTTTCAGGAAGGACTCCATCAGCTTGCCCACTGTTGAGATCAGACTGACTGGGCTGTAGTTCCCTTGTTAATCCTGCAGCCCACTTTGTGGCGAGGCACCACATGTGCTGTTCTCAATCCCAGGGCATGATCTTCGACTCCAGAGAGGTGTTAAACAGGTCTGCCAGGGCCCCCTCCACCAGTTCCCCTAGAACCCTTGCGTGCATGCCATCTGACCCTTGGTATTTATCCATGTTCGGTGCCCTTAAACACCCCGTCAGCATGAATGATGCCATCTGTGACTTTCGCCCTCTCTATCCCCACCTTCCCGTTTCCCTGTGGTACTGGTCCGTCCTTCTCTCTAGTGAAGACTGAAGTACCTCCTCCTCTTCTTCACTACTCTCTGCCAAACCACCCTGCTTTTTTAATTGGCGTTCCTTTCCCCTTAGATACTGGAAGAATGCCTTCTCCCTCTTTTAGACCCTGTGCTAGCTGCATTTTTAGCCTTTGCCACCCTAACTGCTCCTTAAGTGTTGTGGGCACAGCTGATGGCTGCAGCCAACTCTTCACAGCTGTAAAGTGCCTTTGGCATACTGTGTGTCAGAAAGGCAGGACTGTTTATAAAACCGAATTCCTCTCCTTCATAAAAAGGCATTTGTGCTGGATGAGGCAGAAAACCCAGCAGCTTGTCCATGGCTTTCTTTTGTGAAAGGTTTGGCTAATGGAGCATTTGAAATGCAGTTACGGCAGGCCACAAATAGGTGGCGATGCAGAGCTGCTTGAACTCGGAAAGCAGTAGTTCCAGTAAACAAGAAGGGCAAATCGTAAAGGTTTGGTTTTGGAGCATCTCTCCAAACCCCCTTACATACCTGAAAGCCTCTGTCCCAATGCAAGGGGATGGAAATTCTTGTGCAAGGCAGCCTGACAAGGCTTCACCTGGTTTTCAGTAAGACTTTCGACAGCGCGTCACATAGGAAACTAGTAAGCAAGTTGGATACCTTAGGAGCAGGTCCAGAGGTGGTAAACTGGACAGGAAATTGTGTAGGGGATGGGTGACAAGAGGGTGTTGGTAAACGGAGTTCAGACCGAGGAAGGAAGGGTGGCCAGCCAGGTGCCACAGGGCTCAGTGGTGGAGTGGTCATCTTGATGTCTTTATAAGTGACAGTGCAAAGGTCCTGGAAGAAAAGGTCTGCCTTTGTACGGATGACACTAACATCTACAGTAGGGTGGACTCTCGGGTGGGGGTGGTGTGTGGAAAGGATGAGCAGAGGCTGGAGGAGGGTCAGGAGTATGGCAGCTTGGTTGCAACTTGAAAAAGTGCAAAATAATGCACTTGTAGCACAGAAACCCTAGGGCGGAGTAGAAAAAAGATTTAGTGGTACTGCCGACTGCCAAGCAGGAAAGAGACCTGGGGTTAATTATATCTGATGACCTAAAGATGGCCAGGCAGTCTGAGGGCTGTTGGGATGCTGGGGTGCATAGGGAGGAGTATCACCAGCAGAAAGAGGGTGGCATTGCCTCTATAGAGGTCACTGGTAAGACCCCATCTAGAGTGCTGTGTCAAGCTCTGGCGACCACATCTCTGGAAGGACATAGACAGAATGGAGGCGGTGTAGAGGTAGGTCAGTAAAATGATGCAGGGTTTGCATTGTCGTCGAGTCACAGGTCAGGCAGCATAGGAAATAACAGAAAAGAAATGAAAATTGTTCAGTATAACTATTTGCAAAGGCTGTACAAATAGAGAACACAATGTCCTCAGTCTGAGGCTGTCTTGATTCCAAGTTTGTGTGTCCCCAGCCAATGATTGCTGCTCTTTTTATAAGAGGTCTTTGCCTGGTAATTAACTTTCATTTAACCTCAGCTTGTTATCATACATCCTGTTTCTCATAAAATGTGTTAGAACTTTTGTCAGTTTCATTGCACGTGCAACAAACTAGAACATGGTATCCCAGAACTGACCTCCTGTTGACAGCTCTTCAAAAGAGTTTGCAAACGAGCCTGAGGGGAGTTCAAACTACATCTCAGTTTAGCCCCCTAAATTCCAAATGGCTTTTTTGCAGTCATTTCAACAGTATAACTATAGACAGTTTCAAACAAAGGGAGTCCAGTATGACTTACAGTTTCACACAAAGATTCACATTTTTTTTTTTTATAACCGCAGATACGCAAGGAGGAAGAAAAGACAGACCCAGCAAGTGAAGGCAGGGCGATAGCGAAAGGCGGAGAATCGCGAGTCTGTAGGAGTGATCAGTTCTTGGGTCTCACGAGAACATTTGGTCGCGCAACCAGACAGACAAAAGACAGAAAAGGAGAGGACCGAACAGATCCTTGCTTTTAACTCTTTCTACATAACAGATGCGACAGGGCCCTCTTCAACCCTGTCACATGCATCCAAAGCACTACAAGGAGAGACTAAAGGAGCTCGATATGTGCATGCTGGAGGAGGGAGAAGGGGCTATGAACATGTGTGAACAAATAACTACAACGTGAATCAACATTTTTGCACCAAACCACAAGAAGGACATATTCTCCATCACATCAAACAAACCTTTAAGTGTTATAACCTAACTACTTGTAGTTTTTTCTCTATCCTTGAGCAAACCTTGTTTCAAAAACAGACAAAAATACATAAATTCAATATTTTATCAGTCCAAAACAGAAAACCAGAAGCCCGTATAAACAACACTCCCTCCTCCCTTTCCCACTGTCGCTCCATCATATATGCTGATGACCTGGTTCTCTATGTCACCTCTCGTTCTGTCCTGGACATTAATACCCACCTGTCCTCTGCATTCAAACAGATTCAGCACTGGCTCTCCTCCGCCTCACTAATTCTCAACCTACCTAAGACTCCGGCCATGCTTTTTGGGTCTGCTAGGAAAGTCTTTGCCAAGTCTATTAAGTTTCGTGTGCTCAGCTTTGACGGATCAGTAGTCACGTCTACTGACTTCTTCAGATACCTTGGAGTAACCCTTGATCCCATTCTTGATTTCTCTGTACATATAAACGATGCATGTAAATCTGTTAATGCCAAGTTAGGAGCAACCTACCGCATGCGTCTCTCCCTAACCCCCGCTGCCAGAATCTCTGTGGCGAGTGGGGTACTGCTTTCTAGGTTTCTGTATGCTCGCCCCACTCTCTCCCATGCAAACGATAGTGTCCTTAACAAATGGGACATCTCCTATAACAACATCTGTAGATTCACCCTCTCTGCCCCTCGACTGACCCACCATTGTCACCTATACTCCGCTTTGCACTAGCTGTTCCCCTAATCACAGCATTCCTTCTCTCTGGGTTGTTTTATTGACTCCATGAATAGGACCCCCTGCCCAGACTGCATTGGGGCCATGCTCAGCCCGTACACTAAGATCATCTAATCAACCTCTGTTCTCCATCCCTCACTGCTCAACTAAAATGGGGAGCAAGCTTTCTCCACTTCACCCCTAAATTCTGGAACTCTTACCTGCCAACTTAAAGGGCCTTATCTCACTCTGCCTTTAAATCTGCACTTTCTTCCTACCTTCATGCATTTGATTCCTGTCACTGTACCTAATCTTCCCTGCTTATCCTTACTCTGCTCTACCTGGTCTCATTGAACTGTACTGTATTGCCTGCCTGTATCGAAGGTCCCATCCATCCCTGCGTGGATGGCTGCTGCTGATGTTATACCTTGAGTCTCTTGTGGGGTCCAACATTGTTTGTGGCAGCTATTTGTCATTGCTTTTTATGATTTATTCAACGTAATGACTGTTTCTATTGATGCCTGTAATGCTAACTATTTGTACCTGTTTTGTGTTAACTTTCCTGTTTATGTACTGTATTCTCCCAGTTCGTGCTTGAAAATAGGCAGGTCTATTGCCTAATGCACTTACCCGGTTACCAAAACCAAATAAATAAATAATGTGTCCCATTAGTAGACTCCAAATAACAAAACGGCTCCACTGGACAGAGTCTGCTCGGTGTAATAAATACTACAGCAAAAAGCAAATACCGGCACTGCTCAACTGCACATGAAAAAGGCTTTATTAAAGTTTAAAACATACCACCACAGCAAGGGTCATCCACAAACCCCGAACCGGTTTCACAATCAATGCATTATTGATGTTTTGTGATGACCCTTGTTGGCAGTAGCTGTTTAAACTTTAATAAAGCCTTTTTCACCATTATTGAGTGGTGCTACTATTTGCTTATTGTTGTCACATTAGACACTAGGACTGAGATGATGCATTGAATCTTATAGTCCTAAGGTCTCAGACATCAAGTTTATAAGCATTTAAAATGGCCTTTTAAAGAAACCCCAACATAACCCCAATATACAGGCACTACGTTGCATATAGCCCCCCCCCATAGGAGTTATGTTAATATCCCTTTAAGAGTGTCTATCAACCTCTAGGCTGAGGCCAGTTTCTATGCCCTTGGAGGACTAGGTCAGCTGGTCTGCCCTGGCAATCCAATGGAGAGAATTCAGTGTTCTCTGCTGATGGGCAGAGATTTTGCTGAGTCAGAGCTGGTGGGTGGCAAGAGCCTGGCACACTGTACCAGCTCCTTTACCTGTAAGTTTCTCTATGGAACCTGGCATTGAGAATAAGTGCCCAGTAGTGGTGATGTCAGTCTTCTACAGCTGCTGGGGAGGTGTCCCTCTCCAGTAGGAGAAAATCTGTTTTCAGAGAAATTTAGATGGTCTGTCTGTGAGGAAGTTGGAGCCAGCAAATTCTTGGGCACAATACCTGAGGTAATGTTTAAGCTTTATTAAAGTGTGAAGTGACTGTGTTTGGCACTCCACAATGCCCTCCCTCCTCAAGAGAGGATAGCATCTGATGCAAACTCCTGTCAGCCAATGGGAGTTTACCTCAGAAAGAATTCAGTGTGGGCTGGATTAGCAATGTATAAGATTTGTGGAGCTCATTGGTACCTCAGCTGTACCCAGGTGGGCATAGGTGTCTGTGGCCTCAGAGGTAAAGAACTTAGTGTGAAAGTGAAAGGATATGCTCTGTAGGAGAACAGAGTACATATCTGAAATGTGTCACAGCATGGAGTCAGTTCAGTCTGTGCCAGCCAGTGAAACTGTGGAAGTAGCCACGTGGCTAGCAAATATCAAAAAAGGGCTACAAGAAGCCAGCAGGTTTCCACACAAGCTGCAGGGGTAAGGAACTCTGTGACTTTATGGCCTCCTTGGGCCCATGCAGTACTGAAAATAAAGGGCCCAACAGGGCTGAAGCCAGCCCAGAAGAAGTGTGAACAGATAATGGTCCATCTGTAGTAATGAGGGAAAAAATTAACCATGCCAGCTGGATGAAAGTGCCATCTTGTATTGAGCTCAAGTAGAAAAACTAAAGGATCCAGTCTAATTTTGAAAATAACTCCTGCTTGGACATTTGTGATTTATGCCTCCAAGTTCTGCTAACCCCTTTATGCCACAGCTTAGCTAGACCTTGGGCACATCACTCGTGGCTGACCTTGTCTGTACAGGGAACAGGGTGGGCATTAGGGTTGACAACCCCAAGAAGACCCCACCACTGATTCACTAAGACTCCAGAGACCCAAAATCCTAATGTTTGTTCCTTTTGCTGCTTGGTGGGTGGGAGTGGGGAGTTAGGACTGGAAACTCTAATGTCATATTTCCCTACTTTTGTGGTGTTAAGTTTCCATAACTGGTGCATTTACAAAGTTTTTTCAAAGACTATATACATATATTATATATATACATACATATACATACATACATATAGTCTACCCTTGCAGGATAGGCATGCCCCTCACTAAAGGGAGGGTGAGGGGCACTGTCACTAAGTGGCTACCTGGCCTCTTGCCTAATGAAACTTAGGGACAAACACTGGGTGAAATACAAGGCCTCCAGTGACAGGTTTGACTTTCTGGAATACAGGCAGCTTAGAAACACATGTAAATGGGCTATCCACTCTGCTAAGAGTGATTTCTGTAAATCCTCCCTGGAAGCCCAAGCCAAAAACCTGAGGAGCTTCTGGTGCAACATCAAAAACACTGTAAGTGGTTCTGCCAGTGCACAGGTCACTGACATGCAAATTGGCGGGGTCATCTGTAACAGCACCATGACTATCGCTAATGCCTTCAACTCCCAGTTCTCGGATCTGTCTGCCTACACCTCCCTATCCCCTGACTCCAAGGTGCTGGGCCCCTCCTGTAGTGATGTGATCCTCGCTCCCGACATGGAATCTCCTTGCTGGACTTTCCTCTCATTCTGGTGCAGGGCATGACAACCTAGAGCCAAAACTGCTCTGTCTGGGGGCCCCTTACTTGCCCGTCCCATCTCCCATATCCTAAATGCTTCTCTTATTTGTGGAACCATTCCTGATATATGGAAGGTGGTTTGAGTGGTCCCAGTTCTCAAGCATGGTGATCCTAGAATTCTTGAAAATTATCATCCCATAGCTATCTTGTCAGCTGTTGGCAAGTTGCTTGAAAAGGTGGTTGCCTCCCAATTCACGCATTACATACATACATAACTATGACCTTCTCTCCCCAGTGCAACACAGTTTCCGAAAAGGGCACAGCACCTCTACTGCCCTAGCTCAGGTTACCTCGGAGATCAGAGCAGCTGCTGATCAAGGCAAACTTACCAGTGCCATCTTTGTTGATCTTTCAAAAGCCTTTGATCTGATTGACAACTCACTCCTGTGCTCCACCCTCTGGTCCTTTGGCCTCCCTCCTTCAGTCCATGCCTGGTTTGCCAATTACCTCTCTGGTAGGCAGCAATACATTAATTTCAACAAGGTCCTCTCCAGGCACACACCTGTTAACAGTGGGGTGCCTCAAGGGTCTGTTCTAAGCCCTATACTGTTTTCCCTTTTTGTCAATGAGCTGCGCTCGGTCCCAGTCCATGGGCACCCCACCCTGTATGCGGATGACCTTGTTATCCTTACCAGTTTCCAAACTTCCCAGGACAACAATGTCATCAGTTCCAGACTTTTGTTTTTCTACTTTCTGTTTATCCACCTTCTCACCCCGAAGCTACGCTTCTTCGAGAGACACCAACCACCACCCCCGTGACTTGCCTTACCTGATTCCCCAGGAGTTACCCCCATGGAGCTGTGGCTACACTCCCCAGGCAGGTACAGGACGGGACCCGAACATCACGATGATTCAATGTCTCGTCGGGGTCCCCCGGTGGTCAGGCAGGCAGTTGCCATTAGGGTCGGTGTTCTTGGTGCTCCATCTACCCATGCTCCAGTGGTGGTTTTTTTTCCCCTTTCTGAGGGTAATGCCCTGATGTCAAACCATTACACCAACGACCGCCACTTCCAGCCTCTCTTATACATGCTCCTGCACTTGCTGTTCCTCTGGCCTCCGCCAGAGGCCAGCACACCGTGGCAAATGTCCCCCTCCCCCGGGAGAGGAGCTGTCCTTGGGTGCTCAACTTTCCCTCCCTGCCGATCAATTTCAGACTTAACTCTGACTTTGACTGCATGCAGTCATGGCTAAAGAACCACAAGTTAGCCATCAACCTCAAGAAAACCCAAGCCATGCTCTTTGGCTCCCTGGCCAAATTAAGAGCTGCTTTGCTCCTCTGAAAATCACTGGACCTGATGGTACCTTTACAAGTTGCTGACCCCTTCAGTTATCTGAGGGTAACCCTCGACCTAACCTGACCTCTCTCTGCACATACACAATATATGTAAGCTTTAAACTGCCGTTGGGCTTGGTTTATAGAGCCAAAAGTTGCCCTCACCCCTGTAGTGCGACTTCCCTTGCAAAGGGTCCTACTTCCTGTGCCTGCCTACAGACTCTCCCTTTCACATGCCCCAAAACCTGGCTCAAAATGGGCGACTGCTGACAATAATATATGTCATTTTTGTTTGTTTTATTTTTAGTTTTGTTCTTTTTGTCCCTGCTGTCAGCCACGATCATCCGCCAGGTCACGGCACACCGACTTCCACCTCTGCGCCGTGATCTTCCCCTGAGACTCCTAACTTGCCCCTCAGAGGATGGGGTCACCGTACTGGCCAAGTGCTGCAAACCAGTAACTAACTGGAGGAGCTGGTTAGGGAGGCTAATTGAAGCCAGATGCTGGCTTCACAGAGATGGCTGACAGCTGGGTTTCTTCCCCATTTTTTACTTGAGGGGGACGTGCAAGATGTCCTGCATCCGCCCCACCTCCTCGGGTACTGTTGCATGATGGTAGCTGTGGTGCACCTGGCTTCTGCCAGGGTCTGTCAAGCACCGATGGGGTCCCAACCCTCCCGGAGAAGGAGAGTAGTCCTTGGATGCTCCATCCTTCTTGCCCGGCCTGGCCCTCCAGCGACCCAAGTCCATTCCCGAACCCAGGTTGCGGCATCATGAGTGGAAATATAACTGCTGCGTGACAGGCCGGCTTCACAATGTGTTGTTTTATTCTGTCACCCCTTGCCTCAAGCATCACTGTGTACTGTACACAGGCTTGGTGGGTTCTTCCCCGACAACCATTGCATCTTTGTAATGGGAAACCTCATTGACAACATTGTCAGTACAGCCATTCCCCCCGCACTTGCTGAACTACTGTAGCCCGCTCACCCTCCCTACCCGTTAAGATCCATTCCCTAACTGGGGATTGGACTTTTGCCGTCCTCACACCCAGAATGTGGAACTCCTTCCCTGTGCGCATATATGTTCTGCCCCTCTCATTATTGTTTCAGATCCTCTCTTTGGGGTTTCCTGAACCAAGCCTCCCCCTTTCTCTGTTCCTAGTGATCCCTTCCCTCTCCTCTGGGGAGTCCTGTGACGCATGGCCCGTACAAGGAATCGGCTTGTGTCAATGAATCAACGATGCAGATGAATCTGAGTCTTCTGACCATGTTATGTTTAATGCGCTCTTGTTTTATGTATATGTTATGCTCAATGCTCTCTTGAGTTAAGAAATACTCTGTTCTGATCTAATGACCCCTCTCGTAACTCTCGAAGTGTTCTACTTCATATGTCTTGCTATTTTTGTGACTGCTTCACCCACTGTCATGTAACTGCAAACTGAGTATCCTACTATATATGTCCAGATGCTGTCTATTGTTATGACTGTTTTTTTACCCTGTATCCTGCTATGACCATGTATTGTTTTGCCTGTACCTTGTAATCCTCCGGTCGCACCTGAAAATAGGCACGTGACTGTTCAGTGTGCTTACCTGGTAAACAGACGCTAAACCAATAAATCTATAGTTCACCTATCTAGTTAACAAAAACTAAATAAATCATTATAAAATGGGCAGAAAAATCCTGCTATCGGATTGGTCAGTTTGTGCTTTTATCCACAAGTATATCTCACAGCCCATACAGGGATAGAGTCCCAGCTTTTTTGTTTAAATCTAAGGTTTTTGGTCTTTTTGTCTTTGGGTCCATGTTATAATCACAATAATGCACTCCAGGGTATGTGCTGTTTTGATTTACCCACTTCTCAAGTGGTTTATAGCACTTGGCTGCACCTCAGGCCACACCACTCCTACCACATTGCACCACACCACACCAGGCTGGGGTAAATTGCACAGCACATATCCTGCCATACAGTACTGCTTAAATACATTCTGAGTTTTTCACACCCCCCAGTACTGGGGTCATCCCAACCACGTCTTGTCATCTAGTGCTGCTCCAATGGTTGGCTAGTAGGTGGCACCTTGGTGCTGAGTGGCCTGTACCCTTTCTCCCAGGTAGCTGAGCTCCTCACTTTCAAGTGCTGTTGGCTCTGATAGTACCAGGGTGCAGCACTTGAGTCCACCTATGAATCTGGTCACCCAGTTGGTGGCGTGGGATGCGTCCACTGGAGTGCATCTCCGGGGGACAGTTTTTCAATAAAGTTATACATGCTGATCTCTTTTAGATAACACAAAAGCTGGTCAACCATGATGTTCTGGGGAGTGCATTTAATCAATAATACACCCCAGGGTGTGGTATGTCATGGGATACCGTCATGCCTTGGGTGCATTGTGAGGCATAAGGCCAAGTCAGACAAATCTAATCGATTTCTTTGACTGGGTGACCAAAGTAATAGACCAGGGAGGGGCTGTGGATATGGTCTACCTAGACTTTAGCAAGGCATTTGACACAGTCCCGCACAAAAGATTAATAATCAAGTTAGCCAGCCTAGGTGTGGGTCCCAGGGTGGTAGCCTGGGTAGAAAACTGGCTGCACAACAGGACACAGAAGGTAATAGTGAATGGAACACATTCTGAAGAAAGGGGGGTTAATAATGGAGTACCTCAGGGCTCAGTACTGCGTCCAGTCCTCTTTAACGTCTTTATAGGTGACATTGCAGAGGGTCTGGAAGGAAAGGTATGCCTCTTTGCGGATGACACAAAGATCTGTAACAGAGTTGATACACAAGGGGGGGTAGAAAGGATGAGAAGGGACTTGGCAAGGTTGGAGGAATGGTCAGACATATGGCAACTTAGATTCAATGCAGAGAAGTGCAAAGTAATGCACCTGGGAAATAAAAATCCAGGAGAAGAGTACACAATAGCAGGGGAGGTACTAACAACAACAATAATAGAAAGGGATCTGGGTGTAGTCATATCAGATGACCTAAATGTGGGTATGCAATGTGAGAAGTCAGTATGAAAGCCAGGGGGATACTGGGATGCATAGGGAGGGGCATCACAAGTAGAAACAGGGAAGTGGTTATCCCTCTATACAGACAGTTGGTGAGACCCCATCTGGAGCACTGCATGCAGTTTTGGAGACCTCATCTACGCAAGGACATAGACAGGATGGAAGCAGTCCAGAGAGGGCAACTAAAATGGTGCAGGGTCTACATCAGAAACCATATGAAGAGAGACTGAGAGAGCTTAATATGTATACCCTTGATGAAAGGAGGGACGGGGACATGATAGAAACTTTTAAGTACCTCAAGGGAATCAACAAAGTCCAGGAGGTAGCATCTTTCAGAAAAGTAATGTAAGAACAAGGGGCACAATTTAAAGTTAGAGGGGACGGCTCGGGCAATATGAGAAATTCTTTTCATGAGAGAGTGGTGGACGCATGGAACTGCCTTCCTGGAGAGGTTGTGGGTCTAAAACATTGGAGGAATTCAAACATGCATGGGACAGACATAAGGCAATTATAGTGGGGGTTGCAGGAAATAGGCTGTTGGTTAACTAGAATCTGCAGCTTATCCAATAGGTGGAAATGGGCAGACTGGGTGGGCCAAGTGGTCTTTATCTGCCGTCAAAGTCTATGTTTCTATGTAAGTGTCTCATGCAGTCAAGAAGTGACAATATCCATGATCTACAAACCCTAAAGTGTATTATGTTGCTTGCATGCATGTGCATGAAACATATAGCCATCATCGAGTTTTAGGAGGTGTGTCAGCCCGTCTTCCAATGCAGTCAGTGTGTTTGCAGGCGACCCCAGTTCCCAATCACTGCTGCAACTGTCTATGACAAGCTGAAAATACAGTGGCATACAGTTGAAGAGCTCCGCTTCAGTGAGCAGAACTCTTCCCCCACACACACATACGCGCCGCGACGCTAAGCACACCGCGTGCTCATGCGCCTTCCCCTCACTGTACGGGCCGACGGGGTGCCCAGTCCCCCGCCTGCTCCACGCCCCCAAGCATCCAGGTGACATGCTGGGAGCCCACCCCAGCGTGGCAAAATCATATTATGGCGGCGGGGTTCACAATCCCCCATCGGCTCCCATAAATCCCAAGTACAGGGTGCCACGCTGGGAGCCCACCCCAGCGTAGCAACAAATGCCATGATGGCGGGGGTGCCCAATCCCCATTGGCTCTACGCCCCCAGTTATCCTTTCTGCCATGCTGGGAGGCCATCCC
The DNA here is from genome assembly GCA_016271365.2 of Neoceratodus forsteri. Taxonomy (NCBI): domain Eukaryota; kingdom Metazoa; phylum Chordata; order Ceratodontiformes; family Ceratodontidae; genus Neoceratodus; species Neoceratodus forsteri. Next base: position 368,288,973 of record CM028132.1, on the reverse strand, counting down.
AGCGTGGCAAACGTCTCTCGTCGTCATTAAAAAAAAAAACTGTAAAGAAAAAAACAGTCCCACGCAGTCTCCCTGCCTCCCCACAACCCGCACCCACCCACTGCGTACCCCGCCTCCCCACACCCCCCTCACCCCATACTTACCTCCGGAGTCCGGCATGACGATCTTCGGTGGACTGGGAACACATCTGCACTCTTCAAAGCCGACCGCGAACTTGAGGAAATGCCGGTAAGCTGTATAATGGGCTAGATAGGGGTTTCAACTTTGTTGCATATCTCAGGCATTTTTTGGAATTTTTGCACCAAATTTTCAACATGGGGTTTTGGGATACCGTCTCATAGAATTCTTGCACTGTCATGGGCGTTACTCTGGCCAAGGGTGATTGCGCCACTACGTGAAATCACCTTTCTGGAACAATTAACAAAGCGACACTGCCAGTGTTCATAAGGTGGGCTCTCAAAAAGCCTATTTTAATTTGGTGGAATTTTAAAACTCGACTTTGTTTCTGGCGTATGCAGCAGTTCCTATGCACGCTGGTAAACTTCTTGAAATTTCAATATTTTCACTCAGATTTTCAACATTGCCATTTTAACACACCTCCTATGAGCAGTACAGCTGTCATTTTCACATCTCACCGAAAACAGTTTCGCTCATGTAGCGCATAATGGCGCAGCTAGTGTGCAAAATCAATGTATGGGACACATTAAGAAAATCACAGTGACACTGTTCATGAACAGAGGTCTTAAATGGCTATGTTGAAAATTTGGTGAAAAACTCCTAAAATGACTGTTTCACAGTGTGCATTACGCAGTTCTCATAGCAGCTACGTAAGTTCGTGAATTTTCAATATTTGCACTCCAATGACTTCAAATTCTAAACAGCACATAGAAGCAAGCAACATTCGGCATTGACAAATGCTTGTTTTATTATGTAATGGATGTATGTTTTATGTATTAAACAGTAAAAAGTTTTATAAATGTTGTATGGTGTTTTGTGTATATGTATGCACTAAAAATTTGTTTTGTTATGTTCTGTTTTGAAAAGTAGGTGGTGCTGTTCGGAAGGTTATTGTGGACTGTGGGGTAGGAATATTTGAGCAGGTAAAAAAACTGTTTACTGGAACTTTCCTTACAATTACTGTGCTGGGATTCCATCACGGTTAAGAAGATGTCTCAGCCAATCAAGTTGCTGGATTATTTAAATCCATTGCATAATAACAAACATTTGCAGTTAAAAGGTTGCGCAAGCAACCTTCCATATTCTGTCTAAATTTTAAATTCAAGTCTCTATTTCAGGATAAACAGGAGCTCTACCTTTCAACAATTAATTTCCTCTTACAGCTGTTCGGTGGCTGCTGTGTTCCTAAGTTTGTTTGGAACATACCAAATGGGATTCTGAGGGTAGGGACATGTTTTATCAAATCCAAGTGTTTTAATATTTTGTGATTACAAATTGAAAGAGTACTTATTTAACAATAATAATTGTTAATGACTTATAGCAAATTAAATGTTGTCACGCTCATCATTTAAAAAGGTTCTTTCTTATAATGTTGCAAGAATATGGGAGCGAAGGAAGACCAAGGGAGGGATAGTGAGGCTTAATAAAGGGGAGAGAGGGTGGGCAGAGGGAGACTGTGAAAAGTCAGAGATACTAAACAAATATTTTTGCTCAGTATTTACAAAGGAAGAGGGCCAGGGGAGGTACATAAAACAAACAGTAGTAACACTCTGGATACAGAAGTTGATACCGCCCATTTACAGAAGAAAGGGTTCTGAAAGAACTCTTAAAACTGAAGGTGGACAAAGCAATGGGGCCTGATGGGATTCATCCCAGAATTCTCAAAAGAACTAAGGGTAGAACTAGTGACACCACTGACTACCCTTTTAACAAATCATGGAGGATGGGATGGTACCTGAGGACTGGAGGAGGCAGATGTGATTCCCTTCACAAAAGTGGGAGCAAGGCAGAAGCAGGAAACTGTAGACCTGTTAGTTTAACCTCAGTGATAGGGAAAATATAGAATCACTTCTAAAGGAAAGAATTGTCGAGTATCTAGAGGCCAGAGGGGCACAGGACCCTAGGCAGCATGGATTCTGGCGGAAGGTCATGCCAGGCAGATCTGATAGATTTCTTTGACTGGGTGACCAAAGTAGTAGATCAGGAGGGCTGTGGACATGGCCTACCTAGACTTTAGCAAGGCATTTGACACAGTCCCACACAAGATTAATATACAAGTTAGCCAGCCTGGGAGTGGGTCCCAAGATGACAGCCTGGGTAAAGAATTGGCTGGAGAATAGGACACATAGAGTAATAGTAAATGGAGTCCACTCAGAAGAAAGGAGGGTTACTAGTGGGGTACTGCAGGGTTCAATATTAGGGCCGGTCCTCTTCAATGTCTTTATAAGCGACATTGCAGAAGGACTGGAAGGAAAAGCATGTCTCTTTGCAGATGACACTAAGATCTGCAACAGAGTTGATGCACAGGGTGGGGTGGAAAGGATGAGAAGGGACTTGGCAAGGTTAGAGGAATGGTCAAATGTATGGCAGCTTAGATTCAATGCTAAGAAGTGCAAGGTAATGCACCTGGGAAACAAAACCATAGGGGAAGAGTACACAATGGGGGGTGAGATACTAACAACAACAAAAATGGAAAGGGACCTGGGGGTAGTCATATCAGATGACCTAAAGATGGGCAAGCAATGTGAGAGGGCAGCAAGGAGGGCTGGGGGATACTGGGATGCATAGGGAGAGGCATCACCAGTAGAAAACAGGAAGTTATTATCCCTCTGTACAGACAACTGGTGAGACCCCATCTGGAGTACTGTTGCAGTTCTGGAGACCCAATCTCCACAAAGACATAGACAGGATGGAAGCTGTCCAGAGGAGGCAACTAAAATGGTGCAGGGTCTGCACGGAAGACATATGAAGAGAGACTTAAGGAGCTTAATATGTATAGCCTCGAGGAAAGGAGGAGAGGGGGACATGATAGAAACTTTCAAGTACCTCAAGGGAATCAACAAAGTCCAAGAGGGTAGCATCTTTCAAAAAAGAGGTGTGCAAGAACAAGAGGGCACAATTTGAAGATAGAGGCGGCTCAGAGGTAAGTTAAGAAGTATTTTTCACAGAGAGGTTGTGGATGCATGGAGCGGCCTTCGGAGGAAGGTTGTGGAGTCAAAATCAGTGGTGGAATTCAAGCATGCATGGGATAGTCATAAGGCAGTTCTGGGGGGTGGGGGTAGGAAGAAGTAGGCTGCTGGTTAACTAGGATCTGCAGCTTATCCAGTAGGTAGGGAAATGGGCAGACTGGGTTGGCCAAGCGGTCCTTATCTGCCATCAAATTCTATGTTTCTATGTAATATCGTGAACTCTAGTCTACAGGTTAAAAAATAAATGAAACTCAGAAAAATGTGCACTTTTGATATAGCTTCAGGTTTTGCCTGGAGTGCACATTGTTTGAAGGATTGTTGGTGAATTGTCAGTGCAGTTAATATAAAGTATGCTTATAATATAAAGTGAGCTTAGTGCTGAACAGGCAGGTACAAGATAATTAATTCAGTGTTTGCAATGTAATCTGACTGCTATATGCAGACCAGTTCAATCCATGCTGTATATGTTCACTTCTGCTGTGATTTTAGCTTGAGAAAGGGAATATTTTTTATTTGTTTGTTTATTTTATTTTAACATTATCAGAATTACAAACCTTTGAGTCAAGACTCCTTTACAAAGGCTCCACATCCAAGCTGTACAGACGTATACAGTATAACAAAATAGTTAGACATATAGTAGGTTGAAAGCATTCTATACAGCAATATGTATTATAGACAATAGAGTAAAACATGTTGGATTGGTACAAAGAAGACGTAATTGAATATAATGATGACTGAGGCAAAACAGGACTAATAGAGTGGGGGCGGGATGTGGGTGAAAAGGTAGGACAGGAGTCCCTTGTCAAGAAATAGTGGTGTTGGCTTGAGGTGGGTAAGAGAGGTAGGGGAGACATAGGAAGGTCAGGTCACGGGTAGTTGCAGGTGCGGGAGGCAAAGGGATGGGACCTGAGGAGTGATTTGAAGTAACCAAGCCTACCTTCCTGTGTGATAGTGCCTGGGAAGGAGTTTAGCCATGTAGTGGATCTGTAGAAAAAATATCTCTGTGCTAGGGCGGTCCTGACACGTGGAACCTGGAGGGTGTGTCTGGTGGATCTGTGGGTGGCTATGGACATAGGAGCAGGAGCAGGTTGGAGGGGGGTGGATAGGCCAGGTGGGGCGAGGCTGGTACTGATCTCCGGGCAGAGAGACTTGTCTGATACAGCAGTCTCTTCTCAAGATTAAGCCAGTTGGTTAAATTGTAAAGAGTGCAGGTGTGGGTGAGCCTGTCACTGCTCATAACTATACAGAAGGCTTTGTTTAAGGCGACTTTAATTTTGTGGCGGGCGGTGTTTTCAGTGGCCCCATAAATCAGGAGCCCATAGTCGATGATGGTAGAACAGAGGATGTAACTGCAAGCTGAAGAGCTTCGGGGGGGGGAGGGGGAGGCAGTTCCTGTGGTGATAAAGCAGGCCAATCCTGGTATTGACAGCAGCACTGAGGAGGTGAATGTGGTCATGGAAGGAGAGCACAGGGTCAAAAGTTATCCCTAGGTACTTGAAGGAGGTCACCTAGTCGAGGGGGAGGTATCTATTGGTAAGAATATTTAGGGCCATACTTCTGTGTTTGCTTTGGTTGTGGGAAAACAGCATGACCTTAGTCTTTTTACGATTTAGGACCAACCTGTAGTTAACAAATCAGTTTTCAGCCTGGCTAAAGGAGTGCTGTAGGGAAATCTGCAGGATGTTAGGGTCAGCATGGGAGGTGTAAAGGACCGTGTCATCGGCATATAGGAGGACCTTCTCAGGACAGACCTTGGGTGGAGTACTGAGGAGCAGGCTGAAAAGGATGGGTCCCAGGATGGATCCTGGGGACACCGAGCAGGCAGGTAGGCAGCGAGAGGGTGCCATTTATTTTGACACACTGGGAGGCGGGAGGATAGAATGTCTGTAAACCAGGAAGTGACTTCCTGTGAGAAGCCAGGTAGGGCAGGATGGATAGGAGGAGGTGTGATTCCACGGTGTCAAAGGCCTTTAACAGATCTAAGAAGACAGCACTGACTAGGCGCCCGTTGTTGAGCTGTGGTTTGTAGGAGGGCATAGAAGATCGCTTGTAAAAGGTGTTGGTGCGTGTGCTGGAGAAACATTGGAGAATATTTGAAGAACTGTAGAACTGTAGTAAAGTAATTTTACTGCATTCATTTGGGGTTTACCATTTGCTCATAATGTACTGAAATATCATTGATTTCAAAGAACCCCTGAGATCCTACTATATCTCTTTTCTCCCTTACAGTATTATTATTAAAGTACTCCTTCTCTACTAATTATTAATTACCAACCAACTTGCTGCTAATTTTAGGAATGCTGATATTATGCAAGTGCCTTTTTAGATTTATATTGCCTGATAGGCAGTTGTTCTGTGATATACAATGGTAGTTACAAGAAGCCAGAATAATGCTTCTGTAAATGAGATAGAGACAAACGGACATGGAAATCCCAATAGAACCAACAACAGAGAATGCTGAAAATAAGGTACACTGTGATAGTACAATTAAGAAGATAAAGACCAGATATTCAAACTCGCCGGAGCTGTGGCGCGAAAGCTTGGCGCGCTCAGCATGACTGCGCGGGGGTGTGGCCTGGGCAATATTCAAGGTGCTGCACCATGGCCCAGCAGCTTTGAATGTGGCACCTGGCCACCCCACTGTGCATGGTGCAGTGGCACTGCACCAGCACAATGGCAAGTGGAGCATGGAGATGCGCTAGGCGCAAGTGCCATTGCACCATTCACAGCACTTGCGATATTCAAAAGGGGACCTGCAAATGGGGCCATAATTTATGCAAGGCACACATAGGGCCATTGCATGTCATTATGGTCCCATTAGCATGCAGGTTCGCCGATCCCCTGACGACTCTGCGCCTGGCGCCTCTGCCAGGCAGCAGCCATCGGGGACCAACACCACCTGCTGCCCTATCGCGGACATCTGTTAAAAAATAAAGTCCCCCTCCAATATCCCTAGTGGTCCAGTGGACTGCTATGTGCCCAATCATGGGCATCTGTTATAATAACCCCCCCTCCAATATCCCTGGTGGTCAAGTGGACCGCTATGTGCCCGATCGCGGGCATCTGTTACTGTATAATAACCCCCCCTCCAATATCCCTGGTGGTCAGTGGACCGCTATGTGCCCGATCGCGGGCATCTGTTATAATACCCCCCCAATATCCCTGGTGGTCCAGTGGACTGCTAAGTGCCCGACCGTGGGCATCTGTTTCACAGAAAAGTCCTATTACCCTGGTGGTCTAGGGTGCCGCCCTCCCCACCTGCCCACTAAGTCCCACTGCTCTGCTCCCCCCCCCGTCAGCTGGCGGGCGGCAGCACACCACCACCGCCCCACCGCCCGTGACTGACACCTTAGGGCTGCACCCATTGGTTCTGGCGTGAGCCAATGGGCGCAGCACCCTACTACACATTCCAGATATGTGACTATATCCCAGGCGGGGGTGCTGCCGCCCGCGCCGGCTGATGGGGGGTGGTGGGGTGGTGGGGCGGTGGGACTCCAGTGGGCAGGTGGGGAGGGAGTACCCTAGACCACAAGGGTAATGGGACGCTTTTCTGTGAAACAGATGCCGTGGATTTGGCAGCATTTGGTCCACTGGACCACCAGGGATATTGGATGGGGGTTTCATTTAAACAGATGCCCACGATCGGGCAGCATTCGTCCACTGACCACCAGGATATTGGACAGGGGGGGTTTATTATAACGGATGCCCGCGTTCGGGCACATAGCAGTCCACTGACCACCAGGGATATTGGACGGGGACTTTTTAAACATATGCCCACAATTGGGCATGGGGCGCCACCAGGTGCAGCCAGAACTCGGTGGCCACCCACAGGTGGCAGCTGCCGTCGTGCGCCTTGCAATGTGGCAGCTCACCTGCGAGTGGCCATCAGTTGTTCTTTTTTTGGCTTAACTTTGTGCTGTCGCCATGTAGGGTTGTGCATGCATGGCTCTGCACATCCGGGCTGAATATCGGGCTGTGCAGGTTATGCATAGAGCGCCCCTCCACCTGTGTCTGCATACATTACTGATGCGCCCGTGCATCGGGATTTGTACTGGCGACTTTTCCCTTTTGAATATCGCACCGGGACACATCAATGGGTTGCGCATGGCGCAACCCTTTTGAATATCTGGGCCAAAAAGATTAGCAAGTCTAAAAATAAAATTGGAGCAAGAAAAGGTAAGATGAAACCAAGTACTGAAAGTGTTGAAAGTGCTGAAAGGGAAAAAATATCAGCTTCTAGGAGGTCTGGGAAAGCACAAACAAAACTTAAGCAATCAACATTAACAGAAATGTTTCCTAAACTAAATAAGGGATCTATTTTGTCTTCTCTGGTGGCTCATAGAAATTCAATCTCTACTTCTACTCCAAAACTATCTCTTCCTGAGTCTGCTGGATTAATTAGTAATGATTCTAGCAGCCTAAGGATGGATGATGAGGTGACAGAGCAAAAAATGATCGACACCACTGTTATAAACATGCCAGTTCCAAAAGGTGATGCTTTAATAGATAATAGTCCTGTTCTGAATGCTAATGAACTTATAGGGTGGGAATTAAATGAGACTAGTGGCTCACATAACCAGCTGCCTCAGCCCTGTCAGCCCTCTTTTAAACAGGACCAGAAGGTAGCTTCTGATACCCTGTCTGAGAGTGTGGATAATGGCTCTAATGAGTTAAAAATAGCCACACCCAATACACGACTGGGATCAAAAGGTAACTCTTCTCTCAAAGAAATTTTGAATAAACTGGATGGTACTATTCAGGGTCTGAAGCAGCTGGATGCCTCACAGAAAAATACTGCTGTAAATCAATTACCCTCTTTTTTGCCCAAACAGGACCAGGGGCGTAGTCTGTCTTCTAACAAGAAAACTCTATCCCATTATTCCCATGATTTGGAGACAAGTCATTCTGTGTTAAATGATCAATCTAGTGGTCCGAGTGCTGGATATTTGTTGACAGAACTGCAGCGCTGCTCGTAAGCGGATAGGTGCTTTTGGTGCGAACTTCAGAGGCAACTAAGTTGTGCTCCCCTGTTCATGGGTGTTGAAGCCCCAAATTGCCCCCCCCCCCACCGACTGCAAGATCTGCGGTGTGAGAGGCTGTGCAGTGGGCCTTGCTGTTTTCATTCGTCTAGAGGTGTGTTTGGGGGGCTGAGACCTGTGAGCTGGAGGGCAGGGACCGATCCCCCTTAAATTGCTGCACCGGTCGCAAGAGCAAGCGCCACTCAGTACTGAAAATCTTCTAGCGAAATGAAGAAGGAAAAAAGGTCAGGTTCTTCTTTTGTGTGCTTCTTAATAGTGTTAGAGACAAATAGTTTGTATTCTACTGTTTAAATTATTATTGAGGTAAGGAATAGCCTAGCTGGAGAGCACTATTGTGAAGCAGTTTCGTTTTGTTTTTAATGTTAATTAATTGTATTAGCTTTGTTATTTGATCAGGCCAGGCAGACATTTTAGGTATTATTTAACTGTGTGCTTAAATTTTGATAGTTAATTATTGTATTTGTAGCTTGGGATGTGTACGGGTTATATGGGAGGATTTAAGGGGGCCAGGATTACCTATGGGAGCTCACTGCTACATGACTTGCGTCCTTTTGTCCCCTTCCCAGTGTCAGACACTACTGTCAGACGCTGTTGGGAAGTGGGGATTGGAAGGGGTCGTGCTGATTGTGGGGTGACCCATGTATGGGCGATGGTAGGATAGAGGTTGTTAGGTTCAGAGGGCACCCTGGGTTATGCGGGCATCTGGGAGAGGCCAGGCGTGGTTGGTGCCCATCCCAGGGAGTCCACCAGACCCGGTGGTCAGGTAACCCAGGGGCTGCACCGCCCTCCAATCCCCTGACGGCAGTGCTTTGCAATGCCAGATCGATTAGAAATAAGACGGCAATGATTGCTGCCTTGATTTCTTCAGTCGATCTGGCTTGCATCATGGAGACCTGGATGGGAGATGATGCGGGCCCTATTTTTGAGGCCGCTGTCCCTCCTGGGCAAACCGTGATGCACTTCCCCAGAGTGGAATACAGGGGTGGCAGTGTAGCTATCTGTTTTAGATCCAGCCTGACCTTCACCGTGCACCTAGTGAGAACTCCAGGTTCTTTTGAATGTGTGGCTATTCGTGGAGGACTTTCTTGTGAGACTGCAGGATCTTCCTCATCTATAAGCCCTTCTGGGCTGATGGGGAATTTCCTGCAGGAGATCGCTGATTCATCGCTGACTAAACATTGGGATCCCCAGATGTGTTTTTCTGGGGGATTTCAATGTTTGGGTCGATTATGGAATCAAAGATGAATTACGATTTTTGCAGATTATGTCCTCTTTAGGATTGATGCAAGCTGTTACTGCAGCAACTCATCAGGTTGGCCACATGTTGGACCTGGTGTTTCTCACTGGGGCTTGAGATCAGTGATCTCAGGATTGATTGAATACTTTGGTCCGATCATTGCAGTGCAGTTCATGCTTGGGGCTCCTGCCATAAGTCCTTGCCTTCTGAGATGATTAGCTATCGCCCTTTACAGGGTCTGACCCGAGAGTTTTGGTGGCAGCTAAATTGTCTAGTGTGGGTGCTGCATGCGTTGGAGGTGTTGATGTTGGGGTTGACACCTATAACAGGGTGTTATCTGACACCATCAACTCCCTCACACCTGTCCGTGTATGACCCAGAACTTCATACCTGAGGTCCCTGTGGTTTGATGGGGATCTCAGGAAGATCAAGAAGATGGATCAGAGATTAGAGCACTGCTGGAGGAGGTCTTGCCTGGAGGCTTACAAACTGGTCCTGCGTATGCACTATAGTGCGTACCATGAGGCAATCAACCATAAGAAGGCAGTGTTCCTGTCCAGGGAGATTGCTGCTGGGAAAAAACGACCAGCTTTACTCTTTCGGGCTGTGAATAGGCTTCTCCATCCTGCTTGTCTGCAGCCCGGATGGGTTTTTTCTAATACAGATTGTGAGGAGTTTGCTCGGTTTTTCTCGGACAGTGTGTCCTCGATCCGGTGGGTGGCTTCTTCAGCCAGCAATGTTATAGCTGACAGTGGTAGCCTTATGTGTTTTGAGTTCACTCTGCCTAGTTGGGGGGACTTTAGACCAGTGGAGGTTAGTGAGGTGACAGTCAACATGGAGCATACCTTTTGTGAACTGGACCCAGTGCCAACGCGTTTCTTAATGAGATGCGTTGACTCTGTAGGCCCGGTGTTTGCCTTGATTGTACGGTGTTCCCTATCTGAGGGGGTCTTTCCAGATGCCTTGAAGGAGGCTCTGGTAAGACCCCTCTTAAAAATCATCTTTGGACCCAGAGATCAAGGCGAATTCCGTCCTGTATCCAACCTTCCATTTTTGGGGAAGGTGGTGGAGAAGGTGGTAGCGCTTCAGTTGGAAGAGCACCTCATGACTCATGAGTTGTATGAACCCTTCCAGTCGGCATTTCGGGCTAGACATAGCACAGAAACTGTGCTTGTTCAGGTGCAGAATGATCTCCTCAGGGCAGGAAATCAGGGGGGACAGGACAGTTCTTTTTCTCCTTGATCTCTCTTCAGCATTTGACACTGTGGACCATTGTGTGCTGCTTGTCCACCTTAGGGAGTTATGTGGACTCACCGGTACTGTCATCAACTAGTTTGAGTCCTTTTTTACCAACAGGAGGCAATGGGTTATGATGGGGAATTCTTCATCTACACCCAGTCTCCTATTTTGTGGAGTCCCTCAAGGATCGATACTGGCCGCAGTGTTGTTCGCAGTGTACATGCTGCCCCCTGGGAGGGATCATTAGGAAGTATGGTCTGAGTTTTCATTGTTATGCCGATGATACCCAGCTATATCTGTCCTTTGCCCTAGGAACATCCAACACAGTGGATGTGCTTAATATTAGTCTGGCCGAGATTAACGACTGGATGGCCTCCAGCTGGTTGCAACTGAACCCTGATAAGACGGAGGTATTGGTAGTGGAGTCAAACAGATTTCATGATAGGATGGCCTCTGACTCAGAAACTGGACTTGTTCTTGAAGCTGTGTCATTGAAGGCCTCCTCTTGGGTGTGAAATCTTGGAGTGATTCTGTACAGGAACTTAACCGTGAAGGCTCAGATATCCTCCACGGTTCGTACCTGTTTTTTCCATCTCAGAAATATTGCCAGGATTAAGCCCCTTGTTCTGCCTCTGGACCTCCCTACCTTGATACATGCCTTAGTCACATCTAGGCTTGACTACTGTAATGCGCTCTATCTTGGGGTCACAGGGGGATCTCTCCGCAGACTGCAGTTGGTGCAAAACACAGCTGCCCAGTTATTGACTGGGCAGCAAAAATTTTGCTATATCACACTGGTATTGTGCGAATTGCACTGGCTTCCAGTCAGGTGGAGAATCCTCTTTAAGGTGGGTCTTCTCACCTATAAGACCCTACACGGGCAGGACCCTGGTTATCTGTTGGACCTTCTGATACCTGCCCTCTCTACCCGCCCTCTTCGATCTTCTAGTGGTGACTTCCTGTCCATTCCCAGAATGAGGCTTAAATCAGCTGGCCATAGAGCCTTTAGTGTTGCGGCTCCCTTTCTGTGGAATTCATTGGCAGCTCAGGTCAGGGAAGCCCCGACTGTGGATATTTTTAAGGCCCATTTGAAGACGCTTCTTTTTTCCCAAGCCTTTGATGTTTAGATTAGAATTTATAGCAGAGTCTGAGATTTTGTTGGAGTTATTTATTCTTATTTTTGTATAAAAAAATGTTGTGTTGTTTTGTGTTTTTGTTTTTAAATGCTGTTCATAAAAATTCATACGGTGCCCAGAGCCTCCAGGATTGGGCGTCTTTTAAATAAATTTTTGCCTTGCCTTGCCTAATACATTGGTATATACCCCTCAATTGTAAGTGAAGACATTATTAAGGTGCTAAAAAATCAGCATGCAGCTAATTTAATGTTATGCGAACAACTGATTACTAATAGAAATGAAACTGATCCTTAAAAGAATACATTACAATAAATGGTGCAAGGTTGGACGATGTCCTTAGGATTCCAAAATAAATTCACCCACCTAGGGAATCATCCTACATTCCCATAGTGGAAATTAATTTATCAGGTAGCCCAAATGATGATGATGTCAGACCTGACTTCTCCACAATAATCTTTCCCCCAGATGTGCCTGTGGCCTCACATAAAGAGATCTCTATGGTAAATAAGAAGACAAAAAAGGGGAATCCTACATCAGCCTTAAAGAATAACGGGGAGAAAAATGTTTAAAAAAATAAAGGGAAGGCAAAACAATAATAAAGTGAGTGATGTCCTATTACCAGCCAAAAGGGGTACTGCCAGGGATGGGCCTAGAAAGAGAAATTGTGTAAAGACCAAAATGATGAATAAGAAAAAAGACACAAAAGAATGGGGTCTAATAAATAAGGAACTTAAGTGAAATAGTAAACAGGTTTCCAGCAAACATGATATTGAAGAATCCACAGAAACCAAGACTATAAAAGATCATGGAAGCCAGGAATCTAAGGATTATGATCCAGTAATTTTGATACGTCCCTTCATAAGAATGTATGGTTGTCAAAACATTGAGGGTGAATCTCCACTTGAGTTAATAACTCACTTATTTAACGATAAATTAAAATTGGATATATTGAGTGGTGATCTGCACACAGTAGATAAAAATTATCTCCCGGATAATAATACCCTTGCTGATAGTGTTGATATTCATTTTACAACTGAAAGGGTTCTATATTATGTTTGGATAAATTTACACAGTACCCAGAGTCTCAACCTAAATGCTGATTTGCTTGATAAAGATACAAGAACCCTAGATACTATCAAGCATATTGAGGGGTGAATGGCTAATGCTGAAGTGAGACAGGGGAACTTGGCTTTTGGGGATTGCAGTTCTCAAGTGATTGTGAGCTTATTTGGATGTAAGATGAAACAAATGCAAAGTTATCTTGAGCTTTGTGTAATCTATTTGCAAACTGTTTCGGCATCAGGCTGGGATGCAATGGGGTCCTTGGTGTTTACCAACATATTAGTTTGAGAGGGGATGGTCAAGTTGACATAACCTTCAAGAATGCAGAAATTGCAAGTAGAGTTGAGATCAGGTATCTAAGGTGGATCATTTGGGCCTTCTTACAGTGGACTTAACTGCGAAAAATGGTATTCCACCCTATTTCTTTTACCATTTAAAGGACTCCGTGGAAATACTGCCAGTACAGTTCAATACTGAAAGCAGCTTTTTTTTCTGTACCAATTTCAACAGGTTTATGGCAATTGCTGGTTATGACCACTGACTACCCCACTCTCCACCTGTTGTTGAAATGGCTGAAGTCAGCCTTCATCCCAACAGGGACACAGGCTCTGTAATGACAGCTTTACACTCAGTGATAACTGTTGAGGGAACCGCCGACTCTTTTTTGGTCTCTTGGACTATTGCTGGAATAAGGACTAAAATGCCAGATAGGGACTGAATAGATTATGCTTGCTCTTTTCATATTATTTGCTTATAAGAGACCTGGCATTCCCAGGAAGAGTCCATGGCATTAAAGGGGTACACAATAATACAAATTCCAGGTTCTTAAGTCTGGTAAAATGGGATGTAGGTCAGGTGGATTAGTGACCTATGTCAAAATTGGATCATCTTTAGACATACTAAAAGTAGCTCAGGGACAAAATCTTTCAGCAATTATTTTTTTACCCTATCTGAGTCTAAAGTATTGCTATTCAAGTGTTATGTACCACCGTTAAAGAACAGACTGACAGCAGATAAAATCTGGAATAATTTAACAAAGTCAGTCAGAGATGCTCAGACAGATTTTCCCAATGCCTGTCAGCTTCTGGTTGGGGATTTCAACTCCAGAATAGGCTTATTTGATGGTTTGTGGGACAATACCATTATTGAGTATATGTACCCAGATAATGATAGGGGAAAAAAGAGCCTCTACTGATTTAAGATACAATTACAATGGACATAAATTGTTCAAATTAATGAATGATAACTACATCTTCCTGTAGACGGTAGAACTTCAGGGGATAGTCAAGGCTCACCAACTTATTTCTCCACAAACAGATCTTCGGTTATAGAGCTAATATTTTGGTAGGGTCCCCCAACATTTTGGGAAAATCTTAAAATTGCCAATAGAACAGAAAGTGACCATTTTCCTGTTACTTTACATAAGCAGATGGCAGATGGAAATGTGAAGCAGCCTACTCTTAGTAATATGCCCACTAGATATTCAAAAAAATTAGAATGGTTAGTAACTCTAGAACAATATATCGTGAATCAAATGACCCTTTTCTAAATGCATGGGACCAGACACTGTGGGACCCTCATATAATCCACAGGAAATTACAGCTGCTTTTTAATGAACTTGAGAAAAAGCTTTATAAGACTATAACAAATAAGTGTCTGTCTCCACTAACTATGGGATGGTTTGATAGTGAATGCAAAGCAAATAAAAAACATTTAAGAAAAATCACCAGAATTGCTAAAACAAAAGCTGATAAAGCTAGTGCCATAGAGTTAAAAAACAGTAAGAGAAATTATAGGGTTCTCATTAAGGGAAAAATACATTATTTCAAAGTAGACAGTGGTAGTGGATGTTAAATGCTGTTGATAACAACGATACTAAAACATTCTGGCTTTTAGTAGCCAAAGGGTGTAAGGAATGAAGCAATGACCTTGCTCATCAAACAGAACAAAGAACCTGGATTGAATATCATAGTAACATACTGTATGATCCAGGTTTAGATCTAGCATGGAAGAACTTGAATGTGAAAGATATAATTCCTCATTTTATCCCTTTTTCTAAACAAGAAGGTATGAAAGCTGTACTCAGCCTGAAAAAAAAATAAGGCCCCTGGCCCAGACAAAATTCCGGGAAGTCTGTCTTTATGTAGCAGAAGGCTGGGCAGATGATCTTCTTTTTTTTTTTTAATGAATGCTGTCTGACCAATTACATTCTGATATCTTGGGCCAGTTCAATAATTATACCTATCTACAAAAGGGCCCAAGGATAATCCCTCAATGTATCGTCCTATTAGTCTATTAGATGTTATGGATAAGGTCTATGCAAAACTTTTATTGTCAAAACTTAAGATTGAACTTGAAGAGCTGGGAGACTAGCCCCTCCCAAGCAGAGCTTTCAGCATGAATCCTTCTCTACTCTTGAGAACTGTTTCATCCTGTCACATTTGATAGAAAAGTATGTTACAGTCAGAAAACAAAAGCTTTATTTGACTTTTATAGACTACAGCTCCACTTTTGATGCAATGAATAGAACTACCTCATGGGACATAATGTTAACTCGAGGCATTTCTCTGCCTCTAGTCAATAGTGACAGGATTTTATATGTAAATTCTTGGGCACAGTTAAGAGCAGTTTAAAGACCAACAAAGGCATAAGGCAGGCCTGCATTCTGGCACCTATGCTATTTTGCATATATTTATTTTATTTATTGAATTTTGTTGACCCAGTAGGCCCACTGAGACTAGAAGTCCTTTTTCAGAGGCGACTGGGTGGATGTAACAACTGAAATTTAACCAGATTAAGCTGTTGGTGGTATTTCTAGTGTGTGGGGAATTTCAGCTGGGACACTGGGAAATTCCCCTATCTCTTCTGCAGAGGGCACTGGTGCACTGCAGGAGAGATGGTGGACCTCAGTTCGGAGGAGTCTGTGGAGGAGAGAGGTCACGTTGTTGAGGTCTCAGAGCTCTTGGTTTCTCCTTCTGTACTTATAGAAGGCTGTGTGGTGGATAAAAATCTAGAAATGGCTCAGGCCTCTGTGGAATCTTTAGCTTCCCGTTATTAGATGAGGGAATTATGGCAGAAGAATTGCATTTGCAACATGAACTTGAAAAGAAGAAAACCCAATTATTGGATTTAATTTCTATTGTGGAGCAGGATTTTCACTCCTGCAGGCAGAAGTTGGAAGCAGAACGGTCAAAACGTAAGTGTTCTTTAGCACTTCCTTTAAAGCAAGAAAGTAAATGTTTGCCTTTTGGGCAACAAGATTTTGAGAGTGAGACTTTAAATATGGAGATGAATGAGATGTTGGATGAATCGAATACCCATGAAACTACATCAGGACAGATTTGTACTTTAATAGACTGGTCTCCAGGTGAAGCCCTAAGACAGGCTGGTTGGCTCTGGTCAGATAACAGATGGATTCCCGACCCTCCAATCCCTATTCCAGGTTCACCTGCCCCCTTACAAATTATATCATCAACTACAGATGCAGTGACTGAATTGTTACCTAGCGATTCTGAAGCTGAGTCTAAATCCCCAAATGGTCATAGTGCGAATGCGCATTCCCAGCTTGAGGCTGCAGAATTACCTGCTGTGCCAGACACGGGTGTGGAGAAGGACACACCTATAGATTCAAGATACACCTCTTCGGTAATTGATGTCATTATGGATCCTCTTCTCTTGGCCACAGGTATTGGAGACAGGATGACAGTGGACTTACTTCAGGTATTGTCAGGGGTGACTTGTTCCCAACTGACTGGCTACAGGGGGTGCTTGTCCGCCTGCGGGTGTTGGACCCAAGTCTTAAGCAGGTTTATTTGAAAGCCAGCAGAGGCTGCCAAGCGCCCGTTTTTGGTTCTCCTCCATTATAAGGGAAGGCTCTGGTGGTTCTAGACCGACTTTGGATAGAGGCGTCCTTGCTCATCGATTCTATGGGGTTTACCCCAGCAGAAGTGTATGCCTTTATACACCCACCAGGAGATCATAACTACAATGTTAACTTTTGTTCAATTATTGCTTTGGACAAATTTTGGCTGATTTATTACTGAAGTCAAAGATCAAGAGAGCGTGGAGACTTCCCTGCTATTCCAATTACTAAACCCACAATTAAGACAGTGACAATACTTTTTAGAAATGAAGGATTAATATTTCTAATATTATTTACTGGTTGGGAAACGCTGTTCCTTCTGTGATAAACCCAAACCTATTAAATGAGAACGTTTTTTGTACAGGGGGATGGACAATTAAGAGTTCAATTGCATCAAACTGAGGACAGCATACATCTACCCAGTTCTTTTTTTGGGGGGGGGGAGGACAGGGGCATCATTTTTTATGCAGGCCAACCCAAGAGCTGTTACAAATGTGGTTCTTTATCCTACTTGAAAACTTCATGTGATCAAGTGAAATGCTTTCAATGTGGGGTATTGGGGCATATGGGTGGTCACTGTGTGGCTCCACCTGTATGTAATTTATGTGATGAAAGTAATCATTCTTATGCTGCATGTCCTTGGGTATCTGTGGAAATGGATGATTTCTCAGATCAAGAGTATTTTTTATCACAGGCTAAGAAATTATTTGGTGGTCAGGATCATTCTGGACCTGAAAATTCCTTTGATAATAAACGTAGGGTTAGAGGTAGAGGTGGTGGATCAGGGGACAGAAGACAAGTTCTTCTTCCTAGACTTAATATTCCCCCTGCTGTGATTGCTCTCCTTTCTGAAGAGATGCAAGCTATTGTTTCAAAAAGGCCAGATTTATCGAGAGAGGGTAGGAAAGAAAGGGAGACCCTTTCGTGGCCCCTCAAGGTTCACCACAACGTATGACTAACTCCATTCTATCTCCTTTGATTGATAATTCTAGTCAGAGGAGACAGTTACAGGAACCTGTAGTTAACTCTGTTCTGCAAGAAGTGGTTCCTGATTCAGAGGGCGATATGCAAATTACTGCTTCCCCATGTCTAGTGTCAATGTCCTTAGAAGGACAGAGTGCGCCTTTATCTCCTTTGCCCTTGACTAACAGATTTGCCATCTTTTCTTCATGGGGGGATCAAGTGGAACTAACTCATCCATTGCCTGATCAGAATACCTCTTTAGGGGAATCTGTTGGGCCACTGGTAGTTACAGATTTGCCTTCTAAGAGACTTCCATCTGAGACCCGGAAATGAGTGACCAGATCAAGTGTTAAACTTCCTAAGCCCCCTCCCTGAGCCTTCTGCATTATCAGTTGCTACCTTAAATGTGAATAGTTTAAAGTATCAAGCCAAGCGATTGATGACGTCTGGGGTATTATTAAATTTACAGTATGATGTATTTCTTTTGCAGGATCTGAGGCTTCATTACTAAAAGAAGTTTCTCAAGCCACTAAAGATTGGAATTGGGGAGTTATCATATTGGTCTATAGGTGAGGTGACCTGTTGTGGGGTGGGAGTTTGTTTTCTTACACCTGAAGTCCATGTTTATAGATTAATAGATGTTGAACCTGGTCGAGCTCTTATTTTAGATGTAGCTCTGAAGGGTTTACAGTGCTGGCTAATATCAGTTTATGGACCACAGTCAAAAGCCCTTCGGATAACTTTACTGAAAAAGATTCAGTATTTCCTATATACCAGTAGATAAATATTCTTTTGTGGAGATTTTAACATTCATTTCAGCAAAAAACAGATGTAGGGAAACAGTATTGTGATAAGGTATTTCTTAACTCTATTGTTTCTATGGCTGGTTTGGTGGATACTCACTCTGTTGGTTGTCATAAGGCAAAACTGACATTTTTTAAGGGTAATTTGTCTTCATGAATTGATTTTGTATTTACCCATAAGACTTTGGTGATTGCACAACTTATTTATGTTCCCATAGAATCCTCTGCTCATTCTCTGTTTGGGATTTGTATTGAGAATCCCCCCATGTAAGCAAAAAGGTCTGGGATTTTGGAAGATGAATAAAACATAGAAACATAGAAACATAGAATTTGACGGCAGATAAGGACCGCTTGGCCCACCCAGTCTGCCCATTTCCCTACCTACTGGATAAGCTCCAGATCCTAGTTAACCAGCAGCCTACTTCTTCCTACCCCCATCCCCCAGAACTGCCTTATGACTATCCCATGCATGCTTGAATTCCACCACTGATTTTGACTCCACAACCTCCTTCGGAAGGCCGTTCCATGCATCCACAACCCTCTCTGTAAAAAAATACTTCCTTAAATTACCTCTGAGCCGCCCCCCCCTCTGTTTTCAAATTGTGCCCTCTTGTTCTTGCACACCTCTTTTTTTTTGAAAGATGCTACCCTCTTGGACTTTGTTGATTCCCTTGAGGTACTTGAACGTTTCTATCATGTCCCCCCTCTCCCTTCTTTCCTCGAGGCTATACATATTAAGCTCCTTAAGTCTCTCTTCATATGTCTTCCGGTGCAGACCCTGAATACTACCCTTTTATTACAGCCTAATGTTCTATTAGATTTAAAACTGATTATAAATGATAAAATCTCCACTATGGGACTGTACGAGGAGATTGGTAGTTAGTGCAAGATTTAAAACTTTGTTTAGTTAGGTATTTACAGATGATTGATAAGTCTAGAGCTAAGACTCAGAATGAAGTTTATTTGTCTCTCAGACATACATTGGGGACTTTGTCTACCCAAGTGGAGGGTAAAGAGAATTTAACAGAGGAGATAAAAATGATAAAACAAGCAATGTCTAAATACCAGTATGATCGATTGAGTTCCTTATATAAGGAACAATCATTTGGAACTCATGGTAAGATGGCCCATGTCCATTTTTGGCCTCTCAATACCGCAGAGAAAAGAGGATGTTTAATAGTTTAAGTACATCTACTTGGATAAAAGTTTTTGATAATTCTGGTATTATGCGAGTATTGGATACTCGTATTGAAAAAACTTTGGGGTGCAGAATGTAGATTTGGACTTTATGAATCAGTTTTTGCAGGCAGCAGATCTTCCCTGCTTAACTACAGCAATAAAGTCTTCTATGACAGTAGAAATTACTAAAAATGAACTAGAATTTGTCATATTTTCACTTAAGCAAGATGTTTCCCCTGGGTCCAATGGATTACCCAGTGAGTTTTTATAAAGTTTTGTGGGGATCATGCTGATGAGCTCTTAACTTTGTATAATTTTTTTTTTTTTTACTGAATTATATTTGCCTTCTCAGATGTCTGAAGGATTGATGATTTTTCTTTATAAAAAAAAGACCATACTGATTTTGGGAATTGGCGACCACTCACATTACTTACTGTAGATTTTAAAATTTTCTCTAAATTATTGGGAAATAGATTGTCATTAGTTATGCCTGACCTAATTGGTACTTCACAATTTTGCTCAGTTACTGGATGAAGTATCATGGATGTTTTGTTATTTATTCGAGAAATAATGGCGAGTGGGAAAGGAGAGATAGGGTTACAGCCAGTTTCAGGTTACCTTGTAAGCTTGGATCAAGCTAAAGCTTTTGATGAGATTTCTCATACTTATTTGTGGCGATATTTATGGCAATTTGGGATTCCTAAATTATTTGTTCATTCGCTTCAGTTATGTTATGCATTAGCATATGTTATTCTATTTGAGAATGGGTGGCAGGGGTCTATACATAGGATTTTAAAAGAGGGGTTCATCAGGGATGCCCATTGAGTCCGCTCCTATACATTTTAGCTTTGGACCCTCTGTCAAGAGTATTAAATAGATCTTCCTCAATATTCGGCATGCAAGGTGACTTAGGGGTTCGTACGAAAATAGTTGCATATGCTGATGATCTTAGTTTAATTTTGCATGATGGTGTTTCTATAAATAAGGCTTGTGATTATAATTAAAGCAATAGGGATGATCACTGGTGCATGAATAAATGAATCCCAAAACTCATTGTTTGAATTTGGAGGGTTTTACAAGAGAGATTGAAGTAGTGGGAGGGTCTGTAGTAGACCAGATTCCATATAAATTATTAGGCGTTTATTTTGGAGGAGCAGATATTGCTGAATTTAATTGGATTAAAACATTACAAGTAGGTCACGTCAAAGTGGCGTATTGGAATAGATGGAAATTATGTAAACATAAAAGGGTCTATTTGAATTAATCTTTTTTGATTCTGGTCTTCTTATATTTAAGTAACGTTTATTTATTACCCAAGAGTTTGAAAAAAGTATTTGATGAGATTTTTTTTTAGTGGAATCTGGGGTAGCCGTTTGAATCCTATTAAACGGAATACACCTTATTTAGATGTTAAATCAGGAGGGCTGAATATGGTAAATCCAGTTCTTTTTTCTTTACAGTGTTTTTATACTCAAATTTAGTACCATTAGTGAAGAATTGGAAAGGGTCCTTTTGGATTTCTCCAGTCTGAACAAATTCATATGATATTTTACAGGAATGGAGGAGTAACAGTTTTGTTCATAAAAATAAAATATGTCCAAGGAAGGGGGAAGAAGCTTCTAGCTGGATGCTGGGAGAGTAAGGAGACTTTCAAGATTTTCTTAGCTGTTTTTCTGTGTGTTTCCAGCAGACAATTTGGTGTTTGTGTGTGTTTAAAGGCTGGAGGCTGGGAGAGTAAATAGACTTGAAAAATTTTCTTAGCTGGTTTTCCGTGTGTTTCTAGCAGACTATTTGGTGTTTGTGGGGGTTTAAAAGTTATCTGGCCTGTAAGTGCAGGCATCATATTACAGGGGATTAGTGCTGTATGAAAGTAAGGTGGGGCTCCCAACTCAGTCAGTCTTCGGTTAGAGGGGAAGATGGAAGAAGCTTCTAGCTGGATGCTGGGAGAGTAAGGAGACTTGAAAGATTTTCTTAGTTGGTAGTGCTTGGAGGTGCAGTGAGGGCAGACACAGGGCTGATACACTTTCGTGAGAGTTGGGTGCAAATCTATTCCCTCCCCCACCCCTACCTCCCCAGAGCTAGGCTCATTTATAGGGGAACACCTGCCCTGCAATTGGAGGAAAAGGCTTCAGGTGCAGCTCATGTAGTTCTAGCTACTGGAGGTTGGGTTTAAGGGCTGGGAGAGAGGAGCTTAGGGAGTTGTACACTTCCCCTATAAGTTTACTGTGTAGTACTGCATCTAGTAATGGAGGTACCTGTTTACTGTGAGACTGTATCTAGGATTAGTGGGTGACCTGATTAGTAGGTAGGGGTGTATCTTGGACTAGGGGGAACCTGGTGGTTCACCCAAGGAATCCTACTTGGAGGGGAATGGGACCACACGTCATTAGGGCTGGCATCTTTGGGAGGGTGGTGGGGTGCACAGGGTGTGGCGCGGCCATGATACTGGACTGGGCTTGGAAGTTCGGTGGTTGCCCAGTGTGCTACCAGCTGGCACAGCTTAGGGAGGAGGTTGAGGGGATTAGGAGACAGCTGGAGGGAGGAAGTATGGTTGGGGAATAGGGCAGGGGCTCTCCCGTGGGGTTGCACCAAGCACTAGGGGCGGGGCATAGGGAAAGGAGTGCAGGAGAGCACTCTGGGGTCACATAGGGACCATGACAGAGGGGGCCCAAAAGGACGACACTACCAAGGAAGCAGGCAGGTATCTGGGGACCCTCACAGAGGGGGGCCAAAGGGAGGACATTCTCAGGGAAGCAGGCAGATGGCTGGGGCTGGACAGAAGGAAGCAAGGGGGAGAGGTGGATCGGACCTTGAGCTCAGTAACCGCTTCAATTCTCTTCTTCTGCTTGAGGATGAGGGTGGTGATGTAGCCACGACAGGGGCGATTAGAGATGGAAAGGGAGTGGGCACAGGAGGCAGGGGCTGGATAGCAGGAAGAACAGGGGAACTTGAAACACGGGAAAATGGGGGAGCGGTGGATCAGAGCAGGAGGAGGGTAGGAGGAGGAAAGCGCAAGGAGAAGGGCCAGTTGGGAGGAAAGGGCAAGGAGAGGGACCAGAAGTACAAGGAGGATACAGTAAAGGCAGCTGAAGATTTATGCCGGGGAGCACGACAGGCAAGGAGGGACTGAGCGGAGACAGGAAAAGGAGGGCGAGGCCAGGCAAGTTTAGCAGATGGGGGAGGACAGTTGCGAGCAGTGATGGGAGGATAGCAGGGTACAAAAGGATACTAGGGAGGAGGCATAGGATCGGAGGAGGGGTGGCCAGGGTAAATAAGGAGGGGGCAGGCACCAGATAGGGGAGGAGCAAGGAGCCAGCTGGGGGAGGCCAGTACAAAGGATGGGGATATGGAAGGGGGGAATGGAGGAAAAGGGGTGGTCAGAGTGCTCCTGTTGGGTGATTCCATGATCAGGGATATCAAATGGGATAGGGAGAGGGAAGCCTGCCCAGTTAGAACAAAATGCTTCCCTGGACTAACGGTGCACAGGGCCAAGCATGAGATATATCAGCTGGCAAAAGATTGTGGAGGTTCCCAGGACATACTGGTCCACCTGGGTAGCAACGACATTGAGGGAAATAGTGAGCTAGAGATACAGGCAAAGTTCAGGGAGCTTTCCAGGGTCTGTCATGACATAGGATGCGTGATTTCTTCTTGGAAATCCTGCCGGTGCCAAAGGCTAGTGGGGAACACAAGAGGAAGATTGGAGATAAACCAGTGGCTCAGGAGGTGGTGTGGGGCCAGGGGTATAGGTTGATGGGGATTGGGAGACCTGGGAGGATAAGGGCTGTATGCTGAGATGGCTCCATCTCAATTTGGAGTGGAGAAAATCCTTAAGTTGAAATAGAGGGCTTCGATGGTGAAGGTGGAGTTTAAACTTGTGAAGGAGGGAGGATGGGAGAAAGGTTGTCGAGGGAGGTCCGATAAAGGAGAATCTGTCCCCACGGGAGCTGGAGGAATCCGGGAAAAGGCTGACTGGTAAGTGCTGACCAGGAAGACTGAATCCCATTGGAACATGAGCAGGGGAAATGGAAGTATATGAAAAGGGTGGAAGGTAGTCTTGCTAAATGACAGGAGCTTGGGCAATAAAATGTCTGAGCTCCAGGCGATGCTAACTGATGGACAGGTGGATGTGGTAGCGGTCATTGAGACCTGGGCCACTGCAGGGCATGACTGGGACCTGAACCTGGAGGGTTACACCATGTTCAGGAAGGATGGGGGGAGGGAAGGGGAGGAGGGGTAGCAGTAATAGTCAAAAGCTGCATTGGCATAGGAGAAGTGGAGGAGGCAGAGGGAACTGTGGAGGCGATTTGGGTCACCTTGATAACAAGGGGGGGCAAGAGTAAAAATAGGAGTGGTGTATATACCCCTTGCTCTGGCAGAGGAGCTGGAGGAGAGTCTGGTGGCAGATGTTGGGAGACACTGCAGATTGGGAAGGGTGGTGGTGGTGTTGGGGGACTTAAACATGCCAGGAATGGACTGGGAGACTACAAATCCTCGATAGCCAGGGAACAGAGGTTGTTTGATGTCTTTCAGAGACGGTTCTATCTCAGCAGGTGGGGAACTGACCAGGAGGCGTGGATACTGGATGTGGTCCTGGCAGACAGTGAAGAGATTGGGGGCCTGGAGGTAGGGACCCGTTGGCAGGGAGTGACCATGCCACGGTCTGGTTCTGCCGGAACCTAGGAGGGTTAGAAGGCTGCACAAAGACGGAGGTAACTGACTTCAGGGGGGTGGATTTCAAGGAAATGGGAAGGATCCTTAAGAAGCATTTGGATGGGATTGGGCCAGATATGGATGCTGACAGTAGGTGGGAAATCATCAGGAGGGGGTGCAGGATGCTACCAGCACCTGTGCAAGAGTAAGACAAAAATGCGTTAGGGCCCGTAAACCCTGCTGCTGGTCCAGCGTGGTGAGGGGAAAGATGGTGGCTTATAGGCATTTCAAGTGCTCAAGGAGTGAAAGGGATAGAGGGGAGTATGAGCTGATGGTCAGAAGAGCCACTAGGGTGGTGAGGGTGGCTAAGGCAAGGAAGGAGCAGAACCTGGCCAAGGAAATCAGGAGAGGGAACAAGGGGTTCTTTAGATACATTGGGGAAAAATAAAGGGTGAAGGGGAAGATTAGCAGGATTAAAACAGGGGAGGGATGGGCACAAGACCTGGGGGAGCAGGCTGAGGTACTAAGTGGTACTTTGCCTCAGTTTCACCAAGAGAAAATTGAGGGCTGCATCTACATGGGAGAGATGGTGAAACTGAGAGGGGGAGGACTCTTGCTGATTGGCAGGTCTGGGGAGAGGTGGGGCAATCACTGGCAGGAGGTGGGGGCAAAACAGGGGGATGAGGTAGCGGAGGAGGAAGTCATGGCAGAGAGAGTGAGGGAAGCCCTCGGGTCCCTTAAGATGGAGAAAGCACAGGGGCTGGATAAATTGCATCCCAGAGTGCTGAATGAGCTGGTGGATGTCCTGGCGAAACCCCTGGTGGAGCTTTTCAGCATCTCTCTGAGGACAGGGTGGGTGCCCCAGGACTGAAAGGTGGTGAATATAGTGCCTATATACAAAGGGGGGGATCAGGGGAGGTGGCAGGGAACTACAGGCCCGACAGCCTGACATTGGTGGTGGGCAAGATGATGGAGGGCATTGTCAAGGAGTGGCTGGGGGGACCTGGAAAAGTTGGGGTGCCTGGACGATAGACAGCATGGATTTGTCCCGAGGAAATCATGTCAGACAAACCTTGTGGAGTTCTATGACTGGGTGATGAGTGCCTTGGACCTGGGTAGACCAGTGGACGTCCTCTGTCTAGACTTCAGCAAGGTGTTTGACTCTGTTTCTCACAGGGGCCTGTTGAATAAGCTGGGAGAAATGAGGGTGGGGAACCAGATGATCAGATGAATAGGCAATTGGCTTCAGGACCGGACCCAGAGGGTCGTGGTTGTCGGGATAGTCTCATCCCCAAGGAGGGTCATTAGTGGGGTCCCTCGGGATCAGTCCTTGGGCCCCTCCTGTTCAGCACTACATCTCCAACATAAGGAAGGTATCAGGAGTGAGATGAGTCTCTTTGCAGATGACTCAAAACTGGGAGGCGGTGGTGGATGAGGGGAGGGAGGGAGGGAGGCAGTATGGGGACCTGGCGGCTCTGGAAGGTGGTCTAGAAAGTGGAAGCTGAGGTTCAATGCAGGAGAGTGAGTACTGCATCTGGGAGCCAGAAACCCGGGCCAAGTGTACACCCCAGGGCGGGGGGGAATGCTACAAGCCTCAATGGCTGAGAGGGACCTGGGGGTGGTGGTGGATGTCAAGATGAACAACTCTGAGACTTTTGGAGGGCAGCGGCCAAAGCCAACAGGATGCTGGGATGCATTGCTAGGGGATCACCTCCAGAAGGAGGTGATACTCCCTCTGTATAGCAGCTTGTTGAGGCCACACCTGGTACTGCGTGCAGTTTTGGAGGCCACACTAAAGAGGACATTGAACTACTGGAGAGGGTCCAGAGAGGGTAACCAAAATGATCTGGAGCCTGGGGAGAGCTTGAAGAGCTAAATATGTACACATTGGAAGAGAGAAGGACCAGGGGGACATGATAGAAGTCTTCAGGTACCTGAAAGAGTTAAATAGGGGAGTAGCAGTCAGGGTGCTCTGAAGGAATGAGGGGAAACTAGAGGGCATGGGTGGAACCTGGAGGGAGAGTCAGGGAGAAAGGAGGAGGTGCTACTTCACTGAGAGGGTGGTGGAGCCATGTGTCGCTGCCCAGCTGGGCTGGTGGAGGCAGAGATGGTGGAGGGTTCAAGGAGTGTGGGACATGTACAGGGAAGGGTTCTGGAAGCAAAGTTCTGTGCAGTAGGAATATCCGGGACTTGGAAGGGAGAAGCCAGAGGGCAAGGGATAGTAAGATCAGCTCCTAGGGTGGGTGCTGACCAAACGAGCAGACGCAAAGACTGTTAGGCCTATTCTGCTGCCATTTAGTATGTTAGTATGTAAAGATTAGCAAATAGATGGGTTGGGGTTTTGGTAAAATTTGACAATGGAGTGTTAAATGGGACTTTGTAATTCCACCTAGAAGGCAGTATATAAAGCAGTATTAAGTACATTTTTGGGGGATTCTCCATTTTCAGGGTTTTCTGACATATCTTGATTGAGCATCTCAAGGTATATTACAAATTCCCGTATCCCAGTGCAGATGTGGGATACAGCTTGGTTAGGGATACATAAGAAGATAAATGTTAGACATAATCAGAAGCATAAAAGTTTGCAAGAACATTATTGCCCAAGGGTAAATTGTACTTTAATGTTGGAGCGATGGAGCATTTATATTTTCAGTGCCCATGCTATGGAATTTTGGGATGTGGTAAGAAAGTCACTGGAAGGGTAAATTGATAGTTCCTCCTTCTAAAGAGCTTTTATTTTTTGGGATCTATGGTAAAACAGTGGCACAAGGTTTTCTTAGTACCCTGCAGATGATAAATGTGTAATTTCTTTACTGGATTTAGATTTCTAGATGTAGCTTGTAACAACTACAGGAGATTACAGCATTTGGAATTGTTTAGTATGCTACAACAAGAGCTTAGTTGCATAAAATCACATGAGAAATCAACTTTCAGATTTACATATTGGCAAAGTTTATGGCTGACTTATGATTTTATACCGTGAAATATGAAATGTGATGTATACTATTTGTATTGTTTAGCCTCCAGACTTTCTTTGTGGAGGAGAAGAGAGGGTGATGGTTAGAGAATTTAGGGTTCATTGATTGCTACTGATGATCTTAGTTGATAAATAATGAGAATTTAGGAATGTTAAGTGGTTCTTATGTATTATTGTATAATTACATATTTTTGTATTTTTTCCTTTTTTTGTATTATGATTTTAGTGTGAAGTAACACTTATAAGTATGTATGTAATTCTTTTTGTAAAAAAAAATCCCTACACATTTAGTGGGGGAGAGGGAGTCCTTTCAGTATTAAGATAATATTTGGGTTCTACTTCTATCTTTAAAAGTATATTAGGACATGTATGACTGTAATACATATGAGTTTATTATGATTCGTACTTTTATTTTGTGTGAGGCAACACTGTTTTGCATTGATTTGATTTTGAAGTTCTAATAAAAGTTCCCCTACTCTTTTGGTGGTGGGGGGTGTTTTATGCGTGGGGTACTTGTATGATGTACTATCTGTTTCTGTTTTTGATTTTCCTTATTTTTGTATGATGTAATACTGCTTTGTATATATTGTTTCTTAAGGTTTAAATAAAAAATTTTCCTACTCTTTCGAGGAGTGCCATGGGATCTTTAACGTTCACCTGAACAATCATTAGAACAGG
This sequence comes from Neoceratodus forsteri, assembly GCA_016271365.2. Lineage (NCBI taxonomy): Eukaryota > Metazoa > Chordata > Ceratodontiformes > Ceratodontidae > Neoceratodus > Neoceratodus forsteri. Next base: position 368,260,999 of record CM028132.1, on the reverse strand, counting down.
CAGACGGGACCTCAGTTTAACGTCTCATCTGAAAGGCAGCACCTGAGAAGTGCAGCACCCCCCTCATGCTGCACTAGTATCAATGTGGGATAGTAACCCAAGTGCCTGATGTAGAGATAGAACCCACAGCCTACTGAGCTCCTGACCTCAGAGGCGAGTGTACAACTCTACTGAGCCACTGATACTGATATTTGGATAATTTACTTAAGAACTTCAGCTTCTAAAATCTGATTCCCCAAAATTGGCACAACCATTTGTTCCTCCCTTGCTTATGTAGACGATCTGGTTTTATGCCTCTCATGGTCTCGTGTTTACAGAAAAACTTGCTCTCTTGGGCAAAAATCAAATTCACTGTCCTTAAAGATAAACCTGGGAAATCAAAGATTCTAGTTATGGTGCCAGAAAATAAAATACTGTTGGAGTCTCAGTGGTAATAAGCTGGAAATAATAACTATTTGTACTTGGGAATTAATTATTCAAATAATGACTTATGGAAATGACATATCGAATATATACTCTCTAAAACAAAAACAACTATAGGGCTCTGGCAAGATTTAATTACGCCTATGGTGGTCATTCCCTCAGACCACTTCTCCAAGCCATCCAAGCAAAATTCAACACTCAATCCGTCTATGGTGCTGAAATGTGGGGTTGTGCAATACAGATCAGTTAGAAAAACAGCTATAAATTAAAATGTTCTTGGTATAACAAAACTAGATCTTACTAGTTAGCACCAATCATAACTCTTATATCTACCTCTAGTGAGACAGAGCTGGTGCAGGTGCTCCTTGTCACGAGACCTTTGTTATTCATAATGTAGGAAAGTTCATGTATCTCTCAAGGAAAATAAGGAGGAAGAGGCTAGAGGCTATTTGAATTACAAGCGCATAAGTAACTGAAGTTTTTGAAAACAGCTGTATGGTTGATCCTGTAATTGCTCTCTGCATTTTATTATTGCCAAGGCTGACATGGTTTTATACGTTTATCTATGTCTTTCTATTTATGTAATTTATGTGTGATTTGATGTACTGTATTGTCTTATGTTCTTCTTTTTGTATTTTGTGATAATCATTTAAAAAAAAGATTAATCAAATAAAATTAACTACTACTAATAAACCTTTTATCAAAACTTTAGAAGTAGATAATTGAACAATTCGATAAAACATGGTAGTACTGCCAACCATACACACCATATTACTCCATACACAAAGTATATTTCAAAATAATCTGAAATTGTTCGAAAACTTTTTCCAAAACTTTAATACATAAATAAAGCAATAATTCAAAGGCAATCCTAGTCTTATGAACAAAAGTAATAATAAATTTTCAAACAGAAACACCAAAATAGAAATGGTGAAAAACAAGTAAAAACAACACTCCAAAATCACATAAATAACTAAAACCCCACAGTAGCCATGCCCCAACAAGTACCACCAAAACTTTAAAATGAAATTTAACTTCCTACACTAAAACTCTAAGCAAAAATGAAAAAGGAAGAAACATAAGAAAACTACAAAATCAAAAAGGTAGAAACCACAAGCTGAAAGTCCAAAAAAACATGTAAAACTATACTTAGTAATTATAAATAATAACAATACCATTATATTAATAGAAAAAGGAAAAGAATAGAACTTTCCATTAATTTCTTTATATCATCCCAAAATTAGAAACCCAAGAAAACAAGAAAACTCTATAAAATTACTTTCATTTTACGAATAACCCATATACCATTGCATACTACCTAGCCAAACTTGCTCTGTCCAGAAAATTTACCAAAAGTCAAAATACAAAACACAAAAGGCCTCTCTATAACACATCATACCCAAGAAAAATTTAGAAAATCCAAAAGTATATAGAACCTAGTTCTTATTGTTTACCCTCAGTTCTTTGCCTGTATAGAGCTCTCTCTTTTTTTCTTGTCCCTTTGGTCTTTAAAACTAGCTGCATACATAGCCCTCCCTATTGCAAATTACAAATGCCCAGTCAGTAACAGCATCAGTTGCAAGTAGTCATTGGTTTCTGTTGCTGATACCACTGTTTGGATGGGCTGCTATACAGGTGACCATGGAGCAGCACCCATGCCTGTTGCCAAGTGGGGTTTGCATGGTTTGAACAAACCGCCCTTTCTGGCTGAAACAGAGTTTAGCATGGGTTGCCAAAATTTCCCTTAAACATTTTTTTTTCAGGTGCTGTGACCACGTGAAGACCTGTGACTGCATGGAGGACTATTTGCTTGAACCCCCCCCCCCCCAATCTGGAAAGGTGGTGCCTTGACTGGAGGAGCAGCCAGCATAACGTGGCATGCCTACAGTTCGTCTTACTACCTTCCCAGCTGCACATTACTGCAACTGTAACTATAAAGTACACTTTTTTTTACCAAGTTGTGGAAGTCTTCCTGGTGCTCAGCAGCTACAGTGAATACAAAAAAGGTTTGTGCTGCACCCAGGAGATGCTTTTGGTGTCCACCTCCAATGCTACTCCTCAGAGTGCCCTGCCATGCCAGATACCACATCCAGTGAAGTTGCTGTGAGAGTTGTCAATCTGTATGCCAGAGGTTGAGAAGGGCTTTTTAAAAGTTCCTCATGTTTTTAATCTATGTAGTAGTAGCTTCAGCTCTTTAGCAGAAATTTAAAAAGGTGACAGAGAGGGCTGGCATGTTGGCATAGCGGTAGAGCAACTGCTCGCAGTGTTGGTGACCCAAGTTCAGGAATAAGCTTGCGTTGTCGTGGGATGGTGGGGAGGAGGATTAAGCATCCTAGAGGATGCTCTCCCCCTCCAGGAAGGGATGGAGGAGGGCAATGGGCCATGCTGCCAAACCATCACCTGGGTGACCACAGGTGGCAGTACAATCTGGAGCACTGTAGAGCAAGGAAGGACATCGGTTGGTGCCATGCTATGCATATTTGCATATGTGCATATGGGTACCCTCACTATCAATGTTCTGGGATCAGGGAAAAGAACAGGCGGAAATACCCCATCCTGGCAGGATGAATGCTCCAACCTCTAGGAGGCCCCACACTGTTGAACCTGGCATCACCTCCAGATGGATTCTGAATGTGGCAGGGATTAGGGAACCCTACTGATCCTGCTGATGAAGGTCAATCCCGGGGGAAAGAAGAGGTGTAGATAAGTCCTAGGAAAAGTCTGGTGATGGAGCTGGGGAGACCAACATGATGGGGACTGGGTCAAAGAGGAAAGATATATGGAGAATAAGGAAAAAAAGGGGATGTGCAGAGCAGATTTTTTTTTTCAGATGGCCAACTACATTAGGGGAACCCAGTGTATCTGCAGCCTGACTCTTTAGAGTGAGTGCCCTTGGCCTTGACTGTCACTTAATGCATCTCCTCCTGACTAGGGGAAGGGATGCTTTGGCAAAGTGGACTCCATCTTCCCCCCCTCACCTCCCCAGGAAGCCCGCTTCTCCCCCATCCTCCTTGGCACCTGGTATCAAGGTGTCTAGTGACACCAAGTGTGGGAGGGGGCATGTGGATGCTACAAACAATACTGGTGGTTTGGGCAGCCTGGCCAGTGGTCAACTCACAGGCAAGGGGGGACATAGGATCACCCATGTGACAAAGTCACAAGGGGTATCTGAACCCATGCCCAAGGTCCCCTCCTACCTCTTTTGCCTGCACCTGAACAGCCACTAATATCAGGAGAATGCTTTCCGACCCTTCCTTGGTCTAAACTCTACACTAAAACTGTCATTACCATTACTGCTACTATACAGCTACTGCACTGCCCCTCAAATTGATTGGGCATACTACTTCTCAGACTGCTAAAAAACCCTATTCTCAAATGTCTGGTCCCTTAGGCACTGTCACCCACAGGACCAGTGCATTATGGCACCATACCCTGGCAGGTTGATAAACTACCCTAGGGGGCAGCTATGCCTATGCATGGCTCTGTGCCAGCTAGTGGCAACTCACGGATCAGCAACCAGGCTATAGTTTACTCTCAAATTGTTTGGACAGCCATTTGTGTCCTCCTTCTGATATCACACTGATGTTCCTAGTGACCCAAAGCAACAGAATCCCTTGTCCAGCCTAACCTTATGAGACTTAACTGACCCTAACTCTTGCCAGGCCCCTTATCCTGATGTACTATTACTAACTGTACTACAACACATTTACAGGTGGTTTACTTATTAACCTTTAAAGAACCTTTACTTTCTCTGAAGCTTGACAATGAAGATTTACTTATGTACTGCTCTCTCCCTCCCATGCATACTTCTCTTGGTAGACATGGATCCACAAGGATCCCAGGGACCTCTTTTTGAGAGGAGGCCCACCACTCTTCCCTGGTGCCATACGGGTCTAGGTGGTCAAGTCTCTCAGGCAGGACTCCATCTGTGTCTTTCTCGTCTAGTTTGTCTCCAGAGGTGCACCTCCCTGCTCCAGGAGGAGAGGAGGACAGACAGGACTCCCACTCCTCTGCTTCAAACATCTCAAACCTATGCGCCCAAGACCTCTCTGGATCTGGATGTTCTGGAATTCTATCAAAAGACTGGTGCAACTCTCAGCTAGCTTCCCCTCTTATAGTGTAAAAGGGTCAAGGCAGGGCCATGAATTTCATGTCTGGGTTTCCCACTTCTGGATGACTGGGAATCACAGAACACAAACTCCAGTCACCCTGTCTCGTAGCTGAGGCCCACTAAAGAGTGACTTTCAGGTCGGGCTCAACCCTTTGAGTGCTCACTAGTAACCTTCCTCAAGCCTGGAAGAAAAGAGAGGTTGTTTACTTATTTATCAGGTGTATATTTTTCCCAGAAGGGAGGTGAGACTAAGGGGGACTGGAGACCTCCAAATCCAGTGTCCACTCTGTGTGAGCAGACCTTAACTAGGTGAAAAATCCAGGAGGATCCACTGTATTTAAATCAATGGCACTGCTCAGCTAACAAAAGCCTTGTTAGTTGAGCGGTGGCACTGATTTAAACCCAGCAGACCTCTAAAATATGAAGAAAAAAGCCAGAGCTCCCACTGCAGTCAATAGAGTGCACCACTGCACTCTACAAACTACTAAATCACAAAACATTAGAGCGTGGGGGCGGTGCTTTAGCAACACTGTACTAGGAAGGGGAAAGGTTCTGGCAGCCGGCTCCTCAATACAAGGATATACGATCCCTTCCCCTAAGCAAAGTGTGCAGCTGTAAATGTTGAAATAAGGACTGGTGTAGTCCTTGGGAGGTAAGCAAACTTTGGGGGGCCTTGGGAATCCTTTTAAAAAACAGGTCAATTGTTGCTGTTATTTGGGTACAAATAAGAATTCCTCCCATGAAATAGAAATATAGTCTTTCACATCTGATTTTTTGCGACTGTTTTTCTTCATAAAGTTAACCTGCGTATTTCCCCCATGCTTCCTTCCTGCAGTATTTAATTCACACACCTTCTTTATATATAGAATAATACATGGGGCAGTGTGTTCAAAGAGAATTTTTCACACACCCGAGGTGTTGGATGCTACATATACCCTGAAAGCGAAGTTCGGGGGTTTATTTAAGCATCCAGCACTTCTACCACACTGTCATCAAGTACAGGTCTGGAAGCATAGGAAGACCAGGAGCAGTTGTAGAAATTCACAAGTAACATTTTATTCTTATCAATAACAGCAAAATAAAAAATAAAAATTGTGTAGTATAACTATTTGCAAAGGCAGTGCAAACAGAAAGTCCTTCATCTGAGGGTATCTCTAATTCCAGGTTTCAGTCTCAGTCTCCCACTCTAGCCAAAGCATTGCTGCTCTTCTTATGTCTTTGCCTGGGAACTTAAGAGACATCCTGTTTGTCACAAAACATTCTTGCCAGTTTCCTTGCAGAGCAGGCTTGCAAATAGTTCAAGTTTAAGTTCAGGTATATTGCAGGAATAACTCCGTTGAGTAAGCTCATTCCCAAGGAGGTCCTGAGGAACATATATCAGGAACATATACAAAGAGACAACATGAGGATACAAACAGCCTTGGTGCAAATAATAACATATGAGACAACTATATACAAAAATTTACACAATATGCAATTATATACAAGTTTAGAGAGAGATTTTACAAAGTGTGCCCTGGTATGTAGCAAGTGTGCCAAGGTAATCGGGCCTAACTAAATTCATATCGTAAACATGATAGGGATGGAGTTTACAAGGCAAGCCTTCTGCAAATTGGCAGGCAGTTGGCAATTGGATCAGACTCACTATGAGAACTGGAGCACTATCAAACATGGGGGGTGGGTGTGGACCTAGAGAGAAGGGAGAGGGTGAGAGAGAAAAGGAGGATGCAAGAGGGGGTAGAGCAGGAAGGACCAAGGGAAGGGAAGGTGGGAGCCAAGGCTAGGAGCTAGGGAGGGGTTGCGAAAGCCAAGGCTACGACCTAGGACAGTTGCATAGAGCTTTCACTTTGCTGTAGTTAAGGCTTTGAAGATGTTGATAGATATGAGGCTAGTTAGTGTAAGGACTGATTGGAGGCTGTTCCAGGCTGCAGGAAGGGTATATGAGATGGCACGCTTGCCAAAGGAGGTACAAGTCCTTGGAGCATCTGAGTAGATAAAGTCAGATTTCCTGAGGGGAGTATGGACAGTGGGAGATCTGGATAAGGGAAGATATATAGTCCGGGAGTTTGTTCAGCAGAATTTTGAGCGTCCAAATTCCAGAGTGTACAAGGCGTCTTGCGGAGAGAGACGTCCATCCAACAGCTGCGTATAAATCACAGTGATGAGTTCTGAAAGGAGCACTGGTGATAAATCGTAGGGCATGATGATAAAGGACATCCAGTTTGTGAAGACTGGTGACCAAAGTGGGATTATAGATTGTCACTATAATCAAGTAGAGGTAGAAATGTGGCCTGCATAAGCCTTAGTCTAATATCGGGCGGGAAGAGGGATCTGTTACAGAAAAAAGAAGCCTAACCTTGCTTTAAGTTGGTTGGTGAGAGTGCCAATGTGAATTTTAAAGGAGAGTTTGCTATCAAGCCAGATGCCTAAATATTTGAACTTAGAGACCACCTCAAGAGGTTCCCTATATGTTGTAGTAATGGGTGCAATAAAATGGGATGGGGTGGAGGTGGGGATGTTGTTGGGATTGAAGTACATGCACTTTTTTTTTTTTGCATTGAGCAGGAACTTTGAGTTCATGAGGTTAATTTTGAGCTGAGAAAAATCTGCTTGAAGGTCATCTTGGACTTCGGACAGCGTTGGCTTGGATGTATACAGCACTGTGTCATCTGTGAAGAAATGCAGCTTGGATTTGTTGATGTCGGAGTCCAGATTGTTAATATAAATGGAGAAGAGAATAGGTCCCTAGGATGGACCCTTGTGGAACCCCCCTAGTGATGGGGAGGGAAGCTGAGAAAAGGCCATCAGCCTTTATTTTTCTGGAATCTACCTGAAAGGTAGCTTGTGAACCAGTGTGCTGTGGACGCAGTGGCTCCCAGGTTGAGTAGGCCAAGGATGACTAGGCTGTGGTCAATGGTGTTGAACACCTTGCTGAGGAAATGCAACAATGTTCCAAGCTGGCTCCCTGCTGACAGCTCTGCAAAAGAGTTTGCAACAAGCTGGAGAGGAGCTCAAACTACATCTCAGTTTAACCCCCTAAATTCCAAATAACTTTTTGCAATTATTTCAACAGTGTAACTATATACATTTCAAACAAAGGGATCCCAGTATCACTTACAGTTTCCACACAAGGCAAGTGATTCTCGGTCAGCTGTGGCGATGAATGTGAGTGTGGAGGAGTGGCTGTAAAAAACACAGTAAATAAATAAATACATACACAAATAAATAAGAGCGTTACTTTAATGCAGCGTACAGTTTTCTACTTGTCTCTTGTCTCATGCTGTAGTATAGTGGCAGACAGTCTGTGAGCCTGTGGCAGGCAGTCAGGGCAGCGGACGGGTGGAGGCATAGTTTATTTTTCCATTTGTGTATTGTGTGTGTATTAGGTTTAAAAATAACATCCATAAATACAGTACGCTTAAATTAAACTTAAATAAAATCACTGTACAGTACTTGCATAAACTAGCAAACAGTACTGTATCTGCTTTATGTGCACTAGTAACCTTGGTTGTGGGCCAAAACAGCATCCCTCAATGTAATGAATGGAGAACTGTAACAAATTCATGTTGTGGCTCCCATTTAATTCGCCATAGTGATGGAGCACTGTAATTGGGACCTCTGAATAGGAATACTCTGTGAATATTTGAAATAAGGAATTTGCACACCCCGTCTCCTACCCAAGGGTACTAAAAGAACTCAGGAGATAGCTGCTGTACTGTCAGCCTTATTCAGTAGCTCTCTGGAAACAGGCATGATTCCAGAGGACTGTAGGAGAGCAGGTGTGGTCCCTCTACATATGAGAGGCAGCAGGGAGGAAGCTAGCAACTATAGACTAGTCATTCTTCCCTTAGTGGTGGGGAAATTCATGGAAAACCTGTTAAAGAAAAGGTTGGTAGAGTATCCTAAATCCAAAATCCAATGGACTGCAAGGCCACAGGCAGCATAGATTCAGGGGTCTTGCCAAATGAATCTGATTGATTTCTTTATCCGGGTGATCAGGAAAATAGACCGGGGAGGGCAGTGGATGTGGCTTACCAGGTCTTTAGCAAGGTCTTCAACACTAAATTTAGTAGCCTAGGGGTGGGATCCAAAGTGGTGAATTGGGTTAGAAACTGGGTAATGGATGAGAGACAGAGGGCGGTGGTTAATGGCACTTACTCTAATGATGGGAGAGTGACCAGCAGGGTGCCGTAGGCTCAGTACTGGGACTGCTTCTCTTCAATGTCTTTATAAGTGACATTGCAGAAGAACTGGAAGGGCAGGTATGCCTTTTGCAGATGACACTAAAATATGTAATACAGTACAGTCAGAAGGGTGTGGAGAAAATGTGCAAGGATCTTGGGATACTGAAGGATGGTCAAAGCATGGCAGTTGGGGTTCAGGGCCAGAAAGTGCAAAATCACGCACATAGGGCATAGGAACCCAGGAGCTTAGTACAGGATTGGGGGTGGCTGACAGTCACAAAGCAGGAAAGGACCTTCTGATTATCATATCTGATAACCTCAACAGAGGTTTACCTTAACTTTTTTGCACTAACCAGCAGGACAAGTTGATTCAAAACTGTACTAGCGCACTAATGATTCACTAGTCCACAATTATAACAAAGGATTTTGTGCACTTACAGTATACTATGAAAAAATGCAGACCAAGAAGATTTCTGGCATTGCATATTCATCCTGCATCTACATTGCTTCCTGTCCCAGCAAACAAACATTTTCCATTTAATGACATGCTGTCTCTCCCACCCATTGCTTTGTACCATGGCCCCCTCTCTTTCCCTTTCTGCTCCCCTTCTCCAAAACCAGATATTTCACAGCAGTGGCTATCCAATCAAGTTGTCATGGCCCTAAACACACAATTGCCAACACCATAATACATCTCATCACATTCTAACCCCCCCCCACAGGATAGTGGAGATAGAAACAGAGACTTTGACAAGGACCGCTTGGCCCATCCAGTCTTCCCATTTCCGTACCTATTGGATAAGCTGCATAGCCTAGTTAACCAACAGCCTACTTCCTCCTACCCCCACTAGAACTGCCTTATGCTTGTCCCATGCATTCTTGAATTCCCCCACTGTTTGTAACCCCACAACCTCCTCAGGAAGGCTGTTCCATGCATCCACCACCCTCTCTGTGAAAAAATACTTCCTCACATTGCCCCTGAGCCATCCCCCTCTATCTTCAGATTGTACCCCTTTGTTCTTGCAACTCTCTTTTTCTGAAAGATGCTCTCCTCTTGTAGTTTGTTGTTTCCTTTGAGGTACTTAAATGTTTCTATCATGTCCCCCCTCTCCCTCCTTTCCACAAGGGTACACATATTAAGCGCATAGAAACATAGAAACATAGATTTTGAAGGCAGATAAGGACCACTTGGCCCACTCAGTCTGCCCATTTCCCTACCTACCTACTGGATATGCTGCAGATTCTAGTTAACCAACAGCCTACTTCCTGCAACCCCCACTATAATTGCCTTATGTCTGTCCCATGCATGTTTGAATTCCTCCACTGTTTTAGACCCCACAACCTCTCCAGGAAGGCGGTTCCATGCGTCCCACCACTCTCTCCATGAAAACGTAATTCTCACATTACCCCTGAGTCGCCCCTCTAACTTTAAATTGTGCCCCTTGTTCTTACACATCTCTTTTCCTGAAAGATGCCTCCCTCCTGACTTTGTTGATTCCTTGAGGTACTTAAAAGTTTTATCATGTCCCCGTCCCTCCTTTCATCAAGGGTATACATAATAGCTCTCTCAGTCTCTCTTCATGTGGTTTCTGTTGTAGACCCTGCACCATTTTAGTTGCCCTCCTCTGGACTGCTTCCATTCTGTCTATGTCCTTGCGTAGATGAGGTCTCCAAAACTGCATGCAGTACTCCAGATGGGATCTCACCAACTGTCTGTATAGAAGGATAACCACTTCCCTTTTTCTACTTGTGATGCCCCTCCCTATGCATCCCAGTATCCCCCTGGCTCCTTTAGTCTCTCTTTGTATGGCTTCTGGTACAGACTCTGCACCATTTTAGTTGCCCTACTCTGGACTGTCTTCATCTTGTCTATGTCCTTGCAAAGATGGGGTCTCCTGAATTGCACGCAGTATTCCAGATGGGGAATCACCAACTTTCTTTACAGTAGGATAACAACTTCCTGTTTTCTTTTTATTTATGTCGTAGGGTCTTGGGTAGATGAACCACAGAGGCAGATTGCAGCAGACTAAAGTAGGGTTTTATTGTAAATAAAGCGGACCGAATACAACAAAACAACAAAAACAAACATAATATAATGGTTCAAAATAAAGCAAAAGAACAAACTCAGGCATCCTCAGAAACTAGGAGAAGGCTAGCTCCATATATTCACAGCATCACATCCCTATTATATCTGCTGGTCACCTTAGAAGAACTCTTTAAATACCCTACTGGGTATCATGTGATCAGCTAGCTCCACCTTCATTCATTACATACAGTAAGGTATAACTTTTCTGTATTCAGTGCATACAATATATTTTAAGTAATCAAACATTTTAAAAATTAGTTAATGCACCAAGGTTATAATGATACTTCATTATAACCTTGGTGCATTAACTAATTTTTTAATCCACTCCAGCACTTTAAATGCTTAGATGCATTTCAGAAGGTACCGCCCCCTTTTACATGGTATAAGAGAGCTGGAAATGAGGCTGACCAGCCCCTAGTAGCTATGGCAATGCAGGAGAAGTCTTCACAGGCAACAAACAATTCAGCAGTCACTCGCTACCTAGCAAGCCTGAAATCACATCAAAATGACATAGAGATGACTTCTAGAGTGAGTATAAAGTTGTATCAGCCTTTATTCTTTAAAAAAATGTCACGACAGTGAAGAAATGGGCTAAATGTGCTACATTTCTCTGTTGGAAACTGCAAGGCTCTCAGCTTCCTGGAGCAGTAAGAGTTTTAGCTTCTCAAGCAGAATATTGGGGTTAAAAGAATAATACTTTGGTAAACCAAGACTGGGCATTACTGTTAGAGCTGAATGGGATACACATTGAGTCCCAATACTTTAACATTACTATGCAGCAGCTTATTACAGAATCCATAGCATATATGAATATACATAGCCCTTTCTAATATTACAGGGAAAAATAAACGCTCACAGAGGGCAAGGATTCCAAAAGCATGCACACCAAACGCTTAGTTGTACTCATTTTAAACATTACTACATTTTAAATGTTTCTACTATTATTCTAGAACCTTCGTTTGTTTAATGGGGCATATTATGGATTTTAGACACAAGACAGGAAACGTATAGGGAGGGGATTATTTTACTACGAACAAAGAACAGAGACACCAAAAGACAACAAACAATATACAAAGTGGGTGGCCAGCCCAACAATACAAAGAATACAAAAACAGATGTGATGATTTCCAAAATCCATGGAGTCCCAGAAACAAAGGAACAGAAAAAAGGGGGGGTGTTTACTCTCTCACAATTTATTTATTTATTTCACAATTCGGATTAATACCTTTGAGCACATAGGGCTCTTTTACAAAGGCTCCAAGTCGAATGTAGTACATAATACAAAACAGTGAAACACGCACAATAACATAATATGATATGATAAAACAAAACAGCATTTACACCCATTAAGAAAAGACAAAAATAGTTACAGAAGTGCATGCTGGAAAAGTAACATCCTAGTTATCATATGGCAATAACTTTCAACTTAAGTGCAGCCTATGGACATATACAGGTGGCCTGGTACAGGCATGTCTTGATAGGGTGGGGAAAAGGGGAAATAGGTGGATTAGGTGGGTTCATAGAGTATGGTGAATGAAGAAGATACTTTGGACAGTGGGGAAAAGGAGAGGGAGGGGGAGGAGGAAGAAGGAGCAGAATATGGCAGGAACGGAGTAGTAGGAGATGGAGGGGGGCAGGTGGACGGAGGGAGCCGGAATGGAAGGGGAGAAATGGAGGAAGACCAGGGGTGGAATGGAAGGAATGGAGTGGATGGAACTGAACCTGGGACCCCACTTAGGAGTGTGTGTTTCTGTCAGAGGTAGTTGATTTCAAAATTGTTATCTGTTATCTGTTTATCTGTGTACTTATCTAGGCTTGTCACAGGTGTCAGAAGGGAATTGTTATCTGTGAAATTAACTGAGTGTAGAAAGATTTGTAAAGTAGGGGAGTGGCTTAGCTTAGAAAGAACCAGGTTAAAACCACATTTAAACACTGCTCCTAGATAGCTTCTGCCAGAGAACAGACAGAACACCAGGAGGAAGGAGCTACTGGTATAACTAAACTTCTTACTGAGACTATATTGCCCCTTCCTCCACCCTAAAACCAGTTCTACTTTTTATAGGCACAGGATTTAACTGACAACAGGAACTTCCTGTTTGGGAGCAGGAAATGAGTGATCACAGAGCCACCAAAGACTCACCATCCTAGAAGGACAAGAGTAGTCACCCCCAGCTGCTGGAGGTCTGACTCTGAGCAGGTAAGGAGGCTACTGAGAAATATAGGAACTTTTTGTCTCTGAACAGGAAGATCAGGAGCTAAAAAGGCACAGAGGCAGTAAGTAAGTAGGGAGAGAGGAAAAGAAAAAAAATAAACAAACAGAGGAAAGAGTAAGTATTCCAAACAACAGTTAGCCAGAAAAAGACATGATAGGAGTGGTGAGTGCAATGGCTATGGAGCAGCAGTCTTCCAAGAGATGTTCTGGAGGATGCAGTGTTGTCCCATCTGCAAGCACCTCTCTGGGCTGCGGGAGGAGGTTGCTCATCTCCAGGCTGAGTTGGCCAGGATTTGTGGGACCTCCTCTCCCACCTAGGGACAACCAGGGTCACTGCTGTTCCCTCAGAGGCTGCCAAGAAAGAGGAGTGGTTGGACCACAGTGGGCTCAGGGAGGGTGAGGGTGGTGGAACAGAGGCACATCCCTCTCAGCTGTACCTCCACAGTTTCTATGCCATTCTGAAAAGTGTGGTTCCTCTATGGAGGCATCCACAGTGGAGACCAAGGAGGATGCTGGGAACCTCCACAAAGGAGAACCCAGAAGGGTGGCATGAGACTCCACAGGGAAGGAAACAACTCCTGGTGGGGGACTCCATTGTTAGGAAAGTAGAACTGGGGAGGAAACGGAGAGAGGTAAGGGCCTGCCTGGTGCCATGGCTTGGAGGGATAGGGAGCAAATCCTCAGGATCGCAGGAAGCAGCAGCTGCACAGGGGAGGAGCTGGATGTCATTGTTCGCTAGGGACAAATGACCTGGCCAAGAAAGGGATCAGAGCAGTGCAAGAAATATTCGTGGAGATGGGGAAGGCCTTAGACAAATAGCACACACGGTAAACTTTTGGAGGTGCTGCCTGTTCATGGCACGGTGAGGGCTAGGTGCTCCACACCATGGGATTCAATCAGTGGTTGAAAACTGGTGCAGAGCTCAGGATTTGGCTTCATTGGGGACTGGGGTCCACTGGAGTAATGCAGGCCTATACTGGCGTGACGGTCTGCATTTGTCCAGGAGGGGAACCAGGATCCTAGGCGATAGGTTTAAATACTCTATTGGCAAGCATTTAAACTAGCCAAGGGGAGGCACTGAAAGGAGCAAGGAAATCCTAGCCCCCAAAAAATCAGGGTACTAGTGAGGTAGACACTAACATAGAGATGTCTATAGGGAGAAGCGCTGGGGTAAATGGAGAAAATGACAAACGCAATAAGGACAGGGATGGGGCAAAAAGGGGCAAGGCCATCAAGAAATGGAGGGTAATGAGTACCAACGCCCATAGTCTGGGCAACAAGCTCCCTGAACTGGTGGTCTTGATGGAAGAGGGATGCCTGGATATCGTAGCAGTCACAGAAATATGGTACACAGAGAACCATGACTGGGATGTTAACATACCAGGGTACACAACCTATAGGAGAGACAGGGAGGGCAGAAGGGGCGGTGGAGTAGCTCTCTATGTAAGGGAAGGGATAAAAGCAACTAAACAAAAGAGTATACGGGGAGAAGAGGAGGCACTGTGGGTCACCTTAGAGACTGGAAATGGCACCACAATCTGCACAGGTTATATACAGATCCCCATGTCAGGGGAGGGAATGGACAAGGATATGATATAAGGCATACTTAGGATGGCAGAGAAAGGGGATATACTGTTGATGGGGGACCTGAATATGCCAGATGTTAACTGGAGCACCTTTGCTGCAGCCACATCCAAAAGCAGGGCCATTCTTGATGCCCTTCAGGTGGCATGCCTCAGACAGCTAGTTTTGGAACCTACTCGTGAGGGAGCAATCTTAGACCTCATACTCTCAAATGGGGACAGTGAGAGCATCTCGGATCTAGAAGTGGCTAGCCATTTGGGAACAAGTGACCACCAAACAGTGTGTGGTTCACGATGAACTCAGCTACAGAGTCAAGCCACACAAAAGTGAGGGTTCTGGACTTCAGGAGGGCTGACTTTGGCAAGATGGGAGAGTGCCTTAGAAAAACACTAGCAAACAGGCTAGAAGGAGGGGTGGAGCAACAATGGGGAAATATCAGAACTGCCATCACAGAGGCAACAAGCCTTTAGGTAAAGCAAATAAACAAATCAAAATGAAAGAAAAAAACACTATGGTTCTCAAAAGAGGAGGCGTTGAAGGTTAGGGAGAAAAAGATAGCATTTAGGAAGTATAAGGAAACACAGAAGGAGCAGGACAGAGAACTGTACCAGTTAAGGCAGAAGGAAGCAGGGAGGGTAGTCAGAATAGCAAAGGCACAAACTGAGGAAAAAATAGCTAACTTGGTTAATAAAGGGGATAAAACCTTTTATAGGTATATCAGGGAGCATAGAAAGACAAAGGGAGGGATAGTGAGGCTGAATAGAATGGATGGTGGGTGGGCAGAGAGTGACAGTGAAAAAGCAGGGATACTGAATGAATACTTCTGTTCAGTATTCACAAAAGAGGAAGAGGGGGAGGTGCCTAACCCAATTAACAGAAGCACTCTGGAGAGGGGGATCGATCCCAGTCCTCTCACAGAAGAAAGGGTTCTGAAAGAGCTCCTAAAACTGAAGGTGAACAAAGCAATGGGACCAGATGGAATTCACCACAGAATTCTAAAAGAATTAAGCAGAGAACTAGTGACACAACTGACTACCCTTTTTAACAAATGGTGGGAGGATGGTGTGGTACCTGAGGACTGGAAGAAGGCTGATGTGATTCCCCTCCACAAAAGTGGGACCAAGACAGAGGCAAGAAACTACAGACCTGTCAGTTTGACCTCTGTGGTAGGAAAAGTGATGGAAACACTTCTGAAGGAAAGAACTGTTGAATACCTAGAGGCCAGTGGGGCACAGGACCCAAGGCAGCTTGGTTCACAGTGGGAAGGTCATGTCAGATGAATCTAATTGATTTATTTGACTGGGTGACCAAAGTAGTAGACCAGGGAGGGGCTGTGGACATGGCCTACCTAGACTTTAGTAAGGCATTTGACACAGTCTCACACAAAAGATTAATAGTCAAATTAACCAGCCTGGGAGTGGGTCCCAGGGTGGTAGCCTGCGTAAAACATTGGCTGAACAACAGGACACAGAAGGTAATTGTAAATGGAGTCCACTCTGAAGAAAGAGGGGTTACTAGTGGGGTACCGCAGGGTTCAGTACTGGATCCAGTCCTTTTTAATGTCTTTATAAGTGACATTGCAGAGGGACTGGAAGGAAAAGTATGCCTCATTGCAGATGACATAAAGATCTGCAACAGGATTGATACACAAGGAGGCGTGGAAAGGATGAGAAAGGACTTGGCAAGGTTGGAGGAATGATCAGAAGTATGGCAGCTTGGATTCAATGCAAAGAAGTGCAAAGTAATGCACCTGGGAAACAAAAACCCATGGGAAGATTACACAATGGGGGGAGATAGTAACAAACAAAAAATGGAAAGGGACCTGGGGGTAATCACATCAGATGACCTTAAGGTTGCAAGCAATGTGAGAAGGTGGTAGGGAGGGCTGGGGATGCTGGGATGTATGGGAGAGGTATCACCAGCAGAAAACAGGAAGTTGTTATCCCCTGTACAGACAGTTGGTGAGACCCCATCTGGAGTACTGCATCCAGTTCTGGAGACCCCATCTCCAGCAAGGACATAGACAGGATGGAAGCAGTTCAGAGGAGGGCAACTAAAATGGTGCAGGGTCTGCAAGAGAAGCCATACGAGGAGAGACTAAAGGAGCTTAACATGTATACCCTTGAGGAAAGGAAGGAGAGGGGACATGATAGAAACGCTTAAGTACCTCAGTGGAATCAACAAAGTCCAAGAGGGTAGCATCTTTAGAAAAGAGATGTGCAAGAACACAGGGACACAATTTGATGTCGCCTCGGCCCGCAGCCCTTGGGGACTCTCCTTGTTTTTCTGCTATTTCCTCCTTCCTAATTTTCACTCCTTTCCTGTCCAAACAGTCCTTTCTGGACCATCAGGAGATGATGTTGAGCCTGACCCAGACCTTCGGTTGGGTGATGAAGTGGAGGAAACAGGATCTTTCTAGGGACATGGATATGTTGTTCATCCACACTCATTGGCAGGTATCCTTGCCGCTTTAAATCTTGCCGGAAGGTCTTCAAGCTTGCTCCTCCCACCCACCCGGGTGGTATAACTCTCGGCTCCGCCCCATGACGCCAGATCTTCCTTACCGCTTGGAAGCTCAGGTTCCTCCTTAACGCCTCGCGCTTGCGACTGGTTCCTATTTCTCCGCTTATGGATTTAAAAAATAATATTTTGCAAAGACTTCAGTTCTATCTCCTCATGGGCGCGATGGACAAATCGACTCGGATTTCGAGATGCCCATGCGGCAGAAGATGTCTCGACGGATCCACACTCCACGGCGTGTTCACTGCTTAGGCCCTGAGCACGACCCGCAGGCTTGGCGACCTGTGCTCATCTTTTCGGCCCACGCCCCTCGAAGACCGTGCTGCCCGACAGTAACTGCCGTCTCAGCGCTTTCTCCGTGAAGTCCAAGGAGGCCCGTTGGCGGTGTCCGCTGGGCGGCGGGTCATGATCAGCCGAGAGTGATGGTCGCCTCGAAGAGGAGGCGCGTGGCCGATCTTCCTCGGCCGCGCATTTATCCCGCCCTCTGGGTTCTTCCTACACGGCTCTTTGCTGAGAGCTTTTGTCTGTCCCTCTGGCTAAAGGAGAAGGGCTCAGCCTGCTGGACCTTATTCTCGGTCCAAAAGAGGGACAAGGTAGTCCTCCGTCGACGCTTTTGGGAGCGGGAAGGTCCTCTTCGGCCGCCGACCGTCTGCTCGGTCGATCGCTCTTGCCTGCCACTGGCCTCACGGTGTCCCCAGCCAGGTCAGTTGACCGAGACTCCCACTGATGAAGCCGAGATTTTCTCGACCCATTGGACGGGGACGGCTGTCGCTAGCAGCCGAGATTCCTCTCCTCGGGTTCCCCGTGAGGAGTTGAGGATCCTGTGGCTCGCCTGTGCCTGGTTCCGGAGCCCTCGATGGACCTTCCGAGCTCGGCAGGGAGGCCGGTTCGCCGACACCTCCTCGCACCGACCCTGGAAATTCGGACTCGGTCTGCCCTGGACCTCTTCATGGTCCAGCCGATCCCACCAGCCATAGGCGGTCTCGGGTCTCGCACCGCTGGGTTGGCGTTGCCGCTGCCCTCGCCCTCCTCCTCGGATGAGGGGAGGCTTCGCGAATTACGCCGACGGTACGAGACCTTATGTTGCAAATACCTCCTGGCCGGAATAAGCCGACTCCGGCGCCTTCCCCGCTATTAAGTGGCTGTCACCGAACGGTCCGACACAACCCTCACTTGTCCGCCGAGGAGCCTATACCCAGGTCAAGTTGTGCCATTAAACCAGTTGCCCAATTCATCTCTGTGGAACTCCCGCCCACAGCCACCATTCTGGGGCTCCGACCAAGGATTCTCGGTCGCTAAGGGCTTTACTCCCATCGGCTGTCAGTTACCCTCACTCCCCGACCGACCTCGGCAGGTGAAGGTGGCTCAGGCCAGAGGTGCTCTTCGAGGACTCTTCCGAGTCCGAAGATGCATTCCTCCTTTTCTCCAAGCGACTGGACTTGGGAGTCTTCAGGAGGTCAGTCAATGGACTATAGCCCGTCAGTTCTTCCTAGGACTGTTTCGCTCATCATTTCGGAGCTCACCGATGGAGCTCGAACCCGCTTTCCGGGCGCCAGGTATCCTCACTGAGATTCTGGACCGAGGGGATTCTCCGACGGAGGCCTTTCCGGTGGCCGTGGGCCATAGTGGTCCGCACTGGAACTTATAGCCTCTGCTTCCTGCCTCCCGCGCTCGGCCAGGATGGCTAGTGAAGTATGCGGTCCTCACCGTTCCTTGTCCGGTTTTTTTCGAACACCCTCTGCTGAGGGGTTGAGCTCATCGACAGCTGCCTCCAAGGCCGGGCAACGCCAGGGATGTGGACAACCTCCTGACATGAGTCCAAGAAATTGACTATGTCGGGCGAAAAGTCTACGCTATGCCCTCTCGGTTTCGCCTGGCCAGTTCGGCCAGTCTCATGGCACATTTTTTCTCATGCCCTGTTGGGCTCCCTGATGAGGTCATCTCATCTCCCTACCATCTGCAGACTACGGTTACAGGTGTGACCAGGGCAGGGCAGGGCCAAACAGTGCCCAGACTGCTTTTGGATGGGACCATGTGTAGATCGGTATGGCCGCAGGGCTATGCGCTTCATGGCTTGTTGAGGATATCCACCTTTACTCGGATACCCAGCACAAGTTGGCGGATGTTCCCTTTTGGGACTGACCTTTCGGCCCTGGGGGTGGAAGGTCACCTGCAGAGGATCGAGTAGTCCAATGCTACCCTGACCTCGTCTCTTCCACCAGAAGGACAAAGGTCGAAACCACAGCCTAAGCTCTTCGGTCCTTCTGTGCCCTCGGCGCCCGGCCCAGCAACGCCAGGCCAGCAGGCTCGGCCTTGGCATCCCAAACCCAAGCCACCTTGCCTCTAACAGGAGGCGGAGGAAGGGCCCAGGAGGTCCTCGGCCGGTCCCTCTCCAAGCCTGCCCAGTGACGGCTGAGGGGTGTCGCCCATTCCCCGCCACCTCCCTGGGCCCCGTGGGACGGCCCGCACTTCCGTTCGCCTGGTCCGCAGTTACCACGGACAGGTGGGTCTTGAGGTGGTGGGAAGAGGCCTGCTCTGGAATTCGAGCAGGCACCACCTTCAGAGCCGCCGCCTCGGGGCTTCGGATCCCCAGCTCACTGGCGGCCTCGCCGAGCCGACATCACTCCTCCTCCAGAAGGAGGTGGTAAGAGTGGTAGGACCCTCCTTCAGACCCAGGGTTTGTGTCCAGGTATTCCTGGTTCGAACGGGATGGGGCTGGCTCTCATTCTCAGCTACCCACTCCAAACAAGTTCCTAAGGTCTCAACCTTCAGGATGGTCACTTGGCTCAGATAATACCATCCTTGAACGCCGGGCGTGGTTCTGTTTCTGACCTTGCAGGACGCTGCCACGTCCCTATCCGTCTGCTCCCACCAGAGATTCTTCGCCTCGAGCAGAAGGATCTTCTTCGAGTTCCGGGCCATGCCCTTCGCTTGTCTCCAGCTCCCAGGGTCTTCACCAAATGCATGGCAGTGGTGACAGCATTCCTGCGGCGCCGAGGTCCGGGTACCCCTTACCTGGACGACTGGCTGATAGCAGCTCCTCCAGGAAGGAGGCGGAGGGTCCAGAGATCTGGCCCTCCAGGTCTGCGTCTCAACTGGGCCTCTTATCAACGGAGGCCAAGTCGGAACTCGAGCTGAATCAGGTGATTTTATTCATCGGGCGCAGCTCGAATTCTTCGAGCCAGAGCTGCCGGCTGCGGACAGGGCCGAGGTCTTTCCTCTTGCCCGATCATTTCTTGGTTGCGCGCCTGCCCGGGACTTCCTGCGCTCCTGGGTCTCATGGCGGCCTGTACCAGCGCGTGGTCCGTTGGGCCCGCTGGAACATCGTGCCCTTTCAGTGGGACTGGCCAGCCAGTGGTCACAACGCTGCGATCCCTTGACCAGCTTGTGTCGGTGACACAGGGATGTGGAATGCTCCAGTGGTGGACCGCTCCAGATCATTTGCAGGAGGGCATCCTGCTCGCGTCTGCCTCAGCCGACGGTTCTCTGTCGATCGATGCCTCTGATGGGTTGCGGGGTGCCCATCTGGGGAACACTGGCCATGGCCTCTGGTCCTCACGGGAGTCCCGATGCTGGCATCAACCTGTTGAGCCCGAGCGGTCCGCCCAGCTCTCACCGCCTTTGTTCGCTCCTCCGGGGTCAAGTGGTCCGAGTCCAGACTGACAATACCACGACCATGTACTATCTAAACCGCCAGGACGGGACGCCGCCCATGCTTCTATGCAAGGAAGCCTCCAGATTTGTCACTCAAGCAGCCTGGAGGCGGATCTCCTAGCCATTCACGTGGCAGGAGCTCTACCACCCTGGCCGATGCCCTGAGCCGGATAGGGGCTGCATCCCACGAGTGGTCCTCCTGCCGGAGGTATACATCTGTTCTCCTTTGGGCACACCTCAGGTGGACCTGTTTGCCTCCATGGAGAACGCATGGTGAGTCTGTTCCATGCCCGCCTCAGCAGGGCTCGCTGCAGGGGATGCCTCTGAGGCATTGGACCCCGGCCTCTTTTACTTCTTTTCCATTTCCCTTGATCCACAAGGAGCTTCCTGGCGAGGAGGGACAAGAGCGTGATTCTGATAGTCCCAGACTGGCCTCGCCAGTTCTGGTACCCAGATCTCCTCAGTCTCAGCTCCAGGACTCTGGGCAGCTTCCAGCCTCACCGACCTGCTCTCAGTCAATCAGGGGAAGGTGTTCCATCCGGACCTTCAATCCCTGCACCTGACGGCCTGGTTCCTGAGCGGCTAGGAGTTCCAGGCTTTGGTCTTTTCCGACGAGGTCCTCAATGTAGCTGAGGCGTCCCGCAGGAGTCACCAGAAAATGTTATGCTTCAAATGGAAAAGGTTTTCCATTTGGTGTCAGGGCAGGCTTGGACCCTTCTGTTCCTTGGCAAGCATCTTGACTATTTATGGTCCCTTCTAGTCAAGGGCTTAGGGTCGACGAATTCTAAGGGTGCACCTGGCGAAGCTATCTCTGCTTACCGGGCGCGGGCCGAAGCAGTCGGTACGCAGGAGATGGTGGTCTGGCGCTTTTCAAAGGCCTTGATCACATTTCCTCCAGTGCGGGAACCCCCACTCGTGGGATCTACTGCTGGTACTGGCAAAGCCTGCGGGCAAGCCATTCAACCTATGCACAGGTGTGCTCTCTCTCACCTGTCGTGGAAGACCTCCGCCTGGTGGCTATCAGCCAGCCAGAAGGATGGGAGAGCTCCAGGCGCTTTCCATCGAGTCTCCTTCACCTGGTCTTCCACAGGGACAGAAAGGCCTGCGCCTCCCCACCTCGAAATTCCTTCCGGTGGTGTCGGAGTTTCACCTTAACCAGGTGGTGCTGACTCGGGCCGGTGTTCCCACCCCAATCACACTGGAGGGGTCGAATATAGGCCCATACCTGGATCTCTAGAAGGGCGCCGCTTATTATAAGGAGCGCACGGCTGAAATTCGGGAGAGGTTCGCCAGCTGTTTGTCACTCACGCTGAAGCCGCGATCTGGCAGACCTGCAGCCAAGCTGACTATAAGCAGGTGGGTAACCTCCCACAGATCTTCGTTATAAGTTAGCGGGCATGGAGCTCCGAGAGGATAAGAGCTCATTTCACCGCCATACTGCTGCAACGGTAGCTGCTTCCAGGACGTCCCTATCCAGGAAATCTGCAGGGCTGCTACCTGAAGTCAGAAACACCTTCATTACCCACTACCACATCGACCTTGAGTCACCGGGATGCTGGTTTGGGGGCTCGGGTTCTCCAGTCTCTTTCCCAAGTAAGTATATGGGTGTGCCTGCCTCCCTCCCTCCTGGAGAACTGCTAGGAGTTCGTAGTGAGTGGGATGAACAACACATCCATGTCCCTAGAAATACAGGTTACTCACCGTACAGGAGTTCTAGGAATGGTATATGTTGTTCATCCACACGCACTCCACCCCGACCTCCCGGCTTCGACGCACAACCTGAGCTTCCAGCGGCCAGATCTGGCGCCATGGTGCGAGAGCCGAGTTATACCACCCGGTGGTGGGAGGAGCAAGCTTGAAGACCTTCCGCAAGATTTAAAGCGCAAGATACCTGCCAATGAGTGTGATGAACAACATATACCATTCCTAGAACTCCTGTTACAGGTGAGTAACCTGTATTTCTTGCTACAGAGCCTGTGGTCGAGGACCTGTCCTTTAAGTCTCTGTTGAAGAACCTGGGATCCACTTCTTTCTCCAGACTACAGACACGATCCTGGGAAGATATTAAGACTCCAGTATCTTCATGCCTGGAGATCCCTACGGATTTGACTCCTCCGATCCAGTTTTCCTTCGAGACGCTTGTCTCAAATGGTATGGAATAATCCTGCTCTTATTCCCTCAGTGGCTAAATCCATTGATAAGAAGTATTCAGCTCCCAAGGATCGCCCCATTTTGCATCCTAAGCCTTTGCGGATCCTATTGTAGTCCTGGCAGAGAATGACAAGGTCGCTTTTCCTCAACTACTACAGCTCCATTCCTATTAACAAAGAGTCTCGTAAGATTGATACATTAGGTAAGAGAGTCTTTGCTGCCTCCACTCTAAGTATGCGACATTGCCAGTTATCAAGGCTATTTTCTCTCAGTATGAGTATATCCTGTGGCACTCTTATGAAAAGAATGTCAGCTCTTCCAGATTCTGGATTCCAAGTCAGAGCTTCTTCTGACTGCTATTAGAGGTATTGTCCAATAACTAACAGGTCAAGCCGCCTATGGACGCTGACACTGCTTCGCCTCAGCAGCCGCGGGGATTTGTACTGGCGCCATTCCTGGCTGGCATTTGGCCTCATTTAACAGCAGCAGGTGATGGCGCTGCCTTTGAGTGGCCCTTTCTTTTGGCCCTCAGGTGGAGAAGCCTCAGGATACCGAAGATTTGGGGATCAGCTATTAGTTGGCTAGACTTTCGCTTGCCCCCCTCGGGTATGTGAACAGACGCCACCATAGTCGTCAGTCCTTCGAGGCAGAGGCAGGGAAGCTTCCATAAAAGCCAACCTGCCCAACCTCAAAAGAAGACGCAGCAGAAAGCTTAGGGCCCAAAGTCTCTAGCGCTTACCTTATGAGTCGCTGGGCTCAAGTTCCATCCACTCGGCCCGGGGTGGGAACTGTTCCTCCCGTGGAGGTCGCCTGATGTACTTTTACAACCAGTGGAAGTCCATAACTCGACAAATGGTCCTTCGGATAATTCGAGTGAGGGTTATTCTCTCAATTTCTTGGAAACCCCCCAATTGTCCTCCCAGACGACAACCCAGGCTGTCGGTCTTCAGTCAGACCTCCTCACCACTGGAGATCCAGGGCTTTCTGAACAACAGGGCAGTAGAACTGGTGCCCGCGATCTGCGAAACACAGGTTCTACTCCCATTACTTTCTGGTTCCAAAGAAACTGGGGGATGCTCCCCATTCTAGACCTCAGAAAGTTAAACAGATCTCCCCAGGGAGAAATTCAAGATGATTTCCCAGGTACCCTGTTACCCTTGCTGCATCAGCACGACTGGCTGGCCTCTTGATATGCAGGATGCTTACCAGCATATTCGCTCCACCCACCCACCGCAGTTCCTCAGGTTTGTAGCTTTTGGTCAGCATTATCGTTCAGAGTCCTGCCTTTGGCTATCCTCGGCGCCATGAGTTTTACAAAGTTGTGCAGTTCGCGCGATCTCGGGAAAAGTCGGACCTGAATGTTTCCTACCTGACGATTGGCTTCTAGCAGGCCCTTCCGTCTATGGGACTTGAAGCCTGGTAACGACTTCTCGCCTTCTTCATGTCCATGGGAGTTCTGCTGAATTTGAAAATCAACTGCAACCTCCCAGAGGTCTCCTGTTCAGGGACGCTTTCTAGACACCTCTTCTTTTGCGAAGGCTTTCCTTCCAGAGGACAGAAGACTCTACATCCTTCTAATGGCCCGCCATCAGGAGAACCAATCAAGGCAGCTCTCTCTCGATGCAACAACGATGTTGGGTCCTGGCCCCTCGGCCTCACTGTCCCCTCTGGCCTCGACGCTGCATGAGGAACCACCCAATGGATGCTTCCACTCAGTGGTCCCCGACCTCTCATCCCCAGTCTTATCCCATCAAGGTGACGGAGCCCTTTCGGTTGTCTCTCACCTGGTGGTCTCAAGAGAGCAATCTCTGGAAGGATTCCCTTGCTCCGGATCATCAGATCTCCATCACCACAGACGATCGCTCATGGGATGGGAGCTCCACTGTCTCCCTCCACACTCAAGTGTATGGATCTGTTCAAACTCATCTCCACATAAATGTCCTGGAGATGAGAGTTGTCCTCTATGCAATCCGGAGCCTGAAGGATGTCCTTGTCACAAGAACATTCTCCTTCAAACGGATAACAGTTGTAGATGTATTACATCAACAGGCAAGGCGGTGCTCATTCTTACCCCGCTTGCAGGAAGCAATAGTGTGGAGTGGTAGTTGGAGCACGTGTCTCTGATCTCGCTGTTTATCTGCCAGGTATACAAACGCACCTAGCAGATCACCTCAGCAGAACGGAGGCAGACCTCACGAGTGGTCTCGATCCAGGCATAGTTTTCGTTCCGTTCAAAGAGTGGGGACTCAGACCTGGATCTTTTGCATCCCCACCAACGAAAACTGCTCTCTTCTGCTCCAGAAACCAGGGCCTGGCATTTTCTGTCAGGATGCGTTCAGGCCGCGTGTGGTACAAACGCTTACGCCTTTCCACCGCCTCCTCTAATCCAGAGAGTACTCTCAAGTTCGAGTCTCAGGGACCAAGATGATTCTCATTGTTCTTCCTGGCCTCGGCATGGTTTCTACTCAACAGTATGTTGGCAGCCTCTCCAAGACCACTTCCTTGCAATCAGTCTTCTGGACATGGATATGTTGCATCCACACCATTCAGTATCTCGCCGCTTAAATCTTGCCGGAAGGCTCCTGTTGCCTCCCACCCACCCGGTGTAAACCTCGCCCGCTTCATGACGCCAGATCTTCCTTACCGCTGAAGCTCAGGTTCCCTCCTAACGCTTCCCTGCTTATGATGGTTCTATTTCTCCGCTTATGGATTTAAAATAAAATTTGCAAAGACTTCGTCTTCGATCCTCGCGGGGCGCGATGGACAAATCGACCGGTTTGAGATGCCTATGGCAGAAGATGTTCGGACGATCCACACTCACGCGGTGTTTATTGCTAGGCCTTGAGTACGACCCGCAGGCTTGTGGTATCGTGTTTCATCTTTCCTCGGCCTACGCCCCTCGAAGACCGTATGTCCATTGCACCGGGGCCCCCGAAAGCCCTCCCGTGAAGTCCAAGGAGGCCTGTTTCTGTGTCCGTGGGCGGGCTCGTGTGATCAGTCGAGCGGATGGCGCCCTCAAGAGGAGGCGCTGGTCAGATCTTCCTCGGCCGCGGGTATTTATCTCGCCCTCTGGGCTTCCTACACGCTCTTTATGAGCTTTGTCTGTCCCTCTCCACTAAAGGAGAA
The DNA here is from genome assembly GCA_016271365.2 of Neoceratodus forsteri. Taxonomy (NCBI): domain Eukaryota; kingdom Metazoa; phylum Chordata; order Ceratodontiformes; family Ceratodontidae; genus Neoceratodus; species Neoceratodus forsteri. The sequence goes on along the minus strand of CM028132.1, from coordinate 368,234,948 downwards.
GGGCTCTGCGTCTGCTGGACCTTATTCTCGGTCAAAAAGAGGGACAAGGTAAGTCCCTCCGTCGACGCTCTTGGGGCGGGAAAGGTCCCTCTCCCCGGCCATCGGTCCGTCGGCTGGGTCGACCGCTTCGGCCGGCCACTGGCCTCACGGTGTCCCCTGCCAGGTCAGTTGGCCGAGACTCCCACTGATGAAGTGAGATTTTTCCGACCCATTGAATGGGCTGCCTTTAGCAGCCAGATTCCCCTCTCCCGGTTCCCCGGAGGAGTTGAGGATCCGAGGGCTTCGTCTATGCCTCCGTCCGGAGCCTCGGATGGACCTTCCGAGCGAAGGAGTGCCGGTTCGAGCCGACACCTCCCGCACCGACCCCGGAAATTCCGGGACTCGGTCCGTGTCCCGACCTCTTCGCGGTCCAGCCGTTCCCACCGTCATAGGCGGGTCCGGTCTCGGCACCGCTGATAGTTGCGTCGCCCGCCTCGTCCTCGTCCTCCTCCTCGGATGAGGAGGTCAGGCGTAAATTCGTCAATGATCACGAGGACCTTATGTTGCAACAGCTCCTCCTGGCCGGGAATAAGCCGACTCGCGCCTCCCGGCCATTAAGATGGCTGTCACCGGCAGCTGACACAACCCTCGACTTGTCGAGGGCCTATACGGGCGGTTGTTCGGCCAAAACCAGCTACTCCACCGATTCGGTGGAACCTCCGCCTCCACAGCCAGCCAGTGGGGCTCGACCAGAGGATTCTGGTCCATTAAGGAGTTTCACCCATCGGCTGTCAGTTACCCTCACTCCCGACCGCCTCGCAGGTGAAGGTGGCTCAGCCAGAGCAGCTTTTCGAGGACTCTTCCGAGTCCGAAGATGATTCCTCCTTCTTCTCCAAGCGACTGGACTTGGAGTCTTCAGGGAGGTCAGTCAATGGACGATAGCCCGTCGTCCTTCCTAGGACTGCTTCGGCTCATCTCGGAGTCTACCGGGATGGAGCTCGAACCCGTTTCCAAACGGGCCAGGTATCCCCTCACGGAGATTCTGGACCGAGGGGATTCTCCGACGGAGGCCTTTCCGGTGGTCGAGGCCATAGTGGGTCCGGCACTGGAACTTTGGCAGCGCCCTGCTTCCTGCCCTGCGCCTTCGGCCAGGATGGCCAGGAAGTATGCGGTCCCTACCGGTTCCTTGTCCGTTTTTTGAACACCCTCTGCTGAGGGTTGAGTTACCGACAGCGCATGCTACCGCAACGCTTAGGATGTGACAAACCTCCTGACAAGGAGTCCAAGAAATTGACTACGGCCGCGAAAAGTCTACGCTAAGTCCCTCTCTCGGCCTTTCAAGGCCAGTTCGGCCGCCTCATGGCACATTTTCTCATGCCCTGTTGGGCTCCTGGATGAGGTCATCCTCATCTTCCCGCCGATCTGCAGACTACGGTTAAGCAGGTGCGGGACCAGGACAGGGCAGTGGCCAAACAGCAGCTCCAGACTGCTTTGGATATGGGGACTCATGTGCTAGATCGATTGGCGGCACGCAGGCCTATGTGTCACGGGCTTGGCTGAGGATATCCACCTTTACTTGGATACCCAGCACAGGTTGGCGGATGTTCCTTTTGGGGACTGACCTCTCGGCCCTGGGGTGGAAGGTCACCTGCAGAGGATCGAGAAGTCCAATGCCACCTTGGACTGCGGTCTCTTCCGCTCAGAAGGACAAAGGCCGCAAACCACAGCCCTAAGCCCTTCAAGTCCTTCTATTGCCCCGGTAGCGCCCAGGTAACCGTCAGGGCCAGCAGGCTACGACCTTGGCATCCCAAACCCAAGCCGCGGCTTCCTCTAACAGGAGGAGGGAGAGGCTCAGGAGGTCCCTCGGCCGGTCCCTCCTCCAAGCCTGCCAGTGACGGGCTGAGGGTGTAGCCTCATCCCGTCCTGCCCCCCTGGGTCCCCGTGGGGAGGCGGCTCCGGCACTTCCGTTCCTGGTCCTGCTGTTACCACGGACAGGTGGGTCTTGGAGGTGGTGGGAAGAGGCCTGCCTCTGGATCTCGAGCAGGCACCACCCTTCAGGCCGTCGCCCTCGGGGGATCCGGGATCCCCAGCCTCACTGGCGGCTCGTCGAGCCGACATCACTCTCCTCCTCCAGAAGGAGGTGGTAAGAGGTGGTGGACCCTCCTTCAGACCCAGGGTTTGTGTCCAGGTACTTCCTGGTTCGAAGCAGACGGGGGCTGGCGCCCCATTCTCGACCTACACCGACCTAAACAAGTTCCTAAGGTCTCAACCTTCAGGATGGTCACTCTGGCTCAGATAATACCATCCTTGGAGCAGCGGCGTGTGGTTCTGCTCTCTGGACTTGCAGGACGCGTTTTTTCACGTCCCTATCCGTCCGTCTCACCAGAGATTCCTTCGCTTCCGAGCGGAAGGATCTCTCTTCGAGTTCCAAGCCATGCCCTTCGGCTTGTCTCCAGCTCCCCAGGGTCTTCACCAAATGCATGGCGTGGTGACAGCATTCCTTCTGGCGCCGCGAGGGTCCGGTGTACTTACCTGGACGACTGGCTGATAGCAGCTCCTCCAGGAAGGGGAGGGGAGTGGTCCAGAGATCTGGCCTCCAGGTCTGCTCTCAACTGGGCCTCCTTATCATGAGGCCAAGTGGATTTCGAGCGAGCAGGTAGTTCTATTCATCGGTAGCTCGGGCTCTCTTGAGTCAGGCTCAGCGAGACAGGGCGAGGTTCTTTCCTCCTTTGCCCGATCATTTCTGGTTGGGCAATTGCGCCCTGCCGGGACTTCCTGCGCCTCCTGGGTCTCATGGCGGCCTGTACCAGCGTGGTCCGTTGGGCCGCTGGAACATGCGTCCCTTCAGTGAGGACTGGCCAGCCAGTGGTCACTACGCCACGATCCCTGGACCAGCCTGGTCGGTGACAGGGGATGTGGAACCGCCTCCAGTGGTGGACCGCTCCAGATCATTTGCAGGAGGGCATCCTGCTCGTCCGCCCTGAGCCGACGCGTCTCTCTGTCGACCGATGCCTCTCTGATGGGTTGGGGTGCCCATCTGGGGAACACCGGGCTCATGGCCTCTGGTCCCCAGGGAGTCCCGATGCCACATCAACCTGCTGGAGCTCGAGCGGTCCGCCTGGCTCTCCGCCTTTGTCCGTTCCTCCGGGGTCAAGTGGTCGAGTCCAGGCGGACAATACCACGACCATGTACTATCTAAACCGCCAGGGCGGGGCGCCGCTCCATGCTTCTATGCAAGGAAGTCTCCGCATTTGGTCACTCGTCGCGGCCTGGAGGCGGATCTCCCTAGCCATTCACGTGGCAGGAGCCTCCAACACCCTGGCCGATGCCCTGAGCCGATAGGGCTGCATCCCGCAGTGGTCTCTCCTGCCGAGGTAGTACAGCATCTGTTCTCCCTTTGGGGCACACCTCAGGTGGACCTGTTTGCCTCCATGGAGAGCGCGAAGCTGAGTCTGTTCCATGCCCGCCTCCAGCAGGGCTCGCTGCAGGGGATGCCTTCTGAGGCAATGGACCCCGAGCCTCTTTACCCTTTCCCCATTTCCCTTGATCCACAAGGTGCTTCTCAAGGCGAGGAGGGACAAGGCGCAGGTGATTCTGATAGCCCCAGACTGGCCTCGCCAGTTCTGGTACCCAGATCTCCTCAGTCTCAGCTCGCCCGGACCTGCTCTCCGTCAATCAGGGGAAGGTGTTCCATCCGGACCTTCAATCCCTGCACCCTGACCGTCCTGGTTCTAAGCGGCTAGAGTTCAGGCCTTGCAGGTCTTTCCGACGAGGTCCTCAATATAGTTAGGCGTCCCGTGAAAGTCGACCAGAAAATGCTATGCCTTCAAATGGAAAGGTTTTCCATTTGGTGTCGAGCAAGGGCTTGGACCCTTCCTCCTGTTCCTTGGCAAGCATCTTGGACTATTTATGGTCCCTTTCTAGTCAAGGGCTTAGGTCGACTGACCCTAAGGGTGCACCTGGCAGCCATCTCTGCTTACCGGGCGCGGGCAGGAAGCAGTCAGTCAACAGAGAAGGTGGTCTAGGCCTTTTCAAAGGCCTTGATCACATTTCCCTCCAGTGCGGAACCCCCACCTCCGTGGGATCTACTGCTGGTACTGGCAAAGCTCATGGGCAAGCCATTCGAACCTTTGCACAGGTGTGCTCTCTCCTCCTGTCGTGGAAGACCGCCTTCTTGGTGGCTATCACGTCAGCCAGAAGGATGGGAGAGCTCCAGGCGCTTCCATCGAATCTCCTTCCTGGTCTTCCACAGGGACAAGGTTGTCCTCGCCCCCACCGAATTCCTTCCGAAGGTGGTGTTGGAGTTTCACCTTAACCAGGTGTTGACTCTGCGGTGTTCTACCCCAATCACACCTGGAGGCGAATATGGGCTCCATACTCTGGACCCTAGAAGGGCTAAGCTTATTATAAGGAGTACGGCTGAAATTCGGGAGAGGTTCGCCAGCTGTTTGTCACCTACGCTGAAGCCGCATCTGGCAGACCTGCAGCCAAGCGGACGATAAGCAGGTGGGTAACCTCCCATAGATCTCTACTATAAGTTGGGCGGGCATGGAGCCTCCCAGAGGATAAGAGCTCATTCTACCCGCCATACTGCTGCAACGGTGGCTGCTTCCAGGGACGTCCCTATCCAGAAATCTGCAGGGCTGCTACCTGGAAGTCAGCAAACACCTTCATTACCCATTACCACATCGACCTTGAGTCACGCCGGGATGCTGGTTTTGGGCCTCGGTTCTCAGTCTCTTTCCAAGTAAGTATATGGGGTGTGCGTCTTGCCTCCCTCCTCCCGGAGAGAACTGCTAGGAGTTCTGTTAATAGTGTGGATGAACAACATATCCATGTCCCTAGAAATACAGGTTACACACCTGTAACAGGAGTTCTAGGAATGGTATATGTTGTTCATCCACACGACCCACCCGACCTCCCGGCTGCGACGCACAACCTGAGCTTCCAGCGGGCCAGATCTGGCGTCATGGGGCGGAGCCGAGAGTTATACCACCCGGGTGGGTGGGAGGAGCAAGCTTGAAGACCTTTCGGCAAGATTTAAAGCGGCAAGGATACTGCCAATGAGTGTGGATGAACAACATATACCATTCCTAGAACTCCTGTTACAGGTGAGTAACCTGTATTTTTGACTCAGGGTTCGTTGGTCCATCCCAACCTGAAATCACTTCACCTTCATGCTTGGCTCCTGAAGAGATAGAAGTGAATCGGTTCAACGCCTCGTAGAGTCTCAGACATCCTTCTGGCTGCTCGGAAGCCAGCCACCCAAAAACGCACGCCTAAATGGAAACGCTTTCTCTCTGGTGTGCAAAATCCTCTTGGAATCCCTTTTCCTGTCCTCCTGGCAAGGTTCTGGAGTATCTTTTGGACCTGTCAAACTTAGGTCTTCAGTACTCCACAGTTAAAGTTCACCTTAGTGCCATCTCAGCGCTCCATGAGCCGGTTTCTTCCTTAACTCTGGCTCAGTTACCTATGGTGAAGAGATTTCTTAGGGTTCTCCATACCAGACCCCCTGTTAAGCGTCCAGTTGCAGCCTGGGACATTAACCTGGTGCTGGACATGCTCACTCGGAAGCCTTCCGAACCCTTAGCTACCTGTGAGCTAAAATTTCTTACCTGGAAGACTGCCTTCCTGGTGGCCATTACCTCAGCCCGCAGGGTCTCTGAGATACATGCCCTGGTTACGGACCCTCCGTATACTGTATTCCATAAAGACAACGTAGTTCTCCGTACTCATCCTAAATTTCTTCCCAAGGTTGTGTCAGAATTCCATCTAAACCAACCTCTGGTACTTCCCGCTTACTTCGCTAATTTCCAAAATGAAGGGGAACGAGCTCTTCATTCCTTGGATGTTAAGAGAGCCTTGTGGTTCTATTTAGATAGAACCAAGGATGTTCGCAAGACTCAGCAACTGTTCGTTTTTCAGCGCACACCGGCTGGGTCAACCTGTCGCTATTAGATGCATCTCTTCATGGTTAGTGGCATGCCTTCGTCATTGCTATTCCATGGCTCAAGTTAAATTAGAAGGTAGAGTGTACGCTCACTCTACTAGGGCGGTCGCGTCATCCCTAGCGGAAATTCGCAATGTTCCAATTGCAGATATATGCAACGCCGCCACCTGGAGCTCAGTGCATACCTTCGTTAAGCACTATGCACTGGATGTTCATGCTAGGCGACATTCCGCATTCGGCAGAACTATCCTTAATGGGCTTTATTCTGATTAGTGTGAATGAGTGGTGGAGACTTATGTCCAGGAAGATAGGAAAATTACATACCTACCGTAATTCTTGATCTTCTTGGACGAGTCTCCACCACTCATTCACACGCCCACCCTCCATCCCCCGAGCTCACCGCTGTATTGGTCTTCACTCCCTCAAATCTTTAGGCCGTGAGGACTTCTTTGCTGACCCTTACGGTCATACGGACTATCTTATGTCCGTTTTTTAATGTTGGGTTTACTCTTTACATTAGTTGCGCTGCACCTCCTTGGTAAAAAGGTACTGAGGTGGTGGAGGGTCGCCGCCGAGATGGTCATTACCGCCGAGCCGCTGCTCGCGGCAATCGTGTCCTCGCGGCGCTGTCTCTCACTGTAATTCCTCCAGCAAAAGTTTGTTCCCGATGGGTCTTAGTGCCTCCGGCGCCAATCCCACTAGTGTGAATGAGTGGTGGAGACTCGTCCAAGAAGATCAAGAATTACGGTAGGTACGTAATTTTCCTTTCTCTTCGCCCCATCCTGCATTCGCACCTACCACCCCTGGCGCCGGGACGAGGGACATGGGTCATCAGAGTGGTGGTAGTCTCCACCTGTTCAGCTCCTTCTCCAGGGGATTCCCGAATATGTCCTCTGAGAGATCCTCCTTAAGATTCTTCAGAGGAAGATTGATCTCTTCTATTCCCAGACCCGGAGACTTCTATGAATGACGCCCTTTATGGATGCAATGAGAGATATCCAGTTGCTAAATCGGTGGGAGACGAAAGAATTGGACCCTGAAGGTGCTATTTGGCAGAGTTTTTTTTTTTTTTTGGGGGCAGGACCCAAAACCCTTGGTTATCCTATCATTCGTGGAACTTTGCAGGATGTTCCTGAAGTAGTCTGAAGCACCCCTCCATTACCTCAGCGGTCCTCAAAAAGGCAGACTGCTTGCATAGGACACCAAGGGGAGAACCACACTTGAGCAAGGCCCAACTGAAGCACCGGATAAGGAATCCCAAGAAATTGGACCACAAGGTGTATTCCTCAGCCACCTGTACGGTCCGGTCACTTAATTTTTTGGGACACGTAATGTACCACAAGTCACTATGGAATAAGACAATGGACCTAGTCCAGTCACAACCTTTTAATTTTTTGTGAATTAACTTCGTAGGATTGTAGATATGTTGTTCATCTGCACTTCTTGGCAGAGTCTTTTTGCCTTTAAATCGGCCGGAAAGTTCTAAGCTGGCTACTCCCACCTACCCAGGTGGTATAACCCTCTGCTCCACCTCATGATGCCAGATCTTTTCCGCTGGAAGATTCAGGTTGCCTTCTTAATGCGCGCTCATTTTGTAGGCACTGGCTTCAAAACCTTTAGTTATTCTGAAAATTCACCTTGTTCGCGTGGCATCATTTTTCTCAGATCATGGAAGATAAGTCTTCCCCAGATTTCACCGGTGTTCATGTGGCCAGATGATGCTCTGACACGCATGTTTACTGTTTGGGTGCCTGCTATGACAACACCATGGGAGTTTTGCCTAGCTGCTCCAACCTCTTAACGTCCTCTCACGACCGCCTCGCAAGCCTTAAGCTGGGAAGGCCTAAAAACTAAACCCGCCAGCTAAATCCAAGGGGAGGTCCAGACGGTGGTTTCCATGGTCGCAGGATCTGCCGAGCAATTGAGCGCATGCAAGCCTCGAGGAGGAAGTGGCTCGTGTGGAATCTTCCTTTGGAGCTTCTTCATTCCGCCCATCTTCTCTGGTTCCACGACTCTCTCCAACTAAGGGTGAGTGTCCTATGGGCATGTACTTTTGTAGGTCCCGTAAGTGGGAGAAGGACCTGGACCATCTTTGTCTCAACTGAGACGGTCTTAAGATCGGTAGAGATCTCGGTCCCAGGAATCGGCCGGCTTTTTTCCGCCTTGTTGTCTGGTCAGTCAACCTTGAGATAATTCTCAACCCGATTGACATCTTTTTGCAGAATCCTTCACTGATTCTGGTCTTTGCTTTCCCTGATGAGGAGATCCAGCCTGCTGGGAATCCTGCCGAGGAAGTGGTCCCTGACCCCAGGAAGTCACCGTTTCACCGTGTCTCCTGAGCGCCGAGTCAGCCTGTCTGATCTCGATTGAGGTCTCTGATCCCTTGTCTGAAAGGTCAAGAAGAGTTTCATGCACTAAAAGAGGCGACTCCCATCGATGATCCTCATTCTCCTCAGATGAGAGGCTGCATGGGTGCTACGAGAACCTCATGTGGCAACAGCAGATTTTTGTCTGAGCACAAGCCCATCCCGCCATTACTTGACTTTCGCTTCCCAGGCTGAAGAAGACTGTTCTGGAGCATATTACATTGGTTCCTCCACCTACAGAGCCTAACGAAACCTCCGTTCGGCCTAAACCGGTCTGCACCGATTTTTGGTGGAACTGCCGCCCAAGCAGCCTGTGGGAGGTGCTCCTTCTAAGGAAGCTAGATCGGACACCGGGCACCCTGGCGCCTTTCGGTCACTGTCACCCCTCACTGCCCCGGTGGGTCAAGGGTGATGTGGGCTGTCGGCCATTGTACTGGCCTCCATTCTCATCCAGGGGATGATGACTCGGCTGGTGGGGTAGAGACGGAGGAAGGTCCTTCATCCTTTCAGGGCATTCTTTGCTTCATCTCTTGAGTCCACAGGGATGCCCCTGGAACCTATCCAGAAAAAAGCAGAGTACCCTCTCACTGACATCCTTGAGAAGGGAAACCCCAACGGAAGCCTTTCCTGTGGCAGAGGTCATTGTTGGGCCAGCCTTAAACTTTGGCAGCATCTTGCCTACTGTCCAGCTCTGCCTGTATGGTCCATAAGTATGTGGTACCCATGGGGTCTCTTGCGGGATTTACAGAGCACCCTTCGGCCAAGAGCTTTGTGACCACCTCTGTGTTCAGGTGTACCGATACAGACGGATCTCCTGAGATGGAATCCAGATATTTGGATCACTCTGCCCTGAAGGTCTATGCAACCTTGTCTTTAGGCCTTCATCAGGTAAGCTCGGCCATCATCATGGCACACTTCTCCCATGCCCTTTTGGGGTCCTTGGACAGAAGTTCTCCCACATCTCCCCCGCGTACTTGCAGACCACGGTCAAGCAAGTCCGCTACCTAGGCCATGCTGTTGCTAAACGGCTCCAAATAGCCTTGGACAGCAGGGACTTGTGCCCGTTTGTTGGCAGCTGCAGTTGCTTCTCGCGCAGGGCCTGGCTGGAGGCTCTCTTCTTTACGGTGGATACTTGGCACAAACTAGCTGATGTCTCTTCTTTGGGCACTGATCTCTTCAGGCCAGGTGTGGCTGGTAACCTTCAGTACATTGACCAGTCCAGTGCCACCTTGGACGCCACTACTTGGTCTAAGAAGCAGCAGAAGAAGCCTTTTGACATTCTTCCCTGTGGTCCAGCAGTTTTCCTTTCGGGGCGAGCAGGGCTCAAGTTTGGCACCCAAGCCTGGGCCCTCTCAGGCCCGTAAGGCCGGGATTCAGGCCCTGGATCCTCTGCCTCCAAGCCTGCCCAGTGACTGAATGCGGGCTGCCACCCCGACTCCCGTCATGCCAGCTCTGGGTCCTCCTGTTGGGGGGGGTTGGCTCTGCCACTTCCTGCTTGGTCCGCTATTACCATGGACATGTGGGTCTTGGAAGTGGTTGGCCATGGACTACCTCTGCAATTCGAGCAGTACCCTCCAAGCCAAGCCCCACGGGAGGAGAGGGTATCCGCCCACACTTGGTCGGCTTTCTGACACGACATTGCTGAGCTCCTCCTCCAGGCAGTAGCTCCAGTGGCGGATCCTTCAGCAGACTCGGGCTTCATTTCCAGGTACTTCCTGGTTCCCAAGTGGACGGAAGGGGGGGGGCTGGTGCCCCATTCTAGATCTGGATGACCTGAATCAGTATCTCGGGTCATGCACCTTCTGGATGGTCACTCTCTGATCATACCATCCTTGAGCGAAACGTGGTTCTGCTGACTGGACCTCCAGGACGCTTTCTTCACGTCCCAATCTGGCTGTCCCACCAGCGGTTCCTCTGCTTCAGAGCTGGGGAACCTACACGAGTTCCCGAGCCATGCCATTCAGCCTGTCATTGGCCCCTCAGGTCTTCATCAAATGCATTGTAGTGGTGGCAGCCCACGCTGGGGGGGCAGAATTTACCCATAGCTAGATGATTGCCTCTAATCACATTCCACCCAGCAGGAGGTGGACAGGTCCAGCGACCTGGCCTCCAGACCTCCCAATGAGGCCAAGTTGCAGCTCGTGGCCTCTCGGGTGGCGACTCATCAGGGCAGAGCTGGAATCTCATCAAGCTTAAGCTGTGTCCTGAGGCAGACAGGGCAGAGGTTCTATCCTTTGCCCAATTATTTGTGGTTGGGCAACTGCACCCTGCCTGGGACTTTGTGCACCTTCTGGGCTACATGGCAGTGTGCACCTGTTGGCGACACGCCCTCCAATGGGAGCTGGCCGCCCAGTGGACTTGGTCATGGTCACTTTGACCAGCTGATCACTGACCCAGAAGATGTGGGATGCTCTGCAATGGTGCACCATCGCAGAGCGGTTGCAGGAAGGGATCCCGCCTGTCCACCTTGAGCTGACGGCTGTCCTTGCGACTAGTGCCTCTCTCATGAGCTGGAGAGCCCACATGGGGGATAACAGGCCCACAGGTTCTGGACCCCCGAGGAGTCCTGTTATCGCATCAACTTGTTGGAGCTCAGAGCAGTCAGACTGGCACTGTCTGCTTTTGCTCCTCGGCTCTGGGGTCAAGTGGTTCAAGTGCAGGCTGTCTATACCATGACCATGTACTACCTCAACCAATAGGGCGGTACGCATTCTTGTTTGCTGTGCAGGGAAGTGCTTCACATCTGGACACTCGTGAGCCGTCTAGAGGCGGATCTCCTAGCAATCCACATGGCAGGAGATTCAAACCAACTGGCGGATGCTCTCAGCGGCATAGGCGAGACATCCCACAAGTGGTTTTTTTATCCAGAGGTAGCATACAGTCTGATCTTACTTCTAGAAACTGCTTTTGCAGCAGGTTACACCATTAGGACTGAAGCCGGCAGGTGCCAGGACCTCACTAACTAGCAGTATCCAGTGGGGACTTCCCCACGTCGGGCATCACATAAAAGGGGCAGCCCCAACATCCCCAGTTCTTTTCCCGCTGTCTCCCCAGCATTGGCCTCATGGACACCTGCATTAATGATATGATGCATGAAATCTTTTTTTATGCAAAAACCTCAATTCATGTCTGCTTCTCCTATCTCTTCTCTCAAAGGACATTCCTCTAAGTGTGCCTGTGGCAAACAGATCCCTTTTGCAGACCCATCATTCGGCCTGTGTCAGGTGCCTGGGCCCAGAGCATGGCACCCAGGCCTGCTCAATTTGCCAACAATTCAATAGCAGGACCTAAATCCGCTGACAAAGTGCCCTTCAGGGATTCCTTCTCGAGGAGAAATTGAAGAAAATGGACAAAAGATCTTCCTCCAAAGGGGAATCTTCCCACAAGTCAGGGAAACACCGGGACAAGCATCGGGATTCGGATAGGGCGAGATCCTCCAGCCGGGCCTCCAAATCCAGGGCCAGCTCCAGCTCTACACAGTCCAACAGATCTCCTTCCCAGGCTCACTCCCAACCTCCCCCGATTAAGGTAAGGTCTTCAGGGGGCTCCTCAGCCTCCTTATACCCGCTCAAGACCACTCTGGCACCAGACGCCTCCAAGCCTGATTCCTCGTACAGGTACAAAAAGTCTTCCTCTAAATCGGGTGGTGCATCTGACCGACGCTGGGTCACAGACTTCAGGTCTGTCTCCCACATCTGAAGGTCCCTGAAAGGAAGACTGCAGAGCTGATGTCCCTTAAGTGGACAACAGACCAAGAAGGCGTCCAGCCCAGCACCCACAAAATTGACTTCTCCAACAGCAGTACAGACGCCGGTGGACACTGGATGTCAGGGGTCCTTGGGTGAAGAGGCTACCACGCTTCCGGATGACCAGACGGGTGTCACACAGGACGCTGGCCTACTCAGGGAACTGTCGCCAGACCCGGTGGTTCCCTGGGACCCAACCCTGGCGACTGACCCACACCAGGCCCATCGTTGGGTATGAATATTCGGAAGGTGAAGAACTGTTCACCTTCTGGTGGAAACCATAGGAAAGGACGTGGTTCCCCTAAGCCTCGGGTCACCTCCTCCTCGGGCGCTGAAGGTTCCAGACTCCCCAAGGAGCCAACTCCACTTCCTCGGGCGATCGGAGACAGAAAATGCCCATCACGCCTCCCTCGGTCCTCCGAGCCCAAAGAGACCCAGGGGCAGACGCCGCACACTGGGAGATGACTCCAGACCGGATACGGCCGGACACTTTCAGGTTTCCATCTCCTTCTGTCCCCATCACCAGACCCACGGACCTCTTCCACGCTTCTGGATGAGTCGCCCTTTCCAGAAATCATGAGGCACATCCAGGAAAATGTGGATGGGAGACAGAAGACTTGGATCCAAGAGAAAACACCTTGCCCATTACCTCAGGCAGAAAGACCTGAAGCCTTTGGTGGACACCTTTACGGATGTCACCAAGGCAGCTTGAAGCGCCCCGTATTCCACACCGGCTGTTCCAAGAAGGCTGACTGCCTCTGTGGGGCTCCCATGGAGAACCTGTATTTGGTGCAACAACCCCTGGCAGACTGCTGGTCATCACTGCATCTCATGATAGGTTCCAGCATCCTCAGCATATGAGTACCCAGTCTCCGGACCAGGAATCGAAGCAATTAGATTCTACGGGAAGACGCATGTATGCGGCTGCTACATGCTCAATTAGGTCTCTAAATCATCTGATGCACATGGTGCAGTTTCAGAACGCCTTTGGTAACGCCAAGACCACCTAAAAGATTTTACTGATGGCTAAAGGGAGGAGGAACTGCTGAACCTCCTTCAAACTTGGTCAGACATGGGGACCCAAGATCTTACTTCGAGAGGGCTTGCAGTAGGTAATTACATATAGGACTGATGCGGCCGGCAGGACCCCCATGAAAAATTTCTAGCTAGCAGTCCCTGGTGGGACCGCCCCGCGATCAGGTGACGGCGTCAGGCGATCGTGCGTATAAAGGCGGTCCCACACGCCTGCCTTCCAGTTTTTCCGCTGTCAGCTCGCAGCTCATGTTAAGTTTATATCACTCAGTCCTGTTGCTGCTTTTTCCGAAAAAGTTCTCAGTATTGTATTTTATACTTCTGTTGTCAGGTGAACGTCGGTATATGTCGTTCCCTTCAAAGAATAAGTGCGGCGCCCAACTGCCTCACAAAGACGGTCACTCCCATTGCTTTTTCTGCCCAGGCCCCTTGTAGACTTTACTGCCACAAGGTCCGTGACTGCTCACGCTTCAACGCTGCCACCCGCAGACGACGCCAGCAGTCCTTCGAAGCCCATCTCCTCAAACAGAAGATGTCCGCGATGGAGGAGGAGTTGAAGAAACTTCGGCAGGCATCGACCTCTCCGGAAGGGCACAAGAAGCGGGACAAGGATCGGCACCGAGAGAAGGCCTCCTCTTCCGCGACTCTGGCTGGAGCTGCGGCTAAGGTAACGTCCCCTCCGGGGGATCACCCGACGGCAGCTTTGGAGGAGGCGTCAGGCCGCCCGTTGGGTTCACGTTCGAGCCCGCCGGGCGCGGGGCCCAAGCCCAGGCACCGCTGTAGGTTTGCGCTCACTGGTGCGGGCACCTCCCGTGAAGTCGGACGCCGCCTCTGACGCACGCCTGGGAAGGCTGCAAGACGCCGACTCACGGGCGCGACGGCAGTGTCCCCTCTTCCTCGGCCCGCTTCTGATGAGGGACCCCAAATCTGACGCCGGCTCCTCTGGCGTCCGCCGGGATTCGGCCCCTAATCCACACGTCGGTTCCTCCGATGTGCGCCGGGCCTCTGAGCCTACGGCAGACCCTGCTTCGTCTGTCGTGCCATGCTCCCCACAGCCTTCGCTGCCGTCAGGGGAGCCCCAGTTCCCCTCGCCCGACCCCGGGGATTTTTCCCCTCCATCCCCGGATGAGGCTCGGGATCCGGGGCTACCGTCCGATCCTCTGCCTGCAGAGCTGGATCTGACATCGGCCCCCTTGGTGCCGGCTCTACCGACGCCGGTTCCGACACCGGCGGGGGATATTTCTCTTCCATCGGGCCCTCCACCCCACGGGCCTATCCCGGTTGATCCGCCCGTGGAGTACCCGGCTGGGCCGTCTACTCCGACTGCTCCTCCAGTGCCTGGGTATCCGCCATCCTATCTGATGCCGGTTTTCCCAGGTCCGCAGTATCCTGCACCGCAGTACCCGACGCCGGTATACCCATAGCCGGGTTACGGATACTCTCCCTACATATTTCCTTCATACAACTACTCCCCTCCTCCTCCTCCACCACCCCCTAGGCCGCCGGTGGATCTTCAGGAGACTCTTGCCTCCTGGTGGGCTGAGGCCAAGGCTCAGCTCACCAAGGAAGTCGAGAGCCATCTTATGGCGACGGTGCCACCACCGGCTCCCGTATGCCCCAGACGGCATACTCCCTTCCACTGATTCCCCGGCTTTGCCTCGGGATCCAGAGAGAGGCAAGACACGCGTCCTGGGATTCCCTCTAAGGAACCCAGTCCTCCCCCTAGACGAGCTAGGGAGTATTACTCTGCTTCAAATTCCTCTTTTTCTTCTCTCTCGGACTCCTCGGAGGTCTCCGATGGATGTTCCGAGAAAGACGACAAGCTGCGCTCTCCGTCCAAGCCCCGGCCGAGGACTCCTCCTAAGTCTCCTCTGGAGGATCCTTCCTTCACGGAGTTGCTCAGAAAGATCCAGGAAGTCCATCAGTGGCATTCCTTAGAGCCAGATCCTCAACGGGTTAAACTCGCCGAACATCTGGACTTGCCCCTTACGGCTCCTACCCTAGTACCACCCTGAATCGAGCCTCACGCCCACCTTGTTTCCACTATTTGGAAGCAACCATCGGCGTTAGCCCCACTTCCTAGGAAGTCGAACAGGCTATACCAGGCTCCGGAGGGTGTAGACTTCTTAGACTCTCACCCCCGTGCAGACTCGGTTGTGATTAGCGCCGGCCACGGCTGGTCAGCACACCCAAAACATTTGAGCTTTTCTCCCCTGGATAAGGAATTTCGCCTTCTGGATCAGTATGGAAGGAAGATCTATGCTTCTTCCACACTGGGGATCAGAGCCCTAAATTATGTAGCGCATATGGGGGATTACCAGAAGGCTGTCCTTACCCAGGCGGAATCAAAAGTTCACTCCTTGCCGGACTCCCAAGTCAAGCAGGAGTTAGCCGACCTGATCCGTTCTACTCGTTCGGCCAGTCGTCACATTCTGAGGATGACCTACGACGCAGTGGACATCGCAAGGGGATTTGAGCCCGTGCTCGCCACAAGTCTTCAAGGCCACGAGATGGCCCTGTGTGTCAGGTCTGGTCCCGAGGTGCAGTCAGCAATCCAAGAAGCACCTTTCAGGGTTCTGTGCTTTTCGGTGGTGATGTCAAGGACATCATCACTGACTTGCAGGAGAAGGGACGCTCTTAAATCTGTTGATCTCAATGTACCGTCCCCATCCCTCGTAGCGCCATCCCTTTGACGGAGCCGGCCTCAAGCGAACCTCAGGGAAGGCGGCCACAAAATGTTGGGCCCCCACAGCCGCCAAGCCCCGCCACCCAAAAACAGCGGGTGCTCCAGCCATGGCGCGCTGCCCTCACCCCACTGACTCCTTCTCTCCCCACCACCTCCGGACGTCCCGGAGGAACCGGTAGGGGGGAGATTCTCCCTCCACCTTCCGGGTTGGGAGAGGTTAACATCGGATTCATGGGTGCTTCACATCATAGCAGAGGGGCACTCCATAGAGTTTCTACAGAAAGCTCCACGTTACCCCTCTCTGAACTCCTCTTACTCAAGGGACCATCTTCCTTTGGTCAAGGAAGAAATTTCTGCTCTCTTCACAAAGCAGGCCATAGAGCCCGTCCCCCCTCACCTTCACGGTACGGGTTACTATTCCTATTTCTTCCTTTTCCCAAAGAAGACGGGAGATCTCAGACCCATTCTCGATCTCAGCTCTCTGAACCTATATGTGGAATACAAGAGGTTCAGGATGCTCTCCCTTCAAACCCTCTTGCCCCTGTTTCGGCTGGGCCAATGGCTTTGTGCACTGGATATGCAGGATGCGTACTTGCACATCCCCATTCGCCCTTCGCACCAAAAGTACCTCAGGTTTATGTTCAGGGGACTCACTACCACCCAGGCGCCCTTAGTCTTTCTCCGCTCCCGAGTCTTTACCAAATGCCTGGTGGTAGCGGCCCACCCGCGTATTTTGGGAGTTCAGTTTTTCTCACCTGACGACTGGCCTCTGGCCCCTGGCCCAGGGAGGAACTTCTGCATTTCTCTCCCTCACCCAGCAGGTTTTACTGGCCTGGGTATCACCATCAACCGCTCCAAGTCTCACCAGGATCCTTCCCGAGACTCCAGTTCATCGGGCAACTGATGCGACAAGGTGCAGGGCCTTCCTGCCTCCGGACAGGGGCTCTCCTCCAGTCCCAGATCTCTCTTCTATTGGAACACAGGAGGGTTCTGTGAGGTCGGTCTGCCTCCTGGGGCTTATGGCGGCTGCCATCCCGACGTGGCCCTAGGCCACATGAGGATCTCTCTCAGTGGACTCTCCGCTCAGTGGGATCAACTTGTAGATGATCTAGATCATCTGGTACTGATCTCCTCGCCGATGATGAGACTTGCAATGGTGGATGGTTCTGGAGAACCTATTCCGGGGTCCCCTTTTTCCATCCTCCCCCCGCTGAGAGACTTTGACCACGGACGCTTCAGGCGAAGGTTGGGGAGCCCATCTGGGTCCTCACAGAACCCAGGGCTCATGGTCAAAATTGGAGTTCTCCACATCCGAGCAGTGCTGTATGCTCTTCAGGCCCTTCACCAATACATCCTTCCCGGTCACCTAGCCGTCCAAACAGTCAACATGTGCGTGGTGTGGTACATCAACAAGCAGGGAGGGACTCTGTCCTACCCACTATGCAGGGAAGCGATGAGGGTTTGGGAATGGGCAACTCTCCACAACCTTCACCTCACGGCGATCCATGTCCGGAGCTCACAATGTCCTTGGCAGACAGGTTAAGTTGTTCTTCTGCTTGCCCACAGAGTGGAACTGGACCAAAAAGTTGTAAAAAGTATCTTCCAGATTTGGGGACTCCACAGATAGACCTGTTCACCTCCTCCCAAACGCAAAGCTTCCAACCTACTGCTCACTCGCCTCCAGAGCGAGGCGCTCTGGAACGATGCCTGTCTTAAACTGGAAGGTCAGATCTGCCTATGCTTTTCCCCACTCTCTGGTCCTCGTGTGTTGCAGAAACTGGCTTTGGAAGGAGCGAGAATGATTCTGATTGCTCCTTTCTGGCCCAGGCAAATCTGGTTCTCTCTTCTACAACAATACTCAGATGTTCCTTCTCTTCCTCTTCCTTTATCTCAAGGATTGCTTACCCAGGTTCAGGGGACCCTGGTCCATCCAGGACTCAAGTCTCTTCAACCTCATGTATGGCTCCTGCAGACCTAGCCCAGTCTCACTTTGGCGTCTCTCCTAAGGTGGTAGAGATTCTGGTGGAGGCTAGAAAACCCTTCTCTAGGTCCACCTACGCCATGAAATGGAAAAGATTTTCCATTTGGGCTGCATCCAGGAACGTGGAGCCTTTCTCCTGTCTTGTAGCCGTTCTGCTTGATTACCTGAGTCATCTTTTTGACCTGGGTCTCAGTCACTCCTCTTTGAAAGTCCATATGGCAGCTATTTCAGCCTACCATGTCCCTTTCGCTGATAAGGCATTTGCCCAACTGGAGGTATCCAAGACCTTTCTCAGAGGGGTCCTTCATCTCAGACCCCCTGTTCGGACTCCAGCTCCCCACTGGGACTTGAACTTTGTCCTTGAGAAACTTACCCTTCCTCCTTTTGAGCCTGCGGCTTCCGGAGACTTGAAGTTCTTATCATGGAAGACGCTCTTCTTGGTGGCCATTACTTCTGCTCGCAGAATTTCTGAGCTCCAGGCCCTTATGTGCAAAATCCCTTATCTGATCTTTCACAAAGAAAGGGTAGCTCTTCGCATGAATCCTAAGTTTCTCCCAAAAGTGGTAGCGGAGTCTACTTTAAATCAGTCTATTGAATTACCTGCCTTTTTCACGCAGTATTCCAACCAAGGAGAATACTTACTCCATACCATGGGAGGCAGTATAGCACAGTGGGTTAAGGCTCTGAGCTGCAGATCTAGAGACCTGGGTTTAAATCCCATAGCTGCCTAGGTGCATAATGTGTGATTCTGAGCAAGTCACTTAACTTCCTTGTGCTCCCAGGTCACATCTGGAAACAAGCTTCGGCTTAGTGTGCTACTCCTGGTTAAACATTGTTCTAGGAGCGTGGATATGTTGTTCATCCACACTGTCTGACATTGTTCCTTTCCCCTTTAAATCTTGCCGGAAGTCTTCAAACTGGTTCCTCCCACCCACCCGGGTGGTAAATACCTCGGCTCCGCCCCATGACGCCAGATCTTCCTTTCCGCTGGAAGATTCAGGTCTCTCTGCTTTCTGCAGTGTTGAGGCCCTGATTCATTTCGACGGTTTTCACCGCATCTCTTGCTCTAAAACTCGTGAAGAGTTTATGACTCTGATTCGGACATGGATGATAAGTCGTCCCCTGGTTTCCGGTGTCCTTCGGACAGAAATGTCGCCACCAATCCCCACCTGTCGTGGCGCTTACTGCCTCGGTACTATTCATGATACCTACAATGCCTCTATTTGGGCCTTCTTCCATCCCACCGCCTTGGAGGATCGTCAGGCGGGCTGAAGCTGGGTAGACCGGAGCCGCAACCTCACCGGTAAAATCAAGGAGCCCAGGTGGGCGGTTTCGCTGGCTGCAGGATCCGCCGAAAGCAGCTCGAGCGCATGGCGGTCTTGAGGAAGAAGCCGCCCAAGCCTCCTCGCAGAGGTTTCTTGTTCGGCCAACCTGGGTTTCTTCCTTCAGGATCCTTCGGATTTGTGCCAGTCTCCTCTACCATGGGTGAGGGCGCCTCGGCTCGCGACTCATCCCGCTCTAAGAACAAGGATCCTAAACAACTTCTTCGGTTGAAGAAGACGCCCTGGGACCAGGAGGGTCCGATGTCTCGACTTCGTCGAGATTGCCTCCTCGGCTGCCGGGTTTTCAGACCTTCCGTCTGGACCGGGCTTAGAAGCCGAGGAGTCTGCTGATCCGGCCAAGATTATTCTCGACCCTATTGAGCCGTTATCACCGACACCTGTCGATGATTCCTTGGAGAGAACGCCGATTCTCTCCTCGCTCCTACTCAGGAGACCTGGCCCCGCTGGCCTCCCTAATCAAGGGGACAGGAACCGATCTCTGTTTTCACCGAGCCCGGTTTCTCCCGATCGACAAAGCCGACACCATCGGTCTCGATCAAGGAGTAAGTCCTCTTCGATCGATCGACCCAGAAAAGGACACAAACACTCCTGCAACAGGCGCCGCCACTGTTCCTCTTCCTCCTCGGACGAGGAGAGGCTTCGACGAAAAATCCGTCGACGCTGCGAGGATCTTATGTGGCAGCAACTCCTGCTAGCAGGTCAGAAACCGGCTCCCTCGGCGGTCCTGGCTATCTCTTGGCCTCCGACGACACCACTACTTCTCCGTGCCGGTCCTTCGAGCTCCGTGCCTCTTCCGCAGCCGGTTCAGTGTCCTCCACCAATATTGGTGGAACCTCCACCTGCTGCCCCTTGGGAGGATCTCCCTCAGGAGGACCGACAGTCTTGGTCTGCCTCAACGGACTGTACACTACGGTCACCCCTGATCGCCCTAGGCTGACGAGGGAGACCTAGGTGGTCAGCCTTTATATCGGCACTCTTCCGTATCCTGATAATACTGACTTTCATTCTCACGATGAGCTGTGTCAGGCCTGGAAGAAGGCCTTCCTCCTTCCAGGGCATCCTCCGCTCATTTCTGAGTCCACGGGATGTCCCTGCACTGCCTATCCAGAAAAGGCAGAATATCCCCACGGATATTCTTCCGAGGGGGGATACCCCTCACGGAGGCTTTTCCAGTCGCCGGCCACACTGGCCCAGCCTTGAACTCTGGCAGTCCCCGCCTCCTGCCCAGCTCCTGGCCTGCCCGCATGGCACGTAAGTACGCTGTGTGCTCCACAGGGTCCTGGTGGGGCTTCGCATTGAGCACCCCTCGTGGAAAGCCTGTGACTGCCTCAGTGGTCTGTATGGACGGGGCAGCTTCGGATACTGACTGCCCTCCGGACAAGGGAGTCCAAACCCTGTGGACCACTTGGTCTGGAAGGTCTGTGCAGCATCTTCCTTGGCCTCGCCAGGCAAGCTCAGCAGTGATTATGGCACACTCTCTCCACGCCTCTTGGGGTCAGCTGGACCTAGTTCTTCCTGCCTCCCCAGCTGACATGCAGACCATAGTCAAGCAGGTCAGGGACTGAGGCAGGGCTGGTTGCTAAAACAACAGCTCCAGACTGTACTGGACATGGGTGGATTCCTGTGCCTGCTCACTAGGCTGCAGGTATCCAGTCGCTGCAGGGTTTGGCTGAGGTTATCCTCCCTTCTGCGTGGATACCTCAGCACAAGCCAGCTGATGTGCCCTTCCTTGGCACCCCGACTCCCTTCGGGCCAGGAGTGGCAGGTCATCTGCAGCATCGAAAGCAGTCTAATGTCACCTTAGATGCCACTCTCTGCTAGGGGTTTTCAAGAAGAACCAGCAGAAGCTGCAGGAAGACTCGCATTCTTCCCCGCGGTCAGACAGCCACCCTTCCAGGGGGTCACGCAACAGCAGTAGGCTCAGGCTTGGCGCCTAGGCTCCAAGCAAGGTCCCCAGCAGCCCGCAAGCAGTGAGGCCAAGGTGCTGGGTCCAGGTGCCTCCTCCTCCTCTAGTCTGCCCAGTGACTGGTCGGGTGGCTCCCTGCACTTCGCCACTCAGCTCTGGGTCCCTCCCATGGGGCTGGCCTGGCTACCTTCTCTGCCTGGTCCGTATCACCGGACAGGTGGGTTCTAGAAGTGGTCGGGCAGGGTCTGCCCCTAGAATCTCGAGCGCACCTCCCAGCCGAGCCCGTGTCTCTCACAAGAGAAAGGATCTCAGTCGCCCAGTCCGTCTCTTCCTCCCTACTGACATTGCACTACTCCTCCTCAAAGAGGCGGTGGCCCTGAGTGCCGATCCTCCTTCAGACCCAGGCTTTGTCTCGTATTTCCTGGTGCCCAAACGGACGGGGTTGCGCTCTATTCTAGATCTGCACGCTTCGAATTGGTATCTCAGGTCTCGTGACTTTCGGATGGTAACCTGAACCAGATCATACCATCTCTGGAGCTAAACTTGGTTCTGTACACTGGATTCAGGACCTTTTTCCACGCTCCTGTCCGCCTGTCCCATCAGCGGTTCCTCCGCTCAGGGTCAAGGCGGGACCCTGTAATGAAGTTCAGAGCCATGCCGCTTGGCCTGTCATCGGCCCCATGGGTCTTCACCAAATGCATTGCAGTGGTGGCAGCCCATCTTCGCATCAGGGTTCAGATGACCCCTCATCTGGATGACTGGCTCCTGGCAGTTTCCTCCGTCAGGAGGTGGAGAGGTCCAGAGACCTGACCCTCCTCAACCTGCCACACTTGGGCCTTCTGATCAACGAGGCCAAATCGGAACTCTGTACCTTCAGGTGATGGGCTTCATCGGGCAGAGCTCGACTCCTCGTCAAGCCAGAGCTCGGCTCCCGTGGATAGGCAGAGGTTCCTCCTCTTGCCCAATCATTTCTGGTTGGGCACGCGCCTGCCCGGGACTCCTCTGCGCTTCCTGGGTTACATGGCGGTGTGCACGTCGGTGGTCCGCTGGGCCAGACTGCACATGCGTCCCCTTCAGTGGGAGCTGGCCGCCCAGTGGTCTCAGCGTCCGGGTCTTTTCGACCAGCTGGTCACGGTCACCCAGAGGATGTGGGACGCTCTCCAATGGTGGACTGTCCAGAGGAGTCCCGATGCCACATCAACCTGTTGGAGCTCAGGGCAGTCAGGATCTGGCTTTGCCGCTTGCCTCAGCTCGGGTCAAGTGGTTCAAATCCAGACGGATGAATACCACCACCATGTGTACTTCATCAACAAACAGTAGGCTGCACGACTCCGCCTGCTAGTGCAAGGAAGCCCGATCTGGACCTTCTCGTCAGCGGGCTGAGGCGGATCTCCTAGCTATCCATGTGGCAGGAGTCGCAACCAACTGGCGGATGCTCTCAGCCGCCTAGGCTAGACATCCCACGAGCTGGTCTCTCCATCCAGAGGTAGCTGCCACCTGTTCTCCGCTAGAACTGTTGGTGGACCTGTTTGCCCCCAGGGAGAACACCAAGCTGAGGCTGTACCATGCCTCAGCCTCAGCAGTGGCTTCTGCGGGGATGCCTCTCTCAGGCCGTGGATTCCCCAGGCCTTTTTTATGCCTTCTTCCTCCATTTCCTTGATCCGCCAAGGTGTTTCTCAAGGTGAGGAGGGACAAGGTGATCCTGTAGCCCCAGATTGGGCCACGCCAGTGTCTGGTATCCAGATCTCCTCAGCCTCCAGCTAGTGGACTCGGAGCCGTTGTGTACACGCCCGACCTGGATGTCACTGGAACCAGGGAAGGTCTTCATCCAGACCTTCAATCCCTGCACCTCACAGCCTGGTTCCTGAGCTGGCTAGAGTTCCAGGCTTTGGTCTTTCGGAGGATGTCTACACTGCAGGGAGGCATCTCAAAAGAATCTACCAGGAAATGTTATGCCTTCAAATGGCAGAGATTTTCCATTTGGTGTCAGGGTAAAAGCCTGGACCCCTTATCCTGCTCTGTGGCTAACATTCTAGACTACCTTTGGTCCCTTTCCAAAAGGAGTCTTCGGTCATCGACCCTTAGGGTACACCTAGCAGCCATATCGGCTTACCAGGCGCGGGCCGGTCAGCTGACATTGTCTCAAGAAAAGGTGATCGGGCGCTTTTTCAAAGGCCTGGATCACATATCCCCTCCGGTGTATGAACCTCCACCTCCGTGGGATCTTTTGCTGGTTTTGGCAAAGCTCATGGGCAAGCTTATTCGAACCTATGCACAAGTCTAGCTGTGACTTGTGGAAGACGCCTTCTTGGTGGCTATCACGCCAGCCAGAAGGATGGGGAGTTCCAGGCGCCAGTGGACTCCCCATCTGGTCTTTTCACAGGGACAAAGTTGTCCTCCAGCCTCACCAAATTCCTTCCAAGGTGGTGTCAGAGTTTCACCTTAACCAGGCGTTTGACTCTGCCGTGGTATACTACTCCTCACTACACCTCGATGCCGAGTACAGGCTCCATACTCTGACCTGAGGTGTGCTCTCTCCTACTGTAAGGAGAGGACGGTGAAATTGGGAGAGGTTCGCCAGCTGTTTGTCACCCACGCTGAAGCCGCTTCTGGCAGACCTGCAGCCAAGCTGACTATTTAGATGGATTACATCATGCATAGGTCTGTCATGTGATTGGCTGGTAAGGAGCCTCCCAAAGGGCTTAAGGGCTCATTCTACCCGCCATACTGTTAGCTGGCTGCTTCCAGGACCTCCTATCCAGGAAATCTGTCGGGCCGCTACCTGGAAGTCAGCAAGCACCTTTATTACCCATTACCACATCGACCTAGAGTCATGCCGGGATGCTGGTTTTGGGGCCCCTGTTCTCCAATCTCTATTCCCTAAGTAGGGGGTGTGCGCCTTGCCTCCCTCCTCCCGGAGAACTGCTTGGAGTCTGCCAGACAGTGTGGATGAACAACATATCCACGCTCCTAGAAGAACAGGTTACTCACCTGTAACGGTAGCTCTAGGAGTGGTAGATGTTGTTCATCCACACGCACCCACCCGACCTCCCCGGCTTTAGGCGCACAACCTGGCTTCCAGCGGGCTAGATCTGGCGTCATGGGGCGGAGCCGAGGTATTTACCACCCGGGTGGGTGGGAGGAGCCAGCTTGAAGACTTCCGGCAAGATTTAAAGGGGAAAGGAACAATGCCAGACAGTGTGGATGAACAACATATACCACTCCTAGAACTACTGTTACAGGTGAGTAACCTGTTCTTCCCTCCCCTTCCCTCCATGGATGTCCACAGGATTCTGAGATACTACACTGATAGGACGAAGAATCTCAGAAAGACTGATCAGTTGTTCGTCTCTTTTGCTCACAAAAGGGAAGGCAATGCTGTCTCCAAGCAATGCCTATCAAAGTTATTGGCTCATTGCATCACTTTCTGTTATGACAGGTACAACAAGACCCTACCGGGTCAAGTCAGAGGCCACTCTACTCGAGGAGTAACAGCCTCTGCGGCTTGTTTCAAGAATGTGTCTGCGGCAGACATCGGTGCTGCCGCCACTTGGACCTCTGTCCATACATTTACTAAACATTACAGTTTGGACATTGCCTCTCGCCGTAGAGCAGGCTTTGGGTTATCTGTCTTGCAGGGCCTCCTCTCGAGGTTTGCAAGCTTTTTCACTACTACTACTTGGAATAGTTCCTCCCCCTGG
Source organism: Neoceratodus forsteri (assembly GCA_016271365.2). Lineage (NCBI taxonomy): Eukaryota > Metazoa > Chordata > Ceratodontiformes > Ceratodontidae > Neoceratodus > Neoceratodus forsteri. The sequence goes on along the minus strand of CM028132.1, from coordinate 368,210,258 downwards.
TGCCTTTTCATTTGTTCCAGACTGCTTGGGATTCTGTCCTATATGTAATTACCTACTGCAAGAGCCCTCTTGAAGTAAGATAGTACAGTTACATAAGAACTTACCGTAACAGTAGATCTTCGAGAGAGGCTCTTGCAGTAGGTAATACCTTCCCGCCCTCCATCCCCCTAGGCTTTTTCAGCTCCTTTTCCATTGAGGGAAATATCTGCTTCTCTCTCTTTTCCGGGCCTGTGGCGGGAAAGAACTGGAAGGCAGGTGTCTGGGACCGCCCCTTTATACCGACGTCGTCTGACGCTGGTCACCTGACGTGGGGCCGGTCCCTCGCCAGGGACTGCTAGCTAGAAATTTTTCCGTGGGGTCCTGCCACCTGCTGACGTGAGTCCTATATGTAATTACCTACTGCAAGAGCCTCTCTCGAAGATTTACTATTACGGTAAGTTCTTACGTAGCTGTACTTTTCAAACAACATGAAGTCTTGCTATATTATGACAATTGCAGTTTGTCCCACCATTAGAACTGCTCCGGAGGTGAAAGAGTTAACTCCCATTCTAAGAATGGAACTTGGAGCGCGAGCTCGGTTAGAGAAGCTCTGTCTGGGTTATTTCAAACCCAAACTGTCAGATTCTTTACTCCGCCTCACTGAACAGTCGCTCCGGAGATTTCTCCACTGCTCGGTTCATTTCTCGGTTTAAACAGTGTTTTCTCGGTTCAAATCAACTGAGAATATTATTATTTTAACCGCAAAACCGATCGGTTCAAGCTCTGTCTGTGGTATCGTAAGTAATTACAGTTTATTTTCTGTGTGGAACTTGTAAATGTTATCGGTTCGGTTTGAACCGATCAGCTTGTTTTAAAACTTGAAATTGAAGGTTTTAGAGTGCGGTTCCCGGTTCTTATCGGTTCTAAAAAGCAGTTCATTACGGTTTCCAAGACCCGTGTTACGGTTAGGAACTGATAAATGTGTCTTGCCTGGCACTGCCGTTTAAAAGGGCAAGTTTTGGTTAGGCTGGCATTATGTCTGAGAAACCCAAAAAAACGGGCCCACTGGGTTTCAACACTGTGATGTCTGTGGGGAAGTCTTTGCCAAGGCTGACCCACACACCACATATGTATATTGTCTGAGGTTTGACCACCTCAATTCAGACTGCCAGATTTGTAAAATTTTCCCTGCAGCCACCCTGGATAAGAGAGTTGGCAGGCTCGGGGAACGAGAGGCGAAAAAGTCCGCTGACCCGGATGGCCAGCCGGTTTGGTGCCAACCGAACGGAGGAGTGCCCTCTGACCAGGGCGAGAATTCCGGGCAAGCGTAAAGCTGGCTCGGAGGGGCCAGTTCCAGTAAAAAGCAAGAAAATCAGCAGGTGTGAGCCCAAAATTCCTTCTCCAACTGCTGCAGAGATAGCAAGAGCTATTCAGATTGTCCAGTCACTTTCTCCGGTTCCGTCCGAACCGCCACTGTCTGGTAAAAGGTCGGTTCCACCGGTTCAGGAATATGATGTTGAAGAGTTTTATGAACCAGAGGAGGGGGAGGTTGATTATGAACAGTATGAATGTGACTTGGAGGGTCTGGGTGTGCCCATTAAACCAGACATCTTCCCAGACAGACCTTTTGAATCTCCCCCTTCGCTTTCTGAGTCCCCCTCTCACTTTATGTTTTACAAAAAAGTTGCTGAAACCCTCCAGCTCCCATTGGAGGAAGCTGTGGATGAGCAAGAGGAACCTGATTTTGTAGAAATGATGGATATTCCAGAGTCTAGGAGGTTGTCTATTCCTTGCATAAATCATTTAGGAAACAAACAATAAAATTTTAAACACTCCTAATTCTGTGCCTCCTGTGGACAAAAGATGGACAGAGGTACACTCTGTCAGGTCCTGATACAGAATTCCTTTCACAGCAATGCAGTCACGTTGGTGTGGTTCAGGCTGCAGCCTGTGATAAAGCTAATATTCCTTGGCTTCACATCCTCCTGACAAGGATTCCAGGAAGATTGATGCCATGGCTAAAAACAATACATGGCAGCGTCCTTGGGACTCAGGCAAGCAAATTACATGGCTTATGTAGCAAGGTATCAAAAATCTAGATGGGACACTGTCATGGCTTTGGCCAAACAGGCCTCTGGCCAGCTTGCTAATGAGCTGGAACAGGTGGCTGCTGATGGCATTGAGGCATCTAAGGTGCAGTTTCATGCTGCTGTGGATTTTAATGATGTATCCTCTAGAGTCATGGCTACGTCTGTAGCTTTTCGTAGGTTGGCCTGGCTCAGGTGTACTAGCTTGTCACAGGATACCCAGACTAAGGCTGTGGATTTTCCTGTGGTTGGAAGTTCTCTGTTTGGGGAGCAGACAGAGAATTATATGAAGAAAATGGATGAATATAGGACTACCTATAAGAGTGCTCAGGCTAAGGAGCGGCAAGTCACTCCTCAGAGGCAGACCCCCAGGGGTAGAGGTAGGCCTTTTTGCCAAACCCAGGCCTCCTCTGCTTATGCTCAGAGGGGGTTCTTCAGAGGGAGAGGCAGACGGGGTGTGGGCAGGCCTGCTCCCACCCCTCAGCCTAAAGCACCTGCCAAACAGACACCCTGATGGGGTGCCCAGGCCGATTCTCCTTTACCTGTAGGGGCAGGTTGGCTTGCCGTTCAGAACTGGGTGTCTCTAACTTCAGACAAGTGGGTCCTGGAAGTAGTGAGCCAGGGTCTGGTTCTCAGCTTCAAAAGTTCCCAAAGATGAGAATCAGATCTTTCCCACCTGCAAACTCTTTAGAGACCTTTACTTTAGAAACAGAAGTCTCAACCCTCTTGGCTCTCAGAGCTGTAGAAAGGGTTTCTCCCCTACACCAGGGCAATGGTCTGTACTCCAGATATTTCCTTACCCCAAAAAAGACAGGAGAATGGCGGCCTATTTTAGACCTGAGATATCTGAACAAACACCTTTTGAAACCAAAGTTCAGAATGGTAACTCTAGCAATGATTTTACCCTCTCTAAGGCCAGGGGACTGGCTAGCCTCCCTGGACCTCAAGGATGCCTATTTTCACGTCCTAATCAGAAGCTCCCACCGAAAGTACCTCAGATTCGAACTGCCCTCAGGTCACTACCAGTTCAGAGCAATGCCCTTTGGCCTCACCTCTGCCCCAAGGGTATTCACAAAATGTCTGGCAGTAGTAGTTGCTCATTTAAGAAGGCAAAGGATTGCTGTTTTTCCCTATCTGGACGACTGGCTCATTGTAGGCCAGTCCCCAGAACAGGTAACATCTCACCTGCAAGTTACCCAGCAGCTGCTCACCTCCCTGGGCTTCTTGCTCAATCTTCCAGAGTCAGTTCTGGAACCAGTTCAGGTGCTCACCTTCATAGGTGCAGAATTGGACACAAAGCAGGCCAGAGCCTTCCTACCGTTAGAGAGGGTAAGGAACTTGGTGGCTCTGGCCTCCTCCTTCACTCTGCAGGTCTCTCGACCAGCAAGACACTTTTTGCAGCTCCTGGGGCACATGGCTGCGTCCACAGCTGTAGTGCAAGGAGCAAGATTTCAGATGAGGGACATTCAGTTTCACTTGAGAGCCTTTTGGTCTCAGAGGAGAGACCTCCTTTCCAAGTTGGTCCCAGTGACCCGAACCTGATCCAGGCCCTCCAGTGGTGGCAGGATCAGAGCAATTTAAGACTGGGGTCCCTTCATTCCTCTGTCTCACTCCTTGACCCTCACTACGGATGCTTCCCTCCTGGGGTGGGGAGCCCACATGGGTGACCTCTCCACTCAGGGAGTGTGGTCCCCTCTGGAATCTCTGCTCCACATCAATTTGCTGGAACTCGGAGCTGTCTTTTTAGCACTTCAAGTGTTTTCTGCGTCTGTTCAGAACAAAGTGGTACAAGTCAGAACAGACAACACCACAACAATGTACATCAACACGCAGGGGGGCACTCGGTCTTCGGCCTTGTGCACCGAGGCAATGAAGTTGTGGTCTCTGGCCTATTCCATGAACACTTCCCTCATAGCAGTTCACCTTCCAGGAAAGGACAATGTCCTAGCAGATGCTCTCAGCAGGATTTCCCAGGGCCATCACGAATGGTCTCTGGATCCTCAAGTACTGGGGATAGTTTTTGCCAGATGGGGCACCCCTCAGATAGATCTTTTTGCAGCCCCAGACAATCACCAACTTCCACTGTTCTGTTGCAGGCCCCCAGTGTTGGGCTCAGTCCCCCTGGATGCCTTTCTCCTAGATTGGGAAGGGAAGTTTCTTTATGCCTTCCCCCTTCCCTCTCCTATTCAAGGTGCTAGTCAAAATCAGATCCCAGCCTTGCAGGGTGATTCTGATTGCCCCAGATTGGGCCAGGCAGCCTGGTACCCTCCTTCTGTCCCTAGCAGTCCATCTTCCCTGTGTCTCCCCAGGAATCACAACCTGTTAACCTGTGCCCAGGGAGAGTTTGGTATCGAACCTCAAATCCCTCAACCTCAAGGCCTGGCTCTTGAGGAGTTAGAATTACTGACCTACACCTTTCTCAGGGTGTTCTTGAAATCCTAAAGGCTATCTAGGAAGCCTTCCACTAAGGCTTACTTATAATTCTAAGTGGAAAGGTTTTCCATTTGGTGTTCTGAAACATATTTCCCCGGAATCTGCTGATTTGCCCATTGTTTTGGACTGTATGGTCCATCTTAATTCTTTGGGCCTGAGACCAGCTACCCTGAAAGTACATTTGGCAGCTCTGTCTGCTTTTGTGTCAGCAGGAAAGCCCTCCTCTCTTTCCACTCACCCTGTTTTTTCCAAGTTTTTTAAAGGATTACTTCATACTAATCCACCTTTTAGGGATCCAGCCCCTGCCTGGGACCTTAATGTTTGCATTGCCCAGTTAATGCAACCCCCTTTTGAACCTCTGTCTTCTGCAGAGCTTAAGTACTTAACTTGGAAAACTGTTTTCCTAGTGGCTATCACTTCTGCCAGGTGCATAAGTGAGTTGCAAGCCTTGTCAGTAGAAACTGACTTTATTTCTTTCCACAGGGATAAGGTAGTCCTCAGGACTAACAGGAAGTTTTGCCTAAGGTGGTTTCAGATTTCCATCTTAATCAATCTATCTCACTTCAGTGTTTTCACTGAACATTCCTCCTCACTCTGGCGAGGCGGTGCACAGTTTAGATGTTGCAAGGAGGGCCTTAAGTTACTATATAGAACGTGCCAAGGGTCACAGGTTCGAATCCTTCCAACTTTTTCTCACTTATGGTGAGGTCGGAAAAGGGAGACCTGCCACTAAGAGATCAATTGCCAGGTGGATTGTCTCTTGTATCCAATTTTATCAGAAACTGCGGAAAGTTCCCCCCTCCGGCCTGAGGGCTCATTCTACCAGAGGTACAGCCGCGTCTCTAGCTGCTGCCAGAGACATCCCTATGTTAGAGATATGTCAAGCAGCTACCTGGAAAACGGTACACACTTTCACCAAGCATTACTCCCTGGATGTTCAGGCCAGGAGAGATGCTCGGTTTGGCACAGCTGTGCTTCAGAGCCTATTCCCTAAGTAGATTCTGTCCCTCCTCCATGGAGGTACTGCTGTGTAGTCTGCAATTGTCATAATATATAGAAGACTTCATGTTGTTTGAAGAAAAAATTACTCACTTGGTAATGTTGTTTCTTCTAATGAGTCTTACATATTATGACCTCCCCAACCTGCCCCTCTCAGAACTTCTGCTTGGGTATGGGGTGGGCAGCTAGTCAGTGCGCTAGTTATGCCCATTATATGTTTTCCACCCTTGGGGTTTTGGGTGTGGTGTTTTATTTTATCTTATATTATTGCTTATATTCTATTATTACTTCTGGTCCCCTGACTTGAGTCTTTGTGTTGGGACCAGGAATATGTGTTAATAGTCAGGTAGCCAGTTGGCTAGTGTAGGTTACAGCTTCCACACAGACCTTAGTGAGTTTTGCTCGTAAAGATCTGACGGTTTGGGTTTGAAATAACCCAGACAGAGCTTCTCTAACCGAGCTCGCGCACCAAGTTCCATTCTTAGAATGGGAGTTAACTCTTTCACCTCCGGAGCAGTTCTAATGGTGGGACAAACTGCAATTGTCATAATATAGCAAGACTCCATTAGAAGAAACAACATTGCTAAGGTGAGTAATTTTTTCTTCTGGGATACTACTACCAAGCCCTCCCTTTCGGGCTGTCTTCAGCACCTCGAGTATTCGTGAAGTGTATGGCAGTCGTGGCAGCAGCTCTCAGGAGACGGGGCCACTGTGTGTTTCCTTGTCTACATGACTGGCTCCTCATGGCGCGCCCTGATGTCCATGATACAAGATGCCTGTTTTTTCTTCTTATAACTGGGCATCACCAGCAACCAGGAGAAGTCACACCTTGTCTCGTCTCAGAACATGCAAATCTTACTTCGAGATACAGCTCTTTGAGCAGGTTACACCATTAGGACTGAAGCAGTCAGGTTACACTGGTTTTTGTTTCAATTTGATCCACTGAAAAGATTTGTGTCACCATTCATTCCTTCATTGTGGTGGAAAAATCAGCATTCTTTGTCAGTTTTGATCCTTTTTCTTAGCCAGTGGGGTGTGCTGTCACTTTCTGATTTCCATAACCCCACCCTCAACAGTCTGACTACCAGAACAACAAACGGAAAATGTAAACCGCTTCATTCTACTATGGTCATGTTCTAGTCATTGATTCAGACACAGCTTTTTCCTTACCTGTAGAGTTGAGGACTCATGCCAAAGAAGTTCTTTGGTTTGAAGTGAATGGCTGCCAACAAAGACGACAAGAGTATTTGCCTGTAACTTTCCACAGTAGCACAGTTGGAATTCAAGATCAGGACCCAGAGCCATGCGATTGCTACAACAGCGTAGTAAAGTAGAGTTTTCACAAGTGCTGTAAAGTAAAACTGCTTTATTTTTCAAGAATGTATCACCACGCTTTGATCTGTCGAGAAGGCCAGCTTGTCCTCTCGTGCTTCAGAAGTACTACAGTGATTTAGGCTCACTTGGACCATCTTGAATTACTTAAAGAGTACACGTAACTCCTTATGTTACAAACAACTCTATACTTCATGCAGTATGGGGGCTGAGGGAAGTCAGAGCCCAGTTGAGCAGGTGTACAGAGACCAGAAAAAAGACAGCATTACAGTTAAATGACACTGTAAGCTGCAGTTAGAATTTGAATTGCATTCTAAGCTGTAGTTCAAGTAAAGAAATAGGGCACCCTCTCCAACTAAAGAATCTCCCTGCTGTATATTTTATTCTCTGCCAGCTGAGATCCTCAAGTCTCTTTTTACTTTTCAAAGCTCCCCCGAAGAGAGAAGTGCATCATTCCTGGAAGTACTGCAATACCAGGGCAATGCGTGGAGTGTACAGAGCAAGGCCCTATTCCATCTCCCTGTTCTACAAATCAATTTAATATATTGTCTCCAGATAGGAGACGTATCAGATATTAAACTGATAAGAACAGATACTACAGTTGATCTTAGCCAAAAGGCCGAGAAGTGATAACATCCCAGGCCTTCACATGCCTCCCCTACCCAGCTGATGTGCTTTTAGGTTAAGCGGAGGAGAAAAACCCTTTGGTAGTAACACCTGGACAATTCGGTCACTTTCATACATTTCATATGGTCTGTGTTACACTGGCTTTGTTTCAATTGAGTCCACTGAAAAGATTTGTTGTCACCATTCATTCCCTTCATTGTGGTGGAAAAAATCTGCATTGTTTTGTCAGCATTCTGATCCTTTCTCTTAGCTAGTGGGTGCAAGCTGTCGCTTGATTTGCATAACCCCACCCCACAGTCTGACTACCAGAACAACAAACGGAAAATGTAACCGCTTCATTGTAGTATGGTCATGTTCTAGTCACTGATTCAGACTGCAGCTTTTGCCTTACCTGTAGAGCTAGTGACTCATGCCAAGAAGTTCTTTGGCTTGAACTGAATAGGCTAAGCAACAAGGCTTACAAGAGTATTTGCCTGTAACTTTCCTGTAGTCACAGTATGGAATTCAAGATCAGGACCCAGAGCCACGCGATTGCTACAACATAGCGTAGTAAAGGAGAGTTTACTAAGTGCTGCAAAGTAAACTGTTTTATTTTTCAAGCATGTATCACCACGGTTTGATCTGTCAAGAAGACCAGTCTGTCCTCTAGGTAGCTTCAAAAGTACTACAGTGATTTAGGTTCACTTGGACCATCTTGAATTACTTAAAGAGATGACAACTTATGTTACAAAGAACCTATACTTCATGCAGTATGGGGGCTGGGGGAAGTCAGAGCCAGTTGGAGCAGGTGTACAGAGACCAGAAAAGACAGCATTACAGTTAAATGACACAGTGTTGCAGTTAGAATTTAAATTGCATTCTAAGCTGTAGTTCAAGTAAAGAAATAGGGCACCCTCTCCAACTTAAGAATCTCCTGCTGTATATTTTATTCTCTGCCAGCAGATCCTCAAGTCTCTTTTACTTTTTCAAAGCTCTCGAGAGGAGAGTGTATCATTCCTGGTACTGCAATACCAGGGCGATGCAGTGGAGTGACAGAGCAAGCCCCTATTCCATCTCCCTGGTTCTAAAATCAATGTAATATATTGTCCCAGATAGGAGACGTATCAGATATTAAACTGATAAGAACAGATACTACAGTTGATCTCAGCCAAGAGGCCGAAAGGAGTAACATCCCAGGTTTTCACATGCCTCCGCTACCCAGCTGATGCTTTAGGTTAAGTCGAGGAGAAAACCCTTTGTAGTAACACCTGGACATTCGGTCACTGCATACATTTCATATGGTCTGTGTTACACTGGCTTTTGTTCCAATTTGATCCATCAAAAGATTTGTGCCACCATTCATTCCTTCATTGTGGTGGAAAAATCAGCATTCTTTTGTCAGCATTCTGATCCTTTCTTTCTTAGCCAGTGGGGTGCAAGCTGTCGCTTTCTGATTTGCATATCCCACCCCCAACAGTCTGACTACCAGAACAACAAACGGAAAATGTAAACCGCTTCATTCTAGTATGGTCATGTTCTAGTCAATGATTCAGACACAGCTTGCCTTACCTGTAGAGCTAGTGACTCATGCCAAAGAGTTCTTTGGCTTGAAGTGAATGGCTAACAATAAGACGACAAGAGTATTTGCCTGTAACTTTCCTTAGTAGCACAGTTGGAATTCAAGATCAGGACCCAGAGCCATGCGATTACGCAACAGCGTAGTAAAGGAGAGTTTTCACAAGTGCTGCAAAGCAAAACTGCTTATTTTCAAGAAGGACACCACGCTTTGATCTGCTCGAGAAGGCCAGCCTGTCCTCTCGTGCTTCAGAAGTACTACAGATTTAGGCTCACTTGGACCATCTTGAATTACTAAAGTAGCACGTAACTCCTTATGTTACAAACAGCTCTATACTCTCATGCAGTATGGGGGCTGAGGAAGTCAGAGCCCAGTTGAGCAGGTGTACAGAGACCAGAAAAAAGACAGCATTACAGTTAAATGACACTGTAAGCTGCAGTTAGAATTTGAATTGCATTCTAAGCTGTAGTTCAAGTAAAGAAATAGGGCACCCTCTCCAACTAAAGAATCTCCCTGCAGTATATTTTATTCTCTGCCAGCAGATCCTCAAGTCTCTTTTTTACTTTTTCAAAGCTCCCCCGAAGAGAGAAGTGCATCATTCCTGGAAGTACTGCAATACCAGGGCAATGCGTGGAGTGGACAGAGCAAGCCCCTATTCCATCTCCCTGTTCTACAAATCAATTTAATATATTGTCCCCAGATAGGAGACGTATCAGATATTAAACTGATAAGAACAGATACTACAGTTGATCTTAGCCAAAAGGCCGAGAAGTGATAACATCCCAGGCCTTCACATGCCTCCCCACCCAGCTGATGTGCTTTTAGGTTAAGCGGAGAGAAAAACCCTTTGTAGTAACACCTGGACAATCTCGGTCGCTTTATACATCTCATATGGTCTGTGTTACACTGGGTTTTGTTCCAATTTGATCCACTCAAAGATTTGTGCCACCATTCATTCCTTCATTGTGGTGGTAAAAATCAGCATTCTTTGTCAGCATTCTGATCCTTTCTTCTTAGCTAGTGGAGGTGCAAGCTGTCGCTTCTGATTTGCATAACCCCCCCCAACAGTCTGACTACAGAACAACAAACGGAAAATGTAAACTGCTTCATTCTATTATGGTCATGTTCTAGTACTTGATTCAGACACAGCTTGCCTTACCTGTAGAGCTAGTGACTCATGCCAAAGAAGTTCTTTGGCTTGAACTGAATGGCTAAGCAACAAGTCGATAAGAGTATTTGCCTGTAATTCCTCAGTAGCACAGTTGGAATTCAAGATCAGGACCCAGAGCCATGCGATTGCTACAACAGTGTAGTAAGGAGAGTTTTCACAAGTGCTGCAAAGTAAAACTGTTTTATTTTTCAAGCATGTATCACTACGCTTGATCTGTTGAGAAGGCCAGCCTGTCCTCTCGTGCTTCAGAAGTACTACAGTGATTTAGGCTCACTTGGACCATCTTGAATTACTTAAAGAGTACACGTAACTCTTAATGTTACAAAAGAACTCTACTCTTCATGCAGTATGGGGGCTGGGGGAAGCCAGAGCCCAGTTGAGCAGGTGTACAGAGACCAGAAAAAAGACAGCATTACAGTTAAATGACACTGTAAGCTGCAGTTAGAATTTAAATTGCATTCTAAGCTGTAGTTCAAGTAAAGAAATAGGGCACTCTCTCCAAATTAAGAATCTCCCTGCTGTATATTTTATTCTCTGCCAGCAGATCCTCAAGTCTCTTTTTTACTTTTTCAAGGCTCCCCCGAAGAGGGAGGTGCACCATTCCTGGAAGTACTGCAATACCAGGGCGATGCGTGGAGTGGACGGAGCAAGCCCCTATTCCATCTCCCTGTTCCAAAAATCAATTTAATATATGGTCCCCAGATAGGAGACGTATCAGATATTAAACTGATAAGAACAGATACTACACTTGATCTTAGCCAAAAGGCCGAGAAGCGAAAACATCCCAGCCCTTCACATGCCTCCCCTACCCAGCTGATGTGCTTTTAGGTTAAGCGGAGCAGAAAAACTCTTTGGTAGTAACACCTGGACAATCCGTAGCTTTTATACATCTCATGTGTCCGTGTTACACTGGCTTTTGTTTCAATTTGATCCACTGAAAGATTTGTGTCACCATTCATTCCCTCATTGTGGTGGAAAAAAATCAGCATTCTTTTGCCAGCATTCTGATCCTTTCTTCTTAGCCAGTGGGGTGCAAGCTGTCGCTTTCTGATTTGCATAACCCCACCCCAACAGTCTGACTACCAGAACAACAAACGGAAAATGTAAACCGCTTCATTCTAGTATGGTCATGTTCTAGTCACTAATTCAGACACCGGTTGTTGCCTTACCTGTAGAGCTAGTGACTCATGCCAAAGAAGTTGTTTGGCTTGAACTGAATGGCTAAGCAACAAGACGACAAGAGGATTTGCCTGTAACTTTCCTTAGTAGCACAGTTGGAATTCAAGATCAGGACCCAGAGCCATGCGATTGCTACAACAGTGTAGTAAAGGAGAGTTTTCACAAGTGCTGCAAAGTAAAACTGCTTTATTTTTCAAGCATGTATCACTACGCTTGATCTGTCGAGAAGGCCAGCCTGTCCTCTCGTTCTTCAGAAGTACTACAGTGATTTAGGCTCACTTGGAACATCTTGAATTACTCAAAGAGTACACGTAACTCCTTATGTTACAAAGAACTCTATACTTCATGCAGTATGGGGGCTGGGCGAAGCCAGAGCCCAGTTGAGCAGGTGTACAGAGACCAGAAAAAAGACAGCATTACAGTTCAATGACACTGTAAGCTGCAGTTAGAATTTAAATTGCATTCTAAGCTGTAGTTAAAGTAAAGAAATAGGGCACCCTCTCCAAATTAAGAATCTCCTTGCTGTATATTTTATTCTCTGCCAGCAGATCCTCAAGTCTCTTTTTTAATTTTTCAAGGCTCCCCCGAAGAGGGAGGTGCACCATTCCGAAGTACTGCAATACTCAGGCGGCATGTGGAGTGGACGGAGCAAACTCTATTCCATCTCCCCTGTTCCAAAAATCAATTTAAAATATGGTCCCCAGATAGGAGACGTATCAGATATTAAACTGATAAGAACAAATACTACTTGATCTAGCTAAAAGGTTAAAGCTTATAACATCCCAGGCCTTCACATGCCTCCCCTACCCAGCTGATGTGTTCTTTAGGTTAAGCGAGGAGAAAACCCTTGGTAGTAACACCTGGACAATTGGTCGCTTTTATACATCTCATATGGTCTGTGTTACACTGGCTTTAATTCCAACTTGATCCACTCAAAGATTTTGTGCCACCATTCATTCCTTCATTGTGGTGGAAAAACAGCATTCTTTGTCAGCATTCTGATCCTTTCTTCTTAGCCAGTGGGTGCAAGCTGTTGCTTGATTTGCATAACCCACCCCTAACAGTCTGACTACCAGAACAACAAATTGGAAATGTAAACCGCTTCATTCTAGTCATGGTCATGTTCTAGTCACTGATTCAGACACAGCTTTTTGCCTTACCTGTAGAGCTAGTGACTCATGCCAAAGAAGTTCTTTGGCTTGAACTGAATGGCTAAGCAACAAGACGACAAGAGTATTTGCCTGTAACTTTCCTTAGTAGCACAGGTGATATTCAAGATCAGGACCCAGAGCCATGCGATTGCTACAACAGTGTAGTAAAGGAGAGTTTTCACAAGTGCTGCAAAGTAAAACTGCTTTATTTTTCAAGCATGTATCACTACGCTTTGATCTGTCGAGAAGGCCAGCCTGTCCTCTCGTGCTTCAGAAGTACTACAGTGATTTAGGCTCACTTGGACCATCTTGAATTACTTTAAAGAGTACACGTAACTCCTTATGTTACAAAGAACTCTATACTTCATGCAGTATGGGGGCTGGGGAAGCCAGAGCCCAGTTGAGCAGGTGTACAGAGACCAAGAAAAGACAGCATTACAGTTGAATGACACTGTAGCTGCAGTTAGAATTTAAATTGCATTCTAAGCTGTAGTTCAAGTAAAGAAATAGGGCACCCTCCAAATTAAGAATCTCCTGCTGTATATTTTATTTCTCTGCCAGCAGATCCTCAAGTCCTCTTTTACTTTTTCAAGGCTACCTCAAGAGGGAGGTGCATTCCTGAAGCACTGCAATAGGGCAATGCGGAAATGGACAGAGTAAGCCCCTATTCCATCTCTCTTTCCAAAATCAATTTAATATATGGTCCCCAGATAGGAGACATATCAGATATTAAACTGAGAAGAACAGATACTACACTTGATCTTAGCCAAAAGACCGAGAAGCGATAACATCCCAGGCCTTCACATGCCTCCCCTACCCAGCTGATGTGCTTTTAGGTTAAGCGGAGGAGAAAAACCCTTTGGTAGTAACACCTGGACAATTCGGTTGCTTTTATACAGCTCATGTGGTCTGTGTTACACTGGCTTTTATTCCAATTTGATCCACTCAAAAGATTTGTGCCACCATTCATTCCTTCATTGTCGTGGAAAAAAATCAGCATTCTTTTGTCAGCATTCTGATCCTTTCTTCTTAGCCAGTGGGGTGCAAGCTGTCGCTTTCTGATTTGCATAACCTCACTCCCTAACAGTCTGACTACCAGAACAACAAACGGAAAATGTAAACCGCTTTCATTCTAGTATGGTCATGTTCTAGTCACTGATTCAGACACAGCTTTTTGCCTTACCTGTAGAGCTAGTGATTCATGCCAAAGAAGTTATTTGGCTTGAACTGAATACAAGCAACAAGACGACAAGAGTATTTGCCTGTAACTTTCCTTAGTAGCACAGTTGGAATTCAAGATCAGGACCCAGAGCCATGCGATTGCTACAACAGCGTAGTAAAGGAGAGTTTTCACAAGTGCTGCAAAGTAAAACTGCTTTATTTTTCAAGCATGTATCACCACGCTTTCATTTGTCGAGAAGGCCAGCCTGTCCTCTCGTGCTTCAGAAGTACTACAGTGATTTAGGCTCACTTGGACCATCTTGAATTACTTAAAGAGTACACGTAACTGCTTATGTTACAAAGAGCTCTATACTTCATGCAGTATGGGGGCAGGGGGAAGTCAGAGCCCATTTGAGCAGGTGTACAGAGACCAGAAAAAAGAAAGCATTACAGTTAAATGACACTGTAAGCTGCAGTTAGAATTTAAATTGCATTCTAATCTGTAGTTCAAGTAAAGAAATAGTGCAGCCTCTCAAAATTAAAAATCTCCCAGCTGTAAATTTTATTCTCTGCCAGTAGATCCTGAAGTCTATTCTTTACTTTTTCAAGGCTCCCCCAAGAGGGATGAAATCTTGATTTAGTAGTTGCCGTATTGGTCCTTGCAAGAATAGATCCAGAAGCAAATGATTTGATACCTTTTAATGGACCAACATAGATGTAACAACAAGAACAAAGTGCTCTAGCTTTCGGACCAACCAGTCCTTCTTCAGAAGCTCATGGCAGTTGTTTAGAAAATACAATACTTATAACAGCTAGATAATGCAGAGAAAAACAGAAAAAAATCCCCATTGGTTTAAAATACTCATTTAAAAAAACAAAAAAAAACAGAAGATGATGTCAGAGAAGTTAAACAGTACAATACTGCCCTCAGTCCGAATGAACCTTGGGTTAAGATGTGCTTGGTGCAACAAACATAAAGAATCCTACTGCACATAAATTTAATTGACATAAGATAACACTGCTGAAGCAGATAACTCCCAAATCAAGCCATGAGTGTCACAGTCAGTATAAGGATGTGATTACTGAAAGGCAACCCCACCCAGCTTAAAGACAAACTAAGATAGTTATAGGGCTCATGAAATTACAATGTATGCATTAAAGACAAGAATACCAGTAAAGTTGTATAAAACATCAGTGCACACTGTGTGATGTGTAAAACCTAGCTAGACATGTCACCCAGCTGTATTCTCAAGCTAAATAAAAGGCCCAAGAAATTACAAAAACCTCAGGACTATATAAATGATAATATAAATATAAATTGATAATATTAGTGTTAAACAAAAACTCTAGTAGAGGAACCTCAAAGAATTCAGACCATGCAGCCTGATATGTACTGATGTCAATATATACTGAGAATGTAGCAACTACATGTACCACAAGTGTCTAGGGAATCTGAAAAGAGATAAAAAGTAATTTATCTCCTCCTGCTCATACAAACAGTACAACCTAACCCACCCACATCACAATAATGTGGGTGGGGGAAGATACATAGCTTAAACGAGATGTTGTCTCTCTCTCTCTCCCCCCTCCTTTTCTCTCTCTGTCCCCACAGACACACACACACACACACACACACACACACACACACACACACACTCTCTCTCCTAGTGAACCTATATTAACTTCAGTCACTGTAATTGTTCCCCAAAGGAATACAACTTGTAATGAAATTCTGAGTAAATTACTACAATATTAGCCTAATGTAAAAGATATGTGCAGGACCCCAAGCAAATGAGATCACACATCCCAATATGTACAGAGTTACAAAATTATATATAACAGTATAAGATAACACTCCTGTATGTACACTAGCAGGCTGGGTAAACTGAATATGGTGCAATGGAATCAATCCCCCACACAGGCATAGATAAAAAGTGAGGAGAAATTTGTTGTGTGTGAAAATGAAAATAGTAACACATTATGGAGAGACCCCACTACAAGATATAAAGATGAACTATGTGACTTAACAAACTTTTCCTGACCATGTCCGAAAGAAACTAGCTCACCTCATTCCTGCTGAACCAAAGCCAGGGACATTCTACATGCTGCCTAAAATACATAAACCTGGCAATCCAGGGAGACCCATAGTCTCTGGTAATGGTACCTTGACTGAGGGATCTCTAGGGTTTGTAGAGACCATTTTGAAACCGCTGGTTATGGAAAGAGACAGTTATATCCAGGACACTACGCACTTGTTGCGTGTACTTTCTGGTTATAAGGATTTACCACCTGATACCATTTTAGTGACAATGGATGTAACATCCCTCTACTCAATATTCCACACACAGATGGCATTGCAGCATGCCTTAAATACATACGGAGAAAGGACCTGACCAAAACATCAACCCTGGAGTGGTGGGGAACTTATGGATTCATTTTGACACATAACAACTTCAACTTCAATGGTAAACATTATGTTCAAACTATGGGAACAGCAATGGGCACCAAAATGGCTCCACAGTATGCTAACCTTTATGGCTGACTTGGAGGAGGATTTTTAAGGCAGTATCCCCACAAACCACTGGCTTATTTCCGCTACATTGATGATTTGTTTATCATCTGGACGGAAGGCACAGATGCACTCAAAGATTTTCATCACAAACTTAACAATCTCCACCCTACTATAAAGCTTACCTTGGAGTACTCTACCACCAAGTTTAACTTTCTGGACACCACAGTCATCATTAAGGATGGAACCTTACATACATGTATTTACAGGAAGCCAACAGACAGACCGAGATACCTGCACAGTAAAAGTAACCACCCTAATCATACAAAAAAATCTGTCATATACAGTCAAGCACTTCGTTGTCAACATATTTGTTCAAATGAGGATGACAGAGATACACATTTGGCTATGTTGAAAAACACCTTTATGGAGCAGGGACACTCTTCCAGGGAAATTGACAGGATAACAGAACGGGCAACGCAAGTACCAAGACAACAACTACTTCAATATAAAGAAAAGACAGCTACAGAAAGAATACCCTTGGTAGTCACATATCATCCAGACCTTGAACGCTCATGTAAGATTATTAAAGATCTCCACCCAATATTTAGTGAGGATGACACCCTTAATTGTATTTTTAAGGAACTCCCACTACTATCTTTTAAACAACTGCCAAATTTATCCAGCCTAATTATTAGGAGCAAACTTTCACCGAACAGAATACCATGTCACACAATGGCAGACTTTAATTCTGCAATCAACGCCTCCTGCAAGACTTGTGGGCTAATTTCTACCTCAGACTGTGTGGTTACATCACAAACAGACAATTCCAGGTGCATGGGAGTTATACATGCATGTCACGATATGTTGTTTATTTCATTCAGTGCAAGAGATGTCACAAACAGGTTATGTAGGAGAGACACGCCTAACAGCTCCAGACTAGGATGAACTCACACAGGCATACTATTACAGCAAGGAAGACTGAAAACCAGTGGGCATCACTTTCCCAGCCTGACCACTCAGTCTCAGATATGTCAGTAATGGTCTTAAAAGGAAATCTCAAAACACACAACAGAGACGAGCTTTTGAGATTAAACTTATTTTACATCTCAATATGGTAGCAGATGGGATGAACTTGGATATTGGCTTTATGGGACACTACAGAAATTAACATCCACAGACCTTTTCTTCTTCAACTGACATATTATAGGACTTCAGCATGTGTGAGATGTGGATGCGTGTGTGTATGTATGTGTGGGTATGTGCTGTGAGGTATGTGATATAATAGATGTGGGGCTTGCTGTCACATTGAGGTAAGTCTCTATTTAGCTATATGGAGGTATAATGTGTTACTATTTTCATTTCACACACAACAAATTTCTCCTTACTTTTTATCTTTGCCTGTGTGGGGGATTGATTCCATTGCACCATATTCAGTTTACCCAGCCTGCTAGTGTACATACAGGAGTGTTATCTTATACTGTTATATATAATTTTGTAACTCTGTACATATTGGGATGTGTGATCTCATTTGCTTGGGGTCCTGCACATATCTTTTTACATTAGGCTAATATTGTAGTAATTTACTCAGAATTTCATACAAGTTGTATTCCTTTGGGGAACAATTACAGTGACTGAAGTTAATATAGGTTCACTAGAGAGAGATTGAGAGTGTGTGTGTGTGTGTGTGTGTGTGTGTGTGAGGGTGTGTGTGTGTGTGTGTGTCTGTGGGGACAGAGAGAGAGAGACAACATCTTGTTTAGCTTATGTATCTCCCCACCCACATTATTGTGATGTGGGGTGGGTTAGGTTGTACTGTTTGTATGAGCAGGAGGAGATAAATTACTTTTTTATCTCTTTTTCAGATTCCCTAGACACTTGTGGTACATGTAGTTGCTACATTCTCAGTATATATTGACATCAGTACATATCAGGATGCATGGTCTGAATTCCTTGAGGTTCCTCTACTAGAGTTTTTTGTTTAACACTTATATTATCATTTATATAGTCCTGAGGTTTTTGTAATTTCTTGGGCCTTTTATTTAGCTTGAGAATACAGCTGGGTGACATGTCTAGCTAGGTTTTACACATCACACAATGTGAACTGATGTTTTTTATACAACTTTACTGGTATTCTTGTCTTTAATGCATACATTGTAATTTCATGAGCCCTATAACTATCTTAGTTTGTCTTTAAGCTGGGTGGGGGTTGCCTTTCAGTAATCACATCCTTATACTGACTGTGACACTCATGGCTTGATTTGGGAGTTATCTGCTTCAGCAGTGTTATCTTATGTCAATTAAATTTATGTGCAGTAGGATTCTTTATGTTTGTTGCACCAAGCACATCTTAACACAAGGTTCATTCGGACTGAGGACAGTATTGTACTGTTTAACTTCTCTGACATCATCATCTGTTTTTTTTTTTTAAATGAGTATTTTAAACCAATGGGGATTTTTTTCTGTTTTTCTCTGCATTATCTAGCTGTTATAAGTATTGTATTTTCTAAACAACTGCCATGAGCTTCTGAGGAAGGACTGGTTGGTCCGAAAACTAGAGCACTTTGTTCTTGTTGTTACATCTATGTTGGTCCATTAAAAGGTATCAAATCATTTGCTTCTGGGTCCAAGAGGGATGTGCATCATTCCTGGAAGTACTGCAATACCAGGGCGATGCGTGGAGTGGACGGAGCAAGCCCCTATTCCATCTCCCTGATCCAAAAATCAATTTAATATATGGTTCCTAGATAGGAGACGTATCAGATATTAAACTGATAAGAACAGATACTACACTTGATCTTAGCCAAAAGGCCGAGAAGTGATAACATCCCAGGCCTTCACATGCCTCCCCTACCCAGCTGATGTGCTTTTAGGTTAAGCGGAGGAGAAAAACCCTTTGGTAGTAACACCTGGACAATTCGGTCGCTTTTATACATCTCATATGGTCTGTGTTACACTGGCTTTTGTTCCAATTTCATCCACTCAAAAGATTTGTGCCACCATTCATGCTTCACTGTGGTGGAAAAAATCAGCATTCTTTTGTAGGCATTCTGATCCTTTCTTCTTAGCCAGTGGGGTGCAAGCTGTCGCTTTCTGATTTGCATAACCCCACCCCCAACAGTCTGACTACCAGAACAACAAATGGAAAATGTAAACAGCTTCATTCTAGTATGGTCATGTTCTAGTCACTGATTCAGACACAGCTTTTTGCCTTACCTGTAGAGCTAGTGATTCATGCCAAAGAAGTTCTTTGGCTTGAACTGAATGGTTAAGCAACAAGACAACAAAAGTATTTGCCTGTAACTTTCCTTAGTAGCACAGTTGGAATTCAAATTCAGGACCCAGAGCCATGCGATTGCTACAACAGTGTAGTAAAGGAGAGTTTTCACAAGTGCTGCAAAGTAAAACTGCTTTATTTTTCAAGCATGTATCACCACGCGTTGATCTGTTGAGAAGGCCAGCCTGTCCTCTCGTGCTTCAGAAATACTACAGTGATTTAGGCTCACTTGGACCATCTTGAATTACTTAAAGAGTACACGTAACTGCTTATGTTACAAAGAGCTCTATACTTCATGCAGTATGGGGGCAGGGGGAAGTCAGAGCCCATTTGAGCAGGTGTACAGAGACCAGAAAAAGACAGCATTACAGTTAAATGACACTGTATGCTGCAGTTAGAATTTAAATTGCATTCGAATCTGTAGTTCAAGTAAAGACATTGTTCACCCTCTCTAAATTAAGAATCTCCCAGCTCTATATTTTATTCTCTGCCAGCAGATCCTCAAGTCTATTTTTTACTTTTTCAAGGCTCCCCCAAGAGGGAGGTGCACCATTCCTGGAAATACTGCAATACTAGAGCGATCCGTGGAGTGGACGGAGCAAGCCCCAATTCCATCTCCCTGTTGCAAAAATCAATTTAATATATGGTCCCCAGATAGCAGATGTATCAGATATTAAACTGATAAGAACAGATACTACACTTGATCTTAGCCAAAAGGCCGAGAAGCGATAACATCCCACGCCTTCACATGCCTCCCCTACCCAGCAGATGTGCTTTTAGGTTAAGCGGAGGAGAAAAACCCTTTGGTAGTAACACCTGGACAATTCGGTCGCTTTTATACTTCTCATATGGTCTGTGTTACACTGGCTTTTGTTCCAATTTGATTTACTCAAAAGATTTGTGCCACCATTCATTCCTTCATTGTGGTGGAAAAATCAGCATTCTTTTGTCAGCATTCTGATCCTTTCTTCTTAGCCAGTGGGGTGCAAGCTGTGCTCTCTGATTTGCATAACCCCACCCCCAACAGTCTGACTACCAGAACAACAAATGGAAAATGTACACCACTTCATTTTAGTATGGTCATGTTCTAGTCACTGATTCAGACACAGCTTTTTGCCTTACCTGTAGAGCTAGTGACTCATGCCAAAGAAGTTCTTTGGCTTGAACTGAATGGCTAAGCAACATGATGACAAAAGTATTTGCCTGTAACTTTCCTTAGAAGCACAGTTGGAATTCAAGATCAGGACCCAGAGCCATGCGATTGCTACAACAGTGTAGTAAAGGAGAGTTTTCACAAGTGCTGCAAAGTAAAACTGCTTTATTTTTCAAGCATGTATCACCACGCTTTGATCTGTCGAGAAGCGCCAGCCTGTCCTCTCGTGCTTCAGAAGTACTACAGTGATTTAGGCTCACTTGAACCATCTTGAATTACTTAAAGAGTACACGTAACTGCTTATGTTACAAAGAGCTCTATACTTCATGCAGTATGGGGCTGGGGGAAGTCAGAGCCCAGTTGAGCAGGTGTACAGAGACCAGAAAGAAGACAGCATTACAGTTAAATGACACTGTAAGCTGCAGTTAGAATTTAAATTGCATTCTAAGCCGTAGTTCAAATAAAGAAATAGTGCACTCTCTCCAAATTAAGAATCTCCCTGCTGTATATTTTATTCTCTGCCAGCAGATCCTCAAGTCTCGTCTTTACTTTTTCAAGGCTCCCCCGAAGAGGGAGGTGCACCATTCCTGGAAGTACTGCAATACCAGGGCGATGCGTGGAGTGGACGGAGCAAGCCCCTATTCCATCTCCCTGTTCCAAAAATCAATTTAATATATGGTCCCCAGATAGGAGACGTATCAGATATTAAACTGATAAGAACAGATACTACACTTGATCTTAGCCAAAAGGCCGAGAAGCGATAACATCCCAGGCCTTCACATGCCTCCCCTACCCAGCTGATGTGCTTTTAGGTTAAGCGGAGGAGAAATACCCTTTGGTAGTAACACCTGGAATATTCAGTCGCTTTTATACATCTCATATTGTCTGTGTTACACTGGCTTTTGTTCCAATTTGATCCACTCAAAAGATATGTGCCACCATTCATTCCTTCATTGTGGTGGAAAAAAGTCAGCATTCTTTTGTCAGCATTCTGATCCTTTCTTCTTAGCCAGTGGGGTGCAAGCTGTCGCTTTCTGATTTGCATAACCCCAGCCCCAACAGTCTGACTACAAGAACAACAAACGGAAAATGTAAACCGCTTCATTCTAATATGGTCAAGTTCTAGTCACTGATTCAGACACAGCTTTTTGCCTTACCTGTAGAGCTAGTGACTCATGCCAAATAAGTTCTTTGTCTTGAACTGAATGGCTAAGCAACAAGACGACAAAAGTATTTGCCTGTAACTTTTCTTAGAAGCACAGTTGGAATTCACGATCAGGACCCAGAGCCATGTGATTGCTACAACAGTGTAGTAAAGCAGAGTTTTCACAGGTGCTGCAAAGTAAAACTGCTTTATTTTTTAAGCATGTATCACCACGCTTTGATCTGTCTAGAAGGCCAGCCTGTCCTCTCGTGCTTTCGAAGTACTACAGTGATTTAGGCTCACTTGGACCATCTTGAATTACTTAAAGAGTACACCTAACTCCTTATGTTACAAAGAGCTCTATACTTCATGCAGTATGGGGGCTGGGGGTTGTCAGACCCCAGTTGAGCAGGTGTACAGAGACCAGAAAAAAAAGACAGCATTACAGTTAAATGATACTGTAAGCTGCAGTTAAAATTTAAATTGCATTCTAAGCTGTAGTTCAAGTAAAGAAATAGCGCACCCTCTGCAAATTAAAAATCTCCCTGCTGTGTAGTTTATTCTCTGCCAGCACAGGAGACTTCCATGGCGTTGTACGTCCCTGCTCAGTTGCCGGTGCAGTCTATCCCCCCATGAAGCCTTGGTTTGACCCCCAGGTGGGTACGAGGTGGGGCCCCCTTTCCTCTGCCCCGAGCGTCTGTGATTTCATCGGGGATCTGTTGCCAGTACTGGCAGGGGAAGTGGGATCGAGGCATGAAGCTCCATCTACAGGGAGCACCTCAGGGCTTTTCCTGCTTTCTCTGAGCCCTCCCACAGGACTTCAGCATGCTAGGGAAGCCATTGAGCAATGCACGCCGACGTCCAAACACTCCAGCTCCCAGCTGACATCCCCCTCCCTTCTACTTGCTGTGCCACTGCACCTCCACCTGTGGTCACCCAGGTGGTGGTAGAGCAGCGGGGACATGCAACCCACCCACCCCGGAGGAGGAGAGCAGCCTTGGGCACTCAATCCCCCCCCCGGCTGACGCTCCAGCTGCCTGAGTCCGTTCCCGAACCCAGGTCGCTGGCGCCACGGGCGGTAGCCCTACTGCTTTGCTGGTGGGCCAGCCCACCTACCGTAATTCTTGATCTTCTTGGACAAAGTCTCCACCACTCATTCACACTGATGGGAGTACGCCGGAGGCGTTAGGACCCAGTGGGAGCAAACTTTTTCAGAAGTGCCAGTGCCGAGATGGAGCCGCGAGGAAGCGGCACCGTAAGCACGGCGCATGCGGTAAAGACTATCTTGGCGTCGACCCTCCAACTGCCTCAGTACCTTGTTTTCCAAAGAGGTGCAGCGTAACTAACCCAGAAAGGACTAACCTAAAAAAACGGACATAAGATAGTCTGAATGACCCGTGTAAGAATGGTCAACAATGAAGTCTTCACAGCCCAGCCATTGTGGGAGTGAAGACCAGAAACAGAGAAGTGAGCTCGGGGGATGGTGGGTCGGTGTGTGAATGAGTGGTGGAGACTTCATCCATGAAGATCAAGAATTACGGTAGGTACGTAATTTCCATATCTTCCTAGACATAAAGTCTCCACCACTCATTCACACTGATGGGAGAGTGCTGAGCTAAGGAATCCCCCAAAACAGGTGGCAGGAGAGAGAGAGAGAAGCTCACGTTTTAGGACAGAAGTCCGTAAAGGATTGTCCTGTCAAACGACTGATGTCGTCTGGCATGGACATCCAAGGCATAGTGCTTTACAAACCTATGCATGGAGCTCCAGGTAGCCACATTGCAAATATCTGCAATGAGGACATTACGAATTTCTGCCAGAGATGCTGCGACTGCTCTGGTAGAGTGAACATACACTCTGCCTTCCAGCTTGACCTGTGCCATGGAATAGCAATGGCGAAGGCATGCCACCAGCCACGCTGCAATGCACCTGATAGCAACAGGTTGACTCAGCCAGGTCGTGCTGAAGGAAACAAACAGTTGTTGAGCTTTGCGAATTTCCTTCATTCTATCCAGATAGAACTGCAAGGCTCTTTTTACGTCTAGGGAATGAAGGGTACGCTCTCCTTCATTCTGGAAGTTTGCAAAGTAGGTAGGAAGAACTAAAGGTTGATTCAGATGGAATTCTAAGACAACCTTAGGCAGGAACTTAGGATGAGTCCTAAGAACTAGTTTGTCCTTGTGAAATACAGTATACGGGGGTCTGTGACCAAGGCATGTATTTCAGATACCTTACGAGCAGAAGTAATGGCCACCAGGAAGGCCATCTTCCAAGTGAGGAATTTCAACTCGCAAGTAGCTAGAGGCTTGAAAGGTTTACGAGTGAGCATGTCTAGCACAAGGTTAATGTACCAGGCTGCAACTGGACATCTAATAGGTTTGGTATGCAGAATCTCTTTAAGAAACCTCTTAACTACAGGAGCTGAGCCAGTGACATAGAGAGTACTGCTTATGATATGCCAAAATTGCACAAAGATGAACTTTGACTGTGGAGTATTGGAGACCTGTGTTTGAGATGTCGAAGAGATACTCCAACACTTTATTCGGTGGGCAGGAAAAAGATTCCAAGAGGATTTTGCACACCAGATAGAGAAACGCTTCCATTTAGCTGTGTAAGTCTTTCTGGTGGCTGGCTTGCATGCGGCCAAAAGAATATCCGAAACCCTACGAGAAACATTAAACCCATTCACCTCTATCTTCTCAGGAGCCAAGCATGGAGGTGAAGGGACTTCAGATTGGGATGGACTACAGGGCACTGTGTCAGAAGGTTCATCTGAAGGGGAAGCGGTTTCGGAGAGGTTTCTGATAGTCTGCTGATTAGGGGAAACCAGATCTGATGAGGCCAGAACGGGGCAATGAGAATCATTCTTCCCCCCTGTGCTTCCAGTTTGAGCAGCACCCCTGAATCAGGGGAAGAGGAGGAAATGCGTATATAAAGCATTTTGTCTACTGCAGCCTGAATCCATCCTGACAAAAAAATGCCAGGTCCTGGATTTCTGGAGCAGAAGAGCGGCAGTTTTGTGTTGAGTGGGGACGCAATAAGGTCCAGGTCTGGAGTTCCCCACTCTTCCAAGAGTGACTGAACGATGGTTAAGTCGAGAGACCACTCGTGAGGATCTGACTCCGTTCTGCTGAGATGGTCTGCCAGTTCATTTTGTACTCCTGGCAGGTAAACCGATCTGAATCAGAGCCTTGTGCTCCAGGCACCATTCCTGCACAATCATTGCTTCTCTGCATAATGGGTAAATGTGTGCACCGTCCTGTTCGATGTAATACATCACTGCCTTGTCCATTTGAAGGAGAATGTTCTTGTGACAGAGTATGTCCTTCAAAACTTGGACTGCATAGAGGACGGCTCTCATTTCTACGATGTTTATGTGAAGTTGAGACCTGTCCTGAGTTCACGTACTCTGGGTGGAGAGATCCCGGCAGTGAGCTCCCCAACCCATTGGGGATGCATCCGTGGCAATGGAGATTTGATGATCCAGAGGGGTGAAGGGATATCCTTCCAGAAGTATTGTCCTCCTGAGACCACCAAGTGAGTGACCTCTTCAGAGGTTCCGTCACCTTGATGAGAAAGGACTGAGGGTGAGTGGTTGGGGACCACTGAGTACTGAGCATCCACTGAGAGGTTCTCATGTGGAGATGAGCCAAAGGTACAGTGAACACTGATAATGCCATGAGACCCAGCATTCGCTGCATCGAGAGAGCTCGCACTGAGCTGTGTTCTCTGATGAAGTGGGCCATCTGTAAAATATTGCTCCTTCTGTCCTCCAGAAGAAAATCTTTTGCACAGAAAGTGTCCAGAAGAGTTCCTATGAAAAGGAGCTTCTGGGAGGGCTGCAACTGTGACTTTTTGAGGTTCAGCAGGACTCCCATGGACATGAGAAAGTCTGAAGCCATGGCTATGGCCTCCAGAGTCTCTTGCCTGGAGGGGCTTACTAAAAGCCAGTCATCCAGATATGGGAACACTAGGATTCTGATTTTTCTTAGATGCACCGCGAGAACTGTACAGCACTTTGTAAAAACTTGAGGCGCTGAGGATAGCCCAAAGGGCAGGACTCTGAATTGATAGTGTTGATCCAACGCCACGAACCTTAGGTATTTGTAGTGATTTGGGTGTATGAGAATGTGCTGGTAGGCGTCCTGCACGTCCAGGGAGGCTAGCCAATTGTGTTCAACTTTCTGAGATCCAGAATAGGGCGCATGCCGCCAGTTTTCTTAGGAATCAGAAAGTAATGGGAGTAGAAAATTGCAGTTACGTAAGAACTTAATGTAACAGTAGATCTTTGAAAGAGGTTCCTGCAGTAGGTCTTCACATATAGGACTGCGTCCACTAGCGTCAAGTTCCAACGGCAAACTTGTAGCTAGCAATCATCAGTGGGGACCGCCCCGACGTCAGGTGATACGACGTCAGGCCGACTATAAAGGGGGGCGGTCCCGTGCCCGCCCTCCAGTTCTTTCCCACCAGAGACCTAAAGAAAGGTAAGTAGAAAGGAGGGAGTGATAACTCCTAGGTCCATGCTTCCTCTCTAGACCCAAGGGCTAGGCAACATGAAAAATAAAGGAAACATTCCAGGAGCTGGGGAAAGGTGGGTGGGAAACTAGACCTACTGCAGGAACCTCTCTCGAATATCTACTGTTACGGTAAGTTCTTACGTAACTGCAATATCTTACTTTGAGAGGGTTCTTGCAGTAGATCTTCAGATATAGGACTGAATACCAAGTAGTCTCAAAGCAATAAAAAGGAGGTACATCCGGGAGGAGGAGAAGTCACCAACTGCTAATTATGACAGGAAGCCTTGCAAAACCGCAAGACTGAAGCCAGTTCTGCGCCTAGAGGCGATGTCCAGACTGTAATGCTTAGTGAAGGTGTGGACAGACGACCATGTGGCCGATGCACAGATTTCTGCAGTGGACACATTCCTGAAAAAGGCAGTAGAAGTAGAGACCTTTAATTGCCCCTGGAAGGGATTTTTGCTTTTGGTAGGTGAAGTGGATGCACTTAGCCAACCACCCTGAAATGGTCTGTTTGGAAATGGCCTTGCCCTGGCACTGGGGAGCAAAGGCCACTATGAGTTGATTTGTCTTACGGACCTCTTTAGTCTGGTTAGTGTAATGCCACAGAATCCTGTGCACATCAAGAGTATGCAGAAGGTATTCCCCCATTGGAATGTTGTGGATAATATACCGGCAGTCTGACACTCTGGTTGAGAGTGGTTTCTGAGACTACCTTAGGGAGAAACGAGGGGTTTGTCTGAAGGACTACTCTGTCCTTATGGAAAATCATGGAGCTCCTTTTCCATTTATGCCAGCCATCGGGTAAGGAGGTGGGCCTCAAGGGTCCACTTGCGTCTGGTCCTGGTGGCTTGGTTGAAGGCCTGGCAGATGGCACACTCATCCAAGTTGTGCTTGGGGCCTAAGCTCAAGAGGCAGCGGGAATGGTCATCCCCATGCTGGATTTGGGCTCTGCACTTCGAGCACTTCTTCTTGACTCAAGTTGACATACAATCGGTTGAAAAATTGAAGAAAACATTTTTAAGGGATGAGGAAAAACTCTGACTGATGCGCGAGTGTTAGATTGCTGTTCTATCTCGTGAGCCGAGTGAACTGAGGCAACGGGGAAAGAACTGCGGCGGGCTGCCGGACCGCCTTTTATAGTCGAGGTCGTGTCACCTGACATCAGGGGCTGTCCTCGCCGATCTAATGCTAGCTACAAGTTTGCCGTTGGAACCCGATGCCGGGGGGCACAGTCCTATATGTGAAGACTTACTGCAGGAACCATCTCGAAGTAAGATTCTGTGTTTTGTTGATTCAGTGGAACCACTTCTACTGCCCTGTTGTTCAGAAGGCCTTGTACCTTGGAAGCAAGAGGGTCTGATTGTGCCGCAGACAGCCTGGGCTGTTGCTTGGGAGGATGATCCGGAGGGGTTTCCAACAGACTGAGAGAGTACCCCTCGTGGATTATCCTGAGAACCCATTAGTCTGATGTTATAGATTTCCACTGGTCATAGAACTGATTCAGATATCCTCCCACTGTCGAGGACGAGTCCCCCTTTGGCAGCTGAGGTGGGACTTTGGCCAGAAACTCAGAAGGTGGCACTGGGCGCTTTTGGGCCTTGTGCCTTCTGCTGCGTTTTCTTTTGCAGCTGAGGGGTTTGGTTTCTGTTAAGCCTCTGCCTTTGCCACTTAAAGGACTCGACGGTTGTGAAACTGACGCTTATTCCCACCTCCTTGAGAGGGAGCGGGCGGAGGTCTAGCTGTCTTAATAGCAGACCTAGTCTTCTGTGTGGCCTCTAGTGCTTGTTCCACCTGAGGCCCAAACTGATGCATACCATCGAAAAGTAAGGCCATGACTTTCTGTTGGGCATCATTCATAAAGCCCGAAGTAAGCAGCCAGGAGTGGTGACGGTTGCAAATGCCAGGCGCCGACGCTCGGGAAGCAGTATCGAAAGCATCCATTGCAGCTTTACTTTGTTGACTATTGACCAATACCTTTAGTTATGGTCAGTAGTGCTTGAGTTAACCTTCAACTCAGGCAGAGCTTCTACCATTGCTTTGAGGAATGACAAAGAACATATCTTATGAGTGGTTAGTGCTTGAGCTGGAAGATGCTTTAGGCAAAGCTGTTCTCTGCCTGCTAGACACCTTGGGTAAGAGAGTCTTTGCTGCCTCAACCCTGGGCATGTGCACTGCCAGCTACCAGGGCTATTTTTCTTGAGCAGAGACTTAAAGGAAAGGTCTTCAACAACAGGCTCTGCAGGAGGACTGATCCCTGCCCCTAGGGCAGAATCGGCATCAACATCATCATCCAGCCGAAGATCCAGATCGGGCTCAAAATCATCTCCTGAAAGTCCAGGGGGGACTGTATAGAGAGAAACGGGATGAAAACCAGGAGGAAGAAGAGAGGGAGAAAGACTCTGAGTCGAAAACCTCTGGAAACTAGATGGCACCGTACACATTCGCCGAAGAGAATGGCGCTGAGTACAGAGACAGTGTTGAGATAGAAAATGGTGTCATGCATGGCGCCGACAGGGAGTGCGACACCGCATACGGCACTGATGCCATCCCTGGCACTGAAGGCGCCGACACGTAGTGCGGCACCACACATGATGCCAACACCAACCCCAGTGCCGAGGACAGTGCCGACAGGGTATGCAGCGCCGCAGACGGTGCCAACACCACTCGCAGCACCGCAAAGGAACTCGGCGCCAAAGAAGTCGGCACCGCAATCGATGGTGCCATTGCAAAAGTCTGAGAACTGTGATTTGAAGGTAATGGATGAAAAATGGCAGGAGATAAAGGCATTGTTGTGGACCTCTGCGTCGCAGCCATGTGAGGGGGATAGACACCAGAGCGTGGAGTTGATGGCATCAAACAAGGCGCTGTACAACTAGGAAGTCCTAACTGCCCTGCCTGCTGATCCGGAATCATCAGGCCCAAAGGCCCCGGCGACGGACTGGCTGGTTCGGGCAGTCGAGACAACCTCCGAGCCCACTGTTCCATAAGAGCGGCCCAATGGTGAAACTGCTCATCGGAAGCCCTTCTAATAGGCAGAGAGGAGCTCTGGTGACGAAGAGGCTGGCTACCAGAGACAGAAACCGGTGACTCCGAATGAAGCGGAGACCGGCTCCTAGCCCTAACAACCGACTGTCTACATGCAGACATAGCAGAGGGTGACCTCGAGTGATGCCGTTTCTTCAACTGATAGGCCAAAGAAAAACTCGAGGTTGAACGGTGTGGTGAATGGGACAGTTTCTTTTTATGGTTTCGAGGAGACCTCCCATCCCCCCCCCAAGCACTAGACCGTCCGTTGTCAAACCCCCCCACCGGAGAGGGGGGGCGGACCAGACCCGGCCTGATTGACTTAACAGCTTTCATACGAAATCTCCCTACCGTCACCTGCCCCGCTCATGGTCGACTCAGTCAATAGAGGGTTGAAGACTTCTTTCTTGTACAAGTAAGACATTTATTAAAATATAATCGGTACTTATCGTGATAAAATACAAAATAATAAAACACAAAACTAAGCTGCTAGTTTGAAGTTTGACTCCCGGAAGGCGAGCGTCGTCACTGAAGTGCACTCAATGGTGGGTAAAAAGGAACTGAAGTGGTTGGCGGGTCAACGCCAAGATAGTCTTTACTGCATGTGCCAGGCTCACGGTGTTGCTTCCTCGCAGCTCCGTCTCGGCATTGGCCCTCCTGAAAAAGTTTGCTCTCGCTGGGTCCTAGAACCTCCGGCGTACTCCCATCAGTGTGAATGAGTGGTGGAGACTTTATGTCCAGGAAGATCAAAGTCCTTCGCCTCAGATCTCTAATTTCAAGTTTCAGTCGTGCTCTCAGTCTCCCTCTCTAGGAAAAATATAGCTGCTCTTTTTATAAGTCTTCGGGAACTTGTTAAGAGAACATTCTGTTTTTTCAGAAAATGTTCTTGTTAGTTTCATTGCTTGCAGGTGCAACAAAACAGTACATGGTGTCCCAGAACTGGCCTCTTGTTGACAACTCTGCAAAGATTTTGTAAAACAGCATCTCAGGTTAACACCGAGCTCCAAACAGCTTTCTGCAATCATTTAAACAATATAACCATATACATTTTCAAACCAAGGGATCCCACTTTCACATAAAGATTCACACATATTTTATACCTTCAGATATGCAAGGGGGAAGAAAAGATAGAAACAGCAAGTGAAGGCAGAGAGACGGGGGGGGGGGTTTGCAAGACCGTTGGAGTGACCAGTTCTTAAGTCTCACAAGAAAATTTGACTGCGCAGTCAGACAGAAAAGATACAGAAGAGAAGAGGATAAACAGATCCTTGTGTTCAACTCTTTCTACATAGCAACTGGGACAGGGTCTTATTCAACCCTGTCACAATATAGTGAAAGGTATACTCATCTGAAAGCCTAGGAGAGCCAAATTCTTGCTCAGGAGACCCGTCTGATTCTATGGGTTCTCCTTCCTCCTCATTTTCATAGTAAATTTCAGCCTACTCATCCACAGGCACTGGAAATGGAACTGAAGCCTTGGGAGGGGGACAGGCATATTCATGAAATTCTCCACAGCCTGGAATGCCTCAAGGAATTCCCATGAGATTGTCATACACTCTAGTGAGGGCATTTTATTTGTGTCCACTGGCAGCTTCTTTCCTGGTTTAGGAGGAAGGATAGTGTCATGCTTTTTTTTTTTGACAGGCATCATCTCTATTATCTGTTCTGAGGCTCTCTTATTTTTACAAGATTCAGGGTTCCCCCTTTTGGACACTGTGTCCTGAACCATCTTTTGCAGCTCTATCTTTCTTTTCTGCCTCTATGATGGAGACTGCTGCTTACTTTGAGGGTCTGGACCCTCCTCTGAGCCTTTAGGTGACATGGAGGCAGACTGAGAAGCCATAATAACTTCTAATTTGTATCCCTTTTGTTTTGCATTTCAGTGCAACACTTCATTCAGAGCTCGCAATTGGCAAAACTGTGGTCTAGACCCAGGCACTTTAAACACAACTCGCTGCAGTATGCCTTTGCCAGGAGTTGAAAACAAACTTTGCAATTTTTAAAACCTGTAGGTTTTATCTTCTTTTTGGGCCTGTCAGTCATGCCAAACACTGATGACCCTGGGAAGACATTTGCGGTTCCCACCAGAAAAAGTTTTAATTATAAAAAGCCCAACTGTTAAAAAAGGGCTTTAAAATAGAAAAAAATGCAGTTTTGTTTGTCGAAAAATTAAAACCACAAGCTAAATATACCTCAAAACACGTTTCTTTATAAATTTAGATTTGCCAGCCTTCGCATTTGCACCCGGTATATCGGTGCCTTACCTCAGAGGAAGCCTGTCTATGTGCAGATGTCCACAAATATCCAAATAGTTTGTTTAATATCACTTGTAAATTTACTATGACTGGGTCCTGAAGACTTCTCAGTCTTAAGAGCCACCCACGCTCACAGCCACATTATGACATAAAGCCAGGGAGAGTGTGGGGACGCATTCCATTATAGTCTATGGGGGGGCAGCTTTCTGATCTTTTTTATATTGCAATGGTCATTTGGTGATGAAACTTGGGCACTGGTCAACTAACAAGGGCCTTGTTAGTCGACCAGCACAGTACTGTATAAACTAGGTGCAAATGTCAATGTGTTTACCTTGGTGAATCTCTTTAACCAATTCTTGTCTTGGTCCCCCCAAAAAGGGGAATTGAGAATAATCTAAAGTAAAACAACAAAGCAGACTGGCTCGGTGGCGCTGAGGGTTGAGGCACTGGATGCCACACCTCACGCCATGCCACACTGAAGACCCAGAGTCGGGAGCAACCTCGGGTGTCGGAGGCTCGGCCAGGTGGAGGAGGAGGAGGATTGAGCATCCCAGGACGGCTCTCCTCCTCTGGGGAGGGAGGGGTGGGACTACCATAGCTGTGCTGGCTCCTGGTGGTTGGTGCAGGCAGGTGGTTCACTGTGGGGATGGCATGGATGGTGACGGATGCATTGAAAGCGCGCACAGTATTAGTTCACTGATGCCTTGCATGTCCATGCCGATCGGTGGGGAACAAATGCAAAATCCTCTGGCCGCAGCTTGATGATGTCTGGTCCATCTGCGCCCACACCACTCCAACTCAAGACATCTCCTCCCGGATCCAGATCCGGACCCTCGGCTTACCGCGGTGGTGGGGTAAGTACCCGCTGTGATGTAGCCAGTGAGAGGAATGGAGGAGGGGGTCAAGCTCAGATACTGGTCGTGGTGCAGGGCCGTGGAAACGGAGAGATGGGGGGGGGAACATAGGTAACACCCCCCCGGCTGAGGAAGGAATAAAGAAAGCATCTTAAAAAAAAAAAGAAACCACGAAGCAGTTTAAGTAGAAGTAATTTTTATTTGCTTTTAAAAGCAAAAAATAGCAGTTCCCTAAAAGTAGGACCTGCACCAAAAACAGCCTTCTCTAGTTCCTGGAAACCAATGGGGAACCAGAGAAAAGATGAAACTTACACAATGTGACAGAGTGGTAGATGGAATTTATGTTAGCAGAAGAGTGGATAATGCTCTGTTCCCTTTTTAGAAATGCTGAAAGGGTCAAACGCAGAAAGCTCTGCAACATCCAGGTAGGGAACGGATCAAACACAGAATCTTCTGGAAGCATCCAGGTAGGGAGCTAATCAAACACAGCTGCAGTCGGTGCTGATTCGGGGCAGTGTATAAATAATTGCCTAGGCAAAATAGGAGAGAGAGGCCTGGGGAAAAACTGGGAGCTGTGCTACAAACGGTGAGTTCCAGCTACAGAGGCCCTTGACAAAGACTATGAAAGTGTGATAAGTGGACTTTATGATATTACTTGGAGGCTGGGAACCAGCATAGCTGGTAATCAGCGGTAGTGAGGGTTTATTTTGTTTAGTCAGAACTCCAGACAGGAGTAGGCTTTTGTTTATGTTTGTTAAAGGGACTGTGACCCAAGTTTGTTGGAGACAAAGCTGCCTTAAATAATCTGCACCATTTCATTTGACTTCAAACTGTGTATATTCTCCTTGGACACACCTACACCAGCCCACCCCAGGGAAATAACGGAGGTCACTCTACCACAATGAAAAATAACAAGTAACATCCTAACACAGAGTATTCAAAAGCAAACTAACACAGTTAAACACATTAAAATAATACACTGTAAACTGGCCAGAAGTGAAGAGAAGACTTTGGGGCAATTTTCAGACGGAGAAATAAATCTGACGTTAGAGTGCAGGGGCAAGTGTGACCACACAGCAGAGTCTGAATTTGATTCTAAATTCCACAATTAGCATAAAATTCTAAAAGCTTTGGGGCAACTCATTCCAGGGGAAAGATTGCATTTGTTAAGCATAAGTGAGGAATTGCAGGGGGTTGAAATAAATGTTTTGCTAAAAAACTAAATTATTAATTTTGTTTGCAGATTAACAAATACTGCTGCTTTAACTCACCAGCTTATGTCAAAATCAATGTGGTACGATTACCCAAATGGTCTTCTTCTGCTGGCTTATTTGTATGTTCGTATGATGTACCAGTATCAAGGCGTGTGTTAACGCCCTACTGAAGTATCCAAATGAGATTCTGAAGCACAAAAGTAAAAGCCGTGCTTCAGCACACCCCTCTATACTGGATTATTTGCACCTGTATCATTAGCAGTAAAAGTGTCAGGCATAGTAATGCAGTATTTACCAAGACACTACATCAGATTTCTGATACCATTTTTTTAGACCGAGCCTTAAATTTAGAAGCAGGGGCAAAGGTCATCCAGTATCCATTTCATCCATTTCCATCAGTTAACACTGCATCTTCCTTCCACTTACAGTATCACATCAGGAGAAGTCATGCGAGGCTTGTAGTCTTCCGCGTTCCACCTTAGCCCAAATAGATTTTGTAACTGAGAAGTAAAATCTACATGATGAACCTGAAATACCAAAAGCCTGTTAACACTAGTTAAATAAATTCCCATTTTCTGAACCATGGCATCAATGTCCAGGCATGCTCAAGTTATAATATAAAAGTCATCCATGAGGCGACAGGTTACGTGTGAAGAACACTTTATTGAACAGCATATCACATTGCTGACATACATATTGTACAAAAAGGCAAACGCATAAGAATTATAAATTATCAAGACCGAAATACATAAAAACTTTAAGCGTCTGCTCTGTTCCTTTTTAATAAAGATCTGATATTTACTACCCATTTCAGTGTAAGGCCACTAGGATAAGGTTTAGAAAACATTTCAAAAATACAAAAAAGAATACAACTACAGCAAAAATGCCACGTTTTAGTTACTCAGAGTTATTTCTATTAACTTTGAGGACCCAACTCCACTCTAGACATTCAGGAATGTCTATAAATAGTTTTATGAGGAGAAAAATCAACCAAAAGAAGATGTTACTTACCCTGTAACCATACTTCTTCCAACTAATCTTTACATTCTGATTCAACTGAAAGCAGCTATCATGCACATGCACTCTGCCCTGGAACATTTAGGTAAACTGGAACCTACGCTCTGCACTGTACCCAGACCTTGTGCCGCCTGTGCTCTAGTGGTTAGATCTTTAGCAGGAAAGCCAGCCCAGTCAAGATTAGGTCTGAATTTATCAGTAAGATGATATTTAAGGATAATAAATCTAGACATATTTATAACAAAACTATATTTGTTAAAAAGAAAATACTAACATGCACAAAGAAATCCTCTGTCAAATACTTGAGCAGTAAGAGCAAAGTCCCCACTGAAGTACCTGTTTCTTTCCTTTCTTTGGAAGGGTAGTAGGAGAGTAGAATGAACCAGATGTAAATATAAAACAAGCATTTGTCAATGCCGAATGTTTGCTTGCTGGCATTGGCAGTGCAAGTACAGGAGTTAGACAGATGCAGTATAGGAATGGCAGTGAAGTATTGAACTGATGCCAACTCCACCCTCACCCTGCAGAGATGGACAGGTATTGAGGTGTACCTTTGGGGTTGTCACCCATGACGGTCATGACATTTCACCTCACCCTGGCCTTCAGACACTGACAAGTGGCGAGGTGCACCTTGGGGTGCTTGAGCTTTACATTCACCTCATTCCATAAGGAAATATGCTGAAATGGGTGCAGTATAGGAGAATGGGATGAACTCTAGGGGCAAAGGGTCCAAGGTGCACCTCGATGCCTGTCACTGACTGGAGGGTGGGGGGGGGGTGAAATGGCATGAGCATTACTGTCGACAATCCCAAGTCACACCCCTGACACGTCAGTCCCTACAGGGCAGGGCGTTATGGTAGAAAACCCTAACGCCCTGGGCATTTCCTGGTATTTGTACTCCAGGTTTTCTACATAGGCTTTTTGTGACCACACTGCATGAACAGTGACACTATCAGTTTGTTAGGCGAAAGATGATTTTGCACAGCGACTGCGCCATTTGGTGCCACAGGTTTGAAAACTCATTTCAAACAGGATGTGAAAAGTGACAGGTGTACTGTTCATGAGGAGGTGCAAAAAATGGTACTGTTGAAAATCTACAGTGAAAATATAAAAAAAACTGGTGAAATCATGAGCGTGCGTAGAAACTGCACAATGTACACCCGTAATGTAATTAGTTTGAGGATTTATTACAGCAGATTTTCAACATAGGCATTTTGGGACCTTCGCTCATGAACAGTCTCAGTGTAATTTTCTTAATCTATCCCGAACACTAATTTCCCACAGCGACCGCGCTATTTTGCGCTGGAAGCGCAAAAACATATTTCGTTCCAGGGTGCGAAAAATGACAGCTTTACTGTTCACAAGGAGGTGTGGAAAAATGTCAATGTTGAAAATCTGGACTGAAAATATTACAAATTCATGAACTTATGAGGGTGCGTGGACATTGTGCAATGCACGCATGTAACACAGTCATTTTATAGACTTTTGTCACCAAATTTTCAACATAGCCATTTTAACACCTCTGCTCATGAACAGTGTCACTGTGATTTTCTAAATGTGTCCCGAACATTGATTTCGCAAACTGACCGTGCCAATGTGCGCTACATGTGCGAAAACACATTTTGAGCAAGATGTGAAAAATGACAGCTGTACTGTTTATAAGGAGGTGTGGCAAAATGGCAATGTTGAAAATCTGGAGTGAAAATATTACAAATTCTCAAAAGTTACAAGCGTGCATAGGAACTGCACAACGCACACTTGTAAAACACCAGAGAAAGGGAGGGCAAGCCGGATAGGATGTTCCAATCCCCTGTGGGAGGAGGAGGAACCGGAAGGGGCCTTCTTCTTGTGAGAAGACCGTGACCTGGAGTGTGTCCAGGTCTTCTCCTTGTCCCTGGACTTGTGCTTCCCCAAAAACTTCTCCCAGTGAGATGAAACTGAGGCCCCCAAAATGGAGGAGGAGGAGGAGGAAGAAAGACTTTTCCCTGAGATTGCTCCTGCATGGTGGCAAGTTGCTTCCCAAGAAGGTGGGCATTAAGAGTCTTCTGGTGGCAAAGCCTAGTCCTTTGGTTAAAGCTCTGGCAATGCTGGCAGCCCTCAGTGTTGTGGTTTGGGCCCAGGGATAAAAGACAGGCCATGTGGCCATCTTTAGATGGCAGCTGATTGCTGCACACACACTTAAAACTTTTGCCGCTCAACTGAAGAGGTTGTTGACGACGACATGCAGGGAAGAGAAGAAAATAATCACTTCTGGTAGAAAATAAGAAGAAATGCGGGGAACGCGTAATGGCAGTTGACTGTAGCAGGAGGCATCTGTGGAGCTGATGCAAATGGGTTGAAGGCAGAAAAAGAACTGAAGTAAGGCTGGAGACCACCCTTTTATACCATCGGTTGACGTCGGGGGGGGCGGTCCCCGCTGGAGACTGCTAGCTAGAAGTTTTCTGTGGGGTCATGGTGCCTGGCTCCTTAAGGTTATAGCCTGCTGCAAGAGCTCCAACTCGAAGTAAGATCACTAAAATTCATAATGTGGCGGTGTCATATTTTTAGAATGCAGCAGAGATACACAATTTTGAAATGCAGGGGACATACAGTTACGGATGGTGGCAGAGATATAATTTCATAATGTCACGGAGTCATGAATTTGGCACATGGGGATGATGCACAATTTCAAAATGTGGTTGGGATGTCTGATTTCAGATTGTCGTGGTAACATAACCACCACACAACTGAGGAAGAGTTTTATCTCTCGAAAGTTAGTCTTAAAAGTAATTTTGTTAGTCCAATAAAATGTACTACTTGCAACATATTTGTGGTATTTTTCTCTACACAGCGGTAGGACACAATTTCACAATGTAGCATGGACAAGGAATCTCAGGTTGTGGTAGTAACGCAGTTTCAGAATGAGGTAGGGATATGTTAATTTTGGAATGTGACTTTGGCATGCAATATCAGAATGTGGCAGCGACACTTGTTTTCAGAATGTGGTGGGGATGTACAATTTGGGAATGTGGCAGTGAAAATTTTGGAATCTGGTTGTGACAATTTCAGAATGTGGCATTGAAACAACTGGAATACGGCAGGGATATGTAATTCTGGAATTTGGCAGGGATGCACAGTTTTGGAAAGTGGAAGGGACTGGTAAGTTTGGAATGTGGCAGAGATGTGCAATTTTAGAATGCAGCTGGGATGCACACTGTTGAAATGCGGTTGGGATGTGAAGCATAATTCTGAAATGCGGTGGGTACATATAATTCTGGAGCATGGCAGGGACAAGCAATTTCAGAATAAATGGTGTGTCCTGTCACATCTGCCAGAGTTCATTTCAGATATTTATCTATGTGGGACACTAACCCATTGGGTATAATAAAGGTCAAATGAACAAAAAAAATATAAACAGCAGTGAGAAGGTTGTCCACAAGGTAGAAAAAAGCTGGGTCAAAATTAAAAACTATGGGGCAATTGTCCCAATCACCCACTCTGAAATGAACACTGCATTGTCAAATTCCTCAGTGTGTGTTCCTGTTGCATTCTGAGATTGAGTGACGCACCACATTTTGTTTATCAATCATCCACTGCCAGCGTGGGGATCAGTGATGGTTTTACCGACCCATCCGTGTTCCCCTCTCAGCTATCGGGGATCATTCTGCAGAGCAGTGGGGGCTTTTAACCATTTCTTTGCCCCCAAAGCCCCACCTCTGATGACGCCAGCATGAAGGACTAAAGTCCAGGCTGTAGATGGCTAATGCACATCTCAGCTAAGCGCCTAATGGCATCCTCCCCTCACCACACACCTAGTCCTGAGCCACTGCCCATGCATCCACCAGCAGTGGGAATAGGTCAGTGTAACAGCCCTCCCCACCTCGAACACACCCCTGCTACATTCTGAGATGGCATGTCCCCCTTCCCCCATTTTAAAATTGTGCACCACCTTGACATTCTATACCTTGGTTCAGCAATGCATTTCAAAACCACCTCCTGACCCGTTCTGAGGTACAGTACCATGCATCTGAACATTCTAGAAATGCAAGCACTGCACCCAACCCTAGTGTCAGTGGCTCAGCAGGTAGCACACTCGCCTTTAAGGATGGAAGATAAGAAGGTGGTGGGTTCTAGCCCCACATCAGGAACGTGGGATAGAGGTGCCATCTTTTGGATGGGACATTAAACAGAGATCCCGTCTGCCTGTTCTGGTGGTTGTTCAGGTGGACATTAAAGATCTCATGGCACTTCTCGATAAGAATAGGGAAGGTGTCCTGGCCAAATTCTCCCTATCCACTAAAAATACCACCAACAGCATAATCTGGTTCTGTAAGTCAGTTTACATCTGTAAAAATATTCCCCTTCTCTTGCCCCGTGGCACCTGGAAACGAGCCGTGGCTCAGTGTGCCTCTCCCGGTCACAAACTTTCAAATAAAACAAAATAAACCCTAAGTTAATATATATATTTTTTTAATTGATCACTACAGCTACACTGTCTTACACGTTTGAGAAACAGGTCCTTTAAGGTTGCTGACAGGAAGGACCAAGACTGTGTGTTCAATTTATGACATCATCAGCGGCTCTTCACTGAAACTGGCTTTTTTGAACAGATAGTGAAATCAGGGTTACAAAACAGCTCATAACTTTAAAATGAAGTAACGTAAAAACCTAATTTTTGGTAACATATTTATTAGGGGTATGCTTATTCTAATTCTGCAATGAAGCACTTTTGGCCAGAGTCCCTCTTTAAGGGAAGAAGGGTGTAGACTAACACCTAAGTCAAACAGGTATTCTAGAATGAGGTCAACATTTGGTCATTAACTTGAAAAAATGACTCACCATAGTAATGTTGTTTCTTGTAATGGAGTCTTGCTGTATTCAGACATAATGCAGTTAACCCCAGCACTTGAACTGCCCCGGAGAGGAAACAGCACTTGAACTGCCCCGGAGAGGAAAGAGTTACCTCTATGCAGAAGCACAGAACGTTGAGCTCGGGCTTGGTTTTCAGACCTCTGTCTGTGGTACTTCCCAGCGTAGCCGTCAGATTCTTATGAGCAAACTAACTAATATACTATAGTATGGAAATTGTTCAACAGATAGCCAATGGGCAAGAGATTCTTTTTGGGCCAAAAAGACTCAAGTCAAGAACCCAAGAAGAAAAAAGGGTAGTGACAATATTTAAGTATAAAACATCAGGAAAAAATAACATCTATCCCACCCAAGAGGGAGGGTACAACGTACACCCCTGAGGTGCAACACTGTACCTGCCAGCCCACTTCCCAAAAGCCACGTTCTGAGAGGGGAGGCATGGGGGGAGGTCTGAATACAGCAAGACTCCATTAGAAGAAACACCATTACTATGGTAATTTTTTCTTCAAACAACATTAAGTCTTGCTGTATCAGACATAATGCAGATGACCAAGCAGTTCCCTATGGAGGAGGGAATGCAGAACCTACTTTGGGAAGAGGCTCTGCAGTACTGCTGTGCCAAACCTAGCATCACTCCTAGCCTGGATGTCCAGGGAGTAATGCTTGGTGAAAGTATGTACTGTTTTCCAGGTGGCTGCTTTACAAATCTCTAACAAAGGTATATCTCTGGCTGCAGCTAGAGAAGCAGCTGCACCCCTAGTCGAGTGAGCCCTCAGGCCTGAAGGAGGTGTTCTAACCAACTTGTCATAACAGAATTGTATACAAGAAACAATCCACCTTGCAATAGTTCTTTTAGAGGCAGGCTTACCTTTCCCCACTTCACCATAAGTGAGAAACAATTGAAGACAGTCATTTCTATGTGCCTTAGTATGCTCAATGTAGTAGCTAAGGGCCCTCTTGACATCCAGACTGTGTAACCTTCTTTCACCTGAAGAAAAATGGTCAGTGAAAAATACAGGGAGAGATATAGACTGGTTCAGATGAAAATCCGATACTACTTTGGGTAAGAACCTCCTACTGGTTCTTAGGACGACTTTGTCCCTATGGAAGGAGATGAAGTCAGGTTCAACTGACAGAGCCTGTAACTCACTAATCCACCTGGCAGAAGAAATAGCTACCAGGAACACAGTTTTCCAGGTCAAGTACTTCAATTTGGCCGAAGACAGAGGTTCAAAGGGTGGCTGCATAAGCTGAGCTATGCAGACATTAAGATCCCAAGGTGGAGTGGGCTCCCTAAAGGGAGGGTTGATGTGAATCAGACCTTTGAAAAACTTTCTGAAAACAGGATGAGATGCCAGGGAAGAACCCTTCCCTGGTGAGAGGAATGCAGAGACAGCTGCTAGATGAACCTTCAGAGTGGCAGGCCTAAGGCCTAGACCATTCAGATGAACTAGATAGTCTAAGGTTCTGGAAATGTCTGCAGAATCTGGCAGGATGCCTTTCTGAGAGCACCAGATACTGAACCTTTTCCATTTGGAGTTGTAAGTTTTTCTAGTGGAAGGTTTCCTTGAGACCTTCAGAATATCCAGAACTCCAGAGAGAGAGAGATGTAGTGCTGAATATTCTAACTCTTCAAGAGCTAGGCCTTTAGATTGAGAGACTGGAGATTGGGGTACCAGATCCGCCCCTGGGAGGAGGACAGGAGATTGTATGTCCTGGGCACAGACACGGGAAGTGACACCGACAAGGACAGCAGTAGAGGATACCAAGGATGTCTGGCCCAATCTGGAGCCACCAGTATCACTGTGCAGGGTTGAATCCTGATTTTGATCAAAACTCTGAACAGCAGAGGGAAGGGAAGGAAGGCATAGAGAAACCTGCCCTTCCAGTCCAAATTGAGAGCATACTGGAGAACCATCCCCAGGACTGGAGGTCTGCAGCAAAACAGAGGAAGTTGATTGTCCAGTGCTGCAAAGAGATTTATCTCTGGAGTGCCCCACCTGGAGATGACCTTCAGGATGTGAGGAACCAGGGACCATTCGTGATGTCCCTGTGAAAGTCTGCTCAGAGCATCTGCTCATACGTTGTCCTTCCCTGGAAGGTGAACTGCTACCAAAGAAGTCTGAAGAGAACAAGCCACAGACCAGAGCCTCATGGCTTCTGTGCACAAGGCCGAGGACCGAGTGCCTCCCTGCTTGTTGATGTACCACACTGTATTGGTGTTGTTCGTTCTGACTTGGACCACCTTACCCGTGACTGAATCTGAGAAGCTCTGCAGGGCTAGAAAAACTGTCCTGAGTTCCAGGAGATTGATATGAAGGAGAGACTCCTGTGGAGACCATACCCCTTGAGCTGTCAGGGCTCCCAGGTGAGCTCCCCACCCTAGGAGAGAAGCATCTGTAGTTAAAACTACTGATGGGACTTGAGGGAGAAATGGAACCCCTTGTCTGAGGCTGTCCTGGTCCAGCCACCACTGGAGAGCTTGGACCAGAGTCTGAGTCACTGGAATCAGTTTGGTAAGTGAATCCTTCTTTTTGAGACCAAAAAGACCTTAGATGAAACTGAATGTTCCTCATCTAGAACCTTGCTCCCTGCACCACTGCCGTGGAAGCTGCCATGTGGCCCAGGAGCTGGAGGAACTGTCTTGCTGGGCGGGAGACCTGAGGTCGAAAGGTGGAAGCGAGATCCACTAGGGCCTTCACCCTTGCCAGGGAAGGAAAGCTTTTGCTTGTACAGTGTCCAACTCTATGCCTATAAAGGTGAGAAGCTGAACTGGTTCGAGGACAGACTCTGGAAGATTGAGAAGAAACCCCAGGGAACTGAGGAGGTCCTGGGTAGTCTGAAGAGCTGACCTGACCTGTAAAGATGACTGACCCACTAGAAGCCAGTCGTCCAGATACGGGAAGATGGTGATAACCTGTCTTCTGAGGTAAGCCATCACTACTGCAAGGCACTTTGTGAACATCCTTGGAGCTGATGTTAGGCTGAATGGCATGGCTCTGAACTGGTAATGGCCTGAAGGCAACTCAAACCTGAGGTATTTTCTGTGGAAGCACCTGATAGGAATATGGAAGTAGGCATCCTTGAGGTCCAGAGATGCTAGCCAATCCTCTGGCCTTAGAGAGGGAAGGATTATTCCCAGAGTTACCCTTTTGAATTTTGGCTTTACAATGTGTTTGTTCGAATACCTTAAGTCTAGGATGGGTCGCCACTCCCCTGTTTTCTTTGGGGTAAGGAAGTACCTAGAGTACAGCCCTTTCCCCTTTTGCTGAGCAGGAACCCTTTCTACAGCTCTGAGAGCTAGAAGAGAGGAAACCTCTGCCTCTAGGACACTGGTTTCTGAGGCTGATGCATGTGGAAAAGACTTGGCCCTCCTTTTTGGGAACTTTTTGAAGCTGAGGGCCAGTCCCTGGCTTACTACCTCCAGGTCCCACCTGTCTGAAGTCACAGACTTCCAGGCCGGTAAGTAGTAAGCAGCCTGCCTCCTACTGGAAATGGAGAGTCGACCCGGGCTGACACATCAGAGTGTCTGCTTGGCAGAAGCCTTGGAGTGAAAGGAGGAGGGAGACTCCCTGCTCATCCCCCTCCTGCCCCTCCCTCTGAAGAACACCCCTTGTGGGAAGGGAGAGGACGCCTGTGCTTGGTAAAAAGGCCTTTGTAAGGGCATGCCCCTGCCCCTAGACTGCTGCTTGTGTGGAGTGGCTTGCCTTTCCTTGGCCTGTGCACTCCTGTACGTGGTCCTGTATTCATCCATTTTCTTCATGTAAACCTCTGTCTGCTCCCCAGAGAGTTACCAACTACAGGAAAATCCATAGCCTTAGTCTGGGTATCCTGTGAAAGGCTAGTACATCGGAGCCAAGCATGTCTTCTGAGAGACACAGATGTAGCCATGACTCTTGATGCCACATCACTGGAGTCCACAGCAGCATGAAATTGCATTTTGGATGTCTCAATTCCATCAGCAGCCACCTCCTCCAGCTCCATGGCTAGCTGGGGAGAGGCCTGTTTAGCCAGTTCTAGAACCGTATCCCATCTGGATTTCTGGTGCCTGGCTGTGTAGGCCATATAAGTAGCCTGCCTGAGTCCCAAAGAGGATGCCCAATAGTGTTTTTTTGGCCATGGCATCCGCTTTCCTGGAGTCCTTATCCGGGGGTGTGTGAAGCCAAAGGAATGTTAGCCCTGTCACAGGCTGCAGCCTGCACTACCCCAACATGGCTGCAGTGACTATAAAGGAACTCCGTAGCTGAGCCTGATAACGAATACCTCCTGTCCATTCTCTTATCTACAGGAAGTATTGAATTAGGAGTTTGTAAAATTTTGTGTGTCTGTTTCCCCAAGGATTTATGAAGAGGGATAGACAGCTTTTTGGACTCTGGGATGTCCATCATTTCCACAAAATCAGGCTCTTCATCCTCCCCGTGGCTTCAACCAAGGGAAGCTGCACGTGTCTCAACCTTTTGTAGAACAAAATGTGAAGGGACTCAGAGAGCCTGGGAGGAGAGACACCTGAGGGCCTGTCTGGGGAGATGTCTGGTTCAATGGGCACATCCAGACCCCCTCATCATCATCATCATCACCGGGGTAGTCTTAGTCTCCCTCCCAC
This sequence comes from Neoceratodus forsteri, assembly GCA_016271365.2. Taxonomy (NCBI): domain Eukaryota; kingdom Metazoa; phylum Chordata; order Ceratodontiformes; family Ceratodontidae; genus Neoceratodus; species Neoceratodus forsteri. Next base: position 368,166,166 of record CM028132.1, on the reverse strand, counting down.
TCCTCATAATAAGCATCTGGATCATAATCTGGAGGAGACGGATCTGACCAAACCGGTGGAACCGGTCTAAGCAACTGAACAAGGCTAATCGCTTTGGCTATTTCGTCCGCGGTTGGAGAGTGTGATACAGGATCCGAACCGGCAGACTTACGCTCCTTTTTTGATGGAACCGACCCTTCGGGGTCGGCTCTCCCTTTGCCTGAGGAGGTAACGCCTAGGTCAGTAGGCACCTCCTCAGGTTTGACCGCAACCAAACTGGGCTGACCATCCAGATCTACGGACTTCTCGGCCTCCCTTTCCTTCAGCCTACTCAGTCTTTTGTCAAGAGTGGATTTAGGAAAGTTTTTACAAATTTGGCAGTCTGACTTGAGGTGATCAAACCCCAAACAATAAGCACAGATGAGGTGGGGGTCAGCCTTAGCAAAGGCCTCCCCATACTCAGTACAGTGTTGAAACCCAGTGGGACCGGTTTTCTTCTTGGGTTTCTCAGACATGGCCAACCTACCAAATTACCCTACTGCAGCTTTCAAGCCAGGTAATACAATAACCGATCGGTTACAAACCGTGTCACGGTCTTTTTAAAAGAACCAGCAAAAGGTCCGGTTCTTTTGAAACTGATTGGTACCGGAACACCATTCTAATCCCAGAAATAAAATTAAACAGAATGAGCAAGGTCGGTTCCAAACCAGACTGACCCGGAAAGAAACCGAGGAAAAGAACAATTTCCAACTTTTTCATAAAATAAAACACAGTCACTACCTATCTACACACTACCTGTACTGTAGACAGAGGCTGAAAATAAAAAAAAAATACACAGTTTATTACTTTTACCGAACTGAGCAGAGGAAATCTCCGGAGCGACTTCACTGTTAGGCAGAGTAAAGAATCTGACAGTTACACTGGGAAGTACCACAGACAGAGGTTTGAAAACCGAGCTCGAGCTCAACGTTCTATGCTTCTGCAGAGTTAACTCTTTCCTCTCCGGGGCTAACTGCGTTATGTCTGAATACAGCAAAACTTCATGTTGCTTGAAAAGATACCTTTATTACCACACCAAACAGAAATCCTTTTCCATTTAGAGGAATGTTTTTGTAGTAGCTGGTTTCCTTGACACATTCAAAGTCACAAGCACATGAGAGGAGAGATTTAGCTCCACAGAGTCCAGATCCTCATGTACTGTATCAAGCTTTCAAATGAAATACTTTCAGATCTGAGTGATACATTCTGCCTTCTTGAAGTGACAGAAGAGCCTGTCTCAGAGAGGTAAACGGAGGGTTTCTGAGGCAGACAAAGGGGTACCAGAGCCCTCTCACCCTATCTGCAACAATGCCCATTATTGTCAACTTCACACTCCTTACCTTGAGGAGAACTTTGCAGATAAAAGGAAAGAGGGGAAGAGACATGGAAGCCTCTTTCCAGAACCCTGTCTGTGCTTGTATTGCATTTGTGCCCAGTAATGGGGTCTGCAACAAAACTGTTTGAGTTTCTTGTTTTCTAAAAAGGCAGTGATCTATTTCTACTGTTTCCCACATATTAAACACATAGAACACCACTTCTTGGTTCAGGGATCATTTGTGAGTGGTACAACCCATTCTGCTCAGTGCATCCACTAGGGCATTATTTTGCCCTGCTAAATACACTACAAATATTCAAGCCTGTAAATTACATGCTAGGTTCCTGATCTTTAAACTCTTTCAGCATTTTAATTCTGAAGATCTGTAATCCCCTTGTTTGTTTATAAAATATACTGTACTCATCTTGTCTGTCCTGGCTTGGACAACCGTGTTCTGAATCATACCTGAAAAAGACTCGAGGGAGAGGTACACTGCCTTCAATTCTAGAGGGGTGATATGTTTCATTCTCTCTCTCTCTCTTCCGGAGACCAGACACAATTCATTGTGTTTCCCTCTAGGTGACCTACCCATACTAACAGGGAAGAAGCTGTTCTGTGGGTTAGGATTTCTGGCTGGGCAAAGTAGACACCTCCACTGAGGTAAGCCATATCCTGTCACTGTAGCAGTGCCTGTACCAGTCTGAGGCGCACCGGAACTAACTTGGTTAGTGGTGCAGACATGAAATCAGAATTCGTCATAAACACTGAATTTCTCTCATGTGTAACCCTGCCAGGGGAACAACAGCTGTGGTTGAGGACATGTATGCAGCAGCTTCAGGAACTCCTCTGCTGTTCTGTGCGTACCTCTTTAAAATGTTGCTACAAAAAGGCACAAGGTTCTGAGCTGTCTGAAGATGGAGAAAGGCCTTTCTCAACACTGTATTTGATTCCGCCTCTATGAAATCCAGTGTATCAGTTCGAAAGTGGATTTATCTTTGTTCAGTAGGAACTCATGGATTGCATCATAAACATACTGCAGTTTTCTGATGTGCAACTCTTGCATCCTCTTTTGTTTTCTCACAGATTTGCCAGTCATCTAGATAGAGCAGATACAATTTGCCCTGTATTCCTTCTCCTAGGTTACTACTGAACACACTGAAAAGGACTGGACCCTGGCTGAATGCTGTGGCACCCCAACGAGTGACCTCTATCTCCCGTGACTATACCTCATTCGTCACCTTCTGCTACCCCCCCCAGTCAACTACTCACTCATCTAACTAGGTCCTTCACTGCACCAAGATCATCTAACGTTTTAACAACCTTCTGTGAGGCACCATATGGAAGTATGCATCATTTCAGTCTCGAGGAACAAAATCAATCTCATCTGCAGTGATGCGATGATGGTTTGCAGACCTATCAGCTTGAAACTGCCTCTCTCAGACAATCCAGCTGGTGCAATGAAGCATACAGTAAGGCAACAAGGATGTTGGAATGCATTGGGAGAAGATCTGGCAGTAGGAGGAAGGAGATGATATTACCTTTGTAAAGGTCATTAGTGAGACCCCAGGAGTACTGTGCCCAGTTTTGGTGTCCGTACCTGAGAAAGGACAAGGATAAGCTACAGCCTGTGCAGCAAAGGGTCATCGAGATGATCCGGGGCCAACAGGGCAGATCCTATGAGGAATGGTTTGATGCTCTTAACATGCACTTTCGGGAGGGCAGAAGGGAGCGGTGCAACTGACAGAGATGTACAAGTTTCTGAAGGGAATTAATAGAATGAAGTGTGAAGACCTATTTAACAGGAACCGTAGTTCAGTCAAAAGAGGACTCAAATGAAGGACTAGTTTGTGGACACTTCAGGAGAGACTAGATAAGGAAGTTCTACATCTCTTTGGGGGGGCTGTTGAGCCATGGTGGAAGGACTATAAATGGGTTCAAACACTGCTGGGTCAGTTTAAAGGGCTGGTAATTCCAGGAAACAGACTGATTTTTCTCCCACTCCTTCCTCAACCGCCACTGTTACCTCCGTTACTTGACAATGTAGCTTGGAAGTAGGGTCTGCTTTAATAACACAGTCATTTAAGGTCAGAAAGGACTCTAGGTCAATCATATCTGCCACGACTTGCTTCACAAACAGGGTCGAAAAAAGTATGCTAAGTGAACACATACCAATTTAAAGAGACTCCTCCTCTCCCAAAAGGTTATAAATAGCCACAACCTCTGCCCTGTTTTGTTCGGGTCAGGTAGGTAGTCTTTTGTTTATTGACCTTTTCCATGTAGATCTATGTTTTGTCTCAAAACAGGGGAATCACCTTCAAAGGGGAAGCCTGCTGCCTTTTGTTGTAGGTCAGCAAATAAATTGGTAGTTCCTAGCCATGCAAAGCTTCTTATGACTACTGCATTACTGACCACTCTGGCAGTAGTGCCATTAAGCTCTACAGAAACTTGGAGCAGTTTCTTTAAAGCATCCAAGCCAGCATTTACAACATGTGTGAAAGAGTTCTCTTCTTCTTGTAGCAAAGATTCACAAGTGGCAGAACAGAGGACCACAAAGAACGCTGTCATTCAGTGTAACCAGCATTGAGACCTGTCTTAGAGCCAATGTACCAGCTGAAAGTGATTTCTACCCTATAAATACATTTTTCTGCAGTTTTTATGAATAGGTGCACAGGGGTACAACCACTGCTAAAATGTTTGGGGGGGGGCATGGAGCAACCACGTCTTTTACAATTATGCCAGTATCATTGGTCATTTTGCAGGGTCTAAAAAGTTGAGGAGGCCTGGTTCCCCTCATCCCCCCCCCCCGGTGGTTATGCCCATGAAGGCGCAGTAGAAAAAGCAGCTTTTGCCTTTTCACAGGCTGCAGAAATCCCTTAGGAAAGGAGTGCACAAATAGATATTCAACCTTTTTAGGAGGAGTATACCTTTTCTTATTCTTTATGTAAACTGCAGTTGCAGGATGGTTAAATTGTTTTTCAGATAACTGCTGGTGCTTCTCACTTACAAGAAATAGGCATCCATTTGGTAGATTTTTAGAAAATTTGTTTGAGGTTGAGGATCGTCAGATTCTTAACCTATCAAACGCTGCTCACACATATTTCTGAAAAATGAGGAATAATCCTCCAGGATGTGAGGAGGGGAAGGCAGTGTCTTCACCACCTTATTTCCAGGGGAGATGTCTTCAGATTCTACAACTGTGCCCAAATTCTCCTCCTCCTCCTCGTCAACACTCTCTTCAGGTATATTGGGGGCGGGGGTGTACTCACTAACCATTTGTGTTGGCATAATTTGCCACATCTTTCTGAAATCTTCAAGAGAAGGTGTTTGTCCACTATCAGGACAAGATGATGCAAGTGGAGACTTCACAATGAGTTACGCTGCTGGGTCTTTTACCAGGCCCTTTTCATTATAGGCCTTTTAGATGTTATGCTCATCAAGGAGTTTAGCTGCTGGGTCTTCCACCAGTTCTCATGACATTTTATTTCTGATAGAGCCGTTTACTCCTCCATGGTCACCTACTTCTGTTGGGCCCCCTGCTGTCCCCAACCCTGTCAGCCTCTCCCCCCACCATCCTACCAGTGGTGATGCACAAGGAGCAGGGCCCAAGTGTGGTGGGGGCTGTCACACATGGCCACGGAGAAACATGAGGTTTTCCCCCGCAGCAATGGAGGCATATGCAAATTCCTGGAAACTGAGTGCTCCTTCCACCCTTCCCGATGCAGCATCATTGCCCAACTCTGCTCTGACACCTGACCTCCACCAGGTGTCAGCAGAGAGCGAGGAACTACACCCCCCAATCTGGGAGATGAGAGCAGCCCAGCAGCCGCTACAATCATCTCCCAACCCTCCCCCCTGCCAACCTCTAGCAGCCAGAGTTCACCCCTGAACCAGGGTCATCGGCATGGTGCGAGGTGTGGCACCCAGCATCTCAACCCTCAGCACCACCAGGCTGGCCTATTCTCATAAAAGTTTTACCACCAAGAGCACTGACACACGTTGCACTCTCTTCAGCAGGTCTCATGTGGTTTTCTCCTACAAATTTACTACTTGTAGGAGAACATTCTAACTGTAAATACTCCATCTTATCTTTAGTTTTCACTGGAGGGCACTCCCTAGTAAATGGAGCTGACAGAGAGAGAGTCTCTCTTTTCCCCTTCTGGTCTTAGTTTTAGGACAGAAGATTTTTAACAGATCACAGACCAAAATGGTCTGAGCCTAAGCACTTAAAACGCTTACCATGCTTGTCAACCCTGGAGACATTCCTGCTATAAGAAATAACTTTTTTTTAAGTCTGGAGTTTTCTAAGAGTCATGGAAAAATAACTGTGATAATTTGATAAGCTACAGTTCCTGCAAAAGCAAAACAGCAATAATAATAATCGCAAAAGTGAGTTTGTGATAGGGAAAGAAAATTGTTTTAATTTATTTTTATTGTAGTTCAAAGTGTCAAACACATTTTTTAAATATGCGGTAGCAAAGAAAAGGTGGGAACAAAGAGAAAATTATAGGTAATTACAGATCGCTGTTCTGAGGAACTGATCAAAATCTTAAACCTAAGGAAAAAAATGCATGGAACAGGATAAAAACTTGAAATTATTATAGTTTTTTTTTTTTTTTTTTTTTTACCAATTTACTCATGAAGCACCACAGATTTTGAAGAGAAGTCTGGAAAGTGGAGAGCTCTTTCCTGCAGCTGAAAAGATCTGGCAGTTAGAACGCAAGTGGTGCAAGGCCAGTGCACAATGCAGAGTTAAAATGCAAATCTACCAAAATATTTTGGGAGCACAGACCTTCGTAGGCTATCTGCTAAAATGTGACACAGATGTAAACATTAATGCTAACAGAATTCTTCATTAGGCCACAACAAAACAACTGTGTTGATCCTTGGGTATCCCCTTTTCTTATTATCTGTTTTTGTACTTTTACTGTTTTATGTGTTGTAGGCGAGAAAAGGCAGTTTGTACAAAGCATTGGTGTCTCAGAGAAAGCTGTGAATAACAGTCAAAGCAAGGCTGAGTACTTTTCTCTAGACACATTCTGTGAGATACCAAGTACTGTGTAAGACAGTCAGTGCACTAACACCCCCCCCCACCAAAGTTAGGGAGGCTTTGCCTTTTGCTAGTGGTTAGCTGCTGCCTTCAGAATACCAAGTCCCAGGTTTGATGCTCGCCAGAGTTGGAGGTATGTCTGCCCAAATACAGAGGAGACAGACTTAACATTCTACATAATGAGTACAGTATTTACCACTTTGTTGTGGCGGGTACTAATGGAGTTTTTAACCCTGTGGCTCCCATGCATAAAAGATACAAGTGCTGCACTTTTCTGTGTTTATAACAAAAAAACGTAAGCATGTGGAATGAATGAAAAATTAACAAAAATGCAGTTGCTCTGGGAAAATGCACAGAAAAATCCGAGGATCAACATATTTATTTTTCCTGGCCTTTTGGGAAGTTGGCAGTGTACCTGCTGTAACAGCCCATTTACAGCTCTGCTATCCAAGAAGAAAAAATTACTCACCATAGAAATGTTGTTTCTTCTAATGGAGTCTTGTTGTATTCTGACTACATGCAGTTAGCCCCAGCACTTGAACTGCTCCAGAGAGGAAAGGGTTAACTCTATGCCAAGGCATAGAATGTTGAGCTCGAGCTCAGTTTTCAAACCTCTGTTCCAGGTACTCCTCAGTGTAACCGTCAGATTCTTACGAGCACTATGCTAACTAACTAGAAACAGAAATTGTTTTTCTAAAATGTTGTGGCAAAAGGCAATAAACAGATTTTTAGGATCCAAAAGACTCAAGTTGAGAACCCCAAAAAAGAATCCAAGCAGGTAGTAAAACTTAATATATACTTAAAGTAATAACAACAAAAACCTCATCCTAAGAAGAAGTAACCCAGGTACATCCCTGGGGTGCAGCACTACGCCTGCACACCCACATCCCAAAAACAACTAGGTTCCAGAAGGAGAGGCAGGGAGGGAGGTCAGAATACAGCAAGACTCCATTAGAAGAAACAACATTACTATGGTGAGTAATTTTTTCTTCAAACAACATGAAGTCTTGCTGTATTCTGACTATATGCAAACTACCAAGCAGTACCCCCTTAGAGGAGGAAGTGACATAACCTATTTTGGGAACAAGCTCTGCAGTACTGCTGTGCCAAAGCTAGCATCACTTCTTGAATGGATGTCGAGAGAGTAATGTTTGGTAAATGTGTGAACAGTTTTCCAGGTGGCTGCTTTACAGATTTCCACTAATGGTATGTCTCTAGCTGCTGAAACCGAAGCAGCTGTACCTATGGCGAGTGAGCCCTCAGACTTGAGAGTGGCTTTTTCCCCAACTTTGAATAGCAGAACTGGATACAGGAGACAATCCACCTGGCAATAGTTCTCTTAGAGGCAGGTTTACCTTTTCCCACTTCTCCATATGTGTCTTAGTGAATTCTATATAATAACTAAGGGCCCTCTTTACATCAAGACTGTGTAATCTTCTCTCCCCAGAGGAAGAATGTCCAGTGAAAAATATAGGCAATGACACAGATGGGTTCAGATGAAAGTCTGATACCACCTTGAGAAGGAACTTTCTAGTCATTCGAAGTCCACCTTATCCTTGTGAAATGAAATCAGGTTCCACTGATAAAACCTGTAACTCACTGATTCTCCTGGTAGAGGTAATGGCTACCAGGAACACAGTTTTCCAAGTCAAGTATTTTAGCTCGGCTGAAGATAATGGTTCAAAAGGAGACTGCATAAGCTGTGCGATGCAGATATTTAGATCCCAAACAGGAGTAGGGTCCCTAAAAGGTGGACTGATATGAACCAAACCCTTAAAAAATCTCTTGAAAACTGGATAGGAGGCTAAGGAAGAACCCTTCCCAGCTGAAAGGAAGGCAGAGATGGCTGCCAAATGCACCTTGAGATTGGTAGGCCTGAGGCCTAAACTGTTAAGATGCACCAAATAGTCCAAAGCAGTGGCAATGTCGGCTGAATCTGGCTGAATATGCCTCCAAGAACACCAAAAACCAAATCTCTTCCATTTGGAATTGTAGGGTTTCCTAATGGAAGGTTTTCTACTAGCCTTAAGAATGTCCAGGGCTGACTGGGAAAGATGCAAGCCTGCATATTCTAGCTCCTCAAGAGCCAAGCTTTGAGTCTGAGAGTCTGAAGGTTCGGATACAGTATCCTCCCCTGTGACGAGGTGAGTAGATTGAACTGTCTGGGAAGACAAAGAGGAATTGTCACTGACATTGACAGTAGTAGGGGGCAACAAGGCTGCCTGGCCCAGTCTGGGGTCACCAGAATCACAGTGCAAGGCTGAGATCTGATCTTGACCAGAACTCTGAGTATCAGAGGAAAATGAAGAAAAGCATACAGAAACCTGTTTGTCTAATCCAACAGGATTAGCATCTTGAGGAACAGACCCCCCCAAAAGAGGAGGCCTGCAGCAGAATAGGGGAAGCCGATGATTGTCTGGGGCTGCAAAGAGATCTATCTCTGGAGTGCCCCACCTTTTGAAAATGATCTGAAGAATTAGAGGATTCAGGGCCCATTCGTGGTGACCATGCGGAAGTCCTGCTGAGAGCATCTGCCAGTACACTGTCCTTCCCTGGGAGATGTACAGCTATCTGGAAAACCTGCAGGGAATGAGCTAGTGACCATATTTTCATGGCTTCAGTGCACAAGGCCGAGGACCGAGTGCCCCCCTGCTTGTTGATGTACCACATGGTCGTGGTGTTGTCTGTCCTGATATGCACCACTTTCCCCTGAATTGTGTTTGAGAATGTCTGAAGTGACAGAAAGACAGCTCTGAGTTTGAGAAGATTTATGTGCAGGAGAGACTCCTGATGAGACCATGTTCCCTGAGAAGTAAGCTGATCCAGATGGGCTCCCCATCCCAGCAGGGAAGCGTCTGTGGTGAGAATCACTATTAGGGCCTGACTGAGGTAGGGGACACCTTGCCTCAGATTGTCCTCCTCCAGGCACCACTGGACAGCCTGAACCAGAGTTTGAGACACTGGAACTAACTTGGAGAGGGGGTCTTTTTTCTGAGACCAAAAAGATTTTAGAAGAAACTGAATATCTCTCATTTGAAACCTTGCCCCCTTGCACTACTGCAATGCAAGCTGCCATGTCGCCTAGCAACTGCAAGAAATGTCTGGCTGGCCGAGACACTAGTGGACGAAAAAAGGAAGCCAGAGTGATGAGGGACTGAACCCTTGAAAGAGGAAGAAGGGCCTTGGCCTGGACAGTGTCCAGCTCCATCCCTATAAATGTGAGAAGCTGGGTTGGTTCCAGAACAGACTTTTCTAGATTTAGGATGAATCCTAAGGAGTCCAGAAGCTTATGAGTGACCTCTAGAGCTAACCTGACTTGGTCTGAGGACTGACCCACTATGAGCCAGTCGTCCAGGTAAGGGAACAGTAAGATTCCTTGTCTCCTGAGAAAGGCCACCACTACTGCTAGACACTTAGTGAACACCCTTGGAGCAGATGTCAGGCCGAAAGGCATTGCTCTGAAGTGTTAGTGGCCTGAGGGCAACTCGAACCTGAGGTACTTTCTGTGGGAATGTCTAACAGGTATGTGGAAATAGGCATTCTTGAAATCCAGGGAGGCTAGCCAGTCTCTTGGACTCAACGAGAGAGGAGAATTATTCCCAGAGTCACCATTTTGAACTTTGACTTTAGTTTGTGTTTATTCAGGTATCGTAGCTCTAGGATGGGTCGCCACTCCCCTATCTTTTTTGGGGTAAGAAAGTATCTGGAATACAGTCCTTTTCCCCTGTGACTGAGAGGCACCTTCTCTACTGCTCGCAGGAGCAGTAGAGAGGAGACTTCTGCCTCTAAAGCCTTTGTCTCCACAGGAGAGAGGACTGAAAGACTTTGATCTCATTTTTGGGAATCTTCTGAAGCTTGAGAGCAAGTCCCTGGCTCACTACTTCCAGGATCCATTTGTCTGAGGTAATAACTTCCAGACCTGGAAACAGTGAGCCAGCCTGCCCCCTAATGGAACCGGGGAGGCGACCCTGACTGACACATTAGGGTGTCTGTTTGGTAGGGGGCTTGGACTGAGTGGAGGATGGAGTCCTGGTTATCCCCCTTCTTCCTCTTTCCCTAAAGAACACCCTCTGCTGGAAAGAAGAGGAGGTCTGGGCTTGGTAAAAAGGCATTTGAAAAGGCCTACTCCTGCCAGCCCTAGATTGCTGCCTCTGAGGAGTGACCTGCTTTTCCTTGGCTGCAGCACTCCTGTAGGTGGTCCTGTATTCATCCATCTTTTTCATGTAAGCCTCTGTTTGTTCCCCACCAATTTTTTACTTAAACTGAACCGAAGTGAAGGAGAGAATCTCCGGAGCGACTTCTCAGTTACGCGGAGTAAAGAATCTGACGGTTACACTGAGGAGTACCTGGGACAGAGGTTTGAAAACCGAGCTTGTGCTTAACATTCTATGCCCTGGCATGGAGTTAACCATTTCCTCTCCGGAGCAGTGCTGGGGCTAACTGCATGTAGTCAGAATACAACAAGACTTCATGTTGTTTGAACAACAATTTCATTCCTTAAGTTGTTTAAGGGATGTGTAATAATAGCAATAAAATTCTTATTAGTAGCTTTTCTAACACGTGGGCTGTAATATCTTCCACATGTAATATAAATCACTGTCACTGATTTAACCATTTACCATGGAGATGTATTTGTACATAGGACCTCATGATACTGCAAGTGGTCCTTACACACAAGGATTGAGATAGTGGACTGTTTCCACTTTTTTCAATTGTGATTATTTTGTTAAAATTTGTTTTATTAACCAGGTGAATTATAAAATATTAAAATGGATTCCAAGGCGCTGTTCCTGAGTAGTCAACGTATGTCCAGTGAGTGCACGCTTAGTGCTTACCTTAGGTTTGTGGCTCTCTCAACCAAAGGACGCAGAAGGTGACACTTTGTATTTTTATTCACCGCTCTTGCCATCCCATAATGTATAAACCCCGCATGTCAGGGATATGCCTGTTCAGGCTACTGGTGCCTTCATATTGACAGCTTGGATTTTTTCCTCCCTGATTTACACTCTCAATACTTCCTCCCACTTTCCCTCTGGCATGAACAATGTCTTACAGCTGTGGACATGCACTGTACCCTTACAGGAGAAGTAAGCCCCCAGTCCACCCGCAGTGGTCACTGTTACACCAGAACCCACTGCCAGCATTTCCCGGCTGAGGCGTGCTGCCAATTGGCAGCTGCCCTCAGCCCGGCCTGTCACCGACCCAGTAAACAACGTCAGCTCCTGAACTCGTCGCCTGCATGACAGTGTGATGCACTGTTGCAGGGCCATTGGGGGGGGTTCAAGAGGAGACACTCTTGAAGAGTGTACAGATGCCTCATCCGTATTTATGTAGAACATCCCTGTGTGCACATTTCAGGGGGGAACCTTGGCGTACAACTTTCATACTGCAACTCCGCTGTCAACACTCCATGATATGCGCATTACAAAAGGTCAAAAGTGGAGCTTGGAAGTTCACAGTGCAAACAGCAACAACATCCCTGTACTCAGGGTTACAAACTTAAAGTACACATTAATGGGCAAGACACCTGAACTTGTTCTGCATCTGAAAATCAAGCAAATCTCAAAAAAAGCCTGTAATTTACAGAGGTAGTATTCTATTGTTAGTTATAATGGTTCCAGTTCCAAAAATCTTTTAAAGTGACCAACTAACCAGTCTTTACTAAAGTGGTTGCTATTGCAATGAAACAGAATGCCCCCTTATCAAAAGTGGTTGTATTGATGGAAAATGCTCCTTTAGAATCTCAAAAGTTTACAGTTAATATTTCTCCATTTCTGTTGCTTGCAGAGGTATTTTCTAACAATAACATTTAACAATGCATGTCTCAGTCTCCTTCTCATCTGTCCCACATTACGAGTGACATCACTCATTTTACCTCCAGTCATATGTTCCACATGGAGATGGTGTCCTATCATACGTTACACTTGGACTTCAAAATAGAAAGTCATATTTGATACTCCATTGATAGTAAACTTAATGAGCACCAGTGCTCGGACTTTCAGAGTTTTACTTCTAGGATTTCATTAGATGTCACACATTGTATTTCTTTGTCATACATTTTGAGAGACATTGCCACACATTTTGGTAACAAATGCTTGAGAGTTGTGCTACCCTTCTATATCCTGCAATGCAGAAAATCAGCGCCCCAGCTATGTCAGCTAGACTGGGGGTGGGGACTGGTAGAGATGTCACTGTGACGGTTTCCCTATGTATCACAAATCACAGTACTGATACAGTAAGCAGTTTTAGGTACTGCAATAAATGAAAATTACGTACCTACTGTAATTGTTGATCTTTCTGTGCATCTTCACCATTCATCACTGGTGGGTTATGACTGGAAGACCAGGACCCTGTGGGAGCAATTTTTTTTTTCTTAGGGGAGAAGCTGGCACCGGGCAGACGCACAGCATGGGGCTCGAGGACTGGCCAGTCATTGACACCGACTCCTCCCTCACCTCAGTTCTGCGTAAGCCGGAGAATGAAGAAAACTGAGGCAGAGAAAGGAGTAGAGTGGGGCAAGGGAGCCCAAGAGACAGACAAAAGGAACGGATATAAACAGAAAAAGGGGTAATGCCAACAGAGGACAGGTGAGCAACCTAGAGGACTAGAACAGGGGCCCCCATCCTCTGGACAAATAAGAGAAGGGAAAGATCAAGAGGAAGGAGAGAAAAAGAAAGAGAGAAGAGAGAGGAAAGAGAGAGGAGGAGGAGGAGATGGGAGACCCCACAACCCCCAAAAGAAGTCCAGAAGACTCACTGTGAGGCCAAGGAGAGAAGGACCTGTCTATGCCCAGATCCTGCAGAAGGAACTGTCCCCCTTTCTCTTACTAGGCACTGCACAGAGGAAGTGGAGTGCAACAACTCCTAGGGGGGAGCAAGAAGGTCAACTGAGCATTGGTCCAGAGGGACGGACGAGGCAGGGCACTTGGCTCAAGGCCCCCCGCCTTTGGCTCAAGATGGAGGGGGTGCTGTAGGTATCCCACTCCTACCCCTAAAACACTGTCAGGGTGGGGACAGAAACCACCCTGAGACAGAGCCCCTCCTCCTCCTCTCCTGAAGATATACTCCTCAACAGAGGACTAAGGATACTCCATACCCGTTCCCAGCAACAGCCGGAGGGGAGGGGGATCTGGAGGGGGGGCTCTGCCTGGGGAAAAAGACCCCACTGTTTGACTGTGGAGGAGACATAGCTCCTGAAAATGAAAAAGGGCAGCAGCCGTCCCCAGAGCCCTCAGATTCTCTCACAACACATAAGAGGACCCCCTCGCCAGAAGGCAAAGCAGATGTGGTCTAAAAAGATCCAGGCCCTCCGAGGAGAAGACCCTCCCCAGAATCCAGAGGAGAGGGCTCCGGGAAGCCCCTTCCTAAGAGGGCAGGCACCCCTGCTTGCCCTCCCCCAAAGAGGGCCCCCTGCTTCTTAAGAAGAATCAGAGGGCCCAGAGGTACCAGTAAGACCCAGCCTATAACTGGCCTCAGTTGGGAGAAGGCAAGCAGGGAGGAGGCATCGCTCAGAGTCTGAGGCCCAAGAGGGAAAGGTGGGTGGGAAGCAGTGATGAATGGTGAAGATACACAGACAGATCAACAGTCACGGTAGGTATGTAATTTTCATATCTTATCTGTGCTAATCTTCCACCATTCATCACTGGTGAGTGATAACTAAGCCCTAAGAAGAGGACCTGGTACCACCCTGAGGGAGAAGCCTCCCTCATTCTCCTGTGGGGGAGAAACGGGAGGAGGAGACCTTGACAAGCCAAGTTAGGCATGTGATTGGTCAGGGTGAGGCAGTGTCTCCCTATGCCTGGGATAGGAAAACCGCTCCAGAAGTTCCCATCTCACCCTGCAGGAGAAGAGGCAGGTCCCCCGGAAAGAGGAGGCAAGCACCCTAGGCCGGGCCATGGGTGTTAACCGGGAAAGACAAAGCCCTGCCGTCCACCTAATACAGATCACTGTCCCTGCTAGTCTGGATGCCACCTCACTGGAGTCATACGATGCCCTTGACTGGTGCATCGCAAGCTCCAGGCCACGTGGGGAGAGGGCGATGGCTTGCCTGGTTGCCTTCGTATCAGGCACTGATGCAAAAACATGGCCTAGCATCACCATAGGTGCCTGTTGTAGGCAGCGTGATGGGCCTGATGCGATATGATGGAAAGTGAAAGGCGTGCAAAGAAAAATACTCTCCTCCTCCATCGGTCAAACTCCGCAGAGTCAGTCTCTAAAGGCTGGTCGAGCCTTGGGCTTCTATGCCTGGTAGGAGTATCCAGGAGACTCACTCCCAAAGTGGGGTGAGGCAAGGCTCCTGGGGACCCCTGAGGTGTGCAATACCTGCGCTGGCAGTCCATTGTGGCTGGAGGAGGGACTGATGGACACTGCCAGATACGGTACAATGCTTCCCGGATAGGGGTAGGCCAGGCAAGAACCACCAAGTGGTCTGTACTGAATTCGTTTAGGAAACTACGTGTCGCCTGTTTATCTTGCCACCCTGGAGATGTGGAGCTTGTTGACCAGCCCCAAGAGGAAACGCTGATAAACGGTCTGGTCAGCATCTGAGGACAGGTGGATGGAAAGATGCTCTTCCTCGGGGGAGGAAGACGAGGAGGCCGATGAGTCAGAGTCTGGCTGCAGCTGGGGCAACAGGTGAAAAACCAGCTCATCCATGGCTCTGACATAACGGGGGAAGGCAGCAGCCGAGACCCTGAACTGTTCTCAGGACAGAGGGCCCGTAGGACCTGAGTAGCCCAGGAAGTGGGAAGGAGAAGGCAGAGGTAAAGGGGAATAGCACCGCTGTGAGAGAAATCGCCCTCTGCCAGGGCTAGGAGACTGCACAGGCGATCCACCACCTTGGAAGGATCCACCAGTCTGTTCAGTAACTGGCAGCTCAACTAGCTTGAAGCAGTCAGGACTGAGCCCTGAGAGGGATCCCCCCTGTGAGGTGACCGGGACCGTATAGGTCCAGAAGGGCAGCCCCTATCCCCACGCAATAAGATCTAATTCGGGGACAACAAGGGAGAAAAGAAAGGCTCTGCGTTATAGCGCCTTCTCGAGCCCTGGAGGGCTCCCAGGGAGGGCTACTGCCCCTCTTCTGGCCCCTCAACCCCGACCAGAGAGAGACCTCTTCCTCATTCCCAACTGCAAGGGCTCTACCCTACCTGCCAGCCCCACAGAGGCAGCCGGTGTGGGAACCCTCTTCTCAGCACCTGGTGATCGAGTGTCACCAGAAACAGTACAGGCCGGGCCACCGGGGCCTGGAGACTCAATTCCCCCAAGCCGGGAGTCAACACCAATGCTAGCATTCCCTACAGCACCACCATCAGCAATGAAGAGACTCCCGGCACAGCAAACTGTACCGGTGCCGATTAAGACATCCGGTTCCGAAAGGAGAAGGGGTTGGGAAGGCGCGGTGGTGCTGGGCAGAGGAGAGCCCTGGGACTCAGAGGAGTCAGGCAGCTAGTCTGGATCTGCCTCCGAATCCTCCTCCTCCTCCAAAGAGCAGATCCAGAGGACCTCCAGAGGGGCCACCCTAAAGGCTCTCCTATGGCACTGTCAGCGGCACTGCGGGTTGGCCAAGAATCACCTGCGCCGATGCCCTGATCACTGGGGCCACAAACGGCTCCAGGATCTTAAGTGGCTTCAATCGGCAGCATGGAGAAAAACACCGGGGCAGGCCTGGCAGGCGTAGGCTGCAACACCGTGGGAGCCTGCTCCTCCAAAGAGGTGACTGCCAAGATGGTGCTTCCACCCTGGCCCCCGGGGGGACCAGACCATGCCTCCGGCACCATAAAAGGAACCTCCGCCTTGGTGATGCTTAACGAGGTGGAGACCCCCTCCTCCGCGGTCAATATAGAACTGGGAGAGGACCTGGAGGAAGGGTCGAGGAACTGCGTCTGGCGTCCCATGTACGAGATTGTCCTCTGAAAGTCGGCAGCGAATGGACGAACTTCAGGACGCAGCTCTCGCGTACTCTGCGGTCCATGGAGAAACAAACATCACATCAGTCCATGTCATGGTCCGAACCCAGGCAGGTCAAACAGCTGTCATGCAGGTCTGTAATGGAATACTGTTGGCCACAGGGACACCGACGCATAGGGGGCCAGCCCAATTTCTAAGATTCTTTTCTTGTCTCTAGGACAGGGCATGACTGAACGCACAAAATAAACTTAAAACTAAAGAAACAGACTCAGCATCAAGAAAGTAAGGAAAGGTCTTAATGGCTTCGAAGGATCCAGAGTCGATCAGCGCCAAGTAATGGTTTAATCAGCACAGCAGAATTAAGGCTTTGGCGTCAACGGAAAGGTACTAGGCCCCGGTGTTGCAGATGAAATTCTTGCTTGCCCATGAGGTCGCTGTTCACTCGACAGCAGGAGAAGCAGAACTGAGGTGAGTGAGGAGTCGGTGTTGATTACTGGCCAACCCTCGAGCGCCACACTGTGCATCTGCCTTGAGGGCGGCATCGTTCCGGTGCTGGCTCCTCCCCTCAAGAAAAAAAAAATTGCTCCTGCAGGGTCCTGGTCCTCCGGCCTTAACCCACCAGTGATGAATGATGAAGACTGACACAGATAAGATCAATGGTTCATATTTTACTACTGTTTACAGGCCTTTCAACAGATATTTGTGTGTTTTAGGGACTACTGTCCCTTCCGCGACAACTCTGGCAGATGTAAGAGTTAGAGGAGACTTCTTTTTTGTACAAAATGACTACTTCTGTAATACTGTATACTTTGTATTACCATAAGAGCGGTACTACATGCAAAGGTTTTTGGGGGGCAGTTGAGGGAACAAGCTGCTTTATCTATGACTTACAAGCAAAGTTCATGAGGTTCTGCTCAACTGTGGACTGATATCTGCCCACATGTAATTCAAATGTAAAATGCATGGAAACTGCATTTGATCGTCTATCATCTGATTTGGCTGAAGTGTTCATTGCACCTGCTGAAAACTGACAGGATCAAGTTTTTGTAAACTACGAATGATAAGATATACATTTAAACAACACACTTGCCTCCTCTGAGAGATTATCTGACAGCTTCTTCTCCACAGCTAAGAAAGGGGAACAGCTCCACCTTCTGTCAATTCAAATTATAAAAATACTAACTAAGGTACTTTCTACACTCCAGTAGCAGCAATCATTCCTTATACAGATAGAAAGTCATTCCAATTGTAATTTTGTCTAGGTATTCTGGGAACAAAGAAACTGTGTAGCCCAGCAGTTTAGTGTCCAGTTTTCTACGTTTAGAGATCTACATTTTAAAGAGCAGCTGACATCTTCAGAAGACTTTAAAAATAATATGTAGACAGTTCAGCTTCTGTTTCACGTAAGTCTGTTATTTCTCCTCCTGGGAATTTATAACTGAGGTCATCTGAATGAAAACAGTATCTTTGCTACTGAAGAGTTTGTCTGTTCCTGTTGCTTATTCCCAACCTGAGGTCATAATGCTCTGCATGTGACACCAGTTAGTCCCATGGCAACAGACTGTGATGTCACAACACAGGATTAGTTTATCTATTTAAAGACTGGTAACTGGGAGATGCATACTGAGCCAAGGCTCGTTTCCAGGTGCGACCCAAGGAGGGGGCTAAGTACAGAGCCATAATCCAGAATTATGACATGAAGTAGGGAGTAGGTTATAGAGGCAGATGCGCGGAGGTATAAAGATCTTGTTGTCATGCACATTTCCTCAGTAATAAATAACGGGGAGGAGGAATTCATAGACTGTGTATGGATAACCAGCTGAACTGTACAGAAACAGGATGTTTTTCAAAGTTTTCCTTAAGGCATCAGCAGCTCTTTAAGTTGATGCAAGATCACAAATTCAGCCTGGTGATCTCAACCAAATTCTAGTTAAACACCATCTACAATGGGATCCCATGGACTAGGAATCAATTTATGAGCTCAGATGTCACCTAACCCTGTCAATACTCCTCCTTTATTGAAAACATGCATATATTAGAACAAAGTTAGTTAGGGATGTCACTGTATCATAGTTTTATGGTATACCGCTGTATTAGACATCACAGTATTGATACCATGGGCAATTTCCTATTCTGTGATAACGGTGGTTCACAGTACACTGTGGTATTCAGACCCTTTCAACTAATTTCTTTGCATTTTCAGGGACGACTGTCCCTTAGATGACAACTCTCCTTGATGCAAGAGTTTGAGGAGGGTTCTTTTTCTGCATAAAAATGGCTTCTTCTGCAATATTGTGTGTAATGGTAACTGCAGTATTTCACGTGACGGTTATCATACCATCAGAATTTCATACCACAACATCCCTAATGCCAGTTTAACTGTACTAGCAGGCTTTCTTGAAAACAGCCTAGGATTATTCATCTTGGCACCCAAAAAGAGAGGCTCATCCCTCCAGGTAAGGACTGGTGCATCAGTGGTGGGAATTAAATCCCAGTTCATTTCACATTTATTTATCTGTAGGCTTGTTTACATGGTAGCATTTGCTCAGTATCAACCTGAATGCACAGACTGCTGTGAATAAATGCAGCCATGTGGACACTTACCCAATCAAGGTAAGCTGATCAGTGCTCCTCCCCCCTGAACCGCTGCAGAGAAGAGAACGTGTTCTGGAACAAGCGGTGCAGGCTGCCATGTGGCTAGGCTACACTGCTCACTCCGACACACCAAGAATGCTCCCAGCATTCTCTTCTGCCCTCCCATGCTCCCACAGCCCACAACAAGGAAGTAGCAGACGTGTCTGTAGTAAAGTAACTTGTTTGCAGTCAGTGTGTTAATGTATTTTTCATCTACATCATTTGTTCTTCCCTGTGCTCCAGTTCATCTGTGGTTCTGTCCACCGCCCCGGTTCCCATTTGTCTCACTCACCTTCCTGCCACTGCTCCCAAGTCCCGTTTGAAATTCCCACCCCATGCAGCTGCTCCCGGCTTCCCATTTTATCGCCCCCCCAAACTGCTGCCCCTTCGTTCCCATGTCGCCAATCCCCCACCGGCCA
The DNA here is from genome assembly GCA_016271365.2 of Neoceratodus forsteri. NCBI lineage: Eukaryota > Metazoa > Chordata > Ceratodontiformes > Ceratodontidae > Neoceratodus > Neoceratodus forsteri. The sequence continues at coordinate 368,146,828 of CM028132.1, read as the reverse complement.
CAATATGTCAGCAGGTAGTTAACCGCCCCTGTGGACTCAATGGCCCTTCCCCAGCACTTCTTGCATCGGCTTGGAGACAGGCCATGTAAACGCAGAACAGAGTTGTCTTGGGAGGTCAAATAATCTGTGGAGCAGACCAGACACCACAGCAAAGCAGCCATGTAAACAGGATTTGTGAATCTCACAGAGTGGGTGCACTCTTATTCGTACTCACCATCAAGATTCATAAATGAAAAAAATATACATATTAAAAAAATGTTTAATATTTTGAATATACTCCAAATTTATACTATAAATAAAACTTTTCTTTAAAGACTTAAAGCTATAATTCTGTAGTAAGAAAACACAATCGGGATTCAAACTTATCTGGTGTTGGACCCAACTACTTTATGTGGTAATTATTTCTGTGAGATATTGTAAGTTGTACAATCAGTCTCTATCAGATAGGAGTACCTCCTGGGATTTGATTGGAAAACAGATACAGCATACAACCGTCCATCAGTTCCATGACTACAAACCACTCAAAAACAATGTCAAAGACAAACTAGTTTGTGTGAAGATCGGATCGTTCAGAACAAGCACTCCGTAGCTCAGAGTAAAGCTGAAAATAATGGATGCAGTATCACTTTCTTAATAAACCTTCATGCCCTTTGCACTGCAACTCTGGCAAGCCAACCATATGCAGCTTAGATTCAACTTAGCAGTGTGAGGGCGACACATATGCATCTTTAGTTATATGCAGTGTCCTTTTATTTATGAAATGAGCTCTGTTCATTTTTTTTCTGCTACGGCACTCTATAATGTAAGGCTACTAATCTCTGTTTTTTTAATCTGTAATTTGTATATCCCTCACTGGCCTCGCCCTCTTCTGCCAGAGCTACCACCCAGCCCCGTCACCCCCTACCAGCACTGTTCCTTCCAGTTCCACGGCCCCCTCCCCAACCCCATGTGGCAGAGACAAAGAGTTATTCTCCCCCCCCCCCCCGAGCACAGACAAGCAGATGAGACAGGAAAGTACACGGGACCCAGCTAGGACGGGTGTTTTCCAGCAGGCCTGACATTTTCCAGCTGACCTTCCTTGCCCAAAGAATGTCGACAGCAGGAGTGCCTGTATATGAATATCTGCAACTGCGTGCTGGCATCTGCAGCCAGCTCATGTTCTCCCTCCTCAGTTGCTCCTGCCAGCACTGGCACCGGTGGTCATCCGAGTGGCAGTGTTGTGGTGGAGATGGGCATCCACCTATCACAAAGGTGAGGTGCTTCGCTCTCAGGGAGGGTGAGAGCAGGCCTCCCGGCATTAACGTACCACCTGCTGGCTGACTCTGGAGTAGCACTGGCTGTCACAGCAGTCGTGTGCCTGCCCACCCTCTCGGCTGGAGGTAGACTGCGGTTTGGCAACCCCACCATTGGGGCTGGGGAATGGGGAGACCCACAGGGTCAAACAGTGGATAAACACTATTTTAGAAAGTACATTTCCTGTAGTTTTCTGGTTAAACTCCTGAAGCCTCAGATTCAATGCAGTCAAATGCACATTGCTACACCTAGCAAGGGAAAATAGGTGCAAGACCTACACACAGTGTGGGTCTCCTTTTGCTGTAGCAGAGGAGGAAAAGGATTCAAGCTTAATAATAGACAAGGGGCAGAAGCAGGATAAACAATGTGATGCTGCTGACAAGAGGGCCCCCACAATACTGGGGTGCATCAAAAGGAGGTGAACAGCACAGCAAGAGAAGTAATCCTGCTCCTTTACAAGGACCTGGCTAGGCCTCAGCTGGTGTACAGCACTCATTTCTGGGCTCCTCAATACAAAATGACATTAAAGCAGTCGAGGCAGTGCAATGCAAGGTCACCAAAATGATCATGTATATGGGGACAAAAGCTATGAGGTGAGCCTAGATGCCCTTAACTTATCCACCCTGGAGAAAAGATGACCGAGAGAGGACACAACAGTCTTCTGCATACTCAAGGGTGTCAAAAAGACTGAACATATAGAAATGTTTGCTCTGATGTCCTCCAGCAAGATGCAGGTATGCACCCTAAAGCTCAGGCATGGTAAATTCAAGAATGACATTGGGAGGCACAGTATCTCCCAGAGGGTGGTAACACTGGAGCAGTATATCAGCAGAGACCATGGATATGAAGACAGTGCAGCCCTTCAAGGTAAGCCTCGACATATTTCTGCTTACCAAGGAAATCAAGAGGTACAGTGCATGGTAAAGTGGGTAGGCAATCACTATGAATTAGCACACATTTGCACAAAATGCTTTTTTTTAATCCATGCTTATGAAGCAGGAGGGACAGACATGATAAATCCAGTCTCTCCTAACCTTAAACTGCTCTATTACTAGGTAAAAATTAAAAATCACTCATTGTAATAATGTTGTTTCTTCTTAAGGGATCCCTCACTCTGCTTACACTTCAGCAATCATCTTGGCCGAGAGTGATTCTCCAGAGATAGAACTGATACAGATGTTAAGAATTTGGAATGTAGGTTCAAACTCTGCATCTCGGCTCCACTCTGGCCGTTGCTCACATCTATTTCCAAGCCAGAGTGGAGAAGCGGCTAATGAAATCAGCTAAAAAGGCTACCAAGAGAATTTTAGAAAAAAAATGTTCATGGAATCTTAAAAACACAAACCAAATTAAAAGCAGACTTGTGAAACGTTGTCATATAGCAATAACAAACTTCCAACTACAGGAATCAAGCAACCTCGATGAAAAAGAACTGACTCTTGGGTGAACCGGTTTCAGGTTATGGAAGGGAAGGCAGGGTAAGGGAATGTAAACATAGTGGGGGATCCCTTAAGAAGAAACAACATTACTATGGTGAGTAATTTTTTCTTGTAACACCAGGAATCCCTCACTTTGTATTCGCCCTTTAGCAGACTTCACACAATACCTTGGGAGGCTGGGTCCAAAACCTAATCAGGAAAAATGTTCTGCAAGACAACAGTTCCAAAGCTGGCATCCCTTCTGGACTGAATGTCAAAACAGTAGTGCTTTGTGAAGGGATGTACTGTTTTCTAGGTAGCTGCTTTACAAATGTCTAACAATGGGATTGAGGAAGCCACAGAGGCAAAGGTACACTTGTGGAATGTGCCCTGAAGCCTCTTGGTAGTATTTTTCCAGCTTTTTCAAAGCAGAACTGAATGCAAAGGACCACCCAGCAAGAGACTGATCTCTTTATAGGTGGTTTGCCTTTACCAATCTCAGCGCAGGTAACAAAAATCTGCATGCTCTGTGATTGGACTGGAGGGCTCTGGATAGAGTACAGGGACAGACAATGACTGAATCAGGTGGAGCTGAAATATCACCGTAGGCAGGAATTTTCTGTTGGTTCCAAGAATTAATTTATCTCTATGGGAGATCATGTAATCCGGCTCTGTGCAGAGGTTTTACAATTCTCTCACCCTCCCAAAAGAGGTCACTGCAACCAGGAATATGGTTTTCCATGTGACATACTTCAGGTCTACAGTTTCCACTGGTTCAAAGGGAGCCTTCATAAGTTGGACAAGGCATATATTGTGGTCGGGTCCCTCACTGGTGGGTATAAATGGCTGCGGCCACTCAGCATACGGCGCCCATTTTGAATAAGGTTAAACATAGAACGTTTTGGCTCATATATGCGCTAAAGGATTGAAAATGGGTTATGAGGCCCTCAAAACTTTCCCCTGCCAGCTGATATGTATGCTAATACTGCTGCTAAGAGTGCCTTGAAAATTGAAAGCCATAGGCCAGGAATGCCAGCTTTTATGAATCTTTGTGGGTGCTCTTTGCCAGTATTTTTCCCGTGACCAAGTTCCCTAGTAATTCTTTGGTGCAGGCTGCCCTTGAAAAATTTAGGGTGCTGGTGCTTCTGTCAAATTTGTGGGTGCATAGGCTTAATGACTGTAGGTGTACTAAGTATTCCAGAATTATACAGACAACCCTGCCTTTCACTTGAGTTTATTTTTCTGGGGGTATGCCAGGAAGAAAACCTTTTCTACTGAGAGGAATATGCTTTCCTGGTAGCAGGTTTCCCTAAAATCATAAGCACCTTCAGAAATTCCTCTGAGAGATCCAATCCAGGAAATTCTAGCTCTTCAAGAACAATGCAACGAGTCAGTGTCCTGGGGTCTGGGAATGTTATTCTGCCCTGGGACAAAGTCAACAAACTGTGACTGAGGGGAAGGTTGACTGGACTCTTGCTGGACAAGCCCAGGAGAACAGAGTACCAGGCCTGTCTGGCCCAGTCTGGAGCTATCCAGATCATTGTTGCAGGTTCCCTCCTGAATTTCAGGAGTACTTTTTGAATGAGTGGGAATGGCTGTGAAGGCATAAAGAAACTTCCCTGTTCCATCCAGTACCCAGGCATCCTCTGGGACTGTCCTTCTGGCTGGTGGTCAGCAACAAAACTATAGTAGCTGATAGTTCTCCTAAGAGGTGAACAGGTCTATACTGGGAGTGCCCCACCTTCTGAAAACTGGCCGAACCCGTTGGTTTAAGGCCCATTTATGATTTCTCTGGCTGACTCTGCTTTGTGAATCCAACATGGCATTGTCCTTACCTGGCAGATGCACTGCAAATATGTTTGCTTCTAAGGAATATGACAGGTCCAAGATCCTCACTGCCCCAACACACAGTTTTGAGGATCTTGTTTCTCCCTGCTTGTTTATGTAATATGTTATCGTGCTGGTGTCTGTCCTGATTTGGACAGACTGATCTCATAACTGGGAGGAGAAAGACTGCACTGCTAGCAGTGCTGCTCTGACCTCAATAAGGTTGATGTGCCCTACTGACTCCTGTGGGCTCCATGTGCCACTCAGGCATCTATACCCCCCAACTATTTTTTCCTCCGGTCATGGCTTGTGGAACCTATCTTAGGCATCCTGTCTAGTTCCTGCCTGCCTGAGGCCCTTCCGTACTATGCCTCCACTCTCTCTCCCCTTCCTGCAGCCAGCGCCCCCGGTTTAACCCGCCTGGGGTGGGTTGCCCCTCCTTTTGGGCACTCTTGCACATCAGACTCCGGCTTGCAGGTAAGGGCCTGGGTGGAGGACCTGGAAGGCTAGTCAGAGAGAGCCTGGTGGTGGGCATGGGGGACAGGTGTCATCGCCTGTCCCATGAGCCGGTGTTTTCCCTTTTCTGCGCTCTCCCTCCCATACGTGGCGCACCCCTGACGCTCAGGTGCACGGCAACCCTGCCTGCATTGGCCACGCTAGTTAGGTGCCGCCCAGCTTGCTGCAACACCCCTGGACTCCACCGGGTGTCACTGGCATGCCGGGTCTCCCCCCCCCCTTACATCCGGGGAGGAGAGCATCACAAGGGCACTCATCCTCAACCCTGCCCCTGCCGCTCCCCAGTGCCTGAGTTCACTCCTGAACCTGGGTCGCCGGCATAGAGTAAGGTGTGGCCTTCAGCGCCTCAGTCCTCAGTGCCACCTGGCCAGCTCAGGCATCTGTATTAAGATTATTTTTGGGTGACTGCTGAAGAAAGGGAATGCCCTCTCTGAGGTTACTTTCTTCCTTTCATCGTTCTAATGATTCCACTAGTGCTTTTGTCACTGGCACTAGCTTTGAAAGGGGGTCCCATCTTTGAGATCAGTTGTCTCTTAAATGGTACTGGATATCTCTCATTTGGAATCTGGCCCATGGAACCACAGCTGTGGATGTGGCCATGTGTCCTAACAGCTGCAGGAAGTCTCTTGCAGATCTTGGCTGACCTGCTGTGAAAGACCTTGGTGTTGCTGTCAAAGCTGTAACTGGCATGTGAGAGAAGCTTTTCCCTGCAAGGTGTTTAGTTCTGCTCCTATGACATCCAGTACTTGAACAGGCTCTAGCTGGGGCTTCTGTTAAACTGGCCAAAAGTGTAGAGAAAACTTTGGGGTGACAACTGCTCTCTTCAGATGGAGAAATAAATCTGACATTAAGAGTGCAGGGATGAGCATAACAACACAGCAGAGTTTGAATTTCATTCTAAATTCCATAATTTGCATAAAATTCTAAAGTTCTGCTCATTCCTGGAAAATGATTGCACTAGTTAAACTTAAATGAGGGATTCCTGGGATTTGAATCCCAGGTTATCCAAGGTGTTTTTTACCAACTGCGCTGAGCACATTGCCTGTTTTCCTTGAGACTAGCCAGTAGTTTAGGTAAGGGAAAACCACCACACCTTGTTTCCTCAGATGTGCTGCCACCACAGCCAAGCACATTATGAAAACCCTTGGAGCTGAGGTGAGAACGAAGGGAAGAGCTGTGAACTGGTATTGGCAGTTCCCCAGTTTGAGAAATATTTTCTGTCGGATGATCTGACTGAGATAGGGAAACAGACATCTTTCAGATCCTGGGATCCCAGTCAATGACCTGCCTGCAAAGATGGCATCACTTCTGTTAGTGTGACCATCTTGAATTTCTGTTTTTCTTTTTTGGTTTTTACTTACAGTTCAAGCAGACATTTTTTTGTGAGAGAGTGAGCTGGAAATCTTCTGTATTTCTGCAGGTATGTATACTGCAGGCACAACCCCCAGCCCACTACTTTCAGTACCTACTTGTCTGTGGTAATGTTTACCCATTTCTGGAAGTAGTGTGCCAGTCGTTCTCCCACTGGCAATGGTTGGTCGACCTGGGCAAACCTGTCAGGGTTTTTTCTTTTGGCTGGGGCTTAGGTGCTGGAGTTGCAGCATTACGTCTGGAAACCCTTCTTCCACTTTCCGTACAGTAACCATTTTGTGATTGGTACTCATAGGGGGCAAAAGAGACAGAGGTTATTGGTAAGTGTCCCCTACCTCTGCCTCACCTTCCATAGGACCTGTAGGGGATAGAGGCCTTTTCCTTCTCATTGTTAGTTTTGAAAGTGGTTTTGTAGTCATACACATTTTTCATACAGACCTCTGTTTTGTCACCAAATAATGAATTTCCCCTCAAAGGAGAAATCCATGGCCTTGTTTTGAGTATTCAGAGAAAGGATGGTAGTCCTCATAAAATCTTAAGGACACTGCACAAGCCCAAACTCTAGCAGCAGTGTCATTAGTGTCCACTGCAGTGTGGAAATTATATTTTGTGGAATTCAGGGCCGATTTTGTTGTGGCAATCAGGTCTTGTGCTAATTCACTATCCACTCTTTCTGCCAGTGTCAGAATTGTGTTCCAAAGTGCTTTCTGGTACTGTGCTATATGTACTGAGTAAGCTGCCAGCCTGATAAGCAGGGAAGCTGTAGCGTAAACCTTTTTGGCCATAGTATCCAATTTTTTTAAGTGTCCTTTTCAGGGGGCTGTGCAGATAAGAGTAGTTTTTGCTCTCATAAGCAGAAAGCCTGGACTACTTTGTGATGATCAGGATGGGCACACAGGTATTCCATTCCCTGCTTGCCATTAGATATTTTCTTTCGATCATCTTACATATGGCTGCAGCTTAGGTCGGAGCAGCCATGATTTTTGTTACGGCCTTCCTAAGTAGCATTCTTCTTGGTGGAGCTACTCCTCACATATCCATAAACTCAGTATTGTCTTCATCCTCCTCTATATCTAGTGAGGGGATGCTGAGGTTATTGACCATTTGTTTGAAAATGAGGAAAAGGATGAGTAGTCCTCATTGTGCCTGGGAGGAGGTTCGAAATCTTGCTCAGGTGCATCCTCTAATTCTAGGCGGTCACCTTCCTCCATTTGTATATACTATTCTTCTTCCTCCTCTGCCATATTATTTGTATGCCTTCTAATGAGAGCATTTTATCTGTGCCATCTGCCTGATCCTTTCTCCGTTCAGGAATGGCAGTGACGTTCTTTTCTTTAAATTTCTTTTTGGCACACACCGCTTCCAGTATCTACTCTGAGGCTCTTTTATTTATATTTTTGCCATCACTGGATTCAGGGTTTCCCCTTTCGAACACCTTGATGTCTGAACCATCTTTACCAAGCCCGTCCGACTGCTGGGGCAGCTTTATGTTTTTTTTTTCTTGTCATCTTTAACATTATTTTCTGCTGAACATGAGGAATGGACCCTTCACATGAGTGCTTGCCACCATTGCTGGGAACTCCCTAAGAGCCTTTTTTATTATTTTCAGGTGACTTAGAAGCAGACTGAGAAAGCATGCTTCTTTTTAAAATGTTTACCCTTTTTAATGAGGCTTTTGGGCAAAAAATGTGACAGGACATACAATTTATAAAGTCGTGTTATGGACCCAGATGCTTTAAAAAAAATATCATGGCAGTCTACCCTTGCCAGGAGCTGGGAACAATTATTACAATTTTTTGAAGGTCCACAAAGTCTCTCTGACATATGAATTTGAGGTAACCTTAAAATTTATGAAAATGATTCCTAAAAATCAATGCAGTGCAAGAGCCCAACAGTAAAACACAGCTCTCGTACTGAAGAAACTATGCCAAAGGTCAAACGGTGGTTCCTGAAACAAGAACCGATTAAGGTGAAAAAGGGCACAGATGAGTGAAAGTGCTGCTTTTTCTGTAAAATTGAATAGTTGCTATTAAAAAAAGTGGTTTAGTAGCTGAAAATAGGCCGGGAAAAAAGGTAAAACAGTCAACCAGGATATTCTCCAGTTCCTGGGAATCAATTGGAAACCAGTGAAAGCATAAATTACTGAAAAAACCCTAAAGAAAACTAATCAAGATTACACGTTTTAAACAAACTACTAAATTAATAACCCAGCTGGAGAACCAGCCATTACTAGAGTTCACTATGGGGCAACCGCTCTGTTCAGGTGGAGAATCAAATCTGAGCAATTACCAGAATGGAGCACAGAAACAGAGTTTGAACCTACATTCCAAATTCTAAAGATCTGCACAGGTTCTGTCTCTGAGGTGTCACTCTCAGACAAGATGACTGCTAAAGTGTAAACACCAAGTTAGGGATTCCTGATCAACTGAATTACAAAACCAGGCAGTTCAGGCTGCCCCTCCCCCGGATATGACAAGCATACAACTACGGGGCATCTTTATATTACAACTTTCAACATCTGATGTAAAACGATGTGTCTGCTTGCACAAGCAGAAGGAAGGAGGAAAGCCCACAAGCAACTGACACGAGAGCCATTAACTTAGAAGTCACTGGAGATCCAGCTCATAAATAGATAACGGTTCAAGACCAGGTCATCAGTTTGAGAAACACAAGGCACAATTTACAGGAACGATAGGTGCTGTGTGACTGGAGGTAGGCCGTTGGTCTTTACTGAACTCTAACCCTACCCAGCAGCTGCCAGTGCTACTTAGAAAGATCCATTCTGGGGGGGGGATGGGCAGTCCCCAAAATGTTGTCTTTCTCTGCACCAGTTAAATAAGAGATACTTCATCTAGGTTTTATTATTAGCAAACTCTGGTTCTGCAAGGAGACACCATGACTGAAGACGGCCTGGGCACTATTCATTTATTGATCCTTCCAAAGTTTGCAACTGATATTTGAAGCCGACATATACGGATAACACTGGCATTTCGGCACCAGAAAGATAAATTAGTAGTTCAAAACAATATAAATAGAAAACTAAGGAACAAGACTGTAAAATCTCTAAGGCACTTAAAGTGTCAAATAGAATGAGAACGCCCCGACAAAAAGGGAAGTAACTGAATTATGACAGATCATTTTCTGCACACCAATTCTGAAAGCTAATATCTTTTTTGCCCTCCCTTCCTCTCAACAGCAGTGAATCCTAGGGGTTCATTTCAGATATCTGCCTATGTGGGACACTGACCCACTAAGTATAAAAAGTAGGGGTTAAATGAAAAAATGAATGGGTTATATTGTTTAACTAAGCGCAAATTCTTAAGGCAGCAGGGTACAACCATTAAAAAGTGACCAGATTTTCCCGAAGGGAGATATGGGTCAAAACTGAAAACTGTGGCATGTGTCCCAAGCCCCCACTCTGAAATGAAGAGAACCTGCTGTTTACTTTTCCGCTCTTCATACGGATACTCTCCTATTCCTGCCGCAAATGTCTGTAATAACAGCAGTCCTCAGAAGGTCCAGAAATGTACTTATAAGTATTAGGGATGAAAAATCTTGCAGGTATGTCCTAGCCATTTTATATCTTGAACGCAATGAAGAGATTAAAGTGGCATCAAACAACCAGGCTCTGCACTGACGCAGACAGTCAGGAATGCCAAACTTCTTAGAGAGACTTCTAATTTTTGGTCATGGAGATAATCTGGCATCCACTGGACCAAAATAAAAAAAAAAGGAAAATGACAATGTCTGAGAACTAAGGGGACACTGCCATAAGTCTATAAAAGTATAGCTTTACAATATTTTATTTTGTAGTACAATACTTCTTTTTTAATGGTTTCTTTAAATAGTAAATTAATTCGACAAGTAAAAGGGACACAAGCCCCTTCGACTTTCTGTTGGCCCTAGAAGGAACACTTGGAACAACGCTGTAGAGGTTTCTGTACGTGGCAGGAATGTTGCAGTTCGTGTTTGTGTTTAGTTAGGTTAAATGTACAGGAAAAGGTTTGGGTGAGCAAGTGTGTTACATTTTCTCATAAATAATTTCCAAGCAGTAGTGTCAAGGCGAACATAACAGTCTGTGCAGTACAGTGTTTGCTTTAGTCCTCACTTCAGTTGGTCCGATTTCTCCAAGCTGGCTTTGATGTGTGGTCTTCCTTGTTCCGATGCCCTTAGCCCTGCTCCAAGTTCTCAGACACCTGTACTGCGGAATAGGTGGCGGGGTTGACTGATGGCTGACGAGTGAAAAAAGATGCAGTGCGCTTGGGTTTTATCCGTTTTATTTCTTTACCTGAAATACAAGGTGAAGGCCTCTTAGTGAGCAGTCTAAAGCACAGCAGCTGTCAAAGGAAATTCCTAAGTCCACACCTTCTATCCTAAAATTCCATCTGTACCTCCTCCCCCACTTGGTACCAGCAAGGTCTGCTAACAGAATGGGCCAAGATGTTGGTTTATTTTTTAAGAAACCACTACTGTACAAACGTCAGCTATGATTCCAGCATTATGAAATAGCCAAAGAGTGGCGTTGGTGCTATTTTTCCACCCAGATTGTGGGTATGTTCCCCTGTTTCTAAGCCCCAGTATTTCATGTTTGGGTAATGAAAGGTGGAGTAAAAGATCAGTGCTAACCCTTGCTCATATCCATGCTTTGATTTAATAGACCCACTGCCATCTTAATGCCCTAGTAAGACCCAAGTTAAAGTGGCAATGGGACAAATGGGGTCAGATTGGGATTGCATTATGATCAGACTCCATGCCTTGCTAACCGCTGAAACATGCTATTTTTAGAAGTTAATTTACTTTCCTTTGTGACCCTGGGATATCCAGGTTGTTTATTCATGGTTTTTTTTTTGTTAATACTTTTTACCCTCTTGTATATATATGGCTTCATCTGTCATTCTTGGTTCTACCATCTGCCACCTGTCCAGAGTTTCTCTTTCTGGGTTTACGAACATACGAAATTTGCCAGCAGATAAAGGCCTAGAGGTCTATCAAGTCTGCTCGAATGTGCAGCTAGCACCCCTTATTCTGCAGCTGCCCCTTCCTTCCACCCTTCCCTTCATTAACCCTCCCCTTGTCCTGTCCCATCCTCGTTTGAAGCAGTCCACTGATCTCATGCAGATACCACTTCAGGAGGTAACGATTCCACCTAGCCACCACCCTCTCTGTAAAAAGTGTCTCCTCATCTCCCTCCTGAACCTTCCTCACTCCAGTCTCATATCATGGCCCCTGGTGTCCCTCCCTCCTTACTTTGAACAGCCCTCTGTACTTGTCTTGTTTATTCCTTTCATGTATTTAAAGGTTTCAATCATGTCACCCTGTCTCTCCTCTCCTCCAGTTGAGTACATGTTCAATCCTTCAACCTCCTCGTATGATAAGTCCCCAGCCCCTGATCATCTTTGTCGCCTGCGCCTGCACCCTCCAGTAACTTAATGTCCCTCTTCAGATACTGGACGCCAGTACTGCACGCAGTACTCCAGGTGTGGTCTAACTAATGACCTATACAGTGGCAGAATCACCTCCTCCCTCCTCGAGGATATACCCCTTGCAATACAACCCAGCATTTTGTTGGCCTTTGCAGCTGCCTTCCTACATTGTGCCAAGTTGTTCATTGACCCTGTAATGAGCACACCCAGATCCTTCTCCTCCTCTGTCTGGGCTAGCTGCACTCCCCCTAGCTGGTAACTCCTCCTTGGGTTCTTCATCCCAAAATGTAGCACCTTGCACTTTTTGGCATTAAAGCCCAGTTGCCAGGTGTCTGACCAGGTTTCAAGCTTTGCCAGATCATCCTGCAACCCCTGCCATCCCCCTAGGTCATCCACCACCGCGCCTACCTTGGTATCATCAGCAAACAGACTGATCTTGCTCTTGATGTCCCATGATATGTCTGCAATGAATATCCCAAACAACACTGGTCCCAACACCGAGCCCTGTGGAACACCACTCGTCACTGCCCTTGGGTGTGAGAGCTCCCCACTCACCACCACCATCTGTTGCCTTCCCTGCAGCCAGTTTCCTACCCATCTCACCAGCTTTGCACCCGCCCCTGTGCCTAGTAACTTCCTTCCCAGCCTTCCATGTGGCACTGAGTCGAATGCCTTACTGAAGTCTAGATACAGGACATCCACTGCATGGCCCCTGTCCAGTTGCCTAGTTACCCAGTCATAGAACTCAATCAGGTTGGTTTGGCAGGATCTGCCACGTATGAAGCCATGCTGTCTGCTGTCCTGTAGTCCTTTGGCCTCTAGGAGGGACACCAGCCTCTCCTTCAGGATAGTCTCCATTAGCTTACCCACGATGGATGTGAGGCTCACTGGTCTGTAGTTTCCCGGTTCATCCTTGGGCCACTCTTGTGGAGGGGCACCACATGAGCCATCCTCCAGTCCTGAGGTACACACCCTGAATGTAGTGAGGCATTAAATAGGTCTGCCAAAGGTCCTGCAAGGACCTCTGTCAGCTCCTTCAGTACCCTGGGATGGACCATCTGGGCCTGGCGTCTTGTCCACCCTCAGTGCCTTCAAACCCTCTTGAACGCTGCTCGCCATGATTTCCCCATCTGTCACCACTTCCCACCCTGCTTCTGCCATTTCTCCCACCTTGGGTGTCACCCCCCTCTTCTCTTTAGTAAATACTGAGCAGAAGTACTCATTTAGTGCTTCCGCCTTATCGCACCCTGCTTCCACCCAACCCCCCTCCTTCCTAATCCTTACTATGTGGTCCTTACAGCTCCTTTTCTCCCTGATGTACTTAAAGAAGTCCTCCCCCTTCTTAATGCCTTGTGCCAGCCTGAGTTCCAGAGATGCTTTGGCCCTTACTGCCCTTGTCACCTCCTCTCGATTCTGTCAACTACTCCTCCCTTCCCTGTTTTCTTGTACTTCCTAAAGGCAGCTCTTTTCCTCCTTACCTTTCCATGACCTCCTTGCTCAACCAGATTGGTTTCTTAGCCCTAGCCTTCTTGCTCTGGGCTTTGCAGCAGGTTTTGGTTGCCTCCACTATCCCCAGCTTTATGAGCTCCCACCTCTGGTTAGTGTCCATACTAGACTGAATTCTGGCCAGGTACCCTTTTACCACTTCCCCCATCCTCCCAAAGTTGGCTGTCCTGAAGTCCAGCACTGTTGTGCCAGATTCCACTCCTTCCTTGCCCATATCCAATGTGAGCCATACTGAGTGGTGGTCACTCCCTGACAGTGGTTCCTCCACTATAAGTTCTCTCACAAAGTCCCCATTTGCCAGCACAAGGTCAAGGGTATTCCCTAACCTGGTTGGTTCACTGACCATTTGCAGCAGGAAGCTGTCCTGGAAGGCATCCAGCAGTACCTGCTCCCTTCTGTTCCTGGTTGTTGGGGTGCTCCAGTCCACTCCTGGCATGTTGAAGTCCCCCACAATCACCACACTACCCTTTTCGCAGGTCCTCCTGATCTGTCCCGCTAGTTCCCTGTCTAACTCCTCCGTCTGAGATGGTGGCCTGTACACCACTCCCATTCTAAGAATCCTATTCTTGGAATCCTGGATTTGCATCCAAAGTGACTCTGTACTACCCTCCTCCCCTTCCTCCCTTACACACTTCAGTCCTTCCTTCACATATAGTGCCACCCCTCCTCCTTTCCCAATCACCCTGTCCCTACGAAATAACCTGTACCCTGGTACAGACAGGTCCCAGTCATTGTATTGGGTGGCCCATGTCTGCGGATGGCTGCAATGTCCACCTCTCCCTCTGCCATGAGAACCTGTAACTCTGCAGTTTTCCTCCTGCCCTAGCATTAAGGGTAACCACCTTCCACCCTCCCCCTTCCATCCTGCCCTCCTTTCCTAGCATCACCAACAGTATTTGCCATTTGTCCTTTGTCACTGTTATGGGTGGGGTAGCTCATATGATTTCCCAACCTGTGGTCTCTGCATATCTCTTCCCAACTGCCACCCCACTCCTAGTTTAAATTCCCAACTTCTCTATGTACTCCTCCATCCTCTGTTTCAACACTTTCTTTCCTCCTCACTCAAGTGTAGTCTGTCCTTGGCATAGAGACTACTGTCCTCCCAGGTCCCTCCCCACCCCCAACAGCCCATACCTTTAGCACAACACCAGGTTCTTAGCCATCCGTTACATTCCTCTATTCTCAGCTTCCTTATCGTGCTTGCCTTTGGCACCGGAAGTATCTCTGAAAAAGTTACTGATCTTCCTGCTCCCTCACATAATTGTGCTAGTTCCTCAAACCTCCTTTGGACTGTATCTACCGTCTTGTCAGCCAGGTCGTTTGTCCCAAGATGTATAATTAAATGAGGCTTGTCCCTAACCCTTCTAGCATATTTCAGAACAGACTGTCCCACCCTTTCCGCTGTCATTCCTGGTCATGGCCTCCACCCAAATGCGACTATGTCTCTCCCTTGCTACCCACCTAACTCCTCTTAGTATTGAGTCCCCAGCACTAAGATTCCACCCTCTTACTCCCTGCTTGCTTCCATTTATCTCCGCCTCATTTCCAGCTCCTCTTCTTCCTCCTGCACATTATTTCCTTTACCCTGTTGCAATTCTCCCAGCAGAACTTCCCCGCTCCAGTTTGGTCCAGGCATTTATCAATTATTCCTCTAATTTCATCATTTCCCTCCTCCACCTTCTTCCTCTCTAGCAGTGCACAACTATTTTCTGAAGGCCCTTCACAAATGCCCGCTCCCTCTCTCTTCATAGTAACCTGTTCTCTCCTTTCCACTCCAGGACTTTTGCCACTTCTTCGCCTCCCCTCACAAGTCCCTATCTCCTCCTTCCATTTGTCTTTTGTCTCCTGACCTGGTTTCCCCAGCAATTGTTCTTCCTGGCCTGGGCCCCTTTGTCTCTGCTTCCCTTCTTCTGACCCTCTCCTCACCACTGTTGGCTTAAATCACCTCCCTCATCTCCCCTTCTTCCTCCCTCCAGTATTGGGCTAACCCACCCCAATCTGCCTTGCCTGTCTTAGTTCCTCCTGCAGATCCTCAATCTCCTTTCTAAGTTTTTCTATGGTTGCACACAAACATCCTCCCACACCCAGGCAATTTTTAGAAAGATTGGTGCACCAGAGTTGTTGCAGCCACCACCCTACCCATTGCTGTCGTTGCCCACCAGCGACCCCCCACCCTTCCAGATGCAGGATACCAAACACTCCCCCAAGTCTCCCCTCTCCCTCCTCTATCAGTGCAAAACATTTTCTTTATTTCCCTTACCTCCTTTGTTGCACACGTTTAGATATATTGAGCAACTGCTTTTTACATTCCTATCCTTCCTATCCACACTCAAAAACAGGCTTTAAGTAGCCATTGCACAACCTTCTTTAAACTCAGACTCCTCCTTTCCCCAATGCAATATCAATGCGAAGAAGTAATAATGAAAGCTCCTAGATTTGCATTTACTTCCCTTCCACTGAGAGAGCAGTCACCTCTTCACTTGCTGCTGTTCCTTTCCTGGTATGCCCCTCCAGGATCAGTTACCACTATCCACGCTGATGTACAATTTCAGCTTATGCCTTTTGATGGGATCCCCCTTTCTGCATACCAGGGTGTAACTGAGGTGAAGAGGGATGGACAGGTTGGACATTCGCATGCCCACAAAGAGTAGGTGAACATTGATCCACATTGTCATCCTTCACAAAAAGGGGGATTTTCCCCCACTATGGTCCCTCCCACCACTCAATGCGAGATGTGAGAGTTTACATCAACCCTGGAAACATGTGATCCCCCTTGTTACCAGCAACCCTCCACCAGACCATTCCTGGCATCTTCGCAGATGCTCTTCACCCTCACCCGAGTGCCTCTGCTACTGCTGTCAGCTTGAGGCACAAACAAGGTCAACAATGCCACACAGCTGACCTGTCCGTACTCCTAACAGAGAGCTGTCAGGAGCATGCATAAGCAGACTAGACATCACTGGGTAACAGGCAGACACCATCTTTATCATATTGAAAGTAAGGTAAATTAAAACTAAGAGCCTGATCCATATAGGGGGCCGGGATAAAAAAATTACTCACCTTAGTCATCTTGTTTCTTCCCAGTGATACTCAGGGATTCATAACTTTCTGCAGTAACCTGGAGGGTTGGACTGCCTGGAAAGGATGGAACATATGCAAATGATGGAATCATCTGCACGTGACAACTTTTCAACGGCTGCCCTATACTAACTGCCAATGTTCTAAACCTCCTCAGGTTTCTTAGGAGCCTGAATAGACAAAGCCACACAGTAAAATACTGCAAGTATTTATGATGAGAGAGATAACTCAAAATAACCCCAATTTTAATCAGAAGAAAAACTCCACCTGGAGAAAACAAAAATTAAAAAAAAAAAAAATCAGCATGTTAGAAAACATCTGAAGAAAAGTAAAGACCATTAACTTTGTTTACCAACTTGTACCACTATGTGGCAACATATATACAGTCATTGTGATGCACCCTTTTATGGTAGCGCAGCATGCGGGAGTGCAGAGGCTTGAGTTCTGGAAGGGGAGGTAGGGTGGGAAGTTATGAATATCTGATTATCACTGGGAAGAAACAAGATTACTAAGGTGAATAATTTTTTTCTTCTAACCCCAGTAATACTCAGGTATTCATAACTTTCTGCTGAATACAAAGCAGTACCACTGGAGGTGGGCACAGAACATTTACTTAGGAAATAGACTTTGCAGGATTGCTGTGCCAAACCTAGCATCACTTCTAGACTGGATATCCAGATTGTAATGCTTTATAAAGGTGTGTACTGTCTTCCAGGCAGCTGCTTTACATATATCAACCAGTGGAACATCCCTTGTAGCTGCTAGAGTAGCAGCTGTTCCCCTGGTGGAATGTGCCCTCAACCCTGTTGGGGGCTCCCTACCAGCTTTTGTATAGCAGAATTGGATACACTGGACTATCCAACAAAAAACAGATCTCGCAGAAGCTGGATTACCTTTTCCCACATCCCCATACATCAGAAACAACTGTTTCCTGTCCTGCCTATGGTCCTTAGTGGCTGTAATATAATGACTGAGAGCTCTTTTTACATCCAGACTATGACGTCTTCTTTCACCAGAAGTAGAATGCTCAGTGAAGAAGACAGATAGGGTAACTGACTGGTTAAGGTGAAAATCAGAGACTACCTTTGGTAGGAATTTTCTATTTGTTCTCAAAACTACCTTATCTCTGTGAAAAGAGATATAATCCTGCTCCACAGAGAGAGCCTGGAGCTCACTTATTCTTTTTGCAGAAGTCACTGCCACTAGGAAAACTGTTTTCCAAGAGACATATTTAAGTGGAGCTGTAGCCATAGGCTCAAAGGGATGCCCATGAGCTTGGCTACACAAACATTAAGGTCCCATGCTAGCACAGGTGCCCTGTGAGGAGGGTGCAAATGGGCCAAGCCTTTGAAGAACCTTCTAAAAATGGGGTCTGAAGCTATTGATACCCTGGCACCAGCAGAAATGTAAGCAGACAATGCTGCAAGGTGTACCTTGAGTGAATTGGGTTATAGGCCCAGAGAATGTAAATGAGAGAGGTAATCCAAAACAGCTGGGACCCCAGCCTGTAATGGAATCAAATCCTTAGCTGAACACCAGATTGAAAACTTTTTCCATTTTGAAGAATAAGTTTTCTTAGTAGAGGGTTTCCTATAACCCCTCAGAATGTGAAGCACTGATTCAGAGAGTTGCAAGTCAGCATATTCTAGTTCCTCAAGAACCAAGCTTTGAGGTTGAGAGACTTGAGGTTTGGGTATAACAGGGTCCCCTGGTTGAAGGTCAATAGATTGTGCCTCAGAGGGAGTTGCATCGGTTTGGCCACAGACATGGAGAGCATTAGAGAGTACCATGGCTGCCTGGGTCAATCTGGGGCTACTAGGATTAGAGATGCTGAGTGGTACCTGAGCTTGAGTAACACTCTGAAAACCAGGGGAAAGGGAGGGAAAGTGTACAGGAACCTCCCTGACCAATCTAGAGTCAGGGCATCCAGGGGCAAAGCACCCTGATTTGGTGGCCTGCAGCAGTACTGAGGCAAATGGTGGTTCTGGTGGGATGCGAACAAGTCCACCTCTGGAGTGCCCCGCCTTCGGAAAATTATTTCTATCACCTGTTTGTTGAGAGTCCATTTTTGATGGGCCTGGTTGATTCGACTTAGGGCATCTGCCAAGGTATTGTCCTTTCCTGGTAGATGGACTGCCTGCAGGGAGACTCCCAAAGAATACGCCAGGGTCCACATTTTCATGGCCTCTGTGTAAAGGGGCCTTGACCTGGTGTCTCCCTGTTTGTTGATGTAGTACATTGTGGTGGTATTGTCTGTTCTGATCTGTACCACCTTTGACTGTACCAGTCCTAAAAAGGTTTTTAGAGCCAGAAAAACAGCCTGGAGTTCCAGCAAGTTTATGTGCTGGAGGGACTCTGCGGTTGACCAAGTACCCTGGGTTGTATGGTCTCCCAAGTGGGCGCCCCAGCCCAGCAGGGATGCATCTATTGTGAGAACAACTGAGGGGTATTCTTTCAGAAAGGCAACACCTTCCCTTAAATTGGGTACTTCCTTCCACCACTGCAAAGCTTGCAGCAAAGTTCTTGTGACTGGAATGGGTTTTGAAAGAGAATCTTTTCCTTGACTCCAGTGAGCCCTGAGGTGGAACTGGATGTCCCTCATTTGAAACCTTGAACCCAGCACTGTGGCTGTGGACGTAGCCATATGACCCAGAAGTTGCAAGAATTGTCTTGTAGGCTTGCTCCTGTTCAAGGTGAAGGAATCTGCCACTAGCTGAAGATTTCTGATCCTGTCCAGAGGGAGGTAGGCCCTGCCCTGCAGGGTGTCTATCTCTGCCCCTATGAATTGCAACTTTTGTGCAGGAGTGAGGACTGACTTTTTGAGACTGACAATGAACCCCAAGGATTCCAACAGGCCTTGGGTAAGACTTTGATACTGAGTGACCTGTTGTGGTGACTTGCCCACCACCAGCCAATCGTCCAAATACGGAAAAACTGTCACACCCTGTCTTCGAAGGTGTGCCACCACTGGTGCTAGGCGCTTTGTAAACACCCTTGGTGCTGAAGAAAGGCCAAAAGGCAGGGTTGAAAATTGGTAGTGACCTAAAGGGAGTTTGAATCTGAGATATTTTTTGTGAGACTCCCTTATCGGAGTGTGGAAACAGGCATCTTTTAAGTACAGTGATGCCAACCTTTGGCTTTGGTTTGTACTTTGGTTTCAGAGCAAGAAGCAGCAGTCTAGATCTACAGATTTTTCACTGATAAATCACTTCTATCTCAGCAGGAGTCAGTACTTGTTTGGATTAAGCAAACAGAAACTTTATTAAAAGAAGAGGTCTCATTTAAGTAAAAAAAAAAAAAGAAGAAAGTCATTGTGTGTTTCTCTGAGGAAGGGGGCTGTATCAGCTTAATTTACTGAATCAGTGCAGAGGGTGAATCTAATTGGGGGTGTGGCTTAGCAGCTTAGGAGTACAAAAGAAGGTGGCTTCAATTACAGCTTCCTGCTGTTTTTAACAGAGGAGAACTTTGGTTTCAGAGCAAGATGCAGCAGCCTAGGGGCAGGATTCTCAAAGCTCTCAGAAGGTGCAAAACCTTCCCTAAGTCCCCAAAACTTCCTCAGCTACGGAAA
Organism: Neoceratodus forsteri; assembly: GCA_016271365.2. Lineage (NCBI taxonomy): Eukaryota > Metazoa > Chordata > Ceratodontiformes > Ceratodontidae > Neoceratodus > Neoceratodus forsteri. The sequence goes on along the minus strand of CM028132.1, from coordinate 368,126,828 downwards.
AAAAGGGGAGTTTGCTCCAAGTGCTATTCACAAAAACCCTTACAGCTGCGGGAAAAACTACTATGGACTGTGGAAAAAAGTGCAGCTGTGGAAGTCCCTCACGACAAAAAGGTGTGAGATAAGTAAGGCGCAGCCCCTGAAAGGCTATTCACAGCCATGTTTTTCCTGCAGCTGAGGAAAGAATGTTACACACAGTGGAATGAGGTGCAACTCTCCCTCAGCACACTGCACTAGTGCCCCAGCAATTGGAATCAATTAAGGTGGCGGTGTACCACAGGTACTAGCATCTCAGACAGTATAGCAGTGGCTGATGTTACAGCACTGAAAGCACACACTGCCATGATATGGCAACAGGCAACAACCACTAGACCTAGTGCAGCCCATGACAGAGCCCCACAAACAGTAGAGCCTGACCAGTCAGCAGCAAGTGCTACCACCCGCAGGCCACAGGAACACCCCAGGGAGGGACGACCAGCAGGGACAGTCAGCCACTGTGGTGCCAAGGTATCGCTGGTATATGTGGTACTGCTGTGGTCCCAGTAGGGGACTGGTTGCTGGTCTCTGTGTGTGCTGTCAGCTTCATATTATGGCAGCAATGTTAAAGTCTGCTACTTCAGCTACATAAATTTACTATTGTTGTGCCTCCTCAGTCATTTCCATAGCAGCGGATTCGCAGCACTTGCGGGATTCCAGCAACTGCTGAAATTCCGCAGCTGCGGGACTTTTTGTGGAATTCCCTCAGCTGCGGGATTTTCTCTAAGAATATCACGCAACTGCGTTTCCGCAGTGCAGCAAGCTTTTTTTCCCGCAGCTACAGAATTTTTGCTGTTCTTTGAGAATCCTGCCCTAGATCTACAGATTTTTACTAATTGCCCTCCTTCCCACCTCTCCACCCAAAGCCAGTTCTAGTTTTATAGCCACTGGATTTGACTGACAACAGGAACTTCCTGTTTGGCAGTAGGAAGGGAAGGACCACTGAGACACATTAGTTTCATCAACCTTGAAGGAACCTAAAATAACCTCGGCTGGAGGTCTGAATCCAAGCACGGAAGAAGGAGACTACTGAAGACTTTCAGAAAGTTCCTGTCCCAGAACAGGAAGGGCGAGAGTTGTAAGGGCACATGGGCAGTAGGAAAGTAACAGGAGAGGGGACACAAAATAAGTCAAGATGGGAGTGGTGTGTGCAATGGCTGTGGGGCAGCAGTGTTCCGGGAGACATTTTGGAGGCTGCGATATTGCCCTGTTTGCAGGCACCTCTCTGGTCTGAGGGAGGAGGTTGTCCGTCTTCAGGCTGACCTGACTAGGATTCGCGTAACCTCTTCCCCCACCCAGGGACCACCAGGGCCATCATCGTTACCTCAGAGGTTGCCAAGAAAGAAGGGCGGTTGGACCAAGGTGGGCTCAGGGAGGGAGAGGGTGGTGGAACAGAGGTGCATCCCTCCAGTTGTACCTCTCCACAATTCATATGCTGTTCTGGCAAAGAGTGGTTCCTCTATGTACGCACCTGCAGTGGAGACCAAGGAGGATGCTGGGAACCTCCACAAAGGAGACCCACAGGAGGTTGGCACGAGACCTCACAGGGGAAGGAGACAAGTCCTGGTGGGGGACTCAATCATTAGGGGGGGTAGAAGTGGGGGAGGAAGGAGATAGGAAGGTAAGGTGCCTGCCTGCCTGGCGCCACGGCTCAGTGGGACAGGAAGCGAATCCTCAGGATCGTGGGAGCAGCTGCACAAGAGAGGGAGCTGGATGTCACTGTCCACCTAGGGACAAATGACCCGGCTGTGAATGGGATCAGAGCGGTGTAAGAGGAGTTTGTGGAGTTGGGGAGGGGCCCTAGACAAGTAGCATGTACGGCAACCTTCTCAGAGGTGCTGCCTGTCTATGACAAGGATGATGCTAGGGTATTCCACACCATGGGATTCAATGAATGGTTGAAAAACTGGTGTGGAGCTCAGGGTTTTGGCTTCACTGGGGACTGGGGAGCCACCTGGAGGGATGCAGGCTTATACTGGCACGATGGTCTGCATCTGTCCGGGGACCCAGGATCTTAGGTGACAGGTTTAAATGCTTCATTGGCAAGCATTTAAACTAGCCAAGGGGGGAGGCACTGAAAAGAAGCAAGGAAATCCCAGCCTCCCCCCACAAAACACAGTAGTTAGAGAGGTAAACACCAAGGAAGAGAAGTCAGTAGGGAGCAGAAAAGGGATAAATGCAGAAAAGGGCAGTAAGGACAGGGATGGGGCTAAAAGGGGTAAGGCCATAAAAAATAAATGGAAGGTGATGAGTACCAATGCCCGCAGTCTGTGCAACAAGCTCCCTGAACTAGTGGCCTTGATGGAAGAGGGATGCCTGGATATTGTGGCAGTCACTGAAACATGGTACACAGAGAACCATAACTGGGATGTCAACATACCAGGATACACAGTCTACAGGAGGGTCAGGGTGGGTAAAAGAGAAGGAGGAGGAGGAGCTCTCTATATAAGGGAAGGGATTAAAGCAACAGAACTAGAGAGTAAACAGGAAGCTGATGAGTCACTATGGGTCACCCTGGAGACAGGAAGTGGCACCACAATCCGCACGGGGGTTGTGTACAGACCCCCATCACAGGGGGAGGAAATGGACAAGGAAATGGGGGAATGATAGAAGGCATCCTTAAAATGGCAGAAGGGAGATATTGTTGATGGGGGACCGGACTACGCCAGATGTTAACTGGAGCACCTTTGCTGCAGGCACATCCAAGAGCAGGGTCATTCCTGATGCCCTACAGGGGCATGCCTCAGACAGCTAGTGTTGGAACCCACTCGGGAGGGAGCAATCTTAGACCTGGTACTCTCAAATGGGGAAAGAGAAAGGATCTAAGATTTAGAAGTGGGTAGCCATCTAGGAACAAGTGACCACCAAACAGTGTGGTTCACAATAAACACAGCCATAGAGTCAAACCATACAAAAAGAAAAGTATTGGACTTTAGGAAGGCTGACTTTGGGAAAATGAGAGTGTGCCTCAGAAAAGCACTAGCAAATGGGCAAGAAGGAGGGGTAAAGGAACAATGGGGAATAATCAAAACAGCCATCACAGAGGCAACAAAGTCTTTATGTGAAGCAAATCAACAAAACAAAACGAAGGAAAAAAACACTATGGTTCTCAAAAGAGGTGGCAGGGATGGTTAAGGAGAAAAGGATAGCATTCAGGAGATATAAGGAAACACAGAAGGAGCAGGACAGAGAACTTAATCAGTTAAAGCAGAAGGAGGCAGGGAAGGCAGTCAGGATAGCAAAGGCACAAACTGAGGAAAAGATAGCCAACTCTGTTAAGAAAGGGGATAAAACCTCTTATAGGTACATTAGGGAGCGAAGAAAGACCAAGGGAGGTATACAGAGACTTAATAAAGGGGAGGGAATGTGGGCAGAGGGTGAAAGTGAAAAAGCAGGGATACTGAACGAATATTTCTGCTCAGTATTCACAACGGAAGAGGAGAGGAGAGCGAGGTACCTAAACCAAACAAGAGAGAAATTCTGAATGGGGGTCGATATCAGTCCATTCACAGAAGAAAGGGTTTTGAAAGAACTCTTGAAACTGAGGGTGGACAAAGCAATGGGGACTGATGGGATTCACCCAAGAATTCTAAAAGAACTAAGGGTAGCACTAGTAACACCACTGACTATTCTCTTTAACAAATCATGGGAGGATGGGGTGGTACCTGAGGACTGGAGGAGGGCAAATGTGATTCCACTTCACAAAAGTGGGCGCAGGGCAGAGGCAGGAAACTACAGACCAGTTAGTTTGATTTCAGTGGTAGGGAAAATGATGGAATCACTTCTGAAGGAAAGAACTGTTGAGTACCCAGAGGCCAGTGGGGTACAGGACCCAAGGCAGCATGGTTTCACAGCAGGAAGGTCATGTCAGACGAACCTAATAGATTTCTTTGACTGGGTGACCAAAGTAGTAGACCAAGGAGGGGCTGTGGATATGGCCTACCTAGATTTCAGCAAGGCATTTGACACAGTCTCACACAAAAGATTATTATACAGTTAGCCAGCCTTGGAGTGGGTCCCAAGGTAGTAGCCTGGATAAAAAAATTGGCTGGACAACAGGACGCAAAGGGTAATAGTAAATGGAGTCCACAGTGAAGAAAGGAGAGTAACTAGCAGGGTACCGCAGGGTTCGGTACTGGGACCGGTCCTCTTTAATGTCTTTATAGGTGACATTGGAGAGCACCTGGAAAGAAAGGTATGTCTCTTTGCAGATGACACAAAGATCTGCAACAGGGTTGATAAACAAGGTGGGGTGGAAAGAATGAAAAGGGACTTGGCAAGGTTGGAGGAATGGTCAAATATGTGGCAGCTCAGATTCAATGCAAAGAAGTGCAAGGTAATGCATCTGGGAAACAAAAACCCAGGGGAAGAGTACACAATGGGGGTGAGTTAATAACAACAACAAAAATTGAAAGAGACCTAGGAGTAATTATATCAGATGACCTAAAGGTGGGCAAGCAATGTGAGAAGGCAGTAAGGAGGGCTGGGGGGATACTGGGATGCATAGGGAGAGGCATCAACAGTAGAAAACAGGAAGTTGTTATCCCTCTGTACAGACAGTTAGTGAGACCCCATCTGGAGTACTGCGTGCAATTCTGGAGACCCCATCTCCGCAAAGATATAGACAGAGTGGAGGCTGTTCAGAGGAGGGCAACCAAAATGGTGCAGGGTCTGCACCAGAAGACATACAAGGAGAGACTAAAGCAGCTTAATATGTATACCCTTGAGGAAGGGGGCATGATAGAAACTTTCAAGTATCTCAAGGGACTTAAAGTACAAGAGGGTAGTATCTTTCAGAAGAAGAGATGTGCAAGAACAAGGGGGCACAATTTGAAGATAGAGGGTGGACGGCTCAGAGGTAATGTTAGAAAGCATTTTTTTTACAGAGAGGGTTGTGGATGCATGGAACAGCCTTCTTGAGGAGGTTGTGGAATCAGAAACAGTGGGAGAATTCAAGAATGCATGGGACAGGCATAAGGCAATTCTAGTGGTGGGTAGGAGGAAGTAAGCTGTTGATTAACTAGAATCTACAGCTTATCCATCAGGTAGGGAAATGGGCAGACTAGGTGGGCCAAGCGGTCCTTATCTGCAGTCAAATTCTATGTTTCTATGTTTCAACCAATCCCCTTTCTGGATTGTTGGCAGAATCAATGCCAAAGTTACCATTTTGAACTTTGGCTTTTTCAGATGCCTGTTTAGGGCTCTGAGATCCAATATAGGCCACCACTCCCCATTTTTCTTCATAGTGAGGAAGTATCTGCAGTAAAAGCCCCTTCCTCTCAGTGGGCTTGGGACAGGTTCCACTGCTTTTAAAAGTAACAGTTTCTGGACCTCTGCCTCCAGCAGATTCTTTTCTGCCAGGGAAGGTGCACTGAAACCCCTAGCTGCTAGAGGAGGAAGGGATTTGAAAGTCAGAGACAGACCCTGACCCACTACCCTCCAGGACCCACTTGTCTGTGGTGATGTTCAGCCAAGCCTGGAGGAAGTGGGAAAGTCTGCCCCCACAGGGAGTGAGGAGGTGGCCTATAATTCAGGGGGTTTGCTTGGCTTGAGGTGGAAGCTGTGCCTGAGCTCCACGCCTAGAACCCCTTTGACTCCTGCCCCTAAAGTACCCCTGCTGTGGGTACTGTTGGTACTGGGGTGTGGCCACTGGCTGGAAAAAGGGCCTGGTGTGGAAAGACCTGCCCTGGCCTCCCCTTCCATAAGGCCTGGTGGATGGAGAAGCTCTCTCTCTACTAGAGTTGCTTCTGTAAGTGGCCTTACACTCGTCCACCTTCCTTATGTATGCCACTGTAGATTCTCTGAAAAGATCATTTCCCTCTAAAGGAAAATCCAGGGTCTTGGACTGTGCATCAGCAGTGAGATCTGTGGCCCTCAGCCAGGCAAATCTCCTCTGGGCTACCGTATTTGTCATCCATCTGGCTGCAGTGTCGTTGTTATCAGCAGCCATCTGGAATTGGTACTTAGCTGCCTCTAGCCCAAATCTAGCTTTTCTGCTAGGTCATCAGCTAGGGGTGAGGGAGCTTTCTGAGAAATGGCCAAAACTGACTGCCACAGGGACTTTTGGTAATGGGCAGCACAGGCCCGAAAGTTAGCCTGTTGTATGGCTAGGGAGGTTGACAGGTATCCTTTCCTAGCCATACTATCTATTTTCCTAGAGTCCTTATCTGGTGGATGGGATGCCAGAGGGACTCTAGCCTTATCACAGGCTGCTTGTTGAATGACCCCTTGGTGATCTGGATGGAAAAAGAGGAACTCTGCCCCTTCCCTCTCCAACTGATATTTCTTGCCCCTCCTCTTATCCAAAGGGGGTGGAATTTGGGGTTTGCAACAGTTTTAGAGCATCTTTCTTAAAAAATGTATTGACTGGGAGAAGGAGGGCTTTGGTGGGAGTCAAACCCATCATCTCCAGATACTCTATTTCCTCCTCATCCTCCACTTCTTCCCTTGTGGAGATGTCAGGGGCATCTGCCATTTTTCTCACGAAAGTAAAGCGAGAAGAAAAATCTTCAGATGTCCTGGGGGCGAACCAAAATCTTTTTCCGGGGATACCTTGAGTAAGATGGGTTCTCCTTCATTCTTCTCATACTCGTTGTATTCCTCCTCTTCAATAAGGGGAATTCTGCCAGGCTGTCCTGCTGGAACAGGTGGTTGCTGAGCAGGGGGCACCAAACCCTGCAAAGCCTGAATGACTTTGAAAGCCTGTGCGATTTCCCGAGGAGTAGGCATGATAGTAGCACATACAGAAGTGCCCTCATCAGTATTTGGAGGTTCTGTAAGCTTTAGCTTGCATGCTTTTTTAGAGGGAACCGGGGAGCCAGCCGATTCAGAATAAATCCTCTTATCAGCTTTATCACCCGTCTCAGGGGTGGAAGTAGCAACAGATGTGAGTTCAGCCACAATAACAGAGGGTATCGTCTGGTCAGAGCCAGAGGGACTCCTGGGGAGCTTCTTTTTCAGCCGTTCCAGGCGTTTTTCAGTAGTGTTTTTAAGGAAAGTCAAGCAGATTTGACAATCCTCTTTAAAATGCTCATATCCCAGACAAGCCACACACATAGTGTGCTTATCTGCCTTTGCAAAAATGTCTCCACATTGTGTACAATTTTCAAAACTGGGATCACTGGTCTTTTTCTTCAGTTTTTCTGCCATTGAACCGATTAAAATTGAATCGCAAAGTAAGAAGGATTTAAATAATAACAATTACGGCTGTGGTCGGTTCCAGAACTGAAAAGGAACCTGAGGAACCAAAACGATAGAAAAATCTGGAACCGGTACTAGCAGTTCAGTAACTGAAAATACAGGTTACTCACCTGTAACAGGAGTTCTAGGAATGGTATATGTTGTTCATCCACACTTTCTGGCAGGTTCCTTGCCGCTTTAAATCTTGCCGGAAGGTCTTCAAGCTGGCTCCTCCCACCCATCTGGGTGGTAAAACTCTTGGCTCCGCCCCATGACGCCAGATCTAGCCCGCTGGAAGCCAGGTTGTGTGTCGAAGCCGGGGAGGCCGGGTGGGTCGTTTGGATGAACAACATATACCATTCCTAGAACTCCTGTTACAGGTGATTAACCTATATTTCTAGGGACATGGATATGTTGTTCATCCACACTTTCTGGCAGACTCCTAGCAGTTCTCCGGGAGGAGGGAGGCAAGGCGCACACCCCTACTTAGGGATAAAGACTGGAGAACTGAGGCCCCGACCAACATCCCAGCGTGACCCAAGGTCGATGTGGAAGGGGGAGGCTGGTATATGCCTGCTTCCAGGCAGGAGCCCTACGGATATCCTGGACAGGGGTATCCTCGGAAGCAGCCACCGATGCAGCGGAAGGGCAGGTAAAATGAGCACTTATCCCTCTGGGAGGCTCCATGCCCGCCTATAGCGGAGATCTATACAGGAGGTGACCCACCCACTCGTCGTCCGCTTGGCTGCAGGTCTGCCAGGTGCGGCTTCAGCGTAGATGACAAACAGCTGGCGAACCTCTCCCGAACTTCAGCCCTACGCTCCCTGGGAAGGCGAGCGCTAAATTAGGGTCCCAATGGATCCTATATGCGGCCTCCGAGGCGAGAATGGGGTTGAACCCCGGCAGAGACAATACCTGGTTAGGGAAAAACTCCGCCATCGCCTATGGAAGGAACTTCAGGTGGGGCGCAGGACAACCTTGTCCCTGTGGAAGACCAGATAGGGAGATTCAAAGGAGCGCCTGGAACTCTCCCGGCCTTCTGGTTGGCATGGTAGCCCCCAAGAAGGTGTTCTTCCACAACAGGTGGGGAAACTCACACCGGTGCAAAGGTTCGAACGGCTTGCCCGTGAGCTAAGCCCATACCAGCGTAAGATCCCACAGAGATGAGGATACTCTCCCCGGAGGGGAGGTGTGATCAAGGCCTTGGAAAGCGCCAGACCACCTTTCCTGCGCCACCGACTACCTTCTGGCCCGTGCCCGGAAGACAGAAGTGGCTAACAGGAGCACCTTGAGGGTCGTCGACCGAAGCCCTTGTTCAAGAAAAGAACGGACCACAGGTAGTCCGGAATGCTCGCCGAGGAACAGGAGAGGGGACCAGGCCCTACCCTAACACCAAATGGAGAACTCTTCCATTTGAAGGCGAGCATATCTGGTAGACTCCTGGCAGGACGCCTCAAAAATGTCGAGGATCTTGCCGGAAGACCCAAGGCCTGGCCACTAGCCGCACAGGGACCAAGCCGTCAGGTGCAGGGATTGAAGGTCCGGATGGAGTACCTTCCCCTAACAACAGAGATCAGGACCGGGCGGGCTGGAAGCCACCTCGGGAGCCTGGGGCTGAGACTGAGACTGAGGAGAGCTGGATACCAGAGCTGGCAAAACCAGTCTGGGGCTACCAGAATCATCTGCGCCTAGTCCCTCCTCGCCTTGCCTGTGGGTCAAGGGAAATGGGGGAGAGGCATAGAAGAGGCCCGGGGTCCACGGCCTCAAAGGCATCCCCTACAGTGAACCGCGCTGAGGGGGCGGGCATGAGACAGTCTCGGCCTCGAATTCTCCCTGGAGGGAAAAACAAAGGTCCACCTGAGGTGTGACCTAGAGGGAGAAAGATCTTGTGCTACCTCCGGCAGGGAGACCACTCGTGAGGCGCAGCCCTTATCTGGCTTAGGGCATCGGCCAGGGTGCTGGAGGCTCCTGACATCGAAATGACTAGGAAATCGCCTCCCGGCTGCGCGCAAAGACCCAATGCGGAGAACCTCCTTACGCAAAGGCAAGGGGATCATCCGACCCTGGCGGGTTAGGTAGCACATGGTCGTGGTATTGTCCGCCTGGACCTAAACCACTAGACCCCGCACAGATGGAGCGAGCGGTGCGAGCTAAGCGGACCGCCTGGAGCTCCAGTGGGTAGGAAAGACATCGGGACTCCCGAGAGGACCAGAGGCGGTGCACTCTGTATTCCCCTTGATGGGCACCCCCACCCATCCGAGATGCATCGGTCGGAGAAGACCGTCGACTCGGGGCGGACGAACGGGATGTTCTCCTGCAAATGAGCTGGCACAGTCCGAAGGAGAGCGTTCCCTAACCCCTGGGCTGTTGTCACGGACTGGTCCAAAGGAATGCAGAGTTGTGACCGCTGGTTGGCCAGACCCCATTAAGGGGATGCATGAACCGGCGGATCCAAACAGACCACGCAGGTGCAGGCCGCTGCAAGGCCCAGGAGGTGCAGGAAGTCCCGGGCAGGGCGCAATTGCCCAGTCAGACCTGACTAGGTAAGGGAGGAAAAACCTCGGCCCTGTCCACTGGGAGCAGAGTTCAGACTCAAGAGTTGAGCTTCGTCCTGAAGAAAGGATCATCCGCTTAGACACGAGTTCCAACATGGCTCCAATAAAAAGGAGACCAGTCTGAGAGCAACCTAGAGGGCCAGAACTCTGGACCGTCCCCCTCCGTCCTGGAGGGGTTGCAGTCAGGCCGCCATCCGGGTGGGGTTACGCCCGGACCCCTCAGTGCCGCAGGAATGCTGTGAGCAAAAACCGAAGGGCATGGCCTGGAACTCGTAAAGAGATCCCCCGCTTAAGAAACGGAGGAGTCTCCCAAGAAATGGACGGATCGAAGTGTAAGTACGTCCTGGAGGTCTAGGAAATAGAGCCACACGCCTCGTTCTGAGGATGGGATATCTGAGTCACAGTGACCATCCCGTCGTGCGGGTCAAGAATGGGGTGCAAGTCCCCGTCCGTTAGGGACCAGGAATACCTGGACACGAACCCAGGGTCTGGAGGAGGATCCGCCACCTTCCTGATCACCTCTATCTCGAGGGGCCAGGCAAGTCGGCTTGGCGGGCCGACAACGAGGCTGCGGACCCCATGGCCCCCGAGGGGCAACGGCTCAAAAGGGTGGGGCCTGCTCGCAATCCCAAGGCAGGACCTTCCCCTAGCACCTCCGACACCCAGAGGTCCGGGAAAGCGGACCAGGTGGAGGAGGGGCGGAGCAGTCTCCCCACGGGGAAACCCAGGTAGGGGTGACGGGGCCAGGGGCAGCGCCCCTCAGCCCGTCACTGAGCAGGCTTGGAGGAGGGACTGGCCAAGGGAGCTCCTGGGCCTTTACCTCCCTGCTTCCCTTTAGAGGAAGCCGCTGGCTTGGGGTCAGGACGCCCAGCACAAGCCTGCTGGCCCTCATGCTGGGCCGGTCGAGCCGCAGGGGCCGAGGGACAAAGGGGCTTATGCAAAGGCTGCCGGCGGCCCTTGTCCCTCCGGGCGGGGGTGACCGAGTCCGGAGTAGCATCTGACTTCTCGGTCGCCTGGAGGTGTCCCTCCACTCCAGGGCCGAAGAGGTCAGTCCCCAAGAAGGGGGATGTCCGCCATCTTGTGCTGGGTATCCATTGAGAAAGAGGATAACCTCAGCCACACCCTGCGGCGCATGGCCACTGCGGCCGCTACCGACCTGGCACAGGAATCACCTAAGTCCAGAGCAGTCTGAAAATGCTGCTTCGCCACCGCCCTACCCTGGTCCCGCACCCGACGGACCGTGGTCCGCAGGTCAGCCGGGAGATGAGGGAGCACCTTATCCAGGGAGCCCAAAAGGGTGTGGGAAAAATGTGCCATCAGTGTGGCCGAGCTGGCCTGTCGGAGGCCTAGGGAGGACGCAGCGTAAACCTTGTGCCCGACATAGTCCATCCTTTTGGACTCTTTGTCGGGGGGCCTATCCACATCCCGAGTGTTCACAGAACATTGGAAGACATTATCGGTAACTAACCCCTCGGAGGAAGGGTGCTCCGAGAAACTGGGCAAAGAACCGACAGCGATAGAGTACTTCCTGGCCAAAGGCGCAGGACAGGAAGTAGGCCGCCGCCAGAGCTCCAAGGCCAGGCCGACAATGGCCTCGGCCACCGGGAAGGCCTCAGAGGGTGAACCCCCTCGGTCTAGAATCTCCGTCAGGGGATAAGAGACCCGTTTGGACACGGGTTCAAGCTGCATCCCGGTGAACTCCGAGATGAGCTGAAGCAGACCCATAAAGGACGATGGTCTGTCGTCCACAGAACGTTCCGGAGAGAACCCCGGGTCCTCCCGATTGGAGAACATGGAGGAGTTGACGTCGGACTGAAGGGACTGCAAAGAGCTGCCTCAGGCCTGAAGATTTCGCCACGAGGGCGGGCGGAGTGAGGGGAACAGACAACCTGGGCGGACAGGTCGTGACGCACCGAGGTTCCACTGAAGACGGTGGGGCAGCAAGGTTCGACGAACAACCGGCCCTGAAGTGGGCACCTCAACTGCAGCGAGCGGTTGAGTTGGCCGTTTGGGCGGCAGCTGCTTGCTGGACGGGGAATGAATCGGAGTCGATTGATTCCCAGACGATAGCAACTGCTGCCACATGAACTCCTCGAAACGTCGACGCCATCTGCATCGAAGCCACTCCTCATCCGAGGAGGGAGACGAGGAGGAACGGTAATGCCACTTAACTCGGTGCCCCGACCGAGATCGCCGAAGTCGGCGGGAGCGGCTTGACCGAGAAGAGGACCGAGACCGAGACCCAGATCCTCGGGGAAACCGAGGGTGGGCCTGGGAAGGAGCGGGGGACGCCTGCTCTTCCCTCGGCTCAGATGAAAAGACCGAGGCCTGTCGCCCCGAAGGTGCAGGCAGAACCTCTGGCCTCCGCCAGGGAAACCGGAGAAGTGCTGACGGCTCCTGCAGTAGACCGCCCGGGTGACGGGTCGAGAGACTCGACAAGGTCGACGGGAGTCATGGCCAGCTGACCTGACGGGGACACCGTGAAGCCAGCGGCCTAAGCCGCACCCTCGACCGAAGTCAAAAGTCGGCAGACAGGGGAAGGAGAACTCTCCCGCCAGCGCCGACGATGGGACTTAGCCTGCGACTCCTTTGACCTGGGCCGAGAGGCAGTTCCCTCTCCCCTCGAGGAAAGGGAATGGCGAAGCTCCTTGAACGAAGCTGAATGAGGAGAACTCAAAGAGAGCGGGATAAGCGCCGCGACTGAGGAGGGGGGGGGGACAGGCTGGGTCGCCACCTCCTCCATGGAGGAAAAGAGATCGAGCTGCTCAGCCACGACAACCGATGCAGACACCGCCCAACGAGCCTCCAAGGATTTTTCCGGCGCGGAAAAAGTTTCAGGTCGCCCGAGCCTCAAACGGGCCGCACGATCCTCCAGGATGCTGGTCGAAAGGGCACAGCAAAAATCGCAAACTTGTGGATCATGGTCCAAGTCGAGGCAATAAACGCACGTGGAGTGCGGGTCCTTCCTGGAGGTATCACCCGGGCACCAGGAAACGAAATATCCATTGCAGCAGTGAGGGAAGAAGACCGAAGTTTTAGAAAACTTCCAACTAAATTCGGAGAAACCGAAAAATCAGGAACCAGTCGAAAACGCAGAGCACTATGGAGGGAACCTGAGCTTCCAAGCGGTAAGGAAGATCTGGCGTCATGGGGCGGAGCTGAGAGTTTTACCACCGGGTAGGTGGGAGGAGCCAGCTTGAAGACCTTCCGGCAAGATTTAAAGCGGCAAGGAACCTGCCAGAAAGTGTGGATGAACAACATATCCATGTCCCTAGAAACTATGGTTACAAAAAACACTTTTAAACTAAATTTAACCAAAAATAAAATGGGTTTTGTGTAGAAAAACCCTAAAAATATATAAAACTAACCTGCCCCCCTTCCGGTTATTCCGAACCAAGAGGAACCAGCAAAACAACTAAATAACTACAAAAACTAAGTTTAACTATGGAAAGACAATTAATAAAAGGCAGCAAATGAAACAGAAATGATACTTATATATTTTTATGTTTCTTCACTTCAGACAGTTGACTGAAGAGCGACACTCTGAGCGATCAGACTGTTCAGGCGGAGAGTAAAATCTGAGGAGGTTTAGAACATTGGCAGTTAGTAAAGGGCAGCATTTGAAAAGTTGTCACGTGCAGATGATTCCATCATTTGCATATGTTCCATTCTCTCTGGGCAGTCGAACCCTCCAGGCTTACTGTAGAAAGTTATGAATACCTGAGTATTACTGGGGTTAGAAATGACTGAATCGAGGATATGTCACGGCTGTGTGCACCCTGATGCTGGCATACACCTGACAGCATCCACAACCCACCCCCACCGTGCTCTGCATATAGGGGCAATTGGGGGGAGGGGGCACAGGCAGAGCTGGTCTGGACTATGTGCATCCAATTGGATGCACATACAGGGCTCCCAGTGGATCCCCAATTTTTGCTCTGCTGCTTTAAACCAATTATGCTAAGGCACTAACAAGAAATGTAAAAAAAAAAAAAAAAGCAAGAATCACAAATTACTCACTGTAGTAATAATGTTTCTTCTAATGGGTCCAGTAGTTAGCCAATACAAAAACTGCATCATAGTAACTATCATAGTAAATAGACAGGGAAGAGGGAGGGTTGCCAGAGACCAGTTAGTGTCTGCGGAGACAGAGTAGGCAGGGACCATCTGGGCAGACTGGGTGGAGAAGTTGTCCTTTTCCGCTGGCAAATTCTGTTTCTATCTCCAACCATAGATGTTGCCTCAGAGATTAAAATGGCGATGATAGAATCAGAGCTCCATTCAAATGTTGCTGTGTGCTGTTGCTCCCTCTAGTGTTCAAATGTGAGACTTGTGCTGAACAGCAGCTGGAAGCAGTGCTAGTTTGTCTAAAATACTAAGCCATAATCTACAGTTAAATAGCTAAAGAAAGACAGACCTATAATTTAAGGTTATACAAAAATTTACTGAATAATTATTCAAATATAAACTGCAATTATGATAAAATGCTCAGGCACAAATGAGTGCTTGAAACCATTAAAACATAGAAACATAGATTTTGACGGCAGATAAGGACCACTTGTCCCACCCAGTCTGCCCATTTCCTATTGGATAAGCTGCAGATTCTAGTTAACCAACAGCCTACTTCCTGCAACCCCCCACTATAACTGCCTTATGTCTGTCCCATGCATGTTTGAATTCTCCCACTGTTTTAGACCCCACAACCTTCTCCAGGAAGGCGGTTCCATGTGTCCACCACTCTCCATGAAAAGAATTTCCTCACATTACCCCTGAGCCGTCCCCTCTAACTTTAAATTGTGCCCCTTGTTCTTACACATCTCTTTTCTGAAAGATGCTACCCTCCTGGACTTTTGTTGATTCCCTTGAGGTACTTAAAGTTTCTATCATGTCCCCCCTGTCCTCCTTTCATCAAGTGTATACATATTAAGCTCTCTCACTCTCTCTTCATATGGTTTCTGATGTAGACCCGCACCATTTTAGTTGCTCTCTGGACTGCTTCCATCCTGTCTATGTCCTTGCGTAGATGAGGTCTCCAAACTGCACGCAGTACTCCAGATGGGGTCTCACCAACTGTCTGTATAGAGGGATAACCACTTCCCTTTATCTACTTGTGATGCCCCTCCCTATGCATCCCAGTATCCCCTGGCTCTACTTACTGACTTCTCACATTGCTTACCCATCTTTAGGTCATCTGATATGACTACACCCAGATCCCTTTCCATTATTGTTGTCGTTAGTACCTCCCCTGCTATTGTGTACTCTTCTCCTGGATTTTTACTTCCCATGTGCATTGCTTTGCACTTCTTTGCATTGAATCTAAGTTGCCATATGTCTGACCATTCCTCCAACCTTGCCAAGTCCCTTCTCATCCTTTCTACCCCGCCTTGTGTATCAACTCTGTTACAGATCTTTGTGTCATCTGCAAAGAGGCATACCTTTCCTTCCAAAACAGTGAACCTTTTACTGATTAGATTCTAGAAGGGGAGGTAGGGTAGGGATTGTATTGGCTCACTACTTGACCCATTAGAAGAAACATCATTATTATGGTGAGTAATTTTTCTTCTAACAACATGAGTCCAATAGCGATGCCATACAAAAACTGAAGCTTACACAGCAGTACCTTGGGAGGCTGGGGTAACCTATTTAGGAAAGATGTTCTGCAAGACTGCAGTCCTAAACCTTGCATCTATTCTGGACAGAATGTCCTGACAGTAATGCTTTGTAAATGTGTAAACATTTTTCCAGGTAGCTGCCTTGCAGATAGATGTCTGCCAATGGAATGCCCCTTGATGCGGCCACTGATGCTGCTGAGCCCTTTGTGGACTGTGCTCTGAAGTAGAAGGAAGACTGCTTATCAGCTTCCTCATAAAAGAACTGGATGCAGGAGAACAGCCATCTTGAGATGGGTCTTTCTTGCTGCAGGTTTGCCTTTAACCATCCTCATCTTAGTATTCAAACAGCGGGTTGCTGTCTGTCCTGATGTTCTTTGTTGTGTCAAGATAGTAGCAGAGTGCTCTCTTGACATCCAAGCAATGCAATTTCTGTTCTCCTGAACTAGAATATGCTGAGAATAGTACAGGTAAAGTGACCAGTGCCTGGTTCAAATGAAATTGTGATAACACTTTTGGGAGTAATTTTCTGTGAGTCCTGAGGACCACCTTATCCCTGTGCATAATGATGTAATTTGGTTCTGTGCACAGGGCTTGAAGCTCACTGACCCTTCTGGAAGAGGTCGTGGCTATGAAGGGAGGTACAGGTCCCCTGACTGGGAGTTGTAAGTGAATCAGGCCTTTAAAAATCTCGAACACAGGATGAGAAGACAGAGATTTTCCTTTCCCTGCAAACAAGAAAGCTGATACTGCTGCCAGATGGACTTTAATTTCTAAGTACACTTGAGTGCGAGTTTTCCATGTAATCAAGAACCACATGCAGATCAGCTTCTAGGGAGGATACAACATTTCCTGAACACCATAATGAGACTCTTATCCACTTTGAGGAGTAAAATTTTCTTGTGGAAGTTTTTCTTGAACCTTTCAGAATATGCAGCACTCTGTCTGGAATATTCATGCCTAAGTATTCTAGGTCCTCATGAACCTTGCCTTCAGTGTCAGTGTTCTGAGGTCTGGGAATTTCACACTGTCCTGAGACAGTCAGGAGGTTGTGTCTCATGAGCAGTGAGATTTGGTTCTTGCACAACAGGAACATCAGGAGAAGAGTACCATGGATGTCTTGCCCAAACTGGCAGTACTAAAATCATTGAGGACGACTCCCTCAGTTTCCACAGGACTCTGTGTATCAGAGGGAATGGAAGCAAGACATAAAATAACGTTCACTGTGCATCCTAGGGCTGGGTACTTTTGTGGGGTGGCCTGCAGCAAAACAGCTGCAGCTTGTGATCAGGGCCCCGATTTTTCTGCGGCACATTGAAGAAAAGTTCTACGGCAGGGTTCTCATTTGCCGCAAAACTTCTGGCGCTTGACACCAATTTCTTAGTCAATTCTGCGGCACATTTTTACCCTTAATTTTACTTTTTTTTTGCCACATCTGACACAATGCACGCTTGTAACACAGTCATTTTACGGACTTTTGTCACCAAATTTTCAACATAGCCAGTTTAAGACCTCTGCTCATGAACAGTGTCACTGTGATTTTCTTAATCTGTCCTGAACATTGATTTCGCACACCGACCGTGCCATTGTGCGCTACATGTGCGAAAACACATTTCGGCTGAGATGTGAAAAATTACAGTTGTACTGTTCATAAGGAGGTGTGGTAAAATGGCAATGCTGAAAATCTGGAGTGAAAATATTAAAAATGCTCAAAGTTGCGAGTGTGCGTTGGAACTGCGCAATGCACGCTTGTAAAACAGTCATTTTGGGGACTTCAGAGTGAGAAGCAGCTAGATGAGCCTTGTCAGAGGCGAGGCTTGGGGGTAGAGACAGATATGCGTTGTGGGGAAGGGGTTAATCATTGATCGTTGGGATGAGGGTAGAGCAAGAAATTCAGAGACAGGACCACGAAAGCCACGGGAGTGGGGGGGGTGATGGGTTAGAGGTTGCAGTTGCACTTTTTGTTGTTAGCTGCCAAGTAGGCTCTCAGTTCAGCTTTAAATTTACCAATTTTGGTATGTGCCAAGAGGTAAGGGCCAATGGAGTTCATCCATTTAGGTGCTCTATAAGCGAACGATCTTTGCCCTTGGGAGGTCCTTCTGAAAGGTATTTTTAGCGACTGATCACCCATGTTTCTTATGTTTATTTTATTTCATTTGTGTTGACCGGGTTAAGAGCACTAGACAAATTCCTACCCATTTTCAGGCACGACCCAGGGGGAAGGGATACAGATGAATGCCAACTGACCTTGAACCACATTAAGTTGGAGGTATTTTTAGTGAATGGGGAGAAATTTGGCCAGGACACTGGGGAAGTTCCCCTACTCTTGCTGCAGGGGGCGCTGAAGCACTGCAGGAGAGTTTGGTCGAGTTCAGTGTGCACTGAGACATGGAGGAGAGAGGAGGTGTTGTGCAGGAGATGGAGGAGCTTCAGAATCTAGCGATATTTATGGATGTAGAAGGTCTAATTCAGGGGGCTGATATCCCCGATGGGGAGCCCTCTATTTATTCACTGGATTAATCTGGCTTTGTTACAGATTCGGAAGAGTTAAACCTTCAAAGAGACTTGGCATTAAAAAAAAAAAGCAATTGTTGGATTTGTTTTCAGTGGCAGAGAAGGAATTTATTACAAGTAAGTCGGTATTAGAAGGAGAACCAAAAAAAAAGAAAAAGATCGGAGGTTAGTCCATTACCTGGGGGTACTAAATGGTTGCCTTTGGAAGCAGCCATGGAGCCGTCCCTTCCCCTGTTAGTTACAACCCATGCTGATGTACTGGATCGAGAGCTTGACATCATCTCTGAGACGCCGAGTACAGATCCTGAGTGGACCCCTGGTTTGGCTTTACAAACAGCTGGGTGGGTCCGTTCTGGAGGCCACTGGATCCCTGATCCTGCAATTCCTTTACCGGGTTCTCCGGTTTGCACTCCCCCAGGATATTCCTTGTGTGGCTATGCCACCGAGTGCCGCTTCGGCGGTTGCAGACCAACCCAAAAGTGATGCAGTCCTGATTACTGCTTCCTTGGGCCTAGAGCAAAGTTGGTTAGTATCGGGTTCTTCAGGACCCATTGCTGTACAAGCCCTCGAGTCTGGGACTGCTAATTCAGAGGAAGCACGAGCCGACAGGTTTTTGGATACTTCTTTCGCCCAACAAGGTAGGATTTTTTCTGAAGAACCTGTGCAAACAGGGGTAAAGGGGAAGGAAGGGGAACATTAAAAAAAGACGCCTCCTCAGACATTTGCAGATCTTTTTCATAAGCCTGCAGAAGCTGCAAAGAGATGTTTTTGGTACATCTTCGATACAAAGGGAAAGCACCTATAGTCCCAGATAGGATGTGGGTGGGCAAGACTCTAATTAAGGATTCTATGGGCTTTTCAACTGCTGAGGTCTATGCGTTTATTCATGCCCCTGGGGATCAAACTTATAACTTAAGTTTTTGTACTATGCAATCACTGGACAGATTTTGGAAAATGTATTATATGCTTAAGGATTCAGAACACTGGATTGATTTTTTGGCTATTCCTGTCACCAAACCGACCATAAAAACTGTTACAATTTTATTCAGAAATGAAGGCATTTGTATCAATGACATTATGTTTTGGTTGGAAAAAAATGTACTGTCATGGATCAGCCTAAACCTATTATGGATGAAAATGGGTTTTGGAATGGTGGTTGGCTGTCCTTTTTTCTGGGCCGTGATTGGGAGGTCCTGTTTTAAGCAAGAGAGCCTAAAAGCTGTTATAGATGTGGAGCATTGGACCATTTACATGTAGATTGTGAGCAAGTCAGATGTTTTCACTGTGTATTATTGGGACATACTGCTCCTCACTGTAATGCCCGTCCTTTTTGTAATTTATGTGGAGAAGAAGAACACTCCTTTCTGGACTGTCCTTGGGCGGTTCATAATACTGAAGGGGAGTCTGATCATGATTATTTTTTGAATAAAGCTAAACAGCGTTTTGGACAATCTACTGGGTATTTTACAGAAGGTACTTTCCCTTCTCGAGATAGAGGCTGAGGTCAAGAGGCAGGATCAGGGGATAGCGGTAGAAGCCAACGTTCTAAAACTAGGCCTATTGTGCCAGATACTGCAGCTGTACTTTCATCAGAGCCTTCTCTTGATCAACCTCAGCCACAGCCACACTCAAGACAGGTGGAAATTGTAACCCCTTGTGTCACTCCACAGGGTTCTCTTTTGAGAACAGTGACTTTATCGTCCTTTTTATTGAGTCAACAAACTGTTTCATCCGTTTCTCCTAATTCAGAAAACCCAGTATCAGCTTTGTCTGGTCCTGCTGGTATTTCCTCCTTACCTTTGGTGGGAGAGTCAGAGATGCCAGCAATAGAGGAAGGTTTTGTAACCCCCTCAAAATCACAGTCTATGAAGCAGACAAAGGGGGGGAGTCCCCCCCCCCACCTTTATCAAATAGATTTTCAGCCTTTGCTTCAAGAGTGAACAAGTAGATAAGGCGTTGCCTATGGAGGGAAATGATCCTGATTCTTTCCCCCCTTTGGAACCTGTATCTTTAGCTGTGCAACCCCCCCTTGAAAATTCCCCAGAAGCGGATGACTAGATCCAGTGGAAAAATAGTAGCTCTTCCTCCCTGATCCATTCTGTTTGAAGATCGCAAGTCTGAATGTGAACAGTGTTTTATCTGTGAAAAAAACGTTGTTACTTTTGGGATTTTACAACAGCTGTCCTATGACTTTTTTTTTTTTTTTTTTTTTACAAAACACTAGATTACATTCACTTGGAAATATAAATCAGATTTCAAAAGATTGGAAATGGGGTCCATCCTTTTGGTCATTGGGGGGTGAAACTTGTAGTGGAGTGGGATTCTGTTTTACATAATCAGGAATCCGGATTAGTCGATTGGTAGATATTGAACCTGGACGGGCATTGTTGTTGGATGTGGAAATGAAGGCGGTAAATTGTAGATTAATTAATATTTATGGGCCCCAATCTAAAGCTCTTCAAACTGAATTGCTGAAAAAAATACAGCCATACTAGCAGGAATGTATTTTTGCCTGGGATTTCAATATTAATTTATCTAAAGATGGTCCATTAGACGAGCTTTATTGTGATAGAGCATTCTTGTGTACAGTGGTTAGTCATGCTGGTTTGAAACTAGTTCATGAGGGAAGGAATACTGTACATCAGCTCAACCCACTTATTTTAGGGGCGACTTTCCTCTTGTATTGATATGGTGTTTATCAAAACAAAATTTGCCTATTTGTAAAATGTGTTTAGTTCCGATTGAATCCTCTGACCATGTTTTGGTAGGGGTTCATATAGAATCTCCGCCTCAAAGGATGGTGGGTCCAGGGTATTGGTGGTTGAATTCCTCACTTTTGAATGACCCTTTGGTGGTGACAACTTAAAAAGGTATAATTCAAGATAAACTTTCTACTTGTTTTTTGTATGAAGATGTAGGTCAATGGTGGGAAGATTTTAAACTTTGCTTGAGAAGTTATTTTGGGGAATTAGGGAGATGTAGCTTCGGCTTATTCTAAGTATTTAAGCTTAGGGAAACGGTTGGGTGTGTTATTGACTAAGCATCATCTAGGACAAGAAGATGTTTCCGTAGAGATTCAGAAGGTTAGGAATGATACGGTGCTCTATCAATATGATTGTATGCTTTCTTTGAATCAAGAACACGTTTTGGAACTCAAGGGAAGGTGGAACAGGGCAATCCATTTTTGGATTGTCATAAAAGGAGGAGAAAAGGTTGTTAACTGAGCTGAGTACATCACAAGGCCAGTGTATTACTGACAATAGAGGAATTATGTCTATTCTAGAGGATTATATACAGAATGTTTTTGGGACTTCTGTTCCAGATTTGGGTTGTAATTCTCAGGTTTTGAATTCAGTCTTGCTTCCACAGTTGTCTCCGGAATTACAGGATTCTTTACTTTTGTCATTTTCCTACCAAGAACTGAATATTGTCATTAAATCATTGAAAGGGAACACAGCGCCAGGATCTGATGGATAGACTGGGGAACTATATAAATTATTATGGACATTAATCCCACAAGAATTTCTAGCTGTTTATAATTTTTTTTGTAAGAATTTTCTTTACCTTCCTCTATGTACGAAGGACTTATGATTTTTCTATATAAATCTGGGGCTCGGGAAGATATTCGGAATTGGCGACCGATTACATTGTTAAATGTCGATTTTAAAATATTTGCCAAATTACTGGGCAATAGATTGGCATCGGTAATGGAAAGTTTAATTATCTCTACACAATCCTGTTCTGTTCCTGGTCGAAGAATGACAGAAGCTCTATTGTTGTTACAGGAGATAATGGAAAGTAGAAACTCTCCAAATGGGGGAGTTGGTAAAGGTTATGTAGTTAGTCTACATTAAGCAAAAGCTTTTTATGGCATATATCTCATTCCTTTCTCTGGGATTACCTGGCAGCGTATGGCAATTCAGACTTCTTTATACAAGGAATTAAACTGTGTTATGCCTTAGCATACGTTAGACCGTATGAAAATGGTTGGATGGGACATAAAATTTTGATTCAGAAGGGAGTTCGACATGGCTGTCCATTAAGTCCACTTTTATACGTCTTTATGATAGACCCTTTGCTTCGGTTGATACAGACTTCTCCAAAGATTAATGGGTTAGGCATGGGCCGAGTATTAAAACATAAAGTTCTGGCCTATGCTGATGATATTTGTCTCCTGTGCATGATGAAGTTTCAGTCCGTTTGGCCTGTAACTTATTGCAGGAGGTTGGTAAGATTACAGGTGTTCATTTAAATGTTGCTAAATCATGCTGTTTGGATGTATTAGGTTTTCAAGATTCTGACAGACTAGTGTGAGATATTCCGGTTTCTCAAAGCCCCTGCCGTTTTTTGGGGATATATTTTGGGGGAGAGGCTATGGCACGTATTAACTGGGAATGGGCTTTATTAATTGGACATGCAAAAGTTAAAATGTGGAACAAATGGAAAATAGCAAAAAAGAGACAAATGTATTTGTCAATAACTTTTTTGGTGCCGGGTTTTTGTTTATTAGTTCTATTTTTTTTCTACCGCCTCAGTTAGAAACTTCATTGATGAGTTGTTTCTTTACTTGTGTATGGGGTAGTAGGTTGAATCCAGTGAAGCATAACAGGAGGTCTGAATATCTTACATCCTGGCGTATTTATCTTTATGATAATATAATCCCGTTGTTAAAGGGTACAGTTCAGCTTTGGGGGAAATGGGGTTTTGAAGCCTTAAATGGGGTGTTCTGAGAATGGTCATCTAAGACATTCTTGCACAAAAATAAATGAAGTCCTCGCCTAGCTAAGAGGTGGGATGGAGTGATAGATGCAATAAAGAAACGGAGAGTCCAGTTAGAGGATACTCTCCATTTGTCTAGGAAAGGCCTTTATGAACAAACTATTAAACAATGTTTTGATTAACCAGTTTTTACAGGTCATACACAGTTGGAACAGAAACAGTTTTCGGATTATATTACAGATGTTAGACTCCCAGTTCGCATGTGGGATACGGTATGGCTGGGTCTTCATGGTTGGATTAATGTTAAGGGTAACCAAAAGCAAAAGGCTTTACAGGAAAGTTACTGTCCTAGGGATACTTGTATTTTAAAAATAGAAACAACAAATCATCTATATTTTAACTGTCCATATGCATTGCAATTTTGGGACATAGTTAAAAATAGATGGAAATGGGTGGGCCCGGTCTCCCCGGACCCAAATTTATTATATTTTGGGATAATTTCTACCATACCTTCTGTTATGCACCGAGATACATTTTGGATGATTTATGCTCACTTTTTATATTGGTTATGGATAGGCCGTTGCCGTTTGGTGTTGCAACAGCAATTTATTTCTGCTCAAGAACTTTTTTTTTTGCAATCAGTGCAGATTTAGCCTAATGGAAATTAGAAGAACGATACATTTATGATCTAGTCATTTGGAAAAAACTGTGGAATAATCTAGATTTCATTTAAAACCTCTAGAATTGAAGTATAAGAATCAGAAAGGTTAACCCCTTTTTCTTCTTTTTTTTTTTTTTACTTATTCTGGAGAGGGTGGTGGAAGTAAATTGGAATTTAGGCTTGTTTTCTCCATGTAGTATGTGTTCTATGGTCAATTCCCCCTATTCAGGGGAAGAGGGTAGTTAATCTCTGAGCATTGTATGAGGCAAACGTTTCTTTTTATTTTCTTTTGTTTTTTTTTTTTCTGTTTTTTTGTTTTAAGTTTTTGAGGTAATATGCTGTAATACCGGCATATTTATTTCTTTTGAATATATTGTATGAAAGAGAGGGAAAGGATTGTTATTACAGATATGGGTTCTTTTTGGTTTTGATTTTAAATGATGTCATACATAATTCTGTTTTGAATTTCATTTAGATTGGTATGTTGTATGATGGCTTTGTATACAATTTGCTTTTCTGATTTAAATAAAAAATTCCCCTACTCTTTTCGAGAAGTGCCATGGGATCTTTAACATCCACCTGAACTACCACCAGAACAGTTAGATGGGACCTCGGTTTAACGTCTAATTCAAAAGACGTCACCTCAGGAGTGCAGCACCCCCCCTCATGCTGCACTGCAGTATCAATGTCAGTATTGGGATATTAACTCTAGTGCCTGGTGTGGGGATAGAACCCACAACCTTCTGATGTCCCAGCCTCAGAGGTGAGTGTGCTACCCGCTGAGGCACTGACACTGCCCACGGGGTTCCTAATGCTATCGTTGGACTGAAGGAGGCAGAGCACTCCAGGGGCAGATAGGCCTAATGTGGCCTTCTTGGCTAATAGGCAAACTTGGTACTGGATTTTATTTTCCAAGTTAAGCCACCCAGTGCGGGAGTAGAGCTCGCAGGACTGCATAATCTGTGGACTCCAAGGACCAGTCTGCAGGACTTATTGAGAACTACCCTTATTCTTTGTAGAGCTGTATCAGAAGTCGACCCATAGACAGCTAGTCCCACGGCCGATGAGCGGCGACGAGACTAAGCTGTAGTGTGAGGACTCACTGGTTACACAATGCTTGTGTCTGTGCAGCATTCCTAACCTGGTGTTTAAAACTTTTGCAATCGGGTCAATGTGGGGCGAAAAGAAGAGGGAGCAGTCCATGGTGATCCCAATGTAATTGAAAGTAAGGATCATGTAGAGCACTTCATTAGAGTTATTCCGGATTAGAAGTTGGTGGGATTTGTGTCTATTTTGCGGAGTGGCAAATAGCATGGTCTTTATCTTCTTGTCGTTGAGAAGGAACTTGTGACTTTGGAACCATGACTCAACAACTGTGAAGCAGGTCTGCATATGTTTTTCAAGTGCAGTTAGGTTGGCATGTCTTGAAAACAGCACTGCATCGTCGGCATACAAAAGAATTCGGTCTGTACAGGCCTCCGGGAGATTAAGGAATAAACTAAAAAGTAGGGGGCCCAAGACTGAGCCTTGGGGTACCCTGTCATGATGCTAGTGTTTGAGAGGGAGTGAAGGATTTTCACCTGTTGAGTACAAACAGTTAGGTAGCTCTTAAACCACCCTACTTATTCGGGGGAAGAAACCAATCGATGACAGTTGGGAGCAGTAGTAGCTCATGGTTCACTGTACTGAATGCCTTTGTTAAGTCGATATAGGTTGCACTAACCAAATGCCCTCGATCGGAAGCATCGTGGATGTTAACTGGTGAGTTCTACCAGAGCAGAGGTGGTGCTATGTTTCTTCCTGGAGCCGTGTTGCTCCTTGCACTGGAGCTGGTACTTATCAAGGTACTGTAGTCTACCAGCTGATCACCGACAATCCTTTCAAAGCTATTGATGGGGTTGGGGGGAGTATCGAGATGGGCGGTAGTTAGAGACATTTGTTCTGTCCCCACTTTTAAATATGGGAGTGACCACAGCCTTTTTCCAAAGCTTGGGGAAATTGGCTGTTGTCAGAGACAGGTTTAGGATGTGGGTTAGAGGATGGATTACCACCTCAAGGATGAGGGATAACAGTTTTAGACTGAGTGAGTCACCACTTGCCCTGGATTTCCCCTATGGACTTTGAGAGGTACTTTTTGGCTTCATGTATAGAAACAACTTTAAGGTAGAAAGGGTGTGGGTGTGTGTGGGTGAGGAGCTGTTGTTAATGGGGCCAGAGTCGCTAGAAAGATTTAAGACGTGGGGAGGTAGCACTTGATTAAGGTCTGTGAATGCCTTGTTAAAAATGCTGGAAATCACTTTTGAGCCCTGGGTCAGTTGCCTGTTGTTACTGAGCATATTGGAGAGTGATTTACTGGATTTCCCGGTTAGGGATTTTATGTTCTCCCAAAAAATTCTGACTATCCCCCCAGGCGTTGTTTAATTCTTGTTTGAGTATTGCCTCTTTGTAACACAAATGGCATTGGTACATTTATTCCAGGCGGATTTATATTTTTTTCACATCTTTAGAAGGTACTGTACTCTGGGCTATGCTCTAGAGGTTGTCCCTAACCTTCATTTGTTCAAGAAGGGAAGGAGTAAATCCAGGATTTGCTGGTGCCCTTCACTTTACGTTGTTGATGGGTGCATGGATGTTGCAGGACTCATTGAAGGTACACACAAAGTGCTCCAACGTGGAGTCCGCATCTCTGCTAATGTAAGTGGCCGACCAGTCTTGTTGGCTAAGGTGGGTTTTTAGGGGGTCTAGTTGACCCTTCCTAAGAACTTCCTAAGAACTCTAGATAGAAACAATTATTCTGAGAATGGTAAACAAACAAGAAGACTACAAAGGGAGTTTTGCAGCTCACTGATCCTCTAACACTACTTCCAGCACCCCACTTACAGTATCTGTGGTGATGGAGTTCCATTCTTGGAAGTGATAATCAGGTGGCCTCCTACTGGTGGAGAGTCTATGGCATCCAGCACAGAGCAGTCAGGGATTCTGTTTCTCTTGTGGCTTAGAGGCAGGTGCTTGCCTCTGCCTGGCACCCCTCTTTGGAGGGTAATCATAGCAGAAACAGAGTATTTGGTAGCAGGCCCTACCCATACCTTTCCCTTCCATATGGCCTGAAGGAAATAGAAGTTCTCTCCTTCTGGGTTAGATTTGTGTGGGCTATTTTTTGTTCATCAACTTTCTTCATACAGGCTTCTGTCTTATCATGAAAAAGGTGACTTAAAAAGGCCTCAGGAAATAATCCTGCTAGAACTGAAGGTAAAGAAGCTGTAAAGGATGAAAGCTACAGTAAAGGTCCCTCCCTCTAAGAGGGGGGATGATGCCTAAAGCTCCTTGAGGGAGAAATTCATAGTTTTGGTTTTGTGTCCTCTGAAAGGATGGTTGCTCTTAGCTAAGCAAATCTCCGCAGAGCTACTGCATGTGCCAAATGTACCCTTCAGGCTACGTCATTTGAGCCCGCAGCCATACCAAACTGACATTTTGTTGTTTCTGATGCATCTTTAGAAGTCTGTGCTAGGTCACTGCCAATGTACCACCCACTTTTTCAGTGAATGCCTTGACAGTGTTCCAGAGGGTCTTATGGTACTGTGTAGGGTAAGACATATATGCAACTTGCCTGAACTGCAAAATTGCTGAGGTGCACATTTTTCTTGCCACACATACAAGTTTTTTAGAATCCTTTTCTGGTGGAATTGTTGCCAGTGACGCCTCAGATTTTTCACATGCAGCTGTTTGCACAACTTCTTCATGGTTAAGGTGTGAGTTTAAGAAGTCAATCCCGTCTTTATACCTGGTATTTTGTTTTCCCCTTTTTATTATCAATGCCCTGAGCTGAATTTGGATATTCCAGAATCCTGCTAGAGGCTTTTTCGAGGGACCTCCGGATGAGTACTGTAAGCTTTTTGAAGAGGTCAGTCCCAGCATCCTCTAAATTCTGCCTCGATATCCTCCTCAGTTTCAATGCAAGTGATATCTAGAGTTTCCACCACATGACTTAAAAAGGAATATGAGGCAAAACAGTACAGTGACGTAAGAACTTACTGTTACAGTAGATCTTCGAGAGAGGCTCTTGCAGTAGGTAATAACCATTAGGACTAGAGCTGCCAGGCCCCAGGACCACACGGAAAACTTTAGCTAGCAGTGTCTGGCAGTGGACTGCCCACCCGACATCTGCATGACACTATATAGTGGGCGGTCCCCATCCCTGCCCTCCAGTTCTCCCGTCGGAGACCTGAGAAGGTGTGACAGTAGAAAAGAGTGGGCTCCTGGAGCTAAAAGAAAGGCTAGAAAGAAGTAGCCGCAGAAGCAGGGGGAAGGTGGGAGGGAAAAAAGGTGCCTACTGCAAGAGCCTCTCTGGAAGATCTACTGTTACGGTACATTCTTATGTAATGTACTATCTTGCTTCAAAAGGGCTCTTGCAGTAGGTAATAACCATTAGGCCAGAGTCCCAAGCAGTGTAATGCAGACAAAGGCTGAAGCACGGGAGGCAGGAAAAGTCTGCAGAAGGTAACAGACTAAGATAGGAGGCCCTGAAGGACTGCTAGTCCAAAGCCTGCCCTCTGCCTCGAGGCAATGTCCACAGTGCAGTGTTTGGTAAAGGTGTGTGCAGAGCTCCAAGTGGCTGCTGCAGAAATGTCTGTTGCAGAAACATTCCTGAAACAAGCAGTAAATGCAGCCATGCCTCTGGCTGAGTGCCCCTTGACTTCCCCTGGACGAGGCTTGTTATACTTCTGATAAAACAAAATGCAGTTTGATAACTATTTGGACAAACATTATTTGGAAACTGCCACGCCCTCTCTTTTGGGCACAAAGGAAACGAAAAGCTGATCCGTTTTGCAGACTGATTTTGTCCGGTTAGTACAATAACACAAAGTTCTGTGCACATCGAGTGCGTGCAGAATGACCTCCCCTTGATTATAATGCTTAGGATAATACATTGGCAAGTGTATGGTCTGATTAAAAGTAGACTCAGAGCCGGCCCAGTGGCGCTGGACGCCACATCTCGCGCTGCACCGGCGATCCGGGTTCGGGAATGGACCTGTACGCTGGGCTGGTAGGGCGGGAAGGATCGAGCGTCCCGTGACTGCTCTCCTTCCTTCGGGGTGGGTGAGGGACATGCGCTGTGCTGTAGTGACAGGGTGCTCCACATACGCAGGCATATGCAGGGGGAGGAGCACAGTGGATGTCTGCAATTATGTGCGTCAACGTCACTGCATGACCGGCCCCTCAGTGGGCAGCAAAAAAATGGTGGGAAATCGGTGGGGCGACCTCGGTGGCTGACAGCCAGCCATGCACCCCTGGAGTTGTGTGGCGTCTTCGCCAGTCCCGTGCCGCAGGTCCCTATGGGGGGGGGATTCTGCCATTGGCTGGACAAGTGCAATGGGGCATATGGATTCGCACGCCTGACCAACTTCAGGGGTGCGGGTGCCGGAGGCTGAAGGGGACCGCAACGACCAAGACAGAAAAAACTGTGGCATAAAAAAAAGTAAACTCAGAAACTACCTATGGTAGAAACTTAGGGATTTATATGCAGAGCCACCCAGTCTCTGTGGAAAGTCAAATAAGGCTCCTTACACATTAGGGCCTGAAGCTCAGAAATCCTTTGAGCAGAAGTAACGACTACTAAAAAAGCGCTTTCTAGGAAAGATGGCGCAGGTCGCAACTCGCAGCCGATTCAAAGGGAGGCAAAGTTAGTTTCTCAAGGATGACGTTCACATCACATGGAGGAACAGGGTTCTTGAGCGGGGGTTTCAGATGGAGAATCCCTTTCAGAAAAGTTTTGGAAACCTCCAACTGAGCCAAAGTTTTGCCATCCACTGGGGTGTGGTAGGCAGAAATGGCAGACAAGTGGACCTTCAACGAAGAATAACTAAGGCCAAGGTCAGAGAGATGCAGCAGGTATTCCATGACCTGTGGGAAAGGGCAAGAGAAAGAGTCCCAACCTTTGGTGGATGCCCAGATGGAGAACTTCTTCCATTTCATAGCATATGTGGTTCTTGTGGATGGCTTTCGGGCCTCCACAAGAACTTGAGCCTCTCTGGAAAAGACCCCAAAGCAAGCAACAGCTATGTCAGCAGGTGCCACGTGTGAAGGTGAAGGGACATGAGGCCCAGAAGGACTAGCTTGCCCTGGTCCTGAGTCAGCAGGTTTTGGCAGAGGGGTAGGGGGAACCGGAGGCTCCACTCTCAACTGCTGAAGCAGAGGATATCACACTTGGCAAGGCCAATAAGGGGCTATGAGAATCATGAGGCCCCCTTCTTGCTGTAGTTTCAGAAGCACCCTCTGCAACAGTAGGATGGGAGGGAAGGCGTACAAGAACCTCCCTGTCCAGCAAAGAGACAGCGCATCTTGCCAGAAAACACCACGCCCAGGAACGAGCAAGCAGAAACTGGGTAGTTTTGCACTGGATGGGGAGGCGAACAGATCGAGATCTGGGCGACCCCACTGATCGAAGATGTCTTTGGCTACTGACTGCCTCGGTTCCCACTCGTGTGCCCTTGCCTGAGTGTGGCTGAGAGTGTTCGCCAAGATGTTCTGAACACCTGGGACGTGCATGGTTATAAGTTGTAGGCTGTACTGTTCCGCACATTGCCACATGTGCATTGCTTCCCTGCACAGTAGATACAACCGCGTGCCCCCTGTTTGTCCAGGTACCAGACCACACACATGTTGTCTGTCTGCACCAGGAGAGGACCCAGAAGAAGGAGCAGCTGAAAGAGCCGAAGGGCGTACAGAACAGCTCACACCTCCTGCACACTGATGTGCAGAGACAACTCCTACTGAGACCAGGATCCCTGTGTCCTATGGTCGCCCAGATGAGCGCCCCAGCCCTGAAACATCCATTATCAGGGTTTCAACTGGAGGAGGTGTCTGAAAAGGAACTCCTCTGGTGAGACTGGAAAGATCCTGCCACCAAAGGAGGTTCCGATGCATGGGGCTGGACACCAGGATCCTGTGGTCCATGTTGTCTGATTTCTGGTCCCAATGGAGCCTTAGGGTCCACTGAGAGATCTGCATGTGGAGCCTGGCAAGAGGGACAGTAAGAATAGCCACTGCCATAACACCCATGAGGTGTAAGACTGAACAGGCCATGGTCCACTAGCTGGTTGCCACTTGGATGGCCAGACCCTGCACAGTATCCAGCACCGCCCCAATAAACTGGAGGCGTTGGGGAAGGTACCAGGTGGGATTTGGGGTAATTCACTTTAATTCCCACCTGCCTGAAAAGGTCCAGGGCAGTGGTCAGGGAGGCAACGAGGCTGTCCCTTGATGGTGCTGACAGTAGCCAGTCGTCGAGGTACAGGAACACATATATCCCATGGCGGCATAAAGCCACTGCTGTCACCACCGCTAGGCACTTGGTAAACACTCTGGGTGCCGATGAAAGACCAAAGGGGAGCGCTTTTACCTGGAAGTGTTCCCCCTGGAAGGTAAAGCTGAGAAAGCGGTGTTGGGAGGGAAATATCGGTATATGCAGGTATGCATCCTGCATATCCAGTGCAGAAAGCCAATGACCCTGGTGTAGTAGTGGCAACAGACCCAGTAGGGTAAGCATGCAAAATCTCTTGTACTCTATGCACAGATTTAGCATTCTGAGGTCCAGAATAGGACGGAGGTCTCCTGTCTTCTTGGGGACCAGGAAGAAGTGGGAGTAATATCCCTTTCCTTCCTGGGTTCGAGGAACGGCCTCTATGGCTGATTTTGTAACAGCAGCCTGAATTTCCTCCCTTATGAGAGAAATGTGACCTTTTGGATAGAGAAAGAGACCTGGAGGATTTCTTGGAGGTCTTTCTGTGAATTCGATGGTGTGGCCTTGATCAACTAGCTGAAGGATTCGCGTATCTGTGATGATCGCCTCCCACCCAGACAGCTGGTTGGGGAATCTGCCCCCTACCTGTTCCTCTGGAGCTGGTGGGGGAGACTGGGGGCCC
This sequence comes from Neoceratodus forsteri, assembly GCA_016271365.2. Lineage (NCBI taxonomy): Eukaryota > Metazoa > Chordata > Ceratodontiformes > Ceratodontidae > Neoceratodus > Neoceratodus forsteri. The sequence goes on along the minus strand of CM028132.1, from coordinate 368,095,636 downwards.
TGCCACAAGTCAGGAGGCGGGGGGGGGGTAGGAGTGCAACGCCTCTGAAGCTTGCTGAGATTTGGCCAAAGGGGCTCGATGTTTGTTCTGATGTCGGGCTGGCTGTTGCCGATTTTGACGCCTCTGCTGGTGACAAAATGGCTGATTAGGCTTGGTGTTAGAGCGATACATAGACTAGACAGAGCGCAGAGCCTTGCTGTTGTCCTGAAGCTTAGCGATTCTGTCCTCGACATCTCCCCCAAAAAGGGCACATCCTCTGAAAGGGGTGTCCTGGATGGCTGCCTGTACATCTTGGGCCAATCCAGAAACCCATAACGAGGAGTACCTATGCATGCTAACAGCCGTGGCGGTACTTCGGGTAGCAGCATCTACTGCATCGTATTTCACCCTCAGGGAATGGCGGCAGGATATCTCTGCTGTCCTAACCATCTGGGCAATCCTGGTTTTAGCTTCAGAATCGGGCAAAGTGTCAAATTCTGACTTCAGCTGTCCCAGGATAGATTTCTGGTACACAATAATGCGTGCCAGATAATTCCAAGCTCTGAGGGCCAGTGTGGAAGATGAGTAAACTTTACATCAAAACTGGTCTATCTGCCTCAACTCCTTGTCCGGAGGAGAGGGTGCTCATATGCTTAGGCTTAGCTGTACAGTCATGGGCTTCATTAATGACCACTGAGTCTGCTTTGGTATGGGAACTGAGGTGGTCCTTGCCCTAAGGAACTCGAGAAAGCTTGTTGGCCTTCTTGGCGACTGCAGCCACCGAGGAAGACTGCTGCCAGAACGTGGAAGCCAGGTCTTCGTGTGGTCCAGTCCATGAAGGAATGAGCAATGGAGACAGCTTGGGCATATCCAGGTGTTCCACCAACCTCTTACATTGGGGGTCCTGGTCCTCAGTTTTCCACCTGTCTGCTCCCTGAATCTTCCGGAGGATCTCTGTAAAGAAGAAGTCCTCCAGAGGGGACTTGGTGAAGTCTTTGGGTTTTGGATCTTCCGGGTGGGGGGGCTCAAAGCCCAGAGAAGAGGAGTTGGAAGAGTCCGATGAATGGATGTTGCCCAGAGAAGGAGCCTATGGGAGCGGGACCTACTGTAGAGAGACAGAGGCCCCTGCTGTTACCAGCTACAGCGGTGGGACATGAGGTCTGTCCCGAGGTTGAGGGGTGAGACTCCACTAGCGAGAGGGATCTCTGCGTAGGATCTGTGCAGACTGTTGCGGAAGCTGCAGCCGGCTGTCACCAGTCCAGCTCGGAAACCAGCTGTGTCTTGGCTTCTGTCGACCAAGACTGTAGTGCCACCCTGAAGTCCACCTGAGGCTCAGGTGGTGGAGTAGGAGGTAGAGGGTCCTGACAGACGAGTGGGTAGCCTTGAAAAGGAAAACCTGGTGTCGAGTTATGGTAGCCTAGCGCGCCATAGGGTGACTATCCCATCGTCGCTGGATACCCTGGTGACAGACACCATGGTGAAGGGTAGTTAAGGCTCAGGGAAACCTGGTGTTGGAAAGGCCAGATGGCAGAGCCAAGGGTCCTGCCGGAGGCCCTGATGGCAGGTAAGAAAAAATGACTCACCTTAGTAATGTTGTTTCTTCTAATGGAGTCTTGCTATATTATGACATATATGCAGTGAGTCCCAACCTTCGAACTGCTCCGGAGGTGAAAGAGTTAACTTTCCATGCCAGGCATGGAACGCTGAGCTCGAGCTCGGTTGAAACTCTGTCTGTTGTTCTTCAAACTCAAACCTTCAGATCTTTACGTAGCTAAACTCACTGAGGTCCTGTGTGGAAGCTGTAAACCTACACTAGCCAACTGGCTACTAAACATAAGAACACATTTTTTGGTCCCAAAACAAAGACTCAAGTCAGGAGACCCAAAAAATGAAAAACACACAACACCAAGTCACCCCAAGAAAGGAGCGGTGAAACAACAAGGTGGGCATCTATTAAGTGCAACCACTGCACTGCCCACCCACATCCCAAAAACAGAGGTTCTGAGAGGGGCAGGCGGTAGAGGTCATAATATAGCAAGACTCCATTAAAAGAAACAACATTACTAAGGTGAGTAATTTTTCTTCAAACAACATGAAGTCTTGCTATATTATGACATATGCAGACTACAAGCAGTACCTCCATGGAGGAGGGACAGAACCTACTTAGAAAAGGCTCTGAAGCACAGCTGTGTTAAACCGAGCATCACTCCTAGCCTGGATGCCCAGGGAGTAATGCTTGCAAAAGTGAACTGTTTTCCAGGTAGCTGCTTGACATATCTCTAGAATAGGGATGTCCTGGCAGCCAGGGAAGCAGCTGTACCTCTGGTAGAGTGAGCCCTCAGGCCTGAGGGGGAACCTTACCCAGTTTTTCATAACAAAATTGGATACAAGAGACAATCCACCTGGCAATGGATCTTTTAGTGGCAGGTTTCCTTTGCCAACTTCACCATAAGTGAGGAACAGTTGGAAGGAGTCAAACCTGTGACCCTTGGTACGCTCTATGTAGCAGCTTAGGGCTCTCTTCACATCCAAGCTGTGCAGCCTCCTCTCGCCAGAGGAGGAATGGTCAATGAAGTACACTGGAAGAGACATAGATTGATTAAGGTGGAAATCTGAAACCACCTTAGGCAAGAACTTCTGGTTAGTCCTGAGGTCTCTATGAAAGGAGATAAAATCAGGCTCCACTGACAAAGCTTGTAATTCACTTATGCGTCTGGCAGAAGTGATGGCTACCAGAAACACAGTCTTCCAAGTCAAGTACTTAAGCTCTGCTGAGGACAAAGGCTCAAAGGGGGGGTTGCATAAGCTGAGCAATGCAAACATTAAGATCCCAGGCAGGGGCAGGGTCCCTGAATGGAGGGTTGGTGTGAAGCAATCCCTTAAAAAACTTGGAGAATACAGGATGAGCTGAAAGAGAAGACGGTTTACCTGCTGAAATAAAAGAAGACACAGCTGCCAAATGTACTTTTAGGGTAGCTGGTCTCAGCCCCAAGGTGTTTAAATGGACCATATAATCCACGACTGTGGATAAATCAGCAGATTCTGGGGAAATAAGCTTCCCAGAGCACCATATGGAAAACCTCTTCCATTTGGAATTATAGGTAGCCCTGGTGGAAGGCTTCCTAGAAGCCTTTAGTATATCCATTACACCTTGGGAGAGTGTAGATCAGCAAACTCTAACTCTTCAAGAGCCAGGCCTTGAGATTGAGAGATTTGAGGTCCGGTACCAAACCTCCCCTGAGCACAGGTTAACAGGTTGTGATTCCTGGGAAGACACAGGGAAGATGGACTGCTAAGGACAGTAGGAGGGATACCAGGTTGTCTGGCCTAATCTGGAGCAATCAGGATCATCTTGCAGGATTGAGATCTGATTTTGACTAACACTTTGAACAGGAGAGGGAAGGGGGAAGCATAGAGAAACTTCCCTTCCCAATTGAGAACTAAGGCATCCAGAGGGACTGAGCCCAACACTGGGGGCCTGCAGCAAAAAAGGGGAAGTTGGTGATTGTCTAGGGCTGCAAAAAGATCTATCTGCGGGGTGCCCCATCTGGCAAATATCACCTCCAGGACCAGGGGGTCCAGTGACCATTCGTGATGGCCCTGGGAAATCCTGCTGAGAGCATCTGCCAGGACATTGTCCATGCCTGGGAGGTGAACTGCAGTAAGGGAGGTGTTCAGGGAGTAAGCCAGAGACCACAACTTCATTGCTTCGGTGCACAAGGCCGTAGACCGAGTGCCCCCTTGCTTGTTGATGTACCACATTGTGGTGGTGTTGTCTGTTCTGACCTGTACAATTTTGTTCTGAACAGATTTGGAAAAAACTTGAAGTGCTAGAAAAACTGCTCTGAGTTCCAACAGATTGATGTGGAGAAGAGATTCCCGAGGGGACCACAATCCCTAGGTAGTGAGGTCGCCCATTTGAGCTCCCCACCCCAAGAGGGATGCATCTGTAGTAAGGATTAAGGAGTGAGACTGAGAGACAAAGGGAACCCCTTGTCTCAGATTGCTCTGATCCTGCCACTACTGTAGGGCCTGGATCAGGGTTCGAGTTACTGGGATCAATTTGGTTAGAGGGTCTTTCCTTTGAGACCAAAAGGCTCTCAAATGGAACCGGATGTCCTCATCTGAAATCTTGCTCCTGCACTACTGCTGTAGAAGCAGCCATGTGCCCCAGGAGTTGTAGAAAATGCCTTGCTGGTCGAGAGACCTGCAGGGTGAATGAGGAGGCCAGAGAGACCAGGGTCCTTGCCCTGTCCAAAGGAAGGAAGGCTCTGGCTTTCTCTGTGTTCAGCTCTGCGCCTATGAAGGTGAGGAGCTGGACAGGTTCTAGAACTGACTTTGAAAGATTCAGAAGGAAACCTAGAGAGGTGAGGCCAAAGGGTATTGCTCTGAACTGGTAATGGCCTGAAGGCAGCTCGAACCTGAGATGCTTTCGATGGGAGCTTCTGATGAGAATATGGAAGTAGGCATCCTTGAGGTCCAGGGATGCTAGCCAGTCCCCTGGCCTTAGAGAGGGTAGAATAATTCCCAGAGTCACCATTTTGAATTTTGGTTTTAAAAGGTGCTTGTTTAAATATCTGAGATCCAGGATGGGCCGCCATTCTCCTGTCTTTTTTGGGGTAAGGAAGTACCTGGAGTACAACCCTTTGCCCTGGTGTAGGGGTGGAACCCTTTCCACAGCTCTGAGAGCCAGGAGGGAAGAGACCTCTGCCTCTAGGGCAAGTGCCTCTGGTGGATTTGCAGGTGGAAAGGATCTGGTTCTCATCTTTGGAAATGATTTGAAGCTGAGAACCAGTCCCTGGCTTACTACTTCCAGGACCCACTTGTCTGATGTCAGAGACTTCCAGTCCTGGACAAAGTAAGCCAGCCTGCCCCCTACAGGTAGCTGAGAATCGGCCCTGGCAACCCCATCAGGGTGCCTGCTTGGCAGGGCCTTTGGGCTGAGGGGTGGAAGCAGGCCTGCTTGTACCCCGTCTGCCTCTCCCTCTAAAGAACCCCCTCTGGGCATAGGCAGAAGAGGAGGCCTGGGCTTGGTAAAAAGGCCTATGAAAAGGCCTGCCCCTGCCCCTGGAAAGCTGCCTTTGAGGAGTGGCTTGCCTTTCCTTGGCCTGTGCACTCCTATAGGTGGTCCTATACTCATCCATTTTCTTCATGTAATTCTCTGTCTGCTCCCCAAACAAATAATTACCCACAACAGGAAAATCCATGTCCTTAGTCTGTCTATCCTGTGACAGGCTAGTACATCTGAGCCAAGCCATTCTGCGAAGTGCCACAGATGTAGCCATGACTCTTGATGACACATCATTAGACCCACTGCAGCATGGAATTGCACCTTGGATGCCTCAACATCATCAGCAGCCACCTGCTCCAGCTCCTTGGCAAGCTGGCCAGGGACCTGTTTTGCTAGAGCCATAACAGTATCCCATCTGGATTTCTGATATCTAGCAACATAAGCCATATAATTGCCTGTCTGAGTCCCAAGGATGCTGCCATGTTCTGTTTCTTTGCCATGGCATCAATCCTCCTGGAGTCCTTGTCAGGTGTGTAGCCAAGGGAATATTTGCCTTGTCACAGGCTGCAGCCTGCACTACCCCAACATGGCTGCATTGTTGTGTAAGGAACTCCGTATCAGAGCCTGATAATGTGTACCTTTGTCCATTCTCTTATCGGCAGGAGGTATAGTGTGAGGAGTTTTAGAATTTTAACTGTCTGTTTCCAAAAGATTTATGCAAAGGAATAGACAGCCTCCTTGACTCTGGGATATCCATCATTTCTACATAATCAGGCTCCTCTTGATCATCCACAGCTTCCTCCATAGGGAGCTGGAGGGTTTCAGCCACTTTCTTATAAAACATAAAATGAGAAGGGACTCAGAAGTCTAGGAGGAGACACTCCTGAAGGTCTGTCTGGGAGATGTCCGGGTCAATGGGCACATCCAGACTTTCAAATCCACATTCACTCTCCTCATACTCCTCTTCCCCCTCCTCCGGTTCATAATATTCCTCTACATCATAGTCTTGAACCGGTGGAACCGGCCGAACCGGACGCTTACCTGATGGTGCCGGTTCGCTGGAACCGGGAAAGCGACTCGACAATTTTAATCGCCGGCTATTTCTTCAGCGGTTGGAGAGGAAAGTTGGCTCCACACCAGCTGATTTCCTAGTCCTTTTGCTGGAACAGATCTCGGAGTCGGATCTCCTTTTGCCCGAGGAAGTCTCGCCCTGGTCAGAGGGCACTCCCTCCGGTTCGGTTGGAACCGAACCGGGCTGGCCATCCGGTTCAGCAGACTTTTTGGCCTCCCTTTCCCTGAGCCTACCAACTCTCTTTTCCAGGGTAGCTGCAGGAAAATTTTTACAAATCTGGCAGTCTGCATTGAGGTGGTCAAACCCCAGTCAATAAACACAGGTGGTGTGGGGGTCAGCCTTGGCAAAGACTTCCCCACAGACACTGCAGTGTTGAAACCCAGTGGGCCCCATTTTCTTTTGGGTTTCTCAGACATAGTGCCAGTCCTAACCAAACGCATCTTGCTTATGGCAATCCGCCAGGTAAGACCTCTTATCGGCCCTAACCGTGTCATGGGTCGTGAAAACATAATAAAATCCGTTTTTTTTAGAACCGATAAGAACCGGTAACCACACTCTAAATGACAGATTAATATATTTTAAACAACCTAGTCGGTTCAAACCGAACCGATAAACCGCTTACAAGTTCCACACAGAATAGAAATCAATGTAAAACCTATCTAGTACTCACAATACCACAGACAGAGTCTGAACCGACCGGTTGCGGAAAACTGAGAAAAACAATACTTTAACCGACAAAATGAACCGAGCAGAAGGAGAAATCTCCAGAGTGACTGTTCAGTGAGGTGGAGTAAAGAATCTGACAGTTTGAGTTTGAAGAACAACAGACAGAGTTTCAACCGAGCTCGAGCTCAGCGTTCCATGCCTGGCATGGAAAGTTAACTCTTTCACCTCCGGAGCAGTTCGAAGGTTGGGACTCACTGCATATGTCATAATATAGCAAGACTTCATGTTGTTTGAACCAGGCATAAGCCCTGACAGAGGATGTTAAGGGCCCGGTAATGTTAGGTCTGGCATCGGACCCGGAGGAAGTTCTGGTGTAGGCCCCAAAGGGGCATCAGGTCCCACCAGTGTCTGGAGTGGGGAAGCTGCCCCAGACAGGAGAGCCTGCGGTGCAGGGGACACTGGCTCACGAGGGAAGTTCGGCGTCGGGCAATCCAGCCCTGGCAGCAGGGTAGTGTCGGGCGGGTGCCCCTCCAACTCTGGCTCAGAATGTACAGGTGAGCCAGGAGTCTCCACCGGGGGAGGTGAGGAAGGAGGATCCTGAGAGGGAGACCCATCTGGGGAGGGCTGCGGCAGAGGTGGCAGGAGCAGGTTCGGCTGGAAGTGGGGTACCCGCGTCAATGGGAGGTTGCTCATCGCCCGCGGCCCCCGAAGGAGGTTGCAGGCAAGAAGGAGACTGATTGTGGTTCCGGTGTTTCTCCTTGTCCTTCTTCTTATGGGAGTCTGAAGAACCCCCTTGGGAGGATGACGATCCCTGCAGGTTCTGCAGTTCCTTCTCCATGGAAGTCATCTTCAATTTGAGAACGTGGGCTTCCAGGGCCTGTTGGTGGCGTTTCCGTGTGGACTGGTTGAAGCTCTGGCAGGCCTCACAGTCCTCAGTCTTGTGCACTGGTACCATGAAGAAGAGACAGAGTGAATGGCCGTCCTTGTGAGGGAGATGAGTGCAGCAGGAATCGCACTTGTTCTTATGCGACTCGGAAGGCACTGGAGAAGACATGCAAGAAAAAGTACAGTTACGTAAGAACTTACCATAACAGTAGATCTTCAAGAGAAGCTCTTGCAGCAGGTACCACAATTAGGACTGACGCCACCTGGCGGCGGTTCCTGGCATTTGTTTTTCCATCCAGCAGTACTGACGTGGGAACGCCCCCCACCAACATCGGCTCTACCCACGGCATCACCCTATATAAGGGAGGAGTTCCCCACATGCTCCAGTTCTTGCACGCCCCCCACCGGTCAGGCAGAGAGATGGTAACAGACAACAGTCAGAAGTATGAACTGAGATGATTCCCTCACAAGGAGGGAAGACAAGCCTGATCCCTGGGGGAAGGAGGGCAGAAAATATACCTGCTGCAAGAGCTTCTCTTGAAGATCTACTGTTTTGGAAAGTGCTTACATAACTGTACTATTTTACTTTGAGAGGAAGTTCTTGCAGCAGGTACCACAATTAGGACGGATTCCCAAGCAGTAAACATATAACAACCCCTGTGAGGGGGAATAGTAAGGAAAGGAACAGCAGGAAAAAGGAAGGTCCCTCAGGAAACCAGGCCTTGCAGAACTGCGAGACTAAACCCTGTTCTGCGTCTGGAAATGATGTCAAGGCTGTAATGCCTGACAAAGGTATGAACAGAACTCCAGGTAGCGGCAGCACAAATATCGGCTGCTGGTACCCGCTTCAGTGTTGTGAAGGAAGCAGTGACAGCTCTGGTAGAGTGAGCTTTAACTGGCCCTGGGGTAGACCTGTTGAGCTTCTCATAACAAAAAGTAATGCAATAAACCAACAAGCACGAAAACATCTGCTTGGTGACCGGGCGACCTAAGGACCGTTGAGCAAAGGATACAAAAAGTTGATCAGATTTCCTGTCCTCTTTCGTCCTAGCTAGGTAACATCGCAGAGCCCTGTGGACGTCCAAGGAGTGAAGCAGGGCTTCCCCCCTATTAGAATGCTCCAGATAGTATACCGGGAGCTGAAAGGATTGATTCAGAGTGAGCTCGAGAACTACCTTCGGTAGAAACTTCGGGTTAGTGCGAAGAGCAACCCTATCCTTGTGAAAAACAAGGTAAGGTTCTTTACACCTGAGGGTTTGAAGTTCTGAAATGCGCCTCGCTGAAGTAATAGCTACCAAAAGCAAAGTCTTCCAGGATAGAAGACGGAGCTCAGCCTCCATAGCTGGTTCAAAGGGAGGAAGTGTGAGCTTCTCCAGGATGAAAAGGAGATCCCAGGGGGAACAGGATCCCTGATGGGAGGTCTGATAATAAGAATACTGCGTAAGAAGGCTTTGGAAACCTCCATCTAAGCCACCGTCTTATCCGATACAGGCAAGTAATAAGCGGAGATGGCAGCCAGGTGCACTTTGATGGAGGAATAACTGAGACCTGTCTCAGAGAGAAAGCAGGTATTCTAGAACTGAATTAACCGGACAGACAAGCGGGTCCACCTCTTGGCTGTGGCCCAAATACACAAACGTTTCCACTTCACAGCATAAGTGGCCCTGGTGGCAGGCTTGCGCGCCTCGACCAGAACTTGTGCTATCTGATCGGACACACTAAATCTGGCTTTAGCTAGGTCCTGAGGAGCCAGGCATGCAGGTGAAGAGAGCACAGATTCGGATGGATCAGGGACCCACTGTCCTGCAACAGGAGATGAGAGGATAGTGGAAGAGGCAGCGGAGGCTCTGCCGCTAAATGCTGAAGTAAAGGAAACCAAATCTGATGAGGCCATAGCGGAGCGATCAGAATGAGGATGGAGGGTTCTGACTGCACTTTGAGGAGAACCTTCTGTAACAGTGGGAAAGGAGGAAATGTGCAGAGAAACCTTCCTTTCCAGCAGAGGGACAACACATCTTGCCAAAAAGCTCCAGGCTCTGGACCTAGAGAGCAGAAATTGGGCAGTTTTGCGTTGAACCATGATGCAAAGAGATCCAGGTCTGGTGTCTCCCACTGACATAAGATGTGATCTGTGACTTCTTGAAGCAGCTCCCATTTGTGAGCTTGTGATTTTGTCCTGCTGAGCATATCAGCCAATATGTTTTGTTCCTCTGGAATGTGTACTGCTATCAACAAGAGCTGGTGCTCCAGAGCCCAGTCCCACACTTGCATGACTTCCCGGCAGAGGGGGTAAGAGTGTGTGCCACCCTGCATATTGATGTAGAACATCGCCGAAGTGTTGTCTGTCTGAACCAAGAGGTGGCCCGGCACTAGGACCGAGACCAGGGCTTGGAGGGCATAAAGGACCGCTCTCAGCTCCACAATGTTGATGAGCAGATTTTCTCCATTGGGGACCAAGAGCTTTGAGTGCGATGTGTCCCCAAATGAGCTCCCCATTCCGCAGACGAAGAATCTGTGGTCAGAATCTGGGACGGTGCCCCTATGTGGAAGGGGATGCCCATCAGCAAATATTCTGACGACCTCCACCAGTGTAATTCCCGGTGGACTGGCTCCAAGATCCAGATTGAGGCGTCCAAGCTGTCTAATGTTTGATCCTACTGAACCCTTAAGGACCACTGGATGGTTCTCATGCATACGCACGCCAGAGGGACTGAAACTATGGTGGCTGCCATATGCCCGTACAGCCTGAGGAGGAGCCTTACAGGGACTCTTGAGTCTGAAGAGATCTGAGACGCCAAGACCCGAATGTGACCTGCTCTGTCGGTTGGAAGAAACACCTTCCCCAGAGTGGTATCCAGAAGAGTTCCAATGAACTGGAGGTTCTGGGCTGGAAGCAGATGAGATCTGTCTCTGCTGATGGTGATCCCCAAGCGCTGAAACAGCAAGATGGAATCCCTGATGGTTTCCAACAGGCAAGACCTGGAGGGAGCCAGGAAGAGCCAATCATCCAGAAAAGGAAACACAAAGTGGCCCAGTCTCCGCAGTGCCGCGGCGACTACTGCCAGGCACTTGGTGAAGACTCTGGGGGCTGAAGAGAGACCGAAGGGAAGGACTCAGAATTGATAGTCCTTGTCTTCGAACCTGAACCTCAGAAACCTTCAATAGCTCCTGGAGACAGTGATATGCAAGTAGGTGTCCTGCATGTCCAGGGATGCCAACCAGTCCCCCGCAGAAATGAGCGGCAGGAGAGTGGGGAGGGAGATCATCCTGAATCTCCTGTAGGAGAACCACTGGTTCAGATCGCTGAGGTCCAGAATGGGTCTGAGGTCTACCGACTTTTTCAGGACTAAGAAGAAGTGGGAGAAGAACCCTCTCTCTCTTTTGGCCGAGGAAACCGGCTTGATGGCATTTTTGTCCAAAAGGGATAAAATCTCCCTTCTGAGCAGCGCTCAGGTGTTCCCTTGGATAATGGGATGGGGGCGGTGGTTTGTCCGGTGGAATAGAATCGAACTCTATGGAGTGCCCGAACTCCACAAGATCGAGTACCCACTGGTTGGAGGTCACTTGACCCCACGCATCTGTGTAGAGGGAAAGCGGCCTCCGTCCGGCTCCCCTGACTGTGCATCTGGGGAAGGAGGGTAGCCTGGATAGTCAGGTGGTGGGAGGGGTGGAGGAAGGGCGGCAGTGGATGCCTTGGCCTGTCTAGAGGAGGAGGCAGAAGAACCTCTGGCTCCGCCCCTGCGACTAAAGCCGCCTCGCTGCGAATGTTGTTGAAAGAGAGGCTGCTGAGGTTGATGTCCCCCATGGCCACGAAAATTAGGCTTACGAGCTTGCCCCTGTTTCGGCCGGTACATGGACTGCACGGTTCGGACTGCCTTGTCGGAGTCCTGCAGCCTGATGATGATCCTCTCCATGTGTTCGCCAAAGCACACGGAGCCCTTGAAGGGAGCGTCCAGTATGTTTGGCTGTACATCTGGTTCAAACCCAGAAACCTGAAGCCAAGCATGGCGTGGGAGGCAAATGCCAGTGGTGGGCGCCCTTGAAGAGGTGTCCGCAGAGTCATAGGCTGACCTCAGAATATGGGTACCCATGTCTAAGCCGGTCTGAAGTAGTTTGGCAAGCTCTGCCCGCTGAGGGAAATCGGGTATGCTTTGCATGATGTCCAACCCTTGTTCCCAAAGGGCATTTTGGAACTGGACCATGTATGCCAGGAAATTTAGACTCCTGATACTGCAAGTGGCAGCAGATTACACCTTACGCCCCACAGAATCCAGCTGCTTTGACTCTCTGTCAGGCAGCTGGGTGCTGAGGTGTTTGGGCCTCTGCGAACGGTCGTGAGCTGCCCAAATCACCACTGAGTCCTCTGCGGGTGGTTCAGCCAGAAAAGGATGGTCCTTAGGTGCCCGGTAAAGCCGATGAGCCTTTTTGGGCACGGCAGTGGAGAAGTGAGAGCGCTTCCAGGTTGCGAGGGTGACATCCTCGAACATGTCAACCATGGGAGGGATGACCACCGGCTTAGGGTCTTTTTGGTGGAGGTATTTAGCCAACCACAGTCGCTCGGGGTCCAGGGCCTCAGTGTCCCAGCCCATTTTGGCCTGGATGTGCCTCATCACCTCCATGAAGCTAGGGTCATCTGGAGGAGATTTGGGGGTGTCCCTCTGTGTCCCTCAGGTCCGGCTCTACATCGGAGTCTGCACATGAAGTGTCAAGAGTCCACGTAAGAGTCTGGGGTGGAAGAGGAAGGGGATCCGTGTCACTTCCTCTTGTGCCTCTCATCTGGAGAAGAAGAGCGGGAGGAACTACTGGACCTGATCCTCCTCCTTTTCTCCTTATGCTTTCTGGATGCCAGTTCCTCATCCGCCCCAACTAACGGTTCTGGGATATTAAGTACTGGAACCGGAATGGGCGTGGAAGGAGGTGCCCCCGCTGGTAGATCTCGCTTCACGGTGTCCCACCAGTGAGAGAAAAGCTCCTTGACCTGCGAGAGATTCACTTTGGGTGAACCAGGCGCAGGGGTGGAGGAGCACCCGAGCCTAAGCAGGCCCCATCGTCAGGGGGTACTGGCGTCCGGTCCGAACCCTTATCCACTGGCATAGGCCTAAGGGGCGGTGTCGGAGGGGTGTCAGTACCTCCGTCGCTAGGCTCCGACGTCAGGCGGGCCGGCGACCGAGGTGTTGGGGTGCCAGAACTGACGTCAGGAGGTGCCGGGGTGGCCGGCGTCAGAAGGACAGTGACAGGTGGTGGCATGACCTTCGCCAGGTTGGTGTCTGGTGGGGCCATGGGTGGACGTCAGTTCAGCGTCCTCTTATCTTTAGAGGCCGACAGACGTCCTTCAGAGGTGTGAGCCTTAGGGCGGTCAGCCTTATGGGTTGTGGACTTCTCGACCGAGTGCTGGTCAGTCGCTGAAGGCGGGCGTCAGAGTCCCGAGATTTCAACGGCAAGGAAGAGGCCCTGCTGCCAGAAGATCCAGAGGCCTTGCTCGACTCCTGAGAGTCAGCCTTCGAGGAAGAGGCTGGGCGGGAGGAGGCCTTACCTGCACCTGGCGAGAAAGCCTTCTCAGCGGGCAGATGTACCTTCAGAGGATGAAGGGTAGTTCCAGGAGACTTGGTCACAGAAGACGGTTTAAGGGCCGTGAGGTGGGAGTCATGCCCGATGACCTGGACTTTGAGCCCGAAGACCTGGGCCTAGAGTGGGACCTTTCTCTGTCCTTGTGCTCCCGGTGTTTGTGTTGCTTGTTGGAGGGAGGGAGGAAAGTCGGGATTCCCCTGAGGAAGAGGCCCATTCCATGGCGGCCAATTTTGATTCCGCTAGGAAGGCAGAAAGGGACTTCTGATGCTTAACCCTTGTGCAGAAGTTGAAGGCCTGACAATGGGGGCAGGCATCGGCGTCGTGGTCGGGCCCGAGACAGAAGAGGCATGCCAAATGGCCATCCTTGGCGGGTATCTGTCGCCCACAAGAGCACTTGTTAACATGCCCTTTTGAACTAGAGGACATAGATGCAGCGAAAAAACTTTCGGTTGAACAGTGGAGAAGGATGCGATCGGTACTACGAATAGTAGCCGAGGTGAACTATCCCTGACCATGTGGCGGGAAAGAATTGGAGCACGTGGGGAACTCCTCCCTTATATATGGTGACGACGGGGGTGGAGCCGTCAGCGGGGGAGGGGGGTGTTCCCACGTCGGTACTGCTGGATGGAAAAAAATATGTCGGGAATCGCCGCCAGGTGGCGTCAGTCCTAATTGTGGTACCTGCTGCAAGAGCTTCCTCTCGAAGTAAGATAGATTTATAATTTTCTAAAATCTAAGAAAAGAAATAAATGATGAAATACTCATCCGAAAATGGCGGTTGACTGAAGCACCGTTCTCCGTGAGGTCTGATGTGTGCAGGTCAGCGTTGGAAAAGAACTGGTGGGCGGGCGTGGGGACCGCCCACTATATAGTGTCACACTGACGTCTGTCACATGACGTCGGGTGGGCGGGTCCTCCACCAGACACTGCTAGCTAAAGTTTTCCGTGTGGTCCTAGTGCCTGGTGGCTCCAGTCCTAATGGTTATTACCTACTGCAAGAGCCCCTCTTGAAGTAAGATCCTTACTGACTCTGGGCGGTGAACTGAAGTCATGGCTCACGGGCTGTCTCCAATTCTACTGATTCCCCTTCCTCCTCCTCTTTCTCCTTCTCTTTCAGCGCAGGTTCAAAAAATGCCTGTGGATGGGTGGTGGGGCAGGAATACTGACCAGGTAACCCATAACTAGAAAGGCCTGGAAAAACTATCACGTTTTAGTGTTGTCCTCAGCTGCGGGCATAGCTCTCTGTTCTACTGATGGCTCCTTGTCCTTTCCAGGGGAAGATGCAGTCAGACGCTTTTCCTTTTGTTTGCTGGTGTCATGGCACCAGACTATCTATAGCTTTTTCTCTTTCTGCCATCTTTAGCAACAGGGTTCCACCTATCAGACACCCTGTGCTCTTTGCTGTTTACTGGAGCTGGAGGATGAATTTGCAGCTCTTTCTGCGTCTTTGATCAGAGACTGCTGCTTTTCTGTCATGTTTTGATTGTTCTGAGGTGCGGTACTTGAAGAGGTGTGCTTGCTACCAGTAAAGATAATTCCCTCTTTTTTGTAGTTCTCTTAGGAGAACGGTTAGGTGACTGTGTGGCAGACTGAGACTCTCTGAGCTCTGCCCTTTTGAGTTTCAGGGCAAAACAATTTATACAATTCATAGTTTAAATAATTATGGTCAGGGCGCAGTCGAAACAAAGGTAATGGCAGTTTGTCTTTGCCAAGATTTTTTTTTTAACAAGATTTTAAATTTTTAAATCCTGTAGGCCCTGTCCTCCTTTCACTATTTCAGTCATGTCAGTCAAAAAAAAAAAAAAAAAAAAAAAAAGGCAAATATGTTAACGGTTTCTTAAAAGGATATGAAGTGCAAACTGCTTTATGAATTTAGCAAAATAAGCACTAGTTTTTACTTTTTTTTTTCTTTTTAACAGAAAAACATGTTTACCACAGTAGAGTGGGAACCGCACTGACAGACTTCTCTCCAGTTCCAGGAACCGAAGAAAACTGTTAATTTAACAAATAAATAATGCAAATGTAGAAAATTAAAACCAAAAATTCTAAGGAGTTTTTAGGAATAAAAACAGAAAAAGGACTTAGCCAACAGACTTGGAAAGGACTCCAAGGAGACTGTTCTCTTCAGAGGAGAAAACAAATCTGATGTTAAAACACTAGAGGGAGCAAAAGCACACAGTATTTGAATGGAGTTCTGAGTCTATCATCACTATTCTAATCTTCAAGGCAACATCTCTTTTTTTTGTTAATCTGTTTAAGTTCCTCTAGTACAGGTCCTATTATCCTTGTATGAACCCCTAGCCCCATTACCTGGCATCCCAGGGACTTAGCTTGACCTCCATTCTTCCCCCATGGCTTCCCCCCTGTAGCAGGGTCGGCAGGCCCCCTCTTACCTGCCTGAGAAGAGACCTGGTTCGTGGAGGGAGGGCACTGTCTCCGGTGCAGTCCCCGTGAGGGACTGGACCTCTCATTACTGTTCTGTCCCAGATTTTCCCTCTTGGTTTTCTCCCCAAGGATGCTGGCTTTGGGGTGGTACGGCAGGCTCGGTCTCAAAATTGGGTTGCCAGTGTTGTGCAGGTGATGCCCAGCACCTCAACCCTCCACACCACTGGGCCAGCCCCAAGGCAAAATCTCTGGCCGGAGACGATGCAGGTTTTATATGGCATCATTCCTGGACTAGTTAGGAAGCGGCATTAATATGCATAAACCTTTTTTTCTTGCGATAAGTGCAGGTTTTAATTGATTTGTCTACAGAACCAACTGTTGCATCTTGGCACACTACTCATTGCACATGTTAAATCAGGATAAGTGCACCACAGAAAACCATAGTGCATCCCTCCTTTCCTTACCATCGTCTACATAGTCTATAGTAGAAAGATGCTCAATTCTGTTACAGACAACACTGTTCTGTCTCTTGAGTTTGCCTCGTTTATTTGCCAGTCCTGATGACGACGCACTCTGAGATGCCGTAACGTTGAGATTCTCCTGTGATGGCATTTCAACAGCTGAATTCAGTTCTACACAGTACTCAATTAGTCCACTCATCAGTTCAGCCTGCAATGGAAGCAATTCACATTTAAATACATTTCAAAAACAGTTGGCTAAAAGGGAAGTACGTGAACTAATAAAATACAATACACTGTTAGAACTGGAAGGGGGCAGAAGCCATAGTGTCGGATTCTCACTAGTCTAGACGGCATATGCAATAACCCCTTATCTGTCACGACTCAACATTCATTGCACTCATTACTTCCCTGAGTACTCTGTTTCTCAGTCCCACCATTCTATTGGTAAAAGCATTTTACCTAACATCAGACTTAAACACTTCTGCATCAACCTTCAGACTGTTGCCCCTCGCTGGACTGTTCACAAATCAGATATAGATAATCCCAACATATCGTGTTGTATTTTAAACACCACAGTCCTGTCTCCTCGCAGCCTCCTATATTCCATGGAGGACATCCCCAAACTCATTCCTTCCACTGTGCATGTGGCCCTCCTCTGCACACTCTCCAACACCTCCACATCTCTTCTTGTTAAGATGACCACACCTGGTCACAATATTCCATACATGGCCTCATGCAGCTCTGGTAGAGAGGAAATCATCACCCGCTGCCCTGCCAACAAATAACCTCTTAATATAATTGCCTAATACTCTATAAGCTGTTGCTGTCACCGTTGGACACTGTCATGTACTTTTCAGATCTGATGATGTTATCACCACCAAATCCCTTTCTTCTTCCAACCTTCACAGAACTGCACCATCCAAGGTGTATTTGCACCTGTTGTTTCACTAGCCGAAGTGCATGACTTTGCATGTCTTTGTACTTAATACCATCCCCCAATTTGCTGCCCAGTCCTGTAGTCTGTTTATGTCCTTCTGCAATTCCTGTACACCTGCCTCCGATGCTACTTTCCTAGCAATCTTTCAGTCATCTGCAAACTTTGTGACCCATAATCCTACTCCTTCCTCCAGATCTCTGGTATAAATTGTGAACTGCACTGGGCCCAGTACTGAGAATGGTGGCACTCCACTTGCCACCTCACCCCAGTCTGACAACTCTTTGTTAACATATACCCTCCGTCTCCTCCCCAATAGCCAAAGTTCCACCCAGTTTACTGATCTTACAGGCAAACTCAGACCTCTCAATCTGATAATGAAGAACTCTGTATGTGACACTTTATCAAAGGCCTTACAGAAATTAAGATAGCCAATGTCCACAAGAATCCCCCCGCCCCAGTCTACCTCCGCAGTCAATCTTTCCATAAAGGTTAAGAGGGTTGTCTGACACTTACTTCCCTTCTCTAAAATGGTGCTCACTATCCTCCTCCAAATCTTACTTTCCAGATGCTGCACAATCCTTTTTTTTTTTTTGAAAGTCTAACACCTTACCCACCACCGACATTAAAATCACAGCTCTATAACTGCACAGCTCTATTCTCCACTCATACAGTGAAATCACATTTGCTAGTTTCCAAATGGCTGTCACAATCGCCTCCATTAGAGACAGGATGGAAATATCTGCTCACAGTTCAGCTATCACCTATGCTACCTCCCTAAGCACCCTTGAATGTAACCTATCTGGTATCGTCGACCTGTCCATTCTTCATCCCAACAATTCCTCCTTTCTCACTTAATATGGTGAGATTATTGTTCACCCACATCAGGGTATTATCCCCAATATGCTCCATTGTCTCCCCCTCATCTCCCCTACTACACGCACTCAGAAAATACCAGTTTGTTCCTGTGTCTTTTCACTCGGTTGAGCATACCTCCACTTTGAGTGTAATAGACCCACAATCACTTCCCCCTCAATCCTTCAACATATTGAAAAAATATCTTCCTGTTTCAGCCTTTGTTAGCTGCCGTTCTTTCTTTCAGTTTCGCTTTTTAAACAAGACCTGTAGACGATGAAGGCAGTCCTGGATTCATGTCTGCAAACTGTTTTGCACCTCTGTAGAAAGCTAAACAAGCACCAGGCTAGCCTTCAGGAGAAGCAAAGTGAAAGACTGGGATGAAATCAAAAGTTGAAATGGAGTTAAAAATAGTGGAAGGTGTAAAACAGGGGGAGGGGTAAAGAATTGTTGAAGTACATCAGGGAAATAGAAGTTGAAGGGAGATTATTAGGTTGAAGTAGGTGGGTGAGCTGGGCAGAGGATGATGGACAAAAGGCAGATTTCTTAAACTACATTTGCTTTGTGTTCATGGTTGAGGATGGGGGGGGGGCACTACCAGAAAGTGGGGTAAAGGCTTCCTCAAGGGGAGCGAGAGGAATAGAGCAAGCACAGGTAACACAGGGCTTAGAGCAGAAAGGACTTGCAGACCTTAAGGCGGACAAGGCACCGAGCCCCGACAGTTTATGTCCAAGGGTGCTGAACAAACTGGGGCCAGAACAGGCAGGACCTCTGATGGATCTGTTCAGGGTGCTCCCTGGAAAAGAGGTAGGTTCCGGGGTAGTGAAAGTCTGCAGATGTGGTACCACCACACAAGGGTGGAGAAAGGAAGGACCCAGGAAATTTTTATCTATTTATTCATATTTTGGATTACAGTACCTTTGAGTCAATGACTCTTTTACAGAGGTTCCATGTCAGAATGAAGACAAACACAATGGAGAACTAAATACATAGCAAGTGGAATACATGATACATGGAGCTGGGGTTACAATCCAAAATAAAACTTACAATCAGGTGAGAAGTGTTAACATTCAGGTTACAGCAAAAAATCTCAAGCAAGTTAAATTTTAGATTCAGGTTACAGCAAGAAGTGTGGTAGGTTTCAGGGATTAGGAAGGTGCCCTGGGGGAAAGAGCAGGGAGTGATGCTGTCAAGAAATTTGACATTGTCAGGGAGTGTAGTGGGAGGTGAGAGGGAGGACAGTGGGAGATGGGAGGGCTGGCAGGGGGTCTGTGGGCAGTGTTAGGGGTGGGAGAGTGAGGGGAGGAGGAAGGAGAGTGAGGAAAGGGAAGGGAGAGTCAGAAGGAAAAAAGGGTGGGTGAGACACAGGATGGGGATGATGGTCAAGGTAGGGGTACAGTGCAGGCTGTAGGCAGCGTGTGAGGCTGAAATGGGGGCCCCAAGTATGGTAATCACAGCTGCTAATAGCAGTAAGGTGTTGTCTGAGTTTTTGTTTGAAAGGGCCCAGTTTAGGTTCTTCTAGAGTGTCCATGGGAAGTTTATTTAACCAGCCTGGAGCACGGAATGTTAAGGACTGTTGGGCTTGTATGGTCAGACAGAAAGGGGTCAGGTATGCATGCCTGGAGGCACTCTGGGTGCTACACCAATTGGGAATGTGAGTGAGAAACTGCCGGGAGGTTGGTAAGGGTGTAGAGATCACATGTATGCGTACGTCTGGGTGCACCTGAGACTAGACAACAGGATTTGTTAAGGGCCGTGCATATGCTTTTAAGGGATGACTCTGTAGCTGAGCCATAGATGACTAGGCCACAATCTATTATGCAGCGCAAAGATCTAGTGACAGCGAGACGAAGGGCATCTGGGGTCATGCTCTGCCTGTGCCTGTAAAGGATCCCTAACCTAGAGTTAACCCCTTGAGACATTGCTAATACGCTCATAAAAGGATAAGGTACTGTCAAGGGCTATACCTAGGTACTTAAAGGTAAAAACCTGCTCGATGGGAACATCTTGGTTGTTACGTATGATTAAGGGGGTAGATTTTTGTTTATTATGAGGGCTGGTGAAAAGAATGGATTTTGCTTTTTTGTAGTTCATAACCAGCTTGTGCTGGAAGAACCAGGTCTCCACTGCTGGAAAGTTATGTTGTAGGCTAACAGCTAATGGGAGCAGATCTGAGTGGCTGGTATATACTACGGCGTCATCTGCATATAGCAGGAGATTATTGGTGCAGACAGGTGGAGGGAGTTTAGAAAGAGGCTGAAGAGCAGCGGTCCCAGTATGGAGCCTTAGGGAACACAGCACAGGACTGGTCTGCTGTCGGAGGGTGACACTGATTCTGACCTGCTGGGGCCTGCCGGCCAGATAGCTTTTTTAACTAGGCTTTTTTTACATCTGTCAATAAACCGATGTCAAGAAGGGATCTGAGTAGGAGGGGGTGATTAACAGTATCAAATGCCTCAGTGAGGTCAATGTAAACTGACCCCACTAAGTACCCATGATCAATTGCCTGGTGTATGACATCTGTGTATCAAAGGAGGGCAGATGTGGTACTATGGCCCCTCCTGAAGCCATGCTGTTCAGGACACTGGATGCTGCACTTGGTAAGGTAGTCAGTGAGCTGGTCCGTGACTATACGTTCCAAGACTTTGGAGAGTGGGTGGAGAATGGAAATTGGGCAATAGTTTGAGAGAACTGCCCTGTCCCCAGACTTACGAATTGGGGTCACTAATGCTGTTTTCCATAACATGGGGAATTGACTAAGGCTTGATTGCAGGCTGGATAGCCTTATCTCAAGTGCTGGCAAGCGTCTGAAAACCACAGTTAAGGAAGAATGGTGGCATACCTGGAAGCTGGTGACTGGGAAAAGTCCTGTAACTAACAGGTTACAAGAGAGTAAGCAGCATGGGTTTCTTGCAGGAAAATCATGCCAGAACAATCCAACAGTATTCTTTGATGGGGTCACCAGATCAGTGGACCAGTGGCAGGTGATTGATGTGCTTTATTTTGACTTCAGCAAGGCCTCTGATTTGGTTTTGCATAAGAGCTTATCATAAAAAGCTGGAGGATTTGGGGATAGAAGAAGGGCTAACAAGATGGAAAGGGAACAGTTTAGGGAAAGGAAACAAGAGAGTGGTAGTGAACGGAATTAAAACAGACACCAGAGAGTTCACAAGTGGAGTGCCACAGGGGTTAGTCCTGGGTCCTGTCTTGCTCAGTATGTTCATCAATGACAGGGAAGGGTATCCAGGCAAGCTGTGTCTCTTTGCAGGGGAGACACAACTCTATGGCAGGACAGACAGTAAAGACTGGGTCAAGGAACTGCAGAAGGATCTGGAAAGCTGGTCCAAACTATACCAACTGAGGTTCAATGTCACAAAAGTGCAATGTGATGCACAGTAGTAAGAAGACGCCACACAATGGAGGACTGGACGGTGGGGTATAGTTAGCAACAACAGAAGAGGAGAGGGATCTAGGATCAACATCAGTGACAGTCTCAAAACTTTTCAGGTCAGTGTAACAAGGCGTACAGCAAAGCAATAAGGATGCTGAAATGTATAGGAAGTGATTTCAATTGCAGGAGGAGGGAGTTGATACTGCCCCTGTAATGTTTCTGGGTCAGGCCCCATCTGGAGTCCTGTGCTCAGTTCTGGAGTCCACATCTGAGTAAGGATGGGCAGGCAGGAGACAGTGCAGCAGTGGGACATGAGAAAGACCTAGAGTCAGCAAGGTGGACTTACATGGCAAGGCTGTCAGACCTGAATATGTACACACTGAAAAACAGGAAAGGGTGAGTGATCTGATTGAGACATAAAAGTTCCTAAGAGGGTTAAACAGGGTAGACAGCGAGGACCTGTTCACTAAGAACGAATGTGCAGTGACAAGAGGGCACAGGTGGAGTCTAGTTGAGTGGAAATTTAAAAGGGACTTTAGGAAGTTCTTCTTTACTGAGAGGGTGGTGGAGCAACAGAACAGACTGCCAAGAGAGGTGGTGGAAGTGGGGACTATAAATGGGTTGAAGGTCAGGTGGGACAGATTCACGGACTTAATGGCACCAAAAAGTGGAGTAAGAAAAACAGGAGTAAGTAAGGGGGAGAAGACAATTGGGGAAATTGAGAGGTTGATCAAAGAGTTAAATCCTATTTGGCAGTAGGTTATTGGAGTAATACGTAGGACTTCTGGGCAGACTGAATGGAGCTTGTGCCTCCTTCTGCTGTCCCTAGAGCCAAACAGTATGGAGACAGTTTATGCTTGACTGAGCGCTAAATGGTTTCCTGTGAACCAGGGTGTGAGAAAATTGAAGTCAGATGGAAGAGCATCAGATACAGTCCTCTTGATGTTCCACTGTTGCATTCAATGAAGCAGTGAGCCAGAATTGATGTGCACATGATGAGTCAAAAGGAAAATATAAAAAAACTTTGAATAAATAAATAAAAAAAAAAGCCTGAAAACTTAGTGGAAACCAAATTCACAAGTAGGAGCAGTGAAAGAGATCTGTTCATTCCAATGGAAGATGGGGCAGAGTTGGAGGATGGCATGACTGGGAGTAGGAGCAGTCAAGCTTGAAGACTATTTCTGCCGACTGAGCATGTGGAAGACTGCCTAAGTGTAGATAGTGAACTAAATCTAATTATAACATGGGTTGGGGAAAACAGCAAATTCAATTGGCTGAGTCACTCTGCATGGCCGTGGAGTAAGTTAACATTAATCCACGCTTGCGGCGGAGGGGCTCTGGAGATCTGTCGCCAAGTCTGCTTGTTTGGAGTTTGAAGCAAACTGTACTGGCAGCTATTTAAACAGCCTGAGTAAGCGGTCATGTGTCCTGCACCTTCCGTATGTGTAACTGCACTTTATGTGAGTGCCAGCGGTTGTTACTAGTAGTGCTACAACATCAGTACATTGTACCTGAATATTGCCGAGCCTTGCACCTCCTGTGACAGGCAGACAGACAGAGCGAGAGAGACACTCTGAGAACGAGAGCCCTGCTGGATTGCTTGCCCAACCATCCCCATAGCAATGCACATCCTCCTTATCTGCTGATGTTTGCCCCCCGAAAGGTACGAGTGCAAGCCTCCTGGCAGTTCCCAGCCCAATTCTCCTCTCCCCATGGCATCCGTGATCCTTCCTCTCCCACCCATGTCCAGCTGTATGCTGTCAGTGAGTTGACAGGGCCTCCCCCCACCCTGCAGAGCAGTAGCGAGGAGCGACGATATATAATAGAAAATGCACGCGGCATGCGGGTCGGTGTGCAACATCTTCTGGTCGCACGAACACCAGCAAAATCCGGGGCAAGACTTGTCTTCCATGATCGAAGAAAAGTAATTGCAATTGCTAATGCGAACAAGGCGAATTTTCAAAATAACAGAAGTTTCTGAAGCCAGGGCCTACAAAATGCGAGAACATAAAGGAGGCAACCTGAATCTTCCAGCAGAAAGGAAGATCTGGCGTCATGGGGTGGAGCCGAGGGTTATACCACCCGGGTGGGTGGGAGGAGCCAGTTTGAAGACTTTCCGGCTGATTTAAAGGGGAAGGGACTCTGCCAAAAAGTGTGGATGAACAACATATCCACGATCCTAGAAGAAAAAATTACTCACCATAGTAATGTTGTTTCTTCTAATGGAGTCTTGCTGTATTCTGACATTATGCAGTTAGCCCCAGCACTTGAACTGTCCCAGAGAGGAAAGAGTTAACTAGAGCAATACTTCATGTTGTTTGAAATAATGTTTTCCAGGAGAGAAAACGTAGCTCACAAACCATGGCGGGTTCAAAAGGAGGGAGGTTAAGCTTTTCCAACACAAACAAAAAGTCCCAAGGGGGAACAGGATCCCAAATGGGGGGTCTTACAGGAAGAATGCCCCTGAGAAAGGACTTGAGACACCTCCAATTAAGCTACCATTCTGCCCTGGACAGGGACATGATAGGCAGAAAGGGCAGCCAAGTGTACTTTAATGGAGGAGTAACTCAAGCCTGTCTCTGATAAAGAGAGCAGGTATTCTAGCAATGTGTTGACTGGACAGACCAATGGATCCAGCTGTCTCGCTGCAGCCCAGAGACAGAACCATTTCCACTTCATAGCATAAGTTGCTCTCATGGAGGGTTTCCTAGCCTCCACCAGGACTTCAGCCACCTTGTCCAAGACTCCAAACCTGAGCTTAACTAGGTCTTGAGGAGCCAGGCATGAAGGTGAAGGGAAAGCAGATTCAGATGAACTAGACACATGTTGTCCTGAGAGAGAGCAGGTAGGTTGGGAGTGGCAGCGATATAGGCGGTGCCACTGCTAGCTGCTGAAGCAACGGAAACCTGATTTGGCGTGGCCACAGTGGAGCAACCAGGATCAGGGTGGTCCCGTCGGACTGCGCCTTGAGGAGGACACTCTGGATTAATGGAAAGGGAAGGAAGGTATACAGAAACCTCCTCCTCCAAGAGAGGGACAACGCATCTTGCCAAAAAGCACCAGGCTCAGGATCTAGTGCGCAGAACCTGGGCAGTTTTGCGTTGGATTGGGACGCGAAAAGGTCCAACTCTGGTGTCCCCCACCTGGCGAACAGGTTGTCGACCACGGACTGAAGGAGGGGTTCCATTTGTGAGCCTGTGACCTCGATCTGCTGAGAGCATCTGCAAGATCGTTCTGGACTCCTGGAACGTGAACTGCGGAGATGGTCACCTGATGAGATATGGCACATTCCCACACTCTCATGGCCTCTCTGCACAGAGGGTAAGAGCGAGTGCCCCATTTGTGGAGGTAGAAGATCACTGCCATATTGTCCGTCTGGACGAGAAGGTGGCCTGGTAAGATCACCAAGTCCAGCGCTTGCAGAGCATACCAAACGGCTCTCAATTCCAGGACACTGATGTGGAGAGACTGCTCTACCAGAGACCAAGATCCTTGAGTCTTGTGACTTCCTATGTGCACTCCCCATCCCATGTTGGCAGCATCTGTGGACAGAATCTGGCTGGGAACATCCGTCTGGAAGGGAGTGCCCTCCTGTAAATTCGGAGATGACATTCACCAGCAAAGTTCCTGGTGAACCAGCCTAGTAACGGTGATGGGCGCATCTAAGTTGTCCCAACTTTGGTCCCACAGAACCTGGAGGGACCACTGGATGGGCCACATTCACAGCCTGGTGAACTGGATGGAGACAATGGCAGCTGCCATGTGGCGCAACAGTCGAAGTAGGAGTCTGGCAGGCGCTAAGGAGGCTGAAAAGAGTTGTCTGGCAAAAACTCATATGTGCTCTGCCCGGTCCTGAGGCAAGAAGGCTCTTCCCTGGATGGTGTCCAGCAGCACCCCTATGAACTGTTAAGTCTGTGTGGGAATAAGATGACTTTGAATGATTCGTCAGGTGACTGCAAAGGGTGCAGGTGTCCTGGATGCTATCCTGGAGATGATCCCTGGAGGGAGTCAGAGAGAGCCAGTTGTCCAGGTAAGGGAACACAAAATGACCCCTCCTGTGAAGTGCTGCAGCTACGACTGCCAGGCACTTTGTAAAGACCCTTGGGGTGGAGGAGAGGCCGAAGGGAAGAACTCTGAATTGAAAATGTTCTCCCTGAAAGGTGAGCATCGGGCATCTCCGGTGACGCTTGGCGATCCGAATGTGGAGATAAACGTCCTGCGCATCCAGGGACGCCAATCAGTCTCCTAGGCTGACCATGGGGAGAAGGTACTGAAGGGTAACCATCTTGAAGTGTCTGTAAATGACCCAGAGGTTTAAGTCGCTGAGGTAGAGGATTGGCCTTAAATCTCCGGACTTCTTCGGGACCAGGAAGAAGTGAGAATAGAACCCAGAGCCCCCCTCGGTGGAAGGGAACTGGTTCTATGGCCCTTTTGGAGAGCAGAGATTGAATCTCCTGGAGAATGAGGTCTCTGTGTCCCCATGGATGACGGGATGGGGTGGTCTGTCCGGAAGAAGATCCACAAACTCGATAGAGTGCCCAGAATCTATGAGTTTGAGAACCCATTGGTCGGAGTCACCTGTCTCCAGGCTTCTGGATGGAAAGAGAAGTGACCTCCCACCTCCTCTCCTGACAAACCATCATGGAGAGGTGGGTTGCCTAGACAGTCAGGCATTCCGGGGGGGGGGGGTGACTTGGGCAGACTTAGCCTGTCAGGAGGTAAGAGGACGAGGAACCCCTGGCTCCAAACGCTTCCCCGCTGAGGCTGGTTCTGAAAGCGGGGTTGCTGAGGCTGATAACCCCCTTGGCCACAAAAACGGGACCTATGAAACTGTCCCTGTTTCGGGCAGTACATCGACTGCATGGTATGGACAGTCTTGAAGCTTGGAAATTATCTTCTCCATCTCTTCTCCGAAGAGGACGGAGCCTTTGAAGGGAGCATCCAGAATGTTGGACTGTACATCTGGCATGAACCAGGAGACAGGAATGGCACCAAAGACAAATGTCCATAGCAGCCGCCTTTGCAAATGTGTCCGCAAAGTCGTATGCAGAGTGTAACACGTGCCCCCACGTCTGATATGGTCTGGAGTAACTTGCCAAGTTTTGCCTTCTTGGGGCAGTCGAGCACGGCCTGCAGTATGTCCAGTCCTTGTTCCAAAAGGGCATTCTGAAACTGGACCATGTGTGTGTCAGGAAGTTCAGACTCCTGACGCTGCAAGTGGCAGACGCATACACCTTTCTGCCCACTGAATCCAGCTGCTTGGACTCCCTGTCTGGAGGCTGGGTGCTCAAGTGTTTGGGCCTCTGCGAACGATCATTAGCTGCTGAGATGACCACTATAATCTGCAGCGGGTTGCTCAGCAAGAAAGAAATGTTCCTTAGGAGCCTGGTATAAGCAATTAGCCTTTTTGGGGATTGATGAAGAGGAGTAAGGGTCCCGCCAGGTGGCTTGAGTCACGTCTGCAAAGCTGTCCACCTAGGGTGGAATAACCATAGGCTTGGGATCCTTTTGCCAAAGATACCTGGCAAGCCTTGAGCGCTCCGGGTTGAGGGCCTCCGTGTCCCAACCCATGTTTGACTGGATGTGCCGCATGACCTCCATAAACGTGGGGTAGTCTGCAGGTGATTTCGGCTGGTCTTCAGGCTCTCCCGAAGGTGGATCCTCCACCCAGTGGGAGGAGGCCTAATCTTGAGCGGCTGGAGGGCAGGAGATTGCCCAGAAGTCTTCTGAAGAGAAGCCGCCCCACTGGAGGTCGGGGCGGCAGATTCCTGACTGGAGGAGACCGACCTGGAGGTCTTGTGAGATCCAGAGGACCATGACCTGGAGTGGGATCTCTCCCTTGCTGTGTGTCTCTCTCTCTCTCTCTCTATGCTTCTCCTTGGATTTGGAGGAATAGTGCTACTTTGAACAAGATCAATCGGGAGAGTACCCCCATACCCCCCCTCCACCGAGGACAATTCCTTCTGCAAGGTGGCAAGTTGTTTCTGGGAGAGGATGGCCTGGAGAGACTTTTGGCGCCAGATTCGGGTCCTGCTGTTAAAGGCCTGGGGATGGGAGCAGGCGGCGGTGTCGTGGTCCTGGCCCACGCAGAATAAACAGGCCGTGTGGCCGTCATGTGAGGGAATCTGATGTCCGCAGGTGCACTTGTTCATGTGCCCCATAGGTGTAGTAGACATGCATGAGATGGGCGGAAATAATGTTGAAAAACGGTAGTAGCAGTCGGTACTGGCAACAGAAAAGGCAGAAGAGCCAACAATCGCGCATGATGGTGGGAAAAGAACTGGAGCATGCTGGGACCGCCTCCTCTTATGTACTGGGTGGGGCAGCGCAGACATCAGCGGAGGGCGGTCCCCACTAGGTACTGCTAGAAAGAAGTTTGCTATGGGGTCCTGCTGTCAGCCGGCGTCAGTCCTATGTGTTTTACCGGCTGCAAGAGCTTCCTCTCGAAGTAAGATCCGGCATTAGGCAGCAAGCTATCACCCGTGGCAGGTATAGTCCAGAGAGAAGCCACGGAACGGGGTCAACTGCCCAAGGGGAGGCCCAGACCAACCCTAAGAAAGGAAAAGAGCATGGTGTTTGAGGTCAGACAGAGTGGAAAAAGCGACCCTCTGTGACTAACTGCAGAAAATGTAGAAGCCCCTATTGGTAGCGAGAGGGAAAAAGCAAGAACATCTGGGTGTCCGGAAAAACCCTATGTCCCATGCAGTAGGCTGACAGCAGACAGAACACAATCAGGAAGGGGAAGGAACACTACCTGACAGTAAGATAGGGATAGCGCACCTCAGGATGCTGAACCCAATCTACAGAAAACAACACTGCGCTGATACCATCGGGGGAAATAGGGAGAGGCTGGAAGAGCCCCCCTCCCTAAGCGAGAGGGTACAAAAGGCCCCGTAGCCCTGAGGGGCTCAGGGCTTAGAAACATTCAAAGGAGGAAAGGAAGCAAATCCCAATAGGCAGGTAAGAACATGGGAAACGTCCGTCCCCCCCACACTGTCCCGAAAATAAAAACACGAGGTTCCACTTGCCCCCAGGAACACACCGGTGAGGAGGCAAACAGGAAGCCCTGGTAACCGGAAGGAACCCAGGCATGAGCTATCGGAGAAGAAAGGCCATCCCAGAGCTGAGGAACTGCTTGGCTCCTGGAGGTCAGTTAGACCGATGGAGGCCCACCTCATGGAGAGTGCATGGGCCTGGGAAGGGTGCAGAGTGTAGACCCCCTAAGGTAACCCCAGGAATGGGGCCTGACAGAAAGGGGGGACTTGAAAATGCAGTGTGTAAATCTCCCCTGGTCAGGAAGAGTGAAGCTAAGATGAAGAAAAGAGGAATGAAAGAGTCCCCTGCTCAAAAGGGAAGCAGAGGAGATCATGCTAGTCGCAGCCAGCATGGCACTATAAAAAACATTCCTACCCCTCTCCATCTGTAGTTGGAAGGGGAACCTCCTGAAAAAAGTGGGACAGGAAGGAATAACCGATCTGTCCCATGAAGAAGCCACAATTCTTGGTGGGAATTAGTTAGAAACTGGGCAGACCAACGACAGATGGGGGACAGACCGGAAAGAGGAGTCTGCCCCAGGCCCGTTCAAGGCAGGGCTGGGAGCAGATATACTCAACAAGACTGAGCCTGTGTACTGCCAATAATGGTCTCTGGGCAGAGCAGAGTGCCCAGAACTGACTCCACCTGAACTATAGGGAGGGCTACAAGATCTACCCACGCAGCCCCCCGGAAAGGAATGATGAGCAACTCCATCCTTGTCCCAAGCCTTGAAATGGACCAGAAAGGGCCCGACAACCTTGGAACTCCCAGGGTGTTCCATGGAAACTGACAGGAGGCACGGTTCAGGAAACCGTAAGGACCGTCGTTGCCCATAGACTCAGCGGCCACACGGCAATAAGCGGTAACCCTGGTAAAATGTTCCACAGGGAATGCCGTTCTACCCAGGAAAAGAAGGTAGAAAAGTAGGCCCCTGCTGAACCTGCACAACACCTAACAAAGGCCGAAGCAACAACAAAAGGGCAGAAAGACGTGGTACAGGCCGTGACCCTCCCAAGAGGAAGGAAAAAGCAGCCAGAAAGGGGGAATCTCCCAAGAGAGGCCCCACAGCAACAACTGTTCAGGTCGAAAGTTTCTAAGACCCATGTTTGCTCTGGGCCTTTTGTGCAGCCAACAGATGAGACGTAGGAGGGTTTGAATGGTAGTCACCCTCTCAACCATAGGGTCAGGGAAAACGGCGCAAGGCAGGAGTAAGAAAAGGAAGCAAGGCAAATTTTATTTTTATGGCGCCCATACTGTGCAGTGTATACTGAACTGACACTTTACATTGAACACTGTAAAATGCATTGTTCTAGTGGTGAAAGTAAAAAGGATTTGATTTAGACTTCAGCGCCCAGTCTATCCTTTGCTTGAGAGTGCTACTCACAATATTACCGCTCCGGCGGCTAGTATTTCCATTTCAGTTAAATATCCCTAACAGTGGCACCTCAGTTAACACTGTGGAGTGCAGAAAATAAAATGAGAAAAAATGCTTTTTAAACCTCTGAGTGAGCACAAACAGATTACGTTTCATAAATTATTTAATCTGTCTTAAAGGATAAGCGAGATTCTGTGAGGACAGCAACAATTTACAGGAGGAGGGAATACACCAGCTTTATTTTCAGGTCCAGGGGTGGGCAGTGGGCACACACGTTGAGCCCTGGGTTCCCTTTTCGCACAAAAAAACCTTTTTAGATTTATAACCGGGGAGTGACAGCATGCTAGCTAGGAGGAAAGCAAAACTTCACACTAGAAGCTTAGGAACACGTAACCGGCAGGTCCAGGGTGGCAGTGGGCACACATGTTGAGCCCTGCCTTCTCTTTTCTCATAAAGAAATTTTTTTTAGATTATAACTGGATAGTGACAGCACACTAGCTGGGAGGAAAGCAGCACTTCACACTGGTAACTTAGGAACACACTAGCTTTTCTGGCAGGTCTAGGGGTGCAGGCACATGACAAGTTGAGCCCTAGGTGTTCTTTTTCTCACAATGATTATTTTTTTTTAATGGTAACTGACACAGTAAGTGGGGAAAAGGGTTAAGCAGCACTTCAGAACTTAGGAACACACCAGCTTACTGGCAGGTCCAGGGGTGGCACACATATGGAGCCCTGTTTTTTTCTTAATTTCCCACAATTGTTTTTTTAATTATAACTGAAGAGTGACAGCACAGCACCTAGGAGGATTGAAGCAACATTGCTGGAACATGGACCCTTTTTCTGGCAGGTCCAAGGGTGGCACTATGTTGAGACCTGTTTTTTTCCTCACACATAAATTATTTTTTATCTCGATGATTACAAGAGAAGGAGGAGGCACAGCCGAGACCAGTTGTAGCTGCTAGTACCACCACTTCTGCCTCCAGATTAAAACTCAAGGTGATTTTTTCTTTTCACCCCAGGCTTGTTCTTGCCCCCCTATAACAGAGTCTCCTGCACAACAGCAATTAGCTGTACACAGATTTCCTGTTTGTTATAATGTAATCAATGTAGCCAGCCTCTCTGCAGGACATGACTGATCAGCCAGGGTGGCCTAGACTGAGACCACAATCTCTCTCCCCCAACCACCACACAATCTAGCTGCAGGGTCAAGTGGAAAAAAAAAAACAACTTTTAGATTTTTATTTCACTTTCCAATGCAGCCTCAATGTTTAGCAGCCTGCTATTTCAGTTAGGTACTACAGCCATCATACACTACTGTGACAGATCCTACACAACTGCGATGACCAGAAGCAGACCCTGAAGTCGCAGCACACTACAGAATAAGCACTTAACAGTTCTGCATCTGCTGCACTCATAGGGCTGCTGGGCTGCCACTCTGTCACCACTGTCACTGGCTCCTTGTTCGTGCTACAACAAAGAAATGCCCACCGTTGGGCTCCCAACACGTGATGCCGACCCAATCCTTCCAACAGCGGACACGAGAACAGCAGCAAGCCGGCATCATTCTGCCTTTACAACTCCCTGGTCACCTGATGCACTGGCTTAGTTACACAGACTGTTTTTTCTTTTTAAATGCATATGAGAATTCTAGCGCAATCCCAAAGGCGAAGCCTATTTAAAGTGACAGACGCTAGTGGTCAGCACTTTAAAGAGGTGGCAGATATATGAAATGTGAGGCGGCAGTGAAAAATAGTATGGCAGGCCGCCACACCAAATGAATGAACGGAGAGCACTGATTTATGCCATTTTTGCATGTTTACAGTAAAACAGATTATCTGGCAAGTAAGATGCCAATAGATATTACAATAGGAAGAACTCACTGTGTTAAGACTTATTACAAAATTCACACTACAAACTGTCTGATTTACCAAAATGAATTTGCTTGTCTAAATTATTCACAGTTTATTGCATTATGGAAGGAGATACACTGGATAGACCAAGACGGAGCAGGCCTGTGGAATTGTTTCTTCCGTTTCTTTCAATTGTGTTGTTGGTTTGGGGGGCCTTGGCTGTGTTAGTGTTTCTTTCTTCATTTCATGTTTCCTTGAGGATAGTTGGTATTAGGGGTGTTTACTAATTTGACTAACTTTTGTTTTAATTTTTGTTTGTTTTTACTTTTAATAAAAAAAAAACACCTCTTCCCTTCTTTATGTTATCTTTGCATGCTTGAAATGGGCAATATGGCAAATGAGATGCCAGTGGATATTGCAAAAAAAAAAAAAAAAACTCACAGTATTGGAATTACTGCATAGAATTAAACACGAAGAATCCTTGATATAGCAAAACAAAATTCACCTGTTTGAACCACTCACAGTTTAGAGCTTTATGGAAAGGGATAAGTTGGTTGAACTAATTTGGAGCAGGTCTATGTGTGTGGTACATTGCATTTTCTGTTGCAGGTTTTCTTTTGGATTTTTTGTACACTCGGGGTCGTCCTTTTTTTTTTCTATTATCTTTTTAACCCCTGCCGACCCAGCTGCCCACTCCTTCAGGCGGCCAACCCTCACCCACCACCGCTTCTCCCGTTCAGCTGCCTCCTGACGTATCCCTTCATTGGGGCGGGGGCTACCCATGGGGGCATCCGGCAGGGGAGATCGAAAGTGCCTGCAGGCACTTCCTTGCATCTACGCTGGGCCGCAAGTGTACAGCTCAGGAGCTTTCCGGCGAGGGGAAGCGGGCCACCGTCATCCAGCTGACATGGTTGACCATTTTTCACTTTTCTGTCCTCCCACCCTAATCGGGCCTGAGTGAAACAGCAACCTGAGGTGGAGGCATGCAGGGGCGTGTCGAGGCTGCATGCCACCTAGCACGTCTGCCAATCTACCTCCAAGTACCAAGGTCCTGCCTAACCCGCCCGGGAGGGAAGTGTTCAATGGACACTCTGTAATTCCTCCCTGCCAGTTTCCGCTCTTGACACCCAGGCTCGGGGTGCGAACCCAGGTCACTAGTGTGCTGAGTGAAACCCTTCACTCGGTGTCACAGAGCCAGCTGGGGGGGCCTTTTTTGTATTTCCCTGATTGACATTTGTGGTTGGGGTAGACTATTGTACGTACTAGAACTGAGTTGATTTCTATTTTGTTTCTGGTTTTACTCTTATTTGATATGTGCCATGGGATCTTTAAGTTCCACTGGGACAGTGACCGGAAATGGCAGAAGGAACCTGGGCTTAACATCTCCAATGAAGGACGGCACCTCAACAATGCAGTTCCACCGCTTCCTGCTCTGCAGCGTCAGTTGTGGTATGAATATTACCTCAAGTACCTGGTTTGGGGCTACAATCATGACCTTCTGGTCTTCAGGCCCCAGAGAAGAGTGTGGTACCTACGGAGTAACTGACACTGCTACTATATATACTAAAATAATAAACTAATACATTAAACTGATATCTATACAGTTTTATACTATGATACATATTGTGTTTGACACGTTAAAAATGTTTAAAAAACAAAACAAAAAAACATTTCTAACTTGTTCTGATTTTTGGTTCACATTTAGACCCCCAAAAAAACATTCAGACAATTTCTGTACCCCTAACCCATTTGCCAAGTACTGCAATCATGTCACAAAAACCGCAAAATTATTTTTTTTAGTGTTCAGTAATCCCAAATCTTCAGAATATAATACATCTGGTACACTCATGTTTTACAGGAGAACACTGAAAAATAGTCCGACTGTGCCAATCTTACCTGTATATATATCAGACCTGTGGCCTTGCAAAAAATGTCCTTTAGAAACAGAGAATTGGCCCATCCAGTCTGCCCTTTCCCTACCTACAGTATCACTGCATACCCTACTCAATCTACGGCTCTTTCTCCCACCCCCATTCAGACCCTCCAACATCTGACAGATCAAAATAGGTACACTTCTGTGTTGCAGTCAGTGGGGGGTGGGGGCGTGTCGGGGGGGCACCACCGGGGGGAGACTAAAGAACTGAATATTGTGAAAAAAAAAATCATGATACACAGACTTACACACACTGCTCTGTAAGCTGCTTGGACGGACCTAGCTGCTCTTCAAGCTGCAAAACAAATTTCAAGCCTGAACCACTGATTTTAGCATTGCCATTCAAGAACTTGAAGATAATGAGCCAGTTCTGGCATATGAGGACAAATGTTAAGATATATTATTCTTTAAAATAAGGAAGTGCTACACACAACATCCTGGCCATTTGCTCTGAATTTAGAGGGTCTGTGCTATGCATCATGTCAATGCTGACAGGTAGTAGGATTAAGATAATAATTATTCACCCTGGACTCAGTACATGAAGGAGTAGGTCTATGGATTGGCAGGAACAAACCAGCAACAGGGATCAGCACTGAGCAACTGACTATACACCATGTTTTTCTGCATCTTAGGATTAAACTGCGGTTGTGTTCTGATAGTGTACCTGCTTAGCTTGAGCTCCGTCTTTCCCATCCCACGACCTGGTCACAGACATCACTGTCTCACGAGTCAGGCTGGCACCAGCAATGGATCACAGAAGGGGAGCTTGGCAGTCCCATCGCATCAGAGGCAGGCCGGCGGACGACAAAGCAGCAGTCGGGCAGAGTCTCAATCATGTCTTCCAGACCAAATTGTGCCAAGTATAGTCACTCACAGCACAATATGCTTGCAGTTCAGGGCAGACAGCTGGAGCTGAGCAAGATAGTGCCAGCAGCCACACGACTCTCACAGATTCAGCGCCATCAGTCTCTCTGCATGACCTGACACTGAGTGGTGCGTCACTCCTGCCAACTGAACTCTCAGCTACTTCCAGGGTCAAGTGTGAAAGTCAACGTCGAGCCCTGCCCCTCTGCTGGCGGTGCCACAGCAATGCACCTGCCTTAAGTGGCATGGTTACCATGGGGACTGCGGACGCTCCCCTGAGTGTGCCAGCACACTGACACATGGCAACACTGATTGAGCAGGCAGATATGCAAGAGGAAATTATAAAAGCTGGACGGCAGCCGAAAATTCAGTACACGGTAGAAAGTTGACAGAAACTGGTACCAGTGTTTAAAATGCGTTACTATACCGGCAAAAACAGTACAGTTGGAGGGTCTGCCCATTTCTCACCACTTAGAATCCCTTGTGCCTATCCCATGCATTATAGAACCCCATCACTGTTTTTGACCTCACCCCCTTGGCTGGTAGGCTGCTCCAGGAACCCACCACTCCTTCTCTGATGAAGTACTTCCTCACATCTCTCCTGAATCTAACCCCCTTCAACTTCATAGTAAGTCCCTTTGTTCTTAAACTCCTTTTTTTCTGAAAAATATTTTTCTCCTGTGCCTCATTTACCCCGTGAGGCATTAAAAGGTCTCTATCATATCCCTCCTCTCTTCCACAGTGTACATACTGAGTTCCTTCAGTCTCTACGCATAGGGCTTTTGATGCAGACCTCACACTATTTTAGTTGCCCTCCTCTGAATCACCTCCACCCTGCCTATGTCATTCTGGAGATCTGGCCTCCAGGATGGTACACAGTATTCTAGGTGAGGTCTTACCAGTGATCTGTACAGAGGCAGCACCACCTCCCTCCTTCAGCTAGTAATACCTCTCCCTATACACCCTAGCATCCAACCGCCCTACCAACTGCATTGTTACATTGCCTGGCCACCTTTAGGTAATCAGAAATGACTACCCCCCAGTCTCTCTCCTGCTTGGAGGTAGTCAATAACGCTCCCTCCATTTAGCACTCTATCCCTGGGTTTCTGGGCCCCCAAGTGCATTATTTGGCACTTTCTTGGCATTAACACCCAGCTGCCATACCCTTGACCACTCCTTGAGTTCTCTCAGTTCGCTGCTCACCCTCCCCCACCCCCAAGGGTCCACCTTATTGCAGATTTTGGTGTCATTCACAAAGAGGCAGACCTTCCCTTCCAGCTCCTCTGCAATGTCACTTATACGGACATTAAAGACAACAGGGCCCAGCACTGATCCCTGAGGCACCCCGCTGTTCACCCTCCCCTCCTCAGAGTGAACCTGTTTACCACCACACTCTGTCGCCTATTCCCCAACCAATTTCTTACCCAGTTTACCACCTTTGGACCCACTCCTAAACTACCCAACTTATTTAATAGTCTCCTATGTGGAATGGTGTTGAAAAACCTTACTGAAATCTAGGTAGGCCACATCTACCACTCCACCCTGATCTAATTCTTTGGTCACACAATCAAATAAATATATTACACTTGTTTGATATGACCTCCCACCCGTGAATCCATGCTGTCTCGGGTCTTGTAAGTCATTTGATCCAAGATATTCCACTATCCTCTCCTTTAGCAGTGATTCTATTAACTTTCCCATCACCGATGTCAGGCTGATTGGCCTACAATTGTCAGCCTCTTCCCTGCTACCACTTTTGTCAAGTGGGACTACATCTGCCCTCCTCCAGTCCTCTGGAACCACTCCTGTTTCCCAGTGAGCTGTTAAACAGGACTGTCAGATGTGCAGCCAACACCTTGGTGAGCTCCCTCAATACCCTACGATGTACCGCGTCTGGTCCCATTGCTTTGTCCACTTTCAAATTAGTGAATCCATTTAGGACTCTCTCCTCTTGAAAAAGGACTGGTATCTACCTCCCTCATTCTAGAGCTCCTTTCCCTTTTTGATGGCCTCTCTCCTTCTTCTTCCACTGCGAACACTAAACAAAAGTATTTGTTTAGGATGTCTGCTGTTTCCTGGTCCCCCTCTGCACATTCCCCCCATCCCTTTTTAACCTTACAAACCCTTCCCTTGTCTTCCTCTCCTCTCTTGTATACCTAAAAAATGTTTTGCCCCTTTTGTTACTCCTTCGGCTATTCTCTCTTCAGTTTGCCCCTTCATGCTTTTTACTGCTTTCCCTGCTTCTCTCTGTTTCTCCTAATACACCTCCCCATCCTCCTCCATATGTGTCTCCTTATATCTTCTGAATGCAACCCTTTTAGGATTTGCCTTTTCAGCCACCTCTTTCAAGAACCACAGTGGTTTCTTCATCCTCTTACTTTTGCTCACTTGCTTGATGCAGAGGTTTGCTGCCTTCATTATGCTCCCTTTCAGCTTCACCTACAGTTCCTCCACTCCACCCAGGTCACTGCCCTGTTAGGACATCCCTGAGGCATTCACCCTTTTTTTTTAAATTAAATCTTCACTCCTGAAGTCCAGGACCCTAGCCCTTGTGTGGTTCAGTTCTGCAGCTGTCCTTATACTGAACCACACCATACAGTGATCACTGGTCCCCAGCTGATGTCCCACCCTGATGTCTGCAACACTGTCCCTGTTTGTGAGTACCAGGTCCAATACTGCTCCATCACGAATGGGTCTGCAGACCAGTTGCCTGAAGAATGCCTTCTGCAGGGAATCCAGGATGTTCCTGCTTCTAGATGAAGTCGCTGCTGGGAGGCTGCAATCTACATCCAGCAGACTGAAATCCTCCACCAGCAACACCTCCCCCCTTTTACGCCATCTTCCCAACGGCTTCCACCAGTACCTTATCTAACTCCTCTCCCTGTAATAGAGGTCTGCAGATCACACCAGTGTGAATAATGGCACCATTCCTCTTCTCCAAGGTTACCCACAGTACCTCTGCCCCCACCTGTATTCTGTTATCTGTTCCTTTTATACCTCCCCTCAGAAAAAGTGCCACACCACCTCCTTTTCTTCCCACCCTATCCTTACTGGCTTTGTCCTAGTCACGGTTTTCAATGCACCATGACTCAGTGATGGCCTCTAGGTCCGGAAACTTATTTCCTAGACTTCTAGCACTCACCATACATGGCCTTCCAGATTTTGATACCACTCTCACTGTTACCCCCTTTTCTGTTCCTGTTTGCCCTCCCGCCTTCCTCCCTGTATTTAATGCTCCCATTTCCATTCCCCTTCATTTCTACCACTCTACTTCCTTTATTAATTTGCACCCTGAGGTATTTCTCTCCTCTCAGGTTTTCCCTACTTTAGCCTGGGGGGGGCAGTTTCTTTCTCCTCTATTTCTTCTGCCACCCATCCTTGGCTACTTTATTTATTTATTTATTTTTTCGTATTTATTCCTCCTCTCCTCCCCTCAGCTCTGGTCTCCTCGGGAGCACCAAGGAGTCATCCCTCTGCAGGCCGCCCTACCTGGACAGTCCTCTGTCGCCCATGTAGCAGGGATGAGGTGGGTCCCAACACCCCGAGTAGTCAGTAGTGTTGGTCGGGAGGGTGCCAGGTGGGCGGCCGCAAATCGAGGGCAAGCTCCAGTGCTCCATCTCCGAGCAGCTGAAGGGCATTTCCCCTGTTTCTTGGGGAGTGGCTAGCGCCCTGACATCAAGGCATGGAACCGACGTCTGCCACTCTCCCGCCCCTTCTCTACGTCATCAGCGCTTGCTGCATCTCCAGCCTCCGCCAGAGGGCAGCCGAGCACCGACTAGGGACCCCGTCCCTCCCGGGAGAGGAGAGCTGTTCACTGGACATTTAATCTTCTCCCTCCCCTGCTGACCCCAGCAAACCGGGCTCATTCCCAAACCCGGGTCACCGGCGTGGCGCAAGGTGTGGCGTCTAGCGCCTCAACCCTCAGCGCCACCGGGCCGGCCTCGGCTACTTTAAATCTTCATCAAAGTAACATTTAAACCATCCACTGTGGACTGTGGTTCCCCTCCCAGATGGATGCAGGCCCTTGTAAAGCCCCTTATCCCTTCAGGTTGGACCCCAATACCCAATGCAGCTGAACCCTTCCTTTCTGTACCATTCCTTCAACCATGAGTTGAAGCTCTTGATGTGGAGATCCTTCTCCTCTCCCCTGTCATAGACAGACAGCACCTCTGCAAAAGCCACTGAATGTGCTGACTGCCTAAGACCACTCCCTGGCTCTCTGAACTCCCCCAGTACTATCCTAGCCCTGTCCCTAGCCAGGTCATTAGTCCCCAGGCAGACAATGACATCCAGCTCCACTTCCCTTCCTGCTGCCTTAGCGATCCCTCAGGTTCCGCTTCCTCTCCATCTGGGCCATGGCGCAGCTTAGGCACCTAACCTCGCCCCTTGTCTTATTCCCAGCTCTATCCCCATCACAACTAAGTCCCCCATCAGAAGTTGCTTCCTCCTCCTCTGGGGTACTCTACCCTTCTTGGGGTCTCCACTACAGAAGACCCCTACATACTGCCTGGTCTCTACCCCGGGTGCCTCCTTGCAGCAGTTCCGCCTCAGCAGTGTGATGTAGGAATTATCTATCGATTGAGGAGTGTGCCTGTGATCCACCATCTCACACTTCCAGAGTCCACTATAGTCCAGCCTCTCCTCTTCCTTGGCACCCTCTGAGATAAGTGTCAGACTTAGTGGCCCTTGGGTGGGGGAAGAGGTTGTCCAGATCCTAGTCAACTCGACATGGAGACTAGCCATTTCCTCCCTCAACCCAGAAAGGTGCATGCAGCCTGGGCAACACTGCAGTCGCCACATAGTCTCTCTGAAAATTGCTGCCCCACAGTCACTGCACTGCACCACTCCCAGCATTCTCAATTCCTACATGTCCCTGTGTTATCTGGAAACACTTATGTACTCTTACCCCTTGTAGGGTGTTACTAGTTTCATTTTTGGCTATGCCCCTTGTATGCCTGGTGCCTGATCTGGCTTGCCCTTTACCTTCCACTCATCCCTTATGTATCTTTACCCTCTATTGTTAGTTATTCACCTTGAACATGTACTCTAGATAGGGTTTCATAGGTTTACTCGAGCCAAGCAGGCATTGCCTGTATCAGCTTGCACATTAAAAAGAGTAACCCTTGATCTTCATCCTATTGCAGTAGTCATCTAGCCTTCTCTTAAAGAAAAGCAGTCATTTGCAGGGACTCCTGCCGCTGCAAACCTTACCCTCGGTTTAGCTTTCCAGAGAAAAGCGCCTTTTTTTTGGCCCAGAAAGTACTTTAATTCAATAACGAAAAGTCCGCTACCCGGAAGTATGGCGGATCATGGGGCTGCTCCATTAACTGTAAAGGTGCAGCGCCGCACCGTGCTCTTCAATACAAATGCATTGAAGCGCACAGTGCGGCACCACATAAAGTTAATGGAGCAGCCCCATGATCTGCCATACTTCTAGGTAGCGGACTTTTCGTTATTAAATTAAACTATTTTCCGGGGCAACAAAAAAGGCTCTTTTTTCGAAAAGCTAAACCAGAGGGTAAGGTAAATGACTGCTTTCCTTTAAAGATTAAGATTAAAGGGTGTTACTCCTAATTCCCTGTTTTGACCTACTCTTTACCTTCCACCCATCCCGTATGTACCTTTACCCCTGATAGGGTGTTTCTAGATTTTCCCTTTTTTTTTGTTTGTTATCCCCCTTGAACACCTACCCTAGACAGGGCATTGCACCTATTCCCTGTTTTGGCTTACCCTTTACCCTTCACCAGTCCTGGCATAAATGCAACAACAGGAGTGAACAGATGCCTTACCTCAGTTGCCAGCAGAGTCCCCTGCTTCCCTGCTTACTCCTGCAGATGCCCATGACGACAGTCCTGCACCAGGGTCCATTCCTTTCCTGTTCCACTCACTCGGTGGGACACGAGTGTGCAGGACATGTTAGGAGTGTTCCCTTTTATCCTCCAAGTTGGCCCTCCCACAGGCAGGACTTTCTGCCAAGCCCCGGTTGGTTTGTGTGCGTCTTGTGACCCTCCCCTCTGTAATCCGACCTCCAACCTGGAGATCTGGCACCTGAATTATAAAAACGGACAAAAACTCCTACACGCAGGTTAGTTCTCTTTCAGCCTTTTCCATTGGTAGTGTTGCTTGGGTTACTAACATCATTCTTCTTGCACTACTTTTAAATTACCTGTTTGGCGTAGACCTTTAATAGTTTATTCACTGGTGTTCCTGCATCATCCCCATCAAATTCCAGCCAAAGAATGTGGGTGTCATCCTCTTCTTCAGGGTAAGTATGATCCCAAGACAGTTCATTGAATCGTAGACCAAGCAAAATGTGCTACACAAATGAAAAGGTATGATGAATCAAATAATATATTTCTGTAACTGGATTTTACAGTACATAAAAAGTATTTAAAAGAGATGCAGTATATAGCGCAAAAACTTTTGACACTCACTAAGTGCTCAAGTTTTAATTTTAATCTGATCATTAATGGCAGCATTTAACCTGAGCCCTTGAGGCAGCAGCAGTTCTATAAACTACTGTATAGCACATGAGCAATGAGCCCCTATGATGCCTCCACTGGTCACAGCTTAATCTGGTTCAACGTCAGTTGGCATCCATCTGTATCCCCGTCCCCCGGGACGATGCTGAAAATAGGCAAAACTGTCTAGTACTCCTTTCCCGGTCAACAAAAACTAAATAAATATTCAAGCAATACTGATTGAGAAGCCAGTCATTTCCAAGGGATTAAAGACTGATCCAGTAGCTAAGCATAAGACTCACTACTACAGCCATGAATACTCAATTAGGCAACTGAAAATTATGAAATTCATACCATTTACAAGCATTATGTCTTCCCCCAAAAACCAGTTTAAATGGCTATATATCTTAGCAACTGACTTCAGAAGGAGCTACTTTTTTACTCAGGAACCATTATATGTGTGTGTTTCAGAGAGAAAGTATCCACTTTGGCACATAACAGGATACACTCTGTTCAGGTCAAATGACCCTTCCTGTTGTGTAATTCTCTAGCTATGTTCTACTTCATACGCCTCGCTGTTTGTAGACTGCTCTCCCACGGTCATGTAACCTCATAACTAGTATCCTGTTCCACACATCCAGCTGCTGTATGTTGTTATGACTGTTTTTAACCGTTGTATCATGCTATGGCCTTGTATTGTTTGCCTGCATCTTGTAATCCTCTCGGGTTGACCTGAAAATAGGCACTTGTTTGTCTAGTGTGCTTACCTGGTAAACAAAAGCTAAATAAATAAATAACTTTTATGTAGGCTGGCAGTATAGCTAGAGGTTAGAATAATGAGCTTGGAACATCCAGCAGACCTGGGTTTCAGTCCCACAACCTCCACTTGTATACTGTGTGACTCTGAGTAAATCACTTAACCATCCCAGTGCTCATGGGTCACCCCTGAAAACAGGCACTTGTGCCTAGTGTGCCTTACCTGGTTATCAAACGAATAAAACAAAATAAAGTATGACACTCATTGTACTATTAGCTGAAGATTCGTTTGAAAACTTCCCAGGGTTTATGCCACTGTGTTGCTGATTTATTCACAGAGTCTGTATAAAATGTTTTGATGAGGATTTTTCAACTCCTGGGCCCTGTGCCATGGGATAACCACTGCACAACAGCTGTGAGGGCTGGGAGGATGCCAGCGGGAACAACAAGTCTAGAAGGACAAGGTGCCAGCAGGGAACAAGCTGGCTGGTGAAAAACAAAAACAAAACCACGAAAAAAAAAAAAAAAACATAAAGGGGAATGAAGGTGTTCAGGGTCCCTCAAATTCTGAAAACTTTTATTGCTTTTACTTGAAACAGTTCCACATAATACTCATTAAACATTAACATTCAGTAACAGCTCTCATACAGCCCCTACAAACAAATATTTTAGAAACAGAGCATGAAATCTTAACACTCTGATAGTACATCGGGGGTGATGAGAAATACTTCTGTGACATTCCAAGATATGCAACCATCTACAAAACTTTGAAAAATTAATGACTAGTAAAAAAAAAAAAAAAAAATTACAAATAAATTTGTAAAAGTATAGATACACAATATTAGATGCAAGGTAAAACTACAGGTCCCAGTATCAGAAAGTCCCCTTACAACTGCTCAACACTTGTTATAACTATTTAACAGTCACACCATAATAACAAACTGCAAATCTATGAGAGGTTCTAGTTTAGTCTTTACCAGTGTTCTGGCTTCCTCCTGTGGCAATAGCTCATGTTAGTCTTACAATAAACTAAGTAAAATAAAAATAAAAATAAATAAAAGAATTTCCCTCATGTAAGTCTGGGTATTGTACTGTACTGTGCCTGTGAAAAGTGCTTCCAAACTGAATGGTCTGTTCATCTTTAACAGTACTGTTCAATAAAAGAAAACAGGAATATGATCAGTTATAATATAGAGAATAAAGTACGGGGTTGTGTGTGTGATGAGATTTTACACACACACACCCGAGGGGTTGGATGCCACATAAACCCCAAGAGCGAAGCTCGAGGGGTTTATCTAGGCATCCGTCTCCTAGGGTGTGTAAACTGAAGCCACACACACACCATATTTTATTTTATATAATTGCTGGGTTTTGCTTTCTTGCCACAGCAATTATATAAAATAAATCGTCTGGTGCGGCTGCGGTCTGGATGACGTTTAGCAGAGTCCACGGCCGCTTTGCAGCAGTTTAATTTTTCTAGATTTGTTTCCCTTTACTGTACTGTGTGATTTTCTCAGGAGGTTTTACGTTAAGGAGTTAGTTACCACTTAGACATACTGGCGGTGCGGTTTTGACTGAGGAGGCAATCTGGTGGTGAGCGGTGAAAACCCAGAAGAGCTGTAGGTTGGGCATGTGTACAGCGAGGGAAACCCAG
This sequence comes from Neoceratodus forsteri, assembly GCA_016271365.2. Lineage (NCBI taxonomy): Eukaryota > Metazoa > Chordata > Ceratodontiformes > Ceratodontidae > Neoceratodus > Neoceratodus forsteri. The sequence goes on along the minus strand of CM028132.1, from coordinate 368,052,501 downwards.
CGTGTGTTTGACATTATAAGCACTCCTTTATAACAGCACATTATGCCACAGTTTCCCTATGGGAAAAAGGGGAAGCCAGTTATTATTCTACCTTACACCACGCATATCCAATACATTATACTTAAAGTAAACTAAGTTTTATTAGAGTTTTGCATAGGTTTCCCGTTCACAGAGGAGAGGGTCCTAGAAGAGCTTGCAAAGCTGAAGGTGGACAAAGCCACGGGTCCGAAAGGCATACATTCCAGGGTCCTAAGAGAACAGAGAACTGAACTGACAGTCCTGCTCAGTGAGTCCCTAGACACTAGAGTGGTCCCAGAGGACTGGAGAAGGGCAGATATTATCCCTCTACACAAGAGCGGTAGTAAAGATGATGTAGGGAGCTACAGGCCAGTTAGTCTAACCTCTGTAGCCAGAAAGATAATGGCGACACTCCTCAAGGAAAGAATTGTGGAGTACCTAGAAGCCATGGGGGTGTTGGATCCCAGGCAACATGAGTTCACAGCAGGACGGTCCTGTCAAACTAATCTAACAGATTTCTTTGGGTGACAAAGACAGTAGACGGGGGGGGGGGCAGTGGCAGTAGATATTATCTACCTAGATTTTAGCAAAGCCTTTGAGACTGTCCCACATAGGAGACTGGTCAACAAGCTAGGTAGCCTGGGGATGGAGCAGCAAGGTGGTAAACTGGACTGGAAACTAGTTGAGGGACAGAAAACAGAGGGTCGTGGTAAACAGAACCCAAACAGAGGAAAGGGAGGTGACCAGTGGGTACCTCAAGGGTCAGTTCTGGGGCTGGTCCTCATCAATGTCTTCATTAGTGACACTGCAGATGGGCTAGAGGGAAAGGTTTTCCTGTTTGTAGATGACACAAAAATCTGCGACAGGGTGGATACCCTGGAGGGGGTGGAAAGGATAAGTAAGGACTTGGAACGGCTGGAGAGATGGTCAGAGGAGTAGCAACTAAGGTTTAATGCAAAGAAGTGCAACATCATGCACGTGGGGAGCAGAAACCCTGAAGCAAGCTACAGGTTGGGGGAGAGCTGCTGGCAGTTACTAAGTAGGACAGGGACTTGGGGGTCATTACCACAGATAACCTGAAGGTTACAAGGCAGATGGCCAGGATGGTGGGGAAGGCCACTGGGATGCTGGGGTATACTGGAAGGGGAATCACAAGTCGAAGGAGGTAAGTAATAGTTTCACTGTACAAGATCCTGGTGAGGCCTCACCTTGAGTACTGTGTCCAGTTCTGGAGGTCACACCTTCGTAAGGACATTGACAAAATAGAGACATGCAGAGGACGGCAACCAAAATGGTGAAGGGTCCACATCACAAGCCTTAAAAGGAAAGAGTCAGAGACCTCAATTTGTACATGCTGGAGCAAAGGAGGGAGAGAGAGGTGACATGATAGAAATGTTCAAATACCTCAAGGACATGAACAAGGTGAAAGGGGACAACATATTCCATTTTAAAAGTAGTGCCAGAACAAGAGGACATGACATGAGACTGATGGGTGGCTGCATAAGGAGAAATGTCAGGAAGTTCTTTTTTTATGGGGCGGGTGATGGATGCATGGAATAGCCTGCCCCAGGAAGTGATGGCTGCCTGTAAGGTGACAGGTTTCAAACATGTGGGACAGGAAGAAAAAATTACTTACTACAGTAATCTTGTTTCTTCCAAGGACATCTTACAGTATTCTGGCATACGCAGTATGGTCTCACCATAGGACTGCCCCGGAGTTGAAATGGTTACTAGAACCTATGCTAACGATGGAATGCTAGGCTTGAGCTCAGTTTTCAAACCACTGTCCCTGGAATACATCCTGCAGCCGTCAGATTCTTAAGAAGCATGAATAATAACAAGCTATCTAAACTATCCTAATAAATAACTAGCACCTCCCAAAAACCAAACAATCCCCTTCTAATTAAGAGTGTGGGCATCCCTAAGACTCAAGTCACAGATGCCCCAAGAAGAAGCAACTCACAAGTTTCAAACAGCATGGGCAGCTGTAGTTCAGGAGCTCAGAATACAGGAAGATTCCCTTGGAAGAAATGAGATTACTGTGGTAAGTAATTACTTCTTCAAACCTCAGGAAATCTTACTGTATTCTTACATATGCAGACTACCCAAGCAGTACCTTTGGAGGAGGGCAGAAAACCTATTTAGCAAACAGGCTCTGCAGTACTGCTGTGCCAAATCTGGCATCACTTCTGGCCTGGCTATCCAGGCTATAGTGTTTGGTAAATGTGTGAACAGTTTTCCAGGTAGTTGCTTTACAAATTTCCAGCAAAGGAATATCTCTTGCAGCTGCTATAGAAGCAGCTGTACCCTTTGTAGAGTGGACCCTAAGGCCCACAGGGGTTCTTTGCCTACCTTGCTGTATCAGAATTGAATACAGGCAACAATCCAGCGTGCAATAGTCCTCTTTGAGGCAGGCTTACTCTTTCTCACTTCTCCATAGGTCAGGAAGAGCGTGATCCAAGAAGTAGCTGTTAGCCCTCTTGACATCCAGGCTATGCAGCCTACGCTCCCCTGAACTGGAATGGTCAGTGAAAAAGACTGGCAAAGTGATGGACTGATTCAGGTGAATGTCTGACACCACCTTAGGGAGAAACTTCCTGTTAGTCCTGAGGACGACCTTGTCCCTATGGACTGAAATGTAGTTTGGCTCTGTGGATAAGGCCTTGAGCTCACTGATTCTCCTAGATGAGGTGATAGCTATCAGGAACACCGTTTTCCATGTCACATATTTAAGCTCTTCTGAATACCTGGGTTCAAAAGGTGGCTGCATTAATTGGCCAATGCATATACTGAGGTCCCATGCTGGAACTGGCTCCCTGTGAGGGGGGATGAAAGTGTAACAGACCCTTGAAAAATTTTATGAATATCTGGTTCACAACCAGGGATGAACCCTTATCCGCTGAGAGGTAGGCAGAGGAAGCTGTCAGGTGCACCTTAAGGGTAGATGTCCTAAGGCCGAGGGAAAGAAGGTGTGCCAGATAATCCAAAATGACTGGCAAGCCAGCCTGGCTACAGTCTATCTGTTTTTGCTGGCACCAAATAGAAAATCTCTTCCACTTAGAGGTGTAAGTTTTCTCAGTAGAGGGTTTTCCAGAAACTCTGAGGACCTCAAGAATCCCTTCAGAGAGGTGTAGATTAGCATACTCCATGTCCTAAAGAGCCAAGTCTTGAGCCTGAGGGACTGGAGATTGGGGTAAAGGATTCTGCCCTGTGAGGAGGTCAGCAGGTTGTGCCTCCTGGGGAGGGAGATTGGTCTGGATATTGACAGAGTTAGGAGCAGTGAATACCAGGGCTGCCTGGCCCAGTCTAGAGCAATGAGGATCACTGTCACTGGCTGAACCCTGAGCTTGTTCAATGCTCTGAGCAACAGGGGAAATGGAGGGAAGGCATACAGAAACTTCCCTGTCCAATCCAACAGCAGTGCATCTAGAGATGCTGTGCCCATTGCAGGAGGTCTGCAACAGAATTGTGGCAGCTGGTGATCATTTGGGGCTGCAAAGAGGTCCACCTCTGGGGTGCCCCACCTTCTGAACACAACTTGCAGGATCTGCTTGCTTAGTGACCACTTGTGGTGATTCTGGTTGATCCTGCTGAGGGCATCCGCAAGGACATTGTCCTTCCCTGGGAGATGAACTGTTGAGAGGGAGATCCCCAGAGAACAGGCCAAATTCCATACCTTCATGGCCTCTGTGCACAGGGGGAATGATCTTGTGCACTCTTGCTTGTTGATGTAGTACACTGTGGTTGTATTGCCTGTTCTGACTTGAACCACCTTGCCTAAAGCATTGAGGCAAAGAACTGAATGCCTAGGTAGACTGCCCTGAGTTCCAGCAAGTTTATGTGGAGCAGAGACTCCTGCTGGAACCAAGTACCGTGTGCTGTGTGCTCCCCCAGGTGGGCACCCCACCCTAGGAGGGAGGCATCTCTTGTAAGCACTGCGGATGGTGGGTGCTGAAGGAAAGGCACACCCTCTCTGAGGTTGTCCTTTTCCTGCCACCACTGGAGTGCTTGAAGAAAAGTTCCCAAGACTGGCAACATTTTTGAAAGGGAATCCCTCTTCTGTGACCAGTGAGATCTGAGATGGAATTGGATGTCTCTCATCTGGAACCTGGCACTGTTGCTGCTGACGCAGCCATGTGTCTTAACAGCTGGAGAAAGTACCTTGCTGGTCTAGAAGTTGCAGCTGGAATGAGCTGGCCAACTGTACCTGGCTGCCCACCCTCCCCTGAGGGAGAAATGCCTTTCCCCTTAGTGTGCCCAATTCTGCTCCTATAAATTCCAGGAGCTGAACTGGTCTCAGCACTGACTTGTTTTGGTTTACCAGGAAGCCTAAGGACTGCAGGGTAGTCTAAGTGGTGATCAGAGAATCTCTGGCCAGCTGGCATGACTGACCTACCACTAGCCAATCGTGCAAGTATGGGAAGACTAACTCCCTGCCTCCTTAAGTGTGCTACCACTACTGCTAGGCACTTTGTAAACACTCCTGGAGCACAAGTCAGGCCAAAAGGCATAGCTCTGAACTAGTAATGGCCTGAAGACAATCTGAACCTGAGGTACTTTCTGTGGGATTGCCTGACTAGAATGTGGAAGTAGGCATCCTTTAGGTCCAGGGATGCCAGCCAATCTCCCTGCCTGAGTATAGGGAGAATGGTAGCCAAAGTGACCATTATGAACTTTGGTTTTGTCAGATGTCTGTTTACATTCCTGAGATTCAGTATGGGTCGCCACTCCGCTGTTATTTTTAGAGTGAGAAAGTATCTTGAGTAGAGTCCCTTTCAGGCCAAGGGGACGGGCTCCACTGCCTTCTCCTGAAGGAGTCTTGCTACTTCTGCCTCCAATAAGACTGCTTTTGATGGGGTGGCAGGTCTGAAAACTCTTGCCTTCAGCCTAGGTGAGACCTTAAAGCTGAGTGCAAGGCCCTGGCTCACTACCTCCAGGACCCACTTGTCTGTGGTGATGGATTTCCAAGCCTGAAGGTAGTGAGCCAGTGGGGAGGTGACCCTGGCAGACCCCTCGAGGTCTGCTTTGCTTGTGCACTTGACTGAGGACTGGGGCCAGCTCGACTGCTGCCCCTTCTGTCCCTCCCTCTGAAGTACCCTCTCTGAGGCGGATAAGCTGGGAAAGCCCGAGTCTGAAAGAAAGGTCTGTAGTGGGTTCTACCCCTACCCTCTTTACTCTGGTACTTCTGGGGTGTTGCTGCCTTTTCCTTAGCAGCAGCACTCTTGTAAGCCACTTTGTATTCGTCCATCTTTTTCATGTAGGCCTCTGTCTGCTTACCAAAGAGAGATGTAGGCTCACAAGGGAAATACAAGGCCTTCGCCTGGGTGTCCTGGGATAGATTAGTGGCCCTTAGTCAAGCCAATCTCCGCAGGGACACTGAAGTTGCCATCAGTCTGGCTGCAATGTCACTGGCATTCACTGCCATCTGAAACTGGTATTTGGAGGCCTCTATGCCCCTTTTCACAGACAAGGCTAGGTCAGATGCCATGGGGACAGGGCAGGCCTTAGCAATGTCCAAAACTGTATTCCAGAGACTTTCCTGGCATCTGTAAACATAGGCCATATGTAAGAGGCCTTTCTAATGGCCAGAGAAGAACCCAAATAAGACTTCTTGGCCATAGAGTCCCTTTTCCTAGAATCTTTACCAGGCGGATGTGATGCCAGGGGAATGCCTGCCTTATCACATGCAGCAGCTTGCACCATCTCTTCATGACTGGGATGCCCAAAAAGGAATTCAGCTCCTGCCTTGGCCACCCAGTATTTCCTTTCCATCTTTTTGTCCACTGGGGGAATGGAAGTAGGGGTTTGCAAAATCCTAGTGCCTTGTCTCTTTAGGGACTTATGGATGGATAGCAGCAACCCCTTAGTTGCTGGAACATCCATCATTTCCATGTAATCTGGCTCCTCCTCCTCTGTAGATTCCTGAGTGGAGAGGTCCAGAGGCTGTGCCACTTGCTTCATCAAAGTAAAATGTGAGGTAAAATACCCAGGTCCCTTATCAGGGGTATCAGGGTGTTGAGGATCAGGGGAAACATTCAGTTCAGGGGGCTCCTCAAAGTCCTCCTCATCATCATCATCCCCCATCATCATTGCCATAAATGTCAGGGTAATGTTCAAAGGAACTGGGAACTGAGGAGGAGCCCGTAGTTTGAACCGATGGTTGCTGTGAACCAAGTCGCAGAACCGGAACCAAAGTACCAGTTTGCAGCGACTGAATTATTCTGATGGCATTAGCAATCTCCTCGGCAGTAGAAACCGATGGGGTTTGTCGGTTGCGGTTCCTTCCCCGAGTGCTTTTACTACTACTTCTTTTTAGCAGATGTTGCCAGTTCAGCGATAGTCACTGTTCTCTTTCTTCCCATGGAAACTTCACCTTTGTCAGAGGGCTGTTCATCCGGTTCCTTGGGTTTTTCTTTAGAGTAAGGAGTCGGTTTATCCAAGGCCGGGTCAGCAGAATATTCTACCATTATTTTCCCTCAGTCTGTTCAATCGCCTATCAAGCATCAACTGGGGAAAATGTTTACAAATTTCAGTCTGTGTTCAAGTGGTCAAACCATAGGCAGAAGACACAAATTAAGTGCGGACCAGCTTTAGCAAATGTTCACCACACACTGTGCAATGCTGAAAATGTGCGGGGCCAGTTCTTTTCTTGGGTTGTGACATAACATAAAAAAACCCCAACAACTGGGTTTCTCAAAGCCAGATGCCCACACTTACAAATTAAGACTTTTCTGGTTCTTCTCTTTCGCAGGGGGCTAGCTGCACATTTGAGCAGACTAGAAAGACCATGAGGCCTGTTTCTGCTGGCAGATTTGAATGTTCATTTTTTTTTTTTTTTTTTTTTTTTTGCGGCCGGTTCAGCGACCTAAGCAAGAACCAAGAGTTACTCTGGTTCACAGCACCAGAGAAGCCAATTTTCAAGAAGTTTTACCCAAGAAGATATAAACAAAAGTTTGGTTTCTTCCCGGTTGCTAGGAACCAGCAAGAAACCAAAAACTTACCGAAACAACACTAAATCTAGACTAATCTACCTGTAATACCAAGGACAGTGCTTTAAAAACCAAAAATAATCTGTACTTTAAAAAAAAACAAGAAAATAAAATCTTCAAGAAAGACGAAGGAGAGCTTTCCAATGCATCTTACTTAGGCAAGCGGAGTAAAGAATCCGACGGTTGTAGGATGTATTTTAGGCACAATGGTTTGAAAACCGAGCTTGAGCTTAGCATTCCATCATTAGCATAGGTTCTATTAACCATTTTGGCTCCAGGGCAGTCCTGTGGCGAGACCATACTGCATATATCAGAATACTGTAAGATTTCTTGGGGTTTCAATAAAGGAATATTAGAGATAGGAAGAAAAAGTTAAAGCCAAATGACCAGATAGGGTCACTGGCCGCTTCGTCAGGTAGCATAAACAGGAAGAGTGGATGGGCCTGACAGCCCTTATCTGCCGAATGCGTCTATGTTTCTAAGTGTGTGTGTGTGTGTGGGGGGGGGGGGAGAGACAAAAAAATCAATATAAAATCCTGTCTTCCAATTCCTCTGTCTCTCTGGGGTGAAATACTGACACTCGTTTACAGACTCATTTTCTAGTTTCTTTCAGGACAGTCTTGGTCCAACTTTCCTCTGTATGTTATCTGCAGTCTCACTGGCATTAACTGGGAGTGGACTACTTCCAGCCTTTGTAGCTGTTGCTGCACTCAGGCTGGCAGCAGGAGATAAATACAAGTTACTCACCTGTAAATTACAGTTATATAAAAACTTACCATAACAGTAGATCTTCTAGGAGCTCTTGCAGCAGGCTATTACCATAAGGACTAAAGTGGCAGGTGCTAGGACCCCACGGATAACTTCTAGCTGGCAGTATACAGTGAGGGACCACCCCCCTGATGTCAGCCGACCCTCGACATCACGTATGGTATAAAGGGGGAGGTCCCCCCGCCCAACCTCATTCTCCCACTGGAGACCCTGGCAAAAGGTACAGAGAATGGAGAACCAAGGAGGTTCCTCCTAACAGAGGAATAGCATAAGGTAACCATAATGGAGAAACAGTCCCCAAGGGAGATGGCGGGAAGGAAAGCAGAAGCTGCTGCAAGAGCTCCTCTCGAAGATCTACTGTTACGGTAAGTTCTTACGTAACTGTACTATCTTACTTCAGGGGGGCTCATGCAACAGGCTATTACACAGAATCACAGAAATCTGACGGCAGAAAAGGACCTCTCTGACCCATCGAGTCTGCCCCTTAGCCCCCCAACCCCTTATGTCTGTCCCACACCCTCTTGAATCCCTCCACCATTTTGGCCCCCACCACCTCCTCAAGTAGTTTATTCCAGGGCTCTACCACCATCTCCGTGAAGTAACACCCCCTCACAGTGCCCTTAAACCTTCCCCCTACTAATCTATGACCATGACCCTGAGTTTTAGCACCCACTTTCTTTGTAAATAAGCTCCCATTCCTTGCTTTATTAATCCCTTTCACATACTTAAGTTTTTGTCATGTTCCCCTCTCCCTACCATAAGGGCTGAGTCCCAAGCAGTAAAAAGACGGATCCCAGTCAGCTGGGAGGAGGAAGTCAGGTTAGGGTTCTCATGAGAGAAGGTCCTACAGGACAGTGAGTCCAAAACCTGCCCTACACCTAGAGGCAATATCCAAACTGTAGAGCTGAATGAAAGCATGGACAGAAATCTATGTGGCAGCTGCACAAATATCAGCAGCTGACACATTACTCAGGGACGCGAAGGAGGCAGCCATGCCCCTGGTAGAATGGCCTTTAACCAGGCCCAGTAAAGGCCTGTTGTACTTGTGATAACAGTAAACAATGCAGTTAACCAACCAGTTGGACAAGCATTGCCTGGAAACAGAAATCCCTTCTCTACTGGGGGCAAAAGAAACAAACAACTGATCAGACTTTCTGATGGCTCGGGTGCGATCCACATAGTAACAAAGCACTCTGTGAACATCCAGAATATGAACTAAGGCCTTCCCTCGATTGGAATAGATGAGCAGATGGATGTCTTGATTCAGAGTAAATTCAGACAACACCTTAGACAAAAACTTAGGATTCGTTCACAAGGACACCCTGTCCTTGTGGAAAACCAAATAAGGCTCTTTACACATCAGAGCATGAAGCTCAGAAATCCTCCAAGCAGAAGTAATAGCAACTAAAAACAATGCTCTCCATGACAGAAAGCATAGCTCGCAACTTGCGGCTGGCTCAGATGGAGGCAAAGTAAGCTTTTCCAAAACAAACAGAAGATCCCAGGGAAGGATCGGATCCCTAATCGGAGGCTTCAGATGCAGGATACCCCACAAAAATGTGTGGGAAAGAGCCAGCTGGGCAAGAGTCTTGCACCCATGGTATGCAGAGATGGCAGAAAGGTGCACCTTAAGGGAACAGTAACTCAGACCAGAGTCCGAAAGGGAAAGGAGGTACTCTAGAATCAGATGCTCTGGACAGGAGAAAGGATCCAGATGTTGAGCGGTGGCCCACAGGCAGAACCGCTTCCATTTCATAACATACGTGGCCCTGGTGGGAGGCTTCCGAGCAACCACTAGGACATCAGCCACCCTGAAGGAAACCCCAAAATGGGCAACTGCTAAGTCTGCAGGAGCCACACATGAAGATGCACTGATCTGAGGTTGGGTGGACCAATGTGCCCTGTTTCTGGGAGGTCAAGTCTGTGGACAGGGGGCAGAGGAATCGAAGGCTCCACTGCTAATTGCTGGAGCAGTGGAAATTATATCTGGTGTGGCCAGAAGGGAGCTATCAGGATCATGTCCACTTCTTCAGACTGCAACTTGAGAAGGACTCTCTGCAGTAACAGAAAGGGACAGACAATGCGTATCGCCAGAAAACTCCAGGCCCTGGATCTAGCCAGTAAGAACTGGGTATTTTTGTGTTGAATGGGGATGCAATGAGATCCAATTCCGGATGGCCCCACCTGACAAAGAGGTCTTCAACCATGGAGGGAAGAAGTTCCCATTCATGTGCCTTGGACCGAGACCTGCTTAGGTTGTTGGCCAAAGTGTTGTAAACACCTGGAACATGTACAGCCATCAGTACCAGGTGATGCTCTATGGCCCAATATCAGACTCTCGTGGCTCCTCTGCGGAGGGGGTAAGAATGTGTTCCCCCCTGCTTGTTTATGTAGAAAACCATGGATCTGTTGTCTGTCTGGATCAACAGATGGCCTGGGAGCAGGTTCGTCTGAAAGGCCTGCAGAGCAGACAGAATTTCCCATATCTCCAAAACACTGACGTGGAGATGCTGTTCCTGCAGGGACCAAGTCCCTTGGGTTGGATGGTCTGCCAAGTGTGCACCCCAGCCCTGGCCTGACACATCTGTAGTCAGGATCTGGCAAGGTGACTTTGTCCTGAAGGAGACCCCTTTGGAAAGGTTGGGGGTATCCTGCCACACGCCAAAGTCTGTCACATGGGGTTGGAGACTAGGATCATCTGCTCCAAATCGTCCGTGCGTTGATTCCATTGGACCTGGAGGTTCCATTGTGGTACCCTCATGTGAAGGCGTCTCAGAGTGACTGTCGCAATGGCCACCGCCATGAGTCCAAGTCTCAGGGAGGACCTGGTTGGGACTTGGCGAGATGAAGACACCAGTTGAGCCTGTGCCTGTAGGCGGTCTGCCCTGTCTGGGGGCAAGTCCAAGACAGCACCTATGTATTGAAGTCTTTGACTTGGCCAAGGGGAGAATTGGGGAGACTGAGAGTGATACCCAGGTCCCAAAACAGAATGAAAGTGGACTCCATGGTGCTGATGAGGCGATCCCTGGTGGAAGCTATCAGAAGCTAGTCCTCTAGGTAATGGAAGACATAATGGCCATTTCTCCTTAGGGCTGCAGCCACCACAGCTGGGCACTTCGAAAAGACTCAGAGTGCTAAGGGTAGGTCGAACAGCAGATCCTGAAACTGGTAATGGTTTCCTTGGAAACAGAACTGCAGAAACCTCCCTGTGGGTTAATATACCAGAATGTGGAGATAAGTGTCCTGCATGTCTAGTGAGCAAAGTCAGTCTCCCTGATGGAGAAATCAAAGACCTAGCAAAGTGACCATCCTGAAGTGTTTGTACTCGATGTACTTGTTCAGGTGGCTGAGGTCTATGACGGGACGCAGGTCTCCGGTTTTCTTTGGAACCAGGAAAAAGTGAGAATAAAATCCCTTTCCCCCTCTGTGTCGGTGGGCCAGGCTCTATGGCCTGTTTCCACAACAGCCCTAGAATCTCTTCTTGAATGAGGGCTATGTGGGACTGAGGGCAAGGGAGGGTGGTCTTGGGGCATCTCCAAGAATTATATTACATGTCCTTTTTCCACCAACTGGAGAGCCCACTGATCTGAGATTATTCTGAGCTACCCCTCAATATACCGGGAAAACTGGCCCTCTCACTGCCCCCCCCACCCCTTCCCGCAGTGTCTCAGCTGGGAGTCTGGTAAAAAGTCATGCCGAGGAGGAGCCAGGGACTGGAAGAGCGGCCTGGGAGGTTCTGGGGGCTCTAGGAGCTGGATCTCCAGCAGCCTGGTTTGTTGCTTTATGCTTGAAGGCACCCCTCTGCTGCCTGCCCTTGTGTTGCTGGCCAGCCTGCTGATGAAAGGACTGGTGCTGGGTGGATTCTGCTGAGAATGGTACATGGTCTGCACCGAGTATACTGCCTTACCTAACTCTTGAAGGCGAGTGATCATATTTTGTGAATCCTCACTAAAAATGACAGGTCTCCAGAAAGGGGCATCCAGGATTTTGGACTGGATGTCAGGGGCAAAGCCCAAGATCCTCAGCCAGGAGTAGCGTTGTATGCAGACTCCTGTAACCTCTGCACTGCCGGCAGAGTCTGCCGAGTTGTAGGCTACTCGGAGGATGGGAGTGCCCACATCCGAGCCCGACTCGAGGACATGCATCAGCTCAGCTTTGCTACTGTTGTCAGGCTAAGCTTGAAACATTTCAAAAGCCTTTTCCCACAGTGCATTCTGGTACTGGACCATGTGGGTCAAAAAGTTCAGGGAATAGACAGTTCCAGTGGCTGACGTAAAGACCTTCTTGCCGAACTTGTCCATTTACTTGGAGTCTTTGTCAGGAGGCTGGTTACTGAGGTGCCATGGCCACTTAGAGCAGTCACGGGCAGCAGTAATAACCACTGTATCAGCCTCAGGGTGCTCTCTGTGAAAGGGTTCCTCCCCAGAAGTATACAGGTGATCTGTCTTCTTGGACATCATTGGAGTTGAGGAAGGGTGCTTCCAGGCAGCCCTGTTAACACCCTTGAAGGAGTCAATAAGGTGAGGAACTGCCAAGGGCAGTGTCTCTTTCCAGAGAAACTGGGCCAGCTGGCGTTGCTCTAGATCCAATTCCTCCGTGTCCCAGCTTATTATGGTCTGGATGTGTCGCATGACATCCAAGAATGTGGGATCATCAGGAGGTGACCAAGGGGTGTCTTTGGGCTCCTCCGGTTCCAAAGGAACAAAAGAATCCTCAGACTTCTACGAAGAGGAGGAAGAGGAATGCCTCCCAGACTCACTGGATTCTGGAGAAGGAGAGGCATATGCCGGTGCTTATGTCAGTGAGTTGTGGGACGCAAGTCACTGGCCCCATCTGGTTGTCGGGAAGGCTCCCTAGGGAGAGGCTTTGGGGTATCCTTAGGGGTCTCCCTGGGCTTATGAGGGTGGAGAGGAGGATCCCTAGGAAGAGTAGAGGGTCTCATCGGCGCTTCCTTAGTTTTAAAGAATTTCCACCAGGCCATGAAAAGAGCGCTAGAATCTGCAGGCAGATTCTAAGGTGTGGCAGGAGTGACCGGCATCTGGGGAATAGGCACTGAAGGCCCCGGTGTCGGTCCTGAGGGAGGCGGCAACCCGGTGTTGGTCCCTGAGGGGTCGGGTTGTCAGACATTGGTCCAGGAAACAAGACTGTATCTGACGTCAGTCCAGCTGGAGTCGGTAGACCAGATGTCAGTCCCTCTGGCGTCGGTGACTGAGGGATGGGCAACAGTGGAGGAGATGTCGCTGTGGAGGTCGGCATTTGAATGTACAGGTATAGACTGGTGTCTGTCTGGGAATCAGCCGGGGCTGGTTTTAAAGCAGAAGCTTGTATAGGGGAGCTTGCTCCTGAGTGGGGCAGAGGCGTCACTCTCTCTGGGGAGGTGAAGGCATGTTCCTGGCATCGCTGAGTGGCGCTGGACCCTGGAGTCAAGACTGACTTAGCAGACACCTTGACTGGGGGGACGTCAGGCAAAGACCCGCCGCCTGAAAAACCAGTCGAGTCACCAGACTGAGGCCTTGTTGGAAGAATGGGCCTGAGCTTCAGGGTCTGAGAGGCTGAGGACGAAGTCCTGAGCCCCGAACCCCCCCCCCGCCAGAAATAGAGATGAGGATGGGAGGCTTCACCACTGAGAGCCTGGAAGGAGTAAGGGCTGCCTTGGTGGAGGAGGCCGACCTCCCACGGGGGAACGACCTCGGGTCAGTCGCGGACTTAACCGGGGACATAAAGTGGGAGGCCAACCAGGGTTTGTCCTTTTGTTTGTCCCAATGCTTATGCTTGCCACTGGATTTCTTTTTTGAAAAATATGTGGAGACCCCAGAGGTCAGGGAAGATGAGGTACTCTTTCCCTGGAGCTCTTTCTACATCGCAGTTAGCTGTTTCTGCAGCAAGAAGGCTTTCAGGACAGGAACTCCCATGCGTATGTTTTCAACCTGGACCGACTTAGGCTTTCGGCCAGGACGTTTTGGATGCCTGGAACATGGACTGCCGTTAAAACCAGGTTGTGTTCTATGGACAAATGCCAGACTCTCATGGCCTCCCAGCAAAGAGCTATGAATGAGTCTCGTCTTGCTTGTTGATATAAATAGACTATCGACATGATGTCCATCTGAATCAAGAAAGGACCTGGAAGGAGATGAGTCCGAAAGGCCCGAAAGGCACGGAAGATTACCCACATCTCGAGCACACAGATGTGGAGATGCTGCTCCTGCTGAGACCAAGTCCTCTGGGTCTGACAGTCTGCCAAGTGAACGCCCCAGCCCAGACAGGACGCATCTGTCATGAGAATTGGAGTGGGAGATTCTGCCCAGAAGGGGACCCCCCCTTTGAGGAGGTTGGAGGGGTTCATCCACAGAGACAGCATTTGCTGCACAGGGCTGGAAACTAGGACTCCCTGTTGCAAATCGTCCATTCCTTGGTCCCATTGAACCCATAGGGCCATTGAGGCACCATCATGTACAGGAGGCAAGCGGAACAGTAACAATAGCTTTTGCCATATGCCCCAAGAACCTGAGGAACTACTTGGTTGGGACTTGTCAAGACGAGGACATCAAGTGGGTCTGTGCTCTCAGGTGTTCTGCTCTGTCTGGAGGCAGGAAGGCCTTGCCGTGAGCTGAGTCTAAGAGTGCACCGATGAACTGCAGTCTTTGACTTGGTGAAAGGGAGGACTTCAGAAGGTTCATGGTAATTCCCAACGTTCAAAACAAACTGAAGTTGATTTCCACTGTCCGGAGCAGCTAGCCTCTGGAAGGGGCTGTGAGAAGTCAATCGTTGAGGTAGGGAAAGACGTAAAGACCCTGTCTCCTGAAGGCCACTGCCACTACTGCCAGACACTTGGTGAATACCAGAGGTGCCGAGGAGAGGCCGAAGGCAAGGGCCCTGAACTGGTAATGGTTCCCCTGGAAGCAAAAGCATAGGAACCTCCTGTGAGGTCGGAACACTTGGATGTAGAGGCAGGCATCCTGCATATCCAGGGAGCAGAGCCAATCTTCTTGATGAAAGAAGGGAAGAAGACCCTGAAGGGTAACCATCCTGAAGTGTTTGTATTCTATAAAGAGATTCTGGTGGCTGAGATCTAAAATTAGTCTCAGATCGTTGGTCTTCTCTGAGACCAGGAAGAAATGGGTATAGAAACCCTTTCCCCTTTGTTTTGCAGTAACACATTATGGCTTTTTTGCTCAGCAGTGCCTGGATCTCATCCTGGACAAGGGCAATGTGATCTGGAGGACAGTGGAAGTGCAAAGGAGGATTGTCCAGGGGTATCTCTCGGAACTTGAGGGTATGTCCCCTACCAGCTGAAGCACCTACTGGTTGGAGGTAATTCTGCGCCAACTGTCCAGATAAAGAGAGAAGCGACCCCCCCCCCCCCAACACCGCCTTCCCCAAAGACTCTGCTGGGGTCGGGGTGGGGGGTCGGGCAAGGAGTCATGCTGAAGAACCTGGGATGGGCAGGGCAGCAGGGAAGGCCCTTGGGGCTCTAGGGACTGAAGCTCCTGTCATGTGGGAGGGGCTTTACGTTTGAAGGCTCCTCTGGACTGCTGTCCCCGGGACTGCTGACACTGGTTTCTCTGAAATGGCTGACGCTGCTAGGGTTTAGGCTGAGATTGGTATAATGAGTGTATCATCTTCTCCTTGGATGATCAAGCGAATGGGATCCTTCCATCAGCTCAAAGGACACACGAAAGGTGGTTTCTGTGGCTCAGGGTTCTGCTGATCAGTTACAGCCATGGAGGAAGAAACAGTTTGGGCCATGGCACATTCCTCCTCTGTTTTGACCTTCTTGCCACTTCACCTGTGTGCGTCATTTTCCAGTGCTTTCCTGGAGCTGTGGTAGTCTCTCCTTAGTTATGAGGATGATCCCTTGGGCCCTAAAAAGCCCCAAAAGTTGAAGGTCTCCAAAGACAAAGAGACCAAGTAATGGTCTCACTGATGCTCATGGGATCACGAGCGCTCTTGGGGCTCTGATTCCTGAGCTTCTTCAGAGCTCAGGACTTTGAATTTGGTTGCCGGCTCCACAGTACCACTGTTGGGCCAGTTGGCCATGGATCAGATCAACTCTGGCCAAGATCTTTCTTGAGTCAGCTGAGCTGACCCTTTCTTCAGAGGAGGTTGACACCTCTCTCTCTCTCACTCTCAAACTCTGGTTCTTTCAGGAGGGATGGGGCAGGACACTGTTCCATTGCCTCCCACTCCAGAGCTCAATGACACAAAGGGTAGGTCGGCAATTGCCGATCTTCTCTGATCTCCATCAACGGTCCCCCCCCCCACCTTTGATTAAGGTCCAGCTCTGGTAGTCCAGACTCGGGCAGCCCCTGCTGTTCTCTACACTCGTACTGTAAGTTCTTGGGTGAGGGGCACTGCCCCTAGTCCTCAGATGAAGAGAGGCACCAGTGTAGACTGCGTTGGTGCTACGAGGAGTTTATGAGGCAACAGCTCCTCTTCCTGGGTGAAGCCACCCCTGGCACTCAACCAGGTAAATATGGTGCTGCCATCACCGGAGATGCAGCAGCCCCACCCCCCGGGCAGGAGACATTTCAGAGGGTCCTAGTGTGGCCCACGGTCCTGGTGTGGATCTCCGTGGTTATGAGCAGAAGGTGTTGCGATCTGATCTGCGCTCCTCGTGCATTTACTGCCTGGGCCACCAGCATGACGTCCAGACCTGTGATTTTTGTCACACCTTTTTGCCATTGACTTTTGAGGATCACCCAACCTGCTTACTCCTTGGATGACTGGAAAAATGAAAACCGCACTCCAGGCTTAAGAGAATATTCCACTTTACTTGATAAATTCAGATATAAGAATTTTTTAACAATTACAGGGTTACATACCGGTGAGTCAAAAACAGCCCAGCGTTTCGAGATCACAAGGACCTCTTTGTCAGGGTCACAAGGACCTCTTCATAAGTGGAATATTCTCTTAAGCCTGGAGTGTGGTTTTCATTTTTGCTGTATCGTCTTCAGGGCCTGGCCAGATTCCTGCAGGTGGGAGATAATGCTCTGGACATCCTCGCCAAAGAGTACCGACCCCCCTGAAAGGAGTGTCAAGGATTTTGGTCTGCACGTCCAGGGCAAAGTTAGAAACCCTAAGCCAGGAATGGTGGCAGATACGAATGCCTGGGGCCTCCGCCTGTCCGGCTACGTCAGCCGTATCGTAGGATTCCCTTGGTACATAATCCCTAATGTTGGACACTGACTTCAGTGGGGTCAACTGAGACTTAGTGGCATCATCTTGCAGGGTCTGCACCAATTCCAGAGCCTTATCCCATAAGGCATTCTGGTATTGTACCATGTGGGCTAGGAAGTTCAAGGACCAAGCAGCAAGTAGTGGAGGCGTAGACCTTCTTGCCCCAGAACTCCATCAGATGAGACTCCTTGTCTGGAGGGTGTGTGCTAAGGTGTCTGGGTCTCTTAGTAGGGTCATAAGCAGCGTTCATGATCACTGAATCAGCCAAAGGGTGCTCCCCATAAAAGGGCTTGTCCCTAGGGGCGTGGTAAAGCCTGTCTGCCTTCCTGGGCAGGGTCGGGGTGGAAGACTGGTGGTTCCAAGTGGCCTTGCTGACATCCTCAAAGGAGTCAATAAGGGGAGGAATGATCGTGGCAGAGTATTATTCTTCTTACGGAGGAAGGCTGCCAGTCATCAGCGTTCTGGGTCTAGTTCTTCCGAGTCTCAGTCCACGAGGGACTGAATGTGCCTCATGATGTCCAGGAAAGTTGGCTCGTCAGGAGGGGATATGGGGGTATCCCTAGGCTCCTCCGGGTCCAAGGGTAATCTGGAATCCTTTGAGTCCTCAGAGGAAGAGGAATCCCCCCCCAGATAGATCAGATTCTGGGACTGGAGTCAGTGGACGGTGATCTTTCTTACGCTTGTCCTCCTTGTCACTGGGAGACCGGAGAGTGGAAGTAAGAACCTGGACCGGTGAGGGCGAAGGTTCCCACGGAGGCAGGGTTGGAGACCTTTTCCAGGGCTCCTTATACTACATGAACTCCCACCAGTCTGTGAAGAGGACAGTGTAGTCCAAGGGCGGCAGGAGGGGAAGCAGCGCCGGGTGAGAAGGTGTAGTATCCCCAGGCATCAGTCTGAGGCTTCTCAGGATCCAGTGTTGGTCCCTGAATAACCAAATGACCGGATGACAGCTCCTGAGGCGAAGGGATAGCCGGCATTGGTCTCCAAGGACCCGGCATCTGTGTAGCAGGCGTCAGTTGTGGCTGTCTCGAAGGAGTGACCGGCGCCAGCTGAGGTTTAACCGACGATGGTGAAAGCATCGCCCGGGTCAACATCAGTGTAGCCGGTGCTGACTGAGGAGAAGCAGGCCAACACCAGTCAGGAGACACAGTCGACACAGCAGTAGCCTGCATAGGGGAGGGAGCCCCTGTCGGAGACAGTGGCATCGCCCTAGAGGAAGAAGTGAGCGCATGCTCCAGGCATCACTTGGAGGTGTCGGTCCCCGAACAGGGGACCGACCAAGGCAATGCCAAGACTGGAGGGGGGAGGACTGAGACCCACCAGCCAAAGAGCTGGTTGAACCACCTGGCTGAGAACCCACAGGGAAAAGGGGCCCGAGCTTCAGGGGCTTTTGGGCTGGGGACGATATCCGAAGCCCAGAAGAGACTTTGCCTGAGACAGTGATGAGGCCAGAGGCAGTGAGGGCTGCTAGTGAAGGAGGGACTGATCTCCCACAGGAGAAAGATCCAGAAGCGCCCGATGACTTGTGCCGTGACCTGGAGTATGAAGTCGACCGGGGCTGATCCCTGTTCTTGTCCTGGTGCTTGTGCTTCCCGCTCAACTACTTCTCTTTGTGGGAAGAAGTAGAAGCCCTGGAGGCCAGGGAGGAAGAAGAGCTTTTGCCCTGGAGCTCCTTCTCCATCATTGCCAACTTCTGCTGCAGAAGGAAAGCCTGAAGGGTAATTGAGCGGCATCTCCGTGTGGCCTGATTAAACTCCTGACAGTGCTGGCAGACTTCAGTGTCATGGTTAGGGCCTAGGCAGAGCAGGCACGAGAAGTGGCTGTCTTTAGCGGAATCTGCTTGCTGCAGGCACATTTCGTTCATCAGTCAGAAGGTGTTACTGGAGAAGAAGACATACAGGAATGTGAAAAAAATTAAAGATAAACTGTAAATTATGAAAATAAATAGTGGTCGAAATGCGACGAAAATTGCAGTCGACTAGAAGCAGGAGTCCATGCAGGTCCGAACTGTGCGGGTCAATGGCGGGAAAAGAACTGGGGATAGGCTGGGGGCCTGTCCCTTTTATACTACTGGCTGACGTTGGCATGCCGATGTCGGGAGAGGTCCCAGCTAGAAGTTTTCCGTGTGGTCCTAGCACCTGGCTGCTCAGTCCTTATAGTTACTGCCTGCTGCATGAGCCCACTCGCAATAAGATCTACAGTTACAGGCGAGCAACTTGTTTTTCTAGGGGCGTGGATATGGTGTACTATCCATACTTCTAGCAGACTCCTAGCATTTCTCAGGGAGGAAGGGGCAAGGCGTATACCTTCTATTTAGGGAAAGAGAGTGGAGAGCCAAGGACCCAAAACCAACATCCCGGAGTGATTCAAGGTTGATGTGGTAATGGGAGATGAATATGTGTGCTGACTTCCAGGCAGCAGCCCTGCAGATCTCTTGGATGGGGACGTAACTGAAAGCAGCCACTAAGGCAGCTGTATGTCCGGTGGAATGAGCCCAAAGCGAGGCTCCCTATCAGCCAACCTATAGCAGAGATTGATACAGATACAGGAGATTATCCACCTGCCAATCATCCGCTTTGCTGCTGGTCTGCTAGGTGCGGCTTCCGCATAGATGACAAACAGCTGGCAAACCTCTCCCTGAACTCCAGCCGTGCACTCCTTATAGTAGGCAAGCCGCTCTGCAGGTCCAGAGTATGAAGCCTGTGCCCGTCCTCTGAGGTGTGACTGATTAAGTACACCGGGAGATTGATGACCTGGTTAAGGAGAAACTCCGAGACCACCTTCGGAATGAACTTCGGATTAAGGTGAAGGACAACCTTGTCCCTGAGGAAGACCAGGTAAGGAGACTCCACTGAGAGCGACTGAAGCTCGCTGATCCTTCTGGCTGACGTAATGGCACCAGGAAGGCTGTCTTTCATGACAGGTGTGACATCTCACACCCGTGCTTCGGTCTGAATGGTTTGCCCATGAGCACTGGCAACAAGTGCCAAGGTGGTGGTGGTTCATGCACTGGAGAAGAAAGGTGGTCAAGGCCCTCAAAGAAGTGCCTGACCATCTTCTCCTGCATCACTGTTGGTATACCAGCCCATGCTCAATATGCAGAGATGGCTGCTAGGTGCACCCTGAGGGCTGTCGATCGAAGGCCCAACTAAAAGATGGACCACAAGTAATCAAGAATGCTAGCCACGGGACAGGACATGGGGTAAATTTCCTTGCTCTGAGACCAAATGGAGTCTCTCTTCCATTTGAAGGCACAGCATCAATGAGTCGACTCCTTCCAAGAGGCTTCAACTACATGGAGGACCTCATCAGACAGACCCAGAACTTGGAACTCTAGCTGCTCCAGAACCAGGCTGTCAGCTGCAGAGACTGACGGTCCAGGTGGAGGACCTTCCCCCGACGGCAGGTCTGGGCAAAGTGGCAGACACCATGGAGACCTACTGCTGAGGCTGAGGGGATTTGGGTACCAGAACTGGCGTGGCCAGTCCAGAGCCACCAGGATCATCCGTGCCCTGTACCTTTGAGCTTTGATCAGGACCTTGTGGATCAGAGGAAAGGGAAGGAAGGCATAAGGAGGTCCACTGCCTCATGAAGGCATCACCCTGCAGCATACCCTGCTGAAGAGGGTGTGCACAAAACAGCCTCAGCTTGGCGTTCTCCCAGGAAGCAAACAGATCCACCTGAGGGGTGCCCCACTGGGACAGCAAATGGTCTACTACCTCCTGATGAAGGGACCACTTGTGAGATGACTCACCCACTAGGCAAAGGGCATTCACCAGCCAACTGGACACGGAGGCCACATGACTGGCCAGCAGGTTGGCCTGGAGGCTGAGCACAAGCATTCAGATGTGGAGAGCTTCCATGCACAGAGGTAGGGAATGACTTCTGCCCTGATTGTTGAGGTAGTACATGATCATCATGTTGTCTGAACTGGATCTGGATGACCTGACTCTGGAGATGTGGAGTGAAGGCTGTCATGGCCAGGTGAACAGCTCAAAGCTACAGCAGATTGATGTGACATCGGGAATCCTTGGCGGACCATAGGCCGTAGACCCTGTGTTCCCCCAGGTGGGCACCCGACCCATCAGGGAGGCGCCGGTTGTTAGGGTGACCGTCGGCTCCGGGCAGACAAATGGTACTCCTTCCTAGCGATGTTCCAGGACCAACCACCAATGGATGGCGTCCCACACTGGCTGAGTCACCATGACTGGTTGGTCGAGGTGACCGTGGTGCTGAGACCACTGATGGGCCAGCCCCCACTGCAGGGAGCGCATTCTCCAGTGGGCCCAATGGACCACGCTGGTGCAGGCCGCCATGTAGCCCAGAAGGCATAGGAAATCCCTGGCAGGGCGCAACTACCCAACCTGAAATGATCGGGCAAAGGAGGAAAGATCCTCCCCCTGTCCACCGGGAGCCAGATTCCAGCTTGGCAGGAGTCGAGCTCTGCCCCAATGAAGTGAATCACCTCTGAGCGGACAAATTCTGACTTGGCCTTGTTGACCGGGAGACAAAGGCTCAAGCAGGTCTACAGGGCCAGGTCCCTGGACCATTTCACCTCCTCCTTGGAGGGACCTGCAGTCAGTCAGTCTCCAGGTATGGGTAAACCCGGACCCCCCAGTACCTCAGGAAGGCTGCAACTACTGCTATGCATTTGGTGACGACCCTAGGGGCTGAGGAGAGGCCGAAAGGCATGGCCTGAAACTCACAAAGGGTCTCCTTCACACAGAACTGGAGGAACTGCTGGTGGGATGAATAGAAGGGGACGTGAAAGAAGGCGTCTCTGAGGTCCAGGGAGTAGAGCCACATGTCCTGCTCCAGGGACGGAATGATCTGGGTCAGAGTGACCATCCTGAAGGTGTGCAACCTCAGAAACTAGTTCAGGTCACGCAGATCTAAGATGGGGAGCCAGCCCCTTGTCTATTTTGGAACCAGAAAGTATCTGGAGACAAACCCTGGGTCAGATGGTGGGTCTGGGACATGAACCACTATCTCCTCCTGGAGGAGCTGGGGAATGTCCTTCAAAGGGCAGACAGCATGTCTAAGGACACCACATCCTCCCGAAGGGTGTGGGCTAAGCTGGGCAGGAGAGCCTCGAACCCCAGAGGCAAGCCATGGTTGACCACTTCTAGGACCCACCTGTCCTTGGTAACACTGGACCAAGTGGAAAGAAAGTGGAGGAGTTGGCCCCCCCATGGGAGGACCCAGGGGAGACAGGACAGGCAGTGAAGGGGCAACCCCCAACCTGTCACTGGGCAGGCTTGGTGGCGGAGGCAGGGCCAGAGGAGGACGTGGCTGGACCTCAACTGCCAGACTTACAGACTAAGGAAGCGAGAGATTTAGGCCTGGGATGCCAGGCCTGCTGCTGCCCAGCTTGCAACTGGGATGGCTTGGCCATAGGGGCAGAGTACAGTCAAAAGGACGACTTCTGGAGTTTAGAGCACTTGATGCCCTTTTGGGCAGAGGTGATGGAGTCCAGGGTGGCATTGGATTTCTCAATCTTGGTGAGATGACTATCCACCCCAGGCCCGCCAGTGCCCAAGAAGGGAACATCCGCCAACTTGTGCTGGTTATCTGTCAAGAAGGTTGAGATCCTCAGCCATGCTCTGGGATGCGTAGCCATGGCTGCGGTCATGGACCTAGCACAGGAGTTGCCAATGTCTATGGCCATTTGGAGCTGCTGCTTAGCCACAGCATGGCCTTGACCCCGGACTTGCTTGACCATCACCTAAATGTCAGCCGAGAGCCGAGGGAGCACCTGGTCAAGGGTGCCCAACAAGGCATGGGCAAAGTGGGCTATGATTAAGGCCGAACTAGCGTGCCTAAGGCAGAGAGATGAAGCCGCATATACTTTTTTGGCCACATGATCCAACTTCTTGGATTCCTTGCCAGGAGGCTTGTCTGCGTGTCCGACACTGCCCATCTGCTGCAACGCAGAATCAGCGACCAAGCCTTCAGCTGAGGGGTGTTTGGTAAACCCACAGAGGGAACCCATAGGAACTGCAAACTTGCAGGCCATACAGGCTGACGGTGTGGGGCAGAAGGCTGGGCATTGCCAGAGCTCCAGTGCGGGCCCAAGACTGGTTTCAGCCACCAGGAAGGTGACTCCAGGGGAGTCGTCCTGATCAAGGATTTCGGTGAGAGGAAACTTAGCCCATTTCCGAACCGGCTCCAGCTGGATCCCCGTAGCCTCTGAAATAAGGTGGAGCACGGTCCCTAAGGAGGTAGAGTCACGGTTGGTCGACAAATCCTCCCCCGACTCCAGGTCAATAGGGTGGTAATGCATGGAGGAAGCCTCAGATTCCAAGGATTCGAAAACCAGCTGCCCCTCCCCAAATTACCCTGAGGTACAAGCTGGCCTGAGTGACTGTAACCAACAGCCATCAAGGAAGCCTGGAAGCAGTACTGGTGTTCTTAGGAGGGGGCCCGACCTTCGGCTGAATTGGCGGGGGTTCCACCAGAACTGGTGGAGAGGTCTGGAGCAGCCGAGATGGAACAGGATTGGGCAGAGGTGGTGGCAGCCAAGGGAGAGCCGGGGTAGCAGCCGGCATGGGTTTAGGCCCAGCACACAAAAGTAGATGCTGCCACATTAGCTCCTTGGAGCGCTGTCACAACTTGTGGTGGAGCTGATCCTCCGCCAAAGAGGAGAATTAGTGGTGGCACCACTTTCTTGAATGTCGAGAATGAAACCACCGATCCCAATGAGAGCTACTTGACTTCAAGCTGCGGGACTTTGATGGACCAGATGGCAAAGGGAGGCGGGAACCAGCGAGGGACCCTTGGGACTTCCAGAGAGCTCGGGGTCCCAAGGGTTAGGGATCGGCTCAGGAAGCTGATCTGACCTGCCCTGGGACTGGATAGCCAGGATCACAGTCCTGGAGAGGGAAGTATCCCCCTTGGCCTACAACAGTGGGTTGACCAGGTTGAGGAAAATCTTGACAGTCTGGTTGGCTCGCATCTTGAACGACAGGCCCAGTTGTGACACTGTTGGGCCAGTGGCCTTGACTGAAGCCGATTCATCGATGAATGTCATCGAAGCAGGAGCATGGGAATCCAAGGCCTGAGAGCGCTTGTGGTCCCACGACCTGTGACGTGACTTTTTAACTTTAGACTTAAGAGTCCTTCTTAAAAGATCTGGCCCATGAGAAGGGCCCTCCTTGAGGGTAGGAAGGAACTGGCATAAGTCCCAAAACACCCCAGTAAAAGAGGCACCTAAGCCCAGTGAAACCAGCACAGACACCAAAGAAGCGCCGACCGCGGCCTGGACTGCATCTTCCTTCAAAGCTGCTAACTGTTCGGCAGACCCCGCAGCTACAGAGACTGCCCAATGGGCGTCCTTGGACTGAACAGGAGGATCCCACTCATCCTGACGGCCCAGCAAATGTCGTGCATACCATTCCTCCAAAGTGGAGGGGTCTAAGGGGTGGCACAGGCCGCAAGCCTGGGAGTCGTGTTCCTGGCCCAGGCAGTACATGCATATGGAACAAGGATCTGTACATGACTTCTTCTGCTGCATGGACGATGCTTAAAACCGGGTGACAACTTGGATTCAGTTGAATCCATCTCGCCACAACGGTGAAAACTGCAAGCAACTCGAAGACCAGTAGTGTTTGAACAAAAGAATGAAAGGGCCACAAAAACATAGAGCGTAATAAAGGGAATCTTCTTCTTCCAGCGGAAAGGAAGATCTGACGTCAAGGGGTGGTACCAAGGAGGATACCACCCAGGTGGGTGGGAGGAACCAGCTTGAAGACCTCCCAGTGAGTCTTAAAAGGGAAAGAAATTCTGCCAGAAGCGTTGATAGCACACCATATCCACAACCCTAGAATCCCTGATTGACTGTCCAGAACCATCAGCGCCCTGCAGGGAGCAGTGGTAGGATTCTGGGCAGCCTTCATGCTGATTCTGTAGCTCTGAATGCAAAAACCAGACCATCACCTGGAAATTTCAGTGCCTCCAATAACAAGGTATGGAGAAAATATTTTGCCTTGTTTCCTTCTGTATCCTCAGTTGAGACAACGATTCCGATGTTTAGGGCCCTACTCTAATTTTCCAAGGCTTCTAAGCAGCAGTGGAGGGATGCATACTCCAGGATAAGATTTGGAAAGAGCGATCATCACCCAATTTTGCATCTGAATCACCAATTCAATTTTTGTATCAGGAGACGTTAGTCATCTTTAAAGAGATTTACCAAGTTTCTACTCTGCTTCTTCTGTGAGGAAGCTTACTGCTGCAAAAAACATACTTAGGTAGGTTTGATAATTTTTTTCTGCCCCCTGTTCTGGAGGGCAGGGATCATATTTTTGCTCTGAGTGACTGCCGAGCCAATCCCTCCCCTTCTTGGTGCTCACCCTGCTTCTGTGTTGGCATATGCTCCGACGTATGCACAGCGAGGTGCGGAACAGCGCGCCCCATTATAGTCAATGGGATGAGTTTGTAATACAGATTTTTATATGTTAATTAGTAATTAAGGGCAGTGTTTGATTAGCAAGTCAGCTACCACCAATACCACTTCCCTTAGCACCCTCAGATGCATCCCATCTGGCCCCAGGGCTTTGTTTACCTGCAGGGGCCGCTAGACTCTTTCGCAAGCAAATTTCTGCAGTTTTATTTCTGGAATCTCTTTATCAGCTGCTTTTTTTGCATGAATGACCTAACATTAGCCACAGATGAGGACTACCACATGGGTGGTATCTTTACTGACCTCGCCAAGGCGTTTCAACACGGAGGACCATAATCTCTTACTTCTCAAGCTATGTCATCTTGAGTTCTCACAAAATGCACTAGCCTGGTTTAATGTTTATTTGAAGGACAGACAGCAACTAGTTAAAATAAATGGTGAAACCTCAACATCAAAAACTCTGAACCTCGATGCACCCCAAGGATACATCTTAGGACCTCTACTCTTCAGTGTATTTATAAATGATCTGCTCTCCATCTGCCAGACCTTCAACATTGTAACCCCCATTTATGCAGATACTGTGACCTATGCCATATCCAAGTGCCCAGCTGACCTCACCAATATATTACGGACTGCATTCAATAACATATAAAAGAGGATGGTGCAAATAAACATTCTTTTTTTTCTGTATAGTATTTTCTTCATGGTTGTTGATGTATCATACAAGGATATACCATTTGCCAGGATAGAGCCTGCTCAGGCTGTACCTGGCTGTCAAATAAACAGCTTAAGGGTTCTCTCCCTCTTTTTTCCTCCATCCTCCTCCCCTGGCAGGAGTGATATCTTTGTTAGCCACACACATGCTCAGGAGAAAGCTTCCTGGCCCAACTGTAGGGGTTGCTGTGGTGGTGGAGCCCACCACAACCCTTCCTGGCTGAGATGCACTGCCAGGCAGCGGCTGTCTCCGTGTGGCCTGCCTCCTGATGCAACGCCGCAGGATTCACTCTTGAATCCCATCTGTCTGCACAGCAGCACAAAGCACTGCCGCTGAGAAATAAACAAATTCTTAACAGCACCTTAACCAAGGTAATGGCACACAGTATCAACACTGCTGCTCCCTACTTCCTACAGATCCTGCTATGCTGTGCCCCCTCCTACAAAAAAAAAAACAGTCCAAGCCTTTAAATACCTTGACCTTTAGTTGAACCCTCAGCTAAACTTCAGAAAGGATTACATGTTAAAACTGCACTCGCCAAATTGGCGAGTAATTAATTGCAAGGGCTATTAATGTGACTTGACTTTATATGGCCACACATATTAGCTGTGGCGTAATAATAGGGATCTGCAGCCGTGCCTCATATACAGAATGCATGCCTTAATCTGTTACTTACATTGCACGTCTCTCCATTGCTTTGTTGGTCCCCAACGTTTTAAACAAACAGAACTGCACCATTACCTCCTGGTTACTGCCTGTTCCAAGAATGCCACAGCCCTGCTCATGACAAAGCACAGGTGTAGCCATTTACTAAATGTTTAAATGGGGCTGGGGCAATGACCATGCACTCACTGTGCTGAAGGATTGCCAGAATGGAAGTGGAATTGATAACTAGCCAAAAAGGTAGGCTCCTAGTGCTGTATGCTGGTTTTGTATACTGTAAACATAAGGAAAAGTACTGTATATTGAGAACAACACCGAAGGAATTTGCGGTGGGAAGGGCACATGGGGATATGCAGGTAAGAATCCTGCATGTCCAAAGCTCATAGCCACTGTCCCGGCTGAAGTAGTGGTAGAAGGCTCTGCAAGGAGAGCATTCTGAAGCGTTTGTACTCCACGAACATGTTCAGGGAGCAGAGGTCTAGGATGGGCCTCAGATCTCCCGTCTTCTTTGGAACTAGGAAGAAATGGTAATAGTAACCTGTTCCCCAAAGATGGGTGGGAACTGGTTCTATTGCCGCCTTTGAGAGAAGGGAGATGATTTCCTCTAGGACCAGAGGAAGATGTTGTGGGGAGTAAGATGACTGGGGGGTCTTGGGCAGTTTTGCAGAAACTCTATTGAGTGCCCTGCTAATATCAACTGGAGCACCAAGCGCCTGATGTTATCCTCTCCCAGCCTGGCAGAAGGGAGGAAAATCTCCCCCTACCAGTTCCTTTGGAGCCTCCAGAGGCAGTAGGAGAGGCAAGGTCAAGCAGTGTGGGGCAGCGTAACAATGAGCTCCCAGCAGTAGAAGTCTTGGTTGCTGGAGGGCCCGATGTTTGTTGGCATGTTTGCCCTGTGACTTTTGTCTTTGTCGGTTTTGGCAATGAAAAGGACACCGCTGCCCTTGAGGGGGCCTGTACATAGTCTGGACAGACTTGAGTACAGTACCCTTCTCCTGCAGTTCGGTAATGATGTCCTTGACATCACCCCTGAACAGCACCGAACCCCTGAAGGGAGCATCCTGTATAGCGGATTGTACCTCAGGGACCAAACCTGCCACTTGGAGCCAGGCATGATGCAGCAGGCCTACGGCGAAGGCCGAGCTCCTTCCAGCTCTGTCTACCACATCGTAAGTGGCACATAGCATGTGCCGACAGGCCGAATGAGCGGAACGGACAAGGTCTCCCACTTCCTGCTTAGTCTGTGACTCAGGACAGGAGTTCAATTTAGCTTCCACCTGGCTAAGGATGGTCTTCTGGAAATCCCCCATGTGTGCCACATAGTTAAGGGCCCTGATGCCTAGTGTAGAAGAGGAATAAATCTTCTTCCTGTACTGGTCTAGAAGCTGGGATTCCTTATCAGGCGGAGAAGAGCGGAGGTGTTTGGGATTGGCGGAGCGGCCGTGAGCGGCGCTCATGATGACCAAACCCACCTTGGGATGAAGGCTAAGAAAGTCTACACCCTCTTGAGCCTGGTATAGCCTCTCTGCCTTCCTTGGAAGGAGGGCTAACGCAGATGGTTGTTTCCAAATGGTGGAGACAAGATCTACGTGAGGCTCTATCCAGTGTGGGATCAGTGTAGGTGCAGTTTTGGGCAAATACAGATGAGCAGTGAGTTTTTTATACTGTGGGTCTGGCTCCACTGATTGCCACTGATGGACTTCCTGGATTTTCCTCAATAACTCCAGAAAGGAAGGGTCCTCCGGAGGAGACTTCGGAGGATACCTCAGCCTGGGGCGTTCTGGAGTATGGGCCTCATCTTCAGGGTCAGAGTGGCTGGACTCCGAGTCCATGACCGAAGATGACAAAGAGGAAGAAGACTCCTTTCTAGGAGGGGGAGGGACGACCCCTCTGGAGAGTTCCCTGGGGCGCGTATCCTCCCCGCCTTGGGCACCAGAGGGTTCCTCTGATGTCAGGCAGGGGGGAGGGAGTCTCCCATCTCTGACGCAGGGGATCTGGTATCGAGTCTGGCGTCAGGAGACGACTCTCGACCTCCCTGGTGAGCTGAGCATTGGCCTCAGCCCACCAGGAGGCCAAGGTCTCCTTCAGATCCGCCGGAGGCTGAGGAGTCAGTGGAGGAGGTGGGAGATATGGATACTGAGGGTCTCCATAAAAGGAGTATCCATAACCCAGCAGCGGGTAGTCCGGTGTCGGGTATTGAGGCGTCGGGTACTGCGGCGCCGGATATTGTGGCGTTGGGTACTGTGGCGTCAGATACTGCAGGGCCGGGTATTGTTGCACCGGATATTGCGATGTCAGGTACCCGTGTAACAGGGGCTCTGACGGAGCAGAGGGACTTGGCAGAGACCCTGCTGGCGGGCCAGACGGTGGAAACATTGGCCCCACGGGTGTTGGGCCTGGTGTGGGTATACCGTTGAGCGGGTCAGACGATTCTGACGGAGGAATAGGTCTTCCATCAGGTAAAGGGTCGCTGGATGGCGTCAGGTTGGCCAGCGTCGGCACCAGCATCTGAGGTTCCGGCGTCAGGGGGTCCGGCACAGGAGGAGGGAGCCCTGAAGGCAGTGTCTCGATGTCCTCGCTGACAACCGGGAAAGGAGGGTTAAAATCCCTGGGGGTCAGTTGAGGAGACGCAGGGACCTCAGTGGGCAATGTAGTGAGATGTTACAGAGAGCCTGGGGCTTCAGACTGTTCGATGGGGTATGGCGCAGGCTTCTTGGCCGGGCAGGCATCAGTGGAGCTGGTGTCCGACTTATCGGCAGTGTCAGGGCGGACGTCGGAGGGGCCGGCGTCTGACTTATCGGACTCCTTACCCGAGGAAGGTTGCGAAGGAGAGGCGGCCTTGTCAGAAGGAGTTTTGGCTGGGCGCTCACCAGAAGTGTTAAGCGGCTTAGCAGCCTAGTCTGGGCGTGTGTCAGTGGGACCAACGTCTGACTTACTGGACCCACTCTGATCGGAAGGCCGCGAGGGAAAAGCGGCCTTAATGGAAGCGTTGGCCTCCTTTGCCCCAGAGGCTCCCGAAGGGCCCGAGTGCGAGCCGGACAGGAGGGGCAACGCCTTCTTGGTAATCACCAAGACGGCAGTTGTGGAGCGATCCCCCAGAGGAGATATTACCTTGAGGGCCACGACTCCAGCCGAAGTCGCAGCTGCTATGTAAGCCAATTCCCGCTACCGGTGCTTCTCCTTGTCATGCTTTTTCTCACGACCTTTTGGGGGAAGCAGATGCCTGCCTAAGTTTTTTTAACTCTTTTTCCATGGAGGCCATTTTCTTCTTAAGGATATGGGCTTCCAGGAACTGCTGCCTTCTCCTGTGGGTAGCGGAGTTGAACTTCTGGCAGTGCTGGCACTTCTCCATAGGGTGGTCTGGGCCAGACAGAAGAGGCCCAATGAGTGACCGTTTTTGAGTGGAAGTTGGGAACCTCATGAGTTGCACTTGTTTTTATGCAATTCTGAGGGCGTCGGGGACGACATACACAGCAACTATTAGAAAAAAGTCGAAAATTAGAGAAGTTAGGTAGAATAGTTTGAAAA
Organism: Neoceratodus forsteri; assembly: GCA_016271365.2. Lineage (NCBI taxonomy): Eukaryota > Metazoa > Chordata > Ceratodontiformes > Ceratodontidae > Neoceratodus > Neoceratodus forsteri. Next base: position 368,022,245 of record CM028132.1, on the reverse strand, counting down.
CCTGAAGACCAAAGAATGACTGACGAGCGCTGTTCTATCATAAGGAACTTTCATAAGCCGACGGCGGGAAAGAACTGGAAGGCAGGCGTGAGGGACCACCCCCTTATACCGACATCGTATGATGCCAGTCACCTGACATGGGGGCGGTCCCCCGCCAGAGACTGCTAGCTAGAAATTTTTCTGTGGGGTCCTGACGCCTGGCGGCTTAGTCATAATATGTGAATACCTACTGCAAGAGCCCTCTCGAAGTAAGATCTGCCTCATCCCATACGCTAGGTGATTAATGCCATGACAATCCCTCCTGCCTGTTCTGGAATAGAGATGTTGCACAGTTGTACTTCACTGGCAAAGTTGACATATTCGCTTTCATGAAACACTCTGCGAAGTCCTGGCAAAAGGGCACTTTTTCAGGCGAAGTTGCAACTCTGCCAGCAAATCGGCGTGACTTCACTTGAGAAAGTGCCACTTTGCTGAAAACATTGAGGTTGGCAGTTCGCCAAGTTGTCAAACTCAGCACATCTCTACTCTAAAGGGTGCCAACTTCATACATCTCTGCTCTGGAATATAGCATGAGGTTTACGGTTCTGCACCCACCACCTCACTACACACAAAGCAACAGTGGCCTACAGCAATATGTGCAGGTGTGCCCTGGGGTGTGATAAAAAGCCCACCACTGCCTGATGTACAGTGATCTTGGACCTTTACAGCCAGAAGAGAAGAGGATTTAAGTGGGCTACTTTGATAAACAAATATGTGCTCAGAAAATATCCCTCCTACCTAAAAAAGCTGCTAACCAAGCCAACCCAGATGTACACACTCCATTTTTCAGGCTATGGATCTTCACATACCCGTGCTCGCAAGTCAAGTGACATGAAAGTGTTTTACTTTGCTTCTCCATCTACTTGGAATTCAATCTCTAGTGACATGAAGACCAGTACTACTACCCAGGGCTTCAAACAAGCCTTGTATGCCCATCTTCTTATCTTCTGCAGCTGCCAGAACCACCAAGCCTGCACAAATCTCAGTAGCAGAAACATTCTTGAAGCAGGCAACAGAAGTGGCCATGCATCTTAGTTGAATGGCCACAAACAACCCCAGAAGTTCCTTACCATACTTCCTGTAACAGAAAGTAATACTTGGACAGGCACTGATTAGATACAGGCGCAGCACCCTCTTTCCCGGAGCGAATGAAACAAAAAGCTGCCAGGACTTCCTGCAGTTCTTCCTACAGTATTTTATGTGCATCTAAGGTACAGAGAAAAGGCAAATGCTGGCACCACTCAGACTGTTAAAAAAAAGCAATTTTATTAAAGTATAACACTGCCACAATAATGAATGAAAAAGGGTCATCACTGAACCCCAACCGGTATAGCAGCTAGTGTGTAATCTCCCTGATGCTGGCATTTGCTGTTTGTCTGCTGAACATTGTACCTTGCACACTCTCCTTGCAGTGAAGCTTTATTGAGAACTTTGACATCTAGAGTATGGGGCATTGCTTCCCTTGGATTGGCATGCTCAGGAAAATAAACTGGCAGGTGGATGGTTTGATTCAGGGTAAACTCAGACACTACCTTTGGTAGAAACTTAGGACTGGTACACAAAGACAACCTAACCTGTCTTTGTGAAAAATCAAATAACAAGGCTCACACATTAGAGCCTGAAGCTCTGAAAATCTTCTAGCAGAAATAACAGTAACTAAAAATAACACTTTCCAAGACAGAAAGCACAGGCTGCAAGCCGCAGCTGACTCAAAAGGAGCCAAAGTAAGCTTTTCCAACACAAAATTCAGGTCCCAGGCCAGGACTGGATTGTGGATTGGAGGCTTCATGTACAGAACGCCTCTCAAAAATGTATGGGTCACCTCTAGCTGAGTAACCGTATGACCCTCAATAGGCACATGGAAAGCTGAAATGGCAGCCAAGTGCACTTTGATCAAAGAGTACTGCAGATAGGAAGGCTAAGCCTTGGGCTGTGTCCAGGACTGCCCCTATGCATTGCAGACATTGGTAAGGGGTCAGCACTGACTTTAGCACGGTAACAGTAATCCCTAGTGAATCAAACAGGCACCTGGTGTGGTCTAGGGTGTGAGAAAGCTGCTTCTTGGAGTGATCTTTGAGAAGCCAGTCGTCCAGGTAGGGGAAGACATATAGGCCTTCCCTGCAGAGGGCTGCTGCAACCACTGCTAAACATTTGGTAAAGACCCGTGGTACAGATGACAAGCCAAAGGGCACTATCCTGAACTGGTAGTGTTTCCCCTGAAACAAGAAAGAGCAGTTACGTAAGAACTTACCGTAACAGTAGATCTTTGAGGGTATCTCAGTCATCAGGTCACACTGTAGGAACTTCACCGTCAGTGAAGCAGGATGCACAAGGAAGATTTTCCAGCAGTACCACTGGGGCTGCCCACGACAACATCACCTACTTGACGTCACCAACCCTATAAAGGCATGAGCGGCCCTGATCCCTCTTCAGTTCTTCCCCTGGAGACTAGGGAGCAAACCCGTGCCATGGGGAACCGAGGAGGGAGAGAGGGAGAGAGAGGAGAGAGAGAGAGAGAGAGAGAGGTGCCCAGGGCAAAAATAAAAGGCTGGATATACCAGTAAGCCAGTTCTGAGAAGAGAGACCCATAAGAGGGGGATGGTGGGAAGGAAGGCAGACCCGATGACTGAAATCCCCTCGAAGATCTATTGTTACGGTAAGTTCTTACATAACTGTTCTATCTTCTTCAGGGGCATCTCAGTCATCAGGTCACACTGTAGGAATGAGTCCCAAGCAGTTACAGAAGCAGCAAGACAGTCTGGGAGGAAGGTCAACCAAAGCCTAGAACAGGAGACCCTGCAGGACAGCTCAGCCGAAGCCTGCTCGGGCTCTAGAGGCCATGTCCATAATGTTGTGATTAGTGAAAGTATGGACGGTACTCCAGGTGGCAGCAGTGCAGATGTCAGCTGCTGAGATCCCCTTGAAACAGGCCACAGAGGTAGCCATGCTCCTTGTGGAGTGGGCTTTCACCACCACTGGCAACACTTTTGCTATGCTTGTTGTAGCAGAACACAATACAATGTGCCAACCACTGGACAAGCATTTAGAAATATGAATGGCCTCTCTTCCTGGGGTGAAAGAAACAGAAAGCTGCTTTGACTTTCTGCATTCCTTAGTTCGGAACAGATAATACTTAAAAATTCTGCACACGTCAGATGTATGGAGCAGTGCTTCCCCAGGACTGGCATGCTCAGGAAAATACATATGTAGGTGGATAGACTGGTTCAGGGTAAAGTCAGACACCACCTTGGGAAGAAACTTGGGATTCGTGTACAAAGACACCCTGCTTTTGTGAAAAATCATAAGGCTCCTCACACCAGAGAGCCTAGAGCTCGGAAATCTTTCAAGCAGAAGTAATAGCAACCAAACATAACGCCTTCTGAGAAAGAACATGTAGCTTGCCAAGTCATGGCTGGCTCAAACGGAGATAAGAGTCAACTTTGCCAAAACAAAATTTTAATCCCAAGCCTGGGACAGGGGAATGGATTGAAGGTTTCAGATGCAGGATGCCCCCTGAGAAAGGTATAGGACACATCTAATTGAGCCACAATGCAGCCACCCACGGGCTCATGAAAGGCAGAAAAAGCTGAAAGGTGCACCTTGAAGGATGAGTACTGGAGACCTGAGTCTAACAGAGATATCAGGTAGTCCAGAATCTAGCTCACCAGACAATGGAAGGGTCCAGATGATGTCTGGCAGCCCAGATGGCAAACCTCTTTCACTTCATGGCTTATGTGGCTCTAGTGGAGGGCTTCCGAGTTTTTCCACAAGGACACCCGCCACTCTCTGAGATACACCAAACTGGGCGGTGGCTATGTCCTCAGGAGCCAGGCATGCAGACAAAGGGATTTGACATTGGGATGGACCAAGGTCCCCCTGAGCATGCATCAGCAGATCCCTGCAGAGAGGCAGAGGTACTGGAGGTTCCTCCGCTGTTACATTAATGGAAACCACATCTGCCTTGGCCAGAAGAGCGCTACCAGGATCACGCTGGCCCCCTCCATCTGCAGCTTGATTAGCACCCTCTGAATCAGAGGGAAGGTGTAAAGGAAAGTCTCACTCCAGAAGAAGGACGAGTCTTGCCAGAAAACTCCAGGCCCTGGATCTAGCGAGCAGAAACGTGGTGGTTTTGTGTTGAGTGGGGATGCAAAAAGGTCCAACTCTGGACGACCCCATCTGGTGAACAGATCTTCTGCGATGGACTAGAGAAATTCCCACTCGGGCATGCTGGACTGCACCCTGCTGAGACTGTCTGCCAGGGTGTTAAGCACACCTGGGACTTGGACTGCTGAGAGAACCACACTGTGGTCTACTGCCTAGTACCATACTCTCATGGCCTCCCTGCACAGGTGGTACGAATACGTCCCTCCCCCATCCTCATTCCACTTGTTGACATAGTAGACAACACTTAACTATGTCGTACTGGATCGACAGCTGACCCTGGAGGAGATGGTTTGGAAAAGACTGTATGGCATACAGGACCACTCGCATCTCCAGGATGTTGATATGCAGGGAGGTTTTGATCTGGGACCACATTTCCTGAGTTTGAAAGGAACCCAAGTGCGCTCCCCAGCTCAAACTGGAGGCATCTGTGGTGAGGTTCTGCTGTGAGAAGGAGATCTGGAATGGGACCCCTCGTACAGGTTCTATGGGTCCATCCACCACTGGAGCACCTTGCAGACCAGGGGAAGAGACCAGCACTAACTGATCTAGGTCATCCATGCATTGGTCCCACTGCACTCTGAATGTACAATGAAGGACTCGCATGTGTAGTCTGGCAAAGGGAACCATGGCAATGGCCGAAGCCACGAGACCCAATAGCCTCAGGTACACCCTTGAAGGAACATAACAGCTCTGGGTGACCTCATGAACCTGGGCAATAAGGCACTCCACTCTGTTGAGAGGCAGGAAAGTTGTGCCCTGTGCAGAGTCCAGGGCTGCCCTTATATACTGTAACCTCTGGGACAGAATCAGGATAGACCTGGACCGATTCATAGTGATGCCCAGGGAGAGAAACAGCTGAAGGATATTCTCCAGAGTCCAGGGGAGCTGTTCTCAGGATGGAGTCTTCAGGAGCCAGCCATCCAGGTAGGGGAAAACGTACAGTCCCTCCCTCCAGAGAGCCATAGCTACCACTGCTAAGCACTTTGCAAAGACCCACGGTGCAAAAGATAAGCCAATGGGCAATACTTTGAATTGGTAGTGCTCGCCCTGAAAAATAAACCTCCTCTGCGGAGGGCACACTGAGATGTGCAGGGAAGCATCCTGCATAGCCAGAGAACACAGCCAGTCGCCCTGCTTGAGTAAGAGGAGCAGGCCTGGCAAAGTGACAATGCAGAATTTCTTGTACTGGATATAAAGGTTTGAGGTCCTCGAGATCTGAAATAGGCCTCAAATCTGAGGTACTTATTTTATTTACTATTTAAATTTTGATAAACCATGTGGGCCCACTGAGACCACTACAGTCCCGTTTTCTGGGGCAACCCGGGATTAATTACAAATAACACAATACATATTCAGACAGGACAATGCACATTACAAATTTCAGATAACATCAGTAATAAACAATAGGTAATCCAACAAGTACAATGTGGGTAGGCAAGTTAATAGACATTTAGACAATAGACATGTAGGGCAAAGGGTAACAACACACATTACAGAGTATGTACATATTACAGAGTATGCATGGGGACCAGGCAGAACCTGGAATAGAAACCTTTGTTCCTTTGGCACCCGGGCACTAGCTCGATGGCCTTTTTCCGGACAAAGGACTGTACCTCCTCCCAGAGAACAGTTAGATAGGTTGAGGGAGGGCAGGTGGAGGTTACTGGAGGAGTCTCTGGAGGTATGTCTACAAGTTCCAGAGTGCGTCCTCTATTATCTGAAGAATCCAGGCATCTGAAGTGATGGTTCTCCAATAACTGAGATGGGAGGGAGAACTGACCATCTACCACCACCTCTTGGTCGAAGGCCAGAAGGCGGGGGTCTGGCAAGGAGTCAAGCTGAGGTGGATTCAGTTGCTGAAGCTGATCTGTCATCCCATGATGCTCTGCTGCAGTGCCGGAGGCCTTTCTCTTGCCCTGAGGACGGGAGACTGCTTCCGACCTGTGGGACACCTTGCGAAAGGAAGGGTGTGTCTGCTCCTAGGCTGCGTATGGTAGAGTGAGTGGACAGACTTGATAGCCCTTCCAGATGCCTGCAGATCATTAATGATGTCCTGAACATCTGGTCCAAATAATTTGGAGCCACTGAAAGGGGTGTTGAACACCTTTTGCTGGATATCTTCAGGTAAACTTGAGACCCTCAGCCAGGAGTGCATATGAAGACAGATGCCTGTGGCAGCCCTGGCGCCAGTGTCACAGATATCATTCAAGGCCTGAGGTGACCTGGGAGTATGCTTGACAGCGTCCTCACTCACTGAAGAGGCCGTGGACCTATCAGAAGAAAGAGGTTGCTCCTCTTCCTCAGGTAGGATGAGGTCACAATGGTACTCCTCCTCAACATTGAACTATTCCAACTTGAGGTCCAATAAATGAGGGACCGTCGACGCCCCACAGGGAACTGCCCGAGGAGGCCGAAGTGGCGTGGAAGACAACATGGCCGTCAATGGTGCAGGGGATCCAGGTCCAAAAGAGCCCAACTGGTGGACCAAGCTGTAGTGAACCAGACCAGGATATCATCAAGGTCAACGGCAGGAGACTATTGAGTCAATGGTGAGAGAGGTCATCGGCACAGGGTGCGATGAACTATCCATTGGGGCCAGGGAGCCCGAAGAGCCAGACGGCTGTGGGCCTGAAGTGGTATCAGGCCGTGAAGGAAGGGCCGTCATTAACGACCTGAGGGTCAACAAACTGGGGGCTGACAACCAAAGGATTGATGGCCAACCTCTCTGAGAAGCGGGAGGTGGCGCTGTTGTTAAGAGCCTGGGAAGAGCAGAGGCCTGAATAGCAGCGGGCGTCGGTGCAGCTGCAGCTGATGGGAGTACCCCTGGAAGAAGATGAAGAGGCCATAAGGGATCAGGAATGCCGCTAGGGGGAGCGGTCCCATTCACAGTCTCTTTTATGACTTTTCCCTGAGGACTTGTCTTGGGCCTATGTAGCCTGGGAGCTTGACAAACTTGCCGGCTGGGAAGGAGGGACCCCAGATGACCCCTCTCCAGATCTGGCTACCTGTTGTTCCATCAGGAATTTCTGAGAGCCTTTCTGCATCGCCTAAGGGTGGTTTGATTGAATTTTTGGAAGAGCTCATAATCAGAGGTGTCATGGTCAGGCCCAAGACCGCAGACCCAGAGGATATGGTCATTTGAAGAGACAATCTTCTTTTCACAGCAGCAGCAGCGATGGAAGAGAAGTGCAGAGAGCAACTCTCGACATAAACAAGGTAAAGGAATCTCTAATTAAGAAGAAATTCTGAAAAACTAAGTAAAGAAAAATCGTAGGTGAAAACGGCACAAACTGTGTTGGAGCTTCTGAGGAGACCCATTCGAACAGAGACAATGGTGGGAAAGGAACTAAGGAAAGTGGGGCCACTCAAACCTTTACAGGGTTGGTGATCTCAGCAGGTGATGTCAGCATGGGCGGCCCCAGTAGTACTGCTGGAAAATCTTCTGTGTGGATCCTGCTTCACTGGCAGTGAAGTTCCTACGGTGTGACCTGATTACTGAGATACCCCCAAAGAAGATTCTTAGATATTTCCTGTGAGGAGGGCAAATCTTGATATGCAAGTAGGTTTCCTGCATATCCAAGGAACAAATCCAGTCCCCTATTTCCAGCAGTGTAAGTAGGCCTTGCAGAATAACCATTCTGAACTTCTTGTACTCTATTAAAAAGTTCAGATCGCTGAGATTTAGAATGGGTCTCGGATCTCCTGTCCATTTTGGATCCAGGAGGTATCGAGAATAGAACCCTGTGTTCCTTTATTTGCTCTTTTCTGCAGTAAGGTGTGAATCTCCTCCAGAAGCAATGGGATGTGCTCTAGAGGGTACTGGGAAGGCACTGGTGGATATTATGGAGACATGAGACTTCCATCCCTCACCCTGAAAGTTCTTATAGTGCCCATTACCATACTGTACAATAAGTCCCTGGCCCTTGCCCAATTCCCGGTGGTTGGGAAGCAGGCCTTAGTTACGCCAGTGCATAAAGGAGGCGACAAGTCTCTTGTAGCCAACTACAGACCCATCTTGATCCTCTCCTCCTGTCCAAGGCACTGGAAAAGATTGTGGTGGGTCAACTCATCGACTACCTCAATAAGTATTATCTACTATGCCCCAGCCAACATGGCTTCAGACAAAAATCATAGTACCACCACTGCCCTGCTGGACTACATGGACTATGCACATAAGGCCCTGGATGAAGGTAAACTGGTGGGGTCTGTCTTTATTGACCTCACCAAAGCCTTCGATACAGTCAACCAACCCCTGTTACTGACCCAACTGCAAAACATGGGTGTGACGCCCAATGCCCTTTGCTGGTTCCAAGACTACCTGATACGGAGAAATCAATGCGTCAAAATTGGGCAAACAGTATCCAGCGCAGGAGAGGTATCATTAGGGCTACCCCAGGGATCAATACTGGGGTCCCTACTCTTCAGCCTCTTCTTAAATGACCTCCCCACAGCCTGCAACACCAAACTCATAATATGCAGACGATGCTGTGCTCCTGAGCAGCAGCACTTCTCAGGCTGCCCTGCAATCTGAGCTGCAGAGCTCCATCTCCAAACTCGAACACTGGTTCTGTAGTCATAAGTTGCTACTAAACTACAAGAAGAAAAAAATTACTCACCTCAGTAATGTTGTTTCTTCTAATGGAGTCTTGCTGTATTCTGACAATAGCAGTGAGTCCCAACCTTCGAACTGCCCTGGAGATGAAAGAGTTAACTTTCCATGCCAGGCATGGAACGCTGAGTTCGAGCTCGGTTGAGACTCTGTCTGTTGTTGCTTGAAATCAAACCGTCAGATCTTTACAAGGTAAACTCACTGAGGGTCCCGTGTGGAAGCTGTAAACCTACACTAGCCAACTGGCTACTAAATATAATAAAAGATTTTTTGGTCCCAAAACAAAGACTCAAGTCAGGAAACCCAAAAAATTAAATAAACACAACACCCACTCACCCAAAGAAAAGAGGGTGATAAACAAGGTGGGGCACCTCCTGAGTGCCAACACTGCTACTGCCCACCCACATCCCAAAAACAAAGGTTCTGAGAGGGGAAGGCGGGGGGAGGTCAGAATACAGCAAGACTCCATTAGAAGAAACAACATTACTAAGGTGAGTAATTTTTTCTTCAAACAACATGAAGTCTTGCTGTATTCTGACAATAGCAGACTACCAAGCAGTACCTCCATGGAGGAGGGACAGAACCTACTTAGGAAATAGGCTCTGAAGCACTGCTGTGCCAAACTGAGCATCACTCCTAGCCTGGATATCCAGAGAGTAATGCTTGGTAAAAGTGTGAATTGTTTTCCAGGTAGCTGCTTGACATATCTCTAAGATAGGAATATCCCTGGCAGCAGCCAGGGAAGCAGCTGTACCTTTGGTAGAGTGAGCCCTCAGGCCTGAGGGTGGAATCCTACCTAGTTTTTCATAGCAAAATTGAATGCAAGAAACAATCCACCTGGCAATGGATCTTTTAGTGGCAGGTTTTCTTTTACCAACCTCACCATAAGTGAGGAACAGTTGGAGGGAGTCAAACCATGACCCTTGGTACGTTCTACGTAGTAGCTAAGGGCTCTTTTCACATCCAGACTGTGCAACCTCCTCTCACCAGAGGAGGAATGGCCAGTGAAGAACACAGGAAGAGACACAGATTGGTTAAGGTGGAAATCTGAAACCACCTTAGGTAAAAACTTCCTGTTAGTCCTGAGGACCACCTTATCTCTATGGAAAGAGATAAAATCAGGCTCCACTGACAGGGCTTGTAACTCACTTATGCGCCTGGCAGAAGTTATGGCCACTAAGAAAACGGTTTTCCAAGTCAAGTACTTAAGCTCTGCTGAGGACAAAGGCTCAAAAGGGGGTTGCATAAGCTGAGCAATGCAAACATTAAGGTCCCAAGCAGGGGCGGGGTCCCTGAAAGGCAGATTGGTATGAAGCAATCCCTTGAAAAACTTGGAGAATACAGGGTGAGCTGAAAGAGAAGAAGGCTTACCTGCTGAAAGAAAAGCAGAGACAGCTGCCAGGTGCACCCTTAGTGTAGCTGGCCTGAGTCCCAAGCTATTCAGATAAACCATATAGTCAAGGACTGCGGACAGGTCAGCAGACTGTGGGGAAATATGCTTCCCAGAGCACCATATGGAGAATCTTTTCCATTTGGAATTATATGTAGTTCTGGTGGAAGGCTTCCTAGAAGCCTTCAGGATATCCATAACACCTTGAGAGAGGTGTAAATCAGCAAACTCTAACTCTTCAAGAGCCAGGCCTTGAGATTGAGAGCTTTGAGATTTGGGTACCAAACCCTCCCCTGAGCACAGGTTAACAGTTTGTAATTCCTGGGAAGAGACAAGGGAAGGTGGACTGCTAAGGACAACAGGAGAGGGTACCAGGGCTGTCTGGCCCAATCTGGAGCAATCAGAATCACCTTGCAGGAGTGAGACCTGATTTTTACTAGCACCTTGAATAGGAGAGGGAAGGGGGGGGAGCATACAGGAACTTTCCTTCCCAATTGAGAACCAGGGCATCCAGGGGGACTGAGCCCAACACTGGGGGCCTGCAGCAAAAAAGGGGAAGTTGGTGATTGTCTGGGGCTGCAAAAGATCTATCTGTGGGATGCCCCATCTGGAGAAGATCACCTCCAAAACCAGGGATCCAGTGACCACTGTGATGGCCCTGGGAAATCCTGCTGAGGGCATCTGCCAGGACATTGTCCTTGCCTGGGAGGTGTACTGCTGTAAGGGAGGTGTTCAGGAAAAGCCAGAGACCACAACTCCGTCAGCTGTGTACATAGGGCCGTGTGCAGATTGCCCCTTACTTGTTGATATACCACATTGTGGTGGTATTGTCTGTCCTGATCTGAACAACCCTGTTCTGAACAGACTTGGAAAAAACTTGAAGTGCACGAAACACTGCTCTGAGTTCCAACAGATTGATGTGAAGCAGAGATTCCTGAGGAGACCACACCCCTTGGGTGGTCAGGTCTCCCAAGTGGGCCCCCCACCCCAAGAGGGAGGCATCTGTAGTAAGAATTAGAGAGTGAGACTGAGTGACAAAAGGAACTCCCTGTCTGAGATTGCCCTGATCCTGCCACCACTGCAAAGCCTGGATCAGGGTTCGAGTCACTGGTATCAGTTTGGTCAAAGGGTCCTTTTTCTGAGACCAAAAGGCTCTCAAGTGGAACTGAAATGTCCCTGATCTGAAATCTTGCTCCCTGCGCCACTGCTGTGGAAGCAACCATGTGTCCCAGGAGCTGCAAGAAATGCCTTGCTGGTCGAGACACCTGTAGGGTGAACGAAGAGGCCAGTGTGATAAGGGTCCTTGCCCTGTCCAGGGGAAGGAAGGCTCTTGCCTTTTCTGTATCTAGCTCTGCGCCTATGAAGGTGAGGAGCTGAACAGGCTCTAGAACTGACTTTGAAAGATTCAGAAGGAAACCTAGAGAGGTGAGCAGTTGCTGAGTTATCTGAAGGTGTAACTTGACTTGGTCTGGGGACTGGCCTACTATGAGCCAGTCGTCCAGGTATGGGAAGATGGCAATCCCTTGCCTTCTTAGGGGAACAACTACTACTGCCAGGCATTTTGTGAACACCCTTGGAGCAGAAGTAGGTCAAGGGCATTGCTCTGAATTGGTAATGGCCTGAGGCAGCCTCAACCTGAGGTACTTTCGATGGGAGCTTCTGATGAGAATATGAAAATAGGCATCCTTGAGGTCTAGGGAGACTAGCCAGTCCCCTGGCCTTAGAGAGGGTAGAATTATTCCCAGAGTCACCATTTTGAATTTTGGCTTTAAAAGGTGCTTGTTTAAGTATCTGAGATCCAGGATGGGCCGCCATTCTCCTGTCTTTTTGGGGGTAAGGAAGTACCTGGGGTACAATCCTTTGCCTTGGTGTAGGGGAGGAACCCTTTCCACAGCTCTGAGAGCCAGGAGGGAAGAGACCTCTGCCTCTAGGGCAAGTGCCTCTGAGGAATTTGCAGGTGGAAAGGATCTGGTTCTCAGCTTTGTAAATTTTTTGAAGCTGAGAACCAGTTCCTGGCTTACTACTTCCAGGACCCATTTGTCTGATGTTAGAGACGTCCAGTCCTTGACAAAGTAAGCCAGCCTGCCCCCTACAGGTGGTGGAGAATCGGCCCTGGCAAACCCATCAGGTGTGTCTGCTTGGCAGGGGGTTTAGGCTGAGGGGTGGAAGCAGGTCTGCTTGTACCCCTTCTGCCTCTCCCTCTAAAGAACCCCCGCTGAGCATAGGCAGATGAGGAGGCCTGGGCTTGGTAGAAAGGCCTATGAAAAGACCTGCCCCTGCCCCTGGGGCTGCCTCTGAGTGGCTTGCCTTTCCTTGGCCTGGGCACTCCTATGGGTGGTCGTGTATTCATCCATTTTCTTCACGTAGTTCTCTGTTTGCTCCCCAAACAGAGAATTACCCACAACAGGAAAATCCATGGCCTTAGTCTGGGTATCCTGAGACAGGCTAGTACATCTGAGCCAAGCCATCCTGCGAAGGGCCACAGATGTAGCCATGACTCTAGATGAAACATCATTGGAGTCCACTGCAGCATGGAATTGCACCTTAGATGCCTCAATACCATCAGCAGCCACTTGCTCCAGCTCCTTGGCAAGCTGGCCAGGGACCTGTTTAGCTAAAGCCATGACAGTGTCCCATCTGGATTTCTGATATCTAGCTGTATAGGCCATATAATTGGCCTGTCTGAGTTCCAAGGATGCTGCCATGTACTGTTTCTTTGCCATGGCATCAATCCTCCTGGAGTCCTTATCTGAGGGGCGTGAAGCCAAGGGTATATTAGCCTTATCACAGGCTGCAGTCTGCACTACCCCAACATGGCTGCATTGCTGGGTAAGGAACTCCATATCTGAGCCTGACAGAGTATACCTCATGTCCATTCTTTTATCCACGGGAGGTATAGAATAAGCAGTCTTTAAAATTTTAAATGTCTGTTTCCCAAAAGATTTGTGTAAGGGAATAGACAGCCTCCTGGACTCTGGGATATCCATCATTTCCACATAGTCAGGCTCCTCCTGGTCGTCCACAGCTTCTTCCATAGGAAGCTGAAGGGTTTCGGCCACTTTCTTATAAAACATGAAATGGGAGGGGGACTCAGAAAGCCTAGGAAGGGACACTCCTGAAGGTCTGTCTGGGGAGATGTCCGGGTCAATGGGCACATCCAGACTTTCATAACCACATTCACTTTCCTCATACTCTCCTTCCTCCTCCTCCGGTTCATAATATTCTTCCAACTCATAATCCGGAACCGGTGGAACCGGCCGAACCGAGCGCCTTCCTGATGGCGCCGGTTCGGTCGGAACCGGGGAAAGCGACTGCACAATCTTCATCACTTTGGCTATTTCATCAACAGTTGGAAAATAAGTTTTTGGATCCACACCAGTTGATTTTTCCCTTCTTGTTCTCTTAACCGGAACCAACTCCTCGGAATCGGTTCTCCTTTTGCCCGAAGAAGTCTCGCCCTGGTCAGAGGGCACTCCTTCTGGTTCAGTTTGAACCGAACCGGGCTGGCCATCTGGGTCAGCGGACTTTTTGGCCTCCCTTTCCCTGAGCCTACCAACTCTCTTTTCTAGGGTAGCTGCAGGAAAATTTTACAAATCTGGCAGTTTGAATCGAGGTGGTCAAAACGAGACAATAAACACAGGTGGTGTGGGGGTCAGCCTTAGCAAAGAACTTCCCCACACACCTGCATATTGAAACCAGTGGGCCAGTTTTCTTTTGGGTTTCTCAGACATGGTGCCAGTCCTAACCAAACTTACCCTTTTAATGGCAATCCACCAGGCAAGACACTCTTATCAGTTCCTGACCGTGTCATGGGTCGTGGAAAAAACCGTGGTAAAATCCGTTTTTTTTAGAACCGATAAGAACCGGTAACCACACTCTAACAGTAGAAATAAAGACTTTTAAAACAACTTGATCGGTTCAACCGAACCGATAAACCATTTACAAGTTCCACACAGAATAGAAAAACAAAATAACCTATCCAGTACTCACGAATACCACAGACAGAGACTGAACCGACAGGTTGCAGTTTTAAATTCGGTTTAAACTAGAGAAAAAGCGGACTTTAACAAACAAAATGGAACCAAAGCAAAGGAGAAATCTCAGAAGCGACTGCTCAGTGGTGAGTAAAGAATCTGACGGTTTGATTTTCAAGCAACAACAGACAGTCTCAACCGAGCTCAAGCTCAGCGTTCCATGCCTTGCATGTGAAGTTAACTCTTTCATCTCCGGGGCAGTTCTAAGGTTGGGACTTACTGCAATTGTCAGAATACAGCAAGACTTCATGTTGTTTGAAGACCAAGGCCATGCTTATATCAAGCCCCCACAACAAAAATAAGCACCACCCCCTCATCATCTCCAACTCATCCAGTGAGCCGCAGGAACAAGTCCACTTGTTCAAGTATCTGGGGGTCATAACAGATGATACACTCACGCTTGCACACCATATTGACTCTGGTCAAGACAGTCAATACCAAGATTGGTGTCCTGTACAGGCACAGGCAATACTTCCTCTCTGAGGGTCCTCTGACTCTCAGTCAACAGCTCCACCATATCTACTACTGACTATGGACTAGTGGTCTACGGTGTGGCAATGGATACAGTACTCAAGAGGGTTCAGACTGTGCTCAACAAAGCCTGCGGACTCACCCAGGATGCTGAGTGTAGGACCCACACCTGTACTCTGTACAGTACGAACGTGCAAACTGGCTGTCATTGAGAAACAGGGTCAAATTCCAGACTTGCATCCTAGGGAAGAAGGCTCTATTGGGTAAAACACCGCCTTGTGTCAGCAATTTGATCAAGGCAGCCAGCTCCTTACAGGTCACCAGGGGGAGGACTAGAGGGGCCTTGGCTATCCCCTTGTGTCGCACCTTGCTTAGGCAACATGCATTTGCCTACCGGGCCCCCTACGGATGAATGAACTCCCCGGGCACGTCTTGGTCACCGTCTGGCCCAATTCAAACCTGATCTCAAACAGTACCTAATAACACTCTCTAAGTGCACCTGCCCCTAAGTCCAGCCACACCCGCTCTCTCTGCCCCCAAGCAAGCACTAGGCAGGCCTCAGGTACCCCCTTCCTCTGTCCCTTCTCACGACTTGCCTCAGCAATCAGATCGCATCATGCTCCTTCGGCACCCGCCACCACACCTTCCTCCCCTTCCCCAACTCTCAGTCCCGTGAATTTCCCTAACAGTCACTACTAATGCAAGCTGCCTGACCATGCCCCCTCGCACCCCACCATTTACTCTAGCATGTCTTCTCCGCTCAGCCTGCCCTCACCCCACATTTCTCCCTATACCTTATACCTTCTCCCACCACCCTTCAGGTCCACCGCAGTACCTACCTTTCTCTTGAACCTCCTTTCTTCACCTCACTGCCAGCTATCCCCGTCCCTCTGAACAACTGACAAGGCACTTTATGGCTGCTTATTTCCCCATCCCACCCTCACAAAGTGTTTTTCTTGTTATTAACTTGTACCCATGTTTTAGTTATTCTTTAAGTTCTGAATCCAATCTGTATCGTTCATTGTGATGCACCTTTGCTTTCTCCTATTGTACTCTGTTTTTCAACCTATGTCGTGAAACCTTTGTAAAAGAGCTTGCGCTCAAAGGTCTTTTCCGAATCACTAAATAAATAAAATAAAATAAAAGAAATAAAATTACAGAAGTTCCAGAGCATGGCCTTAAGCTATTATCTGCAGGACCCAGACATCTGAAGTTACCTTTCTCCACTGGTCCAGGTGGAGGGAAAGGAGACCCCCCGACAACCACCCCTGGAGGCATTGGTGGTGGGGGTGCTGAAGAAGGAGTCAGGCACGGCTGGTTGTTGTGGCTGCTGCTGCAGTGCCACCTCCAGGGGCTTTTAAGGCGGCACCTGGGGTGGTTCCTCGTGGACGTAGGGCTGCTGCTGCTCTGCCCTTATTCTGCTGTCTGATCGACGCCCAGTGTCTGGCAGGGGCCGGATGAAATGGCACCCTCTGTCGGCTCTTCAGCTAAGTGGGACAGAGGGAATGGACTGATTTCAGGGTTCTGCCTGAGGCCTGTGAATTAGAGGGATGTCTTGCATATCTACCCCAAACATTTTATATCCCCTCAGTGGGGCACGGACAATAGATTGCTGGATATCATCTGCAAAGCCAGACACTCTGAGACAGGAGTACCTCTGGAAGCATATGGCAAAGGGGGCTGCCCTGTCAGAAGCATCTGAAATGTCATATGTGGAATGCAGGAGATGTTTGCCTATGTTGGCACCTGCTGTAATAGCCTTCAATATCTCCTCCTTAGTAGTGCCTTCTGGGAGGGCCTGAGCAGCTGCTTTGGCCTTCCGCCAGAGAGTATTTTGGTATTTGACCATATGGGCCTGATAGTCTGCAATTCTCAGGCCCAGAGAGGCAGAAGCAAATGTTCTTTTTTTTTTGTATAAGTTTTTATCCTCCTGGCAGGTATGGGCGGCTGGCACAGCCCTGTCCCATTGTCCGCAGCTGTCCCGTGTCTCCTCCGGTCTTGGGGAACTTGTATCCCTCGCAGATTGCCCCCCATGGCAGGGCCGGGAAAGGAGGGCTGTCCTCCCCCACCTGGAACACAAATACAGATAACCACCAGAGCGAGACAGACCGAGCTGACCATCATTGTGAGTGGGCAGGGCTTCATGAAGCTCATCCTCAGTCTTCCTCCTTTTCTCCCCCTGCGCTGCGCAGACATGCAATGAGCATGGTTTGCGACCTCTGCCTTCGCTGAGATGCCCCTGGTGCTCTGAATGCATGCCCTTCCCACTTATTGGGCCTCGCATAAGCTACCATCTGGATTTCTCCAGATGGCAGTCAAGTGGCGACGCATGGGTTTCTCCTCTCTGAGGGAAGAGAGCAGTCCTTCAGATGCACAATCCTCCAGCCACCCAAGTCTGTTCCCAAACCCAGGTCATCGGCGTGGGACGATGTAAGGTGTTCATGGTGCCTCAGCCCTCTGTACCACCGGGCCGACTAGAAGCAAATATTCTTTTGCCCAAGACATCAAGTCTTCTGGACTCCTAATCAGGAGGAAGGGAACTATTTTATTTATTTATTTAGTTTTTGTTTACCAGGTAGGTGAGCTAGCCATAACAATGACTATTTTTAGGCACGACCCAGGAGGGTACAGAAACAAACATAAATGAGACCAGAGGTCCCTTTTTCAGGGGTGACCCCGGATTTGATACATACAGCAGTGATTACATACAGTGGATGATAATACAGTGGTTAGACTGGAGACATAATATTGGACAGACAGCAATTACAGGTTGACAGACATACATTTTTAGATACTGTGAATGAAATTTGTACAAACAGGCAAGGAAAAAATATGACTGGTAGGATATAAGAACAGGTTACTCACATGTAACAGTAGTTCTAGGAGTGGTATATGTTGTTCATCCACACTTCTTGGCATTGTCCCTTCCCCCTTTAAATCTACCAGAAGTCTTCAAGCTGGCTCCTACCATCCACCTGGGTGGTATAGTCCTCGGCTCCGCCCCGTGACGCCAGATCTTAGCCCGCTGGAAGCAAGGTTGTGCGCCCGCAGCCGGGGAGGTTGGGTGGGTCCGTGTGGATGAACTACATATACCACTCCTAGAACTACTGTTACAGGTGAGTAACCTGTTCTTCTAGGAGCGTGGATATGTTGTTGTATCCACACTTCCTGGCAGACTCCAAGCAGTTCTCCGGGAGGAGGGAGGCAAGGCGCACACCCCCTACTTAGGGAACAGAGACTGGCGAACCGAGGCCCCAAAACCAGCATCCCGGTGTGACTCAAGGTCGATGTGGTAGTGGGTAATGAAGGTGTTTGCTGATTTTCAGGTAGCAGCATGACAGATTTCCTGGACAGGGATGTCCCTGGAAGCAGCCACCGATGCAGCAGTATGGCGGGTAGCATAAGCTCTTATCCCTCTGAGAGGCTCCTTGCCTGCTAACGCATGGCACAGACCTATGCATGATGTAATTCATCTTGCTATGGTCCATTTGGCTGCAGGTCTGCCAGAAGCAGCTTCAGCGTAGGTGACGAACAGCTGGCGAACCTCTGCACGAATTTCCGCCATCCTCTCCTTATAACAGGAGAGCGCATGTCTCAGGTCCAAAGTATGGAGCCTGTACTCAGTGTCCGAGGTATAACTGGGGTAGTATACCGGCAGAGTCAACACCTGGTTAAGGTGAAACTCTGACATCACCTTTGGAAGGAATTTTGGGTGGGGGCGCAGGACAACTTTGTCCCTGAGGAAGACCAGAAAAGGGAAGTCCACTGAATGCGCCTGGAACTCCCCTGTCCTTCTGGCTGCCGGTGTCTCCTGCGCCAATGTTGGCTGACCGGCCCGCGCTCGGTAAGCAGAAATGGCTGCCAGGTGCACCCTAAGGGTCGATGACCATAGACCCCTTTGGAGACAGACTAAAGGTAGTCGAGAAGAAAAAATTACTCACCTTAGTAATGTTGTTTCTTCTAATGGAGTCTTGCTATATTATAGACATTAGCAGTTTGTTCCAGCTCTAGAACTGCCCCGGAGTGAAATGGTTAAAACTATTCCAAAATAGAATTTTGGCATGAGCAACTCTATCTGTGTCATTTCAAACTTGAACTGTCAGATCTTTACGAGCCAAACTCACTAAGGTCTGTGTGGAAGCTGTAACCTACACTAGCCAAATGGCTACCTAAATAATAACAACCATTGATGGTCCCAACACCCAAGACTCAAGTCAGGGACCAGAAATACTAACACCATTCTAATAATATGAAAATGGAACATAAGTATAATAAAACACACACTGCAGCGTACCATACACACCCCAAAGTCCCAAAGGGGACAAAATGCTAACAGGACATAAGTAGTGCCCACACTAAGTTGCCCGCACCTCACCAAGTAGAGGTTCTGAGAGGGCAGGTTGGGGGAGGTCTATAATATAGCAAGACTCCATTAGAAGAAACAACATTACTAAGGTGAGTAATTTTTCTTCAAACAACATAAGTCTTGCTATATTATAGACATTAGCAGAATACACAGCAGTACCTCCATGGAGGAGGGCAGAACCTACTTAGGAATAGGCTCTGAAGAACAGCTGTGCCAAAGCGGCATCTCTCCTGGCCTGGACATCCAGGGAGTAATGCTTGGTAAAAGTGTACCGCTTTCCAAGTAGCAGCCTGGCAAATCTCTAATAAAGGGATATCTCTGTCAGCAGCTAGAGACGGCTGTACCCCGTAGAATGAGCCCTCAAACCAGGAGGGGGCTCTGCCCACTTTCTGATAACAAAATTGGATACAAGAGACAATCCACCTGGCTACTGATCTCTTAGTGGCAGGTTTGCCTTTCCCAACTTCACCATAGGTAAGGAAAAGTTGGAGGGATTCGAACCTGTGATCTTTGGTACGCTCTATATAATAACTAAGAGCTCTCTTAACATACAGGCTGTGCAACCTTCTCTCACCCGAAGAGGAGTGATCAGTGAAAAATACTGGAAGGGAGATAGATTGATTAAGATGGAAATCTGAAACCACCTTAGGCAAAAACTTCCTATTAGTCCTAAGGACTACCTTATCCTGTGGAAAGAAATAAAGTCCGTCTCCACTGACAAGGCTTGCAATTCACTTATCGTCTGGCAGAAGTGATAGCCACTAGAAAACAGTTTTCCAAGTTAGGTACTTAAGCTCTGCAGAAGACAGAGGTTCAAAGGGGTTGCATTAACTGGGCAATGCAAACATTAAGGTCCCAAGCAGGGCCGGTTCCCGAAAGGAGGATCAGTATGGAGTAATCCTTTAAAAACTTGGAAAACACAGGATGAGAGGAAAGAGGGATGACTTTCCTGCTTGACACAAAAGCAGACACAGCTGCCAAATGAACTCTCAGGGTAGCTGGTCTGAGACCAAGGAATTAAGATGTACCATGTAATCTAACAAAATGGGCAATTCAGCAGATTCTGGGAAATATTTTCCCAGCACACCAAATGGAAAACCTTTTCCATTTAGAACTATAAGTAGCCTAGTGGAAGGCTTTCTGGAAGCCTTTAGGATCTCAAGAACACCCTGAGAGAGGTGTAAATCAGCAACTCTAACTCCTCAAGAGCCAGGCCTTGAGGTTGAGGGATTGAGGTCCGGATACCAAACCCTTCCCTGGGCACAAGTCAACAGATTGTGATTCCTGGGAGGCACAGGGGAAGATGGACTGTCAGAGACAGAAGGAGTGGGTACCAGGGCTGCCTGGCCCAATCCGGGGCAATCAGAATCACCCTGCAAGGCTGAGATCTGATTTTGACTAGTACTTTGAATAGGAGAGGAAAGGGGGGAAAGACAGAGGAACTTCCTCCCAATCCAGAAGAAGGGCATCCAGGGAACTGAGCCCAGCACTGGAGGCCTGCAACAGAACAGAGGAAGTTTGTGATTGTCTGGGGCTGCAAAAGATCTATCTGAGGATGCCCCACCTGGCAAAAACTATCCCCAGCACTTGAGGATCCAGGGACCATTCTGTGATGGCCCTGGGAAATCCTGCTGAGGGCATCCGCTAGGACATTGTCCTTCCTGGAAGATGAACTGCTATGAGGGAAGTGTTCAGGGAATAGGCCAGAGACCTCAGCGTCATTGCCTCGGTGCACAAGGCCGAAGACCGAGTGCCCCTGTTTGTTGTTGATGTACCACATTGTTGTGGTGGTGTCTGTTCTGACTTGTATCACCTTGTCGTGGACAGATGCAGAAAAGCTTGAAGAGCTAAAAGACAGCTCTGAGTTCCAGCAAATTGATGTGGAGCAGAGATTCCTGGGGGACCAAACTCCTGAGTGGAAAGGTCGCCATGTGGGCTCCCAACCCAGAAGGGAAGCATCTATAGTGAGAGTCAAGTCGTGAGAAGGGAAATGAAGGGGACCCCTGCTTTTAATTGCTCTGATCCTGCCACCACTGGAGAGCTAGGATCAAGGTTCGAGTCACTGGGACCAACTTGGAAAGGGGGTCTCTTCTCTGAGACCAAAAGGTTCTCAAGTGAAACTGAATGTCTCTCATCTGAAATCTGGCTCCCTGCACAACAGCTGTGGATGCAGCCATGTGCCCGGGAGCTGCAGAAAGTGTCTTGCTGGTCGAGAGACCTGCAGAGTGAAGGAAGAGGCCAGAGCCACTAAATTCCTTACCCTTTCTGGGGAAGAAAGGCTCTGGCTAGCTTTGTGTCAATTCTGCCCCTATAAGGTGAGTACCTGGACTGGTTCCAGAACCGACTTTGGTAGGTTTAGCAGAAAACCAGGGAGGTGAGCTGCTGGGTGACCTGCAGGTGAGATTTTACCTGTTCTGGGACTGGCCTACAATGAGCCAGTCGTCTAGATAGGGAAAAACAGCAATCCTCTGCCTCCTTAAGTGGGCCACTGCCACTGCTAGACACTTTGTGAATACCCTTGGAGCAGAGGTAAGGCCGAAGGGCATTGCTCTGAACTGATAATGACCTGAGGGCAGTTCGAATCTGAGGTACTTTCGATGGGATCTTCTGATTAGGACATGGAAATAGGCATCCTTGAGGTCCAGGGAGGCTAGCCAGTCCCCTGGCATTAGGGAAGGTAAAATCATTGCCAGAGTTACCATTTTGAACTTTGGTTTCAAAAGATGCTTGTTCAGATATCTGAGATCTAAAATGGGCCGCCATTCTCCTGTCTTTTTTGGGGTAAGGAAGTATCTGGAATACAGACCCCTGCCCTGATGCAGGGGAGGAACCCTTTCTACTGCTCTGAGAGCTAACAGGATGAGACCTCTGTTTCCAGAGCGAGGTCTCTGAAGCACTTGCAGGTAGAAAAGTCTGCTTCTCAACTTGGGAAACTTTTGAAGCTGAGAACCAGACCCTGACTTACTACTTCAGAACCCACTTGTCTGAGGTTAAAGAAGCCCAATTCTGACTGAAGTAAAGCCAGCCTGCCCCCACCGGTACAGGAGAATCGCCCTGGGCACCCCATCAGGGTGCCTGTTTCGCAGGAGCTTTAGGCTGGGGGGTTGGAGCAGGTCTGCCCACCCCTCGTCTGCCCTGCCTCTGAAGAAGCCCCTCTGAGCATAGACAGAGGAGGCCTGAGTCTGGTAGAAAGGCCTGTGAAAAGGCCTACCCCTACCCCTGGGGGCATGCCTTTGAGGAGTGGCTTGCCGCTTCTTAGCCTGGGCACTCTTGTAAGTAGTCCTATATTCATCCATCTTCTTCATGTAATTCTCTGTCTGCTCTCCAAACAGAGAATTTCCCACCACAGGAAAATCCATAGCCTTAGTCTGGATATCCTGTGACAAAATAGTACACCTGAGCCAGGCCAACCTCAGATGCTACAGATGTGGCCATGACCCTAGAGGAAACATCATTAACATCCACAGCAGCATGAAGCTGAACCTTAGAGCCTCAATGCCATCAGCAGCCACCTGTTCTAGTTCACTAGCCAGCTGGCCATGGGCCTGCTTGGCCAATTGCATAACAATATCCCATCTAGATTTCTGATACCTAGCTCATGCCATATAATTTGCTTGCCTGAGTCCCAGAGAGGCTGCCTATACTGTTTTTTGCCATGGCATCAATCTTCCTGGAATCCTTGTCAGGAGGATGTGAAGCCAAGGAATATTAGCTTTATCATGGGCAGCAGCCTGAACTACTAACATGACTGCATTGTTGAGAAAGGAATTCTGTATCAGGGCCTGACAATGTATACCTTCTGTCCATCTTTTTATCTACAGGAGGCACAGAATTAGGAGCTTTTAAAATTTTAATTGTTTGTTTCCTAAAAGACTTATGTAAAGGAACAGACAATCTTTAGACTCTGAATATCCATCATTTCTACAAAATCAGGCTCCTCTTGCTCATCCACAGCCTCTTCTAAAGGAAGCTGGAGGTTTCAGCAACTTTTATAAAACATAAAATGAGATGGGGACTCAGACAGCATAAGGGAGATTCTAAAGGTCTGTCTGGGAGATGTCCGGTTCAATGGGCACCCAGACCTTCCCAGCCACATTCATACTGTTCATAATCCTCCTCCCCTCCTCTGGTTCATAAAATTCCTCAATATCATAATCCTGAACCACTGGGACCGACGAACCGACCTTTTACCAGATAGTGGTGGTTCGACGGACCCTGAGACAGTGACTGGACAATTTGTATGGCTTTTGCTATCTCTGCAGCAGTTGGAGAAGGAATTTTGGACTCCAGACCTGCTGATTTTCTTGTTTTCTTTACTGGAATTGGTTCCTCAGAACCAGCTTTTCTTTGCCCAGGAAGTCTGGCCCTGGTCAGGGCATCTCCCTCTGGTTCGGTTGGCACCGAACCGGCTGGCCATCGGGTCAGCGGACTTTTGGCCTCTCGTTCCCTGAGCCTGCCCAATCTTTTTCCAGGGTGGCTGCAGGAAATTCTTACATACCTGGCAGTCTGACTGGAGGTGGTCAAACCCAGACAATAAACACATGTGGTGTGTGGGTCAGCCTTGGCAAAGACTTCCCACAAACATCACAGTGTTGAAACCCAGTGGGCCAGTTTTCTTTTGGGTTTCTCAGACATAATGCCAGCCTAACCAAAAACTGCCCTTTTAACGGCGGTGCCAGGCAAAACACCCTTGCTCGGTTCCTAACCGTGTCACGGGTATTGGAAAAAAACGTAATAAATCCGTTGTTTTTAGAACCGATAAGAACCGGGAACCGCACTCTAAAATAGTATTAAATGAGTTTTAAACCCACTGATCGGTTCAAAACCGAACCGATAACTTACAAGTTCCACACAGACAAAACCTTCATTTACTTACGGTTACCACAGATAGAGCTTGAACCGAACGGTTTTGCGGTTAAAATAAAACTATTCTCGGTTAAATCCAACCGAGAAAACACTTTTTAAACTGAGAAATGAACCGAGCAGAAGGAGAAATCTCCGGAGCGACTGTTCACTGAGGCGGAGTAAAGAATCTGACAGTTCAAGTTTGAAATGACACAGATAGAGCTGCTCTCGTGCCAAAATTCTATTTTGGAATGGTTTTAACCATTTCACTCCGGGGCAGTTCTAGAGCTGGAACAAACTGCTAATGTCTATAATATAGCAAGACTTCATGTTGTTTGAATGTTAGCCACAGAACAGGATAAGGGGGTCGAGACCCATACCCTGACACCAAATGGAAAATCTTTATCATTTGAAGGCATAACATTTCCTGGTTGATTCCTTTCGAGATGCCTCCACCACAGTGTAAACATCTTCGGAAAGACCCAAAGCCTGGAACTCTAGCAGCTCAGGTACCAGGCTGTGAGGTGCAGGGATTGAAGGTCCGGATGGATGACCTTCCCCTGGTTCAGAGAGATCAGGTCCAGGTGTGTACAAAGCCGCTCCAGGGGCCTGCAGCTGAGGCTATCTGGATACCAGAACTGGCACGGCCAGTCTGGGGCTACCAGGATCACCTTCGCCTTGTCCCTCCTCACCTTGAGTTACACCTTGTGGATCAAGGGAAATAGAGGGAAGCCGTAGAGGAGGCCTGGGGTCCACGGCCTCGAGAAGGTATGCCCCTGCAGCGAGCCCTGATGAGGGGATGGGCATGAAACAGCCTCAGCTTGGTGTTTTCCCTGGAGGCAAACAGGTCCACCAGCGGTTTGCCCCAATGGGAAAACACACTGTAAGCTACCTCTGGATGGAGAGACCACTCATGGGATGTCTGGCCTATGCAGCTGAGAGCATCCGCCAGCTGGTTTGAGACTCTTGCCACATGGATGGCTAGGAGGTCCGCCTCCAACCGGCTCACGAGGGTCCAGATGCAGAGTGTCTCCCTGAACAGCAGATGGGAGTGCATGCTGCCCTGTTTGTTGAGGTAGTACATGGTCGTGGTATTGTCCATCTGGACTTGAACCACTTGACCCCGGAGCTGAGGAGCAAAAGCTGACAGCGCCAGGCAGACTGCTCTGAGCTCCAACAGGTTGATGTGGCATCGGGACTCCTCAGGAGTCCAGAACCCGTGGGTACTGTTGTCCCCCAGCCCAAGAGAGAGAGGCATCAGTCATGAGAATGACCGTTGGCTCGGGTGGACAAACAGGATCCCTTCCTGCAACCGGTCTGGGTCGGTCCACCACTGGAGAGCGTCCCACATCTTCTGGGTTACAGTGACCAGCTGGTCAAAATGACCCTGTCGCTGGGTCAACTGGGCGGCCAGCTCCCATTGGAGGGGGCGCATGTGCAACCGGGCCCAATGGACCACTGAGGTGCACGCCGCCGTGTAACCCAGAAGGCGAAGAAAGTACTGGGCAGGGCGCAAGTGCCCAACAAGAAATGATTGGGCAAAGGAGGAGAGAACCTCCGCCCTGTCCGCCGGGAGCTGAGCTCTGGCTTGACAAGAGTCGAGCTTTGCCCCAATGGAGCCCATCACCTGCGAGGGCACGAGTTCCGACTTGGTCTCGTTGCTCAGGAAGCCAAGCTGGGAGCAGGTTTGGAGGGCCAGATCACTGGACCTCACCACCTCCTGTTGGGTGGAACCTGCCAGGAGCCAGTCGTCGAAGTAAGGCTAAATCCTGACCCTCCCCCAGACACCACAGATGGGTTGCCACCACTACAATGCATTTGATGAAGACCCGTGGGGCCAATGACGGGCCGAATGGCATGGCTCGGAACCCGTACAGGGTCTCTTCGACCCTGAAGTGGAGGAACTGTTGATGGGATGGACGGATTGGGACGTGAAAGAACGTGTCCTGCAGATCCAGTGAACAAAACCACATGTTTTGCTCCAAGGATGGTATGATCTGGTTCACAGTGACCATCCGAAAGGTGCGTGACCTAAGATACTGTTTCAGGTCATGGAGATCTAGAATGGGGCATCAGCCCCCCATCCGCTTGGACACCAGGAAGTACCTGGAGACAAAGCCTGGGTCTGCAGATGGTTCCGCCACTAGAGCTACTGCCTCCTTGAGGAGGAGCTGAGCAATGTCATCTCGAAGAGCCAACTTGGTGCATGCAGAAATCCGATCTTCCTGAGGGGCGCGGGCTCGGCTGGGAGGGTACTGCTCGAACTCTAGAGGGAGTCCCTGACTGACCACTTTGAGAACCCACCGGTCTGAAGTGATAGCAGACCAGGCGGAAAGGAAGTGGCAGAGCCGGCCCCCCATGGGAGGACCCAGAGCTGGCATGATGGGAATAGGGGTGGCCACCCCCTTCCCGTCACTGAGCAGGCTTGTAGGAGGAGGCGGCTCCGGGACCTGAGCCTCAGCCTCCTTTGCGGGCCTCTTGGGGTCCAGGCTTGGGCCGACGGTGCCAAGCTTGAGCCTGCTGCTGATGCTGTGGCTGCTGGACTGCAGAGGAAGAGTACCGAAAAGGCTTCTTCTTCTTCTGCTGGTTCTTGCCCGAAGAACCCTCGGCAGAAGTGGTGTCCAATGTGGCACTGGACTGCTCTATGCGCTGTAGGTGACCAGCCACTCCTGGACTGAACAAATCGGTCCCCATGAAAGGCACATCACTTAACTTGTGCTGAGTATCCGCCGGAAAGGAGGAAAGCCTCAGCCAAGCCCTGCGGTGAGAGGCCACTGTGGTGGCCATCGAGTGGGCACAAGAATCCCCGATGTCCAGGGGTGTCTGGAGCTGCTGTCTGGCAACAGCATGGCCCTGGTCATGGGCCTGTTTGACCGTGGTCTGCATGTCTGCGGGGAGATGAGGGAGGACTTCGTCTAATGACCCGAGAAGGGCATGAGAGAAGTATGCCATAATGACAGCCGAGCTGGCCTGACGAAGGCCCAAAGAAGAGGCCGCACAGACCTTTCGGGCAGTGTGGTCCATATTTTTGGACTCTTTGTCCGGAGGTCGGTCACTGTCTACTGAACTACCAGTATGTCTGAACACAGAAGCGGTCACCAGGTTCTTAGCCAAAGGGTGCTCTGTGAACCCCGCAAGGAACCCCATGGGCACCGTGTACTTGCGGACCATGTGGGCAGACGGTGCTCTGCAGGAGGCAGGGCGCTGCCAAAGTTCAAGAGCCGGGCCAACAATGGCTTCAGCCACTGGAAAGGCCTCCGTCGTGGCATCCCCTCTCTTTAGAATATCTATGAGAGGGTACTCCGCCTTTTTCTGGATAGGTTCCAGGGGCATTCCCGTGGAGTCGGAAATGAAACAGAGAATCCCTTAGAAGGAGGCCCTTCCTCCATCCCTGTGCCAACAGTCGACTCATCATCCCCCAGAAGAGAATGGAGCCTGGTGACATCCGAGTCTGAAGATTCGTGATACAGTGGTCTGCCGACTAAATCACCCTCGATCCGCCAAGGCAGGTCCGGGGTGACTGTTAACCGACAGACGTCTGGGAAGTCCAGTGTCTAATCGGTCCTCTTTTGAGGGAGCCCCTCCCGTAGGCTGCTTAGGTGGCGGTTCCACCAGAATAGGTGGAGAGACCGGAATAGGGAGAACTGGTAGACGGGCCAGCCCCACGGGCAGAGGAACCAGAGACTTCGGTTCTGGAGGGGTCGGCTTTGGCCTGGGAGGCGAAAGCCAAGTAATGGCCGGGGTGGGCGGCGGAGCCGGCTTCTGCCAGGTCAGGATCAGCTGTTGCCACATAAGGTCCTCATAGTGCCCACGGAGTTTCCGTCTGAGCCTCTCCTCATCCGAGGAGGAGGCTGACCTGTGGCGTCGCTTCTTTTTCGAGCGCTTATGGCTCTTCCTCGGTCGTTCAGCCGAGGGAGTCCTGGACCTCGACCGAGATCGGGGAGGCTGACTCAGTCAATCAGGAGACACTGGAGGAATCGGTGAAACCCGCGGGTCCGGAACTGGTTCCTTGATGGGGACGCCAGCGGGCTGGGTCTCATCAGGAAAAACTAGGACTGGAGTCCATTCTAAGGAGTTGTCGGCCACGGCCGGCGACAAAGGGCCGATTGGGTTGTGGATAATCTCGACCTCATCTGCAGGGACACTGGTTTACCGGGACTGAGAATGGGCATATTCCGTTTTGCACATTGTAAAAAAATGGTATTGTCACCGGTGTCTGCTAAGTCAAAATCCAGTTTTACCGGTGTTTGGTTTTGTGTACTTTATTTAACAATTTTTATCTCTGCTAGCATGCATTTTAGCAATTTTGACCTCCACTATTATACATTCTTCCATCCTTGTACCTCTCTCCTTAGCCGTTGCCATTTGCCCTGAGAGGGCTAGCTGGGGACCAGGTGGCTATAGTCGATGGGTCCTGGCTCTCACCGCGGCCCAACGTCGCCTCCTCTAGCCGCCTCCCGATCCAAGATTACCACCGTTGCCATTTGCCCCGAGAGGGCTAGTTGGGGACCAGGTGGCTATAGTCGATAGGTCCTGGCTCTCACTGCGGCCTAGCGTCGCCTCTCAGCCGCCTCCGACCCAAGATTACGTAAGGACACTCCTAGGCTGGGAAGCTGAGATTCTGAGCGATTGGCCGACTGAGCTCTGTGCTGCACACTGATTGGCCGTCGGCTCCAGACATTGTTTTTGATTGGTCTGGCTGACTTTGGTGCTTAGCTGGGCTAGGAACCCATTGACTTGCAGTGCTAAGTGCCGAAATTTTACGCCACCCCCCCAACCTTTATTAAATAGTCTGCTTGTCACCGCTCCTTACTCCAAATACCCGCCCACTGTCCCACATCCTATCCTGAACCACTAGCTAAACCACTCCTTCTCCCTAGTTCTCTCTGCTGCTGCTACCCCTCAGAGGATTTTGCTAGCTACACCCCACTGTGTCTTTCCTCTTTTTTTTAGCTCTCTAGACCTCCTTTCCTTCCTCCTTCTTCTCTCCTCCTACTCTCCCTCCTAGCTACTATGCCTCCCGTAAACATTTCTTCTCTCTCTTCTAGCCCTCTCCTTGCTTCCAACCTTAACCCACCTACCCACCTCTTCCTATCCCTCACTACCTCTACTCTGGTCCTCCTGGCTAATTACCCAACATCAGGCAGATTGCAATCTCCCCATAGGCAAAATGGTGCCATCCAGCTATGGACTGTTTAAATATGAACAATCTGAAGATTGCATGGGGCAACCTGGACCTATTCCTGGTCGATGCGTTACACTGGGATCCTAGACTGTACTGATCCAAAACACAAAAGAACCCGAGGATGATTGCCACCTACTATGAAATGCGACAATGGACTCTCAAACTCCTACTCCTCCTCCTCTTAATATCTGGAAGTGTTCACCCAATCCTGGCCCATTTCCTACAGTACAACAAAGCCTGCCAAAACGGAGGGGGGACTCACCTTTGTCACCTTAAATATTTGTAGTCTCCTACCAAAACTTGCCTCCCTACAAACCTTTGTCAGTCAGCATAACCCCGATATCCTAGCCATTGTTGAAACTTGGCGGACACCTAGCACCCCTGACCATGCTATATCTCTTCAAGGCTACAAGATTCTCAGGCTGGATAGGACGTCAAAAAGGGGTAGTGGCTGTGCCATCTACATAAAGGAATATCTCAACTGCCTCTCCAGTACGTATACCACCATTAACTCTGTTTTACAACTCCTCCCTATCAAACTTCTCCTTGGTGCCCATAACAAAGTCCTCACGGTTGCTGCTATCTACATCCCACCTAAAGATCCTGGGCCCGGCCTCCAGTCTGTACTAGATTTCGTCAGATCTCAGCCTCCTGATGCCGAGCTCCTCCTCCTTGGCGACTTCAATATCAACTGGCTTGCATCAGACATAGGGTCGACTAAGGATGCAATCCTAGCAGCAAACTTAACTCAGCTGGTCAATTCACCCACTAGGAAAAACTATAAATCTGGTAATAGTACACTAATAGATTGGATCCTCACCAACCACCCAGCCCGGATAAATAATATTGCTGTTCTCCCGGATTCTCTTAGCGACCACTCTCCTATAATATGTACCTGGTCAAACAAGTTTAGAAAACCACCACCTAGAACCATCACTAGCAGAGTACTACCATTTGGAAACCTTACTCCACTCAAGGAAAATCTTAGACAGAAAGACTGGTCTCCCATTTACAATACACAAGACGACGATGAAGCTCTTAACCACTTTATCTACACTTTCAGTGCTGCCTGTGACTCATACGCACCTGTAAAAAAGCGCAAAGTGAAAGCACTATCAACTCCATGGCTCACTGCTAAGCTAATGGCACTACACAAAGGAAGGGACCACTCTGGGCTATTGCAAGAGACTCTGGCCTCCGACTGACATCCTAAAATATAAACAGGTCCTAAAACTACTGTACTAAAGAGACTTCGCAGTGAAGAGCTACTTCAAAACTGCCTCTTCCAACACTTGGGGTGAAGGAAATCTTTCTGGGACAATCAAAGAAATATCACGGTAAGCAGTCCAAATCCTCTCCTACTACACTGAATGTGGCAGGCACTACTCTTGACCCCTTGGTCATAGCAAACACCTTAAATGAGACCTTCACCGACCTCAGCGGTGTCCTTGCATCTGACTTCTTCGCTTCTGCAGACCCCCTCTCTATATCCCCTCTGCCTCCAAACACTCCACCCTTCCATCTTAAAATAGTTAGAGCACATGAAGTTTATAACACGTAAAGAAGGCTATATCTAATTCAAGGGCAAGCAGTGACTCTCTTGACCTTAAAATACTATCCTTACCCTGGATGTAGTTCTACTCCCCTCACCAGAATATTCAATCTCTCCCTCTGTTCTAGCAAATTCCCTAGTATATGGAAGGATGCTATAATCACCCCAGTGCACAAAGTGGGATAAGTCTCTGCCTGGTAACTATAGACCAATTTCAATACTCCTCCCTTATCAAAGGCTCTTGAATGTATGGTAGCTGACCATCTTACAGACTACCTGCAAAATATAACATTCTTTGTGACCAGCAACATGGTTTCAGACAAAGGCATAGCACCACCACTGCCCTGCTCGAATTCTCAGGAGTAATCCACAAGGCCTTGGACAAAGGACTCCTCACCGGAGCTGTGTTTATTGATCTAACAAAGGCATTTGACACTGTCCACCATGGACTACTGATCAGTCAACTACAGACACTTGGGCTCTCCTTGGGCTCTGGTGCCTGGATAAAAAGCTACCTTGCCCAACGCACCTAGGTTGTAAAATATCTGAATCCTCTCAGACCCTAAGCCTGTCCTCTCAGGAGTTCCGAGGGATCCATCCTAGGCCCGCTACTTTTCAGCCTCTTTCTAAACTCCCTCCCAATCCTGCCCGAACAAATCATCCTCTATGCTGATGATGCTGTGATTCTATCTTCACACAAAGACTAACCTCCTTACGCCACAGCCTACAGTACGCGGCTGCTAGTGTTGAGGTGGGTTTGTTGGACACAAGCTAGTCCTAAACCACAAAAAAACAAAATCTATGCTCTTCGCTAGTCCGCAGAACAAGAAAAGACAAGCTCCACTAACTATCAACACTTCCCTGGGAATCACCCTTGAACAAGTGGCTATCTTTAAATATCGTGGAATCACATTTGATCAAGGCCTTGTCTTTGCATCACATATTGATGGTATTTCCAAAACTATGAATCAGCGGCTTGGGATACTCTACCGTAACAGACAACTTTTCACCCATCCAGCGCTGAAGCTAGCTATTCAATCCTCAAGCTATTCAATCCTCAATCATCTCAGTCATCGACTACAGCTTAATTATTTATGGGTCCGCCCCTCCAAGCGCACTGAAACGGGTCACAACCTCCCTAAACAAGGCATGTCGGCTGCTTACAGGTGCTCATCGACTTACTCATACCTGTGAACTCTATGCTGATACTGGGTGGTTACAACTAACAAACTGGTTAAAGTTCTTCACCTGCCTAATGGCCAAGAAATCCATCATGGGCCTCACCCCACCCTGCATTCAAGACCTGCTATGCCAGAACTCAAGTGTACGATCCACCAGAAGATCAGAAACCCAGCTTCTACAAGTCCCCCACTGTCGGACCACACATGGTCAATGATCATTTGCCTATCGTGCCCCCAACTGGCTAAATACTCTCAGCACCTCTATTACCTCCTCTAACTCATTAGGTGCTTTTAAATCCAGGCTATACTCTCACCTAGCCACTTCAAACTCCTGTGACTGCCTTGTTTAATCTCCTATTCTATTCTCACTCCTCCTCCCTTGCCCTCTTACTTGACAAAGGCCTACTAGTGGATCCTCGTCCCTATAATTGGTCTGCTCCTTCCTCCTACCCCCCCCTTTCCTCTTTTTCTTACTTACACTGCCTAACTTACCTCCCTTACCTAGTCTTCCCTCCTCACTTGTTTTCT
This sequence comes from Neoceratodus forsteri, assembly GCA_016271365.2. Lineage (NCBI taxonomy): Eukaryota > Metazoa > Chordata > Ceratodontiformes > Ceratodontidae > Neoceratodus > Neoceratodus forsteri. The sequence continues at coordinate 367,989,881 of CM028132.1, read as the reverse complement.
ATATAGTGAAAGTACTTAAGTGATTTATCTGCTGTTCATAAATGTCATTAGATTTTAGCTATTTGTGCAACCCTGTACCCCTATTTGTCTGTAACTGATTTTGACGCGGAACCTTTGTAAAAGAGCCTTGGCTCAAAGGTATTAATTCCTAGATTTACAATAAACAATTGAAAGTTGTTTTAGGTACAAGATGTGATGGCAGCAGCAACTCTACAGCCCCCATCCCTAATGTGTGATGGAAGCAGCACTACGCCCCCCATACCTCTGGTGTGATGGCAGCAGCAACAGCACTACCACCTCCCTCCTTCAGGTGTGACAGAAGCAGCAGTACTACGTTCACCATTCCTCATGTGTGATGGCAGTATCAGCAATATGGCCCCCATCCCTCAGGTGGGACAGCAGCAGTAATATATTCCCCATCCACCAGTGGTGATGGCAGAAGCACTACAGCCCCCACCCCTTCCGTGTGATGGCAGTAGCAGCAATGCAGTCCACATCTCTCTGGAGTGATGGCAGTAGTGACAGCACTACGATCCCCTTTCTTCAACACCCACACCCCACATGCGCAAGTTACAAATGACTTGGTCTCTTTGCTTGTTAGAACTCAGAAGTGAATTAATCAGAACTATCACTACTAAGGCGGACTGCTTTTTTTTCCCCTATCTATAATTTAACTGCCTGAATTGGATTTCTGCCTGTGACACCGCTGACCAGGGTGAGGGAACAGACTTGGGTGTTGGAGGGCCAGCTGGTGGGTGAAGGCTTGAGTGCCCAACAACCACTCACCTTCTCCTGGGTGGGAGGGTGGGTCACAGCTCAGCATTTGCTGGCCCGTGGTGGAGGCCAGAGGCATGACAACATGTCAGCTCTCACTGCAGGAGGGAGCATGACGGACGTCAGCTTGTGCCTTGACATCATGTGGCCTGTCACGCTCCCAAGAAAATGGGAAAACACCTGATGACCAACTGAAGGATGGTTGTTGGTTCCTTCATAAGCCAGAAGCCCCAGACATGTGTCTGGTCAGACCCCTGCCATGCCCAGGAGATACACAGGAAGCTCTTTGGGGCAATTCTCTTCCCCTGGTAGCCTCCTACAGGGGTAGGGGCCCACTCAATGAAGGGTTACTTTGGATTATCTGGTAGCACAGCAGTAAGGGTCAGCGGATGGTGGTCGGGACTCAGCAGGTGGTAGGGGGCCTTGACAGGCCTGAAGGAGTGGATGGCCATGGGGTAGAATGAGCAAAAAATAACTGCTTGAATTTGCGTCTTTGAAATAAAGTGTCTTCACCTAAAAAATCCACAAGTGATTAGTGGAGGACCTTCAAATGGATTCATGCATCTCCCAGACATGTGGATGTTTTTTTTTTTTTTACTTGGTGTCCATGAAAAGGGTGTCTCCCAGTTTTCATGTCTTTGTTCAGATGTGAATTGAACCCCACCCTGCTCACCAGCATCATACAGCCCCTGGGGTCCTACCTTCTGTATGTCATTGACTGTGCTTTCAAAATCCACTGGCCAAACATAAGCACTCTTAAATACTTAACATTTGCTTTTTGTTGAAGCAGTGTATCAGAAAACGTTTTGTTGTCACAGAGACTGAAACAGCAGGTGGGGGAAGGTGTAAATGATCCAATTCACCTAAATGGGGTGCTAACTGTGAAGTCTTTTCATAAGTAGGAAGGCAGTTTCTTCTTCATGAACATAATTTAATTCAGCCTAGTTTTCATTCAAACAACTGAGGATTTTGGATGGCCCTACTGATTATAAACTTGAATAAGTTAGTTGGTGATCCTGCATTTAGCAATCTACAACCTAGATGCTTATATGCAAGGAATTCAATAAAAACCTGACTAAAATCTAGAAACAAGCTTATAAAACACATAAAATGCATCTGAACATTTATCTTTGCCTATAGAAAGTTATTGTAGCCCAAGTAAAACTCGGGTAAATTACATGGTACCCTGACTACTATTCTATGATGTAGTAAACATATATTGGTATTTCTGTTTTTTTATATTCTTTGTAAAGCAGGTAAGGTCCACTAGGTAGAACTGTCTGTTTTAAGGAGTGACCTAAAAGCACTGGGGAGGTTAAGTGACTTGCTTGGAGTCACACAGTATGCAAGTGGAGGTTGTGGGACTCAAACCAAAGTCTGCTGGATGTACCCAGTTCAATCACCATTTGTTACTCTAACCACTAGGCATGGATGGTTAAACTGAATGGCTGATTATAACGAAGCAGTGCGGGTCATTTCCTTACTGACTCCATATGCAGCAAAGCAGAAAGAATGCAAAGCACAGCAGCATTCATTTTAAGATGCTGAAATCTGGGTCAGCCCGCTGGTGCTGCGGTAGCACTATCGCTTGCCTTGCAATACCAGTGACCCAGGGTCAGAAGCAAACTCAAGTTGCTGGAGGTTTGGCCAGGGGAGTGGGACTGAGCACCTGGGGACAGCTCTCCTCCTCCAGGGAGGGTGGGCTGCAGGTTCTGCTTCTTTACCACCTCCTGTGTGACCATGGGTGGTGGCGCAAAGGTGCTGCAGAGTGATCAGGAGGGGAGGACACTAGCCAGGATCTGGAGCAGTGGCATGTCGCTGTGACCTACCTCCTTTGAACTCTAGTGCTGGTGCCCTCAGGGACAGAGACCAGAAAACTAGGAACAGTCACTCCACATCGGACACTGGCAGAAGGGACCCAGGTGCCCAGACTTCATAACCAAGCTCCATGAGGGACCCAAAGAGCTGCCTGACACACACTAAGTGAGTGTGGAGGGGTGACCTGGGGTCCCCTCCCTTCCCACCTGGGGGGGGGGGAGTACAATCCAGGCAGGATAGGGGCAGGCCCACAGGAGCTCCTGAGCATTACCTGGGGATGAAGCTAGGGGATACCCAAGCTAGGGATCTCTGAAAAGTGGAGATTGATGCTGTGAGAAGGGGACATAGAAAGAGAAAATAAAAAATAATTTAAAAAGATACTGAAATCTTAGAGATTCTATGCAGTGACATGCAATCTCCGTGAGGCACCGGTAAAAGAATTCAAAATCCACAAACCAAGCAAGATTCCATGATTGTTACCGGTAAAAATGGAAAACCAGGGTCCCTGCTCATCGGCCACTTCTTCAGTCCCTTGGCCAGATGGAAGATCCGTAAAGCTGGACGCCGAGGAGGCGATCTCGACCAAGATCGAGACCGCATGCTCTTGGGACTCAGACCTCTCTCGGTCCCAAGATCGTCGAGACGAAAACGAAGGTTCTTTTTCTCTCTTCCGAGAGCGAGAGGAGTGCGAGCCCAAGGGCACCTCACCCTTGGTGGGGAGAGACTAGCACAACTCTTTATACGACCCAGTAAAGGTGGAGCCTAGGTTGAGAGGAACAAAGAAGCTACGATTGGCCAAAGCGCGAGTGGCCTCCTCCTCGAACGCCTTCATGTGTTCCAGCTGCTCAGCGGAGCCCGCGGCCATGGAAACCGTCCCACCTAGCCTCCTTGGACTTCACCGGAGGGTTCCCTTTTTCCGGTCTCCCCAGCTTCAGGCGTGCTTTGCGGTCATCCATGACACTGGGATGGAAGGCCAGAGAAAAACTGCAGGACGAAGTGTCATGGCCGACACCTAAGCAGTAGACGCACGTAAGGTGGGGATCGGTGCTCAACATCTTTTGGCCTCAAGGACACTGGCGAAATCCCAGGGAAGATTTTTCCTCCATGATCGATGTTGCAAAAGCACGATCGCTAACTCAAATGAGTTTCAATTTCAGTAAAACCAACGATTTGAAAGCCAAGGCCTACAAAATGTGAAAGCAAGAGGGAGGCAACCTGTATCTTCCAGAGGAAATGATGATCTGGAGTCACGGGGCGCAGCCAAGGACTATACCACCCAGGTGGGTGGGAGGAGCCAGCTTGAAGACTTCTGGTAGATTTAAAGGGGAAAAGGACAATGTCAAGAAGGGTGGATAGAACAACATATCCACGCTCCTAGAAATATAGTGTCACAGAAATATGCAGGAACGAGAGAAAAAATAGCTGTCAGTAATGGAGCCAAAAACATATGACCTAGACATGTGAGGAGGAAGCCATCCAAGGTCTGAATAAAGGATGCAGTGGTGTTTCATCCGATGGGAGGAGGATGTATACTGACAGATGTTAATGTAGGTGACATCCTATTTCCGAAGACTTGGATTTTCACGCAGAGGTATAGGTGGCAATGCCGTAGTTAAGTGAGAGCAGGAGTATCCCATGGGCTATGGCAAGTCTAACAGAGGGGGTGAGAGCATGGCTGGTTCGATCGGCAATACCAAGTTTAGTGCTTACCGACTTGTAGATTCGTAGAATATGGATGTCGAAATTTAGTGAGGGGTCCAGAGTGACACCCAGATATTTAAAAGAGTTCACCACCCCAATGGATTTGCCATTTAAGGTGGAGACTTTAAAACTGTGTTGGGCGTGTGTGAGTTTACAGTTTGAATCAAGCAGCATAGCTTGGGTCTTAGACTCATTTAGGACAAGTTTGTGACAATCAAGCCACTGTTCGATGAGTTGAAAGTCATAGCAGAGCCGTTCATTGATGTCATCAATGCTTTTAGCACTGGTGTACAGGACAATGTCATCCGCATACAACAGGGAGGCAGTCTTCATAAGGTTAGAGGTGATACTATTTAAGAAAATAGAGAAGAGCAGCGGGCCTAGTATGGACCCCTGATGTACACCAATGTTAATAGTAAACTTGTCAGAGAGAGTAGAGTTATATTTTATGATCTGAGTTCTGTCAGATAAATAACTACCATACCAGTTTACAACATTTGGCGAGAAGCCAAGAGACTAAAGTGTGGCAATGAGGATGCAGTGATCAACAAGATCAAAAGCCTTAGTCATATCAATAAAAATGGCCCCAGTAAGAAAAGCAGAGTCCATGGCCACTAGGACATCAGAGGTTAGCTTGAGTAATGCAGTGGTGGTACTGTGTCCCTTTCGGAAGCCATGCTGAGCAGGAGATAGGAGGTCATATTTGAGGAGAAATTCTATGGTTTGAGTAGCCACAAATTTTTCAAGAACTTTGCTAAGAACAGACAGGATTGCAATGGGCCTATAGTTGGATGGGTCTTTGGGGTCACCTTTTTTAAAAACAGGGGTTATCTTAGCCATCTTCCATATATCAGGGACGTGATTTTGGCACGACGAGAGATTAAAGATCTTAGGGGAGCAGCAATGAATGGTGCAGCTAGTTTTAGTAGCTTGGGCTCAAGACTGTCAGACCCTGCAGCTGCATGCTCGGAGATGTTGTTAAGTAGTTTTAGTACCGCACATCTAGAGACAGACTTAAAGAAAAATTTTGGCTGAGTAACATTTGCTGGAGTATGTAGGTTCGGTTTAACGGGGGAAGAGGAGGTGTATTTTGTTGGGTCAGAGAATTGCTCACTGAAGAAATTAGCAATAGTCCGGGGATTGTTGCATTGGATGCCACTGAGTGACATGTCATTTGGGGTGTAGGATGAGTTCGAGCCCATGAAGAACTTAATGTGAGACCAACATTTTTTTGAATCTCCATAGGAGTTAATTAAAAGGTCTTTACAGTAGGAGCTTTTGGCCTGTTTGATATCCTTTTTGCAGGAATTTCGCAGAGCTTGGTAGGTGTTTACGTCAGCTGTTTGGCCGGAGCTCTTGTAACAGAGCCAACATTTATCTCTTTGACGTAGCTTGCTGAATAAGCCAGATTTTAGCCACCGGGTTTGGTGTTTTGTTGCCTTAGACCTGTCATGGGCAGCATTTATGACGACAGAATCAGCCTCAGGTTGGCCTGCGAAAAAAGGCTTGCCTGAGGAGGCCACATACATCCTATCTGCCTTCCTGGGTATGGCAGGTATCATGCTGAATCTATGCCAGGTAGTCATAGTGGCATCATCCAATGTAGGCAGAAGGGAAGGAATGATGATGGGTGGGGAGATCGTGCAGTTCTAAGAATTCCACCAGGTTTTTCTTAGTAATTTTATGTTCCTTTAAGTCAAATCCCACGGCAGTTTGAAGTTCCTACATCATGGTGATAAAAGAGATGTTCAGGGGGAGACCAGGGTTGATATAAACAGGTTACTCACCTGTAACAGTAGTTCTAGGAGTGGTATATGTTGTTCATCCACACTGTTTGGCAAGTCCCTTTCCGCTTTAAATCTTGCCAGATGGTCTGAAAGCTAGCTCCTCCCACCCACCTGGGTGGTATATCCCTCGGCTCTGCCCCTTCATGCCAGATCTTGCCCGCTAGAAGCAGAGGGTTGTGCTTTGAAGCTGGGGAGGACGGGTGGGGTTCATGTGGATGAACAATATATATACACCACTCCTAGAACTACTGTTGCAGGTGAATAACCTATTTTTCTAGGATCGTGGATATGTTGTTCTATCCACACTGTTTGGCAGACTCCTAGCAGTTCTCTGGGAGGAGGCAGGCAAGGCGCACACCCCTTACGTAGGGAACAGACATTGGAGAACTGAGGCCCCAAAAGCAGCATCCCAGCATGACTCTAGGTCGATGTGGCAATGGGAAATGAAAGTGTTTGCTGACTTCCAGGTAGCTGCCCTGCAGATATACTGGATAGGGACGTCTCTAGAAGCAGCCATCGATGCAGCGGTATGGCAGGTGGAATAAGCCCTTTGCCCTAAGGGAGGCTCTTTACCTGACAACCTCTAGCAGAGATCGATGCACGACGTTATCCATCTGCCAGTTGTCAGCTTTGCTACAGGTGCGGCTTCAGCATAGGTGACAAACAACTGGCAAACATCTCCCCAGACTTCAGACGTACATCCCTTGTAATAAGAAAGCATTTGTCTCAGGTCCAAAGTATGGAGCCTGTACTCGGCCTCTAAGGTGTAAATGGGGTAGTACACCGGCAGAGTCATCACTCCAACACCACCTTCGAAAGGAACTTTGGGTTGGGGCACAGGACAACCTTGTCCCTGTGGAAGACCAGATAGGGAGACTCTACAGAGAGCGCTTGGAGCTCCCAAATCCTTTTGGTTGACGTGACAGTCACCAAGAAGGCCGTCTTCCACGACAGGTGTAACATCTCACACCTGTGCATCGGTTCGAATGGCTTGCCCATGAGCTCTGCTAGTACCAGCAGTAGATCCCACGGTGGTGGTGGTTCACGCACCGAAGGGGAAATATGATCAATACCTTTAAAGAAACGCCAGACCACCTTCCCCTGTGCCACCGTCTGCTGACCAGCCAGCACCTGATAAGCAGAGATGGCTGCCAGGTGCACCTTAAGGGTCGTAGACCGAAGACTTCCTTTAGAGAGAGACCAAAGGTAGTCAAGGATGCTAGCCACTGGACAGGACGAAGGGTCCAGGCCCTTACCCTGACACCAAATGAAGAATCGCTTCCATTTGAAGGCATAGCACCTCCTGGTTGACTCCTTCCTTGATGCCTCAACTACACTGAGTACATCATCGGAGAGACGCAAAGCCTGGAACTATAGCCGCTTAGGAACCAGGCTGTCAGGTGCAGGGATTGAAGGTCTGGGTGGAATACATTCCCCTGATTGATGGAGAGCAGGTCTGGGCGTGCTGGGAAACGCCTCGGGAGCCTGATGCTGAGGTTGAGGAGATCTGGATACCAGAAATGGCAGGGCCAGTCTGGGACGACCAGGATCACCCGTGCCTTGTCCCTCCTGACCTTGAGGAGCACCTTGTGGACCGAGGGAAGGCAAAGAAGAGGCCTGGGGTCCATGGCCTCGAGAAGGCATCCCCCTATAGCGAGCTCTGCTGAGGGGGGCAGGCATGGAACAGCTTCAGCTTTGTGTTCTTCCTGGAGTCGAACATGTCCACCGGAGGAGTGCCCACTGGGAGAACAGACTGTGCACTAGCTCTGGACGAAGAGACCACTCGTGGGACGCCTCGCCCACATGGCTGAAGGCATCCGCCAGCTGATTTGAGGCTCCTGTCACGTGAATGGCTAGGAGATCAGTCTCCAGTCGGCTCACGAGGGTTCAGATGCGGACAGCTTCCCTGCACAGAGGCTGGGAGTGCGTGCCACCTTCTTTGTTGAGATAGTACATGGTCGTGGTGTTGTCCGTCTGGACCTGAACCACTTGACCCTGAAGGAACGGAGCAAATGCAATCAGCGCCTGCCAAACTACTCAGAGCTCCAGCAGGTTGACGTGGCATCAGGAGTGCAGAACGGTCGGGTGTTTTAAGCAGGCACTAAAGACTTTTTTTATGGGCAAAGGCATTTCCTGTTTTAGCTTGATTTTATATCTTATGTATCTGAATATATGTTTGTTTTGTATTCTTGCTGTACAGCGCTTTGAAATTTTGAAAAGCGCTTAATCAAATACATTTTATTATTATTATTATTATTAACGGGATTCCTCGGGGGTCCAGAGCCTGTGGACTCTATGGTCCCCCATGTGGTCACCTCAGCCCGTGAGAGAGGCATCAGTCGTCAAGATGACCGTCGGCTCGTGGTGGACAAACAGGATCCCTTCCTGCAGACGGTCTAGGACGGTCCACCATTGGAGAGTGTCCCACCTCTTCTGGGTCACAGTGACCAGCTGGTCAAAATGACCTAGTCGCTGAGTCCACAAGCTGGCCAGCTTCCACTGAAGGGGGCCCATATGCCACCAGGCCAATTGGACTATGGAGATGCAGGCTGCCATGTAACCCAGAAGTCGCAGGAAGTCCCAGGCAGGGCGCAATTGCCCAACCAGAAATGATCGGGCAAAAAAGGAGAGCACCTCCGCCCTGTCCGCCGGGAGCCTGGCTCTGGCTCGGCAAGAGTCGAGCTCTGCCCTGATGAATCATATCACCTGCGAGGGTACGAGTTCCAACATGGCCTCGTTAGTCAGGAGGCCAAGGCTGAGGCAGGTTTGGAGGGCCAGATCCTTGGACCTCTGTACCTCTAGTCTGGAGGGACCCACTATAAGCCAATTGCCGAGACGGGGGTAAACTCTGACCCCTCGACGCCGAAGATGAGCCGCCACCACTGCTATGCATTTGGTGAAAACGCTTGGGGCCAATGACGGGCCGAACAGCATGGCTTGGAACTCATAGAGGGTTCCCTCCACCCTGATGCGGAGGAATCTTTGGTGAGATGGATGGATCAGGACATGAAAGAACGCATCCTGCAGATCCAGGGAGCAGAACCACATGTTCAGGTCAAGAGATGATATGATCTGGGACAGAGTTACCATCCTAAAGGTGCAAGACCTGAGAAACTGATTCAGATCGTGCAGATCTAGAATGGGGCACCAGCCCCCGGCCGTTTCAGGACCAGGAAGTACATGGAAATGAACCCTGGGTTTACAGAGGAATCCGAGACTCTGACCAATGCCCATCTTGCAGAGGAGTTGGGTGGTGATGTCCCTGAGAGCCGACTGAGTGTGAGCAGATACCTTCTCCTCCTGTGGGGCGCAGGCTCAGCTGGGTGGGTACTGCTCGAATTCCAGAGGCAGACCCTGACCGACCACTTCCAAGACCCACCAGTCTGTTGTGACAGCGGATCAGGTGGAAAGGAAGTGGTGGAGCCAGCCCCCCACTGGAGGACCCAGAGTGAGCCGTGATGGATATGGGGTTGGCAACCCCCATCCCGTCACTGTGCAGGCTTGGATGAGGAGGGTCCATCAGGAGGACCGACGGAGCCCCTCCCACCAGGCTTACGGGCTGCCTGAGCCCCTGACTTGGGCCAAGGGTGTCAAAACTGAGCCTGCTGCTGCTGCCCAGGTTGGTACTGGGGCTGCTCGGCCGCAGGGGCTGAAGGCCAAAAGGGCTTTCTCTTCTGCCTTTCAGAACTCTGAGGTTCCTTTTGGGCAGAAGTAATGGAGTCCAAGGAGGCACTTCTCGATATGCTGAAGATGACCGTCAACTCATGGAACGAACAGGCTGGTACACAGGAAAGGAACATCCACCAGTTTGTGCTGGGTGTCTCTCGTAAAGGTCAAGACTCTCAGCCAGGCCCTGCGGCACATGGCGACTGCAGCTGCTACCGAATGGGCACAAGAATCTCCAATATCCAGAGCCATTTAAAGTTGTTGTTTAGAAACAGCTCGACCCTGGTCCTGGACCTGCTTGTCCATGGTCTGAATGTCCATGGGGAAATGAGGAAGCACCTCATCCAAAGAGCCCAAGAGGGCATGGGAGAAGTGTGCCATAATAACGGTTGAACTTGCCTGTCGGAGACCAAGTGAGGAGGCAGCATAGACCTTTCTGGCTGAATGGTCCAACTTCTTGGACTCATTGTCCAGAGGTCTATCAGTGTCCCCAGAATTGCCAGAGCTCCGAAACACAGACTCGGTCACCAACCCTTCAGCCGAGGGGTGCTGTGAGAACCCCGAAGGGGAGCCAATGGGAACCGCATACTTGTGGGCCATCTGGGCTGAAGGCGCTGGACAGGAGGCTGGGTGCTGCCAAAGTTCCGAAGCTGGGCCAACTATGGCTTTGGCTACTGGGAAGGCCGTAGACAGGAATCCCTTTTTCTGAGAATATCAGTTAGGGGATATTCAGTCCATTTTTCAACAGCCTCCAAAGGCATCCCTGTCGATTCGGAGATGAGACGGTGGATGCCCAAGAAGGAGGTGGGGGACCCTCCTCCATAGAGAGACTCATTGAATCATTGTCACATGGACGCGAATTCAAGTCAGAGTCCTCGGACTCCAGATATAGCGGCTGACCACCACAGTCACTTTCGACCTGCTACAGACGACCGAGAGTGAAGGTGATGGACAGCCTGTGTAGGAGGCCCTTAATGGGCCGAGACTCCTTGGCAGGAGCCCCTGAAGGAGGCTGTTTAGGTGGCGACTCCACCAGGATTGGTGGAGAGGCCAGATTCGGCTGAGCCGAGAGGGCCTTCACTGGCTCCGCGGGTGGAGGAATGGTGTTGACTGGCTCTGGAAGAGTTGGCATCAGCCTAGAGGGCGACAACTATGTGATGGATGGAGTGGAAGCCGGGGTCAACTTCAGACTGGTCAGCATTAGCTGTTGACACATAAGGTCCTCGTTGTGTCGACGCAACTTGCGTTAAAGTGTCTTCTCATCCGACGAGGACGAACAGCAGTGTCACTGCCTCTTGGAGTGCCACTTGTAAGACTTCCTCAGCCTGTCAGTCAAGGGTGTCCGAGACCTCGACCATCAGGGGAACCGACGGGGGTGCTCGGAAGGAGCCGGGGAAAACTGGGGCTCCTCCACATCAGGGAAAGAGCTACGGGTGGAGTCCCAGCAGGCTGGGTCTCCTCCTTCATAGGTCCCAGCAGAACCGAAGTCCTGAATAACGAATTGTTGGCCTCATCAGTCGACAATGGGTCGACAGGGTCAATGACAATTTCGACCGGGTCGTCATCCCGCATCATAGCTGGCTGGCCTGATGGGGGCACCGTGAAGCCAGTGGCCGAGGTTGCAATTTCGACCGAAGTAGAAACATGAGACTCCTGGGACCGAGATCTCTCTCTGTCCCAAGAGCGACGTCGACGTGCCAAATCCTCTCTCGACCCTTTTTCCTTTTTATGGGAGCAGGAGGTGTGCGAACCGGACGAGCCTCCCCTTTTGTCGGGAGAGACTGGCACAATGCCTTGAAGGATCCAGAGAAGGAAGAGCCCAGTTTGACAGGGACAAAGACCGAAACAGAAGAGGATTGCTCAGCAGCGCAAGCCGCCTCCTCCTCGAAGGTCTTCACTTGCTCCAGCTGGTCGGCAGATCCCGCGGCTGCAGAGACCACACAATGGCCATCTTTGGATTTGACCAGCGGGTGCCATTTTTCCAGTCATCCGAGCTGCAAACGTGTGAGGCGATCGTCCAAAACTGCCAGATGGAACGTGGCGACCGGGGTCGCAGGCCTGGTCATGGCCCAGGCAGTAAACGCGACGCGGGCGTGTGGGTCAGTACAGGACATCTTCTGCCCGCAAGGACAAAAGCAGAACCCGGGCGGGGACTTATCCTCCATCACAGTTGCTAACGCAAACATATGCAGAGAAACTCTAATGAGTTTCGTTTTTGGTAATTTATCCAAAGGATTAGGCGCCAGGGCCTAATCAACGCAGGAGCGGTAAGGAAGGAACCTGAATCTTCCAGCGGAAAGGAAGATCTGCCGTCAAGGGGTGGAGCTGAGGGATATACCACCTAGGTGGGTGGGAGAAGCCAGCTTTCAGACCATCCGGCAAGATTTAAAGGGGAAGGGACATGCCAAACAGTGTGGATAGAAAGTACAGTTACGTAAGAACTTACCGTAACAGTAGATCTTCAAGAACAGCTCTTGCAGCAGGTTACACCATTAGGATTGAAGCCGGCAGGCGCCAGGACCCCACGAAAAATTTCTTGCTAGCAGTATTCAGCAGGGACCGCCCCCGATGTCAGGCATAGTATATAAGTGGGCGGTCCCCCAGAATCCCCAGTTCTCCCACCGGAGACTCCCGGCCGCTGGATGACATCAGAAAAGGAGACTGAGGATCCGCCATCAAATGGCAATCAGAGTGGTGTTAAGAACACCTGGTCCTAGGAGAAGGATATCAGAACAAGTCTACCTCCAGCGGGGATGGTGGAGGGGAAGTATCTGCTGCAAGAGCTGTTCTCGAAGATCTACTGTTACGGCAAGTTCTTACGTAACTGTACTATCTTACTTCGAGAAACAGCTCTTGCAGCAGGTTACACCATTAGGATTGATTCCCAAGCAATATTGGAAATCCCTCACCATTGGGAGGAGGAAAGGTAGAAATCACTAATAGAACCAAAGCCTAGGACAGGAGTCCCTGAAGGACTGCTAGAACAAAACCTGCTCTTCACCTCAATGTGACGTCCAGGCTATAATGCCTGATGAAGGTGTGCACAGTGCTCCAAGTAGCTGCTGCACAGATGGCTGAGGTGGACATGTTCTTTAAGGTCGCAAAGGAGGTAGCCACCCCCCTTGTGGAATGACCCTTAACTGAGCCCGGTAAGGGTTTGTTATGCTTCTGGTAACAGAACGTGATACAATGTATGTGCCACCTGGATAGCGATTGTTTGGAAACTGGAGCTCCCATCATCCTGTGGGCGAAGGAGACAAAAAGCTGCTCAGATTTTCGGTGGTGTTTGGTTCTGGTCAGGTAGTATAAAGACACCTATGCACATCTAAAGTGTGCAGCAGGGCCTCTCCTCTATTAGAATATTTAGAAAAATACACTGGTAGATCGATGTCATGATTAAGAGTAAAAGCTGAGACCACCTTAGGTAGAAACTTCGGATTAGTCCGCAGGGATATCCTGTCCTGGTGAAAAACCAAATAAGGTTCTTTGCACATCAGTGCGTGAAGTTCAGAAATTCTTCTGGCCGAAGTAACGGCAACTAAAAACAATGTCTTCCATGTAAGGAGACCTAGCTCACAACCCCCAGCTGGTTCAAAAAGGTGGCAGCGTAAGCTGCTCCAGGACAAAGGGTAAATCCCATGGCGGAATAGGATCCGTAATCGGAGGTCTAAGGTGGAGAACACCTCTCAGAAAGGCTTGTGCCGTGTCCAACTGAGTTATGGGACATTGGCCTAAAGGAGTGTGATAGGCTGAGATGGCACAAAGGTGTACTTTTATCAAGGAGTAGGACAAGCCTGTCTGAAAAAGAGACAGGAGGTAGTCCAGAACCGACCTTTCTGGACAATCCATTGGCAAAAATCCCTGCGCCTGAGCCCAGAGGCAAAATCTGCGCCATTTCATGGCATAAGTAGCGTGACTGGCAGATTTTCTAGCAGCCGCTAGAACGTCTGCTACCTCTTGCGAGACCCCGGATTGCATAATGGCTATGTCTCTAGGAGCCAGGCGTGCAGGTTCAGCAACGAGGGTCCGGATGGACCAAGGAGCCCGCCTCCTGAGACAGTAAGTGACAGCTGATTGACAGAGGCACTGGAGGTTCCCGGGACAGCTGATGTAGCAGAGGGAACCAGATCTGTCTGGGCCAAAACGGCGTGATAAGTATCAGCATCGCTTGCTCTCTGCAAAGTTTCAAAAGGACCCTCTGGATCAATGGGAAGGGAGGAAAAGCACAGAGGAATCTGCCCGCCCAGGAAACGGACAATGTGTCTCGCCAGAAAACACCAGGCCCTGGATCTAGCGAGCAAAAATTGGGCAGTTTTGTGTTGTATGGGGATGTGAAGAGGTCTAACTCTGGTGTACCCCATCTGTGAAACAGATACTCTACTACCTCCTGGAGTAGTTGCCACTCGTGGACTCTGGCCTGAGAGCGACTCATGCTGTCTGCGATGACGTTGTCCACTCCTGGGACATCAACAGCAGTGAGGTTTGCGCCATGTTGTAGAACCTAATCCCACACCCTCATGTCCTCCCTGCAAAGCGGGTAGGAATGGGTGCCTCCTTGTTTGTTGAGGTAATACATCACCGCGGTATTGTTTGTTTGTAACAGGAGAGTACCCGGTGGGATTTCCGACTGGAAAGCCTGCAGGGCGTAAAGAACTGCTCTCATTTCCAGAATATTTATGTGATGAGCTTCTTGGGCTGTCCATAGGCCCTGAGACCTGACACCGTCGAGGTGTGCTCCCTACCTGAGCCCTGAGGCATCTGTGGAGAGCGTCGCAATCGGAGACGGCGCGATGAAGGGGAACCCCACTAATAGATTCTTTGAATCTAGCCACCACTGCCAATCCCAGATTACAGCATTCGTGATCCCAATTGGAAGCTGCAGATGGTCTTGTTTCTGATCCCATTGGACCCGTAACATCCACTGGGTCACCCGCATGTGGAGACGGGCTAGCGGGACTGTTGCAATGGCCGCAGCCATATGTCCGAGCAGGCAAAGGACCAATCTGGCTGGGACGGTCCTCTTTGCCAGAAAGTCCCTGATGAGGGATCTGATGTATTGCCGAGGTAGAAAAGCTTTCCTCTGGACGGTGTCCAGAACTGCGCCTATGAACTGCAGAGTCTGTGACGGAACCAGGTGTGACTTCTCAGATTGTTAATGATGCCCAATGTCTCAAACAGAGACCGAGTATAATGAATGGCGGACATCAGGGCCTCCCAAGAGGGCGCCACGAGAAGCCAGTCATCCAGGTAGGGGAACACGTAGTGGCCTTGTCTCCTCAGCGCCGCTGCTATGACTGCCATGCACTTCATGAACACTCAAGGCGCCAATGACAGTCCGAAAGGGAGAGCTCGGAACTGATAATGGTGACCTTGAAATTCGAAGCACAAAAACTTCCTTGCGCTTGAGCGATGGGTATGTGCAGGTAAGCATCCTGCATGTCCAAGGACGCTAGGAAGGCACCCTGTTTGAGCATGGGTATCAGACCTGGAAGGGTCACCATGTGGAAGCGTTTATAGAGGACCGAAAGTGTTGAGGTCGCTGAGATGCAGTATTGGACGGAGGTCCCCTGTCTTTTTGGGAACCAGAAAGAAGTGAGAATAGTAACCTGTACCGCTCTGGTTCCGCGGTACATGAACTATAGCTTCCTTTCTGAGAAGAGCGAGTACCTCCTGCTGTATGAGCAGGGCATGCTGACCTGAATAACAGGAAAGCAGGGGAGGTCTTGACGGTGGGTGGTCGAGAAATTCGATGAAGTGACTTATCTTGAACATTTGAAGAACCCACCGGTCGGCGGTAATCGACTGCCACCCTGAAAAGTGGCAAGCGATGCGACCCCCGACCTTTTGTGCCCGTTGAACCAGAGGAGGGGCAGGGGCCGGGGCCGGAAAGGAGTCATGTTGTGACAGCGCTGGTTCCTGCAGGCTGGGCCAGTTTGGTGTAACGCTGGCCTCTGCCTGGGGAAGATTTAGCCTGGGCTTTACGACGAAAAGTGCCCCTTTGTTGCTGGCCGGAACGTGGCTGCTGCCATTGCTGCCAGCTGCGAAAACTACGAAAGGAACCAAGTCTTGATCTGTACATGGCTTGTTCGGATCTAACTGCCTTCCCGGCATCTGGAGCTTGGTGATAACCTTCTCCAAGTGTTCACCAAACAGGACTTTGCCATTGTATGGGACGTCAAGAATGTTTTTCTGTACGTCTGGGGTGAAGCCGGAGACACGGAGCCAGGAGTGTCTCTGGAGACAGATGCCCGAAGCTGCAGCTCTGGCAGATGAGTCCACAGAATCATATGCGACTCGTAGCACTTGGGTTCCCACATCAAACCCTGTGCGGAGGTTCTTTAGGAGCTCCGCCTTCTGATCGCCATCCAGTAATTTGTCAACAAGGTCCTGAACCTGTTCCCACAGGGCATTCTGAAACTGAACCATGTGAGATAGGTAGTTTAGGGACCAGATGGAGCATATAGCAGCCACATACATGCGCCTCCCCAAGGCATCCAACTGTTTGGATTCCTGCTCCGGTGGCTGTGTGCTCATATGCAGCGGTCATTGGGACTGGTCATGAGAGGCCGTAATGACCAAGAAGTCAGCCAGAGGTTGTTGTGCCAAGTACTGTTCCTCTTTCAGGGCCTTGTACAGGCAGTCAGCTTTCTTCAGCACAGCGGGGGTGGAGTGCGGATGCTTCCATGTAGCCTTGGTGACGTCCGTGAAAGTGTCCACCAAGGGTGGCACTACCACAGGCTTAGGATCTTTCTGCTGAAGGTAATAGGCTAGGCACTGTCTCTTGGGGTTGAGATCTTCCGAATCCCATCCAATGTTCTCCTGGATGTGCCTCATAATCTTGGAGAAGGAGGGATCATCCGGCGATGACCTTGGTAGGTCTTGTGGGTCAGGCGATGGGATGCTGAGCGGAGAAGGAAACCTGGAGGTTTCAGAGGTATCCTATCTAGAATCCTCCCCAACAGAGTGCATCGTCGATGTCTGGGTGGCTTGGGGCTGGGAGACCCTGAAGGAGATCTTGAGGGAGGCCTTCTCTATTCCTTAGATCTTCCAATAGGAGGTGGAGTGTGCTCCTTAGAGGTTGGTGGTTGTCCTGCTGGCCCCTGTGGTGGAGGGGGGCGGAGTAGGAGGTGAAGGAGTAGGAGGAGGAGGTTTTACAGGGATCACATCTTTCCGGATTGTGTCCCACCAGAAAGTAGAGAGATCCTTGACCTCTTGGATGTTCATGCCCGACGACGGGCCTGGTGTCGGTGGTATGTCGCCGGGGTCGGGCGTCAGGTCCACAGGTGTCTCCGGGATGGGCAAAGGTTCCCTTGGAAGCCCAGCGTCCTCTGTGTTGCCTGCCTGGTCCTCAGGCAATGTCGTGTCCTCCTCCGTGAAGTCCCGGCGACCGGTGTCCACCAGTGACAGGGGGGCAGTCTTCCGGCTCTGGCGAGCGTGAAGCCGACATCAGTCACTTGGCCGATGTCTTCGGGTCTGGCGAACGCCTGGCTGACGTCTGGAGTTTGGCCGATGTCCCTGGCTCCGGTGAACGCTTGCCCGACTTCGGGTGCTTGGCCGACAATGGGTCTGTCGTCCACTTCAGGGACGTCAGGTCTTTTGTCTTCCTGGGTGGGGGATCTGGACCCCTGGGAGGCTGAGAGACCGATCTAGAGTCGGGGTCCCGGCGTCAGGCAGAAGAGGAAGACTTGTGATGGTCAGAAGCCTTCACTGAGGCCCGGGAGGGAGTGGAGGAAGCCGAAGGCCTGGAAATTTTTGTGGAGTGAAGCGAAGTCGAAGAACCACCTGTAGCCTTAACCTTGACCGGAGGGGGCTGAGAACGAGCCCTGGAGGGAGAGCGGTCAGGGCATGTGAAGCCTGAGCTGCACGAGTCCGAGGCCTGGTTAGGAGATCTGGAACTTGCCTTCTCCTGGTGTTTGTGGGCTTTTGAGGAAGATTCACCTCTGGAGGAAGGTTCCTTATCCATTCTGCTAAGTTTTTCTTCTAAAAGGTACCCCTGAAGTGCCTTCTGACGGAGAATCCTGGTGCGGCTGTTGAACCCTTGACAGAAGGAGCAGGCCTTGGTGTCGTGGTCTGGGCCTAAGCACCGCAGGCAGGACAAATGAGGATCCTTGAAGGGGATCTGTTTGCCGCAAGCACACCTGGAAGGTTGTCCCTCTGAAGGAGGAGTTGGAGATGCCGACATTAGTTTAGTAAAACTACTGTGAGAAGTTCTTAGTCGTCATGCGCTAGAGTAGGACCGTGAGGCCGATGCTGGCAAGTCGACGGCGGGAAAAGAACTGGGGATTCTGGGGGACCACCCCCTTATGCACTATGCTTGATGTCGGGGGCGGTCCTCGCTGAATACTGCTAGCTAGTAAATTTCCGTGAGGTCCTGGCACCTGCCGGCTTCAGTCCTAATGGTGTAACCTGCTGCAAGAGCTGTTTCTCGAAGTAAGATCAACATAGCCACCATCCTAAAAACAACAGTCTTCATTCCCATTGGATACAGTGAAGCTAGTCCTTTCACAGGAGTCCACATAATCCTCTGCCTCCTCCTCTTCCTCCTGCATAACTAGGTCTGGGTTGTACTCCTGGTTCTCGCTAACGTGGTCAATATGGAGAGGTAAAACTGTTGACAGCCGAAAGGGAATCTGTCACGTCAACTTGGTAGGCGTCAACTCTGGGATTTGCTGTGCTGGTCTTATCGACATACCCCCTTGTGTAGGAGGGGAAGGTAGCAGGCACTTAAGGATGTCCATAAAGGGTAAGAGACTGCCTGCACATCGGGCGTGTATGTACAAATGGGGCAGCTGAGATGTTAGGCCTGGCAGGCGCTGCCCCATGATCAACAACTCACCAGCTGTAATAGGTCTGGTGGCACTCGTAGTCTACCTGGACCTGGTTTGAGTGTTGATGGTCTGGGTGCTGGAGGAGTAGCTGCTGTAGTGGGTGACAGTGCCGCAGCAATCATGCTACAGTGGATGGGTGATCATGAGTGAACTGGAGAGACACTGTCTTTTCTGCGCTCCCTCTCCCAGTGCTTGTGCTGCCCTGATGTTTTCTCTTGGGACATGAGAGAGTGGAAGCATGAGGAACGAGCTGGCGATGTGGTGGAGCTCTTCTCCTGGAGCTCCTTCTGCATCCTGGCCACCTGCTGCTTCAGGATGT
This sequence comes from Neoceratodus forsteri, assembly GCA_016271365.2. Taxonomy (NCBI): domain Eukaryota; kingdom Metazoa; phylum Chordata; order Ceratodontiformes; family Ceratodontidae; genus Neoceratodus; species Neoceratodus forsteri. The sequence goes on along the minus strand of CM028132.1, from coordinate 367,970,988 downwards.
GGGTTTCCAAAGCCTTTTCTGGGCATCACCACTTAGTAGAATTAAATTTTCTGCAGATCTGGCAGGCCTTCACGTTATGAGCCGAGCCAGTATACGCAGATGTCATGAGAGTCACCCGAATATACCTTCTCGCTGCACTCACAGTATTTGAACAGTTTTGACAGTTCTTTAGTCAACATACACGATGTCAAAAATCACCTTATAAAATGTGATGATTAACTAATGTGAGAAATAAATGGAAATAGTCAATAGCAGTGTTTCCGTGGAGGGTCCAAGGAGTATGGTCGACGACAGGAAAAGAACTGAGGAGGGAAGGGTTTGCCCAGGTTTATATGGGAAGTGCCGACGTAGGACGTCGTCATGGGCAGCCCCTAGTGGACTGCTTGCCAAAGTTTCCATGTCGTCCTAGTGCCCGACAGCTATAGTTCCACAGGTGTGGCCTGATGAAAGTGACATCCTTGAAGAATATCAATGATTTCTGTTTAGTACTCACAGTAGAGGACATGGGTCCAGACAACATGATAACCAGCAAAGGATTGCTGACAGTGTTCGGCAAGGAGCCCATTACAAAGAAGAGAGTACTTAAGGAACTTCAGGTACTAAATGGAACTAAATCAATGAGTCCTGATGGGCTGCACCCAAAGCATTAAGGGAAATGTGATAGGTTCTAGAAGATCCACTAAGGGATCTCTTCAACTGCTCACTGGAGACAAGAAGTGCCTGAAGCTTGGAGGACAGTGGATGTGGTCCCCTACATAAACGTGGGAGTCATGAGCCAGGAAACGACAGACCAGTCAGTCTGACATTTACAGTGGGGAAGATCTTCGAATCCATTATAAAGGAGAGGATCATGGGGTTCCTGGAGGCAAATCAGCTGCAGAACCCTAGACAAGGTTTTGCTGATGGGAGGTCGTGCCAGAAAACCTGATAAACTTTTTTTGATTGAATGACGAGAGCAGTGGCTAGGGGGCAGCTTGCAGACACACTATACCAGGACTTCAGTAAAACCTTTGACTCAGTTCCTTATGGAAGAATGGAGAAGTAACTGGGAGATTTTGGGAGTGGGGAAAAGATAAATAAGTGGGTAAGAAACTGGCTGAGCAGGAGGACTCAGGGTAGTACTAAACAGAGAGGTAACAGGGATTGGTTAAGTCACAAGTGGGGTGCCCAAGGGATCGGTCTTGTGATCAGTTCTCTTCGGATACCAATCTTGACATAGGGGAGTCCAAAGGAAGATATGCATCTTCGCAGATGACACCAAGATCTGCAGTAGAGTGGACTCCATGTAGGGGGTAAGGGCCATTAGGAGGGATCTGAAGAAGCTGAAGGGGTGGTCTGAAGTGTTGCAATTGAAATTTAACCCAAAGAAGTGCAAATGTATGCTCATAGGGGTCAAAAACCCCAAATCAGAATACAGAATGGGGGGGGGGGTTGACAGCACTGTGGAGGAAAAGGATCTCAGGGTAATGATCATGGATACTTCGAAGGCATCGGTACAGTGCAATAAAGAGGTGGGAAAAGCAAAACAGATCCTGGGACTCATATATAGGGGAATAACTGACGAAGGGAGGCGATAATGTCCCTGTGCAGATCACTCGCCCAACCTCATTTGGAGTACTGCGTACAATTTTGGAATCCGGGTTGTTCCTGAAAATAGGCAGGATTTTTTTGCCTAGTGTACTTAAATGGTCATCAAAAGCAAATAAATAAATCTGCACCTAAGGAAAGACTAGAGGCAATGCAGTGGAGGGCTACCAAGATGATCCAGGTGCAACAGGAGACAACTTATGAGGAATACCTGGAGGATCTGAACATGTATACTCTGGAGGGAGGGAAGAAACACGGGGACATGATTAAAATGTTTTACTTCCTGCACAGAATCAACATAGTAGACACTAGTGAGCTGTTAACAGGGTGGGACAAACTGGGCAGCCAGGTGGGCAATTGACAGTATAAAAAAAAAAAAAATAAACGGGTTTGGCTACTAGATTTTGAAAGTTACCGGTCAAATGGCTACGTGCCCACAATCGATTTTTGGGCCCTTAAAAAGGATAGCCACTACAAATACTGAGTTGGCTACCAGATTTTAAAAGCTATTGGCCAAACTGACCACCAGCTTCAAACTGATTTGTCCCACCCTAGCTGTCAACAATAAGAAGTGTATAATACTTAAGGGCCAAATTATAGATGTCAGAAAGTGTTTTTTTTTTTTGTTTTGTTTTGTTTTTGTTACTGAAAGGGTAGTGGCAGAATGGAACAAACTTCCAGATAAAGTCATACCTGATGAGACACTGGGAGGGTTTAAAAGAGAGTATAGGACAGGCGTATGGGAAGAGTGAAGGTGGGTACTGGGGGGGGGGTGATGTGCAGAGGAGAACATGGGGACTAACAGGAGCTCAGTGCATTACATACGCAGGGAAGGGCAGACTGGATGTGCCGCTGGGCCTTTTTCTGCTGACACTTTCTATGTAGTTACTTCACTGAAGCAGGCTGTTCTCGACAGGCATTTTTCTGACAAATACTCTTAACACTTGTTGAAGTAACTAGGCGCTGTGTTCAAATACAATGAAAAGCTGGCCCTTGCTCTATTCATTTACTAGCCCTTGAAAGCTACCCCCACGTTTCCTGTCTAAATGCAGCTGCTGGTCAGAATGAGTCAGCTGTTATCAACATACAACTAGATGACACAGATGTCCTCCTTTGTTTTCATATCCTGGAACAACAGTTCAGTTTCAGTCAGATGAAGTGAAGTGTTTTCGAGTACAGTCATGTAATCAAGGTTAAATAAGATCCTTCCACGCCTGCCTAAATGAAGAGTGATAATCCATCTGTCTCCAGTAGTGCTGCAAAAATATACTCACTCTTGTCCACCAGTCACTGAATGACTGACAGTTTAAGCTCTGGCCTACGCTTTACCTCAGCTGATGACCATCTTTTTTGAACTGTGGCAGCACCATGAAATGAAGGTCCTGTCACAGCTGCCAGCAGCGCTTCTGACACTGTAACCTTAATTTAACAGAGCAGCTGCCAGATGAAATAACGCCAAGTTTGACTGTAGTAACAGTACTATAAGGCACTGTCGTCAAGGCACAGGTCAAGAAGCGTAGGAAAAGGCAGGAGCAGTTGTAGAATTCACCAACATTTTTTTATTACACTAGCGGTATCATAAAATAAACCTGTTCATTATAACCAAGGCCCCTAGAATTCTGCAGCCACAGAATTTTGCACAGAACTTGCAATCTACCGCAGAACTTTTGTAGTGCCGAAGAATACACTGTTCTTGGTGATTTCTTATCAATATTTCTGTTTATCCACAGAATCTGGTTCCCGTTCCCTCTTTTTATATCCAAAATTCCTCTAAGCTCAGAATGTGATGTTATCATTGCTCTAACGTCATAAATTAGCTAATGAAATGGCTGCATTCTGCAACAGAAATGAACAGTCACTTATCTACCGCAGCTCCCACTGCCAGAGGCAGGGGCACAGCACATCAGGCATGGTGATATTTGCTCAACCTGCAATACAGCCTAATACAATTTTCAGTCTTACGTTATTGCACTAGGGCCAACTTAAACAAAACCTTGTCACTAGCACAGACCAGTTCAGTCCATACCTTACTTTGTACAAACTTATTTGTGCCTTTAAGGTATAGAGATGCCATCTGAAATGAATAACTGGTAAAATGAATTTGCCTGTCATACTTAAGAAAAATAAAGTAATTATGCCCAGAAAAGTGGAATATAATAGTGTGTAGACCTGCTGAAAGAACAGACCTGTTAAATAATTGCACTCTACACATTTTTGCCTGGGTTATTGATTACATATTATCACTGGTTGATAGAGTCAGCCAAACATTATGGAGAAATGTGTTCAGGGCCAGCTGTTGGGCCAGAGGGTAGCATTTTGTGTTTCCTTGCTGGCAACTCAGGTTCAGAGACTAGCTCTGGGAGCTGCTGGGCAACACAAGGATTGGGGGAACGCATCACTGCTCTGAGCCTGGGAAGGTATGATGCAGTGTTCTGTCACATGGTGAACACGTTGTGATGGGCTGGAGAGCTCTATCTCACAACTGGTTCACGTGCCTGTCATGGCCTGATGGTGTTACTTAATGTGTCAGGGGAAGCAGGTTGGCATGAAAAATGAGTTTTGCAGTAACTCCTCTATTCTGTTTATTCCATTTCCAATGGGACTTATATGAATGAGGGTGCAATTCCATGGAAATTAAAAAAAATATATATATATATATACACACACACACACATACAGTATCTCTCTCTCTCTTTCTCTATCACTATACGCACACACACACACACACACACGCATATACTGTATTTGTATGTATGTTACAGATCGCGTATAAATATATAAGTGATACACAGTGGAGACTTCACAATGGTATAGATACCGTTCATATAGAAATACCTTATTTATCACATAAGGTCCCCTCTGCATATTTCATTTATGCAATAGGCTAGGACCTTAAGGGACAGATAGTTGTTTTGCCTTTTTAGGCACAAAATTGTTTCTATAAGTCTGTTATTTTTTGAACTAGTGTTACTGTGCTTTCCTCCATCCTGATTACTATAACCACTGTCATGAAAGTGAAGCCAGGATGACAAACTGACACTGGGATATGGTAATTTGTTAGTGCCACATAATTTCCGCAGAAATTACAAACCACTGCCGCAGAAGTTCTGCGGCAAATGGTAGTCTTGCCGCAGAACTCAGCCCCACTGTGCCGCAGAAAAGTAGGGGCCTTGATTATAGCTATTTACAAAGGCAAAATAAAATAAAGTTTTCTTTGTCTATGTGTCCCTTGTTCTCCTAATGTTTCTTACAGTTACAGCTTAGCTCTTATAAGTAAGCATTACTCCACGACGAAGGTGGCATCTAATGGGGAGTTAATACATTGTTGGGACTGTTGTGGCCCGAGTGCCTACAACGGACCAACCATGCATTAACTCCCCATTAGATGCCACCTTCGGAATGGATTAATGCGCGTGTAACATGGTGTGCACATTACTAAGGGTGTCCCAGATCAGTTTCTACTGCTGTGATCAATTACACTATGATACCGTTTGACTTACAAAGTAAACTTTACTGTTACTTTGATACATTAACGTGACGCTCTCTTGCATACGTATATGTCCTTTCAATAGTTTTGCACATAAGTACATGCAAGACTTGCTAACTGATTACTATACATTGTTGAATACTTCTGATGGCTGTTCATTTCCTATCATACTGAGGAGGACCCCAAGTTGCTACTTTTACTCCATCACTCTCCGGCTGTGTGTCTCATTTACATACAGCGTTAGCTGGTTACTACCATTGCATTATCGTCTTTACCGGAGATGTTCATTTTAAGACTGCTCGCTGTATTATACCCGACTATTTCTTCCTCTCTTTCTTCTTTTCTATGTGTATCCATAGTCTATGAAAATTGCATTTTCTAGTGCCACATACCGATCTCCGCTCCAACTCACACACGTTTCTGCTTCCTTGCTGTGCCACTCTGTCTTGCGCTCTGTTCCCTCGCGTCTCACTACCTGCTTTTGCCCCAGCTTCCTCAGCTTTTCGATCACTACACTGCTCCCTATCTATGCAGATCTTGCAAATTGTTTCTCGTTTCCCACCTTCTTGTCTACCCATCTCTCCATATATGTCCTTCCACATACCGTGACAGTTATCCACATTTTCTCCATCTCTACTTCCTTGTCTCTCTGTGTCTCGTTTAGACTTCTCCTACTCCCCCTTGTGGCGACCTACTTGCTGACACAAAACTTGCTGCTACCTGCCGTGCTTTCCGTTTTCTTTTTGTCTTCTGATCTTTTCTCCCCTGTGGCTACTTTGTGCATTACACAAGCAACACGGCTTTATCGTGACATAATGCCATGTTGCTCTTGTAGCACGTGATGCACTTCAACCAACTGCCTTCCTTATTTTACCTGTTCTTATTTTTGCCATGTTACAAGTCCTTTTAACACCCATCCCTAGCAAACATCCCGTCCTTGTAAGTTTCAGGAGCAGCTACCACACAGTGTGCTTTGAGCTGAGGCCCCTTTTGTAGCTTTTGCAAAAGGCTGGACAATTTGCACACAAGTTACTTCTAGAGTTTACAATAGCTTTCTACATTAATCTCAAACCACACTTATATACATTTCAACAGTAATGCTATATATTTTCCAAACACAAGGGATCCCAATATCAGTTACATTTCCATACAGTGATTTACGCATATTTTTATATCAGCAGATATAGATATGCAAGGGAGAAAAAATGGAACTTACGTACTTACCGTAATTATTGATCTTCTTGGACAGTCTCCAGCACTCATTCACACTAGTAGGATAGCACCGGAGGCGCTAGGACCAAGCGGCAGCCTAAAGTTTTCAGAAGGGTCGACGCCGAGAGAGGACCACGCATGCGTGGCACCGTGAGACTAGCTCGCGCCTGTGTAGGCTATCTCGGCGTTGACCCTCCAACCGCCTCAGTACCTTTTTGACCGAGGAGGTGCATCGTAACTAATGAGAATAACTCCTCCTGAGTTTCTGTGCCTGAGAGGGCCCAGATGGCCTTTGCAAGAAAGGCTAAAGAATAATGTACTCACAGTCTGAATAACAGGACCGTGAAGACCAGGAAAGAAAATGAGTGAACCCAGGGGATGGTGGGTGAGCGTGTGAATGACTGATGGAGACTGTCCAAGAAGATCAATAATTACGGTAAGCACATAATTTCCGTATCTTCCTGGACTAAGTCTCCATCACTCATTCACACTAGTGGGAGAGTACCAAGCCAAAACCAACAACCCTGAGTAGGGTGGTAGGAGATAGGGTTCACTCAAAAAGGACAGCCAAGGACTGTCCTGTTAATAAAAAGAGCTGTTTTGTAAGAGCATCTAGAGCATAGTGGCTACAAGATAAGCACTCGAGTTGTAACTCGTCACCTTGCCGACGACTGCAATGGGCACAAAATGAAAGTTTGCCAGGCAGCCACAACCACTCTAGGTGAGCGGCAAGAACCTGGCCTCACAATTTGACCTAGGACCAAAATTAATAGTGTCAAAGACACGTACTAATGTAAAGTAAAGGGACCTCAGGAACTGAAAGAGTCGGAGGTAAAGTCTACAGGTTCAGGGTAGACCGGAAAGTGCAGATGGAAACCCCCACTATCCAGTATGGTTGACCTGTAAATAACAGGTCCAGAAGCACTTGAACCCCTTACTTGGTGAGCAAGGGGGTCCAGGTGGGCTTAGCCCATCAAGTAGAATGGTCTCCACTTAGTCACAGGATCTTCCTGATGGAAGGCCAAGCACGACTTAGAAGCCTCTCATGGTGGTCTAGTAAAACCAGATTCTACCTACTGCATATTCCAAGAGGAATAATCCTGTCCCTGTGTGTACAACTGTAGCAGCAGTCTCTGAACTCAGGGAAGAAAGGAAAAAGGTGTACAGGAGGATGTGCCCACTGCGGAAAAAAAAAATTCTGACAGAAAAAAAACAGGGGCTGGATTTCTAAGGTCAATAGAGGCAGATGTGCATCGAGGAGGGACACAGCAGGACCAAGTTAGGGCTAACCCATTTGTCGAAGTGACTGAAAGAGGCAGTGACTCAATGCAGTGAGGCACTACCCACTCTGGCTTTCCTGAAAGGAATAGGAAAGGATTCTAGCTTGTTTGCTGAAAAAGAAACATCACCACTCCCTCTCACACTTGAAGAGGATAGCTTTGTGAGTGACTAGCATGGACCAGAGCACAGGAACAGAAGGTGTGAATATTTGAGAAGCTTCCACAGAAAAAGGGACCAACTTGACCATCCGTCAAGAAGGAGAAAATCGGCTGTTAAATTAAGCAAGCGAGGAAGCAGGAACCTGAGTTCCGACTCGGCGGAGAGTCGCTTCTGCTGCTGTAAGGCTCTGTTCAAGAGAAGAAAGACTGATAAAAAAAAAAGGAATTAACAGACTGGGCAGTCGCCTAGGTCTAGGAAATGTCTCTGAATGAGAGAAATCTCTCAGAGAAAGAGATGACCCATATTGTCGCCGGATCGGACTCCCTGTACTGTGATAAAAAATATATGATATATATTTTATTTTTAGTCCAAGCCTAACAAGGCCTTCAGGCAGCTATTTTGAGGATTGTCTTGATACAAAAAGATGAAGATGTCCTCCATCTGAGTGCGGAAAGAGCCTGAGTGTCCATACTGAAATCATGACCGGACTAAAAATCACAGATGGAGAGAAGTTAACCACCTGTGCCAAAGAAGCCACCGAAGAGGCAATATCACAAGGGGGCTATATACCCCTATCAAAGGAGCGGAAGAGTCAGAGCGGCTCCCGACCATTAAATTAAAATGTTCCACAGAGTGTAACTGTCTTGATGATTGAAAAAGCCTAGACGCAGAAGAGTATGGTCCACGGACACAGTGTGAAATACTATAGTGGACCCCATTACTGAGGAACTACTGAAAAATTTTCCATCACGGACTCTGAAGATAGAGAGGACATGCCCTCCAGTATATAAAATGAGCCGTCCGCTGCGTTACTGACCAGAAGGACAGGGAAAGACCCATCTAGATGCACTTCTACCCCAAAAGGACCTCCAAGAGAGGTCTAGGTCAGAGCCACTAGAGACTCCGCCATCAGGAAGGACGTCGAGGAGCTTGGTACCACATAGGGAGCAGAGAAAGTGCTGAGCAGAATGAGATTCCGCTGGCAGAACGGTACAGCAGAGTTCCATAGCAGAAAACCGCTGGATGACACAAGATCCCACATAGACCACCACTCACTAAAATGTGTGCAAAAGATAATCCACAGAACAGGAGTTCATTCTGTGGTAAACATCCTGCCACAAGTTTTGTGGAAAGGAGTCCGAAAGGAAAAATGTGTCACTAATTCTGCCATACAGCACCCACTAGCACCCGTGTGGCATCAGCAGCACTAATGCCACAGGAGGGCACCAAGCAGTGCCTATGCCAACCTGCCAACCTGGGTGATACCTAAGGGCAGCCACGGCAGTATCCGCAGGTACTCCCGGCACTCCAGGGAACCTCCGACGCCCATGGCACCCATGACACCCATGGCAAGAATGGCACCCGAGGGCACCAGTGGCACCCATGGCACCTGAGGACACCAATGGCATCCATAGGCACCTGCGGTGCCACCCGCGGCACCCACTGGTGTCACCCTCAGTACCCAAGGCACCAGTGGCACCTGAAGCATCCATGGAACCCATGGGCACCCACAGCATCACCCGTGGCACCCATGGAACCACGGATGCCACCAGCCTGGTGCCACCCGTGGGTGGCTGGCGCTTCCCGTGGGAGAATGGCGCCACCCACAGGTGTCGGCGCCGCCCGTGGTGCCGCGGCACCACTGATGGCGCCGGACAACCAGTGGCAGCACAGAGAGCACCCACGGCATTGACCCATGGCGCCAACTAAGGCACAGCGCCCGACCAGCCCAGAGGCTCGCGGCCACCTGGGCACCGAGGCACGGCACCGAACCAACAACCTCACCAAGGCCCTGGAGGCTCAGACCGATCACAGACCCAGCTACGGCCCGACCAAGGCACTGAGCCACGGCACTGAACTACGGCGCCAAAGAAAAATGCCAATGGAAATCCTGAGAAGAGGAGAAGGAAAAAGGTGGTGCCCGTGACAGCCCCTGCATGAAAAGGGAGAGGGGGGTAGGCACGAAGGGTCGACACAATGGCAAAAGCACCCAGAGGGCACCTCGCCATACATGATCCAATCGGCCCAGCTCCGGTCCAATGGCTCTGAGACCCAGAGGTCCCGAAATCAGGAACAGAGCCAGGAAAACTGGAAAGTCGAACCTCCTGCTTCACAGGAGTGACCCAGAGGTGAAACTGCCCACCGGAGCTCCAACGAGGACAGAGATGGAGCTCGGAGTCGAGAAAGCAGCCATTAGGAGTGGAGCCAAGAGGAACCCACCAAAGTCAGTTCGGGCCCATCGCCCCTCCCGACGAACATTCCTTATGCAGACATACCAACGGGCAACCTCGAGCAGCACCGATTCTTCTTCCCCGAACGAGGAAGAGGAGCTCAAGGTCAAGCGGAGCCGGATCACCAGAACCGTTAGATTTCTGCTTCGGAGGACTGTCCCCTCCCCCCTGAGCACAGGACTGTCCATAGTCAGACTCCCCCCCCCCCCGTTAATTAAGTGCAGCAGAACGGACACAGCCCCTCTGCCATAAAAACTTTCAAACAAAGTCCTCCTACCATCACCGCTGCCATCTAAGGGCGACTCGTTGATGGCAGGAAAGAAGAATTCTTCTTCATAATCTTCTTGTTCGTAAAATAATACATTACTACTTCAAATTATTAAAACATTAAGAGCTGTTGTTGTATAGACAAAAACTTTGACTCCGGTAGACGAGCGACATCGACATCCAAGTGCACTCGACGGCAGGAGAAAAGGAACTGAGGCAGTTGGAGGGTCGACGCAGAGATAGCCTACACAGGCATGAGCTAGTCTCGTGGTGCCGTGCATGCGTGGTCTTCTCTCGGCCCCGACCCTTCTGAAAACTTTAGGCTCCCGCTTGATCCTAGTGCCTCCGGCGCTATCCCACTAGTGTGAATGAGTGATGGAGACTTAGTCCAGGAAGATCAGACAGCAAGAGAAAATTGAGAGACAGTGAGAGCTAAAGAATTGCGAGACTGTTCGGGTTGATCAAGTCCGAAGTCTCACAGGAAAACTGGGTTGTGCAATCAGACAGACAAGAGACAGAAAAGGAAAGGGCAGATCCTTGCATTTGAACACTTTCTACATAACAACTGGGACAGGGTCCGATTCCACCCTGTCACAGGCACGTTTACACTGCCAACTATGCAGCACATCAACCCATGTGAACCAGGCTGATACACTGCAAAGTTGGCAGCGTGGATACTCACCGGACCATGCTAATACACCAGCACAGGAGTAGATAAGTTTATTGGAGCAAGCGTATTATGTGGCAGTATAAATACACTGCGATGCTCACTCCGACAGAAAACAGCCACTCCCAGACTCTTCCACTGCTCTGAACCTGGCCCCACTGCCCCTCTCTGGCACAACCTACATCGGCACGAGGGAAAGCTGTGTGAATAGTGAATTGGTCTAGCTGATGAGATTGCAGCGGGGTGAAGTGGTGAAAATGTTATAGCGCTGCAGTTGGGTAAACACGGCTATATTGTATGATCATAGTCAATTTCCCCATAAGGAAAAAGTGACCAGCAAACATTGTTGCACCATCGCTATAACAAGAGGAGGGTGATGTACCATTGTTCATACTTCGGATCATTGCAGGGGGCCCATATGCCAGTGGGCCCAACAGACCATGCTGGTGCAAGCCACCATGAGACCCAGAAGGCGGAGGAAGTCCTGGGCAGGGCACAATTGCCAAACCTGAAATGATTGTCAGTGGTCTAAGGCTCTGAGCTGCAAATCTGGTGACATCCAGCAGACCAGACCTGGGTTTGAATCTCACAGCTTATACTTGCATACTGTGTGACCCTGAGCAAGTCACTTAACCTCCTTGTGCTCCCAGGTCGCTCCTGTAGAAAAGCTTTCAGCTTAGTGTGTTATACCTGGTTAAAACAACTAAAAATAAATGATTGGGCAAAGGAGGAAAGGACCTTGGCCCTGTCTGCCAGAAGCCATGCTCTGGCTCGAAGACAGTCGAGCTCTGCCCCGATTAACTCAATCACCTGCAATGGCACGAGTTCCAATTTGGCCTCGTTAACTAGGAGACCAAGCTGGATCTCTGGACCGCTCCACCTCCAACCTGGAGGGGGCTGCTATCAGCCAGTCATTCAGGTAAGGGTACACCCGGACCCCTCGGCGCCGCAGGAATGCTGTCACCACTACTATGCATTTGGTGACAACCCTGGGAGCTGGAGAAAGACCGAAGGGCATGGCCCGGAACTCATAGAGGGATCCTTTTGCTCTGAAGCGGAGGAATCGCCGATGTGATAGATGGATTGGGACATGAAATAATATGTCCTGGAGATCCAGAGAGCAAAACCACATGCCTAGTTCCAAGGATGTTATGATCTGAGCTAGAGTGACCTTCCTGAAAGTGCGTGGCCTTGGGAACTAGTTCAGGTCATGCAGATTGAGAATGGGGCGCCAGCCCCCTACCCATTCTGGGACAAGGAAGTACCTGGACACAAACCCTAGGCATGGAGGAGGATCCGCCACCTTGCTGATCACCACCTTTTGGAGGAGCAGAGCTATGTTGGCTCAACGAGCCAACAGAGGCTGCGGAACCTGTAGCCCCCCCCGAGGGGCGACGGCTCGATAGGGAGGGGTCTGCTCGAACTCCAGATGCAGACCCCTGCCAGCCACTTCCAGCACCCAACGGTCCTTGGTGATAGCAGACCAGGCAGAAAGGAAGTGGCTGAGCCATCTCCCCACAAGGGGACCCAGGGGAGGTACAACGAGGTTGGGGGCAGCACCCCTCAACCCATCACTGGACAGGCTTGGAGGAAGGACCGGCCGAGGAGCCGCCCGGACCTTTCCCTCCAGGCTTCCTGCTGGAGGAAGCAGCAGGTTTGGCCTTGGGGCTCCAAGCATGAGCCTGCTGGCCCTGCTGTTGGGCTGGTCGTGCCGCAGGGGCGGAAGGGCGAAAAGGTTTACACTGTTGCTGGCAGCCTTTGTCCTTCTGGGCAGACGTGACCGACTCCAAGGTGGCACTGGAGTTCTCGATCCTCTGGAGGTGACTCTCCACCCCGGGCCTGAACAATTCGGTGCCCAAGAAAGGGACGTCTGCCAGCTTGTGCTGGGTATCTGCCGTAAAGGTAGAGATCCGCAGCCAGGCTCTGCGGCGCATAGCTACTGTGGCTGCTACTGACTGGGCACAAGAGTCTACGATGTCCAAGGCAGTTTGGAGCTGTTGCTAGGCCACTGGCCTTCCCTGATCCCGCACCTGTTTGACAGTCATCTGAAGGTCAGCAGGGAGATGGGGAAGCACCTCATCCAGGGAGCCCATAAGCGCGTGTGAAAAGTGTACCATCAGTAAAGCCGAGCTAGCCTGTCAAAGACCTAGGGAGGAGGCAGAGTAAACTCTGTGCCCGGAGTAGTCCAGCTTTTTGGACTCCTTGTCCAGGGACTTCTATATGTCCCTAGCGTTTCCAGAGCACCGGAAGACGCTATCGGTTACCAGCCCTTCAGCCGAGGGGTTCGCCAAAAAACCAGAGAGGGAACCGGTGGGGACTGCGTACTTGCGGGCCATCCTGCCCGAAGGCGCACGACAGGATACAGGCCGCTGCCACAACTCCAGGGCTGGACCAACAATGGCTTCGGCCACAGGGATGGCTTCCGTGGGGGAATTCCCTCGGTCCAAAATCTCAGCGAGGGGATATCTGGCCCATTTCTGCACGGGTTCGAGCTGTATCCCAGTAGACTCTGAGATGAGCCAAAGAATTCCCAGGAAAAAGGATGGGCTGTCGTCCACCGACAGACCCCCGGAGGATTCCAGGTCGAGGGGCCTGGAATACAGGGAGGAGTCGTCAGACTACGAGGAGTCCGTGAACAGCTGCCGAGCATCTGAACCACCCTCCACTTTCCGAGGCCGATCGGGGATGAGGGTGACCGACAACCTGTGAGGCAAGCCCTGACCCAACCGAGAATCCTTGGTCGAGACCCCAGTCTTCAGTTGCGGGAGTGGTGGTTCCACCACAATGGGTGGAGCAGCCGGTTTTGGCTGAGCAATCGGTGCCGGAGTTGGCTCCTCGCCCAAGGAGCCGATGGCGAGAGGTTACTTTGGCCGTTCGGGCGACAGCTAGTTAATGGCCGGGGAAGGCGACGGAGTCGGCTTGTTGCCTGATAATAAGAACTGCTGCCACATCATGTCCTCCTAGCGCCGACGCAACTTGTGTTGGAGCCTATCCTCCGAATAGGATGAGCGGTGGTGCCATTTACCGTGATGCCAGAACCGAGACCTACCTGACATAGAGAAGGATCGACACCATCAGGGTCGTCGATGGTGGGTCAAAGAGGGGGCTGGAGAAACCCACTCATCCCCCGGTTCAGGGTCCTTGACCAGGGACTTCAGCTCGGGAGGCCAAGGCAAGTCCTCGGTAGCCACCGGGGGTATCGGTGAAAAAGGGTCTCCAGTCGACAGCCTGTCCAACAGGTCAAGAAAGATCTCGACTGCATCACCTGACGGGGACACTGAAAAGCCAGCAGCCTTAGCCGCAACCTTGACCGAAGTCGAATGCAGACACTCCAGGAGCGAGATCTCTCCCGCTCCCACGAACGTTGATGGTGGGACTTACGTTTTCAGTCCTTTTTCTTTGGCCTACTAAAGTGAGTCCCTGAGGGCCCTTCTCCCTTGGTGGAGAGGAACTGACAAAGCTCCTTAAAGGAAGCAGTATAGGAGATGCCCAAGGAGAGTGGGATAAACACAGAGGAAGTAGAAAAAGCAGCCTGGGCCACCTTCTCCTCGAGGGCGATTAACTGCTCCAGCTGCTCTACGGAGCCCGCAGCAGCAGACACTGCCCAACGGGCCTCCTTCAACTTCACTGGCGGAAACAGTTTCTCAGGGTGCCCCAGTTGGAGTCGGGCAATGCGATCTTCCAGATCCGAAGCCAAAAAAGACTTACAGAGATTGCAGGCCAGCGGATCATGGGCAAGCCTCAGGCAGTAAACGCACGTGGCATGTGGGTCAGTCCGAGACATCTTCTGCCCACAAGGGCACCGACGGAAGCCGGGAGTAGATTTCTAATCCATCGCAGCTGCGAAGGAAGTAGAAGACTTAAGTCTTGTAAAATCACCGTAACCCAGAAGATGTGGGACGCTCTCCAGCAGTTGACCGCCCCAGACCAACTGCAGGAAGGGATCCCGTTTGTCCATCCCGAGTTGACGGCCACTCCTATGACAGATGCCTCTCTCATGGGCTGGGAAGCCCACATGGGGGACAACAGGGCCAACGGGTTCTGGACCCCTGAGGAGTCCTGATACCACATCAACCTGTTGGAGCTCAGAGCAGTCAGACTGGCACTGTCAGGTTTCACTCCTCAGCTCCGAGGTCAAGTGGTTCAAATCCAGACGGACAATACCACAACCATGTACTACCTCAACAAACAGGGCCGCACGCACTCCTGTTAGCTTTGCAGAGAGGCGCTCCGCATCTGGACCCTCGTCAGCTGTTTGGAGGCAGATCACCTAGCCATCCATGTGGCAGGAGGCTCAAACCATCTGGTGGATGCTCTCAACCACTTAAGCGAGACATCCCACGAGTGGTCTCTCCATCCAGAGGTAGCTTACAGCCTGTTCTCCCACAGGGGCAAACCAATGGTGGACCTGTTTGCCTCCAGGGAAAACACCAAGTTGAGGCTGTTTCATGCAGCCCCTCAGCAGGGTTCACTGCAGAGGGATGCCTTCTCGAGGCCATGGACCCCAGGCCTCCTCTACACCTTCCCTCCATTTCCCTTGATCCACAAGGTGATCTTCAAGGTGAGGAGGGACAAGGCAAAGGTGATCCTGGTTGCCCCAGACTGGCCACACCAGTTCTGGTACCCAGATCTCCTCAGCCTCAGCTGCAGGCCCCCGGAGCAGCTTCCAACACGCCCGGACCTGATCTCTCTCAATCAGGGGAAGGTATACCATCCGGACCTTCAATCCTTGCACCTCACAGCCTGGTTCCTGAGTGGCTAGAGTTCCAGGCTTTGGGTCTTTCCGAGGATGTCCTCACTGTGGTGGAGGCATCCAGAAAGAAATCGACCAAGAAATGTTATGCCTTCAAATGGAAAAGGTTTTCCATTTGGTGACAGGGTAAGGGGTCTGGACCCTTCGTCTTGTCCAGTGGCTAACATTCTCGACTACCTTTGGTCTCTGTTCAAAGGGGGTCTTCGGTCATCAACCCTCAGGGTGCACCTGGCAGCCATCTCTGCTTACTGGGCGTGGGCCAGTCAGCCGACGTTGGCGCAGGAGACAGTAATTGGGCGCTTTTTCAAATGCCTGGATCACATATCCCCTCGGCTGCGTGAACCTCCGCCTCCGTGGGATCTTCTGCTGGTACTGGCAAAGCTCATGGGCAAGCTATTCAAACCAATGCACAAGTGTGCTTTGTCACACTTGTCGTGGAAGGCAGCCTCCTGGTGGCTATCACGTCTGCCAGAGGGACAGGGGAGCTGCAGGCGCTTTCGGTGTACTCCCTTTATCTGGTCTTCCACAGGGACAAGGCTGTCCTATGCCCCCACCCGAAATTCCTTCCGAAGGTGGTGTCAGAGCTTGACCTTAACCAGGTGTTAACTCTGCCAGTATACTACTCCAATTACACCTCAGAGGCAGAGTACAGGCTCCATACTTTGGACTCGAGACGTGCTCTCTCTCCCATTACAAGGAGAGGATGGCGGAAATTCGGGGAGAGGTTCGGCAGCTGTTTGTCACCTACGCCAAAGCCGCTTCTCGCAGACCTGCAGCAAAATGGACTATTGCAAAATGGACCACATCATGCATTTGTCTGAGTTATGAGTTGGTGGGCATGGAGCTTCCCAGAGGGATAAGAGCTCATTCTACCCCACCATATTACTGCATCAGTGGTTGCTTCCAGGGACATCCATATCCAGGAAATCTGCTGGGCTGCTACCTGAAGTCAGCCAATAAGCAAACACCTTCATTACCCATTACCACATCGACCTTGAGTCACACTGGGATGCTGGTTTTGGGGCCTCAGTTCTCCAATCTCTGTTTCTTAAACGGGGGGTATTCGCATTGCCTCCCTCCTCCCGGAGAACTGCTAGGAGTCTGCCAAAGATTGTGGATGAACAACATATCCACGATTCTAGAAAAACAGATTACTCACCTGTAAATACAGGTTACTCACCTGTAACAGGAGTTCTAGGAATGGTATATGTTGTTCATCCACACTCATTAGCAGTATCCTTGCCGCTTTAAATCTTGCGGAAGGTCTTCAAGCTTGCTCCTCCCACCCACCGGGTGGTATAACTCTCAGCTCCGCCCCATGGCGTAGCCAGATCTGGCCGCTGGAAGCTCAGGTTTGGCGCAGTCGAGAACCCGGGGAGTCGGGTGGGTGTGTGGATGAACAACATATCCATTCCTAGAACTCCTGTTACAGGTGGTAACCTGTATTTCTAGGGACATGGATATGTTGTTCATCCACACTCATTAACAGACTCCTAGCAGTTCTCCGGGAGGAGGGAGGCAAGCCACACCCATATACTTACTTGGGAAGAGACTGGAGAACCGAGGCCCCAAAACCAGCATCCCGGCGTGACTCAAGGTCGATGTGGTAGTGGGTAATGAAGTGTTTGCTGACTTCCAGGTAGCAGCCCTGCGAGATTTCTGGATAGGACGTCCCTGAAGCAGCCACCGTTAGCAATGTATGCGGGTAGAATGAGCTCTTATCCCTCTGGGAGGCTACATGCCCGCCTAATCATAGCAGAGATCTATGCAGGAGGTTACCCACCTGCTTATCGTCGCTTGGCTGCAGGTCTGCCAGATCTCGGCTTCAGCGTAGGTGACAAACAGCTAGCGAACCTCTCCCAATTTCAGCCGTGCGCCCTTATAATAGCGGCCCTTCTAGAGATCAAGTATGGAGCCTATATTGACCTCCGAGTGTGATTGGGGTAGAACACGGCAGAGTCAACACCTGGTTAAGGTGAAACTCGACACCACCTTCGGAAGGAATTTCGGGTGGGGGCAGGACAACCTTGTCCTGTGGAAGACCAGGTAAGGAGACTCGATGGAAAGCGCTGGAGCTCTCCATCCTTCTGGCTGGACGTGATAGCCACCAAGAAGGCGGTCTTCCACGACCAGGTGAGGTACACCTGTTGCTAGGTTCGATAAACGCCCATGAGCTTTGCCAGTACCAGCAGTAGATCCCGCGGAGGTGGGGTTCCCTTGCTGGAGGAAATGTGATCAAGGCCTTTGAAAAGCGCCAGACCATACTCCTCGCCACCGACTGCTTCCGGCCAGCGCCCGGTAGCAGAGATGGCTGCCAGGTGCACACTGTAGGGTGGGTGGACCTAAGCCCTTGACTAGAAAGGACCATAAATAGTCCAAGATGCTTGCCAAGGAACAGGAGGAAGGGTCCAAGCCCTTGCCCTGACACCAAATGGAAAACCTTTTCCATTTGAGGCATAACATTTTCTGGTCGACTCATCGGGACGCCTCAACTACATTGAGGACCGTCGGAAAGACCCAAAGCCTGGAACTCTAGCAGCTCCAGACCCAGGCCGTCAGGTGCAGAGGATTGAAGTCCGGACGGAACACCTTCCCTGATTGACTGAGAGCAGGTCAGGCGGAGCTGAAGCTGCGAGGAGTCTGAGGCTGAGTGAGATCTGGGTACCAAAACCGAGGCCAGTCTGGAGGCTATCAGAATCACCTGCGCCTTGTCCTCCTATGAGAAGCACCTGCTGGATCAAGGAAATGGGAAAGGCGTAAAGAGGCCGGGGTCCATTGCCGAGGAAGGCATCCCCTGACAGCGAGCCCTGCTGAGGCGGGCATGGAGACAGACTCAGCTTGGCGTTCTCCGTGGGCAAACAGGTCCACCTAAGGTGTGCCCCAAAGGGAGAACAGATGCTGTACTACCTCCAGCAGGAGAGAGACCACTCGTGGGATGCAGCCCCTATCCGGCTCAGGGCATCGGCCAGGGTGTTGGAGGCTCCTGCCACGTGAATAGCTGAGAGATCCGCCTCCAGCTGCGCCACAGTGACCAAATGCACGGAGCTTCCTTGCATAGAAGCATGGAGGCGCGTCCCGCCCTGGCGGTTTAGATAGTACATGAGTCGTGGTGTCCGTCTGGACTCGGACACTTGACCCGGAGGAACGGAGCAAAGGCGGTGAGAGCTAGGCGGACCCGCTCGAGCTCCAGCAGGTTGATGTGGCATCGGGACTCCCGCGGGGACCAGAGGCCACCAGCGCAGTGTTCCCAGATGGGCACCCCAACCCATCAGAGAGGCAGCCGGTCGACAGAGACCCGGCGGCGGGGCGGAGCAGGCAGGATGCCCTCCTGCAATTGATCTGGAGCGGTCCACCACTGGAGCATTCCACATCCCTGTGTCACCGACTAAGCTGGTCCAAGGGATCATGGCGTTGTGACCACTGGCTGGCCAGTCCCACTGAAGGGGCGCATGTTCCAGCGGCCCAACCGACCACGCTGGTACAGGCCGCCATGAGACCCAGAGGCGCAGGAAGTCCAGGCAGGGCGAATTGCCCAACCAGAAATGATCGGGCAAAGGAGGGAAGAACCTCGGCCCTGTCCGCCGGGAGCCGGCTCTGGCTCGAAGAGAGTCGAGCTGCGCCCGATGAATAAACATCCTGCTCCGGCTCGAGTTCCGACTTGGCCCTCGTTGACAAGGAGGCCCAGTTGAGAACAGACCTGGAGGACCAGATCTCTGGACCCTCCGCCTCCTTCCTGGAGGGAGCTGCTATCAGCCAGTCGTCCAGGTAAGGAATTGCCACGGACCCCTCGGCGCCGCAGGAATGCTGTCACCACTGCCATGCATTTGGTGAAGACCCTGGGAGCTGGAGACAAGCCGAAGGGCATGGCTTGGAACTCGAAGAGATCCTTCGCTCAGGCCGAAGGAATCTCTGGTGAGGCAGACGGATAGGGGCGTGAAAAAAGCGCGTCCTACAGTCCAGAGAGCAGAACCACCGCCCGCGTTCAAGGATGGTATTATCTGAGCCAGAGTGACCATCCTGAAGGTTCGAGACCTTAGGAACTTGTTTAGGTCGTGTAGGTGAGAATGAAGCGCCAACCCCGTCCGTTCGAACCAGGAAGTACCTGGACACAAACCCTGGGTCTGAGGAGGGGTCCACCACCTCTCTTACCACCTCCTTCTGGAGGAGGAGAGTGATGTCGGCTCGACGAGCACGCCAGTGAGACTGGGGATCCAGAAGCCCCCGAGGCGACGGCTCTGAAGGGTGGTGCCTGCTCGAATTCAGAGGCAGGCCTCTTCCCACCACCTCAAGACCCACCTGTCCGTGGTAACAGCGGACCAGGCGGAGCGAAGTGCGGGCCGTCCCCCAGGGGACCCAGGGGGTGAGGTGGCGGGGATGGGGCGACACCCCTCAGCGCCGTCACTGGGCAGGCGGAGGAGGGACGGCGAGGGACCTCCTGGGCCCCTTCCTCCCCTGCCTCCTGTTAGAGGAAGCCCGGCGGCTTGGGTTTGGGATACCAAGCCCGAGCCTGCTGGCCTCAGCGGTGCTGGGCGGGCGCGGGGGGCACAGAAGGGACGAAAGGGCTTAGGCTGTGGTTTCTGACCTTTGTCCTTCTGGTTGAAGAGACCGAGTCCAAGGTGGCATTGGACTTCTCGATCCTCTGCAGGTGACCTTCCACCCCAGGGCCGAAGGGTCAGTCCCCAAAAAGGAACATCCAGCCAACTTGTGCTGGGTATCCAGTAAAGGTGGATATCCTCAGCCAAGCCCTTGACCTTATAGCCACTCTGACCGCCACCGATCTGGCACATGAGTCCCCCTACATCCAAAGCAGTCTGGAGCTGCTGTTTGGCCACTACCCTGGTCCCGCACCTGCTTAACCGTAGTCTGCAGATCGGGCGGGAAGATGAGGATGACCTCATCCAGGGGCCCAACAGGGCATGAGAAAAATGTGCCATGAGGGCGGCCGAACTGGCCTGGCGAAGGCCGAGAGAGGCATAGCGTAGACTTTCGCCCGACATGGTCAATTTCTTGGACTCCTTGTCAGGAGGTTAGTCCACATCCTGGCGTTGCCGTGCGCCAGCAGCTGTCGGTAACCAACCCCTCAGCAGAGGGTGTTCGAAAAAAAACGGACAAAGGAACGGTAGGGACCGCTACTTCCTGGCCATCCTGGCGGAGCGCAGGGCAGGAAGCAGGGGCGCTGCCAAAGTTCCAGTGCGGACCCACTATGGCCTCGGCCACGGAAGGCCTCCGTAGAATCCCCTCGGTCCAGAATCTCCGTGAGGATACCTAGCCCGTTGGAAAGCAGGTTCGAGCTCCATCCGGTAGACTCGAGATGAGAGCCGAAGCAGTCCTAGGAAGGGACAACGAGCTATACGTCCATTTGCTGACCTCCTGAAGACTCCAAGTCCAGTCGCTTGGAGAAGAAGGAGGAATCATCTTCGGACTCGGAAGAGTCCTCGAAAACCTCTGCCCAGCCACCCCTTCACCTGCGAGGTCGGTCGGGAGTGAGGGTAACTGACAGCCGATGGGGTAAACCCTTAGCCGACCCGAAATCATGGTGGGCCCCAGTGGTGGCTGTGGGCGGAGGTTCCCCGCAATCGGTGGAGCAGCTGGTTTGCCGAACAACCGGCCTGGGTATAAGCTCCTCGGGCAAGTCGAGGAGTTGTGTCGGCCCGTTCGGTGCCAGCCACTTAATGGCGGGGAAGGCGCCGGGTCGGCTTATTCCCGGCCAGAGGAGCTGTTGCAACATAAGGTCCTCGTACCCGTCCGGCGTAATTTGCCCGAAGCCTCCCTCATCCGAGGAGGAGAGACGGCCGCGCGCTTACCGCGGTGCCGAGACCGAGAGCCGCCTATGGACGGTGGGAACGGCTGGACGCGAAGAGAGTCCCGAACCGAGACCGAGAGTCCCGGAATTTCGGGGTCGGGTGCAGGAGAGGTGTCGGCCGAACCGGCCTCCCTTCGGCTCGGAAGGTCCATCCGAGGCTCGGAACCGGAGGCACAAGCGAGCCACAGGATCCTCAACTCCTCCAGGGAACGCGGAGAGGAATCTCGGCTGCTAAAGCGACAGCCCGTCCAATGGGTCGAGAAAAATCTCGACTTCATCAGTGGAGTCTCGGTCAACTGACCTGGCGGGGACACCGTGAGGCCAGTGGCGGCCAAGGCAGTCGACCGAAGCCGGCGGTCGGCGGCCGAGAAAGGACCTTCCCGCTCCCAAGAGCGTCAGCGGAGGACTTACCCTTGTCCCTCTTTTGGACCGAGAAAAGGTCCAGCAGGCGCGAGCCCTTCTCCTTTAGTGGAGAGGGACAGACAAAGCTCCTTAAAGGAAGCCGTGGGAAGAACCCAGAGAAGCGGGATAAATCGCGGCGGCCGAGGAAAGAATCTGACCCAGCGCCGCCACCTCCTCTTCCGAAGCGACCATCCGCTCGGAGCTGATCCATGACTCCCGCCCTCGTGAACACACAACCGGGCCTCCTTGGACTTCACGGAGAAACGCTTCTCGGGGCGGCCCAGTTGCAATCGGGCAGCACGGTCTTCGAGGGCGTGGTAGAAAAAGATGAGCACGATCGCAAGCCTGCGGGTGCGTGCTCAAGGCCTAAGCAGTAGACACCGCGTGGGTGTGGATCCGTCCGAGACATCTTCTGCCCATGGGCATCTCCGAAAATCCGGGGTCGATTTTATCCGCCGCGGCGCGAGGATCGAAGACTGAAAGTCTTTTGCAAAATATTATTTTAAATCCATAAGCGGAGAAATAGGAACCAGTCACAAGCGCAGGCGTTAAGGAGGAACCTGAGCTTCAAAGCGGTAAGGAAGATCTTGGCGTCATGGAAGGGCCGAGGTATACCACCGGGTGGGTGGGAGGAACAAGCTTGAAGACCTTCCGGCAAGATTTAAAGCGGCAAGGATACTGCCAATGAGTGTGGATGAACAACATATCCATGTCCCTAGAACAGTAGTTCTAGGAGTGGTATATGTTCATCCACATGGACTCACCTGACCTCCCCAGCTGTGGACACACAACACCTAGCTTCCAGCGGACTACGATCGTGTGTCATGGGGTGCAGCCGAGGGTTATACCACCCGAGTGGGTGACAGGAGCCAGCTTGAAGACTTCCGGCAAGATTTAAAATGGAAAGGGACATGCCAAAGAGTGTGGATGAACAACATATACCACTCCTAGAACTACTGTTACAGGCGAGTAACCTGTTTTTTTTGTCACAACGTTTGTCAACCCCTGCCAAAGAAGTGAGGGATTTGAAGCAATTTCACGGTCTTTTTTCTAAAAGTATTATAGATACGCAATACCAATCTCTTAGGTGGGTGGAATACCTTTCACCTCCCTATAGTCTTTGTCCTCATCCTCATCCTGGTTAGACTCCTGAGCAGGGATGTCCAGGGTATACAGCATATTTTGAATAAACGTAAGCATAGATGAGGAATCCTCCTGGTCAACAGGGGAAGCCCTAAATGAGGGTCGGGGGACACACCAGGTTCTAAGCCCTCTGAATGTATGTCAGGTGCATCATAAAAATGTTCTTCCTCTTCTGCATCACCCTCAGTCTGTTGAAGTGAGAACTGTGGAAGAGTGCTTACCAGTGGAAGTACCAGAAAACACAGACCCCATCTTTTGTAGAGCTTGAAAGACGTGCCGTGCTTTTGCCATGTCTTCCACAGATGGGAGCTCCTGAGAAAATCCAGGTTGTCTGCCAGACTGTGTATGTTTAGTTTTTTTCTTTGAGCTTTAAGCTGCCTGTTGTCTCACTACTGGCTTTCCCAGAAGGAACAGGACTGTTTTTGTCCTCACATTCTTTTTAACCACCTCATCAACGGCTTGATCATGCTTCCTTTTCAATCCAGACACTTCATCAGTGCCCCTATTAGTTTTTGATTTTGAAGGAACTTCATTGGCTCCTTTGGAAGCTTTATTTTTAGGCACCTCATTGGTACCTGCTTTTCTTGGCTGGGACTTGGATGCTTCATCTGCACCTCTGTTTGAATTTTTATAGTTATTTTTTGATAGCCCCTCATCGGTAGCCTTTAATTTTTCCCCAGCCATGGTTTTTCCAAGTCTCTCTGCACTGTTTCTCAAAGTTTTCTTACAAAATTTGGTGCAAAGAGAGCAAGTATGATCTGGACCTAAACACTTAAGACACAGACGAAAAAATTACTCACCTTACTAATGTTGTTTCTTCTAATGGAGTCTTGCTATATTATGACATATACAGTGAGTCCCAACCTTCGAACTGCTCCGGAGGTGAAAGAGTTAACTTTCCGTGCCAGGCATGGAACTTTGAGCTCGAGCTCGGTTGAAAGCTCTATCTGTTGTTCTTCAAACTCAAACTATCAGATCTTTACGAGCAAAACTCACTAAGACTCTGTGTGGAAGCTGTAAACCTACACTAGCCAACTGGCTACTAAATATATGAACACATTTTTTGGTGCCAAAACAAAGACTCAAGTCAGGAGACCCAAAAAATGACAAACACAACACCAGTCACCCCAAAAGGGAAGGGTGAAAAACAAGGTGGGCATCTACTAAGTGCCTACACTACCCTGCCCACCCACATCCCAAAAATAAAGGTTCTGAGAGGGGCAGGCGGGGAGGTCATAATATAGCAAGACTCCATTAGAAGAAGCAACATTACTAAGGTGAGTAATTTTTCTTCAAACAACATGAAGTCTTGCTATATTATGACATATGCAGACTACACAGCAGTACCTCCATGGAGGAGGGACAGAACCTACTTAGGAAATAGGGTTCAGCAACAGCTGTACAAGAACCGAGCATCACTCCTAGCCTGGATGTCCAGGAGTAATGCTGGTAAAAGTGTGAACTGTTTTCCAGGTAGCTGTTGACACATGTCTAGGATAGGGATGTCCTGGCAGCAGCCAGAGATGCAGCTGTACCTCTGGTAGAGTGAGCCCTCAGGCCTGAGGGAGGAACCTTACCCAGTTTTTCATAGCAGAATTGGATACAAGAGACAATCCACCTGGCAATGGATCTTTTAGTGGCAGGTTTCCCTTTGCCAACCTCACCATAAGTGAGGAACAGTTGGAGGGAGTCAAACCTGTGACCCTTGGTACGATCTATGTAGTAGCTAAGGGATCTTTTGACATCTAAACTGTGCAATCTCCTCTCGCCAGAGGAGGAATGGTCAGTGAAGTACACAGGGACAGACACAGATTGATTAAGGTGGAAATCTGAAACCACCTTAGGCAAGAACTTTCTGTTAGTCCTGAGGACCACCTTATCTCTGTGAAAGGAGATAAAATTAGGCTCCACTGACAATGCTTGTAATTCACTTATGCATCTGGCAGAAGTGATGGCTACCAAAAACACAGTTTTCCAAGTCAAGTACTTAAGCTCTGCTGAACACAAGGGCTCAAAAGGGGGTTGCAAAAGCTGGGCAATGCAAATATTAAGATCCCAGGCAGGGGATCCCTGAATGGAGGGTTGGTGTGAAGCAACCCCTTGAAAAACTTGGAGAATACAGGATGAGCTGAAAGAGAAGAGGGTTTACTTGCTGATAAGAAAGCAGACACGGGTGCCAGGTGCACTTTTAGGGTAGCTGGTCTCAGCCCCAAAGTATTTAGATGGACCATATAATCCAGGACTGTGGGTAAATCAGCAGATTCTGGGGAGATATGCTTTGCAGAGCACTATATGGAAAATCTCTTCCATTTGGAATTATAAGTAGACCTGGTGGAAGGCTTCCTAGAAGCCTTCAGGATATCCAATACACCTTGGGAGAGGTGTAGGTCAGCAAACTCAAACTCTTCAAGAGCCAGGCCTTGAGATTGAGACATTTGAGGTTCGGGTACCAAACTCTCCCCTGACCACAGGTTAACAGGTTGTGATTCCTGGGAAGACACAGGGGAAGGTGGACTGCTAAGGACATAAGGAGTGGGTACCAGGGCTGTCTGACCCAGTCTGGAGCAATCAGGATCATCTTGCAGGGTTGAGATCTGATTTTGACTAGCACTTTGAACAGGAGAGGGAAGGGGGGAAAAGCATAGAGAAACTTCCCTTCCCAACTGAGAAGAAAGGCATCCAGGGGGACTGAGCCCAACACTGGGGGCCTGCAGCAAAAAAGGGGAAGTTGGTGATTGTCTGGGGCTGCAAAAAGATCTATCTGCGGTGTGCCCCATCTGGCAAATACCTCCAGTACTAGGGGATCCAGAGCCCATTCGTGATGGCCCTGGGAAATCCTGCTGAGAGCATCTGCCAGGACATTGTCCTTGCCTGGGAGGTGAACTGCCATAAGGGAGGTGTTCAGAGAGTAAGCCAGAGACCACAACTTCATTGCTTCTGTACACAAGGCCGTAGACCGAGTGCCCCCTTGCTGATGTACCACATTGTGGTGGTATTGTCTGTTCTGACCTGAATAACCTTGTTCTGAATAGATTTGGAAAAAACTTGAAGTGCTAGAAAAACTGCTCTGAGTTCCAACAGATTGATGTGGAGCAGAGATTCCTGAGGGGACCACAATCCCTGGGTAGTGAGGTCGCCCATGTGAGCTCCCCACCCCAAGAGGGATGCATCTGTAGTAAGGATTAAGGAGTGAGACTGAGGGGTGAAGGGACCCCCTGTCTCAGATTGCCCTGTGTCCTGCCACCACTGAAGAGGCTTGGATCAGGGTTAGTCACTAGGATTAATTTGGTTAGAGGGTCCCTCCTTTGAGACCAAAAGGCTCTCAAATGGAACTGGATGTCCCTCATCTGAAATCTGGCTCCCTGCACTACTGCTGTGGAAGCAGCCACGTGTCCCAGGAGCTAGAGAAAATGCATTGCTGGTCGAGAGACCTGCAGGGTGAAAGAGGAGGCCAGAGAGATCAGGGTCCTTGCTCTTTCCAGAGGAAGGAAGGCTCTGGCTTCTTTTGTGTTCAGTTCCGCACCTATAAAGGTGAGAAGCTGGACAGGCTCCAGGACTGACTTTGGAAGATTGTGAAGGAAATCTAGAGAAGTAAGCAGTTGCTGAGTTACCTGAAGATGTAATCTGACTTGGTCTGGAGACTGGCCTACTATGAGCCAGTCGTCCAGGTAAGGAAAGATGGCGATGGTTTGCCTTCTTAAGTGGGCAACAGCTACTGCCAGGCATTTTGTGAATACCCTTGGGGCAGAGGTGAGGCCGAAGGGCACTGCTCTGAACTGGTAATGACCTGAGGGCAGTTCGAATCCGAGGTACTTTCGATGGGAGCTTCTGATAAAACATGAAAGTAGGCATCCTTGAGGTCCAGGGACACTAGCCAGTCCCCTGGCCTTAGAGAGGGTAAAATAATTCTCAGAGTCACCATTTTGAATTTTGGTTTTAAAAGGTGCTTGTTTAGGTACCTGAGATCCAGGATGGGCCGCCATTCTCCTGTCTTTTTTGGGGTAAGGAAGTACCTGGAGTACAATCCTTTGCCCTGGTGTAGGAGTGGAACCCTTTCCACAGCTCTGAGAGCCAAGAGGGTAGAGACTTCTGCCTCTAGGGCAAGTGCCTCTGATGGATTTGCAGGTGGAAAGGATCTGGGTTCTCATCTTTGGAAATTTTTTGAAACTGAGAACCAGTCCCTGGCTTACTACTTCCAGGACCCACTTGTCTGATGTTAGACACTTCCAGTCCTGGACAAAGTAAGCCAGCCTGCCCCCTACAGGTAGTGGAGAATCAACCCTGGACACCCCATTAGGGTGCCTGCTTGGCAGGGGCTTTAGGCTGAGGAGTGGAAGCAGGTCTGCTTGTACCCCGTCTGCCTCTCCCTCTAAAGAACCCCCTCTGGGCATAAGCTGAAGAAGAGGACTGGGCTTGGTAAAAAGGCCTATGAAAAGGCCTGCCCCTGCCCCTGGAAGGCTGCCTTTGAGGAGTGTCCTGCCTTTCCTTGGCCTGTGCACTCCTATAGGTGGTCCTATATTCATCCAGTTTCTTCATGTAATTCTCTGTCTGCTCCCCAAACAAAGAGTTGCCCACAACAGGAAAATCCATGGCCTTAGTCTGGGTATCCTGTGACAGGCTAGTACATCTGAGCCAAGCCATTCTGCGGAGAGCCACAGATGTAGCCATGACTCTTGATGACACATCGTTAGAGTCCACTGCAGCATGGAATTGCAGCTTAGATGCCTCAATACCGTCAGCAGCCACCTGCTCCAGCTCCTTGGCAAGCTGGCCAGGGACCTGCTTTGCTAGAGCCAAAATAGTATCCCATCTGGATTTCTGGTATCTAGCAACATAAGCCATATAATTTGCCTGTCTGAGTCCCAAGGATGCTGCCATGTACTGTTTCTTTGCCATGGCATCAATCCTTCTGGAGTCCTTGTCAGGGGAGTGTGAGGCCAAGGGAATATTTGCCTTGTCACAGGATGCAGCCTGCACAACCCCCAGATGGCTGCATTGTTGTGTAAGGAACTCCGTATCAGAGCCTGACAATGTATACCTTTTGTCCATTCTTTTATCCACAGGAGGAATAGTGCGAGGAGTTTTTAGAATTTTTACTGTCTGTTTCCCAAAAGATTTATGCAAAGGAATAGACAGTCTCCTAGACTCTGGGATATCCATCATTTCTACATAATCAGGTTCTTCTTGATCAACCACAGCTTCCTCCATAGGGAGCTGGAGGGTTTCAGCCACTTTTTTATAAAACACAAAGTGAGAAAGGGACTCAGAAAACCTAGGGGGAGACACTCCTGAAGGTCTGTCTGGAGAGATGTCTGGTTCAATGGGCACATCCAGACTTTCAAATCCACATTCACTCTCCTCATACTCCTCTTCCCCCTCCTCTGGTTCATAAAATTCCTCTAAATCATACTCTTGAACAGGTGGAACTGACCGAACCGTAAGCTTACCTGATGGTGCCGGTTCGGTCGGAACCGGGGAAAGCGACTGGACAATTTTAATTGCTTTGGCTATTTCTTCAGCAGTTGGAGAGGGAAGTTTGGCTCCACACCAGCTGATTTTCTAGTTCTCTTTGCTGGAACCGACTCCTCAGAGTCGGCTCTCCTTTTGCCCAAGGAAGTCTCGTCCGGGTCAGAGGGCACTCCCTCCAGTTCGGTTACAACCGAACCGGGCTGGCCATCTGGTTCAGCAGACCTTTTGGCCTCCCTTTCCCTGAGCCTACCAACTCTTTTATCCAGGGTAGCTGCAGGAAAACTTTTACAAATCTGGCAGTCTGCATTGAGGTGGCCAAACCCCAGACAATAAACACAGGTGGTGTGGGAGTCAGCCTTGGCAAATACTTCCCCACAGACACTGCAGAGTTGAAAACCAGTGGGCCCGGTTTTTCTTTTGGGTTTCTCAGACATAGTGCCAGCCTAACCAAAACTTGCCTGTTTATGGCAATCCGCCAAGCAAGACTCCCTTATCGGTTCCCAACCGTGTCACGGGTCGTGGAAAAAAGTAATGAAATCCATTTTTTTAGAAACGATAAGAACCGGGAACCGCACTTCTAAAAGACAGATAATGTATTTAAAAACAACCTGATCGGTTCAAACCGAACCGATAAAACCGTTTACAAGTTCCACACAGAAAGCAAATGTAAAACCTATCTAGTACTTACAAATACCACAGACAGAGCTTGAACCGACCGGTTGCGGTTTAAATCCGGTTAAAAAAACGAAAAATTAATACTTTAACCGACAAAATGAACCGAGCAGAAGGAGAAATCTCCAGAGCGACTGTTCAGTGAGGCAGAGTAAAGAATCTGACAGTTTGAGTTTGAAGAACAACAGATAGAGCTTTCAACCAAGCTCGAGCTCAAAGTTCCATGCCTGGCATGGAAAGTTAACTCTTTCACCTCCAGAGCAGCTCGAAGGTTGGGACTCGCTGCATATGTCATAATATAGCAAGACTTCATGTTGTTTGAATACGAGAATCTGCTATTGCAAGTATTCTGTGACAGTTGACACAATTTTTAAAACCTGTAGGTCCAGTTTTCTTTTTTGGTTTTGGTGATCTCTGACATGCCAATCCACAGAGAATCCTGAAATATACTGCAGAATTAAAGAAAAACTATCAGTTCCCTCATGGTATGGAACCACGTTTACTGAGGTAAAAAGTTGTGAAAAAAAACTTAAAATAATCGGTTACTGCAAGAAATGGGGAACCACGATTATAAAAATGAAAAGGAACCGTAGAAAATACGACGCGTTTTGAAATTAAAGAAAAATAAAGTGGAGGGAACCATGGAACTGACTGAAAATAGCCATTCCCGGGAACTGAGATGAACTGCTAAAAAACTATACTAGTACACTCAGCACACTATAAAAAGTAAATTTTTGAGGAAAGTTTTACCCATAAAAAGCAGAAAAGTCTGTTAACAGGGAAAACTGAGAGACACCTCAGGGGCAGTGTTGCTTAGTCAGTGGAGAAAAAATTCTGAGCCCTTCAGGCTGCTCTCTCTCAGCACATTCCCCTACTCTTTTCTGATTGGCAAATGCCCTAAGCTCACTATCTTAAAGGCATACCTCCAGGGCAGTTGCACCTAGACAGCTAACTGCTATAGTTACTGATGCTAAAGGACTCCTGGGGTGAGAACCCCTGTTACACAGAACTGGAGGTACCACCAGAGGGACACACTGGGATGTGGAAGAATGCTTCCTGGAGGTCTAGGGAGCAGAAGAAAAATTACTCACCTTAGTAATGTTGTTTCTTCTAATGGAGTCTTGCTGTATTCTAACATATGCAGCGATCACCAAGAAAAAATTACTCACCTTAGTAATGCTGTTTCTTCTGATGGAGTCTTGCTATATTATGACATATGCAGTGAGTCCCAACCTTCGAACTGCTCCGGAGGTGAAAGAGTTAACATTCCATGCCAGGCATGGAACTTTGAGCTTGAGCTCGGTTGAAAACTCTATCTGTTGTTCTTTAAACTCAAACTGTCAGATCTTTACGAGCAAAACTCACTAAGACTCTGTGTGGAAGCTGTAAACCTACACTAGCCAACTGGCTACTAATTATATAAACACATTTTTTGGTGCCAAAACAAAGACTCAAGTCAGGAGACCCAAAAAATGACAAACAACACCAGTCACCCCAAAAAGGAGGGGTGAAAACAAGGTGGGCATCTAAAAAGTGCCAACACTGCCCAGCCCACCCACATCCCCAAAAGTAAGGTTCTGAGAGGGCAGGCGGGGAGGTCATAATATAGCAAGACTCCATTAGAAGAAACAACATTACTAAGGTGAGTAATTTTTTCTTCAAACAACATGAAGTCTCGCTATATTATGAAATATGCAGACTACACAGCAGTACCTCCATGGAGGAGGGATAGAACCTACTTAGGAAATAGGCTCTGAAGCACAGCTGTGCCAAATTGAGCATCACTCCTAGCCTGGATGTCCAGGGAGAAATGTTTGGTAAAAGTGTGAACTGTTTTCCAGGTAGCTGCTTGACATATCTCTAGGATAGGGATGTCCCTGGCAGCAGCCAGAGACGCAGCTGTACCTCTGGTAGAGTGAGCCCTCAGGCCTGAGGGAGGAACTTTACCCAGTTTTTCATAGCAGAATTGGATACAAGAGACGATCCACCTGGCAATGGATCTTTTAGTGGTAGGTTTCCCTTTGCCGACCTCACCATAAGTGAGGAACAGTTGGAGGGAGTCAAACCTGTGACCCTTGGTACGATCTATGTAGTAGCTAAGGGATCTTTTGACATCTAAACTGTGCAACCTCCTCTCACCAGAGGAGGAATGGTCAGTGAAGTACACAGGGAGAGACACAGATTGATTAAGGTGGAAATCTGAGACCACCTTAGGCAAAAACTTTCTGTTAGTCCTGAGGACTGCCTTATCTCTGTGAAAAGAGATAAAATCAGGCTCCACTGACAATGTTTGTAACTCACTTATGCGCCTGGCAGAAGTGATGGCTACCAAAAACACAGTTTTCCAAGTCAAGTACTTAAGCTCTGCTGAAGACAAGGGCTCAAAAGCGGGTTGCATTAGCTGGGCAATGCAAATATTAAGATCCCAGGCAGGGGCAGGATCCCTGAATGGGGGGTTGGTGTGAAGCAACCCTTTGAAAAACTTGGAGAAAACAGGATGGGCTGAAAGAGAAGAGGGCTTACCTGCTGATAAGAAAGCAGACACGGCTGCCAGGTGCACCTTTAGGGTAGCTGGTCTCAGCCCCAAAGTATTTAGATGGACCATATAGTCCAGGACCGTGGGTAAACCAGCAGATTCTGGGGGAATATGCTTTGCAGAGCACCATATGGAAAATCTCTTCCATTTGGAATTATAAGTAGCCCTGGTGGAAATCTTCCTTGAAGCCTTCAGGATATCCAAAACACCTTGGGAGAGGTGTAGGTCAGCAAACTCTAACTCTTCAAGCGCCAGGCCTTGAGGTTGAGAGATTTGGTTCGAGGTTCGGGTACCAAACTCTCCCCTGAGCACAGGATAACAGATTGTGATCCTGGGAAGACACAGGGGAAGGTGGACTACTAAGGACATAAGGAGTGGGTACCAGGGCTGTCTGGCCCAGTCTGGAGCAATCAGGATCATCTTGCAGGGTTGAGATCTGATTTTGACTAGCACTTTGAACAGGAGAGGGAAGTGGGGAAAAGAGAAACTTCCTTCCCAACTGAGAAGGAAGGCATCCAGGGGACTGGGCTCAACACTGGGGGCCTGCAACAAAAAAGGGGAAGTTGGTGATTGTCTGGGGCTGCAAAAAGATCTATCTGGGGTGTGCCCCATCTGGCAAATACCACCTCCAGTACTAGGGGATCCAGAGCCCATTTGTGATGGCCCTGGGAAATCCTGCTGAGAGCATCTGCTAGGATATTGTCCTTGCCTGGGAGGTGAACTGCTACAAGTGAGGTGTTCAGGGAGTAAGCCAGAGACCACAACTTCATTGCTTCGGTGCGCAAGGCCGTAGACCGAGTGCCCCCTTGCTTGCTGATGTACCATATTGTGGTGGTATTGTCTGTTCTGACCTGAATAACCTTGTTCTGAACAGATTTGGAAAAAACTTGAAGTGCTAGAAAAACTGCTCTGAGTTCCAACAGATTGATGTGGAGCAGAGATTCCTGAGGGGACCACAATCCCTGGGTAGTGAGGTCGCCCATGTGAGTTCCCACCCCAATAGGGATGCATCTGTAGTAAGGATTAAGGAGTGAGACTGAGGGTGAAGGGACCCCTGTCTCAAATTGCCTGGTCCTGCCACCACTGAAGGGCCTGGATCAGGGTTCGAGTCACTGGAATTAATTTGGTTAGAGGGTCCCTCCTTGAGACCAAAAGGCTCTCAAATGGAACTGGATGTCCCTCATCTGAAATCTGGCTCCCTGCACTACTGCTGTCGAAGCAGCCATGTGTCCCAGGAGCTGGAGAAAGTGCCTTGCTGGTCAAGAGACCTGCAGGGTGAAGGAGGAAGCCAGAGAAATCAGGGTCCTTGCTCTTTCCAGAGGAAGGAAGGCTCTGGCTTCTTTTGTGTTCAGTTCTGCACCTATGAAGGTGAGAAGCTAGACAGGTTCTAGGACTGACTTTGGAAGATTGAGAAGGAAACCTAGAGAAGTTAGCAGTTGCTGAGTTACTTGAAGATGTAACCTGACTTGGTCTGGAGACTGGCCTACTATGAGCCAGTCGTCCAGGTAAGGAAAGATGGCAATTTTTTGCCTTCTTAAATGGGCAACTGCTACTGCCAGGCATTTTGTGAATACCCTTGGGGCAGATGTGAGGCCGAAGGCATTGCTCTGAACTGGTAATGGCCTGAGGGCAGTTCGAATCCGAGGTACTTTCGATGGGAGCTTCTGATGAGAACATGAAAATAGGCATCCTTGAGGTCCAGGGACACTAGCCAGTCCCCTGGCCTTAAAGAGGGTAAAATAATTCTCAGAGTCACCATTTTGAATTTTGGTTTTAAAAGGTGCTTGTTTAGATACCCGAGATCCAGGATGGGCCGCCATTCTCCTGTCTTTTTTGGGGTAAGGAAGTACCTGGAGTACAAACCTTTGCCCTGGTGTAGGGGTGGAACCCTTTCCACAGCTCTGAGAGCCAGGAGGGTAGAGACTTCTGCTTCCAGGGCAAGAGCCTCTGAAGGATTTGCAGGTGCAAAGGATCTGGTTCTCATCTTTGGAAATTTTTTGAAGCTGAGAACCAGTCCCTGGCTTACTACTTCCAGGACCCACTTGTCTGATGTTAGAGACTCCCAGTCCTGGACAAAGTAAGCCAGCCTGCCCCCTACAGGTAGTGGAGAATCGGCCCTGGGCACCCCATCAGGGTGCCTGCTTGGCAGGGGCTTTAGGCTGAGGGGTGGAAGCAGGTCTGCTTGCACCCCATCTGCCTCTCCCTCTAAAGAACCCCCTCTGTGCATAAGCTGAAGAGAAGACCTGGGCTTGGTAAAAAGGCCTATGAAAAGGCCTGCCCCTGCGAGGCTGCTTTTGGGGAGTGACTTGCCTTTCCTTGGCCTGTGCACTCCTATAGGTGGTCCTATATTCATCCAGTTTCTTCATGTAATTCTCTGTTTGCTCCCCAAACAGAGAGTTGCCCACAACAGGGAAATCCATGGCCTTAGTCTGGGTATCCTGTGACAGGCTAGTACATCTGAGCCAAGCCATTCTACGGAGAGCCACAGATGTAGCCATGACTCTAGATGATACATCATTAGAGTCCACTGCAGCATGGAATTGCCCTTAGATGCCTCAATACCATCAGCGGCCACCTGCTCCAGCTCCTTTGCCAGCTGGCCAGGGACCTGCTTTGCTAGAGCCAAAACAGTATCCCATCTGGATTTTTGATATCTAGCAACATAAGCCATATAATTTGCCTGTCTGAGTCCCAAGGATGCTGCCATGTACTGTTTCTTTGCCATGGCATCTATCTTTCTGGAATCCTTGTCAGGGGGGTGAGAGGCTAAGGGAATATTTGCCTTGTCACAGGCTGCAGCCTGCACCACCCCACATGGCTGCATTGTGTAAGGAACTCTGTATCAGAGCCTGATAAAAGAATGGACAAAAGGTATGCATTATCAACAGGAGGTATAGTGTGAGGAGCTTTTAAAATTTTTACTGTCTGTTTCCAAAAAGATTTATGCAGAGGAATAGACAGTCTCCTAGACTCTGGGATATCCATCATTTCTACAAAATCAGGCTCTTCTTGATCATCCACAGCCTCCTCCATAGGGAGCTGGAGGGTTTCAGCCACTTTTTTATAAAACATAAAATGAGAAGGGGACTCAGAAAGCCTAGGGGGAGACACTCCTGAAGGTCTGTCTGGAGAGATGTCCGGTTCAATGGGCACATCCAGACTTTCAAAACCACATTCACTCTCCTCATACTCCTCTTCCCCCTCCTCTGGTTCATAAAATTCCTCTAAATCATACTCTTGAACAGGTGGAACCGACCGAACTGAACGCTTACCTGCTGGTGCCGGTTCGGTCGGAACCGGGGAGAGTGACTGAACAATTTTTATTGCTTTAGCTATTTCTTCAGCGGTTGGAGAGGGAAGTTTTGGCTCCACACTAGCTGATTTTCTAGTTCTCTTTGCTGGAACCGACTCCTCAGAGTCGGCTCTCCTTTTGCCCGAGGAAGTATCGTCCTGGTCAGAGGGCACTCCCTCCGGTTCGGTTTCAACCAAACCGGGCTGGCCATCTGGTTCAGCGGACTTTTTGGCCTCCCGTTCCCTGAGTCTACCAACTCTTTCATCCAGGGTAGCTGCAGGAAAACTCTACAAATCTGGCAGTCTGCATTGAGGTGGTCAAACCTCAGACAATAAACACATGTGGTGGGGGCAGCCTGGCAAAGGCTTCCCACAGACAACACAGTGTTGAAACCCAGTGGGCCCGGTTTTTCTTTGGGTTTCTCAGACATAGTGCCAGCCTAACCAAAAGCGTGCCCGTTTATGGCAATCCCTAAGCAAGACTTCCTATCGGTTCCCAAATCGTGTCACGGGTCGTGGAAAACCGTGAAGAAACTGCTTTTTTAGAACCGAAGAACCAGGAACCGCACTTAAAAGATAGTAATGTAATAGAATAACTTGATCGGTTCAAACCAACCGATGAAACCGTTTACAAGTTCCACACAGAAAGTAAATGTAAAACCTATCTAGTACTTACAAATACCACAGACAGAGCTTGAACCAACTGGTTGCAGTTTAATTTCAGTTAAAAAACCGAAAAACTTT
Organism: Neoceratodus forsteri; assembly: GCA_016271365.2. Taxonomy (NCBI): domain Eukaryota; kingdom Metazoa; phylum Chordata; order Ceratodontiformes; family Ceratodontidae; genus Neoceratodus; species Neoceratodus forsteri. Next base: position 367,935,284 of record CM028132.1, on the reverse strand, counting down.
ATACTTTAACCGACAAAATGAACCGAGCAGAAGGAGAAATCTCCGGAGCGACTGTTCAGTGAGGCGGAGTAAAGAATCTGACAGTTTGAGTTTGAAGAACAGCAGATAGAGTTTTCAACCAAGCTTGAGCTCAAAGTTCCATGCCTGGCATGGAATGTTAACTCTTTCACCTCCGGAGCAGTTCGAAGGCTGGGACTCACTGCATATGTCATAATATAGCAAGACTTCATGTTGTTTGAACCTTTGAACTGCCCTGGAGAACAAAGAGTTAACTTTCCATGCAGGGCATGGAACGCTGAGCTCGAGCTTGGTTGAAGCCTCTGTCTGCTGTTTAAACTTCAACCGTCAGATCTTTACGAGCTATACTGACTAGGCACTCTGTGTGGAAACTGTAAACTCACACTAGCCAACTGGCAACTAAATTTGTTAATAAAAAGGGTATTTTAGTTTCAAAGCAAAGACTCAAGTCAGGAAACCCCTCCAAAAAAAACACAACACACACCCAAAATAAATAAGAGTGAGAAAAGGGCACCTCTAGGTGCCAACACTGCTCCTGCCCACCCACATCCCAAAAAACAGATTCTGGGAGGAGGTGGAGGAATAGATAGCAAGACTCATTAGAAGAAACAACATTACTAAGGTGAGTATTTTTTCTTCAAACAACATGAAGTCTTGCTGTATTCTGACATATGCAGACTACCAAGCAGTACCTCCAAGGAGGAGGGACAGAACCTACTTTGGGAAAAGGCTCTGAAGTACTGCTGTGCCAAACCGAGCATCACTCCTAGTCTGGATATATAGAGAGTAATGCTTGGTGAATGTATGGACTGTTTTCCAGGTTGCTGCTTGACAGATTTATAAGATAGGAATATCCCTGGCAGCAGCCAGTGAAGCAGCTGTACCTCTAGTAGAGAGAGCCCTCAGGCCTGAGGGTGGGGTTCTACTTAATTTCTCATAGCAGAATTGTATACAAGAGACAATCCTCCTGGCAATAGATCTTTTAGTGGCAGGTTTGCCTCACCGACCTCCCATAAGTGAGGAACAACTGGGGACTCAAACCTGTGACCCTTGGTGCGCCTATGGTAGCTGAGGGCCCTTTAACATCCAGCTGTGCAACCTCCTCTCTCCAGAGGAGGAATGGTCAGAAGAAAACAGAGAGAGAGATATATGCTGATTAAGGTGGAAATCTGAAACCACCTTAGGCAAAACTTCCTGTTAGTTCTTAGGACCACTCTTTATCTCATGGAAAGAGATGAAATCAGGCTCCACTGACAGGGCTTGCAATTCACTGATACGCCTGGCAGAGGTAATGGCTACCAAAAACACAGTTTTCCAAGTCAAGTACTTAAGCTCTGCTGAGGACAAAGACTAAAAGGGGGATTGCATAAGCTGAGCAATGCAAACATTAATGTCCCAAGCAGGAGCAGGGTCCCTGAAGGGAGGATTGGTGTGCAACAATCCCTTGAAGAATTTGCAAAATACAGGATGGGCTGATAGAGAAGATGGCTTACCTACTGACAAAAAGGCAGAAGCAGCTGCTAAATATACTTTAAGTGTAGCTGGTCAGAGTCACAAGGCATTGAGATGAACCATATAGTCCAGGACTGTAGGCAACCCAGCAGATTCTGGAGAAATATGCTTACCAGTGCACCAGATAGTGAACCTTTTCCATTTGGAGTTGTAAGTCTTTCTGGTGGAAGGCTTTCGAGAAGCCTTAAGAACATTCAGAACACCTTGAGAGAGGAGCAGATCAGCAAACTCTAACTCTTCAAGAGCCAGGCCTTGAGAGATTTGGATACCAAATCCTTCCCTGAAAGGATGCCAGCAGGTTGTAATTCCTGGGAAGAGACAGGGGAAGATGGACTGCTAAGGACAGCAACAGTGGATGCCAGGGCTGTCTGGCCCAGTCTGGAGTGATCAGAATCACTTTGCATGGTTGAGACCTGATCTTGACTAGCACCCTGAACAGATAGGGAAGGGGGGGAAGCATACAGGAAAGTACAGTTACATAAGCACTTACCGTAACAGTAGATCTTCGAGAGAGGCTCTTGCAGTAGGTAATACATATAGGACTGACGCTCGGCTGGCAGAACCCACAGAAAATTTCATTAGCAGTCCTTGGCGGGGACCGCCCCCACGTCAGGTGACCGACGTCACGCGACGTCGGTATAAAGGGGCGGTCCCAGACGCCCGCCTTCCAGTTCTTTCCCGCCACAGGCCGAGAAAGCCCAGACGAGAGAGAAGCAGATAATTTTCCTCAATGGAAAAGGAGCTGAAAACAAAGCCTAGGGGGATGGAGGGCGGGAAGGTATTATCTACTGCAAGAGCCTCTCTCGAAGATCTACTGTTACGGTAAGTTCTTACGTAACTGTACTATCTTACTTCGAGAAGGCTCTTGCAGTAGGTAATTACATATAGGACAGAATCCCAAGCAGTCTGGAACAAATAAGAAAGGCACCAGGAGGAGGAACTACTCCAATAAGTAGTAGAAAGTTTGCGAGCCTCAAGAAAGAAGGCCTTGCAAGAACGCTAACCCGAAGCCTGCTCTACGGTGAGAGGCAATGTCCAAACTGTAATGTTTAGTAAAGGTATGGATGGAAGTCCAAGTGGCGGCAGCACAGATGTCTGCCACCGACACATTCTTGAAACAAGCCGAAGAGGCAGCCACTCCACGTGTGGAGTGGCCTCTGACTTGACCCGGGAGGGTCTTGTACTTGTCATCACAGAAGGTGATACAATGAGCCAACCATTTTGATAGGCATTGCTTGGAAACAGCATTGCCTTCTCTTTTGTGAACGAGAGAGACAAACAACTGATCAGTCTTTCTGAGATCTTTCGTCCTATCGGTGTAGTATCTCAGAATCCTGTGAACATCCATGGTATGAAGCAGGTATTCTCCTTGATTGGAGTACTGCGTGAAGAAAGCAGGTAATTCGATAGACTGATTCAAGGTAGATTCCGCTACTACCCTCGGAAGAAACTTAGGATTCGTGCAAAGAGCTACTTGTTCTTTGTGGAAAATCAAATAAGGGATTTTGCACATCAGGGCCTGTAGCTTGGAAATCCTACGAGCAGAAGTAATGGCCCGAAGTGACAGGACTGAGCAAAATAACTTAACCGCGAGGTGCTACATGAGCTAACGGCGGGAAAGAACTGGAAGAGAGGATGCCTGGGACCGCTTCTTATACCGACGTCAAGCGACGCCGGTCACCTGACGGGGGCGTCCTGCCAGGGACTGCTAGCTAGAAATTTTTCCGGGGTCCTGCTGCTGGCCAAGGCCAGTCCTATATGTAATTACCTACTGCAAGAGCCCTCTTGAAGTAAGATCTTCCCTTCCCAGTTCAGAACCAGAGCATCCAGGGGGACTGAAGCAAAAGAGAGAAAGTTGGTGATTGTCTGGGGCTGCAAAAAGATCTATCTGTGGAGTGCCCCATCTGGAGAAAATCACTTTCAAAATTAGGGGATCTAGGGACCTTTCGTGGTGGCCCTGAGATATACTGCTGAGATCATCTGCTAGGACATTGTCCTTCCCCGGGAGGTGAACTGCTATCAGAGAAGTTTGCAGGGAATAGGCCAGAGACCACAACTTCATTGCTTCTACGCACAAGGCCGTGGACCAAGTGCCCTCTTGCTTGCTGATGTACCACATTATGGTGGTATTGTCTGTTCTGATCTGGACTACCTTGTTCTGTACAGACTTGGAAAAAGCTTGCAATACCAGAAACACTGCTCTGAGTTCCAAGAGATTGATGTGAAGCAGAGATTCTTAAGGTGACCACAGCCCTTGGGTGGTAAGATCCCCGAAGTGGGCTCCCCAGCCCAAGAGGGAGGCATCTGTGGTGAGGATTAGTGAATGAGGCTGAGTGACAAAAGGAACTCCCTGTTTTAAATTGTCCTGATCCTGCCACCACTGCAAAGCCTGGATCAGGGTTCAAGTCACTGGGACTAGTTTGTAAGGGAATCCTTCTCTAGGACCAGAAGGCTCTCAAGTGGAACTGAATGTCCTCATCTGGTCCTGCCCCTGGACCACTGCTGTAGAGGCAGCCATGTGGCCCAGGAGCTGCAAGAAGTGCCTTGCTGGTTGAGACACCTGAAGGGTGAAAGAAGAGCCTAGTTCTATTAGTGTCCTTGCCCTGTCCAGGGGGAGGAAGGCCTTTGGTCTTATTGTATCCAGCTCTGCCCCCATAAAGGTGAGGAGCTGTACTGCCTCGAGAACTGACTTTGGAAGGTTTAGGAGGAATCCTAAGGAAGTGAACAGTTGCTGAGTTATCTGAAGATGTGACTTGGCTTGGTCTGGAGACTAACTCACTATGAGCCAGTCGTCCAAGTATGGAAAGATGGAAATCTTTTTTCTCCTTAGGAAAGCAACCACTACTGCCAGGCACTTTGTGAACACCCTTGGGGCTGATGTTAGGCCAAAGGGCACTGCTCTGAATTGATAGTGGCCGGAGGGCAACTCGAACCTGAGGTACTTTCTGTGGGAGCACCTGACGGGAATGTGAAAATAGGCATCTTTGAGGTCCAGGGAGGCTAGCCAGTCCCCTGGCCTTAGAGAGGGCAGAATTATTCCCAGAGTCACCATTTTCAATTTTGGCTTTAAAAGGTGCTTGTTTAGATATCCAGATCCAGGATGGGCTGCCATTCTCCTGTCTTTTTGGGGGTTAGGAAGTACCTGGAGTACAATCCTTTGCCCTTGTGTAGGGCAGGAACCCTTTCTATGGCTCTGAGAGCCAAGAGGGAAGAAACCTCTGTCTCTAGGGCAAGGGCCTCTGATGGATTTGCAGGTAGAAAGGATCTGGTTCTCATCTTGGGAAATTTTTTGAAGCTGAGAACCAGTCCCTGGCTTACTACTTCTAGGACCCACCTGTCTGATGTTAAAGACTTCCAGTCCTGGACAAAGTAAGCCAGCCTGGCCCCTACAGGTATTGGAGAATTGGCCCGGGCAGACCCATCAGGGTGTCTGCTTGGCAGGGGCTTTAGGCTGAGGGGTGGAAGCAGGCCTGCTCATACCCCGGCTCCTCTCCCTCTAAAGAACCCCTCTGAGCAAAAACGGAAGAGGAGGCCTGGGCTTGGTAAAAAGGCCTTTGAAAGGGCCTGTCCCTGCCCCTGGAATGCTGCCTCTGAGAAGTGGCTTGCCTTTCTTTGGCCTGAGCACTCCGGTGGGTGGTCCTGTACTCATCCATCTTCTTCATGTAGTTCTCTGTCTGCTCCCCAAACAGAGAATTACCAATGACAGGAAAATCCATGGCCTTAGCCTGGGTATCCTGTGACAGGCTAGTGCATCTGAGCCAAGCCATCCTCTGAAGGGCCACAGATGTAGCCATGACTCTAGATGAAACATCACTGGAGTCCACAGCAGCATGAAACTGCACCTTGGATGCCTCAATGCCATCCGCAGCCACCCGCTCTAGCTCCTTGGCAAGCTGGTCAGGGGCCTGTTTAGCTAGAGCCAGCACAGTGTCCCACCTGGACTTCTGGTATCTAGCTGTGTAGGCCATATAGTTAGCCTGCCTGAGTCCCAAAGATGCTGCCATGTACTGTTTCTTTGCCATGGCATCAATCCTCCTGGAGTCCTTATCTGGGGGGTGTGAAGCCAAGGGAATATTTGCCTTATCACAGGCAGCAGCCTGCACTACCCCAACACAGCTGCACCGCTGGGAAAGGAACTCCATGTCTGAGCCTGAAAGAGTATAGCTTTTGTCCATTCTTCTGTCCACAGGAGGTATGGAATTAGGAGTTTTTAGAATTTTAAATGTCTGTTTTCCAAAAGATTTATGGAGGGGAACAGACAATCTCCTGGACTCTGGGATGTCCATCATCTCAACAAAATCAGGCTCCTCCTGATCCTCTACTGCTTCTTCCACAGGAAGCTGGAGAGTTTCAGCCACTTTCTTGTTAAACATAAAGTGGGAAGGAGACTCAGAAAGCCTAGGAGCAGAAACAGCTGAAGGTCTGTCTAGGGAGACGTCCGGGTCAACAGGCACATCCAGACTTTCATAATCACCATCATCATCATCTTCATACTCTCCCTCCTCCTCCTCCGGTTCATAAAATTCTTCTAAAGTATAATCCGGAACCGGGGGAACCGACAGAACCGAGCCCCTGACAGATGGTACCAGTTCAGCCAGAACCGAAGTTAGCGACTGAACTATCCTTATCGCTTTGGCTATCTCATCAGCGGTCGGAGAAAGAACTTGTGGATCCGGACCGGACAATTTATCCCTTTTCTTTTTTTAGCCAGAACCACCCTCAGAATCGGTTCTCCTTTGCCCAAGTTTCGCCTGGTCAGAGGGCGTTCCTTCTGGTTCGGTCGGAACCGAACCGGGCTGGCCATCCAGGTCAGCGGACTTCTTGGCCTCCCTTTCCCTCAGTCTACCTACTCTCTTATTCAGGGTAGCTTTGAGAAAACTTTTACAAATTTGGCAGTCTGAATTGATATGGTCAAACCCCAGACAATAAACACAGGTGGTGTGAGGATCAGCCTTAGCAAAGGCTTCCCCACACACACTACAGTGCTGAAACCCAGTGGGCCCGTTTTTTTTTTTTCCTTGGGTTTCTCAGACATGGCCAAACCTAACCAAAACTTACTCTTTTTTGGGCAATCTGCCAGGCAAGACTCCCCTATCGGCTCCTGACCATGTTACGGGTCTTGGAAAAAAAGTAATGAAATCCGCTTTTTTTTTTTAGGACCGATACGGACCAGTTACCACACTCCAAAACAGACAGAAGTTTTTTACACAAACCTGATCGGTTCAAACCGAACCGATCCAATGTTTACAAGTTCCACACAGAAACTAATACAAAAACCTATCTAGTACTTATGGTACCACAGACAGAGACTTAAAATCGACAGGTTCAGAAGCAGAAATTCAGTCGAAACCGAGCGAAAAACGACACTTTAACCGACTTTTTTGAACCAAGCAAAGGAGAAATCTCCGGAGCGACTGTTCAGTAAGGCTGAGTAAAGAATCTGACGGTTGGAGTTTAAACAGCAGCAGACAGAGGCTTCAACCGAGCTCGAGCTTAGCGTTCCATGCCCTGTATGGAAAGTTAACTCTTTGTTCTCCAGGGCAGTTCAAAGGTTGGTGATCACTGCATATGTCAGAATACAGCAAGACTTCATGTTGTTTGAACCACATGCTCAGCTCCAAGGATGGTATGATCTGGTTCAGACTGACCATCTGGAATGTATGCTTCCGCATGAAGTAGTACAGATTGTGCAGCTCCAGTGCAGGATGCCAGCTCCCTGTCCATTTCTGGATCAGGAAGTATCTGGAATGTACCCCTGATTTTCCAGAGCATTTGGGACACGGGCAATGGCTCCTCTGGCAAGGAATTGAGCAATGTTCTTCCTGCGGGTGGACAGCTGCTACACCCAGGACTCTCGAGGAATGTGGAGTCGATACGGTTGGAGAGCCTCAAAATCCAGAGGCAACCCTCTGCCTACCACGTCTAATACCCACTTGTTCATAGTAATGGTGGACCATTGCGGCCAGAAGTGGTGCAGCCACCTCTCACTGGGAATTAGGTAAGGGACACTAGACAGGTGGAGGATGACACCCCCTGACCCATCACTGGGCAGCTTTGGAGGGGTCACTAGCTGCTGGGGTCAGAGGGATGCCACTTCCCCTGCTCCAGCCTCTTTTTGGCCCCTGACCACCAAACTTGGGCTTCGGGAGCCAGTGTGTGTACTGCCCTTGCTGAGGCTGCTGTGTCTGAATGGACTTGTATTCGAGGGACTTTTTCACAGGCGTCTGTGCCTTCGAGTCCTTCTGGGCCAACACCATAGAATCCAGAGTGGCAATGGACTTCTCAGTCCCAGTGAGATGTGCCTCCACTCTCCCGGGCCAAAGAAGGGGACTTCACCCATTTTGTGCTAGGTATCTGCTGTCAAATTGAAAAGCCACAGCCAGGCCTCGTCATACATCAAGATGGCTATTGCCATGGCATGGGCACAGCAGCCACCCATGTTCAGAGCTGTCTGTAGCTGGTGCTTAGCCAACAACTGATCCTGGTCTCTGACTAACTTCACTGGTAGCTGTCAGCAGGGAGGTGAGAAAGAATTTCAGCATGGTATAAGCTCACCTGCTGGAGACCCAGGTATGCAGCAGCGTATACCTTTTTAGCTGTGTGGTCACTCTTTTTGGACTCCTTGCTTGGAGACTAGTCCACATCCCCCTGGCCACCCATTTTCTGGAAGGCCGAGTCTGAGACCAACCCTTTGGTCAAAGGGTAGTCAGATAACTCTTAGAGAGACCCGATATGGACTGCATACTTATGAACCATATGGGTGGAGGGTGCCAGGCAGCATGGTGGATGCTGCCAAAGCTCCAGGGCCGGTTTCAAAATGGCCTCAGCCACAGGAAAGGCAACCAACGGAGATCTGTCCCTGTACAGGATGTCGGTGAAGGGGATTTAGCCCCTCTTCTGAACTAGCTCAAAGAGAACATTAGCAGACTCTGATAGGAACTGGAATAAAGCTCCAAACAACACCGATCCACACTCAGTGGTCAAATTCTTGACCAAGTCATGGTCAAATGTGTTAGTCTATGAAGACAGCATGAAAGATTCATCTGAGTCATCCAAGGACTCCTCAAAAATGGTTTAACACTGCAGACCATACTAGTGTCCTCAGACTGGGTGATCTCCACCGTTAAGCCTGGCAAGCCAACAGCAGTAGCACAGGAGTTTGTAGCAGGGGACTAACTAAGGCTGCAGTAATGATGGCTCCGCCCTGGGTGGAGATGCAAATGCTGGGGATATCTGCGTTAGGTGGACTGACGTGGGCAACACAGCCAGATGTCAAGGGAGCGATGGTCCAGAAGGTAGAGCCCTACCCTACCCTGCAATAGTCCACTGCTGCCAGAGGAGATGTTTGTAGCCAACACATCTTGCAACAGGACCTCTCCCTGCCCAAGGATGAAGAGTGTTGACAGTGGCACTTCCCGGTCAAGCAAGATTGAAAGCATGATTGCCTCGACCATCGAACCAGGGGCAGATGTCAAGAGGGGTCCAAAGGAAGGATGTGGCACACCACATGCCTCGCTATGTTTAAAAGCAGAAGCTTCAGAGACATGACCACAGGCTGAGGATGGTCCTGTAGTAACCCAGCATGGGAAATCGACTAGGTCATGTCATCCTGAGTGAGGACTGGGAGCACTGGGGTCTTAGAAAGTGACTCTTCATTGAGCATTGCCAACAACCAGTTGACAGGCTCAAGAAAGATCTTGACGGCCTGCTACGCTGCAGTCGAGGCCTACAAGCCTGACGGGGGTACACAGAAAGAAACACAGAAACATAGACTTTGACTGCAGATAAGGACCGCTCGGCCCACCTAGTCTGCCCATTTCCCTACCCAGAGGATAAGCTGAGGATCCTATTTAACCAACAACCTATTTCTTCCTACTCCCCACAAAAATTGCCTTATGTCTGTCTCATGCATTCTTGAATTCTCCCAGAGTTTTAGACCCCACAACCTCCTCAGGAAGGTGTTTCATGCGCCCACCACCCTCCTGTGGAAAAATACTCCTCATATTGCCCTGAGATGTCCCCTCTATCTTTAAATTGTGTCCCCTTGTTCTTGCACATCTGTTTTTCTGAAAGATGCTACCCTCTTGGACTTTGTTGATTCCACTAAGGTACTTAAACGTTTCTATCATGTCCCCTCTCTCCCTCCTTTCCTCAAGGGTATACATATTAAGCTCCTTTAGTCTCTCCTCATATGGCTTCTCTTGCAGACCCTGCACCATTTTAGTTGCCCTCTTCTGAACTGCCTCCATCCTGGCTATGCCCTTGCAGAGAGTGGGTCTCCAGAACTGGATGCAGTACTCCAGATGGGTCTCACCAACTGTCTGTAGAGGGGGATAACAACTCCCTGTTTTCTGCTGGTGATACCTCTCCCTATACATCCCAGTGTTCCCCCAGCCCTACCTACCGCCTTCTCACATTGCTTGCCAACCTTAAGGTCATCTGATATGATTACCCCCAGGTCCCTTTCCATTTCTGTTGTTGTTATTACTATCTCCTCCCACTGTGTAATCTTCCCCTGGGTTTTTGTTTCCCAGGTACATTATTTTGCACTTCTTTGCATTGAATCCAAGCTGCCATACTTTTGACCATTCCTCCAACCTTGCCAAGTCCCTTCTCATCCTTTCCACACCTCCTTGTGTATCAACCCTGTTGCAGATCTTTGTGTCATCTGCAAAGAGGCATACTTTTCCTTCCAGTCCCTGTGCAATGTCACTTAAAGACATTAAAAAGGACTGGACCCAGTACTGAACCCTGTGGTAGCCCACTAGTAACCCCTTTTTCTTCAAAGTGGACTCCATTTACAATTACCTTCTGTGTCCTGTTGTCCTGCCAATGTTTTACCCAGGCTACTACCCTGGGACCCACTCCCAGGCTGGTTAATTTGACTATTAATCTTTCGTTCGGTACTGTGTCAAATGCCTTGCTAAAGTCTAGGTAGGCCATGTCCACAGCCCTCCCTGGTCTACTACTTTGGTCACCCAGTCAAAGAAATCAATTAGATTCGTCTGACATGACCTTCCCGCTGTGAATCCATGCTGCCTTGGGTCCTGTGCCCCACTGGCCTCGGGGTACTCAACAATTCTTTCCTTCAGAAGTGATTCCATCACTTTCCCTACCACAGAGGTCAAACTGACAGGTCTGTAGTTTCCTGCCTCTGTCTTGGTACTGAGGAGCTCTTGACCTGCCCCTCAACCTAAGTAAGCTGGACCACAGTCAAGCAGCTGGGGGAGCTGAGGGAGCAGGAGGAACGTGTTTGTTCCTGATTCCATGACCTGCACTGGCAGCTCTTGTGTTTTCTGCCCCATTAAGATGGGCCTCCGCAAAGGTCTTCGGGGTCTCATATTTCTGTTAAGTCTTTGAACAAAGATGCTCCTACACTGGCCGCAGCTGGGAGCAGCGCTGACACCAATGAGGAACTCGCCACGGCTGCAGCTGCCTCCTCCTTAAAGGCCACAAGCTGTGAAGTTGACCCAGCAGTCACCAAGGCCTTCTTGCAGCACCTGGGTCAATCCAACTCTGAGGGTCAGTGAGCCTTGCTTTCCAGTCCTCGACTTGAAGTTGGAAGCATCGTCTCACAAATGCCGCAATCCACCTGTGGGAAGGCAGATTGGATGAAGACACAGAAGACAAAACAAGTTCTTTTAAAATGTCTCATAGGGCAATGCACTTTATTACAGAAGGACTTCAACACACTTGGCAATAAAGTAAACAGTTCAAACAGTGCAAATCTGGAATGCCTGTATTGCTCATACTGCTTGACTAGTCAGGATGATCTTGGGCAACTGTGAAAACTTTGCTTAAAGGGCTGTCTGTTCCCACGCAGCCAGTAGGCTCACAGGGATAAAACCAGTACCTGAGGGTGGTCCTATCTGTACCTGCAGTTCTGCAGCCCATACCTTAGGAAGACCAACTACCCCTCCAGCTGCTCAACTCAGCTCTGGTCCAAAACATCCCAGCCTTGGCTAGCAGTATGAGTATAGTCTTCCTCTTCAGTTGTAACCACTTGTTGCATAGTTCATTGAGATGGGTGAATGTCTCTCAGGGAGTATCGTTCCCTTGATGCTTTAGGGAGTGGAAACGCTTTAGTATTTCCTTTTCTACTAGGTCATTCTTTTCAGCGCTCCACTGGGTACATGGAGGTCCAAACACATCCCCCTCAAAAGGAAACCTGTCTCCCAGGTTTTTCGCCTTAGTCTGTAACCTGGTAGTAATAGCAGTAACATTTTTAGTGCTCGTAGCACTTCAAAATGAGGAAAGTCTTGCCCAATGACTACTGGTACTGGCAGCCTTGAAACTATGCCCATCATCTCTGCCTCCTGTCCACCAATGTTCAAAGTCACCTTGGTGGCAGGATACTGGTGAGTGTCTCCATGCATGCAGGTGACACCAGTGAACATGTCTGACACTGAGGCCTTTTCTAGCACATCAGGGTGTACTAATGTTTCTCAACTGCCTGTATCGATCAAACCCATCATGTTCTTATTTCTGATGGTGACAGTGGTGGCAAAGTTACCTCAGTTAAATATGGCAAGATGATTAGCTTCATTCTTCTCTTTGTAACAAAAGCATTCTATGTGCCCTTTCCAATTTCAGTATCTGTATATAATATCGGGGTTATATGGTCTTCTCTCTCTATTTTCCTGTCTACCAACATTTCTCTCGGGGGGGGGGTCTAGCTCAGGGGTTTACCTTTATGTCTGTGAGGTTTTCCTTCTTCTGTATCAGCCCAGCATGCCAGTTGGCAAACAAAAGTAACTTAAGTATTAAGTTCATAATATGGCACAAAATGCACTCTATGCACTGAATGTTTCAGGTCTCAGCAGGTTTTAATTTTATTTGGTACCTTAAAGCAGCCTTATTGTGGCTGTAAGGCTTTCTTGTAGCCCCTTAGGAACTCATTCTCTATTTTCATTAATCAAAAACACAATAGGGGGCGCTAATGAGCGGCTGAGAGAATAGACGTGCTTCTGCGCTGCTCTGTCTCGACGGGCAATTAAAAGTAAAATTAATCGAGAAAATCGACCTAGCATAGTAAAATTTATTGGTGCAGCACGTGTTGGAAGGAAGAATGGAGGAATATTTGGTGGCAGGAAGTGGAAAAGGCCAAAGGCAGACTGGCAAAGCTGGCAAGAAAGCAGTGATCTCTGCTACAGGTGAAAGCACGGGGGTAATCTTACTGTCAGCAGCTGAAATTGGAGCCCTGGGCCACGAGGTGACGGGCTAAGTGATAGCGGCCTTAGAACCCAGGCTACTTAAGCTCTAGGGCAAGATAGATCTCAAGCTGCAAGAAATATTAGAACAGCAAGCGGCCCAAACAAACAGGATTGCAGAGGCTGAGGAGAAAATATCACAATTGGAAGATGATACAGGGGACGTGCAGAGTCAAGAAGTATGCCTGCAAAAGGAGTTGGAGGAATTAAGGGATGCGATGGACTACCAGGAGAATTACTATAGAAGGCTAAATTTACGTCTCCGAGGACTACCAGAAGGAATGGAAAGGGATGACATGTTGGACTTTTGTGCAAAGACATTGCCAGAGTTGCTGGGTCTGCAGCCAAAAAACGGGAAATTTAAACTGGAAAGGGTGCATCATGCTGTGATGCCCAGGCCTCGGGGGGGGGGGGGGGATGCCCCCATGACAAGTTATCATTTGCTTCCATTCCTATCAAGACAGGGAGGCGACCATCTGAGCATATCAAGAAGCAGGAACGTTGGAGTACAAGGGCACACGACTGTATATCTCCCAAGATTACTCGATAAGACTGTTGCAGAGAAGGAAGGTCTTTAATGGTTTGATGGCCCAGCTACGGAATCTTAAAAATGAGAATTTCATGGTGTACCCAGCAGTACTGAAAATAAAGCACGAGGGAGCGACATATTCCTTTTGGGAACTGTGTAAAGCTGAGCAGTTTGTAGCCGAGCTGCATAAGAAAATGACTAAGTGAAACTTGGACTGGTGAGATACATGGGACTATGAGATTAGCATGCGGGCGTACCAGGGAAGAGGAGGTCTCAGAGTGTTGGACAGTTTTGGGGAAACTGTGGCGGTGTCATCGAGATTCCTAGAGACATTAGGATGTGTCGGGGGAGATGGTAAAGTGTTTTTCTCTGTTTTTCCTCCATTGTTTCTTTTCAGTAACATAGGAGAGATGGCGAATGGAATAGTGAACCACGTTATGCAGGCTCATAGAAGATGATGGAAGGGAAATGGAGTGAGCACTGAGTCATGGCCAGGCCTTTACGGGGAAGCTGCATCGGAGGAGCATGAAACATGGCTGTGCAGAGTTAAGGACAAGATGACCAGTACTATGAGGACTCAAGTAAAGGGAAGGCCCGAGGGCACAGGGAGGAATATCTTATATCTGTGGCCACTGAAATGTGTGCAGCCACACCGGAGATGCAGTTAAACTGTTCTGAAAGGACTGAACACGCCACTCTGTTTGTGTAGCATTGCGAATGGCTGGGAATGGGAAGAAGGGGGGAGGGATAAGCCACGACGAGCATGGAATGAACATAAATGGTAGTGGGTGGGTCATCCTGATGATCTTGGGAAGTTGTCTGGGGAATACTGGGAAGAAAGAGATTTTGAAGGGAAGGCACTGCCCTATTTTTCTCTTGCCAATTTACTTTTGCTCGACCTTTTCTTTTTTCTGCTCTTCACTGTTTGATAACATAATTTTACAACGCTGCGATTGTATGAAGCAGAACGATATAATTGGAGTTGCTTGTGGGCAGAGCGGGTGGGGCACATGTATATTTTTAGGTTGTGTTGTGGACACTTATGCGGAATCTGCAATTAGTGTCAAGGGGGGACATGGTATGGAACAGACTATGTTAAAGGGAACTCAAAGAAGGGAGTGGAGGGGGGCAAAGGGTAGGGAAAGGGAGTATCAGGAAAGTTCTTATTGAGGGAATACTGTTCTTGTTAGTATGTTTATAGTTAAACTATTTAAATTTTTTTACACTGTTTGTTGACAGATACACTACAAACAAAGCGAAGGCTAAAAGGTGTTTGTGGATGGGAAAGCAATGATGGGATAAGGGATGTGGGGGATTGGAGAGGACACATGGGGGAATTAATTGGATGGACATGGGGAACATATGATATAATTAGATGACTAGTAAGCAGGAAATGGTGGTAGTCTCCTGGAACGTTAAGGGGACTGTAAACCAGATTAAACGAGCTCTGTTGCTGACTGCATTGCGAAAAAAGGGGGCACAAATCGCGATATTGCAGGAGACGCATTTGACGGATGCGGAGCACACAACATTAGCGCGAGGCTGGGTTGGGTAGGTGCTTTGCATCCTCTTACTCATCCATTAAGAGAGGGGATACTATCCTCGTGCATAAGAATCTGCCACTAGAGGTCCACAGAATTGTGAAGGACAACAGGGAGGCTAGGTACATATTCCTGACAGGGAAGCTTTATGGTGAGTTAATTACCTTGAGGAATGTATATGCCCCAGCCCAGTATGACCCACAGTTCTTCCTGGGATTACTGGATCTGATTACTAGAGAGTAATTCTCAAGCCTAATTTTAGGAGGAGACCTTAATAGTACTTTAGACCCTGTATTGGACCATTCAGAGGGTAAGGGACGAGCACCGGAGGCAGTAGTTCAATGGAGGGTTGGGATGTCAGAACTGGATTTGGTAGATGGTTGGCGAATGGCATACCCGGGGGCCTGGGAATACACGTTTTATTCTAACCCACATGGAATGTGGACAAGGTTAGACTATATCCTGACACCTAGGGCATGGCATGGAAGGGTTATAGACGTCCCGCATAGCCCCATTCATATATCGGACCATGCTATGGTCATGGGCAGGTTTCAAATGCAGGAGGAGAGAGATATAAGGCTGCAGTGGAAGTTCCCTACATATATGCTCCAACATAAGGATTTTTGGGAATACCTGAAAACGCAGCGGGAACTATACAAAGAGACCAACGGGGGCACAGAGGTGGATAGGTTAGTTTACTGGGATGCGGGGAAAGCCTTCATTAGAGGCTCCATAATAGCATATATGGCCAAAATTAAAAAAACAGAAGCAGGACAAAAGATAAGGGCTGGAAAGGCAATTAAAAGAGCTGGAAAAGCGAGTAGCTGGAGGAGAGAGAGAGAGGACAGGTGGAGCGCCTATTGATGGTGACAAGAAAGGCATTAAACTCCCTGGTAAGAGGGGAGGCCCGAACCTCTTGGTTTTATTGTAAGAGGCAGGTGTTTGATTGGGCCAATAAACTAGGCCCACTACTAGTGAGGTTAATGAAATGGGGGAAGTGCCCTGTGAGGTTAACAGGGATTAAGGATAAGGAGGGAAATGTACAGCGAGGGGAGAGACAGATGAGAGAGTGTTTACGGGAACGTTATGCTCACCTGTATAGGGCGGAGGGGAGGGGAACAGAGAATGCAGGATCTTTTGAATAAGGTCAACCTACCTAGCCTCACGGAGGAGCAAAGAAAGTGTCTAGGCCAACCCTTGACAAAGAGAGAAATACTAAAGGCGACTGGGAAGCTTCAGCTGGGAAAAGCGAGTGGTCCGGATTGATTTCCAATAGAGTTTTATAAGGCATTAGCAGGACAGATGGCAGAGATGCTAAGTGAGGTTTTCAAAGTGGAAGAGAGGCAGGAGGTGCCGTGGCTCCTGGATACATGTTACAATGCCACAATATGCCTGTTCCCAAAGGGGGGTAGGGATCCCTTGGATTGTGCCTCCTACAGGCCAATTGCTCTGTTGAATTGTGATCTCAAGATCCTAGCCAAGGCGTTGACTATGAGGTTGGAGGAATACCTGCCGTCGTTGGTTCACCCAGACCAGACCGGGTTTATTAAGGGAAGGTTATTGTATCATAATGTACATAGGTTACTTAATGTGGTTTGGAAGTCAGGCCAGGACGTGGCGAAGACATATGTTATATCAATGGATGCTGAAAAGGCTTTTGACAGGGTATAGTGGGAGTACCTCTTTAAGGTTTTGGACCGGTTTGGTCTGGGTGACCCATACGTACAGTGGGTCGAAGCAATGTATCGATCCCCACGGGCCAGTGTTATAGTTAATGGGACCCCTACAGCCCCCTTCAAGCTGGAAAGGGGAACCGGACAGAGCTGCCCGCTCTCACCACTACTATTTGCCTTAGCATTGAGCCACCGGGGCAGTGATTAGGCAGTGCCGGGAGTTCGAGGTGAAGGGATGGACAACACTGAACATAAGGTTACGCTATGCAGACACATGTTGAAGCTTTTTAGGGAAACCGGAGGTTTCCATGACGCTACTCCTGCAACTGGCAGAGCGCTTTTCGAAGTTCTCTGGCTATAAAATAAATTGGAAATGTTATGCTTCCCCAAACAGGAAATAGGAGATGAACGGGTATACAATGTAAATCCACAAGTATAAAGTACTAGAGTATTAATGTGGGAAGAACAATTGGATCTTTGTATGACTTGAACTATGCTCCTTTGGTTAAAACAATAGAATCAGATCTAAGAAGGTGGATGCAGTTACCAATACCGTGGTTGGGACGGATAAATGTATTAAAAATTAATGTTTTACCTAGAATAATGTACCCTATGCAGATGCTCCCTATGCGAATCACTCAGAAGGATATTGACAAATTAGAAAAGGTATTTGCTCAGTTTATGTGGAGAGGGAAAAGACCAAGAATGTGGCTCCAAAGACTTAAGGAGGAAGTAGCTAAGGGAGGTCTTAAATTTCCCTGATCTGCTAAATTATTTGTCCACCCAGCAGAGGTATATAGCGGACTGGGTATTTAGGCCAGAGGTAGCAAGTTGGGTGATGTTGGAACAGGAGGGGTGCGTAGGGAGGCTGTCTGCCTACCTGCACAGTAAGGGACCACCAGCATATAGGAGTCAGGGGGCAGGAATCCTTTGGTGGGAATGACTTTGGACGCTTGGGAGATGTTAAAGAAAGCAAGAGGGATAGTTGAAGGGGAAACTATACTGATACCATTAGCGAGGAATCCGTTTTTTTTTTACCGAGGTTAGAGGATAGAGCATTTAGGGAGTGGGAAAAGAGAGGGACAAAGAATGTGGGTAGTATGATTAGTAGAGGGATGCTGCTCCCATTAGAGGATATTAAAAAGAATCTGAGTCTGCAGGGGAAGCAGTTGTTTCAATACCTTCAAGTGAAAACGTTCATAGGTAAAATGGAGAGAGAGAAGCCAGAGGGACAGGGATGGGACTTGGTAGAATTAGTAATATTGGGAGCACAGAAGGATCCTAAAGAATTTATTGGAAAAAACGCAAAGATTGGGAAGCAGGGATGGCCGGATTACACCCAGAAGGTGAAACAGCAGTGGAATAGAGATCTAGGGAGGGAAATTTCTGAAGAGAATTGGCAAAAATTATTGTCGGGACATAGGGGCCTGCTGATTTGTAACAGGTTTAAAGAAGCATATTTTAAGTTTCAGCATAGGCTATATTATCCCCCTGCTGTGGTGCATGGGGCCCATTTAACTGTCTTCCCGCTGTGTGGGAGATGCAAAAGAAAGGTGGGGACATAGATGCATTGTTTTTGGAGTTGTCCTGTTTTACGATCCTTTTGGGGAAAGGTATTTAAAGAAGTGGAGCTGATGGCGGGGAACCCCCGTCCAGTTGGACCCTATCAAAGGGCTATTTGGTCTAAATGCAGATGGGGTGGAGGAATGGGAGGCAATGCCACATTGGATCAAGATCCTTATGGTGATGGCTAGGCATAGCATTCAGAATACCTGGGTTAATAATGCTGTACCTACCATCCAGCAGTGGCGTCAATTAATATTGCAAAACTTGGCATTGGAACGGCTATCACGGATTCTGGTGAACAGATCTGAGGTATTTTATGGGGAATGGGCGCCATTTCTTTCTACACTTGAGAGGCAAGAGATGACCACCCTATGCGAGGGACTAGTCTAGAAAGATGGGGCCTGACTGGATGAGTGTCCGCCCCCCCCCCCGGCACGTCTGAGGGTGGATACACTCAAGGGTGATACGTATTGGCATCCGCAGTATACAGATTTGACAATTAACTGGGATATTGAGAAGGTGAGGGGGGCAGCAAGGTCAGCGCCCCAGGGTTGGGGCTGACCAAACGAGCAGACACGAAAGACCGCTAGGCCTATTCTGCTGGCATTTTAGTATGTTAGTATATTGGCCTATTTTTTTGTTCTCCTTTTTAGTATCCTGAATGAGTATTAAGAATCAATTGTCTGGAGAAGGATTCTTGGATGTAAAAGTAATTGTATTGAAGTGCATCTATTTATGTGTCTGTTGTACATATTAGTAGTTATACAGTATGCATGCATGACTGTCTATGTATTGTGTGTCTTTCAACATACAAGAAAATAATATAAAAGATTATGTGCAGGAGGAAGAAGAGGAGCTGGACATGAGACAGGGAGATGAATGGAAGCAAGCAGGGAGTAAGAAGGGTGGAATCTTAGTGCTGGGGGACTCAATACTAAGAGGAGTTAGGTGGGGTAGCAAGGGGGAGAGGCATAGTCGCATTTGGGTGGAGGCCATGCCAGGAATGACAGCGGAAAGGGTGGGACAGTCTGTTCTGAAATATGCTAGAAGAGGTAGGGACAAGCCTCATTTAATTATACATCTTGGGACAAACGACCTGGCTGACAAGACAGCAGATACAGTCCAGAGGAGGTTTGAGGAACTAGCACAATTATGTGAGGGGGCAGGAAGATCAGTAACTTTTTCAGAGATACTTCCATGCCAAATGCAAGCACAACAAGAAAGCTGAGAATAGAGGAATTTAACGGATGGCTAAGAACCTGGTGTTGTGCTAAAGGATATGGGCTGTTGGGGGTGGGGAGGGACCTGGGAGGACAGTAGTCTCTATGCTAAGGACAGACTACACTTGAGTGAGGAGGGAAAGAAAGTGTTGAAACAGAGGATGGAGGAGTACATAGAGGAAGTTGGGAATTTAAACTAGGAGTGGGGGTGGCAGTTGGGGAAGAGATACTAGAGACCACAGGTTGGGAAATCATATGAGCAACCCCTCATAGCAGTGACAAAGGACAAATGGCAAGTACTGTTAGGATGCTAGGAAAGGAGGGCAGGATGGAAGGGGAAAAGGTGGAAGGTGGTTACCTTGATGCTAGGAGCCTTGGGAGGAAAACTGCAGAGTTACAGGTTCCCATGGCAGAGGGAGAGGTGGACATTGCAGTCATCACGAAACATGGCCACCCAATACAATGACTGGACCTGTCTGTACCAGGGCACAGATTATTTCGTGAGGGACAGGGTGATTGGGAAAGAGGGGTGGCACTATATGTGAAGGAAGGACTGAAGTGTGTAGGGAGGACGGGAGGAGGGTAGTACGAGTCACTTGTGTGCAAATCCAGGATTCCAAGAATAGGATTCTTAGAATGGGAGTGGTGTACAGGCCACCATCTCACTCGGAGAAGTAGACAGAGAACTAGCGGGACAAATTAGGAGGACCTGTGAGAAGGGTAGTGGTGATTGTGGGGACTTCAACATGCCAGGAGGACTGGAGCACCCAACAACCAGGAACAGAAGGGAGCAGGTACTGCTGGATGCCTTCCAGGACAGCTTGCTGCAAATGGTCAGTGAACCAACCATGTTAGGAAATACCTTGACCCTTGTGCTGGCAAACAGGGACTTTGTGGAGAGAACTTACAGTGAGGAAACCGCTGTCAGGAGTGACCACCGTCAGTATGGCCACACTGGATATGGGCAAGGAAGGAGGGAATCTGGGCACAATAGGCTGAACTTCAGGAGGGCGACTCTGGGAGGATGGGGAAGTGGAAAGGGTGCCTGGCCAGAATTCAATCTAGTATAGGCACCAACCAGAGGTGGAGCCATAAAGCTGGGATAGTGGAGGCAACCAAACCTGCTGCAAAGCCCAGAGCAAGAAGGCTAGGCTAAGAACTGATCTGCTGAGCAAGAGGTCATGGAAAAGGTAAGGAGGAAAAGAGCTGCCTTTAGGAAGTACAAGAAAACAGGGAGGGGGAGGACAGGGAGGAGTACTTGACAGAATCAAGGAGGTGACAAGGGCAGTAAGGGGAGCCAAAGCCTCTACGAACTCAGGCTGGCACAAGGCATTAAGAAGGGGAGAAGGACTTTTTAAGTACATCAGGGAAAAAAGGAGCTGTAAGGACCACATAGTAAGGATTAGGAAGGAGGGGGGTTGGGTGGAAGCAGGGTGCGTTAAGGCGGAAGCACAAAATGAGTACTTCTGCTCAGTATTTACTAAGAGGGGGGTGACACCCAAGGTGGGAGAAATGGCAGAAGCAGAGAGGAAGTGGTGACAGATGGGGAAATCATGGAGAGCAGAGTTCGACAGGGTTTGAAGGCACTGAGGGTGGACAAGGCGCCAGGCCCAGATGGCATCCAATTCTAGGGTACTGAAGGAGCTGGCAGAGGTCCTTGCAGGACCTTGGCAGACCGATGTAACGCCTCACATCTGGGGTGTGTACCTCAGGACTGGAGGATGGTTTCATGTGGTGCCCTCCACAAGAGTGGCCCCAAGGATGAACCAGGAAACTACAGACCAGTGAGCCTCACATCCATCGTGGGTAAGCTAATGGAGACTATCCTGAAGGAGAGGCGTGGCCCTCCTAGAGGCCAAAGGACAGCAGGCAGCATGGTTTACACGTGGCAGTTCCTGCCAAACCAACCTGGTCAAGTTCTATGACTAGGTAACTAGGCAACTGGACAGGGGCCATGCAGTGGATGTCCCGGATCTGACTTCAGTAAGGCATCTCGACCCAGTGCCACATGGAAGGCTGGGAAGGAAGTTACTAGGCACAGGGTGGGTGAAGCTGGTGAGATGGTAGGAAACTGGCTGCAGGGAAGGCAACAGAGGGTGGTGGTGGGTGGGGAGCTCCACAACCTAAGGGCAGTGACGAACGGTGTTCCACAGGGCTTAGTGTTGGACCAGTGTTGTTTGGGATATTCACTGCAGACATATCATGGGACATCAAGAGCAAGATCAGTCTGTTTGCTGATGATACCAAGGTAGGCGTGGTGGTGATGACCTAGGGGATGGCAGGGTTGCAGGATGATCTGGCAAAGCTTGAAACCTGGTCAGACACCTGGCAACTGGGCTTTAATGCCAAAAAGTGCAAGGTGCTGCATTTTGGGATGAAGAGCCCATGGAGGAGTTACCAGCTAGGGGGAGTGCAGCTAGCCCAGACAGAGGAGGAGAAGGATCTGGGTGTGCTCATTACAGGGTCAATGAACAACTCGGCACAATGCAGGAAGGCAACTGCAAAGGCCAACAAAATGCTAGGTTGTATTGCAAGTGGTATATCCTCGAGGAGGTGATTCTGCCACTGTATAGGTCATTAGTTAGACCACATCTGGAGTACTGCGTGCAGTACTGGCGTCCGTATCTGAAGAGGGACATTAAGTTACTGGAGGGGGTGCAGCTCAGAGCAACAAAGATGATCAAGGGGCTGGGGGACTTATCATATGAGAGGAGGTTGAAGGAGTTGAACATGTACTCACTGGAGGAGAGGAGAGACAGGGGTGACATGATTGAAACATTTAAATACATGAAAGGAATAAACAAGACGGGTACAGAGGGGCTGTTCAAAGTAAGGGAGGGGGGGAGGGACACCAGGGGCCATGATATGAGACTGGAGCGAGGAAAGTTCAGGAGGGAGATGAGGAGACACTTTTTTACAGAGAGGGTGGTGGCTGGGTGGAATGCGTTACCTGCTGAAGTGGTATGCAGTAGAACAGTGGACTGCTTCAAACGAGGATGGGACAAGACAAGGAGGAGGGTTAATGAAGGGGAAGGGTGGAAGGGAGGGGCAGCTGCAGAATAAGGGGTGCTAGCTGTACATTCAAGCAGACTTGATAGATCTCTAGGCCTTCATCTGCTGGCAAATTTCATATGTTTGTATTACACAAAAAAAAAAAAAAACCCACAATAGGAGGGTTTCACCCTGCTATGCTGCCACATCATGCTGCGTGTCTAAACAATATACAGATGTAATGTGTGGGTTGGTGATTGATGTTTTCTGTCAGCATTCCACACAAAATTTGAAACCTGGTTGTTTCCATTCCTCCACAGTCAGTCACCACTGAGAAGTTTAAATTGGAAATGAGGATATTGAAGAAATTACTTGACTGAGTCAAAGAATTCACCTTAGAAAAGCACAAGATGGGCTTCCACTGATGTCATCAATCTGGATGGAGGGATAGAAGCTCTACTCCCTTCCTAGTAATCCAAAACTAGCCTAAATAAGACAAGTTTCATGTAAACAATACCAAATAGCACCTTAAAAGAAGCTACCAGTGCTGAAGGGCGGTCCTAAATAGATGAAAGATAAAGAAGCATCAGAAGATTCATCCAGACTAAGAAAGCCACGAGTGGCGCCTAATTTGAGATGGGGAAAATAGTGGGTGCACCTTCAACCACGTGTCAGCTGATGAACTCAGCTATTCTTGAGGAATTAAACGACTTCCAAACCGAAATACGAGCCATGCACACAGAACTCGACAAAAATACCTCGGTGCTAGAAGGACAAGTTAAAGGGTTGGAATCACACACAGCAGAGTTGAACTCCCAAACCGACCGTCTAGAATGCATGATGATCAGGGTCATGAAAGAAAATCAGCACTTACAGGAAAAATGTGAAGACCTAGAAAACTGCTCAAGACATAATAATATGCAACTATATGGCATACCGGAGGGAGAGGAAGGGCAAGACGTCATTGCCATTTTGACCACCTTTTTGAAAACCTCACTGGACTTAGACCCCAAAACTCCACCTGAAACTGAAAGAGTGCATCGGGTGCTCTTGCCAAAACACTTGGATTCAGGTCGATCATTTTGTAAAGCACGAAGTCTTGACTAAGGCTTGGAAAAAGAAAGAAGTACTACATAAGAGCCAGCATGTGTATTTCAATAATCATTATTCACACGAGATCCTCAGAAAACACAAAGCCTACTTGCCAATCCTCCAGATCCTCAAGTCCCAAAAAAGTACAGTTACATAAGAACTTACTGTAACAGTATTTCTTCGAGAGGAGCTCTTGCAGCAGGCAATCACCAGTAGGACTAAGCTGTCAAGCACCAGGACCACACGGAAACCTTTCTAGCTAGAAGTGTACCACAGAGGACCGACCACCAACATCACCCTGCTGATGTCGACCTATCCTATAAAGGCGGGTGGTCCCCCACACACTCCTCAGGTCTTCCACTGGAGACCTGGGATCGGCAACAGAAGAAGAAGAAACTGAGAAGGTTTCCCCAAGAGCCAAAGCAAAAAAAAAAAGGAGAAAGAGTAGAAGACTCCCTCGCATGGAATGAGAGAAAGGCAGACAGACGGCAGGGGGAAGGAGGGAGTGAAAATTAGAGTCTGCTGCAAGAGCTCCTCTCAAAGATCTACTGTTATGGCAAGTTCTTACGTAACTGTACTATCTTACTTCGAGGGAGGCTGTTGCAGCAGGCAATCACTGGAAGGACTGAGTCCCAAGCAGTTTTGAAAACCAAATGAAACAACAGCGGGAGGAGGATACACAGCAGCCACAGGCTCAAGAGAGAAAGCCCTGGAGAACAGCCTGGTCGAAGTTAGCCTATGCCTAGAAGCAATGTCCTGGCTGTAGTGTCTGCTGAAGATATGTACAGAGCTCCAAGTGGCAGTTGCACAGATGTCTGCAGTGGACACATTTCTGAAACAAGCAGTGCAAGCAGCCATACCCCTGGTGGAATGGCCTTTAATCACACCTGGAAGGCCCTTGTTGTATTTACGGTAACAGAAAACAATGCAACTGGCTAACCACTTAGACACACACTGTTTGGATACCGTGGAGCCCTCTCTCTTCGTGGCAAACAAAACAAACAACTGATCAGACTTCCTCAAAGTCTTCATTCAGTGTGTATAGCAACGTAAGATTCTATGCACATCCAAAGTATGGAGCAAAGCCTCCACCTGATTAGAATATTTCGGAAAATAAGCAGGAAGGTGGATGGATTAATTCAAAGTAAACTTTAACACCACCTTAGGAACAAACCTAGGATTAGTACACAAAGACACCCTGTCTATGTGAAACCAAATAAGTCTCCTTACACATAAGAGCCTGATACTCTGAAATTTTTCGAGTAGAAGTAACAGAAACTAAAAAGAGCGCTTTCCACGACAGATAGCTCAGCTCACAACTTGCAGCTGGTTCGATAGGAAGCAACGTGAGTTTTCCCAACACAAAACGGAGGTCCCAAAAAGGGACCAGATCCCGAATGGGAGGTTTGAGATGCAAGATGTCTCCAGAAACATGCGAGACACATCAAGATGGGCCACAGCACTGCCCTCGACAGGTACATGGCACACAGAAATAGCAGAAAGATGCGCCTTGATGGAGGAGTACCTCAATCCAGAATCAGAGAGGGACAGGAGATACTCCCAACATCTGATCCACTGGGCAGGTGAAGGGATCCAACTGGTGGGAAGTGGCCCAAAGGGAAAAGCGCTTCTATTTCATAGCATAGGTCACCCTGGTGGAGGGCTTATGGGCGGCCACCAGGATGTTTGCGACCCTAGAGGAGACTCTAAACTGGGTGATGGCTATGTCCTTAGGAGCCACACATGGAGATGCAGAGATATGAGATCCGGATGGACCAGGGTCCCCCACTCCTGGTAGAGCAAGCCAATGCACAGGGGTAATGGCACTGGAGGTTCCGCCGCCAGCTGTTGCAATAAAGGGAACCATACCTGACAAAGCCAGAATGGCGCTATGAGGATCATTTTGGCCCCCTCCATTTGAAGTTTCAGCAGAACCCGCTGAAGGAGCGGACAGGGAGGGTAGGCATACAGGAACCTCCCCTTCCAAAAGAGGAACAATGTGTCTCGCCAGAAAACTCCAGGCCCAGGATCGAGCAAGCAGAAAGAAAAAAATTACTCACCGTAGTAATATTATTTCTTCCAGGGGATCCCTCAGTATGCTTGACTAGTGCAGTTGTGCCAGCTGGGTTAAGCTGACCCAAAGGTGGAGTTATGTTAATGATGCCAGTGAATTAGCCAATCAGACTGTAGTAAGAGAGTGCTGCCTGTAGGTGCTGCTGTACTTCAAGTCAGATTCATTTTGAAGCCTGGAGGGCAAAAGGCCCCAACCCCAAGCCTATTCAAACACTAAAGAAAATGGAAAAAGGAAAACAATGGAACTCGCCTCCAGGTAAACTATACACATCATGTGTCAATGAAGAAACATTACACATTTTATTGCTCTTCAGTAAGAAATCTGGTTCAAAGCCAGGACTGCAGAACTATACTCAGCCAAGTTATGTGAGGGGAGGCTGGGTGGGAGGTCAAGCATACTGAGGGATCCCCGGAAGAAATAATATTACTACGGTGAGTAATTTTTTCTTCTCACCCCAGCAATCCTTTAGTATGCTTGACTAGTGCAGACTACAAAGCAGCGTGGTTAGAAGAAGGAAACAGAACCTACTTTGGAAAGAGGTTCTGCAGGACTGCAGTGTCAAATATGGCATCTGATCTGGACTGCACATCCAAGCAGTAGTGCTTTGTGAAGGTGCTTACAGTCTTCCAGGCAGCTGCTTTGCAGATGTCGAGCAAGGTTATGTCCCTTGCTGCTACCACCGAGGCTGCAGTGCCCCTGGTGGAATGAGCCCCAAGGCCTTGAGGTGGCTGTCTGCCAGCCTTACTATAACATAACTGAATGCAGGAGACTAACCAACATGAGATAGTCCTCTTAGAGGCAGGCCTACCTTTACCTTCCTCACCATAGGTGAGGAAAAGCTGTGTGTGTGAGGACGTAAGCTGCTTTGTGTGCTCCAAGTAGTAAGTCAGTGCCCTTTTGACATCCAGGCTGTGAAGTCTGTGCTCGCCAGGAGTGGACTTGTCCGTGAAAAGACAGGGAGCATTATACACTGATTTAGGTGAAATTCAGATGCCACCTTGGGATGAAATTTCCTGTTGGTCCTGAGAAAGTACAGTTACGTAAGAACTTACCGTAACAGTAGATCTTCGAGAGAGGCTCTTGCAGTAGGTAATCACATATAGAACTGATGTCAGCAGACGGCAGGACCCCACGGAAAAATTTCTAGCTAGCAGTCCCTGGCTGGGACCGCCCCCATGTCAGGTGACCAGCATCAGACGACGTCGGTATAAAGGGGCGGTCCCAGACGCCCGCCTTCCAGTTCTTTCCCGCCACAGGCCCGGAAGGCCCGGACGAGAGAGAAGCAAATATTTCCCACAATGGAAAAGGAGCTGAAAAAGCCTAGGGAGATGGAGGGCGGGAAGGTATTACCTACTGCAAGAGCCTCTCTCGAAGATCTACTGTTATGGTAAGTTCTTACGTAACTGTACTATCTTACTTGGAGAGGGCTCTTGCAGTAGGTAATCACATATAGGACAGAATCCCAAGCAGTCTGGAACAAATGAAAAGGCACCGGGAGGAGGAACTACTCCAAGAAGTAGCAAACAACCTTGCAAATCTCAAGATAAGAGGCCTTGCAAGACAGCTAACCCGAAGCCTGCTCTACAGCGAGAGGCAATGTCCAAACTGTAATGTTTAGTAAATGTATGGACGGAAGTCCAAGTGGTGGCAGCACAGATGTCTGCCGCAGACACATTCTTGAAACAAGCCGCAGAGGCTGCTACACCTCGGGTGGAGTGACCTCTGACTTGACCCGGTAGGGTCTTGTTGTACTTGTCATAACAGAAAGTGATGCAATGAGCCAGCCACTTTGATAGGCATTGCTTGGAGACAGTATTGCCTTCCCTTTGTGAGCAAAGAGACGAATAACTGATCAGGTCTTTCTGAGATCCTTCGCCCCTATCGTGTAGTATCTCAGAATCCTGTGGACATCCATGGTATGGAGCAAGTATTCTCCTTGGTTGGAGTACCATGTGAAAAAGGCAGGTAATCTCAATAGACCGATTTAAGGCAGACTCCGCTACCACTTTTGGGAGAAACTTAGATCTGTGTAAGAGCTACTCTTTCTTTGTGAAAGATCAGATAAGGATTTTGCACATAAGGGCCTGAGCTCAGAAATTCTATGAGCAGAAGTAATGGCCACCAAGAAGAGCGCCTTCCACGATAAGAACTTCAAGTTCATGGAAGCCGGAGGCTCAAAAGGAGGAAGGGTAAGTTTCTGAGAACAAAGTTCAAGTCCCAGGGGAGCCGGAGTCCAACAGGGGTCTGAGATGAAGGACCCCAAGAAAAGTCTTGATACCTCCAGTTGGGCAAATGCCTTATCAGCTAAAGGGACATGGTAGGCTGAAATAGCCGCCATATGGACTTTCAAAGAGGAGTGACTGAGACCCAAGTCGAAAAGATGGCGCAGGTAATCAAGCAGAACGGCTACAGGACAGGAGAAGGGCTCCATGTTCCTGGATGCAGCCCAAATGGAAAATCTTTTCCATTTCATGGCGTAGGTGGACCTAGTGGAGGGTTTCTAGCCTCCACCAGAATCTCGGCCACCTTAGGAGAGACGCCAAAGCGAGATTGGGCTAGGTCTGCAGGAGCCATGCATGAAGTTGAAGAGACTTGAGTCCCGGGTGGACCAGGGTCCCCTGATCCTGGGTCAGCAATCCTCGAGATAAAGGAAGAGGAAGAGGAGGAACCTCTGAGTATTGTTGTAGAAGACAGAACCAGATTTGCCTGGGCCAGAAAGGAGTGATCAGAGTCATTCTCGCTCCTTCCAAAGCCAGTTTCTGCAACACACGAGGGACCAGAGGAATTGGGGGAAAAGCATAGACGAATCTGTCCTTCAAGTTTAGAGACAGAGCGTCGCTCGAGAAAGCGCCGCCGGGAGCGAGGGCAAAGGTTGGAAGCTTTGATGCTTTGGGAGGAGGCTGAACAGGTCTATCTGTAGAGTCCCCAAATCTGGAAGATGCTTTTTAGAACTTTTTGGTCCAGTTCCCACTCGTGTGGTAGAGCCGAAGAACGACTTAGCTTGTCTGCCAGGACATTGTCGACTCCCGGAACATGGATCGCCGTGAGGTGAAGGTTGTGAAGAGTTGCCCATTCCCAAACCCTCATCGCTTCCCTGCATAGTGGGTAGGACCGAGTCCCTCCCTGCTTGTTGATGTACCACACCACGCACATGTCTGTTTGGACGGCTAGGTGACCGGGAAGGATGTACTGGTGAAGGGCCTGGAGAGCATACAGCACTGCTCCAAGCTCGAGCACATTGATGTGGAGAAGTAACTCCAATTTTGACCATAAGCCCTGGGTTCGGTGAGGACCCAGATGGGCTCCCCAACCTTCGCCTGAAGCGTCCGTGGTCAGAGTCTGAGCGCGGGGAAGATGAAAAAAGGGGACCCCCCCGGAATAGGTTCTCTCAAATCATCCACCATTGCAAGTCTCTTATCATCGGCGAGGAGATCAGTACCAGACGATCTAGGTCATCTACCAGTTGATCCCACTGAGAGCGGAGAGTCCACTGAGAGATCCTCATGTGGAGGTGCGTGGAACCGTCGGGATGGCAGCCGCCATAAGCCCCAGGAGACGGAGCACCAACCTCGCCAGAACCCTCCTGTGTTCCGATAGAAGGGAAATCTGGGACTGGAGGGAGGCCCCCCTGTCCGGAGGTAGGAAGGCCCTGCACATTATTGTATCGAGGATTGCCCCGATGAACTGGAGCCTCTGGGAAGGATCCAGGTGAGACTTGGAATGACTGATGGTGATACCCAGGCCAGTGAAAACCTGCTGGGTGAGGGAGAGAAAATGCAGGAGTTCCTCCCTGGACGGGGCCGCCAGGAGCCAGTCATCCAGGTAGGGAAAAACCTGAACTCCCAAAGTGCGCAGGTGAGCCGCTACCACCGCCAGGCATTTGGTAAAGACTCGGGGAGCCGAGGAAAGACCAAAAGGGAGTGCCCGGAATTGGTAGTGGTCCCCCTTGAACGCAAACCTGAGGTACTTTTGGTGCGAACGGCGAATGGGGATGTGCAGGTACGCATCCTGCATATCCAGTGCACAAAGCCATTGGCCCGGCCGAAGCAGGGGCAAGAGGGTTTGAAGGGAGAGCATCCTGAACCTCTTGTATTCCATATATAGGTTCAGGGAGCTGAGATCGGAATGGTCTGAGATTCTCCGCCTCTTTGGTACAAGGAAGAAATGGGAATAGTAACCCGTCCCGTGAAGGTGAGGGGGACGGGTCATGGCTCGCTTCATGAGGAGAGCAGAAATTTCTTCCTGACCAAAGAAAGATGGTCCCTTGAGTAAGAGGAGTTCAGAGGGGGTGACGTGGAGGTTTCTGCAGAAACTCTATGGAGTGCCCCTCTGCTATGATCTGAAGCACCCATGAATCTGATGTTATCCTCTCCCAACCCGGAAGGTGGAGGGAGAATCTCCCTCCTACCAGTTCCTCCGGGGCGCCCGGAGGCGGTGGGAGAGGGAAGGAGTCAGGTGGTGTGAGGCAGCGCCGCAGCTGGGGCACCCGCTGCTTTTTTGGGTGGTGGGGGCCTGGCAGCTGTGGGGGCCCGACGTTTGGTGGCCCGCCTTCCCTGAGGTTTCGCTTGAGGCCGGCTGCGTCTGCGAAAGGGACGGTGCTGTGGGGGATGGGGACGGTACACTAAATCAACAGAGCTAAGGGCCGTCCCCTTCTCCTGCAAGTCGGTGATGATGTCCTTGACATCACCACCGAAAAGCACAGAACCTCTGAAAGGTGCTTCTTGGATTGCTGACTGCACCTCCAGGACCAGACCTGACACACGGAGCCATGCGTGACGCCGAAGACTTACAGCGAACGCAGAGCTCCGTCCTGCGGTGTCCACTGCATCGTAGGTCGTCCTCAGAATGTGACAACTGGCCGAATGAGCAGAACGGACCAGGTTGGCTAACTCCTGCTTGACTTGGGAGTCAGGTAAGGAGTCAATCTTGGATTCCGCCTGGGTAAGGACAGCCTTCTGGTAATCCCCCATATGTGCTACATAATTTAGGGCCCTAATCCCCAGTGTGGAAGAAGCATACATCTTCCTTCCATACTGATCCAGAAGGCGAGATTCCTTATCCGGGGGAGACGAGCTCAAATGTTTTGGGTGTGCTGACCGGCCGTGAGCAGCGCTAATCACAACCGAGCCTGCACGGTTGTGAGAGTCTAAAAAGTCTACACCCTCCGGAGCCTGGTACAGCCTGTTGGACTTTGAGGAAGTGGGCTAATGACTGGTTGTTTCCAAATGGTGGAAACAAGGTGGGCATGAGGCTCTCGATCCAGGTGGCACTAGAGTAGGGGCCGAGGGCAAGTCCAGATGTTCGGCGAGTTTAACCCGCTGAGGATCTGGCTTTAAGGAACGCCACTGATGGACTTCCTGGATCTTCCTGAGCAACTCCGTGAAGGAAGGATCCTCCGGAGGAGACTTCTGAGGAGTCCTCGGCCGGGGCTTGGACGGAGAGCGAGGCTCGTCGTCTTTCTCGGAACAACCATCGGAGGAATCCGAGGAGTCCGAAAGAGAAGAGGAATTTGAAGCAGAGTAAGACTCCCTAGCTCGTCTAGGGGGAGGAACGGGTTCTTTAGGGGGGATCCCTGGACGCGAGTCCTGCCCCTCTCTGGATCCCGAGGGCAGAGCCCGGGAATCCAGAGGCGGAGAGGGAGTGTGCTGTCTGGAGCGACGGGAGCCGGAGGTGGAGTCACGCCGAAGACGGCTCGACTTCTTGTGAGCTGAGCCTTGGCCTCAGCCCACCAGGAGGCCAGAGTCTCCTGGAGATCCACCGCGGCCTAGGGGTGGTGGAGGAGGAGGAGGGGATAGTTGCACGGATGAAACTGAGGAGAGTATCCGTAACCCGCTGTGGGAATACCGGAGCTGGGTACTGCGGCGTCAGTGGAGTCGGCGCTGGGTACTGCGGCGCAGGATACTGTGGACCTGGGTAAACCGGCGTCGGATAAGACGGCGGATACCCAGGTACCGGAGGAGCTGCCAGAGCAGCCGGCCCAGTAGGAAACTCCACGGGTGGATCAACCGTGATAGGCCTGATGGGAGAGGAATATCCCCCGCCGGCGTCGGAAGGGCCGGCGTCGGAGCTGGCATCAGCGGGGCTGGCGTCCGGGGAGCCGGCGTCAGATCCAGCTCTGTAGGGAAGGGATCCGACGGCAGAGCAGCATCCCGAGCCTTGCCCATGGACGGAGGGGAAAAGTCCCCGGGGTCAGGCAGGGGGGACTCGGGCTCCCCGGACGGCAGCAATAGCTGCGGGGAATCTGGGACGACAGACGGAGCAGGGTCTGCCGTAGGCGCCGAGGCCCGGTGCACGTTGGAGGAGCCGACGTGTGACTTAGGGGCCGAATCCCGGCGGATGCCAGAGGAGCCAGCTTCCGACTTCGGGGGTCCCTCGTCGGAGGCGGGCCGAGGATGGGAAGAGGCCCGGTCCGAGGGGGACACTGCCGTGCGCCGCCCTGAAGGGTCGGGCGCTTAGTGGCCTTTCCCGGCGGACGCCGGAGAAGCCGACGTCCGCTTGCGGTGAGGTGCCCGCACCAGTAGGGGCTACAGCCGGCGGCGGTACTGGGGGCAGAAGCCTCCTTCTGCTCGAGGCACCCGGGCGGGCTCGAACACGAACCCGACGGGCGGGCCGACGCCTCCAAAGCCTTGAGGCTGCCATCGGCATCTCCCAGAGGGACGTTCTTGGCCGCGGCCCGCCGGAGTCGGAGGAGGAGGCCTTCCGTGCCTTTCTTTGTCCCGCGCTTGTGTCCTTCAGGGAGGTCGACGCCGTCAAGCTTCTTCAACTCTTCCATTGCGGACATCTTCTTTTTTAGAGATGGGCTTCAGAGACTGCTGGCATTGTCTGGCGGGTGGCCGCTTGAAATGAAGGCAGTGCGGGCACTTATCGATCACAAGTGGTCGGGGCCTAAAACAGAAAAGGCAGAGGGAGTGACCGGCCCTTGTGAGGCAGTTGGACCGCATTTGTCGCACTTATTCTTTGAAGGGGACGACATATACCGACGTTCACCCGACGAAGAAAAAACAAAATACTGATACTTTTCGGAAAAACCGATGAAGCAACAGGACTGAGCGTTATGAACTTCACTACGAGGCGCTGCACGAGCTGACGGCGGGAAAGGACTGGAAGGCGGGCGTCTGGAACCGTCCCTTTATACCGACGTCGTCTGACGCCGATCACCTGACGTGGGGGCGGTCCCCACCAGGGACTGCTAGCTAGAAATTTTTCCGTGGGGTCCTGCCGACACCAGTCCTATATGTGATTACCTACTGCAAGAGCCCTCTCGAAGTAAGATCTACTTTATCCCTGTGGGAAATAAAGTAGGTTCAGTACAAAGAGCTTGCAGCTCTGAAATTATTCTTGCTGAAGTGACTGCCACCAGGAAAACAGTTTTCCAGGTGACATATTTTAAATCTGCAGTAGCTATGGGCTCAAATGGAGATTCCATCAGCTTAGCTATACACAGGTTCAAATCCCAAAAAGGAACAGGTTCCTTAACTGGGGGTTGAAGGTGCAGCAGGCTTTTAAAGAATTTCTTGAAGATGGAGTGAGAAATTACTGATTTCTCCTCATTAACCAACATGTGGGCCGAAATTGCTGCCAAGTCAACCTTCAGAGATGAGGCTCTGAGGCCCGGTGCTTGCAAGTGTAACAAATAATCTAGTATGGAGGACAGGCTAGCCTACAGAGGGTTGGCAGTATAGCCTAGAGGTTAGAGGAACAAGGTGTGAACGAGCTTGGTACATCCAGCAGACCAGACCGGAGTTTGATTCTCACAACCTCCACTTGCATACTGTGTGACTCTGAGCAAGTCACTTAACCGCCCAGTGCTCCCAGGTCACCCCTGAAAACAGGCACTTGTGCCTAGTGGGCCTTACTCAGTTACCAAAAGACTACAATAAACTGCCTGTCTTTACACCAGAAAGAAAACCTCTTCCATTTGGAAGCACAAGTCTTTTTGGTACTTGGTTTCTTGGCCAGATGAAAGATTCTCAGGACTTACTCTGAATACTGAGAGTCAGGGAATACTTAGCTCTTCAAGTACCAAGCTTTGAGGTGAACAGACTCTATGCTGGGAGAAGCTATCCCCGTTTGAGATAGGGTCAGGAGACTGTGAGTAGGAGGCAGGCGAATGAGCTGTCTGACTTAGAGGGTGAGAAGCAGAGCATACCAAGGCTGTCTTGCCCAGTCTGGAGCCACCAGAATCATAGTTGCTAGCTGGCTTCTGAGTTTTAGCAGGACCCTGAGAATCAGGGGAAATGGAGGGAAAGCATATAGGAACCTCCCTCTCCAATCCAAAAACAGGGCATCCACTGGTACTGAGCCCAGAGCCGGAGGCCTGTAACAGTACAGAGGAATTTGGCAGTTGTCATTGGAGGTGAAGAGATCTGTGTGTGAAGTGCCCCACCTCCTGAAGACTGTGGCCAGCACTTGTCTGTTTAGGGTCCACTCACAGTAACCCTGACTGATCTGGTTCAGGGAGTCTGCCAGCACATTATCCTTGCCTGGCAGGTGAATAGCTGTGAGCTGCATGTCCAAGGAGTAAGACAGAGAACAGATTTTCATGGCCTCTGCACAAAGCTTTGTGGATCTTGTGCCTCCCTGCTTGTTGATGCAGAACACAGCAGTAGTGTTGTCTGTTCTGGTTTGGACAGACTGACCTTTGAGATGGGGAGCAAAGGCTTTGATAGCCAGGTGTCACCAGGTAGCAAACAAGCAAGAAGGAGGGGTGGAGGAACAATGGAGAAACATCAAAACTGCCATTACAGGACTTCCGGTGACGTCACTCCCCCTGATGCAAGCTGATCTAAAGGCTCGCCAAGTCGGAATATCTCCCGACCAGCTTATTAGAGCTCTGGAACATTAGAAACTGCAGAGGAGGACCAACAATGTCGCATTTAAAGGAGAAGAATCATAAAAACACTTACCGCCGCCATGGTGGATGGCGAATTTCGGACTCAGGCAGTGAAGCGTCCCAGGCCTCTGAATCCTCGAGGCAAAGTAGCGGCAACAACGAGCAGCCCCCTCTCGGCACCTTGCAGCGACAGATGACAATGGTGTTAAGTGAACTTAGGGAGTTCCGGAGCGAATTCCGCTCAACAACAACTGCATTAAGGACTGATATAGGGAAATTAGAGAGGCAGCAGGAGCAGTTGGAGCAACAATATACGGAAACAGATGGAAGAGTCGATAGAGCAGAGAGAGAGAGCCATATTGCAACTCAGTCAATCCGTGCAGACCTTACAGGAACAGGCAGAAGATGCCGAGAGTCGGAACAGATGCAATAATATCAGAATTTCAGGGATTCCAGAGAGGGAAGAGGGAACAGATCCCCATAATTTTATTCGCTCACTCTTGAAGCAGATCTTAGAAGTACCAGATGATACTACACTAGAGTTTGAGCATGTGCACCGCACTCTTGGGCCAAGGCCCCCAGAAGCAAGACCGAGAGCCATGCTGGTACGTTTCCTTCGGTTCCAAGAAAAGGAGTTCATTCTCCACTCTGCCTGGAAAAAAGGTGAGATCAGTTACAAAGACCACAGGCTTTTCTTCGAGAATGATTATGCGCCCGAAATTATGGCGAAGCGCAGAGCTTATGGCCCTATATTGAAAGAACTGAAAAAGGCGGGCATACGTTTCAGAACCCCCTATCCCGCTAAATTAATCATATATCACATGGAAGGCCAACTCACCTTTGCATCCGCTGAGGAAGCGGCGGAATCCCTTAAAAAATATAACATAGAGATGCAGATCCTTCAGAGTAGGCTTTCCAGAAGTACACTGACTGCAAAACTGGCCCAACAGGCCTGGCAGGTCAAACAACAAGATTCTAGGAAGCGCCAAGGGATGGATATGATCCGCAAGATCGCCGATTCTCTACGGGATCAATCGAGGAGAGACACTTGAACTGCGGCAAAAGAAAAACTGCTGGTAGATTACCATTAGGCTTTAACGCCTCCTTGTTTGGAATTTTACCCCGATGCTCTGGATCAGAAGAGATCCTGAGGGAAACCATTAAAGGGACTTCACGAAGAGCTCTTACCTCTCAGCTGGACAATTTAAGGTCTTAACTTTAAAGACCTGCCGTATATTCTTGAAGGTTAAAATCTCCTTCTTACTAATAATACTAACCTCTGGCTCCTTGTTGATTTGTTTCCCTGCTGCTGCCCCTTCGCCTCCTGGGTTCCCTGGGCAGCTGTTTAAATTAAGCATGTTGCGCTTCCCTGCAAGGCGCTGAGGAGTGGCCTATTACTATGCCGATAGCCTGGAACCTAGAGGAATTTACTAGATTTTGGAAAAGGCCCATATTCGAGGCTAAATTAAAATAAATATCACAGCAGTAGCGCCCATACCATTACTGTAGCTAACTTCTCCCTGCCCCCCATCCCTTCTTTCTCAAATAAATTTAAGGAAATAAAAGGAAGAATAATTATTATGGCTAAGAACGGTAAATAATACAATTAGCAATACTAACACTTTGATTCTCGCATGAGATACGTAGCCTTACAACTCCCTTTAGCTTTCAAAATCTTCTACCTGTATCCCGGTTTTTGACAGACTCTATGCCTTATCACTGGAAATAAATTTCCTTCCCCCTTCTTCACTATAACTACATAGTATTTTACTAGAGCTTTGAGACTCATACTTTGAATATGACTCCTTTTATGATATGCTCACTTTGTGGTGTTTATAACATAACCCCCATTCCTGATTTAATTAGCCTTTCTTATAGCTTAGCATAGGGGGAACAATGAGTAGAGAAGAGGTAATGGACCACACTCTTTACTAATTGAGTTTGCAACTTGTGGGGACTGTTAGGTGAACCCGCTGATGAGCCCATCCTTCCTTTCTCCTATCTTATCCCTCCCCCCCACATGCTCAGTACTGCCATTAAGTAACTCTAAGATTCTCTCCCCTTAGGTGTTCCCTCACTAACCTGATGGCTTGCTAGGAGAGTGACTAGCCAAACCCTCAACCTCTTTCTTCAGCTCTATAAGAGCTTAGGGTACACTTAATTGAGTTACCCCTTAAAGGTGTGGATTTCCTCACCTTCCCGAGGGCTTGTGAAGCTCTCGGCTTCTGGAAGTTCAAGTTAATTGTTTACCAATAATTAATCCACTTCCATTGAGAGTGTAAGTTCTGGTTGATTTATGCTAGTTGCATATCTTCACACTTCTCAATGACTTTACATCTAACAGGTTGTGCTGATTTTATTGTTCGATTTGAATGCCGGTTAAGAGGCTATCAACTCTTAGGAATAGTTCTAACTTTGAAAGGTTTAGAATATGGTTATAATCTCAGTTTGTTTAAAACCGCAGATGATGTCAGACTTTTTACAAAATGGGATGAGGTACAGACAGTATATGTAGTAGTCACTGTATCACTACCTAGTGCCTTTTGCATTAATTTGATTTTATGCAGATCCTACCATGCAGGAAAACCCATTGAAGCTTGTCTCCTGGAATATTAATGGTCTTACTTCCCCTATAAAGCGAGCAAGGGTCTTTACACAGCTGAAGAAATTCAAAGCAGATATTATTTACTTACAGGAAACTCACCTCAGTAATGTTGAACATGGAAAATTGCTAAAGGTGAGGTCTACAGCTCCTCCTATGGGGGCAGGAGAAGAGGAGTTGCAATAATAATTCCGCAGGGAATCCCCTGGCAGTATGAATCAAAATGGATTGATCCAAATGGCAGATTACTGCTGCTTCGAGGGTGGATTGGTGAAGCAGAGGTCACATTAGCAAATGTTTATATCCCGCCACATTCACCCGTGGGCGAGTTGAAAAGCCTATTAGACAAAATTACCCAATTCACAAAAGGAATCCTTTTGCTCGCCGGAGACTTTAATATTCTCCCCAAACCGGAGAAAGACTCCTCCAATCCTGTCCTCCCAAGCAAAACCCCCCAGCAGAGATTTTTTAGTAGATTTCTGTCACAGGTTGGCTGGACTGATACTTGGAGATTTATGTACCTCACACTAGAAACTATACACATTACTCAGTTGTCCATAAGACTTACTCTAGGATTGACTTAACTTTTACCCTGGTGGAACACTTAGACTATTTAAAGGATATACAGATAGGGGACATCATCCTCTCAGATCATGCACCTGTAATGAGTTCCTGGAAGTTGGGTATCCAAAAAAGAAACTCATTCTGGCGCCTAAATCCAGCCCACCTAAAATCTGACCAATTTAAAGACTTTATTACAGACAAGATCTCCGAAATTCTATCCGATAATGCTGATCCTGAAATCTCACCGGCAGTTCTTTGGGGCACGATTAAAACGGTCCTACGGGGTCACATTATAAACTACACCTCACAAAAGGCAAAAGCCCGTAAACAACATAAAAGTCAATTAGAAGAAACGTTGCATTTTCTCCAAATGCTGCACAAACAAGGGGACACCACTGTACTCCCACAAATTCAACAAATTAAACAAGAACTAGATAGACTAGCCCTTCAGCAGACCGAAATTGCTCTCTCCTCTCTCCGTCAGCGATATTACGAGGTAGGCCCCAGAGCCACAAGGCTGCTAGCATACCAAACCAGGAAGCAAAGGAAATTGGCTCTATAATGTCCATCCGCCACCCAGTGAAAGGTACACTTTGAGTAAATTAAATGACATCGATGAGGCATTTACAATATACTACTCCGCTCTATATACCCCAGAACGCCTTGCGGCCACCGATTCCATAAAAAAATTCCTGCACAATCTTGCTCTCCCTAGAATCACGATACAGCAAGGTGAGCGACTGCTGAATCCGATTACAATGCAGGAACTCGCTAGTGCAGTGGCCCGTGCTAAAACTATGAAGGCCCCAGGCCCTGTCGGCTATGGAGCCGAATTTTATAAAGCAGCAAAACAGCTCCTCCTTCCCCATCTGCTTAAAACGTGTAACGCTGTCCTGCAGGGTGATTCGCCCCACCTGGGCATTTGCTACCATCTCAGTTATCCCCAAACTGGGGAACAACACGCAATTATGCGAATCCTATCGTCCAATCTCTGTACTGAATACAGATTATAAATTATTCATGGAAATAATAGCCCAAAGATTCGAAGCCATCCTCCCTCAGCTTGTTAATAAGGACCAGACGGGCTTTGTAGGAGGCCGTACTACGACGGAGAGTATCAAAAGAACCTATCATATTATTCAGGAGATGAATACCCTAGGCTCACCAGCAGCTCTGGTGAGTCTCGATGTTGAGAAGGCTTTCAACAGAGTTTACTGGCCCTTTTTATACCAGCTTATGGAATCAATGGGATTCCCAGGGGCACTAATACAAGCCATCTCCAACATTTATACCTCTCCTAAGGCCTGGGTTAGGGTTGCAGGACATCACTCCACCCCCTTTTCTCTTTATAGGGTCACTAGACAGGGGTGCCGTTTGTCTCCCTTACTATTCGCCCTATTTATGGAACCACTAGCACAACAAATTAGACAATCACAGGACATCTCTGGAATTATGGTAGGTGATGAGGAACACTGCATTGCTCTTTATGCGGATGATGTCCTACTATACCTCCGAAACCCAGCCACCTCACTCCTGAAGGTAACTACCCTGCTTAATAAATTTGGAGACCTATCAGGGTACAAAGTGAACACTGCAAAAACTGAAATTCTAACTTTTCAATATGTCCCTGAGCAAAGTACCCGGAAACAATTCCCATGTAAGTGGGATGTTAACAAACTTAAATATTTAGGAATTACCCTCTCTAGGGACCTGCAAGATGCATATAAATATAATTACGTCCCCTTTACTACGTGTCTTAAAGATGACCTAGCAAATTGGAGTACTCTCCCACTAACTCTATCTAGGAGAATAGACCTTCTCTGCATGATCACGCTTCCTAGAGCCCTCTACCTTTTTAATAATATTCCCATCTCGCTCCCTCAATCCATATTTAAAGACTGGAATAGAGCCATTTCACGTTTCATTTGGGTGGGTCGTAGACCTAGAGTTAAATTTAAAATATTGACTATGTCAAGAGATTTAGGAGGTTTATCCCTGCCTGACTTATACTGTTACTATCAGGCTGTGTGCCTGCTCCACACATTTGCTAGGCAGATTTCGGATGGGGAGGCACATTGGGCAGATCTTGAACGGCACATCATTCCAGACCTAGAATATGATATATACTTTACTGTGGTACACCCTGTTTGGAAGAATGTCAGAAATTTCCCCCCAAAATCAGGAATAGAGTGATGGCCTGGCATAAAATAAGAAGGCAACCTTGGATTACTCCCTTTATCCCGTTAATATGCCCCATAGCTGCTCTCCCTGGCTTTCTCCCCCGGAAACTTGATGATGCCTTCCAGTGATGGACAAAATATCAGCTTAGATATCTATTTCAGGTTGTAACAGCTGGGAGATTATGGTCCTATCGGGAAATACAAGCAAAAGTTGATCTACCTGGCTTGCACCACTATAGGTATCTTCAACTAAGGCATTATTACAGCTCCTTGCCACCTTTGACACGCACTCCTGATAGTTGGCCCCAGTTAATTACCTCTATGCAATCCATGCTCACCTCTCCAAATCAGAGACACCTAATCTCAACTTTTTATAAATCTTTAATACTCTTACATCAGGAAAGTTTAAAGATAATTAGACAGAAATGGCAATACAAACTAGGCATACCTATAGAATCAGAGCAATGGCAGCAAGCCTGCCAGCAGGTTGCCCGTACCTTTAGTTCACACCAATGGCGAGAATTCGCTTGGAAATTTCTAAATAGATATTTTTATACACCAGAGATCACAAGCCATTTTGAGTGGAGAGGCACAGCTTCCTGCTGGCGACTATGTGGGGAAAATAGGGCCCACCTAACACATGTGGTATATGACTGCCCCAAATTGACGCTATTTATTCAGGCCCTGCAATCTGAAATCCAATTGATTTTAGGAATCCCTCTCCAATTATCCCCACAACTGTTCATACTCCTGATTATTCCCAGAAATATAAAAGACCAAAACATTCGATATTTATTGGCTATTCTACTCACTTCAGGGAAAAAAGCTATAACTAAATTCTGGAAGACGCCTGCCTCTCCCACCCTAAAGGACTGGCACACCATAACAAAAAAATCTATTATATGGAAAAAATAACCTATAAACTGAACAACCGAATAGAGGCTTTTAACTCAAGATGGAATAGATGGCTATTCTACTATGCATTGAAGGATCCAGCGTTCGTTCCCTAATGGAATAACTGAGTTAACCCACAAAGAAAAGAAAGGGAAAAAAATGAAAGGAAAGGGAAGGGAAAGAAAGAAAAGGGAAAAATGGGGCTCTAAAGTACAACGAATGCTTATACTTTGACAATCTCAGATACAGCAATAAAAATTCCCTGCTGGGCCTCTGTTGGTCTTTAACAGCACGTCTAATCGCACTGTTTAGAGGCATATCAGTACATCACCCTTTTAACTATCATTGAAAGGGAATAAGTTTTTGATGAAATTAGAATGGGGAATGTGCATGTCTACATGTCTAGATAAAGTTATATGTGAATCCAGGCAATCTGTATAATTTAGAAATAGGAATAGTCTTAATCTTTGTATACTTTTAATGTATTTGCTAGCACTAGGAATCTTCCATTGATTTTATTTACCAGAACTATGTCGGGAGACTACTGAAGTGAATGTATGTAATGTAAAGTCTGTACCTGATGATACTAATGATGAATGACAATAAAAAGAGAAGAAAAAATTACTCACCTTAGTAATGTTGTTTCTTCTAATGGAGTCTTGCTATATTATGACAATTGCAGTGAGTCCCCATCTTCGACTGCCCCGGAGGTGAAATAGTTAACTTTCCATACAAACATGGAACTCTGAGCGCGAGCTCGGTTAGAAGGCTCTGTCTGCTGATCTTCAAACATAAACTGTCAGATCTTTACGAGCAAAAACTCACTAAGGCTCTGTGTGGAAGCTGTAAACCTACACTAGCCGACTGGCTACTAACATAAATACACACTTCTTGGTCTCCAACAAAGACTCAAGTCATGAGACCCAAAAGAAATGAAAAATACAACAGCAATTCACCCCAAAGGAAGGGTGAAACAACAAAGTGGCATAAAGAAAGCGCCAACACTGTAATGCCCACCCACATCCCAAAACAGAGGTTCTGAGAGGGGCAGGCAGGGAGGGAGGGAGGTCATAATATAGCAAGACTCCATTAGAAGAAACAACATTACTAAGGTGAGTAATTTTTTCTTCAAACAACATGAAGTCTTGCTATATTATGACAATTGCAGACTACACAGCAGTACCCCCATGAAGGAGGGACAGAACCTACTTAGGGAATAGGCTCTGAAGGACAGCTGTGCTAAATCGAGCATCACTCCGAGCCTGGATGTCCAGGGAGTAATGCCTGGTAAAAGTGAACTGTTTTCCAAGTAGCTGCTTGACATATCTCTAGAATAGGGATGTCTCTGGCAGCAGCCAGAGAAGCAGCTGTACCTCTGGTAGAGTGAGCCCTCAGGCCTGAGGGAGGAACCTTACCCAGTATTTCGTAACAGAATTGGATACAAGAGACAATCCACCTGGCAATGGATCTTTTAGTGGCAGGCTTCCCTTTACCAACCTCACCATAAGTGAGGAACAGTTGAAGGGAGTCAAACCTGTGACCCTTGGTACGCTCTATGTAGTAACTGAGGGCTCTTTTCACATCTAGGCTGTGCAGCCTCCTCTCACCAGAGGAAAAATGGTCAGTGAAGTACACTGGAAGAGATATAGATTGATTAAGGTGGAAATCTGAAACCACCTTAGGCAGAAACTATCTATTAGGCCGGAGGACTACCTTATCTCTGTGAAAGGAGATAAAATCCGTCTCCACTGACAAAGCTTGTAATTCACTTATGCGTCTGGCAGAGGTGATGGCTACTAGAAACATAGTTTTCCAAGTCAAGTACTTAAGCTCAGCTGAAGACAAAGGCTCAAAGGGGGGGTGCATAAGCTCAGCAATACAAACATTAAGATCCCAGGCAGCGGCAGGATCCCTGAATGGAGGGTTGGTGTGAAGCAATCCCTTAAAAAACTTGGAAAATACAGGGTGAGTTGAAAAAGAAGAGGATTTACCAGCCGAAATAAAAGCAGACATAGCTGCCAAATGCACTTTCAGGGTAGCTGGTCTCAGCCCCAAAGTGTTCAGATGGACCAAATAATCTAGGACTGTGGGTAAATCAGCAGAGGCTGGGGAAGAAAAAATTACTCACCTTAGTAATGTTGTTTCTTCTAATGGAGTCTTGCTATATTATGACAGTAGCAGTTTGATCCAGCTCTAGAACTGCTCCGGAGGTGAAATGGTTAATACCATTCCAAAATAGAACTTTGAGCACGAGCTCTAAGAAGCAGCTCTGTCTGTGTAATTTCAAACCTGAACTGTCAGATCTTTACAAGCAAAAACTCACTAAGGTCTGTGTGGAAGCTATAACTCACACTAGCCAAATGGCTACCTAAATACCAATGAACCATTGCTGGTCCCAACACC
This sequence comes from Neoceratodus forsteri, assembly GCA_016271365.2. Classification (NCBI taxonomy): domain Eukaryota; kingdom Metazoa; phylum Chordata; order Ceratodontiformes; family Ceratodontidae; genus Neoceratodus; species Neoceratodus forsteri. Next base: position 367,892,382 of record CM028132.1, on the reverse strand, counting down.
CAAGACTCCAAGTCAAGGACCAGAACTACTAATACAATTCTAAACATGAGAATAAAACAACAGTATAATAAAACACACCCCAAACCCCCAAACGGGAGAGAACGCTTAAAGGGCACAAAATAGTGCCCCACTAGGTTGCCCACACCCCACCCAAGTAGAAGTTCGAGAGGGCAGGTTGGGGAGGTTCAATATAGCAAGACTCCATTAGAAGAAACAACATTACTAAGGTGAGTAATTTTTTCTTCAAACAACATGAAGTCTTGCTATATTATGACAGTAGCAGACTACACACAGCAGTACCTCCATGGAGGAGGGGCAGAACCTACTTAGGAATAGGCTCTGAAGAACAGCTGTGCTAAACCGAGCATCTCTCCTGGCCTGGACATCCAGGGAGTAATGCTTGTGAAAGTGTACAGCTTTCCAAGTAGCAGCCTGGCATATCTCTAATATAGGATGTCTCTGGCAGCAGCTAGAGACGAGCTGTACCCCTGGTAGAGTGAGCCCTCAAGCCAGAGGGGATCTCTGCCCAGTTTCTGATAACAAATTGGATACAAGAGACAATCCACCTGGCAATTGATCTCTTAGTGGCAGGTTTGCCTTCCCAACTTCACCATAGGTAAGGAAAAGTTGAGGATTCAACTCAGACCTTTGGTACGCCTATATAGTAACCAAGAGCCTCTTAACATCCAGGCTGTGCAACCTCTCACCAGAAGAGGAGTGATCAGTGAAAATACTGGAAGGAGATAGATTGGTTAAGGTGGAAATCTGAAACCACCTTAGGTAAAACTTCCTATTAGTCCTAAGGACTACCTTATCCCTGTGGAAAGAAATAAAGTCAGTTTCACTGACAAGGCTTGGAACTCACTTATGCCTAGCAGAAGTGATAGCCACCAGAAAAACAGTTTTCCAAGTTAGATACTTAAGCTCTGCAGAAAACAGAGGTTCAAAAGGGGTTGCATTAACTGGGCAATACAAACATTAAGGTCCAGGGCCGGTTCCCGAAAGGGTGGATTAGTATGGAGTAATCCCTTAAAAAACTTGGAAAACACAGGGTGAGTGGAAAGAGGGGATGACTTTCCTGCTGAAAATAAGGAGATGCAGCTGCCAAATGGACTCTCAGGGTAGCTGGTCTGAGACCCAAGGAATTAAGATGGACCATGTAATCTAATACAATGGGCAAATCAGCAGATTCTGGGGAAACATTTTTCCCAGCACACCAAATGGAAAACCTTTTCCATTTAGAACTATAAGTAGCCCTAGTGGAAGGCTTTCTGGAAGCATTTAGGATTTCAAGAACACCCTGAGAGAGGTGTAAATCAGCAAACTCTAACTCCTCAAGAGCCAGGCCTTGAGGTTGAGGGATTTGAGGTCCGGATACCAAACCCTTCCCTGGGCACAAGCATAGGCTGTGATTCCTGGGAGGCAAAGGGAAGATGGATTGTCAGTGACAGAAGGAGGGGTACCAGGGCTGCCTGGCCAATCCGGGCAATCAGAAGCACCCTGCAAGGCTGAGATCTGATTTTGACTAATACTTTGAATAGGAGAGGGAAGGGGGGGAAGCATAAAGAAACTTCCCCGCCCAATCCAGGAGAAGGGCATCCAGGGGGACTGAGCCCAGCACTGGAGGCCTGCAACAGAACAGAGGAAGTTGGTGATTGTCTGGGGTTGCAAAAAGATCTATCTGAGGGGTGCCCCATCTGGCAAAGACTATCCCCAGCACTTGAGGATCCAGGGACCATTCGTGATGGCCCTGGGAAATCCTGTTGAGAGCATCTGTTAGGACGTTGTCCTTCCTGGAAGATGAACTGCTATGAGGGAAGTGTTCAGGAAATAGGCCAGAGACCACAACTTATTGCCTCGGTGCACAAGGTCAAGACCGAAGTGCCCCCCTGTTTGTTGATGTACCACATTGTTGTGGTGTTGTCTGTTCTGACTTGTATCACCTTGTTGTGGACAGATGCAGAAAATGCTTGAAGAGCTAAAAGACAGCTCTGAGTTCCAGCAAATTGATGTGAGCAGAGATTCCTGGGGGACCACACTCCTGAGTGGAAAGGTTGCCCATGTGGGCTCCCCAACCCAGAAGGGAAGCATCTGTAGTGAGAGTCAAATTGTGAGCAGGGGAAATGAAGGGGACCCCCAATCTTAAATTGCTCTGATCCTGCCACCACTGGAGGGCCTGGATCAAGGTTCGAGTCACTGGGACCAACTTGGAAAGTGGGTCTCTCCTCTGAGACCAATAGGTTCTCAAGTGAAACTGAATGTCTCTCATCTGAAATCTTGCTCCCTGCACAACAGCAGTGGATGCAGCCATGTGCCCCAGGAGCTGCAGAAAGTGTCTTGCTGGTCGACAGACCTGCAGAGTGAAGGAGGAGGCCAGAGCCACTAAATTCGTCACCCTTTCTAAGGGAAGAAAAGCTCTGGCTAGCTTTGTGTCCAACTCTGCTCCTATAAAGGTGAGTACCTGGACTGGTTCCAGAACCGACTTCGGCAGATTTAGCAGAAAGCCCAGGGAGGTAAGAAGCTGCTGGGTAACTTGCAGGTGAGATTTTACCTGTTCTGGGGACTGGCCTACAATGAGCCAATCGTCTAGATAGGGAAAAACAGCAATCCTTTGCCTCCTTAAGTGGGCCATGGCCACTGCCAGACACTTTGTGAATACCCTTGGGGCAGAGGTGAGGCCGAAGGGCATTGCTCTGAACTGGTAATGACCTGAGGGTAGTTCGAATCTGAGATACTTTCGGTGGGAGCTTCTGATTAGGACGTGGAAATAGGCATCCTTGAGGTCCAGGGAGGCTAACCAGTCCCCTGGCCTTAGGGAGGGTAAAATCATTGCCAGAGTTACCATTTTGAACTTTGTTTCAAAAGATGCTTGTTCAGATATCTGAGGTCTAATATGGGCCGCCATTCTCCTGTCTTTTGGGGTAAGGAAGTATCTGAATACAGACCCTGCCCTGGTGCAGGGAGGAACCCTTTCCACTGCTCTGAGAGCCAACAGGGTTGAGACCTCTGCTTCTAGAGCAAGGGTCTCTGAAGCACTTGCAGGTAGAAAAATCTGGTTCTCAACTTGGGAAACTTTTTGAAGCTGAGAACCAGACCCTGGCTTACTACTTCCAGAACCCACTTGTCTGAGGTTAAAGAAGCCCAGTTCTGACTGAAGTAAGCCAGCCTGCCCCACCGGTAAAGGAGACCGCCCTGGGCACCCCATCAGGGTGCCTGCTTAGCAGGTGCTTTAGGTTGAGGGGTGGGAGCAGGCCTGCCCACCCCTCGCCTGCCTCTTCTCTGAAGAAGCCCTCTGAGCATGGGCAGAGGAGGCCTGAGTCTGATAAAAGGCTGTGAAAAGGCCTACCCCTACCCCTGGGGGTATGCCTCTGGGGAGTGGCTTGCCGCTCCTTAGCTTGGGCACTTTTGTAAGTAGTCCTATATTCATCCATCTTTTTCATGTAATTCTCTGTCTGCTCCCCAAACAGAGAATTTCCCACCACAGGAAAATCCATAGCCTTAGTCTGGGTATCCTGTGACAGGCTAGTACACCTGAGCCAGGCCAACCTACGAAAAGCTACAGATGTGGCCATGACCCTAGAGGAAACATCATTAACATCCACAGCAGCATGAAACTGTACCTTAGAAGCCTCAATGCCATCAGCAGCCACCTGTTCTAGTTCGCTAGCCAGCTGGCCATGGGCTTGCTTTTATTAATTCCATAACAGTATCCCATCTAGATTTCTGATACCTAGCTACATAAGCCATATAATTTGCTTGCCTGAGTCCCAGAGAGGCTGCCATATACTGTTTTTTTTCGCCATGGCATCAATCTTCCTGGAATCTCTTGTCAGAGGATGTGAAGCCAGGGAATATTAGTTTTATCACAGGCTGCAGCCTGAACTACCCCAACATGACTACATTGCTGAGAAAGGAATTCTGTATCAGGACCTGACAATGTGTACCTTCTGTCCATCTTTTTATCTACAGGAGGCACAGAATTAGGAGCTTTTAAAATTTTTATTGTTTGCTTCCTAAAAGACTTATGCAAAGGAATAGACAATCTCCTAGACTCTGGAATATCCATCATTTCTACAAAATCAGGCTCCTCTTGCTCATCCACAGCTTCTTCCAAGGGAAGCTGGAGGGTTTCAGCAACTTTTTTGTAAAACATAAAATGAGATGGGGACTCAGATAGCATAGGGGGAGATTCTAAAGGTCTGTCTGGGGAAATGTCCGGTTCAATGGGCACACCCAGACCTTCCCAGCCACATTCATACTGTTCATAATCATCCTCCCCCTCCTCTGGTTCATAAAACTCCTCAACATCATATTCCTGAACCACTGGAACCAGACGAACCGACCTTTTGCCAGATAGTGGCGGTTCGGACGGAACCTGAGACAGTGACTGGACAATCTGTATGGCTTTTTGTACTCTGCAGCAGTTGGAGAAGGGATTTTGACTCCAAACCTGCTGACTTTCTTGTTTCTTTACTGGAACTGGTTCCTCAGAACCAGCTTTTCTTTGCCCGAGGAAGTCTCGCCCTGGTCAGAGGGACATTCCTCCGTTCGGTTGGCACCGAACCGGCTGGCCATCCGGTCAGCTGGACTTTTGCTTCTCGCCCTGAGCCTGCCCAATCTCTTTTCCAGGGTGGCTGCAGGAAATTCTTACATATCTGGCAGTCTGACTGGAGGTGGTCAAACCTCAGACAATAGACATGGTGTGTGGGTCAGCCTTGGCAAAGGCTTCCCACAGACATCACAGTGTTGAAACCAATGGGCCCGGATTTCTTTTGGGTTTCTGACATAATGTCAGCCTAACCAGAAAACTTGCCCTTTAAACGGCAGTGCCAGGCAAGACACCCTTATCGGTTCCCAACCGTGTCACGGGTATTGGAAAAAACATAATAAAATCTGTTTTTTTAGAACCGATAAGAACCGGGAACCGCACTCTAAAATGTTAAACTTTAAAATTAATGAGTTTTAAACCCAGCTGATCGGTTCAAAACCGAACTGATAAACTTACAAGTTCCACACAGACAAAACCTTTTAATTACTTACGATTACCACAGACAGAGCTTGAACCGAACGGTTTTGCGGTTAAAATAAACTATTCTCGGTTGAATCGGACCTAGAAAACACTGTTTAAACCGAGAAATGAACCGAGCAGTAGGAGAAATCTCCAGAGCGACTGTTCACTGAGGCGGAGTAAAGAATCTGACAGTTCAGGTTTGAAATTACACAGATAGAGCTGCTTCTTAGAGCTCGTGCTCAAAGTTCTATTTTGGAATGGTATTAACCATTTCACCTCAGGAGCAGTTCTAGAGCTGGATCAAACTGCTACTGTCATAATATAGCAAGACTTCATGTTGTTTGAAATATGCTTTTCTGAGCACCATATGGAAAACCTTTTCCATTTGGAGTTGTAGGTAGTCTTGGTGGAAGGCTTCCTGAAGCCTTCAATATATCCATTACGCCAGAGAGGTGTAAATCAGCAAACTCTAACTCTTCAAGAACCAGGCCTTGAGATTGAGAGATTTGAGATTCGGGTACAAAACCCTTCCCTGGGCACAGGTTAACAGATTGTGATTCCTGGGAAGGCACAGGGGAGGATGGACTGCTAAGGACAGTAGAAGTGGATACCAGGGTTGTCTGGCCCAATCCGGGGCAATCAGAATGACCGTGCAGGATTGGGATCTGATTGTGACTAGCACTTTGAACAGGAGAGGAAAGGGAGGGAAGGCATAGAGAAACTTCCCTTCCCAACTGAGGACTAAGGCATCCAGAGGGACTGAGCCCAACACTGGGGGCCTGCAGCAAAATAGGGGAAGTTGGTGATTGTCTGGGGCTGCAAAAAGATCTATCTGCGGGGTGCCCCATCTGGCAAATACCACTCCCAGAACCAGGGGATCCAGGGACCACCTGTGATGGCCCTGAGAAATTCTGGTTGAGAGCATCTGCCAGGACATTGTCCTTGCTCTGGAGGTGAACTGCCGTAAGGGAGGTGTTCAGGAGTAAGCCAGAGACCACAACTTCATGGCTTCGGTGCACAAGGCCATAGACCGAGTGCCCCCTTGCTTGTTGATGTACCACATTATAGTGGTGTTGTCTGTTCTGACCTGTACAATTTTGTTCTGAACAGATTTGGAGAAAGCTTGAAGTGCTAGAAAAACTGCTCTGAGCTCCAACAGGTTGATGTGGAGCAGAGTTTCTTGTGGGGACCACAGTCCCTGGGCAGTGAGGTCACCCATGTGAGCCCTCCACCCCAAGAGGGATGCATCCGTAGTAAGGATTAAGGAGTGAGACTGAGTGACAAAAGGAACTCCTTGTCTCAGGTTGCTCTGATCCTGCCACCACTGCAGGGCTTGGATCAGGGTTCGAGTTACTGGGATCAACTTGGAAAGAGGATCCTTGCTTTGAGACCAAAAGGCTCTCAAATGGAACTGAATGTCCCTCATCTGAAATTTTGCTCCTTGCTCTACTGCTGTGGAAGCAGCCATGTGTCCTAGGAGCTGCAGAAAATGCCTTGCTGGTCGAGAGACCTGCAGGGTGAATGAGGAGGCCAGGGAGACTAGGGTCTTTGCCCTGTCCAGAGGGAGGAAGGCCCTGGCTTCCTGTGTGTTCAGTTCTGCGCCTATGAAGGTTAGGAGCTGGACAGGCTCTAGAACTGACTTTGAGAGATTCAGAAGGAAACCTAGGGAGGTAAGCAGTTGCTGAGTTACCTGAAGGTGTAAGCTGACCTGTTCTGGGGACTGGCCTATTATGAGCCAATCGTCCAGGTAAGGAAAGATGGCAATTTTTTGCCTTCTTAGGCATGCAACTGCTACTGCCAGGCATTTGGTGAATACCCTTGGAGCAGAGGTGAGGCCAAAGGGCATTGCTCTGAACTGGTAATGGCCTGAGGGCAGCTCGAACCTGAGGTACTTTCGATGGGAGCTTCTGATGAGAATATGGAAGTAGGCACCAGGGTCGTCATTTTGAACTTTGGTTTTAAAAGGTGCTTGTTTAAGTATCTGAGATCCAGGATGGGCCGCCATTCTCCTGTCTTTTTTGGGGTAAGGAAGTACCTGGAGTACAAACCTTTGACCTGGTGTAGGGGTGGAACCCTTTCCACGGCTCTGAGAGCGAGGAGGGTAGAGACCTCTGCCTCTAGGGCAAGTGCCTCTGATGGAGATGCAGGTGGAAAATATCTGTTTCTCATCTTCGGAAATTATTTGAAGCTGAGAACCAGTCCCTGGCTTACTACTTCCAGGACCCACTTGTCTGACGTTAGAGACTTCCACTCCTGGACAAAGTAAGCCAGCCTGCCCCCTACAGGTAGAGAAGAATTGGCCCTGGCTACCCCATCAGGGTGCCTGCTTGGCAGGGGCTTTAGGTTGAGGGGTGGAAGAAGGCCTGCTTGAACCCCGTCTGCCTCTGCCTCTAAAGAACCCCCTCTGGGCATAAGCAGAAGAGAAGGCTTGGGATTGGTAAAAAGGCCTATGAAAAGGCCTGCCCCTGCCCTTGGGAAGCTGCTTCTGAGGAGTGACTTGCCTTTCCTTGGCCTGTGCACTCCTATAGGTGGTCCTGTATTCATCCATTTTCTTCATGTAATTCTCTGTTTGCTCCCCAAACAAAGAGTTGCCCACAACAGGAAAATCCATGGCCTTAGACTGGGTATCCCAGACAGGGTAGTACATCTGAGCCAAGCCATTCTGCTAGTGCCACAGATGTAGCCATGACTCTTGATGACACATCATTAGAGTCTACTGCAGCATGAAATTGCACCTTAGATGCCTCAATACCATCCCTAGCCACCTGTTCCAGCTCTCTGGCCAGCTGGTCAGGGACTTGTTTTGCTAGAGCCAGCACAGTATCCCATCTGGATTTCTGGTATATAGCAGCATAAGCCATATAATTTGCATGTCTGAGTCCCAAGGATGCTGCCATGTACTGTTTCTTTGCCATAGCATCAATCTTCCTGGAGTCCTTCTCAGGAGGGTGTGAAGCTAGGGGAATATTTGCCTTGTCACAGGCTGCAGCCTGCACTACTCCCACATGGCTGCATTGCTGTGTGAGGAACTCCGTATCAGAGCCTGATAAAGTATACCTCTTGTCCATCCTTTTATCTACAGGAGGTATAGTGTGAAGAGTTTTTAAAACTTTTACTGTCTGCTTCTGAAAAGATTTATGCAGAGGAATAGACAGTCTCTTAAGATTCTGGAATATCCACCATTTCTACATAATCAGGTTCCTCTTGGTCATCAACAGCTTCCTCAACAGGGAGCTGGAGAGTTTCAGCAACCTTCTTATAAAACATAAAATGAGAAGGGGACTCAGAGAGCCTTGGAGGAAACCCTCAAGGGTCTGTCTGGAGAGGTGTCCGTTCAATGGGCACATCCAGATCTTCAAACCATATTCACTCTCTCATACCTCTTCCCTCCCATGGTTCATAAAATTCCTCAAAATCATAATCTTGAACCGTGGAACCAGCCGAACCGAGCGCCTCCCTGATGGTGCCGCGGTTCAGTCGGAACCGGGGAAAGAGACTGGACAATTTGGATTGCTTTAGCTATTTCTTCAGCGGTTGGAGAGAGAACTTTTGTCTCCACACCAGCTGACTTTCTAGTCCTTTTTGCAGGAACTGGCGCCTCAGAGCCAGCTCTTCATTTGTCCGAGGAAGTATCGCCCTGGTCAGAGGGCACTCCCTCTGGTTCGGTTGGAACCGAACTGGGCCAGCCATCCGGGTCAGCGGACTTTTTGGCCTCCGTTTCCCTGAGCCTACCAACTCTCTTTTCTATGGTGGCAGCAGGGAAATTCTTACAAATCTGGCAGTCTGCATTGAGGTGGTCAAACCCCAGACAACAGACACAGGTGGTGTGAGGGTCAGCCTTAGCAAAGGCTTCCCCACAGACACTACAGTGTTGAAACCCAGTGGGCCCAGTTTTTCTTTTGGGTTTCTCAGACATAATGCCAACCTAACCAAACTTGCCCGTTTATGGCAATCCGCCAAGCAAGACTCTCTTATCGGTTCCCAACCGTGTCACGGGTCGTGGAAAAAACGTAATGAAATCTTTTTTTAGAACCGATAAGAACCAGGAACCGCACTCTAAAAAAGGACTAGCAATTTTAAAACACAATCTGATCGGTTCAACCGAACCGATAAATGTTTACAAGTTCCACACAGAGAAAAACGATGTAAAACCTATCTATTACTTACATTACCACAGACAGAGCTTGAACCGACTGGTTATGTATAATTTCGTTGAAAACCGATAAAATAATACTTTAAACCGACAAAATGAACCAAGCAGCAGGAGAAATCTCGGAGCGACTGTTCAGTGAGGCGGAGTAAAGAATCTGACAGTTTATGTTTGAAGATCAGCAGACAGAGCTTTCTAACCGAGCTCGCGCTCAGAGTTCCATGCTTGCATGGAAAGTTAGCTATTTCACCTCCGGGGCAGTTCGAAGATGGGGACTCACTGCAATTGTTATAATATAGCAAGACTTGATGTTGTTTGAATAACAAAAAAACTGCCATTACACAGGCAACAAGCCTTTGTGTGAAGCAAATAAACAAATCAGAACGAAGGAAAACCCCACTATGGTTCTCAAAAGAGGTGACGGAGAAGGTTAGGGAGAAAAAGATAGCATTCAGGAAGTATAAGGAAACACAGAAGGAGCAAGAGAGAACTGTACCAGTTAAAGCAGAAGGAAGCGGGGAAGGCAGACAGAATAGCAAAGGCCCAAACCGAGTAAAAGATAGCCAACTTGGTTAAGAAGGGGATAAAACCTTTATAGGTACATTAGGGAGCGAGAAAGACCAAGGGAGGGATAGCAAACTTAATGGGGGTGACAGTTAAAAAGCAGGATACTGAATGAATACTCTGCTCAGTATTCACAAAAGAAGAGGAGGAGGGGCGGTACCTAATCCAATCAATAGAAGCACTCTGGATAGCGGGGGTCGATACCAGTCCATTCAGAGAAGAAAGGGTTCTGAAAGAACTCCTAAAACTGAAGGTGGACAAAGCAATGGGCCCTGATGGGATTCACCCCAGAATTCTGGAAAAACTAGTGACACCACTGACTACCCTTTTTAACAAATCACGAGAGGATGGTGTAGTACCCAAGGACTGAAGGAGGGCAGATGTGATTCCCCTTCACAAAAGTGGGAGCAAAGCAGAGGCAGGAAACTACAGACCTGTTAGTTTGACCTCAGTGGTAGGGAAAATGATGAAATCACTTCTGAAAGAAAGAACTTTTGAGTACCTAGAGACCAGCGGGGCACAGGACCCAAGGCAGCATGGATTCACAGTGGGAAGGTCATGTCAGACGAATCTAATAGATTTCTTTGACTGGGTGACCAAAGTAGTAGACCAGGGAGGGGCTGTGGACATGGCCTACCTATACTTTAGCAAGGCATCTGACACAGTCCCACACAGAAGATTAATAAACAAATTGGCCAGCCTGGGGGTGGTCCCAGGGTGATAGCCTGGGTAAAAAATTGGTTGGGCAACAGGACACAGAAGGTAATAGTAAACTGAGTCCACTCCGAAGAAAGGGGGGTACTAGTGGGGTACTGCAGGGTTCAGTACTGGGTCCGGTCCTTTTTAATGTTTTTATAAGTGACATTGCGGAGGGTCTGGAAGGAAAGTATGCCCTTTGCAGACAATGCAAAGATCTGCAACAGGGCTGATACATGGGGGTGGAAAGGATAAGAAGGGACTTGGCAAGGTTGGAGGAATGGTTAAAAGTATGTCAGCTTAGATTCAATGCAAAGAAGTGCAAAGTAATGCATCTGGGAAACAAAAACCCAGGGGAAGAGTACACAGGTGGGGGGGGTACTAACAACAACAGAAATGGAAAGGGACCTGGGGTAGTCATATCAGATGACCAAAAAGTAAGCAAGCAATGTGAGGAGGCAGTAAAGAGGGCTGGGAGGATACTGGGATGTGTAGGACGAGGCAACACCAGTAGAAAAAGAAAGTTGTTATCCCTCTGTACAGACAGTTGGTGAGACCCCATCTGGAGTACTGCATGCAGTTCTGGAGACCCCATCTCTGCAAGGACATAGAAAGGAGGGAGGCAGTCCAGAGGAGGGCAACTAAAATGGTGCAAGGACTGCACCAGAAGCCATACGAAGAAAGACTAAATGAGCGTAATATGTATACCCTCGAGGAAAGGAGGGAGAGGGGGGACATGACAGAAACTTTCAAGTACCTCAAGGGAATCAACAAAGTCCAGGAAGGTAGCATCTTTCAGAAAAAAAGAGATTTGCAAGAACAAGGAGGCACAATTTGAAGACAGAGGGGGGATGGCTCAAGAGCAACGGGAGGAAGTAGGTTTTCATGGAGAGGGTGGTGGACACATGGAACGGCCTTCCTGAGGAGGTCGTGGGATCAAAAGCAGTGGGGAATTCAAGAATGCATGGGACAAACATAAGGCAATTCTGGTGGGGGGTAGGAAGCAGGCTGTTGGTTAACTAGGATCTGCAGCTTATCCAATAGGTAGGGAAATGAGCAGACTGGGTGGGTCAAACAGTCCTAATCTGCCGACAAAGTCTATGTTTCTGTGTTCTATAGGTACACCACTCTGAGTTTGAGGAGATTTATGTGACACCTGGACTCTCTGGGAGACCACACCCTGCTTATGGTCTAGTCTACCAAGTGTGCACCCCACCTTAGGAGGGAGGCATCTGCGATCAGCACTGTAGAAGGTTCCCCTTGCTGAAAATGAACTCCTTCCCTGAGGCTGTCCTTGTCCTTCCACCAGTCCAGGGCTTGTAAAAGTGTCCTTGTGACTGGAATCAGTTTTGCTAAGGAGTCCCTTTTTTGAGACCAATGGACTCTGAGAAGGTGCTGAATATCATATGATCTGAAACCTGGCCCCTGGCACCACAGGGGCTGGAGATTTTCCACCCTGTCCAGAGGGAGCAGAGCTTTGCCTTGCTGTGTGTTCAGCTCTGTTCCAATAAAGTCCAGGAGCTGCACTGGCTCGAATTGGGACTTTTCAGGAACCCCAGAGACTCCAGGGTGCGCAGTGTGAGGCTGAGAGAGACTTGTCCACTATGAGCCAGTCATCTAAGTAAGGGAAGACGAGACCCCTTGTCTTCTGAGATGAGCTGCTACTACTGCCAGGCACTTTGTGAAACTCTGGGAGCTGAAGAAAGGCTGAAGGGCAGAGCTCCAAACTGGCAGTGACCAGAGGGCAGTCTGAATCTGAGATACTTTCTGTGAGCGGGCCTGACTGCAATGTGAAAAAAGGCATCTCTTAGGTCTAGGGAGGCTAGCCAGTCTCCCTGTTGTAAAGAGGGAATCACCACTGACAAGGTGATTATCTTGAATTTGGGATTCAGCAGTTGCTTACAGTGTATGGTGGAACGTAGTTCAGCATGGATTTCCATGCTATGTAAAAAGTCATTCTGCTGCAGTAGTGACATCCGTACTGCAGCACAACGACTTTTCATTCTGCTGCAGTATGAATGTCATTAGACAAGGCTCACAAGTTGTTCAGGTAGGAAGCAACGATGGATCAAACAGAGAGACACAGGATGTGCTAGACACCAGAAAAAAGGCAGTGTCAACCAGACAAGTTAAACTTAATATTACCGTGCTGCAGGATCAACTGGATTTTTAAAAAAATCACAACACCCAGTCCTCAGAATGAATTTCCTCTCGACAGCCATTTTTTTTTTAAATTCTTAATCCCGCTCATACCCGAAAATTAACCACCTGAATTGCGTGAGTGAAGCATATGAACGCTATGTTCCTAGCAACCACGCAGTGCACCCTAGCAATCTTAGCTAACTCTCGGCAGAACACAATTATTTTTCTTTTATTTAAGAAGAAACAAACACAGGTATTAAACTATATTTTGTTTTGGGTAACACCATACACTATATAAAACAGAGTATTTCTCACTATACACAACAAGGCTCTTCTCAACCTCGTGGTTACTATGCCGACCAAGAGTCCTCTAGAGGTCATCTGGTTGGCATAGTAACCACTCGGTTGAGAATAGCCTTGTCATGTACAGTGAGCCATACACTATCCTATATGTTTAGGTACCCGAGATCAAAAATGGGTCATCAGTCCCCATTCTTTTTGGTTAGAAAGTAGCTGGAATAGAGTCATTTTCCCCACTGGGAGAGAGGGTCTCTTTCCACTGCATTTGTCGACAGGAGAGACTTTACCTCTAACTCCAGCAAAATTTTCCTCTGTGGGAGTCAGAGGTTTTACACTCCTGTGGCCCTGCTGAGTAGGAATTTTTTTGAACTGCAGGGTAAGTCCTTGACCCACCACCTCCAGCACCCACTCATCTGTGGTGATCTGGAGCCATTGGTGGAGGTAGGGGGTCAGCCTTCCCCCTACTGGTAGAGGGGAAGTGACCTGAGCCTTCTTGTCAGGGGTTTTGTTTTGGATGAATTCTTGTTGAAGGAATGGGATCAGTACATTTCTGAACCTTCCTACCTCTTCTCCTAAAGAATCCTCTTACAGGGTCAATAGCCACATATACAATGTATAGGGCCTACAGGCAGACTGGATGGGTCTAGTGGTTCTTATCTGCCGACAATTTCTATGTTTCTATGTTTCTGAGAGTAATCCAAGGGCATGGGCATTGGCATAAGGTAGAAGGCCCTAGGATAGTAACCCCTACCTCTATCCCTCTCTGTGGTCTGCAGCAGGTAGAGGTTTTCTCTTTAGCCACATTACTCCGATTGGTGGTTTTGTATTCCTCCACATTTTGCATGTAAGTCTCTGTTTTGTCCTCCAAAAAAGAACTGTTCTCACAAGGGAAATCCATAGCTTTAATCAGAATGTCCTGGGAGAGACTGGTAGTTCTCAGCCAGGCAAACTTTTTTTTTTTTTTTTAATAGCTTTTTGAACCCCGCTGCCACCACCCGCCTACCTGGCGATGTGGCTACACTGTAGGTTTGCCGTTTTTCTCACCATACACCCGGGGCCCCAGCACACAGCCAAGCGTGTGCATGGAGGCGCACATGCACCCCGCGGTGCCGGCTCAGCCCCTTCCGTCCCTCCTCTCGCATGCGCTGAGCCCCACCCATAGCCCAAACTGCCTTCCGTCCTCCACCGAGTGGCAGCCAATGGCCAGGGGAAACTCCAAATCCCCCCCCCCAGGAGAGGAGAGCCACCTTATGGCTGCTCAATCCCACTCCTCGCCCTTCCCTTGACAACCCGGGCCATTCCTGAACCTGGGTCGACGGCATGGCGTGAGGTATGGCATCCAGTGTCTCAACCCTCAGTGTCACCAGGCCAGTTACAGCCAGGCAAACCTTCTAAGAGAAATGGCCTGAGCCATAGCCCTGGAGGCAGTGTCACTGGCATCCACAACCATATGGAACTGGTATTTTGTGGCTTCTAAGGCAGTTTTTACAGTTTCTGCCAGATCTTGAGCCACTCTGTCTGGGAGCTGCTGCTCATAGCCAGAACAGAGCTCCAGAAAGCCTTTTGGTACTGAGCTGTGAATGCCATGTAGGCCAAAAGTCGACGCAGCAGTGAGGCTGTGGTGTAAGATTTTTTACCCGCAGCATTCAGTTTTCTGGATTCTTTTTCTGGAAGCTGGGAAGACAGAGCCACTTTATTTTATTTTTTTTCCATTCTTTTTCTGGCTCCACTTGGCCCTGGAGAACTCTCTCGGGCATCTGCACTCCTTCAGCTCTACCTCCAAGCCTGAAACCCTCCAGCTTCCTGGCACCAGCCGGCTATCCCCTCGACTCTGAGCCCTCCTGAGGTGAGGCCACCCTATCCACCCAGGGTGCTCTATCTTGTAATTCAGGTCAGGCTGGGCTTGGTCCGGCTAGTGGAGTGTGGTTGAGGGGGCAGTGCCATTGCCTATCTCCGGGAGTGAGGTTTTCTAGGCTGTGTTGCTTCCTTCCCCATCATCCTCCCCTGGCGGAGCTCGGTCGTGCAATGGTGCCAGGCGCGCCCGCCACAGCTCTGCCTCCCCTCTAGCTAAGCCTTGTGCATTGCAGTGCCTCCGGGGGCCACTGTGGTGCCGGGCAAGAGCCTGGATCCCCCCCGAGAGAGGAGAGGAGAGCAGTCCTCTGGATAGGCAGTCGTCTCTCTCCTCTGCCAACACCCAGCGGCCCGGGCTCGTTCCTGAACCCAGGTTTCTGGTGTGGCACGAGGTGTGGAGGCCAGCGCTCAACCCTCAGCACCACCAGGCCAGCCTGACAAAGGCACTTTAGCCTTATCACAAGCTGCAGCTTGCATCACTCCTTCATGATCTGGATGTGTGTAAAGGCACTCAGCATTAGTTTTTTCTAGCTGGTACTTTTTCTCTAACTTCTTATCCACCCCTGGTATGGAGGTGGGATTCTGGAATAACTGGAAAGTAGCCCTACGAAGGGACTTATGAACTGGAAGGAGTACCTTTTTAGGAGGAGGGAGACCTATCATATCTAAAATGTCTGCCTCCTCAACTTCCTCAGTGGACTCTTATATAGAAAGGGCAAGAGCGTCCACTATGCTGAACAAAGGTGTAATGTGAGCCAAATTCTTGGTCAGAAGTTTCATCAGACTCCAAAGGCTCACCCTCCTATTCATCATCCCCTCCTTCAAAGAAAATGCCCTGGCCAAGACCAGGATCAGAGGGGATGGGAGTAGAAGGATCAGCTGGGGTACTCAGAAGAGAGCTCACAGCCTGAAATGTTTGATATAGTTGCCAAGCCTTTGCCATTTCCTCTGCAGAGGGTATGTCTTGTTGTAACACTGGCGTCTCCTTTTGTCTTTCAGCGGGCGGGGCAGTGATATGTTTTTCTTTTTGTTTCTTTTTAGCAGGCACTGAATCAGGAACCTACCGAGCAAGTCTTTTTTGTTTAGCCTGGTCAGTATTATTTTTATCAGACTTATTTTCTACAGGATCCTTGGAGGACCTATCTTTAGACTTTTGATGAAAGGAGGACCCCCCTTCTAGATTTTTAATAGTGGGGAGGCAGACTGAGAAGACACAGTTTGCAGCCAAAAGGCAAATTCTTAATGAATAGAGCAATATAAAATAGCTCAGACAGAAAACAGTGACTGGTCCCAAAAAATACAACGAAAATTGTGATAGTCTGCTTAGTCCACAATTAGAAAAAAGCCTCGCCCCCCCCCTTTTTTTTTAATAGACCAAAGAAGGGTGTCAGCCTTGTTAGTGTGTCTATCTGACTTCCAAGTTTGTCAGGGGACCCAGAAAGTTGTTCAACAGAGAAAACACAAAAGGCTACCAGCGCTGTGGAGCTGCTGGGAAACGCCTCTCAGCTGAGGTAAATAAAAGTGGAAGAAAATTGCAGAACCAGCCTAAAAATAAGTATCCGCGGAAAAAATAGTTCTAATATATAAAATCCACGTTTTTTTTTTTTTTTTCGAGTGCAGTATTTTACGGTCAGAAAAAAGCACAGGAATGCGGAAAACATACAGGTTACTCACCTGTAATAGGAGTGCTAGGAGTGGTATATGCTGTTCATGCACACTTTGTGGCAGGTTCCTTGCCACTTTAAATCTTGCCGGAAGGTCTTCAAGCTGGGTCCTCCCACCCACCCGGGTGGTAAAACCCTCGGCTCCGCCCCATGATGCCAGATCTAGTCCGCTGGAAGCCAGGCTACGCGTCGAAGCCGGGGAGGTCGGGTGGGTCATGTGGATGAACAACATATACCACTCCTAGAACTCCTATTACAGGTGAGTAACCTGTATTTCTAGGGATGTGGATATGTTGTTCATTCCACACTTTGTGGCAGACTCTTAGCAGTTCTCTGGAAGGAGGGAGGCAAGGCACGCACTCCCTAATTAGGGAATAAGAACTGGAGAACCAAGGTCCCAAAACCAGCATCCCGGCGTGACCCTAGGTCAATGTGGTAATGGGGAATAAAGGTGTGTGCTGACTTCCAGGTAGCAGCCCTGCAAATTTCCTGGATAGGGACATCCCTAGAAGCAGCGGTATGGTGGGTAGAATGAGCTCTTATCCCTTTGGGAGGCTCCATGCCCGGCAACCTATAGCAGAGATCTACAGTATGCAGGAGGTGAACCACCTGCTTATCATCCACTTGGCTGCAGGTCTGCCAGGTACAGCTTCAGCGTAGGTGACAAACAGCTGGCGAACCTCTCCCCGAGCTTCAGCCGTTCACTCCTTATATTAAGCAAACGCTCTTCTAGGGTCCAAAGTATGGAGCCTATATTCGGCCTCCGAGGTGTGATTGGGGTAGAACACTGGCAGAGTCAACACCTGGTTAAAGTGAAACTCCGACACCACCTTTGGAAGGTATTTCGGGTGGGTGGGGCGAAGGACAACTTTCTCCCTGTGGAAGACCAGATAAGGAGACTCGATGGAAAGTGCCTGGAGCTTTCCCATCCTTATGGCTGTCGTTATAGCCACCAAGAAGGCGGTCTTCCACGACAGGTGGGAGACATCACACCTGTGCATCAGTTTGAATGGCTTGCCCATGAGCTTAGCCAATACCAGCAGTAAATCCCACAGAGGTGGAGGTTTTCGCACCGGAGAGGATATGTGATCAAGGCCTTTGAAAAAGCACCCGACCACTTTCTCCTGCGCCGACTGCTTGCCGGCCCACACCCGGTAAACAGAGATGGCTGCCAGGTGCACCTTGAGGGTCGTCGACCAAAGCCCTAGCTGAGAAAGGGACCACAGGTAGTCCAAAATACTAGCCAATGGACAGGAAGAGGGTCCAACCCCTTGTCCTGACACCAAATGGAGAATCTCTTCCATTTGAAGGCATAGCATTTGCTGGGCGACTCCTTATGGGACGCCTCAACGACGTTGAGGACATCGTCGGAAAGACCCAAGGCCTGGAACTCTAGCCACTCAGGAACCAGGCCGTCAGGTGCAGGGATTGAAGGTCCGGATGGAGAACCTTCCCCTTGTTGACTGAGATCAGGTCTGGGCGAGCTGGAAGCCACCTCGGGAGCCTGGAGCTGAGGCTGAGGAGATCTGGGTACCAGAACTGGCGAGGCCAGTCTGGGGCTACCAGAATCACCTGTGCCTTGTCCCTCCTCACCTTGAGAAGCACCTTGTGGATCAAGGGAAATGGAGGGAAGGCGTAAAAGAGGCCCGGGGTCCACGGCCTCGAGAAGGCATCCCCCTGCAGTGAACCCTGCTGAGCGGCGCGGGCATGAAACAGCCTCAGCTTCACATTCTCCCTGGAGGCGAACAGGTCCACCTGAGAGATGCCCCAATGGGAGAACAGGTCTTGCACTACCTCCGGCAGGAGAGACTACTCGTGAGATGCACGGCCTATCCGGCTGAGGGCATCGGCCAGACTGTTGGAGGCTCCTGACACATGGATGGCTAGGATATCCGCCTCCAGGCTGATTACGAGAGACCAGATGCGGACAGCTCCTTGCACAGAGGAAAGGAGTGCATCCTGCCCTGACGGTTGAGGTAGTACATGGTCATGGTGTTGTCCATCTGGACCTGAACCAACTGACCCCGTACAAATGGAGTGAAGGCGGTGAGGGCTAGTTGAACTGCTCGAAGCTCCAGCAGGTTGATGTGGCATCAAGACTCCTGAGGGGACCAGAGGCCGTGGGCCCGGAGATCCCCTAGATGGGCACCCCAACCCATAAAAGAGGCCTCGGTCGTTAGAGTGACCGTCGGCTCGGGGCGGACAAATGGGATACCCTCCTGCAGATGAGCTGGGACGAGACACCACTGTAGGCCATCCCACATCTCCTGGGTCACTGTCACTGGCCGGTCCAGAGGACCGGAGCACTGTGACCACTGGCTGGCCAGCCCCCATTGCAGGGGACACATATGCCAGAGGGCCCAGCGGACAATGCTGGTGCAGGCAGTCATGAGGCCCAGAAGGCGCAGGAAGTCTCGGGCAGGGCGCAATTGCCCAACCAGAAATGACTGGGCAAAGGAGGAAAGGACCTCGGTCCTATCCGCTAGGAGCCGGGCTCTGGCTCGAAGAGAATCGAGCTCTGCCCCGATGAACTGAATCACCTGCGATGGCACAAGTTCCGATTTGGCCTCGTTGGTGAGAAGGCCAATCTGAGAGCAGACCTGGAAGGCCAGATCCCTGGACCGCTCCACCTCCAACTTGGAGGGGGCTGCAATCAGCCAGTCGTCCAGGTAAGGGTACACCCAGACCCCTCAGCACCGCAGGAATGCTGCCACCACTGCCATGCATTTGGTGAAGACCCTGGGAGCTGGATAAAGACCAAAGGGCATGGCCTGGAACTCGTAAAGAGATCCCTCTGCTCTGAAGCGAAGGAATCGCTGATGAGATGGATGGATTGGGACGTGAAAGAATGCGTCCTGGAGATCCAGAGAGCAGAACCACATGCCTAGTTCCAAGGATGGAATGATCTGAGCCACAGTGACCATCCTGAAGGTGCGCGGCCTTAGGAACTTGTTCAGGTCGAGAATGGGGCGCCAGCCCCCCATCCGCTTTGGGACCAGGAAGTACCTGGACACAAACCATGGGTCTGGAGGAGGTTCGCCTCGCTGATCACCTCCTTCTGGAGGAGCAGGGCAATGTCGGCTCAACGAGCTGACAGAGAGCTGCGTGAACCCGCTGCCTCCTTGGGCAATGGCCTCGATAGGGAGGGACCACTCAAACTTCAGAGGCAGACCCCTGCCGACCACTTCTAGCACCCAGCGGTCCGTGGCAATGGCGGACCAGGCAGAAAGGAAGTGGCGGAGCAGTCCCGCCATGGGGGGAACTCAGGGAGGAGTGATGAGGCTGGGGTTGACAACCCTCAACCCGTCACTGGGCAGGCTTGGAGGAAGGGCCAGCTGAGTGGCCTCCTGGACCCTTCCCTCCAGGCTTCCTACTGGAGGAAGTGGCAGACTTGTCTTAGGGTGCCAAATGTGAGCCTGCTGGCCCTGTTGCAGGTGCTGCTGAGCCGGACGTGGCAGAAGGGCAAAAGGGCTTACGCTGCTGCTGGTGGCCTTTGTCCTTCTGGGCAGACGTGACCGAATCCAAGGTGGCATTAGACTTCTTGATCCTCTGGAGATGGCCTTCCACCCCTGGCCCAAACAAGTCAGTGCCCAGGAAGGGAACGTTTGCCAGCTTGTGCTGGGTGTCCACCGTGAAGGTGGAGATCTGCAGCCAAGCTCTGTGGCGCATAGCTACTGCGGCCGCTACTGACCGGGCACAAGAGTCACCGATGTCCAAAGAAGTTTGGAGCTGCTGTTTAGCCACCGCCCTTTCCTGATCCTGCACCTGCTTGACTTGTCATCTGAAGGTCAGCTGGCAGATGGGGAATCACCTCATCCAGGGAACCCATAACGGCATGTGAAAAATGTGCCATCAGTACAGCCGAGCTAGCCTGTCGAAGGCCTAGGGAGGAAGTAGCGTAAACCTTCTGTCCCGAATAATCCAGCTTTTTGGATTCTTTATTGGGCAGTTTGTCCACGTCCCTAGCGTTCCTGGAACGCCGGAAAACACTGTTGGTCACCAGCCCCTCCGCAGAGGGGTGCTCCGAGAAACCGGAGAGTGAACCGGAGGGGACCACGTACTTGCGAGTCATCCTGGCCCAAGGCGCGGAACAAAATGCAGGCCGCTGCCACAACTCCAGGGTCAGGCCAACAATGGCTTCGGACACCGAGAAGACCTCCATAGGAGAATCTCCTTGGTCCAGTATCTCCATGAGGGGATACCTGGCCTGTTTCTGAACGGGTTCGAGCTGCATCCCAGCGGACTCTGAGATGAGTCGAGGTATTCCCAAGAACGAGGATGGGCTCTCGTCCACCGACTGACCCCCTGCAGATTCCAGGTCAATGGGCCTGGAGTACAGGGAGGAGTCGTCAGACTCCGAGGAGTCTGCAAACAGCTGCCGAGCACCTGAGCCACCCTCTACCCGCCAAGACCAATCGGGAGTGAGGGTGGCCGACGACCTGTGGGGCAAGCCCTGACCTGACTGAGAATCCTTGGTCGGGGCCCCAGTCTTCAGTTGAGGAGGCGGTGGTTCCACCACAATGGACGGAGCAGCCGGTTTCGGCCGAACAACCGGCGCCGGGGTTGGCTCCTCAACAACTACGAGGGGTTTCTTCGGTCACTCCGGTGACAGCCACTTAATGGCCAGAGAAGGCGACGGAGTCGGCTTGTTACCGGTCAACAAAAGTTGCTGCCACATCATGTCCTCGTAGCGGCAGCGCATTGGAGCCTATCCAACGAAGAGGACGAGCGGAGATGCCGCTTTCCATGGTGCTGAGACCGCCGATGTCGGCGGGACCTACTCAACATGGAAAAGGACTGAGACCTTCGCGGTCGCCGAGGGTAGGTCAAAGAGGGGGCGGGGGAAACTCGCTGATCCCTCGGTTCAGGGTCCTTAACCGGGTACTTCGGCACAGGAGGCACGGGCAAGTCCTCGGTTACCACCGGGGGAACCGGTGAAGAAGGACTGTCGGCTTCTCCAGTTGACAACCTGTCCAACGGGTTGAGAAAAATCTCGACTGCGTCGACAGGTGTCTCAGCCAGCTGACCTGACAGGGACACCATGAAGCCAGCGGCCTTAGCCGCAATCTCGACCGAAGTTGAGAGTCGATGGTCCGGTGAAGGGGATCTCTCCCGCTCCCATGAACGTCGACGGTGGGACTTACCTTTTGGTTCTTTTTTCTTGGACCTACTGATATGTCCCGATGGTCCTTCTCCCTTGGTGAAGAGGGACTGGCAAAGCTTCTTAAAAGAAGTAGTGTAGGAGGAGCCCAAGGAGAGCGGGATAAACGCCGCGGCCGAGGAGAAAGATGAAGTGGCCTGGGCCGCCGCCTCCTCCTCCTCCTCCTCAAGGGCGATCAACTGCTCCATGGAGCCTGCAGCTGCGGACACCGCCCAACGGGCCTCCTTCAACTTCATCGGGCAGCACGATCCTCTAAAACCAAAGCCGAGAAGGACTTGCACTGATCGCAAGCCTGTGGATCGTGGGCAAGACCCAGGCAGTAAATGCACGTGGAGTGCAGAGGGTCTAGTATGGTTGCCCAGCATATGTTTTCCTGACTATGTATTGCCCGCGATCTGTTTCCCGTAATACAATTTGCTGACGCAATGTTTTCCCAAATATTGTTTGCTTGACTGGCAGATTTTTTAATATGTACATGAATGAACTCTTGTATCGTGCAGCAAGATCATTTTTTTCCCATTAAAAAACAAACCTCATTTCCTGAGAGGTGGTGGTGACTGGTAAGTAAATATAGTGAGAAAAATGTAGTCATTAGTTAAAAATAAAAAATAAGAAACATTGAAAATGAACACGCGTATAGTCAATCAGCATTCCACTCTCCAATAATATTGATACTGATGGCTCGATCCTTACCTGTGTTCGGCCAACTTGACCCAGTCAAACCCATCACCGTTTACCATAACACTAGGTCCCCTTGGAACAAACATAAACTGTGACTTCACAAGTCTTAAGGTCACTGACTTGAAAGAAACACTTTTGAACAGCCCTTATCAACTGCAGCAAAAAGCAAAATATTTTCTGTCATGTGGAGTGACTTCTTAAATGACAAAGTAAATCCAATTGCAATACTGAACACAGAATTTCTTGTCAGTGGTTTGGAATCTGATCGAGTTGTGTGAAGACTCCCTGATTAGCATGAAAAAAGGGAGCTGGGCATTGAGATAAAGTTTATAAGTAGATGGAAAAAAAGGAGTAGTGAAGGAATAACGCTGTTTTTATTTACTTTTTTTAAGAAGAAGAAAAGCTCAGTAATGTCTGTTATTTCAGCCTAATGTCGGGGAAATGTCAAGCGGAATTTTATTTAGCGGTGAAAGTCTATGACAGGAAACTGGTGTCAGTATACTGTTTGTCGGGCAACGTCATGCCGGGCAACCGTACGGATCGGTCCAGGACATCTTCTGCCCGCAAGGGCACCGATGGAAGCCGGGGGTGGGTTTGTCCATCACAGCCATGAGGGATGATGAAGACTGTAGTCTAGTAAACTTTAAAATTATTTTTGGAAAACCTGAAGAGTTTGGATCCAGGCCTAAAACGCAGAGCGCTAAGAAGGGAACCTGAGCTTCCAAGCAGTAAGGAAGATCTAGCTTCATGGGGCGGAGCCGAGGGCTTTACCATCCGGGTGGGTGGAAGGAGCCAGCTTGAAGACCTTCCGGCAAGATTTAAAGCGGCAAAGAACCTGCCACAAAGTGTGGATTGAACAACATATCCACGTCCCTAGAAACATCCATTTTTCCGTGGGATTCCAAAACTAAGAATCCATGGAAAATATACTAAAACCACTAAAATTCAGCTAAATTCACTCTAAAAGCAGCGCAAGGTAAAAGAAAGACTAAAAATATAAAAAAATAACTACTTCAAGCGAGGGTTTGAAGAGAGAGCTCTAGCACAGACTGTCCAGTCAGGCGGAGAAATGAATCTGACTAGAAGCACAGCAGCAACTACAGGCAGCACTCTCTTACTACCCTCTGACTGGCTAATTCACTGGCATCAGTATCATAACTACACCTCCGGGGCAGTTGAACCCAGCTGGCACAACTGCATTAGTGAAGCATACTGAGGGATTCCTGGGATAAGAAAGTGGCAGTTTTGCGTTGAGTGGGGATGCAAACAGGTCCAGCTCTGGACGCCCCCACCTGTCGAAAAGGTCTTCAACTACTGGGGTCAGGAGTTCCCACTCATGAGCCCTGGAGCAGGAGTAGCTTAAGCTGTCTGCTAGGACGTCTTGGATGCCTGGAACATGGATGGCGGAGAGCTCCAGACTGTGCTCGACGGCCCAATACTAAACCCTCATCGCCTCCCTGCACAGGGGATAAGAATGCATTCTCCCTGCTTGTTTATGTAATAAACCACACACATGTTGTCCGTCTGCACTAAGAGAGAACCCTGAATAAGATGAGTTTGGAAGGCCTGAACAGCGTATAGGATGGCCTGCATCTTCAGCAAACTGACGTGGAGGCCCTGTTACAGGACTGTCCATGTGCCCAGAGTCTGGAGAGCTCTCAGGTGGGCACCCCAACCGAGACCTGAGGCATCAGATGTAAGGATCTGGCAAGGGGTCGGAAAGGCAGATGGGACCCCCCCGAAAGAGGCTGGACGGCTCTAGCCACCAGGATAGTACCCGTCGGATGGGATTGGAGACCATTAACAGTTGGTCCAGGTCATCTGTGTGTTGGTCCCCCTAGACCCACAACGTCCACTGGGGAATCCTCATATATAGAAGGGCTACAGGCACTGTGGCAATGGATGCTGCTATGTGACCCAGAAGGCGGAGGAAAACCTGGGTTGGGACCTGATGGCTGGAACAGATCAGACAGGCATGCTCTATCAGGTGCTCTGCCCTGTTCGCGGGCAAGAAGGCCATGCCCTGGGCCGTGTCCAGGATGGCTCCTATATACTGGAGACCTTGCCAGGGTATCAGACAGGACTCTGGCACACTGATAGTAATCCCCAGGGCCTAGAAGAGACTGAAGGTATGCTCCAGGGTCTGGAGAAGGTGTTCCCCGAACGGGGCCACTAGGAGCCAGCCATCCAGGTAGGGAAAGACATAGAAGCCCTGCCTCCTGAGGGCAACTGCCACCACTGCCAGGCACTTGGTAAAAACTGTGGGGCAGAGGACAAGCCAAAAGGGAGCATCTGGAACTGAAAATGGGCACAACAGAAATAGAAGCGCCAGTGGGAAGAGAAAATCTTGATATACAAGTAGGCATCCTGCATGTCCAGTGAGCAGAGCCAGTCCCTCCGGTGCAAGAATGGTAGGAGTCCCTGAAGAGAGACCATCCGAAAGTGCTTGTACTCCATGAACAGATTCAGATCGCTCAGGTCCAGAATGGGCATGAGGTCCCCGTTCTTTTTTGGGGACCAGAAAAAAACTGGTAGTAGTATCCCCTTCCCCACTGAGCCTGAGGGACGGGCTCTATAGCTTTTTTGCAGAAGAAGTTGAATTTCCTCCCAGATGAGAGGCAGATATCTGGAAGGGGGAGTAGAAGGAGTTGGGAGGCCACTCGAGGAGTTCTAGGGTGTGGCCGTGCTTAATGAGCTGCATAATCCAATTGTCTGAGGGGATCTCCCTCCACCCATTGAGGTGGAATGAGAAGCAACCTCCTATCACCTCCCCAGGGTCTCTACTGGAGGGGGGCATCTGGCAAGGAGTCAGGAAGTAGGAGCAGGTGCTGGGAGGGCTGGTGCAGCTGCCTGGGGATTCTTAGCGACGGCGGCTACTGGGGCCGATGCCTGTTTGCTTTTGCCCTGGCCCATGGCAAGAGGGTGGGGCTGCCTGCGTGAGAAGCAGCGGAACGGTGACTGCTGGCTAGACTTTGGCTGGGTATAGTACAAGGAATGGACAGACTAAAGAGTACGGCCAGATTCCTGGAGGAAGAAATCAAGTACTACACATCACCACCAAAGAGGACAGAACCCTGAAAGGAGGCATCCAGGATTTTGGACTGGACATCCTGGGCGAAACCAGACACCCTGAGCAAAAAGTGGCACCAGAGGCAAACATCTAAGGCTGCTGCCCTGCCCGAGGCATCGACGGCATCATAGGTGTCCCGCAGGACGTGACTGACAATGTCCAAGCCCTTTTTAAGCATCTGGGCTAGCTGTTTCTTAGAGGGATCATCAGGCAGAGCCTGATACCAAGTCTCTGGCCTGGTTCCACAATACATTCTGGTACTGGACCATATGGGCCAGATAATTAATGGCCCTGATGGACAGAGTAGCCGAGGAACAGACCCTTCTACCTGGACTCCTTGTCCGGTGGGAGAGCACTGAGGTGTTTAGGTTTCTTGATGTGGTCATAGGCCACATTGATAACCACCGAGTCAGCTTTGGGTTGCCCCCCGAAAAAGGTTTTATCGACAGCAGCATGATAGAGGCGGTCCACCTTTTTGGGCACTGCCTGAGTGGTAGAGGGATGGTTCCATGCCACCCTGGTAACATCATCATATGAGTCAATCAGGGGAGGGACCACCAAAGGGAGGACAAATCAGGCTGGCGTAGGTAAATAGCCAGCCGGAAATGCCCTGGGTCCTGCTCCTCCATCTCCCAGCCCATGGTGGTCTGGATGTGCCTCATGATTTCAAGGAAAGCGGCGTCATCAGGAGGAGACCTGGGGACTGCCTTGGGTTGCTCTCCTTCCCCAGATGAGTCTCCTGCCAGAAACGAAGCATCCGAATAAGTACGGTCCTCTTCACCATCATCATCAGGCTCACTATTTGGGGACTGATGCCGGTCCCGGTGTCTGCCCGAACCAGGATCAGACCTGGTGCCCATCCTATGATCATCACTGGGGCCAGTCTAACAGGATCCAGAGTTGGCTGGGTCCCGGGTGGGCGGTGGAGAGACGCCACCGGCAGGCCAGTTGGTGCCGGGTTCTGCCTCTGCACCAGAGCCCAT
The DNA here is from genome assembly GCA_016271365.2 of Neoceratodus forsteri. Lineage (NCBI taxonomy): Eukaryota > Metazoa > Chordata > Ceratodontiformes > Ceratodontidae > Neoceratodus > Neoceratodus forsteri. The sequence continues at coordinate 367,866,109 of CM028132.1, read as the reverse complement.
CAAGGATTAAACAGGGCACTCACATCCACCAGCAGAGGGTAGTTGTAGACAGGGGGATATGGGTAGACCGACACCGAATAAGGGTAACCCAGCGGCAGGCCAACCGGCATTGGGTACCCCGGCTGAGGTCATGCAGATTCTTGAGAAGGAGCTGGCGTAGGGTCCATCTGAGGCAGCACTGGTGGTGGCCAAGTGGGCGTAGGTCGTGGGAGCCTGGAAGCTATGTCCATAGGCGCTGGCAGAGGAGAGACCGGCACTGCCAGGGACACTGGCCTCATGGGCTATGGCTGAGGTGTGACCCAACATGGGGAAGCACTGGTAGCCTGCAGTGGGCGTTGCCTTGAAGGACTTGTGCCCACCCCCATGGAGGGGACCGACACAGGCAGTGCCATAACCAAGGGTGTCAGCTGAAGGAATGGCACCTGAAGAAGTATCACTGGACGAGCCACCTGGCTGAGAGTCCGCGGAGAAAAGGGGCCTGAGCGTCAGGAGACAAAGTCCCCTGCCCTGAGGAGCTGCCACCCGCCATCGAGATAAGCACTGGTGGTGGGGCCACCGGTATCCTGGAGGAATGGAGGGTTGGCAGGGCTGAGGAGGCTGATCTCCCATGGAAGGAAGATCCAGACTCAGCCGAAAGTTTACAGGGAGACCGCGAGTGGGAAATGGACTAGGATCGGTCCTGGTCTTAATCTCAGTGTTAATGCTTCTGGCTATAAGTTTTTACTGGGAACAGAGGAACAGGAAGCCCCAGAGGACTAAGGAGAAGTTGAAGAGCTCCTGGCCTGCAGCTCCTGTTCCACTGCAACAAGCTTCTGCTTAAAGAGATGGCGCTCCAGAATTTTCAGGCGACATCTCCGTGTGGCCTGGTTAAATTTCTGGCAAAACTGGCAAGCTTCAGAGTCATGGCTGGGGCCTAGGCATAGGATGCAAGTAGAATGTCTGTCTTTTCCTGGAATCTGTTTGCCACAGGCACACTTTGTGGAGTAGTTGGAAGACGAAGCAGGTTGAGAAGACATAAACCCGAATCTGGTAACACCAAAAAATCGATGTTAATACTCAGAAGAAAAGGAAAATAAAAAAGGCACTAAGCGCAGGAAATGGCGGTCAACAGTAGCTGCAATGGTGGCTGTGGTCCAACATGCGCGGGTCGACAGTGGAAAGAACTGAGGATGGTGGGGGGGACCACCTACCTTTATAGGATAGGCTGACGTCAGCGGGGTGACGGTGGTGGTGGGTGGTCCCCCGTGGTACACTGCTAGCTAGAAAGGTTTCTGATCCTGGCACCTGACGGCTTAGTCCTACCAGTAACTGTCTGCTGCAAGAGCCTCCCTCGAAGTAAGATCTCAAGTTTTAAACCCTGTACCTGGCAAGGCTGATGATACAATTTCCAGAGGGCAGCAGATCATACAGCATCCCTGATGAAGTACTGAAGGACCTACAGAGTTGAAGGATTAAGGTACCCATGCCCAGAAGAGAAACAAGGGAAACACTGAATAAGCAATCACTTCAAAAAGAAGCCTGGTTTAAAACCAAATCAATGAACGAGTGTCAAAAGCACAGTGACGAGGCACCTTCAGACATCCAAACACTGCTCCAGTCTTTTAGAAGGGACAACCGATCCTAAAAACAGATCTGCCCCACTTAACTCACTAAACTATAAGCACTAATCACGGGGGAGCGAGGTACTTGATGGGTGGGGTCATGTGCTGGTAAAGTGGGGTGGGAGCTGGGTGTCCAAGAGCCCCACAGAAAGCCCGCTACGAGTCCCTGAAGCCACATTAAAATATATTAAGACTACCACTGAATTTCTGGCACGAACACTGCATTTTAGTACTGGCACTCAAAGTGTGACTAATGACTATGAGACTGACACCCTGTAAGAGTACCTATGAACTATGGCTGCTGAACTTTTGTTAAGGGCTCATACAGTCTCCTCCTTGATTCCCATGACGCCAGCCCAAACCCATGCACAATGGTGCAAACTGCAGACTTTGCAATGAAACGGCCAGCCAGGTGGCACGGAGGGTTGAGGTGCTGGACGCTTTACCTCGCGCCACGCCGGCGACCCGGATTCGGGAAGACTCGGATCATTCAGGGGTCGGCTGGGGGAGGAAGGATAGAGTGCCCACAGGACTGCCCTCCTTCCTCAGGGTGGGGGGATTTGCGCTGTATGCTACTGGCCGACACCTAGCGGGTGGCTGGGGGGTCAGCACAGATGCGCAGCCATGTAAAGGGGCTGGCCCATGTGCAGCGTGATTGGCTGTCTCCGCGGAGGTGGAGACAGCCTCCCCGCCCATTGCACGGATGTGGCTACAGGAGAAAATGGCAGAGAAATTCCAGGACTCGACAGGACCTGCGATGGCCCGATCCCGATGCGGCCCACGAAACCAGATCTGATGTGCCGAGGGAGCACACAGCACTCCTTGTCCTAGCCCTGCCATGGAGGGGGAATCCAACGGAGAACTCCGGGGAACGCATTCCCCTCCGAGGGCAGGGTCGTAGACACGGTCATGTCTGCGGCGGAGAGGTAAATTGTATATGGGGAAACAAAAACAGAAAATAAGCTATGAAAAAAATCACTCCTCAACCTGGACTGCAAAATATAAGCAACTGCTGCCAAGGTCAACAGAGCAAGACTGTCTGCAGTGAGCAGAGAAATTTTTACTTTTGGATAAAAATACCCAATGAATTGAAAAGTCTTCTAACAAGAACTAGCACACTGTAACTGAATGCCTTTGTCTTTTATTCAAACTGTTCTACTAACAGGTTGATGGACATGCAACCAGCTAAACCTAAGATGGAGGCAGGCAAGATATTCGACTAGCATGACAGGTGTGCTGTTTGTGGGATGGCCCCAGCCGGTGTGTCTCCAGTCCCAGGATTAGCAAGCTAAAAAAAAAATTCAAAATTCTTATCACAACACAAGAAAAATAATTTATATTGGTACTGAGTGGCTTGGGACCGCCAAAGGGGTTGGATGGCTGGACCAATATCAACGATTAGCCAGTCCTAGTGGGGTAAGCAGGCCTCTACTGAAACATGAACTCTGATGACAAACCAGCAGACAGAACTGTGACGTGGAGGCAAGGCAGCCAATTCAGCTCTCTATAGGAAACCAGACTGGCTGAGCAAATTCCAAATGAAGTGCAGTTAGCCAAAGGCATTAGCAGGGCAACAGCGAGTGCAGCAAAGCACACAAAGCAAAGGCAGGTGGTATATGTACATGGACACCCTGATGAGCAGAGAGCATTCTTGCCCTTCCTTGTCACTGTGGGTGGATACTTGAGCCAGTCAGAGCTTGTACCCAGAGGTTGGCGACAGTGGTGGGGGGCCCTGCCACTCCTCCCCCCCCCGTGAGTAGCACTTATGCAGTCTTGCCCACCCTCAAAGATTAACCTTAGACCTTAAGTTACAATAAAAAATTGCACGAGGTACAGAGTAATATAGGGACCCCTAAAACATAACATTTTCCACCCTTCCTCAGCCACAATTTGGCTGAACCAAGGACACAGCAAAAGGACGCAGTTAGCACTCCCAGTGAGAACCGAGATACCCAGAAAGCTAACAAAGTAAGAACCTGTTCTAAGGTAGGTGTTAGGTGGGATTCCAATGCTCAGAAGCTCTTTCTATGAGCTATCTTTCCCCACAGACAACACAATCTTCCTTACTGTCCAGGGCTTAGGAGCATTTGCTCCAAGTAAAGTGGAAGTGTAAACTTTACTAATTCTTTGTTATTCAAATATGTAGCAGTACTCTCCATACCACTCAGCAGATGATGTAGTGTCCCTGGCAGCTCTTGGGACGCAGCTTGGTTCAATGTTACAGTTTGAATATTTTTCTATTAATGTTCACATATGCACTTTTAGTAACAGTTTCAGAGGTGAACAAAAGGACAGAGAGCGAGAGTGTGGAATTCCCCTCTCCTAATGTACATAACCCACATTCCGCAAGCTGGAGGGGTTAAAGATGTCCAAAGATGCCCTCAGTAAGGGGTAAAGGATGCCTTCAGAGAACTATAATAAGTGCTACTAAGTGTTAATATTTTAAGAGTTGATTTGTAGGCATAGCCCAAGTGTGTTCTTCTCTTTGTCTGCTATAAGAAGTTTTTTTTTAGATTTTGCCTGTTAGGTTTTTTGGCCCCTTGGGATCTTCATGTTAGCATTTTTTATAGCTCTTCTTGTTCCTACACTGCCTCCTGTCCCATGTGACAGTGATGCACCCAGGTCCATTGATTCAGAAAGAGGCTAAGAGCTTTTTTTCTCAAGTTTACAGCAGCAATTTGAAGTAACACTCCTTGTCCAGGGAGCTCTAATGAAGGCTACATTCACAGATGACAAACACCTGCGTGATAATGGAGTGTTCTTTTCTGTAAGGAAACAGCTAAAGTCTTCAGTAATTATAGCACTGGTGAACTGTAATGATTGGTTTGCTTTTTAATGGTTATGTACAGTTTAATAAAATGAAAAGTTTTAAAAACGAAACATTCATTCCTGCTGGCAAGACCTAGACACACACCTAGAAAACGGAAAGTTTGTAATACGAAGAATTATTTTAGTTGAAGCCAGAATATACTAACATACTAAAATGCCAGCAGAATAGGCCTAACGGTCTTTCAGCACCCGCACTGAGGGCCGAATCTGGTGTCCTCCCCTCCCACTTGGGTTATACTGTCCCCAGTCCCAGATGTGCCACCTGCATTGGACCTGGTCAGATTTACCCTCCCCCTGTACCTGTCCCATCCCCTCTTAAACCGATCCACAGTCTCTGCCTCTACCAGCTCCCTAGGCAGCACATTCCACGGCTTCATCGCCCTTTCAGTGAAATAACACCTACTCCTCCTCTCCCCTCTGAGCCTGCCCCCTTCCAGCTTACACCCGTTCCCTCTCGTTGCCACCTCCTCCTTCCTTTGGAGCATCCTGACTGGGCCTCCCTTATTGATCCCTTTTATGTACTTAAAGACCTCTATCATGTCCCCCCGTCCCTCCTCTCCTCCAGAGTGTACAAGTTGAGCTCCTTGAGCCTCTCCTCATAGGTCCTCTCCCCCAGGTTCCAGATCATTTTGGTTGCCCTCCTTTGGACCCTCTATAGGAGTGTAACGTCACTCTTTAAATGTGGTCTTTAAAACTGCACACAATACTAGAGGTGTGGCCTAACCAAGCAGTTGTACAGGGGAAGAATCACTTCTGCCTTTCTTGAGGTAATCCCCTTGGTGATGCATCCCAGCATCCTATTTGCCCTTGCCCTCCTACAGTTCTCTGAGTTGTTCATTTTGACATCTACCACTACCCCCAGGTCCCTCTCACCCTCCATGACTTGGAATTTTGTCTCCTCCCAGGGTATACCCCTGGCCTGGATTTCTGACTCCCAGGTGCAGAACCTTGCATTTCCCCGCACTGAATTTTAGTTTCCATTTTCCTGACCACCTTTCCAGAGCCTCCAGATCCTCCTGCAAGGCCACCCTCCCCTCCTCCTCCACCACTGCGCTAAGCTTTGAGTCATCTGCAAAGAGACTCATTTCACTCCTGATCCTTTTCCTTATGTCTGAGACATAGGCATTGAACAGGAGTATCCCCAGCACTGACCCCTGGGGCACTCCACTAGTAACCCACCTTGGGGATGAGGCTAACCCCCCGACCACCACCTTCTGAGTATGCTCAGAGAGCCAATTTCCTATCCATCTTAACAACTGTCTCCATACCCCCATTTCCTTCAGTTTACCCAGCAGGCCACTGTTGGGTACCGAGTCAAATGCCTTGTTGAAGTCCAGAAAGAGGACATCCGCCAGCCTACCCTGGTCCAGGGCCCTCGTCACCCAGTCATAGAACTCCACAAGGTTCGTCTGACACGATCTTCCTGGGACAAAGCCATGCCGCCTATCGTCCAAATACCCAGTTTGCTCCAGTAGCCCCCCTAGCCTTTCCTTGACGATACCCTCCATCACCTTGCCAACCACCAACGTCAGGCTAATGGGCCTGTAATTTCCTGCCTCCTCCCTTGACTCCCCCCTTGTGGATCAGCACATCATGGGCCACCCACCAGTCCTGGGGCACTCATCCAGTCCTCAGAGAGATGTTGAAGAGCTCTGTCAGGGGGACTGCCAGGACACAGAGCACTGGGCAGAAATCACATCACGTCAACACCCATCTTGGGCCTTCACAATGTTTTGTTTTAATTAAACAGTCGGATTCCCTTGGTCTGCACCAGTTCTAAGTTAGCTGCTAGCTGCCGGACGATGTGGGACGCCAGTCAAGACCAGTGCCCACCACAGCCAGGGCGATCCACAGGAAGGGCCCGGCTCGCGTCCAAAGTCGCTGCCGCCATGAGTCAATACCTCGTCCAGCTGCAACGCATGCCCAGCCCTGCTTCACGCCCAAACCCAATCGACCCAGCCCTTAGTGCCAATCCTTATCCCGAGGTTATGGATCTGGCTTGTCGACTTCCCTTACCTATACTGTTCTAACATGCCAGAGGCAGTTCACCTTGGAGACCTGCTGCGGACAGGGGTACGGCAAAGTGTGAGACTTACACCAGGCTCCTAACAACAGATTGCTGCTGCAGCAGTTACTACTTTCTGAGTCAGTGGTCCTGGATGCATCACTGTCACATGGGACAGGAGGCAGTGTAGGAACAAGAAGAGCCGTAAAAACTGTGAAGATGGAAAACTACAGGGGCCATAAAACTGGCAAGTAAATTAAAAAAAACCAAAAACTATTTACAGCAAACAAAGGGAAGGACACACTAGGACTACACCTACAAATCTAAACACTCTGCATAACATATTTTTTTGCAAATTCTGACTTTAGTTCACCTTTAAGGTCTTTCTTATTCACAGTACACACTTGAGTCAGGCTACAAGAAATTATGGCCCACCATCAGACTCTATAAGCTTCTTTGCTTTTGCAAACTTTTCAAGTTCTTTTAACACAGGTCAAGTCTTTGGGGATTCTACTGACTTCCAGTTGAATAGCCGATGGGAATGAAATAACATTTTCAAGCCATCTTCATCCAGCTGTATGCATATCTCCCAGGTAGCATTCTGCATGTCAAAATCTTCTTGTGAAAGTCAGGGAATACTAAAATTTGATTGTCCTTCCATCGCAGATTCAGACTATTTTATTCCTGTTGTAGTGGCTTGTCTCGGTCTCAGCATCTAAAACAACACACCATCATCTGGCTGAGTCTCTCACCTTCTTTCTATACAGTTTAACCCACTTATGGGAGCAGCATGGTCTAGCTGTATAGTAATCCCTTTTGTATTTGAAACAACTTGTAAAATAGCTTTTGCATAAATGTTCATGGTTGGTTGACTTCAGCTTTCTCTGGAATCCCCAGAAGCAGAGACTGTTTCAAAGGGCGCAACCCCCCAGCCTTTTCCAAAATGTGGCATCGTATTCTCTGCTAATCCATTCTTAGCACCTGCTGCAAGGCTATATCTTCCAATGATGAAACATGCTATTTTACTCCCCTATTGAAGAATTTATTTTATAGTTTGTTATTCATCCACTGTATATGCAGCGTTTTACCTCAGACCATTTCAGAATCCAAAGTCTGATACTGTGGTACTGCTATTGTGGATACCAGTCAATACCTCTGCGAGTATCAGCTCCATCCCCTCATACCCTTCACATTCAGCATCCACTGAATACAACGAGACAAAAACCCTGGTGAGTTCAAGATCAATTAAAAAAATAAATAAATAAATAGGGAGAGGGTGAGCAGAGCTCAGGTAATTTATACCAGCTATGTGGACAGCATCCTGTAACCTCATTTCTTACTTCTACTAAATTAAGAGTTTTTAAAATGGCATACATTTAAAACTGTAAACATCAATTATACTGGACAGATGATATTTAATTTTTCTAACATCTTGCATCTTTTATCTGTCCATTAATAATTATGCTGTTACTGTACATGTATTAATTTAAAAATCTATAACATAGAGCAGGCCCAGTGGAGCGGCGGAAGTACTACTGCCCACTTAGCTGGTGACCCGGGATCGGGAGTGATCTCGAGCTGCTGGTAGCCAACGGTTTGGGTGGGGGAGGCAGAACATCCAAAGGGTATCCCTTCAAGAGAACGAGTCATTCTGAGCGAGGTAATATGAGCAAAATGAAAATGGTGAAAGTAAAAACGGCTATGTGCTGTTAATAGCTATGTGCCATTAATAGCACCGTGAAACTGAGCACGTAGCTTTCTTGCGTTGTTGGAAGAGTATGTGTGGGTTTGTTCGTTGGACTCCTTTCGAGCTGGCCGTCTGGAGTGATGGTTGTGTCAGGCAACCCAGGTTCGAGACTGGCTGTAGGCATACAATTTTTTTTATTTTATGGAAATATAACGTATTGTGATAAATGTGCTGTATTTTGTCCCATTACCCCACCCTCCCAGCGTCGTTTTACCCCCAATGTTCTCCTACTGCTGACATCTGCCTCCCAAGTTTGCCTTTCTTCCCCAGAATCAAACACCCCCCCAAGTTCACTGATTTAAGTTGGGGGGGGGCCGAAGGTGGGGGCAACCTCCCCCCCGTATAAAATGAGCAGTTGCCTTGTTCGTATATGTCAAATATAGTGACAGTAGCTATTTCTGCAAGGCGCTCTAGTGCACATCACCATTTTAGTTTTTGGCGATGTGTACTCGCTGTGTTGGTAGTTGCCATTCTATCTTCACCGTTATCATATGGAACCCATCCAAAGGACTGCTCTCCTCTCCCGGGGAGGGAGGGCTGTCAGCTCTGCAACGTAACTGCCACCAGGTAGAGGCCTGCTGGTAGGACGGGACTGGAAGTGGCAAAATGGGAGAGTGCTGCAGGACTTCTGCAGTGTGCACATGCCTCACCATGCACGCACAGACATGTGCGCCCCAGCAATGGGGAGGGACCACAAAACCAGAGAAAAGGGGCTGAGACAGGCTTCATGCAGCCCAGCCCCCTCCTCTCCGGCCTGCACCACCACCCAATCACTGGACATTAAGGTACTGGAAGAAGGTGGACGGCCCTCCCCTTCATAACCCCACTGGGGGGTGGGGGGGCAGTAATCTGTGGGGGTACTCCAGTCGTCGGGGGAAGGTGGGTGCTGATTGGAAATAGTGGGGACTCAGCTGATAAGCTGCCCATCTACCCCACACAGAGAAAAACCTTTATATTGCACAAAAAAAATCACTAAAATATTAATTGAGAAGAAAAGGTTGACCCTTGAAGACTCAGAATGGTAGCTTCTTCTTTCTAGAAAGGGCAACAATAGCGGAAAAAAGAAATGCAAGTTTCTCCAGCTGAAAATGTCTCAATTGTTTATGTTTATATAAAACTGTAATTTCTCTTGAGTGGCACCTGCTAGCTACAAGGAAAGGAAAATGAAGTCATGACCTGTACTATGCCATGCTTTTCATCACCTGGCAACCCAGACTACCAGGTACAGTGCTAGGTTTGATCAAGGTGTTACTGCATGACTTACGTGGAATTTTAAATCACCCACATTTCTAAACCACAGCTACTGTTGCACTATGTGTTGCTTTCTTGATTCTAACAAAACATGTACCATACTGACAGATTTATTTGACCAAATGCTTTACCTTTTCTTTTCTGTCCATGATGTAGACACCCTCTAAACTGATTGCGACAAAAACTGCCTTTCGACCTCCCCGCTGTAAGAATCCCTGTGCTGGCTTGTCAATTTCTCCAGAGAAAAAAGCTGACCTGAAACATAATGAGCAGACTAATTAGGACTACAGCAGAAGACAGTAAATGAAAACACCTAAGGATGGCATGTGACATAGGGAGTCCAAGTACTGTTTTTACACCTAGGGCCTCATTTTTACTGCTGTGGGTGGAGCCTACAGCCATTTTTCTTTCATAGCTTAAAAAAGTCTGACTGTGGCACGCTTCCATTGGACTTTTGGAAATATCCTTCCGAAAGTCCAACAGAGCTTGGAACATTCTGCCATGGTCGATCGCTATGGAGTAACAGCCATGCTATTTCAGCTGTTACTTCCGCATTCCGGGACAAGAACTGTGCATGCGTGCCTAGCGCACGTGCGTAGTTCCACCGGCACCACCATCTTCAGAATGGAATAACGCCTTTCACCGAAACTACCCATACGTGAGTGCTGCACATGCGCGGTTGCGGCACAGCCGCCATCTTGGAGATGGCACTCGTTCTTCGAAACTTAACAAGCTCACCACAACCGTACTGGCTCTGGCTAGAGTTTGTTATATCAGTTGCATGAGCAGCTTCATTGTTCCAGTAAATATTTTAGCAAAAAATAAATTTATATGCTTAGTGTAACTGCTGTTCTTCCCAGAATATCTTCTCCATTGAATGCCACTTAGTGGTCTGGGCTGGGGGTGCTTTAGCCAGTAACCATTGGCTGCTCCCTGGCCAAACGATTTGCTCCCATGGGGTCTTAGTGTCTTCAGCCCAGAACCATAGTGGTACTCAATGAACATTAATACTAGGAAGCTCCATCTGCCAACAATTGTTAGGGACATCACTATGGCTTTCTGTGATGCCCCTAATAATCTGAGACAAGCAGTTCTTTGTTCAAAATGGGTTTTCGAATTTGTTGTTCAACCAAACTGCACATGCAAATGAATTATGTATCAGGCCCTTGGGCTGGTCACTTTAGAGCATTATATCAGCCTATGCTGCTGTTTCCCCTTCACCTTCCAGAAAGAAAAAACTCCATCATACTTACCATAACTTCCCTTTTGTTAGGTTCAATGTTGTCAATGGAGAAGGTAGTTAATACATATGGATAATGTGCTTCCCCACTGGGGTAGTGTTACAGTTTCAAAGCTGGGACCTCAGTACAGACCCACAGGCACATGGTACATTCCAGCTGCATTCCACCTTGGTTTATTTCTGACATTGCAGTGCACCAAATACAAACTGCTATTAATTAGCTATTAACGACTATTAATACCACATTCTTGGTTGAACCCTTGCATAAACATATACTAGAAAAAATAGAAATGAATGGAAAATGCAGGGCTATCTGACTCAAAGAACAGGCCCCCTATTTGAGGCATACGACTACCATTCGTGGACTCCAACACTGGACATCAGGGTCACTATCAGATCTTATGGTCTTCTATTCCTGAAGACTTGTCTTAAATGCAGAGAAAAGTTTAATGAAACAAAAAGGATACAAGGGATTTTCATGACTGGTGGATACCCATGCATGTTCCCCAAACAAACGTAACCTCATAGGTCTCATCATGTTATTTGGGGTTCATTGCGCAACTCATAAGATATTGTACAAAGTTGTCCAGATACACCTGATGAATTCTAAACCAGAAAAGAAACATAGAAACACAGACTTTGACGGCAGATAAGGACCGATTGGCCAACCCAGTCTGCCCATTTCCCTACCTATTGGATAAGCTGCAGATCCTAGTTAACCAACAGCCTACTTCTTCCTACCCCCCCACCAGAATTGCCTTATGTCTGTCGCATGCATTCTTGATTTCCCCCACTGTTTTTGACCCCATGATCTCCTCAGGAAGGCCGTTCTATGTGTCCACCACCCTCTCCTTGAAAAAATACTTCCTCACATTGCCCTTGAGCCATCCCCCCATTATCTTTAAATTGTGCCCCCTTGTTCTTGCACATCTCTATTTCTGAATGATGCTACCCTCTAGGACTTTGTTGATTCCCTTGAAGTACTTGAAAGTTTCTATCATCTCACCCCCTCTCCCTCCTTTCCTCGAGGGTATACATATTAAGCTCATTTAGTCTCTTCATATGGCTTCTGGTGCAGACCCTGCAACATTTTAGTTGCCCTCCTCTGGACTGCCTCAATCCTGTCTTATGTCCTTGTGGAGATGGGGTCTCCAGAACTGCATGCAGTATTCCAGATGGGGTCTCACCAACTGTCTGTACAGAGGGATAACAACTTCCTGTTTTCTACTGGTGATGCCTCTTCCTATACATCCCAGTATCCCCCAGCCCTCCTTTCTGCCTTCTCACATAGCTTGCTTACCTTTAGGTCATCAGCTATGACTACCCCAGGTCCCTTTCCATTTCTGTTGTTGTTAGTACCTCCCCTCCCTCCAACTGTGTACTCTAGTCTTCCCCTGGGCTTTGTTTCCCAGGCGCATTACTTTGCACTTCTTTGCATTAAATCTAAGCTACGATACTTTTGACCATTCCTCCAACCTTGCAAGAATCTACCTCCCTGGATGCCTTCCGCAAAGGATTCCGAAAGCACTTGTTGGCTAACAGGAAATGCACCTGCACTTGAAAACCCACCCAGTCATCCTCACACGCTTCCTGTCTTGTATAATGTTAGCAAACCTGTCTAACTCTGTTGTACACTAATCCACTGCAGGACTTGAGTCTAGTCCTGTTTGTGATTGTTTTAGAGTGCGAGTTTCAATAAGTACGGTCTTCCATGTCTATGTAATCTTGATGTGAAGTATACCTGTCTGGAATTGATGATCTGTAACTCCAACTGTGGAAATATTTTATCTGTAACATCAACTGTATGTCTAAGCAAAATGCAGTTTTACTTGTAACTTATTCTGGGTCACCCCTGAAAAAGGGACCTTCAGGGCTCAGCGGGCCTACCCAGTTACCAAAATTGAAAAATAAATAAATAAATCTCTTGTCATCCTTTCCAACCCCCTCTCCGTGTATCAACCCTGTCACAGATCTTTGTGTCATCTGCAAAGAGGCATACTTTTCCTCCCAGTCCCTCCGCAATGTCACTTATAAAGACATTAAAAAGCCCATTAAATAGACAAGTACATTTTACCTTGTACTTGTCTATTTTATGATGTATTTAAAATTTATCTTGTACTGTATGAAAAATGTTTGTGCATACTGTTCTTTTTTGTAATTACACTTTGTGAAACTCTTGTCACTTCTGCACACACTCTGTACCCGGGTCGCACCTGGAAACGAGCATTGGCTCAGTGTGCCTTTCCTGGTCATCAATTTTAAATAAATAAATAGGAGAGATGGCGAGAGGTAGCCCAATCCAGAAACAAGAGAGTGGAACCTAAGAGTCTCTCCAACACCTCTGTTAAAACACTAACTTCGTTTCGACGCACTGTAGTGGCCACTTGAAGCCTTGGTGGGATTCGAGAGGTATTTCCTGGAGAACTCTGTCCTGCAACCAGGTTTGGCTTGCTTTTTGACTGTTCGGGTTATGGTACTATAAACTGCACAGCAAATCCTATGAGGTGTGGACTTTCCCTAAGAAGTCAGTCTATAATGGGGGGAGTCGCTGCCAGTTTACCTCCATTGTTTCTACATTAAAACTCTTGAGAGCAGCGTTGCTTAGGAGGACTATAACTGTAAAACAAACATGGGGTGCTGACCTAATAACACTACCTCTTATCAAGATCTTTCCTCCAGTGGTTTTTCAACTTTTTCCATGCAGGATTTACTAATGACCTAATGGGTTTATATATCACCATATGGGTAAATCCAGGAGAATAATGGCTGATGCCAGAGAGTGAACAACTAAAATTTCTCGAAGGACAAGTCTATATGGTCGAGTGATGTATAATTTAGGGGCAATGTTGTAAAAGATTAATGTCCTAGGAGGGGCCCATCCACTCTTAGTTAATCAAGATGTGTTTGCTGTGTGAGGTCTCTATCCTGTAAATACCCGCTGGTTTGAAATGTCCCTCCACTCTATGTTTGGGGAGAACCAGGAGACAAGCTGATGGTTTTATTAAGTAAGCAGAACCTGGCTAACAGAGCAGACAATCCTCTTTCCTGTTGTAACTATTGAGCTAAAATGTCATCTTGGGCCCTGAAGCTATGCTTGAGACCATCCTGACACATTTACTATACCCTCTCCTATTGATTTGGTTCTCGTACCAACGTCTGCTCAGCCCGGGGGGATTTTATGGGTTGATAGCGGACAGCCTAACCCTGAACCAACCCTATTTTATTTGCCCTAATTTGGAGGGCGATTGTAGCCCCTGGGATGCCCATCTGGTTAAGTTAGATGGTCTACCTCCCCCTCTAGCGGTCATATACGATACCGCTCAGGATAGGCGACAGTTTACACACACCTCACTATTCGTGGAAGTCAAGATACCTTTTGTAAATAGTTTACCTGCTACACTGCAGGCTCCTATCTGGAAAGCCCAGTTGGCGATCTGATATCTACCTATATTTGCTGCTTGGTTTGAGTAGATTGCTCCACCATTCTTAACAGTTACTTCCTGTATTTTGAGGTGGAAGTTTTTTTGTTTTTTTTTTAATTTATTTTGGTTTTTGGTATAAAAAAGGACATGACACTAGCTTTGTAATTAGGCAGACAAATAAGTGGAAAACAAGAGCTGTGATTTGTTGGAAATTAATCATGATTAATAGAGGAAATGGGCATTTGACAAGTCACTTGGGGGCATCGGGGAGGGATAAGGCAGGTGCTCCTGGAGGACATGAGGGCTAGAATATATACATGGACCCCTTTAATTTGTTTTTTTAAATGGATAAGACATCTTTAATACTTTCTCTGAATAGCAATGGGATCCATTCTCCAATAAAGAGATACCGCCTGCATCAGTTCTTGAGAAGGGAAAAAACAGAGATAATTGCCCTACAGGAGACTCACTTGTCTCAAACAGAGCATCTGACATTACAAAACCAAAGTTATGCTCTCACGGCTTTGGCGTCACACAGTTCGGGGAGGAAGAGGGGGATCGCATTACTAAAACAGCAAACTGGGTGGAAATGGACAGACTGGAGGACACAGAGGGACGATATGCCATAATTTCTGGCCTCATATAAGAGAGGGGACTCTAGTTTCTACCTATTTCCCTTCAGGTTCCCCAAAGTCTGTAGCTCAGAGATTTCTATCAGATCTGCTGTCTATACATAAGGGGCAATTAGTTATGGGGGGAGACCTGAATATTGTTTTAGATCCTGCTCTTGATGTCGCCAGGTGCCTTGCTCACAGGGTTAATCCCCACTAAAATATTTCAAGCTCAACATGGCAAATCTAGGTTTTGTGGATGTGTGGATGCACACCTTTCCTGGCACTAGGAGTTTTACACATATATCCCCCAGTATGGGGGCAGCCGCCAGATTAGATTACATGTATACAACTGTTGAACATTATGATTCTGTCTCAGACATCTGGCATGGGCCTCCCCTACTGTTGGATCACTCCCCAGTCTATCTGAAGGTGCGCCTGGGTAATAAACTTAAGTTCAATCATAGAAACATAGACGATGATGGCAGATAAGGGTGGCAAAGCCCATCCAGTCTGCCCATTTCTTTTTGTACCTTATAAATGTGCCATTGGCCTTTGCCCTGTCAATGGCCTATCTAGTCATACTCATCTGTATTGCTCCCTGATGCCTATCCCATGCCTGTTTGAAGCCCTGCACTGTATTCATGTCCACCACTTCCTGAGGTAGGGCATTCCATGCATCCACCACCCTTTCTGTGAAAAAGAACTTCCTCACATTACCCCTTAATCGGCCTCCCTCTAGTTTCGTGCTGTGTCCTCTTGTCCTGCTATTTTTCTTATATTGAAACGTTAGACTCTTTCACCTTGTTAATGCCCTTAACGTGTTTGAATGTTTCGATCATATCACCTCTCTCCCTCCTTTGCTCTAATGTATACATATTGAGCTCCATTAATCTGTCCTCATATGTTTTCTGATGCAGTCCCTGCACCATTTTGGTTGCCCTTCTCTGGGCTGCCACAATTTGGTTAATGTCTTTGTGAAGGTGTGGCCTCCAGTACTGCATGCATTACTCCAGATGGGGCCTAACCAGTGTCTTCTAAAGAGGGATTATTACCTCCCTCTTCCGACTTGTGATACCTCTGCTAATACACACCAACATCCCCCTAGCCTTACCTACTGCTTTAGTGGTCTGCTTGGATGATTTCATGTCATCGGTGATGATGATGCCCAAGTCTCTATCTTCCCTTGTGACTGCCAGCAACTCCCCTCCCAGCCTATAGGTGGCTTCAGGGTTTCTCTTCCCTATGTGCATGACCTTGCACTTCTTTACATTAAACCCCAGTTGCCACTCTTCCGACCATTTTGCTAGTTTATCCAGATCTCTTCTCATTCTGCCCACCCCATCTGGATCATCTACTCTGTTGCAGATCTTGGTGTTATCTGCAAACAGACAAACCTTACCCTCCAGTCCATCTGCAATGTCACTGATGACGATATTGAAGAGGACCGGCCCCAGGACTGATCCCTGAGGTACCCCACTTGTGACTTGCATCTCTTCTGACTGTATACCATTTACCATCACTCTCTGTTTTCTGCCAGTCAACCAGTTAACCAACTTCTGACCCACCCTGAGCCTAACCAGCTTATTACTCAATCTTCAATGTGGAACAGTATCGAAAGGTTTGCTGAAATAAAGGTAGGCGACATCAACTGCTCCCCCTTGGTCAACCACTCTGGTTACCCAGTCAAAGAAATCTATGAGATTAGTTTGACAGGACCTTCCTTTTGTAAACCCATGCAGTCTTGGATCCTGTGCTCCTATGGATTCCAGGTGTTGCACTATTCTTTCCTTAAGGAGTGCCTCCATAATCTTGCCCACTACTGAGGTAAGTATAACAGGGTCCTGTTATGCATAAAAATAAAAAGTTCAAAAAAAGAAATTCAAGATGCCCCCCCCCCCGTTTTCATTTTCACTCTCTCCTGTCTACTCCTCTAATTTCTACCTATACTAATCTTCTTGTCAGGGTGGCCGACCTGGCAATTCTTAAAGCTTTACTATCCCTTGTTACCAAATCTTGCTTGTACATCTTGATAGTTGTTAGGTAGTCAGTTAATGTAAAGGGCTTTAAAATAAAACATATTTGCCCGTAAAAGCATTTGGTTTAAAAACAAAACTTCCCTACTCTCTATGCAGTGGGTTTGCACTGTATAAAAAAATTGAAGAGAAATATTTTGTTGTGTAGAAGTGCTAAGAATTTCAGCTGCCGTAATTCCCGAGCTGAGTGTGCGCACATTCGTGATGCCTACGTGCACACACTCGCAGAGAACCCTGCGCACGATCGTGCAGGAAAGGAGCAGCCAAAATTGGTAGCTGAATAAAGAAATTGCAACTGCTTGTTGCAATTAAGGTACAAAGCGGCTATACAAGTGAAGGGAAAAGCCAAAAAGGAGCAACTGGGTACAGTTGCTAGAGAGTACTCCCTGTCCAGGAACCCCGAAGTCCTGTTCTGGTGTTCGTTGCAAGGTAAAGAAAAAAGAGCTGAATTAATGCAAGGACACTGAGGGCATAAAGCAGAAATTAATTAGAGAATATGCCCTCACTCATGTTGAAGGCTGAAAAATATGCACAGCTGTCAGCTGAAATTTGCAGCCGTGGGGGGGGGGGAGAGAAGGAATGGAAAGCCTTCTAAAGTCACAGGAAAAACTCTGGTAGCTGGAGATGTAGTATAAAATGCAAGAGAGTGCTGTGTTCTTTAAATGAAGGTTTTTTTTTTCGGTTTTTGAATTAAAAAAAAAACTGTTTAAAGTATAAAAGAATCTGAATCCTTACAAGGAGACAGATAGATAGGGAGCGCGCCTCTCATCTGTCTTATCTTGGTAATGATTCTAGATTATTTTTAATAATTGAATATATTTCCCTTCTGTACATTTTGTGCTGTTTAAATATACAAATTATTTACCTGCTTAAAGTTACCTTGGGAAGCCCTTGCTACAGGGTTGGCAGCCCCTAAAATGGCTGCCTTTATAGAAACCAAAGAGAGGTGCTGTCAGAGAGTAGGTGGAGCCAATTTCAAACTCCGCCCCTTCTGAGTACTATACAAGGCCTCCACCAGAAGACTTTAGCAGATAGGGAGAGGAAGGAGACTGGTCAGTACCTTCTGGCCAGGTGAAGGAATGGAAGTGTGAGTGCTTACACACTAGCTTGAAAGTATTGTTTACAGAAAAGAGCAGGGAGTCTGACTCCAAGACTTGCCTGGATTAATTTTTTGTTTATTTTCCTTTGGTGAAAGTTAACCTATTTCTTTTCTGTGTATATATATATATATATATATTTTTTTTTTTGAAAATAAAATGATAAATGCTTTATCAGCGTTTTTTATGCACTTCATTTTGTGACTGTTGTCTGTTATTGAACCCACCCGTTTACAGTAAGACTGACTGGTCTGCAGTTCCCTGTCTTCTCCCTGCTACCACTCTTGTGAAGCGGGATCACATGAGCCCTTCTCCAGTCTTCTGGGATCTCTCCTGTGCTCAAAGACTCACTAAACAGTTCTGATAATGGCTCTGCTATTTCCACCCTTAGCTCCTTTAGTACACTGGGATGTATGCCATCAGGTCCCATTGCCTTGTTCACCATGAGTTTATCGAGCTCTTGTAGAACCCTTTCTTTTGTGAAGGGACTAGTGCACACCTCCCTCCCCTCTGTGTCCATGGTGCTGAGCTGTGGGCCCTGCCCTTCCTTCTCTTCAGTAAATACTGAGCAGAAGTATCTATTTAGGATAGATGCTTTTACATGGTCCTCCTCCTCACACGGCCCCTTATCTCCTTTGATCTTAGCAATACCCCCTCTGGACTTTCTCCTTTAACTAATGTATCTATAGAAAGTCTTGCCACCTTCTTTTACTGTTTGTGCTAGTGTTTCCTCAGTTTGGGCCTTTGCCTACCTTACTGCCTTCCCTACTTCCCTCAGGGAAGTTTGATATGCCTCCTTATCTTCATCCTGCTGTGTTCCCTTATATTTCCTGAAGGCCAGCCTTTTGGTTCTGGCCTTTTCTGCTACTGATTTTGAGAACCAAAGTGGTTTCCTTCTTCTTTTGCACTTCCTTTTCTCTCTAACACAATGGGAAGCTGCTTCAAGTATTGCATCTTTAATGCTTGCCCACTTTGCCTGCATCAACTCACCTGCGCTTCTTTTTGCCAGGGCTAGCTTAACTCTGTTGGCCATCTTATCAAAGTCAGCTCCTCTGAAGTCCCATATTTTTCCCTTGGAATAGGATGATTTAGTTCTAGTGGCCAAACTGAACCATACCATGTGATGGTCACTGGCCCCCAGATGACCTTCTACCTGGAGATCTGTGATCCTTTACCTGTTAGTCAGTACTAGATCTAGGATAGCTCTGTCTCTTGTGGGTTGTTGTACCAGTTGTTTGAGGCCCTCCCCTGCAGGGAATCCACCATGTGTCTAGTTCTGGCAGATGTTCTTGCTGGTACTGACCAATCTGTATCTGGCATGTTGAAGTCTCCCATTATCAGAACCTGCCCTTTAGCTGTCATGTTTTGTATATCTTCTAACAGTAATGTGTCTATGTCCTCCCCTGGTCTGGGGGCCTGTAGACAACCCCAGTTGGTATGGCTGTCCCATTTCCTGTTTCTAAGGTGACCCACAGTTCTTCTGGCTCCTTATGTGTATTCTGAATTTCTGTAGCTTTGACATTTTCATTGACATACAGGGCCACTCCACCCCCCCTTTTTGCTCCTGCCTCATTAGCGTCTGAATGTTCAACGCTTAAGGGACCCAGACTTTTGACAGGAGATACTAGACCTAATCCCAGATATCATTAGAGACAATCAGAACCAGGAAACCTTAAGGTAGGCCTTCGAGGACTAATAATTAAAACTTCTGCTAAGAAGAAGAGGGAAAGGAGGTATACTGAGCTGCAAAATGAGTTAAATACCCTACACATGATGTTGGAGCAGGGAGACTACTCTATTAAGCCTGTCCTCCTGCGAGTTAAGCAGCAAATCCAAAAGTGCTTAGATCAAAAGGCACAGCATCAACGATCTTATCTTAAACATTATCATTATGAGGAGCCAGAAAACTTAGAGAACAAAAAGCTAGAACCGCAGTTTCCTCCCTTTATGATCCCAACACTAAAATTTTGCATACTCAGCCCTCCAAGATTAGGAAAATCTTCGCTGACTTTTATCAGCATTTATATGCCCAGGACAGCTCCCACTCTCTGGCTGAAATCTTGGCTTACTTGAACTCTCTTAACCTCTCAAACCTTACAATTTCCCAGGCCCAGCAGATTAATAGACCTATCTCTAGAGCTGAGGTAGATCGAGTGATCTTTAAAGCAAACACACTGAAAGCTCCTAGTCCTGATGACTACCCAGCCGAATTCTATAAGGCTTATAAGGACACTCTAACCCCTATCTTACTCCCAGCCATACAAGCAATTCAACAGGGAGAGGACCCCCCCCTTTCTTGGCAGTATGCCACCATTGCTGTGGTCCCCAAACCCTTCAAAGATCCAAAGCAGGCTTTATCTTATAGACCTATATCCATGTTAAATTTCGATTATAAGGTCTACATGGCCATATTAGCGCACAGATTTGAGGACTTAGTTCCCAACCTAGTGGACCCTGACCAAGTAGGTGTTATTAAGGGGTGCCAGGCTCATGACACGAGGCGTACTTTTCTATTACTTGAATATGCCACTAATGCTCCACCCGGTTGCTACTTCACTCCCTCAGTGCCCTACACTCCCCTGTGCCACAATCACTTTGGCGCCCGCTCTGCTTATTACCCTCAAGATAGTATCCTTGCCTATCATTCTTACTCTCCCCCTAAAACTAGTAAACAATTACTCTATCACTCACCCAAAGGATGCAGGCTACCCCAGCTCATTATTCTCTTGCTCCTTCTAGAATCCGGCGATATCCCCCCAAACCCTGGCCCTGCACTTGCCCATCCACCAGCCAGTGCCCACCCAGTCACAAATCCACTTTCACTACCAAATGGACTTAAAATCATCCACCTAAACATAAGAAGTCCTGTTCCCAAAATCTCCCTACTGCAACCCTTGGTCCATGCCTACGCCTCCGATATCATTGTGAACACTGAAACCTGGCTGTCCAAATCCATTCCTGACTATGCTATAGCTATCCCTGGCTTTACTATATCTAGACAAGGCAGGACTGGACAAGGTGACGGTGTGGCTATCTAAATCTCCTCTAACCTCCAGCCCTTCACAACCTCTGTCCAGTCATCACACAAGGCTCTCCTTTTAAAAATCTCCTATCCTCACACAGTCCCCATCCTCACCGCTGGAGATTACTGTCGCCCTGGTCAGCCACATTCCAACGTCACTGACTTGGTCTCTAAGCTCTCACTTGCCAATGGTGGTGAACTATTCATCCTGGGAGACCAAAATCTAAACTGGATGGCCCCATTGCTGTCTAATATCTGCTCCACTATCGAAACCATAAACCTCCATCAGCTGATTCTGGAACCCACTCGTCTAAACCTTAAAACACTAAACCACTCCCTGCTGGACCTGGTCCTCACCTCCCATCCCCAATGGGTAGTGGCCTCAGGTCTACTGCAAGACTCTATCAGTGACCACCACATGACCTTTGTAGTGCGGAAAATACATAGGCCTACACTCCCAGCTAAAACTATTCTCACTAGACCCTTTGCATCACTTAACCTGCAATCCTTGCTCCATGACCTCACACAAGCTGACTGGTCCCTCCCCTTATCACTGCAGCTTCAGCTGACAAGGCCCTACACTTCCGGCGTGCGCTACATGGTGCTAAGCTCACCTCTAAATTCTGGTTTGGATTTCTCCCCTCATATATCTCCTCCTCTCTTGGCACCCCTACCCACTCCCTCTATTCCCTGAGATCCCAGGCTGACACTTACCCTCTCAGTCCCCTGCAGAACCACTTCCTCTGGCCAAAAAGCCTTCTTCTACCACTTGCCTAAAATGTGGAATGCACTCCCTCCTCAAATTCACCACTCCTCCTCCCTTTGCTCCCTTATCTCTGCTCTACACGACTGCTCTACACAATTACCTTACACCTACCAGCACCTGCTTCTGACCCCGTCCTTGTATACCCGGCTCCCTCTCACTTTTTCTCTCCCTCTTGCTCTCCTCTTTCTCATCCCCCCAACCTACCTGCACTTATACTACCCCTTATAGACTAGCTCTTAAAAAGGGTGACAGGATCCTATGTGTTCACCCTTCTGCATCTGCATCACTAGTGTTCTGCCTGTAATGTATGCATGTCAACCTTGCATCCTATGCTTGGTCTCTGTACTGATACTATATGTATGCTGCTACTTTGAACTGCCATCACAGTAACTGCTGCAACAGCCTATATTGTACTCATTTGCCATGAACCTGTTTTGTAACTGTATGCATGTATTCACCATCTGTTATGTATGTATCTGAACTCGCACTCTGTACATGCCTCTCCCCATTCCCCCAGGACGTACTGTGAGACAAGCATTAAGTTGCTCAGTGCATCTTTCCTAGTGAAACAATTCAATAAATAAACTACCCGACTTATACCCTTTGTCACCTTAAGCCTTGATGCGGACAAGGCATTTGACAGGGTCGCCTAGACCTTTTTATGGGCGATCCTGTCCCACTTCAGCTTCCCGGTGGCCCTGGTGTCCCAGCTTCAAAAAATTCATCTCTCCCCTAAGGCTTATGTGAGCCTGGATGGTGCTCTCTCAGACCCTATTACCTCTTCTGAGGTACTAGACAGGGCTGCCCCCGCTCTACCTTGTTATCTGTATTATATTTGGAACCATTGGCCGCTGCGAGTCACCAGACTCAGCGGGTGGAGGGGGTCCCTACTGCAGGTACAGAATTCAAGCAGTCTCTGTTTGCAAATGACATATTACTCACCCTTACAAACCCCGGGTATTCAATCCCAGAAGTCAGGATACAACTTCATACTTTTGTGGCTCTGGCAGGATATAAAGTTAATGAACAGAAACCCGATGTTCTTCTATACAATTTCCACCAAACACCCCAATTAAAGCTATCCCACCCCCTAAAATGGAATAAAGTCACAATGAGATGTTTGGGGGTAAAACTGGCGACAAATCTAAAAGTCATTGACATCATAAACTATGAACCCCTTACCTCCCAATTGGCCCTGGATATGACCAGATGGTCCCACTACCCCTTAGGTTGTTTTAACTGCATAGAATCCATAAAGCAAAATGTTCTGCCCCAGGATCTGTTTTCCTGCAAAACATGCCTCAGGCCTCAACCAACACGTATTTCACAGCCTGGGATCATTTGATATCTAGATATATATGGGCTGGAAAGGCCCCATGGGTTCAATTTTCAGTCTTGCAGCTTTCAAGGGAGAGAGGGAGCGGTAATTTACCATGTTTCCAAAACTATCATAGGGCTGCACAACTACAAGTACTTGCAGGGTGGCTTAATCCCCTGTATTCAGCCTATTGGAAACAAATAAAGACAGTTTATAATGACTTGAGACATCTTCCTGAACTGCTCTTTGCTAACCCACTAGCATGCGGTTCCCTAAGTAAATACTCCTCCTATGCCAGGGAACCCATGAGGATCTGGATCTGGTTGCACACTCATTATTTCACCCAGCAGGAACAGCTTTTTATGAGGGCAATTCCCTCAGAAAGATCCTCCCCCCCCAACCTAGTGGGTGGTAGAACCCAGGCTTGGTGGACTAAGGGTTTAAAATATATACATCAAATGATGGGGCCTACTGGCTTATTCCCATTTACAGTCTTGCAAACATCATATGATCTTTTGCCCACTGAATTTCATGGATATATGCAGTTAAGATCATACTTGCTGAGATATGAAAACTCACTGGCGGACATAGCTGAAAAAGTCCCTACCATGGTCCAGCTACTAATACAGGATATTAAAGAGACCCTTCCTTCCCATGAAATTAGTGCCATCTATAATGCATTAAGTGAAAGGCCTCCTGAATCTACGGAAAGTCTGAGGATAATTTGGTCCAAGGAAATACAAATCGATATTTGAACTTTGGCTTGGGAGGGGTCAGCTGGTCCAGCCAAAAGGGTGGTCCAGGCCCCATATTGGAGGGAGTATATTTGGAAACTCAGGGCCTGATATTTTAGGACCCCCCTGCTAACTTCTGAATATTCTGAGGACCCATCGGGAGTCTGCTGGAGAGGGTGTGGGACTGGTCTTGTGGGACAGACCCATGTGCTGTGGTCATGTCCCCTGCTTCAGGGTTCTGGAAGGAGGTGATGGATGAGATACAGGAGGTTTATGATGTGGGAGCCCTCGGCCACCCTGTGTTCCTGTTAACATGTACCCTCTTTCACGGAACAAAGGTTGATAAAAACCATCTATAAGCAAACAATTCTGTTAGTGACTGTGGCTCATAAGGCAATTACACACATGTGGCTAACCACAACCATCCCCACCAAGCTGTCCTAGGTGAGAATTGTCCGGGAAATTTACTCCCTGTAGCACCTCTCGGCCAGCCTTTTAGATCAAAAAGAAGTATTTGAAATCCACTGGCGGAAGTGGGTTATCCACCATTTAGCTCATTATTCAGAGTTTGTACCCTGATGCCCATTATGAAATTTAGTACTTATTAAAGTGATGTGTGACACTCTTGCCTCATGCACCCCCCCAGGGAATTTCTGTATCTGTCTCCCTTTTTCTTTTCTCTCTCTTTCATTGATTGTGTGTATTTATCTGTCTATAATCATGATGCACTGCTTAGAATTCCACTTGTCTACATATAACTTCTATACTAGACCCTTGTTGGGTCAGGCTCAGGCCTATCTCTATTGGATGTATATGTACTGTCTGAATTGTAGTATGTTGTTGTGTCTATATAAATAAAGAATACATTTATAAAAATAAATAAATAAATAAAAGGGCTGGACCCAGTACTGAACCTTGCAGTACCTTGCTAGTAACCTCCCTTTCTGTGGAGTGGACTCCGTTTACTGTTACCCTCTGTGTCCTGTTGTCCAGCCAATTTTTTTAACCAGGCTACCACCCTGGGACCTACTCCCAGGCTGGTTAATTTGTTTATTAATTTTTTGTGTGGGACTGTGTCAAATGCCTTGCTAAAGTCTAGGTAGGCCATGTCTACAGCCCCTCTCTGGTCACCCAGTAAAAGAAATCTATTAGATACGTCTGACGTGACCTGCCCGCTGTGAATCCATGCTGCCTTGGGTCCTGTGCTCCGTTGGCCTCTAGGTACTCATCAATTCTTTCTTTCAGAAGTGATTCCATAATTTTCCCTACCACTGAGGTCAAACTAACAGGTCTGTAAATTCCTGCCTCTGCTCTGCTCCCACTTTTGTTAAGGGGAATCACATCCGCCCTCCTTCAGTCCTCGGGTACCACACCATCCTCCTGTGATTTGTTAAAAAGGGTAGTCAGTGGTGTCATTAGTTCTCCCCTTAGTTCTTTTAGAATTCTGGGGTAAATCCCATCAGGGCCCATTGCTTTGTCCACTTTCAGTTTTAGGAGTTCTTTCAGAACCCTTTCTGCTGTGACTGGACTAGTATCGACCCCCTATCCAGAGTGCTTCTATTGACTGGATTAGGTACCTCCCTCTATTCTTCTTTTGTGAATACTGAACAGATGTATTTGTTCAGTATCCCTGCTTTTTTCACTGTCACCCTCTGCCAGCCCACCCACCCTCCCTTCCCTTTATTATGCATCACTATCCCTCCCGTGGTCTTTCTTCGCTCCCTAATGTACTTATAAAAGGTTTTATCCCTCTTCTCAGCCTTTGCTATTCTGACTGTCTTCCCCATTTCCTTCTGCTTTAACTGGTACAGTTCTCTGTCCTGCTCCTGTTGGGTTTGCTTATACTTTCCGAATGCTATATTTTTCTCTCTAACCTTCCCCGCCACCTCTTTTGAGAACCATGTTTTTTTTTTTCCTTCATTTTGATTTATTTGCTTCACACAAAGGCTTGTTACCTCTGTGATGGCAGTTCTGATGTTTCGCCATTATTCCTCCACCCCTCCTTGCCTGTTTGCTAGTGCTTTTCTGAGACACTCTCCCATTTTGACAAAGTCAGCCCTCCTGAAGTCCAGTACCCTCATTTCTGCATGGCTTGACTCTACGGCTGTGTTTATCGTGAACCACACTGTTTGGCAGTCACCGTTACCCAGATGGGTACCCACTTCTAAATCTGAGATCCTCTCTCCGTCCCCATTTGAGAGTTCCAGGTCTAAGATGAAAAAATTACTCACCTGTAGTAATCTTGTTTCTTCCCAACGGGATCCACTAATATTATTACTTCTTGCAGTGCTCCTTTAAGCCAGCACTGCCCTAGAGCCAAATAGAATGTCATGCTAATGATGGAATCTTTAGCTCTTACATGCCATTCAAAAACTGCCCAGTGTAACTGCCTACATTTTAACCTCAGATTTCTTAGGAGCCTGCAAAGAGGCCATAATAACATCTAATTAGAATAGACAATAGGAAAAAAAGGCTCCAACTAGAGCAACTGGTAAATCATTAAACCACAGGGGAAAAGAAAAGGTTTCCCTTTTCTAAATGTCAGATTCACCCAGTAAGGAGAAGAAGACCTGCTTAAGCTATAAAACATTACTAAGAAGTGCCACCAGTTGGCATATCACTCCAAGTATTTATTCAACCAGCACTGGAGAGGTCTTTACTGATTCTGTCAGGGGAGGCAAGGGTGGGGAAGTAATAATATTAGTGGACCCCGTTAGAAGAAACAAGATTACTACAGGTGAGTAATAGTTCTTGTAACCCCAGGAATCCACAAATATTATTACTTCTTACAGGACTATGCAGCAGTACCTTAAAGAGATGGGTAAAGAATCTACTTAGGAAAAAGACTCTGCAGGACTGCTGTACCAAACTTGGCATCCCTCCTGAACTGGGTGTCCAGGCTATAATGCTTAGTGAAGGTGTGGACTGACCTCCAGGTAGCTGCTCTACAGATTTCCACCAATGGCACCTCTTGGGTAGCTGCAATAGTGGCAGCTGTGCCCCTTGAAGAATAGGCCCCGAGTCCAACAGGAGGTACCCTACCTGCTTTTGAGTACCAAAACTGAATACACTGAACTATCTATCCATCGAGAGATGGTTCTTTTTGAAGCAGGTGCACCCCTATCTACCTTGCCACAGGTGAGGAAAAGCTATTGTCTGTCCTGCCTATGGTCCTTGGTGTGAGTCATGTAATAACAAAGCCCTTTTTACATCCAGGCTGTGAAGCCTATGCTCCCCTGAGCTAGAGTGCTCTGTGAAGAAAACTGGCAAGGTGATAAGACTGGTTCAGGTGGAAGTCTGAGACCACTCTAGGGAGGAACTTCCTATTAGTTCTCAATACTACCTTGTCCCCGTGGCAGGAAATATATTCCTTTTCCACACAGAGGGCCTGCAGCTCACTTATCCTCCTGGCAGAAGTGACTGCCAACAGGAAGACTACCTTCCAAGTAACAAACTTATGATCTGCAGAGACCATGGGCTCAAAGGGAGGAAGCGTAAGCTGAGCAATGCAAATATTCAGGTCCCAAGCTGGCACTGGTTCCCTGTGAGGGGGAAACAGGTGAGACAGTCCCTTGAAGAACCTTCTGGAGATAGGGTTTGATGCTAAGGAGGTGTCCTTTCCAGCAGAAATGTATGCTGACACAGAAGCCAGGTGCACTTTCAGGGTTGAATGCTGCAGACCTTGGGAACACTGGTGAGTCAAATAGTCCAGCAAGGTTGGAATATCAACTTGAGCTGGGGCTACACCCTTATCTCCACACCATACAGACAACCTTTTGCATTTCGAAGCATAGGTTTTCTTAGTAGAAGGTTTTCTATACTTTCTGAGGACCTCCAGGACCCCTTCAGAGTTGCCATCCTGCATATTCTAAGTCCTCAAGAGCCATGCCTTGAGTCTAAGAGACCTGAGATTGGGGTACATGACCCTTCCTTGGAAGGAGGTCAGTAAGTTGTACCTTTGTGGGAGGTGACTCGATTTGGCCACAGACACAGAGAGCAGGAGGGAGTACCAAGGCTGTCTGGCCCAGTCTGGGGCTACAAGTATCACTGAAGCTGGCTGTGATCTGAGCTTGATGGGCACCCTGAGTGTCAGGGGAAAAGAGGGGGAGGCATAAAGGTGCCCCTGTCCAATCCAGGATGAGGGCATCCAGGGGAATTGTTCCCTTGGCGGGGGCCCTGCAACAATACAGAGGCAGGTGGTGGTTTTGTTGGGATGTAAAAAGATCTATCTCTGGAGTGCCCCACCTCCTGAATATACAGGTTACTCACCTGTAACAGGAGTTCTAGGAATGGTATATATTGTTCATCCACACTGTCTGGCAGGTTCCTTGCTGCTTTAAATCTTGCCAGAAGGTCTTCAAGCTGGCTCCTCC
Organism: Neoceratodus forsteri; assembly: GCA_016271365.2. Lineage (NCBI taxonomy): Eukaryota > Metazoa > Chordata > Ceratodontiformes > Ceratodontidae > Neoceratodus > Neoceratodus forsteri. The sequence continues at coordinate 367,838,057 of CM028132.1, read as the reverse complement.
CACCCACCCGGGTAGTAAAACTCTCGGCTCCGCCCCATGACGCCAGATCTAGCCCGCTGGAAGCCAGGTTGTACATCGGCCGGGAGGTCGGGTGGAATGTAGGATGAACAATATATACCATTCCTAGAACTCCTGTTACAGGAGTAACCTGTATTTCTAGGGACATGGATATGTTGTTCATCCATACTGTCTGGCAGACTCCTAGCAGTTCCGGGAGGAGGGAGGCAAGGCCACCCCTCATTAGGGAATAGAGACTGAGAACCGAGGCCCTCAAACCAGCATCCGGCATGACTCAAGGTCGATGTGGTAGTGGGTAATAAAGGTATGTGCCGACTTCCAGGTAGCAGCCGGCAGATATCCTGGATGGGGCGTCCTGGAAGCAGCTACCGATGCAGCGATGCAGTGAAGTAGAATGAGCTTTTATCCTCTGAGGCTCCATGCCCGCCAACCTATAGAGAGAACTATGCAGGAGGTGACCCACCTGCTTATCGTCCGCTTGGCTGCAGGTCTGCCAGGTGCGGCTTCAGCGTAGGTGACAAACAGCTGGCGAACCTCTCCCGAACTTCAGCCGTCCGCTCTTTATAATAGCGAGCGCCTTCTAGGGTCAAAGTATGGAGCCTATATTTGGCCTCCAGGTGTGACTGGGGTAGAACACCGCAGAGTCAATACCTGGTTAAGGTGAAACTCCGACACCACCTTCGGAAGGAACTTCGGGTGAGGGCGCAGGACAACCTTGTCCTTGTGGAAGACCAAATAAGGAGACTCAATGGAAAGCGCCTGGAGCTCTCCCATCCTTCTGGCTGACGTGATAGCCACCAAGAAGGTGGTCTTCCACGACAGGTGGGAAATATCGCACCTGTGCATTGGTTCGAATGGCTTGCCCATGAGCTTGGCCAATACCAGCTGTAGATCCCACGGAGGTAGAGGTTCTTGCACTGGAGGGTAAATGTGATCAAAGCCTTTGAAAAAGCGCCAGACCACCTTCTCCTGCGTCACCGACTGCTTCCCGGCCTGCGCCCGGTAAGCAGAGATAGCTGCCAGGTGCACCTTAAGGGTCGTCGACCGAAGCCCTTGCTGAGAAAGGGACCACAGGTAGTCCAGAATGCTTGCCAAGGGACAGGCGGAAGGGTCCAAGACCTTCCCCTGACACCAAATGGAGAATCTCTTCCATTTGAAGGCATAGCATTTCCTGTTCGACTCCTTACGGGACGCCTCAACGATGCTGAGGACCTCGTCGGAAAGACCCAAGGCCTGGAACTCTAGCCGATTAGGAACCAGGCCATCAGGTGCAGGGATTGAAGGTCCGGATGGAATACCTTCCCCTGGTTGACTGAGATCAGGTCTGGGTGGGCTGGAAGCCGCCTCGGGAGCCTGGAGCTGAGACTGAGGAGATCTGGATACCAGAACTGGCGGGGCCAATCTGGGGCTACCAGAATCACCTCGCCTTGTCCTCCTCGCCTTGAGAAGCACCTTGTGGGTCAAGGGAAATGGGGAAAGGTGTAGAAGAGGCCCGGGTCCACGGCCTCGAAGGCATCCCTGCAGCGAGCCCCTGCTGAGGGGGCAAGCATGGAACAGTCTCAGCTCGCATTCTCCTGAAGCAAACAGGTCCACCTGAGGCGTGCCCCAGTGGGAAAACAGATCTTGTACTACCTCCGGCAGGAGAGACCACTCGTGAGATGCAGCCCCTATCCGGCTTAGGGCATCAGCCAGGGTGTTGGAGGCTCCTGCCACGTGAATGGCTAGGAGATCCGCCTCCAGGCTGCGCACGAGGGAACAAATGTGGAGAGCTTCCTTGCATAACAGCATGGAGCGCGGCCCCACCCTGGCGGTTCAGGTAGTACATGGTCGTGGTATTGTCCATCTGGACCTGAACCACTTGACCCCGTAGAAATGGAGCGAAGGCGGTGAGAGCTAGACGGACCGCTCGAGCTCCAGCAGGTTGATATGGCATTGGGACTCCCGAGGGGACCAGAGGCCGTGCGCTCTGTGCTCCCCCAGTTGGGCACCCCAACCCATCAGAGATGCATTGGTCGATAGAGAGACCATCGGCTCGGGGCGGACGAATGGGATGCCCTCCTGCAGATGTGCCGGAACGGTCCACCACTGGAGACCGTTCCACATCTCCTGGGTCATTGTTATGGAGTGGTCCAACGGATCGCAGCGTTGTGACCACTGGCTGACCAGTCCCCATAGAAGGGGGCGCATGTACCAATGGGCCCAATGGACCATGCTGGTGCAGGCTGCCATGAGGCCCAGGAGATGCAGGAAGTCCTGGGCAGGGCGCAATTGCCTCACCAGAAATGATTGGGCAAAGGAGGAAAGAACCTCGGCCCTGTCCGCCAGGAGCCGAGCTCTGGCTCGAAGAGAGTCGAGCTCTGCCCCAATGAAGAGTATCACCTGCTTTGGCACGAGTTCCGACTTGGCCTCATTGATAAGGAGGCCAATCTGAGAGCAAACCTGGAGGGCCAGATCTCTGGACCGCTCCACCTCCACTCTAGAGGGGGCTGCAATCAGCCAGTCGTCCAGGAAGGGGTACACCCGGACCCTTCGGCGCCGCAGGAATGCTGTCACCACTGCCATGCATTTGGTGAAGACCCTGGGAGCTCGAGAGAGGCCGAAGGGCATGGCCCGGAACTCGTAAAGGGATCCCTTTGCTCTGAAGTGGAGGAATCTCTGATGAGATGGACGGATCGAGACGTGAAAGAACGCGTCCTAGAGGTCCAGGGAACAGAACCACATGCCTCGTTCCAAGGATGGGATTATCTGAGCCAGAGTGACCATCCTGAAGGTCCGAGACCTTAGGAACCTGTTCAGGTCATGCAGGTTGAGGATGGGGCGCCAGCCCCCCATCCGTTTTGGGACCAGGAAATACCTGGACACAAACCTCGGGTCTGGAGGAGGATCTGTCACCTTCCTGATCACCTCTTTTTCGAGGAGCAGGGCAATATCGGCTTAGCGGGCCGACAGTGAGGCTGCGGACCCCGTGGCCCCCCGAGGGGCGACGGCTCGAAAGGGTGGGGCCTGCTCGAACTCCAGAGGCAGGCCCTTTCCTACCACCTCCAACACCCAGCGGTCCGTGGTGATAGCGGACCAGGCGGAAAGGAAGTGGTGGAGCTGTCCCCCCATGGGGGGAACCCAGGGGGGAGTGACGAGGTTGGGGGCGGCACCCCTCAACCCGTCACTGGGCAGGCTTGGAAGAGGGACCGGCCAAGGGACCTCCTGGGCCTTTACCTCCTTGCTTCCTGTTGGAGGAAGCCGCGGGCTTGGGTTTGGGAAGCCAAGCGCGAGCCTGCTGGCCCTGTTGCCGGTGCTGTTGGGCCAGTCGTGCTGCAGGGGCCGAAGGATGTAAGGACTTATGCTGTTGTTGACGGTGGCCTTTGCCCCTCTGGGCGGACGTAACCAAGTCCAGAGTGGCATTGGACTTTTCGATCCGCTGGAGGCGTTCCTCCACTCCAGGGCCGAAGAGGTCACTCCCCAAGAAGGGGACGTCCGCCAACTTGTGCTGGGTATCCGCCGTGAAGGTGGATATCCTCAGCCAAGCCCTGCGACGCATAGCCACCGCGGCCGCTACTGACCTGGCACAGGAATCACCTATGTCCAGAGCAGTCTGAAGCTGCTGCTTCGCCACCGCCCTACCCTGGTCCCAGACCTGATGGACCGTGGTCTGCAGGTCGACCAGAAGATGAGGGACAACCTCATCCAGGGAGCCCATGAGGGTGTGGGAGAAGTGTGCCATCAGCACGGCCGAGCTGGCCTGTCGGAGGCCGAGGGAGGACGCAGCATACACCTTGCGCCTGGCAAAGTCCAGCTTTTTGGACTCTTTGTCGGGGGGCTTATCCATGTCCCAAGCATTTCCGGAACACCAGAAGACGCTGTTGGTGACTAACCCCTCGGCAGAGGGGTGCTCCGAGAAACCGGGCAAAGAGCCTGTAGGGACTGCATACTTCCTGCCCATCCTGGCCGAGGTTGCAGGACAGGAAGAGACCGCTGCCAAAGCTCCAAGCTGGGCCGACAATGGCCTCAGCCACTGGAAAGACCTCCGTTGGGGAATCCCCTTGGTCCAGTATCTCTGTCAGGGGATACTTGGCCCGTTTGGACATGGGCTCGAGCTGCATCCCGGTGGACTCCGAGATGAGTCGAAGCAGACCCAAGAAGGACGATGGGCTATCGTCCAGTGACTGGCCCCCGGAGGACTCCAGGTCAACCTGCCTGGAGAACAGGGAGGAATTGTCATCGGATTCCGAAGAGTCTGCGAAGAGCTGCCTCGGCCCTGAGCCACCCTCCACCTGCCGAGGATGGTTGGGAGTGAGGGTGACCGACAATCTGTGGGGCAGGCCGTGACCCGACCGACAATCCTTGGTCGGTGCCCCAGACTTTGGTTGTGGAGGCGGAGGTTCCACCACAATCGGTGGAGCAGCCGATTTCAGCTGAACAACCGGCCCTGGAACGGGCATCTCGACTGGGGCGAGCAGTTGCTTCGGTCGTTCGGCCGACAGCCACTTGATGGCCGGGGGCTGAACCGGAGTCGGTTTAGTCCCTGACAACAGTAACTGCTGCTACATAAGCTCCTCGTAATGTCGACATTATTTACGTCGAAGCCTCTCCTCATCCGAGGAACAGTGTCGCCGCTTACTTTGGTACCAAGACGCTGATGTTGGAGGGAACGGCTTGACCGAGATGAAGTCCGAGACCAAGACCCTTGGGGGGACCGAGGGCAGGTCTGGGAAGGGGCCGGGGACACCCGCTCTTCCCTCGGCTTGGACACTTTATCTGGGGATTGCGGCCCCGAAGGTACAGGCAGAATCTTGGTCTCCACCGGGGGAACCAGTGAAGGAGGGTTGTCAGCTTCACCAGTCGACAGGCCGTCCAATGGGTCGAGAACAATCTCGACTGCGTCGACGGGAGTCTCGGCCGGCCGGCCTGACGGGGACACTGTGAAGCCAGCGGCCTGAGACGCAACTTCGACCGAAGTCAACGGTTGGCTGTCCAGGGAAGGAGACCTCTCCCGTTCCCACGAACGCCGACGGTGGGACTTACCCTTCGACTTCTTTTTGGGCCGAGAAGAATGTCCCGAAGGCCCCTCTCCCTTCTTGGAAAGGGACTGACAAAGCTCCTTGAATGAAGCCGTGTACGAGATACTCAGACACAGTGGCATAAATGCCGCGGCCGAGGAGGAGGAAGATGCAGCCTGGGCCGCCTCCTCCTCGAGGGCGATCATCTGCTCGAGCTGCTCGGCTGAGCCAGCCGCCGCGGACACCGCCCAACGAGCCTCTTTTGATTTTACCGGCGGGTAACGCTTCTCCGGGTGCCCGAGCTTCAATCGGGCAGCACGGTCTTCCAGGACGGTGGCCGGAAAAGAGCGGCACAACTCGCAGGCCTGCGGGTCGTGGTCTAGGCCTAGGCAGTAGACGCACGTGGAGTGCAGATCCATCCTGACATCTTCTGCCCGCAAGAGCATCCAAAGTCGAATCGATTTGTCCATCGCGACCGCGAGGGATGATGAAGACCAAAGTTTAGAAAACTTCAAAACTAGTTTTGGACGAACCGAAGAGTTAGGATCCAGTCTAAAACGCAGAGCGCTAAGGAGGGAACCTGAGCTTTCAAGTGGTAAGGAAGATCTGGCGTCATGGGGTGGAGCCGAGAGTTTTACCACCCGGGTGGGTGGGAGGAGCCAGCTTGAAGACCTTCTGGCAAGATTTAAAGTGGCAAGGAACCTGCCGGACAGTGTGGATGAACAACATATCCATGTCCCTAGAAAGGACGTTCACCACCTGCTTGTTCAGTGTCCATTCATGATGGGCCTGGTTTATCCTGCTCAAGGCATCTGCCAGGGTGCTGTCCTTGCCAGGCAGATGGATCGACTGTAGGGAGGTGTTTAGAGAGTAAGCAAGGGTCCATATCTTCATTGCCTTTGTACAAAGTGGGGGTAGACCTTGTCCCTCCCTGCTTGTTGACGTAGTATATTGTCTTGGTATTGTCTGGTCCAACTTGTACCACCTTTCCCAGGATTAGATGTGAGAAGAGAAGGCCTGAAGGGCCAGGTAAACTGCTATGAGCTTTAGCAGATTTATATTCTGGAGGGAATCTGCACTCTCCCAAGTGCCATGAATGGTGTGCTCCCCAAAGTGAGCACCCCACTCTAACAGGGAAGAAAAAATTACTCACCTTAGTAATGTTGTTTCTTCTAATGGAGTCTTGCTGTATTCTGACAATAGCAGTGAGTCCCAACCTTCAAACTACCCTGGAGATGAAAGAGTTAACTTTCCATGCCAGGCATGGAACACGCTGAGCTCGAGCTCGGTTGAGACTCTGTCTGTTGCTGTTCAAACTCAAACCGTCAGATCTTTACGAGCTAAACTCACTGAGGTCCTGTGTGGAAGCTGTAAACCTACACTAGCCAACTGGCTACTAACATAAAAACAGATTTTTTGGTCCCAAAAACAAAGACTCAAGTCAGGAGACACAAAAATGAAATAAACATAACACCACTCACCCAAAAGAAGGTGATAACAAAAGTTGAGGCACCTCCTGAGTGCCAACACTGCCACTGCCCACCCACATCCCAAAAACAGAGGTTCTGAGAGGGGATGGCGGGGGGGAAGTCAGAATACAGCAAGACTCCATTGGAAGAAACAACATCACTAAGGTGAGTAATTTTTTCTTCAAACAACATGAAATCTTGCTGTATTCTGACAATAGCAGACTACCAAGCAGTACCTCCATGGAGGAGGGACAGAACCTACTTAGGAAATAGGCTCTGAAGCACAGCTGTGCCAAACCGAGCATCATTCCTAGCCTGGATATCCAGGGAGTAATGCTTGGTAAATGTGTGAACTGTTTTTCAGGTAGCTGTTTGACATATCTCTAAGATAGGAATATCCGTGGCAGCAGCCAGGGAAGCAGCTGTACCTCTGGTAGAGTGAGCCCTCAGGCCTGAGGGTGGAACCTTACCTAATTTTTCATAGCAAAATTGGATGCAAGAGACAATCCACCTGGCACTGGATCTTTTAGTGGCAGGGTTTCTTTACCAACCTCACCATAAGTGAGGAACAGTTGGAGGGAGTCAAACCTGTGACCCTTGGTACGTTCTATATAGTAGCTAAGGGCTCTTTTCACATCTAGACTGTGCAGCCTCCTCTCACCAGAGGAAGAATGGTCAGTGAAGTACACAGGAAGAGACATAGATTGGTTAAGGTGGAAGTCTGAAACCACCTTAGGCAAAAACTTCCTGTTAGTCCTTAGGACCACCTTATCCCTATGGAAGGAAATAAAGTCAGGCTCCACTGACAGGGCTTGTAGCTCACTTATGCACCTGGCAGAAGTGATGGCCACCAGAAAATACGGGTTACTCACCTGTAACAGGTGTTCTAGGAATGGTATATGTTGTTCATCCACATTGTCTGGCAGGTATCCTTGCCGCTTTAAATCTTGCCGGAAGGTCTTCAAGCTGGCTCCTCCCACCCACCTGGGTGGTAAAACTCTCGGCTCCGCCCCATGACGCCAGATCTGGCCCGCTGGAAGCTCAGGTTGTGCATCGGGCCGGGAGGTCGAGGGAATGTAGGATGAACAACATATACCATTCCTAGAACTCCCGTTACAGGTGAGTAACCTGTATTTCTAGGGACATGGATATGTTGTTCATCCACACTGTCTGGCAGACTCCTAGCAGTTCTCTGGGAGGAGGAGGCAAGGAGCACACCCCTACTTAGGGAATAGAGACTGAGAACCGAGGCCCCAAAACCAGCATCCCGCGTGACTCAAGGTCGATGTGGTAATGGGTGATGAAGGTGTGTGCTGACTTCCAGGTAGCAGCCCTGCAGATTTCCTGGATAGGGACGCCCTGGAAGTGAGCCACTGATGCAGCAGTATGGCGGGTAGACTAGAGCTCTTATCCTCTGGGAGGCTCCATGCCCGCCAACTTATAGCAGAGATCTATGCAGGAGGTGACCCACCTGCCTATCGTCCACTTGGCTGCAGGTCTGCCAGGTGCGGCTTCAGCGTAGGTGACAAACAGCTGGCGTAACCTCTCCCAATTTCAGCTGCACTCCTTATAGTAAGTGAGCGCCTCCTAGGGTCCAGAGTATGGAGCCTATATCGTCTCCGAGGTGTGATTGGGTATAACACCGCAGAGTCAACACCTGGTTAAGGTGAAACTCCACCACCTTCTCGAAGGAATTTCGGTGGGGGAAGCAGGACAACCTTGTCCCTGTGAAGACCAGGTAAGGGAGACTCGATGCAGAGTGCCTGGAGCTCTCCCATCCTTCTGGCTGATGTGATAGCCACCAAGAAGGCGGTCTTTCATGACAGGTGAGAGAGTTCACACCTGTGCATTGTCTGAATGGCTTGCCCATGAGCTTTGCCAGTACCAGCAGTAGATCCCAATGGAGGTGGAGGTTCTCACTGGAGGGAAATGTGATCAAGGCCTTGAAAAAGCGCCAGACCACCTTCTTCTGCGCCATCGACTGCTTCCCCGGCCTGCGCCTGTAAGCAGAGATGGCTGCCAGGTGCACCTTAAGGGTCGCCGACCAAGCCCTTGCTGGAGAAAGGGACCAAAGGTAGTCCAATATGCTCGAAGGAACAGGAGGAAGGGTCCAGGCCTTGCTTCGACACCAAATGGAAAAATCTTTTCCATTTGAAGGCGAGATTTTCTGGTCAACTCCTGCGGGACTTCAACCACGCTTGAGGACCTCGTCGAAAGACCCAAGGCCCGGAACTCTAGCCGCTAGGAACCAGGCCGTCAGGTGCAGGGATTGAAGGTCCAGATGGAATACCTTCCCTGATTGACTGAGAGCAGGTCCGGCCGAGCTGGAAGCTGCCTCGGGAGCCTGGAGCTGAGGCTGAGGAGATCTGGGTACCAGTACTGGCGGGCCAGTCTGGGGCTATCAGAATCACCTGCACCTTGTCCCTCCTTGCTTTGAGCAGCACTTGTGCATCAAGGGAACGGGGAAAGAAGCGAGAAGAGGCCCTGGGTCCACGGCCCCGAGAAGGCATCCCGCAGCGAACCCTGCTGAGGGGGCGGGCATGGAACAGCCTCAGCTCAGCATTCTCCCTGGAGGCAAACAGGTCCACCTGAGGCGGGCCCCAATGGGAGAATAGATCTTGTACTACCTCCGGCAGGAGAGACCACTCGTGGGACGCAGCCCCTATCCGCTTGAGGCATCGGCCAGGGTGTTGGAGGCTCCTGCCACGTGAATGGCTAGGAGATCCGCCCAGGCTGCGCATTTGAAAGTGACCAGATGCGAGAGCTTCTGCATAGAAGCCTGCAGGGCGCCCCGCCTGGCGGTTTAGATAGTACATGGTCGTGGTATTGTCCGGCCTGACCCGGACCACTTGACCTCAAGAAACGGAGCAAAGGCGGTGAGAGCTAGAGCGGACCGCCGGAGCTCCAGCAGGTTGATGTGGTATCGACTCTCGCTGGGACCAGAGGCTGCGGCGCCGGTGTTCCCCCAGATGGGCACCCCAACCCATCAGAGAGGCATCGCGTCGATAGAGACCGTCGGCTTTAGGCGGACAAACGGGATGCCCTCCTGCAGATGAACTGGAACGGTCCACCACTGGAGAGCGCCCACATCCCCTAGGTCACCGGCACCAGCTGGTCCAATGGATCGCAGCGTTGGGCCACTGGCTGGCCAGCCCCACTGAAGGGGCGATGTTCCAGCGGGCCCAACGGACCACGCCTGGTACAGGCCGCCATGAGACCCAGGAGGCCGGTGGAAGTCCCGGCAGGGAGGGCCAAATTGCCCAACCAGAAATGATTGGGCAAAGGAGGAAAGAACTCAACCCTGTCCGCCAGGAGCCATGCCCTGGCTCAAGAGAGTCAAGCTCTGCCCGATGAAAAGAATCACCTGCTTCGCCCGAGTTCCGACTTGGCCTCGTTGATGAGGAGGCCGACCTGAGAGCAAACCTGGAGGGCCAGATCTCTGGACCGGCCTCCACCTCCTGTCTGAGGCTATCATCAGCCAATCGTCCAGGTAAGGGTAACCTGGACCCTCGGCACCGCAGGGAATGCTGTCACCACTGCCATGCATTTGGTGAAGACCCTGGAGCTGGAGATAAGCCAAGGGCATGGCTTGAACTCAAAAGGGATCCCTCCGCCAAAGCGAAGGAACTCTGATGTAACGGACGGATAGACGGAAAGAACGGCCCTGCAGGTCCAGAGAGCAGAACCACATGCCGTGTTCCAAGGATGGTGTTATTCTGAGCCAGAGTGACCATCCTGAAGGTTCGAGGACCTTAAGAACTTGTTTAGGTCGTGTAGGTTTGAGAATGGGGCACCAGCCCCCGCCTGTTTCTGGAACCAGGAAGTACCTGGACACGAACTCCGGTTTGAGGGAGTGGGTCCGCCACCTCTCATCATCTCCTTCTCGAGAGGAGAGCGGCGTCGGGTTCAAGCAGCTGACAGCGAGGCTTCTGACCTGAGGCCCCCGAGGTGCGACAGCTCTCAAGGGCTGGGCCTGCTCAACTCAGGGCAGGCCCTTTCCCAACACCCACCGGTCTGTGGTGATAGCGGACCAGGCGGAAAGAAAGTGTGGCTGCCCCAGAGGGCTACCTGGTGACGTGGCAGTTGGAGCGACACCTCAACCTGTCACTGGGCAGGCTTGGAGGAAGGACTGCCGAGGGACCTCCAGGCCTTTTACCTCCTGCTTCCTGGAGGAGGAAGCCGCTGGCTTAGGTTTGGGACGCCAAGCGAGCCTGCTGGCCTGATGCTGCTGGGCCGGACGTGCCGTGAGCGCAGACGGACGAAAGGGCTTGGGTTGAGGTCTGCGGCCCTTGTCCCTCTGAGCCGATGAGACCGAGTCCAAAGTGGCATTGGACTTTTCGATCCTCTGGAGGTGGCCTTCCACTCCAGGGCCGAAGAGGTCGGTCCCAGGAAGGGACATCCGCCAATTTGTGCTGGGTATCCGCTGAAGGTGGATATCCTCAGCCATGCCCAACGGCGCATAGCCACTGGGCTCGACTGACCTGGCGCAGAGTCTCCAATGTCCAGAGCAGTCTGAAGTTGTTGCTGGCCACCGCCTCTGCCCTAGTCCCGCACCTGCCTAACCATGGTCTGCAGGTCAGCGGGAGATGAGGACCACCGTCCAGGAGCCCAACAGGGCATGGGAGAATGTGCCACAAGCACGCCGAGCTGGCCTGGCGAAGGCCAAGGGAGGACGAAGCGTAGACTTTAGCCGGCATAGTCCAATTTCTTGGACTCCTTGTCGGGAGGTTTGTCCACGTCCCTAGCGTTTCCAGCACACCAGAAAACGCTGTCGGTAACTAAACCCTCAGCTGTGGGATGTTCCGAGAAACCGGACAGGGAACCGGTAGGGACCGCATACTTCCTGGCCATCCTGGCCGAAGGCACAGGGCAGGAAGCAGGGCGCTGCCAGAGCTCCAAGGCCGGGCCCACAATGGCCTCGGCCACAGGAAAGGCCTCTGTAGGGGAATCCCCTCGGTCCAATATCTCCGTGAGGGATACTTGGCCCATGGATACAGGCTCGAGCTGCATCCCGTGGACTCGAGATGAGCCTGAGCAAACCCAGGAAGGACGAAGGGCTGTCGTCCAGTGACTGACCTCCAGAGGACTCCAAGTCCACTCGCCTGGAGAAAAGGAGGAATCGTCAGCCGGACTCCAGAAGAGTCCGCAAAGACTGCTCAGGCCTGAGCCACCTCCAGCTGCCGAGGCGATCGGGAGTGAGGTGACCGGCAGCCTATGGGGCAGACCCTGAGCCGACCGAGAGTTCTTGGTCGGAGCCCCAAACAGCGACTGTGGAGGCGGAGGTTCCACGGAATCGGTGGAGCAGCTGGTTGGACGAACAACCGGCCTGAGAACAGGCTCCTCGGGTAAGGCGAGGGGTTGTTTGGCCGCTCGATGACAACCACTTAATGGCCGGGAAGGCGGCGAGCGTCGGCTGGTTCAGGAAGGAGCTTTAGACATGAGGGTCCTCGTATAGATTGGCGTAACTACGTTGAAGCCTCCCCTCATCCGAGGAGGAGGAGGCGAAGACCGCGGCAGCTTACCATGGTGCCGAGACCAAGACCACCTATGACGGCAGGATCGCTAGACCGCGAAGAAGTCCGAGACCGAGAACCTCGGCCTTTCCGAGGACGGTGCGGGGAGGGGACGGGTGGAACCGGCTCCTCCCTCGGCTCGGAGGGTTCACCCGAGGGCTCCGGAACCGGAGGCACTGGCAAGCCCGCGGGATCCTCAACTCCCACCGGGGGAACCGGTGAGAGAGGATTTTCGGCTTTGCTGGTCGACAACCCGTCCAACGGGTCGAGAAAGATCTCGACTGCGTCGACGGGAGTCTCGGTCAACTGACCTGACGGGGACACCGTGAGACCAGTGGCCGGAGCCGAACGATCGACCGAAGTCGATGGCCGACAACTCGGGGAGAGGGACCTTTCCCGCTCCCAAGAGCGTCGACGGAGGGACTTACCCTTTCTTTTTGGACCGAGAAGAAGGTCCAGCAGGCGCTGGGTCCTCTCCCTTAGTGAGAGGGACAGACAAAGCTCCTTAAAGGAAGTTGTATAAGAGGAACCCAGGAGAGCGGGATAAATCGCCGCGAGCCGAGGAAGATGCAGCCAGCGCGCCTCCTCGAGGGCGATCATCTGCTCTAGCTGATCCGAGCACTACGTCATGAAACCGCCGACCGGGCCTCTTTTGACTTCACCGGAGGAAAACGTTTCTCAGGGCGCCCCAATTGTAAACGGGCAGCACGGTCTTCGAGGACGTAGGCTGAGAAGGAAGAGCACAGGTCGCAAGCCTGCGGGTCGTGCTCAAGGCCTAAACAGTAGACACACGTGGAGTGCGGATTCGTCCGAGACATCTTCTGCCCGCAAGGGCACCTCAGAAAACCGGGAGTCGATTTGTCCATCGCAGCCGTGAGGGATAGAAGACCGAAGTCTATAATGCAAAAAACTTTTAAATTCGGAAAACCGAAGAATTAGGAACCAGTCTTATACGCAGAGCGTTAAGGAGGGAACCTGAGCTTCCAAGCGGTAAGGAAGATCTGGCGTCATGGGGCGGAGCCGAGAGTTTTACCACCCGGGTGGGTGGGAGGAGCCAGCTTGAAGACCTTCCGGCAAGATTTAAAGCGGCAAGGATACCTGCCAGACAGTGTGGATGAACAACATATCCATGTCCCTAGAACACAGTTTTCCAAGTCAAGTACTTAAGCTCTGCTGAGGACAAAGGCTCAAAAGGGGGTTGCATAAACTGAGCAATGCAAACGTTAAGATCCCAAGCAGGGGCAGGGTCCCTGAATGGAGGATTAGTATAGAAGCAATCCTTGAAAACTTGGAGAAAACAGGGTAAGCTGAAAGAAAGAGGGCTTACCTGCTGGAAATGAAAGCAGAAACAGCTGCCAGATGCACCCTTAGTGTAGCTGGTCTGAGTCCCAAGCTATTCAGATGGACCATATAGTCAAGGACTGTGGGCAGATCAGCAGACTCTGGGGAAACATGCTTCCCAGAGCACCATATGGAAAATCTTTTCCACTTGGAATTATAAGTAGTTCTGCTGGAAGGCTTCCTAGAAGCCTTTAAAATATCCATAACACCTTGGGAGAGGTGTAAATCAGCAAACTCTAACTCTTCAAGAGCCAGGCCTTGAGATTGAGAGATTTGAGATTCGGGTACCAAACCCTCCCCTGAGCACAGGTTAACAGGTTGCAATTCCTGGGAAGAGCCAGGGGAAGATGGACTGTTAAGGACAATAGGAGAGGATACCAGGGCTGTCTGGCCCAGTCTGGAGCAATCAGGATCACTTTGCAGGGTTGAGACCTGATTTTGACTAGCACTTTGAACAGGAGAGGGAAGGGGAAAGCATACAGGAACTTCCCTTCCCAACTGAGAACTAAGGCATCCAGGGGGACTGAGCCCAACACTGGGGGCCTGCAGCAAAAAAGGGGAAGCTGGTGATTGTCTGGGGCTGCAAAAAGATCTATCTGTGGGGTGCCCCATCTGGAGAATATCACCTCCAAGATCAGGGGATCCAGTGACCATTCGTGATGGCCCCAAGATATCCTGCTGAGAGCATCCGCCAGGACATTGTCCTTGCCTGGGAGGTGTACTGCTGTGAGGGAGGTGTTCAGGGAATAAGCCAGAGACCACAACTTCATTGCTTCTGTGCACAAGGCAGTAGACCAAGTGCCTCCTTGCTTGTTGATGTACCACATTGTGGTGGCATTGTCTGTTCTGATCTGAATAACTTTGTTCTGAACAGACTTGGAAAAAGCTTGAAGTGCTAGAAATATTGCTCTGAGTTCCAACAGATTGATGTGAAGCAGAGATTCCTGAGGGGACCACAACCCCTGGGTGGTCAAGTGCATCAAGTGAGACCCCCACCCAAGAGAGGCATCTGTAGTAAGGATTAAAGAGTGAGACTGAGTGACAAAGGGAACTTCTTGTCTTAGATTGTTCTGATCCTGCCACCACTGCAAGGCCTGGATCAGGGTTCGAGTCACTGGGATCAGTTGGTCAGAGGGTCCTTCTTCTGAGACCAAAAGGCTCTCAAATGGAACTGAATGTCCCTCATCTGAAATCTTGCTCCCTGCACTGCTGTAGAAGCAGCCATGTGCCCCAGGAGCTGCAGAAAATGCCTTGCTGGTCGAGAGACCTGTAGGGTGAATGAGGAGGCCAGTGTGATAAGGGTCCTTGTCCTGTTCAGGGGAAGGAAGGCTCTGGCCTTTTCTGTATCTAGCTCTGCGCCTATGAAGGTGGGGAGCTGAACAGGCTCTAGAACTGACTTTGAAAGATTCAGAAGGAAACCCAGAGAGGTGAGCAGTTGCTGAGTTATCTGTAGGTGTAACTTGACTTGGTCTAGGGACTGGCCTACTATGAGCCAGTCGTCCAGGTATGGGAAGATGGCAATCCTTTGCCTTCTTAGAGAAGCCACTACTACTGCCAGGCATTTTGTGAACACCCTTGGAGCAGAGGTTAGACCGAAGGGCATTGCTCTGAACTAGTAATGGCCTGAGGACAGCTCAAACCTGAGGTACTTTTGATGGAAGCTTCTGATGAGAATATGGAACTAGGCATCCTTGAGGTCCAGGGAAACTAGCCAGTTCCCTGGCCTTAGAGAGGGTAGAATTATTCCCAGAGTCACCATTTTGAATTTTGGTTTTAAAAGGTGCTTGTTTAAGTATCTGAGATCCAGGATGGGCTGCCATTCTCCTGTCTTTTGGGGTAAGGAAGTACCTGGGTACAATCCTTTGCCCTGGTGTGAGGTGGAACCCTTTCACAGCTCTGAGAGCCAGGAGGAAGAGACCTCTGCCTCTAGGGCAAGTGTCTCTGAGGGATTTGCAGGTGGAAAGGATCTGGTTCTCAGCTTAAGAAATTTTTGAAGCTGAGAACCAGTCCCTGGCTTACTACTTCCAGGACCCATTTGTCTGATGTTAGAGACTTCCAGTCCTGGACAAAGTAAGCCACCCTGCCCCCTACAGGTAGTGGAGAATCGACCCTGGCAAACCCATCAGGGTGCCTGTTTGGCAGGGGGTTTTGGCTGAGGGGTGGAGGAAGGTCTGCTTGTACCCCTTCTGCCTCTCCCTCTAAAGAACCCCCTCTGAGCATAGGCAGAAGAGGAGGCCTGGGCTTGGTAGAAAGGCCTATGAAAAGGCCTGCCCCTGCCCCTGGGATGCTGCCTCTGAGGAGTGGCCTGCCTTTCCTTGGCCTGGGCACTCCTATAGGTGGTCCTATATTTGTCCATTTTCTTCATGTAATTCTCTGTTTGCTCACCAAACAGAGAATTACCCACAACAGGAAAATCCATGGCCTTATTCTGGGTATCCTGTGACAGGCTAGTACATCTGAGCCAAGCCATTCTACAAAGTGCCACAGATGTAGCCATGACTCTAGATGACACATCATTGGAGTCCACTGCAGCATGGAATTGCACCTTGGATGCCTCAATACCATCAGCAGCCACTTGCTCCAGCTCCTTGGCAAGCTGGCTAGGCACCTGTTTTGCTAAGGCCATGACAGTGTCCCATCTGGATTTCTGATACCTAGCAGTATAGGCCATATAGTTGGCCTGTCTGAGTCCCAAGGATGCTGCCATGTACTGTTTCCTTGCCATGGCATCAATCCTCCTGGAGTCCTTGTCTGGGGGGTGTGAAGCCAAGGGAATATTTGCCTTATCACAGGCTGCAGCCTGCACTACCCCAACATGGCTGCATTGCTGTATAAGGAACTCCGATCTGAGCCTGACAATGTATACCTCTTGTCCATTCTTTTATCCACAGGAGGTATAGTATTAGGAGTCTTTAAAATCTTAAATGTCTGTTTCCAAAAGATTTGTTTAAGGAATAGACAGCCTCCTAGACTCTGGGATATCCATCATTTCCACATAGTCAGGCTCCTCCTGGTCATCCACAGCTTCTTCCATAGGAAGCTGGAGGGTTTCAACCACTTTTTATAAAACATGAAATGGGAGGGGACTCAAAGCCTAGGAGGAGACACTCCTGAAGGTCTGTCTGGGGAGATGTCCGGGTCAATGGGCACATCCAGACTTTCAAAACCACATTCACTTTCCTCATACTCTTCTTCCTTCTCCTCCGGTTCATAATATTCCTCTAAATCATAATCTTGAACTGGTGGAACCGGCTGAACCGAGTGCCTCCCTGATGGTGCCAGTTCGGTCGGAACCGGGGAAAGCGACTGCACAATTTTTATCGCTTTGGCTATTTCTTCAGCGGTTGGAGAAGAAAGTTTTGGATCCACACCAGCTGATTTTTCCTTTCTTGTTCTCTTAGCTGGAACCGACTCCTCAAAATTGGTTCTCCTTTTGCATAAGTTTCGCCCTGGTCAGAGGGCACTCCTTCTGGTTCGGTTTGAACCGAACCGGGCTGTCATCAGTTCAGCGGACTTTTGGCCTCCCTTCCTGAGCCTACCAACTCTCTTCTCTAGGGTAGCTGCAGGAAAATTTTACAAATCTGGCAGTCTGCATTGAGGTGGTCAGACCCCAGACAATAAACACAGGTGGTGTGGGGGTCAGCCTTAGGAAAGACTTCCCCACACACACTGCAGTGTTGAAACCCAGTGGGCCCGGTTTTTCTTTTGGGTTTCTCAGACATTGTGCCAGTCCTAACCAAATTTACCCTTTTAATGGCAATCCGCCAGGCAACACACTCTTATCGGTTCCTGTCGTGGAAAAAAAACGTAATAAAATCCGTTTTTTTTAGAACTGATAAGAACTGGTAACCACACACTAAAAGTATAGAAAAGGATTTTTCAACAGCTTGATCGGTTCAAACCGAACCGATGAACCGTTTACAAGTTCCACACAGAATAGAAAATAATATAAACCTATCTAGTACTCACAAATACCACAGACAGAGACTGAACCGACAGGTTACGGTTTAAATTCGGTCAAAAACCGAGAAAAGCGGTACTAACCAACAAACTGAACCGAGCAGAAGGAGAAATCTCCGGAGCGACTGTTCAGTGAGGCGGAGTAAAGAATCTGATGGTTTGAGTTTAAACAGCAACAGACAGAGTCTCAACCAAGCTCGAGCTCAGCGTTCCATGCCTGGCATGGAAAGTTAACTCTTTCATCTCTGGGGCAGTTCGAAGGTTGGGTCTCACTGCTATTGTCAGAATACAGCAAGACTTCATGTTATTTGAAGCATCTGGCGTGAGAATCAGTGAAGGGGGCTCTTGCAAGAAGGGAACCCCTTCTCTCAAATTTTCTGACCCCATCCACCATTGGAGTGCCTTTAGTAACACCCTTGTTACTGGTATGGGTTTTGATAGAGAGTCCCGCCTTTGGCACCAGTGTGCTCTGAGGTGGAATTGAACATCTCTCATTTGAAACCTGGCACCCATGACTGTGCTTGTTGCTGAAGCCATGTGGCCTAACAAGTGTAGAAACTGTCTTGCTGGCTTTGGCTTGCCCAGGACAAATGAGCTTGCCAAAGGCCGAATGCTTTCTGCCCTCTCCTGAGGGAGGAAAGCCTTTCCCAGTATGGTGTTTATTTCTGCACCTATGAACTGCAGAACCTGCACAGGGGTCAGGACTGACTCTTTGATGTTGAGAAGGAATCCCAGGGAGTGCAGCAGATCCTGGGTTACCTGAAGGTGCTCACTCACTTGCTGGTGAGACTTTCCCATGATTAGCCAATCATCCAGGTAGGGAAAAACTTAAACACCCAGTCTTCTTAGGTGTACCATGATGACAGCCATGCACTTGGTAAACACTCTTGGTGCAGAGGTGAGCCTGAAGGGAAGTGCTGAGAACTGATAGTGGCCTGAGGGAAGTCTGAACCTCAGATATCTTCTGTGTGACTCCCTTATAGGAATACGGAAATATGCGTCCTTTAGGTCTAAGGAGGCTAGCCAGTTTCCTTTCTGCGGAGTTGGCACAATCATGGCCAATGTGACCATCTTGAACCTGGGTTTTACCAGGTAACTGTTTAACAGTCTGAGGTCTAGTATAGGCTGCCACTCCCCATTCTTTTTTGTTGTTAGAAAATATCTTGAGTACAACCTCTGCCCTTTTTGGCTGGGAGGGACAGGCTCTACTGTCCTTGCTAGAAGTAAGACCTGAACCTCCTGTTCCAGCAGTTTTCCTTTTGTGAAAGAAACTGCTTTGAATTGCCTTGATCTTGGAGGAGGAAGGGATTTGAAACATAGGGACACGCCCTGACCCACTACTTCCAGAACCCACCTGTCTGTGGTGATTTTCAGCGATTCCTGAAAGTAATGAGTCAGTCTGCCCCCTCCTACAGGAGATGAGAGGCAGCCTGGAAGGAAAAGTCAGGGGAGTTGTTTTATTTGTTGTTGGGACTGTGCAAATAGGGATCCTCCCCTGGAATCCCTTCTGCCTCTGGCTCTATAAAAAACACCCTGCTGCATCTGGTACTGCTGTTGTGGTACAGCGTGCACTTGAAAGAAGGGCCTCCTAAAAGAGGACATACCCCTGCCTCCCCTTCCACATGTCGAAGTGAAGGGAGAAGGTTTCTCCCTGGCTGAATTACTGTGGAAAGTAGCTTTATACTCATCTACTTTCTTCGTATATGCCTCAGTCTGGGCACCAAAGAGTGAGTGACCCTCGACTGGGAAGTCCATAGCCTAACTCTGAGTGTCCTGGGTGAGATCAGTAGCTCTCAGCCAGGCAAATCTTCTCAAAGCTGTAGTTATCTGCTATCCACCGAGCAGCTATGTCATTCATATCGGCTGACATTTGGAACTGATACTTGGAGGCCTCCAAGCCCAGTTTTGCAGTATCCACTACCTCCAAAACTGTTAAGGAGGGGTTGGCCTCTGCATTGTCCAGGATGGATTGCCCAAGAGCCTTCTAGTAGAGGGCTGCATAAGCTTGGTAGCTGGCTTGGTGAACTGCCAGGGAAGCCGAAAGGCACCCTTTTTTAGCCATGCTATCCATCTTTCTTGAGTCCTCCTCAGGAGGGTGAGAGGACTAGGGAGTTTTTACCTTTTTAGAGGCAGCCTGCCGTACAATGCCCTGGTGGTCAGAGTGAGTAAATAAAAACTCAACCTCTGACCTCTCAAGTTGGTGTTTTTATCACACTTTTTATCAATGGGTGTGATAGAATTTGGAACAGTTAGTGGAATACCTTGAAAAGTACAGAATCCAGTGCCCTGAACAGCATGGATTTCGAAAAGGATACAGCACAACCGCTGCTCTGCTGGAATTCACCAGTATCATTCAAAACTCACTTGACCGGGGGCCTTGTTGGTGTAGCTTTTATTGATTTAACTAAGGCTTTTGACACTGTCAATCACTCACTTCTACTTTAGCAGCTCTCATCCATTGTCATTTCCAATGAATCTACTAAATGGTTCAAAAGCTACCTCTCGGATCGCACAGCTGGTGAGGATTGCTAACACCTCATCTGAACGACTACCTGTTCACTGCAGGGTGCCACAGAGATCAATACTTGGACCACTCCTATTTAGCATTTTTCTAAACGACTTGCCCCGCTCCAGCAATCAACGGATCCTTCTTTATGCAGATGATGCTGTTATCTACACCACACATCGTGAACCTCCCCACCTTGAAAATCAACTGCAACTTGCTTCTGAGAGAGTCAAGGACTGGTTCGGGACTCACAAATTGGTAATGAACCACAAAACAACAAAGGTGATGCTCTTTAGCAGTGCCAGAAATAAACACAAATCCTACCCTCTTATTATCAGGAACTGTACAGGTGTCCCTCTTGAACGTGTTACTCATTTCAAATACCTGGGAGTAACTGTGGACTGCTCCCTTTCCTACTCCAAGCACATCGGGAATGTGGCCAGAACAGTTAACATCAGAATAGGGTTCCTTCACAGACACAATCGATGCTTGACACCAGATGCCCTGGGAACCGCTATCAACAGCGCAGTCATTTCTATCATTGACTATGGCCTGGTCATCTACAGCTCCGCACCCCCTATCTCCCTTCATAGGATAACAGTCGCCCTCAAAAAAGCCTGCAGGCTGCTCACCAGTTCCCCTCACCTCACCCACACCTGCGACCTTTATGAACAAACTAGATGGCTTCAACTTAACAGAATTCGCTACCAAATCTGCCTGTTAGCCAAAAAAACTCTCCCTAGACTCGTGCCTCCTGGTGTGGCTAACCTTCTAAACTTATTCTCAAGCTCGCAGTGCACCAGGCACTCTCCCCATCAACTGTTCACAGTTCCAAAATGCAGAGCCACACAGGGACAGCGGTCCTACTTTTACCAGGCTTCCCTCTGGTTCAATTGCCTTGGTGCAGAACTCACTACCGTACCAACATTGGGCCCTTTCAAAAACCTACTACAGCATCTACTAGTGAATAGTAGCTGTGACTGCACCTGAGAAAGGCAATCTGTTTCCCTGTTCTGACATGCTCCCTCCAGTTATTCCCATCTGCCCCTCACCTTCAACCCCCACCATTATTATTCCCTCTTATTTCTCCCCCATCACCTCCTTAGGCACCTATCTCCCCTCCTTTTTCACTGCCTAACAATGCCTTCCTCCCCTTACCCACTCCTCACTGTGCTTCTGCTATCTCTTACTTACTGAGACAGTCTCCTTCCTTAGGTTCTGACAAAGCCACCATTGGCTGCTCTCATCCTCACTACTGTCCAGGAGTTCACCAGGGCTATAGTTGGTCGCATTGTATGTTACTCCTCTGCCTTACTGTATTGCTGTTGAATACTGTATTGTTGTTGAATGCTTAAATCCTTATATTGTATAACCTGTTTAACTAGTAACTTTTGTACTGCTCCCATTGTATGTTTTCCCACCCTATTGATGTGAAACCTTTGTAAATGAGCGGTTTCCTGCTCAAAGATATTGTAATCCAAGATTGAAATAAACCAAACAAACAAAAAAAAAAGAATCTCAAGGACAACTTTCTTGAAAAATTTATATATAGGCAGAAAGAGCCTTCTAGTGGGTATCAGCCCCATATATTGGGCTTCTTCCTCATCCTGGATCTCTTCTGCAGTTTGCAGATCTGAGGTTTCCACCATCTTCCTGATAAAGGAAAAATGAGAGGAGAAATCCTCTGTGGGTCTGAGAGGAGAGCCAAACTCCTGTTCTCGTGAGACCTCAGGTTCAATACCCTCCTCTGCCTGGTCATCCACCTCAAATTCTACTGTATCAGTAGCTAAAGGAGGGACAAAAATAGTTTTTTTTTTCAACCGGAGTAGCCACAGGTTGCTTTGGGGGTCGAAAGCCCTGCAGCACTTATAGTAAAGCCAGAGCTTGGGTTAGCGCAGCAGGCGATGGGGCAGACACAGGCACCTGAGGGCGTTTCAGCCAGGTCTCAGTGTGTTTTGTCTTCTTGAGTTTTTTGGCGGGCACTGGAGAGTCAGCCGGTTCATTGCTTCTCTTGCCAGAGCCCTCATCCATATCAGGGGTGGTTTTTAAAGCCCTGGAAGGAACAGCCAAGGATTTAGAAGGAGTGGACTGGTTAGAGCCCATAGACCCCTCCTCCAACTTTCTTTTCAGCCTTTCCTTACGTTTTTCTACTGTTTTAGCGAGGAAAGACTTACATATCTCACAATCCACAGAAAAATGCTGTTGCCCAAGGCATGTTTGTCTGCCTTTGCAAACACTTCAGAGCTCTTCAAACAATTTTTAAAACCAGGAGGTTCTGTTTTCTTTTTAGGATTATCTGACATTTTGAAAGAAAACAGGAACTGGAACCGACAAAAATATATGTACTTTAACTATTTGCGGTCAGTTCAGTAATCAAGAAAAAACACATCTATCAGTTCCGATCAGATCCGGAACCGAAGAACAGCTCAGAGAACCGAGAAAAGTCGGTTCAAAAGAGAAAATTTTTCGGGAACAAAAAAACCAAAATATAATCAGGACCCCTAAAAAAAGGTTTCGATTTAGGTAAGAAGAGGATCAGTTGCCTCTCGGTTCACAGGAACCGGAGAAAAGAGATGAATTACGTTAAATTTTTAAACTCTGAAAAATTAAACAAATATACTTAAGTTTTTTTGTTCAATGCACTTCAGGAATCGCTCTTGATAGAGAGAAGATCTCCAGGGCATCTAGACTTTGCAGCGGAGAGAAGAAATCTGAGGTTAGAATGTAGGCAGTTACACTGGGCAGTTTTTGAATTGAATGCACGAGCTAAAGGTTCCATTATTAGCATGACATTCTATTTGGCTCCGGGGCAGTGCTGGCTTAAAGAAGCACTGCAAGAATTAATAATATTAGTGGATTCCTGGGGTTAGAATGCTCCCTCCCAATTGGGTTCCAACACTAGCTGTTTGAGGCATGCCCTCTGTAGGGCATCAAGAATGACCCTGCTTTTGGATGTAGCTGCAGCAAAGGTGCTCCAGTTAACATCTGGCATATTCAGGTCCCCCATCAACATTTATCCCCTTTTTCTTCCATCCTAAGGATGCCTTCTATCATTTCCTTGTCCATTTTCTCCCCGAGGCGGGGGTCAGTATACAACACGCGTATGGAATGTGGTGCCATTTCCTGTCTCCAGGGTGACCCTCAGTGCCTCCTCTCCTCCTGGTTTACCCTTTAGTTCCGTTGCTTTGATCCCTTCCCTTACGTAGGGATCTACTTCTCCTCCTCTTCTACCCTACCTGTCCCTCCTGTAGACTGTGTAACCTGGTATGTTGACATCCCAGTCATGGTTCTCTGTGTACCATGTTTCTGTGACTGCCACAATATCCAGGCGTCCCTCTTCCATCAAGGCCACTAACTAGTTCATGGAGCTTGTTACCCAGACTACGGGCGTTGGTACTCATTGCCTTCTATTTTTTGATGGCCATACCCCTTTTAGCCCCATCCCTGTCATTACTGCCTTTGTCTATTTCTCCATTTACCCCTGCCCTTCTCCCTATTGACTTCTCTGTCTTGGTGTTTACCTCACTAACTACCCTGTTTCTTGGGGGGGGGGGATTTCCCTGCTCCTTTTCAGTGCCCCCCCGGCTAGTTTAAACAGAGTACAGTAGGTGTCCTTCAAGTCAACAAACAATCATACAATAAACAATAATTATATATGTATGACAATAAGAGCAGACCGCTCCAGGGAGAGGCCCAACTGAAAACGTTGGAGCTAAGAGAAAAGGAAATTCATTAAGCATGATGGAATTTCTCCTTTCTGTAAAGCTCCACAGTGTCAATGGGGAAGGAGGTTAATACATACGAGTTCTAAACAGCAGTACCCATTGAAATAAGGCAGGGGAGAATATTATCCCATATAATTTTCTAATAGAGAGCTACTGGATTCATCTGACAACTACCGCTTGTCAACTGAGTACTGAGCAGCCGTGTCAGTAGAGGTCAGAACGTAACCCTATAAAACCCTGAAAACTGAAAGTCAAAGGGCTATAAGAACAATTGCCTAATTCTCCTGTAAAACAGCCCCGAGTCTAGGGTGTTAAGAGTACCCTGGAAGGAAAGAACCCTGTCCTGAGTAACCCTGCCCTTCTCAACTGCAAAACAGGCCTTATCCTTCTACTAATGATTCTGAGGTCTTCACACCTCTTGCTGCTCAGAACATGAAACTGTAAAGGACTGAAGGGACAACAAAAAGAAAAGAAATGTCTTTGTCCCACTAACTTCTTCACTTATTTCTGATCTTAGGAAGATGCATTATCCTGTCTCTACGCCTTAATGGGTGAAATATCCAATGTGGCAAAACAAACCTCTTGAGTGTCCCATTCTCGTGGACATGACACTCTGACCATGACACTATGGACCCCCGGGTACTATGGTGTAGTCAGTGAGGACTGCCACCAACAAAACTGTATTGAAGATGTGTATGATCAGGACCCTGGTGGTTCCAACACCCTAGTCTTCTGACCAACATGAGAATGGTTCCACATTTTAACAAAGACCACTGAGATGAACCTCTCTTAGATACCACCAGGGAGAGCCCTCCCTGATTAGGGACCCCTGCTTCTGGAGTCTTGTCCAGTCAGGGGCAACCCCGGCTACCAACTGTATAGTCAGGTTAAGCAGAACTGAAAGTCCACGGTCTTCATGGCCACTCAAACTATCAGAGGAAACTTCCTTCTGACCCTAAGTCCTCAACAAAGAACAATAGTGAAAACCATTAAGCAGGAATAGTTGATGAAGTTCCACTGCCAGGGCTGGCATCTACTGCCTCCCACCACGGCTACCTGAACTTACTGAAGGGCCTCAACACATGATCACTCTCCTATGGTTGCATAGCTCGACCTGTGGCAGACCGAC
Organism: Neoceratodus forsteri; assembly: GCA_016271365.2. Classification (NCBI taxonomy): domain Eukaryota; kingdom Metazoa; phylum Chordata; order Ceratodontiformes; family Ceratodontidae; genus Neoceratodus; species Neoceratodus forsteri. The sequence continues at coordinate 367,813,402 of CM028132.1, read as the reverse complement.
CAAGTCCAGATGTGAGACATTATTTCTCCTGTCAGGAAAAAAATACCGTTAGGTGGTGATAGTATGCTGCCCACCGCAGCCACTAGCCACTTCTGTGAGCACCCTGCAATTCCTGTACCTCCAAGACTGTAAATAATGCCCCAATACTAGCGCTGTCAGACCTCATTCTATATGCCTTGTACCAACCTGAGCCTAGAAAGAAAACATTCAGGATAAATACACCTTTCTGCTTACGAAAACACTGATCTGGATACACCAATGCTGATGATCCCAGACCTCCTGTACTCGAATCTGGCCTGGATGTGACACCCAGCTGAGAGGCTGTCCACAGGGCTCACATTAGCTTATGAGAGGCTTTGAGGTGAGCCTCCCACCCCAACTAGCTTGGAATCCTCCAAGCATGTCATCCAAAGCAAGGCTGGTTTAGACAACTGAATTGAAGTCTGCAGAACCTCCAAGCTGGGCCATACTGATGACAGCCCTTCCTGGTGGGGTCTTATACAAACACTGTTGCATAGCAACAGTTCTCTTGCTGCATTCATGTCTGGAAGTATACCAATTGACAATGGCTTCAGCCACTGATATCTCCCGATCAGGTTCTCCTTCCTGACTGCAGATAGGGAAAAAAAAGTTTCTGCCTTGTCCACTGGAATACCCCTAGCATTCCAACCTCTGCAAATGAGATGGGGCTCTTCCCCTTCTGCTAGTCCAACTCAGCATCTCTCCGACTCCTAGTGTCCTGTCACCAATCACTCTTCCATCAATGCCCTGACATGCTGATAAGAAATCACCCCAACAGAGGAATACATAATAGTACTCCAGTCTCAGGGATGTCTTAATTGCTAACAGGACTCTTGAGGGGAAAAAAAACACTCTGCACAGTTGCTAAACCCATGCAGTGCTAGAAGAAGGTAGATGCAGTCTCACTACACAACTGTGGTAGCAGGGAGGAGGCTGGCAATTATAGGCCAGTCAGCCTGACATCGATGGTAGGAAAGTTAATGGAGTCATTGCTGATGAAAAGAATTGTGGAATATCTTGAATCCAGTGGGTTACAAGACCCGAGGCATCATGGTTTCATGGGGGGAGGTCAAGTCAAACGAATCTGATACATTTATTTGACTGGGTAACAAAGGGTTTAGATCAGGGTGGAGCGGTAGATGTGGCCTGCCTAGATTTCAGTAATGCTTTCGATACCATTCCACAAAGGAGACTAGTAAGCAAGCTGGGTAGCTTAAGAGTGGGCTCAAAGAAAAAATTACTCACCTTAGTAATTGCTTTTCTTCTCATGGAGTCTTGCTGTATTAGGACTAAATGCAGTTTGCCACTGCACTCGAACTGCCCCGGAGAGGATAGGGTTAACTCCAGAGCAGTCTGGAGTTCCACAGCACGAGGGCGCTGTTCAAAGCTCTATCTGGCTAGTTTCAAATGAAACTGCCAGGTTCTTTGCTTAAGCTAAACTAATATAGCAAGTCTGTGTGAAAAGCTCTACACTAGCCATTGGCTACCTACCAGTAGTAGAACAACAAAAAAAAACAACAACAATCATAGAATAATAACAAAATCACCTGTTATTGTTAGAATCACCCATGACAAGCACTAATAGGCCCCCTCTCCCCAAAAGACTCAAGTCCAGAGAGGGAGCCACCTATCACTTAACAAAAAACAGAATCACCTAGTTCCTAACCCAAATGAACAAAAGGGGGAGCTAGAGAGAAATTGAAATGGCATGACAGAGCTTGCACCAATTTGACAACCCCATACTCAAGTGGGAGTTCTGAGCGGGGTAGGAGGGAGGGTTGTCCTAATACAGCAAGACTCCATGAGAAGAAAAGCAATTACTAAGGTGAGTAATTTTTTCTTCAAACACCATGAAGTCTTGCTGCTATTAGGACTAAATGCAGATTATACAGCAGTACCTCCATGGAGGAGGGTCAGAACCTACTTGGGAATAGGCTCTGAAGCACAGCTGTGCAAACCGAGCATCTCTCCTGGACTGGACATCCAGGGAATAATGCTTAGTAAAGGTGTGGACTGTTTTCCAGGTAGCAGCTTGGCAAATTTCAAAATGGGAATATCTCTAGCAGCCGCTAGAGATGCAGCTGTACCCCTGGTGGAATGAGCCCTCAGTCCTGAGGGAGGTTCTCTACCTAGTTTTTGGTAACAGAACTGGATACAAGAGACAATCCACCCTCAATTGTCCTCTTAGTGGCAGGTCTCCCTTTGCCAGCTTCTCCATAGGCAAGGAAGAGTTGGAGGGATTCGAACCTGTGACCCTTGGTGCGTTCCAAATAGTAGCTTAGGGCTCTTTTGACGTCCAGACTGTGCAATCTCCTCTCCCCTGAGGAGGAATGCTCAGTGAAAAATACTGGAAGAGAGATGGATTGGTTGAGATGAAAATCTGAAACCACTTTAGGTAAAAACTTTCTGTTAGTCCTAAGGACTACCTTATCTCTGTGAAAAGAAATAAAATCTTCTTCTACCGACAAGGCCTGTAATTCACTTATCCGTCTAGCAAGTGATAGCCACTAGAAAACAGTCTTCCAAGTCAAAACTTGAGGTCTGCAGGACAGAGGCTCGAAGGGGGTTGCATTAGCTGAGCAATGCAAACATTCAGGTCCCATGCAGGGCTGGTTCCCGAAAGGGGTTAGTGTGAAGTAACCCTTAAAAACTTGGAAAATACAGGGTGAGAAGAAAGGAAGCAGGCTTCCGCTGACAAAAAGCAGAGACAGCTCTCAGGTGAACCTTTAAGGTAGCTGGCCTAAGGCCTAAGGAATTTAAATGGACCAAATAGTCCAGTAAAATGGGCAGATTAGCAGATTCTGGGATAATCTGCTTCTCAGAACACCAAATGGAAAACCTCTTCCACTTAGAATTGTAAGTGGCTCTAGTGGAAGGTTTCCTAGAAGCCTTTAAAATATCCAGGACACCTTGAGAAAGGTGTAAATCAGCAAATTCTAGCTCCTCAAGAACCAGGCCTTGAGGTGGAGGGAATTGAGGTTCGGATACCACACTCTCCCCTGTGCACAGGTCAACAGGTCGTGGGTCCTGGGCAAGCTCAGGGGAGGGTGGAATGTCAGGGACAGGAGGAGAGGGTACCAGGGCTGTCTGGCCCAGTCTGGAGCAATCAGAATCACTCTGCAGGGCTGAGTTCTGATTTTTACTAGTACCCTGAAGAGGAGAGGGAAGGGGGGAAAAGCATACAAGAACTTCCCTTTCCAAGCCAACTGAAAGGCGTCCAGTGGGACTGATCCCAGAACTTGAGGCCTGCAACAAAACAGGGAAGTTGGTGGTTGTCTGGGGCTGCGAAAAGATCTATCTGAGGGTGCCCCATCTGGCAAAGAACTGACCCCAGCACCAGAGAATTCAGAGCCCATTCGTGATGGCCCTGAGAAATCCTGCTGAGGCATCCGCCAGACATTGTCCTTCCCTGGAAGGTGAACTGCTACCAGGGAGGTGTTCAGAGAGTAAGCCAGAGACCACAACTTCATTGCTTCCGTGCACAAGGCTGATGACCGAAAGTGCCCTTGCTTGTTGATGTACCACATTGTTGTGGTGTTGTCTGTCCTGACTTGGACTACCTTGTTCTGGACAGTAGTCGAAAAACCTGGAGAGCTAAGAGAACAGCTCTGAGTTCCAAAAGGTTGATGTGGAGCAGAGATTCCTGAGGGGACCACACTCCCTGAGTGGAAAGGTCGCCCAATGTGCCCCCCACCCTAACAGGGAGGCATCCGTGGTGAGGTGAGGAATGAAGAACGGGTAGAAGGGGACCCCTGAGTTAAACTGCTTGATCCTGCCACCACTGAAGGCTAGGATCAGGGTTTTGGTCACTGGGATTAACTTGGATAGGGGTCCTTCCTTGAGACCAGTAGGACCTCAAGTGGAACTGGATGTCTCTCATCTGAAATCTTGCTCCCTGCACGACAGCTGTGGAAGCAGCCATGTGCCCTAGGAGTTGCAAAGTGCCTTGCTGGTCGAGAGACCCGCAGGGTAAAGGAGGATGCCAGGGCAATGAGTCTGTCCACTCTTTCGGAGGAAGAAATGCCCTGGCTGACTTTGTGTTCAATTCTGCACCTATGAAAGTTAGTACCTGAACTGGTTCCAGAACTGACTTTGGAAAATTCAACAGGAATCCCAGAGAAGTGAGAAGTTGCTGGGAGACTTGCAAGTGGGATTTTACCTGATCTGGAGACTGACCCACTATGAGCCAGTCGTCAGGTAGGGAAACACAGCAACCCTTGCCTTCTTAAATGAGCCACTACTACAGCTAAACATTTTGTGAAAACCTTGAGCAGAGGTAAGGTCAAGGGCATTGCTCTGAACTGGTAGTGGCCAGAGGTAGTCTGAACCTGAGGTACTTTCGTGAGAAGGCCTGATCAAAATATGAAAATAGGGTCCTTGAGGTCCAGGAAGCTAGCCAGTTCCCCTGGCCTTAGGGAAGGCAGAATCATTGCCAGAGTTAACATTTTGAACTTTGCTCTAAAAAGGTGCTTGTTAGGAACCTTAAATCTAAGATGGCGCCACCTCCTGTCTTTTTGGGTAAGGAAATACTCGAGTACAGACCCTTGCCCTGATGGCAAGGAGGAACTCTTTCCACTGCTTTGCAGCCCAGCAGAGAAGAAACCTCTGCTTCCAAAGCAAGGGCTTCTGAAGGATTTGCAGGTGGAAAATGTCTGGCTCTCATCTTTGGGAACTGTTTGAAACTGAGAACCAGACTTTGGCTTACCACCTCCAGAACCCATTTGTCCGGTTGGGACAACCAGTTCTGGCTGAAATAAGCCAACCTGCCCCCACCGTACAGGAGAATCGGCCCTGGCACCCCATCAGGGTGCCTGCTTGACAGCAGCTTTATTCTGAGGAGAGGGAGATGGTCTGCCCAGTGCCGCCTACCCCTGCCTCTGAAAAAACCTCTGTGCAAAGGCTGAAGAGGCCTGAACTTGATAAAAGGGCCTGTGGTAAGGCCTGCCCCTACCCCTGGGGGCATGCCTTTGTGGAGTGGCATGCCTCTCCTTAGCTTGGGCACTTTTGTAGGTAGTTCTGTATTCATCCATTTTCTTCATGTAATTTTCTGTTTGATCCCCAAACAGAGAGTTTCCTACCACAGGAAAATCTATAGCCTTTGACTGAGTATCTTGGGACAGATTAGTGCATCTAAGTCATGCCAACCTACGGAGAGCTACAGAAGTGGCCATGACCCTAGAGGAAACATCATTAACATCAACGGCAGTATGAAATTGAACTTTAGAGGCTTCAATGCCATCAGCAGCCACTTGTTCCAACTCACTAGCCAGCTGGCCCCTGGGCCTGCTTGGCTAACTGCAATATAGTGTCCCATCTAGATTTCTGATATCTAGCCACATAAGCCATATAATTAGCCTGCCTGAGTCCCAATGAAGCTGCCATATATTGCTTTTTCGCCATGGCATCAATCTTCCTGGAATCCTTATCAGGAGGATGTGATGCCAGGGGAATATTAGCCTTGTCACAGGCTGCAGCTTGAACAACACCTACATGACTACACTGCTCAGTGAGGAAGTCTGTATCAGGGCCTGATAAAGAATACCTTCTGTCCATTTTCTTATCTACAGGAGGAACAGAATGAGGATTTTTTAAAATCTTTGTTGTCTGCTTCCTAAATGACTTATGCAAAGGAATAGACAACCTTCTAGACTCTAGAATATCCATCATTTCTACATAATCAGGCTCCTCTTGCTCATCCACAGCCTCCTCTAAAGGGAGCTGGAGGGTTTCTGCCACCTTTTTATAAAACATAAAATGAGAAGGGGACTCAGACAGCAAAGGGGAAGATTCTAAGGGTCTATCTGGAGAAATGCCCGGTTCAATGGGCACGTCCAGACCTTCCCAGTCACAAATACACTGATCAAATTCCTCCTCTCCCTCCTGTGGTTCATAAAACTCCTCAACATCATAATCCTGAACGAGCCACCCTTTTCCCAATTATAGGGGGCTCGACAAGTCCCTGAGACAAAGACTGAACAATCTGAATGGCTTTTGCTATTTCTGCAGCAGTTGGAGAGACAATTTTGGAATCCAGACCTGCTGATTTCTTTGTCTTTTTTGCTGGAGCTGGTTCCTCTGGACCAGCTTTTCTTTTGGCCAAGGAAGTCTCGCCCTGGTCAGAGGGCACTCCCTCTAGTCCAGTGGGTACTGGACCGGGCTGGCCATCGGTCATGGACTTTTGGCTCTCTCGCCCTGAGCCGGCCCAATCTCTTCTCAGGGTGGCTGCAGGGAAATTTTACACAACTGGCAGTCTGACAGGAGGTGGTCAGCCCCAGACAGTAGACACAAGTGGTGTGTGGATCCAGCCTTAGCAAAAGCTTCCCACAGACATCACAGTGTTGAAACCCAGTGAGCGGTTTTTCTTTTGGGTTTCTCAGACATAATGCCAGCCTAACCAACAAACTTGCCCTTTAAGCGGCCGTGCCGAACAAGAACACCCTTATCGGTTCCTAACCGTGTCACGGGGTATTGGAAAAACCCCAAATAAAATTAAGGTTTTTAGAACCGATAAGAACCGGTACCGCACTTCTAAAGCCCAAAATCGTAAAATAGCCACCGATCGGTTCAGACTGAACCGATAATGTATTTCCACACAGACTTTAATTTTTAGTACTTACAGTTTACCAGATAGAGCTTCTGACCAAGCCAGTAATTTTTAAACACTTGTTTGAACTAAATGAACTTAGTAACCTCATTGGAACCGTAAAATGAACCGAGTTGAAGGGAGCTGATCTCGGAGCGACTGTTCAGTGAAAGGAGTAAAGAATCTAGCAGTTCATTTGAAACTAGCCAGATGAAGCTTTGAACAGCGCCCTCGCGCTGTGGAACTCCAGACTGCTCTGGAGTTAACCCTATCCTCTCCGGGGCAGTTCGAGTGCAGTGGCAAACTGCATTTAGTCCTAATAGCAGCAAGACTTCATGGTGTTTGAAGGTGGTAAACTGGATAACAAACTGGTTAGGGGATAGGCGACAGAGGGTGGTGGTAAATGGAGTTCACTTTGAGGAAGGGAGGGAGGGTGACCAGTGGGGTGCCTCAGGGATCAGTGCCGGGAGCACTTCTCTTTAATGTCTATAAGTGACACTGCAGAGGAGCTGGAAGGGATGCTCTGCCTCTTTGCGGATGACACCAAAATCTGCAATAAGGTGGACACTCCAGGGCGGGGGGGGGTGGAAAGGATGAACAGAGACCTGAGAAAACCAGAGGAGTGGTCAAGGGTGAGACAGCTGGGTTTCAATGCGAAGCAGTGCAAAATAATGCACTTAGGGCACAGAAACCCAGGGCAGATTACAAAATGGGTTGAGTGGTAATTACGATCATCGAGCAGGAAAAAGACCGGAGGTAAATATATCACATGATCTACAGGTGGTCAGTCAGTGTGACAAGGCAGTAGGGAGCATTAGTGGGATGCTGGGGTGCATAGGGAGGGGTATCACCAGCAGAAAGAGGTAGGTGGTGTTGCATCTGTATAGATTGCTGGTCTAGACCCCACCTAGAATACCATGTCCAGTTCTGGAGACCACATCTCCAGAAGGACACAGACAGAGTGGAGGCGGTCCAGATGAGGGCAACTAAAATGGTGCAGGGTCTGCATCAAAAACCCTATGAGAAGAGACTAAAAGACCTCAATATGTACACCCCATAACACAGGAGGGAGAGGGGGGGATACGACAGAGACCTTTAAATACCTCACGGAGGTAAATAAGTTACGGAAGGAAAGTATTTTTCAGGAAAAAAAGGTACTCAAGAACAAGGGGACATGCTGTGAAGCTGTAGGAGTAGAGGAACTATCTAAAAAGTTAATACAAAGATTGGAACTCTACTTTCAAATCAAGCACCTACTCATCTACGATGCCAAAGTCAGACTGGTACAAATTACCTTCTCCTTCTTTTGGACTATGCTGACCTTATATATAGACATGCTCCTAGTACCGCATTAGCCAAGTTAGACACCCTGTACCACAGGGCTATAAGATTTACAACCTGCACTTCCAATAACACACACCACTGCTCTCTCTATTCGCTGCTGGGCTGGAACTCCCTAACAAGCATTCGTCAGTGCCGAATGTTGACTGCGTTGGTCCACTGAGCTCGCTCAGTGGCTCTCTGTCAGTCGCTCACTGTGTTTCTCCCGGTGCTGCAGGCTGCTGTTTAGTACTGGGCTCCTGCCTGCATTGGCACCCTTTTCTGTCCACAAAGAAATCCGCAGCTGTCCCAACAGAGCTCCGTTGAGGTGGGTCACTGCCCCTCTCTGACTTGCTCATTCTGTTTCTCCTGGCGCTGCAGGATGGCCTTTTGTACTGGGCTCCTGCCTCTGTTGGTGGCTTTTTCTGCCCACAAAGAAATCTGCAACAGTCCCAACACAGGTCCGTTGAGCTTGCTCACTTCCCCGCTGTCACTCGCTCGTTCTGTTTCTGCCGGCACTGCAGGCTGGCCTTTTGTACTGGGCTCCTGCCTGCGTTGCCGCCTTTTTTTGCCCACAAAGAAATCCGCAGCAATCACGATAGAGCTCCGTTGAGCTCACTCACTCCTCACTCGCTCGTTCTGCTTCTCCCGCCGCTGCAGGCTGCCCTTTTGTACTAAGCCCCTGGGTGCATTGCTGTCTTTTTCTGCCCACAAAGAAATCTGCAGCAGTCCCAACAGAGCTCCATTGAGCTCACTCACCCCCCCCCCATTCTGTGTCTCCTGCTACTGCAGGCTGCCCTTTTGTACTGGGCTCCTGCCTGCATTGGTGGCTTTTTCTGCCCACAAAGAAATCTGCAGCAGTCTCAAGACAGCTCCGTTGAGCTCGCTCACTCCCCCTCTCTCACTCAATCATTCTGTTTCTGCCGGCACTGCTGGCTGGCCTTTTGTACTGGGCTCCTGCCTGTGTTGCAGCCTTCTTCTGCCCACAAAAAAATCTGCAGCAGTCACAACAGAGCTCTGTTGAGCTCGCTCACTCACTCGTTCATTCTGTTTCTCCCGCTGCTGCAGGCTGCCCTTTTGGACTGGGCCCCTACATGCACTGCCACCTTTTTGTACCCACAAAGAAATCTGCAGCTGTCCCGACAGAGCTCCATTGAGGTCGCTCACTCCGCCTGTCTCACTCATTCATTCTGTTTCTCCTGGTGCTGCAGGCTGCCGTTTTGTACTTGGCTCCTGCCTCTGTTGGCGCCTTTTTCAGCCCACAAAGAAATCCGCAGCAGTCACCTCTGTTGGCGCCTTTTTCAGCCCACAAAGAAATCCGCAGCAGTCCCAACAGAGCTCCGGTGAGCTCACTCCCTCCCCCTCCCTCACTCGTTCTGTGTCTCCCGCTGCTGCAGGCTGCCCTTTTGTACTGGGTTCCTGCCTGCATTGGCAGCTTTTTCTGCCCACAAAGATCTGCAGCAGTCCTGACACAGCTCCGTTGAGGTCACTCACTCCCCCTCTGTCACTCGTTCGTTCCATTTCTGCCGGTGCTGCAGGCTGGTCTTCTGTACTGGGCTCCTGCCTGGGTTGCCGCCTTTTCCTGCCCACAAAGAAATCCGCAGCAGTCACGTTAGACCTCTGTTGAGTTCACTCACTCCGCCTCTCTCATTCTGTTTCTGTTGGCGCTGCAGGCTGGCCTTTTGTACTGCGCTCCTGCTTGTGTTGCCACTTTTTTCTGCCCACAAAGAAATCCACAGCAGTTACGACAGAGCTCCATTGAGGTCGCTCACGCCCTCATTCTGTTTCTCCTGGTGCTGCAGGCTGCCCTTCTGTACTGGGCTCCTGCCTCTGTTGGTGCCTTTTTCTGCCCACAAACAAATCTGCAGCAGTCCCGACAGAGCTCCATTGAGCTCGCTCATTCCGCGCTCGTCCAGTTTCTGCTGCCGCTCCAGGCTGCCCTTTTGTACTGGGCTCCTGCGTGCATTGCTGCCTTTTCTGCCCACAAAGAAATCTGCAGCAGTCCCGACACAGCTCTGTTGAGCTCACTCACTTCACCTCTCTCACTCGCTCTTTCCGTTTCTGCCAGTGCTGCAGACTGACCTTTTGTACTGGGTTCCTGCCTGCATTGCCGCCTTTTCCTGCCCATAAACAAATCAGCAGCAGTCACGATAGAGCTCCGTTGAGCTCGCTCACTCCCCCCTCTCTCACTTGCTCGTTGTGTTTCTCCTGGCACTGCAGGCTGCCCTTTTGTACTGGGCTTCTGCCTGTGTTGGCACCTTTTTCTGCCCACAAATAAATCCGCCGCTATCCCGAGAGAGCTCCGTTGAGGTCGCTCACTCCCCGTCTTACGTGCTTGTTCTGTTTCTCTTGGCGCTGCAGGCTGCCCTTTTGTACTGGGCTCCTGCCTCTGTTGGCACCTTTTTCTGCCTACAAAGAAATCTGCAGCAGTCCCGACAGAGCTCCGATGAGCTCACTCACTCCCTCCCCTTCCCTCACTCGCTCATTCCGTTTCTGCCGGCGCTGCAGACTGCCCTTTTGTACTGGGGCTCCTACATGTGTTGCCACCCTTTTCTGCCCACAAAGAAATCTGCAGCAGTCCCAACAGAGCTCCAATGAGCTCACTCACTCCCTCCCCCTCCCTCACTCGCTTGTTTTGTGTCACCCGGCACTGCAGACTGCCCTTTTGTACTGGGCTCCTGCTTGCATTGGCGCCTTTTCCTGCCCACAAAGAAATCCGCAGCAGTCCTGACAGAGCTTGGTTGAGTTCGATCACTCCCCCCCCCCACTCGCTCGATCCTAATCTGTCCCAAGCACAGATTTCCGACAGCGACTGCAGTATTCTGCGCTGGAAGTGTGAAAACACATTTCAGCCAGGATGTGAAAAATGACAGCTGTACTGTTCACAAGGAGGTGTGGAAAAATGCCAGTGTTAAAACTGTGGCGTGAAAATATTACTAATTTGCGAAGTTACAAGGGTGTGTGGAAACTGCACAATGCATGCTTGTAACACAGTCATTTTACGGAATTTCGTCACAAAATTTTCAACATAGGCATTTTAGGATCTCTGCTCATGAACAGTGTCAGTGTGATTTTCTTAATGTGTCCCGGACACTGATTTCCCACAGCAACCGTGCTATTGTGCGTCGGAAGAGCGAAAACACATTTCAGCCAGGATGTGAAAAATGATAGCTGCACTGTTCATAAGGAGGTGTGGAAAAATGGCAGTGTTGAAAATCTGGAGTAAAAACATTGCAAAGTTGCAATGGTACAAGCATGCGTGGAAACTGCGCAACGCACACTCGTAGCATACTCATTTTATGGACTTTCATCACCAAATTTTCAACATAGGCATTTTAGGACCTCTGCTAATGAACAGTGTCACTGTCGTTTTCATAATGTGTCCCAAACATGGATTTCCCACAGCGACCACGCTATTCTGCGCTGGAAGTGTGAAAACATATTTCAGCCAGGATGTGAAAAATGACAGCTGTACTGTTCATAAGGAGGTGCAGAACAATGGCAATGTTGAAAATCTGGAGTGAAAATTTTATAAATTACGAACTTACTGGCGTGCGTGCAAACTGCGGAGCACGCGCTCGTAACAGTCATTTATAATCTCGGCACCAAATTTTCAACATAGGCATTTTAGGACCTCAGCTCATGAACAGTGTCACTGTCATTTTCGTAATCTTCCTGAACACTGATTTCCCACAGCAACCACGCTATTCTGTGCGGAAATGCAGAACACATTTGGCCAGGTGTGAAAAATGACAGCTGTACTGTTCACAAGGAGGTGTGGAAAAATGCCAATGTTGAAAATCTGGCGTGAAAATATTGCAAATTAGCGGATTCTGACGTGTGTAACAACTATCACATTGCCTTTCATAAAACAGTAATTTTTGGATTTTTCATGGAATTTGCAACATAGGCTTTTTGAGAGCCCACCTCATGAACACTGGCACTGTCATTTCATTAATCGGTCCCAAAAGGTGATTCCGCACAGTGACCGTGAAATCACCTTTCCGGGCCGATTAACGCCAAGACAGTGGCAGAATTCATGAGAAGGGGTCCCAAAAAACCCATGTTGAAAATTTGGTGCCAAAATTCCACAAAATGACTGAAATATGTATCAAAGTTAAAAAAAAAAACAATTTATTCCATTATACAGCTTACCGGCATTTCCTCAGTTTGCGGTTGGCTTTGAAGAGTGTAGAGGTGTTCCCGGTCCACCGAAGATCATCGCGCCTGGCTCCGGAGGCAAGTATGGGGTGAGGGAAGATGTGGGGAGGTGGTGTACGCAGTGGGAGGGCGTGGGTTGTGGGAGAGAGGCGCAGACGGCAGAGGCCGTTTTCTTCTTTAGAAGTAAAAAAAAAAAGATTTTGTGGACTTTTTTTGCAGGTACTAGCACACTGGCTGGGTGGGCTCCCAGCGTGCCACCTGCGTTTTTGGGGTGAGGGGCACTGGAGCCGATGGGGATTGGGCACCTCCATTGGCACATACTTGGGGGTGGGTTCATGAGCCGAGGGGATTAGGCGCCCCTCGGCACACGAAGAAATGGGGGGGGATATGCCTGAGCGGGGATTGGGCACCCCCGTCGGCAAACACAGAAGGAGGGAACATAAGCCAAGGGGACTGGGCACCCCCCTCGGCACACAAGAAATGGGGACAAGCTGACAGGGACTGGGCTCCCTGTCAGCAACAGCTCTGCAATGAGGGGTCACTTCCTCATTGAAGCGGATGACGCTGCAATGACGAGGTGGCCCCTGATTGCAGCGGCTAAAACTTTAGAAGGTTGTGGCACGCTGGCTGAACTAGTGTCAGCAGCAGCATGCCACACCATTGGGGACAGCGGGCCAAGCCTTTAAAGGCTGTGGGGGCATTGGCCACAACAGTGCCGCGCCTCCACAACCTGCTTCTTGCAAAAGCTGCCGCAATATGTTTCTTGCGCTTGCGCGCAATCAACATAAAAACCAGAAGACTGAAAAATGCGGCTATCTGGACCTATAGAGCCTTTATCAATAAACTCCCCGAATACATTTGCAACCTCCTGGCCAATTCACATGGGAACTATTTGATTAGGAGATATTCCTGTATTTCAGTAGACATTCCTAGAGTTAGAACTTGTTATGGCTCTTACTCCATAAGTCACGCTCTCCCTACTCTATGGAACAACCTTCAAAAGACCCTTAAACTTTCAAATTTTGTCAGATTAGCAACCTTCAAAACCCTACTTAGCCAGTCATTACATGATTCCTGTAATTGCTAAGCCTAAGCCCCACTACCTCTAACAAGGCACTTACCATCGCCACCATCACTCTCCGAACTGTGCCCCACTAATGTTGTTTTTCCTTTTCTCTCATTCTGCTGCTGTGTAGATCATTCTTTTTTCTACTCAGCACAGCCCTCATCTATCTGCATCTAGTACCCTCATTAATTACAACCCCTCTGATCTTATCTTGCAAGGCTATGTCACCACTGTATTTCGCAGCCACCTCATCTACCTTCCTACCTCACAGTCTTCCTCCCTTCCTTTACCCTCTCTGGCTACCTTTCCAGTGGGGCCCCAGCACTTTCGTTTTACAATGTATGGCCTTATCACCATGCTGTCTACCTGTTTTACCCAGCTCTGACCAACATATGATTTGTGCCTACCATGTATTTATGGTACGCATTTCATTGTTTTTGTACACTGATAAATTTGTATACATTGTTTTACATATGATTTGTGCCTATGTTTCCACTATACACGCCCATTGCTTTTACTCGCTGACAAACTGCACTCGTATGTTCCTTGTGTACCTGCCCAGGTCCACCTTGTAAATGAGTTCTCTCAATGGTGATTCACCTGGTAAAATAAAGATTGACTGATAGAGTCAGGACAGATGTGACGCAGTACTTCTTCACAGAAAGAATGGGGGATTCCTGGAACAGTTTTCCAGAGGAGGTGGTGGGGCAGAAAACTGTGGTGGGGTTCAAGAATGAATAGGATAAGCACAAGGGAACCACAGTGGAAAAGGAGGGGGGGAGGGAGAAAGAGCTGTAGATTGGGCACAGTCTGCGATAACAGTGTAGGTAGGGAGAAAGTACAGTTTTGTACTTACCGTAACGGTAGATCTTCGAGAGGATCTCTTGCAGCAGGTACTACTCTTGGGCGTCCACCAGAGGGCACTCCTGTGCACGGTAGCTTTCATCAGCAGTGTTTGCTTGGGGGCCGCCTACATATGACGACATCTCTTTTGCGACTATAAACATGTGGGCGTCCCCAAGCATCCTCAGTTCCCTGCCGGCTATCAGCTCGTGGAGCAAGCTCAGAGATGGGAACCAAGGAGCCCAGTGGTACCCTTCTTTTGTAAAAGATTGCTCTTCCTGAGAAGGAGGGGGATGCAGGGACGTAACGTACCTGCTGCAAGAGATCCTCTCGAAGAGCTACCATTACAGTAAGTACAAAACTACTATCTTCATTGAGGGTATCTCTTGCAGCAGGTACTACTCTTGGGATGATTCCCAAGCAGTAAAAGAGGAAGGGAAGGGCCCTTAGGATATAAAGCCCTGCAGGACAGCTCAGCGTCTAGAGGCAAGGTCTATACTGTAGTCCTTTGTGAAGGTATGTACTTTAGACCATGTTGCGGCATCGCATATGTCCGTAATAGATACTCCTCTGAAGCATGCCGCCGTGGTGGACAGAGCCCTGGTCGAGTGTGTATGGACAGCACCTGTTAGGGGCTCGTCATACTTGTTATAGCAGTATGTGATACAATGAGCAAGCCAGTTGGATAGTGTTTATTTAGCCACCAGCAAGCCTTCTTTACCCAGGGCAAAGGATACGAAGTTGTTTAAATTTTCTAGTGGATTTGGTATGTGTAATGTAATAGCGCAAGATTCGGTAGACATCCAGGGAATGATGGAGTGATTCTCCTGGGTTGTCATATTCTGGAAAAAAAGACTGGCAGGTTTATGGACTGATTCAGCGTAAACTAAAGATGTGACCTTTGGAAGGAAAGTAGGGTAGTGCAGAGGGACACCCTACCCTAATGAAAAATTAAATAGGGTTCCGAGCACATCAGAGCTTAGAGCTCAGAGATTTGTTGAGCCGAGGTAATGGCCACTAAAAAGAGGGTTTTCCATGCAAGGAAACGGAGTTCACATGTGGCTGCGGGTTCAAAGGGTGGAAGGGTTAGTTTTTCAATTATGAAGTTCAGATCCCATGGGGGTATGGGCCTTCTTATAGGGGGCTTCAAGTGCAATATGCCCTTTAAAAAATGTTTTGCTAGATCTTGTTGGACAACTTAACGGTCCTCTAGGGGTTCGTGGAAGGCTAATATGGCTGCCAAATGGACTTTTATAGATGAATAATTTAGACCTGTGAAGGCCGGGGGGATAAGAGGTACTCTAGGATTTCTGGTAGAGGGCATGACAAAGGATTTAGAGCCTTAGAGGTTGCCCAAGAGGCAAACCTTTTCCATTTGGCGTCATAGTTTTTCTGGTGGATTCTTTTCTAGAGGCTAGGAGTATATTCACTACTTTAGATGAGACTTGTTGTCATTTTATAGTGAAGTCTTCAGGAGCCACACATGGAGATGTAGAGATTGTAGGTTCGGATGTAGAAGGACTCCTTGATGCTGGGTCAGGAGATCTGGGCGGAGAGGAGAGGGAGTGGAATGGGGTCAGTGACTGCTAGTTGCTGTCAAAGGGGGAACCAGATCTGGTGAGGCCAGAATAGAGTGATGAGAATTATCCTGGCTGGTTCCAGATGTAGATTCAGTAAGATCCTTTGAAGGAGGGGAATGGGGGGAAAGCATATAAGAACCGTCCCCTCCATGGAAGGGAGAGGGCATCTGTAGATTGTCCCATTTTGTTCAGGATAATGGAATAATATACAGGCAGACGATGGTTTTCTGGAGATGCAAAGAGATCTATCTCCGGAGTTCCCCATAATCAAAATATGTTTTGGAGAACTGAGTTGTTCAGGTTCCATTCGTGGCCATGCCAGTGGCGACTCAAATGATCCGCTAGGGTGTTGCGAGTCCCCGGGAGATGAACTGCTGTCAGGGTAAGGTTTTGGTTAGGGCTTCTTCCCAGACCTGAACAGTTTCTTGGCACAGATATTGGGACCGGGTTCCCCCTTGTTTGTTTAGAGAACAGACCTCAGATGTGTTGTCTGTCTGAATTAGTACAGGACCTGGCTTTAGCTATGGACAAAACGTCTGGAGGGCAAGACGAACGGTCCTCATCTTAAGGATGTTGATGTGAAGGGAGGCTGTGATATGCTCCCAATGGCCTTGTATCTGGTAAGGGTCTAGGTGAGTGCCCCATCCCCAGGTGGAGGCATCAGTGGTAAGGGTTTGTATTGGAGGAAGGGTTTGGAAGGGAACCCCAGATTGTGTCATTTTCTCCACCATGTAAATGCGGCACAAAGTGCCGGAGTGACCCTGAGCAAATCGTCAAATTCTCTGCTTTTCTGCTGCCACTGGCGGTGGAAGGCCCACTGAATGGCCCTGCTGCACATGTACTGACTTGCTGACCTTGACCATTGCTGTATTATCTTTGTTGTGCTACCATTGTATTGTACTGTCCCCAGGATGCATCTGGAATCGAGCAGTACTCTGTCCAGTATGCCTTCCTGGTTAAACTCTTAAATAAATAAAATAGTGAAGTCTTGCCTGCGACATGGTGGGGGATGGCAGCGGCTATATGGCCCAGGAGGCACATGACCTGTCTCGCAGAGAGGTGTGATGCTGATTGGTGATGAATGGCCAGAGACCTAAGTTCTGTCTGCCTGTCTTCTGGAAGAACTGCTCGGCCCACTTTTGTGTTCAACGTGGCTCCTATGTACTGAAGCCTTTGTGTTGGTGTGGGATGGGACTTTGACCAGTTTACAGTGATGCCTAGATCCTGGAACATTTGAAGGATGGTATGAAGAGATATTAAGAGGTCCTCTTTGGTTGAGGCCTTTATGAGCCAATCGTCCAGGTATGGGAATACAAAATGCCCTTGTCTTCTTAGGGCTGCTACTACTGCTAGGCATTTTGTAAAGACTCAGGGTGCAGAAGAGAGGCCGAATGATAGGGCCCGAAATTGGTAGTGTTGTCCCATAAGTTGGAATCGTAGGAACTTGTGATGGGCGGGATGGATAGGGATGTGCAGATATGCATCCTTCATGTCCAGCGAGCATAGCCAATCCCATTGTTGTAATATGGGGATGATTGAGGTTAATGTGATCATCCAGAATTTGTTTTACTGGATAAACAAGTTTAGTTTTCGTAGGTCCAGTATTGGTCGTAGGTCTCCTGTGCGCTTGGGCACTAGGAAAAAGTGAGAGTAAAATCCCTTGTTGTTCCTGTAGTGGTACTGGTTGAACTGCTTGTTTTAGTATTAGTGCAGTAAGTTCATCTTGTAGAATGGGTATGCCACCCTAACAGCGACATTTCTACGGCGACATGCGTTGTCATCGGCTACAGCGCCATGCCGCCGTAGAAGTGCTACTGGAAGGGCAACCACTTCCCCCCACTTGCACCCCCTCCCCGAACTAACTCCAACCTGGAGTCAGAATCCTTTAGTTCAGGAGGTGCGTGGGGTTCAAGGGGATGTAAAAAATAGACTCAAACAGTGCGGCTCCATGCCGACTGCAACTTGCGGTCACCATGGAGCCTGTCGCTGTAATGCTGGTTGCGATCTTTTTTGTTGCGCGGGCATATACAACCAGTTGAATGGGGAGGTGGTCTGGTGGATATTCCACTGGGTGGGGAGGGTGAGTCGGGGAGTTTAGGTGAACTCCAATGTATGCCACCATCTGTATTATTTGTAACATCCATTCATCTGTGATTATATTTTGCCAGGCCTCTAGGTGGTGTGAGAACTGGCCACCCACAGCCTCCGAGGCCAGCTGGAGGAAGCTGTGGAGAGAGGTTATGAAGTCAGAAAGTAGTGGGGTGTCGGGTCGCCGCTGTGGGGGTGGACCGGGATCCCCCGGTGGTGGGGATAGGGGTACATGCTGCAGACTGACTCTGCTATTTGCCCCTGGAGGATTGTCTGTCTTTGTCATCCTGTTCTTCAAAATTGAAAGGACTGTTGGTATTTCTGTTATCCAGTGGGTTTGGATGAGTGATACATCCTGTGCACTGTTCTCAGTGTTCGGCCAGATGCTTGCAAATCGTCTAGTATGGACTGGGTGTCTGACCCGAACAGTTTTGTCCCATTAAATGGAGCATTAAGAATTTTGTGTTGGACATGAGGTGTAAATCCTGAGACTCTTAACCAAGCATGTCTACACAAAGTTACCCCCAGTAGAGGTTCTGGCTGATGAGTCTACAGCATCATAACCCGACCCAAGTGCCGGTAGTAATGGTGGCCAATAATTGGTCCTTCTCTACGGACTCTGGTAACTTGTTGATCATTTCTGTTGCTGAGGACCACAGTGTTTTTTTGATACATTAACATATGACCCATGTAGTTAAGTATACGCAGGTTCATGGTTCCTGCTTAATACACCCTCTTACCCATGTAATCCAGATGTCTGGATTCCTTGTCTGGTGGAAGGGAGCTACGGTGTTTCTTAATTGTTTGACATTTGGTGATCAAAGTTAGAGTGAACGGCTAAATACCGTTCCTGGTGTGATTTCTCATTGAGGACTTCGTTGTACACATGCAGAGGCGAATAGCTACTTTTGTGCAGTAAGCTGAAGACAGCAGGAAAAAGAACTGAGGATGCTTGGGGCCACCCACATATTTATAGTTGCAGAAGAGATGATATCATGTGTGGGCGGCCCCCGAGCAAACACTGCTGATGAAAGCTACCGTGCAGAGGATCGCCCTCTGGTGGATACCCAAGAGTAGTACCTGCTGCGAGTGATACCCTCGATGAACATATGGGCAGACTGGATGGGACAAGTAGTTCTTAGCTGTCATCAGATTCTGTGTTTCTATGGAATACAGCTGAACCTGCCACCCCTGGGTAGCAAATTTCTTTTTTTTTTTTTTTTAACTTTGTTTTATTAGATAGATTACTGTGCATATACCAGACATACAAGTAATTTGTCAACGTAGGGCATACAGGTTAATTCAGTCCAATTTAAAGTTACAGTTACTGGTTTGAATTTCCACTGCCAGTTATTGAACCCTTCTTCTCTCTTTCAGATGTGATCCTTCATCCTGGATCCAGCAGGTCCTTTTAATTTATGTGTGACTTCGATGCCAAATCCGGTTCTCTCCCAGACTTCCAACAAAAACAACCAATGTCCTAATCTTCCAGTTAGCACAGATCAGTTTATAATACAGATTTTATCAATTAAAAACAATCAACAAACTCTTTGTGTGACTAATTTATACCAGAACTTATATATGTTTAAGCAATTTATTATTTACTTTAATGTTGTTGAGTAAATTTCCACTTTTCAAAAGGGAACTCCTTCATCTATCATATATAGTGGACCTGGTAGGGAACCAAGACTCTCCCAACCTGAGAGCCCTCAATGAATCTTTTTCTACTGGGACCCCTCTGATTAAGTGTGTTACTAAAACTGGTTGCTCCCCACCCCTCTATCATCCCATGGCCATTTGTTCTAACACTGTTATCCCACTTTGCTCTTCTACCAGATGCATAAATGGGAGCCAGACCTGATTATATTTATCTTTATGTAAGTGCAACGTTGCTGTTATTTTTTCCATCCTAGCTATTTCTTATACTATACTCATCCAGTCCCTTACCTTCGATAAGATTGGGGTAAGCCAGCATCTTGTAATCGCCTTTCAGGCTGCAGCTAATAATAATTCCAATAAATTATTTCTGTTTATTGGATCTATGTCCTTTCCGTAGGACACCTAGAATTAATAACTGAAAATCAGGCATTTCTTCCCATTCAAACATATCTTTCATATGGGAACCTATTTCCATCCAAAAAGGTTTAATAACAGGGCAATCCCAAAAAATATGGGAGTGAGTTCCTTTACCCTGACAATTTCTCCAGCAGCGATCTGATCCCCTTGGGGTATAATACGTCATCCTAGTGGGTGTATGGAAGTACCTAGACACAATCTTCCATCTGAACTCTTTCCAGCTATTTGATGAAGATGTGCGTCTAACTCCATCCCATACCCTGTGCCACGTTTCTTCATTCAAAGATATATTTTGCTCCTTTTCCCATTCTGTAAGATATATTTTGCTCCTTTTCCCATTCTGTTTGGCAAAGGGGTAGGAGTAAACCTCTGACACTTCTATAGGCCACCATGAGTCTTGAAGTTAATCTTCGTTCTCCCATGTTATTTACTGAGTCCCAAATAACTTGGTCCAGTGGGGAAGGAGGCTTTTGAATAGAACTTAAATTATTCCCTGTATGAATAAAGGACCTAACTTGAAGATATCTGAAAAAATGGGAGCGTGGGAGTAGAAATTCCCTTTGGAGAGATTGAAAGGACTTAACCTGACCCTCCTGAACTAATTGGCAAAAGAACCTAAGACCCATTCGCTTCCAATGAGTGTAAACTAAGTCCATTCTAGGAGGGATGAACTCTGGGCAGCTAATTATTTCAGATTTGTTATTTAATGTTTCTGTTATATTCAAATCTTTCTTAATTTCCCCCCCATATCCTATATGTGTGTTTGATCCAAGGGTTTTCTATTGTTTTAGTCGATAACTATTTGGCAGAGCCCCCAAAGTCCACTAGAGGGTTTATCTCCAGCTCTCCCTGTAATTCCTGAGAAACCCAGCTGTTTATGGGTTCTTTAGCCAAATATTGGACCCAAGTCCCTAGGTTTGCCAACTGATAATATGATCTCAAGTTTGGAAGACCACGTCCCCCTTCCTCCCTAACTCTTTGTAAGGTTTCCCAGGCAATTCTGGGTCTCTTACCTTCCCATACAAAGCTATGTAGTGCTTTATTTATTTTTTTCCAATCTAGTTTTGAAATCTGCAGTGGGAGGGTATTGAACAAAAACAAGAATCTTGGTAGTACGTTCATTTTGATGGATTCAATCCTCCCAAGAAGTGATAATGGAAGGAGATTCCAGCACTTTAGATCTGTAAAAACCTCTTGGAATAATCTGTTATAATTTACATGATAAAGTTGTGACAGGTCATTCGGGATGTGGATTCCCAAGTAATGCATTTGGGTGGAGACCCATTTATATGGGATTATCTGATCCAATTCCTTGGTGCATTGCCCACTGACCAACCTCACCTCTGTTTTATTTTCATTTATTTTAAAACTCGAGATATGGCCATATTGTTCCAATATTTGACACAAGATAGGGAAGGTTTGCAGAGGGTCCCTCAGATATAGCACAGTATCATCTGCATAAAGCAAAATTTAGTTTTCTTCCCCTTCAATCATAATACCCTTTAGTCCTTTATGGTCCCTAATTGCTTGTGCCAAAGGCTATATACTAAGGGCACAAAGGATGGGAGATAGGGGGCACTCCTGTCGTGTACCTCTGTTGATACTCAAAGTCTGGGAGATTGTATTATTTACCTTCACTTTGGCGGAGGGTTGGTTGTAAATTTCTGTTATCCAATCTATAAATTGAGGCCCAGATCCAAATCTAACTAAAACGTCCCTTAAATAGTCCCAGTGCAAGCAATCGAACGCTTTTTCTGCGTCAATAGCTATAGCTATTTGTATATCCTTCCTTCCCTTTTTTCCTCAGATGTATATTTCGGCATCATCTCACATTATCCCGCAGATATCTACTAGGGACAAATCCAACCTGATCCGGATGGATCAGGTCCGGTAGGACTACATTTACCCTGTTTGCTAATATTTTCATAAAAAATTTCGAATCAACATTAAGAAGTGAAATTGGTCTATATGAGCTACAAAGCTTAGGTGGCTTCCCCTCCTTGGGAATAACTGTTATAAAGGCTTCACTCCATGAACGAGGGAAGCCCCCTTCCTCCTTTTTTTTATTGAAGACTTGGACCAGGATAGCAGTCAAAGTCTTTTTAAACTTTTGATAAAATTCAGAGTTAAAACCGTCCGGGCCAGGTGACTTACCTCCCTTCAAATCCGAAATAACTTGTGCAATTTTCTGAGCAGTTATATTTGAGTCCAGTTGTGTCTTAAGGTGTTCTCCCAACCTCGGGAAGGGCCCTCCATCTAAAAATTTCTTTATGGAGTCTTTTTTGTACTGTTTGTAGGGAGAGTCAGATGAGTCCCTATAATACTCCTTAAAAGTATTCGCAATGTCATTTGGTGTGTATACTTGAGAGGGGGGAGATCTTCCACCTGTAGTCAGAGTTTTAACATATCTTTCTGCCTGCATACGTCTAAGATGGAAGGCCAGCAAGCGACTAGCTCTATTGCCTGACTCATAATACTTTTGGTTCAGGTATCAAAGCTTCCCTTCAACCTGGTGATCTAACACATCATTTAGTTGTTTCCTAATCTCTTGGATCTCTTTAAGGAGACCTACACTCTCCTGTCCTCCCCTTTGGGCCCTCCTTTCTAATTGTTTTAGTTTATTTTCTAAATTGTTTTGTTGTTCCACTCGGGCTTTTTTATAATGTGAGGCAAAGGAGATAATTGCCCCTCATAAAACTGCTTTACAACTGTCCCAAAAGCACTGGGGTCTGGGCCTGTGCGTGAGTTGTGGATCAGGTAATCCTCCAGTACTTCCTGTATATGGGTTTGAAACTCCTCCTTGTCAAGCAAGGAGGAGTTCATCCTCCATTGTGTAGTTCTGTTCCAATCTCCCAACCTTAAGGTGAGTTCCACTGCTGAGTGGTCAGATACCACCCGAGGGAGGATTTCACATTTTGAAACTTTATGGAAATCTGTTGTACTACGAGAAAATAATCAATTCTAGAGTGAACCTTGTTAGGCAAAGAATAAAGGAGTAATCCTCGTTGTTTTATGAAGTTTCTCCATATATCTACTACGCCAATTCTATCATTCCCCTCTAACTGCCTGTTCATCCCTTTATTTGTTGCTGCATTTTGGGAAGAAGGATCAAACTGAGGGTTGATGCGCGATTAAGTCCCCAGCAGGAGCATTCCTTCTCTTAAATCCGCTATACTTCTAAAAATCTGAGTGAAAAGGTGGGTTCGTCCCTGTTGGGGGCATATATATTTGTAATATGTATTACTTGGTCAAATATCTTTCCAGTAATCACCAGTCCTCTTCCCCTTTCTATTACTGTCTGTGAGATGATCTCTAAGGGAATGTTTCCCCTACACAATATGGCCACACCTGCTCTTTTGCCTGAGGGATGAGAAGAATAGCATACCTTACCCACCCAATTTCTCTTTAGTTTTTCATGTTCAACATCTGAGAGTCTGGTTTCTTGAATTAACCCAATATCCGCTTTTAATTTCTGCAAATAATGAAGTATCTTAGCCCTTTTAATAGGTGAATTGACCCCTTGTACATTTAGCGAAACCACCTTCACGGACCCCATTTCACAACCGAATAAAATGGCCCCATAAACTTTGTACTACTTCCTTCATTATGCTTGTATTTACTCGATATTTGTCCATTCATTTCCATTTCCCAGAGAGTAACTCTTTTTTTCTCCTGGTTCCCCGCACATAATTAGTACCTGCGTCAAACAATTAACTTCATAACAGTAACAATGTAAAGTGCACCCTGAATAATTCCAGTGCATTCATTTGATGTACTTAAAACAGAACTAGTCAAAACAACAGTCACAAATAATTTGTGAACTTAAACGTTTGCTTCCTAGGTGTAAGAACAGAACATGATGTTAACCTTCCTATAGCGGAAGGAATTGAGCCAAGGCTCCTGTCCCTACTGTGCTTAGGCCTGATTCAGTGAATCGGCAATTATGGTGGACACCACTCACTGGCACAGTAAAGGCGTAAGGTCCTCACTATACCAGCGGTAACCCGTGCACCCTCCCGAACCGCCCAGCACCTTATTCTAGGAGGGAGGACAAGAACATAGGCCAATCCAAACATCGGGGTCCCCTATCCCCACCTCAAGACAGAGAGGAAGAATGAACTAAACCCGGACCTTAAACCCCTCCACCTCCCCTCCCAAATTCTTCACCCAACGCAACTTAGGGCCCAACCCTATGATTCCGCTTCCTCTCTCCTCAGGTTATATATACCAGCCCCAGTGAGTCCAAATTAGTCCAAGACTTTCAGAGACCATACCTAAAGTTCAGTTAATACGCACCATTAATGTCTTTCAGGTCGCCCAATCTGCTTACAGGCCACTCTCCCCGACCACCGTAATACAATGGACAAGAGAGTGAAGTAATCGATTATGGATTTAAGCAGAACCTCAGGGGAGTTTAGGTGGATTCCCATAACTTAGGCACCTTCAGTGATGTAGAATCTGATCTTGATGTTTTTCTCTCTCTCTCCATGATGGCTTTCGTGTCCTGTCTGAGGTGAGAGGGCCACGTGAAGGAAGAAGGATGTGTTCTTCTAGGTTTGCCTACTCGTTTCCAAGCTGAGCGTGTTATTTCCTTCTCCAAATTGTCAGCTTGGCATTCTGGGCACAGATACCAAGTTGTTTCAGCATTGGAGCTGCTTCAGGACATTATCACAGAGAATGGAACCTTTCTCAGTGTGTATACGTAGTTTGGCTGGGTAGAATAACTGAATTAATTTTCTTCTCCTTAGCTTGTTTAATAATGCCATGTACCATTTTCCTCTTCTCATTTAGCAAATCGAAAAGTCCTGATCAAAGTACAACCTCTGGTTATCTAATTTTACCTCTCTCATTTTCCATGCAGTTTGCAATATTAACCGACTGTCTTGATAGTTCAGCATCCGGTTATTATCAATGGGGGCTAGCTGCTTGATCTCTTGTCTTAACAGCGATGACGGTGTGCTCTCTCTAGTGAAAGGGTATTTCCTCTGTGAGTTTTGGCACATCTCTCAAGATATGAAGGACGAAAGCTTCCTTAGTTTCAAATGATTTCTCCATAGTCTCTGGAACTCCGTAGATCCAGAAATTCTTCCGAAGGGCGCGATTTTCCTGATCGTCTAGTTTTATCTGGATTTCTTTTTCTCTTGTAAATAAGTACAGCAATGTACGATCATGCTGACTCGATGAGTCTGCGAGATTTCCTACATACTCCTCCACTGCTGTGGTGCGTTTGTCCATTGCTCTTAAATCAGCCTTGAGGTCCGCGACCGAAGATTCCACCCTATGCAAAGCTTTTATAATTCCATCCAGCTTCGAGAGAATAACTGCTTGATTGCCCCCATCAAGTCCATCTTCAGAGTCCGCTATGCTGCTGACTGGTGAAGCAGGTCAAGTGTCTCTAGTTAGGCCCTGGGCCCTGTCTGATTCCATCAGGTTTTTTATTTTAGCCGCCTGAGAGGATCTATGCTTCGATCTGCCAGATGCCATTCACCTGAGCCTTAGTAAGTATCGTTTTTTTATAAATTGACAAGAAAGGTTTCAATTCTGCTGCCGGTTTAATTGATTTTTAATCTGGGCAGCTCCGGAGTGCGAGCACTAGGCTTCCATCACTTGTGGTGATGTCACGAGAAGTCCATCCCTGGGTATCAAATTTCAGGATTCCTGTGTGTCTGGGCCTTCCTGTCCACTGTGTATTAGCCTATTCTAGCGAACAAACCGGCATGAATTGATAAAATGTGCGACTTCCTGCTACTACCAAAGAATGTGGTGCAGAACACAGCCCCTCTCAGAAAGAATGGACTGAGGAATGTCTGGCTCAAGCAGAAGTGACTCTGGCCTGTGCTGCCTGGCACACTCCAACCCAAGACTTGGAACTTTCCTTATTAATATGTAAAATAAGTCTTTGACACAAACCACTACATGCAGGATGCATGCATCTAAGGTTGCATGTGGGTTACTTTTGTAGTCTGCTGCAAGGTAAAAGGAGCATCGTGAACTGTATACATAGCAGATAACTGCCTCCTCTGCCTGCACTGTGCCACAGGGTGGGGCCATCCCTTCACTCTTGCCTATCTGGAGGAACTATCAAAAATCCCACCCCCAACACTAAGATGATCTTCCACTACTAACTGGGGGACTACTGATTGAGGGTGGAACCGGAGCATACAGTTCTGGCCAAAACTCACGTCCCCAACTAAATGCACATGGTAGCGACTTGTGTTTTTGCGGAAAATGGGTGATACTTGTGGTCAGGTGATGCAGCCACTCCTTGTGTGGGTATCAAACAGAAAAGGTTGAACAGATTCACACTGTAAAGAAGCCAGCCTAAGGATAAAAGACATGCTCCTAAGGCCCCTGGAAACAGTGTAGAGGGTGTACACTGTTTGCAGATCACTGCAACTGAAGTGCAGGTCTAGCTGCAGGCCCAGTTGTCTTCTACCCAAGCGTCTGACCAGACAATGTCGTTATATACAGTAAGGCAGAGTTCTTCATGACTCTGCTTATGCCTCATAGGATACCAGAGGACACTTACCACTTGACAGATAAATAGAGTTCATTAGCCAACACAATATCACAGTTTAGACTAGGGAAGCTGCAACCTGCCCCCATCCCCTGACCCTTACCAGATCTATTAAAGACACATTGATAGGGAGGCTAAAAGGAAAACCCTTCTGGGATCTAGGCCAACATGTTGCAACATAGCATAGCAGCCTTGTTTGTTTTGCTTTTGGTCACTCCCTCTCCTCTCTTGGAGGTCATTATCTCATGCGAAATCAGGCTCCAGTGGTCAGGATTATGATCATACTCCTTACATCTTCCTCTTAACCAGCCAACAAGGTCAGGGGTCACCTGCAAGTAAACAAATTAGTTCACTATGCTCTGATGCACCTAGATGGGCTTGTAGGGACTCCTCCCTGACCAGAGGGATCCGCATGGACTCGGGTGTCTTCGCATGTTGGACCCACAGATCGCTGGTAGACTTCAATAAAGTATATTCAGTAAGGGAAGAAAACAATGTGTAACTCAAGCTTTACCACTGCCAATAGTACCACAGCTGCAACCCCCCTACCCCCACCCCCACCCCAGTTGGATGGTCCAGCTGGGTGGAACTGGAAAAAGGAAACACACATATTAAACTTCATTACACAGTGTGGACAACAGGTCCCTTGTATGAAAGGTCCTCACAGTCCTATGGCAGGTCCTCAGTCTATTGTTATTGCTCTGCAACAAGCCATGGTACCCCTACAAATACCTGAAAAAGACACTGCCATTGCTCAAGTAACAGACTCCACCACATGCCTCTCAGAAGGATATATTACGAGATCCTGAAACTCTGTTCTACATTTCAGGATCCTGTCACCAGCAGCCCAAACACGGTTGCCTGACCGGCAAAGTTTTCCATGGCAGAGGTTTTGTTTTTTTATGTTTGGGTGGCTTTGCCCCCGCACCCCTTAATTTACAGTACTAACTCCAACACTCTGCGGCGGGCAAACTTCACTCATCAGGCAATCGCAGCTCGACACATCGGTGTTTTGCATCCGAAACCTGGAAACAGAGTTTCAGGAAAAACAGAATACCCTCTCAGAAGGGAATGAAAGAAGCAATAGAGTGTAATATGCAGGCCCAACACACCGGGAGAAGAATGTGTCTCCCACTGGCTGCACATGTAACACAAATACACACTAACCCCTTTAATAGGTATACACCTTTAGATATTAAAGTCCTTCCTTTTACTGCAGGAAGAACACGGACCCTTTAATGGCCTGCACATTAATGATTAGAGTTAATAAAAGAATGCAGAAATAAAGAATAGGGTTCCTTTAGCAAGCTATAAAACCATGCAGTCTGTCATCTCACTGATCTAAGCTAGCCCAGGTGTAACGGTCTTGCAAAAATATCCTGCACATTAATGATTAAATGTTATTAAGGAATGCAGAAACAAAATATCTTGTCCCTTTAACAAGTGATAAACCATGGAGACTGCTTTTCACTGATCTAAGCTAGCCCTGTATGGGACTGGCTAAACTCCCTAAAGCCCCTTAAGCTTAGGGTTAAAATGCAGCCTCCCCTCTTCTCTCTGTTCCTGGCTGGGGAACTCCCTAAAACCACTCCACTAAGGGTGACAATGTAGACTTCCTTATTCTCTCTGGACTTGGACGGGGTGGTCAGTGACCTTAGAAAACACCCTATTCTGAGAAAGCTGGCCAGATAACCAGCAACTGACTTACTTTCCAGAGAAGACATCTAAAGTAGCGGTCCTCTGCCAGGTGGCTCTCTCATGCAAAGCTGCTCTAGCTGTCCTGCTGCACTACTGGAGTGAATGCTCCATCCGTTGAATAAGCTTGCCCAGGCTCCTTGCGTACTTGAGACCACGTTGTACTTGCGCCTCGAGTGAAGTGCACATCTGGTGTCAAGTGGGTGTGTAGCGTCATCACATCGGGTGCGTTTTGCTATCCACGTCTCCCACCCAAGCCTGCAGTTGAGCTTCAATGATGGCATGAAAAGGAAAAACACTCTACCAGTTATAAAGCGTGCAAAGTACTGTGAGGAGAGAAAAAACAGCTGGCAAATACAAACTCAGAAACACAATCAAAACACAACCACTGACTGCACTTTACTGTACATTACCAGTACCTCATACTGAGGCAGCACTTCTAAACCTAAAGCACTAAGTCTGCCCTTCTACCGTCTGCAGATGCAGGCGTAAGAACACAGTCAGCAAACAAAGATGCAGCGCTTCCAAATATAAAACACTATGGCTACACTCAACACTGTGGCAGGGTTGAATAAGGCCCAGTCCCATTTGTAATGTAGAAGGAGTTAAACACAAGGATCTGTTCTGTCCTCTCATTTTCTGTCTCTTGTATGTCTGGTTACCTGACCAAATTTTCTTGTGAGACCTAGGATTTGATCACTCGTGATGGTCTCACAATTCTCCGCCTCTCGCTATCCCTCTGCATTCACTTGCTGTTTCTGTCTTTTCTTCCCCCTTGCATATCTGCAGCTATAAAATATGTAGGAAACTATAAGTGATACTGTGATCCTTTGGTTTGAAATGTATATAGTTATACTGTTGAAATGATTGCAAAAGCTATTTGGAATTTAGGGGTTAACCTGAGATGCAGTTTGAGCTCCTCTCAGGCTTGTTTGCAAACTCTTTTGCAGAGCTGACAGCAGGAGGCCAGCTTGGGACCCTGTTCTATTTGCAAGTCTGCTCTGCAAAGAAACTGACAAGAACATTTTGTGAAAAACAGGATTTCTCCTTAACGAATTCCCAGGCAAAGACTTATAAAAAGAAAGTACAGTTACGTAAGAACTTACCTTAACAGTACATCTTCGAGAGGAGCTCTTGCAGCAGGCTATAACAATTAGGACTATGCCGCAGGCACTAGGACCACACGGAAAAACTTCTGCCAGCAATACCAGCGGGGGACCGCCCCCTGACGTCGGTCAGGGTATAAGAGGGGGCGGACCAGCTCCACCTCAGTTCTCCCGCCAGTACCCAGCAGAAGGCCTGACAGAGAAGGAGGCAAAGCCTACCATCGATAAGAAGAGAAGATACCTGCACACCCGAGGGAAGGCAGGAGGAAAACAGCGCTGCAAGAGCCCTCTCGAAGATCTACTGCACGTAAGTTCTTACGTAACTGTACCATTCATTTCACCGAGATAGAGCTCTTGCAGCAGGCTATAGACAATGGACTGAGTCCCAAGCAGTCCCATAGCGAAGAGGTAGCCGACCCGGAGGAGGAATATGCTGACTCCAGAGACCTTCAGGACAAGAGTCCTTGCAAAACCGCTTAGGCAAGCCAGCACAGCGCCTGGAGACGATATCCAAGCTGTAATGCTTGACAAAGGTATGCACGAGTTCCAGGTCACGGCCGCACAGATGTCCTGAATGGCGACATTCCGCATCACAGCAAAAGAGCTGACACTCCCCTGGTGGAGTGACCCCTAACTGGACCCGGCAGAGTTTCTTGTGATGCTTTCGTAGCAAAGCGAGGCCAATGGACTATCCATTTGGAGACAGTCTTTGGACAACGGATGACTAAAGCGTTGTGGCTAAAAAGACAAAGAGCTGCTCCGATTTACGGTGTTGAACCATTCTATTGAGGTAATACCTCAGGGACCTGTGGACATCCAATGTGGAGAGAACCTCCCTCTACTGGAAGGGAAGGAAAATAAACTGGAAGATCAACCGACTGGTTGAGGGTCAACTCTGAGACCACTTTGGGAAGAAACTTAGGATTAGTTCTGAGGAAACCCTTTCCTACTGAAAAACCAAATAGGGCTCTTTACACATCAGAGCCTGCAGTTCGGAAACTCTTGAGCAGAAGTAACAGCAACCAGAAAACAAACTTTCCAAGACAGTATCGCAGCTCACAAGTCTGCGGGTTCAAAAGGGGAAGGGTGAGTTTCTCCAACACAAAAGGAGGGTCCCAGGGTGGGACAGGGTCCCTGATGGAGGTTGCATGTGAAGAACCCCCCCAAGGAAGGTGCAGGCCACTTCCAACTGGGCCAATGCTCTGTCTCCCACTAGAGCATGATAGGCCGAGATCGCCCACATATGCACCTTGATAGAGGAATAGCTCAGGCCTTTTTCGTATAAGGAGAGGAGATACTGCAAAGCGGAGTTCACAGAGCAGGTGACTGGGTCTAAATGCTGTGGCAAAGCCCAAAGGCAGAAACGTTTCCACTTCATAGCGTAAGCAGAGTGAGTAGAGGGCTTTCTTGCGGACGCTAAGACCTCAGCCACTTCCGGGGAAACCCCATATCTGTTCTTAGCTACGTCTGGAGGAGCCAAGCATGAAGGTGCAGGGATCTGAGATCCGGGTGAACTAGAGAACCCTGGTCCTGGGACAGCAGTTATGCAGCATATGGGCAGCGGATTGGAGGTTCCTGGGACAACTGCTGCAGGAGTGGAACCAAATCTGTCGGGGCCAATTGGGGCCACAAGGATCATGCATGCCCCTCTGCCTGTAGTTTGAGCAGAACCTCTGGATGAGAGGGAAGGGCGGAAAGGCATAAAGAAACCTCCCTGCACAACAAAGGGATAACGCCTCTGGCCAAAAATGCCTGGCGATGCTCGCGAAGCAAAATCGCAGAGTTTGGCTGCTATGCAGGACGCAAAGAGATCTAGCTTGGGAAGGCCCCACCTTCCGAAGAGCTGATCCGCTACAGATTGAAGCAATTCCCACTTGTACGCTCTGGCCCATGACCTGCTGAGGTTGTTGGCCAGCGTGTTTAGGACTCCTGGAACGTGCACAGCCGACAGATGAATGCCCCGTCCCAGCGCCCAGTGCCAGACTCTCATTGCCTCCCGGCAAAGAGGATATGAATGGGTGCCTCCTTGCTTGTTGATGTAAAAGACGACCACCATGTTGTCCGTCTGAACTAGAAGAGAGCCGGGTACCAGGTCCTCTTGAAACGCCTGAAGAGCGTAGAGGACCGCTCACATTTCCAGGACACTGATGTGGAGGAACTGTTCCTCGGGTGACCAAACTCCTTGCGTTCGGCGAACACCGAGATGAGCCCCCCAACCCAGGTCTGAGGCATCCGTTGTTAAGAGTCTGACCTGGAGGCTCTGGACTAAAGCTGACCCTTTCTCCAGATTGCTGGGGTCCAACCACCAAAGCAACATTCTCTGACTGGCTCCAAGATCCTGACTAAAGCGTCCCAGGTCGTCGGAGTATTGATCCCACTGCACCCTGAGCATCCATTGTGGGATTCTCATGTGAAGCGGGCCAAGTGTGTTACTGGGATGGCTGCCACCATATGCCCCAGTAGACTGAGGAAGTTCGAGCGGAACTCGAGGAGTGCTATGGAGATCCGTCTGCAAACTAGCAGGCGAATTCCCCTGTCCTGTGGGAGAAAAGCCATGCCCTGGACAGAGTCCAGAGTCGCTCCAATGAAGGCGAGGGTTTGGCTGGGCTCTGGGGATGACTTATTTCACGTTCAGGGTGATCCCCAGCTCTCGGAATAGAGTATAGGCATCTCCGAGAGAGCGTAGGAGGCCGTCCCTTGACAGGGCTGTGAGAAGCCAGTCGTCGAGGTAAGGGAAAACATAATGGCCTGATCGCCTTAGAGCCGCAGCCACCACTGCTAGGCATTTGGTAAAGACTCGTGGAGCGGAAGAAAGGCTGAACGGGAGCACCTGAATTGATAATGCGCCTCTAGGAAGTGGAACCTCAGAAACTTCCTGTGGGGAGGAAAGACCCCAATATGCATGTATGCATCCTGCATGTCGAGAGAACAGAGCCAATCCCCTTGGTGCAGTAGAGGGAGGAGACCCTAAAGAGTCACCATCCTGAACTTTTTGTACTCTATAAAGAGATTTAAAGGACAGAGATCCAGAATGGGATGAAGGTCCCCCGTCCTTTTTGGGATCAGAAAAAAGTGGGAGTAGAACCCCTAACCCCACTGCTCCATGGGAACTCTTCTATTGTCTCTTTGCAGGGAGGGCCTGAATTTCTCCTTCCAAGAGTGGAATGTGAGAAGGAGATCGGAAGAGCTTTGGCGGAGTCACGGGAGGGAACTCTGTGAACTCCAATGTGTGTCCTCTCCGAATGACGTCCAAGACCCATTGATCTGTGGTAATAGAGCTCCACCCTTCGAGATGAAGGGAGAAGCGGCCCCCAACCGGTTCCCCCTGGACATCTGACCACAGGGGGGCGGAAGGGAGTCATTGGGCAGAACCGGGGGGTAGGGAGAGAGGCCTGGGAGGACTTGGGCCCACGGGCGGAAGGTCCACCAGACTGCTGGTTTCCGGATCTCCGGCGGAAGCCACCTCTCTGCCCCTGCTGGAATCCTCGGGCTGAACACTGATTGCCTGAGGACTTGCGAAAAAGCTGACGGCGATGGGGGCATCGCTGGTCGCCATGGTACGTCTGGCGGACCGACCAGATCGACTTACCTGATTCCTGGAGATGGGAGATCAAGGCCTGCCTCCTGCCCAAATAAAACAGCACTCTGAAAACGGTAGGTTCCGGATACCGGACTGCAGATCCTGTGAAGCCCGAAGCCTCAACCAGGCATGGCGCCTGAGACAAACCCCCAGAGGCGGCTGCCCTGGCTGCCGATCTGCAGGTCATACGAGGCCCTCAGAACATGAGTGCCACGCCCGAGCCCGACTGTAAGAGGGCCAGAGCTCTGTCTTCTATCGGAGTCTGGCATGGCCTGTGCCAGCTCAAGACCCCGTTCCCACAACGCATTCTGGAACTGCACCATATGCGTGAGGAAGTTCAGGGATCGAATGGAGCAGGTGGAAACAGCGTAAACTTTCTTGCCCACCTGATACAGGTAACGGGACTCCAAGTCGGGAGGCTGGGAGCTGAGGTGTCGGGCTGTCGAGACTTGTCATGAGCAGCCATGATCACAGTCGTGTCTGCCTGAGGATGTTCCACCAAGAAGGGTTCAGCCTCGGAGCCTCAGAAAGCCTGTCCGACTTTTGGGAACCACCGGATGGAGGCTGCGCAGCCAGGTGGATCTAGTCAGGTCCTGAAAAGTATCCACCAGAGGAGGAATGACCAAAGACTTTGGCTCCTTCTGCCTCAGGTATTTGGCCAATCTCTGGGCTGCTGGGTCCAGGTCTTCCGTGTCCCACTCATTGGAAGCCTGATATGCCTCATGACGCCCATGAATGTGGGATCGTCCGGAGTCGGCAGGCATGTCCTTCTCCTCAGGGGCGCCGAGGCTGAGGGAAGACGAAGAGGATGACGAGGAAGAGGAGGACCGACTATCCGACTTAGAGTAGTCTGGTTCTGCCTCATGTCCATGCCTACGCTGACGTCAGTATGCAAGGGACCGACGACGGTCCGAAGACAGACTCTGGTCCCTGGCCCAACAACAGAGCGATGACCGACGTCGGTCAGGAGACCGATGCTGGGAACCGTCCCGCTGAGTGCGAGAAGGGCTCCGGGAACGAGACCGGGACCAACGTTGGTCAGTCGAAACCATAGAGCGATGTCGGTGGTCCTCGGATCGGGAGTGGCAACGAGCCCTAGACGGGGGCGAAAAACGGTGCTCCGGGGACCTCAACGGAGAGGTCTCGCCCTCTGGCTGTGGTTCACCCGCAGGATCCGGTACCGGTGTCTGGGCCGGCGACAGGGTGGTAAGCTTGTGAACCTGCCCCCACCAAAACGAAAAAAGCTGTTTAAGCTCGTCCGGGGAGAATATTTCAGCAGCCCGCTGTGGGAAAGAAGTCTCCTGAGCGGCGGGTCGCGATGGCGAGCTCTCCTGATGGCCCGGGGAGGAGGAGGACTTGGCGACGGGACGCTGGCTGGACAACGACCGACCCCAGATCCTTGGCCCCTTCAACCAGCGTCGGCACCACAACCGACGACGGGGTGACAAAAGGGGGCGCTGGAGAGTCCTTAAGCTCCGGAGGCGCACCTTTAGCAGGCGGCGCCGGAGCTGTGGTCGGTAGGGCCGAAGCAGGTACCACCATGGACTTGGTGATGACTTTGATCAGAGTCAGCTTCCGCTTGGCCGGCTGCTCCCCCGACGGGCCGGCCTTAGCCTGAGACGAGCGCGGCGACTCACCGGAGCCTGAAGGACGGGCCTTCTTCGGGGAAGGTCGCGACCGCGAATGGGACCGAGACCGGGACCAGTGCCGGGACCGACTGCGCTCTTTACTATGACGCTTTTTCCTTCTTCTTCCTCGGACGGAGTGCAGGTCCATTTTCTTCTAACAGGTAGGCCTTCAGGGCGCCGGTTTCGAGTCCGCCGGTAAAAGCTTTAGCAGTCAGTGCAGTAATGTGTCGTGGTCCGGGCCCAAGCAGAAAACGCACCGATGACCGCCTTTTATGGAATTTGCCGCCGCGACTCGCACTTTGTTTAGGTGTTCTGGGAAACAGACTCGAAGACATCGAACCCGCTGGAAGAAACTCGGTATTGACGCCGGCACCCACGGCGGTAAACACCGAGGCAGTACAACAAAATACTGGAAAACCGAGCAGCACTAGCGGTAACCGTGACAGGCGCGGTTGCGGTAAAGAGAAAAATGGTAAAACCGCCAAAACTTGCTTGAAGATCCTTTTCGCTTGGTGAATCGCAGGCAGCAGCTATTCACAGGCGTGGTACGTGGCGGAAAGAACTGAGGTGGAGCTGGGTCCGCCTCTTCTATACCCTGACCGACGCCGAGCGGGCCGGCATCGGGGCGGTCCCCGCTGGTATTGCTGGCAGAAGTTTTTCCGTGTGGTCCTAGTGCCTGCGGCATAGTCCTAATTGTTATAGCCTGCTGCAAGAGCTCTATCTCGAAGTAAGATCAGCAATACCTCTGCTAGAGAGTGAGAGAGAGACCGAAACTTGGAATTAGAGATACCCTCAGATGAAGGACTTTGTTTTCTCCGTTTGTACTGCCTTTGTAAATAGTCCTACTGAATATTTTTTTTATTTTACTGTTATTGATGATAATAAAATGCTACTTGCGAATGTTACAACTACTCCTGGTCTTCCTATGCTTCCTGACCTGTGCCTCGACGACAAACACTGACACTGTGCTAGTGTGCTTAAGCACTTCAGGGAATTAAGGCTGACTGGAGTGGGGAACTCTTAGCTCATGAAAAACACTGCCCTGGAACCCTGCATAAAAGGGACATGAAGAGGGAAATGAATAACTCCTAGGAAAAATGCTGCTCCTAGAAACCCGGTAAAAGGGAGAAAGACAACATACTAGCCCATTTTCATGATGAAATGAGAGCCCTCCATTCCTGGCTAGAAAAACACAAACACACCACAAAGGGAAAGGGGGAAAATGCACTGGTAGATACTGGCAGAAGGGAGAGGAACTCATGCTAATAACAGCCCCACTAACTGGCTGACACCCCCCCCCAAACAAATTAAAAAAAATTACTTATCTGGGGCACCAGGCTAGATATTTTTACTGCTTGCCGACCTACCAGAGAATACACACCCTACAAGGCAATGGTCTCCATCAAGGCACTGTAGGCACTGGAAATGAAAGTTAGCTAGCAGGTTATTTAATTTGAAAGCCTTAGCTTAACAGGCACGATTTCTAAATGTAGGGGTACTTCCTGTCACCAGAGAGCCCCAACATGCCCCAGAGTTGCACAATCCTAACAAAAACAACAAACAGTATTTAAATTGAACACTTCCAGGGGGTTCTGTCTATGCTGCTACCTCTACAGTGGTAAAGGTGGAATGTACCACATCCCTAGGGTCTGTGCTGAGGTCACAGTTTGGAGCTGTATCACTATCCCAGTGGGGGTACACATTACTCATATGTATTAACTACTTTACCCATTGACAACTTGGAGCGATACAGAAAATATGTTTATATGCTATGAATTCTATTTTTAGTGTATCTACTGGAAGAATTGCACTGCAGCTAACACCATGCATCATTCCCAGTTCAGTTTTGTTCTCTAACAAGCAGCACTTAAAATGTGAATTAAAAAAGGAAGGAAGAAAATCTAAATGTAAATATAAAAGTCAGCTTGTGTTTCAAAAAAGGCTTGGTAACACAGCAGATGTGAGTTATGAATCTCACCCAGGCATTTCTGCTACAGAAACAGCTCTTCACTACTGCCGTATGTATACGGGAGGGTGTGGCCTAAAAACTACAAATACCTGTCAAAATACCAGTACTGTATCACCAAGGCATTGCAGTATACAAACCTAGAAACTGAAGTAAACACTGAGCTATGGTCTTAAAGAATAGGATCCTGAAAGCTTTATTACTCAACTTTTAGGCTCAAATCAGAGATCAATGTAATGGAAATCGACTAAACATGTAACAAAGGTAATCAAAGTCCAAATGGTATTAAGAGACGTCAAGCTGCCCCAAGCAGAAGCACGACCCCGCTGGAAATGAGATGTAGCGTCATAGCTAGGTTATCAGGCATAGTAAATAAATTGCTTATAAGGCACTTCATGCCGGCCCGGTGGCGCTCAGGGTTGAGGCGCTGGATGCCACACCTCGCGCCATGCCAGTGACCCGGGTTCGGGAATGAGCCCGGGACGTCGGGGGTTGGGAGGGAGAGGACTGAGCATCTGAGGACAGCTCTCCCCTCCGGGGGGGGGGGGACATAAGCTTGGTGCTTGACTGGCCTCTGGCAGAAGCTGGAGGCATAGCAGACACATGAGCATACAGAGTGGTTGGGAAGAGGTGGACGTCAGCGGAGACGCCTGACATCGGGGTGTAGCCACTCCCCTAAGAACATCGGAGAAACACCCACGGCACTCCCGGGTAGACAGAGCACCAAGCCCCGATCCCCAACACCCCTACCTGCCCCGGTGACCGGCGTCCTGACAAGACTCAGGAATTCGGGGTGCTTGTCCTCCCACCTCGTCCCTGCCTGAGGGGTAAGCCAAGGCTATGTGGAGGACGGACCGCCACAGGTAGGAGGTGGGGACTTGAACGGCCATAGGCATCTCCCGAAGGGAGTGGAGTGCCATGGGGAGGGAGAAGTACAAACAGAAAGTAAAAAAAAAACCAAGCACTTCACCAGGGTTTACAAGGGGGATTCAGGTCAGAAGAATAACAAGAGGTTCATTGAGATCTCCCACCACAGCAGTAGTTCGAATTAAAATTCTGTTGGATCAATTTATCAATTTGATTCTTGAAGATCGATTTGGACTTTGGGATACAGTGTATGAAAAGTACTACATAAATGTAAAGTCTAAATTCAACAGTCCAGGCACTACTGGTATTTAATCAAAGTACATTTGATACTGAGAGGTGTCGAAGCTCAAATGGCCAGAAACGAACTACATGTAAAATGCGAGCTGGCAAAAGCTAACAATGACTGTTTACTAATGAGAGGATTTGTATTTCAGCAGAACTATTTGTTGTTTAAAATAGTGAGGCATGCTATAGGTTATTCAAAATTGTAAAGTATGTGTTTGCCTCAAAAACATGCCCAATCTTTGCTTGATTGGTTTCTTTTTCTCCTACTGAAACAAACAGTAAACAGATGCTGATGCCAGAGTGATATGTCTGATCTCCTCAAGGAAAAGGGAAATTGTTTAATCAGGAAAGGCACACTAAGCTGAAGCTTGTTTCCAGGTGTGACCTGGGAGCGCAGGGAAGTTAAGCGACTTGCTCAGGATCACACAGTATGCAAGTGGAGGCTGTGGGATTCAAACCCAGGTCACCAGGCTTGCATCTCACAGCCCTAAACCACAGCACTATACTGCCTCCTCAAGGAGATCAACAGGTGAGCTGCAGCCCTTAACAGTCAGCACCTTGGATTCCAGGGTCAACCTTTTACCTAGGACTCCTCCCAAATTGCTGTCAACCCTTTCTACCACAAGCAAGTCCCACGCACGATGGACAGCCTGTTTTGCTTCTGCTCACTGGCAGCATAGAACCAAATACCGTATGACTTTTCTCATAGTGATGGGAAAGAGGTAAAGTAATTTAAAGGGGAATCATCAGCACTAAGAGCCCCACACCCACGTGTAGGGCTGGTCTCAGTTTGCAGTGTGTGTGCAAAAACGTTTCCCGTTTACTGCAGCACAGTACACTGTACGTGGCTGGAGTTACTGGACTTCTCATACTCTTACACTTCTGGTGCCCCAGTGCCCCCTCTCCCAGTTGTTCAGCCTCTCTCCTTTTATGTAGGCTATCCCCATGTGCCTATACTATCCATGCTTGAAACGGGTCACTGAAATGGCTTCTACCATAAGCTATTGTGACTATTTCAAGTGTGCACTGCCCTCTGCGTGAAAAAAATACCTCCACCCACGTCCGCTGATTAATGTGTTTTCGTTCCTCATGAATAGATCCCTGCGGTCTACCCTGCCAATACGCCTCTTGAACTGGTAGTTCTCAGTCATATCTCCCCCCTTCCTTCTGGCCTTGAGAAAGAACATGCTTAGGTTCTCCAGCCTCTCCTCATATGTTCTCTTCTGCCCTGTGTCACTTTCATAGCACTCCTCTGAACTCCCTCCAAGCAGTCCCTGCCCTTCCTGAAGTGAGGACCTCAGAACTGGGCACAGTACTCCAGATGCAGTCTAACCATAGAACTATAGAGGAGCAGTATCACTGCTTTCCTGCTGCTGGTGAATGCCCTACCTATATGTCCCAGCATTCCGCTTGCCTTACCATATGCCTTGTGGCACTGAGCTAAGGATGACTTAAGGTTATCACTGATGACTCCCAGGTCCCTTTCTTCAGTAGTCTCAACCACCATCACTCCCCACAGGTAACAGACAGTTCTAGGATATATCCTACCAATATACATAACCTTACATTTCTTGCCATTCCCTTTATTGAGCTGACTGTAATTATACACAGCCTGAAGTATCAGACCAAGCACACAGTATCATCGATAAGAAAATCGGGGGACTGAATAGGAACAGGAGATGACTAAATTGGTATTGCACTCTGTTAAACACGCTACTGTGCAGACTGCACCACAGCCGCTCACACACTAAAAGGTAACCTTTAAATTATTAAAATACATACAGTTACAGACATAACCACAATAGGCAGTAAAACTATCACTTGAAACTGCTACATAATGGCAAATGGGTTCCTGTAATCCAGCCAAAAAAATTAACTTTTTTTAAATGCTAAGATGTAATACCAAACATAAGACTCCTGTAATAAACACGTTTGCATTGTCTCTGAGCAGTGCTGACACTTCCTGCTTGAAAGAGGTAAGATTTGGCTCTGCGTACCAAGCTCGAATTCCTGTAGCTGCTGTTAGTTTAGTCTATGATTACATCTAATTTTAAAACTACAATGGTCAATTCTCCAATCACATTCCCCAAATGCCCAATCCCATCCCAAGCCCAAACTCATTTTCCTTTTTTGCACAAATGACAGGTAGTTCACCCCCAGAACAATGCTACAACCCACCCCAACCCCTATATTCCTCACTGTTGTCCAATCCTATGTTTAATAGCATCTTAGGTATGGGTAGAGAGTAAGACTGGATGGGGAATGCAGAAAAGTGTCACTGTTTAAGAAAAGAAACAAGGTATGGGAACTGGGGGCAGGGGCTGAAGTGGGTTGTGGGATTGTTCAGGAGCTTGGAATAGCACTGATTTTAATAAACACGACAGGAGACATGGGAATCAGGAATATCGCTATCAGCAGATTGGGGGATGCGGCTAGGTAGTGAGTTTTTATATCAAACTGAAAAATGGGTCTGGGGGTAGAATTGAACAGTGGGAGGAGAATTTAACTTAAGAAAACACACCAAGACATGGGATTAGACGGAGGATGAGGTCAGGATTGGCAGTGTGGTGGAGGGAAGATGCAGGAGGATGATGAACATCCCTCTACCCTATTTTTGTCCTTCACATGGGGAAATGGATTTTGAGGTGTGACTGAACAGTGGAGAGACGCATGTGGTGGAATGCCAGTCATTTGTGCAAAACAGGAAGATGAGACTTGAAGTGGGAATGAGACTGAGCAGTGGAGGAATGCAAGTGGGGAACTGATCTACGTAATACAATCGTAAGAAGCAGGGAGAGGGGAAGGCTCAGCACTGCTCAAATATTCAAACTGATCAGTAAAAGTTTACTTTAGCATTAGGAAGGTTAAAGTAATCTCTTCGTTTGGTATTAAACATTTAGAAAGTTAATATTGTTTGTTAGGATTTCTGCTTCAAGGATCACAAAAGAGCAACGCAGGACAGCAGTCTAGTATCCCAATAGATATTTCAGTAGCACTGCACTACTTTGAATTTCAAACCTGTTAAGCATCTCAAACATACCCGTAATATGGCAAGTCATGGCACTTGTGTAGGTAATCTCTCAAATGCTTCTTTAGAGCCTCAGACTCTTCACAGGCACTCTCATCTGTCACTTCCCTATAAGCACTGAGCAGCTCTTCCTCATTGGTGGGGTGCTTTGGTCCTCGACTTCTAAATGCGGAGAGAAAACCACCGTGCCCCTTCTTGCAGAGATGAGCAGGAAAGAAGGAGTCCAACTTCTCCCTAAGGTGGTGAGGGGAAAAGATCATTAAGTATATTCAATAATAAGAGACAGTTTAACAATATCTTTGTAAACGTTTATTTTCTTGCTAACTTAGTACGTGGGAAATTAAAAAGCAGGTGATAAGACTAATCAAGGCTGTTTGTGTTCGTCACTATAGACACTTATGTTAATATTACTGTGATAAGTACTCAACACAACCCATACAGCCCTTTCTCACATGTACAGCAAAGATATGGGAAACCGATGAAAGTAATAAAACAAATGAATGCTGTCTTTAATCATAGGGATATGAGGATGGAGCAGCATGGACCAGGGAAAAAGCAGACATGACCACAAGGGAGCACCACTGCCAGTGGATACCAGCAACTGGTACCAGTTTCTGGATGGCCAGGTTGAGGGGGCTTAGCAGGTAATATGGGCTGGTGGAGGCCAACCTCGCACCAAGACATCCAATCTGCCAAAGAGGAGGACGGACAATGCTGGGAAGAGGGGTAGGAATGTTCTAGCCAATGAAGACTCGACTGCTAGGGTAGAGGGTGAAGTGAAGGGGGGCACTGATACACCAGGATAGTAAATCAGCTGAGGTGGTTACCTACCTGAAGTGCAAGCTAAGCAAGTGCTATGCAGAGCCAAGCAATGCAGCTAGGGAAGGAGCAGACTGTCATTGACCGTACTGGCATGAACAACTTTGGAAGAAGCACAAGTTCTGTGGACATAAGAAGATCATTCTTGGACCTAGGGATGTTACTGAAGAGTAAGGTATTCAGGGTGATCTCTTCTGAGAGCCTCTCAGTTCTTAGGGGTAGCCAAGAGTGGCAGCAGACCATTAGGAATGCTGATGCTTTGCTAAGGGTCTGTTTAAAGAGTGCTGATTTACTTTTTCTGGCCAAATGGAGGGCCTTCTGTGGAAAGAACATCTTTACACCCAGGAGGGCTGCACCTGTGCCACAGGAACTGAAGATACTGGCCAGGAGGCTAGATATGGTAGAAGGAGAGATTTAAACTAGAGAATAGGGACGGGCTGATGTAGGAATCACCACAGGCAGAAGACAGATATAGGGGATTTTCAAAGGAAGCACACAAGAAAAGCTGAGCACAAAGTAGAAAGACTACTGGGGGAAGATTGAGGAAGCATGCAGGGGTGACTATACTCCATTACGTGCAGGCCAACAGGAGGAAGACGAGGAGAAAATCAGAGGGTTAGTGTGACAGAGTCCATCTGGGATGAGCTAGAAGAAAAGGGAGGCAAGATGGCCATGCTGAGGGTGTGCTACAGGCTGCCACATATCACAGTGAAGCATGATGCCTAGCTGGTTGGGAAAATGATTAAAGTGTAGTGCCCCAGATTCTGGTGCCCTCCAAATATGGGCAGCCAGGTGCCTTGGGGCTGGGGTGACAGGAAGGTGCCCCAGGGTGTAGGGAGGGCCCCTGGCCAGGTACCCCCCCCCCCCCAAAAAAAAAATAAAAGTGAGGCCACAGCAGGGCTCCATTTAAAAAAAATAAATAAAAAGTTTCCCTGCCGGCAGCTTCTGATGGAATCTCCCCCCACTGCCTTGCGCCAGGCACCTGCTCTCGTGGGCCCGGCTGAGAGGGCATGCAGGCAGGGATAGGCTCGTGAGGATTCCGAGATGGAATCCTCAGCCAGTCTGAACAGCAGTAGCTGTGCAGTCTGTTAGTGAGTGGAAGAAGCAGCAAGAGCTTGAGGGAGCGCTAGGCCGGCTGGGGCTTAGCAAAATGGGAAGAGACTCACCTGATGTTCTGTGGTCCCTCCCGATGTCCCGCCGGTCCTCAGCCGATCGCTCCCTCCTCTGAAATTGGCAGCTTCAGTCCATCAGGGTCAGTTCCTAGTTCGCGGTGGTGGCAAAGTGTATCAGGTGGGGCGGCAGGTCCTGCCGTCCCTCCATCAGTAGTCAACTGCAGTGTGGTTCCGTGGGAGGGGTGGCAGCTGTAATCTAAGGCCAGCCCTCTACCCAGCAGCCCAGTGAAGGTTCGTCAGGAGGGCAGCAGCTCCAGGCTGTCCCATCCATTCGCAGCTCAGCAGCAGAAGTTCTCTTGGAAGGCTGGTGGCAGCAACGTTAGGCTGGCCCCTCCATGCTCAAACCCATCAGTTTCCGGAGGTTTGTCGGAAGGGGCTGCAGCTCCAAGCTGTCCCCTCCATTGCCCGCAACCCCGCAGATCGAGGAAGCCGGTGGGAGGAAGTGGGTCTAGGCCTCTCCAGCAGCATGTCCTGGTCCCGAGATGAGGGGGTGGCAGGGTAAGTGGCGGCAGCACCACGTTCGGGTGCAGGCCGCTGAAAAAGAAAAATGTTTTTTATTCTAAAATAAATCCATTGGCACTTTTAGGCACCAGCCAAGATCGTGACTGTGGGGCAAAGTCAAGGCCCAGAGGAAGGACCGCCCTTAGGGCAGGTCAAAGGAGGGCTCCCTTGAGCCAGTGAATGTGGGCGGCAAGGCCCGAGCAAAAGACTGCACATGGAGCGGAGCTATAGGAAAGCCCCATAGACAGTGAGAGAAGGGGGCTGGGATGTTGCAGCATGATTGACTGCCTGTATGAACAGTAGCCTTAAAGGAGCGATGACAGTCCCAGCAGAGTTAAAGTGGCAATGACTGGGCCTTCCAGTCTAAAACAGGCCTGGGAACTGTACAAATAAATGGTAACCATTATCAGATGCCTTTGGATAAAATGTTATGTGGCTTGTGCTAAATTTAAAGGGGCAAGGCATGCGCAAGGCTCCATTAAGCCAGGAACTTTAACCAATTAATGGTTTACAGAAATGTGGATTAATGCCTGCCAGCTGACATTGGTCACCAAAAGACAATGCCACTGTGATTTACCTTTGTTTATATTTTCTAAACTGTGTTGTGTGTATTTAGAGTGTCTTAGTACTGACTGCTAAAATTAAAAGACACAGATACAGATATTAAATAAAAATGTTTATTATTCAGCCACCCTCAAGTCTTCGTTTGGTCCCTGGTGCCCCGACTCTGTTTCCTGACTAGCTGTCATGTCTCTGTGTGTCCCTTTGTCCTGGCAGTTCACACTGGACTGTGGCTGGGTGACCCGAGTCCCAGCAGTCCAAGCTGGGGCTGTGGCTGGGTTGAAATGTGGCAGACTTTTCCTGGAGGTGTCATTTCTGGTGGTCTTTAGAGACCTTTGTGCCGATGGTCAACACCGCCTTGGAACAGTTCTGGCCTGCGTCCTGTTGTATGTTTTCCTCTGCCCCAGGCAGCTAGTTCCCCGTCTTGCTTCTCTCTCCTTTCCCCTGTAAAGACACAAGGGTGGCTGGCGTAGGGTATTTACAACTGATTTATCGCATATAAGTAAAGTTATAAATTTAGTACTATTCTAGTTGTAGAGTTTTGGAGTGTAGATATTTAGAATGATATTATTGTACAGTTGGGTTTAATAAACTTTTACACTGTTTCTTGCATTCGAGCCAGCTTCATGCCTCTCCTTGTGTTCCCAGTAGTGGTATCTGAACTTGGGTCCCCTTTCCCAAAAATTTCCCCTGACACCCGCTAGCTGGGCGTCACACAAAAATCCACCTCCAGGTGGTTGGCATAGTCAGATGACCTTGTGCTTTCCCATTTCCAAGTTGTAGCTGGTGGGGGGGGGGGTGAACCTGTGCCCCGACCCGACCAGGCCATTTTGAGAGCGGTCAGCATCAGGAGCAGAACCTCGCCCATTACAAAAGTCACCAAATGAGATGCAGTAGTGATCCTGGGGAACTTTAATCTCTTGTGCATAGATTGCCATCTTGAGAGGGCTAAGACCCAATTCCTGTACCCCTTCAGGGACTGTTTTCTAAAGCAGCATGCCCAACAGGGGACTATGTTTGATGTTACCCCTGCCCTTGTTCTCAACAGTGGGGACTGGGTCATCTCCAGTGTAAAAGCTAAGGAACCAATGGGAGAAGGGTAACCTTACTGGTAACAGAAAAAAACTAGCTGGACTAGCCATTATGACCAGAAACTTCAGAAGGACAAACTTTGCCAAGATGAAGGATCTTGTATTCAAGGGTCAAGGTTCTGGTGTGGCTGCATAAGGCTGATAATGCAGGGTAAAAAACATAAAAAACATAGAAACACAGATTTCATGGTACATGTGTTGTTCATTAAACAAAGTGCTTGAAGCAGCTGCAGAGGTCTGCATTTCTGTCAGCAGTAAGGGAAAAAGAGC
Source organism: Neoceratodus forsteri (assembly GCA_016271365.2). NCBI lineage: Eukaryota > Metazoa > Chordata > Ceratodontiformes > Ceratodontidae > Neoceratodus > Neoceratodus forsteri. Next base: position 367,768,578 of record CM028132.1, on the reverse strand, counting down.
AAAGCAGTGGCCCAGTGGCTCAATAAGGACTTTAAGGCACCAGATTCTGAACAAAAAGAAGGTCTGGGACTGCTGAAAAGAAGGGAAAGGGGAAACTGTTTAACCAGGAAAGGCACACCAAGCTGAAGCCTGTTTCCAGGTGCGTCCTGGGAGCACAAGGAAGTTAAGTGACTTGCCCAGGGTCACACAGTATGCAAGTGGGGGCTGATGGGATTCAAACCCTGGTCTCCAGGTTTGCAGATCAGTGCCCTAAACCACAGCGCTCTACTGCCTCCTAGAAGAGACCGGTTGCTTCCATGACAGAGAGGAGTACACAGTAGCACTGAGGGACTACAAAACTATAATTACGAAAGCGAAGGACAGCTAGAAGTCATCATACCAGCAGGAGCTGCAGACAACACCAAAGCCTTTTCTTTTCTTTACTTTTCATAAATGAGAGGAGGAAGGTGAAGGTGGGGACTTGGGACCTTGCAAAGAAGGGTAGAAACCTGTGAGGCAGCCAGAGGTGATGGCTGAAATGCTTACTAAATTCTTCACTTTAGTGCTCTCCGAAGAGCCACTAGCGGGGTAGGAGGGTTCTGGGAGGACCACAGCATCAGGGGCAGCCACGATGTAGCCAGTGACATCATGCTTTCCCTGGTAGCTGACTGCCTGAAAAATATCAAGTTAGGTAAGCCCCAAGAGGCGCATGAGATACACCCCAGAATTATATCATAGGAAAGCTAAAGGAACAGCTGGCAGTGACACCTGAAATAATCCTTCAGGAGTCTGTATGGATAGGTGAGGTGACAGAGGATTGGAAAGCGGCTAATGTAATTTCCATATTCAAGAAAGGGCAAAGCTGGACTCAGGCCACTACAGGCCGGTCAGCCTGACATCAGTGCTGGGTAAAGTCCTGGAGACTATTATCAAAAACAGAACAGAGTACTTGGCCAAGGCCAAGGTTCTTGCCCCTTCTTTAGCATGCCTGTATGAGGGCGGATTATGCCAAACCATCCCGATCACCTTGAGGGGATGCCCAGGGAGGTAAACAGGGGCAGAGCTGTGGATGCATTCTATCTAGACTTCAGGAGGCCCTTTGATACTGTGGTGCATGACATGCTGCTGGGCAAAGTCAACCACTGTGGTGATCCTCTCATTGTATACTGTAGGTCACTGGTGCAACCACACCTGGAATACTGTGTAAGGTACTGAAGTCAACAAGCCTGAGAAGAGACTGCAACAAGATGGAAGCAATACAGCACAAGGTAATCAAGATGGCTCATGGACTGGGGACAAGACATACGAGGAGAGTCTGCAGGACTTGAACATGTACACACACATACCTTTTTTTTTAAGTGCACCTTATTGAAGATTCAAAATAACACAATATGGAGACCATAACAGGACATATAACACAACAAAACATATACTTCCCACAGATGAGTATAAGATCACAAAACCAGAATAAGTAATACATCTGTCACACAAAAGGAAACATTTACAATCCCTCAGCACACTCGTACAATCCACTACAGTCAGAAGTGCATCCAAGGTGTCCCACCAGTTGTGAAAGGGCTGCATCCTATGGTTCAGGAAGGCTGTAATTTTCTCCTAGTCATAAGACTAACAGCATTTCTCTGTGCCACTCCAGTAGCGTGAATCTCCTAATCTAGCCAACGACATAAAATAACCTTCTTGACCACCATAGCTATCAGGGTAAAGTGAAATTTCCTGTGGCCCATCAATGGCCGGAGATTAATGCTCAACAGGCACCATTCTCCTGTAAAAGTCCACTCTAAGCCCAGCTCTGAGTCTAAAACAGTTTGCACGGCTTGCTATAATGGCTGTGTCTTAGAGGGCACAAGGTCAAAACACCGAATGAAACAACAGCGTGGTTGAATACTGCGCATAAAAAGCAGCAAAGGAAAAAAAAAATGTGATGAATGACAGTGCTTGGAAAAAATAGCAAGTGCTACCACTAATGAAATATTTAAAAAAAAAAACGGACTTTTTCGGTTATAGCTACAGGGATAGCACTAAAGTGTACCTGCGCTATAGTATCCCTTTAGCTGTTTTTTTTTTGCCATGCTATTTTTACAGCGCAGTTTTTGCTGCACTATTCTTACCGTGCTGTATTGACCCAGTACTATCTTAGAGCACTTCCAAAGAATATGCAGTAAGATGCCCTCACCATCTCCTCATCTAGAGCAGATGGAAGAATTTATGAGGCCCCAACTGTGCCATATCTTGGGGATGTGATACATATTTTGCAGTACTTTGAATTGCATAAGTACTTTGAATTGTATAAGAGAGTAACTATCTAATTGAATGTGTTTATGAGTGTTCACCCAAACTTCAGCCCACTGGAGTCGGCCTCCAGCCTAAGGCTGTAAGCCGGTACTCTGAGGTGTAGCCACATCTGTAAGGGATCGAGTGTCAGAGGGAACAGTATATGCCCAAGATAGCACGTCTTTGAAAGGCTAGCTCTCCCAGGGATTACTGAGTTACAGGTAGTTTGGGGAGCTCCAGTAGCCTACCCAGCTCCCCAGTAAGCATACGTCATGTTTGTAAAAATGGAAAAACATCTTGCCTATCAGCCCTGTATTGTTGCTGAAAATGTTGAAACTTTATCCAAGCACCACCAGAGATAAAATGTTTGACATGTCTGATGCTCATATCTATCCAGTTCTATCTGTAGACCATTCTACCACCTATTTTAAAATTTGGGTTGTGCCAAATTGGCTGGCCAGAAGTTCACCCTGGGGAATATTTAGAACCCGGTTTAATGGTTTAGGAGACACCAATTGGTGACTGAGCAATACTTTGGGCAATTTGGCTCTGAGAGTGTGCAAAAAAGCCTCAAGGCTGATGCCCTGGGTTGCACAGAGATGCTGCTCAACAGTAACCCATTGGGGGTGTAATGACCCCTCTCTGGGTCAGCTGAAGCGTACCACCAGAAATGCGGGGCCCCCAGAGCAGCGATTTAGTACATAAATAAATATGGTAACTTGAGGTCCTCTGTCAACTTATCTGCTGACAGTTTCAAATAAGCTCCTCTAGGCTCCCTCCTGCCATAAGAAGGTAGACAGCATAGAATGTAACTGACAGAACCACTTTGTGGAGAAGCTTCTGGATGTGGTGTGGCTTCTGACACAGAATGACACCAGATGCAACTAGTCCAGATGGTGTCTGACACTAAATATAGTGGAGGCTTAGGTGAGGAAGCATGAGATAAGGTACCAGCCTGATAGCCCACTGCTGCTTTGGCCAGAGGCATGCACTGGCGACCCTTTCAAACGTAGTCAGTTATGCCTCAATATCATCCAAGGAGACCAGCTTTGTCATTTTAATGTCTTTCAAATAACCTGGGTTTTACTGATCTGTGGGGACTGTACCATTTCCTCCATCTTTAGTAGACTGCAAGGCACACAGCCATAGTTGCATGTCTTGTTTCCTCTGTGCCTCTAAATACTGCATGTCTTCTTTGCTTTGTTTTTCTTTTAAACTTACTTTATTTATAAATGTTTATGTATCAACAGACATACAAAAACATATCAATACGATGTCGAACACTATGTACAAAACTTGACAGTATACTGCTTGCTTCTAACGTATATCCTTATGCATAAATAGATATCTTAGTCAATTTCGAGGGCACATAGCTGGGGTAAAAAGAAAAAAGAGAGGATGACTAATAATTTATTTCAGGGGATTAAGCTAAACAGTCAAAACTAATCCTAGGGGACAAAATCAGGTCTCAACAATGAAATATACAGTACCCATCTTCTCCAAGTTATTTCAAACTTGCCTGTTTCTTATTTACAATTGCTGTCAGAGATTCCATCCTGTAAATGGACAACATTATATCCTGTCATTGTGTTATGGTTATAGGATCCTGGGTCGGCCATTTTTCTGTGATAGCTTTTTGAGCTGCAAAGGTACAGATCCTGAACAGTCATTCTGAGTTTGGGTCCCTGCACTCAGGAGGAAACTCATAGAAAAAAATAAACTGGGGGAAATGATCAAGCACTGGGTGAAAATATTCCTCAGTGCTTCTTGCAGGGCCTGAAAATAGTGTTCCAGCCTAGGACAGTGCCACATATGGGCTAGGGCTGCCGGGGAATGGCAACATCCTTGCCGACAAGCAGCAGACCTGATGGGCTGGATTTTAGGCGTCCTAAAGTATCTAAGTGTAACTTTCCATGAAAACTCTTTCCAGCTAATGGCTTCTGTTCCCCAGTGTATGCAGTTCAGGTATCTGTCCCATGTTTCATCAAGGATTTGTGTACCTAAATCTGCCTCTCATGCTGCAAGTGAGTCCCTCTGTAAGGACATCATCGCTTTATATAGGTATGAAATTATATGCTCCAGGCTGGCTTTGCCCTCTTCAACTGCCACCAAAATGGGTATAATAATGGGCAGTGAGGCATTATCCCAAAGATCCCAGGAGAGGGAGCTAATATAATTCGGACCTGAAATACCTGAATCTGTCCTGTGGAAGCAGCCCATATGCTTTGTCAGTTCAGTTAAAGTGAGGAAAGCGCCTCCCTTGATAAATATATTACCATGTGTAGTCCGCTCTTTCCCATCTTCGGAAGCCCATGTCCATATGTGCCAGGGGAAAAGAGTCTGAGTAAGGGATGGAACCAATGAGAGGCCTCCATCGAGCCAATTTCAAATTTGACATGTATTCCCGCCACGCTTTAATACTGGTCCCTGTGTATGGGTTGGATCCTCCCCTCTGTTCCCAGATGTTATGTTGAGACAGTAAGTTTCTGTTTGATTGGAGGAGATCCTCCTCTCTCACCTCTAAGGTTTTTCACCTTGCCACATACTGGTTGTGACACCAGTAGACCATCGTCCTCAGCTGGGCCGTCTGATGATATAACTTCAGGTCCGGAAGAGCCAGACCTCCTTGTTTTTTGGGCAGTTGGAGAACTGAGTACCTAATCCTAGGCTTCCGAGTTCCCCAAATGAATCTGGAAATTCTACGATTTAAATCCCTGTAAAACTCCTTCGGTATTGTTATAGGTAAAGTCTGTGCCAGATACAAAAATCTTGGGAGCAGCACCATCCTAACTGCCTCCACCCGTTGGACAAGTGGAATAGGTATTAAAGCCCAGCCCTCCAAATCTCTTCTCAAGCTTTCCAATAATGGAGAAAAGTTAGTCTGAAATAGCTGGTACTGCAATGGGTTACTACTGACCCCAAATATTTCAGTCTCTGGAGATTCCATTTAAATGGAAATTTCATCCTAATCCTCTCTGAGGGCTGTAATTTAACTGCAAGACCTCTGTTTTGTCGGGATTCATTTATAGCCAGCTAAGGCCCCAAATCCCTCAATGCCACCCACAGGTTTAGGACTCTCCGATTTGTTATATAGATGAGCAGGTCATCTGCACATAACGCCAGTTCTGCACATGCACGGATCTTTTTCCCGGCTGCTACTGCCCATGCGTGGTAACATTAGTGCCAATGGCATGGTCTAGAGACCAAGGTGGGCGACAAAAATATATTTAAGTCGTTTAACTTGTGGGGGTTCCAGTGCTCTTCAGTGTGCATCTGCTCTCATCGGGTCCATCACTGGAAATCCAAACACATACACACTTGAGAAAAGAACAGGTAACAGGACTGAGACATACAAGCAACTGCAACAGATAAATAGGGTGGACGCCAAAGAACCTTTCTCCTTGAGTTCAAATATAAGGAAGAGAAACTACTCATGAGAGGAAGATTCAAAAGGGATGTCCGTCGCTAATTTTCATTCATAGAAAGGGTGGTAGGCAAGTGGAATAAGCTGCGGAGGAAGTGATACAAGGCCAAATTAGTGAACAACTTTAAGCAGGGATGGGACAGACATATGGGGTTAGTTAGAAGGTGTGAGTGGGTTGAGGCATGGCCACTAGGGCCAGTGCAGAGTAGTTAGGTAGGGTGGAAGACCAGAACAAGCTGGGTCATTATCAGTCTGACTCCTTGAACCTCCAATTCAAAGAAGCCAAATGCAAACTACTACACTTGGGGAGGAAAACAGAGGTAGAACCAGTCTCTGAAGAAAAGGTGCTCACGGTCCTGAAATTCCCGAAGGTGGATAAAGCACCTGGTCCTGACGGGCTGCACCCTACGATGCTGAAGGAGATGGGGCAAGCACCAGCATCTGTTCAACTGTTCCCAGGAGACAGGGTGATTCCAGCAAACTGGAGGGTAGCTTATGTACTACCGCTTCACAAGACCCGGGAAATTAGACTGAACCATCATTAAGGAACACAGAGTGTGGAATTCTTGGAAGTGAATGGGTTGCAGGACAGACAGCAGCACGTGTCAGACTAATCTGATGGACTCTGACTGGGTCACAAAGGCGGTGAATGAGGACTAAGCAATGGATGTGTTGTTCTTTGGCTTTAGCAAGGCCTTTTATTCTGTTCCACACAGAAGGCTAACAAACAGCTGGGTGACCTGGAAATAGAGGACAAATAGACCAAGTTGATAGGGAAAAGCAAGTTACTTACTGTAGCTACAGACCTTCAAGACTATCTTCTCCATAGACAACCACTCAATGGATCCTGCAGGAGTAAAGCTTTCAGTAAAGGTGCAGGCCAATGGTGCTAGCACTGGCACATGTGCAACACTGCATGCAGCATCAAAAAAACACTAACCATGCCCTAACTCAGTGACACAGCATTGGGGGATTTTAAAACAAGGGTCAAATTAGACCTGCTGGTACAAAAACAGTGGGACACAATGAGAAGTGACTGGGTCAAAAACTAATTGAAAGTACAACTCTTATCAGCACAGTAGCTGCAAGTCAGAAAAAAAATAATTTTGTCGTTTACTTTTCCATTTTCAGTTACTGATGCAGACGAGGTGCACTGCTGAGGGCCCACTGTCAAGTGGAAGGTGGGTCATTTCTGGGCAGGCTGCAACTTTTCCCTTTTTGTGCAGGGTAGTGCAATCCCTGCCCTAACAACTTCATCATGTTAGTTAGCAAAGAGAGTGAAAACATGCGGCACACACACATGCTTGCAGTAGGACAAAGAAAAATTATATAGTGAAAAGAAAAACTGGATATTAATGACTACAATATAAAAGAAAGGAAAGGAAGAGCCTCCCTCCCTAGGATGCTACCCCCTCAAGGGCAGAAAGGTTGTGCACAAAAAACCTATAGGAAGTCCAGAGCCAGTGCTAGGATCCACATCCCTAAACGACGGAGGAACAACAAAAAAGACAGTAACTCTAGATAGCTTTTCTCTTTAACAATGTCAAGCAAAACATCCTGCGCCTGGGGCACACAAAAATATCCTGTGCCTGGGGCACACAGTAGCAGTCTAATAATGCCAGGGACAAACTGTGAATGCCAAGTACCAAAGCAGACAGAGTGGAAAACATATTTCTCTTGGAACAGTGGATATCTAGATTCTGGACAGCAGAAGTTAGCAGAATTAAGAAATCCAGTGCATCCATATCCACATGATATGAAGGGAATTATGGCGAGAAAAAACAGCAAGAGATTCTGCTGGAGACTGTAGCCCTGGTGAAAGAGGGAAAAAAAGTCTGGATGCTGGGTCTCTGCAGCGGCTATACCTCGGGTAATAAAAAGACCAATTAGAAAAAAAAAACAGGGTTGGTGGAAAAAAGGGTGTTGTGTCCAGTGCCCATAGCAAGCTAGGCACACATTTTCTGACTCTGTAGATGGTATTTATCTAGAATAACCACATAGAAAATCTAACTGTGCCTAAATGAGGACATGTGAGATATCTAGCGGTTATTCACCTGAAACCACATTTCTACTACTAGCATTAAAATCCTATCCACATTTAGGCAACATCCACTAGGTGTAGCTCAGTTCAAGCTTAAATCCTCCCAGCACCCGTGGTATCATCCTTCAACCCTGCCCCATTTGACGTCAGATATGCATGCTGGAGGCAGTAATCTGAGCAAGTCTTGCCGGGGAGGTCAGGGTGGTGATGTAGTTGTGAACTGAATGCTAGTAGTACAAAGAACAGTTACTTACTGTAACAGCAGATCTTCGGATAAATCTCCTCCACTGAGCCATACCATGGAAAAGAACAGTTAGGTAAGAACTTACCATAACAGTAGATCTTCGAGAGGATCTCAGTCATTAGGTCACACCATAGGAACTTCACTGTTGGTGAAGCAGGATCCACAAGGAAGATTTTCAGCAGCACAACTGGGGCTGCCGATGTCATCGACATCCGTCGACGTCACCAACCCTATAAAGGAGTGAGCAGCCCTGCTCCCTCCTCAGTTCTTTCCCCCAGAGACAAAGAGAGCATAGGTCTAGCCTTTGGCGAGAGAGAGAGAGAGAGAGACAGAGCGAGAGAGAGACAGGTGCCCAGATCTATATGAAAGGCTGGATACACCAGACAGCCAGTTACTAGACAAGAGCCTCAAGAAGGATGATGGTGGGAGGAAAAGCAGACCTGATGACTGAGATCATCTCGAAGATACAGCAGTTACGTAAGAACTTTTCGTAACAGTAGATCTTCGAGAGAGGTTCCTGAAGTAGGTCTTCACATCAAGGATTGCGCCACCCTGGCGACAGGACTGTGCTGCAAACTTGTAGCTAGCAATCATCAGCAGGAACCCTCCCCCCCCAGCGTCAGGTGACACAACATCAGCGTGACTATAAAAAAGGCGGTCTGCCGCCCGCCCTCCAGTTCTTTTCCACCGGAGACCTAGATAAAGGGAGCGAAAAAGAAGAGTGACAAAACTCCAGGTACCCTGTGCCCTGGCGGAGCCAGAGAACTGGACAGGGAATAAGAAAAAAACAAAGGAGCTGGGGGAAAGGTGGGAGGGAAACTAGACCAACTGCAGGAACGCTCTCGAAGATCTACTGTTATAGTAAGTTCTTACATGCTTGCTATATCTTACTTTGAGAGAGGTTCCTGCAGTAGGTCTTCACATATAGGACCGAATACCAAGCAGTCTAACACAAAAGAAGGAGTCAGAGACGAGGTTTGTGGGAGGAGAAAAATGTCTGCCAACTAAAGGTCTGCTCAGGACAGAAGACCTTGCAGAACTGCAAGGCCAAGCCAGCCCTATGCCTAGAGGCAATGGCCAGACTGTAATGCTTAGTGAATGTATGGACGGAAGACCAAGTGGCCGCTGCACAGATGTTCACAATGGACACATTCCTGAAAAAGGCGGTAGTAGTGGCCACCCTCCTGGTGGAATGGCCCTTGACTGCCTCGGAAGGGGTTTCTCATACTGCTGGTAAATGTAATGGATACAATTAGCCAGCCACCTAGATAGAGTCTGTTTCGTAATAGCCTTGCCCTGACATTAGGAGATGAAAGCTACAAAGAGCCGGTTCGACATTCGAACCTCCTTAGTCCGAGAGGTATAATACCTCAAAATCCTGTGCACATCGAGGGTGTGCAGGAGATATTCCCCCCTGCTGGAGTGCTCTGGAAGGAACACCAGCAGTTCAGCACTCTGGTTAAGGGTCAACTCTGAAACTACTTTCGGAAGGAACGAAGGATTAAGCCGCAGAACCACCCTGTCTCTGTGGAAAATTAAATAAGGTTCTCTACAAACTAGAGCCTGAAGCTCAGAAACTCTTCGAGCTGAAGTGACAGCAACTAAAAAGAACATTTTCCACACTAAAAAACGCAAATCACAGCTTGCTGCCAGTTCAAAGAGGGGCAAAATAAGTTTTTCTAACATAAAGTTGAGATCCCATGGAAGAACAGGATTCAGGACTGGAGGTTTGATATGAAGGATCCCCTTCAAGAAAGTCTTAGAAACCTCTAGCTGAGCTAGGGTTTTACCCTCCACTGGGAGGTGGCAGGCCGAAACTTCAGAGAGGTGGACCTTCAGGGAGGAATAGCTGAGGCCCAACTCTGACAGGTACTCTAAAACCTGGGAGGCCGAGCAAGAAAAGGGATCTAGGCCTTTCACAGTGGCCCAGATAGAAAATCTCTTCCACTTCGTGGCATAAGTGGATCTAGTGGAGAGTTTCCTGGCCTCCACTAAGACTTGAGCTACCCCTGAGGAGACCCCATAGCGAGAAATCGATAAGTCCACAGGTGCCACGCATGAAGATGGAGATGGAGAGACTTGAGGCTTGGATGAACCAGGGTGCTCTGCTCCTGAGACAGAAGGTCATGGTGGGAGAGAGGAAGAGGTACTGGGGTTCCAGTGTCAGTTGTTGTAGCAAGGAACCATATGTTCAGAGGCCACAGGGGCAATGAGGATCCGTGAGCCCTCTGTTTGAAACTTCAGCAGAACCTTCTGCAGAATAGGAAAGCATATAGGAACCTCCCTGTCCAAGATACAAACAGTGGGTCTCGCCATAAAACACCATGCCCGGGATCGAGCGAGCAAAAGCTGGGTGCTGCCAAAGTTCGAGGGCCGGGTCAACGATGGCTTCAGCCACAGGAAAGGCTTCCATCAGGGTATCCCCTCTCTTAAGGATATCTGTGAGAGGGTACTCCGACTTTTTCTGGATAGGTTCCAGGGGCATCCCTGTGGTCTCAGAGATGAGGCGGAGAATGCCCTGAAAGGACGAAGGGCCTTCCTCCGTCACTAAATCACCAGCCAACTCATCATCCCGTGGATGAGAATGGAGGCCAGTGTCATCCGAATCGAGTATCCAGATACAGCGTCGATAGCCCAGATCTTATGACCCGCCTAGGGACGGTTGGGGTGAGAGTAACAAAAAGACGCCGGGGAGCTGGTGTCCGGCAGAGCTTCCTTAGAAGGAGCCCCTCCCATAGGCTGCTTAGGCAGCAGTTCCACCAGAATCGGTGGAGAGACCGGTTTAGTTCGAACCGGAAGGGGTTTAGCCATCTCTGTGGGCGGGGGAACAGATTTCATCAGTTCCTGAGGAGTCGGCATAGGAGGCGAAAGCCAGCTAATAGCCCGGGTAAGAGCTGGGGTCGGCTTATACCCGGACAAAATCAGCTGCTGCCACATGAGGTCCTAGTAGCGTTGATGGAGTTTCACTGAAGCCTCCTCATCTGAAAGGAATATCTGGCGCCAAGGGCGGAGTCGATGGCTATACCAGCCGGGTGGATGGGAGAAGCCAGCTTAAGACCTACTGGCAGATTTAAAGGAAAAGGGACACTGCAAGAAGTGTGGATGAACAACATATCCACGTCCCTAGAACAAACGCTTCACACTCTCAGTAGCAATTTTCTTAAGGAAGGTCTTTAAAGCCTTAAGTGTCTCCTCATGGCCTTATTAAAACCTTGGCAGATATCGCAGTTCTTAACACTGTATGCAAGCCCTAGGCAACAAACACACACATCCATGTAAATCTTAACTTTACCCCAATGACAAAGACTGAATAATATTTTCTTTTCTTTCAATGGTGGCATAAACACTTTTTAAAATAATAAATTATGAAAAACACCAGCAAACAGTGAGTTTTGACTGCACTTCTCAAGTAAAAGGATGAGCAGTTGATGGTAGGTGAAAGAACTGAAGTGCAATGGGGCCACCCACGTTATACAGGCGATGCTGACCTACGTCGACGTGGGCAGCCTTGGTTAGCAAAAGTTTCTGGGTGGTCCTAACACCAATGGCTTACAGTTCTCATGGTGTGACTCAATAGAGAGAGATGTCCTCAAAGAAGATCTTTTGCTACAAGTAAGAAATCACTATTTCTAACTACCCAGTTTACTTAAAGCAGAAGTACTAATTAACAAAAATGTCACTAATTATGGTTGGCAGTTAGGGCAAACCAAAACATCAATATATCAGATGTTCTTTTTGCTTTATTTCATTCTTGAAGCAAGAGAGGTGAGTTTGAAGTTTGTCAAAGTTCCTGCTCCTACCACTCGAAGCGAAGACAACCCGAGTTTGGAAGTGAGCTTGGAGGTCAGAGGATCGGCTGGGCGGGGGTGGTCAAGCATCTCAGAAACTGCCCTCCTCATCCGAGGAGGGGTCGGATCTGTGCCTGGCGTCACCCTGTCCCCTAGCGGCGGCTGGGCATCAGCACGCTGAGACCACACACAAGGGAAAGGCAAAGGCAGGGCAGACACCCAGCGTGTTGCATACGAAAGCATACCCAGCATGGTCACTGGTGTCATTGCACACCACTTGCTCCATGCTGGGAGGAGAGGGGGGTGTGGGGAGAAAACAGAAACATGCTGACTGGCAAGATGACATCGGTCTCCAGCAGGCCCTGCACCCAGCTGTCTGGCCAATGTAAGATAGAACCAGATCCTGTTCCTGGTGGGGCTTAAGGGTGCCACATCTACACCGGTGAGAGCCAGATAGGTAAGCCCCAGAGGACGCTCGAATGACAGGTCTGGGGAGACCGGTGGATGGGGGCCAGTCGGCATGAGGGTAAAACAGATTTGAAAAAAGAAAAAAAAAAAAGGTTCTTGCTCCTTTGCCAAGTCCACCATCATGGATGTAAGCAGATCTGGGTGGTGCTGTGCTGCTGGCCATCAGAATAAATTGTTGGCAACATCTCAACATATATATGCATTATGAATACAGTGGGTGAAAAAGTGAGACTTTTTTTTTTTTTTTTTTAATGTACTTTACTTTTTTCTGGGTCGGTGCCATCATTACTCCACCCTAGTCACGGCCCCCTTGCCTCCACCTCCGATCATTGCCAGCGCTCCTGGTCACCTTGGCTTACCCCCAGAGGGGCGCGAAGGCCTCAAGGTCGCGTATAACCAATATCTAGTTGGGAGCTGACATCGGAGGCTAGTGGAGACCCCAGGGGAGGGTATCACGGAGATGGACCGCCCAGTTATTTTTCTTCCTTTGTGCACGAGGGGCGGGGCGTGCAATGATGACCAGCGTCTGCCCCGCCCTGAAAGAGTCAGGCGTCAGTATTGCAGCATGCTACCCCAGCCTCCGCTGGGTGTCGCCAGACATCGAACATTGCCCCTCCCTCCCCGGAGAAGGAGAGCCGTCCAACAACACTCATCCTTCTCCCCCGCCGCCCTCCGATGACCCGGAGTCCGCTCCCCAACCTGCTGCCGGGCGTCGCATGCAGAAGTCCAACCGCCACACGCGGGCTGGCACGGAGGAGACTTTAAGAGATGCTGTGGCTGCCATCTTTATTGTAGATCCAAACCATCTTAGAAATAGCTAAATGAATTTAAAACACAAGAATCTAAGATGATCAGGAATACATTACTGCTGAAAAAAAAAAAAAAGTAGGATGACCTTTTTTGCCAACTAACTAATACTACCGATTTAACCACTCTTAGGAAGACTCTTAGCACTCCTCGGAGCAGAAAGGGCAAGGTGGGCACCCCTAGCATTACATGAAAATATACTGGAGGATTGAACCTAAACCATTTATTTCATAACAAAACAAAACAAACAAACAAAAAAAAAACAGTGGTAGGCAACTTACATTTGAGTGCAAGGTGAAGACACTGGGTGCTCACACAGTGCCCCGATGGGTTTCACGCATGTGCGCTTCTTTAGGGAGCTTACGGAATAAACAGTTTAGGCTACATTTTTGGCTGGCAGTTGTGGCTTTTTGCTGCTCTGTCGATGTTTTGTTAAAATGAGCACACCATCAGTAAAGTGCCCTTTGTTTTTACTGTGCTTCAGTCAGCAATGCATGCCACATGGCAGTTGAGGGAATTTATCTCATACCCTGCACACCAGTGTGAAAATCTCATCCACTTAAAGGAGTAAGTCCTACGAGCTGACTCCTAGGACGCTTTCAGCACTTGGACGACATCCTTTGACAGGCACAAGGCCTGGAACTCGAGCTGCTCAGAAACTAGAACACAGGTGCAGGGACAGCAGGTCTGGATGCGGGATTGTCTGCCCCACTCCCCAACCTCTTCAGCAGGTCTGGACACAGACAAAACTGCCACAGGAGCCTGCTGCTGAGACTGAGGAGATCCTGGTACCCAAACTGCTTTGGCCAGTCTGGAACTATCAGAATCACGATCACCTTGTCCCTGTGTGCTTCTAAATGCACCTTGTAGATCACAGGAAACAGATGGAAGGCATACAGAAGGCCCAAGGGCCAGAAGAAGGCAACCTCGATCAGCATTCAGCATTCCAGTCTGAGGGGGCAGGCAAAATGAAAATCATGCCTACCGTAATTTTGATCTTCTCTTGTATCTTCACCATTCATTACTTCCTGGTGTAAGTCGAGGTGCCATCTGGCCACGTGGTTTTTTTTTTTAAAAGCTTTGACCAACAGCACCGCCTCCCGAGAGTGACGCCAGGCGCGAGGGGCTGCTAGTGAGCTGATCGACTCTCCTCCAACTCAGTTCTGTGAGTCGAGAGGCAAAAAGCAAAGCAGAGAAATAGAGATAGCGAGGCAAGATAGCCAAGGGATAGCAAAGTAAGGAAGAATGAACTGAAAAGGAATAAGCCAATGGAGGAAGGACAGAGGAGATAAGAGTATCCTAACTTAGGGACTGCAGGGCCTCCTTACCTGGGCGACTCTAGGAGGAGAGAGAAGGAAGGTAATGAGAAAGAAGAAGAAGAAGAGAAGAGATGGGATGTTGAAGGACCAGAATGCCCAACGAGCATAGTTAGCTTATAGCTCAAGGCTCGATTAACAGGGAAGCAAGTCCCGGAGATAGAGCTGAAGAGAAGGTTCACCGAACCCGCTAGACAGACTCAGGAGGGCATAGTCCTCATCTTCAACATGCCATGGTTCTTGATCCCACTCGGCTCCTGGCTGTGGAAGGCCTTTAACTGGAGGACACCCGAGGAGGAAAGGATAAATCCCAGGCAGCATGAGAGAGCTGCTCAAGGGTTTAGAAATGGAAAATCTAAGCCTTTCAGGCGTTTATAAGTATAGAAGTGGGACTCAGTTGGACTTGCCAAGGCAGGCCAGAGGCTTAGGCTGGCGAGGATTGGTCATGGTCAGCACTGCTTCTCTGTAAAACTGTCCAGGAGGACACTTGAAAGGAAAAACCAATCATCAAAATCTCACAAGAAGAGCTTTGTTTGCCCTTGTATTTCCCCTTTTTTTTTTTTTTTTTTTTTACAGATAACTTGCAGGCTTAGGAGCATGACTTCAAATGCAAAGAATGCCTATAGCAGTCGGAGAGAGTTCCCTCAGCTTTTCCCTTTTTCCCCTTTTTTTTTTTAGAAAAAAATAAAATAGTCATACCCGTTCCTCCGCTCTGCAAGGCAAGAATTAGAGAAGGGGGGTTGCGATTCTAGGGCTTAACAGCTGGAAGCATGGGATTGCAGGATCAAAACTGAATAGCCAGAGCCAGGCTAAAACCCCAGAAGTATCTCGCCAGAGGAATGGCAAGAGATAGTTGTGCAGTTTGATCGCCATATGCAATTCCACGAGATGGCCCAAGAATCTTAGAGTAAATAATTTTTCTGGAAGAAATAAGGACCCCCCCTAAAGATACAGACTTTTTTTTTTGGAAAAATTAGAGTAATTCTTCCTCTTTTTTTTTTTTTTTTTAATTTTGTATTTTTTGCAGAGAGAGGAAGGAGACAGGAGGTGGAGAAGCCACAGGAAGAGGCCACTGAGGGGATGGTGGGCGGGTGTAAGTAATGAATGGTGAAGATACAAGAGAAGATCAAGAATTACGGTAGGTACGTAATTTTCATATCTTCCCTTGTCAATCTTCACCATTCATTACTTCCTGGGTGAGTACCAAGCTCCTCTTCCCGGGGGGGGAGAGGCCATACCCTCAGGGAAAAAGACCCCCAGCCTTCTGCTGGTGAGAAACAGAAGGAGAAGACCCTGGCTTATTCAGAAAGCCTAAGTGGGAGAAGAGCTAGGAGGTGCCTCCCGAGGACGAGGAGACGGAGGGAGCCCCTGTAAAAGTCTCCTAGCTCTAGAGGAGAAAAGACGGGTCCCCCAGAAGGCGAGCGAATCACCCCTACGCCCGGGCCAGGGGTGACAACCTAGAGAGCAGAAGCCATGCCGTCCGCCTGATGCAGATCGCTGTCCCGCAAGCCTGGAAGCCACCTCATTGGCGCAGTAAGATGCCTTGCTTGGTGTCTTGCCAGCTCCAGGCCTACCGCGGAGAGGGCAACGGCTTGTCTGGTTTGCTCCGTGTCAGGCATTGATGCCAACAGCTGGGACATCATCGACCACAAATGCCGGTTGTAGGCAGCGTGGTGAGCCTGATGAGATGCAATACAATCACTTGCACGAGAAGAAGAGAACACTCTTCGCCCCCAACGGTCGAACTGGAGAGAGTCCGGATCCGGTGGGCGGTCGTGCGCCAGGCAGCGGCTACTCAGAAGGAGTATCTAGGTAGACCAAACCAGAGGGGGTGGGAAGGAACCTAGAGACTCTGAGGGCACAATACCCACGCTGACAGTCAGCCGGGCTGGAAGAAGGCTGGGGACTGCTAGGACCGGATAGACGCCTCCTGGAAGGGGATAGGCCAGGAAGGTACCACCAAATGCTGGGCACTGAATTCACCAAGGAATTCTCGCGTCTCCCATTCGATATTGTCTCTCTGAACATAGGAAATCCGAAGATCCCTCACCATCCTCGAGAGGAAACGCTGATATTCCGTGAAATCAGCATCGGAAGAAAGATGAGCAGGGGGTTTCTCTCCCTCAGAGGAGGGAGACGAGGATGATGGGGAGCCTGAAATGTCCAGAGGATTCCTCGGCAGTGGGGAGAGTCGAAGAACCTGCTCATGCATGTATCTAACATATGAGGGAAGGCCTGCAAGAACCCCTGAACTGCTCCCAGGATAACGGACCCATAGGACCGACATGGCCTGGGAGCGGGGTGGTGAAGACAGAGATGGAGAGGGGCACCTCCGAGGAGGCAACTGCTCTCTGCCAGGGCTCTGGAATCCGAGGAACGAGCCCTAGTAGGAGGGATCCCGGACAGCAAACCAGGCCGCAGGAACGGAACTCTGGGAAGCGGAGCCTGAAGAGCCCAGGGAGAACCTCCCTGTGACGATGCGGACTGCATGGATCCAGAAGGGCAGTCCCGCTGACGCCGCCCGGAGGCACCCTAGAACTCCCTGAGGGAGGAGGCGGGTTCTGCACTCGACTCCTGGCCACCCCCTGAGGTGGCCAAAAAGACGGCGCCAGACCCCTGCCCCTCAACCCCTCGGACTCTGAGAGGGCTCCTCCTCGACAGCAGCGTCCACCTATCCCTAGAGGGGGCAACAGCACCCTGGGGGGTAGCTGTCACCGGCCCTCCAGAGAGGCCTCCCTCCGTCACCCCCACGCCTGCCCCCGGGCCCCGCCACCCCAGCCGGGAACCCTCAGGAGACAGCGGAAGGGGGACAGAGGAGGGCCGCTGCCGCCTGGTACCTCTAGCCACAGGGGACCCAGACCAAGAGTGGGGGTGCCAGGATGGGTCCACGTCGAGTCATCGTCCTCCGAGGAGGACGAGACCAGCTGGACCTCAATGCTGCCACCCCAGGGGTCCCTGAGGCCACAGTGGCCGAACGCCCCGCGGGTACCAGACGACGCCGCCCTCCAACGCCGGCAGCAGCCAGGCCCAACTCCAAACCCCCAAGACGCGGCAGGCCGGCACACATGGAGGTAGGACTAGGCCGCAGGCGCCGTCGGCGGTGTCGGGGCGGCCGGCACCGTCGGACGGAGCCACCATGACCATCGGCGCCCAGCAATGGCGCCGAGGACCAGCGGCACCGTAGCGTTGCCGCCATGATCACCGACACCGCGAGCGGCGCGGGATCCAAGCGGCGCCACCTGATCACGGCGCGGGATCCAAAGCAGTGCTGAACGGCGCCGCGACGATCACCGGCACCGTGAACGGTGCGGATCAACGCCGGCGAAGGCGTGCGAGTCCACCGAGCCAGGCCCAAAAGTCGAGGGCCTCGACAAGGAGACCTGCACCTCCGAGGAGGTGACTGCCGAGGCGGTGTCGGCGTCGCAGCCCCGGAAGGGACTACGACGCTCCCCCGACACCGCAGAAGGGGCCTCCTCCTTGGCAAGAAAAGACGAGGAGACCCCCTCCTCCTCGGACCGTATAGGCCGGGAGGGACCCGGGAAGGGCCTAGAGATCTTGCCCGAGAGTCCGAGGCGGCGTCGTCCCTGAAGGTCGGGCGGGCTTTGACCGCGTGCAGATTCCGAGGACACGCGTCCATCGAGAAACAGGCGTCGCAGAATCCATATCATGGTTGGGTCCCAGGCAACGAGGCAAGACGTCATGCCGGTCCAAGACGGAGAAATGCCGCCACAGGAGCACCAACGCGATAGGGCACGGCCTGTCTCGAAAAGCACTTAGCACCAGAACGGACATCCCGCCGAAACTAACAAAGGCTAAAACACAGTAGGAAAACACACCACGCCGTAAGATAGAAAAAGAACAGTCTTACGGATTGGCGTCGAGAAGGACCGAAAAACAGGAGTCGGTACACTACGCAGTAGAAAACTGGTTGCCGCTGAACAGGTGCTGCCTCGACGGGCGGGAGAAACAGAACTGAGTTGGAGGAGGAGTCGGTCGCTACTAACGGCCGCCGCGATGACGCTCACTCTCGAGGGTGGTGCCGTTGGTCAAAGCTTTTAAAAAAAAAAAGTTTCCGTGATGAAAAGGCCCGCTTACACCCAGGAAGTAATGAATGGTGAAGACTGACAAGGAAGATACTCAGTTTCTGTTTTCCCAAGAGGCAATCGGGTTCATCAGAGGTCAATCTCACTGAGTGAACAGCAATGAAACCACTTCCTGGCGTAAGGACCCCTAGTGTAACGTCTATTTCACCCATCTGGGAGTGTCCACCAGCTGGCTGTCCTCCCCTGTGACCTGGAATACAAGCTGGTCCACCAGCAGACTCCGCACCAGGGACCAGGTTAAGAGCTCCTGATACAGGGGAAAGGAGTGCGACCCACCTTGTTTGTCCAGATAGAACATAGCAGGTGGTCATGCTGTCGGTGCTGACCTGCACGACTCACAGGACTGGTGAAAATGACAGGGGAGGGAATTTAATCCATGTGCAACTGAGGAATGACTGGTCCGCTAGAGGCCTAACCAGTGTTAGACTGGTGAGGATCTAGTTAGGAACTGGGCATACCAGATGGACAATGAACCTTTTTCTGTCTGTAAACATCTATGTATCTATGAACCTATTCAGGATTCTCGGATTGAGATTGGGGTACCAATACTCCCACCAGCCTGGATACCAGAAAGTAGTGAGGTATGAACCCTGCTACACTCGATTTTCCTGGAAAGGCTCTATCGTGTGCCACTCTAGCTGCTGAACCTCACTCTGAAGTACAGGAAAAGACTTTAGCTAGAGCTAGGTAGGAAAATGGGAAGACTGGACAGACCACTGGGTCTTTTTCTGCTCACATAATTTAAGTTTCTATGTCAGCATGTCCTCTTCTCTGAGGTGTGTGAGACTGACAAGGGGATAAAGTCTTGAACTCCAGAGAAAACCCTGATCCCTCGATTTCCAAAACTCACCTGTCTGAAATAATAACGGATCACTGAGGAGAGAAGTGGGAGAGTCGGTCCATAACCGGGAGCTGGAGCAGAGCCCTTCACTTCATCACTTTCTGCCTTTGGGGGTGGTACCAGAAGACTGCCCTCCAGAGGAACCACCATCGCTGCCTCTGACCTGGCCTTGACCTGTATTCTTACCGAAGGCACTGGCGGGCAGTACTGCTACCTCTGATACTGCTATTGCTGGTGAGGCCCAGCAAGCCCAGGTAGGAGAGCACGTAAGAGAGCATGCATTGTGACTATGGCTTTACGTTGTTGTTCAGGATTAGTGACCAAAGTGACTGAATTCAGGTGACTCTGGACTTTCAGTTTCAGTAATGCCCTCACCTGGGAACCAGAGATCAGTCCTGGTACAGGAAAGATATGACACCTTTTCTTGAATGAAGGGTGTTAACATCCAGGCATGGTGATGCATGGAGACTGCTACTTCAACAATCACACTACTGTATCAGCAGAATCCAGGGGACCTGCAGTTGATGCTTGGTAACCCCCAAACTCAGATCCCCAATATCAACAAAATCCAGTTGGCTTCCCTCAGGAAGAAGGGGTGTCGGGTCAGAAAGATGATCAGCTTATGGTTGCGGTCACACCAAAGGCCCAACAACGAGATGAGCTGCTGTGCAGGTGATACGAGTTCACCAGCTGTCACTCTGCACTGCGCTGCAGTCAGGGAGGGTTGGTGATATGTTCTGGTGCCATAGCAACCCTGGGTGGGCCAAGGCAGCTTACTCCTTCCAAAGACATCGCTGAGTGAGTCACGGTCACAAAAGACTTCACTCCATACCAGGAGGAACAAGAGAAAATGGGAGAGAGAAAAAAAAAGGTACACGGTTTTCATGATGGTCTAGGTCCTGGACCTCTTGAAATCCCAGATCCTATCCCAGGAATGGGTTCTGGAGGGGTATGAAACAGTTCCTCCAGATCCCTGCCATGAGAGTGAAGCCGTGGCAAAAATCGACACCAGACAGAAATCGGCGGGGGGGGATGAAAACAGGCCTGATCAGGATATATCACTCTGACAAATATGGCTAGGAAATGAAAGAGCGCTATTGGGGAGCTTACGGTTATACCAAGCCATCAGGACTGCACAGAAACAGAATTTGACAATAGAAAAGGACAGCTTGCCCCACCCATTCTGCCCTGATGTTCCTTGCCTATTCCATCTCCACAGACCCTACATGATCTCCAGCGACCCTCCCAACTCCCTGCCTCCTATCTAATATACCTCTGTATCTGTCCCATGCATCCTTGAAGAACCCACTTCTCCAGACTCCACCACTTCCGCTGTCTATTCCAGGGAAAAAAAATATTTTCTCACATAACCCCTTAACTCATCGACAACTGCTTCATTTTATGCCCCTGGTCCTGGTGCTTGTTCTCATTTGAAAAAGACTCCCCACCTGCACCCTGTTTACACTACTGAGGTACCTGTAGGTCTCTATCATGTCACCACTCTCTCCTCCCTTCCAGGGTGTGCATTTTGAGATCCCTTTGTTTCTCGTCATAGGGCTATCAGCTGAGGGGTCGAATGGAAGCAATTGAAAATACCTTACAGGCAGGTAATGTTCGGAATGTGGGACTGGTAGAGGGTGTTGAAGGGCTGAATCATCTCTCCTATCTTAAACAATGGCTCGCTGAACATCTTAGCCTCTCAGAGCATTTAGAATGGTCGGATGTTAGACAGGCCTTTCTCATTACGCCACGTCAGGCCCTCGGACCCTGAGACCCCCTGTACTGTTGTGCTGAAAACAATCGGACCAGAGGTGTGAGACATGCTGATATCGGCTGCTAGGGTGGCCAATCCATTAAACGTGCAGGGGCAAGATGTTAAACTTTTCCCTGACCTCTCATTCCAAACTAGAGCACATCGCAAACAGTTTGATGCAGTCTGCCATAAATTGTGCAAATTGGGGATTGTCCATTCATTTCTCATTCCAGCCCGCTTGAGATTAACGTATGGAGGGAAGACTTGGCAATTTAGCGAGCCAGGAGATGCAGGCGCTGGGCTGAAAAGATCGAATCAATTTCAAACTCAACCATCAAGGAGGCCGGAAATGGAGAGTTCTGAATCGGATGGGATTGAAACAATGACTTTATCTGAAGGACTTGATTACCTTCGTTAAAAGCTGTATAGAAGGATTTCCTGTGTTTTTATGGGAATGGAGGTAGTGCTCAATCAGGAGATGGGGATTACTGGGTCTTGATACATATAT
Source organism: Neoceratodus forsteri (assembly GCA_016271365.2). Lineage (NCBI taxonomy): Eukaryota > Metazoa > Chordata > Ceratodontiformes > Ceratodontidae > Neoceratodus > Neoceratodus forsteri. The sequence continues at coordinate 367,747,014 of CM028132.1, read as the reverse complement.
TTTACTGTACTATTACTTTTTTATACTCAGTTTCCTCATTAAATTTCCTGAAAGGTCACTCCCTATAAAGTGGTATATCAAGTTTAACTGTAAACGGTTCCAGTTGGAAAATGTTATAATGTAAGCACATACGATGGCAGTTTATATTATTGTTATGGCGGAGTGGGGGGAGAGGGAGAGTAGGTTGGGCTTGCTATTTCGATACTACAATTCATGCTTATAGGTACCACAACGCTACTGGCTAGTGTGGTTATTTCTCCCTTGTTTTCTCCCTAAGGACTTTGACCTAAGCCATAAAGCGGCTGGCATTTCGTCTGGACATTTCAAGTAACTTTAGGCATTAATGTGCCTTGGTTTGTTTATTTTGTTATTTCCCCCACATCCTATTGTACCAGAATGTGAGAGTCTGACCTGTTAAGTCACTAATGTCTACAATATGTTTTATGCTCTTGCATGAGACTGTCATCTGTATTGTTTGACATAAAAGCAATAAACATAATAACAAATTGTCTTTTGCAAGGTGTATCTTCTGTTACTGCTTTATTTTTCTTTGTAGCAAAGTGTTTCTTACAGGGTAAATCTTCTGTGATATTATTACAGGTGGTGCTTACATTTTGTGACTTTTTATCATTCGCAATTAAAATTACTGTTTGCCACTATTTTATTTATTTATTTTTGTCTTAGAGGTGTTGCAGTCTCCTTCTCACATTGAAGGAGTCAATTGCTTTCCTCCCACAGCTCTTCCAGGAGTTAGGTGTGTATCTGGGAGTGCAGCTGCTAAACTGTCAGTAGCTTCCAACAGAAAGAAGAGTTAAAAGGTCAGGTTAGTTGATATCTTTGAGGTGGAAGACTAGGTTTGCTGGCCAAGGCACCTAGCTTCACCTGAGCTCTTTCCTTCCAGGTTGCTTGAAAGGACAGCGCAAATAACCTTATCAGAGCAAGGGAAAGGATTAAGACTTCTTTTGGCAAGGCAGATTTACTGTGTGTTGTTATTTTTATTTTTAACTCACAGGGATTGCTATTGTTTGTTGCTAACATGTTATTGCTTTATTTTTCTCGGATTCAAATTGTTGTTGCTGGGTATACCTTCTACTGCATTATTACAAGGTGCGCCTAACAGGTATGTACTAACAGATTACAGCTGTAATCTTCTGATTCAAATTGTCTTTTGCAAGGTATATCTTCTGTTACTGCTTTATTTTTCTCTGTAGCAAAGTGTTTCTTACAGGGTATATCTTCTGTGAAATTATTACATGTGGTGCTTTACAGGTTTTACAGTTTTATCTATCATTAGGATAAGCTTTCAGGGTTACTGCATTTGTTGCTGGCTGACTGTTTCTGCTCTTAGCTCCTTGTTTCTTTCGTCCAGGTTCTTCTTTTCGGCAGGGACGGCCCAGCCACCACCCCATCCCTATCCCCAACCACCCAACACTACACTCCTTTTATAGGGTAGCACAGTCGTGACTTTTCCTGTGGCAAAACAGGAAGGGGCGGATCAGTGGGGTATCCACACGGTGACCTCATTTACAGGGGCACTAGTAATTTAACTTGTTATAACAAGTTATACAAAAACAAACAAAGCACAAAATCAAACTTTTGCTTTAATTTTTTTCATTCTAATTACTCTGACCAGGTTATAAACCCAGCAAATTATCTGGACTGGATATCATTAACTGCAGGTACTGCGGAACACTTTTCAGAAGGGCAGTTTTACAGGATTTAGGACACTGTCCTACATGCAGGGCCATTGGAGATCTTAGGGCTCAGCGCCAGGCAGCATAGGCAGAGATTACGCAACTCAAATTTCATACTCAAGAGGAAATATATTATAAGAACCTCCCACCATTTCCCCAACATCCAACAGAAGCACCTCAGCCACTGAGGGTAGCTGGTCCGGCAGATTGGCAGGTGGTCAGGAAGGGGCAAATCGGGTGCCCCATCACTCAGTGCTCCCCAACATATTACCTCCACAAACCATAAAAAACTACAAACAGGTATATGCCTCTATCCCTGAAATCAAACAAAGTGGCAGAGGACACTACAGAACAGGACATTGCAGCACAGGAGCTAGCACAACAGAACTCACCCAAAACAAAAAAAGCAAAAATGAAATCAAAAAAACTTCTGATCGTAGGAGACTCCATGATTCAGGGAGTCGATACCTATCTCCAGCCAGGGGTAATGGTCAGATGTCTCCCAGGTACATCAGCGTGGAGAGACACTGATCGCATTGATAAAATTGTTCAGGAAACAGGAGAAAACACTGATGTCCTGGTACACATAGGGACTAATGATCTCACCAGCCGGTCAGTTGTGGAGACCAAGGAACAACTGACCAGGCTGGGTGATAAACTATCATCCATTTCGTCCGGCATCTCCTTCTGTGAGATCCTGCCAGTCTGGGAAAGGGGGGGGCAGATGGACACAAGGTCAGAGAAGGGGAGATAGGGGAGCTAAACATGTGGCTCAAGGGCTGATGCCAGGAAAAAGGACACAAATTTATAGAGAACTGGCAACAGTTTTGGGAGTGAAGGTTCTTTAAATATGATGGACTGCATCTGACTAAGGAGGGAGTCAGTGCATTGGGGCAGAAGTTTGATGTCTTTGCAGAATATTTAAACTGGCAAATGGGGAGGGAGGGGCAGCACCCCATACATCGAATGGGAAGAACATCCCTCCCCCCTCAGCTAGTGGTCAAACAGGAGTTCAGCATGTTTGCAGTTCATTTGCATCGCCAGGTAAGGAAAAAGGTCCAGCTCCCCATACGACGCACAAGGGAACCACCGGACCTCACCCAACAACTAACACACTGAAATCTGGCCAATGGAAAATCATGTACACAAATGCTCGCAGTCTGGGAAATAAGATCCCAGACCTGCAGGCAATAATGACAGAGGCTAAACTGGACATAGTAGCAATTAGCGAGACGTGGTTCACCAGTAACCACACTTGGGAGACTTCAGTACCTGACTATGTACTGTTCAGAAGAGACTGAGGAGCAAAAAGGGGGGGAGGTGTGGAGTGGCCCTGTATGTCAATGAAAATATCAAAGCTACAGAAATTCAGAATACACATAAGGAGCCAGAAGAACTGTGGGTCACCCTGGAAATAGGAAATGGGACAGCCATAAGAACTGGGGTTGTCTACAGGCCCCCAGACCAAGGGGAGGGCATAGACACATTACTGTTAAAAGATATATAAAACATGACAGCTAAAGGGGAGGTTCTGATAATGGGAGACTTCAACATGCCAGATACAGATTGGTCAATACCAGCAAGAACATCTGCCAGAACTAGCACATGGTGGATTCCCTGCAAGGGGAAGGCCTCAAACAACTGTTACAACAACCCACAAGAGACAAGGCTATCCTAGATCTAGTACTGACCAACAAGGAAAGGATCTCAGATCTCCAGATGGAAGGTCATATGGAGCCAGTGACCATCACATGGTATAGTTCACTTTGGCCACTACAACTAAATCATCCCATTCCAAGGCAAAAATATGGGACCTGGAAGAGCTGACTTTGATAAGATGGCCAACAGAGTTAAGATAGCCCTGGTAAAAAGAAATACAGGTGAGGGGTGTACAGGCAAAGTGGGCAAGCATTAAGGATGCAATACTTGAAGCAACATCCCATTATGTTAGAGAGAAGAGGAAGTGCAAAAGAAGAAGGAAACCACTTTGGTTCTCAGACACAGTAGCAGAAAAGGTCAGAGCCAAAAGGCTGGCCTTTAGGAAATATAAGGGAACACAGCGGGATGAAGATAGGGAGGCATACCAAACTTCCCTAAGGGACACAGGGAAGGCAGTAAGGCAAGCAAAGGCCCAAACCGAGAAAACACTAGTCCAAACGGTAAAGAAAGGTGACAAGACTTTCTATAGATACATTAGTGAACGGAGAAAGTCCAGAGGGGTATTGCTAAGATCAAAGGAGATAAAGGGCGAGGAGGAGGAGGACCATGTAAAAGCATCTATCCTAAATAAATACTTCTGCTCAGTATTTACTGAAGAGAAGGTAGGGCAGGGCCCACAGCTCAGCACCATGGACACAGAGGGAAGGATGTGAGCACTAGTCTCTTCACAAAAAAAATGGTCCTACAAGAGCTCGATAAGCTCAGGGTGGACAAGGCAATGGGACCTGATTGCATACATCCCAGGGCACTAAAGGAGCTAAGGGTGGAACTAGCAGAGCCATTATCAGAACTGTTTAGTGAGTCTCTGAGCACAGGAGAGGTCCCAGAAGACTGGAGAAGGGCTCATGTGATCCTGCTCCACAAGAGTGGTAGCAGGGAGGAGACAGGGAACTACAGACCAGTCAAGTCTTACCTCAGTAGTGGGCAAGATTATTGAGGCACTCCTTAAGGAAAGGATAGTGCAACACCTGGAATCCGTAGCAGCACAGGATCCAAGACAGCATGGGTTTACAAAAGGAAGGTCCTGTCAAACTAATCTCATAGATTTCTTTGACTGGGTAACCTGATGTCACCTACCTTGACTTCAGCAAAGCTTTCAATGCTGTTTCACACATAAGATTGATTGATAAGCTGGGTAGGCTCGGGGTGGGTCAGAAGTTAGTCAACTGGTTGACGGGCAGAAAACAGAGAGTGGTGGTAAACGGTATACAGTCAGAAGAGATGCAAGTCACATGTGGGGTACCTCAGGGATCAGTCCAAGGGCCAGTCCTCTTCAATATCTTCATCAGTGACATTGCAGATGGACTGGAGGGTAAGGTCTGTCTGTTTGCAGATGACACAGGGTTTTAAATAATTGATTAGCAGTTTTTTTCTTGGGACTATACTAACTTTACAGAAAGCATTTATATATATTTTCTAGAAGTGCTGTGTTTGTTAAACACAGTGAGGCAAGAGCTATGCATTTTCTCAAAGATTTAGCACTTTTATGAGCAAAACGCTAATCAATTTTAGAGTTAAATAAATCCTGTGACAGCAAGATCTGCAACAGAGTGAGATGATCTAGATTGGGTGGGCAGAATGAGAAGAAAACTGGATAAACTAGCAAAACGGTCAGAAAAAGTGGCAACTAGGGTTTAATGCAAATAAGTGCAAGATCATGCACACAGGGAAGAGAAACCCTGAAGCCACCTATAGGCTGGGAGGAGTTGCTGGCCTTTGAAGACAGAAATCTTGCTTGTAAAGCAGAAAGCAGCTAACTAAAAGAAGCTACACTTTTCTTACTAATTTAACACTTCTATCTCAGCAGGAGTCAGTGTGTGTTGAGATTAAGCAGACAGATTCTATTAGAAGTAGAAGGGTCTTATTTAGGTTAAAAAGAAAAGAAAGAAAGTCAGTGTGTGCTCTGTGCTGGGAAGGGTACTGTATCAACTTACTTTGCTAAATCAGTAGGAGGAGAGAGAGCTTAATTGGGGGGGTGGCTTAGACAGTATAAAAGCAGGTGACTCCAATTACAACTTCCTGTTGCTAGCCTTTGGAAGACAGAAGTCTTTCTTGTAGAGCAGGAAGCAGCTAACTAAAAGAAGCTACCATTTTCTTACTAATTTAACACTTCTGTCTCAGCAGGAGTCAGTGTGTTTTGAGATTAAGCAGACAGATATTGTATTAGAAGTAGAAGAAATCTTATTTAGGGTTCAAAAAAGAAAAAGTCATTGTGTGTTCTGTGCTGGGAAGGGTACTGTATCAACTCACTTTGCTAAATCAGTAGGAGGAGAGAGAGCTTAATTGGGGGTGTGGCTTAGACAGTATAAAAGCAGGTGTCTCCAATTATAACTTCCTGTTGCTAGCCTTTGGAAGACATAAATCTTGTTTGTGGAGCAGAAAGCAGCAAACTAAAAGAAGCTACAATTTTTCTTAATAATTGTCCTTCATCCCACCCCACTTTTATAGCCACTGGATTTGACTGACAACAGGAACTTCCTGTTTGGCAGTAGGAAGGGAAGGATCATAGAGAAACATTAGCTTTGTCAACCCTAAAGGAAAAAAGTAGCTCACTCTCCCCCCAGCTGGTGGTGGTCTGACATTCAGCAAGGAAGAAGGAGGCTACTGAAGAATATAGGAAGTTGTTGTCCCAGAACAGGAAGGGTGAGAGTTGTGATGAGAGAGTAACCGTACAGAGAAACAGGACAGGGGACACAAAATAAGACATGATAGGAGTGGTTCACTGCAATGGCTGTGGGGCGGCAGTGTTCCGGGAGACATTCTGGAGGCTGCGATGCTGCCCTATTTGCAGGTACCTCTCTGGTCTGAGGCAGGAGGTTGCCCATCTCCAGGCTAACCTGGCTACGATTTGTGAAACCTGCTCCCCCACCCAGGGAACACCAGGGCCAATGCCACTATCTCAGAGTTTGCCAAGAAAAAGGAGCAGCTGGACCAGGGTGGGCTCAGGGAGGGAGAGGGTGGTGGAACAGAGCTGCATTACTCCAGCTGTACCTCTCCACAATTCATACGCTGTTCTGGTGGATAGTGGTTCCTCTATGGAGGCACCTGCAGTGGAGACCAAGGAGGATGCTAGGAACCTTCACAAAGGAGACCCACAGGAAGGTGGCATGGGACCCCACGGGGAAGGAAACAACTCAAGGTGGGGAATTCAATCATTAGGGGGTAGAAGTGAGGGAGGAAGGGGAGAGGGAGGTAAGATGCCTGCCTGGCGCCACAGCTTGGAGGGACAGGAAGCGAATCCTTGGGATCATGGGAGCAGCTGCATGAGGGAGGGAGATGGATGCCATTTTCCACCTAGGGACAAATGACCTGGCTAGGAATGGGATCAGAGCAGTGCAAGAGGATTTTGTAGAGTTGGGGAGGGGCCTTAGACAAGTAGCGCATACGGTAACCTTCTCGGAGCTGCTGCCTGTCTATGGCAAGGGTGATGCTAGGGTACTCCTCACCAGGGAATTCAATGAATAGTTGAAAAACTGGTGTGGAGCTCAGGGTTTTGGTTTCACTGGGGATTGAGGAGCCACCGGAGGAATGCAGGCCTATACTGGCACGATGGCCTGCATCTGTCCGGGGAACCAGGATCCTAGGTGAGAGATTTAAGGTTGGCAAGCATTTAAACCAGCCAAGGGGAGGAGACACTGAAAAGAAGCAGGAATCCCAGCCTCCCCCACAAAACATGGTAATTAGTGAGGTAAACACCAAGGAAGAGAAGTCATTAGGGAGCAGGACATAAGTAAATGTGAAAAAGAAAAGGCAGTAAGGACAGGGATGGGGCTAAAAGGAGTAAGCCATCAAAAGTGGAGGGTGATGAGTACCAATGCCTGAGTCTATGTAACAAGCTCCCTGAACTAGTGGCCTTGATGGAAGAGGGTTGCCTGGATATTGTGGCAGTCACAGAAACATGGTACACAGAGAACCATGACTGGGATGTCAACATACCAGGATACACAATCTATAGGAGGGACAGGGAGGGTAAAAGAGGAGGAAGAGTAGCCATCTATGTAAAGGAAGGGATCAAAGCAACAGAACTAATGAGTAAACAGGGAGCAGATGAGGCACTCTGGGTCACCCTGGAGACAGGAAATGGCACCACAATCTGCATGGGGGTTGTATACAGACCCCCATCTCAGGGAGGGAATGGACAAGGAAATGATAGAAGGCATCCTAAGAATGGCAGAAAAAGGGGAGATATTGTTGATGGGGGACCTGAATTTGCCAGGTGTTAACTGGAGCACCTTTGCTGCAGGCACATCCAGAGCAGGGTCATTCTTGATGCCCTACAAGGGCATGCCTCACACAGTTAGTATTGGAACCCACTCAAGGGAGCAATATTAGACCTGATACTCTCAAATGGGGACGGAGAAAGAATCTCAGATTCAGAAATGGGTAGCCATCTGGGAACAAGCGACCACCAAACAGTGTGGTTCACGATAAACAAAGCCATACAAAAGCAAGAGTATTGGACTTCAGGAGGGCTGACTTTGGGAAAATGAGAGAGTGCCTCAAAAAAAGCACTAGCAAACAGGCAAGAAGGAGGGGTGGAGGAACAATGGGGAGTAATCAAAACAGTCATCACAGAGGCAACAAGCCTTTGCGTAAAGCAAATCAACAAATCACAATGAAGGAAAAAAAAACTTTGGTTCTCAAAAGAGGTGGCAAGGAAGGTTAAAGAGAAAAGGATAGCATTCAGGAAATATAAGGAAACACAGAAGGAGCAGGACAGAGAACTATTAGTTAAAGCAGAAAGACACAGAGAAGCCAGTCAGAATAGCAAAGGCCCAAACCGAGGAAAGGATAGCCAACTCTGTTAAGAAGGGGGATAAGACCTTTTATAGGAGGTAAGGGACCCATTGGCAGGGAGTGACCATGCCACAGTCTGGTTCTGCCTGGACCTAGGAGGGGTAGAAGGCTGCACAAAGCACGGAAGTAATGACTTCAGGGAGGCGGATTTTAAGGAAATGGGAAGGATCCTTAAGGAGCATTTGGATGGGATTGGGTCAGACATGGACGCTGATAGTAGAGGAAATCATCAGGAGAGGGGTGCAGGATGCTACCAGCACCTGTGCAAGAGTAAAACGAAAATGCGGTAGGGGCCCAAAACCCTGTTGGTGGACCAGGAGGTCCAGGAGGTGGTGCGGGAAAGAAAGCAGCCTATAAGAAATTCAAGTGCTCAAGGGTGAAAGGGATCGAGGGAGTGCAGGCTGATGGCTAGAAGGGCCACTAGAGTGGTGAGCGGCTAAGGCAAGGAAGGAGCAGAACCTGGCCAGGAAATTAGGAGAGGGAAAAGGGTTCTTTAGATACATTGGGGAAAGACAAAGGGTGAAGGGGCAGATTAGCAGTATTAAATCAGGGAGAGATGGGCACAAGACCCGGGGAGCAGGCTGAGGTACTAAATGAGTACTTCACCTCAGTTTTCACCAGGGAAAATGGGGATGCTGCATCATACATGGGAGGAGACAGAGATAATGAGGAGAGGGGACCCTTACCGATTGGCAGGTCTGGGGAGAGGGGAGGCATCACTGGCAGGTGGGGGGAGGGCTAAGCAGGGAGAAGAGGTACCAGAAGTGGAAATCACAGCAGAGAGAGTGAGGGAAGCCCTCAGCTCCCTTAAGACGGAGAAAGCACCGGGGCCGGATAAATTACATCCTAGAGTGCTGAAGGAACTTGCAGATGTCCTGGCGAAACCCCTGGCAGAGCTTTTCACCATCTCTCTGAGGACAGGGTGGGTGCCCCAAGACTGGAAGGTGGCGCATGTAGTGCCTATCCACAAGGGGATCAAGGGAGGTGGCAGGGAACTACAGGCCTGTCAGCCTGACATCGGTGGTGGGCAAGGTGATGGAGGGCATTGTCAAGGAGAGGCTAGGGGAGACCTGGATAAGTCAGGGTGCCTGGACAATAGACAGCATGGATTCATCCCAGGGAAATCGTGTCAGACAAACCTGGTGGAGTTCTATGACTGGGTGACAAGTGCCTTGGACCTGGGTAGACCAGTGGATGTCCTCTTTCTAGACTTCAGCAAGGCATTTGACTCTGTTCCTCACGTGGGCCTGTTGGATAAGCTAGGAGAAATAGGGTGGGAAACCAGATGATCAGATGGATAGGCAATTGGCTCCAGGACCGGACCCAGAGGGTCGTAGTTGGTGGGATAGTCTCATCCCAAGGAGGGTCATAGTGGGGTCCCACAGGATCAGTCCTGGCCCCTTCTGTTCAACGCTACCTATCTGACATAAGGACAGGAATCAGGAGTGAGATGAGTCTCTTTGCAGATGTCCAAACTGGGCGGTGGTGGATGGGGAGGAGGGAGGGTGGCCTGCAGGGGAACCTGGAGGCTCTGGAAAGATGGTCTAGAAAGTGGAAGCTGAGGTTCAATGCAGGAAATGCAAGGTACTCCACCTGGGGCCAGAAACCCAGGCCAAGTGTACACCCTGGGGATACTACAAGTCTCAATGGCTGAGAGGGACCTGGGGTGGTGGTGAATGTCAAGATGAACAACTCTGAGACTTGTAGGAGGGCAGCAGCCAAGGCCAACAGGATGCTGGGCTGCATCGCTAGGGGGATCACCTCCAGAAGGAGGGAAGTGATACTCCCTCTGTATAACTGCTTGGTGAGGCCGCACCTGGAGTACTACGTGCAGTTTTGGAGGCCACACTTAAAGAGGGACATTAAGCCCTGGAGAGGATCCAGAGGAGGGCAACCAAAATGATTTGGGGCTTGGGGACAGGACCTATGAGGAGGCTCAAGAGCTAAATATGTACACATTGGAAGAGAGAAGGGACCGGGGGACATGATAGAGGTCTTCAGGTACATGAAGAGGGTAAATAGGGGAGGAACAGTCAGGGTGCTTCGAAGGAAGGAGGAAGGGCCACTAGAGGGCATGGGTGGAAGCTGGAGGGGGGAAGATTCAGGGGAGAAAGGAGGAGGTGCTACTTCACTGAGAGGGTGGTGGAGCCATGGAATGCACTACCTAGGGGGCTGGTGGAGGCAGAGACAGTGGAGGGGTTCAAGAGGGGGTGGGACAGGTACAGGGGAAGGGTTCTGGAAGCAAAATCCAATGCAGCAAGAATATCTGGAACTGGGAAGGGAGAAGCCAGAGAAGGCGAGGGGGACAGCAAGGTCAGCACCCAGGGTGGGGGCTGACCAAACGAGCAGACACGAAAGACTGTTAGGCCTATTCTGCTGGCATTTTAGTATGTTAGGTACATTAGGAGCAAAGAAAGACCAAAGGAGGGATACTGAGGCTTAATAAAGGGAAGGAATGTGGGCAGAGGGTGACAGTGAAAAACAGGGATACTGAATGAATATTTCTGCTCAGTATTCACAAAGGAAGAGGAGAAGAAGGTACCTAAACCAAACAAGAGAAACACTCTGAAAACGGGGACGATACCAGTCCATTTACAGAAGAAAGGGTTCTGAAAGAACTAACATTGACGGTGGACAAAGCAACGGGCCTGATGGGATTCACCCAAGAATTTAAAAGAACTAAGGGTAGAACTAGTGACACTGCTGACTATTCTCTTTAACAAATCATGGGAGGATGGGATGGTACCTGAGGACTGGAGGAGGGCGGATGTGATTCCTCTTCACAAAAGTGGGAGCAGGACAGAGGCAGGAAACTACAGACCAGTTAGTTTGATCTCAGTAGTAGGGAAAATGATGGAATCACTTCTGAAGGAAAGAACTGTTGAGTACCTAGAGGCCAGTGGGGCACAGGACCCAAGATAGCATGGATTCACGATGGGAAGGTCGTATTAGACAAATCTAATAGATTTCTTTGACTGGGTGACCAAAGTAGTAGACCAGGGAGGGGCTGTGGACATGGCCTACCTAGATTTTAACAAGGCATTTGATACAGTCCCACACAAAAGATTAATACACAAGTTAGCCAGCCTTGGAGTGGGTCCCAAGGTAGTAGCCTGGATAAAAAATTGGCTAGACAACAGGACACAAAGGGTAGTAGCAAACGGAGTCCACAGTGAAGAAAGGAGGGTTACTAGCGGGGTACCACAGGGTTCAGTACTGGGACCGGTCCTTTTTAATGTCTTTATAAGTGACATTGCAGAGGAACCGGAAGGAAAAGTAGGTCTTTTTGCAGACGACACAAAAATCTGCAACAGGGCTGATACACAAGATGGAGTGGAAAGGATCAGAAGGGACTTGGCAGGGTTGGAGAATGGCCAAATGTATGGCAGCTCAGATTCAATGCAAAGAAGTGCAAGGTAATGCACCTGAGAAACAAAACCTAGGGAAGAGTACACAATGGGGGTGAGATACTGACAACAGTAAAAATGGAAGGGACCTGGGGGTAATTATATCAGATGACCTAAAGGTGTGCAAGCAATGTGAGAAGGCAGTAAGAAAGGCTGGGGGTACTGGGATGCAGAGAGAGGCATCAATAGTAGAAAACAGGAAGTTGTTATCCCTCTGTACAGACAGTTGGTGAGACCCCATCTGGAGTACTGTGTGCAGTTCTGGAGACCCCATCTCCGCAAAGACATAGACAGAGTGGAGGCTGTCTAGAGGAGGGCAACTAAAATGGTGCAGGGTCTGCACCAGAAGACATATGAAGAAAGACTAAAGGAGCTTAATATGTATACCCTTGAGGAAAAGAAGGGAGAGAGGGGACATGATAGAAACTTTCAAGTACCTCAAGGGAATCAACAAAGTCCAAGAGGGTAGCATCTTTCAGAAAAAGAGATGTGCAAGAACAAGGGGGCACAATTTGAAGATGGGGGAATGGCTCAGAGGTAATCTGAGGAAGCATTTTTTCATGGAGAGGATTGTGGATGCATGGAACAGCCTCCCTGAGGAGGTCATGGAGTTAAGAACAGTGGGGGAATTCAAGAATGCATGGGACAGACATAAGGCAGTCCTAGTGGGGGTAGAGGAAGTAAGCTGTTGGTTAACTAGGATCTGCAGCTTATCTGAAAATAGGAAAATGGGCAGACTAGGTGGGCCAAGCGGTCCTTATCTGCCATCAAATTCTATGTTTCTATGTTTCCAAGAAAGAGACTTAGGCATCATCATCACCGATGACCTGAAATCATCCAAGTAGACCACTAAAGCAGTAGGTAAGGCTAGGGGGATGTTAGGGTGTATTAGTAGGGGTATCACAAGGTGGAAGAGGGAGGTTATAATCCCTCTTTACAAGACACTGGTTAGGCCCCATCTGGAGTACTGCGTGCAGTACTGGAGGCCACACCTTCACAAGGACATTAACCAAATTGAGGCAGTCCAGAGAAAGGCAACCAAAATGGTGCAGGGAATGCATGAGAAAACATATGAGGATAGATTAACGGAGCTCAATATGTATACTCTAGAGCAAAGGAGGGAGAGAGGTGTTATGATCGAAACATTCAAACACCTTAAGGGCATTAACAAGGTGAAAGAGTCTAAAACATGTTTCAATATAAGAAAAATAGCAGGACAAGAGGACACAGCATGAGATTAGGCGGAGGCCGATTAAGGGTAATGTAAGGAAGTTCTTTTCACAGAAAGGGTGGTGGATACATGGAGCAGCCTACCTCAAAGTGGTGGATATGAATACAGTGCAGGGCTTCAAACAGGCATGGGAAATGCATAAGGGAGCAATACAGATGAGTATGAATAGATAGGCCATTGACAGCAAAGGCCGATGGCAGATTTATAAGGTAGAAAAATAAATGAGCAGACTGCATGGGCCTTGCGGTCCTTATCTGCCATCAACTTCTATGTTTCTATGTTTCTGTGTTTTAGGGATTACACTGGAATTGCCAGGTTTCTGACCATTCCTCAAGTCTCCCAGGATCCCTGACTTTTTCACCCCCTCCCAAGTGACCACCATATTACAGATTTTGGTGTCATCTGCAAAAAGGCATATCTTCTCTTCCTGTTCTTCTGCGATGTCCCCTATGAAGATACTGAAGAAGACTGGTTCCTGTACCGAGCCCTGTGGTACCCACTGGTCACTCTGCCATCCTTAGAATGAGTGCCGTTTACCACCACCCTCTGTCTCTTATTTGTTAACCAGTTTCTAACCCAGGTTACCATACTGCATCCCACTCCTAGGCTGATCAATTTCTTAATTAACCTCCTGTGCCGCACCAGTTGAAAGCCTTATTAAAGACCAACAGGCCTTTGGTCATTCAGTCACAAATCTATTAGATCAGTCTGGCATATACTCCCCCATGAATCTGTGTTGTCTGTGGTCTTGCAACCTACGGATTCAAGATACTCTACAACTCTTTCCTTCAGTGGGGTTCCACCGAGTTTCCATTAATTTATCCATCACTGAAGTGAGACTGGCCTATAGTTGCTAACGTCCTTCTCTGCTGACACTCTTGGGCAGAGGGACCATGTTGGCCCTTCTCCAGTCCTCTGGAATGACACGTGTTTCCAGTGAGCTGTGTAACAGGACAATCAGTGGGGCAGCCAGCAACTCCCTCATTTCTTTAATACCCTGGGGTGAATCCTATCCGGTCCCATAGCCTTGTCCACCTTCGATGCTGCAAGTCTTTTCAGGACTTATTTCTCTGAAAATGGACCTGTCTCCACCTCTACCCCCATATTCCTGCTTCTCCATCCCCTCCTCCCTCCACTGTAAAGACTCAGCAGTAGTGTATCTGTTTAAGATGTCAGCTTTTACTTGGTCCCCCTTCTGCACAGTTTCTCCCCCTTCCATCCTTCTAATCCTTACTATCCCCTCCCTTGCTGTCCTCTTCTTATGCATCTACCTGAAGAAAGTCTCATCCCCTTAAGCGACCCCTTTGGCAATCCTTTCCTCTGTCTGTGTCTTTAGTCCCCTCACTGCCTTGTCTACTTGTTCTGCTTTGGCCAGTGTGCCACCTTGTCCTCTTCCCTGTGTGTTTCTTTATAGCTTAGCTACACAGCTGCAAGTAGTAAGAAAAAAGGACACGCTCTGGAGACTGGTATGGTGCTGTAAGTAGGGTTGCCAGCCCAATCAACTAAACAGAAAAACAGGAACTCAGCATTCACTCCAGACACAAATGAGGTTATGAAAACACAGGTTACTCACCTGTAACAGTAGTTCTAGGAGTGGTATATGTTGGTCATCCACACTTTCTGGCAGATCGCCTTCCCCTTTAAGAGGTGCCGGAACATCTTCAAGCTGGCTCCTCCCACCCACCCAGGTGGCAAAACCCTTGGCTCTGCCCCATGACGCCAGATCTTACCCGCTGGAAGCAGAGGTGTGTGTTGAAGCCGGGGAGGTTGGGTGGGTCAGTGTGGATGAACAACATATCCCACTCTTAGAACTACTGTTACAGGTGAGTAACCTGTGTTTCTAGGTATGTGGCTATGTTGTTCTATTCACACTTTCCGGCAGAGTCCTAGCAGTTCTTCAGGAGGAAGGAGGCAAGGTGCACACCCCCCTGCTTATGAAACAGAGATTGGACAACTGAGGCCCCAAAACCAGCATCCCGGCGTGACTCGAGGTCAGTGTGGTAATGGGAAATGAAGGTGTTTGCTGACTTCCAGGTAGCAGCCCTGCAGGTTCCCTAGATAGGGACGTCCCTAGAAGCAGCCACTGATGCAGCGGTATGGCAGGTGGAATGAGCCCTTAGCCCTATGGGAGGCTCTCTACCCGCCTACCTATTGCAGAGATCAATGCAGGAAGTGATCCATCTGCCAATGGTTCGTTTGGCTGCAGGTCTGCTAGGTGCGGCTTCAGCGTAGGTGACAAACAGCTGGCAAACCTCTCCCTCAACTTCCACCGTATGCTCTTTGTAGACAGCGCCTGCCCTCAGGTCCAAAGTATGGAGCCTGCACGGCCTCTGAGGTGCAATTGGCTAGTACGCCCAACAGAGTCAACACTCGATTAAGGAAACTCTGACACCACCTTCAGAAGGAATTTCATGTGGGGGCGCAGGACAACCTTGACCCTGTGGAAGACCAAGTAAGGAGACGCCACCGAGAGCACTTGCAATACTTCTGGCTGACGCAATGAATGGCCACCACGAAGGCAGTCTTCCACGACAAGCGGGAGATATCGCACCTGTGCATTGGTTCAAAGAGTTTGCCCATGAGCTTTGCTAAAAACAAGCAGTAAATCCCACGGAGGGGGTGGTTCACGCACTCAAGGGGATATGCGATCTAGGTCATGAAAAAGCACCACACCACCTTCTCCTGTGCCACTGACTGCTGACCAGCCAGGCCCAGTAAGCAGAGATGGCTACCAGATGCACCTTAAGGGTCGTCACCCCGAAGTCCCTGCTGGGAGAGAGACCACAGGTAGTCCAAAATGCTAGCCACTGGACAGGACGAGGGGTCCAACCCTTTGCCCTGACACCAAATGGAAAATCTTTTCCACTTGAAGGCATAGCATTTTCTGGTAGATTCCTTACGGGATGCCTCAACAACCTTGAGGACCTCAGAGAGATCCAAAGCCTGGAATTCTAGCCGTTCAGGAACCAGGCTGTCAGGTGCAGGGACTGAAGGTCTGGATGGAGTACCTTCCCCTGATTGATGGAGAGAGCAGGTCCAGGCGTGCTGGAAGATGCCTCGGGAGCCTGTTGCTGAGGCTGAGGAAATCTAGATACCAGCACCGGCGTGGCCAGTCTGGGGCTACCAGGATCACCTGTGCCTTGTCCCTCCTGGTCTTGAGGAGCACCTTGTGGATCAAGGGAAAGGAGGAAGGCACACAGCCTCGAGAGGCATCCCCTGCAGCGAGCCCTGCTGAGGGGTCGGGCACGGAACAACCTCAGCTTCGCGTTCTCCCTGGAGATGAACAGGTCCACTTGAGGGGTGCCCCACTGGGATAACAGATCTTGTACTACCTCCAGATGGAGGGACCACTCGTAAGATGCCTCGCCCATCTGGCTGAGAGCATTGGCCAGCTGATTTGAGGCTCCTGCCACATGGATGGCTAGGAAATCTGCCCCTAAGTGAGCACGAGGGTCCAAGTGTGGACAGCTTCCTTGCACGGGGCAAGGAGTGCGTCCTACCCTGCTTGTTGAGCTGCTAGTACATGGTCGTGGTATTGTCCATCTGGACCTGGACCACTTGACCCCAAATAAACGAAGCGAATGCGGTCAGGGATAGTCAAACCGCTCGGAGCTACAGCAGGTTGATGTGACATCAGGAATCCTGAGGGGACCAGAGCCTGTGGGCTCTGTGCTCCCCCAGATAGGCACCCCAACCCATCAGAGAGGCGTCAATTGTCAGGATGACTGTCGGCCCGGGGCAGACAAATGGGATGCCTCCCTCCAGATGAGCTGGGACGAGCCACCATTGGAGGCCATCCCATATCCTCTGAGTCACAGTGACCAGCTGGTCAAGGTGACCTAAACGGCAAGACCACTGAATGGCCAGTTCCCACTGAAGGGAATGCATATGCCAGTGGGCCCATTGGACCACGCTGGTGCAGGCCACCATGTAGCCCAGAAGGCGCAGGAATTCCTGGGCAGGGTGCGATTGCCCAACCAGAAATGACTGGGCAAAGAAAGAGAGAAACTCCGCCCTGTTCGCCACGAGCCAAGCTCTGGCTCGGCAGACTCGAGCTCTGCCCGATGAAGTGAATCACCTGCATGGGCATGCAGGTTCCAACTTGGCCTCACTGATCAGGGCCAGGGTCTGGAGGCCAGATCCTGGACCGCTCCACCTCCTGCATGGAGGGACCTGCTATGAGCCAGTTGTCCAGTCAGGGATAAACCCGGACCCCTCGGCGCCTCAGAAAAGCTGCCACCACTGCAACACATTTGGTGAAGACCCTGGGGGCCGACGAGAGGCCAAAGGGCATGGCCTGGAACTCGGAGAGGTTTCCATCGGCTCAGAAGCGAAGAAACCTTCGGTGGGATGGACGGATCGGGACATGAAAGAATGTGTCCTGAAGATCCAGGGAGCAAAACCACATGCCTTGCTCCAGGGATGGTACGATCTGAGCCAGAGTTACCATCCGGAAGGTGCGAGACCTGAGAAACCTGTTCAGGTTGTGCAGATCGAGAATTGGGTGCCGCCCCCCCCCCATTTTGGTACTAGGAAGTACCTGGAAACAAACCCTGGGTCTGTCGGAGGTTCCACCACTCGCACAACCTCCTTGCGGAGGAGCTAGCGTGTCACCTTGAAGAGCCGACTGAGTGACAGCAGGCGCCAAATCCTCCCATGGGCGCACGGCACGCTTGGAAAGTACTGTTCAAATTCCAAAGAGACCCTGGCTGATCACTTCCAGCACCCACCTTTCCGTGGTGATAACGGACCAGGCGGAAAGGAAGTGGCGGAGCCAGCCTCCCACGGGAGGCGTAACGGGATGGGTGGCACCCCCCAACCCGTCACTGAGCAGGCTTGGAGGATGAGGAGGAGGAGCTGGCCGAGGGTCCGCCGGGTCCCTTCCCTCCAGGCTTTCTGACTGATTAGGCCACTGACTTGGCCCGTGGTTGCCAGGTTTGAGCCTGCTGGCCCTGCTGCTGCTGGGCTGGTTTAGCTGCATTAGTGGAAGACCGAAAGGGCTTGCGTTTTTGGTGCTTAGGACCCTTGTCCTTCTGGGCCGGATGTCACAGAGTCCAGGGTGGCATTGGACTTTTCAATGCGTTGGAGGTGGCCCTCCACACCGGGCCCGAACAGGTCGGTGCCCAAAAAGGGAACATTTGCTAGCTTATGTTGGGAATCTGCAGTAAAGGTCGAGATCCTCAACCAAGCTTTCCACGGGCGATGGCTACTGTCAGCAACAGAGCGGGTACATGAATCGCCAATATCCAGAACTGTCTGAGCTGTTGCTTTGCCATTGCCCTTCCCTGTTCACGGACATGGTTGACCGTGGTCAGGATGGCTGCCAGGAGGTGAGGAATCACTTCATCCAGGGAGCCCAAAAGGGTGTGGGAGAAGTGTGCCATCAGCACGGCCAAGTTAGACTGACAAAGGCCGAGCGAAGAAGCAGCGTAGACTTTTTGAACCGAATGGTCCAGTTTCTTGGACTCTTTGTCCAGCGGTTTATTGACATCCCCTGTATTGCCTGAGCACTGAAAAACAGAGTTAGCCACTAGTCCCTCAGCTGACGAATGCTCCAAAAACCCCAAAAGGGAACCGGTTGGAACTGCATACTTGCGAGCCATTCAGGCCAAGGGCAAGAGGAAAGGCAATTCCAAAGGTCCAGGGCTGGGCTGACAATGGCTTTGGCTACAGGGAAAGCCTCCAAGAAGAATCCCCTTTGTCCAGAATCTCTGTAAGGGGATATTGAGCCCATTTCTGGAATGACTCGAGCTTCATCCCCATGGACTCGGAGATAAGACGAAGAATGCCCATAAACAAGGTGGCTCCCACATCCATGGAGAGACCCCCCCCCCCGAGGACTCTACATCGAGGGACATGAGTGTAACAAGGCATAAAGTGGGTGTCCACGAGTTGCCCTCAACCGTCTTATGCGGTTGGGAGTGAGGGTGACCAACAGCGCTGGGCAGCCTTTAGCCAGCCGAGACTCCTTAGTCGGAGCCCGGACTTCAGCTGTTCAGGGTGGCAGCTCTACCACAATCGGCAGAATAGCCTGCTTTGGCCGAGCCGGGTTGAGCCTGTGGTGGTACCAAGGGGTGACGAAGCAGGAGCCGACATCAGTCGCTCGGACAACAGCCACTTGATACCTGGGTAGAAACCGGGGTCAGTTTTGGACCAGACAAGACCAGCTGCTGCCACATTAAACCTTTGTAGTGCCGACGCAATTTGCGCCGGAGCCTCTGCTCGGCTGAGGAGGATGAAGAGGAGTAGCGGTGTCGCCACTTGCCATGATGCCAGGAAAGAGATCGCCAGTGATGGTGAGATCTGCCCGACTCAGAGGAAGAAGACCAAGACCTCGATCTCTACCATCAGTGGGGCCAATGGGGAACATTGGAAGGAGCCGGGGAGCCCCGTGGCTCTTCCAGGTCAGGGTCTAGAGCCAGCGGGTTCAACCCAGCAGGCTGAGACGACCCGTCAGAGCACACCAGAAGCATCAGAGTCTGAAAAAGAGAATTATCGGCCTCTTCGGACGACAACCTGTCAATCGGTTCGAGAAAAATCTCGGCTGCATCGACCGGTGTCTCAGCCAACTGGTCTGACGGGGGCTCTGTGAAACCAGCGGCCGTGGTTTCGACCGAAGTCAAAACCGGAGTCTCCTGAGAACGGGACCACTCCCGATCCCAAGAGCGTCGACGTTGAGTCTTCTCTTTTTTCGACTCCTTCTTACGGGAGCGCAAAATGTGCGATCCAGAAGGACCCTCTCCATTGGTGGAGAGGGATTGGCACAGCTCTTTGAAGGAAGCCAAATAAGTGGAGCCCAACTGGAGCGGAACAAGGGCCGAAACCAAAAAGGAACTAGCCGCGGCCTGGGCCGCCTCCTCCTCGAAGGCCTCAAGCTGTTCAAGCTGCTCAGTGGACCCTGCAGCTGCGGTGACCACCCAATGGGCATCCTTAGACTTGACCAATGGGAAACGCTTCTCCGGTCGCCCCCGCTGGAGTCAGGCAGCACAGTCGTCCAGAACAGATGGGTGAAAGAACTGACAGATATCTCAGGCCTGCAGATCGTGGTCATGTCCTAAACAATATACACACATGGCGTGAGGGTCAGTGCGTGACATCTTCTGCCTGCAGGGGCACCTGCGAAACCCGGGAATGTTTTTTCCTTCCATTGTGGGAGTGAGAGAAGGAACTGAAGATGAAACTCTGACGCGTTTTAAGGTAAGTTTTGGAAGCAAATCCAAAGACTCGAGAGTCAGGGCCTACCACACGCAGGAGCGCTAAGGAGGGAACCTGCACCTTCCAGAGGAAAGGAAGATCTGGAACAAGGGCGGAGCAGAGGGTTTTACCACCTGGGTGGGTGGGAAAAGCCAGCTTGAAGACGTTCCGGCACCTCTTAAAGGGGAAGGCGATCTGCCAGAAAGTGTGGATAGAACAACATATCCACATCCCTAGAAATTAAATTTAATGGTGCTAGGAAAGTCTTGGACCTGTGTCAGGCTGAAGCACTGGGGTTGCTGGTTGTCTGTCCAAGGCTTCTCCTACCACCATTAAATTTTATTTTTATTACCTCATTTGTGTCTGGAGTGAGTGCTGAGTTCCTATTTTTCTGTTTAGCTACACAGCTGGCCTAGCAAACTCCCCGAGGCCCAACTGTATAAACCATGCCATCAAGATGGTCTTGTTTCTTGGGACTCCTTGTCAGGCAGCTTGTCCAACTTGCCCTGCACCTTACCGTTGCAAAACACTGCATCCATCACTAGCTCCTGCAGGGATGGGCCCAAAAATCTGGACAACCTGTCTATAGGGACTACATAAATGGTTCATTATGATGAGGAGGACTCAGGCAGGAGGTTGGGTATTTACAGATGTTGAAAGTGGGATCAAACAATGGCAGGTTGATGGGAAAGGCACCCCAGTGATAAATCCCATTCAGTGTCCAACAATGGGTAGGTCTCCTTCTCCTGGACTCCTCCAGTGGGGTATCCAGAAATGAGGCAAAGGAGGACTGCCCCCCCCCCCCCGAAGAGGACCTGTTAAGTCAGCTGGCTGCTGTCCATCAACACATGGTAGATGGAACAGAAGACAGGGCTGAATTAGAGTCTGGATACAGTGAATCCAAATGCTGATAAGAGGCATGGATGACACACTCTGCTGGGGTAACTGCTACTAAATGATGATGAGAAGTCCCGAATCTGGCATGGAGTCCTTAGTTGAGGTTCCACTAGTAGGGGTCATTGTGCCATGGCCAGCAAAGCCAGAGGGAAGCTGCAAAGTGCATAACCAGTGTCATTTATATAGCGCTTTTCATACATCCAAAGCGCTTTACAAGCTATGCTAGACTGGTAGTGAAGTGACTGAATGTGTGGAGGCGGCCATATCGCACATCATCACCCACACACAGCCTGGATAATTGCATAAGCCGGTTTATGGGAAGGGGAATGTTGGCCAGGACACCGGGAATGTTCCCTACTCTTTGCGAAGAGTGCCCTGGGTTCTTTTACTTCCACCTGGACACCCACCAGGACAGCACCAGGATGGGCAGAAGGGACCTAGGTTTAACGTCTCATCCGAAGGACGGCACACCCCAGCAGTACAGCACCCCCCAATACTGCACTCGGATGCCAGCAATTTTTAGGTGCAAGTCCAATCCCGGTGTGGGACGAGAACCCATGACCTTCTGGTCCAGAGGCAGATGTGCTACCAACTGAGCCACTGCTGACACCTGGAGGTATTAAGAGTCATGGGGTAGACTCCGCCTTATGAAATGGATTCTATCATGGTTTTCACACAGATTACAAAGAGTGCAATAAGAGGGTTCTTTCTGAGTGGGGTGGTGTGTCTAGTGGTGTGCCACAGGGATCAATCTTGGGCCCAACTCTTTTTCCACCTTCACCTCAGGCATGCAAGGTTCAGATGGAGTGTGGATACATAAATATGCTGACGATACAAGGGTGGGAGCCATAGTTAACAACGTCGAGTCCATTCAACAGTTACAGTGTTATTTACAACAGTGGGCAATCGAACATAGATTATCCTTTAATGAAAATAAGTGCAGTGTGATTCATTTTGGACACAATAACCCCAGAGCAGAATATGTACTAAATAATAAGGTTTTAAGTGTCATAACTAGCGAGAAAGATCTGGGGTAACTATCTCCAAAGACCTGGGTTCTGAACATCATAACAGGAGTCAATTAAGAAAGCTAATCAAATTATGGGTAATATATTTAGAAATGCATGCAGTAGGAAGGGGAGGTTCTATTGCCCCTGTTTAGAACATTAGGTTAGACCTATCCTGGCGTATGGAGCTCCGTTTTCCATACCTCAGAGTGTTGGTATTACAAAATCTTATGAACGAGTCCAGAGGAGATTTACTAAAAAAAAAATTTCTAGTTAAGGATAAATGTTGTGCTTCGAGGTTACAGATGCTTGACCTTTTCTCTATGACATACAGGAGGGTGAGAGGTGACCTCATTTTTATATTTAGGGCATTCAGAGATGACAGCCCATACGGTCTACTAGAGGTTACTGTATGCATATAAAGGGGGAATTTTTAGAACCTCTAGAAGAGGATTATGGTTTAATAAGAGAGTGGTGAATGTGTGGAATGCATTGCCAGAGGAAGTGGTCAATGCCTCCACACTTGGTACGTTTAAAGCAAGGTTGGACATATATATGGGGGATAGGGCCAGGGAGTTGTACCACTGAAACAGTGGCGAGTCTATTATGGCTCTTGTAGCCGTTTGACTTGTATCCAAACCTATGACCTATAATAGCACAGCAAACTACTGCATGGAAGAAGTCGTACAATTTGAAGCTCCTTCTCTATTTCGAAAGGAATGCAGTCAGTTTCACAGTGGAACAATCCAGCAATGGTTGAAGCTGCAGTTGAGCAATGACATTCTTTTGTCTTTTATTTTTCGTTTTCAGACAAAACTTTTCTTTTGTTACAGTAGTCACAATTAGCAGAATTATAATTTGGTCCAAAGAGGACATGCACTGTGAATGGCTATCCGTCTTAGCCACCCACTTACCACAGGAACGCATCTGAATCTATTTTGGCCTGTCCTTTTCTTTGCCTTCTCTGATACAGCCTGAAGAACAAGGAACAATTAAGATTTTTCTGAAATATGTGTAACCACTTGTTTCTACAACAAAAAATGGAACTGGATTTTGAAAAAGTAACCAGAGAAAACGCACATTTGTGATTCACTGGAACAGAGAAAAAACAGAGTGTAGGGGCAGACGACATACAAAACAGCAGTTCAATAAAAGAATTCAGTTTTTATTAATTCTAAGTTGAAACTTGGCAACAAGTCTAGGAGCAGGCTCCTGGCCTCCTGTCTTCCTCGGAAAGAAAGATCTGCTGTTGGAAGGTCAGGAGTCACATGACCAGCACAGTGTTAGGGCATTCTTTGTATCTTTTTAACACTAAGTTCCAGGGAATCTGTAAGGCACGAAACAACTTCTATTATGAAGGATCATGTGTCACATTCCTATTGTTAAGAAGGAACAGTACATATCACCATATCATGCCTACATTGCTTGACAAAATGCTCTTTCCTTACAAGTTTTCAGAGGGAAACACAGAAAACAAATGAATTCAATCCCAGTGCAGAATTGATGAAATTACGTTGCCAACAACTCATCTGCAAAGATGTTTCATGGAAACTGTACTGGATTTAAGGTCTTTAGAGGCAAAAATAAGCTAAACCCTGTAAAATCAGTGCTACACGTGCTACAAATGAACTAGTTACTTGAAGAACAATAAAAATGCTGTACTTTCAACTGTAGCAGCTATAATCGTATCCTTTGTATGAGAAGCCATTTGCATGCTTAGTGATGACATTTGAAATGCTGATTAGCTGCACTCTCAGTTACAACATGTACTCTAACAGTTCAGACTTGTGTACTTCTATTCTGATCCTTCTGCTTCCTATTTTAACTGGAATCAACTGCAGCTAAAGACGAGACCATAACTGAATTCACTCATACTTCTACACAGACAGCTTAAATGTATTAAAATGCCAGGATCAACGCATCAAACTGTAAATGATAAGTGAATAAAGTCATAAATAACCTGTTCCTTTCTTCAAGTAAATTATTTGAAGAGAAATGGTGCTTGCTAAATAATTATTTCACTTCATAAGGTTCCCCACGACTCCATTGTTAATTCCTATTTTTGTTTCACTTCTAGATCTGCTCTTACAGTGTCATATTTCACCATATTTTCTTTCACAACAGGTTGCTATTAAGCTGGCCCGGTGGCGCTGCTTTTGCCAACAACAGGTTTCGCACCTCCTTTTCCAGCAGCTCTCTTTCCGAAATGGAAGCTGGTTTGAACATTCTGGTTCTCAGGGAGGGAAGGGATTTGAAACTTAGGGACAATCTCTAACTCACTACCTCCAGGACCCACTTGTCTGTGGTGATCTGTTTCCAAGCCTGGAAACAGTGAGTTAATCTGCCCCTACTGGAAGTGGGGAGGCAGCCTTGGAAGATGAGTCAGAGGTCCTGCTTTGCCAGGGGCTGACACTGGGAGCCTCGCCTGGAACCCCTTCTGCTCTCTTCCTCTGAAGTACCCTTACTGAAGGTACTGTTGTACTTGGGTGCTGACCATGGCCTGATAAAAAGGCGTGGAGTTGAACTATCTGCCCTGCCTCCCCTTCCGAATGGTCTTGTGGACCGGGAAGCCTTCTCTTTGGCAGAGTTACTTCTATCACTGGCCTTGTATTCATCCACATTTTTCATGTAGGCCTCTGTGTGAGTTCCAAGAGGAAGTTACCTCGATTGGGAAATCAGAGCCTTGTTTTGGGTGTCTTAAGTAAGGTTTGTGGCTCTTAACCAGGCAAACCTCCTCTGAGCAACTGTATTTGCCATCCACCTAGCAGCAGTGTCATTGTTGTCTGCTGCCATCTGAGAACTGTATTTGGCAGCCTCAAGAAGCCAAACTGGCAGTTTCAGTAAGGTCTACTGAAAGGTTAGAAGGAGCCGTGTCTGCCATGGCCATGATAGACTGCCAGAGGGATTTCTGATACTGCGCCGCATAGGCCTTGAAATTAGCTTGTGTTATGGCCAAAGAAGCTGACAAATAGCCCTTTTTGGCCATACTGTCTATTTTCCTTGAATCCTTCTCTGGAGGGCAAGAAGCAAGAGACACTTTTGCCTTATCATAGGCTGTAGCTTGTACCGCCCCCTGGTGCTCAGGGTGGGAAAATAAGAATTCAGACTCATCCCTGTCAAGCTGGTACTTTTTGTCCGGCCTTTTATCGAAAGGTGGAACAGACCCAGGTGTTTGGAGGAGTTTTATTGCATCCCTTTTGAAAAACTTATTTATTGGGAGCAATAGCTTTCTGGTGGTGTTAACCCCATCATTTCTAAGTACTCTGACTCCTCCTCATCCTTTATCACCTCAGAGGTAGCGATATCCAGAAACATAGAAACATAGAATTTGACAGCAGATAAGGACTGCTTGGCCCACCTAGTCTGCCCATTTCCCTACCTAACGGATAAGCTGCAGATCCTAGTTAACTAACAGCCTACTTCCTCCTACCCCCGTGCTAGAATTGCCTTATGTCTGTCCCATGCATTCTTGAATTCCCCACTGTTTTTGACTCTACACCTCCTCAGGAAGGCTGTTCCAGCCATCTACAACCCTCTCGTGAAGAAATACTTCCTCACATTACCTCTGAGTCATCCCCTCTTCTTTCAAATTGTGCCCCTTGTTCTTAGCATCTCTTTTCTGAAAGATGTTACCCTCTTGGACTTTGTTGATTCCTTTGAGGTATTTGAAAGTTTCTATCATGTCCCCCCTCTCCCTCCTTTCCTCGAGGCTATACATCTTAAGTTCCTTGAGTCTTTCTTCATATGTCTTCTGGTGCAGACCCTGCACCATTTTGGTTGCCCTCCTCTGGACAGCCTCCACCCTGTCTATGTCTTTGTGGAGATGGGGTCTCCAGAACTGTACACAGTACTCGAGATGTGGTCTTACCAACTGTCTGTACAGAGGGCCAACAACTTCCTGTTTTCTACTGGTGATGCCTCTCCCTATGCATCCCAGTATCCCCCCAGCCCTCCTTACTGCCTTCTCACGTTGCTGGCCCACCTTTAGGTCATCTGATAGGACTACCCCCAGGTCCCTTTCCATTTTTGTTGCTGTAAGTATCTCACCCCCAATTGTGTACTCTTCCCCTGGGTTTTTGTTTCCCAGGTGCATTAATTTGCATTTCTTTGCATTTAATCTAAGCTGCCATACATTTGTTCATTCCTCCAACCTTGCCAAGTCCCTTTTCATCCTTTCCACCCCACCATGCATATCAACCCTGTTGCAGATCTTTGCGTCATCTGCAAAGAGACATACTTTCCCTTCCAGTCCCTCTGCAATGTCACTTATAAAGACATTAAAAAGGACTGGCCCCAGTACTGAACCCTGCAGTACCCCACTAGTAACCCTCCTTTCTTCACTGTGGACTCCAGTTACTATTACCCCTGTGTCCTGTTGTCCAGCCAGTGTTTTACGCAGGCTACCACCCTGGGACCCACTCCCAGGCTGGCTAATTTGTTTATTAATCTTTTGTGCAGGACTGTGTCAAATGCCTTGCTAAAGTCTGGGTAGGCCATGTCCACAGCCCTTCCTGGTCAACTACTTTGGTCACCCAGTCAAAGAAATCAATTAGATTTGTCTGACATGACCTTCCTGCTGTGAATCCATGCTGCTTTATGCTAAGGCAATAGGAGGCAGTGTAGCACAGTGGTTTAGGGCTCTGAGCTGCAACTCTGGAGACGGGGGTTTGAATCCATCAGCCCCCTCTTGCATACTGTGTGATCCTCAGCAAGTCACTTAACTTCCTTGTGCTCCCAGGTCGCACCTGGAAACAAGCTTCGGCTTAGTGTGCCTTTCCTGGTTAAACAATTTCTCCTTTCCCTGCCTTGGGTCCTGTGCCCCACTGGCCTCTAGGTACTCAACAGTTCTTTCCTTCAGAAGTGATTCCATCACTTTCCCTACCACCGAGGTCAAACTGACAGGTCTGTAGTTTCCTGCCTCTGTCTTGCTCCCACTCTTGTGAAGGGGAATCACATCTGCCCCCTCCAATCCTCAGGTACCATACCATCCTCCCATGGTTTATTAAAAAGGGTAGTCAGTGGTGTTACTAGTTCTTCCCTTAGTTCTTTTAGAATTCCACCATTTTTCTGACAAAAGAAAAATGAGATGAGTAATCCTCTGATGATTTAGGAGGAGAGCCAAACTCCTGCTCAGGAGACTTCAGTCTCCACAGGCTCTCCCTCATCCTCCTCCTCCTCCTCCTCATATTCCCCATAGTCATCATGTTCATGCAGAGGGATTGGGAAAACTCAGCTGGGTTCTGGGCTGTAGACTGCTGTCCAGCAGGCAGCAGACCTACAAGAGCTTATAAAACTTTAAATGCCTGTGCAATTTCAGAGGAGAAGGCATGGTTACAGATACAGCGGAAGTCCCATTAGCTGACCAGCGGGGGTCAGTGTGTTTAGTTTTGATAGTTTTTTCTTGGGAGACAGAGAGTTCTAGCGGTTCAGCAAAGCCTTTCTGTACTCATATCAGGGTACAAAGTGTGGCTCCTGTGGTTTCACCCACAGCCACTGAGAGACATCGGCTGGTCAGAGCCAGAGGGACCCTTAGGTGGAGGCAAACTCTTCTCCACACTCTGTACAATTTTTGAAACTGGGTTTTTCTTAGGTTTTTCAGACATTCCCAAAAAAGAAAAAAAGAAAAATACAAACCGCAACTGCAATTAATTTAGACATTTATTGGCTGCAGTCGGTTCAGAACCGATCAGGGAACCGCCCGGAACCGTGAACCAAAGAAAAAAAGAACCGGGATTAGCGGTTCAGTAACTGATAAGAAAAAAATACTCACCTTAGTAATGTTGTTTCTTCTAATGGAGTCTTGCTATATTATAGACATTAGCAGTTTGATCCAGCTCTAGAACTGCTCCGGAGTGAAATGGTTAAAACCATTCCAAAATAGAATTTTGGCACGAGAGCAGCTCTATCTGTGTCATTTCAAGCTTGAACTGTCAGATCTTTACAAGCCAAACTCACTAAGGTCTGTGTAGAAGCTGTAACCTACACTAGCCAAATGGCTACCTAAATAATAACAACCATTGATGGTCCCAACACCCAAGACTCAAGTCAGGGGACCAGAATACTAACACCATTCTAATAATATGAAAATGGAACATAAGTATAATAAAACACACACACGTACACATACACACCCCAAAGTCCCAAAGGGACAAAATGCTAACAGGACATAAGTAGTGCCCACACTAAGTTGCCTGCACCTACCAAGTAGAGGTTCTGAGAGGGGCAGGTTGGGGAGAGGTCTATAATATAGCAAGACTCCATTACAAGAAACAACATTACTAAGGTGAGTAATTTTTCTTCAAACAACATGAAGTCTTGCTATATTATAGACATTAGCAGAATACACAGCAGTACCTCCATGGAGGAGGGGCAGAACCTACTTAGGGAATAGGCTCTGAAGAACAGCTGTGCCAAACCGAGCATCTCTCCTGGCCTGGACATCCAGGGAGTAATGCTTGGTAAAAGTGTGTACCGTTTTCCAAGTAGCAGCCTGGCAAATCTCTAATAAAGGGATATCTCTGGCAGCAGCTAGAGACGCAGCTGTACCCCTGGTAGAATGAGCCCTCAACCCGGGGGGGGGCTCTGCCCACTTTCTGATAACAAAATTGGATACAAGAGACAATCCACCTGGCTATTGATCTCTTAGTGGCAGGTTTGCCTTTCCCAACTTCACCATAGGTAAGGAAAAGTTGGAGGATTGAACCTGTGACCTTTAGTGCGCTCTATATAATAACTAAGAGCTCTCTTAACATCCAGGCTGTGCAACCTCCTCTCACCCGAAGAGGAGTGTCAGTGAAAAATACTGGAAGGGAGATAGATTGATTAAGATGGAAATCTAAAACCACCTTAGGCAAAACTTCCTATTAGTCCTAAGGACTACCTTATCCTATTGAAAGAAATAGTCAGTCTCCATTGACAAGGCTTGCAATTCACTTATCGTCTGGCAAAGTGATAGCCACTAGAAAACAGTTTTCCAAGTTAGGTACTTAAGCTCTGCAGAAGACAGAGGTTCAAAAGGGGGTTGCATTAACTGGGCAATGCAAACATTAAGGTCCCAAGCAGGGGCCGGTTCCCGAAAGGGAGGATTAGTATGGAGTAACCCCTTAAAAAACCTGGAAAACACAGGATGAGAGGAAAGAGGGGATGACTTTCCTGCGGACACAAAAGCAGACACAGCTGCCAAATGAACTCTCAGGGTAGCTGGTCTGAGACCCAAGGAATTAAGATGTACCATGTAATCTAACAAAATGGGCAATTCAGCAGATTCTGGGGAAATATTTTTCCCAGCACACCAAATGGAA
Organism: Neoceratodus forsteri; assembly: GCA_016271365.2. Classification (NCBI taxonomy): domain Eukaryota; kingdom Metazoa; phylum Chordata; order Ceratodontiformes; family Ceratodontidae; genus Neoceratodus; species Neoceratodus forsteri. The sequence continues at coordinate 367,717,767 of CM028132.1, read as the reverse complement.
AACCTTTTCCATTTAGAACTATAAAGTAGCCCTAGTGGAAGGCTTTCTGGAAGCCTTTAGGATCTCAAGAACACCCTGAGAGAGGTGTAAATCAGCAAACTCTAACTCCTCAAGAGCCAGGCCTTGAGGTTGAGGGATTTGAGGTCCGGATACCAAACCCTTCCCTGGGCACAAGTCAACAGATTGTGATTCCTGGAGAGCACAGGGGAAGATGGACTGTCAGAGACAGAAGGAGTGGGTACCAGGGCTGCCTGGCCCAATCCGGGCAATCAGAATCACCCTGCAAGGCTGAGATCTGATTTTGACTAGTACTTTGAATAGGAGAGGAAAGGGGAAAGCACAGAGGAACTTCCTCCCAATCCAGAAGAAGGGCATCCAGGGAACTGAGCCCAGCACTGGAGGCCTGCAACAGAACAGAGGAAGTCTGTGATTGTCTGGGGCTGCAAAAGATCTATCTGAGGATGCCCCACCTGGCAAAACTATCCCAGCACTTGAGGATCCAGGGACCATTCGTGATGGCCCTGGGAAATCCTGCTGAGGGCATCCGCTAGGACATTGTCCTTCCCTGGAAGATGAACTGCTATGAGGGAAGTGTTCAGGGAACAGGCCAAAGACCACAACTTCATTGCCTCAGTGCACAAGGCCGAAGACCGAGTGCCCCCCTGTTTGTTGATGTACCACATTGTTGTGGTGTTGTCTGTTCTGACTTGTATCACCTTGTCGTGGACAGATGCAGAAAAAGCTTGAAGAGCTAAAAAGACAGCTCTGAGTTCCAGCAAATTGATGTGGAGCAGAGATTCCTGGGGGGACCAAACTCCCTGAGTGGAAAGGTCGCCCATGTGGGCTCCCCAACCCAGAAGGGAAGCATCTGTAGTGAGAGTCAAGTCGTGAGAAGGGGAAATGAAGGGGAACCCCGCTCTTAAATTGCTCTGATCCTGCCACCACTGGAGAGCTAGGATCAAGGTTTGAGTCACTGGGACCAACTTGGAAAGGGGGTCTCTTCTCTAAGACCAAAAGGTTCTCAAGTGAAACTGAATGTCTCATCTGAAATCTGGCTCCCTGCACAACAGCTATGGATGCAGCCATGTGCCACAGGAGCTGCAGAAAGTGTCTTGCTGGTCGAGAGACCTGCAGAGTGAAGGAAGAGGCCAGAGCCACTAAATTCCTTACCCTTTCTGGGGGAAGAAAGGCTCTGGCTAGCTTTGTGTCCAATTCTGCCCCTATAAAGGTGAGTACCTGGACTGGTTCCAGAACCGACTTTGGTAGGTTTAGCAGAAAACCCAGGGAGGTGAGAAGCTGCTGGGTGACCTGCAGGTGAGATTTTACCTGTTCTGGGGACTGGCCTACAATGAGCCAGTCGTCTAGATAGGAAAAACAGCAATCCTCTGCCTCCTTATGGGCCACTGCCACTGCTAGACACTTTGTGAATACCCTTGGAGCAGAGGTAGGTCAAGGGCATTGCTCTGAACTGGTAATGACCTGAGGGCAGATCGAATCTGAGGTACTTCGATGGGATCTTCTGATTAGGACATGGAAATGGGCATCCTTGAGGTCCAGGAGGCTAGCCAGTCCCCTGGCATTAGGGAAGGTAAAATCATTGCCAGAGTTACCATTTTGAACTTTGGTTTCAAAAGATGCTTGTTCAGATATCTGAGATCTAAGATGGGCGCCATTCTCCTGTCTTTTTGGGGTAAGGAAGTATCTGAATACAGACCCCTGCCCTGATGCAGGAGAGGAACTTTCTACTGCTCTGAGAGCTAACAGGGACGAGACCTCTGTTTCCAGAGCGAGGGTCTCTGAAGCACTTGCAGGTAGAAAAGTCTGCTTCTCAACTTGGGAAACCTTTTGAAGCTGAGAACCAGACCCTGACTACTACTTCCAGAACCCACTTGTCTGAGGTTAAAGAAGCCCAATTCTGACTGAAGTAAGTCAGCCTGCCCCACTGGTACAGAAGAATCGGCCCTGGGCACCCCATCAGGGTGCCTGTTTCGCAGGAGCTTTAGGCTGGGGGGTGGGAGCAGGTCTGCCCAACCCTCGTCTGCCCCTGCCTCTGAAGAAGCCCCTCTGAGCATAGGCAGAGGAGGCCTGAGTCTGGTAGAAAGGCCTGTGAAAAGGCCTACCCCTACCCCTGGGGGCATGCCTTTGAGGAGTGGCTTGCCACTCCTTAGCCTGGGCACTCTTGTAAGTAGTCCTATATTCATCCATCTTCTTCATGTAATTCTCTGTCTGCTCTCCAAACAGAGAATTTCCCACCAGGAAAATCCATAGCCTTAGTCTGGGTATCCTGTGACAAACTAGTACACCTGAGCCAGGCCAACCTACAAAGCTACAGATGTGGCCATGACCCTAGAGGAAACATCATTAACATCCACAGCAGCATGAAACTGAACCTTAGAGGCTTCAATGCCATCAGCAGCCACCTGTTCTAGTTCACTAGCCAGCTGGCAAGGGCCTGCTTGGCCAATTGCATAACAGTATCCCATCTAGATTTCTGATACCTAGCTACATAAGCCATATAATTTGCTTGCCTGAGTCCCAGAGAGGCTGCCATATACTGTTTTTGCCATGGCATCAATCTTCCTGGAATCCTTGTCAGGAGGATGTGAAGCCAAGGAATATTAGCTTTATCACAGGCAGCAGCCTGAACTACCCCTAACATGACTGCATTGCTGAGAAAGGAATTCTGTATCAGGGCCTGACAATGTATACCTTCTGTCCATCTTTTTATCTACAGGAGGCACAGAATTAGGAGCTTTTAAAATTTTAATTGTTTGTTTCCTAAAAGACTTATGTAAAGAATAGACAATCTCCTAGACTCTGGAATATCCACCATTTCTACAAAATCAGGCTCCTCTTGCTCATCCACAGCCTCTTCTAAAGGAAGCTGGAGGTTTCAGCAACTTTTTATAAAACATAAAATGAGATGGGGACTCAGACAGCATAGGGGAGATTCTAAAGGTCTGTCTGGGAGATGTCCGGTTCAATGGCACACCCAGACCTTCCCAGCCACATTCATACTGTTCATAATCCTCCTCCCCTCTCCGGTTCATAAAATTCCTCAATATCATAATCCTGAACCACTGGGACCAGGACGAACGACCTTTTACCAGATAGTGGTGGTTGGACGGACCCTGAGACAGTGACTGGACAATTTGTATGGCTTTTGCTATCTCTGCAGCAGTTGGAGAAGGAATTTTGGACTCCAGACCTGCTGATTTTCTTGTTTTCTTTACTGGAATTGGTTCTTCAGAACCAGCTTTTCTTGCCGAGGAAGTCTGGCCCTGGTCAGAGGGCACTCCCTCTGTTCGGTTGGCACCGAACGGGCTGGCTCATCGGGTCAGCGGACTTTTGGCCTCTCGTTCCTGAGCCTGCCCAATCTTTTTCCAGGGTGGCTGCAGGAAATTCTTACATACCTGGCAGTCTGACTGGAGGTGGTCAAACCCCAGACAATAAACACATGTGGTGTGGGCCAGCCTTGGCAAAGACTTCCCCACAAACATCACAGTGTTGAAACAGGGGCCGGTTTTCTTTGGGTTTCTCAGACATAATGCCAGCCTAACCAAAAACTTGCCCTTTTAACGGCAGTGCCAGGCAAGACACCCTTATCGGTTCCTAACCGTGTCACGGGTATTGGAAAAAAACGTAATAAATCCGTTTTTTTTAGAACCGATAAGAACCGGGAACCGCACTCTAAAATAGTAACTTTTAGTTTTAAATGAGTTTTAAACCCACTGATCGGTTCAAAACCGAACCGATAACTTACAAGTTCCACACAGACAAAACCTTTATTTACTTACGGTTACCACAGATAGAGCTTGAACCGAACGGTTTTGCGGTTAAAATAAAACTATTCTCGTTAAATCCAACTGAGAAAACACTTTTAAACCGAGAAATGAACCGAGCAGAAGGAGAAATCTCAGCGACTGTTCACTGAGGCGGAAGTAAAGAATCTGACAGTTCAAGTTTGAAATGACACAGATAGAGCTGCTCTCGTGCCAAAATTCTATTTTGGAATGGTTTTAACCATTTCACTCCGGAGCAGTTCTAGAGCTGGATCAAACTGCTAATGTCTATAATATAGCAAGACCTCATGTTGTTTGAATAGTGGTTACGAAAAATTAATTTAAACAACAAATCAACTCAAACAAAAGAGTTTCAAAGTGAAAAAACTCCGCTAAGGCTAAAAAAAACCCGGTTCCCCACCGGTTAAACGGAACCGTGAGAAACTGAGGAAATTAGTAATATAACTAAAATAAGTTAACAGTTTTACTGTAAACAAAAGGGCAGCAAATGAAAATAAAATACTCATATGTATTTTAGAAAGTTTCACGGCAAGATGATGAGGAGGAGATGATCTTCGAGCGTCTAGTCTTGACAGGCAGAGAGAGAAATCTTAGGGCCTTGCCTGCAGACCTTATATCCTATAAAAAAAACTAAGGAATGAATGCAAGCGTACCTCTAAGACGGCAAAGAGAGAGTTTGTCAAGTTTCTCCAGCAAACTACTCTAGCCAACCCTTGGTCATTCTGGTCCCACATTAATGACCTGCTAAAGGGCAACAAGAACCCCTCCTTCGGCTCTATTGAAATCGATGGTCTTATGACTAATGACCACCATGAAATTGCCGCCGCCTTCAACAGTTACTTCACCAATCTTGATGGCTACAAGTCCAGCCTTACTCTACCCTTTCTGTGCCCCCTGCTCTGAGGCACCTTGCCCTGCACGCCTCTCTTTCACCTGCGATTAGTTAAGGTCAAGGAGGTACTCCCCTCTTAAAGACCATTAAAGCCAAAGGCCCTGGAGGACCCAATAGCGTCCTGCTCTAAATTACTAAAGCGCAGCACCAGCCATCACTCTATCTATCACATGGCTAATCAACAGATCCCTGCTTGAAGGTACTGTACCCAATACCTGGAAATGGGCTGCTGTTGCCCCTATCCCTAAAGAGGGTCCTGCGGAATCCATCGGTAACTACAGACTGATCTCGCTGCTTTGTGTTCTGCCGAAGATTCAGGAAAGGCTAGTGTACTGTCAACTCCGTGACTACCTTGAGGCTAACTGGTTGCAAGCCACCACCCAACACAGCTTTAGGCGGAACCATGGCACTGATACAGCCCTCATAAAATTCACAGTTGACGTACTAGGGGTCATGGACAAAGGACTCCCCACAGGAGCTGTTTTTATAGCTCTAGCCAAGACCTTTGACCTAGTAGACCACAAACTCCTGCTATCCAAACTGGCTTCCTTTGGCCTGGATCAGCATTCCCTTTCCTGGTTCACCTGCTACCTATCTGGCCACTCCCAGCAGGTCAGGTGGAAGACAGTGACCTCAGATCCACATCCCCTAAGTGAGGGGATGCCTCAGGGTTCCATCCTAGGCCCCTTTCTCTTCTCGCTATGTCAACGACCTTAAATCCCACTGCGGTGGCAGATCGGTCGTTCAATACGCAGATGATGCTGTAATCTATCAGACCCCGAGCAACCCATCTGATCTGGGACCCCATCTGCAAGCTGACTTTGCCAAGTTAGAGTCCTGGCTTACTGAGAATAAGCTGGTTTTAAACACCACAAAAACCAAGGCAATGCAGTCTGGACAGAGAAACCTTAGCCCACACAGGAGTGCCTTACTCCCTCTGACCTCATCCTCAGGCAGCCACACTGAGGCAGTGAGTTCCCTCAAATACTTGGCATTAACCCTGGATCAGGGGTTTACCCTCAAGTCTCACTTAGACCAGGTAACCAAAATGGTGCACTGCAAACTGGGCCTGCTGTACCGCCTGAATGACCAGCTCATCCCAGAGTCCAGAATCACCACTGCCAACAGTCTCCTCCTTCCTACACTGACCTTTGCTGCCCCTATACTTCAGGGGCTGACTAAACAGGAGATGAGCAGGCTACAAGTTCTCTACAACAAAGTAACTCGGTTTGCGTCTCAGTCTCATAAAAGATAGCACCATTGCGAAGCCCTTGCTTCCCTACAATGGCCCTCCCTGGATGGTCACCTTCAGTACCCCCTGCTTTGCAATGGTTACAAGCTCCTACACTGCAATTCCCCAGATAGCCTGGCCAGTCTTCTGGTTCCCAAGCACTCAGTGCGTAGCCTTCAAACCTCTGGGCGTAATCTCCTAGATAAACCTAGGGTTCGAACCACTGCTGGCAGCAAATCCTTTGCCATTTCTGCCGCTGCCCTATGGAATAAGCTTCCACCCCTCCCTTGGAACATTCCATAAGGGACTCCGTGCTCACTTGCTAGAAGTTAGTGTCTGCTCCTGTCAATAAAGGGGCATACCCAAACTCAAAGGCCAGGTCCTTGCTAGCCTAAGTTATGCACTGCTGTAATTAAGTATTACCTTCTCTCCTGGAGTGCAACACTGCTACCATTGACTATTCATGTAACTGTCTTCTTCTGTAACTAATTTTGGCACAATGTCAGCACTGTTTATCCATGTACTCGAATTCTCTTATGTTACTATGTACTGTGTCCTTGTTCCATTATTGTACTTGTATCCTTGTGTAACTAATTCCGGGTCGCCCCTGAAAAAGGGACCTTCGGGGCTCAGTGGGCCTTCCCGATTACCAAAATTGAATAAATAAATAATGTAGGCAGTTGATAGGTGGCAGCATCTGAAAAAGTGGCACATGCCAATGATTCCATCATTAGCATAGCGTTCCATTTCTGGGCAGATCTGGCTTAAAGACATACTGCAAAAGAGTTAGGAATATTGGAGTATTCCTGGGGTGAGAACCAAGAGTGTCTTCTCAGATATACACCTGTTCCGTGCACCTGGCGGCTGAGTCCACCGAATCACAGGCTGCCCGGAATGCCTCTGTGCCTACATCAGAGCCTGTCTGCAAGAGTGTGACTAGCTCTTCCTTTTGACCTCCTTCCAGTACGTTTTTGACCAGATCTAACCCTTGTTCCCACAGGATGTTCTGAAATTGAACCATGTGGGTCAAAAAGTTTAGTGAACAGATGGAACATGTAGAGGAGGCATACATTGTCTTACCCAAGGAATCGAGCTGCTTTGATTCTCTGTCTGGAGGTTGGGTGCTCAAATGCTTTGGTCTTTGGGATCTGTCATGTGCACAAGTGATGACCACTGAGTCTGCCACTGGTTGTTTTCCCAGTTAAGGGTCCACTAATGGAGCCCGATATAGGCGTATGGGTGCTTCCAAGCAACCCTAGTCACATCTTGAAAAGTATCAACCAGTGGTGGAACCACCACTGGTTTTGGATCCTTTTGACACAGGTACTTCGCAAGGTGGCATCTTTCTGGATCTCAGTCTTCCGTGTCCCACTCCATATTGTCTTGGATATGTCTCATTACATCCATGAATGTTGGGTCATCTGGGGGGAACCTAGACATTTCCTTTGGATCCGGGGAGGGAATATTAAAGGGTGAGCCGGATCAAGATGAAGAGCTTGATAAGGAGGAATAAGATTTGTCTGAGGAGGAGGAGGAGGAATATGACCTCCTACGGTGCTTCTTTCTTTTGTGCACACTTGGTGAGTGGGAAGAGGTTTTGGAAGGTGACCTTGGCTGCTTATCTTTCAAATGCCCTCTAGGTATAATGCTTTAGTCCTCCGGGGAAGGCCTGACAGGACTTTTCTCTCACAGTGGGGCGCTAGTAGCCCTTGGTGGGGGTTGATCCTCCAAAGGAGCTTTGTTGAGGACTACATCCTTCTGGATTGTCTCCCACCAGTAAGAAAACAATTCCTTTACCTCCGAGATCCGCAGACCCGAGGTCTGACCTGTTATCGGCTGGGGCGTCTGACCTGAACTTGGTCCTGTCTCTAACGGAGATGTCCGATGGTCTCCTGTGTCCAATGGCTTGGAGCCCGCCGCACCCGTTGGCTGGTCTTTGGGTGGTGTTAGTTCTCATAAAAGAGGTCAGCATCTTCTTGACCAGCGATGTCTGGTCGTCGCTAGGCGTTACGACCCGGCGTCAACGTCTTTGTAGGTCTGTCCTGTGGGCTGACCTCCAGTATGGAAGAGGTGTTGTCCCTTCTCTGGGAGTGGGCCTCTGCTGAAGGTCGTTGATCCTTGGACCATTTGGCGGACATCTTGTCTGAGGTCCACGAAGGGTCAGAGGTCCGCTTAATGGACATCTCTGTTCATTTAGTGGTGATCCCTGAAGAAGTGGACCTCTAGGGTTGTGAGGCTGACCTCAAGTGGTCAGAGTCCCAGCGCTGGTCCAGGAAGTTGGAGCCTGTAACAGAGGCTGACTTGGAGTGCACCTTGACTGGGCGATCTATGGAAGCAGATTGGCCTGTGGAGCCCAAAGACCAGCTGGTAGAGTGGACATGAGGCCGGATTTTTAAGGGTTGGAGGGTGGATCCCGAACTGGAGCCACCTGTCATCTGGACCTCAGCAGGCAGAGTCTGGATCTTCAGCCAAGATGGAGACGTGTTGGAGCAGTTGGTGAATCCAAGCTCCCCTGGTGTCAGATGTCCTGGATGGGAAGCACTCTTTCTCCCTTTTCCTCCTTTTCTCTTTATGTTTCCCGATCTGTGGGAGGATCCTTCCCTAGAAGGCACTTTTCTGCATTGCTGCTAATTTCTTTTCTAGAAGGAAGGTCTCCAAAACTTTCGGTGGATCCCAGTTCTGCTATTAAAGTTTGCAAACAAGACAGGCCTTGGTGTGATGTTATGGGCCTAGACACGGACACAGGCTGTGCGTTTGTCCTTAAAGGGATCTCTCCGCATGAGCACATAGATGAGTGCCTCTCACAAATGACGCTGGGAAGACGACATACAGAAAATAAAGGCAAACTTCTCGAAATAAAGAAATAAAAAATACTTGAGTGATGGCGTCGTTTGGTAGCTGAAGGCGTCTGTGGAGCCAATACTTGTGAGTCGATGGCGGGAAAAGAACTGACGGATGCTGGGGACAGCCCCTTTTATGATGTATGGAACACTGGGGGTAGGGCCGCCATTTGGGGTGGTCCCCCACTGTATGTAGCTAGCCAGAAGTTTTCCATGGGGTCCTACTGCCTGATGGCTCCAGTCCTAATGGTGTAACCTGCTGCAAGAGTTGTATCTCAAAGTAAGAACTGTAGTTCTGGGAGTGGTGTATTTTTCATTTATTTATCATTTGGTAACTGGGAAAGGCACACTGAGACGAAGCTCATTTCCAGGTGCGACCCAAGGATACAAACAAAACAGGGTGAAAATACAAACAAAGGAAATGCAAATCAGAGCAGTACAACAAAAATATGAAAGCAACAAAAATGTCAAGTGTAGCCAGACATCCTGAAGTAAGTGCATAAGAGACCAAACAATGGCAGCAATATGAGTCATGACTGAGTCAGAAGTTATAGCTTAGGGGTCGGGGGGGGGAGTGGGAGGGGTGCAGAGAAGAGGTGTGGTATGAGCACTTGGTGCTAGGGAGGAGACGGAGAATAGATCTGAGGGAAGAGAATGATGGGGTATGGCGAATGTTCAAGGGTACAGTAGTTGGTTCCAGAGAAAAGTAAGGCGGTAGGAAAAAGGTGACTGACCTGCCCCAGTAAGAGAGCAGGGGAGTAAGAAAGAGCGGGAGTCTATGGAGCGAAGGGAGTAGGTAGAGGGGTTAGCAGGTGAAAGATGGGAGGAAAAGTAGAGGGAAACCAATATTTGGCTATGAGGGAAAGGCAGTGGACCTCCGCCTGTGGGATAGGGTGTGATAGAGATAGGCGTAGAAGAGACAGTGGTGTGTGAAGGGAGGAAGAGGTAGCAAAGAGACACTCTGAGTTAGAGAGTGTCAGAGTCTAGAGAGGAAGTTGCAGGTGTGAGCATTATTCACGTCCAGCATAATCAGTAACAGGCAGGATAGTTTTCGTGACCAGTTCATGACAGGTGGGGAGAGGGAGGCAGTCTTTGTGGCAGTAGAGGATGCCAAGTTTTGGGAAGTTTACTGCAAGATGGCGCCTACATGGGAGGAGAAACTGAGATCTCTGTCCTGCCAGACCCCTAAGTATTTGAAAGTGTGGACCGTGTCTAGGGTGGAGCCATCCAGGGTGATGAATGCTGGGGAGGACCGGAGTGCAGACAGCCTCTGCCTGGAGCCAGAGGTCATTGTAATAGTTTTCTTTGTGCTTAATTTTAGCTGGTTGGCCTGAAACCGGTGTTGAACTTTGTCAAAATCATTCTGTAGGGTGGTAAGTACATCAGTGGTGGTGGAGCCTGGAGGTAGAGCACGGTATCGTCCATCTACATATGTATTTGGATATGGAAAAGATGGAGGGAAGGTCATTTATAAAGTCAGAAAAAGAATGGGACCAAGTATGGTCCTTGGGAACCCAGCATGGATATTGAAGGGGAAGATAGGGTGTTACCAACTAGGACGATTGCTGTCTGATTTATTTATTTATGTCTTTGATAACCAGGTAAGTGCACTGATCCAAAGGACCGCTTTCAGTCACACACCAAGCCACAAATCGCATACAATAAACATAAACAGCAGTAATGCAGTATAACATAAATTTATATGAGGACATGTCACACGGCATACACTACAAAATAATTAACATAAAGCATATAACACAAACAGAAAATTTACAGGCACTAGTAATTAGCATATAGACAAAATCAGTGGTACCTTGCTGCCAAAAATAAGATGCTTGATACGCTGTACAGGAGACATTCGGCTGACAGTGAGGTACATTTGACATGGACTGAAACAGAAATTCAGGCAACTGTTCTGCAAGTACTGTACTGCTAGGAGCTCAGGACATATTAGGAGAGCAGAAAACACAGATATACATTAATGCATGGTAGGATATGCAAAGGAGAGACAGCGGATTACTCGGACTATCGGCAAAGGTGTACAAAATTTCAAAACCCAATTCATTTCCTGGACTTCATTAGTTGTTTTGAACGTTTTACGCGGACATTATGTGCCGTCAACCATGGACAGCTGATGAGGCTTCACAGTGCTGCATTAAGTAATTAACGCCTCGTTCCTTCACAGGTTACACACTTATTTGTTAATTACCGACCGCTTAAATAGTGTTGCTGCTTACCATTCAATAGATTCTTTGCTATCTGTGTGCTTAGTGCTTCGTGAGAGATGTCTAAACGCCCTGGAATTCCTTTGTCTCACAAAACTGAGCTTCTTAAACAGTGAGAGCTACTCGCCAGACCACCATAGATAGCTTCTTTAAATGAAGTAAAAAATTTTAAAGGCACAGTTGAATAAAGTTGATTAAGGTTTATGTTTATCTACACCCCCCCCCCCCATTGCCACAGTAAAGCACAAATCACGGATCTTCAATCAACCCTACACCTCCCACTCCCATTACCACAGTAAAGCACAATACAAGCACAGTAAATGAGCAAACAAAAAACAAAAATCGATAAGCCGCCTATCGGCAATCTCGACAGCGGCTTAGGTGGATCTAAATATAATAGCACAGAGTTATCCATGTAAACGGCTTGCACTGTAATTAGAGCTCAGGACATATTAGAGAGCAGAAATACAGAAATACATTAATGCATGGTAGGATATGCAAAGGAGAGACAGCGTGAGAAAGGCAAGGGTAGCAGGGGAGAGAGAGGACCCACAGTGCATCACTACCCCTTAAGAAGACAGTGCAACTGGTCCTAGAGCCTAGGTGGATTACTGTCCCTAAACGCCGAACAGGAACAGCTACAGGTGGATTCAGTTTGTAGCCAGGCACATTGGCTAGTTTTAAAAGACAGGTGAGAGGCAGACAAGTGGCTGGACAAAGGTAGTTTGTTCCAAAGGGAGGGGGCAGAAACGGAGAAGGCTCTACTGCCCATTCAGAAGAGATTTGTGGAATCTCAAGAGGAGGGGCAGAGGTTTCCCTGAGGTTCCTAGGAATCACCCTGCCTGTGAGTACAGAAGAGTATGGAGATAGCAGGCGGTACCTGAGAGAGTTGTCAATTAGACAGCCCAAGGTGTAGTCGAATCGACCCTGTAATGGGAGCCACCAGAGTGACTGGTAGAGAACACAGTGGTGGGTGGAGTATGGGGCTTGAAGCACAAAGCGACATATGGAATTCTATGAAATGTTTAAACGGGAGCGTAGTGAAGTGGATGTGGAAGAGTAGACAGGGGAGTAGTAGTCTAGTAGGGGCCGAAGGTTACCACATGCAATAGCAAGGCGGGCTTCAATGGATAGAAGTTGTTTTAGTTGGTATGCAGTACCGAGCTTTTGGTGGATTTTCCGCATGGTGCTGTTGATGTGTTCCATAAAAGAAAGGGAGGGATCAAGTGTAACATTTGGGTATTTAAAAGAGGAAATTTTCGAGGGAGGGACCTGCTGGGGTGGTTACAAGGAGGGACAAGTTGGATTTGGCTACCTTGGTCAGGAATGGTTTGGAGCCAAAGAGCATGGATTTTGTTTTCTTTTCATTTACTAGTAATTTACTGGAGAGGAACCAATTGTGAGCGGCGCCAAAGTTGGCAGATAGAGTGGATGAGATGGAGTCAAGCAATTTGTTGCTATGGTATATGACTAAATCATCAGCATAAAGGAGGGATTTACAAGTGAGGCTATCTGATGGGAGCGCATTAATAAACAAATGTTAACTGTGGAACCAGGACATAGTGTCAGGTGAGCATCCAAAATGGAGTAGGGTGGAGTGGAGAAGGTGATGGTTTAGAAGGTCAAAGGCCTTAGACAGATCAACAAATACCACTCCTGTGGCCTTGCCCTTAGCCATATTTCTAAGCACGTGGTCTGAGAAAGTGGCCAAAGCAAAGGAGGTACTATGGTATTTGAGAAAACCATGCTGGAGGGGACAAAGAAGATTGTATTTTTCCAGGTGTGCAGTTAATTGGTAGTGAACAATTTTTTTCTAGTAGTTTGCTTAGGTCCGGGAGGAGAGAGATGGGTCTATAATTTTCTGGCGCTAGGGGATAACCAGCTTTGAAGACGGGAACAACATGTGCATGCTTCCAGGAGTCAGGCACAGTGGAGGAGGAAAGGATAAGGCTGAAAATGAAATTAAGGGGAGATAAGTTTAAAAAGTGTTGTGTAAACAGGAGCTAAACCAGTTGACTGCTGTTGGTGCCAGCCCAGATGACAGAAGGTTGTGAAGCAGAAGGTGGTAGGAAATGGAATCAAAGGCCTTAGCCAGGTCTATGAAGATGGCAACGGTGATTAGTCCTTGATCCACTGCTGTGTGGATTGCGTCAGTGACTCACAGCAAGGAGGAGATTGTTGAGTGCCGTTTCCTGAATCCTGACTGGAAAGGGTAGAGAATGACAGAGGTGGTTAAGTGTTCCAAGAGCCTAGAGTAGCTCAAGGACTCTTGTAGTCTGGCGAGTGAAGGAAGGAGAGAAATGGACCTATAGTTGCAGGGAGAAGCAGGGTCCCCTCCTTTGAGGAGTGGTAGCACCTTGGCTGTTTTCCAGGCTTGTGGGATGGTGCTGGTTGAGAGGGAAAGGTTAAGGAGGAAGACGAGGGGAGGAGGCAACGGCTGGGACAAGACGCGGAGGAGCTTTGGGTGCAGTCCATCGGGATTGTGTTTATCAGGATTAAGAGACACTGGAGCCTGGAAGACTTCTGTAGGAAAGACAGGGGGAAAGCTAAAGCTAGTACTAGGGGGAAGGGTGAGGGGAGTTGTAGGGGTAGGAGTGGGATGGTTAGGAAGAGTGCAGGTTGTGAAGAATTTGTTGAAAATCTCGGCAATAGAGAATGGGTCGGAGATAGTCGAGCCTTCAATTTCAAGGACATGGGGGGGCATGAGTTGCCAGTGAGTCAGTGAGACAGTGGATAATGTTCCAGAAGTTAGTTGGAGTTTGCCTGAAGTTGGGATTTGAAATAATGGTATATGGTTCACATATATGGTTCACATCCACACACTGGCAGTACTTCCTTAACTCATTCACACCACAAGAGCTCTTTGAGACTTCCACCACTTATGTCCTGTATACTCTTAGCTCTGCATCCTGGGCCTTTCTAAGCAAAATCAAGCCATAATCAGCATGCCACAAACAAATGCAAATACCTTTTCAACCATAAGTGCTACACACAACATACAAGTGGCAAAGTTTTTCAGAACAAAATTACCTTTCCAATGGTGCTATGCAATCAATTGTGATCAATTCGGTTTTTATCTTATACTAGCTAAAATACCAGAAAACTGCTTCTTTGGGGATTTATTCAAGGTGCTTAGGTGAGGCTTGAGAGACAAATGTCAGCCATGCACACTATAACATAACCAATGCGAATAATTCCTAAAGTATAAGTGATAGACACAAAGTATCAGCAGCAAAGTTGTTCAGCACAAAATTATCTTTCTAACAATGCTATGTAATCAATTCTAAGCAATTCGGTTTGTTTAATAGTCAGGTAAAAACTGCTGACTTCCTCAGATGTTTCCAGGCCTGAGTGAAAGTCAGCTGAGTACGTCTACAGTCGTTATTGGCCTGAGTGGCTATGCTTTCAGATGTCACCTACAGGCGTATCTAGGCCTGAATGAGTTAAGAGCTAGTCCATCAGAACATCTTTAAACAACGCTTCACCACCACCCGAGTAAGCCTATGCACAGGTGTGAAATATCACACCTGTCATGGAAGACGGCCTTCCTTGGTGCTATCACATCAGCCAGAAAGATTAGCGAGTTCCAGGCACTCTCGATGGAGCCTTCGTACCTGGTCTTCCACAGGGACATTTGTCCTTCACCCCCCCCCCACCAGAAGTTCCACCCGACAGTTGTCTCAGAGTTCTACCTTAACCAGTATGCTTACTCTTTGCTCTCTCCGTTTACTTTTTTGGTGTGCCAGTCATCCTCTTACCTGCCAGTCTGCCAGGTGCAACTTCAGCATATGTTACAAAGAGCTGACAAACCACACCCGAACTCCAGCTGTCGCTTCTTTAATAGGAGAGTGCCTGCCACAAGTCCAAAGTATGGAGCCTGCATTCTGCCCACAAAGATGGATTTGTGAAGACCAGAAGGTTCATCAAACACCCCCACCAAAAAAGTAAACGGAGAGAGCGAAGAGTAAGCATACAAAACAACAGTTGAGGGGCCACAAATAAGACATGATGGGAGGGGTGCAGTGCTGTGGCTGTGAAGTGGCAGTCTTCAGGGAGACATTCTGGAGGATGAGGTGTTGTCCCATCTGCAGGCATCTCTCTGGGCTGAGGGAGGAGGTTGCTCGTCTCCAGTCTGAGTTCACCAGGATTCAGAGAACCTCTTCTCCTACCCAGGGACCACCAGGGCCAACGCCGCTGCCTCAGAGGTTGCCAAGAAAGAGGAGCAGTTGGACCACAGTGGGCTCAGGGAGCGTGAGGGTGGAGGAACAGAGGTGCATCCCTCTAGTTGTACCTCTCCATAATTTGAACGCCATTCTGGTAGAGCATGGTTTCTCTATGGAGGCACCTGCAGTGGAGACCAAGGAGGATGCTGAGAATCTCCACAAAGGAGACCCACAGGAGGGTGGCACGGGACCCCACAGGGGAAGGAAACAACTCCTGGTGGGGGAATCAGTTGTTAGGGTGGTAGAACTGGGTGAGGGAGGGGAGAGGGAGGTCAGGTGCCTGCCCGGCACCATGGCTTGGAGGAACAGGGAGTGAATCCTCAGGATCGCGGGAGCAGCTGCACGGGGGAGGGAGCTGGACGTCATTGTCCACCTAGGGACAAATGACCTGGCTGGGAATGGGATCAGAGCAGTGAAGGAGGAGTTTGTGGAGTTGGGTAGGGACCTTAGATAAGTAGCATGCACGGAGCGGCCCAGTGGCACTGAGGGCTGAGGCGCTGGATGCCTACCTTGCACTGCCCCGCCCGAGCCGTGTTGAGAACAGCATGGGTCACGGGGTTACGGGAGGAGAAGGACTGAGCCGCCTGACAGACTGCTCTCCTTCTCCCGGGAGGGGGTCTCACTCACGATGTCTGACTGCCCCTGGTGGAAGCTGGGGTCAGGGCGTGGGGTGACAGCCCTGGGTGGAGTCTGGGCAGAGGCCTGGGGAGGCGTGGTGGACGATGCACCTATGCCACTGCGGCTTCACCTCTGCCTAGGACTCCAACAAGGGGGCGAACAGTGAAAGGTGGCACCTCTGCGACTTGATGGCCATCCCGAGTTGTCCGCTGGGCGCAGGCACCATTCTGGATCCATGAGGGTGGGAGTTAGGGTCTCCTGACGCCCCCACTGCAGGGGGGTAAGCCGAGGGGTTTCAGGGTGCCTACTGTCCCAGTCGCAGATGGACGGCAACCGGATTCCCGGCAGGATGTGAGGACTGCAACGGGAGGCAGAGAGGTGGTCAAGGAGGCGTAACATAAAAGCTGCAGCATGCACGGTAACCTTCTCGGAGGTGCTGCCTGTCTATGGCATGAGTGAGGTTAGGTGCTTCACCATGGAATTCAATCAATGATTGAAAACTGGTGCAAAGCTCAGGGTTTTGGCTTCATCAGGGACTGGGGTCCACCTAGAGAATACAAGCCTATACTGGTGCGATGGTCTGCATCTGTCCAGGAGGGAAATCAGGATCCTAGGCGATAGGTTTGAATGCTTCATTGGCAAGCATTTAAACAAGCCAAGGGAGAAGCACTGAAAAGGAGCAGGGAAATCCCAGCCCCCCCCCCAAAAAAAACAGGATAGTTAGTGAGGTAAACACCAAGATAGAGAGGTCGATGGGGAGAAGTAAAAGGAGAAATGGGCAAAGGCAGTAAGGACAGGGATGGAGCTAAAGAGGTAGGCCATCAAAAATGGAAAGCAATGAGTACCAACACCCACAGTCTACGTAACAAGCTCCTGAACTAGTAGCCTTGATGGAAGAGGGATGCCTGAATATTGTGACAATCACAGAAACATGGTACAAAGAGAACCATGACTGGGATATCAACATACCAGATTACTCAGTCTACAGGAGGGATCTAGGAGGTAGAAGAGGAGGAGGAGGAGTACTGTAGCTCTCACATAGAGAGAGGATCAAAGCAATGGAACTAAAGGGTAAACAGGGAGGAGAGGAGGCACTGTGGGTCACTCTGGAGACAGGAAATGGCACCACAAACTGCACAGGTGCTGTATATAGTCCCCCGTCTCAGGGGCAGAAAATGGACAAGGAAATGATAGAAGGCATCCTTAGGATAGCAGACAAAGGGGAGATATTGTTGACAGGGGACCTGAATACACCATATGTTAACTGGAGCACCTTTGCTGCAGCTACATCCAAGAGCAGGGTTCTCGATGCCCTCCAGGGGGCGTGCCTCAGACAGCTAGTGCTGGAACCCACTTGGAGGGAGCAATCTTAGACCTGGTACTCTCAAGCAGGGATGGAGAGAGGATCTCAAATTTAGAAGCGGGTAGCCATCTGGAAACAAGTGACCACCGAACTGTGTGGTTCACGATAAAACACAACCATAAAGTCAAGCCATACAAAAGTGAGGGTACTGGACTTTAGGAGGGCTAACTTGTCAAAATGGAAGAGTGTCTCAGAAAAGCACTAGCAAACGGGCAAGAAGGTGGGGTGAAGGAACAATGAGGAAACATCAAAACTGCCATCACAGAGGCAACAAGCCTTTGTATGAAGCAAATAAATCAAAATGAAGGAAAACACCACTATGGTTCTCAAAAGAGGTGGCAGGGAAGATTAGAGAGAGAAAAAGATAGCATTCAGGAAGTATAAGAACACACAGAAGGAGCAGGACAGAGAACTGTACCAGTTAAATCAGAAGGAAGCGGGGAAGGCAGTCAGAATAGCAAAGGCCCAAACCGAGGAAAAGATAGCCAACTCGATTAAGAAGGGGGATAAAACCTTTTATAGGTACATTAGGGAGCGAAGAAAGACCAAGGAAGGGATAGTGAGGCTTAATACAGGGAGGGTGGGTGGGCAAAGAGTGACAGTGAAAAAGCAGAGATACTGAACAAATACTTCTGCTCAGTATTCACAAAAGAAGAGGATGGGAAGGTACCTAATCTAATCAATAGAAGCACTCTGGATAGGGGGTCAATACCAGTCCTTTCACAGAAGAAAGGGTTCTGAAAGAACTCCTACAACTGAAGGTGGATAAAGCAGTGGGCCCTGATGGGATTCACCCCAGAATTCTAAAAGAACTAAGGGAAGAACTAGTGACACAACTGACTACCCTTTTTAACAAATCATGGGAGGATGGTGTGGTACCTAAGGACTGGAGGAGGCGGATGTGATTTCCCGTCCACAAAGTGGGAGCAAAAGCAGAGGCAGGAAACTGTAGACCTGTTAGTTTGACCTCAGTGGTAGAGAAAATGATGGAATCACTTCTGAAAGAAAGAACTGCTAAGTACCTAGAGCCAGCGGGCACAAGACCCAAGGCAGCATGGATTCACAGTGGGAAGGTCATGTCATACTTAATCTAATTGATTTCTTTGACTGGGTGACCAAAGTAGTAGAACCAGGGAGGGGCTGTGACATGGCCTACCTAGACTTTAGCAAGGCATTTGACACAGTCCTGCACAAAAGATTAATAAACAAATTAGCCAGCCTGGGAGTGGGTCCCAGGGTGGTAGCCTGGGTTAAAAATTGGCTGGACAACAGGACACAGAGGGTAATAGTAAATGGAGTCCATTCCGAAGAAAGGGGGTTACTAGCGGGGTACCGCAGGGTTCAGTACTGGGTCCAGTCCTTTTTAATGTCTTTATAAGTGACATTGCAGAGGGACTGGAAGGAAAAGTCTGCCTCTTTGTAGACACAAAGATCTGCAACAGGGTTGATACACAAGGAGTGGGGTTGGAAAGGATGAGAAGGGACTTGGCAAGGTTGGAGGAATGGTCAAAAGCATGGCAGCTTAGATTCAATGCAAAGAAGTGCAAAGTACTGCACCTGAGAAACAAAAACTCAGGGGAAGAGTACACAATGGGGGGGGAGGTACTAACAACAACAAAAATGGAAAGGGACCTGGGGGATGTCGATCAGATGACCTAACGTAAGCAAGCAATCTGAGAAGGCAGTAAGGAGGGCTGGGGGGGATACTGGGATGTATAGGAAAAGGCATCACCGGTAGAAAAAGTACAGTTACTTAAGAACTTACCGTAACAGTAGATCTTCAAGAGGAGCTCTTGCAGCAGGCTATTACTATTAGGACTACTGCCGCAGGCCTTGGGACCCACCAGTTAAAACTTAGCTAGTAGTACCCAGCGAGGACCACCTCCCTGATGTCAGCTCCGCCCCGTCAGTCATGCTACAAGAGAGGCCGGACCCCGGCTCCACCTCAGTTCTCCCAAGACCTGCGAACGGACCTCAGCAAGAAAACCGGGCAAAGCCCATCCTAGACGCCCTGAAAAATTCTCCTGGAGGACAGAGGGTGGGAAAACAACGCCTGCTGCAAGAGCTCCTCTCGAAGAGCTACTGTTACAGTAAGTTCTTACATAACTGTACTATCTTACTTCGAGTGGGAGCTCTTTCAGCATTCTATTACTATTAGGATAGAATTCCAAGCAGTCCCGCACAAGGAGGTGACTAGTCCCGGGAGGTAGGATGAGAAATAAAGGATGGTAAAGCCTATGGCTGGAATCTGCAAAATAGGACAAGAGACCTTGAAGAACTGCCAGGCCGAAACCGGCTCAGCGCCGGGAAGCAATGTCCAGACTGTAATGCCTCACGAAGGTGTGCACTGAATTCCAAGTAGTAGCTGCACAGATGTCTCAAAGGGAGACATTTTTTAAGAAGGCGCAGGAGGCAGAGACTCCTCTAGTGGAATGATCTCTGACCAAGCCTGGCAGAGGTTTGTTGCACTTGTTATAACAGTACACTCTACAGTGTACCAGCCACTGGGAAATGGTCTGTTTTGACACCAGTTTGCCCAGGTGTTGAGGCGCAAAGGCCACAAACAATTGCTCCGATTTGCGGTGTGCCGCTGTCCGCTTAAGGTAATACCTCAGCACCCTGTGGACATCCAATGTGTGCAGGAGAGATTCTCCCCGATTAGTAGGGGCAGGAAAATAAACTGGAAGGTCAACCGACCGATTGAGGGTCAACTCCGAGACCACTTTAGGTAAGAACTTAGGATTTGTTCTGAGGGAAACTCGTTCCCAGTTAAAAATAAATAAGCTGGTGAGATGGGTAGGAAACTGGCTGCAGGGAAGGCAACAGAGGGTGGTGGTGGGTGGGAGCTCTCACACCAAGGGCAGTGACGACGGTGTTCCACAGGGCTCGGTGTTGGGACCAGTGTTGTTTGGGATATTCATTGCAGACATATCATGGGACATCAAGAGCAAGATCAGTCTGTTTGCTGATGATACCAAGGTAGGCGTGGTGGTGGATGACCTAGGGGATGGCAGGGGTGCAGGATGATATGGCAAAGCTTGAACCTGGTCAGACACCTGGCAACTGGGCTTTAATGCCAAAAGTGCAAGGTGCTGCATTTTGGGATGAAGAACCAAGGAGGAGTTACCAGCTAGGGGTGCAGCTAGCCCAGACAGAGAGGAGAAGGATCTGGGTGTGCTCATTACAAGGTCAATGAACAACTCGGCACAATGTGGGAAGGCAGCTGCAAGGCCAACAAAATGCTGGGTTGTAATGCAAGGGTATATCCTCGAGGAGGGAGGAGGTGATTCTGCCACTGTACAGGTCATTAGTTAGACCACACCTGGGTAAATTTGAGTACTGGCGTCCAATATCTGAAGAGGGACATTAAGTTACTGGAGGGGTGGGCAGAGCCATAAAGATGATCAAGGGGCTGGGGACTTATCATACGAGAGGAGGTTGAAGGAGTTGAATATGTACTCACTGGAGGAGAGGAGAGGAGACAGGGTGACATGATTGAAACCTTTAAATACATGAAAGGAATAAACAAGACAAGTACAGAGGGCTGTTCAAAGTAAGGGAGGGAGGGAGGACACCAGGGCCATGATATGAGACTGGAGCGAGGAAGGTTCAGGAGGGAGATGAGGAGACACTTTTTACAGAGAGGGTGGTGGCTGGGTGGAATCGTTACCTCCTGAAGTGGTATGCAGTAGAACAGTGGACTGCTTCAAGCGAGGACGGGGACAGGACAAGGGGAGGGTTAATGAAGGGGAAGGGTGGAAGGGAGGGCAGCTGCAGAATAAGGGGTGCTAGCTGCACATTCGAGCAGACTTGACAGACCTCTAGGCCTTTATCTGCTGGCAAATTTTGTATGTTCGTAATATAAGGCTCCTTACACATCAGGGCCTGTAGCTCGGAAACTCTTCGAGCTGAAGTAACAGCAACTAAAAAGGAAACCTTCCAGGAAAGGAAACACAGCTCACATTCCGCTGTGGGTTCAAAAGGGGAAGAGTTAGTTTCTCCAGCACAAAGAGGAGATCCCAGGGAGGGATACGACCCCTGATGGGAGGTCGTAGGTGCAGAATGCCCCGTAAAAAGGTGTGGGCCACGTCCAACTGAGCCGGGGTCCTGCCTCTGAACAGGACATGATAAGCAGAGATGGCCCACATGTGCACCTTTATGGATAAATAACTCAGGCCTTGCTGATATAAGGAGAAGAGATATTGTAATGCTGGGTTCAACAGGCAGGAAGGGGGGTCTAGATGGTGGGACAAAGCCCAAAGGCAGAACCGCTTCTACTTCACGGCACAGGTGGAGTGGGTCAAGAGCTTCCTCGCAGAAACGAGGATGTCTGCCACCTCTTGTGTAACCCCATACCTGGATTTGGCTACACCTGCAGGAGCCAAGCATAACGGTGTAGGGACCTGAGATCTGGATGAACCAGCCTGCCCTGCTCCTGGGATAGCAGTTGCGAGTATACTGGTAGCGGAATTGGAGGTTCTTAGGACAACCGCTGAAGTAGTGGGAACCAAATCTGCCGGGGCGATCAGAATCATTCGAGCCCCCTTGGCCTGTACCTTCAGCAACACTCGCTGAAGGAGAGGAAAGGGAAGGAAGGCGTAAAGAAACCTCCCTGCTCAACAAAGGGACAACGTGTCTGGCCAGAAAACACCAGGCATGTGCTCCCGTGAGCAGAAAACTGGCAGTTTGGCATTGCGTGGAGACGCAAAGAGGTCCAGCTCTAGATGACCCCATGTGTAGAACAGCTGGTCCACTATAGACTGTAGCAGCTCCCATTCATGCACCTTGGACTGAGACCTGCTGAGGCTGTCTGCCAAGTCATTTTGGGCACCTGGAACATGGACAGTGGAGAGCAAAATGCGATGCTCCAGCACCCAATACCAGACTCTCATCGCCTCCCTGCACAATAGGTAGGAGTGAGTTCCACCTTGCCTGTTGATGTAAAAGACAACCGCCATGTTGTCTGTCTGTACGAGAAGAGAGCCTGGCATGAGGTCCTCCTGGAAGGCCCTTAGGGCATTGAGGACTGCCCACATTTCCAGAACATTGATGTGGAGGATGCACTCCTCCAGAGACCAGACACCCTGAGTCTGGTGATCCCGAGGTGCACCCCCAGCCCAAATCAGAGGCATCTGTTGTCAGAGTCCGGCTTGGGGCTCCTGTCGAAAGGGAATTCTTGTCGAGATTCAAAGGGTCCAACCACCAACATAGGGTCCTCCTGATCGGCTCCGAGATCTGGACAACATGGTCTAGACCATTGGAGCCCTGGTCCCACTGCACCCTGAGCATCCACTGTGGGACCCTCATGTGGAGGTGGGCCAAGGGAACTACCAGGATTGCCGCAGCCATATGCCCCAGAAGTCTGAGGAAGGTCCTGGCTGGGACCTGTGGGGTTACTAGGACCGAAATGGCCACCCTCTCAGGTGATATCCTCTTTCTCAAGGAAGAAAGGCCATGCCACGGATTGAATCCAGGACTGCCCCTATAAAGGTGAGTCTTTGGCTGGGCTCTGGGGAAGACTTTGATAGATTCATGGTGATCCCCACTTCTCGGAACAATGTACAAGTGTCTCTGAGAGCTTGAAGCAGGTGCTGTCTCGGGGCCAGCTAAGAGCCAGTTGTCAAGGTAAGCCACAGCTACCACTGCCAAGCATTTGGTGAAGACTCGAGAAGCAAAGGAGAGGCCAAACAGAAGAACCCGAACTGATAATGCTCCCCTGGAAGTAGAACCTCAGAAGTTTCCTGTTTGGGGAGACCCCATG
This sequence comes from Neoceratodus forsteri, assembly GCA_016271365.2. Lineage (NCBI taxonomy): Eukaryota > Metazoa > Chordata > Ceratodontiformes > Ceratodontidae > Neoceratodus > Neoceratodus forsteri. Next base: position 367,694,811 of record CM028132.1, on the reverse strand, counting down.
TGCATGTAAGCATCTTGCATGTCCACGGAACAGAGCCAGTCTCCCTAGTGCGGCAGAGGAATGAGACCTGAAAGGTCACCATCCCGAACCTTCTGTATTCTATATAGTTATTTAGAGAGCTGAGGTCTAGGATGGGCCACAGATCTATGCTTTCTTTTGGAACCAGGAAAAATGGGAGTAGTATCCTTTCCCCATGTCGCAGAGGAACTGGCTCTATTGCCTTTTTCTGCAAGAGGCATTGATTTCTCCTTCTATCAGAGAAATGTGAGAAGGAGGGTATCTCGAGGACTTTGATGGAGTTTCTGGAGGAATTTGGGTGAACTCCAGCATGTGACCTCTCCTTATGATGTCTAACACCCACTGGTCTGATGTGATAGTGCTCCATCCCTCCACATGGAGGGTGAAGCGACCCCCTACTGCCTCCCCTGAAGCCTCCACCGGAGGAGGGGGGTTGTCAGTGGCGAGTCACTGGGCGGAGCTGGGGGTTGGGAGAGAGGTGTGGGAGGACTTGGGGCCTCGAAAAGGTGCGCCACCAGGCTACTGCTGGTTGCCGGCCTTCCCTTTGAAGCCACCTCTCTGTCCCTGGTTGCTGCCACGGGCCTGCTGGCCTGAGGATTTACGAAATGGCCGCTTCCCGAAGTGGCTTTGGTCCCCCTTGTACATCTGGCAGATGGACCAAATATACTTGCCCGATTCCTGGAGAAGAGCGATCAAAGCCTCGGTCTCCTGCCCAAAGAGGTCGGAACCATGGAACAGAAGGTCTCTGATTCCGGACTGCAGATCGTTCTGAAAGCCGGAGCATCTCAGCCATGCGTGGCGGCAAAGGAGACCCCTGATGCTGCCGCCCTAGATGCCGTATCCGCAGTGTCATGCAAGGCATGCAGAATATGCATGCCTACATCCGAGCCCAATTTTAATACATCCAGAAGTTCCATCTTTTGTGCTGAATCTGGCAAGGCACTGACAAGCTCTTGTCCCTTCTCCCAGAGTGCATTTTGGTACTGGACCATATGCGTGAAGAAATTAAGGGACCAGATGGAGCAGGTGGAGGCAGAATAGACTTTCTTGCCCACCTGGTCCAAAAACAGACTCTGGTCGGGAGGCTGAGAGCTTAGATCCTTTGGCTGCTTTGATTTGTCATGAGCAACTGCAATCACTGTGGAATCCGCCTGAGGGTTTTCCGTCAAAAAAGACTCATTCCTCGGGCCCTGTATAGCCTTTCCGACTTCTTGGGAACAGCCGGGACTGAGGCTGGATGCTTACAAGTTATCCTGGTAAGGTCTTGAAAGGTGTTGACCAGAGGAGGCACCACAAGGGGTTTGAGCTCCTTCTGCCTCGGGTAACGAGCCAGTCTCCGGTGCTCTGGATCCAGGTCCTCTGTCTCCCATTCATTAGTAGCCTGGATATGCCTCATGACATCCATAAGGGTTGGGATCATCTGGAGGTGAACGGGGTAAGTCCCTGTCATCAGGAGATCCCCCAACTCCTGAAAGGAAAGAGGAAGACCTGCTCCTGGTTCTCAAGGTGGCAGAACTATGTTTACAGGGACTACCCTCTGCAGAATGCTGGTGACTCCTAGACCGACGCCGGTCCTGAGACCGATGACAGCTCCTAGACCGATGACGGAGCAGGGACCGATGCCGTCCTGGGACCTGCATCGATTACGGAGCGAGCCTGCCTAGAAGATGATCTGTGTGGCTGTGGGATCTGCTCCTGGCTCAGACCGATGAGGGCTGACTGACATTGAGTGGTGCTGCCTGTGATCTCTGGGCCGAGACAGGGAACGTTTAGCCAAGGGGGAGCGAAGTAAGGAGGACGCGCACTGGTCCTCAGGGGTTTTGGTCGGCAAGCCGACGGGCAAACCCCCAGGCTCCTCGTTGTCGGTTGGTTTGGAACTGGTGCCAGCTTCAGTTGAGGTGGAGGTACATCTTTGTGGACCTGGATCCATCAGAACAAAAAAAGTTATCCCAGCTCCTCCTTACTGAAATGAGATGCCGCCCCCTTTGGGGGGGATCGGAGAAGTTAGGGGCTCCAAAGGGTTCAGGGAGGAACCCGAGGATGAGCCCTCCAGAGTAGAGGCCCAAGGGCCAGCATCGGTACTTCTGACTGGCGCCAGCACGATAGCAGCCCTGTCGACTGCAGGCACTCTGACCGGTGCTGGTGTCTTAGCCAATGCGGATCCGACGTGGCCGACTTAGAGGGCGCAACCCAGAGGGGCCTTGGGGTCCCAGTCCTTGCCAGGTGGCTTACCGGAATTCAGTGGAACCGTAGTCGGGGCCTTCTTTGGCAGGGCCAAGGCTTGTGCAGAGGAAGAGGCTTCAGTCGACTCCGTCGGGGCGGAGGACATGCGCAGCGGTGTAGCTTTCGACTTGGACGGCTTAGAAGTGAAAGCAGCTCCCAACAGGACCAACGCTGGTGTTTTGGCGGGAGCTTCAGGCCTCAGTTTTTCTCCATGCCTAGAATGCTTGGCATGGTCAGACCCACCTGAGCCGGAGGCAGAGGCCTTCCAGTGTGGAAAGCGGGATCTTGAGCAGTGATGGGACCGGCTACGGTCCTTGTCATGGGACTTTTGCGACTTCTCCCGGTTTGGCCTCATCCCCAGGGGAAGATTGCAGGACATCCATCCCTTTTTCAAGCAGGTGGGCTTTCAAGGCCTTCAGGCTGCCTAATCCTTGACCTGCTAGTAAAGCCTTGACAAATCTCGCAGGTCTTCAGGTCGTGGTTTGGTCCCAGGCAGAAGACACACTGGTTGTGGCCAACTTTGGATAGGATTTGGTGGTCACAGGCGCACTTCATCTTCTTGGGACCGGAGGAGGTGAACGACGACAGTGACGACATATGACGGTAGTGAAGACGAGAGGAGAGAACGAACGCAGGAGGAACAAATGCAAAGAAAAAATGCAATGAATTCGAAGAAAAAACAGAAAAAAGGATTTACTGAAACTGCTGTGAAAAAATCACTAAGAACTTCCCAAAGTGAGTGGGTCGTAGTGGGAAAGAACTGAGGTGGAGCCGGGGTCCACCCCCTTTTGTAGCATGACTGGGGTGGAGCTGATGTCAAGGGGGCCGTCCCCACTGGGTACTGCTAGCTAAGTTTTTTCCGGTGGGTCCAAAGGCCTGCAGCAATAGTCCTAATAGTAACAGCCTGCTGCAAGAGCTCCCACTTGCAGTAAGATCAGGAACTTGTTATCCTTCTGTACAGACAGGTGGTGAGACCCCATCTGGAGTACTGCGTGCAGTTCTGAAGACCCCATCTCCACAAAGACATAGACAGGATGGAGGCAGCCCAGAGGAGGGCAACTAAAATGGTGCAGGGTCTGCACCAGAAGCCATATGAAGAGAGACTAAAGAAGCTTAATATGTGTAACCTCGAGGAAAGGAGGGAGAGGGGGGACATGAAAGAAACTTTCAAGTACCTCAAGGGAATCAACAAAGTCCAGGAGGGTAGCATCTTTAGGAAAAAGAAACGTGCAAGAACAAGGGAGCACAATTTGAAGATAGAGGGGGGACGGCTCAAGGGCAATGTGAGGAAGTATCCTTATCTGCCGACAAAATCCATGTTTTTATGTTTATATTTTGAGAACTGGAGAACAGCATGGGCTTAGTCTTTCTGTAGTTTAGTCTTTTTGTAGTTCATGACTAACTTGTGGCTATGGAACCAGCTTTCTACGACTGAGAAATTGCTCTGAAGCCTGGACTCAAGAGCCTTAGAGTCAGAGTCACTAGTAAACAGTACAGCATCATCAATGTATAGCAGGATGCGACACTGACAGGAGTAAGGGAGATTGTTGAGGAAAATGCTAAATAAAAGTGGACCCAAGATGGACCCTTGTGGCACTCCTAATAGTACAGGTCTCCTATACGACATGATGTTACCTATTTTAACCTGTTGAGATCGATTATGAAGGTAACTTTTAAACCATGCTACAGAGTCACGAGCTAGACCAGTAGTGGCAAGTTGTTCAACCAGGAGGGCATGGCTCACCGTGTCGCAAACTTTCGTTAAAGCAATGAAAGTCACTCCAACAAGACGCCCTTGGTCTAAGGACCAGTGAATAAAGCCCGTGAACTCAAGCAAGGCGGTAGTGGTACTATGTCAAGGTCTGAACCCGTGCTGTTGTGGGCATTGCAATTGATATTTCTCTAAGTATTCAACCAGCTGGTCAGCCACTATCCACTCTAGAGCCTTCATGAGAGGAGGTAGAATAGAGATAGGCCTATAGTTCCCAGTAGTAGTGCGATCCCCAGATTTATGAACTGGTGTCACTGTAGCAGATTTCCAAATTTGTGGGAATTGGGAGTATCTAAGCAACATCTTAATAATGTGTGTTAAAGGCGACAGTATTTCATCCAATGTTAATGCAATAAATTTAAGATCCAGGGTAACACCGCTGAATCTCGATTTTCCAAGTACCTTAAGAAGGTACTTCCTAATCTCACGAGCCGAGAGGGCTTTGAAATAGAAAGGAGGGTGAGAAGGTGGCTGAGATTCTATTCCAAAGTAGTCACTTGTATTGGGGTGACAGAAAAAATCATGTGGGAGGACACCACTAAGGTCCAAGAAGGCTTTATTAAAGGTGTTTGCAATAATTTTGGGATCAAGTGTTGATACACTGTCTATGTTAAGCATGGCAGGGGCAGTTCTGAGGTCTCTCCCTCATGTGATTACCTAGTGAAAATGTCTATATCTGTGAATCTCAATTTGTACATACTGTTGTATCTACTGATGAGGAACCTCTGTAAATGAGATTTTCAAGCCCAAAGATGCTGTATCCGATATAATAAATAAAGACAGAGACTGCATTTATACCACAATATGATGAGAAATGCAGTATTATTTTTCAGGGTTTTTTTTACACTAGCATACTTGTCAGATTTGTAACTCTACTTCAGACAAGCACACTGTGCATCTGCATCCACTGCATCTATTTCTTTTACACCAGCACACACAGCAACCCACCACCACTGTGCTAACTACGGTTTGTGTAAGATACTTATGTCTCTTGCCTGGTGCCTCAAGAGTTGGAAGTATAGCCGGCCTGGTGGCGCTGAGGGTTGAGGCGCTGGATGCCACACCGGCCACCCGGATTCGGGAGCGACTTGGGTCGCCGGGGTTGGCAGGGAGGGTGGGAGGACTGAGCATCCAGAGGACTGCCTCCCTCCTGGGGTGGGATCCGGGGATCGCATCGCTCTCTGGTGGACCCTGATATAGATCGGGGGCCCAGCATAAGCGGTGCCACGTAAGGGAGCAGAGCAGCGGCGAACGTCAGCATGGAGGTGCTCAGAGGTCATGGCACGTCCGCACTCCACAGGGGGAAACAAAACACGCAAAAACCCTGGAGGCCAGTGGAGAAGAAGGAGACCCCGGGGACCTGCCCACATTCCGCTGTCGGACCCAACTGCATTGGATCTCCCATGGTCGACCTGACCTCACGGTAAGTCCCTCTAATTTCAGAAAGGGCGCCATGGGTGGATGGGCCCTCTCCGGGGGTGATGCGGGGGGCTGGACGAACTGTGGTGTTTGGAGACCGATGCAGGGGTTTCAGACTGGGAGTAGCGGCAGCTAGTCAAGTGGGTACTCTGGAAGGATGCCCTGACCGCCAGAGCAGAAAAATAATTTACCCAAAAAAAAAAAAAGATTTGAAAGTATGCAGCTGTGGTAACTAGATCATGATTAAGTCATGAACTCTAAGTGCAGTAAGATTCAACAGGCACTATTCATTTATTTACTTACAAGTTTTACCAGGTTTGCATACTGAGCAACATGCTCGATTCCAGATGCGACCTGGGGGCCGAGACCCAAATACAAACATGTAGGTTCACAAGAAATTGATTTTCATACATAGTACAAAAATGGGACAACAAGTATCACGTTACCACTTAAAGTGAAAAAAGAATGGATTACAGACAGAAGTAATGCATACCTAGGGTAGAGAAAATTGGAGGGTGGACAACTTGGGAGCAGTTATTCCACCATAGGAGTGGGGTTGAATTAATTGAAACAGGTGCAGCTGGAGGAGAAATGCTCTGGAGAAGGCAATTTCATTGGTGGGGGTTGGGGGTCGCTGTTAGTGAGTTCCACACCATTGTGGTCTCTCAAAACATATAAACCTTAACTGACAGACATTTATTATTAGAAACACAGAATCTGTCAGCAGAAAAGGACCACTTGGCCCACCAAGTCTGTCCTGATGTTCCTGCCTAGTCTGTTTATGCAGACCCAACTGGTCTCCAGTGATCCTCCTCTTTCCTGCCTATTTACTAATACTCCCCTGGGTCTATCCCATGCGTGCTTGAATCCTCCCCGCTGTTTTCACCTCTACCACTTCCACAGGTGGTCTCTGTTCCAGGCTTTTACCACCCAGTCAGTGAAGAAGAACTTTCTCCCATCCCTCTTAAACTTTCCCTCTCTGGCTTCATCACATTTCCTCTGGTACTGGTGCTCTTTCTCACTTAAAAGAGACTCCTCTCCTGCAACTGATTCACCCCCTGTGAGGTACTTGCAGGCGTCCATCATGTCATCTCTCGCACTTCTCTCCTCCAGGCTGTACATGCACCATTTTAGCTGTCCTCCTCTGGACTGCCTCCACCCTATGTCCTTTCTAAGGGGCAGTCTTCAGAAACTGGACACAATATTCCAAGTGGGTCTCACTAGCGAACGATACAGTGGCATCACCACCTCCTCCTCATGCTGGAGATACCCTCCAAATGCAACCCAGCATTACACTATCCCTACCCACTGCTGTGTCACACTGCCCCTGCCACTTTGAGGTCATCAGTTATGGCAACCCCAAGGTCTCTTTCCTGTTCGGTGACCATCAGTACCAGACCCCTTCATCTACTGTGCTCCTGGCTTTCTGTGCCTACGTGAGTGATTTTGCACTTTTTGGCACTGAACCCCAACTGCCATGCTCTTGACCACCCTCCAGTTTCCCAAGATCCTCGCATGATCTCCACCTCTTCCCAAGTGTCCACCTATTATTTTGGTATCATCTGCAAAAGGCATACTTTCCCATCTAGTTCTTCTGTAATGCCACTTATGAAGACACTGAAGGGGACTGTCCCCAGTACTGAACCCTGTGGCACCTCGCTGGACACTCTCCCATCATTAGAGTGAGTGCCGTTAATCACCACCCTCTGATGCTTCTAACCCAATTTTACCACTTTGGATCCCACCCCTAGGCTGCTCAGTTTCTTAATCAGTCTCCTGTATGGCACAGTGTTGAAGGCTTTGCTAAAGTCCAGACAGGCCATGTCCCCTGCCCTTCCCTAATCTATTTCCCTGGTCACCCATTAGAAGAACTCTACTAGAACAGTCTGGCATGATCCCACCACCCCTGGTAAATAAATGCTGCCTGTGGTCTTGCAGCCCACTGGAGTCAAGATATTCTACCAGACTTTCCATTAGCAGGGTTTCCATTAACTTCCCCACCACTGAAGTGAGACTGACCAGCCTATATAGTTGCAAACCTTCTCTCTCCTGCCACTCTTATATAGAGGGACCATGTCTGCTCTCCTCCAGAACCATGCCTGTTTCCAGTGAGCTGCTGAACAAGGCTATCAGTGGGGCAGCTAGCACCTCCCTGAGTTTCCTTAGTACCCCTGGAGGGTATCCTGTCTGGTCCCATAGCCTTGTCCACTTAAAGAGCTGCAAGCCCATTCAGGACTCGTTTGTTCTGAAAATGGACTTGTGTCCACCCCACTTTGTTCCTGCTTCCCCCTTCCCTCCACTTTGAAGACTGACCTGAAGCACCTGTTCAGGGTGTTCGCTTCTTCTTGATCCTCTTCTATGCAGTCTCCCCCTGCTGCCTTCCTTATCTTCTCTATCTCTCCCCTTGTTTACCTCTTCTCTCTTATGTCCTGTCATTAAATAAGATGCAACAGCAGTCTGACACCTAGATATTTGTAGAGTTTTGCCTTCATAGGTCCCATGTGCTGAAATATGTTAGCCCTTGACCTTAAACCCTGCTCCATCCCCTTTCCAGCATGGTGGATCCTTCCTCTAAGACTGCTAATAACATTCCATTGTCATGTATACAATGCTTAGATACCATACTTTATTTGTACGTGCATTATGTTCAGACATTATCCCTGTATTAGAGAGACGTATCTAATACTATTTTGGGTTTTTACTATAAAGTTTAATGGTTGGAATTGAACTGTCTATATCCTATATGCTGCACGTTATCTTGTCTGTAGCATGTAACAGTTCTGTACTCAATCTGATTGGGGCACCACTGCAAACAAGTATCTGCTCAATCTTATTTTCACTTTTAATGATTCAGATAAATTTACTGACTGATTGATAGATGTGGGATTCTTAAGGCTGGACTGATGAATTCCTGTAGTCAGCTAACTCAGTGCTTTATAGGTTTCCAGACAACCTGACCTCCATTCACCCTGGCAAGTCATGCTGTTTCTGTAGTTTCTGCACATATAATCTTCTGCTATATCCAGGCTAAGGCCTTAAACCAACTGCTTTCTTGGACTCTTGGATCCAGACTAGAATTCAAGTCAGACTATTAAGCAGACTAATCCTGACACAATACAGCAAGACTTCACTTTCTTTTCCTGTTATCCCTAGATTGGGCATTTCCTTACCTAAGGTATGCTGCGTTGTGCTGCTCTTGATCAAAGGAACCAAGTTCTATCCTGCAGGTCAGGGCCCAGCTTTTCACAGTCCTCTAGGTCACATGGGTACCTTCCTTCCAGGATATTGTACTTTGCCTCTTCATATAACAGTCTTAAAATGCTTTGATCTTCAATCTTCAAAAATAACAGATGAAAAAGAAACCATATGTCACAACATTCTATTTGTTTTTTTTAGATGCAGATACCTTAGTTACCCCTTTTCCTCTCCATCTTCCTTCTCTCCATTATGACTCCGTATCACAAGTACAACACAGTAATATGTACAGGAGTTGTAGCAGGGCTATGTCAGCTACAGTATGTCAAGGTCCTCAGAACTCCACGCAGGTCAATCACTGACAGGAATCCAGAAGCAACTGCACCACATCTGTGGCCCTATCACCATAAACTGCCCTGCCATCTGTCAGTTCCACCTTCCCCACCACCAGCACCCTCCAGGAACCCTCCTGAACCTGCATGCCTCAGGACAAGTGCATAGCACAGCTAAGATGGTGGTAGTGGGAGTGTACACTGGCCACTCAAGGTCAGAGTAAGTTTGGTTTATTCTTTATAGATAATTCCTGAAGAAGACCTATGGTCAAAATACTGATTTTAATTATTTTCCATTTTCAATGTACATTTATTAATACTACACTTTTGTTTGATTTGTAGCCCACATGCTGATACAGCACTTTTTTTTTTCTTTGTTCTCACAAGAGGAAGTGGGTAAAGCGACTGAGTGATGACTCCATGGCAGCCCTGATCTCCAACTCTAAAACAGCTGAGCAATGCTCCAAATGGCCTTGCTGTGTGTGTGTGTGTGTGTGTGTGTGTGTGTGTGTGTGTGTACATGTGTGAGACAATTTCATAATCGGATCAGTGACATAACGGTGAAAGAAAAGCAAAGACCCAGACATGGCTATTATGGAAAATAAGCAATAAATAAAAAAAAGCAAATGGAAAGATGAGAAATGGCCTGGGAAAAATAAACCACTCCTCATCAATGCTAGGCAAGGCAGTTTTATTTCTAAAGCGCCCTATCCCATAGGTTTTGAGTGCTTAACAATGAACAAAATACAAGTCAAAAACCTATTAAAACAAACAAAAAAAAGGCTGGCCCAGTGGTGCAGTGGGCTGAAGCACTGGAAGCAATCACCTCCCATCATACTGGTGACCCAGGTTCGGGAACAGACTTGGGTTGTTGGGGTCGGGGGAGGGATAGCATTAAGCATCTACCTGACTGCTCTCCCTCCCAGGAGGAGGGGTGGACCAGATGCACTAATCTTACACTACCACCATGTGGCAACATCGTGGTAGGGCAATGGAACGATCTAGCGGCACAGCCGACTGTAGGCACTGTAGTGTGACAGCACCACTAAGACACGATCTCAGATGCCAATTGCAGGCTTCATATCCTGGACTGCTGCAATCGGCATCTGAGGTCAGGCTGTTAAAATACACAAGGAGATTGATCATCTGGTTCAAGTGGAACTCCCACACAATCTTTGGGAGGAAGTTTGCATGTGGGCGAAGGACTACCTTGTCCTTGTGGAAAATCAGGTAGGGAGACTCCACCAAGAGCACACAGAGCTCACGCTCACTCTCACTTCTCACAGACATGACTGCCACCAAAAAAACAGGTTACTCACTTATAACAGTAGTTCTAGGAGTGGTATATGTTGTTCATCCACACCATCTGTTCTATCCACACTATCTGGCAGTTGCCTTTCCCTTTAAGACTTGCTGGAAACGTCTTCAAGCTGGCTCCTCCCACCCACCCAGTGGTAACTCCCTCGGCTCCACCCCATAATGCCAGACCTTGCCGCTGGAAGCAGTGTTGTGCGCCAAAGCCAGGATAGGTGTGGTCCGGTGGATGAAAATATATACCACTTTAGAATTACTGTTACAGGTGAGTAAGAACAGGTTACTCACCTGTAACAGTAGTTCTAGGAGTGGTATATGTTGTTCATCCACACTCTCTGGCATGTCCTTTCCCTTTAAACTTGCCGGAAGTCTTCAAGCCGGCTACTCCCACCCATCCAGGTGGTAAATACCTCAGCTCCGCCCCATGACGCCAGATCTTAGCCAGCTGGAAGCAAGGTTGTGCACCTAAAGCCAGGGAGGTCGGGTTGGTGCGTGTGGATGAACAACATATACCACTCCTAAAACTACTGTTACAGGTGAGTAACCTGTTCTTCTAGGAGCGTGGATATGTTGTTCATCCACACTCTCTGGCAGACTTCAAGCAGTTCTCCGGGAGAAGGGAGGCAAGGTGCACACCCCCTACTTGGGAAATAGGGATTGGAGAACCGAGGCCCCAAAACCAGCATCCCGTGCGACTCAAGATCGATGTGGTAGGGGGTAATGAAGGTGTTTGCTGACTTCCAGGTAGCAGCCCGACAGATTTCCTGGATAGGGATGTCCCTGGAAGCAGCCACTGATGCAGCAGTATGGCGGGTAGAATGAGCTCTTATCCTCTGGGAGGCACCTTGCCAACCAACTATAGCACAAATCTATGCATGATGTAATCCATCTCGCAATGGTCTGTTTGGTTGCAGGTTAGCCAGAAGCGGTTTCAGCGTAGGTGACAAACAGCTGGCAAACCTCTCCTGAATTTCCTACCGTCCTCTCCTTATAAGAGGAGAGAGCACATCTGAGGTCCAGAGTATGGAGCCTGTACTGGCGTCCGAGGTGTAGTTAGGTAGTATACCAGCAGAGTCAACACCTGGTTAAGGTGAAACTCTGAAACGACCTTCGAAGGAATTTCGGTGGGGGCACAGGACAACTTTGTCCCTGTGGAAGACCAGATAAGGGGAGTCCACTGAAACGCCCTGGAGTTCCCCTGTCCTTCTGGCTGACGTGATAGCCACCAGGAAGGCTGTCTTCCACGACAAGTGTGAGAGTTCACACTTGTGCATGGGTTCGAATGGCTTGCCCATGGGCTTTGCCAAAACCAGCAAGAGATCCCACAGAGGTGGAGGTTCACGCACCGGAGGGGATATGTGATCCAGGCCTTTGAAGAAGCGCCCGACCACTGTCTCCTCCTGGTCGATTCCTTACGAGATGCCTCCACCACGGTGTAGACATCCTCGGAAAGATCCAGAGCCTGGAACTCTAGCCGCTCAGGTACCAGGCTGTGAGGTGCAGGGATTGAAGGTCCGGATGGAATACCTTCCCCTGGTTCAATGATATCAGGTCCGGGGGGTGTACAAAGCCGCTCGGGGCCCTGCAGCTGATGCTAAGGAGATCTGGGTACCAGAACTGGTGCGGCCAATCTGGGACCACCAGGATCACCTTCACCTTGTCCCTCCTCACCCTGAGTAATACCTTGTGGATCAAGGGAAATGGAGGAAAGGCGTAGAGGAGGCCTGGGGTCCACGGTCTCGAGAAGGCATCCCCCTGCAGTGAGCCCTGCTGAGGGGGGTGGGCATGGCACAGTCTCAGCTTGGTGTTTTCCCTGGAGGCAAACAGTTCCACCAACGGTTTGACCCAACGGGAGAACAGACTGTAAGCTACCTCTGGATGGAGTGACCACTCGTGGGACGTCTGGCCTATGGGGCTGACAGCATCCGCCAGTTGGTTCGAGACTCCTGCCACATGGATGGATAGGAGATCCGCCTCCACCCAACTTACGAGGGTCCAGATGCGAGGCGCCTTGCACAGCAGATGGGAGTGCGTGCTGCCCTGTTTGTTGAGGTAGTACATGGTCGTGGTATTGTCCGTCTGGACTTGAACCACTTGACCCAGGAGCCGAAGAGCGAAAGCTGACAGTGCCAGTCTGACTGCTCTGAGCTCCAACAGGTTGATGTGGCATCGGGACTTCTCGGGGGTCCAGAACCCGTGGGCCCTGCTGTCCCCCATCTGGGCTCCCCAGCCCATGAGATAGGCATCAGTCGTCAGGACGACCGTTGGCCCTGGGTGGACAAACGGGATACCTTCCTGCAACCGTTCTGGGGCAGTCCACCATTGAAGAGCATCCCCCATCTTCTGGGTTACAGTGAACAGCTGGTCGAATTGACCATGGTGCTGAGTCCACTGGGCAGCCAGCTCCCACTGGAGGGGGCGCATGTGCCACCTGGCCCAACATACCACTGAGGTGCACACCTCCAAGTAACCCAGAAGGCACAGAAAGTCCTGGGCAGGGGCACTAGTGCCCAATCAGAAATAAATTGGGCAAAGGAGGAAAGAACCTCTGCCCTGTCCACTGGGAGCTGAGCTCTGACTTGACGAGAGTCGTAGCTCTGCCCCAATGAAGCCCATCACCTGAGAGGGCACAAGTTCCAACTTGGGCTCGCTGGATCAAGAGGCCGAGCTGGAGCAGGTTCAGAAGGCCAGATCCTGGACCTCTCCACCTCCTGAAGGAGGAACCTGCCTAGAGCCAGCAGTCGAGAAAAGGGTATATCAAAACTCCTCGACACTGAAGATGGGCCGCCACCACTACAATGCACTTGGTGAAGACCCGAGTGGTCGATGACAGGCCGAACGGCATGGCTTGGAACTCGTACAGGGTCCCCTCGACCCTGAAGTGGAGGAACTGCTGGTGGGACGGACGGATTGGGATGTGAAAGAATGCGTCCTGTAGATCCAGTGAACAGAACCACATGTTTTGCTCCAGGGATGGTATGATCTGGTTCAGAGTTACCATCCGGAAGGTGCGAGACCTGAGATATTGATTCAGGTCGTGGAGATCTAGGATGGGGCGCCAAACACTGTCCACTTGGGCACCAGGAAATACCTGGACATGAAGCCTGGGTCTGTGGGAGGATCTGGCACTGGAGCTACTGCCTCCTTGCAGAGGAGCTGAGCGATGTTGTCTCAAAGGGGCTGACTGAGTGCGAGCTGAGATCCTTTCTCCCGAGGGTGCGGGCTCGGCTGGGAGAGTACTGCTCGAATGCCAGAGGCAGTCCCTGGCTGTCCACTTCCAGAACCCACCTGTCCGAAGTGATACCGGACCAGGTGGAAAGAAAGTGGCGGAGCCGGCCCCCCACGGTAGGACCCAGAGCTGGCGTGATGGGTGTAAGGGTGGCAACCCCCGACCCATCACTGAGCAGGCTTAGAGGAGGAGGAGGCTCCTGGCATTGGACTGCTCTATGCGCTGGAGGTGACCAGCCACTCCTGGACCGAAAAGGTCAGTGCCTAGGAAGGGCACATCAGCTAACTTGTGTGGAGTATCCGCCAGAAAGGAGGATAACCTCAGCCAGACCCTGCGGCGAGTGGCCACTGTGGCTGCTAAGAAGCGGGCACAGGAATCTCCAATGTCCAGGACCGTCTGGAGCTGCTGCTTTGCAACAGCATGGCCCTGGTCACGGACCTGCTTCACAGTGGCCTGCATGTCTGCTAGGAGATGAGGGAGGACTTCATCTAATGACCCTAAGAGGGCGTGAGAGAAGTGTGCCATGATAACAGCTGAACTGGCCTGACGGAGGCCTAAGGAGAAGGCCCATAGACCTTCTGGGCAGGAATGGTCCATATTCTTGGACTCCTTGTCTGGGGGCAGTCAAGTGTCGGCTGAGCTACCAGTGCATCTGAACACAGAAGCAGTCCAAGGCTTTTGGCCGAGGATGCTCTGTGAACCCGCCTAGGGACCCGTGGGTACCATATACAGTACTTGCAGGCCATGCGGCAGACAGAGCTGGACAGGAGGCAGGACGCTGCCAGTGCTCAAGGGCCGGGCTAACAATGGCTTCGCCACTGGAAAGGCCTCCATTGGGGTATCCCCCTTTTGAGGATATCCATAAGGGGTATTCTGCCTCTTTTGATAGGCTCCAGGGCATTCCGGTCGATTCGGAAATCAGGCGGAGGATGCCCTGAAAAGAGGAAGGACCTTCCTCCAAACCTGCCACTGATGACTCGTCATCCCTCGGATGCGAGTGCAAACCAGTGGCATCCGAGTCCAAAGAGTCGGGATATAACGGTCTCCCACTGTGTCTCCTCGCTGCGCCGAGGGGCGATCAGGACAACAGTGATGGACAGACGGCAGGGCAGTCCGGTTCTCCTTTGAGGAGCCCTCTCCTGAGGCTGCTTAGGTGGTGGCTCCACCAAAATCGGTGGGGAGACCGTAACAGGCCGAGCCGAATACGGGCCGCCCCACGGGTGGGGGAACTGAAGTCTTCGGCATCGGCCTGGGAGGCGGAAGCTGGTAATGGCCGGTGCTGTCGGGCGGAGCCAGCTTTTTGACCGTCAGAATCAGCTGTTGCCACATGAGATCCTCATAACGCCAACAGAGTTTTGTCAAGTCTCTCTCATCCGAGGAGAATAAGGATTGATGGCAACGCCTCTTTTGGAGTGTTTGTGACCTTTCTTTGTTTTTTCGATCAAGGGGTCCTGGTCCTCGATTGAAACCGACGGGGTCAGCAGCGTAATCTCAGCCGGTTCGGCAGTTTCCTTGGTCTCACTGCCTTGGCCCGACGGAAGATCCGTGAAGCCGGTGGCCGAGGATGCGATCTCGACCGAAGTCGAGACCGCGTGTTCCTGGGACTCGGACCTCTCTCGGTCCCAGGAGTGTCTTCTCCTGGAGGAAGAAGACTTGGGGTCTTTGTCCTTCTTCCGAGGGCAGGTGGAGTGCGAGCCCGAGGGCGCCTCACCCCTGGTGGGGAGAGACTGGCACAACTCCCAAAAGGAGCCCATAAAAGTTGAGCCGAGGTTGAGGGGAAGGAAGAAGCTACGACCGATAAAAGCTTGAGCCGCTTTCTCCTCAAAAGTCTTCATCTGTTCCAACTGTTCGGCGTATCCCGCGGCCGGTGAAACCACCCACTACTTCTTGGATTTCACCGTGGGTTCCTTTTCTCCAGTCTCCCCAGCTGAAGACGCTGCTTGCAGACGCCCAGAACGTTGGGATGGAAGGCCAAACAAATTGTACACAATGAGGTGTCATATCCGATGCCGAGGCAGTACACGCGTCTAGGTGGGGATTGGTGCACGACATTTTCTGGCCACAAGGACATAGCCAAAATCGAGGGGACGATTTGTCCTCCCATATCTGTCGGAATTAGAGAACTCTAACGGGTTTGATAGCAAGTTCATGATAAACACGACATTTTTGAAACCAGGCTCACGGCACAGAAGCAGCACGAGGGCCCTGTATCTTGAAGTGGAAGGGAAGATATGGCATCATGGGGCAGAGCTAAGGTATTTACCACCCGGGTGGGAGGAGCCAGCTTGAAGACTTCCGGCAAGTTTAAAAGGGAAAGGGACATGCTAAAGAGTGAGGATGAACAACACATCCACGCTCCTAGAACCTGTTTTTCTAGGGACATGGATATGTTGTTCTATCCACACTGTCTGGCACACTCCTAGCAGTTCTCCAGGAGGAGCGAGGCAAAGCGCACACCCCCTACTTAGGGAACAGAAACTGGAGAACTGAGGCCCCAAAACCAGCATGTGCTCAAGGTCGATGTGGTAATGGAATAAAGGTGTGTACTGACCTCCAGGTAGCAGCTCTGCAGATATCCTGGATAAGGATGCCCCTGAAAGCAAACACCGAGGCGGCAGTATGACAGGTGGAATTGAAATTAAAGAAACTGAAAGAATTCAGAAGAGAGCTTTGGGGATTATTGCAGGCTGGGAAATGTCATATAATGAAGCATTAAAAATGTGTAAGTTAGAAAGGTTGGATGAGAGAAGAATAGATATGTCAAGGAAATTGTTTTATGAAATTTGTAATCCCCAGCATAAGTTGCATACCCTGTTACCAGCTAGAGAAACTGCAGTTTATGGATTAAGAAAACAACTGAGATGGTGAAAACCAGTGTTTAGAACTAATAAATATCAGTTTTCCTTTTTTATGGAATTTTTAAATGATTGTCAAAACTGTAATGTAATCATCTTTTGGGTGAGCAAATGTTTATTGAATTTGTGATGTAAATTTTAAGGTGTGTTGTACTGTGTTGTATGCCTTTGTAAATTTTGTATTTTTGTTATAAATTTGTGACATGAACTTCAGTCGACCCACTTCGGTGGGAGTTTTGGCTGCAATAAGGTAAATAAACAAACAAACAAGGCCTTAGCCCTCCAGGAAGCTCCCTACCCGCCAACCTACAGCAGAGGTCGATGCAGGATACAAACCAGCTGCCAATCGTCCACTTAGCTACCAGTCTGCCAGGTGTGGCTTCAGCATAGGTGACAAATAGCTGGCAAACCTCTCCCCGAACTCCAGCCATTCGCTCCTTGTAGTAGGCAAGCGACCGCTGCAGCTCCAAAGTATGGAGCTTGTGCTCGGCCTCCGAGGTGTGACTGAAGTACACCGGGAGACTAATTATCTGGTTAAGGTGAAAATCAGACACAACCTTCAGGAGGAACTTTGGGTTGGGACGCAGAACAACCTCGTCCCTGTGGAAGACCAGGTAAGGGGACTCCACTGAATGTGTCTGGAGCTCACTGATCCTTCTGGCTGACGTGATAGCCACCAAAAAAAAGGTGGTCTTCCACAACAGGTCTGACATCTCACACCTGTGCATTGGTTCGAATGGCTTGCCCACGAGCTTTGACAACACCAGCAACAAGTCCCACGGTGGTGGTGGTTCATGCACCGGAGAGGAAATGTGGTCAAGGCCCTTGGAAAAGTGCCAGACCACCTTCTCCTGTGCCACTGACTGCTGACCAGCCCATGCCCGGTAAGCAGAGATGGCTGCCAGGTGCACCTTAAGGGTCATCGACCAAAGGACACTAGTCACTGGACAGGACAAAGGATCCAATCCCTTGCCCTGATACCAAATGGAGAATCTCTTCCATTTGAAGGCATAGCACTTCCTAGTCGACTCCTTCTGAGAGGCCTGCACAACGGTGAAGTCATCTTCCGAGAGACCTAAAGCCTGGAACTCTAACCACTCAGGAACCAGGCTGTCAAGCACAGGGATTGAAGATCCAGATGGAATACCTTCCCCTGATTGAAGGAGAGCAGGTCCAGCATAGGGGAAGATGCCTCAGGAGCCTGCTGCTGAGGCTGAGGAGATCAGGGTACCAGAATTGGCGTGGCCAGTCTGGAGCCACCAGGATCACCTGTGCCTTGTCCCTCCTGGCCTTAAGCAGCACATTGTGGATCAAGGAAATGGAGGAAGGCATAGAAGAGACCTGGGGTCCAGGGCCCGAGAAGGCATCCCCTGCAGCATTCCCCGCTGAGGGGGCGGGCACAAAACAGCTCAGCTTTATGCCTCCTGAGGCGAACAGGTCCACATGAGGGGTGCCCCACTGGGAGAACAGGTTGTGTACTACCTCGAGGTGGAGAGACCACCGTGAGACACCTCAACTACTTGGCTGAGAGCATCCGCCAGCTGACTGGAGGCTCCTGCCACATGGATGGATAGGAGATCTGCCTCCAGGCTGTGCACAAGGGTCCACACATGGGGAGCTTCCCTGCACACGGAGAGAGGCACCAGACAGGGTTGTCCCCTCTCCCCCCTTCTGTTTGCCATTTACCTGGAGCCCCTGGCCCAGGCTATCAGGCAATACCAGGACACACGGGGAGTATTCACGGGAAGGGATCATTACAAACTAGCCCTGTATGCTGATGACTTGTTGATTTACCTGGCGCGGAGAGGACCCTACAACCTCTGTGGCAACTACTGGAACAATTTGGGGAGCTGTCAGGGTACAGGGTGAACATGGCAAAGACTGAGGTCTTAAAATTTTACTTTTCACCATCACCTCAGATGACCCAATCCTTCCCATTTAAATGGAACTTAACATCTCTTCGCTACCTAGGTGTCCACCTTACGGGTGACTACTCCAAACTTGGGGAGTTAAACTATACCCCTTTGATAGACCAAATCAAGGCGGATATAGAGAGATGGAGGTCCTTGCCAATCCCCCTGATCCAAAGGGTGGATACCGTGAGGATGAATCTACTTCCACGCTTGCTTTACCTTTTCCAGACTCTTCCAATACCCCTACCGAGGGGTTTGGTCAGGGAAATAAATAAAAAGGGTTTTAAATATATTTGGGGGGCACAAAAACCGAGGGTCAAATTTGCGACACTTCCAACTACCCAAAAAACGGGGACCAGCTCTCCCGGATCTTGAACTTTATCATGAGGCCTCCCAGCTTCGAATCCCCTTATATGGGCTACATCCAAATTACCAGGCAAAGTGGAAAATATTGGAGATTAGAGAAGAGGATTTGTTGAATTTGAATAAGATCCTCCTGCAGTACCCCCATACACCGCCAAAGGACATATCCCATAATCCTTTTACAATTAACACAACAAAGGGATGGAGACATGTACAGTATCAGAATCCAAAAAAATAGCTCCTTATAGAGCACTCCTGTTCTCTCTACCATACCACCATCACTTTGCAACAGCCCGCTTAGACCATGGATACAGAAACTGGGAAAGAATGAATATCCACTTGATATATCATTTCATCAAGGGGGGCGGGGGGAGAACATTGAGCATGACTGAACTACAGTCACTACATGAATTCAGACCACAAGATGGCTTTCGGAAAATACAGGCCTTGAATTTTGTTAGAAAAAAGATTAGGGGGATTCCTCAGGACACTGACATAGCAGCTATACTAGAAATATTACATGCAGCCCTGGATAGTCAGGGTAACCTAAATCATATGATATCATACTTATGTAAGGGATTACAAGCTTTAAAGGGGGATTCTCTAGTAAACTGAAGAAAGCCTGGGAAGGTGACTCATGGATTGCTCTCATGGAGCAGCACTGGTCTAATCATCTGGGACATATCCATCGAGAGCTATCCTCCCCGACTTGGAAATAATTCTCATCGAAGGTCTCTCTAAGATACTTCAGAACCCCAGTGGTACAAGTCAAGTACTTGCATAGGAGGGACTCTGCATGTTGGAGAAGGTGCGGAGAAACCCGAGCGACACATGGCCATATCTTCTGGCAATGCCCAGAGCTGCAACCTTTTCTACAGGAGCTCTCGGTGGCCCTTTCTCAGATTTTTATGGGAATAAATAACCTCTCACCTGAGATGTTTCTCTTCTCGATGTTCCCATCTACATGCAGTGTCCCAAACACAAAACGTTGATGTTCATTTGCTTGTTAACAGCAAAAAAGCTATAACAAAATTGGTTATCTGCTATCCCCTAAAATTATCCCAATGGGATGAGATAATGATGCAAGACTACAAATTAAAACAGCTGACTGCCCAGCTTAATAAATACAAGGAATCCTTTGAACTCATCTGGAGGAGATGGGTCCTACATATAGCCACATGACAGCCTGACTTTGTCCCATAAAAGTAGACCTAAGTGGGGGTGCTCATCCGTGGGTGCAGCTCCCTATACCCCCGATGACACTACAGGCACCTCGAGAGCTCCAGAGATCACAGAATACTATAGGCTCTTCAAGGTCTAGTTAAGATTATGCGATGCTGTATCCAATTACTGTATGGTTGATCAATTTAATTTATTACCACTTCTGGGACTGTGGTCCCTTCCCTTCAATTGAATCAATGTTGGTTTCGGTTCAACCTCAGTTATAAATTGGATGAGGCTAAAAGTTATTAATTCCCACGTTTTATTATGTGCTGTTTTCTTCTGACTGATATTTTTAATTTTACTACATGTTTGTATGATGCATAATGTACTTTGTTCACATATAAAATACAAATAAAGATCTAAAGTTTAAAAAAAAGAATGGGCAGGTCCAGATAACCTAGATATTGAATCCACCAATGGCCCAACTCCCACTGAACGGGGCGCATCTGCCAGTGGGTCCAATGGTCTATACACTGGTGGATGCCACTACGAACCCCAGTAGCTGCAGGAAATTGTGGGTCTGGTGTGCATGCACAACCAGAAATAACCAGACAAAGGATGTATGGTCCAACTCCCTGTCCACAAGATGGCAAGCCCTGGCCCAAAGGAAGTCCAGTTCTGCCTCAAGGAACTTGATCACCTGATGGGGACAAGTTTCAACTTGTCTGGGTTGACCAGGAAAGCCTCAGGGTCCTGAAAGGCCTAAAGGCCAGATCCCTGGACTGTTCTACTGCCTCACTGGAGGTGCTGGCTAGCAGCCAGTCATCCCGGTATGAGTATACCCTAACACCCCTGTGCCAAGGAAGGCCGCCACCACAGCCAAGCATTTGGGGAAGGCCATCAGCGCAGACAAAAGGCCAATGGCGTGATTCTGAACTGGTTAGCACTCTGCTGGAAACATAAGGTATCGTGAAGGGATGCACAAACTGGGATATGGAAGAATGTATCCTGAAGGTCCAGACAGCAGAATCATATCCCCTGCTTCAGAGATGGTATGAAATGGCTCAGAGTGACCATACAGAATTTGCACTTTCACACAAACTTGTTCAGGTCATGCAAATCCAGTATGGGGTGCCAACCAACCCTCCCCTTCCCCGTCTGTTTCAGTACCAGAAAGTATCTGGACACACAGCCCTATGTGGCCAGAATGTCTGGTACCAGCTCTACCACCTCACTTTCCAGGAGCTGAACAATGTCATCCCTGAGCATGGACAGCATGCCCTCCGGCACCCTGGACTCCCAAGGGGCTCAGGGACAGCCTCAAGTCCAGTGGCAATCCCTTGCCCACCATTTCTAGCAGCCACTTGTCTGAAGTAATAGTGGACCACTGTGGAAAGAAGTGATGTAGGTGACCCCTAACTGTGAGCTGAGACAGGGACTGGACAGTGGTGGAAAATGCACCCTGCAACCCATCAGGCATCGGACCTGAGGGGGCTCTGGCAGGCTGGGTAAAGGAAGCATCCCAGCCCTCCCTTTTTCTGCTCTGACTGCTAAACTTCTGCTCTGCACAGTGATGAAATTTCCTACTAGGGCTGCTGCTGTGTCAGTCGTGGCTGTTACCTCTGAGGCTGAAATGGCTTTTTGGGGTCCATTTGGGATGAAGCCACAGAGTCTATAGTGGCACTGGACTTCAATGCGGGTGAGATGTCCTTCCACCCCAGAGGTCTGTGCCCAAGAATGGGACATCGGCCAGTTTATTCTGAGTGTCCCACGTAAAGTTGGACATCCTCAGACAGGCCCTTCAGTGCATGGATATGGCCACAGTCATTAAGCATGCATAGGAGTTGCCCATGCTCCAGGATGTCTGAAGCTGGTATTTGGCCAGCATGTAGCTGTGGTCTTTGATCATCTGAGCAATGACCTGCTTGTTGGCCGGAAGCAAAGACAGAGGTTCTCGACCATCCCAAACAGAGAATGGCCAAAACTAGCCATCATAACAGCATAACTGCCCTGCCTGAGACAGAGAGAGAGAAGGCCACACTGATCTTCTTGGCCACATGATTCAATTTCTTGGATTCTCTGTTGGGTGGGCTTATCTACATCCCTCTGGCCATTCGACCTCTGAAAGGTGGAGTCAAAAGCCAGGACCTCCATGGAGGGGTGGTTTCAAAACCCCAAAAGGCTGTCCCTGGGGACCACATATGTGTGGACCACCCGGAAGTCAGCACTGGGCAGGACACTGGGTGTGACCAAAGCTCCAGAACCAGTCCCAAAATGTCCTCAGCCACCAGGAAGGTGACCCCAGGGGAACAGTCTCTGTCTAGGATGTTGGTAAATGGATATTTAGTCCATCTCTGAACCTGCTCCAAAGGGATTTCCATGGAATCAGACATCAGCTGGAGTAATACTTCAAAGGAAGTCGAGCCCAATAAAAAAAGTTTGTCTGAGAAGTCTCAGTTGAACTGCTGTGTCATGTACAAGGTCATCGACAACTCATCATCCCACTCTGATGGTTCCTCAAACACTGCCCAAGTTCATTTCACAGAGGGTGCAGACCACCCTAGAGCCCTGGGTGACCTCGACAGTCAAATGATGCAGCATACTGGTAGCTGGGCAGGACTCCTTTGTGGGGGCCTTGGACCGCAGCTGGGGCTAACCAGACAGAAGGGGGCTTCACAACCAGTGGGGGAGAGGAAAACGCAACTGGCTGCTGAGTCACCAGTTGAGGAACAGCTACCGGAGTGTACCACGGGTCTGCCGGTCCCAGGAGCAGAGCCCTGCCCCTCCCAGTGAGAGTCCACTGTTGCCAAAGCAGGTCCTCATACTTCTGATGAAGATAACGTCGATATCGACAGCAGGACCACAAGCGACACCTTGATCGTTGACCCGAGGGTCAATGGTGTTTATCTATCAGAGGATCCATGTAGATCACATGCTTTGGCAGTGAGACCACCTCCCATAGTGGTTCAGCTGGAGCTGCTGACCAAGCAAGGACCTCCTGTGTGAGAACCAGGAGAACACAGGTCTGTGAGATTGATAAACTCCTCATCAATCTCCTCCAAAAACAGGCTGACCTGGAGAAAAATCTCAACCAACTGATCGACTAGAGTCGAAGTCGAAGGGTACGGTGGGGTTACCACAGGAACCTCAACCTGCCCCTTGATCAGCGGAAGCCTGACCAAGGCTGCGCAATCAGGAGAATCGAGATAGCAGGAGAAGTACGATGATTCCCAGTTCCATGATCGACGGCCCTTCTTATACCATTTGTGGTACAGCAGACTAAATCTGTAGGCCTGGAGAGCCATATACATTTCACAGAATTCATCCATTAAAAGGCCCTAAGATGTTAGGCCAACCAGGACGAATGCCAAGATTGAGGACGAGCCTGCAGGCCTCAGCTGCTCTCTCCTCCTCTAAGATCGGAAGTAGGGCTGCCGAGGGTGGTCTGCAGTGCTGTGGCCGACACTACGGCAACAGGTACATGGCCAAGCAGCATGGACACTGCCACAAGTTGCGAGACTCACTGAAGCTATAGAAGCAAGTGTCGTGAGTACCTGTGAAAGGTATTTGTTGGCCGGAATGCACGGAGCATTTAAACCCAGGTTTCTGCCTTTCCATCTCATACATTGTTAATGGAGCAAGAAACAGAAGACAAAAATAGCTATATTAGCCAAAAACGTTATTGAAAGTTGAAGTTTGCCAAGTTGTTAGCGCTTTAAAGTTAGAATCCTTCTACACATTCAGAGCTGTGAAAACAGAGACCTATCCCTTCCAGCAGAAAAGAAGATCTGACATCAAGGGGTGGAGCCAGAGGAAATCGCCACGTGGGTGGTGGTGGTGGGAGGTTATCCTGAAGACACCCGGTGACTCAGCTGTCTCCATCTAGACTGCTAAAGTGTGGATAGTGAATTGAATATCTTTTGTAGAACTACAGTTACTGGTGAGTAACCTTTCTTTGTTTCCCAGGGTGCAGACAGAACCAGAGTGTAGACAGTGAACTGAATTCCTGATGGTAGGAAAAGCTTTATAGGAAAAATAAACAAAAACAACCCACATAAATTTTATGATACCGTTAGGCTCTCAAAGACAGTAAATTAACACCCTATTTACAGTAAAACAGACTCACAAAGTATCAGTTTACCACCAGGTTCTGCAAAAGGCCAACTCAAAAATATTAAACTTCAGCCCTTTTAAATGCACCGACCACATGAGAACTCCCAAGATGGGCAGTAATGAGTTCCAGATGGTAGGTACAGTCACCAAAATGCTTTTCCATAGATTGCTTTGAGCAGGATCTTGGGATAACTAGAAAATTCACCTTGGGTGGCCCAATCATGCCTCAGATCCCCACCAGAGACAAACTCATTGGATCACTGGATTGGACCGGCAGGGACTGAAGCAACCAGGACCAAACCAGATACACAGGCGAGGATATGGAAACCTGGGTAAATCCTAAGCACACAGGCGAGGATATGGAAACTTGAGTAACTAGGACAAAGTCAGGCATAAGAGGAGAACCAGCATGTGAGAGCAGGCAGGATAACCTGGAGGGAGGGGAGCTGTGGCTCAATAAAAGAGATTTTCATGAAAATCTGTTATTTCTGCTCAGTATTCACAAAAGAGGAGGGGGAAGTGCCTAATCCAATTAACAGAAGCACTCTTGATAGGGTAGTCGATCCCAGTCCTTTCACAGAAGAAAGGGCTCTGCAAGAACTCCTAAAACTGAAGGTGGACAAAGCAATGGGGCCTGATGGAATTCACCCCATAATTCTAAAAGAATTAAGGAGGGAACTAGTGAAACCACTGGCTACTCTTTTTAATAAATCATGGGAGGATGGTGTGGTACCCGAGGACTGAAGGAAGGTGGATGTGATTCCCCTTCACAAAAGTGGGACCAAGACAGAGGCAGGAAACTACAGACCTGACAGTTTGACCTCTGTGGTAGGGAAAGTGATGGCGTCACTTCTGAAGGAAAGAATTGTTGAGTACCTACAGGCCAGTGGGGCACAGGACCCAAGGCGGCATGGGTTCACAGCAGGAAGGTCATGTCAGACAAATCTAATAGATTTCTTTGACTGGGTGACCAAAGTAGTAGACCAGGGAGGGGCTGTGGACATGGCCTACCTAGACTTTAGCAAGGCATTTGACACAGTCCCACACAAAAGATTAGTAGTCAAATTAACAAGCCTGGGAGTGGGTCCCAGGGTGGTAGCCTGGGTAAAACATTGGCTGGACAACAGGACACAGAAGGTAATTGTAAATGGAGTCTACTCTGAAGAAAGAGAGGTTACTAGTGGGGTACCGCAGGGTTCAGATTGGGTCCAGTCCTTTTAATGTCTATTAGTGACATTGCAGAGGGACTGAAGGAAGGTATGCCTGTTTGCAGATGACACAAAGATCTGCAACAGGGTTGATACACAAGGAGGCATGGAAAGGATGAGAAGGACTTGGCAAGGTTGGAGGAATGGTCAGAAGTATGGCAGCTAGGATTCAATGCAAAGAAGTGCAATATAATGCACCTGGGAAACAAGAACCCAGGGAAGAATGCACAATGGGGGGAGGAGAAAATAACAACAAAAAGGAAAGGACCTGGGGGTAATCATATCAGATGACCTTAAGGTTAGCAAGCAATGTGAAAGGCAGTAGGGAATACTGGGATGCATAGGGAGAGGCATCACCAGCAGAAAACAGGAAGTTGTTATCACTCTGTACAGACAGTTGGTGAGACCCCATCTGAAGTACTACGTCCAGTTCTGGAGACCCCATCTCCGCAAGGACATAGACAGGATAGAGGCAGTCCAGAGGAGGGCAACTAAAATGGTGCAGGGTCTGCAAGAGAAGCCGTACGAGGAGAGACTAAAGGAGCTTAATATGTATACCCTTGAGGACAGAAGGGAGAGGGGGAACATGATAGAAACTTTTAAATACCTCAGTGGAATCAACAAAGTCCCAAGAGGGTAGCATCTTTCAGAAAAAGAGATGTGGAAGAACAAGGGGACACAATTTAAAGACAGACAGGGCGCAGTCCAGGGGCAATGTGAGGAAGTATTTTTTCACAGAGAGAGTAGTGGATGCATGGAACAGCCTTTCTGACAAGGTTGTGGGGTCTAAAACTGGGAGAATTCAAGAATGCATGGGACAGACATAAGACAATTCTTGTGGGGGGTAGGAAGAAATAGGCTGTTGGTTAGCTAGGATCTGTGGCCTATGCTGTAGGTAGGGAAATGGGCAGACTAGATGGGCCAAGCAGCCCTTATCTGCCGTCAAAGTCTATGTTTCTATGTTACCAAAAGTAACTGTTCAATCTTCTTCAAGGACATCTTCCTCCATTGAGCCACATCACAGAATGACTTTCAAGTAGTAGCAAAGTACCGCAGGAGGATGGAAGGATACAAGGACCTTGAGTAAACAGGCCTTGCAGGACAGTAAGGCCAAAGCCAGCATGCCTACGAGGGGCGATGTCCGGACAGTAATGTTTAGTAAATGTATGAACAGTACTTGAAGTGGCAGCAGCACATATGTCAGCAGCAAACACTGTGAAAACAAGCCACAGAAGTAGCTATCCTGTGGGTGGAATGAGCAGGGACAGGACCAAGAAGCTGCTTACTATACTTCTGGTAACAGAAAGAAATGCAGCAGGCCAACCATTTGGAAAGGCCCTGCTTAGAAATAGGGGATCCCACTATCCTGGGGGTCAAAATCCACAAACAGCTGAGAGCATCTCCGCAACATAAAACAAGCACATACTATACCTTTTAGGTATACTAATTACAGTAGCAAAAAAGGCTATTACACACCTATGATTAACTCCTACACCCCCACACAAACACAATGGGGTATAGTTCTACAGTATCTATAGCTTGGAAAAGATTACAGTTGAACTCCAAAACAAACTCCCAACCCTAAAGAATAGATGGACTCATGTGCTTTCCACATAATGGCACTGAGACTGGATGTGGTTCCACAGGGGTCCCCATCCTCCAGAACTGACCCAGTTGGACAGGATCACCCAGACTGGGCAGACCATAACAAATGTGATAACAGATCTGATACTAAGATCCAGAGATGTACAATTTAATCATTTTCCAAGAATATTAACACACAGATTCACATAACAGTTATACCTTCTGACCTTGTAATTAAGTAACACAACCTTCCTACTAGATGTTCTATACTTACTTATATGCCCAAACATGTAACTGTTGATATTATTGTTACTCTGCACCACTGGCCTAAAAAAAACTTAATAAAAGTCAAGTTTAAAAAACAAAACAAAAAGGGAGATGGTTGCTTTAAGCCAAGCAAACCTCCTCAAAGTAACTGAGTGTGCTAGTACCCTTAAGGCTGCATCATTTGCATCTACAGCCATATAAAATTGATATTTAGTGGCTTCCAGTGCATAGAAACATTGGACGCTATGGCACATATGGACTGTGTGGCCCACCGAGTCGCCCATTTCACCTACCTACTACAAACCACAGATCCTAGTTGATCTGCAGCACACCCTTTCTTTCCTGTCCCTAGGGTACCTTTATGTTATCCAATGCATTCTTGAATTCCCTGTTTTTGCCCCCATCACCTTTGGGAGGCCATTCCAAGCATCCACCACTCTTTCCGTGAAAAAGTACTTCCTCATGTTACCCTTGAACCCACAACTTCATTTTGTACCCCCTTGCTCTTGCACATCTTTTTTTAAAAGATGCTACCATCCTGTACCTTGTTTATACTCCTGAGGTACTTGAACGTTTCTCTCATGCCCCCGGGAATACATACTGAGTTCCCTTAGCCTCTCCTCATAGGGCTTTTCATGCAGACTCTGCACCAACTTTGTAGCCCTCCTTTGGACAGCCTCCAGTTTGTTTATGTCCTTCCAGAGATGTGGTCTCTAGAACTGGACACAGTACTCCAGCTGAGGTCTCAACAGCGATCTGTATGGTGGCATAATCACCTCTTTCTTTCTGCTGACGATACCTCTCCCTATGTACCCCAGCATCCCAATGGCTTTTCTCACAGCCTTC
Source organism: Neoceratodus forsteri (assembly GCA_016271365.2). Classification (NCBI taxonomy): domain Eukaryota; kingdom Metazoa; phylum Chordata; order Ceratodontiformes; family Ceratodontidae; genus Neoceratodus; species Neoceratodus forsteri. Next base: position 367,666,997 of record CM028132.1, on the reverse strand, counting down.
TCACATTGTTTGGTTGCCTTTTGGTCGTCCGATATGAGTACCCCCAGGTCCTGTTTCTGCTTAGTGGCTGCCAGTACCCCCATCTTGTACACCTCCTTTGGATTTCTGCTCCCCAAGCGCATGACCACACTTTTTTGCACTGAATCTTAGCTGCTACACTTCTGACCACCCTCTAATCTGCTTAGGACTTTTCTCATCTTTTCTATCCTCCGAATGTCACCCTGTTGCAGATCTTAGTGTCATCTGCAAAATACATACTTTCCTCCACAATGTCACTTATGAAGACACTGAAGAGGACTGGTGCCATCCTTTGCAGTATATGCTAGATCATTGCAGATTTCCCCACCCACCAGCTTGTACAGTATTCCACAGGGCTTTTCGGTACTGTGCAATGCATGAATGTAAGCAGCCTGCCTTAACTGCAGGGTAACTGAAGTGTACACTTTCCTTGCCATATAATCCAGCTTCCTCAAATCCTTTTCTGGTGGCACAGATGCTAGTAACACCTCGCTTACTGGCACAACTCCTTCATGTTCAGGGTGGGAATATAAAAAAGTCTACCCCTCTGGCGTCTCTACTTGACATGTCTTTTACATTTTTTTTTTTGTTGTTGCCAGAAGCTGAATTTGGGTGTTCCAAATCTTGCTAGTGGCTTTTTAAGGGATTTGTGAATGGATACTGTGAGCCTTTTAGATGAGACCAGCCCCAGCATTCTCATAAATTCGGCCTCTTCTATATCATCCTCCGTCTCTGCAGAAGTGTTATCTAGAGTGTCAACCATATGCCTTACAGAAGCGGAATATGAGGAAAAAATCCTTATTCACTCATGGTGGGAAACCATAAACCTGATATTTCAGGCTCAATTGGTTCTCCTTTATCCTCTTCCTTGTTCACCTCCTCCAGCAAACGTTCAAAGAATGCCTGCAGCTGGAGAAGTAGCAAGGTTGCTGATGCCCTGAAAAGCCTGGAAGAATTGCCACATTTGTGTAATGTCCTCTGCTGAGGGTATAGCTCTCTATTCTACTGCTGGCTCCTGCTCCTTTTCAGGGAGAGGTGCAGTCAGATGCTTTTCTTTTTGGTTTTTCTTGGCTGGTGTTGATGGTACCAGAGCATCTGTAGCTTTATTCTTTTTGCCATCCTTAGCATCAGGGTTACATAGAAACATAGACATTTTTGGCAGATAAGGACCGCCAGGCCCAGCCAGCCTACCCATGCACCCTATCTTTTGGAAGTGTCTGCTGAGAAGTCATTTACCTTAGCTGATTCTTCCCTTCCCTATGATTCTTTTGTGTCTATCCCATGCCTGTCTGAAGCCCTGCACTGTGCTCTTTCTCATCACCTCCTGTGGCAGGTTGTTCCATACCCCTACCACCCTTTCTGTGAAAAAGAACTTTCTCACATTCCCCCCTAGTCAGCCGCCTCCTAATCTCACCTCATGCCCCCTTGTTTTATTATTAGGCTTCAAATGTAAGATGTCTGCCCCAGTTACCTTATTTATGCCCTTGAGATATTTGAAAGTCTCAATCATATCCCCCCCTCTCCCTTGTTTGCTCAAGGGTATACATATTGAGCTCCTGTAATCTGGCCTCGTATGCCTTCTGTTGCAGGCCTTGTACCATCTTCGTAGCCCTCCTTTGCACTGTCTCCATCTTGCTGATGTCTTTATGCAGATGTGGCCTCCAATATAGTTTTCAAACCACCATCCTCGTACATACTAGTAACTGATCAGATTCTTATGAAACTACTAATAGCAAAAGATAGGAAAAAACTTCTAACCAGACCTAAGCATCACCAGGGGCAAACACAGTAATTAAACTGGGCACAGAGAAGACTCAAGTCACTGATGCTCAGGAAAAAACACCCTACCCACTGGTGGGTGAAGAAATTTACTGAAAATGCAAAGGACCACCTTTTTCCCCCAGGTTCTGGAGGGGAGGCAGGGTGGGAGGTCAGAATACAGCAAGACTCCATTAGAAGAAACAATATTACTATGGTAATTTTTTCTTCAAACAACATGAAGTCTTGCTGTATTCTGACAAATGCAGACTACCAAGCAGTGCTCCCTGGAGGTGGGCACAGAACCTACTTGGGAAACAGGCTCTGCAACACAGCTGAGCCATGTCTGGCATCACTCCTGGCCTGGGTATCCAGGCAGTAGTGCTTAGTGAATGTGTGAACAGTTTCCCAGGTGGCTGCTTTATAGATCTCCAGCAAGGGGATATCTCTGGCTGTTGCTACTGAGGCAGCAGTACCCCTAGTGGAATGGGCCCTCAGACCCGAAGGGGGATCCTTCCCTAGTTTGCCATAGCAGAACTGAATGCAAGCTACAATCTATCTGGCTATGGTCCTTTGTGGCTGGCTTGCCTTACCTACCTCCCCCATAGGTAAGGAACAGATGGGAACAGTCCTATGTTCCTTAGTCCTGTCCAAGATGGCCCTTTTACATACAGACTGTGCAGCTCATGCTCACCTGAGCTGGAATGGTCTGTGAAGAACCCAGGCAGTGTGATAGCCTGATTAAGATGAAAGTCAGAAACCACCTTGGGAAGAAACTTTATCGGTCCGGAGAACAATCTTGTCCCTGTGAGGAGCAATGTAGTTGGGCTTCACTGACAGGGCTTGAAGCTCACTGATCCTCCTAGCAGAAGTGATAGCCACTAGAAATAACAGTCTTCCAATGTCAGAAACATGAGTTCGCTGAAGAAATGGGTTCAAAGGGGGCTGCATAAGCTCACCATGCATACACTGAGATCAAAAGCTGGAGTGGGCTCTCCGTGAGGGGATGGAGATGTAACAGCCCTAAATAATTTCCTGAAGATGGGATCTGAAGCTAGGGAACAGCCCTTCCCTGCTGACAGGTAGGCAGAAACAGCTGCCAAATGCACCTTAAGGCATAAGACTGCAGGTGAGTGACTGTAAGTGTACCAGATAATCCAGCAGCACTGGGAGACCAGCCTGCTACGGATCTAGACCTTGTTAGGAACACCAAATGGAGAACCTTTTCCACTTAGAGGAATAGGTTTTTCTGGCGAAGGTTTTCTGGACACCCTTAGTATGTCCAGAACACTTTCAGAGAGATGCAGACCTACATACTCTAGGTCTTCAAGAGCCAGGCCCTGAGGTGGAGGGACTGGAGGTTGGGGTAAAGGATCCTCCCTGAGAGGATGCAGCAGGTTGTGCCTCCTGGGAGGCAAATCAGACTGGCCACTGACAGAGACAGTAGCACTGAATATCATGGTTGTCTGGCCCAGTCTGGGGCTATGATGATCATGGAAGCAGGCTGAGACCTCAGCTTGACTAGGACCCTGAGAATCAGGGGCAAGGGAGGAAAAGCATACAGGAACCTGTTTGACCAATCCAGAAGCTGACCCTCCAGTAGCACTGAACCCCGAACAGGAGGCCTGCAACAATACAGAGGCAACTGGTGATTGTCTGGGGTTGCAAAGAGAGCGCCTTCTCTGGAACCCTCCACCTCCTGAATACTGACAGGAGGACTTGTCTGTTCAGGACCCACTCATGATGGCTCTGGCTGATCCTGCCGAGCATCTGCAAGGACATTGTCCTTCCCTGGTAAGTGGACTGCTGGCAGGGAGATGTCCAGGGAGTAGGCCAGACTCCAAATTCTCATGGACTCTGTGCAGAGAAGAGAGGACCTTGCTCCCCCCTGCTTATTGATGTAATACATGGTAGTGGTGTTGTCTGTCCTGACTTGCACCACCTTTCCCTGCAACAATTTGAAAATGCCTGGATTGATAGGAACACTGCCCTAAGTTCCAGAAGGTTGATGTGCAACAGAGACTCCTGAGGAAGCTAAGTCCCATAAGCTGTGTGCTCTCCCAGGTGAGCACCCCAGCTGAGCAGGAAGCATCTGTTGTCAGCACCAGAGCCTGCTGGAGAAAGGAGACTCCCACTCTGAGATTGTCCATATCCTGCCACCACTGGAGAGCTTGCAGATGGGTGGAAGATACTGGGATCAGTTTGGACAGAGCATCCTTCCTCTGGGACCAAAAGGACCTCAAATTTAACTGAATGTCCTTCATCTGAAACCTGGCTCCTGGGACCACAGATGTGGGGGAGGCCATGTGTCCCAGGAGTTGCAGGAAGTACCTTGCTGGGCGAGGAACTCGAAGGTGGAAGGACCCTGCCAGCTGAATGAGGGCCTGAGCCCTTCCTGGAGGCAGAAAGGCCTTTGCCTGGAGGGTGTCCAGCTCTACCCCTATGAAGTCTAGAACCCTGACAGCTGTCAAGACTGACTTTTTGAAATTCACTAAGAATCCTAGAGACTAGAGTGTTACCTGTGTGAGCTCCAAAGACTGCTTTACTTGTTGGGAGGACTGGCCTACCAGTAGCCAATCGTCCAGGTAAGGATAAACAGAGACCCTTTGCTTTTTAGGAATGTCACTACCACTTGCTAGGCACTTTGTGAACACCCTTGGTGCAGAGGTCAGTCCGAAGGGCATGGCCCTGAACTGGTAGTGGCCTGAAGGTAGTTGAAATCTGAGGTATTTTCGGTGGGACTGCCTGATAGGTATGTGAAAGTAGGCATCCTTTAGGTCTAGGGATACCAGCCAGTCCCCTTGTCTGAGAATAGGTAGGATTGTAACCAAAGTAGTCATTCTGAACTTTGGCTTTGAGAGATGCCTGTTCAGGTATCTGAGATCTAGGATGGGCCGCCACTCCTCATTTTTCTTTAAGGTGAGGAAGTACCTGGAGTACAACCCCTTTGCCTGTGTTGAGGTGGCACAGGCTCCACTGCCTTTGAGAGAAGGAAGGTGGAAACCTCTGACTCCAGCAAAACTGTTTCTGAAGGACTGGCAGGCTTGAAGGACCTTATTCCCAATTTTGGAAGAACTTGAAGTTGAGAGCAAGACCTTGACCTACTATCTCCAGGGCGATTTGTCTGATGTGGTGGATTGCCAGGCCTGGAGATAGTAGGCAAGCCTGCCTCCTACAGGGGTAGGGGAGGCGGCCCGAGCAGATTCCTCAGGGTGTCTGCTTGGAAGAAGTAGAGGACTGTGAGGTGGAAGCAGCTCAACCAGCACCTCTCCTGCCCCATCCTCTGAAGAACCCAGTGGGTTGTTGGAAAGAAGGGAAAGCCTGGGCCTGATGGAAGGGCCTGGGGTAAGGTCTACCCCTGCGCCCCCCCCGGCCTGTTGCCTCTGAGGAGTGGCAGACTTCTCCTTTGCAGACGTACTTTTGTATGCCACTCTGCATTCGTTCATTTTCTTCATACATGCTTCTGTCTGTTCCCCAAACAGAGAATTCTGTGTGAGGGGAAAGTCCAGAGCATTATTTTGGGTATCCTGGGAGAGGTTGGTACATCTCAGCCAGGAAAACTGTCTAAGGGAAATGGCAGATGCCATAGCCAGAGAAGCTGCCTCACTGGTGTACACAGCCATATGAAACTGGGACTTGGATGCCTGAATTCCCTTGATGGCCATCTCCTGACGGTCAGCTGCTAGTTCGGGGAGGCCTTCTGAGCCAACTGTTGGACTGACTCCCACAGGGACTTTTGATATCTAGACACATAGGCCATGTAAGAGGTCTGCCTCGACACCAGGAGGAGGCCAAGTAAGTTTTCTTGGCCAGAGACTCAGTCTTCTTGGGAGTCCTTATCAGGAGGATGGGAAGCCAGGGAATGCCAGTCTTTTCACGGACTTCGGTCTAACAACTCCTCACATGGCTGCAAAGACTAGACAGAAACTCAGTACCATTGCTAGCTAGGACGCATTTTCTGTCCATCTTTTATCCAAAGGAGGAACAGAAAAGGGGTCTGAAGAACCTTTAGGGTCTGTCTCTTCAGGGATTTATGAATGGGAATGTAAAGTCCTGGTAAACAGGGAGATCCATCATCTCCTGTAGTCTTCCTTGTCATCCTCCTCCTGCCTGGCCTCCTGGACAGACAGCTGCAGGGTCTCTGCCATCTGCCCCATAAAAGAGAATGGGAGGTAGCCTCTGAAGAGGCTCGAGGAGGGATTCTGCATTGTGGATGATTAGGAAGACCTCAGGCTCAATGAGTTCCTTCATCCTCATCTTCATCATTGTATTTGCATTCAGACTCATAGTACCCTTAGGGTCTAAGGGACCAGAAGGAGGAACCAGCAGGCACCTGAACCGTGGCTGCCCAACTGGTCGCTGAGTCGGTTCACCAAACCGGACTGCAGAGATTGCACAATGCTAATAGCCTTTGGCGATTTCTTCAACGGTTGGAACCGCAACCGCTTGCTTGCGCGGTTCGAATCGGACTTTTCAGACTTTCTGACAGTGCAAAATCTGGGTTGACTCGACCGCCTCTTACCCGATGAAGGCTCACCTTGGTCGGCAGGTCAATAACCAGATCGGCTGGTTCGGCTGAACCGGACCCAATGTCCTGAGAGGATTTCTCCATTCTCTCCTTCAATTTACCTAGCCTTCTATCAAGGGTAGATTGGGAAAGTTGTTGCAAGTGGTCAAACCCAAACAGTACAGACAGACCAAGTGCGGTTCGGCTTTGGAAAACTGCTCACCACACTCGGTGCAACGCTGAAAGCCAGTGGGCCAGTTTTTCTCTTGGGTTTCTGTGACATAAACCTTCAAATTTGAAGCTTAACCCAACGGCTTAGTTAAGCCAGTTAAGCAATGCCCAAACTGAAATTTTATCTGCAAATGGCTTAGTCAGGCCTGGATAAAAAATTTACATTTTTAAAAAATATTTACCCCTTGTGGCTTAGTTAGGCCGGGTAAGAAGAGAGAAGACAAAGTCCTGACAACCAACGGTTCAGCACTGAAACAAAACCGAGAAAACTCGGTTTCAGTCAGAACTTCGCACTGGTACCCAAAACTAAAGAAAACACACTAAATTACCTGACTCAATGGAAGAAATAAAAATTCGGTCTCCTCACGGTCCTCGGAACCGACTGAAAGCTGAAAAAAGTATCCAACCGAGAAGACTACGCTATACCGAGGACAGAGGTTTGAAATAAACACTAAAAATAATAAACGGATGGTTGAAAAACCGACTAATTTAAACTTCAACCAAAGAAGAAGAGGCGCAATCTCCGAGGCATCTTCACTGGTGAGCGGAGTAAAGAATCTGATTAGTTACTAGAATGTACCGAGGACGATGGTTTGAAAACCAAACTCGAGCTCAACCTTCTATGCATTTGCATAGGTTTAACTCTGTTCTCCAGGGCAGCTGAACTAGTTGGTCATACTGCATTTGTCAGAATACAGAAAGACTTCATGTTCGATGTGCTTATGCAACCGGATGAGATATGAGATGATGCTTGTGTAACTAGATTTACTTTGTGGCTTTCCGCCTCTTTATCCATGGGATATACCACCCTGTAGGGGTACGACGCAAGGAACGCTAGAGGAAGGTTCCTCCCCTACAGGTGCCGCGGGAATGATTGCATCGGCTAAAGGTAGGTTAGGAAGCAGCCCACAGGGAAGAGAGATGAGCCGCTGGAGGAGGAGGAGGAGGGGTGGATGGTGGGCAGCGAAAAATAATCCTGACAGAGGACAGGATGAGTGACCTTTAAGCTCCGATGGGGTGAGCGTTGTTGCTCAGCCCATCAAACCTCAGACTTAAAGCCCTCCCATTCGATGTGCTTATGCAACCGGATGAGATATGAGATGATGCTTGTGTAACTTGATTTACTTTGTGGCTTTCCGCTTCTTTATCCATGGGATATACCACCCTGTAGGGGTACGACGCAAGGAACGCTAGAGGAAGGTTCCTCCCCTACAGGTGCCGCGGGAATGATTGCATCGGCTAAAGGTAGGTTAGGAAGCAGCCCACAGGGAAGAGAGATGAGCCGCTGGAGGAGGAGGAGGAGGAGGAGGAGGAGGGGTGGATGGTGGGCAACGCAAAATAATCCTGACAGAGGCCAGGATGAGTGACCTTTTAAGCCCGATGGGGGAGTGACGTTGTTGCTCAGCCCATCGAACCTCAGGCTTAAAGCCCTCCCATTCGATGTGCTTATGCAACCGGATGAGATATGAGATGATGCTTGTGTAACTTGATTTACTTTGTGGCTTTCCCGCTCTATCTGTGGGATATACCACCCTGTAGGGGTTTGATGCAAGGAATGCTAGAGGAGGGTCCCCTCCTACCGGTGCTGAAGGGAATGATTAAGGCCGGCTAAAGGTAGGTTAGGAAGAAGCCCAAAAGAATACCCACAGGTGTCAAGCTTCAAAGAGGCGAGGATGATGAATGAATTCTGAGAAGATAAGGGCTGACTTCCTAAGGAGAGAGGGAAAGCAGGGCCACCATCTGCCTCCATCCAACAGCAGAACCTAACTAACTAATCGAGAAAGCACAAATTCTAACTAATATTATGACCACTGGCACGGAGGAGAGAAAAAAAAACCTTTGAGGAGGAAACCTCTGAGGATCCAAGGCCTAGGTCGCCTTCCCTCCAGGCTGACAATGTTTGATTTAAGGACGTATGTCAGTAAAGAGAATGGTTCATTAACGTTGTTGAAGAAGAGTATGGAGACAAGAGGAATATGACTAAGGAGGATGATGATGGAACAGGGAACATCCCCAAAGGAAAGCACAGATCAAAGAGGGAACATGAGGCCGTACACAAATCAAAGAAGGAACATGAGGCAGCGATGAATACTGATGGTGATAATCGCAGGAGGGCGGCAGGTCGATGAGGTAGCATAAGATCCAATGAGAGGTATGCTGGATTGCACGAGGCGAGTAAGTAGACACAGAAGCCAAAAAGGCACGATTAGGTGACTTGAACGATGAGACCCAGATGTGGTAGTCGATGAAGCATAGGAGTCCATAGGATTCAATGATAGGAATGTTCAAGTAAGGAATGTAAATAGATGAATCTTGAAGTAAGGTTGAGTGAATGATAACTGGAATTATGAACTCGATACATGCGGCAGGATGGCCGCAGGTTGATAAGGTGGCATAGGAGTCAGGATAGGTTCTCCCAAAAAGAAATATCGATAGCAGCTACAAGTGGAGCGAATCCTGGATGGCCAGATGGAATTGGAAGAGGAGGAGACAGGAATGAACTTGAAAATGAACTGGCACAAAGACAGTATGAGTAAGTAGGCTCCTCAAAAGAAGGCAGGCTCCGAGGCCAAGAAGGCAGGTCTGTAACCAGAAGCAACTCAGGGTGAGCAATCGAGAAGCAGAAGTGGACGAGGTATGATGTGGAGTGAAACTAAGAATGGAGGGAAATCATGAGGGCTGGTACGAGAAAAAGCGCTAGGACAAGGAAGGTAAAATTTAGGAAATGGAGGAGGTGCGATGATGGATTTAAGCCATGGAGGCTGGTACATGAAAGCAAAGTATGAAAGGAAAAAGGACGGTAGAGAGGTAAATGGGGAAGCCTAGGACCCAGCCGATAAGGGATGAAAACTGCAGTAGGGCGAGCTGAATGAGGAGGCACAGGAGTACGGGAGCTAGACGGAGTCAGCCGAGGCAAGCTGATTGGTCAGCCAAGGCAGACAGATTGAATGATGGAAACAGAGGAGCAGGTCGGTGAGAGCCAACACATATGATGAAGGATAGGGATGCTCAAAAAAAATATCGAGCGCAGGCCAGATGGTGACTGAGGAGGAGGAAGGCAACAAGTGGATTCGATGGGGTAGACACCCGGATGCTGTGGAGAAAGGCGGGTAAGCCAACATCTTGTAATCGCCTTACAGGCTGCAGCTAATAATATTCCAATAAATGATTTCTGTTTATTGGATCTATGTCCTTTCGTAGGACACCTAATTAATAATTGAAAATCAGGCATTTCTTCCCATTCAAACATATCTTTCATATGGGAACCTATTTCCATCCAAAAAGGTTTAATAACAGGGCAATCCCAAAAATATGGAGTGAGTTCCTTTACCCTGACAATTTCTCCAGCAGCGATCTGATCCCCCTGGGGTATAATACTTCATCCTAGTAGGTGTATGGAAGTACCTAGACACAATCTTCCATCTGAACTCTTTCCAGTTATTTGATGAAGATGTGCGTCTAACTCCATCCTATACCCTGTGCCACGTTTCTTCATTCAAAGATATATTTTGCTCCTTTTCCCATTCTGTTTGGCAAAGGGGTTGGGGTAAACCTCTGACACTTCTATAGGCCACCATGAGTCTTGAAGTTAATCTTCGCTCTCCCATGTTATTTACTGAGTCCCAAATAACTTGGTCCAGTGGGGATGGGGCTTTTGAATAGAACTTAAATTATTCCTGTATGAATAAAGGACCTAACTTGAAGATATCTGAAAAAATGGGAGCGGTTGAAATTCCCTTTGGAGAGATTGAAAGGACTTAACCTGACCCTCCTGAACTAATTGGCAAAAGAACCTAAGACCCATTCGCTTCAATGAGTGTAAACTAAGTCCATTCTAGGAGGATGAACTTGGGCAGCTAATTATTTCAGATTTGTTATTTAATGTTTCTGTTATATTCAAATCTTTCTTAATTTCCCCATATCCTATATGTGTGTTTGATCCAAGGGTTTTCTATTGTTTTATCGATAATATTTGGCAGAGCCCCAAAGTCCACTAGAGGGTTTATCTCCAGCTCTCCCTGTAATTCCTGAGAAACCCAGCTGTTTGTGGGGTCTTTAGCCAAATATTGGACCCAAGTCCCTAGGTTTGCCAACTGATAATATGATCTCAAGTTTGGAAGACCGAGTCCCCCTTCCTCCCTAACTCTTTGTAAGGTTTCCCAGGCAATTCTGGGTCTCTTACCTCCCCATACAAAACTATGTAGTGCTTTATTTATTTTTTTCCAATCTAGTTTTGAATCTGCAGTGGAGGGTATTGAACAAAACAAGAATCTTGGTAGTACGTTCATTTTGATGGATTCAATCCTCCCAAGAAGTGATAATGGAAGGAGATTCCAGCGCTTTAGATCTGTAAAACCTCTTGGAATAATTGTTATAATTTACATGATAAAGTTGTGACAGGTCATTAGGGATGTGGATTCCCAAGTAATGCATTTGGGTGGAGACCCATTATATGGGATTATCTGATCCATCCTTGGTGCATTGCCCACTGACCAACCTCACCTCTGTTTTATTTTCATTTATTTTAAAACTCGAGATATGGCCATATTGTTCCAATATTTGACACAAGATAGGGAAGGTTTGCAGAGGTCCCTCAGATATAGCACAGTATCATCTGCATAAAGCAAAATTTGTTTTCTTCCTCCAATCATAATCCCTTTAGTCCTTTATGGTCCCTAATTGCTTGTGCCAAAGGCTATACTAAGGGCACAAAGGATGGGAGATAGGGGGCACTGTCGTGTACCTCTGTTGATACTCAAAGTCTGGGAGATTGTATTATTTACCTTCACTTTGGCGGAGGGTTGGTTGTAAATTTCTGTTATCCAATCTATAAATTGAGGCCCAGATCCAAATCTAACTAAAACGTCCTTAAATAGTCCCAGTGCAAGCAATCGAATGCTTTTTCAAGTCAATAGCTATAGCTATTGTGTATCCTTCCTTCCTTTTCCTCAGATGTAGTATATTTAGCATCATCTCACATTATCCCGCAGATATCTACTAGGACAATCCAACCTGATCCGGATGGATCAGGTCCGTAGGACTCACATTTACCCTGTTTGCTAATATTTTCATAAAAATTTGAATCAACATTAAGAAGTGAAATTGGTCTATATGAGCTACAAAGCTTAGGTGGCTTCCCTCCTTGGGAATAACTGTTATAAAGGCTTTACCCATGAACGAGGGAAGCCCCTTCCTCCTTTTTTATTGAAGACTTGGACCAGGATAGGAGTCAAAGTCTTTTAAACTTTTGATAAAATTCAGAGTTAAAACCGTCTGGCCAGGTGACTTACCTCCTTCAAATCCGAAATAACTTGTGCAATTTTCTGAGCAGTTATATTTGAGTCCAGTTGTGTCTTAAGGTGTTCTCCCAACCTCGGGAGGGGCCCTCCATCTAAAAATTTCTTTATGGAGTCTTTTTTTTGTACTGTTTGTAGGGGAGAGTCAGATGAGTCCCTATAATACTCCTTAAAAGTATTCGCAATGTCATTTGGTGTGTATACTTGAGAGGGGGGAGATCTTCCACCTGTAGTCAGAGTTTTAACATATCTTTCTGCCTGCATACGTCTAAGATGGAAGGCCAGCAAGCGACTAGCTCTATTGCCTGACTCATAATACTTTTGGTTCAGGTATCAAAGCTTCCCTTCAACCTGGTGATCTAACACATCATTTAGTTGTTTCCTAATCTCTTGGATCTCTTTAAGGAGACCTACACTCTCCTGTCCTCCCCTTTGGGCCCTCCCTTCTAATTGTTTTAGTTTATTTTCTAAATTGTTTTGTTGTTCCACTCGGGCTTTTTATAATGTGAGGCAAAGGAGATAATTGCCCTCATAAAACTGCTTTACAACTGTCCCAAAAGCACTGGGGTCTGGGCCTGTGGGTGAGTTGTGGATCAGGTAATCCTCCAGTACTTCCTGTATATGGGTTTGAAACTCCTCCTTGTCAAGCAAGGAGGAGTTCATCCTCCATTGTGTAGTTCTGTTCCAATCTCCCAACCTTAAGGTGAGTTCCACTGCTGAGTGGTCAGATACCACCCGAGGGAGGATTTCACATTTTGAAACTTTGCGGAAATCTGTTGTACTACGTAGAAAATAATCAATTCTAGAGTGAACCTTGTTAGGCAAAGAATAAAAGGAGTAATCCCTCGTTGTTTTATGCAAGTTTCTCCATATATCTACTAACGCCAATTCTATCATTCCCCCTGTAACTGCCCTGTTCATCCCTTTATTTGTTGCTGCATTTTGGGAAGAAGGATCAAACTGAGGGTTGATGACGCAGTTAAAGTCCCCCAGCAGGAGCATTCCTCTCTTAAATCCGCTATACTTCTAAAAATCTGAGTGAAAAGGTGGGTTCGTCCTGTTGGGGGCATATATATTTGTAATATGTATTACTTGGTCAAATATCTTTCCAGTAATCACCAGTCCTCTTCCCTTTCTATTACTGTCTGTGAGATGATCTCTAAGGAATGTTTCTCCACACAATATGGCCACACCTGCTCTTTGCCTGAGGGATGAGAAGAATAGCATACCTTACCCACCCAATTTCTCTTTAGTTTTTCATGTTCAACATCTGAGAGTCTGGTTTCTTGAATTAACCCAATATCCGCTTTTAATTTCTGCAAATAATGAAGTATCTTAGCCCTTTTAATAGGTGAATTGACCCTTGTACATTTAGTGAAACCACCTTCAGGGACCCCATTTCACAACCAGAATAAAATGGCCCCATAAACTTTGTACTACTTCCTTCATTATGTTTGTATTTACTCGATATTTGTCCATTCATTTCCATTTCCCAGAGAGTAACTCTTTTTCTCCTGGTTCCCGCATACATAATTAGTACTCAAGGCCAAACAATTAACTTCATAACAGTAACAATGTAAAGTGCACCTGAATAATTCCAGTGCATTCATTTGATGTACTTAAAACAGAACTAGTCAAAACAACAGTCACAAATAATTTGTGAACTTAAACGTTTGCTTCCTAGGTGTAAGAACAGAACATGATGTTAACCTTCCTATAGCGGAAGGAATTGAGCCAAGGCTCCTGTCCCTACTGTGCTTAGGCCTGATTCAGTGAATCGGCAATTATGGTGGACACCACTCACTGGCACAGTAAAGGCGTAAGGTCCTCACTATACTAGCGGTAACCCGGTGCACCCTCCCGAACCGCCCAGCACCTTATTCTAGGAGGGGAGGACAAGAACATAGGGCCACCAAACATCGGGGTCCCCTATCCCCCCACCCCGAAGACAGAGAGGGAAGAATGAACTAAACCCCGGACCTTAAAACCCCCTCCACCCCCTCCCAAATTCTTCACCCAACTGCAACTTAGGGCCCAACCTCATGAATTCCGCTTCCTCTCTCCTCAGGTTATATATACCAGCCCCAGTGAGTCCAAATTAGTCCAAGACTTTCAGAGACCATACCTAAAGTTCAGTTAATACGCACCATTAATGTCTTTCAGGTCGCCCAATCTGCTTACAGGCCACTCTCCCCGACCACCGTAATACAATGGACAAGAGAGTGAAGTAATCGATTATGGATTTAAGCAGAACCTCAGGGGAGTTTAGGTGGATTCCCATAACTTAGGCACCTTCAGTGATGTAGAATCTGATCTTGATGTTTTTCTCTCTCTCTCCATGATGGCTTTCATGTCCTGTCTGAGGTGAGAGGGCCACGTGAAGGAAGAAGGATGTGTTCTTCTAGGTTTGCCTACTCGTTTCCAAGCTGAGCGTGTTATTTCCTTCTCCAAATTGTCAGCTTGGCATTCTGGGCACTGATACCAAGTTGTTTCAGCATTGGAGCTGCTTCTTAGACATTATCATAGAGAATGGAACCTTTCTCAGTGTGTATACGTAGTTTGGCTGGGTAGAATAACTGAATTCGAATTTTCTTCTCCTTAGCTTGTTTAATAATGCCATGTACCATTTTCCTCTTCTCATTTAGCAAATCCGAAAAGTCCTGATCAAAGTACAACCTCTGGTTATCTAATTTTACCTCTCTCATTTTCCATGCAGTTTGCAATATTAACCGACTGTCTTGATAGTTCAGCATCCGGGTTATTATCAATCGGGGGCTAGCTGCTTGATCTCTTGTCTTAACAGCAAGCGAACGGTGTGCTCTCTCTAGTGAAAGGGGTATTTCCTCTGTGAGTTTTGGCACATCTCTCAAGATATGAAGGACGAAAGCTTCCTTAGTTTCAAATGATTTCTCCATAGTCTCTGGAACTCCGTAGATCCAGAAATTCTTCCGAAGGGCGCGATTTTCCTGATCGTCTAGTTTTATCTGGATTTCTTTTTCTCTTGTAAATAAGTACAGCAATGTACGATCATGCTGACTCGATGAGTCTGCGAGATTTCCTACATACTCCTCCACTGCTGTGGTGCGTTTGTCCATTGCTCTTAAATCAGCCTTGAGGTCCGCGACCGAAGATTCCACCCTATGCAAAGCTTTTATAATTCCATCCAGCTTCGAGAGAATAACTGCTTGATTGCCCCCATCAAGTCCATCTTCAGAGTCCGCTATGCTGCTGACTGGTGAAGCAGGTCATGTGTCTCTAGTTAGGCCCTGGGCCCTGTCTCGATTCCATCAGGTTTTTATTTTAGCCGCCTGAGAGGATCTATGCTTCGATCTGCCAGATGCCATTCACCTGAGCCTTAGTAAGTATCGTTTTTTTATAAATTGACAAGAAAGGTTTCAATTCTGCTGCCGGTTTAATTGATTTTTAATCTGGGCAGCTCCGGAGTGCGAGCACTAGGCTTCCATCACTTGTGGTGATGTCACCGGAAGTCCATCCCTGGGTATCAAATTTCAGGATTCCCTGTGTGTCTGGGCCTTCTGTTGTCCACTGTGTATTAGCCTATTCTAGCGAACAAAACCGGCATGAATTGATAAAAATGTGCGACTTCCTGCTACTACCAAAGAATGTGGTGCAGAACACAGCCCCTCTCGAAAGAATGGACTGAGGAATTGTCTGGCTCAAGCAGAAGTGACTCTGGCCTGTGCTGCCTGGCACACTCCAACCCAAGACTTGGGAACTTTCCTTATTAATATGTAAAATAAGTCTTTGACACAAACCACTACATGCAGGATGCATGCATCTAAGGTTGCATGTGGGTTACTTTTGTAGTCTGCTGCAAGGTAAAAGGAGCATCGTGAACTGTATACATAGCAGATAACTGCCTCCTCTGCCTGCACTGTGCCACAGGGTGGGGCCATCCCTTCACTCTTGCCTATCTGGAGGAACTATCAAAAATCCCACCCCCAACACTAAGATGATCTTCCACTACTAACTGGGGACTACTGATTGAGGGTGGAACCGAGCCATACAGTTCTGGCCAAACTCACGTCCCCAACTAAAATGCACATGGTAGCTTACTTGTGTTTTAAGTGAAAATGGGTGATACTTGTGGTCAGGTGATGCAGCCACTCCTTGTGTGGGTATCAAACAGAAAAGGTTGAACAGATTCACACTGTAAAGAGCAGCCCTAAGGATAAAAGACATGCTCCTAAGGCCCTGGAAACAGTGTAGAGGTGTACACTGTTTGCAGATCACTGCAACTGAAGTGCAGGTCTAGCTGCAGGCCCAGTTGTCTTCTACCAAGCGTCTGACCAGACAATGTCGTTATATACAGTAAGGCAGAGTTCTTCATGACTCTGCTTATGCCTCATAGGATACCAGAGGACACTTACCACTTGACAGATAAATAGAGTTCATTAGCCAACACAATATCACAGTTTAGACTAGGGAAGCTGCAACCTGCCCCCATCCCCCTGACCCTTACCAGATCTATTAAAGACACATTGATAGGAGGCTAAAAGGAAAACCCTTCTGGGATCTAGGCCAACATGTTGCAACATAGCATAGCAGCCTTGTTTGTTTTGCTTTTGGTCACTCCTCTCCTCTCTTGGAGGGTCATTATCCTCATGCCGAATCAGGCTCCAGTCGGTCAGGATTATGATCATACTCCCTTACATCTTCCTCTTAACCAGCCAACAAGGTCAGGGGGTCACCTGCAAGTAAACAAATTAGTTCACTATGCTCTGATGCACCTAGATGGGCTTGTAGGGACTCCTCCCTGACCAGAGGGATCCGCATGGACTCGGGTGTCTTCGCATGTTGGACCCACAGATCGCTGGTAGACTTCAATAAAGTATATTCAGTAAGGGAAGAAAACAATGTGTAACTCAGCTTTACCACTGCCAATAGTACCACAGCTGCAACCCCCCTGCCTCACCCCCACCCCCACCCCAGTTGGATGGTCCAGCTGGGTGGAACTGGAAAAGGGAAACACACATATTAAACTTCATTACACAGTGTGGACAACAGGTCCCTTGTATGAAAGGTCCTCACAGTCCTATGGCAGGTCCTCAGTCTATTGTTATTGCTCTGCAACAAGCCATGGTACCCCTACAAATACCTGAAAAAGACACTGCCATTGCTCAAGTAACAGACTCCACCACATGCCTCTCAGAAGGATATATTACGAGATCCTGAAACTCTGTTCCCCACATTTCAGGATCCTGTCACCAGCAGCCCAAAACACGGTTGCCTGACCGGCAAAGTTTTCCCATGGCAGAGGGTTTTTTGTTTTTTTTTTTATGTTTCGGGTGACTTTGCCCCCCGCACCCCTTAATTTACAGTACTAACTCCAACACTCTGCGCGCGGGCAAACTTCACTCATCAGGCAATCGCAGTTCGACACATCGGTGTTTTGCATCCGAAACCTGGAAACAGAGTTTCAGGAAAAACAGAATACCCTCTCAGAAGGGAATGAAAGAAGCAATAGAGTGTAATATGCAGGCCCAACACACGGGAGAAGAATGTGTCTCCCACTGGCTGCAGTAACACAAATACACACTAACCCCTTTAATAGGTATACACCTTTAGATATTAAAGTCCTTCCTTTTACTGCAGGAAGAACACGGACCCTTTAATGGCCTGCACATTAATGATTAGAGTTAATAAAAGAATGCAGAAATAAAGAATAGGGTTCCTTTAGCAAGCTATAAAACCATGCAGTCTGTCATCTCACTGATCTAAGCTAGCCCAGGTGTAATCTGTTCTTGCAAAAATATCCTGCACATTAATGATTAAATGTTATTAAGGAATGCAGAAACAAAATATCTTGTCCCTTTAACAAGTGATAAACCATGGAGACTGCTTTTCACTGATCTAAGCTAGCCCTGTATGGGACTGGCTAAACTCCCAAAGCCCCTAAGCTTAGGGTTAAAATGCAGCCTCCCTCTTCTCTCTGTTCCTGGCTGGGGAACTCCCAAAACCACTCCACTAAGGGTGACAATGTAGACTTCCTATTCTCTCTGGACTTGGACGGGTGGTCAGTGACCTTAGAAAACACCCTATTCTGAGAAAGCTGGCCAGATAACCAGCAACTGACTTACTTTCCAGAGAAGACATCTAAAGTAGCGGTCCTCTGCCAGGTGGCTCTCTCATGCAAAGCTGCTCTAGCTGTCCTGCTGCACTACTGGAGTGAATGCTCCATCCGTTGAATAAGCTTGCCAGGCTCCTTGCGTAACGAGACCACGTTGTGCACGCCTCGAGTGGGGGTGCACATCTGGTGTCAAGTGGAGTGTGTGACGTCATCACATCGGGGTGCGTTTTGCTCATCCACGTCTCCCACCCAAGCCTGCAGTTGAGCTTCAATGATGGCATGAAAAAGGAAAAAACACTCTACCAGTTATAAAGCGTGCAAAGTACTGTGAGGGAGAGAAAAAAACAGCTGGCAAATGCAAACTCAGAAACACAATCAAAACACAACCACTGACGCTGCACTTTACTGTACATTACCCAGTACCTCATACTGAGGCAGCACTTCTAAACCTAAAGCACTAAGTCTGCCCTTTACCAGTCTGCAGATGCAGACGTAAGAACACAGTCAGCAAACAAAGATGCAGCGCTTCCAAATATAAAACACTATGGCTACACTCAACACTGTGGCAGGGTTGAATAAGGCCCAGTCCCATTTGTAATGTAGAAGGAGTTAAACACAAGGATCTGTTCTGTCCTCTCATTTTCTGTCTCTTGTATGTCTGGTTACCTGACCAAATTTTCTTGTGAGACCTAGGATTTGATCACTCGTGATGGTCTCACATTCTCCTCCTCGCTATCCCTCTGCATTCACTTGCTGTTTCTGTCTTTTCTTCCCCCTTGCATATCTGCAGCTATAAAATATGTAGGAAACTATAAGTGATACTGTGATCCTTTGGTTTGAAATGTATATAGTTATACTGTTGAAATGATTGCAAAAAGCTATTTGGAATTTAGGGGGTTAACCTGAGATGCAGTTTGAGCTCCTCTCAGGCTTGTTTGCAAACTCTTTTGCAGAGCTGACAGCAGGAGGCCAGCTTGGGACCCTGTTCTATTTGCAAGTCTGCTCTGCAAAGAAACTGACAAGAACATTTTGTGAAAAACAGGATTTCTCCTTAACGAATTCCCAGGCAAAGACTTATAAAAAGAAAGTACAGTTACGTAAGAACTTACCTTAACAGTACATCTTCGAGAGGAGCTCTTGCAGCAGGCTATAACAATTAGGACTATGCCGCAGGCACTAGGACCACACGGAAAAACTTCTGCCAGCAATACCAGCGGGGGACCGCCCCCGACGTCGGTCAGGGTATAAGAGGGGGCGGACCCAGCTCCACCTCAGTTCTCCCGCCAGTACCCAGCAGAAGGCCTGACAAGAGAAGGAGGCAAAGCCTACCATCGATAAGAGAAGAGAAGATACCTGCACACTCCGAGGGGGAAGGCAGGAGGGAAAACAGCGCCTGCTGCAAGAGCTCCTCTCGAAGATCTACTGTTACGGTAAGTTCTTACGTAACTGTACTATCTTACTTCGAGATAGAGCTCTTGCAGCAGGCTATAGCAATTAGGACTGAGTCCCAAGCAGTCCCATAGCGAAGAGGTAGCCGACCCCGGGAGGAGGAATATGCTGACTCCAGAGACCTTCAGGACAAGAGTCCTTGCAAAACCGCTAGGCCGAAGCCAGCACAGCGTCTGGAGACGATATCCAAGCTGTAATGCTTGACAAAGGTATGCACCGAGTTCCAGGTCACGGCCGCACAGATGTCCTGAATGGCGACATTCCGCATCACAGCAAAAGAAGCTGACACTCCCCTGGTGGAGTGACCCCTAACTGGACCCGGCAGGGGTTTCTTGTGATGCTCGTAGCAAAACGAGACGCAATGGACTATCCATTTGGAGATAGTCTGCTTGGACACCGGATGACCAAAGCGTTGTGGCGCAAAAGCCACAAAGAGCTGCTCCGATTTACGGTGTTGAACCATTCTATTGAGGTAATACCTCAGGGACCTGTGGACATCCAATGTGTGGAGGAGAACCTCCCCTCTACTGGAAGGGGAAGGAAAATAAACTGGAAGATCAACCGACTGGTTGAGGGTCAACTCTGA
Organism: Neoceratodus forsteri; assembly: GCA_016271365.2. NCBI lineage: Eukaryota > Metazoa > Chordata > Ceratodontiformes > Ceratodontidae > Neoceratodus > Neoceratodus forsteri. Next base: position 367,647,060 of record CM028132.1, on the reverse strand, counting down.
GACCACTTTGGGAAGAAACTTAGGATTAGTTCTGAGGGAAACCCTTTCCCTATGAAAAACCAAATAGGGCTCTTTACACATCAGAGCCTGCAGCTCGGAAACTCTTCGAGCAGAAGTAACAGCAACCAGAAAACAAACTTTCCAAGACAGGTATCGCAGCTCACAAGTCGCTGCGGGTTCAAAAGGGGGAAGGGTGAGTTTCTCCAACACAAAAAGGAGGTCCCAGGGTGGGACAGGGTCCCTGATGGGAGGTCGCATGTGAAGAACCCCCCTAAGGAAGGTGCAGGCCACTTCCAACTGGGCCAATGCTCTGTCTCCCACTAGAGCATGATAGGCCGAGATCGCCCACATATGCACCTTGATAGAGGAATAGCTCAGGCCTTTTTCGTATAAGGAGAGGAGATACTGCAAAGCGGAGTTCACAGAGCAGGTGACTGGGTCTAAATGCTGTGGCAAAGCCCAAAGGCAGAAACGTTTCCACTTCATAGCGTAAGCAGAGTGAGTAGAGGGCTTTCTTGCGGACGCTAAGACCTCAGCCACTTCCGGGGAAACCCCATATCTGTTCTTAGCTACGTCTGGAGGAGCCAAGCATGAAGGTGCAGGGATCTGAGATCCGGGTGAACTAGAGAACCCTGGTCCTGGGACAGCAGTTGCGAGCATATGGGCAGCGGGATTGGAGGTTCCTGGGACAACTGCTGCAGGAGTGGGAACCAAATCTGTCGGGGCCAATTGGGGGCCACAAGGATCATGCATGCCCCCTCTGCCTGTAGTTTGAGCAGAACCCTCTGGATGAGAGGGAAGGGCGGAAAGGCATAAAGAAACCTCCCTGCACAACAAAGGGATAACGCGTCTGGCCAAAAAATGCCTGGCGATGCTCGCGAGCAAAATCGCAGGAGTTTGGCTGCTATGCAGGACGCAAAGAGATCTAGCTTGGAAGGCCCCACCTTCCGAAGAGCTGATCCGCTACAGATTGAAGCAATTCTCTACTTGTACGCCTGGCCCATGACCTGCTGGAGGTTGTTGGCCAGCGTGTTTAGGACTCCTGGAACGGGCACAGCCGACATGATGAATGCCCTGCTCCAGCCTAGTGCTGACTCCTCATTGCCTCCCGGCAAAGAGGATATGAATGGTGCCTCCTTGCTTGTTGATGTAAAAGACGACCACCATGTTGTCCGTCTGAACTAGAGAGAGCCGGTACCAGGTCCTCTTGAACGCCTGAAGAGCGTAGAGGACCGCTCACATTTCCAGGACACTGATGTGGAGGAACTGTTCCTCGGTGACCAAACCCCTATGCGTTCGACGAACACCGAGATGAGCCCCCCAACCCAGGTCTGAGGCATCCGTTGTTAAGAGTCTGACCTGGAGGCTCTGGACGAAAGCTGACCCCTTTCTCCAGATTGCTGGGGTCCAACCACCAAAGCAACATTCTCTTGACTGGCTCCAAGATCCTGACTAAAGCGTCCAGGTCGTCGGAGTATTGATCCCACTGCACCCTGAGCATCCATTGTGGGATTCTCATGTGAAGGCGGGCCAAGTGTGTTACTGGGATGGCTGCCACCATATGCCCCAGTAGACTGAGGAAGTTCCGAGCCGGAACTCGAGGTGCTATGGAGATCCGTCTGCCAAACTTCGCAGGCGAATTCCCCTGTCCTGTGGGAGAAAAGCCATGCCCTGGACAGAGTCCAGAGTCGCCTCAATGAAGGCGAGGTTTGGCTGGGCTCTGGGGATGACTTTACGCTCAGGGTGATCCCAGCTCGGAATAGAGTATAGGCATCTCCGAGAGAGCATAGGAGGCCGCTCCCTTGACAGGGCTGTGAGAAGCCAGTCGCTTGTAAGGGAAAACATAATGGCCTGATCGCCTTAGAGCCGCAGCCACCACTGCTAGGCATTTGGTAAAGACCGTGGAGCGGAAGAAAGGCCGAACGGGAGCACCTGGAATTGATAATGCGCCCCTAGGAAGTGGAACCTCAGAAACTTCCTGTGGGGAGGAAAGACCCCAATATGCATGTATGCATCCTGCATGTCGAGAGAACAGAGCCAATCCCCTTGGTGCAGTAGAGGGAGGAGACCCTAAAGAGTCACCATCCTGAACTTTTTGTACTCTATAAAGAGATTTAAAGGACAGAGATCCAGAATGGGATGAAGGTCCCCCGTCTTTTTTGGGATCAGAAAAAAGTGGGAGTAGAACCCCTAACCCCACTGCTCCATGGGAACTCTTTCTATTGCTCTCTTTTGCAGGAGGGCCTGAATTTCTCCTTCCAAGAGTGGAATGTGAGAAGGAGGATAACGGAAGAGCTTTGAGAGTACGGGAGGAGCTCAGAACTCCAATGTGTGTCCCTCCGAATGACGCCCAAGACCCATTGATCTCGGGTAATAGAGCTCCACCCTCTCGAGATGAAGGGAGAAGCGCCTCAACCGCGGTTCCCTGGACATCTGACCACAGGGGCGGAAGGGAGTCATTGGGCAGAACCGGGGTAGGGAGAGAGGCCTGGAGGACTTGGGCCCACGGGCGGAAGGTCCACCAGACTGTTGGTTTCCGATTCTGGCGGAAGCCACCTCTGCCCTGCTGGAATCCTCGGGCTGAACACTGATTGCCTGAGGACTTGGCGGAAAAGCTGACGGCGATGGGGGCATCGCTGGTCGCCATGGTACGTCTGGCGGACCGACCAGATCGACTTACCTGATTCCTGGAGATGGGAGATCAAGGCCTTCGTCTCCTGCCCAAATAAAACGGTACCCTGAAACGGTAGGTTCCGGATACCGGACTGCAGATCCTGGTGGAAGCCCGAAAGCCTCAACCAGGCATGGCGCCTGAGACAAACCCCAGAGGCGGCTGCCCTGGCTGCCGTATCTGCAGTGTCATACGAGGCCCTCAGAACATGAGTGCCTACGTCCGAGCCCGACTGTAAGAGGGCCAGGAGCTCTGTCTTCTTATCGGAGTCTGGCATGGCCTGTGCCAGCTCAAGACCCCGTTCCCACAACGCATTCTGGAACTGCACCATATGCGTGAGGAAGTTCAGGGATCGAATGGAGCAGGTGGAAACAGCGTAAACTTTCTTGCCCACCTGATACAGGTAACGGGACTCCAAGTCGGGAGGCTGGGAGCTGAGGTGTCGCGGCTGTCGAGACTTGTCATGAGCAGCCATGATCACAGTGGAGTCTGCCTGAGGATGTTCCGCCAAGAAGGGTTCAGCCCTCGGAGCCTCGTAAAGCCTGTCCGACTTTTTGGGAACCACCGGGATGGAGGCTGGGCGCAGCCAGGTGGATCTAGTCAGGTCCTGAAAAGTATCCACCAGAGGAGGAATGACCAAAGACTTTGGCTCCTTCTGCCTCAGGTATTTGGCCAATCTCTGGCGTTCTGGGTCCAGGTCTTCCGTGTCCCACTCATTGGAAGCCTGGATATGCCTCATGACGTCCATGAATGTGGGATCGTCCGGAGTCGAGCGAGGCATGTCCTTCTCCTCAGGGGAGCGCTCGAGGCTGAGGGAAGACGAAGAGGATGACGAGGAAGAGGAGGACCGACTATCCGACTTAGAGTAGTCTGGTTCTGCCTCATGTCCATGCCTACGCTGACGTCAGTATGCAAGGGACCGACGACGGTCCGAAGACAGACTCTGGTCCCTGGCCCAACAACAGAGCGATGACCGACGTCGGTCAGGAGACCGATGCTGGGAACCGTCCCGCTGAGTGCGAGAAGGGCTCCGGGAACGAGACCGGGACCAACGTTGGTCAGTCGAAACCATAGAGCGATGTCGGTGGTCCTCGGATCGGGAGTGGCAACGAGCCCTAGACGGGGGCGAAAAACGGTGCTCCGGGGACCTCAACGGAGAGGTCTCGCCCTCTGGCTGTGGTTCACCCGCAGGATCCGGTACCGGTGTCTGGGCCGGCGACAGGGTGGTAAGCTTGTGAACCTGCCCCCACCAAAACGAAAAAAGCTGTTTAAGCTCGTCCGGGGAGAATATTTCAGCAGCCCGCTGCGGGAAAGAAGTCTCCTGAGCGGCGGGTCGCGATGGCGAGCTCTCCTGATGGCCCGGGGGGAGGAGGAGGACTTGGGCGACGGGGACGTTGGCTGGACAACGACCGACCCCAGATCCTTGGCCCCTTCAACCAGCGTCGGCACCACAACCGACGACGGGGTGACAAAAGGGGGCGCTGGAGAGTCCTTAAGCTCCGGAGGCGCACCTTTAGCAGGCGGCGCCGGAGCTGTGGTCGTAGGGCCGAAGCAGGTACCACCATGGACTTGGTGATGACTTTGATCAGAGTCAGCTCGCTTACCGGGTTGCCTCCGACGGGCCGGCCTTAGCCTGAGACGAGCAGCGACTAACGGAGCCTGAAGGACGGGCCTTCTTCGGGGAAGGTCGCGACCGCGAATGGGACCGAGACCGGGACCAGTGCCGGGACCGACTGCGCTCTTTACTATGACGCTTTTTCTCCTTCTTCTTCCCCTCGGACGAGTGCAGGTCCATTTTCTTCTAACAGGTAGGCCTTCAGGGCGCCGGTTTCGAGTCCGCCTGTAAAAGCTTAGCAGCAGTGTTAGCTGGTGTCGTGGTCCGGGCCTAGCAGAAAACGCACCGATGACCGCTTTTATGAATTTGCCGCCGCTACTCGCACTTTGTTTAGGTGTTCTGGGAAACAGACGCCGAAGACATCAACCCGCGGGAAGAAACTTCGGTATTGACGTCGGCACCCACGGCGGTAAACACCGAGGCAAAGTACAACAAAATACTGGAAAAACCGAGCCACTAGCGGTAACCGTACAGGCGTCGGTTGCGGTAAAGAGAAAAAAATGGTAAAACCGTCAAAAACTTGCTTGAAGATCCTTTTCTCGCTTGGTGAATCGCAGGCAGCAGCTATTCACGTGCGTGGTACGTGGCGGGAAAGAACTGAGGTGGAGCTGGGTCCGCCCCCTCTTATACCCTGACCGACGTCGGGGCCGGGCCGGCATCGGGGGCGGTCCCCCGCTGGTATTGCTGGCAGAAGTTTTTCCGTGTGGTCCTAGTGCCTGCGGCATAGTCCTAATTGTTATAGCCTGCTGCAAGAGCTCTATCTCGAAGTAAGATCAGCAATACCTCTGCTAGAGAGTGAGAGAGAGACCGAAACTTGGAATTAGAGATACCCTCAGATGAAGGACTTTGTTTTCTCCGCTTGTACTGCCTTTGTAAATAGTCCTACTGAATATTTTTTTATTTTACTGTTATTGATGATAATAAAATGCTACTTGCGAATGTTACAACTACTCCTGGTCTTCCTATGCTTCCTGACCTGTGCCTCGACGACAAACACTGACACTGTGCTAGTGTGCTTAAGCACTTCAGGGAATTAAGGCTGACTGGAGTGGGGGAACTCTTAGCTCATGAAAAAAACACTGCCCTGGAACCCCTGCATAAAAAGGGACATGAAGAGGGAAATGAATAACTCCTAGGAAAAAATGCTGCTCCTAGAAACCCGGTAAAAGGGAGAAAGACAACATACTAGCCCATTTTCATGATGAAATGAGAGCCCTCCATTCCTGGCTAGAAAAACACAAACACACCACAAAGGGAAAGGGGGAAAATGCACTGGTAGATACTGGCAGAAGGGAGAGGAACTCATGCTAATAACAGCCCCACTAACTGGCTGACACCCCCCAAACAAATTAAAAAATTACTTATCTGGGGCACCAGGCTAGATATTTTACTGCTTGCCACCTACCAGAGAATACACACCCTACAAGGCAATGGTCTCCATCAAGGCACTGTAGGCACTGGAAATGAAAGTTAGCTAGCAGGTTATTTAATTTGAAAGCCTTAGCTTAACAGGCACGATTTCTAAATGTAGGGTACTTCCTGTCACCAGAGAGCCCCAACATGCCCCAGAGTTGCACAATCCTAACAAAAACAACAAAACAGTATTTAAATTGAACACTTCCAGGGGGTTCTGTCTATGCTGCTACCTCTACAGTGGTAAAGGTGGAATGTACCACATCCCTAGGGTCTGTGCTGAGGTCACAGTTTTGGAGCTGTATCACTATCCCAGTGGGGGTACACATTACTCATATGTATTAACTACTTTACCCATTGACAACTTGGAGCGATACAGAAAATATGTTTATATGCTATGAATTCTATTTTTAGTGTATCTACTGGAAGAATTGCACTGCAGTTAACACTATGCATCATTCCCAGTTCAGTTTTGTTCTCTAACAAGCAGCACTTAAAATGTGAATTAAAAAAGGAAGGAAGAAAATCTAAATGTAAATATAAAAGTCAGCTTGTGTTTCAAAAAAGGCTTGGTAACACAGCAGATGTGAGTTATGAATCTCACCCAGGCATTTCTGCTACAGAAACAGCTCTTCACTACTGCCATATGTATACGGGAGGGTGTGGCCTAAAAACTACAAATACCTGTCAAAATACCAGTACTGTATCACCAAGGCATTGCAGTATACAAACCTAGAAACTGAAGTAAACACTGAGCTATGGTCTTAAAGAATAGGATCCTGAAAGCTTTATTACTCAACTTTTAGGCTCAAATCAGAGATCAATGTAATGGAAATCGACTAAACATGTAACAAAGGTAATCAAAGTCCAAATGGTATTAAGAGACGCTGCAGCTGCCCCAAGCAGAAGCGACCCGCTGGAAATGAGATGTAGCGTCATAGCTAGGTTATCAGGCATAGTAAATAAATTGCTTATAAGGCACTTCATGCCGGCCCGTGGCGCTCAGGTTGGGCAGGCGCTTGATGCCACACTGCGCCATGCCAGTGACCCGGTTCGGAATGAGCCCGGACGCTGGGGTTGGGGGAGAGGACTGAGCATCTGAGGACAGCTCTTTCCGGGGACATAAGCTTGGTGCTTGACCGATTCTGGCAGAAGCTGGAGGCATAGCAGACACATGAGCATACAGAGTGGTTGGGAAGAGGTGGACGCCAGCGGAGACGCCTGACATCGGGGTGTAGCCACTCCCCTAAGAACATCGGAGAAACACCCACGGCACTCCCGGGTAGACAGAGCACCAAGCCCCGATCCCCAACACCCCTACCTGCCCCGGTGACCGGCGTCCTGACAAGACTCAGGAATTCGGGGTGCTTGTCCTCCCACCTCGTCCCTGCCTGAGGGGTAAGCCAAGGCTATGTGGAGGACGGACCGCCACAGGTAGGAGGTGGGGACTTGAACAGCCATAGGCATCTCCCGAAGGGAGTGGAGTGCCATGGGAAGGGAGAAGTACAAACAGAAAGTAAAAAAAAAACCAAGCACTTCACCAGGGTTTACAAGGGGGATTCAGGTCAGAAGAATAACAAGAGGTTCATTGAGATCTCCCACCACAGCAGTAGTTCGTATTAAAATTCTGTTGGATCAATTTATCAATTTGATTCTTGAAGATCGATTTGGACTTTGGGATACAGTGTATGAAAAGTACTACATAAATGTAAAGTCTAAATTCAACAGTCCAGGCACTACTGGTATTTAATCAAAGTACATTTGATACTGAGAGGTGTCGAAGCTCAAATGGCCAGAAACGAACTACATGTAAAATGCGAGCTGGCAAAAGCTAACAATGACTGTTTACTAATGAGAGGATTTGTATTTCAGCAGAACTATTTGTTGTTTAAAATAGTGAGGCATGCTATAGGTTATTCAAAATTGTAAAGTATGTGTTTGCCTCAAAACATGCCCAATCTTTGCTTGATTGGTTTTTTTCTCCTACTGAAACAAACAGTAAACAGATGCTGATGCCAGAGTGATATGTCTGATCTCCTCAAGGAAAAGGGAAATTGTTTAATCAGGAAAGGCACACTAAGCTGAAGCTTGTTTCAGGTGTGACCTGGGAGGCGCAGGGAAGTTAAGCACTTGCTCAGGATCACACAGTATGCAAGTGGAGGCTGTGGGATTCAAACCCAGGTCACCAGGCTTGCATCTCACAGCCCTAAACCACAGCACTATACTGCCTCCTCAAGGAGATCAACAGGTGAGCTGCAGCCCTTAACAGTCAGCACCTTGGATTCCAGGGTCAACCTTTTACCTAGGACTCCTCCCAAATTGCTGTCAACCCTTTCTACCACAAGCAAGTCCCACGCACGATGGACAGCCTGTTTTGCTTCTGCTCACTGGCAGCATAGAACCAAATACCGTATGACTTTTCTCATAGTGATGGGAAAGAGGTAAAGTAATTTAAAGGGGAATCATCAGCACTAAGAGCCCCACACCCACGTGTAGGGCTGGTCTCAGTTTGCAGTGTGTGTGCAAAACGCTTCCTGCTTACTGCAGCACAGTACACTGTACGGGCTGGAGTTACTGGACTTCTCATACTCTTACACTTCTGGTGCCCCAGTGCCCCCTCTCCCAGTTGTTCAGCCTCTCCCTTTTATGTAGGCTATCCCCATGTGCCTATATTATCCATGCTTGAAACGGTCACTGAAATGGCTTCTACCATAAGCTATTGTGACTATTTCAAGTGTGCACTGCCCTCTGCGTGAAAAAAATACCTCCACCCACGTCCGCTGATTAATGTGTTTTCGTTCCTCATGAATAGATCCCTGCGGTCTACCCTGCCAATACGCCTCTTGAACTGGTAGTTCTCAGTCATATCTCCCCCCTTCCTTCTGGCCTTGAGAAAGAACATGCTTAGGTTCTCCAGCCTCTCCTCATATGTTCTCTTCTGCCCTGTGTCACTTTCATAGCACTCCTCTGAACTCCCTCCAAGCAGTCCCTGCCCTTCCTGAAGTGAGGACTCAGAACTGGGCACAGTACTCCAGATGCAGTCTAACCATAGAACTATAGAGGAGCAGTATCACTGCTTTCCTGCTGCTGGTGAATGCCCTACCTATATGTCCCAGCATTCCGCTTGCCTTACCATATGCCTTGTGGCACTGAGCTAAGGATGACTTAAGGTTATCACTGATGACTCCCAGGTCCCTTTCTTCAGTAGTCTCAACCACCATCACTCCCCACAGGTAACAGACAGTTCTAGGATATATCCTACCAATATACATAACCTTACATTTCTTGCCATTCCCTTTATTGAGCTGACTGTAATTATACACAGCCTGAAGTATCAGACCAAGCACACAGTATCATCGATAAGAAAATCGGGGGGACTGAATAGGAACAGGAGATGACTAAATTGGTATTGCACTCTGTTAAACACGTTACTGTGCAGACTGCACCACAGCCGGCTCACACACTAAAAGGTAACCTTAAATTATTAAAATACATACAGTTACAGACATAACCACAATAGGCAGTAAAACTATCACTTGAAACTGCTACATAATGGCAAATGGGTTCCTGTAATCCAGCCAAAAAAATTAACTTTTTTTAAATGCTAAGATGTAATACCAAACATAAGACTCCTGTAATAAACACGCTTTGATTGTCTCTGAGCAGTGCTGACACTTCCTGCTTGAAAGAGGTAAGATTTGGCTCATGCATTCAAGCTCGAATTCCTGTAGCTGCTGTTAGTTTAGTCTATGATTACATCTAATTTTAAAACTACAATGGTCAATTCTCCAATCACATTCCCCAAATGCCCAATCCCATCCCAAGCCCAAACTCATTTTCCTTTTGCACAAATGACAGGTAGTTCACCCCCAGAACAATGCTACAACCCACCCCAACCCCTATATTCCTCACTGTTGTCCAATCCTATGTTTAATAGCATCTTAGGTATGGGTAGAGAGTAAGACTGGATGGGGAATGCAGAAAAGTGTCACTGTTTAAGAAAAGAAACAAGGTATGGGAACTGGGGGCAGGGGCTGAAGTGGGTTGTGGGATTGTTCAGGAGCTTGGAATAGCACTGATTTTAATAAACACGACAGGAGACATGGGAATCAGGAATAATACGCTATCAGCAGATTGGGGGATGCGGCTAGGTAGTGAGTTTTTATATCAAACTGAAAAATGGGTCTGGGGGTAGAATTGAACAGTGGGAGGAGAATTTAACTTAAGAAAACACACCAAGACATGGGATTAGACGGAGGATGAGGTCAGGATTGGCAGTGTGGTGGAGGGAAGATGCAGGAGGATGATGAACATCCCTCTACCCTATTTTTGTCCTTCACATGGGGAAATGGATTTTGAGGTGTGACTGAACAGTGGAGAGACGCATGTGGTGGAATGCCAGTCATTTGTGCAAAACAGGAAGATGAGACTTGAAGTGGGAATGAGACTGAGCAGTGGAGGAATGCAAGTGGGGAACTGATCTACTTAATACAATCGTAAGAAGCAGGGAGAGGGGAAGGCTCAGCACTGCTCAAATATTCAAACTGATCAGTAAAAGTTTACTTTAGCATTAGGAAGGTTAAAGTAATCTCTTCGCTTGTATTAAACATTTAGAAAGTTAATATTGTTTGTTAGGATTTCTGCTTCAAGGATCACAAAAGAGCAACGAGGACAGCAGTCTAGTATCCCAATAGATATTTCAGTAGCACTGCACTACTTTGAATTTCAAACCTGTTAAGCATCTCAAACATACCCGTAATATGGCAAGTCATGGCACTTGTGTAGGTAATCTCTCAAATGCTTCTTTAGAGCCTCAGACTCTTCACAGGCACTCTCATCTGTCACTTCCCTATAAGCACTGAGCAGCTCTTCCTCATTGGTGGGGTGCTTTGGTCCTCGACTTCTAAATGCGGAGAGAAAACCACCGTGCCCCTTCTTGCAGAGATGAGCAGGAAAGAAGGAGTCCAACTTCTCCCTAAGGTGGTGAGGGGAAAAGATCATTAAGTATATTCAATAATAAGAGACAGTTTAACAATATCTTTGTAAACGTTTATTTTCTTGCTAACTTAGTACGTGGGGAAATTAAAAAACGAGTGATAAGACTAATCAAGGCTGTTTGTGTTCGTCACTATAGACACTTATGTTAATATTACTGTGATAAGTACTCAACACAACCCATACAGCCCTTTCTCACATGTACAGCAAAGATATGGGAAACTGATGAAAGTAATAAAACAAATGAATGCTGTCTTTAATCATAGGGATATGAGGATGGAGCAGCATGGACCAGGGAAAAGCAGACATGACCACAAGGGAGCACCACTGCCAGTGGATACCAGCAACTGGTACCAGTTTCTGGATGGCCAGGTTGAGGGGCTGAAGGGTAATATGGGCTGGTGGAGGCCAACCTCGCACCAAGACATCCAATCTGCCAAAGAGGAGGACGGACAATGCTGGGAAGAGGGGTAGGAATGTTCTAGCCAATGAAGACTCGACTGCTAGGGTAGAGGGTGAAGTGAAGGGGGGCACTGATACACCAGGATAGTAAATCAGCTGAGGTGGTTACCCTACCTGAAGTGCAAGCTAAGCAAGTGCTATGCAGAGCCAAGCAATGCAGCTAGGGAAGGAGCAGACTGTCATTGACCGTACTGGCATGAACAACTTTGGAAGAAGCACAAGTTCTGTGGACATAAGAAGATCATTCTTGGACCTAGGGATGTTACTGAAGAGTAAGGTATTCAGGGTGATCTCTTCTGAGAGCCTCTCAGTTCTTAGGGGTAGCCAAGAGTGGCAGCAGACCATTAGGAATGCTGATGCTTTGCTAAGGGTCTGTTTAAAGAGTGCTGATTTACTTTTTCTGGCCAAATGGAGGGCCTTCTGTGGAAAGAACATCTTTACACCCAGGAGGGGCTGCACCTGTGCCCACAGGAACTGAAGATACTGGCCAGGAGGCTAGATATGGTAGAAGGAGAGATTTAAACTAGAGAATAGGGGACGGGGCTGATGTAGGAATCACCACAGGCAGAAGACAGATATAGGGGATTTTCAAAGGAAGCACACAAGAAAAGCTGAGCACAAAGTAGAAAGACTACTGGGGGAAGATTGAGGAAGCATGCAGGGGTGACTATACTCCATTACGTGCAGGCCAACAGGAGGAAGACGAGGAGAAAATCAGAGGGTTAGTGTGACAGAGTCCATCTGGGATGAGCTAGAAGAAAAGGGAGGCAAGATGGCCATGCTGAGGGTGTGCTACAGGCTGCCACATATCACAGTGAAGCATGATGCCTAGCTGGTTGGGAAAATGATTAAAGTGTAGTGCCCCAGATTCTGGTGCCCTCCAAATATGGGCAGCCAGGTGCCTTGGGGCTGGGGTGACAGGAAGGTGCCCCAGGGTGTAGGAGGCCCCTGGCCAGGTACCCCCAAAAAAAAATAAAAGTGAGGCCACAGCAGGCTCCATTTAAAAAAAATAAAAAAGTTTCCTGCCTGCAGCTTCTGATGGAATCTCCCCCACTGCCTTGCGCCAGGCACCTGCTCTCGTGGGCCCGGCTGAGAGGGCATGCAGGCAGGGATAGGCTCGTGAGGATTCCGAGATGGAATCCTCAGCCAGTCTGAACAGCAGTAGCTGTGCAGTCTGTTAGTGAGTGGAAGAAGCAGCAAGAGCTTGAGGGAGCGCTAGGCCAGCTGGGGCTTAGCAAAATGGGAAGAGACTCACCTGATGTTCTGTGGTCCCTCCCGATGTCCCGACCGGTCCTCAGCCGATCGCTCCCTCCTCTGAAATTGGCGGCTTCACTCTGTCGGGGTCAGTTCCCGGTCCTGCAGCGGTGGCAAAGTGTGTCGGGAGGGGTGGCAGGTCCTGGCCATCCCCTCCATCAGTGGTCAACTGCAGTGTGGTTCCGTGGGAGGGGTGGCAGCTGTAATCTAAGGCCAGCCCCTCTACCCAACAGCCCAGTGAAGGTTCGTCAGGAGGGGCAGCAGCTCCAGGCTGTCCCATCCATTCGCAGCTCCAGCAGCAGAAGTTCTCTTGGAAGGCTGGTGGCAGCAACGTTAGGCTGGCCCCTCCATGCTCAAACCCATCAGTTTCCGGAGGTTTGTCGGAAGGGGCTGCAGCTCCAAGCTGTCCCCTCCATTGCCCGCAACCCCGCAGATCGAGGAAGCCGGTGGGAGGAAGTGGGTCTAGGCCTCTCCAGCAGCATGTCCTGGTCCCGAGATGAGGGGGTAGGAGAGGTGGCGGCAGCACCACGTTCGTGCAGGCCGCTGAAAAGAAGAAAATGTTTTTTATTCTAAAATAAACTGCGGGCGCTTTTAGGCGCCGGCCAAGACAGTGACTGTGGGGCAAAGGTCAATGCCCCAGAAGGAAGTACCACCCTCAGGGAGGGTCAAAAGAAGGGCTCCCTTGAGCCAGTGAAATGTGGGGGCCGGCAAGGCCCGAGCAAAAGACTGCACATGGAGCGGAGCTATAGGAAAGCCCCATAGACAGTGAGAGAAGGGGGCTGGGATGTTGCAGCATGATTGACTGCCTGTATGAACAGTAGCCTTAAAGGAGCGATGACAGTCCCAGCAGAGTTAAAGTGGCAATGACTGGGCCTTCCAGTCTAAAACAGGCCTGGGAACTGTACAAATAAATGGTAACCATTATCAGATGCCTTTGGATAAAATGTTATGTGGCTTGTGCTAAATTTAAAGGGGCAAGGCATGCGCAAGGCTCCATTAAGCCAGGAACTTTAACCAATTAATGGTTTACAGAAATGTGGATTAATGCCTGCCAGCTGACATTGGTCACCAAAAGACAATGCCACTGTGATTTACCTTTGTTTATATTTTCTAAACTGTGTTGTGTGTATTTAGAGTGTCTTAGTACTGACTGCTAAAATTAAAAGACACAGATACAGATATTAAATAAAAATGTTTATTATTCCGACACCCTCTACTTTGCGTGTGGTCCCAGGTGCCCGACCCTGTTTTCCCTGACCAGTTGTCATGTCTCTGTTTGTCCCACTGTCCTGGCAGTCCACTCTGGAACTGTGGCTGGGTGACCCCGAGTCCCAGCAGTCCAAGCTGGGGCTGTGGCTGGGTTGAAATGTGGCAGACTTTTTCCTGGAGGGGTGTCATTTCTGGTGGTCTTTAGAGACCTTTGTGCCGATGGTCAACACCGCCTTGGAACAGTTCTGGCCTGCGTCCTGTTGTATGTTTTCCTCTGCCCCAGGCAGCTAGTTCCCTGCCTTGCTTCTCTCCTTTCCCCTGTAAAGACACAAGGGTGGCTGGCGAGGTATTTACAACTGATTTATCGATATAAGTAAAGTTATAAATTTAGTACTATTCTAGTTGTAGAGTTTTGGAGTGTAGATATTTAGAATGATATTATTGTACAGTTGGGTTTAATAAACTTTTACACTGTTTCTTGCATTCGAGCCAGCTTCATGCCTCTCCTTGTGTTCCCAGTAGTGGTATCTGAACTTGGGTCCCCTTTCCTGAATTTCCCTGACACCCGCTAGCTGGCGTCCACACAAAAATCCACCTCCAGGTGGTTGGCATAGTCAGATGACCTTGTGCTTTCCCATTTCCAAGTTGTAGCTGGTGGGGTGAACCTGTCCCCACCCGACCAGGCCATTTTGAGAGCGGCCAGCATCAGGAGCAGAACCCCTTTACCATTACAAAAGTCACCAAATGAGATGCAGTAGTGATCCTGGGGAACTTTAATCTCTTGTGCATAGATTGCCATCTTGAGAGGGCTAAGACCCAATTCCTGTACCCCTTCAGGGACTGTTTTCTAAAGCAGCATGCCCAACAGGGGACTATGTTTGATGTTACCCCTGCCCTTGTTCTCAACAGTGGGGACTGGGTCATCTCCAGTGTAAAAGCTAAGGAACCAATGGGAGAAGGGTAACCTTACTGGTAACAGAAAAAAACTAGCTGGACTAGCCATTATGACCAGAAACTTCAGAAGGACAAACTTTGCCAAGATGAAGGATCTTGTATTCAAGGGTCAAGGTTCTGGTGTGGCTGCATAAGGCTGATAATGCAGGGTAAAAAACATAAAAAACATAGAAACACAGATTTCATGGTACATGTGTTGTTCATTAAACAAAGTGCTTGAAGCAGCTGCAGAGGTCTGCATTTCTGTCAGCAGTAAGGGAAAAAGAGCAAAGCAGTGGCCCAGTGGCTCAATAAGGACTTTAAGGCACCAGATTCTGAACAAAAAGAAGGTCTGGGACTGCTGAAAAGAAGGGAAAGGGGAAACTGTTTAACCAGGAAAGGCACACCAAGCTGAAGCCTGTTTCTAGGTGCGTCCTGGGAGCACAAGGAAGTTAAGTGACTTGCCCAGGGTCACACAGTATGCAAGTGGGGGCTGATGGGATTCAAACCCTGGTCTCCAGGTTTGCAGATCAGTGCCCTAAACCACAGCGCTCTACTGCCTCCTAGAAGAGACCGGTTGCTTCCATGACAGAGAGGAGACACAGTAGCACTGAGGGACTACAAAACTATAATTACAGCGAAGGACAGCTAGAAGTCATCATACCAGCAGGAGCTGCAGACAACACCAAAGCCTTTTCTTTTCTTTACTTTTCATAAATGAGAGGAGGAAGGTGAAGGTGGGGACTTGGGACCTTGCAAAGAAGGGTAGAAACCTGTGAGGCAGCCAGAGGTGATGGCTGAAATGCTTACTAAATTCTTCACTTTAGTGCTCTCCGAAGAGCCACTAGCGGGGTGAGAGGGTTCACTGGGAGGGACCACAGCATCAGGGGCAGCCACGATGTAGCCAGTGACATCATGCTTTCCCTGGTAGCTGACTGCCTGAAAAATATCAAGTTAGGTAAGCCCCAAGAGGCGCATGAGATACACCCCAGAATTATATCATAGGAAAGCTAAAGGAACAGCTGGCAGTGACACCTGAAATAATCCTTCAGGAGTCTGTATGGATAGGTGAGGTGACAGAGGATTGGAAAGCGGCTAATGTAATTTCCATATTCAAGAAAGGGCAAAGCTGGACTCAGGCCACTACAGGCCGTCAGCCTGACATCAGTGCTGGGTAAAGTCCTGGAGACTATTATCAAAACAGAACAGAGTACTTGGCCAAGGCCAAGTTCTTGCCCTTCTTTAGCATGCCTGTATGGCGGATTATGCCAAACCATCCCGATCACCTTGAGGGATGCCCAGGGAGGTAAACAGGGGCAGAGCTGTGGATGCATTCTATCTAGACTTCAGGAGGCCCTTTGATACTGTGGTGCATGACATGCTGCTGGGCAAAGTCAACCACTGTGGTGATCCTCTCATTGTATACTGTAGGTCACTGGTGCAACCACACCTGGAATACTGTGTAAGGTACTGAAGTCAACAAGCCTGAGAAGAGACTGCAACAAGATGGAAGCAATACAGCACAAGGTAATCAAGATGGCTCATGGACTAGGGGACAAGACATACGAGGAGAGTCTGCAGGACTTGAACATGTACACACACATACCTTTTTTTTAAGTGCACCTTATTGAAGATTCAAAAATAACACAATACGGAGACCATAACAGGACATATAACACAACAAAACATATACTTCCCACAGATGAGTATAAGATCACAAAACCAGAATAAGTAATACATCTGTCACACAAAAAGGAAACATTTACAATCCCTCAGCACACTGCGTACAATCCACTACAGTCAGAAGTGCATCCAAGGTGTCCCACCAGTTGTGAAAGGGCTGCATCCTATGGTTCAGGAAGGCTGTAATTTTCTCTAGTCATAAGACTAACAGCATTTCTCTGTGCCACTCCAGTAGCGTGGGCATCTCCTAATCTAGCCAACGACATAAAATAACCTTCTTGACCACCATAGCTATCAGGGTAAAGTGAAATTTCCTGTGGCCCATCAATGGCCGGAGATTAATGCTCAACAGGCACCATTCTCCTGTAAAAGTCCACTCTAAGCCCAGCTCTGAGTCTAAAACAGTTTGCACGGCTTGCTATAATGGCTGTGTCTTAGAGGGCACAAAGGTCAAAACACGAATGAAACAACAGCGTGGTTGAATACTGCATAAAAAGCAGCAAAGGAAAAAAAATGTGATGAATGACAGTGCTTGGAAAAAATAGCAAGTGCTACCACTAATGAAATATTTAAAAAAAAACGGACTTTTTAGGTTATAGCTACAGGGATAGCACTAAAGTGTACCTGCGCTATAGTATCCCTTTAGCTGTTTTTTTTTTGCCATGCTATTTTTACAGCGCAGTTTTTGCTGCACTATTCTTACCGTGCTGTATTGACCCAGTACTATCTTAGAGCACTTCCAAAGAATATGCAGTAAGATGCCCTCACCATCTCCTCATCTAGAGCAGATGGAAGAATTTATGAGGCCCCAACTGTGCCATATCTTGGGGATGTGATACATATTTTGCAGTACTTTGAATTGCATAAGTACTTTGAATTGTATAAGAGAGTAACTATCTAATTGAATGTGTTTATGAGTGTTCACCCAAACTTCAGCCTATTGAGTCGGCCTCCAGCCTAAGGCTGTAAGCCGGTACTCTGAGGTGTAGCCACATCTGTAAGGGATCGAGTGTCAGAGGGAACAGTATATGCCCAAGATAGCACGTCTTTGAAAGGCTAGCTCTCCCAGGGATTACTGAGTTACAGGTAGTTTGGGGAGCTCCAGTAGCCTACCCAGCTCCCCAGTAAGCATACGTCATGTTTGTAAAAATGGAAAAACATCTTGCCTATCAGCCCTGTATTGTTGCTGAAAATGTTGAAACTTTATCCAAGCACCACCAGAGATAAAATGTTTGACATGTCTGATGCTCATATCTATCCAGTTCTATCTGTAGACCATTCTACCACCTATTTTAAAATTTGGGTTGTGCCAAATTGGCTGGCCAGAAGTTCACCCTGGGGAATATTTAGAACCCGGTTTAATGGTTTAGGAGACACCAATTGGTGACTGAGCAATACTTTGGGCAATTTGGCTCTGAGAGTGTGCAAAAAGCCTCAAGGCTGATGCCCTGGGTTGCACAGAGATGCTGCTCAACAGTAACCCATTGGGGTGTAATGACCTCTCTGGGTCAGCTAGCGTACCACCAGAAATGCGCTCCCAGAGCAGCGAATTTAGTACATAAATAAATATGGTAACTTGAGGTCCTCTGTCAACTTATCTGCTGACAGTTTCAAATAAGCTCCTCTAGGCTCCCTCCTGCCATAAGAAGGTAGACAGCATAGAATGTAACTGACAGAACCACTTTGTGGAGAAGCTTCTGGATGTGGTGTGGCTTCTGACACAGAATGACACCAGATGCAACTAGTCCAGATGGTGTCTGACACTAAATATAGTGGAGGCTTAGGTGAGGAAGCATGAGATAAGGTACCAGCCTGATAGCCCACTGTTGCTGTTAGCCAGAGGCATGTCACTGGCTAATCTTTCAAACGTAGTCAGTTATGCCTCAATATCATCCAAGGAGACCAGCTTTGTCATTTTAATGTCTTTCAAATAACCTGGGTTTTACTGATCTGTGGGGACTGTACCATTTCCTCCATCTTTAGTAGACTGCAAGGCACACAGCCATAGTTGCATGTCTTGTTTCCTCTGTGCCTCTAAATACTGCATGTCTTCTTTGCTTTGTTTTTCTTTTAAACTTACTTTATTTATAAATGTTTATGTATCAACAGACATACAAAAACATATCAATACATTAATCGAACACTATGTACAAAACTTGACAGTATACTGCTTGCTTCTAACGTATATCCTTATGCATAAATAGATATCTTAGTCAATTTCGAGGGCACATAGCTGGGGTAAAAAGAAAAAAAGAGAGGATGACTAATAATTTATTTCAGGGGGATTAAGCTAAACAGTCCAAAACTAATCCTAGGGGACAAAATCAGGTCTCAACAATGAAATATACAGTACCCATCTTCTCCAAGTTATTTCAAACTTGCCTGTTTCTTATTTACAATTGCTGTCAGAGATTCCATCCTGTAAATGGACAACATTATATCCTGTCATTGTGTTATGGTTATAGGATCCTGGGTCGGCCATTTTTCTGTGATAGCTTTTTGAGCTGCAAAGGTACAGATCCTGAACAGTCATTCTGAGTTTGGGTCCCTGCACTCAGGAGGAAACTCATAGAAAAAAATAAACTGGGGGAAATGATCAAGCACTGGGTGAAAATATTCCTCAGTGCTTCTTGCAGGGCCTGAAAATAGTGTTCCAGCCTAGGACAGTGCCACATATGGGCTAGGGCTGCCGGGGAATGGCAACATCCTTGCCGACAAGCAGCAGACCTGATGGGCTGGATTTTAGGCGTCCTAAAGTATCTAAGTGTAACTTTCCATGAAAACTCTTTCCAGCTAATGGCTTCTGTTCCCCAGTGTATGCAGTTCAGGTATCTGTCCCATGTTTCATCAAGGATTTGTGTACCTAAATCTGCCTCTCATGCTGCAAGTGAGTCCCTCTGTAAGGACATCATCGCTTTATATAGGTATGAAATTATATGCTCCAGGCTGGCTTTGCCCTCTTCAACTGCCACCAAAATGGGTATAATAATGGGCAGTGAGGCATTATCCCAAAGATCCCAGGAGAGGGAGCTAATATAATTCCGGACCTGGAAATACCTGAATCTGTCCTGTGGAAGCAGCCCATATGCTTTGTCAGTTCAGTTAAAGTGAGGAAACGGCCTCCCTTGATAAAATGTATTACCATGTGTAGTCCCGCTCTTTCCCATCTTCGGAAGCCCATGTCCATATGTGCCAGGGGAAAAGAGTCTGAGTAAGGGATGGAACCAATGAGAGGCCTCCATCGAGCCAATTTCAAATTTGACATGTATTCCCGCCACGCTTTAATACTGGTCCCTGTGTATGGGTTGGATCCTCCCCTCTGTTCCCAGATGTTATGTTGAGACAGTAAGTTTCTGTTTGATTGGAGGAGATCCTCCTCTCTCACCTCTAAGGTTTTCACCTTGCCACATACTGGTTGTGACACCAGTAGACCATCGTCCTCAGCTGGGCGTCTGATGATATAACTTCAGGTCCGGAAGAGCCAGACCTCCTTGTTTTTGGGCAGTTGGAGAACTGAGTACCTAATCCTAGGCTTCCGAGTTCCCCAAATGAATCTGGAAATTCTACGATTTAAATCCCTGTAAAACTCCTTCGGTATTGTTATAGGTAAAGTCTGTGCCAGATACAAAAATCTTGGGAGCAGCACCATCCTAACTGCCTCCACCCGTTGGACAAGTGGAATAGGTATTAAAGCCCAGCCCTCCAAATCTCTTCTCAAGCTTTCCAATAATGGAGAAAAGTTAGTCTGAAATAGCTGGGTACTGCAATGGGTTAACTGTACCCCCAAGTATTTCAGTCTCTGGAGATTCCATTTAAATGGAAATTTCATCCTAATCCTCTCTGAGGGGCTGTAATTTAACTGCAAGACCTCTGTTTTGTCGGGATTCATTTTATAGCCAGCTAAGGCCCCAAATTCCCTCAATGCCACCCACAGCGGCTTCAGGGACTCCTCCGGATTTGTTATATAGATGAGCAGGTCATCTGCATATAACGCCAGTTCTTGCACATGCACGGGATCTTTTTCCCGGCTGCTACTGCCCATGCGTGGTAACATTAGTGCCAATGGCATGGTCTAGAGACCAAGGTGGGCGACAAAAATATATTTAAGTCGTTTAACTTGTGGGGGTTCCAGTGCTCTTCAGTGTGCATCTGCTCTCATCGGGTCCATCACTGGAAATCCAAACACATACACACTTGAGAAAAGAACAGGTAACAGGACTGAGACATACAAGCAACTGCAACAGATAAATAGGGTGGACGCCAAAGAACCTTTCTCCTTGAGTTCAAATATAAGGAAGAGAGGAAACTCGCACTCGGAGGGGGAAGATTCAAAAGGGATGTCCGTACGCAATTTTTCATTCATAGAAAGGGTGGTAGGCAAGTGGAATAAGCTGCCGGAGGAAGTGATACAGGCCAAATTAGTGAACAACTTTAAGCAGGGATGGGACAGACATATGGGGTTAGTTAGAAGGTGTGAGTGGGGGAGGCATGGCCACTAGGGCCAGTGCAGAGTAGTTAGGTAGGGTGGAAGACCAGAACAAGCTGGGTCATTATCAGTCTGACTCCTTGAACCTCCAATTCAAAGAAGCCAAATGCAAACTACTACACTTGGGAGGAAACAGAGGTAGAACCAGTCTCTGAAGAAAAGGTGCTCACGGTCCTGAAATTCCGAAGGTGGATAAAGCACCTGGTCCTGACGGGCTGCACCCTACGATGCTGAAGGAGATGGGCAAGCACCAGCATCTGTTCAACTGTTCCCAGGAGACACGGGTGATTCCAGCAAACTGGAGGGTAGCTATGTACTACCGCTTCACAAGACCCGGAAATTAGACTGAACCATCATTAAGGAACACAGAGTGAATTCTTGGAAGTGAATGGGTTGCAGGACAGACAGCAGCACGGTCAGACTAATCTGATGGACTCTGACTGGGTCACAAAGGCGGTGAATGAGGACTAAGCAATGGATGTGTTGTTCTTTGGCTTTAGCAAGGCCTTTTATTCTGTTCCACACAGAAGGCTAACAAACAGCTGGGTGACCTGGAAATAGAGGACAAATAGACCAAGTTGATAGGGAAAAGCAAGTTACTTACTGTAGCTACAGACCTTCAAGACTATCTTCTCCATAGACAACCACTCAATGGATCCTGCAGGAGTAAAGCTTTCAGTAAAGGTGCAGGCCAATGGTGCTAGCACTGGCACATGTGCAACACTGCATACAGCATCAAAAAAACACTAACCATGCCCTAACTCAGTGACACAGCATTGGGGGATTTTAAAACAAGGGTCAAATTAGACCTGCTGGTACAAAAACAGTGGGACACAATGAGAAGTGACTGGGTCAAAAACTAATTGAAAGTACAACTCTTATCAGAACAGTAGCTGCAAGTCAGAAAAAAATAATTTTGTCGTTACTTTTCCATTTTCAGTTACTGATGCAGGCCGAGGTGCACTGCTGAGGGCCCACTGTCAAGTGGAAGGTGGGTCATTTCTGGGCAGGCTGCAACTTTTCCTTTTTGCAGGGTAGTGCAATCCCTGCCCCAACAACTTCATCATGTTAGTTAGCAAAGAGAGTGAAAACATGCGGCATACACACATGCTTGCAGTAGGACAAAGAAAAATTATATAGTGAAAAGAAAAACTGGATATTAATGACTACAATATAAAAGAAAGGAAAGGAAGAGCCTCCCTCCCTAGGATGCTACCCCCTCAAGGGCAGAAAGGTTGTGCACAAAAAACCTATAGGAAGTCCAGAGCCAGTGCTAGGATCCACATCCCTAAACGACGGAGGAACAACAAAAAAGACAGTAACTCTAGATAGCTTTTCTCTTTAACAATGTCAAGCAAAACATCCTGCGCCTGGGGCACACAAAAATATCCTGTGCCTGGGGCACACAGTAGCTGTCTAATAATGCCAGGGACAAACTGTGAATGCCAAGTACCAAAGCAGACAGAGTGGAAAACATATTTCTCTTGGAACAGTGGATATCTAGATTCTGGACAGCAGAAGTTAGCAGAATTAAGAAATTCCAGTGCATCCATATCCACATGATATGAAGGAATTATGGGAGAAAAACAGCAAGAGATTCTGCTGAGACTGTAGCCCTGGTGAAGAGGGAAAAAAGTCTGGATGCTGGGTCTCTGCAGCGGCTATACCTCGGGTAATAAAAAGACCAATTAGAAAAAAAAAACAGGGTTGGTGGAAAAAAGGGTGTTGTGTCCAGTGCCCATAGCAAGCTAGGCACACATTTTCTGACTCTGTAGATGGTATTTATCTAGAATAACCACATAGAAAATCTAACTGTGCCTAAATGAGGACATGTGAGATATCTAGCGGTTATTCACCTGAAACCACATTTCTACTACTAGCATTAAAATCCTATCCACATTTAGGCAACATCCACTAGGTGTAGCTCAGTTCAAGCTTAAATCCTCCCAGCACCCGTGGTATCATCCTTCAACCCTGCCCCATTTGACGTCAGATATGCATGCTGGAGGCAGTAATCTGAGCAAGTCTTGCCGGGGAGGTCAGGGTGGTGATGTAGTTGTGAACTGAATGCTAGTAGTACAAAGAACAGTTACTTACTGTAACAGCAGATCTTCGGATAAATCTCCTCCACTGAGCCATACCATGGAAAAGAACAGTTAGGTAAGAACTTACCATAACAGTAGATCTTCGAGAGGATCTCAGTCATTAGGTCACACCATAGGAACTTCACTGTTGGTGAAGCAGGATCCACAAGGAAGATTTTCAGCAGCACAACTGGGGCTGCCGATGTCATCGACATCCGTCGACGTCACCAACCCTATAAAGGAGTGAGCAGCCCTGCTCCCTCCTCAGTTCTTTCCCCCAGAGACAAAGAGAGCATAGGTCTAGCCTTTGGCGAGAGAGAGAGAGCGAGAGAGACAGAGCGAGAGAGAGACAGGTGCCCAGATCTATATGAAAGGCTGGATACACCAGACAGCCAGTTACTAGACAAGAGCCTCAAGAAGGATGATGGTGGGAGGAAAAGCAGACCTGATGACTGAGATCATCTCGAAGATACAGCAGTTACGTAAGAACTTTTCGTAACAGTAGATCTTCGAGAGAGGTTCCTGCAGTAGGTCTTCACATACAGGATTGCGCCACCTGGCGACAGGACTGTGCTGCAAACTTGTAGCTAGCAATCATCAGCAGGAACCCTCCCCCCCCAGCGTCAGGTGACACAACATCAGCGTGACTATAAAAAAGGCGGTCTGCCGCCCGCCCTCCAGTTCTTTTCCACCGGAGACCTAGATAAAGGGAGCGAAAAAGAAGAGTGACAAAACTCCAGGTACCCTGTGCCCTGGCGGAGCCAGAGAACTGGACAGGGAATAAGAAAAAAACAAAGGAGCTGGGGGAAAGGTGGGAGGGAAACTAGACCAACTGCAGGAACCGCTCTCGAAGATCTACTGTTATGGTAAGTTCTTACGTAACTGCTATATCTTACTTTTGAGAGAGGTTCCTGCAGTAGGTCTTCACATATAGGACCGAATACCAAGCAGTCTAACACAAAAGAAGGAGTCAGAGACGAGGTTTGCGGGAGGAGAAAAATGTCTGCCAACTAAAGGTCTGCTCAGGACAGAAGACCTTGCAGAACTGCAAGGCCAAGCCAGCCCTATGCCTAGAGGCAATGGCCAGACTGTAATGCTTAGTGAATGTATGGACGAAGACCAAGTGGCCGCTGCACAGATGTTCACAATGGACACATTCCTGAAAAAGGCGGTAGTAGTGGCCACCTCCTGGTGGAATGGCCTTGACTGCCTCGAAGGGTTTTCTCATACTGCTGGTAAATGTAATGGATACAATTAGCCAGCCACCTAGATAGAGTCTGTTTCGTAATAGCCTTGCCTGACATTGGAGATGAAGCTACAAAGAGCGGTTCGACATTCGAACCTCCTTAGTCCAGAGGATATACTCAAATCATCCTGTGTGCAGGAGATATCTCTGCTGGAGTGTTTGGAAGGAACACCAGCAGTTCAGCACCTGGTTAAGGGTCAACTCTGAAACTACTTTCGGAAGGAACGAAGGATTAAGCCGCAGAACCACCCTGTCTCTGTGGAAAATTAAATAAGGTTCTCTACAAACTAGAGCCTGAAGCTCAGAAACTCTTCGAGCTGAAGTGACAGCAACTAAAAAGAACATTTTCCACACTAAAAAACGCAAATCACAGCTTGCTGCCAGTTCAAAGAGGGGCAAAATAAGTTTTTCTAACATAAAGTTGAGATCCCATGGAAGAACAGGATTCAGGACTGGAGGTTTGATATGAAGGATCCCCTTCAAGAAAGTCTTAGAAACCTCTAGCTGAGCTAGGGTTTTACCCTCCACTGGGAGGTGGCAGGTCGAACTTCAGAGAGGTGGACCTTCAGGGAGGAATAGCTGAGGCCCAACTCTGACAGGTACTCTAAAACCTGGGAGGCCGAGCAAGAAAAGGATCTAGGCCTTTCACAGTGGCCCAGATAGAAAATCTCTCTCCACTTCGTGGCATAAGTGGATCTAGTGGAGAGTTTCCTGGCCTCCACTAAGACTTGAGCTACCCCTGAGGAGACCCCATAGCGAGAAATCGATAAGTCCACAGGTGCCACGCATGAAGATGGAGATGGAGAGACTTGAGGCTTGGATGAACCAGGGTGCTCTGCTCCTGAGACAGAAGGTCATGGTGGGAGAGAGGAAGAGGTACTGGGGGTTCCAGTGTCAGTTGTTGTAGCAACGGGAACCATATGTTCAGAGGCCACAGGGGGGCAATGAGGATCACGTGAGCCCCCTCTGTTTGAAACTTCAGCAGAACCTTCTGCAGAATAGGAAAGCATATAGGAACCTCCCTGTCCAAGATACAAACAGTGGGTCTCGCCAAAAAACACCATGCCCGGGATCGAGCGAGCAAAAGCTGGGTGCTGCCAAAGTTCGAGGGCCGGGTCAACGATGGCTTCAGCCACAGGAAAGGCTTCCATCAGGGTATCCCCTCTCTTAAGGATATCTGTGAGAGGGTACTCCGACTTTTTCTGGATAGGTTCCAGGGGCATCCCTGTGGTCTCAGAGATGAGGCGGAGAATGCCCTGAAAGGACGAAGGGCCTTCCTCCGTCACTAAATCACCAGCCAACTCATCATCCCGTGGATGAGAATGGAGGCCAGTGTCATCCGAATCCGAAGTATCCAGATACAGCGGTCGACTGCCCAGATCACCCTTGACCCGCCTAGGACGGTTGGGGGTGAGAGTAACAAAAAGACGTCGGGGGAGCTCGGTGTCCGGCAGAGCTTCCTTAGAAGGAGCCCCTCCCATAGGCTGCTTAGGCAGCAGTTCCACCAGAATCGGTGGAGAGACCGGTTTAGTTCGAACCGGAAGGGGTTTAGCCATCTCTGAGGGCGGGGGAACAGATTTCATCAGTTCCTGAGGAGTCGGCATAGGAGGCGAAAGCCAGCTAATAGCCCGGGTAAGAGCTGGGGTCGGCTTATACCCGGACAAAATCAGCTGCTGCCACATGAGGTCCTAGTAGCGTTGATGGAGTTTTCACTGAAGCCTCTCCTCATCTGAAAGGAATATCTGGCGCCAAGGGGCGGAGTCGATGGCTATACCAGCCGGGTGGATGGGAGAAGCCAGCTTAAAGACCTACTGGCAGATTTAAAGGGAAAAGGGACACTGCCAAGAAGTGTGGATGAACAACATATCCACGTCCCTAGAACAAACGCTTCACACTCTCAGTAGCAATTTTCTTAAGGAAGGTCTTTAAAGCCTTAAGTGTCTCCTCATGGCCTTATTAAAACCTTGGCAGATATCGCAGTTCTTAACACTGTATGCAAGCCCTAGGCAACAAACACACACATCCATGTAAATCTTAACTTTTACCCCAATGACAAAGACTGAATAATATTTTCTTTTCTTTCAATGGTGGCATAAACACTTTTTAAAATAATAAATTATGAAAAACACCAGCAAACAGTGAGTTTTGACTGCACTTCTCAAGTAAAAGGATGAGCAGTTGATGGTAGGTGAAAGAACTGAAGTGCAATGGGGCCACCCACGTTATACAGGCGATGCTGACCCACGCCGACGTACAGCCTTGGTTAGCAAAGTTTCTAGTGGTCCTAACACCAATGGCTTACAGTTCTCATGGTGTGACTCAATAGAGAGAGATGTCCTCAAAGAAGATCTTTTGCTACAGGTAAGAAATCACTATTTCTAACTACCCAGTTTACTTAAAGCAGAAGTACTAATTAACAAAAATGTCACTAATTATGGTTAGCAGTTAGGGCAAACCAAAACATCAATATATCAGATGTTCTTTTTGCTTTATTTCATTCTTGAAGCAAGAGAGGTGAGTTTGAAGTTTGTCAAGTTCCTGCTCCTACCACTCTAGCAAGACAACCCGAGTTTGGAAGTGAGCTTGGAGGTCAGAGGATCGGCTGGGGGGTCGCATCTCAGAAACTGCCCTCCTCATCCGAGGAGGGGTCGGATCTGTGCCTGGCGCCACCCCTGTCCCCTAGCGCGGCTGGGCATCAGCACGCTGAGACCACACACAAGGAAAGGCAAAGGCAGGGCAGACACCCAGCGGTTGCATACGAAAGCATACCCAGCATGGTCACTGGTGTCATTGCACACCACTTGCTCCATGCTGGGGGAGAGGGGGTGGGGAGAAACAGAAACATGCTGACTGGCAAGATGACATCGGTCTCCAGCAGGCCCTGCACCCAGCTGTCTGGCCAATGTAAGTAGAACAGATCCTGTTCCTGAGTGGGGCTTAAGGGTGCCACATCTACCGGTGAGAGCAGGATAGGTAAGCCCCAGGAGGACGCTCAATGACAGGTCTGGGGAGACCGGTGGATGGGGCCAGTCGGCATGAGGGTAAAACAGATTTGAAAAAGAAAAAAAGGTTCTTGCTCTTTGCCAAGTCCACCATCATGGATGTAAGCAGATCTGGGTGGTGCTGTGCTGCTGGCCATCAGAATAAATTGTTGGCAACATCTCAACATATATATGCATTATGAATACAGTGGGTGAAAAAGTGAGACTTTTTTTTTTTTTTTTTAATGTACTTTACTTTTTTCTGGGTCGGTGCCATCATTACTCCACCCTAGTCACGGCCCCCCTATGCCTCCACCTCCGATCATTGCCAGCGCTCCCTGGTCACCCTTGGCTTACCCCCAGAGGGGGTGCGCGAAGCCTCAAGGTCACGTATAACCAATATCTAGTTGGGGAGCTGACATCGGAGGCTAGTGGAGACCCCAGGGGGAGGGTATCACGGAGATGGACCGGCCCAGTTATTTTTTCTTCCCTTTGTGCACGAGGGGCGGGGACGTGCAATGATGACCAGCGTCTGCCCCGCCCCTGAAAAGTCCAGGCGCCAGTATTGCTAGCGGCTACCCCAGCCTCCGCTGGGTGTCGCCAGACATCGAACATTCGCCCCTCCCTCCCCCCGGAGAAGGAGAGCCGTCCAACAACACTCCATCCTTCTCCCCCCGGCCGGCCCTCCGATGACCCGAGTCCGTTCCCGAACCTGGGTT
Source organism: Neoceratodus forsteri (assembly GCA_016271365.2). Lineage (NCBI taxonomy): Eukaryota > Metazoa > Chordata > Ceratodontiformes > Ceratodontidae > Neoceratodus > Neoceratodus forsteri. Next base: position 367,619,309 of record CM028132.1, on the reverse strand, counting down.
GCCGGCGTCGCATGCAGAAGTCCAACCGCTGCACCGGCGGGCTGGCACGGAGGAGACTTTTAAGAGATGCTGTGGGCTGCCATCTTTATTGTAGATCCAAACCATCTTAGAAATAGCTAAATGAATTTAAAACACAAGAATCTAAGATGATCAGGAATACATTACTGCTGAAAAAAAAAAAAAAGTAGGATGACCTTTTTTGCCAACTAACTAATACTACCGATTTAACCACTCTTAGGAAGACTCTTAGCACTCCTCGGAGCAGAAAGGGCAAGGTGGGCACCCCTAGCATTACATGAAAATATACTGGAGGATTGAACCTAAACCATTTATTTCATAACAAAACAAAACCAACAAACAAAAAAAAAACAGTGGTAGGCAACTTACATTTGAGTGCAAGGTGAAGACACTGGGTGCTCACACAGTGCCCCGATGGGTTTCACGCATGTGCGCTTCTTTAGGGAGCTTACGGAATAAACAGTTTAGGCTACATTTTTGGCTGGCAGTTGTGGCTTTTTGCTGCTCTGTCGATGTTTTGTTAAAATGAGCACACCATCAGTAAAGTGCCCTTTGTTTTTACTGTGCTTCAGTCAGCAATGCATGCCACATGGCAGTTGAGGGAATTTATCTCATACCCTGCACACCAGTGTGAAAATCTCATCCACTTAAAGGAGTAAGTCCTACGAGCTGACTCCTAGGACGCTTTCAGCACTTGGACGACATCTCTTGACAGGCACAAGGCCTGGAACCTCGAGCTGCCCAGAAACTAGAACACAGGTGCAGGGACAGCAGGTCTGATGCGGGATTGTCTGCCCCACTCCCCAACCTCTTCAGCAGGTCTGGACACAGACAAAACTGCCACAGGAGCCTGCTGCTGAGACTGAGGAGATCCTGGTACCCAAACTGCTTTGGCCAGTCTGGAACTATCAGAATCACGATCACCTTGTCCCTGTGTGCTTCTAAATGCACCTTGTAGATCACAGGAAACAGATGGAAGGCATACAGAAGGCCCAAGGGCCAGAAGAAGGCAACCTCGATCAGCATTCAGCATTCCAGTCTGAGGGGGGCAGGCAAAAAATGAAAATTACGTACCTACCGTAATTCTTGATCTTCTCTTGTATCTTCACCATTCATTACTTCCTGGGTGTAAGCCGGAGGCGCGCACTGGCCACGGGGTTTTTTTTTTTAAAAGCTTTGACCAACAGCACCGCCTCCCGAGAGTGACGCCAAGGCGCGAGGGGCTGCTAGTGGCTACTCGACTCTCCTCCAACTCAGTTCTGTGAGTCGGAGAGGCAAAAAGCGAAAGCAGAGAAATAGAGATAGCGAGGCAAGATAGCCAAGGGATAGCAAAGTAAGGAAGAATGAACTGAAAAAGGAATAAGCCAATGGAGGAAGGACAGAGGAGATAAGAGTATCCCTAACTTAGGGACTGCAGGGCCTCCTTACCTGGGCGACTCTAGGAGGAGAGAGAAGGAAGGTAATGAGAAAGAAGAAGAAGAGAAGAGAGAGATGGGATGTTGAAGGGACCAGAATGCCCAACGAGCATAGTTAGCTTATAGCTCAAGGCTCGATTAACAGGGAAGCAAGAATCCCCGGAGATAGAGCTGAAGAGAAGGTTCACCGAACCCGCTAGACAGACTCAGGAGGGCATAGTCCTCATCTTCAACATGCCATGGTTCTTGATCCCCACTTCGGGCTCCTGGCTGTGGAAGGCCTTTAACTGGAGGACACCCGAGGAGGAAAGGATAAATCCCAGGCAGCATGAGAGAGCTGCTCAAGGGTTTAGAAATGGAAAATCTAAGCCTTTCAGGCGTTATAAGTATAAAGTGGGACTCAGTTGGACTTGCCAAGGCAGGCCAGAGGCTTAGGCTGGCGAGGATTGGTCATGAGTCAGCACTGCTTCTCTGTAAAACTGTCCAGGAGGACACTTGAAAGGAAAACCAATCATCAAAATCTCACAAGAAGAGCTTTGTGTTTCTCTTGTATTTCCCCTTTTTTTTTTTTTTTTTTACAGATAACTTGCAGGCTTAGGAGCATGACTTCAAATGCAAAGAATGCCTATAGCAGTCGGAGAGAGTTCCCTCAGCTTTTCCCTTTTTCCCTTTTTTTTTTTTTTTTTTAGAAAAATAAAATAGTCATACCCGTTCCTCCGCTCTGCAAGGCAAGAATTAGAGAAGGGGTTGCGATTCTAGGGCTTAACAGCTGGAAGCATGGGATTGCAGGATCAAAACTGAATAGCCAGAGCCAGGCTAAAACCCCAGAAGTATCTCGCCAGAGGAATGGCAAGAGATAGTTGTGCAGTTTGATCGCCATATGCAATTCCACGAGATGGCCCAAGAATCTTAGAGTAAATAATTTTTCTGGAAGAAATAAGGCCCCTAAAGATATAGACTTTTTTTTTGGAAAAATTAGAGTAATTCTTCCTCTTTTTTTTTTTTTTTTTAATTTTGTATTTTTTGCAGAGAGAGGAAGGAGACGGGAGGTGGAGAAGCCACAGGAAGAGGCCACTGAGGGATGGTAGGAGGTGTAAGTAATGAATGGTAGAAGATACAAGAGAAGATCAAGAATTACGGTAGGTACGTAATTTTCATATCTTCCTTGTCAATCTTCACCATTCATTACTTCCTGGGTGAGTACCAAGCCCTCTTCCCGGTGGGAGAGGCCATACCTCAGGAAAAAGACCCTCAGCCTCTGCTGGTGAGAAACAGAAGGAGAAGACCCTGGCTTATTCAGAAAGCCTAAGTGGGAGAAGAGCTAGGAGGTGCCTCCGAGGACGAGGAGACGGAGGAGCCCTGTAAAGTCTCCTAGCTCTAGAGGAGAAAAGACGGTCCCCAGAAGGCAGAGCGAATCACCCTACGCCGGGCCAGGGGTGACAACCTAGAGAGACGAAGCCATGCCGTCCGCCTGATGCAGATCGCTGTCCCCGCAAGCCTGGAAGCCACCTCATTGGCGTCGTAAGATGCCCTTGCTTGGTGTCTTGCCAGCTCCAGGCCTACCGCGGAGAGGGCAACGGCTTGTCTGGTTTGCTCCGTGTCAGGCATTGATGCCAACAGCTGGGACATCATCGACCACAAATGCCGGTTGTAGGCAGCGTGGTGAGCCTGATGAGATGCAATACAATCACTTGCACGAAGAAGAGAACACTCTTCGCCCAACGTCTAACTGGAGAGAGTCCGGATCCGTGGGCGCGTCGCGCCAGGCAGCTGTGCTTCAGAAGGAGTATCTAGGTAGACCAAACCAGAGGGGGTGGAAGGAACCTAGAGACTCTGAGGGCACAATACCTACGCTGACAGTCAGCCGGGCTGAGAAGAAGCGGCTGGGGACTGCTAGGACCGGATAGACGCCTCCTGGAAGGGGATAGCCAGGAAGGTACCACCAAATGCTGGGCACTGAATTCACCAAGGAATTCTCGCGTCTCCCATTCGATATTGTCTCTCTGAACATAGGAAATCCGAAGATCCCTCACCATCCTCGAGAGGAAACGCTGATATTCCGTGAAATCAGCATCGGAAGAAAGATGAGCAGGGGGTTCCTCTCCCTCAGAGGAGGGAGACGAGGATGATGGGGAGCTGAAATGTCCAGAGGATTCCTGCGGCGGTGGGGAGAGTCGAAAGACCTGCTCATGCATGTATCTAACATATGAGGGGAAGGCCGCCGCAGAACCCCTGAACTGCTCCCAGGATAACGGACCCATAGGACCGACATGGCCTGGGAGCGGGGTGGTGAAGACAGAGATGGGAGAGGGCACCTCCGAGGAGGCAACTGCTCTCTGCCAGGGCTCTGAACCTGGGAACGGAGCCCTAGTAGGAGGGATCCCGGACAGCAAACCAGGCCGCAGAACGGAACTCTGGGAAGCGGAGCCTGAAGAGCCCAGGGAGAACCTCCCGTGACGATGCCGGACTGCATGGATCCAGAAGGGCAGTCCGCGACGAACGCCGGAGGGCACCCTAGAATCCCTTGAGGAGGGGCGGGTTCTGCACTACGGCTCCTGGCCACCCCTGAGGTGGCCAAAGAAGACCGAGCCAGACCCCTGCCCCTCAACCCCTCGGACTCTGGAGAGGGCCCTCCCGACAGCAGCTCTACCTATCCCTAGAGGGGCAATAGCACCCTGGGGGTAGCTGTCACGCCTCCAGAGAGGGATTCCCTCCGTCACTCCCCACGCCTGCCCCCGGGCCCCGGCCACCCCAGCCGGGAACCCAGGAGACGACGGAAGGGGGACAGAGGAGGGGCCTCGCAGCGCCTGGTACCTCTAGCCACAGGGGACCCAGACCTGAAGAGTGGGGGTGCCAGGATGGGTCCACGCTCGAGTCATCGCCTCCGAGGAGGACGAGACCAGCTGGGACCTCAATGCTGGCCACCCCAGGGGTCCCTGAGGCCACAGTGCCGCCGAACGCCCCGCGGGTACCATACACGCCGCCCACCAACGCCGGCAGCAGCCAGGCCCAACTCCAAACCCCCAAGACGCCGGCAGGCCCGCACCACATGGAGGTAGGACTAGGCCCACGGGCGCCGTCGCCGGGCGGTGTCGGAGGCGCAGGCGGCACCGGCCGACGGCGCCACCATGACCATCCGCCGCCGACGGCCGAGACCAAAGCGCACCGCCAACGGCAGCCGCTGAGCGATCACCGGCACCGCAACGGCGCCGATCCAAAGCGGCGCCACCCTGATCACCGCGCCGATCCAAAATAGTGTTGAACGGCGCGCGATCGATCACCGCACCGTGAACGTGCCGGATCCGAAACGCGCAAAGGCGCGCTGAGGGTCCACCCGAGCCAGGCCCAAAAGTCGAGGGCCTCGACACGGGGGGAGCCTGCACCTCCGAGGAGGTGACTGCCGAGGCGGTGTCGGCGCCGCAGCCCCGGGAGGGACTACGACGCTCCCCCAACACCGCAGAAGGGGCCTCCTCCTTGGCAAGAAAAGATGAGGAGACCCCCTCCTCCTCGGACCGTATAGGCCCGGGAGGGGACCCGGGGGAAGGGCCTAGAGATCTTGCCCGAGAGTCCCGAGAGCGACGTCGTCCCCTGAAGGTCGGCGGGGCTTTGCCGAGCTTAAACGTGCAGATTTCGAGGACACGCGTCCATCGAGAAACAGGCGCCGCATTTAATCCATATCTGGCTGAAGGTCCCAGGCAGCAACGGCAAACGCTATGCCGTCCAAGACGGAGAAATGCCGCCACAGGAGTACTAACGTATAGGGCACGGCCTGTCTTCGAAAAGCACTTAGCACCAGAACCGGACATCACGCGAAACTAACAAGGCTAAAACACAGTAGGAAAACACACCGACGCCGTAAGATAGAAAAAGAACAGTCTTACTGGATTGACGCCGAAAAGGACGGAAAAGAGGAGTCGGTACACTACGCAGTAGAAAACTGAAGTTGCTCCTGAACAGGTGCTGCCTCGACGGGCGGGAGAAACAGAACTGAGTTGGAGGAGGAGTCGGTCGCTACTAACGCCGCCGCGATGACGCTACTCTCGAGGGTGGTGCCGATGGTCAAAGCTTTTTAAAAAAAAAAAAGTTTCCGTGATAAAAGTGCGCCCGCTTACACCCAGGAAGTAATGAATGGTGAAGACTGACAAGGGAAGATACTCAGTTTTCTGTTTTCCCAAGAGGCAATCGGGTTCATCAGAGGTCAATCTCACTGAGTGAACAGCAATGAAACCACTTCCTGGCGTAAGGACCCCTAGTGTAACGTCTATTTCACCCATCTGGGAGTGTCCACCAGCTGGCTGTCCTCCCCTGTGACCTGGAATACAAGCTGGTCCACCAGCAGACTCCGCACCAGGGACCAGGTTAAGAGCTCCTGATACAGGGGAAAGGAGGCGACCCACCTGTTTGTCCAGATAGAACATAGCAGGTGGTCATGCTGTCGGTGCTGACCCGCACGACTCACAGGACTGGTGAAATGACAGGAGGAATTTAATCCATGTGCAACTGAGGAATGACTGGTCCGCTAGAGGCCTAACCAGTGTTAGACTGGTGAGGATCTAGTTAGGAACTGGGCATACCAGATGGACAATGAACCTTTTTCTGTAAACATCTATGTATCTATGAACCTATTCAGGATTCTCGGATTGAGATTGGGGTACCAATACTCCCACCAGCCTGGATACCAGAAAGTAGTGAGGTATGAACCCTGCTACACCTCGATTTTCCTGGAAAGGCTCTATCGTGTGCCACATTTAGCTGCTGAACCTCACCTGAAGTACAGGAAAAGACTTTAGCTAGAGCTAGGTAGGAAAATGGGAAGACTGGACAGACCACTGGGTCTTTTTCTGCTCACATAATTTAAGTTTCTATGTCAGCATGTCCTCTTCTCTGAGGTGTGTGTGAGACTGACAAGGGATAAAGTCTTGAACTCCAGAGAAAACCCTGATCCTCGATTTCCAAAACTCACCTGTCTGAAATAATAACGGATCACTGAGGAGAGAAGTGGAGTCGGTCCATAACCCGGGAGTGAAGGCAGAGCCCTTCACTTCATCACTTTCTGCCTTTGGGGGTGGTACCAGAAGACTGCCCTCCAGAGGAACCACCATCGCTGCCTCTGACCTGGCCTTGACCTGTATTCTTACCGAAGGCACTGGCCGGGCAGTACTGCTACCTCTGATACTGCTATTGCTGGTGAGAGCCCAGCAAGCCCAGGTAGGAGGCACGTAAGGAGCTTGTACGTTGTGACTATGGCTTTCGTTGTTGTTCAGGATTAGTGACCAAAGTGACTGAATTCAGGGTGACTCTGGACTTCTCAGTTTGTGTGTAATGCTCCTCTACCTGGGAACCAGAGATCAGTCCTGGTACAGGAAAGATATGGCACCCTTTTCTTGAATGAAGGGTGTTAACATCCAGGCATGGTGATGCATGGAGACTGCTACTTCCAACAATCACACTACTGTATCAGCAGAATCCAGGGGGACCTGCAGTTGATGCTTGGTAACCCCCAAACTCAGATCCCCAATATCAACAAAATCCAGTTGGCTTCCCTCAGGAAGAAGGGGTGTCGGGTCAGAAAGATGATCAGCTTATGGTTGCGGTCACACCAAAGGCCCAACAACGAGATGAGCTGCTGTGCAGGTGATACGAGTTCACCAGCTGTCACTCTGCACTGCGCTGCAGTCAGGGAGGGTTGGTGATATGTTCTGGTGCCATAGCAACCCCTTGGGTGGGCCAAGGCAGCTTACTCCTTCCAAAAGACATCGCTGAGTGAGTCACGGTCACCAAAAGACTTCACTCATACCAGGGGAGGAACAAGAGAGAAAATGGGAGAGAGAAAAAAAAAGGTACACGGTTTTCATGATGGTCTAGGTCCTGGACCTCTTGAAATCCCAGATCCTATCCCAGGAATGGGTTCTGGAGGGGGGTATGAAACAGTTCCTCCAGATCCCCTGCCATGAGAGTGAAGCCGTGGCAAAATCGACACCAGACAGAAATCGGCGGGGGATGAAAACAGGCCTGATCAGGATATATCACTCTGACAAATATGGCTAGGAAATGAAAGAGCGCTTATTGGGGAGCTTACGGTTATACTAAGCCATCAGGACTGCACAGAAACAGAATTTGACAATAGAAAAGGACAGCTTGCCCCACCCATTCTGCCCTGATGTTCCTTGCCTATTCCATCTCCACAGACCCCATATGATCTCCAGCGACCCTCCCAACTCCCTGCCTCCTATCTAATATACCTCTGTATCTGTCCCATGCATCCTTGAAGAACCCACTTCTCCAGACTCCACCACTTCCGCTGTCTATTCCAGGGAAAAAAAATATTTTCTCACATAACCCCTTAACTCATCGACAACTGCTTCATTTTATGCCCCTGGTCCTGGTGCTTGTTCTCATTTGAAAAAGACTCCCCACCTGCACCCTGTTTACACTACTGAGGTACCTGTAGGTCTCTATCATGTCACCACTCTCTCCTCCCTTCCAGGGTGTGCATTTTGAGATCCCTTTGTTTCTCGTCATAGGGCTATCAGCTGAGGGGTCGAATGGAAGCAATTGAAAATACCTTACAGGCAGGTAATGTTCGGAATGTGGGACTGGTAGAGGGTGTTGAAGGGCTGAATCATCTCTCCTATCTTAAACAATGGCTCGCTGAACATCTTAGCCTCTCAGAGCATTTAGAATGGTCGGATGTTGACAGGCTCTTCTCATTACGCCACGCGGCAGGCCTCGGACCCCTGAGACCCCTGTACTGTTGTGCTGAAACAATCGGACCAGAGGTGTGAGACATGCTGATATCGGCTGCTAGGGTGGCCAATCCATTAAACGTGCAGGGGCAAGATGTTAAACTTTTCCCTGACCTCTCATTCCAAACTAGAGCACATCGCAAACAGTTTGATGCAGTCTGCCATAAATTGTGCAAATTGGGGATTGTCCATTCATTTCTCATTCCAGCCCGCTTGAGATTAACGTATGGAGGGAAGACTTGGCAATTTAGCGAGCCAGGAGATGCAGGCCGTTGGGCTGAAAAGATCGAATCGGAATTTCAAACTCAACCATCAAGGAGGCCGGAAATGGAGAGTTCTGAATCGGATGGGGATTGAAACAATGACTTTATCTGAAGGACTTGATTACCTTCGTTAAAAGCTGTATAGAAGGATTTCCCTGTGTTTTTTTTTTATGGGAATGGGAGGTAGTGCTCAATCAGGGAGATGGGGATTACTGGGTCTTCGATACATATATTTTACTGTACTATTACTTTTTATACTACCAGTTTCCTCATTAAATTTCCCTGAGAAAGGTCACTCCCTATAAAGTGGTATATCAAGTTTAACTGTAAACGGTTCCAGTTGGAAAATGTTATAATGTAAGCACATACGATGGCAGTTTATATTATTGTTATGGCGGAGTGGGGGGAGAGGGAGAGTAGGTTGGGCTTGCTATTTCGATACTACAATTCATGCTTATAAGTTACCACAACGCTACTGGCTAGTGTGTTATTTCTCCTTGTTTTCTCCTAAGGACTTTGACCTAAGCCATAAAGCGGCTGGCATTTAGCCTGGACATTTCAAGTAACTTTAGGCATTAATGTGCCTGGTTTGTTTATTTTATATTTCCACATCCTATTGTACTAGAATGTGAGAGTCTGACCTGTTAAGTCACTAATGTCTACAATATGTTTTATGCTCTTGCATGAGACTGTCATCTGTATTGTTTGACATAAAAGCAATAAACATAATAACAAATTGTCTTTTGCAAGGTGTATCTTCTGTTACTGCTTTATTTTTCTTTGTAGCAAAGTGTTTCTTACAGGGTAAATCTTCTGTGATATTATTACAGGTGGTGCTTACATTTTTGTGACTTTTTTTATCATTACGCCAATTAAAATTACTGTTTGCCACTATTTTATTTATTTATTTTTTGTCTTAGAGGTGTTGCAGTCTCCTTCTCACATTGAAGGAGTCAATTGCTTTCCTCCCACAGCTCTTCCAGGGGATTAGGTGTGTATCTGGGGAGTGCAGCTGCTAAACTGTCAGTAGCTTCCAACAGAAAGAAGAGTTAAAAGGTCAGGTTAGTTGATATCTTTGAGGTGGAAGACTAGGTTTGCTGGCCAAGGCACCTAGCTTCACCTGAGCTCTTTCCTTCTAGGTTGCTTGAAAGGACAGCGTAAATAACCTTATCAGAGCAAGGGAAAGGATTAAGACTTCTTTTGGCAAGGCAGATTTACTGTGTGTTGTTATTTTTATTTTTAACTCACAGGGATTGCTATTGTTTGTTGCTAACATGTTATTGCTTTATTTTTCTCGGATTCAAATTGTTGTTGCTGGGTATACCTTCTACTGCATTATTACAAGGTGCGCCTAACAGGTATGTACTAACAGATTACAGCTGTAATCTTCTGATTCAAATTGTCTTTTGCAAGGTATATCTTCTGTTACTGCTTTATTTTTCTCTGTAGCAAAGTGTTTCTTACAGGGTATATCTTCTGTGAAATTATTACATGTGGTGCTTTACAGGTTTTACAGTTTTATCTATCATTAGGATAAGCTTTCAGGGTTACTGCATTTGTTGCTGGCTGACTGTTTCTGCTCTTAGCTCCTTGTTTCTTTCGTCCGAGGTTCTTCTTTTTCGGCAGGGGACGGGCCCAGCCACCCACCCCCATCCCTATCCCCAACCACCCAACACTACACTCCTTTTATAGGGTAGCACAGTCGTGACTTTTCCTGTGGCAAAACAGGAAGGGGCGGATCAGTGGGGTATCCACACGGTGACCTCATTTACAGGGCACTAGTAATTTAACTTGTTATAACAAGTTATACAAAACAAACAAAGCACAAAATCAAACTTTTGCTTTAATTTTTTTCATTCTAATTACTCTGACCAGGTTATAAACCCAGCAAATTATCTGGACTGATATCATTAACTGCAGGTACTGCGAACACTTTTCAGAAGGGCAGTTTTACAGGATTTAGGACACTGTCCTCATGCAGGGCCATTGGAGATCTTAGGGCTCAGCCCAGGCAGCATAGGCAGAGATTACGCAACTCAAATTTCATACTCAAGAGGAAATATATTATAAGAACCTCCCACCATTTCCCCAACATCCAACAGAAGCACCTCAGCCACTGAGGGTAGCTGGTCCGCAGATTGGCAGGTGGTCAGGAAGGGGCAATCGGTGCCCCATCACCAGTGCTCCCCAACATATTACTCCACAAACCATAAAAAACTACAAACAGGTATATGCCTCTATCCCTGAAATCAAACAAAGTGGCAGAGGACACTACAGAACAGGACATTGCAGCACAGGAGCTAGCACAACAGAACTCACCCAAAACAAAAAAAGCAAAAATGAAATCAAAAAAACTTCTGATCGTAGGAGACTCCATGATTCAGGGAGTCGATACCTATCTCCAGCCAGGGGTAATGGTCAGATGTCTCCCAGGTACATCAGCGTGGAGAGACACTGATCGCATTGATAAAATTGTTCAGGAAACAGGAGAAAACACTGATGTCCTGGTACACATAGGGACTAATGATCTCACCAGCCGGTCAGTTGTGGAGACCAAGGAACAACTGACCAGGCTGGGTGATAAACTATCATCCATTCCGTCCGGCATCTCCTTCTGTGAGATCCTGCCAGTCTGGGAAAGGGGGGCAGATGGACACAAGGTCAGAGAAGGGAGATAGGGGAGCTAAACATGTGGCTCAAGGGCTGATGCCAGGAAAAAGGACACAAATTTATAGAGAACTGGCAACAGTTTTGGGAGTGAAGGTTCTTTAAATATGATGGACTGCATCTGACTAAGGAGGGAGTCAGTGCATTGGGGCAGAAGTTTGATGTCTTTGCAGAATATTTAAACTGGCAAATGGGGAGGGAGGGGCAGCACCCCATACATCGAATGGGAAGAACATCCCTCCCCCCTCAGCTAGTGGTCAAACAGGAGTTCAGCATGTTTGCAGTTCATTTGCATCGCCAGGTAAAGAAAAAGGTCCAGCTCCCCATACGACGCACAAGGGAACCACCAGACCTCACCCAACAACTAACACACTGAAATCTGGCCAATGGAAAATCATGTACACTAATGCTCGCAGTCTGGGAAATAAGATCCCAGACCTGCAGGCAATAATGACAGAGGCTAAACTGGACATAGTAGCAATTAGCGAGACGTGGTTCACCAGTAACCACACTTGGGAGACTTCAGTACCTGACTATGTACTGTTCAGAAGAGACTGAGGAGCAAAAAGGGGAGGTGGAGTGGCCCTGTATGTCAATGAAAATATCAAAGCTACAGAAATTCAGAATACACATAAGGAGCCAGAAGAACTGTGGGTCACCCTGGAAATAGGAAATGGGACAGCCATAAGAACTGGGGTTGTCTACAGGCTCCAGACCAAGGGGAGGCATAGACACATTACTGTTAAAAGATATATAAAACATGACAGCTAAAGGGGAGGTTCTGATAATGGGAGACTTCAACATGCCAGATACAGATTGGTCAATACCAGCAAGAACATCTGCCAGAACTAGCACATGGTGGATTCCCTGCAAGGGGAAGGCCTCAAACAACTGTTACAACAACCCACAAGAGACAAGGCTATCCTAGATCTAGTACTGACCAACAAGGAAAGGATCACAGATCTCCAGATGGAAGGTCATATGGGGGCCAGTGACCATCACATGGTATGGTTCACTTTGGCCACTACAACTAAATCATCCCATTCCAAGGCAAAAATATGGGACTTCGGAAGAGCTGACTTTGATAAGATGGCCAACAGAGTTAAGATAGCCCTGGTAAAAAGAAATACAGGTGAGGGGTGTACAGGCAAAGTGGGCAAGCATTAAGGATGCAATACTTGAAGCAACATCCCATTATGTTAGAGAGAAGAGGAAGTGCAAAAGAAGAAGGAAACCACTTTGGTTCTCAGACACAGTAGCAGAAAAGGTCAGAGCCAAAAGGCTGGCCTTTAGGAAATATAAGGGAACACAGCGGGATGAAGATAGGGAGGCATACCAAACTTCCCTAAGGGACACAGGGAAGGCAGTAAGGCAAGCAAAGGCCCAAACCGAGGAAACACTAGTCCAAACGGTAAAAGAAGGTGACAAGACTTTCTATAGATACATTAGTGAACGGAGAAAGTCCAGAGGGGGTATTGCTAAGATCAAAGGAGATAAGGGGGCGTGTGAGGAGGAGGACCATGTAAAAGCATCTATCCTAAATAAATACTTCTGCTCAGTATTTACTGAAGAGAAGGTAGGGCAGGGCCCACAGCTCAGCACCATGGACACAGAGGGAAGGATGTGAGCACTAGTCTCTTCACAAAAAAAATGGTCCTACAAGAGCTCGATAAGCTCAGGGTGGACAAGGCAATGGGACCTGATTGCATACATCCCAGGGCACTAAAGGAGCTAAGGGTGGAACTAGCAGAGCCATTATCAGAACTGTTTAGTGAGTCTCTGAGCACAGGAGAGGTCCCAGAAGACTGGAGAAGGGCTCATGTGATCCTGCTCCACAAGAGTGGTAGCAGGGAAGAGACAGGGAACTACAGACCAGTCAAGTCTTACCTCAGTAGTGGGCAAGATTATGGAGGCACTCCTTAAGGAAAGGATAGTGCAACACCTGGAATGTGAGCAGACAGGATCCAAGACAGCATGGGTTTACAAAGGAAGGTCCTGTCAAACTAATCTACAGATTTCTTTGACTGGGTAACCTGATGTCACCTACCTTGACTTCAGCAAAGCTTTCAATGCTGTTTCACACATAAGATTGATTGATAAGCTGGGTAGGCTCGGGTGGGTCAGAAGTTAGTCAACTGGTTGACGGGCAGAAACAGAGAGTGGTGGTAAACGGTATACAGTCAGAAGAGATGCAAGTCACATGTGGGGTACCTCAGGGATCAGTCCAGGGGCCAGTCCTCTTCAATATCTTCATCAGTGACATTGCAGATGGACTGGAGGGTAAGGTCTGTCTGTTTGCAGATGACACAGGGTTTTAAATAATTGATTAGCAGTTTTTTTCTTGGGACTATACTAACTTTACAGAAAGCATTTATATATATTTTCTAGAAGTGCTGTGTTTGTTAAACACAGTGAGGCAAGAGCTATGCATTTTCTCAAAGATTTAGCACTTTTATGAGCAAAACGCTAATCAATTTTTAGAGTTAAATAAATCCCTGTGACAGCAAGATCTGCAACAGAGTAGATGATCTAGATTGGGTGGGCAGAATGAGAAGAAAACTGGATAAACTAGCAAAACGGTCAGAAAAGTGGCAACTAGGGTTTAATGCAAATAAGTGCAAGATCATGCACACAGGGAAGAGAAACCCTGAAGCCACCTATAGGCTGGGAGGGGAGTTGCTGGCCTTTGGAAGACAGAAATCTTGCTTGTAAAGCAGAAAGCAGCTAACTAAAAGAAGCTACACTTTTCTTACTAATTTAACACTTCTATCTCAGCAGGAGTCAGTGTGTGTTGAGATTAAGCAGACAGATTCTATTAGAAGTAGAAGGGGTCTTATTTAGGGTTAAAAAAGAAAAGAAAGAAAGTCAGTGTGTGCTCTGTGCTGGGAAGGGTACTGTATCAACTTACTTTGCTAAATCAGTAGGAGGAGAGAGAGCTTAATTGGGGGGGTGGCTTAGACAGTATAAAAGCAGGTGACTCCAATTACAACTTCCTGTTGCTAGCCTTGGAAGACAGAAGTCTTTCTTTGTAGAGCAGGAAGCAGCTAACTAAAAGAAGCTACCATTTTCTTACTAATTTAACACTTCTGTCTCAGCAGGAGTCAGTGTGTTTGAGATTAAGCAGACAGATATTGTATTAGAAGTAGAAGAAATCTTATTTAGGGTTCAAAAAAGAAAAAGTCATTGTGTGTTCTGTGCTGGGAAGGGTACTGTATCAACTCACTTTGCTAAATCAGTAGGAGGAGAGAGAGCTTAATTGGGGTGTGGCTTAGACAGTATAAAAAGCAGGTGTCTCCAATTATAACTTCCTGTTGCTAGCCTTTGAAGACATAAATCTTGTTTGTGGAGCAGAAAGCAGCAAACTAAAAGAAGCTACAATTTTCTTAATAATTGTCCTTCATCCCACCCCACTTTTATAGCCACTGGATTTGACTGACAACAGGAACTTCCTGTTTGGCAGTAGGAAGGGAAGGATCATAGAGAAACATTAGCTTTGTCAACCCTAAAGGAAAAAAGTAGCTCACTCTCCCCCCAGCTGGTGGTGGTCTGACATTCAGCAAGGAAGAAGGAGGCTACTGAAGAATATAGGAAGTTGTTGTCCCAGAACAGGAAGGGTGAGAGTTGTGATGAGAGAGTAACCGTACAGAGAAACAGGACAGGGGACACAAAATAAGACATGATAGGAGTGGTTCACTGCAATGGCTGTGGGGCGGCAGTGTTCCGGGAGACATTCTGGAGGCTGCGATGCTGCCCTATTTGCAGGTACCTCTCTGGTCTGAGGCAGGAGGTTGCCCATCTCCAGGCTAACCTGGCTACGATTTGTGAAACCTGCTCCCCCACCCAGGGAACACCAGGGCCAATGCCACTATCTCAGAGTTTGCCAAGAAAAGGAGCAGCTGGACCAGGGTGGGCTCAGGGAGGGGAGGGTGGTGGAACAGAGCTGCATTACTCCAGCTGTACCTCTCCACAATTCAACGCTGTTCTGGTGGATAGTGGTTCCTCATGGAGGCACCTGCAGTGGAGACCAAGGAGGATGCTAGAACCTTCACAAAGGAGACCCACAGGAAGGTGGCATGGGACCCCACGGGAAGGAAACAACCCAAGGTGGGGAATTCAATCATTAGGGGGTAGAAGTGAGGGAGGAAGGGGAGAGGGAGGTAAGATGCCTGCCTGGCGCCACAGCTTGGAGGGACAGGAAGCGAATCCTTGGGATCATGGGAGCAGCTGCATGAGGGAGGGAGATGGATGCCATTTTCCACCTAGGGACAAATGACCTGGCTAGGAATGGGATCAGAGCAGTGCAAGAGGATTTTGTAGAGTTGGGGAGGGGCCTTAGACAAGTAGCGCATACGGTAACCTTCTCGGAGCTGCTGCCTGTCTATGGCAAGGGTGATGCTAGGGTACTCCTCACCAGGGAATTCAATGAATAGTTGAAAAACTGGTGTGGAGCTCAGGGTTTTGGTTTCACTGGGGGATTGAGGAGCCACCCGGAGGAATGCAGGCCTATACTGGCACGATGGCCTGCATCTGTCCGGGGGGGGGGGGGGAACCAGGATCCTAGGTGAGAGATTTAAGGTTGGCAAGCATTTAAACTAGCCAAGGGGGGAGGGAGACACTGAAAAGAAGCAGGGAAATCCCAGCCTCCCCCCACAAAACATGGTAATTAGTGAGGTAAACACCAAGGAAGAGAAGTCATTAGGGAGCAGGACATAAGTAAATGTGAAAAAAGGAAAAGGCAGTAAGGACAGGGATGGGGCTAAAAGGAGTAAAGCCATCAAAAAGTGGAGGGTGATGAGTACCAATGCCCGTAGTCTATGTAACAAGCTCCCTGAACTAGTGGCCTTGATGGAAGAGGGTTGCCTGGATATTGTGGCAGTCACAGAAACATGGTACACAGAGAACCATGACTGGGATGTCAACATACCAGGATACACAATCTATAGGAGGGACAGGGAGGGTAAAAGAGGAGGAAGAGTAGCCATCTATGTAAAGGAAGGGATCAAAGCAACAGAACTAATGAGTAAACAGGGAGCAGATGAGGCACTCTGGGTCACCCTGGAGACAGGAAATGGCACTACAATCTGCATGGGGGTTGTATACAGACCCCCATCTCAGGGGGAGGGAATGGACAAGGAAATGATAGAAGGCATCCTAAGAATGGCAGAAAAAGGGGAGATATTGTTGATGGGGGACCTGAATTTGCCAGGTGTTAACTGGAGCACCTTTGCTGCAGGCACATCCAAGAGCAGGGTCATTCTTGATGCCCTACAAGGGGCATGCCTCACACAGCTAGTATTGGAACCCACTCCGAAGGGAGCAATATTAGACCTGATACTCTCAAATGGGGACGGAGAAAGAATCTCAGATTCAGAAATGGGTAGCCATCTGGGAACAAGCGACCACCAAACAGTGTGGTTCACGATAAACAAAGCCATACAAAAGCAAGAGTATTGGACTTCAGGAGGGCTGACTTTGGGAAAATGAGAGAGTGCCTCAAAAAAAGCACTAGCAAACAGGCAAGAAGGAGGGGTGGAGGAACAATGGGGAGTAATCAAAACAGTCATCACAGAGGCAACAAGCCTTTGAGTAAAGCAAATCAACAAATCACAATGAAGGAAAAAACCACTTTGGTTCTCAAAAGAGGTGGCAAGGAAGGTTAAAGAGAAAAGGATAGTATTCAGGAAATATAAGGAAACACAGAAGGAGCAGGACAGAGAACTATTAGTTAAAGCAGAAAGACACAGAGAAGCCAGTCAGAATAGCAAAGGCCCAAACCGAGGAAAGGATAGCCAACTCTAAGAAGGGGGATAAGACCTTTATAGGAGGTAAGGGACCCATTGGCAGGAGTGACCATGCCACAGTCTGGTTCTGCCTGGACCTAGGAGGGGTAGAAGGCTGCACAAAGACAGGAAGACTGACTTCAGGGGAGGCGGATTTTAAGGAAATGGGAAGGATCCTTAAGGAGCATTTGGATGGGATTGGGTCAGACATGGACGCTGATAGTAGCTGGAAATCATCAGGAGAGGGTGCAGGATGCTACCAGCACCTGTGCAAGAGTAAGACGAAAATGCTAGGGGCCCAAAAACCCTGTTGGTGGACCAGGAGGTCCAGGAGGTGGTGCGGGAAAGAAAGCAGCCTATAAGAAATTCAAGTGCTCAAGGAGTGAAAGGGATCGAGGGAGTACGAGCTGATGGCTAGAAGGGCCACTAGAGTGGTGAGGGCTAAGGCAAGGAAGGAGCAGAACCTGGCCAGGGAAATTAGGAGAGGGAAAGGGGTTCTTTAGATACATTGGGGAAAGACAAAGGGTGAAGGGGCAGATTAGCAGTATTAAATCAGGGGAGAGATGGGCACAAGACCCGGGGGAGCAGGCTGAGGTACTAAATGAGTACTTCACCTCAGTTTTCACCAGGGAAAATGGGGATGCTGCATCATACATGGGAGGAGACAGAGATAATGAGGAGAGGGGGACACTTACCGATTGGCAGGTCTGGGGAGAGGGGGAGGCATCACTGGCAGGTGGGGAGGGCTAAGCAGGAGAAGAGGTACCAGAAGTGGAAATCACAGCAGAGAGTGGAGGAAGCCCTCAGCTCCCTTAAGACGGAGAAAGCACCGGGGCGGATAAATTACATCCTAGAGTGCTGAAGGAACTTGCAGATGTCCTGGCGAACCCCTGGCAGAGCTTTCACCATCTCTCTGAGGACAGGGTGGGTGCCCCAAGACTGGAAGGTGGCGCATGTAGTGCCTATCCACAAGGGGGATCAAGGGAGGTGGCAGGAACTACAGGCCTGTCAGCCTGACATCGGTGGTGGGCAAGGTGATGGAGGGCATTGTCAAGGAGAGGCTAGGGGAGACCTGGATAAGTCAGGGTGCCTGGACAATAGACAGCATGGATTCATCCCGGGAAATCGTGTCAGACAAACCTGGTGGAGTTCTATGACTGGGTGACAAGTGCCTGGACCTGGGTAGACCAGTGGATGTCCTCTTTCTAGACTTCAGCAAGGCATTTGACTCTGTTCCTCATGGGCCTGTTGGATAAGCTAGGAGAAATAGGGTGGGAAACCAGATGATCAGATGGATAGGCAATTGGCTCCAGGACCGGACCCAGAGGTCGTAGTTGGTGGGATAGTCTCATCCCCAAGGAGGGTCATAGTGGGGTCCCACAGGGATCAGTCCTGGGCCCCTCTGTTCAACGCCTACCTATCTGACATAAGGACAGGAATCAGGAGGAGATGAGTCTCTTTGCAGATGACTCAAACTGGGGGCTGGTGGATGGGGAGGAGGGAGGGGTGGCTGCAGGGGAACCTGGAGGCTCTGGAAAGATGGTCTAGAAAGGGAAGCTGAGGTTCAATGCAGGGAAATGCAAGGTACTCCACCTGGGCCAGAAACCCAGGCCAAGTGTACACCCTGGGATACTACAAGTCTCAATGGCTGAGAGGGACCTGGGGTGGTGGTGAATGTCAAGATGAACAACTCTGAGACTTGTAGGAGGGCAGCAGCCAAGGCCAACAGGATGCTGGGCTGCATCGCTAGGGGGATCACCTCCAGAAGGAGGGAAGTGATACTCCCTCTGTATAACTGCTTGGTGAGGCCGCACCTGGAGTACTACGTGCAGTTTTGGAGGCCACACTTAAAGAGGGACATTAAGCTCCTGGAGAGGATCCAGAGGAGGGCAACCAAAATGATTTGGGGCTTGGGGGACAGGACCTATGAGGAGAGGCTCGAAGAGCTAAATATGTACACATTGGAAGAGAGAAGGGACCGGGGGGACATGATAGAGGTCTTCAGGTACATGAAGAGGGTAAATGGGGAGGAACAGTCAGGGTGCTTGAAGGAGGAGGAAGGGGCCACTAGAGGGCATGGGTGGAAGCTGGAGGGGGAAGATTCAGGGAGAAAGGAGGAGGTGCTACTTCACTGAGAGGGTGGTGGAGCCATGGAATGCACTACCTAGGGGCTGGTGGAGGCAGAGACAGTGGAGGGGTTCAAGAGGGGTGGGACAGGTACAGGGAAGGGTTCTGGAAGCAAAATCCAATGCAGCAAGAATATCTGGAACTGGGAAGGGAGAAGCCAGAGAAGGCGGAGGATAGCAAGGTCAGCACCCAGGGTGGGGGCTGACCAAACGAGCAGACACGAAAGACTGTTAGGCCTATTCTGCTGGCATTTTAGTATGTTAGGTACATTAGGGAGCAAAGAAAGACCAAAGGAGGGATACTGAGGCTTAATAAAGGGGAAGGAATGTGGGCAGAGGGTGACAGTGAAAAAACAGGGATACTGAATGAATATTTCTGCTCAGTATTCACAAAGGAAGAGGAGAAGAAGGTACCTAAACCAAACAAGAGAAACACTCTGAAAACGGGGGTCGATACCAGTCCATTTACAGAAGAAAGGGTTCTGAAAGAACTAATAACATTGACGGTGGACAAAGCAACGGGGCCTGATGGGATTCACCCAAGAATTCTAAAAGAACTAAGGGTAGAACTAGTGACACTGCTGACTATTCTCTTTAACAAATCATGGGAGGATGGGATGGTACCTGAGGACTGGAGGAGGGCGGATGTGATTCCTCTTCACAAAAGTGGGAGCAGGACAGAGGCAGGAAACTACAGACCAGTTAGTTTGATCTCAGTAGTAGGGAAAATGATGGAATCACTTCTGAAGGAAAGAACTGTTGAGTACCTAGAGGCCAGAGGCACAGGACCCAAGATAGCATGGATTCACGATGGGAAGGTCGTATTAGACAAATCTAATAGATTTCTTTGACTGGGTGACCAAAGTAGTAGACCAGGGAGGGCTGTGGACATGGCCTACCTAGATTTTAACAAGGCATTTGATACAGTCCCACAAAAGATTAATACACAGTTAGCCAGCCTTGGAGTGGGTCCCAAGGTAGTAGCCTGGATAAAAATTGGCTAGACAACAGGACACAAAGGGTAGTAGCAAGCGGAGTCCACAGTGAAGAAAGGAGGGTTACTAGCGGGGTACCACAGGGTTCAGTACTGGACCGGTCCTTTTTAATGTCTTTATAAGTGACATTGCAGAGGAACCGGAAGGAAAAGTAGGTCTTTTTGCAGACGACACAAAAATCTGCAACAGGGCTGATACACAAGATGGAGTGGAAAGGATCAGAAGGGACTTGGCAGGGTTGGAGGAATGGCCAAATGTATGGCAGCTCAGATTCAATGCAAAGAAGTGCAAGGTAATGCACCTGAGAAACAAAAACCTAGGGGAAGAGTACACAATGGGGGGGTGAGATACTGACAACAGTAAAAATGGAAAGGGACCTGGGGGTAATTATATCAGATGACCTAAAGGTGTGCAAGCAATGTGAGAAGGCAGTAAGAAAGGCTGGGGGTACTGGGATGCATAGGGAGAGGCATCAATAGTAGAAAACAGGAAGTTGTTATCCCTCTGTACAGACAGTTGGTGAGACCCCATCTGGAGTACTGTGTGCAGTTCTGGAGACCCCATCTCTGCAAAGACATAGACAGAGTGGAGGCTGTCTAGAGGAGGGCAACCAAAATGGTGCAGGGTCTGCACCAGAAGACATACGAAGAAAGACTAAAGGAGCTTAATATGTATACCCTTGAGGAAAGAAGGGAGAGAGGGACATGATAGAAACTTTCAAGTACCTCAAGGGAATCAACAAAGTCCAAGAGGGTAGCATCTTTCAGAAAAAGAGATGTGCAAGAACAAGGGGGCACAATTTGAAGATGGGGGAATGGCTCAGAGGTAATCTGAGGAAGCATTTTTCATGGAGAGATTGTGGATGCATGGAACAGCCTCCCTGAGGAGGTCATGGAGTTAAGAACAGTGGGAATTCAAGAATGCATGGGACAGACATAAGGCAGTCCTAGTGGGGTAGAGGAAGTAAGCTGTTGGTTAACTAGGATCTGCAGCTTATCTGAAAATAGGAAAATGGGCAGACTAGGTGGGCCAAGCGGTCCTTATCTGCCATCAAATTCTATGTTTCTATGTTTCCAAGAAAGAGACTTAGGCATCATCATCACCGATGACCTGAAATCATCCAAGTAGACCACTAAAGCAGTAGGTAAGGCTAGGGGGATGTTAGGGTGTATTAGTAGGGGTATCACAAGGTGGAAGAGGGAGGTAATAATCCCTCTTTACAAGACACTGGTTAGGCCCCATCTGGAGTACTGCGTGCAGTACTGGAGGCCACACCTTCACAAGGACATTAACCAAATTGAGGCAGTCCAGAGAAAGGCAACCAAAATGGTGCAGGGAATGCATGAGAAAACATATGAGGATAGATTAACGGAGCTCAATATGTATACTCTAGAGCAAAGGAGGGAGAGAGGTGTTATGATCGAAACATTCAAACACCTTAAGGGCATTAACAAGGTGAAAGAGTCTAAAACATGTTTCAATATAAGAAAAATAGCAGGACAAGAGGACACAGCATGAGATTAGACGGAGGCCGATTAAGGGGTAATGTAAGGAAGTTCTTTTTCACAGAAAGGGTGGTGGATACATGGAACGGCCTACCTCAGAAGTGGTGGATATGAATACAGTGCAGGGCTTCAAACAGGCATGGGAAATGCATAAGGGAGCAATACAGATGAGTATGAATAGATAGGCCATTGACAGCAAAGGCCGATGGCAGATTTATAAGGTAGAAAAATAAATGAGCAGACTGCATGGGCCTTGCGGTCCTTATCTGCCGTCAACTTCTATGTTTCTATGTTTCTGTGTTTTAGGGATTACACTGGAATTGCCAGGTTTCTGACCATTCCTCAAGTCTCCCAGGATCCCTGACTTTTCACCCTCCCAAGTGACCACCATATTACAGATTTTGGTGTCATCTGCAAAAGGCATATCTTCTCTTCCTGTTCTTCTCGATGTCCCCTATGAAGATACTGAAGAAGACTGGTTCCTGTGCACGAGCCCTGTGGTACCCACTGGTCACTCTGCCATCCTTAGAATGAGTGCCGCTTACCACCACCCTCTGTCTCTTATTTGTTAACCAGTTTCTAACCCAGGTTACCATACTGCATCCCACTCCTAGGCTGATCCAATTTCTTAATTAACCTCCTGTGCCTTTCAGTTGAAAGCCTTACTAAGACTAAATAGAGCCCATCAGGATCATTTCCTGGTCATTCAGTCACAAATCTATCAGATCAGTCTGGCATATACTCCCCCATGAATCTGTGTTGTCTGTGGTCTTGCAACCTACCGATTCAAGATACTCTACAACTCTTTCCTTCAGTGGGGTTCCACCGGGTTTCCATTAATTTATCCATCACTGAAGTGAGACTGACTGGCCTATAGTTGCTAACGTCCTTCTCTGCTGACACTCTTGGGCAGAGGGACCATGTTGGCCCTTCTCCAGTCCTCTGGAATGACACGTGTTTCCAGTGAGCTGTGTAACAGGACAATCAGTGGGGCAGCCAGCAACTCCCTCATTTCTTTAATACCCTGGGGTGAATCCTATCCGGTCCCATAGCCTTGTCCACCTTCGATGCTGCAAGTCTTTTCAGGACTTATTTCTCTGAAAATGGACCTGTCTCCACCTCTACCCCCATATTCCTGCTTCTCCATCCCCTCCTCCTCCACTGTAAAGACTCAGCAGTAGTGTATCTGTTTAAGATGTCAGCTTTTACTTGGTCCCCTTCTGCACAGTTCTCCCCTTCCATCCTTCTAATCCTTACTATCCCCTCCCTTGCTGTCCTCTTCTTATGCATCTACCTGAAGAAAGTCTCATCCCCTTAAGCGACCCCTTTGGCAATCCTTTCCTCTGTCTGTGTCTTTGGTCCCCTCACTGCCTTGTCTACTTGTTCTGCTTTGGCCAGTGTGCCACCTTGTCCTCTTCCCTGTGTGTTTCTTTATAGCTTAGCTACACAGCTGCAAGTAGTAAGAAAAAGGACACGCCTGGAGACTGGTATGATGGTGCTGTAAGTAGGGTTGCCAGCCCAATCAACTAAACAGAAAAACAGGAACTCAGCATTCACTCCAGACACAAATGAGGTTATGAGAAACACAGGTTACTCACCTGTAACAGTAGTTCTAGGAGTGGTATGTTGGTCATCCACACTTTCTGGCAGATCGCCTTCCCCTTTAAGAGGTGCCGGAACATCTTCAAGCTGGCTCCTCCCACCCACCCAGGTGGCAAAACCCTTGGCTCTGCCCCATGCCTTCCAGATCTTACCGGGAAGCAGAGGTGTGTGTTGAAGCCGGGAGGTTGGGTGGGTCAGGTGGATGAACATATCCCACTCTTAGAACTACTGTTACAGGTGAGTAACCTGTGTTTCTAGGTATGTGGCTATGTTGTTCTATCTACACTTTCCGCAGAGTCCTAGCAGTTCTTCAGGAGGAAGGAGGCAAGGTGCACACCCCTGCTTATGAAACAGAGATTGGACAACTGAGGCCCCAAACCAGCATCCCGGCGTGACTCGAGGTCAGTGTGGTAATGGAAATGAAGGTGTTTGCTGACTTCCAGGTAGCAGCCCTGCAGGTTCCCTAGATAGGGACGCCCCTAGAAGCAGCCACTGATGCAGCGGTATGGCAGGTGGAATGAGCCCTTAGCCCTATGGGAGGCTCTCTACCCGCCTACCTATTGCAGAGATCAATGCAGGAAGTGATCCATCTGCCAATCGTTCGTTTGGCTGCAGGTCTGCTAGGTGCGGCTTCAGCGTAGGTGACAAACAGCTGGCAAACCTCTCCCTCAACTTCCACCGTATGCTCTTTGTAGTAGGCAAGCGCTCGTCTCAGGTCCAAAGTATGGAGCCTGTACTCGGCCTCTGAGGTGCAATTGGGCTAGTACGCCAACAGAGTCAACACCTGATTAAGGTGAAACTCTGACACCACCTTCAGAAGGAATTTCATGTGGGGGCGCAGGACAACCTTGACCCTGTGGAAGACCAAGTAAGGAGACGCCACCGAGAGCACTTGCAATACTTCTGGCTGACGCAATGAATGGCCACCACGAAGGCAGTCTTCCACGACAAGCGGGAGATATCGCACCTGTGCATTGGTTCAAAGAGTTTGCCCATGAGCTTTGCTAAAAACAAGCAGTAAATCCCACGGAGGGGGTGGTTCACGCACTCAAGGGGATATGCGATCTAGGTCATGAAAAAGCACCACACCACCTTCTCCTGTGCCACTGACTGCTGACCAGCCAGGCCCAGTAAGCAGAGATGGCTACCAGATGCACCTTAAGGGTCGACACCCCGAAGTCCCTGCTGGGAGAGAGACCACAGGTAGTCCAAAATGCTAGCCACTGGACAGGACGAGGGGTCCAACCCTTTGCCCTGACACCAAATGGAAAATCTTTTCCACTTGAAGGCATAGCATTTTCTGGTAGATTCCTTACGGGATGCCTCAACAACCTTGAGGACCTCAGAGAGATCCAAAGCCTGGAATTCTAGCCGTTCAGGAACCAGGCTGTCAGGTGCAGGGACTGAAGGTCTGGATGGAGTACCTTCCCTGATTGATGGAGAGAGCAGGTCCAGGCGTGCTGGAAGATGCCTCGGGAGCCTGTTGCTGAGGCTGAGGAAATCTAGATACCAGCACCGGCGTGGCCAGTCTGGGGCTACCAGGATCACCTGTGCCTTGTCCCTCCTGGTCTTGAGGAGCACCTTGTGGATCAAGGGAAAAGGAGGGAAGGCACATGGCCTCGAGAAGGCATCCCCCTGCAGCGAGCCCTGCTGAGGGGGTCGGGCACGGAACAACCTCAGCTTCGCGTTCTCCCTGGAGATGAACAGGTCCACTTGAGGGGTGCCCCACTGGGATAACAGATCTTGTACTACCTCCAGATGGAGGGACCACTCGTAGATGCCTCGCCCATCTGGCTGAGAGCATTGGCCAGCTGATTTGAGGCCCTGCCACATGGATGGCTAGGAAATCTGCCCTAAGTGAGCACGAGGGTCCAAGTGTGGACAGCTTCCTTGCACGGGCAAGGAGTGCGTCCCTACCCTGCTTGTTGAGCTGCTAGTACATGGTCGTGGTATTGTCCATCTGGACCTGGACCACTTGACCCCAAATAAACGGAAGCGAATGCGGTCAGGGATAGTCAAACCGCTCGGAGCTACAGCAGGTTGATGTGACATCAGGAATCCTGAGGGGACCAGAGCCTGTGGGCTCTGTGCTCCCCCAGATAGGCACCCCAACCCATCAGAGAGGCGTCAATTGTCAGGATGACTGTCGGCCCGGGGCAGACAAATGGGATGCCTCCCTCCAGATGAGCTGGGACGAGCCACCATTGGAGGCCATCCCATATCCTCTGAGTCACAGTGACCAGCTGGTCAAGGTGACCTAAACGCAAGACCACTGAATGGCCAGTTCCCACTGAAGGGAATGCATATGCCAGTGGGCCCATTGGACCACGCTGGTGCAGGCCACCATGTAGCCCAGAAGGCGCAGGAATTCCTGGGCAGGGTGCGATTGCCCAACCAGAAATGACTGGGCAAAGAAAGAGAGAAACTCCGCCCTGTTCGCCACGAGCCAAGCTCTGGCTCGGCAAGACTCGAGCTCTGCCCCGATGAAGTGAATCACCTGCATGGGCATGAGTTCCAACTTGGCCTCACTGATCAGGGCCAGGGTCTGGAGGGCCAGATCCCTGGACCGCTCCACCTCCTGCATGGAGGGACCTGCTATGAGCCAGTTGTCCAGTCAGGGATAAACCCGGACCCCTCGGCGCCTCAGAAAAGCTGCCACCACTGCAACACATTTGGTGAAGACCCTGGGGGCCGACGAGAGGCCAAAGGGCATGGCCTGGAACTCGTAGAGGTTTCCATCGGCTCAGAAGCGAAGAAACCTTCGGTGGGATGGACGGATCGGGACATGAAAGAATGTGTCCTGAAGATCCAGGGAGCAAAACCACATGCCTTGCTCCAGGGATGGTACGATCTGAGCCAGAGTTACCATCCGGAAGGTGCGAGACCTGAGAAACCTGTTCAGGTTGTGCAGATCGAGAATGGGGTGCCCCCCATTTTGGTACTAGGAAGTACCTGGAAACAAACCCTGGGTCTGTCGGAGGTTCCACCACTCTACGCACAACCTCCTTGCGGAGGAGCTAAGCGATGTCACCTTGAAGAGCCGACTGAGTGACAGCAGACGCCAAATCCTCCCATGGGGCACGGGCACGGCTTGGAAGGTACTGTTCAAATTCCAAAGAGACCCTGGCTGATCACTTCCAGCACCCACCTTTCCGTGGTGATAACGGACCAGGCGGAAAGGAAGTGGCGGAGCCAGCCTCCCACGGGAGGCGTAACGGGATTAAGGGTGGCACCCCCCAACCCGTCACTGAGCAGGCTTGGAGGATGAGGAGGAGGAGCTGGCCGAGGGTCCGCCGGGTCCCTTCCCTCCAGGCTTTGACTGATTAGGCCACTGACTTGGCCCCGTGGTTGCCAGGTTTGAGCCTGCTGGCCTGCTGCTGCTGGGCTGGTTTAGCTGCATTAGTGGAAGACCCAAAGGGCTTAGCTTTGGTGCTTAGGACCCTTGTCCTTCTGGGCCGGATGTCACAGAGTCCAGGGTGGCATTGGACTTTTCAATGCGTTGGAGGTGGCCCTCCACACCGGGCCCGAACAGGTCGGTGCCCAAAAAGGGAACATTTGCTAGCTTATGTTGGGAATCTGCAGTAAAGGTCGAGATCCTCAACCAAGCTCTACGGGCGCATGGCTACTGCGGCCGCAACAGAGCGGGTACATGAATCGCCAATATCCAGAACTGTCTGGAGCTGTTGCTTTGCCATTGCCCTTCCCTGTTCACGGACATGGTTGACCGTGGTCAGGATGGCTGCCAGGAGGTGAGGAATCACTTCATCCAGGGAGCCCAAAAGGGTGTGGGAGAAGTGTGCCATCAGCACGGCCAAGTTAGACTGACAAAGGCCGAGCGAAGAAGCAGCGTAGACTTTTTGAACCGAATGGTCCAGTTTCTTGGACTCTTTGTCCAGCGGTTTATTGACATCCCCTGTATTGCCTGAGCACTGAAAAACAGAGTTAGCCACTAGTCCCTCAGCTGACGAATGCTCCAAACCCTGAAGGAACCGTTGGAACTGCATACTCAGGCCATTCAGGCCGAGGGCAAGAGGAAAGGCAATTTAAAGGTCCAGGGTGGCTGACAATGGCTTTGGCTACAGGGAAAGCTCTCCAAGAAGAATCCCTTTGTCCAGAATCTCTGTAAGGGGATATTGAGCCCATTTCTGGAATGACTCGAGCTTCATCCCCATGGACTCGGAGATAAGACGAAGAATGCCCATAAACAAGGTGGCTCCCACATCCATGGAGAGACCCCCGAGGACTCTACATCGAGGGGACATGAGTGTAGCAAGGCATAAAGTGGGTGTCCACCCGAGTTGCCCTCAACCCGTCTTGTACGGTTGGGAGTGAGGGTGACCAACAGCCGCTGGGGCAGCCCTTTAGCCAGCCGAGACTCCTTAGTCGGAGCCCCGGACTTCAGCTGTTCAGGTGGCAGCTCTACCACAATCGGCAGAATAGCCTGCTTTGGCCGAGCCGGCTGAGCCTGTGGTGGTACCTCCAAGGGGGTGACGGAAGCAGGAGCCGACATCAGTCGTTCGGACAACAGCCACTTGATACCTGGGGTAGAAACCGGGGTCAGTTTTGGACCAGACAAGACCAGCTGCTGCCACATTAAACCTTTGTAGTGCCGACGCAATTTGCGCCGGAGCCTCTGCTCGGCTGAGGAGGATGAAGAGGAGTAGCGGTGTCGCCACTTGCCATGATGCCAGGAAAGAGATCGCCAGTGATGGTGAGATCTGCCCGACTCAGAGGAAGAAGACCAAGACCTCGATCTCTACCATCAGTGGGGCCAATGGGGAACATTGGAAGGAGCCGGGAGCCCCGTGGCTCTCCAGGTCAGGGTCTCAGAGCCAGCGGTTCAACCAGCAGGCTGAGACGACCCGTCAGAGCACACCAGAAGCATCACGAGTCTGAAAAAGAGAATTATCGGCTCTTCGGACGACAACCTCGTCAATCGGTTCGAGAAAAATCTCGCTGCATCGACCGTGTCTCAGCCAACTGGTCTGACGGGGCTCTGTGAAACTAGCGGCCGTGGTTTCGATCAAGTCAAAACCGAGTCTCCTGAGAACGGGACCACTCCCGATCCCAAGAGCGCCGACGCGAGTCTTCTTTCTCGACTCCTTCACGGAGCGCAAAATGCGATCCAGAAGGACCTCTCCATTGGTGGAGGGATTGGCACAGCTCTTTGAAGGAAGCCAATAAGTGGAGCCCAACTGGAGGCGGAACAAGGGGCGAAAACCAAAAAGGAACTGGCACGCCTGGGCGCCCTCCTCCTCGAGGCCTCAAGCTGTTCAAGCTGCTCAGTGGACCCTGCAGCTGCGGTGACCACCCAATGGGCATCCTTAGACTTGACCAATGGGAAGGCTTCTCCGGTCGCCCCGCTGGAAGTCAGGCAACACGGTCGTCCAGAACAGATGGGTGAAAGAACTGACAGATATCTCAGGCCTGCAGATCGTGGTCATGTCCTAAACAATATACACACATGGCGTGAGGGTCAGTGCGTGACATCTTCTGCTGCAGGGGCACCTCGAAACCCGGAATGTTTTTCCTTCCATTGTGGGAGTGAGAGAAGGAACTGAAGATGAAACTCTGACGGCTTTTAAGGTAAGTTTTGAAGCAAACCAAAGACTCAGAGTCAGGGCCTCACCACACCCAGGAGCGCTTAAGGAGGAACCTGCACCTTCCAGAGGAAAGGAAGATCTGGAACAATGGCGGAGCAGAGGTTTTACCACCTGGGTGGTGGAAAGCCAGCTTGAAGACGTTCCGGCACCTCTTAAAGGGGAAGGCGATCTGCCAGAAAGTGTGGATAGAACAACATATCCACATCCCTAGAAATTAAATTTAATGGTGCTAGGAAAGTCTTGGACCTGTGTCAGGCTGA
The DNA here is from genome assembly GCA_016271365.2 of Neoceratodus forsteri. Classification (NCBI taxonomy): domain Eukaryota; kingdom Metazoa; phylum Chordata; order Ceratodontiformes; family Ceratodontidae; genus Neoceratodus; species Neoceratodus forsteri. The sequence continues at coordinate 367,590,329 of CM028132.1, read as the reverse complement.
AGCACTGGGGTTGCTGGTTGTCTGTCCAAGGCTTTCCTACCACCATTAAATTTTATTTTTATTACCTCATTTGTGTCTGGAGTGAGTGCTGAGTTCCTATTTTTCTGTTTAGCTACACAGCTGGCCTAGCAAACTCCCCGAGGCCCAACTGTATAAACCATGCCATCAAGATGGTCTTGTTTCTTGGGACTCCTTGTCAGGCAGCTTGTCCAACTTGCCCTGCACCTTACCGTTGCAAAACACTGCATCCATCACTAGCTCCTGCAGGATGGGCCCAAAAATCTGGACAACCTGTCTATAGGGACTACATAAATGGTTCATTATGATGAGGAGGACTCAGGCAGGAGGTTGGGTATTTACAGATGTTGAAAGTGGGATCAAACAATGGCAGGTTGATGGGAAAGGCACCCCAGTGATAAATCCCATTCAGTGTCCAACAATGGGTAGGTCTCCTTCTCCTGGACTCCTCCAGTGGGTATCCAGAAATGAGGCAAAGGAGGACTGCCCCCGAAGAGGACCTGTTAAGTCAGCTGGCTGCTGTCCATCAACACATGGTAGATGGAACAGAAGACAGGGCTGAATTAGAGTCTGGATACAGTGAATCCAAATGCTGATAAGAGGCATGGATGACACACTCTGCTGGGGTAACTGCTACTAAATGATGATGAGGAAGTCCCGAATCTGGCATGGAGTCCTTAGTTGAGGTTCCACTAGTAGGGGTCATTGTGCCATGGCCAGCAAAGCCAGAGGGAAGCTGCAAAGTGCATAACCAGTGTCATTTATATAGCGCTTTTCATACATCCAAAGCGCTTTACAAGCTATGCTAGACTGGTAGTGAAGTGACTGAATGTGTGGAGGCGGCCATATCGCACATCATCACCCACACACAGCCTGGATAATTGCATAAGCCGGTTTATGGGAAGGGGAATGTTGGCCAGGACACCGGGAATGTTCCCTACTCTTTGCGAAGAGTGCCCTGGGTTCTTTTACTTCCACCTGGACACCCACCAGGACAGCACCAGGATGGGCAGAAGGGACCTAGGTTTAACGTCTCATCCGAAGGACGGCACACCCCAGCAGTACAGCACCCCCCAATACTGCACTCGGATGCCAGCAATTTTTAGGTGCAAGTCCAATCCCGGTGTGGGACGAGAACCCATGACCTTCTGGTCCAGAGGCAGATGTGCTACCAACTGAGCCACGCTGACACCTGGAGGTATTAAGAGTCATGGGGGTAGACTCCGGCCTTATGAAATGGATTCTATCATGGTTTTCACACAGATTACAAAGAGTGCGAATAAGAGGGTTCTTTTCTGAGTGGGGTGGTGTGTCTAGTGGTGTGCCACAGGGATCAATCTTGGGCCCAACTCTTTTTCCACCTTCACCTCAGGCATGCAAGGTTCAGATGGAGTGTGGATACATAAATATGCTGACGATACAAGGGTGGGAGCCATAGTTAACAACGTCGAGTCCATTCAACAGTTACAGTGTTATTTACAACAGTGGGCAATCGAACATAGATTATCCTTTAATGAAAATAAGTGCAGTGTGATTCATTTTGGACACAATAACCCCAGAGCAGAATATGTACTAAATAATAAGGTTTTAAGTGTCATAACTAGCGAGAAAGATCTGGGGGTAACTATCTCCAAAGACCTGGGTTCTGAACATCATAACAGGGAGTCAATTAAGAAAGCTAATCAAATTATGGGTAATATATTTAGAAATGCATGCAGTAGGAAGGGGGAGGTTCTATTGCCCCTGTTTAGAACATTGGGTTAGACCTATCCTGGCGTATGGAGCTCCGTTTTCCATACCTCAGAGTGTTGGTATTACAAAATCTTATGAACGAGTCCAGAGGAGATTTACTAAAAAAAAAATTTCTAGTTAAGGATAAATGTTGTGCTTCGAGGTTACAGATGCTTGACCTTTTCTCTATGACATACAGGAGGGTGAGAGGTGACCTCATTTTTATATTTAGGGCATTCAGAGATGACAGCCCATACGGTCTACTAGAGGTTACTGTATGCATATAAAGGGGGAATTTTTAGAACCTCTAGAAGAGGATTATGGTTTAATAAGAGAGTGGAGAATGTGTGGAATGCATTGCCAGAGGAAGTGGTCAATGCCTCCACACTTGGTACGTTTAAAGCAAGGTTGGACATATATATGGGGGATAGGGCCAGGGAGTTGTACCACTGAAACAGTGGCGAGTCTATTATGGCTCTTGTAGCCGTTTGACTTGTATCCAAACCTATGACCTATAATAGCACAGCAAACTACTGCATGGAAGAAGTCGTACAATTTGAAGGCTCCTTCTCTATTTCGAAAGGGAATGCAGTCAGTTTCACAGTGGAACAATCCAGCAATGGTTGAAGCTGCAGTTGAGCAATGACATTCTTTTGTCTTTTATTTTTTCGTTTTCAGACAAAACTTTTCTTTTGTTACAGTAGTCACAATTAGCAGAATTATAATTTGGTCCAAAGAGGACATGCACTGTGAATGGCTATCCGTCTTAGCCACCCACTTACCACAGGAACGCATCTGAATCTATTTTGGCCTGTCCTTTTCTTTGCCTTCTCTGATACAGCCTGAAGAACAAGGAACAATTAAGATTTTTCTGAAATATGTGTAACCACTTGTTTCTACAACAAAAAAATGGAACTGGATTTTGAAAAAGTAACCAGAGAAAAACGCACATTTTGTGATTCACTGGAACAGAGAAAAAACAGAGTGTAGGGGGCCGACGACATACAAAACAGCAGTTCAATAAAAGAATTCAGTTTTTATTAATTCTAAGTTGAAACTTGGCAACAAGTCTAGGAGCAGGCTCCTGGCCTCCTGTCTTCCTCGGAAAGAAAGATCTGCTGTTGGAAGGTCAGGAGTCACATGACCAGCACAGTGTTAGGGCATTCTTTGTATCTTTTTAACACTAAGTTCCAGGGAATCTGTAAGGCACGAAACAACTTCTATTATGAAGGATCATGTGTCACATTCCTATTGTTAAGAAGGAACAGTACATATCACCATATCATGCCTACATTGCTTGACAAAATGCTCTTTCCTTACAAGTTTTCAGAGGGAAACACAGAAAACAAATGAATTCAATCCCAGTGCAGAATTGATGAAATTACGTTGCCAACAACTCATCTGCAAAGATGTTTCATGGAAACTGTACTGGATTTAAGGTCTTTAGAGGCAAAAAATGAGCTAAACCCTGTAAAAATCAGTGCTACACGTGCTACAAATGAACTAGTTACTTGAAGAACAATAAAAATGCTGTACTTTCAACTGTAGCAGCTATAATCGTATCCTTTGTATGAGAAGCCATTTGCATGCTTAGTGATGACATTTGGAAATGCTGATTAGCTGCACTCTCAGTTACAACATGTACTCTAACAGTTCAGACTTGTGTACTTCTATTCTGATCCTTCTGCTTCCTATTTTTAACTGGAATCAACTGCAGCTAAAAGACGAGACCATAACTGAATTCACTCATACTTCTACACAGACAGCTTAAATGTATTAAAATGCCAGGATCAACGCATCAAACTGTAAATGATAAGTGAATAAAGTCATAAATAACCTGTTCCTTTCTTCAAGTAAATTATTTGAAGAGAAATGGTGCTTGCTAAATAATTATTTCACTTCATAAGGTTCCCCTACACGACTCCATTGTTAATTCCTATTTTTTGTTTCACTTCTAGATCTGCTCTTACAGTGTCATATTTCACCATATTTTCTTTCACAACAGGTTGCTATTAAGCTGGCCCGGTGGCGCTGCTTTTGCCAACAACAGGTTTCGCACCTCCTTTTCCAGCAGCTCTCTTTCCGAAATGGAAGCTGGTTTGAACATTCTGGTTCTCAGGGAGGGAAGGGATTTGAAACTTAGGGACAATCTCTAACTCACTACCTCCAGGACCCACTTGTCTGTGGTGATCTGTTTCCAAGCCTGGAAACAGTGAGTTAGTCTGCCCCCTACTGGAAGTGGGGAGGCAGCCTTGGAAGATGAGTCAGAGGTCCTGCTTTGCCAGGGGCTGACACTGGGAGCCTCGCCTGGAACCCCTTCTGCCTCTTCCTCTGAAGTACCCTTACTGAAGGTACTGTTGTACTTGGGGTACGACCATGGCCTGATAAAAAGGCGTGGAGTTGAACTATCTGCCCTGCCTCCCCTTCCGAATGGTCTTGTGGACGGGGAAGCCTTCTCTTTGGCAGAGTTACTTCTATACGTGGCCTTGTATTCATCCACATTTTTCATGTAGGCCTCTGTGTGAGTTCCAAAGAGGGAGTTACCCTCGATTGGGAAATCCAGAGCCTTGTTTTGGGTGTCTTAAGTAAGGTTTGTGGCTCTTAACCAGGCAAACCTCCTCTGAGCAACTGTATTTGCCATCCACCTAGCAGCAGTGTCATTGTTGTCTGCTGCCATCTGGAACTAATATTTGGCAGCCTCCAAGCCAAACTGGCAGTTTCAGTAAGGTCTGCTGAAAGGTTAGAAGGAGCCGTGTCTGCCATGGCCATGATAGACTGCCAGAGGGATTTCTGATACTGCGCCGCATAGGCCTGGAAATTAGCTTGTGTTATGGCCAAAGAAGCTGACAAATAGCCCTTTTTGGCCATACTGTCTATTTTCCTTGAATCCTTCTCTGGAGGGCAAGAAGCAAGAGACACTTTTGCCTTATCATAGGCTGTAGCTTGTACCGCCCCTGGTGCTCAGGGTGGGAAAATAAGAATTCAGACTCATCCCTGTCAAGCTGGTACTTTTGTCCGGCCTTTTATCGAAAGGTGGAACAGACCCAGGTGTTTGGAGGAGTTTTATTGCATCCCTTTGAAAAACTTATTTATTGGGAGCAATAGCTTTCTGGTGGTAGTTAACCCCATCATTTCTAAGTACTCTGACTCCTCCTCATCCTTTATCACCTCAGAGGTAGCGATATCCAGAAACATAGAAACATAGAATTTGACAGCAGATAAGGACTGCTTGGCCCACCTAGTCTGCCCATTTCCCTACCTAACGGATAAGCTGCAGATCCTAGTTAACTAACAGCCTACTTCCTCCTACCCCCGTGCTAGAATTGCCTTATGTCTGTCCCATGCATTCTTGAATTCCCCCACTGTTTTTGACTCTACAACCTCCTCAGGAAGGCTGTTCCATGCATCTACAACCCTCTCTGTGAAGAAATACTTCCTCACATTACCTCTGAGTCATCCCCCCTCTTCTTTCAAATTGTGCCCCTTTGTTCTTGCGCATCTCTTTTTCTGAAAGATGTTACCCTCTTGGACTTTGTTGATTCCTTTGAGGTATTTGAAAGTTTCTATCATGTCCCCCCTCTCCCTCCTTTCCTCGAGGCTATACATCTTAAGTTCCTTGAGTCTTTCTTCACATGTCTTCTGGTGCAGACCCTGCACCATTTTGGTTGCCATCCTCTGGACAGCCTCCACCCTGTCTATGTCTTTGTGGAGATGGGGTCTCCAGAACTGTACACAGTACTCGAGATGTGGTCTTACCAACTGTCTGTACAGAGGGCCAACAACTTCCTGTTTTCTACTGGTGATGCCTCTCCCTATGCATCCCAGTATCCCCCCAGCCCTCCTTACTGCCTTCTCACGTTGCTGGCCCACCTTTAGGTCATCTGATAGGACTACCCCAGGTCCCTTTCCATTTTTGTTGCTGTAAGTATCTCACCCCCAATTGTGTACTCTTCCCCTGGGTTTTTGTTTCCCAGGTGCATTAATTTGCATTTCTTTGCATTTAATCTAAGCTGCCATACATTTGTTCATTCCTCCAACCTTGCCAAGTCCCTTTTCATCCTTTCCACCCCACCATGCATATCAACCCTGTTGCAGATCTTTGCGTCATCTGCAAAGAGACATACTTTCCCTTCCAGTCCCTCTGCAATGTCACTTATAAAGACATTAAAAAGGACCGGCCCCAGTACTGAACCCTGCAGTACCCCATTAGTAACCCTCCTTTCTTCACTGTGGACTCCAGTTACTATTACCCCCTGTATCCTGTTGTCCAGCCAGTGTTTTACCCAGGCTACCACCCTGGGACCCACTCCCAGGCTGGCTAATTTGTTTATTAATCTTTTGTGCAGGACTATGTCAAATGCCTTGCTAAAGTCTGGGTAGGCCATGTCCACAGCCCTTCCCTGGTCAACTACTTTGGTCACCCAGTCAAAGAAATCAATTAGATTTGTCTGACATGACCTTCCTGCTGTGAATCCATGCTGCTTTATGCTAAGGCAATAGGAGGCAGTGTAGCACAGTGGTTTAGGGCTCTGAGCTGCAACTCTGGAGACGGGGGTTTGAATCCATCAGCCCCCTCTTGCATACTGTGTGATCCTCAGCAAGTCACTTAACTTCCTTGTGCTCCCAGGTCGCACCTGGAAACAAGCTTCGGCTTAGTGTGCCTTTCCTGGTTAAACAATTTCTCCTTTCCTGCCTTGGGTCCCAGCCCCACTGGCCTCTAGGTACTCAACAGTTCTTTCCTTCAGAAGTGATTCCATCACTTTCCCTACCACCGAGGTCAAACTGACAGGTCTGTAGTTTCCTGCCTCTGTCTTGCTCCCACTCTTGTGAAGGGGAATCACATCTGCCCCCTCCAATCCTCAGGTACCATACCATCCTCCCATGGTTTATTAAAAAGGGTAGTCAGTGGTGTTACTAGTTCTTCCCTTAGTTCTTTTAGAATTCCACCATTTTCTGACAAAAGAAATGAGATGAGTAATCCTCTGATGATTTAGGAGGAGAGCCAAACTCCTGCTCAGGAGACTTCAGTCTCCACAGGCTCTCCCTCATCCTCCTCCTCCTCCTCCTCATATTCCCATAGTCATCATGTTCATGCAGAGAGGATTGGGAAAACTCAGCTGGGTTCTGGGCTGTAGACTGCTGTCCAGCAGGCAGCAGACCCTGCAAGGCTTATAAAACTTTAAATGCCTGTGCAATTTCCAGAGGAGAAGGCATGGTTACAGATACAGCGGAAGTCCCCATTGGCTGACCAGGCGGGGGCAGTGTGTTTAGTTTTGATAGTTTTTTTTCTTGGGAACCAGAGAGTTCTAGCCGGTTCAGCAAGCCTTTCTGTACTCATATCAGGGGTACAAAGTGTGGCTCCTGTGGTTTCACCCACAGCCACTGAGGGCATCGGCTGGTCAGAGCCAGAGGGACCCTTAGGTGGAGGCAAACTCTTCTCCACACTCTGTACAATTTTTGAAACTGGGTTTTTCTTAGGTTTTTCAGACATTCCCAAAAAAGAAAAAAAGAAAAATACAAACCGCAACTGCAATTAATTTAGACATTTATTGGCTGCAGTCGGTTCAGAACCGATCAGGAACCGCCGGAACCGTGGAACTAAAGAAAAAGAACCGGATTAGCGGTTCAGTAACTGATAAGAAAAAATACTCACCTTAGTAATGTTGTTTCTTCTAATGGAGTCTTACATATTATAGACATTAGCAGTTTGATCCAGCTCTAGAACTGCTCCGAGTGAAATGGTTAAAACCATTCCAAAATAGAATTTTGGCAGAGCAGCTCTATCTGTGTCATTTCAAGCTTGAACTGTCAGATCTTTACGAGCCAAACTCACTAAGGTCTGTGTAGAAGCTGTAACCTACACTAGCCAAATGGCTACCTAAATAATAACAACCATTGATGGTCCCAACACCCAAGACTCAAGTCAGGGGACCAGAAATACTAACACCATTCTAATAATATGAAAATGGAACATAAGTATAATAAAACACACACACGCGTACACATACACACCCCCAAAGTCCCAAAGGGGACAAAATGCTAACAGGACATAAGTAGTGCCCACACTAAGTTGCCTGCACCCTACCAAGTAGAGGTTCTGAGAGGGGCAGGTTGGGGGAGAGGTCTATAATATAGCAAGACTCCATTACAAGAAACAACATTACTAAGGTGAGTAATTTTTTCTTCAAACAACATGAAGTCTTGCTATATTATAGACATTAGCAGAATACACAGCAGTACCTCCATGGAGGAGGGAACCTACTTAGGGAATAGGCTCTGAAGAACAGCTGTGCCAAACCGAGCATCTCTCCTGGCCTGGACATCCAGGGAGTAATGCTTGGTAAAAGTGTGTACCGTTTTCCAAGTAGCAGCCTGGCAAATCTCTAATAAAGGGATATCTCTGGCAGCAGCTAGAGACGCAGCTGTACCCCTGGTAGAATGAGCCCTCAAACCGGGGGCGGGCCTCTGCCCACTTTCTGATAACAAATTGGATACAAGAGACAATCCACCTGGCTATTGATCTCTTAGTGGCAGGTTTGCCTTTCCAACTTCACCATAGGTAAGGAAAAGTTGGAGGGATTCGAACCTGTGACCTTTGGTACGCTCTATATAATAACTAAGAGCTCTCTTAACATCCAGGCTGTGCAACCTCCTCTCACCCGAAGAGGAGTGATCAGTGAAAAATACTGGAAGGGAGATAGATTGATTAAGATGGAAATCTGAAACCACCTTAGGCAAAAACTTCCTATTAGTCCTAAGGACTACCTTATCCCTGTGGAAAGAAATAGTCAGTCTCCACTGACAAGGCTTGCAATTCACTTATGCGTCTGGCAGAAGTGATAGCCACTTAGAAAACAGTTTTCCAAGTTAGGTACTTAAGCTCTGCAGAAGACAGAGGTTCAAAAGGGGGTTGCATTAACTGGGCAATGCAAACATTAAGGTCCCAAGCAGGGGCCGGTTCCCGAAAGGGAGGATTAGTATGGAGTAACCCCTTAAAAAACCTGGAAAACACAGGATGAGAGGAAAGAGGGATGACTTTCCTCGGACACAAAAGCAGACACAGCTGCCAAATGAACTCTCAGGGTAGCTGGTCTGAGACCCAAGGAATTAAGATGTACCATGTAATCTAACAAAATGGGCAATTCAGCAGATTCTGGGGAAATATTTTTCCAGCACACCAAATGGAAAACCTTTTCCATTTAGAACTATAAAGTAGCTCTAGTGGAAGGCTTTCTGGAAGCCTTTAGGATCTCAAGAACACCCTGAGAGAGGTGTAAATCAGCACTCTAACTCCTCAAGAGCCAGGCCTTGAGGTTGAGGGATTGAGGTCCGATACCAAACCTTCCCTGGGCACAAGTCAACAGATTGTGATTCCTGGAGAGGCACAGGGGAAGATGGACTGTCAGAGACAGAAGGAGTGGGTACCAGGGCTGCCTGGCCCAATCCGGGGCAATCAGAATCACCCTGCAAGGCTGAGATCTGATTTTGACTAGTACTTTGAATAGGAGAGGAAAGGGGGGGAAAGCACAGAGGAACTTCCCTCCCAATCCAGAAGAAGGGCATCCAGGGAACTGAGCCCAGCACTGGAGGCCTGCAACAGAACAGAGGAAGTCTGTGATTGTCTGGGGCTGCAAAAGATCTATCTGAGGATGCCCCACCTGGCAAAACTATCCCCAGCACTTGAGGATCCAGGGACCATTCGTGATGGCCCTGGGAAATCCTGCTGAGGGCATCCGCTAGGACATTGTCCTTCCCTGGAAGATGAACTGCTATGAGGGAAGTGTTCAGGGAACAGGCCAAAGACCACAACTTCATTGCCTCAGTGCACAAGGCCAAGACCGAGTGCCCCCTGTTTGTTGATGTACCACATTGTTGTGGTGTTGTCTGTTCTGACTTGTATCACCTTGTCGTGACAGATGCAGAAAAGCTTGAAGAGCTAAAAGACAGCTCTGAGTTCCAGCAAATTGATGTGGAGCAGAGATTCCTGGGGGACCAAACTCCCTGAGTGGAAAGGTCGCCCATGTGGGCTCCCAACCCAGAAGGGAAGCATCTGTAGTGAGAGTCAAGTCGTGAGAAGGGAAATGAAGGGACCCCGCTCTTAATTGCTCTGATCCTGCCACCACTGGAGAGCTAGGATCAAGGTTTGAGTCACTGGGACCAACTTGGAAAGGGGGTCTCTTCTCTGAGACCAAAAGGTTCTCAAGTGAAACTGAATGTCTCATCTGAAATCTGGCTCCCTGCACAACAGCTATGGATGCAGCCATGTGCCACAGGAGCTGCAGAAAGTGTCTTGCTGGTCGAGAGACCTGCAGAGTGAAGGAAGAGGCCAGAGCCACTAAATTCCTTACCCTTTCTGGGGGAAGAAAGGCTCTGGCTAGCTTTGTGTCCAATTCTGCCCCTATAAAGGTGAGTACCTGGACTGGTTCCAGAACCCGACTTTGGTAGGTTTAGCAGAAAACCCAGGGAGGTGAGAAGCTGCTGGGTGACCTGCAGGTGAGATTTTACCTGTTCTGGGACTGGCCTACAATGAGCTAGTCGTCTAGATAGGAAAACAGCAATCCTCTGCCTCCTAAGTGGGCCACTGCCACTGCTAGACACTTTTTGAATACTCTTGAGCAGAGGTAAGGTCAAGGGCATTGCTCTGAACTGGTAATGACCTGAGGGCAGATCGAATCTGAGGTACTTTCGATGGGATCTTCTGATTAGGACATGGAAATGGGCATCCTTGAGGTCCAGGGAGGCTAGCCAGTCCCCTGGCATTAGGGAAGGTAAAATCATTGCCAGAGTTACCATTTTGAACTTTGGTTTCAAAAGATGCTTGTTCAGATATCTGAGATCTAAGATGGGCCGCCATTCTCCTGTCTTTTTTGGGGTAAGGAAGTATCTGGAATACAGACCCCTGCCCTGATGCAGGAGAGGAACCCTTTCTACTGCTCTGAGAGCTAACAGGGACGAGACCTCTGTTTCCAGAGCGAGGGTCTCTGAAGCACTTGCAGGTAGAAAAAGTCTGCTTCTCAACTTGGGAAACCTTTTGAAGCTGAGAACCAGACCCTGGCTTACTACTTCCAGAACCCACTTGTCTGAGGTTAAAGAAGCCCAATTCTGACTGAAGTAAGTCAGCCTGCCCCCCACTGGTACAGAAGAATCGGCCCTGGGCACCCCATCAGGGTGCCTGTTTCGCAGGAGCTTTAGGCTGGGGGGTGGGAGCAGGTCTGCCCACCCCTCGTCTGCCCCTGCCTCTGAAGAAGCCCCTCTGAGCATAGGCAGAGGAGGCCTGAGTCTGGTAGAAAGGCCTGTGAAAAGGCCTACCCCACCCCTGGGGGCATGCCTTTGAGGAGTGGCTTGCCACTCCTTAGCCTGGGCACTCTTGTAAGTAGTCCTATATTCATCCATCTTCTTCATGTAATTCTCTGTCTGCTCTCCAAACAGAGAATTTCCCACCACAGGAAAATCCATAGCCTTAGTCTGGGTATCCTGTGACAAACTAGTACACCTGAGCCAGGCCAACCTACGAAAAGCTACAGATGTGGCCATGACCCTAGAGGAAACATCATTAACATCCACAGCAGCATGAAACTGAACCTTAGAGGCTTAATGCCATCAGCAGCCACCTGTTCTAGTTCACTAGCCAGCTGGCCATGGGCCTGCTTGGCCAATTGCATAACAGTATCCCATCTAGATTTCTGATACCTAGCTTACATAAGCCATATAATTTGCTTGCCTGAGTCCCAGAGAGGCTGCCATATACTGTTTTTGCCATGGCATCAATCTTCCTGGAATCCTTGTCAGGAGGATGTGAAGCCAAGGAATATTAGCTTTATCACAGGCAGCAGCCTGAACTACCCCAACATGACTGCATTGCTGAGAAAGGAATTCTGTATCAGGGCCTGACAATGTATACCTTCTGTCCATCTTTTTATCTACAGGAGGCACAGAATTAGGAGCTTTTAAAATTTTAATTGTTTGTTTCCTAAAAGACTTATGTAAAGGAATAGACAATCTCCTAGACTCTGGAATATCCACCATTTCTACAAAATCAGGCTCCTCTTGCTCATCCACAGCCTCTTCTAAAGGAAGCTGGAGGTTTCAGCAACTTTTTATAAAACATAAAATGAGATGGGGACTCAGACAGCATAGGGGAGATTCTAAAGGTCTGTCTGGGAGATGTCGGTTCAATGGCACACCCAGACCTTCCCAGCCACATTCATACTGTTCATAATCCTCCTCCCTCCTCCGGTTCATAAAATTCCTCAATATCATAATCCTGAACCACTGGGACCGGACGAACCGACCTTTTACCAGATAGTGGTGGTTGGACGGACCTGAGACAGTGACTGGACAATTTGTATGGCTTTTGCTATCTCTGCAGCAGTTGGAGAAGAATTTTGGACTCCAGACCTGCTGATTTTCTTGTTTTCTTTACTGGAATTGGTTCTTCAGAACCAGCTTTTCTTGCCGAGGAAGTCTGGCCCTGGTCAGAGGGACTCCCTCTGGTTCGGTTGGCACCGAACGGGCTGGCCATCCGGTCAGCGGACTTTTGGCCTCTCGCCCTGGAGCCTGCCCAATCTTTTTCCAGGGTGGCTGCAGGAAATTCTTACATACCTGGCAGTCTGACTGGAGGTGGTCAAACCCCAGACAATAAACACATGTGTGTGGGCCAGCCTTGGCAAAGACTTCCCCAAACATCACAGTGTTGAAACCAGGGGCCGGTTTTCTTTGGGTTTCTCAGACATAATGCCAGCCTAACCAAAAACTTGCCCTTTTAACGGCAGTGCCAGGCAAGACACCCTTATCGGTTCCTAACCGTGTCACGGGTATTGGAAAAAAACGTAATAAATCTCGTTTTTTAGAACCGATAAGAACCGGGAACCGCACTCTAAAATAGTAACTTTTAGTTTTAAATGAGTTTTAAACCCACTGATCGGTTCAAAACCGAACCGATAACTTACAAGTTCCACACAGACAAAACCTTTATTTACTTACGGTTACCACAGATAGAGCTTGAACTGAACGGTTTTGCGGTTAAAATAAAACTATTCTCGGTTAAATCCAACCGAGAAAACACTTTTTAAACCGAGAAATGAACCGAGAAAGAAGGAGAAATCTTCAGCGACTGTTCACTGAGGCGGAGTAAAGAATCTGACAGTTCAAGTTTGAAATGACACAGATAGAGCTGCTCTCGTGCCAAAATTCTATTTTGGAATGGTTTTAACCATTTCACTCCGGAGCAGTTCTAGAGCTGGATCAAACTGCTAATGTCTATAATATAGCAAGACCTCATGTTGTTTGAATAGTGGTTACGAAAAATTAATTTAAACAACAAATCAACTCAAACAAAAGAGTTTCAAAGTGAAAAACTCCGCTAAGGCTAAAACCCGTTCCCCACCGTTAAACGGAACCGTGAGAAACTGAGGAAATTAGTAATATAACTAAAATAAGTTAACAGTTTTACTGTAAACAAAAGGGCAGCAAATGAAAATAAAATACTCATATGTATTTTAGAAAGTTTCACGGCAAGATGATGAGGAGGAGATGATCTTCGACGTCTAGTCTTGACAGGCAGAGAGAGAAATCTTAGGGCCTTGCCTGCAGACCTTATATCCTATAAAAAACTAGGAATGAATGCAAGCGTATTCTAAGACGGCAAGAGAGAGTTTGTCAAGTTTCTCCAGCAAACTACTCTAGCCAACCCTTGGTCATTCTGGTCCCACATTAATGACCTGCTAAAGGGCAACAAGAACCCCTCCTTCGGCTCTATTGAAATCGATGGTCTTATGACTAATGACCACCATGAAATTGCCGCCGCCTTCAACAGTTACTTCACCAATCTTGATGGCTACAAGTCCAGCCTTACTCTTACCCTTTCTGTGCCCCCCTGCTCTGAGGCACCTTGCCCTGCACGGCCTCTCTTTCACCTGCGATTAGTTAAGGTCAAGGAGGTACTCCCCCTCTTAAAGACCATTAAAGCCAAAGGCCCTGGAGGACCCAATAGCGTCTGCTCTAAATTACTAAAGGCGGCAGCACCAGCCATCACTCTATCTATCACATGGCTAATCAACAGATCCCTGCTTGAAGGTACTGTACCCAATACCTGGAAATGGGCTGCTGTTGCCCCTATCCCTAAAGAGGGTCCTGCGGAATCCATCGGTAACTACAGACTGATCTCGCTGCTTTGTGTTCTGCCGAAGATTCAGGAAAGGCTAGTGTACTGTCAACTCCGTGACTACCTTGAGGCTAACTGGTTGCAAGCCACCACCCAACACAGCTTTAGGCGGAACCATGGCACTGATACAGCCCTCATAAAATTCACAGTTGACGTACTAGGTCATGGACAAAGGACTTCCCACAGGAGCTGTTTTATAGCTCTAGCCAAGACCTTTGACCTAGTAGACCACAAACTCCTGCTATCCAAACTGGCTTCCTTTGGCCTGGATCAGCATTCCCTTTCCTGGTTCACCTGCTACCTATCTGGCCACTCCCAGCAGGTCAGGTGGAAGACAGTGACCTCAGATCCACATCCCCTAAGTGAGGGGATGCCTCAGGGTTCCATCCTAGGCCCCTTTCTCTTCTCGCTATGTCAACGACCTTAAATCCCACTGCGGTGGCAGATCGGTCGTTCAATACGCAGATGATGCTGTAATCTATCAGACCCCGAGCAACCCATCTGATCTGGGACCCCATCTGCAAGCTGACTTTGCCAAGTTAGAGTCCTGGCTTACTGAGAATAAGCTGGTTTTAAACACCACAAAAACCAAGGCAATGCAGTCTGGACAGAGAAACCTTAGCCCACACAGGAGTGCCTTACTCCCTCTGACCTCATCCTCAGGCAGCCACACTGAGGCAGTGAGTTCCCTCAAATACTTGGCATTAACCCTGGATCAGGGTTTACCCTCAAGTCTCACTTAGACCAGGTACCAAAATGGTGCACTGCAAACTGGGCCTGCTGTACCGCCTGAATGACCAGCTCATCCCAGAGTCCAGAATCACCACTGCCAACAGTCTCCTCCTTCCTACACTGACCTTTGCTGCCCCTATACTTCAGGGGCTGACTAAACAGGAGATGAGCAGGCTACAAGTTCTCTACAACAAAGTAACTCGGTTTGCGTCTCAGTCTCATAAAAGATAGCACCATTGCGAAGCCCTTGCTTCCCTACAATGGCCCTCCCTGGATGGTCACCTTCAGTACCCCCTGCTTTGCAATGGTTACAAGCTCCTACACTGCAATTCCCCAGATAGCCTGGCCAGTCTTCTGGTTCCCAAGCACTCAGTGCGTACCCTTCAAACCTCTGGGCGTAATCTCCTAGATAAACCTAGGGTTCGAACCACTGCTGGCAGCAAATCCTTTGCCATTTCTGCCGCTGCCCTATGGAATAAGCTTCCACCCCTCCCTTGGAACATTCCATAAGGGACTCCGTGCTCACTTGCTAGAAGTTAGTGTCTGCTCCTGTCAATAAAGGGGCATACCCAAACTCAAAGGCCAGGTCCTTGCTAGCCTAAGTTATGCACTGCTGTAATTAAGTATTACCTTCTCTCCTGAGTGCAACACTGCTACCATTGACTATTCATGTAACTGTCTTCTTCTGTAACTAATTTTGGCACAATGTCAGCACTGTTTATCCATGTACTCGAATTCTCCCTTATGTTACTATGTACTGTGTCCTTGTTCCATTATTGTACTTGTATCCTTGTGTAACTAATTCCGGGTCGCCCCTGAAAAAGGGACCTTCGGGGCTCAGTGGGCCTTCCCGATTACCAAAATTGAATAAATAAATAATGTAGGCAGTTGATAGGTGGCAGCATCTGAAAAAGTGGCACATGCCAATGATTCCATCATTAGCATAGTGTTCCATTTCTGGGCAGATCTGGCTTAAAGACATACTGCAAAAGAGTTAGGAATATTGGAGTATTCCTGGGGTGAGAACCAAGAGTGTCTTCTCAGATATACACCTGTTCCGTGCACCTGGCGGCTGAGTCCACCGAATCACAGGCTGCCCGGAATGCCTCTGTGCCTACATCAGAGCCTGTCTGCAAGAGTGACTAGCTCTTCCTTTGACCTCCTTCCAGTACTGCTTTTTACCAGATCTAACCTTGTTCCCACAGGATGTTCTGAAATTGAACCATGTGGGTCAAAAGTTTAGTGAACAGATGGAACATGTAGAGGAGGCATACATTGTCTTACCAAGGAATCGAGCTGCTTTGATTCTCTGTCTGGAGGTTGGGTGCTCAAATGCTTTGGTCTTTGGGATCTGTCATGTGCACAAGTGATGACCACTGAGTCTGCCACTGGTTGTTTTCCCAGTTAAGGGTCCACTAATGGAGCCCGATATAAGTGATGGGTGCTTCAAGCAACCCTAGTCACATCTTGAAAAGTATCAACCAGTGGTGGAACCACCACTGGTTTTGGATCCTTTTGACACAGGTACTTCGCAAGGTGGCATCTTTCTGGATCTCAGTCTTCCGTGTCCCACTCCATATTGTCTTGGATATGTCTCATTACATCCATGAATGTTGGGTCATCTGGGGGGAACCTAGACATTTCCTTTGGATCCGGGGAGGGAATACTAAAGGGTGAGCCGGATCAAGATGAAGAGCTTGATAAGGAGGAATAAGATTTGTCTGAGGAGGAGGAGGAGGAATATGACCTCCTACGGTGCTTCTTTCTTTTGTGCACACTTGGTGAGTGGGAAGAGGTTTTGAAGGTGACCTTGGCTGCTTATCTTTCAAATGCCTCTAGGTATAATGCTTTAGTCCTCCGGGAAGGCCTGACAGGACTTTTCTCTCACAGTGGGCGCTAGTAGCCCTTGGTGGGGTTGATCCTCCAAAGGAGCTTTGTTGAGGACTACATCCTTCTGGATTGTCTCCCACCAGTAAGAAAACAATTCCTTTACCTCCGAGATCCGCAGACCCGAGGTCTGACCTGTTGTCGGCTGAGACGTCTGACCTGAACTTGGTCCTGTCTCTAACGGAGATGTCCGATGGTCTCCTGTGTCCAATGGCTTGGAGCCCGACGCACCCGTTGGCTGGTCTTTGGGTGGTGTTAGTTCTCATAAAAGAGGTCAGCATCTTCTTGACCAGCCGATGTCTGGTCGTCGCTTAGACGTTCGACCCCGACGTCAACGTCTTTGTAGGTCTGTCCTGACGGGCTGACCTCCAGTATGGAAGAGGTGTTGTCCCTTCTCTGGGAGTGGGCCTCTGCTGAAGGTCGTTGATCCTTGGACCATTTGGCGGACATCTTGTCTGAGGTCCACGAAGGGTCAGAGGTCCGCTTAATGGACATCTCTGTTCATTTAGTGGTGATCCCTGAAGAAGTGGACCCTCTAGGGGTTGTGAGGCTGACCTCAAGTGGTCAGAGTCCCAGCGCTGGTCCAGGAAGTTGGAGCCTGTAACAGAGGCTGACTTGGAGTGCACCTTGACTGGGCGATCTATGGAAGCAGATTGGCCTGTGGAGCCCAAAGACCAGCTGGTAGAGTGGACA
Source organism: Neoceratodus forsteri (assembly GCA_016271365.2). Lineage (NCBI taxonomy): Eukaryota > Metazoa > Chordata > Ceratodontiformes > Ceratodontidae > Neoceratodus > Neoceratodus forsteri. Next base: position 367,573,105 of record CM028132.1, on the reverse strand, counting down.
TGAGGCCGGATTTTATGGGTTGGAGGGTGGATCCCGAACTGGAGCCACCTGTCATCTGGACCTCAGCAGGCAGAGTCTGGATCTTCAGCCAAGATGGAGACGTGTTGGAGCAGTTGGTCGAATCCAAGCTCCCCCTGGTGTCAGATGTCCTGGATGGGAAGCACTCTTTCTCCCTTTTCCTCCTTTTCTCTTTATGTTTCCCCGATCTGTGGGAGGATCCTTCCCTAGAGAAGGCACTTTTCTGCATTGCTGCTAATTTCTTTTCTAGAAGGAAGGTCTCCAAAACTTTTCGGCGGCGGATCCCAGTTCTGCTATTAAAGTTTCGGCAAACAAGACAGGCCTTGGTGTCGTGTTATGGGCCTAGACACCGGACACAGGCTGTGCGTTTGTCCTTAAAAGGGATCTCCTTTCCGCAGGCACACTTAGATGAGTGCCTCTCTACAAATGACGTTGGGGAAGACGACATACAGAAAATAAAGGCAAACTTCTCGAAATAAAGAAATAAAAAATACTTGAGTGATGGCGTCGTTCGGTAGCTGAAGGCCTGTGGAGCCAATACTTGTGAGTCGATGGCGGAAAAGAACTGACGGATGCTGGGACAGCCCTTTATGATGTATGGAACACTGGGGTAGGGCTGCTGGGGTGGTCCCCACTGTATGTAGCTAGCCAGAAGTTTTCCATGGGTCCTACTGCCTGATGGCTCCAGTCCTAATGGTGTAACCTGCTGCAAGAGTTGTATCTCAAAGTAAGAACTGTAGTTCTGGGAGTGGTGTATTTTTCATTTATTTATCATTTGGTAACTGGGAAAGGCACACTGAGACGAAGCTCATTTCCAGGTGCGACCCAAGGATACAAACAAAACAGGGTGAAAATACAAACAAAGGAAATGCAAATCAGAGCAGTACAACAAAAATATGAAAGCAACAAAAAATGTCGAAGTGTAGCCAGACATCCTGAAGTAAGTATAAGAGACCAAACAATGGCAGCAATATGAGTCATGACTGAGTCAGAAGTTATAGCTTAGGGTTTGGGGGAGTGGAGGGTGCAGAGAAGAGGTGTGGTATGAGCACTTGGTGCTAGGGAGGAGACGGAGAATAGATCTGAGGGAAGAGAATGATGGGGTATGGCGAATGTTCAAGGGTACAGTAGTTGGTTCCAGAGAAAAGTTAGGCGGTAGGAAAAAGGTGACTGACCTGCCCCAGTAAGAGAGCAGGGGAGTAAGAAAGAGCGGGAGTCTATGGAGCGAAGGGAGTAGGTAGAGGGGTTAGCAGGTGAAAGATGGGAGGAAAAGTAGAGGGAAACCAATATTTGGCTATGAGGGAAAGGCAGTGGACCTCCCGCCTGTGGGATAGGGGTGTGATAGAGATAGAGGCGTAGAAGAGACAGTGGTGTGTGAAGGGAGGGGAAGAGGTAGCAAAGAGACACTCTGAGTTAAGGAGAGTGTCAAGTCTAGAGAGGGAAGTTGCAGGTGTAGAGCCGTATTCCACGTCAGCATAATCAGTAACAGGTAGGATAGTTTTCGTGACCAGTTCATGACAGGTGGGGAGAGGGAGGCAGTCTTTGTGGCAGTAGAGGATGCCAAGTTTTGGGGAAGTTTACTGCAAGATGGCGCCTACATGGGAGGAGAAACTGAGATCTCTGTCCTGCCAGACCCCTAAGTATTTGAAAGTGTGGACCGTGTCTAGGGTGGAGCCATCCAGAGTGATGAATGCTGGGGAGGACCGGAGTGCAGACAGCCTCTGCCTGGAGCCAGAGGTCATTGTAATAGTTTTCTTTGTGCTTAATTTTAGCTGGTTGGCCTGAAACCAGTGTTGAACTTTGTCAAAATCATTCTGTAGGGTGGTAAGTACATCAGTGGTGGTGGAGCCTGAGGTGTAGAGCACGGTATCGTCCATCTACATATGTATTTGGGATATGGAAAAGATGGAGGGAAGGTCATTTATAAAGTCAGAAAAAAGAATGGGACCAAGTATGGTCCTTGGGGAACCCCAGCATGGATATTGAAGGGGGAAGATAGGGTGTTACCAACTAGGACCGATTGCTGTCTGATTTATTTATTTATGTCTTTGATAACCAGGTAAGTGCACTGATCCAAAGGACCGTTTTCAGTCACAACCCAAGCCACAAATGCGGCATACAATAAACATAAAACAGCAGTAATGCAGTATAACATAAATTTATATGAGGACATGTCACACGGCATACACTACAAAAATAATTAACATAAAGCATATAACACAAACAGAAAATTTACAGGCACTAGTAATTAGCATATAGACAAAATCAGTGGTACCTTGCTGCCAAAAATAAGATGCTTGATACGCTGTACAGGAGACATTCGGCTGACAGTGAGGTACATTTGACATGGACTGAAACAGAAATTCAGGCAACTGTTCTGCAAGTACTGTACTGCTAGGAGCTCAGGACATATTAGGAGAGCAGAAAACACAGATATACATTAATGCATGGTAGGATATGCAAGGAGAGACAGCGGATTACTCGGACATCGGCAAGGTGTACAAAATTTCAAAACCCAATTCATTTCCTGGACTTCATTAGTTGTTTTGAACGTTTTACGTGGACATTATGTGCCGTCAACCATGGACAGCTGATGAGGCTTCACAGTGCTGCATTAAGTAATTAACGCCTCGTTCCTTCACAGGTTACACGCTTATTTGTTAATTACCGACCGCTTAAATAGTGTTGCTGCTTACCATTCAATAGATTCTTGCTATCTTGTGCTTAGTGCTTCGTGGAGATGTCTAAACCTTGGAATTCCTTTGTCTCACAAACTGAGCTTCTTAAACAGTGAGAGCTACTCAGCCAGACCACCATAGATAGCTTCTTTAAATGAAGTAAAAAATTTTAAAGGCACAGTTGAATAAAGTTGATTAAGGTTTATGTTTATCTACACCCCCCATTGCCACAGTAAAGCACAAATCACGGATCTTCAATCAACCCTACACCTCCCACTCCCATTACCACAGTAAAGCACAATACAAGCACAGTAAATGAGCAAACAAAAACAAAAAACGATAAGCCGCCTATCGGCAATCTCGGACAGCGGCTTAGGTGGACGAAATATAATAGCACAGAGTTATCCATGTAAAACGGCTTGCACTGTACTGCTAGGAGCTCAGGACATATTAGGAGAGCAGAAAATACAGAAATACATTAATGCATGGTAGGATATGCAAAGGAGAGACAGCGGTGAGAAAGGCAAGGGTAGCAGGGGAGAGAGAGGACCCACAGTGCATCACTACCCCTTAAGAAGACAGTGCAACTGGTCCTAGAGCCTAGGTGGATTACTGTCCCTAAACGCCGAACAGGGAACAGCTACAGGTGGATTCAGTTTGTAGCCAGGCACATTGGCTAGTTTTAAAAGACAGGTGAGAGGCAGACAAGTGGCTGGACAAAGGTAGTTTGTTCCAAAGGGAGGGGGCAGAAACGGAGAAGGCTCTACTGCCCATTCAGAAGAGATTTGTGGAATCTCAAGAGGAGGGGCAGAGGTTTCCCTGAGGTTCCTAGGAATCACCCTGCCTGTGAGTACAGAAGAGTATGGAGATAGCAGTGGTACCTGAGAGAGTTGTCAATTAGACAGCCCAAGGTGTAGTCGAATCGACCCTGTAATGGGAGCCACCAGAGTGACTGGTAGAGAACACAGTGGTGGGTGGAGTATGGGGCTTGAAGCACAAAGCGACATATGGAATTCTATGAAATGTTTAAACGGGAGCGAGTGGAAGTGGATGTGGAAGAGTAGACAGGGAGTAGTAGTCTAGTAGGTGGCAAGGTTACCACATGCAATAGCAAGGCGGGCTTCAATGGATAGAAGTTGTTTTAGTTGGTATGCAGTACCGAGCTTTTGGTGGATTTTCCGCATGGTGCTGTTGATGTGTTCCATAAAAGAAAGGGAGGGATCAAGTGTAACATTTGGGTATTTAAAAGAGGAAATTTTCGAGGGAGGGACCTGCTGGGGTGGTTACAAGGAGGGACAAGTTGGATTTGGCTACCTTGGTCAGGAATGGTTTGGAGCCAAAGAGCATGGATTTTGTTTTCTTTCATTTACTAGTAATTTACTGGAGAGGAACCACTGTGAGCGCCAAAGTTGGCAGATAGAGTGGATGAGATGGAGTCAAGCAATTTGTTGCTATGTATATGACTAAATCATCAGCATAAAGGAGGGATTTACAAGTGAGGCTATCTGATGGGAGCGCATTAATAAACAAATGTTAACTGTGGAACCAGGACATAGTGTCAGGTGAGCATCCAAAATGGAGTAGGGTGGAGTGGAGAAGGTGATGGTTTAGAAGGTCAAAGGCCTTAGACAGATCAACAAATACCACTCCTGTGGCCTTGCCCTTAGCCATATTTCTAAGCACGTGGTCTGAGAAAGTGGCCAAAGCAAAGGAGGTACTATGGTATTTATAAAACCATGCTGGAGGGACAAAGAAGATTGTATTTTTCCAGGTGTGCAGTTAATTGGTAGTGAACAATTTTTTTCTAGTAGTTTGCTTAGGTCCGGAGGAGAGAGATGGGTCTATAATTTTCTGCGCTTAGGGATAACCAGCTTTGAAGACGGAACAACATGTGCATGCTTCCAGGAGTCAGGCACAGTGGAGGAGGAAAGGATAAGGCTGAAAATGAAATTAAGGGGAGATAAGTTTTAAAAAAGTGTTGTGTAAACAGGAGCTAAACCAGTTGACTGCTGTTGGTGCCAGCCCAGATGACAGAAGGTTGTGAAGCAGAAGGTGGTAGGAAATGGAATCAAAGGCCTTAGCCAGGTCTATGAAGATGGCAACGGTGATTAGTCCTTGATCCACTGCTGTGTGGATTGCGTCAGTGACTCACAGCAAGGAGGAGATTGTTGAGTGCCAGCTTCCTGAATCCTGACTGGAAAGGGTAGAGAATGACAGATGGTATATGTTCCAAGAGCCTAGAGTAGCTCAAGGACTCTTGTAGTCTGGCGAGTGAAGGAAGGAGAGAAATGGACCATAGTTGCAGGAGAAGCAGGGTCCCTCCTTTGAGGAGTGTAGCACCTTGGCTGTTTCCAGGCTTGTGGGATGGTGCTGGTTGAGAGGGAAAGGTTAAGGAGGAAGACGAGGGAGGAGGCAACGGCTGGGACAAGACGCGAGGAGCTTTGGGTGCAGTCCATCGGGATTATGCTTATCAGGATTAAGAGACACTGGAGCCTGGAAGACTTCTGTAGGAAAGACAGGGAAAGCTAAAGCTAGTACTAGGGGAGGGTGAGGGAGTTGTGGGGTAGGAGTGGGATGGTTAGGAAGAGTGCAGGTTGTGAAGAATTTGTTGAAAATCTCGGCAGTAGAATGCGTTAGGAGATAGTCGAGGCCTTCAATTTCAAGGACATGGGGGGCATGAGTTGCCAGTGAGTCAGTGAGACAGTGGATAATGTTCCAGAAGTTAGTTGGAGTTTGCCTGAAGTGGGATTTAAATAATGGTATATGGTTCACATATATGGTCTACATCCACACACTGGCAGTACTTCCTTAACTCATTCACACCACAAGAGCTCTTTGAGACTTCCACCACTTATGTCCTGTATACTCTTAGCTCTGCATCCTGGGCCTTCTAAGCAAAATCAAGCCATAATCAGCATGCCACAAACAAATGCAAATACCTTTTCAACCATAAGTGCTACAACAATCACAGATTAGCAAAGTTTTTCAGAACAAAATTACCTTTCCAATGGTGCTATGCAATCAATTGTGATCAATTCGGTTTTTATCTTATACTAGCTAAAATACCAGAAAACTGCTTCTTTGGGGGATTTATTCAAGGTGCTTAGGTGAGGCTTGAGAGACAAATGTCAGCCATGCACACTATAACATAACCAATGCGAATAATTCCTAAAGTATAAGTGATAGACACAAAGTATCAGCAGCAAAGTTGTTCAGCACAAAATTATCTTTCTAACAATGCTATGTAATCAATTCTAAGCAATTCGGTTTGTTTAATAGTCAGGTAAAAACTGCTGACTTCCTCAGATGTTTCAGGCCTGAGTGAAAGTCAGCTGAGTACGCTCACAGTCGTTATTGGCCTGAGTGGCTATGCTTCAGATGTCACCACAGGCGATCTAGGCCTGAATGAGTTAAGAGCTAGTCCATCAGAACATCTTTACAACGCTCACCACCACCGAGTAGTTTATGCACAGGTGTGAAATATCACACCTGTCATGGAAGACGGCCTTCCTTGGTGCTATCACATCAGCCAGAAAGATTAGCGAGTTCCAGGCACTCTCGATGGAGCCTTCGTACCTGGTCTTCCACAGGGACATTTGTCCTTCACCCCCCCCCCACCAGAAGTTCCACCCGACAGTTGTCTCAGAGTTCTACCTTAACCAGTATGCTTACTCTTTGCTCTCTCCGTTTACTTTTTTGGTGTGCCAGTCATCCTCTTACCTGCCAGTCTGCCAGGTGCAACTTCAGCATATGTTACAAAGAGCTGACAAACCACACCCCGAACTCCAGCTGTCGCTTCTTTTAATAGGAGAGTGCCTGCCACAAGTCCAAAGTATGGAGCCTGCATTCTGCCCACAAAGATGGATTTGTGAAGACCAGAAGGTTCATCAAACACCCCCACCAAAAAAGTAAACGGAGAGAGCGAAGAGTAAGCATACAAAACAACAGTTGAGGGGCCACAAATAAGACATGATGGGAGGGGCAGTGCTGTGGCTGTGAAGTGGCAGTCTTCAGGGAGACATTCTGGAGGATGAGGTGTTGTCCCATCTGCAGGCATCTCTCTGGCTGAGGGAGGAGGTTGCTCGCCTCCAGTCTGAGTTCACCAGGATTCAGAGAACCTCTTCTCCTACCCAGGGACCACCAGGGCCAACGCCGCTGCCTCAGAGGTTGCCAAGAAAGAGGAGCAGTTGGACCACAGTGGGCTCAGGGAGCGTGAGGGTGGAGGAACAGAGGTGCATCCCTCTAGTTGTACCTCTCCATAATTTGAACGCCATTCTGGTAGAGCATGGTTTCTCTATGGAGGCACCTGCAGTGGAGACCAAGGAGGATGCTGAGAATCTCCACAAAGGAGACCCACAGGAGGGTGGCACGGGACCCCACAGGGAAGGAAACAACCCTGGTGGGGAATCGTTGTTAGGTGGTAGAACTGGGTGAGGGAGGGGAGAGGGAGGTAAGGTGCCTGCCCGGCACCATGGCTTGGAGGAACAGGGAGTGAATCCTCAGGATCGCGGGAGCAGCTGCACGGGGGAGGGAGCTGGACGTCATTGTCCACCTAGGGACAAATGACCTGGCTGGGAATGGGATCAGAGCAGTGAAGGAGGAGTTTGTGGAGTTGGGGAGGGACCTTAGATAAGTAGCATGCACGGAGCCGGCCCAGTGGCACTGAGGGCTGAGGCGCTGGATGCCTTACCTTGCACTGCCCCGGCGAGCCGTGTTCGGAACGGCATGGGTCACCGGGTTACGGGAGGAGAAGGACTGAGCCGCCTGACAGACTGCTCTCCTTCTCCGGGAGGGGGGTCTCACTCACGATGCCCGATTGCCCCCTGGTGGAAGCTGGGGGTCAGGGCGTGGGGTGACAGCTCTGGGTGGAGTCTGGGCAGAGGCCTGGGGGAGGAGCGTGTGGACGCATGCACCTATGCCACTGCCGGCTTCACTGCACGCCCAGGACTCCAACAAGGGGAAGCGAACAGTGGAAAAAGGTGGCACCTCTCGCACGGCTTGATGGCCATCCCCGAGTGTTCGCCGGGGCGCAGGCACCCATTCTGGATCCATGAGGGTGGGGAGTTAGGGGTCTCCCTGACGCCCCACTGCAGGGGGGGTAAGCCGCAGGGGTTTCAGGGTGCCTACTGTCCCAGTCGAGATGGACGGCAACCGGATTCCCGGCAGGATGTGAGGACTGCAACGGGAGGCAGAGAGGTGGTCAAGGAGGCTAAAGGTAACACAAAAAAAGGTAGCATGCACGGTAACCTTCTCGGAGGTGCTGCCTGTCTATGGCATGAGTGAGGCTAGGGTGCTTCGCACCATGGAATTCAATCAATGATTGAAAAACTGGTGCAAAGCTCAGGGTTTTGGCTTCATCAGGGACTGGGGGTCCACCTAGAGGAATACAAGCCTATACTGGTGCGATGGTCTGCATCTGTCCAGGAGGGAAATCAGGATCCTAGGCGATAGGTTTGAATGCTTCATTGGCAAGCATTTAAACAAGCCAAGGGGGGAAGCACTGAAAAGGAGCAGGGAAATCCCAGCCCCCCCCCCCAAAAAAAACAGGGTAGTTAGTGAGGTAAACACCAAGATAGAGAGGTCGATGGGGAGAAGTAAAAGGAGAAATGGGCAAAGGCAGTAAGGACAGGGATGGAGCTAAAAGAGGTAAGGCCATCAAAAAATGGAAAGCAATGAGTACCAACACCCACAGTCTACGTAACAAGCTCCCTGAACTAGTAGCCTTGATGGAAGAGGGATGCCTGAATATTGTGACAATCACAGAAACATGGTACACAAGAGAACCATGACTGGGATATCAACATACCAGATTACTCAGTCTACAGGAGGGATACGGAGGGTAGAAGAGGAGGAGGAGGAGTACTGTAGCTCTCTACGCAAGGGAAGGGATCAAAGCAATGGAACTAAAGGGTAAACAGGGAGGAGAGGAGGCACTGTGGGTCACCCTGGAGACAGGAAATGGCACCACAAACTGCACAGGTGCTGTATATAGTCCCCCGTCTCAGGGGCAGAAAATGGACAAGGAAATGATAGAAGGCATCCTTAGGATAGCAGACAAAGGGGAGATATTGTTGACAGGGGACCTGAATACACCATATGTTAACTGGAGCACCTTTGCTGCAGCTACATCCAAGAGCAGGGTTCTCGATGCCCTCCAGGGGGCGTGCCTCAGACAGCTAGTGCTGGAACCCACTTGGGAGGGAGCAATCTTAGACCTGGTACTCTCAAACGGGGATGGAGAGAGGATCTCAAATTTAGAAGCGGGTAGCCATCTGGAAACAAGTGACCACCGAACTGTGTGGTTCACGATAAACACAGCCATAAAGTCAAGCCATACAAAAGTGAGGGTACTGGACTTTAGGAGGGCTAACTTTGTCAAAATGGAAGAGTGTCTCAGAAAAGCACTAGCAAACGGGCAAGAAGGTGGGGTGAAGGAACAATGAGGAAACATCAAAACTGCCATCACAGAGGCAACAAGCCTTTGTATGAAGCAAATAAATCAAAATGAAGGAAAACACCACTATGGTTCTCAAAAGAGGTGGCAGGAAGATTAGAGAGAGAAAAGATAGCATTCAGGAAGTATAAGAACACACAGAAGGAGCAGGACAGAGAACTGTACCAGTTAAATCAGAAGGAAGCGGGAAGGCAGTCAGAATAGCAAAAGGCCCAAACCGAGGAAAAGATAGCCAACTCCATTAAGAAGGGGATAAAACCTTTATAGGTACATTAGGGAGCCAAGAAAGACCAAGGAAGGGATAGTGAGGCTTAATACAGGGAGGGGTGGGGCAAAGAGTGACAGTGAAAAAGCAGAGATACTGAACAAATACTTCTGCTCAGTATTCACAAAAAGAAGAGGATGGGAAGGTACCTAATCTACTCAATAGAAGCACTCTGGATAGGGGGTCAATACCAGTCCTTTCACAGAAGAAAGGGTTCTGAAAGAACTCCTACAACTGAAGGTGGATAAAGCAGTGGGCCCTGATGGGATTCACCCCAGAATTCTAAAAGAACTAAGGGAAGAACTAGTGACACAACTGACTACCCTTTTTAACAAATCATGGGAGGATGGTGTGGTACCTAAGGACTGGAGGAGGGCGGATGTGATTTCCCGTCACAAAAGTGGGAGCAAAGCAGAGGCAGGAAACTGTAGACCTGTTAGTTTGACCTCAGTGGTAGAGAAAATGATGGAATCACTTCTGAAAGAAAGAACTGCTAAGTACCTAGAGGCCAGCGGGGCACAAGACCCAAGGCAGCATGGATTCACAGTGGGAAGGTCATGTCATACGAATCTAATTGATTTCTTTGACTGGGTGACCAAAGTAGTAGACCAGGGAGGGGCTGTGGACATGGCCTACCTAGACTTTAGCAAGGCATTTGACACAGTCCTGCACAAAAGATTAATAAACAAATTAGCCAGCCTGGGGTGGGTCCCAGGGTGGTAGCCTGCAAAAATTGGCTGGACAACAGGACACAGAGGGTAAGTAATGGAGTCCATTTCAAGCAAAGGCTAGCGGGCACCGAGGGTTAGTACTGGGTCCAGTCCTTTAATGTCTCTTTATAAGTGACATTGCAGAGGGACTGAAGGAAAGTTTGCCTTTGTAGACACAAAGATCTGCAACAGGGTTGATACACAAGGAGTGGGGTTGGAAAGGATGAGAAGGGACTTGGCAAGGTTGGAGGAATGGTCAAAAGCATGGCAGCTTAGATTCAATGCAAAGAAGTGCAAAGTACTGCACCTGAGAAACAAAAACTCAGGGGAAGAGTACACAATGGGGGGGGAGGTACTAACAACAACAAAAATGGAAAGGGACCTGGGGGTAGTCGTATCAGATGACCTAAACGTAAGCAAGCAATCTGAGAAGGCAGTAAGGAGGGCTGGGGGGGATACTGGGATGTATAGGAAAAGGCATCACCGGTAGAAAAAGTACAGTTACTTAAGAACTTACCGTAACAGTAGATCTTCAAGAGGAGCTCTTGCAGCAGGCTATTACTATTAGGACTACTGCGAGGCCTTGGGACCCACCAGTTAAAACTTAGCTAGTAGTACCCAGCGGGACCACCTCCCTGATGTCAGTCTACCAGTCATGCTACAAGAGAGGCCGGACTGCCCACCTCAGTTCTCCCAAGACCCGCGAACGGACCTCAGCAAGAAAAACCGGCAAAAGCCCATCCTAGACGCCTGAAAAATTCTCCTGGAGGACAGAGGGTGGAATAACGCCTGTTGCAAGAGCTCCTCTCGAAGAGCTACTGTTACAGTAAGTTCTACATAACTGTACTATCTTACTCGAGGGAGCTCTTTCAGCATCTCTATTACTATTAGGATAGAATTCCAAGCAGTCCCGCACAAGGAGGTGACTAGTCCCGGAGGTAGGATGAGAAATAAAGGATGGTAAAGCCTATGGCTGGAATCTGCAAAATAGGACAAGAGACCTTGAAGAACTGCTAGGCTAAACCGGCTCAGCTCGGGAAGCAATGTCCAGACTGTAATGCCTCACAAGGTGTGCACTGAATTCCAAGTAGTAAGGCACAGATGTCTCAAAGGGAGACATTTTTAAGAAGGCGAGGGCAGAGACCTCTAGTGGAATGATCTCTGACCAAGCCTGGCAGAGGTTTGTTGCACTTGTTATAACAGTACACTCTACAGTGTACCAGCCACTGGGAAATGGTCTGTTTTGACACCAGTTTGCCCAGGTGTTGGAGGCCAAAGGCCACAAACAATTGCTCCGATTGATGTGTGCGCTGTCCGACATAGTAATACCTCAGCACCCTGTGGACATCCAATGTGTGCAGGAGAGATTCTCCCGATTAGTAGGGGCAGGAAAATAAACTGGAAGGTCAACCGACCGATTGAGGGTCAACTCCGAGACCACTTTAGGTAAGAACTTAGGATTTGTTCTGAGGGAAACTCGTTCCCAGTTAAAAATAAATAAGCTGGTGAGATGGGTAGGAAACTGGCTGCAGGGAAGGCAACAGAGGGTGGTGGTGGGTGGGGAGCTCTCACACCCAAGGGCAGTGACGAGCGGTGTTCCACAGGGCTCGGTGTTGGGACCAGTGTTGTTTGGGATATTCATTGCAGACATATCATGGGACATCAAGAGCAAGATCAGTCTGTTTGCTGATGATACCAAGGTAGGCGTGGTGGTGGATGACCTAGGGGGATGGCAGGGGTTGCAGGATGATCTGGCAAAGCTTGAAACCTGGTCAGACACCTGGCAACTGGGCTTTAATGCCAAAAAGTGCAAGGTGCTGCATTTTGGGATGAAGAACCCAAGGAGGAGTTACCAGCTAGGGGAGTGCAGCTAGCCCAGACAGAGGAGGAGAAGGATCTGGGTGTGCTCATTACAAGGTCAATGAACAACTCGGCACAATGTGGGAAGGCAGCTGCAAGGCCAACAAAATGCTGGGTTGTATTGCAAGGGTATATCCCTCGAGGAGGAGGAGGTGATTCTGCCACTGTACAGGTCATTAGTTAGACCACACCTGGGTACTGCTGCAGTACTGGCGTCCAGATCTCAAGAGGGACATTAAGTTACTGGAGGGGTGGCGCAGAGCCATAAAGATGATCAAGGGGCTGGGGACTTATCATACGAGAGGAGGTTGAAGGAGTTGAATATGTACTCACTGGAGGAGAGGAGAGGAGACAGGGGTGACATGATTGAAACCTTTAAATACATGAAAGGAATAAACAAGACAAGTACAGAGGGCTGTTCAAAGTAAGGGAGGGAGGGAGGACACCAGGGCCATGATATGAGACTGGAGCGAGGAAGGTTCAGGAGGGAGATGAGGAGACACTTTTTACAGAGAGGGTGGTGGCTGGGTGGAATCGTTACCTCCTGAAGTGGTATGCAGTAGAACAGTGGACTGCTTCAAGCGAGGACGGGACAGGACAAGGGGAGGGTTAATGAAGGGAAGGGTGGAAGGGAGGGCAGCTGCAGAATAAGGGTGCTAGTTGCACATTCGAAAAGACTTGACAGACCCTCTAGCCTTTATCTGCTGGCAAATTTTGTATGTCTGTAATATAAGGCTCCTTACACATCAGGGCCTGTAGCTCGAAACCTTCGAGCTGAAGTAACAGCAACTAAAAGGAAACCTTCCAGGAAAGGAAACACAGCTCACATTCCGCTGTGGGTTCAAAAGGGAAGAGTTAGTTTCTCCAGCACAAAGAGGAGATCCCAGGGAGGGACACCCTGATGGGAGGTCGAGGTAGAATGCCCGTAAAGGTGTGGGCCACGTCCAACTGAGCCGGGTCCTGCCTCTGAACAGGACATGATAAGCAGAGATGGCCCACATGTGCACCTTTATGGATAAATAACTCAGGCCTTGCTGATATAAGGAGAAGAGATATTGTAATGCTGGGTTCAACAGGCAGGAAGGGGGTCTAGATGGTGGGACAAAGCCCAAAGGCAGAACCGCTTCTACTTCACGGCACAGGTGGAGTGGTCAAGAGCTTCCTCAGAAACGAGGGGATGTCTGCCACCTCTTGTGTAACCCCATACCTGGATTTGGCTACACCTGCAGGAGCCAAGCATAACGGTGTAGGGACCTGAGATCTGGATGAACCAGCCTGCCCTGCTCCTGGGATAGCAGTTGCGAGTATACTGGTAGCGGAATTGGAGGTTCTTAGGACAACCGCTGAAGTAGTGGGAACCAAATCTGCCGGGGCGATCAGAATCATTCGAGCCCCCTTGGCCTGTACCTTCAGCAACACTCGCTGAAGGAGAGGAAAGGGAGGGAAGGCGTAGAAACCTCCTGCTCAACAAAGGGACAACGTGTCTGGCCAGAAAACACCAGGCATGTGCTCCGGAGCAGAAAACTGGCAGTTTGGCATTGCGTGGAGACGAAAGAGGTCCAGCTCTAGATGACCCCATGTGTAGAACAGCTGGTCCACTATAGACTGTAGCAGCTCCCATTCATGCACTCTTGACTGAGACCTGCTGAGGCTGTCTGCCAAGTCATTTTGGGCACCTGGAACATGGACAGTGGAGAGCAAAATCGATGCTCCAGCACCCAATACCAGACTCTCATCGCCTCCCTGCACAATAGGTAGGAGTGAGTTCCACCTTGCCTGTTGATGTAAAAGACAACCGCCATGTTGTCTGTCTGTACGAGAAGAGAGCCTGGCATGAGGTCCTCCTGAAAGGCCCTTAGGGCATTGAGGACTGCCCACATTTCCAGAACATTGATGTGGAGGATGCACTCCTCCAGAGACCAGACACCCTGAGTCTGGTGATCCCCGAGGTGCGACCCCCCCAGCCCAAATCAGAGGCATCTGTTGTCAGAGTCCGGCTTGGGGGCTCCTGTCGAAAGGGAATTCCTTTGTCGAGATTCAAAGGGTCCAACCACCAACATAGGGTCCTCCTGATCGGCTCCGAGATCTGGACAACATGGTCTAGACCATTGGAGCCCTGGTCCCACTGCACCCTGAGCATCCACTGTGGGACCCTCATGTGGAGGTGGGCCAAGGGAACTACCAGGATTGCCGCAGCCATATGCCCCAGAAGTCTGAGGAAGGTCCTGGCTGGGACCTGTGGGGTTACTAGGACCGAAATGGCCACCTCTCTCAGGTGATATCCTCTTTCTCAAGGAAGAAAGGCCATGCCACGGATTGAATCCAGGACTGCCCCTATAAAGGTGAGTCTTTGGCTGGGCTCTGGGGAAGACTTTGATAGATTCATGGTGATCCCCACTTCTCGGAACAATGTACAAGTGTCTCTGAGAGCTTGAAGCAGGTGCTGTCTCGACGGGGCCGCTAAGAGCCAGTTGTCAAGGTAAGCCACAGCTACCACTGCCAAGCATTTGGTGAAGACTCGAGAAGCAAAGGAGAGGCCAAACAGAAGAACCCGGAACTGATAATGCTCCCCTGGAAGTAGAACCTCAGAAGTTTCCTGTTTGGGGGGGGGGGGAGACCCCGATGTGCATGTAAGCATCTTGCATGTCCACGGAACAGAGCCAGTCTCCCTAGTGCGGCAGAGGAATGAGACCTGGAAAGGTCACCATCCCGAACCTTCTGTATTCTATATAGTTATTTAGAGAGCTGAGGTCTAGGATGGGCCACAGATCTTGCGTTTTCTTTGGAACCAGGAAAAAATGGGAGTAGTATCCCTTTCCCCGATGTCGCAGAGGAACTGGCTCTATTGCCTTTTTCTGCAAGAGGCATTGATTTCTCCTTCTATCAGAGAAATGTGAGAAGGAGGGTATCTCGAGGACTTTGATGGAGTTTCTGGAGGAATTTGGGTGAACTCCAGCATGTGACCTCTCCTTATGATGTCTAACACCCACTGGTCTGATGTGATAGTGCTCCATCCCTCCACATGGAGGGTGAAGCGACCCCTCACTGCCTCCTGAAGCCTCCACCGGAGGAGGGGGTTGTCAGTGGCAGTCACTGGGCAGCTGGGGTGGGAGAGAGTGTGGGAGGACTTGGGGCCTCGAAAAGGTGCGCCACCAGGCTACTGCTGGTTGCCGGCCTTCCCTTTGAAGCCACCTCTCTGTCCCTGGTTGCTGCCACGGGCCTGCTGGCCTGAGGATTTACGAAATGGCCGCTTCCCGAAGTGGCTTTGGTCCCCCTTGTACATCTGGCAGATGGACCAAATATACTTGCCCGATTCCTGGAGAAGAGCGATCAAAGCCTCGGTCTCCTGCCCAAAGAGGTCGGAACCATGGAACAGAAGGTCTCTGATTCGGACTGCAGATCGCTCTGAAAGCCGGAGCATCTCAGCCTATGGCGGCAAGGAGACCCCTGATGCTGCCGCCTCTAGATGCCGTATCCGCAGTGTCATGCAAGGCATGCAGAATATGCATGCCTACATCCGAGCCCAATTTTAATACATCCAGAAGTTCCATCTTTTGTGCTGAATCTGGCAAGGCACTGACAAGCTCTTGTCCCTTCTCCCAGAGTGCATTTTGGTACTGGACCATATGCGTGAAGAAATTAAGGGACCAGATGGAGCAGGTGGAGGCAGAATAGACTTTCTTGCCCACCTGGTCCAAAAAACGAGACTCCTGGTCGGGAGGCTGAGAGCTTAGATCCTTTGGCTGCTTTGATTTGTCATGAGCAACTGCAATCACTGTGGAATCCGCCTGAGGGTTTTCCGTCAAAAAAGACTCATTCCTCGGGGCCCTGTATAGCCTTTCCGACTTCTTGGGAACAGCCGGGACTGAGGCTGGATGCTTACAAGTTATCCTGGTAAGGTCTTGAAAGGTGTTGACCAGAGGAGGCACCACAAGGGGTTTGAGCTCCTTCTGCCTCGGGTAACGAGCCAGTCTCCGGTGCTCTGGATCCAGGTCCTCTGTCTCCCATTCATTAGTAGCCTGGATATGCCTCATGACATCCATAAGGGTTGGGATCATCTGGAGGAACGGGTAGTCCCTGTCATCAGGAGATCCCCAACTCCTGAAAGGAAAGAGGAAGACCTGCTCCTGGTTCTCAAGGTGGCAGAACTATGTTTACAGGGACTACCCTCTGCAGAATGCTGGTGACTTCTAGACCGACGCCGGTCCTGAGACCGATGACAGCTCCTAGACCGATGACGGAGCAGGGACCGATGCCCGTCCTGGGACCTGCATCGGTTACGGGAGCGAGCCTGCCTAGAAGATGATCTGCGGTGGCTGTGGGATCTGCTCCTGGGCTCAGACCGATGAGGGCTGACTGACATTGAGTGGTGCCGTCTGTGATCTCTGGGCCGAGACAGGGAACGTTTAGCCAAGGGGGAGCGAAGTAAGGAGGACGCGCACTGGTCCTCAGGGGTTTTGGTCGGCAAGCCGACGGGCAAACCCCCAGGCTCCTCGTTGTCGGTTGGTTTGGAACTGGTGCCAGCTTCAGTTGAGGTGGAGGTACATCTTTGTGGACCTGGATCCATCAGAACAAAAAAAGTTATCCCAGCTCCTCCTTACTGAAATGAGATGCCGCCCCCTTTGGGGGGGATCGGAGAAGTTAGGGGCTCCAAAAGGGTTCGCGGGGAGGAACCCGAGGATGAGCCCTCCAGAGTAGAGGCCCAAGGGGCCAGCATCGGTACTTTGACTGGCGCCAGCACGATAGCAGCCCCGTCGACTGCAGGCACTCTGACCGGTGCTGGTGTCTTAGCCAATGCCGGATCCGACGTGGCCGACTTAGAAGGGCGCAACCCAGAGGGGGGCCTTGGGGTCCCAGTCCTTGCCAGGTGGCTTACCGGAATTCAGTGGAACCGTAGTCGGGGCCTTCTTTGGCAGGGCCAAGGCTTGTGCAGAGGAAGAGGCTTCAGTCGACTCCGTCGGGGCGGAGGACATGCGCAGCGGTGTAGCTTTCGACTTGGACGGCTTAGAAGTGAAAGCAGCTCCCAACAGGACCAACGCTGGTGTTTTGGCGGGAGCTTCAGGCCTCAGTTTTTCTCCATGCCTAGAATGCTTGGCATGGTCAGACCCACCTGAGCCGGAGGCAGAGGCCTTCCAGTGTGGAAAGCGGGATCTTGAGCAGTGATGGGACCGGCTACGGTCCTTGTCATGGGACTTTTGCGACTTCTCCCGGGTTTTGCCCTCATCCCCAGGGGAAGATTGCAGGACATCCATCCCTTTTTCAAGCAGGTGGGCTTTCAAGGCCTTCAGGCGTCTAATCCTTGACCTGCTAGTAAAGCCTTGACAAATCTCGCAGGTCTTCAGGTCGTGGTTTGGTCCCAGGCAGAAGACACACTGGTTGTGGCCAACTTTGGATAGGATTTGGTGGTCACAGGCGCACTTCACCTTCTTGGGACCGGAGGAGGTGAACGACGACAGTGACGACATATGACGGTAGTGAAGACGAGAGGAGAGAACGAACGCAGGAGGAACAAATGCAAAGAAAAAATGCAATGAATTCGAAGAAAAAACAGAAAAAAGGATTTACTGAAACTGCTGTGAAAAAATCACTAAGAACTTCCCAAAGTGAGTGGGTCGTAGTGGGAAAGAACTGAGGTGGAGCCGGGGTCCACCCCCTTTTGTAGCATGACTGGGGTGGAGCTGATGTCAAGGGGGCGGTCCCCACTGGGTACTGCTAGCTAAGTTTTTTCCGGTGGGTCCAAAGGCCTGCAGCAATAGTCCTAATAGTAACAGCCTGCTGCAAGAGCTCCCACTTGCAGTAAGATCAGGAACTTGTTATCCTTCTGTACAGACAGGTGGTGAGACCCCATCTGGAGTACTGCGTGCAGTTCTGAAGACCCCATCTCCACAAAGACATAGACAGGATGGAGGCAGCCCAGAGGAGGGCAACTAAAATGGTGCAGGGTCTGCACCAGAAGCCATATGAAGAGAGACTAAAGAAGCTTAATATGTGTACCCTCGAGGAAAGGAGGGAGAGGGGGGACATGAAAGAAACTTTCAAGTACCTCAAGGGAATCAACAAAGTCCAGGAGGGTAGCATCTTTAGGAAAAAGAAACGTGCAAGAACAAGGGAGCACAATTTGAAGATAGAGGGGGGACGGCTCAAGGGCAATGTGAGGAAGTATCCTTATCTGCCGACAAAATCCATGTTTTTATGTTTATATTTTGAGAACTGGAGAACAGCATGGGCTTAGTCTTTCTGTAGTTTAGTCTTTTGTAGTTCATGACTAACTTGTGGCTATGGAACCAGCTTTCACGACTGAGAAATTGCTCTGAAGCCTGGACTCAAGAGCCTTAGAGTCAGAGTCACTAGTAAACAGTACAGCATCATCAATGTATAGCAGGATGCTACACTGACAGGAGTAAGGGAGATTGTTGAGGAAATGCTAAATAAAAGTGGACCCAAGATGGACCCTTGTGGCACTCCTAATAGTACAGGTCTCCTATACGACATGATGTTACCTATTTTAACCTGTTGAGATCGATTATGAAGGTAACTTTTAAACCATGCTACAGAGTCACGAGCTAGACCAGTAGTGGCAAGTTGTTCAACCAGGAGGGCATGGCTCACCGTGTCGCAAACTTTCGTTAAAGCAATGAAAGTCACTCCAACAAGACGCCCTTGGTCTAAGGACCAGTGAATAAAGCCCGTGAACTCAAGCAAGGCGGTAGTGGTACTATGTCAAGGTCTGAACCCGTGTTGTTGTGGGCATTGCAATTGATATTTCTCTAAGTATTCAACCAGCTGGTCAGCCACTATCCACTTGTGAGCCTTCTTAGAGGAGGTAGAATAGAGATAGGCCTATAGTTCCCAGTAGTAGTGCGATCCCCAGATTTATGAACTGGTGTCACTGTAGCAGATTTCCAAATTTGTGGGAATTGGGAGTATCTAACAACATCTTAATAATGTGTGTTAAAGCGACAGTATTTCATCCAATGTTAATGCAATAAATTTAAGATCCAGGGTAACACGCTGAATCTCGATTTTCCAAGTACCTTAAGAAGGTACTTCCTAATCTCACGAGCCGAGAGGGCTTTGAAATAGAAAGGAGGGTGAGAAGGTGGCTGAGATTCTATTCCAAAGTAGTCACTTGTATTGGGGTGACAGAAAAAATCATGTGGGAGGACACCACTAAGGTCCAAGAAGGCTTTATTAAAGGTGTTTGCAATAATTTTGGGATCAAGTGTTGATACACTGTCTATGTTAAGCATGGCAGGGCAGTTCTGAGGTCTCTCCCTCATGTGATTACCTAGTGAAAATGTCTATATCTGTGAATCTCAATTTGTACATACTGTTGTATCTACTGATGAGGAACCTCTGTAAATGAGATTTTCAAGCCCAAAGATGCTGTATCCGATATAATAAATAAAGACAGAGACTGCATTTATACCACAATATGATGAAAATGCAGTATTATTTTTCAGGTGTTTTACACTAGCATACTTGTCAGATTTGTAACTCTACTTCAGACAAGCACACTGTGCATCTGCATCCACTGCATCTATTTCTTTTACACCAGCACACACAGCAACCCACCACCACTGTGCTAACTACTGGTTTGTGTAAGATACTTATGTCTCTTGCCTGGTGCCTCAAGAGTTGGAAGTATAGCCGGCCTGGTGGCGTGAGCTGAGGCGCTGGATGCCACACCAGCGACCAATTCGGGGAGCGGACTTGGGCCGGGGTTGGCAGGAGGGTGGGAGGACTGAGCATCCAGAGGACTGCCTCCCTCCTGGGTGGGATCCGGGATCGCATCGCTCTCTGGTGGACCCTGATATAGATCGGGGCCCAGCATAAAGGTGCCACTGAGGGGAGCAGAGCAGCGCTAACGCAGCATGGAGGTGCTCAGAGGTCATGGCACGTCCCAGACTCCACAGGGGAAACAAACACGCAAAAACCCTGGAGGCCAGTGGAGAAGAAGGAGACCCCGGGGACCTGCCCACATTCCGCTGTCGGACCCAACTGCATTGGATCTCCCATGGTCGACCTGACCTCACGGTAAGTCCCTCTAATTTCAGAAAGGCCGCCATGGGTGGATGGGCCCTCTCCCGGGGGGGTGATGCGGGGGGCTGGACGAACTGTGGTGTTTGGAGACCGATGCAGGGGGTTTCAGACTGGGAGTAGCGGCAGCTAGTCAAGTGGGTACTCTGGAAGGATGCCCTGACCGCCAGAGCAGAAAAATAATTTACCCAAAAAAAAAAAAAGATTTGAAAGTATGCAGCTGTGGTAACTAGATCATGATTAAGTCATGAACTCTAAGTGCAGTAAGATTCAACAGGCACTATTCATTTATTTACTTACAAGTTTTACCAGGTTTGCATACTGAGCAACATGCTCGATTCCAGATGCGACCTGGGGGCTGAGACCCAAATACAAACATGTAGGTTCACAAGAAATTGATTTTCATACATAGTACAAAAATGGGACAACAAGTATCACGTTACCACTTAAAGTGAAAAAAGAATGGATTACAGACAGAAGTAATGCATACCTAGGGTAGAGAAAATTGGAGGGTGGACAACTTGGGAGCAGTTATTCCACCATAGGAGTGGGGTTGAATTAATTGAAACAGGTGCAGCTGGAGGAGAAATGCCTGCGGAGAAGGCAATTTCATTGGTAGGGGTTGGGGTCGCTGTTAGTGAGTTCCGTCACCATTGTGGTCTCTCAAAACATATAAACCTTAACTGACAGACATTTATTATTAGAAACACAGAATCTGTCAGCAGAAAAGGACCACTTGGCCCACCAAGTCTGTCCTGATGTTCCCTGCCTAGTCTGTTTATGCAGACCCTAACTGGTCTCCAGTGATCCTCCCTCTTTCCTGCCTATTTACTAATACTCCCCTGGGTCTATCCCATGCGTGCTTGAATCCTCCCCGCTGTTTTCACCTCTACCACTTCCACAGGTGGTCTCTGTTCCAGGCTTTTACCACCCAGTCAGTGAAGAAGAACTTTCTCCCATCCCTCTTAAACTTTCCCTCTCTGGCTTCATCACATTTCCTCTGGTACTGGTGCTCTTTCTCACTTAAAAGAGACTCCTCTCCTGCAACTGATTCACCCCCTGTGAGGTACTTGCAGGCGTCCATCATGTCATCTCTCGCACTTCTCTCCTCCAGGCTGTACATGCACCATTTTAGCTGTCCTCCTCTGGACTGCCTCCACCCTATGTCCTTTCTAAGGGGCAGTCTTCAGAACTGGACACAATATTCCAAGTGGGGTCTCACTAGCGAACGATACAGTGGCATCACCACCTCCCTCCTCATGCTGGAGATACCCCTCCAAATGCAACCCAGCATTACACTATCCCTACCCACTGCTGTGTCACACTGCCCTGCCACTTTGAGGTCATCAGTTATGGCAACCCCAAGGTCTCTTTCCTGTTCGGTGACCATCAGTACCAGACCCCTTCATCTACTGTGCTCCTGGCTTTCTGTGCCTACGTGAGTGATTTTGCACTTTTTGGCACTGAACCCCAACTGCCATGCTCTTGACCACTCCTCCAGTTTCCCAAGATCCCTGCGCATGATCTCCACCTCTTCCCAAGTGTCCACCCTATTATTTTGGTATCATCTGCAAAAAGGCATACTTTCCCATCTAGTTCTTCTGTAATGCCACTTATGAAGACACTGAAGGGGACTGTCCCCAGTACTGAACCCTGTGGCACCTCGCTGGACACTCTCCCATCATTAGAGTGAGTGCCGTTAATCACCACCCT
The DNA here is from genome assembly GCA_016271365.2 of Neoceratodus forsteri. Taxonomy (NCBI): domain Eukaryota; kingdom Metazoa; phylum Chordata; order Ceratodontiformes; family Ceratodontidae; genus Neoceratodus; species Neoceratodus forsteri. Next base: position 367,551,367 of record CM028132.1, on the reverse strand, counting down.
CTGATGCTTCTAACCCAATTTTACCACTTTGGATCCCACCCCTAGGCTGCTCAGTTTCTTAATCAGTCTCCTGTATGGCACAGTGTTGAAGGCTTTGCTAAAAGTCCAGACAGGCCATGTCCCCTGCCCTTCCCTAATCTATTTCCTGGTCACCCATTAGAAGAACTCTACTAGAACAGTCTGGCATGATCCCACCACCCCTGGTAATAAATGCTGCCTGTGGTCTTGCAGCCCACTGGAGTCAAGATATTCTACCAGACTTTCCATTAGCAGGGTTTCCATTAACTTCCCCACCACTGAAGTGAGACTGACCAGCCTATATGTTGCAAACCTTCTCTCCTGCCACTCTTATGTAGAGGGACCATGTCTGCCTCCTCCAGAACCATGCCTGTTTCCAGTGAGCTGCTGCTGAACAAGGCTATCAGTGGGGCAGCTAGCACCTCCCTGAGTTTCCTTAGTACCCCTGGAGGGTATCCTGTCTGGTCCCATAGCCTTGTCCACTTAAAGAGCTGCAAGCCCATTCAGGACTCGTTTGTTCTGAAAATGGACTTGTGTCCACCCCACTTTGTTCCTGCTTCCCCCTTCCCTCCACTTTGAAGACTGACCTGAAGCACCTGTTCAGGGTGTTCGCTTCTTCTTGATCCTCTTCTATGCAGTCTCCCCCTGCTGCCTTCCTTATCTTCTCTATCTCTCCCCTTGTTTACCTCTTCTCTCTTATGTCCTGTCATTAAATAAGATGCAACAGCAGTCTGACACCTAGATATTTGTAGAGTTTTGCCTTCTAAGGTCCCATGTGCTGAAATATGTTAGCCCTTGACCTTAAACCCTGCTCCATCCCCTTTCCAGCATGGTGGATCCTTCCTCTAAGACTGCTAATAACATTCCATTGTCATGTATACAATGCTTAGATACCATACTTTTGTTTATACGTGCATTATGTTCAGACATTATCCCTGTATTAGAGAGACTGATCTAATACTATTTTGGGTTTTTACTATAAAGTTTAATGGTTGGAATTGAACTGTCTATATCCTATATGCTGCACGTTATCTTGTCTGTAGCATGTAACAGTTCTGTACTCAATCTGATTGGGGCACCACTGCAAACAAGTATCTGCTCAATCTTATTTTCACTTTTAATGATTCAGATAAATTTACTGACTGATTGATAGATGTGGGATTCTTAGGCTGGACTGATGAATTCCTGTAGTCAGCTAACTCAGTGCTTTATAGGTTTCCAGACAACCTGACCTCCATTCACCCTGGCAAGTCATGCTGTTTCTGTAGTTTCTGCACATATAATCTTCTGCTATATCCAGGCTAAGGCCTTAAACCAACTGCTTTCTTGGACTCTTGGATCCAGACTAGAATTCAAGTCAGACTATTAAGCAGACTAATCCTGACACAATACAGCAAGACTTCACTTTCTTTTCCTGTTATCCCCTAGATTGGGCATTTCCTTACCTAAGGTATGCTGCGTTGTGCTGCTCTTGATCAAAGGAACCAAGTTCTATCCTGCAGGTCAGGGCGCCCAGCTTTTCACAGTCCTCTAGGTCACATGGGTACCTTCCTTCCAGGATATTGTACTTTGCCTCTTCATATAACAGTCTTAAAATGCTTTGATCTTCAATCTTCAAAAATAACAGATGAAAAAGAAACCATATGTCACAACATTCTATTTGTTTTTTTTAGATGCAGATACCTTAGTTACCCCTTTTCCTCTCCATCTTCCTTCTCTCCATTATGACTCCGTATCACAAGTACAACACAGTAATATGTACAGGAGTTGTAGCAGGGCTATGTCAGCTACAGTATGTCAAGGTCCTCAGAACTCCACGCAGGTCAATCACTGACAGGAATCCAGAAGCAACTGCACCACATCTGTGGCCCTATCACCATAACTGCCCCTGCATCTGTCAGTTCCACCTTCCCCACCACCAGCACCCTCCAGGAACCCTCCTGAACCTGCATGCCTCAGGACAAGTGCATAGCACAGCTAGATGGTGGTAGTGGGAGTGTACACTGGCCACTCAAGGTCAGAGTAAGTTTGGTTTATTCTTTATAGATAATTCCTGAAGAAGACCTATGGTCAAAATACTGATTTTAATTATTTTCCATTTTCAATGTACATTTATTAATACTACACTTTTGTTTGATTTGTAGCCCACATGCTGATACAGCACTTTTTTTTCTTTTGTTCTCACAAGAGGAAGTGGGTAAAGCGACTGAGTGATGACTCCATGGCAGCCCTGATCTCCAACTCTAAACAGCTGAGCAATGCTCCAAATGGCCTTGCGTGTGTGTGTGTGTGTGTGTGTGTGTGTGTGTGTGTACATGTGTGAGACAATTTCATAATCGGATCAGTGACATAACGGTGAAAGAAAAGCAAAGACCCAGACATGCTATTATGGAAAATAAGCAATAAATAAAAAGCAAATGGAAAGATGAGAAATGGCCTGGGAAAAATAAACCACTCCTCATCAATGCTAGGCAAGGCAGTTTTATTTCTAAAGCTCTATCCCATAGGTTTTGAGTGCTAACAATGAACAAAATACAAGTCAAAACCTATTAAAACAAACAAAAAAAAGGCTGGCCCAGTGGTGCAGTGGGCTGAAGCACTGGAAGCAATCACCTCCCATCATACTGGTGACCCAGGTTCGGGAACAGACTTGGGTTGCTGGGGGTCGGCTGGGGAGGGATAGCATTAAGCATCTACCTGACTGCTCTCCTCTCCCAGGGAGGGGAGGGTGGACCAGATGCACTAATCTTACACTACCACCATGTGGCAACATCGTGGTAGGGCAATGGAAACGATCTGTAGCGGCACAGCCGACTGTAGGCACTGTAGTGTGACAGCACCACCAAGCATACGATCTCAGATGCCAATTGCAGGCTTCATATCCTGGACTGCTGCAATCGGCATCTGAGGTCAGGCTGTTAAAATACACAAGGAGATTGATCATCTGGTTCAAGTGGAACTCCCACACAATCTTTGGGAGGAAGTTTGCATGTGGGCCAAGGACTACCTTGTCCTTGTGGAAAATCAGGTAGGAGACTCCACCAAGAGCACACAGAGCTCACGCCACTCTCACTTCTCACAGACATGACTGCCACCAAAAACAGGTTACTCACTTATAACAGTAGTTCTAGGAGTGGTATATGTTGTTCATCCACACCATCTGTTCTATCCACACTATCTGGCAGTTGCCTTTCCCTTTAAGACTTGCTGGAAACGTCTTCAAGCTGGCTCCTCCCACCCACCCAGTGGTAACTCCCTCGGCTCCACCCCACAATGCCAGACCTTGCCCGCTGGAAGCAGTGTTGTGCGCCAAAGCCAGGATAGGTCGGGTAGGTCCGTGTGGATGAAAAATATATACCACTCTTAGAATTACTGTTACAGGTGAGTAAGAACAGGTTACTCACCTGTAACAGTAGTTCTAGGAGTGGTATATGTTGTTCATCCACACTCTCTGGCATGTCCCTTTCCCTTTTAAACTTGCCGGAAGTCTTCAAGCCGGCTACTCCCACCCATCCAGGTGGTAAATACCTCAGCTCCGCCCCATGACACCAGATCTTAGCCAGCTGGAAGCAAGGTTGTGCACCTAAAGCCAGGGAGGTCGGGTGGGTGCGTGTGGATGAACAACATATACCACTCCTAAAACTACTGTTACAGGTGAGTAACCTGTTCTTCTAGGAGCGTGGATATGTTGTTCATCCACACTCTCTGGCAGACTTCAAGCAGTTCTCCGGGAGAAGGGAGGCAAGGTGCACACCCCCTACTTGGGAAATAGGGATTGGAGAACCGAGGCCCCAAAACCAGCATCCCGGTGCGACTCAAGATCGATGTGGTAGGGGGTAATGAAGGTGTTTGCTGACTTCCAGGTAGCAGCCCGACAGATTTCCTGGATAGGGATGTCCCTGGAAGCAGCCACTGATGCAGCAGTATGGCGGGTAGAATGAGCTCTTATCCCTCTGGGAGGCACCTTGCCAACCAACTCATAGCACAAATCTATGCATGATGTAATCCATCTCGCAATGGTCTGTTTGGTTGCAGGTTAGCCAGAAGCGGTTTCAGCGTAGGTGACAAACAGCTGGCAAACCTCTCCCTGAATTTCCGCCGTCCTCTCCTTATAAGAGGAGAGAGCACATCTGAGGTCCAGAGTATGGAGCCTGTACTCGGCGTCCGAGGTGTAGTTAGAGTAGTATACCAGCAGAGTCAACACCTGGTTAAGGTGAAACTCTGAAACGACCTTCGGAAGGAATTTCGGGTGGGGGGCACAGGACAACTTTGTCCCTGTGGAAGACCAGATAAGGGAAGTCCACTGAAAGCGCCTGGAGTTCCCCTGTCCTTCTGGCTGACGTGATAGCCACCAGGAAGGCTGTCTTCCACGACAAGTGTGAGAGTTCACACTTGTGCATGGGTTCGAATGGCTTGCCCATGGGCTTTGCCAAAACCAGCAAGAGATCCCACAGAGGTGGAGGTTCACGCACCGGAGGGGATATGTGATCCAGGCCTTTGAAGAAGCGCCCGACCACTGTCTCCTCCTGGTCGATTCCTTACGAGATGCCTCCACCACGGTGTAGACATCCTCGGAAAGATCCAGAGCCTGGAACTCTAGCCGCTCAGGTACCAGGCTGTGAGGTGCAGGGATTGAAGGTCCGGATGGAATACCTTCCCCTGGTTCAATGATATCAGGTCCGGGAGTGTACAAAGCCGCTCCGGGGCCCTGCAGCTGATGCTAAGGAGATCTGGGTACCAGAACTGGTGCGGCCAATCTGGGACCACCAGGATCACCTTCACCTTGTCCCTCCTCACCCTGAGTAATACCTTGTGGATCAAGGGAAATGGAGGAAAGGCGTAGAGGAGGCCTGGGGTCCACGGTCTCGAGAAGGCATCCCCCTGCAGTGAGCCCTGCTGAGGGGGGTGGGCATGGCACAGTCTCAGCTTGGTGTTTTCCCTGGAGGCAAACAGTTCCACCAACGGTTTGACCCAACGGGAGAACAGACTGTAAGCTACCTCTGGATGGAGTGACCACTCGTGGGACGTCTGGCCTATGGGGCTGACAGCATCCGCCAGTTGGTTCGAGACTCCTGCCACATGGATGGATAGGAGATCCGCCTCCACCCAACTTACGAGGGTCCAGATGCGGAGCGCTTCCTTGCACAGCAGATGGGAGTGCGTGCTGCCCTGTTTGTTGAGGTAGTACATGGTCGTGGTATTGTCCGTCTGGACTTGAACCACTTGACCCAGGAGCCGAAGAGCGAAAGCTGACAGTGCCAGTCTGACTGCTCTGAGCTCCAACAGGTTGATGTGGCATCGGGACTTCTCGGGGGTCCAGAACCCGTGGCCCTGCTGTCCCCATCTGGGCTCCCCAGCCCATGAGATAGGCATCAGTCGTCAGGACGCCACGTTGGCCCTGGGTGGACAAGCGGGATACCTTCCTGCAAACCGTTCTGGGGCAGTCCACCATTGAAGAGCATCCCCCATCTTCTGGGTTACAGTGAACAGCTGGTCGAATTGACCATGGTGCTGAGTCCACTGGGCAGCCAGCTCCCACTGGAGGGGGCGCATGTGCCACCTGGCCCAACATACCACTGAGGTGCACACCTCCAAGTAACCCAGAAGGCACAGAAAGTCCTGGGCAGGGCACTAGTGCCCAATCAGAAATAAATTGGGCAAAGGAGGAAAGAACCTCTGCCCTGTCCGCTGGGAGCTGAGCTCTGACTTGACGAGAGTCGAGCTCTGCCCCAATGAAGCCCATCACCTGAGAGGGCACAAGTTCCAACTTGGGCTCGTTGATCAAGAGGCCGAGCTGGGAGCAGGTTCAGAAGGCCAGATCCCTGGACCTCTCCACCTCCTGAAGGGAGGAACCTGCCTAGAGCCAGCAGTCGAGAAAAGGGTATATCAAAACTCCTCGACACTGAAGATGGGCCGCCACCACTACAATGCACTTGGTGAAGACCCGAGTGGTCGATGACAGGCCGAACGGCATGGCTTGGAACTCGTACAGGGTCCCCTCGACCCTGAAGTGGAGGAACTGCTGGTGGGACGGACGGATTGGGATGTGAAAGAATGCGTCCTGTAGATCCAGTGAACAGAACCACATGTTTTGCTCCAGGGATGGTATGATCTGGTTCAGAGTTACCATCCGGAAGGTGCGAGACCTGAGATATTGATTCAGGTCGTGGAGATCTAGGATGGGGCGCCAAACACTGTCCACTTGGGCACCAGGAAATACCTGGACATGAAGCCTGGGTCTGTAGGAGGATCTGGCACTGGAGCTACTGCCTCCTTGCAGAGGAGCTGAGCGATGTTGTCTCAAAGGGCTGACTGAGTGCGAGCTGAGATCCTTTCCTCCCGAGGGGTGCGGGCTCGGCTGGGAGAGTACTGCTCGAATGCCAGAGGCAGTCCCTGGCTGTCCACTTCCAGAACCCACCTGTCCGAAGTGATACCGGACCAGGTGGAAAGAAAGTGGCGGAGCCGGCCCCCCACGGTAGGACCCAGAGCTGGCGTGATGGGTGTAAGGGTGGCAACCCCCGACCCATCACTGAGCAGGCTTAGAGGAGGAGGAGGCTCCTGGCATTGACTGTCTATGCGCTGGAGGTGACCAGCCACTCCTGGACCGAAAAGGTCAGTGCCTAGGAAGGGCACATCAGCTAACTTGTGTGAGTATCCGCCAGAAAGGAGGATAACCTCAGCCAGACCCTCGCGGCAGTGGCCACTGTGGCTGCTAAGAAGCGGGCACAGGAATTCCAATGTCCAGGACCGCCTGGAGCTGCTGCTTTGCAACAGCATGGCCCTGGTCACGGACCTGCTTCACAGTGGCCTGCATGTCTGCTAGGAGATGAGGGAGGACTTCATCTAATGACCCTAAGAGGGCGTGAGAGAAGTGTGCCATGATAACAGCTGAACTGGCCTGACGAAGGCCTAAGGAGAAGGCCGCATAGACCTTCTGGGCAGAATGGTCCATATTCTTGGACTCCTTGTCTGGGGGGCAGTCAAGTGTCGGCTGAGCTACCAGTGCATCTGAACACAGAAGCAGTCACAAGGCTTTTGGCCGAGGGATGCTCTGTGAACCCCGCCAGGGACCCCGTGGGTACCATATACAGTACTTGCAGGCCATGCGGGCAGACAGAGCTGGACAGGAGGCAGGACGCTGCCAGTGCTCAAGGGCCGGGCCAACAATGGCTTCGGCCACTGGAAAGGCCTCCATTGGGGTATCCCCCTTTTGAGGATATCCATAAGGGGGTATTCTGCCTTCTTTTGGATAGGCTCCAGGGGCATTCCGGTCGATTCGGAAATCAGGCGGAGGATGCCCTGAAAAGAGGAAGGACCTTCCTCCAAACCTGCCACTGATGACTCGTCATCCCTCGGATGCGAGTGCAAACCAGTGGCATCCGAGTCCAAAGAGTCGGGATATAACGGTCTCCCACCTGTGTCTCCCTCGATGCGCCGAGGGCGATCAGGGACAACAGTGATGGACAGACGGCAGGGCAGTCCGGTTCTCCTTTGAGGGAGCCCCTTCCTGAGGCTGCTTAGGTGGTGGCTCCACCAAAATCGGTGGGGAGACCGTAACAGGCCGAGCCGGAATACGGGCCGGCCCCACGGGTGGGGGAACTGAAGTCTTCGGCATCGGCCTGGGAGGCGGAAGCCAAGTAATGGCCGGTGCTGTCGGCGGAGCCAGCTTTTGACCGGTCAGAATCAGCTGTTGCCACATGAGATCCTCATAACGTCAACAGAGTTTCCGTCGAAGTCTCTCCTCATCCGAGGAGAATAAGGATTGATGGCAACGCCTCTTTTTGGAGTGTTTGTGACCTTTCTTTGTTTTTTCGACCGAAGGGGTCCTGGTCCTCGATTGAAACCGACGGGGTCAGCAGCGTAATCTCAGCCGGTTCGGCAGTTTCCTTGGTCTCACTGCCTTGGCCCGACGGAAGATCCGTGAAGCCGGTGGCCGAGGATGCGATCTCGACCAAGTCGAGAACACAGTTCCTGGGACTCGACCTCTCTCGGTCCCAGGAGTGTCTTCTCCTGAGGAAGAAGACTTGGGGTCTTGTCCTTCTTCCGAGGGCAGGTGGAGGCAGCTCCCGAGGGCGCCACCCCTGGTGGGAGAGACTGTCACAACTCCCAAAAGGAGCCCATAAAAGTTGAGCCGAGGTTGAGGGAAGGAAGAAGCTACGACCGATAAAAGCTTGAGCCGCTTTCTCCTCAAAAGTCTTCATCTGTTCCAACTGTTCATGATCCGCGTCGTGAAACCACCCACTACTTCTTGGATTTCACCGTGGGTTCTTTTCTCCAGTCTCCCCAGCTGAAGACGCGCCTTGCAGACGTCCAGAACGTTGGGATGGAAGGCCAAACAAATTGTACACGATGAGGTGTCATATCCGATGCCGAGGCAGTACACGCGTGCTAGGTGGGGATTGGTGCACGACATTTTCTGGCCACAAGGACATCGCCAAAATCCGGGGGACGATTTGTCCTCCATATCTGAATCGGAATTGCGAACTCTAACGAGTTTGATAGCAAGTTGCGGTAAAACTGACATTTTGAAACCAGGGCCTACGAAGTACAGAAGTAGCACGAGGGCCCTGTATCTTGAAGTGGAAGGGAAGATATGGCATCATGGGGCAGAGCTAAGGTATTTACCACCCGGGTGGGTGGGAGGAGCCAGCTTGAAGACTTCCGGCAAGTTTAAAAGGGAAAGGGACATGCTAAAGAGTGAGGATGAACAACACATCCACGCCTCCTAGAACCTGTTTTCTAGGGACATGGATATGTTGTTCTATCCACACTGTCTGGCACACTCTAGCAGTTCTCCAGGAGGAGCGAGGCAAAGCGCACACCCTCTACTTAGGAACAGAAACTGAGAACTGAGGCCCCAAAACCAGCATGTGCTCAAGGTCGATGTGGTAATGGGAAATAAAGGTGTACTGACCTCCAGGTAGCAGCTCTGCAGATATCCTGGATAAGGATGCCCTGAAAGCAAACACCGAGGCGGCAGTATGACAGGTGGAATTGAAATTAAAGAAACTGAAAGAATTAGAAGAGAGCTTTGGGGATTATTGCAGGCTGGGAAATGTCATATAATGAAGCATTAAAATGTGTGTTAGAAAGGTTGGATGAGAGAAGAATAGATATGTCAAGGAAATTGTTTTATGAAATTTGTAATCCCCAGCATAAGTTGCATACCCTGTTACCAGCTAGAGAAACTGCAGTTTATGGATTAAGAAAACAACTGAGATGGTGAAAACCAGTGTTTAGAACTAATAAATATCAGTTTTCCTTTTATGGAATTTTAAATGATTGTCAAAACTGTAATGTAATCATCTTTGGGTGAGCAAATGTTTATTGAATTTGTGATGTAAATTTTAAGGTGTGTTGTACTGTGTTGTATGCCTTTGTAAATTTTGTATTTTGTTATAAATTTGTGACATGAACTTCAGTCAGACCCACTTCGTGGAGTTTTGGCTGCAATAAGGTAAATAAACAAACAAACAAGGCTCTTAGCCTCCAGGAAGCTCCTACCCGCCAACCTACAGCAGAGGTCGATGCAGGATACAAACCAGCTGCCAATCGTCCACTTAGCTACCAGTCTGCCAGGTGTGGCTTCAGCATAGGTGACAAATAGCTGGCAAACCTCTCCCCGAACTCCAGCCATTCGCTCCTTGTAGTAGGCAAGCGACCGCTGCAGCTCCAAAGTATGGAGCTTGTGCTCGGCCTCCGAGGTGTGACTGAAGTACACCGGGAGACTAATTATCTGGTTAAGGTGAAAATCAGACACAACCTTCAGGAGGAACTTTGGGTTGGGACGCAGAACAACCTCGTCCCTGTGGAAGACCAGGTAAGGGGACTCCACTGAATGTGTCTGGAGCTCACTGATCCTTCTGGCTGACGTGATAGCCACCAAAAAAAAGGTGGTCTTCCACAACAGGTCTGACATCTCACACCTGTGCATTGGTTCGAATGGCTTGCCCACGAGCTTTGACAACACCAGCAACAAGTCCCACGGTGGTGGTGGTTCATGCACCGGAGAGGAAATGTGGTCAAGGCCCTTGAAAAAGTGCCAGACCACCTTCTCCTGTGCCACTGACTGCTGACCAGCCCATGCCCGTAAGCAGAGATGGCTGCCAGGTGCACCTTAAGGGTCATCGACCAAAGGACACTAGTCACTGGACAGGACAAAGGATCCAATCCCTTGCCCTGATACCAAATGGAGAATCTCTTCCATTTGAAGGCATAGCACTTCCTAGTCGACTCCTTCTGAGAGGCCTGCACAACGGTGAAGTCATCTTCCGAGAGACCTAAAGCCTGGAACTCTAACCACTCAGGAACCAGGCTGTCAAGCACAGGGATTGAAGATCCAGATGGAATACCTTCCCCTGATTGAAGGAGAGCAGGTCCAGCATAGGGGAAGATGCCTCAGGAGCCTGCTGCTGAGGCTGAGGAGATCAGGGTACCAGAATTGGCGTGGCCAGTCTGGAGCCACCAGGATCACCTGTGCCTTGTCCCTCCTGGCCTTAAGCAGCACATTGTGGATCAAGGGAAATGGAGGGAAGGCATAGAAGAGACCTGGGGTCCAGGGCCTCGAGAAGGCATCCCCCTGCAGCATTCCCCGCTGAGGGGGGCGGGCACAAAACAGCCTCAGCTTTGCATTCTCCCTGGAGGCGAACAGGTCCACATGAGGGGTGCCCCACTGGGAGAACAGGCTGTGTACTACCTCGAGGTGGAGAGACCACTCGTGAGACACCTCAACTACTTGGCTGAGAGCATCCGCCAGCTGACTGGAGGCTCCTGCCACATGGATGGATAGGAGATCTGCCTCCAGGCTGTGCACAAGGGTCCACACATGGGGAGCTTCCCTGCACACGGAGAGAGGCACCAGACAGGGTTGTCCCCTCTCCCCCCTTCTGTTTGCCATTTACCTGGAGCCCCTGGCCCAGGCTATCAGGCAATACCAGGACACACGGGGAGTATTCACGGGAAGGGATCATTACAAACTAGCCCTGTATGCTGATGACTTGTTGATTTACCTGGCGCGGAGAGGACCCTACAACCTCTGTGGCAACTACTGGAACAATTTGGGGAGCTGTCAGGGTACAGGGTGAACATGGCAAAGACTGAGGTTATAAAATTTTACTTTTCACCATCACCTCAGATGACCCAATCCTTCCCATTTAAATGGAACTTAACATCTCTTCGCTACCTAGGTGTCCACCTTACGGGTGACTACTCCAAACTTGGGGAGTTAAACTATACCCCTTTGATAGACCAAATCAAGGCGGATATAGAGAGATGGAGGTCCTTGCCAATCCCCTGATCCAAAGGGTGGATCCGTGAGGATGAATCTACTCCACGCTTGCTTTACCTTTCCAGACTCTTCCAATACCTCTACCGAGGGTTTGGTCAGGAAATAAATAAAAGGTTTTAAATATATTTGGGGGCACAAAACCGAGGTCAAATTTATGACACTTCCAACTACCCAAAACGGGGACCAGCTCTCCGGATCTTGAACTTTATCATGAGGCCTCCCAGCTTCAATCCCCTTATATGGGCTACATCCAAATTACCAGGCAAAGTGGAAAATATTGAGATTAGAGAAGAGGATTTGTTGAATTTGAATAAGATCCTCCTGCAGTACCCCCATACACCGCCAAAGGACATATCCCATAATCCTTTTACAATTAACACAACAAAGGGATGGAGACATGTACAGTATCAGAATCCAAAAAATAGCTCCTTATAGAGCACTCTCTGTTCTCTACCATACCACCATCACTTTGCAACAGCCCGCTTAGACCATGGATACAGAAACTGGGAAAGAATGAATATCCACTTGATATATCATTTCATCAAGGGGGAGAACATTGAGCATGACTGAACTACAGTCACTACATGAATTCAGACCACAAGATGGCTTTCGGAAAATACAGGCCTTGAATTTTGTTAGAAAAAAGATTAGGGGGATTCCTCAGGACACTGACATAGCAGCTATACTAGAAATATTACATGCAGCCCTGGATAGTCAGGGTAACCTAAATCATATGATATCATACTTATGTAAGGGATTACAAGCTTTAAAGGGGGATTCTCCGAGTAAACTGAAGAAAGCCTGGGAAGGTGACCTGCGGATTGCTCTCATGGAGCAGCACTGGTCTAATCATCTGGGACATATCCATCGAGAGCTATCCTCCCCGACTTGGAAATAATTCTCATCGAAGGTCTCTCTAAGATACTTCAGAACCCCAGTGGTACAAGTCAAGTACTTGCATAGGAGGGACTCTGCATGTTGGAGAAGGTGCGGAGAAACCCGAGCGACACATGGCCATATCTTCTGGCAATGCCCAGAGCTGCAACCTTTTCTACAGGAGCTCTCGGTGGCCCTTTCTCAGATTTTTATGGGAATAAATAACCTCTCACCTGAGATGTTTCTCTTCTCGATGTTCCCATCTACATGCAGTGTCCCAAACACAAAAACGTTGATGTTCATTTGCTTGTTAACAGCAAAAAAAGCTATAACAAAAAATTGGTTATCTGCTATCCCCCTAAAATTATCCCAATGGGATGAGATAATGATGCAAGACTACAAATTAAAACAGCTGACTGCCCAGCTTAATAAATACAAGGAATCCTTTGAACTCATCTGGAGGAGATGGGTCCTACATATAGCCACATGACAGCCTGACTTTGTCCCATAAAAGTAGACCTAAGTTGGGGTGCTCATCCGTGGGTGCAGCTCCCTATACCCCCGATGACACTACAGGCACCTCGAGAGCTCCAGAGATCACAGAATACTATAGGCTCTTCAAGGTCTAGTTAAGATTACATGCTGTATCCAATTACTGTATGGTTGATCAATTTAATTTATTACCACTTCTGGGACTGTGGTCCCTTCCCTTCAATTGAATCAATGTTGGTTTTGGTTCAACCTCAGTTATAAATTGGATGAGGCTAAAGTTATTAATTCCCCGTTTTATTATGTGCTGTTTTCTTCTGACTGATATTTTTAATTTTACTACATGTTTGTATGATGCATAATGTACTTTGTTCACATATAAAATACAAATAAAGATCTAAAGTTTAAAAAAAAGAATGGGCAGGTCCAGATAACCTAGATATTGAATCCACCAATGGCCCAACTCCCACTGAACGGGGCGCATCTGCCAGTGGGTCCAATGGTCTATACACTGGTGGATGCCACTACGAACCCCAGTAGCTGCAGGAAATTGTGGGTCTGGTGTGCATGCACAACCAGAAATAACCAGACAAAGGATGTATGGTCCAACTCCCTGTCCACAAGATGGCAAGCCCTGGCCCAAAGGAAGTCCAGTTCTGCCTCAAGGAACTTGATCACCTGATGGGGACAAGTTTCAACTTGTCTGGGTTGACCAGAAAGCTCAGGTCCTGAAAGGCCTAAAGGGCCAGATCCCTGGACTGTTCTACTGCCTCACTGGAGGTGCTGGCTAGCAGCCAGTCATCCCGGTATGAGTATACCCTAACACCCCTGTGCCAAGGAAGGCCGCCACCACAGCCAAGCATTTGGGGAAGGCCATCAGCGCAGACAAAAGGCCGAATGGCGTGACCTTGAACTGGTTGCGCACACCCTCTGCTGGAACATAAGGTATCGGTGAAGGGATGCACAAACTGGGATATGGAAGAATGTATCCTGAAGGTCCAGACAGCAGAATCATATCCCCTGCTTCAGAGATGGTATGAAATGGCTCAGAGTGACCATACAGAATTTGCACTTTCACACAAACTTGTTCAGGTCATGCAAATCCAGTATGGGGTGCCAACCAACCCTCCCCTTCCCCGTCTGTTTCAGTACCAGAAAGTATCTGGACACACAGCCCTATGTGGCCAGAATGTCTGGTACCAGCTCTACCACCTCACTTTCCAGGAGCTGAACAATGTCATCCCTGAGCATGGACAGCATGCCCTCCGGCACCCTGGACTCCCAAGGGGCTCAGGGACAGCCTCGAAGTCCAGTGGCAATCCCTTGCCCACCATTTCTAGCAGCCACTTGTCTGAAGTAATAGTGGACCACTGTGGAAAGAAGTGATGTAGGTGACCCCTAACTGTGAGCTGAGACAGGGACTGGACAGTGGTGGAAAATGCACCCTGCAACCCATCAGGGCATCGGACCTTGAGGGGGGCTCTGGCAGGCTGGGTAAAGGAAGCATCCCAGCCCCTCCCTTTTTTTCTGCTCTGACTGCTAAACTTCTGTTTCCGTGCCAGTGATGAAATTTCCCCTACTAGGGCTGCTGCTGTGTCAGTCGTGGCTGTTACCTCTGAGGCTGAAATGGCTTCTTTTGGGGTCCATTTGGGATGAAGCCACAGAGTCTATAGTGGCACTGGACTTCAATGCGGGTGAGATGTCCTTCCACCCCAGAGGTCTGTGCCCAAGAATGGGACATCGGCCAGTTTATTCTGAGTGTCCCACGTAAAGTTGGACATCCTCAGACAGGCCCTTCAGTGCATGGATATGGCCACAGTCATTAAGCATGCATAGGAGTTGCCCATGCTCCAGGATGTCTGAAGCTGGTATTTGGCCAGCATGTAGCTGTGGTCTTTGATCATCTGAGCAATGACCTGCTTGTTGGCCGGAAGCAAAGACAGAGGTTCTCGACCATCCCAAACAGAGAATGGCCAAAACTAGCCATCATAACAGCATAACTGCCCTGCCTGAGACAGAGAGAGAGAAAGGCCACTGATCTTCTTGGCCACATGATTCAATTTCTTGGATTCTCTGTTGGGTGGGCTTATCTACATCCCTCTGGCCATTCGACCTCTGAAAGGTGGAGTCGAAGCCAGGACTCCATGGAGGGGTGGTTTCAAACCCTGTGTGCTGTCCCTGGGGACCACATATGTGTGGACCACCCGGAAGTCAGCACTGGGCAGGACACTGGTGTGACCAAAGCTCCAGAACCAGTCCCAAAATGTCCTCAGCCACCAGGAAGGTGACCCAGGGAACAGTCTCTGTCTAGGATGTTGGTAAATGGATATTTAGTCCATCTCTGAACCTGCTCAAAGGATTCCATGGAATCAGACATCAGCTGGAGTAATACTTCAAAGGAAGAGCCCAATAAAAAAGTTTGTCTGAGAAGTCTCAGTTGAACTGCTGTGTCATGTACAAGGTCATCGACAACTCATCATCCCACTCTGATGGTTCCTCAAACACTGCCCAAGTTCATTTCACAGAGGGTGCAGACCACCCTAGAGCCCTGGGTGACCTCGACAGTCAAATGATGCAGCATACTGGTAGCTGGGCAGGACTCCTTTGTGGGGGCCTTGGACCGCAGCTGGGGCTAACCAGACAGAAGGGGGCTTCACAACCAGTGGGGGAGAGGAAAACGCAACTGGCTGCTGAGTCACCAGTTGAGGAACAGCTACCGGAGTGTACCACGGGTCTGCCGGTCCCAGGAGCAGAGCCCTGCCCCTCCCAGTGAGAGTCCACTGTTGCCAAAGCAGGTCCTCATACTTCTGATGAAGATAACGTCGATATCGACAGCAGGACCACAAGCGACACCTTGATCGTTGACCCGAGGGTCAATGGTGTTTATCTATCAGAGGATCCATGTAGATCACATGCTTTGGCAGTGAGACCACCTCCCATAGTGGTTCAGCTGGAGCTGCTGACCAAGCAAGGACCTCCTGTGTGAGGACCAGGAGAACACAGGTCTGTGAGATTGATAAACTCCTCATCAATCTCCTCCAAAAACAGGCTGACCTGGAGAAAAATCTCAACCAACTGATCGACTAGAGTCGAAGTCGAAGGGTACGGTGGGGTTACCACAGGAACCTCAACCTGCCCCTTGATCAGCGGAAGCCTGACCAAGGCTGTGCAATCAGGAGAATCGAGATAGCAGGAGAAGCAATGATGATTCCCAGTTCCATGATCGACGGCCCTTCTTATACCATTTGTGGTACAGCAGACTAAATCTGTAGGCCTGGAGAGCCATATACATTTCCAGAATTCATCCATTAAAAGGCCCTAAGATGTTAGGCCAACCAGGACGAATGCCAAGATTGAGGAGACGAGCCTGCAGGCCTCAGCTGCCTCTCCCTCCCTCTAAGATCGGAAGTAGGGGCTGCCGAGGTGGTCTGCAGTGCCGTGGCCGACACTACGGCAACAGGTACATGGCCAAGCAGCATGGACACTGCCACAAGTTGCGAGACTCACTGAAGCTATAGAAGCAAGTGTCGCGGAGTACCGTGAAAGGTATTTGTTGGCCGGAATGCACGGAGTATTTAAACCCAGGTTTCTGCCTTCCATCTCATACATTGTTAATGGAGCAAGAAACAGAAGACAAAATAGCTATATTAGCCAAAAACGTTATTGAAAGTTGAAGTTTGCCAAGTTGTTAGCGCTTTAAAGTTAGAATCCTTCTACACATTCAGAGCTGTGAAAACAGAGACCTATCCTTCCAGCAGAAAGAAGATCTGACATCAAGGGTGGAGCCAGAGGAAATCGCCGGGGTGGTGGTGGTGGGAGGTTATCCTGAAGACACCCGGTGACTCAGCTGTCTCCATCTAGACTGCTAAAGTGTGGATAGTGAATTGAATATCTTTTGTAGAACTACAGTTACTGGTGAGTAACCTTTCTTTGTTTCCCAGGGTGCAGACAGAACCAGAGTGTAGACAGTGAACTGAATTCCTGATGGTAGGAAAAGCTTTATAGGAAAAATAAACAAAAACAACCCACATAAATTTTATGATACCGTTAGGCGTTCAAAGACAGTAAATTAACACCCTATTTACAGTAAAACAGACTCACAAAGTATCAGTTTACCACCAGGTTCTGCAAAAAGGCCAACTCAAAAATATTAAACTTCAGCCCCTTTTAAATGCACCGACCACATGAGAACTCCCCAAGATGGGCAGTAATGAGTTCCAGATGGTAGGTACAGTCACCGAAAATGCTTTTTCCATAGATTGCTTTGAGCAGGATCTTGGGATAACTAGAAAATTCACCTTGGGTGGCCCAATCATGCCTCAGATCCCCACCAGAGACAAACTCATTGGATCACTGGATTGGACCGGCAGGGACTGAAGCAACCAGGACCAAACCAGATACACAGGCGAGGATATGGAACCTGGGTAAATCCTAAGCACACAGGCGGGATATGGAAACTTGAGTAACTAGGACAAAGTCAGGCATAAGAGGAGAACCAGCATGTGAGAGCAGGCAGGATAACCTGGAGGAGGGAGCTGTGGCTCAATAAAGAGATTTTCATGAAAATCTGTTATTTCTGCTCAGTATTCACAAAAGGAGGAAGTCCTAATCCAATTAACAGAAGCACTCTTGATAGGGTAGTCGATCCCAGTCCTTTCACAGAAGAAAGGGCTCTGCAAGAACTCCTAAAACTGAAGGTGGACAAAGCAATGGGGCCTGATGGAATTCACCCATAATTCTAAAAGAATTAAGGAGGAACTAGTGAAACCACTGGCTACTCTTTTTAATAAATCATGGGAGGATGGTGTGGTACCCGAGGACTGAAGGAAGGTGGATGTGATTCCCCTTCACAAAAGTGGGACCAAGACAGAGGCAGGAAACTACAGACCTGACAGTTTGACCTCTGTGGTAGGGAAAGTGATGGCGTCACTTCTGAAGGAAAGAATTGTTGAGTACCTACAGGCCAGTGGGGCACAGGACCCAAGGCGGCATGGGTTCACAGCAGGAAGGTCATGTCAGACAAATCTAATAGATTTCTTTGACTGGGTGACCAAAGTAGTAGACCAGGGAGGGGCTGTGGACATGGCCTACCTAGACTTTAGCAAGGCATTTGACACAGTCCCACACAAAAGATTAGTAGTCAAATTAACAAGCCTGGGAGTGGGTCCCAGGGTGGTAGCCTGGGTAAAACATTGGCTGGACAACAGGACACAGAAGGTAATTGTAAATGGAGTCTACTCTGAAGAAAGAGAGGTTACTAGTGGGGTACCGCAGGGTTCAGTACTGGGTCCAGTCCTTTTTAATGTCTATTAGTGACATTGCAGAGGGACTGGAAGGAAAAGTATGCCTGTTTGCAGATGACACAAAGATCTGCAACAGGGTTGATACACAAGGAGGCATGGAAAGGATGAGAAGGACTTGGCAAGGTTGGAGGAATGGTCAGAAGTATGGCAGCTAGGATTCAATGCAAAGATGCAACATAATGCACCTGGAAACAAGAACCCAGGGAAGAATGCACAATGGGGAGGAGGTAGTAACAACAACAAAAAGGAAAGGGACCTGGGGTAATCATATCAGATGACCTTAAGGTTAGCAAGCAATGTGAGAAGGCAGTAGGGAGGGCTGGGTATACTGGGATGCATAGGAGAGGCATCACCAGCAGAAAACAGGAAGTTGTTATCACTCTGTACAGACAGTTGGTGAGACCCCATCTGAAGTACTACGTCCAGTTCTGGAGACCCCATCTCCGCAAGGACATAGACAGGATAGAGGCAGTCCAGAGGAGGGCAAATAAAATGGTGCAGGGTCTGCAAGAGAAGCCGTACGAGGAGAGACTAAAGGAGCTTAATATGTATACCCTTGAGGACAGAAGGGAGAGGGGGAACATGATAGAAACTTTTAAATACCTCAGTGGAATCAACAAAGTCCCAAGAGGGTAGCATCTTTCAGAAAAAGAGATGTGGAAGAACAAGGGGACACAATTTAAAGACAGACAGAGCGAGTCCAGGGCAATGTGAGGAAGTATTTTTTCACAGAGAGAGTAGTGGATGCATGGAACAGCCTTTCTGACAAGGTTGTGGGGTCTAAAACTGGGAGAATTCAAGAATGCATGGGACAGACATAAGACAATTCTTGTGGGGGGTAGGAAGAAATAGGCTGTTGGTTAGCTAGGATCTGTGGCCTATGCTGTAGGTAGGGAAATGGGCAGACTAGATGGGCCAAGCAGCCCTTATCTGCCGTCAAAGTCTATGTTTCTATGTTACCAAAAGTAACTGTTCAATCTTCTTCAAGGACATCTTCCTCCATTGAGCCACATCACAGAATGACTTTCAAGTAGTAGCAAAGTACCGAGGAGGATGGAAGGATACAAGGACCTTGAGTAAACAGGCCTTGCAGGACAGTAAGGCCAAAGCCAGCATGCTCACTGAGGCATGTCCGGACAGTAATGTTTAGTAAATGTATGAACAGTACTTGAAGTGGCAGCAGCACATATGTCAAGAAACACTGTGAAAACAAGCCACAGAAGTAGCTATCCTGTGGGTGGAATGAGCAGGGACAGGACCAAGAAGCTGCTTACTATACTTCTGGTAACAGAGAAAGAAATGCAGCAGGCCAACCATTTGGAAAGGCCCTGCTTAGAAATAGGGATCCCACTATCCTGGGGTCAAAATCCACAAACAGCTGAGGCATCTCCGAAACATAAAACAAGCACATACTATACCTTTTAGGTATACTAATTACAGTAGCAAAAAAGGCTATTACACACCTATGATTAACTCCTACACCCCCACACAAACACAATGGGGTATAGTTCTACAGTATCTATAGCTTGGAAAAGATTACAGTTGAACTCCAAAACAAACTCCCAACCCTAAAGAATAGATGGACTGCGTGGCTCTTCCACATAATGGCACTGAGACTGGATGTGGTTCCACAGGGGTCGCCCCATCCTCCAGAACTGACCCAGTTGGACAGGATCACCCAGACTGGGCAGACCATAACAAATGTGATAACAGATCTGATACTAAGATCCAGAGATGTACAATTTAATCATTTTCCAAGAATATTAACACACAGATTCACATAACAGTTATACCTTCTGACCTTGTAATTAAGTAACACAACCTTCCTACTAGATGTTCTATACTTACTTATATGCCCAAACATGTAACTGTTGATATTATTGTTACTCTGCACCACTGGCCTAAAAAACTTAATAAAAGTCAAGTTTAAAAAACAAAACAAAAAGGGAGATGGTTGCTTTAAGCCAAGCAAACCTCCTCAAAGTAACTGAGTGTGCTAGTACCCTTAAGGCTGCATCATTTGCATCTACAGCCATATAAAATTGATATTTAGTGGCTTCCAGTGCATAGAAACATTGACGTTTATGGCACATAAGGACTGTGTGGCCCACCGAGTCGGCCCATTTCACCTACCTACTACAAACCACAGATCCTAGTTGATCTGCAGCACACCCTTTCTTTCCTGTCCCTAGGGTACCTTTATGTCTATCCAATGCATTCTTGAATTCCCTGTTTTTGCCCCCATCACCTTTGGGAGGCCATTCCAAGCATCCACCACTCTTTCCGTGAAAAAGTACTTCCTCATGTTACCCTTGAACCCACAACTTCATTTTGTACCCCCTTGCTCTTGCACATCTTTTTTTAAAAGATGCTACCATCCTGTACCTTGTTTATACTCCTGAGGTACTTGAACGTTTCTCATGCCTCCAGGAATACATACTGAGTTCCTTAGCCTCTCCTCATAGGGCTTTTCATGCAGACTCTGCACCAACTTTGTAGCCCTCCTTTGGACAGCCTCCAGTTTGTTTATGTCCTTCGAGATGTGGTCTCTAGAACTGGACACAGTACTCCAGCTGAGGTCTCAACAGCGATCTGTATGGTGGCATAATCACCTCTTTCTTTCTGCTGTGATACCTCTCCCTATGTACTCAACATCCCAATGGCTTTTCTCACAGCCTTCTCACATTGTTTGGTTGCCTTTTGGTCGTCCGATATGAGTACCCCCAGGTCCTGTTTCTGCTTAGTGGCTGCCAGTACCCCCCCCCATCTTGTACACCTCCTTTGGATTTCTGCTCCCCAAGTGCATGACCACACTTTTTTGCACTGAATCTTAGCTGCCACACTTCTGACCACTCCTCTAATCTGCTTAGGACTTTTCTCATCTTTTCTATCCCCTCCGGAATGTCACCCCTGTTGCAGATCTTAGTGTCATCTGCAAAAATACATACTTTCCCCTCCACAATGTCACTTATGAAGACACTGAAGAGGACTGGTGCCATCCTTTGCAGTATATGCTAGATCATTGCAGATTTCCCCACCCACCAGCTTGTACAGTATTCCACAGGGCTTTTCGGTACTGTGCAATGCATGAATGTAAGCAGCCTGCCTTAACTGCAGGGTAACTGAAGTGTACACTTTCCTTGCCATATAATCCAGCTTCCTCAAATCCTTTTCTGGTGGCACAGATGCTAGTAACACCTCGCTTACTGGCACAACTCCTTCATGTTCAGGGTGGGAATATAAAAAGTCTACCCCTCTGGCGTCTCTACTTGACATGTCTTTTACATTTTTTTTTTTGTTGTTGCCAGAAGCTGAATTTGGGTGTTCCAAATCTTGCTAGTGGCTTTTTAAGGGATTTGTGAATGGATACTGTGAGCCTTTTAGATGAGACCAGCCCCAGCATTCTCATAAATTCGGCCTCTTCTATATCATCCTCCGTCTCTGCAGAAGTGTTATCTAGAGTGTCAACCATATGCCTTACAGAAGCGGAATATGAGGAAAATCCTTATTCACTCATGGTGGGAAACCATAAACCTGATATTTCAGGCTCAATTGGTTCTCCTTTATCCTCTTCCTTGTTCACCTCCAGCAAACGCTCAAAGAATGCCTGCAGCTGGAGAAGTAGCAAGGTTGCTGATGCCCTGAAAAGCCTGGAAGAATTGCCACATTTGTGTAATGTCCTCTGCTGAGGGTATAGCTCTCTATTCTACTGCTGGCTCCTGCTCCTTTTCAGGGAGAGGTGCAGTCAGATGCTTTTCTTTTTGGTTTTTCTTGGCTGGTGTTGATGGTACCAGAGCATCTGTAGCTTTATTCTTTTTGCCATCCTTAGCATCAGGGTTACATAGAAACATAGACATTTTGGCAGATAGGACCGCCAGGCCCAGCCAGCCTACCCATGCACCCTATCTTTTGGAAGTGTCTGCTGAAGTCATTTACCTTAGCTGATTCTTCCCTTCCTATGATTCTTTTGTGTCTATCCCATGCCTGTCTGAAGCCTGCACTGTGCTCTTTCTCATCACCTCCTGTGGCAGGTTGTTCCATACCCCTACCACCCTTTCTGTGAAAAGAACTTTCTCACATTCCCCTAGTCAGCCGCCTCCTAATCTCACCTCATGCCCCTTGTTTTATTATTAGGCTTCAAATGTAAGATGTCTGCCCCAGTTACCTTATTTATGCCCTTGAGATATTTGAAAGTCTCAATCATATCCCCCCCTCTCCCTTGTTTGCTCAAGGGTATACATATTGAGCTCCTGTAATCTGGCCTCGTATGCCTTCTGTTGCAGGCCTTGTACCATCTTCGTAGCCCTCCTTTGCACTGTCTCCATCTTGCTGATGTCTTTGCGCAGATGTGGCCTCCAATATAGTTTTCAAACCACCATCCTCGGTACATACTAGTAACTGATCAGATTCTTATGAAACTACTAATAGCAAAAGATAGGAAAAAACTTCTAACCAGACCTAAGCATCACCAGGGGCAAACACAGTAATTAAACTGGGCACAGAGAAGACTCAAGTCACTGATGCTCAGGAAAAAACACCCTACCCACTGGTGGGTGAAGAAATTTACTGAAAATGCAAAGGACCACCTTTTTCCCCCAGGTTCTGGAGGGGAGGCAGGGTGGGAGGTCAGAATACACAAGACTCCATTAGAAGAAACAATATTACTATGGTAATTTTTTCTTCAAACAACATGAAGTCTTGCTGTATTCTGACAAATGCAGACTACCAAGCAGTGCTCCCTGGAGGTGGGCACAGAACCTACTTGGGAAACAGGCTCTGCAACACAGCTGTGCCATGTCTGGCATCACTCCTGGCCTGGGTATCCAGGCAGTAGTGCTTAGTGAATGTGTGAACAGTTTCCCAGGTGGCTGCTTTATAGATATCCAGCAAGGGGATATCTCTGGCTGTTGCTACTGAGGCAGCAGTACCCCTAGTAGAATGGGCCCTCAGACCCGAAGGGGGATCCTTCCCTAGTTTGCCATAGCAGAACTGAATGCAAGCTACAATCTATCTGGCTATGGTCCTTTGTGGCTGGCTTGCCTTACCTACCTCCCCATAGGTAAGGAACAGATGGGAACAGTCCTATGTTCCTTAGTCCTGTCCAAGATGGCCCTTTTTACATACAGACTGTGCAGCCTGCGTTCACCTGAGCTGGAATGGTCTGTGAAGAACCCAGGCAGTGTGATAGCCTGATTAAGATGAAAGTCAGAAACCACCTTGGGAAGAAACTTTCTATCGGTCCGGAGAACAATCTTGTCCCTGTGAGGAGCAATGTAGTTGGGCTTCACTGACAGGGCTTGAAGCTCACTGATCCTCCTAGCAGAAGTGATAGCCACTAGAAATAACAGTCTTCCAATGTCAGAAACATGAGTTCGCTGAAGAAATGGGTTCAAAGGGGGGGCTGCATAAGCTCACCTATGCATACACTGAGATCAAAAGCTGGAGTGGGCTCTCCGTGAGGGGGATGGAGATGTAACAGCCCCTTAAATAATTTCCTGAAGATGGGATCTGAAGCTAGGGAACAGCCCTTCCCTGCTGACAGGTAGGCAGAAACAGCTGCCAAATGCACCTTTAAGGCATAAGACTGCAGGCGTAGTGACTGTAAGTGTACCAGATAATCCAGCAGCACTGGGAGACCAGCCTGCTACGGATCTAGACCTTGTTAGGAACACCAAATGGAGAACCTTTTCCACTTAGAGGAATAGGTTTTTCTGGCGGAAGGTTTTCTGGACACCCTTAGTATGTCCAGAACACTTTCAGAGAGATGCAGACCTACATACTCTAGGTCTTCAAGAGCCAGGCCCTGAGGTGGAGGGACTGGAGGTTGGGGTAAAGGATCCTCCCCTGAGAGGATGTCAGCAGGTTGTGCCTCCTGGGGAGGCAAATCAGACTGGCCACTGACAGAGACAGTAGCACTGAATATCATGGTTGTCTGGCCCAGTCTGGGGCTATGATGATCATGGAAGCAGGCTGAGACCTCAGCTTGACTAGGACCCTGAGAATCAGGGCAAGGAGGAAAAGCATACAGGAACCTGTTTGACCAATCCAGAAGCTGACCCTCCAGTAGCACTGAACCCCAGACAGGAGGCCTGCAACAATACAGAGGCAACTGGTGATTGTCTGGGGTTGCAAAGAGAGCCTTCTCTGGAACCCTCCACCTCCTGAATACTGACAGGAGGACTTGTCTGTTCAGGACCCACTCATGATGGCTCTGGCTGATCCTGCGAGCATCTGCAAGGACATTGTCCTTCCCTGGTAAGTGGACTGCTGGCAGGGAGATGTCCAGGGAGTAGGCCAGACTCCAAATTCTCATGGACTCTGTGCAGAGAAGAGAGGACCTTGCTCCCCCCTGCTTATTGATGTAATACATGGTAGTGGTGTTGTCTGTCCTGACTTGCACCACCTTTCCCTGCAACAATTTGGAAAATGCCTGGATTGATAGGAACACTGCCCTAAGTTCCAGAAGGTTGATGTGCAACAGAGACTCCTGAGGAAGCCAAGTCCCATAAGCTGTGTGCTCTCCCAGGTGAGCACCCCAGCTGAGCAGGGAAGCATCTGTTGTCAGCACCAGAGCCTGCTGGAGAAAGGAGACTCCCACTCTGAGATTGTCCATATCCTGCCACCACTGGAGAGCTTGCAGATGGGTGGAAGATACTGGGATCAGTTTGGACAGAGCATCCTTCCTCTGGGACCAAAAGGACCTCAAATTTAACTGAATGTCCTTCATCTGAAACCTGGCTCCTGGGACCACAGATGTGGGAGGCCATGTGTCCCAGGAGTTGCAGGAAGTACCTTGCTGGGCGAGGAACTCAAGGTGGAAGGACCCTGCCAGCTGAATGAGGGCCTGAGCCCTTCCTGGAGGCAGAAAGGCCTTTGCCTGGAGGGTGTCCAGCTCTACCCCTATGAAGTCTAGAACCCTGACAGCTGTCAAGACTGACTTTTTGAAATTCACTAAGAATCCTAGAGACTAGAGTGTTACCTGTGTGAGCTCCAAAGACTGCTTTACTTGTTGGGAGGACTGGCCTACCAGTAGCCAATCGTCCAGGTAAGGATAAACAGAGACCCTTTGCTTTCTTAGGAATGTCACTACCACTTGCTAGGCACTTTGTGAACACCCTTGGTGCAGAGGTCAGTCCGAAGGGCATGGCCCTGAACTGGTAGTGGCCTGAAGGTAGTTGAAATCTGAGGTATTTTCGGTGGGACTGCCTGATAGGTATGTGAAAGTAGGCATCCTTTAGGTCTAGGGATACCAGCCAGTCCCCTTGTCTGAGAATAGGTAGGATTGTAACCAAAGTAGTCATTCTGAACTTTGGCTTTGAGAGATGCCTGTTCAGGTATCTGAGATCTAGGATGGGCCGCCACTCCTCATTTTTCTTTAAGGTGAGGAAGTACCTGGAGTACAACCCCTTTTGCCTGTGCTGAGGTGGCACAGGCTCCACTGCCTTTGAGAGAAGGAAGGTGGAAACCTCTGACTCCAGCAAAACTGTTTCTGAAGGACTGGCAGGCTTGAAGGACCTTATTCCCAATTTTGGAAGAACTTGAAGTTGAGAGCAAGACCTTGACCTACTATCTCCAGGACGCATTTGTCTGATGTGGTGGATTGCCAGGCCTGGAGATAGTAGGCAAGCCTGCCTCCTACAGGGGTAGGGGAGGCGGCCCGAGCAGATTCCTCAGGGTGTCTGCTTGGAAGAAGTAGAGGACTGTGAGGTGGAAGCAGCTCAACCAGCACCTCTCCTGCCCCATCCTCTGAAGAACCCAGTGGGTTGTTGGAAAGAAGGGAAAGCCTGGGCCTGATGGAAGGGCCTGGGGTAAGGTCTACCCTGCGCCCCGGCCTGTTGCCTCTGAGGGTGGCAGACTTCTCCTTTGCAGGCGTACTTTTGTATGCCACTCTGCATTCGCTCATTTTCTTCATACATGCTTCTGTCTGTTCCCCAAACAGAGAATTCTGTGTGAGGGGAAAGTCCAGAGCATTATTTTGGGTATCCTGGGAGAGGTTGGTACATCTCAGCCAGGAAAACTGTCTAAGGGAAATGGCAGATGCCATAGCCAGAGAAGCTGCCTCACTGGTGTACACAGCCATATGAAACTGGGACTTGGATGCCTGAATTCCCTTGATGGCCATCTCCTGACGGTCAGCTGCTAGTTCGGGGAGGCCTTCTGAGCCAACTGTTGGACTGACTCCCACAGGGACTTTTGATATCTAGACACATAGGCCATGTAAGAGGTCTGCCCGATACCCAGGGAGGAGGCCAAGTAAGTTTTCTTGGCCAGAGACTCAGTCTTCTTGGGAGTCCTTATCAGGAGGATGGGAAGCCAGGGGAATGCCAGTCTTTTCACGGACTTCGGTCTTAACAACCCCCACATGGCTGCAAAGACTAGACAGAAACTCAGTACCATTGCTAGCCAGGACGTACTTTCTGTCCATCTTTTTATCCAAAGGAGGAACAGAAAAGGGGTCTGAAGAACCTTTAGGGTCTGTCTCTTCAGGGATTTATGAATGGGAATGTAAAGTCCCGGGTAAACAGGGAGATCCATCATCTCCCTGTAGTCTTCCTTGTCATCCTCCTCCTGCCTGGCCTCCTGGACAGACAGCTGCAGGGTCTCTGCCATCTGCCTCATAAAAGAGAAATGGGAGGTAGCCTCTGAAGAGGCTCGAGGAGGGGATTCGTACTGTGGATGATTAGGGAAGACCTCAGGCTCAATGAGTTCCCCTTCATCCTCATCTTCATCATTGTATTTGCATTCAGACTCATAGTACTCCTTAGGGTCTAAGGGACCAGAAGGAGTGGAACCAGCAGGCACCTGAACCGGTGGCTGCCCAACTGGTCGCTGAGTCGGTTCACCGAAACCGGACTGCAGAGATTGCACAATGCGAATAGCCTTTGCGATTTCTTCAACGGTTGGAACCGCAACCGCTTGCTTGCGCGGTTCCGAATCGGACTTTTCAGACTTTCTGGACAGTGCAAAATCTGGGGTTGACTCCGACCGTCTCTTACCCGATGAAGGCTCACCTTGGTCGGCAGGTCAATAACCAGATCGGCTGGTTCGGCTGAACCGGACCCAATGTCCTGAGAGGATTTCTCCATTCTCTCCTTCAATTTACCTAGCCTTCTATCAAGGGTAGATTGGGAAAGTTGTTGCAAGTGGTCAAACCAAACAGTACAGACAGACCAAGTGCGGTTCGGCTTTGGGAAAACTGCTCAACACACCGGTGCAACGCTGAAAGCCAGTGGGCCAGTTTTTCTTGGGTTTCTGTGACATAAACCTTCAAATTTGAAGCTTAACCCAACGGCTTAGTTAAGCCAGTTAAGCAATGCCCAAACTGAAATTTTATCTGCAAATGGCTTAGTCAGGCCTGGATAAAAAATTTACATTTTTAAAAAATATTTACCCCTTGTGGCTTAGTTAGGCCGGGTAAGAAGAGAGAAGACAAAGTCCTGACAACCAACGGTTCAGCACTGGAAACAAAAACCGAGAAAACTCGGTTTCAGTCAGAACTTCGCACTGGTACCCAAAACTAAAGAAAACACACTAAATTACCTGACTCAATGGAAGAAATAAAAATTCGGTCTCCTCACGGTCCTCGGAACCGACTGAAAGCTGAAAAAAGTATCCAACCGAGAAGACTACGCTATACCGAGGACAGAGGTTTGAAATAAACACTAAAAATAATAAACGGATGGTTGAAAAACCGACTAATTTAAACTTCAACCAAAGAAGAAGAGCGCAATCTCCAGGGCATCTTCACTGGTGAGCGGAGTAAAGAATCTGATTAGTTACTAGAATGTACCGAGGACGATGGTTTGAAAACCAAACTCGAGCTCAACCTTCTATGCATTTGCATAGGTTTAACTCTGTTCTCCAGGGCAGCTGAACTAGTTGGTCATACTGCATTTGTCAGAATACAGAAAGACTTCATGTTCGATGTGCTTATGCAACCGGATGAGATATGAGATGATGCTTGTGTAACTAGATTTACTTTGTGGCTTTCCGCCTCTTTATCCATGGGATATACCACCCTGTAGGGGTACGACGCAAGGAACGCTAGAGGAAGGTTCCTCCCCTACAGGTGCCGCGGGAATGATTGCATCGGCTAAAGGTAGGTTAGGAAGCAGCCCACAGGGAAGAGAGATGAGCCGCTGGAGGAGGAGGAGGAGGGGTGGATGGTGGGCAACGAAAAATAATCCTGACAGAGGACAGGATGAGTGACCTTTTAAGCCCGATGGGG
Source organism: Neoceratodus forsteri (assembly GCA_016271365.2). Lineage (NCBI taxonomy): Eukaryota > Metazoa > Chordata > Ceratodontiformes > Ceratodontidae > Neoceratodus > Neoceratodus forsteri. Next base: position 367,523,166 of record CM028132.1, on the reverse strand, counting down.
GAGTGACGTTGTTGCTCAGCCCATCAAACCTCAGACTTAAAGCCCTCCCATTCGATGTGCTTATGCAACCGGATGAGATATGAGATGATGCTTGTGTAACTTGATTTACTTTGTGGCTTTCCGCTTCTTTATCCATGGGATATACCACCCTGTAGGGGTACGACGCAAGGAACGCTAGAGGAAGGTTCCTCCCCTACAGGTGCCGCGGGAATGATTGCATCGGCTAAAGGTAGGTTAGGAAGCAGCCCACAGGGAAGAGAGATGAGCCGCTGGAGGAGGAGGAGGAGGAGGAGGAGGAGGGGTGGATGGTGGGCAACGAAAAATAATCCTGACAGAGGCCAGGATGAGTGACCTTTTAAGCCCGATGGGGGAGTGACGTTGTTGCTCAGCCCATCGAACCTCAGGCTTAAAGCCCTCCCATTCGATGTGCTTATGCAACCGGATGAGATATGAGATGATGCTTGTGTAACTTGATTTACTTTGTGGCTTTCCGCCTCTCTATCTGTGGGATATACCACCCTGTAGGGGTTTGATGCAAGGAATGCTAGAGGAGGGTCCCCCCCTCCTTACCGGTGCCGCGGGAATGATTGCGTCGGCTAAAGGTAGGTTAGGAAGAAGCCCAAAAAGAATACCCACAGGTGTCAAGCTTCAAAGAGGCGAGGATGATGAATGAATTCTGAGAAGATAAGGGCTGACTTCCTAAGGAGAGAGGGGAAAGCCAGGGCCACCATCTGCCTCCATCCAACAGCAGAACCTAACTAACTAATCGAGAAAGCACAAATTCTAACTAATATTATGACCACTGGCACGGAGGAGAGAAAAAAAAACCTTTGAGGAGGAAACCTCTGAGGATCCAAGGCCTAGGTCGCCTTCCCTCCAGGCTGACAATGTTTGATTTAAGGACGTATGTCAGTAAAGAGAATGGTTCATTAACGTTGTTGAAGAAGAGTATGGAGACAAGAGGAATATGACTAAGGAGGATGATGATGGAACAGGGAACATCCCCAAAGGAAAGCACAGATCAAAGAGGGAACATGAGGCCGTACACAAATCAAAGAAGGAACATGAGGCAGCGATGAATACTGATGGTGATAATCGCAGGAGGGCGGCAGGTCGATGAGGTAGCATAAGATCCAATGAGAGGTATGCTGGATTGCACGAGGCGAGTAAGTAGACACAGAAGCCAAAAAGGCACGATTAGGTGACTTGAACGATGAGACCCAGATGTGGTAGTCGATGAAGCATAGGAGTCCATAGGATTCAATGATAGGAATGTTCAAGTAAGGAATGTAAATAGATGAATCTTGAAGTAAGGTTGATGAATGATAACTGGAATTATGAACTCGATACATGCAGCAGGATGGCACGGGGTTGATAAGGTGGCATAGGAGTCAGGATAGGTTCTCCCAAAAGAAATATCGATAGCAGCTACAAGTGGAGCGAATCCTGGATGGCCAGATGGAATTGGAAGAGGAGGAGACAGGAATGAACTTGAAAATGAACTGGCACAAAGACAGTATGAGTAAGTAGGCTCCTCAAAAGAAGGCAGGCTCCGAGGCCAAGAAGGCAGGTCTGTGAACCAGAAGCAACTCAGGGTGAGCAATCGAGAAGCAGAAGTGGATGGGTATGATGTGGAGTGAAACTAAGAATGGAGGGAATCATGAGGGCTGGAGCGAAAAAGCGCTAGGACAAGGAAGGTAAAATTTAGGAAATGGAGGAGGTGCGATGATGGATTTAAGCCATGGAGGCTGGTACATGAAAGCAAAGTATGAAAGGAAAAAGGACGGTAGAGAGGTAAATGGGGAAGCCTAGGACCCAGCCGAAAGGGATGAAACTGCAGTAGGGCGAGCTGAATGAGGAGGCACAGGAGTACGGGAGCTAGACGGAGTCAGCCGAGGCAAGCTGATTGGTCAGCCAAGGCAGACAGATTGAATGATGGAAACAGAGGAGCAGGTCGGTGAGAGCCAACACATATGATGAAGGATAGGGATGCTCATAAAAAATATCGAGCGCAGGCCAGATGGTGACTGAGGAGGAGGAAGGCAACAAGTGGATTCGATGGGGTAGACACCCCGATGCTGTGGAGAAAGGCAGCGAGAAGTAAATAGAGGAACCATGAGGGAAGGCATAGGAGCCATGATAGGTATGCCCAAAATAAATATCGAACACAGGCCATGAAATGCCTGAAGCAGATCAGAGATGGCGTACAGTGCCTCCTACTGGTCAGGAAGAGAACGTGCCTGAGAAAGAGTGGGAATTCCCCATAATAAATATAGAAGGAATTGTGCCAGACTGGGAGACTGATGAGCTATGTAGGGCTGAGTAAGTGGACAAATAATGAAAGGTCAAGACACTGAGCAGTAGGCCATGCAAATAAAAAGAACAGCAGACCAGAGGGCATACAGTGCCTCAGCAGGGGATGCTAAATGTGCAACATGGTCCATCCCATGCTCCAAGGAAAGAAACAAGTACCTTGGAATCCATTTTCCTTTTTTTTTTTTTTTTTTTTAATATATACACACTCTACCCAGTGGGTAAACTGGAAATGTTTAGGTGAACTGCAATCTCTGCATGTGTAGCAGCTGGGAGGTGGAACTGTCATCCCTAGGAGGTGAAACTCTCCATAATATTCAATCCAGAAATATGTCAGAGGAGGGAGAACTGAGTACCTGCCCAGTGTAGCCCGACTTCACCATAATTATGGACTTTCTTTCCAAACGGCATGCTGCGATCTTCTGACTACAGACCACTCACCCGGGTTCAGTTGCTCCTAGAGGGGGGCATGCGATGCCACCGACTGGTTCGCTCCCACACTGCATGAAGGTCACTATCCCTTGTGTGCAATATGGTTCGTGGGGTGGTCAGGTGACATTAGTCGTGAAGCATCCCACAAACGTGGGCGATCCCCGATAACCGTGGAGGTACTACCGCATATGGGAGATAGCAACAGCAGCACCCGCACTCGACAAGTGACAATAAGGATGGGGCGGGGGCTGCTGACAGGGCCGGTGGGAAGAGCAGGAGGGAAGGGGTTTTGGAGGCAGTGGCTGCTCAACTGATGTCGGTGTAGTGTTGCTCGGAGTTTGCTAGTAGTAGGTGGTCACTGCATTCAGCGTGATGCAATGAGATAGCATGCTTTCTGCAGGACCATCCCCGGTGGCCCAGGAGGAGGAAGCGGGGGGGGGAGGTTGCAGCGATGGTCGGAAGGGGGGAACGAGTTTGGCATTCCTGACAGTGGCTTCTGAAGGCAGCGGTAAAACGCGCCACTACAAGATTACCTGAACTGTGCGGCACATCGTTTGCTGCCCAGACAAAAGACTCCCACGTAGCAAGTGAGAAGAGAGAACAGTAGCAGATGGAAAATGGAGGCATCCCACTCTCTCCAACTCGCCGACTCACACATCCATAGCAGTCTCCAGTGCAGTACAGAAAGATGGCAAGCAAGAGCAAGTGAGTTGAGGAACAAAAGAGACAAGACTGGGAAACGAAGATGGAGGGTGAGAGACATGCATCGGCAGCCAGAGGCAGCAGCCCAAACGGGGGGGCCAAGCAGGAGAAGGCAAGGAAAGAATGCAGCAGAAATCCAGATTGATGAGACGCAGAGCAGCACCTCCAGCTGCAACGAAAAATAATCCTGACAGAGTCCAGGATGAGTTACCTTTTAAGCCCGATGGGGGAGTGACATTGTTGCTCCGCCCATCGAACCTCGGGCTTAAAGCCCTCCCATTGTTTGAACCCGAGAATACCATTAAAATACACAAGTTAGATAAAATAATCTCTCTAACACAAATATTGCAAACTAAATAGGAAAGGGGGCACTGGATGACTCACTGGGTTGGCAGTAGATTAAGAAGCCCTTCACCTCTAGGTCACTGGCTCAAATCAATCACAGGTCAGTAATGGCCGAAATGGAAGTAGGCTGTTGGTTAACTAGGATATGTAGCTTATCCTGTAGGTAGGGAAATAGGCAGACTAGGTGGTTCAAGCAGTCCTTATCTGCCGTCAAAGTCTATGTTTCTATGTTTACCTGAGGGCTTTTCAGTGGCCTATGTAAAATAAGATATAGCACTCTTAGTCCAGCTCCCAGTGTGCAGGTGTCCATATAATAATCTTTATTTTCACATCACAAAACCACCAACACAACTAGTACTAATTTGGCACTCTTGCTGGCAGTCTCACATAAGAGACCAAGAACTGACTGGGGATGGAGCCTGAACTATCCTCTCTCCTACATGGTCCCTCCATTGCAGGGTTAGGGTACATTGGCAGGACAGTGTGGGGAAGCTTGCAATGTGATCACCAGTGCTGTACCGGTCATGTGGCTAGGCAGAGGACTTAAAGATTCCAGTGCTGTCAATCCTACGCCTTTCATTAACACTTAAATTCACATACAGAAAAAAAAAATCTGGAAAAAAAATAATAAAATAGAAAAAACAACAGGAGGTCCTCCTAAAAATAAAATAAAGACTTAGCCAATAAACTGACATGGCTATGAGCCGACAGTCCTAGGAGATTTTCCCTAAAAATAAAAAAAAGACTTAGCCAATAGACTGAGAGGGCTACGAGCTGACTGTCCTCTTCAGCGGACAAAAACAACTCGGCCATTAGAACACCAGAGGGAGCATCAGCGGACAGCAATATCTGAATGGAGTTATGATTCCACAGCACCATTCCACATTAGTTTTGGTATGGCATCATTACTGGACTCATGCTGTTAGAATGACTTACTGCATGGAATAAATGCAACAGCGAAGAGTAAGAAAAAAATACCTAAAAACACAAAAAATGAATAAAAAGTTCAAGTATTATGGGTGAACAAACAATGAATTTCTATACTCTGAGCGATATGGATGCATGGAATAATCTGCCTGACTTGGCAATGGACGCAAAAGACATGAAACACATGTATATCTAGAATAGACTAGCACATGTGGATGAGTTTTCAAGGGTACTGAGAACATGGGGGCAGTTATGATGGGCTATGCTGCCTGCTTCAGTATTCAACTCCTATGTTCCTAAATTATGTCATCTCGCATGTAACCTGTTCCAGCCTCTCAGCTGACCAGGAGAGATTCATTACTGTTTCAGCTCTCAAAACTTCAGTTCTCTTGAAATATGAGATGCTATGAATGACTTACTGACTTCATCACTCGTCTTGACTTTTTTTTGTTGACATTCCGGTTTAGAACGATCTATATTTAAGCAATATACCCTGACAGGGAGTGGGTATATTGGTGGATTTACCACGCCTGGTGTGGTTCGGTCATGAGGTGCAGCCGAGTGACTTAACCACACCAGAAGTGGTAAATCCACCCATATACCCACTCCCTGTCATGGTACATTGCTATTATACAATGTTAAACTTGTTGTTTTTGTTTTTATAGTGATATAAAACTTTTACAGCAGGTATACTGGAGGATTTATCACAGTCGTGTGATGTGTTTTGACCAATGAGGTTACAGGATTTTCATACCTCATTGTATAATTATTGATTTACAATTGTTGTCTAGGGAATGAACACTGAGCTACAGCTTGTTTCCAGGTGCGACCCAGGGGAGTTTACAATATAAGTATACAGCAGAATATAGTTTCACAACATTTGTGCTGCATATTCTTAGCTGTTTGTTTAGCATTACCTTTATTCTCCCTCTTTCCTTGCAAGTGTTTTAGGATGCAGTCATATGAAAGACACAGAATCACTGTATTATATTCATAACACACTGTACTTTGGAACTCTTTAATACTGCATGCCAAGATGTTTTGTTTGCCAACCCTGCGGAATTTGGATTTCTTCTTCATCCAGTATGATATGCTTCAAGATGCAAATCATTAAAAATGTTATATTAGAATGTATTTGAGCAATGGTAGTAAAAAGAAACATTTACCTGTAGCTCTTTCTTTTTAGAAAAGAACACGTTTCTTCGAAACTGCAATGCAGGTTCATCTGGAAGAAACAAATGCACCAAAAAGGTTAACAACTGGTAACAAAGAACACGTCAAAGATAAACACAGCAAATGTACGTTTTACAGAAAAGGATTCCATTTATATACTGTTACATCTACAGTTTACTGTAAAGACCTGTTTCAGGAGGAGAAAGTTAAAAATGAAATAATTGTGATAGTAACAGTCACTCAGGATGTGCACACTGTGCTAAGTATGAATTCTTAAATACTGGGGACTGGATTTTCAAGTCTTGATGCAGGCGCAGTTCCCAGTTGTTGACAGTGTCTGCATCAAAATAAATCTGCCAAAATGCTGGATATTTTCAAATACTTTGGTGCATCTGTAACAGCTTACCTGCTTTACAGCAAAAAAATGATGCCAGTTGTCACACACATCCGGAGGACTTTTGACTATCCAGCCCTGTATCCCTTCTCGTCATAGAATTACATTTTTAGTGCCTAGTCTATCTGAAACACACTGTTGATTGTTACATGAACAGCAAAGATGCACTCTGAACGTAGTTGTAGATTTAAGGAGTGCTCTCGATTTATCAGAGCATTTTTTTTACCCTGTGCGTGAGGTGCTCGGTTTATAAAAACTGTCTCACATGCAGGTGCCCTGAAAAAGGGGCAGGTTTGGAGGAGGCTTTTTCAACTCTGTAAATTATTTAGTTAGTTTTGGGTTGACCAGGTTAGTGCGCTAGACAATAAAATGCCTATTTTCAGGCATGGTCCAGGAGATCACAAAATGGCAGGGTTTGACAACATATACAATGAAATAGTAAAACAAAGTAGAATGTAAGAGAAAAAAGCCATACAAAGATCTACAAATCAACTGCCATAAAGGAAAACAGTGATAATAGTACAAACATATCTGAGACGGTTCCATGTCAATACCTCACAAAGATTTTCGCTGCGGTAAATGACAGCGTTGCAATTTCGCCACAAGCAATATCAGCTATGGCCAAATGTAGCGAAATACAGTTCCGCGCAGGATCAGCACAATGGTGCATCACATCAATCAATACAATATCTGATTCAGTCACGAGGTTACCGGACTGGAATCTAATGGTACCTCTGCTGCTCCCTAGATGACTTTAGAACTTACACAAATTTAAAAGGTATATGTGTTTAAAAAAAAACGCCAACTTCACACATGAGTAGACACCATAAAATAAACAAAAGAAACACGTTATTTTAATTTCTACCTGACTTTCTTATCAGTCAGGAACGAAAACAATCAAAAACCATCATGACTTCTAAATCAATCACTAATAAAATAAAAAAGAAAACCTCGCATTTTCCTTCCGTTCCGAGTCCACTAGATTATTATGTCCGTACCTGAGTTCACAGATTTTGCTGTGATGTTTTCCACATTATTATGGCCGCATTATGCTGTAAGTAAGGAAAATGACTGATGAAAATCAAGTAAGTTGAACTGTAACTGAATGTCTTTCTTTTGCACTGTTATTGTATGCGATGAATTGCAGGCTTAGCAGTAAATGCTATGCGCAGGTTATAATGCGCTGTATCTTCGCGATACTGTCGTGATACCATCTGAGACAAATAACAATAGCCAGGGAACAGGCATAAAAGCAAAATGACCCAGCAATAGTAAAGCTAAATTATTGATAGAATCAGGAGCGATAACAAGTAACTTGACCAGCAACAAACAGTAAGAATAGTGCATCATGCTGGTACTGGCAGAAACATCGAAATAACCAAAAGTAGGCATAACAGCAAAATGAACAAACAAAAGTGAGAAGAAATAACATCCATTAGAGAATTCAGGAGTAAGAACAGATGTCAAATGTAGCATTAGGAGTATCAGGAGCAGTAGCATACTTCAGAGGAAGTAAGACGATTGAGTAATTCTCTCTTAAATATAAGCTGGGACAGGCAGACCGGAAGGTGAGAGGGTAGGAAATGACAAGCCCTAGGGGTGAAATGAGCGAATGCCTGCTCACCCATTTTGGAGGAGCACTTCGGTACAGCCAGAAGGGCCTGATCTTTTAGAGTGCAGGGGGTAGGCAGTGTCAGCAGGAGTGAACACAAAGGCCAGTGAGGCAAGTTTAGAGAACTGAGGATGCTATCAATCAAGCAGCATAAGATATAGAGGTGCAGAGGGGGTGAGCCAATTCAGACTGGAATACAGTGAGCAATGGTGGGTAAGTCAAGGAGCCAATAGGGCAAACCTACACACACTTTTATAGGAGACATTCTATTTTTCTGGAAACAGCTTACACTAGCCTGATAAAAGGAGGCAAGCCCATAGCATAAGCTGGGAAGTAGGACTCCCTGGGCTATAGCGACTGTGGCTACAGGAATAAGGGCGTATCGGACCCTACAGGCAAGTCTAAGTTTGGCATTTAAGGACCTGCAGATGTTTGAGATGTGCTGCGAAAAGTTCAAGGCAGGGTTGAGTGTAACAACTAGGTATCTGAAGTGGCTGGTCATAGACACGGGAAGCCATCAAGACAGCGGATGTCAAGACCAGTTGCGCAGGCCCAAACCTTTTGAGGAGACCCACAAAGCATGACTTGGGGCTTGCCAGCGTTCAATATGAGGCAATTCTGGATCAGCCAGTTTTGGACTTTGTGGAAGTCAGAGGTGAGACTGGTATTAATATCAATCAGGGACTCGGAGCTGGAGTAAAGCACCAAGTCATCAGCATACAGAAGAGTGTGACACTGAAGGGGTGTTAGGGATGTCATTCATAAAGATAGAGAACAGAAGCGGGCCCAGGATGGAACCTTGGAGAATGCCAGCAATTACGGCTGCAGGAGTAAAGAGGGCCTTATTAAACATAAGGAATTATTGATGGTTGCAGAGGTAGCTAGAGAACCAATTTGAGGCAGAGTTGAAGACTCCGAGGGATGCCAATTTGTAAAGGAGGAGGGAATTATTGGCCAAGTCAAAAGGCTTAGTAAGGTGAATGAAAATAGCCTCAGAAAGCATGCCTTTGTCCGTGTTAGATTTTATATCACTAGTCAACTGGGCAAAGGCAGTGGAGGTGCTGTGAGCAGGCCTAAATCCATGTTGGGCAGAGGATAGCAGGCTATATTTTTGTAGGTGGTCCGAGACCTAGGAGGAAACAAGTTTCCATACAATTCTATAACTGGGGGTTATCACATTAAACAACCATAATTAGCGCTTAAACTCTGACTTTAAATGTTTGACAACAAAATGCATTTACAATGGCAATAGCCTTTCTTCCCCATAACTTTTACCCGCACCTCTTATTTGATTCTTTGTGCTTTTTTAATTTTTTATATTGAACAACATTATCACACTATTTATAATGCTATGTAGTCCTTTGTTAATCGTTCCCTTACCTCAACCAGCCAGGATCTGCCATTAATTTTAACACACTCCTTCTAATGTGATTGTAGCCTTTCAAGTCCCTCCGTGAGCCTGTTCATTATTTTGGTTAAATCATTTTGCAATAAAATTATGACAAAAATCAATAATGAATTATTATGGGAAACAGTTTATCATAAGAGTTAGGGCAGCAATGTAGTTTGATGTGAAAATAGTGCTATAAGAGTCCAGTATTAGCATTTTATATTGATAGCAGTATATTAAGAATTAATTGCCACCCTTATGCATTATATTAAAAAACAGAATAGAAATGTGCTTTAGTTCTGGGCGATGTTTGACGGAAAATAAAACAGCCTGTTCGTTGTAACCGATTCTCTTAGAAGAGAATGTATAGTTGCTTAGCAACAACTCGGTATTAACCAAGATACACGTAAGTGATACCGCCACTTACGGAACAACGAACAGGCCTAGAAGAGGACCGCACTCTCTAGAGTGTGAGAGTAACATAAACCGACAAGCAGGACGCCAAATGGAAAGCTTTTGCCTAGAAAAGGATTGTATTTATGGTACGGAATACGGAATAAAGAATCCTTCACGGTAAAAATATCTTAAATTCTGATGAATACGATTTTGTAAGTTTCGGAGAGCGAAAGGCAACGGCACTGATTAAAACTTTGTTAACATTTAGACGCAGCATAGGAGTCACGGAGGGACTTGAAAGGCTGCAATCACATTAGAAGGAGCGTGTTAAAATTAATGGCAGATCCTGGCTGGTTCATAGGAAATGATGAGCATTCAGCTGTGGAAAATGTTGCATTTGAAAAGGAATTTTAAACAACTAAAGTTACAATGGTAATCAGTATACTCCATACTGTTAAAATAAAAAGTTGCAACTACATTATAAACGAAATGTAAGATGTTTAATATTAAAAGTGTTATTTCTGTTTTAAACAGATGGAATGTATTTCATGAAATATGCCCCGTGAACAAGCTCTGAGGAGCGAAACGTGAGGGGCGAATAAAAGACAAGATAAGAAAAAAAGAAGTGAAAGATATATTAGTATTGGTGTATTTTTTTGTATTTAAAGTGATAACCCCCAGTTATAGAATTGTATGGATATTAATTATTACCTTCGTTGTTTGGGGGTGTTGTTGAAGAATACCATTACCCAGTTGGAACATTGTTTAGGAAACAAGTTTCGCCAGAAGTTTGCAAAGGGTAGGCAAAATTATGACAGGGCGGTAGTTATCGATGGATTTAGCAGCACCCTTTTTGAGCATGGGGATTGTTATCTTAGCCACTTTTTAGTTTCTGGGGACGGTGTAAGTGGTAAGAGAGAGGTTCAAGAGTCAGGTGACTGGGGAGGCCAGCTTGAGTACTTTTGGTTCAGTCCCATCTGGGCCAACACTCCCGATGGTGAGACGGAATTTAGGAGTTACAAAACCTCTCTACGTGAGACTGTTTGAAGGTACAGTGGAGGGATAGAAGGGCAGGAGGGCGGACCTCAGAGGGACAAGACATGTGAGACAAAAATCTAGTAAGATCCAAGAAATACAAGTTGATAGGTATTAGCAATGATGACAGGGTCATTACAGTTGACATTACTAATGACCACATCAGGAGGGGCTTGGCCTCTATTACTACCCAAGAGTCCCTTGATTTGGGACCAGAAACTCTTGGGGTCTCTGGCCAAAGCATGAAGATCATCCCTGCAGCACATACTTTTTGCCAATCTACATGGAGTATGGAGCTGTGCAGCCATCTAGGTGGTTTCCCTTCAACCCTGAATCTGGTAACAGGAATGTGCTTCTCTTGTAGAGAGATGAGAGTGGAGGTGAAATAATCTACGGCTGAGTCAACATCACAAGAGGAGTACAGAGGGGACCAGTCAATACAGCTGAGACCACTGCAGGCCAAGCGGAGTGGAGGGCTGTGACATCCATGCCTTACCCCCTTCCACGCCAGCGACTCCTGTTTGTGGTGCGAGTGGGTCACGAGGGAGAGTGGATTGGTGGTCTCACTGAATGACCACCCCCAGGTGGAGGCTTGAGGACAGTGCAGCTCGGGGACACCGAAGGAGGGTGCCAAGGGACCCATAATATGCGTATGCCTCCACGTAAGCATGCTGACATCTGTGCCCTGCAATGGGAAGGAAAGGGAAACAGAAAAATGGAAAAGAAAAAATTACTCACCTTAGTAACTGTGTTTCTTCTAATGGAGTCTTGCTGTATTCTGACATATGCAATTAGCCCCAGCATTTGAACTGCTCCAGAGAGGAAAGAGTTAACTCTATGCAGGAAGCATAGAATGTTGAACTCGAGCTCGGTTTCAGACCTCTGTCTGCAGCCCTTCAAAGTGTAACCGTCAGATTCTTACAAGCTATTACTAATTAACTACACTTCTTAAAGTGGAAATTGTAAAAGAACATAGCCAACAGGCAACACATTTTTGGTTCCCCCCAAAAGACTCAAGTCGAGAACCCAAAATAATAACCAGGTAGTGAACCAACCTATAGCTACCAAAACAACAGAACAATAAACCACTCCCCCTGCTAGAAAGGAGGAGTATACCCCTGAAGTGCAACACTGTACCTGCCAGCCCACTTCCCAAAAACAGGTTCTGAGAGGGGAGGCAGGGAGAGAGGTCAGAATACAGCAAGACTCCATTAGAAGAAACACGATTACTAAGGTGAGTAATTTTTTCTTCAAACAACATGAAGTCTTGCTGTATTCTGACATATGCAGACTACCAAGCAGTACCGCCATGGAGGGGGGTACCAAACCTATTTTGGGAGTAGCCTCTGCAGTACTGCTGTTCTGAACTGAGCATCACTCCTAGCCTGGATATCCAGAGAGTAATGCTAGGTAAAAGTATGGACACTTTTCCAGGTGGCTGCTTTGCATATCTCTAGTAAAGGTATATCCCTGGCAGCAGCCAGAGAAGCAGCTGTACCCCTGGTCGAATGAGCCTTCAGGCCTGAGGGGGGTAGTTTGCCTAGCATTTCATAGCAGAATTGGATACAAGAGACAATCCACCTGGCAATAGTTCTCTTAGTAGCAGGTCTGCCTTTTCCTACTTCACCATAAGTGAGAAACAACTGAGGACAGTCAAACCTAAGTGCCTTAGTATGCTCAATGTAGTAGCTAAGTGCCCTCTTAACATCTAAACTGTGTAATCTTCTTTCTCCTGAAGAAGAATGATCAGTGAAGAACACGGTAAGAGAAATGGACTGGTTCAGATGAAAATCTGAAACTACTTTGGGTGAGAACCTCCTATTGGTTCTAAGGACCACCTTATCTCTGTGGAATGAGAGAAAATCCGGTTCCACTGACAGAGCTTGTAATTGACTAATACGCCTGGCAGAAGTGATAGCTACCAGGAACACAGTTTTCCAAGTCAAATATTTGAGTTCTGCTGAAGCCAATGGGTCAAAAGGGGGTTGCATAAGCTGAGCAATGCAAACATTAAGATCCCAAGCAGGGGTAGGGTCCCTAAAGGGATGGCTGGTATGAACCAAACCTTTAAAGAATTCACAGAAGACAGGATGAGATGCCAGAGAGGAAACCTTCCCCACTGACAGGAATGAGACAGCTGCTAAATGAACTTTTGAAGAAGCTGGCCTGAGGCCTTGGCCATTAAGATGAACATGAAATCCAGAACTGTAGCCAGATCAGCAGCATCTGGTAAAACATCCTTACTAGAACACCAAATGCTGAATCTCTTCCATTTGGAATTATAAGTTTTTCTGGTGGCAGGTTTTCAGAGGCTTTAAATATCCAGAACCCCCTGAGACAGGTCCAGACCTACAAACTCTAACTCTTCAAGAGCCAAGCCTTGAGGTTGAGAGACCAAAGGTTGGGGTACCAGATTCTTCCCTGAGAGGAGGTTAACAGATTGTGCTTCTTGGGAAGAGATAGGGAAGATGGACTGCTAGGGACAACAACAGAGGATACCAAGGCTGTCTGGCCCAGTCTGGTGCAATCAGGATCATCTTGCATGGCTGTGACCGGATCTTGACCAATATCTTGAATAATGGAGGAAAGGTATACAGGAATCCCCCCCCCAATCCAGAACCAGAGCATCCAGGAGAACTGACCCATGAATGGAGGTCTGCAACAGAAGAGAGGAAGTTGATGATTGTCTGCAGCTGCAAAAAGATCCATCTCTGGAGTGCCCCACCTGGAGAAAATGACTTTCAATATGAAGGGGCCCAGGGTACATTCGTGATGGCCCTTTGAGATCCTGCTCAGGGCATCTGCTAGCACATTGTCCTTCCCTGGAAGATGGACTGCTACTAGAGATGATAGCATGGCATAAGTCAGATACCATATTTTCATGGCTTCCGTGCACAAGGCCGTAGACCAAGTGCCTACCTGCTTGTTGATGTACCACATGGTAGTGGTGTTGTCTGTCCTGACCCAAAAGACCTTGTTCCTTACTGAGTCAGAGAAAGCTTGGAGAGTCAGGAATACTGCCCTGAGTTCCAGAAGACTGATATGAAGTAGACACTCCTGAAGGGACCACACCCCTTGTGCTGCGAGGGCTCCTAAGTGAGCTCCCCAGCCCAGGAGAGGGGCATCTGTGGTTAGCACCACTGACCGAGTCTGACTGATGAATGGGACTCCTTGTCTGAGACTGTCCTGATCCAACCACCATTGGAGAGCTTGGACCAGAGTCTGAGTCACTGGAATCAATTTGGTTAGAGGATCTTTTTTCCTGGGACCAAAAGGACCTCAGAGGGAACTGAATGTCTTTCATTTGAAATCTGGCTCCCTGTGCCACTCCAGTGGAAGCTGCCATGTGGCCCAGGAGCTGAAGAAATGTCTTGCTGGTTGAGACACCAGAAGGCGGAAAGAAGAAGCAAGATCTGTAAGGGCCTTTACTCTTACTAAGGGAAAAAAAGCCTTTGCTTGGAGAGTATCCAACTACCCCTATGAAGGTAAGGAGTTGTACTGGTTCAAGAACTGACTTTGGTAGATTGAGAAGGAACCCTAGGGAAGTGAGCAACTGTTGTGTCACTTGTAGGTCTGACTTGACTTGATCTGGAGACTGTCGCACGATGAACCAGTCATCCAGGTATGGAAAAATGGAGATATTCTGTCTCCTGAGAAAAACCACTACTACTGCTAGGCATTTTGTGAACACCCTTGGAGCTGATGTTAGGACAAAGGGCATTGCTCTGAACTGATACTGGCCTGAAGGCAAATCAAACCTGAGGTACTTTCTATGAGAGCACCTGATTGGGATGTGAAAGTAGGCATCCTTGAGGTCCAGGGAAGCTAACCAATCCCCTGGCCTTAGAAAGGGAAGAATTACTCCCAGAGTCATCATTTTGAATCTTGGCTTTAAAAGGTGATTATTTAGGTATCTTAGGTCTAGGATGGGCTGCCACTCCCCTGCCTTTTTTGGGTAAGGAAGTATCTGGAATACAGACCCTCGCCCCTGTACTAAGCAGGAACTCTCTCTACAGCCCTGAGGGTTAGTAGAGAAGAAACCTCTGCTTCTAGAGCAGTGGTCTCAGAAAGGTTTGCAGGTGGAAAGGACCTGGTCCTCAATTTTGGAAACTTTGCAAAAATGAGAGCCAATCCCTGGCTTACTACCTCCAGGACCCACCTGTCTGAGGTAACAGACTTCCAGGCCTGGAAGCAGTAAGCCAGCCTGCCTCCTACTGGGATTGGAGAGTCAACCTGGGCTGACACATCAGGATGTCTGCTTGGCAGAAGCCTTGGACTGGGGAGAGGATGCAGCCCTGCTCATCCCCCTTCTGTCTCTCCCTCTGAAGAACCCCCTCTGAGGAAAAGGAGAGAAGGCCTGTGCCTGATAGAAAGGTCTATGAAAAGGTATGCCCCTGCCCCTAGACTGCTGCCTCTGAGGAGTTGCCTGCCTTTCCTTGGCCTGTGTACTCCAGTACGTGGTCCGGTACTCATCCATTTTCTTCATGTAATTCTCTGTCTGCTCCCCAAACAGAGACTTAACCACTGCAGGGAAATCCATGGCCTTAGCCCGAGTGTCCTGTGAGAGGCTAGCACATCTGAGCCAAGCAAACCTCCTAAGAGACACAGATGTAGCCATGACTTGTGATGCCACATCATTTGAGTCCACAGCAGCATGAAATTGAATCTTGGATGCCTCGATCCCATCAGCAGCCACCTCCTCCAGCTCTTTGGCTAGCTGGGCGGAGGCCTGTTTAGCCAGCTCCAGAACAGTATCCCATCTGGACTTCTGGTATCTGGCTGTGTAGGCCATATAATTCGCCTGCCTGAGTTCCAAGAAGGATGCCAAGTACTCCTCCCCCTCCCACTCCGGTTCATAAAATTCATCCGGAACATATTCCGGAACCGACCAAATTGAACGTCTAACAAGAGGTGCCGGATCGGATGGAACCAGATGAAGCGATTCTACAATACTTATCGCCCTGGCTATTTCTTCGGCGGTTGGACGCTGCGGTTCGGGATCTGAACCGGCCGACTTTCTTTTTTGCTTCGATGGAACCGACCCCTCAGGATTGGATCTCCTCTTGTCCGAGGGAGTATCGCCCAGGTCAGTGGACACTCCCTCAGGTTCAGTAGGAACCAAACCGGGCTGGCCATCCGGATTAGCACACTTCTCAGCCTCCTTTTCCCTGAGCCTACCCAACCTCTTTTCTAGGGTGGCCTTTGGGAAATTTTTACAGATTTGGCTGTCTGAATCGAGGTGGTCAAACCCCAGACAATAAACACAAGTGGTGTGAGGGTCTGCCTTAGCAAAGGCATCCCCACACTCACCACAGTGTTGAAACCCAGTGGGCCCGTTTTTTTTTTTCATGGGTTTCTCAGACATGGCCAGGCTACAAACTTACCCTTTACAGCTTAAAAGCCAGGTAAGACCATCCTCTCAGTTATCAACAGTGTTACGGGTTGTGGAAAAAAATGTATAAAATGAAGTTTTTTTGAAACCAATAGGAACCGGTACCTCACACTATAGAAAGAAAAAAATAGATAAACCCTAACACAATCGTTTCCTAACTGAACCAATCGACAGGTTTTACAATCTCCACACAGTAAAAATATATAAAATACATGAATCAACCTACAGTCCACTACCTATAACACTTACTTACCGCAGACAGCGATTTGAAGCCGAAAAAACAACAAAATCGGTAGTTAAACCTACGGATTCTAAACCGAACCGACTGTAGTGAAGGAACAATCTCCGGAGCAACTGTTCAGTTAGGCAGAGTAAAGGATCTGATGGTTACACTTTGAAGTGCTGCAGACAGAGGTTTGAAACCGAGCTCGAGCTCAACATTCTATGCTTCCTGCATAGAGTTAACTCTTTCCTCTCCGGAGCAGTTCAAGTGCTGGGGCTAACTGCAAATGTCAGAATATAGCAAGACTTCATGTTGTTTGAAAGCAAGGCGACCGACAGGATGAATCCGATACCAACAGGCTCCACTCCAGCCAGCTGGATACCTTGTCATCTGAGTAAAGACCAGTGAAACGCCGGGGTAGCAAAAAGCGGAACAGGGGGCAGTTCAACCAGAGATATATATATATATATATATATATATATATATATATACACACACATACATATACTGCTGAGATCAGTAAGAAAGGCATCAGGGTTGAGAGTTGAGAAATCTCTCAGAATTAAATCCTTAGAGGGGGCAGGAAGGAGAGCGGGAGTTCCACACATAAACGATCAGAGAGTGATCACTAATTGAGCAATCAAGGGTACCTGCTGCAGTGATCCTCTCCTTCCTATTAGTTAGAATCCAATCAGTCAGTGAGTGGTGAACCCCCTTGGTGGAGTATCTGGCAGGGTCAGTTATTAGTTGGGGAAGGTGGACCTTACTTAGAAGCGACTCGAAGGTTTTTGAGTTCGCATTGAAATCACTCACGAGAAAGGCCACATTTTTCCCAATTGCAGAGAGCAGATAGCTGATAGGTTTGGTTAGTCCAGCGTTACAACTTCTAGGATTTTAACTGCAAACAATGTGAAGCTTCTTCGTCCCACCAAGGATCAACAAGGAATGTAGGACTTCACAAGAGGTAAGGGTAAGGGCAGGCAGAAGAGTTAGGTTAAGGTAAGCCTTGTAGAATAAAACGAGGCCCCCACCCCTTTTAGAGGAAGGGCGATCAGCATAAAGCAGGTGGTAACTAGTAAGGGAGCTCACAGAATTGGGAATGGAGGGTTTTAACCAGGATTCGGAGAGCCCAAGAAAGTTAGGGCCATGGTTAGAAACCCAGGCTTCAAGCTCAGGAAGGCTGGCCATAAGGCTCCTTATATTTAGGTGTGCAATCTTCAGACCCTTAGCATGCATGCTGCCGTGAAATAATATACAGCCGCCACATGCATTGTTAGGGTGATGATTCTTGTGCCGTACGAATGCGTGCAAGACAACTCTTAGAACAGTAAGAGTGCCTTTGGCAGCTGTATCAACATGTAAGAGTTGTATTAACATGCAACGGCCAAACAGCAACGCACACAAGTCAATAAGGTGAGCTCTGGTTGGAATGTCCTATATCCATGGCTCCAGGAGCAATTTATCAGTCAAACAGATTTGAAATCAGTCTACTGTGAGACTACTTTACTTCATGAGCTATCCTTTCTTGCGCTGAACTCTCTTCAGTATACAGTAGAGTTACTGTTCTAACACCATAGAAACATAGACTTTGACGGAAGATAAGGACCGCTTGGCCCATCTAGTCTGCCCATTTCCCTACCTACAGGATAGGCCACAGATCCTAGTTAACCAACAGCCTATTTCTTCCTACCCCCCACAAGAATTGCCTTATGTCTGTCATACGCATTCTTGAATTCTACCACAGTTTTAGACCCCACAACCTCCTCAGAAAGGCTGTTCCATGCATCCACTACTCTCTCTGTGAAATAATACTTCCTCACATTGCCCCTGAACCGCCCCCCCCATCTTTAAATTGTGTCCCCTTGTTCTTGCACATCTCTTTTTCTGAAAGATACTACCCTCTTGGACTTTGTTGATTCCCCTGAGGTACTTAAAAGTTTCCATCATGTCCCCCCTCTTCTTTCCTCAGGGGTATACATATTAAGCTCCTTTAGTCTCTCCTCATATGGCTTCTCTTGCAGACCCTGCACCATTTTAGTTGCCCTCCTCTGGACTGCCTCTATCCTGTCTATGTCCTTGCAGAGATGGGGTCTCCAGAACTGGACACAGTACTCCAGATGGGGTCTCACCAACTGTCTGTACAGAGGATAACAACTTCCTGTTTTCTGCTGATGCCTCTCCCTATGCATCCCAGTATACCCCCAGCCCTCCCTACTGCCTTCTCACATTGCTTGCTAACCTTAAGGTCATCTGATATGATTACTCCCAGGTCCCTTTCCTTTTTTGTTGTTGTTACTACCTGCCCCCCATTGTGTATTCTTCACCTGGGTTCTTGTTTCCCAGGTGCATTATTCTGCACTTCTTTGCATTGAATCCTAGCACTTCCGACCATTCCTCCAACCCTGCCAAGTCCCTTTTCATCCTTTCCACGCCTTCTTGTGTATCAACCCTGTTGCAGATCTTTGTGTAGTCTGCAAAGAGGCATACTTTTCCTTACAGTCCCTCTGCAATGTCACTTATGAAGACAATAAAAGGACTGGACCCAATACTGAACCCTGCAGTACCCACTAGTAACCCCTCTTTCTTCAGATTGGACTCCATTTACAATTACCTTCTGTGTCCTGTTGTCAGCCAATGTTTTACACAGGCTACCACCCTGGGACCACTCCCAGGCTGGTTAGTTGACTATTAATCTTTGTGTGGGACTGTGTCAAATGCCTTGCTAAAGTCTAGGTAGAACATGTCCACAGCCCCTCCCTGGTCTACTACTTTGGTCACCCAGTCAAAGAAATCTATTAGATTCGTCTGACATGACCTTCCGCTGTGAACCATGCTGCCTTGGCTCCTGTGCCCCTGGCCTCTTGGTACTCAACTATTCTTTCCTTCAGAGTGACTCCATCACTTTCCCTACCACACAGGTCAGACTGACAGGTCTGTAGTTTCCTGCCTCTGTCTTGGTCCCACTTTTGTGAAGGGAATCACATCCGCCTTCCTCAGTCCTCAAGTACCACCACCATCCCCATGATTTATTAAAAGAGTAGCCAGTGGTTTCACTAGTTCCCCCTTAATTCTTTTTAGAATTCTGGGTGAATTCCATCAGGCCCCATTGCTTTGTCCACCTTCAGTTTTAGGAGTTCTTGCAGAACCCTTTCTTCTGTGAAAGGACTGGGATCGACCCCCTATCAAGAGTACTTCTGTTAATTGGATTAGGCACTTCCCCCTCCTCTTTTGTGAATACTGAGCAGAAATATTCATTCAGTATCCCTGCTTTTTCACTGTCCCCCTCTGCCCACCCACCATTCATTCTATTTAGCCTTACTATCTCTCCCATTGTCTTTCTACACTCGCTGATGTACCTATAAAAGGTTTTATCCCCCTTCTTAACCGAGTTGGCTATCTTTTCCTCAGTTTGGGCCTTTGCTATTCTGACTTCCATCCCTGCTTCCTTCTCCCTTAACCGGTACAGCTCTCTGTCCTGCTCCTTCTGTGTTTCCTGTTTACTGCAACCCACAGCAGTAGCTCACCACTCTGGCAACAGTTGAGGTTATAGAAAAATTAGTGTACTCGAGATTCAAACAGAGGTCTCCTGGTTCACAGTCCTATGAGCTAATTACAAGGTTATGCTGGCTGCTGTTCAGCCAGCTTGTGTTTAGCCACATCTCTGACACAAACTTTGCAGGTGAATTTGCCACCTTAAGAAATCTGAAGGCAACCAGTTGATAATACTAAAGAATGTGTGTATGCGTTTGGGGGGGAATGCAGTGGTAGTGATAAACTGTGACCAATACAGGAAACAGTGTCAAAACCTATTACAGGACAGAATATTTACACGAAAATGAGAAGTAACCATATGGAAAAAATAGTACTGGAAATCTTGAACGTGGGGCCATGATTGGGGTAGATCACCAATAGGGAAGGAGAGGCTCTGTACAAGAAAGCACCAGCATTACTGTTTTTTTTTTTTGAACTCTCAGCCAAAAATTCACGAGGATCCCCCCCGAAGACCAACTGTACCCAGAATGGGCTCAGTATTAGAACCTCCATCTATAGTTGTTACCATATCAAAGCACTAGGGAAGAAAACACAGGCTTATACAAGAGATGGTACAGACATCATTAACACATTCACCATGCTAAACAAAGCCTACGAAGATCTTAATGACTGTTTACTGGTTCATTAGCTCCAACATAGTCAAAGAGGAGTTATCAGTGATACAGAAATGAACTATAAAATATCTCAAATCTGTATTATGCTAAAGTAATGCTGAGTTCCTTTTTTTGGAATTGAACTTTAAAGACAACTGGTCAGTGCTCACCATGTGTTTGCTGCAACCCACAGACAGGAATTCTATACTGAAACCAAACAATTTTCATTCTAAACAACTGGTAAATATACCAAATGGACACTTTCTTAAAGTTAAGAACAATTTAACACTAGAGGAAGATTATTGGAAAGCAGCAAAAGAGATGACTAACAGATTTCAAGCTACAGGATACAGGAAGGATATGATTTTGGGAACAGAAACAAGGGCGTCAGTCACGGACATGACAAACCTTCTAAGCCCAAGTACAACACCTGCAGCGAGAACTCAGGAAACCAGAATGGTTTTTGAGACCGTATACAATCACACATTTGGTGACATTAAGAAGAGTAGACAAACACTGGCATGTGTTAACGGCTACAGAGACTGGACAGAAAGCATCTGGACAACAACCACAGGTAGAATCGAGGAAAAATGCATCGCTCTGGAATCGAATTGTGCATCTAGATCATAAAACCTTGAAGGAGACAGGTGGAAACTAAACAAGACGCAATTGCCCATATGGACACTGTAAACACTGTGATAAAACCCACAAAATGAAACCATCAGGAATATCAATAAAAATGAAAATACTGAGATCAGAGAATTAATCACTTTACCTTTTGAAATCTCTGTTTGAGAGGGTGTACAGTATACTGGCAAAATATCCAGGCAACTTAAATTGAGAACAGGGGCGCATAAAATTGCAATAACAAGAAAAGATCAATGTTCCCCCTTTGGCAGGGCATTTCGAATAGGCAAACCACTAACTTCACAGTTTGAGAATTTTTTTGGGATTAAAAATGTTACACTAGGGAGAAGAGGCAGGATCTAGAAAAGAAAAAGTTACTGACAAGGGAAGTGCATTACACAGTGCACTTTAAAGAGCAGCTGACGCCTTTGGGAAAACTTGTTCAGACACAGATCAGCTGTTATTTCATACTTCCATACATTTATATGGATTTCTCTTGTTCATATTTTATTACTGAAGAAATTCCAGCAAAAACAATATATGTATCCCTTATAGAGTTCATCTGCCTATATAACTTATTCCCTACATACATACATAGACGTGTCGGCAGATAAGGGCCTACGGCCCACCCAGTCTGCCTATTTGAGCTTGTAATCACTTTATGTTTTCCTATAAGTCTGTTGCCCCTTAACCCTGACCTCCAGAATTTCTTTATGTCTATCCCATGCATTCTCAAATCCCGTGATTGTTTCAGCCCCCACCATTTCCTCTGCAGGGTGTTCCACTTGTCCACCACCCGTTCTGTGAAGAAATTCTTCCTCACGTTTTCTCTGAATTGTCCTCCCTCCAATTTCATCCCATGCCCTCTAGTCCTGGAACAGCTAAATGAAATTATAATGCTTTATTGTGACATCACAGTATGTTGCCGTGGGAATAACTGTGATTTCACAACCAAAGTATTGTGATATCAGGTTGGGAAGAAGCAAGAGCAGCTGATGAACCCTCAAGGGACAAAAATCCTGTTTTCATGCTTATGACCTCTGTAATAAATAATGGGGATAAGAAATACAAAGTCAATGAGAAATTTATAGCTGCTTTGTGTCCAAATAGTGTGTTTTTCAAAGTTCTTCTTGAGGCGTTGGTGGCTTTTCAAGTGAACTGTGAACAAATATGGAATAAATGAGGGTACTGATTGGCTTCCGATCACTAAGTAATTTATTTCTGTTTTCCACGAGCAGGATTTTGTGATCGCTGTAATGCTGCAGTGAAGATTCAGGGTTTCGTCGTCTGTCTTCTAACAAACAAATTTTTCGGACTTGGTCAGTATACAGACATGTTGCTTGTCCTCTAATGTGATCCCCTACAAAAAAGTACAGTTGCGTAAGAACTTACCGTAACAGTAGATCTTCAAGAGAAGCTCCTGCAGCAGGCCACACCAACAGGACGTAGTTGTCAGGTGCCAGGACCACACAGAATATTTCTAGCTAGCAGTCTACCACGGGGACCGCCCACCACCGACGTCAGTCAGATGACGTCAGCCTAGCCTATAAAGGTGGGCAGTCCCCCACACCTACCTCAGTTCTCTCACCAAAGACCCCATGAAGGCAGCTAATGGGGAACCAAGGAGGTTTCCCTGAGAGCCAAAAGAAAGACAAGAGAAGTGCAAGAGAAGAAGAGCAGCAGGGGGACGTCGAGAGGGAAAGCAGGGCCTGCTGCAAGAGCTTCTGTCTACTGTTATGGTAAGTTATGGTAAATTCTTCAAACAACATGAAGTCTTGCTATATTCTGACATTATGCAGTTAGCCCCAGTACTTGAACTGCCCTGGAGATGAAAGAGTTAACTCTCTGCATGAGCACAGAATGTTGAGCTTGAGCTCGGTTTTCAAACCTCTGTCTCTGGTACTTACCAGTGTAACCGTCAGATTCTTTACTCTGCCTAACAGTGAAGTCGCTCCGGAGACTTCCTCTGCTGCCGGTTCAGTAAAGTTTAAAAAAAGAGTCAGTTGAAACAAATTTGTTTGTTATTTTTTGGATTTCCAGCCTCTGTCTACGGTACGGGTAGTGTGGTAGATAGGTGGTGACTTGTTTATTATAGTTTTTGTGGAAATTGTGTTTTTGTCTCGGTTCTTCATCAGTCGGTCCGGTTAGGAACCGACTTGTCTGTTTAATTTTTGTAATTTTCTGGGATTAGTGTGGCGTTCCGGTGCCAATCGGTTTCAAAAGAACCAGACTTTTCCTTGTTCTTATACAGAACCCGTGACACGGTTCATAACCGATCGGTTCTTAATTAACTGGCTTGAAAGTTTTAAGGGTAATTTTGTTAGGATTGGACATGTCTGAGAAACCCAAGGGAAAAAACAGTCCCACTGGGTTTCAACACTGTACTGAGTGTGGGGAGGCCTTTGCCAAGGCCGACCCCCACCACATCTGTGTTTATTGCCTGGGGTTTGACCACCTCAAAACAGACTGCAAGACTTGCAAAAACTTTCTTAAAGCCACTCTAGAAAAAAGGTTGAGTAGGCTGAAGGAAAGGGAGGCCGAGAAATCCGTAGATCCGGATGGCCAGCCCAGTTCGGTTTCAGCTGAACCTGAGGAGGTGCCTACTGACCTAGGCAAAACCTCCTTGGGCAAAAGGAGATCAGACTCCAAGGGGTCAGTTCCATCAAAGAAGAAGCACAAGTCAGCCGGTTCGGATCCAGCACTGCGTTCTCCAACTGCTGATGAGATAGCCAAAGCGATTAGTATAGTTCAATCGCTTCGCCCGGTTCCATCCGAACCGGTACCACCGGTTAGGCGGTCGGTTCGGTCAGATCCGACTCCTTCGGATTACAATCCAGATGCTTTCTATGAGGAGTGGGAGGGAGAAGAAGAATATCCCTATGACGAGGATGAAGGCAATGAATATGAAGGTCTGAATGTGCCCATTGAACCAGACATCTCCCCAGACAGGCCTTCCAATATCTCCCCTCCTGGGCTTTCTGAGTCCCCTTCACACTTCTTGTTTTTCAAGAAGGTGGCTGAAACCCTCCAGCTCCCTATGGTTGAAGCTGCTGAGGAAGAGGAAGAGCCTGATTTTGTAGAAATGATGGACATCCCAGAGTCCAAAAGACTGTCTATCCCTCTCCACAAGTCTTTGGAGAAACAGACTCAACAACCTTTTACAAACTCTTAACTCATTACTTCCTGTGGATAAAAGAATGGACAGGAAGTATATGTTGTCAGGCTCAGGCACGGACTTCTTATACACTCACTGCAGCCATGTTGGGGTTGTGCAGGCTGCAGCCTGTCACAGGGATCACATACCTTTAGCTTCACACCCCCCGGACAAGGACTCCAGGAAAGTTGATGCCATGGCTAAGAAACAATACTTGGCATCCTCTTTGAGACTCAGGCAGGCACATTACATGGCCTACACAGTCAGGTACCAGAAATCCAGGTGGGATACGGTTCTGGAACTGGCTAAACAGGCCTCAACCCAGCTAGCCAAAGAGCTGGAAGAGGAGGTGGCTGCTGATGGAATTGAGGCATTCAAAGTGCAATTTCATGCTGCTGTGGACTCCAATGATGTGGCATCAAGAGTCATGGCTACATATGTGTCTCTCAGGAGACATGCTTGGCTCAGATGTACTATCCATTGGCAGGATACCCAGGCCAAGGCTATGGATTTCCCTGTAGTAGGTAACTCTCTGTTTGGGGAGCAGACAGAGGCTTACATGAAAAAAAATGGATGAATACAGGACAACCTACAGGAGTGTACAGGCCAAGGAGGGGCAAGTCACTCCTCAGAAGCAGCAGTCTAGGGGCAGGGGCAGGCCTTTTCACAGACCTTTTTAACCAAGCCCAGGCATCCACTTCCTTCCCTCAGAGGTGGTTCTTTCGAAGAAGACGCAGGAGTGGGATGAACAGATCTGCATCCTCTTCCCAGTCCAAGGCTCCTGCCAAGCAGATACCCTGATGTGTCAGCCTGAGTCGACTCCCCCATTCCAGTAGGAGGCAGGCTGGCTTACTACTTCCAGGCCTGGAAGTCTGTTACCTCAGACAAGTGGGTCCTAGAGGTGGTAAGCCAGGGACTGGCCTTCAGCTTCAAAAGATTTCCAAAACTGAGGGCCAGATCTTTTCCACCTGCATCCATCCCAGAGACCCTCGCCTTACAGACAGAGGTGTCCTCTCTTCTGGCTCTCAGAGCTGTGGAGAAAGTTCCTACTCAACACAGGGGCAAAGGTCTGTACTCCAGGTACTTCCTTACCCCAAAGAAAACAGGGGAGTGGCAACCCATCCTAGACCTAAGGTATTTGAACAAACACATCTCCAAATCAAAATTCTAGATGGTGACTGGGAATGATTCTTCCCTCTCTAAAACCAGGGGACTGGCTAGCATCCCTGGATCTCAAGGATGCCTACTTCCATATTCCTATCAGGTGCTCCCACAGAAAGTACCTCAGGTTCAAGTTGCCTTCAGGCCACTATCAGTTCAGGGACATGCCATTTGGCCTAACATCGGCTCCAAGAGTGTTTACAAAGTGCCTTGCAGTAGTAGTTGCCTGCCTCAGAAGGCAGGGCATTTCCATCTTCCCATATCTGGACGACTGGCTAATTGTGGGTCAGTCATCAGATCAGGTCAAGTCAGCTCTGCAAACCACTCAAGACTTGTTCAGTTCTCTGGGGCTTCTCCTCAATCTCCCAAAGTATGTGTTCGAACCAGTACAACTCCTAACTTTCATAGGGATAGAGTTGGATGCTATCCAAGCAAAGGCCTTCCTTCCTCTCACAAGAGTAAAGGCCCTAACAGATCTTGCTTCCTCTTTTCGTCCTCTGGTCTCCCATCCAGCAAGGCAGTTTCTGCAGCTCCTGGGTCACGTGGCAGCTTTCATTGCACTGGTACAAGGAGCCAGATTCCAGATGAGAGACATTCAGTTCCATCTAAGGTAGTAGTAGTAGTAGTAGCAGAAAATTTATTTTTAAACAGGAAAGGAATATATAATTTGGGCTGTGAAGCCCAGTTTACAAGACAGTCCTGTACAATATTCACTAAAGTTTCAGATATAATAATACAATAAATAGTAGACAAAACATACATCATAACAGGTATTATATAATAAAAAAACAGAATAGCTTAAGATACAGTACTATGTGCAACTACAACTGTGAACAAAAAAAATGTTTACTGCTTCAATAAAAGCATTTAGATTTGTTTCAACACGTGTTATAGAAGGAAGCTTGTTCCAATATTCTGCAGCTCTAGAAGTCGAAGTACAATCACCATATTTACTGAAACATCTTCCTTGGTAAATTTTGTTCAAATGTACAGATCTTGTTAGTTCTTTCCTCAGATTAGGTACATCTGGACAAAGTTTACGTGTAATATTGTGTTCAGGGTGATATATTTTATATTTAAAAAGAAACTTTGTCCGGCCCGTCGGCGCAGCAGTAGTGCTACCGCTCGCGATGCTGGCGAACCGGGTTTGGGAACAAGCCTGGGGAGCTGGAGGGCCGACGGGAGAAGGCTGGCGTCCGTGGACTGCTCACCTTCTCCCGAGGCAAGGTTCAGAACTTGAGACCCCAGGCGGAGGCCTGAGTGCAACAAGTACTTAGCCATTCAGGAGGGTCGGGCATGCCAGATGTCGAGGCGGAGCTCCGCCTTGAGGTCAGGGCGCACGCCCAGGAAAGAACAGGGAAAAACACTCCTTAGCTCGGGTGGGCAGATGTCCCAGCCTCAATGGCCCCTGCCTGTCTCCATGCGGCAGCCCCAAGAAGTGCCATTAGTTCCGGGTGCTTGGGGCCCCACCTCGTCCCTGCCTGGGGGGAATCCAAGGCTACATGGGGGGACTGCCGCAGGGCTCCAGGTACGGAAGGAACCGAGGCAGATGCCAGGCGCTCCCGAAGAAGCGGAGAGCAGGAGGCAGAGGTAGGAGAAAATAGAAAGTAAACAAAAATACATAAATAAATAGACTTTGTCCAAGTTCTAGAGAACTCAAGAGTTGAGAGATTGCCACCACAAACTTTCCAACATATGGCAATGGTGTGTCCTGAAATTGCACTGCAAGATGTACCTTGCTGTATTGTAATATAATTTATCTATCGTATCTAACAAACTTTTGTTTGCCACCTGATAAATTGATTCCCCGTATCTCAAGGTAGGCAAAATAAGTTGTTCTGCTATTTTTTTTTTTTTATCTTGAAATTTTAAACCTCTGGTGGTTCTCCTCAAAGCTCCAAGCTTCCTAGTAGGTTTTGATATTAATGTTGAAATATGATCTTCATAAGTCAAAAATTAGTCACTAAATACTCCAAGATAACACTATCTGGATAACAATTCAGTTTGGAAACGAGAACTTGTAAAATCTGCAATTGTGGTATATATTTTTTATTTTTAGGAACAAAGTGCATCAATTTAGTTTCTACTACATTTACAAGCAACTGCGGCCTGGTGAACCACTCCTCCACCCTACTGAAATCGGTCTGGAGCTTTATCCAAAGGTCCAACTCATCTACCCCTGAGGCAATCAAGACTGCATCATCTGCATATAATCTTATATCTGACTGCTTTACCATAGAAGGCAGATCATTAAAAAAAATCAAAAATAAAAGTGGTCCAAGAATGGATCCCTGTGGAACCCCTTTAGATACAGTAGTAGACTTAGACAAGTGATGCTGTATTGCAACCCTCTGGGTACGTCCATTTAAATAGGCGCTAAACCAATGTAAAGGGCCTTCGGCAAAGCCCAGATTCTGCAATCTCTCAAGTAGGAGGGAGTGGTCCACCAGGTCAAAGGCTTTGGATAAATCTATAAAAACAGCTGACGTTTCCCTTCCTAAATTCAAGGAGGTACAAATATGGTCATTAAACTCCAGGAGGGCCGTTGTTGTAGAGTAACCCCTTCGAAAACCTGATATGGAGTTAACAGCTTGTATTGGGTCAAGGAATCACATATCTGTCCATTTACCAGCTTTTCTAAGCATTTTGACAAAACTGGTAAAATGGATATCGGTCGATAATTTCCTGCCTCTGCTGGGTCCCCGCCTTTATGAATAGGCACAATTTTACTCCCCCTCCACATCTTTGGGAAATACCCTTGTTGGAGACTCCAATTAAAAATATATACGTAACTGTTGAAACAATATTATTAGCCGCTAGCTTTAAGAATCTTCCCTCCAAACCATTATGAATATTTATTTTTAATGATTCTTTCTTAGCCTCTGAAATAGTTAGAATCCTAAATCTAAATGGTGGACGTTTTTCAACGGGTGGGCTCTTATCATTTATCAAACTTTTTAAACTCATACTAATAGAATTCCCAAAACCTAGAAGGATGGAAAAAAAAGTGTTTAAAAAGTTCTAAGTCACTTCAGGAGAATCTATTAAGGTATTTCCAATTTTAAGAGTTGGGACTTTTTGACTACCACTCCCCCCTGGATTTGTTAACTGCTTAATAACAGGACAAAACTATTTAGGGTTCAATTTCTGATCCATTTTGTTTCTATAATATTTCATTTTTGCCCTTTTTGTTAATTTTGTTAATTTTCTACATTCATTTCTTTTAATTTTTAACCCTTCCCAATCTACATCCAATTTAGATTTTAATACTTTTTCCAAACCCTATTTTTAATCCTAATCTTTTTTAATAATGACTCTGTTATTCATGGAAGTCTAGGGAACCTAATATTTTTCTTATTTATTTTAGGGGCATGAAAATCACATATACTTTGAATGGTTTCAGTAAAATACTCGATAGCCTGTTCAAAATCAGGAATTAGTTTACAACATTCCCAATTTTCAGCATTCACACTTTGCATAAATTTGGGTTCAGAAAATTTTCCCATATCCCTCGACCAGCTCGGTTTTAAATGTTTTTGAGAAGGAGTTAATTGTGAGGTATTCAAAATTAGCCAAATGGGATTGTTGTCACCAAAATGGGGAGGCAGAGTTCCTGAAGCTTCAACTTGCAAATGCAAAGAAGTAAACAATAAGTCCAGAGTAGAATCTAAGGTAGATGTTTTTGTATACCGAGCTGGAGAATTAATTGTTTCAATCCCAACTCCATGGTAACTTCCATAAGTCGTTTACCCCGTGGTTTCACCCAATCACAATTTAAGTCCCCCATAAGAATTAATGGTCTATTTCTTGTACTATCTCCTATTTTATTACGAATACCTCCCAATACACTCAAATTGGTTTTTGGAGGGGACCAGATAACAGCAATTACCAAACTGAATTGCACTAAGTCAACAACTAAGTACTCCACATTACTATCACTCCCTTTTATTACTGTTTCAATATGCCCTATAACATCACCACCCCACACACACTTTTCCTATCTTTTCTAATATGTTGGTAACCTAGAATGGATAATTCTTGCTCACTTATTTCCTGAGAAAGACATGTCTAACTAAGTCCAGGGACACAAGGATTTGGGGCATTAATTAAGGCAGCCAGTAAATCAGTTTTTATGGCTGTGCTACGAGCATTATCATGTAGAACCTTCAACTTTATCTTATCATTTGGGCCAGGATTTAATTCTACATCCCCTCCCAAAATTAGAGTCAAACTTAAGATCCCATAATACCTCTTTACAGGTTTGTTAAATGAGTAGGGATTTAATGTCAATCTTTCACTCGCCAAAGCATAATTACTCCAATTAACCGAAAATACATTCCGTCTATTAGTTAACTTGTGGGTTTTGATACTGTTTAAAAGCCCATTTGTGGTGTACAACCAATTGGTGTCTTGTACAAAGCTATCCAGTTCATTCAATGTTGAAACAAACATCAATCCACTCAAATAACACAAAACTTTGTAAAATCAGCCTTTTTGTTATTAATAGCCGTGACCTAGGAGAAACTCCAATGACAATACAGGTTGTTGCACCTATTAATCTTAGTTAGGCATATGGATAGACAAACCAATTCTAGACTTACCAAATATGCCGTGGGGTGTATCCAAGGAAATGGCTATACAAGTTAAAATTTTGTTTCCGAGTGGCACAGCCACTCTGTCTCACGCCCGAGGGCTCACACCCTATGAGCAAGGATGGCTCACCACTGAGCCCCCTCTCACAGCTGTTCCCAACCAAGCATCCGAAAGTCAGTTTTTTGACAGAAAACGCTGATTCCTGCAGACAGGTTGCTCATGTCAGGCTGAGGAAAATACAATGTCAGCAGGCTAGGCAGGTCCCCTCTCCGGAGGCAGCACAGTTGGAAATAATGAAGGCGCTGGTCTTCTTCGGGTGAGTGTGGGAGTCTTGAGCACTGCAGCCCCGCCTCTCCTGTGCCCCAATTGGTTGGATGGCTCACCGCTGAGCCCCCTCTCACAGCTGTTCCCAACCAAGTGTCTGAAAGCCTGTTTTTCGGCAGAAAACGCTGATACCTGCAGACAAGCTGCTGATGGCAGGCTGAGGAAAATACAGTGTCAGCAGGCTAGGCAGTTCCCCTCTCTGGGCGCAGCACAGTTGGAAATAATGAAGGCGCTAACATCAGCTCCAAGGGTGTTTACAAAGGTCCTTTTGGTCTCAAAAAAGAGACTCTCTCCCAAACTGATTCCAGTGACTCAGACTCTGGTCCAAGCTCTCCAGTGGTGGCTGGACCAGGACAACCTCAAACAAGGAATTCCATTTCTCTCTCAAGTTCCCTCAGTAGCCCTAACTACAGGTGCTTCTCTCCTAATTTGGGGAGCCCATTTGGGAGCCCTTACAGCTCAGAGGTCTGGTCTCCACAAGAGTCTCTCCTTCACATCAATCTCCAGGAACTCAGGGCAGTTTTTCTAGCCCTTCAGGCCTTCTCGGAGTCAGTCAGGGGCAAGGTGGTCCAAGTCAGGACAGACAACACCACCACAATGTGGTATATTAACAAGCAGGGATGCATTCGGTCCACGGCCTTGTGCACAGAAGCCATGAAGCTGTGGTCTCTAGCTTATTCTTTTCAGACTTCCCCGATAGCAGTTCGCCTTCCAGGGAAGGACAATGTATAAGCAAGTGCTCTGAGCAGAATTTCTCCGGGGCATCTCGAATGGTCACTGAACCCTCCCATACTTCAGGTCATCTTCTCCAGATGAGGTACTCCAGAGATAGATCTCTTTGCAGCCCCGGATAATAACCAACTTCCTCGGTTTTGCTGCAGACCTCCAGTCCTAGGGACTGTTCCTCTGGATGCTCTCATTCTGGATTGGAAGGGCAGGTTCCTCTATGCCTTTCCTCCCTTACCTCTGTTGTTCAGTGTCCTGATCAAAATCCGATCTCAACCCTGCACAGTGATACTGGTAGCTCCAGATTGGGCCAGACAGCCTTGGTATCCTCTGCTGCTATCTCTGGCAGTTTCACATCCCCTATGTCTTCCCAAGAGGCACAATCTCCTAACCTACTCCCAGGGGAGAATATGGTACCTCAGTATTCAGTCTCTCAACCTCAAGGCCTGGCTCTTGAAGAGTTAGAATATGCAGGCCTGCATCTTTCTCAGGGAGTCTTGGATATTTTGAAGGTTTCCAGGAAAATTTCCACTAGAAAAACTTAGAATTCCAAATGGAAAAGATTTAGCATTTGGTGTTCTCAGAAGCACATTGTGCCTGACTCTGACTCTGCAGGCATTGCTACAGCCTTAAATTATCTGGTTCATCTTAATGGTTTAGGCCTTAGGCCTACAACTCTGAAGGTACACCTAGCAGCTGTCTCTGTATTCCTTTCAGCAGGGAAGGGCTCTTCCCTGGCATCTCATCCTGTTTTTAGTAAGTTTTTCAAAGGTCTGGTTCACATTAACCCTCCCTTTCGACAGCCTACTCCAGCTTAGGATCTTAACGTCTGCATTGCCCAGCTTATGCAGCCACCCTTTGAACCTCTGGCTTCAGCTGAGCTGAAGTACTTGACCTGGAAAAATGTGTTCCTGGTAGCTATTACTTCTGCCAGACGGATTAGTGAATTACAGGCCGTGTCACTCGAACCTGACTTGATCTCCTTCCATAGGGATAAGGTGGTCCTAAGAACCAATAGGAGGTTCTTACCCAAAGTGGTATCAGATTTTCATCTGAACCAGTCTATGTCTCTTCCTGTGTTTTTCACTGACCATTCTTCTTCAGGAGATAGAAGATTACACAGTTTGGATGTTAAAAAGGCTCTTAGCTACTACATAGAGCATACTAAGGCACACATAAACGACCGTCTCCAATTGTTTCTCACTTATGGTGAAGTGGGGAAAGGTAAGCCTGCTACTAAAAGAACTACGGCCAGGTGGATTGTCTCTTGAATACAATTCTGCTATGACAAACTGGGCAAAACACCCTCTCCAGGCCTGAGGGCTCACTCGACTAGGAGTACAGCTGCTACTCTGGCTGCTGCCAGAGATATACCCTTGTTAGAAATCTGTAAAGCAGCCATCTGGAAAACAGTGCATACTTTCACCAAGCATTACTCTCTGGACATCCAGGCTAGGAGTGATGCTAAGTTTGGCACAGCAGTACTGCAGAGCCTGTTCCCAAAGAAGGTTCTGCATTCCCTCCTCCAAGGGGAATTGCTTAGTAGTCTGCATAATGTCATAATACAGCAAGACTACATATTGTTTGAAGAAAAAATTACTCACCATAGTAATGTTGTTTCTTCTAATGGAGTCTTGCTGTATTCTGACCTTCCTCCCTGCCTCCCCTCTCAGAACCTAGTTTTGGGAAATATATATATATATATATATATATATATTATTGTCACTACCTCCTTTTTTACTTGGGTCCTTGACTTGCGTCTTTTGGGACCCAAATTGTTGCCTTTTGGCCATATACCACACAAGTTCCATATATTAGTACTTAGTTTGCTCATAAGAATCTGACGGTTACACTGGTAAGTACCAGAGACAGAGGTTTGAAAACCGAGTTCAAGCTCAATGTTCTATGCTCATGCATAGAGTTAACTCTTTCCTCTCCGGGGCAGTTCAAGTGCTGGGGCTAGCTGTATAATGTCAGAATACAGCAAGATTCCATTAGACGAAACAACATTACTATGATGAGTAATTTTTTCTTATGTATCTGTACTATCTTACTTTGAGGAAGGCTCTTGCAGCAGGCCACACCAGTAGGACTGAGTTCCAAGCAGTACTGAGTGGCACCAGGAGGAGGACAGATCAGCAGCCAGGAGCTCAGGAGAGAAGGCTCTGAACAACCGCTAGGCCTAAACTGGCACTATGCCTAGAGGCGATGTCCACACTGTAATGCTTGGTAAAGGTGTGGACAGAACTCCAGGAGGCAGCTGCACAAATGACTGCAGCAGACACATTTCTGAAGCAAGCCATTGAAGCAGCCATATCCCTGGTGGAATGGCCTTTGACCACCCCCCGAAGGGGTTTGCTGTACTTGCAGTAGCAATAAACAAACAATGCAATTTGCTAACCACTTAGACAAACACTGTTTGGAAATGGGAGCGCCCTCTCTCTCCTGGGGAAGAACAAAAGAAAAAATTACTCACCTTAGTAATGTTGTTTCTTCTAATGGAGTCTTGCTGTATTCTGACAAATTGCAGTGAGGTCCAACCTTCGAACTGCCCTGGAGATGAAAGAGTTAACTTTCCATGCCAGGCATGGAACGCTGAGCTCGGGCTCGGTTGAGACTCTGTCTGTTGCTGTTTTAACTCAAACCGTCAGATCTTTACGAGCTATACTCACTGAGTGTCCTGTGTGGAAACTATAAACTTACACTAGCCAAATGGCTACAAAATATAATAAACAGATTTTTTGGTCCCAAAACAAAGACTCAAGTCAGGAAACCCAAAAAATGAAACAAACACAACACCCACCCACCCAAACTAAAGGGGTGAGAAATAAGGGGTGGGGCACCTCTTGAGTGCCAACACTGCTACTGCCCACCCACATCCCAAAACAAAGGTTCTGAGAGGGGAGGCAGGGGGGAGGTCAGAAGACAGCAAGACTCCATTATAAGAAACAACATTACTAAGGTGAGTAATTTTTTCTTCAAACAACATGAAGTCTTGCTGAATTCTGACAAATTGCAGACTACCAAGCAGTATCTCCATGGAGGGGGAACAGAACCTACCTAGGAAATAGGCTCTGAAGCACTGCTGTGCCAAACCGAGCATCACTCCTAGCCTGGATATCCAGAGAGTAATGCTTGGTAAAAGTGTGTACTGTTTTCCAGGTAGCTGCTTGACAAATCTCTAAGATAGGAATATCACTGGCAGCAGCCAGGGAAGCAGCGGTACCACTGGTAGAGTGAGCCCTCAGGCCTGAGGGTGGAGTCCTACCTAGTTTTTCATAGCAAAATTGAATGCAAGAGACAATCCACCTGGCAATAGATCTTTTAGTGGCAGGTTTTCCCTTACCAACCTCACCATAAGTGAGGAACAGTTGGAGGGAGTCAAACATGTGACCCTTGGTACGCTCTATGTAGTAGCTAAGGGCCCTTTTCACATCCAAACTGTGCAGCCTCCTCTCCCAGAGAAGGAATGGTCAGTGAAGAAAACAGGAAGAGACACAGACTGGTTAAGGTGGAAGTCTGAAACCACCTTAGGCAAAAACTTCCTATTAGTCCTGAGGACCACCTTATCTCTATGGAAAGAGATAAAATCAGGCTCCACTAACAGGGCTTGTAACTCACTTATGCGTCTGGCAGAAGTGATGGCCATCAAGAAAACAGTTTTCCAAGTCAAGTACTTAAGCTCTGCTGAAGACAAAGGCTCAAAAGGGGGTTGCATAAGCTGGGCAATGCAAACATTAAGGTCCCAAACAGAGGCAGGGTCCCTGAATGGAGGATTGGTATGAAGCAATCCCTTGAAAAATTTAGAGAATACAGAATGGGCTGAAAGGGAAGAAGGCTTGCCTGCTGAAAGCAAGGCAGACACAGCTGCCAGATGCACCCTTAGTGTAGCTGGTCTGAGCCCCTGGCTATTAAGATGAACCATATAGTCCAGGACCGTGGACAGGCTAGCAGACTCTGGGGAAATATGTTTCCCAGAGCACCATGCAGAAAATCTTTTCCACTTGGACTTGTAAGTGTTTCTGGTGGAAGGCTTCCGAGAAGCCTTTAGAATATCCATAACACCTTGAGAGAGGTGCAAATCAGCAACTCTTCAAGAGCCAGGCCTTGAGATTGAGAGATTTGAGATTCAGATACCAAACCCTCCCCTGAGCACATGTTAACAGGTTGTAATTCCTGGGAAGAGACAGGGGAAGGTGGACTGCTAAGGACAACAAGAGAGGGTACCAGGGCTGCCTGGCCCAGTCTGGAGCAATCAGAATCACCTTGCAGGGTTGAGACCTGATTTTGACTAACACCTTGAACAGGAGAGGGAAGGGGGGAAAAGCATACAGGAACTTCCCTTCCCAATTGAGAACTAGGACATCCAGGGGGACTGAGCCCAACACTCGGGGCCTGCAGCAGAAGAGACGAAGTTGGTGATTGTCTGGGGCTGCAAAAAGATCTATCTGTGGGGTGCCCCATCTGGAGAAGATCACCTTCAAAACCAGGGGATCCAAGGACTATTCGTGATGGCCCTGAGATATCCTGCTGAGAGCATCTGCCAGGGCATTGTCCTTGCCTGGGAGGTGTATTGCTGTAAAAGAGGTGTTCAGGGAATAGGCCAGAGACCATAACTTCATTGCTTCTGTGCACAAGGCCATAGACAGAGTGCCCCCGTGCTTGTTGATATACCACATTGTGGTGGTATTGTCTGTCCTGATCTGAACTACTTTGTTCTGAACAGACTTGGAAAAAGCTTGAAGTGCTAGAAACACTGCTCTGAGTTCTAATAGATTGATGTGAAGCAGAGATTCCTGAGGAGACCACAACCCCTGGGTGGTCAGGGGTCCCAAGTGTGCTCCCCACCCCAAGAGGGAGGCATCTGTAGTAAGGATTAGAGAATGAGACTGACTGACAAAAGGAACTCCCTGTCTTAGATTGTCCTGATCCA
This sequence comes from Neoceratodus forsteri, assembly GCA_016271365.2. Taxonomy (NCBI): domain Eukaryota; kingdom Metazoa; phylum Chordata; order Ceratodontiformes; family Ceratodontidae; genus Neoceratodus; species Neoceratodus forsteri. The sequence goes on along the minus strand of CM028132.1, from coordinate 367,487,169 downwards.
GTCACCACTGTAACGCCTGGATCAGGGTTCGAGTCACTGGGATTAGTTTGGTCAGAGGGTCCCTTTTCTGAGACCAGAAGGCACTCAAGTGGAACTGAATATCCCTCATTTGAAATCTTGCTCCCTGCACCACTGCTGTAGAAGCAACCATGTGTCCTAGGAGTTGCAGAAAATGCCTTGCTGGCCGAGACACCCGAGGGGTGAATGAAGAGGCCAGTGAAATAAGTGTCCTTGCCCTGTCCAGGGGAAGGAAGGCTCTTGCTTTTACTGCATCCAGCTCTGCCCCTATGAAGGTGAGGAGCTGCACAGGCTCTAGAACTGACTTTGAAAGATTCAGCGGGAACCCTAGAGAAGTGAGCAGTTGCTGAGTTATCTGTAGGTGTAACTTGACTTGGTCTGGTGACTGGCCTACTATGAGCCAATCTTCATGGTATGGAAATATGGAGATCCTTTTTCTCCTTAGGAAGGCAACCACTACTGCCAGGCATTTTGTGAACACCCTTGGTGCAGAAGTTAGGCCGAAGGGCATTGCTCTGAAGTGGTAGTGGCCTGAGGGCAGCTCGCACCTGAGGTACTTCGATGGAGCTTCTGATGAGAATATGGAAATAGGCATCCTTGAGGTCCAGGAGACTAGCCAGTCCCCTGGCCTTAGAGAGGGTAGAATTATTCCCAGAGTCACCATTTTGAACTTTGGCTTTAAAGGTGCTTGTTTAAATATCTGAGATCCAGGATGGGCCGCCATTCTCCTGTCTTTTGGGGGTTAGGAAGTACCTGGGTACAATCCTTTCCCTTTGTGTAGGGGTGGAACCCTCTCTATAGCTCTGAGAGCCAAGAGGGAAGAGACCTCTGCCTCTAGGGCAAGTGCCTCTGAAGGATTTGAAGGTGGAAAGGATCTGGTTCTCATCTTTGGAAATTTTTTGAAGCTGAGAACCAGTCCCTGGCTTACTACTTCCAGGACCCATTTGTCTGATGTTAAAGACATCCAGTCCTGGACAAAGTACAGGTGGTGGAGAATCGGCTCTGGCAAACCCATCAGGGTGCCCATTTGGCAGGGGCTTTAGGCTGAGGGGTGGAAGCAAGCCTGCTTGTACCCCGTCTGCCTCTCCCTCTAAAGAACCCCCTATGAGCATAAGCAGAAGAGGAGGCCTGGGCTTGGTAGAAAGGCCTATGAAAAGGCCTGTCCCTGTCTCTGGGATGTTGCCTCTGAGGAGTAGCTTGCCTTTCCTTGGCCTGAGCACTCCTGCAGGTGGTCCTGTACTCATCCATTTTCTTCATGTAGTTCTCTGTTTGCTCCCCAAACAGAGAATTACCCATAACAGGAAAATCCACGGCCTTAGTCTGGGTATCCTGAGACAGGCTAGTACATCTGAGCCAAGCCATCCTACGAAGGGCCACAGATGTAGCCATGACTCTAGATGAAACATCATTAGAGTCCACTGCAGCATGGAATTGCACCTTGTATGCCTCAATACCATCCACAGCCACCTGCTCCAGCTCCTTGGCAAGCTGGCCAGGGACCTGTTTACCTAAAGCCATTACAGTGTCCCATCTAGATTTCTGATATCTAGCTGTGTATGCCATATAATTAGCCTGCCTGAGTCCCAAGGATGCTGCCATGTACTGTTTCTTTGCCATGGCATCAATCCTCCTGGAGTCCTTATCTGGGGGGTGTGAAGTCAAGGGTATATTTGCCTTATCACAGGCTGCAGCCTGCACTACCCCAACATGGCTGCATTGCTGGGTAAGGAACTCTGTATCTGAGCCTGAGAGAGTATACCTCTTGTCCATTCTCTTATCCACAGGAGGTATAGAATTAGGAGTCTTTAAAATTTTTATTGTCTGTTTCCCAAAGGACTTATGAAGGGGAATAGACAGCCTCCTGGACTCTGGGATATCCATCATTTCAACATAGAGAGGCTCCTCCTGGTCATCCACAGCTTCTTCCATAGGAAGCTGAAGAGTTTCAGCCACTTTTTTGTAAAACATAAAATGGGAAGGTGACTCAGAAAGCCTAGGAGGAGACACTCCTGAAGGTCTGTCTGGGGAGATGTCCGGGTCAATAGGCACATCCAGACTTTCATAATCACACTCACTTTCCTCATATTCTCCTTCCTCCTCCTTCGGTTCATAAAATTCCTCTAAATCATAATCCGGAACCGGGGGAACCGACCAAACCGAGCACCTTCCTAATGGTGCCGGTTCGGTCAGAACCGGGGATAGCGACTGAACAATCTTTATCGCTTTGGCTATTTCATCAGCGGTCAGAGAAAGAACTTGTGGATCCGCACTGGCTGATTTATCCCTTCTTGTTCTTTTAACCGGAACCGACTCCTCGGAGTCGGTTCTCCTTTTGCCTGAAGAAGTTTCGCCCTGGTCAGAGGGCACTCCTTCTGGTTCGGTTGGAACTGAACTGGGCTGGCCATCCGGGTCAGCGGACGTCTTAGCCTCCTTCCCTGAGCCTACCAACTCTTTTTTCCAGGGTAGCTGCAGGAAAATTTTTACAAATCTGGCAGTCTGAATTGGGGTGGTCAAACCCCAGACAAACACAGGTGGTGTGGGTATCAGCCTTAGCAAAGACTTCCCCACACTACAGTGTTGAACCCAGTGGCCCAGTTTTTCTTTTGGGTTTCTCAGACATGGCAGTCCTAACAAAAACTTACCCTTTTTCAGCAATCCACCAGGCAAGACACCATATCTATTGTTCCTGACCGTGTTACGGTCATGGAAAAACTGTAATAAAATCCATTTTTTAGAACCGATAAGCACGGTTACCACACTCTAAAAGCAGAATAAAGTTTTTAAATAACCTGATCGGTTCAAACCGAACCGATCCACGTTCTAAGTTCCACACAGAATAATAACAAAAATAAGCCTATCTAGTACTCACGAAACCACAGACAGAGACTGAACCGATAGGTTACGGTTTAAATTCGTTCGAAAACCGAGAAAAACGGTACTTTAACCGACAAATTGAACTCAGCAAAGGAGAAATTCTCCGGAGCAACTGTTCAGTGAGGCGGAGTAAAGAATCTGACGGTTTGAGTTCAAACAGCAACAGACAGAGTCTCAACCGAGCTCGAGCTCAGCGTTCCATGCCTGGCATGGAAAATTAACTCTTTCATCTCCGGGGCAGTTCGAAGGTTGGACCTCACTGCAATTTGTCAGAATACAGCAAGACTTCATGTTGTTTGAACAAACAACTGTTCCAATTTCCTGAAAGGCTTTGTGCAGTTCATGTAGTGCTGCAATATCCTATGTACAGCCAAAGTATGGAGCATGGCCTCCCCTTGATTGGAATACTCAGGAAAATAAAATGGAAGGTGGATGAATTGTTTCAAACATAGAAACATAGAATCTGACGGCAGATCAGGACCGCTTGGCCCACCTAGTCTGCCCATTTTCCTACCTAACAGATAAGCTACAGATCCTAATTAACCAACAGCTTACTTCCTCCTACCCCCCACTAGGACTGTCTTATGTCTGTCCCATGCATTCTTGAATTCCCCCACTGTTCTTGACTCCATGACCTCCTCAGGGAGGCTGTTCCATGCAACCATAACCCTCTCTGTGAAAAAATACTTTCTCACATTACCTCTGAGCCGTCCCCCCTCTATCTTCAAATTGTGTCCCCTTGTTCTTGCACATCTCTTTTTCTGAAAGATGCCATCCTCTTGGACTTTGTTGATTCCCTTGAGGTATTTGAAAGTTTCTATCATGTCCCCTCTCTCCCTCCTTTCCTCAAGGGTATACATATGAAGCTCCTTTAGTCTTTCTTCATGATGTCTTCTGGTGCAGACCCTGCACCATTTTGGTTGCCTCCTCTGGACAGCCTCCACTCTGTCTATGTCTTTATGGAGATGGGGTCTCCAGAACTGTAATGAGTACTCAGATGAGTCTTCACCAACTGTCTGTACAAGAGGATAACAACTTCCTGTTTTCTACTATTGATGCCTCTCCCTATGCATCCCAGTATCCCCCAGCCTTCCTTACTGCCTTCTCACATTGCTTGCCCACCTTTAAGTCATCTGACATAATTACCCTCAGGTCTCTTTCCATTTTTACTGTTGTCAGTATCTCACCCTCCATTGTGTACTCTTGCCCTGGGTTTTTGTTTCCCAGGTGCATTACCTTGCACTTCTCTGTACTGAATCTGAGCTGCCATACATTTGACCATTCCTCCAACCTTGCTAAGTCCTTTCTCATCCTTTCCACTCCATCCAATGTATCAACAATGTTGCAGATCTTTGTGTCATCTGCAAAGAGACATTCTTTTCCTTCCAGTTTCTCTGCAATGTCACTTATATTGCTTATAAAGTAAACTCCAATATCACCTTAGGCAAAAACTTAGGATTAGTACACAAAGACACCCTGTTTTTGTGATCAACCAAGTAAGGCTCCTTGCACATAAGCAACTGGAGCTCAGAAATCCTTTGAGTAGAAATAACAGCAACTAAAAAGAGTGCTTTCCACGACAGAAAGCGCAACTCGCAGCTGTTTCAAAGGGAGATAAAGTGAGTTTCTCCAACATAAAGTTGAAGTCCCATGGTGGGACAGGGTCCCGAAATACAGGTTACTCACCTGTAACAGGAGTTCTAGGAATGGTATATGTTGTTCATCCACACTCATTGGCAGTATCCTTGCCGCTTTAAATCTTGCGGAAGGTCTTCAAGCTTGCTCCTCCCACCCACCGGTGGTATAACTCGGCTCCGCCTGGCGCCCAGATCTGGCCGCTGGAGCTCAGGTTGTGCGTCGAGCCGGGAGGAGGTCGGGTGGGTCGTGTGGATGAACAACATACCATTCCTAGAACTCCTGTTACTGATAGTAACTTCTATTTCTAGGGACATGGATATGTTGTTCATCCACACTCATTGGCAGACTCCTAGCAGTTCTCCGGAGGAGGAGGCAAGATCACACTAACTCACATACTATTTTTGGGAAAGAGAGACTGGAGAACCGAGGCCCCAAAACCAGCATCCCGGCGTGACTCAAGGTCGATGTGGTAGTGGGTAATGAAGGTGTGTTGCTGACTTCCAGGTAGCAGCCTGCAGATTTCCTGGATAGGGACGTCCCTGGAAGCAGCCACCGTTGCAGCAGTACATGGCGGTAGAATGAGCTCTTATCCCTCTGGGAGGCTCCATGCCCGCCAACTTATAGTAGAGATCTATGCAGGAGGTTACCCACCTGCTTATCGTCCGCTTGGCTGCAGGTCTGCCAGATCGGCTTCAGCGTGGGTGACAAACAGCTGGCGAACCTCTCCCAATTTCAGCCGTGCGCTCCTTATAATAGCGGCGCCTTCTAGGTCAGAGTATGGAGCCTATATTAAACCTCCGGTGTGATTGAGGTAGAACACCGGCAGAGTCAACACCTGGTTAAGGTGAAACTCCGACACCACCTTCGGAAGGAATTTCGGGTGGGGGCGCAGGACAACCTTGTCCCTGTGGAAGACCAGGTAAGGAGATTCGATGGAAAGCGCCTGAGCTCTCCATCCTTCTGGCTGACGTGATAGCCACCAAGAAGGCGGTCTTCCACGACAGGTGAGAGAGAGCACACCTGTGCATAGGTTCGAATGGCTTGCCCATGAGCTTTGCTAGTACCAGCAGTAGATCCCACGGAGGTGGGGTTCCCGCACTGGAGGAAATGTGATCAAGGCCTTTGAAAAGCCAGACCACCTTCCTCCTGCGCCATCACTGCTTCCCGGCCCGCTCCCGTGGCAGAGATGGCTGCCAGGTGCACCCTTAGGGTCGCCGACCTAAGCCCTTGACTAGAAAGGGACCATAAATAGTCCAAGATGTTTGCCAAGGAACAGGAGGAAGGGTCCAAGCTCTTGCCTGACACCAAATGGAAAACCTTTTCCATTTGAAGGCATAGCATTTTCTGGTGGAAGACTCCTAACGGGACGCCTCAACTACATTGAGGACCTCGTCGGAAGACCCAAAAGCCTGGAACTCTGGCAGCTCAGGAACCAGGCCGTCAGGTGCAGGGATTGAAGGTCCGGATGGAACACCTTCCCTGATTGACTGAGGAGCAGGTCCAGGCGGCTGGAAGCTGCCGTGAGTCCTGGAGCTGAGACTGAGGAGATCTGGGTACCAGAACTGGGCGAGGCCAGTCTGGGGCTATCAGAATCACCTGCGCCTTGTCCTCCTCGCCTTGAGAAGCACCTTGTGGATCTCAAGGGAAATGGGGAAAGGCGTAAAGAGGGCCGGGGTCCATTGCCTCGAAGGCATCCCCTGCAGCGAGCCCTGCTGAGGGGGGCGGCATGAAACAGACTCAGCCTTCGCTTACTCCATGGAGGCAAACAGGTCCACCTGAGGTGTGCCCCAAAGGGAGAACAGATGTTGTACTACTCGGCAGGAGAGACCACCGTGGGATGCAGCCCCTCATCGGCTCAGGGCATCGGCCAGGTGTTGGAGGCTCCTGCCACGTGAATGGCTAGAGATCCGCCTCCAGGCTGCGCCACGAGAGTGACCAAATGCGAGAGCTTCCTTGCATAGAAGCATGGGCGCGTCCCGCCCTGGCGGTTAGATAGTACATGGTCGTGGTATTGTCCGTCTGGACTCGGACCACTTGACCCCGGAGGAACGGAGCAAAGGCGGTGAGAGCTAGGCGGACCGCCTCGGAGCTCCAGCAGGTTGATGTGCTTTCAGGACTCCAGGGACCAAGGGCCATGAGGCAGTGTTCCCCCAGATGGGCACCCCAACCCATCAGAGAGGCATCATCGGTTTGACAGAGACCGACCGGCTCGGGTGAGACTTAGCAGGATGCCCTCCTGCAAATGATCTGGGCGGTCCACCACTGGGCGTTCCACATCCCCTGTGTCACCGACACAAGCTGGTCCAGGGATGTAGCGTTGTGACCACTGGCTGGCCAGTCCCCACTAGAAGGGGACGCATGTATTCCAGCGGGCTCCAGCGGACCACGCTGGTACAGGCCGCCATGAGACCCAGGAGGCGCAGGAAGTCGGGCCGGGCGCAGTGCCCAACCAGAAATGATCGGGCAAAGGAGGAAGAACCTCGGCCCTGTCCGCCGGGGAGCAGCTCTGGCTCGAAGAGAGTCGAGCTGCGCCCGATGAATAAAATCACCTGCTTCGGCTCGAGTTCGACTTGCCTCGTTGATAAGGAGGCCCAGTTGAGACAGAACCTGGAGGGCCAGATCTCTGGACCACTCCCTCCTTCCTGAGGGAGCTGCTATCAGCCAGTCGTCCAGGTAAGGGTACACCCGACCCCTCGGCGCCAAGAGGGAATGCTGTCACCACTGCCATGCATTTGGTGAAGACCCTGGGAGCTGGAGACAAGTCAAGGGCATGGCTTGAACTCAAGAGATCCCTCCGCCGAAGCAGGCTCTCTGGTGAGATCGGACGGATAGGGACGTGGCAGCGTCCTGCAAGTCCAGAGAGCAGAACCACACGCCGTGCCCAAGGATGGTATTATCTGAGCCAGAGTGACCATCCTGAAGGTTCGAGACCTTAGGAACTTGTTTAGGTCGTAGGTTTCGAGAATGGGCGCCAGCCCCCGTCTGTCCGAACCAGGAAGTACCTGGACACAAACCCTGGGTCTGAAGGAGGGTCCACCACCTCTTCTTACCACCTCCTTCTGGAGGAGGAGAGTGATGTCGGCTGACGCAGCCGCCAGTGAGGCTGGGGATCGAAGCCCCAGTGACGGCTCTGAAGGGGTGCTGCCGAATTCAGGGCAACCTCTTCCCACCACCTCCAAGACCCACCTGTCCGTGGTAACAGCGGACCAGGTGGAGCAGGAAAGTGCGGGCCGTCCCCGGGGGGACCCGGGAATAGGCCGAAGGGATAGAGGCGACCCCCTCAGCCTGTCACTGGGCAGGCTTGGAGGAGGGACCGTCGAGGGACCTCCTGGGCCCTTCCTCCCTGCCTCCTGTTAGGGAGGAAGTCATGCTGGCTTGGGATGCCAATGCGAGCCTGCTGGCTCCTGACGTTGCTGGGTCAAGCCAAAGGCCAGAAGGACTAAAGGGCTTAGGGCTGTGGTTTGCGGCCTTTTGTCCTCTGAGCGGAAGAGACCGAGTCCAAGGTGGCATTGGACTTTCGATCCTCTGCAGGTGACCTTCCACCCCAGGGCCAAGAGGTCAGTCCCCAAAAGGGAACATCCGCCAACTTGTGCTGGGTATCCAGTCAAGGTGGATATCTCAGCCAAGCCCGCCTGGACGACAGCCACTGCGCGGCCGCCACCCCATCTGGCACATGAGTCCCCATATCCAAAGCAGTCTGAGCTGCTGTTTGGCCACTGCTCTGCCTGGTCCTCCACCTGCTAACCGTAGTCTGCAGATCGCGTGCAAGATGAGGGATGACCATCCAGGGAGCTCAACAGGGCATGAGAAAAAGTGCCATGAGGATTATCAACTGGCCTGACCTAAGGCCGAGAGACGTTAGCCGCAGAGTTCTTCGCCCGACGTGAAGTCCACTCTTGACCCTTGTCAGGAGGTTTGTCCACATATCCTCATGCTACCGGGCGCTACCGAAAACGCCAGTCGGTAAATCCGCCAACCTCAGCAGAGGGGTGTTCAAAAACCGACAAGGAACCGTAGGACCGCATATTTCCTGGCCACATCCTGGTCACGAGGGCAGGGAAGCAGGGCGCTGCTGGAAGTTCCAGTGCCGGACCTTACTCATGGCCTCGGCCACCGGAAAGGCCTCGTCGGAGAACTCTCGGTCCAGAATCTCCTGAGGGGATACCAGCTCTGCTTGGAACGGGTTCGAGCTCCATCCCGTAGACTCCGAGATGAGCCGAGCAGTCCTAGGGAAGGACGACGGGCTATCGCCCATTGACTGACCTCTCCTGGAAGACCCAAGTCCAGTCGCTTGAGAAGAAGGAATCATCTTCGACCGGAAGAGTCCTCAAGAGCTGCTTCGGCCTGAGCCACCCTTCACCTGCCGAGGTCGGTTTGGAGTGGGTAACTGACAGTCGATGGGGTAAACCTTAGGTCGATCGAGAATCCTGGTCGGAGCCCCAATTGTGGCTGTGGAGGCGGGAGGTTCACCGGAATCGTGATGGCCGGTTTTGGCCAACAACCGCCTGGGTATAGGCCCTCGACAAGTCGAGGTTGTGTCGGCCGTGCCCGGTGACAGCGCATTTAATGGTCGGGAAGGCGCCGAGTCGGCTTATTCTCGGCCAGGAGGAGCTGTTGCAACATAAGGTCCTCGTACCGTCGGCGTAATTTCTGCGAAGCCTCCCCTCATCCGAGGAGGAGGGCGAGAGACGAAGCGCGACGCCGCTATACAAAAGCCGAGACGAGACCGCCTATGACGGGTGAACGGCTGGACCGACAAGAGGTCCGGAGACCAGATCCAGAGTCCGAGCCTCCGGGTCGGAAGCGGGAGGTGTCGGGCCGGAACCGGCACTCTTCGTCGAAGGTTCATCCGAGGGGTTCCGAACCGGAGGCACAGGACGCAGCCCACGGGATCCTTTCAACTCCTCCCGGGAACCGGGGAGGGGAATCTCGGCTGCTAAAGGCGACAGCCTGGCTCAATGGGTCGAGAAAATCTCACTTCATCAGTGGGAGTCTCGTCAACTGACCTGACGGGACACTGTGAGGCCAGTGGTCGAGCGGGTTTGCTCACCAAGCCGGTTGGACTACGTGCCCGGGAGAGGGACCTTTCCCGCCTCCCAAGAGCGGGCCGACGGAGGGATCACCTCGTCCCTCTTTTTGATTCCGAGAATAAGGTCCAGTAGACGAGGCCCTTCTCCTTTGGTGGAGAGGACAAAGTCTTTAAAAGAAGCCGCTGTAGGAAGAACCCAGAGAGAGCTGGATAAATGCCGCGTCGAGGAAGATAGTTCGCGTACGGCTTCTCTTCTTCGAGGACGACCATCCGCTTGCAGCTGATCCGCCGGAAACCCGCCGTCATGACACCGCCAACCGCTCTCTTTTTGACCAAACGAGGGAACGCTCTGGCGGCCCAGTGTGCACTCGGGCATGCGGGTCTCGAGGATCGTGGGTCGAGAAAGATGAGCACAGTCGAAGCCTGCGGGCTGGTCGTGCTCGGGCGCTCAGGGCAGTAGACACACGCGAGTGTGGATCCGTCCGAGACATCTTCTGCCCGCATGGGCATCTCCGGAACCGGGAGTCGATTTGTCCATCGAGCCGCTGGTGGATCAAGACTGAAGTCTTTTAAATTTTTTATTTTAAACCGCAAACGGAGAAATAGGAAATAGTCAAACGCAGGAGCGTTAAGGAGGAACCTGAGCTTCCAAGCGGTAAGAAGATCTGGCGTCATGGGCGGAGCGAGAGTTATACCACCGGTGGGTGGGAGGAGCAAGCTTGAAGACCTTCCGCAAGATTTAAAGCGGCAAGGATACTGCCAATGAGTGTGGATGAACAACATATCCATGTCCCTAGAATGGGAGGCTTCAGATGCAAAATGCCCCGTAGGAATGTGCAGGACACTTCAAGCTGGGCAACAGCCTTGCCCTCGATAGGTGCATGGTACGCAGAGCTGGTGGAAAGGTGCACCTTGAGTGAGGAGTACTCCAAGCCTGAATCCAGAAGGGAAATAAAGTACTCCAACAACTGATTCACCGAGCAGGTGAACGGATCCAAATGGTGAGCAACGGCCCAAATGGAGAAACGCTTCCATTTCATAGCATAAGTGGCCCTGGTGGAGGGTTTCCTGGTAGCCATCAGAACAGCTGCAACCCTAGAGGACAACCCAAAGTGGGCAATAGCTAGGTCCACAGGAGCCAAACATGTATATGCAGAGACTTTAGGTCCACATGGAGCAGGGTGCCCTGGTCCTGGGAGAGCAAGCCGGTGCACAGGGGCAAGGGCACTGGAGGCTCCACCACCGGCTGTTGCAGCAAGGGGAACCAAATCTGCCATGGCCAGAAGGGGGCTATGAGGATAATTTCTGGCCCTTCCAACTGGAGCTGGAACAGAACCCTCTGTAGGAACAGGAAGGGAGGAAAAGCATACAGAAACCTCCCATTCCAAGAGAGGGACAATGCGTTTCGCCAGAAAACTCCAGGCCCGGGAACAAGTGAGCAAAAAAGTGGCAGTTCTGCGTTGAGTGGGGATGCAAAAAGGTCCAACTCTGGACGGCCCAATCTGTCAAAGCAAGGTTAGAAGCTCCCACTCGTGAGCCCATGACCTGGATCGGCTGAGACTATCAGCCAAGACATTCTGAACACCTGGAACATGTACAGCCATGAGCTCCAGACCGTGCTCGAAGGCCCAATACCAGACTTTCATTTCCTCCTGACTCAGGGGTAAGATATCGGCTGAGACTATCAGCCAAGACATTCTGAACACCTGGAACATGTACAGCCATGAGCTCCAGACTGTGCTCGAAGGCCCAATACCAGACTTTCATTTCCTCCTGACTCAGGGGTAAGATTGGGTCCCCCCCAACCCGCTTGTTGATGTAACACACCACATATATGTTGTCTGTCTGCACCAGCAGCGGACTGGGGAGGAGATGAGCCTGAAAGGCCTGCAGAGCATAAAGGACTGCCCACATCTTCCATATGGGCTGGCAGTATAACCCAGAGGTTAGAGGAACAAGGTGTGAACGAGCTTGAAACATCCAGCAGACCAGACCCGAGTTTGATTCTCACAACCTCCACTTGCATACTGTGTGACCCTGAGCAAGTCACTTAACCGCCCAGTGCTCCCAGGTCACCCCTGAAAACATGCACTTGTGCCTAGTGGGCCTTACCCGGTTACCAAAGACTAAAATAAAAAAATAAAATAAATAAATGTTGATACGTAGACCCTGCTCTACATCTGTCTTGTAGCCTCCCTTACACATTGTTTAATTCCCCCTGCCATCAGTTCTTCCTGTACCCTACATGCTAAATTATTACCAGACTGTTTATTTTCCCCACTCAATGGCGGGCATAATCAAATCCCCCATAAAAATAATATTAGTCGTCTCTGCCTGATTAGCAATGTCCTTAATAAAGTCTTCAGTTTCCTCCATACCAATATCAGGTGCCCTATAGAAAACAGAAATTCTGCATTTTTTCCCCTTAATACCCAACAGCTCAATAGTAACTGATTCGATTCCATTTAAGTTGTTGCATTGCTCTATATCCCTTACTTCTATTCCATCTCTAATAAAAAGGGCCACCCCCCTCCCTTCTTTTTTTTTTTTTTTTTTTTTTTTTAAACACACTATATCCTGGGATATGTTGCATTCACACACATTTTCGTTATCCCACCAGGTTTCAACTATTCCCACCATATCCAAACTCTCCTCTCTTATTATTACCTCTAATTCTGCCATACTAACTATATTTAAACTTCTGGCATTACAAAACATGGCCTTAATTGTTTCTATTTCCCACATTAAGAGCCCTATACACAATTTTATCCCCTTGTGTCCCCTTCTCTTTAAACAATTTTCTATCACCTGCCGCAATCTCATCCCCAAAATTCTACTTCCTCTATAATTCAAGTGTAACCCATCCTTACAGTAGAATTCCTTTTTATCATTGAAGGTTCCCCAATGTTTAATTGATAGCTCCTAGTTTTAGTCCGTTCATGCAACCATTCATTAGTTAAGGCAATTCTTCTCATTTTATAAACAGTAGCCCTAGGTTCTGGTAACATCTCCGATATCACTATTTCACACCCTTTTTCTTCAAGTTTCTCTACTAATTTAGTGTAATCCTTCTGCATCTCAGGTAGGGTTTTTTTCATAATATCATTAATGCATACATGAATCACTGCTAGGGGATGCTCCAGTGCCCATCTAAATATATTATTTGTCACATTATATAAATCTGTAGCACCTGTCCCAGAGAAGCTACTGACCAGCCTATTTTCTTTGTCATGTTTACATATATACTGGTCAGTATACTTTATGCTGGAGTCACCAATTACTATTACCTGCCTTGAACTCTCCCCTTCTCCCCCTTCCATGTGTACTATATTTTCATTTTCTTCTTCCATGGCAGACTGACCTAAATCACCCAGCACACTGAAACTATTAGCTACTGCTATTCCCTCCAGTGCACTAACCTCCATCTCATTTACATTATTTGTTCCAGTTTCTTCCTCTCTTGTTCCCTCCATAGTAATATTGCTGACCATCATCTCCTGTTCCTTTCTTAAATCTCCTGGAACTGGTCCAAAAGGACTTAGGCCCCTACGCTTTCTTTTAACTTTGTTACTCTCACATTTCCCAGACATATTTTCATTCCCAACATATCTTGTCTTCCTTTTCCCATTTCCATTTTCTAAACCATTTCCTTTCTTAGCATCCTCATTTATGTTTAGACTTGAGAGAATCTTAATCCTTTCTGTTAATTCCCCTTGACTCTTTTCTAACTTCCCCAGTCTTTCGGTGACCTTTACTAAATTAGCATGCAATTCCCTATTTGATTCACATTTTTCACATTGATAACTATTATAATCCGTCCCTAATTCTACCATTTTATACATACCACATACTTTACATCTTATCATCATATCCCCCTCTGTAGTCAGCACTGAGGCTACCAAGTTTCATATCTCCAGCTCTTCTGTCTCCATTCTTTACTCCTATGTACTACACTTGGCAATATATACTATATTCTGCTGCGTATCGCTGCCACTGCTCCACGCTAACATGCCAACACGCGCCAGACGTGCGTGTCTCCATGCGTCTCAGCGCACCGCTTGCGTGTAGGGTTGCCACCTTTGGATAAGGCAAAAAACGGATCTTAAGCTCCGCCCCTAGCTCCACCCCTTTCGTAACTCATCATGCTCCACTCCTCCTAGAAAGCCATTTGTTATATCAATAAAACACAATACTTAGAGCAGCAGTTCAACAAAAATGTTAAGATACTGTACTGTACCTGTTAAAATTACTTTCCCACATTTTTCCTAGTTATTTATTTACTTCTGTACAGTGTGTATTTATTTATTGACATTGGTTTACCAGATAAACATACAGAGATAAAATAAATCTCATTTATAGATATGAACTGGGGAGGAGACGAAGGAAATACTGTAAATAGCATTCAACAGTACACATGGTACACAATAATGCATAATAAAGAAATTGTTTCCTATAATGTATACTTTATATATTTTTCTGGCTCCATTTCCTTTTCATATCCACAATACTATTTCAAAGCCAAAGAAGTGACCATACTTTTTTCTTGAAAAAAATACTTAAAACATTTAAAATGCCTAAATTCTGTTAGAGATGAAAATGTTTACCAGGAAATGAAAGCGGAGGACAACTGGCTATGTTGCCGTTATGAAAGGTGGGGGCAGCTGTGCTGCTATGCCACTTTGAAGAGACAGTGGAAAAGATTAGGTTAAGTAAGTGCTAATGGTGTTAATGGCCATACTTTACACCTCCCAGGCTGACTGCTTTCATAAACAAAAGGCTATATTGACAACAGAACTTGTTTGTAACCTGGACATGTAGCTGAAACCATAAATGAGATGACAACATTTGTTTCAAAATGACTCAAAAACCTGACCAGCATAGAGCAAAACCGGATTACCTGATAGGGACCCTGAAAACCTGATCACCAGGTAAAAAACCTGACAGGTGGCAACCCTACTTGCGTGAGCGTCCATATATATCAGTAGCAGGACCCAGAAGCTGCAAGGGTCTTGCCCCTAAACAATCCTGTGTCCAATTAATTAAAACTGCAGAGCACCTGCCCCTTAAAACAAGCAGCACAAGTAGTTTGGCCACAAGTCCTTGTGTAGTCCTACAACAGACTACAGCTCCCAAAACTCCTGTAGATTTAAAGCCCTCTGCCCTAGCACATAGAGGGAATCACTCCGATTTTATTTGCTTTGTTGAACAGAACACAACACACAAATGGCAACACTTTCAATCACACCACCCTGTCCCACCGCTTTTGGCGGTCACACAATTCAGGTAATTATCTGTAATGCGCCGCTCACGTGAGCGTCCGTATATATCAGTAGCAGGACCCGGAAGCTGCAAGGGTCTTGCCCCCTAAACAATTCTGTGCCCAATTAATTAAAACTGCAGAGCACCTGCCCCTTAAAATTAAAACTGCAGCGAACCTGCCTCTTAAAACAAGCAGCACAAGTAGTTTGGCCACAAGTCCTTGCGTAGTCCTACAACAGACTACAGCTCCCAAAACTCCTGTAGATTTAAAGCCCTCTGCCCTTGCACATAGAGGAATCTCTCCAATTTTATTTGCTTTGTTGAACAGAACACAACACACAAACAGCAACATTTTCAATCACACCACCCTGTCCCACCGCTTTTGGCGGTCACACAGTTCAGGTAATGTATAGCAAAAGCTTTGCACTGCTCTAAGCTACTGAATACATTAAGCAACACATCATGTTAATAAGATCAGAAAATCACTTTAAAATATTTTTTTCATTCAGTAAGCAGGAGTTAAATGTAAAACAAAGACCTCTTGTTTAAGAAGCTCAACACTGCATATGGTCACCTAGGTGACAGCTGACTAGTGGGATGGGTGCAGTCAATGATGAGGTCACACATCATATAGCCAATGATGAGGTCACACATCATATCTGGGCAGAGCGAGCATATTTCACTAGGATGTGGTGCGCACACTGCTCGGGAGCAACACCTAATTCCAGCAGCCATATATAAAGGCCCCAGTACAGCTCCCGTTCGCTCCCACACTACAGTGAATGGGAGCCGGGAACTTCAAAACCACCTCAGTGATAAGTACAGAAAAGGTGAAATCAAAAACCTTTACATTTTATAAAGCGTAAGCTATCATTTCAAATACAACCAATTTTATGCACCCTCTGACTGGGAGAACAAAGTGCAACACAACCTGAAAACTGAGTACAGTTTCTATGGATGGTATAAACAGATCATAAGAAAGATCCATGGCAAGACAGAAAAGCTCTCGGAGGTAGTCCAGTGTTCCAGAACTTGATACAGGACAAAGGAACTGGAACAAACTATGGTCTTTAGGAACAGCTCTTTTTCTGTAACAGTTTACAGGGTACACCAGATTAAGGTATTACATAATCTACATTACACCCCAACACAGCTATATAAAACGGGTACTATTCCCTCCATCCAATACTGTAAGTGTGGCCATCCAGATGGCTCTCTTGATTAAAGTTAAAATAACTTTAAGAAGTAATTTGTAACACTTAACCAGGATGACTGGGGAGGACTCCGGGGTGACTGGTCTCTTCAGTGGAGAAAATACATCTAATGTTGGAGATCTAGGGTGTGTGTAACCACACAGCAGAGTTTTGAACGGAATTATACACTTCAAAATCCCCAGAGGCAACACCTCACACTGGAGCCGATGCATTTTTGCATGGCATCACTATTGGACTCATGTTGCTAAAAAATGTAAAAACGGTGGTTTAACAAGAGAGTCACCACATAAGAGAACTGGCTAGTGGAGATAACAGAAGCTCTGAGGCTTGAAAAACTGGCTCATAATATGCGTGCAGATCCAAGGGCATATCTGAGGAAATACGGCAATCTGGAAGCCCTCTTGACAGTAATGATTAATTAAGTTATGAACTTCTGAATGACCATCCTTGGAGACATGGTCTCTGCATTCCAATGACTACTTCACCAAGGCCACAACTGACCAACTATAACTGCATTTCTGTTCCTCCCCCATATAATAATAATAATAATAAAAAATAATAATAAATAACATGTATTTGATTAAGGGCCTTTCCAATTTCAAAGCACTGTACAGTATTCATAAAAACAAAACACATGTACAAATACATGCAATATAAAATCAGAACAATAGAGGAAATGCCTTCCCCCATAAGAAAGTCTTAAGTGCATGCTTAAAACTCCCCACTGTCCTGCACTCCCAGAATTGATGGGGCAGAGAATTCCAGAGGGTAGGTGCCGCAAACCCAAAGGCACGCACACCAGATGACTTTAAATGAACCCTCGGAATCTCCAGCAACCCCTCGTCAGCCGAGCGGAGCTGTCGCAAAGGGGTGTAAGGAACCAGGAGCTCTTTCAAGTAATTGGGACCCGATCCATGTACGGCTTTGTAAGTCAACAGACCTACTTTAAAGGTGATCCGCCACTGTATTGGCAGCCAGTGCAGAGCGCGCAGCACATGGGTAATATGTGATCTTCTAGATGCCCCAGTCAACAAATGTGCTGCCGCGTTCTGCAATAGCTGTAAGCAGTGGATAGCAACCCCAGGAAGTCCTAGGTAAAGGGAGTTGCAATAACCAAGGCGCAATGTCACAAAGGCATGGATCAAAACAGGCAGGTCACTGGATGGAACAAGGTGCCTAATCCTGCCAATGTTCCTAAGATGGAGAAAGGCCAGCTTGACGACTGCTGATACCTGATGTCAAACAGTCAGACCATCATCAAGCACCACTCCCAGGTTACATACCCATTCAGAGGTGAGAATCTGGGCCTCCCCCAGGACTAAACCGGAAGGGAGCCCAGTTCTCAACCCCTCTACCCTACGACCCGGGTCCACAACCAAAACCTCAGTCTTTCCTGGGTTCAACTTTAGACCGCTGGAATTCATCCAATCTTGGATTTTTGCGAGGCAGCTGTTCAGTACCGAGATAGCACCAACCTGGTCAGGTGCAAAAGACAGGTACAGCTGGGCATCATCGGCATAGCAATGAAACCTCAGCTCGTACCGTCTTACAATGTCTCCGAGGGGTAGCATATATACTGCGAATAACATGGGGGACAGCACTGAACCCTGAGGTACCCCACAAGGCAGAGAGAAAGCCCCAGATGAAAACAAACCCGAGACCACTCTCTGCATTCTCCAAGCGAGGAAAGATGAAAACCATCTGAGGACTGTACCCGACAGCCCACAGATGAACCTCAGGCGTTCGAGCAGAATCCCATGATCCACAGTATCAAAAGCTGATGACAGATCCAGGAGAACCAAGGTAGAACGGTGTCTCCAATTTCTCGCCATCAGGAAATCACTGAGCACCCGAACCAGAGCAGTCTCGGTACTATGCCTCTTATGAAAACCCGACTGGATAGATACGTATAAATTATGGATGGTTAAATGGTTATCCAGTTGAGCACACACAACTTTCTCAATAACCTTCCCTACAAAAGGGAGGTTAGAGATAGGCCTGTAGTTTGCTAGGTTCTCTGGGTCTAAAGAAGCTTTTTTCAGAAGGGGGATCACTACCCCCTCCTTCAGGGAGCTAGGGAACTCACCCATGTCTAGAGAGCACCGGACAAGCCGAGCTAAGACCGGGCCAATGATCTCACTACAACCCAAAATCAGGGAAGTAGGGCCCAGGTCTAAATTACAGTATGTGGGACGCACCTCCTGGACAATCCTCATAATGTCTACGAAATCCAGCAGGTCAAAGGTACTCCAGGAAACTCCGGGCTCTGCGACAGAGCACCGATCAACAGCAATCCCCTTACAGTGAAGTTGGTGGCACTCCCTCCTGATGTCGTCCACCTTATTCGCAAAGAAGCGAGCGATCTCATCACAATCAGTCTGTGTAAAAACTCGATGGAGCTGCCGACAGGCTGGGTTGCACAACCTGTCAACAGTTCTGAAGAGTTGAGCTGGTCGGTGCCGTGCGACAGAAATTTCCCTGGACAGGAATTCTGCCTTCTTACGGGAGATTTCTGTTTGGTAGAGTTTATAATGCTCTAGCAAAATACAGTGGTCGGCATCAGTGGCAGTCTTCCTCCAACGACGCTCTAACCTTCGCCCCAATTTCCGCAACTCTCTCAGAGCTCCATCAAACCACAGGGCTCCAGGGCGATGCAGAAAGGGGCGAACTCGGATAGGAGCAATCAGATCGAGGGCTGAAGATATGGCCCCATTATAGGCCACAACCAACTGCTCGGGATCTGTGCAAGATTCGTCCAACAACGAGAGGTCAATAACCGCCATCAGGTCTTCAGGGACCACATCCCGCAAAGGGCAGTACCTGACCAACTCCACAGGGGCCGACTTACCCGGGGGGGGCCGCAAAATTAAACCCAAATGAGTAGTGATCAGACCAACCGACTGGTTCCACCACTAAATCGGAGGCCTCCATCTCCAGGAGGAAGACCAGGTCAAGAGAGTGACCTCCCTTGTGTGTAGCTGAGGAAACAACCTGTGTGAAGCCCAGAGATGTCATAACATGGAGGAAATGTTGACCAAAAAGCAAGGATTCGTCGTCGACCCAGGCATTGAAGTTGCCCAGAACCATCAGTCTGGGCAACTCCAAAGCCATGTCAGCGGCGAAGTCTGCTATTTCCTGCTGAAATCGCTTCTCATCACCTGGTGGACGGTAAATGAGGGCGATCCTGCACCCAACACCAGCTACCATGGTACACTCAAATGACCTGGCCTCCTCAACTGGTATACACATTAGGCCCAATTCAGCCTTGAAACAGATCACAACTCCCCCCCCCGTGGTCCAATCTCGGGCAATGTACAACCGAGTACCCGGTGGGAACAGCGGGCTCTAAAACAGGGTCCACATTCGTACCCAACCAGGTCTCGGTAATACAAACCAGATCTGTCCTAGCAACAAAATCTGCAATAAGACCAGTCTTGTTGCAGACAGATCTGGCACTGCATAACAGCGCCAGAGTTGGACGAGGTTGGCGAGCTGTTCCAACTACTTGCCCTCCCAAATTGGAGGTGCCCTTGGGTATGGGAACCAGAATGGAATCACCACGTTCCAAGTACCATTTCGCCCAGAACGTCTTCTGGGCCTAACCATCCCTATGGGAGAGCCCCACTCACTCCACTGTCTGCAACCCCCACCCACCCGACTCCCACCCCTACAAGCAATCCCCAGCCCGACAGCTGGATAGATAAAAGCAGGCGGGGGGGGGGAAGAGGAGAAAGGGCAGAGGGCATGGAGAGCAGAGGCCGAATAGCACAGGACAGGAGGGACAAGCAGGCACATTTCAACAACACTATTAAAATAATGGGAAAGCACAAAACTCCAAATATCCCAAATCACAAGACAATAATGTAAACAGAATTAAAAACCCCAAAACATAAACAACTTAAATATCCATCCTAATCATAATAAATCAAACAGACTACATATAAACTACCCCCTCCCACTATAAGATAACCTTCTAACCCTGGAAAAAAAAATAAAACTAAAAAATAAGACAATAACACAATCCCTTCTCACTGGATAAAATAAAACATCAAAATATAAAATACAATAAAAATATACTCCCTCTCCCACAGCCCTCTCACAGCCAAGGAGGGGGAAGAATAATAAAACAACCCCCCTCTCATAGGATATTCAAAACAAACAGTAACAAACATACATTTTCCCCAGCCCTCCCACAGCTGAGGAAAGAAAGAAAAAATAATAACAAAGCTCACTAATATTCTCACTATTTGGGAACCAAAACAATTAAATAATCAGGGAAAAACATCAAATAGTAGGAGGAGCCATAATAATCCAAATAATCCAACATAAAATAAACCCAGTGTCAAATCCGATGGAGCAGAATAGATGTCTCCAACATACAAAAATATTCAGTCTCAATGGATATCCCACAAAGGGAATAAAAATCTCCAAAAAAACAGAAGTAAATACAGGCCAAACCTAGGGAAAGCAGGGTCTCCCCCACCTCACCCCCAATCTGCCTTATCAGGTCCAGCTATACCCCCAAGGACCTGCAGCCACAAATATCCCAAGGTCACGCCAAAAGGACCAACCTGGGGATGAATTAGGAGCCCCCACTAAGCCCTAGCTCCCTAGGGAAGAGCAGAGCAGCTCCCGCTCGGTCCCAGGTGACAACAAGAATTACCCAGGCACTCAATATGGGGGGAGACAAAGACTCACAACAAACCACTATACCGGCCCTTCTTCTGGACTGGAAAAAAGATATAAAATTACAAGGAAGAAAAGGGGGCACTGATCAGCAAATCAGTCCCCCACTCACGGTATTCCAGACACCACGAGTAGTCCCTTCAGCCAGTTTCCAGTTTTAAAGTTATCACAAGAGATCCCAAATCAGACTTTTCTTTGTCCAACAGAAATAAAATATATCCACTTGACCAAAAAGTAACAGAAATTCATAGGACAAAAACATAAAAAGTCGATAGAATCCAAGGTCCAGGCTTCCACGAACTGGAACAGACAAAACACACCAACGGATAATCCAGGAACAACAGTTCAAGAGATTAATTTGTCTCAAGTCAGTGGTAACAGTCAAAGCACACAAATCCCAATTAGGGGAAAAAAGCTGCCCTCTAATTTTCAGCAGCAGACGAAAAGCAGACAAAAAGCACTCTCTTTTAATGGCTGAATAGCTGCTCCAAAGATACCGGCTAGCTCCCAGTCCCAATCCTAACGGCAACAGGAAAGCACCACAATCCGATAAAACGACCGGGTTTTGGCAAGCGATCAAGCGCTACTTCTCTTCACCGCCCAAAAAACACAGGGGAAACGTCGCCAAGAATCAGAGACTTCAGCAACCACAAGACTATACCACATATATTGTACATGGACAGGTATCTGACTTAGCCAGTTCTGCTTAAGGCTGATAACCTCACAACAATGTACCTCCCCTCCACAGAGGTTACCTACTTAGTTTATGTCAGGTTCTGAGTTAAGTCTTGTTACTTTCTCTCAGGAGAAACTATCTTGGCAAGTGATCCCACTTTCTAGTAAACAGTGGACCTGTGTTTTTTTGTTTTTTTTTAACTCTGTTTTATACTCCGCACTCACGGGGAACTCTCTCAGGCATCCACCTACCTCGTCGCTCTACCTCCATGCCTTAAACTCTCCAGCCCCTGGCACCAGCCCGATGATCCCCTCGGTTCTAAACCCCCCCAAGGTAGGGCCGCCCTTTCCTCCCAGGGCACTCTATCTACAATTTGGCAGGCCGGGCTGGGCTCAGCCCAGTGGTGGATAGAGTTTTGAATGGAATTATACATTTCAAAATCCCCACGGGCAACACCTCGCACTGGAGCCGATGCATTTTTGCATGGTGAAGTGTAGCGGCGAGCAGTGATGCCATCGCCTATCCCCATGGACGAGGATTTTTCAGCATTGTTGCCCCTGGGAGGCGACGTGCAATGACATCTGTGCACGGCTGCCCTGACGTCTGCCGCACTCCCCGCCCCTACAACTCGAGCTGGTTATCCTGTAGTACCCCTGATCACAATCGGGGGTCACTAGGACACCGAGCTGCCCCTGGAACCCTCCCCAAGGAGAGGAGAGCAGTCCTCTGGACACTCGATCTTCTCCCTCCCCTGCCAACCTCCGGCTCCCCGAGTTTGTTCCCGAACCCGGGTCGCCGAGCGAGGTGTGGCGTCCAGCACGTCAACCCTCAGCGCCACTGGGCTGGCTGGACCTGTGTTTCTTACCAGGGTTTCTTATCACCAAATCAGTGTTTAACTTCACTGAATGTAGAAGATTAACTTTTTGAGACTACCTGTGATCACGGACAACTCCAGAGAGAGAGAGAGTGTGTGTGTGTGTGTGTGTGTGTGTGTGTACACACTTGTATTTAATGTGGTTGTAGTTGTCAGTGTATCTTGTAAGTGTCATGAATGAACTCCCTACTAATGAGCACCCTAAGATAATGAACGCTTAGATGGCACACCTCTAGAAGTGGTTCAATTCTTCAAATACATCAGTATGTTGCTAGATGGCAAACTTGATTTCTCTGCCCACACTGATGCCATCCATGTCAACTCTGCTCTAAACTTGGTGCCCATACAGCTACATGAAACTGATCCCCCAAAATGTAGAGAAAGGGGCCCATAAGTATACACCAGTGCAGCATGGGATACTATCTATTTTACTGCTAACCACGGATTTTTTGTTTAAATGGACATTTCTCCAAAAACAAAATAGTACCTTGGAAGGGCAAGATCTGTTGAACACTTCTTTATTGACAAACAAATACATACATAAAAAAATATGCCTTCTTATGAGAAAAGCTGAATCCCACTCCTCAGCTTACACTCCTGACATTCTGGGCTTGGGGCACGAACCCTGTTTATTAACATGCCAAGCAGTTCTCTGAAGCTCTGCACCATGCAGTCAGTCTCCATAGGCAGTTAAGAATTTTCTTTGCAAGGCTACCCTCTCTATCAGTTGCCATCAGAGTTTTCATAGTTCACACAGCATCTACAGCAGGGCTGTGCGATGCAGTTTGTCTCAGTAGCTAGAGATCAGCTCAGTTGGCTAAGAAACCCCACATTTAATAAAATTAAGGGAAAACACTTTACCTAGTGTAGGAGGCAATTAGAAATGCAAATTTAACAGGTATGCTAACATTATTTCTATTCATTTCAGCGGGCAACTGATTTTATTTTAAAAAGTTGTGCTGCTGCTTTCCTGTTATCTATTTCTTTATCATTTCAGAAAAACTTTATTAAGATATGACCTCCTAAAAACATCAAAGAAAACAACAGACTCAGCAGCTGATCTGAAAATGTGGTTTGTTACCTGAAATCCTAGCCTACAAGTTGGCGCATTTGGCCCAAACTTTCGGTGTGTGACACTACAGTGGTCAAGAAAAAAGCACCTATTTCAGTTTTTGCAAGCAGATGCACATGCCCGTTGTCATTTCACCCGCTGAACAAAAACACATCACAAAGCTGGACAGAGCCATCATTTACTGCACCAGCCACCAAACTCTGAAAAGCCTTCTCCTCTTAAGAACTGAATGGATCACAAATGAAACAAAATGTTCCACAACAGATGGATACTTACCACCAATAATGCTATCCTCTGAACAGTCTGTGAAGCGGAACAGAAGGTCCTGCCACTGTCGACACACTTTGTATGGCTGATGTTTTGGTTTCAGCTGCAACTCTTAAAAACAAAACCCACAAACACTGCCATGAATCTAAGTAACTGATTAGTTCACACATCAGAAGAGGACACAGTGCTTGACAGTTTCACTGACTGAACATACTTTTGACAAATTTGCGAAACCATCCCTGAAAGTTTAAAGACCCTAAGTCAAAGGTTTCCGAGTTATAAGCAAGACAATAACAGGCTATTACAATATAATACACTGTGAGCCTATGTTTCTGAAAGCTTGTTCTCCAGGTTTTGGAATGCAGAACCTATCGTTCTTAACATTTTAAAACACGAAGAACAAGGTTTCATCCATCTTCCAATGAAGATAGCAATCACCCATTCAGATTCTCGTAAGTGCAAGCAGAGCAGTCTGTTGGGAAAACATGCTCACAGTGTATTATACAGAATAAAATAACCCTCCTTCATTTAAGAACTCTCTGATTCTCTCCACCTTGTTACAACTGCTGCCATAAGGACAGCACCCAGGCTTTGTTCTCGTCAACCAGGTGGCGCGGAGGCTTGAGGCGCTGGATGCCACGCCTCGTGCCACGCCGGTGACCCAGGTTCGGGAAAGGATTCGGGCACTGGGTGTTGGCAGGACAGGGAGAGGATTGAGCATTTGGAGGACTGCTCTCCTCTCCCAGGGAGGGTTTTAGGGCTTGTTTGGTGCCTTAGCGACCTCCGATGGAAACTGGGGGCACTATAGGTGCCGACACTTTTCAGGGGTGGAGTGGTGGTGGACATCAGCAGCATGCCTATGCAGACGTCATTCCACGCCATGGGGAACTTAGGCCATAAAAGCCCTGGCCCTGGGATAGGCAATGGTTATCTCTAGTGCCCTGCTGCTACACACCCAGTACCGGGCTCGTCCCTTCTCTCTTCTGATTCTCCATCCTGCCTGGGCTGACGCACTAGGTTCCAGATAGAGTGCTGGGAGTGGAAGGCGGCCCTGGGGTCCATTGATCTGAGGTAGGTAGGGGTGTCTGTCCCTGGTTCTCAGAGGGCGGGCTTCAGGTGGGTGGTAGAGCAGCAAAGGTGTTTGGGTCAGCCTGAGAGAGTTCCCAGGAGCCAGGGAGAAAATGACAAGACAAAAAAAAAAAAGGCTTTGCTCTCGTGCCCCTGAGGTCAACGATCTAACTCTGTGTCGAGAATCACCTCTTTCTCATCAAACGGAGGTTAATCATTTTATATGTAACTTATCCCCCAACCCCTAGCCATGAGAGTGCTGCTGCTCTCTCTCATAGTTATGTACCTTTTCATTAAGGGACTGCAATTTTTAGTTTTTTGGCTGCAAATTGATTTCAGGCCAGGACATTTTGAGACAGCAACAACTGGCAGCTGAAAATGCTGAAAACTGGATGCACACACCAAGGCATTCTGGAAAATAGACTGTTTATTCACTTCAAAGGCAAAAACCCCATGTGCATTCACCCTAAACTGGGCTTCATCAGGAGGATGTATATCACGCCAGAACTTCACTATATCATTAAAAATTAGCAACACTGCACGAGCATCCATAAATTACAACACTGGGTCACATCTAACCATTGAGCATTCTGATAATTAAATTTGTTTTTAACAATTAAATAGCATTATTACAAGTTTCACAATATAAAATACCTGCTTTAATTCCACTGCTCCTAGTTTAAGCAAACAGAGCAAATGTCCAGGGTCTCAAACACTGCTGTGCTGCCCCCATCGTATCCCCAGGGTTACACCTTTAACCTCTTCACAGTTTCTTCCCTGCTGTCCATCTGACCACCTACAGTGGAGTGAAGGCCTGGGGTGCACCCCCGGATGGTGGTGGTGGAAGTCCGCAACTGAGCATGGGGGACGGGCAGAGGCTTCATCTGCCCAATCCCCTGATCTTTCCCCATTAGTCCTGCCCTCCCCCCAGAAGTATGCACGTCTTTGGGTGCCGGTACACCAATGCACCAACCTGATCCGACATTCGTTCAAATGTCTCCTTGCAAGCACTATCCTTGCACTACCACCTGTGGTCACCCAGGTGGTGGTATAACAGTGGAACTGTGAGTCCCCTCTCCCTGGAGGACAGGGTCCATAGGGATGTTCGATCCACCTCCCCCAGGTCGGCCCTCCGGGCAACCCAGGCTTGTTCCCAAACCAGGGTCGTCGGCGCTGCGAGCAGCAGTGCTACCACTGCATCGGCAGGCCAGCTACCACGAGGTGTTTTTCCCCCAAGGTTATGTATCAGTTGTCCATCACCATCCAGCACCTGATGTTCACCTCTCCTTTTTCCCCCCACATATCACACTGGGTCCATGAGGACTGGGAGGATATGAGGGAAATTCCATGCAGCTTGGGTTGGTCAGATCAGTGGACTATTACAGGCTACTCCTCGTGTGGTAATGAATCGGGAGGGGAGCTGGTTTGACTTAGGGATGGGCAGTTTTTTTTTTTTTTTTTTTTAATAGGGACATTTTATCCCCAACTGCCGTTAGGGTTAGGTGGCGGCGGACCAGCCATCCCGCGCCCTTTGTCCCCCTTTGCAGGGATCATGCAGCATGGCAGTATGGCTAGGGGTTTTCGCAGTTATGGAGATGATTGCATTAGGCCCTAATCCCCGCCCCTGAGAACACTGGCACGAAGGACCGGAGTCCAGGTGAGAAGCTGTGCTGAGACACAGCTTCCACCGAGCACCTAACAGTGTCCTCCCCTCCCACCACCATCCGCTGGTTGGAACAATATCTAACCCTCCCCAAGAGTGGACAGCTACCAATCAGTGGGCTCAATCCAGCCCCCCCCCAAGCTGACCCCGGTGACCCATGGACAGTTTTGTTTCTGACTGCCTGAGCCTCTGGCTGGCTATGGGGGATGGGCCTGAGCTGTGTACACAGAGAGGATAGTAGGCTGCTGCTGCTGTTGCTGGACTGGCACTGTCAGGCATGGTTAGGGAACACCGGTTAGTAGCAGGCGGTATACATTTGCAGTGGGAGTCAGGGCTGGGACTGCTGCAGTCCCCTCGGTCCAATCAGAACAAGAAGGACCAGGCAGAAACTTGGATGGCTGAACCACCAGACCTGCTGAGAGCAAGGAGGCTGTCCTGCCCTAGTCTGTCTCTGTAGCCAGGACATTTGCCCAGAGGACCACCAAGGCAAAAGTAAAGTGGGACAAGGGTCGGGGCTGGGTAATGTGTGTTTAGTGGGTGAGGAGGGAAGGTTTAATTAAACATTGGATACTGGATGTCTGATTTGGAATCTGATTCCAATTCTGACCATTTTCGGGTTTAGGATTTTTGCCCTTGAATACCGAAAATCTGAAAAAACGAACTGAATCCGATTAAATCAGATTCCAAGAATCAGATTCCAATCACTCCTAGTTGAGTATGACATTAAAAATTAATAAATAAATAAAACTACAACGTTCTAATGTGGCCTTCCCGTAAGTGTGTAAAATCAGAAACAATAATTGAGTTAACCAAAACGCAGTTAAAGATGGAAAAACAACAGAATTGGAACCAATATGTACAACACATCTTTCTAAAGGCTATTAATCCCCCAGCTAGGACTTGAAAGTTTTAATTCCATGAACTCACTGTCCATTTCTACACTTAGTCTCATATACCCTATACTCTCACACACACACACACACACACACACACACACACACACACACACACACACACACACACACACACACACGTTTCTTGCAGGTAACTATGGTTGCTTATCTAGTCATCACGTACTCAGAGTAGGTCATTTCTGTCTGCTAATGGTATCATGCACCTTACCTTATCCATGCATTGTATTTTTTTTACACTGCGTTCTTATTTCTTGCTGTCCATGCTGCACAGTTTGTATGATTACACTGTATTATATAATACACTATAGTACATTAAATTAGATTACTATATTATATCATTCAATGTTGTTGTGTATGGAAATCCATACATTGTCAGATGCTGTCATACCACAACAGTGATGTCAGAATGCTGTTGTGCCACAGTACTAGGTCACCACTGTGGTTCAACAGCACAGAATCCCATGTCTATTAAAGGAGGTAGGGAATGATTTTTACATAGTTAAGTGCCCTTCCATCCTCCTTCCCGTGCCAGTTATGTATTCTAACATGCTTCGACCAACCATTTTTGACAAGTTATCTAGCTTTGAGGAGTTCCACTCTCCACAGCAGCTATTTTTCTTCTCATATTTCTAAGGAACTCTAGAACATCAATAACACCATTCCCTGCCATTCCTCTGAATGGTCTGGAATGGTGTTACTGATGTCACAGAATGCTCAAGCAGTATGAAAAGAGAGCAGCAACTGCTGAGGGGGGACACCACTACCACCAGGGATATATAGTTTTACATTAGAACTGGGGAGTGGGAGGGCACCGCTACCACTAGGAATATATAATTTTATGTTGGGGCTGCGACTGGAGGGAAGGAAGGAGGAAGGAGCGCACCATTACCAGCAAAGATATACACTTTTACATCAGGTCTGGGATCGGGGGACATCACTATCACCAGGGCATTGAATTCTCACCTCGTGGCTGGGGATGGAAGGCAAGAGACACTACTAGCAGTAGGGCATATCGTCTACTTATGGGGCTGGGGATGGGGGGCCATCACTGGCACCAGGCGTTTACATCTTATCTCCAGGACTGGGGATTGGTGGGGCATGCCAGGGACCACAGGGCACAGATGTGCACCCCAGCAGCCAACTGCCTCAGTGTTCGCATTACCTCCAGCAGCTGCTAGGGTTGCCCGGAGTTAAGTCTAGGTTTTATTAGGCAGTATTTGCTCTGCGCAAAAAAAAAAAAAAAAACACGCTAAACCCTTTTGCGCAGCGCAATGCCACTAAAAATGGGGTAGCATGTGTATTCATGGCCACGGCCCTCCCCCTGCCCGCGTGCATACATTATATTTTGTGAGGGCGCTAACCCATTTTGCCCACACAACAGTCCCTTTTAAATATGGGGCTCCAGCGGAAACTCCAGTTAGCACAGGCAAAGACTTGTTAGCCTACATGTAAAGTTCTGAATATCGGGCCCCTGATCTCTAAAATGGGTCATCACTCTCCATTTATTTTTCTTGTGGGTGAGGAAGTCCCTTGAGAACAGGCCCATGCCCCACTGAGAGGCAGGAACCTTTTCTGCAGCTTTTGCTGTTAGCAATTTTTTACTTTCAGTTCCAGCAGAATTATTTCTTTGGGAGAGTGTAAACTGTGCCAAAGGTCAAATTGCGGCTTCCTGTACCAGAAACAGTTTAAGGTGAAAGGGCACAGGCAGAAACAGAATGAGAAAGCATAAAGTGCAGACATTTAGTGAGGGATTCCTGCGACTAGAATCCTACCACTTGACAGGACCCTGGTCAGGCTACACATGGAGAACTGTGTGCAGTTCTGACCTCCCCAATACAAAAAGGACAAAGAAGCAGTAGAGCGGGTGCAATGCAGGGCCACCGAAATGATCAGGGGTATGGAGGGAAAAAATAGGTTACCCACCTGTAACCGTAGTTCTAAGAGTGGTATACAGTTTACATCCACACATAGGCACTTCCAGCAGAAGTGCTAATTCATCAGAATGTCTTTAAAATAAGCTCCTCCCGGGTTTGGGAACGGACACGGGTGCTGGAGGGCTGGCTGGGGGGAGAAGACTTGAGCGTCTGACGACTGCTCGCCTTCTCCTGGGGAAAGGAAGCGAGTCTGATACAGTGCTTGCTTACTCCAGGCGGAGGCTGGAGGAACAGCAATGCATCGGGCCCCCGCTGAACAGGGAGTGTGACGGACGTCGACGTAAACCTTGACGTCAGTGGCACGCCATGCTCCCAAGGGAGAAAATGGGAAATGGCGCTCCCTGGCCAGCCGGATGACGGCTGCCAGTGACCGCCACCACAAAGCCCTGGACAAGCCGGACCACCTCAGCAGCACCCGGCCCAAAAGTAAAATAGTGCGCTGGCTGGCCCCCACTGGCACCTTCTCCCTTGGAGGGGAGGACTCACCCGGCAAAGGGTTATGCCAGGTTACCCCAGGGGGGGGCTGCAATGTGGGGTGGCGGCTGGTGGCGGGGACAGAGTGCCGGCAGGGTCCTAGATGACCCAAAGGAGTGGCCAGCCAAGGAGCATGGAAGGAGCAAAAAATTAAAATAAGCTCTTCCCACCACACCGGCAGTATAGCTTCTGACTCTGCCCTGTGACATCAGATCTTGATCAGTAGAAGCAAGGATCTGTGTGCCACTTGCCAGGGATGGCCGAGTCGATGGTGTGGATGTGAACTATATACCACTTCTAGAACTACGGTTATAGGCGAGTAAGAAAAAATTACTCACCATAGTATTGTTGTTTTTTCTAATGAAGTGTTGCTGTATTCTGACAATATGCAGTTAGCCCCAGCACTTGAACTGCCCCGGAGAGGAAAGAATCAACTCTATGCAGAAGCATAGAACGTTGAGCTCGAGCTCGGTTTTCAAACCTCTGTCTCTGGTATTTACCAGTGTAACCGTCAGATTCTTACGAGCAAACTAACTACTAACTATGGAAACTGTTTATAGCCAAAGGGCAACAATTTGGGTCCCAAAAGACAAGTCGAGGACCCAAGAAAAAAAGGTAGTGACAATAAAATATATATATATTAAACCCAGCACTAGTAATAATAATAAAGCAACTATCACACCCTTAAGATGGAGGGTACAAGGTACACCCCTGAGGTGCAACACTGTACCTGCCAGCCCACTTCCCAAAAACTAGGTTCTGAGAGGGGAGGCAGGGAGGGAGGTCAGAATACAGCAAGAGTCTATTAGAAGAAACAACATTACTATGGTAAGTAATTTTTTCTTCAAACAACATGAAGTCTCACTGTATTCTGACAATACGCAGACTACCAAGCAGTTCCCCCGGGAGGAGGAAATGCAGAACCTACTTTGGGAACAAGCTCTACGGTACTGCAATACCAAACCTAGCATCACTTCTAGCCTGGATGTCCAGAGCGTAATGCATGTTGAATGTATAGACTGTTTTCCAGGCGGCTGCTTTACAGATTACTAGCAAGGGTATATTTCTGGCCGTAGCCAGACTAGCAGCTGTACCCCTAGTCGAGTGAGCCCTCAGGCCTGGAGAGGGTAATTTGCCCAATTTGTTATAGCAGAATTGTATGCAAGAGACAATCCACCTGGCAATAGTTCTTTTAGTAGCAGGCTTACCTTTCCTCATTTCACCATAAGTGAGAAACAATTGAAGACAGTCATGCCTGTGTGCCCTAGTATGCTCTAAGTAGTAGCTAAGAGCCCTTTTAACATCTAAACTGTGTAATCTTCTTTCTCCTGAAGAAGAATGGTCTGTGAAAAGACACAGGAAGAGTCATGGACTGGTTCAGATGAAAGTCTGATACCACTTTGGGCAAGATCCTCCTATTGGTTCTTAGGATCACCTTATCCCTATGGAAGGAGATAAAAGTCAGGTTTGACTGACAGGGCCTGTAATTCATTAATCCGCCTGGCAGAAGTAATAGCTACCAGGAACACAGTTTTCCATGTCAAGTACTTCAGCTCGGCCGAAGCCAGAGGTTCAAAGGGTGGCTGCATAAGCTGGGCAATGCAGACATTAAGATCCTAAGCCGGAGCAGGATCTCGAAAGGGAGGGTTAATGTGAACCAGACCTTTGAAAAACTTACTGAAAACAGGATGAGATGCCAGGGAAGAGCCCTTCCCTGCTGAAAGGAATGCAGAGACAGCTGCTCCGGTGAACCTTCAGTGTTGCAGGCCTAAGGCCTAGACCATTAAGATGAACCAGATAATCTAAGGCTGTAGCAATGGTCGGCAGAATCAGGCACAATGCCCCTCTGAAAACACCAAATGCTGAACCTTTTCCATTTGGAATTATAAGTTTTTCTAGTGGAAGGTTTCCTGGAAACCTTCAAAACATCTAGAACTCCCTGAGAAAGGTGCAGGCCTGCATATTCTAATTCTTCAAGAGTCAGGCCTTGAGGTTGAGAGTCTGGGGTACCAAATCCTCCCCTGAAAGGATGTTAGGAGATTGTATCTCTTGGGGAGAAACAGGGACATGACACTGCCAGAGACAGCAGCAGCAGAGGATACCACGGCTGTCTGGCCCAATCTGGAGCCACCAATATCACTGTGCAGGGTTAAGACCTGATTTTTATCAGGACTTTGAACAACAGAGGGAAGGGAGGGAAGGCATAGAGAAACCTGCCCTTCCAATCCAGAATGAGAGCATCCAGAGGAACAGTCCACAGGACTGGAGGTCTGCAACAAAACAAAGGAAGTTGGTGATTGTCCGGGGCTGCAAGGAGATCTATCTCTGGAGTGCCCCATCTGGAGAAGATGACCTGTAGAATGTGAGGGTCCAGGGACCATTCGTGATGCCCCTGGGAGATTCTGCTCAGAGCATCTGCTAGTACATTGTCCTTTCCTGGAAGGTGAACTGCTATCAGGGAAGTCTGAAGAGAACAGGCTAGAGACCACAGTTTCATGGCTTCTGTACACAAGGCTGTGGACTGAGTGCCCCCCTGCTTGTTGATGTACCACACTGTGGTGGTGTCTGTCCTGACTTGGACCACCTTGCTCCTGACTGACTCTGAGAAGACCTGAAGGGCCAGGAGATTGATATGAAGGAGAGAGTCTTGCGGAGACCAGACCCCTTGAGCCGAAAGGGCTCCCAACCTAGGAGAGAAGCATCTGTAGTTAGGACTACTGAGGGAACTTGAGAGAGAAATGGAACTCCTTGTCTGAGGTTGTCCTGGTCCAGCCACCACTGGAGAGCTTGGACCAGAGTCTGAGTCACTGGAATCAATTTGGTGAGAGAGTCTCTTTTCTGAGACCAAAAGGACCCGAGGTGGAACTGAATGTCCCTCATCTGAAATCTGGCTCCCTGCACCACTGGAGTGGAAGCTGCCATGTGGCCCAGGAGTTGAAGAAACTGTCTTGCTAGATGAGAGACCAGAGGTCGAAAAGAGGAAGCAATATCTGTTAAGGCCTTTACCCTTGCAAGGGGGAGGAAAGCCTTTGCTTGGATAGCATCCAGTTCTATTCCTATTAAAGTAAGAAGTTGTACTGGTTCAAGGTCAGACTTTGGGAGACTGAGGAGAAACCCCAGAGAACTGAGCAAGTCTTGAGTGGTTTGCAGAGCTGACTTGACCTGGTCTGATGACTGACCTACAATTAGCCAGTCGTCCAGATATGGGAAAATAGAAATACCTTACCTTCTGAGGTAAGCCACTACTACTGCAAGGCACTTTGTGAACACCCTTGGAGCTGATGTTAGGCCAAATGGCATGGCTCTGAACTGATAGTGGCCTGAAGGCAACTCGAACCTGAGGTACTTTCTGTGGGAGCACCTGATAGGAATATGGAAGTAGGCATCCTTGAAGTCCAGGGATGCGAGCCAATCCCCTGGCCTTAGAGAGGGAAGAATTATTCCCAGAGTCACCATTTTGAATTTTGGTTTGGAGATGTGTTTGTTCAAATACCTTAGGTCTAGGATGGGTCGCCACTCCCCTGTCTTTTCTGGGGTAAGAAAGTACCTGGAGTACAGGTCTCTGCCCCTGCGCTGAGTAGAAACCTTCTCTACAGCTTTGAGAGCCAGAAGAGAGGAAACCCCTGCCTCTAGGGCAAGGGTCTCTGAGACAGATGCAGGTGGAAAAGACCTGGCCCTCAGTTTTGGAAACTTTTTGAAGCTGAGGTCCAGTCCCTGGCTTACTATTTCCAGGACCCACTTGTCTGAGGTAACAGACTTCTAGGCCTGGAAGTAGTAAGCCAGCCTGCCTTCTACTGGAATAGGGAAGTCGACCCGGGCTGACACATCAGGGTGTCTGATTGGCAGAAGCCTTGGACTGGGAAGAGGATGCAGCTCTGCTCATCTCCCTCCTGCCTCTCCCTCGAAATAACTTCTCTGTGGGAATGAAGAGGAAGTCTAGGCTTGGTAAAAAGGCCTGTGGAATGGCCTGCCCCTGCCCCTAGACTGCTGCTTCTGAGGAGTGGCTTGCCTCTCTTTGACGTGTGCACTCCTATAGGTGGTCCTGTACATGTCAATTTTTTTCATGTAAGCCTCTGTCTGCTCCACAAACAGAGAGCTACCCACTACATGGAAATCCATAGCCTTGGCCTGGGTATCCTGTGAAAGGCTAGTACATCTGAGAAAAGCATGTCTTCTGAGAGACACAGATGTAGCCATGCACACATGGATCGACTTCCCTATTCCAGTAGAAGGCAGGCTGGCTTACTACTTCCAGGCCTAGAAGTCTGTTACCTCAGACAAGTGGGTCCTGGAAATAGTAAGCCAGGGACTGGACCTCAGCTTCAAAAAGTTTCCATGCACACAGATGTAGCCCAGCAACTTATTTGGAATGGATTTCATTAACTGCAGGTACTGTGGAACAATTTTCAGAAGGACAGTCTTACAGGATTTAGGACACTGTCCTACATGCTGGGCCTTTGGAGATCTTAGGTCTCAGCTCCGGGCAGCATGGGCAGAGATTGCACGCCTCAAATTTCATATTGAAGAGGAAATACATTATAGGAACCACCACGCCATTTCCCCAGCATCCAACAGAAAAACGCCGACCGCAGAGGTAGTTGGTCCAGGAGGTTGGCAGGTGGTTAGGAGGGCAAATCAGGTGCCCCATCACTCTCTCCTCTCCAACACATTACCTCCAAAACCATATAAACACTACAAACAGGTATCTGCCTCTATCTCTGAAATCAAATAAAGAGGCAGAAGACACTGCAGAGCAGGACACTGTTGACACAGGAGCTAGCACAACAATACTCACCCAAATCAGGAACCAAAACTAAACAAGCACAAAGAAATCCAAAAACTTCAGTCATAGGAGACTCCATGATTCGGGAGTTGATACCCATCTCCAGCCAGGGGTGATGGTCAGATGTCTCCCAGGTACATCAGCATGGGAGACACTGACCGCATTGCTAAAATTGTTCACAAAGCAGGAGAAAACATTGATGTCCTAGTACACATAGGGACTAATGATCTCGCCAACCGGTCAGTTGTGGAGACCAAGGAACACCTGACTAGGCTGGGTGACAAACTATCATCTATTCGTCCGGCATCTCCTTCTCTGAGATCCTGCCAGTCTGGGAGAAGGAGCAGATGGACGGAAGGTCAGAAAGCGGAGATAGGGGAGCTAAACACGTGGCTCAAGGACTGGTGCCAGGAAAAAGGACACAGATTTGTAGGGAACTGGCAACAGTTCTGGGAGCGAAAGTTCTTTAAATTTGATGGACTGCATCTGACTAAAGAGGGAGTCAGTGCATTGGGGCAAGATTTGACGTCTTTGCAGAATATTTAAACTAGCAAATGGGGAGAGGTGCTGCACCCCATCGTCAATGGGAAGAACACCCCTCCCCTCAGCTAGTGGTCAAACAGGAATTCAGCGTGTTTGCCATTCATTTGCATCACTAGGTAAGAAAAAAGGTTTGTCTCCCCATACGATGCACAGGGTAATGCCAAACTTCACCCAACAACTAACACTTCAAAATCTGGCCAATGGAAATCATGTACACAAATGCTCACAGCCTGGAAATAAGATCCAGACCTGCAGGCAATAATGTCAGAGGCTAAACTGGACATAGTAGCAATTAGTGAGGCGTGGTTTACCAGTAACCACACTTGGGAGACTTCTGTACCTGGCTATGTATTGTTCAGAAGAGACCGAGGTGCAAAAAGGGGGAGGAGTGGCCCTGTATGTTAATGAAAATATCAAAGCTACAGAAATTTAGAATACACATAAGGAGCCAGAAGAACTGTGGGTCACCCTGAAACAGGAAATGGGACAGCCATAAGAACTGGGGTTGTCTACAGGCCCCCAGACCAGAGGAGGACATAGACACATTACTGTTAGAAGATATACAAAACATGACAGCTAAAGGGAGGTTCTGATAATGGAGACTTCAACATGCCAGATACAGATTGGTCAATACCAGCAGGAACATCTGCCAGAACTAGACTCATAGTGGATTCCCTGCAGGAGGGCCTCAAACAACTGGTACAGCAACCCACAGAGACAGGGCTATCCTAGATCTAGTACTGACTAACAAAGAAGGATCACAGATCTCCAGGTAGAAGGTCACCTGGGGGCCAGTGACCATCACATGGTATGGTTCAATTTGGCTACTACATCTAAATCATCCCATTCCAAGGCAAAATATGGGACTTCAGAGGAGCTGACTTTGATAAGATGGCCAACAGAGTTAAGCTAGCCCTGGCAAAAAGAAACACAGGTGAGGAGGTACAGGCAAAGTGGGCAAGCATTAAGGATACAATACTTGAAGCAACATCCCATTGTGTTAGACAGAAAGCGAAGTGCAAAAGAAGACGGAAACCACTTTGGTTCTCAAATACAGTAGCAGAAAAGGTCAGAGCCAAAAGGCTGGCCTTCAGAAAATATAAGGGAACACAGCGGGATGAAGATAGGGAGGCATACCAAACTGCCTAAGGGAAGCAGGTAAGGCAGTAAGGCAGGCAAAGTCCCAAACCAGGAAACACTAGCACGAACAGTAAAGAAGGTGACAAGACTTTCTATAGATACATTAGTGAAAGAAGAAAGTCCAGAGGGGTGCTAAGCTTAATGGAGAAAAGGGAGCATGTGAGGAGGAGGACCCTGTAAAGGCATCTATCCTAAATAGATACTTTTGCTCAGTATTTACTGAAGAGAAGGTAGGGCAGGGCCCACAGCTCAGCATCATGGACACAGGGGAGGGAGGTGAGCACTACTCCTTCACAAAGAAAGGGTCCTACAAGAGCTTGCTAAGCTCAGGGTGGATAAGGCAATGGGACCTGATGGCATCCACATCCCATGGTACTTAGGGAGCTAAAGGAGGAACTAGCAGAGCCATTAGCAGAATTGTTTAGTGAGTCTCTGAGCACAGGAGAGGTCCCAGAAGACTGGAGAAGGGCTCATGTGATCCCACCCACAAGAGTGGTAGCAGGGAGGAGGCGGGAACTACAGACCCGGTCAGTCTTACCTCAGTAGAGTGGGCAAGATTATGGAGGCACTCCTTAAGGAAAGGATAGTGCAACACCTGGAATCCATAGGGGCACAGGATCCAAGACAGCATGGGTTTACAAAGGAAGGTCCTGTCAAACTAATCTCATAGATTTCTTTGACTGGGTAACAGCAGTGGTGGACCAGGGGAGCAGTTGATGTCGCCTACCTTGACTTCAGCAAAGCTTTTGACACTGTTCCACATAGAAGATTGATAAATAAGCTAGGTAGGCTCGGGGTGGGTCAGAAGTTGGTCAACTGGGTGGCAAACTGGTTGACTGGCAGAAAACAGAGAGTGGTAGTAAATGGTATACAATCAGAAGAGATGCAAGTCACAAGTGGGGTACCTCAGGGATCAGTCCTGGGGCCAGTCCTATTCAACATCTTCATTAGTGACCTACAGAATGGACTAGAGGTAGAGGCTTGTCTCTTTGCAGATGACACCAAGATCTGCAACAGAGTAGATGATCCGATGGGGTGGGCAGAATGAGAAGAGATCTGGATAAACTAGCAGAATGGTCAGAAGAGTGGCAACTGGGATTTAATGCAAAGAAGTGCAAAATCATGCACATAGGGAAGAGAAACCCTGAAGCCACTTATAGGCTGGGAGGGAGTTGCTAGCAGTCACAAAGGAAGAAGAGACTTGGGCATCATCATCACTGATGACCTAAAATCATCCAAGCAGACCTCTAAAGCAGTAGGTAAGGCTAGGGGGTGTTAGGGTGTATTAGTAGGGAGTATCACAAGTCGTAAGAGGAGGTAATAATCCTCTGTACAAGACATTGGTTAGGCCCCATCTGGAGTACCGTGCAGTATTGGAGGCCACACCTTCACAAGGACATTAACCAAATTGAGGCAGTCCAGAGAAGGGCAACCAAAATGGTGCAGGGACTGCATCAGAAGACATATGAGGACAGATTAACGGAGTCAATATGTATACCCTGAGCAAAGGGAGGGAGAGAGGTGATATGGATCGAGACATTTAAACACCTTAAGGGCATAAACAAGGTGAAAGAGTCTAACATGTTTAAATATAAAGAAAAATAGCAGGACAAGAGGACACAGCATGAGATTAGAGGAGGCCGATTAAGGGAATGTGAGAAATTCTTTTCACAGAAAGGGTGGTAGATGCATGGAATGGCTTACCACAAGAAGTGGTGGCTATGAATACAGTGCAGGGCTTCAAACAGGCATGGGATAGGCATAAGGGAGCAATACAAATGACTATGAATAGATAGGTCACTGACAGAGCAAAGGCCGATGGCACATTTATAAGGTAGAAAAAGAAATGGGCAGACTGGATGGGCCTTGCGGTCCTTATCTGCCGTCAACTTCTATGTTTCTATGTTCTATGTTTCATGACTCTTGATGCCACATCATTGGAGTCCACAGCAGCATGAAACTGCACTTAGGATGCCTCAATTCTATCAGCAGCCACCTCCTCCAGCTCTTTGGCTAGCTTGGGGGAGGCCTGTTTAGCCAGTTCCAGAACTGTATCCCACCTGGACTTCCGGTACCTGGCTGTGTAGTCCATATAATTTGCCTGCCTGAGTTCCAAAGAGGATGCCAAATATTGTTTCTTGGCCATGGCATCAACTTTCCTGGAGTCCTTGTCCTGGGGGTGTGAAGCCAAAGGAATGTTAGCCTTGTCACAGGCTGCAGCCTGCACTACCCCAACATGGCTGCAATAAGTGTATAAGAACTCCGTACCTGAGCCTGATAACATATACTTCCTGTCGATTCTCTTATCCACAGGAGGTAAGGAGTTAGGTGTTTGTAAAATTTTTCGTGTCTGTTTCCCCAAGGACTTGTGAAGAGGGATAGACAATCTTTTGGACTCTGGGATGTCCTTCATTTCTACAAAATCAGGCTCTTCCTCCTCCTCAGCAGCTTCAACCGTAGGTAGCTGGAGGGTTTCAGCCACCTTCTTGTAAAACAAGAAGTGTGAAGGGAGCTCAGAAAGCCTGGGAGGGGAGACATTTGAGGGTCTGCCTGGGGAGATGTCCGGTTCAACGGGCACATCCAGACCCTCGAGGTTGTCACCTTCATCCTCATCGTCGGGATAGTCTTCTTCTCCCTCCCACTCCTCATAGAAAGCATCTGGATCGTAATCCGATGGAGACGGATCTGACCAAATCGACCGACTAACCGGCGGTACCGGTTCAGACAGAACCGGGCGAAGCAATTGAACTATGCTAATCGCTTTGGCAATCTCGTCAGCGGTTGGAGTACGCGGTGCTGGATCTGAACCGGCTGACTTACGCTTTCTTTTTGATGGAACCAACCTCTCAAAGTCAGACCTCCTTTTGCCCGAAGAGCTATCGTCTAGGTCAGTAGGCACCTCCTCAGGTTCGGCCGTAACTGAACCAGGCTGGCCATCTGGATCCACGGAACTCTCGGCCTCCCTTTCCTTCAGCCTACTCAACCTTTTTTCTAGAGTGGCTTTAGGGAAGTTTTTGCAAATCTGGTAGTCTGATTTGAGTTGGTCAAAACCCAGACAATAAACACAGATGAGGTGGGGGTCAGCCTTGGCAAAGGCCTCCCCACACTCAGTATAGTGCTGAAACCCAGTGGGACTGTTTTTTTTTTCTTGGATTTCTCAGACATAGCCAACCTAACCAATTACCCTTAAAAAGCTTTCAAGCCAGGTAATCAACAACCGATCAGTTACGAACCGTGTCACGGGTTCTGAAAAAGAACCAGAAAAGAGTCTGGTTCTTTTGAAGCCTATCGGCACCGGAACACTACACTAATCCCAGAAAATAACAAAACAATCAGAAAGGTTGATTCCTAACTAGACTGACCGATGAAGAACTGAAATAAAAAAAAATTTCCACAATTTCTAAATAAAACACAAGTCAACACCAACCTACCACACTACCTGTACCGTAGATAGAGGCTGGAAATCTGAAAAATAATAAACAGATCGGTTTAAACCAAACACTTTTTTAAAACTTTACTGAATCGAGCAAAGGAAATCTCTGGAGTGACTTCACTGTTAGGCGGAGTAAAGAATCTGACGGTTAAACTGGTAAGTACCAGAGACAGAGGTTTGAAAACCGAGCTCAAGCTCAACGTTCTATGCTTCTGCATAGAGTTAACTCTTTCCTCTCCGGGGCAGTTCAAGTGCTGGGGCTAACTGCATACTGTCAGAATACAGCAAGACTTCATGCTGTTTGAAAGAACAGTTACGTAAGAACTTATAGTAATAGCAAATTTTCGAGGGGATCTCAGTCATCACATCACACCACAGAAACTTCCCCATCAGTGAAGCAGGATCCACATGGAAGATTTTCCAGCAGTACCACTGGGGCCACCCATGCCAACATCACCTATCAACGTCACCAACCCTATAAAGGCGTGAGCATCCCTGATGCCTCCTCAGTTCTTCCCCTGGAGACTAGGGAGCAAACACGTGCCATGGGGAACCGAGGAGAGAGAGCGAGGTGCTCAGGCCAAAATAAAAGGCTGGATATACTAGTTAGCCAGTTCTGAAAAGACAGCCCCATAACAGGGGGATGGTGGGAAGGAAGGTTGACCTGACAACTGAGATCCTCTTGAAGAGCTACTGTTATGGTAAGTTATTATGTAACTGTTCTAACTTCTTCGGGGGTATCTCAGTCATCAGGTCACAAAATAGGAACGAGTCCCAAGCAGTTACAGGTGCAGCAGGACAATCAGGAAGGAAGGCCAACCAACACCCAGGATAGAAGGCCCTGTAAGACAGCCCAGCCGAAGCTTGCTCGGGCTCTAGAAGCAATGTCCAGATTGTAGTGTTTGGTGAAAGTATGGACGTACTCCAGGTGGCAGCAGCGCAAATGTCAGCAATCAAAACCCATTTGAAATAGGCCACACAGATAGCCATCCCCTTGTGGAATGGGCTTTCACCATCCCTGGCACACTTTGCCACGCTTGTTGTAGCAGAACACAATATAATGAGCCAACCATTTGGACAAACATTGTTTGGAAACCTTAGCACCCTCTCTTCCTAAGGCTAAAGAAACAAAAAGCTGTTTTGTTTTTCTGCAGTCCTTAGTTCGGTGCAGACAATATTTCAAAATTCTGTGCACATGTAAAGTACAGAGCAGTGCTTCCCCTGGATTGGCACGCAGTTTTTCATGGAGATGGTGGTGGAGGCCTGGAATAAGCTGCCGGAGAAGGTAGAGGCAGCTGAAATGGTGCAGGGGTTCAAGAGGGCTTGGGATATATTTAAGGGGTTGGAAAAAGAGGGTGGAAGTATAACAGAAGTGGGGGGTAGGGTGTTGGGCAGACTAGATGGGCCGTGAGGGCCCTTCTCTGCTGTCACATTTCTGTGCATCTGTGATCAGACCTGAAGATATCAGAAATGGTCTGTAGACAGAAGGTGGTGGTAGGTAGTTTGCAGGGCACTGCAAGGTCCTACCTCGTCACTAACCAGTTACAAACTGATACTGACAGCTTCCCAGCCTGAACCTAAGATTATTTTCTGTGGTTGATTCTTACTGGAATACAGAAGTGCTTTTTTAGATTCAGTGACCCCAAACAATCTCCAGAGTGTAAGGACGGTATCACTGTGCCCAGTGTGACCATACTAAACTTTTCCTTTTTGATATGTTTGTTCAGATATCTTAAATCTAAAATGGGTCACCAGGCCAGCACGCCAACACCGCGTGAGTGGTACCGGTGCCGCATTGCTGATCCAGGTTCGGGAGTGAATCCAAGGCTGTCAGAGGGCCGGCCAGGGGGAGAAGACTGCGAGTCTGTCAGAATGCTCACCTTCTCTGAGGAGGGAGGGAGGGTATCTGGGGCCCGGAACTACTAACCCTTAGCGACCGCTAGGGGTAAGTGAGCCTGGGACACAGAAACACAGACGCTGTCGGCAGATAAGAACCTCTTGGCCCACCTAGTCTGCCTTATTTTCCTTACCTACTGTGCCACTGTAGACTCTATTCAGTCTCCAGTCTTTTCCTCCCCTTGCCTTATTACTAAGGTTCCCTTGAGTCTATCCCATGCACACTTGAATCCTGTTACCGTTCCAGCACCCACCACCTCCATTGGGAGGTTGTTCAAAGCATCCATCACCCTTTCCGTGAAGAAGTTATTTCCTCATATCCCCTTCGAGTCTCTCCCCCCCCCAGCTTCATGGCATGACCCCTTGTCCTCGAGGATCTTTCTCTATGTAAAATACCACCCTTCTGTACCTTATTAACATCTTTGAGATATCTGAATATTTCTAGCATGTCCTCCATTTCCTCTAGAGAGTACATATTTAATTTCTTCAGTCAAAGTGGCACTGAAGCCCAGCAGTAGATGGTGAAAGCAGCAGACGTCTGCAGGTCATGGGTGTAAGCGCACTCACCTATGTGCTGAGGTCACTGCACATCCTTCTCTGTCGAGATGGGGCAATGGGGGAACCACACAACAGAAAAATAGCCCCTTGGATGAGCCAGCATGAAGTCCAGGATCCTTGCGGGGATCAAAGCTGTCCGATGTGGGCTATGTCCCCTAGCCGACCCAAGGTGATGAAACAGAGTTGTGATAAAATAAAATGGGTAGCCACTCTCCATTTTCTTGTGGGTCAGAAAGTATCTTGAAAACAGGCCCTTTCCCAAACTGTGAGTTAGTGACCTTTTCTACCACCTTTGCCAGCAGCAGTTTCTTTACTTCCAGTTTCAGCACATTTCTTTCTGTTGGTGAATGGGCTGGGAATCTTTTGGTCTCTGCAGTTTTACAAACTTTCTTAACTGCAGGGACATCCCTAACCCACTACTTCCAGGACCCACTTGCCTGTGGTAATTTTCACCCATTTCTCAAAGTAGGGGTTCAGCGCCCCATGGTTAAGTGGCAATCTGAGCAGAACTGTCAGGAGTTTTGTTTTAGCTGTGGCTTGAGGGCTGATGCTGCAGCACATCTGGAGCCCCTCCTACCTCTGAAGTAACCTCTTTGGAGTTGGTACTCACAGAGGTAGGATCTTGGGTAGTAGGCCCTGCTGCCCCTTCAGTAAGGCCTTTCTTTTCCTCAGTGTTATTTTTATAAGCAGACTTGCATTTGTCTACGTTTCATGTACTTCTCCGTTTTGTCACCAAGTAAGGCATTTTCCTCAAAGGGGAAATCAATGGCTTTAACCTGAGTGTCCTGGATAAGATGGTAGACTACGCTGATTTCCTGTGTAACCCCCAGGGGGCGCTGTCCTAAGGGCTACTACCCCCTGCCTGCCTCAACTGTGACAGGGTGAGGGGCCCAGATCTGTTGACGGGTGCCTCCACCCAGAGGTCAGGGTTAGAATGGTCAAGGTTGACTCAGTCACAGCCCTCTGGGTTGCTGCAACCCCCCTTCTTCCCACTAGTGGCTCACACAGTTCAATTACAATGTTCTCACCCTGACCACTTACCCCCCCGGCTCGAACCACTCAGCTCACTTCGGGGACCCATTGGAAAGTAAGGTACAGTTATCAAGTATTCACTGTGCAGTATATCACCAGTAAAACACAACCCAGACAGGGTACTTTTGCACTTTTGCAAAACAAACAATCGGATTTATTTAAGGGGAGATAACAAGGACCGGGGGAAATCAAGATGATTGGCTTATCACATATATATGTATATATTTGACTACCTAGGACTTTGTGCACAGGCCTGACCTATTAATTACTGTCTGTGGGTACCCAATCCCTAATGGCTAGTTCCTCGATGCAGCTGGTTGGGGCCCTGACACAAATGAGCATTTAATTCCTGAGCAGATCAGATGGAGCTAGAAAGCTCAATTAGTGCAGTCTGCAATACAATAAAACAACTTTGCCTTGGTGAGTAACCCTTAACAGGGGCTACCCTGATTCAGTACTCACAACTCCAACAGAGAACCCTCTTTCACCACTTGCAGGGCTGAGCCTGAGCTTCAAAGGTCTCCTCACACATTTATATGGGAAACAACAGAGGAGTACCATACCAGGCAGCTGCTTCCATGACCCAAACGAACTCACAGCAATTGCGGGCGTTACACTGCAGCTTCAACATCCTGACAGACCGAGCGTGATTCAGCAGATTCTCCAGTCCTCTTCAGGTGAAGCCTGGTAGGTAGCTGTGTTTATACACAGCCTCCTCTGACCGCACACCGGCGGATTTAATCCGTGGAGCGCTGGCAAAGAAAACGGCCGACTTGGGCCTTTCACGCGCTTCCATCGTGAACACTCAGACGCAGAAGCACAGAGCCCCATTCCTCCACGGTCACAAGGCCTCCCCCCTCAGCAGCATGGGGCAATCCTTACAGCCCGGGCTCTACCCGACCCCACTGGCTGGCCTCAGGTGCCAGTCACTTACTTTGGCTCTCAGTGGTGCAAAAGAGCGCCCTAGCCCATAATGCCCTTCCCAGCACTACTAGCTGTATCTTCACTGGTCATTCGACTCCCTAGAGCGTCCTCACGATCCGATTGGTTCACTTCACAGTTCAGGACCAACATGGTGGGACACAACAGAAACAGTCCAGGCTGCAAAAAACATGTTAGAACAAACTGTATCTTCATTATCACTCTTAACAATTTCCAGCAATTGGTTACATCTTTATAACGTGCTCCCTCTGCGCAATCA
Source organism: Neoceratodus forsteri (assembly GCA_016271365.2). Taxonomy (NCBI): domain Eukaryota; kingdom Metazoa; phylum Chordata; order Ceratodontiformes; family Ceratodontidae; genus Neoceratodus; species Neoceratodus forsteri. The sequence goes on along the minus strand of CM028132.1, from coordinate 367,442,923 downwards.
GCGACTGTAAAACAGAGCACTTAGGCAGCAGCTCAAGCGGGACTCGAGCAGGGAAACACACAGACCCCCATTCGAACTAATTATAACAACAAGCAGGCAGCCCTTAAAGGGACAGTACATAGAGGCTCTAAAGGCACTCACAGCATCGCCATTTAAAACGGCTTAAGCGCCGAACGCCAACCACCAGGGGAAACACTGAGGCAGCTCCTAGGAGGCTTTTAGGAACCCCCATTTATAGGGGGGTTACACCCTTCCTGGCCTAGAAAGATCTTGGCGTCCGCATCAAGTAGCTACCCTTAAATTACTTTAAGGCCAACAGCTTAATTAACATTATATCACACCTTAGATTACATGCATTGATACTGTATTCACAGTGTACTAAGGTTTATGCAACATTACACCACACATAACCTTTTCTTTTTAAATCAGGTCATTACTCTCTGCCCATGACACCTGAAAAAGGGGAGGGGGCCCTTCCCTATCAGCTACTGGCGGGCTAACTGGGGTAGGGGTACCACACTCGAAGGGCAACACTAACAGGCTGGAGTTATCCCCCAAGGCTAACTTAGGCAAGGAGCTCGGGGACACATACACCCTTTGTGGACCACATTTACGGGCAGGTCCACAGGCTGACCTAAAGACTCATAACTCAACTTTACTACAGGCCGTACTTCTCGGATGGAGCGTCTAGGGGTCTCGGAAAACCCAGCTACAGGCCCCGATTCTGTTTCAGCCTCACTGAGATTAGTAGAGGGAACCTCCACAGGGGAAGAGGACCAAGTGCTCATAGTACTTTCAGGGGCATGACCCTCTATATCAGGACCCACACTACTTGGCTCAGCTGAGGACTGTTCAGGCACTAATAAAGAAGAAAAAATTACTCACCTTAGTAATGTTGTTTCTTCTAATGGAGTCTTGCTATATTATGACATATGCAGTGAGTCCCAACCTTCGAACTGCTCCGGAGGTGAAAGAGTTAACTTTCCATGCCAGGCATGGAACTCTGAGCTCGGGCTCGGTTGAAACTCTGTCTGTTGTTCTTCAAACTCAAACCGTCAGATCTTTACGAGCTAAACTCACTGAGGTCCTGTGTGGAAGCTGTAAACCTACACTAGCCAACTGGCTACTAAACATAACAAATACATTTTTCGGTCCCAAAACAAAGACTCAAGTCAGGAGACCCAAAAAATGAAAAACACAACACCAATTCACCCCAAAAAGGATGGGTGAAACAACAAGGTGGGCATCTACTAAGTACCAACACTGCACTGCCCACCCACATCCCAAAACAAAGGTTATGAGAGGGGCAGGCGTGGGGGAGGTCATAATATAGCAAGACTCCATTAGAAGAAACAACATTACTAAGGTGAGTAATTTTTTCTTCAAACAACATGAAGTCTTCCTATATTATGACATATGCAGACTACACAGCAGTACCTCCATGGAGGAGGGACAGAACCAACTTAGGAAATAGGCTCTGAAGCACAGCTGTGCCAAATCGAGCATCACTCCTAGCCTGGATGTCCAGGGAGTAATGCTTGCAAAAGTGTGAACTGTTCTTCCACGTAGCTGCTTGACATATCTATAGGATAGGATGTCCTGGCAACAGCCAGAGAAGCAGCTGTACCTCTGGTAAAGTGAGCCCTCAGGCCTGAGGGAGGTACCTTACCCAGTTTTTCATAGCAAAATTGGATACAAGAGACAATCCACCTGGCAATGGATCTTTTAGTGGCAGGTTTCCCTTTACTAACCTCACCATAAGTGAGGAACAGCGTGAGGGAGTCAAACATGTGACCCTTGGTACATTCTATGTAGTAACTAAGGGCCCTTTTGACATCTAAACTGTGCAGTCTCCTCTCACCAGAGGAGGAATGGTCAGTGGAGAGACATAGATTGATTAAGGTTGAATTCTGAAACCACCTTAGGCAAGAACTTCCTGTTAGTCCTGAGGACCACCTTATCTCTATGAAAGGAGATAAAATCAGGCTCCACTGACAAGGCTTGTAATTCACTTATGCCTCTGGCAGAAGTGATGGCTACCAAGAACACAGTTTTCCAAGTCAAGTACTTAAGCTCTGCTGAAGACAAAGGCTCAAAGAGGGGTTGCATAAGCTGGGCAATGCAAATATTAAGATCCCAGGCAGGGGCAGGGTCCCTGAATGGGGGGTTGGTGTGAAGCAACCCCTGGAAAAACTTGGGAGAATACAGGATGAGCTGAAAGAGAAGAGGGCTTACCTGCTGATAAGAAAGCAGAGACGGCTGCCAGGTGCACTTTTAGGGTAGCTGGTCTCAGCCCCAAGTTATTTAAGTGGACCATATAATCCAGGACTGTGGGTAAGTCAACAGATTCTGGGGAAATATGCTTTCCAGAGCACCATATGGAAAATCTACTTCCATTTGAAATTATAAGTAGCCCTGGTGGAAGGCTTCCTAGAAGCCTTAAGAATATCCATTACACCTTGGGAGAGGTGTAGGTCAGCAAACTCTAACTCTTCAAGAGCCAGGCCTTGAGATTGAGAGATTTGAGGTTCGGTACCAAACTCTCCCTGAGCGCATGGTTAACAGGTTGTGATTCCTGGGAAGAGACAGGGAAGGTGGACTGCAAGGACAGTAGGGAGGTACCAAGGCGTCTGGCCCAATCTGGAGCAATCAGACTATCTTGCAGGGCTGAGATCTGATTTTGACTAGCACTTTGAACAGGAGAGGAAGGGGAAGGCATAGAGAAACTTCCTCCCAACTGGAGAAGGAAGGCATCCAGAGGGACTGAGCCCAACACTGGGGCCTGCAGCAAAAAGGGAAGTTGGTGATTGTCTGGGGCTGCAAAAGATCTATTCATGGGTGCCCCATCTGGCAAATACTACCTAAGACCAGAAGATCCAGTGACCATTCGTGATGGCCCTGGGAAATCCTGCTGAGAGCATCTGCCAGGACATTGTCCTTGCCTGGGAGGTGAACTGCCATAAGGGAGGTGTTCAGTGAGTAAGCCAGAGACCACAACTTCATTGCTTCGGTGCACAGGGCCGTAGACCAAGTGCCCCCTTGCTTGTTGATGTACCACATTGTGGTGGTGTTGTCTGTTCTGACCTGAATAACTTTGTTCTGAACAGATTTGGAAAAAGCTTGAAGTGCTAGAAAACTGCTCTGAGTTCCAACAGATTGATGTGGAGCAGAGATTCCTGAGGGGACCAAAATCCTGGTAGTGAGGTCGCCCATGTGAGCTCCCCACCCAAGAGGGATGCATCTGTAGCAAGGATTAAGGAGTGAGACTGAGGGCCAAAAGGGACCCCCTGTCTCAGATTGCTCTGGTCCTGCCACCACTGTAGGGCTTGGATCAGGGTTCGAGTCACTGGGATCAATTTGGTTAGAGGGTCTCTCCTTTGAGACCAAAAGGCTCTCAAATGGAACTGGATGTCCCTCATCTGAAATCTTGCTCCCTGCACTACTGCTGAGAAGCAGCCATGTGCCCCAGGAGCTGTAGAAAGTGCCTTGCTGATCGAGAGACCTGCAGGGTGAATGAGGAGGCCGAGAGACCAGGGTCCTTGCTCTGTCCAGAGGAAGGAAGGCTCTGGCCTTCTGTGTCTATCTCCGTGTTTATGAAGGTGAGGAGCTGACAGGCTCTAGAACTGACTTTGGAAGATTCAGAAGGAAACCTAGAGAAGTGAGCAGTTGCTGAGTTATCTGAAGATGTAACTCTGGACTTGAGTCTGGGACTGGCCTACTATGAGCCAGTCGTCTAGGTAAGGGAAGATGGCAATTTTTGCCTTCTAGGTGGGCAACTGCTACTGCTAGGCATTTTGTGAATACCCTTGGAGCAGAGGTGAGGCCAAGGGCATTGGTTTGAATTGGTAATGGCCTGAGGGCAGCCTCAACCTGAGGTACTTCTTATGGGAGCTTCTGATGAGAATATGGAAATAGGCATCCTTGAGGTCCAGGGACACTAGCCAGTCCCCTGGCCTTAGAGAGGGTAGAAGAAAAAATTACTCACCTTAGTAATGTTGTTTCTTCTAATGGAGTCTTGCTATATTATGACTATTGCAGTTTGTCCCACCATTAGAACTGCTCCGGAGGTGAAAGAGTTAACTTCCATGCAGGGCATGGAACTTAGAGCGCGAGCTCGGTTAGAGAAGCTCTGTCTGGGATATTTCAAACCGAAACTGTCAGATCTTTACGAGCAAAACTCACTAAGGTTCTGTGTGGAAGTTGTAACCTACACTAGCCAACTGGCTACTAAAATATTAACACATTTTCCTGGTCCCAACACCAAGACTCAAGTCAGGGGACCAGAAAGAGATAAGATAAAATAAAATAAAAACACAACACCCAAACACCCCAAAAAGAAGGGGTGGAAAACATAAAAAGGGGCATCAATAAGTGCCAACAGTGAACTGCCCACCCCATACCCCAAGCAGTAGTTCTGAGAGGGGCAGGCTGGGGGGGAGGTCATAATATAGCAAGACTCCATTAGAAGAAACAACATTACTAAGGTGAGTAATTTTTACTTCAAACAACATGAAGTCTTGCTATATTATGACTATTGCAGACTACTTAGAGCAGTACCTCCATGGAGGAGGGACAGAACCTACTTAGGAATAGGCTCTGAAGCACGGCTGTGCCAAACCGAGCATCCCTCCTGGCCTGGATATCCAGGGAGTAATGCGTGGTGAAAGTGTGTACTGTTTTCCAAGTAGCTGCTTGACATATCTCTAAGATAGGGATGTCTCTGGCAGCAGCTAGAGACGCAGCTGTACCTCTGGTAGAGTGAGCCCTCAGGTCTGAAGGGGGAACCTTACCCAGTTTTTGATAGCAAAATTGGATACAAGAGACAATCCACCTGGCAATGGATCTCTTAGTGGCAGATTTCCCTTTCCCAACCTCACCATAAGTGAGAAATAGTTGGAAGGAGTCAAACCTGTGACCCTTGGTACGCTCAATATAGTAACTTAGGGCCCTCTTAACATCTAAGCTGTGCAACCTCGCCTCACCAGAGGAGGAATGGTCAGTGAAACACTGGAAGTGAATAGATTGATTAAGGTGGAAATCTGAAACCACCTTAGGCAAAACTTCCTGTTAGTCCTGAGGACTACCTTATCCCTGTGAAAGGAAATAAAGTCAGTCTCCACTGACAAAGCTTGTAACTCACTTATGCGCCTGGCAGAAGTGATGGCTACTAGAAATACAGTTTCTCAAGTCAAGTATTTAAGCTCTGTCAAGACAGAGGTTCAAAGGGGGTTGCATCAGCTGAGCAATGCAAACATTAAGATCCTGGCAGGGGCAGGGCAGGGTCCTGAATGGTGATTGGGTATGAAGCAACTCTCAAAAACTTGGAAAATACAGGGTGAGCAGAAAGAGAAGAGGGCTTCCCTGCTGAAATAAAAGCAGAGACAGCTGCCAAATGCACTTTCAGGGTAGCTGGTCTCAGTCCCAAAGAATTAAGATGGACCATATAGTCCAAAACAGTGGGAAAATCAGAAGATTCCAGGGAAATATGCTTCCCAGAACACCGTATGGAAAACCTTTTCCATTTGGAATTATAAGTAGCCCTAGTGGAAGGCTTTCTAGAAGCTTTCAAGATTTCGAGAACACCTTGAGAAAGTTGTAGATCAGCAAACTCTAACTCCTCAGGAGCCAGGCCTTGAGGTTGAGGGATTTGAGGTTCCGATACCAGACTCTCCCCTGGGCACAGGTTAACAGATTGTGGTTCCTGGGGAGACACCGGGGAAGATGGACTGCTAAGGACAGAAGGAGTGGGTACCAGGGCTGCCTGGCCCAGTCTGGAGCAATCAGGATCATCTTGCAGGGCTGAGATCTGATTTTGACTAGCACCTTGAACAGGAGAGGGAAGGGGAGAAGGCATAGAAACTCTTCCCAATCGAGGAGAAAGGCATCCAGGGGACTGAGCCCAACACTGGGGGCCTGCAACAAAAAAGTGGAAGTTGATGACTGTCTGGGGCTGCAAAAGATCTATCTGAGGGTGCCCCATCTGGCAAAAATATCCCCAGTACTGGGGATCCAGTGACCGATCGTGATGGCCTTGGGAAATCCTGCTGAGAGCATCTGCCAGACATTGTCCTTGCCTGGGAGGCGAACTGCTATGAGGGAAGTGTCTAGGAATAAGCCAGAGACCACAACTTCATCGCCTCGGTGCACAAGGTCAAGACCGAGTGCCCCTTGTTTGTTGATGTACCACATTGTAGTGGTGTTGTCTATTCTGACCTGTACCACTTTGTTCTGAACAGATGCAGAAAACCTGAAGTGCTAGAAAAACAGCTCTGAGTTCCAACAGATTGATGTGGAGCAGAGATTCCTGAGGGGACCACAATCCCTGGGTGGAGAGGTCACCATGTGAGCTCCCCATCCCAAGAGGGACGATCTGTAGTAAGGGTCAAGGAGTGAGATAGAGGATGAAGGCACCCTTGTCTCAGATTGCTCTGATCCTGCCACCACTGAAGGGCCTGGATCAGGGTTCGAGTCACTGGGATCAACTTGGATAGGGAATCTCTTTTGAGACCAAAGGCTCTCAAATGGAACTGAATGTCCTCATCTGAAATCTTGCTCCTTGCACTACAGCTGTGGAAGCAGCCATGTGTCCCAGGAGCTGTAGGAAATGCCTTGCTGGTCGAGAGACCTGCAGAGTGAACGAGGCTAGGCCACCAGGGTCCTTACCCTTTCTAGGGGAAGGAAGGCTCTGGCTGCTTTGTGTCCAGTTCTGCACCTATAAAGGTGAGTACCTGGACAGGTTCCAGAACTGACTTTGGAAGATTGCGAAGAAAGCCCAGAGAGGTAAGCAGCTGCTGGGTAACTAGCAAGTGTGATTTGACCTGGTCTGGAGACTGACCCACAATAAGCCAGTCGTCTAGGTAGGGAAAGATGGCAATCTTTTGCCTTCTTAAATGAGCAACTGCTACTGCCAGGCATTTTGTGAATACCCTTGGGGCAGAGGTAAGGCAAAGGGTATTGCTCTGAACTGATAATGGCCTGAGGGCAGTTCTAATCTGAGGTACTTTCTGTGGAGCTTTGATAAGAACATGGAAGTAGGCATCCTTGAGGTCCAGGGAAGCTAGCCAGTCCCCTGGCCTTAGGGAGGGTAAAATCATTCCAGAGTCACCATTTTGAATTTTGGTTTTAAAAGGTGCTTGTTCAGATATCTTAGGTCCAGGATGGGCCGCCACTCTCCTGTCTTTTCTGGGGTAAGGAAGTACCTGGAGTACAGACCCTTGCCCTGGTGTAGGGGAGAAACCCTTTCTACAGCTCTGAGAGCCAGGAGGGTTGAGACTTCTGTTTCCAAAGCAAGAGTCTCTAGAGGGTTTGCAGGTGGAAAAGATCTGATTCTCATCTTTGGAAATTTTTTGAAGCTGAGAACTAGACCCTGGCTTACTACTTCCAGGACCCACTTGTCTGATGTTAAAGACTCCCAGTCCTGGACGTGTAAGCCAGCCTGCCCCTACAGGTAATGGAGAACCGCCCTGGGCATCCCATCAGGTGCCTGTTTGGCAGGGGCTTTAGGCTGAGAGGTAGGAGCAGGCCTGCTTGTACCCCTGCCTGCCTCTCTCCTCTGAAGAACCCCTCCTAACATAAGCTGAAGAGAGGCCTGGGTTTGGTAAAAAGGCCTGTGAAAAGGCCTGCCTCTACCCCTGGGGGGCTGCCTCTGAGGAGTGGCTTGCCGTTCCTTGGCTTGTGCACTCCTATAAGTGGTTCTATATTCATCCATCTTCTTCATATAATTCTCTGTCTGCTCCCCAAACAGAGAATTTCCACCACAGGAAAATCCATAGCCTTAGCCTGGGTATCCTGAGACAAACTAGTACACCTGAGCCAAGCCAATCTACTTAAAAGCCACAGATGTAGCCATGACTCTACAGGATACATCATTAGAATCCACTGCAGCATGGAATTGCACCTTAGATGCCTCAATACCATCAGCAGCCACCTGCTCCAGCTCCTTGGCAAGCTGGCAGGGCCTGTTTGGCTAAAGCCATGACAGTATCCCATCTAGATTTTTGCATCGTGCAACATAAGCCATATAATTTGCTTGTCTGAGTCCCAAGGACACTGCCATGTATTGTTTTTTAGCCATGGCATCAATCTTCCTGAGTCCTTGTCAGGAGGATATGAAGCTAGGGAATATTAGCTTTATCACAGGCTGCAGCCTGAACTACCTCAACATGGCTGCATTGCTGTGAAAGAAATTCTGTATCAGGACCTGATAAAGTGTACCTCCTGTCCATCTTTTTATCCACAGGAGGCACAGAATTAGGAGCTTTTAAAATTTTTACTGTTGGTTTCCTAAAGGATTTATGCAAAGGAATAGACAATCTCCTGGACTCTGGGATATCCATCATCTCTACAAAGTCAGGCTCCTCTTGCTCATCCACAGCTTCCTCCAAAGGAAGCTGGAGGGTTTCAGCAACTTTATAAAACAGAAAATGAGAAGGGGACTCAGCAAGCCTAGGGGGAGATTCTCCTAAAGGTCTGTCTGGGGAGATGTCCGGTTCAATGGGCACATCCAGACTTTCAAAGTCACATTCACACTGTTCATAATCATCCTCCCTCCTCTGGTTCTATAAACTCCTCTATATCATATTCTTGAACCGTGGAACTGACCTCTGCCAGATAGTGGCGGTTTGGACGGAACCGGGAAAGTGACTGGACAATTTGGATTGCCCTGGCTATCTCTGCAGCAGTTGGAGAAGGATTTTGACTCCACACCTGCTGATTTTCTAGTTCTCTTTGCTGGAACTGGCCTCAGAGTCAGCTTTACGTTTGCCCGAGGAAGTCTGGCCCTGGTTAGAGGGCACTCCTCCAGTTCGGTTGGCACCGAACCGGCTGGCCATCCGGTCAGCGGACTTTTGGCCTCTCGTCCCTGAGCCTACCAACTCTCTTATCTAGGGTAGCTGCAGGAAATTCTTACAAATCTGGCAGTCTGCACTGAGGTGGTCAAACCTCAGACAATAAACACATGTGGTGTGTGGGTCAGCCTTGGCAAAGGCTTCCCCACAGACACTACAGTGTTGAAACCCAGTGGGCCCGTCTTTACTTTTTGCTCTCAGACATAATGCCAGCCTAACCAAAAACTTGCCCTTTTTTCGGCAGTGCCAGGCAAGACATCCTTATCGGTTCCCAACCGTGTCACGGGTCGTGGAAAAAACCGTAATGAAATACGGTTCTTTTAGAACCGATAAGAACCGGGAACCGCACTCTAAATGCTTCAGAATAAAGTTTCCACACAACCTGATCGGTTCAAACCGAACCAATAAACATTTACAAGTTCCACATAGAAATAAACCTATCTATTACTTACAATACCATAGACGGAGCTTGAACCGATCAGTTTGAGGTTAAAATAATGATAATCGCGGTTGAATTTAACCGAGAAAAACCTCTTTAAACCGAGAAAATGAACCGAGCAGTAGGAGGTATCTCCGGAGCGACTGTTCAGTGAGGCGGAGTAAAGAATCTGACAGTTTCGGTTTGAAATATCCCAGACAGAGCTTCTCTAACCGAGCTCGTGCTCTAAGTTCCATGCCCTGTATGGAAGTTAACTCTTTCACCTCCGGAGCAGTTCTAATGGTGGGACAAACTGCAATAGTCATAATATAGCAAGACTTCATGTTGTTTGAATAATTCCTAGAGTCACCATTTTGAATTTTGGTTTTAAAAGGTGCTTGTTTAAGTATCTGAGATCCAGGATGGGCCGCCATTCTCCTGTCTTTTTTGGGGTAAGGAAGTACCTGGAGTACAAACCTTTGCCCTGGTGTAGGGGTGGAACCCTTTCCACAGCTCTGAGAGCTAGGAGGGAAGAGACCTCTCCTTCTAAGGCAAGGGCCTCTGAAGGATTTGCAGGTGGAAAGGATCTGGTTCTCATCTTTGGAAATTTTTTGAAGCTGAGAACCAGTCCCTGGCTTACTACTTCCAGGACCCACTTGTCTTGATGTAAGAGACTTCCAGTCCTGGACAAAGTAAGCCAGCCTGCCTCCTACAGGTAGCTGAGAATCGGCCCTGGCAACCCCATCAGGGTGCCTGTTTGGCAGGGGCTTTGGGCTGAGGGGTGGAAGCAGGCCTGCTTGTACCCCGTCTGCCTCTTCCTCTAAAGAACCCTCTGGGCATAGGCAGAAGAGGAGGCCTGAGCTTGGTAAAAATGCCTATGAAAAGGCCTGCCCCTGCCCCTGGGAAGCTGCCTTTGAGGAGTGGCCTGCCTTTCTTTGGCCTGTGCACTCCTATAGGTGGTCCTATGCTCATCCATTTTCTTCATGTAGTCTCTGTCTGCTCCCCAAACAGAGAATTACCCACAACAGGAAAATCCATGGCCTTAGTCTGGGTATCCTGTGACAGGCTAGTACATCTGAGCCAAGCCATTCTGCGAAGTGCCACAGATGTAGCCATGACTCTTGATGACACATCATTAGAGTCCACTGCAGCATGGAATTGCACCTTGGATGCCTCAATACCATCAGCAGCCCCCTGCTCCAGCTCCTTGGCAAGCTGGCCAGGGACCTGTTTTGCTAGAGCCATAACAGTATCCCATCTGGATTTCTGGTATCTGGCAACATAAGCCATATAATTTGCCTGAGTCCCAAGGATGCTGCCATGTACTGTTTCTTTGCCATGGCATCAATCCTCCTGGAGTCCTTATCCAGAGGGTGTGAAGCCAAGGGAATATTAGCCTTGTCACAGGCTGCAGCCTGCACTACCGCAACATGGCTGCACTGTTGTGTGAGGAACTCCGTATTAGAGCCTGACAATGTGTACTTCTTGTCCATTCTCTTATCCACAGGAGGTATAGTGTGAGGAGCTTTTAGAATTTTTACTGTCTGTTTCCCAAAAGATTTATGAAAAAGGAATAGACAGTCTCCTAGACTCTGGGATGTCCTTTTGCTGGAACCGACTCCTCACAGTCGGCTCTCCGTTGCCCGAGGAAGTCTCCCTGGTTAGAGGGCATGCCTCCGTTCGGTTGGGACCAACCAGGCTGGCCATCCGGTCAGCGGACTTTTGGCCTCCTTTCCTGAGCTTACCAACTCTCTTTCCAGGGTAGCTGCAGGAAAATTTTTGCATATCTGGCAGTCTGCATTGAGGTGGTCAAACCCCAGACAATAAACACAGGTGGTGTGGGGCCAGCCTTAGCAAAGACTTCCCCACAGACACTGCAGTGTTGAAACCCAGTGGGCCCGGTTTTTCTTTTGGGTTTCTCAGACATAGTGCCAGTCCTAACCAAACTTGCCCGTTTATGGCAATCCGCCAAGCAAGACTCTCTTATCGGTTCCCAACCGTGTCACGGGTCGTGGAAAAAAACGTAATTAAATCAGTTTTTTTTTTAGAACCGATAAGAACCAGGAACCGCACTCTAAAAGGAGAGAATAATATATTTTGAACAACCTGATCGGTTCAAACCGAACCGATAAACCGTTTACAAGTTCCACACAGAAGTAAATGTAAAACCTATCTAGTGCTTACAAATACCACAGACAGAGCTTGAACCGACCGGTTGCGGTTTAAATTCGGTCAAAAAAACGAGAAAAAAAATACTTTAACCGACAAAATGAACCGAGCAGGAGAAATCTCCGGAGCGACTGTTCAGTGAGTTTTCAACCGAGCTCGAGCTCAAAGTTCCATGCCTGGCATGGAAAGTTAACTCTTTCACCTCCGGAGCAGTTCGAAGGTTGGGACTCACTGCATATGTCATAATATAGCAAGACTTCATGTTGTTTGAATAGAAACAAATGTAAAACCTATCTAGTACTCACAATACCACAGACAGAGTCTGAACCGACCGGTTGCGGTTTAAATTCGGTTGAAAAACCGAGAAAATAATACTTTAACCGACAAAATGAACCGAGCAGAAGGAGAAATTTCCGGAGCAACTGTTCAGTGAGGCGGAGTAAAGAATCTGACGGTTTGAGTTTGAAGAAGAACAGACAGAGTTTCAACCGAGTTCGAGCACAAAGTTCCATGCCTGGCATGGAAAATTAACTCTTTCACCTCCGGAGCAGTTCGAAGGTTGGGACTCACTGCATATGTCATAATATAGCAAGACTTCATGTTGTTTGAACTATCAGGGAATTCAAAATATTCTTCAGGTGCCGGCATGTCACTGGCTTGTTCCCCCACATCACTTTCTTCTTCTGAAAAGTCAGATAGTTCAGCCAGGCCAGACAGTTCAGCCATACTCAAGGACCCCACCCCGTGGGCTTTGCTGCTACCCAATTCATCCTCCGAAAGCATGGATTCTGGAGACAAAGTTGGGGGCTCAGACAGTCCAGAAAGCCCAACCTCATCTCCAGGGTTAACGAGGGGATTGCCCCGAAACAGCTGGCTCAGTTCATAAGAGGGATAGTATTCGATATTATTTTCATTGTCTTCAGACACAGAGTGGCGATCATTTTCATCAGAAGGATTTGGACAAGGCCCTCTTATTTGGCTTTGTGAAGAATCAAGTGGTTTGGGTTTTTTCTTGGCAGCAGACCTAGTCATAGGCCTGGAGTGGGGGGCATTGGGAGGTTCAGCTTCAATCAAGATTTGCCCGATTGGCAGCAGATGATTTCTGTGTATAGTTTTCACATCTTTTGAATTGTTTTCAGGCCGCACTTTATATACAGGTACATCTGCCAGTTTTCCCACAACAATAAGAGGGAGGTGATGCCATCTGTCAGCAATCTTATGTTTGCCATGCAGTCCCAAATTCCTCAATAGTACTCTATCCCCTTCTCTCAGTTCCATTGTTTTCACTTTCTTATCATACCTCTCCTTGTTGGCCAGGTTTCGTTTAGCAGCCATGGTCTGGGCCAGTTGGTAGGCATGGTTCAATTGGGCCTTCAACTTCTGTACATACTGTAGATGATTTTCTGCTTGCACCCCATCAGGGGAAACCCCGAAGCACACATCCACTGGCAGTCTAGCCTCTCTCCCAAACATCAACCTGTACGGGGAAAATCCAGTGGCATCACTTTTGGTGCAGTTATAAGCATGAACCAGGGTGCTAATCTGCTGGCTCCATCTAGGCTTGTCTTTGGGTTGCAGTGTGCCCAACATATCAAGCAATGTGCGATTAAACCTTTCAGGTTGGGGATCTCCCTGAGGATGGTATGGGGTGGTTCTTGATTTTCGTAATCCCCACAGAGACAGCATTTCTTTAATCAGGCGGCTCTCAAAGTCCCGCCCCTGGTCGGAATGGATCCTCTGGGAGGCCTCATAATGGACAAAGAAGTTCTCAACAAGCACTTCAGCCACCATGGTTGCTTTCTGATCTTTAGTAGGAAAAGCCTGTGCATACCTGGTAAAATGATCAGTGACTACCAATATGTTACTGACGTCTTTTAGATCTGGTTCTAAACTCAGGAAATCAATGCAGACCAGTTTCACAGGGGCACTAGCGGTGATATTGACCATGGGAGCAGCTCTCTGAGGTAGGGCTTTTCTTTGCAAACAGCGGCCACAGGTCTTGACATACTGCTCTACATCTGTACTCATTTTTGGCCAGTAGAATCGGGTCCGTACCAGGTCAAGAGTTTGGTCTATGCCAAGATGCCCCATGTGATTATGCAAGGACCTCGGGACCAGTTCTCTAAAAACTGAGGGCAGCACCAGTTGCTGTTTGTCTACCTGGCCCTCCTTATCCACAGTCTCTCTGTATAGTAGGTGGTTAATCAACTTTAACTTGGGCCCTTCTTTGTATAACAAAGCAGTTCTCAGGTCAGTGGAACACAATTTGGACACGTCCCTCCCGGCCTGTAAAGCCTCCACAGCCGTTTTTATCATGGAGTCTCGGAATTGAGCCCGTTGAAGACTATTATTGTTGAACTGGGGTAGCGAACTAGTGTCTAATGCAGAAAAATGACAGTACGCAGCAGGTATGCAGTTCTCAGATGTCCCCAAGCAATCTACCATGCAATCTACAGCATCAGGAGACACCTGTTCCTCCTTGCCAAACTTTTGGCAAAGGGCTCTTATGTCAGGTCCTGACAACCTGACCCAGTCGGTTTGTGGCATAGGTCTCTGAGAAAGAGCATACGCATCTATATGGTTCAGGCCTGCTCTGTACTCAACAGCATAATCGTAGGTGGCCAATGCAGAGAGCCACCTATGGCCAGTGGCATCCAACTTGGCCGAGGTCTGCACATAGGTCAAAGGATTGTTGTCAGTCTTTACCAGTATTTTGGCACCGTACAAATAGTCATAAAATTGATCAACAATGGCCCACTTCAGAGCCAGGAACTCTAGTTTGTGCACTGGATAATTTTTCTCTGAAGGAGTCAGACTTCTACTGGCAAAAGCTACAGGTCTCAGCCCATTCAAGTGCTCCTGATATAACACAGCCCCCAATCCTTGTAGACTGGCGTCAATATGGAGAACGTACGGCTTGGCCGGGTCAGCATAGGCCAGCACTGGGGCATGGGTAAGTTGATATATGATGTCATAAAAAGCTTCCTCACACTCAGTAGTCCAGCAGTTTCCAAACACTTCATTCGGCCGAAAATACTTCTTCTCTGTCTCAGAGTGCACAACTTTCTTATACTTCTTGTGCGTGGGAAGGTACCACTGAGTAGGGTTGAGGAGGAGGCGGATCACCCGAGAATAATCTTTGACAAACCGCCTGTAATATCCACAAAACCCCAGGAACCGTTGCAACACCTTCAAGTTCTTTGGCTGAGGCCAAGTAGTCAAAGCTTCCACATTGCTGGAGTCAGTCTCTATGCCTTCAGTGGATGCTAAGTGGCCCACATACTTTACCGAAGTTTGGAAGAATTGGCACTTGTCTATAGATAGCTTGAGACCAAAATCCTCCAGCCGATCCAGGACCTTGAACAATCGGCATTCATGCTCTTCCAACGAGCGGCCAAACACTATGACATCATCTAGGTAGACCAAACACTCGAGCAAATTCATGTCCCCCACAGCATGTTCCATCAGGCGCTGAACAGTAGCTGGGGCCCCTGAAATCCCTTGAAGCATCCGGATGAACTCATAGAAACCTAGAGGGCAAATGAATGCAGTCTTCTCTCGGTCCTCTGGGGCCATCGGGATCTGATAGTACCCACTACAGAGGTCCAACACAGAGAACCACTGACTGCCATTTAAACAGTCTAATGCGTCCTGTATGTGTAGCATGGTGTACTGGTCAGGAATGGTCCACCGATTTAAAGTACGGTAGTCTACACACATCCGCACCGCCCCATTCTTTTTCCTCACTACTACAATGGGGGAAGCATAGGGGCTCCGGGACTCTTGTATCACACCAGCGGCGAGCATCTCTTGCAAGTGTCGCCTCACATCGTCTATGTCAGCCGGGGCCAGACGCCGAGATCTCTCTCTAAAAGGCCTGTCATCATGCAGCCGGATGTGGTGCTCAGCCTCTTGCACACATCCCATGTCCCATTCTTTTAGGGAAAATACCTAATCTCTGGTGGCTAGCTTCTTACTGATCCTCACTTTCCATTCAGCAGGTAACGGGGAGTCACCAAAATCAAACAAGTCGGGAGTCACTCTGTCATCTTTCCTTGAACCCTTGCTATTGGGCAGCACTGCAGTATCTGCACAATGTACACTTACCAGGGTGCACCCTCTTTTTATTTGAATCTCCCTGTCGGACACATTATGGACCTGAACCATCACCCTCTTGACATAAGCATGGGCCCTAGCCGGCAAGATACTGGGTTTGACCAGCAGCCCCTGAGGCAATCTTCCCTCCCCAGGTGCATCCAACATCAACAACTTATTCTTAACATCTGTTCTCAGTCGGACTTCCCCTTGCAAAACATACTAGGCATTCAGGGTGAGTATCACCGGTGCCAGATCCTTCTTCCATACTACACCCACTGGGCCCTCAGGCTCCTCCCGGCTACCCTCCTTCTGAGCTTCTGAGACCTGTTGGATCACAGCGGGTATTCCTAGGGCTCGCCCGGTTCTAAATGCTTGCTTTTCTGAACACAATTGAGCTAATCGTCCAAACATATGAGCATTTGTCCCAATCAACAGGGGTACCCCATCATACAGTCCAGCGGGGGCAGACTAAAGCCAAAGTTTCCACCTGTTCGTCCACTCCAGCCACAGAAGTAGGAAATGACAACCAGATCCGGATATACCCCAAATACGGATAAGCCTTGTCGCTTAGCCCCCATACATGTAGGCCATCCAAGGGTTGCAGTGGCACCTCAGGTAGGTGCATCTGATACCAGTCCTGAAACATGATGGTTACCCAAGAGCCACTATCTAATACAGCTCGGGTGGGAATCCCATTTACTCACACTGGGGCCTCCATCGAGGGGCTGACCACATCAGACCATTCAGGAGGCAAAGACTTGGTAGTTGCTTGGGCGTTGGCCCAGGTCACAAAACCCTTCCGGGGGGGGGGGTCGAACGTGGCCCTGTGATGCCAAGTGATCAGTTTGCTGTTGACCTTCCTTAAATTCTCCGGCAGCTGGCACTCAGGCTGAAAGCGTCCTTCCTCCCCACAAGGGTAACAGAACTTGGGGTCCCGGGGGTCTCTATTGGGAGGGGAGTACTTTGTCTGCTGAGGGCCCTCCGGTGGGTGAGGGAGTTCCCCAGGGCTAGGACATTGGTTTCTAAACGGCTCAGGTTCCCCAGACCGAACAGGGTCGGTAGCGGACCACCTCAAATCCCTCACCAATTCTCGTAAGTTTCTAACCTCGGCCCTCAACTCGCTTTCTACTTGGAGGTCAGAGGAAATGGCACACATCCCCACATCACCCTGAAATGCTGGGGACGCATCAGGCCTCCCTGAAAGGTGGGTCTCTGCAGGTGCACTAGACTCAGGGGTTCGGCTGGGTTTCACAGCTCCCACCCCTCCTCATCAGTCTCCACTTCTCTAATCTCCCTCATCAATTGACAGTATTCAGGCGGGGCAGTCCGTCTATCGTGTAACTTAAGTTTTAACAATAGCACACTAGAAAATCTAGCAGACTTCAAAACATGTTCCAACCTGACCTGGTTCAAGGCCATGGCTGTGATACCCCCTTTTTGATAGGCCTTTTGCAAGGCCCGCTCCACCCTAGTAACAAAGGCGGACAGTTTCTCATTTCTCCATTGCTTGGCAGACTTGAATTTCCATAATAAGTCTTCCCCAGTCTCTGTACTCCCAAACACTCCCTCTAAAGCAGAAAGATACTCTGCTGCGGTGGCTTCCGGGTTAGTGACCCGCAAGAACCTAATGGCTTCTAAAGCGGGGCCCCGCAGACTTTCCATCAATCGCTTTCTTTTCTCCCCCTCAGAGCACTGCCACTCCTGAACTAAGGGGTGGCGTAATCCATCCACGCCTCCAAGTCATCCTCCCCTGAAGGCACCAGCACTGTGCCAGAAAAAGGTTTCGGCCTTCGGTAAGAATGGAGCTGTATAGGAGGAACCACTAGGGACAGTGGAGCCAAAATAGAACTCTTGGGGGGACAGGGAGAGGTACCCGAGGAAACCTGGGGGGTGGTGTCACTGGAGAGGTCCAATGCTTGCAGCAACTCCTGGGTAGTCCTCCCTTCCACAGCCAGCAATTTAAGTAGTTTATCTTTGAAACTGTTAGTCTGAGGGGAACCCCCAGGAGTGACAGACCCACTCCGAATGTGAACAAGCCTCCTCCCCTGTGGGGCACCCTCCGGGTAAATCACTGGAGGTACCCTCTCGGGGTCGATGGCCACGCTACACAAAAGTAGTACCTGCAGGGTCTGATCAAGCAGGTCAGCCATACACCCCTTCACCTTCACCTTGCCCGAACATTTAACATGCTCTGCAGTAGAAATAATGTCAGCTGTCGATGTTCCCAGAGGCACGTCTAATAGTAACACAATTCTTTGGGAGTCCAGCTCTTCAGCTTTGCCCCACCCCAGCAATTTGTATACCATTGTCTTAATAGGATCCAACTTAATTTTTGCCATAATATCCCCTTCCAGTTTCCCCGTCAGCTTTTCCATTTTTATGCACTTTACCCACTTGGCCACTAGGGAGCATTTCATCCCAGCGCAGTGCCTCCAAGTTGTGTCCCCAGAGGCTATCCTAGGGCTACTACCCCTGCCTGCCTCAACTGTGACAGGGTGAGGGGCCCAGATCCGTTGACTGGTACCTCCACCCAGAGGTCGGGGTTAGAACAGTCAAGCTTGACTTGGTCACAGCCCTCAGGGTTGCTGCAACCCCCCCCCTTCTTCCCACTAGTGGCTCACACAGTTCAATTACAATGTTCTCACCCTGACCACTTACCCCCTGGCTCGAACCACTCAGCTCACTCTGGGGACCCACTGGAAAGTAAGGTACAGTTATCAAGTATTCACTGTGCAGTATATCACCAGTAAAACACAACCCAGCCAGGGTACTTTTGCAAAACAAACAATCTGATTTATTTAAGGGGAGATAACAAGGACCGAGGGAAATCAAGATGATTGGCTTATCACATATATATGTATATATTTGACTACCTAGGGCTCTGTGCACAGGTCTGACCTATTAATTACTGTCTGTAGGTACCCAAGCCCTAATGGCTAGTTCCTCGATGCAGCTGGTTGGGGCCCTGACACAAATGAGCATTTAATTCCTGAGCAGATCAGATGGAGCTAGAAAGCTCAATTAGTGCAGTCTGCAATACAATAGAACGACTTTGCCTTGGTGCGTAACCTTTAACAGGGGCTACCCTGATTCAGTACTCACAACTCCAACAGAGAACCCTCTTTCACCACTTGCAGGGCTGAGCCTGAGCTTCAAAGGTCTCCTCACACATTTATATGGGGAAACAACAGAGGGGTACCATACCAGGCAGCTGCTTCCATGACCAAAACGAACTCACAACAATTGCGGGCGTTACACTGCAGCTTCAACGTCCTGACAGACCGAGCACGATTCATCAGATTCTCCAGTCCTCTTCAGGTGAAGCCTGGTAGGTAGCTGTGTTTATACACAGCCTCCTCTGACCACATGCCGGTGGATTTAATCCGTGGAGTGCTGGCAAAGAAAATGGCCGACTCGGGCCTTTTACGCTTCCCGCGTGAACACTCAATGGCGCAGAAGCACAGAGCTCCCTTCTCCTTCACGGTCACAAGGCCTCTGCCCCTAGCAGCATGGGGCAATCCTTACAGCCCGGGCTCTACCCGATCCCACTGGCTGGCCTCAGGTGCCAGTCACTTACTTGGCTCTCAGTGGTACAAAAGAGCGCCCTAGCCCATAATGTCCTTCCCAGCACTACTAGCTGTATCTTCATTGGTCAGTCGACTCCCTAGAGCATCCTCACGATCCGATTGGTCCACTTCACAGTTCAGGACCAACATGGTGGGGGCACAACAGAAACAGTCCAGGCTGCAAGAAACAGGTTAGAACAAACTGTATCTTCATTATCACTCTTAACAATTTCCAGCAAGTGGTTACATCTTTATAACGTGCTCCCTCTACGCAATCAGCGACAGTAAAACAGAGTACTTAGGCAGCAGCTCAAGCGGGACTCGAGCAGGGAAACACACAGACCCCCCATTCGAACTAATTATAACAACAAGCAGGCAGCCCTTAAAGGGACGGTACATAGAGGCTCTAAAAGCACTCACAGCATCGCCATTTAAAACGGCTTAAGCGCCGAATGCCAACCACCAGGGGGAACACTGAGGCAGCTCCTAGGAGGCTTTTAGGAACCCCCATTTATGGGGGGGTTACACCTGTATAGCCAGGGTCCTGCAGGTGCTCTTTCCAAACTTGATACGCTCTACCATAGAGCTCTAAGGTTTATAACGGGCCTTCCCTATTCCACCCATCATTGCTCCCCGTACTCGGCGGTTGGCTGGTCATCCCTTAGCTTTAGACACCAGAGAAATGCTGCGATCTGGATCTACAAAAGCATCCTAAATAAACTGCCTAATTTCATTTCGGACTGCTTACCTCTCTGCTCTTTAAGTAAGTATGCCCTGAGAAGTGCCTCTTATATTTCGCTGAAAGTGTCCAAGGCCAAATCCCGGTTTGATGGGGCTTCTATTATTCATGTATGGTCCCTTCTATGGAATAAGATTCAAAAGAATCTAAGAATCAATTACCCCATTAGTCTGGCAGCTTTCAAAACCTTATATACATTCCGTTTCAAGGAATCTTGTGTCTGCTCCTCCTGATCTAGATCCCTTTTCCTTCAGAGCTACTTGCTCTTTTCTCTGACCTTTGCCCCTGCCTTGTCATGACTTTAGGTCTCTTTCTGTTGTTGACTCCACTCTTTTGCCATACCCACTCCTTCCTCCTCCACTCCCATCCCCACATCTGCACTTTATATCCTCTTACCCGTGACTTTCAACCCCTATGTTTGTCTGTTTATCTGTTGTTTTTTTTTGACTGAGCATACTCTGCACCTACTGTTTCCCCACATGTCCTGCACTTTGTATACTATGCATGAATTATTTATCTGTAATTAATTTTTTAATTTTTTACAATCTTTTTACCATTTTACTTGCACTTTTACTGCCTTTGCCTAATTATTGTACACATAACTGACATTGTATGTTGATCTCACCTAAATTGTAATTTGTTGTACACAATACTTGAAATCATATGTTGTTCTCACCTATATTGTATTACCTATTGTTTGTCCCAGGTCCTGCTTGAAAATGAGCTTGCTCAACGGCGTCCGCCTGGTTAAATAAAGATATTGATTGATTGGTAGACCTAGGCAAGTCTCTTTGATGTCACTGCATAAGCTAGGACCTGTGAAGTGGAGTCAATGGAGTTGACAGCCGTGTGGAACTAGAATTTAGTGGTATCCAGGGCTGACTTTGCTGGGCAGTCAGGTCCTGTTCCAGTTCACTATCTGTTAGTGCCAGCACTGCATTTCACAATACTTTCTGGTACTGACTGGGCTGTGTATACCAAATAAGCCACCCGCCTCAGGAGAAGGGAAGCTGCTGTGTACACTTCTCCAGTCATAGTATCCAATTTCCTGGAATCCTTCTCAGAGGTTGTGAGGAGAAGGCACCTTGTCCTTCTCACAAGCAGCTGCCTGCATCACTCCCTCATAATCAGGGTGAGCATACAGGCATTCCAACTCGTCTGTCTACCTGATACTTCTTTTTAACTTTTTTATCAATGCCAGCAGCTGAACTTGGTGCTGAGATGATTTCTGAAGTTGTCTTTTGGAGTGATTTGTAGATGGGGACTTGCAGTCTTTTTGTGAGGACCAGCTCCATCATATCCATGAACTCTATTTCCTCCTCATCCTCCGTTTCTTAAGAGGAGCTATTGAGGGTGTTCACTATCTGTTTGATAAATGTGAACTAAGAGGTCCTCTTTGAGCCTGGAAGGGGACCTACACTCTTGGTCAGGTGAACCGTCAGGTTCTGTGGCTTCAGCTTCCTCCTCCTCCACAGGTAAATGGTCTGGGACTTCGAGACGACTGCTCTCTTTAGTGAAGAAACAAATCTGACGTTAGGACAGCAAGGGGAGCATGACTGCAGTATACAGTTTGAACTTGTAGTCTAGGTTACACTAATAATAATGCACTATCTCTGGGGCATCACACTGTGTTAAGATGTTGGATTTTGTTATGCATCTCACTGATTGATTACTGTTGTTTGAAAAGCCTTGAGGAGGCACTGAAGGCCCTTAATATGTTCACCATGGAGAAAAAGATGCCGATGGTGGGGGGTGGTGTCATGATCTAAGTCTTTCGCATACTGTGGGAAGGGTGTCATGATCTTAGTCTTTTGCATACTGTAGGACATCAACAATGTCGAACAGATGGATTTGGTTGATATGATGTGCTCCAGCAGGATGCAGGGACATGTCCTGTCGCTCAAAACTGGTAAATTCATGGGCAACATTAGGAGGCACTTCCTTCTCACATAGGGTGGTGAACCTATGTAAAGCCTACCAGACAGTGGCCATGAAAACAGTACAGGCCTTCAAAGTAAGGCTGGACAAATTTCTTCTTACCAAGAGAATCACAGGATACCCTGGTTAGTAGGATGGGGGGTCTCTATAATACATATTTGCACAACATATGTATTGATCCCTACTTATGAAACAGAATGGGTGGACTTAATGGACCTAGTATCCCTTCCGACTTTTATTTACCACATTTCTATGTACTATGTTTAGAACCCTGGCCATGATGCGTGGGATGTGCATCAGGAAAATTCAATGCTAGCTTGATGAGCCCCTGATTCTGATTAGGCAGACCACTGGTATTTTCTGTGACAGCCACTGTAGAGCATTCTGCAAGTGGCAGCACTTCAAAAGTACGATTAAGCTGACTGCTCAGTCAGTGCTTTTAGTCTGATCATCACGAAATTAAGTACTGCCACTTAGTACAAGATAAAGCTTGTTACTAATGCTGACAAGCTGTAGACAATGCTCTCTCAGCACTTTCAGTGCCTATGGCTAGATCAAACAGAAGCTCAATGTGCATTTTCCTTAAATGATATAACTGGCAACTCTTACAGAGTGGGCCCTGACTACAGTGCTAAGTGACTGTCAGCCATTCCACCTGACATCCGCTGTAAGCTCCAGGTAATGGCAAGCATTTTAGTAAGCAACCCAACTGGCAGTGCTACACAGAATTATAACAATGGCAACTTATAAAATAAATCTGACATTTATTACTGAACATATTCTTTTGTTATAGGCAAGCTATAGGCAGTCTGAGAGATGACGAAAAGTGCAATTCTATTCGCCTTGTTTATTTCAAAAATTTTACCAGGAAAGGCATACCAAGCTGATAAACAGCTCATTTCCAGATGTGTCATTTGGCGGGGGGCGGGGGGGGGCTGACAATACAGTAAGGTGGAAGAATACAGGTATGGGGAAGTGACAAACTCCATTACGCATACTGGTGATAATGGAAATGATCAGACAAGCTTTAAAAACAAAACTCTAAAAAAGACATTTCTTTACTTCTTAAATGACAGAAATGTTTCACTTAGAGTCAAGCCGGAGGCAAACAAAATGGCTGACATGACTCTACGAGCCAAAGCACCGGACCAAGCCATGGCTACTGCTGGCTGCCCTCTGCATTACTGACCGTGTCCCTCATGTGGTGCATTAAAGAAGCAGAAACGTTTCTGCCACTGCACTAACTGCTCAAGCTGACAAAAATCCTTGCTTTGATCATGTGACCTTGGCTCTTCATTGCTCACAGAGGTCAAGCCAAGCCAAAGCCAACCACTAGGCTCATGCCTGCATTGGCTTGTCCAGCTCCAGGCTGGAATATACAAATGCCAGGAATAACAGAAGAGATTTGGGCCTGTATTTGAAGGAAAGTATCTTTTACTAGGTGCAAAGGTTTTGGTTTTTTTTTTTAAGGTTACTGGCTCCCAGCAAAATAACTCTCATTATGAAGTTCTTGCCCTGAATCTACACATCTGTGCTGTTCATCTAAAAAGAAAACAAATCTTACCAAGTTCAGTACTTACCAAGTAGTGGAGAGATGAGCCAGAGAGCGAAGATCTCTTGTGCAATCTCTGGGAGTTGCAGCGCCTCCCGGACAATGCGGCTCAACTCCTGAGCAGAGATAGTGGTCAGATGCTCTATCGTTAACTGGATTGCAGTGTCATTTACCAAGTAAACCAGCACATCAAGAGCTGTGGTAAAAAAAAAAAAAAAAAAGCAATGTTATTCTGCAAATTAGTTTATATTAAAAGAATGGGCTCAAATAACCATGACAAACAAGAAACAGCTGTTCCAAAGTTGTTGTTTTTTGAGCGGGTGGGGGAACAACTGCAAGGAAATCTAACAACTGAGTTATTTACTCATTTGGGAAATGTTTCACCAGGAAAGACAACATGAGCTGTAAACAGCTTGTTTCCAGAAGCGTCGGGGCAAGAGTTGGGAGAACAAGCAAACACATAGCAATTGTTTCAAATATCGTTTTTACAATAAAACTTACTGCATAATTCTGCCACATACACATTATCAAACCTTAGGCAAAGGAAGTATCATGGCTGATAGATAATTGAGGCATGTGAAGCAGCAGCCAGAGCTCCTTAACCCCATAGTCATAAGTAAGGGATCCAAACAGCAGGATGAAAAAAAATAATTACAGCTGACATTAGCTGAACTCTGTTGTAGTATACGTTCTAAAACACATCTATTTCAAGCCTTTCGATGCTTCACTGCGGAGGACATTTATGTGAAAACGAGTGTTTGTTTTGCCTTACGGTTCATTACAGCTTGGTGGGGGTTGGTTCTGGAACTGAAGTCATGTCCTGCTTGTGGCAGTGTAGTCATTTCCACAGCGACAGACTAAATGTCACAAGCAGGGGATTATGACTTCAGCACCAAACTGGGCCAGACTCAGCCTCAGCTCTAAGTGAAATGTAAGGGACAAACATCCAGTTTTCATGTAGATGTCGGGTTAAAGAAAAGAACGGCTCCAATTTCCAACCTGTTTAGCATGTTTTGTAATGGAGTTCTGCTAGTGTGAACTGTTCCTTCTTTGCTGTTGACCTTCGCCTTTTTTTTTTTTTAAACTTATTCTTTATGCTCCTCTTTGGCACATGGTCAGCTCCTACTGTCTGGGCATCCCATTCCTCCAGCCCCCCTCCACACATCTCCATATCGGGCCACTATCTTGCTACCCCCACAGCTTACCCTCACTCCCAACTCCCCCACAAGGACCGGATCCAGTACGGGCGGTGCCCTCAGAGGTGGTGCAGTTAGTCGGACAGCCATCAAGCCACTTGACCTGGCTGCCACTTTGCTTGGTTTTCCAGCAGCGGTGGCGCATGCAATGCCAACAGTGGGTGTGTCACACGCGAGTCCACATGCAGCACGTCCATCGGCTGCTCCACCTCTGTGCCCCACTGTATAGGGCCAGGCATGCCAATACCCAGCCCCCGCTAGGTGTTAGGCAAGCGCTGGCCTCTGTTTCCCACCCTCCCCGGGAGAGGAAAGCTGTCCTCTAGATGCTCAATCCCTCTTCCATCCAGCCAGCCCCGGCCCGGCCTACCTGCTACCCAAGACACGGGTCACCAGCGTGGCACAAGGTAAAGCATCGCTTGCCTCAACCCTCACATGCGGGCAGCCCAGGACCTTAATCACCCTTAACGCTTCAAGCCAGTCATTAAAGGGGAGCAGGCAGCAATAAGAGCTCCACACCTAAGTGTAGGGCTGGTCCCAATTTAAACTTTGTGGATTTTTGAGGATTCTTCTTGGGTCTGAGAAGGGAGTGTGACCAAGGATACACTAGGTCCTGTGAAAGGACCACCTAAACTGTGTCAACTGTAAAGGGAAAAAGCATCCTCTGGAGAGAGGTCTGGTTGCAGGCCGTTGCCTAGCAACTCAGGAGCCCACACAGGCAAGGACTGTGGGATAGTGGTAGCATCTGCATATTCTCAGTGGCGGAGCGCGCTGGGGCACTTGCTAGTGCGAATAACTGACTGTTTTTAAGCCACTGAGTAACTTTTAATCTGCACTAAGTCCATCGCATGAGGTGGCAATGTATATTTTATACACACTACTGAATTTCGAGGCATTGGGCTTGAGAGGACCCAGAAGTGGCATCACTGCACCTCTGGTCCTCCTCCTCATAAAACAAACGCCCCAAGCGAGCGGGGAGCTGTTTGTGGATTCTTCCTGCGTCTGAGAAGGGAGTGTGACCAGGGATACACTAGGTCCTGTGAAAGGACCACCTAAACTGTGCCAACTGTAAAGGGAAAAAGCGTCCTCTGGACAGAGGTCTGGTTGCAGGCCGTTGCCTAGCAACTCGGGAGCCCACACAGGCAAGGATTGTGGGATAGCGGCAGCATCTGCATATTTCCGGGGGCGGAGCACACTGGGGCAATTGCTAGTGTGAATGACTGTTTTTAAGCCACTGAATAACTTTTAATCTGCACTAAGTCCACCGAATGAGGTGGCAATATATATTTTATACTACTACTGAATTTCGAGGCACTGGGCTTGCGAGGACCCAGCAGTGGCGTCACTGCATCTCCAGTTCTGTTCCTCATAAAACAAATGCCCAGTGCAGGCTTAGGCAGTCTTGCCAGTCACTGCGTGCAAGGCCACCCAGCGTGTCTCTGCGATGTGTCTGCTGCGTCCGCTAGGGGCGCCAGAGACCAGGACTGTAGAGTAACAGCAACCCTGAGCAACATAAAACATCATGGCTGAAGGTATTGTTTGTGCTGAAAACGTGTTGTGAGGTAAATAATTGACAAAATAAAAAACAGACCAGGTGAAGATGTCACAATGAAAGGGAAAAGAAAAACCTAAAGCAATGCACACAGTGTAAAATGCATATAGAAGGAGACAAAAGCAAGCAGTTTAACTGTGATAAGTGTTTGTTGGTAGAAACACTGCAGGAAGAAATCAAGCAGCTACTGAAAGAGTGGAGGTTCAAAAGGAGATGGAAGAGTTGGAAAATTTCCTAGACACTATGGCTGAAAATATAACCATGCAAGGACAGGATATAAAAACACAAGCCCACCAAGTTGTACACACTGGGAAACCAAGCCTGGAGTAAAGGAGGTGGAGGAGAAAGCTGGGACAAAAGTTAAAAATAAACAAACTAAATGTAAAAAAGGGACAACTGCACCAAAGTGAACCCCTAACACTGTGTAATAAATATGACACATTAAATAATTTAGCACATAACATGACATCAGGGACAGTCAACATTTTAAGTAGATCAAAGAATGTAATAGAAACAGCAGGAAAACCAACACATGAGCATGAGAAGGAGAAGGAACATATACTGCCAGAGTTGGACAAACCCGAAATTAAAATAAGCAGACAAATACAGGAGAATAGGGAAAATCACAGACAGAACCTAAACAATGACGTCAAAAACAAAGATATTCTCATAATTGGGGACTCAATAACAAGGGGAACAGATCAAACAGTTTGTAATGGGAGGAAAATGCATACAACAGTAAGCACACTTCCCGGAGTTAAACTATCGGACTTCGAGAGATTACTGGATGGACTGATGGAGAACACCCACAACCCTTTGGTCATATTACACGTAGGAGTAAACAACATAAGTAGAAGAGAGATGTCAACTATTCAGGACAATTACACCAGTATAATAAACAGAATCAAAGAGAATGGGGACAAAGTTATTGTCTCAGCTATACTACCAGGACATGGATCCAATGAACACAAAAACTCAGCCATAAACAGAATAAATAGCTGGTTATGCTCCTTTTGCAAATTAAAAAATATTGTTTTTTGTGGATAATTCTATTACGTTCCAAAATAAAGCAGCATTTAAACTGGATGGGTTGCATCTAAACAGAGCAGGAACTAGAATTTTGGGCAGGAAATTAAACAAGGTTATTAAGTTTCATTTAAACCGGAGAGAAGGGGGCAGGGATTACCAGAAATGACGGTGGGAAACACAAAGAACACTATGAGACATCCAGACAAAGGCTGGAACGGGGTGTTGCTAAATGCTAGGAGGCTGGTAAATAAATTTGAAGAATTCCAACATCTGCTAGACTCCCATGATACACATATTGCATTAGTAACAGAAACTTGGGGGGAGGGGAGAAACAGATCCATGGGACAAGAACCTAAAGAGCTACAACCTATTCTCTAGATCCAGATCCCTAAGAGGAGGATAGTCATATATATAAAAGATTCTCTAAAATGTGAACAAGTAGAAACAGAACCAAATGACACAGAGATGCTATGGGTTAAAATACCACCAAGAGCAATCTCTAAAGTAAACTTGGGATTAATTTATAGGCCACCCTCAATTTCACCAGCAGACGATGCCCTGTTATTAAATCATTTATCCAACTTGGACCCAGCAAAAAAAATTATACTGGCGGGTGATTTTAATCTGCCTGAAACAGACTGGCAGGGATTAAAGGGTACCACCAGATCAGATAAATATTACCTAGATACTCTGGACCAGATTGGAACGGAACAAAAGGTGAATACAGTGACCAGGGGAAGAAATATTCTGGATCTCATGCTGACCAATATGGGGGACAATGTGGGCAGTACTGTGGTTGATAGTCCACTGGGAAACTGCTACCACTGCACTGTATTTTTTAAAATAAAAGACGAACAAATTATTGGCAAAACAACAGGCTCAACATGTAAACTAAATTTTGGGAAGGCTGACTTCTCATCTCTCAAAGCAAACACGACTGAATGGAAATGGAAAGCTGTATTTGTAAATAAAACAGTGGACTAGATGTGGGACACCTTGACTGGAAAAATTAGGATGGTGGTGAATAAATATATACCAAGTAAACCCAAATACGGTAACGAGACATGTACCCCAGGGTGGGTTAATTCCAAAATAAAAAAACTGGCAAAGAAGAACAAAAAAACTATTTAAAATGATACACTAAGGGGATGATCCTGAGAGGAAAACAGTATATATAGAGAGTCGGTCAAAAAGTTACAAAAAAATAATTAAAAAAGCAAAAGCTGACTACGAGATACAATTGGCCTACAGGATAAAAGACAACTACAAAACCTTTTATGCTTATATTAATAATAAACAAAAAGGGCAACATAACATAGGTCCTTACACAAATAATCAGGGCAACACAGCCAATGCCAAGGAAATGGTAGATATGTAGAATAGTTATTTCTGTTCAGTGTTTAATAAGGATACCACGAGAAACAGGATAAAATAAACTCATTTCCCAGGCGAGTAATAATAGACCTAAAAGATGTACAGGAAAGACTACAGAATATCAACATAAATAAGTCACCAGGACCAGATGATATACATCCAAGAGTACTCAAGGAACTCGAGGAGTACTTAGCGCCACCACTGACTTACATATTTCAAAAATCTCTAGACCTAAGGGTGGTGGTGCAAGGGTGGAGGGAGGCCATGGTGGTACCCATACTAAAAAAAGGCCCCAAGAATAAGCCCGAAAATTTTAGACCAGTGAGTCTGACATCTGTTATGGGTAAACTTTTGGAAGGCATCCTGAAAGAACACATATTGACTCGTCTGGAAGCACACAATCTAACGGATCCAACTCAGCATGGTTTTACTAAGACCAGGTCGTGTCAGACAAACATGTTGGCATTTTATGAGAAGGCAAGCAGGGCCCTGGACAAGGGTGATGCGGTTGACGTGGCTTTTCTGGACTTCTCCAAAGCCTTTGATAAACTCCCCCATAAAGAATTAGTGAAAGTTCTAATCAAAACTAAAACAGAAGCAAATATAATAAATTGGGTGGAGGCATGGTTAGGAGAGAGGAGGCAGAGAGTTATGATAAATGGGGTGTTATCGGATTGGGAGAAGGTAACAAGTGGGGTCCCTCAGGGCTCCGTTCTGGGTCCCTGTCTATTAAATATATATGCATCTTCTCTCAAATGTGACTGCCCAAATATATGGCTGATGGAAGTTTGCAGATGACTGCAGAACTGGGGCTACTGTAAATAATATAGAAGATAGTGACAACTTACAGGGAGACCCTAAATGATATACATCAATGGACACTCAAGTATAAGCTAGAGCTGAATATGGGAAAGTGTACAATTATGCATATGGGGAAACAATCTGAAACGTATGTACAGTATGGGGAATAACAACTTGCCACAATCAACTGAGGAAAGTGATTTGGGAGTCAGGGTCACAAATGGTCTACAATTTAGCCAGCACTTTAACATCGTTGCTAAAAAGGCAACTCAAACCCTAAACTGTATCCTGCGACACATAGGGAGCAGGGACAGCAAAGTACTGCTCCCTTTATATCAGGCACTAGTAAGGCCTCATTTGGAATACTGTGTGCAAGTATGGTCACCACACAAAAAAAAGGGGACATTAAGAAACTAGAGACTATACAACAAAGGGCCACAAGAGCAAGACAGGTCTTGGGGAGGCCACATTTCCAGAGAGGCTGGATAGAGTGAACTTGTATACACTGCACTACAGAAGAATAATTAGGGGGGATATGTGCATGGTATATAGGGTCCTGCAGGATAAATCATTATGGGAGGACCTAGGACTAAAACAGAAGAAATATGTGTATGAGCCTAGGGGGCATCCGCTCCAGTTAACTATAGGCAAATGGAACCTTTTAAAGAGAAGGCACTGGTTCAGCCAGGGAGTGGTGCCACTGTGGAACAGCCTTCCGACGGAGTTGGTTACTAGTGGAACAATGGAGTTATTTAAACAAAGAGTATATGGTTTCTACCCTAGCAAATATAGATTGGATTGAAAAATGTGTGGCAAGCACAAAAGACGAAAGTCTACGCAACTTGTAATACCTATGAAACCTATGAAACATTTTTTTCATACTCAGTGTTTATTTACTGTAGTAGATTGTATCAGACTAATTATGCTTAGTTCTAATCTAGGCTGACATCTTCTGGAACTACAAATCTCAGACTCCCCGTAGCCGACATCAGAGCAGTAGGCAGCAGTGGGAGATTCAACAGCCTGCAGTGCATGTTAGAGTTTTTGTAATCTCCAATCAGATGTTTTCTGGCTCAGCTTTTCTCCAGAGGCCAAGTACAGTCCTCTGCAACTGCCCCACAGTCTCCAGACAACAGGAGTGGACTAAGTACAGTCCTCTGCAACTGTACATAGCCCCCAGAGGACAGGAGGAGTGGGCTACGTACAGTCCTCTGCAACCATACATAGTCCCCGGAGGACAGCAGGAGTGGGCAGGAGGACAGCGCAATCAGCAAACAAAAGATCAGAGCGTTTATAAACTCTAACATGTATTGCTGCAGGTTCTAGAATCTCCCACTGCTGTAGTCTTGCTCTGATACCAGCTGCAGGAATTCTGGGATTTGAAGTTACAGAAAATGTCAGCCTGGAAGTAAGTAAAATGAGTCTGTTGCAATCTACTATACTGCAGGGAATAGGATGTTAAAAAAAAGTTTTTGCACACGAAGTGCAAACTAGGACCACCAGCCCCACACTCGTGTGAGGGCTCTTACAGTGACTATCCCCCTTTAAGTAAGCAATAACCTACAACAAGGCATGTGTTTCTACAGAATCAGTACACGCCCCAGGTGAACTGAAAGGCACAAGGCTGTTGTTAATGGATAAAGGTTTTATTTTCCTGTAGTTAGGTTGTTGCTAGGTAGAATATGTGAGTTTCGTAACAAAGGCAGAGTGTCTTTGAAGGCAAGAAGTGCATTTATTTTAAACAAGCCAATACCTTGTTGTGGTTTTTTTGTGTTTAAAATGTGGAGAAGTGATTAATGAAAAAAAGGTTTCATTTTCAGTTAGTTAGGCTGTTACTAAATGGATTAGGGTAGGTTAGTTACAAACTGTGCCTATACCTGAGATTAACCCAATGGTCAGGCAATGTGCTGAGACCAATGAAGTTACTAGGATTCTGAAGCCCATTTTATAACTGCCAACAAGTAACTTTCCTTTTTGTACTTTCAGGGCATGCTATTAGCACTAGCCAAATGCTGGCAGATTTTGTATCAGGCCAGTAAAATATTCCTTCAAGTAGCCCTGCTGGCTTGTACTAGAGGAGACACCTTGTCACTAAGTATAGCAGTTGGGCCACTGGAATGACTGTCAGGCCAATGAATCTTCCCAGCTTATAGCCTGTTGGCTAGCAGCTGCAAATGTGGATTCTACATCGCTGCTCAAGTAAAACAGATCACTGGAGAAGACTCTGGGTGGTACTAAAGAGATTTTCTACATTTTATCAGTGTTATGTTTACAGAAAACATTTGCTGGAAGTCTGATAGAGCATTCTTGGTGGTACTTTATGTGCAGAGGACTGTTCCATTTCGCCAGCACTCTAAGTTTGAAACTGCAGACTGTGCAGTTCCTTTTTTCATAATGTGTAGTGAAATTGTTGAAAAAAAAAAAAATTTCGAAGTGTAAGCAACAAAAAATTAATTTGTACGTGAACAGTATTGCTTACATGCACGCAGTACTCAGAGATTGCTAAACTCACCTCAGTAAAAGCAAACACTGGATTCTGTGCATGCTACAACGATCTTAAAAGCATGTTACATATTCCATGTACGTCTAGCAATGTTTGCCTCAGCAGAAAACTGAAAAGATGGAAGCAATTTTATCGAGCAATACAGGCACGGAATATATACTGTCTCAGTCTAAATTCTGGGATCCCCCCATTTCTTTGTCTGAACCCTTTACACATATGCAATAAGACACACCAGGGTGTGTAATTAATGGGTCAACATTTGCACACCTCAAGTGTGTTAGGCATGAGGCGCTTGCCATAACTACAAATTCCTGAAGTGCCTTATTGCACTTACAATATAGATTCTACTTAAACGTGTTCTTAAAAAAATACATATTTTATGATTTTTAGTAAGAAAACATTGTTTTCTATGCGAAATAGGAGAAGATAAAACACAGTTTCAGTTTAGGTGTACTGATATTGTAGCCATACCTGATGCACAGGCTAAACAAAGTACAAGAGTGCAATTGCGGCCAAATAATCACCTTCTTGTACATGACTTTCAGCCAATCAGATGCAAAGAATGTTGTCACCCATGTTACAATTATCTTTAGAAAATGGATGGAAACTTTCCCGGCCTCTGACTGGCTGAGACCACTGGCAAGAGGAACATTTATGTGCCAGAGACCAGGAAATAACTAGTCCCAGTGCCAGCCCGTCATTGCACAGTAAATATCCTTGTACCCAAACAAGTTTCAAACTCTTTCAACCCACCTCTTCTCTTTTTTTTCACTTGCTTGGCAAGTTTTACCCACTGTAGCCCTGTTCGCCTCTCCGCATTAGAGAAAGTGATTTAATGAGTGAGCCACCCCTCCCCAAATCTCCGGTGCCATTAGTTTAAACATTTTTGTCAAAATAAGAACTACCTCTTTTTTCCTTTTGCAGAGTTCATGAGCCAGCTGCAGTGCTGCTGTCTGATCACGCCTGAAATGAATGCCGTGCCATTCTCTCTACAGCACTGAGCCTCTTTTTCCCCACTCACACCGTCACAACAAATCATTTTTTCTTTTAAAGAGCTAGTGTACCGCTTAAAACCAATATAAGATTTTAAAAGCAGTCAACCAATACTTATATCTGAGGTACTTTTTCATTTCCCTTTGCTTAATAAGAAGAATGTTTACCAGATGTTTGTAGGTGTGATGTGTGGACTAGTACGCTGCCTAGCAGCTGACATACCTAGCTCTATTCCCTCCCACTACATCATCAGCACTGTGACTCGACTGCGACATCACTGCTGCTTAGGAACAGCTACCAGGTTAGTCACCTGTGATGGCACAGTGAGATCACAATGTTGATGATGTAGTGGCCGGGGGCATAGAGATAGATACGTCAGCTGCCAGGTTAAGAGCTGTTCCACACGACCAGCACAATATTATCGCACAGAAGACTTTTTTTTGTTAAACTTTCTTTCTTGATATTTTTTTTTTTTATATAAAACAATCAACCACAAACAATACATCATAGCACATACAGCCTCCATATTTTATTTCCTCCTTAGACGGTAAAAGGAAACACTGTATTATATTAAGAGTACAATTTATATGAACTATATACATGGGTCCCTACCTACTACATACTATTTAAATTTATCTACACATCTATCATCTGCTTTCATTTCAAGGAAAGTTCATCACCCCTGTCTGCCACGTGCTTTAAGCTACCCAGGCATCATCCTGCATTGATAATCATTAATTCTGCAGCTGTTAATATATCCATAAAAGGTGACTATTGAGTCATGAATCTATCTACCTGATCCTGTAGCTGGTATGTTCTCTGCTCCAAGGCAAGAGCCCTCACAGATGGGGTGCACCACTGCGTGGCAGTGGGTGTCTCCCCGATACCCAGGTGTTCAGTATGGCCCATCTGGCCTGTACCAGCAGTATCCTGACCCATCTTTGATACAACGACCACTACTCAGCCTCCTCCTCTGCTACTCCAAATAGCAGGCTGAGGGGCAAGTTCAGTATCACCATGCCCAGCATGGCACTCAGCTGCTGCCCTATCATTTCCCAGTATCCTCTGAAGTGTGGACAGTCCCAAAAGTAATGGAAGTACGTGCCTCTGTGCTCCTTGCACCTTCCACATGTCTCTGACACCTCCTGGTGGAATCTGTGGGTTGTAACTGTGGGGCAATAAAGTCTATGCACAAATTTGTAAGTGCTTTCCTTATATTTATTGCAACATAATAAACCTGTGTGTGATTCCAATATGAGGCCCCAGTTCCCCTCCGAGATACTAACACCCATATCTCTTTCCTATAGGTTATGTGTCTTGTCCGTTACACCTCTCATATTCTGTCTTAGGAGATGTACACCATTCCCCAGCGTCCCTCTGGGATCCTTCCTAGCTCTACAGGTGATCCCCTCCACCTGCTCCAGCGGTGTATTCCCCATGCTCTGCCTCCGTATCTCTGCAGAAGTTTCTGACCTGGAAGAACCTGAACAGATGGCTGCCCGGAACTCCCACCCTCTCCCCGATCTCCTGGAAGGAGGCCATGTCTCCTCTATTATACATATCTCCAATACAATGCACCCCTTTTCTTTCCCACTCCAGGAAGGCTGGATCTTCTATACTTGGCCTAAAAAAGGGATTTCTAGCAATGGGCAACAGCAAGGTTTCCTGCTCTTTGCTCCCCAGCGCTCCCTTTATATTCGCCAAGCTGTCAAGCACCCAAGTAACCAACGGGTTTGGGTACCCCAGGGAGGTGTACACCTTCTGGCCTCCTCTAGTCAGATAGGCAGTCAATCTGCCACTTGCCACCACCTCCTCCAAATCCAGCCAACTGGCAGTGCCTGTCCCAGCCACCCAATCCTTTATGATGCGTGTCTGTGCTGCCAGGAAGTACTGTTTCAGATCTGGGAAGTTCAGGGCCCCCCCCCCCATTATTCACCTTCAGCCTCCCCAATGTGACACGCACCCTCTTCCCTTGCCACAGGAACTCCGTGAATCCCTTCTCCATTTTTTTTATTTCTTTTCTGTTAAGACCTATAGTTAGCATCTGGAGCAAGTAAAGGATCCTGGGCAATATATTCATCTTGATTAAGTTTATGCGCCCTATCCAAGACAGGGGCAAAGCTCTCCATCTCCTTAATTCCTCTGTCAGGGTCTTGATCATGAATGTGTAATTTAGCTGATATAAATCCGCTATCCTTTTTCCTATGGTCAGGCCGAGATACTTAGAAGAAGTTGACACCATCCGCAATCCCCATCCACTCCCTCCTGGTCCCATCCCTCCGTTACCCATGCACACAGCCTCCGACTTGTCTAAGTTAATCCTATAGCCCGAGAACCCAGCAAAGCTTGAGATAAGTCTCAAAAGGGGTGGTACCGATTCCTCTGGGTTCCTCAAGTACAGGATCATGTCATCCACGTAAAGTGACAATTTATGCTGAGCTTCTCCCCTTTACTCCCCTGATACTAGGTTGCTGTCTAATTGCAATGGCCAGTGGCTCTATTGTCAGGGTGAACAAGAGGTGTGACAGCAGGCATCCCTGTCGCGTACCTCTGTATAGGGGAAATCTTTCGGTTTGCGCTCCCATCAATCAATACTGAAGCCTGGGGGGAGGTGTATAGAGCCCTCACCATTCCCGCAAATTCCTTCCCCAAGCCAATTCTATTCAGTACCTCCAATAGGTACCACCATTCGATACGATCAAATGGTTTCTCAGCATCTAGAGATATAATCGCCTGAGTCCTGGCAGCCGTGAGGAGCACTGTATCACATTAAGCACCTTTCTCATACTGTGGTACGAATGTCGCCCCAAGATAAAAAACAGTCTGGTCCGGGTGAATCAAGGTCGGGAGAAGTCCATCCAACCGGGATACCAGGGCCTTGGTGTAGATTTTTGCATTAGCATTTAAGAGTGATATAGGCCTATGTGATGCACAGCTCTGCAGGTCCCGCCCAGGCTTCAGTATGACGCATATAGTCGCCTCACCCATTGTGGGAGGCAAGGGTTTTCCTTCTCTGGCCTCTTTAAACAGTCCCAAAAGATGATCTACCACCTCTTGACCAGCTACCTTATAAAATTCAGCAGGCAACCCATCAGGGCCACTAGCCTTGCCTGATTTCAGATTACTAATGGCTCTACAAATTTCTTCCTTGGAGATCTCCTTGCTTAGCATTTCCTTTAGTGGTTCCAAAATGCGTGGTACCTCGAGCCCGTCTAGAAACTCTTTCGCCCTATCTATCGTGCCATCACAGTCTGCCCAGTACAAGGTCCGGTAGAATTGGCTGAAGCAACTTCTGATGATTTGAGGGTCCCTACGTAGAGTCCCTTGGGGATCCCTGATCTCATTTATTCTCGTACACCCTCTCCTTCCCTTGATCAGGTTCACCAGCAATGGCCTTGGCTTGTTGCCCCACTCACAGAACTTATGCTTCCAGAAGAAGAACCATGCACATGCTTCTTCCGTCAGCAGACTGTTAAAGGCTTCTCTGCTAGCTGCCAGTTTAGGCAAAGCGCCTCCCTGCCCCCCCGGCCACCCTGCGCTCAAAGTTCCTCACTTGCAGCCGTAACTCGTCCTGCTTCTTCAGCTTCTCTTTTTTGTACCATGTCACATATCCTATGATGGCCCCTCTGAGCTATGCCTTCCCTGTGTCCCAGAACACCTGCATAGATGGTGCCGTATCCCTATTAAGTAAAATATACAGAGCCATCTTATCCCGAAGGAAGGTTTTAAACTCCTGGGAGCCAAGTAGGTAGGAGGGGAAGTGCCATGAAGTGCCCGTGTCTGCTGAGTGCCCATCTCAAGGGCAGCAATCACCACTGCATGGTCGGAAATGCAAATGGGTCCGTGTTTGACGACCACCAGTGTAGAATACCACCCCATATATATATATATATATACACACACACATGGTCCAATCTGGACCATGTCTTATGTGGGTTGGAGAAAAAAGTGCATTCCCTCTCTTTGGGATCTGCCGCTCTCCATGCATCCAGCATGTCCAAGTCCACCAGGCCCTCCTTCCATTTCCTCATACACCCTCCCCCTCGCCCTTTCCCTTCCGAATGATCCACATATACATCCGGGGTGCAATTAAAGTCTCCCTCCTCACCAGCCCCTTGAACTACTTCTTGATCAGCAGGTCCAAGATGCTGCGGTAAAAGGCCGGGTCAAAAACAGCAGGCGCACAGATGCTCCCAAAAGTGATGGGCACTTCATATAACATCCCCTCCACAAAAATATATCTTCCCTCATTCCCATCCTGCACGATTCTAGAAACCTTAAAGGGGAGCCTCTTATGTAGCAATACAGCCACTCCCCTCTTGTGGGAGGAGAAAAAAAGCCACATAGCAGGCTCCCACCCAGTCGCGTACCAACTTCTGGTGTTCTGTCAATGTCAAGTGCCTTTCTTGAAGCAGTGCTACGTGAGTACCCGCTCTTCTCAAGGCGGTCAGAACAGAGGTTCTCTTGACCGGGAAGGAAAAGCCTCTCACATTCCATGACACAATATTCACCCTCTCTTTGTTAGCCATTATTAGAATAGCCCCCCTTAGCGATTTCTCTTCCTCACAGGCGCCACCCCCTCCATTCAGAACCCCCGATTCCCTCCATGCGCATTTTGTAGTAAGCTTCGGACCCCTGGTTGTAACAATAACACGTAAACTAAACATGAACTTTATAACCATATACAACTGAAACTCTTGAACTATATACATTCGCTTCTCTCTCATCCCCCATTCTTCCATTCACGTACAGCATTCCAAAACAGAATAGGTATGCTCCACCTTGCAAGAAAAAAAGTTTTATATTATTTGTTGAAGGTTTGGTTTAATTTAACCAATCTCTGCTCCCCCCTCCCCCCCAGTCCATCTCATTCCAGATTCTCTTTTCCAGTAATCCCTCATTTTTAGTCTTCCCGTCAACTCACATGAGTCTGCCCCATGGCAGCCTATCCTACCAGCAGTGATTGAACACGTTACCCCCCATGAAGATAACTTCCCTTGGCCAGATCCTCCCACTCTCTCCATTCCTATACCAACATGCATTTAACATTTAGGATTTACCCCCCAACCCCGTTCCTTTTCCCTGCCCTTATACCCGTTAGACAGCATATACCCCTGAGATACAGAACAGCCACATGGCAGGCCTCGCTAGTCAAATCCAACGCGCAGGCCCACCACACGCTGCTACTCACAAGTCTGGGATTCCACAGAAATCGAAAATCACTTGGCGGGTGGCTGTCCTCCGCGCCAGCTGCAACACTGTCGTGCGCGCCTCCACGTATACAGCCCCTCCTTCGCTTTAGGCCCCGTGAAGGCCGCAACGTTATGGAGCAGAATTCTAAGACATTCTTCCCTTCTTTTCCTTCTGGGAGGCCCTGAGGTGCAAATTAGAGCACCTGTGGTAATTTTCCTGATAATCCAGGGCCTCCCGAAGCTCCAGAACCTCCTTTTATAGCCCCCCCAACACACTTGGGGAGAGGGGCCAGCAAGTCCTCTGCAGCAGAGATATGGCCCTCTGCCTCTATTCGCTCTTGCTGCTTAGCGAGATGGGCATCGATTGCCGCCAGCCTCCTGTCAATTTTTTCTTCCACCCTGTTGAGCAGCGGGGTGAGAACGTCTACTAGCTGCTCTCTCAACTCTCGGCTGATGGCAGTCATCTCTGAGGCCGAGACTGATATAGGCCCCGACGCACTGGTTTGTGGCGCCACTGTCTGCCTCTTAGGGCTTTTGGCCCCCCCCGAGCGCTGCGATTTCCCGCCTGCCATAGTAATATATTCGTCCATCGCACCGGTGCACAGTCGCCTACATACTCTTATTCTCTTTTCCCGTCTGGATTACCGCAGATTACACGTTTTTGATGGACCGGAACTTGTCAGAGTCATGTCTCTACACCATTAAGCGGTCACGTGACCTCCCCAAAAGACTTTTTAATGAGCAAAAGGAAAAATAAAAATATCTCAGAAATAACAAGTTACAACTAACGACTTAAATGTTGTATTATTTTCCTGACTGCCAATTTTGGCTCCACTAGCTCTTTTTGGAACAAAAAACGTCTCTAGCACTATTGTCACTGAAGCACTTTCACCTGTCACTCTCTCAACCACTTGAGAGAAAGAAATGAGTTGGAAACCAGGACTGACACTGTAACTCTGCAATGTACATAAAAATGATTTCACAAGCAGCAGCATTCTCTGCAGGCAATTCGACCAGTACAGAGATTATTTTACAGAAACTGCTGTTTGTATTAATTTTTTTTATTAATGTTATCTTTTTCCTTCTGAAAGCATTACTAAAAAAAAATAATAATAAAAAATGAACCGCCATTTTCTAACTGCAATAATACTATCCAGACTGGGCAATATAGGCTATACCGGGCCTTCCAGAGGCTATAAAGCCTTCCGTCTGCAGTGCTGGGCTTCATTACACCCCTGGGCTCTCTGATATAGCCCAATAATTTAAACTACCAGAGAAACTGTGCTTTAAAAAGTTTAGTTTTACCAATACTAACCTAGTACCTACCTAAAAAGCTAGCTGATGACTGCTGCTATCTACACCTGTCAGATTTCCAATGAACTGAAGTGCCTTGCAAACTAGCTGTCTGTCAAATATGGAGGTAGCAGACTGTGCTTTGCAATCTAGCTGCCTGCTCAACAAAAAGGCATATTACATTCACAGGTTTCATAGAGTTGCACAAGCATTGTAGACAATAATGCCCTTTGACTACTCGCCCTTTTCTCAAAGAGTATATCCCAGTATAGAGTTCTTGATCCTGTATTCATCCAATCCAAGCTTAAAAGTCTCCACAGTTGTACAGCCTATGACTTTGATAGGTAAACTGTTCCAGAGGGACACCACTCTGTGTGAAAAGCACATTGCCTTCCTCTTAGTATGATTTAA
Organism: Neoceratodus forsteri; assembly: GCA_016271365.2. Lineage (NCBI taxonomy): Eukaryota > Metazoa > Chordata > Ceratodontiformes > Ceratodontidae > Neoceratodus > Neoceratodus forsteri. The sequence goes on along the minus strand of CM028132.1, from coordinate 367,403,256 downwards.
TTTCCCTTTAAGTTGTAGTTCATGCCCTCTAATACCTCTATTCATGTCTCTCATCTAGACCCCCAGACAATCCCACAACTTCCCATCATTAAATGCCTTGAACACCAGGCACACATCAACTCTTAATCTCAGATACTCCAGTATATAGGGACCAGGACTGTGCAACCTCTCTTCATACTGCTGTCCTCATAGATTTCCGACCACGCTTGTTGCCCTGCGCTGCACTCCCTCCATTAACCTAACCTCTCCCCTTTTATAAGGTGCCCACAATTGGATGCAATACTCCAAATGTGGCCTGACAAGTGAGCCATACAGGAGCATAATGACCTTTCTACCCCTGCTCATGATGTGCCTTCATATACACACCAAGATGCTGTTTGCCTTTTTTGTGACTGCAAGGCATTGTTTTTTTGAGGTAAGATCATTTGATATTACTACTCCCAGATCCCTCTCCTCGGTCACGACTCTGAGTTTATGTCTGTCCAAAAAAATATGATGCACACCTATTTTTCCCTACGTGCATTGCAGTGCATTTTTCAAGGTTAAAGGTTAGATTGTGTTTGTCTGCCCAGCTTTCCAATCTATTTCATTCCGCAATTTCTTTTCATCCTCCGTGGTATCCACCACTGTTCCAATTTTACTATCATCTGCAAATTTTACCATCCAAACATCCTCACATTTCATTGATGCTAAATAGGTATTAAAAAGAACCGGTCCCAGTACCGATCCCTTCGGCTCCCCACTATTAACCAGTGTCCACCCAAAGGACATTATTGTATTGTTACGTGTTTCTTTCTATTGGTCAACCAAGACTTTTACCTATTCTATTATTAATAAACCATTCAGTCCAATTTTTTGTAATGAGAGAATAATACCATCATGTGGGACCTTATCAAAGGCTCTACTATAATCAAAGAATACCACATCAACAGCCTTTTTACCTTTCTGTGTCCTTGCAAATGGCTCCTAGAAGGTTAATAAATTTGTCAGGCATGACTCCCCCCCCCCATAAAGTCATCCTGTAGAGTGTCCCTTGGATCTGTTATTTCCAGGAATTTATCAATGTCATCCTTTATAATCCCATCATTTTGCCCAGGATCGATGTCAAGCTGACTGGTCTATAATTCTTGGACAGTTTCCTATCCCTTTTTTTATATATAGGAATCACTCTAGATTCCCTCTGCGAATGTACTGTCTGCCCACTATTTACTGATTTCTGAACAATTTCTGTCACTGGGCCTGCCAATTCCCTTGCCAATTCCTTCAAAATTCTTGGGTGTAATGAATCTGACCCCATAGCTTTGTTAGGATTTCATTTTGTAAGCCTCATGTACACGTCATTACTAGGTATTTTAATAGTTGATGTATTAGATGCGGGCATTACAGAAATGCCAGAAGTGGTCCCTCTATTGAAAACACCACTAAAGTATGTGTTTACTTTTTCTGCCATATTCCTTTCAACAGTTATTATTTGTCCTTTCCTATTCACTAGGGGTCCCACTTGTGTACTACCTCCACGTTTGTAGTTAATGTGACTACAGAAGGCTTTATAGTGGTCTTTAACCTGAGTTACCAGTTTAAACTCAGGGTTCTTTTCTTCCTTCCTAATTTCCCTTTTACACTCCCTAGTGTGCTTTTTATAATCGTCCCACGCTGCCTGATTTTGTAGCTTCTTTGCTTTCCTGTATGCCCTCCTCCTGATTTTATGTTTGATTGTTTTACTCATCCACCCTGGAATTCTCCTTTATTATATTTTACTTTAACTGGTATGTATTACTCTATTAATTGCTCTAATTTTCTTTCCAAAGTTTCCCACATTTCATCTAAATTTTTATCTTTAAATTCGTGTTACCAGTCCCATATACCCAGAATTGATCTCATTTCTTCATAACTTGCTTTATTGTAACATCTGATTTTAATATGTCCATTGACCCTTCCATCTTCCAGCATCACCTCGCACTGTACTACCTCATGGTCGCTTCCACATAGTGATCCCACCAGTCTACAGTTAGTTACCTTGTCCCCCAAGTCACTCAATACAACATCCAATATATTATTTTCTCTTGTATTAAATGTTTTATGCTGTTCCAAATTGAGGCAATTAATAACCTCAATAAAATCTTTTTCAACAAGCGATTTGCCCTCCACAGTGTCCTAAGCAATCCCTGGCATATTCAGATCCCCAAGTATTAATATCCTGTCATCTGGATCCAAGCTAGCTATTTTTATTGAGTTGCATACTACTTGCTGGAGGTCTGTGGATGATACCGATAATAGTTTTCCTTCCCTTAGTTGGTATATCTTTTAGCCAAACCTGCTCCAGCTCAAGATCATTCTTAGTATCCATCTCTATATTTTCCACTTTTAAGTCATCTGAGGCATATAGAGCTACTCCCCCCACCACCACCACTTCTTTGTTTACTATACAAAGTATAGCCAGAAATATCCCTGTTCCATCCATCACCATCTTTCCATCATGTCTTGGTCACTGCATATAGATGGATATCCTCTTTTATCATAATATGTTCCTGTTTATTTATATCACAAATCAAAAACCATTTTTCAATGAGGCTAACACACTTACAGGCCAGGCCATACAGGGGGTAATGCACACCCAGACACTGAATGCCTCCCGTCTTAACACAAGTAATGTGCATTCAGCCCCTGGATCATGCATCATCCCACTGCATTGCCCAGGCTGTTATTTGGGGTCTATCCAATTCTGCTTCCTCAATGGTCAAAACCCTGTCTCATGGAACTTCATTAACATATCATAATCATGACCAGGGTTCAATCTTAACATTGTTTAACTGGTCTGGGACATAAAATTGCCTTGAGCCGGTGTAAATTACCCTTTACTTTTCCAGTCTAGCCAACGCGATTAAGGCCATGATCTGGACCACAACTTTAGATCCAATCTACGTGTTCTGTATGAAGCGCAGTTTTCGGCACAGAACTCCTAGAAAAATCAAGACGTGCGGCCATACAGTAAGTAAGATGGGCACCAGTAGAAACAGATAAAAGGTGTCAGGATTTACACTCCTCTACAGTCTTCTCATTTCATCCCTCATCAAGAATGGAGAATTTCATTGACTTGCCACGATCTGGTATAGCTCCACTGATAAGAGTCCGCACTGATCCTGTGCAAGTGCATCATTTCTGGAGAGAAATCACTTGCTGAGCTGCAAAGAGGGGCTCATCAAACAATATGACGTGAGCACCAAAGCAAGACAAAAAAGGAACCAGCACTCTCAAAAGCAAAAAGCTTATTTGCTAAGTTAATCGCATGTGCCTCATTAGTGACTAACTTAACAAATAAACTTTTTGTACTTGACAGTGCTGGTACCAGTTTTTTCTTATTCTGATGCTCTGCTTTTACAGAGCATGACATTAAAAAGGAACACCTTTTCTCTTGTAAAGATGACAGGAGCAGAATCTAGCTGCAAACTGAGTGCAAGAAGGTTTGAGTTTTTCTTATTTACACGGAGGAGAAGAGAGATCCCCCCCCCCTTTTTTTGTTTTAAAGTTGCAAATATTTGTATGGGTGGCCAAGCAAATTGGGCAGAGATGGGCAATGAGGGACACAGTACGAAACAAAGAGCTGAATGCATTATTTCCAGTGTCATGCTTAGCCAGATTTAAACTGTTTAGGAGTCAGGCTCTCAAACAAGGATGGCTATGAGATTGGTGCTGAAACTGTCTGTAAGATAAACCAAGGCAAATGGCTCCCTGCATAATACCACTACAACCTTTGTGTAGCTGGTCTACAAAAAAAAGAAAGTAGAACTGCAGCACACAAGGACTAAATGTAAAGTTCTCAGGATAATTTATTTAGAAGACAAAAGTACTAGTAGTGCCGTACAGAAAGTCTTATCACCTGAACACAGTAGCACAGATAACAGCAGGGGTAGTGGTGTGTCCAGTTCAAACCCTCCTGCTGTTACCAGTCTTACTGCATTCAGATGATATGACTTTCTGTGCAGCACTACTGGCACTTTTGTCTTCTAAATGAGGCACTGTTCACACTACCACCCGAAAATCCGTAATGTTTCCAAAATGGTTCAAACAGGTAACAGTGCACCTACATTACTTGTGAACTATTTTGGAAACCATTATAGTCCGTCCACACACCAGGCGAAGTGTGACCGTGACGGTCAGCTCGCTATCCCACAATGCAGTTCGTGCTGCACTGAGGGCAATGCTGGAGCTACACACTCACGCGTCCACACTGCCACCGTAACATTACAGCAGCGAATCCATTTTCATAACATTGTTGAAACCGCCTCATAAGTGGTTTCTGTAATGGTTCAGGAAACGCCTGCTATAGTGTTACCAGTGTGGACGCGAGCCATTTTATTAATGGTTTGAGCCCACTTTAGTCCTCTGTAACGTTACTGAGGCAGTAGTGTGGACAAGACCCAAATTATCCTAAGCACTTTACATTTGGTCGTCGGTGTCTTCCGTACTGCAGTTCTGCTTTCTTTTTCTATGTTTCAGGTTCTACTCAACTCTGCAGGCACCTTTGATCCAGTGTGTGAGCTCTCCCTGTCTGCTACTACTCCTCTCTTTATGGGGCGGGAAGCATGGCTGGTTTTCAATACCTACTTTAGGCAATATTTAGTTTTATATGAGATAAAAGTGTCTCTGCTTTTATGGTACAACCATCAAGCACCCTTCACAATGAAGAGCATTAGCAGGTTCACATAAGCTTGCACTTAAGAGAGTGCTCACCAGGGTGGGACAAACAGGGTAGCCAGGTGGCCAATGGCTACTTAAAAAAATTAGTTTGGCTATCAGATTTTGAAAGTTATTGGCCAACTTGGCTACTTGCCTACAAAGTGATTTCTGAGCCTTTAAAAAGAATGTTCATGGCCAGCCCAGTGGAGTGGAGGGCTCAGGCATCATCCCTTACCCCCTGCCACACCAGCGACCAGTGTTCGCAGTGTTCACGGGTCAATAGAGGTTGGCCAGGGAGGGAGAGGACCGAGCGTCCAGCTCTCCTCTCCTGGGGAGAGGTGGGACTGGAGATTGGCGCATGCCTGACCCCTAGCAGTAGCTGGAGGCTGGCACACCAATTCCACAAACGGGGGTAGAGATGAAGCAGACGTCCGACGTGCCGTGTGCGGAAGCGCACGTGGCTCGGCCATTGGCGTCATTGCACACTACGTCCCACACTCAGGGTCGGGGAGAAAACTGGAGGAAGAAACATACTACGGACCAGTGGAATGATGCCGGCCCTCTGCAGGCGCCGCACCCAGCCAGCTGGCACCTCAAGCCAAGAGGTGAGTACCAGTGGATGCTGAGGTGACAGGGCTGGGGCAGGAGGAAGGGGGCTGGTCTACGGAGAGGAGAGAAAGAAATAAACAAAACAAAAGAAAAAAAAAAGAATGTCCACTATAAATATTGGTTTGGCTATCAGATTTTGAAAGCTAGTGGCCAAGCTGACCACCAGCTCACAAACTGATTTGCCCCACCCTGGTGCTCACTACTGTCATGGTCAGACATGCGTTTTACTTTAATCCGACTATTTCTGCTTACTACCCTACCCCTAACACTGACCTCCACTTTAACCTTGGGTCAGTGTAAATTGGGTACCACTTTCCTGGCTTGTCCGGTGCAAAACAATAACGTGTGAACCCTGCACTACCTAGGAGTGCATTAATCAAACTACAACTGTGATGGGCATCCATCCTCACTATAATGTCTTTTGCATATGTTTTCACTGGCACCAATGGGACCTTTACCAAGGAGCCGGCTTAACAAGCTGTTCTTCCTGGCCTAACACCCGAATACTACCTTCTTGCACACCTGCCTGGGTACAGCTCACCTGTACTGAGGCTGCGCAACACTGTCCAATTAATTTAATCCTCTGGTCATACCAGACTGCTCTGGGTAGACGGGTCTTCAGAAGGGGGTTGCCAATGCATTGAAACTCAGCACATGAACACACATAGGTATGCATACCCACACACACTATTCTAGGAAAATAATGTTTACAGAAGTCAGTCCAGTACATGCAGAACTGTTTTCAAGGTTGTACCATCCAGTTGTTATTAGCACAGGTTGTAGTCAGAGTCTGATGTCTGTTTCAGGCTGAATGTGTTCTGTTCTGCCCATTTCTTTTTTTTTTTTTTTTAACTTCGCATAAAGGTATCAATAACCCGTTTTTTCTGAAGTACACAGATTCTCCCTGAGGGTTTGCTTATTCTCCCAAATAGCCACTGGACTCTAGCTGACTTTAAATGGCCATTCTCTCTCTAGAGTCCTTATGTCTTCCCTACTGTTCAGGCTTCATAGCCAGAACTCTGACAAAAAAAAAAAAAAAGATACTTCGGCTTGGTAATGTACTAAACCTTGGATTCCCATGTCTGTTACAAGAAACCAAAAAAAACCCAAAACAATCAGCATAGGCCCAATGGCGTGGAGGGCTGAAGCCTTGAACACCTTACCTCCTGCCACGCCGGCAAGTCATTCGGGGTGGGAGAGGCTTGAACAACCCAGGGATTGCTCTCCTTTACCTGGGAGGGGTAGCCAGCCATCTCAGCTTATGACTACCAACAGGTGGAGGCCCGGTAGTAGTGCAGGCCATGAGTGGCTCGAAGGGGAGGGCCGCAATTCTGCAAGGCATGCGTGCCACCACATGCATGTCCTGACGTGTCGCCGTGACAGTGGGCGGGAGAACAAGGAAAACTGGGGAAGGTGGGCTTCATGAAGCCCTGCCCACACACCCGCCACTGCCCAAATGCCGGGGTAATCTGGACTGTGCACTAGGGTGAGGGGGGAGCCATCCCCTCCTGGCTCTGCCATGGGGGGGGGTACCATAGGGGACTCAGCTCTGGTAGGTTGGGAGGCGTGCGCCAGTCACTGGGAAAGGGGACAGGGCTAAGAGCCTGCCTAACTCCCAGGGAGGAAAAAAAAAACATATGGAAAAAAATCAACACCACAAAAAACAATGATCTAAGCTAGGTTCTAAGTTTTCTTGCACAGCACATGAGCAGCTACAATAATGCTAGTGGGACGGCATGTCACATATAATCTTTCACACCTAGGGATATCATAATGTTACACAACCACGTGACAAAAAAATACCACAAAAACACACTCACAGAACCGATGACGCAAATGAAAGAACCAGAAGAAAAAAATTACAGTAGTAATGTTTCTTCTCAAGACATCCATCAGTATATTCACAAGCTGCAATCAGTCCACAGGATTAAGCTGCACTGGAGATAGAACTTATGCTAATTATAGAATTTAGAATTAGAATCAAGTTCAAACTGTGCACGGTCATCACCCTCCCCCAACTGCCTAAGTTCAGATTTGTTTCTTAAGTTAGGGAGCACTGCCACCACTAAAAATTTTAAAACTACGTACTCGCCATAATTCTTGATCGTCTAAGAATATCTTCACAATTAATTCACACTAGATCCAGAGGCTCTAGGACCAAGCAGGAGCCAGAACTTTTCAGAGGACTGCCAACGGCACGAGTCACCGCACAAGGCCACTTGTTTATTACTGTATCAGTCCCAAACCGTACCTTTTTTACCGAGAAGGTGAGCAGCGTAACCTAACAGGGACGTATGCACTTAACCTAAGGGCATAAGACAGCCCTGGTGGCCTGTGTAAGAAGGGCTAACAAGTCCAGTAACACAGTCTCTTCACAGCCCCCACTGAAGTGAGGCTGGAGGATGTTGGGCAGGCATGTGAATCAATGATGAAGATATTCTTAGAAGATCAAGAATTACAGTGAGTAAATAATTTAATATCGTCTAAGAATCAGTCTTTACCATTGATTGCTGCTAGTGGGTCAGTGTACCAATCTCAAAAAAATCTCAGAAAAAGTCCCCTGGACCAAGGCAAACTGGAGCTGAGGGCTCACTCAGGATAGTTATCCATTCAGGATTGTCTTGCCAAAGGTGGCAAGCAGCCTGGCATGGACATCCAGGGCATTGTGCTTAATAAAAGTGTGTACTGTGTTCCAAGTCGCAGCTCTGCAAATTTCTCCAATAAGCACAGAGCGCATTTCTGCCAGGGAAGCAGCAACCACTCTGGTGGAATGGGTATGTATAATTTAACCTCAGCCACAGCACAGCAGTGGCAAAGGCAATTCACAAACCAAGCAGAAATGCACTTAACTCGCAGGCTCTCCTATTTGATTAGGATCAAAGAAGACAAAGAGCTGTTTGGATTGTCTGCAGTCATTGGCTCTGTCTAGATAAAACCTAAGGAGACCCTCTTAATATCTAGTGAGTGGAAAGTCCCTTCTCCCTCATTCTGGAAGTTGGCAAAGTAGGCAGGCAGGACTAGGGCCTATTTAAGGGAAAAAGGAAATTGTTTAACCAGAAAAGGCACACTAAGCCGGAGCTTGTTTCCAGGTGCGACCTGGGAGCACAAGGAAGTTAGAATGACTTGCTCAGGGTCACACGGTATGCAAGTGAGAGCGGATGGGATTCAAACCCAGGTCTCCAGGTTTGTAGCTCAGTGCCCTTAACCACTACACTATACTGCCTCCTACTATGATGGAACTCCGATGCCACTTTTGGTAGAAACTTGGGGTGTGTACACAGAACTACCCTGTCCTTATGGAAAACAGTATTTATTTATTTTATTTATTTATTGAAATTGTTTCACCAGGAAAGGCACACTGAGCAAAAAGATGCTCGTCTCACAGTGCGACTTGGGGGGAAGGGTTACAGTGGAGGAAGATCATATACAGACAAAAAAATATATTTGCGCAATACAGATGATGGAGGATCTGTGAACAAAGCATGGATTTCAGATCCTCTGCCAGCAGAGGTGATAGCCACCAAAAATGCTGCCTTCCAATTAAATAACATCAAGTCATCCACCACAAATGGCTCAAAAAGCTTGCTAGTGAGCATATACAACATAAAACTGATGCCCCAGACAGCTACCGACTTCCTGATGGGAAGCCTTGTGTGCAAGATGCACCTGAGGAACCTCTTGAAAAGTGACAATTGTGTCAGGTAGAGGGTACCAACAGGTTTATGGTATGCTGAAAACAGCACATAGGTGGACCTTTACTGTGGAATACTGCAAGCCAGCATCAGAAAGGTCCATTAAGTACTCCAGAACCTTGTTAGAGGGACACCCGAAGGGATCCATGTGGATTTTAGAGCACCAGATGGAAAATCTTTTCCATTTGGCTGTGTATGTCTCCTGCTGGAAGGCTTACGCGCTGCCAAAATTATTTCAGAGAACCTCTGAGATACCTTGTACCTGTTCACTTCTATCTCTTCAGGAGCCAGCCCTGAAGAAGAATGGAGTGTAAGGTGGGATGAATCCGCTGACCCTGTATCAACACTCTCATTTCCTTCTGCAGAGACGGTAGGAGTGCATTCCTCCTTGGCTGTTGACATCGTACATGAAAGACTTCTTATTTGTCTGAAGGAGGACCGTTTTGTGGCTGACTGTGTCCACTGGGACATCCAGACCATACACACCTGCTTGCATCTCCAACACATTTATGTGGAGAGGAGTATCCGACAGGTCCCATACACCTTGTATCTGAAAGCCCTGGCAGTGGGCTCCCCACCTCAGAAGGGAGGCATCTATGGTAAGAACCACTTCTGGCTCTGGTGGGGAGAAGAGGAAGCCCCAGAGATTTTCCACCACTGACCACCATGTCGGGGACCTTACCATAGGTTTGGTCACCTAAATGAGGTGTGTCTGCAGGTGTGATGTGACCACTGTGAACTGAGCATCCACTGAGCTGTCCTCATGTGCAGGTGTGCCAGGGGCGCTGTTAAAACTGAAGAGGCTATAGAACCCAGCACGTGTTGCATGGAGTGGGCTTGAGCAGTCTTGTGCTCCATGAAATAGAATACCATCTGCAGAACTGCTCAAAGTCTGCTCTCTAGAAGAAAAGCCCAGGCTCAGGTTGTATCTAGAGGAGCTCCTATGAACAGCAGTTATTGGGACGGTTCAAGCTGAGACTTGTCGAGGTTCAGCACGACTCCCGGGGAAGTTAGGAACTGAGCGGCAGTGGCTACAGCCTGTTCCGTCTCCTGTCTGGACACTACAGGCTTGAAATTAGCCAGTTGTCCAAGTACAGGAAGACTCTAAGAGTCCCAGTTTTCTCAGGTGAGCTTCAAGAACTGCGAAGCACTTTTCAAGGACTTGTCACAAAAGGAAAGCCAAAAGGGCAGGACTCTGAACTGGCAATGCTGTCCAAGTATAACAAAGTGGTGTGATGGCTGGGGTGGGCCAGTATATGCTGGTATGCATCCTGCATATCCAGGGATGCTAGTCAGTGCTGAGATTTCTAGTCAGTGCTGAGACTTCAGGTAGAGTAGCAGGGAGCCAGAGATATCATTCTGAATTTTTCTCCATCCACAGATTTGTTCAGATTTCTAAGGTCGAGAATAGTGTGCATTTCTCCGATTTCTTTGGAACTAGGAAGTAGTGGGAGTAGAACCCTGTGTTCTGTTCTATTTCCTCTGCCCTGTTGCTCAAAAGGCCCGCAATCTACTGCACCAGAAGCTCTGACATGCGAGCTGGCAAAAGGGGCTGCCTCTGCCCCATAGGGAGGAGACATTTGCATCGGGCAGCTAAGGCAGGACCCGGACCAGAGCTTCAGATGGGGGAACTAGGTGCTTCAGCACCTGTGCCTTTGACTGTGCCCTTGTCTGAGGCTGGTTTCTGTTGTTTTGGGCTCCTCTGCCTTTGCCACAGAAGGACTGCTTGTTTTTATAGGATCCATATCCCTTACCTCTCTAGGAGTTTAAGGGAACTGGTCTAGAGGTTCATACTAAGGTCATGTGAGGATTAAGGAGGCAAGACTGCCCATGACTGCTCCTATAATAAAGGTCTTAAGAGTCACTCTAGTTTCATTAGAACCGTCTTAAGAGACTGCTTGACTTGCTGTCTGAATAAGTAAGTGCTGAAGGGGACATTCATTACCTGCTGGATGTCCTGGGTGAAGCCAGCAGTCCGCAGCCAGGAATGATGTCTGATGAAAATGTCTGCAGCTGCAGAACAAAATGCCGCATCAAAGGAATCCATGGAGGCTTTGAGCCAGTGACTGTTGGATTCAATACCCTGCTTAACTGTCAGCAGACCATCCTGTTTAGTCTCTGAATCTGGCAGTCTGCCAGAGCCTTTAGCCTGCTCCAGAGGGAATATTCATATTTGGAAAAATGCCCTTGGCAGCTCATGTAGGCTCATTTATCCAGAGTGTCAGTCCTGCCTGACTCTCTATTAGTGAGGTACGCAATGACCTCTTTGGGCAGAATGGCCTCGTCATTCTCAGTGACAATATCAGTAGCATCAGCTACAAGCCAAGTAAAATACACTGGCTTATTTTTAGGAGCCGAGTATTTCCTGTCCACCTGCTTGGGGATAGCTGCCACTGAAGCAGGTCTAGGAACACAGGAATCGTGTCGGCAGATGGGGAATGCATGATGCATCATAGTCTGCCCGTGTTTCTGCCCCCTTCCTATTTAGACTGCACCCTGATGTGTTCACAATGTCTGTCCCATGCAAGTCTGAACTTGTGTACTGTCTTGGATTCCACCACCTCCTGAAGCAGACTGTTCCATGGGTCTATGACCCTTTCTGTAAAGAAGTACTTCCTGATGTTGCCTTTGAACCTGCCTCCCACCAGACGCAAGTTGTGCCCCCTTGTACACGCATCGCTGTTTTGCTGGAAGAGGTTTCCTGCTTGTGTTGTGTCGATTCCCTTAATGTACTTAAAAGTTTCGTTCGTGTCCCCTCTGGCTGTTGGAGTGTAAGACAAAGGGCGTGAAAACACACTTGTGCTGTGCCAGCCAGCCCCATCCACAAAGCCACCACACACTGAGGCAAAAGCAAGAGGAGAGGTAAAAGTTCCAAACAGGAGCTAAAAGGTCCTAATAAGAGACCCTAAGGGATAAAAAGGAAGTAACAAAACCACGCTGCATAACGAAAGAGTATGGAGGTACGGGGTGGCGGTAGACAAGCAAGAAGAAGGCCAGTCACTTACCTGTTTATGCCAAGGCAAGGCAGATCCACAAGGGCACACCAGACAATAAAAGCTGCTGTTAAACAGACGTACTTATAGTACCCTCTAGTCACCATGTAGTGGAAGGACACCCAGACCCTCAAGCACTGAACCTGTAGTGCTGCACAACTTCTTAGTATCCATAATAAATTTGACTTTTTTTTTTTTTATATTTCTTTTTACTAGAAATATGCATAACAAGGCAAACAAATTCATAATAATATTCATCCTGGTGATTAACTGAATGAATACAACAGAGGGTACAGAACAATATGCCAAAATATTTCACCATTTGTCTCTTAGTGCCACTGCAGGCATTGAACCCTGCACCCTTGCTATTTCACTCAGCAGCTCCACCACTCAGCTATCACATCAGACTATTGTTTGTGATAGGTTTTAAGACTCTAAAAGCCTCTAATCCTCATGGTCTGCTAAAATATTTTCTAAGTGCTACTGCAGGCTTTGAACCCTGCACCCTGCTGCTGCAGCCACCATCCTGGGACCTTTTCTATCACCCTAGGCAAGCACTGAACCTGGTACCCTGTGCACTTGAGGCAGGGGCTCTACCACTGTATCAAAGTGGCAACTACATTTATGGGTAGACCTTTCACCCTCTTCTACCCATCTCATTACTGCTATCTGCAGACCCATCCTAAGATGACTGCCCACCTTCTCTTGTCATGCCTCTCCCTCCTCCTTCTCACGTGGCCTCCATCTAACCCAGGTGTTCCCATGGCTCCACAGGTCCCCTACTCTGGGGCCCTGGAGTTGCCTCCCTCCTTCTCTACTATCTCCTTGCACCCCAACCTATCACACCCTCCCCCCAGTCCCCACCTAGCTTCCTCCCTTTGCGCCTACGGGCAACTTATTGTACTAGCCTGCCCATCCTGTACCTCTTTGCCCACCCCTTGTGTCTCTAAGCTCTCCCACTCCTACTATCTCGCTCGACACAAAAATGCCTTCCACACCCCCTTGATCAGGGCTGTACTTCTCCTCCTCCTACTCTTGTCAGGGAACATTCATCCCAACCCTGGCCCAACCCACAATAACTCCTTGACTAGATCCCCTGGGCTTCTTATTGCTTCTATGAATATCTGCAGTCTCCTGAAGAAATCTGACTTGCTCCAATGTTGGGTCACTGTCCACAAACATGACATCATCTCCCTAGTCGAAACCTGGCTATCTGACTCTACCCCTGACTCCCTTGTCTTACTCCCTGGCTACTCCCTCTTTCGAGAAGACCGTGTAGGGAGACAAGGTGGAGGCTGTGCTATTTATATCAAAGACTCCCTTCCTGGAGTAGCCCTCCCAGACCCTGTCCTTAACCTCTGGGCCCAGGCCCTTACCCTAAAACTTACCCCTGATCCCTCTAAAGGCCCTCTCTTTCTAACCTCCGCCTATATTCCCCCAAAAAAATCAAACTCAGGCCCTGGTCCCTCTAATTCTACCACATTCCCCTGAGCATATTCTCATGGGTGATCTAAACATCAACTGGCTTAGCCCCGGATCCTCCTCCACCAGGACTCCTTTACTGCTATTGACCTAACGCAACTTGTTACCCAACCAACAAGAGTGAACCCCACAAAGGGGTCGAGCACTCTTCTGGATGTAGTCCTCACCAACCGACCTAACCAAGTTTGCAATCATAAGTCCTTCCGGATGGAATCACTGACCACTCCCTATTCTTTTCCGTTGGATTATGTCCCTAACCAAACCCACTGCACAGGCCACCCTACGGCGGTTGCGACCAGGTGGGCGAGGCCTGAAGCAACTTTCTAGCCCAAATTGACTGGTCTCCATTGAGACCGTCTCTCAACCTTGATTCGCCCTGGCCTTCTTCACCTTAATGTTTAACAAAGCTTGTGATATCTTCACACCCCTAACCAAACTTTGTTCCAAGGTACGGCATACTCCCTGGGTCACTCCTTCCCTACTCCAACTCCTTAGGCACAGGGATAACCTGTGGCACCTAGCCACGGAAACTGGCCGCCCTGCCGACAGACAGGCATATGCTGCTGCCCGAAATAAATGTACCTGGGCCATACGCAAAGCAAAGGCTGATCATTATCGGGCCTCACTCACCTCATCCTGGGGGAATGCTAGAACCTTCTGGGATAACATCAAACAACTAAATGGTGGTACATGCTCTCCTCCACCTTCCCAAATCAATATTGAGGGTATTATCTCTACTGATCCTACCCTCATTGCTAACCATCTCAATAAATCCTTTACTGACCTTAGCTCTGTACTCCCTAGCAACTTTTTTGACCCCCCACTCTCCTGACCCTGCTCCCTCACACGCATCTTTCCACTTCCACCGGGTTACTGTCAATGAAGTCAGACCGTATCTGACCAAGGCCCTAAGAAGCAACACCACTGGCAGTGACTCCTTGGACCCCAGACTCCTCAGCCTGGCATTGGACCAGGTCATCGCCCCAATCACTAGCCTCTTCAACAAATCACTCTGTCTAGGGCAATTTCCATCAGCCTGGAAAACTGCCACTGTCACTCCCATACATAAGGGTGGAGATAGGGCCCTTTCTGGTAATTATCGTCCCATCTCAATCCTCTCACCACTCTCAAAAGCCTTAGAGAAAGTAGTATCCTCCCAAATATCTGAGTTTCTTACCAAATACAGTATCCTCTGCCCTGAACAACAAGGCTTCCGTGCTGGGCACAGCACCAATACCACCCTCATCGAGTTTTCTAACTTCCTCCATTCCTCCCTGAACTCGGGCTCTCTTGCTGGTGCAGTGTTCATCAATCTGTCAAAAGCCTTTGACACCGTATCCCATCCTCTCCTGCTGGATGCACTCAGCCATGCTGGCTTTGCTGCAGGACCTGTCTCATGGTGCTCCTGCTATCTGTCTGCCTGGTCCCAGCGTGTAAAAATAAATGGCACCCTCTCTGACCTCTGCCCTATCCGATCTGGGGTTCCCCAGGGCTCTATTCTTGGGCCCCTGCTCTTTTCCCTTTATCTCAACACCCTGCCAGGTGCCTGTACTGGTAAACTCCTCCTTTATGCAGATGATGCTGTTATCTTCGCTTCTGACCGTAACCCCACCACCCTCCAAGATTCCCAGCAATTATCCTATAAAGACGTGGAAGCCTGGTTTAAGAACATAGACTGGTTATCGATCTTAAAAGACCAAATCTATGATCTTCTCCCACCCAAAAACAAAGCTAGTAATTCCAGCTTCAAGTCTTCACCAAGCTCTATGTTTCCCACTCGAACAAGTTTACACATACAAATACCTTGGGATAACCTTTGACCCCTGCCCTCACGTTCCATTCCCATATCTCGCCTTAGTCTCCACCACCAATATTAGGTTGGGAATCCTTTTCTGCCACAAACACTGTCTCCCCACCCCCACCCCCAGCCCCACTCCGACTGCGCAGTTATGTCCTCCATTCTGTCACTTGTTAACTATGGCTTACCAGTCTCACGGGCTGCTGACCAGACCTCGCTAAATAAAATCTGCCCCACCTTAAATAAGGCCCGTCGACTAATCTTAGGTGCTCCCAGATTTACACAAACCTGCCATCTTTATTCCCAGGCAAATCTGCTTAATCTTGATGAACGTCTTAGGTATCAAACCTGCATCCTTACAAAAAAAAAAACTCTCCTTGGGCTCTCTCCTCCTGGTTTGACTGCCGTTATCCACCATGTAAACTCACTAGCTTCAACACGGTCCTCCTGTAAACCAAGTTGAAGGTACCTAGGCAAGGACCTCTCATGGACAACAGGCCTCTCACTGCGTGCCCTTCTGGTACAATTCCTCCCTGCCAGTATCTCAGACACCCCACAATCTCTTTGCTTTAAACTACCCTCCAGAACCACCTTTTCACTACCCGCAGCTGTTGCTATTTCTAAGCTATCTTGCTCACTCTCTGACAAAGCCCCCTGTTGGCTGCTCAAATCCTCTACCTTCTCTACCCTTGGTTCCTGTTACCTCCCTGTTGACTCCGCTAAAACACACTGTATTGATATCCTATGTTTTTTCTGATGTTCTAGTTATTTCCCTGAACAATGTTAACTTCACCAATCCTGTATGTGGTAAATTGTTGATCTCATTTGTCCTCCTGTATCCTCAAAAAAAAAAAAAAAAAAAACTGTACACCGTTTCTCTGTACCAAGTAGTTATCACTGTATTGTCCTCTCTGTGACAAGGTACCTTTATAAACGAGCCTCTGGTTCAAAGGTTGTAAACTGATGCTTAATAAATAAATAAATAAAATAAACAATACAATAAAGCATGCCACATGTAACAAATAATAAAAGATATCGATATATAAACCTGAGCTACGCATCTTAAGGAACCCACTGTTTATCTTTTGGCATCATATACATAACCCAGGGCTTCCAAATGCTACAGAACTGTGTCTGCTTATCATGTAAGTATGCTGTGAGGCGCTCCATACCACATACTGTACATCATTTATAGTAATTTGCCAGTCTCTCCTAGATGGAACAGCCAATTGCTTCCATTACCTCGTAAGTGCTTTTTGGGCTGCTACGACGTGTATCTGGACCATGGACTGAGAGGTAAGTGCTGCGTGTTGAGGAGGATAGTCAGAAGTACCATAGCCGGAGTAATTAAGTCCGGTTCTATGAGCAGGCATCCCATTTGGGTCCAGAAGACAGACCACAAATCTTAACAGCTTAGGGCATGACCAGAAATGCATACTTGACCAGCATTAAGAGTACCATAGTCCCGCCAACATGTGCCCTGGATCTGCGGTAAAACTTTCCAAATTCTCTCTGGTGTGTGGAAAAAGCGTAAGCGGCATTTCCAGGCAAATTCATGCCAGAAAGTCGAGGGGGTCACCCCGGTTGTCCTCATAACACTCTGGAGAGTATAGGTGTTGAGACCATTCTTCTAATACTATGTGTGCAGAATCAGATAAATATTCCACCAGGTCCTTACAAAAATATTTTATCAAATGGGTCCACTGTTTATCTGTTTGGGCATCCAGTAAGAGAGTCAATATTAAGGGTTGTGGGTTTGGGAGCCATGTTCTATCTTTGGTTTTGGGTAGCAAACAGGTGTTGATCTGAAGGTATCAAAAGTGATCCCTGCCTACCAGTCCATATTTCATTTGAAAAAGTTCAAATGGGACTACTCCATCCTTATTGAGGAATTGGTACATTAGTATATAGAGAAGAGACCAAGGTTACACCAGTTAGAGAAGGCCAGATCAGTTCGAGAGGGAAAGAAGTGAGGAGCAGTAGACAGAACACATAAAAAGGATAAATCAGTCTGGAGTTACTACATAAGGATCTCCATACTCTTTAGTGTCGCAGCTGTATAGAAACATAGAATTTGACGGCAGATAAGGACCGCTTGGCCCACCTAGTCTGCCCATTTCCATACCTAACAGAAAAGCTGCAGATCATAGTTAACCAACAGCCTACTTCCTCCTACCCCCGCTAGAATTGACTTATGTCTGTCCCATGCATTCTTGAATTCCCCCACTGTTTTTGACTCTATGACCTCCTCAGGAAAGCTGTTCCATGCACCTACAACCCACTCTGTGAAGAAATATTTCCTCATATTACCTCTGAGCCATCCTCCCATAATCTTCAAATTGTGCCCCCTTGTTCTTGCACATCTCTTTTTCTGAAAGATGCTACCCTCTTAGACTTTGTTGATTCCCTTGAGGTATCTGAAAGTTTCTATCATGTTCCCCCTCTCCCTCCTTTCCTCGAGGCATACATCTTAAGCTCCTTTAGTCTTTCTTCATATGTCTTCTGGTGCAGACACTGCATCATTTTGGTTGCCTTCCTCTGGACAGCCTCCACCCTGTCTATGTCTTCGCGGAGATGTGGTTTCCAGAACTGTACACAGTACTCCAGATGTTGTCTTACCAACTGTCTGTACAGAGGGCCAACAACTTCCTGTTTTCTACTGGTGATGCCTCTCCCTGTGCATCGCAGTATCCCCCCAGCCCTCCTTACTGCCTTCTCACATTCCTGGCCCACCTTTAGGTCATCTGATATCACTACCCCCTCTGTTGGTATAGACCTCATAGGGACATGAAAAAGTAACTGACCGGGATCAAATAAGTCATACAGTACAAACTCTGCATGTCTCCATAAGGCATCACAGGATGGGTTAAGCCATTGATAAATTTTTCTAACGTGCGGCATAAGCGTAATTAAGTAAATGTGGAAGATTCACTCCTCCAGTTAATCTTGATAGCTGTAAAATAAAATATCATTCTCGGCCTGCACCCTCCCCAAAGAAAATTAGAAATGATCTTATCCCAATATTTAAAATAAGAAGTGGTGGGCAACAATGGAAGTAAAGTAAGTGAAGCAGAATATTGATGCGAACAGCCTCCACTTTGGCAAAGAAACTAAGAGGAATAGAAGTCCATCTTTCTAGATCCATTACCAATACCTGGGTAAGGGGTTCATATTTTAGGAGCTCTAAGTTATATAGATTTTGTGAAATAGTAATTCCCAGATACTTAATTTAGTTCTTCTCCATTTAAAGGGAAACTGCCACCGCAGGGCTAATGATGGTGTGTAGTTAAAGGATAATACTTCAGTTTTGGATAAGTTACATGAGAAACCTAATAAAGCACCATATCTATGAAGTATCTCCCACACAGTTGGGACTGATGTGTCTGGGCAAAGTAATGTAAGAAGTATGTCATCAGCATATAGCACTATCTTGAATTCCTTACCTTCCACTGGAATTCCCTCAATTTGTGGGTCATGCCTAATGGCCATGGCTAAAGGTTCTATATAGAAGGCAACCAGAAGTGGGGAAAGGGGACAGTCCTGACGTGTACCTCGTTACAGGGAAATTAAAGGGGAAGAGTCCTGTTTATTTTGATACATGCCTTTGAATCTGCTTATAGCGTTTGAAGGATATCCCAAACTATTTTAGGAAAACCAAAGGTTGAAAGAGTGTTCCAGGGAAAAGTCCAAGAGACCTTATCAAACACCTTTTCAGCATCCCAGACTAAGGATGCCCATTGGTATTTGGTATACTATTACATGTTCTAATAAATGAAGGGTATGGGTAATTTTATCAAACATTTGCCTTTGCCTGACAAAACCGGCCTGATCATTATGAATTAACTGGGAGGAGTATGGATTCCAATCTACAGGCCCATATGTTCCAATCTACGGGCCCATATGTTTAAAATTGATATTGGTCAATATGACATAATATAGGTAGAATCTTTTCCCGGCCTGAAGATAGCTAATATTATGGTGAATTGACAGGAAGATGGGGGAGACGAACCCTGCCGAATAGTTTCAAAGAATGGAAGTAACAAAAGGGCAAAGCCATTTTTAAAGGCTTTATACCATTCAGGAGAGTATCCATCTAGTCCTGGCCATTTTAATGTTTTAAGCTAGGAGAATCTCTTCCATCCTTACGGGGGCTTGAAGTTCTTCTTTCTGCTGTTCTGTCAATTGTGGCAAGTGCAAGGTTGCTAAAAATGCTTATTGGGAGTTGCTAGATGGGGGAGTAGAGTCACTGTACAGCTGTTGATAATATGATTGAAAGATTTCTAGGAGGTCCGAAAGTTTATTTGAAAATTTCCCTGTTGAGGGATCTTTCAGTTTAATGACCATAGAGGCCTTTTTCAGTTGATGAATACGTCTCGCCCAAACTCTAGTACCCCTCACCCCCACCCCCACAGTGAGATTGGTGGTAGAATGTTTTTAGCATTATGATCTTTTCATTTATGCATTCCTGCAACCTCTGTTTCACCTGCCGGATCTGTGTGACATCCTTTGCACCACCAGAAAAAATGCTGAGTTTGAAGTGTCTAACTTATTTCTTGAAAGATGGTACCTTTTTACAGTACACTTGTAGGAAAAGATATACCTGCACATAAGCAGCCTATTGTATTCTGATTGCCTTCAGTTTACTGTATTCAGTCATAGGCTATATCTAGGGTTTCTGGTTTTCAGTTTTAACTGATAATTACCGATAGAACACCGCCGATGTGTTTTTCCTGATTTCGGTTAAAACCGATAAGCACAAAATTACCTGCATTGCAGAAGGTGAGGCTCAGCATGCTAATGACGCTGATGATGCACATGCGGCACTCTCATCACATGCCTACGTCACACTCCAACAGCACCCCTGAGGATAAAAGCAGCCAATGGTACTGCTAACATGTATGGCCCCAGATTCAAAGCAGAAATGCCTCGACACTCAAAGACACCGGAGCAGTATGACTTGGAGCATATAGATTTCACAGTCGAGCATCTCCATGGCAAGTGAACACTGATTTGTAAATGCTGCAGATTTACTGTGCCACTTGTCCACGGGAAAACCGCAAGTCGGCTTGCCGAGCATGTGCTTTCCCAAACTCATATTAAGCAAAAGCAGCCCCTGGAAAATGATAAGCACGGATTAAGACAAATCTCTCTTACTGAAACCATTACCCATTTCAAGCGCAAAAGAGAGGACGAGCAGGACATCGCTCATGTGTTCGCCAGAACGATGATACAGTCTGGTGTAAGCCTAAATCAAACTGATGGCCCTCTGGGAGATCTTTTCTGAAAGCAGGCACCAGCAGCACGAACGCCGAAATCAGGCCAAATGTATGACAAATATCTGCCCGAGGTATTCAATTCAGACAGTGAGCACATTCTTGATTTGCTTAATGGCACCCAGATTGCAATCACTATTGATGAAACACCGGAGATGCATGGCGACCCAGCAGTGGCTGTTCTCTTTACTTTTGCCGACCGACAGAAGAGCTGGAGTCGGCGTACCATTATGGCTGACCTTGAGGTGAATGAGTGTTGTAATGCAGTTTCAATTGCAGCATTAACACAAAGGGTGCTTGACATTTATGGAAAGAACTGGGAGGATGTTGTATGCATATGCAGGGACAGTGCCAGCTACATGAAAAAGTTATGTGACGATTTACGGAAAGCTCACCCGCAGTTTAAGGCATTCTCTGTTCGAGATCCGTGTCACCTGCTGGATGGAGTACTTAAGGCAGCAGTCACCTCATCAAGCGTCCTGAAAAAGGTAGTTGACTTTATTTTGCATTCTGGCTCACTATTTAAATATGCTCAGGAGCTTAAAAGAAAGTACTTTGTAGTCTGCTCACGCCTGGGGTAAAACAAAAGATAATCCCCAGCTCACACATAGCCGCTGCGGTATTCTGTGATCGAGGCTGTAGAAAGCTTGCTTGCCATATGGAGACCGTTTACTGTTTTTCTGTTACGTGCAGACGTTGAGGAGAAAAATGTGAAGAACCTAGAAAGCATGTTGACACTGACACAAAAAAGAACACTGTGTACTGTGTTTTAAACTTTCTTACTGAGAATATGAGACCTCTGATTGATATTATGAAAAAACTTGAGTCAGAAAACACACAAGTCCATCAAGTGTTTAACATAGTGGGAATGGGCATTAAGAGAGCAAAACTGATGGTGGCAGCTCTGAGTATGGACCTGCAGCAAGTGCACTTCTTGGGTGTCTGCTGCTGGAAACTCAGCAAGTACTGAAAGAAACCTTTAAAATTTTCTACACAGCTATGTATGACAATTGACGGGCTGGAATGGCCAGAAATATCCCAAATCCAACAATGGGATTTGAATTAAATGAAGCCTCTCTCTGGAACTCGGTTCAAGTGTTTGATCCATTCAGAAGAAATTAATTCTCTTCCAACTTTGAACATTATATAGTTATCTTTGAGACTTTTAACAAACATGATACTGATTTGCTATGTGTCCAGTTTGATGAGTACTTTGCAGAACCATTACCTACTAACACAGACTCAGAAGAGCACACATTTTGGAGGGGTAAAATGAAGCAGTGGCCAGAACTGAGTGAATGTGTTCTGTCAATTCTTGCACTGCCTGTCTCTAGTGCTAAAGTACAAAGGGCATTTTCAGAGATCAGGGCATTTACTGCCAGAAAAGAGAGTGGTAAAATGTCAAAACAAGCACTGAAAATGCACTGCATGATTTATTACAATAAATTTAGCATTTAATGTAATGGTGCAATATCTATGCTGCTATTGATTCTATGGTGCTATTATATGTGCAATAATGTTGATGCTAATAATAGGGGTTATGGTGCTATTTATATGTGCAATGATGTTGGTACTACTAATGGGGTTATGTGCAATTCTCGTAATTTTTGAAATGCAACAACACTGTACACAGTGCTTTTAAAAAAGAAAATTTTTAGAATAAACACTGATAAATACCGATGATGTGTAATGACTTATTTATTTACACCGGAAAACACAGAATTTTAACACTTGAAAAACTTGAGAACCGGAAACCCTAACTATATCATACGACCATCAGTTAAATTATACTTTACACATAGCTAATATGCAAGTATTCTTAGATGTATGTGTATGTATACAAACATATACATCTATCAGACACTGATGAACCCTTATATTGTCCTTGTATTACATATGAACATACGATGAAGCCAGCAGAAAAAGGCCATTAGGTCTTTTGAGTCTGCTCATATTGCAGGGTCCTCAGCATCAGCTACAGACCCTGCCCCCCTTCCCAACCAGCCCCTCTCCTCCTTCTGCCTCTTTCTTGACCCTTATTTTCCCCTTAACTTTATCCCTGCCCCCTTTGAAGATGCCTCCTGTTTTCAACTAAACCACCTCCTCAAGAAAGCCATTCCAGCTCGCCATCACTCTCTCCATGAAGACGTGCCTCCTAGCCTCACCCCTAACCTCTCCCAACTTGAGACCATGTCCCAGTGGTTGACAAATCCCTCAGCCTGACATCCCAGGCTACCAGTCTGCCAGCACATACAAGCACTGTTTGAGCCTGAGGCTGTCACACGAACAATCCACTTGAGTTATGCCTCATTTTGTGTGTGTGTTTTTTTTAAGGAAGTCACATGAGAAGCCAGGGTGCAGGGAGATGCACCACGTGGTGCTGCCGTTCTGGAGCATCAGGAGCGAATGCCCAGAGAGACAGCATCACAACCTCCCTCCGACACTCCCACCCAGCCATCGCAGTTGCAGCATCAGCTGGAGGACAGGTCAGTCTCCAAACTGAATGCTGCCTGTCACTTGATTTTCTTGTAACTGGCCAAGATGGTGAGTGAGGGGGAGACTGGCACATGTGAATAAGCGCCATTTTGCTCGATGGATGCCTGAGTGTGCACACTAATGCTGTACTGCACTGCTGATTAGGTTTAGCCAGAAAGAAAGGGGCACTGAAAGACACTGTAGGTCTCTGCCTTCGTGGCTTTATTTCAGTGTCAGCCATAAAATAACATAAATCCCAACAGAAAAAAAAAAAGGATTTAAAAAAGGAAAATGAAGTGACTGAAGGGGAGGGGAAGATCTTGGTGAAAAAGACGGGTCGGGCCATAGGGTCAGGTCCAGACTGTTCCCAAATGAATGGAATGAAAGAAAACTGATTATTAAAAAAACAAATCTTTAGGAAAAAAAACATTTACTTACGAAAAAACAACCTCTATTACTTTGCTGCTCTCAGGAAAAGGGTGTGGGTGTGTGGGATGGGTTGTGATGTAGTAGGGTAACGATTAGTGAGGGAGGATCAGGGAGAAGGAAAGTAAATAATGATGTATACATTACCCAAAAATACATTTCACTCTGACAGAAGGGGTGGAGGTGGAGGAAGATTGTGCTAGGCACTAGTAGCAAGCAAATTTTATTTCTAAAGCGCCCATCCCAGGAGGCCCTAAGCCCTATAAAATCAGCAATATATATAAATAAATGACAAAATTACACTAATAAAAACTAAATTGCTGACACAATAATAAAGAGCCAGTAAGGTTAATACGAAGAGAAGGCCTCCTTAAATAGGTGGGACTTTAGTCCTCTTTTAAAAACTTCCAATGAGGGGGCCTCCCTCAAAAGACCTTGGAAGCAATTTCCACACAGTCGGGCTGCTACTGAAAAGGCACGGTCCCCTGACGACTTCAGCTGAACCCAGCAAACCACTAGAAGGTCCTCCTCAGAGGAACAGACAGGACGGGAGGGTTGGTAAGGAGAAATTAGATCTCACAGGTAGCTAGGCCCCAGTCCTAGTGAGGGAGAGAAAAGGAAAAGGTACTGCTCTGGTTAAAAAATAAGGAAGAATACTAACAGCACATGGGTCCCTTATTGCCAGTGGCAGCACTCTTTTTCTTTTTTTTTTTTATTTAAAATTTTGAGGGAAAGACACACTGAGCCAAAGCTCATTTCCAGGTGCGAGAGGAGGATACAAAAATCAGTCCAGCAATATAATACAGTCAATACAAACATAAGATACAAAAATTAATACAGCAATACAATGCAATACAGTCAAAATCAAAAGCAATAAGAAAAAAAATTGAAAGTACAGAATGAAACTAAGTGTGAGTAGCAATAACCGCTTCTAGATTCATCATGTCAGTTTGAGTCAGGGGACTGTAAGGGGGAAACAGGGCTTGAGAGGGAGTGGAAGGGAGACAGAAGAGGAAGAGGGGCATGAGCAATGGGTAACAGGAAGGAATCGGAGGAGGCGTTTGAGGGCAGGGAGCAAGGGAGACTGGCGAAAGTCTGAGAAGAGCCGATTCCAGAGGAGAGAGGTGGCAGGAGAAGGCAGACTGACCCACTATTGAGTAGGGATAGAGAAGGGAGAAAGTGCGGGGATCCCTGGAGCGCAGAGAGTAGAAGGAAGGGTTTGCAGGGGATAAGAGAGAGGAGAGGTAACAAGGCAGAGTCCCAAACCAATATTTGGCAATGAAGGACAAGCACTGGACTAGTCTCCTGTGGGGTAGAGGCGTAATAGAGAGAGGAGTAGAGACAGCAGTGGTGAATATGGGGAGGGGAGTTTGAAGCAAAGCGATAGAAGGAGTTTAGGAGGGTGTCAAGTCTACATAGAAACATATAGAAACATAGAATTTGACGGCAGATAAGGACCGCTTGGCCCACCCAGTCTGCCCATTTCCCTGCCTACTGGATAAGCTGCAGATCCTAGTTAACCAGAAGCCTACTT
Source organism: Neoceratodus forsteri (assembly GCA_016271365.2). NCBI lineage: Eukaryota > Metazoa > Chordata > Ceratodontiformes > Ceratodontidae > Neoceratodus > Neoceratodus forsteri. The sequence goes on along the minus strand of CM028132.1, from coordinate 367,378,297 downwards.
TTTCCTACCCCCATCCCCTAGAATTGCCTTATGACTGTCCCATGCATGCTTAAATTCCACCACTGTTTTTGACTCCACGACCTCCTCCGGAAGGCCGTTCCATGCATCCACAACCTCTCTGTGAAAAATACTTCCTTAAATTACCTCTGAGCCGCCCCCCCTCTATCTTCAAATTGTGCCCCCTTGTTCTTGCACACCTCTTTTTTTGAAAGATGCTACCCTCTTGGACTTTGTTGATTCCCTTGAGGTACTTGAAAGTTTCTATCATGTCCCCCCTCTCCCTCCTTTCCTCGAGGCTATACATATTAAGCTTCTTTAGTCTCTCTTCATAGGTCTCCCGGTGCAGACCCTGCACCATTTTAGTTGCCCTCCTCTGGACAGCTTCCATCCTGTCTATGTCTTTGCAAAGACTGGGTCTCCAGAACTGCACACAGTACTCCAGATGGGGTCTGACCAGCTGTCTGTACAGAGGGATAATAACTTCCTGTTTTCTATTGGTGATGCCTCTCCCTATGCATCCCAATATCCCCCCAGCCCTCATTGCTGCCCTCTCACATTGCTTGCCCACCTTTAGGTCATCTGATATGACTACCCCCAGGTCCCTTTCCATTTTTGTTGTTGTTAGTATCTCACCCCCCATTGTGTACTCTTCCCCTGGGTTTTTGTTTCCCAGGTGCATTACCTTGCACTTCTTAGCATTGAATCTAAGCTGCCATACATTTGACCATTCTTCTAACCTTGCCAAGTCCCTTTTCATCCTTTCCACCCCACCTTGTGCATCAACTCTGTTGCAGATCTTTGTGTCATCTGCAAAGAGACATACTTTTCCTTCCAGTCCCTCTGCAATGTCAGCTATAAAGACACTGAAGAGGACTGGTCCTAATACTGAACCCTGCGGCACCACTAGTAACCCCTTTCATCAGAGTGGACTCCATTTACTTTACTCTCTGTGTCCTATTTTCCAGCCAATTTTACCCAGGCTGTCATCTTGGGACCCACTCCCAGGCTAGCTAACTTGTATATTAATCTTTTGTGGGACTGTGTCAAATGCCTTGCTAAAGTCTAGGTAGGCCATGTCCACAGCCCTCCCTGATCTACTACTTTGGTCACCCAGTCAAAGAAATCTATCAGATTTGTCTGGCATGACCTTCCTGCTGTGAATCCATGCTGCCTGGGTCCTGTGCCCCTCTGGCCTCTAGATACTTGACAATTCTTTCCTTCAGAAGTGATTCCATCATTTTCCCTACCACTGAGGTTAAACTAACAGGTCTGTAGTTTCCTGCTTCTGCCTGCTCCACTTTTGTGAAGGGGAATCACATCTGCCCTCCTCCAGTCCTCGGGTACCACCCCATCCTCCCATGATTTGTTAAACAGGGTAGTCAGTGGTGTCACTAATTCTACCCTTAGTTCTTTTAGAATTCTGGGATGAATCCCATCAGGCCCCATTGCTTTGTCCACCTTCAGTTTTAAGAGTTCTTTCAGAACCCTTTCTTCTGTAAATGGGCTGGTATCAACTTCTGTATCCAGTGTGTTTCTACTGTTTGTTCTAGGTACCCCTCTTCCTTTGTAAATACTGAGCAAAAATATTTGTTTAGTATCTCTGCCTTTTCACAGTCTCCCTCTGCCCACCCTCCCCTTTATTAAGCCTCACTATCCCTCCCTTGGTCTTCCTTCGCTCCCTGATGTACCTATAAAAGGTTTTATCCCCCTTCTTAACTGGAAAGGGATACAGCAGGGGCAGTACCATAGACTACATCAACGTAGTCAAAAATTGGCAGTATCATTTTTGTGACAAGCTCCCAATGGATAGGGAGGAAGAGGCTGTCTTTGTTATGACAGAGAATGCTAAGGTAGACTTCCAGTGATGTCACTGCCCAAAAGGCTGGCTAGTCCAACAGCTCCGTCTACCCTGCCTAACAAACTCCTCTTTAAAGTAATTATTCCGTATAATATCATTGGAGATGTCAACAAAGAATACCGGAGGAGGCAGATTTACAAGATCCTGGGCGAGTTCCGTCCTTAAATCAACGGATGAACGGGGACTGAGCCAGACTGGGTCGAGCTGCAGCAGCAGAGCCTCACCCACCAGTGAAGCAAGCCTCCTGAACGACACAGATATGGAGATGGAATCGCTATCGCGTTCATGCTTTGAAACCCTGCTGCAGGAAATTAAAACATTCCGCAATGAAAATCAACAGGAATTTCGGATATTTGATACTAAATTTACAGCAGTGGAGGCGATAATCCAGACAGCGGAAGACCGCATATCGCAATCAAAAGATGCGGTCTCCCAACTACACAAAACCATAGAATTCCTTGTTGACCAGCAAGAAGCCATTCATCTTAAAAATCTTGATCTGGAAGCAAGATCCAGGCAGGACAATCTCCGAATATATGGCCTACCTGAAGGAGCGGAAACTGACTTTTTTTTTTTTTTATACTTCAGCTTTATTGATTCTTTTCATTTCATGTCCATAGCATCTTATGTATGACCATATATCAAGACATGCTCTCAGTATTTAATACATATTACTAAGAACCACAATTCGAAATCTATACAATTTAACATAACTTAAATTAAGCTTCAGCCTTCCTTCTAATTGGAGAACTAATTCCATTCGTACTTCTTCCTATGTACTTTTGGGGTCCCGCCTCAGCCCATCCCCCCATTATTTTCTTCTTTAACAGCTCACCAGACATTCTCTAATTACCTATCGCACCTTCCTTATTTCTTCTATGAATTTCTCCCTTATCCCCCCCCCAGCAGAAGACGAAAGCCTAGAGTAAGCGAGACATCTTCAGAAAGGATTCTCTCACCTCCACATGTGTTTCCTCCTCTTTGTATCTGTGGCTTATAGTCACAAGCCTTCCCATGCACTTCTCATTTTCCTCTCTATTAAGTTATCCCTTAAATCAGCTTTCAGGACCCGCCATCTCTGTCAGATTTCCCCTCCGACATTTCCCACCTAGTCCATCTATTTATATATTGATGGCGATTTTGTCTGAGTGAAAAAGTGACCCTCTCCAATACTTTCACTCCCTCTATTATTTCCACCCACTCATCCCAGGTAGAGGCCTTAGGCAGGAGCCACCTCCTAGTTATCGCCTTCCCCGCTGCAGCAGTCAGTATAATCCAAAGATACTTCGCTTCTTTCCCATTCAGATTCTCCGGGTGCAAACCTAGGATCATATGTTCGGGTCCCAGTGGAGACTCTATACTAAACAATTTCCTCAAATAATTTTGTATTTTCTCCCAGAACTCTCTCCGTACCGAGCAACTTCAAAAAATATGCACTAAATTAACCCCCTCAGCTTTACAATTTCTCCAACAATGAGTTGGGTTCGGATTATACCCTCCTCCCGAGTAATATGCAACTCTGAAGAACCGTATTCTTAACTTCCACAGAAATTCCCTCCAACTTGGAGATGTAGTTGTATTCCAAGTATTTCTCCATATCCCCAGCCAATCTTTAGCAGTTAATGTGATCTGCAATTCTCGTTCCCATCTTTCTTTAATGTAATTGGATGTGTGCTGTAGGTCATTTAAATACTTCTTATATAAGATAGAGATGGCCCTCTCCCACCTGCTCGAGTCCCATATTGTTTTAAAAGTATTCAATATTGGGGCACCACCTCCCTTTCTCGTTGATTTGTTCAACTCCTTTGTTATGTAATCTCTCATCTGATAATAATATAGTAGCTCTCCCTCTCTCCAGCCAAATTTGGTCTGCGCCTCCTTAAATGAGATAACCTGCTCCCCTCTTAGGAGCTGCCACGGGGCTGTATATCCCCGCCTCTCCTGTTTTTTACACCAGGGATCTGTAAAGGCCGTATTCTCCTTGTTTATAGTCCACCAGGTATATTTCCACCCATAGACCTTGGATAGGCCTTTCATAAGTCCTTGCCTGTAGCCAAATAAGGCCGTCTCTGTCCCCATGAATGGCGTTTTTCCCCATCCAGGTTTTGGGTTCAGAGTTGTGCATTGTGCTAATGGGGGGGGAATAGGATAACCGCTTGGTACATCTCCTTCCACCTAGCCTGATAACCTGGGTGTTGTAATAACAAGACTACTCTCGACTGTGTTGCTATCCAGTACCCCATTAACATGGGGACTGCTAATCCTCCTGTCTCTTTGGGTAGATATAGAGTCTGCCTCTTAATTCTGGGCTTTCGGGAGGACAGATAAAGTCTCCTAAAATTTTTTGCCACTTTCCTATTTGCTTAAACATTATTGGGGCAGGCACACACTGGAACATAAAAAGAAAACGAGGAAGTACGTTCATCTTTATTGCCTGGACCCTTGTCCAGATAGAATCAGGGAAAAGTCTCCACCTCCTCATATCCTCCTGCACCTGTTTCACCACTGGTAGGTAATTTAGCTGGACCAATTGAGTAGTTACCCGCGCCAACCTCACCCCCAAGTATTTCATATGGGATAGCTCCCATTTCATAGGGAATCTCATTTTTAGCTCGTGTGACGGTTGGAAGTTCAGTTTCAAGACTTCTGTTTTACCTTCATTGAGTGTGCAACCTGAGAGGACTGAAAACTTCCTCAGGTGCTGAAACAGGTTCGGTAGCGAAGACTCTGGTTGTCAGGTACAACAGGATATCGTCAGCATACAACGCTAGTTTTTGCAGGCTCTCCCCTAATTGTACCCCCTGTATGTTTTGATTTTCCCGTAGCCCTTGAGCCAATGGTTCTAAATATAGTGCGAACAGGAGTGGAGAGAGCGGGCATCCCTGTCTTGTTCCTCTCTCCAGCGGAAACACCCCGGAATGGTGTCCGTTTACTCTTACATATGCCTTTGGAGAGGCATATATCTTCGCAATCAAGGCCACAAATTGCGCTGGAAATCCGAACCGGTCGAGCACCGCCCGGAGAAAGGACCACAAGACTTTATCAAACGCCTTCTCAGCATCTAAGCTGAGAAGGATAGCAGGCTGCCCGGTATGACCAAGATGATCCAGGATATGCACAGTCCTTCTCAGGTTATCCTGGGCTTGCCTTCCAGGAATGAATCCTGTTTGGTCTGCGTGTATTAGCGTCGGTAAGAGTTGTTGTATTCTACGGGATATTATAGCCATAAATAATTTATAATCCGTATTAAGAAGGGAGATGGGCCGGTAAGCGGGGCAGAATCTGGGATCTTTATTCTCCTTTGGTATTACCGATATAACCGCCTGTGATCACGACTCGGGGGGTGGTATTTCAGTCAAGAGGGTATCATAAAATACTTTTAACAGTAATGGCGAGAGTTGATCTTGAAAATGTTTATACATCTCAGCAGGGTAGCCATCTGTCCCTGGACATTTGTTTGCTTTTAACCTAGTTATTTCCTGTCTGAGTTCCTCACTGGTCATCGGGCTTATAAGATGCCTTTGTGCCGGCTCCGGAACCCTGGGGAGAATGATCTTGGTTCAGATATTGCTCCATCCCTTGCCTCTCACCCTGGGGAGGGGCCTTGTAAAGTTCTCTATAATATGATCTAAAGGCCTCTGCTATGTCCGGGGTAGTTTGTTTGATGTCCTTACTTTGTGGGTGTTCCACCCTGACTATGTGCGCTTTTGCTTTTTGTTTGCATAATCTGGCTGCTAGCATTCTAGCTGCTCTGGGGCCCCCTTCGTAGTATCCTTGTTTTATATATAGCAATTTCTGTTCAATCTGATACTCCAGCTGTCCATTTAATTCCTTCTTTAGTTTATTTAGTCTGTGACACACCTCTCTTGTTATATTTTTCTTTTAGCTTCCCAGTTATCTATTTCTCTTCTCAAGGATTCTATTTTACCTTCCCTTTGTTTCTTTTTGTATGCTGCTATGGATATTAATTTACCCCTTACGATGGCCTTTATGGTATCCCACAGGAGTGCAGAGGATATGTCCAGGGAGGCATTTTTTTCTATCGCCCGTTTAATAGTATCCTTTACCTGTTGTTTAACCTCCTTATCTTGCAACAAGGAGACATTTAGTCTCCAAAATGTTTTTTTCCCGAAAACCCCCCAGGTTTACCTGAAAGAATATCGGAGCGTGGTCTGAGATTGTCACAGTCCCCATCCAACTATCCTTCACTTTGGCCAGCATCTCTTTCGGCAATAAGAAGTAATCCAACCTCGAGAAGGTTTTGTGCGGTGGTAAAAAAAAGGTGTAGTTTCTTTGCTTGGGATGTCCTATTCTCCAAACATCTATATATCCCAACTCCCCCAGAAGTTGCCCCAATCTCCGTGAGACCCCTCTCTCCCCGCCCTGTCACTGACGTACTATCCATCTTTGGATCAATTGTTATGTTTAAGTCACCCCCTAAAATGACCTGTCCCTCCGCCCACTCCTGTAGTTTCAACAGTATACTTCTATAAATTTGAAAGTCAGAATTAGGCGGGACATATACAGAAGCCAGCGTTAAGATCTCTCCATGATATTTTCCTTTTAAAAACACATATCTCCCCTCCTTATCCGCATATTTATCTAATACTTCAAATATTGTTTTCTTAGGTACCAATATTGAGACTCCCCTCCTTCTTCCCCGGCCATAGGATGCACTAATCTCATAACTGAACCCCATTTTTCCTAACTTGGTATGCTCTAGAGGGGAGAGATGTGTTTCCTGCAACATTATAAAATCAGGTTTCTCTTTTCTGAGCCATGCCAGTACTTTGCTCCTCTTGACCGGGTTTGTTAACCCATTAACATTAAATTGAGCATATTACAGTGGTACTATCTATTCTCACATCTTTCATTGACTCTCCAATTACTCTCAGCGCCTCTCTTATCATTCCAACATGCTCTCTCATTTAGTGTTTTGGCGCAGCCCTTTAAACCTGTTACTACCATTCTGACATCTATCCGATTCAAACCCAGTTCATCCCTCTTTAGCAGAACCTCCCCACAGTCGCAAAGTGTCTCCAAGATAATGGTGGCCCCTTTTCCATTCCCTCTCCCATATACTCCTTTACCCCTCGTTCGTGAACTATGGGCTGAAGCTAGACCCCCCTTCCCCAGAACATCGTTCTCCCACTTAGGCTTGCTTAATATTAGAAAAAAACATAAAACAGTAAACATGTAAACAGGGATGTCTTACAAACAACAGACCCCCTTAAACTTTTGCAGACTTACTCAATGTCTGCTACCCAATCTAACTGTATAACTCTCTTTTTTTATATGACAGTTCCTTTGCTTCCAAGGTAGGGGCTCCCAACTCTGTGGGGCCCTTATTCTGCCCTTTACAAGTTCGAAGTTTGAGCAGATACGAGGGATAAACGTCTCCTTTATTTAGAGAGCTCCCTCAAAAGGAAACCACCGCTCACGGCAGATTCTCTATTATGTAGTCCACCCACGTACTAAAGCCTGATGTGTTCTTGGCTGATGTCACCTACGCTCTGCCTCCCGCCTCAACGATCTTTTCTTTTTAGGCTTCCCTCTTTCTGTTTCCCTTCCATTTGTCCTAATTTTCTTCTAAAAACTGGTCACGCCTCTCCACCGCCCCAGTCGTCCCCTCCCACGGTTCCCTCCGTATCTGTAAACCTGCATCTCGCAGTTCTCGCCCCCCGGTCAACCCTCACCCCCCTCCGCCCAGACCCTCTTTTGTGAGAACCATCTCGCCGCTTCTCTCCTTCCACCACCGCATCCCCCTCCCCTTTCTTTCCATCTCCCCATAAGAGGCAAACTTAAAGATGCCTCGTCTACGAGACCATACCTTCTGTAAAATCTGATAAGTATTAGAGATATATAAGATCTCCTAGTTCTGAGTATCTATTATTATATTTCCGGGGGGGGGTAGACAGATACACAAGGGTAATAGGCAGAAAAGACAAGGGGTTGGAGGGGTACATATTAAGACAAAACATAGAGAACCAAAAACATGAGGGGGTAGCCACAAGGAGCAGGGGAGACAATCTGGGAAAACACAATAATAGTCTGATTTGTCCATATAACGGCCGCTCCTGTGGTCTAAGAGACTACTAGGCCCCTTTGGTTAAACAGTCACAGTTCCAGCAGGCCCTTGTTTTTCATCTGTTATTTTCCATCAACTCCGGACTTCCTCGCATAACATCCTTCTGCAGCATGACCTTTATCCTCTCCAGCGATTCCAAAAGCAGTCTCGATGAGGATCCCCTCTGCTGTAGCCCCGATTGAAACCAGTCAGTAAAAAATATCTGTCTCTTGTCAATCCGTTCCATGTCCTCCGATGACAACTTAATTCCCTTTTGCTTCAAGGCCTCCAAGGCTTTATATGGTGAGCCAAATATTTGTGCACCATCTTGCCAAAAGATCCTCAATTTGGCCGGAAAGGGGGTTTGGAAACGAATCCCTTTATCACGTAGTGCACGCAGTATCGGGGTGTATTGCTGCCTGGCCTGTTGTATCTCTGCAGGGTAGTCATGATCTACCATTATTTTTGATGAAAGGTATGTCAGTTCCTTCTTAGACCAAGCTCTGCAAAGAATGTCCTCCTTAGTTTGATAACTCGCCACCATGAAAATTATCGAGCGAGGGCGTGCCTCCGGATCCTGCGGCCTTGCACCCAGCGCTCTATGTGCCCTATAAATTTTTAAGTCGTAGGTTGGGGGTAGCTCTAAAATATCCCGCAGTAGGTTTTCAATGAATGCAGTTACCGGAGTCGTCTCGGCCCCTTCCGCTAGTCCACAAAGCCGCAGGTTGTTCCTTCTCGATCTGCTTTCCAGATCTATTGCTTTAGCTTGCATCGCCACTGATTGCTGTAACAGGGCACTAACCGCTTGGCTCAAACTGGCGTTTACATCTTCCACCCCTGATATTCTTGTCTCGGCCTCCTCGAGTCTTTGGTCCAATTTCGACAATTGTGCAGACAGCCCCTGTAAGTCTTTTTTCGTTTCCGTTCTAAAAGCTCTTATTTCTTTCAAAATCATCTCAAATCGGGACCGGGTTAATTTATCTTGCTCCCCATCTGTATCATAGTCTGACCCTCTTGAGCTGCTTGGCAAGTGGCTTCTGCTCTACGGCCTATGTCCCTCTGTGACAGATTCCGTTTCTGCAGTTCTTTTCCGTGTTCTGAGCCTTCACGGGCCCTGTTTATCCTTCTTACGTGGGTCCTTTGCCATATTTACAGACTTTCCCTTCATTTACTGCCTTCCAAGAGGGAGATTTATCTTATTTATTGCTAGCGAGGCGTGGAGCATTCGCGATGCACTGCTTAGAGGTCTGTGGCGGAACCGGAAGTCCGAAACTGACTTGATGTCGGAATTCATTGAGGATCTCCTCAGACACGTTTTGGATATCCTGCCGTCCCTGCAGTTCAGAACTGAATGAGCGCATAGGGCTCTTACTCCATGACCATCCGACCCCAAAGCCCAACCACATTCTGTGGTGGCTAAGTTCTCCAGCTATAAAGATAAGGAGCACATTTTGAGACTGGCTTGGGGCACGAAGAACCCGGAATATAATGGGCAGCACTTGTTCTTTGACCAGGACTATCCCTCTGAAGTATTAAAGAAATGATTGGAGTATGGGAGCATTTTGTGGCAGCTGAAGGCTCGAAAAATCCAGTTCCAAACTCTGTATCCTGCTCGCTTGAGGGCGCTGGGGGACGGAGTTATACACCACCAACACTGAAGCCAAACAAGGCCTCAAGGAGCATAGCATTACAGATGCGGCAGAGCCAGCGGGAGAATCAGAAGCACAACCACAGTGATCGCAATGGAAGACAGACGGTCTGCAGCACTACAGAGCCTCGGGGAGGCGGGCAGCACCAGCCACGCTGGCGGAAATCAGGTCCTTGCTGAAAAACATCAACACCTTTAAGCCAGCTGCCCAACTTAGCAGAGACTCTGGCACCTGACATTTCTTGGTGAAAAGACCTCTTTTTCTTTCTTGCTTGCTCCAGCCAGAAGTTAACCCCCAGGTCAGTTTAGTGGGGGTTGGGAAGGAGGACTTGCTTGCTGCTTCACATGCCCTGCTATGACTGTTTGCTCCCCAAGGAGCATTGTACTCTGCATGATTGGGTTGCTTCTGCTGCAGACATCAGGGAGGACTCTAATTTTTAGTTTAGAGAGTCTTTAGTCATCAGACCCTAAGCCTCCACTCCCATATAACGGCTAACTTTACTGATATGAAGGAGACACCGGATTAGAACTTGGGGACTAGTCTTCAGGTCTCCTCGTGATACCCTGGAGTTCCCAGGAGCACTTGCCAGTCTACAGGTTAATACAGAGGGCCCAAGCCGGCTCCCTTTCATTTGGGGGACTTTACAATGGCACGACCAGACACGAAACTTAGTGATGGTTATTTCAGCATGTTTTGTTCATTAGAGGAATATGGTTGAGTGTCATGCCCACTGAATCTAGCTGCATGTGTAACTCTGAGCATTTTTAATGGTTGTTAATCCATTATAGGCTAATGGATAATGTGTTCAATCGCAGAGACACGTTAAGCAATATCGGGAGGCCTGATTTTCTTTCTAGATGTAACTCCGATTACTAGAGGAGTTTATTGATTCCAGTTTCTTTTCCATTTCCTGGCCATTATGCCAAGTGTTTAAGGGAATGGCAATGACTATGTTAACTTACAAATGTGGATTATTGCAGGATCTGTACAGCAGATGCACATGTATTTAGTTACCACTTTCTGACTTAGAACTCTCACTTCCTGATGGGCCAAAACAGCTAGCTCTGGGACCTATGGCTATATAAAAATACAAGGCAGGCAGGGTTTAGGAGCAGCAGAGCAGAGGCGGCTCGGTTCTAATGTGCTGGACTGGCTCGCTTCTCCATTTGCTGCTTGGCCTGGCCGCTCAGGGGGTACCAAACACCACCCCTCAGGGGAGTCGTGGCCATCTTGGGCCCACGACATGGGGAACAACTCAGCATTTGCTGTTTCTTCCCCTTCTGACCATAACACACAAACCATCTGAGCATGGATGCGGTCAGCTAAAAAGCGATCTTTAATGCCCTTCTTGGTTGGAAGTCAGATTTGGTATAGATTAACGTTCCTTGTTTGTCAGCAGTTATGGTCCCAGCGGACTACTGTTTGTTATAAAGTTATGGATAGTTGTGTTTACTCATTTTACTGGAGGCCTGATCAGGTAGAACTTTCTGTACATTTATTATATCGGACTGTGGTTTTACTTGTCGGCTGGTAGGAGGAGGGCTGGGAACTGGGGGCAGCTGGCAACTGGGGGGGAGGAAGGGGCAGGGATCAGAGTCTTAAGATTTTACTCAGAGGTTCAGTTACGTTATAAAATTTGACAAGGAAATAACATGGCTAATGTTACTAAATTGAGGATATGTTCCCAAAATATCAATGGGTTAAATAACCCAGTGAAGAGCTATAAAGTTTTATCCCTCAAGAAAAGCCACCCCTCTTTCATTCTTCTGTAGGAAACCCACCTTGACAATAAGGAACATGATAAATTATGTAAATTTGGCTTTCAACGGGTGGTGGCATCCTCCTATAAGGGGCAAATGTAGAGGGGTGGCGATTTTAATCCCAGGTGCCACCCAATTTTCCGTTACTTCTACTTATATGGACCCAGAGGGTCGCCTGGTTTCAGGAATATATAAGGGAGAATAGCTAACACTGGCTAGTTTATATATCCCCCCGGGATCCAACGCCGAGACGGTAAGGGCACGACTCCAGAAAATCACCAAATTCCAACAGGAAGTATTGGTAGTGAGAGGGGACCATAATATGTCTTACGATAACAGGGATACTACCAACCCAAGGCCCCTCCACAAACAGTCTAAGGCTCAAAAAACAGTGAAGACCTACGTCAAAGAAGTGAACTGGGTGGACACTTGGCAGGCTTTGCACCCTCATGGTAGAGCATACACTCATTATTCAGTCCCCCATAAAATTTACACATGTACTGACCATTGTCATATTTCAAGTGAACATTTTCATAAGGTTCAGGACTGTAACATTGTCCCTTCCCCCTTGTCGGACCATTCCTTAATAGTGTTAACTATAGACTGGGTCCTAAATCAGAGATGCACACTGTGGTGCTTCAATAACTATTTGCTACATTTTATTTTATTTTATTGACCGGGTAAGTGCACTAGACAAATCCTGCCTGTTTTCAGCCACGACCCCGGGGGAGGGGGGATACAGATGAATGCCAACTGACCTTGAACCAGATTAAGCTGTTGGTGGTATTTTTAGTGAATGAGGGAAATTTGGCCAGGACACCGGAGAAATTCCCCTGTTCTTTTCGATAAGTGCCATGGGATCTTTAACATCCACCTGAACTACCACCAATCCAGGCAGATAGGACCTCAGTTTAACGTCTCATCCGAAAGACGGCATCTCAGAAGTGCAGCACCCCTCTCATGCTGCACTACAGTGTCAGTACAGGGATATTAACCCAAGTGCCAGATGTGGGAACTGAACACACAGCCCTCTGATCTCCTGGCCTCAGAGGCGAGTGTGCTACCTACTGAGCCACTGACACTATAATGTGGGGGAATTTTGGGAGATGATAAAAACCCAACTGCCACAGATCATTCAAGAAAACGACCAACTGGATGATAAGCCAGGAATCTTGTGGTATACCATTAAAGTAGTGCTTATAGGAGAGATAGTGAAGTTCGCCTCCTTTTATAAAAAGCAGCAGTCGGCCCTATTAGATAACTTGCAATCTGAACTTAAAATGTTACAGCAACAACATGCGGAGACGAGGCTGTGGCCACCTTCTAGAGGCGACCCGCCAAAGGGTGCAGCACCCTGTGGATGTTAAAACAGAACAGGCCCTTCAATACCTAAAACAGCATTACTACACGGGGGGGGATCTCAAGCCATGTGGATTTTAGCCCATAGGCTGAGGCAAAAGGTAGCCCAAAACAAGATGGCACAAACTGACTCCCCAGGGATGGGCAAGAAAAGTACATCCCCTGTGCAAATCATGGAAGCCTTTAAAGATTTCTACCAGAAATTATATACCCCGGAGGACCCCACGGATCCCCAGAGAGTGCAGGCCTTTTTGAAGGACCTAGAGCTAACGCAATTCTCTCAGGAGCAGTTACGTAAAATTGGAGACACCCGTTATGGAACTAGAACATAGGGGAGCCCCGACCAGGCTAAAAATCACGGAAAATCCCAGCCTGGATGGGTATTATGGGGAATTTTATACAGCCTTCAAGGGGTTGCTTATCCAGCCACTGCTGTGGGCCTGTCAGGGGCTGCAGAGGGTAACCCTATACCAACAACTTGGAGATATGCCACCATTTCTAGCATCCCAAAGTCGGCCAGAGACCCGGCTTTATGTTCCTCGTACCGCTGCTTAATACACATTATAACATTTTTGCAGCGATACTGGCGAAACGGCTAGAGGGTCTGTTGCCACACCTTATAGATGCAGATCAGTGTGGTATCATGGTTTCTTGACAAGCACAGGATAACATAAAGCGAACTCTGTATCTGTTATACGGTGCCGCTCGGTCGGAGGTCCCTCTTCTGCTACTTAGCCTGAACGCGGAGAAGGCCTTCAACCGGGTGGCGTGGCCCTCTTTGGCTGCCACTTTGAGAACTATGGGCTTCTCAAAAAAGTTTGAGAAGATCATAATGGGTTTGTATGATACGCCTCAAGCCTATATTAACGTTAATGGCTCGATCTCAGATCCTAGTTCTCTGTTACAAGGCACTAGGCAGGAATGCCCTTTGTCACCCCTGCTGTTTGCCATATACCTAAAGCCACTTGCCCAGGCAATCTGGAGGCATAGTGACATTAAGGGTGTTGTTGCAGGAGGCTGACACCACAAACTGGCGTTATAGGCCAATGACTTGCTGATATACATGTCATCATCTGATCAATCGCTCCCTCCTCTCTGGCGCTTACTGGATACATTTAGCACACTGGCAGGGTGCAAGGTAAACACAGCTAAATTGGAGGTCCTGCAACTAAACTATACCCCTCAGAAGTCATTCAGAGATCTTACCCATTTTGGTGGGACCTACAAATCATAAAGTACTTAGGGATACATTAGGCGGGGGAACCCCTCATAAATATACAATCACAATTAATCTCCCCTCTTGCAGCGACTGGATGCGGACTTGGAGAGATGGCAACTGCCCTTGATACAAAGGTTGGATGCAGTATTTTTTTTTTTTTTTGCCCTTTTTCTGGCAGGACCACCTGGGGCCATCCCCCCTGGTCACGGCCCCCGGAGACCTCTACCGCCGTCAATTGCTGCTGGGGACCCACAGTCACCCCCGCTTGCCCCCAGAGGGTGGGGTCGCAGGCACCTTCGTGACCCCGAACTGTAACTGGTCGGGTCCCAGCTGACGGGCGGCAATGTGAGGCTCTCCAGGAGGGCTTCATAGATCGGTGGTCCTGCCCGCCTTCATTTTCCACCAGATTTTCTCCCGGAGGAGGCAGGACGCGTGCAATGACGCCAGCGCCTGCCCAGCCTCCCCACGCCGAAGGCCGGTTGTGTGGAACCCCGTCTCCACCAGGGTCCCTATCACACCGAGTGCTACCCGCGCCCCGGAGTAGGAGAGCTGCCCATCGGACGCTCGATCCTACTCCCACTCTGACCCTCCAACGACCCGGATCCGTTCCTCGAACCCGGTCGCCGCCGCAAGCGGAAATCCCACCGCTGCGCCGACGGGCCGAGGTTGGATGCAGTATGCATGATCCTCCTACCAAGATTTCTTTACTTAGCCCAGACCCTCTCCATTTCTCTACCAGATAAATTCTTCAGGAAAATTAATAGGCGAAGTTTCTCACTATATATGGAACTCCAAGCACCCTTGAATAAGATTCTCTATCCTTCAGTTGCCTAAAAGACAGGGTGGTTTGGCGTTGCCGGATATGGCAAGTTACTACCAGGCAGCCCAGATCCGTACAGTTTTTCTATGGACTAATCGGCAATATGAGGCTAGGTGGCAGGAGGTGGAATTGAGGAAGGAGGATTTATCAAACCTAGCATGTATTTTAGTATCACGACCCCATATCCCACTCAGAGATATGAAAAAATTACTCACTTTAGTAATGTTGTTTCTTCTAATGGAGTCTTGCTATATTATGACATATGCAGTGAGTCCCAACCTTCGAACTGCTCCGGAGGTGAAAGAGTTAACTTTCCATGCCAGGCATGGAACGCTGAGTTCGAGCTCGGTTGAAACTCTGTCTGTTGTTCTTCAAACTCAAACTGTCAGATCTTTACGAGCTAAACTCACTAAGGTCCTGTGTGGAAGATGTAAACCTACATTAGCCAACTGAGTACTAAACATAAGAACACATTTTTTGGTCCTAAAACAAAGACTCAAGTCAGGAGACCCAAAAATGAAAAACACAACACAGAGTCACCCAAAAAAAGGAGGGGTGAAAAAACAAGGTGGGCATCTACTAAGTGCCAACACTGCACTGCCCACCCACATCATAAAAACAAAGGTTCTGAGAGGGGCAGGCAGGGGGGGAGGTCATAATATAGCAAGACTCCATTAGAAGAAACAACATTACTAAGGTGAGTAATTTTTTCTTCAAACAACATGAAGTCTTGCTATATTATGACATATGCAGACTACACAGCAGTACCTCCATGGAGGAGGGACAGAACCTACTTAGGAAAAGGCTCTGCAGCACAGCTGTGCAGCAACCGAGCATCACTCCTAGCCTGGATGTCCAGGGAGTAATGCTTGGTAAAAGTGTGAACTGTTTTCCAAGTAGCTGTTTGACATATCTCTAGAATAGGGATGTCCCTGGCAGCCAGGAAGCAGCTGTACCTCTGGTAGAGTGAGCCCTCAGGCCTGAGGGAGGAACCTTACCCAGTTTTTCATAACAAAATTGGATGCAAGAGACAATCCACCTGGCAATGGATCTTTTAGTGGCAGGTTTCCCTTTGCCAACCTCACCATAAGTGAGGAACAGTTGGAGGGAGTAAAACCTGTGACCCTTGGTAAGGTCTATATAGTAGCTAAGGGCTCTCTTCACATCCAAGCTGTGCAGCCTCCTCTCGCCAGAGGAGGAATGGTCAGTGAAGTACACTGGAAGAGACATATTGATTAAGGTGGAAATCTGAAACCACCTTAGGCAAGAACTTCCTGTTAGTCCTGAGGACCACCTTATCTCTATGAAATGAGATAAAATCAGGCTCCACTGATAAAGCTTGTAATTCACTTATGCGTCTGGCAGAAGTGATGGCTACCAGAAACACAGTTTTCCAAGTCAAGTACTTAAGCTCTGCTGAAGACAAAGGCTCAAAGGGGGGTTGCATAAGCTGAGCAATGCAAACACTAAGATCTCAGGCCAGGGCAGGGTCCCTGAATGGAGGGTTGGTGTGAAGCAATCCCTTAAAAAACTTGGAGAATACAGGATGAGCTGAAAGAGAAGAGGGTTTACCTGCTGAAACAAAAGCAGACACAGCTGCCAAATGTACTTTTAGGGTAGCTGGTCTCAGCCCCAAGGTATTTAAATGGACCATATAATCCAGGACTGTGAGTAAATTAGCAGATTCTGGGGAAATGTGTTTCCCAGAGCACCATATGGAAAACCTCTTCCATTTGGAATTATATGTAGCCCTGGTAGAAGGCTTCCTAGAAGCCTTTAGTATATCCATTACACCTTGGGAAAGGTGTAGATCAGCAAACTCTAACTCTTCAAGAGCCAGGCCTTGAGATTGAGAGATCTGAGGTCTGGTACCAAACCCTCCCTGAGCACAGGTTAACAGGTTGTGATTCCTGGGAAGACACAGGGAAGATGGACAGCTAAGGACAGAAGGAGAGGATACCAGGTTGTCTGGCCCAATCTGGAGCAATCAGGATCATCTTGCAGGACTGAGATCTGATTTTGACTAACACTTTGAACAGGAGAGGAAGTGGGGAAAGCATAAAGAAACTTCCCTTCCTTCCCAATTGAGAACTAAGGCATCCAGAGGGACTGAGTCCAACACTGGGGCCTGCAGCAAAAGGGAAGTTGGTGATTGTCTGGGGCTGCAAAAGATCTATTCTGGGGTGCCCCATCTGGCAAATATCACCTCCAGGACCAGGGTCCAGTGACCATTCGTGATGGCCCTGGGAAATCCTGCTGAGAGCATCTGCCAGGACATTGTCCTTGCCTGGTAGGTGAACTGCCGGAACGGAGGTGTTCAGGAGTAAGCCAGAGACCACAACTCATTGCTTCGTGCACAAGGCACGAGACCGAGTGCCCTTGTTTGTTGTGATGTACCACATTGTGGTGGTGTTGTCTGTTCTGACCTGTACAACTTTGTTCTGAACAGATTTGGAAAAAAACTTGAAGTGCTAGAAAAACTGCTCTGAGTTCCAACAGATTGATGTGGAGCAGAGATTCCTGAGGGGACCACAATCCCTGGGTAGTGAGGTCACTCATGTGAGCTCCCCACCCCAAGAGGGATGCATCTGTAGTAAGGATTAAGGAGTGAGACTGAGTGACAAAGGGGAACCCTTGTCTCAGATTGCTCTGATCCTGTCACCACTGTAGGGCCTGGATCAGGGTTTGAGTTACTGGGATCAATTTGGTTAGAGAGTCTTTCCTTTGAGACCAAAAGGCTCTCAAATGGAACTGGATGTCCCTCATCTGAAATCTTGCTCCCTGCACTACTGCTGTAGAAGCAGCCATGTGCCCCAGGAGCTGTAGAAAGTGCCTTGCTGGTCGAGAAACCTGCAGGGTGAATGAGGAGGCCAGCAAGACCAGGGTCCTTGCCCTGTCCAAAGGAAGGAAGGCTCTGGCTTCCTCTGTGTTCAGCTCTGCGACTATGAAGGTGAGGAGCTGGACAGGCTCTAGAACGAACTTTGAAAGATTCAGAAGGAAACCTAGAGAGGTGAGCAGTTGCTGAGTTATCTGTAGATGTAACTTGACTTGGTCTGGGGACTGGCCTACTATGAGCCAGTCGTCCAGGTAAGGGAAGATGGCAATTTTTTGCCTTCTTAGGGCAGCAACTGCTACTGCCAGGCATTTTGTGAATACCCTTGGAGCAGAGGTGAGGCCAAAGGGCATTGCTCTGAACTGGTAATGGCCTGAGGGCAGCTCAACCTGAGGTACTTTCAAGGGAGCTTCTGATGAATATGGAAGTAGGCATCCTTGAGGTCCAGGGATGCTAGCCAGTCCCCTGGCCTTAGAGAGGGTAAAATAATTCCCAGAGTCACCATTTTGAATTTTGGTTTTAAAAGGTGCTTGTTTAAATATCTGAGATCCAGGATGGACCGCCATTCTCCTGTCTTTTTTGGGGTAAGGAAGTACCTGGAGTACAACCCTTTGCCCTGGTGTAGGGGTGAAACCTTTCCACAGCTCTGAGAGCCAGGAGGGAAGAGACCTCTGCCTCTAGGGCAAGTGCCTCTGGTGGATTTGCAGGTGGAAAGGATATGGTTCTCATCTTTGGAAATTTTTTTTGAAGCTGAGAACCAGTCCCTGGCTTACTACTTCCAGGACCCACTTGTCTGATGTCAGAGACTTCCAGTCCTGGACAAAGTAAGCCAGCCTGCCCCCTACAGGTAGCTGAGAATCGGCCCTGGCAATCCCATCAGGGTGCCTGCTTGGCAGGGGCTTTGGGCTGAGGGGTGGAAGCAGGCCTGCTTGTACCCCATCTGCCTCTCCCTCTAAAGAACCCCCTCTGGGCATAAGCAGAAGAGGAGGCCTGGGCTTGGTAAAAAGGCCTATGAAAAGGCCTGCCCCTGCCCCTGGAAAGCTGCCTTTGAGGAGTGGCCTGCCTTTCCTTGGCCTGTGCACTCCTATAGGTGGTCCTATACTCATCCATTTTCTTCATGTAATTCTCTGTCTGCTCCCCAAACAAAGAATTACCCACAACAGGAAAATCCATGGCCTTAGCCTGGGTATCCCAGACAGGCTAGTACATCTGAGTCAAGCCATTCTGCGGCGTCAAGATGTAGCCATGACTCTTGATGACACATCATTAGAGTCCACTGCAGCATGGAATTGCACCTTGGATGCCTCAATATCATCAGCAGCCACCTGCTCCAGCTCCTCAAGCGTGGCCAGGACCTGTTTTGCTAGAGCCATAACAGTATCCCATCTGGATTTCTGATATCTAGCAACATAAGCCACATAATTTGCCTGTCTGAGTCCCGAGGATGCTGCCATGTACTGTTTCTTTGCCATGGTATCAATCCTTCTGGAGTCCTTGTCAAGGGGGTGTGAAGCCAAGGGAATATTTGCCTTGTCACAGGCAGCAGCCTGCACAACCCCAACATGGCTGCATTGTTGTGTAAGGAACTCCGTATCAGAGCCTGACAATGTGTACCTCTTGTCCATTCTCTTATGGACAGGAGGTATTAGTGTGAGGAGTTTTTAGAATTTTTACTGTCTGTTTCCGAAAAGATTTATGCAAAGGAATAGACAGCCTCCTTGACTCTGGGATATCCATCATTTCCACATAGTCAGGCTCCTCTTGATCATCCACAGCTTCCTCCATAGGGAGCTGGAGGGTTTCAGCCACTTTCTTATAAAACATAAAATGAGAAGGGACTCAGAAAGCCTAGGAGGAGACACTCCTGAAGGTCTGTCTGGGGAGATGTCCGGGTCAATGGGCACATCCAGACTTTCAAATCCAAATTCACTCTCCTCATACTCCTCTTCCCCTCCTCTGGTTCATAATATTCCTCTACATTATACTTGAACGGTGGAACCGTAAACCGCCGCCACTTGAAGGTGCCGGTTCGGTCGGAACCGGGAAAGCGACTGACAATTTTAATCGCTTTGGCTATTTCTTCACGGTTGGAGAGGAAAGTTTTGGCTCCACACCAGCTGATTTCCTAGTCCTTTTGTGGAACCGACTCGGAGTCGATCTCTTGCCCGAGGAGTATCGCTCTGGTCGAAGAGCACTCCTCCGGTTTGGTTGAAACCGAACTGGTTGGCTAACCGTTCAGCCGACTTTTTGGCCTCCCGTTCCCTGAACCTACTAACTCTCTTTTCCAGGGCAGCTGCAGGAAAATTTTTACAAATCTGGCAGTCTGCACTGAGGTGGTCAAACCTCAGACAATAAACACAGGTGGTGTGGGGGTCAGCCTTGGCAAAGTCTTCCCCACAGACACTACAGTGTTGAAACCCAGTGGGCCCGGATTTTCTTTTGGGTTTCTCAGACATAGTGCCAGTCCTAACCAAACTTACCCGTTTATGGCAATCCGCCAGGTAAGACCCTCTTATCGATTCCCAACTGTGTCACAGGTCGTGGAAAAAAATGTAATAAAATCCGGGTTTTTCAGAACCGATAAGAACCGGTAACCACACTCTAAATGACAGATTAATATATTTTAAATAATCTGATCGGTTCAAACCGAACCGATAACCGGTTACAAGTTCCACACAGAATAAAAATCAATGTAAAACCTATCTAGTACTCACAAATACCACAGACAGAGCCTGAACCGACCGGTTGCGGTTTAATTTCAGTCGAAAACCGAGAAAAACAATACTTTAACCGATAAAATGAACCGAGCAGAAGGAGAAATCTCCGGAGCGACTGTTCAGTGAGGCGGAGTAAAGAATCTGACGGTTTGAGTTTGAAGAACAGCAGACAGAGTTTCAACCGAGCTCAAGCTCAGCGTTCCATGCCTGGCATGGAAAGTTAACTCTTTCACCTCTGGAGCAGTTCGAAGGTTGGGACTCGCTGCATATGTCATAATATAGCAAGACTTCATGTTGTTTGAATACAGACAATCCCTATACCAGGAATACATTACACTGCTGGAGATCCCTACTAGATTCTAATGCATTGGCATCATAAAGACACAAAGACATTTAATATATTCACTCCCTTACCTTCAGGCCTTTAAACCTGCAAGATTAGACCACAGTTTTCATGGGTGAGATTAGGCCTCACATTCATATTTCACTTTCTCCAACATGACTAACCCGTCTTTCGAGGAGCTCACCTACAGACCTCTCAACCTTTCATCACTCAAATGTGTGACAAATGGACAAAATGTGCGACACATTATCAAACATTACATTGCAAGCTCAGAACACAGTCTAAATCTATGCACTTATGTTATTCATGTTTGCTGATAACTGAGTATCATAGATTATTATCAATTTCTGCATTGAAGTTTCAGTGGGCAGTGTGGAATATTACCTGTGCCATGTGAGGCAGAGGGTTTCTGAGAGGTAAAATGAGTGATGTCCCTCGTAATGTGTGACAGTTGAGAGGTATGCTCACCTTTCACTATGCTCACCTTTCACTATGGATTACGACCCCAGGACCGATATAGATACCTACAAGCCACTAACTATATAAAAACCCTCATTCCACGAGAAACAGTAGACTCACAGATAAGATAACAGAATTATTAATGAGCACTTTGAAGGGTTATGCCTCTCTCATCCATATGATTTCCTACATATATGCTGCCCTTCCCCCTCTTCGGGGAGATTCTCTAGCTAAGGTGAAGGGGGCCTGGGAGAGGGATCTTGGGCTTGTTTTGGGAGATGCTGACTGGGAGTGGCATTTGAATTTTTTACATCTGGGCACGGCTTCTCACCTGTGGAAGGAATTTTCCTGGAAAGTAACACTTTCTTATTTCAGGACCCCGGCTATCCAGGTGAAGTATCAGCTGAGCAGGGGAGCAGATTGCTGGAGGGGATGCGGTGTTTCTCCTGCGACACATGGCCACATTTTTTGGAGCTGCCCGGTGCTTCAAACTTTTTTAGATGCACTGCAGGAGGCTCTGGCTGAGATTTTTGCTGATCCCGTGCAGTTGACCCCTAGCAGTTTTTTCTTTTCAATATATAGTAAAGGTCTGAAAAATGCATCCACCAGGAAACTACTTAATGTCTGCCTACTTACGGCAAAAAAGGCTACAACCCAAAGGTGGATAACACCATTGGCATCTACCATAGGATCTACCATAGGAAAATGGCAGGACTTAATGATACAGGTTTATAAAATGGAACGTTTAACAGCAGTGGTGAACCACAGAATGGAACATTTCGAGATACAGTGGAGACACTGGGTACTATATATCACGTCACGACGACAAGACTTTGTCCCATAGAATATGGTGGGGGTATATCTTAAAGAGCAGGCTCGGCTATCTGTGCTACCTGTCTTGGGGGGGGGGGTTCTTCTTGACTCCCTATGGTTTGAGGCATCTCTGAGGGGTTATTTGTTTATGTATTACCCCCATCACTGGGTGTCCCTGTTAGGGGTGGTTTCATATACTCTCCCTATTGGGGCTGTCCCACGGCAACCGCTGTGCAGGGAGCGTGAAGGTTGTCCTAATGGTATAGAACGGTATACCCTGGCCTGCTAAACCTTAGCCGCATAGTAGATGGAATGTTTATTAAAGATTCACAGTCTGATTCTACCTATTAAGTTTGTATTTCCAGGCCTCCACTTGTTTATATTAATATAGTTGTTTTAAAAGAGTTTTATGTTTGTTTTTTATGTTTGTTGATTATTTCTTATAGAGTTGTCATTCTAATAATGTTTAAGTTGCTTTCTTAAATGTTATATCAATCATGAATGGTAATTTTGTTTTATAAGATAAGAAAAAGATTGAATTAATAAAAAGTTTCAAAAAAAGAGCGAATGCTAAGTTTAGGGAGAGCATTAGAGCAGATGGCATCTGTATAGATGGAGAAATCGAGAAGACTGTCCAGCCACACCCCTAGGTATTTGAACGTGGGGACCATACTGAGGGGGAAGCCATCCAGAGTGGAAAACACAGGATGGGAGTCTAGCTAGCTTCTGCCTGGAACCAAGGATCATTGCAACAGTTTTCTTTGTGTTTACCCTTAGTTGATTAGCATAGAACCAATTTAGGACTTTGTTGAAGTTGTGCTGGAGAGGGACTTGTGCTTCTGTGGTGGATGGTCCCAAAGTGTACACAACAGAATCATCCGCATACGTGTGAATGTGGGAGTTAGAGCAGACAGAGGGGAGGTCATTAATGAAAACACAGAAAAGTATGGGGCAGAGGATGGAACCTTGAGGAACGCCAGTAAGGACGGGGAGCTTCCCACCTGGACAGACTGCTGCCTACCAAAAGGCAGCAGCTGAACCAGTTCATAGCAGGAGCTGCTAGACTGACCAAGTGAAGCTTTTTTAACAGGAATGGTGGGATATGGAATCAACAGCCTTAGCCAGGTCTATGAAAATAGCGGCGCGCATTTAACAACAACATTTATAAATAATATCCTTAGTTTAAAAACTGTGATTGAGATGCAGGCCTGGTGGCACAGAGGGCAGAGGCACTTAAAGTGCCTCAGTGCCTTACCGCCATGCTGGCGACCCAAGTTCAGTAATGAGCTCGGGCCGTCAGGGGTCAGCAGGGGCCTGGGAGAAGGACAGAGCAGCCGTCAGGCCATTCTCCTCTCCCAGACTGGGGAGGTTAGTCCTCCTGGTGCTTGGCTGCCACCGAGTGGAGGCTTGGTGGTAGCATCACGCAAATGGGGGTCTGGCGTTAGGCCGGGTAGATAAAGCAGGGCCACCAGTTCAGGCATGCATGCGCATTTCCATGTGTGTGCATGACCAAGTTTGCTGAGGCTCCAGGAAGTAGTAAGGGAGAAAAGCTAGAGGAAAAAAGGAAAGGCACGGCAAGGGTATATGACGCCCATTCGCCACACCACCTACCACATCATGGCGCCAGCCTGCAGTGACGCACTGGATTACATGCTTCAAGGTGGGCGGATTTCCCTCTCCTGATCCCATCTCGGGGGTAATCCATGGGGCTACCTTCGTCACTGGGGTCCTGGAGAGGTAGTGGATGGTGTGGAGAGAGTGGAAGCCGGCAGAATGGAGCCTTCCCTCACTATGGCCCCCTGGAGAATAAAAGCATAGAAAAAAATTGTGATTAAGAACTGTGCTGTCATATTTTAGTGCCACACAGATATACAGCACACATTAAGGGCTTTAAGTCCTAACAAGGTCTCTCCCAGTCTAACTTTTGGAAGCTGCTTGCTGACTGTTTCTTTATTAGCAGCCACACAACTACAGCCACTAGTGTTCCTCCTTAGATACTGAAATCCCCACTCCCGCCACCATCTTGATTCCTCGCTTCTCTGTAATGTTTTTGTTTTTAACTATTTTTTTTTAACAGAGTGATGTTTCTGCACTATATTCTCCCACCATATCATTATTTTCTTCCACAACTTGCTAAAAAAAAAAAAAAAAAAAAAGGGGGCTGCTGCTTTGCAATCGCTCGCTCTGGATCTCAGATACCCCAACTTACAAAACAGTGAGCCATGGGTTGTGTTGACTCAGTCGAGAGTCAAACTCCTGCAATCAGCCGCTCCTTCTCTGACTGGGATAATCCACTTAAGGTACAAGATGAGCACAGCACTTTTTAAATATTTCTGCACTACTTTGCCGGGGGGAGGGGTGTCCAGCCTAAAAAGAGTATATCTTAACAGCATTTTGAACTCTGTCAGTGAGTGCTTAAATATTTTTACCATTCCTGGAAACCTCTAAACTTTAATACAGACCATTGTATACACAGTACATACAATGGACTATGTAAAAATACAGCATTTATTTCCATTCTTGAGGGGGCGAGACTTTCATAACTCACTCGTGGCTTCGCCACTCTTGAATTATGGTCCCACGCCCCAATTCATGGAATAAATGCCATATTTCAACACAGACCATTGTGTATTCCCTATATACAAATACTTATATACTTCAGAGATTGTGATTGAGGACTGTGCTGGTGTCATTCAGACATGCAGCACACATTAAAGCAGCAGTGCAACAAAAATTGGCTAAAGTTTGAACCCACCTTTTTTTCTTCCTAATCGATGCCAGATGTCTTCCAGTTTATTTTGGTTGTGAAAATTTCAGTCTCCATTAACATTTAAGAATGTTATGATAGTTTTAAAACAATTATTTCTCAAGAAAAAAAGATGGCCGACTCATTTTTGCATAGAAATAATATTGAGGACCTGAGGAGGGTAAGAATTCAGAAATGCAAATGTACAGTACACAGCATAGGAAAGATTCACAAAACCCAAACCAACAGTTCTACCAATATTTTTCATAACCCTAGCAGAAAATTAGCTTTTTGGAGAAACGTTTTTCATTGCACTGTGCTTTAAGGGACTTAATACCTAACAAGCTCCCTCCCAGCTGAACTTTTGAATTTATGTTGCTTGTTGTTTCTTGGTGCACATTAGTGCCACAGTGGCAGCACATTGGAGCAGGGTGGGACGGATTGGGTAGCCAGGTGGCCAATGGCCACTAACAAATTTGGATAGGCTACCAGATTTTGAAAAGTTACCAGCCAACTAGCTACCTGCCTTTGAAGTGATTTTTGAGCCCTTCAAAATGATGGCCAATAAAAATACTGATTTGGCTACGAGACTTTCAAAACTATTAGCTAAAATGACCACCAGCTCACAAACCGATTTGTCCCCCGCCCTGCATCAGAGAAATAAATAAGTATAGAAACTCTTTAGAAATTGTGATTGAGAACAGTGCCGTGGTATTACTACTTCAGTGTCGTACAGCGCAAGCACACAAGTCTTAACAAATATCTCCCAGCTAGCAGAACTTATGAATCTGAGTAGCTCTTTCTTCTTGGTGGAATTAGTGCCACAGCCGGAGACAAACTACAGTGCTCTGAAGTAGAAGCACCACATAGCACAAACAGCATGTGCACACACCAAAAAGTCTTTACTAGTGCTCTGCCCGCTGTCTTTCTGCCCTCCCTGCCTGCACTAGTGCTTACACCTGACCTCAGTAATAAAGCTGAGAGTTCAGCGAGTCTTTGAATGTGACCAAGCATAAAAAAAAAAAATTTCTACAAAGCACTGAGCTACTAGCATACACTCCTCTTAGTCTCCTAACCAGTCAAGAACACACATGCTGTGACAAAGATTAAAAAATTGAATAAATAAGTAAAATGTATCAGCATCAATAGTATAAAAAACAAAGTGTCAATATGCAGAAAAATAAACAACAGACTACTCTTATTTCTCTCTGGTCAGCAGCAGCAGTCTCTTCTGGGAAAACACAAAAACATTCTACTTCTTCTCAACTGTTACTGAATCAGAATCTGTGGTACTGGATATAACAGCTGATGACAGTCAGTCAACTGAATTAAACAGGGGAGATGAAGCTGGAACAACAACCGTTGACCCCGTTAGTAACACTGCTGCTGCTTCTGCTTCAGCTTCAAGCCAGTCATCTTTTTCAAATTTCACAGAAACTTGTTTCATTTCCTAAAAAACTTACTTTAGTGTTGGATCAACAGGTGGATAAAGAAAAAGTAAAGAAAAGACATATCAGCAAAATAACGGGGCCAGAATGTTCCAATCTCATTAAAGAGATCTACCAAGCTTTGTTATACTGCCCCTAATAAATAGGTGCCTTACCCCCACAGCATTCCTAAATTGTTAGGACTTTCCCAAATCATGCCGCCGATGAAAAATTACAGTGCTCGTAAAATTAATTAAACCAGGTCCCAGGACTTCCGGTTGTAAGGGCTGCCTCACGCCGCTTTCGCTGGCCACTAACATTAGGACGGGATGCTAGAGAGCGAAGACGCTCTATTATAATCATGGGAGGCAGATTTATGATCTGTTTTAACGTTATATTGGCCAGTCGGTAATGAAATGTGGGCACCCACGTTTCATTACCAACTGGCCAATATAATGTTAAATACAGATCATAAAGTCGCCGCCCATTGATTATAATGGAGCGTGCTCTCCCTGGCATCTCGTCATAATATTAGTGAGTGCAGGAGCAAAGCGTAGATGGCCCTTACAACCGGGAAGTCCTTGGGACCAGGTTTAATTAATTTTACGACTGCTGTAATTTTTTTTTTTTTTTAAACGGCGGCATGCTTTGGGGAAATTTTAACAACTGAAGAATGCTGTGACGGCAAGGTACCTATTTATTAGGTGTAGAGGCTGATCTTGGCATATCTCTAACAAATTACAAATGATTACGAGATGATGAAAAAGGTGTCTGGTGTACTGCATAATATGCGAAAAGTAAAAATTACTTACTACAGTAATGTTGTTTCTTCTTTTTTTGCATAATATTTTTATTCAGCATTTCAACATACGATACAATCCATTATAACTTCAGGTCATTAGTAAATCACTAAGGACACCCAAACGTCTAATACATTTGCTTGCTCCCAGTATCCAGAGCATTTAAAGTCCATCTATTCATACTATAACAGGAGCATCAGCCATATTACGACCTATAACATACATTGAAACATGGGTATATATCTACTGCCCTTAATGACCCCCTCGCCCCCCACATAAGGTACACAAATACAACAAAGAAATACCCAAACTAGAAAAGAAAGAAAAAAAAAAAAAAACAATATTCCATCAATAATAGCTGTGCATGTTATATTTTATATTTTAATCCATCCGATACCATACTAGGAACTGAATCACATTCCTCCCCGGAGTGCTATCCCTGCAATCCCTTCATTAGCACCTCCGGCTCCCCTTGCGACAATGATGACATAAATGGCACCCAGATAGTCCAGAAGCTCTCTTCCCTGTTTTTAGTCACGTAATATAACCTTTCTAGGCCCAATACCTGCAGACACATACTTTTCCACTGCCGAACAGTGGGTGTTTCATTAGATATCCAGGTATTCAAAATGCAGTGCCTAGCTAGGGCTAGTAAGACCCTCACCCACCTGGGAAAGGGTCTCCACTCTTCCTCCCCTGAATCATCAACCCCAAACAGTAGGGTCACTGGTTTCCTTTCTATTTGCTTACCCAAAATTCTTCCAACTTCTTTGGCAATGCCCTCCCAGAGGTGTTTAAGTGCAGAGCACTCCCAGAAGCAATGAATGTATGTTCCTGTCCCCATCTGGCACCTCCTGCAAAGTGGTGAAATCTCCGGGTGAAAGCGATGCACCATACTAGGGGGACAGTAGAGTCAATGTATAAACTTGTAATATGATTCTTGGTATTTATTACACACTAACAACCCCTTCTGCAGCCGTAGCAGTAAGTCCCACCCCTGATCTGGGACCACTTGTCCCAGGTCCCTATCCCATAGCCTTCTAGTTTTACTTGTATTTTACTTGTATAATCCGGGAGGTATTGTCTCCCTAACCTCGCTGACCTACCAATCAGTCCCCTGGTGCCCAAACGGGTGCCAAGAACCAGATGCTCTACCTGCCCCAGGGGGTAGTCCTCCTTCCGACTTCTGCTCATTTTCCTGGCATAATTACCAGCTTGCAGGGCTCGAAACATACTCGAGTCTGCCCTCTCTCCAAGCTCCTCTCCCGAGAGTAACAGCCCTCTCCTCCACAGGTCCCTGATACACCTCACTCCTTTGCTCTCCCAGAGCAGAAATTCCCTGTCCTCCAATCCTATCACAAATCCCGGGTTCCCTCTCAAGGGTAATAATAAGGTCTCCTCCTCTTCTTCTACTCCAAACCATCTCAGGAGTTGGTCCCATCCTTCCAGTACAGATGCCACCAATGAGTTGGGATTCATTTGCCTACTATTCGCCTTCCGCCCCCCTCTTCCCCAAGTACCCCGTAAGCCTAATAACTCCTTCTCCCTCTTCTAAATCTAACCATCCTGCTTCTGGCTTCCTATTAACCCAGTCACCTATGTACCCGTAGTGCATGGCTAAAGCATCATTTTGAAAGTTAGGCAAATTTAGCCTCCCTCTATCCCAGTCTGCCTGCAGTCTATGCAGACTTACTCTGGGATGCTTTCCTCTCCACAGAAACCCCGAGAAAGCCTTCTCCACCCTCTTAACATCTTTCTTACTCAGCCCCATCGGTAACATCTGCATCAAATACAGCACTCTAGGGAGGGTATTCATCTTGATGAGATTTATGCAGCTCATCCAGGAAACAGGCATTTTCCTCCACCTCCTCATCTATTTTCTATGCTACGCACCAACAGAGAGTAATTCAGCCCATATAACTGGTTCAGCTCATAACCTATTTGAATCCCCAAATATGTAAAGGCTTTACTAACCTTTTTAAGCCCCCAAGCTTTGTCCCCACATGCCTTTTCTATCTCTCCCCCATTACATTATCTCTGATTTATTAACATTCATTTTATACCCAGAAAAAACAGCAAACTTCCCTATCACCTGCAGCAGTGGAGGAACAGATCCAGCCGGGTCCCTGACATACAACAGCATGTCATCTGCATATAAGGTTACTTTATGTTCCCTGCCAGACTTCCCTTTCACATCCTTAATCTCTGCTAAATCCCTAATTTTAACGGCCAGGGGTTCACTAGCCAGGGCAAACAATAGTGGCGAGAGGGGGCAGCCCTGCCTGGTTCCTCTCTGGAGAATGAACCGGTCTGAAAGCTCTCCATTCACCAGAATCCTTGCGGTCGGGGCAGTATACATACTCCTTACCCACCCAATAAACCTCTCCTCCCCCAACCCATATTTCTGGAGAACCATAAACAGGTATTCCCATTCTATATAATCAAATGCCTTCTCGGCATCCATGGTTAGGACAGCAATGTTCTTCTGGCCCTGGGAGGCTCTCCACACCACGCTGAGCAGCTTTCTCATATTATGATATGAACATCTCCCAGAGACAAACCCCGTGTGGTCCGGATGGACCAACTGTGGCAGGAGCTGATCCATTCTTCGGGCCAATACTGTAGCCAAAATTTTCACATCACTGTTTTAACAAGAAGATTGGCCTGTATGAAGAGCATCCCTATCCATCCTTTCCTGGATGGGGGATTAAACAAAGAACCGCCTCCCTGAAGGTCGTCGGCAACCCCCCCCCCACGCGTCTCCGCAAAGACCTATAGCAATGGTTCCACCACATGTCCCTGCATCATCCTGCAAAATTCGATGGGAAACCCATCTGGTCCACTAGCTTTTCCCTGCTTTAAACACTATATCGCCTGCTTAACCTCAATACTCAAGATCTCTCCCCCCAGCTGCTCCTTCTGTTGCTCAGATACTTTAGGGAGCTTAACCTCATCCAAAAACTGTCTTGCCTCCTCCCCTGTCCCCTCACACTCTGACTGTTAGAGCTGGCGGTAAAAGTACTCGAACCTACCCCTTATGGCCTTTTTATCCCGCAGCAATTGCCCCTTCCAATCCTTAATCTCCGCAATATGTGTAAACACCCTCCTCCCCTTAATTAAACGGATCAACAATGGGCCAGATCTGTTCCCCCATTCACACAAGCAGCTTCTCGCATACAATACAGCCATTCTTGCCTCTCGCTAATAGCAAAGCATTGAGAGCTTCTCTTGCCGCCCTCAAGTTCTTTATCCTCTCCTCCGTTGATCTCTCCACTAATGCCCTCTCTAATTCCTTCACCCTATCCTCCAACTCCAGCCTAGTGGCTTCCTTCTTCCTTCTGTATCTGGCTACAAACTGAATAACAGTGCCCCCAATGAAGGCCTTCCCCGCTTCCCAGAACACACCCGGTGACTCGACTGAACCTTCATTGGCCTCTTTATAAAATTTCCATTGTTGCTCTAGGAACTCTATAAACTCCTTGTTGCCTAATAAGTACCTAGGAAATTTCCACGGTGGGGGGCCTCTGCTCATCTACCCTGAGCGCCATCTGAACCATAGCATGATCTGACAGGAGGATTGGACCATGCTCCACTCTCTATATCCTCCCCAGTCAAGCCCATGGCAGATACATATAATCCAGCCTAGTCCAAGTTTTGTGTGAGTTGGAGTAAAAAGTGAACTCTCATTCCCCTGGGTGTAGGATTCGCCAACTATCAATTAGATCCATATCCAGGACCCCCTCCCGCCAGGGTCATGTTGTTTCCTCTAATGGAGTCTTGCTGTATTCTGACAATTTGCAGGTAGACCGACCGGTTCAACTGCCCCAGAGAACAAAGAGTTAAACTCTATGCAAATGCATAGAACGTTGAGCTCGAGCTCGGTTTTCAAACCACTGTCCTCGGTACGTTCTAGTAACTGATCAGATTCTATGAAGCAAAACTAGATATATATAGACAAAAAAACTAATCCTAAATAGGGAGCCCCAACAGGGGCAACATAATCAAAAAGGCATGTAGAAGACTCAAGTCACAGATGCCCAAAGAAGACCAATACCCACCAATGGGTTAAGTCCTATACGTGCTGCAGAAGAGCCACCCTTCCCCAGGTTCTGAAGGGGAGGTAGGGTGGGAGGTCAGAATACAGCAAGACTCCATTAGAAGAAACAACAATACTATGGCAAATAACTTTTTCTTCAAACAACATGAAGTCTTGCTGTATTCTGACAATATGCATACTACAAAGCAGTGCCCCATGGAGGTGGGCACAGAATCTATTTGGGGAATAGGCTCTACAGTACTGCTGTGCCAAACCTGGCATCACTCCTAGCCTGAATATCCAGGCTGTAGTGCTTAGTGAATGTATGGACAGATTTCCAGGTGGCAGCCTTACATATCTCAAGCAAGGGGCTTCTCTGACAGCCGCCAAGGAGGCAGCAGTCCCCCTGGTAGAATGGGCCCTAAGGCCTGCTGGTGGATCCTTACCCAGCTTACTGTAGCAACACGGGATACAGGCCACAATCCATCTGGTTATAGTCCTTTTTGCAACTGGTCTGCCTTTTCCAACCTCACCATAGGTAAGAAAGAGTTGGGAACAATCCTTCCTTAGCTCCTTTGTCCTGTCCATGTAACAGCAAATAGCTCTTTTTACATCTAGAACTGTGGAGCCTACGTTCACCTGAACTGGAATGCACTGAGAAAAATACAGCCAAAGTAATGGACTGATTAAGATGGAAATCAGAATCCACCTTAGGGAGAAAATTCCTATTAGTTCGGAGCACAATCTTATCCCTGTGGGGTGTAATATAGTTGGGCTCCACTGACAAGGCCTGAAGCTCACTGATTCTTCTAGCAGAAGTGATGGCCACTAGAAATACAGTTTTCCAAGTGAGAAACTTGAGCTCTGAAGAAAACACAGGCTCAAAATGAGGTTGCATAAGCTAACCCTACGCATATGTTCAAGTCCCAGGCAGGGGTAGGTTCCCTGTGTGGAGGGTGAAGGTGCTGAAACCCTTTGAAAAACTTTTTGAAAATTGGGTGTGCAGCTAAAGAAGAGTCCTTCCCTGCTGAAAGATAAGCAGAGACAGCAAAGAGGTGTACCTTCAGGGTAGATGGCTGTAAATGCAGAGACTGAAGGTGCACCAGATAATCCAGAAGTTCTGGTAACCCAGCCTGCTGTAGGTCCAGGTCTTTCTGGAAGCACCAAATAGAGAATCTTTTCCACTTAGAGGAAAAAGTTTTCCTAGTAGCAGGTTTTCTGAAACCCTTCACAATATCCAAGACAGACTGAGACAACTGTAAATCTGCATATTCTAAGTCTTCAAGAGCCAAGCCCTGAGGCGAAGAGACTGAAGATTAGGGTACATTATCCTCCCCTGAGATGATGTCAGCAGGTTGTACCTCCTGGGGAGAGAAAATGGCTTGGTCATTGACAGTGACAGTAGCATCGAGTACCACGGCGGTCTGGCCCAGTCTGGAGCTATGAGAATCATGGTGGCAGACTGAGACCTCAGTTTGACCAAGACTCTGGCTATCAAAGGAAATGGGGGAAAGCATAAAGGAACCTGTTTGACCAATCCAGAAGGAGAACATCCAGTGGCACTGGGCCCTGCAGTGGAGGCCTGCAACAATACAGTGGTAACTGTGGACTGTCTGGGGCTGCAAAGAGATCTATCTCTGGCACCCCCCTACCTCCTGAATACTGAGAGAAGGACCTGCCTGTTCAAGGCCCATTCATGATGGCGAAGGCTGATCCTGCTGAAAGCATCTGCCAGTACATTCTCCTTTCCTGGCAAGTGAACTGCTGACATTGACAAGTTCAGGGAATATGCCAGATTCCAAATCTTAATGGATTCTGTGCACAGCAGTAGATCTTGTCTCCCCCGCTTGTTGTTGATGTAGTATATGGTGGTGGTATTGTCTGTCCTGACTTGAACCACCTTGCTCTGTAGGAGACTGGCAAACTCCTGAATAGCCAGGAACACTGCCCTGAGTTCCAGAAGACTGATGTGCAGGAGAGACTCCTGAGGAAGCCAAGTACCGTGGGCTGTGTGATCCCCTAGCTGGGCACCCCAGCACAGAAGAGAAACATCTGATGTCAGCACCAGAGAGGGTGCCTGAGGGAGAAAGGGACCCCCCCACTCTGAGGTTGTCCATCTCCTGCCACCACTGACGAACTAACAAAAGGGTGGGAGGTACTGGAATCAGTTTGGACAGAGGATCCCTTTTCTGAGACCAAAAGGATCTCAGATGGAACTGAATGAATGTCCCTCATTTGAAACCTGGCCCCCGGGACCACAGCTGTGGTGGAGGCCATATGTCCTAGGAGCTGTAGAAAAGTACCTTGCTGGTCAAGGGACTCGAAGGTGGAAAGATTTTGACAAATCAATAAGAGCCTGTGCCCTTGCAGAAGGCAAAAAGGCCCTTGCCTGAATGGTATTCAGCTCTGCCCCTATGAAGACAAGCACCTGTACTGGGGTCAAGACAGACTTTGTTAGATTCACCAGGAATCCTAGAGACTAAAGAGTATCCTGAGTGAGCTTTAGTGCTTCTGTGATCTGCTGAGGGGATTGACCCACCAGCAGCCAGTCGTCCAGATAGGGGTAAACTGAAACCCCTTGTCTTCTGAGGAATGCCACTACCAGACATTTTGTAAACACTCTTGGTGCAGATGTCTGTCCAAAGGTTATGGCCCTGAACTGGTAGTGGCCTGAAGGCAGTCGAAACCCGAGATATTTTCTGCGAGACTGTCTGATGGGAATGTAGAAATAAGCATCCTTTAGGTCTAGGGATGCCAGATAGTCCCCTTGCTTGAGAGTAGGCAGGATGGTAGCTAAGGTTGTCATTTTGAACTTTGGCTTTGTGAGATGCCCATGTAGGAATCTGAGATCCAGAATGGGCTGCCACTCCCCATTTTTCTTTGGTGCCAGGAAGTACCTTGAGTACAATCCTTTGCCCCTGTGCTGAGAAGGCACAGGTTCCACTGCTTTTGAGTGTAGAAGAGTGGAGACCTCTGCCTCCAACAAGGTTGTTTCTGTAGGGCTGCTGCCGAAGGTCCAAAAGCTCTTGCTGACTGTTTTGGCAGCAGCTTGAAGTTGAGAGCAAGACCCTGACCTACTATCTCCAGGACCCATTTGTCTGAAGTGATGGATTGCCAAGCCTGAAGACAGCAGGTCAGCCTGCCTCCTACAGGGGAAGGGGAGGCAGCCCAGACAGACTTCTCAGGGTGTCTGTTTAGCTGGGGTAGCAGACTGGGGGGTGGAAGTGGCCCTGTCAGCACCCCTCCTGCCCCTCCCTCTAAAGAATCCCCGAGGTTCCTAGTAAGAGGGAAAAGCTTGGGTCTGATGGAAAGGCCTGAGGTATGGTCTACCCCTGCCCCTGGCCTGCTGCTTCTGAGGAGTGACAGCTTTCTCTTTTGCTGAAGCACTCCTGCATGCTACTCTGTACTCGTTCACCTTCTTCATGTATGCCTCAGTCTGTTCCCCAGAGAATTCTGACAAGGGGAAAGTCCATGACATTATTTTGAGTGTCTTGGGACAGGGTAGTGCACCCGAGCCAGGAGAAACGCCTGAGGTTACAGCAGAAGCCACAGCCCTGGAAGCTGCATCATTAGAGCCTACAGCCATGTGGAACTGGAACTTTGATGCGTGTACTCCTTGTTGACCAACTCCTGGAGATCAGCAGAAAGCTCAGGAGGAGCCTTTTTGGCAAGCTGTTCCACAGCTTCCCAAAGGGACTTTTGGCACCTAGAGGCATAAGCCATATAAGAGGCTTGCCTAATACTTAAAGAAGATGCTATATACGTTTTCTTGGCAAGAGAATCCACTTTCCTAGAATCCTTGTCAGGGGGATTTGCCAGCCTTCTCACAGGCTGCAGTTTGTACCACGCCTACATGGCTACAATAGCTGGATAAAAAGTCAGTGCCATTGCCAGCCAGAATATATTTTCTGTCCATTTTCTTATCCACATCAGAAACAGAAATAGGGGTTTGGAGGATCTTTAAAAGTCTGCTTGGCTGGCCCGGTGGCGTAGAGGGATGAGCTGGTGCCTTACAGCGATACGCCAGCGACCCAGGTTCAGGAGCGGACTCTGGAAGCCGGGGAGGTCAACAAGGGGAGGGAGAGTGGATTGGCGTCCGGAGGACTGCTCTCCTCTCCTGGGGTGGCTTAGGGGAGTGTGTAGCTCTGCAGTGACCTCCGGTGGAGACCGGGGGGTAACGCAGTAGCACGCAAGGAGGGAACACTACCAGGAAAACAGAAACTGGCTCTGCACTCGACCGGATGACGGCTGCCTGGCGGTCCGATGCCGTCAATGTCCCAGCAGTCTCCAGCCCTCAGCAGTACCCCAGGGCCAAGTAACGCGCTTGCCTGCCCCACAGGTGCCTCTCCCCTCGGAGGGAGGGCCCGCCAGCGAGTTACGTCCGGGTTACTCTGGGGAGATGACTGCATATGTGAGGGATGGGGCACGGAAACAGGATGGATCGGAGGTGCCTTGGCACAGCCTGAAGGAGTGGCCGAGAGCGGTAGCACGGAGGGGGGGAGATAACACAAAAAAAAAAAATCTGCTTTTTAAGGGACTTATGAATGTGAATCGAAAGTCCCTGGGATACAGGAAGATCCTTCATCTCCCTGTAATCCTCTTCCCCAACATCCTCCTGCCTGGCTTCCTGTACAGAGAGCTGCAGGGTCTCAGCCACCTGCTTCATGAAAGCAAAATGGGAGGTGGCCTCAGAGACAGGCCTGGGAGGGGATTCATACTGGGGATGGTCAGGGGAGACCTCTGGGTCAATGGGTTCTCCTTCATCATCCTCCTCCTCCTCATCATATTTTTCAGAAAAATAATACTCCTCCGGATCAATGGGTCCTGAAGGAGTTGAACTGGTATCCAGAACCGCTGGCTACCCAGATGGTACCTGCGACGGTTCGCCAAACCCAGATTGCAAAGACTGCACTATTCGAATGGCTTTTGCAATTTCGTCCACAGTTGGAACCAAGACAGAGTGTTTGCGCGGTTTTGAACCAGAGCATTTGGCTTTTTTCAACGGTGCGGGTTCAGAAACAGACTCCGAACATCTTTTACCAATCGACGGTTCACCCAGACCTGAGGGATCGGTTGTTGGATTCGAAGGTTTGGTTGAACTGGAACCACCCTCAGCAGTCTTATCCATCCTTTCCTTCAGTTTACTACGGCGTCTGTCTAAAGTAGACAGAGGGAAATTTTTATAAATATCACAGTCTGCTTGTAAGTGGTCGAAACCGAAACAGTACAAACAAAGCAAGTGCAGATCAGCTTTTGCAAATTGCTCCCCACACTCAGTGCAACACTGAAACCCAGTGGCACTGGTTTTTCTTTCCGGTTTCTGTGACTTAACCCTGAAATTTGGTGCTTAACCCAGTGGCTTAGTTAGGCCGGTTAAGCAAAAATCCAATATCTACTTTATCCGAAACGGCTTAGTTAGGCCCCGATAAAGAAAATTAAAGTTTAAGGAAAATAACCCCTGAAGGTTCAGTTAGGCCGGGTTAAAGAGAACAAAGTCCTAAACCGGCCAACAGTTTAGTGTCGGCAAAAAGAAACCGAGAAAACCCTCGGTTCTGGTCAGGACTTTGAACCGGATCCCAAGCACAATGAAAATTTACATAGAAAAGGGGAAAAGAAGTCCGGTCTCCTCATGGTCGCAGAACTGGTCAGAAACCGAACACTTACCCAACCTAGGAACGTACATGATACCGAAGACAGTGGTTTGAGAGCATTTAAAACAAAAATAATAAAGCGGTTATCGAATGTAGCGAGCCTCAGCTTTGACCGAAGGCAATGAGGAGAAATCTCCGAGGCGTCTTCAATGGTGAGCGGAGTGAAGAATCTGATCAGTTACTAGAACGTACCGAGGACAGTGGTTTGAAAACCGAGCTCGAGCTCAATGTTCTATGCATTTGGACAGAGTTTAACTCTTTGTTCTCCGGGGCAGTTTAACCGGTCGATCTAACTGCATATTGTCAGAATACAGCAAGACTTCAAGCTGTTTGAAATATCCTAATATTGCAATACCAGCCTTTTCAAAAAACATACACACACACACACCACGTCTTTGCCACAGGGTCAAACAATTTGGGGATTGAGTTACTACATGCACATGAGAAGTTCAATCCACATATGTGCTATGTGAGAATCAACATATAATGGAAAATGGTCAACGTGCAGTTCATTTTGATATCAGTGACTCGCCACTGTATCAAGCCTTTGCTAAACTGGAGGAGTGCACTAAGATCAAGATAAAACGTCTGTTTAACACAGCGTACTCCACTGCAAAAAAATCTGTAGCCTTTCTCGTACATGGAGTGGCTACGTGATTTACACAAGAAAAATGGGATTAAGCTTGGAACTAATTACACCAATGACAAAAGAGCAAGAGACTTGCACTGCCATATCTATTGTTATATCCACAACCCAGATTCAGACAGTAACACTAAATCAGAGGCAGTTCTTGCTGACGGCAGTACTGATGTCAACATAACTGAATGGGAGAATGTTTTTCTACATTTTGTAGAACCTACTTCAAAAGAGGCATCTACAATTCTGATTAATGCTGTACACCTGAAATAAGCTCATACAGAAGGCATCTTTAATGCAATTATCAACTGTATTAGAATCAATTATTCTTCCTCTCAGTAACCTCAAGACTGTGAACAATCCTGAGCCAGTTCTTATTTCTGCCAATTTTGAGGAAGCAAGTGTCATGATGGGTGAAAGAGGTGGAATCATTTCAAAGTTACAGAGCACTGTCCTCGCATAATAGCCATGCACTGTGCTGCCCATAAGCTGGAGATAGCAGTTCTCAGCATAATAAAAAACAAAATCCCTTTGTATCTGGATTTACTGGATGGTATAGGACAAAAGTAGGCACAAGGCCCATCGAGATTGTCCCCCCACAATAGTAGGATATTACAAGAATTTAAGAAGCAATAAGCCATGTATCAAGTTTAAATTTAAATGAATCAAAACTGTCTGAGTCTATAATATCCTGCGTTAAGGAATTCCATTGTTTTGCTACTCTTATTGTAAAGGTATTGTCATACTTATTTGTATTTACCCAATCAACATTTAGTTCTTTTGTATGCAATCTTCCCACTATTCTAAGGTTGAAAATGCTCTTAAGTGAATATTTAAACTGCATCATTGCAGTCCCCCAAAAATGAGAGCTGTTCAAGAAACTGCCAGTGTCATAGATACCCATCTGGCTCACTTCAGTGCAATTAAACAGGTGAGATGGCTTACCAGTAGATCACGTTCAGTCCATGCAGTTCTGGTGAACCTACCTGAAATAGCAAAGCACCTGGACATGCATCTAGTGATGATGGTTCAAAATCAAAGGCAAGGCACTCTTTAGAGATGTTCAGTGCATTGTAAACTCAAGAGATGTTCGAAGCATTCAGTTTGTAAACTCTTTCTATTCTACAAGATTTCTTACCATTACTGAAGAATCATTTCAGTTTCAAAATGATGACTTACTAATTCCAGAAGGTACACAACTCCCTAAGACCTGCCTACTCCAGCTGATGGAACTCATCAAAGCCAAGGAAATATAGGACAGCTTTCCTAAGCCATTACAAACCTGAACAGAAATGCATGGACTATACAGTTTCAAAGAGGGGAAGTAAGGGGGAAGACTGTTCCTTTCCTGTTCAGAGGGAACTGCCCAGAAATCAATTTTGGATCAGACGTCCAACTGCAGATTTTAGTTGATGCAGAACACTTGCATAGATGAGATTTCAAAATTTCTCACAGGTGACTCTCAAACAGTTCACTTATCTGGATTTTTTTTTTTTTAATATTCTTTACTTTTTATTGTTTTTTTATATAGTCATATATATATAGTCATGTGTGTATATATATATATATATATATACACACACATATATATATGACAGCAGGAGTTCATCTATATAGTATTGCTCTTTTGTCTTACAATACATGGAATGTTCTTCGGGATGGCAATTCATGTTTCTACATCATCATTCTGTTACATATCAAATGACACTAGATCAAAATTCATATCCTACAAAAATTGGTTACTTTCAAATAGCTCTATAAGGAAACATATGCTTCATTCAGAGGCGAGATATAGAAAACCCATGGCCTCCATTGGAGCTCAAATTGTGACATCCTTCCAGCTCTAGAAGCTACTACTCTCTCTAGATAACATATCTTGGTCATCAATGAATGCCAATGAGAGAGAGTGGGTACTTTAGCGGTTCACCATAGGTGAGTTATAACCCTTTAAGCTGCTGCCAGGTACAAGTATAACTTACTTCTACTTGGTGGAACTTTTCCGTCTTCCCCAATATAAAGCAGAATCATCTGATTGGATAACTGAATTTCTGGTCCCACAAAATTCTGTATGCTCTTTTCTATACCTAACCAGTATTGGGTAACTTTCGGACGGGCACAAAAAATGTGTGTTATATTTGCCATTTTTTCTCCACACTCTCTCCAACAAAGGCCATGCCTCATAGATACAAATTTAGCAATTTTGTCAGGGGTATAAAAATATCTATTACGACTTGTCCATATATATTCTGACCAGTATGATGACTGTGATACTCTCATTGAGTGAGGAATAGGTTCCAACCATTTCTCATAAGTTATGCAAGTCCCTAATTCTCTATTCCATCTCCCCAAGAAATCCTCAGTGGATTCCTTCCAAAAGTCTCTTATTGCTTTATATATTTGTCCAATTAAATGAATTTGTTCCCTGCCTTCTATAGCGTCCCTTAAAAGGGACATCAACATAGGTACGAGAGAGGGCAGAGTATTTAATGCCAATTCTTTCTGTATAAATGTCCGAATCTGTAAATATCTAAAATGTTGTGTATGGGGGAATTGATATTTTGCCTGTAGTGTGGCAAAGGGCAGTACTCCATTTACATCCAGATATTGATATAATAAAAGCAAACCTTTTTTCTGCCATTCTTGATGGACCCGAACAGCACTCATACCCAAAGATGCACTTTCTGTACCGACTAGTTTAAAATAACCAAAAACTTCAGTTAATGTAGTAGACGCTCTTAGCTCATACCAAGCCTTTAACGTATAGCAGGTTCCAAATGTGAAGTTTTGTAACTGTGGATGAGAATTTTGGGGGGCAAATATAATAAGGATAATGTTTACAAGATCATTTAGTATAAATTCAATAAATTTCTATGGTTTCTCTACCTGAGGGTTCAGCCATGTCATCACTATTTTACATGTTACTGCCTTATGGTAATTGCTAAGGTTTGGAAGATTACAACACCCCTTTGCCACTGGTAACAGAGACCATCTGACCCCGGGCAGCTGCCCAGCCCATACAAACCTCGAAAAAATTCTAGCCCAGGATGCGAAGTAGAACTGTGATGGAATAATCGGTAAAGTCTGGAAATAATATAATGTCTTAGGAAACAAGGTCATCCTAATAGCTTGTAATCGAGCTGAAAAAGATAATACCTGATGTGTCCAATTCCCAACTAAATACTCTATCTCTATCAATAGGGGCTCTAAATTAAACAGTTCCAAATGTTCCAGTTTCTGGGGAATATTTACCCCCAAATATTTAATCTTATTATTTCTCCATTTCAGAGGGATCTGGTTCTTCAGAGACTGCGAGGGGGTGAAATTTAAAGATAATAACTCTGTTTTTTGTATATTTATTTTGTATCCGGCTATTTCTGAAAACTTATCTATCACCTGTAGGGTAGCAGGAATGGACTTTTCAGGTTCTAGGAGTGTTAGTAATACGTCATCTGCGTATAATGATATGGTAAAATCCCTCCCTCCCTCCTAAAGGGACCCCCTGAATATTAGGATGTTGCCTTATAGCTTCAGCCAATGGCTCAATGTATATGGCAAACAGTAAGGGGAAAGTGGGAAACCTTGCCTAGTTCCCCTTCCCAGCTGTATCATTGAAGATAACTGTCCATTCATTTTAACATATGCCTTCGGATAGGCATAAATTCTCTGTACCATGCTAGAGAATTCCCCAAGGAATCCAAACTTGCGTAAAGTTTCCCATAAAAAAGGCCAACTGACACGATCAAAAGCCTTGTCTGCGTCAAGACTGAGCAACACTGCCTGTATCTGTCTCTGATTTAAGTGGTCCAACAAATGGATCGTTCTGCGTATATTATCTGTAGTTTCTCTGGCTCGAATGAACCCAGATTGATCTGAATTAATCAAATATGGTAACATTTCCTCTAGTCTATGTGCCCATATGGACATAAATAACTTGTAGTCCATGTTTAATATGGATATTGGACTATATGAGGTAGTTAAATCTGCTGGTTTGCCTACTTTTAAGATAGGTGAAATATTAGTGTAATCCCATGATGGAGGAGGGGAACCCTCCTGTTGAATTTAAAAAAGGTGTTTAGTAGTAAAGGAGTCAGTTGTTTACTAAAAGTCTTGTACCACTCGGAAGGAAATCCGTCTGGGCCAGGGTTTTTTTAATGATTTACCTTCTTTTATGGCATGTCTGACTTCCTCTGATCTGATAGGGGCTTTTAATCTGGTTTCAATTTCCTTAGTTAACTTTCTTAATGTAAGGGGGTAATAAAAATCCTCAACTTTGTTAAATTCTGGACATTGTGGTTTCTCATATAGCTGCCTATACTATTTCTGGAACAGTTGCAGTATCTGTTGTGAATTAAGAGCTCTTGTTTTTCTCTCCGGATCCACTAAATGTGTTATGACTGTGGCTGTCCTATGCCCCTAAGCCTCCGGGCTAAATTTCTCGCCCCTTGTGGCCCGGCCTCATACCTATATGTTTTCAAGTAAAATAGCGCCTGTTGTTTTTTTTTTGTCTAAAAGTTTCTGGAGCTCAGCCTTTGTCTGATTAATCTGGGCTTGGGCCTCCATGGTAATAGGAATAAACGTTGTTCATATTTCTCTTAGTTTCTCATGTAGTTTACCATGTCGTATTTCCCAATATCTCTTCTTGTATGCTGAATACGCAATTATCTCCCTCCTGATCACAACCTTCACAGTATCCCAAACTATTGTGTTGGATGTCTCCTGGGATGAATTCTCTGCAATAACCTGAGCTATTTTTGAGTTAAAGCTATCCCTAAAAGCTTTATCCTTAAGAAAAGATTTATTCAAGCGCCACCCAGTGGATTTCCTTGCTATTTTAAAATCTAGCCTCAAAAACAGGGGAGAATGATCAGTAAGAAATCTAGGTCCTATAGCTAAATCCTGTAAGCAGTCCAAATGTTCTTTTGAAATGAAAAAGTAGTCCAGTCTTGAGTAAGAGTTGTGTTTAGGGGAGAAAAACATGTATCCCCCAGAAAGAGGATAAAAATGTCTCCATACATCAATTAGACCCAACGCTCCAAGTTGAGCGATAAATAATCTTTGCGCTGATGTTAGCCTATATTTGGAAGGTGCAGAGGAGTCCAACCAAGGTGTAAAAGTTAAATTGATATCTCCCCCTATAATAAGACATCCATGCATAGTGTCTAGGAGCTTTGCAAAAAATCTTTTAAAAAGACAAACAGATGTAAGAGGGGGAAAATACATGTTCACTAATGTGACCTCTGTCCCATAAAGGGTACCTTTTAAGATTACATACCTTCCCTCTGAATCCACGCACTGTGTTTCTAAATGAAAAGGAGAGGTCCTAGGTATTAAAATGGCTACTCCTCGTCGCTTCCCTTTAGGAAAGGATAACGCATATACCAAAAACCTGCCCCCCCAGTTCAATTTTGCATGCTCGGTGTCTGTTAAATGTGTTTCCTGGAGATAATAAAAATCACTGTGGTGTTTCTTGATATATTGGAACAGTCTGGCCCTTTTAATGGGGTTGTTAAGCCCATTTATATTAAGTGAGAGTGCTTTTACTATCTGAGTAGCCATCTTATTCCCTTATGGAAACACAT
The DNA here is from genome assembly GCA_016271365.2 of Neoceratodus forsteri. Lineage (NCBI taxonomy): Eukaryota > Metazoa > Chordata > Ceratodontiformes > Ceratodontidae > Neoceratodus > Neoceratodus forsteri. Next base: position 367,335,524 of record CM028132.1, on the reverse strand, counting down.
TCTCTCCTGTTGTCCCCGTCTTAATAATCTAATTCCTGGGGGATCAACATACTGATGTTCCCCCTAGAGCCATCCTTCTGATCGTCACTTTTTTTAAAATATTTTATGCCTTTCCCATCTAAATTATTCTTAAACATCTCCTCCTGCGATCTTATCAAACCTTTTGAAATCTGAAACAAATTATCAGTATATGTCTGACCTTTGTCTTGAAAACTATGTACATGCACTGTATTCCAAATTAAATTGACTTCCAAGGTAAGGGAGTTTAAAAAAATACTCCCTAAGTGTGCCTCCTGATAGTCTGGGGTCACCGGAGGATATCTGGTAACACCAACTGCCCAGGCCTTCTGGGGATATCCTGCTCCCCAAATGAAAAATAAAGAGAAATATGCAGACAAGCTAAATAAAAATCCAAATGTTTACTCAAAATACCCTGCCTGTCCGTCTTTGGTTTTAAATGGGCTTCCCTGTAACGTCTGGAGATGCTCTCTCCTCCCCACAATGTAAACTGTTTACTGTTATAATTAAATAAATTCTGTACTATACAACTACGGCAACTTTTCTCAGACCCTTATATCAGTTTATCCCTAAAACAAAATCAAGCAGAGCACTATAATCTGCTCTTTAAAGTTACGTCCGTTGCCCCTTCAAAGCAATTGTCAGGGCCAGTTCAAACAGTTAAACCAAATGTTTTAGATGTTTCTTTGTTATAGCAAAATTTTCTGCAGGTAAAATTATTAAGTGTTCCTTTTCCCTGTCCAACATCGTGTGAGAGAGTCGTCGTCTTATAAAGATCCTAGTTCAGACAACTGAATTCCCAGTCTCTCTCATCAGTCATAAGCTTTCAGGGACCTCTAGCCAGAGGACCATCGGGAAATCACAAGCCAAGCTTCAGCTTCTGTCAGTCAGGTTCTTCCCCTTGCTGTTTGGCGAAAAGTTGCCAAACGATTAGAAATGTTCCCCCTCTGTTACTTCTCTGCCATTTTGTGTTCTGCCCAGATTCATCGTATGCCAGAGCGGTGGGTCAGTTTTCTGCAATCCTAGTGTGGATTTTGTTTTTATTTGAATACCCGCTTTAAAGAGCTCCTCTCTGGCCTCCTCCGCAGTATGAAATTCCTTCCTTCCCCGATGAAAGTTGCACCACAAGTCTAACTGGGTAAGGTGTTGTGAATCTAATGGCTGCCTCCTTCAAAGCTGGTAAAATGTCCGCATATGCTCTGCGATTATGCATAGTTTGTGGAGCGTAGTCATTATCAACATAGAAATGAGTTTGCCCGTAAAAGACCTTGCCCTTTCGCCATGCTGCTGTTAATACTGTCTCCTTGACTGTGTAGCTAAGAAAGTGCATAATAACAGATCGAGGACTAGCATTCGGATCTGCAGGCCGTGGGCCCAGCACACGGTGAACTCTCTAAAGTTAACCGAATACCCGAGGGCAATTCAAGAGCTGTTTTGAGCAAAGCAATTAGTAAACTCAGTAATGTCCTGACCTTCTGAGTCTTCAGGGATGCAGTATAATCTTAGGTTCTTTATGCAAGCTCTATTCTCCATATCTTCTTGTTTTTCTTGCAGTTGTACACATTTATCTTTTAAGAGTTGAACTGTATTCTCCATGTCGTCTACTCTGTTCTCCACTGCTGTTATCTGTCTCTCCGATGCATCAGCTTGTTGCTCCAGGCTCACTACATCTCTGCGAAGCTCTCCGTAATGATCTTTAATTTCTGCACGAAACGATAATAGCTCCTTGTATATAGTATCTAACTTTATGTGTGTGTTTCTCGCTTTATTATTTGGTGTGGTCGTTTGGTCCTGCCGTTCTGCTGGCGCTTGAGAGTGTTCCAAGTCGGAGGGCTCCTGGGCCGACATTGCTGCTCGATTTAATTCTGCTCACTGCTGCCCGCAGTTGTTAAATTTCTTATATTTTTCTTCTTTGCAATGCTCCTTACATATGTCCCAGATATCTAGTTATTGTTTATTTTAAATTATTTGTCACTGAAAGCATCAAATCGGGAAGATTAGAAGGGGGTGTAGCGGAGCTCTGCTTTTACACCGCCATGCTGCTTGGAAGCCCAACTGGAAGTCCACTTGTCTGGATTTTAAACAATCTATCTCCCAAGAGGACAACTTGCAGAGTTTGGAACTACTGAACTGGCTAATTTGACTAAATACTTCAATTTGTTCGCTCATAAGCAGCAGGAAAACATAAATATAAAAGTTGCTGCATTTTATTTATTTAGTTTTTATTGGGTAAGTGTACTAGACAGAAACTGCCTATTTTCAGGCACAACCCGGGAGAAATACGAAGTCAGATAGCATAGGACAGTGCAGTACAATAGGACAGCAGAACACAACATAACTTCATAAGAAAATACAAAAGCATCAATGTACAAGGAATAGTGCAGTGTATAGTCAGTACAACTCTGCGTAATTACCATAAGACATTATGGGGTAAGCAGTGTCTGTAGTAGGAAGCAGCTGATTAGGCAACCTTATAGCTAAAGCAAGTGACTAACTGGTAAGGTTTAAGTGGATGGGTTGCCTAAAAGTATAAGGGAGACTCGGGGCACGGCACAGCATAGGAGCATTTGTCATTAGCTTGTAGGACAGAATGGAGCTCTTTCTTAAAATTAAGCAAAACTGAAAATGTGCAGGTGATAAGCCACATATGCAAGTATATTCAAGACCGTAAAGAGAAAAACTGCCCTAGATTAGTCATATTCTTGACTTGATCGAAATAGTACTGGCTATGAGTGTATCAACTGCAAAGAGCAAGTTTTTTCCATTCAGAACCTAATAAGGACATGAATGGCTGATGATACACTCCAGTATCTCCTGCAAACAGGAGTAAAGGGTCCTGAACTACATGATTTTGATACTGATCCATCAACCAACCACTGGCTGCTCTCCGGTCCTGGCACTCGACATGTTTATGGACATGCTGCTGCTATAACTGCTGCTGCTTCTGGATTTCCTATTACTCCTTCATCACCTCCTGTCCTACTCTTGATGTGAGTTCTTCTGAGTTCCGTTTGTTCTAATTCTATCTCATAGATTCCTCTTGTTCTGGCAGTTGACTGACTCAACCTGCATTAACAGAAACGTAAAAATACATTATTTTTCCTGTTTTCTAATGTTCCACAGCTACCTAGTATTAACAATCCACCCCCACACCAAGTAGTTTGTTGCGACATTAAGTCCTTATAATTGCCCTCAAAAATATAGCCTTCCAATCACGGACTACCACTACCATTTTTGGTAAGGCCAGTTATCCTGGAACCAATACTTTATTTTAAAATTCATAGATACACAGATGTTGTCGGCAGACAAGAGCCTTGTAGCCCATCCAGTCTGCCCTATCCCTCTTTCTAATGCTTAAGGTATCCTAGATGCTACCCTGCCATGTCCCATGTTTCGATTCTCACTGAGTTTGAAGAGATCCTCCCTATTCACCCAATGTATTCCTTTCAAATACTTAAAGGTCTCAATTATGTCGTCCCCCCCCCCCCCCACTGAGTACATGTTCTGGGCCTCCAACCTCTCCTCATATGTCCTACCCTGCTGGGCCCTGATCATCCTGGCAGCCCACCTCTGGACGGTCTCCAGCAGGTTTATGTCCTTTTCCAGGTATCCACACCAGTGCTGCATGCAGTACTCCAGGTGTGGCCTTACCAATTACCTGTACAAAGGCAATATCACCTCCTACTGCCGATCCCCCTGGCAATGCAGCCCAACATTTTATTTGCCTTAGCTGCCACTCTCCTACACTGCGTGGAGTGCTTCAGATTGTGACACTTGGACAGCTGGTTCTGATTACACTACGATTTTTGTAATATAAAAATGTGGTATTGAGTGTCTCTCATGAGACATGCTGTTTCAGCTAAAAGATAAAAGTCAAGAGATAAGTACAGGCTTGAAGAGATCTAAATTAAAGATCTCCTGTTTATCTAGCTTAATTGTAGTTGCCAGCTGCTAGGCTAGAAATCATAAACTTTTATAGCGTTTAGAGGAAGGATACAGGTTATGTCACTGTGTTGCGAAGTCATAAAAGGTCCTTTGATGTCCTTGAGAGAGGATGCTGCTCATGGATGAAATAAAGGACTTGAAAAATTACAGACTTAATTGGGAAGTCATGTGGGGAAACAAGTTTTTTTTCTGCTGATGTCATCTATTAATTTACCTCCTGATACAAGACATCCCGATTGTATAATTTTTAATAAACAGGGGACAAGCTGGGTGACATCATGGGGAAGGCAGGCTCAAGACAGTTTGTTAATTATGCTATGAGTGACCTGTAGAGAGACACATGTTTGGATTCTTTTGACAACATCTGTCTATTAGCACTATTAGAAGAGATGCATTAGATATGTAAGTCTAATTGTCTGGTGGTAGGAATTTTGCACTTTTTTTAACCCTTGTTCTTTTAAGTGATTGTATGTTTTTGTGAAATTTTGTTCGGTATTTACATTTTACATTTTTTGTTATCTATTTTTAAGTAAACCTCTACTTTAGAGACTACTTGGTGTGCCTTTGAAATTCTTTTTCTTAACAAGTGAAGCATATATGGTTAAAGTTGACACTGTGCAAAAGCTTACTGGTTTACCTGCGAAAAGGTAAGAATTTTCCTAAGGTCTTTCATAGAGTTTTTAAGGGTTCATTTTGTGCCTGGTTAGGTGCCCTAGGCGAAAGATATCTGGCATCCCCCAAACAGCAGAATTATCTGAGCCTGTACATTGGGTACACTAGCAAGAGGTTCACAGTTTGAATCCCTCCAGAACTTGAGACCAAAGGTTGATTCGAACCCACAAAACAGACAGGAGGGTTACCCTGTTCTGTTCCTGTTCACAATACTGCGCTCAGAGGTTGGCACTATGGGAGCAGAGGGCCTGACCTACTGAGTGGGGTTGTGACACAGGTCACTAGTGATCATCACCCTCAGGTCTTTCTCTTCCTCAGATGCAGCTACCCAGACCCCCACTCCCCTGCTGACTGTACTCAGTCCTTGGGTCCTTAGATCCAATGTGCATAACCCTGCACTTCTTTGCATTGAAGCTAAACTGTCCATCTCTTCCCCCAAGTCCTGTACCCTTCCTGCTGTGTCCACCTTCCCAAAGAACTTGGTGTCATCCACAAATAGGCAAATTTTGCCCTTAATGCCATCCTCAGTATCACTGTTGAACACACTGAAAAGCACTGGTCCTAACACTGGGCCCTGTGGAACCCCACTGGTGACCTCCATAGTACTGAACAGCTCACCTCCCACCACCACACTCTGGGTCCTGCCCCTCAGTTTTTCACCCAACTGGTCAACTTCTCACCAACCTCTAGATCCACCAACTTCCCAGTCAACCTCTTGTGGGGTACAGAGTCAAAGACCTTGCTTAAGTCCAGGTAAAGGATGTTCACCTGGCCCGTCCACTGTTTTAGTGACCCAGCGTTTCACACAATTTCCCTTCCACAGACCTATATTACCACATATCCTGGAGGCTAATCCCTTCCAGATATTTTATTAACCTTTCCTTAAGAATGGCTTCCATTAGCTTGCACATGATTGGGTCAGACTGACTGGTCTACAGTTTCCCAGGTCATCTTTGGAACTGTTCTTATGTAGGAATACTAAATGCGCTGTTCTCCAGCCCTGTCGTAACACTCCCTACTCCAATGAGCTACTCAACAGGCCAGTCAAGGGACCTGCAAGCACCTCCACCAGTCCCGCAAGCATTCTTGAGCGTATACCATCCAGGCCTGGGGATTTATTCACCCTTAGTGCTAGCAACCCTTTTCTCTCCCTATCCACCTCTATTAAAACATCCGTGCTCTCTCACCCCATCTTGTATTTTGTATATGTGTATTTTACAAAATTCAATAAAAATATTTTAAACAAAAAAAAGCCATAGTTTGGCCAGTGATCCCTAGCTAGGGTACATTATTGTTCACAAGTAAAGAATTCCACTGACAACATGGAGCAACACAAAAAGGCTATGCTAAAAATTTAATATTAAAAAAATCATGTTATGAGTAAAAGTTCAAAAACACATTAAAAAGTAATTAACCAACTTACCTTGTTTCAGTCACTTTTCAGTCGGTCAGTCCGTAGCTGCAGGACGTGCCAGTGAAGCGGCAGGACTGCCGGTGGACCACATATGTAAGTGAGGGGTGGGGGGCTGAGAGCGATGTTGGGATACAGGCGTCAGGACCAGAAGTCATTGATGGACCATTTTATTTTCAGTGCTGCACGGGGCGGGAACCAGGAGAAGCGATCAGGAAAAAGGTGGGCTAAACTCAGAAGGTGGGATTGAGTATTTACAAACGGGGCACCTGGGGAAGCAATAAGGAGATGGCCGGGCTAAACACAGAGAGCTAGACTGTATATTTACAAATGGGGCACGAGAGAAGTGACTGGGTGGTGGGCAGGCTAAATGCAAAGGATGAGAATGTTTACTTACAAACAAGGCATTGGGGAAAACAATTGGGAGGTGGGCAGGCTAAATGCAGTGTTTTTGTTTTCAAATTTTTTTATTTTTTTTTTTTTAAACCGACTCAGCACCAGGAAAGCGATCGGGTTGGGGGTGAGGATGAGCAGCAGGCTGATCATGATGCAGCTAAGCTGGCTGCTGGGAAGTGTGTTGTAGATGAAAGTATGCAGCTGCACTCCGACAGGTGCAACTGTGTCCTTTCACCTACACAAAGTTTCCGCCCATCAGCCAGGATGAACACCATCACAATCAGCCTGCCACTGGCTGCACCGTCAATGGTGAGCCTCCTGCAGCCCCTTCACTCCCAAGCAGTACCACAACATGTTCGTTTTGCACACTGTTCTTCCACCCCTCCTTTCTGCCCATGTGCTATTGCATTCCTTAGGTATTCACCCATTTTGCCAAAGTCAGCCCTTCTAAAGTCCAACATCCTCGTTTTTGTATGGCTTGACTCCACGGTTGTCTTTATCATGAACCACACTACGTGGTGATCGCTTGTTCCCAGAAAGCTATCCACTTCTATATCTGTGATCCTCTCTCCATTTGAGAGTACCACGTCTAAGATTGCTTCTCCCAAGTGGGTTCCAACACCAGCTGTCTAAGGCATGCCCCTGTAGGGCATCGAGAATGACCCTGCTCTTGGATGTGGCTGCAGTAAGTGTGTTCCAGATAACATCTGGCATATTCAGGTTACCCATCAACAATATCTCTCCTTTTTCAGCCATTCTGAGAATGCCTTTTATCATTTCCTTGTCCATTTCCTCCTCCTGAAACGGGGGTCTGTATACAACCCCCATGTGGACTGTGGTGCCGCTCCCCATCTCCAAGGTAACCCGCAGTGCCTCCTGTTCTCTCAGTTTACCCTTTAGTTCTGTAGCTTTGATCCCTTCCCTTACGTAGAGAGCTACTCCGCCAGCTGTTTTACCCTCCCTGTGCCTTCTGTAGATTGTGTACCCTGGTATACTGACATCCCAGTCATGCTCCTCCGTGTACCATGCTTCTGTGACTGCCACAATATCCAGGTGTTCCTCTTCCATCAGGGCCACTAGCTCAGGAAGCTTGTTACCCAGACTATGGGCATTGGTACTCATTGCTCTCCATTTAGTGCTGGCATTACCCTTTTTTGCCCCATCCCTGCCTCTATTGCCTTTGTCTTTTTTTCCATTTACCCCTGTCCTGCCCTCTGTCAAACTCTGTACCTTGGTGTTTATCTTACTGACTACCATGTTTTGTGGGGGGAGACTTGGAACTCCCTGCTTCCTATCAGCACCTCCCCCCTTGTCTGGTTTAAAAGTTTGACAATGAAGCATTTAAACCTATCACCTTGGAGCTTGGTTCCCTTCCTGGACAGATGCAGACCATTGTAGCAGTATAGACCCACATCTCTCCAGGTGGACGCCAGTCCCCAATGAAGCCAAAACCCTGTGCTCTGCACCAGTCTTTCAATAATTCATTGAACTGCATGGTGCGGAGTACCCTAGCCTCACCCATGCCATAGACAGGCAGCACATCCTAGAAGGTTACCATGCGTGCTACCTGCGGAGGCCTCTCCCCAACTCCACAAACTCCTCCTGCACTGCACTGCACTGATCCCATGCCCAGCTAGGTCGTTTGTCCCAAGGTGGACAATGTCGTCCAGTTCCCTCTCCCATGATGCTGTTCCTGCAATCCTGAGGATTCGCTTCTTGTCCCTCCAAGGCAGATTACAGACAGTGCAGAGAAGGGCTACTAAAATGGTGCAGCGACTGCACCATGAAACATATGAAACTAGACTCAAGAAACTGAAGTTGTACTCACTAGAACAGAGAAGAAACAAAGGTGACATGCTAGAAATGTTCAAATACATCAAGGAAATAAACAAGACGGAGAACCTCTTCCAAGAAAACAAGGGAACTCGGACAAGGAGGCACAACTTGCGTCTGGTGGGAGGCAAGTTCAGGAGCAACTATAGAAAGTACTTCTTCACTGAGAGGGTGATAGAACCATGGAACAGCTTGCCAGCACAGGTGGTGGCAGCTAAAACAGTAAGAGAATTTAAGCTAGCATGGGACAGACAGTGTGGATAGCTTGGCGGGAACAATTAAAGGGGAGGGGGGGTAGCCACCTTGGGCAGACTAGATGGATCAAGTGGTCCCCATCTGCCAACACCATTCTTATGTTCTTATGTTCTTAGTAGTTAGGGAAGAAGATGGCTTCCAACTACAGCAAATGCACTGCAGACCAGTTAAGGCAGTTGTGTCAAGAAAGAGGGGTCCACTACAAGGGGCAAACCGAAAAGAACCTGACAGAGGCTCTCATGGCAGCCGATGAGCAAGCGGTTGCCCAGAACTTCAAGTCATGGCCAGTGACTAAAAGGGACCAGATCTTGGGCATGGGTGTGCCAAGGAACATCACCATGTCTAGTCCCAGGGAGGAGGACAGCGAGATCAGAGGGAAACCAGAGCCACAGCACCAGGGGAAGGCCACCACAAAGTTGGAGCTGGAAGGGATCAGGCTGCAGCTGGAGTTGAGGAAACTGGAGATTGCAGAAAAGTAGCAGCAGAAGGAGTCAGAGCAGAGAAAGTTTGAAGCCCAGCAGCAGAGGGTATTAGAGCAGAGAAAGTTAGAAATGGAGATGCAGGAAAAGCAGTGCCAGAGAGAGTTTGAACTGGAGAGGCTAAGACTCCAACGGCCAGCATCAGAGGAGGTAAGTGGCAGGGGTGAACCTGAAACTCCAGGGCTGGGTAAATTCCAAATTAACAGCTGAATTTAAAGATGGGGAAGGATATGGATGCATTTCTGAATTTGTTTGAAAAGGTCTGTATCCAGGCCAAGATACCCAGGGAGGCCTGGAGCTTTCAGCTATCCCTGCTACTTACTGGAAAAAGGCGCAAGGCTCTAGGCCAAATGGACAATGAGGACAGTAAAGACTATGAGAAACTTAAAGCTGCTTTACTTAAAAAGTATGAACTAACTCCCGAGGCCTACAGGGTTAAATCCGTAAACTCTGAAAAAGCTCTGACATAAGCTATGAGGACCTCACCACAAAGCACTGCCAGTTTTTGAAATGTTGGTGGGAGAGGGTGGAAGCAAACTCTGTAGGGAAAACTGAGGAGGTTGTATTACTACAGCAGTTCTTTTGGGCTTGCCTGGCGGAGCTGAAAACCTGGCTAGAGGACCGGGATCCAAACACAGCACAGCAAGCTGCTGAGCTCTCAGATCGCTATGCCAGGAGCAGACCTGCTCTGAAAGGAAGTGGGGGAGCAGGTGCTGCAGAGCAAAAAGGGAAATGTGTGCCTTCAGGGCAGCTAAAACCCTCACTGCCTCTGCAGAAAGGGGGAAGCCCCAAGTTACCAAAAAGGCATTTCTTGGATAAAAGAAATGATGAATGTTGGTTTTGTAAACAGCCCCTAGACTTAATCTGGGAAGACTGGGAAGGCAAGCACGCCACCCAGGGAATTCCTATAGTGGAGTATGTTCTTAAGTTTATGGAGAAGCTGAAGGAGCTTATGGGGGCGGCCCAAAGCAACCTCTCAGCTGCCCAACAGAAGCAAAAGTCTGATACAAAAACGAAGCCAGACCTCACACATACAGCGCAGGTCAGAAAGTACTGGTCCTAATTCCAGTCTGGAAGGACAAGCTGCAGACTGAGTGGGCGGGATCATATAAGGTAGTCGGACAGGTCTATGACATGAACTATATTGTGGAACTGCCTGACAGGAGACATACCCATGGTATGTACCATGTCAATATGATGAAGCCATATGCAAATAGGGCTGACATGGTGTTTGCAGTGTGTAGTCCTGGGGAGGGGACAGATGAGGAAGACCCCCTCCTGGACTTGCTAGAGGGAAAGCAAGTGGGAGTCGTCTGTGCAGGCAATCAAGCTGTCAGACCCAGGAAGTGAGGCAGGTTTTAGAGGACTTTGCCCCTTTATTTACGGCCAAGCCTGGACGAACCCCCTTAGCGACCCATGATGTAGACACAGGGATGTAAGCACCCATACAACGGACAGCCTATCGGGTGTCTGAGGCCATCCTAAAGGACATTAACAGGGAGGTGGAAGAAATGCTGGATTTAGGGGTAATCCAGAATCCTGTAGTCCGTGGTCCTCGCCTGTAATCCTTGTTCCCAAGCTGGATGGATCTACTCATTTTTTGTGTGGACTATCGTGGACTCAATGCAGTCACGAAGTCTGATGCCCATCCAATGCCACGGACAGATAAACTACTAGACAAACTGGGAGGGGCAACATACCTTACCAAACTGACTTGACAAAAGGATACTGGCAGGTGGAGTTAACTGCCAGAGCTAGAGAACGGTTAGCCTTCATCACTCCAATAGGATTATTCAAATTTCGGGTAATGCCTTTTGGAATGAAGAACGACCCTGTCACATTTCAAAGGTTGGTCAACCAGGTGCTACATGGTACTGAAGAGTGCACAGTGGCTTATCTGGATGATACTGCCATCTTCAGTACCAGCTGGAAGGAACACCTGTCCCATCTGAAGGAAGTGTTGGGCAGGATACAGGCGGCAGGGCTCACCGTCACGGCTGAAAAGTGCCAGGTGGCTATGGCAGAGGTGGCATACCTAGGCCATGTAGTGGGGTGGGGCAGCTTCATCCTAATCAAGCAAAGGTTGAGGTAATAGAGGCGTGGCCCACGCCTGAAGCAAGTTAGGAGCTTCCTAGGGACCGCAGGGTACTATCAAAGGTTTGTACCCAATTACAGTACCCTGGAGGCTCCCCATCTGGCTTGCTAAAGAAAAGACAGCCCAAAAAAGTTTACTGGGAGCCAGCCTGTAAACTGGCCTTCACAAAGCCAAAAGTGGCACTGTGCAGTGCCTCTGTGTTGGCCAGTCCAGATTACACTAGGCAGTCTGAAGTACAGACGGATGCCTCGGATGTGGGGATTGGAACAGTCTTCAGCCAGACATCTATTCAGGGAAGAGACTACCCAATAGTGTACCTGAGCAAGAAGTTACTTCCCCAGGAGCAGGCATACTCCGCGGTAGGAAAGGAATGCTGTGTGCTGGTATGGGCCATGAAGAAATTAAGAGCCGTACCTCTATGGGAGGCGCTTTGAGGTACACACCAATCACAACCCTTTGGTGTTGTTAAACCAGATGGGCAAAACAAACGGATGGCTCCTCAGAAGGAGTATTGCCCTGCAGGCCTATGACATGACCATTACGCACCAGTCAGGGTCTGCCAATGCAGATGCAGATGGCCTATGTTGCCAGTCAGAACAGTAACCGAATTGTGAGAATCCTGCCATGCAATAGGGGCGTGTCCCCACATATTCAGTCTAAGGAGGGAGAGATGTGACGATTTGGCCACTACAGTCATATGGCAAACATACTGCTGTCATATTTCTCTAAAAGCTTTTATGTTGTAAGTTCCCAAAAAGGCCAGGATATCAGGTTTACCAGAAATATGCCCATTTTTTTTTTAAGGGTACTTGAGAAAAGGGTTGTTGTGTACTGCAGAGTCTGGGAAGGAACTAAAGTTACATTTCAAAGGGTGTCATAAAATGCCAAGGGGATCAACAGCATTTCCACTGGTCAGAAAACTTCAAAGAAAAATACTTTGATAACAGGATCTGGGAAACATATTCTGGATATCTACTTTGAATACACTTCAAGTGTCATAGTTTATTTCGATTTGTAATACAGTCAGAAAGGACAGCAAAGATCAAAGGCCAGCCAGGATGTTGAGGTGGTAAGAAATCTAAATAATTAAATAACATTGATTCCCTTAAAATCTTGGGAAAGAGCAAGTGAGACCCCTGCTGGCCTAAAAGATAAGGCCACCAAAGAGTTACAGACTGTAGGACCAGGGTATATAAGCCGCTTAGCAGAGACTGGCATTTTTGCAGAACACACTTTTCCTGACACACAGAGCCAGACTGCCTAGCATATACTGAAGACCAGTTGCTACAAAAAGAACTGGGACTTGGAAAGTGTTGCAGAAACTCAAGTTATTTTCCGGACTTTTGATTCTCCACCGACAAGGTAGAAATTAAACAGTTAAATTTTACAGTGTGTTTTTTATGTATTTTTTCCAACTTTTTTTTGTTATCCTGTAACCCAAATTTCTGAATCTTTTATTTGTAAGTCTTGTATGATAATTATTTAAGTACTAGTAAAAGCATTTGCTTCTAATAACCACCTGGAAGAGATTTTATTGTGTGTGAAGGTGGGAAGATTTAATCAATCTGTGACAAGCCTGTTTTTGCTAAAGTGCCACCATAGCTACCAAAGATTAGGATCCTGGAAGGGAATCTGGGTGCCTAAGTAGGGGAAATACATAGGTCTCTGTAGGGGTCTGTGGAGTTCAAACTAGGTTGCTGCACCGCCTGTGGGAGAAGACACAATTAGGGCTACAAGGATAGCACCGAAGAGCACATAACGCCTGGGTCCTCCCCCAAGTGCAGCAACCAAGGAGGGTTCTTACTTGGCTACAGACTCGAGGCTGTATTTTACCCTTACCCAGACAAGAAAGAAAGCCCTGGACCCTCATGGCAAGTGTTCAGTTGTGAACTCAACGAGCACTCTAGAAGGACATGGAGAGGGGTATTCCTGTTCCCTCGTCACAGACTGCACTTAGGGGTGGGCACTGTGAGCTCAGTGGAGCTGGCCCCCAGGAGTGGGCTCGTAACAAATACATCTAAAAAGAATTTTATGCTACTCCTGTCATACTGGCATGATATGTATGTCTAAAACAGGACCTACAGGATTTAAAACAGTACAGAACCTGTAAACACTAGTTGGCAAAAGCAGACAACCACCTTTGCTTTGATTGTTTAGACCAACATCACAGTTTGGAAAACTGTGAACTCTGCAGAGCTTTCCTTTTTTTATTTATTATTTATTTATTTATTTTTATTTAGTATTCTTTTCACCTTGCCCGACCTATGCCCCCAGCCCCGTCATTCGTCCCTAGGACATAACTCCCTGGTGTTCCTCCCTGGCTTAGCCCCCAGGGTGGGGCTTTCAAGGATAGCCTTGTTCCCCTCTAGCTCAGTTTCCGGGTTTCCAGGGAACGCCACAGGGCAACGGTGCGGGATCTGTGGAGCGAGGCAGGCAGCACACTGTGGGGTCTGCATTTTTCACTTTTTCTTCTCATTAGGGAGACACTGCGTGCAATGACATCAATCAATCAAGGGCAATCACACCGACGTCTGCCCTGCCTCCTCCCCCTCCAGCAAGATCCACCTGTTAGTTTCCCAGCCTCTGCCAGGGTCCATCTAGCACCGGCAGCTAACCCCCCCCCCACAGGAAGCGGAGAGCAGTCCCTAGGACACTCAACCTTCCTCCCCACAGCTGGTCCTCTGACTCCTGGGCTTATTTCAGAACCCAGATCATCGACATCGCAAGCGGTAGCGCTACTGCTGCACAAGAGCTTTCTGCCCTAAACCAATAAAAAGGGGCAGCTAGTCACCTGCACCACCTTTCACAACAGCTCCATAGGGATCCTCTCCTGTAAACATATGTATAAAAATGGAGAAATGTACCACTGAAGCTATAAAGTATGCTTCAGATGGCCCTTCTCCACAACAATCTCTGGCATGGCAGAGATTGAAAAAAAGCTGCAAGGAACACTGTAAGAAGCAGTGGTCTCTGGCACCCAAGGAGACAGAAAAGACTGCTAAGCCATATCCTAGTAAAGAACATGGCTCCCAGCCAGGAATGTGCTGATGCTCAAGATGGCAGCCATAAAAACCAAAGAAAAAAAAAAGCCTTTCTGAACACCAGCCAAATCTTTCTAAACACCAGCTAGCAAAAAAAATAAAAACACAGAGGTTCCCCTCTCTGAAAAGCAAATAGAAGAACCAGTGCATAAGAAAAATATACCCTCCCTGGAGGATATTAAACAGATGTGGCAGTTTATCATAACAATGCAAAGCTTTGAAAAACAATCCTCTGATGCCTCTCCTTGTCTATCTCAAGAAGGGGGGGGCTGATTTCCCCAGAGGATACTACTGAAGAGGAATTCAGTCCCTCACCCAGGGCAAATGAGGACTCGTCATCCTATGCTGCATTTGTGAGTCAAAGGCCGTTATGCTGACTCTTGTCCACCAAGTCAGAAGTGGACACAGATGAAGCAGAATTTATTAGGCTTTTCAGAATGCATCTGCAAACAAAAACATGCATCTAAAAATGTCCTTGCTATACTTGTAACCAAACATCTATGGCCACAGACATGAAGACTGAGAAAAGAAAAGTGGTAACCACTGAAGGCTCCGAGTTCATTTATACTAATCTTTGCATTTAGGGCATTATTCAGGCAGCTGCTTGCGAGAATGCCATTTTTCAGCAGCATCTCCTGATAAAGATTCCACAAGAACTGACCTAATGGCTACAGGATGAGGCAAGGCAATTTTATTTATATGGCGCCAAATTTCTGGCGCTCTGGGTGCCTTACAACACAAAAGAGGCCCTATGTAGCTCATGCCATCTTTCCAGTAGCCGTGACTTTAAACAACGATCACTATGGGAAGTCTCTCAATCACAGCCAAGTATAAACCTACAAAGGGCTGCTATAAGTTGCAGTTAGCTTGCTAAGCACTGATGCATTGGCCACTGTACACAACATCCAGCTATTCCACATCATCTTATTTAATTTTCCTCCAATATCCCCACATCCCACTGCTGCTCCTGGGAAGAATTCTGCTATAATATAATATGGCCCTGATCAGTATTTTATGTTTATCTACAGGTCATGTTTATGAATGGTGGTGACCAGTGACCACCTACATGTCTCTGGGTGCTGGGGGGAGGAGACTCTGGGTCCATTATAGTTTATCCAGAATTTATACTGCAACTTTATTTTAGCGCGATTAAAAATGCGGTAACAAGTATATCATGGAGTCATACCTTTGACGACATCCATCATTTTAATGGTCAAAATTCAGTCCCACATGGAAACAGCACTGTCCCATATTGTACACAGAGACGAGACTATAAAACTGCAGAAAGTATCTGGCTTTCCGACTGACGGAATTCTATGTAGATTAGAAAAAAATACTCACCGCAGTAATCTTCTTTCTTCCAAGGGATCCTTTAGCATCAGTAACTTTTTTGCACTTAGCTGGCTAGGTGCAACTGTCCCAGAGATGTGCCTTTTAAGAGATATTTAAATGAGCATAGGGCCAAGCCAATCAAAAGATAGGAGGGGGTGTGAGCTGAGTGAGAGCAGCTGAATGCTTCAGAATTTTTTCAAGGAAAAAAGGAGGGCAAATGCCCCAAAAATTAATCAACAGGATTCAAAAAACATGCAAATGTCCACAAAAGTGAAAACAGAAACAACAGCAACACAAGCTAAAATCTCATCAATAAGAAACTCCAAATTTGGTAAAAGGTGACACAAGAGCCCTTCTCAGACAGGTGAAGCGGGGAGGAAGTGTGGGAGCTTACTGATGCTAAAGGACCCCTTGGAAGAAAGAAGATTACTGCGGTGAGTAATTTTTTCTTCTTACCCCAGGAGTCCTTTAGCGTCAGTAACTTTTTTGCAGACTACCCAGCAGTACCAAGTGGGAGGCGGGCAGAGAACCTATTTAGGAAAGATGCTCTGCAGAACCACCCTGCCAAATTTGGCATCTGATCTGGTCTGCACATCCAAACTGTAGTGTTTCACAAAAGGTGTGCACAGATTTCCAGGTAGCTGCTTTGCAGACATCCAGTAGGGGAATGTCCCGTGCTGCTGCAAGCGAGGCTGCTGTGCCCCTGGTGGACTGGACCCTGAGCCCCACTGGAAGTTGTTGACCAGCTTTCTCATAGCAGAATCTAGTACAAGAGACCAACCAACAAGAAATAATTCTCTTGGTAGCTGGTCTTCCTCTGCCTACATCCCCGTAGGTGAGGAACAACTGAGTGGAAGAGCCTCTGGACAGTCTAGTATGCTCTAGGTAGTGAAAGATGGCTCTTTTGACATCCAAGCTGTGGAGCTTTTGCTCGCCAGGAGTGGATGGCTCAGTAAAGAACCCAGGCAGAGTAATGGAATGGTTCAAATTAAACTCTGAAACCACCTTTGGCAGAAATTTCCTATTTGTCCTGAGCTCAACTTTATCATTGTGAGGGATGCTGTAATTCGGCTCAGTGAACAGGGCCTGCAGCTCTGAAATCCTCCTGACAGATGTAATGGCTACCAGGAAGCTAGTCTTCCAAGTTACAAACTTGATGTGGGCCGTGGACATAGGCTCGAAAGGTGGATTCATGAGCTCATCTATGCAAAGGTTCAGGCTCCAAGGTGGAACAGGTTCCCTGGTTGGAGGTGCAATAGGCCTTTGAAAAACTGTTTAAAAATGTTGTGGGGAAAAAATCGATTTCTTCTTTCCCCACCGAAAGGTAGGCTGAAACTGCCACCAGGTGTAGCTTGAGTGAAGATGGTTTCAAGCTTGACGCCTGTAGGTGTACCAGGTAGTCTAGCAGCTGATAGGGGTTCGATCTTTTCACTCTTGCACCAGAGGGAAAACCTTTTCCATTTGGCGGCATAAGCCTTCTTAGTGTTCGGTTTTTTAACCATCCTCAGTATCTTAAGGACCTGTTCAGAGTTCTGTGAGGATAGAAACTCTTAACTCCTCAAGAACCAGGCCTTGAAGTGAAGAAAGCGCATGTCTGAGTACTGCACTCCCATCTGAGGAAGGGTCAGCAGGGAGCGAGTTGGAGGCAGGCAAATGGGCCTGTTGTGGGACACTGAGAGTAGGAGAGGGTACAAGACTTGCCTGGGCCAGTCCGGAGCCACTAGGATCATCGATGCAGGCTGTTTTCCGAGTTTCAGCAAAACCCTGACTATCAGGGGAAAGGGAGGAAATCCGTATATGAACCTCCCTCACCAGTCCTGGGAGACTGCAACAGTACTGAGGAAGCTGAAAATTGAGAGGAGAGGCAAACAGATCCACATCTGGTGTGCCCCACCACCTGAACACTGTGGCTAGTACTTGCTTGTTCGGTGTCCATTCACTCTGACCTTGACTGATGCGGCTTAGGACATCCGCCAGAGCATTGAGTTTGCCTGGGAGGTGAATAGCTGAGAGGCTGACTCCCAGGGAGAATGCTAGAGACCAGAGCTTCCAAACAGGGTATTCCTGATCTGGTACCACCCTGCTTTTTTATGTAGAACATTGCAGTGGTGTTATCCGTTCGAATTTGAACCACCTGCCCTTCTATCCTAGGAGCAAAAGCTTTGAGAGCTAGTAAGACTGCTCTGAGTTCCAAAAGATTTATGTGCAACTGTGACTCTTCGGGAGTCCAGTTGCCGCTCACTGAGGCACTGTCTAAACGAGCTCCCCAGCCCAAAAGGGAGGCATCTGTGGTGATCATCTTTGTGAGAAGAAGAGCTTGAAAGAGAACCCCTGTCTGCAAATTTGCACAGTTCTTCCACCACAGCAAGTTTTGGAGGAACTGCTCCAACACAGGTATCAACTTTGAAAATGTGTTGCTTCTCTGAGACCAGCGAGCTCTGAGGTAGGCTTGCAGGAGTCTCATCCTGTACTTGACCCCTGGGACTACTGCAGTCATGGAGGCCATATGTCCCAGAAGTTTGAGGAAATGTCTGGCTGGTCTTGGCTGTCCCTGGGCGAAAGAAAGAATCTGCCACTGAAAGGAAACTCTGAATTCTTTCCTGTGGGAGGAAAGCATATCCCTTCTGAGTGTCCAGCTGGGCCCCTATGAAGTTAAGCAGCTGGGTGGGTTCCGGGTGAGATTTCTTTAGATTTACCACGAAATCCAGAGACTCCAGAGTGCATTCTGTGAGGGGAAAGAGATTCCTTGACCTGGCAAGGAGACTTTGCTACAATGAGCCAGTCATCTAGATAGGGGTAGACAGCGACACCCAGTCTCCTGAGATGTGCTGCTACCACTGCGAAACACTTTGTAAAGACTCTTGGTGCTGAGGACAGGCCGAAGGGCACTGCGGTGAACTGATAGTGACCTGAAGGAAGTTTGAACCTGAGAAACTTCCTGTGAGATCTCCTCATCGGTATGTAGATGTAGGCGTCCTTTAAGTCGAGGGAGGCTAGCCAGTCTACCTGCTGTAAGGACTGTATGACCAGTGACAGAGTTACCATTTTGAATTTGGGTTTTTTCAGATGGCTGTTTAAATATCTGAGATCTAAGATAGGTCGCCACTCCCCAGTTTTCTTTTGTGTCAGAAAATACCTGGAGTAGAGGCCCTTGCCCTTCTCGTGGGTGGGCACCCTCTTCACTGCTCGTAAAGTCAGAAGGATTTGAACCTCCATTCCCAACAGCGGTATCTGTGTTGGGGACAGAGGTCTTGACACCTGGGTACGCTTGAGGTCTGGCAGCTACTTGAACTGTAATGACAGACCCTTCTCCACTATCTCCAGCACCCACTTGTCCGACGTGATGAGGGACCAGTGCTGAAGATAGTGCGAGTCTGCATCCAACCGGAAACGGGGAGGTGACCTGGACACTCACATCAGGACTTAGACTGAGAGGCAGATGGTTGGGTAGAGGCGGCCCTTCTTTGGCCCCTTCTGCCCCAGCCTCTGAAAGACACCCTGTACTGGCTAAAGTCAGATTGGGCATAGGGATTGTAAGGCCTGGGAACAAAACTTCTGCCCCTACCACCCCTGAGACGGGATGTTTGAGGGGTGGCCGGTTTAGGCTTGAATGAGTGGCTCTGCCAAAAGGCCTTGTACTCATCGACTTTTTTCATGTAGTCAGTAGTTCTGTAATCAAACAACATATTTTGATCACAGGGAAAATCCATGGCCTTGTTCTGAGTGTCTGTGGTCAGACTGGTTGTTCTAAGCCAGGCGAAGCATCTCAGAGAGACGGCATAGGCCATCACTCTAGAGGCTGCATCACTGTTGTCATCTGCCATGTAGAATTGGTACATAGTAGCTTCCAGGGCAGTTTTTGACATATCCACTAGCTCCTGCACCATAGAATCTGATCCGTTGAGGGCGATAAGCTGGACAGATTTCCAAATGGCTTTCTGATATTTGGCAGTGAATGCCATGTAAGAAGAAAGCCTGAGAAGCAGGGAAGCTGTGGCATACATTTTCTTTGCTATAAAGTCAATTTTCTTGGAATCTTTGTCAAGGGGAGAGGGCGACAAGGAGACTTCAGCTTTCTCACAAGCTGCCTGCTGCACTATATTTTCATGGATAGAGTGTGCAGACAGGAACTTGGTACAATTTTTAGACAATTTATATTTTCTCTCAAGCCGCTTATCAACTTGATACTGAAGTGGGGTGCCCAAGCACCTTCATGGTAATTTTTCTAAATGCATTATAGATAGGGACGATCAGGGTCTTAAGAACGAAAGACCCTTCATCTCCCTATAATCTTCATCGACATCCTGGCTGAGCTCCTGTGTAGGGAGGTCCAGGATATCCAGCATATTTTGTATAAATGTAAACATAGAGGAAGGATCCTCGTGGTAACCCGTGGGATCCCCAAGGTGAGGGTCCAGGGACTCCAGGGGCTCAAGGCCCTCAAAATCCATGTCAGGAGCATCATGAAACTGATCATCATCTGCGTCACCCTCACAGTCTACAGAAGAGAGAACTGTGGAACAGTGCTTGCCAGCCCCAGTAAATCGAGGACCCATCTTTTGAAGGGTCTGAAACAGTTGCCATGCCTTTTCCATATCATGCACTGATGGAAGAACCTGCGCAGTTTGTAAGTGTTTTGTTTTTTCTGTATACTTTAAGTTGCCTGTTGTCTCGCTATGGGCTTTCCCAGGAGCAACAGGAGCATATCTGTCTTGACAGTGTTTCTTTTCAGCCACTTCATCAGAGGCTTGATCAAGTTCCTTTTTTCGTCACTCTTATTATTTTTCAATTTGTGAGGAATTTCATCTTTGGAAGCTTTATTTTTTGGTAGGGATCTGGAGGGTTCCTCAACACCTCTGCTTTTGGTATTAGTACTTTTGAATGGCCCCTCGTCGGAAGCCTTTGATTTATCCTCAGCCATAAAAATCAAAGGTTTGTCTGCTATGTTTGCCAATTTGAGCAAAGCAAACCAGTTCTGGACCTACAAACTGAGTGCAGGTTTCTGTGAAAATGCCACTGGCTAGTCCTGCCCCAGTTAATAAACTCTATTACTAGTGCCCTTTTTTTGGGGGGGTTGTAAAACTGGGATCTATACCAGTGCCAATCTTAATAGAAACCCAGTAATACTCAACTGCGTACAGGTGGCTGCTGGACCCTTACGAACAGTCCTGACAGCGATGATACCAAGGTCCAGTAATATTAAAAAAAAAAAAAAAAAAAGGTTTCCTCGTCATTGCCAATCTAGAGAGAAACCCCCCAGGCACTATTTAAATTTGAAATCTACTGCAGGTGCTTCACGGTAAACCCCCGCGAGGTCTGAGGTAAAAAAACAAGGCAACCTTCCCCAATTCGATGGTTCCCACGAGAATTTGCCTCACAAATGAAGAAAACCGTCAAAAAGAAGCACCCGCGATAAAATTAGGCTTTAAACTAAATAGGTCGCAGTAAAAATAAATAAAGTCAAAATAGTGCTGTCGCGCTAAAATAAAAAAAAAAAATCGCAGCACTAATGAAAAAGTAAAACTTTCACTCAGAACACTACAGGAAATAATTTACGAGGACAACTTTACCCAGATAAGCACTAGGAGGCTGTCAACAAGGAAAGTTGGGAGACACCTTAGAGGCAATATTGCACAGCTCAACAGAAAAAAAAAATTCTGAAGCACTGAACAGCTCTCACTCAGCTCATACCCCCTCTTGTCTTTTGACTGGCTTTGCCCTACACTCAGTTAAATACCTCTTAAAGGCACACCTCCGGTGCAGTTGCACCTAGCCAGCTAAGTGCAAAAAAGTTACTGATGCTAAAGGACTCCTGGGGTAAGAATGTACCATTTATTTATTTTTATTTATTATTTATTTCAGTTCGGGATTAATACCTTTGAGTCAAGAACTCATTTTCAAAGGTTCCACGTCAGTACTGAACAAACATTACAAAAATACAAAGTTTACAGAGGAGAAAAAAAAAAACATTAAAGCATATACACAAGCAGTAACAGTAAAATCTGAACTTATAAACTTCAAATTAATACATATTAACAGACAGACGAATTAGATAAGAGGGGCTTGGGGGGGGTCAGCCGGAAGTGGCATCGTATGAGGTGGGAGAGAGGTGGAGCTTTCAACCAAGTGAGGCCATCGTCAGGTAACTGGGGGTAGGGGAGCGGGTTAAGAAAAAAGTGGTATATAGCAGAAAGATGTAGAAGGAGGTAGGTAAATGGAAAACTGGGGGCGAGGTACTATCACATTAGCGCAGGCAGATACAATTCATTTAAGAGCCAAGGAGAGATTTGAGCCCTGCTTTGAAGGTACTAATCTTGGTAGTATCAGTGAAGTCAGCAGGTAGTTCACTGCACCATTTCGGTCCTTGATACAGGATGGAGTCCTGGGTAAGTTTTGTCCTTTTGAAGGGAATCACCATCTTGTCAGCGACTGCACTATGGGTAAATTTAGTTGGGATGACCAGCTTAAAGTGTCCACCCAGTGTGTGTGTGTGTGTGTGTGGGGGGGTATCAGTCCAAGTAGTACTTTTTTTTAGAAGTAGGCAGGTTTGGCATTGCCCTCTAAGATGGAGTGGGCCACC
The DNA here is from genome assembly GCA_016271365.2 of Neoceratodus forsteri. Classification (NCBI taxonomy): domain Eukaryota; kingdom Metazoa; phylum Chordata; order Ceratodontiformes; family Ceratodontidae; genus Neoceratodus; species Neoceratodus forsteri. The sequence goes on along the minus strand of CM028132.1, from coordinate 367,313,467 downwards.
CAGTTTCAGTGTACAGTGAGCAGGTGTGGGTGTCCAGAGTAGCCCCCAAAGTAAGACAACAGGCCTTATTGAGAAGTGTGTTAATCCTGTTAAGAGCAGTTTTTGTGCCCGCCCCATATATAGGCAACCCACAGTCAACGGCAGACAGTATTGAGCTACTGGTGGCTAGTTTGAGTGCATCCAGTGTTACTGAATGTCTGTGACAATAAAGTACACCAAGTTTTATATTTGCAGTCTTGATAACAAAGTCAATGTGGTTTGAGGAGGTGAGCATGTCAAAGGTAATGCCAAGATATTTTAAGTTGGATACTTGGTCTAGAATCTCACCCTTTTGGTTATGAATACACAGGGACCGGTATTTCTTTTTGCACTGGGAGATGGTGAAGAGCATACTTTGTATTTCTGACGTTTAATAGTAGCTTGTTTTCCGTAAACCAAGATTCAAGTTTATAGAAGCTGCTTTGGAGTTCAGTTGTGATGGATTGTTGGTCTTTGCCAGCGACTGAGATCACTACATCATCAGCACAGAGAACTGTGCTTGCTAAGTAAACCAATGGGGCGGAGTTGGTGAAAAGGCTAAAGAGTACAGGACCAAGGATTGACCCCTGCAGAACCCCAATGTGCACCTCCTTAGCTGCGGATAAGGTATCACCAATTTTGACTCGCTGTGATCTGTTAGAAAAGTAGCTGCCAAACCATAGTACCGTATCTGGGCATAGACCTGTAGACAGAAGGCAACTTAGCAGGAGGTTGTGATTAAGAGAGATTCGAAAGCCTTCGTAAGGTCGATGAAGACTGATCCAACTGCTGGACCACTATCCAAGGTGTTATATAGTTGGGATGAATAATCAACTAGAGCAGTGAGTGTGGAGTGCTTTTTACCAAAGCAGTGTTGTTGCGGGCAGAGTAGGTTATGGTTATCAGTAAGCTGCTCCGAGCCCATTCTTTTGAGTACTTTCGAAAGGGGAGGAAGGATGGATATAGGTCTGTAGTTGGATGTTTGGATTTTATCCCCCGCTTTAAAGACAGGTGTTACGTTAGCCAACTTCCATGCATTTGGAAATACTCCTGATTTTAGAGAGGCATTAAATATCATGGTAAGAGGACCAGCAAGTTCATGAAGGAGTAGACCAACCAGCTTTATGTCAAGCAGATCCGCCTCCATCCTGGTCTTGACAAGCGTCCTTTTAATATGCCTGATGGTTTCGGCTTTGGTGACATGTCTAAAGTAAAAGGGTGGTACATCTTTTCTTGGGAGATCTTGAGGGGCAGTTGGGCGTTGCTGAACATGCATATCTTTGAAGTAGTCACCAGGGAGTACACTTGAAAGGTCAGTGAACGCGCTGTTGAGCTCATAGGCAATTTCCAAGGGTTCCTGTAGGGGCCCCTTTGCAGTCAATTAGTAGATATGGAGGGTCTTGGGGGCTTTACCTGTTAAGGATTTAAGAGAGCACCAAAAGTCTCTTCCAGAATCCCAGGTTTTGATTAGTAGATCCCTACACTAGGAGGCTTTAGCCTGTCAGATGAGCCTGGTGCAGGCGTTCCTAGCTGCCTTGTAGGTATTAAATGCAGCAGATGTACCAACTGCTTTTGCTATACGCCAAAGATTGTCTCTGTTCTTCATAAGTCCAATAAGGGAGTCGGAGAGCCAGGAATTGGAGGTTCCCTTAATTGTTTTAATTTTATATGGTGCAAAAATATCACAAGCAGGGTTGAAAACCATTATGAAGTAGTAACCAAGTGTGTGGGAGGGGGGAGAGAGTGTGTGTGTGTGTGTGTGTGTGTGTATACTGTATTTTTATAGTGTGCACTGGGAAGATTAGTAAATAAAATAAAATAATTTAAATGCTGTATTTCCTAATAACAGGAAGCCACACGTGAGGATGGTTACCTTTCAGAAATTATATCTCACCCCATACAGCACCTGACAACTAAACCTCGTCACACCTTTCTGCTTAAATCTAGCAATTAGAGACCCAGTCAGCCAATCAGATCACTTATTTAAGGTGCTACAAAGGCACCCTGATTGGTTTCTTTACCCACTGCTCCAGAAAGTAGTCCTGCAGGGCATCCAGAAGTGACTTGCTATGCACTTCTGGCCACAGGAGTCTCCCAGTCTACACCACCATTTTTAGGTCCTCTGTTATTCCCACTCCCCCCTCTGCAGACACTTTCTGGATTTCCCCTCCCAGATTCTTATCCCTTTCCTCTTTCTGGCCTGGTGGCCTGTATACCACCCCATCCTGATGCCCCCCCATTATGAGCTGGATGGGCCCATAGGTATTCCACCTCACCCTGCACTTTAATTATCAAGTTCTCTGTGACCTCCAGACCCTTTCATACATATAGAGCAAACCATCCCTCTGTCCCTTTTAAACAGGGAGTACCAGAGACCACAAGATCCCCTCACTGTACTCTGGTTGCCTAGGTCTCAGTCGCTGCTATTAGATCAAGGTTTGCCTTTGCTTGGAGGTTGCTTATTTTGTTGCCTAAGCTCTTGGCATTTAGGCTTATTACCCTCCATTGGCATTTAGGCTTATTACCCTACATTTGCCTTTATGAAACTCCTTCGGTGGTCTTGGGCTTTGTTCCTTTTTACTGTTGACATTACCTATGTTCTCTGTCCTGCTCCCAGATTTTCTCACTTCTCCCTTCTGTCTTGTTCCCCTTTTTACCCCCCAAACCCTATTCCCTTTTGACTTCCTACCCTCTAGCCTGCTGTTCCCTCGCCTTTGTTTTTCCTCCTCTTTAGTGCTGCCCTTTCATGGGCCCCCTACCTCCCTACCTATCCCTTTCTCAGTTGAGGTTATTTATGCCCAGCTCCCCTATCAATGTAGTGCCTAGATAAAGCTAAAAGGGGACACAGTAAAGGTCACAAACCTCTGCGTCAAGCAAGTGAACAAAAGCAAGAGGAAAGACAGACTGCCATGGTTTTCGAAACAGGTGGCTAGAAAGGTAAGGGCTAAAAGGGCAGTATTAAGAAGGTGTAAGGAGACACATAGAGAGGAGGACAAGGAGGCATATCAGGGGAAACAGAGGGATGCAAGGAGAGCAGTAAGGAGCGCAAAGGCACAAACTGAGGACAGAACAACCCCAGCAGTGACGAAGGGGTACAAGACACTTTTTAGGTACGCAAGTGAAAAGAGGAAGACCAGGGGAGGAACTGTAAGGTTAAAAAGGGAAGTGGGGGGACTGTGCAGAGGTGGGGCCAGGAAAAGGCAGACATCCTGAACAAATACTTCTGTGCAGTATTCACAAAGGAAGGAGAAGGGGACACAAAAAGTCACAGGAGCTTTGGAAGGAGAGAGACAGACACTAGTCTTTTTCAGAGAAGAAAGTCCTGAAGGGACTCGCTAATCTGAAAGTGGACAAAGCAATGAGACTAGACAGGTTGCACCCAAGGGTATTGAGGGAGCTCAGGGAGGTACTGGCTGCACCTCTGACAGTCCTAATTAACAACTCACTGGAAACAGGAGTGGTTCCGGAGGACTGGAGGAGAGCAGATCTAGTCCCACTTCACAAACATGGTAGCAGGCAGGAGGCTGGCAATTATAAGCCAGTCAGCCTAACATTGAGGGTGGAGAAATTAACAGAATCACTGCTGAAGGGAAGGATTGTGGAATATCTTAAATCCAGCATGCTAGAAGACCAGAGGTATCAGGTTCACAGGAAAAAAGGTCATGTTGAACGAACCTAATACATTTCTTTGACTAGGTGACCAAGGAATTGGATTGGGGGAATGGTAGACATGACCTACCTAGATTTAGGTAAGGCTTTTGACACTGTTCCACACAGGACACTTGTAAGCAAGCTGAGTACCTTAGGAGTGTGTCCAAAGGTGACAGACTAGGTGAGAATTAGGGGACAGGTAATGGGGGGGTAAAAAAAGTTCATGCCAATGAAGGAAGGGTGACCTGCGGGGTCCCTTAGGGATCAGTGCTGGGACCAGTCCTCTTTAATGTCTTTATGTGCTCACAAATGGGGAGCATGTACAGGAAATAATGGTCCAGGAGCCACTGGGCGGAAGAAAAAATTACTCACCTTAGTAATGTTGTTTCTTCTAATGGAGTCTTGCTATATTATGACATATGCAGTGAGTCCCAACTTTCGAACTGCTCCGGAGGTGAAAGAGTTAACTTTCCATGCCAGGCATGGAACTTTGAGCACAAGCTCGGTTGAAAGCTCTGTCTGTTCTTCAAACTCAAACTGTCAGATCTTTACGAGCAAAACTCACTAAGGTTCTGTGTGGAAGCTGTAAATCTACACTAGCCAACTGGCTACTAAATATAAGAACACATTTTTTGGTCCCAAAACAAGACTCAAGTCAGGGGATCCAAAAAATAAAAACATAACACCCAAACACCCCAAAAAGGAGGGGTGAAAAACAAGGTGGGCATCTACTAAGTGCCAACACTGCACTGCCCACCCACATCCCAAAAGCAGAGGTTCTGAGAGGAGCAGGCGGGGGGTTGGGAGGTCATAATATAGCAAGACTCCATTAGAAAAAACAACATTACTAAGGTGAGCAATTATTTCTTCAAACAACATGAAGTCTTGCTATATTATGACATATGCAGACTACACAGCAGTACCTCCATGGAGGAGGGACAGAACCTACTTGGGAAATAGGCTCTGAAGCACAGCTGTGCCAAACCGAGCATCACTCCTAGCTTGGATGTCCAGGGAGTAATGCTTGGTAAAAGTGTGAACTGTTTTCCAGGTAGCTGCTTGACATATCTCTAAGATAGGGATGTCCCTGGCAGCAGCCAGAGACGCAGCTGTACCTCTGGTAGAGTGAGCCCTCAGGCCTGAGGGAGGAACCTTACCCAGTTTTTCATAGCAAAATTGGATACAGAAACAATCCACCTGGCAATGGATCTTTTAGTGGCAGGTTCCTTACCAACCTCACCATAAGTGAGGAACAGTTGGCGGAGTCAAACCCTGTGACCCTTGGTAATGCTCTATGTAGTAACTAAGGGCTCTTTTGACCTCTAACTGTGCAGTCTCCTCTCGCCAGAGGAGGAATGGTCAGTGAAGTACACAGGAGAGACATAGATTGATTAAGGTGGAAGTCTGAAACCACCTTAGGCAAGAACTTTCTGTTAGTCCTGAGGACCACCTTATCTCTATGAAAGGAGATAAAATCAGGCTCCACTGACAATGCTTGTAATTCACTTATGCGCCTGGCAGAAGTGATAGCTACCAAAAACACAGTTTTCCAAGTCAAGTACTTAAGCTCTGCTGAAGACAAGCTCTCAAAAGGGGGTTGCATAAGCTGGGCAATGCAAATATTAAGATCCCAGGCAGGGGCAGGGTCCCTGAATGGAGGCTTGGTGTGAAGCAACCCCTTGAAAAACTTGGAGAATACAGGATGAGCTGAAAGAGAAGAGAGTTTACCTGCTGATAAGAAAGCAGACACGGCTGCCAGGTGCACCTTTAGGGTAGCTGGTCTCAGCCCCAAAGTATTCAAATGCACCATAAAACCCAGGACTGTGGGTAAGTCAGCAGATTCTGGAGAAATGTGCTTGCCAGAGCACCATATGGAAAACCTCTTCCATTTGGAATTATAAGTAGCCCTGGTGGAAGGCTTCCTAGAAGCCTTCAAGATATCCAATACACCTTGGGAAAGGTGTAGGTCAGCAAACTCTAACTCTTCAAGAGCCAGGCGTTGAGATTGAGAGACTTGAGATTCGGGTACCAAACTCTCCCCTGACCACAGTTTAACAGGTTGTGATTCCTGTGAAGACACAGGGGAAGGTAGACTGCTAAGGACATAAGGAGTGGGTACCAGGGCTGTCTGGCCCAATCTGGAGCAATCAGGATCATCTTGCAGGGTTGAGATCTGATTTTGACTAGCACCTTGAATAGAAGAGGGAAGGGGGGAAAGCATAGAGAAACTTCCCTTCCCAACTGAGAAGGAAGGCATCCAGAGGGACTGAGCCCAACACTGGGGGCCTGCAACAAAAAAGGGGAAGTTGGTGATTGTCTGGGGCTGCAAAAAGATCTATCTGCGGGGTGCCCCATCTGGCAAATACTACCTCCAGTACTATGGGATCCAGTGACCATTCGTGATGGCCCTGGGAAATCCTGCTGAGAGCATCTGCCAGGACATTGTCCTTGCCTGGAAGGTGAACTGCCGTAAGGGAGGTGTTCAGGGAATAAGCCAGAGACCACAACTTCATTGATTTGGTGCACAAGGCCGTAGACCGAGTGCCTCCTTGCTTGTTGATGTACCACATTGTAGTGGTGTTGTCTGTTCTGACCTGTACAACTTTGTTCTGAACAGATGTGGAAAAAGCTTGAAGTGCTAGAAAACTGCTCTGAGTTCCAACAGGTTGATGTGGAGCAGAGATTGAGGGACCACAATTCCTGTAGTGAGGTCGCCCATGTGAGCTCCCCACCCCAAGAGGGATGCATCTGTAGTAAGGATTAAGGAGTGAGACTGAAGCGTGAAGGGGACCCCCTGTCTCAGATTGCTCTGATCCTGCCACCACTGAAGGGCTTGGATCAGGGTTCGAGTCACTGGGATCTATTTGGTTAGAGGGTCTCTCCTTTGAGACCAAAAGGCTCTCAAATGGAACTGGATGTCCCTCATCTGAAATCTTGCTCCCTGCACCACTGCTGTAGAAGCAGCCATGTGCCCCAGGAGCTGCAGAAAATGCCTTGCTGGTCGAGAGACCTGCAGGGTGAAGGAGGACGCCAGAGAGACCAGGGTCCTTGCTCTTTCCAGAGGAAGGAAGGCTCTGGCCTCTTTTGTGTTCAGTTCTGCACCTATGAAGGTGAGAAGCTGGACAGGCTCTAGAACTGACTTTGGAAGACTGAGAAGGAAACCTAGAGATGTGAGCAGTTGCTGAGTTACCTGAAGGTGTAGTTTGACTTGGTCTGGAGACTGGCCGACTATGAGCCAGTCGTCCAGGTAAGGAAAGATGGCAATCTTCTGCCTTCTTAAGTGGGCAACTGCTACTGCCAGGCATTTTGTGAATACCCACAGGGCAGAGGTGAGGCCGAAGGGCATTGCTCTGAACTGGTAATGGCCTGAGGGCAGTTCGAATCTGAGGTACTTTCGATGGGAGCTTCTGATAAGAACATGGAAGTAGGCACCCTTGAGGTCCAGGGACGCTAGCCAGTCCCCTGGCCTTAGAGAGGGTAAAATAATTCCCAGAGTCACCATTTTGAATTTTGGTTTTAAAAGGTGCTTGTTTAGGTATCTGAGATCCAAGATTGGCCGCCATTCTCCTGTCTTTTTTGGGATAAGGAAGTACCTGGAGTACAACCCTTTGCCCTGGTGTAGGGGTGGAACCCTTTCCACAGCTCTGAGAGCCAGGAGGGTAGAAACTTCTGTTTCTAGGGCAAGTGCCTCTGATGGATTTGCAGGTGGAAAGGACCTGGTTCTCATCTTGGAAATTTTTGAAGCTGAGAACCAGTCCCTGGCTTACTACTTCCAGGACCCACTTGTCTGATGTTAAAGACTTCCAGTCCTGGACAAAGTAAGCTAGCTTGCCCCCTACAGGTAGTGGAGAATCGGCCCTGGCCACCCCATCAGGGTGCCTGCTTGGCAGGGGCTTTAGGCTGAGGGGTGGAAGCAGGTCTGCTTGTACCCAGTCTGCCTCTCCCTCTAAAGAACCCCCTCTGGGCATAAGCTGAAGAGGAGGCCTGGGCTTGGTAAAAAGGCCTATGAAAAGGTCTGCTCCTGCCCCTGGAAGGCTGCCTTTGAGGAGTGGCCTGCCTTTCCTTGGCCTGTGCACTCCTATAGGTGGTCCTATACTCATCCATTTTCTTTATGTAATTCTCTGTCTGCTCCCCAAACAGAGAATTACCCACTACAGGAAAATCCATGGCTTTAGTCTGGGTATCCTGTGACAGGCTAGTACATCTGAGCCAAGCCATTCTGCGAAGTGCCACAGATGTAGCCATGACTCTTGATGACACATCATTAGAGTCCACTGCAGCATGGAATTGCACCTTGGATGCCTCAGTACCATCAGCAGCCACCTGCTCCAGCTCCTTGGCAAGCTGGCCAAGGACCTGTTTTGCTAGAGCCATAACAGTATCCCATCTGGATTTCTGATATCTAGCAACATAAGCCATATAATTTGCCTGTCTGAGTCCCAAGGATGCTGCCATGTACTGTTTCTTTCCCATAGCATCAATCCTCCTGGAGTCCTTGTCAGGGGGGTGTGAAGCCAAGGGAATATTAGCTTTGTCACAGGCTGCAGCCTGCACTACCCCAACATGGCTGCATTGTTGTGTAAGGAACTCCATATCACAGCCTGACAATGTGTACCTCTTGTCCATTCTTTTATCCACAGGAGGTATAGTGTGAGGAGTTTTTAGAATTTTTACTGTCTGTTTCCCAAAAGATTTATGCAAAGGAATAGACAGTCTCCTAGACTCTGGGATATCCATCAATTCTACATAGTCAGGCTCCTCTTGATCATCCACAGCTTCCTCCACAGGGAGCTGGAGGGTTTCAGCCACTTTTTTATAAAACATAAAATGAGAGGGGGACTGAGAAAGCCTAGGGGGAGACACTCCTGAAGGTCCGTCTGGGGAGATGTCCGGTTCAATGGGCACATCCAGCTTTCAAATCCATTCACTCTCTCCTCACTCCTCTTCCCCTCCTCCGTTCATAAAATTCTCTAAATCATATTCTGAACCAGTGGAACCGGATCCGAACCGTGACGCTTATCTGATGGTGCCGGTTCGGTCGGAACCGGAGCGACTGGACAATTTTAATCGCTTGGCTATTTCTTCAGCGGTTGGAGATGGAAATTTTGGCTCTACACCTGCTGATTTTCTAGTCCTTTTTGCTGGAACCGACTCCTCCGAGTCGGCTCTCCTTTTGCCCGAGGAAGTCTCGCCCTGGTCAGAGGGCACTCCCTCCGGTTCGGTTACAACCGAACCGGGCTAGCCATCCGGTCAGCGGACTTCTTGGCCTCTCTTTCCCTGAGCCTACCAACTCTCTTATCCAGGGTAGCTGCAGGAAAATTTTTGCAAATCTGGCAGTCTGCATTGAGGTGGTCAAACCCCAGACAATAAACACAGGTGGTGTGGGGGTCAGCCTTGGCAAAGGCTTCCCGACAAACACTGCAGTGTTGAAACCCAGTGGGCCCGGTTTTTCTTTTGGGTTTCTCAGACATAGTGCCAGCCTAACCAAAACTTGCCTGTTTATGGCAATCCGCCAAGCAAGACCCTCTTATCGGTTCCCAACCGTGTCACGGGTCGTGGAAAAAACCGTAATGAAATCCGTTCTTTTTAGAACTGATAAGAACCGGGAACCGCACTCTAAAAGACAGATTTAATGAATTTTACAACAACCTGATCGGTTCAAACCGAACTGATAATACTGTTTACAAGTTCCACACAGAAATAATGTAAAACCTATCTAGTACTTGCGATACCACAGACAGAGCTTGAACTGACCGGTTGTGGTTTAAATTCGGTTAAAAAAACGAAAAATTAATACTTTAACCGACAAAATGAACCGAGCAGAAGGAGAAATCTCTGGAGCGACTGTTCAGTGAGGCGGAGTAAAGAATCTGACAGTTTGAGTTTGAAGAACAACAGACAGATCTTTCAACCGAGCTCGTGCTCAAAGTTCCATGCCTGGCATGGAAAGTTAACTCTTTCACCTCCGGAGCAGTTCGAAGGTTGGGACTCACTGCATATGTCACAATATAGCAAGACTTCATGTTGTTTGAAGTGGCCATTGCACAGTGTGGTTCCATGTGGATATGGGCAGGGAAAGCATCCCAACTAAGACCAAAATCTTGGATTTCAGGAAGTGGTTCAGTTCTGGGGTTGCCAAGACAGTAAGGGAAAAGAGGTTGGCCTACAGGAAATTCAGGAAGACCAAGAGAGAGGTGAATAGGGAAAATTACCCAAGATTGGCTAGTGAGGCAAGTAAGGAAGTCCAACAAGCAAAGGCACAGAAGGAGCTGCAAATTGCTGAAGGAATTAAGAAGGGGGAGAAAGCTTTCTTTCACTGTAGAAGTGAGAAAACGGACAAGAAGGAAGGGACTGTTAGGCTTAAGAAAGGGATGGAGTGGGTGGAGGATAATGGAGGAAAAGCAGAGATACTAAATGAATACTTCTGTTGTTTTCATCATGGAGAAGGATGGACCAGTGCCTTCAGGAGGGAAAAGAGGAGCGGGGGAGGGAAACACAGACATAGTAATAGAGGAGAATAGAGTGAGGCAGGGTCTGCTGGCATTGAAAGTGGACAAATCACCAGGCCCGGACAGAGTACATCCAAGGGTACTAAAGGAACTGGCTGAGGAGCTGGCAGGGCCACTGGCAGACCTGTTTAATAGTTCACTAGAGTCAGGCGTGGTACGACAGGACTGGAGAACAGTATATGTAGTGACCCCTCACAAAAGTGGTCCCAAGGATGATCCAGAGAATTACAGACCAGTCAGTCTGACCTCCATTGTGGGAAAGCTCATGGAGACCATACTAAAGGGAAGGTTGGTGACATATCTAGAGGAGCTTGGTCTCCAGGATGAGAGGCAGCATGGTTTCATGGGGGAAGGAGAGATCATGTCAAACAAATCTGACTGACTTCTTTGACTGTGTCACTAAGACAGTAGACAGGGGTCAAGCAGTAGACATCCTCTATCTCGATTTCAGTAAGGCCTTTGACTCTGTGCCCGACAAAAGGCTGACCAGGAAGTTGGTGGATCTTGGAATTAGGGAGAAGATGGCCAGATGGGTGGAAAACTGGCTGAGGGACAGAACCCAGAGGGTGGTGGTGGGGGGAGAGTTATCTGGCACCAGAGATGTAACCAGTGGGGTCCCACAGGGCTCCGTGCTAGGGCCAGTGTTGTTCAATGTCTTCATCATTGACATTGGGGATGGCATTAAAGGCAAAATGTGCTTATTTGCAGACAACACCAAGCTCTGTGGGAGAGTGGACACAGCTGAAAGGATACGGGACCTACAGGAAGATCTGGAAAAGCCGGGGAGGTGGTCCAGGATCTGGCAGCTTGGCTTTAATGCCAAGAAATGCAAAGTTATGCATATTGGAGCCAAGAATCCCAGGACAGAGTATTATCTGGGTGGAGTCCGAGTAGCTGCATCAGAGGAGAAGAAGGACCTGGGAGTGATGACCACTAGTGACCTGAAGCACGCCCCTCAGTGCAAGAAAGCAGCAGCAAAGGCAAACAAGATGCTAGGATGCATAGCTAGGGGGATCAGTAGCAGGAGAGAGGAGGTTATACTGCCCTTGTACAGGTCACTGGTAAGGCGGCATCTGCAGTATGGAGTTCAGTACTGGTGCCCACACCTCAAAAGGGACATTAACCTGCTGGAGAAGGTACAGAGGAGGGCTACAAAGATGATCAGCAGGGCAAGGCATACGAGGAGAGGTTGAGGGCACTGAACATGTACTCCCTGGAAGACAGGAGAGAGAGAGAGAGAGAGAAGAGAGAAAAAGGGAAAGAGGACACGATTGGGACATTCAAGTACTTGAAAGGGATAAATAATGTTGATAAGGAAAGTCTCTTTAAGCTGAGTGGCAACCATATCACGAGGGGGCACGGTCTTAAGCTGGAGGGTGGGAGGTTTAGGAGGGAAGTCAGGAAGCACTTCTTCACAGAAAGGGTGGTGGACACTTGGAATGCGCTGCCAGAAGAGGTCATCTCATTAAAGACAGTGAGCAGCTTTAAGAGAGGCTGGGATAGGCATAGGGGAAGATAAGAATCATGGGTAGGGAGGATGGGAGGAGTGGGGAGGGAGGCAGGGACATTAGCTCAAGCTGTGGACCCTGCAATACGAGCACAATTGATAGACCAAATGGCCTTCTTCTGCTGGCTTGTTTGTATGACACTGCAGAGCAGCTGAAAGAAAAGGTTGCCTCTTTGTGGATGGCACAAAAATCTGCAATAGGGTGGACACTCTACGGGGTGGAAAGGATGAGCAGAGACCTGAGAAAACTAGGAGTAGTGGTCAATGATATGGCAGCTGGCTTTCAATGTGAAAAAGTACAAAATAAAGCACTTAGGCACAGAAGCCTGGGGCAGAGTACAACATGGATGGAGTGGTAATGACGAGCATCAAGCAGAAAGGAGACCTAGAGAAAACCATATGAGATGACCTAAAGGTAACCAGGAAGTGCAACAAGGTAGTTGAGAAGGTTACTGGGATGCTGGGGTGTATGGGGGGGGGGTCACCAACAGAAACAGGGAGGTGATGTTGCCCTCTGTACAGGTCGCTGGTACAACCCCACCTTGAGTACTGTGACCAGTTCTGGAGACCAGATCTCTGGAAGGGCATAGACAGAGTGGAGATGGTCCAGAGGAGGGCAACTAAAGTGGTGCAGGGTCTGCACCAAAAGCCCTACAACAACAGACTAAAGGACCTCAATATTTACACCCTGGAAAAGAAGAGGGGGCTATGACAGATACCTTTAAATACCTTACCTCATGTGGATAAATAAGATAGAGGAGGGAAGCATTTTTCAGAAAAAAAGGCATTCAAGAACAAGGGGACATGCTATGAAGCTGGAAGTGGATTAGTTAGTTAACATTTTATTTTTAAACAGGATAAAACTTTAGGTCCAAGAAGGACCTACATACAGAGTTGTCCTGTGTACATTCATACAAACAGTAAACAATACAGGTGTAACACTAGTACATTTATACAATACAAAATAGACAGCTGTTGCCAGAAATACAAAGCATAGCAAAAACAGAATGAATTACATCAGTGACAAGTACATTCTTGATATTTTCGATTTTTGTCTTAAAGGTGGATACCCTGTGCTGAGATTCCTTATCTTTGGAGGAATCTGATTCCACAGAACTGCAGCTGAATACTCAAAGGTCATTAAACCAAATCTGGTTCTTGTTTTAGGAATGCTTAAGCCTCTACGGACCACTTCCCTAAGCTGATATTGTCGCCTCTCATTTTCTTGAGGGATACTTAGGTTTCCCCCTAATCAAACCTTCCATAACTTTAATCAGTGTAACATATTGCCTTTTTAGCCAAGTATGCAAACAGTCCCAGGCCAGTTAGTTATACATTACACAATGATGTGTCTAGAGTGAGTAGATTCAGAAGAGATATAAGGAGGTACTGCTTCATAGAAAGGAGTGATGGATTCCTGGAACAGCCTTCCAGCGGAGGTGGTGGGGCAAAAACAGTGGTGGGGTTCAAGAATGCATGGTACAGGCATAAGGAAAACTGAGTGGAAAGGAAGGTGGGGGAGGGAGAAAGAGCCAGAGATCGATCAGGATCTGCAGTGATGTTGCAGGTAGGGAAAAATGGGCAGACTGGGTGGGCCAAGTAGTCCACATCTGCTGTCAAATTCTATGTTTCTGTTTCCTGTAGATTCTTCCTTAGAACTGAGCCAATTAGCATCAGGATGATCAGTAAAGAAAATCTCCTTAAGAGGCTCTGCAGGAGACTTGTCCAAAGGACAATGCTTCTTTAATGCTGGTCTTCTCGGTACCAGGGCATCTGTCAGTACCAGGTCGGTGATATCAAGCTTATATCTGAGGAACCTGCACCCAATACCAATGAGGCACTATCAGCAGCAGTCCCAACTAGTGTGGCACCAGGGCCTCAAAGGACTCTTTAAACAGTGTTTGCTGCTGGTATTACAGCAGCGTCACTTGGTAACAGATAACTAACCTGGTAAAGGGAACGATGACCTAGAACGAGGGCTGAAATCTGCCTCTTACATTCAGCCATGCCTGAATAAAAAAGATCCTTTTAAGAGACTTGCAGTTCTCACAGTCCCAGAGCATGTGGTCAGGCCCCAACAAAGTGAGACACTTTGTGTGTCAGTCACAGGCATGGACTTGTGTCAGAAAGCACAAGCCTTAAACCCACACATTTGCCCCTGCAGAAATGACAGAAAGAACACCATAACTATGGCACGTCTGGTACCGACTGTTGAGGTAGGGTCAGGCATCCCTTAGATGCCTCCCGCCTTGGCGAGGAAGGGCACTTCCTTCCACAGCACGACTGCCCCCTGGTGACCCAGGGGAAGGGGGGTTCGTGCAGGAAGTAGTAAGTGGTCCCTCTGGGGTGACCTCATATCAGCACATACCACTCGCTTGGCAAGTGACACAGAGGCATCACCTGCCCAGAGTGGAGCCGGCAGGAGAGTACCAAAAGTAGGGTGGGGCTTACCCACCCTTCCAGCAGCCGATAGGTGACTCGTCATGTCACCTCTCAGGACCATGCCCTGGGATGGTACAAGGGGAAGGCCTAGCAGGGACAAAAATACCCCCAGCAGCATCGGGCTGATGAAGCCCCCCGCCCCCTCCCACCCACAGCAGGGTCACTCTGACTCCTCCCGCGCCTTGCCAGTTCCTCCTCATGGGCTCCAAGAGTCAAATGAAGTATCCTCCTCCTGGCTTGGGGAACCAGGGGGTCCTGCCCACAGGGAATAAGCCATAGGTTACAGTCAGGGTATCTGGGGAGACTGTCGAGCTAAGGCTGGTGGTGGGCTGGACTACTGAAGGATTCCTGCAGCAGGTATAAGGGCTTGAGTAGGTGGAAGGATGTCCCGGTAGCTGGCAAGGCAAAAATTGGGGACAAAAATAGAAAGTAAAAAACACCATCACATTTTAAATACAAATTTGTAACCAAATAATAAGACAAATAAAAAATTCCGGGAGGAACACTACAAGCTTCCTTCTTCTTCAGCAGAAAAAAATATTTGATGGTTGGTGGCCGCTGTGTGTGACGTTAGGGTGAGTGGCTGCAGGTGGAATTCCAATTCCAGAGCATTCCAGCATATGTGCATGTACTGAGCTAATGTGTGGCTGTGAATAAATCCATGTGATGGAAAATGTTTTCAACAGGTGCACACGGAGCGGCACTGGCAATCTTGATAAAGAAGAGTTTTACGTTCTCGCTGAACAAATACAGATATTACAGAAACTGCTACAAATCTAAGGTAACCCTGCTCTATGGCATTCCCAGGTACAGAGAATTCTAAATCTGCTTCCCCATCCCAGAGCCAAGTGGTGTCAGCTGCCCCTTCTGTTACAGATCTTAGACATAATCTCCTCCTTCGAGCACAACACTGGGGTCTCAGATCAGAGGCACTAGGATCCACAAGGACCAGAACTTTGGGGGCAAATGGCACCGATGCACTGTATATAGCAATGCTGGCCCCAACCAACTTAGTTCCTTTTTCTGCCATAGTACATGGAGACTAAGTACAAGATCTAATAAAAAATGCCACAACATTGACAAAAAAGCCATTACAGTCATGCCTGGGCACTACCATACTGTACAAATGTTCTGTAGTAATATATGAAAAGAAGTACTGAGCCCAGGTCTTGAGAGACAGGAAATGAGTTTTACATCGTTAACTGCCCTTCCATCTTCCTTTTCATGCCAGTTATGTACTCTGATATGCTTTGACCAATTTTTGATAAATAAATGATCTAGCTATAGGGGTGTTCTCAGATCTACAGAGAGTTCCATTCTCCTCACCAGCTACTGCTCTTTCTTTTCATATTTCTAAGACATTCTACAACATCAGTAACACCATTCCATGCTATTCACCTGAATGGCCTGGAATAGTATTATTGATGTCACAGAATGTTCAGGCATTATGAAAAACTAGAACAGCAACTGCTGTGTAGAGAGGGATTCAAGGTAGTTACAAAGGCAACAAAGTTAGATAATTAATTTAACAAAAAAGGGTCAAAATCATATCAGAATATTGGATAGGCACTAAAAGGACAACAGGAGGGCATCTAGAGGAGTACAAAACTGTTTCCTGTCACCTTTAAGGTAGTTTATATACCTTGGACAAACTAGATAAACATGGGATCCAGCTGCAGAAAAGCAATTAAGTCATTACCATAAATCAGGCACCGAAAGAAACAGAAGGCATACAAAAGGTGTGTGGACGCACACACACACAGTGTTGTGACAGCATTTTAGCTCCCATGTGTGTGAAACACAGGTCTGTATTCACTTCAGTGGTGTCCTCACACGGGAGTGTTGCAGAAGGGCTGGCTCCTTCCCCTGATTCCAATGCAGTTTTTTTGTTTGTTTTTAAAAATAAACCTCCCACTGCTGGCTCCCTCACTCCAGTCCCACCATCACCACCACCACCACCACCAATCCCAACAACGCTGCATGCTGTCGGAATATCACACAAACAAGAACAGGAAACCCTCTGCAGTGTTTCAGCTCACCACCACCACAGTGTCTCAGCACAACTGAAACAGACTGGCTTCAATGGCATTTACAGTACATTGTGAACTGCTTACACTGGTGCCAAAAGGTAAGTGTGTTCGCACCTGTATGACAGGCCTTGGATGACGCAAAAGATCCAAAAAATGTAGTTTAACCTGATAGAAGATTGTAGTTGAGCTCCAAAATCCTTCAGAGGTTCACTATAGTAATGTTTCTTTTTAAGAGATCCCTCACTATGTTTACACGTTATGCAGTTATCTTGGCCGAGAGTGATGCCCCAGAGATAGAACCTATGCAAATGGTAGAATCTGGAATGTAGGTTCAAACTGTGTAGCCACGCTCCACTCTGGCTGTTGCTCAGATCTGTTTCCAAACCAGAGTTGAGCAGTAGCTAGTGACACTAGCTAACAGGCTACCAAGATTTTTTTTGGGGGGGGGGCCCACCCATTGGTGTAGAGGTCCGAGGCACTGGACACCCTATCTCTAACCATGTTGGCAACCCAAGTTTGGGAATGAGCTCAGGTTGCCGAGGGGGCTGGGAAAGGACTGAGCGGCCAACAGGCAGCTCTCCTCTCCCAGACTGGGGAGGCAAGCCTTCCAGGCTCTTAACTGCCACCGAGTGTAGGCTCGATGGTAGCAACAAGCCAATGGGGGCTGGCATTAGGCCAGGTGGGAGGAGTGGGGTCACTGGTTCCACAGCGCACGCCACCACGCACATGCGCTGCTGTGTTGCTGAGGCCCAGGAAACAAAGGGAGAAGAAAAATGGGAATACAAATCAAGTCTTTTGTGACCATAAATAGCAGCCCTAGGGGACTCTCGTGTCTCGCGCTGTGCAGATCCCAGTTAGTAGGACTGGCTGGGGAGCAGATTATGGGACTGGAGGCCCCAGGACAACAACCCGACGAAAGGCACAAGGTGAAGTAAAAAGCTCTATGAAAAAAAAAATTAAGAAAAAAATTGTTTCGGAATTTTTTAAAACACCAAATATATAGAAGCAGACTTGTTAAATGTTACCATATGAACAACAACAAGCTTAAAATTGTAGGAACTGAAATAGTAATCTATAGTTATCTATGTTAAATGTTCCTTTTACTGCACTTGTAATGTTATCCTCTGTTTTAATCTGCACTGTAATAACTGTCTTGATGTCTGCCCCCTCACGACGAGGTGCCTTTGTAAGCGAGTCTCTGACTCAAAGGTTGTAAACCCGATTTGTAATGAATAAATGAATCATGCTCAAGCAACCTCAATCTATATGTCTTAATATAACCTCACAGACTTAAAACAAACAAGACACAAAAATCAAAATATAAAGACTTATGTTCCCTTGGATTTTGGTGGACATGCCGTAGAGGTTGAAGACATAGTGGCAGTAGCAAATGTTAGGTTGCACTTACGAGACCAGTATGTGGTAGCATGTGGTGCAATGTTGTGCCTTTTTGGAATTTCTGGTATTACAAGCACAGAATACCTTGCAGTATTTATTGTGGTACCTGTTTACAGCTTGAAATTATTCAAATCTGTATGCATCTCCACAAGCTGAGGAGGTTTGGAGATTATTTATTGTCTTGGAGAAACACCTTTGAATTAGGAGCTCGTTTACAAAGGTCCATGTCAAAAACATGTTCAGGTTACAAGCATACCAGAACATACAATAAAAGATACAATAAATGAGAGAGACCAATTTGAGGGCAATATAAGTTTGAAGATAAATACAAGTAAGGACACACCTATGTACATAAGCAAAAATTATATTTTTTATCCAGCATAATATTTTTGATTTTAAATACTATTTGTTGTTTGTGTTAAAACTGTACACTGTCCTGGAGGAAACCATAAGTTCACTGGCGAAACAGGGTGTGTAAATAAAGAAGATTAAGATTTATTGTGTAGTGGCATATTTTTTACTCCAGAGCGGTCCACCATCCTTCATCTACAGTGTGCAAGCTTCGTTAGGACCAGCTCCACGCCCAAATTATTTGCTTCATACTGTTATTTCCCACAAAGACATTTTGCATTTGCTATATTGGGATTGCCCTACCTTTTGAACACTGTGGCCAGAACTTGCTGGTTTATGGTCCATTCGTGATCTCCCTGGCTGATTCTGCTTAAGGGAATGTGCCAGAATATTGTCTTTGCCTGGTAGATGCACTGCAAATATTTGCTTCTAAGGAATATGCTAAGTCCCAGATCCTCACTGCCTCTGCACACAGTTTTGAGGATCTTATTCCTCCCTGCTTGTTTATGTACTACACTGCTGTGGTGTTGACTGTCATGACTTGGACAATCTGACCCTGCAACTGAGAGAAGAAAGCAATGAAGCTAGCAATACCGCTCTGAGGAGGTTTATGTGTTCTAGCAATTCCTGTGGGCTCCATGCAGCACTCACTGTGAGGTCCTGCAGGTGGATACCCTGTCCCAGGAGTGAAACATCCATAGTAAGAATACTTGTTGGTGATTGCTGAAGGAAGGGAATGCCCTGTCCGAGGCTCTACGTTCCCGCTGGCCGCTCGCCACGTTCGCCAATGGCGAAGCCACAAGCCCTGTGGCTAAAATATTTATACCCTGCCGCGCCATGGAGTGAAAGGGCCAGCCTGCAACCTGCTTTACGCCACTCTCTCGCCCACGGACATGGGAGACTACTGAGAGAGTGGCGGCAAACACGTGGCGCAGCAGTACCCTGTTGGTGACCTTCGAACGCTTGTAATGCGCATGCTCGGTCACTGGCAACCATCTGACCGCATTAGGAGCGAAAAGAACATCACATGACTTAATTGTTGGCGCGGAGAAGACTGTGTCTGATTGGGGAGATTAGGTAGACACGTCTCCTCCAGCCAATCAGTGGAGTTTCTGTGTGCTGGGGACGGGCTCACTTGGGCGGCAGTGGTGAAAGGGAGCGGGTGCTTTTCTGTAGCCTCCTCGGCAATTGCTGATTCTTGCTAAAATATTTATTTTGCTGGCATATTCAGGTTGAAGGTAGGTAGGGAGGGTGCCAGAGAAGGTGAGGAGAGAAGAAATAAACGGGGGAATGGGAAAAAAAAACACGAGAGCAGAGCTGAAAGTGTGACGCATATTAAAAAAAAAAAAAAAACGGAGACAGGGAAAATTGCATTTTTTGAGCTTTGTTTGCTCAGACCTACAGAAAAAAGCTGACAAGTTAGTGCAGTTTGATGGAGGAAATAGCAGGAGACAAAAAAAAAAAGCATTTGGAAGTACAAACCGAATGTGAGGAGTTTAAAGGAGCAGGGGAACTAAAGGCACAGTGCTTTACAGTCCAGAGATGGAAAAAAGCAGGCAGGAAAATAGAATGTAGACAAGGGCAGACAGGAGATTAAAAATAAATTCTTGGATACAGCCAGTGTTGAATTGTTTGTGCAATACTGAAAAAGATATTAAAACAAAATAGAAAGGCTTACGGGGTATTAAGGCACAGACAGTACCTACTATATGGAACTACTGAAGTATTGAATAAATAACGGGGGACAATAAGTGTGTATGCAGATACACTGAAAGATTAAGAAAAAGCACATCAGTAGAAAGAAAAGTGATCAAGAAACAGACAAGCTAAGAGGGAGATACACAAACTTGCCAAGGCAAAATAATTATTTTAAACTGTTCTCCGACTGTAACTTGTGTGACTTACTGCTGCAGTACAGTGTGTGTATGTGTGTGTTCAGAAAACAATCAAACACACAGGCTGCATGCTGTGTAATCTTTTTGAGAAATGAAACTGTGCAGCTGAAGCATTATCTGGTCCTGTAACCCCCTTACTGTTGGCCACATAGAGTGTGTGTGTGTGTGTGTGTGTGTGTGTGTGAAGAAATAAAACTCTGACCAACTGCTTCATTAAAGAACTTTATTAGTCACACAATTCAAAAAGACATCAGAGTCTGTCATACATTCTAGTGCAAATATCCAGTCAGTGTCACATGTATTCTTGTGCAAATATCCAGTCTCATATTCTTGTGCAAATAATATCCAGTCGGTGTCACATATATTCTTGTGCAAATATTCAGTCTCATATTCTTGTGCAAATAATATCCAGTCGGTGTCACAAATATTCTTGTGCAAATATCCAGTCTCATATTCTTGTGCAAATAATATCCAGTTGGTGTCACATATATTCTTGTGCAAATATCCAGTCTCATATTCTTGTGCAAATACCCAGTCGGTGTCACATATTCTTGTGCAAACCAGTCTGTGTCTCATATATTTGTGGAAACATCCAGTTTATGTCATATATATTTTTGTGCACTGTCCAGTCGGTGTCCCATATAAATTCTTGTACAAATATCCAGTCTGTGTCACATATATTCTCACAAATCCAGTCAGTGTCACATATTGTCATATTCTAGCCTGTGTCACATATATTCTTGTACCATCTACCTAAATAAAAATGTCAGAACAAGCTGCAAATCCTGAAACTGCTAAACAGAGCAGCCGGGAGGCCACAGTAAAACAAAGCAAGATAACAGATATTTTCAAAAGGCCCAGATCAGCAAGTCCTGTCCCTGAAACTGAGCCAGAATCATGTGGCAGCATCTCTGTAGCAATGGAGAGCAGCTATTCAAAAACTGCAAGCAAGAAAACCAGAGTTTTATATGACAGAGACAGTAATAGGGAAATTAAGGATTACTGGTTTAAAACCTACCCATGGCTCATTCATGACAAAGAAGCTGTAGTATTCTACTGCAGAATTTGCAAAGAAACTGGCCAAAGAAATATTTTCACAGAAGGGAAACCAACCAATAAGCCAAAGGCTGACGATTTAAATAAGCATCAGATGTCCAAAGATCACAAGTGAGTCTTATTACAGATGCCCCACCAGTTTGCAATTTTTCTTGTCTTCTGAATCTGTTGTTAATTGTCATGGTTAAATATGTGTTTCTCTTAATTTAATAAGGCTTGCAGTTGAGGCAGAAACTGGGAAAAAGGGAATGACAAAGGCTGTGAGCACAGCTTATTCATCAGTGAAAAGTGCCATCATAGCAGAGATGCGAAGCGTTTATTACATGGGCAAAACTCTGACTGCAAATCATAACACACAGAAACTTTTGGAACTGCAGGTTCACAATGTAAGTATTTTTACTCGCCAATATCTCGAACATCAATTAAAGTCTCACTTCATGTATATTACATGGGGGGGTCACTGCCTCACAGTTGCAGATCATATGTCACGAAACTGCAGGCCCAACATAAATAATAGCACTTACTGTATTGTCATTTCTGAATTTGAATAAAAAAACATGAGCAGTGCTGCAGCAGAGACGTGCTACAAGTCACATTGGGGGGGGCATGGGCATGGCTCCAAATAACTGACAGTCCATTCCTTTTTCTCTTTTCTGCACAGGAATCCACTCTGCTAGCACCTATAAAGCAATCAGTCCTCAAAGGCACAGGCATCTACACATTCTGAGGTCCATCAATGACTTTTACAAAGCAATTTCTAAGGCAGTGCAGGATGCTTTTTTAAAGGAATTGGAGGATTCTCCATCTAAAATGTTTTCCTTACAAACTGATGAGGGAACGGATGTAGCCAACAAGAGTACACTGATGGTATACATCAGATTCATTGACTGCAAGGGCTATGTTCAGTCTAAATTTTTAGGTGTGACAGCTTGCAGAATGCAAATCAGAAGCAGTATACAATGCTGTGAAGTACATGATCTCTGATAAAAATTTAAGAGATAAAGAGCTGATAGGACTTGCAACTGATGGGGCCTCTGTAATGACAGGATGCAAAAAAGGTGTGGCCACTCTAGCCAAAATAGATCACCCATATTTAGCTGCCACTCACTGTCTCGCATAGAGACTCGCCTTAGCATCAGAGAAAGCAGCCAACCAACACCAGTATCTGGTTAGTTATATGTCTACAGTGAATCAGCTTGGGAAACTGATAAAGTACTCGCCCAAATTTTGTCGAATACTCGATCAGAGCAAAGACATACACGAGGAGCATGCTGTGAAACAAACAGATTTTTTTCACTAGATGGCTTTCATTTTCTGATTCTGTAAAGGCATTACAAGCATGCATAGCCTCACTTATGTCTGCTTTGTCACAAATGGCAGAGGATAACTATCAGCGAAACCTTGCTATGGGGTGCCTTAAAAAAATGGGGACTTTCAAATTTGTTGCCACTACTTGCTTTCTGGCTAATGCAGTAGATCTTCTTGCAATTCTCTGGAAACTTTTCCAAAAACGGTCTGTCATCTTCTCAGAGGCAAGGCAGCAGCTTGTTAGCACCACTGATGCACTTCGTGTACTGCCTGAAAATCCAGGCCCAACCTAAAAGTTTTTTTTGTCAGAGATGCCAAGTGAACCATCAGAAGAGGAAAATCTATATTTAGAACACATGCACTGCTAGATACATGGCAGCAAAGAAAAGAGTTCAAGAATTTGCAAACATTTTATATACAGTCAACAGCTGAACAACTTGAAAGTTACTTTCCAGAAGGCACATTGTTGGACAACTGGTCGGTATTAGACCCACGCAGTGCACCTGATCACATTGAGAGCTATGGAGAACAGCAGATTGAGAATCATATTGCTCACTATGGTGCCATTAAAAAAGGACTCTGTACTAACATCCTGCCAGTTAATCAAGATGAAACCAAACTGGAATGGTCATTATTACGTAGATTATTCTCGGCACACAAAGAGTCCACTATTGAAGAATTCAATGTCAAAGTGGTAGTCCCAAACAAGGAATCTTGGCCAAACATGTCCAAACTATATTCAGTATGTCTGGCAACCCCATCAACTTCAGTGGAGTGTGAACGTGGGTTTAGTGCATATAACAACATTAAAACTGTCGAAAGGAATCGCCTTAAAGTCTGGAATGTGAACGATCTAATGACTCTTCTGGTTGAGGCTCCTGATGACATGGGAAAGTTTGATTTTGAAACTGCATTTGACATCTGGGCGTCGGAAAAGGACAGGCTTGGGTTCCTTCAAACTGTCAAGACAAATGAAGATGCACCTCCAAGTTCTTCTCGAGAAAACCTGCAGCAGCTACACTACTGCACAGACCTAGCAGAAGAAAAATAAACCGCTGGCTGTGCTTCTTCTTATGATATTTATTTTGTTGTACTGTAATTTGTACCTACTGCTACAGCAAAATGTGTTAATCGTTGTCATGTTCTGCACTTGACTCTTATGTAGTCTTCACGAAGCTCAGACACACAGAAAAAAAAAAATGACTGCTGTTGCCTTGTTGGCAGCAATTCTCATTTAATGCCATGACAGTTTGCTAGCTTCTAATCTTTTCAAACAAAACATTTTTCACATCTAGTTTAAATAATAACAAACAGTTACCGGCGGCATTAAAATAGAATTTTACTGCCTTGCTTACGAACCAGGCCAGACACTGATCTGGGCAGAGAGAGGAGCAGTGTGTTAACTTTTACTCACTGTTTTTTTCTGCTTGTTAAATGTCTGAGATGGATGCCTGTCTTGCCTTTATTCACATTTTTTATGGGGCATGGCACAGATTTCTCAAGTTTTCACACAATGTTATTTTAATAGTTTTTTTTAAACTGGGTCGCTTGTTATGTACAGGCTTTAGTGAGCCTGACCCCGGCATTTTATTGTAGTAATGGGCTGGGGGGGCAGAGATTCAAAATTTCTTCTAGGCACGACTACCAGGTGCTCAGTCATTTTCACTAAATAATTGACATCTGACTGGTGTCACATATTTAATATGCCATCAGACAGTTGAAGAGCACCTACTGTAGTGTTATTGTTTAATTTTTCCTGCCTGAATCTGCCTGGCCTTTAGAATTATTTGTCTCCTGCTTGCCTAATAAAGCAATGTGCACAGTTTATAATAATTGCTGCATTTTTGGGGGGATCAAAACTGGGCTGACCACACCTTAAGCTTTGGTATGTATGTTATTGCTGTACACATACTTGCACATCTACTTAATACAAAATAATTTCAAACAATTTGGCTCAAACTGTGAATATATTGTGCCTACCACTACAAAAGTAAATCTTGTCCATAATGGTATTTAAAAACAATGTCAATACAGCTCCGTATACATTTTAGCATTACTCGCCGTGTGTGGCTAAAGACCTCTTGTGGTGGCTAAAAAATATTGGATCTGTTTAGCCACAATGGCTAATAATTTTGAAAACCTAGGGGGAACATAGAGGCTGCTTCCTTCATTCAGCCAACCACTCTAATAGTTCCATTAGTGCTTTTTTCATGGGCACCAGTTTTGAAACTGGATCCCTTCTTTGGGATCAAGTGCCCCTTAAGTGGTACTCAGTATCTCTCATTTGAAACTTGGCCCATAAAACTACAGTTGTGGATGTGGCTATGTGCCCTAGTAACTGTAGAAGTATCTTGCAGGTCTTAGCTGACCTGCTGCAAAAGACTGTTGTTGCTATCAAAGCTGTAACTCTGGCCAGTGGGAGGAAAGCTTTCCCCTGCAGTGTGTTTTGCTCTGCTCCTATGAAGTCCAGGAATTGAACAGGCTCTAGCTGGGACTTCTGCAGGTTTATCAAGAATGCCAGGTTCTCCAAGGTGCTTTTTACCAAATGAACTGAGCACCTTGCCTCTTGTTCTGTTTTCCCATTGAAAGTGGACAAATCACCAGGCCCAGACAAAGTACATCCAAGGGTACTAAAAGGAGCTGACTGAGGAGCTGCCAGGGGCACTGGCAGACCTATTTAATATTTCACTAGCGTCACGAGTGGTACCGCAGGACTGGAAAACAGCACATGTAGTGCCCCTACACAAAAGCGGTCCCAAGGATAACCCAGGGAATCATAAACCAGTCAGTCTGACCTCCATTGTGGGCAAACTCATGGAAACCATACTAAAGGAAAGGCTGGTGGAATATCTAGAGGAGCATGGTCTTCAGGATGCGAGGCAGCATGGGTTCATGGGGGGGTCGTGTCAAACAAATCTGATTGACTTCTTTGACTGTGTCACTAAGACAGTAGACAGGGGCCAAGATGTAGACATCCTCTATCTTGATTTCAGCAAGGCCTAGACTCTGTACCCCAAAAAAAGGTTGATCAGGAAGTTGGTGGAGCTCGGTGTTGGGGAAAAGATGGCCAGATGGGTGGAAAACTGGCTGTCGACAGATTCCAGAGGGTGGTTGTGGGGGGAAGAGTTATCTGGCACTAGAGGGGTAACCAGTGGGGTCCCGCAGGGCTCCGTGCTGGGGCCAGTGTTGTTCAATGTCTTCATCAATGACACTGGAGATGGCATTAAGGGCAAAATGTGCATATCCGCGGGTGATACCAATCTCTGTGGAAGAGTGGACACAGCTGAAGGGATACAGGACCTACAGAAAGATCTGGAAAAGCTGGGGAAGTGGTCCAGGATCTGGCAGCTTGGCTTCAATGCCAAGAAATGCAAAGTTATACATACTGGAGCCAAGAATCCCAGGACAGAGTACTACCTGGGTGGAGTCCAAGTATCTGCATCAGAGGAGGAGAAGGACCAGGGAGTGATGATCACTAGGGACCTGAAGCACTCCACGCAGTGCAAGAAAGCAGCAGCAAAGGCAAACAAGATGCTGGGATGCATATCTAGGGGGGTCAGTAGCAGGAGAGAGGAGGTTATGCTGCCCTTGTACAGGTCACTGGTAAGGCCACATCTAGAGTATCGTGTTTAGTACTGGTGCCCACACCTCAAAAAGGACATTAACCTGCTGGAGAAGGTCCAGAGGAGGGCTACAAAGATGATAGCAGGTCAGCAGGGTAAGGCATACAAGGAGAGATTGAGGGCACTGAACATGTACTCCCTGGAATACAGGAGAGAGGGGGGGGGACATGACTGGGACCTTCAAGTACTTGAAAGGGATAAATAAGGTTGATAAGGAGAGTCTCTTTAAGCTGAGTGGCAATCATAACAAGAGAAAGCACAGTCTTAAGTTGGAGGGTGGGAGGTTTAGGAGGGAGGTCAGGAAGCACTTCTTCACAGAAAGGGTGGTAGACACTTGGAATGCGCTGCCGGAATAGGTCATCTCGTTGAAGACAGTGGGCAGCTTTAAGAGAGGCTGGGATAGGCTTAGGGGGAAGGTAAGGATCATGGGTAGAGAGGATGGGAGGAGTTGGAAGGGAGGGCAGGGACATTTGCTCAAGCTGTGGACCCTGCAATACAAGCAGACTTGATAGACCAAATGGCCTTCTTCTGCTGGCTTCTTTGTATGTTCATATGTTCCCCCTTCAGACTGGTCAGTCATCCAAGCAGGGCACACGACAGAGGCTTTCTAGATTCCCTTTACTCCCCACCTTCCTCACCCTCGATAGGGGGAAAAATTAACAACATACCCTCATTTAAGTATCTCTGTGTCAGGCTTGACTGCCACGTTGTTTTTTCTTAGCACATAGATGCCATGTATAAAAAAAAAGCTCGGTGCAATTTACAGAACGAACGCAGTATCCCCATATCTGTCCGCCAGGACATCATCACTAAAATGATCCTCCCCATTTTTGATTATGGCGACTTATTCTATGGTGCTGCACCTAAATCCACCCAGGCCAGACTGGATCCCCTCTTCCACTCCTTATGCCATTTTGCCTTGGCCTGTCCCCACCAAACTCACCACGGTTCTCTGTACACTGATCTCGCCCTCCCTCCCTTGAATGACCGCCATCTCATCCACCGTGCCTCCTTTATTTCTAAATTCTGGTTGGCTTCACTCCCTCCTTACCTCAGCTCTCTCCTCTCCCCTATAACCCCTCCATGTACTCTCTCAGTAACTCAGGTTATCGTTCTCTTTTACTCCTCTCCTTTAAATCCCTAGCTGGCCAGTCTGGTTTCTTCTTCCACCTTCCCAATCTTTGGAACTCCCTTCCACTAACAATTCATTCTACCACCTCGAAACACTCTCTTTCCTCTCTTCTCCAAGGCCACACTGCCCCCTCCTGTAAATGCCCCTAGCCCCATTGCCCTACATTTCTCATCTACTCCTACCTCTATACTGCTCGCCACCCCATCTCATCCTCCCTTCCTCTCCCCCTTTTCCCTTCACCACTTCCTCTCAGTCCCTTACTTCTTTCTCACCCACTCCCACCAACAGAAATCACCCTTTCTACCCCTTCCTAATCCTCTACACTCTATTCCCCAACCTACCCACCATAATCTGTTCTCTTCTCTCTTTTACTTCCACCACTACTTTACCTTTTCCACACACATCCCAGCCTCTCTTTCTCACCCTCCTCTACTTACTCTCTCGCCTATCCTTTCCTATTTTGTGATGTTACCTTTTTGTGTGTGCCGGGTACTTCGCACTTCTGATGTTTACCCTGCATTATTATTTACTCTGATAATATATATTACTGTACATACTGTGTATTGTTGAACTGTTATTACTGTGCTTCTACTTGTTTGTACTTATCCCTCACCCCTCCCCAGGACACATCTGAAAACAAACTTCACGGCTCAGTAGGTCTTTCTTGGAAAATCTCTTTTAAATAAATAAATAAATCACTAAAAGATGGGAAAACCACCACACCTTATTTCTCAAATGTGTTGCCACCACAGTCAGGCACTTTGTTAAAACCCTTGTAGCTGAGGTGAGACCATGTGGGAGACATGCAAACCGGTACTGCCAGTTCCTCAGCCTGAATCCGAGGTATTTTCTGTGAGACTGTAACTGAGATATGAAAATAGGCATCTTGCAGATCAAGGGATCCCAGCCAATGGCCTTTCTGCAAAGATGGTATTAATGTACTTAGTGTGACCATCTTGAATTTCATTTCTATTCTTTCAAATGTTTGTCCAGAAACCTAAGGTCTAAAAGGGGTCACCACTCCCCATTTTACTTGTGGGTCAGGAAGAATCTTGAGAATAGGCCTCTGCCCCACAGGATGAAGCAGTCAGTAAGGAGGACCCTAGGGTTGGGAAATCAACACTAAAACCTAAAAACGAGATAGGTAGAATGGCATAGATAAGAAGAATGGGAGTAAAGTAGGGGAAGGGAGGGAAGACGTGTGGACAGGAGGGGAACTACTAGAAGGGGAGGCTGCAAAACCTGGAAGGCCATGTGCACGAATGCCAGCATCCTGGGAAATAAAATCCAGGACCTAGTGGCCTTGATGGCAGAGGCCGACCTTGACACTGTCGCTGTTACCAAGACACAGTACACAGGGAACCATGACTGTGATATACCCATACCAGTTTACACTCTATTTAGAAAAGACAGGGTGGGGGAAAAAAGGGTAGAAGGGTGGCCATCTATGTCAAGGAGGGAATTAAAGCAACTGAAGTTCAGGGAATGCAGGAGGGAATGGAAGCACTGTGGGTCACCCTGGAGACAGGAAATGACACCGCCAATCACACGGGTGTGATCTACAGACCTCCAGCACAAGGGGGAGGAGATGGACAGGGTACTAGTGAAAGCCATCCACAATAAAAGACAGCCAAAGGTAAAGTGCTGCTGGTGGGAGACTTCAACTGGCCTGATGTGGACTGGAGCACCCACCCAGGCTGCAGCCACAGCCAGGAGCAGAGGCATCCTGGATATGCTGCAGGGGGCATGCTTCAAGCAGCTTGTGGTGGAATCCACCAGAGAAGTTGAACTATTGGACCTGGTACTCACCAATGAGGACAGAGTCACCGATGTTATGGTGGGTAGCTGTGACAGGGTAGAGTAGGACCATGTCCCAGCTGTTAAGAAGAAAGTGTTTAAATGCAAGGATCTGTTCTTTCCTTTTCCTGTCTTGTCTGCCTGGTTGCGCAACCAAATTTTCCTGTGAGACCTAGGATTTGATCACCCCGACAGTCTCGCAATTATCTGCCTCTCGCTATCTCTCAGTCTTCCCTTGCTGTTCTATCTTTTTTCCTTCCTTGCATATCTGCTGGTATAAAAATATATGTAAATCATTATGTGGAAATGTAACTGATACTGGGATCCCTTTATTTTGAAATGATATAGTGTTAATTTTTTAAATGTATATATTATAGTTTGAGATGATTGCAAAAAGCAATTAGAAACTCAAGGGGTTACCTGAGTGCAATTTTTAAGCCTTTTGCAGAACAGCTGTGGAAAACGGGCCTCAGCTCAGGCACACTGTATTCTGCCAGCACCTGTCTGAATTATACAAGAACACTTTAGAAAATGCTTGTTAAGAATGGGGGGAGTTGAAAAGACTTACAAGACAGAGTTGCAACTGCTTGCAAGATGGACACAGAGACTGAAGGAAAACTCTGATGGATTTCCTCCATTTTATTTTGGTTTTGTAAATAGTTATACTGAACAATTTTATTTTTATATAACTGCTAGTACAAACAAATATTTTTGGTGAATTCTGTAACTGCTCCCAGTTTTCCTATGCTTCCTGACCTGTGCCTTGACGACAGTAGCCACCTGGGGTCCAGTGATCATCGTACGGTGTGGTTCAATGTGAGAACAGTGTAGGAGTCAAACCACATGAAAGCAAGGGTCCTGGATTTCAGATGGGCAGACTCTGCAAAAATAGGGGAATGTCTCAAGGAAGCACTGACAGGGGAAGAAGGGGGGAGTTGTAGAGAAACAATGGGCTAACCTTAAGGGAGTCACAGCAGAGGCAACACGCCTTTATGTTAGGCAACTAAGCAAAACAAAAGAAAGAAAAACCACTATGGTTCTCAATGGACGTGGCCAGAAAGGTAAGAAAGAAAAGGCTAGCTTTTAGGAGGTACAAGGGAACTGTATTTGGAAAAGCGGAGGGAGGCGTGGAAAGTAGTTAGGAGCGCAAAGGCGTAAATGGAGGAAAAAATAGCCCAGGCAATTAAGAATGGAGACAAGACATTTTTCAGGTACATTAGTGAAAAAAAGAAGACCAGGGGTGGTATTGTGAGGTTAAAAAGGGAGGGTGGAGTATGTGTGGAAGGGAACCTAGAAAAAAGCAACAATCCTGAACAAATATTTTTGTTCAGTATTCACATAAAAAAGGGGAAGCAGAAGGACCACTATTGGGCTATAGGAGCACCAGTGGGAGAGAGGTGGACACCAGCCGGTTTACAGAGGAAAGAGTCCTAAAGGAACTCGAGACTCTGAAAGGGAACAAGGCTATGGGGCCGGATGGGATACATCCCACACTAAATGTAAAGATGAAAAGGGATGAACTCCACTCAGATATAGTTCTTTAAGGTAGAAAACACCCTTTATTTCTCCAATCACACTGGCCAGAAGGGCAACATGTTTCATGGCACACACTTCCTCAGGCCCTACAGTGCTTTCTGTTAAAAAATACAAAATAATTTTTTTTTACAAAACTCATATTAACAATCATTTTAACATGACTGCCTCTCTATAAAGGATCCCCGTGCTTTGCACTTCAATCTTTCTGTGTGGCCAATACTCAGTGTAATATGTCTGGTAAAACTCCTGCAATAAATTACATACATGTTATATATATCTTGTAGTTAATCTCTTTTAATCTTTATATAGATAAATATAACCTATTCATGTAATATCAAAAATATAGAAATCATAATACCTCATTAAGCTCCATATTCAGAGTTAATAAAACTGTAATACCTTGTACATTAATTTTTTATAACATGGTTAGTGTTGTCTCCTCTAACAGTGTCCTAAATACAATGAAAATATATGACTGTAAGCAAATGTCTACAAATTTAAAAACCAGAACATTCTACTTTGTACTTTAATAATGCTCACCTCAACAATTCATATTATTACATACTGTGCTTCACACACTTTAATGCATCCTGCCAAACAAAACACAAATTTCACTTTCCATAATGACCAAGCTTTAAGTCTCAAAATATCTATAAAAGCAGAATAGGAGCTAAGTGTAACCCACCTGTTACCCGGGGTTACTAGAATCCCAGTAAGACCTAGTGGTAGGCAGGGAAGGCAGCTTGTGAAACTCCAGTTAAATGGATTTCACACTGTCTCACTCTTTCTTAGTCTCCGCTGAGACTGAGGGATGACATCACCACAGAACTCTCGCAGCTGCGTCAGCCACACTGTAATCTGCAGTTGGAAGTTAGGATAGAATGTTTGGGATTTTTTTTTTTTTTTAAACAGTGTGGAGAGCCTGTGTGCAGTCTTGAAGGGAGAAGCAGCACAGCAGTCTGTGGACAGGCTCTCTTAGCCTAAAGCTCTGTCACAGAGCTACAGTAAGGGAGGTGTGTGTTTCCACCAAAAGAGGAACACTGTAAGCTGTTTGTGAAGTGGTGGAGACCGCTGTTACTGGTCCCTGTGCCCCATCCCTGAAGGGATGGGGGTGGAAAGGTTTGCCTGTCATTCCAGGGGCAACCCTTCTGGTTCCGGCTAGGGAAGAAGCTGCCTTATTTCAAGTTGTGCTGTAGTACCAGAAGCTGTGTGGAAGAAATTCCTGTGAGGAATCGCCTGTGGGGCACCTGCAACCAAACGGCGAGTCCGTTCTGACATAGGGCTATGTTTTCACCTGAACTGCTGTAAAGTGGGGATTGGACTGCTTTATCAGTAGGAGGCCTAGAGCAATGGGCTAAGCCAAGTAAAAGTATGTTCAAGTCCAGCACAATGGGAAAGCAAAGACAAGTAGAGGAAATATGACATGCATTTACCCTTTAATCTACATTGCCAAGCTTTACAGAAAGATGTTTAATGTCCAGAGAAATGGCCGGGTATGAATTGTGGAAGCGAGAGGTGGGAGACCCCCCCCATCAGTAGTAACCAAATTCACCTCTAGGATTTGCTCTGTGGCACTTTTATTTACTCTCAGGTACTTGGCTAGTGCCTGAGTAAAGTACCCAGACGTGGGACTAAAAGGAAGTTTCCCTTATGGAGTCGAAGGCTCTTAGGTGGTTTAAGGAGCCACCACAAAATGTTTCCATGACAAATGGAAGGCGTTCGAAAGGCCGGCAGGGGAGCCGAGCCAGGGGAAATCCCAGAATAGTGTACAAGTTTGGGCTGTGTGCCCGGTGGGTTCAGAGTCTGAGGGCTGAAGTATTGAGGAAGTGTTCTGATTCTTTTTAATCTGCATTACCAGAAGTGTAGCCTCGTGGGGGTCCGTCACGCTTTGTTCTGCTTGGATTTGAATAAAGCCACACTTTAGAATCCCATTCCTGGTATTGGACATTACAGTTATTGCTTCCTGTGTTCGGATTTACTTGGGTGCCTCTGTGCAGAGTAGCCAAACCTAGCCCTTGTGCCGAGTAACGTATTCCTCCCCGAACCCAGTCCCCACCTGGTACTGCTGTCAGATTCAAACAGCATACCACCAGTCATTTGCAAAAAGGCAGGGGGGTTGGGGTTACAAAATGGAGGCACCGCTTTGGATTTTAACTTAGGGAGGAAAGGTGCTTGGGCAGGGGCTAGCGTTTTGGTTATCTGGCAGTGGGTAGCCCAAAAAGCTGAAGCAAGGTTAACTAGTGTGTCCCTGTGTGCTGTTGTCCATATGATGTTAAAATGACAACTGTCTACCAAGGAGCAGTAAAGCCTGAAAGAGTATGCCCTTGTCCTGCATCAAAAATTTACAGCGTTTTGCCAGCTTTTAAAAACTTTTGTGATAAAGAAAAGTGTGGAAGACTAGGGGTAGCAACCAGAAAATTGTGCCCTGAACGTTGGAAATGCTTTTTAGTGAATGGAAGACCTGCTGTGTTAATGGGCATGATAAATGGTTGAAATGGGCTCCTGCCGTGGAGTCAGTTCGAGTGGTTTTGCAATTTAAATTTGCCCGCTCGACGATCACCGTGAGGAGAAGAGCACTCGCGAGGGAAAGAGGCTCATTTGCATGGCATCGTATGATTGGTGAGACTGCAATCAGTCCCACCCCCAAGCCAGCTTTACAGCGACTGCCCAGCATTCGAGAGGGATTGTGAGTGGAGTGCGAGTACTGGCTTATCGGAGGAGCATCACGGTGACTAAAAGCGCAGTAAAAGTTTAAGAAAAACAGACTTTTCCATCTAAAATTCGGGCTCAACCCACATCTCGATTGACTGGATTGCGAGTGTGGTGATCGGAGGGACGATCAGCAGGACTGCCAACCCGCTTCTGTCCAGAGGCCTCCAAGACTGGCTGCAGGCCGTTTTCCATCACAGCAAACAGCTACTGATAAACAGTGAGTACCAACAGTAATAATTGCTCAAACAAGTGATTTTTGCCAAAAGCCAGCTGAATCTGTGTGCAACAGTGTAGTCGCTTTGTAAATAAAGACTGTGTCAAGTTTTACCAGCAAGAGCAAGTCTGTTAAGCCATCGACTGTGAGCATAGTTATGGGTTCAGCATCAGAATAAAGTTTCAAAGCCATGAGAGAGACTGTGAGTTGTATCAATTTATGCAGCACTAGTTACAAGCAATCCTGTGCTTGAAATACTAAGGCTTTAAGGGACTGTGAGCTAAAGCAATGTTTTCAGCAAGTAAAAAATCCATGGCAAATCATATAAATGTGCTAGAAAAAGAACAGTGCAAGTTTGTGCAGTTTGAGCAAAGTTATCAGTAGTGTGTGTAAATCGGATGCGCAGTGGCTTGACCCAAGTTCAGAATGCTGATGCACAGGAGTGGTGCCGACACCATTACAGGGTGGGGTAGTAAAGTAAACACAGCAGCAGAGGAGCCATTTTAAAAGTGAAAGAAAGTGTTCAGTAATGTGGGACTTTTAATAACAGTGAGCGTTTGTTTGTGTTTTCCTGCAGTCATGGCCTCAGGACCAGCCCGCTACCCGGATCATGCCCGGGCTGCAGTAGCAGCAGAAGTAAACAAGTTAAGGGACATTGACAGGTGTTACTATGGAGGACAACTGCCTTCTCATGTGGCAATTCCTGGATACCCAGTGCAAATGTGTGTTTAATATGCTTAAATGCTGGAAGGGATGTCTTCATGGTACCTCACTGTTCGGGGTGCTTAGAGGAATACGGCTTGTTTAAAGCGTCCAAGATTCGTTTGGCTCCCACATGGACAAAAGTTCAAGAATTTGCAGTTGGCAACACACAGCGCCAGGCGAAGCCTGTTGGAGAAGGCCCCTCGGGGAGTGTGGCACAAAGCTAGAGGGTGCAGATTTGCAGACAGAACAATATGCTGATGTTTCGGATGCTGGATCGCAGAGAGACAATTCAGACAGAGCATCAGTAGACCCTTGGAGAGGGGGGCCTAGCCCAAGTCTCACAGGAGAAGATGAGATGAGGGAGACCTTTGAATGGGAGGTATCGACCTCCGCGCCCAGTGAAGAGTGGATAGTCTCAGGAGTGAGGACAACTGCTCACTCCTGGGCTCAGATTCTCACTGAGGAAGAAGAAGAGGGGGAACTTATGTGGCCTTGTGAAAAAGGAACGGGTATACAGCCTCAAGCTCTTGCCCCAGAGGAATGCATGGAAGAGAGTGGTGATGCCACTACCCTGGCTGTGCAAGAAGAAGTCAGGGATCCATTCTTTGTCTCTTTAAAAATGCGTAGCTGGCAGAACCAGGACTGGCCGCCCCCAAGCCAGGCCAGCGCTCTCAGGTTGCCCAAAGCTAGTAAAGAGGAGAGACTGGTTCATGGGAAGGCGAATGAAATCTGCGGGATGTCCTTTCCTACCTTTCCTCGGAGAGTCTGGGAGGAGATTGAGAACAACAGGAAATCCGGGATCTGGGCTGAAGCAATGAAATATGTGCATCCTGGTGCAAACAAGCATGTTAGAAACAGAATGTTTCATGAAAAATACAGCCACAGGAAAAGAGGCAAGACACTGTTTATGGACACTGTTCGAATAGTGGATGGAGAGGGACATGAAACCTTTCACAGTGTGAATTATGTGCGCCCAGACAGGGTAATAATTCAAGCTCCTGACCCGTTGTGCTATTGGCCTCAATGCAAAGACCTCCCTGCAAATGTGCCCGTGCCTACCAGATGGAAAGCAGAGCAGTGGTAG
The DNA here is from genome assembly GCA_016271365.2 of Neoceratodus forsteri. Classification (NCBI taxonomy): domain Eukaryota; kingdom Metazoa; phylum Chordata; order Ceratodontiformes; family Ceratodontidae; genus Neoceratodus; species Neoceratodus forsteri. Next base: position 367,278,499 of record CM028132.1, on the reverse strand, counting down.
TCAGTGCTGCCACTCCAGCCATTGCAGTGCCTTTGTTGTTCCGCCAGTATGGACATCCAGGACTCAGGTGCCCCACATTCATCAGTTCTACAGTGTACTGACTTTCCAGAATCCATCAACTGGCCCCCCAGATGACTTCAGATCCAGAGAGGACACCAGCCCAGATGTATCCTGATTCATCGCCTGGTAATCGGATGACGTCAGACCAGCTGTTTTCCTTTTTGTTCCTGTTCCAAGGTTCCATCTCCAGAGATGACATCAACCCAGCAGTTTCCAGATGTGTCCTCCTGTCGTTCCCAGATGTCCGCCCAGCTGTATCGGAAGAATGCTGCCAGGGAGAGTCTTCAACCGAGGAGCAGGTCGGTGTGTGTTGTTCATTCTACAAGGGGCTGGTAAGTCCAAACTTTTCTATTCTTAAGACACTGCAGTACACACCCTACACTAGCAGACTCCAGATGTGTGAACTGTCCTCAAAGACTCTCCCCTTCGGGACTTTGGCCTGCTAGAACTGTGCTTCACCGGGCCCCGGCCCAGGATAGACTCTTTAATGGACTAGCTTTCGGGCACTGTGGTCACTAGATGGGACTTTTAGGGCACTCCATCCCCCAAATGTGTATTGTAAATAATGTTATTGTTTTTCTACTGTTTTCTAGTGTATATACTGTTTTTCTACCTTTTCTAAAAAAAAAAAAATCTTTTTGGGATTCTCTAGTGTTTTGATGGTAGGGGTTTAGACAGACTGTGTATGCAGATCAGGATTGTGTGTTGTCCTTTTTCTTGCAGGTGTTCCTGAAGAAGATAGAGAAAACAAGACAAGGAGGAGGAGGGGCCCATCGGAGTTCCTCACTAGTACTTTACCGTGTAGTGTTTAAAGTACTGTTGTTGTTGTTACTGTGTGGTAACCCTTTCCTTCCTCAGGTGTGGTTGTGGGGGAGTGAGGGAGTAATGTAATGGTATGGAATCAGCTCCTGGTGTGTGGTTGCATGGTGCCCAAGGTCGGAGAGGTCCCCTGTTTGTTTTGCTTTGGGATCTGAGTTAGAGGCAGACAGATTTTCCCTAGAGGACTAGTGGGGATAGACAGACTGTGGTCCTGAATGGCCGTAGGGACTGCAGTGCTGATCTATTAGGGCTATGCTCTGAACAGTTCTACCAGAGCCACTAGGCACCCATAGTTAGTGGGTAGAGTAGAGGCTGATATGTCAGCTAAAGGCCTCTAGGCCCTTAGTGTTGCCTGCCTGCCTGTGCTAGCACATGGTAGGAGGGGGCCTGATCACCCCCCTCCGCAAGTAACACATAGGGTGAGATGGCCTAAGCCGGGTAAGTAATGATTGCGGACAGTCATTTTCCTGGCCCACGGCGAGTATAACCCCCCTGTTACCCGGGGTTACTAGAATCCCAGTAAGACCTAGTGGTAGGCAGGGAAGGCAACTTGTGAAACTCCAATTAAATGGATTTCACACTGTCTCACTCTGTTCTCAGTCTCAGCTGAGACTGAGGGATGACATCACTATAGAACTCTCGCAGCTGCATGAGCCACACTGGAATCTGCAGTTGGAAGTTAGGATAGAATGTTTGGGATTTTTTAAAAGTGTGGAGAGCCTGTGTGCACTCTTGAAGGGAAAAGCACAAAGCAGTCTGTGGACAGGCTCTCTGAGCCTAAAGCTCTGTCATAGAGCTACAGTAGGGGAGGTGTGTGTTTCCACCAAAAGAGGAACACTGTAAGCTGTTTGTGAAGTGGTGGAGACCGCTGTTACTGGTCCCTGTGCCCCATCCCTGAGGGGATGGGGTGGAAAGGTTTGCCTATCATTCCAGGGGCAACCCTCCTGGTTCCGGCTAGGGAAGAAGCTGCCTTATTTCAAGTTGTGCTGCAGCACCAGAAGCTGTGGGGAAGAAATTCCTGTGAGGAATCGCCTGTGGGGCACCTGCAACCAAAGGGTGAGTCCGCTCTGACATAGGGCCTATGTTTTCTCCTGAACTGTTGTAAAGTGAGGATTGGACTGCTTAATCAGTAGGAGGCCTAGAGTAATGGGCTAAGCCAAGTAAAAGTATGTTCAAGTCCAGCACAATGGGAAAGCAAAGACCAGTAGAGGAAATGTGACATGCGTTTACCCTTTAATCTACATTGCCAAGCTTTACAGAAAGAAATGTTTAATGTCCAGAGAAATGGCCGGGTATGAATTGTGGAAGAGAGAGGTGGGGAGACCCCCCCATCAGTAGTAACCAAATTCACCTCTACGGATTTGCTCTGTGGCACTTTTACTTTCTCTCAGGTACTTGGCTAGTGCCTGAAGAAAGTACCCAGACGTGGGATTAAAAGGAAGTTTCCCTTATGGAGTTGAAGGCTCTTAGGTGGTTTAGGGAGCCACCAGAAAATGTTTCCATGACAAATAGAAGGTGTTTGAATGACCGGCAGGGGAGCCGAGCCAGGGAAATCCCAGAATAGTGTACAAGTTCAGGCTGTGTACCCAAAGCAGCGTGCAAGTCCGGGCTGTGTGCCCGGTGGGTTCAGAGCCTGAGGGCTGAAGTATTGAGGAAGTGTTCTGATTCTTTTTAATCTGCATTACCAGAAGTGTAGCCTCGTGGGGGTCCGTCTATGCTTTGTTTGTTCTGCTTGGATTTGAATAAAGCCACATTTTAGAATCCCATTCCTGGTATTGGACATTACAGTTATTGCTTCCTGTGTTCGGATTTACTTGGGTGCCCCTGTGAAGAGTAGCCAAACCTAGCCCTTGTGCCAAGTAACCTATTCCTCCCCGAACCCATTCCCCACCTGGTACTGCTGTCAGATTCAAACAGCATACCACCTGTCGTTAGCAAAAAGGCAGGGGGTGGGGGTTACATAAAGATTCCAGTACACTTACAGCAGAGCTTTATCCAGCAGCAAAGCAGCCATCACCATGAGGACTAGGGAGCCGCTATTGCCTGCTCATTCACTGTTTAAATATTGCATTGCAGGGGGGGGTGGTGACATCATCATCAGAGCCACCACAGCGATGCCTTGTTAATCTGCCAGAGCAGGTTTCCCAGCTGGCTGATGTCTCAAGAGGATGAAGTGTTGGGCGGAAGTGTGTGAGCCTCAGACCAGCATAGGACAGGCAGTTTGCCTCCCCCCCCACTCTCTGCTAATGTGCCAAAAGAAGTTTTTTTACATTTGTTTTCAAACATATTCTTCCTAAACATTCTGCATTCATCCAGAGAAGGAGAAGGACCACTATCGGAGAACAGGGGCACCAGTGGGAGAGAGGTGGACACCTGCCCGTTTACATACGAACATACGAATCTGCCAGCAGAAACAGGCCTTATGGTCTATCAAGTTAGTCTGCTTGAATGCACAGCTAGCACCTATATATTGCAGCTGCCCCACCCTCCTCTTCCCCTCACATTTACCCCTTTCGCACATCCCATGCCCTTTTAAATGGGCCACTGTGCTACAGGATACCACCTCCTCGAGTACAGTGTTCCATTTCTCCACCACCCTCTCTGTGAAAAAATGCCTTCATCTCTCTCCAACATCTTCCACCCTCCAACCTGAGACCATGCCCTCTGGTGTCCCTTCCTCTCCTCAGCTTAAATATCCCTTCTGTGCCCGTTTTGTTAATCCCCTTCAAATATCCGAAGGTCTTAATCATATCCCTCTAATCCCTTCCCTCCTCACCTCCAGGGTGTACATATTCAGCTTAGTCAGCCTGTCCTGATAGGTTTTGGCCTCTAGCCCCTGGATCATCTTAGTTGCCCTACGCTGCAACCCCTTAAGCAATCTGATATCTTTCTTCAGAAAGGGACTCCAGAACTGCACGCAGTACTCCAAATGTAGCCTGACTAGTGACCTGTACAGCGACAGGATCACATCCCTATTTCTGGATAAAAGTCCTCTTGCAATACACCACAGTATCTTGTTGGCCTTAGCTGCCACCTTCCTGCACTGAGCCGAGTTGTTCATGTTGCCCATTATGATCACCCCTAGGTCCTTCTCCTCCTCTGTGACCTCTATCTGAACCCCTCCCAACTGGTAGCTCCTCCCTGGGTACCTTGCTCCAAAGTGCATAACCTTCACTTTTTCGCATTGAAGCTCAACTGCCGGGGGGGCGTGGCCAGCAGCCGAGCTCTGAGCAGCTTATTTCCACAGCTCCACATCTGAGCAACTTTGCAGGCTGTAAACGGACGTTTTCTACAGGAAAACCCCTTTTTCACTAGCCTTAAACGATAGAGCAACATAAGAGCTACTATCCGATCTAAAAAATTTAGCTGTGCGACCTTCAGCAAGACGATCATGGGCCGAACCAGTAAAGCGGGAGCACCTTTAGAAGGAACCCGCAAGAGAGACGAAAGCAGGAGGCAGTAAGGATCTCCACCTCGATGTGTCTGAACATGAAGGGCCCCAGCCATCTAATGTGGCACTCTTGTGAGCAATCCAGGAGTTGGATCAGAAACTCGAAGAATTCGGGTCCAAACTGAAGCAACTCCACTCCAAGGTGGATACAGTTGCTGAAGAAGCAAAGGGAGCAACCCGGAAAGCTGACAAGGCCCTCATCTCATGGTGACAGCGGGCCTTACCAGAGAAAATGACCTACTTCGGAAATGACTGGAGAATCTGGAAAATGCAGCCCGATCTACACACCTTCGTCTCTTGGGGCTACCAGAAGAGGTATAAGGGGAGCAACCGATATCTTTCCTACAAACGTGGCTAAAGGACTTGTTACAAACAGTGCAGCCCTTTGAACTAAGGTCTACTGGATCAACCCTCGTGGTGGCCATCATAGGGCTGCAACTGGTTCTGTGCTTCCACGTACTCTCATGCTGGATTTTCGTACTATGGCAGAGAGGGACTTTCTGCTGCAACAAGCTAAAAATCTTGCTCCTTTGTCTTGGAATGATTTCAGGATACACCAATTCCTGGATTTAAGCTATGCCATGAGAATGCGCCAGAAAAGCTTCGACGGTATAGGGAAAAGCTACCCGCCCTGTGGGTCCACCAGGTACTTCTGATGCCTGCCAGCCTCAGGATAGTTTATAGTGGTAAGACTTATCAATTCTCCGAGTCTTCGGAAGTTTCCAAACTCCTAGATAAAATAGAGACTCAACTTACAGCAAGGGAGGAGGCCACCGATTCTGAAGAGGAGCTGGCAACATGATCTTCTTTGATGTACTTGAATATGACAGATAGTGCGGAGAAAGGGGTACTGTTTTGTGTCTACAGAAAATGTTGAAATAGCGGTCCCCCTTTTCCCTGCAGTGCCCATCTATCGAAAAACTGCAGGATGAAGCATTTTGGAAGATGGACTTTTCATATTCAGAGACAGACTGGGTTGAGGAAAGTTCTGTTTAAATGTTGCATTATTACAAGAGTTTTTTCTCTCACTTCTAATTAGTTATTTCCGGCCCGAATGGCTAAAATCAGATCTGAATATAATGCCGTTGTTTATGTGGTTTTTCATGCCATTACTAATTGTAATTAACATAATTAAGGGTGTTTACAAGTTTTCTTATTTGGGTAAACAAGAAGTGGTGATCTGTGGGGTTGACTGCATACGTCTTTATTGTTGCCGATTACAGATGGGGATGTTAGCCCTTTCACAGGGTGAGCGATGTGGTTATATAATCCCGGACACCCCTGCTCATGGCTGTATATGCCATTTCATGCAAAACACAACTGTAGGACATGGAGTATATGGACTTTTTTTTATTAGGATCTTAACTGGTATGAAATCTCATGATATCTCCATATGTTGTAACAACAAACAGGGCCACTGTCTGTAATGTTACTGTAAAACTAATGTTTAAAAACTGACTATATGAATGCCTACATGTAGGTGCTGAAATGTAATGCTGTGTGTTATATAAACTGAATAAAACCGAAGTATAAAAAAAATAATTTAAATTGCCACTTTTCCGACCACTCCTCCAGTTTGATCAGGTCCTCCTGTAGCCCCTGCCACCCCTCTATGTTGTCCACCACCACCCCTACCTTGGTATCATCTGCGAACAGACTGATCTTGCTTCTAACGCCATGTGAGATATCCAATATGAATAACCCAAACAACACCAGACCCAGGACTGAGCCCTGTGGCACCCCGCTTGTTACTGCCCTTGGGGAAAAGAGCTGCCCCCCAACACCACCTGTTGCTGCTTCCCCTTCAGCCAGTTCACACTCCAGTTTACCATCTTTGTCCCTGCCTCCCACATATTGCAACTTACCCCCCAGCCTCCCATGAGGCACTGAATCAAAGGCCTTGCCGAAGCCTAAATACAGCACATCCACTGCATGGCCTTTATCCAGTTCCCTCGTTACCCAATCGCAGTATTCAATTAGGTTGGTCTGGCAGGGTATTCCAGAGATGAATCCATGCTGCTGACTGTCCTGGAGTCCATTTTCCTCCAAAAAGGTTACCAGCCTTTCTTTTACAGAGGAAAGAGTCCTAAAGGAACTTGAGAATCTGAAAGGGAACAAGGCTATGAGGCCGGATGGGATACATCCTAGACTATTAAAGAACTTAGAGAGGTGCTGGCGGCACCACTAACAGTCCTATTCAACAAATCGATAGAGACAGGGGTGGTTCCAGGGATCTAGAGGAGGATGAATGTAGTCCCTCTCCACAAAAGTGGGAACATGGAGGAGGCAGGCAACTACAGGCCAGTCAGCCTGACATCGGTGGTGGAGAAATTAATGGAGTCACTGCTAAAGGAAAGGATTGTGATATTTCTTGAATCCAGCAGAGCACAGGATCCAAGGAAGCATGGATTTACAGCAAGAAGGTCTTGTCTAACAAATCTGATAGATTTCTTTGACTGGGTGACCAGGGAGGTAGATCAGAGAGGGGCGGTGGATGTGGCCAACCTAGATTTCAGCAAGGCCTTCGACACCATCCCACATAGGAGATTGATAAATACGTTGTACAGCCTGAGAGGGCCCCAAGGTAGTAAACTGGGTCAGAAACTGGCTGAGTGACAGGACACAGAGGGTGGTGGTAAATGGCGTTCAATCTGAGGAGAGGGGGGTGACCAGCGGGATCTGTGTTCAGGGGTCAGTCCTCTTTAATGTCTCCATAAGCAACACTGCAGAGGGGCTGGAGGTGGGAATCAGAAAGGACCTAAATATGTTTGAGGAGTGGTCAAGAGTATGGCAGCTAAGACTCAATGTAAAGAAGTGCACAATCATGCATTTGGGGTGCAGAAATCCCAGGGAGGAGTACAAGATGGGGGAGAAGTACTGACAGCCACCAATCAAGAAAGGGGCCTGTGGTAATCATATCTAATGACCCGAAGGTAACCAAACAATGTAAGAAGGCTGTGGGGAGAGCCAGTGGGATGCTAGGGTGCATAGGGAGAGGTGTCACCAGCAGAAAAAAGGAGGTGGTTATGCCACCGCACAGATCACTAGTGAGACCTCATCTGGAGTAGTGTCCGGTTCTGGAGGCTGCATCTCCAAGGGCATAGACAAAACAGAGGCAGTCCAGAGAAAGGCAACAGAAATGGTGCAAGGACTGCACCAAAAGTCATATGAGGAAAGAGTATAGGACCTCAGTATGAATTCCTTGGAGCAGAGAGTGGGGATATGATAGAGACATTCAAGTACATCAGGGATATTTCATTTCATTTTATTAAATGGGTTAGACCATTGAGTAAAACTCATGTAAAATGGTGACCCATGATTAAACAAAAAAAAAAAAATAATTACAACAAATACAAAAAAGAATACAGTACATAACACAACAAAATACCATACAACTGCATACAACAATTACATTACTTCAATCAATTAGCCACAACAAGCCTTAGTTTGAGCTAAAGATGATTCCAAGAACCAAGTTTTAACAACTTTTCGTGATGGGCTTTTGCCATTGTTCAAACGAAATTTCAAGGGCATCATATTCCAAAATTTAGGAACTAGCTGGCTGAAAAAGAAATCAAAACATTTAGTTTTTGTTCTAGGTATTGCCATCTCTTGATAGGCCACATTCCTATAGGAGGGATTAACATCCCTAAATTCTAACCTTTCAGCCAGATAGTCCAGATTCATTGCTGTAATACTTTTATATGCCAGAATATATTTATGAAGTTGTCTTCTCTCTGACAGAGGGATCCATCCTAATTTGTGATACATCAAGCAGTGGTAGGTATCCCGAGGACATTATAAAATCAGTCTTGCCAAGCGATTATAGAGTACCTCTAATTTATGTAATTTTCCACAGTGAGAATAGTCATAAAGTACATCTTCATAGCCAAATAGCAGAAAAATCTGGGATGCAACAATTTTCTTTATCATATATCCACCCAGACAGTTTTTATTTTGATAAAGTAAACCCACCCTTTTCCCTACTAATCTAACTAACTCATCAACATGCGAATTGCCAGTAGCCGAGGAGTCCGGCCAGTATCCCAAGTACTTATAAGTCATCACTTGATCTAATATAAAACAAGGTACGGGAGAGTAGCATCCTTCAGAAAAGAAAGTGTACAAGAACAAGGGGGCATGATATGAGGCTGGGGTGCAGGCTCGGGGGCAACGTAAGGAAGTACTTTTTCACAGAAATAGTAGATGCTTCGAAAAGCCACCCTGCAGAGGTGGAGGGAGCAAAAATGGTAGGGGAATTCAAGAATGGATGGGATACACGTAAGAGTACTTGTGCAACAGGGAGGAGAGGGTAAGCCCCAGATAAACCCGGGTCTGTGGTAATGCATTAGGCTGGGAAAAGGGGCAGTCCTTATCTGCTGTCACCTTCTATGTATCTCTGTATCTGCCCCACTGGAAGGCAAGGACTTTTTCTACAGCTTTTGATATTAACATTTTTTTTTTAATCTGGGTCCTAGTTAGCTGGAAAACTTCTGCGTTTCTGCAGGTCTGGAAAGTGTTTGAAATGCAGACACAGTCCCTGCTCACTACTTCCAGTACCCACTTGGCTGTGGTAATTTTTACGCACTCCTGGGAGCAGTGTGACATTCTTCCACTGGCAATGGCTCGGTGACCTGGACAAAATTGTCAGGTGGTTTGTTTAGGCTGGGAATTAGGTGCTGCAGCATTACACCTGGAAGCCATTTTTCCCCTTCCCCTATAGAAACCCCCTTTGTGACTGGTACTCATGGAGGCGTAAGAGACATAGGCTCTTGGGAAGTATCCCCTGCCTCTGCTTCCCCTTCCATATGACTCACTGGATGTAGAGGCCTTTTCCTTCTCTTTGTTAGTTTTGAAAGTGGTTTTGTAGTCATCCACTTTTAACCATGCAGGCCTCTGCTGGGTCACCAAATAATGAATCTCCCTCAAAGGAGAAATCCATGGCCTTGTTCAGAGTGTCCTGGGAAAGGATGGTAGTCCTCAGCCAGCAAAACCTTCTTAAAAGGGGAAGTAAACATTGCAGGAGTCTCTCAAGTTCTGAAAGCCTGTAAAAAGATATTTCAAACGAAGTACAGTATGCAACTTGTTTGTAGGTGTCAAGAGTCCTGAGATATGAATATCTAAACACTCGGTAAATTAAAACAAGGTAACAGCCATTTCATGGGATCCTGAGACAGAAAGTGATGTGACTGAGAGTAAAGTTGTAATTAACAACATAGAGCTGGCCCCTCAGTGACATCACTTCCTGTTTTTAAATTATATGAAATGGCTGCTGTTTTGTTTTCATTGACAGATAATTTGATATTCATATTTCAGGATTCCTGAAACCCTACAGCTGTTTGTAATCATTGAAGGATCCTGTCTTTATGCCTTTTCACAATCTGAGTGAGCCTTGCAATGTTTACTTCCCCTTTAAGGACACCATGAGCCCAAACGCTGGCAACAGTGACATCAGTGTGCACCACAGTTTGGAAATTATATTTTGTGGCATCCAAGGCTGATCTTGTTGTGGCAGTCAAGTCCTGTTCCAAACCATCATCTGCCTTTTCTGCCCATGCCAGAACTGTGTTCCAAAGTGCTTTCTCGTACTGAGCTATATGTGCTGAGTAAGCTGCCTGCCTGATAAGCAGAGAAGCTGTTGTAGAAGCTTTTGCCACAGTATCCAGTTTTCTAGAGTCTTTTTTCCAGGGGACTGCACAGATGAAGTGGTTTTTGCTCTCTCACAAGCAGCAGACTAGACTACCCCACGATGATCAGGATGGGCATACAGATATTCCACTCCCAGTTTGTCCACCTGATATTTTCTCTCAGTTTTGTTTGTCGATGGCTGCAGCTGAAGTGGATGCAACCAAGATTTTTGCTATGGCCATTTTAAGTGGTTTCTGTACGGGAAGTTACATCCTTCTTGGTGAAGCTACTCCCAGCATGTCACTAAAAATCTGAATCCTCTTCATCCTCCTCTGTCTCTACTGGGGGAATGCTGAAGGTATCAACCATTTGTCTGACAAATGAGGAAAAGAGTGAGTAGTCCTCAGTTTGCTTTGGAAGAGGTTCAAAATCTTCGTCAGGTGAGCATTCTAATTCCATGGGGTCACCTTCATCCATATGGTCATAATGTTCTTCTTCCCCCTCCTCCACAGGCAGACAGGTTGGAGCCTGAGCCAGTGGTGGGGGGAGCAGGTATCTTATTCAAACCTCCCATGGCCTGGGCCGTCTGGAAAAATTGCAGAATTTTTTGATGTGCCATCTGCCCGTTTCTTTCTCCATGCAGGAGGAGTGGTTAAGTAACATTATTTTCTTTCAGTTTCTTTTTGGCAGACTCCATTTTCAGTGACTGCTTTAAGACTCTTATGTTTGCAACCACTGGATTCAGGGCTCCCCTTTCCGGGCACTCTGCAGCATTTTCTTTTTTCTCGTCACCTTTTACAAGATTTGCTGCTGTATGCGAGATGGACCCTTCTGGGGCGTGCTTTCCACCACCACTGGGACCACCCTCAGAGCCTTTTTTTTTTATTATTTTTAGGTGACAAAGGCAGACCTGAGAAGACATGCTTCTTTTTAAAATGTTTACCCTTTTAAATGAGGTCTTGGGGTGGAAAATATATGACAGGACTTACTTAGTTTGTGAAGTCGTGTTGTGGACCTAAACACTTTAAACAAAGCTCATGACAGTCTGCCCTTGCCAGTAGTGGAAAACAATCTGTGCAATTTTTTATAGTTCACAAGGTCTCTTTGACATACCAATTTGAAAGAATCCTGAAGTAAAACAATTCCTAAAAAAAATGATGCAGTACAAGAGCCCAATAATACAAAAAATGTTTTAAAAAAAGGCTCTTGTACTGAAGAAAGTGTGGCAAATGTAAAATTGCAGCTCCTGTACCAGGAACTTATTAATTAAGGTGAAAGGGAACAGACAGAAATGGAAACTTTAAAAGTGAAAACACACTGTTCTCTGTATATTCCATAGATAAAAATAATAGACCACTAATAATAGTGAAAAACGAATGTGGTTCACTAGTCAAATAGCAAAAAATAGCAGCAATAGCCAAGCAGGATATCCTCCAGTTCCTGGGAATCAAACAGAAACCATAGAAACTGTAATTTACAGAATAAACTAAACACAGAGTAACTGATAAAATTAACGTAGATAAACTCTTTGATATGAACTTAAAACCCGACTGGAGAACTAGCCATTAGTAACACACTTTGGATCCAAGTGTTCACTCTATTTAGTTTAATTGAGGTGGTGTGTGCCAGACTGTTATGCTGCAGAACTAGCCATTACCAGAGTTCACCATGGGGCAATTGCTCTCTTCAGGAGGAGAAACAGATCTGAGCAACGGCCAGAGTAGAGTGCAGATGCAGAATTTGAACCTACATTCCAAATTCTAGAACTTACATAGGTTCTATCTCCAGGGTGTCACTCTTGGCCGAGATGACTGCATAAACTGTAAACATTAAGTGAGTGATTCCTGGGGTTCAAACAACAAAATCAGAAGCTCAGTATACTGTCTGAAACACATGTAATGACTGAATTAAAAAAAAAATATATATATATATATATATATATATAATTTCAGTATACCGACAAACCAAATTTTAAAATGAGTATCTTGTGTTATAATCTTTCTATGCAGTCATCAGCTGCTACTTACATCTCGCTCCTGCTGATGATACACTGCCTTGATGGGAGTGATCAGATCGTTCTGATGGAATTCCCAACTCATTCCCCTCCATCTAAAAATAACAAATCAATAAATAACTTTCACAGCGCAAAGAAAAAAATATATAAAACTTACCATAAAATGAATTCAGGTCAAGAAAACGGGAAGAAAGTATCCCCCAATAGTAATAATAGCTCTGAATGAATGATCACAACAGTAAAATAACCTTTGAATCATACTCTGTAAGAAGCATCACTCAAGAGTACAATTTAGCCAGTCTTGAATCATATAAACATTTATTACTGTTGGTACATATTCCACATACTGTAATCCTTCTAATAAAGTTCCTTAATCCCTAAAAGGCTAACATCAAGCAGTTAGGTGCCCGAAAGCTAATCTCTTATCTAGTCTGAGTGTGTCCTACACAACTAATAAGTAAAGAAAATGGCATGACAGAGGGGAGGATTATGTTGTTAATGTATCAACAGGTGGATTGGGAGTACCAAGCCCAAACAGCAAGGGACTTCTACCACCAGAAGAAGGTACGTTTGCAAGCTTAATCTCCCCCCAATGGAACTGCCTTATTCCACTTAAAAAAATGTTTGATAAGGTTCGTCTTTTAGCAGTGAAGTAGTGTTGTAATTTGGTGCTGCATCTATAAAAGGTCAATTTAAGGGTATCTGCATCCATTAGATGTGCAGCAGGCATTAGGCTGCAGCTGGACCGCATCACCAACTGGGTGCAATTGCACTGCAGACCGTGGGTTATGGCTGCATGATTATAGTTGGTCCTGTTGCTTTATTTCTGAGTTTTAACTTTCTGTACTTCCCATGTGATCTGTAAGGCTGAGATGAAAGGCTGGCCTGTGCTTCCTGTACTTTCCATATGATCAGAGTCCGAGCTGATGATGAGGTTGCAGCAGGGAGTTTGAGCCATCATGTCTGTTTCTGCATGGCAGATAGATAAGTACATATTTTACAAGTTTTTACAGCAGTGGCTATAGAAGTTTTGCTAATGGTTTAGTGCTGTATGTATATACATTTCTGCTGTGTAGAATAGTAGTTTTGAAATATATTTTGTGATTTTAACAGGTGTTTAAGATTTTTTTTTCTTATGTGAGCAGAACTGAGGCTCTTTGAATTTGGATTTTTGTGAGTATGAAGTATATTTTTTCAATGTTGCTGGATGGATTTCTTTTGCAGTTTTTAATTCTTGTGCAAGTTTGCTATGGGGATGGGGGTACGTTTTGCCATGTGTTTTTTCTTTGTATAATTTCTTTTTGATGTTGCTGGGTTGTTTGATTTGTATTGTGACCTTTTTGACCCTGAGTATATGTAACATCATTGTCATTTTCAACAGGGTAAACCCAGGGTGGATAAAGGTCAGTGTGTGGCTGTTCTGTACCTGGACTCCAGCAAGTCCTTCGACTTGTTCCCACATTGAGAGGCTTGTGAAAAAGCTGAGAAACCTGGGAATGGGGAACAGCTCATTTAAATGGTTTGGGAATTTGTTAGGGGCTAGGACTCAGAAGGTGGTGGTGAACAGTAACCACTTGGGAGTTAGAAAGGTGACAACCATGGTGCCTTTGGGGTCAGTTCTCAGACCAGTACTCCTCAACATATTCATCTGCGACACAGAGAGTTGGAACTCACATGAAACATAGAAGCATAGAATCTGATGGCAGATAAGGACCACTTGGCCGACCGAGTCTGCCTTTTTTTCCCCTACCTACACTGCTACTGCAGACCATACTTGATCTAGAGCTCTTTCTCCCCCAAACTATGATTCCCTTCTGTATCCCATGCATTCTTGAACCCCGTGCATTGTTATTGCCCCCACCACTTCCGCTGGAAGGTTGTTCCAGGAATCCAACACTTTTTCTGTGAAGTACTTCCCAACATCTCTCCTTAATCTACCCCCTCCAGCTTCATAGAATATCCCCTTGTACTTGAACATATGATTGTGCCAGCACAGAAGGGCTTTGCAGTCTTTCTTGTCTGCTCGAGTTTGCAGACCACCCAGTATCTAATGAGGGATCAGGCCTCCCCGTTAGCCATTCCTTTTTTCCCCTTCGAGCTCTCTCTCCCTCTCTCTCTCACGCACACCCCACCCAAGGTAAGATTAGCCTAACTGTAGATAATACAAAGTTATGTGGGGAAAGTTAAGATAAAGAAAGGTAGCAGGATACTTGGGAGCAATCTGGCAAAACTAGAGAAGTGATTCTGGATCTGGCAACTCAAATTCAATTGTGAAAAGAATGAATGGTCATGCATACTGGAAACAAGAGCCCTAAATCAGAGTACTGAATGGAAGGATCAGAGTAAACTGGACTACTGAGAAGAAAAACCTGGAGGTCATCATTAGTGCTAATCTTAAACAAACCTGTGCAACAGGATGTATATGAAAGCCAGCTGGATGATGTGCTGAATGGGCAGAGGTATCAATACCAGGAGTCAAGATGTGATCCTGCCACTTTACAGGTTTCTGGTGAGACCATACCTAGAGCAATCAGCAATGTGCACAATTTCAGTAACTCCACCTCAGAAAAGACCATGAGCACTTAAGGAACAGAGAAAGGCCACTAAAATGTTGTGGGATATGCAACATAAGTCGGCTGGTTAGCCTTAACATGTATACACAACACTTGAGGCAAAACAAGGAGAAATATGATAAACACCTACAAATAAATCCATATGGTCAACAGAGATGACCCGACAACAATATTTTGGCATAATAAAGGGTTAGGTAACAGGGATCATGAGTACAACAATCTGGTAGGGGGTACTTGTAAAAGAGACATAAGGAAATACTACTTCATAAAAAAAGTTGTGGAAAAATGAAAACAGACTGCCAAACGCCCTGGTAAGACCTAAATTTGTCCAGAGGCTTGAAGTGGGATGGGACAGGTATCGGGGAATAGTAATTGTGGGTGTGGGGATGGAGACAATGTTAACAGTGGGTCAGAGCTTGCATCTGATGGATCAGACTAAGTCATGCAGTGATACGCTATAGTGGGTACAGGCAGAATAGTGCAGACTTGATGGACTCCAAGCCTTCTGCCTGCAAAATTTATATGTTTGTAATGAATATATTGACCTTTTGATCAGATACGTGGTGCTCTTGAAATTCTACACCCTTATTATGTCATGGAGGCAGGTGTATGTACTAGGTTAACACAGTACCATGTGACAGGGTCCTGATCAACAAGGAGCCAGAAGTGGCCAGACCCAATTTCACAAATAAAACTTTTGATCTTTCAACAAATGCTTTAAGTAGAATAACCCACTACAGGTGTGTGACAAAGTCAGTCAGTCAGTCAAGGCCTTTGCTGTCTGTGCCATTTTATGGGATGTTAGAAGTACCCAACTGGGCGACCTGGTAGCACAGAGGGCTGAGGCTCTGGACGCCTTACCTTGTGCTTTGCCAGCAACCCAGGTTAGGGAACGGACTCGGGTTGCTCGGGGGTCGGCCGGGGCAAGGAAGGATTGAACATCTGCTGACAGCGCTCCTTCTTTGGGGGTGGAGGGACTTAGCATCACGCTGTAGACTGACACTCAGCGGGGGTCGGCACAAGCGTGATGCTAGAAAAGAGTAGACTCATGCACAGGGCGTAAGACTGTCTCCGCAGAAGTGGAGACAGTTGCTCCACCACTGCACATACGTGGGTCCGGGGAGAAAACAGAAAAAGGCTCAGAGCTGGCAGGCTCAAAGATGGAGGGCTGCATCTGCGCCCTCCCCAGGCAATCTAGATGTTGGCTTCCAGGGGTGGGGGGGGAGGCCAGCACCCCTCGCCACCGTCCCTGTCAAGGGGGAGGCAACCTGTGAGGGATGGCCGGTTGGGGTGGGTGTGGGGAAAGCCTTGCCAGAGAGGCGAGTCCCTTCCAAGGGAGGGGCTGGAGTCGCCTGACAGCACCGATGGAGGCATAAAGTATGTATGGAAACAAAAAAAAAAGAAGTACCCAACCAGTTGTCACATTTAATAGCATACTTCGTCAGCATCTCTACTTCCATCTGCCATTCTCCACATTTGCTCATGCCTCTGTATGACTTTTTATATGTAATGAGTTATCTGTCTCTTTTCTGAATGGGTTTTTTAAGTAAACGGGACCCTTGAAATGTCTGTTGGCAAATCAACAGTTTCGTCTTGTAACTTCTAAGCAGTTCTGGAACTCTAAGGAAGGACGAGATGAAACTCTTGATTAGTCAACAGATAACTCAAAGATCCCATCTTTCTTTTATTAGTCATTCATTCTTCCACAATGTTTCTGCAAGTGATTTACACCCCCTTGTCCTCTGCCTTTTCCCAACCCCCGTTTTCCTGCACCCCTCTCCTGGGGGAGCTTTCTGCCCTCAGGTCTCCCTCCGTGTTGCTTCGTCATCTGGAAAGGCAATCCTTGCCTCCTTTGGTATTACTGCCCCCCAGCTAGTTTAAATGCTCATTCAAGCAGTATTTAAAACCTCCAACTACAGACTGTGACCCCCCTCCTGGAAAGATGCAGGCCATCTCCCCACAGAGGCCCATATCCTCCCAGGCCAGTTCCCAGTACCCAATGCAGTCGAAGCCCTCCTCCATGCACCATGCCTTCAATCAACTGCTAAAAGCTGTGGTGCGGAGTGCCCTTTCCTCTCCTAGGCCATACAAAGGTAACACCTCAACAAATGTCAATTTGTGTGCTACCCACTTCAGGCCCCTATCCAGCTCCCTGAAATTACCCTGCATTACCCATACCCTATCCCTTGCCAGGTCATTTGCCCCTATATGGACAATGACATCTAGCTCTCTTCCATTCTATTTACATAGAATTTTTATGCCATTCTGAATGTTTTGGCCCAACTCAGGAATGTACCATTTCTACTGTTTCAAAAGGCCACTAGGTGAAATCAATGCATTAAAAAATGTTTAAATTCTACTTACTGCATCACTGGTTTCCAAATACTCCAATATGCCCAAGAATCCAAACAGAGAAGGTAGGCATTGTATGTGTTAACTTGACTGCCATTTTATGCAACACTATGTACTTCAAGTATTTATGTAGGACAGGTCGCCTGTTGGCCCAGTGGGTAACATATCACACTCCCACTCTGGTGACCCAAGTTCAGAAGTGGACTCAGGTGGCAGCCGGGGTTGCAGTGAAATGCTGCCATGTGGCAGGCACTCCCAGCCTGGGAGGGGAGGGTGCCTGGTCCCGCTGCACTAGCAACCCCTATGGTGGTCCAGGGAGCTTGCCTTCTCCGCAGAGGTACACTACATGCAAGTGTGACCTGCAGGGTCGCTGCTTGTCACAGGGAGGGGGAAAGAGTAAGGGGTGGAAAACCAAGAAAAATCCATCTGTGCTGGTCGCCACACATGGTGAGTCCAGTACTCTAGGATCATGCCCCATGTGGATCCCTGTTGGCGTGATAGTGGGGGCAGAGACAGCTGGGATTGGGGGACCAAAAGAAGCCTGATACAAGTGCGAGGCAGTTGCCAGGTGCCAAAAAGTTAAATGAAAAATAAATTACGTAAGGTAACATGCAGAATTGTTTGCAACCATACTGGTCCTTCTACAAACAAGCCAACAAAGTAGGTGACTGGATATTTTTTACTGCCCAACAAGAAAATGTCAGTACATGGCTTAGAGCTTGCACAGAGCTCTTCTTCAGAGACCTGAAGACGGCTCTTTGTAAGCCTGAGAGCTTGTGTACTGAAAATGCATTATCGACCCAATAAAAGGTACCAAATTGCCTAATTTGTTCACCTGTAGTGCAAGTAACATCCCCACAGGTCAGCAATGTTGCAAAATATGGCATGCTGCTCATGTGTTTCTAGGTGCGCAGCATTTGCTGCTGGCTTTCACACCTCTTGGGGAAACCCACTTGTTCCACAATTTCTATGGAAATGAGACTTCAGTGAGAAAGGGGCATTTACTGCTACAGAAGACCGGCAAAGTTCAAGGCACACGGACAGGAGACTGGGACGCAATGGACTGGAGAACAAGAAAGATGCTTGAGAAGCCTGGCACAGCATGGTGAGGCTGAGCAGAGTGAATGACTCCCACGGAAGGAAAGGAGAGATAGTGGGGGAATCTGTCAGTCACTTAAAACTCATTTCTTCCAATAGTGCCTTTAGAAGTTTGAACATTCCACTGCTTAACCCTGATACAACATGGCCACCTCGGTGAAACTAGCTGCCGCTGAGGAGCCTGAAATTAAAGCCTCCCATGATAGTTTGTTGTAGAAGAATGCCTGCCAGCCAGCTAAAGAGGAAAACACATAAGGCAGTCAAGGAGTGTGAGGAAAGATCTAAATTAAGAAAGGCAACTTTAACTGTTCCAAGAATACTCATCCAGTCGTGAGTGCGTGAAACATGGAATTGCATCAGGAAATCCAGTACATTAGGATGCAGGGATTGGTGATCCTGCACCCTAGATTCCAGCCATCAGTTGATCCAGCACCCAAGGTTCCAGCACCAAGTGATCCAGCACCTGAGGAGCCACCTTCAGGTAATCTAGTACCCCAGGTTCCAGCATCAAGTGATTCAGTACCCGAGGTTCCACCATCAGGTGATCCAGTACCCAGGGCCAAACTGTGTGGCTGACCTCTCAGTCCTTCAGAAAACGTGAACTGCCATTTCATGCTACACGCTTGGTAGACAGGGTGGGACTAGGACTTGGAGACAAATAGTCATTTGCTCATCTGTTAGCTAGTGACTAAAAAAATGTATAACTGAATACTGATAATATATGTTCATGATTTACAAAGCCTGTGATACCAATGAATGATCGTAAGATAGTTTGCATTTTGAATAAGTTTAAACAAGCAATAAGCAAGGTGCTTTAGACTACCATAAATGAAAAAGACCTGGGAGTTACAATAACAAACTTATCCTTTGACACCCATGCCAAAAAAAACTGTCAAAAAACGTAACCATATTCTAGGATGCATTTTCAAGAACATTAAGAGTAGGAATCCAGGTGTCATTATCCCACGTTATTCCTCACTAGTGAGGCCTCACCTACAATACTGCTCTCCATTTAGTGCTCCACAGAGTATCAGGAGTATAAGGATAATACGAACATACGAAAATGCCAGCAGAAACAGGCCTCATGGTCCATCAAGTCTGCTCAAGTGTGCAGCTGGCACCTTATAATGCTGCTGCTTCTCCCTCTCCCCATTCTATTACCCCTTCCCCTTCCCCCATTCCAACTCCTCTTGAAGCTGTCTACCGTCTTGCGGCCACTGTCTCACCGGCAAGGAATACCACTTGTTCACCACTCTTTCCATGAAAAAATGTCTCATCTTTCTCCTGAATCTACCCCCTCCAATCTCAGTTGGTGTCCTCTCGTGTCCCTCCGCTTTCTCCTCTGGAAAATCCTCTCTGTATTAGTCTTGTTTATTCCCATCAGGTACTTAAAGGTCTCAATCATATCTCCCCGTCCCTCCTCTCTCCCAGCAAGTACATATTCAATTTCCCCCAGCCTTTCCTCGTAAGGCTTGCCTCCCATTCCCTGGATTATCTTTGTAGCTCTACGCTGTACCCCCTCCAACAATCTGATGCCTTTCTTCAGGAACGGGCGCCAGTACTGCACGCAGTACTCCAGGTGGGGCCTGACCAGCGACCTATACAGGGGCAGGATAACCTCCCTACTTCTGGAGATCCCTCTAGCTATACACCCCAGCATTTTGTTGGCTTTTGCTGCCGCCCTTCTGCATTAAACAGAGTTGTTCATGTTGTTCCCTGTTATGATCACCCCTAGGTTCTTCTCTTCTGTGGCGCAACCCAACTGAACCCCATTTAAGTGATAATGCCTCCCCTTGTTCCAGGCTCTGAAGTGCAGAACATTGCACTTCTTGGCATTGAACCGCAACTGCCATTTATCTGCCCACTCCTGCAGCTTATTCAGGCCCTCCTGCAACCTCTCCCCCCAACCCCCGTGTCATCTACCACAGCTCCCATCTTGGTATCATCAGCGGACAGACTGATTTTGCTCCGGATCCCATTCAAGATATCTGCACTGAAAATCCCGAACAGTACTGATGCCAGCATGGATCCCTCTGGTACCTCGCTCGTCACCGCTTTCGGTGATGAGACTCCCCACCACCACCACCCTTTGCTGTCTCCCCCTCAGCCAGTTCCTGATCCAGGTCACCATTTTTGGTCCTGCCCCCACATATTCCAGCTCCCCCCCCAGTCTCCCATGGAGAAAGTACAGTGGAAAATAGCTAAGAAAATCAATGATTTAAAATGTATGTCCTATGGGGATAGGTTAACTGACCGGGGCCTGTACTCTCTAGAGTACAGAAAATTAAGAGGTGACTGTGTTTTGTATATAATGCTTTCAACAATGAGAAATTATGGGAAAGCACAGGATTATGTAAAAACTTAACAGAACAAGAACCCATAGGTTGCACATAAAAGGAGAAACATATAACACAAGTAAGAGAGACAGAAGGTTTAGTCAAAGGGTGGCTGCTGTATGGAATGCCGTACCACAGCCATTAGCATCTAGCAACTCAATGGAAATGTTCGAAAAAGCACTAGATGATTACATGGGTAAAGAGCAAAGCAGACAATACCACAGATATGTGGCAAGTCTCCAAAGGCTGTATGCCTCCTGACTCGATTTTCACCTTTGAATCAATGAATAAGATGAGGCAGGGCATTGGTTGTCTGTGGTTAATGCACGCCCAAGGGCACAGTGAGGCACAAGGTAGTTGTGCAGAGTAACTTTAGCACCTGAAAGTGCATGAACAGAAAATCAATGATACAAAGTGCTTTATTGCGCTTACAAAGTTGGTTAACCGAGAAAGTTTAAAAAACAGAACAAAAAATATTTTAAAAGATATTTTCTTGTATTAAAAGTAGCTAATAAAAGTAGTCCCTCCTCACCAGTCACTCGTCTGCCTTTTGTGTTTGTTCATTATGGAATACAGGAATTCAAAATTCTGCAGAATGTCCACCCCCTCATACACGCAACAGAAGATCTTATAGAGCCAACCTCTCAGTTTTATCTGTGGTGTAAGGAGCAGAGACTGTCCTGGCAAGTTGGTCAGGACAGGGGAGAATTTTTCATGGCCACCAAAGAAACACCAAGAATCAAAACTGTGAATACTTTTTTGTATTTATTTATATGTATACAGAAAAAATCATAACAAACAAATTGAAATAAACATTCTTTTATTTATTTAAAAACTTTTTGGAAAACTGGTAACCAGGAGAGGCACCCAGAGCCAAGGCTTGTTTCCAGGTGCAATCCAGGGAATAGAGGCGGGAAGAAGGGATGGGCGGGTCAATCCGCTTAAAATCAGAACCCCACTGGATCTAGACACCCTTAGAAGTTAACAATAACTGGAAGGATACGCAGAGTAGATACGTAATACTACAGAGGCTTTTATATGGTCAGCAAATCACAATAGCTAACGCCTACTTCCCCCCTCAAACCCCAAAACAAGTTGTTCAGATGTTTATTTCCCTCCTCCTTACCCATTTACAGGGACAACTTGTTTTGGGAGGAGATTTCAACTTGACTCTCTCACCACAAAGGGACTGTTTAAGCCCCAATCAATACAGAACAAACAAGATGCCAAAATACTTTAGGACTACCCTGGACCACTTGGGAATATGAGACATATGGCGCAGGACCTTTCCAACCTCCCCTGGCTACACATATTACTCCCCTAGATTTCACTCCTACTCCCAGTTAGACTACTTTCTCACAACTTGCGAACACTTTTCCAGGACACAGGACATATACATTGAGGCCAAATTACTTTCAGACTACTACCCACTAATTCTTCGTCTAGACATAGGGAAAGCAAGGAAAACAACACTCTGGAGAATCAATCCACTATTGTTACAAGACGAAGAATTTAAAGACTTTATTAAAAAAAGAACTCCCCAGTTTCAGACAGAAAATGCTCATACTACCAGCACAAAGGCAATCTTATGGGATGCACTAAAAGACATTGTTAGGGGAGAAATTATAGCGTATACTGCTAGGAAGACTAGAGACAGGGAAGCAAAATATCAACAACTTTCTGAGGAGCTGCTGGTTTACCAGATGTTATATAGGGAAGGAGACCAGGAAGTGCGTAGCAAGATCAGGGATACAAAAGCGGCCCTGCAAAAAATTGCTGATAATAAAACCCAACAGGCATTGATGTACCTCCGTCACACAGTGCATGAGGGTGGCCCCCAGGGTGCCAAGAGACTGGCATACAGATTACGTTCAAGAAAGCGAACCTCCACAATTCTAAAAATTAGAAACCCCACATCCAGCCAACTAGGCCATATGGATTCCCACATAACCCGGGCTTTTTCTGAATTTTACACAAAACTATATGCAGAAGAAAAGGAAGCAACTAATTTGGATAGAGAGACTCTTCTCTCCATACAATCTTCCTAAATTAGAAGAGCCCCAGGCGAACCCCCTTGAGGCATAGATTACACGACTGGAGATGAAAGAGGCCATTCAAAAACTCAAACCTGGTCATTGCCCTGGCCCAGATGGATATATATCAGAATGGTACCGTAGCTTTTCAAATGTTTTGCTTCCGAGCCTACAATCTCTTTATAATGAACTGACTGGAGGTGACTTTCCTCCTCCCCTTTCTGGAGTTATGCTATACTTACCCCAATATTAAAACCAAATAAAGACCAGACTACTCCCACAGCATAGCGACCGATCTCCCTGTTAAATACAGACTATAAAATCTTTACTAGTATATGGGCCACTAGATTAGAAAGACTCATACCAAAAATTATAAAACCAGATCAATTGGTATTTGTATCAAACAGGACCACTTCTGATAACATTCACAGAGCCCTAATCCTTCAAGAGCACGTTATAAAAAGACATATACCAACGGTATTCATCAGTTTGGATGCCGAGAAGGCTTTCGACAGGATGTCCTGGCCCTTTCTTTGGGACGCCCTGCAGGCTTTCGGTTTTCTGACCTCTTTTATCAAGTGCCTACGGGGACTATATGCCTCACCAAAGGCCTATATAAAGACCAATGGAGGTGTCTCAACCCCAATACAAATAAGACAAGGCACCCATCAGGGCTGCCCACTCTCTCCTAGCTTATTTGCCCTTTACATGGAACCTCTAGCTCAGGCACTAAGAAGAGAAGAAGAAGAAGAATCAGCATTTATATAACGCTTTTCATACATCCAAAGCGCTTTACAAGCAATGTTAGACTGATAGTGAAGTGACTGAATGTGTGGTGGTGGCCATATCGCACATCATCACCCACACACAGCCTGTATAATTGCATGAACCGGTTTATGGGAAGGGAATGTTGGCCAGACACCGGAATGTTCCTACCTTTCTGTGAAGAGTGCCCTGGGTTCTTTTACTTCCACCTGGACACCCACCAGGACAACACCAGGATGGGCAGAAGGGACCTCGGTTTAACGTCTCATCCGAAGGACGGCACACCCCAGCAGTACAGCACCCCTCAATACTGCACTCGAATGCCAGCGAATTTTAGGTGCAAGTCCAATCCCAGTGTGGGACGAGAACCCACAACCTTCTGGTCCAGAGGCGGATGTACTACCAACTGAGCCACGCTGACACCACAAAGAGAATGCAGAGGGGTGGAGGGTATACCTATAGCCCAGCAAGAGTACAAAATCAGTTTATTTGCAGATGATGTCCTTTTAACTTTAACTTCCCCAGATACATCAATACCTTCAGCATGGCGGATCTTAAAACAATATGAAGAACTAGTGGGATTCAAGCTAAATGACTCAAAAACAGAAATCCTCATATATCATTTTACTCCCTCCACCACCTTGAAGAGAGCTTACCCTTTTAGACGGCTCACAACAAAAATAAAATATCTTGGCATCAACATCCCTCTCAATCCGGAGGTCCTGGAACTAATAAATTACTGGCCCCTAACCATAAGTATACAACGAGACTTGGCCAAATGGTCTCAAATACTATTTTCTTTCCTCCAAAAAATAGCTACAGTTAAAATGAATATACTGCCCAGACTTCTCTATCTTATTCAAAATATACCCAATTTTCCCCTCAACTTTCTATTTTAAATCTTGGGATAGGCTAATTTCCACTTTTATATGAGGTCATGGACGTCCACGGATTAGATTATCAGCCTTAAAACTATCTCTAACTCGGGGGAGTTGCCCTTCCAGACTTTACACTATATGCAAAGCATCACTCCTTCGTATAATCTTGATGTGGCTAGCGGAGGAATACCAACCTTCTTGGAAATCACTAGAATTCAACATAAATGACTTGATATAAGATTCTATTCTCATCAGAAGGAAGATCCCTACCTCCTAGAGCCTTTTCTAACATCACGGCTAATACATACCAAGTATGGAAGAGGCTGAGAAAGACAACAGCCATCTACCCCATTTTTGAAAATTGTAAATTAATTTCGGAAGACGAAACTTTCCTCCCCATAACTTCGGACCTCTCATTCAAACGCTGGCGGAGATTGGGCTTACCTCACCTTTATCAGTTTTTAATCACCACAAGGGATAAGCCCCTCTGAAGTATTAGTATCAAAATTTTAATTATGAAACTAACCGATTCCGTTATTTTCAAGTACATAATCATATTTTAAGAAATAAACATCTTAATCCAATCTTATTAACCCCAGAGCCTGGTCTCCTACAATTTTTCATGATAGCTATACAGGGGAGGTTGGATGGCCATTTGATAGGGAAATTGCATGGAGTTCTCCGGGAGAGTGCCCTGGATAATACCAGGTCAACCTTGAATGAGTGGAATAGGGATCTTGGGGTGGAGGTATCTTGGGATTCCTGGACGGAGGCAAATTTACCGGCTGTTAAGACTACCTCTTCTCCCCTCTGGCGGGAGTTTGCTTGGAAGTGTAGGATGAGTTACTTCCGCTCTCCGGAGGTTCTAAGTAAGTAAATTCCTGAGAGGTATGGACAGTGCTGGCGCAGTTGTGGTTGTTGTAGCGTTTCACTGGGCCATATCTTCTGGTTATGCCCATATTCGTTACCTTTTTGGCTAAGACTCCAGCTAGAGCTTACAAAATGTTTAGGGGAAACAAAAGAACTCAGAGCGGAACAGGTTTTAATGGCAGTCTATTCCGATAGCTCTCCTCCCTGGAAGTGTACCATTCTTCCAGTGTCCCTTTTAGGGAAAAGGGAAATTGTTTAACCAGGAAAGGCACACTAAGCTGAAGCTTGTTTCCAGGTGTGACCTGAGAGCACAAGGATGTTAAGTGACTTGCTCAGGGTCACACAGTATGCAAGTGGGGACTGTGGGATTCAAACCCCGGTCTCCAGGTTTGCAGCTCAGAGCCTTAAACCACTGCGCTGCCTTTTAGCAGCGAAGAAGGCTCTAACTAGAAGATGGATGACAACAATGGTACCCTCGACTGAAGACTGGAGACTAATTATGAAACAAATATATTGTACTGAACAGCTTAACTCTAGAATCCAACAGAAAGGACCTAACTATATGAGGAAATGGCAGACTTGGGCTTTATATCAAGCGTCAGTAGACCCAGACTTCTCTCCTTAAAGAAGGGAGGTCACAAGGGAAGACTGGGATAGGGACAAAGAGAGAAGTGGTTGAATTGGTCTGAGGGATGGGGGAACCATATAAATAAATAAACAAACCTGGATGATTGGTCCTTTTGAACATGGATTTATGGACTTAAGACTGCTCAAACATTAAAGAAAAAGGCTGTAAATTTAATAGACATACTTGCTGCTAATTAATAATAACTCAGATACAGGAGATGGATTTAAGATAAAAATGGACCCATGTGTACTGAACTTATATGAATAATTCAATAATATACTGATAATAGATTAATGTGAATTATGTGTGTAGTAAAAGTTTTAATAAAAATCTATTAAAAAAAAAAAAGAACCCCACTGGACCTCACAGAATCCAATGGACCCGGGTAGATCAGGACCAAGTCCGCCTTGCTGTTTCTCACAAATGGCTCAAAATCCCCTCGTCAGCAAAATGTAGTCGATCCTGTGAAAATTACAGGAAAAAATATTCAACACTGCCACTTTTCCAGGAGGAAGGAAGACAAAACTGGTCAACTGCAGCAACAAAAAATAAACAGATATTGCTGGCAGCTGTAACATTTATTCAGCATAAAGCATAAGCAGGCATACTGAAACCTTTACGCTGAATAAATGCTGCAGCTGTAGCCTCGTTATCTAAGTGTTTTTATTTTGTGTTGCGAAGCCGTTCGGGTTTTTGTTTTCCTTGCCAGCCTGTTTACCGGTGCACCACATCTGCCAAGCTGCCTTTTCGCTGCCACTACTATTGCCACTGCTCCCCCAACCCCGCAGTGCGAACAGAGACCTGCCAGTCAACAGATAAAGAGCGCTGATTGGCCAGCTGGTGGAGAGCTGATATATTCTGCACCCAACTTGAGTGAGCCTGCAGCTGCCCAGTTGTGTTAAGATTTGGCACACTTACTTTGCTAAACAATGCATCAACAGTGCGGGCGAGGTTAGGTTACTGGCATGATGTTAGGGCAATGGGCTGCAGTTGCATTGAGCCTGGGTGGTTGAGGTTTCCCCAACTGTACTGCACTGATGCACACTCAGAGAGGAATTAGGGAGTCATGCAACTGGACTGACTGCCCCCGGAGGCTGCTGGACCTGGGCCCAGGACTTGCGTCCTGTAAGAATGGATGACTGAGGATCATTTGTGGATGGAGCAGCAGAAGCAGCTTTGGGAAAACTGACCTACCAGGATGGTCCCAGTCCACATGGAGGATCCAACAGGAGGTCGGAAGAACTGGAAGGGTGACTGAGCTGAGGGGGTTAGGCCAGGAGGTGAATATTTTTTGCAGTCCCATTAAAATACGTTGCAACTGTTTTTCTTGGTTCTGGTTTTAGAATTGATCAGGTGTACTGTGCACTACTGTATGTACTGTGTTTATTGTTCTTTGTATATACAGGGACAGGGGGGTTCATACCAAGGAGGGTGGATGGGTGCAACAGATGGAAATGGGCATTGGTGTTCATACTGGGAGTGTGGCTGCCACTGAGTGGAGGTAGGAGTTAAACACTGGAGCAAGGGTGTTCACACAGGACAAGACAGGGGCTAGCAGATGGGTGGGGTAAGGGTGTGCATACTGGGTGGGTTAGGGGTATTTTTACTGAAACAACATGGTTAACAGAGGGCAGAGAGGGTAGGGGTGTGCATACTGGGGGTCCAATGATGTGAGGGTCCAGGGGTGAGTATACTGGAACAGAGTAGGTGTCAGCAGAGCAGTAGGGGTGTGTGTGTGTGTGTGTGTGATCTATACTGTGCATTGTGGGTGTCAGAGGATCATGAATGGGAAAATATTACTGGTGCAAAGTGGGTGTCAATAGATGGGATGGGGATCAGTAATCTGCTCACTGAGATGGAGAGTTTGTAAGCTGATAGGAGGGGCTGGGGGTATGCATACTGGGACAGGGAGGATGCTGATGTGTTCATCAGTGACACCATGCCTTGAAACAGATGGCAAGGGAGCGTAACACTGATTCTCTATAGCTCTGAAAAACTGTGAGACAAAGATGGACCGTATACAGATCAAAGGCAGAAACCCAGACCAACACACTCGGGTTAGAAAAAATACTTCATTTTTACTTTCTGGATGGACCTCTGGGTCTTTTTCCAGCAACACGATCTATGTTTTGCTGTTTCGTGATTGTTTTCCAGTATTATCATTCATTTCCTAAAGATTCTGATTTTTATCAGAACCTATCAGGACTTTGGCCTGGTGCAAAATGTGTATGGGTTAACATGGTAACAGTACAATAACAATAATAGCAGCCAAATGATGGTACATTGAGCAGCACAGAATGGAAAATAAAGTGACCAGTCCAGAAAGAAAAATAGCAGTACAGTAGTTGTTGGGAGGAGACTAATTCAGGAAAAGACAGAATCCAAGAGGGGAGACCAACACAGGGAAGATAAGGGCCTCACAGGGGAGGGCTGGCAGGGGGTGGAAAGGAGTTTTAGCTGGTACTTAAGGGAGAGAATGGGTGGGGGAGAGGACGGAAGAAGGTTCAAGAGTGAGGAAGGAGTTTTATTTTTTTTTTTTTTTACAATGTGAGTTTTACGTTTTAGGGGCCAGACTGAAGGTACAGAAAATGTGGCAGCCATGTTTGTGATGACAATCGGGGAGGGAAAAGTGAGGTGAGTCATCAATTTTTTATGCGATCTGTCCAAATTCCAAATCCCATTGCTTGAACTTGTTCCAACCTGCGCACTTCTGGAAGACTATCATATGTGGGTCTCAGAACTTATTTAGCACATCAGGAAGCAGGACATTTCTAACCCATGTTATAATTAGAGGGTTAAGGACTATACACCCAGCCCTAAGGCACTGGCTGATAGTATGCCACACTACCATGTGGAGAGATCCGGGATCAAACCTCTCTCAGCTCCCCCCGCCCCAGACTGGTGGGGTCATAATTTCTTTTTATCTTCTCTTTTTATTTTAGTGTTTTAGGCCCAACCCCGCGATCCTCCATTCGAGGTCAGTCTCTCACTGCCCCGCCTGCCATCCCATGCTCAGGCTTGCTCCCAGGTGGGGCTCACTAGGGGCAACCCCCACAGACCCTGAAGATAGCCCCGGCTTACCCCCAGGTCGGGGCCACAGGAGCAGGACCCCCGGCGGACGGCGGAGACAGTGGGGACAGCAGCAGAGTGAGGACATCATGCCTGGGGGCTGGCTTTTTTCCGAAGGCTAGTTTCCCGGGAGGGGCGGGGATATGTAATAACATTCATCGTCCACCCCCCCAGAGAATATACCCCAGCCTCTGTTAGGGATCCATAAAGCATCAGACACTCTTCCCGCCCCCCAGAGGAAAGCAGTCCCTGGACACTCAATCCTTCTCCCCCCGGTCAGCCCTCTGACTCCCAGGTCCGTTCCCGAACCCGGGTCGTCGGCATCACAAGCGGAAATCCAACCACTGCGCCAGTGGGCCAGCCCAGGGGTCACAGTAATTTAAGGCAGAAGGGAATTTAGGTCCATCGTGTGCTTTCCCTGCTTCATCACTTTATATAAATAAGCATGCCAAACATGTACTTACTCAAAGGGATGCTGAGGCATCATGTGTTGGCCCAGGGTAAGAAGGCCAGTGTGCCCCTTGCGGGCTAACACTGCATCCTATAGCAGAAGCAGTGGTGAGGTTGATGTCATGGTTTACCATGTTAACATCAACTATGCCCCTACTAGAGAATGCACTTTGCAGCCACCCTGTAGGTATAGGTCGACAAAGGACTGACTGGGTGCTGAGAGTGCTTCAAAGGGGACAAAACCCTGCCCCGTTGTGCATAACAGCCACACCACCCACAACATCTGCCATCCTTCCTCTCTGCCCTCGCTGACCAAGGATGCATAGCTGGTCAGAGGGGGTCCCAACAAGAGGAAGACGTTACAGAATAATGAGGGGGAGGTAAGAGTTGATCTAGCAACAGCCAGATGAATTTGTGGAAAGCAGCTGAAGGGGACAGACTGTCAGAGGAACTGGCAGTATAAAGTCCGAATGATCAAATATTTTGTAACAAAAAAAAAAAGGAGTGTTCAGGCTATTTCTTGTTAGCCATTGCAAAAATTTGCTTGCGGTATCTTCTTCCACCGGGAGTCAGACAGACAGACTGAGTCTCCCTCCCCTTTGTCCAGATGCTATTTCACAAGTATCATGGGGCTGCAAAAGCTCATTTCCCCAGAATCCTAAGGGTTGCAAAGCTCCCCTACCCATTACAGTTTATGTAATCAAATCCCAGAAAAATAACTCCTTTTAGGGGTTCATAGGGGTTGCAAGAGAGCAGTGACATCATGGGGGGAGGACAAAGAAATCACAGAGGTCTCAACTACATGACTACCCTTCAATCAGACGATCCTATTTGTGTCACAGCACTGCAGTGCAGGGGGAAATCCCGTCTCTGTCATCAAGAACTTTGGCAGGGTCTCACCTTTTGTAGACTACCTTGGCCCTGCCCTGCAAACTAACAATACACTGTGCTCATCCCCCAGCTCTCACCGGGATTCGGGAAAAGGGTCTCCTCTGTCGGCACTGCCGCCGATTATCGCCATCCCTAACACTGCCAAGTAGGTCACTCGGAAAATGTCATCCCTTCTGCTGGAACCATCGCGGCCAATGCCACGGAGCCTGACAAAAGTTTTGAAATCAAGTTTGGAATGCCAGTAAAAAAGCAGCACAAATCTTACCTACAAGCCGCTTCATACATTACCTCGTCAACGCCTTGAAACGGCACGCCAAGCTGCTAGCTGACACGGCTCCCTTATTCTTGTTTATTTTCCCTCACCTCAGTCTTGACTTTTGCTCCTTACCTGATTTCTGTTATTGTCTTCCCTTGTCGTTTCCTCAGAGTCTAAACAGTAAATAAACACCCCAACCCCACATGCGACCCGGAAATACAAACGGACGCGCCAGGCGGCAGCAGAGAGACCAAGATCACTCGTAAAAAGAACCTCCGAAGAGGAACGCCCATTGACGCTTTGTCTTGACTTTCACTTCTGTCGCCTCTGAATTATGTGGTCAGTTTCGTCACCTTGCCTTGTTTAGCTGAGCAAAAAGTGTAGGAGGGCGGGAGTAAGAGGCAAAGCTCCGAGAGAGAATAAGAACCGAGTCTGTCGATTCAACAAAAAGAAGATAAACGAAGTTGGTTTTTGTGGGAAGGAAACTTCAGAGATCGGGACAGAAAATCCAAATGTTCAGTTGTGCAAATCATTACGACAAACCCTTACCCATACTACGATTTGAGATTGTATTTCTGATGTTTTCAAAACCTTGTTCTTCAGGTTTCTGAAACCTGCTGTTTTAGGATTTCAAAATGCAGAGAGCAAAGTTTCTCTCCCCCTGTACAGTTGCAGCAGCGATCAGCCAGTAGTGGAAGCCCGAAATTAGCTGTCAGGGCAGCAGAGACTGCATCCTTTCCCAATCCAAAATTGGCGGTTTGAACCTTTGTGGCGTATGCCTATCACGAGCTACCGTGCACGTGTAGTTTGAAACAACTGTACCCATGTTGTAAAACAGTCTCAAACTGTATTATGAAAAAATAGCATACCCGTGGTTGCGAACTCGCCAATTTTTCATTTGACCTCGTTTACATGCAGGGTTACAATCGATTACAAAGTAATCGTAAATTACTCTATATGCAGGCTCGTAATCAATTATAAGGTACTAGATTGTTGTGTAACCGATTGCGAGTCTGCATGCAAAGATGGCACCGAGCATACCTCTCAACCTCCTACCTCGTGAATCAGGGACAATGCTTAAAAAAATCAGGGACAAAGGACCAAAATCAGGGACACATCTTCAAAGTTAGTGATATCCACTCAGGAAGGTGGTAGAATAAGGGACTTGGTGTGAATGACTTTTCTAATGAAGAACAGGTCTGTGACATTATTTTGTGCTTACAACCCCTGCTGTTTGGCCACGGAAACACAATTTTTAAGAGGGACAGGGTAAAATTTTGAGTCAAAATCAGGAATGTCCCTGAAAATCAGGGACAGTTGAGAGGTATGCCACCGAGGATAGAAGTATTGATCCTGGGACAGGGGTGTCCAAATCAATTTTATTAATACTTGCCCCAGGGCAAGTGGTGGTCTAAAATTTACTTGCCCACAAAATGTTGTACTTGTCCTACCTCCAGTGCCATTTGATCGGTCCCCCACAAGCCAACAGCCCCACCACCAGACCAGACCCGGCCAGTACCACAGCTGACTCGGCCTTCTTTGTGGTTTGCTCAGACATGTCTATGCATGTCTACAGTTACATACCCTATTCACAGTGGCCAGCAGCAGTCTCAGTCAGAGTCCTGTCACAACGATAACACCTGATATACATACACACTCTCACTCATCACACTATCTAAAAGGGGCACCACACCAGTCAAGTGACCACGGACAGTGCAGTGGCTAACGTAGCATCCACTTTATCAGCCTGGCTAGGCCTAGTGAGTGAGGTTGGACGGACGGACAACACAGACTCCAGAGAGAGGAGACCCAGCAATGCCAATCCGGTGAAACAACGTACCTGATAGCTCTCCCGCTTCGAGCCCCGGGTAGTTTTATTTGTCAGTTGTAAGCCACCCAACAGCATCTGACTAGAATTAAGACTATCCTTACAATTTATTACCTTGGGCACAATGGGGAAAACGAAAAAGAATGATTTCTCTGCACTGTCTAAAAGATCTGTATCACACATGGAGGAGTGACCTGTCAGCCCTACGCCATCACGGTCCTCAGCTATAACGCCATCTGGAGAAAAAGACTCTGAGTCTACGTCCAACTTTACTAAGGCCGACGGACATTGTAGGTTGTGTATTTTACATCGGATCGACTCTAAAATTTCCTGCCTGCAAACGGACTTTAAAAAGCTCGAGTCCAGAATAGCAGTAGTGGAGACACATCTCGACACCATGCAGAATGAGCAAATGGCATGTGACAGATCCCTAGCCTTCCTACATCGGAGGGAACGAGAACTAACCTTCAGGGTGGAGGATGCAGAGGCTAGAGCCAGAAGGAATAATGTCCAAATATTCGGAATTCCTGAGGGGAGTGAGCAGGATGATATGGTGGCCTACTTGGAATCATGGCTTCAGCAGGAACTGGGACTGCCCAAGGTTTTGAATTGCTATAGAGAGAGCTCATCGGGCAGTGGCCCCAGAGCAGGCCCCCAGATCTATTGTGAGATTTCTTAAATTTCCCACAAAAGACAAAATCATTCATTTAGCCTGGGGAAGAGGGACTTAAATCTCAATGGCCAAAAGTCTATTTTAATCGAGACTCCCCCAGGTATGATGGCTAAATGGAAAAAGTACTTCAAGTGGTCAAGGCCCTACGGGAGAAGGGAATGAATGCTTTTCTCTGTTACCCAGCGAGACTTTGGTTGCAGGATGGAGAAGAGGTGTAGATCTTTGATAATCTACTGCAGGCTACCCCAGTGCTGGAGAGGCTCAGCGTTCAAGTTCCAGATACCAGTGAGGAACAAGCGGAATATGAAATTGATGATCTGCTCTGGGGAATTGCTGCCAGTGGCCAGCGCCCCCAAAGAAGAAGCCATGACTTCCTCTTATCTTTACACACAGATGTGGCCAGATGGATCCTTCCCAGACAGCCCCCTCCATGAATCCGTTAGCTGGAGAGGGTGTCTGTGTTTCGTTTCAGAGAAGCTCCAAGACTGAGAGCAGCTACTTTGTTTCTGGATCTTCCCACCCAGCCCAGTAGTGTCTTAGATTTAGGCTGGATAGATGATTCACGCTCTCAAGATGGAACTGTTGGAGCGGGGGGCGGTTTTCCTGAGGACAGCACTGTGTCCGGACTGTCATCTGGGTGCACTCTCCTAATGCTTTCCCCTCTGCCCCAGAATCGCAGCATGCCCGAGCTGATGGTGGGATGTTCACTCTTATGGGTCAGACTGTCGCAGCTTAATCAGGGCAAGCTGAGATGAGGATCTGTCAAGAGTTTCAACGAATAATGCAAGTTTTGAACTCTACTGTCCTATTTTTCCGAGTGGCTGATTTTCAACTGGGGGGGGGGTGAGGGGAGGCCTGGAGAGCGGTACACATACTTGTTTGATATTCAGGGCTGAGTGACAGATATAGAGCAATCATTGAACTTCCCCGAGTTTGTTCCCTGGGGTAGGGGACAGTTATCGCATTATGTGGATTTAAATCAGCTTCCATTCTGTACTCTGTAGTGTACTCAGTTTGAAAGTTGTTTTATTATTCAGAGTTCCAGGAGGTTATAATCCCTGTGAGGCATTTTACAAGGTCTGCCTGACTCATACTTTAATTAGATCCCTCAGTGCAGGTTAAGGTTTGTTTGCACGGAAATGTATATTTAAAGGATTCCTTTATTTCAGGGGACATACTATACAAATCCTCTTCTCATTGGATGACATGTTTTGGTTAAATTTCTGGACCTAGGGCCAGCGGCTCAGAGCTTCGGGCCTTGTTTTACCGGAAGTCGTACTACTAGAAGGGAAGGTGTACCTCGGCCAGCGGCGGCAGGCTGAGTTACCCTTTGCACAGGGAGTGCTGTACTCTTCTGACACTTTTGGAGGGCCTAGTGTCCTCAGTGACTGACCTGCGGCTGCCGAAGGTCGACAGGTAAAGCGCTAGCTTTATACCCCAGGGCGGTCATTCCATCATCTCTGCCTAAGTCCATTGTGACCGTTGTACGTGATTGTTCTTGTTACTCTGCATCTCCAGTTGAGATTGCTAATTCTCTTATAGATGTTTATTGGTAGTTTATTTCTTATGAATATTGTATTTTTTTATTGTTTTTATGTTCTCTGTGTGGGCTCTGGGACTGGACAATGGAGGGGGAAGAAGAGGAGGTGGACAGATAATTTAGTTTTCACTCCTATCAATGGGGTCACTTTATATATGCATGGTGAATGTGAAAGGTATTAATAATGTAACTAAAAGGGCTGGAATTTTGAAAGAGCTGAAAGACTTGCATCGCGACATAGCTTGCTTACAAGAAACTAAGCTCTCTGCAATAGAGCATAATGAGTTACGAAGATCATGAGTCGTTACGGTGTTCTCAGACTCACACCCCTCATCCCCTAAAGCAGGTACGGCTATATTACTGAAGAGGTGGCTATTGTTCCAGTCTCAATCAGTTTTGAAGGAGGGTAGTGGTAGATGGGTGATACTATCTGGGGAGCTGCGGGGTCAGTCCACACATGTTCTGTCAGTATGTGCCCCACTCCCCCTTCTGGCACCTTTTTTAGAGAATTATTTTCAATTATAGGGAGTTTGGAGCCTGGACGCCTCATAGTGGTCGGTGACTGGAATTGCGTAGAAAACTGTTAATTTAGATAGGAATCCACCTAGTGCGCGAGGCATTGGGGGGTGCTCCAGACTCCTGCAAACCCTAATTACATAATCAGGCCTGGTGGACCTGTGGAGGTGGCAGAACCCCACGGCCAAAAATTATACTTTTTATGCTCCAGCAGTCAATGCCTATTCTAGAGTGGACAGGATATACTCTTGGCAATCAGAGGCGCATGTGTTTGGAGAAGTTCGGATACATCCGGTCTCTTTCTCAGACCATGCAGTGGTCCAGGTGGTGGCAGCTTGGGAACCAAGAGCCCCAAGGGGTTCCTAGTGTTTGGACACAGGTATTTTAACAGATAAGACCCTGGTGGCAAAAGTGAAAGAGGATATCAAGTGGTACCTCGAAGAGAATAAGGTAGCTGACACCCAGGTGAAATATATCTGGGATGGCCTCCAGGCAGTGTTACGCGGCAAATTTATTAGCTATACTGCTCACCAGAATAAGGCCCATAAACCAAGTTATCCCAAGCCCTGGCCACCATTGCCTCATTGGAAATGGAGTATAAACTCACCTGAGACCCCACCACATACCAAAACTTGCAAGCAGCCAGGGAGGCATACAACCATTTGATGGTACATCGTACTCTCAACTCCCTACATTTCACTAATCAAAGATATTATGAGGGAGGGGAAAGGGCCGGTGAGCTGTTAGCCCTGCGCTTTAGAAAGCAGGAATTGGACAGGTATATCTCCAAAATCAGAAGCATGAAGGGCTCTGGGGAGACATTGGTTAAACTCTCGGCCATAGCAGGGGCATTCGCAGACTTCTGTTCCCATCTCTATGAACAAGAGAGGCATTCTGAAAATAGCCAGAATATAGACTACTTTCTGGAAATGGTGGAACTTCCGGTGGAGCAAGTCACCTGCCTCGAACGCCCTTTTTCTGAGGTGAAGTTGAATTCAGTGATTGCATCCCTGAGCTCTGGGAAGGCACCCGGGCCCAATGGTTTCATTTTTGAATTTTACAAAGCATTTAGGAAAGAGGTAATCCCAATCCTGTTAGCAGTTTGCAATGAGGCTCATGTACAGGTTGCAGCTCCTGAGGCGTGGGGAGAGGCTATTTCAGTATTGCCAAAACCAGGAAAGGATCCGGTGGAGCGTGCCAGTTACCGACCAATCTCTTTATTAAATGTTGATGCAAAAATTTTTGCGAAGTTAGTTGGAGAAAGGCTAAAGTGGATTGTTCCAGACTTGGTGCACTCAGACCGAACCGGATTTGTCCCCAGATGCCACATACAAGATAACATCTGGCTTTTACTTAATGTAATGTCCTCAGGCTCCTCTTTCTCTCTCCTCCCCGGGACTTAGGGCCGTGATTTCATTAGATGCTGAAAAGGCATTCGATCGTCTGGATTGGATGTTCTTAAATAAAACATTGGCGAAATTCGGATTTGGGAGTAAGTTCCGGGCCTGGATCTCCAACCTGTATAATAATCCAGGGGCTAGGGTCAGAGTGAATGGGGTGTTGTCAGATAGGTTCAGCATAGAAAAAGGAACTAGACAGGGTTGTTCACTCTCCACCTTGCTGTATGCCTTAAGCATGTAACCCTTTGCGGCCAGGATAAGACAATCTGAAACTTATAAAGGAATTGGGGTGGAGGGGATGGAGGTTCGTATATCTCTCTATGCCGACAATACACTATTGTATTTGGATGACCCAGTGAACTCAGTCCCACAGGTGTTATCTCTTATACAGGAATTTGGGTCCATTTCGGGTTTCCGGGTAAATAGACCGAGATGCTTCCTGTCACCAGGCCGGGGCAGAGTGGCCTTCCCCCAGTAGGCTCTTTCCATTGGGCCAGGGAGGGTTTCCATTACCTAGGAGTCTGGATACCAAATAAGTTAGATAAATTATATAGCTCCAACTACCTTAAACTGCTCCAGAATATACAAGGGAACTATAACAGATGAACAGAACTCCCTCTGTCATTGTCGGGACGTATAGAAACGGTGAGGATGAATGTCCTGCCCCGGCTGCTTTTTTTAATTCTCGGTCCTACCATTGAAACCCCCTGTCAGGTTTTGGAAAAGTCTGAAATCAGCCACCTCTAAATTTATATGGAACCACAAACCATCTAGGGTTAAATGGTAAATCTTACAGAGGGCTAAGCGGGTCAGGGGATTAGGACTTCCCAACTTTACTAATTATTACTGGGCTGCTCAGCTCCAGGTGCTGAGTTTGTTGTGGCCTGGAGCGAATAGACCTCTATGGACAGAGTTTGAGAAGCCCAATATACTGGGGGTCCAATTGGGTGACATAATTTTTGTAGACCAAGTGGGTCTCTTGAAATTTTGGGTGACTAACCCCTGGGTGACGGTGCTGAAGCAGGTGTGGACCTGGGTTGCCCAAAACATGGGATTCCCTCTGAGGTTGACATCTCGGACTTCTATTAGAGCTTGTGTGTACTTTCTCCCAGTTCAAATAGATCTGGGATTTTGCAGGTGGGAACGGGCAGGCCTTAGATGTATAGGCCAGCTGTACAGCTCACAACACTTTAAAAACTTCCAACAGTTAGCTAGGGAGTTTTGGCTTCCACCTTAAAATCATTTTAGATTTCTGCAAATAAGGCATTTTCTTGAGAGCAAGAACCTGAATATTGCAGAGTTACATGTCCCTGATCCCTTGGTGGAATTCCTCCCAATAATCTCTGGAAGGGACACGAGAGGCCTGATTTCTCGAATAGTCACATTCTTTACCTCAAAAGAACTGGTTCTCCTGGGTAGACTAGAAACTACATGGGCAGGGGAGTTGGGGTGCCAGCTGGGAGCAGAGGACTGGCAGCAGATCTGGGCTAGAATGCTGTCCACCTCATCCTCCCCCTCGTGGCGGGAGTTCCGATGGAAAGTTAATATGAGATTCTTCCGTACACCAGTTATTACTAAGCACTTTGGCTTATTTACTTCAGATTTATGCTGGAGAGGATGTGGGGAGAAGGGCACCCACGCTCATATCTTTTGAGGCTGTCCACAAATATAGGGATTCTGGGCTCAGATCGTCGAGAGTTGGAGAAAATATTCCAGGTGCAATTCCCGAAAGATCCCCAGTTTTGGGTGTCGGGCCTTCCCCCACCGCAAATTTCCACTGAGGCCCAGAAATATTTATTTTTTATTTTGTTAGCTGCAGCTCAAGAATGTATTGTACTAAAAACTGGTTAGACAAAATTCCTCCAACCCAGGGTCTATGGTGTTCTATTTGTATTCAAATCCAAGAGATGGAGAAAGTGACTGCTCAAATAAGATTGCAAAAGGATAAATTTAAAGGGAGATGGTTACCCTTTTTCCATTATCAAGCAGAGAAAGAAAATAACACTGTGCTGGAAATAATGGCTCAATACACCTAATAGGGTGGGCAACCCATACACCCCCCGCAGACTTAATGACCCAAGGATTATTATATTTCCTGACCCCCTCATTCACTTACTTTATTTATCTATTTACCTAATGGTTAATTAATTCACTGATCTGGTACATACTCCTCCCCCCGCCAGTTCAGATTTCTGATGGATGTAATCCCAGCTATACTCAATGAGCCATTCCCAGCCCAGAGTTTTAGGTTTTTCTTTTCTTTTTGGTCTGGCTATGTCCTGTGTCTTAATTCTTGGTTAAAGTTAGTCTTTGGTCTTGTAACCTGTAATGTCTATATTAGAGTATATTGGAAAATCAATAGAATTATTATTTCCAAAAAAAAAAAACTCCCACACAGGCTGAACCAGCAGCACTATAGTCTTGCAGACCAGGTTCGCGACCGTCCGCGACACACACAATCCAGCTAAAACTGGTACTATCTCTGAGTCTGGCTAGTGTGGCACACAGACACAAAAAAAATTTAAATGGAGTAGTGAACAGGCCGGGGCGCGCGCAGTGGAGAAAACAGAGCAGTGAAGGGGAACAGATGTCAGCAATCAGTTCATTCACTTAGTCGGTCAACAACAAAATCCAGTCTATCCATCCCCCTGACTACTTCGTCTAAATTCTCTAGCCAACAGTGTGTGTGAGAGACTGGAGTGAGCCATTTTTATATCCACCTCTGTCTGTCCTCGAGACTCCTCTATTCCACACTTCTTCTTCAGTCTTGGACTTCACCAGTGAGCAAGCCAAAGATATTTGCTCTACTTGCTGCTGCAGCCTTGATTTTTCGCCTTCTCATGCAGCTTTTAATCGAACAAATTAAGAGACCGACCAGGTCTTCAACAGTCATCCAGACGCGGACCTCCCATGGAATGGGCATGTCTCTCCATGACCATCCTCCAATAATGGCACACCACTGGCTGGTCCTTCCCGCGTCATGGCAAAGTTCTCTAGTCCAAGCCGAGATTGTGGCCAATGAATACACGCCACCATTGTTGCTAGCCCGCAGACACCAATCGGAGGGCCAAAACGGCATTACAGGCTCTCTTTGGCGAATCAGCAGCTCGCGGATGGGGGCCTTTGACTGCTGAATCAGGCAAATCAGTAGCTTCTAGATGGGGGGATGCCTTTAAGGGGCGGGAATGATCTGTGTGGAGGAGGGGGGACAATGCAGGAGAAAAAAAAAACAAAAATCACTTGTCCTTGGGCTGAAGTCGTGAGATCAAAGGATCTGCCTGACTGTGATTTTAAGACAGCTTCAGACGTCGGGCAGTGCAATTTGCACACCCCTGTCAGGGAACTGATCGAAGTGCACCGATTTCAGGGACTTAAGTTTTCAGATTGCATGTAGATGCGAGCAGAGCTGGAACTGATCCAGCGTGCAGGCTCAGTATACTTGTACCCTGTTTACATGTGGGGTAAAATCAATTGCATGATAATTGATTGCTTTATAATCGAATATTACCATACATGTAAACCTGTTCTTTTCTGGGTGCGTCGATTTATACCCTTCTGATAAACGTGAACGGAGTTGGTAATCAATTACCTAGAATCGAAGACTATCAACTCATGTAAACATAGTAAATGGTACTTTCGATGCAGTTGGAATCAATCCATGTGCATCAATTACCTGGACATTGGTTTCAAAAATAATGTAGATATGATAGGAGCTGGAGCCGATCCAGTGCACATGCTCAGTAAACTTGTACCCTGTTTATGTGCAAGGTAAAATCGATTACATGGTAATCAGTTACCTTATAATCGTATATTACCCTACATGTAAATCCGTTCTCTTCTGGGTGCATCGATTGCTGCCCTTCTTGTAAAGGTGAACAAAGCTGGTAATCGATTACCTGGAATCGAAGGCTAGGTAGTCAATCACCATCTCGTAAATGTAGTAAATGCCTAGTTAGTTTGGTGACATCAGGAAGCATTTACCCTGTTTATATGCAGGGTTAGATATCGGTTACCTTGTAATTGATTCTAACCTTGCATGTAAACGGTGCTTTCGATGCAGTTAAGATTGATCCAAGTGCACTAAGACTTTAGTTCTCAAACTTCATGTTGATGCAATCAAAGCTGAAACCGACCCAGCACGCATGCTCAGTAAACTTGTACCCCATTTACATGTGTGGTAAAATCGATTACGTGGTAATCAATTACCTTGTCATTGAATATTAACCTACATGTAAACCCGTTCTCTTCTGGGTGCAGTGATTAATGCCGTTCTTGTAAACGCAAACAGAGTTGGTAATCGATTACCCAGAATCGAAGACTAGGTAATTGATTGTTGATAACCAACACATGTAAACATAGTAACTGTCATGCAGAGACCTCGGGGTTGAGAATCTACTCCTTCTCAACCAAGGGGTGGGGTTAAATATTGTACATTTAGTGAGGGTTTTGTTGTTTTCAAAACCCTGTTCATGTTTCGGAATGTAGAACCTGCTGTTTTTAACATTTTGGAACACAAAGAGCCAGGTTTCTTCCTAGACCATTTACAGCTGCGATCTCCAGTAGTGCTGTGGAAGTGCAAGATAAGCTGTCATGGCAGCAGGCAGTATCACGCACTGATTCAGAATTGGCAATTTGAACCCTTTGAACGCATTCCCATCTCAATCTAGAGGTTGCAGTGTTCAACATTTTAAAAAAGGGGCACTAATCATATCAAAAATGGAATGGTACACTCCCAGATTCCTGCTGCTTGATAATGAGAAGAAATATTTTTATTTTTAATCAAGCGCCCCCGCACTCAAAAAAAAAGAAAATGACATTAGGCTTTTAAGCACTGTCTTGCTGAAGGGTATCTGACGGCACAGTGATGGAATACCAGAAGACCATCACAAGCGGCATTTCGGCCGGTTAGCATGGTCTCCATGCATTCCGACACTGTTGCCGCCAGGTGTTTGCCCCTCCCTGAACTAACTCCGACTGGGTTAGTAATCATAATCTCGAGGACAGAGCCCCTGCATGGGCATTGGGGCAAAGCCCCCCACAGAAAACACTTGTTCCCCCAGCGATGGCACAACTCCACTTAACGGTGTTGTGCTGTTGCTGTGCCGACAGTCGACAAATTTCTTGTCGCCGGGGCATAGTGGAACCCTTGCTGAGGTAGGGGAACAACAGTCTTTCACTTTACCACTCAGGCAACTAGATTTTTGAAAAATGATCTTAAATTGTATTTAAAAAAAATAACATAACCCCCTTTCTTGAGAACAAGCAGATTCTCAATGCTTCTTTAGTTCGGTGACATCAAGAAGGCACTCGCGGTTTGCTCTTATGCCCCTAATATCACCAAACTAACTTGGCATTGATAATCTGCTCATTCTCAATGAAGAATTAGTTATAAACAGTAACAAGGAATAGCGGGAGTTATATTAATGTCCTGTTAACCACCCCCGGGGTGCAATGTGGCATGAGGCGCAGCCAAGTGCTATATTGCTACCCGGGGATGATTAACTGGACATTAGCATAACACCCCAGAGTTCCTTATTGCTATTATTATATTTGGGTTCAGATTTCTTACAAGTTTGCAATGTTGTGTTGTATTTACTGCATGTATTCTTAGATACTGTCATAAAATAGTCCCTCCACCAAAAGTTAACTTTGCTTATTCATGGACTGGCAGAGTTAATACATCTACCCGCCTACCCTGAAACCAGCCCCACCAGTCATGAGCTGCACAGGACCTATTAATTGCACTCCACCCCCGCCTGACCATGACCTATTTGTCAGTCTGTCAGCACCACTTGCTTTTATTAATGCTGCTCATTCTCGTAGCTTCACAAACTCCTACCTGCCAACCCTAACAAGAAGGCTGTGATGCTTGCCAAGCTGCACTGTGGCTGTTAAGATAACTCCCAACAGTCCACCAGACTGCATTCCGCCGTGCTCTCAAACCAGCATTACCGGCTTAGGTTTTGAAGTGTTCCCAGACATAACTTGAATCAGCCTGTCCCTTTAAGGCTGACTGAGGATGTCGCAATGTGCCCATTTAAACCCATTTCCCACCAAGATGCTCGCTCTATGTTTGTGAGCCGCACCGCAGCTTTTAAGTGACACCCCTCCGGATCATACCACGCATGCCCCTCTGTTCTAAACCACCCAGACGCTCGCTCCCTGTCGGTACCACTGTGGCTTTTACATGATCCCACCTGCCCAATTGTTTCCACACACACCAGCCTGCTCTAAAGACCAGCACTACTGATTCTGTTTTTAAAATGCCCAACCTGGGTGACTTACCCTGGGTTAGCCATGAGAAGGGAGAGCGCCAGATATGTGTCGGCATCCCGAGGCTGGCAGAAATACAGCACAGGGACTGAAACAGCAGCACTTGGTGGGGGGGAGTGAGGCAGCAAGCTTTGGCAGGCAGATTTGTCAGATTAGGATACACAGTAGCAGATGCCCTCACAGAAGAACTGAAGGCGGGCTTATATCAAGACCATGACCAAGCAATAATACAAACGAATGCACTCTCCTTGGACATAAAGAAATGACACAAATAAATGAAAGTTAAGCCATTTGGTATGTCACGTTAGACATAAACTCAACAGGGGAAAAATTAATTTGTTAACAAGTAATGGCATCTGTAAGTTATAGACATAGAATGCTGGAAGGTAAGTTGGATCTTAATTTTTTTTTAATCAGTGCTCCTGTGATCAGGCCACGCAGGTGTGTTAATAAGCAGATTAACATAAGTCTTTCAGAATGCTGACAGCCAATAAGATTGCAGCATTACTGAGTCTTTCTAATGATAGTGTATAGTGAGGATTTGTTCTGTATGAAGCAGAAACCTTGTACAACAGTTCAGAGGTCGTGGAATGCAGTTGTACCCTTCTGTGGTACAACAAGGTTCCAGCTGATTGGAAATCCTCAAGGCTGCTAGCTGTGCTGCACCCACAGCAGTCAGTTCAGGTTCTGAACTGAAACCTACTTCCTGCTGCAGGACCGCTGTGAAAATACTTTCGTTATTTTTTTGTTTGTTTTTTAACTAAAAACAAAACTATACACTATAAAAAATACTGTTTGGGCAACCACGTGCCCAGGCAGCCTGTGCTGCCACAGAGGGGTTCCAATTACATCTTTGCTTCTTCTACAGCTTTGCTTTCGAGGTCCATATGCTGTTATCTTAACCTCTCAATGGAAACACAGGCTTGTTGTGTATGGTCACCCATACATTACTCCTTATGTATTTCTGTGGTGCAGATTGAAGGAGGCAATATGTGGTGTTGGGTGGGACTTGGTCAATTTTGTGCTGGTTCCTGCGGTTCCGGATTTTACTACACAACCTCAGAGGCTACACTAAGTGCTGCTGCACCCTTCTTTAGTCTCAACTAATAGTAGCAAAGAAACATTACACGCCATCACAATAGCCCAAAGGGCACTAGCATAACTAAAACTACCAGACCCATGATAAGTCCTTACCATAAAGTCCATAATGCACCTGACTCCCATGGTGCATCTGTCCCCTCGCAGTGTCCCAGATGGAGCCTCTGACAGAGGGGCCCTACCATCACTGCCGACTGCTTGGCGGCTTTAATTGACTGCATGATCGACTGGTGGATCCAACAGCGGGATATAGCAGCCAGCACATCATCATCCATAATGTTGGTGGGAGTGAATCCAGGCTGCCACGAGGTGAGTGACGTATACAATGTAGAGGGGATGAATGGTCAAGTGACTCCCTGATTTAATCAGAACTGGATCTGGATGAGTCCTCTGAGTGGGAACCACTGCACTTGAAAAGCAGATTTCCCCTCAGCTGTATCTTTAATGCAGAAGCGCAGTAAGGCCTCCCAGCGCATGGGGAGGCCCGGGGAGAAGGGCTGCAGGTAGCAGAGGAGCATAGGCAATGACTCTGGTGCTTAAAGAGCTAGCGGAGCCAGAACAGGCAGGCAGGAAAATAATACAAATCTTAAGTAGTAGTTGTAACTTTTTATTTTTGAAGATTTTTTTTTTCCCTTTTGGTTATTAGAAAGTATTCTATGTGATAATATTGTGCTGGATATGTGGAACAGCTCTTAGCCTGGCGGCTGACATATCTAACTCTACTACACCACATTACATCATCAGCATTATGATGTCACTGACAGTGACATCACAAATGCATGATCTGGCAGTCACTCACTTGCTGTTCCTAAGTAGCGGTGATGTCACAGTGAGGTCACAATGCTGATGATGTAGTGTGGGGCAGTAGAGTAAGATATGCCAGCTGCCAGGCTAAGAGCTATTCCACACATCACATCTACTGACATCAGGTAAACAATCTTCTAATTAAACAA
This sequence comes from Neoceratodus forsteri, assembly GCA_016271365.2. Lineage (NCBI taxonomy): Eukaryota > Metazoa > Chordata > Ceratodontiformes > Ceratodontidae > Neoceratodus > Neoceratodus forsteri. The sequence goes on along the minus strand of CM028132.1, from coordinate 367,234,047 downwards.
AGGGAAAAGAAAAAAGTACCTCAGATATAAAAGGTAATGGTTGGCTGCTTTTAAAATCTAATATTAGTTTTAGGCAGTACACTAGCTCTTCAAACTATTATTATCCACTGACATCATTGTACCCTGTTTACTGTGTAAGCACCTTTGTATGACTGTCTTCTTATGATTCACCTCTTGCCATTAGCCTTCCTTATAGCACTATAGCCCTAATTCTTGTATTTATGCCTTCAAATTGCTGCCTGTATACTCTTTCCTGGCTTCACTGTACCCTGTGTTTGTAAAATATGCCTATGTATGCCTCTGCCTGTGTATGTATCATGTTTTATGTTATACACCATGCCTCTGTATGCCTTTGCCTTTGAATGTTTCATACATTGTTTTTAGCTCAACATACCTATGTATACCTTTGGCTATGGATGTTTCATATATTGTCATAAGTCTTCCTTATTGTACTACTGCCTCAGTCCTTGGATTTATGCCTTCATATAGCTGCCTGTATACCCTTTCTTTGTAACACTGTTTTTGCATATTTTTCTTTTGTAACCTCCCGGGTCGCACCTGAAAATAGGTATTATCTGTCTAGTGTGCTTACCTGGCCAACAGAAGCTAAATAAATAAATAAAGCAAGCAAGGAGAAAAGGAGCAAAAAGAGGCATGTGCAAGCCGTGGACTTGGATGGCAGCTTAATTCCATTGCTTTATGGCACCCAGCAGATTTTTGTTCAAAAATCCATTCATTCAGCAGCGATTTTAGTGAGCGAAGGCTCATTTGACGGATAAAAATCCCCTTTAACGAATACACGACCCCCAGAATGAAAAACCCTACAGAAAAGCAGTTTCACCTAAAGTTTGCTGACTGATTCAGTGGGCAGGAAATGGTGGATGGTGTGGTGGCCCTTTCTCTATCGACAGATGCGCAAGAAATCAAAGGCTTACTCCAGCAAGTCCTTAGGGAGATTATGTCATTCAAATCTTCCCTGGCTGTCTTAGAAGAAAAAGTCCTGGAGCTGCAACAAAAATCTTGGGACACAGAGACATACTTGTCATACACTTATGACAAGGACACCCGCCATGAAGTGTGAATTCAAGAGCTGGAGTGGCTGGTCGCACTGCTTTGGGAAAGGGCAAAGGATGCCGGAAAAAGGAGCCTCCACAATAATCTTCATTTTGTCGGCTTCCCTGACAGGGCAGAAAATCAGAATGCGGCAGGCTTCATTGAGGGAAAGCTACACGAGCTGTTGTGCCACTCCTAGAAGTCCGCCCTGGAAATCGAGCAAGCACATAGAACCCTCAGTCTGGCTTCGTTGGGGAACACCCAAGACTGATTTTAGTTAAGTTCCTGCAAAATCCAAACAAAGAGTGGATAGTCGCCTTGGCCCAGGACAGAGGACCTTTAATCTGGCAAGAACATCAGATCCATGTGTTCGCCAACTATTCTATAGAGCTGGCACAATGGAGAAAGGAGTATGCCCCTGTGAAGAAAACTCTGCAGACCCTGGGCATAACCTATAAGATGCAGTCTCCCTAGTGAGAATCAGTCTCACACACCTTTCACTTGCCAGAAGAGGCCACTCAGTATGTGAACAGGCACTGTCCCGACACCCCCCCTCCACCCAGCAGGTAGTACAAGAGGACCAAGGCGGCAGGGTTTTGACCACAGACCAGAGTGGAAAATACACAACCCCTGGACCCCCAGCCCAAATCCTGATGGCATAGAATGGCAAACCAGTAAAGCAAAGAGGGCGAGCCACAGAGGAAGAGATAGGCAAAAAGCCGGGGGGTCAGGCAATGGCCACAGGACACCAGGAACACTGCTGACTTTGGCCATTAAACGGCTAGCACAGACTCTGATGGAGAGCCCACACCAAAGAGAGTAGGCACACAGCGGCACGGGGTCATAATGTCGCAAGACATTATGCCGCATGGCAAAACTGCGCTGCCAGTACAGCACGATTTATGCCATGAGGCATGTCTTTTTTTTTCTGTGGGGGGCTGTGCCCCCCACACACCCCATTATGGGGCCCCCCCCACTAAAGATTCTCAACTCCTGGGGGTGGGGGTCCAACTCAGGGAGTGCACAGGTTGGAAAAAAAAGTTTCTGGGACCAGGAATCAAACCTGGTCCCAGATGCAGCGCCTGGGTTCCTACTGCTGTGGCTCAGTCCTGTAAGCCACGGCAGCTGCTCATCAGAACCTGCTCCCAGCAAAGGTCTTATCCTCTGCATCGGAAAGCACTACTGGTACAATACCGCGTACAACAGTATCACAGCGGTATTACTCCAATATGATAACACCTACTACGCTGTACCAGGTTAGCCATAATGTCGTATGCTATTAAGTGTGCAACATTATGACCTGGTAGGGGCACACAGCTCTCTTCTACTACAGTAGTAACCACAGACATTGCCAGCTATGTCCTGAAATTTCTGTGATATTTCTAGAGAAATCTCCTGCTTTTTGCATCACCACAGTAGGGGCAGCAGAGAGAAACTCTTTAGAAATTTCATGAAATAGCTTGCAATGCCTGTGGCTACTACTGTAAGATGCCGCTCCCTGTATTCCTGAATAAACCGGCGAGTGAGGCACAGCAAATCAGGCAATCGGACAAGAACAGATCATGGACAACAAGGTCGCGGGTGATGTGGCAGCTGGCATTGATACTGGTCCTGACTGGACCACTGACACTTTCCATACAGGTTGGGACTCTCCAGCACTGCAGCACTCTGGTAGCTGTGGCTGCTATTAACTACTAATACTTAGGAACATTTCACTGGCTTGCACAATGTTAGTAACATAGACAGTGGTGACAGAAAAAGACCAGGGTCCATCAAGTCTACCCATTTGACCCTGTATTTCTCCACAACCTAGTGTTGATATGGGGTTCTAACCCTCCCCACTAGTTGTTCTATTCCTTTCCCCGGTTTCTTCTCTACAAGTGAGCACTTTTCCTTTTGTTCTGTCCCAAGTCTGTTTGAAGCCCCTCACCGTTTTATTACCACCACCTTGGCCGGCAGACTGTTCCATGGTTCCACCACCCTCTCAGTAAAATAATACTTTCTTATATTCCTACTAAACTTCCCCCCATCAGCTTCCAGTCATGCCCATGTTGTCAAACTGGTGTTCTTGCTAAATAATTCCTTGCAGTTTACTTTGTTCATTCCTTTCAAGAATTTGAAGGTTTCAGTCATATTCCCCCTTCTTTCTTCTGGTTTCCAGCAAGTACATGTTCAGTGCCTTGAGGCATTCCTTGTAAGACTTCCCCTGCTGTCCCTGTATCATCTTTGTCATCCTACGTTGTACCACGTCTAGTCTGTCCTTGTCCTTTCAAAGGCGAGGGCTCCAGAACTGGGCAGAGTACTCCAGGTGTGGTCTCACCAAGGGTCTGTACAGGGGTAGTATATCTTCTTTCTTTCTGCTGTCAGTACCCCTTCCGATACACACCAGTATCTTGTTTGACTTACTGCAAGCCTTATTGAATTGGCTAGCCTGTTTAAGGGTGTCGCTGATGATGATGACTCCTAGGTCCAGTTCTTCAGCTGTGGTACTGAGTTTAACTCCTCACATCCAGTATTCTGTCGTTGGGTTCTTTTTTCGTAAGTGCATCATATTGCATTTTTTGGCTTTGAATTTCAGCTGGCAAACATTTGACCACCTCTGTAGCCTTTGCAGGGTACCCTGTAAATTCTTGAATTCCCTCAGCGCTATCCACCCTTCCGCAGAGTTTAGTGTCGTCTGCAAAGAGGCTTATCTTACTCCAGATCCCTTCTCTGATGTCACTGATGAACATGTTAAAAACGACTGGGATTAGGACCAACCCTTGTGGTACTCCTCTCGTGATCTCTCTCGCTCTCTCTCTCTCTTTTTCCCCTCTGACTTAACTCCATTTACCACAACCCGCTGCTGCCACCCCTTGGGCCTGTTTCCCACCCATCTAACTATATCCCTAGCCACCCACAGGTCCTCCAACTTCCTCAGCAGGCATCTGTGAGGCACAGAGTTGAAAGCTTTGCTGTAGTCAAAGTAAAATAGATCCACAGCATGGTCTCTATCTAGTTCTTTTTTCACCCAGTCAAAGAAAACTATTAGGTTAGTCTGACAGAAGCTCCCAGATACAAAGTTGTGCTGTCTACTATCCTGGAGACCATTACCCTCCAGATACTGTACTAGGTCTGTTTTGAGTAATGACGCCATCCACTTTCCCACGATAGAGGTAAGAGTGACAGGTTTGTAGTTTCCTGCTTGTTTCCTGTCCCCCCACCGTGGAGCAGTACTAAGTCTGCCACCCTCCAATCCCATGGGACAACACGTCTGAAGTGAGCTATTAAAGAAGCCTGCCAGAGGTTTATCCACCAATTCCCTGGGCACCCTTGGGTATATCCCTTCTGGACCCTATCCCTAGTAAAGTACAGTTGCATAGGAACTTACTGTAACAGTAGATCTTCAAGAGTGTCTCTTGCAGCAGGCCATAACAACTAGGATATCAGCCACAGGCATCGCATCCTCCGGATGACTTCTCAGCAGTCAACCCAGGGACCTCCTTTTCCTGTTACCTGGTGTGCTCTTGCACATATATAAAGGGGAGGTCCCTGATACTCCTCAGTTCTTTTCCATCTTAGCGACCGGTATGTGAAGTGACTCATAGGTCTCTGACAAGAACTGAGGAGAAGAACAAAAAGGCAGCAGCTCGAGGCTTCCACGAGAGGCTGGAGCAAGGTACCCTTCTGAAGCAGGAGCAAGGGGGAAGGTGGGCGGGGCGGGATGCTCTGTGGGGAACACTCATAGAGGCCCAAATGGAGAAACGTGTCCATTTCATAGAGTAGGATGACCTAGTAGAGGGCTTCCGAGCAGCCCTTAGGATCTCTGCTACCCCTGTGGACACCTGATAGCAAGAGAAGACTACGTCCTCAGGAGCCAGGTGTGCAGGTGCAGGGATTGAAGGTCTGGGTGCAGCAGGGAGCCATTCTCCTGTGATAGGAGGGCTGGACAAAGAGGAAGAGGATCCCGATCTGAGACTTGCAATAGCAAGTGGAACCAGAGCTGCCTCGGCCAGTAGGGGGTTATGAGAATGATAGACGCCCCATCCTTGACCAGTTTTAGCAGTACCCTCTGTAGGAGAGGAAAGGGTGGGAAAGCATAAAGAAATTTTCCTGTCCAGGAATGAGATAAGGTGTCCAGCCGAAAAGTTCCAGAACTGCACTCTAGAGAGCAATAGAGGGGCAGTTTTGCAATTTGCTGAGAGGCAAAGAGATCAAACTCGGGTGACCCCACTGCAGGAAAACGACTTCTAAGATGGAGTGGAATTCCCATTTGTGGGCCCGATCAGTGGTTCTGCTCAGGGTGTCCGCTAGGGTATGTGATACCCCTAGAATGTGGACTGCCAAAAGGTAAATGCCCTTCTGGATTGCCCAATATGACACCCTCATAGATTCTCGGCAGAGAGGGTATGAATGGGTACCGCCTTGTTTCTTCTGGTAGTGAACTACCGCTGAACTGTCTGATTGCACTTGAAGGCAACCCTGAGGGAGTAAGGTCTCGAATGCCTGTAAGGCGTGCAAGACAGCCCTCATTTCCAAGACGATGTGAAAACAAGCTTCCAGCTTCGTCCAAGAGCCCTGCGACTGAACCCTTTGAAGATGGGCACCCCAGCCCATCAAGGAGGTGTCCGTCATTAGAATGCAGTCCGGGACCGGGGGATGGATTGATATGCCCTTTAGTAGATTAGCCATGGTCTTCCACCATTGTAAGGTGTGAAGCGCCGGGGGAAGACAGAAGGACTGAGGCATCAAAGTCATCCCACTTCTGATCGCATTGGACCCTGAGGGTCCACTGAAGAACCCTCATGTTGAGTCTGGCATGAGGGACAATGGGGATGGTAGCTGCCCAATGTCCCAGGAGCCAAAGGTAGTCCTTTACTGAGACATACCAACAAGTCTCAAGCTGCATGATGAGGACCAGAATGGCGTCCGCCCAAGACTTGGGAAGAAATGCCGTGCCTTGAGAGGTGTCTAGCACTGCTCCTATATACTGGACAGTCTGGGATGGGTTCATCATAGACGTTGGGTAGTTGACCGTGATGCCCACCATGGAGAACATCTCTGGGGTGCGGGTCATGGTGTATTCCAGCATGGGGCATGTGGACGCCTTGTGGAGCCAGTCGTCCAGGTATGGAAAGATGTACAGACCTTCCTGGAGAAGAGCCCCTGCCACCGCCACCAGGCATTTCATAAATACCCTGAGGGCCGAAGGGAGGACCGAAACTGAAAGTGACGGCCCTGAAACTGGAATCATAAGAACCGCCTGTGGGCGGGGTGCATCAGCATATGAAGGCACGCGTCCTTCATGTCCAGGAAACAGAGCCAGTCCCCAGTATCCAGCAGGGTGGGAAAGTCACTATCCTGAACTTCTGATACTGTATGTAGAGGTTGAGACCTCTGAAATCTAGAATGGGATATAAATTCCTGTCCATTTGGGAACCAGAAAAAAACAGAAGTAATATCCCGAGCCTCTTTGATTGGCGGGAAGTGGTTCTGTGGCATGTTTCTGTAACAGAGCATCTGTTTCCACCTGCCGTACCAGAGCATGGTCCGGAGGGTAATGTGAGACCTGGGGAAGCAAGGGAGGAGGTGGATTGGTCAAGTCCAACGTATGACCGTACTGGATCAATTGAAGGAGCCAGAGGTCTGACGTGATCCTTTGCCAACCTCCAAGGTGCAGGGAGAACCTGCCCCCGACAGCCGAGGAGGGGGTCTCCTCCTCCACGGGCAGAGATAGGCCTCCAGGCCAAAGGTTGTCCCCGCTGAGGGGAAACAGGGACATACTGGGATGTTTTCGGGGCATTTCATGGGCCTGGCAGGGATAACTGAGCCTTACATTTGTTAGCAAGCTGTCTCTGAATAGTAGGTCTGCCTCTGAAGGAGTGGCCGGAAAGGATCCCCTGTATGCAGGCTTCGCCTAAGGATGATACATGGTATGAACAAACTGAAGGGTACGACCCGAGTCTTGCAGGTCTTTTAGAATGTCTTGGGCCTGCAGCCCAAAAGGTTTGTCCCCTTTAAAGGGAACATTAAGGATGGACTGTTGTACATCCTGCAAGAATCCTGAAACCCTCAGCTGTGCATGGCGTCTGAGGCAAACACCCGCAGAGGAGGCTGTAGCCGAAGAATCGACAGCATCATAGGTAGCCCTGAGCAGGTGTCAGCAGATGGCCGCAGCAGTGGAAAGCTTTGCATTGAGACCCTCCTGAGACTGGCTTGGTGGAAGGGACTGGACCGATTATTGAGTAGCCTTAAGGATCTCCTTCTGATATTTGAGGAGGTGGCCCACATAATTCAGAATGCAAAGGGACATAGTAGCTGAAGCGTAGACTCTTTTACGCGTGATATCCAATTTCTTGGATTCTTTATCTGAGTATTGAGCACTCATATGTTGCTGTCTAGTGGATCTATCGTGAGCCACATTTTTAACCACAGAATCCACCTGTGGAGGCATAGAAAGATAAGGGTGGTCCACGGGGTTCCTATAAAGTCTGTCTGCCTTGTGGGGATTGGAGGAAATCTGGAACGGATGTTGCCAGGTGGCCAATATGACCTTCTCAAAAGCATTCACAGGGAGAGGGACGACTAGTGTGAGGATTTCTAGAATACCAAGGTACTGGGCCAGTTTTTATCTGGAGGCATCCTGTTCTGTAGTTTGGAATCCAAAAGTTTTTTTTGGGTGTACCATAATATCCGAAAAGGAAGGGTCATCTGGAGGAGAACAGGGGAGTTCCTGCAGAGCGTCCCCTTAAAGGGAAGACTCCTCTGAGGAGGAAACTTGAGATACATAATCCTGATCCATCTCTTCCAAGTCTGTTGTATCCCATTCTTGTAAGAATGGGGCGGCCAAATCGTCCTCCCTGGGACGAAGCCCCTGAGAGGCTGGAGAGGAACTTTCCATCTTGGAGGCAGAGGAAGGCCTGGAGGGGCAGAGGCAGGGACCACAGTCTTCCCGGAGGGGTGAGGGGAGGACTTGGTAAGGCCCATAATGGACTGCACAAGAAACTGGATGTCCACCATGGCCAAGTGACCCCCAGAAGAAGAAGGGATCATGGACTGGATGTGCACCACCAATGGAATGGCAGAGGGCAAGGGACCCAGCCAGCCCATCAGTGTGGAGGGATGCACATAAGACCCCAACACTGTTGTAGAAGGAGGAGCCATCATAGGGCTCCTGTCCAAGGAAGTCTGAAGTGGAGCCATGATCATCGACGGGAACACCGTCAATGAGGCAGTAAGGCCAGGAGCCACTGTCAACGGGAGAACCGTTGACGACAAGGCCATCAATGAGACAGTGGAAAGTGGGTCCACCATTGATGAATGGCTAGGGAGAACTGTCAACTGAAGAGCCGACGAAAAGGCTGAAGTGTTCCGTCGATGGGAGCGCCGAACAGCTCAAAACATACTCCATCGGCGGTAGAACCATCGGAGCAGCAGCAGCAGCCATTGTTAGTGGATGATGACTCAAAAGTCTTGTTGGCTGAGGCAGCGGTGGAAGCTGCAGCACAACAATGGTCATCAACGAAGGAGCTGTCAATGACAGAAGGGTGGGACCCACTGCTGTCGAAAGTGGAAAAGACTGGGTGTCGGTTGGTTCCCTCCTATTACTTACCTTCTTTGTGGCGCTCAAGGACTTCAACAATGAAGATGGCAGCGCAGGAGAAACATGCTTGGTTTTGGATGTATGTTTCCTTCTGGCTCCATCGACGACGGGGCTCACTCCGACGAGACCCTAAGGAGGAAGTCGAAGACTCCCCTGCAGAGGGCTACCTTGTGTTCCATAAGGTATTCCCTGAGCTGCTGGAGCCTTTGATGCTTTGTGGCCTTGTTGAACAGGCGGCAGAGGAGGCACTCCCATGTGTCGTGTTCAGGACCTAGACACTGAACACACACTTCATGGAGGTCCTCAGTCACGATCCTCTGGCCACAGGAACACTTTCTAAATAAAGGTTCCAAAGACATCAGCAGAAGAACTCTTGGTGAAATGAAGTTTGGTTGGTAGAACTCTTCGTCAACGAACTAATGAAAGCTGGACTGTGGAGGAGAACTTGATGCTTACTCGGTTGCTGTTGAAAATAACTAAGTATCAGGGACCTCCCCTTTATATATGTGCAAGAACACACCAGGTGACAGGAAGGGGAGGTCCCTGGGTTATAGAAACAGAATCTGATGGCAGATAAGGACCGCTTGGCCCACCTAGTCTGCCCATTTCCCCTACCTAATGAATAAGCTGCAGATCCTAGTTAACCAACAGCCTACTTCCTTCTACCCCCCCACTAGAATTGCCTTATGTCTGTCCCATGCAATCTTGAATTACCCCACTGTTTTTGACTCTACGACCTCCTCAGGAAGGCTGTTCCATGCATCTACAACCCTCTCTGTGAAGAAATACTTCCTCACATTACCTCTGAGCCGTCCCCCCTCTATCTTCAAATTGTGCCCCCTTGTTCTTGCACATCTCTTTTTCTGAAAGATGCTACCCTCTTGGACTTTGTTGATTCCCTTGAGGTATTTGAACGTTTTTATCTTTCCCCCCCTCACTCCTTTCCTCGAGGGCATACATCTTAAGCTCCTTTAGTCTTTCTTCATGTCTTCTGGTGCAGACCCTGCACCATTTTGGTTGCCCTCCTCTGGACAGCCTTCACCCTGTCTATGTCTTTGCGGAGATGGTGTCTCCAGAACTGTACACAGTACTCCAGGTGTGGTCTTACCAACTGTCTGTACAGAGGGCCAACAACTTCCTGTTTTCTACTGGTGATGCCTCCTCCTATGCATCCCAGTATCCCCCCAGCCCTCCTTACTGCCTTCTCACATTGCTGGCCCACCTTTAGGTCATCTGATATGACTACCCCCAGGTCCCTTTCCATTTTTGTTGTCAGTATCTCACCCCCCATTGTGTACTCTTCCCCTGGGTTTTTGTTTCCCAGGTGCATTACTTTGCACTTCTTTGCATTGAATCTAAGCTGACATATATTTGACCATTCGTTCATCCTTGCCAGGTCCCTTTTCATCCTTTCCACCCCACCTTGCATATCAGCCCAATTGCAGATCTTTGTGTCATCTGCAAAGAGACATACTTTTCCTTCCAGTCCCTCTGCAATGTTACTTACAAAGACATTAAAAAGGACCAGCCCCAGTACTGAACCCTGCGGTACCTCACTAGTAACCCTCTCCCCCTTCTTCACTGTGGATTCCATTTACTATTACCGTCTGTGTCCTGTTGTCCAGCCAGTGTTTTACCCAGGCTACCACCCTGGGATCCACTCCCAGGCTGGCTAATTTGTTTATTAATCTTTTGTGCAGGACTGTGTCAGATGCCTTGCTAAAGTCTAGGTAGGCCATGTCCATAGCCTTCCCTGGTCTACTACTTTGGTCACCCATTCAAATAAATCAGTTAGATTTGTCTGACATGACCTTCCTGCTGTGAATCCATGCTGCCTTGGGTCCTGTGCCCCACTGGCCTCTAGCTAGGTACTCAGCAATTCTTTCCTTCAGAAGTGATTCCATCATTTTCCCTACCACTGAGGTCAAACTGACAGGTCTGTAGTTTCCTGCCTCTGTCTTGCTCCCACTTTTGTGAAGGGGAATCACATCCGCCATCCTCAGGTACCACACCATCCTCCCATGATTTATTAAAAAGGATAGTCAGTGGTGTTACTAGTTCTTCCTTTAGTTCTTTTAGAATTCTGGGGTGAATCCCATCAGGCCCCATTGCTTTATCCACCTTCAGTTTTAAGAGTTCTTTCAGAACCCTTTCTTCTGTGAAAGGACTAATATCAACCCCCTTATCCAGAGTGCTTCTATTGACTGGATCAGATATCTCCTCCTGCTCTTCTATTGTGAATACTGAGCAGAAGTATTCATTCAGTATCCCTGCTTTCTCACTGTCGCTCTCTGTCCAACCACCTTCCTCTTTATTCAGCCTCAGTATCCCTGCCTTAGTCTTTCTTTTCTCCCTAATGTACCTATAAAAGGTTTTATTCCCCTTCTTTACTGAGTTGGCTGTCTTTTCCTCGGTTTGGGCCTTTGCTATTCTGACTGCCTTCCCCGCTTCATTTTGCTTTAACTAGTACAGTTCTCTGTCCTGTTTCTTCTGTGTTTCCTTATACGTCATGAATGCTATCTTTTTCTCCCTAACCTTCCCCACCACTTCTTTTGAGAACCATAGTGTTTTTTTTCCTTCATTTTGATTTATTTGGGGTCGTGAGTGCTAAGTTGAAAGAAGCCCTCCCCAGGTTCCCCTCGCTGCACACCCGGTCCGAAGCTGCCCAGCTGGCCATTGGAAGGGTTGTGAGGGCTAATCTGAAAGAAGCCCTCCCCAGGTTCCCCTCGCTGCACACCCCATCCAAAGCTCCCCAGCTGGCCATTGGAAGGGTCGTGAGGACTAAGCTGAAAGAAGAGTCGTGAATGCTAAGCTGAAAGAAGCCCTCCCCAGGTTCCCCTCGCTGCACACCTGGTCCAGAGCTCCCCAGCTGGCCATCAGAAGGTACGAGAGAGAGAGAACTGCATCAGTTTAAATCTTGGCGCCTTTTTCCTGCTCATCCCGGGTGCTCTACTGAGAGACTATGTGGTTTTTCTAGCTAATATGACAGTCGCTGCAGCCTGTGAATTTGTTACTAAATCCTGGCTGGTTAATATAACTAAATACAACTCTTGTTGCAGCCTGTTAGTTTTTAAGAAAATCCTGTCTGCTAAGTGTAATTTATTGAAGCAGACGCAGCAGCTCACTCGGACCTGCTGCTTGCTGGGATTTCTTTTCCCCTCCCACCCATTGCCTACCCCCTCACAGTATTAAATGCACCATCTGACTCCGCCCATTGTGGCTCCCTGCCAGTGCACATTCTGTCTCCGCCTTCTGCTGCTCTATGCCTGATATTCATTGGGCTAGGCAAACATATCACTCCTCTCACCACTCAAACCTATATGCGTCTGATTTTAGAACTGCACAAAACTCATGCCATAGTCTAAGTTCAAAAGGGTGTTTCTTGTTTCCCTTCCTATTCCTAGGCTGAACTCGAACCAGGACTCAGCGTTTCTTCTACTCTTTCCCATAATGATTTTAAAAACATACCTTCCCACTTGTCCAGTCAGTCCCTTAATTTTTTTTTTTTCTTTTTACTTTCAGTCACTGGATACCTTAGGTACCTTTCAACTGCCCTGACTTTAATGATAGGCACTATTAAAAAGGCACTGTTTCTGCCTTGGATTCTAGCTCTTTGGACCTAGGGGTTCCCCCCTCCTCTTCTTGTTCTTCATACTTTGGTACCCCCAAATATTTTCACTAACTTCCACTTCCCACTCCTGCTGGGTTGATTGTTTGAAGTGCTCTTTCTCTCTCTCTCTCTCTCCCATTACACAATGTTTTCTCTTATGAGGCCTAGGGCACTTTTGACTATTGCAGGACTGGTACTCTCCCTAATTTCCATTTTCCACCTCTCGCTTAATATAACTGCTGATGACTCTGGGTTCCACTCACATGAAGAAAACTCTTTTGTCTACTCGAATCTACTTCCCTATAGGAAATTACATCCTTTCGTTAACCTGGCCCTATATCTAACATGTCCTGCCAAACTAGGTCATTTTCTTCTCCTTCATTTCCCTGGCATGCCCAAATGCCTCAAACTCATCTATCGCCTCACCAGAGAAACTTGGGTGACTCTCCTGCGTTTATCCCTGTCTGGGGAAATTAAATCAAATCCTGGCCCCCCCACAATGCTAGATCAACAAATGACTCCTCCTGGTTCTCTGCAAAGGGCATCAAAATAGCTCATATGAATATTAGAAGTGTACCTGCTAATTTCCCTGAACTGGAAGCCTGGGTAGCCCACTATCGCCCAGATATTCTAGGATTGACTGAAATTTGGCTTAGGCCAGACATACCTGACACAGTATACAAAATAAATGGTTACCACCTTTTGAGATCTGATCACCCCTCTAAACGGAGGGGTGGAGGGGTTGCTCTCTATTATAAAGAACATCTCAATATCTCTATCCAACACTTAGGGTTATCAAGTATCTGTGAAACTCTGCATACTGTTCTGCTCTTAGGTAGAGGAGAAAAGGCTAAACCTGGTATGTGCTTATAATCCTCCAAAGGGAGCACTCCCTGGCCTAAATGGGCTCTTGGACTGTCTCTCTACTCTAAAGGGTAAATCTGAAGTAATATTAATGGGTGACTTCAACCTTGACCTATCAGGTACACACTCTGGTTTGTACACGGAGGCTTTTGCCTGACTTCACCTATCGCAACTGATTACTAGACCTATTCGAATCTCAGCAAATAGCGAGCATCAGTCTCTCCTGGACTGGATAGCCACAAACAGAGCAAATAAAATTATTGCTGCAGGCTCCTTTTCTGATTCTATCAGTGATCACCTACCTACCTTCTGCATTTGGAATGGTCACTGCCCCCATCCCCCGCCCAGAATTATTCAGTTTCGGGATTTTGCCAAACTGAATCCAAGCGCACTCCTTGATGACATTAATAACATCGACTGGTCACCTATCTATATCACTAAGGATGTAAATACAGCACTTGACTATCTAAATTCTCAGCTACTAGTCCTACAGGATCTGCACGTCCCATTAAAAGAAAGGCATCTCAGGGGCTCTGCAAATAGATGGCTACATAAAGACCTCCTTCAGACTATGGAGAGGAAGGGATAAGGCCTGGACCTTGGCCAAGAAATCCCAATGGCTAGATGACTGGGCTAATTATAGAAAAATGAGGAATGCCTGCAAAAAAGATGTTCTGAGGGCCAAAAGGAACTATTGCCTTAAGCTTCTTCAATCTTCAGTGGGTGACTCTTAGGGTTTTTGTAACCACATCAAAAATGTCATAGGCCAAAGGCCCAAGATGGCCATAACCGAAATGACGCCAACTGTAACAATCTACCTACGATTGCAAATGCTCTGAATGCACAATTCTCTGATCTCTGAATACCTTGCAAAATTTAACCAGTCCCCTACACACCCTCCCGATATCCACCATCCTTCAGGACCCTCTTTTCTGCTCAGATCACTCTCCGCTACCGAGGTGCTGCTTCTTCTTAAATCTATCTCCCCATATGGATCTGCCGGTCCAGATGGATTACTGCCCTATTTCATCAAAATGGCAGCTCCAGCTCTTGCTGCCCTTATTGCAAGAATTTTCAACCTATCTATACTAACCCAGACAGTGCCTACACTATGGAAAACTGCTCGACTTGTCTCTGTACACAAAAAAGGGGACACCAAAAACATGGCTAACTACAGACCGATCACCATTCTCTCTACCTTAAATAAACTACTTGAGAAGGGTGTTGCCACCCAGGTCTCAGAATATCTGCACCTTCACAACCTTCTATCCCCTGCTCAACATGGATTCCGAACGGGGCACAGCACCACAACTGCACTACTTCAGGTATAAAACGAAGTCCTCACAGCAATGGATAGGGGCCTGCTTATGGGGGCCATATTTATTGACCTCACTAAGGTATTTGATCTTGTGAATCACCCCCTTCTACTCTCCAAACTGTCCGTCCTGGGTTTTTCCCAGTCTGCCATCTCTTGGTTTGATAGCTACGTCACTGGGGGAAGGCAGTTTGTTCAAATTGCAACTGCTGTCTCTGACCCCTCCCCAACCACTGTTGGAGTACCCCAGGGATCTATACTTGGCCCTCTCCTTTTCTCTCTCCTTATTAACAACCTGCCCTCACTTCCCTGTCTCTTCTCGCTGATCCTTTATGCCGATGACATGGTGCTTCTCACTTGTGGTAAAGACCCCACATCAGTAAAGGCGAATCTTCAAGCTGACTTTGATTGCTTACAAGTCTGGCTTCTACAAAACAAATTCATACTTAATGCTAAGAAAACTGTGGCTATGCTTTTTGGCTCCCCCTCTAGAATCAAATGCTGTGCTCTGGATCTTTCAGTACTATGTCTTGGTGGCTCCTCGTTGGAATCTGTTAACTCCTTTAGGTACCTAGAAATCACACTTGATCCGTCTCTGGATTTCAACCTCCACCTTATGGCTACTTGCAAGGCGGTTAACTCCAAACTGGGTATTGCCTATAGAATTAGGTTCTCCCTGAATGATGCTGCCCGGCTTGCTTTTGCACAAGGTTTCCTCCTTCTCTCCCTTACATATTGCTCACAGGTATACCTTAATGCCAACAAAGGATCCTTCCATAAATGGAGCACCTGTTATAACAGCATATGCCGATTCGCCCCTCTCTGCACACAGACTGACTCATCGCTGTGAACTCTACTCCAAACTAAATTGGATCTCCCCGACTTTGCACAGACTCTATTCTTCTGGATGCTTAATTGACAATATCATCAGAACGGGGACACCTGAGTATCTCTCAAGGCTGCTATCTCATCCCTCCCAAGCATATCTCTTTAGGGCATCCGTACAAACCCAACTTGAAATTCCCAGACACCTCACAAAAAAGGGGGAACTATCCTTTGCTATATTGGCCCCCACCATCTGGAACTCCCTCCCCCTTCACATTAAACACTCTAAATCCCATCTAGCCTTTAAACTGGGTCTCCGCACCCACCTGACTGACTCTGATGGCTGCTCCTGTGCTGTAACTTGAGGCTGACTCCCAGTAGCATTCCTTACCTACATGGCACTTACTGTTTCCCCCTCCACTGTATAAAATCTGCATGTTCCCACTCCCTCCACAAAATCATCAGTTAAAACTGTTATTTGTCATATATCCTTAATTATTATTGTTGTATCATCCAGTGCAAGTAGCTAATGTAAGGGTATTTGTTTTCTCTCAGTTTCCACAGAAATATGTCATGTTTTTGTTTGTTCCCACTTCATGCTGCGCCATGAACAATTGTCACTGATGTTTGTACCTTCTCTGTACCGTGCTCTTTCCTGATTGTACTCTCCCGGGTCGTGCCTGAATATAGGCAATACTCTTGTCTAGTGTACCTACTCGGTAAACAAAAACTAAATAAATAAATAAGTTTGCTTCACACAAAGGCTTGTTGCCTCTGTTATGGCAGTTTTGATGTTTCCCCCATTGTTGCTCCACCCCACCTTCTTGCCTGTTTGCTAGTGCTTTTCTGAGATACACTCCCATTTTGACAAAATCAGCCCTCCTGAAGTCCAGTACCTTCATGTTTGTATGGCTTGACTCTGCAGCTAAGTTTATCGTGAACCACACTGTTTGGTGGTCGCTTGTTCCCAGGTGGCTACCCACTTTAAGATTGGAGATCCTCTCTCCATCCCCATTTGAGAGTACCAGGTCTAAGATTGCTCCCTCCGAGTGGGTTCCAAAACTAGCTGTCTGAGGCATGCCCCCTGTAGGGCATCGATAATGGCCCTGCTCTTGGATGTGGCTGCAGCAAAGGTGCTCCAATTAACATCTGGCATATTCAGGTCCCCCATCAGCAATATCTCCCCTTTCTCTGCCATCCTAAGGATGCCTTCTATCATTTCCTTGTCCATTTCCTCCTCCTGAGACGGGGGTCTGTATACAACCCCTGTGCGGACTGTGGTGCCATTTCCAGTCTCCAGGGTGACCCACAGTGCCTCCTCTCCTCCCTGTTTACCCTTTAACTGCCAACTGCCTTCAACTGCTATGAAGTCTTCTGGAGGATGTGATGCCTGTGGCTGATATCCCATGTGTTAGGGCCTGCTGTAAGATATTGACTCGAAGAAGATATACTGGATTCTCTGTTCCTGGGATCCCTCTTGTGGCCGCTTTCATGCCACACTCTGGGAGGAGGTCGCTATCCTCCTTGGCGAACACTGAGCAAAAGTAGTCATTCAGGGTTGCAGTCTTTTGCTCATCATCCTGTACCATCCTATCTCCCTCTAATAATGTAATTATTCCGCCAACTCACTTTCTTTTTTCCCCAACATAGCGTAAAAATGTCTTTCTCCTCGTTTGACCCCTCAACTATTCACGGCTTTGTGTCTGATTTTGCCTCTCTATCTTCTTTGCTTCTCTATTCCTCTGAGCATATCCCTCATGTTCTACTCCCCCTGCATTTCTTTAAACCTGTAGAAGGCTTTCCTGTTGTCCCTTACTGCTTCCCTGACCCTCACCGAGAACCATAGTGGTCTTCTGAGTTTATTTCTTTTAGTTAATTTACGTAAGCATAGTTGCAGTGCTTCAAAGATGGCCCCTTTTATTACCTCCTTCTCTTCCACACCTATACTACCTACCCCATCTAACTTCTCCCAAACCCCCCCCAAGTTTGCCGAAAACTGCCCTTTTGAAGTCCAAGACCTCTGTTCTTGTGTGTGTTTTCTGTGTACCAAGGGCTAATTCAAACAAAACTAGGTCAATATTCGCGAGTTGCTGCCCAACTCTTACTGCATTTACTGCTTCAGAGCTGGTGAACACCACATCCAGGATGGATCCCTGTCTAGCGGGCTCCCTTAACAGCTGCACCAGTAGATAGTCCTGAAAGGAATCCAGCATAGCCTGGCGTCTAGTGCTCCAGCCACTGGAACATTACAGTCTATGTCAGGTAAGTTAAAAATCCCTTACCACCACAACACCACAACATCTCCTTTATCCTCTCCTTGCTTAATTTCCTCATGGAGCTCTCTATCCTCTGCTTCCCCCTGCCCTGCAATCTGTAGAGCACCCCAAGCATAGTTTTTTACCTGCTGCTACTGTAAGAGGAACCCACAGAGACTCGGTTCCTTTTGTACCATCCTTGATATTTCCATCTTCTATGACCTCAATGCCCTCCCTGACATAGAGGGCTACTCCTCCCCCTCTACTAGTTCCTCTGTCCTTCCTTATTAGTAAGTACCCTGGCATAGTGAGGTCTTTATCTGTAGCCCACGTTTCAGTAATGGCTGCGAGGTCCATCTCAGTGCCTGCCATCATCGCCTGGAGCTCACTGATTTAATTGCTCAAACTTCTTGCATTAAGGCAAGCTCCTTTCCACCTACTTCTGAACACTTGTTTCTTTGTTTTGTTTTTTTTTGTCCGAATTGTACTTGTTTTCTTCCGTGGCTTTCTTGGTTTCCCGTTGTTTGCTTTGCCCTTTTTGTGCATACCTACCGTTAGTCTAGCACCTACCTCATTATGGGCCTGAACCAATTTTTGGTGTTTTTTTGGTTTTTATTAACTTTTTTTTTCCCCTCTTCCCAAGCACCCCCAACCGGCAACTCTTCAGGTCTCCTAGGGCACCCCACCACTCCTTCACCCCCATCACCATCCACCACCCCATACTGGCAGCCCCCGTGGAAACCCACATCCCTTCGCTAGACAGATCCCCCCTTCCAAGGGAGAAGCACCGGTAGGCACAACTCTATTGACCCGGGTGCTGCGGGGGTCAGTTCAGGCAATCCGGGGCTTTTGTGGCAGCGGAGATTGCAGGCCATCATCTGGTCAATTGAGGGGGCGATTTTTCCATTTTCTGGCTCTCCCATTCACCCCTGATTGGGCCTGCGTGGGACGGCAATCTGAGGCGGGGGCATGTCGAAGCTTCACTCTCTATGCATGTCACCCAATCCACCTCCAGGTCCCAAGGCCCTGCTCACCCCTGGGAGGGAAGCGTCCAGTGGATGCTCTGAATCCCCTCCCTGCCAACCTCCACTCCTGACACCCAGGCTCGGGGCATGAACCCGGGTCGCCAGCTTGCCGAGTGAACCCCTTTGCTCAGCGCCATGGAGCCGGCTGTAATTTACATTTTATCCCCAATTTTACCCCCAGTTTTGTTCCTCAACCCTGTGCCTCGGCTGCGTGCGTGCATGTGGAGGCATGCGCATACCGTGGTTCCGAGGTGCCCTCACACTGCTTGCCGCCCACCAGCCTGCACTGCCTTTGGACCTCCACCCAGGGGCAGTGGAACTATGGCGTGCGACAGGGTTCCTCCCTGGGAGAGGAGAGCTGCCTTTTAGCCGCTTGATCCTGCTCCCCCCCCGGCTGGCTCCCAACAACCCTGGCTCGTTCCCAAACCCAGGTTACCAGCATGACGCGAGGTAAGGCGTCCAGCACCTCAGCCCTCAGCACCAATGGGCCGGCACCTGAAACAATTTTTGACTGGTAGTGCTGCTGCAAGCCCCCAAGCATGGGGGAGAGCTAGCTAGGATACCCATCCTTTTGCTTGTCTGTTTTGTTCCCCAGTCCCAATCTCCCCCTTGGGCAGTTTAAACATCTGTCATAAACATCAAATTTCTGCCCCAGTGCACTGGTCCTTTCTTTCATCAGGTGGAGTCCACCCCCCTTAAAATGCCTCCTATCTCAAAAGTCTCCCCAGTCACCTATAAAATGTTACCCCTTCTCCTGACACTATTCCTTAAGCCACCCAGTAAACTTGTTTATCTCCTGTTCCCTTATTTTTTCTCCCCATCCCTTTACCCCACACAGAGAGGACCTCAGAGAAGGCCAGGGAAGTTAAGTGTGCTGCCAGTCTGTCCCCCATCCCTGGGAATTTTGCTTTACCACGTCCACCGACTGGTTTGCCAGATCATTGGTACCCGGTTGTACCAGCACCCCCAGGTCTTCCCATTCCCTCTCCACCATCCTCCCTGTTCTGCCTAGATTCCAAATTGCTGAGGCACCTGGAGGGCACCTAACCATCCCTTTCTCTGGTGATTTCCTTGCCCTCCACCCTTTCCACTCCCCTGACCATAGAGTCCCCTACCACCAAGACTTTCCTGACCTTCTTTCTTTTAGAAACCACTGTGTTGCCCTGCCTTGATCCATCGATTGACACAGAGTCCCTGCCAGTGGAGTTGGGTTCCAGCATAACCCACTTGTGGCTAGCCCTGCCTCCCTGTGCCCTCCTCCTTCCCATCTCTCTTCATCCCCCTGGCCCAGTGGGCCTCTGTGGGAGTGGGGGAGTGAGCTCTAGCTGAGCTGGAGACACAGCTTGGATAACTCTACCCTTGTTGCTTCCAGCTGAACCCTGCGCTCTGTTACCGTCCTACAAATGGGGCAATGCCCGCTTCTCCAGAGCAGTCACCTGGAGATGAGTGCCCCACAGCCATTACAACTGACAGTCTCCATTCTATCTTAATCAAGAAGCAGGTGTGGTATGATACACAAAGGTGTAGCTGCCCTAGATAGAAGCCAAGTTAAACAGTCGTATAAGTATATAGTATAAAAAAAAAAAAAAATAGCCACCATAGGTTCAAGCGCCGTTAAGCAGATAGTATGATAAGCAAGAAAAACTAGCTGCCCTAGATGCAATCCAAGTTAAACAACAGCATCTAGTTGCCTTAGATATAAACCCAAGTAAAACAAAACAGTCTAGCTTCCCTAGATACAAGTTAGGTGAAGCAGATAGTATAATAAACAAAATGTCTAGCTGCACTAGAGACACGTCAAGCAATAGTAGCTGAGGAGGTCATCATCCCCTGGGACGGCCCTACCACGAGGGGTAGTTCGTGGGGTTGGAAGTCCCGTGGAGGAGTGTGTGCCAGTGCTGGAGTGAGTCAGAGGTAAGGCAACTGCCGGGGTGATAAAATATAAAATAAAAAAAGCTGTAGTAGCTGATATGATGAGCAAAAACCTAGATATAAGCCGAGTTAAACAAAACAGGTTAAGCAGGTAGTATAATAACTAAAATATCTTGCTGCCCTAAAGACACATCAAGCAGTAGTAGTTGATATAAGAAAGAAAAACATAGCTACAAACCAAGTTAGACAACTAGATAAAACAGTCTAGCTGCTCGAAAAGTTAACGTTAAAAAGTCTTAACTCACATTACCTTGCTGTTCCTGAAGGGAAGAAACCATACCCTGACTTAATCAGGGTATGATTTCTTTATATTCCTTTCCCTCCAGTCTCTTTACCTTCCCCTCAGGGAAGGGACTAGGGGGCTACTTGGCCATGTGTTTTTCCATAAACACTTTTACTTCAGGCTCACTCGCCACCCTTCCCCCACGGCTGATTTAATCTACTGTCCTTACTCACTCAGTCAGCATACTTGTTATATTCATGGGGAACAGTCCTGTAAATGTAACCATCTCACTCCAGACGACTGGGACCCCCCCAGGCTGAATGAGAGATATATAGCAGACCTTGCTACAGGTTGGCTTTAGCCACACCACAGGCAGCATACTTTAATTGGCCTGCACCTCTTAGTTCAGTTTGAACTCCTCGCCTCAAGGCTGCCATGGCTATGGACCCAACAGGCTGCGACTCAGTAAGAGGTGTCCCACCTGGGTGAGTAGGAGCAAGAAAACCTTTGAGATGGCTTGCTGCATGGTTATGCAACTGCGGGTACTCTCTTCCCTCACATGTGACCTCCCACACTTGTTGTAGAGCCAGTCTGCTGCTCTTCATTCCTGCCTACCATCTCCGTAGGGAGGGAGTGGGGGTCGCCTTTCTGCAGGAGACGCACCTCACACAGGCTATGACTGCCAAACTTAAAATGGGGTGGGTCTCCGAAGTTTTTGGTAGCATCTTCAGTTCAAGAAGCAAAGGGGTAGCTATATTAATCCATAAGAACATAATCTTCAAGGCAGCTAGCACTATCAGTGACCCCGAAGGACGGTACACTATAGTGCAGGGCATCCTGGATTACCAGGAGATCACCATGTGTAATGTGTATGGGCCACACTCCTCTGAGTCAGCTTTCTTTGTAAATCTGCCCAAACAGCTGTTGTTGCATCATAAAGGACCCCTCATTCTAGGAAGTGATGAAGATGTCACGGTGGATGATTTTCTGGATAGAAGTAGGGCACTAATGGGCCCTAAAATGCCAGCCTCACTAGCCCTCGGGAACCTGGTAGAGAAGCTGGGGCTCACAAATATATGGAGTTTAGTGCACCCCGAATGCCAAGATTATACATTCTTCTCTACCCCACATCAAGTCTATTCATGAATAGACCTGTGGTCAATACCCCCAAAGTATTACAGGTTACCATAGGCACTATTATTATATCTTCCAGTGCCCCCTTTTTTTTTACCTGGCCATCAGCATTTTCACATCCTCCTTCCTCGAGGCAATGGAGGTTTACACATCTTTGCTCCGAGACTCCACATTCTTTTTTTTTTCTTTTCAATTCTTTTTCCTTGCCCTCTAGCCGGAACTATCTCAGGCTGCCTCTCTCGCCATGACCGCTCTACCAACCGCTGTGTTCCCATTATCTTCATGTTCGTTACAACCCCCCCCGGACGCTCGGTAGGGGCTGCAACTCCCAGGGAGGTAGAGAGTGCAGTGGTGAGGAACCAGCGTTGGTCGTGTGGCGGCGTTGGCACTGGAGGAGCTGTCACCTATCCTGCGGGAGGGCTGTTTTCTGCCCTTAGTTATGCCCCAGACGTGGGACGTGCAGTGCTGTTCAGCCCGTGACGTGGGTGCTCCCACTCACGTCTGGAAGACAGCCGCCCATGCCTTCCCCATTTTTCCATGCCCCTGTGCGTCGCAGTGCCGCCGGTCTCCACCGGGGGCCGCTGCTGCACTGGGCTACCCCTGGATTCCTTCCCAAGAGAGGAGAGCAGTCCTCCGGACGCTCAATCCTCTCTCTCCCCCTGCCGACCCCCAGCACTCCGGGCTCGTTCCCGAACTTGGGTCGCTGGCGTGGCGCAAGGTGTGGCATCCAGCACCTCAACCCTCGGCACCACTGGGCCGGTGACTCCACATTCTTTAAGAAGCTGCAAGAAGACATTCTCACCTTTTTGAAGCTCAGCCACCCCACAGCAACTTCTGCAGCCACTTGCTGGAATACCCTAAAGGTATTTATCCAGGGTCGGTGCATCAACTACAACACTCACTTAAAAAAAGCAGTGGGTGGGGCTGCTAGAGAGCCTATCTCCAGGCAGGAAGCTTTTCTAACAAGCTCTGCACATCAGCTTAGCAACATTATCAAATAACTTCATTTTTCCTGTTTAAACCAACAAACTTCACTGGATTCAAGTTCCTAAGGACATTAACTTCCTAACAATCTACAATTTATTATGGGTAAAAAGAATCAGGCTTCTGGGCCATCTAAACCACCCGTTTCAAAATCTGAGAAGGCTGGAGAGACCTCGACCCATGAGGTAGATACTGCACCAGAGCCTTCTTCAAACCCACCATGGCATCAGATAATAGTAGTTATGATGCAGTTAATGGACGCCAAAACTGAGAAAACTTTGACAAGGCTAGAAACACATGACGCAGCCATTAAAGAACTGACTAGTGTGGTAGCTGACAGCGATCTCTACGCAGGTGGCAGTTGCTGCCCTTACTCAAGAAAGCATGCAGCTCTGAGGAAGGCACGAAGCCTTAGAAAATGAGGTTTGGGCTGGAAATCTCAGATTGGTGGAGGTACCTGAGGGTGTAGAGAGTCAATTTGTTGGCCTTCGTCAAAGCATTGATGAAATCCTCTAGCCCTATGCCAGATGATTTTGATTGGGATACACTACAAAGAGCTTACCGAGTGAACCCAAGGGTATGGCCAGCCAGCCCCGTACTGTGATGGTCAAGACCTTCTTGAGAAGAGATTCGTGACTCGCTGCTGTCTGTGGCACAGACGCCTTACCCGAACTCCATTCAAGAACTGAATGTTAAAATTTCCCCGGATCTGTCCTTTCAAACCTGGGCCAGATGCAAGCAGTTTGATGGGTTCAGGCAGCGGCTCCAGGCACTTGGAGTGGTTCCTTTGTTTCTGTTACCGGCTCACTTGAGGATTACATATGGCGGCAAAACTTGACAGTTTACGGACCCCAAGGATGCTGGGTGCTGGCTAGAAAAAACTGAGAAAGAATTTGCAGGTAAAGACGTAGCTGAAGTGGAGGAGGAAGAAGAAGGCGGAGACTAACTGGATACTCTTTCTTTTTTGGCCCATTCCATTATATAGCGCTATTAGTCAGGACGTTATGATACACTAGCCTCACTGTGCCTTGACATGAGAGCACCATATTATTTTCCATCTGTACTGTGTCCCTTATTGCTGTCTTTCCTCCTTGCAGATTTAGCAGAGACTGCTGGATGTTACATTCTGAGGTCATTTCTAAGCGCTGGTCGTGCAGATTCATGTGGCGGTTTCTACCAGTTTTGCTCTTTTGCTGCTACCTGGGGAGCAGAGATGATGCACCTCGTCCTATTACTGATAAAACAATTTAAAGTCATTTTTTTGTTTAACCTGTTGCATTCAAATATTGCTTTTGTCATTTGTTCTCCTGTACACATGTGGTTTTATATAACGTTACATGTTATATTTGATGTGTGTGGCGCAGTTATGGAATGCACTATTTTCTCATTTTGTTTTTCACTTCTATTATAGACATGGATTACTAGCAATCCATTGTGACTGTGGTTAATTTTTCTTTATAAATTCTACCTAACTTGGACATTTCACAGCCACTGAGAGAGTTCGCATTTCTGGACTTATATCTGGGACTGTATTTGAATTTGGGGACCCCTCACTCCTTTTGTCAAAGATTACCGGGGATGATTATGTATATCAAATTACTCTGAATGGCTACTTTTGTTCTTCTTATTGCCTTGTATGAGGAAATGTGTGAAAGTTTTTCTTCAAAAAAACACAGAGTTTGGCTGGCCCGGTGGCACTGAGGGTTAAGGCACTGGATGCCACAACTCGTGCTATGCCGGCGACCCGGGTTCGGAAATGGGCCTGGGTTGTTGAGGGTCAGTCGGGGGAGGGTGGGAGCCGGATTGAGCCGCCTAATGGCAGCTCTCCTCTCCTGGGGTGGACTGTAGGCATCGCCTCACTATTAAGCAGCATGGGGAGGGGAGTACACTGTTAGGCGCTTGGCAGGAGCTGTGTTCTCAGCATGGCTCCATGGCTAGGCTATGGCCCTTCATGCCAGCATCCTCAAGGGGAAGGGACTTGGGATTCTGTAGCTACACTAGTAATCACGAAAAACTCGCATCCCTGCCATGCCATATGATCCCCACAAGGGGGGACAGGGCTTCAGATGGCTGGTACAACGCCACTAAACCCTGCTGGCAGTGGGATAAAACATGTGTATGTGTATGTGTGTATATATATATATACATATGAACATACGAAGAAGCCAGCAGAAGAAGACAATTTGGTCTATCAAGTCTGCTCGTATTGCAGGGTCCACAGCTTGAGCTAATGTCCTTGCCCTCCCTCCCCACTCCTATCCTCCCTCCCTACCCATGATCCTTACTTTCCCCCAAGCCTGTCCCAGCCTCTCTTAAAGCTGCCCACTGTCTTCAATGAGATGACATCTTCTGGCAGTGCATTCCAAGTGTCCACTACACTCTCTGTGAAGAAGTGCTTTCTGACCTTCCTCCTAAACCTCCCACCCTCCAGCTTAAGACTGTGCCCTCTAGTGTTATGGTTGCCACTCAGCTTAAAGTGACTCTTCTTATCCACCTTATTTATCCCTTTCAAGTACTTGAAGGTCCCAATCATGTCCCCTCTCTCTCCTGTCTTACAGGGAGTACATGTTCAGTGCCCTCAACCTCTCCTCATATGCCTTACCCTGCTGACCCACTATTATCTTTGTAGCCCTCCTCTGGACCTTCTCCAGCAGGTTAGTCCTTTTTGAGGTGTGGGCACCAGTACTATATATAAAAAAATAAACACAAATTTTAAAACAAAAAAGCAATAGGTGAAGGACCTAGAAGAGCAACTACAAACCCTTCAAAAATTGGAGAAGTACAGGGAGGGCTCCTGTCACTCACCTGCCCTCCTGACTGAGATAACAGATACACAACATAAGGTTAACCTACGTCTCCACCAGAGAGTGGAATTCACCCTCTTCAAACTTTGTCAATCATTCTGGGAATCTGACGAATGCCTCAGGAGTCTTCTAGCCTACCAATGCTGGAAAAAGCAGCAGAGATCCAGAATACCAGGGATTAAGGATGTGGCTGATAAGGTTAGACTAGGATCCAAAAATATCAATGATGCTTTCCTGGCCTTTTATAGAACTCTCTAGACACGGAAATGTTCACCCTTCCAGGAGGAATTGCATGCTTTCCCAGCTCCTCTAGACCTGCCAACCCTAATGGTCTTTGGGAGCAGCTGGATAAACCATTCACAGCCCAAGAATTGGAAACTGCCCGCCACACCGTGCCTGCAGGCAAAGCCCTGGGAGCGATGGTCTACCTGCTGAATTACTCACTCACTTCAAGGAAGTGCTGTTAGGAGTGCTGACAGATGCTCTTCACGAGGTCACCCAGGTAGGGAAACTCGTAGCTTCTATGCGTACAGTGGTAATTTCCCTTATCCCCAAACCTGGGAAGAACCCCCTGCTGTGTGGCAGTTACCACCCTACATCACTGATTACAACGGATTATAAGGCCATTGCTAAAGTACTCACAATCAGACTAAAGGGGGTCTTGAGGTTAATTAATAGAGATCAGGTAGGTTTCATCTGCTTGGGACATAGCACCAGTAACACCCGGTGCCTAATAAATCTAATGTGGCACAACCACACCCTTTGGCTGCTGTCATCTCCCTCAACACTCACAAAGCGTTCAACAAGGTGGGTAATTACTAACAACACTTTGCACATTACCACCATTGGGGTTTCCCCTGATGGAATCAGTGATCATAGCTCTGTTTACTTTAACTGGTCAGATGAGGATATAAAAAAAGAATCATGAGACTATTACATACAGAAAACTTAAAGATTTGGATGAGCAGAAATTTTTTGAAGAAATACAATTACTTGATTGGTCATTTTTATATAATATTATAGATATAGATATAGCATATCAAACATTCTGTGAATATTTTATTGGCATATGTGACAAAGTTCTACCACTGAAGACAGTAAAGATTAAAGGGGATAATAACGTTTGGATAAATCCTAGTTTAATTAAATTGATTAGAACAAGAAATAGGCCTGGAAACTCTATACAAAAACAAAACTACTAGATCATCAATTAAAATACAAGGAGCTCAGGAATAAATGATAAATGCCAGTCAGCCATCCGAGTTGCCAAAACAGAATTTTTTTAAACAAAAACTAATCGAAGCTAAGGGAAATTCTCTGGCCACATGGAAAACTTTCAATTCTTTAATGGGAAAATCAAAAGGTCAGAAAATTATGCAATAGAATCTGAGGGTTCAATCTTCACTGACTCCGAAACTGTGGCAGAAGTATTTAATGCACACTTCTCTATCTGGAAACATTTAGAACAGGTTTGCAGAATAGGGATGGGGCAAAAGATGTATTAGAGCTTTCTCATCATAAATGTAGTAACAATAACTTGAAAGATGTCACTACCCCTAGTTTTTATTTTCGGTGTCTACAACCAATAGATGTATTCAGCTGTGTTTCCAAAATGAATCTCAGGCCAGTCATTGGTCCAGATAACCTTGATTTTAGGGTAATGAAAAAGGTTATACATCTTATTGCAGTACCACTGACTAAATTGTTTATTTTTTTCCCTTTGTTTTGGTGTTTATCTTAAAATATGGAAAAGTTCAGCTGTAAAGCCAATTTTTAAATCTGGTTCAAGATCCAATCTCAGTAACTACCGTCCCATTTCTTTATTGGCCCTGCTTTCAGAAATTCTAGAAACAATTGTTCTAGACCAGGTTGCCAAACACCTTGAAAAGTACAATCTGTGGATGGAGTCTCAGCATGGTTTCAGGCCCAATCATAACAATGAGACTGCCTTGGTGAGGTTCACAAGCCAAGTCATCAAAGCAGTAGATAACAGAAAATATGTTGCTGTGGCTTTTGTGGACCTCACCAAGGCATTTGATTTGGTGGACCATGCTGAGCTCCTGAAACTTCTACCTGGTATACATTTTTCTGATGAGGTCATCTCATGGTTTGGAAATGATGTATCCCAGAGGAATCAGAAAACAGTAATTAATGGTCCATTTTCTGATGAAGCAATGCTAAGGTGTGGAATCCCCCAGGCCTCCATACTCCGGCCATTGTTGTTCTCCCTTTTTGTTAACTCATTATCTACTAATTTTTCACAAACAGAATTAATGTTGTACGCAGATGATGTGGTACTCTTTTGTTCTGGGACTTCAAAATGGGGGATGAGCAAAAAGCATTGGCATATGCCAATGATATAATGTTGCTTATGTGACCTGAGGGTTCTGTCCCAGCTGTGCGGGACCATTTACATCACTTTGGCACCCTATCTGGCTATAAAGCCAACGTGCCCAAATCGCCAGTCTTAGTCTCATCACCTGAGATCCGGCTCCACCAGGGATTCCCGTGGGGACTTCAGGAGGCTGAGGGTCATCTGAAATACCTCGGCAATAACTTTGCCTGGGACCTCGGGAGCCTAGATAAACTTAATCTACCCCTATTGCTGGCCTCCTTGGAAAAAGACCTTGCCAGATGGAGCTGCCTGCTTCTATCCCACTGGACAGAGGACAAGCCTTTAAAATGATGGCAGCCCCCAGAATATAGTACATCCTTGACAGTCTCCCCCTTGGGATTAAGCCTGAGCTACTGAAGATGGTTCACCAGAAAATGCTTAACTTCTTCTGGGGCACTAGCCCAAGAGAAATGAACCACACGAAACTCACTTTGCCCCATGAGAAAGGTGGGCTAAATCTTCCAAATTTCTGTCTAAAACAGATAGTGAAGATAGTTTTACAACTGTCACAGACCATAGGAGCCAGGTTCGTAAATTTTTTGGTGGGGGTCAGCAGTCACCAGTGGGGTCAGAAATCAACTACCAGGGGGTTTAGGGGTCAGGGTTCAAATCCCTGCCCTATGGGCAAGGGGTTAGATCTCAACCCTCCATCACCACCAGGGCATTATGGGAGCTGAGCACCTTGTATCATAAACATGGGGGTCAGGGGGGGTTAAGCCTCCTGGCCCAACGTACTGGAAAGAAATTGAAACTATTTAAAATGCTTGTTTTTAAACTTTAGCAAGAAGACACCTTTTTTGGGGGGTGGTGGAGGCATTTTGGGGTGGGCGATTTCCCTTAGAAACTTGATATTTTGTTTGCTACTGTGTGTGAATGTTAATAAATATTGCACTTACCATGTGGTGTCTTTTACTGTGTTGTGCTGTTCTTCCTTCCTTGTTTTGGCCGTTGGCTGGGACATCAACAGAAAGTGGATGCGAGATGTCTTTTGATCTTTCTTCCCGGTTTTGGTCGCAATTCAGTCAGAATGGCCCTGCATCCCAGTGATTTGCACCCCCCATGCCCATTCCTCAGTGATGGTTAGTGTTAGACCCTCCCCTTTCCAACTGCGGCATCAACACATGAAACCCAAAACACACACACACGTTGGTGCCCCTGTCTGATCTGACTGAGCCAGTGACCGAATCAATTGTGACTGACACAGCCTAGCACTTACTACCTCAGTTACCTCTGTCTAATAACAAGGAGGAGTACAGCCTAGTATGGTGAGTTATCACCTGTGCCCTATTCTTAAGCTGCACTACCTGTTACTGTTAGACAGCAGGAGGCCTATGTGTGGCGAGCTGTGTCAGGCACAGTCGCCTCAGTCACCATGGCAAGACAGGTCAGACAGGGGGATCAACAGGTGTGTGTGTTTTGGGGGTTGCATGTGTTGATGCCACTGTTTGGGAAAGCATGGAACATTTCTCACACTGGAATGGTGCAAATCACTGGGGTATGAGACCAGGGTAGTGTATGTGTGTGTGTGTGTTTGGACTTCCTTGCAAGCAGATTTCCACATGGTTGTCGCAGGACTGAGAGGGCTCAGGCTGTTGCCATGGGGGGGGTCTGGACAAACATTGGGCAGGGAGCTCTTATCCCTACTGGGTTAGGTACTGAATGTTGGGAGGTACCCCTACACATTAGGGACCAATACATACGACACAGGGCATGGGTGCAGGTGGAGGAGGGAACACAGGACACCAGGGAAAGGAGTTATGTAACTATTCACACTTGAAGGGATGGGATCAGAGGAACATGTTCCTCTCTATAAGGGGTTGGGATCAGAGCAGGGAGGGGGGTAGATGCACCACCACCACACACCAGCAACACGTTCCCTACTATACAGGAGCAGGCTTGGAGGGGAGGGAGTACTGTGTTAGATGCGCGGAGGGTGGGGTGGCCCACCCTGACCCAGGCACACTCCCTACACCAACTGCTACAGTTGCAAAGTCAAGCATGTTAACCATCAGAAACATGTGGCAACACCATCCTATTATTGCGTGTGGTCATTGGAGGCCATCTTTAACGACAAGTCATTAATTACTACATAACCGGAAAAGGTCTGAGAAAACCACAAATATACTAAGCATTATTACAGGAAATCAGAAATACATTGTTTTTTTTTTTTTTTAGGATGTTGTTTTCTCCTCGAGCACCAGCTGCAACCCCAGACTCCGCCATTCCCCCGCCATCCCTCGACATGAGACCCCCTTCCTTCTGCACCCCATGACTTACCCTACGCGGCAGGGTGGTGGGGAGCGACTCAACCCACCCCAACGGATCCATGCCAGGGAGGCGCCCTCCAGGAATGGCACCAGGGAACGATGTCGTGCTGCCGGGCTCCCATTTTTCTTGTTGTTCCTCCTGACAGGCATGGCGTGCAATGACACCAGCGACTGAGTGCGCGCACGCTCCCGTGTGCGCGCTAGTCAAGCGCCTGCCACGCCCGCCCACCCTCTTGGCTTGCGGTTGCATGCTGTTGACCCCCAGCCTCCGCTAGGGGTCAGGCAAGCACCAGCCGCCCGACCCCCACCCCGAGATGGTGAGCAGTCCTCCCGGATGCTCAATCCATCTTCCCCCGGCCGACCCCCAGCAACCCATGCCCATTCCCCACTGACGGAAATGCCGGCGCGGGCGCGGTGTAGCCACCAACGCCACCCTCAGCGCCACCGGGCCGGCAGAAATACATTGTTGCTGAAAGACCGTATGATTTTTTTTGCCAGCAAACACATACTGCCATAGTGACAGTACTTTTGTTCCCAAATAAATCATACTTTTCTCAACAAACCACATATCCTCTATTTCACATTCCATTAAATGCATTTTCAGTTTACAACTTGTAAATGAATTTAGGTTATATAATGTGATACAAGCTGATTGCCTTTGAAAGAACATTAACACAATTAGTCAGGCTGTTACAAGTTAAAAGACCATAAATCTGGTGGCACATATTATGCGACTAAGACTAAGCGGGGATGTCAGCATGTTCATATGAACATACGAAGACGATAGTAGAAGGCGGCTATCTGCCTATCAAGTCTGCTCATATTGCAGGGTCCAGAGCTTGAGCTAATGTCCCTGCTGTCCCTCCCCACTTCTCCCATCCTCCCTGCCCATGAGCCTTACTTTCCCCCCCATGCTTATCCCAGCCTCTCTTAAAGCCGCCCACTGTCTTCAATGAGATTACCTCTTCTGGCAGTGCATTCCAAGTGCTCACCACCTCTATGTGAAAAAGTGCTTCCTGACATCCCTCCTAAACTTCCCACCCTACATTTTAAGATTATGCCCCTTCATGTTATGGTTGCCACTCAGCTTAAAGAGACTCTCCTTATTCAGTTCAGCACACTGCAAAAGACATATCTGCTTCACTATCTACAAACAAGTGTGTGTAGTCATATTGAAGTTATCATGGTGACCAAACCTTTTCAGTTTCAGTCTCAAGGTTCAAATGGGCAGCATGGACCATGGCAACCTCTTGATGACTACAGACTCCTGTTATAGTATACTGGAGAACAACATTAACCTCTATGTATATTTTATGGCTTGAAATGTTACGGTCATTTACTTTGAATCAACAAGTCCTGAGGCTCATATGAATTCAGCCAGCAGTGTAACAGTTTCAGCAGGCAGACAAAATAAACATTGGCATCAGTGACTTTCTTGAATGGTAAAATGAAACACGACCCCCTCCCCAAGATAATCACCCAGGCATTCTCTTCCCACCCCCAACCCCACACATCAATTAGGCAAGTCTCAGTTAAGAGCTTTCCAAACGTGCATGTGTACAGATAAAAAAAAAAAGTTAGTCTAGCATATCCCACCAGAATCAGATACTGTAATTTAGTTACAATCTGTATCCCTGTAATAAGTACCCAACCCACACTGATATCCCTTGGGATCACCAACAACTGTAGCACAGCACAACAGTGTCCTGACCCCAAAACTTACAAGGTGCCATTTAACCAGCATGCTGCCATAAGACGAGGAGGCCTGGTGAAACACCTACACAACATACAGCACATCAAGGTAATAACGCTGCAGGTCAGGGATGTCTCCCATTTGGCAAAATGGACCACAGTCATTTCTATTTCCTGCACACTATGTTCTGGCCCAGTGCCCCGGACTCCTGAATCGCTGATAGTTTGGTTGCTTTGCATTGGCTCGGGACTGGGCACCCCATGCCAGTTACCAGTAAATAATACAATGTCCAAAACACAGCAGGAAACACCAGGTTATGTAATCTCTAGGCTAGTAGAGACAGCAGAGAGAGGAGAAAAGCCCCAATCCCCTCCAATACCCCAGGTCCCATACCTCAAGTCATTCACACATGTAATTTCCAAGCATAGTTCAGCCCCAGCCCCTGTCTTGCTGCCCCCCCATGGGTTTAGCAGAGGTTGTGAAATGAGAGAGCATGGCATAAGTGTTTGCATCTGAGTGGTTTCACTTGCCTTCAGCTTGAGCCAGAACAGCTCAGCTTTGCTAGTTCATGAAAACCACTCTGATACAGACGTGTACAGCAATAAGTGGCTCTGGAACTTTGGGGGATCTATTAACAGATACTCTGGCCCTGTGTTTGTATAAGAGTATCTATAGAATGGAATGCTGATGAGTCTATCACCCTGCACCCTCCCCTCAGAATCCAGGGTGGGTGGACACATGTATCAATGTTCCAGGCAGGCAACCCCCCCGGGGAGCTCAGTCCAACCATGACTGGCTGCTAGTGTTCACCACACACCCTGGGGTTGAGTTGCCCAGGCAGGCAGAGGCCCACTATAACTGCATGAAGGGGAAAACAACAACTTGAAAGTTCAGTACTGTAAATCGTCCACATCTGGTTCTACAAATTTACAAAATGCACTTCAGTTCAAAATTATAATCTTAACAGTAAGCTATGTGTGACTAAAGCTCCTGTTCTACAGTACACAGTTCATATTTCTGTCCCGCATGGGTATTTTTTTTAAAAAGCCCCACTGATTCAGTACTCATTAATTACCTGCATTAATGGGCTGTTAAAAAGAAATTGAAGTCTGAAGCCCCAACTAATGTAGGGCAGAACAACAATTTGAAACTTGTGTAGTGCAGCAGTAGGAAAGAAGCTGTAGTCACACAGTTTATTACAGTGTATGGAATGCTTTTATGCATGGACTTCCATGCCAAGAATATGTTGTGCTGCAGTAGTAATGTCTACTCCAGCACAACGACCAACAACAACCGAGAATGTTAACACACAGATGATACCCAGTCAAGCTAGAAGTTTTTTTTGTGAACTTGTACTTACAGAAAAAGTTGCCTGCAGCACATTAGTTCAATAATTTGCACCCACCACCAACACTCAAGTTCCACCCCCACAACCCCCAGTTCTCGGAGAAGAAGCAGAGTCTCTGAAATAGGCACTGTTTGATCATGACCTTACCCTAAAACACATAATATATAGGCATCCATATACAAGCCTGTGTCTTCAGCTCGAGTTTTCTATACCAGTGAACCACCTGAGTTGTTAGACGTTGCTCTTGAGGTTCCTAGTGGTTGCCATAAAAACCTCTTGATGCAGGAGACACAGCCTTATTGTGTATGGCTGCCCATACATTATCCTCGGTTTTTTTGGAGATCAGAATGTAACAATAACTGCTACAGGCTCCCCCTCTCCTTCCATTCCAGTACAACCACAGTCACACAAAAGTTCTCACCATGCTCTGCCAATTCTTACCATTCACTTTTGCATAATAAAAACAGTATTCCATAAGACTACCCTACCCTTTGTCGGTCTTGAGCCAAGATGAGTCTTTATTGAAAGGAAATTGTTATTAAAAAAATAATCTTGTCATGTCACAACTCCTGACTGGCACCTGTGTACTGCTGACTGGTCACGCAGCACCTTTAGTTTTTTGTTCCTTTTCCCAGTAAGGATGCCAGTGCATCAGTTCTGGTATAAAGCAGCAGTGCATGAATGCAGAGAAAATTCTGACCTACTGTAGTCCTATACTTTTTTTTTTAAATACTATTTTAGATTGACCCTTATCATCCGACTTGTATGATACCTTTCTTTTTTTGACTGGCTGCTTTGCTACTTTTTCCACATTTGAACTAATAAAGTGCTCCTTTGACGATGAACATGAAGAACATCATCTGTGATCACTATGTAACATGAGAAAGCATTTTTGACCACCTTTCAGCTCCTTTAAAGATGGCTTAGACCAGGTTTGCATCAGTATTTGCAGCTGTTTTTGAACACCTTATGTCCCATAAGGTCAGGCAGCCCTGTCTGCTGCATTATAGTTCCATTTTAATCACAACAGAAACAACTGCTGTACAAAAACAGCTAAGGATATTGATAGAAACCTGGTGAGTCATTAAAAAAAAAAATTCAGATTGTGAAATAAGTACTAATAATGCAAGCTCACTCATACAAGTCAGTAGGGGGAGGCAATCTAAAACAGAACAAAAAAAGCACATCCTAGGTGACATTTTTCAAAACATTCAAACACTGCCAGTGCTTTCAGACAGTGGTGAAAACAAGCTGCTGGGAGTCCTACAGACGTCTCCATCATGAGCCACAAACAAGATTGCTTACTGCCACACAGACACATGTAATGAAATTGGATTATATTTCTCCACGTGAATAATCATTCACTCCTGTTCAATTCATGTATGTAATTAAAGGTATATATATTCATACTTGGGTTTATTTACAATAATACAGTACCAAAATTTGGGAAACAGTATAGTGCAGTGGTTTAAGGCTCTGAGCTGCAAATCTGGAGACCTGGGTTTGCATCCCACAGCCCCCACTTGCATACTGTGTGACCCTTAGCAAGTCACTTAACTTCCCTGTTCTACCAGGTTGCACCTGGAAACAAGCTTTCAGCTTAGTGTGTCTCACCTGGTTAAACAATTGGAAACATATAAAGTATATGCGGATGGTTTCTCAGTAACTCCCTCTCCTACCAGTCTACCCCCTTACACAGAGGCAACACAGATAGTGACATCCCAGTTCCCACCACACCTGATGCATCCCCCAATGATCATATTTTCCCCATCCCCAGTGTGCCACTGGCACCTTACCTGGCTAGTGATGGGACTTTTAGGATGATTCTCTCAATTTTGGGGGTTGGGGAGAGAATATGCCTTTACCCTTACCACCATCCAGTGATGTGCTGTCACTGACTCACTGCTGGCCTGGGTTCTTCTGGTCTTTCTTCTTTGCTGAAGACAGTGGAGTGCTGTTGTGCCTGCCTGGTCTCAGACTCCTGGCTCGGTGGCTACTGGGGAGCTGCATGCGATGACGATTAAGGGGGAGAACCAAACCACTCTCCTCTGCCTCTGAACTGACAACCTTCTTCTCTTCTAATCTGCTCTGCTGCTGCCTCCCTCCAACTGTCTCAGACCAGACACCTTTACCCACTCACTCTTTCCCTAGCTAGACCTGGTTAGTCCCTCACTGCCGAACCTACCCCTGGTCCTATCTCTAGTCTAGACAACTGGGAAAGGCCTACTGCTGCTACTCCTCTTCCTAGATTAACTCATTTCTCCTTCAGGCTTGTTCTGAGCCTGGCTGGTGGATGCTGGCACTGGTGCTGCTTCTTTTTAATTGAGCTGCAATTTACTGGTGGTGTGGTACTGTGTGCTGCCACTACCTGGTAGTGGGTAGGAGATTATGGTGCTAGGTCTGGAGCCTGGTGGTCTAGTCTGCTGCTGCTGCCATTCCCTGTTAAGTTACCCCCTGCCATGCTCCACTGCTCAGCCTGCTGAGCTCTCTTGGTTGGTCGCTCCCTCCCACATGGACCACACAAACTCCACACTTCCCAAAGAACTTTCCCTTCCCTCCCTGTTCTACCACACTGGCCTGGCAGGCCAACTGGATGACTCTCTCCCTGCTTAGCTGCTCCATGATTGAGCACCCGGCTGCCCTCTGCTCCCTGAAGTTTCTTAGGTCTGAGTGACCTCTCATGGCACCGCTTAACCAACCTGCCTGGTCCTCCTGGTGCCGTTGCTGGCTCTTTCACTTTCTTCTCTCCCATAGGGTCTGGAAGGCCGTGGGAGGTCTGTCCTACTGCTTCTTAGGGAATGGGAAAGTAACCCACCATGCTGCCGCACACTGTTCAGGATCAGCCCTACATCCTGGTCCTGACTCCCGACGACTCCTTGCTTGTCCTCCTGCTAACCCCTGGCCCAGACGAATCACCACTGTGAAGACCACGCCTCATTGCTCTGCTGTGAATGCACACAAATCGCGCTACACGCAACACACCAACTCGCCTCACCGATCTTGTTCAGTGCCCTCCTTCATTTAAACCGGCAGCATTACCCAATCAGAATGCAGCTGTGATGGCACAGACAGAGATTGCAGCCAAATTTGAAAAAAAAAAAAAGCCTCCTCCTGACCACCAATGATCAGCGGGGGGATGAATTAAGATGAGAACAAACACAGACAGGGGGCGCGCAGACAGGTTATGTGCAAAAGTGCACACTACATCAGGGAAAAAGGTGCGATGTAGTTAATATTGCTGGGGCTGAGCCCACATCCCAAAATATTCCTGGGGCACATGTCCCATGGGCCCATACAACCCAGTGCCTATGTCACAGACTTCTCCCTACTGGGCACCACAGCTGTAGCCCAAATGGGCAGACTGTGAAGCCTACATCTTAGGGGAAACCTACAGAGAACAGTGCTCTATGGCAAATTGCCCCCTGGGATACATATAGTATGCACCCCACAATACGTTTTACAGCTGAGATATAGCCCCACGTAGTGTGAACCACAGGCTGGTACATTGGTGGCTTCGCAATCTGCCACTCTGGAACAACCCCGCTGTTACAATTGGAGGTAAGCCTGTGGACTGGCCTGCTTTGTCTGTTATAGGTATACATTACCTTCCTGACTCACCTCATTGATGGTACGTTGGGATATTTAAAAACCTTTGGCCAGCTCCAGGAGAAGTTTGGATTAGGAAAACATCAGCATTGGCAATATCTCCAACTGTGCCATGCACTTATTCTGCTCTTGGCGACTGCATACACGTATGCGGGCTCAAACAAGCTAGATGACCTACTCATTCCAGCTTCCGGGGAACCCCCCTAGGATGAGACACATCTACAGACCTCTGTGTGATACAAGCCCACCCTCCAAGGGGAAGCTACAGCTGACATGGAGTGCTGAATTGGGAACTGGACACTCGCAATGAGATTGTTACTCAGGCTGGGCTACCCTAAAAACAGCCTTGAGAGATACCCGCACCCGCTTCACACAATTTAAGATCTTACATAGGTGGCATAGAACCCCACAAAAAATCACACAAGTGGGGCCTATCCCCTATAGACCTCTGTTAGAGATGTGCCTCTGTAGAAGGTAGCATCATCCATTTGTTATGGTCCTGCCCCAACCTCCAATGGTATTGGGCCAGAGTCCAACAAGTCTGTAGGGACCTCATCATCCCACGTAGGACCCTAACCCCTCTCTTAATGATGCTAGGCCTCACCAAGACCATGGGCAGTCCCCTGAAGACCCCTGCAACAACTCTGCACTGGGTCCAAAGAGTACTGGTCACTGCAAAAAGAATCCTACTCAGGCACTGGAGAGGCGACTCTCCCCCACCACTTATGGAGTGGCTACTAACGCTGGACAAAGTGGCCAGTTATGAGACTGTTCATTATGCCTTGGCACACAAGCTTGACCTGTTTGAGAAAATCTGGGACCCTTTCCTGATCTCTGAATATTGTAAGATCCTACACGAATGCTATATGCACTCCAAGGCTGGCTAGGGTGGTTCAGATAGTGCTGAAACCCTGTGTAGCTAGTATGTACGTCCTTTTGAATATGCTGATAGTGAATGGCACCCTGGTGACATGGACACTTTGGTTGTTTACTCCCAATATACAGATACTGCTATGCAAGTTTCTTTAACTTTGCTATTCAATGGTTTGGCTTCTAGATACCCACTGGTAGATATAGCTACTGTACTACTTTCTAATAATAGTTAAATATTGTCACTGTTGTATTTATAATGTTCTTACAGACCACATTTAGTGTTGTAACTCCAAGGGGTAAGCTCCAACCAGGAAGTCTTCTATTGATCTGATGGTCACTATGAAAAAATTACTTACCTTAGTAATCTTATTTCTTTCAGTGTATTCTTCTATATTCATAACTGTATGCAGTCTGCCTCCTAAGCAGAACTGCCTGGAGAGAATTGAAACTATATGCAAATGATAGAACCTATCATTGCTCAAGACACACATTCAAACTGCTGCCCTCATCCATTGCAACATTCCATCAACGTCTCAGATTTAGAAAAATAGCCTACAAGGCAGAAATACTAAATACCTATCTAAAACTGCCTAAAAAGGGGGTAACCCCCATAACCAAGTATATACTCTAGTGACTATTTCACTAGAACCGAAGCATAAGTTTTATCCTGGAAACTCAGGGAACCAAAGAAGAAGGAGGAATCCTGCCCAGGTAAAGTGTACCCCAATGGGGTGTACATGCTTGTAGAAAATCCAAGATAACATCAGAAGGCATGCTGAGGCTCTGGTTCTGGTAGGGGAGGCAGGGAAGGGAGAGTTATGAATATAGAAGAATACACTGGAAGAAATAAGATTACTAAGGTGAGCAATTTTTTCTTCTAACCCCATGAATTCTTCTATATTCATAACTGTTTGCAGACTTCAAAGCAGTACCTTTGGAGGTGGGCAGAGAACCTACTTAGGAAAGAGGCTTTGCAGGACTGCTGTTCCAAATTTGGCATCACCTCTGGACAGTATGTCCAGGCTATAATGCTTAGTGAAAGTATGTACTGTCCTCCATGTGGCTGCTTTGCATATGTCCAGTAGGGGGACATCCCTTGAAGCTGCTATAGAAGCAGCTGTTCCCCTGGTTGAATGGGCCCTAAGTCCCAATGGGGCCTGTTTGCCTGCTTTTTGATAGCAGAACTGTATACAGTTAACTATCCATTGAGAGATTGATCTCTTGGTAGCTAATGTACCTTTTTTCACATCCCCACAGGTAAGGAATAACTGTTGATTATCCTGCCTGTGATCCTTACTATGAGATATGTAGTAACTTAGAGCTCTCTTCACATCCATACTGTGAAGTCTACGCTCACCTAAAGTAGAGTGTTCAGTGAAGAATACTGATAATGTAATGGACTGGTTCAAATGAAAATCTGACACCACCTTAGGGAGAAATTTTCTATTGGTTCTGAGTACCACTTTATCATTATGGAAAGACAAATAGTCATTTCCCACAGATATGGCCTGAAGCCCACTTATCCTTCTAGCAGAATTAATAGCAACTAGGAATACAGTTTCCATGTGACATACTCTAGGTGGACTGAGGACATAGGTTCAAAAGGTGGCCTCATAAGCTGAGCAATACAAATGTTCAAATCCCACCCAGGGACAGGTTCCCTAATGGGTGGATATGTAAGACACAGACCCTTAAAAAACTTTTTAAAAATAGGGCCAGATGCAATGGAAGTGGGGTGTCCCACTGAAATATGAGATAGCTGCTAAGTGGACCCTTAGTGAAGTTTGTGTAAGGCCCTGATCATGTAAGAAAGTAAGGTACTTAAGTAGGGTTGGAATCTCTGCTGAGGCAGCTTCGATGCTGTGCAGGGTTCACCAAGAGAGAAACCTTTTCCATTTGGCTGAATAGGTTTTTTTTAGTGGAGGGTTTTCTATATCCCCTAAGTATGTGTAAAACTGCTTGGGAGAGTTTAGGTTTGCAAATTCTATGTCTTCAAGAGCCAAGCCTTGAGACAGAGAGAGCGCTGAGACTGGGATATCTTAGTTTCCCTTGGTGGGAGATTAACAGGTTGTGCCTCCGGGGAAGATGTATTGGTGTGGATACCAGCATGGATAGTAGGAAAGGATACCAATGTTGTCTGGGCCAGTCTGGGGCGTGAGAATCATTGAGGCAAACTAGGACCTGAGCTGATCAGGACTCTGAGGATGAGAGGAAAAGGAGGAAAAGTGTATAGGCTTTTCCCTGACCAATCCAGTACCATGGCGTCCACTGGGACTGTGCCCCTGAGTGGGGGTCTGCAACAAAACAGTGGTAGTTTGTGGTTCTCTGGAGAGGCAAAGCGGTCCACCTCCGGGGTACCCACCTTCTGAATACTAAATTGGCCACCTGTGAGTGCAATGACCACTCATGATGGCCCTGACTGATTCTGCTGAGGGCATCTGCTAAAATGTTGTCCTTCCCTGGGACATGGACTGCTTGCAGAGTTACTTTTATAGAATATGCAAGATTCCACAGTCTCATGGTCTCTGAGCATAGAGGGTCAGACCTTGTGCCCCCTTGCTTGTTTATATAGTACATTGTTGTGGTATTGTCTGTTCTGACCTGTACCACACTTCCTGGTACCAAATGAGCAAAAGCTTTTAGAGCTAGGAATATAGCTTGGAGCTGCAAGAGATTTTTTTTTTGAAATTACTATTTATTCCTCCTCCCCAGCCTGCCACCTCCGACCCTTCGAGGGCACAACTGGACATCCAACAGCTTAATCTGGTTCAAGGTCAGTTGGCATTCATCTGTATCCCCCTTCCCCGGGTCGTGCCTGAAAATAGGCAGGATTTGTCTAGTGCACTTACCCGGTCAACAAAAGCTAAAATAAATAAAAAATCCTACTGCCCGGAACCCTACCCAAGCAGACCCCTAGGCCCCATGGAGCCGCGGATTACCCCCCGGGCGGGGACGAGGCAGGGGACTCAGAACCCGTAACTTACATTTCGTCGGTCTGAGGTGTGCTGGGCAGGCACAGGCAAATCGTGGACACGGCCATGGTCCTCCCATCTTCCCGGCTGAGGCAGGCTTGTTTTTCCGCGTTTTCTCCCTTCCCGAGCAGCAAGTAAGTTCCCCCGATGTCATGACACGCGCGCCGATGTCCATGCTGCTCAATGGCCGCATCTCATCCCCAAATGGAGCTTGCAGTTCCTCGAGCCTCCGCTCAGGGTCATGCAAGTGTCGGGCATCGGCCGGATCCACTCCCGGAAGGCTGTCGTTGGGCGGCTCCAGCCTATCCCCAATGACCCACTGGCGACCCGAGTCCGCTCCCGAACCCGGTCGCTGGTGTGGTGCGGGGTGGCGTCCAGCGCCTCAACCCTCAGTGCCACCGGCCAGCGGACTCAAGAGATTTATGTGCAGAAGGGATTCTGCCTCGGACCAAGTCCCATGGATGGTGTGTTCCCCCATGTGGGTGCCCCATCCCAGTAGAGAAGCATCTGTTGTGAGAACAAAGGAAGGGTTCTCCTTCTGGAAAGGGACACCTTGCCTTAAGTTGTCTGAATTTTTCCACCACTGTAAGGCTTGAATAACAACCTCTGTTACTGGGATGAGCTTTGACATCTTGTTCCTTCTCTGCGACTAATGAGACCTGGGATGAGATTGCAAGCCTCTCATTCTGTATCTTGCTCCTGAAACTGTACCTGTTGCTGCGGCTATATGGCCCAGAATCTACAGATAGTGCCTTGCTGGACATGGCTAGTTTAGTTTGAAAGAGGCAGCCAGGTCGAAAATAACCTGCACTCTGTCTTGAGGGAGGAAAGCCCTTCCCTGAATAGTATCCAGTTCTGCCCCTATAAACTGAAGCAGCTGAACAGGGGTAAAAACAGACTTCTCCTGATTTATCAGGAATCCCAAGGACTGTAGTAGATGAACTGCTGATTGCAGGTGCTCTGAGACCTGTTGTGGGGATTTTCCCACAAACAGCCAGTCATCCAGGTAAGGGAAGACTAGGATGCCAGACTTCCTTAAGTGTGCCACCACTACAGCTAAGCACTTTGTGAATACCCTGGGTGCTGAGGTAAGACCGAAGGAAAAGGAAGTGAACTGATAATGTCCTGAAAGGAGTCTGAACCTGAGATACTTTCTGTGAAATTGTCTTATTGGGATGTGAAAATAGGCATCTTTTAGATCCAGAGATGCTAACCAATCTCCCTGCTGGATAACTGGGAGTATGGATCGCAAAGTGACCATCTTGAATTTTGGCTTTACCAGGAATTTGCTGAGAGATCTGAGATCCAGAATGGGTCGCCAGTCCCCATTTTTCTTTTTGGTCAGGAAGTAGAGGGAGTAAACATAGAAACAAAGAATTTGACGGCAGATAAAGACCGCTTGGCCCACCTAGTCTGTCCATTTCCCTACCTAACGGATAAGCTGCAGATCCTAGTTAACCAATAGCCTATTTTCTCCTACCCCCACTAGAATTGCCTTATGTCTGTCCCATGCATTCTTGAATTCCCCCACTGTTTTTGACTCTACAGGAAGGCTGTTCCATGTATCCACAACCCTCTCTGTGAAGAAATACTTCCTCACATTACCTCTGAGCCATCCCCCCTTATCTTCAAATTGTGTCCCCTTGTTTTTGCACATCTCTTTTTCTGAAAGATGCTACCCTCTTGGACTTTGTTGATTCCCTTGAGGTATTTGAAAGTTTCTATCATGTCCCCCTCTCCCTCCTTTCCTCGAGGCTATACATTTAGTTCCTTTAGTCTTTCTTCATATGTCTTCTGATGCAGACCCTGCATCATTTTGGTTGCCCTCCTCTGGACAGCCTCCACCCTGTCTATGTCTTTGCGGAGATGGGGTCTCCAGAACTGTACACACTACTCCAGATGTGGTCTTACCAACTGTCTGTACAGAGGGCCAACAACTTCCTGTTTTCTACTGGTGATGCCTCTCCCTATGCATCCCAGTATCCCCAGCCCTCCTTACTGCCTTCTCACATTGCTGGCCCACCATTAGGTCATCTGATATGACTACCCCCAGGTCCCTTTCCATTTTTGTTGTTGTCAGTATCTCACCCCCCATTGTGTACTCTTCCCCTGGGTTTTTGTTTCCCAGGTGCATTACTATGCACTTCTTTGCACTGAATCTAAGCTGCCATACATTTGACCATTCCTCCAACCTTGCCAAGTCCCTTTTCATCCTTAGAAGCCCCTTCCTCTGAGATGTGCTGGTACATGCTCCACTGCTCTCATGTGGAGCAACTTCTGCACCTCCTTTTGCAAGAGCTTGCCCTCCAAGAGGGAAGCTGGTTTGAAAACTCTTGACTTCAGAGGGGGAAGGGATTTGAAACATAGGGACAAACCCTGACTTACCACCTCCAGTACCCGCCTGTCTGTGGTGATGGAGAACCAGTTCTGGAGGAAGTAAGTCAGCCTGCCCCCTGCTGGCAGTGGGGAGGTGACCTGGACCAACTGGTTAGGGGTTTTGTTTTGGGGGTGCCTGAGTCTGGGCAGATTGGGAGCCCCTTCTGGAACCCCTCCTGCCCCTAGGTCTAAAATACCCAGTCTGCTGTGGGTAGGGTTGTTGC
The DNA here is from genome assembly GCA_016271365.2 of Neoceratodus forsteri. NCBI lineage: Eukaryota > Metazoa > Chordata > Ceratodontiformes > Ceratodontidae > Neoceratodus > Neoceratodus forsteri. Next base: position 367,190,687 of record CM028132.1, on the reverse strand, counting down.
TGAAAAGCAGCTTGGCCCTGATAAAAAGGCCTCCCATAAGGGGACCTTCCCCTGCCCTCCCTTCCATAAGGCTTATAAGAAGGGGTAGGCCTGTCTCTAGAGGAATTACTCTTGTAGGTGGCATTGTATTCATCCACCTGTTCCATGTATTCCTCAGTGTGTTTGCCAAACAGGGAATTATTCTCCACAGGAAAATCCATGACCTTTGTCTGGGTATCCTGGGTGAGATTAGTGGCCCTAAGCCATGCCAGTCTTCATAGGGCCACCAACAGAGCCATGTACCTGGCAGTGTTATCATTAGCATCAGCTGCCATCTGGAACTGGTATTTAGCAGCTTCCAGACCAAATCTAGCTGTCTCTGCCAGGTCATCAGAGAGGGGTGAGGGAGCCTTCTCTGATATAGCCAGTATTGATTGCCATGGTATTTTCTGATACTGTGCTGCATATGCCTGGTAATTAGCCTGCCTCACACCTAGGGAGGCAGCTAGGTACCCTTTCTTAGACTTACAGTCTAATTTCCTGGATTCCTTCTCAGGGGGATGGGAAGAGAGAGAGGAACCCTAACCTTTTCACAGGCTGCCTGCTGAACTATGCCTTGGTGATCAGGGTAAGAGTATAAAAATTCTGCTCCCTCCCTGTCCAGGTGATACTTCTTGTCAGACTTCCTATCTATAGGAGGGATAGAGTTAGGAGTCTGTAAAATTTTAAACAAGTCTTTGTTAAAGAACTTGTTGGTTGGTAAATATACCTTTTTTGTGGGGGTTAAACCCATCACCTCAAGGTATTCGGCCTCCTCTTCATCATCGACCACTTCAGTGGTAGCTAAGTCCAGAGCATCCACTATCATTCTCACAAAAAGAAAAGTGAGAAGAAAAATCCTCAGGTCGAGGAGAAGAACCAAACTCCTGCTCAGGTGAGATTTCGGGCTCTATAGGTTCATCCTGTTCAGGATCCATCTCACTATAGTCATCATATTCCGGTTCCTGAGACTCAGAGGCAGGAGCTGTGGCAGGAGCCTTAGGAGGAGCAGAGTGAGCAGGCAGAATCCCCGGTAAAGCCTGCAGAACCCTCATAACCTGAGCTATCTCCTCTGCAGAAGGCAGGCTGTGAGACACAGTAGAGACCCCTTGAGGAACAGAGGTCTGGGGTTCTATGTGTTTAGTTTTCTTAGATTTTTTGGAGGGGGCCAGAGAGTCAGCCGGACCACTCCCCCTTTTTAAAGTGCCAGAAACACCCTTCTCTGGGGTTGTAACAGTAGATAAGGCAGTTTCACCCGTAGTTTTTGGTGGCTGGTTAGAGCCCGAGGGACCACCGTCCCCTTTTTTCTTCAGCCTTTCCATCCTTTTTTCAGTTGTTTTAGGAGGGAAGGATTTACAAATGGCACAGTCTGCTGAAAAATTATCAGGTCCCAAGCAGACTAAACGAAGGCCGTGTTTGTCAGTTTTAGCAAACACTTCCCCACATTTTGTACAATTTTTGAAACCTGGGGGGCCAGTCTTTTTCTTTGGTTTTTCTTGTGCTTCCATTTCCAGGAGAAAAACCAGCAACCGCTTACTAGTAACTAATGTTTTTTTTTTGTTTGTTTGTTTTGTTTTTATCGGTTCAGGAACCGGTTAAGGATCCGAAGAAAGAACCGATAACTCAGATATCGAACCGGGTCAGCGGTTCACAGGAACCGGGGTATCGATTCAGAAGAACCGACCACTCGGTTACAAGGAATGATTTTAAAACACAGAAATTAATGAAATTGTACAAATTTTATGACTAAAACTATGGTGAAAAACGCCAAATTAACTAGTAAAGCCCCGGTTCCTCAGCGGTTATAGCGAACCGTGAGGAACCGAGAAATAATACAATTTTACAGCTAAACGAAAGAAACTTAACTTTTTTAAACAAGAGGACTAAATTAAACAATAAACAAAGGCAGCAGTTTAGATATTATGCTAGCTAATACTTATAAACTGGAATCAGCTCGAACTGACGAGAGGAAGATCTCCAGGCATCATGACTTGTCAGGTGGAGTAAGCAATCTGAGACATTGATGGAATGTTGCAATAGATGAGGGCAGCAGTTTGAATGTGTGTCTCAAGCAATGAATTGATGGAATGTTGCAATAGATGAGGGCAGCAGTTTGAATGTGTGTCTTGAGCAATGATAGGTTCTATAATTTGCATACCGTTCCAATTCTTTCCGGGCAGTTCTACTGAGGAGGCAGACTGCATACAGTTATAAACATAGAAGAATACATGGAGTTGGAATGTAATGTTTCCCATATTACAAATGCAATAAAAAAAAAATGAGACTATGGGACCGGGTCAGGAATTGGGCCCCTAGAAGAAGCTAACTACACAGGAAGAAGGCAATGAGCAGGAAATGGGCAGCCTGCAACAGCCTTTCAGAGCACAGATGGCCCCTTCTCTGAAGGAGGTGCAGACAGGCCTTGGCTGAGGACCCTGTACCCAGCAGGAAACAGAATTCTGGGCAAGGAGATATGAGGAAGCAGATACTGCCAGTAGGCTCCCCAAGGCCAGAGAGCTGAAATTGACAGCACCCTGGTGCAGTGGAGACACGCTTGCTGCAACTTTGAACTTTCATCCCAAATCCACTGATTTGGTCTTCAAGGACGTGGGGTGGAAGCTGATGGTTGCCTCTTTGAGAACCGTTACTCAAGGAATTAAGGAAACTTTGGGATGATTATTCCTCCATTAAACAGAAACATAGAAACATAGAAACATAGAATTTGATGGCAGATAAGGACCACTTGGCCCACCCAGTCTGCCCATTTCCCTACCTACTGGATAAGCTGCAGATCCTAGTTAACCAGCAGCCTACTTCTTCCTACCACCACCCCCCAGAATTGCCTTATGACTATCCCATGCATGCTTGAATTCCACCACTGATTTTGACTCCACAACCTCCTCCGGAAGGCCGTTTCATGCATCCACAACCCTCTCTGTGAAAAAATACTTCCTTAAATTACCTCTGAGCCGCCCCATCTTCAAATTGTGCCCTCTTGTTCTTGCACACCTCTTTTTTTGAAAGATGCTACCCTCTTGGACTTTGTTGATTCCCTTGAGGTACTTGAAAGTTTCTATCATGTCCCCCCTCTCCCTCCTTTCCTCGAGGCTATACATATTAAGCTCCTTAAGTCTCTCTTCATATGTCTTCCGGTGCAGACCCTGCACCATTTTAGTTGCCCTCCTCTGGACAGCTTCCATCCGGTCTATGTCTTTGCGGAGACTGGGTCTCCAGAACTGCACACAGTACTCCAGATGGGGTCTCACCAGCTGTCTGTACAGAGGGATAATAACTTCCTGTTTTCTACTGGTGATGCCTCTCCCTATGCATCCCAGTATCCCCCCAGCCCTCCTTGCTGCCCTCTCACATTGCTTGCCCATCTTTAGGTCATCTGATATGACTACCCCCAGGTCCTTTCCATTTTGTTGTTGTTAGTATCTCACCCCCATTGTGTACTCTTCCCTGGGTTTTGTTTCCCAGGTGCATTACCTTGCACTTCTTAGCATTGAATCTAAGCTGCCATACATTTGACCATTCCTCTAACCTTGCCAAGTCCCTTCTCATCCTTTCCACTCCACCCTGTGCATCAACTCTGTTGCAGATCTTAGTGTCATCTGCAAAGACACATACTTTCCTTCAGTCCTTCTGCAATGTAAACATAAAGACATTGAAGAGGACCAGTCCTAATACTGAACCCTGCGGTACCCCACTAGTAACCCTCCTTTCTTCTGAGTGGACTCCATTTACTATTACTCTCTGTGTCCTATTCTCCAGCCAATTCTTTACTCAGGCTGTCATCTTGGGACCCACTCCCAGGCTGGCTAACTTGTATATTAATCTTTTGTGTGGGACTGTGTCAAATGCCTTGCTAAAGTCTAGGTAGGCCATGTCCACAGCCCCTCCCTGATCTACTACTTTGGTCACCCAGTCAAAGAACTCTATCAGATTCATCTGGCATGACCTTCCCGCTGTGAATCCATGCTGCCTAGGGTCCTGTGCCCCTCTGGCCTCTAGATACGACAATTCTTTCCTTTAGAAGTGATTCCATCATTTTCCCTATCACTGAGGTTAAACTAACAGGTCTATAGTTTCCTGCTTCTGCCTTGCTCCCACTTTTGTGAAGGGAATCACATCTGCCCTCCTCCAGTCCTCGGGTACCACCCCATCCTCCCATGATTTGTTAAAAAGGGTAGTCAGTGGTGTCACTAGTTCTACCCTTAGTTCTTTTAGAATTCTGGGATGAATCTCATCAGGCCCCATTGCTTTGTCCACCTTCAGTTTTAAGAGTTCTTTCAGAACCCTTTCTTCTGTAAATGGGCCGGTATCAACTTCTGTATCCAGAGTGTTACTACTGTTTGTTTTATGTACCTTCCCCTCTTCCTTTGTAAATACTGAGCAAAAATATTTGTTTAGTATCTCTGCCTTTTCACAGTCTCCTCTGCCCACCCTCCCTCCCTTTATTAAGCCTCACTGTCCCTCCTTGGTCTTCCTTCACTCCCTGATGTACCTATAAAGGTTTTATCCCCTTCTTAACTGAGTTGGCTATCTTTTCCTCGGTTTGGACCTTTGCTGTTCTGACTGCCTTCCCAGCCTCCTTTTGCTTTAACTGATACAGTTCTCTGTCCTGCTCCTTCTGTGATTCCTTGTACTTCCTGAATGCTTTCTTTTTCTCTTGAACCTTCACTGTCACTTTCTTTGAGAACCATAGTGGTTTCTTACATCGTCTTGTTTTGCTTCACACAAAGGCTCGTTACCTCTGTGATGGCAGTTTTTTATTATTCCCCATTGTTCTTCCACCCCTCCTTCCTGCCCATTTGCTAGTGCGTTCCTTAGGCACTCACCCATTTTGGCAAAGTCAGCCCTCCTAAAGTCCAGTACTTTTGTCTTTGTATGGCTTGACTCTAGTGCTGTGTTTATTGTGAACCATACTGTTCGATGGTCACTAGTTCCCAGATGGCTACCCACTTCTACATCTGTGATCCTCTCTCCATCTCCTTTTGAGAGTATCAAGTCTAATATTGCTCCCTCTCGAGTGGGCTCCAGTACGAGTTGTCCAAGGCATGCCCCCTGTAGGGCATCTAGAATAACTGCACTCTTCGAAGTGGCAGCTGCAACTGCACTCCAGTTAACATCTGGCATATTCAGATCACCCATCAGCACTATCTCCCCTTTTTCTGCCATTCTAAGTATACTTTCTATCATTTCCTTGTCCATTTCCTCCCCCTGAGAAGGGGGTCTGTATACAACCCCTGTGCGGATTGTGGTGCCATTGCCTGTCTCCAAATTTACCCACAGTGCTTCTTCTCCTCCCTGTTTACCCTTTTGTTCTGTTGCTTTTATTCCTTCCCTTATGTAAAGAACTACTCCTCCTCCTCTTTTACCCTCCCTGTCCCTCCTGTAGATAGTGTATCCTGGTATGTTTATGTCCCAGTCATGGTTTTGTGTGTACCATGTTTCTGTGACTGCCACGATATCCAGATGTTCCTCCTCCATCAAGGCCACTAATTCAGGAAGCTTGTTACCTAGACTACAGGCATTGGTACTCATTGCTCTCCATTTTTTGATGGCTTTACCTTCTGTTGCAGCATCCCCCACTGACCATTCTACCTTGCTCTTTTTCTCACTTAGTACCCTGTTTTGTAGGGAGAGGCTGGGATTTTTCTGCCGCTTGTCAGTGCCTCCCCCTTTGACTAGTTTAAAAGCCTGCCAATGAAGCATTTAAACTGATTGCTGAAAAGACTTGTTCCCTTCCTGGACAGATGCAGACCATCCTGCCAGTATAGGCTGGTGTCCCTCCAGGTGGAACCCCAGTCCCCAATGAAGCCAAACCCCTGTGCTCTGCACCATTTTTTCAATCATTCATTAAACTGCATGGTGCCAATTACCCTTGCCTCACCCATGCCTTTGACAGGCAGCACCTCTGAGAAGGATACTGTGTGTGCTACTTGTCTTAGGCCCCTCCCAACTCTGCAATGTCCTCCTGCACTGCTCTAACCTCATGATGAGCCAAGTCATTTGTCCCTAGGTGGACAATTCGTCCCGCTCAGAATCCTTGCAGCTGTTGTCGTGATCCTGAGGATGTGCTTCTGTCCCTCCAAGCCATGGCACCAGGCAGGCACCTTACTTCAGTTTTCCCAGCTCCTCCCAGTTCTATCCCCCTAATAATTGAGTCCCCCACCAGGAGCTGCTTCCTTTCCTTGTGGTGTCCTCTGCCTCCTTCCTGTGGGCCTCCCTTGTGACAGCTGTCCTCAGCCTCCTTAGTCTCCTCTGTGGGTGCATCCATAGGGGAGCTATGCTCCCCAGAATGGTGTATGGATTGTGGAGTGGAACAACTGACTGGGTGTGCCTCCGTTCCACCATCCTCACCCTTCCTGAGCCCACTGTGGTCCAACTGCTGTGTTTCTTCACAACCTCTGAGGTAGTGGTGGTGGCTGTGGTGCTCCCTGGATGGGGGAGGTTCCTTCCTACTGTCCAGTGTGGCCTGGGGAAGGTCCCCATACTACTGTCCAGTGTGGCCTGAAGATGGGCAACTTCCTCCCTCAGGGCAGAGGTTGTCTGCAAATAGGGCAGCATCTCAGCCTCCAGAAAGACTCCCAGAAGACTGCTGCCCCACAGCCATTACATTGTACTACTCCCTACATTTTTTGTGTGTGATTGGTTTGTAATATAGAAATATATATTTATAATATACAATGTGTATGCTTATATTGTCAGTGCAGTGTGCTAGAGAGGATATGACAGTGACATGCACCTTGCACTCTTGAGGAAATGATGTCAGAACCCCAGGTATAAAGGAACTATTTCCAGGGTGGGTGGGTGGGTGGGGTGAGGGGTGGGAAGGGTTGGGCCTAAACTGTGCCCTCGCAAAACAATCAGCTAAAAGCTCTGACCCACTGCTGCAATGAGTGCCTTCCTTTCAGCAAGATGCCCTACACAACAATTTGATAGAGAAATACCCTGCTAATCAAACAGAGAAAAATCTACACATCCAAGTCAGACACAGGTAAACCTTCCCAGCCCCAAAACAGGCCTGGTGATTTGTGCTCCAAGAGCTGTCAGCCCCAAAATAAGTCAGCTGTGCTTTAAACTCTTCCTGCACTGAAAATCTTAAGAATTGTAACAAACAAACGTAAACCTAGATCCACCACCCTCTGTTGCTTGAAAGACTGTCTTTTCCTGTTTCACACTGCAGGTTTTTCTGTGCCCACTCAACCCCAGTAACTCTGTTAAAAAGAGTTTAACTATCACAAACTCCTACACACCAGTAAATTATTTAAAAATAGTTTCTGTCCCAAAATCCTAGTAGTCAATCCAGCTACCCCCAAGGGACAACCAGAATGCAGTATTCAAACACTTATGAGGTTACTTCCAAGATAAGCAGAGTTTGCAAGTTTCTTTTTCAACTCCTCAGCCAACTGTAATTCATTTAAAAATAGTTTAACTGTCAGCAAATCCTAGTAGACAATCTAGCTACCTCCAAGGACCTACCCAAATGCAGTATTTAAATCCTTCTGAAGTTATTAACACGATAAACAGAGTTTACAAGCCACTTCTTGGTTGAACACTAAATAAATGTGAATAAAAAGCAATTACCAAGGGTGGTTAGTTTCACCTCCCACAGAATTAAAGCAAAAGTGCACGTTTGTTGCAGATATCAAGCGCAATATAGAATTTCTCACACAGCTCGTAGTTGAAGAAAGTAGTGTCCTTCCAGCTCCAGAAAATGTGCTTTGTATCTTTGAAAATTGCAGCCAGTAGTAACTTATAGTAATCTGATCTAGTCTGGATATCTCCACCCAGGGCAATTTGTTGCCAATAGTTATATGTAACCCTTCCTGTTCCAATACAACCTGTTTGGTCTGAAAACAATGTCCTGCCCCCTCAGGCTATCTGTGTTTCAATTCACACTGCAGGTTTTTCTGTGCCCACTCCCTAACCCCAGTAACTCTGTTAAAAAGAGTTTAACTATCACAAACTCCTACGCACCAGTAAATTATTTAAAAATAGTTTCTGTCCCAAAATCTAGTAGTCAATCCAGCTACCCCAAGGGACAACCAGAATGCAGTATTCAAACACTTATGAGGTTACTTCCAAGACAAGCAGAGTTTGCAAGTTTCTTTTTCAACTCCTCAGCCAACTGTAATTCATTTAAAAATAGTTTAACTGTCAGCAAATCCTAGTAGACAATCTAGCTACCTCCAAGGACCTACCCAAATGCAGTATTTAAATCCTTCTGAAGTTACTAACAAGATAAACGGAGTTTACAAGACCCTTCTTGGTTAAACACTAAATAAATGTGAATAAAAAGCAATTACCAAGGGTGGTTAGTTTCACCTCCCACAGAATTAAAGCAAAAGTGCACGTTTGTGGCAGATATCAAGTGCAATATAGAATTTCTCACACAGCTCGCAGTTGAAGAAAGTAGTGTCCTTCCAGCTCCAGAAAATGTGCTTTGTGTCTTTGAAAATTGCAGCCAGTAGTAACTTATAGTAATCTGATCTAGTCTGGAAATCTCCACCCAGGGCAATTTGTTGCCAATGGTTATATGTAACCCTACCTGTTCCAATACAACCTGTTTGGTCTGAAAACAATGTCCTGCCCCCTAAGGCTGTCTGTGTTTCAATTCACACTGCAGGTTTTTCTGTGACCACTCCTTAACCCCAGTAACTCTGTTAAAAAGAGTTTAACTATAGTTTAACTATCACAAACTCCTACGCACCAGTAAATAATTTAAAAATAGTTTCTGTCCCAAAATCCTAGTAGTCAATCCAGCTACCCCCAAGGGACAACCAGAATGCAGTATTCAAACACTTATGAGGTTACTTCCAAGATAAGCAGAGTTTGCAAGTTTCTTTTTCAACTCCTCAGCCAACTGTAATTCATTTAAAAATAGTTTAACTGTCAGCAAATCCTAGTAGACAATCTAGCTTCCTCCAAGGACCTACCCAAATGCAGTATTTAAATCCTTCTGAAGTTACTAACAAGATAAACAGAGTTTACAAGCCCCTTCTTGGTTAAACACTAAATAAATGTGAATAAAAAGCAATTACCAAGGGTGGTTAGTTTCATCTTCCACAGAATTAAAGCAAAAGTGCACGTTTGTTGCAAATATCAAGTGCAATATAGAATTTCTCACACAGCTCACAGTTGAAGAAAGTAGTGTCCTTCCAGCTCCAGAAAATGTGGTTTGTGTCAGACTCAGATCTCTTTCAAAAAGATGAGACCTCTTTTTCCCAGGGCCAGAAGGAGCAGGGGCTGTCCTCGCATCCAGGACAGCCCCCAATTATGGCTACAACAATGCCTGTTATGGATACAAATCCTTCCAAAGCAGAGCCAGGAGAGGAGCATGGTATTGAGGTCATTTTAGAGGCAGAAAGGGGGATACATCAAACAATGACTCTCATCCATGGCACGTAAGTATGTCTCATATCCTACCTCTAATTTACCTGGTCCCAGGACCGCTTCAGTTGGGGCACACTTTGCAGCCAACTGGCAGAGAGTCATTCAAGACCAGAAGGTCCTGCATCCTGTTTGAGGTATAGCTTTGAGTATATCCCACCTACAGAGTGCCCAGGGCTGGCCCCACTCTGCTTCTCAAAAGAAGAAGGGAAGCTACTCCAACAAGGGATGGAAACCCTGCAGGTAAAGGGGGCAAGCTCAAGGGCAGGACGCAAAGAGTTGTGGTTAAAGATTTTCCCTTATACTGACAAAAGATGGAGGCTCCAGGATGGTGATTAATCTGCAGGAGCTCAAGTCTTTCATTGTCTATTGACATTTTAAAATGGAAGGGTTTCACCTCTTGAGAGATGTCATAATTCAGGGGCACCAGCTAGCCTGATGGACACCTGCCTCTCGGTCCCCATCAGCCACTTGGATTGGAGTTGTAGGGTTTCTCTAACAAGTGGAGAGATGTCAGTTCAGCTGCCTTCCCTTCCATCTGACCACAGTGCCCTGGTGCTTCACCAAGATTCTGCACCAAATGGTAGTGTGGTTGAGGGTGGCTGGAATCAGACTGATCTTCCACTGTGACGATGTGTTGATTATGGCCGAGGTTCGAGCTCTGCTGACAACTCACCTAAATCCCACTGTTTACCCCCTAACATGCTTGGGGTTCTTAGTCAACACCAAAAAAGTTGATCCTCGAGCCTTCTCAGGCAGTAACTTAGCTGGGGTTCAAAGTAGACTTCCAGGTCTGCAGCCCTTAGACTTCCCACCAAGAAGTTTAGGGAAATGAAGAGGGAGATCAGGAGGGTCCTGAAGAAGGACTCCCCCCCCCCACCTTCCAGGACCTGGCCAGAATTATAGATCTTCTGACGTCTTCGGTTCAGGCCATCTTCCCCGAACCCCTTTAATTACCGGACATTGCAGGAGTTCAAGATCAGCTCCTTATGGGTGACTGGGTCTTTTGACACCTGTGTCCCTCTACCCAGTCTGGTTTGTTCGGAGCTCATCTGGTTGTTATGCCAGATGGAGACATGGAACAGCAGGACATTCTTTGGACAAGTCTGGAGCTGGTCATAGACTCAGATGCCAGTTTTTCAGGCGGGGGCACTGGGTGTGAGGGGATCATTACTGGGGGCAAATGATCCCCAGAAGAGCATGTTTTACACATCATTGTGTTGGAACTTATGGCAACCGTTTTTGTGGTCCAGAGTTTCACAAAGATCAAGCCAAATGCAACAAGTCCTCCTCTGTATGGACAATGTGATGGTGGTGAGGTATATTAGCCGCTGGAGGGGACCAGGTCCCATATGCTGACTTTGTCAGCAAAGATGTTTTGGGACTTTTGTCTGAAACAGAACCAGCGAGTCCAGGCTGTCCGTATTCAGAGTCTGGCCAGTGAAGCAGCAGATTAGAGCTCAAGATATATAACAGACTCAAGTGACTTTCAACTCTGTCCTAATGTATTCCTTGAAATAGCTAACAGGAGAGGTCCCTTGAACCTGGACCTGTTTGCCTGAAGATATAGCCATCAGGTGAAGAGGTTTTTTAGCTGGTGTCCAGATCGCATGGAGAAACCACGGATGCATTCCTACAGAATTGGAAGTGTAGAAGGCACAGTCCCAGATCTTCTCCTGGATCCAATGTGCCAACCACATCCCCTGATTATGGAGGGGACATTGATCCTGGTGGCGAGGATACTTTTAGGAGTGCCTGGGCAACTACAGGCCTTTCAAAGAAATCTGTCAGCCTTCTCCAATAATCTTAGTCCAGGGCACAAGAAATGTGTACAAGTTAGCCTGGAGTGGATGGAGTAGCTGGTGTCTTTCAAGACACCTGGATCCTTTTTCAGTGCCTGTGACAGAAATTATTCAGTTTCTGTATGTGATGCACTCCACAGGTAAGTCATACAAATACATCAGCGTGCTTATCTCCCCCATTTTGGCCAGTCATGACCCAGTTGATTGCAGATTCTTAAGGCAGATCCTGATGGTTTGCAAATTCCTCAAGGCTATTAGGTGGTCAAGACCCCCCCCCCACAGCTGAGGTACAGACTTACCTGGGATGTAAACAGGGTTCTCAGATTGTTTCAAGTGTGAGGCTGCAACCAGGGTCTTTCGATGAAACAGCTGTTCATGAATCTAGAAACCCTATTGTGCTTGATTTCCATCAGATGTGTCTCAGACATGGAAGCCTAGGAGGTCTCCAGAATTTAGTTATTCATTTGGTAACGGGGTTGGTGTACTGATCAGAAGACCTTTTTCAGCCATGGCCTGGGCCAGAGACTAGCACAAACAGCGTAAACATACAGTAAGAGAACAGCGTGACTCGTACAGTGAACATAACAATGTAGGTCAAGCTGACAGAAAATATAAGGTAAACAGTACCAGGTAAATCAGCAATTGAGCACACCAAGGTATATACCATTTAGATAAACAGGGTAAGGTTGCTCCATCATTAAACAAAAGGAATAACAATAGTATTCAGGGCAGGAGACGAGGGTGGAGCACTAGAGGGGGAGATTGTAAGGGTGGGCTGCAAGGGAGGTGTTGCCATGCTAGCGGTCTGTATGCAGATGCAGGTTGTGGTGGACAGAAAGTGCATTCTTAACAGGGAATTTGGATTTAGAGGGGGGTCGTGGAACCATAGGGAGGAGAGGAGGTCATTCCATAGTGAGGACCCAGCTGTGGAGAAGGCTTTTAGGCCCATCCTTGTAGTTATGTTAGGGTGGTCTAGTTGAAGGTGGGAAGACTGATGTAGATTGCAGCAGTAGGTTCTAGGCTGGATAAAAGGGATAGTGTAGCGTAGGATGGATTGTGCAAGGTACCAGTAATGGTCCAGCCCAGCAGATAGGAGTGTCATGCTTGTGGAGGGAGCCAGTTAAGGGACTGGTAAAGAGAGCAGTGGTGAGTGAGAAGAGGGGCACCGAGGACAAGGCGACATATTTGATTGTAGGTAGCATCTAGGCAGTTAAGGTTGGTAATGGAGATGAGGGAGTACACCGGGCAGCCATAGTCAAGGAGGGGAAGGGGGCTGCCACGGGCCATAGCAAGGCGGGCTTCTGGCAAGAGGTGGTTGATCATGTGATAGCAGAGCCCTATCTTCTGGTTGATGTGCCTGATCAGTGAGGCAATGTGGTCAGTGTAGGTTAGGGACGGGTCCAAGATTACCCCCAGGTACTTGAAGGCAGGAACAGTGTCAAGGGGAGATGCATCTGGGGATTTGACTGTGAGAAGGCCATTGTTGTGGACTAGGGTGGAGAGTTTTGGTTTGGAACCAAAAAGCATGGCCTGTGTTTTTGTAGTATTGACCAAGAGTTTGTTGGTGGAGAACCAACAATATGCCTTGCAGAAATCATCGGTATGAGTGGCGGATAGTGAGGAGGGGGAGGGGTCACTTTGGTATAGTATCAAGTTGTCAGCATAGAGGAGTGATTTACACGACAGGCCCTCCGATGAGAGAGAGTTAATGAAGAGGGAAAAGAAAAGGAGCCAAGGACAGATCCCTGGGGACACCCACAGAGACAGGCAAGAGGGGGAGGTGGCACCACCAAGGCAGACCATCTGTGTTCTACCAGAGAAGTAGTTAGTGAGCCAGGTGGTGGATGCAGGGGAGAAACCAAGGCGATGAGTTTTGCTATCAGGATGTTGTGATTTACAAGGTCAAAAGCCTTGGACAGGTCAACAAACACTGCACCAGTTAGCTTCCCTTCATCCATATTCCTCAGCACATGGTCGGTGAAGAAGGCAAAGGCTGTGGTAGTACTGTGTCCTTTCTGGAAACTGTGTTGCTGAGGGCAAAGGAGATTATATTTGGAGATATGCTCTGTAATTTGGTAGTTTACTGCCTTCTCTAAGAGCTTACCAAGATGGGGCAGAATGGAGATGGGACGGTAGTTGTTCATAAGACTAGGGTCACCTGATTTATGAAGAGGGACAATTTTGGCCTGCTTCCAGACATCGGGAACAGAGGCTGTAATAAGGGAGAGGTTAAATATGAAGATGAGTGGCTAGGCAATGTTCTGGCCTACTAATTTTGAGACGTGGGAGGATAGACCGTCACTACCAGCACTCCCTCAAGATGGTAGGCTGAGTAGGAGTGTAAGTGTCCCAGGAGGAGAAATGGTCTTAAAATAAAAGTGGGAGCTAGTAGGAGGGGAAGGTGGAGGAGGGGGAAAAGGGGTAGGGGGAGCTTAGCCAGGTAGCTGCTAAGGTTTGAGAAATGTGCATTAAGTGCATTCGCAATGTCAGTAGGGTCAGTGAGGGAGCCTTGTTGTGTGTTTAGGGGGGAAGGTGACTGCTTGGTGGAGGTGTGGGGGATCGAGGCATTAATGGAGGACCGGAAATGCCTGGGGTTGCATAGGTGACTGGATTGAAGTGATTGGAAGTAGGCCAGCTTCTTATAGTGTATACGGCGCTTGCAGAGATTTCGCAGTCAATGGTAGCCATTCCAAAGGGAAGGGGATGGGGCAACTTTATAGTCGGCACACTGCTTCATAAGCTTGAGGAGGTCTGACGTGAGCCAGTGAGTGTTACTCCCATGCACTTTGTGAGAAGTGAGTGGGAAATGCTTGTCTTGGAAATATGACAGGCATAAGACAAAGATGTCTAGTGCAAAATCAGCATTAGTGGCACCATAGAAGGAAATCCAGTCAAGGGTTCTGAGGTCATCCTGAAGCCTGAGTGGGTCAAAATTAGAGAAATTGCGGAAAATGAAGAAGGTAGGTGGGGGGAGGTTGGTACGTCAAACACAGGAGGTGGGGGAGTGGTCACTAATGGTGTCAGACAGTGTACCGGCATGGGCTACTTTGTCTGTCTGAGTCATTGGTATCCAGTCCAGGGTATTGTGTTTGTTGGACTGATTGTTGAGGCGTGTATGGGAGGTAATTAGCTGGGTGAGATTGTGTTGTTGTATGATGGAGTTGCAGTCAGAAAGCAGGTTTGTGTCCCAGTCTGTCTTGAAATCTCCTGCAAGACTGGAGTCTTTTGCAGGGAAAAGAGGTACAAGAAGGTTCAGAAGGGCTTCAAGCCCAGGGACATCAGCTCTCAGTGGGTTATAGCAGCACCCAACAAGCAACTTCTTATTGGTGGCCACTGTTAGTTCAGCTGCAAGCCACTCGGTAGGGAGGTCACTGGAGGACTGGCCAAGGAGTGTGGCATTGAAGTAGTTACGGTAGTATAGAAGTATACCACCACCACCACAGCGTGAGGTAGAGCGATCATGGTGAAGGAAAGTGTAACTGGGTAGGGAGCAGTTTTAGTCATGGGTGGAGCTTTTAGTCAGGTCTCTGAGATGCCCAGTATGTCAGGATTGTATAGAGAGACCCAGGCCTCCAGCTCAACTGTTTTAGGAAGAATGCTCCTCACGTTAAAATGTGCAATTTTTAGACTGCTTAATATCCCATAAAAGATGACTATGGGATAGAGGAGTGTTTAAAGGGCGGTGAAGAAGCGGGGCCAGGGTTACTTTCTATGTCACCAGAGAGAAGGAGGCAGGCAGCATGGAGGTTGGATTTGAGGGAGACATAGAGAGATGGGACCCAGAGGAAGAGGGAAGAGAGGTGAAGAAAGAGACGGTGCCAGTCACGGGAGCTGATGAAAGCTAGAGCAGCAGATGGACAGGAGAGAAGCAGGCCACAAGCAGGCCTAGGTGGTATCACAGCTGGGCAGAAGGTTGGATGGGCATGCTTCAGAGCAATTTGTTCGAAGGCTAGGGCCGATGCACCAAATTCAAAGGCTAAACAGAGGCTGAAGAGTAAGCAGAGAGAGCGAGACCAATAGCAGTAGCAGAGGATATCATGGAGGGGGGTGGAGAAGGTGGGGAAATAAATACAGTTGGGGGTATAGGGAGGTTTATGGGTATGGAACTGGGAGTGGACTATAATTACTGTTGGGGGTACAGGGAAGTTTTAGGGGTATGGCAGTTGTTCACAAATTAAGCAAAATAGTCTGTGTGCACTTTTTCCCAGATTGCAGAAACTTAGCAAAACACTTAAATGTTCCATAGTTGTCACCTTGTTTACCATTGATCCCAATAGCCCAGACTGCAAAACCTTAACAGAACAGAACAATGCAAACGTAAAACAACAAAGTGTAACCCCCAGGCCACTTTTTAACTAGTTAGCACCCCTCTTAAAATTTGGAACACTGGTACCCACATTCTGGCATACCATTTACTTTACAAAAGGTTGGTACCATCCTTGGCGTTAGGATGTATACTAGTCTCATTTTCTAGAGGAAGAGAGGGGTGGGGGTAAAAATACAAAACAACATGAACCTTGTGTAAAAATCACAACCCAGGTCCTGGGTGGAGGCAGCTAGGCATATGCTAGATTGAACCTGCTTAGGGGGCCCCAGTAAATCCAACAAACAGAAGCAATAATCGGAATGTCCAGAACAGTAACTGGGATTGTGCAGTATGGCTTTATTCAACAGATGGAAATTTAAAGCAGAAGTGGACCCCCAAGAGTCGGTCTTGGCAGGAGAGGTACATTTCACAGACTCTCCTTGCATGCAGTACAGTTCATGGACACACAAAAGAACATCTTCCCATTTCCCAAATGGTGCATCTCAGTGGACAGCTGGCCACACACCCAAACATTTTCCTCCCATGAGTGCAAATATTGTGAAACTAAGCCACACACTCAGAACTCTTCTTTGAACATAGGTGCAATTATGTGAAACTCAGCCACACACCCTGCCCTGCAGCACTGACAATTGCTCAGGTAAAACTGGTGTCCTTTATGAACCAGGAAGTCCTGCCTTGTAAGCACTTAGATGGCGTTCCTCCCATTCTTTGCCCCAACCGACAGTCTTTGCCATTCTTCAGGGTTACACCATTGAAACCCCCATTCCTTCACTGAAATGCTAGAGGTCCCACACTTTCCATATCCGTCACTCACTGAGGTGACCAAAGAATAAACTGCGCTCTCCTGGGTGAGCAGTTTAACAGAAAATTCACTCTCCTGTGTGAACTGGGGCACTGACAGGTGTGCTCCAGCCTTATGTACGGGCACACACACCCCAGACTATGATTCCCCTAAATATGTGGAGATCTTGTCTCCTAGAACAGTACTTACAAACTGGTTGTCCTGTCCACTGAACATGGAATAACCAAAAGGCATTCTCCTGGGTAGCAGATCAAACAGTCTCTCCAAGTTTCTTTCCAAGGCAGCTGAAACACACACAGAACCTTTGGGGGATTACCCCTTGAGTCCACTGAGAACAAGCACTTCATTTCACTTCACTGGGAGTAGAAATCAGGAAATTCTGCTGTAGAACTGGTCTCCACCACTTCACTGGAAGCTGGAATTGATGCTCTGCTGGGCCCTCCACTCAGAGCCCAACTGACAGTCCTTCTGCCATTCTCACCTCCCCACTCGCTCAGGCTGACAACTAACTCCTGACTGACTCAACATTCTAGGCTCCCCAGAGCAGCTGTCCACACAGTGTGGCTTATGCTGATGTGGGAGTTCCGAATGACCTAATCATTCTTCCCTCAGGCTAGCAGAGTAAACAATGATGTCATTACGTAAGGAGCCCCTAATGAGCTCCCTACCAGCTCCCTGCTACCTTTCTAACACTAATACTGATAGGATTCTAGTAACCCCAGGGTACTGGATGGTTACAAAAGGTTTTAGAAAATCAAATATGAGCTGGCCCAGTGGCGCAGAGGGCTGAGATGCTGGACACCACACCTCGAACCACGCTGGCGACTCGGGTTTGGGAACGGACTCGGGCGCTGGGAGTTTGCAGGGGAAGGGGTAGGATTGAGTGTCTGTGGGACTGCTCTCCTCCCCTGGGGTGGGTTGGGAATGCATGGTCACTCTGCAGCGGCCCCTGGTGGAGACCGGGGGCACTGCAGATGGATCGCACTAAGGGAACATCACTGAAAAGCTGAAACTGCACTGGGATCGGCCAGATGATGGTGGCCATCCCCAACAATGCCCTTGAGCAATCCCGGCAGAGTAACATCCACCTCAGCAGCACCCGGGTGAGAGAGAAAATAGTGTGCTGGAGTCCCCTGGCCGGTGCCTTCCCTCTTGAAGGAGGGTGGCCCTCCCGGCAAAGGGATATGCCAGGCTAACCCGAAGGAAGGCTGCACATATGAGGTAGGCAGCTCTGGGGGAATTGCAGGAAAGGGTCGCTGGTGGTACTAGGTGGCTTGAAGGAGGAGCAAGTCCCAGTGCGTGACGGAGGGGAAAAAAGATAACAAAAAAAAAAAAAGAAAATCAAATATAACAAAACAGACATTTCAGAAAAACCTTAACAAAACCTTTAACAAAGTTCCTTATTGTCCCTTGTTTACAGTTGATCCTTATAGCCCATTTACACGTTTTCCCAGATTACAAAACGTTTAGTAACACGTCCCCATTTCACATTTCAATTGCTTATGTCTACATGACAGTGATCCCACTCCTAGAAGAAGCATAAATTAGACAGGCTTCAACATATAGTAGAACACAACTCTATCACACAACCCTAAGCTTCTCCTTTCCCAGTAGAACAATGAAAAAGACCAGCCCCAAGCCATGTGATTGCCAATTCCACCCACAGAGCATTTAATAAATGGTGGAGGTGGGGGAATGGGGCAGAAACTTACAGCGGAGAAGCACTCAGGTCCAGGAAAGCTTTGATAAACACAGGTTAATGTTCTTACTTTTTTATTCAATTCAGGTTTATTGCAGGAAAACTCCATTGCGCGTGCTCATTCACAAAGAGATCCTGATAATATAAAAGGCGGTACATAAACAGGTTTACATTAGGAAGGGTACATACATTGTATAAAACAATGGAATTCATACAAATTATCTTTACAGACACAAATCCAGTCCACATTAGTAGCAGGGTGGGGCTAGATAGCTTGCTGGAAAACATCCTCACAGAACCCTGATATCCATTCTCCTTGAACAGCAGTTGGCAACTAGTCAGAAAATAGCTCAGATTAAAGTCTCTTGGGACAAGTAAGATTTAACACCTGGAATGCACTGCTCTCATTGGCACCACCCAGATAGCCCAAACTGTGGAGGGTGTCCATTTTGAACTGACAAGGCATATTAAGAGATCTTAATAATCTCCACTCCAGGATTTTCATATGTGAACTTTGATGAAAACTCCAAGCTGTGCGTGCTTCAGGGCATCCAGGTTTACCTGGAGAGGACGGTGGTTTGGCATGATGGCAACCAGACCCAGCATCTGACTGCATTTGTGAAATGTCACAAACCAGCTTCAGTGGCAACTGTGGCCAGGTGGGTGCGCTGGGCGATGGCTGAAGTAGGTACTGACCAGACACTGTTTCAAGCGCACGCCATCAGGAGTGCCACGACGAGTCAGACCTTCTGGTGCAGCAGTCGCCTGGGCAGTATTATCAAAAACGTCTGACTGGTCTAAAGACATGATGTTCACATTGTTTTTTTTTTTGTTTAAA
Source organism: Neoceratodus forsteri (assembly GCA_016271365.2). NCBI lineage: Eukaryota > Metazoa > Chordata > Ceratodontiformes > Ceratodontidae > Neoceratodus > Neoceratodus forsteri. Next base: position 367,171,802 of record CM028132.1, on the reverse strand, counting down.
CTTTTTATTTAGTATTTCATACATATGCACAAAACACATTGATTCTGAGTACGTAGATCGACATTAAGTTGATTGTATACATTACTAAGGATGGTGATTACATACTACAAGTAGTACAGCATTGGAGGGAGAGTATTAACCATTACCATACACAAGAATAAGTATACAACATTCAGGAGCTACTTTGCAGCCAACACCCAATATTTTCCATTTCAATTAAGCATACAATGTTATGTATCTCACCCTACTGGTCCTTTGTTGATATTTCGATTTTGAGATAACAGAAAGTATTATTATTCCAGAGCTCCTTATAAGCCCATATTATTTGCATTTCTATTTTAATTATACTGTTTTAACCCCAAAGGAGAACTTATGACTTAGTTTTATTTTAATAGGCTTCTCTAAAATTCTAGATTTGAGGAGGCGACCCCTCACTTCAATTAAAACTGTAACTTCTAGGTTAAGCCAGAAAGATTTAGATCCTTTCTCCTAATGGGAGACCAGTAGTTAACTTACTAGGATATAGTATGTAATGTAGTAATAATAAACTGCTAACTTTAACAAGCAAATTAACTAGCCCTGAGGACCTCCACAACTTGCAAGACTCAGGGAGAGAAAGCCAAAGCTAATTTCTGCCAGTAAAGTAATTTTAACAATCAAAGTTAGCTTTAAGCAAACCAGTCTGACGGTTTCATATTTTACATTCCAATGCCTCCGAATTTCAGTCTTCCTCTAAATCATCCTCCGACAATGGTTCTGGTGATCGCCGACTTGCAATCTTCTCAACACATACTCCCGCTTCCTTTGGGTCCGTGAATCTATACTGCTTTCGACCATCCGTGAAGCATAAACAAGCAGGAAAGGCCAAGGAGTAAGTAATGCCCAAGTCTCTTAGTTTGCGTTTCACTCAATTGAAGGCCTTGCGTCTCATTCCGGTGGTGTAGGCGAGATCCGGGAAGAAAAGTACACGATTTTCATTCTGATAGACCGGGCCTCTATTTCTGATCACCCCAAGGATTATGTCCCGTTCCGCTGCCGAAGCAAGGGAGACTAGCACAGTTCGTGAAGTTCCACTAATTAGAGTTGGTCGACGGGGGGTAATTCTATATGCCCGCACCACTTTAAATTCAGACAGTCCTGTGATGTCAGAGAGCCAAAGAGTCAGGTATTGTACCAGATTCTCCCCTTTGACTCCTTCGGAAAGACCCAGCACCCTAATGTTTGCCGCCCGGACTGTGTTTTCAAGTTGCTGTAAGCGGGTACGAATGGCCGCCTGCTCCTTAAGCGAGGTGGTGGTGGCAGCCGGGGCCTTACCTGCTGTAGCCTCCACATTTTTTGTGATCTCCCCCATAGCATCCAATGGTGATTCCACCATCTGAAAGCGCTGTGTAAAGGTGTTCAACTTCTGGTCGATTTGTTGAACAGTCTTAGTGAGTGCATTTACTGCGACTTGTAGGGAGTTTAAAGAGGCTGCAGGTTGTTCTGTATTATTTGCAGTTGACGCTTCCTCCACATGGTCTGGATGCTTGGCTGCTGAGGCCCGTGGTTGAAAGAAGTCTTGTTTAAAAGGTTTTGTACGGCCCATACCAGCTTGCTTTTCGGTACAAAGGTACAGTAGACTTCCCTCTAAGTGATGCTAAATATCTTAGATTGAGATCCAAGGCAGAAATCAGCTAAATTTGCAGATTAAATAAGTTGCTCCCAGGAGCTCCAGAAAATAGCTGCTTCTGGTTAGGCTGCTAGCTCCGCCCCCCGTTCAAATTGTTTAATCACAGACCAGTGGAACAGAGTGCGGCTAATGTTGTGCTACAAAAGACTTTAAACAAGCCTATTACTGTAGCCTCCGAGGTTGTGTTGTACACTGGTAATTTTTCCAGAATATAATTTGAAAGAAAATGATGATTTTTGGGGTCACGTGACCAGTCTATGGTGTGAGGACGTGTCTCAGCTGGGCTCTGCTCCTTGATCCTATAATTTAGCTAAAATCCACAGTCATCTGCATGCCAGAATTGTATAAAACACTTACCATAATGGCGCTCGATCTGATGGATGAATCCCGGTGGCCGGAAAGTCACAACATGCGGTGTCTAAAAACCCAAAAAACAGTTACAGTCCTCTCAGCCTAGCGCGGTGGGGCCTATAACAATTTCAGCCACCAAAATGGCCATGATAGGCCGTGAGCTGAAAGAGCAGCTCATCAATGCTCTGTCACCTAAGCTAGAACGACTGGAACAGAAGATCAACCGGGGTCTCTGTGATTTAGATGCTCAAGTAACGCAACATCAGAAGAGGCTTGAGGAGGCAGAGGGCCGCATCTCGACTGCGGAGGATGCATTGGCTCCCCTCCTGAAGCGGATCGTGGCACTAGAGAAAGAGGTGCTAGACCTCAGGGAGGCCATGGACTACCAAGAAAATTACCACCGGAGGTCCAGTTTCTGTCTTCGGGGCCTCCCTGAGGGGATGGAGGGGTCTAACATATTGGAATTCTGCACTGTGAAACTCCTTTCCCTGTTGGGCCTATCCTCAAAAGGGGGACGTTATAAACTTGAGTGAGCACATTGGAATGTACAGCCAAAACCACTGGAGGGCCAGCTGCCACGCCAGATCATTTTTAGATTTCATAACTTTCAAGATAGGCAGGCAATGTGACTGGCTTACAGAAATGCTCCAAATCTCTGGTACAAGGGTGTTCAACTGCAGATATCCCAGGATCACTCGCCGTGCATTGGTAAGAAGCGTAGGGCCTTTAATGAAGTAATTTCTGAGTGTCAGCGGCTTAAAGTTGAATGGTTCATACTCTACCCTGCCACTCTGAGAATCCGATATGAGGGAGCATCTTACAGTTTCTGGAAAGCAGATAAGGCTGCAACCTTTGTAGCTGATTTGAAAAAGAAAATAGGCTGATGCCAACATGGAAGCACCTGTATCACTCCTAGATGGTAATGGAATTTCTTTTTTTCCCTTTTTTCATCATTTCTCCCATGAACGCTGGTCAAGTAAAGTCTGAAGGGGGGGGGGACCTAGACCCAATGGCTCTTCGCTGTTCTCCTGCAGCCTGGATGGTGTCCTACCTAACCTCTGGAACTGACCGTGGTCCTTATTGACCCCCCTGGGAGCTTTATGTATGTCTGGATTATACTTGAGGGACTACAACGGAGCTCTCAATCTGCAAATGTGCTCCTGGGCAGCTGAAGCAATGTGAAGCTGTTTAGCTTCTGAGATCTGGGACTTTGGGAAGCAACAGGGCCCCCGAGAACTGATATAGGTTATGGCCAGGTTAGTGAGGGGCAATGACTGCACCTGCCGCCCTATTGCAGCCGCTACAATGCATGATGATACTCCCAGGAGATGTACATCGGGAGGCCTCAAGATCGTGTGCATGGGGGCTTGGCATGCTGAATATGAATCGCGCTGCCTTCCCTGTATGCAATTAGGTACGGAGTGGCCTAAAGACATTAAGTTTCCACTGATGGCTGGCTGGGGGGGTGGTAAGTGAAGGTGGAGGGGACATTGCACAGTGAGGGCATTGAACAATGGAAAGGTTACGAGGGAAGGTTAGCTGGCTCTGATGGGGATGTAATGCTGAACAGGGTGCAATGGAGGGAGAGGTCTAGGCTAATTAATATACTTTTAGGGGTTAAAGACCCCCTTCCCCATTATGTCTCATTAACAACAGCTTGTGGGAGGGAGAGGCTAGACAGAGGGAGACGTAAATACTCTAGCAAGAGGTTTGTGGATATTGATGAAGCGAATTTGAGGGAGGGGAGGCATACGAGATACAAACCAGTGCACAATATCCTTTTTTTTAGGAGTAGATCATACTTATTCTCACAGGAGGTGTTGTATGATACGCGGGAAGTCATGGGGGTGTGTGTTGTAAATAGTTCTAGTTTAGGAGTTATTTCGATATCTGTCGTTGTGTTCTTCTGTGTATTGTCAAAACTAGGGTCCACTAGATTGTATAAGGCAAGCACGAATTCAAGGTTTCTGTTTAGTGAAACGATGAGACTTTACCAAAGGGAGGATTTGGGCACTTGCACATCCATAAATAATAATGGCTAAGAAAGAAAGGATTACTATTATTTCGTGGAATGTGCGGGGCTTTTCATCCCCAGTAAAGAGGTTGTGTGTCCTGACAGCCCTAAGGAGGCTGCAGGCTCAAGTGTCTTTACTACAGGAAATGCACATGACTCCTTCTGAGCACCAGAAGCTGATTAGGAACTGGGTGAGGACATGCTATGCTGCTTCTCACTCCTCACATAAGCGAGGGGTGGCATTACTGATTCACAAACACCTACCCTTTAGATTATCCAGGGTTGTTCAGGACACTAAGGGGGGCAGATATGTTTTTGTGGAAGGCACGCTGCACGGAGCCCCCAATACATTCGGAAATGTTTATGCTCCTGCTGTATTTGATCCGGCCTTCCTCCAGGGCATATTGGACCTGTTGATCAGGGAACAGTTTAAGGGTCTGGTGATGGGAGGGGATTTTAATTGCACACCGGATCCATTGCTAGATCATTCAGAGAGTAAGGGAAGAGGAGGGCACAACATGAGGAGTTGGTGAGAAGGAATCCTGGAGCTTGATCTCCTAGACGCTTGGAGGGCGGCTAACCCCATGCTCAAAGAATATACCTTCTTTTCCAACTCACACCAGACATGGTCCAAAATCAATCACATATATATAGATGCGGAGTGGTATTCAAGATTGATCACGATTAAACATGGCCCTATACATATTTCAGACCATACTATGGTCGTAGCCACAATAGAACTAGATATGGAACCAACAAGGGGCACTGCTTGGCGATTCCCTACATATCTTCTTGGATCCCAGGAGTTTAGAACCTATCTTAAGGATCAGTGGTCAATGTATACTGACCTAAATAAAGGGCACGGCCTCTTCCAGGCAGATGCTTTGGGATGCAGGTAAAGTCTTTATGAGGGAAGCTATCATTGGTTACCTGGCAAGGTGTAAAAAAGAAAAGTGAAAAAGACTGGAGGAGCTCCACCTGCAGATTAAAGAACTAGAGCACAGGGCTGCTAGAGGAGAGGGGGGGAGAGGTGATTCGACTACTGGCGGTCTCTAGGGAAGCACTTAATAACATGTTGATGGAGGAAGCCCGTAAACAACACTTTGTTTTGAAACATAAGTTTTATGAGTGGGGCAACAAACCAGGCCCTCTTCTGATAAATTTAATAAAGGGCAGAAAAGGAACAACAAGGATATTAGAGGTGAGGGATATTAAGGGATTTATCCTTAAGGATCCGAAAGCGATAAGGGAAAGATTCAGCCAGTTTTACCATGCCCTTTATAAAGCGGAGCATGATGGCACTCTAGCAGGCAGGTTCCTGGATAGCGTTAAGATACCCATGCTCACCCCCACCCAAAGGGCTGTGTTGGGAAAAGAGATTACTAAAGCAGAAATTAGGGCAGTGATACAGTACATAAAGTCCGGAAAGGCAGGTGGCCCAGATTGGCTGCCTGCAGAGTTCTGCAAAGTGATAGGAGCTGGGGTCACAGACCACCTGTGGGAGGTTTTCCAGGAGGTCAGGGATGGGGGTTTCTTGCTCGATTCTATGGGAAAGGCGGTTATTTGTGTGATACCAAAGCCCGGGCGGGACCCTCGAGACTGTGCCTCATACCGCCCAATCTCATTGCTTAATTCCGATGCCAAGATATATGTTAAAGTATTGGCCCTGCATCTGGACAAAATTCTTCTGACCCTTATACACCCAGATCAAACTGGTTTTATCCAGGGAAGACACTCATATCATAATGTCAGGAAGGCCCTCAGTGTGATACGGTGTTCCTCTCGGTGCCCGGGGTGGACAGCTGTACTCTCCCTGGAAATTTGACCGGATTGAATGGGGATACCTCTTCGAGGTGCTGGACAGGTTTGGACTGGGGGAAGGGTTTGTGAGAATGGTAAGGGCATTGTATGCTTCCCCCGGGCTTCAGTGTTGATAGATGGCCTACCATCAGAGTGATTTCCACTTTATAGAGGAACGAGGCAGGGGTGTCCCCTATTCCCGCTGCTGTTTGCCCTTGCAATTGAGCCGCTAGCCATAACCATTAGGCATAATCCTAATACAGAGGGAATATGGGGGACAAGTGCGGTACAGCATAAACTATCCCTTTATGTGGACAATATGATTTTATACTTAAGAGATCCAGAGAAATCTGTCCCTCCCCTACTGTCCCTTATTTCTAGGTGTAACCCCTCACCCCAGCCTTTTTACCAAATGACAGGTGGCATGCTGTTGGCACTGGCAGCAATACCTGGTGGGGACCTGGGTTCGGGGAGGATGAGGTTACCTGGCACAAGGGGACCTAGGTTTGGCTACTCTGCACAGGGGCACCCAAGTAAATCCGAACACAAGAAGCAATAACTTTAATGTCCAGAACCAGGAATGGGATTTTTCAGTGTGGCTTTTATTCACAACTAACTGAACACAACAAAGCATAGATGGACCCCCATGAGGTTACGTTTGCTGATAATGCAGATTAGAGACTACAAGGCGGTCCACTGGAAGAATGAACCATTTCTACTGTTTTCAGGCTCTGGACCCACCAGGCACACAGCCTGGACTTGCACCCACTTTGGGTACACAGCCCGACTGGCCCGGCTCCCCTGCCGGCCACTTGACTGGCGGTCCACTGGAAGAATGAACCCACACTACTTAGAGTCTGCGACCCCTAGAGAGATTTCCTTCTTACTTCTTCTGACTCCCATCTCACAAAGAGAATTCTTTACCCTTGTTGTGGCTCCCCACACCACTTAGCGTCTGCGACTCCTAGAGAGATTTTCCCATTTGAGACCCACGTCTGGGTACTTCCCTCATCACTGGCCAAGCGCATGAGGCAAGTAGCAATCACAGCAGAAATCTGTAGAGGTGGACCTGGTTACTAAAGATGGGGGGTGTTCCCACCTCCAGCTCCCACAGCCCATACCCGGCCATTTCTCTGGACAAACTGAAACTTCGAAATGTAGATTAAACGGTGGGTGAACTGTCGCACCCCCTCTACAATATTACTTGAATTCACACAACACTTTAGCTCTTGACACTACTCCATTTGTTTGTCCTAGTACTATAGGCCTCCCAAATAGTAGTTCAAATCCCAGATTTCTTCACATTTCCCAGCTGAAGAAACACAATTTTTGCCCTCTCATATTAGAGCAAACACTCACCCTTTTGTTGCAGGTGCCCCACAGGCGAAGTATAACTCTTTCCACTTTTCAAGCACAAACTGAAACTGTAATAGGCAGCTTTCTTTCTTCGGCAGAAATTAGGGGATTACCCCTGGAATCTACATGGGGATACTTTATTTTCTCCACTCCCCCCCCCGGAGGGAGGGGGCACTGAGACCTGGACAGCGGTCTCCACCACTTGAACGCTGGACACTCTTCTAAACCAAACTGCAGACTGACTTTGAAAACTCCCAACGTTCTATCTCACTCCCTCTGCTGCAGATTCCAATGTGGCTTATGCAGCTGTGAAAGTTCTATTGGTGATGTCATCTCTCAGTCTCAGCGGAGACTGAGAACAGAGTGAGACAGTGTGAAACCCATTTAACTGGAGTTTCACAAGCTGCCTTCCCTGCCTACCACTAGGTCTTACTGGGATTCTAGTAACCCCGGGTAACAAGGGGTTACACTCGCCCTTGACCAGGAAAATGACTGTCCCCAGTCATTATGCACCCGGCCTTAGGCCATCACACCCTATGTGCTACCTGCGGAGGGCGGTGATCAGGCCCCCTCCTACCATGTGCAAGCACAGGCAGGTAACACTAAGGGCCTAGAGGCCTGTAGCTGACATGTCAGCCTCTACACTATCCACTTACTATGGACACCTAGCAGCTCTGGTAGAACCATCCAGAGCATAGCCCTGATAGATCAGCACTGCAGTCCCTACGGCCGTTCAGGACCACAGCCTGTCTACCCCCCCTAAACCCTCTAGGGAAAACCTATCTGCCTCTAACATAATATCCCAAAACAAAACAAAACAAAAAAAAACCCGGGGACCTCCCCGACCTTGGGCAACCTGCAACCACACACCATTAAAACACCACATTACTGCCTCCTCCCTATCCCCACAACTACACCTGTGGAAGGAAAAGGGTTAATACAGCAATAACCATAACAATAACACCACAGTACTTAAAATTTCTACACAATAAAGCACTGACGAGGAACTCCGATGAGCCCCTCCTCCTCTTCTTGTCTTCTCTTCTGTCTTCCCAGGAACACCTGTATGAAAAAGAAAGACAAAACACACTCCTAATCTGCATACACAGTCTATCTAAACCCTACCATCAAAACACTGAACAACCCCAAAAAGATTTTTTAGAAAAAAGGTAGAAAAACAGTATTTACATTAGAATACAACAATTACATTATTTACAATACACATTTGGGGGGATGGAGTGCCCTAAAAGTCCCAACTAGTGACCACAAGGCCCGAAGGCTAGTCCAATAAAGAGTCTCTCCTGGGCCGGAGCCCGGTGAAGCACAGTTCTAACAGGCCAAAGTCCCGAAGGGGAGAGTTTTTGCGGACAGTTCACACATTTTTGAAGTCTGTAGTGTAGGGTGTGTACTGCAATGTCATAAAGATAGGAAAGTTTCGGACTTACCAGCCATTTGTAGTACAAGAATCTGCACGAACCTGCACCCTGCCGAAGACTCTCCCTGGCAGCATTTCTTCTGACACAGCTGGGCGGACATCTTCCGGGAACCACAGGAGGGCACATGTGGAAACAGCTAGGCTGATGTCATCTCTGGAGACGGAACCTTAGAACAGGAACAAAAAGAAAACAGCAGGTCCGACGTCATCCGATTACCAGGTGATGAACAGGAAACAGCTGGGCTGGTGTTCTCTCTGGATCTGAAGTCATCTGGTGGGCCAGTGGATGGTTGCTGGACAGGACAGTACACTGTAGACTGATGAATGTGAGGCACCTGAGTCCTGGTTATTCATATTGGCGGATCAATAAGGGCACTTCACAGTGTGGTGTGGCAGTATTGATTACCACTGCTCAGCTCTCCATTTTGTAGGCACGGGCTTAATTGCTGGGAGGTCCTTGCACTGAGGCCAGTAGTACCAGGGATCAGGGGCTTGAATTATTACCCCGTCTGGGCGCACATAATTCACACAGTGGGAGATTTCACGTCCCTCTCCGTCCACCACTCTCACTCTGTCCATAAACAGTGTCCTGCCTCTCTTCCACTGTGTATACTTTTCGTGGAACAGTCTATTCTTTACATGCTGGTTGGCCCCAGGATGCACACTTTTCATTGCTTCATCCCAGATCCAGGATTTCCTGCAGTCCTCAATCTCCTCCCAGACTTTTCGAGGAAAGGTAGGAAAGGTCATGCCATAGATTTCATTTGCCTTTCTACGAACCAGTCTCTTCTCTTTACTTGCTTTGGTCAATCTGAGACCGCTGGCCTGGCTTGGGGTGACCAGTCCTGGTTCTGCCAGCTTCGCATCCTCAAGGAAATTAAAAACGGATCCCTGACTTCTTCCTCCTGTAAAGCCAGGGCAGTGGCATCACCACCTTCTTCAATACATTCCTCCGAGGCAAGATCTTGAGGCTGTGTACCCGTTCCTATTTCACAAGGCCACATAGGTTCCCCCTCATCTTCCTCTTCACTGAGGATCTGAGCCCAGGAGTGATCAGTCGTTCTCACCCCCAAGACTATCCATTCATCACTAGGCGTGGAGGTCGACACCTCCCATTCAAAGGTCTCCTGCATCTCATCTTCACCTAAGAGACTTGGGCTAGGCCCCCCCACCCAGGGGTCTATTGACGCTTTATCCAAACTTTCTTTCTGAGATTCAGCATCCAAAACTTCAACTTCTGGTTCAGTCTCTAACTCTGCAACCTCTAGCTTTGTGCCACACTCCCCCGAGGGACCTTCCTCCACAGGCTCCGCCTGGTGCTGTGTGCTGTCAACTGCAGATTCCTGAATTTTTGTCCATGTGGGAGCCAAACAGATTGGAGGCGCTTTATACAAGCCATATTTTGGTAGGCATCCAGCACAGTGAGGAATCATGAAGACGTCCTTTCCAGCACTCAAGCATATTTGACATACACGCACTGGATAATTAGGAATCGCCATATCAGGAGGCAGTTGCCCTCCATAGCACCACTTTTTAATATCTCTCAGTCTATTTACTGCTGCTGTTACTGCAACCTGGGCATGAGGCCATAACTGCAGAAAAACAAACAAAAGTTCACTGTAACTGAAAGTCCCACTTTAATGAACACACTCTGTAGCTTTAAAATGGCTCCTCTGCTGCTGTGTTTACTTTACTACCCCACCCTGTAATGGTGGCGGCAGCACTCCTGTGCATCAACATTTAGAATCTGGGTCAAGCCACTGCGCACCCGATTTACACAAGCTACTGATAACTTTTACTCAAACTGCACAACTTGCTCTGATCTGGCTTTACACACATTTACAGGATTTTCCTTGGACTTTTCACATGCTGGTATCATTCATTTTATTCACAGTCCCTTAAAAGCTTCAGGTTTTAGCACAGGATTGCCTGCTTCTACTAGTGTTGCATTTTGCTACAACCCACAGTCTCTCTCTGGCTGCAAACTTTAAACTGAGGCTATTTTCACTTCCATGCACACATTCAATGGCTTTACAGACTTGCACTTGCTGGCAGGACTTCACACAGTCGTTACTTGCAAAGCGACTACACTGCTGCACACACATTTTAAATGGCATAACTGAAAATCACTGATTGAGCAGTTTTTTTTATTTTTTTGGGACATTTACTTACTGTGATCAGTAGCAATTTGCTGCGATGGGGTGAAACGGCCTGCAGCCAGTTCTTGAAGGCATCAGTATACAAACGGGCGGGCAGTCCTAGCGATCATCGTTTTAACCACCAAACTCGCTATTTCCACAATCGATTTGCGGGTTGAGCCCGATTTTAAACTCAGAAGTCAATTTTTTTGGATGTTTACAGCGCTTTGAATACTCCGCGACGCTCCTCCACTGCCAGTACACGCACTACACTCTGTCTCCATCTCGAATGCTGGGGCAGTCTCTGTAGAGCTGGCTGAGGGGCGGGACCAATTGCAACCTGACCAACCACACGATGCCATGCAAATGAGCCTCTTCTTCCTCACGAGGGCTCCTCTCCTCACGGCGATCGTCGAGCAGGCAAATTTAAACTGCAGAATGCACTTTTTTTTTTTTCAACTGACTCCACGGCAGGAGCCCATTTCAACCATGTAACATTGCCATTAACTCTGCAGTCTCTCCATTTACACAGAAAGCATTTCCAACGTCCAGGGCATAATTTCTCTGTTGCTACCCCTAGTTTTCCACACTTTCCTTCACAGAATTCATTTTAAAGCATTTCAAATGTCCAGGGCATAATTTCTCTGTTGCTACCCTAGTTTTCCACTTTCCTTCACAGAATTCATTTTAAAAGCATTTCAAACATACAGGCATAATTTCTCTGTTGCTACCCTAGTCTTCCACACTTTTATTTACCACAGTTCATTTTAAAGCTGACAAAAACGCTGTAAACAATTTTGATGATGCAGGACAAGGGCACACTCTTTGGCTTTACAGCTCCTTGGTAAACAGTTGGCATTTTTTAAACAGCAGCACAAGATTCACAGCACACAGCAACACACTAGGGAAATTGTTTCAGCTTTTTGGCTACCACTGCCAGATAGCCAAAAATAGCCCCTTGCCCAAGCACCTTCCTTCCTGAACAAAATCCAAAGCGGTGCCTCCATTTTGTAACCCCTCACCCTGCCTTTTACCAAACGACAGGTGGCATGCTGTTGCGCTGGCAGCAATACCTGGTGGGGACCTGGGTTTGGGGAGGATGAGATTACCTGGCACAAGGGGACCTAGGTTTGGCTACTCTGCACAGGGGCACCCAAGTAAATCCGAACACAGGAAGCAATAACTGTAATGTCCAGAACCAGGAATGGGATTTTTCAGTGTGGCTTTTATTCACAACTAGCTGAACACAACAAAGCATAGATGGACCCCCATGGGGTTACGTTTACTGATAATGCAGATTAGAGACTACAAGGCGGTCCACTGGAAGAATGAACCATTTCTACTGTTTTCAGGCTCTGGACCCACCAGGCACACAGCCCGGACTTGCACGCGCTTTGGGTACACAGCCCGACTGGCCCGGCTCCCCTGCCGGCCACTTGACTGGCGGTCCACTGGAAGAAATTGAACCCATTTTTACTTGTTGTGGCTCCCCACACTACTTAGAGTCTGGCGACCCTCTAGAGATTTCCTTCTTACTTCTTCTGACTCCCATCTCACAAAGAGAATTCTTTACCCTTGTTGTGGCTCCCCACACCACTTAGAGTCTGCGACTCCTAGAGAGATTTTCCCATTTTGTGACCCACATCTGGGTACTTCCCTCATCACTGGCCAAGCACATGAGGCAAGTAGCAATCACAGCAGAAATCTGTAGAGGTGGACCTGGTTACTAAAGATGAGGGGTGTTCCCACCTCCAGCTCCCACAGCCCATACCTGGCCATTTCTCTGGACAAACTGAAACTTCCAAATGTAGATTAAACGGTGGGTGAACTGTCGCACCCCCTCTACAATATTACTTGAATTCACACAACACTTTAGCTCTTGACACTACTCCATTTGTTTGTCCTAGTACTATAGGCCTCCCAAATAGTAGTTCAAATCCCAGATTTCTTCACATTTCCCAGCTGAAGGAACACAATTTTTGCCCTCTCATATTAGAGCAAACACTCATCCTTTTGTTGCAGGTGCCCCACAGGCGAAGTACAACTCTTTCAACTTTTCAAGCACAAACTGAAACTGTAATAGGCAGCTTTCTTTCTTCAGCAGAAATTAGGGGATTGCCCCTTGAATCTACATGGGGATACTTTACTTCCTCCACCCCCCGGAGGGAGAGGGCACTGAGACCTGGACAGCGGTCTCCACCACTTGAACACTGGACACTCTTCTAAACCAAACTGCAGACTGACTTTGAAAACTCCCAACATTCTATCTCACTCCCTCTGCTGCAGATTCCAATGTGGCTTATGCAGCTGCGAAAGTTCTATTGGTGATGTCATCTCTCAGTCTCAGTGGAGACTGAGAACAGAGTGAGACAGTGTGAAACCCATTTAACTGGAGTTTCACAAGCTGCCTTCCCTGCCTACCACTAGGTCTTACTGGGATTCTAGTAACCCCGGGTAACAAGGGGTTACATAGGTTCGCCAGCTTCTCGGGATATAAGATCAATCTGGACAAGTTGGAGATCCTGTATCTGGACTTAAGGACTCCCCCCCCCCATGGGGAACTTCGAATGTTAGACTCCTCCTTTAGATACTTGGGGATACATATAGGGAAAAATATCAACGACCTCTACCAATTAAACTACACCCCCATGATTAAAAATTTAAGTGAGAAACTTAGAAGATGGCAAACCCTCCCTTTGTCTTGGATAGAACGTATCAACTTGATCAAGAAGACAGTGCTCCCGTGACTCCTCCGTCTATTACAGATGCTCCCTATGGGTCTGACTAGGAAAGACATCAAGAAGCTAAAGAAGGCCTTTACTGGGTTTCTATAGCAAGGTAAGAGAGCCAGAACTAACCTGAGGAGACTGAAAACAAATATACAAAGGAGGGGGTGTCTTAATTTTCTTGATTTAAGGAACTACTTCCTGGCGGCCAAAATGCGATACATAAAATACTGGATTGCCAGGCCACCAGAGGGGGAGTTGGATAGATCTAGAGGAGATGGAGCCCAGGGGAGGCTATCAGCCTACTTGGCCAGGGGAGGACGGAGGGCCTACTCTATCCTCGACCACCCTAATCCACTAGTCACCCAGGTACTAAGCAGCTGGCTGCAGATTAAAAAAACGATAAAGGCAGAAAAGGATGAGACTCTTCTACTGCCTATAGCTAAAAAAACCTTTTTTAGACCCAGCCTGGATGATTCTGTGTTTATTTATTTTATTTATTTAAGTTTGGGATTAATCTCTTTGAGTCAAGGACTCATTTTCCAAGGTTCCACGTTAGTGTTGAACAAACATTACAAAAATACAAGGTTTACACAGAAAAAAAAAGAAAAAAGAAAAACATTGAAGCATATACACAGGCAGTATTAGTAAAATTTGAACTTGTACACATCAAATTAGTAAATATTAACAGATAGACTGATTAGATAAGAGGTGGTTGGGGGGGATCAGCCGAAAGTGGCATCGTCTGAGGTGGGAGAGAGGTGGAACTTTCAACCAAGTGAGGCCATCATCTGGTAATTGGGGGTAGGGGAGTGGGTTAAGAAAAAAAGTGGTATATAGCTGAAAGAGGTAGAGGGGAGTAGGTAAATTGAAAACTGGGGGCGATGTACTATCACATTAGCGCAGGCAGGTACTGTATAATTAATTTTAGAGTCATGGAGAGATTTGAGCCCAGCTTTGAAGGTATTATTAGTTTGGGGAATGGGAAAGAGGATGCATAAAATGTATAAGGGATATGTTTAGTGGGAAGAGTTTATGCTCCTTCCAGGACCTTAAAGAAGCTATAGGAGCCCTGAACAGTCATCTGTTTCGGTTCTTTCAGGTGAGGGATTAAAGCAGGGCAATAGGGAGACAGGGGAAAGGAGGCTCACCTTTAGAACAAATTGAGTTACTTATATCCAGGGCCAGGAAAGATGCTAGGGGGATTGTCAGAGCCGCTAAACACCTTCTCAGAACTGACATGTAAAGCACGACCCTTAACACACGGGCATCATGGGAAAGAGACCTAGGCATACAAACCACCCAACTAAATTGGTCTCTGGTACTAGAGTTGCACATGGGTTTACTGTCTAGCAACAAATACAAAGAGGCAGCATATAAATTCATCCATAGGCTGTATTGCCCACCAGTGGTCCCTCACCTATTCAAACCAGAGGTCCCGGAGAAGTGCAGTAGGTGTGGCATGGATAGAGGTACATACTACCACTGTTTTTGGGCCTGTACAGGCCTACAAACCTTCTGGAATGGGGTGAAGCATGAATTAGGGGCCCTACTGGAGTCTGAGGCTCCCTCCTCTCCTGTGGGTCTCCTTCTGGGGATGGTGGACAATGAAGATAGAAACTGGTCCCTGCAGGCAAATTGGATCATAGTCCTCCTCCTGCAAGCTAGACAGGCTATCTTGAATACCTGGGTGTCAGGGGAGGCTCCTACAGTCTCACAATGGTGCACCCTAACAGTGAAAGCTTTAGCCCTTGAGAGACGATCATAGTAGGTCAGGAAAAGGTTGGAAAGTTTTACACGCCTGTGGGGTATGTACTTAAGTACCTTAAGTGTAGAGGAGGTGTTGGTGATACACTCTGGAGACTGAATATAAAGTCTTTGATTGCAACTGATTCAATTTGAACAGAAACCTGTATAATTTTTTTCTCATTGTTCATAGAATGTAATTTGGGAAATGTGCCTTATTATGCTGTTTTACAATATTTATTTGGACCCATGTAAACAGTTCAATGAATTTTGTATGTCTGCATCTTTGTATGATACAGAAAAGTTAATAAAAACATTAAGCAAAAAAAAGAAAGAAAATTATGATTTTAATAATATCTCGGAGGTGGAGATAATAGTCCCTCTTCATCTCCCCTGTGTGCTTGTTTACTACCATGTATTTATTTATTTATTTATTTCAGATTAGGATTAATACCTTTGAGCCAAGGGCTTGTTTACAGATGCTCCAAGTCGGTAGAGAATACATGACAAAACAGGTCATTAACGGGTACAAACAAGTGTAAACATAGATTAACATTGAGGTTACAAGTGCAGTTACATCAATTACAGGAATACAAGGACAGCAAGTAATAGTTCACATCTACACTTGTGGAATTACCATCAAAAGCAGCACTACAAGAGTGTGGTCCAAAACTTAGTGGCCATAAAGAGCATCCAGATACATGAGGGCCCCAAGCTGCTAGGGGGAGGGAGCGTACCTCTCAACTGTCCCTGATTTTCAGGGATGTCCCTGATTTTACTTCAAATTTTTACTCTGTCCCTCCTACAAATTGTTTTTCCATGGCCAAACAGTGGGGTTTGTAAGCATAACGTAATGTCAGACATTAATGTTACAGACATGTTCTTCCATAGGAAATGCATTGTACACTGCACCACTTATTCTACCAGCTTCCTGGGTGGATATCACAGATTTATAAGGTGTGTCCCTGATTTTAAACCTTTCTCCCTGATTTTTTTAAGCCTTGTCCCTGATTTATGAGGCAGCAGGTTGAGAGGTGTGGGAGGGAGGCAATTAGGTGTAGCCAGGCATGGCTTTGTCCTTTGAGAGGTATGGGGGGAGAAGGACAGGGGAAGGGAAAAGTGAAGCGAGCAGGAGAGAGGGGGTCTAAGTGCAGGGCTGAGAGTAGTAGGGGGTAGGAAGAGCAACCGTGGTGAGGTATGGTGGGAGGTAGGGAGGAGCAGGCAGGTAGGCAGTCCTGTCTGCTCCGTTTGAGTCTGCCATTGCCATCAAACAAGGTGTGATGTTCAGTGCGGCAGTGAGAGTGAGAGTGATCTTTTTTTTTATAATGCTATTTATCCCTCCTTACTTCCCTCATATGGCCCCCTACAGCCAGTTTCAGTGCCCATGTTCTTTCCAGCTGAGGCCCTTCTGCTCGGGGTGTAGATCCCCTGGTCCACCTGTAGCTCACCTAGTGGCCAGGCCCCCTCAGCTTGCCTCCTGAGGCGGGTTGCCTTCAGCACTGTGGCTAACTCCCCACACCATCTGGCTGGCCACAGGAGGAGGTGAAGGCCAGGGGCAGCCAGACCCAAGCAGGTCAGGCCCAGCAGAGGATGTGGTGGGAAGGAGTGGCATCACCCGCTCATCTGATGGCTGTTTTCATCCAGGTTTTCCTCCCTGGAGAGGACGATCTGCAATGATGTCCTGGCCACATCTGGCATGCTCCTGCACCAACGCCTGCCTCACCTCCAATCCCCAGGCTTCTGTGGTCTCTGGCTCACCAACCCCTCACCCAATGCTAGGGGTTGGGCTCTTGCCGAGAGCCGCAACCCTCCTTTCTCAGAGCAGGAGACCTGTCCACTAGATGCTCGATCCTCCTCCCCCCAGCTGACCCTTTGACACACTGGCTCATTCCTGAACTCAGGCTGTCACCGCTGCAAGCAGTAGCACTACTGCTGTGCTGGCAGACCAGCTTAGATCAACTGACTGTTCTTAATAGACTGCCCACGCTGACTGGGCTTCTCCCCAGCAACATTTGGTGTCCTGATCAGTGTGATGCTTTGGGGAGGCGTCCATATGCAAAATTATGATAAATTTAAAAATATATACTGTTGTCTTAGACTGTTTGTGCTGCTTCCTGTTTGCAGCATGACTGCAAGTGTTAAGACCCCTTTTGTCAAGAGTTCAGTGTCTCATGATGACCAGATATTGATGTAAAGAAACTGAAAAAAAGTGTTTAAATCTAGGTCTACTGAATACAGTACCAGATCCATTTTATATTTTATATAGAATAATACATAAGGTAGTGTGTACAATGAAAATTTTAGACACACCTGATGAGTTGGATGCTACATAAACCCTGAGAGCGAAGCTCGAGGGGGTTTAAGCATCCAGCACCAAGGGTGAGTGTAACGTTCAAGTTTTACACACCACCCCATGCTTTATTCTATATGATTGCTGGGGAGTGTTTTCTTGTCTGGTTCCTTTTAATTAAAAAAAAAAAAAAAGAACGGTGTGGCCAGTACATTGTGCTGTTGATTATAGCCTTAAAGCAGCATTGCTACTGCTGTTTAAGAAGCTTTACTTTTGTCTGTCTTTGTGATCACTGATCTCCACCCCCCACCCCAGTATCTCTCTCTCTCTCTCTCTCTCTCTTTCTGTCTCACTTTGAGAGCTGCAGGCATAGGTCTAGTTCTGCTGCGGTGTGGCTGACATGGCATTTTTATTTTCATTGTTTTTTTTTTTGTAAGGGCAAGCAATAAGAACTGTGAATTTTCTGATGAAGAAGACCGAAGCTGCTGTTGGGAATTGGCAGTGCAGGTAATAAAACAAATTATCAGCTGATCTCTGTATGCTATGGCGCTGGTGGCAGTGAGCAAGACTGTCCAGTGGTAGTGGGTGCATGCGTACAATGAGGAAAAGCCAGCATGTGTTTGTCGTTATTACTGGCTAGTTATAGTGGTGAATTATAACTGGGTTTCCCTATGCGAGAAAACGCTCCCCAGTTATTATATTGATATTGTAAATGAAATTCTCCACAAAACATCACATTGATCAGGGCAGTAAACTTTGCTGGGAAAAAGACTGGTCGGCCTGAGCAGTTTGTTAAGAACAGTAGACCTCACTGGCATTGCTACAGTGAGTGTCAGTTTTTGTTTTGCTTATTGAAACCACATTTTTGACATAGCCATTTTTTACCCCATCTCATGAACATGGCAGGTGTCATTTTCAAATCCCCCTCCAAAACCTGTTTTCTCGGTTGTTACACAAACTCACGTTTCTGGCTGCATTTGATAAATGACACCTGTCACGTTCATTGCTGGGGTAATAAAAATACTATCTTGGCAATTCAGGATCACAGTCTAAGAAAAAAACAGTGTTATTTTGTGACCCTCTACAATTTACAATCATGAGAATTTCACTATAATAGCTCACATTATTAATGTGTTAATTTTAACTGATGTGCTATCTATGCCCAACAACTACACAACAAATACAAGCAAGCGGACATCTGGCATTGACTAGTGCATGTTTATTTACTTACCTGAGTCACTAACACCCTCAGTATCTACGTTTTTTTTTTATGTTTTACTTGGTTTTGGTTCTCAAGGATTACATACTGTATAACTCTTCTCTGCCTTGTTTTGGGAACTGGGAAACAGTCTTAGACAGGTGGTACACTCAGTAGCTTTTGCAGAGGTGCTGCCTGTCTGTGATGGGGGAAGGAGAGTGATATCCGCATTAAGGTCTGGCATGAGATGTGCAGAAGACAAGGACAGTCAGGACTTTCTAGCACAGGAAAGAAACCAGTCAGAGTTCCAGTTCTGTTCCGGTTTGATTCAAGTTGTGTTCCAGTTGTGTTCTGGTTACACTTCAGTTGTAAAGCACAGTTTGACAAAGTCCAGTTTTGCTGATGATTATGGCAAAGAAGAAGATGATCAGAGGTGGAAATGTTCCTTACAAGGGGAGTCAGGTGTATTATGGACTTTAAGACAAGGACTTATGGTCTTGTAGTTCTAGTCATGTTAGAACCCATTAGGCTATTGCAAGGGCTTGTAATGTTTCTTTGCTGCTATTGGTTAAAAGTAAAGGAGGGTGTAGCCTATTATCTCCACCTCTGAATCGTTATTAAAATCATAATTTTCTTTAAAGCTATGCTCTAGGAAAAGTGCAATTTTGCCAAATGTACAGTAGAGATGATCTCAACCCGGAACAACCTCCTGCCCCACGGAATGCCCACCCTGAACAGCCTCCTTCCCCCACAGACCCTTCAACCCTTGGAGTTAGGGTGGATGGGTGGGTGATGAGACATTGGGGGAGTGTGTGACCATTCTGCTTGGGTGAGTGGAAAGAGGGGGCAGCAGGGTGAATGTTCCTTGGGGTAATGAGTGCTTTCCTGCAGCAGAGTGGACAGACATTTGGTGGTGAGAGAAGGATGTTCCGTGCACAGGGTGGGATACTTGCAAGATCAGAGTGTTCAGAATTGTGTCTTTATTGGTGCTTTCTTGTGCTGGGGTAGAGGTGGATCGAAATAAGTAATGGTACTGTGCATGAGGGTACATATTAAACAGGCTAGAATAAAAAAAAAAAAAACAGCAGAGGTGCTGTAGCTGGGTAAATAAAAAAAAGTAGTGGTACGCCATACCCCTGGCCTGAGTTTCCCTCACCCCTGCACTTGTGGGTCTAATGTGCAGATCGGTGGTATAACTGTTGCCATAACTCTCATCTGTTTCCCAGCCATTAGGAGGAACACCCCTCATTTTACCCCTTAGAATTTCTCTGTCCAATATTTGTCATACATGGAAAAGGTCATGCCCACACAGAGAAGGTGCTGTAAGTGCCTTCAGATCAGATATTGTTTCCAACATTGAATTATGGCAGTATTAACAGACAGGCCTTAGATGACACAAACACACACACACACATATATATATATATATATATATATATATATATATATATATATATATACACACACAATGGCTTGTCCCCCTACACATAGTAACGATGTTTGTGTCTTGAGCAGTGAAAGCCACAGAGGATGTGGAGAGTGCATAAAACAGAAGGAGCAGTGAGAAGGGAAAGGGCGACAGTCACTGGGGGAGTGATTAACAGCTCATGGAAGGCGTTGTTTTGTGCACTTGGAGTTTTGGAGATAAACTTAGCTGGTTGAATGCATTTTTTATTTACACTTGAAGTTTCAGGAACAAAATGGAAGATCTCCAGGCAGTGATGGCAGAAGCCAACCAGAGATAATAGCAGTCATGAAACATGGCCTTCCAGTGACGTTATGATCACGATTGCAGCCTGGTCTGAGAGCTCCACTTACCACCCGGCTAAACACTTCCCAAGCGGCTAAAATCAATAAACAATACCTGACTTACTATGGACGGGGTTTAGCTGAGAATGGAGAAGTACAATAAGAAATTGTACCATTCTGAAACTGCTGATGGAAACCAATTCAGAGACGACGGGTTGGAGAGCAAATGCTTACAGGCCTCATCTTCCACACAGCAATGACGCCAATTTGGGACTATAGGTAGGGTTACCACCTGTCTTGATTTTCGCAGGACAGTCCTGATTTGGGCAGCTGCATTCTGCAATAAATCATGAAACATGCTACATGTCCTGACCTTATAGTAGAAAAAAATATGTTTTAACTTTCCTCTAAATGTTGCAGAAAACTGTAATATCTTAACTAAAATACATTAAAATGATAAGAAACTATAGAAACAAATAAAAAAACTATACCACTTAGTCTTAATTCTGATTATTTATAGGAAACAAGTCTGTTGCATTAGTCGAGGTTACATATTGTCCTGCAAAAAAATCATATTTCAGTAAGAAATGTCCCACTTTGGGCTTCTTTAAAGGTGGTAAACCTAATTATAGGTGGCTGGATCCATGAAAAAACGATTCACTCAGACACTGTCAATGTTTTATGACTTTCTTTTTTTTTCATATACATTTTCTGCCTCCAGGGGCACACCGTATGTGGCTAGCTCCTCGAGTCCCTGCCACCCATATCCATCTACCATCCCTCTGGTACTGCTGTGCCCCACTTCTCCTACAGATTTCCCCCCGTGGTGGGGCCAGGAAGGGGAGGGCTGTCCTACCCCCCACCCTGGATACACAATCCAGATCAGGCCTTCGGAGAACCAGTGACGAAGTGGGATGCAGGCTGGCAGGCTGGGCTTCATGGAGCCTATGGTCACCCTTTTTTTCTCTGTTTTCTTCCACGTTGAGGTACTGTGAGCATGCACAGAGGCACGCACATGCTGCATAGCCACACTTCTTGCTTCCCAATCTCCAATACTGGCACCCAGCTTCCACCAGATGTCAGGCAAGGACCGGGACAGCTGATCCTCTCCCTCCCTTCCAACCCCCGACAACCCACGCTCGCTCCTGACCCTGAGTCACCGGCATGGGATGAGGTGTGGCGTCTAGCACCTCAACCCTCAGAACCACCGGGCCAGCTTATGTTGTGTGACTTTTGAACAGATATATATCTTACAACAGTGGCCTTATACACTAACTTGAAAAAGCATGGTAAACAGCAGACCAACCTAGAGGAGCAGCTTTCCCTCCACTGACCAGCGGTTCGACATTATGGAGTCGACCATAGTAACAAACTCTGGTCAGAGCCACTGCAGCTGCTAATGCATTAACTTGATAAGGGTGTTTCATGGGCTTAAATGTAAAGATGAATTTCCATAGTCAGCTCCATGTGTAAATTTAATTTTTGGTAAAGGTAAACATTTATCTGGTTGATCCTGTGTTTCCCATGTATTTAAAATGCAAGTAACAAGCGTGTTGCACTATATGGGGAAGGAGAGGGAGATCCACACCAAGGCCTTCAAGTAATGGTAGAAGGAATGGTGCAGAGAGGAGAGGTATGGCTACATTGGGGACTGTGGACCAACCTGGAAGGATAAGAACCTATAATGTACCGAGGTGATGGCCTGCTTTCATCCAGGAGGCAACCACAGCCCTCAGTGGACAGTTCAAATGTTACTTCCATGGACATTTAAAGTAGCTGATGGGGGGTGATGGAAGAAATAGGGGACGCAGAAAGTGGGCCACCACAAGCTGAGATAGAGAGGAGGGAGATCCCAAGGAGAGAGAGTCCCACCAGGATGCAAGTTATTCAAGGAAACAGGAAGTTAGCAAAAGAAGAAGGGGTGAGGAGGAGCAGTAAGAGGAGACAGGTATGGAAGGGGGAACAATTGGAAAAAGCAGAAAGCAGCAAGAAGAGAGGTGAGGGCTGTCAAAATGGTACAAGGTCTGCATCAGAAGCCCTATGAGGAGAGACTGAAAGAGTTCAATATGTACACCCTGGAGGGGAGGAGGGAGCGTGAGAATATTATGGAGACCTTTACATACCTCTTGGGGGTTAATAAGGTACAGGAGGGAGATATGTTTCAGAGAAAAAGGTGCTGTAGAACAAAGGTTCATGATATGAAGCTTGAAGGAGGTAGATTCAGGAGAGATGTGAGGAGGTACTTCTTCACAGAAAGGGTGGTGTATTCCTGAAACAGCCTTCCATGGGAGGCAGTGGGGTGAAACCAGCAGTGGGTTCCAAAGATGCCTGGGACAGGCACAAAGGAATCTGAGGAGGGAGGGAGAGGAGGAAGGAAGGGGGTGGAAGAGGCAGTGCTATAGATCAAGTCGGGTCTACAGAAGAAGTGATCATTATTAAAAAATAAGCAGACTAGATGGGCCCAGCGGCCATTATCTTCCATCAGTTTCTAAGTTTAAGTAACCCTCCCTTTGGGAGATTACTAGTCTATTTGCCCCTCCCTGGGTTTTTTATTTATTTATTTATTTATTTATTTATTTAGTGATTTGGAAAATAACCTTTGAGCCGAGGCTCATTTACAAAGGTTCCATGTCATATAACAGTAACAGACACAAGAAAACAGATCAGTTACAGAGTAATACACAATTAAAACAGAGTTAATTCAGAGAAACACATCTACTATACATTGCCCCAGCATTCACAACAACAGCAGGTAGCAGTGTGGCTGGAATTCAATGTTGGTGCTGAGAGAGCCCCCCCCAGGAGTTACCCAATACCGAGCAGAGAAACGGGGGGTCTCCCACAGGGGAGGTTGAGAGGGGGGTAGTAGGCAGCCTACATGCAAGGCTTTGTTGAAAGCACACGGGAGTGGGGTTTGGAGGGCAAGTTATGAAGAACAGGTAGGCAGGTGGGCCACAGGGGTAGGAAGAGGTAGGAGAGGGTCAGGTGGGGGAAGGGGATGGAGGTAGGGAGTTTGAGGGACAGTGAGAAAGGGAGGTGGGATTGCCAGGGAGAAGACTGAGTATGGTAGTAACTAGGGGGCAGCCCAGGGCCCTGCTTGAGGGAGCAGCTTGTTGAGTCAGGCATTATGGGTTGCCATTGGGTGGTGTGTCAGGCGTTCAGAAAACTGGCACACGTAATGCTGGTGGTAAGGTAGTGCTTGAGTTCGGATTTGAGGTGGGAGAGACTTGTGTTGTGAGTGACCTCAGGAATCTCGTTTAGCCACAGGGGGGCTCTGTAGGAAAAGGCATGTTGACAAAGTGCAGTTAATCGAAATGGCACCAGTAGTGCCTCCTGCTCTCTGCTTCTGGTGCTGTATCCGGTGCATAATTTGGAAAAGATGGCAGATATGCTCAGGGTGCCATTCCCAGCAGCGCTTTCTTTCCAAGGAAGCAGGTTTGGAATTTGATCCTGTCCCCTAGCGACAGACAGTTTGTCTGTTCATAGAGGGAGCAGGTATAGGTGAGGCGATCAGCATCAAGGGTGAGTCTGCAGGCCTTGTTGAGTGTGGTATGTACACTCTTTAGCACAGTTTCTGTGGCCGCACCATAAATTACCAGGCCATAATCAATGGTTGATAAGATGGAGCTAATGACTGAGAGGCGGAGGGCCACTGGAGTAAGGTATTTCCTGTGCCTGCATAGCAGACCCACCTTAGAGTTTACTGCCTTGACCATCGAGTCAACATGCTGAGCAAAAGATAAGGTGTTGTCATAGGTCACCTCCAAGTACTTAAAGGAGCACACTTGCTCAAGAGGTGCTTGGACATTGTTGGTGATAGAGAGGATCCTTTTCTTGAGTTGGGTATAGGACCATGGTCTTAGTCTTTTTATAGTTGAGCAAGAGCTTGTGCTCACAGAACCAGTCCTCTAACCTGTTGAAAGAGTGCTGTAGAGTAGTTTGGAGAGAATCGATGCGTGTGTTACTGTTGAGAATCACCACATCATCAGCGTATAGGATAATTTTGGAGTCACAGTCTTTGGGGAGGTAATTTTAAAAAAAGGCTGAAAAGAAGGGGCCCCAGGATTGACCCCTAGGGGACCCCAGCAAGACTTCTCTAGATCCTGACATGGTTTTGCTGATTTTGACATGCTGGGATCTAAGAAACAGGAAATCCTGGAACCAGCGTACTGCGTTTGCTGCCCCCACCAGGTTCCGTAGCTGAGCCAGGAGGAGGGTGTGGTTCACGGTGTCATAGGCTTTGGTTAAATTGATGAACACCGACCCTACCAACTTGCCTTCATCCATAGCTCTGTGTAGAAAGTCGGTGTATTCCACCAGGGCAGTGATAGTACTGTGATTCTGCCTGAATCTGTGCTGGTTTGGGCAATGCAGTTGATATTTAATGAGATACTCGGTGAGCTGGTCCGCTACAATCCTTTCCACGGCCTTGGATAGTGGGGGGAGGATTGAAATTGGTCTTTAGTTGGAAATACAGGACCTATCACCATCTTGTGAACAGGGGTCACGAGTGCTTGTTTCCAGACTGCAGGGAATTTAGCCAGGGCTAGTGATTTGTTGAATAGCTTGGTGATGGGCATGATGAGTGTGTCCAAGGTGAGGGATAGTAACTTCATGTCTACTCCATCACTGCCCATTCTGTTTTTTCTGAGCACTTTTCTTACATAGTTAGCAGCCTCCTTCACTGACATTCTCTTGAAATAAAAGTCCGGGTAGGTGTTAGCTGTTGACTTGTTGCAGGGGGTAACTCCAGTGGGGGGAGGACTGAGTTAAGGTCTGTGAAGGCAGAGTTGAAGGATTCTGCAATTAGGAGTGGGTCCATTGTGGGAGAGACATTTATGTTGAGCAGTTGAGGATGTTTCTTTTCGTCCTTCCCCAGGAGGTTTTTGATGCTTTCCCAAAATCTCCTACCATCTCCCTAGCTGCTGTTCATCTGTTCCTTGTGGAAGTTAGCTTTGGCCTGCCTAATTAGATTCATGCAGCAGTTTCTGGCAGCTCTGTAGCACTGGAAGTCATGCTTGTAACCGGTGGGCCTGGCTCTTGACCAGAGGTTGTCCCTTTCCTTCATTTTGGCTAGGAGCTCACCTGTTATCCAGCCATTGTTGATGCTGCGGGCTTTCCTTTTTCTTACCGGAGCATAAAAATCACAAATGCTGTTGAATCCATTGACAAAGTACTTTAGGGCCAAGTCAAGGTCTGTCATTACATCGATGGGGGACCAGTCAAATAGAGAGAGGACTGTTCTAAGCAATCCAAGCTGACCTTTCTTCAGGACTCTGCTCTCAATTGCGATGGGGGGGGTTATTTTTGAATTTGGTGGTCCACCTGAAGGTGATCGGGGAGTGGTCGCTCAGGGTATCTGTCAGCACTGTGACCTCAGAAATCCAAGAGGGGGAGTTAGAGAGGAGCCAGTCAAGGAGTGTACTGCTGCCTGATTTGTTGTTCTGTCCAGTGGGCTCAAGGACTAATTGCGTTAAGTAGTTGCTGGCCACGATATCCTTCTGGGGGGGGGTCACTTCAGTGTAGTCCTAGTTAATGTTAAAGTCACCTGTTATTATGAGCTTGCAGTCCTTTGGGAGAGTGGCCACGGCGTCCAGGACCTTTGGCAGACCATCTCTGGCTTTTTTGGGGGGAGGGTAGATTGACTGATGCTACAGTCAGGGATTTGCCTAGCTGTCCAACCTGAGCTTTCACTGCTAGGAGTTTGCGGTCATCAGCCATCCTGGAAATAGTGAGGACAGAACAGTGGAGGGAGTCCCTGGTGTAAATGAGACAGCCACCTCCTTTCTTGCCCCTCCTTTCACACCTAAAGGCTTGGTATCCTGGTAGTGTTATTTCATTACTTTTGATTTTGTCTGTCAACCATGTCTCCGTAAAGCAGATTATGTCAGGACTATAGAAGTCCATCCAGGCCTGGAATTGGATGAATTTAGTGGGGAGGCTACAGATATTCATGGCAGCGAATCTTAGGCCCTTGGATGGTGGGCCAGGATTGGTATGTACATTCCTGGATAGTAGTAGAAGCATTAGGATGAGTTTCCTTACCGAGAGGTAGAGGGCTACTGTGAGGTGTGACTTGCGGCACCTAATTTTTCCAGGGAAGGGCTGATTTATCTTCAGTGGGGGTGGTAGTCGGAGCTGGTAACATGGAGGTGCCATAGAATGGGGTGGAGGCTAGGGCCCCTGGGTTTGTCAGTGGTGTAGGGAACTCCAGGTAGGCCCACAGCAAGGTCACCCCCGTTGCTTTTAACCGGTCACTAGGTCCGAGACAAGAGTCATGGTACGAACGAAGGTGGGTAGTGCCTAGGTTGTCACCAGGGCCAGCTACCCTAAGTGTATACAAAATGAGTAGGAGGATTGTGTAGTACATTTTATGCTCCCCTGTAGCCAAGAGGATAAGCGGGCTGTGACAGAGGGAAGGGATCCACTGCAGTGTTTACTATAGAGGTGGTCAGTGGCAGAGGTGAGGTTATATCTTTAAGTCCTTAGCCGAGGGGATCCAGTGAGATGGCACTGGGCAAAGTAGGTAGAGCCAACGGGGATTTAATAGAGGTTGGGGCCAGAGAGGGCAGGATGGACAAATTACTTTCTAGGAGGTAGGAGCTGGGCCGAGAAGCCGGCGAAGAGGGTGAGCTTCAGTCTGGAAAGGGCTAGAGAGAGCAGCCAATCAGGTGCTTGGCACTTTCCGACCAGGCCAATCAGAGGGCCTGTCGGCCCTTTTGCTTAACCGCAAAGGAGCAGTGGAAGGGCCGTACCTGAGTGCTCTTCTAGCAGCCACTTGGCAGGTTGAACTCGGGCAGGAGAAGGCGTCACTTCCCAGGTCCTGTGGAGGCTTCAGGTGCACCCGATCAGGGGCCGCCACCTAAGGGGAGAGAGGGGGGAGAGGAGGCCTTGGTTAAATGGTTTCAAATCGGCCAGCGTGGAGAGAAGGTAGGACAGTTTTAGCAAAACAATAGAGGTGTGAAAGAGTTAGTTAGGCAGGAGGCACCAGGAGGGTCCCAAGATAGAGTTGTGGGGGGACAGTCTGAAAAGAGAAGCAGTTTGGTGGAAAACAAGAGTGAGAGCAGCAGCAGAGAGATTTTACAAATTCAATTAAAATGGTTGTAAAATCACTAAGGCTAATGCAGTCCTCCCCAAGCACTAACAGTTCTGGTACAAATTATCCAAAATTCAGATTAAAATGGCTGTCAGATCACTAAGGCTAGTGCAGTCCTCCCCAAGCGCTAACAGTTCTAGTAAAAGCAAACAGTGACCAGCATTAACATCAATAGCTAAACATTTTTCACAGCAAAATAGATAAACGGAAATAGAGCAAATTACTCTCTAGGAGGTAGGAGCCGGGCCGAGGAGCCGGCAAAGAGGGTGAGCTTCAGTCTGGAGAGGGCTAGAGGGAGCAGCCAAGCGGATGCTTGGCGCTTTCCAATGGGGCCAATCAGAGGTCCAGGCAGTCTTTTTGAGTGAGCGGCAACAGGAGCAGTGTAAGACTGTACCTGAGCACTCTTCTAGCGGCCGCGTGGGTTAACTCAGGCAGAAGAAGGCACCGCTTCCCAGGCACTGTGGTGGCTTCAGGTGTGCCCAATCATGGGCCGCCACCCTCTAGGAGGTAGGAACCAGGCTGAGGAGTCAGCCAAAGAGGGTGAGCCTTAGTCTGGAGAGGGCTAGAGGGAGCAGCCAATCAGGTGCTTGGTGCTTTCCGATCGGGCTGATCAGAGGGCCAGGCAGTCTTTTTGAGTGAGCGGCAACAGGAGCAGTGGAAGGCCATACTTGAGCACTCTTCTAGTGGCCGCTTGGAGGGTTGAATTCGGGCAGGAGAAGGCACTGCTTCCCAGGCGCTGTGGAGGCTCTGGGTGCACCCGATCAGGAGCTGTGGCCTATTTCATGCCAATAGGGTTAATTCTTCATGTCAGTCAGGTGGAGTCTCCTGTGGGTCGGGAGATCACGGGGGCATTGGGGGATAAAGGCCAGCAGTTTAGGTGGGAGGGGGTGTTCTGGTCAGAGGAGTGAGCGGCAAGGGAGTGAGAGTGAGTTGGGGTCAGGCAGGAGCAATTGGCCGCTCCGGCCCCTGGCCAGTGGCACTTGGGGGGACAGAGAGGAAGAAGTAAGAGCCAGTAGCTGCAAGCTGAAGAGTATCCTGGAAGGCGGCTAAAATCAAGAGGGGAGCCAGAAGCCACAGGTTGCAGAGTGCCCTGGCAGCCTGCGCCAATTCATATAGGGATCCAGTGGGCAAGAATGCAGCAGGGAGTGTAGTGTCCAGAAAGCGAGATGCCTTGGAGCTCCATGGGATGTGTCCCCCTTCTCAATTTGGGGACAATCACTGCCAGTTCTGGGAAAGGATGCAGGGGTCATGACAAGGGAACCCGCAAATCCCCAAGCCCTGAGGATTGCATGTTCCGAGGGGGACCCGCTGAGCCAGTGTGGAGAGAAAGAGGTGGGGATCATTGAGAGTTTGGGTGCCTATGAAGAATAATGTACTGGGCTGGCCCATCGGTGCGGCGGTTGGATTTCCACTTGCGATGCCGGAGACCCAGGTTTGTGAACGGATCCGGATTGTCAGAGGGCCGGCCGGGGGGAGAAGGATCGAGCATCCCAAGGACAGCCTCCTCTGGGGGCTTGTGTTCGCTGCAAGAGCGACACCTGGTGGAGGCCGGGTTGTTGCCATGCAACGACGCACGTTACGCTATCTGGGGCAGGACAGACACAGGTCATCATTGCATGTCTCTGCCCTAGCATAAAAGTGGGGGAAAAACTCTGCCCCGACCGTCTCCATGATGCCCTGCCTCTGGCCTTGATTAGCCACCCAGCCGGCTTGCCTAACGTCACTATGATCTCGACGCTATTAAAGGGGGTCCAGTGCTGAGACCCCATCCTATGAGGGGTAAGTCAGGGGTAATTGGACGAGTGCAGGCATGGGGTAGTGGAGGTACAGGGGTGCCGTGACCAGGGCAGAGACCTGACAGTTGGGTGCGGGCGAAAAAAAAAAAAAGAAGAATGTACAGTTAGGCACCGTGAACTGTTTTGGGACTTGTGCTGCCTTCAAACTTTTGTGACCATAGTGGTCCTGAGTTAATGCTATCCTAAAGACTGTGCGACCTCCTCGGTCCAGGTAAAAGCTGCTATTATGGCCATACGGGCCACATCAAAGCTGATTGTGTTCCCCACAAATTAACTGATGCTCCCTGGAGCTATGTGTGAATATGTTTAATGAATTCCGGATCCCTGTTGTTTTTTCAAGTTCTGTGTGGACATTCTGCTATTGAAAGGAACTGCTTAATATGCATTAAGCTGTTGTTTTTTTCACCCAGCACCAGCGAGGAAAGGGGACCCGGTGTGTGACATCTAGGCCTGGGTAACATGGCCACTGGAAGTGTTTCTGCTGCTGTGGGTGCCTCCTCTCCATGGACATATGCCATCCATACCCCTAGACATGGGGAAGGAGGGAGGGAGGGAGGGCTACATTTCTACGTATGACAGGTTTTGTGATTCAAATAGATAAGGCATACAGCTGTTACAGTTTTGCACTTGTGCTGTTGGTTTAAAGAGCAAGTTCAGATACAAATGTGTGTGGTGGTTGTTGGGGGGAGGGGTAAGGAGATGTGGGCTTGTGGATCAAACAAAACTAAAAACAAAACAAATTAAATACATGTGTCATATAGTACTATGCACTCCATCAAGTCCAGCAGTGATGAGCATTATATACATATTCTGTAGGTTACAGTTAGTGATTTCAGAAATACATAATTTTTTTATCCAAGCCATTAGTCTCCATTCAGTGCACATAATAAGTTTTATTTGTAAAAGGCTGGGAAATAATTTAAAAGTTTAAGTTGATAAAAAAAGTCAAGTAAGTTATCACATTTGGTCAGCTTCACTTTTCAGCATTTATAAGTCTGGTTCTGAGAAAGAGAGTGAGGGAGAGGGACACTGAATGAATTGTGGAGCTCTGTTTATCATGTACGCATTAAGCTCGAGAATGGAGTAGCTTACTAGGAAATTAATGCATGGTTGGGGGGTTGGTACAAGGCCGAAGGCCGAGTACTCCAACTACCCAACCATGCATTAATTCCCTAATAGAAACCTCCTTTTTGAGGGGCTCAATGAGCTTGTAACATGGCAAGCATGGGAAAAACATCATGTTTAGGAGAACTTGTGGTTATTATATATGAATGAATATATATATTTATTTTTTTAACATTGCTTAATTGCTGCATGCTAAGGTTTTACAGCATAATAACACAGACAAAATGTTTTCAGAGAAACTACATTTATTAATATGATAGTTTGTATATTCAGAACATTTGAACATGCTGCTATACTTTAACAGAAATACTATTATTATGGTACAGCATGTTTTTTTATTATGAAATACTGCAATAAAGGTTTCATTTTACACTCGAGAAAATTGTGGTTTTGTTTCTTTGCTATGAATTATGGGATATGGTATTCATTTATTTATTTATTTTATTTAACATTCTTTAGGATTACAACCTTTGAGTCAGGGACTCATTTACAAAGTCTCCGTGTCAGAGTACAAAAACAGAACATACATAGTAGCAGCATGAAGGAATTACGGGTTACACACATGAAATTATAGTAACAATAGGAATACATAATAACAGTTACATACAGCCATGTTTCAATATACAGTTTGCATAGTTAAACAGAGTTCAGTAGCTGTCATAACAGATTTCAGACTGGTTTATCATCGTACGTTAGGCACTGGCTAGCCATGTCTGTTACTACACTGGAGTGGAAGACTAGCACAGTTAACATATGCGAGCAGCCAAGAAAGGCCTTGTCAGGAGGTTGACAGTGAGGTAGCAGCAAGGTTTAGCCTAACTAGAAGGTGCACAGGCACCGCCGAGAGGCAAGTATATGTTCTTTGAGTGCTACTTTGAAGGGATCTAGGTTGGAGATGGAGGATATATCATGTAATGATTTGCTTTGTAAACTATTTTATCCTCTTAGGAAGAACACAATCGTAAAAAAATATGGAACTGTTGCTTAACTTTGGATTACTGTACTACATTTCAATACTTTTACATTGCTTTCATACAATCTGAATTGGCAACATTTCTTACTATTTGTCAGTAGTCCTGAGAGAAAAGCAGAAGATACCGACGAGGAATATAGAATCCGTCAGTAGTCCTGAGAGAAAAGCAGAAGTGAGTGTAGTGCTCTCAACGTAAGTACTGCTGTGAGAGAGAGAGAGAGAGAGAGAGAGCATGCGTGAGTTGTGGCCATTCTGACTTGACTGGGAGACTCCAGTGGAGCGTTTTGCAGGTGTAAGTGCACTGTTTCAGCAACAGAGAAATGCTGTGCTACTTTATGTGGCAGGGATGGTATCAGGGAACAGTGTGACAGTTCAGTTATGATTCCCATAATGCAGCATAAATGAAACATAGCAATAAAATGATCCAGTCTGTTACTTTTTTTACAGAACAAAATACGCGAGGAGATAGTCAGTTTCCTGGGGCGGGTGGGAAAGGAACTGTGCTCATATACTACACTGTCCAATGGCAATTTGAATGTGGCTTTCAGTGGTATTGCACTAGCGGGCATTACTATGGAATTAATACCTGCTAGTTTAACATCACATGTTATGCTTTGGCCAATAGATAACTCTTATTTTCAGAGTTATTTATTGCCAAGTTACAATCAGTCTTAGATCAGTCATGAAAGGGTTAGCAAACCCTATAGACAGCAATAAATCATTGTACACTGCCACACACATATACACATACACAGCTGGGAGAGAGACGTGTAATTTTAAACTCTGGTGTAGCAATGCAGTCTCATTACAAACTCAGTTTTGACCAACAGGGCATTGTTTAAATAAAAATATGTAAATAAGGGTTTAGGTCTCCTGGGGGGGAGAGAGAGAGAGGAGAGAGAGAGAGAGAGGAGGAATGGTGGAGCTCTGTTTATCATTCAGTCTTAGATCATTTTGTAAATCATTGTACACTGCCACGCACACACATACACACTTGGGAGAGAGAGAGAGAGAAAGTGTAATTTGAATTTCTGCTGGAGCAATGCAGTCTCATTACAAACTCAGTTTTGACCAACAGGGCATTGTTTAGATACAAATGTGTAAAAAGAGCATTTAGGTGTCCTTTAAGACTAAAGGAAAAAGACAGCAGAGAGCAGTGTTGTGTACACTGAGCATATCCACTGATTGTAATTTGAGCTGGCATGAGTATGCTGCATGTAGGAAAGGAGCTACCAAGATGGCTTGCAGAGCTCCGCCCTGCACCCCTCCCCCAGCGGAGTGATTTCTCATAGTGGAGGGATCATACTCCAGCTCCAAAATTGTACTTCGGTGGGAGTCTGAAGTGCCCCTTTTCCCCAAGTGATATCAAGACAGCTTGCAGAGCTCTGCCCTGCAGCCATAAAAATGCACTCAACAATATAGTCTCTACAAGAAAAGCTCAAACACACTAAAAGCCATAACTGCAATAATAGTCTGCAGATCAACAGACTCCCCAAGGGTGCGGAAGGCTCCAACTTAAATTTGATCCCACTCCTACAGTCACTCTTGTGTATGCAGAAACATAGACAACGATGGCAGAAATAGACCAAAGGTCCATCCTGTCTGCCCAAAGTTGCCTGAGACCTAGTGTCTATCTGGGGACCCCCCCCCCGTCAGCTCATCCTTCTCCCTCCCCCTCATATGGTGCAGAGCTTTCCTTTACTCTGTCCCACCCCTGCTTGAAGCCTTCCACAGTTTTGGCACCCCCACTTCGGCAGGCAGGCTGTTCCATGGCTCCACTACCCATTTGGTAAAATAATACTTTCTCAAGTCCCACCTGAAGCTCCCCCCTTTCAGCTTCCATTCATTCCCTTGTGTCACTGAGTTGGTGTTCTGTGTAGTTCACATTATTGATCCCGTTCAGAAACTTGAAAGTCTTTATCATATCCCCCCTCTCCCTCCTGGCCTCTAGCAAGTACATGTTTAGTGCTTTCAGACACTTCTTGTAGGAGTCCCCCTGCAGACCCTGAATCATCTTTGTCACCCTACTCTGTACTGCCTCCAGCCTGTCCTTTTACTTTCTGAGGTGAGGGCTTCAGCACTGGACACAGCACTCAAGGTATGGCCTCACCAAGGATTGATAAAGAGTATTACTTCTTTTCTTCTATTATCTATACTCCTCTGCCCTCCCTGTACACCCCAGCATTCTGTTTGCCTTGCTGTAGGGTTTGTTGCACTGGCTAGACTGTTTCAGGGTGTTGCTGATAATGACACTCAGGTCACCCTTCTCTGTTGTTGTACTAAATTTATCCCCATCTCTGTCCTGGGGTTCTTTTTCCCCAGGTGCATTACCTTGCACTTCTTGGCATTGAACTTCAGTTGCCACACATTTGACCATCTCTACAGCCTTTGGAGGTCGTAATTTAATTCCCTAACTCCCTCGACACTATCCACACTTCCGCAGAGTTTGGTGACATCTACGAAGAGGCCAATCTTACCCTGGTTCCTTCCCTAATGTCACTAATAAATATATTAAAAAGTACCAAGCCTAGGACTGATCCCTCTGGTATCCCACTTGTGGCAAGGGTGCAGAGAACTATCTGCCCCACTCTAAGGCCACTAGTCTTCCACCACCCCCAGAGGATGCCTAGGCAGAGTGGTTGGACTTTGGTGGGCTCTGGGAGCAGGGGAAGCTGGAATGGTACACAATCCTCAGCTTGTACCACTGCACAATTCCTTTGCTATATTGGTGGGATAAGGCAGTTAATAGGAGGCACCTATAGCAGTGGGAAAGGATAAAATGGGGATCCTCAGAAGGGGAGACCCCAGGGAGGAAGTAAGAGGCTTCCAGTGATAGACTTGGGAGTGGAGGAGACAGGGAGAAAGAGATGAAGTACCTAAGAGGTGCTTTGGCTTAGTGGGATGTAGAGGGGATCCAGAGGATTGTCAGGGCAGCAGGAGATGGGAGGGAGCTATATGTCATTGTCCACCTTGGATAAATGACCTGGCAAGGGACAAGGTAGGGTAGTGCAGGGAAATTTTAGAGGGCTGGGGAGGGGCCTCAAACAGGTGGCATTCACAGTGGCTTTTTCGGAAGTGTTACCTGTATACAGTCAGGGAGAGGCTAGGACACACCTCATCCGGGATTGTAAAAGTTGGATGAAGGCATGGTGCATGGAGTAGTGCTTCAGCTACATTAGGGACTGGGGGACAACCTGAGAGGATATGGGCCTCTACGTGAGATACAGCCTGCATCTTTCCAGGTGGGGAACCACAGTCCTTTGTGGGAGGTTTAAAACTACTTAGATGAACATTTAAATTAGTCAGGGGGAGGCTGTAAAACCAAGGGAGACACAGTTGCCCCCCCCAACCTATATATAATGGAACAGCAGAGAAGGAAGGTCCAAGGTGAGTAAGCTCCCCCAGGGCTGGGGCTCGAGAAGACAGGGGCAGGAACAATGCAAAGGACAAGGGGGGTATAAATCAGGAAAGCAAGAAGGAGACATTTAACAGAGAAAGTAACAAGGGAAGAGGTGGTCAAGGGGAGCTTCAGTGAACAGCACAGGCAGGATGGAGGGGAAGCAGCTTGGTGGGAGTAAAGTGTGGACAGCCATGTGCGCTAATGCAAGAAATCTGGGGAATAAAATTCAGGACCTGGGAGCCATCATGCTGGAGTTCAGCCTGGATTTGGTGTCGTTAGTGGAGCTGTGGTGTACTGACAACCATGACTGGGATATGGCCATACCAGGCTACTCTCTGTTGAGGAGAGACAGGGAAAGGAGGAGGGGGTTGATATATGAGGGAGGGACTCAAGGCCTTAGATGTAAAGGTGCCTACATAGGACAAATAAGGGATGGAGGTGCTGTGGGTCATTCTGGAGACAGGTACTGGGGCTGCTATCCATACAGGGGTGGTATGCAGACCTCCAGCACAGAGGGAGGAGTTGGATAAGGCACTCGGGGAAGCCATCATCAGGATGGCAAGTTGAAGTAAGGGGGAGGTGCTGCTAGTTGGGGACTTCAGTCTGCCAGATGTGGATTGGAGCCTTCCAGCTGTAACTTCAGCAAGGAGCAGAGCCATCCTTGACTCCCTACAAGCTGATTTTTTCAGGCAGCTAGAAGGAACCCACTAGGGACAGAGCAGAGCTGGACTTGATGCTTATAAACAGGAACTACATTGCAGATGTCACAGTGGGCAGACACCTAGGTACCAGTGATCACCTTACAATCTTACAGTGTGGTTTAACATTGAGATGGGAACAGAGGTAAACCACACAAGGACGAAGGTCCTGGACTTTAGGAGAATGGATTTTAAAGAAATGGGAGACTGCCTCAGAAACTGCCTTGTCAGTGAGGGAGATTGCCAGAGAGGGATAGAGGCACAGTGAGGAAACTAAGGGAGGGCATAGTTAAGGCAACCAACCTCTGGGTGCAGGATGTGCGTAAAAGTAGAAGGAAAAAGTGACTGTTATGGTTTGTTAGGGAAGTGGTCAACATAGTGAGGGGAAAAAAGGGTGGCATTCAGGAGGTATAAGGAAATGCTGAGGGAGGAAGACAGGGAGGTATACCAAGTAAAACAGAGGGAAACAGGAAAGGCAATGAGGGGACTAAGACACAGACAGAGGAAAGGATAGGATAGCCAAGGGAGTAGTTATAGGGGATAAGACTTTCTTTAGGTACACAAGCAAGAAGAGGAAGGCAAGGGGAGGGATACTGAGGATAAGGAGGGTGGCAGGGGGAGGTTGCTCAGAAGAGAATTAAAAAAAAAGACATCCTGAGCAGGTGCTTCTGCTTAGTCTTCACAATGAAAGGAGGGGGGATGTACCACCATAGAGCAGCAGAAACAAAGGGGAAGGAGGTGGACACAAGTCTGTTTTCAGAGGAAAGAGTCCTGATGGGACTTGCACTTCTGAAGGTGGACAAGTCGGGATATACCCAAGGGTACTAAAGGAACTTGGGGAGGTGCTAGTTGCCCCACTAATAGCTTTATTCAGCAGCTCACTGGAAACAGATGTGGTTGTGGAGGACTGGAGGAGAGCAGACATGGTCCCTTTCCATAAGAGCAGCACCAGGGAGGAGGCTAGCAACTGCAGGCTGGTCAGTCTCACATCAGTGGTTGGGAAATTAATGGAAACCCTGTTAAAGGAAAGGTTGGTAGAGTATCTTGAGCCTAATAGGCTACAAGATGAAATGAAGCATGGATTCATGGGGGAAGGGGCCATGCCAGATAAATCTGATCGATTTCTTAGACTGGGTGACCAGGGAACTAGATTAGGGGAGGGCAGTGGATGTAGCCTATCTGGACTTTGGCAAGGTTTTTGACACTGTGCCACACAGGAGACTGATAAAAAAAAATTGAGCAGCCTTGGTGTGAGATGCAAATGGTGAACTGGGTAAGGAACTGGTTAATGGATAGACAATGGAGAAGGGTGGTTATTGGCACTAACTCTAATTAGGGAAGCGTGACCAGCGGGGCGCACATTGCTCAGTTCTGGGACTGGTCCTCTTTAATGTCTTTATAAGTGACATTGCAGAAGAACAGGAAGGGAAGGTATGCCTTTTTGCATATGACACCAAAATCTGTAATAGGTGAACTCACAGGAAGGGGTGGAGAGAATAGATGGGAACCTTGGGAAACTCAAGGAGTGCTCAAGAGCATGGTAGTTGAGGTTCAGTACCAAAAAGTTCAAAATCATGTACCTAGGGCATAAAAACCCAGGAAATGGGTATCGGATGGGGGAGGTATGTAAGCAGAAAAGTTACCTGGGGTTATCATATCTGATGACTTGGAAGTGGCAGGGCAGTGTGACAAAGCAGTGAGTCTGGGATGCATAACGAGAGGTATCTCCAGCAGGAGGAGGGAGGTGGTGGTGCCATTATATCACTTGCTGGTGAGACCCCACCTGGAGTATTGTGCCCAGTACTGGAGGCTGCACCTTAGAATGGACATAGACAGGGTGAAGGCAGTCCAGAGGGTAACTAAAATGGTGCAGGGGTCGCATCAAAAGCCCTACAAGGAAAGAATGAGGGATCTCAACATGTACACCCTGGATGAGAGATGAGCAAGAGGGGGCATAATAGAGACCTACAGGTACCTCACTAGGGTAAACAGGGTGCAGGAAAGGAGGCTCTTTCAGTGAGAAAGGGCACTGGGACCGGGGGCATGCAATGAAGCTGGAGGGAGGATGTTTAAAAGGAATGTGAGGAAGTACTACTTCACTGAAAGAGTGGTGGATGCCTGGAACAGGCAGTCGGCAGAAGTAGTGGAGATGAAAACAGTAGGGGGCTTCAAGCAAGCATGAGATAGACATAGAGGAGTATTAGCAAATAGGCAGAGAGGAGGGAGGGTTGTCAGAGACCAGTTAGGGTCAGCAGAGACAGACTAGGCAGCGGCCTTCTAGGCAAAACTGGGCCAAGCAGTACTTTTCTGATGACAAATTCTGTTTCACCTTGTGCTGAGCATTCCTGGATATCAAGTGGCAGCTCTTCCCCTTTCTCTAGCCCATACCAAGCACTCCCTGCTTTCCAGTGGCACCCCCTGCCTCTCACTGTACTGTACCAAGCACTCTTTGGTGTACAGTGTCACCCCTTTCCTATCCCTCTCCTACACAAAGCACTTCCTGGTGTCCAGTGGCAACCTCTTCCTCTCCCATACTATTCCAAGCACATCCTAGTATCTAATGTCACACTGTGCCTCTTTCCACCTTGTGATGAGCACTCCTGGTGTCCATTGAAACCCTTCCCTTTCCCTTGC
This sequence comes from Neoceratodus forsteri, assembly GCA_016271365.2. Lineage (NCBI taxonomy): Eukaryota > Metazoa > Chordata > Ceratodontiformes > Ceratodontidae > Neoceratodus > Neoceratodus forsteri. The sequence goes on along the minus strand of CM028132.1, from coordinate 367,133,608 downwards.
CATGCCTACCACTCCCTGCTTTTCATTGGCACCCTTTCCCCTCCCTGCACTATACTAAGCACTCCCTGGTGTACAGTGGCACCCCCTTCCTCCTCCACCATAGCCAAGCGATTTCTGGTGTCTAGCTGTACCCCTTTCCTATCCCTGTCCCATTCCAAGTACTCCTGGTGTCTGGTGGTACCCCTCCCTTTTTACATCCTGTTCCTTGCACTTCCTGGAGATTGTAGGTATCCCTCTCCCTAGCCCTGTCCTTGTTGTGCACTTCTGGAAACCAGGAAGTTTGCAGCATGAGTTGGTAAGAGGGAGGGGTGCAAAAAGACACTATGGAGTGTTTGGAATGGGCTCGGGAGAGGGACTGCCTGATACTTTACACTAGGAAGTTGATAGCATGGGCTAAGGAGGGAAACTGTTGTTATATCAGGAAGTGCTCAGAGTGGACCAAGGAGAAATTGAGAACTGCTGGACACTAGAAGGCAGTTATCTGATGTCCCAGGGCTGCAATTGCCTGGGAAAGATGTGCTGGCCATCTCGGTCAACTGCTGCTTCAGGGAGAGAGGGCACATTGTTCCACTGCATGACCTCCCCCTGTAGCCCAGGGGGAGAATGTGTGATGCAGGGAGGAATACATGGTCCTCTGTAGTGGCCTTATGTCAACACACATCTGCTCACCTGGTGAGTGACATGGAGCATCACATGCCCAGAGTGGTGCCAGTGGGGGAGTTCCAAAGGTAGGACGAAGCTTATCCACCATTCAGACAGCCTTCCCAGGCATTCTTTTGGGTGGCTCCTCAGGACTACATCCTGGGGAGGGATAAGGGAGGGCTTAGTGGGAAAAGTACCCCAGCAGCCCCAAGCAGATGAATCCATCCTGCACTACGTGCCACAGTAGAGCCCCACTGATTCATTCCATGCCTTGCTGGCTTCTTCTCCCCGACCTTAACCGTAAAGTGAATTATCCTCTTCCCAGCTTGAGGAACTAGGGGGTCTCACCCACAGGGGACAAGTTGAGGGTTATGGTCGGGATTCGGGACAGGATGTCAAGCATAGGCTGATGGCGTGTTGGACAGACTCCTAAGGTGGACAGAAGGGCTTGGGCCATTGGAAAGGAGGACCTGGTAATTGATGATGAAAAAATGGGGGCCAAAATAGAAAGTAAAAATAAAAACAAGGTAAATCAAAGTACCAACGGTTTGAAGAGGCATCCGACTGTCCTATGCAGAAACAGAACCACACTGGCAAGGAGATGTAGCATCTCAGCTATGCTATCTTGTGTAAATAAATTGCTTGTAAAACACTTTGGGGTGCAGTGCCTGAACAGTACTAAATAAATATATATTCTATGCTATTTTTCAGCCAGACATTACCAGTAGTTAATCAAAGTACCACATGTGCCAATGACCACGTCACTATGCAGACCACATCATACTGTAGCTGGGCTATGAAAAAGTAACATTAATCTTCCCTACACTCAGATTCAGGGGTAAAATCTGACAATGGTAAAAGCAGCCTGACTGCAGTATAGCCAATATCTGAGAAACCACACTCAGGCTTTCATGAAAGACTTTTCCCCTAACTGTTAACCATTACTTTTCACCACAAGGTAAATTCAAAAATGAGAGGCAGTTATTGTTGCCTCAGCAACTTGAGAAAACTGATTGGCTTGGATTTTTTGATTAAAGGGCCAGTAGTATAGCCTGGAAGTTAGAGTAACGAGCCAGTGAGCCGTGAATGAGCTTGATACATCCAGAGACCTGGTTTTGATTCCCACAACCTCCACTTACATATTGGTGACTCTGAACAAGTCACTTAACCTCCCCAGTGCTCTCTTGTCACCCCAGGAAAACAAGCATTAGTGCCTAGTAGGCATTAGCTGATTACCAAAAATGAAAAAAAAAAAAAATGGAAACGAATAGTCCACTTTTGAGTATGTCCCTAGTCTGCTTTTGGTGAATAGACTATTCCTTTTTTATCTCCCTTGATTCCAAACACTGTATCTTGATAATAGCAATTATTGTGCCTGATAAGAGAGTAGTTTTGTTCATCAGTGCCATAGGATAGGGATTTTGTGCTCCTTTTATGTTGTGAGCCAGACTGATCTTGTGACTGCCGTCTCGTAATACAGGGAGACACATACAAGTCAGGGTAAATACACCTAAAATTGGCTTTTTCATTTGATATGCCTGAGGATATGGTCAACATTGGTGGTATTTTGTACATGAGCATATTATTACTCCCACTGACCTTAGTGGCCTCCCACATATAAACTTTTCTTTTTGTACATTCTGTTTCTTTGGAGAATCAGGGCATCCTTCCAGAGTACTCTCTCGGCACATGCCTCTGCTCCCTGCCTGAAACCTCCAGACCGGTCTGCTCCCCGAACCCCACGGCAGGTCCAGCCCCCTGGATCACTCCCCAGAGGTGCCCTCCTGTGGCAGCCTATCTGAAATTAGAGGGACCTACCATGTGGACGGGACGGCCGTGGGAGATCCGGTTGAGCAGGTCTGGCAATGGGATGTGGGCAGGCCCCTGAAGTCTCCTTCATCTCCTCCGATCCATCCAGGGCTTTTTCTGCATGCTTGTGTTGCCCCTTGGAGCACAGACATGCAATGGGGTCCATGGCTCTGATGCTGCCGCCCACCGCACTCCACCCCCAGCATCCGCTTAGCACACATGTTCCCCTGGTGCTTCCCCCTGCTACCACCATGGGTCACTCAGGAGCGGTGCTATCCCTAATCCTCCCGGGAGAGGCAGTCCTCTGGATGCTCGATCTCTTACCTCCCTGCCGACCCCAGTGGCCTGGATCCGTTCCCAAATCTGGGTCGCCGGCATGGCACGCTGCGTATGCTCAGCCAACCTCAGTGCCGCTGGGTCAGCCCCTCACAAACTTTGGATTAATTTAATATTATGAAATGTTGATATCAAGAATCAATATGTGAAGTTGGCCCAGTGGCACTGAGGGTTGAGGCGCTGGACGCCACACCTCGTGCCATGCCAGTGACCCGGGTTCGGAATGCACCTGGGCTTTTGGGGGTTGGCAGGGCAGGGAAAGGATCGAGCATTTGGAGGACTGCTATCCTCTCCCTGGGTGGGTTTCTGGGAGTGCCCGGTGCAGTAGCGGCCTCTGGTGGAGACCAGGGGTGGCACAGATGTCAGACTGCAGTAAAGGGGCGGGACGTCGGCAGGTACCAGTGGCAGAGTGCTGCGCAGGACACCATAGCACGCTGAGTTCTGTGGGGAGAAAACCATAAGAAAAATCCCTTGCTGTGCGGTAAGCAATGGTGGGGATCAGTGGCGGGGCCCCATGACTAGTGTTAGGCCTACCAAACCATGCTCCTGGTTGCCCTCCGGTCACTCCACTTAATTGATAGATAGAGCAGTGGAGGAGTTGGCGGTCCCACCCTGGGGGGCTCAGAGCCGGGGGTCGTGCGGCCGGAGGAGATTGGAGGGTACGGGGAGAACTGGAGAGTGTGTGTGTCGGGGGCTTCAGGTGTGCAGCAGAGCTCCAGCCAAGTATCCCCACCGGAGAGAGTCCGTATACAGGTAAGTGCTATAAATAAAGTATACAAAAAAAAAAAAAAAGAATTAATATGTGTTTTTGACACACTGTTAATATATTGTTAAGGCACACATCTGCATTTTGATTGTACGGAACTGATTTGATTTTTGAATGGATGATACATTTATGCAGATCCTGAACTAAACAGTTGCTAGGGAATTCTAAATGAAATTATTTTATTTTTAGGTTCTGCACTATCTTCTTCACTTTATATTATATGGGCCTCATATTCAAAAGTGTCTGGGTGCGTCGAGCAACTGAATGCGCCATGCATTGACATGCGCAAGCACAAAAGAATGGGATGTTCAGAAAGTGTGCCAGGAAATGTGATCATGCAAACACATTGGAATATCCCGATTATGTGGGATCACGCGGTGGGAGATGTGCGTCAGGTGACCTGTGACCAGTGCAGAGTATACAGAACTACACAATGTGAAGCCACTCGCACGGTGCACAGATTTTCAATATTCAGCCAAGATATGCAAATAGCCTCATTGCACATCTGGTGCCCAAACAGCACATTTGTATCTTATTACTGAATGTATTCAGACCATTTGCATGTGCAGTTCCAGATTTGCAGGGCAGCACCACCCCTCCACAAAGGTGACTAGGAGGTACTAAAGCCTAGCAGGCAGGTGAGTAGTCATGTTTGTGTGGGTGGAATGCATTGGCCTGAGTATCATGCTAATACACATGGCCATGCACATGCTGATAGTGGCCAAATGCGCAACACCGGAAGGGTCCGGTGTCTATGAGGCATGCCCATGACATCTCCAGGCCACAGATGATGCCACCCCTGCCCCGCGATGCCTACAGTTGTGCAATGTCCACATCCAGAATACCACACTGACCCACTGTAGAGCCCCTGTGGCATTGTCACAATGCATGGATGGCACTGGTAACATGTATGTGGTTCCTGGTGCTGTGGGTCTGGCAAGGGCATGCTGTGTGCACCTATGGCGTACCATTGTGGGTTTGTGACAGTGGTCTGTCCTTGACCCATGCCATGCTGCCACCAGTATCACCATGCATCCTTATCACTGTTGTCACAGAAGTCGCCATAGGTGCATGCCACCACCAGGAGCCACTCCGATGGCCACATGGGTGCAGGCAATGGCATGTAGTACGTGTGCTGCTTTGTAGCTGTCTGCTCCACTGGTGTGCTAGGGGGGCGACTGACCACACTAGCATGTGGCAGCTGGGCGTCTACGACCTGGGTGCAGTGAGGGAGGTGGCTTACTGGGTAGTGCCAGTGGTGTCACCCTCCAGTATCTGGAAGGTGCCTGGAGAGCAGGCACAGTGCAGCTGTGGCTTTGGGCACTACCATCCTGGCATGTCCACTGTGTGTGGGTGCCTGGAGCTTATCATGGAGCAGCTCACAGAGCTGTCTCAGGATATCCTGTTTGCAGTTCAGCAGCTTGCCTGTAGGTCACTGGCAGATTTAGGGCAGCTCCTGTCTTGCCTAACTTTGCGCAAAATATGGGATGTGCGGCACATGCGCCACGCAGTTCCACTGAATATACACATGTGTGGCATATGCAGGTGTCCGCCCCCTTTTTCTGCAAGGCATACATTATATCTGTGCAATCAGACTTGCATGATGCATTTCCCACTTCTGAATATTGTGTCACCGTGCATTTTCTGGGCTGTGCCGCGCATCTCCATTTTGTGCCATGCAAGTTGTTTGAATATGGAGGCCTGTGTGTGTTTTTATCTGTACAGTTTGCTATTTGCACTATCTCGTTAAGAAGTTTACAGTATTTAGGACTGTCAGTGTGTGGGACAGGCCTTCCTGAAGAAGTGCACATGCGTGAAACCAGTCGGAGCCCTTGTTAGCGTTGTGTGCACCTATTAGTAATGCCAGAGTTGGAGTGTTTTGTGCTTTTGCACTACACTGCAATAAACACAACTGGTAAGCAACGTGTTTGGTCTCAGTGCCAGTTTTCTTCTGTGACTGCTTACTGAATTTAACTAGACACAGGAGTGAGTGGAGCTGCTCTGTTTTGCACCAGGTAGTGGCTTTGAGCCTATGGTGTGCTGGTTACCAAGCTGGTATTCTAACCACAATGCCTCCAAGTTTAATATAGGGTGTATATTTGAGTTCTTGCAACTAGGAAGTCCAAAACCCAGGATCTTTAGCTCTACCACATGTATCGGAGCCTTCTGCAAATAACATGCTTTATCCTTCTTGGAGTGATATAAAAAAAAAATAACACTTCACTTATGAACTCACACCAGCTAAATGTCATTTGTTGTCAATTGTTGCGTGTCCACAGATTTGAATGGGAGACTCTAGGAGCTATTTCTGATATGCTGGAAGTATACTTGGGAATCAGCTTTAATAACTAAAAATTGCCCCAGCGTAGGAGTTGCAGCACTGACAAGTACTGTTTATGTAGGCCTCTACCCACTAGGGCTGCGATCGCATGACTCAAGGTAGAGCACCACAATGGTTATTTATATTTACTCTGGATTTGGGGGACATGATGAGACAGCAGGAGAGAGACCTGAGAGCACATAAAGAACACACTCACTTGACTCATAAAGGCAAATTTCTAACCATAGAGTTAAACAGCATGAGGTCTGTTCAGTCTTTGAACTCTGTCCTTCTAGAAATGCATTGCAAATAGTGCAGTTCCACCAGAGGTCACAGGGGTATCAAATTAATCAAGGTTCAGCTTTATCCACCCAGATTTACCAGTAGGTAGTGAAGACTTCATTAAGGAACTCCAAATGTAGTGACTGCCCATTGGCTCAGTGGCAGGGCTGCCGCTTGTTATGCCAGTGACCTGGGTTTTAGAGAGAGAGAGAGAGACCAAGACTTCAGTGACCAACAGTGAGAGGAGGATAGAACATCCCAGGGACTGCTGTCCTCAGGGGTGGAAGGGGACCAGTATCCACTGCTTTACCACCACTTGCGTGATCACAGGTGGTGGTGTAACTGGAACTGTGCAAGGGGGAGGGCTCCGACAGGATCTGGAATGGAAGGCACACTGTATGTGTATACATGTGCCACTGAGACACTTCCTTGGCATCCTGAGGGCACAGAACAGCAAGCAAGACCCCCCCCAGAGTGAAGCAGAATGGCACCCACATTCTAGGGCCCTGTGAAGCTGACTGCCCACCCCAGCATCCAGGGCTTGGCTGTCCTGCGGGGGTATGGTCTGGCTGCTGAAGGCCCCATCACAAGGGGTAAGTCTGGTTAGAGGTGGTGGGGACTAACTGACAGAGAAGGTGGGATGGGGCCGGAAGTTCATCTGGCTGAGAAAGGTCCACTCTGAAGTCACGGAGCAAAAAAAACAGAAACTCCAAATGTACCCACCATACCTTGAGTGTCATGGCAATTTTCACTGCAACCGCAGTGGGGTAAGTGTAAGCACTAATATGTTTTAACAATGCAGAAACCGTCTGGGGCTCTTCCCCCAGAAAGAGAAGGCATAGGCCAGACCCAGTTGGAGACTCAACATAGAGCAGGACAATCCGTCCAGTGAAGGGTCTAAACATAGCTACGCTTTCAGCCTCACAGTCTCTAGGCTGCTCATAGCCCATCCCATGGTAACAACAGTTAAACCCATAAAGTCTGTTGGTATACTCATAGACATCAAGGTACAGTACCATCTTTTTCCTGCTGCCACCAGTAGGGTATTACTGAAGGAACAGCTTCCGCCACTTCACTTTGGGTCAGTCATCACATCTAGGAAGAAATGGGATCTCACCGGACAAGGGGTGGTGCAGGCAATATAACCTCTTTGGGTCTGTCCTCGAAACACTCTGTACTGTATGGAAGCACTGCAGTCTGGCTTATAGCTGCAGTAGCAGTCCTCTTCCACCTGGGACCAATGCCCTTGTCACATGGCAAGGGGGACCAAGAATCAACACTTTGCTGCATACACAGCCTAAAGCACACATACTGTAACTCCAGAGGGTCACAGTGGTTACACGCTTCCCCTTTAAATTCTTGCTGTCGACATCAAGGGCTTTAGACATCTCTATTCTCCCATAGTCCCTATGAAACATAGAAACATAGAAGTTGACGGCAGATAAGGACCACAAGGCCCATCCAGTCTGCCCATTTTTTCTACCTTATGAATCTGTCATATGCCCTTACTCTGTCAATGGCCTATTTATTCATACTCATCTGTATTGCTCCTTACTATCCATCAAACATCAAAACTGCCATCACAGAGGCAACAAGCCTTTGTGTGAAGCAAATAAACAAATCAAAATGAAAGAAAAAGCCACTATGGTTCTCAAAAGAGGCGGCGGGGAAGGTTAGGGAGAAAAAGATAGCATTTAGGAAGTATAAGGAAACACAGAAGGAGCAGGACAGAGAACTGTACCAGTTAAGGCAGAAGGAAGCAGAGAGGGAAGTCAGAATAGCAAAGGCCCAAACTGTGAAAAAGATAGCCAACTCAGTTAAGAAGGGGGATAAAACATTTTATAGGTTCATCAGGGAGTGTAGAAAGACAAAGGGAGGGATAGTGAGGCTGAATAGAATGGACGGTGGGTGGGTGGGCAGAAAGGGACAGTGAAAAAGCAGGGATATTGAACAAATACTTCTGCTCAGTATTCACAAAAGAGGATACATAGATACATAGATACATAGATACATAGATACATAGATACATAGATACATAGACAGTGTCGGCAGATAAGGGCCTATGGCCCACCTAGTCTGCCCATTTGAGCTTGTAAGTTCAGTTTGTTTTCCTAGAAGTCTATTTCCCCTTACCCCTGACCTCTAGAATTCCTTTAATAGATACATAGACAGTGTCGGCAGATAAGGGCCTATGGCCCACCTAGTAAAGGAGGAGGGGGAGGTGCCTAATCCAGTTAGCAGAAGCACTCTGGATAGGGGGTCGATACCAGTCCTTTCACAGAAGAAAAGGTTCTGAAAGAACTCCTAAAACTGAAGGTGGACAATGCAATGGGGCCTGATGGAATTCATCCCAGAATTCTAAAAGAATTAAGGGGTGAACTAGTGACACCACTGACTACCCTTTTTAACAAATCATGGGAGGATGGTGTGGTACCTGAGGACTGGAGGAAGGTGGATGTGATTCCCTTTCACAAAAGTGGGAGCAAGACAGAGGCAGGAAACTACAGACTTGTCAGTTTGACCTCTGTGGTAGGGAAAGTGATGGAATCACTTCTGAAGGAAAGAATTATTGAGTACCTAGAGGCCAGTGGGGCACAGGACCCAAGGCAGCATGGGTTCACAGTTGGAAGGTCATGTCAGACAAATCTAATTGATTTCTTTGACTGGGTGACCAAACTAGTAGACCAGGGAGGGGCTGTGGACATGGCCTACCTAGACTTTAGCAAGGCATTTGACACAGTCTCACACAAAAAATTAATAATCAAATTAACCAGCCTGGGAGTGGGTACCAGGGTGGTACCCTTGGTAAAACACTGGTCGGACAACAGGACACAGAAAGTAATTGTAAATGGAGTCCACTCTGAAGAAAGAGAGGTTACTAGTGGGTACAGGGGTCCAACCTTTTTAATGTCTTTACAAGTGACATTGCAGAGGATTGAAGGAAAATATGCCTCTTTGCAGATGATACAAAGATCTGCAACAGGGTTGATACAAGAGAGGTGTGGAAAGGATGAGAAGGACTTGGCAAGGTTGGAGGAATGGTCAGAAGTATTGCAGCTTGGATTCAATGCAAAGAAGTGCAAAGTAATGCACCTGGGAAACAAAAACCCAGGGGAAGATTACACAATGGGGGGAGATAGTAACAACAACAAAAATGGAAAGGGACCTGGGGGTAATCATATCAGATGACCTTAAGGTTAGCAAGCAATGTGAGAAGGCAGTAGGGAGGGCTGGGGGGATACTGGGATTTATAGGGAGAGTCATCACCAGCAGAAAACATAAAGTTGTTATCCCTCTGTACAGACAGTTGGCGAGACCCCATCTGGAGTACTGCGTCCAGTTCTGGAGACCCCATCTCCGCAAGGACATAGGCAGGATGGAGACAGTCCAGAGGAGAGGAACTAAAATGGTGCAGGCTGGGCCAGGTTAAGGCAACCTGGGGCCCTATGCCCAAGAGAAATCTGGGGCCCCCCTCACTGTAACCATGCCCCTTTGCCATGACTGCACCGCTTGGCTAGTGCATATCAGTTACTGAAACATGAAAACAATGTTCTTACTGTCCCTAAAAAGTGGCACAAAATGCTTCAAAATTAATAAAACTGGCAGGCCCAGTGGTGCTGAGGGTTGAGGTGCTGGATGCCACACCTTGCACCCATCGGTAACCCGGGTTCGGTGATGGACTCAGGTCACCGGGGGTTGGCTGGGAGTAGAAGGATTGAGCACACAACGGCTGCTCTCCTTCTCCGGGGAGAAGTGGGATGCTGGCCCTGCCACTATACCGCTGGTGCGGTTGGGAAAGCAGATAGACAGGGAGAGGCCGACATTACCTGAGGACTGGAGCGGAGGCAGGTCTCTACGTGCCTCCATCTCACTGGTCCTCCTTCAACACTGACGTTGGCAGGGGGTGAACCAGAATAAGGAAAAACACCCCACAGCCGATCTAGGCAAAGGGCTCCTGCACCGCTCCGACCATGGAGGAACCAGGAAGGAGCTTCAATTGTACATTCCACTGAGGATCGGAGGAGGTAGGATGGACTCTTCCGTCCCACCCGGGGGATCAAACCGAGTCTTTAAAGTTGTATAGGAGTGGGCACCTATGGGAGCATCCTCCTGGTCCTCATGGCGCAGACTGGGTGCATTGGGATGCCTGGAGAGAGGGACCAGTCATGGTACAAGGGGGAGTATAAAGAGATAGTAAAAAAAAATACAAAATAATGAAACTAATACTGTCGGTATGGAAAAATAACAATAGCTTGAGTTTTGATAATTTAGAGAAAATAATTAATAATAGGCCTGGTAAAAACAATATTTTGTATGCAAAATGTCATGATTTGCACTTTTCCAAAGCCCCCTACCCCCAAACACACATGTGTTCACTCGCAGTCTGGGTGTTATCATACTGTCCTGTCAGGTAGTATGAACCAGGATGTGGGAGTTTTGTTGGGTTGGGTAAGGACCGATCTCTAAAACAGGCTAGGTCCTGGGTGGTGCAGGAGTTAGGTTTGTGGTTTACTAGGGGGGTTATGAACTTTAGAGATTATACTGCAAAGGGAGTGGTTATTGGAAGAATTTGAAATCATTTCCAGGATCAAACATTTCTGCTATTGATAAGTAAGCCAGCCAGTCAGGATCCATAAATAGCAAGATTTACTGATGGGAATCTTGATGTACATTCATTTGTTCTCCCTGAAAACAGCTGTATCAAGGTCAGAACTTCAGTATGAGCGAGATGAGAGAATTAAAAAAAAAAAAAAGAGTATGATTTTTAATTGTACCACTGAAACTTATTGTAAATTTCTTAATTTTAGGAGTGAGATTAAATATTTATTTTTTATTTATTGAGAGATCGGAATTATAAACCTTTGAGTCAGAGACTCCTTTGCAAAGGCTACACGTCATGAAGTACAAAACAAGAGAAATGTACAATATAATGACAGGTATTACAAATGAATGTGGAGGGTAAAACAATCCAGAGTAAAGTATGGTACAAAGGTAATGAGCAATACGTTGAAAGGTATTTCATCTGAATGCAGAGGGTAAAACAACCCAGAGCCAAACATGGTACAAAGGTTTCAAGCAAATTAAGCTATTGCTTACATTCAAATTTCAAGGACGATACAAGGTTTCCTAAGCCAATAAAACAGATACTTAAGATACAATATAAAGCATACACACTGAATTGCACTGTTAATCTTTTATAGTTTAGAGTAAGATTCTAAACTGGGATTCTAAATGGGTGTGGGAGACAAAGCAAAGGAAATGGGCTTGTTCACAGTTTAAAGGTTATCCTGGCTGGGGCCCCTGAAGCTGTCAGCTGCACTTATCACCTAATCAGGGAGGTGAGAGCCATGGCACAGTTCAGCCCCTGACTAGCTCAGCGGCTGAGTCCTTTACAAAAAACATGCAGCTCAGGCAGAAAGAAAAGGATATATAGCAAATATATGTTGGGGATTGTTGGGGGCCCCCTGGCAGGCAGGGGCCCTAGGTCTGTGCCTATGTTGCCTATGCCTTGATCTGGCCCTGGGTGCAGGGTCTGCAAGAGAAGCCATACGAGGAGAGAGACTAAAGGTGCTTAATATGTATACCCTTGAGGAAAGGAAGGAGAGGGGGGAACATGATAGAAACTTTTAAGTACCTCAGTGGAAACAACAAAGTCCAAGAGGGTAGCATCTTTCAGAAAAAGAAATGTGCAAGAACAAGGGGGACACAATTTGAAGACAGAGGGGGGACGGCTCAGGTGCAATGTGAGGAAGTATTTTTTCACAGAGAGGGTGGTGGACGCATGGAACAGCCTTCCTGAGGAGGTTGTCGGGTCTAAAACTGTGGGAGAATTCAAGAATGCATGGGACAGACATAAGGCAATTCTTGTAGGGGTTAGGAAGAAATAGGCTGTTGGTTAACGAGGATCTGCAGCTTATCCTGTAGGTAGGGAAATGGGCAGACTAGGTGGGCCAAGCAGTCCTTATCTGCCGTCAAAGTCTATGTTTCTATCTCATGGCTGTTTGAAGCCCTGCACTGTATTCATAGCCACCACTTCCTGAGGTAGGCTGTTCCATGCATCCACCACCCTGTCTGTGAAAAAGAACTTCCTCACATTACCCTTTAATCAGCCTCCCCTCTAATCTCATGCTGTGTCCTCTTGTCCTGCTATTTTTCTTGTATTGAAACATGTTAGACTCTTTCACCTTGTCAATGCCCTTAAGATGTTTGAATGTTTCGATCATACCACCTCTCTCCCTCCTTTGCTCTAGGGTATACATATTGAGCTCTGTTAATCTGTCCTCATGTTTTCTGATGCAGTCCCGACATCATTTTGGTTGCCCTTTTCTGGACTGCCTCCATTTTGTTAATGTTCTTGTGCAGGTGCGGCCTGCAGTGCTGCACGCAGTACTCCAGATGGGGCCTAACCAGTGTCTTGTAATGAGGGATTATTACCTCCCTCTTACGACTTGTGATACCCCTACTAATACACCCCAACATCCCTCTAGCCTTACCTACTACTTTAGTGGTCTGCTTGGATGATTTTTGGTCATCTGTGATGATGATGATGCCCAAGTCTCTTTCTTCCCTTGTGATTGACAGCAACTCCCTTCACAACCTAAAGGTAGCTTCAGGGTTTCTCTTCCCTATGTGCATGATCTTGCACTTCTTTGCGTTAAACCCCAGTTGCCACTCTTCAGACCATTTTGCCAGTTTTTCCAGATCTCTTCTCATTCTGCCCACTGCATCTGGATCATCTACTCTGTTGCAGATCCTGGTATCATCTGCAAACAGGCAAACCTTACCCTCCAGTCCATCTGCATTGTCACTGATGAAGATATGGAAGAAGACTGGACCCAGGACTGATTCCTGAGGTACCCCACTTGTAACTTGCATCTCTTCTGACTGTATATCGTTTACCACCACTCTCTGTTTTCTGCCTGCCAACCAGTTTGCCACCCAGTTGACTAACTGCTGACCCACCCCAAGCCTACTCAGCCTATTAATCAATCTTCTATGTGGAACAGTATCGAACGCTTTGCTGAAGACAAGGTAGGCGACATCAACTGCACCCCCTTGGTCCACCACTCTGGTTACCCAGTCAAAGAAATCTATGAAATTTGTTTGACTGGACCTTCCTGTTGTAAACCCATGCTGTCTTGGATCCTGTGCTCCTATGGATTCCAGGTGTTGCACTATCTTTTCCTTAAGGAGTGCCTCCATAATCTTGCCCACTACTGAGGTAAGACTGACTGGTCTGTAATTCCCTGCTGGAAGGAGGTTGTATGGACCTCCCCTAACTGCAGCCAGCACAGGCAGGAATCCCTGAGAGGTATATATAGCTATGTCTTGGGGGGCTAGAATACTACCATATACTGCCGCAACTGCAACTCCTTTATGGCACGGAGTCAAAACAGCACCAGATTATGGCAACTGACACAATTGGTGAACTCTCTGTACACATTCCCTAAGGTCCCCCCCCCAGTTGGTATATTTAGTAAGGGGGATGCGGGGGGCATAGCCCCCCCCCGAAAACAGAGAGTTTATCAAATGTGTCAGTCGCCATAATCTGGCACTGTTTTGACTCTATGCCATAAAGGTGTCACTGCTATGCTGTGGAACTGAACACTACTGGGGATCCTCACTCAAAAGCAGTGTCAAAGAAAAGGATATTGGCAGCCATATACTGAAGTCTTTGATGGATTGCTACAGATTTCAGTCATGCATCTCTCAACTGGGGTCTAGTGGGCATATGTATCTCCTGACCAAGATTATAATCCCTCAACTTTAATAATACAGAAAAGCATTTTATACACTAGACTATGTACCCACCAGTACCATTTTCTTTTATGAGACTACTCACCAGGCCATGCATCCTGAGGTGAGGCCTACCCCTACCGCGCCTGAAAAGGAAAAGAACATGCATATGCCCCTTAACATACATATTGCTGAGATGGAAACAGTGACCTACTCTGGAACATCTTTGGGGGGGAAAAACATGCAACATATTTCATTATTTAGGCTCTGATGGAATAGGAGCCATAGCATCTGTTTCTGTCTTCTGGACCTTCAAATCAAAATCACAAATATACAATGTTACTTGACTCTGAACTTTTTACTTAAATGTCAAAAACAAGGGCATGGTTTGCTTAACAAAAGGTCACTCTTGCTGGTCTTATCACTTCACCCAGTCAGTTGGTTTAGTGATTATCTGAGTCACAAGCAGTAAAATGTAGGGGAGGTCATGTCTCATGACAGAAAAGTTTAAGTAGGTGTCCCTCAGGGGTCCATTCTTGGACCCTTGTTATTTAGCTTGGTTCTGAATCAGCTACCCTCGGTGTGTCAATCAGCAAATATTTTATATGCAGGTGGTGGACTTGTCTTTACGAGTGATAAAAAAATTACTCTTTTGAGGCAGCATCTCCAAAGTGACATTAATTTAATACAGAATTGGTTCTCACAAAATCTATCAATCATGAATGAAAAGAAAACAAAATATATGCTTTTTGGTACTCATTGCAAATTGGATTCCTCACCTGCCCTGAACATCTGCACTTTATCTAGCTTGCTGAACAGGTGACCAAGTTCAAATACCTAGGGGTGTTCCTTGATAGCACACTGTCATTTGCAAATTATGTAGACCACTTGGTAATGCCCACTAAAATTAAAATAGGCTTTCTCTACAGAAACAAAAGAAACTTCCTACTTGAAATAAAAAAAAAAAAAATTGGCACAGAACTTCATTGTTAGCATTATCGACTATGGCATTGTGGTCTATGGCTCAAATGACAATGTACTTTCCAAGGTTAAACACTTGTTGAATAGTGCCAGTCCATTTACGATGGATCTTAAGCTTGATACTCACTCACGTGTTCTCTATAATAACATGGAATGGATACGTTTGAACTTACATGTGCAATTTCACACTATGGTTATGGGCAAAAAAGCCATGCTTGGTTTACTTACTCTGGGGCTACAAGCACAAATTGAAATTCATGAAAATAACATTCAGCAAGAGTCATGGCACGTAGCTCTTTACTGTTGCCACTTCGGAAGTCCGCATTAGGTCAGAACTCCTTCACCCCTAGATTTGTCAAATCCTGGAATGTTTCATCTGGGTTTCAAAGGACTCTTGATTCTATCTCCCCTTTCAAAAATCGATTACTGGATGTTCTCATTGACCCCAAAACTTCCAGTTGCTTCTAGTTTTTGTTACCCATGACAATATATCCTTTATACTGCATTTTATGGCCAGGTCTTGTAAGCCAGTTTTGCTCTTATATATTACTGCATCATTTATGTACGACTCTAGATCCTTTGAAAATAGGTTCTTGCCTAAACTATTTTTTGCCTAATAAAAATAAAATAATGATACTGGAGGAAAGGGAATCCTACTTATTCACCTAAGGAGTATTAAATGTATTTGGCATAACAGCTGGTGAAATGTCATTGTAAAAGTCTCCAGGACCATAAAAGTTCTAGTGTTCAGCAGTTAATAATAAAAGACTGCAGGTCCTGCTGCAATAAGCAGGATCGCCTCACTATACGTTGTCTTCTGGTTCAGGACTTGGCCCTCTTTCATCATCTGGAGCTGCTGGACACACAGTAGACCTTCTGCCTTTGGATGCAATCTCTGAACCACTGCTTCAGGAGCTGGCACAAACAAAAATTACTTCTTCCTTCAGGAGCAAGTGACAGGAGCATTTCATTTCTAGATTTGAGGTTCCTCATGGGTCACTGCCTCTCCACAAGGGAAGCAGGCAGATATGTTTTGATTTAAGATCTTCCTCGCCTCTTAGGCAGCAGGCACTGATTAATCTGATTCATCCCAGTGGGGCAACAACAAGAAACAGGACTTCTTCTACTGGAGTGACAAGAAAGTTAGGCTTTCAGTTTTCAGCCATTGTGGGACATTCGTCTTAGAAGTTGACTTACTAATAGAAATGGTGGTCTGGTTTGAACACTTGGGAAAAGGGATGCACAAAATAAGTGATCTAAGCCCTACCAGGTGACATTCTCACAAGGAGAATACCGTAGGGCAAAACCGTACAACAGGAACAGCACGAGTCAAAACAGTTACAGGGTACACAATGCCGCACGACAGACATAACGTGTGACCCTGTAGCTGTTTTTCACAAAGAGGGTTGTGGATGCATGGAACAGCCTTCCTGAGGAGGTTGTGGAGTCAGGAACAGTGGGAGAATTAAAGAATGCATGGGATAGACATAAGACAATTCTAGTGGGGGATAGGAGGAAGTAAGCTGTTGATTAACTAGAATCTGCAGCTTATCCATCAGGTAGGGTGGGAGGTGGCAGCTTCTCGGTCTGCCTGGTCTGACTTCGGCCACCCGGCGATCAGGGATGTTGTGAATATCATCCAGTCTTTGCAGCCAACCTTGCTGTGGTTTGGACCCCGGCCCAACACGCCTCCTTGTGGGGTGTGTTGATACTATTGGCTTGGTTCTTGCTGAGATAATCTGGTGTTCGTTAGAATTCGGGGTGTTTCCAGACACCCTGAAGGAGGCGGTAGTGGTACCCCTTCTTAAGAAACCTTCTGTCGACCCAGACTGTCTTGTTAACTACAGACCCATCTCTAACCTCCTCTTTGTGGGTAAGGTTATCGAGAAGATGGTTGCGCTGCACCTGGAGGATCATTTGACCATCCACAACATCTACGATCCTCTCCAGTCTGGTTTCCGGAAATGGCATAGTACTGAGACAGCCCTTGTTTGTGTTCTCAATGATCTCCTAGTAGCAAGAGATCAGAGGAGCTATTCCATCATGGTTCTTCTCAATCTCTTGGCGGCATTTGACACTGTGCACCATGGGATGTTGGTCGTGTGCCTGCGGTCAATCTGTGGACTGTTTGGTACAGTCCTCAGATGGTTCCATTCTTTCCTCACTGGCAGGTTTCAGAGCATTGTCTGTGGGGTTTACTCCTCTGACAAGGTCTCCCTGCCATGTGGGGTTCCGCAGGGCTCTGTACTGTCCCCCATGTTGTTCGCAGTGTATATGCTGCCATTGGGAGACATTGTAAGGCAGTATGGACTGAGTTTTCACTGTTATGCAGATGATACTCAGCTCTACCTGTCCTTTGTGCCCGCTCAAGGGGGAGCTGTCTCGCGTTTTAATGACTGCCTTTCTGAAATTGAGGATTGGATGAGTGCCAGCTGGCTGAGGTTGAATCCGGATAAGACTGAGGTTTTGGTGGTGGACCCGGGCCGTTGGGTAGACGGGCCATCAGAAGGCTAAGCATCGGGGCTTTGGCTCGGTGGTCACCAGCTGATGACCTCTGAATGGGTGCGTGATCTGGGTGTGATTCTTGATGATGGATTGATGCTTAAACATCAGGTGTCATCCGTTGTCAAGACTGCCTTTTACCACCTAAGGAATGTAGCCCGGATCAAGCACCTAGTTCTGCCCAATGACCTACCAGTTTTGGTTCACGCCTTTGTATCCTCTTGCCTTGATTACTGTAATGCCCTGTACCTAGGGCTCCAGGGGTTGATATCTGCCGCTTGCAATTGGTGCAGAATGCGGCAGCTAGGCTGTTGACTGGGCTGCCTCACAGCTGTCATGTCACACCGGTGCTGCACAATCTGCATTGGCTGCCTATTCAGTGGCGGATCACCTTTAAGGTCAGTTTACTGACCTATAAGGCCCTACGTGGACTGGGACAGAGTTATCCACAAGATCTTCTTCATCCCTATTGCCCCTCCTGGCTGCTTCACTCCACTGACGAGGGATTGCTAGAGATTCCCAGGGTTTGTTTAAAGTCATCTGGGGCCCGTGCATTTGAATTTGTGGCCCTATCCCTGTGGAATTTTCTACAGCGTCGGATTCGACAGTGCCTGTCGGTGGAGAGCTTTAAATCTGCATTAAAAACTAATTTGTTTACTTTGGCATTTTCTGATTTTATTTGATTTGTCGTAGATGTTTTTATGTGTGTAGTTGTTTTATTTATTTTATGGTTATGTACTAGTGCTATGGTTTTGGAATAGTGCTATTTTATAAACAAATGATGATTGATTGACTGATTGATTGATAGGGAAATGGGCAGACTAGGTGGGCCAAGCGGTACTTATCTGCTGTCATATTCTATGTTTCTATGTTTCCGGGAAAGAGGGTAAGAGGTCTGCTGGAAGGGGGCCCACCAAGCAGCTGCCGTGGTTCAGGGAGTAGAGCTTTGGCACTGGAGGGCAATGGAGCAGCTGTGGACTGTGGTTCTATTCCCAGTCCTAGAGCAGGTAAACACTTTCATTTTTTTTGTCTTGTGGTGCACCCTCTCCCCGAGTTGCCCCCCCCCAGGAGGTTATTTTAGTGGGGGGGGGTGCGGGGAGCAGAGCCCCCTGCAGGAAACAAAGCTATTTATGTTTTCAAGTGGTCGCTGTTTAGACAGCTCAATATAGTGCCACGCTGTTTTGACATGCAACATTATGACCCCATGCTGATTTAAGCATCTAAGGTAAGGAAAGGGGAAATTGTTTAATCAGGAAAGGCACGCTAAACCAGACTTTGTTTTCAGGTGCGACCTGGGAGCACAAGGAAGTTAAGTGACTTGCTTAGGGTCACACAGTATGCAAGTGGGGGCTGATGGGATTCAAAGCCAGGTCTCCAGATTTGCAGCTCAATGTCCTAAACCACTACGCTATACTGCCTCCAAATAAGTGCCATCTGTAGGCAACTTTAGGGATGCAGAAGACTCTTGGGATGTCACCCCGAATGGTGATACTTACAACATGTTTAAAGGTATTGCATCCCACCTCCCTGTCATCCTGTATTTGACTGGCTATGGATTCTGCCTCTCTGAGATGGTACAGATCCAGTTCTGCTGGTTTTCAGACCATTATTTTTTTGTTTGATAGCCACCTCCCTCAGCCACTCTTTCCTATGAGTCTCCACATACTCCCACAGGGTTCCTGAGATATATGGCCATTGGTATTCATATTCAGATTCCACTTATTTGCAAATCAAGCATTCAGCTTGGCTTGGGGAGGGTTCTGTCCCCAGTACAGGTTAGCAAAGTCCAACCTCCAGATTTCTTAGTTCTAATCCCACAAAGGCCATCTTTAGGTCTGACTTGAAGAGATGAAGCCTTCTGTTCTGGTTATGGTGATCTGTAGGGAATTCTCACGGTGTGATTTCCTAGGCCAAATGACTCTTTGGGACCATCTGGACATATTACCCAGCCCACAGCACATCAATAGTTTTGCTGTTGATTGAGCTGGACAACAAAGATGCCATGGCTTCTACAGGGTCACTGTGCAGATGGGCCTGGACTTACTGCACTGTGCCTGTCATGGCCCCATAACTACTCAGTAGCCGAATAGTATCTCAGTGGGTCGCTAAGCCCTTATCTGAATATCACCCCCTTTATTCAAAATTGGGGGAAGCCCTGGTGAGTGGACTGCAGCTCAGAACACTGTGAGCCAGCAAGTCATCATGCTGCTCTGGGCTACCCTGATAGCTGCTTCTGTGTCAGTCAGGGTGGGGGAAGGGTTGAAGTTAGTGCACTTGTAGGGAACCTGACCCCAGGGGGTATACACATATACTAGAGGCCATGGCCAATGCCAGAGTTCATTTTGGTGGAGACAAATTAAACTTTCTCTAAGTGGTGAACCATCTGTATCAGCGAAGCACATGGTGTATCCAGTAAAGAAATGCATTGTCCACTCTGACGGCTATGAGCCAAGGCAGGAGATTTACTCAGATGTCTCAAATAAAAACATGGCAATTTTCTTACATAAAACAAGGCAGAATTGATACAGGTGCTCACAGAGGAGGAATCCAGATATATGGGGCATAATTAAACAGGCAGTGCTGCACTGTAGTTGGCTTTTTTTTTGTATTATTTATTTATTAGGTTTTGCAAGCAAAAACTTACAAACAAATTACTGCAGAGGGATTACAAGATAACAATTAACAAATACTGCAGTTCTCTTACAAAGGATAAGAGTAAGACACCCTCTATTTAGTTACAGCATGTGGCGGCATACCCAATGAAATACACTGAATTAATTTTCAAACTTGCATGCAGCCAAAGGAAGATTAGGGGAATCAATAATAAGGATAGAAGTCTGTTTTTCCTGCTACCATAGTGACTGTTTGTCACTGGATTCCCCCACTGTTACATATAGTGTAGACGTGAAACAGTCCCCAACTCCCATGCCCATCTACCATACGGACCCATTGAAACGGCATAAAGAGATAAAAGGCTGAATGAACCATTATTACAAAGGCTAACAAAGCCTAATTGCCAGCGTTGAAGTTCAGGCAGAATATCTGCGGTCTGATAGTGCAGTAAAGCACCAGTTCCTGCATTACTACAGCTCCCTGAATCCCAGTATCTGAAACTCTGGACACTAATCTGAACACAAGTATTTTAAAATACAAGGCAAACAACTTGGTACAAGCAGCGTATCTGTTAAGAGTGGTGCCCATAAAATAAAGTTTTAAATAATCAAAATGTCCCCCGGAAGCAAGAAGAAAAAAACATCAAAGACCTTACGTTGCAGGCGGGTACTGTAAGATAGATCAGGAAATGCCTCCAAGACCTCTTCATCATATTTTAAGGTGCCTCTTCGACAAGCCAGGTTCAGCGCCGTATCCCAGTCTCCAACTCCAGTGCAGACCACCATGAAAGTTCTAGGAGCCGATGCCTCAGCCACCACCCGCCGAGGGGTTACGCAGTATGCTTTCTGTAAAGACAAAGAGGGGTCAGCCTCAGTAATCCCCAATAGAGCAGGTAAGATTGTGCAGGCAAAAGTCAGGACATCTTCCCCTTCCGACACCTAATGCAGTCCCAATATCCATAGATTTTTCTCCCATACCTGGTTTTCGACCATCTCTATGTGCTGCCATAAAAGGGTATTTTCTTTTATCAGCATGGTTGTGGCATTGACTGATTTTAAAACTGAAGCCTCTGAGTGTTGTACAGTCTGCTTACAAGCATCCATGTGAGTTTCCAGTGCCGAAACTCTAGGAGTTAAGTTACCAAACCTCCGATTCAAGTCTTGGGCAGACTTCACCAGCTGCTGGAGTGTAATATGAATGGAGGTCAAGGAGGCCTCTCCTGACTGTGGCACCGCAGAGTCTGCCACCTTATCCTGGGTTGCAGGCCATGTTTCACATGGCTCTCCTCTAGGGGCAAAAAAGTCATTAGCTGAAGCATTTACACCCTGAGATTTACCCACGATGGGAAGAATCCTCTCTCAGTGCTGGAGGTCATCGAACAATGCAGGATTTACAGCTAAATAAAACAAGCATTTGTCATTCCCGAATGTTGATTGTGTTGGTCCGTTGAGCTCGCTCACTGCCCCTGTGTCACTCACTCATTCTGTTTCTCCCGGTGCTGCAGGCTGCTGTTTTGTACTGGGCTCCTGCCTGTGTTAGCACTTTTTTGTGCCCACAAAGAAATCTGCAGCTGTCCCAACAGAGCTCTGCGGAGTTGGGTCAGTCCCCCTCTCTCACTTGCTCATTTTGTTTCGGCTGGGGCTGCAGGCTGCCCTTTTGTACTGGGCTCCGCCTCTGTTGGCGGCTTTTTCTGCCCACAAAGAACTCTGCAGCAGTCCTGACACAGGTCCGTTGAGCTAGCTCATTCCCCCTCTCTCGCTCGTTCCATTTCTGCTGGCACTGCAGGCTGGCCCTTTGTACTGGGCTCCTGCCTGCGTTGCT
This sequence comes from Neoceratodus forsteri, assembly GCA_016271365.2. Lineage (NCBI taxonomy): Eukaryota > Metazoa > Chordata > Ceratodontiformes > Ceratodontidae > Neoceratodus > Neoceratodus forsteri. The sequence continues at coordinate 367,111,799 of CM028132.1, read as the reverse complement.
GCCTTTTTCTGCCCACAAAGCAATCTGCAGCAGTGACGATAGAGGTCTGTTGAGCTCGCTCACTCCCCCTCTCTCACTCGCTCGTTGTGTTTCTTCCAGCACTGCTGGCTGCCCTTTTGTGCTGGGCTTCTGCCTGCATTGGCACATTTGGCTGCCCACAAAGAAATCTGCAGCTGTCCTGACAGAGCTCTGTTGAGGTGGGTCACACCCCCTGTCTCACTCGCTCATTCTGATTCTGCTGGCACTGCAGGCTGCCCTTTTGTACTGTGCTCCTGCCTCTGTTGGCGGCTTTTTCTGCCGACAAAGAAATCTGCAGGAGTCCTGACACAGGTCCGTTGAGGTAGCTCAATCCCCCTCTCTCAACTCACGCGTTTTGTTTCTGCCGGCGCTGCAGGCTGGCCTTTTGTACTGGGATCCTGCCTGTGTTGACGCCTTTTTCTGCCCACAAAGAAATCCGCAGCAGTCATGATAGAGCTCTGTTGGGCTCGCTCACTCCCCCTCTCTCACTCGCTCATTGTGTCTCTCCTGGCGCTGCAGGCTGCCCTTTTATACTGGGCTTCTGCCTGCATTGGCACCTTTTTCTGCCCACAAAGAAATTCGCAGCTGTCCCGACAGAGCTCTGTTGAGGTCGTTCATTTCGCCTGTCTCACTCGCTCATTCTGTTTCTCCTGGTGCTGCAGGCTGCCATTTTGTAGCGGTCTCCTGCCTCTATTGGCGACTTTTTCTGCCCACAAAGAAATCTGCAGCAGTCCTGACAGAGCTTCATTGAGCTCACTCACTCCCCTTCTCTTACTCGTTCATTCCGTTTCTGTCGGCGCTGCAGGCTGCTTTTTTATACTGGACTCCTGCCTGCATTGCTGCCTTCTTCTGGCCACAAAGAAATCTGTAGCAGTCATGACTGAGCTCCGTTGAGCTTGCTCACTCACTCCCCCTCTCTCACTTGTTCATTCTGTTTCTCCTGCCGCTGCAGGCTGCCCTTTTGTACTGGGCCCCTGCATGCATTGCTGCCTTTTTCTGCCCACAAAGAAATCTGCAGCAGTCCCAACAGAGCTCCGTTGAGCTCACTCACTCCCCCTCCCTCACTCGCTCATTGTATCTCCTGCTGCTGCAGCCTGCCCTTTTGTACTGGGTTCCTGCCTGCGTTGCCAGCTTTGTCTGCCCACAAAGACATGTACACAGCTCCGTTGAGGTCACTCACTACCCCTCTCTCACTTGCTCATTCCGTTTCTGCCGGGACTGCAGGCTAGCCTTTTATACTGGGCTCCTGCCTGTGTTGCCGCTTTTTCCTGCCCACAAAAAACTCCACAGCAATCACGATAGACCTCCGTTGAGCTTGCTCACCCCCCCACTCACTCATTCTGTTTCTCCCAGTGCTGCAGGCTGCCCTTTTGTACTGGGCTCCTGCCTGCAGTGGCACCTTTTCCTGCCCACAAAGAACTCCCCAGCTGTCCCGACAGAGCTCTGTTGCGGTCGCTCACTCCCCCTGTCTCACTCACTCATTCTGTTTCTCCTGGCACTGCAGGTTGCCCTTTTGTACTGGGCTTCTGCCTCTGTAGGCATTTTTTTCTGCCCACCAAGAAATCTGCAGCAGTCCCAACAGAGCTCTGTTGGCCTCACTCACTTCACCTGTCTCACTCACTCGTTCTGTTTCTGCCAGCGCTGCAGGCTGCCCTTTCATACTGGGCTCCTGCCTGGGTTGCTGCCCTTTTCTGCCCACAAAGAAATCTGCAGCAGTCACGACAGAGCTCCAGTGAGCTCGCTCGCTCACTCCCCCTCTCTCACTCGCTCGTTGTGTTTCTCCCGGAGCTGCAGGCTGCCCTTTTGTACTGGACTCCTGCCTGGGTTGCCGTCCTTTTATGCCCACAAAGAAATCTGCAGCAGTCGTGATAGAGCTCCATTGAGCTCGCTCACTCACTCCCCCTCTCTCACTCATTCATTCTGTTTCTCCTGCCACTGCAGGCTGCCCTTTGTATTGGGCCCTACGTGCATTGCTGCCTTTTTCTACCCACAAAGAAATCTGCAGCAGTCCCAACAGAGCTCTGTTGAGCTAACTCCCTCCCCTCCTCACTCGCTCATTCTGTGTCTCCCACTGCTGCAGGCTGCCCTTTTGTACTGGGTTCCTGCCTGCGTTGGTGGCTTTTTCTGCCCACAGAGACATCTGCAGCAGTCCCAACACAGCTCCAGTGAGCTCGCTCACACCCCCCTCTTTCGCTCGCTCGTTTTGTTTCTGCCAATGCTGCAGGCTGTCCTTTTGTACTGGGCTCCTGCCTGCATTGCTGCCTTTTCCTGTCCACAAAGAAATCTGCAGCAGTCACGATACAGCTCTGTTGAGCTTGCTCACTCCCCCACTCGCTCATTCTGTTTCTCCCTGCGCTGCAGGCTGCCCTTCTGTACTGGGCTCCTGCCTGTGTTGCCACCCTTTTCTGCCCACAAAGAAATCCGCAGCTGTCATGATACAGCTCTGTTGAGCTTGCTCATTCCCCCTCTCTTACGTGCTCGTTCTGTGTCTCCTGGTGCTGCACGCTGCCCTTTTGTACTGGGCCCCTGCCTGCGTTGTCTCCTTTTCCTGCCCACAAAGAAATCTGCAGGAGTTCTGACAGAGCTCACTTGAGCTCGGTCACTCTCCCCCCCAAGTCACTCGATCCTAATCTGTCCCAAACACTGATTTCCCGCCACTGTGGTATTCTCTGGAGCCACAAAACAACATTTCGGCCAGGATGTGAAAAATGACAGCTGTACTGTTCATAGGAGTGTGAACAAATGCCAGTGTTGAAAATCTGGCATGAAAATATTGCTAATTTGCAAACTTACAGGCGCATGGAACCTGCAAAACCTACGCTCGTAACACAGTCATTTTATGGAGTTTCATCACAACATTTTCAACATAGGCATTTTGGGACCTCTGCTCATGAACAGTGTCAGTGTGTTTTTCTTAATATGTCCCGAACACTGATTTCCCACAGTGATCGCGCCATTGTGCGCCGGAAGAGCGAAAACACATTTCGGCCAGAATGTGAAACATGCTGGCTGCACTGTTCATAAGGAGGTGTGGCAAAATGGCAATGCTGAAAATCTGGAGTGAAAATATTGCAAAGTTGCGAAGATATGAGCGTGCGTGGAAACTGCACAATGCATATTCATAACACACTCATTTTATGGACTTTTGTCACCAAATTTTCAACATAGGCATTTTAGGACCTCTGCTAATGAACAGTGTCACTGTCATTTTCTTTTTTTTTTTTTTTAACTTTCCATCTTTATTGTTGTTATTCCATTTTACAAGAGAAAATAAAAAAAAATTTTTATAATACAGTTCAGTGACAGCTTGTGCAACCATAAAACTACATAGAACTAAAACAAACTAATGACAACATAAAATTAAAATTAATCACATTAAGAAGGTGCCTTCAATACTTCAGAGTCCTGAATTTCATATACTAGATCTACAATCAGGGATATGGATACATTTCTTAAAGGGTTAAGGAACAAAGTCTTTCCTTAAAGGTGTGATGTACATCACCCATCTTCTCCACCTATTCTCAAACCGCCCCATTGACTTATTACGCATAGCAGTTAATCTTTCCATTTTATATAGCTGTATCATTAATGAGGACCATTGGTCCAATGTTGGAGGAAGTGGGGAGAGCCAGTTTCTAGTTATGGCCTTTTTAGCCGCAAGAGTAGCCACATTCAAAAAGTCCCTCGTATGAGTGTCCTTGCACGTCAGAGGATATTTACCAAAAAGAAAGAAAAGGGGGTCCACTACTATATCTGGAGAAATTATTTGCTGCAAAGCTTCCTGTAATTTGGTGAAAAAGATGTGTAGTGTGCTGCATTCCCAGAATATATGTCCCAATGTAGCTGGGGTATGTCCGCACTGCCTCCAACAAGCACCCCCAGAAGGGTTAAATTTTTGGCTAATAGCTGGAGCGCGAAAATATCTTATGGCCAACTTCCACGCAAACTCCTTCCAAAGCCCTGAATTCACCCCTTTCCCATTGTTTGCACATGTTCCTCCCATAACTTGGAGGAAATTTCCATTTTTAGATCTTTTTGCCATGATACTCTAATTTTCTCTGTGGAGTCGGCTTTTGTCAAGACAAGGGCCTTGTATAAAACAGAAATTAAGTGACGGGGAACACAATGCTTGTCTATAGCCTGTATAAAAATCTGTATAAGCCCAGGAATTGGGAATTCTCCCCATTTAACCGCTCCAGTTTTCCGTATAAAATCCCTCATTTGAAAATATCTGAATCTATCTGAGTAGGGGATCCCGTACTTCTGGCTTAACTCTGTTAAAGGTAAAACCTCTCCCTGTGGCATGAAATGATACACCAGATGGAGGTCTTTACTCTCCCATTGCTGAAATCCCCGGTCTAACTTCGCAGGGATGTAGGAATCTATATATGGTAGGGAACATAGAGCTAATCTCCACTTTTCAATGCCCTCTTGCCTCAGTACTCCCTGCCAGTATTTTAAGGTAGAATGGGTATATGGATTAGTAAGTTTTATAACTGAGGGGAATGACAGCAGAGTCTGATGCAAGTTTTTAAGTTCTACCTCTTGGTTCTCAATAGATTTCCATCTCGCCTTATAGTTTCCGTCCAGCCAGTAAAGGGGTATTCTGAGCTGGGTGGCTATATAGTATTGTTTAAAATTAGGTACTGACAGCCCTCCCTGCTTTTTGGATAATTGCAATATGGATAATCTTACCCTTGGTCTCCTGTATGCCCAAATGAACTGACCCACCTTTCTCTGTAAGGTTCTATAAAAGGTTTCTGGCAGTACCATCGGTATAGTTTGGGCTAAATACAGGAAACGGGGCAGGACCATCATTCTAACTATTTCAGCCCTGTGATGTAAAGCCAAGGGCAATGTTCTCCACCTCTCTATATCTGCAACCAGTCTTTCCAGGAAAGGGATATAGTTTAGGGAGAAAAGGTCAGTATGGGATCTCCCAACTAGTACCCCTAAATATTTAATACATTTTAAGTCCCAACGGAGGGGGAAGTTAGATCTCAGCTTCAGGGATGGGACATAATTCATGGCCAAAGCCTCCATTTTGGAAAAGTGGATTTTATAACCAGCTATCTTTCCAAATTTGGTCAAGAGTTCCCAGAGGCAAGGGAGACAGTTCTCGGGATCTGTCATGTAGATTAGTAAATCATCCGCATATAATGCTAATTTATGGGTTTCTGTATCTCTCTCCTCTCGTGCTATACCCTGCTGTTTTCTCAATGCCTGAGCCAGAGGTTCCAGATAAATAGCAAACAGGAGGGGCGACATAGGGCATCCCTGTCGGGTACCACGGGACAGCTCGATGGGAGAGGAAAAGGAGCCATTCACCCTGACAAAAGGCTTGGGGCCAGAATACATTAGCTTAATTATTACAATTACCTGTTCAGGTATTCCAACCTTCTCTAATACCGCCCACAGGAAGGACCATTCAACTCTATCGAACGCCTTCTCAGCATCCAGCGAAAGGAGCAGAAAAGGCGTTCATCTTCTCTCCATCCCATGGATCAGATGAAGGGTTCTTTTAATGTTGTCCTGCGCCTGCCGGGCAGGGACAAATCCCGTCTGATCTAAGTGCATTATATGTGGTAAGAATTCTTTGAATCTGTCCGCCAGAACAGACGCAAATATCTTATAATCTATATTCAATACTGAGATTGGCCTATAAGATGAGCAGGATGTTATGTCTTTGCCTGGTTTTAAAATGCTTGCTATGTAGGCATATCTCCACGAATCCGGGATTGCTTTACCTTGCTGTACCTCCCTGTATATTTCCCTCAGAATCGGGATCAGATCTTGCCCAAAGGTTTTATAAAATTCCCTGGAGTACCCATCTGGTCCTGGACTCTTACCAGACTTTAGGGCCTTAAGTACCCAGTGCACTTCCTCCTCTGAGAAAGGTCTTGACAAGGCTTGCTTCTGTTCTGCTGTTAATGTTGGGAGTTCAAGATCCTGTAGGAAAGTCCCTATCTCGTGAAGTTGTGTTGTTACCTCTGAGTGATATAGAGATCTGTAAAAGGTCTGAAAGGCCTGCTCAATCTGTTGGGGAAGAGAGACCAAATTGTTTGTTGCTGGGTTTCTAATTTGGGTTATATTGGAACATGTTCTATGCTGCCTAAGCCTATGTGCCAGTAAACGTGTAGCTCTAGGACCCTCTTCATAATATTTTGCTTAATAAGCTGCAATGCTAATTCTGTCGGACATCTAGTATCTTCTGTATTTGGTCCTAGTAGCCTGAAGGAGGGAAGAACCCCGATATCTCCTGCAGCGTGTTGAGCCTGAAGTCTACCATATTGATGCTGGAGTTTATCTAAATGCTTCTGTTGCTGCTTTTTGTGATATGATGCAAATTTTATAATATCCCCCCTCAGGACCACTTTCAAAGTGTCCCATAGAATGCTCCTGGTAACCCCCTGGTTGTCATTCTCCGGGATAATTTGCTTAATTCTCTCCCAAATCATATCTCTGAAGTCTTTCCTGTTTAAAAGGGAGTTATTGATTTTCCATAAAGAGTTAACTCTTTTCTTTTCCCCCCAAGACACTCTCACTAAAACACAAGAGTGGTCTGAGAAAACTGAGGGAGATTGTACACACTCTTGTATCCTATATAAGTATTCCTTAGGGGTGTGTATGTAATCTATTCGAGTGTAGATCCCATGTGGAGAGGAAAAGTGTGTATATTCCCGCTTATTAGGATGTATATGTCTCCACACATCTACCCACTGGGCTTCCGAGAGAAAGACCTGGGTTGTCCTTTGAGCTGGGCTCTTTTTATATATTTTTAAATTTATGGTGTCCATAGGTGACATCATCAGGTTATGATCCCCTCCTAGTACCAGCATTCCCCTATGTACCTCCATAATCTTTTGAAGCAGTGACCTTCTTACTTCACTCCCGGAGCCGGGAAGGAAATACAGAGACGCAAGGGTAATATCTTGGCCTTCTAGTTGTCCTATTGCTACCGCTAGTCTGCCCTCTGGGTCTACATATGAGTTCACTAGTTGGAATGGAATGTTTTTGTGAACCAGAACTGCTGCGCCCCTTCTTTTGCCCTTCTGAAACACCGAGGCTACTACAGTAGTGAAACCAAATTTCAATAGCTTTTGATGTTCTTTCTTGCTTAAGTGTGTTTCCTGTAATAATATGAAGGCTGGCTTCAGTTTTTTAAGGGAACTGATTACTCTGTATCTTTTAATTGGATTGTTAAGCCCATTTACATTATGGGAGCATATTGATATTGTGGGGGTCTTATTCATATGTATGTAACTTAAATCCTAAACCTGCCACCCCTGAGCTGATCTGGGTTCTGTCAGTCAAAGGTGTACCATTCCCTATTATCAATGGGGTGAGAAACAATTTTCTCTCCTGCTTACCTCAGCGCTCTTCTTTCAGGCACCTGTGGTTTTACAATAACTATAACATATTTGTCCATAACCAACATTAACAGACTTATAACCATCAACAAACTATATACAGTTGTACTTCCAAGGAGGAGAGTGATATTCTTCACTCTCCGGGGCAGGGAACAGAAGTCCCCTAGGAAGGAAAGGTGGCCAATGGACTTAGCCAGTCCTCCCTGGCCTCTCGTAGCGAGGCCGAGTGCAAGGTGCATCACCCTACAAGGAATGGCCATCAAGCTTCCAACAGCAAGGTCCGAACTCTGCAATCTCCATGCAAGCGCTATTAGAGAGAGATTTTAAAAAAAAAGGGGGAGGGAGAGGGAAGAGGAGAAAAAGGGAAAAAAGGGGGCAAGGGTGGGAAAGTATCAGGGACAGACAAAATCAAAACAAAAGCTTTATGGGTAACAATATTGTCCTTTGCTTTCCAGTTCAGGTAGTGTCTTTAGCCAAACACAGTTTATAGGTTCTGCCCATATGGAAGGCTATTATGGAATGAAAAGTATCTGTATGTTTCCGTGGACAGACTGACCCACCAAGATTTGTACTCAGGTTATTCAGAGAGGGAGAGTACCGAGAGATCTCTCTCAATGTGGTGCAAAGCCATGAACCATGCAAAACTTAGCTTAGTCCTATTATCCCTTTCAAGTGTTCTGGTCATTCACCATAACTCTTCCCGCAAGATTCTGTCCTTTCTGGAGACTCTCCTTAATTTTCTTTATAGAGCTGAGGACATCTCACTGCTTATTGAGACCCTCCCTCCTTCGCGCGCTCCTCTGCCAGCTCGATCGAGGGGGACGCTTTTCATGTTGCACCGGACCCAGCGACTGAAAACTCCAACCTTTGCTCCTTAGTTCCGGGTATATTTCTTCAGGGGACGCGTAACTCTTATTGCCAGAGTCCCAAAACACCCATAGAATCGCTGGGTAAGGAGTCTGAAAGCGTACTCCATGTTCTTTAAGTACCCTTAATATTGGTGCAAATGCTGCTCGTCTCCTCATTATTTCAGTCGGGTAATCATTATCGAACAGGAGTTTGGCAGAGTTGTAAGTGACCATTTTCTTACTCCATGCAGCCCTCAAAACAGTTTCTTTATCTCTATAGCTAGAAAATTTCAGAACTACTGATCTAGGCCTGGCATCTTTGTTTGTGGGTTTTGTGTGAGGCTCTGTAGGCCCTTTCAATTCGGAACTGAAGCAGGCGGAAGGTCTAAGACATCTTTAACCAAATCTGTTATAAAGTCCTCCATTTTCCCAGTTTCTAGGTCTTCCGGAGACCATATATTCGGAGATTGTCTCTGCGGGACCTGGCTTCCAAGTCCAATAGCTTCTCATGGAACATCATATGCTGATCTAACAGAACGTCCACAGCTCTATGCAGATTCTGGGTCTCCTCTGCCATCTCATTCGTCGTGGTTTCAAACCCATCTAGTCTTTCCTCCACATCCGAAAGTCGGTTCTGCAGCAAATTAAATTCTTTTTTATTCTCCGCCCTAAATGCTCGAATTTCAGACAGGAGCATTTCAAAGCATGAGTGAGATAGCTTCTCTCCTTCTCTATCTGTATCTATGTCTCCCGTAGCACTGCTTGCAGGCGAGACACTACGGTTGGGGCAAGGCCTTCTTTGCGATCCCACCGCATCCGCTCGACCTTTATGTCTCCCTGAGCACGATTTAGCTCCATCTTTGCCTCCAAACATTCTTTGATTTGTTGGATTTTAAATTTAAGCTTTTTCTCGTTTGTTTTAGAGACTTTAATAAACGGACCTTGTTGGAGCTCTTCTAACTAGCGGCCATTCCTAGGATGACGTCACCGGAAGTCCGTCACTGTCATTTTCATAACGTGTCCCAAACATGGATTGCCCACAACTACCACGCTATTCTGCGCTGGAACTGCGAAAACACATTTCAGCCAGGATGTGAAAATGACAGGTGTACTGTTCATAAGGAGGTGCAGAAGAATGGCAATTTGAAAATCTAGATGAAAATATAAATTCTTGAGATTCTGGCGTCGTGCAAACACAAAACTGCGGCTATTAATACAGTCAGTTTATAAAGTATCATCACCAAATTTTCAACATAAGCATTTTTATGACCTCTGCTCATGAACAGTGCCACTATCATTTTATTAATCTGTCCTGAACACTGATTTCCCACAGTGACCGCGCTATTCTGCGCCGGAAGTGAGAAAACACATTTCGGCCAGGATGTGGAAAATGACAGCTGTACTGCTCACAAGGAGGTCTGAAAAAATGCCACTGTTGAAAATCTGGCATGAAAATATTGCAGATTCGCAAAGTTACATGCGTGCGTAGCAACTGCGCAATGCACACTGGTAAAACAGTCATTTTTTTGATTTTTCCCACCAAATTTGCAGTATAGGCTTTTTGTGAGCCCACCTCATGAATACTGGCACTGTCGTATTGTTAATCAGTCCCGAAAGAGGATTCTGTGCAGTGACTGCGAAATCACCTTTCGGGGCTGAATAGCGCCATGACAGTGTTAGAATTCATGAGGAGGGGTCCCAAAACCCCCATGTTGAAAATTTGGTGCCAAAATTGCCAAAAATGCCTGAGATATGCATCAAAGTTGAAAAAAACATATTTTTCCATTATACAGCTTACCGGCATTTCCTCAGTTCGCGGTCGGCTTTGAAGAGTGCAGGCGTGTTCCCGGTCCACGAAATCATCGTGCCAGACTGGAGGTAAGTATGGGGTGAGGGGGGATGTGGGAGGCAGGTGCGCAGGTGGCTGGCTGCTGGTTGTGGGAGGGGCAGGGAGACTGCCGAGGACCCGTTCTTTTACAGGTTAAAAAAAAAAAAAGACATTGCAGGACCGTTTTTATTTTACAGGGCATGTGGTATGCTGGGGTGGGCTCCCAGCATGCCAACAGAAGTCTTTTTGGGGGCAGCTGTAGCCGATGGGGATTGGACACCCCATTGGCACACAACAAAAGGGGCTTTACATTATGCCGACAGGGATTGGGCACCCGTCGGCAGACAACAAAAGTGGGGGGTTTACACAATGCTGACGGGGTGGGCTTCCCCATCGGCAACATAAAGCTTGGGCCACTGAAGCCGATGTGGTTGGGCCCCATCGGCAAACAAACACGGTGGGGGCACATGCTGCCGGGGATTAGGCACCCCTTGGCGGGGCGGGGGGTTTAACAGTGTTTGTGAACACGGTGGCAAGCTGCCGCTATGTTCACAAACAATATCAGTGTTTCAAGGTTTCGTCCTGCAATGACTGGTCGCTCCCTCATTGCAGCGAATGGCTGATGCTGCAATGATGAGGTGGCCCCTGATTGCAGTGGCTAAATTTTTACAAGTTGGTAACACGCTGGCTGAACTAGTGTCAGCAGCAGTGTGCCACGGCATTGGGGGAAGCGGGCCAAGCCTTTAAAGGCCGGGGGGGCATTGGCCACAACAGTGCCGTGCCTCCACAGCCTGCTTCTGGAGAAAGCTGCTGCAATATGTTTCTTGTGCATGCGTGCAATCAACATAAAAATTTTAAGTTTATTATTGTAGCCCCTCTCTGGTGCCATCCAGGAGAGGGACACTACCCCTTCCTGGGGGGCCACTAACCAGAATAGGGGCCTGGGTTCCCATAGCTATAACAAGGGGGTTCTTTCCCAAAAGTTATAAAATAAAATGGTGGTGCCTCCACCCAGAGTACATATCAGTGGGTCTGATTACCTGTGGTAAAACCCCCTGGGATGTTGTACCAACCCACCTCCCCAACAGTTACCTCAGGCATGGACTTACAAAGTCTGAACCTCCCCACATTCAGTTAAAACATTTACCTTTTCCATTTCCTTCAATAAACAGGCTCACTAAAATTAGGCTCTGGGTTAATTTTCTGCTGCAAAAACAACAACTCCATGGTTTACTTACAGGGGGAGAGAGTTTAGGATGGGAGAAGTGGAATAGAGGTTAAGCACGCTTTTGATTCTGCATTTCCCTTTTATTCAAATCTTCATCAATGCAGCCACCATATCTGCCTAAGTAGCTAACTGCTGCAAGTATATCCCAAGCCCAGACCCACAGGTCCCAGTCCATTTAACCCCATAGTCTTTCACTGGGTACCCAGATTCTAGTTGCAGGCCTGAGGTGCAGCTGGTAGCTGGCAGTGGTGCGCTTACTTGAATTAAGTAACTTTTTACATCCTTTTGGTTACAGCCAAACCTTTATTTTTTCCCCTCTAATCCTTAGCTCTAGCTCCTGCCCTAGTGGGCGAATATATTTACAGTCCTCAGGTGCAGGACAATTCCTGCAGTTTACTCATGGTTCTGCAGATTCAGTCCTTGGATGGCAGTTCACTGAAGTCCTGGGGATTGGTGGCAACACAGGCAGAACCGGGCTCCGATGCTTGAAACAGGGGCACAGAGGCTGCAACTTGCTCTCTCTTTCTCTTGTTAGCAGATCTTGCAGCTTGTCCTCTTTATCCCATTACAGGCCCTGTTGCAGGGCATGTGCACAAGGCCTGCCAACCACAGAGGACCCAGACCCAGGAGTGGCCACATAACCCAGCTCCCTCTGATTAGAGCGCCCTAGCACTTGAGTACAAGACCCATGATCCCCTGCAGCAGCAGATCCCACTTGATAGGGGTTAGCTAGTTCCCCACCTGGCCCTGGGTGTCAGCCGAAACATTCAGCACATTCTTTTTTTGCTTCTATTTTTTTCTCTTATCTCTTTGCCATGGAGTGTAGCCACAGCAGTCTGTCTCTCTCTTTTCTTTGCTGTAACTCAGGAACAGAAAACAGGTACCTGACCCAGAAAGGCACCTGTCTATCCTTCTGCTTTCACAGTCTCTCAACTTTAACACAGCCACATTTTTGCTCTGGCCCACACATATCACATGCACACTCAGAGTCCCTTTTCTCACCGTGCAGGTACTTAGCAATTCTCCGCAGCTGAAGAGGCTCACTCTTCCTTTTCTTCTCTCAGCACAATTACATTCTGTTGTTCCTCATCATTCCTCTGCATTCATGTCTTTTCCCAGGCTTAGACGCAACATTTGTCCTTTTACCCAGCTCAGGACACAACCATCGTTCTTTTTCCAGCCTCAGAACGCAACCTTTGTCTTTTTACAGGATCAAGACGCAACCTTTGCCCTTTTTCCAGGTTCAGGACACAACCTCTTTCTTACCATTTGCCAAAGCTTTCCCTTTTCCATTTAAGCTGCGCTTCTCTCACCGCTATGGTGCAACTTCAGAACAATGCAGAAAATTCAGCAACATGCAGCTGTAACCCTCCTACAAATGGGGGTTCCTAAAAAGCCTCCTAGGAGCTTGCCTAAGTGTTCCCTCTGCCTGCTGGCGTTCAGCGTTTAAGCCATTAGAATGGCACTGTGAGTGCTGGTAGAGCCTCCACATACTGTCTCTAAGAGCTGTCTGCTTGCAGACATAATTAATGCTTTTCCGGGGGTTTGGTGTTTCCCTGCTCGAAACCTGCCTGAGCTGTGGAGGAGGCGCTCCAGTTTGCGGTTGCTGGAAGCGAAAAGGGAGCCCATCTGAAAGCTGTAACTGTTTGCTGGTAATCATTTAAAGCATTAACAAAATTGTAGTTTGTCTAACCTGCTCTTGTTACAGCTGGGACTCTGTGTATGTTGCCCCTCCATATTGGACAAACTGCTGTGCTGGGCCAATTGGGTTAAGGGAGCCCTAAAATGGAGACTCTTGGACCAACCAGAATTTGGACTCTCTACGGAGCTGGCTTACAAGGGGAATGTATAGCTAGTAATTTTCTGGGAAGTGTAGTTTGGACCTTGGTGCCTTTTTCCACCAACAGAGGGAGCTTTGGAGTGATTGGCAGCCAAATCCATAAACTGGATCTGTTGGAACCTAAAGGAAATGTCCTGTACTGAAGCTGGAGAATCAGATCAGTTGTGACAGTGAAGAAAGAAGGAGCTCTGTGCTTCTGCGGTGTATAGTTTTGCGCAGGAAGCGCGTGTGAGGCCCTGAGGTTCGGCCTGCAGCCGTTGCAAGTGCCAGATCGGACTGAATCCGACTTGTGAGGAGAAAGAAGGAGATCTGAAGAGTAGAAACCAGGCTCACCCTGTAGAAGACTGGAGAAATTGCTGGATTGCGCTCGGTCTGTCAGGAACTGAAGCTGCTGTGTGTTCTCCCGGGTATCTTGCAGTAATTGCGGTTGGGATCGAGGAGCAGCCTACCTGGTATAGTACTTTCCTTTTACATATAAATGTGCATAGTGCTTGTGGGGAATCACTATTTCAAATCCCCTGTGCAGTGAATTGTGTGCTGAAGGTGGAAGTAAACCCCAGCTTAATTCGGACTACATCCATATGCTATCAACTGCAGTGGGGTCCAGTCACAAGGACCTCGTCTCCATGCCCTGTTCTTCTGGCAATCCAGATGGGACATTCTCCATCTGATCCTCAGCTTGGGTATTGTGAGTACAAATCAGGGTATTCCCCTGCAGCTTGTTTTTCAATCACCAGTGTGTCATCTAATTCTTGTTGTTTCACTGCATCATGGACTGAGCCTTCCGACTCCGGATTACAATTGGGTGTTATGCATATATTTTCTTCTACGGGGCCCTATCCATCTGCACCTGCCGGCCAACCCCGGGCAATGGACCTGGCTAGCCCCCCAACCTGGGTACCCAGAGTGTGACTTTTCAGACCTTGTTTGTGTGCACAGTGCTGTGATTTCATTCTGCCAATTACCCTGATCTCCCCCTCCTGTGTTTTATTCCCCCTAAATAAACCAGATTTGATGTTGTTACACTTTAAATTTTCTAAAGTGTCAGTACCTACATATCAAGCATTGTATGGGTTGGTGTATGCTGATTAACCTTATTTTACAGGGGATTCTCAGAGACAAACCTCAACATCAGTCGCGAGGGTAAGTGGTACTTTATGACTGAACAGTGTGTACATGTGGGGTATTGGAACTGTAACTTCTGTGCATTGTGTGAGCCACTAGAGGGGATAAAAGGGGGTCTCAGTGTCCCAGAGGACTGTGACAAAGCTAGTCTAAACATTACAAACCCTGACCTCTGGGTGGAGGCACCCGCCATACGACCTAGGCCCCTCAACCTGTCAGTAGTCAAGCAGGCAGGGGTAGTAGCCCTTGGGATAGCACCACCAGGGGGTTACACAGCTTTCCCTTTTTCACTTCCAAGCTGCACCTTCATTGCTTCTGCTTCCTTTTCCTAATGGGGCAGGCACTCCCTGCCCTGGGGAACAAATTGCTGTCAGCCCCCAGGCAGGCCCACCTCACAGCCCCATTCTCTCCAGGAGCAGGAGCCCCCCTCTCTCTTGGAGGAGCTCTCCTCGAACTGACTCAAAACCCAACTGTCCTTGCTTTAGTGGGAGCCCCTTCCTCACTCCCCATTGGCTGGAGCCACTTTCTTTAGGCAAAAATTAAATATGTATGAGGGCCCCCTCAATGTCTCATTGGTGCAGAAAAAGGCACCTAAACATTCCCCAGTATTTTCCCCCAACAGTCTGTTCAAACAGTCCCAGAGTCCCTGGCAAGAATCCTGGCTCGGTGTTTGGCTGGCTGGTGACACACGGCTGCAAAACATGGTGGCCGTTGTAAACAGCGTCCATACATTTACATGGTGTCCCAAGTTTCAAACTTTTCTGCAAACTCTTTACTTTTATTTATTCATTTCCCCACCACTTGGTAGCCACCCCTGTGCCCTGTTATCTAACTGCATATTTTAATACATTAGTCAAACCCTCTGGCTGTCGATACTTCCATTTCACATAGCCCCTAGGCAGCTCACTTATAGTCCCCATTTCTGGCTGCAATCCACATAAGCACATTTACTTTAAACCTTTATCCCTCAGTCCAGTAGCAGCCCCTTTTTTCTGCTACCACACAACCCCTTGTTCATCTTTATTTCTTTTCTGACCTGTTGCTAGTGCTACTTGCTTAGCCCCAGCACTAGACAGGCTCCTGGCACTTCAAAAGAACACCACCTCATGAATATTAATGGAGCGATTCCCAAATATCCAAGCGCGATTGACGCTCACAAAATCTTAATTTCCTTTGTCCCAGTTGCCTCTGTCCCACCCTGCTAAGGTCTCCGGTCCCTCTCTTATTGCCCAACAGTACTGGGACCACTGGAGAGGCAAACCGAATTGGCCGCAAACGACCACTCCAAAATGCGCTACTGTGCTGGCACTGGAGTGCCATAACAGACCGACGGGTCCATGAACCAGCTCCTCCATCCAACTGTCTCTAAGAAACACCATGGGGGCTGGCAGGAGAGACCTGGAAAACAGGGGACAAGCCAGGAAAATCGGGACCCAGGACAAAAAAGAATGGGGGGGTGGAAGCAAAACTCCAGGGAAACGAACCATCTTTCTGGGCTCACAGGAAAGCCCCTGACGGGGGGAGGGGGGGTTACACTATACTTTGGGCCTAGGAGCTCGAAAATTGTGCAGCTTCCTCAGCCCCCCCCCCAACACACACACTGTAGTTTACTCAAAGGGAAACCCCACATGGGCAGTTTTCAAATCCTTCTTTTCACAGATGAACAGGAGCCTGGATCTAATATCAGATGATAAAGTAAGCATACATAGCATCTGGCCTTGAGAACTCCACTCTCTTCCTCCAGCACCCATGACAGATGGACTTTATTGGGGAATCCCTGAGCAACAAAATGGCACTTTTGGCAGAGCACAAATACCTAAACTGATATTCCCCTTAGCCACAGGTGGTAGCCTCCACAGAACCATACAACATCATTTACTTTTTTAACTTAATGTTTATTGCATTTTAATATGGAGGGGGTGTAGTGTTAACAAATGCCAGAAGCCTGGGGAACAAGATGCCGGAGTTCCAGGCCATGCTGGTTGAGGGAGGGGTGGATGTAGCAGTGGTCACTGAAACTTGGGCCACCCCTAGGAACGATTGGGAACTAAATCTGCATGGGTACACAGTCCTTAGGAAGGATAGAAAGGTGGGCAGAGGGGGAGGAGTAGCTATGTTCATTAAGGATAACAGAGATATTATTAGAGCGGAGAAAGCAGAGGGTAATGTGCAGGCCTTATGGGTCACCCTGCGAACCCCCACAGGAGGGAAGATCAAGATGGGGGTGGTATATAAGGCCCCAGGGCTGGTGGAGGATCTGAAAAATTGTCTGCTGGCCAACATAAAGGACCAGTGTGGGCCAGAAGGGGAAGGAGTTGTGTTGATGAAGGACCTAAATATGTTGGCTACTGATTGGGGCACTATGACATCCACGGTGACCAAGGAACAGAGGCTGCTGGATGGCTGCCACGATGCGTTCCTCACTCAACAGGTGTTGGAGTCAACAAGGGAGGGGTTGGTCCTGGATGTGGTCCTTGTGGATGGGGACCTGGTACGGGATCTTGTGGTGGTGGATCCCCTGGCTGGGAGCGACCATGACACAGTCTGGTTTCGGCTAAATTTGGGGATGGAGGGGGAGAATTCCAGGACAATGACTGTGGATTTTAGGGGGGCAGACTTCAGGGGAATGGGAGAGATTCTCAAGGAACAGCTGAGGGGAATAACACCACGGACAGATGTGGAAGGTAGGTGGGAGATCATAAAAAGGGGACTACAGGAGGCCATTGGGTCCTGTGCAAGGGTAAAGCGCAAGGGGACAAGGTCTCGTAAACCGTGCTGGTGGTCAAAAGAGGTTCAGGATGCAGTAAGGGAAAAGAGGGCGGCTTACAGAAGATACAAAAGTATGAGGGGGGAGGAATAGGGAAAAATACCATCTGGCAGCCAAGCAAGTCACCAGGATGGTCAGGGAGGCAAAGGCCAGAAAGGAGCAGAGGCTTGCCCAGGGGATACTGGGTGGGGAAAATGGGTTTCTTTAGGTACATTGGGGAGAGAAGGAAGAGCAAGGGCCAACTTGGCAGACTGAGGACAAATGGGGGGTCGGTAGAAAGTGCTAGGGAACAGGCAGAGGTATTAAATGACTACTTTACCTTGGTGTTCACTAGTGAGGGGGTTGGGAGATTTGCTAAGCAGGAGTGGAAGGATTTGGAAGGGGCAGTAGGCAGGAGTGCTGGAGCAACTCCTGACGAGCAAGAAGTGGGGGGGGGGATATCTCAGGTGTACCGTGTCAGGATGGATCAGCTGAAAGGGGGGTGGGATCATCGTTGCTATTCCCATAGGCCAGGTGTGGGAAGCCCTAAAGTCCCTAAAAAAGGACAGATCTCTGAGGCTGGATGGCATACATCCCAGAGTTCTATGGGAGCTAGAGGATGTTCTGGCTGCACCTCTGGCAGATCTCTTTAACATGTCACTAGAGACCGGGTGGGTGTCTAGGGATTGGAGGGTGGCACATGTTGTGCCCGTCCACAAAGGAGGATCGAAGGAGGTGCCGGGAAACTATAGGCCCGTTAGTTTAACGTCGGTGGTTGGGAAAATGATGATGAGCATGCTAAAGGAAAGATTGGGGGGAGCTTTTGAGGAGAGGGGATACTTGGATAGTCATTAGCATGGGTTTGTGACAGGCAGATCATGACAAACTAACCTTGTGGAGTTCTACGAATGGGTGACATCAGAACTCTATAGGGGGAGGCCAGTGGATGTACTGTTCCTGGACTTCAGCAAGGCGTTTGACTCAGTTCCTCATAAAGGCCTACTGGAGAAGCTGAGGAGGATGGGAGCAGGTCCATTGATGGTCAGATGGATTGGAAACTGGCTTGCTGGGCACACTGAGAGGGTAGTGGTCGGCTGGGAAGTCTCATCTCCTGGGGGGGTCATTAGTAGGGTCCCACAGGGCTCGGTTCTGGGGCCCCTCCTTTTTAACGCATACATCTCCGATATCAGGGAAGATATTGGGTGTGAAATTAATCTCTTTGCGGATGACTCTAAGCTGGGTGCAGTGGTTGAGGGGGAGGAGGGGAGGTTGGCCCTGCAAGGGGACCTGGATACACTGGATAGGTGGGCCTGCACCTGTAAATAACATTTTAACTCCTCAAAGTGCAAGGTGCTACACCTTGGGTGGATGAACCCCAAACTTGGGTACACCCTGGGAGGGGTTGAGTTGCAGGCCACGGAAAGGGAGAAAGATCTGGGAGTCCTGGTGGATGTCAACATGAATATATCAGAACAGTGCAGGAGGGCTGCGGTTAAGGCTAATAGTTTGCTGGGCTGCATCCCAATGGGGATTACCTTAAGGAGCAGGGAAGTGATTCTGCTGCTGTACAATGGCCTGGTTAACCCACACCTTGAGTACTGTGTGCAGTACTGGAGACCGCACTTAAGGAGGGTCATCCAACTCCTGGAAAGGGTTCAGAGGAGAGCAACTAAAATGATCTGGGGTCTGGGGGAAATGATGTATGAGGAGAGGCTAGAGCAGCTTGGCTTGTTCTTGCTGAAGGAGAGGAGGGACCGGGGGAACATGATTGAGGTTTTCAAGTACCTAAAGGGAATAAATAGGGTAAATCGTGATGGGATCTTTAGGTTGAAGGAGGGTGGAATCACCAGAGGGCATGGCTGGAAGCTCAAGGGTAAAAGGATGAGAGGGGAAAGGAGGAGGAGATATTTCACTGAGAGAGTGGTGGAACCGTGGAATGCGCTGCCCAGGGAGCTGGTAGGGGCTACTATGGTGGTGGGGTTCAAGAGAGGGTGGGATAAGTATAGGAAAGGCATAAATTGGAGGATGGCTTGCCCTGGGGGGGCTGGGATTGGGGGAGGGAGAAGCTGGGAAAGGGGTCAGGAGCATGGCTTCGATACCCACCTGAGGTTCTGAGGCACGAGAAGACTCAATAGACCATTAAGCCTACTCTGCTGGTGACTAGTATGTTAATATGCAACAAGCAGTTCAAACAGGTGCCGTCCAAACACCTTGCCAGCCCAACCACAAGGATGCTGACACCAGCAGCATGGAGCGATCACTGGCAGACATTGTATCAGTGATCACCACTATGAACTCCAGCCTCATGGAACTGGCATTGCAGGTAAAAAAGTGAATCAAGAGTATGGACTACAGATTCAAATAATCACTAGAAAGGCTGGATGAAACTGAAGTAGGGGTCAGCTTTGGAGGAGGTAACCATGAGGGATGCCCTCCACCTAGGTCAACTGGAAAACCAGGCTGAGGTCCTGCAGGAAAAAAAATTAGATTTGAACAGTCACTAGAGGGGCAACAACCCGGGGTTCCTTGGAATCCCTGAAGGCATGAACAGAAAGCAGAGCTGGAAATTCATGCAGCAGTTTTACGGAAAAACCTTTGAAGTCCTGGACGGCATCACAGTTGAGATTGACAGGCTACATCATACCACAGGCCTGTTGCTGCCACAGGAGGAGAGACCCAGGCAAATGACTGTCTGCTGTCTTTGACTTTCAGACAACAGGGAAGAGCTACTGCATCAGGCCACAAAAGACTGAAACCTGAAATGGAAGGAGCACAAGTTCCAGTGTTTCCAGACCTCTCTAAAGTAATCCTCGATAAGCAGAGCTCATTTAAAAACATCAAGAAGGAACCGGCCCAGTGGCACTGAGGGTTGAGGCGTCTAGCCTTATCTCATGTCACACCAGTGACCTGGGTTCGGGAACAACCTCGGGTCGCTGGGGAGCTGGCCGGGAGGGAGGGTAGGAGCAGGATTGACCTCTCCTGAGGTGGATGCTGTACCTCCCACAGTCCTGTCACCATTGGGTGGAGGTCTGGTGGTGGAGCAGGTGGAGAGGGGCAGCCAGTAGGGTGTGCTTGTACCTCCACACACATACCCTGGATATGCGAGGGAAAGGGCACAAAACGGGGAAAAAAAGTAAAAAAATCGTAAATGGAAAAAAAATAAACCCATCAAGAAAGCCCTTTTTTGGGACCGGCATGAAAACGTTTATGTCTCACCTTGCCACACTGTGATTGGAACTGAAAGGGGTCCTGAAGCAGTTCAGCTGATACTTACATAGACACTGATGGTAGAAAAGGCTCTTTGGCCCATCCCCTCTGCCCACCCTTCCTAATTACTGTACATTTGCCCTAGTGACACTCCTCACCTTCAGCTACTGCCCCCTCTATTTCTAGCTAGTCTCTCATGCCTGTCCCATCCCAGCTTGAAGATGCAGAGTGATCTGGCCTGTACTACTTTCTCTGGCAGCTTATTCCAGTTGCCCACCACTATTTCCATGAAGATAAGCTTACAGACGTCCTTTTTCAATCTTGTCCCCTGCAAGCATATTTTTTCCATGTTGGGTTTTACTCCACAGCCAATTTGAGCAGGACAATCTCAGTTCTGTCTCCCCCTCCCCCACGACTGGCACCCGCCACCCTGGTACTCACCAGATCCAGAGACCCCGACAGAATGATGCCCGTGGCGGGACTAGGAAGGGGAGGACCATCCTCCTTGCACCTGGAGATACATATTCAGTGTAGATCCAGTGGTCTGGATAGTGGTGTGAGCTGAGCGCAGGCAAGCGGAACTTCATGGAGCCTGAGTTGACCTTTTCCGTTTTTCTCCCTGGTGCCTCTGATGCAGTGGCATGTGAACATGTGTGCCATGGAGGCATGCACACACCATGGAACTGCAGCCCCTCCCTGCAATGTCGCTTGTGTGCCAGCACTACCCCCAGGCCTCCACCTGGGGGCAGTCAAGGGCTGCGTTGGCATACCTCCCCACCTCAGGAAAGGAGTCCAAGCTTCCATATGTTCAATCCCCCCCCTCCCCGTCGATCCCAGGCAACCCAAGCTCATTTACAAACTTAGATTCCCGGCGTGGCAGGAAATAAGGCATTCAACGCCTCAGCCCTTCATGCCACTGGGCTGGCACCCCCTGTAAGCTTTAGTGAATTCCCTCTCATTCCTGTATTTGAATTCAAGGAGAAAAGTTCCTTGACATCCATCCTGGAAGGTACTTGTAAGTCTCTATCATGTCTCCCCTGTCCCTCCCTTTTTCAAGGCTGTGCATGTTGAAGTCCTGCAGCCTGTCCTCGTATGTCTTATAGTCAAGGCCATGGACCATCTTGGTTGCCCTGCGCTGTACTGCCTCCACCATGTTGCAGTCTTTTGTCAGGTTTGGACTCCAGTACCTTGCACAGCATTCCAGGTGTAGGTACCCCAGAGACCTGTGCAGAGGGAGGATAACCTGGCCTTCTACTGCTTCAAACAACAAGATTCCATCAGTGATGCCTTACAGCAAGCATCATTCCACCAACCTATGACACTCCAGACACAGAACTTTATGCTAATTTTAGAACACAAATTCAAACTCTGTGCTGCAGTCTCGTTCCCCCTACTGTCCAACATCAGATTGTTTCTCCGCTGAAGAGAGCGGTCGTCCGGAAGCCAGCTCTAGCCTTCTGGTCATCAAACTCTTTTTAGTACTGTATATAATTTTATTATTTTGTTTAACCAAGTTAGTTTTTCAATACTTTGCATTAGTTAGGGTGTTTAGTTTAGATTATTTATTGTTTGCGTTTTTTTTCCAGTTCCCGATTGGTTCCAGGAACCAGAGTGTCATAAACTCACTCAGCAGATCAGGCCCTCTGCTGCCACAGTGCCAACCTCCGAGTGCAGTATTGTGAACAGGTAACAGAACAGGGTAACCCTCCTGTCTGCTTGTGGGTCCGAATCACCTTTAGTCTCAAGTTCTGGGGGGATTCAAACTGTGAACCTTATGCTAGCGTACCCAAATGTACAGGCTCAGATAATCTGCTCTTGGGGGGGGGCGAATATCTTTTGCCTAAGGGCACCTAACCAGGTATCCAAAATGAACCCATAAAACTCTATAAAAGACCTTAGGTATATTCTTACCTTTTCCCAGTCTGGTAACACCATCAAGCTTATGAACAGTTGTCAGATTTAACCATTTATACATCACATGCAAAAAGGAACTTCGAAGACACACCCAGGCAGTCTTTTTAAATGAAAGGTTTACTTAAAAATGTATAAACATATGTAAAATGTAAACACAGACCTCAAATCACAAAGCATACAATCACTTAAAAGAAAAGCAAAGAAACTGCAGACAAACTCCTACCAACATACAGTTAGACTTTTTCTGTCTAATGTGTCACCTCTATAAGTGCCTTAAATCAGATCAGAGATTGTTTCTTAAGA
The DNA here is from genome assembly GCA_016271365.2 of Neoceratodus forsteri. Classification (NCBI taxonomy): domain Eukaryota; kingdom Metazoa; phylum Chordata; order Ceratodontiformes; family Ceratodontidae; genus Neoceratodus; species Neoceratodus forsteri. Next base: position 367,089,372 of record CM028132.1, on the reverse strand, counting down.
GTCCAACAACAAATGTCACACAGATCAGACATGGTATTCAGTTTAAACTGTGTCTGTCTCACACACCCCTTCCATAATGTCATCTAGCTCCTCCTTTCAGAATATAAAAAATATACAAAACAGGATGTTCTATCAGGAGGTATATTAAATACTGTGGCTTCAGCAAAAAATAATTTCCCAAATTATGACAGTCTTTAAACCAAGCCTCTCTTTTGATCTTGTGTGGTTTCCTGCTTTTCCAAGGGATCAAAAGATTGTATAACCTTTTAGCACCAGGATGAGATAACGTGTTTTTTCCTCTAAGACGTCATAAAAGTTTACAAGTCCTATATCAAGGTAGCTGGGTCAGTTCTAATTAAGTCAGATAAACAGGAGACACTTAATTAAGGCTCTCTAGTCTTTTCATTACCTCCTGGTTTCAAGTTAATATATCCTGTTATTTCCACTAAAACCTGGGGGGGGGGGCATTCATGAAAGCACTGACAATCACACACTATATTCTATAGTACAAAAATCACAGAACAATCATAACCAACTGGCCATATGTCATAATCCTCCCCACCTAGACTGAATTTGGGGGCTGTATCCCCTGTATGGGATGAGCTTCCCAAATCAGTTCACTCCTCGTAAAGACGCGACAAGCCATCTGTGTTCTGATTGGTCACTCCAGCCCTATGTAAGATTGTCATGTCATTGCCTTGCAAGGCAAGACTCCATCTTAATAGTCTACCATTAGTTTTTCCCAATTGGGTCAGCCAAACCAGGGGGTTGTGGTCCGTTTGTACCTCAAAATGCTCCCCGTATAAGTATGTCTCTAACTTCTTTAGGGCCCACACCATGGCAAGACACTCTTTGTCCACAGTAGAGTAAGCCTGCTGCCTGGGAAGTAACATTTTACTCAGGTACACTACAGGGTGATCTTTCCTTTGGTTGGATGTCTGGCTCAGTACTGCCCCAATACCCACGTTAGAGGTGTCAGTCTGAACTATAAAGGGTCTGCTATAGTCAGGACTTGTCAACACAGGAGCACTGTACAGTGCCTCCTTCAGTCTGGTAAAGGCTTTTTCACAGACTGGTTCCCAGGTAATTTTCTTAGGCATCCTTTTCTTTACCAGGTCAGATAGGGGAGCAGCCAGGGCACTGTAATTGGGTACAAATTTCCTATAGTACCCTGCTGTCCCTAGAAAACTCCTGACCTGCTTCTGCGTTTCTGGTCTGGGCTATGCCTTGATCACCTCTATTTTTACTTGGTTAGGACAGAGCTATCCCCAGCCTACAACATGCCCAAGGTATGCCACTTCAGCCATGGCCACCTGGCACTTCTCAGCTTTGACAGTGAGCCCGGCCCTCTGTATCCTGCCCAGCACTTCCCTAAGGTGGGACAGGTGTTCCTCCCAGCTAGCACTAAAGATGGCAATGTCATCTAGGTATGCCATGGCATACTCCTCAGCAGCATTTAACACCTGGTTCTCCAACCTTTGGAAAGTGGCTGGGGCGTTCTTCATTCTGAAAGGCATTACTTTAAATTCAAATAAGGCTATCGAAGTGATGAAGGTTGACCTCTCCCTAGCTCTGTCCGTTAACTCTACCTGCCAATACCCCTTTGTCAGGTCGATAGTCGTAAGGTAGGTCGCCCCTCCCAACTTGTCCAGGAGTCTGTCTGTCCGGGGCATCGGGTGGGTGTCTGACTTCGTGACTGCATTTGGTCCATGATAGTCCACACAGAAACGAGTAGAGCCATCTGGCTTGGGCACAAGAACTACGGGTGGACTTCCGGTGACGTCAGCAACCTGAATGGCAGACTAGAGCTCGAACTCCACACAGCCTAAAACCAAATCGATAGGCATCCATAATAATTAAAGATGCAATCACCAGCCAAAATAATGAGATCAAAAGCAGGGGTCACTAAGAACGCACAGACCCCGGTCCAGAAACTACAACTTATGCTACAAGATGAAAAAGGATTGAGATTACCGGGGCCTAGTGAAGAAGAGGAAACCATGATGGTGGACGCAGGGCCGGATGAGGAATGCTCTCAACTAGTGGCTTCAATTTTACAGACAGCAAAAACCGTACAGAAAATAGATACTTCGCTGACTGAATTAAAAGCCGACCTCAGAAAAATTGAGCATAGAACGGACAAGGTGGAGTTGGGTCTGACTACAGTCTTGGAACAAGCAGACTGCCATGATCGTCTCTTATTGTTCTTAATGGCAAGGGAAAGGGAACTGCGGGCCAAAATCGATGATCTGGAGGGGAGGAGCAGGAGACAAAACCTCCGAATCTATGGCATACCAGAAGGAGCTGAGGATGGAGCCACTGATGTAATTACATTTCTTCAAAAAGTGCTCAAAGAGATATTAAAATTACCTCCAGAACTGGACATCTCCATGGATCGTGCGCACCGTTCCCTCACACAGCGACCTCTGGGCCCTAATGCACGTCCGAGATCGTTCGTAATAAGGTTAATATGCTGCAAAGGAGGAGATCTTGAAGAGAGCCTGGCAACAACAAAACATTATGCTCGGAAAGCATCGCATAACACTGGATAATGATTATACGGTAGAGGTCCAAGAGGCTCGTCGCACTATGTGGTCCGTAATAAAACAACTCAGATCCAGAAACCTAAAGGCACAGATGCTGTTTCCTGCGTGCCTACAAGTGGAGACCAAACAAGGAATCAAGACATATGAAGACCTTCTGGGAGCCAGGGGGTTTCTTGAGGAAATTGGAATACCTGTTCGGGTCTTGAAAAGAAAGAATCGAAGGGAGCTGAAACGCTCAGCCTGGGTGGGTGGGCGAAAGGGCTGACACGCCATGCTAATCCACAGAACACTAATCTACGAGCGGATGTTACAGCACTTCTCAAACCTTATGTGGCGGCAGTACAGATGGCTGAAGTGGCTCCACGAGGGATTCGTAGAACTGAAGCAGAAATCCAGACAACGGCTTCCCCATCGACTGGTGCCCCTGTGGACTAAGCGGTAAAATGGACATGTGGGGTTGTGACTAGCTGTGAGTAATCAGTTACTGGGGACCTATAACATGAATGGCAGATGGAGACTTTACCAAATTTTGAAGCACTGTGGAGATGTTGGGGCTTGAAATGGGTTGGAGATGATGGAGGCGGGGGTCATTCCTACTCGATATGAAGGGGGTTTTACTGGGATAACAAAGATTCTATATGTGCCTCCTGTTTTGCTTTTTCTCCTCCGTTCCCTTGAGGGGGCGTCTTTTGATAGAGATTTCAGTGTGGGGGTGACAGAGACGGGCTCTGGAGGGAGCGGACGGCTCCTGCTCAGTCTTTCTCTCGCTCCTCCTCTGGTTCGTTCCCCACAAGTGAAAAGAATCTCACAAACTTAGATAGATATAGTACAGTGGGACCTGGGGTGGGGAGTTACTCTCGCTGTTAATGTCATGAAGAAGACCAGGGGGAAAAGCTACTGAAGACCGGATAACAGTGAAGCGTTTTAACGCATCACGGGCAAAAAGACAAGTTACACCTTCAGATGCTTCCTTGAGGAGTGGGGGGGGGAGTACGACACCAGAGATATACTGGCCTTCGAAGATAGACTATTGCGAAGACTCAGCCTTACATCTCTTTAGAAGGGGTTCCCCTTATCCCGGGACGTTCTCTGGGGGGGACTCGGAAAAGTCGCCTCACTCACTTCGGGGAATCATGGGTCTCTTCAAACTGCCTTAAAAGTTGGAAAAGGCTGGAGGGGTGATAATTTAAACACACCAGCAGCTCGAAATGAACTGTCTGTGCCTCTTGGCATTGCTGACGTCTGTTCTACCCCAGAGCACTGGGCTAAGACCCGAGAATAGTGCTATCAAGAGGGTTAGCCCAGAACATCATACAGGGCTAAGTGACTCAGATGAGTCACGAACCAGTCTGACCAAATGGTGGAGGACTGACCTAGGGAGCTGGAGTTTTCCAAAAGGAATCATTACCTCTCTTTTGGATTATGCAGCTTTAAAACAGAAACTATTCAAAGATAAGATAGCTACGGGAAGGATACTATCTATTTGTTCAATGAGGGATGTAAATAAGCTAAAGGAAACTGTGAAGTTTGAGTTAGAGGTTACATGGTTTCAAAAGGTTAAAAAACTTATACTTTTATTTGAGAAGGACAGTATTGTTCATGTTCTTAATTATATACAATATGGCTGGCAGTTCAAGGCCAGTAGATTGATATCATTAAACAGTTATAAGATATGGCACAGAGATGTTTATAAAAAACTTCATATTACAACTGAGACGGAAGGGAGGGATGGGGGAGCAGCCCCGGATGAAGACTGGATCTTTTAAAGGCATCAAGGAACATAAAACAATGGAGAAAATTAAAAGTTTAAAATATGGATAGAGTCAAATCTAAAATTAGCTGTTTTAATGTGAATGGCATAAACCATCTGCTAAGAGAAAACAACTTCAAAAACTTTTGAAGAGACAGAAATGTGAAATCCACTTTTTGAGAGAAACACATCTATCTCCGAAAGAGGCCTTAAAGCTAAAAAGTAGTGCCTTCCCGACAGTGTACCATGCATCTCTTGTAAAGGGAAAGAAGAGAGGAGTAGCGATATTAATGTCGTCCTCCCTTCCATTCGAGGAGGATGAGGTAATAGTGGACGCTGGGGCAAGGTATGTGATGGTGGTGGGACGTGTTCAGGATCTGCAGATTACACTATTAAATGTTTACGCTCCCCCAGGGTCAGACATAAACTTCTTTGCAGATTTATTTAAGCTATTAGTGGAAAAGGCAAGGGGAGTGGTGGTTGCAGGTGGGGACTGGAATGTCATTATGAATAGAGCATTTGATACGACCTCAGGTATCCCGGCACCTAAAGAGAGAGTCTCCAAGTTAATGGAGAAACTCATGAAAGACACAGGCTTGGTGGACGTTTGGAGGGAAAAATATCCACTAGCAAGGGACTACACATACTATTCCCCAAGACACAAAATTTACTTCAGACTAGATATGTTTTTCTCGTATAATAAGGATCTGGCAGTCTTTGAATCGGTCTGGGTGGGCTCTGAGAGCTTATCGGACCATAAACCCATATATGTGCAGATTGACCTTCAGTTGCCTAGAAAAACGACACATTGGAGACTGAATGTCGGCCTGCTCAGAGATGAAAAAATTAAAGAGGAAATACGGGAAATAATAAAACAGACCGTGGAAATAAATGACAACACAGACACTACTCCTCAAATTTTGTGGGACACAGTTAAAACTATGATCAGGGGCAAGCTCATTTCAATAGCTACGTATAAAAAGAGGGAGAGAGGTAAGCAAAGAGAGCAGTTAAGCCAGACACTTGATAATTTAGAGGGGCAACAGAAAATAAAATTCTATAGGAAGAGAGAAAGTGAAATAAAGGAGATCAAGCAGAGACTCCAGAGACTACAGCTCCTGGAGACTGAGAAAGCTCTCATATACACAAAACAGGCCTATTATGAGGGAGGACCAAGGGCCACTCGTTTTTTGGCATATAGGCTGAAACAGCAGTCTGCTAGGGCAAATGTCACGGGGCTCCGGAATCCGAACACTGGCTCCATCTCACATAAGTGGGAACAAATAGCAGAAACACTAGTTACATATTATTAGCGCCTCTACCAACCCCAGACTGACATGCGTACAGAGGAGGCCTCAAGATTTCTGGACTCTTTGAGGTTACCCAGGCTTACAGAAGCCCAAAGGGAGACTTTGGAGTGCCCAATTACCCAGCAGGAGATCTTAGATACAGTAAGAGAACTTAAGACAGGTAAATGCCCAGGACCGGATGGGTTTGGGGATGAGCTATATAAAGTGTTCGTGGTGGAGGTAACCCCCATACTTCAAACGGTTTACAATCAGATATGGTTGGAGGGAGAAGTAATGCCTCCCTCATGGAATTACACTACTGTAACAGTGATCCCGAAAGAGGGTAAGGACCCGAGGGAATGCGGTTCATACAGGCCAATCTCCCTTCTTAATGTAGATTATAACATTTTTACAGCCACAATAGCCAAAAGACTACAGTCTCTTCTTGCAGGCCTGATCCACCTGGATCAAACGGGCTTCGTAGTAGGTAGGCAGGCTCCGGAAGGAGTAAGAAGAACCATAAACATAATTGATATCATCAATAAAAGACGTATTCCAGCTTGCCTTATGAGCTTAGACGCTGAAAAAGCATTTGATAAGGTCAGCTGGAGTTTCCTTTTTCTGGTCCTTAGGAAACTAGGATTCCCCTCACAATTTCTGGAAGTGATCAAAGCTATCTACACCTCCCCACGAGCCTATGTAAGAGTGAACGGGGGCATCTCGCAGAGGTTTGACTTGGGGCGGGGTACCAGACAAGGTTGCCCACTTTCGCCCCTTCTTTTTGATCTATATATAGAACCGCTGGCTCAGGCTATCAGGGAGACAAAGGGGGTGGAGGGAATAAAGGTAAACGGGGAAGAACATAAAATTTCTCTATACGCAGATGACGTCCTTTCATATATTACCAACCCGGATAAATCAATCCCTAAAATATGGTCTATTATAGATAAATTTAGTCAATACTCAGGGTATACATTAAATAAAAGTAAAACAGAAGTTTTAAAATTTCATTATAACCCTCCTCCTCATATAGCGCAACTCCTTGAAGTGAACTGGAACAGATGGAAAATGAAATATCTGGGCACCCAGATCACAAAGAACCTAGCAATGTTATACTCGGCTAATTTCGATCCCACTGTAGCCCAAATCAGGCAGGACATTAAGAGATGGGAGACTTTACAGTTACCCCTATATTCAAGATTACACTCAGTCTCGATGAATATCCTCCCTAAATACCTGTACCTTTTTCAATGCTTGCCAATAAAAATTCATAAAAACCAGTTCCTGATATGGCAGAGGATGCTGGCAAACTACATTTGGAATAACAGAAGACCAAGAATTAAAAATATAATAATGCAGACAAATAAAAAATATGGAGGCCGAAATGTCCCTAATTTGGAAGACTACTTTTTAGCCACACAGTTAAGATGGGCCCTTTTGTGGTCCACTAAGGCTCATAGCGCCCGTTGGAAGGCAATAGAGGAAGCCCTGACTGACGGGGTCCCTTTGGGGGCGAGGCCCTGGACACCAGGGATTCAAACAATAGACATGAATAGCCCACTTATGTCGTACAAAATACTCTAGGATCCTTAAAATGGCTGTGGACTAAACATACCTTAGATCAGGAACTCTGGCCCTTGAGATGGATTGCTTGGGACCCGGGTTTTTCTCCGTCCAGACAGGACCTTACATTTAAAAGATGGGGGAGACTGGGTTTAAATTCTCTCAGCCACTTCCTGAGTGGAAACAGTGTTATGGAATTTAACCAACTTAAAGAAGATTTTTCTCTGAGACAGGCAGACTATTTTAGATACTTACAAGTAAGGGCCTATATACATCAAATACAAAATCTATATATTCAAACAGAAATCGCACCACAGCTCTTACATATTGTAGGAGAAACTCTGAATTCAGGTAGAATTAAAGGCCTGATCTCAGAAATATATGGAGCACTGAGAGATAGAAGGGGGAATAAGACTTTGCAGATTAAACATAGATGGGAGCAAGAAATAGGGGAACCCCTTGAGGATAAGGAGTGGGACTCTGCCCTGATACTGGCATCTAGGACCACAGCATCCCCGATGTGGAAGGAGTTTGAGTGGAAGGTTAGACTGAGATTTTTTATTACACCAAATATGCAGTGTAAGTGGGACAAGAGATGCTCAGGTCAATGTTGGAGGGGTTGTGGGACTACGGAGACAAACTATCTGCATGTATTCTGGTCATGCCCGATCCTTATAAACTTCTGGACAGAAATTGAACAGAAGATAAGACAAACACTTAACATACAGCTTACGCTAGGCCCCAAACATCTAATATTAGGAATGAAACCAGAGGAACTCAAGGGACCAGACAAAAGATACTTGTAGAATGTTCTGCTTGCGGCTTCCCACAAAGCCATAACCAGAAGATGGCTAGCACCCTGTCCCCCGACAACTCAGGAATGGGTGGCAATTATTAATGAAATTAAAGACATGGAGGAAATCACGTATAAAATAAATATGAAGACACAAGCTTTCGTAAGACGATGGACTACTTGGTTGATGGGACAAAAATAGAGGGTGTCGGTTGGGTTGCGGGGAAGGGTTTAAAGATACAAAGAAAATACCCCTGATAGAAAATAAAAGGGGGATATTGCTTCTGGGCTGCTCTCCACAAAGCAAAACTGAAGTTAAAATAGAATATGATGGTTAAAGAAACCTATGATGTAGGAAATGAGACAACATCTAAGATTACTATGTAGTAGAATAGAGATAACTGCATTATAAGTTGAAATTGATGGCATTGATATAAAATTATTGTAAACCTGTGCCAAGATATGCAATAAACTTGAATTAAAAAAAAAAAAAAAAAGAACTACGGGTGAGGTCCAGGGGCTGTGGGATCTCTGGATTACCCTAAATCCAGCATTTCCTCCACCTCCCTCCTAATGTCCTTTTGGACAGCCTCAGACACCCGATATGCTGTCTGCCGTATGGGCGTCTGTATCCCTGTCTCCACATTGTACGTCACTAAGGGGGTTAGTCCAGGCTTGGCGCTAAACAGGGGGGCAAAATCTGCTAAAACCTCCCTTACTTCATGGATCTTGTCTGGGGCCAGCTGGGGAGACAATTTAACTGCCTCCACAGAAGACTCCCACTTGCTTTCTTCCAGCAAGCCCAGAAGGGGGTCTTCTTCATCTGTCCCCTCCCCAGGACTACATACTGCAAACACCATGTCAGCCCTATTAGCATATCGCTTCATGTTTACCTGGTACATTCTTTCTGTCTGTCTTAGGTTAGGTAACTCTATGATATAGTTGATGTCATTTACCTTCCTACCTACTTTGTACGGTCCTGCCCACTCAGCCTGCAGCTTGTCTTTCCAGACGGGAATAAGGTCCATGACTTCCTGACCCACCGTATATGAACAAGCTCTGGCTCTGCAGTTGTACTACACTTTTTGTTTCTGTTGGGAAGCTGCCAGGTTGCTCTGTGCTGCCCCCATAAGCTCCTTCAGCCTTTCCCTAAACCTAAGGACGTAATCCACTATGGGCGTTCCCTGGGTGGCGTGCTTGCCTTCCCAGCCCTCCCAGATCAAGTCTGGGGGCCCACGTCCCGGCGTCCATACAAGAGTTCTAAGGAGGAAAATCCTGTTGACTCTCGGGGCACCTCCCTGTATGCAAACAACAGGTGGGGAAGGCATTTCTCCCAGTCCGTCCCATGCTGTTCAGCAAATGCTTGGGGCATTGACTTCAGGGTACCATTAAATCTTTCCACAAGTCCATTGGCTTGTGGGTGATAAGGTTTTGTGCATCTCTGCACCACCCCACACTTCTCCCACAAACATTTCATCAGGTCCGACATGAAGGAACCCCTTCGATTGGTGATAACCTCCTGCAGAAACCCAACCCGGGAGAAAATACCAAGTAAGGCATCTGCCACTTTGTCTGTCCTCAGTGAGGACAGGGTGATTGCCGGGGTACTGGGTGGCATAATCCACCACAGTCAGGATGAACCTCTTCCTGGAGGAGCTGGGGGTATTTAAAGGCCCCACAATATCCATTCCCACCCTCTGGAATGGTTCCTCCACTATGGGCAATGGAATTAGGGCAGCTTGGGTTTTCTTACCTGTCTTCCCTATTTCTTGGCACCGGTGACAAGCCCTGCAGTGCTCCTTCACCTGCTGTGTGAAGTTGGGCCAATAGAAATCTGGGCCAACCGCTGCGTAGTGTGCGAGATTCTCATATGACCAGACAAGGGAATATTATGTGCAGTCTTGAGCAACTGCTCACGATACCCCTGGGGAATGACAAGCTGCCTGCCTATCACCCCTCCCTCTGTCTTCACAGCCTGAGTATACATCAGTCCATTTTCCCAAGAAACCTTATGTTTACCGTCACATCCCTGTGCTCTATTAGAGTCTGCCCAAGCCCTCAGCTTCTCTAGACTAGTGTCACTTTTCTGAGCAGCTGCAAACTCCTTACACATTCCCAAGGCATGGGACAGGTCCCCTTCAGTCTCTAAACTAAGGTCCCTAGCACTAGCATCAGGGCACTCAGGATCACTGTCATCCCTGACCCTGTAACAATGGGTCACCCCTCCTTCTTCGTAGTAACCCTCTGTAGCTGTGTGGGTAACTGCTACTGGGGAAATTTCTACCCCCTTTTCATTAGTCTCCATATCAGGCGACACAGGCTGGGGAACCAGCCTCCCAGTAATTTCCACACTGGCTTCTGTGGGGTCCAGGGAACTACAATTTCCCCTTGCTGCTTGGCTATGGGAAACTGCACACAGCAGCCCCTGTTTGAGATTGTTGCCAAGGATGACATCAACTGCTAACGTTTTGGCTACAGCCACCTGTTGCATAGTTCCCCCTGTTTCATCCTAGTCTAGAAGAACACTACATAGAAACATAGAATTTGATGGCAGATAAGGACCGCTTGGCCCACCTAGTCTGCCCATTTTCCTACCTAACAGATAAGCTGCAGATCCTAGTTAACCAACAGCTTGCTTCCTCCTACCCCCACTAGGACTGCCTTATGTCTGTCCCATGCATTCTTGAATTCCCCCACTGTTCTTGACTCCACAGCCTCCTCAGAGAGGCTGTTCCATGCATCCACAACCCTCTCCGTGAAAAAATACTTCCTCACATTACCTCTGAGCCGTCCCCCCTCTATCTTCAAATTGTGCCCCCTTGTTCTTGCACATCTCTTTTTCTGAAAGATGCTGCCCTTTTGGACTTTGTTGATTCCCTTGAGGTGCTTGAAAGTTTCTATCATGTTCCCTCTCTCCCTTATTTCCTCAAGGGTATACATATTAAGCTCCTTTAGTCTTTCTTCGTATGACTTCTGGTGCAGACCCTGCACCATTTTGGTTGCCATCTTCTGGACAACCTCCACTCTGTCTATGTCTTTGCGGAGATGAGGTCTCCAGAACTGCACACAGTACTCCAGATGGTCTCACCAACTGTTTTGTACAGGGGGATAACAACTTCCTGTTTTCTACTATTGATGCCTCTCCCTATGCATCCCAGTATCCCCCCAGCCTTCGTTACTGACTTTTCACATTGCTTGCCCACCTTAGATCATCTGATATAATTACCCCCAGGTCCCTTTCCATTTTTACTGTTGTCAGTATCTCACCCCCCATTGTGTACTCTTCCCCTGGGTTTTTGTTTTCCAGGTGCATTACCTTGCACTTCTTTGCATTGAATCTGAGCTGCCATACATTTGACCATTCCTCCAACCTTGCCAAGTCCCTTCTCATCCTTTCCACTCCATCTTGTGTATCAACCCTATTGCAGATCTTTGTGTCGTCTGCAAAGAGACAAACTTTTCCTTCCAGTTCCTCTGCAATGTCACTTATAAAGACATTAAAAAGGACCGGTCCCAGTACTGAACCCGATGGTACCCCATTAGTAACCCTCCTTTCTTCACTGTGGACTCCATTTACTACTACCCTTTGCGTCCTGTTGTCTAGCCAATTTTTATCCAGGCTACCACCTTGGGACCCACTCCAAGGCTGGCTAACTTGTGTATTAATCTTTTGTGTGGGACTGTATCAAATGCCTTTGTAACCCCTTGTTACCCGGGGTTACTAGAATCCCAGTAAGACCTAGTGGTAGGCAGGGAAGACAGCTTGTGAAACTCCAGTTATATGGGTTTCACACTGTCTCACTCTGTTCTCAGTCTCAGCTGAGACTGAGAGATGACATCACCATAGAACTATCGCAGCTGCATAAGCCACATTGGAATCTGCAGCAGAGGGAGTGAGATAGCACGTTGGGAGTTTTCAAAGTCAGTCTCCTGTTTGTTTTGAAGCAAGAAGGAAGTCTCCTGCTTGCCTGCCAGCAGGAAGGAAGTGAGTTTCTGTTTACCTTCTGTGTGAGAAGGTCAGTGTCCAGTTTCAAGTGGTGGAGACTGCTGTCCAGGTCTCAGTGCCCCCTTCCTCCGGGGGGGGGAAGTAAAAGTATCCCTATGTAGATTCCAGGTGCAATCCCTAATTTCTGCTAAAGGAAAAGCTGCTTTACAGTTTCTGTTTGGTCTTAAAAGTAGAAGGAGTTGTACTTCGCCTGTGGGGCACCTGCAACGAAAGGGTGAGTTTGCTCTAATTTGAGAGGGCAAAAATTGTGTTTCTTCAGTTTGGGAAATGTGAAGAAGTTTGGGATTTGAACTACTATTTGGGAGGCCTATAGTACTAGGACAAACAAATGGAGTAGTGTCAAAAGCTAAAGTCTGTGTGAATTCAAGTAATGCTGTAGAGGGGGTGCGACAGTCCATCCACCGTTTAATCTACAATTTCAAAGTTTCAGTTTTTCCAGAGAAATGGCCGGGTATGGGCTGTGGGAGCTGGAGGTGGGCAAACCCCTCATCTTTAGTAACCAGGTCCACCTCTACGGATTTCTGCTGTTATTGCTACTTGCCTCATGCGCCTGGCCAGTGATGAGGTAGGTACCCAGACGTGGGTCTCAACTTGGGAAAATCTCTCTAGGAGTCGCAGACTCTAAGTGGTGTGGGGAGCCACAACTTGGGAAAAGAATTCTCCTTGTGAGATGGGAGTCAGAAGAAGTAAGAAGAAAATCTCTCTAGGAGTCGCAGACTCTAAAGTGGTGTGGGGAGCCACAACAAGTAAAATGGGTTCATTCTCCCAATGAACCGTCAGTCAAGTGGCCGGCAGGGGAGCCGGGCCAGTTGGGCTGTGTATCCAAAGTGCATGCAAGTCTGGGCTGTGTGCCTGGTGGGTCCAGAGCCTGAAAAACAGTACAAATGGGTTCATTCTTTAAGTGGACCGCCTTGTAGTCTCTAATCTGCATTATCAGTAAACGTAGCCCCTTGGGGGTCCATCTATGCTTTGTTGTGTTCAGCTAGTTGTGAATAAAAGCCACACTGAAAAATCCCATTCCTGGTTCTGGACATTACAGTTATTGCTTCCTGTAGTCAGATTTTCTTGGGTGCCCCTGTGCAGAGTAGCCAAACCTAGGTCCCCTTGTGCCAGGTAACCTCATCCTCCCCGAACCCAGGTCCCCACCAGGTATTGCTGCCAGTCCAACAGCATGCCACCTGTCATTTTGGTAAAAAGGCAGGGGTGAGGGGTTACAAAAATGGAGGCACCGCTTTGGATTTGTTCAGAAAGGAAGGTGCTTGGGCAAGGGGGCTAATGTTTTGGCTATCTGGCAGTGGGTAGCCCAAAAAGCTGAAGCAATTTCCCTAGTGTGTTGCTGTGTGCTGTGAATCTTGTGCTGCTGTTTAAAAAATGCCAACTGTTTACCAAGGAGCTGTAAAGCCAAAGAGTGTGCCCTTGTCCTGCATCAAAATTGTTTACAGCGTTTTTGTCAGCTTTTAAAGTGAATTCTGTGAGGAAAAGTGTGGAAAACTAGGGGTAGCAACAGAAAAATTGTGCCCTGGACGTTTAAAATGCTTTTAAAAATGAATTCTGTGAAGGAAAGTGTGGAAAACTAGGGGTAGCAACAGAGAAATTATGCCCTGGATGTTGGAAATACTTTTAAAATAAATTCTGTGAAGGAAAGTGTGGAAGACTAGGGGTAGCAACAGAGAAATTATGCCCTGGACGTTGGAAATGCTTTCTGTGTAAATGGAGAGACTGCAGAGTTAATGGCAATGTTACATGGTTGAAATGGGCTCCCGCCATGGAGTCAGTTGAAAAAAAAAAAGTGTGCATTTTACAGTTTAAATTTGCCTGCTCGACGATCGCCGTGAGGAGAGGAGCCCTTGCGAGGAAGAAGAGGCTCATTTGCATGGTGTCGTGTGGTTGGTCAGATTGCCATTAGTCCCGCCCCTCAGCCAGCTCTTCTGAGACTGCCTCAGCATTCGAGAGGGAGACAGAGTGTAGTGCGTGTACTGGCAGTGGAGGAGCGTCGCGAAGTATTCAAAGCGCTGTAAACAGCAAAAAATTGACTTTTGAGTTTAAAATCGGGCTCAACCCGCAAATCGATCATGGAAATAGTGAATTTGGTGGTTAAACTGACGATCGCTAAGACTGCCTGCCCGTTTGTGTTCCAAGGCCTTCAAGAACTGGCTGCAGGCCGGTTTACCCCATCGCAGCAAGTTGCTACAAATAACAGTGAGTAAACCTTCAGAAAACTGCTCAAACAGTGATTTTCAGTAATGCCATATAAAATGTGTGTGCAGCAGTGTAGTCGCTTTACAAGTAACGATCTGTGAAGTCCTGCCAGCAAGTGCAAGTCTGTAAAGCCATTGAATGTGTGCATGGAAGTGAAAATAGCCTCAGTTTAAAGTTTGCAGCCAGAGAGAGACTGTGGGTTGTAGCAAATGCAACACTAGTGAAGCAGGCAATCCTGAGCTAAACCTGAAGCTTTGAGGACTGTAAATAAAATGAATGTTACCAACTTGTAAAAGTCCAAGGAAAATCCTGTAAATGTATGTAATACGCCAGATCAGAGACAAGTTGTGCAGTTTGAGTAAAGTTATCAGTAGCTTGTGTAAATCGGGTGCGCAGGGCTTGACCCAGATTCTAAATGTTGATGCACAGGAGTGCTGCTGCCGTCACAGGGTGGGTAGTAAAGTGCAACACAGCAGCAGAGGAGCCATTTAAAGCTACAGAGTGTGTTCATTAAAGTGGGACTTTCAGTTACAGTGAACTTTTGTTTATTTTTCTGCAGTTATGGCCTCAGGACCAGCTCGTTACCCGGATCATGCCCGGTTGCAGTAACAGCAGCAGTAAATAGAGGAGATATTGAAAAGTGGTGCTATGGGAGGGCAACTGCCTCCTGATGTGGAATTCCTAATTATCTAGTGCGTGTATGCCAAATATAGCTTGAGTGCTGGAAGGACGTCTTCATGATTCCTCACTGTGCTGGATGCCTTCAAAAATATGGCTTGTATAAGCGCCCAATCTGTTGGCCCCACATGGACAAAAATTCAGGAATCTGCAGTTGGCAGCACACAGCACCAGGCGGAGTCTGTGGAGGAAGGTCCCTCGGGGGAGTGTGGCACAAAGCTAGAGGGTGCAGAGTTAGAAACTGAACCTGAAGTTGAAGTTTTGAATGCTGGATCTCAGAAAGAAAGTTCGGATAAAGCATCAATAGACCCCTGGGTGGGGAAGGCCTAGCCCAAGTCTCTTAGGTGAAGATGAGATGCGGGAGGCCTTTGAATGGGAGGTGTCGACCTCTGCTCCTAGTGATGAATAAATAGTCTCAGGGGTGAGAACGACTGCTTACTCCTGGGCTCAGATCCTCAGTGAAGAGGAAGATGAGGGGGAACCTATGTGGCCTTGTGAAATAGGAACGGGTACACAGCCTCAAGATCTTGCCTCTGAGGAATGTATTGAAGAAGGTGGTGATGCCACTGCCCTGGCTTTACAAGAGGAAGAAGTCAGGGATCCGTTTTTAATTTCTTTGAGGATGCGAAGCTGGCAGAACCAGGACTGGCCACCCCCAAGCCAGTCCAGCGGTCTCAGATTGACCAAAGCAAGTAAAGAGGAGACTGGTTCGTGAGAAAGGCCAATGAAATCTATGGTATGACCTTTCCTACCTTTCCTCGGAGAGTCTGGGAGGAGATTGAGGACTGCAGGAAATCCTGGATCTGGGATGAAGCAATGAAAATGTGCATCCTGGGGCCAACCAGCATGTAAGAATAGACTGTTCCATGAAAAGTATACGCAGTGGAAGAGAGGCAGGATACTGTTTATGGACAGAGTGAAGTAGTGGACAGAGAGGACGTGAAATCTCCCACTGTGTGAGTTATATGTGAGCCAGACGGTAATAATTCAAGCCCCTGACCCCGGTACTATTGGCCTCAGTGCAAGGACCTCCAGCAATTAAGCCCGTGCCTACAAAATGGAGAGCCGAGCAGTGGTAGTCAATACTGCCACACCACACTGTGAAGTGCCCTTATTGATCCGCCAATATGAATAACCAAGGACTCAGGTGCTCCACATTCATCAGTCTACAGTGTACTGTCCTGTCCAGCAACCATCCACATGGCCCACCAGATGACTTCAGATCCAGAGAGGACACCAGCCCAGCTGTTTCCTGTTCATCACCTGGTAATCGGATGACGTCGGACCAGCTGTTTTCTTTTTGTTCCTGTTCTAAGGTTCCGTCTCCATTGATGACATCAGCCCAGCTGTTTCCAGATGTGCCCTCCTGTGGTTCCCGGAAGATGTCCGCCCAGCTGTATCAGAAGAAATGCTGCCAGGGAGAGTCTTCGGCAGGGTGCAGGTTCGTGCAGATTCTTGTACTACAAATGGCTGGTAAGTCCGAACCTTTTCTATCTTTATGACATTGCAGTACACACCCTACACTATAGACTTCAAAAATGTGTGAACTGTCCGCAAAGACTCTCCCCTTCGGGACTTTGGCCTGTTAGAACTGTGCTTCACTGGGCTCCGGCCCAGGAGAGACTCTTTATTGGACTAGCCTTCTGGCCTTGTGGTCACTAGTTGGGACTTTTAGGGCACTCCACCCCCCCAAATGTGTATTGTAAATAATGTCATTATTGTACTCTAATGTAAATACTGTTTTTCTTTTTTCTAAAAAAATATCTTTTTGGGATTGTTCAGCATTTTGTATGGTAGGGGTTTTAGATAGACTGTGTATGCAGATTAGGAGCGTGTGTTTTGTCTTTTTCTTACAGGTGTTCCTGGGAAGACAGAAGAGAAGACAAGAAGAGGAGGAGGGGCTCATCGGAGTTCCTCGTCAGTGCTTCATTGTGTAGAAATCTAAAGTACTGTGTTGTTATTGTTATGGTTATTGCTGTATTAACCCTTTCCTTCCACAGGTGTGGTTGTGGAGGGTAGGGAGGAGGCAGTAAATGGTATTTTAATGGTGTGGTTGCAGGTTGCCCAAGGTCGGGAGGTCCCGGTTTTGCTTTGTTTTGGAATATTATGTTAGAGGCAGATAGGTTTCCTAGAGGTTGGGGATAGACAGGCTGTGGTCCTGGTGGCCATTGGGACTGCAGTACTGATCTATCAGGGCTATGCCTGGATAGTTCTACCAGAGCCACTAGGTGTCCATAGTAAGTGGATAGTGTGAGGCTGATATGTCAGCTACAGGCCTCTAGGCCCTTAGTGTTGCCTGCCTGTGCTTGCACATGGTAGGAGGGGCCTGATCACCCCGTCCATGCAGGTAGCACATTGAGAGTGGGATGGCTAAGGTCAGGTGCATAATATTATCAGACAGTCATTTTCCTGGTCAAGGGCGAGTGTAACCCCTTCTTACCCGGGGTTACTAGAATCCCAGTAAGATCTAGTGGTAGGCAGGGAAGGCAGCTTGTGAAACTCCAGTTAAATGGGTTTCACACTGTCTCACTCTGTTCTCAGTCTCAGCTGAGACTGAGAGATGACATCACCATAGAACTATCGCAGCTGCATAAGCCACATTGGAATCTGCAGCAGAGGGAGTGAGATAGAACGTTGGGAGTTTTAAAAGTCAGTCTCCTGTTTGTTTTGAAGCAAGAAGGAAGTCTCCTTCTTGCCTGCCAGCAGGAAGGAAGTGAGTTTCTGTTTACCTTCTGTGTGAGAAGGTCAGCGTCCAGTTTCAAGTGGTGGAGACCGCTGTCCAGGTCTCAGTGCCCCCTCCCTCCGGGGGAGGAGGAAGTAAAAGTATCCCTATGTAGATTCCAGGGGCAATCCCCTAATTTCTGCTAAAGGAAGAAAGCTGCCTTTTACAGTTTCTGTTTTGGTCTTAAAAGTAGAAGGAGTTGTACTTCGCCTGTGGGGCACCTGCAACGAAAGGGTGAGTTTGCTCTAATTTGAGAGGGCAAAATTGTGTTTCTTCAGTTTGGAAATGTGAAGAAGTTTGGGATTTGAACTACTATTTGGGAGGCCTATAGTACTAGGACAAACAAATGGAGTAGTGTCAAAAGCTAAAGTCTGTGTGAATTCAAGTAATGCTGTAGAGGGGGTGCGACAGTCCATCCACCGTTTAATCTACAATTTCGAAGTTTCAGTTTTTCCAGAGAAATGGCCGGGTATGGGCTGTGGGAGCTGGAGGTGGGCAAACCCCCCATCTTTAGTAACCAGGTCCACCTCTACAGATTTCTGCTGTTATTGCTACTTGCCTCATGCGCCTGGCCAGTGATGAGGTAGGTACCCAGATGTGAGTCGCAACTTGGAAAATCTCTCTAGGAGTCGAGACTCTAAGTGGTATGGGGAGCCACAACTTGGGAAAAGAATTCTCCTTGTGAGATGGGAGTCAGAAGTAGAAGAAAATCTCTCTAGGCGTCGCAGACTCTAAAGTGGTGTGGGGAGCCACAACAAGTAAAATGGGTTCATTCTCCCAATGAACCGTCAGTCAAGTGGCCGACAGGGGAGCCGGGCCAGTTGGGCTGTGTATCCAAAGTGCATGCAAGTCCGGGCTGTGTGCCTGGTGGGTTCAGAGCCTGAAAAACAGTAGAAATGGGTTCATTCTGTAAGTGGACCACCTTGTAGTCTCTAATCTGCATTATCAGTAAACGTAGCCCCTTGGGGGTCCATCTATGCTTTGTTGTGTTCAGCTAGTTGTGAATAAAAGCCATACTGAAAAATCCCATTCCTGGTTCTGGACATTACAGTTATTGCTTCCTGTAGTCAGATTTTCTTGGGTGCCCCTGTGCAGAGTAGCCAAACCTAGGTCCCCTTGTGCCAGGTAACCTCATCCTCCCCGAACCCAGGTCCCAACCAGGTATTGCTGCCAGTCCAACAGCATGCCACCTGTTGTTTTGGTAAAAAGGCAGGGGTGAGGGGTTACACCTTGCTAAAATCTAGGTAGGCCATGTCCACCGCCCCTCCCTGGTTTACTACTTTGGTCACCCAGTCAAAGAAATCTATTAGATTTGTCTGACACTACCTTCCCATCATGAATCCATACTGCCTTGAGTCCTGTGCCCCACTGGCCTCTAGGTACTCAACAATTCTTTCCTTCGGAAGTGATTCCATCATTTTCCCTACCACTGAGGTCACACTAACTGGTCTGTAGTTTCCTGCCTCTGTCCTGCTCCCACTTTTGTGAAGAGGAATCACATCCACCTTCCTCCAGTCCTCAGGTACCACCCATCCTCCCATGATTTGTTAAAGAGGAAGTCAGCGGTGTCACCTAGTTCTACCCTTAGTTCTTTTAGAATTCTTGGGTGAATCCCATCAGGCCCCATTGCTTTGTCCACCTTCAATTTTATTAGTTCTTTCAGAACCCTTTCTTCTGTAAATGGACTGGTATCGACCCCCGTCTTCAGAGTGTTTCTCCTGTTTGGCTTAGGTACCTCCCCCTCCTCTTCCTTTGTGAATACTGAGCAGAAATATTTGTTCAGTATCCCTGCTATTTCACTGTCACCCTCTACCCACATTCCCTCCCCCCTGTTATGCCTCAGTATCCCTCCTTTGGTCTTTCTTCACTCCCTAATATACCTATAAAAGGTCTTATCCCCCTTCTTAACAGAGTTGGCTATCCTTTCCTAGGTTTGGGCCTTTGCTATTCTGACTGCCTTCCCAGCTTCTTTCTGCTTTAATTGATTAAGTTCTCTGTCCTGCTCCTTCTGTGTTTCCTTATATTTTCTGAATGCTGTCCTTTTCTCCTTAACCTTTCCTGCCACCTCTTTTGTTGTGTTTTGTTGATTTGCTTTACACAAAGGCTTGTTGCCTCTGTGATGGCTGTTATGATTACTCCCCATTGTTCCTCCACCCCTCCTTCTTGCCTGTTTGCTAGTGCTTTTCTGAGGCACTCTGTCATTTCCCAAAGTCAGCCCTCCTAAAGTCCAATACTCTTGCTTTTGTATGGCTTGATTGTAGGCTGTGTTTACCGTGAACCACACTGTTTGGTGGTCGCTTGTTCCCAGATGGCTATCCACTTCTAAATCTGAGATTCTTTCTCCTTCCCCATTTGAGAGTACCAAGTTTAAGATTGCTCCCTCCCGAGTGGGTTCCAATACTAGCTGTCTGAGGCATGCCTCTTGTAGGGCATCAAGAATGACCCTGCTCTTGGATGTGCCTGCAGCAAAGGTGCTCCAGTTAACATCTGGCATATTAAGGTCCCCCATCAACAATATCTCCCCTTTTTCTGCCATTCTAAGGATGCCTTCTATCATTTCCTTGTCCATTCCCCCCTGAGATGGAGGTCTGTATACAACCCACATGCTTATTGTGGTGCCATTTCCTGTCTCCAGGGTGACCCAGAGTGCCCCATCTGCTCCCTGTTTACTCTTTAGTTCTGTTGCTTTGATCCCTTCCTTTACATAGAGAGCTACTCCTCCTCCTCTTTTACCCTCCCTGTCCCTCCTGTAGATTGTGTATCCTGGTATGTTGACATCCCAGTCATGGTTCTCTGCGTACCATGTTTCTGTGACTGCCACAATATCCAGGCAACCCTCTTCCATTAAGACCACTAGTTCAGGGAGCTTGTTACACAGACTATGGGCATTGGTACTCATCATCCTCCACTTTTTGATGGCCTTACCCCTTTTAGCCCCATTCCTGTCTTTACTGCCTTTGCCTTTTTTTACATTTACCTCTGTCCTGCTCCCTAATGACTTTTCTACCTTGGTGTTTACCGCACTAATTACCATGTTTTGTGGGGGGAGGCTGGGATTTCCCTGCTCCTTTTCAGTGCCTCCCCCCTTGGCTAGTTTAAATGCTTGCCAATGAAGCATTTAAACCTTTCACCTAGGATCCTGGTCCTCCCCCCCCAGACAGATGCAGACCATCGTGCCAGTATAGGTCTGCATCCCTCCAGGTGGCTTCCCAGTCCCTAGTGAAGCCAAAACCCTGAGCTCCACACCAGTTTTTCAACCATTCATTGAATTCCCTGGTGAGGAGTACCCTAGCATCACCCTTGCCATAGACAGGCAGCACCTCCAAGAAGGTTACTGTATGCGCTACTTGTCTAAGGCCCCTCCCCAACTCTACAAACTCCTCTTGCACTGCTCTGATCCCATTCCTAGCCAGATAATTTGTCCCTAGGTGGACAATGACATCCAGCTCCCTCCCTCATGTAGCTGCTCCCATGATCCTGAGGATTCGCTTCCTGTCCCTCCAAGCCATGGTGCCAGGCAGGCACCTTACCTCCCTTTCCCCTTCCTCCCCCATTTCTACCTCCCCAATGATTGAGTCCCCAACCAGAAGTTGTTTCCTTCCCCTGTGGGGTCCCATGCCACCCTCCTGTGGGTCTTCTTTGTGAAGGTTCCCAGCATCCTCCTTGGTCTCCACTGCAGGTGTCTCCATAGAGGAACCACTATCCACCAGAAGAGTGTATGAATTGTGGAGAGGTACAGCTGGAGGGATGCAACTCTGTTCCACTGACCTCTCCTTCCCTGAGCCCACCCTGGTCCAGCCTCTCCTCTTTCTTGGCAACCTCTGAGGTAGTGGCATTGGCCCTGGTGGTCCCTGGATGGGGGAGGAGGTTTCACAAATCCTGGCCAGGTCAGCCTGGAGATGGGCAACCTCCTCCCTCAGACCAGAGAGGTGCCTGCAAATAGGGCAGCATCGCAGCCTCCAGAATGTCTCCTGGAACACTGCCGCCCCACAACCATTGCACTGCACCACTCCTATCATGTCTTATTTTGTGTCCCCTCTCCTGTTTTTCTATATGCTTACTCTCTCCTTACAACTCTCACCCTCCCTGCTTTGAGACAGCAACTTCCTATATTCTTCAGTAGCCTCCTTCTTCCTTGCTCAATGTCAGACCACCAGCAGCTGGGGGGGAGAGCGAGCTACTTTTTTCCTTTAGGATTGACAAAACCAATGTTTCTCTATGATCTTTCCCTTCCTACTGCCAAACAGGAAGTTCCTGTTGTCAGTCAAATCCAGTGGCTATAAAAGTAGAACTGGCTTCGGGTGGCTGGGTGGAGGGGTGGGATGGAGGGCAATTAGTAAGAAAAAAGGCCAGCAACAGGAAGCTGTAATTTGAGTCACATGCTTTTATATTGTCTTAGCCACACCCCAATTAAACTCTCTCTCCTCCTACTGATTTAGCAAAGTAAGTTGATACAGTACCCTTCCCAGCACAGAACACACACTGACTTTCTTTCTTTTCTTTTTTTAACCCTAAAAAAGACCCCTTCTACTTCTAATAAAGTATCTGTCTGCTTAATCTCAACAGACACTGACTCCTGCTGAGATATAAGTGTTAAATTAGTAAGACAATGGTAGCTTCTTTTAGTTAGCTGCTTTCTGCTCTACAAGCAAGGCTAGCAACTAGCGAGTGGCAATGTTTTCTCCTCACCAGTGAAGTCTTGTTCAGTGACATATTTATTGGGTATAAGCTGACCAGGCTCTACCAGATTCCCTTTTACCAATGTCAGGGATGCCCCTGTGTCCCTTAACCCTTGTGTCTGTACACCATTCACTGCGATCGGGTGCATGTGTTTCCTCATGTTCACAGGCATGCTTCCAAGGAGACACAAACAACCCACTTCTTTCCTAGCCCCATGTTGCGTATTGCTCAAACCCAACACTCATTTCCTTTCTCCGAGAAATCTTTTCTCTGAAACCTGGGGCTAACTGGTTTCGGTGGAAGCAGTGAGGGTTTTAGCTGCCCTGAAGGCACACTTTTCCCTTTCTGCTCTGCCACACCCACCCCATTCGCTCTAAGAGCAGATCTGCTCTTGGCATAGTGATCCGAGAGTTCAGTAGCCTCTTGCACTGTTTTGGGATCTCGGTCCTCCAGCCAGGTTTTCAGCTCTGCTGGCCATGCCCAAAAACACTGTTCTAACAAAATTGCATTTTCAATTTTATCTACAGAGTTTGCTTCAATTCCTTCTCACCAATGTTTTAAAACTGACGTTGTTTCATGGCTAGCTCCTCGTAGCTCATATCAGAGATTCTCCTGAGCTTACGGAATTTAGCTCTGTATGCTTCAGCAGTTAAATCAAACTTTTTTAAAAGTGCAGCTTTACGTTTGCTGTAATAATTACTGTCCTCATTGTCCGTTTGAC
Source organism: Neoceratodus forsteri (assembly GCA_016271365.2). Lineage (NCBI taxonomy): Eukaryota > Metazoa > Chordata > Ceratodontiformes > Ceratodontidae > Neoceratodus > Neoceratodus forsteri. Next base: position 367,066,425 of record CM028132.1, on the reverse strand, counting down.
CCAATGCATCCCAAGCTTTCCCGGTAAGTAGCAGGGATAGCTGGAAGCTCCATGACACTCTAGGAATTTTAGCCTGAATACAAACTTTTTCAAAGGAATTTAAAAAGGCATCCATATCCTCCCCCTCTTTAAATTCAGCTATCAATTTGGAATTAAATTTGTAACCCAGTGCTGTAGTTCCAGTTAAACCCAAGCCACTTACCTGCTCTGGTACTGGTGGTTGGAGCCGTAACTTCTCCAGTTCATGTTGCCTCTAGTGCTCATGCTCCTCATGGTCTGCCTCTTGCTGTTCACACTCCCTCTTCTCCTCTGCAGCTCGTCTCTCTCACTCTGCTTCCCTCTGTTCTCGCTCCCTGTTCTCCTCTGCGGCTCGCTGGTGCTCATGCTCTTCACGGTCAGCATCTCTCTGTTCTTGCTCCCTCTTCTCCTGGAACTCGAGCTCCATTCTGCACAACTCAATCTGCAGCCTGAGTGCTTCTGGCTCCAGAATGCTGGTGACCTTCCCCTGCTGCTGTGGCCCTTCACTGGCACTGGCCCTGCTGTCATCCTCACCGTATCTGGACACTGCACTGGCCACTGGCCCCTCCATACTCAAGGTTTGATCCCTTACAGTCACAGTCAGTGACTTGATGCTCTGGGCATCTGCTGCCATCAGGGCATCCATGAGGTTCTGCTTGGTGGCTCTCCCCTCATACAGGACTCCTCTGTCCTGGCACAACTGCCTCAAGTAGTCTACAGTGTGCCCGCTGAAGTTGGAAGCCATGTTCTTCCCTAACTATGGTTACTCTAACTTGCACTTTAGAAAAAATAAAACAGGTAGGAACTTGACTGTAAGACAAATGATATAGTTCTGTTTCCTTTTTAAAAATAAATTGCTGCCTTATTTTGCAAGCTGTACAGTATTAAGCTGACACACTGAACAGTTAAAGCTTATGTTACCAATTTTATCCACACCGCTGCCAACCAATCTGTCACAAACTCACTCAGCAGGTCAGGCCCTCTGCTCCCACAGTGCCAACCTCCGAGTGCAGTATTGTGAACAGGTAACAGAACAGGGTAACCCTCCTGTCTGCTTGTGGGTCTGAATCACCTTTAGTCTCAAGTTCTGGGGGGATTCAAACTGTGAACCTTATGTTAGCTTACCCAAATGTACAGGCTCAGATAATCTGCTTTTCAGGGGGATGCCAGATATATTTCACCTAAGGGCACCTAACCAGGTATCCAAAATGAACCCTTAAAAATCTCTAAAAACCTTAGGTATATTATTACCTTTTCCCAGTCTGGTAACACCATCAAGCTTATGAACAGTTGTCAGATTTAACTGTCCATACATCACATGCAAAAAGGAATTTCGAAGACACACCCAGGCAGTCTTTTTAAATGAAAGGTTTACTTGAAAATGGATAAAAATATGTAAAATGTAAACACAGAACACTATATCACAAAGCATGCAATCACTTAAAAGAAAAGCAAAGAAACTACAGATAAACTCCTACCAACATACAGTTAGACTTTTTATATCTAATGTATTACTTCTATAGGTGCCTTAAGTTAGATCAGAGATCTTGTTTATTAAGAGTCCAACAAGAAATGTCACAGATCAGACACAGTATTCAGTTTATACTGTGTCTGTCTCATACACCCCTTCCATGATGTCATCTAGCTTCTCCTTTCAGAATATAAAAAATATACAAAACAGGATGTCCTAGTAGGAGGTATATTAAATACTGTGACTTCAGTAAAAACTAACTTCCCAAATGATGACAGTCTTTAAATCAAGCCTCTCTTTTGATCTTGTTTGGTTTTCTGCTTTCCCAAGGGATCAACAGATTTTATAACCTTTTAGCACCAGGATGAGATAACATGTTTTTTCCTCTAAGACGTCATAAAAGTTTATGAGCCTTATATCCTGGTAGCTGGGTCAGTTCTAATTAAGTCAGATAAACAGGAGACCCTTAATTAAGGTTCTCTAGTCTTTTAATTACCTCCTGGTTTCAGGTTAATATATCCTGTTATTTCCACTAAAATCTGGGGGGGGAGCATTCATGGAAGCACTGACAATCACACACTATATTCTATAGTGTGAAAATCATAGAACAATCATAACCAGTTGGCCAAGCATCACACAGAGAAGGTGGCATTTGCAATATTGTTCCCACCTCAAGGGAACCAGTTGCATGTGATTAAAAATTAATCCCCAAAGTTTTCTTCATTTTCAGTGGTTTCTGGCATTATCCTTTTATTATTCTTTAACTCTTTTTTTCTGGCACTCCAACTGGGGGGAGGATGTATATTACACATCCAAGTCTCGGGAGAAAAAACATGAAGAAAATCCCCTCTTGCTAGGCAGCAGCATGAAAGCCAGGTTCCTGAGCTGCCTCCTTCCAAAATGACCCCAAGGCTTAAATCTCGACTGGGGTTTACAGGGCAATTCTGGTCTCTCCCTTTGTATATCCCCTTCATGAGGGGCAAGTCGTGGTTCTCCTAGACCCAGCAGCTAGGTGGGAAGTGCAGGAGGGAAGGGTGGTTCCAGAGACCTGGGTAGATATGAAGTATATCCCCACTCTGGCTGGAGTGCCAGGAAAAAGAGTTGTAAAATAAATAGAAAATAATTCCAGAAACCACTGAAAATAAAGAAAACCATTGCAGTTTATCTAATTTTTAATCAACTGCATCCAGTTCATCCTAGACCCAGCAGCTGGGTGAGAAGTGCCAGAGGGGAGATTGGTTCCAGAGACCTGGGTTGATATGGGGTACATCCCCAGCCTGGCTGGAGTTCCAGGGAAAAGAGTTGACAAATAAATAGAAAATAATGCAAGAAATCATTGAAATAAAAAAAACCATGGCAGTTTATCTAATTTTTATATCTGTTTGTTATGTTTGTTTGTGCATGCACAAGAAACATTTTGGCATAGCTTAGAAGAGAAGTGGGGTTTTGGAGGCACGGCACTGTGATGGCAAATGGCCCCAGTGCCTTTTGAGGCTTGGCCCGCTTTCTTATCGCGGTGTGTTAACGCTGCTGACACTAGTTCAGCCAGCGTACCAATTTTGAAACGCTTTTGCCACTGCAATCAGGGGCTGCCTCGTCATTGCAGCATCAGCCATTCCACTGCAATGAGGGAGAGACCTGTCATTGCAGGGCGGTACCTTGCCCTCCGCATGCCCCCGACCCGGTTCATTTGCCGACAGGGAGCCCAGTCCCCATCAGCATAATGTCCCCACCCCCAAGTTTATGTTGTATGCAGAGTGGGTGCCCAGTCCCTCTTGGCATCATGCACCCCCCCAAAAGTCTTTCTTTGCCGATGGGGCACACAGTCCCCATCAGCTTCAGTCCCCACTTCAGTTCAGTTTGCCAATGGGAGCCCACTCACCATTGGCATAATTCCCAATTTGTTGTCTGCAGGGGGGTGCCCAATCCCCCTTGGCTCTTGCCCCCCCACTCGGTATGTGCTGACGGGGTGCCCAATCCCCCGTCAGCTACAGCTCCCCCAAAACACTCAGATGGCATGCCGGGAGCCCACCCCAGCATGCCAAATGTCCCTGAAAGAAAAAACAGTCCCACAATGTTTTTTTTTTTTAACCCTGTAAAACAGAAAATGGTCACTCGTTGAGTCTGTGGCCCCTCCCCCAACCAGCACCCACCATCTGCGCACCCTGCCTCCCGACACCCCCCCCATACTTACCTCTGGAGCCCAGGACGATGATCTTCAGTGGACTGGGAACACGTTTACACTCTTCAAAGCCGACCACGAACTGAAGAAATGTCGATAAGCTGTATAATGGCATAAATAGGGTTTTTTCAACTTTGGTGCATATCTCAGGCATTTCTGGGAATTTTGGCACCAAATGTGCAACATGGGGTCATTGGGACCCCACCTCATGAATTCAGCCACTGTCATGGCATTATTCGGTCCCGAAAGGTGATTTCGCGGTCACTGCACAGAATCGCCTTTCGGGACCAATTAATGAAACGACAGTGCCAGTGTTCATGAGGTGGGCTCTCAAAAAGCCTATGTTGCAAATTTGGTGGAAAAAAATCCAAAAAATGACTGTTTTATGAGTGTGCATTGCGCAGTTTCCATGCATGCTCGTACCTTCACGAATCTGTAATATTTTCACTCCAGATTTTCAACACTGGCATTTTTTCACACCTCCTTATGAACAGTACAGCTGTCATTTGTCACATCCTGACTGAAATTTGTTTTTGCAATTCCGGCTCAGAATAGCGCAGTCACTGTTGGAAATCAGTGTTTGGGACACACTAAGAAAATTACAGTGACACTGTTCATGAGCAGAGGTCCTAAAATGCCTATGTTGTAAATTTGGTGACAAAAGTCCAAAAAATGACTGTGTTAGGAGCATGCATTGTGCAGTTTTCACGCATGCTCATAACTTCGCGAATTTATAATAGTTTCACTCCAGATTTTCAACAATGGCATTTTACACAACTCCTTATGAACAGTACAGCTGTCATTTTCCACATCCTGGACGCAATGTGTTTTTGCACTTCCGGCACAGAATAGCATGGTCACTGTGGGAAATCAGTGTTCGGGACACATTAAGAAAATCATAGTGACACTGTTCATGAGCAGAGGACCTAAAATGCCTATGCTGAAAATTTGGTGACAAAAGTCCATAAAATGACTATGTTACAAGCATGTGTTGTGCAGTTTCCACGTATGCTCGGAAGTGTGCAAATTTGTAATATTTTCACTCCAGATTTTCAACATTGGCATTTTGCCACACCTCTTTATGAACAGTACAGCTGTCATTTTTCATATACTGCCCGAAATATGCATTTGCATATCTGGCGCACAATGGCACGGTCACTGTGGGAAATTAATGTTTTGGGCAGATTAAGAGAATCATAGTGACAGTGTTCATGAGCAGAGGTCACAAAATGCCTATGTTGAAAATTTGGTGAAATAATTCCACTAAATGACTGTGGTACAAGCATGTGTTGCGCAGTTTCCACTTACGCTCGGAACTTTAAGCATCTTTAATATTTTCACTACAGATTTTCATTATTGCCATCTCTTCACACCTCCCTATGGATGGTACAGCTGTCATTCTTCACATCCTGCCTGATCTGTGTTTTCGCACATCTGGTGCAGAATGGCACGGTCACTGAGGGAACTCGAAGTTGGGACACATTAACAAATCACACTGCCACTGTTCATGAGAAAAGGTCCCAAATGCTTTCATGAGGTGGGGTCACAAAAAGGCCATGTTGAAAATTTGTAGTGCAAATACCAACACACCGCCTGGGGCATTATGGTTTCTAACCATAACGTCCCACCCTGTACAGACTGACAGGCATCAGAAGTGTAACTTTGTATCACCGGCTGTAATGCTCATGCCATTCCACCCCCACCCTGAAGCCAGTGACAGGCATCAAGGTGTGCCTTGCACTCTTCAGCCCCAGACTTCACCCCATTCTCCTGTACTGCACCCATTTCAGCGTATGTCCTTATGAAATGGGTTGACTGTGAAGTCGAACACCCCAGGGCACACCTCAACACTTGTCGGTGTCTTCAGGATAGGGTGAGGTGAAATGCCATGAGCATTATGGGCAATGACCCACAGGCACACCCCAATGCCTGTCCATCTCTGCAGGGTGGAGGTGGGATTGGCATGAGTTCAGCACTTCACTGCCACTCCTATTCTGCATCTGTCTAACTCCTCCACGTCCAATGCTAATATCAGCAAGCAAACATTCGGCATTGACAAATGCTTGTTAATCAACTGCGTCCAGCTCATCCTAGACCCAGCAGCTGGGTCAGAAGTGCCAGAGGGGAAGGTGGTTCCAGAGACCTGGGTTGACTTGGAGTACATCCCCAGCCTGGCTGGAGTGCCAGAAATAAGAGGTGACAAATAAATAGAAAATAATGCCAGAAATCACTGAAATAAAGAAAACCATGGCAGTTTATCTAATTTTTAATCAACTGTGGCTGGTTCCCTTGAGGTGGGAACTGTGTTGCAAATACTGCAGTCTCTGGTTCCTGGAACCGATCAGGAACTGGAGAAAAACCACAAACGCTAAATAATCTAAAATAAACACCATAACTAACACAGAGTACTAAAAAACTAACTCAGTTAAATAAAATAATAAAATGATGTACAGTAATAAAAACAATTTGTTGACCAGAAGACTGGAGTGGACTTTGTGGAGACTGCTCTCTTCCATGGAGAAACTAATCTAACATTGGAACAGTAGGGGAAGCATGACCACAGAACAGAGTTTGAACTTGTATTCTAAATTCTAAAATTAACATAAAGTTATACCTCCGGGGTATCACACTCTGGCAGGATGATGCTTGGTGTAATGCTTGTTGATGGATCCCTGAGAAGAAACAACATTACTATGATGAATAATTTTTTCTTATCCCCTTCAGTATACACCCCAGCATCCTGATTGCCCCAGTGTTCTGTTTGCTTTGCCCACTGCCCTGTTGAAGTGTTCAATTATTTGTAGTCACTTCGGTATCATTACTGCTAGGTACTGTTCTTCTGGGGTGCTATCCAGCAATAACCCCACCCCCATTTCATATTGCACTCTTGGGTTCCTTTCTCCAACGTGCATCACTTTACATTTTTTAGAGTTGAAGCCCAGCTACCAGATCTTTGAACAGCTCTCCAACTTGACAAGATCATCCATAAATTCCCTTCTCCCTTCCTCAGTCTACCCTTGTGCAGATTTTTATGTTGTCTGTGAAGAGGTAGATCTTACCCTTGATGCCTTTGCCTATGTCACAAATTAATATATTTGTGTAAACTCCCCCTTAAAAGAGGGGCTTATTGCACCCATTAGGACCCCCTTTCCCCCTCCTACCCCCCCGAGCTAGGGAATTCATTAGTGCTCTGGGGGTTAATTCTTGCTGGACGCCTCAAGGTAGCAGCAGAGGGCAGGTTTAGGGAGACATATAAGGCTGGAGACAGGAAGTTTTGGGGGGGGCTTTTCCAGCCCAGACAGTAGGCCTAGGGTGGGAGGGGGGCAGCTGGAGGAGCAGGGAAGGCAGGCAAGAAGGGAGTTCGGTGGTCCACGTGGACCAGTGGGGGGACCACCCCCAAAGTGCAGATAGGGACCGCTTTGGCAGCGACGTGGCACTGAGGAATAGGGGAGGAAGCTCCGTGGGGAGGACAGTCAGCAAGTATGCCTGCGTTGTTGGGATAGGGATGGTGTAGGTGGTGGTGGTATGCCAGGATAGGCAGGAGCTCATAGAGATCCCATGGTGGTGGTTACTCAGGCCACCATGGCTGTGGGGGCAGCAGTGGCAAGGTCCCCATAGGGAGAAAGCCAGTGGCAGTGGCTGTTCTCTGTACCTGGCATGGCAGGGTGGCCTGAGCTTAGATTGAGTCAGGGGGCCTTTCACCCAGCTTGTAGGGCCTGCGTGGAGGGGCAGATCCTGAGGTGCTAGCATTCAAGGGCCAGGGTGGGTCATAGGTCTTAGGACAGGCATTGGAGGGTGCCTCTGGTGGGGGTTTATTGCAAGCCCAGGATGGGTTGGACAGCGATGTGGGGTAAGGAGCTGTGTACCCCTTTCCAAAATTTGCCATCTGGGAGCACTGAGAGAAATGGGCTGCTCGGAGGGCCTGGGGGTGGCAGGGCCTGGGTCCCTCTCATGGCAGAGTAGCTTGGGTGAGGTAGCTCAAGTGCTGGAGCATGTCAAGTTTTGGGGCACGGCATCAGAAAAAAAGAGAGAGCTGAGCTGTGGACGTGGGATTGGTGCCATGAGTTTGGTAGCACCAGGCATATTCAGGTTCAATGTGAAGCCGGTGATGTTGGGTTACAGGGCCTGGGTCAGAGGAAAAAATCCTGGCACCCTTAGTAGATTTGGGCCAAGATCCAGGGGCCAGATGGGAGAAGCAACCTGCTTTCCCGCGCCGGAGATGGGGCAGCCGACCAGTGCCAGACCAGTTTAAGGAAGGTCATGTGGGTAACCCAGGAAAAAATGAGAAAGAGAGAGTTTGGTTTACCAGCACCAGGGAGCCAGGAGCCTGTGGGTTTCTTCTAATTAAGTGGGTCTTTGGGTAAATCATCCAAGTGGTTAGAGAGATGAAATCCTGCTTGTACTGCCTGTAATCCATTTGTGCTACTCAGAATGTCCAGCTTGGGTTAAAAAGTACAGCGTTCAGATAGCCCCATGGAGCTGTTTTATTTATTTGGTGGAATATAAGACCCCTGCATCCCTGGAATTATTTGAGGGTGCAGGAGCTTAAAATAAAGGAGCCAGTTTGGGAAGAAATTGGTAGTGATGTTTCTTCTTGTTTGGGTTGGAAGGGGGGATCAAATGAAATGGACCCCCTCCGTGTGTCTAATTTATTTCACAAGTTTTTTTTTTTTAAACTTTCTTTATTTGTAGTTTTAGTTCCATAGAACAAGACAAACACATTACATACAAATAAGTAACAGGTACAATGAATTACAGTGTTCTCATAGGCAGTTCCATTAATTCTTTTCTTGATTTGATTGTCTGACATATATTGCTCAATTTACTAAGGCAGTCAAGTCTTCAATTAATGAACTTACATTACTTTACTTCATTATTTGTTATGATACTAGTAGTAATTTAATAATTACCGTATATGTCTAAGCATTTTATTAAACTTATACCTCACCTAGGGCATATGGCCCAACACCTTCACCAGAAGAGTCTCACTTTGATACAAGCTGTTTTTAATTGTTGATTAATTGACCTAGCTAGCAATAATCCAAACCAGTATAGGTTGGAGTCTACCGAGTTTCATGGGGTCCAAGGCCCATCGCATATAACCTCCTTTAATATCCTGTGGATCCTGTTCACTATGGGATAAAGTCAGGTCTCATTTCTGCCATATACAGGATCCAACGCCTCCACAAGATTTCAAATTGGGGCAATCTTTTGTTTAAGGATGCTGTTAGTGCCTCCATCCTATAAATGTTGATCATAATCTCCTGTCATATATTTAATGTGATAGGTATTTGAGACATCCAATTTTTAGTTATAGCCTTCTGGGCTGCTAAAAATGAAATTTTCAAAAACTTAATTGTGTGGGGGTCTCTGAAATCCTTTGGAATGTCTAGGAAAAAAAAGCAGGAAGGAGTTAAAACCAATTCCAGGCCAATTATTGCCTGTAGAGCCTGATGTAGATCCTGAAAGAAGGTGTATAGCACAGGGCAACTCCACAGCATGTGTACCAATGTTGCTGGGGAGTGTCCGCAGTTTCTCCAACAGGCTGCAAGGTTATTTCCCTGATACTTCATCGAGATTGCTGGAGTCCGGAAATATCTGGCAAATATTTTCCAGGAGAATTCCTGCCAACTGATTGATGCAAGGCCCCAATGAATTTTTGTTTGAGTCCATGCCCAAGTTTCCTCTGAAATCTGACTTCCCATATCAAGTTCCCATGCTCTTTTAATAGTGGAAGTAGTGTCACCCTTCCATGCTAACAAAGCCTGGTATATGTTAGAGATAATGTGTGTCCTGGTAGGTGCACCTTCTATTGCTTTTTTAAGTATAAGTGCAAACTGGGGAGGTCCTGAGATCCTATTTCCTAAACCTGTAATGATGCTTCTAATACAGTTTCTAATTTAAAAATATCTGAATCTATCTTGCCACGGAATTTCATACCTGTTGACTAATGTTTCAAAAGCAACAATCTCCCCTTCCTCCAGAAAATGCCATATTAGGTGTAGGCCCCTTGCCTCCCACCTCCTGAACCCCGCATCCCACAGACCAAGGAGAAAGGTATCCAGATATGGGATGGAAAGTAGCAGATACCTCCAACCAGTTGCCTTTCTGTCTCTCAGGATGCCAAACCATGTACTCAGTGTAAGAGTTGTAAATGGATTACCTTCTTGACCCATATTTAGTCTCTCCCTCTGTCTAAGAAGGGAGCTGTTCAAGTTTGAAAGGGCCCCCTCTCTGAGTTTCATGTTTTTCCATTTAGACTGATAGGCCTGGTCCAACCAATAAAAGATTGTTCATAGCTGTGCGGCTTGATAATATAGTTTAAAATTAGGTAGTGATAGACCCCCTTCCTTTTTCTGTATCTGAAGAACTGAGAGCCGGACCCTAGGTTTATACGGCTCCCATAAAAAGCGTGAAACTGTCCTGTTAAGCAAGCTAAAGTAGGTATCCGGTACATGTATGGGGAGTGTTTGGACCAGGTATAAAAATTTAGGAAGGATTACCATTTTTAACGCCTCCACCCTTTGTATTAAGGGGATGGGGATAAGTGCCCATTGCTCTAATTCCAATTTAATGTTTTTTAAGATTGGAGTAAAGTTAAGTGTTAATAACTGGTCTGTCTGAAAACTCAGTTGGATTCCTAGGTACTTAATATGAGTTAGGTCCCATCTAAAGGGATACTTCTGTCTAATTTGTTCTGATGGTTCATAATGTATTTTTAATACCTCGGTTTTAGATGTATTCACCTTATACCCGGCCATAAGACTGAATTCTGTGAGGCATGCCCACAAATGTTCTAGTGACTGTTCTGGATTTTGAAGGTAAACTAACAGGTTGTCTGCATAGAGGGCAAGTTTGTGTGTCTCCCCTCCCAAGTCCCACCCCTGTATTGTCTCGTCTTGCCTCAGCGCCTTGGCTAGCGGTTCAAGATATAAGGCAAAAAGAAGGGGGGAAAGAGGGCAGCCTTGCCTAGTGCCTCGTTGTAGATTAATCGAGTGGGAAACTCTGCCATTAATCTTTACACAGGCTCTTGGATTGGTATATATAGTTTTTATGATCTTAATAAAGGATTCTGTGAATCCAAACTGTTCAAGGGTCAGTCCCAAAAATTTCCATGCCACCCGGTCAAAGGCCTTCTCAGCATCTAGGCTCAGGATCATGCAGGGTGCCCTCGACCGCATGGCATGGTACAACACGTGCAAAGATCTTTTGATGGTGTCCTGGGTTTGCCTACCCAAGATAAAGCCTGTTTGGTCATAGTTAATTAGCCAAGGTCGTATCCCCTTCAGGCGTTTCGCCAGAATCGAGGCATATAGTTTATAGTCGATGTTTAAGACAGATATAGGGTGGTAGGAGCTACATTGTGTAGTATCTTTCCCTGGTTTGGGGATACTCGAGATAACTGCGTAATTCCAAGTGTCTGGAAGAGCTTCCCCTAATTGTGCCACCCTACAAGTCCTCAGTAGAGGGTCTTTTATCTCTTTTACAAAAAATTTAAAGAATTCCGGGGTGTACCCATCTGGTCCAGGAGATTTTTTTGGTTTTAATCTCTTAACTGCAGCTGCCAATTCTATAGTGGTTATAGGGGTGTCTAGGGATTCTCTAATTTCCTGTGTCAATTTCAGTAATCTTAGCTTGGTTAAATAAGTTTCTATTTTTTCCCTGTCTGGTGAGTGTTCTGATTTATACAAGTTTGTATAAAATTCCCTAAAGCCGGATAGAATCTTTTCTGGGGATTTTAGTAAATGCCCTGTTCTGGGTTCTCTGATCTGTGCTACTGTGTTTTCCACGGTCTGTCGTCTGAGACGGTGTGCTAATAGGCGAGAAGCCCCGGGGACCGGACTCATAATACCTCTGCCGTAGACTCTGTAATGCCCGTTCCATCTTTATATCAATCAATCTCTGAATTTGTTGTTTGACTTTTTGAATATCCCTCTGTACCCTGTTAACCCCTTGCGCATGTTGGTCCTGTAAGACCTGTAATTGCTTTTGGAGATGTTCCAGTTGTTGATGTTGTTGTCTTTTAAAGTGGGTAGCAAATTTGATACAGTCTCCCCCTGAATACAGTTTTGATAGTATCCCATAACACAGTATCTGATATTTCTGTGGACTCAATGTCCTGTTGAATTTGAGCTAGTCTGGCAGTAGCCATGTCCGTAAACTCCCTTAGGTTCAGAAAATAATTGTTAAATTTCCAGAGGGATTGACCTTTTTTGACTTTCCAGTTCAATCTCAATAGCAACTGTGCGTGATCAGAGAGAACAGATGAGACATGTCTGCAATCAAGTATTTGATCTTGGTGTTCTCCAGAGATCAACATATAGTCAATCCTGGCATATGAGCCGTGGGGATATGAGAAGTGAGTGTATTCTTTTTTATTTGTGTTCTGGCTTCTCCAGACATCTACCCAGAAAGCCCCTTTCAGGTGCTTCCTAATTAGTCTACTAGCCGGGTTCTGTCTGAAGGATTTAACCTTAGAGGTGTCTTTTTGATCCCAAATCTGGTTCAAATCCCCCCCATCAATAACAATCCTGTGTGATGCTCAGTAATCCTACGAAGTAGGGAACATATGACCTCCTTCGTGGAACCCGGAGGTGCATACAAGGAGGCCAATGTGATAGGAGTCCCCTCTAAGTTACCCGAGAGTATGGCCAAACGGCCCTCTGGGTCTGTGTAGCTAGCTGTCTTCTGGAATTGGGTTCCTCTAGAGACCAATATAGCAGAACCCCTTCTTTTTCCTTTCCCATAAGAGGCCGCTACCACTTGTTCATAACCAAATTTCCTCAATTTCTGGTGTTCAGATCTATTAAGGTGTGTTTCTTGTAGTAAAACAAATGAGGGGCTCTCTCTTTTAATAACAGACATAACTTTCTATCGTTTTACCAGATTATTTAGCCCGTTAACATTTTGGGAAATTATTTTAATACCATTATTGTCCCCCATTTAAATAAAAAGAACTATAAATCCCTAAACCTGTGGGAACAGCCTCCCCGTTCCTTAGCCTCTTTCCTGAAATTTTCCTCAGTATTCCTCCCCAACTGTCCTCTGTGTTGTTCCGTGATCTCTTTGATAACTGTATTAAGCCTTGCCTTTTCACGTGGTGTTTAAATGTACCCTGCCTATAAAACTGTTTATCTATATCTAAATCATGTGACCAAACATCAACACACACAAAACATATAAACTTACAAAACCTATGGAGGGCTGCTAACTGAACAGCCCTTACCCAACAATAACATTTATTTACACTGTGACTCCCAAGGTAGGGGAACAGAGTATTCTGTTCCCTGTAAGATCGAGTAGTCAGTACTCGGATGGGAGGAAAAGGAGCCATAACAATGACTCGTTCCTCCCAGACCCTAAGACTCAAGTGTCCTTGCCAGATGGCATGGTTCGTTGTCACCAGCAGCATTCCCACCAGAATGTACGCTATGCAGAACACCACAGGCCAACGCAGCATTTACAGTGCCTCCGATGTTCCCTTCCATCCTTCCATCCCCCCATTCAAACCAAACATTATTTTTACTTTGGGATCCAGAATGTCAAGAGTCCCTGTCAGCATGTTATGAAATTTGTAATCAGTGATCCGCTTTTTTTTTTTTCCTTTTAGAATAATGTCATTGTGAAGGAAATTCCCTGTCTCCCCACTAGGGGGCATCTGATTAATCCAGGGACGACAGCCCATAGGAGGCACCCAGCTGCAGCTGTTTACAAGTATCTCCACTTCACCTCCTCCCAGCTCCAAACGTTGACCTGAGAGAACCAAAGTAGAAAGCACAGGGGGGTCCAAGGCTTTTTACAACTTGTCCTAGCTTCTTACTATATGTCAGTGGTGAAGGTGTTGTTCCTCCAGGTGGACAGCCCATCATACCATCTTGTCTCCCTGATCGGGCATGTGACCACATAGAGTCTCAGTAGCAAGCATCACCCTTTCCTTGTTTATATTGAGGCTGGGACACCCCCTTATGATCGTATATACAATTAAAGGATATTTTTATTACTTCAATGGGACTGCTCTTTTGCTTCCTGCTGTGGGTGTGTGCCTTATCTTGCATTACCGGGAGTTTATTATCACCCAAGCGACCCGCAGCTGCAGCAACAGGTGTTCCCTCCATTAGATATATTTAACTTCCACAAAGTAGCCCTCCTTGTTGCCACCATTTCCCTAGTATCGAATAGTTATGTGGAGCCTTGAACAGCAACATCAGAACTCAGCTGCCCCATCTTAAATGGTGACATAGTCCTCAATAAAGCCCCCATCTATATAACAGCTCCTGTGTGTGCCCATATCATCATCATATCAGACAGTAACAGCGCTTCGTTCATCCATCTGTCCTCTCTTTTAAATGAGCACCGCTGTTTCAAAACTGGACTAGAAATACTTCTTACCTAGCACTGCATAGGAGGGTTCATTTGTAGGTTAGATTACTAATCTGTCCTGTGCACCCAATCCTGTCCCCCATTCACACCAATACTGATCCCAAAGGCCACTCCCTGGCAATCAGCAAGGACCCCCCCCATCAGACTACCCCAGGCGAACCCCACCTCCGGTGACCCCCCGGGCACATATTTGTTTCATCTCAATTCAGGGGGAGATCGCATCATTATATCCTATTTCACTTCCCTAAACTCCAGCGTTGTTGCCCTTTAAGTGTCCTTATGGGAGGCATTACTATGCCTATATGATCTATCATTGCAAAATTTCAGGTTGTGGAGGTACCGTTGACAAAAGAACAAATCTTGCCCTCATCAAACTCATTACCACCTATTCACAAGTTTTTAATTCCAGAAGGGTTTCCATCATGCTGTATTGGGACCAAGGGGCTCTGGGGATCGGAGGAGACAGGAGGTTGCAGCATGGAGATCCTGGTCCAGTGGTCAGCATTTGGGGAGACTCCAGATTTGCTGTGGTGAGACTGAGAGTGCACTTGAAAATGAAGTTGCTGAAAGGTAGGACAGTTATTTTCCTATCTTGTTTATGGGTGCACTGGCTTGGGTTGGCACTTTATTTGTGGTCCCCCAACCCCCATGCTCCCTGGACCATCTGAGAAGTTCAAGTATGCCCCTAGATGAGGGGGCGGAGGGGGGCTTACATTTAAGAAAACCAACCCCTGTGGTACTCTGCTTGTTACTTCCCTTACCTCTAAAAACTCTCCATGAATTACAGTGCCACCCTTTGTGTTCTACCCCTGAGCCAACTGTCCACACAGTTTGTGACTTTTTCTTCCACCCTAGGTCTCTAATCTTCTTGACCAGCCTCTTGTGGGGGACTGAGTCAAAGGCCTTGCTGGAGTCTAAGTATACTACATCAACTGCCTGCCCATTGTCTCATGCTGTGGTCACCCAGGTAAAGAAGTCGACAAGATTAATTTGGCAAAACCTCCTCACCATGGGACCTTGCTCTAAAGAACTTTGTGTTCTCCCCCTGAGCCAGCTCTCCACACAGTTTGTAACTTTTTTTTCCACCCTAAGTCTCCAATCTCTTTGACCAGCCTCCTACGGGGGACTGAGTCAATGACCTTGCTGAAGTCTAAGTATACTACATCAACTGCCTACCCCTTGTCTGTTGCTGTGGTCACCCAGTTAAAGAAGTTGAAAAAATTCATTTGGCAAGACCTCCTTACCATAGGACCTTGCCCTAAAGAACTTAAAAAGTGTGGCAAACTGAAGAAAATAATATAAGGTAAGGAGCCGGTATAATAGTCCTGTAACTTGGTGTTTTTTATTTCACAAGGGTCAGTGGGCCCATGGTGAAAATAAGCCATCAAGATCAACTGTTCCTTTGTGCCCTTTTAGTTTCCAGAAGGGCTGCTTTCTGTTTAGTGCTTCAGTGGGGCTAGGGTCCCTCATGTGTTAAATGGGGGTCCTGACAGGTTCACATTTGTCTGCATGATCAGTCCTCAGGTTTCAAGGTAAAGAGATGGAGATGACCAGGCCCGTTATAATGCTCCATTGCCTGTTTTTTGGCTAGAAGTTATCCATAGATACTGGTCCAGCACCCCTCCCTTTGGGGTATGCACCTCTTTAATTCCTACTCCCCCTTGGCAACAGCTGATTGGGCTTTGAATTGGACAACAGCAGTGGCCACATGGCAGGGAGAATTGTAACAGAAGGACTAGGGAAGACACTGTAGTTTTGCAGCAGTATGCAGACAGTTGTCCCTAAGCCCATGGTCATTGGCATGGAACTGTACAAAAAACACTTTTCAAAGGGAGTAGCCGAAAATGGACTATCAGCCTGAACATGCAGATGGTCTGGGGTAACTGGAACCCCAAAGAAGCTTTGAAAAAAACCTAGTGGGAATGACCAGAATGGAAAAGTGAATAGAAGAATTGAATTATGAAAAAAGATTAAAAGAATTAAACCTTACGAGACTGGAGGACAGAAGACTTAGGAGTCTTAAAACTTTTCTTCATTTACGTGTAAGGGCTGGGTCATCCTCTTGTGTCTAGGGGTATATGATGGCATCTTGTCCAGAAGAGACCCCACCTTATGCCATGAACACCAGTTCTGCACCATTATCATTTAGCTTGCCATCTCAGGGCTAGGGTGTTAGGAACCAGGGGCACCTTACCCATACAAATATGCACACCACACTCCTGTGTGATTGTAGTACCTTACCCATACTCTGACTGCCGTTAGCGTGAGTCCACACACACACACTGCAGAATCCATACAGGAGCTGGGATCAAGCATAGGGTACTTCATTAGCTGCCTGGGTGGTATTCAGCTCTCTGGGCATTTCCCTGGCCACATTCATTCACAATTGCTCACACAATATCCCTTTTCTCTATCGGGCCATCTTAACCAAGATAGACCATCTTACGGTAGCTGGTTCATTCCACTGGGGTGTTAAACAGACGAGGCATACTGATGAGTCCTGGTAGGACGAAACACGTGTCTATGTCATCTGTTGGCACCCTTTGCAGACTGTGTGAGAGGCCTTTCGGCACCATGCATTTCTGCTTAAAGTTGAAGCAGCGTAATATTCTGTGGTGATTTGCATATGCAGCCCATGATGCTTTGCATTGTGGGGGCACGTGTGATTTTGTATTTCTTTGAAACTTGCTTCCCAGCCAAATGCCCTTTGGGGTAACCATTGCCTCAGTGCTTGCACACCGAGGTTCTTTGTCTTTTAAATTATTTTTTGTTTTAATTGGGTTCACCACAGCTTAACCCAGATAGACCATCTTAGGGTAGCTGGTTCATTCCACTGGGGATATTAAACAGATGAGGCATACTGATGAGTCCTGATAGGACGAAACGTGTCTATGTCATCTGTTGGCACCCTTTGCAAACTGTGTGTGAGGCCTTTCGGCACCATGCATTTCTGCTTAAAGTTGAACCAGCATAATATTCTGTGGTGATTTGTATATGCAGCCCATGATGCTTTGTGTTGTGGGGGCATGTGTGATTTTGTATATAAAGTTTAATACTCCAAGGCGGAGTTAGGTGACCTCAGAGAGAAGGCAGGCTTAAGACTGTTTTTAAACCTACTGAGCAAACCTTAGAAGATACATTTTTTCATTTTCTGACTGAGAAGGAAGAACATCACAGCACTGAAAGATTAAGTAAACATACATTAGATGAGACCAGTCTGAGTGTTATTATTTGTAGGAATCTGCACTTTTAAACCTGTTTGTTTTAAGGCTGTATGTGTTGGGATATTTTGTTCTGTAATTTTACTATTTTTCTATTTTATCTATTTTAAAGTAAATATATATATTTTAAAACAGAAACTGCCTGGTGTGTTTGAAATTTCTTTTTTTATGTAAGCGAAGCTTTGAAGGTTATAGTTGACACTGTGTATGAGCTTATTGTGATATCAAACTGGGAAATGGATAGAGTTCTCTAAGGTCTTGCATAGAGTTCTAAAGGTTCATTTTGCAATACCTGGTTAGGTGCCCATAGGCAAAGATATCTGGCCCCCCGAAGACAGAATTATCTGAGCCTGATAATTGGGTATGCTAACAATAGGTTATCAGTTTGAATCCCTCCAGAACTTGAGACTAAGGTGACTCGAACCCACAAAACAGACAAGAGGGTTACCTTGTACTGTTAACTGTCCACAGATCCTACACTCAGAGGTTGGCACTTTGGGAGTAGAGGGCTGACCTGCTGAGCGAATTTGTGACAGATTGGTTGGCAGAGGTGGCATAAAAAGTTTGGTGGTATAAGCTTCATTGTTCAGTGTGTCAGCTTGAGACCATTCAGCTCACTTGGAAAAAAGAAAGGCAGTTTTTTGTTTCAAAAGGAAACAGAACTATATCCCTTGGCTTACAGTCAAGTCCCTATCCATTTTTTTTTCTAAGTGCCAGTCAGAATAGCAGTAGTCAGGGATGAAGATGGCTTCCAACTATAGCAGGCACACTGTAGAGTACTTAAAACAGTTGTGCAAGGACAGAGGAGTCCTGTTCGAGGTGACAGCCAAAAAGCTGAACCTCATAGAGGCCCTGATGGTAGCAGATACCCAGAGCAGCAAGTCACAGACCATGACTGAAAGGGACCAAACCTCAAGTGTGGAAGGGCTAGCGGCCAGTGAAGGGTCCAGAGCCGATGAGGAGGACAGCAGGGCCACTGTCAGTGAAGGGCCACAGCAGCAGGGAAAGTTCATCAGTATCCTGAATCCAGAGGTACTCAGGCTGCAAATTGAGTTGCGCAGGATGGAATGGGAGGCAGAGTGAGAACAGAGGGAGGTGGACAGTGAGGCAAAGTGACAGCAGAGGGAAGGAGGCAGACCGTGAGGAGCATGAGTGCCAGTGAGCTGCAGAGGAGAAGAGGGAGCAAGAGAGCCGAGAGGCAGAGTGAGAATGCAGAAAGGCAGAGCGAGAACAGCAAGCTGCAGAGGAGAGGAGAGAGGAGCACCAGTGGCAAGACGAACTGGAGAAGCTACGACTCCGACCAGCAGCACCAGAGCAGGTCAGTGGCTTGGGTTTAACTGGGACTGCAGGACTGGGTTACAAATTGAACTCCAAATTAATAGCCGAGTTTAAGGGAGGGGAGGACATGGATGCCTTTTTAAATTCTTTTGAAAAAGTTTGTATTTAGGCTAAAATTCCTAGAGAGTCCTGGAGCTTCCAGCTATCTTCGCTACTTACCGGGAAAGCTCGGGATGCATTGGGTCAAATGGACAATGAGGACAGCAATGATTACAGCAAGCAAAAAGCTGCTCTGCTAAAAAAGTTTGAATTAACTGCTGAATCATACAGAGCTAAATTTTGTAAGCTAAGGAGAAGCCCTGATATGAGCTATGAGGAGCTAGCCATGAAACAATGTCAGTTTTTAAAACATTGGTGGGAAGGAATTGAGGCAAACTCTGTTGATAAAATTGAAAATGTGATTTTATTAGAACAGTTTTATTGGGCATGCCCAGCAGAGCTAAAAGCCTGGCTAGAGGACTGAGATCCAAAAACAGTACAAGAGGCTGCTGAACTCTTGGACCGCTATGCCAAGAGCAGACTTGCTCTGAGAGTGAATGGGGCAGGCGTGGCAGCGCAGAAAGGGAAAAGCACGCCTTCAGGGCAGCTAAAACCCTCACTGCCTCCACCAAAACCAGTTAGTCCCAGGTTTCAGAGAAAAGATTTCTCTGAGAGAAGAACTGAATGTTGGTTGTGTAAGGAACCTGGGCATATTGCCAGACAGTGTCCCAAAAAGGCAAGCCATAATACACAACCGGGTGCTAGAAAAGAAGCAGGTTGTTTGTGTGTCCCTGGAAGCATGCCAGTGAACATGAGGGAACACATGCACCCAGTCATAGTAAATGGTGTACAGACGCAGGGGATAAGGGACTCAGGGGCATCCCTGACATTGGTAAAGGGGGATCTGGTACAGCCCTGGTCAGCTTATACCCAATAAATATGTCACTGTACAGGACTTTGCGGGCTGGGAGAAACATTTCCCCTGGCTAGTGTTCTCCTGGACTGGGGTGAAACAGGGGGAACTGTGCAACAGGTGGCTGTAGCCAAAACATTAGCAGTAGATGCGATCCTGGGTAACAATCTCCAGTAGGGATGGTATGTGCAGTTACCCGTAGCCAAGCAGCAAGGAAAATTGTAGTTCCCTGAACCCCACAGAAACCAGTGTGGAAACCACTGAGAGGCTGGTGCCCCAGCCTGTGTCTCTGTGTCTCCAGATGGAGAGACTGATAAAAAGGGGGTAGAAATTTCCCCAGTAACAAGTAACCACACAGCTACAGAGGGTTATTCTGAAGAGGGAGGGGTGACCCCTTGTCAGAGGATTGGGATTGACAGTGATCCTGAGGGCCCTGAAGAGTAGTGCTAGGGACCCTAGTTTAGCGATTGAAGGGGACCTGTCCCATGCCTTGGGACTGTGTGAGGGGTTTGCAGCTGTTCAGAGGAGTGACCCTAGTTTAGAGAAGCTGAGGTCTTGGGCAGACTCGGAGGGCATTCATGGAAGACATAAGGTTTATTGGGAAAATGGACTTATGTATACAAAGGCAGTACAGACAGAGGGAGGGATGCTAGGCAGGCAGCTTGTCGTTCCCAGGGGTATCGTGAGCAGTTGCTCAGAATTGCACATGATATTCCCTTGTCTGGTCATCTGGGAATCACATGCACTATGCAGCAGTTGGTCCAGAATTTCTACCGGCCTAACTTCACCGAGCAGGTGAAGGAGTATTGCAGGATCTTGTCACGGTGCAGAAATAGGGAAGGTGGGCAAGAAAACCCAAGCAGCCCTGATCCCTTACCCCATAGTGGAGAGCCATTCCAGAGGTGGAATGGATATTGTGGGCCTTTAAACCCCAGCTCCTATGGAAGAGATTCATCCTGACTGTGGTGGGATTATGCCACCGCACTCCAGAGGCAGTCGCCCTATCCTCTCTGAGGACAGACAAAGTGGCAGATGCCTTACTTGGGATTTTCTCCCGTGTTGGGTTTCCGCAGGAGGTAATCACCCATCGAGGGGGTTCCTTCATGTTGGACCTGATGACATGTTTATGGGAGAAGTATGGGGTGGTGCAGAGATGCATGACACCGTATCACCCACAAGCCAATGGACTTGTGGAACGATTCAATGGTACCCTAAAGTCAATGCTCCAGGCATTTGCTGAACAGCATGGGAGGGACTGGGAGAAATACTTCCCACCTGTTGTTTGCATACAGGAGGTGCCCAAGAGTCGACAGGATTTTCCCCTTCAAACTCTTATATGGACACCGGGTATATGGGCCCTAGACTTGATCCAGGAGGACTGGGAAGAAGCATGCCACCCAAGGAACTCCCATTGTGGATTATGTCCTTAGGTTTAGGGAAAGGCTGAAGGAGCTTATGGCGACAGCCCAGAGCAACCTGGCAGCTGCCCAACAGAAACAAAAGGTGTGGTATGACCACAGAGCCAGAGCTCGCTCTTACATGGTGGGTCAGAAAGCCATGGTCCTTATTACAGTCCGGAAAGATAAGCTGCAAGCTAAGTGGGCAGGACCGTACAAAGTGGTTAGGAAGGTAAATGACATGAACTACATTGTGGAGTTACCTGACCGTAGACAGACAGAAAGGATGTACCATGTCAGCATGATGAAGCCATATGCAAATAGGGCTGACATGGTGTTGCAGTGTGTAGTCATGGGAGGGACGGACAAAGGAGACCCCCTTCTGGATTTGCTGGAAGACAGTAAGTGGGTGTCCTCTGTGGAGGCAGTAAAATTGTCTCCCCAGCTGACCCCGGGCCAGATCCAGAAAGTAAGGGAGGTTTTAGCAGACTTTGGCCCCTTGTTTAGCACCAAGCCTGGACTAACCTCCTTAGTGACACACGATGTGGAGACAGGGACACAGACGCCCATACAGTGGACAGCATATCAGATGTCAGAGGCTGTCCAAAAGGACATTAGGAGGGAAATGTAGGAGATGCTGGATTTGGGGTAATCCAGAGATCCCACAGTCCCTGTGCCTCACCCGTAGTCCTTGTACCAAGCCAGATGGCTTGACTCATTTCTGTGTAGACTATCATGGACTGAATGCAGTCACGAAGTCAGATGCCCACCCGATGCCCCAGATGGATGAACTCCTGGACAAATTGGGAGAGGCGACCTACCTTATGGCCATTGAACTGATGAAGGGGGGCATTGGCTATTGGCAGGTAGAGTTGATGGACAGAGCTAGGGAGAGGTCAGCGTTCATCACTCCGATAGGCTTGAGTTCAAAGTAATGCCTTTCAGAATGAAGAATGCCCCGGCCACTTTCCAAAGGTTGGTGAACCAGGTGTTAAATGGTGCGGAGGAGTACACCGTGGCATACCTGGATGACATTGCCATCTTTAGTACCAGCTGGGAGGAACGCCTCTCCCACCTTAGGGAAGTGCTGGACAGGATACACAGGGCCGGGCTCACTGTCAAAGCCGAGAAGTGCCAGGTGGCCATGGGAGAGGTGGCATATCTCAGGCATGTGATAGGCCAGGGGCAGCTCCATCCTAACCAAACAGAGATAGAGGCAATCCAGGCATGGCCCAGACCAGAAACTCAGAAGCAGATCAGGAGTTTTCTTGGGACAGCAGGGTACTATAGAACATTTTTACCCAATTACAGTGCCCTGGCTGCTCCCCTATCTGACCTGACAAAGAAAAGGATGCCCAAGAAAATTACCTGGGGCCCAGCCTATGAGGAAGCCTTTACCAGACTGAAGGAGGCACTGTGCAGTGCTCCTGTTTTGACAAGTCCTGACTATAGTAAAACCTTTATAGTTCAGACTGATGCCTCAGATACAGGTATTGGGTCAGTACTGAGCCAGACATGCTGCGAAGGGAGGGACCACCCAATAACCTACCTGAGTAAAAAGTTACTTCTCAGGGAGTAGTCATACTCCATGGTGGAGAAGGAGTGTCTTGCCATAGTGTGGGCCCTAAAGAAATTGAAGCCATACTTGTACGGGCAGCGTTTTGTGGTGCAGACTGACCACAACCCCCTAGTTTGGCAGATGGGGAAAAACAATGGTCAATTACTAAGACGGAGTCTTGCTTTGCAAGGATATGATATGACTATTCTACATAGGGCTGGAAAACAAAATCAGAACTCAGGTGGATTGTCCAGGGTGTATGAGGAGTGAACGGATTTGTGAAGCTCATCCCATGCAGGGAGATAGAGCCCCCAAATTCAGTCTAGGTGGGGAGGAATTGTCGCACGTGGACAGCTGGTTCTGATCCCTGCATCATTTTTTGTAAATATAAAAAAATGTGTGATGGACTGTGTCAAGAGAAAACCACTGTCTTGCTGAAGTCGACACAAAAACCCCCAGGGATAAGTTCAAAGGACAGGAGGTATTTTAAACTGTAGATTTCTAAACTGCAATTACCTTGTCAATTTGCTTTGATTCCAGGAAATAAAATTAGCCATTCATGATGTCCTCAGGGAAATCCTTTGATTTTGCACTAGGTGTCATAATGGAAACAGCATGCATGTGTTTTGGGTGTCTCCCAGGAAGCCAGCTCACTACATCAAAGAGACCATTGATGTACAGGTCCCAGACTGCATTGTGGTCCAATATACATGTGTGGGGGATGTGTCATCAGAGGGAAGCCAGCATTACATCAAAGAGCCTTTGATGTCTGTAGATCACAGACCAGTTTGAAAGGTCGCAGGAAAAGAGGAAATTCATTGATGTCACCTATTATTTTTTCAAATATCTTGTTTGGACATCCTGTGTTATGGAATATAAAGTTTAATACTCCAAGGCGGAGTTAGGTGACCTCAGAGAGAAGGCCGGCTCAAGACTGTTTTTAAACCTACTGAGCAAATCTTAGAAGACACACGTTTTCATTTTCTAACTGAGAAGGAAGAACATCACAGCACTGAAAGATTAAGTAAGCATACATTAGATGAGACCAGTCTGAGTGTTATTATTTGTAGGAATCTGCACTTTTAAACCTGTTTGTTTTAAGACTGTATGTGTTGGGATATTTTGTTCTGTAATTTTACTATTTTCCTATTTTATCTATTTTAAAGTAAAAATATATATTTTAAAACGGAAACTGCCTGGTGTGCCTTGAAATTTCTTTCATCAGTGAAGCTTTGAAGGTTATAGTTGACACTGTGTATGAGCTTATTGTGATATCAAACTGGGAAATGGATAGAGTTCTCTAAGGTCTTGCATAGAGTTCTAAGGGTTCATTTTGCAATACCTGGTTAGGTGCCAGTAGGCAAAGATATCTGGCCCCTCGAAGACAGAATTATCTGAGCCTGATAATTGGGCACGCTAACAATAGGTTATCAGTTTGAATCCCTCCAGAACTTGAGACTAAGGTGACTCAAACCCACAAAACAGACAAGAGGGTTACCTTGTACTGTTAACTGTCCACAGATCCTACGCTCAGAGGTTGGCATTTTGGGAGTAGAGGGCTGACCTGCTGAGCAAATTTGTGACACATATGATCTCAGCAGAGGTACTAATTTACTTGATATGTTACATATAAAGACAAGAACAGATGCACACAGAAGTAGTGGCCATATTATAAAATTCAAACTATGTGCTTTAAGACTAACAGAAGGAAGTACTTTTTTACCTGAAGAATAATAGGGCCATAGAATAGCCTGCCCGCATCCATTATAAATAGTAACAGTAAGGCTAGCACAGACCCCATTGGATCCTTGGTGAAGGCCTACCATTCACTCAGGGAGGGGTCCCCAGACCTGTCCTAGAAGGTTAGGGCACTGTGGGAGAGGGATCTGCATTGTCAAATTCCAGAAGATGTCTGGGTCACTCTCTGATAATAGTGTGTCAGGAACTCCTACTGAAGGTGTTGACCTTTGAACACATGAACTGAGGGGATGGGCGGACACATTCGAATGACAATGGGGTCCGTATATCGCAACACTTTCCCCCATGGAGGCCTCAGTGATTCACCTGACAGAGCAGTGTAGATGCAAGCATTAGGCACAGGAGGGAAGGCATGTAAACTGAGAGATGACAGACTTAGGAACTCCAATAATGAAATGGTGAGCATGGAATTCATTATTTTACGCACACTGGACCCTATGTACAAAGGTACGCAAAGTCCGTGGAAAAGTGATGGAAAGGCAGTACACAGCTATGTGGCATGCAAGATAGCTGGTACATGGTATGCACTAACAGGTGTGCAGTGCATGCTGACCATGAAGGTGTAACAACAAAGTACATGTATCGCCACACGCAGACCACACCGGGTGGGTCAAGGATATGTGGACACTCCCTTTGACTCCATCATATAAGGGTATGCAGTCCACCCCACACAGAAATGTGGAAGTGAATACCATCTGGAAACCAATGCGGAGGCAGTGGCAGAGAGCGACAGAGATGTGCAGGACCCAACACCACAACCTGCGATGCCTGACGGGGCATGCCAAAGAGGCAGGCAGTGAAGTGGATGAGTCCGCACCTGTAGCAGTACACATCCCAGGGCCCCAAACATCTCCAGTGGCCAGGTGACGGCAATGGTGGTTGACATCATGACCCATTATGCCACTCTATATGGGGCACAATCCCTTACAGTGGCCCCTGAGGTCAAGGCAGGCTTGTGGCATACAGGCAAATGTGAATGAACACTGCTGGGCCAGAGGCACAGACACTGGCCACCATTAAGCATAAGTGGTGTGACCTGTGCTCTGCCATGAAGAAGAAGGTTGCCGTGGTTGCATGGGCACATCAGGGCATGGGTAGTGGGCAACCCAGCAGCACACTAACCCTGACCCCAGTTGAGTGCATGGTGGCCAACACACTCTCAGAGGTGAGGCGGAGGGCATGGACAAGGCCCCCTGTTCTCTGCGGATGTAATTCTGCAGCAGGGACTTCTGTGGCACTGTTAGGTCAAGTTCTGTGGCAAGGTTTAAAGTTCTGCAACACATTTATATATAAATAATGCTGAGCCATAATTTCAGTTTTGGGGGACTCCAGCAAAGATGACCTGTGAGGAGGACCCCTGACTTCCACCATATAAATGAAGTTACATAATTTCCCTTAAACCTCCAGTTTTATGTTTTTCAGCAGCTGTTCTGGCTCTCCATAGTCATCTAAATATATTTAGAGACTGGTGCTATGTCATGCAGCATTAACGACTACTGGCAAGCACTCCTCAACGTACTGGCAACAAAGCAAATAGTTGAACAGTTGTTGCTCAAGAGGGAGCTTTTTTTTTTTTAATAAAGTCTTTTTATTGAATTTTCAATCATAACTGAATATTATTACAGACATAAAAAACATTTATCATGGTCAGGAGAAAAACTCCTTTGAAAATACAACACTAATAATAAATACATCATGGCCCAGATATTCAAAAGAGTTGAGCCATGCGCAATAGGGTTGCGCCTACGCAAGTCCGAAATTGCGCCATTCTGCAATATTCAGCAGGAGGCAGTTGTGCCCCCAAAATCATGCTGAGCAACAGCGCAATGATAATGAAGGCATGCGCAACGAAGGGAGGAACCGTACATAAATGGCGCAGTGCGATATTCAACGACATGGCGCTGACAAGGAATAGGGGAGCATAAAGTTGCGCCTACGGAAATGAGCCAAAATAAAAGGAGCAAGGAGAGGCACAAGAACGCTACAGGAAGCCACATGAGGCAGAACCCTAGGCAGACAGACAGGGCAGGAGGGACAAATAGGGCAGGCCAGGGAAGGGGCACTCTGAACAGCCAGGCACAGGGAAGGTGTGGGGAGCCACACAGCACAGAGGCCAGCACAGGCAGGTGTTCCCGTGCAGGAAATGTAGGGAGGACAGCGGGGGAATACAGCAACAGCTGCGGTGCAGAGACACAAGCCGAGACATGGCCAGTGCCACCTTCCAGATGGAGGCCGTTATGGGGGGTGAGAAGGCTGGCGGCAGTGGGGCGTGGCCGTGGAAGGGCCCATCAGTGGTATACCTCCAACAGGCAGTACCGAGCGCGCACCAGCTTTGAGCTGTACTCTGATACTGAGATTGTGAGCCGGTACCGCCTGAATAAGGCAATTCTGAGGCGACTCTGTGAGCTGTGCAGTGATGTGATGCAGGCACCCACACGACTGAGCCATGCCCTGTCAGTGGAGACTAAGGTAACAGCCTGCATGTGCTTGCTCACCACGGGTACCTTCCAGAGACCAACTGGGGACACCACAGGCATAACCCAGTCAGCCACGTCACGTCACCTCACCCAATTCCTCAGCGCACTGCTGCCACATGCTGCAGAGTACATCTATTTCCCCAGCACAACGGCGGAGTGCACAGCAAACATACAGGAGTTCCACAGGGTAGCACGTGTGCCTGGCATGCTAGGGGCAATAGACTGCACCCATGTGGCCATATGCACACTACCTGGCCCCAAGGGGGCCGCATACATCAATCGCAAGGGCTATGCCAGCATCAACTGTCAGGTGGTGTGCGATGCCAGGGGGCGCATAATCAATGTCTGTGCCAGGCACCCTGGGGGAGCACATGATTCTTTCGTCTGGCACCAGTCAGCACTGTGCCACAGATTCGAGAGTGGGGACATCCCCACTTGACACCTAGTGGGTGAGTATGCAAACCACATGGACAATCATAGGGCCTGGGGGGGCATGGCCAGAGGTGACATGGGTAGTGGCCTACATGGCCTGGGGCAGGGCGATGCTGATCACCAAACAAACCTCCGCCCTCTACACACAGGTGACAGTGGATACCCACTCCGTCCCTGGCTGCTCACACCCTACCGATGGCCCGCGACCCCATCGCAGCAACGCTACAATGAGGCACACGCCACTACATGTAATGTCATTGAGCGGGTGTTCAGGATGCTGAAGGCATGTTTCTGTTGCCTGGACACCTCTGGCAGTGCCCCACAGTACAGCCCCTCAAAGGCCTGTGGGCTATTCCTGGCCTGTTGCATCCTGCACAACATGGCCAACGAATGTGGGATAGCCGTACAGGTCGAAGAGGGGGACAGTGATGGGGACGACGAGGACGCTGGTGACGATGGTGATGGGCAGCCCCCGCTTGGCCGACGGGACCCCCGACTGATCCAGCTGGCACAGCTGCACCGGGACACCATCACGGAGGAGCACTTCAGCCAACCCAGGTAAGTCATAGGGCCATGTGCAACCATTAGTGGCTAAGGCACAACCCACAAACACGCATGGACACACACCAGGGGTGCATGCCATCAAGGGAAGTGGCAGGGCACAGAAGCACACACACAACCAGGGATGGGTGAGGATTAACATGCCACGTGGATGGACACACACACACACGCGCACACACACAATGCACCAAACATGCACAGAGGGCAGGAGGCACACCGACTCAGAACGCCAACCCTAGCAACACACAAGTCCACAGGCTACCACGCCTACTGCCTGTCCATGTGCGTGTGTCAGATGCTGAGCACCATTGCACATTGGTGTACAGTGCAATGCAGGCATCATCATGCACATGCAACTGCGGACAGCAGCCGGGAGGGTGTGCAGGTGGACTGCGTGTCCGCGTGCAGGGCCGGGTACCCACCCGTGCACAGCCCACTGAAACACACAATGCACACAGGGCAGCACCAGACAGTAGCCACGCTGGGAAACAGGTCAGTCACGTGACACAGTGCCCCAGCCACCACGGATGTGTGGGCGGCCCCGCCAAGACCCGCCAGCACTGACAGGCTGACCACTGGCCTCATGGGGTGGCACCAATGGTCCCCCAGGGGTTCCACTGCGTGAACGCGACCGTGCTTACACAGGGGTCTGCAGCACACTGAACATGCCTGCACCAGGAGTGCTCGGGATGCCCACAGCTGAACCCAGTGTCGACACGGTGGGAGTCACACGATGACGTGAACGGGGGGCCGATAGTGCACTGCGTGGTGTCCGCAATGCATGGGCACCTGACTGTGTGCCCATTGTGGCCATGACAGCAGTGAATGCCTGTGCATGCCTGTCAATGGCAGCGGTCACATCCTCCCACAAATGGTCCATCCCTGCCAGGATCAGAGCGGTGTCTCTGCTGCAATGCTCCTCTGCCCACTCCAGAGCCACACACAGTGCATCCACGGATGTCGCAAGCCGCATCTGCTGCTGGACTGATGCTTGCAGTAGGCTGGTGTGCTCATCCAAGAGGTCATCTGCCTCCTTGGCATCCTGTCCCTCAGAGTGTGCACAGCCCCGATGATCAGCACCCCTTGAGGGTGGGTGCTGTGCACCAGGACCAGGTCTGGGCATGGCCACAGGAGGTGCACAGACACCGCCGCTGAACCCTGTACCCTCAAGCCCATTGGCTGACTGCTGATGCTGCCCCTCCTGCTGCTGCTCCCCAGGGCTCAGTGGTGCCACCACAGTGGCCGCAACAGTCCCACTGTCCTGAACAGACACCAGTGCTGCCCCACTGGTGCTGACAAGCACAGGCTGGGACTGTGCTGACATGCAGGCCTCCACGGCAGCACCACCCACAGCCATGGGCGCAAATTGCCCTGCTGTGTGGCCATCCCGTGGCACACACGTGTCACTGCCCATGATGGTAGCGTCATCATCACCGGTGATGGACGCTGCACCGGCCACAGTCACAGCGTGCTGGCATCTGTGGATGCCAGCACGCTGGGACACAGGCAGGGCTTCCTCCACACCTGTTACAGCGACATCAGTGTGGACAGCCAGGCGGCCCCACTGTCACAATGCTCCATGTATACCTGTGGAGGTGGATGGGCCCTCCTCCAACTCCAGCTGACTGTCCTCAGTGGACAGGCCCAACACCGCTGACCCATGCAGACACTTGGGATCTGAAAGGGAAAGCAAAGTCGCGTTACTGCATGTGACCTACCCTGCTCCCCCATAGACAGACCATGACTTACCATGCAGTGATGGGCCACCACCCGTCTGGAAGCCACCACCCGGAACACCCTCAATGGCACTGCGCTGCATGCTTCCAGCAAGCCTCTCCTCCTGTGGGGTCAGCTGTACCACCTCCGGCTGTCCCCCATCTGTTGCAGCACATGCTGCCCTGATGGCAGCCACCTTCTCTTTTATCCTTCTCCTGTCCGTGCCCATCTTTTTCTTACACTCCTGCACAGAGTGCTGGTGGCTGCCATGCAGGTTCACAGCACATGCCACCTCCTCCCATGCAGCAGCATGGGCTTGAGGTGTTCCCCGCCGTCCACTAAGAAGTGGCTCCTGATCCAGGTAGGCCTCAAACAGGGCCTCGGTTTCGGCCTTTGTAAAGTTAGGCCTCCTCCTCCTCCCACCACTGTGTTCCTCCTCTCCAACAACTTGCTCGGTCATTATGTAGCCTGTAAGAATGGCAGTTGTTACCTGTGACTGTGCAGTCCATGCATGTCCCTAAATCCACAGTCCACACTCCCAAACAGCATGCAACTCACCAATAGACTGCAGTAACCGACTATGGCCACTGCAGCACAATGTCGCACTTTAATAGCGCAACCCATGCAAATGAGGCGAGGAGCAACTTTAAGCAGATGCAAATTGCAGTGCTGCGCCATTGAATGGCTGATTAGATGATTTGCATATGACGGCTGAATATCGCGCTGTTGTGCTTTGCGCAATTGTGTTGAACGTGCTGAGCCAATGGCGCAGTTCTGTGACATGCGTAGTACACACCTCACTGCGCAAGCCCGGGTTGCTGATGCAGGCGTCTGCCACGCTGATGACGCGCTTGCGCGCGTAGGAATGCAGCGATGAGCCGCCATTGTGCCAGTGACGCCATAGCGATGGTCACTACATGGCGCTGTGGCACTGGGCCATCATAGGCGCAATGGCCAACTGCGCGGTAGGCCGCTATGGTGCTGGCACACAGGCAGCCAATCACGCTACATGCATTGTGTTCCAATGGCGCTGTGCATGTCCATGTGCCAGAGACCCTTGACCCTGTGCCCAACCTTTGCCCCCTAGGAGCCATGCGTCAGGCCTGGGTGCACCTCTATTGCGCTGTTCAGTGACAGCGCGATTGGGAATGGCAGCGCTGTACTGCGCAGCATCTGCATGTGGGAAGTTGCACTGCAGAGCACCATATTGCCAACTAGGAAACAGAGAATGGCACGCAGAAGGGCAGCCCAGTGGTCTGCTATTGAATTGGCCAACCTAGTGGCCATTGTGGAGCCACACCATGGGCCTCTGTTCGGGAAGGTGCCCCTGGACAGGGCCAGGACCCAGGTGTGGCAGGAGGTGACCACTGCCCTTGAGAAGGCCACTGGATGGGGGAGGAGTGCACAGCAGTGCAGGCACCGATACGGAGACCTGTGGAGGAGGGAGCCGGAGCTACTGGCACGCCTGTGGGCACATGCCAGGAGGGGTACGGTGCCACGGCCAGGTAGGGGTTCCGTCAACACACTTTTATCATCCATATGGGTAACAGTGTTGTATGTGTCCAGCACATAGGGGAGGGACCGTCCGGGGTTGGCTGTGGTGGTGTTCACAGGGTGTGGGGTGGTGGGTCTGGCTGGGTGAGAGGGCACACACCTGGGGGCAGGGGGACTTTGCTACGGGATTGTACTGATGTTCTTCTCTTCATGTTTGCCCCACAGGCCCAGAGGAATGCCACCATGCATGGGAAGAGCGGCGGCGGGAGGAGCATGGTGCAGCCAGGCGGGGCGAGGGCCCTCACCACCCACCTGACCGGCCCGATGAAGGTGAGTGCCATACATCCATAATTACTATTGCATGCTGTGTGACAGGGTGGGCAGCGGGGCATGGCCACCATCCATCGACACCACTGCCATGCACGCGACTTGTTACAGTCAACACTGTCCAGTGGCAATGCATGTCTGGGAGTGCGTCAATGGTGGTCCATGCGTGCACCAGGTACATGGTTGTGCCACTGCCTTTGCACCACATAGCCATGTCACTAAACGGCCACGGTGGTGCTGTGCATGACTTTACCGGTGGGTGTGTGCAGCGTTCCGCATGGCTGTATGCACCTGGGTGTGCAGGTCATGTGGACATGATCACTGCGGGTGGTCACACATCATCACAGAGGTATGTCCCATGACCGTATGCCATGCACAGTGGGCGGGCTGTATGGGGTTGTGCATTCACACCTATTGACTGTGCTCCCTTGTCCTAGGTACCCGCCAGCTTCATGAAATCCGTGAGGCACTGCGGGAGATATTGTTGGTGGCAAGGGCATCGCTGGACATCCTGCGATGCATAGACGAGACCGGGGTCCTGAGGAGGCACAGGGCCCAGAGGAGCCAGAGCGGGGTGAGGCACTCCCGCTAGGGATAGATTGGTCCCAGTATTCCCCTACCCCCCTGGACCCACCCTCATACCCCTCCTTCCCCGTCCCATTTGTCCACCCCTGCCCTCTACCCACCCCCACCTTGTTTGTGGCCTCCCCAACCTTGTATATAGTTCATATGTTATATTGCAAATAGTTCTTGTAATATTGTATATAGTTGATTGTTATATATTTTTTCAATACATTTAATTTTGATATGAATACTGTGGTGGTCTCTGATTTGCAGCGGGCTCTAGGTGCCCAGATGCAGTGGTATGCATGGTGTCAGGGGTGGTGCGGTCATGGGTGTGTGTGTGTGTGTGTGTCCATGTGGAGGTGACTATGGTGTGGGGGTAGCTATCAGTCAGTGTCTGTGGTGCGTGTGTTGTGCCCTGTGCACTGGATGACTGTGTGCAGTGGTCCATGGTGCGTGCTCTGTGTCCATGGCGCACCCATTGGCCCGTCCATGGCCTGTGTAGCTGACACACATGCATGTCTGTGACCTGCACAGTCCACTGGCATGTCAGTGGTGGCAGTCTCTGCAGGGCGACCACTGTATCCGTCACATTGCTGGGTTGCCTCGTGTCACTGGTGTGGTGCATGCCTGCCTCGGGTGGCACTGTGGGCACCACAGTTGTTGTCCCACCTCCATGCTGTGCCTTGTGTGTGTTGCAGGGGATGTGCCCCACTGTCTGTGGCTTGTGCTCCAGGTGACTGATGGTGGTGTACGGGTCCACAGAGCCTGCGCGGGGTGGCTGGCACTCCAGTGCCATGGAGGACTGCGGGCTGTGTGTACACAGTTTACATGGGCCCACAATGGGGGATTGGTTGCCCCACCACTGCGTCCCTGTGTTGTTGTGCCCTTGGGTATGGGTGGGTGTCTGTCCATACACTGTGTGGCATCCGGTGTGGTGCATGCTTCCATGCACCACTGTGGGTGGCTGTGCTGGCTGTTGTGGCCAGTGGTGGGTCGGGGTGTGTCACTGGACTACTGTGCAGGGTGCTGTATCACTGGTGGTGGTGTCAAGGGCATGCTCTGTCCCGTGTGGGGTGCCTCATGTGCCGATGCATGGTTGGTCTCTCAGCAGTACCGGGGACTGTGCATTGTGGCACTGTGTCTGCCGCTGTTGCATTGCTGTGTGCTGCCACCCGCTGATGGGTGCTCGTGGTGGGGCTGGCTTGCATGGTTCTGTGGTGCAGGGTTGCAGTGTCACAGTGGGGGTGGTGGCATGCATGGGGTTTCCTGCAGTGGTGGTCACTGCTCATGGGGGGTGCCTGGGGGTCACGGTGCAGGGTGTGCTCTGCATTGGGGGGGATGGTGTGGCACAGGGTGGTCAGCCCTTCTTGTGTGCCAGTCACAGCTTGCCGGTAGGTGTGATGGGGCACAATGTCCCAGCTGTGGGTTGTTTGCTTGTCTCCATGGGCCAGTGGTTATTC
This sequence comes from Neoceratodus forsteri, assembly GCA_016271365.2. Taxonomy (NCBI): domain Eukaryota; kingdom Metazoa; phylum Chordata; order Ceratodontiformes; family Ceratodontidae; genus Neoceratodus; species Neoceratodus forsteri. The sequence goes on along the minus strand of CM028132.1, from coordinate 367,033,176 downwards.
CAGCCCTCCCCCAGTTGTGCAGTGCATGGGGTGTGGGGGGACGATGTCTGTTCTGCTGTGTGTTCCTGTGCCCATCTGTGGCATGGGTGGTGGGACCCTACCTCCCTGGTTGTGCTGTTACATTGCTGTGCTGCTGGGGGGCATCCCTGGTTGTGCTATGGTGCCTCTGGACTGCTCAGCTGCACATCCCTTGTTGCGCTATGGCACATCAGATCTGCTCAGCTTCCCCTACCTAGTTGCGCTATGGTGCAGGTGGTGCGATATTCAGTCATCGGCTGTAGGCCCAGTTTGGCCTGCTCCGTTTTTGAATATCGCGTCTCTTGCGCATGGGCGCAATAGACTTGCGCTTGCTCCTGCTATTGCGCACTTTTTGGGCGCAGTTTGAATATCTGGGCCCATGTGTATATTAAAGGTTTATAGTAATAACATACATAATGTAATTCTTTACATAACATAGTTTAGGGTACGCCCGATCCACCAGATCCAACATATTTCATTTTTTTTTATACTTATAATTTTTTGTTTTCTGAATAAAAACAACAAGGTACATATATCTCATGTAAGACATCAAGGGCCAGATATTCAAAACTTTGCGCTGTGCGCAAACTATTTACGCCAGGTTTGAACCAGGTTTACGCGGGTCCCCTATATTCAAAAGGCCAAATAGCACTGGTAAACTGCATTAGCACTGGGCAAAGGTATAATGTATGCAATGAGCAAAGAGAGGGGGCGTGTACATGAATACAGGCACTATGCTATATTCAGTGTATTAGCGCCGTGCAAAGTGTGTTTGCGTGACTTTGCACCACACTTTGTGGGGTGCAAATTACCGTCCAGGAAAAGGTAGTCTTAACTCTGGGCAAACCAAGGATGAGGGCGTGGACACAGCAGAAACAGGGAACAAGGCAGTATGCAGCCAGTGAGGAGGCAGTGTGGGCAGTCGGCCACCCTGGGCCACTCTATATGCACAGGCAGCCAAACTATAGAATACAATGCAGTAAGTAAGCATTAAGCCACGAGGAAGGTGGCATCTAATGGGGAATTAATGCATGGTTGGGACAGTTGTGGGTGTCTACAACGGCCCAACCATGCATTAATTCCCCATTAGATGCCACCTTCGGAGTGGCTTAATGCGCTTGTAACATGGCTTCTGTGACAAAGTGTGTAGTCTGACTCTTATTTTCATACTGTGACTATCAGAACACAGACACATTTTCCACTGTTTATATTTCTATGGTGCACTTTATGAAGATTCAACAGACAGCGATTTATAACCTCATGTTGTGAAAATAACAGCAAACATAACTATGAGGACAGTATGTGTCAACATTTCTCTCAGGAAATTTCTCAGATTTGAGTGACTATTATTTTAATACCGGCACTAGGAGGTCTATTACATGTTGATTTCTGCGTCTCGCTATCTGCCCATGAATCTGTTTTACATAATGTCTGACCTGCTGTGTGTCTCTTCCCGTGCCTCCGATGTCACTACATTCCCTCTTTTCTACCTGCCAGTCTGTGCCTCGTTCGCTACTTTCGTGATTCGGTTGCACATCTTTGGACTGTCTTGCATTCGTTTCGCACACTTACAATTACTCTTCAGCCTCTCCTGCACTTTAAATGACTCAGGATTTACGGTACAGCACATTTCACCTTCCGATCCCTGTGATAGTGCGTTGCTGTCTGGATATGCCTCCCCGGTTACTCCAGTCTCCTCATCTGCATCACTGCTGTCTCAACATCTACATTTCCACATATTACCAGTGAGTGCTGTGGACTGTCACTCATGGGCATTTGGGTGGGTGGCTGGGACACAGAACTAACGCTGTACATCTCACTGCTTTTCCAGGTCTGTGGATGATAATGGAATTTCAGTTTGAGGATGGCATTATTGTAAAATTAATGCTGTCTCCAACCTATACCATGTGGTCATTTGTAACCAATCACTTCGCTTGCTTTACTCTGACTTATCTTTGCCATGTTACAATATTGCTTAAAAGCCAACCATCCTGTCATTGATAGAACTGAGATGAAATAGAACCTGCAGCAGAAATGGTTTGCAATGTGATGCTATGTTGCACATTGTGAATTATGTGCTGTTGTTATTGGTATGTATTTAGTGTACTCTGTATCATCTCAGCCACACAGGTAGTGGCTCTGGGTGGTTACTGACAATGTGCCATGGCCCAGTGAGCTTACCTGAACAACAAGGTGATAAAATATAGAATAATGTATGGGGAAGTGTGGTTAACGAGGATTTTATGCACACCCGAGGTGTGTGATGCCCATAAACCCCAAGGGCGAAGTCCGTGAGGTGTATCTCTGGGCATCACACACCAAGGGTGTGCATAAATCCAAGTTCCCAGACTTCCCCATGTTTTACTTTTTATATTTATTGGTGGTGTGCAAAAGTGAGTTTGCGCAACTTTGCATGGCTTTGTGCAACTTTGCGCAACATAGAACTGTGGTTTATGGAACTCCGTAATTCACAAGTGTGAATTATGGAGTTTGCGAGGGTCTGCCAGTGGTGGTTTATTGATCCCAACCAGTAAATAGTAAACATAGAAAGAAACCAGACATGGAAGAAACATGCTGCACACAGACGGCATGTCCTATGTTGCCATCATCCAGCACCGGTCCCCACCATGCCAGGCATTATTGGGTGCCCCAGTGCCCAGTGGACATCATGGCGGTGTGTTCATAAAGCACACATCTCCAGTCCACATATTGGGGTACACCAACACAATCCAGCACACACACATGCAGCACTGGGGGCATGGAGGGTGTTAAGGAGAGGGTGTACAGGTGGCCAGGCTGCACCACATGCTGGGTGCTGCCACAAGGTTGGGACCATCCATGCAGTGCAACTGGTCCAGTGTAGGGAATACTCTGACACCAGTGTGCCTGTCTGATTGTATGTGCCCCCCCCAGGCCACATACCACACACCTGTACAGACACCACAGCACACACAGCCAGCCATGTGTACTGTATGTCACTGTGAGTATCCCATGCCAGTGGCACAGCATCTGTGGGTCACATGACAGCATGACAGTAATGTCCACTGTCACAACATGCCTGCCAGATGGGCCTGTCACTGTGTGGAGTGCAGCAGTCATTGCTGCCCTACACACCATAGGCATTGCTGTGTCCCTCACACTACCGGCCACCTTGCTACTGTAGTGTCTGCTATGCACTGTAGCAGGAACTACAGTTTGACTATTGCATGCAGTACCACCACCTGAGCCTGTGCTGTGTAGTCTCCTGGGGCACAATAGTCTATGCAGCTGTGTACAAACGTAGCCTGTAGCTACCACCATGTTCTTCCAGACTGACCTACCGGTGGAGCTGTGAGCACACCCAGTCTGTCCCTGTACTTCCAGACTGACCTATAGGTGGAGCTGTGAGCAGACCCAGCCTACCCCTGTACTTTCAGACTGACCTACAGGTGGAGTTGTGAGATCCTGCAATAGCGCTGGGCAATATACATGCAAATCAGGCCATAATGAGATGCTAATATGGAGGTTTGCCCACGGACTGCCTAAGTAGGCTCATTGGCATGTCACTTTTGAATATAGCAAATATTTGCCCAGGGCAAACGTCCTAGCATCGGGCAAATGTGTTATCTCGGTGCAAATGTATTTGTACAAATGTACATAGTTCTGCAGTATTTGGCCTGCACTGTTGTTTGCAGCTTTAGTGCTTCCACTTCTTTGCTAGCACACACATTGGCTGCATAGTTCACCTTTACCTTCCTCCACGTCTGTGTGCACTGGGCTGCTGTTTTGGTTTGCACTTCCCGGATGCTATATTCAGAGCTGTCTTATTTGCTGGGCTATTATTGCACTGCACTCCCAGCCCTGTTTGCATGGCTTTATTTGCATGCGATACTCACCTGCTTTAGTCCCAGAGGCTATTACTTTGAATATAGCATGCAAATGGTTTTGGGCTAATGTAGCACACCGTGCAGTGCTAATTTTGCCCTGGGGCTAAGTTTTGAATCTCTGGCCCCTGATTCAGTAAAAGAGTGTACTCAACCATACAGATTCAGGTCTCCTCCACCTCCGATTCTGAGTCCTGAGATCCGACCTGGTTGAATTCCTTAGTTATGGCCTCCGTCTTCTTTCCCGCCTCGACCAGGTCTGTATATTGGTAAGTTTGCCTGCCATAGTACAACTGGAGTTGAGCTGGCTTTAGTAAACAATGGGCCACTACAGTCTGCCCATCGGCGCAGTGGTTGAATTTCGGCTTGCAACGCCGGCAACCCAGGTTCAGGAATGGATCTAGGGTGCCGGATGGCCAACCGGAGGGCGAAGGATCGAGCGTCTCACAACTGCTCTCCTTCTCTGGGGGGAGGGTGGTGGAGTGTTCGGCGGTATGGGGATGCCCAGCAGAGCCTGCGTAACACCGCAAGTGCTGATGCCTAGTAAGCTCAGGGGCGGGATGGATGCTGGCCGTCATTGCACGTCTCTGCCCCCACCTATAGGGGGAAAAATATGCTGCCTGCTGCCAGGATGATGCCTGCCCCTCCACTCTAATGAGCTCCCAGGCTGACTCCCGGACCTATCCTGTTGTCCATGGCACTTGGGCCGGTGCCGCTACCTTGCCCTGGGGGGTAATCCAGGGGGTATCTGGGGAGTTGCGGCTAATATGGGAGGGGGAGTGGAGGGGGCTGTGACCTGGGCAGATAGTTCGGCGGCAGGTGGCAACGAAAAAATAGAATTAAAAAAAAGGGGTTCCGGTGACGTCACGAGACTGATGGCAGCCTAATTTGGAGCTCTTGTACCTCGGGTACACTATTCAAGTGAATCGATCATCATCGAGGGGTGACCCTGAGCAAGTCACTTAACCTCCTTGTGCTCCCAGGTCGCTCCTGTAAAAAAGCTTTCAGCTTAGTGTGCTATACCTGGTTAAACAACTAAATAAATAAATAAACGCTCTATCCAGTATCTACCCGGTCCTTGTAGCCGTTTGCAGAATGGGGCGAACGAAAAAAAAGCTCATCGAAGAAGAAAAAGGTGGTTTAAGGGGTCGGACTGACTCGAGGCCTATGAGTCCATCTGGATCCCGCTCCTCAGTAATTACAGCCTCGGGGAAGGATTCCGATGGTTCAGGATCCGAAGCAACATCCACTTTCACAAAAGCAGATGGGCACAGAATGCTGAAAATACTTCATAGAATAGATGCCAGAATCATGGGCTTACAAAATGATTTTAAGAAACTGGAAGCTTGCACGACATCTGTGGAGACTCATGTTGAAACCTTACAAGCAGAACATATGGCCTTTGGTAGATCTTTAGCCTACCTCCACAGAAGAGAAAAAAGAGCTGACTGCGAGGGCGGAGGATGCAGAGGCGAGAGCCCGCCTTAACAATATCAGAATTTTTGACATTCTGAAGGGTGGACCCCATGTATGAAAGAATTCATTGATTCCTGGTTAAAAACAGAGCTGAATTTGGAAGAAGACTTCAATACAGAAATCGAAAGAGCTCACAGGTCCATCGCTCCTAAGCCAAAAGAGGGGGCGCCTCCTAGATCGATAATTGTAAAGTTTTTGAGGTACACAACGAAAGAGAAGATTGTAAAGCTGGCTTGGGCGAAGAAAAATCTTAACCTAGATGGCCAGAGGCTATACGTAGATCAAGATTCCCCCCCCCAATGCTCGTTCAAATAAAAAAAGTGCTGCAGGTGGTAAAAGCCCTGAGAGATAAAGGTTTCAAAGCATACCTCAGATATCCTGCAAAGCTTTGGGTACAGAACGAAGGTGGGGTTAAAATTTTTGATTCTTTGTTTGCTGCTGTCCTGTTCCTCACAGCCCAGCAGGTACCTATCCCAGATACGAAGGAGGAACAGGCGGAGAAAGAGATTGAGGACTTGTTGTGGTCTATTGCTCCGGGCCCCAGGAAGCGTGTGAGGAGGCGAGAAGAAGCCCTGCTCCCACTGCATGCCGACATGGCGAGATGGTTACATACTAAGAAGACCTGAAGGGAATATTAACAGTTTGCAGCTTCATGAACTTAGAAGCCACCTAGCCCGGGACAGTGATCCTGTCTGAGAGGAGGAACTGGGAATGGAGACTGAATGGGGGGTTTGTGTGTTATATCCGAGGGAAGTTTTCTGCTTCTGTTTCATTCGCAGACTGTCCCCTTAGGAAGCTCTTGTATTGGTCTTCGTAATACCTAAAAACTTTGTTTTTCAGATGTTCCCTTTTAAGGCAAAAGGGATCCTAATAGAGCTAGGTATGTGTTTCCAGTGGGAGGGTTTTTCAGATGGGACATATGACTATGGTATCAACGATAAGAGTCCCTCTGGTAAACAGATTATATTCGAGCTGAGGGAATTAGATGGCAGATAAGTTGATCTATTAAATAGTATAGTTACGATTTAAACCAAGCGATGATTGAAAGGGTAAATGATTTCAAGGGTGTTGAGTTGGGGTGGAATATATAATTTGATCTTGTGTTTTCGTAGAAAAGGGGGTGCCCCGGCTCAGGGAGAGGATAACTTTGGTCCCTGTTTGTACTGGGCTTCCTTCCTTGACAATTGTATAGCCCCATCTCATTAAACATAGTGGGGACTGATTTGAAATTGTAATACTGAATATTCCTGGCTATCCCCAGATCAGTTTGTTATTTTACCGATAAGCATTGTGCCCAGGGTACTTGACTTCAATGGCTGGCCTAACCGGACCCATTTTAGGTAGGAGAGGGTTAGTCCCTTGGGGTTCCTGAGAGCCTGCCCTTTAGCGTCAGTAGACACTTTTTCTCCTATCAACCTAGGGCTCTGTGCTCCTAGCATCTGGGGAGTTAACATCTTAACCCTCAGGTTTATTTATAGCTCTGATTGAGCTAGCGGGTATTCAGCCAACGACTGCTACCCAGTTTTTCTCTTTGGATTTTTTCTTTGTTCTTCACATCCCTATTTTTAAGGGGGTGTTCTTTTTTACTCAAGTTGGGCTTTAAGGGTGTAATTCCACCCAAGGTTAAACTGAACTGCACAATGTTTAATGTTATTTTCGCTAGTTGTCGTTGAGTATCTTTCTCTCTCTTTTCTATACTGTCTCACCTATTCTATTCGACAGACATATATACATGTGAGTTATTTAAGGTATTTGCTTGGCATGATGGGACCAGAGGAAGAGTTATGGAGGGACACCTTAAATATCAAAATGGCATCACTTAAAATAATATCTGTCAATGTTAAAGGGATAAATGGGGTGGTTAAAAGGGCAAGAATCCTACAAGAATTGGGACGGTTAACATGTGACCTGGCCTGTCTCCAAGAGACCAAATTGTCAGACTATGAACACTCCAAGTTACGGAGAACCTGGGTGGGAAGGGTGTATACAGACTCCTGTTCCGAGGCCTCTAGAGCAGGAGTGGTCATATTAATTCACAGGGGTCTCCCATTCAAGGTCCACCGGGTACAGACAGGTGGATCAGGACACTTTGTGATAATTTCCGGAGAGTTTATGGGACATATTTTCCATTTGGCAACGTTATATGCCCCCACGCCCCCTTTGGGAACTTTCTTTAGACAGTTTTTCACTATAGTGGATTCCCTTCCTTCAGGCAGAGTGATAATGGTGGGGGACTGGAATTGTGTTGAAAATGGTGCCTTAGACAGGAGCACAGGGGGAAAGGGAGGGAGGGCGGACAGCATGCTCTAAACTCCTTAGAACCCTGATAGCAGAAGGAGGGTGGGTGGATCCGTGGAGGCAACAAAATCCATTGGTTAAGGATTTCACATTTTATTCGACGGTGGCCAAAACATACTCTAGGCTAGACAGATTTTATACTCAAATAAAATATGCTAATGACTTAACGGACTTAACAATACACCCAGTGACCTTCTCGGATCATGCAATGATTAGTGCTAGGGTAAGATGGCCAGGGACGAAGGCTAAGGGGAGTTGGAGATTTGATCCTGGCCTTTTAAATGACACAGGGTTTGTTAATCAAATAAAAGAATCTATTAAGCTTTATATAGCAGAGAACAAGGAAGAGGATACTCACATACGTTTCATATGGGACGGTTTAAAAGCTGTCCTGCGTGGGCAAATTATTAGCTACTCCTCATATAAATATAAATGTACTCAAGCTAAGGTGCAAAGCCTATTGGGAGTTATAAGTTCTTTGGAGAAGGAACATAAAAAGAATAAAGATGTTTGGGTGTTAGAGCAATTACAAGAGGCCAGGGAACAATATAACAAGGAAATGATTATCAGAACCGAAAATTCTTTGAGATATACCAGACAAAGATACTACGAATCAGGGGGACGGGCGACCCGTTTATTGGCCCTTAGACTCAGAAAACAAGAGGCCGAAAGATATATTCCTCGGCTGAAAAAACATGGTACCCAGATCATTTCTTCTGACCCAATGCAAATTGCAGGTAGTTTTTGTCAATATTACCAGGAACTTTATTCCCGAGAGAGAGGATCAAATCACCCAGCACAGGTTAAAAGTTTCCTGCGTAATACTGTACTACCGAGGCTTGAAGAATCCCAGAGAAATAAATTGGATAGGATAATCTCTGAACAAGAAGTTAGGAAAGTTATCAAAAACCTTAAGGGGGGGAAGGCCCCGGGACCCGATGGGTTTGTGGGAGAGTTTTATCGGGCTTTTGCCGATGAGTTGGCCCCTTTATTTACTAGAGTTTGTAATGTAGCACAGGAGCAGGGGGAATCTCCGGCCTCCTGGGATGAGGCAGCAATCACTCTACTGCCAAAACCAGGTAAAGACCTGACAGAATGTGGAAGTTATCGTCCTATTTCACTGATTAATCAGGACGCCAAAATATTTGCTACGATTCTGAGTTCCCGGTTACAAGAATTTATGCCGGAATTGGTACACAGAGATCAGACGGGGTTTATTCCAGGTCGCCATATTCAAGATAATATAAGACTGTTGCTCAATGTCTTGTCTGCTTCCAGGTCATTCCCCCCGATACCCTTAGGGTGGTGATGGCACTGGACGCGGAGAAGGCATTTGACCGGGTAGATTGTTTTTTTTAGACCAGGTCTTGGAGAAATTTGGCATTGGGGAAAAATTCCGAAAATGGATAGCAAATTTATATAGAAACCCTTGGGCGAGGGTGAAGGTGAACGGGGTAATCTCGGATAGAATAATGATTACCAGGGGAACCAGACAGGGATGCCCACTCTCGCCTTTATTATTCGCATTGTGTATTGAGCCCCTAGCAGCCCTCATAAGGCAATCGAAAGACTATACAGGTATACAAGTACAGGGAGTCGAGGTCAGAGTGTCGCTATATGCTGATGACACCTTGTTGTATATCATGGATCCTGAGAGACAGATGCCTTTGATTGACTCCATGATACAATCATTTAATGTAGTATCTGGGTTCAAAATTAATGACACTAAATCAGAACTTCTACCCATAGGGTGGTCACGAGATGGTACACTCCCAGTAATCAGTAAATGCAAATGGGCGAAGGAAGATATTAAATACCTTGGGGTTAGAATAACCAGAGATATTTCTAAACTGTACGCCTCTAATTATAATAGATTGTTGCAGTCTGTCCAAGAGGATCTGCATAGATGGGAGGAATTGCCCCTTACACTATTGGGCAGAGTTGACAGTGTGAAAATGAATATACTTCCACGTTTTTTAATTTTGTTTCAGTCCTTGCCGCTTAAACCTCCAGCCCCTTTTTGGAAGGCAGTTAAATCCTCTTTGACCCGATTCATTTGGTCTGGTAAGTCACCCAGAGTAAGATGGAATATTCTTCTCAAAAATAAAAAGAAAGTGGGGTTGGGTCTGCCGGACCTTAGAAAATATTACTGGGCTGCACAGACCCAGCCACTAATCCTCCTTATGGGGGATAGTGTTCCTCCATTATGGGTGGAATTGGAGAGACCGGAGTCTTCTAGAGGGGATATTAGTGATCTGATACATATGGATTATGGTGGAATACAAAGGCTGCACGGCAGTAATCCCTGGTCTAGTCTGATAGATTCTTCCTGGCAAGAGATTAATAAAACATTAGGTATGGAGTTGTCTTTGGGGATGGACTCCTCGATTAAAGCTTGCCTGGATTTTCAACCCTTATCATGGGACCTAGGATTTACGCGATGGAACCAGAGAGGCTTATTTAAAATTGGTCAGTCATACTCGGGGGAAGGGGTTAAAACTTTCCAACAGCTTTCACAAGAATTCTCCCTCCCTGCCTCTGATTTTTTTTAGATATATACAAATTCGACATTTTTTACAAGGTAAGGACTTCGATTGGGGGGGATCTAGAGATATAGGTAATAACCCACTGGTAGATGCCCTGAGAGCAGAGGCCAATAGTATAGAATCAAAAGGTTTTATTTCAAGGATGGTGGGCCTTTTCCCTGATTTGGAACCAGATTCCACAGTTTCCATTAAAATAAGTTGGACCTTGGAACTTGGGAGAGACATTGCTGATCCAGTTTGGGACACGATATGGGAAGCTATACATTCGACCACTGCCTCTAACAGTTGGCGTGAGTTTTGGTGGAAAGTGGTCTCCAGATATTTTCGAACCTCGGTAATTACTAAACACTTTGGTCAACATTTCACAGACCTCTGCTGGAGGGAATGTGGTAAAAAAGGGACACACATCCATATATTCTGGGAATGCCCTCACATTAGCAATTTTTGGGTGCAGGTGAGGGACCAAGTGAGTGCTGTTCTTGGGGTATCTGTACCTAATGACCCTATACATTAGGTTCTTGGACAGTACCCTAACCAGGTTAAACTAAAATCTCAGCTGCCATTTGTTTAATATATTGCAGGCCTCGGCTCTATACTACTCAATGTTGGCTGACTAAAGTCTGTCCAACATCAAGTGCTGCGTATAAAAACTGTTTGTCTGTTCTTGAAATGGAGTACCTCACTGCTAAGGTGAGATTGCAAAAAGATAAATTTAAGTCAAGATGGATGCCCTTTTTTAATTTTCAGGCTCAAAGAGAGCAAACTAGTGTGTTAGAAATTTTAGCTAAATATACCTGTCAGTGATGTGATACAAGGTGTCTTCTGATTTCTCCTCTTTTTCTTTTGCAAGGAGGAGAATACTCCTTAGTTGCAACTTATTATTGAGTGTGGGCCCTCCTTCAAGACAGTACGAAGGTCAGGGATGCTCCTCCGAACTGATATATTGTTGAAACCCACAATGCTTTTTCCTCAAATTAAGAGGTTTAAAGCAAAGACAATAATAGTCTGTCCTTCTCTTCTTCCTTTCCTTTCTTTTCATTCCTTTTTCTAGACAAGTCTCTATTCATTTGATTTCTGTCTTTATGAGAGACTTGTCTGCCTCTATTAGCATTTGGTATAAAATGTTCTGGATATTTGTTGTGTTCAGAATAGATTAAAAGAGGGGCATGGATGTCCAGCTATACTACTCCAGATATATTGGTTAATTATCAAATGTATATGGTCCTAATACACATGAACTCCTTTTGTATAAAGAAAATAAACCTGTACTATCTGTACTGTTTCTATGATAAGATATAATAAAAAAATGTTATTTCAAAAAAAAAAAAAAAAAAAGAATGGGACACTCCAAGACTCTGGAGCTTAGACCTGACCCCGTCAAACTTTTTATGCCTGATCCTGGTAGCGTAAGAAAGGTTCAGGAAAAGATGGATAGTGGCCCTTTGAAAGTTCAACTGGTCCAATTTTCTGGTGACTTGTAGAACTTTATCATGGATCCCTGTGCTTGCAGTGATCAGAAGTGCCATCCGAGGCATGGTGTCTCGAGCTGCTGCGGACTGTGGGGAAATCCGATAGGCCTGGATAAAGCTCTCTTCCCTGAGCTCTGGACCCATCTTGAAGGCCTTCAGCAACCACTCTTGGAGGAAATACAGGAAATTACCCCCCACATAATTCTCCGGTAAGCCCACTATCCTCACATTGGAGGCCCTCTACGAATTTTCCAAGGTCTCCAGTCAGTATTTTAACTGTGGATTTTCCTGTACAATTTTGTTTGTTGCAGCCAAGTCTTTTGTTGTGGAGGATTCTGCCAGCGAAGCCGTTTTTACAGCCTCCAATATTTTGTTGTCTTGCTCTGCAAAATGGGTCAGAAGGGGCTCAACTTTGTTATCAATAGCTTGCATTGATTGTTGAAGTGCTTTCCATGGAGGCTCAGTCTCCAATGTGGATTGACTCATCGCCTCATGCTGCTCCGGCTCAGCAGCCTGGATTTTGCAGTGCTCGCGGGACCTTTATTTCTTCAGCCCATTGGTATGTAAATGGTATTGAAAGATGCAGCATGACCTGTAGAATACAGTGCAGTTTAGGCAAAGTGGATTTTTTCCACCAGAAAGTAAGATTTATATATTTTAAATGTCCATTCTGCATAGAGTCGATCTGACACATGTCTGGTCGGTAGGTGTGCTCCACAGCACCTACCCCCAATATATTTCAAACCCAAGGGGGAGCTTGCTGTAGTCTAGCCATGTAAAACCCAAGACTCCCCTTCTCTGTGAACACTTATCAGGGCCCCACACACAGTTGTAGTTTGGGGCTACAGGCTATCGGTGGATACAGAGGCACTCTGTACTGCCACCCTGAAAACTGCCATATCTTAAAAATATAAAAAATTAAACATCTGCAGTGTCAGCGTGGTTATTTTTCTTTTTTTTTTTTGCTTCACTCTTTCCTTGTTTAGTTTTCACATTTTGAACAAATAGGCCCACATTTTCAAAGGAAATGCGCCGTGCAAAGGAGAAGTGCCGGGCATCTCAGAAAATGCGTGGAACCATGATATTCAAAAGGGAGAGATGTGTCGTGCATCTCCAGATGCACCATCGCGCAGAAATAATGTATGCAGTGCAAAGAAAGGAGGCGTTTCCATGAATATGCCGGGCATCCCTATAGTCAGCTGAAATGTGCGGCACAGCTTCCGTGCATCTTAGAAATGAGCCGCCCAAAGCTAGGCATACAAAAAGATGGCCTAAATCGTCCAGACACCCACAGACAGACCGCAGAACTGCAGGCAGGCAATCTGGAGACAGCTCTTGGAGGTGCACCAGAAGATGCTCCAGGCACCCACACACAGCTGTCATGCTAGGATGGATGTACCCAGAGCCACAGGTGCCATGTCACCACCAGCACCATCCAGGGAGCAACACCCCACACCACACCCTGGACAAAGACACTCAGCAGCCACATGCCAGTGCTGTCAGGTGCCCCCCAGACACACCAGCGGAGCAGAAAGCCACAATGCAGCAAATGTACTTGGGGCCATGGCCTGCACCCATGTGGCCCGCAGGGTGCCACTTGGCAGTGGCATGCACCCAGGGTGCCGTCTGGGGCAATGGTGCCCAGGTAGCCTGGTGGATGGGTGGCAGCCTGGCACAGGCCAGGGACTGATCTGTGGCACACACACATAGTGGTACACCATAGGTGCACACAAGTGGGACCCACCCACTCAGGTACCTGGTCACCCTCAGCACACTGCCAGTCCTTGCAGTCATCACCATGTTCCTCTCATATGGGGGGTGTGGGGCACTTCAGGTGACTGTACGCTGCATATGGAGCTGGTGTATCACATGCATGTGGTATACTGATCAGACTGTGTCACCCTGTGCCATCTCCTTTTGCATGTCCAGGTGGGCCACTGTGGCTACTGTCCAGGTGGGCCCTCTGTACCCCAGTCTGACCATGTACATTGGCTATGGGTAATGGCACTGTACTCAGGATAATGCAGTCCACCCACCCACACAGAAACAGTCCATCACACCTGCCTGATAGAGTGCAGTACCTCCTGTTCACCTTTGTAGAGTGGTGGAGCAGCCCTGCAAAGCTGGAACTGAGCATGCTCGGGGTATGCAAATGGCCTGAATATATTCCAGTAATGAGCAGTGCATGTGGGAGATGGGCTTGGAATGTGCAATGAGGTAGTTTGCATATCCTGGCTGAATACTGCAACTTTGCACACCGCGCAAGGGGCTTTGCATTGCGCATTGCCCCATGCTCCGTCCGCATAGGGCTCAGGTCACCCGCTGCGCCGTGCATCCCCCACTGCATGATCGTGCATCTTTGGGATATTCAGCTGGACATGTGCGAGTGTATCTCACAGTGCATCTTTTGAATATCTCATTATTTTGGGCCGGCGCATCTAAGATGCACGGCACAGGCACTTATGTGATTTTCCAGGGGACTTTTGAATATGGGGGCTATAATCTTTAACTTGGTTGTTATCTTTCTTACATTGGCTTCATTTTTACTTTTTTTTCTTTCATCTGTACCTCCCTCCCCTAGCCTGAAAGCCCTGGCATCTGTAGTGCCCTCCGACCATGGGCTGTTCCAGAGCAGGTGATCTCAGCATCACACTTCGACATGGGTTGCCCTCATGGAACCTTGATGGGCTACTACTGGCCTATAAGAAAGGATCAGCTGAGCTGGCCCGGTGGTGCTGAGGGCTCAGGCACTGGACGCCTTACCTCACACCATGCCGGCGACGCGTGTTCGGGAATGATCATGGGCTACTGGGGGCTGGCAGGGGAAGAGAAGGATCGAGCATCCAAGGGACTGCTCTCCTTCTCTGGGGAGGGGGATGTCAGTGGTTGGTTCCTGACTGGCCCCTAGCGGAGGCTGGGGGGCAGCACACTGACACTGCACAAAGGAGCGAAGATGAGGCAGATGCCTGGAGTGAGCGCATGCAGATGCGTGCATGTTCCCTTCACCGGCATCATTGCACACCACATCTCCAGGGGGTGAAGAAAAGTGGAACAAGGGCTCCTGGTCGGGTAGCATGAGCTTCTGACCTCCGCGGCCTGACCCTGAATGGCACTTCCTCATCTGGATCCGTACAAGGTGAGTCGAGCATAAGGGGGAAGAGGCTCCTCACCACCCTGCCATGGGGGGCAAGCCATGGGGGAATAGAGGAGGTGGCCTGATGTCGGGGTGCGGGCCGGGAGGTCGGTTGGGATGTACAGCCGACCCGGAGTCAAGGGGTAGAAACAGATAGCTAAAAAAAAAAGAAAGGCTCAGCTAACTTTCTGTATTTTCATGCTTTTCTTCTGCCTCTGTAGTCTCATTGTCTAAAGCCCTGTTTACATGGTCTTATTTGCACCGCAGCAACCCGAGCACTCCTGAGCACTCAGGTTGCTGCGGTGCAAATGCCGTTGTGTGGACACTTACCAGTAAGCTGGTCCTTACTCCACTCCTGCAGTCGCATCAAGTCTAGGAACGGGTACTGGAGTGAGCAGTTTAAGTGGCTGTGTGGACAGGCTGCACCGATCACTCCAACACACCAGACCCTGTGGGCATCTTTTTTGTTTTTATCAGTTGACCTCCCCTTGACTCGAAGACCCTCTCAAGTGCGTCTTGTATCGGCACTGAGAGGGGGGCTTTCAGACGAGAAGCTACATTTTTTTGTCGGTGCTGCAACACTCCACAGAAGGAGTGAAGTCAGCCGTAAACATGGCTTATGTTTCTAAGTGAGGCAAAGTTCCCTATCCCAGAAGAAAAAATGGCAGCAGTGCTTGCTCCTACACTCCAGACCAAAAGGCTGCATTGCTCTCTTGTCCCCCAAACTTAGTAAAAGAAAAGCTTTCTCCTCCCCCACTACCTAATGGCAGTAATACTCTCTCCTCCCCTAGTCTACATAATGGCAGCAATAATCCCTTCTCTCCTGTCTTCCGCAGACCTAATCACAGCAATGCTCTCTTTCATCACCCTCACCCTTAATGGTAGTAATGCTCTTTGCAACCTCCCCTCACCCTAGACCTAATGGCAGCAAGATATTCTCTCCTTTTCCTAGTGTGATCCTGCCCCCTCAACAGCCTTGCCTGATCCCAGATTGTAAAATCCAATGTAGCTCACCCCGCCCAACTCAGCACCACTACCCACCTCAGGAAGGAAGAGAATGGTATTTGCAGTGCTCTCCAAACAATTTTATCACAGAACATCAATGCACTGGGGCTGGCTGTCAGACTAGGGATGTTGAAGAGATAGGGCTGCCAGTTCCACAGAGCCAAAATTTAATTAATTTGAATCGGGGTGAACTACATTGGATTTATTCTTTGGTAATCTTACCAGGTTACAAAAGAATAAAAAGAAGCTGACTACTGTCTTGAACAGTTATTGATACTCTGACTAAATCTACTGGTCCCTCAGTGACATTTTAATTGGGATGCAGAGATCTTGAAATCTGTCTTGCCCACCCTTGCATATTGTCCCGGAGCAACATATAATTGTTAAAAAAATTAACAATGTTTCATCTGCAATCTGACTGTGACTTTCTCTATTTTGTTTGTTTCCCTATTCCCTTATTTAGTTTCCATATTTTACATACTCTTTATCTTTAGTTTTTCATTTTTCTTACCTTGGCTTCATCTTTTTCATTTCTTCAGTCTATCCAGCATTCTTTCATTCTTTTCCTGCCCCAACAATTTTATTTACTTAGCTGTCCCTTTGCTTGCATTTTTTATAATTAAGCAATAATGACCGATGAGCCGGTCATTTCCTAGAGATTAACAACTCCGGCTGGGTGGACCGAGGCACAGCTGAGGGCCATCCCCACCCAGCCGGTTGTTAATCGAAAGGAAGTGACTGGCTCTTCGGTCATTATTGCAATTATAAGTCTAAAACCAATAATGATGTGCTTAGTTTTGATTCATTCACTTGTTTCTTTGTCCTGGCACGAGCAGGTGTTTGGTTGACAGCACGCGATGGAGCCGTTGTCTGTGTGGTGGCTCTTAAATGTTCATAGCAGTGACAGCAGCTCTTCTGTGTCACCATGAACAGCTGACAGCTCTTAAGTTCCGTGTAGTGGTAGATGAAGAGCTTCAGAAGTGGGTGCTGGAGATGAAGAGCCGCAGTACCGTGAAGATGAGAGTGGGTGCCATAGATGAACAGCCGAAGTAGTGCAAAGGTGAGAACGGGTGTTGCGTCAGTCACTTCTAAGAGGTTTCTGACCGGTGCGGCAGCCAATGAGAAGCGCAGGATCACTCATGAATAATTAATTAGACTTATAATTTACATTTTTCTCCCCCAGGCGCCAGAGTTAACCCATAGGTTGACAACCCACCAGCCCCATCCATAGCAACCTTTTGTACTCTAAACTCCATAAAGACAGCAAATTGGTCCCCCAGCCAGCACTTTGCCCTCTCATGGCTTTAGAACAGGTCAAACCCACCAACGCCCATCTCAGCCCCACCAACTTCCTAACCAGCCTTAAGAATGTCATTGAGTGGCCTTTTAGATTTAAATGCATGTCATTTTTCAGCCCAGTACTGTACAGTGATCCTTCCTCTCTCAAAAGTATTGTAGGGTCTCCTCTTTTACATTACTCTGCCCCCTCATAAACAAGAAATACCAGTCTTGCATGTCTTAGCCCCAAAGTCATTCCACCTAGTGCCTCGTTGAGTCACTCAGTTTTTTGTATTGACACCTTATCTATTACTGCCCGGCTCAAATGTGGGATTCATGCCTCAGTATGGCTTTTTGTGGGCCCCAGAAAGCACTACTGGGATAAGTAACAAGCATTCTGGCCTACTAGCAGTGATAGGAAAAGGCAATGGATCATCGCACAACCTTCGACCAAAAAAGGGTGAAATATAAAAAAATAAGGTGACTCAAGGGAACTCTCAGGGCTGGGTGGGGATTATCTGAGTGGATGAGATGGTCAGAGGTAAATTTTAGTTCTTATACGCTAAAAGCAAGCCAAGGAATTAGTGGCAAGGAGTGGTGTCTGTCTCTGCCTAACTTACTGCGGCAATTACTATGCAATTTCTGTGACCAGCCCCAAATTCTGTGACAGGTCTTAATTTCTTTGGCAATAACTGCATGCCTTAGAACCTCAGAAAACAGGGGGCCTTGAGCATAGACACCCTGGCAGGTATGTACGGTCAGACAGGGACAGGTACACATAGGGCATGTACCCCATGCATGTGCCAACAGACGTGTGTTGCACTCCACAGATCCCGTGATGGAAGGGCGCACAACAACAGGTGCACCAGTGCCTGGTCAGGAGTACACAACACAGCATGCAGGATGCAGCAATGGCCGGGTTGGGGAGGACGGCACAGGTGGGACACCCAGTGCACACGCACCACATCAACATGCACACACAGATGCCCTGGTACTGCTAGCATAACCTCCACATGTCTCCCACAGTTACCGAGCAGGGGACAAAGGAGCAGTAGGAACACCATACGGACCTGGAGGGCACACAGGCATGGCTAGATGAGGGGACAGGGGAGCAGGAGGAAGAGGTGGTTGACAGGAGCAATAGCCATGTGGGGCTGACCACACCCCGCCAACAGGAATGTCCCTTGGAGGACTGGCTGATGGGCATGCAGACCAGTGATGGCACGGAACCTCTACACCTGAGTGCCATGGCCACACGCAGGATGGCGCCAACAGCACCTGGGGACAGTGGTGATGAGGTCCCATTAACACAGGCCATGGGCTGGCCATGGACAATGTGCACCCGAGGTGTAGTGCACATCTATTACACTGAGTTGTGGCAGCTGGAGCAGGACAGGATGGAGGCAGAGAACAGGAACTCGAAGGCATTGCTGAGCCTCACAGAGGAGGTGCTGGGCATGCAGCGTCAGGTCAACAGGCTGGGAGATGTTCTGGAGGGACTCGTGGAGAACATGGTGGCAGGGTAGGTATCACATAGCCAGACAGCCTCCCCCCCCACGTTGTCTGGCTGATGCCCACATACAGGATACAGGCAGCACTGCACCAACTGAGAGGCACCTGGACATCCAGTTGTGGGACCCCTAGAGCACCATGGAGCCAGAGTCCAGGTGCATATGTACACAACACATGCATCCCCGTGGCTCACAGGGCACCAACACAGAGGTGCACGACATGGCTACACAGGACAGCAAAGCTGTACCACCAGCAGACATGACCTCCCCCACACCCACTATGGAAGACTGCTAGGACAGCTGTGGCACAGAACCCAGTGAAGGGACTGAGGAACCACATGCGGTGACCACACACACGTCCATGCACTGCTGCGGCGATGGCTATGCACAAGCACCCACCAGGTGTTTGTTCACATAGACATCCACACACCTGCAGAAGAAGCCCTATGACATGGCAGGCCAGTGAAGCCCAACACACATTACAAAGCACTGCATAGCACAAACACTGTGACAGCCCCCAGCACACGTAATGAGCCACACAGCCATGCACACACCACTGTCGTAAAGCACAAGTCCACCACACAGCACTAGTGAGCAACACCCCCCACAGTGCATGGACAAACAAACACACACAACCCCACTATGTCACACATACAGGCACATTGCACAGTGCAATACACACCCCATCCCCAACCATAGCAGCCCCCACACACACACACAATAACAGTATCCCATCCACCCTGCCATAGCCTCCAACTTATGTAGCGATATCCCAGCCAACAGCTTTGCAGTCCCCCCCCCCGCAAGTCCACAACTGTGGTACCACGAACAACCCTTCCAAACATACCCCTCCATCACACACACCCACCCATGCCCCCCCCAGATGGGTGTGCTCAGCGGTACATGTCATCATTGCGCACCCGTGCCTGAGTCAGCCATCCCCCACACACACCTCCACCACCATGCTGTCCACACTTGCTGAAAAACCTAGATGCCACCATGCATTGGTCCTGTACAGGATGGATGCCACCGGACACATCCCACATATGTCCTGCATGATGCCCCACTGCTGACCATCCCTAACGGCAGAAAGACAGGGGTATCACGAGCCTCCCATCTTGTCGGTGTATCCGTCCTGATGCCTGGATGCCCCGCATCCACCTATAGCAGTACACACTGCTGTTTGTCTGGTGGCATTGGTATGTGGCATTGTATGGCAATGTTATGGAACATGGTGTCACAAACCCACTCAGCAGGTCAGGCCCTCTACTCCCAAAGTGGCAACCTCTGAGTGCAGTCTTGTGAACAGTGTAACAGACAAGGTAACCTTCTTGTCATTCAAGCCATATACTCTTCTTACAACTAAAAAGAAGTCAAAGACAGACCAAATAAGTTCTAAAAAAGAATTTTACTAAAATAGTTAAAAATATGTAAAACGCAAAATACAGAACTCTTATATCATCAGACATACAAATCTTTTAAAAGAAACAAGGTTTAAACAGTGAAAATTCCTACTTACAGTATTTAGATTTGAAATTGTTCTAAATATGTTTACAAGAGCTCCAAAGATCTTTCCTCAGTCAGAGTCTAGGTAAAAGTGTCAGTAAAACAGAGTTTTTCCTTAAACAACTGTATGGGACAGCCCATTCTCGTGTGAGGTCAGCTAGCTCCTCCTCTGTCAGATTATGTATAAACAAATATATATCTTATACAAAAGTATTACATTCTGCAACTTCAGCATAATTCATGTCCTTCAAATGACACTTCTTTTGATCTCATAATAAGCTTCCTCCTTCCAGGACATGACAGCATCTTTATGATTTTTACACTTCTATGTAATAACCTGGGTTTTCCTTCCAATGTCATAAAATGGATATGTTCTAGCAACTATGGTTGTAATTAACTCAGACAGACAGGATCCTTAATTAAGGCCTTACATGTAACACATGGTCTCTAAAAACTGAGTGTGTGTGTGAACTCACATGCTGTCAGCATTTTTCTTATGGCTTTCATCTTTTAGCTAAAATCTGGGGGGGGATGAGTGAGGTCATTCTAAGAGCATCAGATTTTTTTTAGCAGAGACAGTCATACATTTTATATTAAAAAAAATGATACAGCACTCAGAGCTGGCTGTCTATGTCACACTCCTCCCCACCTAGACTGAATTTGGGGGATCTATCCCCTACATGGGATAAGCTTCCAAAATCAGTTCATTCCTCATAGACCCTAGACAGCCCATCTGTGTTCTGGTTCTTCGCTCCTGCCCTATGTACGATATTTAGATCATACCCTTGTAAAGCAAGACTCCATCTTAGTAGTCTGCCGTTGTTTTTCCCCATCTGCGTCAGCCAAACCAGGGGGTTGTGGTCAGTCTGTACCACAAAATGCTGCCCATACAAGTATGGATCTAACTTCTTTGGGGCCCACACTATGGCAAGACACTCCTTTTCCACCGTGGAGTATGCTTGCTCCCTAGGAAGCAGCTTTCTGCTTAGGTACACTACTGGGTGATCTGACTCTTGGCTGGATGTCTGGCTCAGTACTGCCCCAATACCCACATCTGAGGCGTCCATCCGAACTATAAAGGTTTTGCTATAGTCAGGACTTATCAAAACAGGAGCACTGCACAGTGCCTCCTTCAGTCTGGTAAAGGCTTCCTCACAGGCTGG
Source organism: Neoceratodus forsteri (assembly GCA_016271365.2). Classification (NCBI taxonomy): domain Eukaryota; kingdom Metazoa; phylum Chordata; order Ceratodontiformes; family Ceratodontidae; genus Neoceratodus; species Neoceratodus forsteri. The sequence goes on along the minus strand of CM028132.1, from coordinate 367,011,910 downwards.
GTCCCAGGTAATTTTCTTTGGCATCTTTTTCTTTGTCAGGTCAGATAGGGGAGCAGCCAGGGTACTGTAATTGGGTACAAACTTCCTGTAGTACCCTGCTGTTCCTAGGGAAGCTCCTGACCTGCTTCTGGGTTTCTGGTCTGGGCCACGCCTGGATCACCTCTATCTTTATTTGGTTAGGACAGAGCTGTGCAGCCATGCACCTGAGGTATGCCACTTCCTCCCATGGCCCACCTGGCACTTCTTGGCTTTGACAGTGAGCCTGGCCCTCTGTATCCTGCCCAGCACTTCCCTAAGGTGGGATAGGTGTTCCTCCCAGCTGGTACTAAAGATGGCAACGTCATCCAGGTACGCCACGGCGTAATCCTCAACACCATTTAACACCTGGTTCACCAACCTTTGGAAAGTGTCCGGGGCGTTCTTCAATCCGAAAGGCATTACTTTAAATTCAAATAAGCCTATCAGAGTGATGAAGGCCGACCTCTCCCTAGCTCTGTCTGTCAATTCTACCTGCCAATACCCCTTGGTCAGGTCAATAGTCCTAAGGTAGGTCACCCCTCCCAACTTGTCCAGGAGTTCATCCGTCTGGGGCATCGGGTGGGCGTCGGACTTTGCGACTGCATTCAGTCCATGATAGTCCACACAGAAACGAGTTGAGCCATCTGGCTTGGGCACAAGGACTACGGGTGAGGCCTAGGGGCTGTGGGATCTCTGGATTACCCCTAAATCCAACATCTCCTACACTTTCCTCCTAATGTCCTTTTGGACAGCCTCTGACACCCAATATGCTGTTCGCCGTATGGGTGTCTGTGTCCCTGTCTCCACATCGTGTGTTGCTAAGGGGATTAGTCCAGACTTGGTGCTAAACAAGGGGGCAAAGTCTGCTAAACCTGCCTTACTTTCTGGACCTGGGCCGGGGCCAGCTGGGGAGACAATTTTACTGCCTCCACAGAGGACTCCTGCTTGCTTTCCTACAGCAAGTCCAGAAGGGGGTCTCCTTCGTCCGTCCCCTTCCCATGACTACACACTGCAAACACCATGTCAGCCCTATTTGCATATGGCTTCATCATGTTGACATGGTACATCCTTTCAGTCTGTCTTCTGTCAGGTAACTCCACAATGTAGTTCACGTCATTTTCCTTCCTAACCACTTTGTACAGTCCTGCCCACTCAGCTTGCAACTTGTCTTTCCGGACCGTAATAAGGACCATGACTTCCTGACCCACCATGTGCGAGCGAGCTCTGGCTCTGCAGTTGTACCACATCTTTTGTTTCTGTTGGGCAGCTGCCAGGTTGCTCTGGGCTGTCTCTATAAGCTCCTTAAGCCTTTCCCTAAACCTAAGGACATAATCCACAATGGGAGTTCCCTGGGTGGCGTGCTTGCCTTCCCAGTCCTCATGGATCAAGTCTAGGGGCCCACATACCTGGTGTCCGTATAAGAGTTCAAAGGGGGGAAATCCTGTCGACTCTTGGGGCACCTCCCTGTATTCAAACAACAGGTGGGGAAGGTATTTCTCCCAGTCCCTCCCATGCTGTTCAGCAAACGCCCGAAGCATTGACTTTAGGGTACCATTGAATCGTTCCACAAGTCCATTGGCTTGTGGGTGATACAGTGTTGTGCATCTCTGCTCCACCCCACACTTCTCCCATAAACATTTCATCAGGTCCGACATGAAGGAACCCCCTTGATGGGTCATTACCTCCTCCAGAAACCCAACACGGGAGAAAATCCCAAGTAAGGCATCTGCCACTTTGTCCTTCCTCAGTGAGAAAAGGGTGACTGCCTCTGGGTACCGGGTGGCATAATCCACCACCGTCAGGATGAATCTCTTCCCTGAGGAGCTTGGGGTATTTAAAGGCCCCACAATATCCATTCCTACCCTCTGGAATGGCTCCTCCACTATGGGCAATGGAATCAGGGCTGATTGGGTTTTCTTGCCCGCCTTCCCTATTTCATGGCACCGGTAACAAGACCTGTAATACTCCTTCACCTGCTGGGTGAAGTTAGGCCAGTAGAAATTCTGGGCCAACCACTGCGTCATGTGTGTGATTCCCAGATAACCAGACAAGGGAATATCACATGCAATTTTGAGCAACTGCTCATGATACCCTGGGAACGACAACCTGCCTGCCTAGCATCCTCCCTCCCTCCCTCTGTCTGTACTGCCTGAGTATACATAAGTCCATTTTCCCAATAAACCTTATGTCTGCTGTCACCTCCCTGTGTGCCTGTCCGAGTCTGCCCAAGCCCTCAGCTCTTCTAAATTAGGGTCACCCTCTGAGCAGCTGCAAACCCCTCACACATTCCCAAGGCATGGGACAAGTCCCTTCAGTTGCTAAACGAGTCCCTAGCACTAGCGCCAGGGCCCTCAGGATCACTGTCAATCCCAACCTCGACAATGGGTCACACCTCCTCTTGGAGTAACTTTCATAGCTGTGTGGTCACTTGCTACCAGGGACATTTCTACCCCCTTTTTATCAGTCTCCCCATCTGGAGACACAGGCTAGGGAACCAGCCTCTCAGTGGTTTCCACAATGGCTTCTGTGGGGTTCAGGGAACTACAATTTTCCCTTGCCGCTTGGCTATGGGTAACTGCACATACCATCCCCTGCTGGAGATTGTTACCCAGGATCACATCCACTGCTAATGTTTTGGCTACAGCCACCTGTTGCACAGTTCCTCATTTCACCCCAGTCTAAGAGAACACTAGCAAGGGGCAATGTTTTCTCTTAACCAGTGAACCCTTGGACAGTAACGTATTTATTGGGTGTAAGCTGATCAGGTTGTACCAGATCCCCTTTCACCAAGATCAGGGATGCACCTGTGTCCCTTAACCCCTGCGTCTGTACACCATTCACCATGACTGTGTGCATATGTTCCCTCATGTTCACTTACATGCTCTCAGGGACACACAAACAAACCACTTCTTTTCTAGCACCCTGTTGTGTATAATTGCTCACCTTTTTGGGACACTGTCTGGCAATATGCCCAGTTTCTTTACACAACCAACAGTTATTTCTTACTTCAGAGAAATCTTTTCCTTGAAACATGGGGCTAACTGGTTTTGGTGGAGGCAGTGAGGGTTTTAGCTGCCCTGATGGTGCGCTTTTCCCTTTCTGCGCTGCCATGCCCACCCCATTCATTCTCAGAGCAGGTCTGCTCTTGGCATAGTGGTCTGAGAGTTCAGCAGCCTCTTGCACTGTTTTTGGATCTCGGTCCTCTAGCCAGGTTTTTAGCTCAGCTGGGCAAGCCCAATAAAACTGTTCTAATAAAATCACATTTTCAATTTTGTCAACAGAGTTTGCCTCAATTCCTTCCCACCAACGTTTTAAAAACTGACGTTGTTTCGTGGCTAGCTCCTCATAGCTCATATCAGGGTTTCTCCTGAACTTACGGAATTTAGCTTTGTATGATTCAGCGGTTAAGTCAAACTTTTTTAACAGTGCAGCTTTTAACTTGCTGTAATCATTGATGTCCTCATTGTCCATTTGACCCAATGCATCCCGAGCTTTCCCGGTAAGTAGCGAGGTGTAGCTGGAAGCTCCAGGACTCTCTAGGAATGTTAGCCTGAATACAAACTTTTTCAAAAGAATTTAAAAAGGTGTCCATGTCCTCCCCTTCCTTAAACTCGGCTATTAATTTGGAGATCAATTTGTAACCCAGTCCTGCAGTCACAGTTAAGCCCAAGCCACTTACCTGCTCTGGTGCTGCTGGTCAGAGTCGTAGCTTCTCCAGTTCATGTTGCCTCTGGTGCTTCTGCTCCTCATGGTCTGCATCTTGGCGTTCTCGTTCTCTCTTCTCCTCGGCATGGTCTGCCTCCCTCTGTTGTCACTCTGCCTCCAGTTCCATCCTGCGCAACTCAATTTGCAGTTTGAGTATCTCTGGATTCAGGATACTGGTGAACCATCCCCTGCTGCTGTGGCCCTTCACTGACTGTGGCCCTGCTGTCCTTTTCAGTCACGGTCAGTGACTCACTGCTGTGGGTATCTGCTACCATCAGGGCCTCTATGAGGTTCTGCTTTTTGGCTGTCACCTCGAATGGAACTCCCCTGTCCCCGCACAACTGCTTCAAGTAATCTACAGTGTGCCTGCTGTAGTTGGAAGCCATCTTCTTCTTCCCTAACTACTGCTACTCTGACTTGCACTTTAGAAAAAAATAAATAAAACCGGTAGGAACTGGACTGTACGCCAAGTGATATATAGTTCTGTTTCCTTTTTAAAATAAAACTCTGCCTTTTTCTCTTTCTTTGCAAGAGAGCTTACGGTCTCAGCTGACACAGAACAATACAAGCTTGTGATACCAAAATTATGCCACCACTGCCAACCAATCTGTCACAAACCCACTCAGCAGGTCAGGCCTTCTACTCCCAAAGTGCCAACCTCTGAGCGCAGTCTTGTGAACAGTGTAACAGACAAGGTAACCCTCTTGTCTGTTTTTGTGAGTTCGGATCAACCTTTGGTCTCAAGTTCTGGAGGGATTCAAACTGTGAACCTCTTGCTAGCATACCCAATGCACAGGCTCAGATATTTCTGTCTTCAGGGGCCAGATATCTTTGCCTACGGGCACCTAACCAGGTATACAGAGATGAACCCTTAAAAACTTTAATAAAGACTTTAGATTTAAAACGCTTCTCTTTCCAGTTTGGTACCACTATTCAAGCTTATTTTTAGTATCTGCAATAACCATATACTTTTCTTACAACCAAAAAGAAGTCAAAGACAGACCAAGTAAGTTCTAAAAAGAATTTTACTAAAATAATTAAAAATATGTAAAACACAAAATACAGAACTCTTATATCATCAGACATACAAATCTTTTAAAAGAAACAAGGTTTAAACAGTGCACATTCCTACTTACAGTACTTAGATTTGAAAATCTTTCTAAATATCTGTTTACAAGTGCTCTAAAGATCTTTACTCAGTCAGAGTCTAGGTAAAAGTGTCAGTAAAACAGAGTATTCCTTAAACAACTGTATGGGACAACCCATTCTTGTGTGAGGTCAGCTAGCTCCTCCTCTGTCAGATTATGCATAAAAAATACATATCTTATACAAAAGTATTACATTCTGCGACTTCAGCATAATTCATGTCCTTCAAATGATACTTCTTTTGATCTCATAATAAGCTTTCTCTTTCCAGAACATGACAGCATCTTTATGATTTTTGCACTTCTATGTAATAACCTGGGGTTTCCTTCCAATGTCATAAAATGGATATGTTCTAGCAACTGTGATTGTAATTAACTCAGACAGACAGGATCCTTAATTAAGGCCTTACATGTAATACATGGTCTCTGAAAACTGAGTGTGTGTGAACTCACATGCTGTCAGCATTTTTCTTATGGCTTTCATCTTTTAGCTAAAATCTGGGGGGGGGATGAGTGAGATCATTCTAAGAGCATCAGATTTTTTTAGCAGAGACAGTCAGTCATACATTTTATATTAAAAAAAATGATTCAGCACTCAGAGCTGGCTGTCTACGTCACACATGGCACATGTGTGAACACCCTGCATGCCATTCCAGTGTCTGCAGCATTGTACCACCAGTATGGTTCAAGCACCTGAACCTCATCTTCAGTAGGCCAATTGTCCTCTCAATGATGGCTTATGTCTTCCTGTGGGCATGGTTGTACACCTCCTCAGCAGCGTCGTGTGACTCCAAGAAAGGTGTCATCAGGTACGACCGTAGTGGGTATCCACTGTCACCTATGCAAGGGACACAAACAACAGTCGGGTGCCACTGTCAGGGGCCAATATTAAGGCACACATGCTGCCACCGTATACTCACCCAACAATCATCCTTTGATCCTATCAGCACCGAGCAGGGCACTGAGTCATGACCTGTCCAGTATGTATGAGTTTTGGCATGATCCAGGGTATCTAGCACACACATTAGTGTTTATGTCATCCACATTGCACATGACCTGACAGTTAATACTGCGGAAACCCTTTCTGTTCCTATATGCCTCTTCGTTCACTGAAGGTGATAGTGTCCCTACATGAGTGCATTTTGTAGCACCCAGTACATTGGGCATGTCATGCATGTCATAGAATGCTTGTTTAGTGGAACATACATCATCTTCCAACATGGGGAAATCTAATGTGGTCCTGCGCATGGGCCAACGGGGCATCTGTCACCTGCGTCAATGCCCGAGACAAAGAGGACTGACTGATGCAGAGTACATCACTGGACACCCTCTGGAATGATCCTGTTGCATAGTATGACAGGGTACATAGCACCTTGATCTCCACCGTCATTGCCCTGGACCACCGTGTCGGTGTAGCTATGGTGTCGCATATCATGTCACACAGCTATTCGATGGCACCTCAGTCAAACCAGAAGCATTCAATGCAGTGTGTGTCCTACATCATCTGTGCATCCAGCTGGGACCTGAACACTCATGGCCGTGGGTCCCAGTGCCACTGCCACTCCTGCTTTGCCTCAAGCAGGAGCACATTCAACAGGAATCCCAGACACACCCTTTCTCAACTCTACAAATACCTGGCTACCTGTACATGTCTGGATTCCACCCTTCTGTGTGGGCTGGTTACCATGTGTGTACCTTTAAGAGAGTGTGTGTGGGCCCCCGTGTGTGCTGATGATACCTGTTCAGGCATCACGTGCACACGCCACATGTTGAGACGATGGCGATGACTGCATGTATCATCATAGGTATCATAGGTAAATTTCAAGCCAGGGATAGGAATTACTAACCAAATAGGCTTGCCTTCCATATTTTAAAAATCAACAAAAAATTTGCTATTTCCAAAATGATCGTCAATTCCATTTTTAAATACATTCATACTAGAACTATTTGATATCTCTGCTGGTAAATTATTCCATACCCCGACCACTCTCAGGCTAAACCAATGTTTCCTAAAATTATGCACCCAAGTTTGTTGATATAGTTGTTTTGTATGTTTCCTTTCACTAATTCTTCCATGATTGAACATGATGCCCAAGTCCATTATCAAATCTACATCCTCAATATTTTTATATAGAAAACATAGATCTCCCCTCAATCTACGGTAATATAGTGAATAGAGGTTCAGATTCACTAGTCTTTCCCACTATACTTTACCTTTCTGTCCCATTATTTGTTTAGTCAATCTTTTGAACCTCTCAATGGAAAGTATATCTTCCCTATTGTAAGGGGCCCAAACCCTTGCACAATATTCCAAATGCGTCTAACCAAAGCAACATACAAGGAACCAAACCTCACTCCTTCTACTTGCAATATATTTTAAGATACAATTTAGGATCTGAATAGCTTTTTAATTGTTTTCTACAATGTACCCTAAATTTTAAATCATTTGTAATTATAAGGTCTTTTCCTCCGTAACAACTCCCAAATTTATATTATCTAAATGGTAAACTGCTTCATTATTTTTCTTACCCAAGTGCATAACCTTGCACTTGGATAGATTTAATTCAAATTTATTCAGGTTTGTCCATTTATTTATTAAATCTAACGCTTGTTGTAGTGCGACTATTTGCTCATCATTTGATGGAACCACACCCAGTCTGTGCCACGGGTTGGAAGACTTGGGATGTACCCCAGGAAATTGTGGAGGGTGGTGGAGGACACCTGCATCAACAACCCTAATGGGGGTTGAACCTGGAGAGTGGAGGTCCCAGTCAGGATATGTACCTAGCCTGTAGAGAGCTGTATGGGGCTATGCACTGGGTGTGGTATGCATGGTGCTGATGGATGTTTCTGCTTCTCTTCTCACAGGACAGCTACAGGATCCCAGGTAAGATGGTCTTCATCAGGGATGAGCAGCCAGATGGGGCCACATGCGTGGTGCGCGGACTCCCCCACGCGGGGCCGATGGTACACCATGGCTCCTTACTAACTGTTCCTGAGAGTGGGCTCAGAGGACATTTGTTACAAGACCCACAATACGAAGAAGTGGCAGGTGGCAGAGCCGTCAAAGTTAAGTGTTGCATACTGTGACATACCTGTTCCATGTTATACTACCATTAGGGACCACCATGTGTAACCTGTTCATGCCTGTACTCTTTGTGATGTCTTCCCTTTGCAGTACTACAGGGGGCCCCTATGTGGATGGCCCTTACTGCTGCTCCTGGACTGCCACCATACCACCAGGATCCAGTGGAGACTCACAGGAGAGGGAGGATTAGGGTTTGTCACTGACCATGCAGTGCCCGGCCAGCACATCTGAGGAACTGTGTGATGGCACTGGTTTGGTGAACTTTGACATGTGGACCTGTTATGTGGACTGTGCTCCTCTGATGTGTCATGTTTCTTCAGAGTGCTGCAGTGAACCTGGGCAGATGTCGCCTTTCACATTTTGTTCATTTACTGCCGTTTTGATTATTAAAGGTTCTAGTTTTCTAAGCAGGTGTCATTATTGTCTCCAGTCCAGCGGTTTGCTTGCTGCTGTGAGTGGGTGGGGCACTGTGAGGGTTGTGGGGCATTATGGCATTCATGGGTGTCTACCTGTGGGGAGCATGGGGCATTCCTGGAGTGCTCCCGGGGGGGGGCTGAGGCATATGTGGGAAGCTCAGTGTGGGTTTGGTGGGGTGTGCATTGTGCACAGCAGGTTCAGTTGTATGGTGGTCATGAATGTGTGCCTGGGGGGGGTTGTCCCATGCAGGTGCCTCCGCTGGCGATGGTTCATCACTGACCAGGTGCTGTATGCCTGAGCATGCCTGAGCTGGGTACAATTCCTTCCATGTCTGTCCTACACCTGCATACCTCTCACCTTTCCCTTATTATCGGGGGGGTGTTCCTGCTGTTGTCCATCGTTTCCTATGTGGTTTGGTGACTGGTCAGTGGGGTGTGTATGCACACATTACTGTCAACATATACAGTTACAGAACTGTTCTTCTGTATATGCTTCTTGCACTACAGCGCTTCCTCATCTGGCTTTCTGTCTGTATTGTACCACATTCCGTTGTGTCTCCACTTTTGTGTGTTTGCCCCTGATTATTTATGCCTTGTCCCTGGTGTATGGGGAAACAGTTTGAGAGGTATGCACACCTGTGTGACTGTGCACCAGCTGGGTGTTCCCCGTTGTGGTGCGTGTTGTGTCCCCCCTATGTGTGTTCTCATGGTGATGCCTGTACCAGTGCAAGAAAGCAGCAGCAAGGGCAAACAAGACGCTGGGATGCATAGCTAGTCGGATCAGTAGTAGGACAGAGGTTATATTGCCCTTGTACAGGTCACTGGTGAGGCCACATCTTGAGTATGGAGTTCAGTACTGGTGTCCACACCTCAAAAAGTACATTAACCTGCTGGAGAAGGTCCAGAAGAGGGCTACAAAGATGATAGCAGGTCAGCAGGGTAAGGCATATGAAGAGAGGTTGAGGGCACTTAACACATACTCCCTGGAGGACAGGAGAGAGAGAGAGAGAGGGGACATGATTGAGACCTTCAGGCACTTGAAAGAGATAAATAAGGTGGATAAGGAGAGTCTCTTTAAGAAAAGTGGCAACCATAGCACGAGTAGGCACAGTCTTAAGCTGGAAGCACTTCTTCACAGAGAGGGTGGTGGACACTTGGAATGCACTGCCAGGAGAGGTGGTCTCGTTGAAGACAGTGGGGATCTCCTAGAGAGGCTGAGCTAGGCATAGGGGTATGGTAAGGATCATGGATAGGGAGGATGGAAAGGATGGGAGGAGTCAGCGGGGCAGGGGCAGGGACTTATGTGATGTGAGTGCCTCCTATAGGGTGTGTCCCGAAAGGGCGACCGAAAAACGGCGACCGCTGCATGGGCAACAGGGGATATGGACGACAGACAATATGAGCGATGGCAGCGGGAGGGGATTGGAAGGGCAACACACACACAGTGACCACAGCAGGGCAGAAGAGGCACTGGGCACAGCGGCAAGAGCACCAAGGGATGGGCAATGTGGACAGGGTGACTGCCAGTGGCCAGGATGCACACAGCAAGTGGACATGGGCAGCGGGCATGCAGCATGCCCCAGGAGGGCTACACACCCACAGCACCCACAGCAGTGGCACAGCATGGTCCATAGGAGACACCCGCTGCAGGGTGCCCAGGGATGGTGATGGCAACCGCAGCCGTGATGGGCCAGGCCATGACTGGGTCAAAAGGACGACTGTAGGGGATGCGGTGAAGGAGTGGGCACCAATGGCAGGGTGGCACTGCAATAGGCAGGGAAGGAGGGACCACTCACTGTACTCCATGCGGGCTGCGGGGTAGGGATGTCTCTGTCTCACCCCTACGTTGGCCGTGCCTAGTAGGCCATTGGCCAGCCATGCCTCCCCTTGCTTGTGCTCCCCTTCAGCATGCCACCTCTCTTGGCTCCCCCGGTGCCCACAGCCTCTGCTTGCCAGTGCCTTGGCTGCCCGGCTTTGCCATCCCTGTCATAGTCATCCTGTGTGTGGGCTGTTTCTAGATCTTGCCTCCCCTGTGCATGGCCGGGTGGAGCTCGCAGTCCTGCTGGTTGCTGGTGTGGGGCGTGTTCTTGCAGGGAATGAGCGGTTCTTGCTCTTCCACTGTCGTTCTGTTTCTGGGTGCTCGCTCTTTGTGCTTCCGCTCCTTTGGCATCGCCCACAGGCACAGAGCTCTTGCAGTTGCGCTCTACTTGGTGGCTACCCAGGGTCAGTAGCTCAATCTGTGGACCCTGCAATAGGAGCAGACTAGACAGGCCAAATGGCCTTCTTTTGCTGGCTTCTTCGTATGTTCGTATGTACTAGTTCTGCATTGTCCTGCCCCTTCCATGGCATCCCGTTCTGTCTGGGGGCCACTACTTCTGATGCACAGCTACTTACGGCAGCTCTACACCTGCCCTAGGTGTATGGGCCTCACGCCACCTGCCAGGCTGCCTTACATGACTTTGTGCATGCATGATTGGGGCTGTTGCACATGCTGCAATGTGGCACCACCCAGCTGGATGCAAATTGTGCAGCAGGAGCATCACTGCATGTTGACTGCCCTGCATGCCCACATGTGTGGTTCGTGCATGCCTCCCGGGTGTGCTGTGCGTGCCAACCGCATGTATGCCGTTACGCGCCTGTGTTGCACATCCATGCGCATGCCATGTAGGCTTTTTGCATTGTGTGTATAATTGTTTTACATACAGTGTGTGTAGATGTGTATGTCATGTTTTATGTACTGTTGTCTGTGTTAAGTCCCGCATATGTCTTTAGTTAAAAACAGAAGTTACTAAGTGAAGGCTACTAATGCATTTAATGTATATTACATAACCCTATAAATTCTGTACATCTAGACGTATGCCTGAAGGAGGACAACTGGTCATATAATACTAGAGGGAGGTGACTTGCTTTTCTACCACTGAAATTGTTGGGGGGGGGTTAGTCCCATGGGCACCTTAGCATACTTCTGCCCTATGAACCATAGTTATGAATTGTAGTTCTGAAACAAACAGATAAACAATATACCATGTGGGCAATGCCCTTGGGGCAAACTGTTTTAATTGGGCAGTCTGCCTGCCTGAATTGTATATGTCTTATAACAATCTGATTTATTCCTCAAAGGCACCAGGTTGATAAAGAAGACTGGGGACTAGCCATGTGCAGTACATGGCCTGTGGGTTTACCATATCGTTATCTCCTCTCTTACTTGCTGTCAGATTGTGACATGTGTGATGCTCTGTCTCACGTGCTTTCTACGTATTGTGCCCTCCCAACCTAGCTCTGTGGGGTTAGTAGGCCCAGTTCCTGTTGTCTTGCCAGTTACATTGCTTTCTCTGTGGGCAAGGGTGCACCCAAGCTGATGTTGGCAGGGACAGGGGATTTAGGCGATCATTGAAGAGGGAAAGCCCCGCTGGGTTGCCCAATGCCCACATGGGTGAGTTTGGATCATCAGTGGAGGACACTGCCCTTGGCATTCCAGAATGCTATGGAGGCATAAATGTTTTTCTTTGTAATCTGCTTTGTTTTTGTTTTTGTTATTTTTTATTTACTACAGTTATGCTTTTCTGTTCCTATTTTACTATGGGGATGGGTTACAATTTACAGATACAGTTTATTCACTCTGTTCCATATGGGGCCTTTACCCACACAAGGTGTGTGTGGCACTGCAGTTGGGTAGTACAAGAGGAATGGGTTCTTGTACGTCTGGTAGAAGCCAGTGTAATTCAAATTTAATGATTCAGCACATACAAATATTCCATGTAGAAGATAGATAAATGGCATACATAACCCTATGAAAAGGAAAATTACTTGCGCACCGTAATAAGCAAAGAGCTAATATTATTATGCTGCAAGAGCTCCATCTAGTGGTAGCCAAACAGCTGAACTTTGCAAAGTCTGGGTAAAAATCTCTCACAGCTCCTGCACATCAAACAGTTGGTGGGGGAAGGGGAGTATGTATACTGATCCAGGATTCCTAGTGGGATTCACAGTAGAGGCCATGATGAGGACTGAGCCAGAGGTTAGGGGTGGCATCATACTGGAAAAAGGGACTTTATGTGATTTTTTTGGTACCACATTGAACTCTGGGCCAGAAAGTTGTGCATTCTAGTCCTGCATTGGGATTGGTCTTGGGATGAAGTGCCATACTTGGGGGATGATGTAATGTTGGGGTGTGCCATCCTTTGGATTACACCTTAAACTGACGTCTCGGCTGCTTTCTTTTTTTTCTTTTTAGTCAATCTGTTTATTCTCCCTTATTGTGGTGCTGCCAAACCCTCTGCCAACCTCCCTAGCCCCAAAACCCAAGGACTTACCCCCTCCCAGGCATCCCCTACTGCTTACCCCTGTGGGGCTTAACCGTGGCGGCGCTCTGCTGCTGGAGACACGGATCCAGTGTAAATTCCCCCATGGCTTTGCCCCCTGTGGTGGGGGTCAGATGGCAGGCGTCACCCACAGATGAAAAGGACCTGGTGTGGGAGAGGGTCCCAAAGTCTGGTGGGAAGCTCACTGGAAGGCTGGTATCATCCAGGCAGCACCCATCCATTTTCCTTTTTCATAGATGAAGACCAGACATGCAATGCCATTTAAAATGCACCCATGCACACTACCGCACATAAGGCGTCGTTGGCTGCCAGTCCTCCCAACCCCGTGGTCACACTGATAACCCCCAGCCACTGCCAGAGGTCAGACCAGTGCCAAGAAACCCCAACCCCTTCCCCATAGGAGGAGAGCCATCCACTGGATGCTCAGTCCACTTCCCCCCGGCCAGCCTCCGGCGAACCGAGTCCATCACCGAATCCAGGTTGCCAATATGGTGGCAGGTGAGGCTTGGATGCCTCTTCCCTCTGTGCCAGCGGGCTGGCATTGACTATGCTTTTTCTGATCATTGCATAGTTGGGCATTAAAGATTCTATGGCACTTCTCAAAATGAGTAAAAGAATTTCACCAGTGTCCTGGTCAAATGTCCCCCATTCACTAAAAATACAGACAACAGCTTATCTGGTTCAGTTTCAGCTGATTTTCATCTGTATCGCCACCACTACAGACGAGGCTGAAACTAAGCAGTATTGTCTAGCCCTTCTTTTCCAGTAAACAAAAGTTAAAAAAAAAAGGATCATCCTTGGGTTTGATACATAGTCCCAATGTGATGGACCCCTCCTTCTTCTGCAAACTGCCAAGGAAAACACTGGATCATTGGACCTAACCTATCCTACTAGGAGAGGACTTCAATAACACCCTAGAGGAGATTTCCAGTGATGTCACCTTGGAAGTAACAACACTGCTTTTGAGCTCTGTCTGCACCTCTTCAGAATCTTCTCTAATCCTCCTTCAAACTGATGAATTCCAGCAAATAACCTATCCCATCACCAAGATGGGATAGCCTCTAATCCAAAACAGAAAGAATTTCCAAATTTGACCCCCAGGTGCAGAGATTCACAAGATCCAGGTTGAGCAGCATATCATGATGGTGGCTAGTGAATCACCTGACCTGCCACCAGACCCTGAACAAGAGTAAAATTTCACGACAATCTCAAAGTCCCTGGTAACAGAACTTCGTAATGTGGCCTCCTCCCTGCAAAAGTTAGATGACCAGCTATCGACCATGCAACAGGACATACAAGAGATCAAGCAAAGGACTACTGACCTGGGACAAGGTCTGACGGACACGGCCGCACAGACAGACAGCCCACAATGTGGCCCTTCTGTATCTGTGCTGTCGGGAGCAGGAAATGGCAGAAAAAAACAGGTTACTCATCTGCAACAGTAGTTCTAGAAGTGGCATATGATGTACATCCACACTTCTGGGAGTGTTCCTTTCCCCTTTAAGGCTTGCCAGAATGTATTCATGCTGGCTCCTCACACCCACTCGGATGGTAACTCCCTCAGCACCGCCCCATGATGTCAGATCTTACCCGCTGAAAGCAGGACCGATGTGCCATTTGCCTGGGGAGGTCGGGTGGGTCCATGTGGATGAACATCAGATATCACTCCTAGAACTACTGCTACAAGTGAGTAACCTGATTTTCTAGGGACGTGGATATGATGTGCAGATTCACATTTCTGGCAGACTCCTGAGAGGAGGAGGCAAGGCGCCCACCCTCTACTTAGGAAACAAAGATTGGAGAACTGAGGCCCCAAAACCAGCATCCCGGCATGACTCAAGGTCAATGTGGTAGTAGGAAATGAAGGTGTGTGCTGACTTCCAGGTAGCAGCCCTGAAGATTTCCTGGATAGGGACATCCCTGGAAGAAGCCACTGGAGCAGCGGTTTGATGGGTGGAATGAGCCCTTTGCCCTATGGGAGGATCCCTACCCACCAGTCTATAGCAGAGGTTGATGCAGGATGCAATCCACATGCCAATCGTCTGCTTAGCTGCCGGTCTGCCAGGTGTGGCTTCAGCGTAGGTGACAAATAGCTGGTGAACCTCTCCCCGAACATCAGTCGTGCACTCCTTATAGTAGGCAACCCCTCACCTCAGGTCCAAAGTATGGAACCTGTGCTTGGTCTCCTAGGTGTGGTTGGTGAAATACACTGGGAGATTGAGACACAACCTTCAGGAAGAACTTTAGGCTGGGGCGAAGGACAGCCTTTTCCCTGTGGAAGACCAGGTAAGCAGACTCCACCGAAAGCACCTGGAGCTCACTGATCCTTCTGGCTGACGTGATAGATACCAGGAAGGCAGTCTTCCTCAACAGGTGACAAATGTCACACCTATGCATTGGTTTGAATGGCTTGCCCGTGAGATTTGCAACACCAACAACAAGTCCCAGGTGGTGGTGGTTCACGCACTGGAGGGGTAAATGTGGTCAAGGCCTTTGAAGAAGCACCAGACCACCTTCGGCAATGGCAGCATACCAGCCCATGCCCAAAATGCTGAGATAGCTGTCAGGTGCACCTTAAGGGTCGTCGACCAAAGCCCCAACTGAGAGAGGGACCAAAGGTAGTTGAGAATGCTAGCCACCGGGCAAGATAAGGGGTCATTGGTCATGCGCCATGCCCTGGCATCAGTGGAGAAACTCTTCCATTTGAAAGCATAGCATTTTCAGGTAAACTCCTTCTGAGAAGCCTCGACCTTGGTGAGGACATCGTTGGAGAGACCCAAAGCCTGGAACTCTAGCCGCTCAGGAACCAGGCTGTCAGGTGCAGGGATTGAAGGTCTGGATGGAGTACCTTCCCCTGATTGCAAGAAAGCAGGTCCAGGTGGAGAGGAAGATGCCATGGGAGCCTGCTGCTGAGGCTGAGGAGATCAGGGTACCAGAAATGGTGGGGCCAGTTGGGAGCCACCAGGGTCATCTGTGCCTTGTCCTTCCTGGCTTTGATCAGCACTTTGTGGAAATGGAGGGAAGGCATAAAGAAGGCCCAGGATCCATGGCCTTGAGAAGACATCCTGCTATGGTATTCTCTGCTGAGGAGAGTGGGCACAGTACAGCCTCAGCTTTGAGTTCTCCCTGGAGGCAAACAGGTCCACCTGAGGGATGCCCCAGTGGCAGAACAGGCTGCGTACTACCTCCGGATGGAGATACCACTGGTGAGAAGCCTTGCCCATATGGCTGATGGCATCCGCCAGCTGGTTGGAGATGCCAACCACATGCAACGCCGGGAAATTGGCATCCAGGCTGAGCACGAGTGTCCAAATGTGGAGAGCTTCCCTGCACAGTGGAACGGAATGTGTCTTGCTCTGTTTGTTGAGGTAGTACATGGTCGTGGTGTTGTCCATCTGAACCTGAACAACCTGACCCTGAATGTGTGGAGCAAAGGCTGTCAGTGCCAGCCGAACTGCCCAATGCTCCAGCAGGTTGATATGGCATCGAGACTCCTTGGGGGTCCAGAGTCCATGGACTCTGTGGTCCCCCAGGCCATCAGGGAGGCATCAGTCATGATTATGACTGTCAGCTCTGGGCAGACAAATGGGGATCCCTTCCTGCATGTTTTGGGACTAACCACCACTGGAGGGCGTCCCACATCAGCTAGGTCACAGCGACTGGCTGGTCAAAGTGGCCCTGGTGCTGAGACCATTGGTGGGCAAGCTCCCATTGCAGAGAGCGCATCCTCCACTGGGCCGAATGGACCATGCTGGTGCATGCCGCCATGTATACCAGGAGACGCAGGAAGTCCTGAGCAGGACGCAACTGTCCAACCTGAAATGATCGGGCAAAGGAGGACAGAGCCGCCGCCAGGTCCACTGGAAGCTGAGTTCTGGCTGTGCAAGAGTCGAGCTCTGCCTTGATGAAGTGTGTCACCTGCAAGGATATGAGTTCTGACTTGGCCTGGTTGACCAGGAGGCCAAGGGCCAAGCAGGTCTGGAGGGCTAGATCCCTGGACCACTCCAACTCCTCCCTGGAGAGACCTGCTATAAGCCAGTCATCCAGGTAGGGATACACCTGGATCCCTTGGCACCTCAGGTAGGCTGCCACCACTGCAACACATTTGGTGAAGACCCCTGGGAGTCAAGGATATGCTGAAGGGCATGGCCTGGAACTCGTAGAGAATCCCCTCCACACAGAACCGGAGGAACTGGTGGTGGGACAGATGGATTGGGTCTCGAAGGGAGCCATCAAAAGCCAGGGATCCTCCTGGATTACCGGATCTCGAGGGATATGGACCAGATCAGCAGGCTGGTCCGACCCATCCTGAGAGGTGACAGGCAGGACTGGAGTCCTAGAGATGTGCTGTAGGTATCAGCCTAATCTGGTGACAAGGCATCAACTGGGTTGTGATAAATCTCAACAGTTGATTGACAGGTGTCTTGACCAACTGGTATGATGGGGAGACTGTGGAGCCAGTGGCCTGGGCAGAAGGATCGACCATAGTCAAAAATTCCAGAAAAGGGTGGGAATCCGAGGCCTGAGAGCGCTCGCGATCCCACAACTGACAAGACTTCTTTTTAGTCTCCTTCTTTGAAGATTTGAATTTTGTGCCCTCAGAAGGGCCTGTACAAAGGTGGTAAGGGACTGGCACAAATCACGAAACGTCCCGTGAAGGTGGCACCAAAGGAAAGTGGCACAAAGGTTGAAGCCAAAGAGGCATGCGCTGCGGTCTGAGCAGCAGCCTCTTCAAAAGCCGCAAGCTGTTCAGCGGACCCTGCAGCCATGGAGACTGCCTGGCGGTTGTCCTTTGAGCGAATGGGTGGATCAGTTCATCTGGGTGCCCTAGGAGAAGTCGAGCGTGCTGGTCTTCTAAAGTTGAAGGATGCAAAGTGCGACAGAGGTCACACATCTGGCGATCATGTTCATGGCCTAGGCAGTAGACGTATGTGGTGTGCAGGGTCTGTCCGGGACATCTTCTGCCTACACTTGCACTTCTTGAATCCTGGTGCTGACTTCAAGTCATCCATAACAGAGATTGCAGAAATCACCTGAAGACAAGAGTTTTCACAAAATCGCCAGTTTGAAATGCAAAGGACCTACTCAGCACAGAGATTGGTAAGGTGGGAAACTTCTTCTTTCAGTGGAAAGGAAGATCTGATGTCACGGGGTGGTGCTGAGGAATTAACCACCCGGGTGGGTGGGAGGAACCAGCTTGAAGACATTCTGACAAGCCTTAAAGGGAAAGGAACACTGCCAGAAATGTGGATCTGTACATCATATCCACTTCTCTAGAAGCTGAATGATTTGGAATCCTGCTCCTGGCAAAACAACCTATGGCTATATGGATTACCAGAAGGAACCAAAATGAGAGAAATAAAAGAGTTCATAGGATCCCACTTAAAGAGCTACTTGATCTTCTGCCACACCTCCCTTGGGCATAGAAAGGGCCCATAGAGCACTAGCGCCACATCTGAGGGATGAGGGAACAAGAGCCAGGTAAAGTGTGCTGAGGTGTATAAACTACAAAATCAAGCTACGGATCCACAGCAGAGCTCAGGATAAATGTGAAGTGACCTCTGGCGATACTCATTTGTATTTGGACCATGATTTTACCCTGAACGTTATGGACAAAAGTCTAGTAAAACAACTCAAAGTCAAAGGAATTAAAGCTCAACTAACTGCACCAGCCCAGGTCTGTATTGTCACTGAAACTGGCCAGAACTCTTTTAGATGCCTGGATAATGCAAGATCCCTGCGGGAACAAGCTGGTGTGCTGCCTCCCACAGACCCAAACCACTCCGTGGTGGCCCTGGAGAAAGAAATCCATCTCAACACAGGGTCGGAAGCTCCCTCAAACTCCAAAGGCAAAAAAAAAAAAATGGCAAGCTGGAACACTAAATGATGCTTGGTCTGAAGTTTTTGCAGTCACCATCAAGATCCCAAACCTCAGTGAACTGCCATCTCCACAGTGACCTGAACGGACAATAAGGTACTGCGAAAGACTAAATGTCCCCATTGACTTTCTGTATAGTAACTAGGGTGGGAGTGCTCAGCCTTCCTTGATGGCAGTTACTTCGATAATTGCAAACTGTGACTCTGGTACCCAAAATCTTTTTGCTGAACTAAAAAACCAAAAGGGCAGTTTTTTTTTGGCCTGTCATCTATGTAAGACACTGTGGATATGGAGGAAAAATTACTTGTCGAACTGTTCTAGATTAACTCCTGGCAGTGGAGGAGGGCTTTACCAGACCCTCCAACTGTACAATTTTTGCCGGTACAGTAACGCACTTCAAACACTGGTACCGGTTTCTGTCAACCTTCTACCGTGTACCGAATTTTCAGCTGCCGTCCAACTTTTATAATTTCCTCCTGCGTATCTGTCTGCTCAGTCAGTGTTGCCATGTGTCAGTGTGCTGGCACACTCAGGGGAACATCCTTAGTTCCCATGGTAACCATGCCACTTAAGGCAGGTGCATTGCTGTGGCGCCGCCAGCAGAGGGGCAGGGCTCGACGTTGACTTTCACACTTGACCCTGGAAGTAGCTGAGTGTTCAATTGGCAGGAGTGACACACCACTCAGTGTCAGGTCATGCAGAGAGATTGATCGCGCTGTGAGAGTCGTGTGGCTGCTGGCACTATCTTGCTCAGCTCCAGCTGTCTGCCCTGAACCACAAGCGTATTGTGCTGTGAGTGACTATACTCGGCACAATTTGGTCTGGAAGACATGAGTGAGACTCTGCCCGACTGCTGCTTTGTCGTCCGATGGCCTGCCTCTGATGCGACGGGACCACCAAGCTCCCCTTCTGTGATCCATCGCCGGTGCCAGCCTGACTCGCGAGACAGTGATGTCTGTGACCAGGTCATGGGACGGGAAAGACGGAGCTCAAGCTAAGCAGGTACACTATCAGAACACAACCGCAGTTTAATCCTAAGATGCAGAAAAACATGGTGTATATTCAGTTGCTCAATGCTGATCCTTGTTGCTGGTTTGTTCCTGCTGATCCATAGACCTACTCCTTCATGTACTGAGTCCAGGGTGAATAATTATTATCTTAATCCTACCACCTGTCAGCATTGACATGATGCATAGCACAGACCCTCTAAATTCAGAGCAAATGGCCAGAATGTTATGTGTAGCACTTTCTTATTTTACAGAATAATATATCTAACAGTGGTCCTCATATGCCAGAACTGGCTCATTATCTTCGAGTTCTTGAATGGCAATGCTAAAATCAGTGGTTCAGGCTTGAAATTTGTTTTGCAGCTTGAAGAGCAGCTAGGTCCGTCCAAGCAGCATACAGAGCAGTGTGTGCAAGTCTGTGTATCATGAGGGTTTTTCACAGTATTCAGTTCTTTAGTCTCCCCTGGTGGTGCCTCGCACGTGCCCCCACTGACTGCAACACAGAAGTGCACCTATTTTGATATGTCATATGTTGGAGGTCTGCTTTACTGGCAGTCACTGTCTGAGGGTATCATGAGTTTTTGTCACAGTATTCAGTTCTTTAGTCTCCCTGGTGGTGCCCCCTGACATGCCCCCCACTGACTGCAACACAGAAGTGTACCTATTTTGATCTGTCAGATGTTGGAGGGTCTGCTTTACTGGCAGTCACTGTCTGAGGGTAATGGAGTCTGCAGTTGCAATCTGATGTCCCCTGTTTAGTGCTGGCTCTCTTTCTCACTCTCAGTTCCATTGCCCCTCCTTCCCCTGGTATCCTTCCCCTCTATACTCCATGTCCCCCAGGGCCCAATTGTTCACAGCAATGGTGCGGGGAATGCAGAGGCAGGAAAAAATCACAATGCAGGTGGCTTTCTCTCACCTTAAGATGGCTCTGCCCAAACATGGACGGGCACGGCTACTAACAACTCACTGTGTCATACAGATGAGGAATGAAGTTTGCTAAGCAGCTGAGGAAACCTGGGGGAGCTGGGAGGGTGGCTCATCTTGCCTTAATTTGGAAAACAAACTAACACATTAAGCAGCAACTGATGGGGGCGCTAGCGAGCCCGAGCAATATGGCCGCTTTGAAATAGAGATCCTCATTATGACTGGCTTTCCGAGATAAAATAATTATATTTTAGACTTCCTCGAACCATACTAGCTGCAAATAAGGCATTCGGAAGATCCCAGGAACAAAATGGGGAATCCCAGAAAGGATCGTACACCACATGAAGGAGCAAAATCGAAAAATGCTCCTGAGCTCTCTACCACGCGATCATCCTCGCAACAACAGGCCACCAACGATGGAAAAGAAGAAGAGGAAACTTTACAATCTTTGGGCCGTAAAATAGATAGACTGATCACCTCGGTATCTGGACTGGCTGAGAAAATGGACAGTATAGCGAATAGAGTTACAAATTTGGAAACAAAAAACGAATTTGTATCAACAGAGTCGGCGGATGCAAAAAAATGCTTGGAAGCGGCAATGGGAGCTGTTAATGCGGTAATTAGAGAAAACAGACGTTTTCAAATGCGTCTGGAAAACTTGGAAAACCAAGCCAGAGCCTCCAATATCCGCCTCATAGGGCTCCCAGAGGGCTGTGAAGGCGACCATCTAGTCCTTTTCATACAAGACTGGCTACTACTACAGTTTGGGGAGCAAGCCAACATACGTATAAAGGGTATACAAAAGGCCTACAGGATTGCAATCAGAGGTAGACCGGATAACCCTGAGACTTCGCGAACAGTTTTGGCGATCACTGATGGAGTGGCTACTAGGGACTATCTGTTGGCTTTAGCCAGGCAACATCGCCCATTGCTCTACGAGGGTGAAACTATCCGCTTATATCCAGACATAAGTTTTGCCACAAGACAGCGACATAAACAGTTTGATGGGACCAGGGCTCTATTACGAGAAGCAGGGATTCAGCACAACATTATATTCCCAGCTCAATTAAGGATAGCACACCAGGGGAAGATCTACGTTTTTTCGGAATTGAAGGAGGCCAACAGATGGGTTCAAAGTCACGCTCCGAGAAGGAAGCGCACCGTGGAACAAAGTGACTTTTCGTCTGATGAAAATGAAGCATGAAGATTCCAAAGGGATTAAGTATATGGAGGATCGAGAGGGAGGAGAGACTTTTGCCCACAAGTAACTTTTTTTTTTTTTTTAAATTCCCCTTTTTCCTGGCAGGACCACCGGGGGGCCATCTGCCCTGGTCACGGCCCCCAGAGACCTCTACCGCCGTCCATTGCTGCTGGGGACCCACAGTCACCCCCGGCTTGCCCCCCGGAGGGTGGGGCCTTGGGCCACCTTCGTGGCCCTGGAACTGTAACTGGTCGGGGTCCCGCAGCGACGACGGCAATGTGAGGCTCTCCAGGGAGGGCTTCATATTCCTGGTGGTCCTGCCCACTTCCATTTTTCCTCCTGATTTTTTCCCCGGGAGGAGGCGGGGCCGTGCAATGACACCTGCGTCCGCCCAGCCTCCTCCCCACGTCAAGCGTCGGTTGCGTGGAACTCCCGGTCTCCACCAGGGGTCCCTAACACACCGAATGCTACCCGCACCCTCCCTCTGGAGTAGGAGAGCTGCCCATCAGACGCTCGATCCTACTCCCCCGGCCAACCCTCAAGCGGCCGGATCCGTTCTGAACTGGGTCGCCAGGCCGCAAGCGAAATCCCACCGCTCCGCCGACGGGCTGGCCTGCCCACAAGTAACTTTAAAATTTCCTGACTCGGGAGAGCAGTTCGATTGAACACTTGTACAGTATTAAAGCCGGGACAGTTCACTCAGAGTATTAAAATTGCTATTGCCTGAACGTATTAGTATTTTCTTTTGAGGGTCTGGCATGCGAAATGAAAAGTTATGTAACTTTTACAAGTAAAACCCTAATTGTTTGGTTCTGGGTGGTTTAGGTTCAAGTAAGAGAAAGCTGGTTGAGCAAGCTCTCTCAAAATTATTAAATTGAGACCTGCGTAATTGGGGATTTGTTATCTCTAAAGCAGCATAAATGTATTGAATCATCACAATAGTGAGTTTATTTTTTCAGTTAAAGCATGGATGTTATTATAATCCTCTGACTTAAGAGGATACCAAAAGGTGGACTGCCTATATAAAATTGTTTTAGTAATTTTTTCCATGCAGCTCATGGGCTTAAACTCTAGCAAGTTTTGTATTAGAAATTGTTTAAAAATGATTGAATATCCCTCCTAGATGTATCTTAAAGTAGCAGAATAATATAATTGCTCAGTATATAAGAGGGGTGGCGTCCTCAATGGGTACTATAGCTGGTGTCTCTACTTGGAATGTATCTTATGTATGTATGAGTGCATTGAAAATAATAAATATAAAGTATAAAAAAAAAAAAGCAGCAACTGATAAGGGACATGATCTGGGAGGGGGGGCACTAGCTGATTAGAGGTAGAGATGAGCTTCATGTCTCTTCTGCTATATGCGAATAAGTGGACCAATGATTACTGGCAAAGCCTGGAGTATTCCGACACCCACCCTGACAAGTGCTCACTTTGAGTCCTGACTTCCTTACGTGGCTACATGTGAGGGGCTGAGGCCTCTAGTGTGAGAGCTTGGGCATAGTTTAATCAGTACTTGATGCTTATGGTATAGACCATGCAGTCCCCCTTGGATCATCAATGACAGAGGAGAATATATGGGGTGAGGGATGTTTACCCGAAATACACGTTGTCGGTTGCTCTTTTGCTGGAAGGCCCATGGCTTGCCATTTCACCTCCCCTGAGCTGGTCACTGAATCATGGTGCTGCCCCTCTCTGCCATGTACACCACACACTGCCTAAGACACAATCCTAGGTAGGGCACAGGATCCGCCTGCCCCTCTCCTCCCTACCAGTACCCCTTCATATGCTTCCCTGTACCCGCTACTTTTCTGTTTTTCTGACTGGAGCTGCTGGCAGAGGGCAACATGCCGCCCCCCAAGCCCTGGAGAAAACTTGGATGCTACTCCCCCTGCTACCAATTGGGGGGTCAAGGGCAAACTAAGGCTACATTTTGTTCTGGGGACTGAACAGTCGTGAGTCACTTCCTACCCACTCCTAGTAACTACTATATACATCCCACTGACCTGCCCTGCAGGTGCAGTGCCCAAGATGACAAAAATGGTAGATGGAGGGAACAGAAAGGGTTTAGAGCCCCAGATCCACAGGTCACCCAGATGGTGTGCCACAGACTTGCTGTTCACTCAGATGTCCAAATAACATCCTACAAGATTTCTGTGCGGAACTTTGCACCTTAAAGAATGCGGTGTTAGGCAGCCCCAGTGGTGAAGAGGGCTGAGGCACCTTGTGCCTTACCTTTTTGCATGCCAGCTACCCAGGTTTGGGAACAGACGCAGGTCATTGGGAGTCGGCCAGAGAGGGTGAGGATCAAGCATCCAAGTTACTGCTCTCCTCTCTCGGAGAAGGAAGATCTGTCAGTCTCGCCTAGACTGCCCCCAGGTGGAGACCTGGAGGCAGAGCAGTGTCAGGGAGGGAAGTATGGGAAGGAACTGAGGGGGCAAGTTGGGCAAGTGAGCCATTCAGACCAGGTAGGTGGCCAGCTGGTTAGGTAGCCGGTGCGGGGGTACCAAGGACTGGGCTGATAAGTCACCCTCCTGATGTGGAGAAGAAAAACTCCTATATGGAAAAAAAAATGTTGTGTCAACTAGTTTACTGTTAATATTACTTGTTCTGGTTAGCATGTCATGGCTGATGACAGCACTATTATCAGTGGTTGGGGGAGAGGGGAGATAAACAACATAATATGGCTGGATTAGCAGATCTTAAGGTAATTTCATACAAACTTCAAAGGACTGGGAACTCCAATCAAGAGAAGCAGGGTCTTACAGGATTTAAACTGAAGAAAGGCCTTGTTGGCCCTCTTGCAGGAGACAACACCTCTCCCAAGAGGAACACAGAAAACTGGTGTGCTTCTGGGTGGGGTTTGTACACTCCTCCTCATATGAAGCACATCCCCAATATAGGGGGTGTGATATCAGTAAGGAGAGGCCTCCCAGTATAGGTAGACACAGTGCCTACAGATGTGGAGGGCAGATATTTGCATATACAGGATCACTTCTGAAGGACCTCCTTTGTACTGCTGAACATGTATGCCCCTAACTTTGCCTGAGAGAGGGAACAATTTTTTAAACAAATCCTATTCCAGTTTCCTCCAACCTTGAACATGCTGTACTTGCTGGGAGGGGATTTCAAGAGTGTCATATCACCAGGACTAGACAGGAAGTCGTAGACACAATGGGGGACAAGATGAGGGGTGGGGCTTTCGCAAGCTGACATGGGAATTGGGCTTGGAGGAGGTATGGCACCTATTATACCCTACAGATGCAGACTATACCTTCTGTTCTGCATCCCAAAAGTCTTACTCCAGAATAAACATTTTTTCTTCTCCTCAGAGTGGGCACACCTGGCCCAGAGCTGCAATACTGGCATGATCTCCCTGTCTGACTATGTCCCAGTAAATTTTGATCTCCACATTACACTCTCATGTAAAAACCCAATGTGGTGAATGGCCAGTTCCCTCTCAAACATCCCTAATTTCGAGGACATGACGCAAATAGCTACGAGGAAATATTTTCAGGATAATAAAGTGGGTGACATGACCCTGGCAAACAGGTGGATGGCCTTAGTTAAAGCTACCCTGGCTGGCAAAACAATTCAGTACGTCTCAAAGAAAAAGAAGACAAAAGTAGCCCAGAGATTAACACTTGAACATGAGTTATTTGACTGGAAGACAACACACAAGATTACACTAGATGAAGACCTGCTCCCACAGTTAAAACAAATTCTGGCCAGAGCTGATAGGGCTGCGATGAGCTGTCAAGTGAGCTAAGTTACATGTGTGCGTAGAAATTATTGAACGTCCGAGTGTAACTTGGCCATTTTTTGGAGGTGTTGCACCAAATTTTCAACATGGCCTTTTTGGGACCCCTCCTCATGAAGAGTGCCAGTGTCATTTTGTTCACTTGCCCCGAAAAGTGATTTCACAGAGCGACTGAGCCATTCTGTGCCACAGGTGTGAAAACACATTTTGGGCAGGATGTGATAAATGACAGCTGTACTGTGAAACAGGAGGTATGCAAAAATGGCAATGTTGAAAATATGGAGTGAAAATATTAAAAATTGGCAAAGTTATGAGTGTGTGAAGAAACTGCACAATGCACCCTCTTAACGCAGTCATTTTTTAAAATTTTTTCACCAGATTTGCAATGTGGGCCTTTTGAGACCTCACCTTGTGAACAGTGCCACTGTCGTTTCGTGAATCGGTCCCGAAAGGTGATTCTGTGCATCAACTGCAAAACCACCTTTTGGGACTGAATAACGAAATGACAGTGAAAGTTTTCATGAGGTGGTGTCCCAAGAACCCCATGTTGAAAATTTGGGGCCAAAATTCCATAAAATGACTGATTTATCAGCTTAAGTTGAAAACTCCATTAAATGGCATTATAGCACGCTTAACTTTGATTCTTCAGTTTGTGGTTCAGCTTTGAAGAGTGCAGACGTGTCCCGGTCCAGAGAAGATGACAGTGCCGACCTCCAGAGGTAAGCATGGGGTAAGGGGGAATGCAGGGAGGTGGGTGCTCATTGGGAATGTGGAGATGGGGGAAGGGGACTGGTGCTACGAGGGACCGTTTTCTTTTTTACAGACTAAAAAAACACATCGGGTGACTGTTTTCTTTATTTACAGGGAAAAATAACAGACATTTGGGCACACTGGGGTGGGCTTCCAGTGTGCCACATGATTGGGGGGCTACATAATGCCGACACAGGGATTGGGGACCCTGATGTTGGCAGGGGGTGGGGAAAAAATACATTTGGGCAAACTGGGGTGGGCTCCCAGTGTGCCACATGAGTGGGGGGGCTACATAATGCTGACACGGGGAATGGGGATTCCAATGTTGGTGCGGAGATGGGAATGGAGGGATCAGGGAGGATAGCAGCAGTGGGAGGGTGCGAGATGGGTTTCTTTGTTGCCTGTGCTGGCAGCGGCAACGCAACTGTGCATGCATGGCACTCATGCATGCGCAGTTGCAGTGAATGGCATTTTGTCATTGACAACATGACAGTGCCAGCAGAACTGTGGATGTACGCGAGTCACGCATGCGCATTTCATGCCCCAGAATGTGGAAGTAGCAGCTGAAATAGTGCGACTGTTGTTCCGTAGCAGCCGATTGTAGTGGAGGGTTTCAAGCTCCGTTGGACTTTCAGAAGCATACTTCCAAAAGTCCAATGGAAGGATCCATGATCGGTTGCTTTTAGAGGTATGATCAATCCGAAAATGGATGTAGACTCTGCCCACAGCTCTAAAAATGTAGGGAAAAACCTAATGAACAAATAGAAAGAAAAACTGAAGGGCAGCTCCACTATGCCTGACAAAGATATTTTGAAGCAGGAAACCAGGCAGAGAAACTCTTAGTTTGGCAGATAGAGCAGTACGTAAAATCAAGGAACACACCTCAGGAGGTAGAGAAGTTTCCCACCCAGACCAGAGTGCCTAGTCCTTTGTTGCATTTTACCATACTCTGTATACAGCAGAATCAACTCCCACCCATCAGAGAATTATCAAGGAGTACCTGGAGAGACTTAAGGTAACTACCCTCTCCACAGGCAGACAAAGATAAATTAGGGGCTCCCGTTACTCTGGCAGAGACAGAGATTACCATTAAAAATCTTAAGAATGGAAGGGCACCAAGAGTGGATGAACTCATCTCTGAGTTCTGTAAGACCTTTAGGGAACTCCTGACTCCAAAACTGCATAGTCTTTTTTGTGAGATGGGGGAGGGGGTGAGACACACCGCACATGCCATAGAGCACAGATTACTAGTGCTTCCCAAATTAGGGAAATATCCCACTTGCTGTTTATCATACCACTCCATTTCACTACTCTCAGTTCCACAGCAGCTGCTGTGACTCAAGCAAATGGGCTGGTGCTGTGTGAAGTGCTGCAAACCCAACAATCAAGAAAATCCACACACACAGCACTCTTCAGGCAATAAGCGGGTATCAAGACAAAGTAACTGCAAAAATGCAATTTATTTATCAACCTAGGCTTTCAACCCAATCCCCAGTGCTTCAGCAAAAGCCTTCATCAGGGGTGTCTTGCTGTGTATGTGGATTTTTCATTTCACTGCTCCCAGTGGATTTAAAGATCTTCACCTCAATGGTAGCATTCAGGCTACAGAGAGCAGTGGGGTTCCTTGTCCGCCTGGATCAAACAGGATTCATTAAGGGGCAGAACCTACATGACAATATCCAGTGCCTCCTTAATATCCTATCTTCTTAGAAGGGAAACGTGCACTTGCAGCTGGCCATCTCAGTGGAAGCTGAGAAAACGTTTAACCACATGGACTGTTCATTCCTACAGGGAACGCTGGCACAAATGGGTATTGGCTCTAATTTCAGGGCAAGGAGACATCCTTTTTACGACTCTCCAGATGCCACAGTTAGAGTAAATGGGGTTGTTTCTCCCAGATTCCCACTGAGGTGTCCCCTCTCCGCATGCCCTATGTATTGAGCCCCTGGCGATTGGGTATGCAACCCTAACAGCGACATTTCTACGGTGACATGCGTCGATCTCGACAACAGTGCCATGCCACCATAGAAGTGCAGCTGGAAAGGGGCAACCACTTCCCCCAACCTGCACCCCTCCTCAAACTAGCTCCAACCTGGTGTTAGAATCCTTTAGTTCGGGGAGTGCGGGGGAGGTTTGGGGGCGAATCCCTCCAATGTAAAAAACAGAGCCAAACTGTGTATTTCCATGCCGACTGCAACTTGCAGCCAACATGGAGCCTGTCGCTGTAATTCCGGTCACGATCTTTTTTGTCGCGCCGGCACAGTAGAGCCTCGCGATTGCAGTGCCTTCCAATGAGCAAATTAAAGGGGTGAGGGTGGGAGTATGGAACAAAAGGTGGCACTTTACACTGATGATTCCCTGTTTTTCTTGAGGGAACTCACCACTTCCACCTGGTACTAATTAGAGAGTTGGAGGCATTTGGTGCTGTTTCTGGTTATGAAATAAATTACCAAAAAACGGAGGCTTTAATGATCTCCGGCACATGCCCAAATGGATTCAAAGCCACCTTCCCTTTTTTGATGGGCAACTCGCAATACTAACATACTATTTGCCAGAAGATTAGGCCTTATGGTCTATTGAGTCTGCTCGAACCTCAGATCCCTAGTTGGGTACCGAGGCCCACCCCTCCCTTGTGTTCCAGAAACCCCTATCATCCATCCCCACCCCCCTGGGACAGACCATCATCTGATACATCCACTTTCTGTGTCTGTCCCACCCTCTCTTGAAGCCCTCCACTGTGGACCTCTGAACCAGCTCGCCAGGCAGTGCATTCCAAGGGTCCCCACCCTTTCAGTTAAAACCTCCTCCTCTTTCCCCCCTCACCCTTCCACCTTCCAACTTCAAACCATGCCCTCTGGTGATACCTCCCTGCTTTATTCTAAAGATCCCCTCCATGTTTACCCTATTTATTCCCTTGAGGTACTTGAAGACCTCAATCATGTCCCCCCTGTCTCTCCTCTCCTCCAATGAAAACAGACAGAGCTCCTCAAGTCTGTCCTCATACGTCAAATCTCCTAGCCTCGTATCATCTTAGTTGCCCTCCGCTGTACCCTCTCCAGGAGCTGTATGTCCCTCTTCAAGTGTGGTTTCCAGTACTGTACACAGTACTCAAGGTGTGTAATACTATTAGATACTTGTGCATCAAAATGACACCCAATTTAAGTCAACTGCTCAGACTAAATTATCTTAAATTGCTGACAGAGATCAGTACTGACCTTAACTCATGTCATTGCTTCCCATATCTCTCAGAGGTCGAGTCTCTGCCTTAAAAATGAATGTACTGCCCCAATTATTATTCCTCTTCCCAGCTCTCCTGATCAAAATACCAAACTCAGTTTGGGCCCAGCTCAGAAAGATGGTGAACAAATTCCTTTGGCAAGGACACAGAATCCAAGTGAGCAGAAATACTATGGTGCTCCCAAAGTAGTAAGGGGAATTGGGCTGACCAGACTTCTGACTTTATTACGGGGAAACACAGGCAGTGCAGCTAGTCACCATATTCAAGCAGAGCCAAGAGTCAGGCTGGCCTGCTTTAGAAAATGACACAAACTTACCAGGTCCACTTTACTCCCTTCCCAATGCACAACTCACGCCACAGGGACTATGAGCGACAACTAACTCACAGACCAGGCACTCCCTGAGGGTTACCCTAAAGCTCTGGACCCTCACAAATACCGTAATACTATAGGACATTTGAAGATTATCAATGGGGGTCCAAACTTCTCATTCCTAAGATCAGATAATGGCATTGGACCTGGAGTGGGCTTACTATCTTTAAACGGTATAACATTCCAAATGGTGATTTTTTCAGATACCTCCAGATCTGGGATTAAATAATGTCTGGGGAAAACCTACAGTATTTAAACAGAGAATTAACCAAGTGGGACAATGTTGTATATACTAGACCATACAGCTCCATGATACAGGAAAATACAGTATATCTCTAAGGTCTACACCCTTCTGAGAGCCACTAGGGGAAAAACACTTGGGGAATCAAAAGTAGAAGAAAGAGGGAAGCTGAGACTCTTATGGAAGAGAAGGTCCGGGAAAAAATAATGCAAAAAGAATGGATAATCTTGTCCTCCCCATCATGACAGGAACACAGTCGTAAAATATAAGTTACATTTTTCCACACACCTTCCATTACTGCACACTTTGTCCTGTCAAGTTCAGATATTTGTTGAAGAGAATGTGGAATCCGAGGAGATCACTACCATATTTTTTGGGACTGCCCCAAGATACAAGGATACTGGAGAGACATTCACCTAGAGCAGAGCTGGATGTGGAACTAGACGATCTTGTTCACATACACTCAATTTCTACTATCCCAGTGGATCCCTCCAACCAAATGTGAAAGCACACAGCTCCCACACCAGCTCAGCTGATTACCTGTTGCGGGCCAGGGCCCTTGCACCAGGCTGGTGCTGGTTGGCATAAAGCCACCTAGTAATAGGTTTTGTGTGGTTTAGCTAGATTGCACTGGAAAAGCAAAGGGGCTGAGCTGGTTTATAATGTTAGAGTACAATGGGTTTTTATTTTCCAAAACTTGTAAACAACAAATGGGTTATTGGCAGACACACATTTTCCTTTTTTGTTTGCACCTTTGGAGGACATTGGTTATACCTCCCTCACTTCTGGGTCTGCAAGCTGTGGCTCAGTCAGGTCCAGAGGGACATTGAAAAATAGGACTGGAGTTTCTGTCAGCTTACTGTCTTCCTGAAACAGTTCCCATGACAACTATTTGGCTGTCTGTCTCAGCTTTGACTACTGCGGAGCAACTCCCAGCACAGTGTTATCAGAGGATCCTGTGATTAGGCTTCCACAGGATGGAAAATGACAAGAGACGTGAAGTCTCAGGTCTGTACAGATAAATGACATCTATAAACTGAAAGGGAAACCTTAAGCAGTTCTGTGGCTTTACTGCTGAGTAGTTCATGCCCTATTCTCTCCCCCTCCCCCTCCAGTTCTCAAATAAATAACTCCCTAGTTTCCAACCCTGGCTCCATGGCCAATGAATTTAATGCCTACTACACCTCGTGCGCCACGTCTCTTCTAAATTCCCTCTCCTTATTGCCACCTACTAACTTCAGCCCTTCATCTCAGCCAGTGCCTACCCCTCCCCATTTTCCTTTTCTACTATCTTCCCTGACAAATCTCTTAATGCTCTCCTATCCCTCAACCCCTCCTAAGGCTCCTCACCAGATGAGCTTGATCCTAAACTTCTCTACCTTTCTGCTCCTGCAATTGCTTATCCTAGCTCCCTCATCCTTAACCTGTCCTTTTTTTCTGCCCAAGTACCCTCATCCTGGAAACATGCTGTATTCCTTTCTCTCCCCAAGGGTGGTGACACATCCACTCCCGGCAACTATTGCCCCATTGCCCTCCTTTCTACCCTTGCCAAACTTCAAGAACATTTAGTTCTTTCTCAGCTATCACCCTTCCTCTCTGATTCCTCCTTCTTCACCCCCTCCCAATCTGATTTTCGGAAGAACCTCTTAACAACCACCTCCCTCCTCAGGCTTACTGACTCCATCCTTTCAGGGATTGATGATGGCCTGATCACTTTGGCCATCTTTGTCAACCTAGCCAAAGGTTTCGACACTATTTCCCATCCCCTGCTTCTTGATTCACTCTTCTCAGCTGACCTTGGTCCATCAGCCACCAACTGGTTTAAATCCTACCTCATTGGCAGGACCCAGTCAGTGAGAATCCTTGATTCCATCTCCCCTCCACTCCCCATCAACACTGGTGTCCCTCAGAGGTCAGTGCTTGGTCCCCTACTCTTCTCCATTTTCCTTAATGATCTTCCCACAGCCTGCTCATCCTCTTCTATCCACATGTACGCTGATGATACTATTTTGTACAGTTCTGGCAAAAACCCTGCTGCTGTGCAAACCAGTTTACAGCATGACTTCAACCAAGTTCAGCTCCTCTGGTTTACTTCTCACCAGCTTTTTCTAAACACCAAGAAGACAGTCTCAATGACCTTTGGCACCAGGCAGAGACTCTCTAGGCTCCCGGCCATACCCACCTTCCACACCCTTGATGGGACCATCTTGGAGGACACCTCCTCATTTTGATATCTGGGACTTTGGCTGGACCAGCACCTCAGCTTCTCTGTGCATATCGATCCTATCCTGAAGAAACTGCGCCCCAAGCTTGGTGATCTGTACAGGAATCATAGTTGCATCCCACTGATGGAGAGGCGCAAAATTGTCCAGAAGTTGATACTCCCCATCTTTGACTACTGTGATGTAGTCTGTGGTGCTGTGCCTAAATCTTCCCTGACCAAGCTGGACACTCTGTTTAACTCCTTCTGCTGCTTTGCTATCGACTTCCCTTCCCACTCCCACCACTGCGAACTCTATTGCTGTCTAACCTTCCTTCCACTATCTCACAGATGCATCTTTCACTGTGCCAAACTAACCTCCAAATTCTGGTTCGTGGGGCTCCCCTCCTATCTCTCATCCTCTCTCTCTCTCTCTCTCTCTCCACTCCACCTCCCTCTGCCCACTCTCTGAGATCAAATGACGCCCGCACCTTGACAGTCTCTTGCCGATCCACCCTCATCGGTCAGACTGGTTTCGCCCATCGTTTCCCTAAAATCTGGAATTCCCTCCCCCCTGAAATATGACACTCCTCCTCCAACTACCCCCTTTCCTCTGCTCTACACAATTACCTTTCCCTCAGCTGTTCCTGCTTTAACCCACCTTAATACCTATCCCCAGTTTCTGCCTTCCTACTATGACACCCCGGCAGGGTTCTCAACATTCTGAAGGGGGAAATCAGGAAATAGCTACCCCTTCTACTCATATTCAGTTCTTGCCTCTCTCCCCTCTCTTCTCCACCTGCCCTTCTTGGTCACCAATGTGCACAACCTAACCCCATCCTTTTTACTCCAACAGCACTTGCGTTCTACCTCGAGCCTGCTCCTGGTACACTCATGCACTATAAATGGTTCTGTCACATTATTACTGTTTTGTACGTTCATATGTTCTTTTGTATGATTTTGGACATGTATTGTAATTTACCCACTGTCCCACTACTGTTTATTGTACAATACCTTGTGTTCCAACTGTTGCACAATCTTACAATGTTGTATTGTTTGTACTACCCACATGCTATTGTAACTGATCATCCTTCACAACCCTATGTAACCCCTCCCCCCAGGTCTCACCGTGAGATGAGCAACTTGTTGTTCAGTGTGCCCTCCTGGTGAAACATTTCAATAAATAAATAAATAAATAAATAAATAAATAAATAAATAATAAAAGCAATTTATTACAAATACTCATGCCAAAACAAATGAAACAAAGCAGTCATAAGAGAGTTAGTTTCCCCAACCCTCGAGTGTTTCGTTTTTCTCTCAGAAGGGCTGGCTGTGCAAGCAGCTATATACTACAGAGAGCAGTTACAATTCTACATACAGTATGTGGGCCCTATTGGCCAAGAAATAATAATAAGGTGGCTCCCTCGGGCATCATCTTAAACAATGAAAATGTAAAGTCAGTAGAAACAGAACAAAGAGAGTGCATTGTCAGCTATAAACTGAGAACAAAGAAAGTGCAGAATATACAGAAATACATATGAAATGAACTTTAGAAAACATGAGTAAACAACACACAGTGCAGACATGAGACTGTATGACAGACTATAAAAGGCACAGAGAATATAACATAATATAAGTAAATGTAACAGCAAGCATAAAGAAAGCATAAGAAATATAAGTAAAATGCGTATATATATTGTATATATATATATATATATATATATATGATATTGTGAAAACAATAGCAAGCATAATTCCTAGTATCCATGCTTGTACAGTGGGTACCTATTTGAACATGTTAGTGCAATACAGCAATATCACAATAATAATGAGACTGTCATTATCGTGAGCATGTGGGTTAGCAGTGGGTGTGGAACCCAGGCATAACAGAACAAATTCATATTCAGTGCATTTTAGCAGTGAAAGGCACTACCACCCATTGGTTGTCAGCAACACTACCCTCAGTGCATGAATGGCAGGCTAGGGTGCAACAAGTGAGCCAGATGGAATGGATAACCTCAGATCTAGGACTCACAAAGGATAAATATATTGAAAAATAGCAGAAGTGCAGTGCTTACTGTATCTGGACCTTCTGTATGTAGTACTGGGTTGCACTGAAAACTGTGAGGGATGCTGTAGGGGAAATGGGGAGAAGGTAGCACCCATAGGAGGTTGAATGACTGCATAGTCAGGTGAGAAGCTAACAGCCGTTAAAGTGATTTTAATTAAAATGACTCAAACCAACTAAAAGTTATAATGCAAAACTTTTTTACTTTTTACCCCTTCTCCCCTTTCCTTTTTTCCTATCCCCTTTTCTTTTCTTTTCTTCCCCCTACTTTTTCTTTTTTCCTCACTCCTTTTTCCATGTTTTCCTTTCCTTCCCTTCCCCTCCCTCCCTTTCTCCAATCCTTCTCCCCTCTTCTTCCCTTTTCTTTTTTTTCCCTTATTTTTAAGGTACCACTTAGGTTACTGTCATTTTTTCCACTTTAGCCAATTATGTAGGATAGCTATATTGTTGAACAAATATAAACATATTGGGCTGGGTATTCAAACTGCGCCCAAACAGTGCGCAATAGCAGGAGCAAGCACAAGTCCATTGCGCCCATGCACAATAGGCGTGATATTCAAAAAAGGAGCAAGCCAAACTTCGCCAACAGCTAATGGCTGAATATCGCACAACCTGCGCCATAGCGCAATTAGGGAAGGGAAGCTGAGCATGATGCGCTATGGTGCAACAAGGGATGTCCAGCTGAGCAGCCCAGAGGTGCCATAGCTCAAGCAGGGAGCCCCCCAGCAGCAGAGCAATGTAACTGCACAACCAGGGAGGTAGGTAGGGGCCCACCACCCATGCCACAGATGGGCACAGGAACACACAGCAGAACTGACATTGCCCCCACACCCCAAGCACAGCACAACTGGGAGGGCTGGAATATCCACCGGCCCATGGGGACAAGCAAACAACACACAGCTGGGCCATGGTGCCCCAGCACACCCACCGGCAAGCTGAGACTGCCACACAAGGAGGGCGGGCCACCCCGTACCACACCAGCCCCCCCCAGTGCACAGCACACCCTGCACCATGACCCCCAGACACCCCCCATGAGCAGTGACCACCACTACAGGAAACCCCATGCATACCACCACCCCCACTGTCACACTGCAACCTCGTGTACCACAGAACCATACAAGCCAGCCCCAACATGAGCACCCAGCAGTGGGTGGCAGCACACAGCAATGCAACAACAGCAGACACAGTGCCAACATGCACAATCCCCCTGAGGCACAGCTGAGAGACCGACCATGTGTCGGCACAAGAGGTACCCCACACGGGAAAGGGCGTGCCCCTAACACCACCACCATTGATACAGCACCCTGCACAGTAGACAAGTGACACATCCCGACCCACCACTAGCCACAACAGCCAGCACAGACACCCACAGTGGTGTGTGGAAGCATGCATCACACCGGATGTAACAGTGCAGGGGTAAATACACACCCATACCCAAGGGGACAATAACACAGGGACGCAGTAGTGTGGCAATCAAGCCCCCAGTGTGGGCCCATGAAAACAGCACACACAGCCTGCAGTCCTCCATGGCACAGGAGTGACATCCACCCTATGCAGGCACTGTGGACCCATACGCCACCATCATATGCCTGGAGCACAAGTCACAGACAGTGGTGCACAGCCCCTGCCACACACACAAGCCACAGCATGGAGGTGGGACAACAACTGCGTAGGCCACAGTGTCACCCGAGGCAAACATGCACCACATCAGTGACAAGAGGCAACCCAGCATTGTGACGGTTACAGTGTCTGCCCTGCATCGGCAGCCACCACTGACATGGCAGCAGACCTTGCAGGCCACAGACATGCAAGGGTGTCAGAATGGACACAGAGCATGCACCATGGACCACTGCACACAGTCATCCAATGCACAGGGAACAACACACACACCACAGACACTGACTGATAGCTACTCCCACACCACAGACACTTCCCCACACACATACACACATACCCATGACTGCACTACCCCAGATGCCATGCACACCACTGCAGCTGAGCACCTATAGCCAGCTGCAAATCAGAGACCACCACAGTATTCATATCAAAATAATTATATTGCAACATATTAAACAAAACTATATACAGAACTATGTACATATGGGGGGGAAAGAAACAAGGTGGGGGTGGGTAAGGGGCAGGGGTGAACATATGGGAGAGGAAAGACGGGGTGTGAGGGTGGGTCAAAGGGGGGAAGGTGTCATTCGGCGCATGGGGACATCAGTGGCCAGCCTGGTCCTCCTCCTCTTGGCGCTGTCGTCTTGGCCTCCTCCTCCTCCTGACCCCATGTTGGTGCATGTCCCGCAAGATCTGCAGGGACTCCCCTGCCACCCGCAGCAGCTCCTGAATAGCCTGCTGTATCTGCAGGAGTCGCCAATCACCTAGGACGAGAGATCAGAGTCAATAGGTGTGACTGTCCATCCCCCTGTAGCCCACCCATTGTGCATGGCATACAGCCATGTGTCACACCCCTGTGATGGTGTGCGCTCACCCACAGTGACCATGTCCACAAGACCTGCCCATCCAGGCAGCAACAGCCATGTGGACCACTGCACACACCCACCACCCATGTCCTGCACAGCACCACCAAGGCCGTACAGTAATGTGGCTATGCGGTGTACAGGCAGTGCCACAGCCATGTGCTCAGTGCAAGCATGGACCACCACTGACGCACTCCCAGACATGCAGTGCCACTGGACAGTGCTGACTGTCACAAGTCACGTGCATGGCAGTGGTGTCCATGGATGGTGGCCATGCCCTGCTTCCCACCCTGTTACACAGCATGCAGTAGTAATCATGGTGTCATGGCACTCACCCTCATCGGGCCGGTGATGTCGGCGGTGCTGGTCCCCAACTCTCCTGGGTGCTGCATCCACCTCCCTCCGCTGCTGCTCCCCCAGCCGCCGTCGCTCATCCACGCCTGTGGGGGAAACAAGGAGAGAAAAACATCAGTACAATCACAAAGCAAAGTCCCCCTGCCCCAATGTGTGTGCCCACCCACCCAGCAGACCCACCCACCCATACCCTGTCAACACCGCCACAGCCAACCCTAGATAATTCCTACCCTATGTGCTGGACACATAAGACAGTGTTACCCATATGGAAAATACAAGTGTGTAGACGTATCACCCACCTGGACGAGGCACCATGCCCCTCCTGGCACGCGACCGCAGACGGGCAAGTAGCTCTGGATCCCTCCTCCTGAGGTCCCCATAATGGTGCCTGCACTGCTCTGTGGTCCTCCTCCTTCCGGTGGTGTCAACAAGGTCAGTGGCCACCTCCTGCCAGACCTGGGTCCTGGCCCTGTCCAGTGGCTCCTTCCCAAACAAAGCCCCACGGTGTGGCTCCACAAGGGCCACAAGGTTCGCCAACTCAATGGCAGTCCACTGTGGGGCTCTCCTGTGCACCATCCCAAACAGTATAGTAGGCAATACGGCGCACTGCAGCATGGCACCCCACGTGGAAATGCTGCGCGGTACAGCGCCACCATTCCCTATCGCGCTGTTACTGAACAGTGCGATAGAGGTGCAGCCATGCCAGACGCATGGCACCAAGGGGGCAAAGGTCGGGCACAGGGTCAAGGGTCTGTGGCGCAAGGCCACGCACAGCACCATCAGACGACTATGCATCTAGCATGATTGGTTGCCTGTGTGCCAGTGCCACAGTGGACTATCGCGCAGTTGTGCCATTGTGCCTATGGAGGCCCATTGCCACAGTGCCATGTAGTGACCCTCGCTATAGTGCCACTGGCACAATGGTGGCTGTGCCCTGCATTGCCTACTGCGCACAGCACGTCATCAGCGTGGCAGATGCCTGAGTAAGCTACCTGGGCATGCGCAGTGAGGTGTACTACACATGCCACAGAACTGCGCCATTGGCTCAGCATGTTCAACACAATTGCGCAAAGCGCAACAGCGCGATATTCAGCCGTCATATGCTAATCATCCGATCAGCCATTCAATGGCGCAGCAGTGCGATTTGCATCTAATTAAAGTTGCTCCTCACCTAATTTGCATGGATTGCGCTATATAGGTGCGACAATGTTCTGCAGTGGTCATATTCGGTTACTGCTGTTTATTGGTGAGTTGCATGCATGGTGAAACTGGTCGGGAGTATTGTCCATTGTTCTTGAACTCTTTATATAAATAAATAAGTTATATTTTGATTTAGTGAGTCCTGGTGCCGGTTTGTCTGTTGGCAAAACTTTGTTACTGAAGACTCACAAGGACATAATGTAGTTTTTCTTTTTTTTGCTTACCTTGCTCGGCCTCTGAAGCACTTCTCCCACTGGTCCTGGTACTGTTGGGCCCCTTGCTGCTCCTGCCAGCCCTCAATGCTTAAATCTGGTGGGGGGGATCGGAGGAGGGCTGTTGAAAGTTAAACCACTAGCTCGGAGGTACATTCCAAGTAAGCACCACACAGCTCAGCATGCGCAGGTTCAAGTTGGTGCTTGCTCGAATGTGCAAGCTGTGCGGTCAGCTTGCACACTCTGTGGGAGTGCTGCAGTGCTTAGAGTTAAAGTTGCTCTGGTGGCTCATGGCAAAGCCCTCTTTGTGTTTGCCGGCCCCCAGGGATATCAGCAGCATAAGCAAGGGTCCGGAGGCACATGGGGGGGGGCAGCAAAGACTTTGTTTTAAACACTGAAAGTGCTGTATCTTTAATAGCAGCCAAGGCTGCTGTAATGCATAGCCCTACCTGCTGCCTGGGGGGAGATCACTACGGCACTCGCAACAGGCAGGGGGAGTTCCTGTCAAGCCCCACTCTGCCACCAGATGCCAGGGCAGAGGGGCAGCTGTTGAACCATGGGATCAATTAGTATTAAAGAAGGACAGGAGCTATACAAAACAAAGTTAAAGATGGGACTCTATACTGCCTAAACTGTGAGCAGCCATCTTTGTCACCCCTGACCTCTTTCCAATGGGACATCGAGGAGCCCAGAAGACTTTGGCAATGGCTCCAGGGTAAAAGGAGAGAATAGTGCTCTTGTGTCTGTTCATACAGCCAATCAGGCATTAAGTGAATGCTCTGCATACTAATTTGGTGGTTTGACAGCCTGTTTGACCAATGGGATGCTGCCCTGATTTCTTCAGACCCTGAGGGCAGATACAGCTTGGGGCAGTCTGCCTAAAGCTCTCAAAGTGTAAGGTGGGCTTGAACTGTGTTCCTTCCGAAGGCTGGAGACCTGTCTGAGCTTTCCACAGCCAGGTATCAGGAGGTGTTCCAAAATGTTTCAACAATCTGCATGCAAGCAGCTTAAGGTGTAATCCGATACTGTGTTCTAACAGTGCCACGTCTGCTAGCCTGCAGTGCGGCTGAAGTCTGTGATTGCTGATAGCCAGAGAGATCTTTGAGCTTGTGGACAGTTTGGGGAGTTGGATGGTCAGTGCCACTGTTAGATGCTGGCTATCGTCTCACCCTGAGGCTGGATGCCAGGATGGGTGAGTGAGGCATGTGGCCCTGGTCCCTAAGACTGGTCATCCCATTTGTCTGCAAAAGAAGCAGAAGACATGTCAAGTCTGCAAAGACATTCTGATATCAATTCAGCCTTCAAGATCTGCATCCTTGCTCAGAGCACCCCAGAGCTGCAGCTTGAAAGACCTACCTGCCTGAAATAACTCAAAGACTGGTATCTCCAGAACTATGAGTAACATCAGGGTTTGCCCTGCAACTGGGAATTGTGTAAATAGTTTTCCACCAAAGCTACTGCTTTGGCCATCTGGCCGGGATTTACAATTATTTCAGCTAAATTGCCATTTTCACAATTGCATGGCCTGTGGGATTTTGGTTAACATATGTGTTTAAAGTGCACCAATGCCGGCCAACCAGCTGCACCATCATTGGGCCTGCACCATTCCAATGGCTGGGCACCCAGTGAAGATAGTGGGGGCTCCCAATTTAGCTAACTGGAGGAAAACTGGTACCAGTCGGGAGTGGGTAGTACCCCTGGTACAGGTGGGCTGTGAGAACTGGGATCTGTACTGTTGCAGCTGCTGGTGAGAGGCACGTACTCTTTCTGTTCATGGTATTTACAGACAAAATGGTTGTCGTTTGTTTAGTGGGCTGAGCCTGGTCAGGCAATTACATTCCACCTAGGGGATTATTGCTTACTGTTTACTCTTTCAAACCATTGAACTATGTTTGTTCGCTGCATCCCTTTCCCCTATAACTACCCTACTTAATAAATAGTTTGTTGTTCTTTTTCAGCCTGTCTCATGAGCCTTTATGGTTGGTGAGCGTATTATTAGAGATAGTCAATAATTGTATGTGCATTGAAATGTTGCAACAGCGTTTGGCATTTCAGTGTGGAGTGACTGTGCGGGGAGGTGAGGAGGTACAGCATCCCAGGGGGTTGTACCCACTCTGTCACGAGGCCCACTTAAATTTATCTCTGGGTGGAGGCCCCGTGCTGTTTGTCAGACTACTGGAAACAGCCCCCCCATTCAGAAAAAAAAGAGCCCAGACCTGTCAATCTTGTTTAAGCCCGCAAGGCAGGGGGTAGTAACCATAACATCCACAGCAACCCGGTTATGACTTTCTGTAGATATATTAGTGAAAGGAGAAAGTCCAGAGGGGGTATTGCTAAGATCAAAGGATATAAGGGGGAGTGTGTGGAGGAGGACCAAGGAAAACCATCTATCCTAAATAGATACTTCTGCTCAGTATTTACTGAGGAGAAAGTAGGGCAGGGCCCACAGCTCAGCTCCATGGACACGGGGGGAGGGAGGTGTGCACAAGTCCCTTTACAATTGAAAGGGTCTTACAAGAGCTCGCTAAGCTCAGGGTGGACAAGGCAATGGGATCTGATGGCATACATCCAAGGGCACTGAAGGAGCTAAGGGTGGAACTAACAGAGCCATTATCAGAACTGTTTAGTGAGTCTCTGAACACAGAAGTCCCAGAAGACTGGAGAAGGGCTCATGTGATCCCGCTCCACAAGAGTGGTAGCAGGGAGGAGGCAGGGAACTACAGACCAGTCAGTCTTACCTCATTAGTGGGCAAGATTATGGAGGCACTCCTTAAAGAAAGGATAGTGCAACACCTGGAATCCATAGGAGCACAGGATCCAAGACAGCATGGGTTTGCAACAGGAAGATGCTGTCAAATTAATCTTGTAGATTTATTTGACTGGGTAACCAGAGTGGTGGACCAAGGGGATGCAGTTGATGTCACCTACCTTGACTTCAGCAAAGTTTTCGATACTGTTCCACATAGAAGATTGATTAATAATCTGGGTAGGCTCGGGGTGGGTCAGAAGTTGGTCAGCTGGGTGGCGGGCAGAAAATAGAGTGATGGTAAACAGTATACAGTCAGAAGAGACGCAAGTCTCAAGTAAGGTACCTCAGGGATCAATCCTGGAGCCAATCCTCTTCAATATCTTCATCAGTGACATTGCAGATGGACTGTAGGGTAAGATTTGTCAATTCCAGCACTTTAACTCTGCATACTATACAGCTGCTAAATCTGCCTGAGAAGATTCCCCTGCATTGCGACTGAGAGAGACTGCACAGTGTGAGAGACTGTTGTTAAATTTACCACCAAAGTCTGTGTTACAAACTACATAGCACGTAGAATGGCTCAGGGAGTGTCCTGTGAGGTCATCCAGGAGGTGGGTCTAAGCCTTTGAAAAAGCCGTGCTGCTTGCCAGTGGCAATTCCTGCACTTTAACTCTCATACTATACAGCTGCTAAATCTGCCTGAGAAGATTTCCCTGCATTGCGACTGAGAGAGACTGCACAGTGTGAGAGACTGTTGTTAAATTTACCACCAAAGTCTGTGTTACAAACTGCATAGCACGTAGGAGAGCTCGGGGAGTGTCCTGTGAGGTCATCTAGGAGGTGGGTCTAAGCCTTTGAAAAAGCTGCGCTGCTCACAAGTGACAATTCTGGCACTTTAACTCTGCATACTATACAGCTGCCAAATCTGCCTGAGAAGATTCCCCTGCATTGTGACTGAGAAAGACTGCACAGTGTGAGAGACTGTTGTTAAATTTACCACCAAAGTCTGTGTTACAAACTGCATAGCACGTAGAATGGCTCAGGGAGTGTCCTGTGAGGTCATCTAGGTGGTGGGTCTAAGCCTTTAAAAATTCCGTGTTGCTCGCAAGTGGCAATTCCTGCACTTTAACTCTGCATACTATACAGCTGCTAAATCTGCCTGAGAAGATTCCCCTGCATTGCGACTGAGAAAGACTGCACGGTGTGAGAGTCTGTTGTTAAATTTACCACCAAAGTCTGTGTTACAAACTACATAGCATGTAGGAGGGCTCAGGGAGTGTCCTGTGAGGCCATCTAGGAGGTGGGTCTAAGCCTTTGAAAATGCCGTGTTGCTCGCAAGTGGCAATTCCTGCACTTTAACTCTGCATACTATACAGCTGCCAAATCTGCCTGAGAAGATTCCCCTGCATTGTGACTGAGAAAGACTGCACAGTGTGAGAGACTGTTGTTAAATTTACTGTACCACCAAAGTCTGTGTTACAAACTGCATAGCATGTAGGAGGGCTCAGAGAGTGTACTGTGAGGTCATCTAGGAGGTGGGTCTAAGCCTTTGAAAAAGCTGCGCTGCTCGCAAGTGCGTGCATAGCATGAGCATTGTGAGTGGCGCGAGTGCCACTTGGGCTAAGAAATCTGAATAAAGTATAAGTTGTAATTAAGTAGTAAAATATGAGAATGTGTTTATATTTGCTTGTGGGGGTTGGTTGATGTGGGGAGCATGTACAGTGAATATTAAAGGGTACATGAAGGAATGTAACAGTGTTAGTAAAGGCTTGGAGTTTGTATCTTTGGGGGGGATTTTCTATTCATAAATAAATAATTTTAATGTAAGGAGGAATCATTTTACTAATGAAAAATGTAGGTTTATAAGACAGGCAAGTCCAATAAAATTTAAAAGAAAATTAAACAATTTAGGTCCTGGAAGTTTAGTTTGCACATGTTTGTTGATGCAGAGTGGGGACATTGAAATTAATCTGGATCCTAAGAATGTTGGAAGTATTACCTTATTCCATGGGAATGTAAGAAGCATTGTACACAAAATGAATGAATTTAGAGTTTGGGTATCAGACAAGAAATATGATTTAATTGCAATATCAGAAACATGGCTTCATTTGGGAATTGGAAACGATGAGATTAATTTAAAAGGGTATAGACTAGAGAGAACAGATAGGAAAAAGAGGGATGGAGGGGTAATGATATATTTAAAATATAATCTTGGTCTCTATAAGGTGTCACTAACAGATAATTACGAAGGAATAGATTGCTTAATGATTGATT
Source organism: Neoceratodus forsteri (assembly GCA_016271365.2). Taxonomy (NCBI): domain Eukaryota; kingdom Metazoa; phylum Chordata; order Ceratodontiformes; family Ceratodontidae; genus Neoceratodus; species Neoceratodus forsteri. The sequence continues at coordinate 366,968,310 of CM028132.1, read as the reverse complement.
TGCTTAAAATTAAATTGACCTTGGGGGTGTTTTATGCTTCCCCTAAAACAAAACTTAAATATTTTGATACCTTTGCAGATTTTCTCATGGATAAAATAAAAGATAAAAAGGTTGTTTTTACAGGTGATTTTAATGCAGACTGGAAGCAGGCTAGAGGTATTAGGCTAAGAAAGGAGTTTGAGTGTTTGGGGTTGAAACAGATAATTGAAAAGCTAACCAGAACCACTTATCATAACAAACAGGGAACTATTTTAGATCTTTTGTTTGTTTCCCAGGATTTGGACATTGAGTACTGGGATGTGCTGCCTATAAATCTTGGTGACCACAATCCATATAATATGTAATATAGGAAATCAGGTCTTATCTGTTCAACATGAAAATATCTATTGGGAGAGGGACCACATAAGGTTTAATGAGACCCAATTTAGAGATGCACTTAGAAATTTTAATTGGACTAGATTATTTCTGATTCCTGATATTAATTTAGCTGTACAGGAATTTAATTATTCTTTATTAATGATGATATATAAACATGCCCCTTTCGTACAAAGAAGGAGGAAAAATAGGGAAGACCCATGGATAACAGATAAATTTAAAAAGGAAATAAGAATTAGAAATAGAATATGGCAAAAAGCTAGGGAAAAAAAGATGTTAGAGGATTAGGAAAGCTTTAAGATATGGAGAAACAAATGTAAAATGAATATTAGGATAGTAAACAGTAAATATCACTTGACTAGATTAGAAAAAGTAAAAGAATCGAAAATGTTTTGGAAATTTATTTCTGATTTAAAATACTGTGACAAAAGTACTAAGGTGAAAAGTTTGTTACAGGAGGGATGTATAACTGAAGACCCAGCAAAAATTGCTACTATATTAAACTCCTATTTTCTCAATCTACCTGATTTGAATATTCCTTTACCAAAAGAGCAAACAGCTGATATATCTGTAATGGACTTGATTGCTGAACTAAAAGATAAATATTAAATGCAGTAAGCTGTTAGGTTTAGTTTTAGATCCTTAAGTATAAATGAAGTACAAATACAGCTTCAAAACCTAAATGTAAGTAAGGCAGATAGTTTAGATGGAGTTGAGGCAAGATTTCTCAAGGTTGGTGCTGATATTTTAGCACCAATAGTAACCTATCTTTTAAACTGGAGTCTTACTAGCTCAATAGTCCCTGATGTGTGGAAAATGGGTAAAGTGATACCAATTCATAAAGGAGGAGATAGTATTGTACCATCTATTTATATACCAATTACAATACTCCCTATATTATCAAAAATCTTAGAATGTAGTGTTCATTCCCAAATTAGATATTACATGGAATCAAATGCAATTTTTACAGATAACATGGGTTTAGACTGGGAAGATTCATGAACATCGCCCTACTGGATTTGTACAACCAGGTAGTAACATCACTGGATCAGGGAAAAAGCACTGGGCGGTGTTCATGGACCTTAGCAAAGCTTTCGATTTGGTTCAGCATGGAAAATTGTTAGAAATACTTTGGTTGGTTGGGAGAGAGGAAGGACCATTAACATGGATGGCATCATATTTGGCAAATCTCAGGCAGTGTGTCATTAATGGAGACTCAGTATCGAGCCTTGAGGAAATAAATCGTAGCGTTCCTCAGGGATCGATACTCAGCCCATTGATGTTTAATGTCTATGTAAATTAACTTGTGCAAGCAATAAAACATGGAGAGATTAGATTATACGCAGATGATACGTAGGGTTACCACCTGTCCTGATTTTCACAGGACAGTCCTGATTTGGGCTGCAGTGTCCTGCAAAAAAACATGAAAAATACTACATGTCCTGACATTGTAGTACAAAAAATATTTCTAGTTTTCCTCTAAATGTTGCAAAAAACTATAATATCTTAACTATGATACCTTAAAATGCTAAGAAATACTAGAAACAATTAAAAAACTACAATATTTAGTCTTAATTTTGATTATTTAGAGAAAACAAGTCTGTTGCACTGGTCAAGGTTACATATTGTCCTGCGAAAAACCATGGTTCAGTAGGAAATGTCCCACTTTGGGCTTCTTAAAAGGTGGTAACCCTAATGATACGGTTTTACTGGTCTCGCCAGACAATGTGGGAACTGTGGAACAACAGTTGCAGAGGGATTTAATCCTATTGGAGAAGTGGATGGGAGACTCTGGTCTTTTACTTAATGAGAAGAAAACTCAGTGTATGAAGTTTTGCTTAGGGCAAAGCTGAAAACTGAGCCACAGTTACACATCCACTTAACTAATGGTGCACAAATTGAGGAAGTAAAAGGTTGCAGGTATTTGGGATTGAATTTAGATTCTGGTATGACTTTTGAAAATCATGTTGATATATAGTTAAAAAAGTTAACCAAAGATTGGGTGCCCTCAGAAGATTAACATGTGTTTTGCCTTAATCAGCTAGAGAGAAACTTGTTAAGCAAATGTTAATGCTGATACTTGAATATGGTGCGTTGATTTATATGAATTCCTCTCAGAGAGTGTTAAAGAAAGTTAATCAAATAGTTTATAGACTGGGTAAATTTATTGTTAAGGGTGAATATAAAATGTATCATTACAAGTTATATGATCAATTAAATTGGTTGCATCCTGAGGCTCAAAGAAATTACGTATGGTTAATTAATTGTCATAAGATTATATATGCGAAAAGCACTCTTCCTTTGGTTAAGTATGTTAAGTTACAGTTTTCGGATAATCAAAGTCTTTGTACAAGAAATTCAGAAAATAGAATTCCAATACTTAAATATTGTAATACAGGGGAAATGAAGCTACAAAATAGATTTGCCTTTTCTTGGAATAAATTGCCTAAATACTTACAAAATATAGCTAGCCTGTCTAGTTTTAAAGGTAAAATAATTGAATATTTGCAGAATGTATGTGTATGTTATGGTTAATGTTATTTATTATGTTAATGTTGTTTGTAATGTAGTTCGTTGATGTTTATTTGTGGAATTATTTCACAGGACCTGATTGTAAACAGTGTCTTTGGCGCTAATCATTTGTTCCTGTATAAAAATTAAGTTTTAAACAAATAAACAAACCAAGATCTGCAACAGAGTAGATGATCCAGATGGGGTGGGCAGATAGAGAAGAGATCTGAATAAACTGGCAAAATGGTCGGAAAAGTGGCAACTGGGATTTAACGCAAAGAAGTGCAAGATCATGCACATAGGGAAGGGAAACTCTGAAGCCACCTATAGGTTGAGAGGGGAGATGCTGGCAGTCACAAGGGAAGAAAGGGACTTGGGCATCATCATCACAGATGACGTGAAAATGAAGACATATTAATGGAGCTCAGTATGTATACCCTAGAGCAAAGGAGGGAGAGAGGTGATATGATCAAAACATTCAAACATCTTAAGGGCATTTACAAGCTGAAAGAGTCTAACATTTTGATATAAGAAAACTAGCAGGACAAGAGGACACAGCATGAGATTAGAGGGAGGCTGATTAAGGGGTAATGTGAGGAAGTTCTTTTTCACAGAAAGGGTGGTGGATGCATGGAACAGCCTACCTCAGGAAGTGGTGGATATGAATACAGGCAGGGCTTCAAACAAGCATAGGATAGGCATAAGGGAGCAATACAGATGAGAATGAATAGATAGGCCACTGACAGAGTAAATGCCTATGGAGCATTCATAAGGTAGAAAAAATGGGCAAACTGGATGGGCTTTGTGGTCCTTATCTGCCATCAGCTTCTATGTTTCTGTGTACGCAGAATACTCAGTAATGTCATATGACCTGAACTTAATAAACTTAAGTTACAATAGCATTCTAGATTCCACCCTCAACACTACACTGGTGAACTCGGTGACCCCAGCTCGCAGTTTGTTGGCCCTACCACAGTTTATGTCAGATCTGGGATTACAGGATATTTGGTGGATAGTGTACCCCAGGGAAAATGAGGGTACCACTTCTTCCAGCAGCTTATTCCGCTTGTCCACACCCTTTCCATGTAAAAGTGCTGGAGGACATCTTTCTTGAATCCCCAACACACACACACACACACACACACACACACACACACACACACACGGGTTTGAGTGCATTCTCCCTTGTCCCCATACTTAAACTCAGGGAGTAAAGTTCCTTGGCATCCACCCCATTTATCCCATGCAGGTACTGGTACATTTCTGTCATGTCACTCCTTTCCCTTCCTGCACATGTTCACTTGGAGTTCACTTGGAGTTGTAGGAGCAAAAGGGGGAAAGGCTGAAAAGTAACTCCTTTTAGGACAGTATGTAAAAATTCATGTTTCCCCTTCCATAATATATTTGTCTAGACACTTTTTAAATGTGTATTTATCTGTATTTGATATATTTGTTTCTGGTAATCTATTCCATAAATTGGCTGCTCTTTGTGTAAAAATAGTATTTTTTTTTGTCTTAAAGTGCCCTTGCTTTACCTTTAGTGGATGTCCCTGTACCGTTAATTGATCAGACTTATACTCTATATTCAAGTCAGACATCAAAATACCATCATTCATAACAGTATGGTAAAGGAGTATGTCGCCTCACTCTTCTTAGTTTGAGACTATACAGGCCTAAGTTTGATAACCTAGCCTCATAAGATCTGTCTTGCACACTTTTGATGTTTTTTGTGAATCTACGTTGTACTGATTCTATTTTAAGTAAATCCTTTTTATTGTATGGGCTCCATAATTGACTGCCATAGTCCAATTGGGGTCTGATATACGAAAGATATAGAGGCATAAGAACTTCCTGTGTTTTACTGTTAATATTTCTTTTTATTGACCTCAGTATCCTATTGGCCCTAGCTACTATATTAGTTTGGTATTCTTTGAAGCCCAAGTTAGTATGTATCATAACACCGAGGTCTTTGCCAGCAGTTGTTTTTTTTTGAAACTCAGCTTTATTGCAAGTTCAGAATACAAATTCAACAAGACTTAATCATGCTTCACATCTGTCAGTTGATACATATATTAGGAAGGTGTCTCAAACACTTTATACCTATTCAATTTCATGAATTTCTCTATTTTGTGTAAACAATGCTGCAACTTAATAATAAGATGAAGAAAAATAAAAGGTGAAAGGTTACATCTTTGCAGCCACTTTTCCTGAATAAAATCTTATTCACCAATCAGCCCTGGAAGGTTTACTATGCAAAGATTTCCCCTCTTTTATACTGAGTTAATTCTAGTCAAAGCGTAACTGGAGTACTTCTAACAGAGGCAAAGGATCGAACTTAGTCCGTGCGCCTGGGCCTTACCAACATGGCCACTGGTTGTGCTGTGCTCTGCCCCTCCCAAAACTTTACCACCCCCATGCTCACCCTTATGGCTTCTGTCTTCCATCTCTTACTGGGGCAAAGCCCGTCTTCCCACACATCTTTATCCCGCATCAATTTCCCTCTCCCTGTCTGCTGATCAGCCACTCTTCCCAACTTCTCCATCTGTCAACATGTTTCTCCCAATTAAATCTAAGTTTTGCTGTGATTGATTCTATCAGGACTATCTCCTTCATCCTACGGACCCAGTCATCTATCTGGGGGGGGGGGTCCAGTGACAGCCATTTTCCTGTAATACATTTGAGTGCTACCACTAAAATTATTAATAAAACTTTCCTAAGTTCTGCAGGTTGATATGTCAAGGAGGGCAAGCCCAGCACCCATTCTTCCCCAGATAGGGGGATAAGCACCTTTGTAATGTTGTTACCTCTTTCTGTATCCCCCGCCAATAGGAAGATAACCCTGACAACTCCAAAAAACGCGCCAGTGAGAGCCCGTTACCACTCTACATTTCCAGCATTTATCATCTCTGGATGTTTTAAAATACTTAGCTATCTTCGGAGTGTGAAAGAAACGTATCAAAATCTTCCAAAAAAATTCCCTCCACACCAGAGCTGATGTGGCCTTCCACACCCATTTCAATCTGTGATTCCAATCTGACTCTGAGATATTAAATTTGCCTTTTTTTCCCATTTCTTCCTAATTCTTCCCAAAGGATCCATCCCCTGTTCTATCAACAACTGGTAGATTCTGGAGATGCACCTGGTTTGTCCCGAAATTGTAACCTCTCCATAAAGAAAGTTTTCCCAACTAGAATATGAACGAGACAGTCTTTGGATATTATCCCCTGCATTTATATAGTGTCTCACCTGCATATAATGTAAACATTCTGAATTTGGCCATTTAAATTTCTCCTTGGCTTTCTGAAAGGAGATATACTTGTCTCCCTCAAGGAGCTGGTAAAATCTGGTGACTCCCTTCGTAGCCCATCTAGCATAACCTAAGTCTAAGGATGGAGGGGAAAAAAGTAGGTTCAAAGCGAATCAGTGATAGAGGGCCCAGTCCATTCAGGTTATTAAGCCTTTTTTAATTTGTTGTAGTATATCTAGTCCCTGTGCTATCCATTGGTTTCTAACCTATTTCCTGTACTCGGGGGAGACCTCAATCAAAACCAAGGAAAAAATGGGTCTGTCCTTCAGGGCTGCATCTTCTATCACATACCATTGGGATGTGTTCCGTTGTTTAGCCCAGGTCATTAGCCCAGCTGTTTGGGCCGCCAGAGAATATGAAAAAAGATTAGAGAGTCCCAGCCCTACCTGCTCTTTAGGTCGTTGGAGGATAGCTCTGGCTATCCTTGTTTTTTTTTAGGTTCCAAATAAACTTGGATATATCTTTATTCACCCTTGTCCAGAACCATTTAAGCACTCGAAGGGGAAGAGTCTGGAACAGGAAAAGCATACATGGCAGAATATGCCAGCAGTTTTTTACTGCAATATTTGATTACATAATATATAATTATGATGTGGATTTTCCTCCCAAAATGTAGTATACAACGTTTTTCTATATTCAGTTTCATACCCCATCTTTCTGACCACAATACTAAGGCATCCAGATCTTCCTAGACTGAATCTATTTGTTCTATAGTGTTACATGGCCCTCCTAGTTTCGCATCATCATCGAATTTTGTTATGTAAATGTTTATATTTTCACCTCTGTCAGCGATGAATATTCGAAACAGTATTGGCCTTAATACTAATCTCTGGGGAACTGCACTTTTGACACTTCCCTCAGTGGACAAGTGCCCTCTTATTACAACTCTTTGGGATCTTTCTTTTAGCCAGGAGTCTATCCATCTTATAATAACTTTGTCAATACTGTATTTCATGAGTTTTTTATGTATTGCCCAGTGGGGTATGGTATCAAATGCTTGACTAAAGTCCATTAGGAGGATTTCCACTGGGATGGAATCATCCAGATATTTACTTACTTGTTCGTAAAAACAAACCAAATGTGTAATACAAGAGCACCCTCTTGTGAATCCATGTTGATTTATGTCAAAGTATGAAATGTTTTTAAGTTGGTTTTGAATTTTTTCTTTGATCAAGGTTTCTAGAATTTTACACGAAATGGATGTTAGATTTATTAGTCTGTAATTATTAATATTGGTTTTACTGCCAGTTTTGTATATAGGAGTGACTTTGGATTTCTTCCAGTGTGATGGTATTATCCCAGAGTTTAATGATTTTTCATACAGGATCCTTAGTGGTAGTCCAATATGATTTTTCATCAATTTCAACATTGACGGCGTTACACCATCAAGTCCAGGTGCACTATATGGTTTTAACTTATTAATTTGTTCAATGATTTCTTCTATCTTGATAGAATAATTACCCATCCCAACGTTATTAAATGTATCATCAGCACTACATTGTTGTTTGTGAAACACAGAGCTCAAATATGTATTGAATAAATTTGCCATTTTGGCTGGCTCTGTTATAAACTTATCCTCATTCTTTAATGATGTTAATCCTTCTTTATTTTTTTTAGTGAGTTGATATATGCGTGAAATTGTTTGCCATTTGATTTTTTCACTTTACTTGCCAGTTTTTGTTTGTTTCTTTTGGCCCTGTTTATCTTGTTTTACATTTTTTTTGTAGTTAAAATATTCAAGTTTTTATCTGAATTAATGTTTTTATATGTTGCGTATGCCTTATTTTTTCCTTTTATCAATCTTACGATATGACTTGTAAGCCACTTTGGTTTCAAAACTTTACTATTATATTTGTTGATACTTTTAACATGTTTGCCTATTATTGTGAGTATAGTACTTTTAATAAATTCCCATGCTTCATCCATAGTTTTGGTTTCCTTTTTTTTGTTTTATCTTTTTTCCACCCCGACTTTGCAGCCATGCCAGTCTCTCCTTCAGGCGAGCCAATGCTGCCTCTGACTTGTCCTGTCCCCTGAGTCCTCCACTCTCAAATGGCAGCCGATCCCCCTTGGGTAACCCAGTGTAACCCTTTGCCAGGTGGGTCCCCTTCCTCTGAGAGGGAAGGCACCAGCCAGGGGCCTGCAGACCAGTGCAACGTCTTGGCCCAGAGGGTGCTACTGAGGTGGAAGGCTTCAGGGGCACTGATGGGCTCGGAGAGCTAGGCAGTTGTCATCTAGTGCGACGTGGAGCATTTTCACATTTTTCTGGTTGGTATCCCTACACCATCGTGCAGTACTCCTGGTCTCCACCAGAGGCCACTGCCAACTGATGTCTTCCCTAGCCCACCTCTGAGAGAAGAGAGCAGTCCCAACAGATGCTCAATCATCTCTCACCCCAGCCAGCCTCCAGCATCCCAAGTCTGTTCCTGAACCTGGGTCACCGGCGTGGGTGCAGGAAAGGCGCCCGCACCTCAACCCTCTACACCACCAGGCCAGTAGTTTTGGTTTCTAGTTCTGTGGTCCAATCTATTTCTTCTAGGTCAGCAGATATCGCATTGGTATTTGCTGAATTATATAAATAAATGTTAGTACATCCTTTAATGTTGTGATAATTATTTTTATTACAAAAGATGACTGAGGCATGATCACTGTTGCCTATTGGTGCTGTAACTCTGCAGTCTGTAATGTCCATGTCCCACAGCTTCTCCTTACATCTGTCCGATAATATCTGGGCACAGTCTATAAGGTCTTCAGGTGAATAGTGCCTAGACTCAGTCAGTATTGAAGGTAATACAAAAACGGTATGGTGCCTTCACCTATGGAGATCCTTTTGACAGCTGGCTGCCAGAATACTACGCCATGGGAAATTAATGTGATCCACCCCACCTTCGTGACAGGGAACCTTTATGATTATACACAACCTCCAACTTATACTCTGTGCATTCAAACACAACAATATGCAAAACACAGTAAATTTGCAAATTAAACACAAGGGATATTTATTAGAGTGAGAGGAGCAAGCTCTAGACAGGGAAACAGAATGGATTAAATGCAGTGAAACAGTTCTTAGCTCACTCCCCGAATCCCACAACCCTCTGGTGAGCACCCACACAGTATTTACAGTTCCCCCTACTGGGGCACAAGTGTCCCACAGTCCCTTGGCAGCTTCCAATGCAGTCCATTAATTGTGCTCACACAGTAGAACGTTGCAGGCCTGATGTTGGGCCGCAGTGCAGTACCAATTGAAGGCTGGTGGTTGGGGATCCCAAACAAATTATTCAACACAAATGCTAGCTTCTCCTGACTGTTGCAGCTCTATAAATGGGCTTTGAATAATAATTGCATAGAAATGTCCAGAAATTACTCTTGTCTAAGTAACAGACTTGGAAGTGTATTGACCCAGTACTCACAACCTTAACAGACTCTGCAGGCTGGCTCTGTCAGGAGGAGTCCCTAAGGGTTGCAGATACATGCAATGGTACAGGTGCAGCGGATCCAGCATGCTCCCGGGTGGTGAGGGGTGTAGACCATGCTGGTCTCTGATGTCCCCTTCACCCCACAAGGGACTTGCCTTCACCCATCCGCAAGGAGTAGACAATTACTCAGGGCCTCACGTGACTTAAATCCTCTAGCAGGACAAGTCCTTATAGCTCACAAAGCCTAGGGCAGCAGCTTTGGTGTTGTTACTAGAGGAAACAGAAAGCTTAATGCAAAAATTCTTTTAAACAGCTTTCTTCCAACCATGTGACTGACTGCTTTTCTCACAGCTCTTTCTCCTTGTGTCTTCCAGATAATTCTGATCTGTGCACGTCTCTCCCTTGTGCAGAAATTCAGAGATCAAATATCACTGACTAGTATTTCATGATTATTTATTATGCTAAAACCCTGGCTCTCAGTGACTGTCAGTTTCAAGGGAAAAGCATGAATACAAGTCCTGAGCCAGCTTGAAATTTAGCTGTTATGCAGAGTTGAGTTAGTCTCCAAATTGATGCCAGTTTCACAGAGACAGGGTGTACTAATTTAGCTGTTTTGCAGAGCTGAGCTAGCCTCCAAACTTATGTCAGTTTCACAGGGAAAGGATGTACTAATTTAGCTGTTTTCTAGAGCTGAGTTGGAGCTGCTGGCTGGCTCTGCATGCTAAACACAGGAACACCCAACATTCCCGGCCAAGTTGTATGTCTTCTGACCCCTTTTCAGCAGACCTGGGGCTAGAGAAACTACAAACATAGCTGCTTTTGTAGGTTTTCGTTTTTATATTCTATTTTAACATGTTTCTGTATATCAAAGAATTACATATGTATAATTTCCTTCAACAGGTTTCAAGAGCTGGATCAACATACTTAATACATTTACAATAATGTATAGGGGTGAGTGCATAATGACAAATTATGTGCACCTGAGGTGTGGAATGCTACATAGTTTATAAGAGCATCCCACACTGAGGGTGCACATCATTTCTCATTTATTCACTCACCCTCAAGCATTGTTTTATGTAATTGCTGAGGAGTGTTTTCCCAGCATCACTTTGTTAAAATTAGTAGGAGTGTGACTTGTGTGCAGCTACTGTTTAAAAAAAAAAATCAGTTTTCTGTTTTGAGCCCCAGGAGTTAGATTCATTTTATTTATTTTTTTACTTTCTTTACTTTCACCAATACAAAAAAGGGAAAAATAAACAGCTTTCACAGTTTGCTACCTGATGTGAGGGAGTGGGGATAAGAGGTTCGTGTCTGTGCTGTGGTGATGATCATCGCTCATTTCTTGAAGATGACTGGGGAAGGCAGCTATTTTTAAGATACATTCCTGATGGCAAAGGTTAGTGTAGGACTGGGAATTTGCTATGAATTGAAGTGTTTAATCCCTCCTGATTTTGTTGTGTTGTGCGCCACAGTCGTAGTTCGTGAAGCGGCAGTTCCGGGATCGGCGAGCGAGAAGAAAGAGCATGAGCATGTGCAGAATGTGAGAAACCTGGTGCATGTTCGCCATTATAACCCGCAGGTTATAACAGCGGATTATAACCCAGTTTCTCAGTAGGAGAAAACACTCTGCAGTTATTACTAGTACTTAACGCACTTCCCATTAAACCCTGCTTAATGACAATTTCAGTTAGGTACTACTATCAGAAGACTTGCATATCACACATGCTTTCTCTTAAGTAAATAAAGTTCCACCAGATTTAAAACATCAGTTATTATTAAAAGCAATTTAGACATCACATTACCTGAGTCCCTAAACAATGAAGGCATAATTCATCTGACATTAACCAAGTTAAACAAATTCTTTTTAAATACATTTTATTTAAATATGACAATTCAAGTTAACCATCTTTGGTGCAAATAACGTTGAAATATTTGTGCAAATTTTGTCAACATTACATCTATAATACTATACTATTCTATTATTTTATTAGCTGTCAAAATTATACACATGGTCCCAGATATTCAAAAGGGTTGTGCATGGCACAACAGTGTTGCGCCACGCGCAACCCACTGATGCGCCCTGGCACGATATTCAAAAGGGAAAAGTGCGTGGCACAAATCCCAATGCGCCTGGAGCGCATCAGTAATGTATGCAGGTGCAGGTAGGGGGGGCGTGCCCATGCATACCCTGCACAGCCCGATATTCAGCCCGGGATGTGCAGAGCCATGCATGTGCAACCCCTACCTGCGCCAGCACAAAGTTGATCCAAAAAAAAGGAACAACTGATGGCCACCCACAGGTGAGCTGCCACATTGCAGGGAGCAAAACGGCAGCTGCCACCTGTGGGTGGCCACCCGAACTCCAGCTGCACCTGGCGGCGCACCCCCCATGCCTGATCGCGGGCATTTGTAATGAAATAAAATAATTCTGTCCAATATCCCTGGTGGTCCAGTGGACCGCTGTCTGCCCGATCGCGGGCATTTGCAATAAAAACAGCTGTCCGATATCCCTGGTGGTCCAGTGGACCACTATCTGCCCGATTGCGGGCATTTGTAATAAAAACAGCTGTCCAATATCCCTGGTGGTCCAGTGGACCACTATCTGCCCAATCGCGGGCATTTGTAATAAAAACAGCTGTCCAATATCCCTGGTGGTCCAGTTGACCGCCATCTGCCCGATCACAGGCATTTGTAATTCAAAAGAAATATGTCCTATCTCCCTGGTGGTCTAGCAGTACCCCCTCCCCACCGCCCTGGAGCCCCATCGCCCCTCCCCGGTCAGCTGGTGGGGGCAGCACCACTCGCCTGCTGCCCCACGGTCGCCGACTGACACCATTGGTAGGCTGTACGCCCATTGGTTCTAGCGTGAAACAATGGGCATGCAGCCTGTACTGTACTACACATTCTATTCATTCACATATCTGAATGTGTAGTACGGTGAGCAGGCTGCACGCCCATTGGCTCACGCCAGAACCAGTGGGCATACAGCCTCACCGATGGGTGTCAGTCAGTGGGCAGTGGGGGTGGCAGGTGGTGGGTGCTTCCGCCTGCCGCTGACCGGGGGAGAACGGGCGATGGGGCTCAGTGGGCGGGTGGGAGGGAGGTACCGCTGACCACCAAGGATATAGGATATTTCTTTTTGAATTACAAATGCCCATGATCGGGCAGATAGTGGTCCACTGGACCACCAGGGATATTGCACAGCTGTTTTTATTACAAATGCCCGTGACTGGGTAGATAGCGGTCCACTGGACCACCAGGGATATAGGACATATTTCTGTTTCTGAATTACAAATGCCCACGATCAGGCAGATAGCGGTCCACTGGACCACCAGGGATATAGGACATATTTCTTTTTTTGAATTACAAATGCCTGCGATCAGGCAGATAGTGGTCCACTGGACCACCAGGGATATTGGACAGCTGTTTTTATTACTAATGCCTGTGATCGGGCAGATAGTGGTCCACTGGACCACCAGGGACTTTGGACAGCTGTTATTATTACTAAAGCCCACGATCGGGCAGATAGCAGTCCACTGGACTACCAGGGATATTAGACGAATTACTTTTTTTATGACAAATGCCCGCGATCGGGCAGACAGCGGTCCACTGGACCACCAGGGATATTGGACTTAATTCTTCCTATTTTATGACAAATGCCCGCGATCGGGCTGTGGAGCACATTGCCGGCTGCAGGGGGCATTGGTCCCCGATGGCTGCTGCCTGGCAGGGCGCCAGGCGTAAGTCGTCAGGGATCGGCATACCTGCATGCAAATGGGGCCAGGCCATAATGACATGCAAATGGCCCCATTTGTGCCTTGCATACATTCTGGCACCATTTGCATGTCAACTTTTGAATATCGCGGTTGCTGTGCATAGCGCAATGGAACTTGCGCTAGCGCATCCCCATGCTCCACTCTGGCCACTTGCGCTGGCGCAGTGCCACTGTGCCATGCACACTGGGGGTGGCCAGGGTGTGATATTAAACGCTGCTGAGGCATGGCGCAGCTCCATTGAATATCACCCAGTCCACACCCCTGCGCAGCCAAGTTTAGCTGAGCCCAAGCTTGCGCCATAGCCTGGCGCAGTTTGAATATCTGGGCCATAGCATTCTAAAATACTACAGCACCTATACAGGACTATACTATCACAAAACATTATCCTGACAGAAACAACTCCCCCCTTTTCTCCTTTTCTTCTTTTAACCATCCATGTCCTGTTCATTTTTTGTGGAATCATCACACACCAAAATATAGGAATCAACTTGTACAAAGTTCTTTACTTGATAACTCGGTTATGACAAAATGTGTGTATAATAGATTGACCTGTCTTAGAGGAACAGAGCAGAGAAGAAATTTTAATACATAGCAATACCAAACTACTTAATTCAATCTGCTGTATCATTACAATTTTCCCCATACCTGCAGTTATAAAGTAAATTTTTTACACAATAATTATACTATAAATCTACAAACAACTTTGTATGCAAACCCTGGAAATGTGGTGAGATGTGTAAAACTGCAGTGTGTGATACACAGGATTGGGGGGGGGCAAAGGTGAAATGGTAAACATGGGGGAGCGCAGTGATGAACAAAGTAAACAGATTAGCAAAAGGACACCAAATAGTAACTGTGGAAGACAGATAGGTAGATACAATATAAATCAATGCTTGTAACAGTATCAAAAATTGTTCTTTACTGTGCCCCCGTGCTTACCATTTTACCTTCCACCCCCTCAATCCTTTGTATCACACACTGCAGTTTTGCACATATCACCATATCTCAGTGGCCATGGGGTTTGGAAAGTGTGTCTTTTTCTTACGTGCATTTCATACTTTGCTCTGGACCTACATTTTCTCTGTTATGGGTGATCGCTGTCACGCAGATCCCATAACTCAGCACCCTTGTGCCTCTACTGCTTGGTTATCACCTTATATTTATCAGTATCTTTTTAGCCCTGCATTGCAATTGTATGAATTTATGCATTGGTCAGAGATTTCATGTATTTTTGTATTTTTGATTTGTATTGGTGGTATATAGTATTGGCACTGGTTACTGTAACTTTAAGAAATTTATGTAAAAAGGGGGAGTGCTTTTTGTAATGTCTCTGCCCCCTGATGAAGAGGCAGAGTATCCTCGAAGTGTCAGGGGAAATGTTTGCTGCTGATTTCTTTTCTTTTTTTTAATTTCTTTATGCGCCTATGTCCTGGTCAGCCCTCGGTCTCACCGGTCCTCCCAGCACCATCACCCTCGACTCCCCCAGGGCTTATCTCTCCTGTATTCCCCCATGGCTTGCCCTCCAGGGTGGTGGGGAGTCCCCTTGACCTGCCAAGACTGGATCGAGATTCCTGGAGGTGCCTGGCCATCGGGTGCAGAGCCTGCAGAGGCAGGCGGTCATCCAGTGTGCCGGGGACACTTTTCCCATTTACTTCCCCCTTTGGGAGACATGGCATGCACAGACATCAAGGTACTCACCAACATCTGCCACATCCTACCCCCCACCACTTGGAGCTCGGGCTGCCTCTCCCCTGGCTTCTGCCAGAGGCCAGTCAAGCACCAAACTCTTACCCACCCTACCCCCAGAGGAGGAGGAGAGCAGTTCTTGGGACGCTCGATCTTCCTCCCCTCGGCCGACCCTCCAACTCCCAAGGTTGCTCCTGACCTCAGGTCATTGGTGTTGCAATCAGTAATGCTACTGTTACATGGGCCCGGCTGGCCTGTGCTACCGATTTCTAATTAATAAAGAACCTTTTTGCATAAGTTTAGATGTGCACTGCTCATTTGTGTTTTTCATCCTTGTCAAGACCTGAAAAGCACAAGCATGCTAGGCAGGGGTGTAGCTATAAGGGTGCAGGGGGTGCAGTGGCACCCAGGCCCACGAGGTTTGAGGGGCCCAAATCATAATTTTGATGTTTACTCAAAACTGGGGGAGGGGCCCTGTAACATTGCCTTGCACCCAGGCCCTCTGGGAATTTGTTACGCTACTGATGCTAGGCACAGCAGAACAGTCTATCTAATGCACCTGCATCCTGACTAAATGATGACATATTCAACATGAACACAGGGTACATGTTTGAATTTTCCTGTCTTCCTCAGTTGGTATGTTTACAATTCCCAAAGATGAAATGGGGGCAGCAGAAGGGAGGAAGCAACAGAAGATTGGGCAGCACGTTTATTCTTTTATTCAATACATTTATGGGAAGGTTGGTGGAGACACATGGGGCATCATAAGTGAGCTTCATAGGTTGCATGACTTCTCTTCAAGATAACCAAGATACAAATGGCTCTTCTGCAATGACCTGCACAAGGTCATTGGATTGTTCTGTGTCCAGTGCAGGAATGGGTTCAGAAGGTCTAGGTATCTCTGTATTCTCTGGTGGTGCTTAATGCATGTGTCCTCCATTGTCCTCCACAACAATAGCTATGTCAGTGGCTTTGGGCCCAAAGTCAGGTGGTACAAAGAGTGCTGCTGCTGGATTCAAAGTCCCATCTGGCCGGCCCACTGGTGCAGCGGTAGGGCTACTGCTCATAGTGCCAGTGACCCAGGTTCAGGAACGGACTCGGGCTGCTGGAGGTCCGGCTGAGGAGAGGATGATCGAACATCCACAGGCCGCTCTCCTCCTCTGGGGAGGATGGGTTGCAGGTCCCACCGCTGTACCTCCACCTGGGTGACCATGGGTGGAGGTGCAATGAGACAGGCAAGAGGAGGGAGGGAGGATGTCAGCCGGGAGCTGGAGCATCTGCATGTTGCGACATACACCACCCCTTGGCTCCCCCAGCATGTCGATGCCCTGAGGGGAGGCACCAGAACACAGGAAAAATTGTAGATGGGATCCGGCTGCTCCAGATCCTACAACCAGGCTCCCGGCAAAGACCATCAAGGACCTCCCAATGCACACTATAATGGACTGGAGGCAGGAAAGAGGGACCCCCCCTCCTCCCCGCCCAGGGGGGCAGGCCAAGGCACCATGGGCATAGGACCTGTAGCTTCATATGAGAGACACCCGGGGAGGGACTAGGAGACCCACAGCCTAGGACACCTGGAAGGGAACCACCGTGATGGAGAGAAGGGTGCGGTAAAAACAATGACTAAAAAAAAACCCCCAAAAAACATCTATTTGCTCAGAGACCATGTTGGTGATACTACTTTCTCCTTGTGCAGGTCAGTGCAAGTCCAAAGGGTGTGTGGCTGGCCTAAATACAGGAATGCAAGGACTTACAAACTAATCCTCTTCATCAGAGCTGGTGCAGACCACATTAGGCTATGTCACTGGACTTGCAACTGATGACTTGGACTGAGCAGCACGGGTCCTCCATTTCCATGTCTCATTCCTGGTGATTGGTCTTCTGGGTAATGAAGAAGGTATTTGTCTCACAGGATCAAGTAACATTTGGCCAAGAGCAATAGATTATTTCAGTGAAGTGTCTTACTAACAGTGTTTCCACTCTCCAGCCGTAGGCAGCACACTGGTAGATTGAGAAGCTGTTCCATTATGACAAAAGGTTCCGATCTCCGCCGGTCTGCTAGTTCATGTTTACCTGCAACGCCAAGATTTCTGATCAGGACTCTGTCTCCAAGCAGCAGAGCTTGCTCTATTCCACATGTGTCATATCTGGTGTTGTTGCTCTGATTAGCATTTCTTACTGCTTCTTGGGTCACCCTATAGGCATCAGTGAGTTGTCTTAATTTCTTGGCATGCTCAAAATAAGTTTCTGGTAAGACAGCAACTGCAGATCCTCCAAAACACAGGTCCACTGGCAGTCTGGCTTCCCGTTCAAACATGAAGTAATAAGGGAAGAACCTCGAAGACTCATTCTTGGTGCAGTTGTATGCATGGACCAGAAACTGCACTTTCACACTCCAAGAATCCCTCATTATGCTTAAATATATGCATTTCAGCCTGGCAGGTTGAAGTGCCCTGGAGCGTGAAGATGGAATTTAGAATGAAATTCAAACTCCTGCCCTCTAGGTATTATTGTGTTCTGCAGCGTAACATCAGATCTTCTTCACTGCTGGTACACACAAGTTGTCCTGAGAGCTCTTCAGTAACTCGCTCTATGAAATCTGTGTTTCTGAAATTCAAGTATTTCTATTTATTGTTTCTGCCCTCTTAGTAGTTTTATAATTTTAAGGGTTGTTTGTTGTGATTCACCACTATGAGTTCTCCACGGCAATCTTAGTATCCGGAGAACTTGGGCTTCCCACAGCAGCGCTGCATCTTTGGGGAAAAGCTAAGTCTTGCTGTTTTTTACATTTACTATTTATTTCTTCAAATTCTACTGTTTTTGTTTGTTAGTATGGTTTACTGGGCGTCTCATTTCCATTACCAGGAACTGAGACGCAAGCTGCAAAGCGAAATGAGTTTTATTTATCAAGTTGTTCTGTCTTCTCTGCAGACAGTACCCACGGGCTAACAAAGACTTGTTTTGGGCAGTACAGTATTCATTATACATTTATTTACTGTCCAGGACTGTGCTTGGGTGCTATTGAACTGTTTAATCTTATAGGTTCAAGGCACTTTTTTACATTTAATTAATCATTTATTTATTTGCTTATTTATCTATTGTTAGGCATCCCAATTTTTTCTAGGTGCCATTGGTTCTTTTTATTACTGCGAACTTACAACAAGTTGTTTACGTTCAAATAAGGTGGCACTTTATGGCTTCTGAGTCACCAACTCACATAGCTCACGCCAACGTTGGCTCATGAACATAAATACTGAGCACATACAGTTACAGTTCTGCTGATTTTTATCATGCAGACTATATGTAGAAAACCATGGTATCTGTTGTAAGGACCTCGAAATAGAATGGTATGCAGCAGTACTGTTTGTTTTGTTAACTACCTATCATCTCAGCTGTGTGTTTGGTTATTTATTTATTTATTTATTTGTTATTAATGACTAGGCAGACTATTACGTTGAGGCTAGTGCATTTTCTCCAGTTCAAGACTTTTACCTGTGAATTCCAGCAAGTAATAAAAAAAAAAAATAAAACGAAAGAAGCATGCCGCTGCCTCTCCTGATGATAAGCAAAAGGAGACACCCGTGGACAACGCCAAATCTATAATGAGAACTATGCCGCTGCCCCTCCTGCTGGAAAGCAAAAGGAAACGCCAGTGGATGAAGCAAAATATAAAGAGGAAGATTTCGCTGTCCCTCCTTCTCAAAAGCAAAAGGAAACATCAGTGGGCAAAATAAACATAAAGATATAAATGCCACAGCCCTGCTACTGAAAAGGAAAAGTAGATGCCAGTGGTCATAGTAAAATACAAAGACAGAGAATAATGCCATTGCCTCTCCTGTTATACAGCAAAAGGAGATGCCAGTGGACAAAATAAAGTATAAGAGAAACATGTCACTGCCCCTTCTGCTGAAGAGCACAGGAGATGCCAGTGGACAAAGTAGAAATGCCCTCTCAGGAGGACATGACAAAGGCTTACAATTTCCAGGCTTTTCAAGCCATGGGAGTCCTTATGGGCTTACCAGTTCCTCCACTGCCCCTCTAGCTGAAAAGCTAAGGGAAAGGGACATTACACTCCTAGAGAGTGTCCAAAGGAGGGCAACCAAAATGATCTGGGGCCTGGGGAGAGAACCTATGAGGAGAGGCTCAAGGAGCTTGACATGTACACCCTCGAGGAGAGGAGGGACTGGGGGGACCTGATAGAGGTCTTTAAGTACATGAAAGGGATCAATAAAGGAGGCCCAGTCAGGGTGCTCCAAAGGAAGGAGGGTGGGGCAACGAGAGGTCACGGGTGTAAGCTGGAAGGGGGCAGGCTCAGAGGGGAGAGGAGGAGATGTTATTTCACTGAAAGGGTGGTGGAGCCATGGAATGCACTGCCCAGGGAGCTGGTAGAGGTGGAGACTGTGGACGGGTTTAAGAGGGGATGGAACAGGTACAGGGGGAAGGTAAATCTGACCAGGCCCAATATAGGTGGAACATCTGGGACTGTAGAACACCAAAATCGGCCCTCAGTGCGGGTGCTGAAAATCGAGCAGACTCGAGAGACCGTTAGGCTTATTCTGCTGGCATTTTAGTATGTTAGACGCCAGTGGACAAAGTGACATATAAAGCGACACTGCCCCTCCTGCCACAAAGCAAAAGGGGACATCAGTGGACAAAGTCAAATATGTAATGAGAAAAATGCCAATGCCCTTCTGCTGGAAAGCAAAAGGAGACGCCAGTGGATGAAATAAAATATAAAGAAGAAAACTCCACTGCCCCCGAGACAGGCTGCAAATGTGGCTTATGCTACACAGTACCAGAAAGCCCTTTGGAATACAATCTCTGGTCCTGTGTGAGCAAATTCAAAGGGAACAAGGTTAAGAACTTAGCAGACAATACCAGAACTCTCCTGGATGCCACTAAGTACCAGTACCACATGGCAGTGGACACAGACGAAACTCCTTCTAGGGCCAGTGCCCATGCTGTTTTCCTGAGAGTTGCATGAGTATGGACAACTAAATTGCTTTATGACGTCTTGGCAAAAGCCATGGACTTCCCATGTGAGAACGGTTTCCTCTTTGATGATAAAACATAGGATAGAGAGAAGGAAAAGTCCTCTATGTTTTATAGGCCTCAAAGAAGGGTAGGTCTGGGTAGCTGTTATTATTCAAGACCTTACTACCCCATGCCCATGCTCTGTGACTACTCTCATATGAGAGGTTTCTACGGGGGCAGAGGAGGAATTATTATTGAAGACCTTACTACCCCATGCCCATGCTTTAGGACTGCTCTCATATAAGAGGTTTCTACAGGAGCAGAGGAAGAAAGGCTTCCCAAAGGGCTGACCAGGTTTCATCCTGTAAGGCTCAGCCAAAACAAAACCCCTGTTGTGTGTGTCCAGGTTGTCAACCCATTGCCAGTAAGGGCAAAGCTGGCTCATTTCTTTAGGGAGTAGAGAAATGTAACCGCAGACAACTGGGTCCTGGAAGTTGAGGGCCATGGTCTTATTTAAAACTCCTACAGACAAATGCAATAGAAAAGGTACGCTCTTCCCAGTGGGGAAAGGGCCTTTAGTCAAGATACTTTTCTTCACACAAAGGGGAACAAAAAGGGGTGTGGTGACCCACTCTAGACCTCAGATTATTGAACAAGCATCTTACAAAAGACAGATTTTAGATGGTCACCTTGTCCACAGTTATTCCATCCCTTCAACAGGGGACTGGTTGATGTCCCTGGACCTGGAAGATGCATGTTTTCACATTCCAATCAGGCCCAGAAAAAAAAAATTACAGTTCTGGCTCCCTTCCTGTTTACTACCAGTTCACAGCCCTTCCCTTCAGCCTGTTGTCTGCTCCCAGAGTGTTCACAAAGTGCTTGGCCGTTGTGGTAGTGCACCTCAGGAGACAAGAAGTGATGTTTTTTTCCTTACCTAAATGACTGTTGGTGATGGGAAAATCACACCAACAGGCCAGGGTCTCAATACTCTGGACTCAGAGCACTCTAGAGAGTTTGGGATTCCTCATAAACATGCAAAAGTATCAGATAGAACCAGTACAGATTCTGGATTTAATAGGAGAAGAACCAGATGCCATACAGGACAAGGCATTCCTACATCACGAAAGAGTACGAAACCTTGTGGAATATGCAAATTTCTTTGTAAAGTGTCAGTCCAGGCCAGCAAGGCACTTCCTTCAGCTTTTAGGGCATATGGCCTCCACCACAGCTGTGGGTCCAGGAGTAGGATCTCAGGAAAGGAACATTTAGTACCACATGTGGTCCCATTGGTTCCAAAGCGTCATCCCCTCTCCAAGCTGGTGCCAGTCACAAGATCCCTGTTACAAGCCTTGGATTAGTAAAAAGACAAGGACAACCACAGAGTAGGGGTACCTTTTCAGGCACAGGCTCCTACAGTTGTCCTGACAACAGATGCTTCCAGGTTGGGTTGGGGCGCTCACCTGAGAGACCTAACAGTATTTCAGTCATTTGCTCCATAAGTCAAGGGTTAGTCTGCCCAGGTCAGGACAGACAACATCACCACCACCATGTATTACGTCAACAAGCAGGGAGGCACAATACCCTCAAAGCTGTACATAGAAACTCTGAATTCTGGCCTACTCACTGGAGGTGCACTGTCAGTAATCCACCTCCCAGGAAAGGACAATGTCCTGGCAGACTAATTCAGCAGGATTAGCCAGGCATTTATGAATGGTCTCTGAGCAGATGCTGCCCACAATCTTCAGGAGATAGAGCACATCACAGATAGACCTATTTGCATCCAAATGTAACCCCTAGGTGGTGCTATCCCAAGGGCTACTACCCCTGCCTGCTTGGCGAGTAGCAGGTTAAGGGGCCTGGGTAATAGAACGGGTGCCTCCACCCGGAGGTCAGGGTTGTTGGTGGTTAAGCTAACCTGGGCACAGCCCTCTGGGACACAGTAACCCCCCTCTTTCCCTTCTAGTGGCCTGAGCAATATACGATAATCACTTTCACAGTACTCCTTGTACACCATACAAGTACCCACACTGTTTACACTTACCACCAGGGCTGGTTCCTCTGGCTCAACCCTGGGGACCCCCTATAAAACAAAGTTATGCACAGCAAGTAGCAACAGTACAGTACTTTTGGCACATACTGGAACCACAGTCAGGTTAATGCAGAAAAAGATAGATCTGATTTATTCAGGGGACTTGAACAAGGAAGGGGCATAATCAGGTTAATTGGCTTAAAGGCTATATTAATCAAACAGTTATGCAAGCGCTTTAAGTCTCCACACAGTCACACCTCTGGGTACCCAGGTAGGGAGACGATGGGCTAGCCAGGAATGTTGCAGCTGGTTGGGGCCCTGTGATGGAAGAAAGCAACATGCACAACACACACTATTTGTAATCCGGAGCTGGAGGACTCAGTTCATGAAAGAAAAAGCAATGAGACAATCAGATGACAACACTTTAGATTTAGCTGTTGTTGCAGGGAGATACCCAGGTGTTTACTCACGAAACCCAATACAGGAAACAGGCAGGATGAAATTGAGACTGCAGTTGTTGAGCTGGAGTGCCAGGAGAAGCAGGGCCCTCACGAATCACCAAGGTGTCGTTCCTGTTCAAGCGTTGGCTTAAATAGTCCTCTCAACTCAGATTCAGTCCAAATAATGATAATAATAATAATAAATGTATTTATATGGCGCCTTTCAATTGCCAAGGCGCCTAACAATATAAAAAACAAATCACACAAAATCAAATGACAGGTCATTACAGTTAAAATCATATACCAATACAACAGTTACACACTTCAATTAACTAAAAAAGCCTTTTGCCACAGTTATGTTTTTAAGCCCTGCTTAAATTCCTCCACAGTTGCACACTCCTGTAACCGATGAGGTAGAGAATTCCAAAGGGTGGGGGCTGCATAAGCAAAGCTCTAGAACTAGATGACTTCAAATTCACCCTTGGAATCTCTAACAACCCCTCGTCGGCCGAGCGGAGTGATCGACCAGGGCAGAATAAACTCTGTTTTCCCTCTAAGGGACAGCAGGCAGACGGGCAGGCCAAAACTCAGCCCTTTCACAGTTCTCCCACGAAAAACTACACAGAACTGCTGCTCAAATTACTTGAGCTGTTACTCATTTCACTTCCCAACTCAGAACTAACTGAAACTACAAGCAGTGTGGGACTTTCCCCAAGATCCAAAAGGTTTGGTTGGCTGATTTGTCTGTCAGTCACAACAAGGGCTCCCCCTCCAGGTTATTTTAGGTGCCAAAAGACCAAACTACAATTCCTACAAGTTTTGGCCCCACCAAGCCCCTGTAGGCATGCTCCATTTTTGAGTCTCAATTGTACTGATTGGCCCATTCTGACAGTCCAGTACCAAGATGATGGAAACAAACAGAACTGTCCATGCGGCAAAGAAGGCAGGTTAGAACAAACTGCAATATTATTACTACTCTAACAAATGATAAGCAAACAAGTACATCTTCTAACAGAGCTCCCTCTCAGATTAATTATGACTGCAGTCCAGGCATCTCTTAAAGAGACAGTACACAGAGGCTATACAGGCACTCTCTGGCAATACATATAAATTGCTAAAATGCAGGACACCAGCCTGTCAGTGAGCATTTAAGCAAGGTCAAGGAAGACTTTTTGGGAACCCCCATTTGTAGGGGGGTTACACCCTTCCCTGTCTGGAGAAAACTTGGCATCCGTGTCAAGTCTGCACCATCACAGTATCAAAAATGCAATATAAACGAGACATATATATCGTTAGCTTGTTACATCACTATACCTTTCAATATACTTTGCATTACTACATCCATATTGACAATACTTTTGCATTTTTCATACAGGTAATGCTGATTCCACTATGATTAACACATTAGTAACATCACAATACTGCTTCAGGTAATAACTTCTTGCACATTAAACAATGTAAGAGGGGGCCCTTCCCTATCGGCTAACTTGGGTCCAGATGGGGCAGGGGCACCATGGTGAGAGGGAAAAACAAGTAATCTGGAATTGGCCGTCAAGCTCAATTTGGGCAGTGAACTTGGTGAGACGTAAACCCCTTTGTGAACCACATTGAGAGGCAAATCCACTGGCCTCCGAGGGGAATCATAACTAAAGCGTAGTACTGGCTTGACAGCTCGGCCAGTCTTTCTGGGGGGAACAGCCACAGTCTCTGTACTTTCAGCACTAACTTTGGAGCTTTCATCACTTGTGAGGGGTGCCTCTGCATGAATGGGAATGTCCAAACTTGGAGCACTGTCAGCTCCTTACTCTGTAGGCTCTCTTTCCACAACACTTTGCTCATTATTTTCTGACAGAGGCCCAGGTTGCTCATTTTGAGGAGGCTCTGGCACAATTAGGCTTTGTGGCACTGAAGGGGGTCTGTTGACACTCTCACATTGTTCTTCAAGTTCTAATGTGTTACCAGAGAGACTCAGACCATCAGCCCCTTCTTCTGGCAATTCACACAATTCCACAAAACACAAATAGTCTGCAACCTCAGACGTAATACTTTGCACTTCATTTCCAGGGAGCATTGGCTCCAAGGACAAAGCTGGGGGGTTAGGCAGTCCAGAAGGCCCAGCTTCATCCCCACAATTAGTCATAGGGTTACCTCAAAACAGCTGACTCAATTCATTGGAGGGGTAATAGGCATTGTCACACTCACTTTCATCAGAGGTGGACTGACAGTCACTATCATTCTGGGCCTGCTGTGGGGGAAACCTTAAATCTGTAACTACTGGGGTAGGCTGACTCTGTCTCTTTTATGCAGCAGCACGAGTCACCGGCCAAGGGGAGGCCATGTCTGCTGGCTCAGCTTCAACAGTAACTTGGCCGATAGGCAGCAAGTGATTACGGTGCATGGTCTTGACAGCTTTGGAGTTATTCTCTGGGCATACCTTGTATACTGGCAGATCATCTACTTTCCAAATACTACATGAGGAAGATGATGCCACCTATCAGCAATTTTGTGCTTGCCATGTAGTCCCAAATTGCATAACAACACCTGGTCTCCGGGTCGTAGCTCTTGAACCTTTACTTTCTTATCATGCCTCTCTTTGTTGGCGAGATTTCTCTTGGCGGCCATTGTCTGGGCCAGTTGATATGCATGGTTCAACTGAGCTTTTAGTTTCTGTACATACTGCAGGTAGTTTTCAGCTCAGACCCCATCTGGAGAGACCCCAAAGCAGACATCACCTGGCAGTCGAGCCTCCCTCCCGAACATAAGGTGGTAGGGGGATAACCCAGTAGCATCATTTTTGGTGCAATTGTATGCGTGTACCAAGGTGCTAATCTGCTGGCTCCATTTATGCTTGTCTTTTGGATAGAGGGTGCCCAGCATGTCCAGAAGGGAGTGGTTAAAATGTTCTGGTTGAGGGTCCCCCTGCAGGTGATAAGGGGTGGTTCTTGACTTCTGCACCCCCCACAGAGAGAGCATTTCTTTGATTAGCCTACTTTCAAAGTCTCTGTCTTGGTCAGAGTGGCTCTGCTGGGGGGCACCATAGTGGATGACGAATTTTTCCATTAGCACCTTGGCCACGGTAGAGGCCTTTTGAGCTTTATTTGG
This sequence comes from Neoceratodus forsteri, assembly GCA_016271365.2. Taxonomy (NCBI): domain Eukaryota; kingdom Metazoa; phylum Chordata; order Ceratodontiformes; family Ceratodontidae; genus Neoceratodus; species Neoceratodus forsteri. Next base: position 366,942,691 of record CM028132.1, on the reverse strand, counting down.
AAAAGCTTGTGGATACCATGTGAAATGATCCGTAACCACTAACACATTGCCAATATTCCACTGATCAGGTTCTAAACACAAAAAATATATGCAGACCAGTTCCATGGGGGTGCTGGTAGTAATATTGACAAGGGTGGCAGCCCTCTGAGGCAGGGCTTTCCTTTGCAGGCAACGACTGCAGGTCTTTACATGGTGCTCAACATCGGCCCCCATCTTGGGCCAGTAGAATCAAGATCGTACCAGGTTGAGAGTTCTGTCAATACCAAGGTGCCCCATGTGATTGTTGAGGGACCTCAGTACCAAATCTTTAAAGGCCGTGGGCAGGACCAATTGCTGCTTATCTACTTGACCACTGTGATCCACTGTATCTCTGTATAACAACTGATTGTGTAACTTCAACCTGGGGCCTCCTCTAAACAACAGGGCAGTTCGCAAGTCAGGGGAATGCAACTTGGACATATCTGTCCCCGCAAGCAGGGCATCAGGTACTGGCTGAATCATAGGATCTTGCAATTGAGCCCACTGAATGCTGTCATTGTCAAATTGAGTTAGGGCACTAATACCTAGAGTAGAGAAATGACAATAGGCAGCCGGTATGCAGGTATCAGGAGGGCCCAAGCAATCTACTAAACAGTCCACTGTGTCCGCAGACATCTGTTCATCTCTATCAAACTTTTGGCACAATGCTCGGATGTCAGGTTCAGACAGCCTGATCCAATCACTCTTGGAGACTGGCCTTTGTGATAGGGTGTCAGCATCAATATGGTTCAGTCCTGTTCTGTATTCAACAGCATAATCATAGGTTGATAAGGCAGAGAGCCACCGGTGCCCAATGGGGTCCAACTTTGCTGAAGTCTGTACATAGGTTAACGGGTTATTGTCGGTCTTCACCAATATCTTTGCCCCATGGAGGTACTCATGAAACTGCTCAACAATGGCCTATTTTAGGGCAGGAAACTCCAGCCTGTGCACAGGATAGTTTTGCTCTGACGAGGTCAAGCTCCTGCTGGTGAAAGCCACTGGTCTCAAACCATCCTCATGGTCTTGATACAGCACAGCTCCAAGGCCCTGCAGACTAGCATCCGTATGCAGCACATAGGGTTTGGTGGGGTCAGCATAGGTGAGAGTGGGGGCATGGGTGAGCTGGTATATGACTTCGTGGAAGGCTGCTTCACATTCTGGTGTTCAGCGGGCCCCAAAAGGTTCACCTGTTCAGAAGTATGCTTTCTCTGGTTCTTGGACAGCTCCTTTTTTGTATTTATGGTTGGTAGGGGGGTAACCCTGGGTAAGAGTCAGGAGTGGGCGAATCACCTTTTAATAGTCCTTGATGAACCTGCGGTAGTAGCCACAGAACCCCAGGAAACGTTGTAGTTCTTTCAAGTTATGGGGCTGGGGCCAAGTAGTCAGTGACTCAGCCTTACTGGGATCAGTCTCTATCCCTTCTGCAGATACTATGTGCCCCACATACTTCATGGAGATTTGAAAAAACTGGCACTTGTCAATGGACAGCTTGAGGCCGAAGTCTTCCAGTTGGTCTAGGACTTTAAACAGTCGGGTCTTATGCTCCTCTAATGTGTGCCCAAACACAATGACATCGTCTAGGTACACTAGACATTCCAGCAAGTTCATATCTCCCCACCGCACATTCCATCAGTCGCTGAAAGGTGGCCGGGGCCCATGAAATCCCCTGTGGCATTCTCAGGAATTCATAGAACCCCAAAGGAGAGATAAAGGCTGTTTTCTCACAGTCCTCTGGGGCCATTGGAATCTGGTAACATCTGCTGCGAAGATCCAATACCAAGAACCATTTGCTCCCATTCAAGTAGTCCAGGGCATCCTGTATACGGGGGATGGTGTATTGATCTGGGATGGTCCGACGATTCAGGGTTCGATAATCAACACACATCCTCACCGACCCATTTTTCTTATGCACAACCACAATGGGAGAGGCATATGGGCTCCTTGATTCTTGTATAACGCCAGCAGTGAGCATTTCCTGCAGGTGCCTCCTAACATCATCTATGTCCGCTGTGGCGAGGCGTTGGGATCTCTCTCGAAATAGCCGGTCATCATGTAAGCGTACGTGATGCTCTGCACCCTGGACACACCCCACGCCCATTCTTTTAACAAAAACACTTGGTCTCTCTGGGCGAGTTTCTTGCTAATCCTAGTCTTCCACTCAGCTGGCAAAGGGGAATCACCAAAGTCAAATAGGTCCGGGGTTGCCCTCTCCTTTTGGCCAGAGTACTTGTTATTGGGTAATACTGCAGTGTCTGCAGTGTACTGTAGCTAGAGTGCGCCCTCTGTTCACCCAGACCTCCCAGTCTGACACATTTTGAATCTGGACCATCACTCGTCGTGCATAGGTATTGGCACGGGCAGGCAAGATGCTAGGTTTAACCAATAATCCTTCTGGCAACTTTCCATCACCTGGTGCATCCAACATTAATATTTTGTTCTTTACATTCCTCTTTAGGTGGACTTCTCCATGGATTGTGTACTGGACATTGGGGGCCAATACCAAGGAGTCAGGTTCCTTTTACCACACTATCCCCAGTGGCTCATCTGTGTCCTCTTCATTGGGTTTCTGTTGTAAGTCATATACCCTTTTTACTAAGGCTGGAATTCTTAGGGCCCATCCAGTGAGTTGCCCTTGTTTCTCATGGCAGAGTTGTGCTAGTTTCCCAAACATGTGGGCATTTGTTCCAGTTAACAGGGGAATCCCATCATACAGTCCAGTGGAGGGACACACAAGGGCCAGTGTCTCTGCTTGCTCCTCTACACCAGTTACAGTTGCAGGAAAAGACAACCAGAGGTGGGCATATCCTAGATAGGGATAAGACTTGTCGCTCAGCCCCCACACATGTAGGCCTTTCAGGGATTGTAATGGCACATCAGATAAGTGTTTGTCATACCAGTCCTGGAATACAATGGTCACTTGAGACCCACTGTCCAGCACAGCCTGAGTAGGAATACCATTCACAGCCACAGTAGTCTTCATTGAAGGGCCCATTGTTTTGGACCAGTCTGGAGGGACAACAGTAGGGGCCTGGACAGACGATTTAGCCACAGAGGGGTTTGAGTTAGGATGGGAGAAGCCTTTACTGTGGTCATTTTATGCACCCTTTGACCACTGACTTGTTTTCCGAAGCTCTCCTTGAAGCCGGTTCACCACTTTCTCTAAGTCCTTCTGAGACCAGCATTCCCTCTTCATATGGCCATCCTTGACGCAATTGTAACAAAAGACAGGCTCTCTGAGCATCCTTGGGGAAAACATAGGAGGAGATGCTGGAGCATCAATAGGAGATTGTGATCTGACTTCTGCTGGTAGTGTACCGTGTCTAAAATGTTCCTTTAGGGTGGCAGTTAATTCTTTTAGCTCAGCCGAGAAGTCACCCTCAGTAGAGGGTGCCTGAGGGTGCACCCCAACCCCCATAACAGTCACATCCTGACAGGGGCCAGGGTCTCTGTCAGCAGGGGATACCTCAGCGACCACACCCGGTTGTACTTTTCTGACTTCCTTCAGCAACTCCTTCCCCCAACGTTTAGCTCACGGCGGGACACTCTTATTGGTCTCCATTTTGGAAGGGCCTTCCGGTGCCATGATCACTTGGGCAGCACTCACCCCATAATTACAATCTCCCTCTTCACCTTCTACCTCCCGGAGTTCTTTTATCAAGTCACAGTAGTCAGGTGGGGTTACCTCTCCTGTCCTGGAGCCTTAACTGGATGATCAGCAGTTTAGAATGCTTGGCATGTGGCAGTATGATCCCCAATCTCACACGGTTAAAATCACTACCGGCTACCCAACCTTTCTGGTAAGCTTTCTGCAGAGCTCTTTCTAGGTGAGTAACATACGCAGATAAACTTTCCCCCTTCTATTGTTTGGTACCTTGGAATTTCCACATCAAAGTTTCCTCTGACTCAATGCTCCCAAAATTGCCTTCAAGTACAGATAGGTAAGTACTTCTGAGCAGATGCAACAGGATTTGTGGACCTCAAAAATGTAATGGCTTAAAGGGCAGGGCCCCTCAAACTTTCTATGATTCTTTTCTGCTTCTCAGCCTTCGCACACTTCCACTCGGGTACCAAGGGGGCAACATAGTCGATCCAGATCTCCCAGTCATCCTCCCCCTGGTGGGGGTGGGGAAGGTGCCCAAGAAGATTCTCAGCCTTCGGTAGGAGTCGTGACTAATGGCGGGTACAGATATAGGGGCCAGCATTGGCACGGGCACAGAAGGTGGGGCAGTAACAGGTGCTGGAGTGGGATGGGGTGTTGGGGAAGGAATACCCCCAGGTAGCAGGAATAGTTTCTGAAAGTCCTCTACAGTTTTCCCTTCCTCCAGCAACAACTTAGCAAATTTCTCCTCAAAAGTCTCAGATAATGGTGGGAGCTCATCCTCCCCAGGGTCTTTACTGTCTTTTGTTATCACTGTCCTGGCGGTTGGGACCCCTTCTGAGGCAATAGTCTGTGGCACTTTAGAGCTGTCCATGAGGTCACTACACTCTACCAAGGCTATGAAAGTTTGGGCGATCAAATCAGCCTGTCGACCCACCACCACAGGGTTTTTTAAACGTTCAACTTTGGAGAGTGCTCCTTCCATAGTGTCCTTACTGGTACCCAGGGGAATATCCAGTATAAGCAGAGCATTTTGGGGGTCGATCTCCTGCCCAGTACACCACCCCACCAGCTGGTGTACAGTCATTTCTACAGGGGTAGCCATTAATCTTTAACAATAATTCATAATTTTTTTGGCAACTAGAAGGCACAAAATCCCAGCGGTGCGCCTCCAAGATGTAACCCCTAGGTGGCGCTATCCCAAGGGCTACTACCCCTGCCTGCTTGGCCAGTAGCAGGTTAAGGGGCCTGGGTAATAGAACGGGTGCCTCCACCCAGAGGTTAGGGTTGTTAATGATTAAGCTAACCTGAGCACAGCCCTCTGGGACACTGTAACCCCCCCTCTTTCCCTTCTAGTGGCCTGAGCAATATACGATAATCACTTTCACAGTACCCCTTGTACACCATACAAGTACCTACACTGTTTGCACTTACCACCAGGGCTGGTTCCTCTGGCTCGACCCTTGAGACCCCCTGTAAAACAAGGTTTTGCACAGCAAATAGGAACAGTGCAGTACTTTTGGCACAAACTGGAACCACAGTCAGGTTAAATGTAGAAAAAGTCAGATCTGATTTATTCAGGGGACTTGAACAAGGAAGGGGCGTAATCAGGTCAATTGGCTTAAAGGCTATATTAATCAAACAGTTATGCATGCGCTTTAAGTCCCCACACAGTCACACCTCTGGGTATCCAGGTAGGGAAACGATGGGTTAGCCAGGAACGTTGCAGCTGGTTGGGGTCCTGTGATGGAAGAAAGCAACATGCACAACACACACTATTTGTAATCTGAAGCCAGAGGACTCAGTTTGTGAAAGAAAAAGCAACCAGACAATCAGATGACAACACTTTAGATTTAGCTGTTGTTGCAGGGAGCTACCCTGATGTTTTCTCACAGTTCTCCCACGTAAAACTACACAGAACTGCTGCTCAAATCACTTGAGCTGTTACTCATTTTACTTTCCAACTCAGAACTAACTGAAACTGCAAGCAGTGTGGGACTTTCCCCAAGATCCAAAAGGTTCGGTTGGCTGATCTGTCTGTCAGTCACAACAAGGGCTCCCCCTCCAGGTTATTTAAGGCACCAAAAGTCCGAAACTACAATTCCTACAAGTTTTGGCCCCACCAAGCCCCTGTAGGCAGGCTCCATTTTTGAGTCCCAAATGTACTGATTGGCCATTCTGACAGTCCAGGACCAAGATGATGGAAACAAACAGAACTGTCCTTGTTGCAAAGAAGGCAGGTTAGAACAAACTGCAATATTATTACTACTCTAACAAATGATAAGCAAACAAGTACATCTTCTAACAGAGCTCCCTCTCAGATTAATTATGACTGCAGTTCAGACCGCTCTTAAAGAGACAGCACACAGAGGCTATACAGGCACTCTCTGACATTTAAACTGCTAAAACGCAGGACATCAGCCTGTCAGTGAGCATTTAAGCAAGCTCAAGGAAGACTTTTTGGGAATCCCTATTTGTAGGGGGGTAACACAGAGACAATTTTCAGCTCCCTCTCTGCTGTTGCAAGCCTCCAGCAGTGGGTACAGCCTTCATAGGGGGCTCTGTTCCTAGACTGGATGGGGAAGTTTCTGTATGCCTTCCCTCCTTTTCTTCTGTTGTTTTGAGTTTCTTCTGAATGTAAGCCACCCCCTATTTTTTTTTTATAAAAGGTGGGGGCTTACTATGCACCTCCCTTTTCTATCGGTTCGGGCATTAAGGTATGGGCAGCTTGGGCCCCTCTATGGGCCCCCATGCTGCTATAAAGGGAGGGGGTGGTAGAAGGAAGGAGGCTGGTGGGAAGAACTGGTACTAGTGGGGCCAGGGGCTAGAGCCCCGGCCCAGGAGTGAAGGTCTGTATTCTGTGGCATAGGTTCCATGTATGGGTGTTTGCAGGGTGGTGGTCAGGGTAAGCGACCGAGGAATGGGGTCCTCTGGGTGTCTTGGGAGTCAATGTCCTGGAGGAAAGAAGAAATCAGGCTCATCGGTGCTGGGTGCACTGGGGTAGGCCTAGGGGCCTGTTCCATTTGAGTGAGCTTGCACACCTGCTGGCACTGTGCAAGGCCATCCATGACGGGACAGATGGACTGCTAAACAATGATTCTGTGAATGTACCCTACAGAACTAAAGTGTGTTTGGAGCCTGGAACCGCCCGGTGGAACAGTGTCCGAGATCTGCCCTCCGGTCACAAGCGGAAAGATGGGTGAGGTGTAGGATTACTTTTATGTAACCCCTTGGGGGCGCTATCCCAAGGGTTACTACCCCCACCTGCCCTAACTGTGATAGGGTGAGAGGCCCAGATCCGTTGGTAGGTGCCTCCACCCAGAGGTCGGGGTTAGAACAGTCAAGATTGACTCGGTCACAGCCCTCTGGGTTGCTGCAACCCCCCTTTCTTCCCACTAGTGGCCCACACAGTTCAATTTCAGTGTCCTTACCATATACACTTACCCCCTGGCTTGAACCAATCAGTTCACGCCGGGGACCCCCTGAAAAGCAAGGTACAGTTACACCACATTCACTGTGCAATATTTCCCCATTAATACACAAACTAGCCAGTGTACTTTTGCAAAACAAGCAATCTGATTTATTCAAGGGGAAGCAAAAAGGACCAGGGGAATCAGGTTGATTAGCTTACCACTACAATATAAGAATGTTCACCTAGGGCTCTGTGCACAGGCCTAACCTATAAGTTACTGTCCATGGGTACCCAAGCCCTAAAGGCTAGTTCCTCGATGCAGCTGGTTGGGTCCCTGACATAGATCAGCATTTAATTCCTACTACGATTTGATGGAGCCAGCCGGCTCAGCTAATGTAGTCAGCAAAGTAACCAGAAAATCTTACCCTGGCTAGCAACGTTTAACAGGGAGCTACCCTGATTTAGTACTCACAACTCCAGAAGGAAAACACTCTCCCATCACTCACAGGGCTGAGCTTGAACTTCAGATACTTCTCCACACATTTACATGAAAGACAACAGAGGGGTATCATACCAGGCAGCTGCTCCTATGGCTTGACCGAACTCACAGCTATTGGGAGTCTCACTGCAGCTTCAACTTTCCTAACAGACCGAGCACGATTCAGCAGATTCTCTAGTCCTCTTCAGGTTGAGCCTGGTAGGTAGCTGTGCTTGTACACAGCCTCCTCTGACCTCTGCCCTGCGGATTTGGTCCGTGGATCACCGGCAATTTAAACGGCCGCTTCAGGTCTTTCACACGCTTCCCATGTGAACGCTCAACGCCGCAGGAGCTCAGAGCTCCTTCCTCATTCGCAGCCACAACGCCTCTGCCCCTTTGCGGTATGGGGCAATCCTCTCAGGCTGGGGCGACATCCGATCCCATTGGCTGGCTTCAGATGCCAGTCACTTACTTTTGCTTTCAGTGGTGCAAAAAAGGTGCCAGGGTCCAGACTCCACTTCCCATAATTTCCAGGTTGGTCGACCCCCTAAAGAGTCCTAATTCTGGTTGGTCACCAGTTACTCCATTTGAGATACCTCCTGCCCCTATTGGACCTTTCAGAACGCCCTGGTCCAAAATGGAGGGGCACAACACACACAGTCTCAGCTGCAAAGGAAGCAGGTTAAACAAACTGTAATCCCATCAACAGGCTAGCTAGTCCTGCCCAGACAGTTACATCTTTCAAAAGGGGCTCCCCCTGCGCATATCGTGACTGCCAAATGGGAGCGATTTCACTGTGGCTCAGGCGGGACTCGAACAGGGAAACACCAGTCCCCCCATACCAGCCCGCTGAACCCTGCGAGCAGGCAGCTCTTAAAGAGACAGTACTGCAGGCTTTAAAAGCCTCACAATGCCCGGATTTTGGCGCCATAGCACCGAACACCAGTTAGGCAGGGAGCATTAGGCAAGCTCCAGGAAGGCTTTTAGGAACTCCCCATTTGTAAGGGGGTTACATTTAAATATACAAATGTAGACTATCCCTATATTTTGGAATGGCTCTGGGACATCATAGAGGAGAAGTAGCCTGACTGGGTGTTTTGGGGAATGATCCAAAAGCTGCAACTTTGCTCGGAAGCATCCAGTCTGCTATCTCAAGAGGTCATTCAGAAAGCCAGATCATTGTGCTTTTCAGCTCCCTGGGCAAGGACATATGTTGTTCAAGCACTATGCCTTTGTCCAAGATGTGGCCAATTGCAGGATGAAATACTGCATAATTTCTGTTGACTCGTTTGCTGAGGAAACAACCAAGCCAGACCCTGCCTATTATTATCCTCGAGGTGGGGGGCCCGCTGTTTAGAGGTAACATCCTAAAAATTGTAGCCTACCAGGACTAAGTGAGTTTGTTAAACATTTTCCAGTTTTGAAAAGAGGAGAAAAGGTTCCGAAAAGACTCTGTGCCCAGTGGGAGCCGCTGCAGGACTGTTTTCAAGCTCCTGAATTCGAGACTGTTGTGACTGAACTCACTGTGATAGCTCATCTTTCTAGTTAAAGTTTAATGCTTCTCCCTTGTTTTAGGAGACAGTTGAATGAGTGTGGTTTGAAAAAAGAAGATATACAATGATGTGCATTTTGCCTCGTGGGGATATGTATGTCAGGGTATGTGTCATGTTGGTGGGTGTAATGTGTGTGTGTGTGTGTGTGTGTGTGTAGGTGTGTACCAGTATGTAAGTGGGTATGGTAGTGGGCGTAAGGTGCAGTGAATGAGAGGAAAGAATATTGACATTGTTCTCTGAATGTTTTATAATTTGACAGCCTGGCAAATTCTGTTTCAATGTTTAAAGTTTTAGTATTAATGCCTAAGGCCAATTGGTTCCACGCTGGGTGGTGAGGGTCGTAAAGTCCCCTTTGTTTGGCCTGCATGCCCTTGGGGAGGCCTGCCTGGGGAGTGCACATGCCCATCTGGGTAGGGGATTTGCTGAGGGATGGCTGGATATCACATTTCCCAGGAGGGAAATGGATTTAAAGTGGGGAAGAGTGTAAGCCCCGCCTTTTTTTTTTTTTTTATAAAAGGGGTACTTACTATACCCCTCCCTTTTCCATCAGTTCAGGCATTAAGGTATGGGCAGCTTGGGCCCGTCCCTTGGGTGTGTTTTCCCACCCCCATGCTGCTATGAAAGGAGGGGGTGGGTAGAAGGAAGGAGGCCGTGGGAAAACTTCAGACAAGTGGGGCCGGGGCTTGAGCCCCAGTTCAGAGGTGGCGGTCTGTATTCTGTGGCATTGGTTCCACGTATGGATGTTTGCGGGGTGGTGGTCAGGAGCAAGCGACTGAGGAATGGGGTCCTGTGGGTGTCTTGGGAGTCAAGGTCCTGGAGAAAAGAAGAACTCAGGCTCACTGGTGCTGGGTGCACTGGAGTAGGCCTAGGGGCCTGTTCCATTTGAATGAGCTGGCAGTGGGGACGCTGCAGTAGTGGCAGTGCTGTGGCGTGGCTTCAAAAGCAGTGGCAGAAGCTTTGGGAGCTGTACCCAGTGTGTTACGCTGCCATAAGTGGAGTTGGTGGCCTGGCATGGGCTCTCACATTGTTGGACCTGCCGTGCCCATGTCTGGGGCAGGTCTCGACTAAGCCCACTTAACGTTCAGGAGGTTGGCATAACTGTAAGGAGAGAGCCATGTTTCGCTTGTGGGAAATCCCCCTGGTAATTTGTTGAGGCCTTCGGCCTGGGGAACATCTTTGGGCAGCTGACACCCAGCTGTGTCTGGCAAAAGGGTTATTCTGGCTCTGGTTTGGATACTGTCCCCGGGGGGGCCAGTGGCTTAAGCAAGCATTCCGGTACAATTTGGAGCTTTTCAGGCTCTTAACAAATGTGGAGCCTGTCTCACCTTATGGCTGTAATCTGTCTGGGACAAGATGCCGTTTCCTGCTATTTGAACTACCACAAGTGTACCAGCAATTTTTCTTGTTGTCCTCCAGCTCCATGGAGCTGACCCCACTATTATTTATTTATTAATTAATTAATTATGCATTTTTATTATCCCACGATGTTGTTGACTGCAATTTGTGTTCTGCTGGCTAACTACTTTGCCCCTCCAGCGTTACATCGCCACCCACCCTCCGGACGTTGCAGATGCTCTGAATATCCTCCAGGTACCAACTGTGGAGGCCTCCTTTGCCAGCCAATGAATTGTGCAGACAAGGTAAGACCATTTTATTTACTCTAATCGGTCTCCTGCATCTGTTCTTTATTTGTGCCACCTCTGCCTCACTTTTACCATCAGGACACCAGACATAGGAGGTGGAGGCGGGTTACATGAAATTGAAGGGTTATTCTGCAATCATGATCCTGATAACCCCAGACTGGGCCAGGCATCTTTAGTGCTCTCATCTCCTGATCCTGTCCATCAAGCAGCCCATCCATTTTCCCCTGAGACACAACCTGCTGACAACATCCCAGGGCAGAATAACCTTTCCAAATCTCAAATCCCTGCACCTCAAAGCCTGATTCTTGAGGAGCTAGAATATCCTGAATTCCATTTTTCAGACCGAGTTTTCCAGGTTCTTAAAAAGCTCCTTTCTTGGTATTAGCGCCCCCATCCAGGAAGGACCCTTACCTGGCTCCGAGTTCGAGGGTATGAAAAAAACATTTTCATATTGCCATGTTTTCTGGAAGTAAGGGGTCATATTTTGGCTCGGAAGAGCCAAGCCACTGATTCCTTCCACTTCCTGGTTTGGAGACATGCCCCCATGCTGTTCCGTATTCTGATATCACAATGTGCTTGCATGGAGCGTGCTCCAAACATGCCTATGGAGCACGCTCCATGCAAGCACACTGTGATATCAGAATAAGGAACAGCGAGGGGCGTGTCTCTAAACCGGGAAGTGGAAAGCATCAGTGTCTCCGCTCCTCTGAGCCAAAATACGATCTCCTCCCTCTGGAAAATGCAGCAATATGAAAATGTTTTTTTATACCCTTGAACTTGGAGCCAAGTAAGAGTCCTTTGTGGCCTTTGGGGGTATTTTATACCACAGCATGAAAGTTGCTTTTTAAAGTATCCAGATAACCTGCTACTAGGAAAACATATGTAACCTCCCCCCACCGCCCCCCCCCTTTTCTACCAGCAGGGCTGCTTCTCTCACATCTAGGCGCCAGCGAGAGGGGTGGGGGTAGTCACTACAAATATCTCACAGTCTCTGTTTGACCCATTACTTCTAATTTTGAGCCTGCCATCCTTAGACAGGCAAGCCAAGTGTGGCAACTACCTGGCTCACACCTGGGGGACCATTTAGCATGGCCAATAACCTGGATCCCTGGGAGAAAACATTTGCTCAGCATTATGCTAGGTTTGTACTTCTGGTCAGTGGCACCCAAGTAAATCCGGACACTGGAAGCAATAACTGTAATGTCCAAACCAGGCTGGGATTCTAGACTGTGGCTTTTATTCAAATAACACAAAGAATAACAAAGCAAAGATGGACCCCCACAGGGCTACCTCACTGATAATGCAGATTACTGAGGTACAGAGCACACACTCTCACAGTGAACCCTCAGGTTCTGAATGGATCTGGGCACACACGGGACAAACTGGTACACTTCTCTTCTTTTCCTTGACTTGGCACCCCGGCCAGTACTAGGACACTTTTCCATATTGCATGGCGGTTGATGGTGGCTCCCTAAACCACCCATGAGCACATTCTGGCTCTCAGGGAAATCCAAAATCCCACGTCTGGGTGCTTTCCTCAGGCGTTGGCCAAATGCTCTGAGAGAAAACAAAGGTGCCCAAACTGAACCCGGAGAGGTAAACCTGGTTACTCCAGATGGGGGGGGGGGTCTCCCATCTTTTGCTCCCAAATCTATACTCGGCCATTCATCTGGATACAACACCTTTCTCTGAAACACTTTTGTACATGCTCTCTCGAATGTTTTTCACATTTAACTTTCTACTTTTCACTGGAGGTGTCTTGACTTTAAAAGTTCTGTATGTGGCTATGTCTTTAACCTAGACCCCCACTGTTGCAGATGCTTTTAAATCATACACAGTCTAAATGTTATGTACTTGGCAAGTCTCTCTTTGACCCCACAGTAGGCAGACACTTTTACTGAAAACACAATCTTGGTGAACAGAGTCCCTTTTGTCAGAGAAAAACTCACCACGGTATGCAGGTGCCTCAGGGCTTTTTCCCACAACACAGTCTCAGGTACTCACAGAACGAAAACAACTCTAGGCAGCTTCACCCTCTCCAGGCTGGACCAGGGGATTGCCCCAGAATCCTGAAATTCACCCATCCCTCCAGGGATGGGGCACTGGAACAACTTCCCAGGAACGGTCTCTACCACTTCTTTCTACAGGTCTTCTGCGTTCTTCTCTAGGGTGAGAACACACAACTCCTTCTACTGAGGTAGCTCTCTCTCAGAGCTAGGTCTGACGAGCTGCACTCTGCAGCACTCCTCACTCTCCTGAGTCTCTACACAGACTAACTTGAATCTCCCAACGTTCTACTGCTAACCCCTGCAGCTAGCATTCCATTGTGGCTTATGCTGCTGCAGGAATTCTAAGGTGACATCATCACTCCAGCTCAGCAGAAACTGAAGACAGAGTGTGACAGTGTGAAACCCATTTAACTGGCATCTCAGAAGCTGCCTTTCCCTGCCTGCCACTGATTCTAAGTGGGATTCTATTAACCCTGGGGAACAAGGGGGTTACACCTATGTATCCAAATGGAAAGAGCTTTTCCCTATGGTGTGCTTATTAGCAGCTCAGTCCTCTCCAGGCTGAGCTACCTACACTTTTACACTACCTTCTGTGCCTGCAAACCTTAGGCCTCAGGCCAGCTACCTTAAGGGTTCACCTGGCAGCTATTTCCACTTATACAGTACATCAGCCGGAAAGCAGAGAACAGTGGCCTCTCATTTCATGTCTAAGCGGCTCTTTAAGGGCTTTCCCCTTGTTAGGGAACCTGTCTGTCCCTGGGATCTGAACATTTATATAGCCCAGCTCATGGAATCTTTCTTGAATCAATGGCCATCACAGATTCGAGATATGTTACTTGGAAGACAGTCTTCTCGGTAGCCATCACTTCGACCAGAAGGGTGTGCGAGATGCAAGCCTTCCGCACTGACCCTAACTACATCATCTTCCACATGGAAAAGGTAGTCCTTAGGACTAACAGTAAATTCCATCCCAAACTGGTGTCTGAGTGTTCTTTACAGAGAAGTCCAGCACTTGTGAGCAGAATCTACACAGCCAGGAAGTTAAGAGGTCTCTGAGATACTACCTGTAACATACTAAAGACCATAAGTCTTCCCATACTTAGTTATTCCTCACATATGGTGAAGTGGGAAGGGGCTGTTCAGCCTCAAAGGGGACTATTGCCTGCTTAATCCTTGCATGCATCCAATTCTGTTACTCTAAACATGGCAAGCAGCCACCTCAGGGCACACTCCACTCGTGACACTGCTGCCAACAGTTAGGGATGTTGATTTACTTGAAATCTCTAAAGCAACATCATGGAAAACAGTTCACACCACAAATCACTATTGCCATAATCTAGAATAGATGCTAGGTTTGGCACTGCTGTACTAACATACTAACATACTAACATACTAGACGCCAGCAGAGTAGGCCTATTGGTCTATCAAGTCTGCTCGTGCTGCAGAACCTTTCCTCCAAATAAGTTCTGTACCCAGCCTCCCAAGGTATAGCTTTGTAGTCTGCATATAGTTAAGCATAATGAGGGATTCCTGGGGTGTGGAGAAAAAATTATTTAGTATAGTAATGTTGTTTCTTACAAGGAATTCCTCATTATGCTTAAATCCCCCACCCTTCTTCCCCTTACGGAACCACGAAAAGGTTCAACAATAATCAGTTGCTATCTTTCTTTTAATTGCTTGAGCATGACTTGTTCATTCATAAATTACAAAATTCATTTTTTCCTAATGACTTTGTTAGTCTACCATACTTGACTCTCTGGTCCATAATTTTAATGCCCTCTGGAGTTTTGTTTTAGGGTGGACATTAACACAGAATCACAGAAATCTGACAGCAGAAAAGGACCTCATCGGTCCATCAAATCTGCCCCCCCCCCACTCATCTCCACTCATACGGGCCCTTCCCTTCCCCTCACTTCCCAATCCCATATGTCTGTCCCATGCCCTCTTTAATCCCTCCACCATTTTGGCCTCACCACCTCTGCTGGTAGTTTATTCAAAGCCTCCACCACTCTCTTTGTGAAGAAATGCCCCCTCACATTGCCTCTATATCTTCCACCTTCCAGTCTTAGGCTATGCCCTCTAGTTTTAGTCCCCATTCCTTCTGAACAAGCTCCCCTCCTTCACCTTATTGAGTCCCTTCACATATTTAAAAGTTTCAATCATGTCCCCCCCTCTCCCTTCTAGTCTCAAATGGGCAAAGATGCAATTCCAAACACCTATTTTCGTATGGTTTCCCTTGCATACTATGCACCATCTTGGCTGCTCTTCTCTGAACCCTTTCCATCCCATCAATGCCCTTGCATAGGTGAACTCTCCAGAACTGGACCCAGTACTCCAGGTGTGGTCTCACCATGGCCTTGTAAAGAGGCATCAGCACCTCCCTCCTTCTGCTAGTTAGGCCCCTAAACAACGCATGCCAACATTCCATTTGCCTTCCCCACCACCTTGCTACACTGGTTACCCACATTAAGGTTGCTTGATACTATAATCCCCAGATCCCTCTCCTGCTATGTTTTTTTGATTTTCTCCCCTCCTAGAGTGTAAGCAGCTTATGGGTTTTTGCACTCCAGATGCATCACAGCACACTTTTTGGCATTGAATTTCAGTTGCCAAGTTTCCGACCACCCCTCCAGAATCACAGAAACATAGAATCTGATGGCAGATAAGGACCACTTGGCCCACCCAGTTTGCCCATTTCCTTACCTAATGGATAAGCTGCAGATCCTAGTTAGCCAACAGCCTACTGCCTCCTACCCCCCACTAGAATTGCCTTATGTCTGTCCCATGCATTCTTGAATTCCCCACTGTTTGTGACTCTACGACCTCCTCAGAAAGGCTGTTCCATGCATCTACAACCCTCTCTGTAAAGTAATACTTCCTCACATTACCTCTGAGCTATCCCTCCTCTATCTTCAAATTGTGCTCCCTTGTTCTTGCACATCTCTTTGCTACCCTCTTGGACTTTGTTGATTTCCTTGAAGTATTTGGAAGTTTCCATCATGTCCCCCCCTCCCTCCTTTCTTCGAGGCCATACATCTTGAGCTCCTTTAGTCTCTTTTTATATGTCTTCTGGTGCAGACCCTGCACCATTTTGGTTGCCCTCCTCTGGACAGCCTCCACCCTGTCTATGTCTTTGCGCAGATGGGGTCTCCAGAACTGTACATAGTACTTCAGATGTGGTCTTACCAACTGTCTGTACAGATGGCCAACAACTTCTTGTTTTCTACTGGTGATGCCTCTCCCTATGAATCCCAGAATCCCCCTGCCCTCCTTACTGCCCTCTCACATTGCTGGCCCACCTTTAGGTCATCTGATATGACTACCCACAGGTCCCTTTTTGTTGTTGTCAGTATCTCACCCCCCATTGTGTACTCTTTCCCTGGGTTTTTGTTTCCCAGGTGAATTACGTTGCACTTCTTTGTGTTGAATCTAAGCTGCCATACATTTGACCATTCCTCCAACCTTGCCAAGTCCCTTTACATCCTTTCCACCCCACCTTGCATATCAACCCTATTGCAGATCTTTGTATCATCTGCAAAGAGACATATTTTTCCTTCCAGTTTTTCTGCAATGTTACTTATAAAGACATTAAAAAGGGCCGGACCCAGTACTGAGCCCTGTGGTACCCCACTAGTAACCCCCCTTTCTTCACTGTGGACTCCATTTACTATTACCCGCTGTGTACTGTTGTTCAGCCAGTGTTTTACCCAGGCTACCACCCTGGGACCCACTCCCAGGCTGGCTAATTTGTTTATTAGTCTTTTGTGTGGGACTGTGTCAAATGCCTTGCTAAAGACTAGGTAAGCCATGTCCACAGCCCCTCCCTGGTCTACTACTTTGGTCACCCAGTCAAAGAAATCAATTAGATTTGTCTGACATGACCTTCCTGCTGTGAATCCATGATGCTTTGGGTCCTGTGCCCCACTGGCCTGTAGGTACTCAACAATTCTTTCCTTCAGAAGTGATTCCATCATTTTCCCTACCACTGAGGTCAAACTGACAGGTCTGTAGTTTCCTGCCTCTGTCTTGCTCCCACTTTTGTGAAGGGGAATCACATCTGCCCATCTCCAGTCCTCAGGTACTACACCATCCTCCCATGATTTATTTAAAAGGGTAGTCAGTGGTGTTACTAGTTCTTCCCTTAGTTCTTTTAGAATTCTGGGGTGAATCCCATCAGGTCCATTGCTTTATCCACCTTCAGTTTTAAGAGTTCTTTCAAAACCCTTTCTTCTGTGAAAGGACTAATATCAACCCTCCCTATCCAGAGTGCTTCTATTGACTGGATTAGGTATCTCCCCCGCTTTTCCATTGCGAATACTGAGCAGAACTATTTGTTCAGTACCCCTGCTTTTTCACTGTTGCTCTCTGACCAACCGCCTTCCTCTTTATTCAGCCTCAGTATCCCTGCCTTTGTCTTTCTTTGCTCCCTAATGTACCTATAAAAGGTTTTATCCCCCTTCTTAACTGAGTTGGCTATCTTTTCCTCAGTTTGGGCCTTTGCTATTCTGACTGCCTTTACCACTTTCTTCTGCTTTAACTGGTACAGTTCTCTGTCCTGCTCCTTCTGTGTTTCCTTATACTTCCTGAATGCTATCTTTTTCTCCCTTACCTTCCCTGCCACTTCTTTTGAGAACCATAGTGTTTTTTTCTTTCATTTTGATTTGTTTATTTGCTTCACATAAAGGATTGTTGCCTCTGTGATGGTGGTTTTGATGTTTCCGCATTGTTGCTCCATCCCACCTTCTTGCCTGTTTGCTAGTGCTTTTCTGAGGCAGTCTCCCATTTTGACAAAATCAGCCCTCCTGAAGTCCAGTACCTCCATTTTTGTATGGCTTGAATCTACAGCCAAGTTTATCATGAACCACACTGTTTGGTGGTCGCTTGTTGCCAGATGGTTACCCACTTCAAGATCGGAGATCCTCTCTCTGTCCTCATTTGAGAGTACCAGGTCTAAGAGTGTTCCCTCCTGAATGGGTTCCAAAACTAGCTGTCTGAGGCATGCCCCCTGTAGGGTGTGGCTGCAGCAAAGGTGCTCCAGTTAACATCTGGCATATTCATTTCCCCCATCATCAATATCTCCCCTTTCTCTGCTATCCCAAGGATGCCTTCTATCATTTCCTTGCCCATTTCCTCCCCCTGAGACGGGGGTCTGTATACAACCCCTGTGTGGATTGTGGTGCCATTTCCAGTCTCCAGGGTGACCCACAGTGCCTCTTCTCCTCCCTGTTTACGCTTTAGTTCTGTTACTTTGATCCATTCCCTCACATGAGAGCTACTCCCTCCTCCTCCTCCCTCTTCTTCCCTCCCCTGCCCCCTGTGGATTGTGACCCTGGTATGTTGACATCCCAGTCATGGTTCTCTGTGTACCATGTTTCTGTGACTGCCACGATATCCAGGCATCCTCTTCCATCCAGGCCACCATTTGGGAGCTTTTACCTAGACTACGGGCATTGGTACTCATTAACCTCCATTTTTATGGCTTTATTTCTTTTGCCCCATCCCTGTCCTTACTGCTGCTTTGTCTTTTTCTCCATTTACCCCTGCCCTTCTCCCTATTGACTGCTCTATCTTGGTGTTTACCTCACTAACTGCCCTGATTTTTTTGGGGCGTGGCTAGTGTAACCCTGCAAATGGGGTTCCCAAAAGACTTCAGGAGCTTGCTTGAATGCTCCAAGCCTGAATGGTGTTTGGCATTTCGCCATTTATCAGTGAGTGTTTTAGAGCCTCTGGTACTGTCTCTTTAAGAGCAGTCTGCTTGCAGACATAATTAGTTGTATGGGGGACTGTGTGCTTCTCTGAGTACCACTCGAGCTGCTGCCAATTCACTTCATTTTGCAGTCACTAGGGTGCAAGGGAACCTATCTGAAAGATGTAACTGTTTGCCAGAAATTATTTAGAGTAATAATGAAATTACAGTTTGTCTAACCTGCTTTCTTTGCAGTCAGAACTGTGTCTGCTAGTTCCCCATTCTAGTTTTGAACTGCTGAACTGGACCAATCAGTGTGGGTAAGCTAGCTCTAAAATGGTGCCTTGGAGCGAATCAGAACTTGGACTCATAATCTGAGCCAGCCACAAGAGGATTGTATGGGCAGTGACTCTGGGAGATGTAGTTTAGACTTTAGTGCCTTTTGGACCAACAGCAGCAGTCTATTGTGAGTGACAGCCAATCCAGTCAAGAACTGGGAGGAACTCAAGGAAGTGCCGGTATTGTCGGTTGGAGTTTGAGTTGAGCTTTGGCAGTGAAGAAGGAAGGAGCCCTGTGCTTTTCAGTGTGCAGTTTTAGTCAAACGTGTGTAAGGCCCAGAGTTCGGTCTGCAGCTTGTGTAACAGCTTGTTGGACTGAATCCGTCCTGTGAAAAGAATCAAAGGATCTCTGAAGAGTAGAAACCAGGCTCACCCTGTAGAAGACTGGAGGAATTCTGAAAATTGCAGTCAGTCTGTCAGGAACTGAATCTGCTGTGTGTTCTCCGGGTTTGTGCAGTAATTGCGATCGGGATACAGATGCAGCCTGCCTGGTATAGTGCTTTCTTTTATATAAATGTGTGAAGAGGTTTGTGTACCTCAAGTGAGCCCTGCTGACATTGAAGGACCCTATCTTATTTGGAGGTCGTGAGTACTAATTCAGGGTCGCTCCTTGTTGCACATTAAATCCAAATGGAATTACTGTACTGCTGACTGTTTAATTTTCCTTTTCTCTTGTGAAAGGGCCCCTACCAGCTGCCACGGTTTGGACTAGCCACTAGGGCTTGGGTACCCAGGGACAGTAACTGATAGGGATAGGCCTGTGCACAGAGCCATAGGTAGAATTATTAGAGTGATAAGCTAATTAACCTGATTTCCCTGTCCTTGTTATATCCCCTAAATAAATCAGAGCTGCTTGTTTCAGCAAAGTTATACTGCCTGAGGTATTTGTCTATGTTAAAGTACTGTACTGTGATTGTTGCACTGTATCTCATTTCACAGGAGGTCCCAGTGCGGAACCACACCTGGGGGTAAGTGTATACTGTGAAGGTAATTTGATATATTGTGTGGGCCACTAGTGGGAAGAAAGGGGGGTTGCAGTGTCCCAGAGGGCTGTGACCAAGTTAGTTTAACTATTGCAAACCCTGACCTCTGGGTGGAGGCACCCGCCATTGGATCCAGGCCCCTCAACCTGTTAGTGGCAAATCAGGCAGGGGTAGTAGCCCCTGGGATAGCGCCATCTAGGGGTTACACTAGGATTTCTCTTCACCTTTTCAGTGCCCCCCCCCCATGGCTAGTTTAAATGCTTGCCAATGAAGCATTCAAACCTATCACTTAGGATCCTGATTTCCCTCCTGGATAGATGCAGACCATCGTGCCTGTATAGGCTTGCATCCCTCCAGGTGGAGCCCCAGCCCCCAATGAAGCCAAATCCCTGAGCTCTGCACCAGTTTTTCAACCAGTCATTGAATCCCATGGTGCAGAGTACCCTAGCCTCATCCATGCCATAGATAGTTAGTGCTTCTGAGAATGTTACCGTGTGTGCTACTTGTCTAAGGCCCCTCCCCAACTTCACAAATTCCTGTTGCACTGCTCTGATCCCATTCTCAGCCAGGTCATTTGTCCCCATGTGGATAATGACATCCGGCTCTCTCCCCCTTGCAGCTGCTCCCACGATCCTGAGGATTAATTTCCTGTCCCTCCAAGTCATGGTGACAGGCAGGCACTTCACCTCCCTTTCCTCTCCCCCCCAGTTCTACCCTCCTAACTATTGAGTCCCTCACCAGGAGTTGTTTCATTCCCCTGAGGGGTCCTGTGCCACCCTCCTGTGGGTCTCCATTGTGGAGGTTCCCATAATCCTCCTTGGTCTCCACTGCAGATGCCTTCATAGAGAAACAATGCTCCACCAGAGTGGCAAATGAATTGTGGAGAGGCACAACTGGAGGGATGCACCTCTGTTCTACCACCCTCACCCTCCCTGAGCCCACCATGGTCCACCCACTCCTCTTTCTTGGCAACCTCTGAGGTAGTGGCAGTGGCCTGGGTGGTCCCTGGGTGGGGGAGCAGGTTTTCCGAATCCTTGCCAGGTCAGCATGGAGATGAACAACCTCCTCCCTCAGACCAGAGAGGTGCCTGTAAACAGGGCAGCAACGCAGATCCAGAATGTCTCCTGGAGGACTGCTGCTTCACAGCCAGTGCATTGCACCACTCCACACATATCTGTGTCCCTTCCTGTTACAGATGCTTTTCCTTTTCTTTTGTTCTTGTTTTAGTATGTGCAAGCTTGTGAGTGTCTATATCCCCTATTCAGTGTGCTGTGCCTTTAAGAATATGAACAGGTGTATGTTGTTAGCAGTTTGGGGAAGTGATGTCAGAACCCCTGCTATAACGGAAGTTATCGTTTGGCGGGTGGGGTGAGGGGCAGGTGGATGGGAGTAAACCTATGCCCTCCAGAAACAATCAACTACAACTCTGACCCTCCAACTCGGGGAGTGCCTTCCTTCCTTTCAGACACCTATTTCATAGAGGTTAAGTAACAGGTCTA
This sequence comes from Neoceratodus forsteri, assembly GCA_016271365.2. Lineage (NCBI taxonomy): Eukaryota > Metazoa > Chordata > Ceratodontiformes > Ceratodontidae > Neoceratodus > Neoceratodus forsteri. Next base: position 366,921,471 of record CM028132.1, on the reverse strand, counting down.
GTCACAGATGACTGCAAATATCTCCCAGTTACAGTTCCTCCCTGGCAAATTAAAGTTAAACTAAGAAAAGTCAACCCCAAAAACAGAATCAATAATAGTTACTTACACAGGTCCAAAAAGTAATAATTCAATTCTGCCATTACTGGATTACACAACAAATCATATAATGAAAGGCTAAAAATACTGGGAATCTACTCTCTTGCATACCGAAGATTTAGAGGGGATATGTGTATGCTTTACAGAATATTAGGTGATTACAGTTTACAGGATGAGTTAGGCATAAAATTCAGTAATGATTGATTGAGTACAAGAAAGCATACAAAACAATTGTTTCTGCAGAGGTGGAATTTAAAACTACGTAAAAAATGGTTTACCCAAAGGGTGGTGACATCTTGGAATGAATTACCACAAGCTACAATAGATAGCCCAAACATGGAAATATTTAAAACAAGATTGGACTTGGAATTTAAATCAAGTGTTACTGAATTTTGATAACTTAAAATTGGTATAAGGCAAGCTATAAGGATTAATATCCACAAATGCTTGAATCTTTCCAATGAATCCTATGAATTCAGTGTAGTCTAGAAAATAACTTCCTTGATTTAGGGAAGCTTTGGCTGCTTTCTCTCTCTCTCTCTCTCTCTCTGTCTTTTTCATTCATATCATAACGTCAGAAAAGTCCTGAATGTGGTACACTACTCTTCTCGGTGTCCGGGGCTTACAGCAGTTCTATCCCTGGATGCCGAGAAGGCTTTTGACCGAATTGAGTGGGAGTACCTTTTTGAGATGCTGGGTAGATATGGACTTGGGGAGGGATTTATTGGTATGGTTAGAACTTTGTATGGCTTCCCCCGGGCTTCAGAGCTCATTAATGGTGTGCTTTCTGGGCATTTTCCATTATTTAGAGGCACAAGACAGGGGTGCTCCCTCTCCCCACTGCTGTTTGCCTTGGCCATTGAACCTTTGGCAGTCGCCATTAGGCAGAACAATAATATTGAGGGGGTTAAGGGAAAAGACGGTAGACACCATAAATTGTCGCTATATGTGGATGCTATGATTCTGTATATAAATGACCCTGAGCACTCCACTCCATTCCATCCCTTCTGACACTCATTTTGGAGTTTGCTGGCTTCTCAGGATACAGGATAAAGCTAGACAAATCAGAGGTCCTATACGTAGTACAGGGGATGGCACCAAGAAAAGGTACATGGGGCTTAAAGGTAGTTAGCACCTCCTTCAAATATTTGGGGATATACAGTATATAGGGAAACACATTTCTGATCTCTATAGCCTGAATTACACCCCTCTGATTAGAACCATAATTGAGGACTTAAAAAGATGGTGAGCACTACCACTGTTCTGGATAGGAAGGATTAACTTGATTAAAATGAATGTCTTGCCACGGATCCTCTATTTACTACAGATGCTGCCCATGGGCCTGCATAAGAGGGATATTAAAAAGATGGAGAAGGGGTTCACTGAATTCCTATGGCAGGGCAAAAGGGCGAGGATTAGTCTCAGGAAATTAAAAGCGAATACACAAAGGGTGGGGAGGGGGGCTAAGCTTCCCTGATCTGAAGGATTATTATTTGGCAGCTCAAGTGCGATTTATAAAAGATTGGGTTGCTATGCCTGATGTTGTTAGTTGGATAAATTTGGAAGAGGTAGGAGCTCGAGGGAGATTGCCGGCATATCTAGCGAAGGGGGGACAGCGAGCATATAATTTGCTTGATCAACCCAACCCATTAGTAAATATGGTACTTGATGGCTGGTCACAAAGGCTCCTGGGAGGTAAAGAGGAAGAATCACTATTGTTACCGCTCGCTGGGAACCCCTTTTTGGGGCTGGGCCTTGAGGATCCTGCATTTGAGGAATGGGAAAGGAGGGGAGTGCAGTGTGCTGCAGATCTGGTTAAAAGAAAGGAAATAAATTATTTTCAAGAATTACAAGATGCTTTGGGGTTGCCAAACAATCATCTGTTCCAGTTCTTCCAGGCCAGGGATTATTGTAGGCAGATAAGGAACCAAGGAAAACAGAATACACCTCTAAAGCAAGTGGAGGCCCTGATATGTAGAGCTAGAAGAGATCTTAAGGGAATGGCTTGAATTATGGTCCATATTCTCAGAAGCAGTTTACAGGATATGATATCTAATACACGGGGATTATGGGAAAGGGACATGGGCATACAGATATCTGACCATAACTTGGATTTTATTTTGGAATCACATATGGGCCTCTTTGCCTGTAATAGATATAAAGAATCAACATATAAATTTATACACAGGCTCTATTGCCCCCCCTCGTGGTAGTTCATCAGTATAGGCCAGAAATCTCTGAGATATGTAACAGGTGTGAAGTACATAAAGGTACATTTTTCTATTGTTTCTGGAGCTGCCCAGGACTGCACACCTTTTGGGAGGGAATATCACAGAAACTGAGTGAAATGACAGGCCTAGAGGACTTGACCTCTCCAATCAGCTTATTATTTGGCATAGAGGAGGGAGGAGGAGGAGGGGAGTGGTTACTGCAAAAGAGGTGGATCAGAATACTGCTTCTGCAGGCTAGGCAAGTCATCCTAAATACCTGGGTGTCAGCAGAGATGCCCACCATTTTTCAGTGATGCTCAGTAGCAGTAAGTGTCATGGCAATGGAAAAGAAATCATACCAGATAACAGATCATTTGGACACCTTTTCTGCCTTATGGAGCCCCTTTCTAAGTACTTTAAATGCAGACGAGATGATGATTATATACTCAGGGAGTTGAATGTCAGGTGAGGTGTTTATTGCAAAATCAACACAATGGAATACAAACAAATGAATGGATTATATTATTGAGTGCTATAAGGATTAACTCTGTTAATTATGTGGACCGATGTAAATATTTTTTTTTAAAGATGATTGGTTGTATTGTGACAGTCTTGACAATGTGTGCATTTGTCCTATAACTGAAATATCAATAAAAATTTGAAACAAAAAAAAACTAATACATTTTTTAATTGTCTTTACAGTTAAACATGCAGTTTCATGTGAGGGCACTTTTTAGGGGGTGGAGGTTCAAATTATTTTAATCATGGGAACAGTATTTGGTAAACATAGTCCTTTGATGATAAAGTGTATTTTTTCTTTTAAGTTTGAGAAGTATGTATTAGAAAATATTGCACAAGAAAACAATTGGTGATTTTAAAAGCTATTCTGATCAGAGCTGACATTAAAAAAAATCTCAACTGTATTTTTTATTTTATCAGGGACACTAGAAACAGGATGTTAAAATTCCTTGTGGCGTTATACTCCCTGGAACCTGCTATTCAGATTTTTTTTATTGCATCTTGTCCCAGGCAATCTTCCCAGAGTGCACTTTGCTCTATTGTTTAATAGCTTCCTTGTGGAGGTCAGTGTCTTGTTACATTGTCTTTTGTTTCAAATTAGCCACAGACATCATGGCAGCCAAAGGAGACACACTTTGAGTCTTAGGGTATGTACAGCATAATTAATATGTTTTCATATGCATAATCTTTCCATTCATGTTATTGCTAGCCATACTGTAGCTAGCTTGGCTTGAGGAAGGGCTAACAAGGTCAGTACCCCTTAGCAATTGAGATGCATATGCAGCAAATAAGTTCAGATGTGCTAACTTACCCTACAACTGTTAATTGTCACAGTCTGCATTTTCTTCTTAAAATGGTTACTTTTGCATTTATGTTTATTTTAAGATAGTTAATATTCTGACCATGTGGTTATGTCATGAACCATAACTGATCTCCAGCCTTAACCCCCCCCCGTGCCCCAACTAGCATAGAAGATAGTGCTTGTAGACAAATATAATCATTTTTCTGCTGTGTTCTGGTGTGTAGTTTGTGTTTTTTAGTAGCTTCAAAACTTTGAAAGCATCGGTGTTAGTAATGCATTTAGAAATACATTTGTTAATTGTCTTTACAGTTAAATATGCAGTTTCATGTGAGGGCACATTTTTGAGGGGAGGGAGTTCAAATTATTTTAATCATGAAGCATTGCTGTTAGTAATGCATTTAGAAATACATTTTTAAATTGTCTTTTCAGTTAAACATGTAGTTTCATGTGAGAGCTCATTTTTGGGGGGAAGGGTCAAATTATTTTAATCATGGGCACAGTACTTGGTAAACACAGTCCTTTCATGATAAAGTGTATTTTTTCTTTTAGGTTTGAGAAGTATGTATTAGAAAACATTGAACAAGAAAACAACTAGTGATTTTATACGCTATTCTTATCAGAGCTGACCTTAAAAAAATCTCAGTTGTATTTTTTATTTTATTCTATCAGGGACACTAGAAACAGAATGTTAACATTCCTTGTGGTTTTACACTCCCTGAAACCTGCTATTCAGGTTTTTTTATTGCATCTTGTCCCAGGCAATCTTCCCAGAGTGCAGTTTGCTCTATTGTTTAATAGCTTCCTTGTAGAGGCCAGTGTCTTGTTACATTGTTTTTTGTTTCAGACTAACCACAGACATCATGAAAGTCAAAGGACACACATTTTGAGTCTTAGGGTATGTACAGCATAATTAATACATTTTCATATGCATAATCTTTCCATTCATGTTATTGCTAGACATACTGTAGCTAGTGTAACCCCTAGGTGGCACTATCCCAAGGGCTACTTCCCCTGCCTGCTTGGCTAGTAGCAAGTTAAGGGGCCTAGGTTCAATGATGGGTGCCTCCACCCAAAGGTCAAGGTTGGTATTAATATGACTGACCAGACCACAGCCCTATGGGACACTGTGACCCACCTTGTCTCCTACTAGTGGCCCACATAGTACACAATGTTTTCCTTCCCAATACCCCTGACATGCATGGCACACACACATATATCTGGCACTTACCCCAGGATTGGTTCCTTAAGCTTGGCTCTGGGTACCCCCTGTAAAATAAGGTGATGCAATACAAAGGCAACAAGGCAATACCTTCAACATAAACTAACACCACAGTCAATGTAAATTGCCAAAAAAAGTAGATCTGATTTATTCAGGGGACTATAACAAGGATGGGAGATAATCAAGTTAATTTACTTAATCACACTAAAAATCACACTGCTGTGCATGCAGTCAGATTCCCAATTAGTCACACTCTCTGGGTACCCAGGATGGAGAAAGGGGCTAGCCAGGACCGTTGCCTGGGGTAGGCTGGCACTGCAGCTGGTTGGGGCCCTGTGAAGGAAGAAACAACATGCAACCCCCCCATTGTAATCTGGAGCCAGAGGGCTCAGTTCATGGGAACCAAACAGCAAAGTAATCAAATGACACACTTTTGATTTAAAAGATATGTTGCAGGAAGCTACCCTGTGAACTACTCACGATACCCAAGGCTGAGAACAGGATGGATGATGGTTGTTCTGGAATGCCAGAAGGAGCAGGGCCCACACGATTCACTTCTGCGTCGTTCCTCTTCAGGCATGGAGCAGGGGACTGATCCCCTGGCAGGTCTCTCATCGAGGAATCTTCTCTGTGCAGCAGAGTAGGGCGGCAAGGCCCTTGGGGCAGGCCTAACTGCATTAGGCAGCAGCGGATTCAGTCCAAATTGAGCTGGGTACAGCTCCCAGCTCTCAGCACACAACTCAGCTTGGGGGAAAACCAGATTGTGACCCCCCCCCAGTACACAGCACATTCATATGTAAACGGATTACTGTACCAGGCAAACTGCTTCCCGATCCCGATCGCAAAGTCACTGCTCAAATTTGGGGCTCACAGGTTGCTGAAGTTCCTGACAGGCTGATCGCATTTAACAAAATCTTTGGGTTTCTACAGGATGAGCCTGGTTTCACTTCAGTAGTTTCTTTCACTCTCACACACTTGGATTCAGTCCGAAAGTACTTTTTCCTCTCACTCTCAGGGCAGAATCAACCCAGCAGGCCAGAAGGCAGGCCTTCCACAGTTCTCCCACGCAAACTACTGCGCAAAAGAGCCGCTCGAGTATCCTAGCTGTTGCTCTCTCAGCTTCCAACTTAGATCTGGCTTGCCAGCAGACAGCTCAGGTGCTTTCACTCAGATCCAAAAGGTTCAGATGTCAGTCACAACAGGCTCCCTCTATAGGTGCAAAAAGGCACCTACAGTACAAAAACTACAATTCCCAGAGTCTCACTCCACACAGCCCCATTTCAGCAGGCTCCATTTGAGAGTCCCAAGTACTGATTGGTCCCATTCGGCAGTCCGGGACCAAAATGGTGGAGTTACACAGAACAGTACTTACTGCAAATAAGGCAGGTTAGAAGAAACAACAATATCTCTCTCTCACTCTAAATAATTAACAGCAATTAGTTACATCTTTCAACAGGGCTCACTCTGCACATTTAGTGATGGCAGAAACGGAGCAATTGTTCAGCAGCCCGGGCCGGGCTCGGGCATAGAAACACCAGTCCCCCATCCAGTTTAATTATGACTGCAAGCAGGCAGCACTTAAAGAGAAAGTACACAGAGGCTTTAAAGGTGCCTACTGACAACAACATTTAAACGGCTTTAGCACTGAACACCAACCAAGCAGTGAGCAACTAGGCAAGCTCGTGGAAGACCTTTTGGGAACCCCCGTTTATAGAGGGTTACACCCTTCCTTGCCTGGAGAAAACTTGGCATCCGTGTCAAGTCTGTACCATCATTATAATTTCAGATGCAAATTATACTAGGCATTTATAACATCAACATGTTATGCCAATCACATTTTATACATCAGTCAACATACTTAACTGTTACTATACATATTATCTACGTTTCATGTTACTGTATCCATTCTGAATTACATCAGGTGCATTTCACATAGGTAACTTACACATACTATTATACAACTTCAGGTTATCACTTCCTGCACATTGAACAATGTGAAAGGAGGCCCTTCCCTATCAGCTACCTTGGGGCTAGATGGGGCAGGGGCACCATACCTGGAAGGCAGAACAAAAAATCAATCAGGAATTTGCACTTAAGCTCAGTTTGGGCAGTGAACTCTGGGACACATAAACTCTCTTGTGTACCACGTTGAGAGGCAAGTCTACTGATCTCCCAGGGGAATCATAGCTGAGGCATACTATTGGTTTGACAGGTTGGCCAGTCTTCCTGGGGGGAACAGCCACAGTCTCTGTACTTTCAACAACAGTCTGGGGGCTTTTATTACTTGAGGGTGATGCTTCGGCCTAGGCAGAAATGTCCAAAGTTGGAGGACTGTCAGCTCCTTGATCCATAAAGCCTGTTTCTACAACACTTGGCTCACTTGTAAAGTACTCTGGCACTGGAAGGGGATTGTCCTCACACTCAAAGTATCCCTCAAGCTCTGGCATGTCACCAGCCTGACTCTGATCATCTACCTCTTTCTCATTTAAATCACACAGCTCAACCATACACAGTGACTCAACATCATCAGACTTGATACTTTAAACTTCACTTTCAAGGAGCATTGGCTCCACGGACAAAGCTGGAGGGTTAGGCTGTCCGGAAGGCCCAGCTTCATCCCCACAATTGACCATGGGGTTACCCCGAAACAGCTGACTCAGTTCATAAGAGGGGTAATAAGCATAGTTGCACTCACTCTCATCAGAAGTGGATTGTCAATCATTATCATTTTGGGTTTGTTGGGGAGAGAACCTCAAGTCAGTGACCACTGGTTCAGGCTTATTCTCTCTTTGTTTTGCAGCAGCCTGAGTCACTGTTCCAGGGGCAACAATCTCTGGGGGCTCAGCTTCAATCATGATTTGGCCAATGGGCAACAAATGGTTACGATGCATGGTCTTGACATCTTTTGAATTGTTTTCAGGCTGCACTTTGTACACAGGTATGTCATTCAATTTGCCTACTACTATGTGAGGAAGATGGTGACACCGATCAGCAATTTCGTGTTTGCCATGCAATCCCAGATTTCGCAGCAATACATGGTCTCCGGTTTGAAGCTCTTAGGCCTTTACTTTTTTATCATATCTTTCTTTATTAACTAAGTTTCTCTTTGCAGCCATTGCCTGAGATAGCTGGTATGCATGATTCAATTGAGCTTTTAGTTTTTGCATGTACTGTAGGTAATTCTTGGCTCTGACTCCATCAGGACAGACCCCAAAACAAACATCCACTGGTAACTGAGCCTCTCTCCCAAACATGAGGCGATAGGGAGAGAACCCAGTAGCATCATTTTTTGTACAATTATAGGCGTGTACCAAGGTGCTTATCTGCTGGCTCCATTTGGGCTTGTCTTTCTGATGCAGAGTGCCTAGCATGTCAAGCAGGGTGCGATTAAATTGTTCTGACTGTGGGTCTCCCTGCAGGTAATAAGGTGTGGTTCTTGACTTCCGCACCCCCCATAGGGAGAGCATTTCCTTGATTAAGTGACTCTCAAAGTCTCTGCCTTGATCAGAATGAATTCTTTGGGGGGCCTTATAGTGAACAAAGAAATTCTCTATCAGCATCTTGGCCACGGTGGATGCCTTTTGATCTTTGGTTGGGAAAGCTTGAGCATATCTTGTGAAATGATCAGTGACCACCAACACATTACTGATGTTCCGCTGGTCAGGCTCCAAACTCAAGAAGTCTATACAAACTAACTCCATTGGTGTGCTGGTGGTTATGTTGACAAGGGGGGCAACCCTTTGGGGCAGGGCCTTCCTCTGTAGGCAGTGGCTACAAGTCTTTATATGGTGCGCAACATCTGCTCCCATCTTAGGCCAGTAGAATCGAGACCGCACTAGGTCAAGGGTTCGACTGATACCAAGGTGGCCCATGTGGTTGTGCAGGGATCTCAGCACCAAGTCTCTGAAAGCTGTGGGCAGGACCAATTGTTGCTTATCTACTTGACCTCCTCTATCCACTGTCTCTCTGTATAGTAACTGATTAAACAGCTTCAATTTAGGGCCTTCTTTGTACAGTAAAGCAGTTTGCAAGTCAGAGGAGGGCAACTTGGACACATATTTCCCTGTGTAGAGGTCTTCAAGTGCTGAAAGGATCATAGGATCTTAGGATTGAGCCTGCTGGATGCTGTCATTATCAAACTGAGGCAATGCACTAATATCTAGCATGGAGAAGTGGCAGTATGCAGCTGCTATACAAGTGTCAGAAGGGCCCAAGCAATCTACGACACAGTCCACTGTGTCTGGGGACATCTGTTCAACTTTGTCAAACTTTTGGCACAAGGCTCAGATGTCAGGTTCAGAAAGCCTGACCCAGTCACTTTTGGAAGTAGGCCTCCGGGAGAGAGCATCAGCATCCATATGATTCAGGCCTGATCTGTATCCAACAACGTAATCATAGGTAGACAATGCAGAAAGCCATCGATGCCCGGTAGCATCCAATTTAGCTGAAGTCTGCACATAGGTCAGTGGATTATTATCTGGTTTTACCAATATCTTTGAGCCATACAAGTACTGTATTCATGGAATTGGTTGACAATGGCCCACTTTAACGCCAAGAACTCCAATTTGTGTACAGGATTGTTTTTTTTCTGATGGGGTCAGACTCCTACTGGCAAAGGCCACTGGTCTCAGGCCATTCTCATACTCCTGATATAACACAGCTCCCAAACCTTGCAGGCTAGCATCGGTGTGTAACACATAGGGTTTAGCAGGATCAGCATAGGCAAGGATGGTAGCATGGGTGAGCTGATATATTATTTCATGGAAAGCAGCTTCATTTGCTGGCCCGCCAGCGCAGCAATTGGATTTCCGCTCACGACGCCAGCAACCCGGGTTTGGGAATGGACCCGGGGGCTAGAGGGCTGGCCAGGGAAGAAGGATTGAGGCGTCTTCGAGCTGCTCTCCTTCTTTGGGGGGAAGGTTGGGGAGAATGTCTGGTGTGTGATGACTTCTAGCGGAGGCTGGAAGGAATTACTAGTGCAGGCATATAGCAGCAGTAGAGGGGCGAGACAGACACAGGTTGTCATTGCACGTCTCTGCCCCTCGGGGGGAAAAACAAGAAAAAGACAGCTCGTGCCCACCTCTATGAAGCCTGCCCCTGCCCTAATCAACTTTCGGAGCTGGCTCCACGATTCTAGTCACATGTTTGCGGCACTGACGCCCTAAGGTGTCGCGGCCCCACCCTGAGGGGGCAAGCCGGGGGGTGTCTGGAGTCTGGCTAAAATGAAAGTGGGGGCATAGGGGTCCGTGACCAGGCAGAGCGGGGGCAACAAAAATACAGAATTAAAAAAAAAAAAAAAAAGGAAAGCAGCTTCACAGTCAGGCATCCAGCGGGACCCAAAAAGTTCACCCAGGTGGAAGTATACTCTTTCTGTTTCAGAGGAGGCCCATTTCTTGTATTTATTGTTCATGGGAGAGTAACCCTGGGTAAGATTCAGAAGTGGGCATATCACTCTTGAGATGTCCTTTATGAACTGTCGGTAATAACCACAAAATCCCAGGAAACGTAATTCTTTTAGATTGTGGGGCCGCGGCCAGGTGGTCAAGGCCTCAACTTTGCTAGGATCAGTCTCCATCCCCTCAGTGGACACTATGTGCCCCACATACTTTACTGATGTCTGAAAGAACTGGCATTTGTTGATGGACAGCTTAAGGCCGAAACTTTCCAGTTGGTCCAGCACTTTAAAAAGTCGTCTCTCATGTTCCTCCAATGAACTTCCAAATACAATGACATCGTCTAAACATACCAGGCACTCCAACAAGTTCATGTCCCCCACTGCACATTCCATCAGTCGCTGAAAAGTGGCTGGGGCCCATGAGATCCCCTGGGGCACCCTCATAAACTCATAGAACCCAAGTGGACAGATGAAGGCTGTTTTCTCATGGTCCGCTGGGGCCATGGGGATCTGATAGTACCCACTGAGAAGGTCCAACACTGAGAACCACTTGCTCCCATTCAGACAGTCTAAAGCATCTTGTATACGGGGCATGGTATACTGATCTGGGATGGTCCACCGGTTAAGGGTCTGATAATCTACGCACATTCTTACTGTCCCATTCTTTTTCTGCACCACCACAATAGGCGAAGCATAAGGGCTTCTGGATTCTTGTATCACACCAGCCACAAGCATCTCCTGCAGGTGTCTTCTTACATCATCTATATCCGAGCCTGCTAGGCGCCGAGACCTCTCACGAAATGGCCGTTCATCATGTAGGCGTATGTGATGCTCCGCTCCTTGGACACCTCCCACACCCCATTCCTTCAGCGAAAACACCAGATCTCTCTTGGCGAGTCTCTGGCTAATTCTAGTCTTCCATTCAGCTGGCAACTGGGAGTCACGAAAGTCAAACAAGTCAGGTGTCACTCGGTTAGTCACTCCAGAGTGCTTGTTACTAGGTAACATTGCAGTGTCTGCACAGTGTATGGTAGCTAGGGGTGCAGCCTCTATTCACCCAAATTTCTCAATCTGACACATTGTGGACCTGGACCGTTACCCGCCGAGCATAGGCAAGTGCATGAGCGGGTAAGATACTGCGATTAACCAGTAACCCTTCTGGCAATTTTCCATCGCCTGGCGCATCCAGTATGAGTATCTTATTCTTGACATCTTTCCGTAAGCAGACCTCCCCCTTGTAGGGTGCACTGAGTGTTGGGGGCCAGGATCATCGACTCAGGATCCTTCTTCCATACAGCCCTGACTGGTTCATCATGAGCCACCTCCTCGGGCTTCTGTTGCGACTCATAGGCCCTGTTAATCAGGGCAGGAATTCTCAGAGCCCTACCAGTCTGGTGCCCCATTTCTCATAGCAGAGTTGGGCCAGTCTTCCAAACATAAGAGCATTTGTCCCAATTAGCAGGGGAACCCCATAATATAGTCCAGAAAGGGGACACACTAAGACCAGGGTTTCTACTTGTTCTGCCACTCCAGCCACCAAAGTAGGGAAAGACAGCTAGATCTGGATATACCCAGAGTATGGATATGACTTTTCACTCAACCCCCAGACATGCAAACCTTCCAAGGGTTGTAGTAGCACATCAGGCAGGTGCTTACTGTACCAATCTTGAAATAGAATAGTCACTTGAGACCCACTGTCAAGCACGGCACTGGTGGGCACACCATTCACTTTTACTGTAGCTTCCATTAGGGCCCACCACCACGGACCACTCAGGAGGGACAGCAGCAGGGTCCCGGACAGACGACTTAGCCACAAAGAAATTTGAATTAGGGTTTCTTGAACCTTCACTGTTGTCATTTAGTGCACCTCTTGACCACTGATTCATTTTCTGAAGCTGTCCTTGAAGTCGGTTCACCACTTTCTCCAAGTCCTTCTGAGACTGACATTCCCTTTTAAAATGGCCATCCCTGCAGCAGTTGTGACAAATGACAGACTCTTGGGGCACCTTTGGAGAAAACATTGAGGGGATGCTGGAGCATCAATGGGAGATTGTGATCTGCCTTCTGCTGGTAGGGTGCCATGTCTCAAAAGTTCTTTTAGGGCGGCAGTCAATTCCTTGAGCTCAGCCGAGAAGCAACTCTCTGTAGAGGACGTCTGAGGATGCACACCCACCTCCCTAGCAGCCACGTCCAGAAAGGGGCCAGGACCTTGGTCAGCAGAGGATACCTCAGTGAACACACCCAGTTGTACCTTTCTGACTTCCTTCAGCAACTCCTCTCCCCACCGGTTAGCCCATGGCGGGGTACTCTTAGTGGCCTCCATTTCGGAAGGGCTTTCTGGTGCCATAATCACTGGGGCTGCGCTCACCACATAATCATAGTCTCCCTCTTCACCTTCTACCTCTTGGAGTTCTTTTATCAAGTCACAATATTCAGGGGGGTTACCCCTCCTCTCCTGGAGTCTTAATTGGATGATCTGCAGTTTAGAATGCTTGGCATGTTGCAGTATGTGCCCCAACCTCATATGGTTCAGATCACTTGCGGCTACCCCACCTTTCCTGTAAGCTTTCTGCAGAGCTCTTTCTAAGCGAGTAACATACGCAGACAAGCTTTCCCCCTTCTATTGTTTGGTACCTTGGAACTTCCACATCAAAGTTTGCCCTGACTCAATGTTCCCAAAAGTGACCTCAAGTGCTGATAGGTATTTCTGCACAGAGGCCTCAGGGTTTGTGGGCCTCAAAAACTTAATGGCTTCAAGGGCAGGGCCCCTCAGGCTTTCTATAATTCTTTTCCACTTCTCAGCCTCTGCACACTGCCACTCGGGTACCAAATAGGCAACATGGTTGCTCCAGATCTCCCAGTCATCCTCCCCTTGGGGGGGTTGGGAGGGTGCCCGAGAAGATTCTTAACCTTTGGTAGGAGTCATGGCTAATGGCAGGTACAGATATGGGGGCCATCATAGGCACTGGCACAGAAGGCGGGGCAGTATCAGGTGCTAGTGGGGGAGGTGGTGTTGGGGAAGGAACCCCCCCCCCCAGGTGGCAGGAATAGTTTCTTAAAGTCCTCTACTATTTTCCCCTCCTCCAGCAACAACTTAGCAAATTTCTCCTCAAATGTCTCAGATAGTGGGGGGGACTCATTCTCCTCGGGGTCTTTACTGTCTTTAGTTATCACCCTCCAGGTGGCTGGGGCCCCTTCTAGGGCAATAGTCCATGGCACTTTGGAACTGTCCACTGGGTCATACACTCTACTAAGGCCATGAAAGTTTGGGTGGTCAAATCAGCCTGTCGTCCCACCACCACAGCATTTGTTAAACACTCAACCTTAGATGGTACTCCTTCTACAGCATCTCTACCAATGTTCAAGGGAATATCCAATACAAGCAGGGCATTGTGGGCATCGATATCCTGTTCAGTACACCACCCCACCAATTGGTATACAGCCGCTTCTATAGGTGTAGCCATTTATCTTTAACAATGATTCATCCTTCGGCACAGCGGTTGGATTTCCGCTCGCGATGCCAGCGACCTGGGTTCAGGAAAGGACCAGGGTCGCTGGGAGGGCCGGTGGGGGGAGAGGGATAGAGCATCCTATGGACTGCTCTTCTTCTCCGGGGGGAGGGTGGGGCAGTACCCGGCGCATGTGGGACCCCTGGCGGAGGCAAGGAGTCGCACAGCTACCAGTGCTCAGTTCAGACAGGAGGAGGGGCGGATGCTGGACATCATTGCATGGCCCCACCTCCCCAGAAAATGGAAAAAGAACAGCCGCCGGGCCGCCTACATGACGCCCTGCCACGGCTTCAATTAGCCCCTCAGGCTAGGGCCCTCTGACCTATCTGAAGGTCTGCGGCGTGCAGGGAGAGCACCACAGTCCCGCCGTGGGGGGAAAGCCACGGGGCCTCGGAGGGACCCAGTGGCCAATATGAGGGGTGGAAGTCATGGCTCCGTGACCGGGCCAAAAATGCCGGGCGGCTAGCGGCTAGGGGGAGTAAAAGAATAAATTAAAAAAAAACAAAAACAATGATTCGTGATTTTGGCCACTAGGGGATGCTAATCCCAGCAGTGCCTCCAAGATGTAACCCCTAGGTGGCGCTATCCCAAGGGCTACTACCCCTGCCTGCTTGGCTAGTAGCAGGTTAAGTGGCCTAGGTTCAGTGACGGGTGCCTCCACCCAAATGTCAGGGTTGGTATTAGTATGACTGACCAGGCCACAGCCCTCGGGGACGCTGTGACCCCTCTTGTCTCCTACTAGTGGCCCACACAGTACACAACATTTACCTTCCCAATACCCCTGACATGCGTGGCACATACACAAATATCTGACACTTACCCCCAGGACTGGTTCTTTCAGCTTGGCTCTGGGGACCCCCTGTAAAATAAGGTGATGCAATACAAAGGCAACAAGGCAATACCTTCAACATAAACTAAGACCATAGTCAATGTAAATTGCCGAAAAAAGTAGATCGGATTTATTCAGGGGACTATAACAAGGGTGGGGGATAATCAGGTTAATTTGCTTAATCACACTAAAAATCACACTGCTGTGCATGCAATCAGAGTCCCAACTGGTCACACTCTCTGGGTACCCAGGATGGAGAAAGGGGCCAGCCAGGACCGTTGCCCAGGGTAGGCTGACGTTGCAGCTTGTTGGGGCCCTGTGAAGGAAGAAACAACATGCACATCCCCAATTGTAATCCAGAGCTGGAAGGCTCAGTTCGTGGGAACCAAGCAACAAAGTAATCAGATGACACACTTTTGATTTAAAAGATATGTTGCAGGGAGCTACCCTGTTTACTACTCACGATACCCAAGGCTGAGAACTGGATGGATGATGTTGTTCTGGAATGCCAGAAGAGCAGGGCCCACACGATTCACTTCTGCGTCATTCCTCTTCAGGCATGGAGCAGGGAGTTGATCCCTGGCAGGTCTCTCATCGAGGAATCTTCTCTGTGCAGCACAGTAGGGAGGCAAGGCCCTTGGGGCAGGCCTAACTGCATTAGGTAGCAGCGGATTCAGCCTGAATTGAGCTGGGTACAGCTCCCAGCTCTCAGCACATAACTCAGCTTGGGGGAAAACCAGATCGCGACCCCCCTCCAGTACACAGCACATTTATATGTAAAAGGATTACTGTACCAGGCAAACTGCTTCCTGATCCCGATCGCAAAATCACTGCTCAAATTCAGGGCTCACAGGTTGTTGAAGTTCCTGACAGGCTGATCTCATTTAGCAAAATGTTCGGTCTTCTACAGGATGAGCCTGTTTTCACTTCAGTAGTTTCTTTCACTCTCACACACTCGGATTCAGTCCGAAAATACTTTTTCCTCTCCCTCTCAGGGCAGAATCAACCCAGCAGGCCAGAAGGCAGGCCTTCCACAGTTCTCCCACGCAAACTACTGTGCAAAACTGTTGCTCGAGTATCCGAGCTGTTGCTCTCTTAGCTTCCAACTTAGATCTGGCTTGCCAGCAGACAGCTCAGGTGTTTTCACTCAGATCCAAAAGGTTCGGATGGTCAGTTCAGATGTAAGTCACAACAGGCTCCCTCTATAGGTGCAAAAAGGCACCAACAGTCCAAAAACTACAATTCCCAGAGTCTCACTCCACACAGCCCCATTTCAGCAGGCTCCATTTGAGAGTCCCAAGTACTGATTGGTCCCATTCGGCAGTCCGGGACCAAAATGGTGGAGCTACACAGAACAGTCCTTGCTGCAAATAAGGCAGGTTAGAATAAACAACATCTCTCTCACTCTAAATAATTATCAGCAATTAGTTACATCTTTCAACAGGGCTCACTCTGCACATTTAGCGATGGCAGAAACGGAGAAATTATTCAGCAGCCCGGGCGGGACTCGGGTATAGAAACACCAGTCCCCCCTCTAGTTTAATTATGACTGCAAGCAGGCAGCACTTAAAGAAACAGCACAAGGAGGCTTTAAAGGCGCTCACTGGCAACAACATTTAAACGGCTTTAGTGCCGAACACCAACCAGGCAGTGAGCAACTAGGCAAGCTCGTGGAAGACCATTTGGGAACCCCCATTTATAGGGGGTTACACCAGCTTGGATTGAGGAAGGGTTAACATGGTCAGGACCCCTAAGCAATTGAGATTCATATGCAGCAAATAAGTTCAGATGTGCTAACTTACCCTATAACTGTTAAGTGTCACAGTCTGCATTTTCTTCTTGAAATGGCTACTTTTGCATTTATGTTTATTTTAAGATATTTAATATTCTGACCATGTGGTTATGTAATGGACTATAACTGATCTCCAGCCTTACCCCCATGCCCCAACGTGCATAGAAGATAGTGCTTGTAGACAAATCTAATCATTTTCTGCTGTGTTCTGGTGTGTGTGTGTGTGTGTGTGCTTTTGATTCAATTGCTTGTGTCTTGCATGGAAAACAGTGCTTGTAGACTAATCATTTCGCAGCTGTGTTCTGCTGTGCGTGTGTGTGTGTGTTCCTCTGAGGCTGTTCTTGCAACCTAGGAAAGGTACTTCCCCAGACATGGCAGCAGTACATTGCATAGTAGATATAAAATGTCAATAAGCAGGTCATGCAACAGATGCGCTGAGCAGTTACTGAAGCAAGAAATGTACAGCTGTCATTTTTTACATCCTGTTCAAAATGTGTTTTTGCACCTGTGGTGCCAAATGGCACAGTCACTGTACAAAATCTGCTTTCGGCTAATGAACTGATAGTGTCACTGTTCATGCGGTGGGGTCACAAAAAGCCCATGCTGAAAACTTGGAGTGAAAATACCAAGAAACGCCCAGGGCATTAGGGTTTCTGACCATGACACCCTGCACTGTAAGAACTGACAGGCATCAGGGGTGTGACATGGGACTGTCAACAGTAATGCTCATACTATTCCACCCCCATCCCCACCCTGCAGCCAGTGACAGGTATCGAGGTGTGCCTTTGACTCTTCAGCTCCAAAGTTCACTCCATTCTCTTATACTGTACCCATTTCAGCGTATTTCCTTATGGAATTAGGTGAGTGTAAAGGTTGAAAACCCCAAGGCACACCTCGACTCTTGTCTATGTCTGCATGGTAGGGTGAGGTGAAATGGCATGAGCATTTTGGGCAATGACCCATAGGCACACCCCAATGCCTGTCCGTGTCATTGGGGTGCGGGTAGGGGGTTGGGTTGGCATCACTTCATTACTTCACTGCCATTCCTATTCTGCCTGCCTGTCTGTGTGTGTGTCTTTCTCTCTATCTATCTATATGTCTATGTAATTATCTAACTTTCTATTAATTGCATGTATCGCTATTTTTACCTGTTTCTAAAACAAACCTGCATATCACATTTGCCTGCACTCTGAGCACGTACTTATGAAATTGTGCACATTTGTACTCCACTTCTGCATAGACCTCATACTTTCCTAATATTCCCATTATCACAAGCATAACTACCTTGCCCTTATCAAAAGTGCTCTCCTCTGAAAGTTAATATCACATTTTCTCTAACAGTCCATCATCATTACACCTGACTTCCTGACATCAACACGTTGCTTAAATATAACTTACATCACCTCATGGACAAAAACCCTGCTTCTCTTAAAAAAAAAAAAAAAAAAACTGTAAATAATCCCAATGCTGAACATATGTCAGCCATTACTTTTTCATGTACTGCCATCTTCTGTACCATCATGGGGATTTGCATATGTTTCCCTTGATGCTTTGCATTATTGGAATATGTGCAATTGTGTTTTCTTTAAAATGTGGC
The DNA here is from genome assembly GCA_016271365.2 of Neoceratodus forsteri. Lineage (NCBI taxonomy): Eukaryota > Metazoa > Chordata > Ceratodontiformes > Ceratodontidae > Neoceratodus > Neoceratodus forsteri. The sequence goes on along the minus strand of CM028132.1, from coordinate 366,903,503 downwards.
TGTCTGGCTAGTATCATCCGGGATAACACATACATCAGTGGCATTTGCTCTGGGGTTCTCTTGCAAGCTTTCTATTCATTTAATTGAAATGTACACCTCAGTATATTTTCCTAATAATGTATATGCCTTCCTTAGAACAAAAACTAAAACAAATCTTACTACTTACAAATCATTGTGTTGTTTCTCCATACCTCCTTAACAATTCCGTACAACTTCACTAACTTCATTATGCAACCGTGGTGGATCTGACCAGAATTTGTTTAACTGTGGGAGAAAAATCCAGGTGGTCTCAGTTCTTCAGAGATTAGAAATAAGGTTTGGGAAGTCCTACTAAGAGTTTGAATATGTGGGATACTGATAAAAGTTTTTTGTAAAAGGAATCATCTTCCAATATTAGAAAACAGCAGTATAAATCAAAGTTTAAAATCTCTTGTTCATAGTTAGCAAAATGTTAACCAGTGCATAGGTGAAAAGTCATCCAGGGATGGTTTTCCCGCTCAACCCAAAATATCTTTGAAATTAGGTTTTTCGGTTGTCACAAATAAAAATCTTCCCCATCGTGACAGCCCAGGGAGTTCCACAACAGAATCACACACAGGGGGAACCATGAGGAGCCCCAGCCCACCCTGTCCCCACCTCTGCATTTCTAGATCAAAATAAGGAAAACAGCCCATATAGGAGTCTTGGCTATGCTTAGTTGCAAGGCCGTAGCAAGGAGGGTTCAAGCCCGACATTACTACATCAGGATTTCCCTTTTTTATATTTCTAGTTAGGTCAGATGTACAGTATGCTGAAGAGAGGTACGATAAAGGTAGTTAGTTCTATAAATCTGGCCAGAGGGCAATTAGTGGGATCAGGAGCGTCTCCACATGCCCCGCTGCAAAAACCACGCTCCCATCAAATGGCATCCCGAGCATGTGGCCAGTTGGTTAAAGGAATAACAGCTTTCTGTTGAAGGTACCAAATCGGGTCCAAGAGCATCCCCCTTTCACCTCATGGCTCCCACAACTATGATAAATGATTTCTCTTTGAATGTTCTTATAGATAGCTCAATTTTAATTATAGAGGTACTGACGGCAGCAGGGAAGCCCCCCCACCCTGTATCCCACTCACAGACTTACCCCTCCTGTTGGCAGCATAAGGAAAGATGATCCAGACAGCATAATGAAATTAATCAGAACACTGATGTCAGCAGAAGCAAGGAACAAATCAAGTTCTGGCAAAGGACTGTAGGAAGGATTGTATATCCTCCATTGTTTTGGCTGTACGAGTCCTTCTGTCCTTATTTATTTAAAAGTTTTACCAAGAAGGCATACTGAGCAGAGATACTGCTTGATTCCAGATGCATCCTGGGGAAGGGTAGGGGAGAGTACAAGACAAGCATTGAAGAATGGGGTCCAAAAATACAGGAAGAAAAATACAGAATGCATACAAGACAATTTAGAAATACAAAGTACAGTTCTTCTTTTTTTTTTTTTGCATTATTTATTTATCGCCCCCTTCGTCTGACCGGCCTCTCCTTCAGGCCTTCTGCCAAGGACTACCCCTTCTCCATTGAAACCCACATCGACACCAACCCTCTGATCCCAGATGCATGGTCGACCAGGGTAGCCCGGACGAATCCTTCGTCAGAGTTGGGTCCTCCTCCTCCTCGAGGGAAATTGCCTTCAGGCATTCTTGCTCGGCCCTGATGCTGCTGGGATCGGATTCTCCTGGCTCTTTGGGGTTCCATGGAGGCGGGGATCCAGGCCCGTCATCTGGTTGCTTGAACACCATTTTCCGCTTTTCTGTTTTTTTTTCCCTGTCGTTGCTTAGAAAGTTCTCTCGGCCTCCACCGGGGCTGCTACAGAGCCAGGCATGGCCCTAACCCGCACTCTGGGAGGAGAACAGTCCCTAGGATGCTCAATCCTCTCCCATCCCCTGCCGACCACCAGCGACCAGAGTCCGTTCTCGAACCCAGGTCGCCGGCGTGGTTTGAGGTAAGGCGCCCCCTCCTCTGCTCTCTACGCCACCGGGCCGGCCAAAGTACAGTTCAAATAATACAGTGCATCAGCTGGAATTAGTGCAAGGCAGTTGGATAGTCTACGCTAAGATTTCACAATACATCAGCACTGCTAGTCAGTGCTTTAGTTCAGCTCAGTAGGAGGGACTGGCCTTGGGCAGACAGAATATTTAGTCACACATGCAGGCAGAGGAGAAATGTGCTTTGAGTAGGAAGTTGAGGCACTGGGTGTGGGAGGCATGCTGAATGCCCGTGGAGAGGGAATTCCACAGTTTAGGCATGCGATATCTGAATGCAGCCTGGCCTTCAGCAGTGGACATGTGTGGCACAGATAGGAGCCGGGCATCATTGCACCTCGGCGCATAGGCTGGAAGGGCAAGGGCAGATAGTGTAGAAGTGAGGTAGGTGGGCAGGGACTGGGTCCTGAACTTGGCCGTGATCCAAGCGCAGTAGGACAGTCTTCATTCCTGAAGGGAAGAGAAGCCCAGGGTCTGGTAGAGGGTGCAATGATGAGTGGAGGGTGGACACTCTAGGATGAAATGACAGGAGTGGAAGAGTGGGTCCAGTCTGGCTAGGGTAGACTTGGGTGCGACATTGTAGACTACGTACCCATAGTCTAAAATAGGGAGGATCATTTTCTGTACAATGACGCAGTGAGCCGACAGAGGGATGCAGCCATGATTACAGTATACAGCCCCCAACCTAGGATGGAGTTTTTTGTGGATTGCATTGATATGTACAGAAAAGTCGAAGTGCTGGTCAAGGCAGACACCAAGATATCTAAAGGAGGTACAGGCCTCCAAGGATGCTCCATCCAGGGTGTGGAATTTGAGGGTGGTGGTGAGCCGCGAGAGTCTCTGCCTGGTGCTGAAGGTCATGGAGACTATTTCCTTGGCATTGAGGGAAAGTTGATTTGCGTGAAACCAGAACTGGACATTATTGAAGTCCTGCTGTAATCTGGTCGCCACATCTCATTTGTGGGACTAGTAGTATACAGCACCGTGTCGTCTGCACACATGTAAATGGATGTGTGAGGGCAAGCAGAGGGCAGGCCATTAAGGAAGATAGAAAACAACAGCGGTCCAAGGACGGAGCCCTGGGGCACACCAGTAGAGACCGGGAAGGGGGCAGAGGTGGTGTTGCCCATACCGACTGATTGGTTTCTACCAACCAGGTAGGAGTGAACCAATTGGTAGTTACACAATTTGGGTAGCAGTCAGCGTTGAGTTCAGTTTGATTCCAGGTGTAAATTTAGCATGCTGGGGCTGCGGTAAGGTAAAGCCCTTCTTTTGAAGCTCCATGGTAGCTACCTGGGGATTATCATATAGTACTGTGCCCTCCAGAAAAAAGACCTGTAGCGTGGTGGGGAACAGTGTGTGGAACCTCAAGTTTTTATTCCGGAATGTGACTATACGAGGGCTGAATTTCTTTTGTTCTTCCATCACTGCTGGTGAGTAATCGTGATCAGCATAAATTCCGTTTCCCTCATGGAAAATGGTTTTCCTTTGCCAGAACCCAAATAGTATTTTTTGTTTCATTGCAAAGGACATGAATTGTAACACTATAGATTGGGGACTCTGTTATTTATCTGTCAGAGCAGGTCTTAGAGCTCGGTGGGCCCTTTCAGTATGAAGCTGGAAATCCATAGGTAAATCCAACTGGTTCTGAAAAAAGTCTCTAAAAATGCAACAATGTCAGGTCCTTCAATAATCTCTCTAAAGCCGTGTAACTGAATGTTTTTACATCTGGATCTGCCTTCCAGATCCTTGCATTTGGCTGTAAGCTGTTATATGCATTTGACAGAATCCAGAAATCTGTCAGTCAAATCAGCCCGAGAATCCAACTCGGAGATGGCCAACTGGTGTTCCATGGTAGTTGTTTATAAGGTAGATTTTTTTTGGTTAATCTTTTCAAATTCTGATTTAGTGTCAGAGCGGAAGGCTCTGAGTTCTTCCAATATTAAATCAAGTTTCTTGTTTTAGCCGTCATCGTGGACATCGCGGTCGGGTCCGAGGGCTCCCTGTGGGAGGTTGAGGAGGCTTCACTCTCAGATGTTAATGACTCCCATCCTTTGGCATCCAAAAAGGTATGTTCTTATTTGGCATGGCTTCTTTTCCCCATACATTAGTAACAGCCTCTAAGTAATCAAAAATCTAATTTTATGTTGTATTGGCACGGGTGTAGGCTGTTTGGTTAGGGATCGAGACAGAGCTGTCAGCATTCGGAGGAGTGGCATCTGAACTTTAACATTTTAAAGTTCTGTCTCTGAGGTAACAGCTTAGGTCTGAGATGGTGCTATTTGTAAGACTCACAAATACACCCCCAAGAAGAAACATCATTACTATGATGAGTAATTCTTTTTATGTCCTCCCTCCCACTCTGAGAGAAGAGACCCATTCTTGGGATGCTCAGTTCTCCATCTCCAGCCAGCCCCTGAGCAACCCAAATCTGTTCCCAAACCCTGTTTGCTGGCATGGCCAGTGTTAGTGCTACCACTGTGCTATTGGGCCAGCCCCCTCACAGCATATTTTGTCATCCTTGCATATGAAGTAGACATGAGGGGACATTATGGACTTAGAGTCCCTGCTGACCTTAAATTACTATGTTACTATATATGGCACTTATGTATGGTATTCACAAATAGGTATAAAACATTTAAAGGTCATGACTCGTGGGAAACTCCTCAAATTACTAAGATTCCTTCTTATCAGTGACAGCACTAGCCCAGGCAGCATCGTATCAAGAATTTTGCATCAAGGCGCACCCATCCTTGCCTCACCCATTTCACATATTTTTAACTTATCTCTTATCACAGAGACAGTCCCAGACGACTGGAAAAACTGCTAAAGTCACACTCTTTACAGAAAAGGTTACCCTCAGCTACTAAATAACTACTGGCCAGTTGCTTTGCTACCAATCCTAAGTAAGCTGTTAGAAAAGGTGGTTGCCTCTCAACTAATTGTATTCCACCAGAACTACAATCACCTTACCTCTAATCAACACAGGTTTCACAAGGAACACAGCACCATCACTGCTCTGATTCAGCTGATGAATTGCATCAAATATTCCATGGATAAAGGATCTCTCACCCGGGCTGTTTTTGTTGACCTTCCGAAGGCCTTTGACTTAGTTGACCACTCCCTTCTCCATGCCAAATGGCTTTCAATTGGCCACTCCCCCCATGCTGCATCCTGTTTTTTTAACTACCTTTCAGATAAGCAACAGTGCATAATCTTCACTAATGCTGTCTCCTCCTTGGTCCCCTTCAAACTTGGTGCCCCAGGGCTCCATTCTTTATCTCCAACTCATTTAAATTTCCATCAATGCCCATCCTTCCATTCCCTCTCTGGCTCCTCACTCATGTATGCCGATTACATTGTGCTTTATGTCAGCTCTCCCTCCATTTCTCTAGTCAACACACAACTAAATTTGGATTTCTCCTGAGTCCAGTTATTGCTAATTAAAAACAATCATTTGTCAATGCCAAGTGTTGGTTGCTGTCATTAGCAAGTGGAAGTGCAGGAGTTAGACAGATGCAGTATAGGAATGGCAGTGAAGTACTGAACTGACACCAACTCCACCCACACCCTGCAAGTGTTGAGGTGTGCTTTGAAGTGTTCGGGCTTTACATTCACCTCATTCCATAAGGAAATACACTGAAATGGGTGCAGTATAGGAGAATGGGGTGAACTCTGGGGCCAAAGGGTCCAAGGCATACCCTCGATGCCTGCCACTGGCTACAGGGTGGGGGTGGAATGGCATGAGCATTACTGTTGACCAGAGCTGCAGCTATGAATTTTGGGGCCCCGGACAAGTCACTTGAAATGGGCCCCCATTTCCCAAACCAGCTAATGCCAGGGGTAATGCCAGCTCCTCACGTGGGCCCCTCCTGAGCTCAGGGCCCCAGACAACTTCCCCACTTTTCCCCCCATTACTGCGGCCCTGCTGTTGACAATCCCAAGTCACACCCCTGATGTCTGTCAGTCCCTACAGGGTAGGGCGTTATGGTTGGAAACCCTAACACCCTGGACGTTTCTTGGTATTTTTACTTCCAAGTTTTCAACATGGGCTTTTTGTCATCCCACCGCATGAACAGGGACACTGTCAGTTCGTTAGCTGAAAGGTGATTTTGCACAGTGACAGTGCCATTTGGTGCCACAGGTGCAAAAACACACATTTTGAACAGGATGTGAAAAATGACAGCTGTACTGTTCATAAGGAGGTGTAAAAAATGGCAATGTTGAAAATCTGGAGTGAAAATATAAAAAACTGGTGAAGTCTTGAGTGTGAGTAGAAACTTGCAACGTACATCCATGATGTAATTAGTTTTGGGATTTTTTGCAGCAGATTTTCAACACAGGCATTTTGGGACCTCCGCTCATGAACAGTGTCACAGTGATTTTCTTAATCTATCCCGAACACTGATTTTCCACAGCGACTGTGCTATTCTGCGCCAGAAGTGCGAAAACACATTTCGGCCAGGGTGTGAAAAATGATAGCTGTACTGTTCATAAGTAGGTGTGGAAAAATGTCAATGTTGAAAATCTGGACTGGTTATGAATTTTAAGATTATGAATTTGTGAACTTACGAGGGTGCGTGCGTGGAAATTGCACAATGCACACTCGTAACAGTCATTTTATGGACTTTTGTCACCAAATTTTCAACATAGCCAGTTTAAGATCTCTGCTCATGAACAGTGTCACTGTGATTTTCTTAATATGTCCTGAACATTGATTTCACACACCGACCATGCCACTCTGTGCTACCAGTGTGAAAACACATTTTGGGTGAGATGTGAAAAATGACAGTTGTACTGTTCATAAGAAGGTATGGTAAAATGGCAATGCTAAAAATCTGGAGTAAAAATATTGACAATGCTCGAAGTTATGAGTGTGTGAAGGAACTGCACAACGCACGCTCATAAAACAGTCATTTTTAGGAATTTTTTCACCAAATTTTCAACATAGGGTTTTTGGTGGCCTACCTCATGGACAGTGTCACTGTGATAGTCTTACTCAGTCCTGAACATTGATTTCACACACCGACCGCGTCATTGTGTGCTACATGTGCGAAAACACATTTCAGGTGAGATGTGAAAAATGACAGTTGTACTGTTCATAAGAAGGTGTGGTAAAATGGCAATGTTGAAAATCTTAAAAATGCTCGAAGTTATGAGCGTGCGTAGGAACCGTGCAACACATGCTCATAAAACAGTCATTTTTGAGAGATTTTTCACCAAATTTTCAACATAGGGTTTGGGGCCTACCCTATGAACTGTGATATCATGAAATTAATCAGTCCCAAAAGGTGGTTCTGCACAGTGACCACGAGGCCACCTTTCGGGACCGAATAACAAAATGACAGTGACTGAGTTCATGAGGTGGGGTCCCAAGAACCCCATGTTGAAAATCTGGTGAAAAAATTTCCCAAAAATGGCCGAGATATGCACCAAAGTTGAAAAAAAAACATTTATGTCATTATACAGCTTACCGGCATTTCTTCAGTTTGCGGTCAGCTTTAAAGAGTGCAGACATGTTCCTGTTCCACCAAAGATCATCACGCTGGGCTCCAGAGGTAAGTATGGGGTGAGAGGGGTGTGTGAGGTGGGGTACACAGAGGGTGGGTGCGGGTTGGGATGGGGCAAGAGAATCAACGAGGCCTTTTTACTTCTAGGTCTTTTTCTTTAAAGACAACGGGGACTTTGCCATGCTGGGATGGGCTCCTAGCGTGGCACCAGACAGTTTGTTTGGGGGCAGTGGAGCTGACGGGGGACTGGGCACCCCCCCGGCCAAGGAGACTTTTGCCATGCTGGGGTAGGCTCCTAGTGTGGCAGATGGAAGTTTGTTTGGGGGGGCAGTGGAGCCGATGGGGGATTGGTCACCTCTGTCTGCCATGGGGAGGGTGCATTATGCCAACAGGGATTGGGCTACCCCATCTGCAAATTAACTGGGAAGGGGGGTCATGCCGACAGGGGGATTGGGTACCCCATCAGCTTTTTTTTTTCATTTATTTATTGAAATGTTTCACCAGAAAGGCACACTGAACGGCGGGTGGCAGCTTTCCGTCAGCTTCCTCGGGACGGTGAGAGAACAACAGAGAAGCCATCACCATGGGGACACCAGCAATCAGCTATTTTGGTAGCTTGTAATGCACCAAAACAGCTGATTGCATGGTGACATGGCCAAATTTCTTGACGCATTTAGGCATTCTCCCTAACTGCTGAAAGCAATGTGTTTCTTGCACATGCGTGCAAGCAACACAATAAGTTGGTCCTTAACACCTCAATGACCCAATCCATGCTATTTGGTCCCTGGGCCAAAATGAAATCTTGCATCATTCCCCTGTCCATCCTATGCCTGGATGACTTCCTCCCCTCTATTGTGCAGGATTTTTGGAAGGAAGGGAAGGGGAAATTGTTTAACCAGGAAAGGCACACTAAGCCAAGGCTTGTTTCCAGGTGCAACCTGGGAGCACAAGGAAGTTAAGTGACTTGCTCAGGGTCACACAGTATACAAGTAAGGGCTGATGGGATTCAAACCCAGGTCTTCAGGTTTGCAGGTCAGTGCCTTAAACACTACACTATACTGCCTCCTTTTAAACATTTAGGTGTCACCTTAGACCCAGTCCTTGATTTCTCTCTCCATATTTCCTCTGTAAAACCGTAAACTCAAGACATGGTCTTGCCAATTGGTTACAGTGGCAAGTGTGTCTACCTGCGTTAGCTAAGGCAGACAAGACAGATGGCCAGGTATTTTCTCTCTGCATCACAGGATAAGATCATATACTTGAAATATAACAGAATTGATATCTGTAGGTTTAATCATGAACCCTATCAGTGATGTATTAGAGTTGCTATGCAAGAAGCATTAGGAGATTCTTCCCTATTAATATTGGAGGCCTGGAACAGGGACTTACAATTAGAAATTCCCTTTGAAACATGGTCTGAGGCCACTTTAAAGACTATTAAAGTCATTGCCTCAAATACATGGAAGGAATTTGCGTGGAAGTCACGTTCCCGGTTTTTCCGATCCGCAGCAATTCTCTTAAAATACCTCCCAGCCTCCTATGGATTTTGCTGGAGAGGCTGCAATTGTAGTCTGGCAGATTTAGGACACATATTTTGGTTTTGCCTCAGGCTGACACGCTTCTGGTGTGCCTTACAGGTAGAACCATTGGGGTGCCTAGGAGAAAATATTGAATTAACAGCGGAGACAGCACTCCTATCTATTTATCCTCCCCACAGACCACGTTGGGACAAGACTTTATTCCCTCTGTTTATTTTAGCAGCCAGAAAAACCATCACTCGATGATGGATGACACCTATGATACCTTCCATTGGAAACTGGCATAATATAATAAAATAAATCTATTATTCCGAACAGTTTATAGCTAAACTACATGATAGGCTCCCTCAATTTGAATTAAAATGGTGTAGGTGGGTGTGCTGTATTTCAGAATCTAACCCAGAATTTATTCCATGAATAGAGTGGCCGCGGTTTAGCCATGATTGGACTGGGGAAGGATCTCTACCCCCCCTTATATACCTGGAGAGGGATCTTGACAATTACTATCAAAACCTTGAAGGCTTTTATACCTTAAGAATGGATCGTCTGCCTGCCCCTGGGAGAGGAAAAAGTAATAGAAAGGGCAAAAATATAAGAACGAAAATAAAGATGTTAAGGCTGTGTGTAATTGTTACCAGTAATGCTTATTGCCATGCTGTCATATTCGCACTAACAATCTTAGTCATTGAAGTATGTAACGGGCCATACTTGTACCTTCCAATATGTCTTGATTCTTAATAAAAATGAAATTAAAAAAAAGAGAGTTGCTATGCAAAGAGGGCTCTGCTTCAAAGTGTAGCACATGTCTCATGTACCTCATCAAAACCCCGCAAACCACTAATAAAACCTTTATTTGTGAAAAATGTATAACACTCCAAGCACTAAAGTCTGAATTAGAAAAATCTCAAACTGAACTACAAAGGGCACAAGAGATTAGCCAAACAGAAGATGTACAAATAAATATCAACAGAAAACCCATTAGAACATTACCATCAAAATGAAGAAAGCAAAAAAAAAAAAAAAGGGGAGGGAAGAAACAGATGAGGTACAGTAATTAGCCCAATCTCGGCAGAACATCTTCCCAAAATAGATAGAGAGGAAAACAGTGATGAATGGTACCTTGTAAGAGATTCAAAATGACTTGAAAAAGAAGAACAACGACAGTACCCTCTGAAACCATCCATTTAACAAACAGATATCATCTGCTTGAGACAGAAACGGAGCCAGTAGATCCTGCTTTGATCCTACCCAGGCTCCTAAATCAAACAAAAAATTGTCATGGGAGACTCAATTATATGGTTTTCCGACTCAAGTATTTGCAGACAAGATAAACTGAACACCATTGTCTCCTGTCTACCAGGTAGGTGCAAGAATCTCTGATACAGAAAAAAAGAATAGTCAAATTAAATCAATTTTACAAATAATACAGTTGTCATCCATATTAATACTAATGACATAGGCAAACTGCATGAAAAAGACATCTGACATGAACTCTTTGAATTGGCAGAAAGAGGCTCAAGTAAGGGATGTAATATTGCAATTTCTGGTATCCTTCCTATTCCTAGAGCACATAAAGGAAAAAAAATCAAACTATTCACAGAGTAAATATTAGATTAGCAAACTGGTGTACAAAGAAAAACATTACATTCATTGACCACTGGAACAGCTTCTCTAAAAACACGGCACTATTTATTTAAAAGATGGACTACACCTAAACAAATGTGGGGCCAGTATATTGGGGAATAAAATAAATGCGGTCATAAACCGTTTTTATTTAAACTGAATTTGAAGGGGGAATGATCGTTAAAATCTCAGGGGACCACAAGGACAAGGAACAAATAAATCTCACAGTCAAAAAAAAACCAAAACAGACAGCCAGAAACCCTAAACTGCATTCATTTAAATGCACAAAGTCTCTGTAACAAAACTAACAAATTGCAGGCCTTAATCCAAACTTCGCCATCATAGCTACCACTGAAACATGTGCGGAGGGAACAACACACTTGGGGTAGAAATACTGAGGGGTATAATTTGTTTTACAGAGACACATGGAAAAAAATGGGTGTAGGGATAGCACTCTATATAAAACAAGGACTTAGATCATTGTATTCAAGGGCCTAAGGGCCCTAAAGGTAGACAAATCAACAGGACCAGATGGCATGCCCCCGAGGGTCCTTAGAGAACTGGTGGAGATTCTGATGGGTCCCCTGGCAGACCTGTTTAACACCTCTCTGGAGTCTGGTATCGTACCCCAGAAATGGAGAACGGTGCATATTGTGCCTCTCTATAAATGTGGGCCAAGGGATGAACCAGAGAACTACAGACCAGTCAGCCTGACCTCAGTAGGTGGTAAGCTGATGAAGACCATCCTGAAAGAGTGACTGATCAGCTTTCTAGAGGAAAATGGGCCCCAGGACAAGAGGCAGCATGGGTTTGTGTCAGGGAGGTCCTGCCAAACTAACCTAATTGACTTCTTCAGTTGGGTCACTAGGTCATTGGACAAGGGCCAGGCAGTTGATGTCCTGGCCCTTCAGGATTTCAGCAAGGCCTTTGACTAGGTGCCTCATAGGAGACTGGTCAGGAAACTAGAGGACCTTGGGTGGGGGCTAAGCTCATGGGATGGGTCAGAAGCTGGTTGCAGGATAGAAGCCAAAGGGTGATAGTCCGGGGGGGGGATTCTCAGAGGTGAGGCCTGTGACCAGTGGGATCCCACAGGGCTCAATGCTCAGTCTGGTATTATTTAACATCTTCGTAAATGACATCATGGATGGGATCAAGGGTAAAATCTGCCCGTTCATGGATGACAACAAGCTCTGTGAGAGGGTGGACATTGAGGAGGGAAGGCAGGAACTCAGGGAGGATGTAGCTAAGGCTAGAAAAGTGATCTTCCCAGTGTCCTAACTTTGTTACTACCTTTAATATGCAGGCTAAAGATCTGGAAGATATTATAAGAAGGAATTGGCACATTTTAGCGGCAGAACCCACATTGAAGGATATTGTGAATAAGGGTCCAAGGATTACATATAGGAGGGGCAAAAATCTGTCAAACACTTTGGTACACAGCCTGGAACAAGTGAAGAAAAAGAGAGAACATATACCGGCTGGGATCTATAAATGTGGGAACTGCTTGGCTTGCCAGTGGATCATGGTAGGGAAGTAATTATTTTTTGAAAGGACAAAAGAAAGAGTTCAGGTAAAATCTTTCATTTCCTATATCACGGAAGCGATGATTTACTTGGCTATGTGTTCCTGCAAATGTTACTATGTAGGGAAAACTAAGAGAAAGCTGAAAGAAAGCATCATTGAGCATGAGAGACACAGTAGACATGGGACAGAATATAATGCTCTTGCACTCCACTGTAAAATTGCTGGTCCAGGTCATGTGTTTATGTTTTGGGGTTTGGAGAAGGTATTTTTGCGACCAAGAGGTGGTGATTTGGACAACAAACTGCTTTGCAGGGAAAGCTTTTGGCAATACAGATTGAAATCTGGTAACCACCCAGGTCTAAATGAACACTTTCAACTAGCCCCGTTTCTGAAAAAGAGAAGATGAGCTATTCTGTTGATTGAACTTTGCTAATTGAATGCTAATTGAATTTTATAGTATGTGCCTTTCTACCTTGGTCCACTTATTTTCCCTACCCCCCCTTACTATTTGAACTTCTCTCACTTCTACTAGATTTTATCTACCTATTCACCATCCTTGTTATATTCAATATGGATATTTATTACGGAGAGCTATTTTTTAGCAGCTCTCCCCCCCCTCCTCTTTTTCTCTTGTCCAACATGTTCTATATCCTGTGACTTGTGTATTAGGTACACGTTTTTAATTTGTGTTATTAGTAATCATCATAGTGCTATGTGGTAAATCCTTAGTATGCTGCTAGTTGGCCTAATTATGAATATGCTAGATAACATTTTTGGTATACGGATATTAAATTAAATGTAAATATGACCACTCTATCATTAATACATTAAATTAAAATAGAATAGAGTTGTAGCTTTTTACTTTGGCATTGATAGTAACATATTTGCTATATATTTAAACAGGTATTATGATGTCTTTATTTAGTTCACTGGAGGATTACTTCTGTTGGACATATTTAGTAACATTCTATTATAAGCTTGAATATATGTACAGCTATTGATTTGTCCAGTAGATGGCACTATTTGTTGTTTATATAGCTACCATTAATACCAATAGTGCCATATATCTAAATGTTATTTAAGATCTTACTTGTATGTGTATGTGTGTCATGTCTGTATGGTTATTTATTACTACATGGTAATGTTTTTTGTAGTTTATCACCTCTCTTTATTCAGGGTGTTTAATATATACGTATGAGTTTGCTGTAGGTTTTGCTGCTTTAATTGATAATGACTATTTATAGTATGGGCTCTATAAGTAGTGGTGGTAATTCATTAGGCGCCACGTCTGGAAAAAGCATCAGAGTGACGTGAAACATCGACCACTCCCGCTTTGGATAGGGGTGCACTTATTTGCTTGTAACTTATGTCTGTTTGCATATTGCATTTTGTCCTTTTTTTACCACAATAAAGTGATTTTTTTTTATCGGAACCGAATTGGTGGTTTATTTGTGCTAGTGGTGAGCTGAGCAAACTTTTCTTTTACTTTGGTATAGCGCTATATTTGCATTTTGGCACCCAGGTGAGAGCTAAAGCTGCTGCTTGCTTTTTTAAAAAAGTGATCTAGCATTTGGCAGATGGGGCTCAATGCTAAAAAGTGTGAAGTTATGCATGTGGGAGTGAAGAATCCGTGGACCAACTACTGGTTGGGCAGAATGCAGGTAACCAGATCAGAGGAAGAAAAGGACCTGGGTGTAATAACCAAAAGTAACCAGAAACACTCTGCACACTGCAAGAGAGCAGCAGCCAAAGCAAATCGGATGCTGGACTGTATAGCCAGTGGAATTACCACCAGGAAGGCAGAGGTCATTCTGTTGCTGTACAGGTCAGTATTGAGACCACACCTGGAGCACAGTGTGCAGTTTTGGTGCCTGTATCTTAAGAAAAATATCAACTTTCTGGAGATGGTCCAGAGAAGGGCAGCCAAGATAATCCTGGGCCAGCAGGGTAACACCTATTAGGAGAAGCTAAGAGAGCTCAACGTATACTCTCTTGAGGAAAGACAGGAGAGGGGGGACATGACTGAGACCTTCATGTACCTTAAGGGTATTAACAGGGTGAGCACTGAGGGCCTCTTCAGCCTTAGCAGGAATAAGACCACTAGGGGCACAGCCTAAAGCTGGTGGGGAGAAGGTTTAGGAGGGAGATGAGGAGGCACTGTTTTACTGAGAGGGTGGTGGCCAAGTGGAATGAGCTGCCAGAGGAGGGGTAGCCATAAAAATGGTGGGTAGCTTCAAGAGGGGTTGGGACAGGGTAAGGGGAAAAGTTGCAGGTAGAAGAAGGGCAAGTGGGGAGACGGGGAAACTGAGGGAGAGCAAAAGGGAAACAGGGAGTGGGCGGTTCCCTTTGTAAATATATAGGGAGCTGCACAACCGAGTAGACTAGATAAACCATAAGGTCTTTATCTGCTGGCATGTTTGTATATTCGTATATTATATAATTTCCAAAATTAAGAGCACAACCCAGTGTAGCGAAACTCTATGGATTAAAATCACTAGTAACCGCTGTAATGCAATTATCATTGGTCTCTGCTGTAAAACACCAGACTCAGTCAAAGAAACATCATCTGGAATTCTGGATGAAACTGAAGCAGTGTGCGAGTTGAAGGGATATTGTATTTCTAGGTGATTTAAATCATGGAGAAATTAACTTCGCAACAAAAACAGCAACATCTTAAAAACTGGAAAGAAATTCCTTGATCTAGTAGAACAGTCAAACCTCACCCAGCATGTAACAAAACCTAACAGAGGAAATAGTTTATTACATATAGAATAATGGCTGAGTAGGGGGTCATAATGAGAATTTTACACACACCCGAGGTGTGGGATGCCATATAAACCCCAAGAGCGAAGCTCGAGGGTTTCTCTGCTGACATCACACTGAGGCGTGTGTAAAATTCAGTACACCTGCCCAACCTTTATTTTATATAATTGCTGGGGAGCATGTTTTCGACACAGCAAGTGTACAAAACAAAAATACATCCCTGTTCAGCCGTGGTCCTGTGTGAGTGACTCCTGAAACCTTTTGCTTTTTTTTAAAGTTCAAGTAAGGTAAATCATGACAGTCCAATTTCTTTTTTTATTTTAAAGACTTACCACCAAGAGTGGCGGTTGGGGTGGTGGTGCAGTGTTCAGGAAGATGGCCAGTTGGTGTATGCCTGAGCAAGGGAACTGTGGCACATGTTTGCCGTTATAATCAGCTGGTTATCATGGCAAATTATAACTGGGTTTCCCTATGGGGAAAAAACACTCCCTGGTAATTATATATCCTTTTAGGCTCAGAAAACATAATTATAAAGAACTGTAATATAGGGACACCTCTATGCAACAGTGATCACAATACTGTCCACTTTGAATTTATGTCATATCACTGTGAAAGTGCAGGTCTAACTGAGGTGTTTTTATATCATAAATCAGACATAGACAATATTAAAAAAAAACCTTGACAGATATAGATTGGACAGAAATATTCAAAAATAAAACTACCGATGAAATGTGGACTACCCTCAAACATGTCATTAAAGATATTGGAATTACATATATTCCCAGAGTTAAGAAATACACAAACTGTATAATTAAGCCAAAATGGATGACTAAAAACATCAAATAGCTGACAAACAAAAAGTCATATACGTTTTACCTTGTTACTAAAAATATCGCAACTTGGGCAAGACAAGACAATTACCAAAAGGAAATGCAAGAATGCAATCAATAAACCTAAAAAAGATACGGAACTTAAACTAGCGTCAAATATAAACAAATACTACTGCAAATCATGTAACGGTTACATCAACTCAATCAAAAATAAGAAGAGTGCTGTAGGGCCCTTAGAGATAAATTAAATTAAAGTTAGTGACCCAAGAGATGGCCAACGTTTTCAATAACTATTTCTTCTCTGTATTTGCAACAAATCACACAATTGAAGAAACGGAACAAACACATAAAATAATAATCACCACAGAAAACATTAAAGAGAAAATCAACAAGATTTAAGATAATTCATCTCAAGGACCAGATAAAATATCAGGAAAGTTTCTAAAGGTGGTAGCTTATGAAATAGTACTTCCACTAAAACACATTTTTGAAACATCTGTATATACTGGTAACAGCCCCCGAGATTGGACCACTGCAGAACTACTCTCCATATTTAAAAAAAGGTAATGAACCATTGCCACAAAATTACAGACCATTAGTCTTACTTCACTCCTAGGGAAAATTCTAGAAGCAGTAATAAAAGCAATAATAACCACACAACTTACAAACATAGACCCTGAGCAACATGGCTTCACAGCAGGGAGATTATGCACCATCAACCTGCTGTGCTTTTATGAAAACATCAGCAAAACACTTGACAAACAAATCCCATGTGACACCATTTTCCTGGAGTTCAGTAAGGACTTTGATTTAGTGCCTCAATTGGCATTAATTGAGAAAATGAAAAAGGCGCATACAGACACAAGATAGAAACATAATGGTAAAAGGAGACCCAGGATCCATTGAGTCTGCCCATGAGATGCTCAGGACCTAGCTATTGTCCTGGGGGGCTACCCCCCCCAATTACTATATACTTACTTTAATGTCTTGAAGTTGTGCTCTAGAGTAATAAGATGGACAGCAAACTGGTTATCTGCCAGAACACACAGAAAGTGGATATCAGCGGATATAAATCTGGTAGTGGTGGAGTAACTAGTGTTTGCCCCAAGGCTCCCTCATGGACCCTCTAATATTTCAAACTTTTATACCTGATTTAACTAAAAATTTAACTAGTTGGTCAACCAAGTATGCTGACGATTCCAGACTGGGTGGTCTGTGTTCCACCACAGACCAATGTCAAAATATTCAAACAAATCTAAACCACATTATCAGACTGGGGAGAAAAGTGGCAAATGAAATTCAACCTTGAAAATGGTATAGTGATGCACCTTGAGGTCCATAACCCACAACAAAAATACAAACTATGTGGGACAACTTGCAAATTACTTTACATGAAAGGGATTCGGGAGTAATAGTAACAAATAACTTGGAAAACTCTTCACAGTGTAAGGTGGCCATCTCCAAATGAATAAAATCATCTTGTCAATAAAAAGAAACATCAAATCAAGAGATAAAAGGATCATTTTGCCACTCTTCAGGGCTTATGTTAGAACACATTTGGACTATGTCTCTTACTTCTGGTGTCCCTACAAAAAGAAGGATACAAGGCAGATGTAGAGTCCAAAGAAAAATCATTAAATGCATTTCGGACTTGGAAAAAAACGTCCTATGAGGAAAGACTATTTCAACTAAAACTAATGCCTCTTAAAATGCATCATCTCAGAGGGGATCTTCTGATGATGTATGACATTGCAAATGACCCCTTGCAATTCCTAAAACATAACCTTGACTACAAAAAAATTCATACTCGCACAAGAGGACACCCATTACAAGTCACCAGGAACAGACTTAGTGCAACAACAAAAAAGTATTATTTCACTCAATGGATAATAAACCCTTAGAATTCTCTTCCCCTAGAAATTATCATCAGCAAATCAAAACAAGGGTTCAAAAACAGACTAGATAAATACTTAATAAATGGTGGATAATTAAGGTACTATGATTGAAGGAGTAAATATGGGTTAATGCTTACAACACCCCATTGCATCCTTATTATGAACCTTAGTATTCCCAAAGCCAGAATCTCCATTGCCCAGGGCATTCTCCTCCTTCAACTCCATTGTAGCCAGTTGGCCTTTTCACATGCCCACAAAATGGCCTTTCATAACTGGGAAGTGACCTATAACAAAATCAGTCACTTCTCGTTGTCTTCACCATGCCTGACTCACCACTGTTCCCTTTATTCTGCTCTGGGATGGCTCTCATCCTCCACTTCCCACTCCAAGGCACTAGGCTGCTTCATTGACAATCTTCTGAGATCTTCCCCCTGACCCTACCCATTTTCCTCCTCTATGCTCCTCACCAGTCTTATTCACTCAAATCTTCAGACTCAAGGCTACTCTTTGTTCCCATCTGCTTCAGCAAGATGGGTGAACAGTCCTTCTCTACTTTTGCCCCAAAGTTTTGGAATTCTCTGTCATTATGCATTTGCAGCCTTCCCTCCCATGGGTTATTCAAAGGAGCACTGAAGAAACAATGGTCCATTGCTCCAGCATTTGGCATCTTTCAGTTATATATTTCTTGTGCTATGCACCTTGCTTAACCTCCCTGATCACTTCCAAGTGGGGTCTGTA
The DNA here is from genome assembly GCA_016271365.2 of Neoceratodus forsteri. NCBI lineage: Eukaryota > Metazoa > Chordata > Ceratodontiformes > Ceratodontidae > Neoceratodus > Neoceratodus forsteri. The sequence goes on along the minus strand of CM028132.1, from coordinate 366,885,063 downwards.
TACTTGTTTTGTGCATCTGCACATCTGTGTTCAGCCTAGTATTTCCTGCCCTCCCCTTCCCTCCTTGGGATGGTAGCTTTATTTACTCTGCAGTTCTCTGTATGTTACCCACCCCCCAAATGGTGGGCTTACCTGAATCTGACTCCCTGGACCTTGCAAGGTTCTTTTGCCAGAAAGGATCCCAGTTGGTCCTCTGATTCTAGGAGCCTGGCATTCCCAGTATTATAAATACGCTCCAGTGTAAAGTATTGATGTAATTCTGGTTCCTGTGTGGATGTGCGAATGAATGCCACACGCTGCCACTTTAAGAGGTCTAGCCTGCCATTGCAGTGGATAGCCTGTGCTGGGTCCGAGAATTCCAAAGCCTGCAACCGGTCAGGCAGTACTCTAATAAGTTCCGTTATATAGTCGATCACTCGTGTAAGTGCTGTCTATTGAATGCTGTGTTTGTTTATTCCTCAGTCCAAACTGGTATGTTTAAAATGAACTATAAATGTGGACTATTTACTTCTTCGGCAAGGGAGCCGCCATGTTTGGTACTGGACTCAGCATTTGGATCAATCAGAACTTTAGAGGTCCTACGGGGTCCTTATTACAGTGATTTCTGGGAGAAACTGTAAACTTTTTCTCATGGCACCCAATTTAACCAGTCGGAGCTCCGGAACTGAGACTGACAGTTTGGGCAGCCAACCGGAATACAAAAATCCTGGTCTTCAGTTGTGAGACTGTTAGGAAGAGAGAGATCAGCTCGAGCTCTCATGAAAGAGGGAGCCTGTGTGGCTTAACTGAGAGATGCAGGGAAAAGGCCTGCTTTCCCTACCTGTGTGAATTGTTTTGGGACTGCCTTAAGGCAGAAAGAGAATGTTTTCAGCTTCCAGAGCTGATAAGTGGAATGCTTTGCTAAAAGAAGTGTCATTTTGCATTGTCAGTGGCTCAATAGGAAGCACACTCACCTCTGAGGCCAGGAGATCAGAGGGCTGTGGGTTCAGTTCCCACATCTGGCACTTGGGTTAATATCCCAGTACTGACACTGTAGTGTAGCATGAGAGGGGTGCTGCACTTCTGAGGTGCTGTCTTTTGGATGAGATGTTAAACCAAGGTCCCATCTGCCTGGATTGGTGGTAGTTCAGGTGGATGTTAAAGATCCCATGGCACTTATAGAAAAGAGTAGGGGAATTAACCTGGTGTCCTGGCCAAATTTCCCTCATTCACTAAAAATACCACCAGCAGCTTAATCTGATTCAAGGTCAATTGTCATTCATCTGCATCCCCCTCCCCCGGGTCGTACCTGAAAATAGGCAGGATTTGTCTAGTGCACTTACCCGGTCAACAAAAACGAAATAAATAAATAAATGTTCTGAACTGTCCCACTGGCAGAGAAACTGCTGTGAGAAGACTGCCTCCGGGACTACTGTGTATACAGTGGAGCCTGCGAATGCTGAAATTGTCTCCTGCTACATTCTAGAAGGGGGAGGCCTGTTCGAGTTATTGTCTGCCTTCTGCAGTAAGGACTGCCAGTGCCAGAGTTTCCAAGCTGTGTGCGCCATTTAAACTGCGCCAGCAATTGAACTGCATGCATCTGGCCTATGCTGAGAAAAGCCTCACAAAATGTAGCTGCAGATCACATGCCAGCCTGCCTATAGACCAGTCCAGGGAGTCAGCCCCTGTGGAGAGAATAATCGCAGGTTGCGACCACTTTGATGGGAAAGGCCGTGAAGTGGAGATGAGTCGTGTCGGTTCTGGTCTCCATGTTCCTTCCTGGCAAGAAAGAAACCAACCTGATTACAGCTGTCAGTGCCATTGATCCTGGTACTGTGAGTAACTGCAGGGTCTCAGCCCTGCAACCCAAATTAAAGCATTTGTTGTCAACTGATTTGCCTTACAAGTTTAGCTTTTTTTTTTTTCCTTCAACTATTTTTCCCTCTGGTCACGGCTCATGGAACCTCTCTCAGGCATCCTGTCTGGTTCCTGCCCATCTGAGGCCCCTCTGTACTGTGCCTCCTCTATCCCCCCCTTCCTGCCGCCAGCACCCCCGGTTTAATCCGCCTGGGGTGGGTTGCCCCTCCTCTTGGGTGTTCTTGCAAGTCAGACTCTGGCTAGCAGGTAAGGGCCCGGGTGGAGGACCTGGAGTGGAGGACCTGGAAGGTCAGTCAGAGAGAGCCCGGTGGTGGGCATGGGGACAGGTGCTGTCACCTGTCCCATGAGCTGGTGTTTTCCTCTGTTCTGCACAATCCCCCCATACATGGTGCACCCCCCGATGCTCTGGTGCACGGCGACCATGCCTGCATCAGCCACCCTAGTTACATGCCATCCGGCTTGCTGCAATGCCCCTGGTCTCCACCGGGGATCGCTGGTACACCGGATCATCCCCCCCTTGCATCCCAGGGGGAGAGCACCACAAGAGCACTCATGCTCAACCCTATCCCTGCCGCTCCCTGGCGCCCTGAGCTCACTCTCGAATCTGGGTCGTCGGCGTAGTGCGAGGTTTGGCGTCCAGCGCCTCAGCCCTCAGCGCCACTGGGCTGGCTTAGCTTGGTGTTTTACAGTGTTTGCCAGCCATTGGGCTGTGGATTACAATTGCCTTATTATCTAAACGTGTTTTCTCTAACCAAAAGCACGTTTTGTTTTGTTTAAGGGCCCAAACCAGCTGCAATGCCAGCTTATCACTGGCAACGCCTCAGGCCTGCACCTAAATCCACTCTGGGTACCCAGCAGCATGAACTGCCAATTACAGGATCTAAATGTGATGTTTGCATGACTAAAGCACATCAGCTAAATGCTGTGATCCTTAACCATAAATTCTCACCCTTTCCCTTGTTCAACCCCCCAAATAAATCAGTTTTGTTGTTTGAAGTTTAATCTGGCCTATGAGCATATTTGTGGTGCTCTGTTGAAGGTGAGAGTGTGCTCTACTCTAAAGGTGGTGAAAAGAGATGAGCGAGGCACCAAGGTCCGAATTATGTGGATAGGATAACTGCTATCCAGACAAGGAGAGGCAGGAGTCAACTTAGTATTTCGATGCCCGCAGGGCATTTATTTGGTACCAGGGGTAGACAGACACAGTCACAAGGAGGAGGAGGAGGGGTTGCCCGAGAACAATAGGGCAATGGAACAGGGAAATACTTTTATCTACCACTTCTACAGTGATTACTACAAGAATAAACTCTAGGCCTACTGCCACTCTTATTCTGATACTAGTTTATACTGTACTTCTATACTCTAAATGAGAATCCAGTTACATAGGCTACTCAGCACTGCATTAGGGTTATCAACATCACACATTTCCACAAGAGTCCAGATATTACAAGAGTCCAGAGATCCGGTGTCTTCGTGTACACTGTCGTTCTTTGTTGGTAGCTACAAGGGAAATAAAACAGAACTGTAGAACCCTAATCTCAATTCCCAGCAAAGACCTAGATAAGGCCACTGGGGTGGTGAGAGGTTTGGTAAACAGACCATATATCTTCAGCAAAAGCCCACTCTCTCCAAGGCTGCTGGAATGTAGAACCAAAGCAACTGGTTCCTGAAATAACACACTGAAGCAAGAGGTTCCTCGCCCAAAACCCACTTCTAGAGTTGCCAAGGATGAAGAAAGATCAAGATCTGCGTGGCGATGAATCCAATGGAGGACTACCATGACCTGACTGATGCTGCGGCACTCCAAGGGCCAGCTGAACTCGGAAGGAACTCTGACAGGACCAGGAACCATAAGAATCTGAAGAGATGATGGTTGAATCTGCAATCCTAGGATCAGGAACTAACACAAAACAAAAGCGGTGGACGAGTCCCGGACTGAGGCAGCGGACTCAACTTCCCGGCGAAACAACCAGGTAGAGGCGCAGAACAGGTCCCTCAGGATGAGCTCTCTCTTCTGTAGAGGCGACCAACTAGACATCTGGAACAGGAACCATGCGGACGACACTGGCATGGCTGTCGTGATGCGTTCGGCCGGACGTACTTTCAAGCTGTGAAAACAAAGAAAGCGGGCGGAGTGCGGCTTGTACGACTGATGACGGTTCGACGTTGGGCGACACAAGCGGATGGGATGAGCTGATGGATGATCTCCCAGTAGTGAAGAATGTTGGAAGGACGTCTTCTTCTGAGAAGAGACTGATTCTCAGTGACGTGGTGTTACAGACCACACTATGAGACTGCAGTGTGGTAGGAGATTGAGACTGTCTTCGTACAATAGTAAATATATAACTGAAGAATGCCCAAAGACTGTGGAATGATACAATAATTTGCCGGAGGAGGTCAAATTATAACTTCAGGGGTAATTATTACTGATAAGGGCCAATGTCCAGGTGCTTAGAGCAATAGTTCAGGTGCTTGGACCAATAGTTCAGGTACTCAGGAGAATAGTTCAGGTACTTAGGACAATAGTTCAGGTAATTAGGACAACAGTTCAGGTACTTAGGGCAACAGTTCAAGTACTTAGGGCAATAGTTCAGGTACTTAGGGCAATAGTTCAGGTACTTAGGGCAATAGTTCAGCATAAGCAGTACAGTAATCACAGTAGTTTCACAGTATAGGCAAATTGAACACTCTCAAATGAACCCCTGTTTCTATAGGTAGGGTATTCTGGAATGGGATCCCTTTCTGTACGTTGTAGCTAGGGAATCCTTTAGTACCACTAGGCTGGCTTGCCCTATTCTGCTAGGCCGGGGCCTTCCTTTAGTACCACTAGGCTGGCTTGCCCTATTCCGCTAGGCCAGGGCCTCCCTATAGTACCACTAGGCTGGCTTGCCCTATTCCACTATGCCGGGGCCTCCCTTTAGACCAGGCTTTACCTCGGGCCTAATGCCCTACCTTTACCTCGGGCCTGATGCCCTACATTAGCTTGGGCCTGGTGCCCCACCTTAGATTGGGCCTGGTGCCCCACGTTGCATTGGGCCTGGTGCTCCACTCTGTACTGGGCCTGGTGCCCCACATTGCATTGGGCCTGGTGCCCCACTCTGTACTGAGTCTGGTGCCCCACGTTAGATTGGGCCTGGTGCCCCAATTTATAATGGGCCTAATGCCCCTCTAAACTTTGTGCCTGATGCCCCAATTTATAATGGGCCTAATGCCCTACTTTATATCTGGGCCTGAATTGCCCTTTTAAATCTGTTGACCTTTTAAATCTTTCAGGCTCCCTGAGCCTGCTTTCATAATGTAGCGAAACCCCGCCTCTAAATCCTCCCCCAATCCATATTCATTAGGCTGCTATGCTGGCCTTGCTTTTCAGCCCCTCCCTGTGGGCGTCGCTAGCCCCACCTCCCTAATGCATATTAAAATCGAGGGTCCTAATGACCCGATGCTCCTGCGGCGCTCGGCCGCCTCCTTTAAGCGCTTACTGCGCTTTCAACAAAATACAGTCCCCCTTCAAACTGGCGGTCAGCACTTTCGTGTGCTGCCGCACCACCGCCCCGCGGGGTTCCGGGAGTTCGTGCTGTCACTGGGAGGTGGGAGGAAAGCTGGCAGTGGGAGGGAAGGATCAGGCAGCGAGAGGGATGGCTCAGGGGGGCCTCCGACGGCCGAAGACGATGCGGCTTGCTTGCTGCCAACGTGGGACCAGAGAAAACATTTTAACAAAAAACACTCGGGGCTAAAATAATAAAACGAAGGGCATAAAAGCCCTTAAAATGCGGCGAAATGGTGTTGCTTCTTCATTGTGCCCCGATGGCACCACTGACCACAGTACTAACAGCAGCAGGAGGGATCTTCAGGCAGTGGAGGCAGAGCAGGCACACAGCTAAATCCTCAGGGATGGCTTCAACCCCCGGGTAAGCCCTTTCCTTATCCCTTTGACTTACTGTGTCTTCTCTCCTCAACAGCTGCCCAGGAACTGACCAACTGACTAACTGTGGAATTAAATTTAAAGTTAAACCTGCCTGGGTTCTAGAATGGCTGGATTGGAATGCTGTGCATGAGCCACTCAGCACAACATTCCATCCAGGCCATTATGACATGTAATGCTTTACAATCTGTCTTTACCAGCTATAAGTGCACAGGGGCACTTTTCTATTAATTACAGTATTTTCTGTGTGTCAGGAGGTTGACTCTTCATGTCTAGGGGCCCCTTAGTACAGTACCCTGCTGCCTACCCCTGCAGCAGGTACCCTGAGCACCTGTGTACTCTGCGTTGATTTATTTATTTTATTTTACTGGAATGACCAACTCTGGGGCATTACAGATTCGAGCCCACCTAAAAATACATGTCCCCATGTATTCCCTTAACATTCTATAAAATCTATCATCCTAACAACCTCTAAAATCTTACTTAATACTCTATGAAGTCTTACGTTAATAAAACACTCTTAAAATCTCTAAAATATTCTTAAAACATCTACTATACTGTAAATTTTTGTTTTAAAGATTTACCCTAAAGTGACTGTGTCTGGGAAATTACTTGGATTGGATCTACCTGTTGTACCAAGGTACGAGTTGAGAACCTTCTGTGATATACCTTCTAGGAAGGATACCTGCGTTCGATCTTTGAGATCTGCGGGGTTGGAAATCAACAGGTTCTTGAACAATACATTCTCCTTCCAGGAAATCCGGTATTTCTGGAGCTATTACTGGTGCACAATTAGACTGGTCAAGGGAATGCATATACGAAGTACGAGTCCAAGGTTCTGTACACCAATTGGTTGGTGATTCTGGTTTCCACATTTTGTCTTTGGTGGACTCCTGCCTCTCTTTTGGCATCAGACTGTCCTGTTCTTTAACGATCACAGTGACTCTGAAAGTGCATGCTTTTAGTAGGTTGCGATGGACAATTTCGGTGCCATGTCCAAATTCTTGTTGGATCTAGTAGACCAGCAGTTCAGGGTAAGGTATCTCGATAATGTAATAAGGTTCTGATTCCCACTTTGAAGACAGTTTGCTGCATTTCTGGGTCTTCTTCAACATTATCCTTTCTCCAATAAGTAAAGGTGTAGCTTTGGCCTTGATATCATAGTTTGTTTTCTGTTTCTGCCGTGCTTGTTCCATGCGTCTTCCAACGATTTTTCCAGCTTCTTGTAAACGTTCATTTTATTCTTGGACCCAATTTGTCACTGGCTTCTTTCCTTTAGTCTCTTCTGGTGGCACTTCCAGCACTAAGTCCACCGGAAGTCTTCCGTGTCGTCCAAACATTAAATAATGCAGGGTATAACCCGTGGAGCAATGAATCGTATTATTATACAGATACGTGAGTTCAGGAAGTAAGGCTGTCCAGAAGGGACGTTTATATTCCGGTAGAGCTCGCAACATTTCTAGGAGAATCTGGTTTGTTCTTTCACAAAGTCCATTTCCTTGGGGATGGTAAGCAGTGGTCTTTAACTTATGAGTTCCATTCAGAGCACACAGTTCGTGAAAGAGTTGAGATTCGAACGACATTCCTTGATCTGTTAGGATTTTTGTGGGATATCCGTAAGGTTGTACAAAACATCTCATAAAGGTTTTGGCAGTAGTTCGAGCAGATAGGTCTTTCACTGCACTTGCAGCCACGAACTTGGAAAATGATCCACCATAGTGAGGATATAAACGTGTCCATTTGAGCTAGGGTCCAACTTCAAATGATCAAGAGCAACTAATTCCAATGGTGCGTTACTGACTATTGGATGGAGAGGAGTTCTCTGATTCACCTTTTCCTTGCGCTTTAAGTTACATGCTGGACATTCCTCACACCATTTTACTATATCATTTCTCATTCCTACCCAATAAAATCACCTTCTGATGATAGCTTCCGTTTTCTTGTGACCGAAATGTCCTGAGTTGTCATGGTATGCGTCCAACACTACTGAAGCACTGGTCTTTGGAACTACGATTTGAGTTATCTCTTTGTGGGTGGTGGGATCTCTACCCTTCTTAACCAGATGATAATCTTCTATTGTCAAGCGAGTGCTGTGCCTCCAAAGTTTCATCATTTCTATGGTCAACTTCCTTCTATCATTTCTGGTCATGAGCTTCTGTTGCACAACTAGATCTTTCACTTGGCGCACTATAGGATCTTGGCTTTGTAGTTTTACCCATAGATTCTTTTGATTCGCAATCATGTCATCCACTTCCGGTTGATCTTCCACTTTAAACTCGGGAGCAAGTTGACAGCATGCCTGTACAATCTCAGCTGGTACCTGCAGAAAAGGTGGCATTTCTATATTTTCCAGCGGGGTATCATCTATTTCTGATTCTCCGTGTTCAGGCATCCGGGACAAGGCATCAGCATTCACATTAGATTTACCAGAGCGATACTTGATGGAAAATTGGTAATTCACGAGTCGAGAGGCCCACCTTTGCTCTCGAGGGCTTCTAGCTTTGCAGTATTCAGGTGTGCTAAAGGATTATCGTCCGTGAAAACCGTGAAAGGGGTGGCAGCTAAATATTGTCGAAATTTCTTGGTGATAGCCCAGACTAGCACTAAAAATTCCAGTTTAAAAGAGCTATAGTGGGCGTCATTCCGCTCGGAGCCTCTTAATCCTCTGCTTGCATAGGCTATTACCCTTTCCACACCATTCTGTTCTTGTGCGAATACCGCGCCCAATCCTTTGGTGCAGGCGTTGGTATACAACAGAAAAGATTTCTCGCATAGTCTGGATACGCCAATATGGGAGCTTCAGTATGTATCTTTTTCAAATGATCGAAGGCCTCTTGTTGCTCAGTACCCCATGTAACCAGGCGATTCTTTGGGACTCTACCTTCTGCTGACCCTCTCAAGAGTTCATGTAAAGGCACAGCAATTTTTGAGAAATTCTTAATAAATGTTTGGTAGTATCCAACAAGTCCCAAGAATTTCCGGACCTCTCTAATGGTGGTAAGAACAGGCCATTTCTTTACTGCTTCGATCTTCTCTGGGTCTGGTGTCACTCATCTGCGGAAACTATATGTCCCAGATAACTTACTTTGGTCTGCAACAGGTGACATTTGAATGGTTTAATTTTCAGACCGTACTGGATCAACTTTTGGAATACTTTCGTCCAGGTAATGCAGATGATCTTTGTGCGTTTTGGAATATACGATAATATCATCTAAGTACAACAACAGGGTGTCGAAATTTCGGCTCCCCAGACAATGTTCCACTAACCTTTGGAAAGTTCCCGGTGCATTACACAAACCAAAAGGCATCCTGGTGAATTCAAATAAACCCATGGGAGTAATGAAAGCTGTTTTCTCCTGGTCCTGGGGCGCCATAGGAACCTGGCAGTATCCGCTGGTCAAATCTAGAGTGGAGAATACGGCTGCTGATTGAAGAGACGTAAGGGGAATCCTCTATCCTAGGCAAAGGGTATGCGTCTTTATGAGTGATGGCATTTAGTTTGCGGTAATCCACACAGAATCGGATCTTACCATCCTTCTTCTTGACCAGAACAATTGGCGCAGCCCAAGGGCTGTGACTTTCTCTTATCACATTCACCTCTTTCATCTCCTTAATCATTTCTTTGACCTGCTGGTACATAGCTGGTGGAATCGGCCTAAATCTCTCTCTGACAGATGGATGTCCATGGGTACTGATGTGATGTAGTACCCCACGAGCTAACCCAAAATCCAATGGGTGTTGGCTGAAAGCTTCCTTTTTGGTGTAAAACCACCTTCAAAACATCAGCTCTTTGCTTCATGCTGGTCTTTGTATCGCCAACTTTAATCTCCTCGGTCCATTCTGGTCTCTGGTCACTTTCCATCCCATCTTCTGGCACTTTCTCCATTTCTTCCCCAGCTTCGACAATGTCCTGTAAATATACCGTGTGGATCTAAGCAACTGGCTGGTTCCAGTACAGCTGTACGTCATGAGTCCCGTAATTTAGCACTTGGACTGGTATCCTCCCTCTGATCACTGTGACTACACTCCTAGCCACTATTATAGGCTCTTCCTTATTTATTGGGTAGGGTTCTACTAGGGCGTCGTAGTCTTGACCCCTCGGGCCCACCTTTGCTTTGCATCACAAAGTGGTTTCAGTGCCTGGCTTCAAGGTTACTGGTCTAGCATCCGTCACCCTTACTTTGCCGATTTCACCCTCAGCATTGACGAATCGTTGGTGGCATTGCAAGTTGTAGATGGTCTGTTGCAGGGCATGCTTCTCCACTCGAGGCACGTGTTTGACTTGCTGCTGGAGGATGCTCACTAATTCGCCGAAACAATTCTGTAGAACGTTCATCCCGAGAATGAGTGGTGGCAGCTGATCACTCTCAGTGTCATTCACAATGATGCCTGTGTTACGTTGAACGTTCGTTCCTAGCTGTACATCGGCTTCCAGGTAACCTAAATATGGGACTTCATCACCGTTGCTTGCGATCAACTTTACCCAAGCTCTAGAAGGTGGCTTCAGATCATTGGGCGTCCAGTACCTTCGGAACTCTCTTCCTTGCAGGGTGGTGACTTGCGATCTGGTGTCCAATAGTGCCATAAGCTCGATGCCATTGACCTTAACTGGAATCATGGGGCTGTTACCAACAAAACACAACTGCTCTAGCGGGACTGCTGGACCTGATCAGCTGCTTTTTGGGGGTTGGTCCTCATCCCCGAAGAATTCTTGTTTAAACTTAAGGTGTTATTGACTGGCTGACCACATCTCCTTTCTATATGACCACTCACACCGCACCGGCGACACATGGGCCTTCCTTGGCCATGAAATCGATCTGTGGAGCGTCTCCCTTCACTCCTTCTCGAGTGGTTCATTTGGTCATGCTTCCTCTCTTTCTCTGATGGACTGAAGCTTTTCTCGTTCTTCCACCCAGCTTTCTAACTCTGCATCTCTTTATACATTTCTGACATCTGGTTGGTCAGCGTAGCAATCTGCTCCATCAGCTCCGAATGTTGTTGAGCACCCATCTGTACAGAACATATTTGTGTTTGTAACCATGGGTCAGGTATCTGCTCATGTTCTGAACGTCGGCTCGGGTAGGCAACAGCTTCTCTTCCCGGTTCTCGTCTTTGTAAGGACACTTCTTCTGGCTGGAGTCCTAATTGCCAAGAATGGTCTTCTTTCCATCCCTTGGTAGTGTAGGTTGGCCATTGAGTTCCCATAGAGATTTGGGGATATGCTGGAGCTTCCTCTCTAGAATGTCCTGAACCAAATATTCGGATGACTTTCACTTTAAAATCCAGAAAGTCAACTTCAGGGTTCTGTAAATGCAGCATACGTAGTTCTCTTTTCAGGGCCTCACTTTGTACTCCTTCCACAAATTTTTTGACTAGTACTCTATCTGCATCTCGGACCTCTGCTGCATCTACTCTCTCTATTGCTCGTAACAGCTCTTGTAGACTCAGTGCAAACTCTCTCAGGGTCTCCTGAGACTTCTGGGTACGCGAAAAGAACTTCATTTTGAGGTCAGACACGGTCCTAGCATCGAAAATCTGCTGCAACTTCTGGAGTATCTGGTCTGCTGTGGCTTTTGCTCCACTCGGCCATGATTGGACTTCACGGTGGGCAGCTCCCTTCAATTCCCGATTAAAATGTCAGCTTTTGTTGCTTGGGATTTGACTAACGAACATGCTTCGTCTTGACGGAATTCTCCCAGGTTCCATTCCATCTTCTCTCTGGAAAACTGTGAAGCCATGGCGCTCCAAAGTAGTATGGCATGGTTAGTGGAGATGGTGGGATATTCCCTCTAAGTCCATCTCGGTCTCCTACGGACAATTCACTACTACACCCTGGCTCCATTTGTGCTTCCTACTAAGCCACTCCAACTTTGGACTCCTCGGATAAATTATCTCTATCCTGCCGATTACGCCAATTAATTTTGTAATGGTCTAAAGCGGTGCTCTGTTGAAGATGTTATGAGGCACCAAGGTCCGAATTATGTGGATAGGATAACTGCTATCCAGACAGGGAGAGGCAGGAGTCAACTTAGTATTACAATGCCCGCAGGGCACTTATTTGGTACCAGGGTAGACAGACACAGTCACAAGAAGGAGGAGGGGTTGCCCGAGAACAATAGGGCAATGGAACAGGGAAATACTTTTATCTACCACTTTTACAGTGATTACTACAAGAATAAACTTTAGGCCTACTGCCACTCTTATTCTGATACTAGTTTATACTGTACTTCTATACTCTAAATGAGAATCCAGTTACATAGGCTACTCAGCACTGCATTAGGGTTATCAACATCACACATTTCCATAAGAGTCCAGATATTACAAGAGTCCAGAGATCTGGCATCTTCGTGTACACCGTCGTTCTTCGTTGGTAGCTACAAGGGAAATAAAACAGAACTGTAGAACCCTAATCTCAATTCCCAGCAAAGACCTAGATAAGGCCACTGGGGTGGTGAGAGGTTTGGTAAACAGACCATATATCTTCGGCAAAAGCCCACTCTCTCCAAGACTGCCGGAATGTAGAACCAAAGCAACTGGTTCCTGAAATAACACACTGAAGCAAGAGGTTCCTCACCCAAAACCCACTTCTAGGGTTGTCAAGGATGAAGAAAGATCAAGATCTGCGTGGCGATTAATCCAATGGAGGACTACCACGACCTGACTGATGCTGCGGCACTCCAAGGGCCAGCTGAACTCGGAAGGAACTCTGACAGGACCAGGAACCATAAGAATCTGAAGAGATGATGGTTGAATCTGCAATCCTAGGATCAGGAACTAACACAAAACAAAGAAACGGTGGATGCATCTCGGACTGGGCTTCGATGGACTCGACTTTCGGCGAGCAACCAGGTGGGGCGCAGAACAGGTCCTCCAGGATGAGCGCTCTCTTCTGTAGACGGTGACCAACTTTGGGACATCTGGAGCGGGAACCATACGGAGCGACACTGTACGGCTGTCATGCGTTTCGGGCGACGTACTTTCAAGCTGTGAAAACAAGAAAACGGCGGGTACGACTTGTATGACTGACGACGGACTCGACTTCGGTGGATGACACAAACGGACGGAATGAGCTGATGGATGATCTCCCAGGAGTGAAGAATGCTGGAAGGACGTCTTCTTCTGAGTAGAGACTGATTCTGCATACGTGGTGTTACAGACCACACTATGAGACTGCAGTGTGGTAGAAGATTGAGACTGTCTTCGTACAGTAGTAAACATATAACTGAAGAATGCCCAAAGACTGTGGAATGATACAATAATTTGCCGGAGGAGGTCAAATTATAACTTCAGGGGTAATTATTACTGATAAGGGCCAATGTCCAGGTGCTTAGAGCAATAGTTCAGGTGCTTGGACCAATAGTTCAGGTACTCAGGAGAATAGTTCAGGTACTTAGGACAATAGTTCAGGTACTTAGGACAACAGTTCAGGTACTTAGGGCAATAGTTCAAGTACTTAGGGCAATAGTTCAGGTACTTAGGGCAATAGTTCAGGTACTTAGGGCAACAGTTCAGCATAAGCAGTACAGTAATCACAGTAGTTTCACAGTATAGGCAAATTGAACACTCTCAAATGAACCCCTGTTTCTATAGGTAGGGTATTCTGGAATAGAATCCCTTTCTGTACGTTGTGGCTAGGGAATCCTTTAGTACCACTAGGCTGGCTTGCCCTATTCCGTTAGGCCGGGGCCTCCCTTTAGTACCACTAGGCTGGCTTGCCCTATTCCGCTAGGCCGGGGCCTCCCTTTAGTACCACTAGGCTGGCTTGCCCTATTCCGCTAGGCCGGGGCCTCCCTTTCGTACCACTAGGCTGGCTTGCCCTATTTTGCTAGGCTGGGGCCTCCCTTTAGACCAGGCTTTACCTCGGGCCTAATGCCCTACCTTTACCTCGGGCCTGATGCCCTACATTAGCTTGGGCCTGGTGCCCCACCTTAGATTGGGCCTGGTGCCCCACATTGCATTGGGCCTGGTGCCCCACTCTGTGCTGGGCCTGGTGCCCCACATTGCATTGGGCCTGGTGCCCCACTCTGTACTGGGCCTGGTGCCCCATGGTAGATTGGGCCTGGTGCCCCAATTTATAATGGGCCTAATGCCCTACTTTATATCTGGGCCTGAACTGCCCTTTTAAATCTGTTGCCCTTTTACATCTTTCAGGCTCCCTGAGCCTGCTGTCATTATGTAGCAAAACCCCGCCTCTAAATCCGCCCCCTAATCTATATTCATTAGGCCGCTATGCTGGCCTTGCTTTTCGGCCCCTGCCCGTGGGGGTCGCTAGCCCCGCCTCCCTAATGCATATTAAAATCGAGGGTCCTAATGACCCAATGCCCCTGCAGTGCTGGGCGGCCTCCTTTAAGCACTTACTGCGCTTTTCAACAAAAATACAGTCCCCCTTCAAACTGGCGGTCAACACTGCGTGTGCTGCCGCCGACTCATCGCTCTGCGGTCTCCGGGAGTTCGTGCTATCACTGGGAGGCAGGAGGAAAGCTGGCAGTGGGAGGGAAGGATCAGGCAGTGAGAGGGACGGCTCAGGGGGCCTCCGATGGCCGAAGACGATGCGGCTTGCTTGCTGCCTACGTGGGACTGGAGAAAACGTTTTAACAAAAACACTCAGGGCTAAAATAATGAAACGAAGGGCATAAAAGCCCTTAAAACGCGGCGGAAATGGTGTTGCTTCTTCGTGGTGCCCCGATGGCACCACCGACGACAGTACTAACAGCACCAGGAGGGATCTTCAGGCAGTGGAGGCAAAGCAGGCACACAGCTAAGTCCTCAGGGATGGCTTCAACCCCCAGGTAAGCCCTTTTCTTATCCCTTTGACTTACTGTGTCCTCTCTCCTCAACAGCTGCCCAGGACCTGACCAACTGACTAACTGTGGAATTAAATTTAAAGTTAAACCTGCCTGGGTTCTAGAATGGCTGGATTGGAATGCTGTGCATGAGCCACTCAGCACAACATTCCATCCAGGCCATTATGACATGTAATGCTTTACAATCTGTCTTTTTACCAGCTATAAGTGCACAGGGGCACTTTTCTATTAATTACAGTATTTTCTGTGTGTCAGGAGGTTGACTCTTCATGTCTAGGGGCCCCTTAGTACAGTACCCTGCTGCCTACCCCTGCAGCAGGTACCCTGAGCACCTGTGTACTCTGCGTTGATTTATTTATTTTATTTTACTGGAATGACCAACTCTGGGGCATTACATATTATTACTCAGTCTCAAGTTACTGTGTCAGCCAAAATATCTATCGTTATTGCTAGGAATTGTTCCTTGCAGGTACCCAAGGAGTGTTGTCAAAAGCCAGAACCCTGTGGTAAGTATGGTGTCCATGAGCATATTATTAATGCTCACCAAAAATTGTCATTGCATGTTAAGTGAAGTGTTGGGTATAACGCCAGGTGTGTGTCCACTGGTGGGGGCTGTGGGTAAGTACAACTCCCCAGAGGGTTGTGCTAGCTTAAGATCTGACCCACTTAACTATTAATCTTGGTGTTGAGTCACCGTGCTAAAGCATTACTGTAAGAGCCCAGGCCCCTCAACCTGCGAGTAGGGAAGCAGGCAGGGTAGTTGTCTGTTGGGAGGTGGCACCCAGGTTGTGGAGGCACTGCTGAGATCAGTGCCCCTAGTGGCCGAACCACAAAATACCAGTTGGACCACAACTCTGGTACAAAAAGAGACAAGGTTACCAGTTTTGGGTTTGAATTTTCTGGTAGCAGAATGGCTGTATATCGTTTAATGGGCTGGTGTGAGGCAGTTCCATGTGATAATTGCGACTTTAAAATCGCAATTTTCAAATGAGCGACGGAAGTACGGCGAATGCATTAACAGTGGCAGTACATGACAGCTCCAAAAAACAATGGCGACTTCTGCTTACTTGCTTACTGCTTACTTACCCACAGTATCATCCCGGCAACCACCATGGCACTATTAGATAAAGGCGACTGCACCTGAACCACAAGTAACCAAGTAACCTAGCAACCATCTGCCCCTAGCAACCCGTTGTGGCACTTAGCAACACCTATCTACTATTAGATAAAGGTGACTGCACCTGAACCACAAGTAAGCAAGTACCCTAGCAACCATCTGCTCCTAGCAACCCATTGTGGCACACAGCAACACCTATCTACTCAAGCTGATGGGGGGGGGGGCAAAATAGCGACTCTTCGAGTACAAAAAAAAAACCTGGTCAAAGCCAGGGGAGTCGACTTTATTCAGAAATTCAGAAAATTCTTCAAGTCTTCAAACAACTTCTCGATTCGGGAAGCCACACACATTTCATTGCTTAAACTGAAAGTTGTACACAAGTCCTCGCAGATATTCGTACGTGCTACAGGACATGTATTGGGACACAATGTTTTCTATTCGCTGGTGTTGATCTTTATAGTTCCTTTTTTTCCACCCGCCCCTGCTGTATCTTTATTTCATTAAGTTGCTGCTCTTGCTTCAACACCTCAATCAGCTTCCATATGCTTGGGTGGCAGGCACCTAACCGCAAATTAAATCCTCTGTGCCACCATTCTACAGCATTGTTCGTTCTTTGCCAATCCCATTTGTGTCACAGCACAACAGTTCCAGCTCTTGATTGGGAAACTAGCAGTTCTTCTACCGGAGCGCCCTCTAGGTCTACCGAGCCATGTATCTTCATAGTAATTGAGTACTGGCTGCAACAACTCCTCATTTGTGACAAAGAACTCCATTTCCTTTAGCTCTTCGAACTTAGCTATTACATTGCTCGGGGGAACAAATGCTAAAGCAAGCAGCATTCGCAGATTAAGGGAGAAGTCTGGGTCTGTGCAATACTTTTTCTCAACCTCAGGGCACTTTTGAATTTACCTCCATACAGCTTGTGCGAAGTGGAAAAAGCACCCTCGTAGGTTTGTGTCAGAGAATACATTTGTGAACCCTTTCCAGGATGCCTTCTCATAATCCATAACTATATTTGCTGGACAGTAATCACCAACCAGTGCTTTTAGCTGGGAAAAAACTAACTTGTATGCAGCAGCATTCCGTGAGCACATTAACACATATGCTGCTGTTGATACAGTACCACTGTGAAGTGCATGCACTGTATAAAGTTGATTAAACAGCGGAGGACAAGACTTGAATGTACCATCGTGTGTCCAGTCATTACACAGGCGCAAGAATCTCATGTTGCCATCTGTGCCAAAAATGATACACCTATCTGCCTGTTTCCCACTGTCAAACAATAAAAAATTGTCACCTGAGCTGAGAGATGTGAACTCGGGGGGGGGGGGGATTACTAACTCTAGTACAGTGCTTGGTGTTGCAGGGCATCCACGCTCATGCTGCCTAATGCGCTGCACAGTTCTTTTTATAAGATTAATTTCAGGGAGCATGCCAGTCACTGATTCAGGAGTGGAAGCAGTACATTCCACAACAACTTATGAGGTTGATTCTACTGTGGTCCATGCTCTACTAGGGGTATCTGCCATTATGCGGCAAACACCGACATCTGCAGCATCAGGTACATGAGTGTGATCTTTTACCTGTGCTACAATCGAGCCGGTTACTGTATGAAGGCGTGCAAGACACAAAAATTTGTGAGATTCATTACAGTGCCAATAACTCTTGCCAGCTTTCTCTTTATCATGGCGGTAAAGGTAGCCACAATACAGTGCCAGTGGCTTACCTTTCTGACTGGTCACGAATTCAATCTGCATGCTTTCAGCTTTCCAGAAAACAAACTGAAAGGGGAGTGAGAGCAGGTTTTAATGGGAACAGGGGAGGGGGAGCAGACTTTGATGGGAACAGGAAGCGGAAGGAGTATTTGGGTATTTGGGCATTTGTCATTGCGACTAAATATGTCAGGTTAACAAGCTTACAGGCATGTCGCCATTATTTCTTAGACATAGCGCTTTTTTGTACGGTAGCTATTTATTAGTGGTCACGATTGTTACATTCGCTATTAAGCAGTTGCTTTTTTAGACTCACTATTATCCCATCGCGATTATCAAGGGATACTGTGTAAGGCAGAGGATGCAGACCCCCACCAAGCTTTACTACTCCTAGACATACCCCTGGGGACAGACAAGGGTACCATTGAAGGAGCTTTGGGCAAAGTTAAATGTTTGGGCTGAGCCACTGTGAAAGGACGTATGATTGATTTGCTCGCCCAGACCATTATGGCAATTGTTGAGTGTAGTAACCCTATAATGAGTGTAGTAACCCTATAGACATGGAAAGGGTGCCCAGTGCCATTCTTCCAGATGAGACCTGAGGGGCTTGGAAACTAATCACCATGTATAGTACCTCGTCCACCACGGGAGTTCCCTAGAACTAAGGGGGTTAAAGAAAAACTAGGAAAGTTACTGCTTGCTGAGGGACAAACTTTTTTTTAATTTATATTTTCTAGGTCTTTTTGTCCCAATTTCTCCCATTCCCAGGGCCCCAACATGTGGGCATCATGAGTATGTGGAGGCGCATGCACACCCCGTGAAGCTGGCTCAGCCTCTTTTGACCTTCTCCATGGCTAGTGCTGGCATTCCCGCAGGTTGGCACCACCATCCGTCTTCCACTGGGTGGCAGCCAGTAACCGGGGATCCTCCAATCCCTCCCAGGAGGAGAGAGAGCTGCCTTGTGGTGGTTTGATGTCACTCCTCGCCCTCCCACCTGGCCGACCTCTGACAACCCGGGCTCATTCCCGAACCCAGGTCGGTGGCATAGTGCGAGGTGTGGTGTCCAGCACCTCAACCCTCAGCGCCACTGGGCCGGCTCCTGAGGGACAAACTTTTGAAGACTTCAGGAGAGTATTAGAGTCCCCCAAAGGTATTCCCCCCACAGGGCCTGTCCCAGCTCCTGTACCCAACTCAACTCCAACTCCTGCCCCTGTGCCTGTCCCCTCAGTTAATCTTGACTCATACCACAGGCTGCGAGTATTTTCTGGAATTCACCCTACACCCAATGGGGAAGATGACTTAGAGACCCGGATGGTTTATGCTTCACCCTTTGTCCAAGAGTGGCAGTGAGCTGAGGGAGAAAAAAGAAAGAGACTCATGGAGAGTTTAAGGGGTCCTGCACTAGATGTAAATTCAGTTCCTAAGATCCACTAACCCGGATGCTTCTCCCAAGAATATTTGTCTGCTTTAGAAGGAGTTTTTGGCAGTACAGAATCTGAGGAAGATTTAATGTAGAAATTCAAGTCCACCAAACAGCGGAAAGGTGAGCTGGTGTCTGCTTTTGTTACCCCTCTAGAGAGGGCCTTGCAGAGGGCTCATAGAAAAGGTGGGATGCTGACCAGTGACTTAAACCGAGTAAGGCTGGACTATATTTTGAAATCTGCCAGGTTTTCCAGGGTGCTAATGCTAAAGTTAAAGCTCCAAGACAGAAGGGATGACTCACCTGCTTATTGCTGGCTCATGATAGAAATCAGGGAGGCTGAAAATGAGGAGGAAGTCTGGGACCCTTACACAGGTGCAGCCTGAGTAGCCCCAGTACCCAAAAAGCCCAGCGAGAAAGAAACTATAGTTGATCCACAACAGCTCAAAGACTTTTTGAGAGTTAAATGAAGTAAAGGCCCAAAGTGCAGTGGAGATGGTAACGGGCCAGACAGCCTGAATGCATGCTGCTGAGGCAGCTAGCAAACCTCAGACCACAGTAAAGGGTGCAAGTGCTCAAGTTCCCAAGAGAGAAAATAGTAATGATATGGTGAAAGAAATGAGAGAATTGAGAGCTATAGTGGCTGATCTTGCTAAGTCATCCAACCCAAATTCACCTTGGAGAAGGCATAATGAAACTGAGAGCACCTACAGGCCCCAAAATGAACCTAAGTCCTATCTGTACAGTACAGGTAAGCCAGCTGAGAAGCACATTCAAAAACAAAACCCAAGGTCTACTGTTTTCTCTTACTGTTGTGTCAAGGATCTTCACACAAAACGGGGGTGTGTCAATCCCCCAGAAGACCTGCGAAAGGTAACCATCAGGTTGCTTAATCAAGTCCGACAAAATAATTTAAAATGCCCCTTCAAGCTGCCGTACAAGCCATATGTAGCCAAATCTACAGTTCAGTCCTTTCATAATTCAGCTCCTGACTGGGCAGAGCTGGTAGGTCCATCTATGGAGATCACTGTTCATGTTGCAGGGATCCCTGCTAGGGTAATGCTTGACAGCAGATCTCAAGTAACTATAATCTTCAAAGACTGGTACGACTAGCATCTGTCTGACCATCCACTACTACCCCACTGATGAACTTGCCAAGCTGTTTCAAGGTACTTCCTTCTGCTGCCAGTAATAACACCCCTGCAAGCTCTGTAATGCATAGTACTCATAATTAGTCTATATATATATATATATATATATATATATATAAAATACATGATGGGCAGGAGTGGGATATGGAAAATATTCTCATTCCTGCAGTGTGAGCTCTGTATTCTCGCAGGTGCCAAGGCACGGTGACAATGCACAACTCACCAGAGGAGTGAGAATATTTCCATATCGACCTGCCATCATGTCAATTATATAATGGGGGCCGTGTTGTTGCAAAATTTACCATTTGCACAGCTTTGCAGGTTAGTGCGGGTTTGCGCGGGTGTAATAAATGCATTTATTCTCACTCCATTGATGTCATCAACATTTATCCTCACTGCGGTGTAAATAACATGGTTTATCACACTCATTTATCCTTCACCCCATAATATATATATATATATATTTATACAATGGGATGAGACATATTCCAGTGAGATAAAACAAGTTATTTTCATTGCAGTGAAATAAATCCTGATGACATCAGCAGAGTTAAAATAAATGTCGGTTATTATACCCCCGGAAACTTTTTGCAACAATAAGGCCCCCATTATATAAATAGGATACATGATGTGCACTCGTGTGATATGGGAAATATGTTCAGTCCTGTACAGTGAGCTCTGAAACCTCACTCGTGGCGTCGCCACTCGTGAGTATTGATGAGGTCACTCTAGAGGAGTGAAAATATTTTCCATATTACACTCATGCCCGTCATGTATCCCATATATATACATATATATATATATATATACAGTATATACACACATATATATGTGTGCTACCCCCTACAAATGGGGGTTCCCGAAAAGTCTTCCTTGAGCTTGCCTAAATGCTCACTGCCAGGCTGGTGTCCTGCATTTTAGCAGTTTAAATGTGATTGCCAGAGAGTGCCTGTATAGCCTCTGTGTACTGTCTCTTTAAGAGCTGCCTGGATTGCAATCATAAGTAATCTGAGAGGGAGCTCTGTTGAATGATGTAACTATTTGCTGAAAATCATTTAGAGTGATAATGATAATGTAGTTTGTCTAACCTGCCTTCTTTGCAGCAAGGACTGTTTTGTTTGTCTCCACTATCTTGGTCCTGGGCTGCTGAATTGGACCAATCAGTCTGGTGGGACCTAAAATGGAGCCGGACTACAGGAGCTGTCTGGAGTCAAAATCTGTAGTAATTGTAGTTTTGGATTTTTGGTGCCTTTTTGCAACGGAAGGGGGAGCTCTTGTTGTGATTGACAGACAGATCAGCCAACTGAATCTTTTGGATCTTGGGGAAATCCCAGACTGCTTGCAATTTTCAGTTAGTTCTGAGCTGGGAAGTGAAATGAGTAAGAGTTCAAGTGTTTTTTGAGCAGCAATCCTGAGTGGATTTGCATGGGAGAACTGTGAAAGGGCTAAGTTTTGGCCTGCTTGTCTGCTTGCTGCCCCTGTGAGGGAGAAAAGGGTATTATTTCGGACTAAATCCGAGTTTGTGAGAATGAAGTAAGCCACTGATTTTCTACCAGGCTCATACCTGAGGAAGACCGAAGATTTTGCTGAATGCGATCGGCCTGTCAAGATTTTCAGCTGCTTTTGAATCTCTGGTTTGTGCAGAGACTTTGCGATCATGACCGGGAAGCGGTTTGCTTGGTACAGTAGAATTTCCTTACATGTAAATGTGCTGTGTATTGAAAGTGGGTTATGATTTGGTTCCCCACTGTGTGAACTGTGTTCTTCTTGCTGGGAGCTGTATCCAGCCCAAAATGGACTGTATCCGAATTTGTCTCCATTTGGCCGAGGCCTTGCCACACTGGCCCAGCCAGACTACCCGCTGCACAGAGAAAGTCATCGACGAGAGATCTGCCTGGGGATCAGCCCCCTGCTCCACTCTTGAACAGGAACGACACCTCGGTGATTCGTGTGGGCTCTGCTTCTCCTGGTACTCCAGATTAACCATCTGCTGTCTCGATTTACATCTAGCCTGTGTCCAGTCTTGGGAATCGTGAGTAATCATCAGGGTAGCTCCCTGCAACAACAGCCTAATCTAAAAGTGTGTCATCTGATTGTCTTGTTGTTTTCTTTTCACTAACTGAGCCCTCCAGCTCCTGAATACAAATAGTGTGTGTTGTGGATGTTGTTTTCTTCTATCACAGGGCCCCAACCAGCTGCAATGTTCCTGACTAGCCCACCATTCTCCATCTGGATACCCAAAGTGTGTGACTGTTTATGGACCCTGAAGTGCATGCATAACTGTTTGAATGACAGAGTCTCTAAGCAAATTAACCTGATTACGCCCCTCCCTTGTTCAAGTCCCTTAAATAAATCAGATCTAACTCTTTTTTGCATTTACCTTGACTGTGGTTCCAGTTTATGCAAGAGTACTGTACTGCTGTTATTTGCTGTGTATAACCTTGTTTTATAGGGGGTTCCCAGGGCCGAGCCAGAGGAAAGCCCTAGTGGTAAGTGCAAACAGTGTGGGTACTTATGTGGTGTATCAGGGGTATTGTGAAAGTGATTACTGTGTATTGTTCCAGCCACTAGTAAAGAGAGAGGGGGGGTTAGTGTCCTGGAGGGCTGTGCCCAGGTTAGCTTGACCACTACCAACCCTGACCTCTGGGTGGAGGCACCTGTTTCAGAACTCAGGCCTCTTAACCTGCTACTAGCCTGGCAGGCAGGGGTAGTAGCCCTTGGGATAGCGCCACCTAGGGGTTACATTTTGGAGGCTCACCACTGGGATTTTGTGCCTTCTAGTGGCTAAAAATTATGAATTATAGTTAAAGATTAATGGCTACTTCAGAAGAAATGGCTGTGCACCAGTTGGTGGGGTGGTGTACTGGGCAGGAGATCGACCCCCAATATGCTCTACTTATACTGGATATTCCCCTGGGTACCAGTAAAGACACTGTAGAGGGAGCACTCACCAAAGTTGAATGTTCAAAAAACCCTGTGGTGGTGGGTCGACAGGCTGATTTGATCACCCAAACTTTCATAGCCTTGGTAGAGTGTAGTGACCTTGTGGACAGCTCTAAAGTGCCACAGAGTATTGCCCCAGAAGGGGTTCCAGCTGCCTGGAGAGTGATAACAAAAGACAGTAAAGAACCTGGGGAGGATGAGCTCCCACCATTATCTGAGACTTTTGAGGAGAAATTTGCTAAGTTGTTGCTGGAGGAAGGGAAAACTGTAGAGGACTTTAAGAAACTATTCCTGCCACCTGGGGGTGTTCCTTCCCCAACACCCCCTCCCACTCCAGCACCTGTTACTGCCCCGCCTTCTGTGCCCGTGCCAATGCTGGCCCCTATATCTGTACCTGCCATTAGTCACGACTCCTACCGGAGGCTGAGAATCTTCTCGGGCACCCTCCCCACCCCCAGGGGAGGATGACTGGGAGACCTGGATAGACTATGTTGCCCCTCTAGTACTTGAATGGCAATGCTCAGAAGCAGAGAAATGAAAGAGGTTGAGTGAGAGCCTCAAGGTCCTGCCCTGGCTACCATCCCATGCTAAGCAGACCAGCCAGAAACAACTGCACGGACTATCTTGATGCACTGGAAAATGTGTAGGAGCCAGTTCAGATGAGAATCTGTGGTGTAGAGTAAGAAATCCGCAGCAGTACCCGGGGGAGCCATTGTCTGTGTATGCACATCGGCTTTAAAAGCTGCTACAAGAGTGCCTCAGAAAGGGTAGTTTGCTGTGAAATGAATTAGATCGAACTAGGCTGGACCGGATCCTTAAGTCTGCTCCATTTTCAGAATTGTTACTGCTTCAGTTGTGCCTTGCCACCCAACTGGAATCGCCTCCCTCCTATGACGAGCTAATGAAAAAAATTTGGGGGGTTGAGCAAAGGCGACCCCATGGGGGAATTGCACCCACATCTGCTGCTGCTGCACAAGTGACCAAGAGTGATCAGTCAAGTGAGGCTCAGGGGCAAAAGTTGGCACTTAACGAGCACTCTAAGAATGCAAAGGACTTCCTGCCCTGGGCCCAGGGTGGAAAGGCGAGGCTACTAAAGGAGTCGAGAGTGAAGACGGGTGCCTTTGCAAGGGTTTCCCTTATGGAACAAGACTCTGGTCCCTTTCAGGACGTGGCTGCCATGGGGGTGGAGGTGCGCCCTCAGGCATCCGCTACCAAGGGTGGCTCCAAGGCTGAGATCACCGGATTAATTCCCACTCTAAAGGTACTGTTAAGACATGTTGCACCACTCTCACTGCTGCAAGCAGATACTAGACCCCAATCTCTTACTACTGCTTCAGTCACTCATATGATGTTCTCTCCCAGGATGACCCAGGAGTCTATCATTTGTCACAATTGTGGAAAGGATGGCCATATGAAAAGAGAATGCCAGACTCAGAAGGACTTAGAAAAAGTAGTAAACAGACTCCAAGGGGAGCTCCAAAAAGCAAATCAATGGCCAAGGGGTGCCTGAAATGACCGCAGTGAGGGTTCTAGAAACAATAACTAAAATTTCTTTGTGGCTAAATCGTCTGTCCAGGCCTCTGCTACTACCTCTCCAGACTGGTCCAAAATAGTGGGCCCTTCAATGGAGACTACGGTGACTGTGAATGGTATTCATACTTGGGCTGTGCTTGACAGTGGGTCACATGCGACCATTGTGTTTCAGGACTGGTATGACAAACACTTATCTGATGTGCCCTTATAATCCCTGGAAGGCCTACATGTGTGGGGGCTGAACGACAAGTCTTATCCATATCTAAGATATGCCCGCCTCTGGTTGTCTTTTCCTGCAACTGTCACTGGCGTAGAGGAGCAAGTAGAGACTCTGGCCCTAGTGTGTTCCCCCACTGGACTGTGTGATAGGGTTCATCTGTTAATTGGAACAAACGCCCATATGTTTGGGAGACTGGCGCAACTCTGTCATGAGAAACAAGGCAACGGACTGGGAGGGCCCTGAGAATTCCGACTCTGATCAAGAGGGCCTATGATTTGCAACAGAAACCCAAGGAAGTCGACCAGGATGAACCAGTGGGGATCGTGTGGAAGAAGGATCCCGATTCAATGGTACTGGCCCCTAACACCCAGTTTACCACTCAAGGGGAGGTCCGCCACCAGAAAAATGTCAAGAACAAAATACTGATGTTGGATGCGCCAGGCGATGGAAAATATCCAGAAGGATTATTGGTCAAGCCCAGCATCTTGCCTATTTGTGCCCATGCCTATGCACGACAAGTGATGGTCTAGATTCACAATGTGTCAGATCGGGAGATCTGGGTAAACAGAGGGTGCACCCTGGCTATGGTACACTGCGCAGACACAGCAGTATGCCCAGCAACAAGCACCCTGGTGAGAAGGAGAGAGTGACCCCAGACTTGTTTGACTTTGGTGACTCCCTGTTGCCAGCTGAATGGAAGGCTAGAATTAGCAAGAGACTTGCCTAGAGAGACCAAGTGTTTTCATTGAAGGAAAGGGATGTGGGATGTGTCCAGGGTGCGGAGCATCACATACGTCTGCACGATGAATGGCCATTTCGAGAGAGGTCCCAACACCTAGCCCCAGCAGACATAGATGATGTGAGAAGACACCTGCAGGAAATGCTCGTTGCTGGTGTGATACAAGAATCCAGGAGCCCATACACCTCTCCCATTGTTGTTGTGCGTAAGAAGAATGGGTCTATGAGGATGTGTGTTGATTATCGAACCCTGAACCGGCGGACCATCCCAGACCAATACACTATGCCTCGTATACAAGATGCCCAGGACTGTTTGAATGGGAACAAATGGTTCTCGGTGTTGGATCTTCACAGCAGATACTACCAGATCCCGATGGCCCTGTAACACCATGAGAAAACAGCCTTCATCTGTCCATTGAGGTTCTATGAGTTTCTGAGGATGCCACAGGGGATATCGGCACCCCGGTCACCTTTCAACAACTGATAGAATGTGTGGTAGGAGATATGAATTTGCTGGAATGCCTGATGTACTTGGGTGATGTCATTGTGTTTGGGAGCACCTTAGAGGAGTATGAGAACTGACTGTTTAAAGTCCTAGACTGACTGGAAGACTTCGGCCTCAAGCTGTCCATTGACAAGTGGCCAGTTTTTCCAGACCGCTGTGAAGTATGTGGGGCACATAGTATCTACAAAAGGGATAGAGACTGATCCCCGTAAGATTGAAGCACTGAATACTTGACCCCAGCCTCATAATCTGAAAGAACTACAACGTTTCCTAGGGTTCTGTGGCTATTACTGCAGGTTCATAAAAGACTATTCCAAGGTGATTCGCCCACTCTTGAACCTTACCCAGGGTTACCCTCCTACCAATCGTAAATACAAAAAAAGGGTCCGCAAAAGAACCAGAAAAAGTATACTTCTGCCCAGGTGAACTCTTTGGGCCCTGTTGGACTCCCGGCTGTAAAGCAGTCTTCCATGAGATCATATACCAGCTCACCCATGCCCCCATCCTCGCCTATGCTGACCCCACCAAACCCTATGTGCTGCATACGGATGCTAGTCTACAGGGTCTAGGAGTGGTGCTGTATCAAGACCATGAGGATGGCCTGAGACCAGTAGCTTTTGCCAGTAGGAGCTTGACCCTATCCGACCGAAACTACTCTGTGCATAAGTTGGAGTTCCTTGCGCTACAATGGGCCATCATTGACCAGTTTCATGAATACCTTTATGAGGCAAAGGTGTTGGTGAAGACTGACAATAACCCATTGACCCATGTACAGACTTCAGCTAAGTTAGATGCTACTGGTTACCGGTGGCTTTCTGCATTATCAACCTATGATTATGCTGTCAAATACAGACTGGGCCTGAACCATATTTGCTGATGCCCTATCACGAAGGCCCACTTCCAAGAGTGATTAGGTCAGGCTGTCTGAACCTGACATTCGAGCATTGTGCCAAAAGTTTGATAGAGATGAACAGATGTCTATGGACACAGTGGACTGTTTAGTAGATTGCTTGGGCCCCTCTGACACCTGCATACCAGCTGCTTATTGCCACTTCACTGCTCTAGATATTAGTGCACTACCTCAGTTTGACAATGACAGCATTCAGTAGGCTCAATCCCAAGATCCTATGATTCAGCCAGCACTTGATGCCCTGTGTGCGGGGAAAGATGTGTCTAAGTTACGTTCCACTGACTTGAGAACTGCTTTATTGTTTAAAGAAGGCCCCAGATTGAAGTTGCTCAATCATTTGTTGTATAGAGAGACAGTAGATCATAGTGGCAAAGTAGACAAGCAACAATTGGTCCTGCCCACGGCCTTTAAAGATTTGGTACTGAGGTCCCTCCACAATCACATGGGGCACCTCGGTATTGACAGAACCCTTGACCTGGTACGATCTCACTTCTACTGGCCAAAAATGGGGGCCGATGTTGGGCACCATGTAAAGACTTGTAGTTGCTGCCCGCAAAGGAAAGCCCTGCCTCAGAGGGCTGCCCCCACTTATTAATATTACTACCAGCACCCCCATGGAACTAGTCTGCATAGACTTGTTGTGTTTAGAACCTGATCAGCGGAACACTGGCAATGTGTTAGTGGTTATGGATCATTTCACATGGTATGCACTAGCTTTTCCCACCAAAGATCAAAAGGCATCTACCGTGGCCAAGGTGCTAGTGGAAAATGTCTTCATCCACTATGGTGCCCCCCAGCGGATCCACTCTGACCAGGGCAGAGACTTTGAGAGTCAACTAATCAAAGAAATGCTCTCTCTCTGGGGGGGGGTGAAAGTCAAGAACCACCCCCTATCACCCACAAGGAGACCCCCAACCAAGACAATTTAACCACACCCATTTAGACATGCTGGGCACCCTTTATCCAAAAGACAAGCATAAATGAAGCCAGCAGATTAGCACCTTGGTACACGCATACAATTGTACAAAAAATGATGCTACCAGGTTCTCTCCCTACCGCCTCATGTTCGGGAGAGAGGCCCGGCTGCCTGTTGATGTCTGTTTTGGGGTCTCTCCAGATGGGGTCCAAGCCAAAAACCACTTGCAATATGTACAAAAACTGAAAGCTCAATTGAACCATGCCTATCAACTGGCCCAGACAATGGCCACCAAGAGAAATCTAGCCAACAAAGAGAGGCATGATAAAAAAGTAAAGGCTCAAGAGCTTCGACCTGGAGACCGTGTGTTGTTACGCAGTTTGGGACTGCATGGTAAACACAAAATTGCTGATCGGTGGCACCATCTTCCCCATGTAGTATTTATTTTATTTTATTTAGTTTTTTGATGACCGGGTAGGGTGCACTAGCCATAGCAATGACTATTTTCAGGCACGACCTGGGAGGGTACAAAACAAGACAGTTGAGATAACAGGTTACAGTATATAATAAGATCACAAATTAATCAAACATAGGAATAAAAAATACATGCAGATGATTACATTTCAGGCAAGCTGTAGCATAAAAAACAAGGCCAGGAACAAAATTAAGGTACAAGATAGTATCATTTACATTTAAACAAAATAACAATTAGGATTAGTCGTAAGTGCTGGATATAACAGGGGCATCAAGGAGGACTATAACGGAGGCATTATAGTAGTTGCATACAAGATAATGTAGGGGAGTAAAGTTAAAGTGGGGGAAGTGGGGAAATAGTAGAATAGGGGCATTCTGATATAGGAAGATGGGGACACAGTGTGAGAATAAAAGTCCTTAGGTAATAAGAAGCTAGAAAACTGGTGGGATAAAAGGAGCTAAGCATCAGGAGTGGACAATAAAGTAAGAAGTGGCAGAAAACATAGAGAGGGGAGACAGAGACTAGGGTGGTTTAAAGCAGGAGCAAACTGAGGAGTCTACAAGATAAAGTTGAAGCGATTTTTTAAAGGAGGAATGGGAGGGTGCTAGATGTGTACTTAGGGGGAGGTAGTTCCAGAAATGGGGGGCATGACAGGCAAAAGCACTAGCACCTTTGGATGTTCTGTATCGAGGAATGAGAACAGGGGCATTATTAGCAGAACGAAGACCATAACTGGAAGAATGGTTTATAAACAATCCTGCAAGTGGTTTGGGAATTTGGGCTCTGATAATGTTGTCTATGAGTGATCCGTAAGCATAAGATCTAGCAGCTGAAGGGGAAAGCCAGCCAAGGTCAGTATAGAGGAGGCAGTGGTGCTCCGACCTAGGCAAGGAGGAGGCATAGCGACAGATGTTATTATAAGTAACATCCCATTTTTGAAAGCTAGATTTACAGGCAAAGGCATAGGTAGCAACACCGTAGGAGAGACATGGTAGGAGTATTCCATGGGCTAGAGCAAGCCTAGCAGATGGTGTGAGGACATAGCTAGTCCAGTAGGCAATACCAAGTTTCATATTTACCAGCCTGCAGGTCTGCTGAATATGGAGATCGAAGTTGAGAGTTGAGTCAAGGGTGATGCCAAGATATTTAAATGAGTTTACAACCCCAACAGCTGAGCCATTTGCAGCCAAAACTAGTAGTTGGAAAGTTGGATGATTTACCTGTGTACAAGGTGCGTCCAGAGAACAAATCCAAAGCTGTCAAGACCATGCACCATAACCACTTGCTACCTATCAGCCAAGCCATGATTGAGGCTAAACCCCCAGAAATTGAGCCCCTTGGGCCAGTGACTCGTGCTGCTGCAAGAAAGAGACAGAGTCAATCTACCCCAGTGATCACAGATTTAAGGTTTCCTCCACAGCAGGCCCAGAATGATAGTGACTGTCAGTCCACTTCTGATGAAAGTGAGTGTGACTATGCCTATTACCCCTCTTATGAACTGAGACAGCTGTTTCGAGGAAATCCTATGACTAATTGCGGGGATGAAGCTGGGCTTTCTGGACTGTCCAATCTCCCAGCTTCATCCTTAGAGCCAATGCTCCCTGAAAGTGAAGTGCCAAGCCTTATGTCTGAGGATGTGGACTCACTGTGTTTTGTGGAACTGTGTGAATTGCCTGAAGAAGGGGCCAATGGTTTGAGTCCCTCTGGTGACACACCAGAACCTGAGGAACAGTATGAGAGTATTGACAGACCCCTTTCAGTGCCTCAAAGTTTGATTGTGCCGGAACCTTCACAAAATGAGCCAAGTGTTGTGGAATCAGAGCTTACAGAACAAGAAGCTGACAGTGCTCCCAGCTTGGACATTCCCTTTCATGCAGAGGCACCCCTCACAAGTGAGGAAAGCTCCAAGACCATTGCTAAAAGTACAGAGACTGTGGTTGTTCACCCCAGAAAGACTGGCCGAGCTGTCAAGCCAGTGGTGTGCTTCAGTTACAATTCCCCAGGAGGCCAGTGGATTTGCCTCTCAATGTATTTCACAAAGGTGTTTATGTTTCACCAAGCTCACTGCCCAAACTGAACTTGATGGCCCATTCCAAGTTACTTGTTCTACCCTCTCACCATGGTGCCTCTGCCCCATCCAGCCCCAAGTTAGCTGATAGGGAAGGGCCCCCTCTTGCATTGTTCAAGGTACAAGAAGTTATTACCTGATTTAGTATAGTAATGTTCAACTGACTTGTGTGAAATATGCCTAATGTATTGTCAGAATGGGTATAGTATTATAAAGTGTAGTGAAAATATATAGTAAAGTAGTAAGTTTATGTTAACTGATGCATGATGGTATAGACTTGACATGGACGCCAAGTTTTCTCCAGGCAGAGAAGGGTGTAACCCCCCCCCTATAAATGGGGGTTCCCGAAAAGTCTTCCTTGAGTTTGTTTAAATGCTCACTGCCAGGCCGGTGTCCTGCATTTTAGCAGTTTAAATGTGATTGCCAGAGAGTGCCTGTATAGCCTCTCTGTACTGTCTCTTTAAGAGCTGCCTGGATTGCAATCATAAGTAATCCGAGAGGGAACTCTGTTGAAAGATGTAACTATTTGCTGAAAATCATTTAGAGTGATAATGATAATGTAGTTTGTCTAACTTGCCTTCTTTGCAGCAAGGACTGTTTTGTTTGTCTCCACTTTCTTGGTCCTGGACTGCTGAATTGGACCAATCAATCTGGTAGGACCTAAAATGGAGCTGGACTACAGGAGCTGTTTGCAGGCAAAATCTGTAGGAATTGTAGTTTTGGGTTTTTGGCGCCTTTTTGCACCTGAAGGGGGAGCACTTGTTGTGACTGACAGACAGATCAGCCAACCGAATCTTTTGGATCTTGGGGAAATCCCAGACTGCTTGCAATTTTCAGTTAGTTCTGAGCTGGGAAGTGAAATGAGTAAGAGCTCAAGTGTTTTTTGAGCAGCAATCCTGAGTAGATTTGCATGGGAGAATTGTGAAAAGGCTAAATTTTGGCCTGCATATCAGCCTGCTGCCCCTGAGAGGCAGAAAAGAGAATTATTTCGGACTAAATCCGAGTTTGTGAAAGCGAAGTAAACCACTGATTTTCTACCAGGCTCATACCTGAAGAAGACTGAAGATTTTGCTTAATGCTATCGGCCTGTCAAGATTTCCAGATGCTTTTGAATCCCCGGTTTGTGCAGAGACTTTGCGATCGTGACCGGAGAGCGGTTAGCCTGGTACAGTAGAATTTCCTTACATATAAATGTGCTGTGTATTGAAAGTGGGTCATGATTTGGTTCCCCACTGTGTGAACTGTGTTCTGCTTGCTGGGAGCTGTATCCAGCCCAAAACGGACTGTATCCGAATTTGTCTCCATTTGGCCGGGGTCTTTCCACACTGGCCCAGCCAGACTACCCGCTGCACAGAGAAAGCCATCGACGAAAGACCTGTCTGGGGATCAGCCCCCTGCTCCATGCTCGAACAGGAATGACCCCTCGGTGATTTGTGTGGGCCCTGCTTCTCCTGGTACTCCAGATTAACCACCTGCTGTCTCGCTTTTTGTCCAGCCTGTGTCCAGTCTTGGGTATTGTGAGGAATCATCAGGGTAGCTCCCTGCAACAACAGCCTCATCTAAAAGTGTGTTATCTGATTGTCTTGTTGTTTTCTTTTCACGAACTGAGCCCTCCTGCTCCGGATTACAAATAGTGTGTGTTGTGCATGTTGTTTTCTTCTATCACAGGGCCCCAACCAGCTGCAACATTCCTGACTAGCCCACCATTCTCCATATGGGTACCCAAAGTGTGTGACCATTTATGGACCCTGAAGTGCATGCATAACTGTCTGAATGATAGACTCTCTAAGTAAATTAACCTGATTACGCCCCTTCCTTGTTCAAGTCCCTTAAATAAATCAGATCTAACTCTTTTTTGCATTTACCCTGACTGTGATTCCAGTTTGTGCAAGAGTACTGTACTGCTGTGTATAACCTTGTTTTACAGGGGGTCCCCAGGGCCAAGCCAGAGGAAAGCCCCAGTGGTAAGTGCAAACATTTTGGGTAGTTATGTGGTGTATCAGGGGTATTGTGACAGTGATTATTGTGTATTGTTCTGGCCACTAGTAAAGAGAGAGGGGGGTTACAGTGTCCCAGAGGGCTATTCCCAGGTTAGCTTGATCATTACCAACCCTGACCTCCGGGTGGAGGCACCCGTTTCAGAACTCAGGCCCCTTAACCTGCTACTAGCCCAGCATGCAGGGGTAGTAGCCTTTGGGATAGCACCACCTAGGGATTACATATGTTATAGTAAGGTATCAATAAGTAAATGGTGAAATGTTAGTATATATTGCCATGCCTTATTAGACTTGGCGCAGACACCAAGTTTCCTGGGCAGGAGAGAGTATAACCCACCCCCCAAACAGTGGGCTTAACTGAATCTAATTCCCTGGACCTTGCAAGGTTCTTTTTGCCAGAAAGGATGCCAGTTGGTGTTTAAAATGAATTATGAACGTGAATTATTTACTTCTTCGGGAAGGGAGCTGCCATGTTTGGTCCTGGACTCAGCATTTGGATCAATCAGAACTTCAGGGGTCCTGCGGGGTCCTTATTACAATGACTTCTGGGAGAAACTGTAAACTTTTTCTCATGGCACCCAATTTAACCAGTCAGAGCTCTGGAACTGTGATTGACAGTTTGGGTAGCCAACCAGAATACAAAAGTCCTGGTCTTCAGTTGTGAGACTGTTTGGAAGAGAGAGATCAGCTCGAGCTCTCATGAAAGAGGGAGCCTGTGTGGCTTAGCTGAGAAATGCGGGGAAAAGGCCTGCTTTCCCTACCTGTGTGAATTGTTTTGGGACTGCCTCAAAGCAGAACGAGAACATTTTCAGCTTCCAGAGCTGATAAGTGGAATGCTTTGCTAAAAGAAGTGTACTTTTCTGAACTACCCCACTGGCTGAGAAGTTGCTGTGTGAAGACTGCCTCCGGGACTACTTTGTGTACAATGGAGCCTACAAATGCTGAAATTGTCTTCTGCTACATTCCAAAAGGGGGAAACCTGTTCAAGTCATTTTCTGCCTTCTGCAGTAAGGACTGCTAGTACCAGAGTTTCCAAGCTGTGTGTGCCATTTAAACTGCACCAGTGACTGAACTGCATGTGTCTGGCCTATTCTGAGAAAGGCCTCATGATCTGTAGTTGCAGATCACAAGCCAGCCTGCCTAGAGACCAGTCTGGGGAGTCTGCCCCTGTGGGGAGAAAAATCGCAGGTTGCAGCCACCTTGAAGGGAAAGGCTGTGAAGTGGATGTGAGTCGTGTCGGCCCTGGTCCCCATGTTCCTGCCTGGCAAGAAAGAAACGAGCCTGATTATAGCTGTAAGTGCCATTGGTCCTGATACTGTGAATGACTACAGGGTCTCAGCCCTGCAACACAAATTAAAGCATTTGTTGTCAACTGATTTGCCTTACAAGTTTACCTTGGTGTTTAACAATGATTGCCAGCCATCAGGCTGTGGATTACAATTGCCTTGTTGTTTAAATGTGTTTCCTCTAACCAAAAGCAAGTTTTATTTGTTTAAGGGCCCCAACCAGCTGCAGTGCTGGGCTACCAGCAGCAGCGCCTCAGGCCTGCACCTAAATCCACTCTGGGTACCTAGCAGCATGAACTGCCAATCACAGGATCTAAATGTGATGTTTGCATGCCTAAAGCGTATCAGCTAATGCTGTGATCCTTAACCATAAATTCTCACCCTTTCCCTTGTTCAACCCCCCCCCGAATAAATCAGTTTTGTTGTTTGAAGTTTAATCTGGCCTATGAGCATATTATTACTCAGTCTCAAGTTACTGTGTCAGCCCAAATATCTATTGTTATTGCTAGGAATTGTTCCTTGCAGGTACCCAGGGAGTGTTGTTGAAAGCTAGAACCCTGGTGGTAAGTGTGGTGTCCATGAGCATATTATTAACGCTCACTAATAATTGTCATTACATATTAAGTGAAGTGCTGGGTATCACTCTAGGTGTGTGTCCACTGGTGGGGGCTGTGTGTGAGTAAAACTTCCCAGAGGGTTGTGCTAGCTTAAGATTTGACCCACTTAACTATTACTCTGGGTGGAGGCTGTCACAAGCCCAACCTCAGGGGCATGGCAGGACCTCCTGTTTGCAAGGAGGATCCCCCTTTTTGCAGAACTTGTGAGCAGTTGTAGGGTTCAGGAAGCATTACCAACCTTCCTTTTTTCCAGTGGGAGGGCAGCAACTGTACTTTCCAGTCCCCTTGACTCTGTACTATGTTTGGGTTTGAATCCCACCACTGCCACTGGCAGCCTCTTGCCTAGTTTTATACAGTATAATAGCCGAGCAGTCACTATCTTCATTATAACACAGTAAATTCTACAATTTGGAAGATATTTGAACTGCAGACAATACCAAAAATAACACTGGATGGTTTACAGAAAACACTATATACTATTGTACTAAACTATACCTTATTCTGAGGTTTCAAAGTCCCGAAAAGTGTCCCTTTTGAGAATAACCTTTTCTCTGTGTAGGTGCAGAAAAGTTCTTTGGAAAACAAAAGATTTGTTGGAATTAAAAATCAGTCTCTTTTGTAGCAAAACTTAGGGTTTATCTTGCAGAGTGAAGTCCTTGTTCCCAAATTCTGACTTAAAATCAGAATTTCTGTTTTTCATGTGAAAAATCAGGTTTCCATAAAAACACAGGACTTGTTCTAAAAGTAGTCCAAGATACCCACATATACTTTAACCAAAGTATATAATAGCTTATGTTCTCACAGCTCTGAGACCCTCCATGTCCTCAGGCTTTTGACTCCAAACTAAAACTGCCCTGATGTTCAAAATGTGTGCCTGATAAATACAGTCTGAATGGTCATTTTCAAGTCACACCCACCCATTTTGGGATATAGAGTTTGGGGTGCAATAGTTTCACCTCATTCTGCAGGTGTCACTGTGGTCCCATGTCTAACCTCTGTAACATCTGATTTCTACATAATCTGGTTCTGGTTGACCTTAAGATGACCTCCTGCTGCCCCTTTCCTGCTAGTGGAGGCTAAATGTCTAGTTTGTCCATTTGATACAAGAGTTATGACTTTTATGGTCATAAACCTGTCTGTTTCTTATCTAGATGAGCACCAGACCCAAACTACCTTTTGGTAATTCTGTTCAATTTTGTTTAGCTCTTTGTGGCCTTTTAAAGAGACAGTGTCTTAACTCTAAAGTACATTACAGCACATACAATAGGAACATTAATAAAGGATATAGGCCTATCTTGCCACAGAGGCACCGTGCTAAAGCATTACTGTTAGAACCGAGGCCCCTCAACCTGTAAGTAGGAAAGCAGGAAGGGATAGCAGCCCATTGGGAGGTGGCGTCCAGGTTACATGTATGTTCTTGCTCTGTTGGGAGCTTTATTCTTTTGTTATCTATACTGTATGTTTACTCTGTTTTGATGTTTTGTTGTACTCTGTAGACTGCAATGAGTATTATCCTGTTTTGTTTTGATTGCATGGGCCATATGTTCCTATTACCACATGTTATGTATTTGTTAATGCACTCTGTATTCTCCTAGGTCATACCTGTAAGTAGACATTCGTTTGCCTAGTTTACCCTACCTGGTAAACAAAAGCAAACCACTAAATACATAATTCATGGAACTCAGGAAAGGTAGCATGATTTAGTTGCTAGAGCACACTCTTGGGAACCAGGAGGCACAAGAGATCTGAGTTCAAATCCCACTTGAGTCACTTGCTTGCTGTGTAGCCTTGAGGAAGTCCCATTACCGCTCCGTGTTTCAGTCCATCCAGCTGGGAAAAAGCAAGATCCCAATGAAAGTGAAATCTTGCACCTCAGCTGGGCTATCCTTGGTAAGTTAATTAAGAAAACAAAAGCTGAAGCTGACCCAGTGGCACAGAGGGATGAGGCACTGTGCACCTTACCTCCTCCCTTACCGGTGACCTGGGTTTGAAAACAAACTTGGGTTGCCAGGGGTGGGAGAGGAATGAGCATCCAATGGACAGCTCTCTTCTCCTGGTGTGGGGAGGCATGCTGTCACGGTCCTTGGCTGCCACATGGTGGAGGCTGGGTGGTAGCGCCATAACTATGAGTGATGTTAGAGGGAGGGGCTGCAGTTCTGTAGCATATGTATGCCTCCATGCACATGCACTTATGAGCCACCACAGCTGTGAAACATGGGGAGAAAACAGAAAAGGGTTAGTGCTAGATTAATGAAGCCCTGCCTGCCTACCCTCATTCCCGCATCGCCCCCTAGACCACTGACCCCAGTTCTGGATGAGAGACAGCGGGTGGGTGTAGGATGACACTCCCCTTCCTGGGCCTGCCTTGGGGAAGGGGTCAATGGGGGAAACTACAGGCAAGGTGAGTTTGGTGGAGGTGGATGCTGGCCAGGGGAGGTAGGGACAGGGCTGAGTAGTTCCCCTGCATCAACCATGGAAGAAAATGCTTTATGGCAAAAAAAAAAAGAAAGAAAAGAGCTGTTTCTCCTTTAAGAGTACCCTGACATCAGACTTGCTGTGGTCAACGGTGTGCTGGTCATTTGGACTTATAATTGGTGGATCCAAATAAATCTGCATCAATAACCAGAATATAAACATATTAAAAACAAAATAAAGACAAATTATTGCCTTGGCATGACAAGGTCTCTTTTATTAGAGTCCTCAATCCTTAACTTGGTAACTTGGTTGGTAAGACAAAAGAAGGCTCACGGACCATCAAGATTGTCTCCTACTATTTAGTGGGTATATTATTTGTGCCCTTGTTGTATTATGAACTTGTCAAGTTCTGTTTAAACATTGCTCACCAGCTATTCTGCTTTTGGTATTAAGTAGTTACAGTTTAGCCTGTAAGCCAACTGAACTGTTCACTCATGCTTGTGTCTCATTAAATAAAAAGATAGAACAGAAAGGGTTAAGTTTTTCTATCAATTCTTGAGCCTGCTTTGGGGGAGGGGATTTGAGAAAGCACAGTCAGTTTTATAAAAAAGAGGCTTGCTGGAGGAGTAAGGGGCGATGGTCTAGTGAGAAGAGGTGGAATGCATCCTTGTTTTTTATCATTTTGTTTAAAGATTACTCTGATAGAAGGGTTAAGACCCAAGAGTGGAAAACAACAAATACACATCTGGGTGAGCTGTTTCAGTGAATCCAACTGCAGAGTTGTGAAGGTGAGTTAACCGATTCTTTATTAATCATTTTGCAATACCTGACGTCAAGTCAGCAAAGTTCTCTGGAATTATTCAATGTGTATTAAGTGTTGCTGCCCAGCAGGGTACAGGTTAACCATAAGATGAAATTTCTGTTCCAATAGTTTTGTTCTTCTGGCAAGTGAATGCTCATGGGCTTTTAGCATTTCCTAGAAAAAGAAAGTAAAATGTGAAAACCAGACCTTCAGGGGCCCCATTTCTAAAGCAGTGCTTCTCAAAACCTTTGGAAAACAGGACTCTATAGTGCTGATTTATTTGTAAAACGACATAGGATTTGAAGCTTTAAATTATTGTGTGTGCCTAATTTTGGCTATTTTAGACATTGTCTACTACTATACTAAACTTACCAAAAGTATTATGACAGTTGCTACTTTTTTAATATAAAAGCACAGCCTTGTGAGGCAAAGAGCAGATTTTTATCTTTGCAATAGTGGGTACTGTCAGAAAAAGAACTGCAGTTACTGATAGTGTCCCTTTCTTGTTCAATTGTTTTGACCAGGCTTTAAATAGAGAATAAATAACTTACAAATTTGAAGAATAAGCTGCTTCTCACACCGAGTGGGTACTGTGATGTCATAGATCACAAGGGCGAAGCTCGAGTGTTTCTATTTTTCTTTTTTTTTTTTTATTGTGTTTTTCTGCCTGGAGCCCTGGCAGGTGGCTACAGCCCTCCTTGCAGAGGGACTCACTCTCTCTGGTCCAGCCACTCTTGCTCCTGCTGATCCCTGGAAATTTCCCCCATGGCTTTCTTCCCGTGGTGGTGCCATGGAGGAGGGTGCCAGCTTCTCCCCCCCCCGGGAGACCCAATCCAGAAACCGGGGACGGCCCTCAGGACGCGGCAGACCATCATGAAGCTTGCCAGGCCCTTTTCCATCATTTTCTCTCCACCCCACCTATCTACCGATGCAAGGGCGTCGGCACATGCCTCCCAACCTGTACTGCCCCCCCCCCCAGCTATCACCAGAGGGCAATCAGCGAGCGGGATGCAAAACCCTCCCTCCCCGAGAGAGGAGAACAGTCCTCCGGATGCTCGATCCTCTCTCACCCCTGCCGACCCCTGGTGACCTGGGCTCATTCCTGAACCCGGGTCGCTGGCGTGGCGCGAGGTGTAGCGACCAGTGCCTCAACCTCCATTGCCACTGGGCCGGCATAGCTCGAGTGTTTCTATGACATCACAGTACCTATGAGATGTGAGACCAACACTTGTTCTTTACATTTGTTGTTTTTTTTTATTTTATATAATGTATCCTGAGCATCTTTTAAAAAAAAAAAAAAACAAGAAAAAAACTGACTTACAGTAAACATTTACAGTTGGGCCTTAGGGACTGCAGGATTCGTTCCAGTGGCCAGAGAAACACAGGGAACTTCTTGAAGCTTTGTGGTTTCTCTCTGGACAGGTTGTTTATTGTTGCATAGAAACATAGAAATGTAGAATTTGACGGCAGATAAGGACCGCTTGGCCCACCTAATCTGCCCATTTCCCTGCCTAATGGATAAGCTGCAGATCCAAGTTAACCAGCAGCCTACTTCCTCCTACCACCGCCCCCCCACTAGAATTGCCTTATGCCTGTCCCATGCATTCTTGAATTCCCCAACTACCTCCTCAGGAAGGCCGTTCCATGTATCCACAACCCCCTCCGTGGAAAAAATACTTCCTCACATTACCTCTGAGCCATCCCCCATCTATCTTCAAATTATGCCCCCTTGTTCTTGCACATCTCTTTTTCTGAAAGATGCTCCCTTCTTGGACTTTGTTGATTCCCTTGAGGTACTTTAAAGTTTCTATCATGTTCCCCCCCTCTCCCTCTCCCTCTTCTCCTCAAGGGTGTACATATTAAGCTCCTTTAATCTCTCTTCGTATGTCTTCCGGTGCAGATCCTGCACCATTTTAGTTGCCTCCTCTGGACAGCCTCCATCCTGTCTGTCCTTGTGGAGATAGGGTCTCCAGAACTGCACGCAGTACTCCAAATGGGGTCTCACCAACTGATAACAACTTCCTGTTTTCTACTGGTGATGCCTCTCCCTATGCATCCCAGTATCCCGCTAGCACTCCTTACTGCCTTCTCACATTGCTTGCCCTCCTTAAGGTCATCTGATATGACTACCCCCAGGTCCCTTTCCATTTTTGTTGATGTTAGTATCTCACCCCACATTGTGTACTCTTCCTCGGGGTTTTTGTTTCCCAGGTGCATTATATTGCACTTCTCTGCGTTGAATCTGAGCTGCCATACATTTGACCATTCCTCCAACCTTGCCAAGTCCCTTCTCATCTTTTCCACCCCACCTTCTGTATCAACCCTGTTTCAGATCTTTGTGTCATCTGCAAAGAGACATACTTTTTTTTCCAGTCCCTCTGTAATGTCACTTATAAAGACATTAAAGAGGACCAGTCCCGGTACTGAACCCTGCGGTACCCTACTAGTAACCTCTTTTCTTCAGAGTGGAATCTGTTTACTATCACC
This sequence comes from Neoceratodus forsteri, assembly GCA_016271365.2. Classification (NCBI taxonomy): domain Eukaryota; kingdom Metazoa; phylum Chordata; order Ceratodontiformes; family Ceratodontidae; genus Neoceratodus; species Neoceratodus forsteri. The sequence continues at coordinate 366,845,168 of CM028132.1, read as the reverse complement.
CTCTGCATCCTGTTGTCCAGCCAATTTTTTACCCAGGCTACTACCTTGGGATCCACTCCAAGGCTGGCTAACTTGTGTATTAATCTTTTGTGCGGGACTGTGTCAGATACCTTACTAAAGTCTAGGTAGGCCATGTCCACAGCCCCTCCTTGATCTACTACTTTGGTCACCCAGTCAAAGAAATCTATCAGATTCATCTGACATAACCGTCCTGCTGTGAATCCATGCTGCCTTGGGTCCTCTGCCCCATTGGCCTCTAGAAACTCAACAGTTCTTTCCTTCAGAAGTGATTCCATCATTTTCCCTACCACTGAGGTCAAACTAACAGGTCTGTAGTTTCCTACCTCTGTCTTACTCTCACTTTTGTGAAGGGGAATCACATCCGCCCTCCTCCAGTCCTCAGATAACACACCATCCTCCCATGATTTGTTAAAAAGGGTAGTCAGTGGTATCACTAGTTCTACTCTTGGTTCTTTTAGAATGCTTGGGTGAATCCCATCAGGCCCCATTGCTTTGTCCACCTTCAGTTTTAAGAGTTCTTTCAGAACCCTTTCTTTTGTGAATGGACTGGTATTGACATCCCTATCCAGAGTGCTTCTATTCTTTGATTTAGGTACCTCCCCCTCCTCTTCTTTTGTGAATACTGAAAAGCAGTATTCATTCAGTATCCCTGCTTTTTTCACTGTCACCCTCTGCCCACCCTTCCTTCCCTTTATTAAGCCTCACTATCCCTCCCTTGGTCTTTCTTCGCTCCCTAATGTACCTATAAAAGGTTTTCAATCAATCAATCAATCAATCAATCTCTTTATTTATCCAGGCGGGCACCATTGAGCAAGCTCATTTACAAGGTGGACCTGCAGTCCTACAGTAATAATACAGAAAGACAAGTTACAATAGTACAGACAGTAAAAATAGCTGCTATTATAGTAAACATGCACATTTACATGTAATATACATTGAACATAGAACTACAAGGAGTCATGGATAATGAACTTGTGCTGGATCCAAGCCCAAAAACTGTGCATTTTGTAGTGGGAAATGTTAGGGAGAGGGTAGGCATATCAGATAGAAGATATCAAGTGCAAAATGTAGGGAGAGGTGGGGAATTGGGGCGCAAGCGAAGAGGACCCAATTATTAGAGCAGAGTGAGGGATTTGGAGGGTGGAGGACCGTACGAAAGGCGACGAAGTGATTTTTGCCCCAAAATGCGGCAACATATGGAGGAGAAAAGCTGCCATTGTACTAAGTGCAAGAGGAGGAATATAGTAGCAAGGGCATAACTGGGAGGGTCCTGTAGGTTGGGGCAGAGGGAGGTGTTGGATGGATGAGGGACCAAATACTTTTTGGGGCGAAAGACGATAATTATCCCCAAGTGTGGTAGCATGTGCTAGAATCAGGCTGCAGCTGTTCAGCACATCAAAGAATAAGATATGGGAGTTCGGCAATAAATCCTGTGGAACTGTTGGTGGGCATGCTAGAGGCAGAGGCACACATTTCAGCTGGGGGGCTGCTGTTTGAGGGAGGGAGGTTAGTTACTGTCTAGTAAAGCAGTTGCAAATTTCCGTAATGCCATCACGGTAAAGCCATTTGAACAAAAGGGTACTTACTGGGGTTTTCAGCTGAAGTATTTTTGGGGTTTTATTCCATATTGATGGAAGTGCGAATCCAAAGGCAGCTCTCCCAACTCGTGTGAGTGCCCTGGGTATATTTAGCAGGAGTTGTGAACAGCTTCTAAGGGAATAATTCCTGGGCACAATTGGAGACAGACAGTCGACGATGTATCGAGGGAGTTTGCCACTGAGGGCTCTAAGTGTCCAGAGTGCTGCATTAAAGTTGCACCTATAGTGAAGTGAGGTCCAGCCCGTGGTGGCATATAGTGCGCAATGATGGGTAGAGAAGGGGAGGTCAGTGATGAAGTATATAGCTCTGTGGTAGAGTGTATCCAATTTTCCAAGATAGGAAGCCACACAGCTACTGTATATGAAGTCTGCGTAGTCAATTAAGGACAGGAGCGTGGCTTGGGCTATTCATTTCTTTGCGTCTGCTGTAAGAAGTCATCTTATCCTGTAAAAAAGGCCAAGTCTTTGCCTTAATTTTTTCAGCAAGTCTTCCAGGTGGTCAGTGAAGGAGAGTTTACAGTTGATCTAGATTCCAAGATATCTGAATTTTGGAATGTACTCTAAGCACTCTCCCAGCATCGTGGTTATTGGGGGGAAGGAGTCAGTAGCGCTTGTGTAGTTTGTGCGGGAAAATAATATGGCTTTAGTTTTCTTAGCGTTTAATAGCAGTTTTTTATTGATTAGTTGGAGTTGCAGGAGGCTGAAATCTTTTTGTAGGTCAGTACAAGCTTCTTTTGGTGTGGGACGACTCAGGTACAGCACTGTATCATCCGCGAATAAGTGAATACTTGCATCCTTGATTCCCTAATCAATGTTGTTGATATACAGGAGTGCAACTCTCGATGCCCTACAGGGAGCTTTATCCCCCTTCTTAACTGAGTTGGCTATCTTTTCCTCAGTTTGGGCCTTTGCTATTCTGACTGCCTTCCCAGCTTCCTTCTGCTTTAACTGGTACAGTTCCCTGTCTTGCTCCTTCTGTGTTTCCTTATACTTCCTAAATGCTACCTTTTTCTCCTTAAGCTTCCCTGCCACCTCTTTTGAGAACCATAGTGTTTTTTTCCTTCATTTTGTTTTGTTGATTTGCTTCACACAAAGACTTGTTGCCTCTGTGATGGCTGTTTTAATTTTTCCTCATTGTTCCTTCACCCTTCCTTCTTGCCAGTTTGCTAGTGCTTTTCTGAGGCACTCTCCCATTTTCCCAAAGTCAGCCCTCCTAAAGTCTAATACTCTTGCCTTTGTATGGCTTGACTCTATAGCTGTGTTTATCATGAACCACACTGTTTGGTGGTCACTTGTTCCCAGATTGCTACCCACTTCTGAACCCGAGATCCTTTCTCCAACCTCATTTGACAGTACCAGGACTAAGATTGCTCCCTCGCATGGGGGTTCCACCACTAGCTGTCTGAGGCATGCCTCCTGTAGGGCATCGAGAGTTGCACTCCTGTAAAAATTGTGTAGGTTACTCAGAGGATCGGGTTGCTTCAGTGTGCATGTCAGGTTAACTTTTGGAAGCATAGGCTGGGCCGGGCTCTTCATCAGTATTGCATCTAGGGGAGATATCAGTATTTCATCTAGATGGGATATCATAGTAACATAAAAACAGAATTTGTCAGCAGAAAAGGACTGCTTGGCCCACCCAGTCTGCCCAGATGGTCCCTGCCAAGTCTGTCTACGCAGACCCTAAATGGTCTCCAGCGACCCTTCCTCCTTATGCCTAGTTACTAATATTCCCCATGTCTCTCCCACGCATGCTTGAAGCCCTCTACTGTTTTTGCCTCCACCACTTCCACCAGCACTCTGTTTGAGTCATCTACAACTCTTTCAGTGATGTAGACTTCCTCACATCCCTCTTAAACTTTGTCCCCCCAGCAGTCCTGATGCTCTTTCTTGTTTGAAAGAGACTCCCCTCCAGCAACCTCTTTACCCCTGTGAGATACTTGAAGGTCTTTATCATGTCCCCTCTTGCTTTTCTCTCTTCCAGGGTTTGCATGTTAAGGTCCCTCCATCTCTCCTTGTAGGGCTTTTGAAGCAACCCCTGCACCATTTTAGTTGCCCTCCTCTGGACTGCCTCCACCCTGTCTAGGTCCTTTCTGAGGTGCAGTCTCTAATACTGGACACAATACTCCATGTGGGATCTCACCAACGAGTGATATTTTGGCAGCACAGCCTCTTCCCTCCTGCTGAAGATACCCCTCCTTATGCATCTCAGCATCCCACTGGCCCTACCCGCTGCTTTGTCACTCTGCCCTGCCACTTTAGTCATCAGGTATGATAATCCTAAGATCCTTTTTCTGCTTAGTGACTGTCAGTACCTCTCCCCCTCCCTATACACAGATCCTGGGTTCCTGTGCTCTAGGTGCATGATTTTGCACTTCTTGGCATTGACTGTAACTGCCATGCTCTTGACCACTACTCGAGTTTCCCAAAATCCTTACGCATTTTGTCCCCCTCAAGTGTCCCCCATTACAGATTCTGGTGTCATCTGCAAAAAAGGCACACCTTCCCTTCCTGTTAAACACAGAAACATAGACTTTGACAGTAGATAAGGACCACTTGGCCCACCCAGTCTGCCCATTTCCCTACCTATTGGATAAGCTGCAGATCCTAGTTAACCAACAGCCTACTTATGCAGTGTCGCTTTTGAAAACTTTGAAGAGGACCTGTCCCAGTACTGATCCCTGTGGCTCCTCCGCTGGTCATTCTCCCATCTTTAGAGTGAGTGCTGCTAACCACCATCCTCTGTTTCTTATCTGTTAACCAGTTTCTAACTGAATTCACCACTTTGGATCCCACACCTAAGCTTCTCGATGTCTTTATCAGTCTCCTGTGTGGCACAGGGTTGACGGCTTTGATAAAGTCCAAATAGACCACATTCCCTGCCCTCCCTTGATCTATTCCCCTGGTCACACAGTTGAAGAAGTCAGTTGGATTCATTTGGCATTACATCCCCCCCCCAATGAATCCATGCTGCCTGTGGCCTTACAGCCCAATGGATTCAATGTACTCCACCAACCTTTCTTTGACAGAGTTTCCATTAATTTCCTCACCAGTGAGGTGAGACTGACTGGCTGTAGTTACTAGCCTCCTACCTGCTGCTGCTCTTATGTAGAAAGACCACATCTGCTCTCCCCAGTCCTCTGTAAATGCACTTGTCTCCAGAAAGCTATTGAATATGTTCATCACTGGGGCAGCTAGCTCCTCCCTGAGTTCCTTTAGTATCCTTGAGTGTATCTCTTTAGTTAATTAAGAAAAATTTGGATGAACTCCATTTCACAATGACAGAAACTTCTTAAATTTATTAAGACTCCGCATAACACAGGACGTGTGGGTGATATTTCATAGCCTACACTACTTCCAGACCCGCTTCCAAAATTTTCAAAACATATCTTTCTTCACCTTAGTCTTTGTTAAATTCAGACTATTCGTTTGTAAATGCCTTCGAATTCTCATGCCCTCACAGGCCATCATCTAATTTGTATGTACCTCTAAATATTCATGCCCTGACTTAGCTGGGGAACACTGTCCCTTACACCATGTCCTCGGGGAAACTCCTGTTCTGTCAAACAGTATGTCTGTTGGGAAAACTCACTGCACTCTGCCAACTCCCACAGGCATAGGGAGTTTGTATCCCATCTGGTCAATTTTCTAATCTTCCCTTGCCAGACTGGACCCCCCTTTCCATTCTTTCCATCGTTTTGCTATAGATTGCCCCCTTGTACTCACCACTGCTGTCTCTACTCATCACTTTCTCTCCCCTCTCTTGATGCTCGGTGCCTTTCCCATTGTGTATCTTTTATATCCAAATTCTGGTTCAGCTCTCTTCCCTCCGATAGATCAGTGCACTTAGGTGGCTAAAATCTCCAACAACTACTTATGCGCACAAAGCACACTTTTGTCACTAAAACTGAGGAATGCATCATCTCCTTATACAGAACATATGTGAGGCCTTATTTGGATTATGGTTCCCTGCTTTGGAGTCCATATTTGGTGCAGGACATACAGAGATTGGAACAGACCCAAAGAGCAACCAGACTAGTTCCTCACCTGGCAACTAAAAACTATACTGAAAGATTACTTGCTACAGGATTATATTCCTTACAGAAGAGAAGACTTGGAGAGGATCTCCTTCTTCTCTATAAAGTCCAGCAATCACCTGAGTTAATGCAGCAATTTAAATTAAATTTTTATAACAGACGGATTGTCCCCAGACCTGCACAATAAGCAAATCAATGTATCCAAAGCCAATACAAATTAAAGACTAAACTTTTTCACAGTTAGAGCCCCTAGACTCTGGAATACCCTGACACAAGAAACGGTGGATTCACCTTCTTTTCCTGTTTTTAAACTAAGGTTTGATAAATGGTTGGAAGTAAATCTGGATTTAAACTAATGTGCCACAGTAATTGTGTGGGACAGTCCCAATGGGTTTTGGCCTTCTTTTGTCCCTTAAATATCAAGTAAACCAAGTAAATCTTAAATCCCTGCTATCCTCTACTTCTTCTTCCTCCTCCTCCTAACTTCTCACAACACTAATTCCCCTTCTCTTTCTATTCCTTCAAGAAAATCTACCATTGAACAATCTGCTTTTTCTTGCCTATTTCCTAAACTTTGGTCCTCCTTTCCCCTTTCTGTTTGTTTTACCACTTCTTCTTCATCCCTAAAGTCTCTTCTTTATGACTTTTCTTCTCCTACCTGCAAATGTCTATGACCCTCTCCTGTTCTTATCTCTTTCTCTACACATGTAAGAGTGTGTTTTATTTTCTATGTGCATTAATTTATTAATTAACCTTTAACTATTTATATTTATTCTTCATGTATTACTATATTACTGTAATTGATTCTCACTTCATCAGTTTATTGTTCAGCTGTCTCCTTCTCCCCTTAACCCCAGATACATCTGGAAATGAGCTGTTCTCAGTTCAGTATGTCTTTCCTGGGTAAACTTTTAAAAAATAACTAAATAACTAAATTTTCAGAGCTGTCAGTCGCTTCAGGACTCTTTTCTCTGAAAATGGACTTGTCCCCACACACACACACTTTGTTCCTGCTTCTCCCAGGTGGTCCGTCTCTCCTCCGACGGTTTCTTTTTGTATTGTTAAAGTGTGTGTCAGAGAAGGCGATGTGTGCGAACTGCTCCTGCTCACAGGTGCACTCTTGATGGGCGGGCTTGCTTGTTCTACGCATTCTGAAAAAGTTGCTCTCAACAATCTAATGTTAAGAACAACTTTTCAAAAGATGTTCATCATGTATTACAATGCCTTTGCCAACTTATCCAAAAAATTAATAAAAAAACTTTAAAAGAACATACATTCAGTATGTACTTTTATAATGTGTCAGCTGTTACAGTTCACCAGAGAATACATTTTTTTGAATGTTCCTGTTTCCTTCCCAAAGTTTATAATGCATTTGTTGGCCTATCCCAAAATGGCTGTTATACACCAGCTAAGTTTAATTCACTTGCCTACATAGTGGTGTCCCTGACTGAGCTGTACCATTCCTCTCTAATTATTATAATTACTTTTAAAGATGTGGGTGATAAGTTTATAATTGTTGCTCACCTGGGCAAACCCTCCACCTCAGAGATATGGTTTCATACCCTGTTTTACCATGCAGTTTCAGTCGACAGGGACACAGTCACTTATTTACAAGAGGGGCCATCTGTGGCCTTCTTTTTGGTCCATATTGACAGAATATTTGGTGACCCTCCTCACACATTGTTCTGTAAATTACTTATATTGCTGTTGAAAGTGCATAACTTCTTCCGTCATAGCACTGAACCATCTTTCCAGCCACCCAGTTGTACTGAATTAAGGGTAACAAAGAGCTACTACAAATAATTCTTACCAAATAATTGTACTGCTCATATGCTCTGAAATATTGAACTTAACCCAAGTCCTATTTTTGCCTAACTCCCTCCAATTTTGCCAGCTTATGAGGGTTAAAAATTGTGACTATCAATGTTCGAAGCCTAATTAATGAGCTAGACAGCATAAACAAGCATTTGTCAATGCCGAATGTTGATTGCGTTGGTGTGTTGAGCTCGCTCACTGCCCCTCTGTCACTCACTCAGTCTGTTTCTCCCGGTGCTGCAGGCTGCTCTTTTGTACTGGGCTCCTGTCTGCATTGGCACCTTGCTCTGCCCACTAAGAAATCCGCAGCTGTCCCGACAGAGCTCCGTTGAGTTGGCTCACTCCCTCTCTCGCGCGTATTCTGTTTCTCCTGGTGTTGCAGGCTGCCCTTTTGTACTGGGCTCCTGCCTCTGTTGGTGGCTTTTTCTGCCCACAAAGAAATCTGCAGCAGTCCCGACACAGGTCTGTTGAGCCTGCTGACTCGCCCTCTCTCACTCACTTGTTCTGTTTCTGCCAGCGCTGCAGACTGGCAATTTGTACTGGGCTCCTGCCTGCGTGTCGCCTTTTCTGCCAACAAAGTTATATTATAATTTCGTGACGTTACGTGCGTGCGTGCAAACTGCGCAACACACGCTCGTAACACAGTCATTTTATGGAGAATCATTACCAAATTTTCAACATAGGCATTTTGGGACCTCTACTCATTAACAGTGTCACTGTCATTTTCTTAATCTGTCCCGAACACTGATTTCCCACAGCAAATGTGCTATTCTGTGCTGGAAGTGCGTAAACACATTTCCGCCAGGACGTGAACAATGACAGCTGTACTGTTCACAAGAGGGTGTGACAAAATGCCAATGTTGAAAATCTGAATAATAATATTGCAAATTCCGAGATTCTGAGCATGCGTAGCAACACTGATGCACGCTCGTAAAACAGTCATTTTTGGATTTTTTCCACCAAATTTGCAACATAGGCTTTTTGAGAGCCCACCTCATGAACAGTGGCACTGTCATTTCATTAATCAGCCCCAGAAGGTGATTCCGTGCAGTGACCGCGAAATCACCTTTTGGGGCTGATTAGCGCCATGACAGTTCAAGAATTCATGAGGAAGGGTCCCAAAAACCCCATGTTGAAAATTTGGTGCCAAAATTCCAAAAAATGACTGAGATATGCATTAGAGTTGGAAAAAAACCTATTTATTCCATTATACAGCTTACCGGCATTTCCTCAGTTCGCGATCAGCTTTGAAGAGTGCAGATGTGTTCCCGGTCCATCGATGATCATCGCGCTGAGCTCTGGCGGTAAGTATGGGGTGAGGGGGTGTGGGGAGGCAGGGTGCGTAGTGGGTGGGTGCGGGTTGTGACAGGGCCAGGGAGACCACCACGGGACCGTTCCTTTCCAAGTTAAAAAAAAAAAAAAAAAAAAGGACATCACGGGATCATTTTTACGTTACGGGCAATGTGGCATGCTGGGGTGGGCTCCCAGCATGCCAAAGAGACTCTTTCTTTGGGAGCAGCAGAGCCGATGGGGATTGGGCACCCTCGTGCACACAACAAAAGGGGTTAGATTATGCCGATGGGGATTGGGCACCGACGGCAGACAATAAAAGTGAGGGGTTGGTTACAGAATGCTGATGGGGAGTGGGCTCCCATCGCAAAATCAACATTGGGACACCAAAGCCGATGGGATTGGGGTCCCGTCAGCACATAAACACGGTGGGGGAGTATTGTTTAGAACACGGGCGCAAGCACGCTATATTCACAAACAATATCACGGTTTGGAAGTTCTGCTCTGCAATGATGGGTCGCTCCCTCATTGCAGCGGATGGCTGACACTGTAATGACGAGGCGGCCCCTGATTGCAGTGGCGAAATTGTCACAAGTTGGTGGCAAGGTTCCAAACTACTGTCACCAGCAGTGTGCAACGGCATTGGGGGAAGCGGGACAAGCCTTTGCATGCTGTGGGTGCATTGGCCACAACAGTGCCGTGCCTCCACAATCTGCTTCTGAGCAAGCTGTCCCAATATGTTTCTTGCGCTGCGCGCAATCAATGTAAAAATGTGGATATGCCTAATCAATCCAGATATTCTATTATTCACAGAAATCTGGCTTAGTAGTTATATAGCTCTTAGTGTCTCAGAAATCCCTGGTTATGTCCAGTATCGGCTATATAGAATTTCTAGAGATGGTGGCATAATCCTTTAGGTAAAAGACAAGTTCTGTCCAACTATTACCCACTCTTCATGTATATCCCTGCAATACGAATCTCTCTTGAGGTCTGTGTAGCCCTGTCCCAAAATGAGACTGTCAATATTGTTGGATGCTATAGATCTCCTACTGGTGGTCTAAGACTAATTAACCCTCTAACTAACTTCCTCAATTCATACAGCAGTGAAGCTATACCTCGTGAGGCCTTACATTTGGATTGGCTCTCATCAAACTCTGATGACCTTAAGTCGCTTTGGGATGATTTTGGTTTACAACAGGTGGTTACTGAACCAGCAAGACCCAAACCTAAAAATCCATTCCAGTCCTCATTATTGGACATAGTAATTCACAACAGGCCACACAAAATCATAACTACTGTCGTATTTGACAATGACTGTAGTGATCATAATGCAGTGGCTTGAATCAGAGGCTCAAGGAAACCATTTGTGGAACCTACCTTCTGTTACAAAAGGAGACTTGCATACTTCTGTGAGTCAAGCTACTGCCATGCTCTGGGTAAAATTAATTGGCAGGATTTCCACTTGGCTCTCTCTGCGCATACAGTGGTGTAAATATTTAATCAACAAATTCTCTTTGTTGTAAGTCAACATGTGCTTCTAGTAAAACAGAGAGTTAAGAGGAAAATCTGTCCTTGGATTACTAAAGAAATTAAGCAGGCATTGTGGGACAGGGATAGCCACTGGGCCAGAGTCAGAAAAACTGAACTGAGCCATGACTGGATGGTGTTCAGGCAAAAAAGGAACTCGTACTGAATTAATCTGTACAGCCACATCAAATTACTATTTAAGCCTTCTGGAAGCTAGCAAACATGATCCTTCAAATTTTGGCAGACAGTCAAATCCCTAGAAGGAGGAACAGCCCCCCAGGTAAAGCTGTAGTAAATGTAAAACTATTCTTGATAAGCAACTCATTGTGGAAGAGCTTAATTCACACTTTGCATCTGCTGGAATGGCGTTCAACCAGTCACCTGCTGCTGCATTCCCACTAACAAATTTGAAACGATCTTAATCCATTTGCAGCATGCTCCCCCCGTTCTGCTTCCTGACTATCACTTACAAATAGGTGGAAGACATGCTACTAACCCTTGAGACACTAAAAACAGCCCAGGGGCAGAGGCTCTGGAACCATTTTTTCTTAGAGCTGGGGCCCCTGTGTTAACAGCATCTATAGCACACCTGTTCAATCACTACCTAACTAGCCTTGAAATTTCCATACTATGTGTAGCTCAGGGTGCCGTGTGCCAGGGGCTACTACCCCTGCCTGTTGACCCTCACAAAAGTTAAGGGGCCTGGGTCCTGCTATGGTGGTGTTTGGGGGTTCTGTCCCAAAGAAATGAATGAAAATGCACAGTGCCTCCACCCAGAGCAAATCGCTGTGGGCCAGGTGTATGATTGGTACAACCTCCTTGGATGCGGTACCAACCCACCTCCCCTTCCATACACCCCACACGCTGGATACCAAACAGTTCCCCATACCATGTACCACATATAGTTTTATTTTTTAATTTTTAAACTTTATATTTATTCATTTTCTGTATGAGCAATTAACGTTTGCAAACACTCATACATGGCATAGAGATTTTAGTTGCTACATCCAGAAAAGTGTGATATACATATATATGAGTCCATGTAATCTTATACAAAAGAAGATTGGGGTAATCCTGGACTTCTGTCCATATAATCAAGTTCCCAAAGACTTTTGATGGTTGCCAGCTTCTTCAGCGGTATAAAGTGTGTCCAGTAGGGAGTGTTCAAACACAGAAAGAGTACGCGCAGTCCAAGGACTGCTGATTCAACCTGTTGCATAACTAAGGAGAAGGCATACAATACTTATGACACCTTCACAAGACCCCCCACCCCAAGCATGGCAAAGTTCAAAATATATTAAAACAGTTTTACTAAGGCTCATAATAGATAAACATGGCCCTGATTCATTCCAAATATAGAATATAACGGAACATTTAAACTGTCAGTAACATCTATATAAATTTGACCTTATGGCACATTAAGCAATATTCCTTGATATGGGGCACATTGTGAAGGGAGACCACATTAGGGCAGGAAACCTGCAAAAACCACATGGCATGTCCACCACCAAAATTATATTTATTAGCTAAATGGCCCCTTCAATCATGCTCCTGATAAACTTTATTAATAAATGGTGTGGGGGGGGGGGGTGAACACAACACTTCCCCTCCCTACACCCTGAACCAGAAAAATATTTCCAAAGTAGGGAATTATGCTATATAGTCCAAAGCTGAATTGCCACTTTTAGCAGACTCACTGTTCAAGCGTCATCCGAATTGGAGCTCTGGGGTTCAGATGGAGCCTGCCGGACTGCAAATTCTTGCTCGACCTTCTCCATCCAGCAGCTGGCATCCTGCGGGTAGTAGTAAACTGCCACGATTTTCTACCATATACCACTCTGAGTCTGGCAGGCAATAAAAAAAAAAAAAAAAAAAGACCTCTGAGGCGATGGCGCACTGCATCAAAACTCTTAGTTTAGCTTGGGTCTGGTAGGAAAGGCTTGGGTACAGCTTTACATCTGCTCCGTTGATCTCTAGGGGATAAACTGCTCTGGCTGCTGAGATCACCACATCACAGATCTCCGATCCCCTGGATTTTAACAGAATGGTGTGTGGCTGGGTGATGTCTGCTAAGTAAACCCTTGGAGTGACTCTATAAGCCTTCGTAAGTGCATCCCACGGAAATCCTTCATTTAACTGCAGCTTACTCTTTAGGCAGTCCAGGGATAGGAAAGCAGAGATGTCCCTTCGATCCCCTTGGGGATCCCTACAATATGAATATTGCCAGCCCGCATCTCATTTTCAAGGGCCTCCATTGCCCCATGGAGTTGGCCATTTTCTTTCATTAGGGATGCAACGGTGGCAAGGGTAGACACTGCTTGTTTTTCCGGGTCCGACACAAACCCCATAAGTTTCAGGATGGCAGCTTCATGTTGTTTCAATTTTAGTAGGGTCTTCTCAGTTTTGGAGTCCATGGCCCACGTGGACTCAAGCATGGCCTGCCAGGAGGGTTCTGCCGAGTGTCCTGAGTTGCTGGCTCCACTACTACTCGAGGGGCCCGCGGCCTTGGTAGATTGTAGCAGTGGGTCTTTCTGCAGCCCCTGTTGTTGTGCTTTTGTTCTTCCCATTGTAAATTTGGTACCTTCCAATTTGGGTTAGCTTGCTACATCGAATGCTGTAATCTGTTTTCCAGTAAAACTCTGTAAAATGATTAATTTTCTTAAATTTCACCACCTTGTGAGATAGAGCTTGCAAAAGTACTTTCAGCCTGGAAGATGGCTCTCTCGCACTCCCATACCACATATACTTAACAGTTTGTTTCCACGAAGCACCCTTCACACAACAATGGAGCACAGTTTTATTTAGGGGAAAGACTAGGGAAGGGGTACCAGGAACATTAATAGCTGTGAAAGGAAGAAAAAGTTAGAGCAATTAACAGTAACAAGGCCTGTAGGCCAGACCACCTCAGCACCCACTCCCATTGGTACCAGTGAATATCCCTCTGTCCTAACTAAGTGCCCAGGTGTTCAAAGGCCTGCTCGGTGTTACAGGTTGGCCGGTGTTGGGGCCCTAGAAGTAATGAAGACTGAAATGTGAAGAAATCAACCTTTACTCCCCTTTATTTCCAGGGCAGGCCCTGGGTACTCATGATTCTGAAGAGCTGGAAGGTTCCTGAAACAGAGAGCTTCCCACAGTTACGTCTCAGCAGATTCAGTTCAGAGAGGGCAGAAACAAAAGGGCAGTAGAGAATAAAGTGTAGACTTGAACTTGATTGAAGGTCTGGCCGCTTGTCACCTTGACTGGAGGTCTTGCAGCTTGTCCCCTTCAGCCTATTCAGGCCCGTTGCAGAGCTCCCACACGAGGCCCACCCAACCACAGAGGACCCAGACCTAACAGTGGCTCCACAGCCTGGCTCCCTCACAGGTCACAAGTGTCATAGCCCCCCAGCATGTGCAGGTGACCCCCTGTAGCCAGGAGACCCCACTTGGTGTGGTTATCAAGTTCCCCACCTTGCTTTGAGAGATGCAGCTGGAAAATTCCCTGGTTCCGTTTTTTTCTCAGACAGGAAAACAGCTTTGGTGTGCAACCAGACAGTTTCTCAACCCTTTCCACTTTCCAGAGCCATTTTGCAACTGATTTCAAAGTGCAGTTCAACAGTTCCTTTCCACAACTGGATTTTAGCAGCAGCAATAGGTTTCTGCGGCATAGGACACCTGCTCATCTCTTTCCTTTTACTGTCTCTGATTCAAAACAGCATCCACTTTTGCTCTGGCTCATACACAGTTTCCAGCAGGCCTTTGCCTCAGTTTAAGAGTTTCTCTCAGTCCCTCTGATGCAGACTGTCTGCAGCAAATGATTATCCTCACAACCAGAAATATTCTCCAGATACCTGGTCCATTCAGCAGAGGTGCATAGTTCCTTCCAACAGTAAAATTCCGTCACTTCAGTCCTCAGAAATACTCCACATAAGCCCTGTGAAAGGCTTTAGACTTTTCTCCACACAGCACTGAGCCCGCTTTGACTCGATCAGAGCCCAAATCAGACTGCCCCCAACTCCTCAAAGTCTATAGGATTTCTCTTGAAAATCATGCCCTCTCATTGGTTGGTTCCAGTCATCACAAATACCCATGGTCAAAGTGTCACAACATGGCTGCATAACAACAGTCCCATTGTGATGATTATAACATTCCTCACTTTGTAGTGTCCTGGCAGCCATAGTATATGGTTTTCCCACATTTTCCCCATCAGCCTGTAGCTACTGGTGTCCCTTGTCAAGCAACTGTGCAAATTCACAATTCAGCTTTTCCATCTGAGAGTCACTGCCGCTGATGAACATAGTCCCCCCCCCTTTTTGCAGCAACCAACTCATTAATACTCATAGCACCTAATGCATATGCAAATACCCCCGATTTCCATAGTTCTTACATGCACTGTTTTAAATCATATGGAGCCACTCCTCACATGCCTCCTCCAGGTCACCAGTCCCCAATTAGTCTGCTAAAGGGACCGGGAGCACCGAAGAGGTGTCTGAATGTTGCCAAGACGGCCAAAACTCCAATGCGCTTTTGCACATGCACAGACCCTGAGAGCACTTCTAAGCGCCCAGAAGAGCAGCTGCTTCATGACGTTTGCACCGCCGGTCCCAGTGGAATTGAAAACAACACTGGGCCAGTCGGAGACCTAACAGGGCACCAGGGAACCTGGCCAGCCAGTGGGACTATCAAGGTAAGCCCCCACAGGGAGTTACATTTGGAAAACAGCTCACCTAATGCCACTGTTCAAAGCTGGTGATAAATCTATGGCAAGTAACTACCAGCCTATATCGATCTTGCCTGTCCCAGCTAAGGCCTTGGAAAAGCTAGTCCATGAACAGATTCAGGAGTATCTGGCCAGTAGTAATTCAGTTACCCATCCCAATCTGCTTTCTGGGCTCTACACAGTACTACTACTGCACTCATCAAAGTGACAAACAATTGGTTCATTTCCCTTGACCAAAAACTTGTAATGGCTGCCATTTTTCTTGACCTTCAGTGAGGCTTTTGGATTTGATACAGTCATCTTCTGCAAAAGTTGTCTTATTGGTCAACAAGCTTTACCCTGACTCAAAAATTACTTTGTGGATGGACAACTACTACTTAAATCCGAGAGCCTACTTTCCTCCCGCTCACTCCAAAGGAGTCCCACAAGGGTCTGTCCTTGGATCACTATTATTCTCCATACATAGAAATGATCTAGGAGGTGATATTGGTGATGTCAACATTACACTGCTATGTGGACCACATGGTGCTCTATGCAACCAGATTTAATGGGCCAGAAGCTTTAAATCACCTCCAGTTCACTTTAATTATTCTTCAACTGAAACTGTGTGCTTCTAAATCCCTTCTTAATGCTACCAAAATGAAGTACATGATCTTTGCCCCCAAAGAGCAAGTGGTCAACTGGACACTCCCCTCCTGGAATCCTTCTGCTCCTAGGTGATAAATTGAAGCTAGTAGAGAATGTCAGATACTTAGGCATATGGCTATGTAGTAATCTTTTTTCAGTAATCATATTGAAAATGTATGTAAGAAGCTGTGGTCAAGGCTGGACTTCTGGCTGGGCTTTTATTGTAGAAAAAAGTTCAGACCACTTCTGAATGCCCGTAAAATCCTAGTCAGAGATATGTTTTTACCCCAGCTTGATTACAGGACTTAATGTATAGAGGTGCTGCAGTTGGCTAAGTTGCCAAATTAGATGTCCTTTATCATTGCTGCCTGCAAGAACCCACCACTTCACCCTCTATACATCTGGTAGTTGGCTGTCCCTCGGCGCTAGATGACTGAAGAACCTAAAATCTCTTAGACGTGAAGTATCACAATAGCTCTCCGACTTTTTCTACAGGGTCTCTAGAAGCATTATTTATTTATTTATGTCTTTGGTAACCGGGTAAGTGAACTGGTCCGAAGGACTGTTTTTCAGTTACGACCCGGGCCACAAGGTGGCAATAACATGAATTAAAAAAAAAAATACATACAGTACTCAGGATAAACACACCTCAACTTGAGGTGATGAGACGAGAATGTACAGTTGATTACACAAACAATAATAGCAATAGTACAAGTATTTAAGCAGTAGCTATATGTGATTACAGTGAGAGCGACAGTACTAGTAACAGACAGTAGCAACGTGTGACTACATGAGTCAAGTTACAAGTTAACATCAAGGTAACCAGCCAGAAAGAGCTGTGCAGACTCAGTCATCAAATTTCCTGGACAGCTTAGAGATCAAAGCAGGACCAGGAAACAACTGTGAAAAAGTGCAAACAAGATCCCAGGGAGCTTTAGGATAAGCAAACTGGGATGGGTAGGGAGGTAGGGGCAAGCAGCGAAAAGTAGTGCTATAGAGCATGGGCAGTTTGTAGGCCCTAGTGTAGTTGTGGAGAGCAGTGACAGGTGGCTGCAGTCGGGAGCCAGCCTTTTAGGTTTCTTTTGAAGGACAGGTGGGAGGGAGACAAGCGGATGGCTGATGGGGAAAGCTTTACTACCCATTGCAATAGAGATACATGGTACTTCCAGCGGAGGGACGGAGGAGGTTCCTTGATGTCACCCTGCCTGTTAGAAGGGATGAATAGTGGGACAGGTGGTTGTTCCAGAGCGAATTGTCCACCAAGCAACCCATGGCATAATCGAAACAACCTTGTAGTGGGAGCCACTCTAGGGACTTATAGAGTGCATAGCAATGGGTGGAGTAGAGAGCTTGAAGGATGAAGTGACAGATGAAATTGTATGTCCTGTTTAGTCATGCATGTAGTGTAGAGGACACAAGGGAGTAGACAGAGGAGCAGTAGTCAAGGAGGGGCAGTAGGTTACCTTGCGCAATAGCAAGGCATGCTTCAGCAGACAGAAGATGTTTGAGTTGGCAGACAGTGCCTAACTTTTGGTGGATTCTCTTCACAGTGTTGTTAATATGCTCTGAAAAAGTAAGGGAGGGATCGAGGGTAACACCTAGGCATTTGAAGGAGGGGTCCTGCTGGGGTGAGTACAAGGAGAGAGGAGCTGGTTTTGGTGACCTAGGCAAGGAATGATTTGGAGCCAAAGAGCATAGATTTTGTCTTCTTTTCATTGACCAGGAGTTTGCTGGAGAGGAACCATTTATCAGCAGAGACGTAATTTTGCATAAGGGTGGAGGAGATGGAGTCAAGTGATTTATCACTGTGGTAGAGGACTAGGTCATCCGCATAGAGGAATGCCTTGCAGTTGAGGCTTTCTGCGGTGAGTGCGTTTATAAACATGGAAAAAAGTAGGGGACCAAGTATGGAACCTTGGGTGACTCACGTGTGAACGGATAGGGCAATAGAGGAATTTTTACCGATTATGACAGACTGAGACCTGTTTTAGAGGTAGCTACAGAACCAAGCAGCAGTTACCTGGGAGCAGCCAAAATGAAGTAGGGTGGAGTGGAGGAGGTGGTGGTGGTCAGCAAGGTCAAAAGCCTTGGATAAGTCAAAGAATACAGCACCAGTGGCTTTGCCCATGTCCATATTTCTTAGAACATGGTCGGAGAAGAGGGCCAAAGTAGAGGATGTACTATGATGCTTACAAAAACCATGTTGGGAGGGACAGAGGAGGCTATACTTTTCTAGGTGTTCTGATAGCTGTAAGTGTACAATTTTTTCCAACAGTTTACTAGGGTGTGAGAGGAGGGAGATAGGTCTGTAGTTTTCAAGGGTGAGGGGATCACCAGCTTTGAAAATTGGAACCACATGTGCATGTTTCCAGGGGTCGGGTACAGTGGATGCAGAACAGGTGAGGTTGAAAATGAAAGTGAGGGGTTTAACAATATCTGGGGAGATTAGTTTTAGAAATGCGGGGGTATAGTCTGTCACTGCCAGGGCTTCCTTTGGCTGGGAAAGTTTGGTGGTGACATTCTGCCCAATAGCTCTAAAGTGGAAAGGGGAGACTGGGGGATGTTGGAGGAGGAAGGGGAACTGCATATTTGGTTGTTCAGACCTGGGGAGTCTTTTGGGGGGGGGTTGCTGAGATATGACAATAGGTCAGTGAATTGTGTGTTAAGTGTCCGTAGTCTCAACAGGATCAGAGATGGGGCCAGAGGGGTATTAGAGTTGGGTTATTTGTCTGTTGGTCTTGGGGTTTAGAAGTGACCCAATGGAGGCCCAGAAACTATGGGGATTGCCAAGGTTATTTTGTTTCTGGTTAAGGTAATACTTGTGTTTACTGATTTGTCAGACTGTTTACAAGTATTGCGCAGTCGCCTATAGGCGTTCCAGAGTTGGGGGGAGGGGACACCTTGTATGCTTTCCATTTATGATCCCTGTATTTTAATTGTGCCAGTAGTTCCCTGGTTAGCCAGTGGGTACAGCCCCCTCTTACCCTTCTGGTTGTGAGAGGGAAATGTATGTCCTATAATTGTTGGAGGGTAGCAGTAAAGAAAGAAACCACGGATATAGCGTCCTTATGTAGATAGAGGGTAGACCAATCTATTGCCCTAACACCTCTGAGGACAAATTCATAATCCTGGCCAGTAAACCTTCTGAAAGACAGGAGTTTGTGGGGAGGGTGGTTTGGTTGTGTGGCCAGTATAGTAGTAGTAGTAGTAGTGGTAGCAGTAGTAGTAACTAGTAGTAAAATATTTTTATTCATATAAGATTTCATATGAATAGGGATTAACTCGACTGAGTAACATTCATTTTCAATGAGGTCCGAGTATGATGTAGGTAGGGGTATGGTCACTGATATAGTCAGACATTGTGCCTGCTTGGAGGATCAAGTCTACCCAATTTGTCCCCCAAACGCCCCAAGCCATCTAGAAAATTGGATAGGCCCGGGATGCTTCCCGAAGGGGGGTTATAACAGCAGCCTAAGTAGTTTTTTGGATGCACCCAGAGTTGTCTCAGCAAGGAGCCACTCACTCAGGGAAGTGGGTGTTGAACAGCTGATGATGGTGGTGGTAGTGATGTGGTCTTGAATATACAGTGCTACGCCCCTGCCTCTCTTTCTACCTGGTCTGTCTAGAGGGAGTAACCGTGGAGCTTAAAGGAGGAGTCAGAGTGGTATGATTCCAACCAGGTCTCAGAGAGACCTACCACCTGCAGCTTGTATGGAGACACCCATGTCTCAAGTTCAAGGAACTTTGATGGGAGGCTACGGATATTCATGTGGGCAACTCTGAGCCCAAGTGGTGCCTGTGTAGTCTATATGGGTATTGTTGGGACCTGGGTTGCTTTCGACATCTCCAGCAAGGAGTAGAAGGGAAAGGAGAGGACAGATAGGAGGGAGCCAATGGGGGACTGAAGAGTAAGGGGTGAATGAGCAGGCCTTGCAAACGATGTTCATAATTTGACATCAGTGCAAAGAGGGCTGATCCCATGAGAATAAGTTCATACTTGACTATAGTAAGTGGAGGGTCAGTGGGTTTGTGTGTAGTGGAAAAGGAGCGTAGGCTTTGTTGTTCCACAGCAAGTATCAAGGCACAGAAGTCAGTTGCCAGTAGCAATCTAGTTATGGAGGCCATCACAAGAAGTATCGTAAATGTATTCATTTTAACTTTATTTTTGCTAGAGGTGATCAAGGAAAAGTAGATTGCAGAGGATTTTCTAGGTCAGTAGGTTTTCAGGTAGCAAAAAAATGGGTGGGGCTGCTTTAAGAGGAGGCCGCTTTAAGAGGAGTGCAAGAGGGGGTTGGGAGTCCAGTGAGGAGAGCATTTAAAGAGTGTTGTGGGGGGACGGAGAAAATTTCAGAGTGACACAGTCTCTTTAGGACAGAAAATACAGTGTCCCAGAGTTCGTTTTTGGACCGTAGAGCTGGCGGTCCAATTGGCAAATATCGAGCAGTTGGGCTGTTCAATCAGGAGCCAGGACTGGACTGTGGATCCAGTCAGGGGAGCAGTCAGGGAAAAAAGATCTAAAAATTCAAGAGGTACAGTTTGAAAGTAGCTGAATACCTTAAGCTAGAGTTGGGTGGGATGTCCTGGAAGGTCGGTGGGCAGAAGAGAGCAGCTGGCGGTGGTGAAGGTAGAGACATACCACGCCACTTTTTACATGGAGCACCCGGACAGGGTGGAAATCTTAAGCTGGAGTTAGGCGGGACGTGCTGGAAGGTCAGTGGGCAGAAGAGAACAGCGGGCAGCGGCCGAAAGTAGTGCCATTCCGTGCTGCTTCTTTCGCAGAGCGCATGGTCAGGGTGGAAATCTAGAGGAGCTAGAGCATGCAACTATATTTTGCTCAAAACTCCCAGAATTGCAAACAGATATGGCAAAATGGCCTTCAGCTGGCTCACTCCGACATATTGGAACAAACTTCAGGCCTCCATCAAATTAAATTTGATTGTGAGCCTTCACTCCTTCAGACTATTGGTCGATATCTTTTGCAGTGATAGTTGTACCTGCTCCTAGGCCCTCTATTGCTATTCACTGTAAATTGATTGCTGTTTTAAAAGCTGTATTGACTGCAACATCCTTGCAATCTTATTATATTATGTTTTATATTATATTCTGTTTTTGTTTCTGTATACCTTTATTTAATTTATCGGACTGTATACTGTTCATAAAATGTGTTCTGTTCCATATCTTGCACCCTTGTAATCACTGTGAGATTTCTGTATTGTACTGTCCTAACCAGGACCTCCTTGTATATTGGCTTGGCTCAGTGGAGCTTTTCCTAGTAAAACAAACACAATAAAATGAAATAGAAAAGCATTTTCCTTCTGCAGCTGACCTCATAGTGCTTTTATTTATGGCATCATAGTGCTCACTATGACAACAGACTGTGATGTTACCAACACAACTCTGAGGTCAGCTGAGGACTGTCAGTTTCTGAAAGACATGAAATAAGTATTGCATTAGCTGAATGTTGAATAGACAAATAAGGAGCAAACGGAACATCTAAAAAAGACTAAAGTTAAGCATAATTGTAAATGTAATGTATGGTTGAATGCCATTGCCAATAGAAATTCATCCCTAGAATTTCCTTGTTGTGCTGCAGCAGCTATGTCAGGATGCCATTGTGCTGCACTAGTGACGTCACTACTACAGTACAGCAACATTGAACGTTGATGCGGCCACCTGCCACCAGTGTTGTGCTACATGGCTGTATCATGGTTCCTCAATTTGAAGTCTGCTTACTATGGACTTGGTGCTAACGTCATGAAAGATAAGTCCCCCCCCTCTATTTTTTTATGTATTTATTTATTTTTTTACTGCAAAATCAGCAAGTGACAGAATACAACTGAACTGGACTGCATCACACAAAGTAAAACTGTTCCAATATATTGGCCAGAAGAGTGACTTGTGAAATTTGGCACCAGACTGTTTAAAAAATTTAACTTTTTTTTTTCGGCACAGCAGCTATAATGCCACAAGTAAAAAGTGATCAGTCTGACTCTTGTGTTACCTGAAGTTTGCACTTTCAATACTATGGTTGCTCATACACTATAAAAGATTGTGTGTGTATGAGCAAATATCTCCCCTCTCTCTCTCTCTCTCTATACACACACATATACATACACAAACACGTGCGTGTATATACACACACACACACACACACACACACCCCTACATTTGCATCTTGAGGTTTCCATGGTAACTAGAGACCTTGTGCGGTCTCTTGTTATCATGGAAACATTTTGCTACAAACATAGCTTGCTGTGTATGGTTGCTCATGCACAATCCTCTTTATTATAGATCGAGGTAGTGCTCCCGACCAATCAGAACTCTCCTTTCTCCTGCATGTGAGACACTTATTCTGTGAAGAGTGTCTCATGCTCAGATGCCCTGAAAATGGGCACGTTCTTGGACAGTTTGTTTTCCCTTTTAAATGGCATTGAGTGCTCATTAATCTATAATGTATTAATACATCCCCCGGAGCCACTCGTTGCGGTATAAGAGTGGTTTTACTTGCCTTCTGCTCGAGCCAGAACAGCTCAGCTTTGCATCACTGTTCTCTCTGTCAAGCAGAATGCACGTGAAACCACTCTTATCCCACAATGAGTGGCTCTGGGGAAAGTATTATTTATTTATTTAAATTGCGGGTTACACCTTTGAGCCAGGGGCTCTTTTTACATAGGTTCCACGACTTTGTACATGAATACGTAAAACAAACAATACAGGATAACATTTGTACAATTCAGTTCAAGAACTAAAAATAAAGGCAGTGGGAAAGAAGCAGTCAGAGGCCTTGTCAGCAGGAGGAAAATTGGCAACATTGGGGATTTAGAAGGCACTGAGGAGGACGCACTAGGGTTCATGGAGAAGTTTTAGGGGAGCCCATACTGGAAATATGGCAGAGGTGAAAGTTAGAAAAGGTAGCATAGATACAGAGACAGTGTCGGCAGATAAGGGCCGGGCCCAGTCTGCCTATTTGAGCTTGTAAGTTCACTTTATGTTTTCCTAGAAGTCTGTTGCCCCTTACCCCTGACCTCCAGAATTCCTTTATGTCTATCCCATGCATTCTTAAATCCCGTAATTGTTTCAGCCCCACCACTTCCTCTGGTAGGGTGTTCCACTTGTCCACCACCCGTTCTGTGAAGAAATTCTTCCTCACGTTTCTTCTGAATCATCCTCCTTCCAACTTCCTCCCATGCCCTCTAGTCCTGGAACATCTTTTTTGCTTAAAAATACTGTATTCCTGCACCCTGTTCCTCCCTGCAAGATACTTGTATGTCTCTATCATATCCCCTCTCTCCCTCCTCTCCTCCAGGGAGTACATATTCAATTCCTTCAACCTGTTCTCATAGGACTTGTGATGCAATCCATGTACCATCTTTGTTGCCCTCCTTTGAACCTTTTCTACCCTATGTCCTTACTTAGGTAAGGTCTACAGAACTGTGCACTGTTCTCCAGGTGGGGCTTCACTAGTGTCTTGTATAGTGGAATTATGACCTCCTTTTTCCTGCTGGTGATGCCCCTGCCTAAGCATCCCAGCATCCTATTTGCTTTACCTGCTGCCTTTTCACACTGTTTCCCTACCTTGAGGTCATCAGAGATGATAACCCCAAGATCCCTTTCCTGCTTGGTGCATGCTATATCCTCACCCCCAACTTATATATTGTGCCAGGGTTTTTGTGCCCCATATGCATTATCTTGCACTTTGCATTGAATTTCAACTACCAAACCCCTGACCATTCTTCAAGTTTCTGCAGGTGCCTTCTCATTCTGTCTACACTCTCTGGTGTGTCTACTCTGTTACAGAGTATTGTGTCATCAGCGAACAGGGAAATTCTGCCTTCTAGGTCCTGCACAATGTCACTGATGAAGATGTTGAGTAGGACCGGTCCCAGCACTGATCCCTGTGGTACCCCACTGGTCACTCTTCCCTCTGTGGAGTGACAGGCATTTACAACCACCCTCTGTGTCCTGCTGCCCAGCCAGTTACCTACCCACCACACTACTGTCCTGCCCAGACCCATATTACCCAGTTTGTGTAATAGTCTTGTATGTGGCACAGTGTCAAAGGCCTTGCTGAAATCCAGATAGGCCATGACCACTGCCCTCCCCTGATCCACCTCCCTAGTCACCCAGTCAAAAAATTCAATGAGGTTGTTCTGACATGACCTCCCCCTGGTGAAACCATGCTGCCTTGGGTCCTGTAGTCCATTGACAACCAGATGTTCCACCAATCTCTCCTTTAGTAGTGCTTCCATGATCTTCCCCATTACCGAGGTGAGGCTAACTGGTCTGTAGTTCTCTGCTTCCTCTTTGTTCTCACTTTTTGTATAAGGGGACTACATCTGCTGTCCTCCAGTCTTTGGGTACCTCCCCTGTTTCCAGTGATCGGCTAAACAGGGTTGCCAGAGGTTCAGCCACCACCTCTCTTAGTTCTTTAAGGACTCTGGGGTGCACCCCATCTGGCCCCATTGCTCTATCAACTCTTATTACTTCCAGTTCCTTCAGGATCCTTTCTCGTGTAAAGGGACTTGTGTCCATTTCTGCACCATTCCCACCCCTTGTACTCCCTTCAGAACCATAACCCTCCTCTTCCTCAGTAAAAACTGAGCAGAAATACCTGTTCAATATGTCAGCTTTACTGTTGTCATCCTCCACGCGGCCTCCATCCTCCTTCTTCAGTCTCACTATCCCTCCCTTTGCCTTTCATTTTCCACTTATGTACCTGTAAAAGGTTTTGTCCCCTCTACCCACTGATTTGCAATGTGCGCTTCTGTCTGTGCTTTGGCTTCCCTTACTGACCTCCCTGCCTCCCTTTTGCTTCTCCTGGTACTTCTCCCTATCCCCTTCTGCCTGTGTCTTTTTGTATTGCCTGAATGCAATCTTTTTGGCTTTTACTTTCTCCGTTACCTCCTTGGAAAACCATAATGGCCTCCTCTTCCTTTTCCCCTTGTGAACTTGCTTAATGCATAATTCTGTTGCCCTTGTAATCCCCATTTTAAATACTGCACACTGTTCCTCAACCCCTGATTCCTGCCCCGTTTCTCTTAATGCCTCTTTCAAGCATCTCCCCTTTCTCCCAAAGTCTGCCCCCCTAAAATCCAGGATACGTGTTTTTGTGTGGTTTGGTTCTGCTCCTTCTGTGATTTCACCCACAATGAC
Organism: Neoceratodus forsteri; assembly: GCA_016271365.2. Taxonomy (NCBI): domain Eukaryota; kingdom Metazoa; phylum Chordata; order Ceratodontiformes; family Ceratodontidae; genus Neoceratodus; species Neoceratodus forsteri. The sequence goes on along the minus strand of CM028132.1, from coordinate 366,820,405 downwards.
CGGTGGTCACTGTTCCCCTGGTGCTCCCCACTGTTACCCCCATCACACTGTCCCTGTTTGTGAGCACAAGGTCCAGTATTGCCTTCTGCCGAGTTGGTTCAATGACCAGTTGCTTGAGGAAAGCACCCTGAAGGGAGCCCAGGATAAATCTGCTCCTAGTTGATGCTGCTGCTGGGATGCTCCAATCTACATCTGGAATATTGGGGCCACCAACCAGCACTACCTCATCCTTGTCTGCCATCCTTTGGATGGCTAGCATCAGCTCCCTATCTGCTTCTTCCTCCTGGGCTGGTGGTCTATAGACCACACCTGTGCGGATGGATGGCCCCATTTTCCTTTCCAGCTTAACCCACAGTATCTCTCCCCCAATTTGTTCCTCCTAGATCTCTGTGGCCCTTATGTCATTTTTCACATACAGTGCCACTTCTCCTCCCTTCCTACCTGCCCTGACTCTTCTGAATATGCTGTAGCCAGGTATGGCCATCTCCCAGTCATGGTTACCATTACACCAGTGTTGACAAAGGACAACAAAGGGAGTGTGGAACTGTCATTGCTAAAGTGCAAAGGGGACATAAGGGGATTAGAGAAGAGGGGTGGAGGGGGTTGAGACAGAAGGTGGGAGGTGGGAGGCTATGGGAACAGAAAAAGGAGGGGAGGGCTGAGAGTGGGCTAAGCTGGTGATAAATGCAGAGGTTACAGGAAAGTGCTGGACTAGTCACCCTACTGATAGCTGCAAGGTAAGCTGATACTGAGGTGAGGCAGACACAGTAAGGTATTGGGCATCTGTAGCTTGACCTCCGTGCACTTAACAAGCCGACAGGATTCAGGTGAAGCAATCGCAGGAAGCATTAGATACAAGGAAGTGGTGTAGTTTCCATTTAAAGGTCCCCAGGGTGGGAGTGTTTGCTATCTCAGAAGGCAGGGAGTTAAACAACTTGGGTGCTCTGATAGCAAAAGATCTCTGAGCTTGAGAGGTGCAACTACAGGGGAAAATGAAGGTTAGATTTACCGAGTTTCTTATGTGATAGGCACCACAATAGGGACTGAGGAGCTGCTGGGATCCTGGAGGCAAGAGACCAAGAGTGGCCTTCTTAGTTAAAAGGCAGGATTGATAAGTAATATGACAATGACATATTAATATATATAATAGTTTAAAGCCATTTAACTGCTGCTTAGTTAGATCCCTGGAGTGCTTTCTATGACAACATACTATGATGTCAGAAACATAAAAATAATGAGGTCAGTTGCAGACTGTCTAATATTTTTGAAACACACAAAGTAGAAAATATCTCTATAACACTCCCCTTCCCTAGAGGGAGCTAGTGTTACTAGTGCCAATCCATTGTCCCCAGAAGTGTCCAGACCGTAAGCAGTAGGGGATTAAGGCTACCAGACTCTGGTTTCAGTGGGAGAAGTCCTGAGGTATGGAGGGGGTAGTAGGAGCTTTGTTCTGGGTGTTGAGAGGATGAAATGTAGCTCCGGAGGAAGGTACACTGTGGAGAGTCTCCCTTCAAAGGAGCGCTGTGAAGGCATTTGAGCCTGGATGGCTGTCCAGGGGGTCTAAGGACTGAATAGAAGAACCCTGAGAGAGGAAAGTGGAGGAAGCCCAGTAACAGGACACTACTCCATATGGTAGGAGGGATAGAAGTTATGTCTGGTCAACTTTGGTATTATTGGATCAAGACACCAGGAAGGAAGCTCCTCGTAGGCTTTCGAGCCAGGATACAATTGGGGGCAGGTTTCACAGATAGAGTGGGCTAACGAGGCCCAGATCCAGGGACACGACAGGAGGACCCCAGAGCCTAATGGTAGGTCTGCAGATGGAGTAGACCTCAGGAGCAGTGACTCTGATACCATGGCAGGGTAGGAAGCATGAAGAGCAGCTTGATAAAGTACAATGACAAAGTTATTCAAACAACATTGGTTTTGTAACAAACAAAAAAAAATCAGTCCTTTTGGAGAGACCTCAATTAACTTAGTTTTCATTTATATTTACGCGCAGCACAGTGGAGTTGCCTGAGGGGCTGTCACTGAAAAAGATACTGAAGAAGAGTGGTCCAGGTGCCGAGTTCACTGGAGTTAGTGAGAAGAAGCAGGGAGTTGTTTTGAATGAAAGCCAAACTGAAAATGGGGAAGAAATTTTGTTGACAACTGACCAGATGTTCAGTGATGATTTTGGCCAGTGCTGTGAGAAGGGAGACGGGGCAGTTATTTTCAGGATCAGGTTTCTTGCTTCCCTTATGGAGGGTTACAGCCACAGTCTGTTTCCACGTAGTGTGGACATTCCCATCTAGCATGGAGCAGATGCAAATGTGGGTAGGCTCTTTTACAGTAACAGAGGCCCCAAGTTAAAGGAATCTAGGTGAGAAAGGTCATAGCTTTTGCTGGTCTTCACCTTAATATATCCAGTTCTTACCTTAGCCCATCAAATTTGCAGAGTATAAAGAAAACTGAGAAGTATACTGGTGATAATAAAGGAACTGGAAGTTTTTTTGTTTGATGGATGGCAGCTGAGGGAGTAATCAGAGATTTGTGCCCATCAATAAAGTGGAAGCTTAAGGCATTATCAACAGCTTTACAGTTGGTGAGATGAGGAATGAACCAATGTGAAGTTTAAAGAATTTCTCAGTAAATGTAGAGTTTCAGGTGGTTAAGTAACAGAAATTACTGGGATCTTTAGTGGCAATGAAATATTTGGAAGAGAAAAAAGTGGTTTTGGTGTTTTTTTGTGGTGCTGGTGCACTGGCTGTGGAGTTCATTGTAATATCTACTGTCCACTAGGCCATCTAAAGATTTATGTTTTGGCAAAGTTTTATGCAATAGTTAAAACTGCCAAGTGGGGTCAAGGTAGACTTCTGGAAGGTGTGCATTTTGTAACCTCATGTGCTTTTTAGGTACATGTTTGTTGCAGATGCTAAGGAAAAGTCTTCTGAAATGTTTGAAAACCTATTCTATGTCCCAGAGTGAGTCACTGTAGTCCAGAAATCAGTGGTGGCTCCAGGCTGATGCAAGATGGAGCACATACCTCAGTTAAAGTCTGATTTGCCCAAGCTGTGCCCCAGCAGTGATACATAGCTTCCAACCTGTCCATATATAAATTCTGCCCACAGGCCCAGTTACAAGGCCTTTGTACCCTTCCTGTGCCCCAGTCATCCTTACTTCCCGGAGCTGTCCCTGCCAGAAATTACAGAGAATGAGACCTGAGGGACACTTAAAGAAAGAAGAAGCCCAGTGTCTGTTTTGCCTGATTTGTAGGGAGGGCCATTTTATAAGTTCAGAGAGATTGCAGTGATGTACAGAATAATTACACACTAATACAAACCTAATCATATTGTGCCTAACGACCAGTTTCTGCAAAGTGCTAGGAAAAAAATCTGCCATTTAAAGCAGAAACTGGACTATAGTTCTTATCCTAGAGCAGTAACTAAAGCTAGATTTATTACATTCAGTGGCCACTAATTTATGACTGACTTTGGAAATAATGAACGCCATACGTGTATCGAATATGTTCCCATCTCAGGGCTGCAAGCATAGCACACAAAGGTTTCAAACAAATTCTTGTTGCAATTTTCAATAACTAGGTAACCCTGGTGCTGTTCTACCAAGGGCTACCACCCCTGCCTTGCCTGGCCAGACCAAGGCTGAGGGGCCTGGGTTCCTATAATTAACTTTAAAACTGGTTCTTCCCAAGATAACATGTTGCGCAGTGCCTCCACTCAGAGTATGCTTTTCAGTGGGCTACTTTTAACCTGGTACAACCTTCTGGGATGCTGTACTCGCCCACATTACCACAGTGCCACCCCAAGCATGACTCAATAGTATTTCCCCATATTTAAAACATTTTTTTAATTTATTGACTCTCTAAAATAATATGCTCCACGAGACAGAATTATGCAAATAACAGCAATTTATTTACATGGGGAAAGGCTAGGAAGGGTGAATTGGAGCAGAAGTTAAGATATTTACAACATTTACTTTAGCTTGATTTGAGTGATTGATTAGATTGCATAAATCACATAATCATCAGCATTTTTCCCTCTGATCATAATTCAGTGGCACCCACCAGCCTCTGAGATAGCCAGAACCCTGGCTGTCTAACTAGCTGCATAAATCAGTTTACACATTACCCATTAATGCCCACACTGGTACCAGTCCCCATCTGCATAAGACCCTGCAAGCTCCCACATTAACCTGGGTACCTCTTAATTAACAGTTCTTAAAGGTGCAGACCTGTCGTCCAAAGCAGCTGTATGTTGGCTGGCTAGTTGGGGCCCTTTAAAGAAAGCAAGCAGATTAACATATGCAACACACTTGGTAAATTTAAAGCAATTGTATCCGTGGCCGGATGGCTCAGTCTATTTAAATACTTTAACTACGTACATGTCCCCTTTAGATTTGAGTCAGGGCATGGACCCTGTATACTCACAGATTAGAAGTCATCATTGGATAGTCACAATCAGGTTGTAGAGGAAGAATTAAGGTGACTACAGCAGGTGGAAACTCTGACTCTGGAGACAAGAAGGCTGCCAAAGGCTTACAGCCGGCACACTCAAACCGACTGCAAGATGGTGTGGCATTTGCAGATGTAAATAACATTCTGTGTTTCTTTTGGCAGTGCCCCTTTCTGGGCTAGAATCACTCTCTGGATAGACCAGGCTGGGACCCGGGCTGGCACGTTTCAGACCCCACGTCTAGGTTGTATCCCTCGGGGGGGGGAAGGACACATATGGCAGCACCCCAGGTGGCATGCTACCAGGCTGTGTCCCAGGCCCAATCTGGTGGTTGGGTAGCATTTAGGACACTTATCAGATTTAGCACATTGCATTTTTTTCTCACAACCCTGTTCCTTTTACTCATCAGATGCAGGCTTTCACAAGGATGGGTGTTTTTCCTCCCTAAAGCTAGGGCGATCCAAATGCTTACAGTCCTTGCAAAACCTCTAGGAGCTTAGATGCATCTCTTGCACAACACCAGGCAACTTGAAACGTGGCCTTTTACCACTTGAGACTTTCACTAGACTGAGCTTGAGGTACGGCTCACTATTGTTTGAAATAACTTGGACTTGACTGAGCTTGAAACGTGGCTCACTACTCTTTAGCAGACTTTACTTGTTGCCAAAGCTGAAACTGTAGACCCTTTCAGACTCGGACACTTCACTTAGAAGCAACTGGTTTCTGTAGTTCTCTAGGCTCGCAACACATTACTTGGTAGTAAAACAGCTTTTAGTAACTCTCTCAGGCTCACAATTATACAAACACAGTCTCTTGTGTCTCTCACTGGCATTTGTAACTCCCAACCGGACATACAGATGGTTACTGGCCCACCAGGCACTGTCTGAAGAAATTCTGCATGGTCAGGGAATTCCCCATTCAGTCCTGTGCCACTACTCAAATCAGACACATTTACATACTTTTAAACATGACCCTTCTCTGGTCACTGAGCAAATGCCCACCCCTTCTGTGCTTTGGTTAAACTAGGGTGCAGATAAATTGTCACATCTTAAACTTGCTGGGCTTCTCTGCCCCTTGCAGACTTTCTCAGACTTGTACTTGTTAGACACAATTTACTCACTCAGATTACTTGCAGAAAATGGCTTTCTTTTCTCTGAGGTTTCAGGCTTTCTTCAGCACTCTCACTGCTGAGGTAGAACATGTGTGCAGCTCTTTCACAGCTGAAGGTTCAGGATGCCCACGTTTTCCCAAAACGTGGAAAGGTGCTAGCCAGTCCTGGAGGACAATCTCTGTCAACCCCCAGGCTAGTGACTTCTGTTGCCTGTAGCTACTTTGTCTCTCTGGCAGAAAAAAAGTCCCCTCTCATGTGGAGGGGCTTGCACTGGATTGCTAGGCCCATTCTGGAGCAAAGGGCCTGAGCCCCCAACCCAGTGCGAGGCACCTGCTCGAACTCTGCTCAGCGTGGCAAAACAGTCTTTTATGGAGCTCCTCTGAGACTCCCCATTGGCTGAAGCTACCTGCTGCTCCCACAGTAATTGACTGATCCTGCTTGTCAGTCCAGAAAATGAATATTCATTAGCGCCACTTGATGCACAATAGGCTCCCAGTTTTGGCACCTGAATTAGGTCCCTGCAGTTTCCCCATAAACCTTTTGCAATGTCCTATGAATCTTTGGCATTGTTCCAGTACTCCTTGCTTCAGAATCCTGGCTTTCCGATTGGCTGTTACTGCCATAAAATGGCTGCTGAACTCACAGTCCCTTGGCAGATTTAACACAGTCCCAAATAAAAGTCCAGGTACATCCAGATGATTTACTTTATTAACTTGCTTGCCCCACAGTTTAATAACTGCTTTTGTACCCTGTTAAACGCTGCCCAGATTTAAAATTTTTGTTAAGTCTTTAGCCAGTCACTGCTGCCGTAACTAAGTGCCCCCAGGTAGCAGACAGGCAGTTTCCCTGAGTCCCAACGCTCACAGATCTGGAGCAGCCAGAAACCTTTTTAATTCAATTACTTTCCCCCTTTACCTAGTGCCCCATTAGTGTCCTTACAGCTGCTGCTTTTTCTATACATCTATTTACAATTAGTTTCCTGCAACAATTGCCGAAACATGAGGTCCCCGAAGCAGACAAACACCCTCATTAATATTTATGAGGGCACTGCATTAATATGCATGAGCTCTTAGAGTTAGCGCTGCTCTGTGCTTTGCCCCTCCAAACCCTTTTGCACGGCTCCCCTTGTGCCAGTCACAGGTCTCCGGTTCCTTACCAGCCTTCAGGGACCGGGATCCACAAGGGGCAACCACTTTTTGCCACAAATTGTGGCCAAAATACTGAGAGCATTTCTTTGCCTGTGAGCTGCCCGCCCACCGTGAAGAGGAAGTGGGAAAAGGGAGTGGCTCCGCAGCAGCTCCATCAACCCACTGTGGACTGAACCCAAGAACTTGGGGTACTTCTTTGAGACCTGGAGCTGTGGCAGTAAAGCTAGGGATTACCCTGGGGGACCCTGCAGGCATTTGGGAAGCGCTCCGACGATGGGAGCAGCAGGAGAATGGGCAACCAAGGTAAGTCCCTATTTGATGGCGGGGGGGGGGGAAGCTACAACTAGAAAGACAGACTTTAGTGATGCCTGCTAATTTATAAAAATCAAATGTTTTCCTTTTAAGTTAGGATTCGTGTGGCGTAATTACTGGTACAGAACTGTCTCATGCAATACAGCACTTTCACAGTCGGCCTCTAGTTGTGTTTCTTCATCACATGGTATTTCTACCATTTCAGCTCATAATAGGGTTGATTACAGAGCTTGAGATTTATACAGAATATGAAACACCTTTTAAATTGTGCTTTATAGAGCAGGAACTAAATATTCAAAAATGCATTAAAGCAGGGCGCGGAAGTTTACGCTGTGCCTGCGCCCCACCTAGAGGCTGCTATATTCATTCAGATAGCGGACTAGTGCTATCTGAGTGAATATCAGCCATAATGGCACAGTGCCAAGCAAGCTGTGCTGCCCTGACGTGGACTTCCACTGTATCTGGCACAAAGAGAATTGCGCCCCCAGACGAGATAGCACTGAGAGCCATGGCACGATATTCAGACGCAAAATGCAAATGAGCCCATTGGGCATGCAATGTGCTAAGGGGCCATTAGCAAGCCCATTATGGGCTCATTTGCATTGGAAGTGTCTGCCTGTTTGCACCCATCCAATGGGCACTTGCCATGTCACCCCTGGTGGCTAGTGGCACACACCATCCCTGCACACCCGTCCTGTCTATGTAAATATATTCCCTGGTGTCTAGTGGTTCCCCCTCCACAAACCCATCCTGGCTATGGACATGTATTCCCTGGTTTCTAGGGGTGCCCCCCCACACCAGTCCCATTGATGTTACTATTTTCTCTGATGTCTAGTGCACCCCCCCACACCTGTCCCATTGATGTCACTGTTTTCCCTGGTGTTCTGTGGCCCCCTTGCACACTCGTCCTGAAGATGTGAAAATGTCCCAGGTGTCTAGTGGCATCCCCAACCTCTGATCATCTGGCCCCCTGTCCTTTACATTATCCTTGATGTCCGGTGGTACCACTGGCCCCCACCTGGCTGCTGATCAACACACAGACTGGCGAACAGAGGTGGTCCTGCGGCCCCCACCTCCACCCTGAATGCCACCTATCCACACACACCCCTTACCGGTGAGACTGGGGATGTAAGTTACATCCTGAGATGACGACTGGTACAGCCCTCCTGTTACCTTCTCGGATGGCTGCCATATGAGCTACAGGGAATGCGCACACAGTATACTATATACTGTACGCATGCTGTAGCTCATACTGCGGCTGGCCATGGAGGTGAGAGGAGGGCTGAGCCGGTTGCCATGGCAGGATGTACTCCACATGCCCGGCCACATTGGTAAAATGGGTGGTCTGGCAGTCGGGAGGTGGGTGGAGGTACCACTGGGCACCAGGGATAATGTTAGGGACAGGGCCCGGGTGATTGAAGATTGGGGGGTACCACTAGACACCAGGGCATATTTAGTTTCATCGGTTCAGGGGATCAGAAGGTGGGGGGTGCCACTAGACACCAGGGCATACTTTGTTGTACCGGGACTAGAGATTGGAGGGTGGGGAGTGCCACTAGACACCATGGAAATATTCACATCATCAGGAAAGGTGTATGGGCAGTACCACTAGACACCAATGAATACTGTGTATTATCATGATGGGGATCGGAAGGTGGGGGGGTGGGCTGCTGCAGTACATCCATCCTGCCATTGATGGGGTGGGGGTGTGGGCTTTGTGCCCACCTAAGACTAGGTTTTTGGAGATGGTAAATAGCACCACTTTGGGTGCCATTTACTGCCGATGGAAACCTTTGAAATTGCCGCTGTGCATGTATGAAAATGAGGACCCCCTCATTTGTGTGGACACAGTGTTATTTTAGCACTCAGTCACTAATGGGTTTAGCCCATGCTACAGGGGTCTCTGAATATAGACCCCACCCCAAAAATAAGGGCAAAACCCGGATAGCACAGGCAAACACCCATTAGCACCCATGCTAACTTTTTTCCCCGCAACCGCCATGGCCCCACTCCTTCGGGCTCTCATGCTGGACCTCCCCCCCCCGTCCACCCAGGCAATGCCAGCTTCTGCTGCTTATCGCCCATCAGACCCATAGGTCTGACCTGTCAGACACACCTGTTGATTCCCACTGATCCCCAGCAGGGTGCTTAACCGGGGATGTTGGCAGGAGGAGCAGGAACGGTCCATGCTACGCAGCCTGGGGCAGTGTAGGGAAGCCTACTCTGAGGCCATAATGTGGGGCTGTGGTGGCCGTTTTTTTGGTCCCTCCCACCCCCCTTCCCTATTGGCTGCACGTGCTAATGACTGGCCTGGGGGGGTGCCCGATGGCATGTGTTCACCCACTCTTTCATTGGCAGTGCCACTAGCCACCACCAGGAGCTGTGAAAGAGTGACGTGGCAGCCTCCCTCCCTCTCGGGAGGAGGGCATACATGAGACGCTCTTAAGCCCTCCCTGCTGGTCTCTGCTCCTGATGTCCTGGGCTCAGGGCACGAACCTGGGTTGCCAGTGTGCCAGAGCGATCCCCCATCGCTCGGGGCCAAGATCGCTCTGGGCCAAGGCACAGACCTGTGGTAACTTTTGAAGATCTGTCCCCAGGTCTCAAAAAACACTTTTTTCCTTGAACTGTGTAGTCTGTAGGCTTACACAATGAATGTAGCTATTGTACCCTCCTAATTTTTTATAAGGATATAAAGTTAAATAAATTCTATTCTGCCTATTGTGAAGACCTGCTTAGCGCCACTGTAGAGGTCATGAGCCTACTGTTGCATTGCATCATGGGACTTGATGACATGTTAGTCTTCAAGACGCTGTAGTTCTGCTTTCTCTGTGTCTTTGCTTTTACTGTCATGTTGACTAACAAACTTCATGAAAAGTGCTGTTTTCTGAGGTTGCAATGGGTTAGACTTGAAAGAAAATGCTTTGAAAGGAGGTGGCATGGCTGTGAAGTGCGAATAGTCCTTTGACAGTGTAACCCCCCTACAAATGGTGGTTCCCAAAAAGTCTTCCTTGAGCTTGCCTAAATGCTCACTGCCAGGCTGGTGTACTGTGTTTTAGCAGTTTAAATGTGATTACCAGAGCCTGTATAGCCTCTGTGTGCTGTTTCTTTAAGAGCTGCCTGATTGCAGCCTAAGTAATCTGAGAGGGAGCTCTGTTGAAAGATGTAACTATTTACTGAAAATCATTTAGAGTGATAGTGATAATGTAGTTTGTCTAACCTGCTTTCTTTGTAGTAAGGACTGTTTTGTTTGTCTCCACTATCTTGGTCCTGGACTGCAAATTGGACCAAACAGTACTGGTGGGACCTAAAATGTAGCCGGACTACAGGAGCTGTCTGAATTCAAAATCTGTTGGAACTTTAGTTTGGAGCTTTTTTGTGCCTTTTTTGCAACTGAAGGGGGAGCTCTTGCTTTGACTGACAGCCAAATCAGCCAACCAAATCTTTTGGATCTTGGGGAAGTCCCGGGCTGCTTGCAGTTTTCAGTTATTTCTGAGCTGGGAAGTGAAATAAGAAGAGCTCAAGTGTATTTTGGGCAGCAATCCTGAGTGGATTCGCATGGGAAAACTGTGAAAGGGCTGAGTTTTTGGCTTGCATGTCTGCTGCTGCTCCTGAGAGGGAGAGAAGAGAATTATTTTGGACTAAATCCAAGTTTGTGTGACTAAAGTAAGCTACTGAAGTGGGCCAGGCTCAACCTGAAGAAGACCGAAGACTTTGTTGAATGTGATCAGCCTGTCAGGAGTTCCAGCTACCCTTAAGCTCCCGGTGTGTGCAGAGACTTTGCGATTGTGAGCGAGGAGCACTTTGCCTGGTACAGTAGAATTCCTGTACATGTAAATGTGCTATGAGCTGCTAGTGGGTTGTGAGTTAGTTCCCCACTGTGTGAACTGTGTTCTGCTTGCTGGAAGCTGTATCTAGCCCAAAACGGACTGCATCCAAATTTGTCTTCATGTGGTCTGGGCCTTGACAGACTGGCCCAGCCAGACTACCCACTGCACAGAGAAGCCATCGATGAGAGACCTGCCTGGGGATCAGGCCCCCTGCTCCACGCTTAAACAGGAATGATGCCTCTGCGACTTGTGTAGGCCCTGGTTCTCCTGGCATTCCAGATCAACCACCTGCTGTCTCAATTTTCATCCAGCCTGTGTCCAGTCTTTGGTATCGTGAGTAAATACCAGGGTAGCTCCCTGCGTAACAACAGCTTAATCTGAGTGTGTCATCTGATTGTCTTGTTGTTTCATTTCCTTTACGAACTGAGCCCTCTGGCTCTGGATTACAAATATTGCGTACTGTGCATGTTGTGTTTTCCATCACAGAGCCCCAACTGGCTGCAACCCCGGGCAACAGGCCTGGCTAGCCCATCTCTTCTCCACCTGGGTACCCTGTGGTGTGACTGTGTGGGGGGACTCAAAGCACATGCATAACTGCTTGATTGATATAACCTTTAAGCTAATTAACCTGATTTTGCCCTTTCCTTGTTCAAGTCCCCTGAATAAATCAGATCTAACTTTTTCTGCATGTAATCTGACTGTGGTTCCAGTTTGTGCTCAAAGTACTGTACTGTTGCTATTTGCTGTGCATAACCTTGTTTTACAAGGGGCCCCAGGGTCGAGCCAGAGGAACCAACCCTGGTGGTAAGTGCAAACAGTGTGGGTACTTGTGTGGTGTACCAGGGGTATTGTGAAAGTGATTATTGTACAGTGTTCAGGCCACTAGAAGGAAAAGAGGGGGGTTACAGTGTCCCGGAGGGCTGTGCCCAGGTTAGCTTGACCACTACCAACTCTGACCTCTGGGTGGAGGCACCCGTTTCAGAACTCAGGTCCCTTAACCTGCTACTAGCCAAGCAGGCAGGGGTAGTAGCCCTTGGGATAGCGCCACCTAGGGGGTTACAACAGGATAACTGGATTATGTGCTGCAGTCAAACCTCCCAGATTTACATGGATTATATAGGGAAATCGCGCAATCTACACTGAAACTGTCCCCACACAGGCTTGAATTGGTTAAGGAAACCAGAACAATTCTGCATCACTGGGGAAATACTGTAATGAAATGGACTCCTGCCAGTGGGCCTGCCTCTGCACTCAGCACTCTTGCAACAGTGTAAACTCCAGGGAACTTTAGGGGAAGGTGGGGCTCCAGATACTGGTGCCCTTTCTCTTTTTTTTTAATTTTTTTATTATATTTTACCTTATAATCTTTTTTGCTCCCGCTGTGCCGGTACCTCGGTCCGATCATGGACCCCTGCTCCACTTCACATTGGTTGCCCTCCTTGATACCTCCTGGCTTTCCCCCAAGGCGGGGCTGCGGCACTCGGCTCCCCTATTAAGTGCCACGGACACCGGGATAGGTCGAGGAGTTTGCCTGAAGCAATGGAAGCTTGGGTGGATGTCATCTAGGCATTGGCGGTAGGAGTTTTCTCCCCTTAGGGGGGCAGGAACGTGCAATGACATCCTGCATCCATCCCACCCCCTGACACTTGCTGGTGTTTGGTCACTGTGGTACCCCCGGCCTCCACCAGGGGTCTGTCGAGTGCTGGACACACTCCCCGCCCTCCCCCCTGGAGAAGGAGAGCAGTCCTTGGGATGCTCCCTCCGGCAACCCGGGTGCATTCCCGAACCCAGGTCGCCAACGTTGCAAGCGGCAATCCAACCACTGTGCCGATGGGATGGCGCCCTTTCTCTCTTCTAAGGGCTGTCAAGTTCCTTGAATTACAGCCCCAGGCACCAACTGCAGCAGACTGTGAGCAGGCTTGTAAAGGCAGGACTGTGCTGGAGGCAGGCAGATCTAGAAGGATCTCAATGTGAAAAGATCTGCTGTGCTGGGAGTGGGTGCAAGCTGCACCATCCCATGACCAAATAGAAAGTACATTTTGAGGTGTGTGTTTGTTGCAGATGCTAAGGAGAATTCTACTGAAATGTCTAAGAACCTGTTCTATGTTTCTGGAGTGAGTCACTGCAGTCCAGATATCATTGGTGGCTCCAGGTCAAAGCATAACGCTGCACTTAACCTCAGTTAAAATCTGATGTGCGAAAGCTGTGCACCAGCAGTGATCCTTAGCTGCCAACATACTTCAGATATAAATTCTGCCTACAGACCCAGTTATAGGGCCTCTGAACCCTTCCTGTGCCCCAGTCATGCTTACTTGCAGAGTTGTCACTGCCAGAAATTATGGAGGAACTAGACCCAAGAGACACTTAAAGAAAGAAGAAGCCCAGTGTCTGTTTTGCCTGATTTGTAGGAAGAGCCATTTTACAAGTTCAGAGAGATTTGCAGTAATGTACAGAATAACCACACACTAATACAAAGCTAATAATCATTTTGTGCCTAATGCCCAATTTCTGCAAGGTGCTGGGGAAAATAGCCACCATTTAAAGTAGCTGTTGTCAAAATGGGGCAAAAAACTGAACTACATTTTTTATCTTTGAGCAGTAACTCCAGCTGGATTTATTACGGTTGCAGGCCAAAAAATGTATGTCTGATTTTGGAAATAATGAACTCCATATGTGTCTTGGATATGTTCCCATTTCAGGGTTGCAAACGCACATTCTGAAGGTACTAGGCTACAATCAATTCTTGCTGCAATTTTCAGTATCTAGGAAGATAGGCTTTGATGCCTATTACCTATTTGCCAAATCAAATGTTTTCCTTTAAATTTAGGATTCTTGTGGCGTAATTGCTGGCACAGAAGTGTCTCGTGTAGTACAGCATTTTCACAGTCGGGCGCTAGTTGTGTTTCTTCACTAAGTAGCACGTCTGTCATTTCAGCTGATAATGGGGTTGATCATAGATAGAGCTTGAGTTGTATACAGAGAGACACACCTTTAACATTGTGCTTTAAAGAGCAGGTCTTAAAAAACATTTTCTTTAAACTGTGCAGTCTGTAGGCTTGAACTTTGAATACCACTGTTGCACCCTCCTAATTTCATCCAGATGCAAAGTTCAATAAACTCTATTCTGCCTGTTGTGAAACCCTCCTTGGCTTCATTACAGGGGTCATGATGACCATATTCTTGCAGTGCATCATGGGACCTGATGACATGTTAGTCTTCAAGGTGCTGTAATTCTGCTTTGTGTCAGAGCCTTTGCTTTGTTCCTGCCTCACGCTGGTGAACAAATGTCATGGAAATGCTGTTTTCTGAGGTTGAAGTATGTCACAGCTGAAAAAATGCTTTGAAAGGAGGTTACATGTCTGTGAAGTGTCATAGTCCTTTGATAGGATAACTGGATTATGTGCTACAGGACTTCCAGATTTACATGGATAACTGTATTTTACAGGGAAACATAGCAATCTACAGTGAAATTGTTTCCACAGACTTGCACTGGTTAAGGAAAGCAGAGCAATTCGGCTTCGATAGGAAATAATGTAATGCAGTGTAATGGAGCCATGCAGGCAGGCCTGTCCCCCGCTCAGCACCCCCAACAGTAAGAACTCCAGGAGACCTCTGGGGGAAGGAGGGGCTCCAGATTCTGGTACCCTTTCTTTCTCCTGTGGGCTGTAGAGTTCCTTGAGTGATAGCCCCAGGCACCAATTGCAGCAGACTCTGAGGAGGACCTATAACAGCAGGACTGTGCTGGAGGCGGGTAAATCTGGGAGAGATCTCATTGTGAAAAGACTTGCTGTGCTGGGAGCGGGTGTGAGCTGCACCATCCCTGGCCCAAACAGAAAGCAAACTAAAAGGGTAGTTGCTGAGTTCACTTGCTGCTTTCATTTTCCATGCTCTGCCCACCCATCTCCCCGTCAAACATAGCCCACTGCCTGCCTTGCAGATGGCAGATATGCCCCTGTGGAGGAGCAAGCTCCCCAGACCACTGCAGGGGTTGTCAGAGTGGCGGAACCTGACACCTTCCCTCCCTGAGCTGGGAGCAGTGCCATGTGGCCGCACTTTCCCAGTTCCTGGTTTGCTTTCAAATCCGGGTAGCTGGCACGGGCAGTGAACTACCTGCTGGGCCATCATGTGGCCACCAGTAGAGTACCCTAGTGGAGTAAGGTGGCGCATTTGGGAGCTTCTGTCTAAAGCAGAATTTTTTAAATAAATTCTGTAGTGGGGTAGGGGGAACATTAGGGAGCATCTGACTAAAGCAGTTTTTGTAATCAATACCCCCACTGGGGTAGGGGGCACATTAGAGAGCTTCTGCTCCAAAGAGAGGTTTTTAATTTCTACCCTGTTGGAGAAGGGGCATATTAGGGAGCTCCTGCTCAATGGACAGGCTTTTTTAGCTTCCTTTGTAAAAATCCACAGTTGGCATCACAGCCTGATATTGTCACAGTCCCAAGTCAGAGAAACTCAAAATATTAAACCACGTAAGGTGAGAACCCAGCCGGCTTGTTGAGACAGATGCAGGGCTGCTACTTGTGGTGCCAGTGACCCAGCTACAGGAATGAACCAGGGGTGTCATGGGCTGGAGTGGGGGGGTGGAGGATCGAGCATTCATCCCCAAAGATGTTCTCTTCCTCCAGAGAGGGAGTAGAGCTTGACTGCACCATGCTGCTACCACATGGTTCATCATGGGTGGCACTGCAAGCTGGAGCAGCTGGGGAAGGAAGAGCACCAGCTGGTTGTGCACAAAGTGGTGCTGTTGTGTGAGCGCATGTGAATGGAATCCTCAGTTCCAACATCTTCAAGGTTGTGGGAAGAAAACAGGAAAGCAGTACTCAAGAATGACTGCACTTGGTACTCTCGGAGTCTGCATAGTAGCTTGGCACCAAGCACACAGAATTTGCAGAGTCCTTAGGTGTATGGGTTGCTCCCCCAAAGGCCCCAATGTTTGGAGTAAGGCAGTTCAGAAGGGGAGGCTGGAGAGATGAGGCTGGGAGGCCACTGGATGGTAGCCACAGGTCTATGAGAAGAAGTGGATATCAGCAAATCAAAAACACATGAAAATTCTAGCTTTCACAGGGCTTTAAGGATCATGGAACAGTGGGCAACTACATATGGTCGGAGTAGTTAAGGATGTAGATAGAATGCTCATACGCTGTACGGTTTGGCCATTCCTCTTTCTGTCCTAGGAGAAGGCTGCCAACCTTTTGAAGTGACACTGAGCTCAGTAATGTGGCAAAGAAACGCATCTTGAGGAGGGTTCCAACCCTAGAGATGCTGCAGAAACAAGGTTCCCTTTGACTAAAGGTATCTTAGGGAGTATAATAATGATCCCCAAAAAGGTCAAAGCCGAAAGCATAGCAATGCATGTGTGATTAACCAGAAAAAGAGAAGGAACAGAAAGAGTGATAGAGATGTGCTATAGATGCTATCCAGGCCCCAACTCATGGCATAATTTTTGATGGCCTTTAGCACTGAAGAGAGGACACCCCCAGTGGAGGAAATCTGTGGGAATCCAAAGCCTAAGTTCACCGTCTCTCCTGGCATCTTTCTCTATAGATATATGTATTTTTTTCTATTCTCTGTTTACAAGCCCCCCTTCTACCAGCATGCCTCCTTCTTGCACCCTTCTAACTCCTGTTCTGTCACCCACCTTCACTGGGATGTACCTGCTTCAGTATTTAACCCCCTTGGCTTACACCCATGGCAGGGCTCTTTCATCAAGTTCCTCGGGGAGGGTTGGACCTCTTGAGGCAACTCAAGCCAGTACATGATGAAGTGGTGCCACAGTCAGTGGTGTGAGGCCTGCAGATGAATTAGCAAAGTCATCCTACTTAACTGGGGTCTTTTCTTGGTTGCTTCCAACCCAGAGACACAGGTACAATAGGAGAGCCAAGGAGTGTGCGCATGCATAGCGTGTGTGTTGTTCCAGCTCCCGACCTGTGTCTCTGCCTCCCTGGTGTCCTTAGCTGCACTGCCATCTGTGGTCACCCATGTGGCAGTATAGCAATGAGGACAGCAACCTCCCTTCCCTGGCGGAAGAGAGCATCCACAGCGATGCTCAGTCCTCCTCCACCTGCCAGCCCCCAGTGACTCAGGCTTATTCTCAAACCCGGGTTGCCGGCATTGCAACCAGCAGCACTACTGCTGCACTGACAGGTCAGCTGCTTCTCTCTGTTTTTAATTACCTTAAACCTGGTATGACTGCTTGGCAGCCTGAACTTGTCTCAGGCAGCTGAGGTAGCTCTGATGGTAAGGCAGCTATACAGAATGTCGGAGGTAGCATTAAGTTGGTCATGGCTGCTGAGGCAGCTCTGCCGGTGAGGCAGAAATACGGACCACAGCATTCTGGTAGAGGTAGAATCTCGTGACAGGTGGCTCTGCTGGCATGGCAGAACTACGTACAGTACCACATAAGTTAGCAGGTAGTTGGGTAAGGTAGTGGAGGTGGTTGTGCTGGTGAGCAGAAATACAGACCAAATAAGTTAGCATATAGCTAGTTAAGACAGCTGAGGTGGCTCTGCTGGCCAGCAGAAATTGGACCACTAGTGCTATAGAACGGAATGAAGTTTATACAGCATAGGTGGTTTTGCAGCAAGTAGAAATATGGACAGCAGGATGTAGTCACATGGAAATAAGGAATTGCATGATGGTATTTATGTTTAATCCAGTCCATGTTTTCTCCAGAGCATGCTAGGTTTAAGTTTGGCAATATGCCATATTCCGTAGTAATCAGGATTTCGGGCAAGATCAGGATTTTAGGCAAGGAAAGCACAGCTGCAGCCACTTGTAACCGGAGTGGGAATTCGGGGAAGAACACCAACCAGGATCTGAAAAATGAATGTTTGTTTACACGTATTGCAAGATAATGGGGCACAAGAAGCCGCTAGACAGAATGTTCTGTGAGTCTGATTTGTTCTAGAGGAAATAGCACATGAAGCAAAGCCTCTAAGTTCATTTCTTTATCAGGAAAAAGAGAAGGACGGAGAGCATGCAGGAACCATAGAGACTGCACATATTAGAAACCAGATGGGTCATCACGTGAACTCTTCAGTCATTTGCATAGTAGCTCCATAGAGATCGTACAAGCCACTTGCATATGGCAGCGGGTAAGCCCCGGTTTTGTCACGTGAAGACCCACCCCCCCAACCAGTGTTTTAATATATGCTATTTGTATGGCAGGAACAGAGGCTGGTTTCTCTCCTTCCATTGCTGTGTTAGCTAGCTCTAGGAAAACTAACAGGAATGCATGGATATAGGTTCCAGCAACGTCTCAGTTACATTAAAAAGGGAACGACAAGCAGCAGTACTACTGTGGTGCTTCTCCATGAGCTGGAGTGAACAGGGCTTAGAGTCAATGCAGGATAGCTGGGAAACACAGAACCAAAGAATCTTTCCAAGTATGAAAGTGACTCCACGAACATTCAATAGGCCAGAGCAGCCCAGTCAATAGGGAGGACAAGATACAGCAAAGCAGGTAAGTAAAATATCTGAGTAACAGATAAGCAAGGTATAATGTGAGATACTAAGAGAAGGACGCCTAGAGCTGCAGTGGACAGGAAGAGAAGGTCAAAGTGAATAAAGGAAAGTCATACAAGCCATGCAGACTCCAAACCAGTAGATACGGGGTGGAAAATCCCCCAAAAAAAACCAGAGGGAAATGAGCAGGGTGGGGAACAAGGAGTTCATGGGGCAGGAATCAGCCAGCAAGGAACGCAAGTCCGAAGGAGGTTGGAACATGCTCCTTAAATAGTACTTCGGGGGGGTGGCTTGTTGCCCCTTGCCCCAGTGAACCACCACAGGCATAGCCTATCAGTTATGTTACAGTGACCAGTAGCTGTGGAGAAATTGATGTTGTATGCACATTGGGATTTTTATAAACAAGGCATTTGTCAATGCCGAATGTTGTCGCGCTGGCATTGCCTTTGGTAGTGCATTGTGGAAACACATGTTTGGCAGGATGTGAAAAACAACAGCTGTACTGTTCATAAGGTGGTGTAAAAAAAAAATGGCAGTAGTAAAAATGTGGCATGTAGGTATTGCAAATATGCGAAGTTACAAGGGTGCGTGGGAAATGCGCAATGCACACTTGTAACACAGGCATTTTATGGAGTTTTGGCACCAAATTTTCAACATAGGCATTTTATCACCTCTACTCATGTACAGTGTCACTGTCATGTCCTCAAGCTGTCTCAAAAAGTGATCTCGCACAGTGACCGCGCTATTCTTCATCGGACGTGCGAAAACACATTTTGGGCAGGATATGTAAAATGACAGCTTTACTGTTCATCAAGAGGTGTAGAAAAATGCCAATGGTGAAAATCCAGAGTGAAAATATTACAAATGCACAACGTTACGAGCGTGCGTGCAAACGGCGCAACGTACACTCATAACACAATCATTTTATGGATTATCATCACCAAATTTTCAACATAGGCATTGTAGGACCTCTGGTCATGAACAGTGTTACTATAATTTTTTCAATCTGGCCCGAACACTGATTTCCCACAGTGACCGCAGTATTGCGCGCCGGAAGAGCGGAAACACATTTTGGCCAGGATGTGAAAAATGACAGTTGTACTGTTCACAAGGAGGTGTAGAAAAATGACAATGGTGAAAATCTGGCATGAAAATATTGCAAATTCGCTAACGTACGAGCTTGCGTAGGAACTGCGCAACGCATGCTTGTAAAACAGCCATTTTTGGATTTTCCACCAAATTTGCAACATAGGCTTTTGAAGCCCACCTCATGAACACTGCCACTGTCCTTGTGTTAATCGGTCCCAAAAGGTGATTTCGGCAGTGACTGCAAAATCACCTTTCGGGACCGATTAACGTCAAAACTGTGACAGAATTCATGAGGAGGGGTCCCAAAAACCCCATGTTGAAAATTTGGTGCAAAAATTCCAAAAAATGCCCAAGATATGGAGCAAAGTTGAAAAAACCCTATTCATTCCATTATACAACTTACCGGCATTTCCTCAGTTCGCGGTCAGCTTTGAAGAGTGCAGACGTGTTCCTTGTCCAGCGAAGATCATCGTGCCAGACTCCGGAGGTAAGTATGTGGTGGGGTGTGGGGGGTGTGGGGAGGCAGGGTGTGCAGTGGGTGGGTGCGGGTGGTGGGTAGGGAGACTACGAGGAACCATTTTCAGTTTATAGGGACCAGGGGAAAAAAAAAAAACACGGAGGGTTTTCTTTTTTACAGGTCATTTCTTTTGTTTGGGGGAGTACAGTAGCTGATGGGAGATTGGGCACCCCCATCAGCACAGAAGAAGTGGAGGGACATGATGCCGACAAGGAGTGGGCTCCCCTATCGGCACAGTACAACGGGAAAGGGGCGGATGCCGACGGGGATTGGGCACCCCTGTCGGCAAACATTGTTTGGGGGGTACAGTAGCTGATGGGGATTGGGCACCCCCATCAGCACAGAAGAGGGGACATGATGCCGACGGGAGGGGCTCCCCGCCGGCACAGTACAACGGAAGGGGGGCGGATGCCGACGGAATTGGGCACCCCGCTGGCAAACAACGAGGTGGGGGGACATTCTGCCGGCGGGAGTGGGCTCCCCCATCGCCACATACTTCAAGGGGCAGGGAAGCCGACCAGGGGATTGGGCACCCTGAAGTCGGCGCTGTCAGCAGAGTAACGACCACTGTGCCGCCATGCTACTAGCTGGCGAGCACGTAGGAAGGGCCCGCTATGTGTGATGAGTTTTGCTCAGATTGCAGCAGACCTTTCCTTAGATTTGCTCGCCAGCTTAGTATGCATGGTGTGGCATCACTGACTGGGGAATGAGGGACGCACCTACTGGTGCGTGCCCTGCATTTGCCGAACAGTGACCGCACCTCCAAATCCCCACTGCCGCAAGATGTTGGCTGTGCATGCGCGCCAACATAAAAATGCTAAAATAATATTTTGCTTAACAAGTGTGTGACCTGGTGGTTAACATTCTGGCTTTGGAACCTGGAGATCACAGGTTCAACACCACCCCCCATCCAAATACTCACTGTGTGACCTTGAGCAAGTCACTAACCTCTCAGTGCTCCAGTCCACACAGGTGTGGAAATGGGTAGAGCTAGCACCCCAATGAAAATGAGATGTTGTATCTCAGCTGGGCTATCCTGGTAACAAGTTAAAAAGTGAGGGAACCAACCAGGGGAAAGAATATTTTAGATCTCGTCATTACCAATCTAGAAACTTCATTATCAGATATAACAATCCTACCACCTATCGGAAATAGTGATCATATGACAACACATTTTTCCATTCAATTACCTTCACAATCAAAGATAAATAATATTAAAATAAAGCAATACCACAAACAAACTTTCCCTTATTAGACAAGAACTGGGAACAACAAAATGGGAGCACATTCTCATCCATTAAAAACAAAGCGAAACATGGAAACAGTCAAACAAAAATACTAGAACTTGATAAAAACATATTCCGAGAGATTCAAGTATAACAACAAAGGAAAAATTCCCCAATGGTTTAATAAACACATAAAAACTCTAATATCTCGTAAAAAGAAATTGTTCTCCAAGCTTAAAAAGACAACACTACCCAATTCTGACAAAATACTAAAGTCTTATAGACAAACAGTTAAACTAAAAAAACATATAAAAATAGCAAAACGTGATCTTGAATTCAGAATAGCACACACAAAAGATTCCCATAAAACTTTATACTCTTACTTAAATAATAAAAAAAAGAATTGTAATAATCAAATTGGCCCCCTGGTTGTAAACTCGCAAACCATCACCTCGGACATAGAAACAGCTATTGAATTTAATAATTACTTTTCTACTGTTTATAAACAAAAGTGTGATACTATAACTACTCCCCCTATTATGGACCAAGATACAGAAAAGATTTCGGAAGATGACATCAAAAATGCAATTAACACTCTCAAAAAACACACAAGTTCAGGACCAGATGGAATCAGTTCTAGATTTATATTAGAAACAAAAGATGAAATTATTCAACCTTTAAAAATATTATTCAACAAATCACTAAATGAGTCAACAGTGCCAAATGAGTGGCGCATAGCAATAGTTACTCCCATTTTTAAAAAAGGCTCTCTGTGTAAGACTGAAAACTACAGACCCATAAGTTTGACATCAATTCCATGTAAACTTATGGAAAAAATTATCAAGGCCAAAATTGAGCATGAACTAGAAATACTCAAAATAACCGACATATACCAGCATGGGTTCAAACATGGCTTCTCATGTGTAACTAATCTTATCTCTTTTTATGAGCATATCAGCTATCATCTAGATAACAATACACCTATGGATGTCATACTACTCGATTACAGTAAGGCATTTGATAAAGTTTCCCACTCTTTATTGATTAAAAAACTCATTAATATAGGATTATCACCAATACTAACTTCTTGGATAAACCAGTGGTTAAACAACAGAAAACAAGAGAGTTAGGGTTAATAACGTAATGTCTGGAGAGAGGGGTGTGGGTAGTGGGGTCCCCCAGGGTTCTGTGCTGGGGCCTGTTCTCTTTGGTCTCTTTATAGGGGATATGCATATATCCAGTAACAACAAAATGGTGAAATTTGCTGACGACACCAAAATTGGGGGAAAAGCTACTAGTCTGACCAAAGACTCTGGCTTACAAGCAGAATTGTTACTAATTGAACAATGGGCATCCACAAATGAAATGTATTTCAGTGTCTCTAAATGTGCAACCCTTCACTTGGGAAAAAATAATCCATCACAAACATATTATTTAAATAATCTGGCTATTAAAACCTCCTTGGTAGAAAGAGATCTAGGTGTTTTAATCAATAATAAACTGTCTTCTTCATCACACTGTACTAAGATAGCCAATCAAGCAAAAATCACCCTTAGAAGGATTAATAAAACATTCACAAATAAAACTGAACAATGTTTACTCCCACTTTACAGATCTCATATTAGACCAAATCTGGATTATTGTTCCACTTTTTGGAACCCTTATCTAATCTCTGACATTAACAAAATTGAGAGCGTTCAACATAGAGCCACAAAATTAATACCACATCTTTCTAAGTTTGATTATATTACTAGATTAGAATCTACTGGTCTACAATCACTGTCTCAAAGAAGACTAAGGGGAGATTTGTTATTATTATTCAAAATTACAAAACATTCAGAACAGATGCAAAACTGTGGACTAAAATTTTCTACAAGAAGAATCGTAGCAAGACTACACAATAGACAAATAGAAATTATGAAAGCAAAAACCAACAAAAGAATGAATTACTTTACCATAAGAGCACCTAAATTATGGAATAAACTGCCTCAGGAAATAGTTGACTCGCCCAACATTTTGATTTTTAAAAATAAACTAGACAAATGGTTAACAAATCAGGGATTTGCTGAATGATCCACAATGTGGAGGACAAACCATGATGGGCATACCGCCTTTGTTTGTCCCATACTACCAAAGTACCAAAGTTGTAAAACAAAATACCCCACTGTGGTATGGTACATTCAGGAGCACCTGCTCCAAAGGAGATTTTTTATTTTTTTTTAATGCAAGTTTTTATCCTCCTCCTGAGCAGGACGGGCACTTCCTCTGCCATCTGTTCCCATCCACCACAGCCGTCTCCACCACCTCTGATGTTGGGGCAGTGTCCTCCGTGGGTCTCTCCCCACAGCAGGACTAGGAGGAATGGGGCCATTCCCCCCCCCCATTTCCTGGAGACCCGTTTAGATATGCCCCAGACCAGAGTGGCAGAGTGGGATGGCAGCCAGATGGACAGGTCGTCATTTAGCCATCCTCTTTATTTTCCTCTGGTTTTCTCCCCAGCCAGCCATGAACGTGGAATGAACACATTGTGCAATCTCCATGGAGAAGCCCCCAGTGCTCTGGATGTGGAGTTACCCATGTTATGTAACTGAACGTGCCTCCACCTGGATTCCTACAGGTGGTGGTAGAGCCGTGCACCACCGATCTCCCCTTCCCCGAGGGAGGAGAGTTGTTCTCCAGAAGCTTGATCCTCCCTCCCTCCCTTCCCCAGCTGACCCCTGGCAACCTGCATCCATTCCTGAATACGGGCCGCCAGCATGGCAGGAGGTAAGGAGCGTATAGTGCCTCAGCCCTCCACACCACTGGGACGAGATTTCATTTTTTTAAATGAATACTATTCATGGAGTATTGGGACATTCAGGAACCTCTGCTTCAAATCAGATTTTATTTTTAATTTAATATCCTGCTGGGGAAGGTGATACATTCAGAAGTTTTTTTTTTTTTTTTTAAATATATCACTCTGGTATAGGGACACTTTCAGAAACTCCTGTTCCAAAGGAGACTTGTTAACCTTTGGTGGTAGTTGACTTACACATTTAAGAGTTTTTGCTCCAAATGAGTTTTGTAACAGACAGTTCACTACAGGGCACGTGGTTGTGCTCTGATATACATACGCCTTGGGTGTATTGTGAGGCACGAGGCCGCAGACTGAGTGGGTTCAACCACCCAAGGCGTGCATATATCAGAACATGACTGCATGCCCTTTAGTGAATTATCTGTCCTACAAAATATCCATAAAGTCCTGAGGAATGAAAAGAAGTGCAGGCGTGCTGTTGTTGTGGAATAATACACGGTCATATGGTGTGTTTCATTCAGGCAGACTTGCTTTTCACAGGTTTTTCTTACCCGTTTTATAGGTACAGTAATTATAAACTGCTGGGTAACTGATACATTCAAGAGCTCTGAAGTAGACTTTATTAATTAAAAGTCTAGTGCAGTAGAGGGCACATTCAGGATTCCCTTCTCTAAAGGAGTTTATTTTTTTAAATTAATACTTTTTTGGGGGAAGGGGCATATTTGGGAGCCTCTAGGTTGTGGGCATTGGCACTAGCTGTAGGAGACTGTTGCCTGCACATCTAGCTTCAGTCTTTGATACATTGTGGGTTCTCTGACACTGACAGCAGACATCATGGGGAGGGGGAAACTGTCAACATGAATCCTACTAACTGCCGACTGCAGAGAGGCTAGTAATGACAAGACAAGGGATTACAGGTCAGTTGCCAAGGGGGCCAAAATCAAAAGCCTATGTGATCTCTGCTGGCATCCAGTTTTGGCAGGGGCATAACAACCCAACACTGAGGCAGTCTCTTGCCTCATTCAAAGTCTTGCTTTTCATCATACCAGAGACCAACATTGAGCAAGATTTGGCTGGTGTCAGAAAGGCTGGTCGTTGTTATGTTTGTTAATCTTTCTGGATTTTTTAGTGTTGTTTGTAGATATATCAGTATATTTATTGTTATGTGAAACAGTACAATGTTGTATGTTTTTACATTTTTGTAGCAGGTCTTACTGCCTTAGCAGTCTTACTTTTACAGTTTTTTTTATTTATTTGAGGACCACATTCATCCCCACTTTTACAATTTTAGTTTATACAGTGCCCACAGGACAGAGCTTTGACACAGCAGCACTGTGTTTCACTTATGCTCTCTATACCATAAACAATGGTTCTTCTCCCCCACCAGGCAAATATGTCCCCCCTAGACCAGACAAACTTAAAGCCCCACAACCACTAGAAACATAGGTCAATCTCGTTTCTCAAATCGGAAGGGAGAGAGGGAGACCTTGACCTGGAGGGTCCCCTCCCCCCTCGCCCTCGCATCTGAGTAATCTCGTGGCTCCCGAGTGGAGGTGCCGGCTTGTCCTGGCAAGCACCGGCGGGCCTCCTCGAGACCCAGTCCAAATCAAAAGCTGAAAGAAATCTGGACTTACTAGCGTGCCCCTGCTGGTTGCTGCAGAACTGTTTCAGTAGCCCAGTGTGATTTCCCTGGAGAAGCGGCTTGAGGCAGCCGAATCTGGTCCTTTGTCCCAGCTCCTCTGCAACTTTTGGCTGGCGAAACTTGTCCTTGTCCTTTGTCGCCTGAGGGATTGGTCTGATGTCATCGCTCCCCACCCAGCCCTCCTGACTTAAATGGAGCTCCCCAGCTACTAAAACTAATCTCGTTTCTCAAATCGGAGAGGAGACTGACCTGGGGGTCCCCCTCGCCCTCGCATCTGAGTAATCTCGTGGCTCCCGAGTGGAGGTGCCGGCTTGTCCTGGCAAGCACCGGTGGGCCTCCTCGGGACCCAGTCCGAATCAAAAGCTGAAAGAAATCTGGACTTACTAGCGTGCCCCTGCTGGTTGCAGGAGAACTGTTTCGGTAGCCCAGCGGCGATTTCCCTGGAGAAGCGACGGCGAGATGACGAATCTCTTGGTCCTTTGTCCCAGCTCCTCTGCAACTTTTGGCGCCGAAACTTGTCCTTGTCCTTTGTCGCCTGGGGATTGGTCTGATGTCATCGCTCCCCACCCAGCCCTCCTGACTTAAATGGAGCTCCCCAGCTACTAAAACTAATCTCGTTTCTCAAATCGGAGGGAGAGAGGGAGACCTTGACCTGGAAGGTCCTCCCCCCTCGCCCTCGCATCTGAGTAATCTCGTGGCTCCCGAGTGGAGGTGCCGGCTTGTCCTGGCAAGCACCGGCGGGCCTCCTCGGGACCCAGTCTGAATCAAAAGCTGAAAGAAATCTGGACTTACTAGCGTGCCCCTGCTGGTTGCAAGAGAACTGTTTCGGTAGCCCAGCGGCGATTTCCCTGGAGAAGCGACGGCTTTTTTTGAATAGCCCACCCTGGTTGAGAGATGACTTTAAATCCATCACCTAAACCCCGCCCACTGACAGCTAATTCGTCTATAGGCTTGATAGGGGTGGAGACGCAGTTACCCCCACTCCCCTGGTCTTCACTTTACGTCCTGCCTTCCTCTGTGACCACTGAACCTGCAAACCCTGTTCTACCCATATTCACTCCAGAAACCTGCTGTGTATCCTGTGACTACTGCTAATTTCTATAGTGTATTTGCTGTTACAAAAGTTTTTTACTGCTAATTCCTAGTGTGACAATTCCTTGACCTTTTCACTGCTAATTTCCTAACGTGACAATTCCTTTATCTTTTTCACTCAGTCGCACAGCATCCTGAAACTGTTATTTAACCAAATTATACTGTCACTGCTAAGTGTCCTTGGACCTCCAGCTAGTGCTAGTTTATCATCAAACCAGGTCTGTAGCCACACCACTGGTGCTCATTATCACTCCTGGTCAGTAGCCTTACCCCTGGAGCTTGCCCGGCTCCTGCCTGACCCTGCTCTCTGTCACCTCACTACTCCCAGGTCCCCTACAGTATACCCCCTGTTCTATCCGAGATCGGCCTCTCGGCATGATCATCGTCAAGGAGTACCATCCCCCCCCCTTCTCCACTTTGTTCTCCTGGCTACCCTTGTCCAGGGACTCATCCCCCTCCTCTCGGACACTGACCCTGTTCAGGACAGTGGCAGTGGCTGGTCCATCCACCACTGCTCTGCGACCGATTTTACGTTCTCTAACCTTATGGCCAATGCCGTTGGTCCCCGCTATCCTCCTAGCAGACTGCTGGCTCGACACGTCCTGCCCCAAATCAACATCAAGCGACGTCGTGCCTGGAGGCCAGAAATTAAAAGGTCCCCCCCGAGAGGACCCCTTCTGTGGCTAATCTTACTGTCCATTGTCCTATCTGGCGACATTGAAGTCAATCCTGGCCCCACCACCCCTGACTCTCTTCAGAAATGGTGGAGGGAAAAGGGCCTGAAAGTTGCTCACATCAACATTCGGAGCCTTCTTCCCAACCTTGACGAGCTCACTGCATGGGTCACTCTCTACAAGCCTGACATCCTGGGGATAACCGAGACCTGGCTTAAACCCCAGATTCCGACTTGGTCTGCAGGCTCCTGGCTGTGAGCTAATACGGCAGGACAGAATAGGGAGCAAAGGGAGGAGGTATCCTGATTTACTACAGGGCCCACCTCAGCGTATCCCTTATAAACCACACCACAGCTGCCGTCTACCTGTGAGCTCCTCCACGTGCTGCTGCTTGGCAACACCAAGAAACTGCGTGGTATATCCCTACAACCCACCTAAGAGGCGGGCTGCAGGGTCTCTCCCATCTCCTGGATACTGTCTGTCCCAGTACCGGGGTAAATGAACTCCTTATCTTGGGAGACATTAACCTAAACTGGGAGGGGGAAAACGTCAAGCAGTTTGAGGCCCTGCTTGCCACCAAATCCCTAACACAACTGGTAAGGGAGCCCACCCGTCGAAAGGCAAACGGCATTTCCTGCTCCCTCTTGGACTGGATTATGTCAAACCGTCCCGAGAGGATCTCCTCAGTAGGGACCTTACCCGACGCCATATCGGACCACTCTCCGGTTCTGTGTATATGGAATATCCCCTTCCCTAAGGTTCCCCCACAAAATCATCCAGGTTCGAAACTTTGCCAGATTAAACCCTGACCTGTTCTTGGAGGAACTCAGGCTTACGGACTGGTCAACAGTCTACAGAGCACTGGATCCCTCATTGGCCATCGCCGCATTCCACAACATCTTTGTGGATCTACAAGATAGGCATGTCCCTATCACTAGGCATAGGGTCCGTGGAACAGCCACCCAGTGGCTGAAAGGGGGTCTCCTCTCCCACATGCGAGCGAGAGACAAATGCTGGCATCAGGTAAAACGCTCACACGACACTGCCCTGTTGCAGCAATACAGAAAACTCAGAAATGAGTGCAAGAGAATGATCAGGGGGGCAACAAGCGACTTCTGCAAGGCCACCCTTCTCAGCTCTGCTAAAGACCCCAGACGGTTCTGGAGAACCATCCAATCACTGGTTGGCGGTCGTTCCTACTCCGGGGTCACTGACATGCTCATCGAAGGAGTCTCCTGTAACAATCCTCACGTGATTGCTAATGCTCTAAACTCTCATTTCACAGACCTCCCTTCTGATCTCCTGCTAGGGTCCTCTGCCCAAAACTCGAACTGCCCTGCCTCCCCATCCCAATGGGAGTCTGGTCTGACCCGCCCTCCATTTTACCTAAGGGCGGTATCGGTAAGAGAGGTGAGGTCTCTCCTTCTTGGTCTCTCCCAGAATGCTAGCCCTGGTCCTGATGATCTGGAGCCAAAGCTTCTCAAACTAAGTGCTCCCCTTTTAGCCTCCCCGGTGGCCCACATTTTCAATCTATCCCTTACCCAGGGACTGATCCCGGATATCTGGAAGGTTGCCAAGGTCGTCCCTGTCCCTAAGCAGGGCGACCCCAAAATCCTGGTCAACTACCGTCCCATAGCCATCCTCTCCGCTGTCAGCAAGCTCCTGGAAAAGGTGGTCACCAAACAAATCTCGGAGTATATCCACTCCCATGGTCTGCTGACCCTGGCCCAACATGGCTTTCGTAAAGGGCACAGCACTTCCACGGCTCTCATCTCAGTCTCTTCCAGTATCAGAGCTGCTATGGATCAGGGAAAACTCTCAGGGGTGGTATCTATTGACTTATCCAAGGCGTTCGACCTCGTTGACCACGACCTGCTTGCCCTGCAGTTGAGGTCCCTTGGTTTGTCCCCCACCACCCTAAACTGGGTCTCTGACTACCTATATGGCAGAAAACAAATAACTAAATTCAATAAAGTCCTCTCTGCCACCTGGCCTGTCTCCTCTGGTGTCCCTCAGGGCTCCGTGCTGGGTCCCCTACTCTTTTCCCTGTTCATCAACAATCTCCCTGATGTGGTCTCCAGCTGCCGTGTCGTCATGTATGCGGATGACCTGGTTCTCCTGGCCCACTCCAGTGATACAGCCACGCTAAACCGTCACTTATCTGAAGACCTCTGGAATATCCAGGCATGGCTCTCCAACCATAAATTGGTCCTAAATCAAAACAAAACCCAGGCTATGCTCTTTGGTTCCTCTGCCAAAATCCAAGCCTCTTCAACTCCCCTACATATCAACTACAAAGATGGCTCCCCTCTCCCTACCGTGACCTCCCTCAAATATCTTGGAGTGACGCTTGATCCCCAATTGGACCTTGGTAGTCATATCCATAATGCCTGCAGTGGGGTAAACCGTAAGCTGGGGATGGCCTACAGGGCTCGGTACAACCTCACTCCAGCGGCTCGCTTAGCTCTTGCCAGGGGTGTACTACTTCCCTCCCTCAGCTACGGCTCCCTCATATTTGCTCATACATCTAAGACCCTCCTAAGCAAGTGGAGCACAACGTACAACAACATCTGTCGTTTTGTCCTGGCTGTCCCCGCCTCACCCATCACTGCGAGCTCTACGAGAAGCTTGGCTGGCTATCCCCGCTCAATCACCTTAACTTTAGCACTGGGTGCCTCGTGAGTAAAGTACTTAGCTCCGGCACCCCTCCGGAACTGGCCCGGTTTCTTGCTCCTGCTGACCTCTCCCCCTACCTGCTTAGATCCCAAGGCCCCGGCCTACTAAGTGTACCTTCTTCCCACACCAACATGGGGGACCGGAGCTTTGCTGTCCAGGGCCCCAGGCTCTGGAACTCCTTTCCTGAAAGAGTCCGTACTGCCTCCTCTCACAAGAGTTTCCGGACCTCCCTGTGGGATCATCTTAAGGTGGATTCCCGCTGTGAATGTCCAAAGCCTCCTTAGCCTCCCGGTGACCACTGGTGCCGGCTTCTTCTCTACTGCCCTGGCATCACCACTCTTGTGCTATGACCTCGTCCAAATCCCCCTCCCTTGCTTGACCGACGCTAAGATGTTACTATGCTCATAATCCTCTCCAGCCCTGTTGGTCATTGAATTTATCTCTAATATATACCTTGTCCCAGCATTGTATCTGGGTGTACCTTCCACGTAAATGTAAAACTGTAAAAATTGTCTTCTCTCCTGTTTTGTACCTGTATGTATTCGTCAGAACCAATTACTGTATCAATGTACCTGTTGTACCCTTTTGTACTCTCCCGGGTCGTTCCTGAAAATAGGCATAAAACTTGTCTAGTGTACTTACCCGGTAAACAAAAACTAAATAAAAAAAAAAAAAAAAAAAAAACCTGCCCCCACCAAATCTGAACAAACTTTTAGGCTTTCTCCCTTCACTGTACACACAGATCAAAACCCCATAGCACCAGACACAATAGCGGTTTCACTGCTTCTCCCACCCAAAGCTCCAGACTCGGTTTTTGGACCCCAACATCCAAGCACACACAAGTTCACCCCCTAGCAGCTTCGGACACACAGGTTTAACCTTAGCAGAGGAGGGCACTTCCATCTGTGCTGTCAACAGGGCAGGCATTCTGCAGGCCCCCCTCAGAAGAAGGACACTCTTTCATCAGTGCTGCTGGTGTAGCTGCTGTTCTCCTAGCCCCCCTCAACAGAGGGGAACACTTGCATCAGTGCCACTGGTGCACCTTTATAACCCACTCACGTACATAGCTGCAGAAGCCCTGCATGCTTTAGAGAAATGCACTACTTAAAACAGCATGTACAAGTACAGTGGAGCCCACTTGAGTGCACATCGGATAAGGGCACATTCTGGATAATTGCACACTTTTTCTATTTCTCGATTTGTTTCCGGTAGCTACAATGTTGAATTTTCTGATTAAGTGCACAATGGTTTTAAGTGCACTTTCCTGTTACGTGCACATTTTCACAGTTCACTAGTGCATCTATCAACATGTAATTAGCACCTGCTAAGTGTAAGCCTGTTTTCAGCTGGTGTGGTGTGGTGTGAAAGTAAGAATAGGAAATTAATCCACACTGGGGGGGGGGGTGCAAATGAGGATGCAGGCCGAGTGCTGACAACCACCCAGGTGTGGATTAATTCCCCATGTAAAAAATCAGATGACAGTTACTCCAACCACTTGAGGGACTACCACACCAGACCAGGACATTTTCCTTAATAAAATTTAATTGCAACACTTGTTCACTTCTTTCTTACATTTAGTTACAATTCTACTTATTTAGCCTTAATAATAGGCAACACCGACATTTTTCATAAGCTTGTTTTCTCTAATACGATGGTAAATGTCTCAAAATGGCACAAACTTGAAGTGCAAGTGCAGCACTAAATATATTGCACAAAAGCCCCAAAACATTTCATCCTGGTAAAAGGTTAAGGACCTACAAAAGTGCTGAGTGCTAGATGAATAAATAGATGAATGCATTTAAAAAATATTTAGAGCTCTCAGTCAGTGATTTGAAACAAGTGAGAAGACTTTGCATAGGTTTCAATAAAAGCTTTAGCTTTAGTGAGCGAATTTCGCTTGTGTACAGATAGTAAACTGTAGAGCAAGTGACCAGAACTTGATATTGCTAAAGTCATTTAGGC
This sequence comes from Neoceratodus forsteri, assembly GCA_016271365.2. Lineage (NCBI taxonomy): Eukaryota > Metazoa > Chordata > Ceratodontiformes > Ceratodontidae > Neoceratodus > Neoceratodus forsteri. The sequence continues at coordinate 366,788,417 of CM028132.1, read as the reverse complement.
ATGGCAGAGCAAACTTCACTTATTTAGGGATAAGATGAAAGCCTCAAATCACTTCACTGTTAATGTAGAGCCCCTTGATACCATTATCGTCTCACCAGTCCACATCTGAACTGTAATTTTTTTGGCTAAAAAGCTCAACATATGGCCATCGGGTGTCAGTACTCCTACATGTAGAGCTGTGCCACTTACTACTCGTCCAGTGCAACAAGTGCTCAAGGGCCTATTCAGAGGACTAGACTTATGACAACTGTCTCTTACCACACCCTCCTACATCAATAATACCCTCCAGAAGTCATTTAATGCCAAGCACATGCTGTTCTCATGTTTTTGTTTGTAACTCGCATCTCACTCATAGCCAAACTTCACCACTCTTAATTTGGACAGTTTCCACTAATATGATAACAATCATTGTTCTGGGATTTGTGACAGCAGTACCATCTAACCATGAACCCAAATAAGCAATCTGTGCAGAGAATCAAACTCAAAAAAAGCTGCAACAGCGTAGTGAAGCTCCATGATGTCTACAGCAGAGAAGTCAACCAATAAACTTGAGTGCCAACGAAACACAAGAACGTGGTGATGTTTCAGAAAAAACCCTTCATCAGACCAATTACCATCCACCAATGTCTAGTTTAAATTCAAAGTCAGTGACATGCGTGAAGTAAGCAATAATACCCAACAGGGTGGGCGGTAGTGTGCTATACCGGACAGCCCAGGGGTGTAATGAGGCCCGACGCTGCAGGCGGAGGGCCTTATATAGCCCTGGAAGGTCCGTATAGCACACAATACCGCCCACCCTGGAGGGTATTATTGGCGCTTAGAAAATGGGCACTGTAAAAAATAATACGTTTTTGAAAAGTTCATGGAGAAAGGAGTTTAAATTAAGTTTTGTAATAAAATAGTTCCTCCACCTACATTAAGACATGACACTTTAGAGGTGGTTGCCATGGTTACCCCCCCCCCCACACACACACACTTTTAAAACATTTTCTCTCTATTATTTCAGTAGTATTTATTTTATGCATTAAAGGTTTTGGTTTTATTGTCTGGAATTGTGGTTATGGATTTGAGTTGAATCGGTTACGGGCAGACGGTGGCGCTATGGAGCTTGGAGGAACTTGATGGAGCTTGGAGGACAAGAGCAGAGTGACTAAAAAAGGTACATGAAATATTATGTTGTAAAAGTTAACAGTTGCAGGGCCAGAGAGCTTCGAAGAGAGCGGTGTACACATGAATTCAAAGTATTAAATCTCAACTAATGGAGTGGTGGTAGCGAATGGGGGAGAGCGCGCTAACTGCGGTACTGATTCTGCATGTCAGAGGACTGGTATTTTCTTCATTTTCCATACCGCAGATGGACATCCATCTGCGGTACACAAAATGAAGACAGTACCACTGTTCTCATGTAGAGCCGACAGTTGTCTGCTTAGTCAGCTGGCTGCTGAACAAACCAAGGAAGTGGGCATGAAGATAAGTTAAACGTTAGGGGTCTGAGTTCTACCGTGACCCATTTTGCGATGTGACCTGCCAGGTTGGGGACTGAAATTGAGCCGCCGGCTTTCGGGGTTGGAGAGCGACAAGTATACGGGTGTATAGTCATGGCTGTGGAACTTTTTCTAGCAAGTGCAGGCGATCGCTATAAATGTTGGCTTCTGACTTTAGTTTTTCTGCATTTTACATTTGTTTACGATGCCTCATGTCATGGTACTGGCTACTGGATTCGGGGGCGGAGAAAGGCCACAAACTAGCCCGCTAAGCAGCAAGAAAAAAAATGTCTGCTTTCAAAGACTGACGTTCTATTTGAATACTGATCTGTGTCATTAGGCTTATGGCTAGCTGGCACTTTTAATGGCCGGGCTCTGTTGCCTGATAGACGCCCACCTTGCCAGGGCTATCAGCCAATCAGAGCCCATGAATTTCTTTGCCCATTTTCTAATCTGAAACAATGACTGATATAATTTGCCTTGTGCAAAGAACACAGCGAGAGGCTAGACATGTACACAGTGAGTAAAGTGCCTGATAGAAACAACAAAAGATGCAGCAGAAGATTTTGCACATTACAGTATGTAACCCTGGAAATGTGGTCAGTTTAACATAACATAGCATATGTTTCCAGAGTTAACAGTAGCAACCCTTGTAACAGTTGACTGTAGCACTTACTTATTCAACAATCAATTATTTTTATATTTTATACGTTAGAATTGCTTATTTATATTTTTTATGTGAGAATTGCTTAATTACCTCTTTGAGGAGCTGGCATAACAGGCATTTCATTATGCATAAAGATATTTATTTTACTCGGGGGGGCAGTAAAACAGGCATTCACATAAGGGAAACAAATCACTAATGAGTCCTACTCTCAAATAGGAAAACACTACTGTAATTGGAACATTACCACCTACTGAAAAGTCATTACTGTCCTGCAGAAAGTAGTTTATATTCGACTAAAATCTTGTAGCTCCCAAGTCATCTATTGTGTGGTTAGATGCTATTGACCATGTTAGGGGGATGAACAAGTTCTTCCTTGTACCGCTAGCCAAAATTAGTTCCCATCTAACTGTAACTAAGCAAATCACACATCTGCTAGTTACTGTGACTGTACATTGAGTAATTGGACACAACACAGGGCAGACTCATGTAGCCTGTAAAAAAAAAAAAAAAAAAAATCAGGTTAAACAATATTCTCTAGGTGTCCAAGAATGGACCCATTGGTATTTCCTCATTGAGTCCAAAGGGCACCAAGGTTGAGAGAATAAAAATCCAAAAACTCTCTCTCTGACGTGACCATGACTGGATGTCTTCTGCCCTCGGTCCAACATCCACTCTTTCAATGCCAAAAAAACCATATGTCTTTGGCTGTTCTGTGGCCTGTCTCCAACATTTGTTTGGCAATAGAATAACTAATATTGCCCGTTCTTGTCGCTGTTAAATGTTCACAGATTCTTAGTTTTAGCATCTGTTTTGTCTGATCCACATAACTGGCCCCACATGGGCACTGTAACATATACACAACTGCAGTGGTTGAACAATAGATAAATGCACACTTTTTCCCTTGATCCCATACTCCTGACTTCTTCCTGGATGTTTGAATTTTTTTTATGTTATTGGTGTGTTGGCAATAGACACATTGTCCACAATTTCCATCTGGTAATCTGGACGGCCAATTATCCTTTCTTGCATCCTTTTTCACAATTGCATGTACCAACATGACTTTAATATTTTTTCCTTTTCTGAATGTTATTCTTGGAGGATTGACAAATTCATTGTTGTTTTGTGAGTTTGACTGCAGTAAATATCAATTTTTAGTGACCACATTTCCTATTTTTGGAGCCAGTGGATTATATTGCGTTGAATAAGTGTGAATTTTAGTGGGTGTGTTCTCAGGTGATCCTTTTTCCCTTATCAGATCTGCCCTTTTCATTTGTTGTACAGTACTAAAGTGATGTGTCAAGGTTCCATTTGTTATACAGTACTAAACTGATGTGTCAAGGTTTCATTTGTTGTACAGTACTAAAGTGATGTGTCAAGGTTCCATTTGAAAGAAATACAAAATCACACATGCCCACACAATGCAAAGCATCATGGGCTACATGTGCAAATCACCACAGAATATTATGTTGGTTCAACTTTAAGCAGAATTGCATGGTGCCAAAAGGCCTCTCACACAGTTTGCAAAGGTTGCTAACAGAAGACATAGACGTGTTTCGTCCTACCAGGACTCATCAGTATGCCTCGTCTGTTTGACACCCCAGTGGAATGAACCAGCTACCCAAAGATGGTCTGTCTGGGTTATGTTGTGGTGAACCCCATTAAAACAAAAAACTATTTAAAAGACAAAGAACCTCTGTGCGCAAACACTGAGGCAATGGTTACCCCAAAGGGCATTTGGCTGGGAAGCCAAATTTCAAGGAAATACAAAATCACACATTCCATTTGTTGTACAGTACTAAAGTGGTATGTCAAGGTTCCATTTGTTGTACAGTACTAAAGTGATGTGTCAAGGTTCCATTTGTTGTACAGTAGTAAAGTGGTGTGTCAAGGTTCCATTTGTTGTACAGTACAAAAGTGGTGTGTCAAGGTTCCATTTGTTATACAGTATAAAGTGGTGTGTCAAGGTTCCATTTGTTGTGCAGTAGTAAAGTGGTGTGTCAAGGTTCCATTTGTTGTACAGTACTATAGTGGTGTGTCAAGGTTCCATTTGTTGTACAGTCCTAAAGTGATGCGTCAAGGTTTCATTTGTTGTACAGTACTAAAGTGGTGTGTCAAGGTTCCATTTGTTGTACAGTACTAAAGCGATGTGTCAAGGTTCCATTTGTTGTACAGTACTAAAGTGATGTGTCAAGGTTCCATTTGAATATCCTCTTTGTTTAAAGTGGCACTTCATTCGTTCAGTATGTTTCAAAAATTTACTTTCATCCATGCAGTTTCTTTTGGCTCGGATGTATTGACTTTTTGGTATATTCTCGATCAGTTGTTTAGGGTGACAGCTGGTTCCATGTAGAATTGTATTCCATTCCATAGGTTTTCTATATAACATTGTTTTTATTGTGTTTCCAGCTTGAAAATGTTGAGATCCAGAAAATTGTCTGAACTAGTATTGTTTTCATAATTGAATTTCAAGTTACTGGTCGTAGAGTTTATATAATTAATAAAAGTCACCAGTTGTTCCTCTGTGCTGTTCCAAATAATCGGTAGATCAATGAAGTGTTTGTACAGCTTGATGCTTTGTGAAAACTGATTTACTGTTTTGTCAGAAATGAAGTTTTGTTCCCATGCCCCCATATATAAATTGGCTAGGTCAGGGGCAGATGTTGTCCCCATTGCTGTCCCTATTTTTGGGACGTAGCAATTGTTGCCAAAGAAAAAATAATTAGATTCCAATACAAGTTTGGCCAGCTCTACTATCAGGGTTGTAGGTGGCAGCACATCACTGTCCCTATGTCTTTCTAGAGTATCTCTTATGGCATCCAAACCTCCCCCATGCAGGATATTCGTATAAAGGCTTTCTACGTCACTAGTCACTAGTATATCACTTTCATTTAGGACAATGCCTTCAGTTTTCCTAATCACATCGCTAGAGTCTTTAAGATATGCTGGCGGGAGGGGTATCCATTTCTTAATGTAGTTATCCACATCTGAACAAGTGTTCAGTGACTACATTTAGGCTGGACACAATTGGTCATCCTGGGGGTTTCTCTGCATTTTTGTATATTTTGAGGAGCAAATATAGGACAGGTTTGAGTGGATGTATTACTGTTAGATATTTTAAATCTCCATCTGTGATCCATCATTCCTCATTTACTTCAGGGTCACTGGAGGGACCCATCGCCGGCAGCAGCTGTTGCAGAACGCAGTGGCTCGGTTACTGATGGGCTTGGCCAGGTCCAGTCATATGACCCCAGTCCTGCGGGCTCTGCACTGGCTGCCGGTTAGGTGGAAGGTCATCTTCAAGGTGGACTTGCTCACCTACAAGGCCCTATAAGGACTGGGCCCTGGCTATTTGGCTGATCTCCTTACACCTGCCACCTCAGCCCATTCCCTCTGGTCTTCGACTAGGGGCCTCCTTGACGTTCCTAAGGTCAGGCTGAAAACATCCGGTGACTGTGCTTTCAGTGTTGCCAGGCTGACCCTGTAGACCACTTTTCCAGCAGCTATCAGGGGGCCCTGACTGTTGAGGCCTTTAAAAAGGGGCTAAAGGCACTCCTGTTTTCCCTGGCCTTCCTTAGTGAAGATGTCTGACCTGTGCTGACCATCGATGGGTTTATGTACTTTGAATTCTAATAACTGTTTGTTTATATATGGTTTTATGGAGTTGTATTGTTCCTACCTAACTTGTTTTAATGTAAGGTGCCCAGAGCCTCAGGGATTGGGAACCCTAAAAATAAAATTTGCCTTGCCTTGCCTTGCCATTAGCTGCTCATAACAACAAATCAGCCCTTGTTTTTATTTCAGTTGTTGGATCTTTGCTTAGTTTGTGGTAATGTGCCTGATTATTATGTTGTCTTTGAGCTTCTTCTAAGTAATCCGGTTTATCTCAGATGACGATGGCCCCACCCTCGTCAGCTGGTTTTAAAATGACTTCTGCATCGCTTACAATTCTTTTAAAGCCTTTCTTTCATTGTTAGTTTGGTTGTCCTTCACAAATAGTTGTTTCTTAACTCCTTTCTTTACTACTTGATTTATCTCATGGTCAACAACTGTTATAAATGCTTGGAGTGTATTGCTTGGGGGCACTGGTGGTACAAAGGATGATTTTTTTCTTTAAGCTATGTTCTTTTATATTCGGATTTTATATCTGACTTACTTCATTTTGATCTTGTGGTCTTTGTGAAAAGAACTCTAAGTGTCAGTTGTCGGAAAAATTTGTATTTGTCCACTTCCTGAATAAACACATTTACTCTGTTTTTAGGTACAAACGACAACCCTTTACTTAAAACCAATAACTGGGGTTGTGTGATGGATACATTTGAGAGGTTGATGATTGCCAGTTTTTGTGTCTGTTTGATCTTCTCAATTCTTGGGGTAAAATTGATTGTATCCCTGATTGGGGTGCAACATGCCTCTTGCTCCTCCTCTTCCCCCACCTTCTCCTCCTCTTCCTCTTTGCTCTAAAAAAGGGGGATTGGAGGTACTGGGTCACTGAGAATCATGTACCAAATGGGGCCCAGTAGGTCTGTCTTGCCTGCGTATGTCTGATTCTGCATCTGATTCTGCAGTTGAAAGGTCCGCAAGTACTTCTTCTGCATTTCTGTTGGCCATGTTGGGTTGTACATGAGTACTGTATAAGGTTGTGTTGGTCTTTTTTATTCCAGACATAGACTTTTTGATTAGCATAGTCTATATCATCCCTAGTATGTTTAATCAATTTTGTTTCTTAATCTCTTCCTTGTATTCTCCCAATATGTTGTCCACTCTTCTTTTGATATCGTTAAGTTTGCTGGAGGTGAAAGTTTGATAAGTTTTGCTCTCCAAATTTGTTATCTCTTCCTGCATTTTCCCACTTTCTTTTTTACTTTTCGTGATCAGTAAGAGCATCCAGTCAAAAAAACACTTATTAGCCACTTTCTCCCATCCAGACATAAACTCATAGTCTTCCAGACCATATGCCAGTGGTGTCTGTTTTCCTAAGACTCTAGGTATCTTTCTTTCTTGCCAGTATTTTGTTAGAGACACTGTATGCATATTATAACAAACATTTTTCTTTGTATTATCTCAATATATCTTATATCATCATTTTGTTTCATCTGGCCTCTATCAGTGCTAAAAATGTTTTGGTACCCCTCAGTGGGTCCTGTAATTTTTTGGCCCTCCTCTTTGGAGAATGACGGGCAGTCTGAATTCTCTGCCAAATGTACCATTTCAACTCCTGTCAATTTTCAATAACACAACTATACTTTTAGGTTAGTATTGATCCAAAGCACCCGGACCCCTACTACTGCCAAAATAGGACAAGAAATCAACACTAGAGTTAATTAGTAAGGGGTGGTCCCAGCTCATGGATCCTTCCAATCAGTGCACTTCTACTTGTATGTTCAATCAGAATCAATCTAGACAAAAATCAGGTGACAACTACTTCAACCATCTGAGGGACATACCAGCACCAGACGGGGACATTTTCCTTAATAAAATTTAATTGCAATACTTGTTCACTTCTTTCTTACATTTAGGTACAAATCCACTTATTCAGCCTTAATAATAGGTAATACTGACATTTTTCATAAGCTTGTTAGCTGTAAATTCATTTCTCTAATAGTAAATATCTCAAAATGGCACAAACTTGAAGTGCAAGTGCAGCATTAAATATATTGCACAAAAGCCCCAAAAGTTTTCGTTCTGAGAAAAGGTTAAGGACCTACTAACATGCTGAGTGCTAATGAATAAATAAGTGACTTTAAAAAAATATTCAGAGCTCTTAGTAATTTGAAACAAGTGAGAAGACTTTCCTTAGAGATTTGTTTTCGTATAATCTTTTTGTTAAAAGTTTTGCAAGTACACAGCTCAAATCCACAAACAACAAAAACACAAGAACAGTTTCTCATACAATTCATCCATGAGTGCACAGATTCTCCTTAAAAAACATTACATTAACAGTTGATTTTATACAGTTTGGGTATGGCTAATTACATAGCTATATGGCTAACCTGTGCTGCCTGAGCTGCACTGGCTGCCAATACAGTGGCGGATCACCTTCAAGGTAGAGTTACTGACCTATAAAGCCCTACACGGACAGGGTCCAGGCTACCTCCAAGAGCTCCTGAATCCTTACTGCCCTATCCGACCACTCCACTCAGCCGGTGAGGGGTTGCTAGAGGTTCCCAGGTTCCCAGTCCATCTGGGGCGCGGTACCCACTCCTTCCCCCCCGAGATTCTCCAACCCAAACAGACATAGAAGCAGGTCAAGCTGAAATGTTCTTCCTACCATCTTGCCCACATCCCATAAAACTGCTTTTCAAAAATCTTGCAGGACTGGACAGGACCAAAAACAATGATAAGTCCCCACTTCCCTGTCACACCTGCCACAACTTGGGGAAACTGTTGAATGGAATTTATGCACTATTGTGGGAGGGCAGTAAAGTCTGTGGACAAATTTATAACAGGCCTCTTTGAATTCATTACATACTATCATCTCCATGTTCATGGTAAGCATCGTCTTCCAGTTATCCTGTCCTGTCTGTAAATCTATGTCCCTTTCCCATAGCATCCTGTTTTTTTGTGTAAGGTCAGGGAAATATTGTTTCCCTGCCCATGCCGCCTTCTGGATAATGCCTCTAGGGTCCCTTTTGGCCTGGCATATTAGATGCTCCACTGGTTCCAATTCAGGGGTCCCAGCCCTCCGCCTACCCAGCCCTGTGACATAGGCTCGGACCTGGAGGTACCTGAAAAAGTGGTGCTTATCTATGCCCAGACATTGTTGCAAGTCCCCAAAGGAACACAAGCCCCCTCTTAAGTACAGATCCCCCACACTCCGGATTCCCTTAGATTCCCATTCCCAAAACCCTGGGTCCTCCAGACCTAGCAAGAAGGGACTCCTAACAACCGGTAGCAGCAATGTTTCTGTCCCATAACTTCTTATTTTGCAGGAGTTGCCCCTGCCCATCCAACACTGCCAGTATCAATGGATTCCTTTCCCTCAGGTCCATATATGCTTTACGCCCTCGCTTGGCAAGATAGACCGAGACTCTGCCAGGGCAGCCAACCAGTCAATCAATCAATCTTTATTTATATACTGGAAAGTATGTGAGCAAAAATGCCCATTTCCACAAACAACCAGTGTTGGAAGTCAGCAAAATCATAACAAAGTCCAAAGAGAATATATTACATAGACCAAAAGAGAATACATGGTGTGAACATCATTTCAACAGTTGTAAGATTTGCAGTAGTACAGTATATGATCATATTTACAGTGTTAAAAAACTTGGATGGAGTTAATGGGTATAAACTATAAACATATGATTACCAGGGTATTACAGTAAACAAACTGGACCTGCTCTTTATCCACCCAACTAGCCAGCGTTGGCTGATTTACCCAGTCTTGGATGTACCGGTGCTGGATGGAGAGATAGTAATTATGAAGATCTGGGAAATTCAGACCTCCTCTATCTGTCTCCACCATCAGTCTCTGCAGACAGGCCCTGGGTCGCTTCCCCTGCCATATAAAGGATGAGAATACAGCCTCCAATCTCTTGATGTCCTCCCTTTTTTGGCCAATATGCCCCATCTGCACGATGTAGAGAATCCGGTTCTATGTCACAGTGGTGATCACTATTATGGCGAGTGTATATAGCTGAAAAGCAAATTGGCGATATACACTTACATGCGACTCGACATCCGGATGTTAAAAAGTGTTTTTGGAGGCTGTACCTCTTGCCCCCAAATTGGATTCTCAACTCCAGGGGGTGCATGTCAGGGAGGGGGCAAAATCCATATGTCAGCAAAAATTAAGTGCCACAGCTGAAAACGCAGCCCATTTCCAGTTCTGAACCCAGTACATGCTGTGCCTGAGCTAGCCACCGACACCTCCACACCACATGGCTAGCTCAGCAGCAGCAGCAGGTACTCCAGTCCCTGACAACCCCATTCCCTGTCCTTCCCCTTCCCTTCGCTAAACCCCCCTTCCATTTGCCCTTCCCCATAGTCACTGTCCCATACCCTCACTATTCTGCAGGGTAGCCCAGAATAATAGCGCCCAAAATGAGTCATTATTTTTGTAGTCGCTCATTTTGGGTCGCTATTATTACGTGATACCAGAGAATCCTGGGTAGGATATTCATTTTAATTAAATTGACTCTACCCAATCAAGAGATGGGTAAGTGGCACCATCTACAAAGATCAGCCTACATTGTTTTAATTATGGGCCTATAATTTAACTCATATATAGACCCCAAGGACCTACCCACCTGGATACCTAAATACGTAAAGCATCTGGTTACCACCTTTAGCCCCCACATCCCTTCCCTCTCCCCCCCCCGGAAGGCAGAGCAACTCTGATTTACTGAGATTAATTTTGTGCCCTGAAAATTGAGCAAATATATCAATTAAAGTTAACAATGGAGGCATTGATAACTGTGGGTGCTGACAAATAATAGCATATCATCCGCATAAAGGGTAATTTTATGCTGAGTACCTGACATCCCTTCCACCCCCTGGTGTCCTCACACTGCTAGATTGCCAGTGTCAGTGGCTCCAATGCAAGTGCAAAACAACAGGGAGAAAAGGGGACACCCCTGCCTCATTCCTCTTGCCAGGTCAAACTTCTCCGAGGTGTGCCATTCACTAATATCTGTGCCCTAGAGAGTTTATATATTGCCTGAACCCTACCAACAAATGTGTTACCCAGACCAAACTGGGTCAGCACCTCAAACAAGTAACCCCACTCCACCCGATTGAATGCCTTTTCTGCATTCATTGATATTATATAGGTGTCTTCTTTCGACCGGTTCGCCCTCCGAATCACATTCAGCAAACAGCGAACATTATGGCATGAAAGGCACCCCTTGATGAACCCAGTCTGGTCCAGGTGAATAAGGTCTGGTAAGACCTGCTCCAATCTAGTGGCCAAACTTTTTGTTAAGATTTTTAAGTTGTAGTTCTGCAGGGAGATAGGTCTGAACAAGGCGCATTCTGCCGGGTTCTTTCCTGGTTTGGGGATATGATTGATAACAGCACTGAAACACGAGGCAGGAAGTGTGATTCCCCTTCCCCTCTGGCTGTCTAAAGACCTCACACAGGGGCCTTGCAAGCTGATTTGCCATACACTTACAGTACTCTACTGGAAACCCATCAGGGCCACTAGTCTTACCTGCCTTCAAGCCCTGTACAGCCCGGCACCCCCCCCACTCTAGTGATAGGCTCATTAAGCTTGCTCCTCTATTCCTCAGTCACCCCTGGAAGAGTCAGTTGGTTCATGAAGTCCCTAGCCAGGTCCAGTTTGCCCCTGCATTCCACCCGGTGGAGTTTCTGATGGAAACCCCGGGAGCATTCTCTAATTTTCTGTTCATCCCGGTGGAAAGTACCTGCCTCATCCCTAATACCAGGGATCAAAGTGGGGCATCTCACCCCGCATCAAACACACCAAAAATGGCCCGGGTTTGTTGCCCCATTCAAACATCTGTTTCTTACAAAATATCCACGATTTTCGTGCCTCCTCCCTCAACAGTGCATTCAAGGCTTCCCTGGTGACATCCAGCAGGGCTCTAGCTTCCCTAGCTTCTCCTCCCACTATCCTTCACCCCAAATCCTTTAAACAGGACTCTAATTCTAATCTTTTTTCCTGCCTCTTTTTTTGAACTGGGCAACATAGCTAAAAATCACTCTCCTCATGTACGCCTTCCCAGCATCCCATATCATGGCTTTAGAGGTGGGGGAGCCTGCATTAGTCCCTATATAAAACTGCCACTGTTCTTCCAACTACTTCTTGAATTCTTTATCCCAGACATATATAGATATAATATAGATATATTGTAGATAGAGATAGAGATATATCTCTCTCTCTCTCTTTCTCTCTCTCTCTCTCTCTCTATATATATATATATATATATATATATATATATATATATATATATAGGTGGACATACTGTATACTCAGTGTAATAAATGCGTTTATCTGAGTCGCTGTATGTATAAATAAATTTATACATACAGTGACCATTTATACACACAGTGAAATAACTAAGGGTAGAACTAGTGACACCACTGACTACCCTCTTTAACAAATCATGGGAGGATGGGGTGGTACCCAAGGGTTGGAGAAGGGCAGATGTGATTCCCCTTCACAAAAGTGGGAGCAAGGCAGAAGCAGGAAACTACAGACCTGTTAGTTTAACCTCAGTGGTAGGGAAAATGATGGAATCACTCTGAAGGAAAGAATTGTTGAGTATCTAGAGGCCAGAGGGCTCAGGACCCAAGGCAGCATGGATTCACAGCGGAAGATCATGCCAGACAAATCTGATAGATTTCTTTGACTGGGTGACCAAAGTAGTAGATCAGGGAGGGCTGTGGACATGGCCTACCTAGACTTTAGCAAGGCATTTGACACAGTCCACACAAAGATTAATATACAAGTTAGCCAGCCTGGGGTGGGTCCCAAGATGACAGCCTGGGTAAAGAATTGGCTGGAGAATAGGACACAGAGAGTAATAGTAAATGGAGTCCACTCTGAAGAAAGAGGAGTTACTAGTGGGTACCGCAGGGTTCAGTATTAGGACCAGTCCTCTTCAATGTCTTTATAAGTGACATTGCAGAGGGACTGGAAGGAAAAGTATGTCTCTTTGCAGATGACACAAAGATCTGCAACAGAGTTGATGCACAAGGTGGGGTGAAAAGGATGAGAAGGGACTTGGCAAGGTTAGAGGAATGGTCAAATGTATGGCAGCTTAGATTCAATGCTAAGAAGTGCAGGTAATGCACCTGGGAAACTAAAACCCAGGGAAGAGTACACAATGGGGTGAGATACTAACAACAACAAAATAGAAAGGGACCTGGGGTAGTCATATCAGATGACCTAAAGGTGGGCAAGCAATGTGAGAGGGAAGCAAGGAGGGCTGGGGGGATACTGGGATGCATAGGGAGAGGCATCACCAGTAGAAAACAGGAAGTTATTATCCCTCTGTATAGACAATTGGTGAGACCCCATCTGGAGTACTGCGTGCAGTTCTGGAGACCCAATCTCCGCAAAGACATAGACAGGATGGAGGCTGTCCAGAGGAGGGCAACTAAAATGGTGCAGGGTCTGCACCAGAAGACATATGAAGAGAGACTTAAGGAGCTGAATATGTATAGCCTCGAGGAAAGGAGGAGAGGGGGACATGATAGAAACTTTCAAGTACCTCAAGGGAATCAACAAAGTCCAAGAGGGTAGCATCTTCAAAAAAGAGGTGTGCAAGAACAAGGGGCACAATTTGAAGATAGAAGGGGCGCTCAGAGGTAATTTAAGGAAGTATTTTTCACAGAGGTTGTGGATGCATGGAGCGGCCTTCCGGAGGAGGTTGTGGAGTCAAAATCAGTGGTGGAATTCAAGCATGCATGGGACAGTCATAAGGCAATTCTAGGGGGGGTAGGAAGAAGTAGGCTGCTGGTTAACTAGGATCTGCAGCTTATCCATTAGGTAGGGAAATGGGCAGACTGGGTGGGCCAAGCGGTCCTTATCTGCCGTCAAAATCTATGTTTCTGTGTTTCTATGTTACTATGTTACAAATCTCTTTAGAATTCATTTAGAATGTTCGGCCTCAGAAGCAGTACTAACCATATTCAAATGGGAATAACTTTAAAATGAAAAAAGATAGCATGGTATTGTGAGCATGAAAATTGTTCAGCACGAAATTATCTACAAAATGAGTAGTGTTTCATGTATAGATTATAGATTTTTTACAATTAGCAAAAAAGCAGAAGAAAATGTAATTTTTTGTTCACCTTTTTGACAAACAAATGTGAATAACTTTAAAACAAAAAATGATAGTATGGTACTGTGAACACGAAAAATGTTCAGCACAAAAATACCTACAAAATGAGTGGCGTTTCATTTATAGATACCTTTTAGTTTTTTTTATAATTAGCAAAAAACAGCATAAAATTAGATTTTCTTTTCCCTTTTTTGACAAACAAATGTGAATAACTTTAAAATGAAAAAGATAGCATAGTACTGTGAGCATGACATTTGTTCAGCAAGAAGTTTTCTACAAAATGAGTGGTGTTTCATTTAATAGCAACCACTATGCTAGGCGGACTTACTCTAGGAAAGTTAACCAAAACTCCCAGAAATTATCATTTAAAATAAAGATAAACAGTCAAAACCAAATGTTCCTGCACTGATAGAAAGCATCCCTATTGCATAAGTGAAATATACAATGGTGAGCTGTCAGATAAATGATTTATCTACACTTGTGCTGTTTGACCTCGGACACCTCACTCGTGAGGTTACCCAAGGTCAAACAGCACTTGTGTAGATAAATCATTTATCTGACAGCTCACCATTGTATATCCCATATATATGGAATTTCCATGGGGGGTGGGCTCTCCCGTTGCTCAGTGACAGAAGCCACAAGTATGACTATAGTGTGGTCTGAAATGTCTATTGGGCTATGTTTAATATTCTATACTCCTGCGTACCAATCCCGAGGTAAGTACATATAATCAGTACGTGACCACATACCATTGGGATTGGAAAAAAGGTGTACTCCCTTGCCCCTGGATTTCCCATGCACCAGCCATCCACTAAATCAAGGTCAGACATGCCAATCTGCCACTGGCATATTGCCTCCCTAGTCCTACCCCACCCTTCAGAGTGGTTCAGGAGAGGGTACATAGTACAATTCAGGCCCCCCCCCCATATAAATCCTGGGAATTGTTTACTGATCAGCAAATCGAGGAGTGCACTGTAAAAGGTTGGGCCATACACCGCCAAGGCATAAATACTCCCATATGTAACACTTTCACTATATACTTCCCCTGTAATAAAGATGTACCTGCCCTCACCCGGATTCTTCACCATCCTCTTGACCTGAAATGGGAAATTGTTATGCAGCAGAATGGCAACCCCTCTGTTATGAGATGAGAACGACTCTGCAAAGCATGCCCCCACCCAGCCTCATGTTAACTCCGCAAGTTCAGGGTCAGTAAGGTGGGTCTCCTGCAACAAAGCCACAAGAGTTCCCTGCCACCTAAGGGCTATAAGCAAACTTGCATGCTTTACAGGAGTGGCAACCCCCCTTTACATTCCGGGAAACCACAGTAATATCCCACGGATTAGCCATGGTGCATGACAAATCTTTTCCCCTGACCATGACCCTTTATTCCACATAAGACATCAGTACCCCATGCGATCAGCCAACACCCCCCAAAATTGTTACCTACTGTGTCCAACTTCCAAATATACATTATGCACCAAGAATGGATATTCTTACAGAGAAACAAGCAAGTTAAAACATAAGAACAGGTTCTAACCCCCACATCCAACACCCCAACTCCCCCACCTCATACTCCCCACAGTAATCAGATACATTCCCATCCATCTCTCCCGCCTCCTCCCCACCCAACAATGATCAGTAGAACAATGCTGTAACAAAAGGAACAATGAATACATTCCCCCATTTTGCCCTTCAGACAACAACCCCAATATCTTTTTCTGTTTAGATTCTCGGGGGGGGGGGGCGCTGATGAGCAGCAATCGGTACAGACGTGGGTTCTTGCAGCTCCCGACCCTGCTGAAAATAAATAGTAAAATCCAACCGCATCTGAGTTTTAAACAGTGCTGAAAACAACCATTTCTACTCACAAGGTACTATGGAGGAGTATTTGGTAGCTAATCCAGGAAAAGGCCAGCGATCAACGGGTAAAGCTCAAAAAAAGCAGGCAGCGACAAAATCCCCGGAGACGCAAGGCCCTGTCTCACTATCTGCAGCCGAGGTGGTGGTCTTAGGCCGTGAAGTTTCAGAACAAGTCATGGAAGCTTTAGAGGGAAAATGGAGCAAACTGGAGGAGAGAATAGATACTCACCTTTAAGATATGCTTGAACGGATGGCGATGCAGGTGAATAGAGTGGCAGAGACAGAAGAGCGGATCTCTAAGATAGAGGACACTATGGATCCCTTGGTGGCTCAAGTCGCAAAGTTAGAAAAGGAGCTTGCAGAACTGACTGATCAGCATGACTATAAAGAAAATTATCACCGTCGTTTAAATCTGTGAATTAGGGGGCTCCCTGAGGGGAAGGAGGGCCCAGATATCATCAAATTTTGCGCAGAAAAGCTCCTGAATTTGTTTGGCATGAAACTTAAAAGGGGGAGACTTAAGATGAAACATGCGCATAGAGCTGTGGCACCAAAACCACCAGTGGGGCAACCTCCGAGGCAGATAATATTTAGATTTCATCACTACCAGGACCGGGAGGAAATTCTGCGTGCCTATTGTAACACAGGAGAGCTTAAATATGAAGGAGACCAGCTCTATTTGCTGCAAGATTATTCTAACAGGATCCTGAAAAAGTGAAGACTCTTTAATCCGATGTTAACTCAATTAAGGGCCCTCAAGGTGAACTGTTTCTTGCTTTATCCGGCAATCTCAAAAATAAAGCATGGAGGGGCCACATATACTTTTTTGGAACCGGAGAGAGCAGCTGCTTTCATGGAAGATCTGAAGAAAAAAGCGGGATGAGAGACTGTCTGGGTGGAAATAGCGTGAATGTCACTCGGAGCATTTTTTAGATGTCGTCAGTGATCTTATGGGGATTACAGCAGAGATTTACTCGTTAAAAGCTGTTTTTTTGAAAGTTTGGGGGACAGAATAATTTTACTCCCCTCTGATGGCTCCTGGGGCAACTGTTGGATTGGCTAAGCTTGTGTGGGGGAGAGTCCTCCGGAATGAGCAGAAGAAGAAATCAGTCTGCAGATTGAACTGGTGGATCAGTGCAACACTGTGCTAGCCAGTAGTGATAACACCAGCCCAATGTTTTATTTTTTTTTTTTGCAGAAAACTGGCTTCGGGAAGAAGAATCTTCTCACAGGACATATGGGGTCTACAGTCATGGCGAAGGCACACCGAATCGACTGGTAAGTGGGGGGCTGGGGGTAGATTGATGCCACGTATGTATTCTGGGCAGCGTCGGTGCCCCCGAGTCCTCTGCAAGCTTGTGAGGGTCTGTCTGGCATGACAGGACCGGGACTGGATGGGGTGGAGGGGAGGGTTTCACCTCTACACTCGCTATATTTTGAAGGTAAACACAGTTACTTGGGGGGGGGGCATTGTAATGCCCTGAAGGTTTCATTAAATGTTTCATATGTTATGGCAAAGTTCAACGTTGTAATAGTAAAATACTGTAATTTTGTGGGTCTGTTGGGTGTTTTAAAATTGGCAGGGGCGGGGGTGGGGACGGAACGTCTGCGATGTTCAAAGCAGGTTCATTCTGAAGGTTTGAATGATGAAGTGGTGGTTAGACTACAATATTTGTAAATATGTTAAAGTTTTTTTTTTATGTGATTTAAATGGGGGGATGGGGTAGTTGGGGAGGGGGAAGGTGGGAGGAGTGTAATACTTGTGGGGGAGATTGTTGTATGTATGTTTTTTTCTGTTAGTACAGTTTTTGGGCTGGCCCGGTGGCGCTGAGGGTTGAGGCACTGGACGCCACACCTTGCGTCATGCTGGCGACCCAGGTTTGGGAACGGCCCCGGGTGGCCGGGGGTCGGCAGGGGAGGGAAGAGATTGAGCATCTGGAGGACTGCTCTCTCTTCCCGGGAGGGTTAGGGTAAGTGTTTCACTCAATGAGCGCTCTCTGGTGGAGGCTGGGGGTTGCTGAGCGTAGTGTCGCTGGCGTACTACCGGGGTGGAGCCACAGCACGCACTGCTTCCAGGTAGCCGGGCTCTCCACAGGAATGTAGACGAGTACAAAAAAAAAAAAAACCTCACTTGATAGGTGAAACACCCCTCATGGACCACACTCCCAATCACGAGCTTGGTCCTCGGGCTATCCCCCTCCTGTCCGGCCTGGTGTCTCAACACTATGAGAAAGAGCGCCCTGGGTGGGGGTAGCCCTTCCCCCGGAGGGTAGACCTGGGGGATGCACGGAGCTGGAGAGGAGCCTGTGATTCCTGAGCCATGTGGGGAGGTAGCGGCTGTGATCAGGAGGTAGCCGGAGAGAGTTCAGAAGTGAGCGGAGCATAAACAGGATTTGAAAAGGAAAAAAAAAAAAAGTACAGTTTTTGGAATGCCCTATACTTTTTTCCTTTGGAGTCAAGAGAAATCACTTATCCCAGGTTTGTCAGTACTTATGGGTATGTTTCAGAAACAAGATAGTCAAAGATACAGTGATAAAGTGTGAGGTAGAGTGAAGGTGGATATGGCTAAATGACTAAGGTATTAGGGATCACCTCGCGGAATGTAAAGGGGATTTCTTCACCCATAAAGAGAACTAGTATATGGTGAAAGGCTGGGTTGGACAGTGTTTTGCCTCTCCCTATAACTCGCATAAAAGAGGGGCTGCGGTGCTCATTAGTAAAACGCTGCCATTCACTAGTTCGAGGGTGGTCACGGATAAGGTGGAGGGGAGGAATGTATTTGTAGAAGGCATGTTATATGGAGAAAAAGTCACTTTTGGGAGTGTTTATGCTTCTTCAGTTTTTAACCCTGCCTTTTACCAAGAGGTGTTGGACGTCCTAATCAGAGAACAATTTGAAGCGTTAATTATAGGGGGAGACTTCAATGCAACAATGCAAGCGGAGTTAGTTCATTCTGAGGGTAAGGGAAGACATGGAGGGGGGCTGAAACCTTGGAAGGAAGGTGTATTGGACCTGGATCTAATTGATAGTTGGAGAACTTTGCACCCAGGAGAAAGGGGGTTCACTTTTTATTCAAATCCACATAAGGTATGGACTAGATTGGATTACATTTATATACCCCGAGTGTGGTTAGGGAGGGTACAAAAAGTGGAACATAGTCCAATTATTCTTGACGACCATGCTATGGTCCAGATAATGGTGGAAGTCAATGAACTGAGGGAGGGATCCCCTCCATGGAAATTTCCCAGGTACTTACTGGGGAAAAAAAGAGTTCACGGAGTACCTTGCACAGCAGTGGAAGTTTTATAAAGTTTTATAATAGGGAATCTGTGGACTCCCCAAGGGTATTCTGGGAAGCGGGCAAGGCTTTTATCAGGGGTACCATCATTAGATATGTAGCCCAATATAAAAAGGAAAGAGAAGCCACGAGGATAGAACTGGGGAATAAGGTACAGGAACTGGAGAAGGCTTTGGTAGAGAGATATACGGAGGAGAGGGCACAGAGATTAAAGGTGGCAAGAGAGGCACTCAATGCTTTTCTCTTGGGTGAAGCAAGAATGGCAGGGTTGTTTGCTAGGAGTCATCTGTTTGAATGGAGGAACAGGTCAGGCCCATGGTTGGTCTGTTTGATAAAGGGGAGGAGACATTGCACACATATAGTGGAAATAAAGGATGGGGAGGGAACATTATTAAGGAATAAAACTTTAATCAGAAATAAGTTTGAACAATTTTATCAACACCTTTATCAGGCAGAATGTGGGGGAACAGGAGAGCTGGCATCACAATTTTTATGGGAAATCCGGCTACCTAAAATAACTAAAACACAGCAAAAGCAGTTAGGAGGAGAGATTACAAAAGCCGAAATAGGTCAAGCAATACAGGGTTTGCGGCAGGGGAAGGCCAGTGGGCCAGATAGGTTCCCCATTGAGTTTTATAAGGTAATGGAGTATGTGGTTGTACCCCTGTCTCAGGTGTTCGCAGAAGCTCGGGGGGGAAGCAGTCTACCAAGGTCCTTTAAAGATGTGGTCATTTGTCTAGTCCCCAAGCCTGGGAAGGAAGTACAGGAATGTTCTTCATATAGACCGATCTCCTTGTTAAATTGTGATGCAAAGATTTTGGCTAAGGTGTTGGCCAAAAGGTTGAATCGGCTCCTTCCAGATTTGGTTCATCCAATTTGGTTCATCCAGATCAGACAGGGTTTGTTTTGGGGAGATGCTCACATCATAATATGAAAAAACTGCTTGATGTTGTATGGAAAGCCTCTCAGGGTCAGAAGAACATTGCTGTACTTACAAAGGACATTTGACCGGATAGAATGGGAGTATCTGTTTAAAGCACTACAGGAGTATGGGCTAGGGGACGGATTTATAGATTGGGTGATGAGTATGTGTAGTGCCCCGAATGCCAGGGTCTTGGTGAATGGTGACCTTACAGGAAAATTTGCCCTCTGTAGAGGTACTAGGCAGGGGTGCCCCCTCTTGCCGCTTTTATTTGCATTAGCTATAAAGCCTATGGCAATTAAGATTAGGGACCTGGCAGAGATCAGAGGAGTACAGGGAAAGTCTGGAAGGGAACATAAAGTCACGCTTTATGTGGACGATATGTTATTATATGTACAGGATCCAATCAGGACTGTTCCTCCATTATTAGAGATAATAAAGAAATTTGCAGTATTTTCTGGATACAAAATAAATATTAGTAAATTGGAGGTAATGTTATGGGGAGAAATAGAGCTTTTGGGGACAGGGCGTGGGGACTTAAAAAAGTTAGGCAGGCTTTTGTATACTTAGGAATTTATATTGGCCATGAGCTGGGTCAGTTGTATAATTTAAATTACAGCCCAATGGTGCAAGAAATAGAGAAGGAGCTGAGGAGATGGAAGGAGTTGCCTATCTCATGGTTGGGTCGTATGAATCTTATAAAAATGAATACCCTCCCTCGGATTTTGTATTTAATGCAAATGCTGCCGATGGGGTTGAACAAGAAAGATATTAAAAGAATAGACCAAGCTTTTTCAGGATTCCTGTGGAGGGGGAAGAGGCCTAGAGCGAGTCTACGTAGGTTGCAGACAGATGGGGATAGAGGGGGGTTGAATCTGCCTAATTTACAGAATTATGCTTTAGCCATGCATTATAGGTATATAGGAGATTGGATTAATAGAATGCCAGAAGCAGGATGGCTGGACTTAGAGGAAGAGGAGGGAATGGTGAGGTTATCAGCATATCTTGGTAAAGGAGGAAGGAAACTTTATAGTAGGCAGGAAAACCCAAACCCACTGGTGGTATTTGTGTTCGAAGCATGGGAACAAATCCTGAAATGGGCTGGTGTTGGGTGAGGGGAGGAGACTTTACTATTGCCATTGGTGGGGAACCTGGGATTTGTAGTGGGTATGGAGGACAAAGGGTTTCTTTCTTGGGAGGAAAAAGGCATAAAGAGTGTAAAGGACCTGTGGAGGAGGAGACACTTTATATCCGGAGAAGAACTCTGGGAGAGAATGGGCTCGGGAATATTTAGAACCCTCCAGGATAGCAACTATGCCAAAACAATTAGTAAAAGTAGAAGGAAGAACTCTTCTTTAGATCAGATAGAATGTTTAGTTCTTGGCGCCCGCCTGGGAATGGGGGGGTTAACTGGCAGAGCAGTGAGGCTGGGACAGCAATTCTTCCCTGACTCTACTTGTAAAACTAGGAGATTGTGGAACAGAGATCTAGGACAGGAGATCTCTGACCAAGGGTGGGGCCTTGTGATGCAATTACATAAAGGGCTACTAGTCTATAACAAGTATCAAGAATCATATTATAAGTTTGTGCATCGACTATATTGCCCCCCAAATGTGGTGCACCGATTTCACCCCGAGGTTTCCCCTCTATGTGGGAGGTGTCACTTAGAAATGGGAACATATATACACTGTTTCTGGGAATGCACGGCTCTGAAACTTCTGTGGGAGGGAGTGGCTAGAGAAATTAGCAGGATATGGGGAAGGCAGTTGGAAAGAAAGAAGGCCTGTTAACCTACTGTTTGGAGTAGATGACTCAGTTGAGGGGGATTGGAGACCTTTTCCTAGGTGGATGAGGGTCTTAGTAGTCTTGGCCAGGCACTGTATATTAAATACGTGGGTTTCTGGTGAGACACTAAACATTCTGCAGTGGAAAAATCTGTGTTTGCAAGCCCTGGGCTTGGAGAAACTATATTATGTATCTAAAAATAAAGATGAGCGCTTTTGGGTGATCTGGGAGCCTTTTATCTCTTCAGTATCCTTAGCTGAGATAGATATATTACGAAAGGGGTTACAGGGTTAATGAGAAGAGACCCAGTAACTGGGAGTGGATGAGAACTGGTATAAATGTAAAACCAGGGGGATCGTGAATCAATTTGGAAAAGGGAAAATGTGTGTACATTAATATGGGGGTAATTAACAGAAAGCAATCTGCACAACCTGATAAATTATTGTCTTTTTTTCTTTGTTTTTTTTTTTTGTTGGGGCTGGGGGGAGTGGGATTATCTTAGTGTCCTGATATATTAGATGGGGCGATTTAAATATTGTAGGGCGCCTAGATAGGTGGGGAAACTGGATAGTATGATGATGGGAAGGGTGGGGACAGTTATGTGCATTGTGTATTTGTGGTTTGTCAAGTCGGCTGTTGTCTTTATTGTAGATGTTCTAATATGTTCTGTATTAATGTTTATATGTGGAAAAATAATAAACATATTATGCAAACAAAAAAAGATTCTTATACGTATCTCCATCTCCAATGTATCCCAAACAACTAACAAATACACAGACACTAACTGCATTGTATGTATGAGTACCTAACAATCCCACACAAAGATCATGCCTTCCCTCCTCCCTCCCAGCTTGTAAGTCGCAAAAAGATGCCGCACTCATAGCTCTTGGCTAGGCCCCAACTTCAAGTTTAATAATCACATTAGCAAAAAGAACGAACGCCAACAACCCCTGCTGCCCCCTGCCAATGCCCAGGCCCGCCCATCAGCTCATCCCCAACAAATAGTCCCCCTCCAAACAAAAGTAGACAAGAGTTCAGTTCTCATGCCAGGGGTATGTACCCAGTGCCCAACAGTCTAATGCATTATTAGAGAAACTTGGGCCCTGTAAATGTGGTGGGCTGGTTCCAGGGTAGGGGCCCAGGTGGTACACCAGTAACATGCACTACACCCTCCCCCACCCCCAACCAGCCTACCTTCAGCCTCCAGTCATGGAAATGCATCCAAATTCACCATGTGGAAGTCTCATCTAAGCCTCCTCCCTCAGTCCACACCATCCATGATGCATACAGTCTTGGTAACAGTTCCAAGCCTCTTGAGGGCCCACATGATGCAATCGCCCTTGTGGTGTCCCACAAATCCTCTGGCACTCTCTGATACCAAAACCGGTCAGGTAGAAGGCGATCACCAGACTTAAAGTAACCAGTTCCATAATTCCGACAAGGCCACAAAGTCACCCCCCAAGTGCATTGTCCCATTCAAAGCACTGCTTCTCTTGAGTGTCTGGGGGAACCGAATGTTAAAAGGGGCCATTGAACAGGGGCATAACCAAGGGGGGTTTGGGGTATAGCCAGCAAACAGTCTTATCAAGCAAATCAAGCAGGTATCACCTTGCACACTGCAGCCCTTCATCCAAGGTTCTTCCGTAGCTCCTTCACGAATGTGTCTGCCTTGTCCACCTCCCAGAGTGAGAACATGGCGCCTTCATGGCGGATTTTCAGAGTGGCTGGGTAGATCATGAAATGCTCCACTTTGAACTCACAGAGCTGAGCCATCTCCACGTTAAACATCTTGTGCCTTTTCAGTGGACAAGCAGAGTAGTTCTGGGAGATAAATAACTTGGAGCCTTCGTACACTAGGCCCCCTTTTGCTCTGTAAATACTCAAAACTATCTCTCTATCTTGTAAGCTGTGGAAGCGCATAATAATTTGCCTGGGGGCTGATCAGCCAGAGACCTGGGCATAACTGCTCTGTGCACCCTCTCTAGCTAAAACCTCCCTTTTTTTGGTGACAGGCCCAGGAGCGCTGGTAACACTGCCACACAGAACCCCAAGACATCCGACCCCTCTTTGCCCTCCGGCAGCCCCCTAAGCCTCAGGTTGAGCTGGTGGTTGTAGTTCTCCTGGTAATCGGACTCCTTGAAGTCCTCCAGTTCTTTTATTAGTGTTACAACTTGTCCAGGGACTGAAGCCATCTCATCCTCCAGGTGAAAGATAACGTGTTCAGCCTCCATGAGTCAGGTTGCTTACGAGGTTTGCAAATCGATTACTTCTTGGAGCTCAGAGTCAAATTTTTGCTCTAATTTGCGTAAGCATGGTTCAAGGGCCACCAGCACCTGGCCTGTTCACTCCCAACCAAGCGCACTGACTTCTGCGGCTGAAAGTGGCACTGTTCCTCTGCTTTCAATTTGGCAGCTGGCTGGCTACTTCTTTCCTCCTTTGCCCACAATTCCCTGACTTTTTTTGCTGGTGCTCGCCATAAGGTGCTCATCCATTCTGATTGCCACTTCTTGACTTAGTGCTTGGAAACCAAAAAAGTAGGAATCTTTTAATTTATTTTACAATTATTATGCCAGTAGGACAGAATAAGTTGAAGACACGTCTGCACTGCTAACTGCTCATCAGTGCCCCTCTTCACTTAGATCTTAATAAAAGCTGAAGTGAGTGAATTTTGCTTGTGTATAGATAGTAAACTATAGAGCAAGTGTCCAGAACTTGATATTGCTAAAGTCATTTGAGTGGCAGAGTGAACTTCACTTATTTATTTATTTTAACACTGGCATTATCTGTTCTGTATGCACTGATCTTCTGGACTCATATGGTCTACATATGGACTGTTTTTGGTGTGTTTGTGAACAACTAATAACCACTAGAGTCAGTGGAATATTTCCCCTTCTAAGATTACTCTTTTGATCACATGTAAATATATTATTTATTTTTATATAAAGGAAAGAGTAACTTATACAGGGCTATTGTGTTACTGTGCTATATAGTATTCTAACACTTGATCATAGACACTGTTTTGATGTGCAATAGCTTATTACAGGAAACTGGGCCTTAAAGTGCATTTTAGTCTTAGTAGCTCCACCTACTTGGGCTGTGTGGCTGGGTGTTTGTGTTTGTCTCTGTCAGTAGTTTAGTTTTGTGGATTATAATGTGTTTCAGCTTGGAGGAACTAGACCATTCTTGGATATGAGATCTATGAAAGTTTCCTGGACTAAGAAACTGGAAAACATCACCAGCAGATATTGGGATTCTCATTATAAATCAACTTTTCTGGAAGCCATCACAATCAAAGTAAGTACAGCTAAGAAATTCTACAAGCTCTAACCTGGGGAGTGCAAACTGAATCCACATTTCCATCTACCTTGTTGCTAAAGGGATCTGCATGTCTTTGAGAACCATTCATAACTATTTAAACAAAGGGAAGACGCTGACAAAGGGTTTTAACTTCCTGCATATGCCCCAGGCCAGTGTTCCAGAAATTTAACGCATCCTTTGTCTTGTTACTGTAGATCAAACAGTTTACTGGTCCTTTTTCTGTGGATTTTATTATTTTACATCATTTGGCAATGGGGCAAATCCTCCCCCTGGAGGCACACCACTGAAATTGATCTGTCCCTGCTCATGCGTAAGCCTTGGGCACATCTAGCCACATCATATACAGCTATTCCAATGTTGCATTTTCGACATTACCACCTGGCATACTGCTGTTCAAAAAAAAAACGCAACCTCTCTCTGACTGAACTCCGCCTATGCACACTGAAACTTGTGCTCCTCCTCCTCCTGCTGCTATCAGGGACTGTTCACCCTAACCCCGGACCAAATATCTCTAACCAAAACAAACCAACAGGCACTCTCAATCATGTGCCTGAACATCTGCAGTTACTTCTAAGCAAGCACTGCAAGCCTTTACCACCTAACCAACAGATATTCTATTAGTAGTTGAAACTTGGCTCACCCCAAAAATTCCTGACCAGGCAATCACCCTTCCTAGCTACAATGTCTTCCGGGTTGATCATAAGTCCAAAAGAGGTGGAGGGTGTGCCTTATATGTGAAATACACTTTCCAAGGACACCCCATTGATTCTAATCTTCCAGCAACACCTGCTCAGATTCTTCCCATCAGACGCCTATTAGGCGCCCACAATAAGGCCCTCACAGTTGTCACTGTTTACATACCTCCTAAGAAACAGGGACCTGGTCTAACTGCTGTCCTTGACTTTGTCAAATCTCACCCATCGGACTCCAAAATCATCCTTCTTGGTGACTTTAACATTAATTGGCTCTCAGCTGAAGGTGGGTCATTTAAGGACTCCGTTATATTAGCCAACCTGACTCAAATGGTTGACTATGCAACCAGAAAGAACTACAGAACTGGGACCTGTACCCTACTCGGCTGGCTCCTAACCAACCACCCCTCTCGGATCACGAAAACCTCAGTCCTCCCTGACTCACTCAGTGACCACTCTCCCATCAGCTGTACCTGGTCAAACAAATTCTATAAGCCCCCTCCAAAACTCACCAGCAGAGTCCTACCCCGTGGTCAGCTACCCCACCTCAAATCGCACCTCCGTCTGCAGGATTGGTCCCCCATCTTCAAGGCAACAGATACTAATACTGCACTGGAGCAATTTATTCACATTTTCAATGAAGCCTGTAATAAATTGTCCCCCCTCAAAAAGCATAAAGTTAAATTGCTCAGTAACCCTTGGCTGTCAGGAGACCTCCTAAAAAAACTTAAATCCAGGGACCACCTCTGGGAACTGGCTAGAAACTCCGGTAAGCAATTCGACATCCAGAATTATAAACGGGCATAGAATGACTGCAACAAATCCATTCGGCAACAGAAATCTGACTACTATAAAAATGCCCTCATTAACTCCTGGGGAAATGGGAGGGATTTCTGGAAAAACATTAAAGATGTCACTGGGAAGCAGTCAAAATCTTCGCCAAATATACTCAACATAAATGGGCACACTACACTTGACCATAAAACTATTGCGAACACTTTTAACATCACTTTCACTGTCCTTAGCAGTGTTCTCCCCTCTGACTTCTTCCAAGATGCATCAACTCCCACCCCCAACTCCTTCACCCATGCCTGTCACCCACCTTTCTAATTTAAAGCACTAAAGAAACATCAAGTCCGAAACTATGTTGCCAAAGCCATCAGCAAATCTAGAACAAGCAGTGACACTCTTGACCTCAAGCTACTGGCCCTAACGCATGACGAGGTACTTGGGCCCCCTCACCAAGATCTTTAATCTCTCTCTTTCCCTTAGCCAATTCCTGGACAAATGGAAAATGGCCACTGTTACCCTGATTCACAAAAGTGGTGATAAGACTGACCATGTGAACTTCTGCCCTATCTCCATTCTGCCTCCCCTATCGAAGGCACTGGAACATATAGTAGCGGACCAACTTACCGAGCATCTGGGCAATTATAATATTCTCTGTAAACAGCAACATGGCTTTAGAAAAGGCCATAGTACATCATCTGCCTTACTCGAATTCACCAGCTCCATTCACAGCTCCCTCAACAATGGACAACTAACTGGTGCTATTTTCATCGACCTGACCAAAGCCTTTGATACTGTCCACCACTACCTTCTGCTGAGCCAACTAAAAAATGCTGGTCTCTCCAATGATTCAATCTCTTGGTTCAAAAGCTATCTTGAAAACTGCTCCCAGCATGTAAAAATCGGGGATGTGCACTCTGATTCCAAACCTGTCCTCTCTGGAGCCCCCCAGGGTTCAATACTGTGCCCCTACTCTTCAGCCTGCTCCTTAACACCCTACTGGACTCCTGCACTGAACATATCACCATGTATGCCGATGGTGCAGTAATCCTTGCCACACACAAGGACCCGAAGAAATTGCAAGAAAATCTCCAACTCGGCTTCTCCTTGGTTGAGAATTGGTTCACAAAGCACAAACTGATCCTTAATCAAAAAAAAAAAAAAAACAAGGTCATGATCTTCAGCAGCTCCCATAAAAAACATAAGCACTTCCAACTCTCCGTTCTCACCAGACAAGGTGCCACACTGGAACAGGTCAAAAACTTTAAATACCTCAGGATCAACCTTGACCCTCACCTCTCCTACACTGCCCACATCGACCATGTTACCAAAGCTGCTAACTCCCAGCTAGGCCTGCTATTCTGTCATAGGAAACACCTGACACCCGAAGCCCTTGCTGTCACTGTCCAGAGCTCCATCATTGATTATGGCATTATCATTTATGGCTCTGCTACAACCACCACACTCAAACATGTATCCACTACCCTCAACAAGGCTTGTCAACTTGTCACTGACTCCCAACGCCTAACTCACACCTGTGACCTCTATTCTCAAACTGGATGGTTGAATCTTGCCAATTGAATAAAACACCAAACTTGTATTACTACTAAGAAAATCTTGCTGGGCCTTGTCCCCCGAGTCTGTGCCCTCATACAACAGAGAATCTACACCTGCCATATTAGGGGATTGAAACCTCAGCTTCTGCAAATCCCACATTGCCGCACAACACAAGGCCAAAGATCCTTTGCTTACCGGGCCGCTAGTTGGTACAATGGTCTTCCCAGCGAAATTTCATGCTCACTATCGCTCAGCACTTTTAAGACTCGGCTCTGCCTAACACTCACTGTGTCCAACCTCTGTGACTGTTGTGGCTAAACATGTCTTTTGGTTCCATAGCTGAAGATGCCCTTTTGGATCCACATCTACTCCTGCACTTTGCCAGCACCCCCCCCATCTTCACCTCCCCTGCTGGCCCATGACAAATACCACCTGGCTGCTCTACCTCTATTCTTACCCACTTTCCACCTCTCCTCTCTCTGTTCCCCCCAACTACCTTCCCTTCTCTCCCATTCACTTAGTCTCCCTGATTTCACCCTCCTCCTTTCCCTTTCCCCTCCCCAAAGTTTCACTTTATTGTTCTTTTTTCCTCTACAAGACCATTTTTTTTTTTAATTATATAAACTGTTATCTTTGGTTATGTTTGTCTCAGTTGTACCAATGACGTGGAACCTTTGTAAAAGAGCCTCGGCTCAAAGGTATTTGTAATCCTAGAACAAATAAATAAAAATAAAATAAATAAATATTTGTATTTTTATACTTTGTACTGTATATTTGACTGTTTCAATGTGTTTATATTTATGCTCTAGAGTTCCTATTTAAATTAATTTATTTCTGTTTACACCTATCCGCCATGAAAACTAGAAGTAACAGACAACCAGAAGTGGTGGTGGATATGAATCAAGTTATTGACATAAATGACACAATAGATAACAAAGGGAAAAATGATCAAAAAGGGCAAAGCAAGAAAGGGAGATGCAGAGGTAACATAAAACAAACAAACAAAAAATAATATTAATGAGGAAAGGCAGCAAAAGGAGATGAAGCACCCTAAACAGACAAAGACAAATGCACGGGATAAATCAAAATCTAATAAACCAGGGCAAACTTTGATTACAATGCATTTAAAGAAACAAAAAGTACAGGAATTGAATATAAAGGAAACTTCCAACACCCATATTTATTTCTGATACGATAAATAACAAGAGAGAAACAAGGAGTAGACAAGAGTCATTTGATGAAGAATCTTTGGAAAGGTCCCCTAATTTAATTTTTGATATTGATAGTTGTAACTGTGAGTCTAATTCATTAAATGACCCACCGATACACATACAGAGGTTAGCAAATCTGCTCATGGGGATCTGGGGGCCAATTTTATAGTAATAAACTCAACTAATTCAAATGACAGTTTTCAACAGTTACCAGAACCAAGTATTAGAACCAGTGCTTCCAGGCAAGATCTCAAACAATAACGTATGTAAAGAGCAAGAAATTAGTGAAATCAGACAAGAGTTGCAAGACTCTATAGTTGGTACGAAATAAATCATAGATAAAGAACATAATAAAAGCCTCCCAAATGAACACAGCTCTGCTGGGACCCGATTTTCTCAATGCCCACAACAACATACATACATACATACTGCCCTGTTCCTGAAATTGACCTGATTCAGGTTTTGAAAGATTCCCAATATAGTGAGCATTGTAATTATGGAACAAATCATATTAATGAAAAAATAGCTTCTACAACTAAGGGGCGAAATAGCCCAAAATAAAGAAATGCTGGAAGCTCAAACATCTTTAATTAAAAGACTTAAATCTTTTGATGATAATAATAGCATGTTAACACAGCAAAATAAAAAAAAACAAGCCATTGGTAGTGAAACGATAGTACCCAGAACTGATATTAGGGTAAAAGAAAAGAAACACAAAAAGTTACAGGCTAAGACTGAGCAAAAATAAACAACTTGTACTAATAAAAAAAAATTAAGTCAAAGGTAAAATTTACACAAAAGGCAAAGTCTTGCCTAATAAAAAAAAAACAGAAATAGAAAAGCAAAGGAATATTGATTTACAGACTACTAATATTTGCACAAACAAGGAAAGATCTTATAAGGAAAAAAAAAGTCAGACAAAAAAGAAAGAATGCAATGTAATCAGGACCTAGAAAATAGAACTGAAGAACAGGCACATATACAAGCATCCATACTGGAGGTAAATGAATTAGACAGAGAACAAACATTGTTGGTACTTAGAGGAGTTACTAAGAATGAGACTGAGAATGAACAAGTCTTATTGATTTTGTGTCAGTGGATTTGTAATGAATGGCCTCAACTTGATAACTTGCTTGAAGATATTGTTAAGGCTATTGGAGCCTACAGTTGTCTGAGTAATGACTTAATAGTGCTGTTCTTTAAATATGATAGAGTGGCCAATTATAAATGGAGGAATTCTAACCACCTTCACAAAATGAACTTGAGCATGGACTACCCAGTCTCAATTATTTGTCTGTCAAGCAGGGGGATTCAAAATGAATTGGAGTTAATTGAAAAACTTGCAACTGTCTACTCATTGCAGGACATTATGTTGTCTGACAATGTACCAGCTATTTCTTCTGACATAACAGTCTCCATTTTGGGGATTAATCAGGTGGGGTATGAAACCAAATCTAGGCTAAATTTGCTTGTTACACAATTGATGGTTAATTTCCTGGAAATAGAATTCTATGAAGATGATATTGTGAGTGTACATAGAGTTCATAAGATGTGGGGAGGATGGTAACCAGATTGATTTAAGTTTGAATAACCATGTGCTAATAGAAAAAATATTACAGGCCAGTCATAAATTGGATAATCTGGGGATCTACTCAGTAGATCTGAATGCCACACAATAAACTGCTGCTACTTGTGTTGAGCAGGCAAATGAGAATACTGATACTTTGTATAATGTAGCAGTGGTTAATAGATATGAAGTTCTGTATGATCAAAGAAAATGACTCCCTAAGATAACTGATTGTGATGATAGCAATGGTATATGCACCAATCAAGTGCTTGATTTCTTTTTGAATACTTCTACAGCTGATTATTTGAATACATAGAAAGAACACCTAGTGATATTGTCTTGGGATATTGCAGGTATTGTTTCAAAATTTGTAGACTCTGAATTTATAACATTCCTTGATCAAAGTGACATCATAATGTTGCAGGACACATGGCACAGCATAGATGTAGTGGAGAAAACTCCGTTAAATGGTTACACCCAGATACAAAGTCCATGGTTAAAGTTAGAAAAAGATGGGATGGTATATGGGTATACTAATTACATATATTAGGATAACTGATTACATGAAAGTAATTGGGTACATAGCTAAATCTAATTATCTTCTTGTCACAATTAGAATCTGGAGTGATTTACTCTCATTGGTTAATATTTATAATCCCCCTTAAAGTCATCTCTGTATGACAAATATCTGATAAATAAAATGTTACATGACATAAACTCTATATTGTCTGACAATTCATGTACCAAAATACTGATTATGGAAAATTTCAGTATCAGGCTTGCTAACAATAAACAAAATAATATTTTAGATGAAATAGCAGTAAATTTAGATATCCCGACTAGGAACTTTATTGACAAGAAACATACAGACGAATGTCAATAAATGGTAAATATTCTGAATTTATTTCAGTTAATTACAGTATATTAAATGGCTGACTTCCATTGAACATTGAAGGGAAAGCAACCTGCTTAAACGCAAGAGGGTCTACAACTGTAGACTTTGCTTTGTGCTCTGTTTTTGAGTTCAAAAGATATATAGATTTAAAGGTCTTGCAGAGAACAGAAAGTGACCATATGCCACTGTTATTATTTAGGTCATTTGACACATCCACTACATGTGTTGAGGGAGAAACAGTAGATATTAGGAATAATAGAGTCAGGTGGGATAAGATCTCAGAAGAGACAGCTGGTAAAGTATCTAATCGGTTTATAGAAACTAAGATGGTATAAGCTTACAAAATGACTTTGAACCAGAAAAAAATATACAGTACAATGTTACAATTATATTATAACTACATGGATTCATTAATGACTAAAACACGTAATACTGAAATGAAATACGAATATGAAAATTGGTTCTACAAATATTGTAGACAGGAAAAGAGGATACTAACTAAACAACTTAGAATTACAAAAAGGGAACCTACAAGAAAGATAATAAAAAATGTTGGACTGTGGTGGCCACCGGTACTAATACATACAAAACAAGATTGGACACATATATTACCCCAGATACCCTGGTTGACTATTTCTATAAAATGTTTTGGGATGATAAGATACAAAGTGAGATTGTAACCTCAGAAATTAATGGGGACTTTAAGTGATTTAATGTGAACGAATTAAAATCATCCATAGATAGTTTCAAGAGAAATTAATCTCCAGGGCTTGATAAATTGTCTATAGATTTTTGCAAATTAAATATAGACTGGTGGTCTATAGTACTTACAGATTTATTTAACAAACAAATAATGTATATGTACTTTCCTCCAACTTGGTACGGTAGTTATATACTACCTATGCATAAAAAAGATTATAATTTAGATCCTGGTAACTATAGACTGATCAGGCTATTAAATAACTTATCCAAATTATTTGTGAAAGTACTTTTGGACAGAATAAATTTATGGCTCGAACAAAAAATATTATCACAGTTACAAACTGGATTTACAAAAAATAAAGGTACAATTACACACTTTTTTTTTATTAAATCATTTGTTGGAGAAATATTGTATCATTAGAAAACAACTACTTTTCATACGAACATACGAAAATGCCAGCAGAAACAGGCCTCAAGGTCTATCAAGTCTGCTCGATTGTGCAGCTAACCCCTCAACTTGCAGCTGCCCAACCCACCCCCTCCTTACAAATACCCCCCACTCTGTCCCATCCCCTCTTAAAACCATCTACCATGCTATA
The DNA here is from genome assembly GCA_016271365.2 of Neoceratodus forsteri. Classification (NCBI taxonomy): domain Eukaryota; kingdom Metazoa; phylum Chordata; order Ceratodontiformes; family Ceratodontidae; genus Neoceratodus; species Neoceratodus forsteri. The sequence goes on along the minus strand of CM028132.1, from coordinate 366,755,321 downwards.
GGCTACCACCTCCTCTGGCAGAGTTTTCCACTTATCCACCACCCTCTCAGTGAAATAATGTCTCCTGACTTCCCTCCTGAATCTTCCCCCCCTCCAATCTCATCTGGTGCCCTCTCATGACCCTCCCCCTTTTAATCTATAAAATCCCTTCTTTACTAACCTTGTTAATCCCTTTAAATATTTAAAGGTTTCAATCATGTCTCCCTGTCCCACCTCTCCTCCAAGGAATACATGTTTTTTTTTGTTTGTTTGTTTTTTTTTTGTGCCTCCTTGGCTGCCTACTCCTTTAGGCCTTCTAGGCCCTTCCGACTGCCTGCCTGGCCCCACGGCAGCCACTTACCTCATGTTGCGGCCCCTCCCGGGTAACCCGGCGTATTCCTATACTGGATGGGTCCCCCTCCTCTGAGGGGAAAGGCACCAGTGGGGGCAGCCAGCACACTCTGTAATTTGGCCCGGGGTGTCGCTGAGGTGTGCCAGTCATGGGTTCGGTGGCAGTGGAGGGCTGGAGACCATCATCCAGCTAGCCAAGGAGCATTATTTCCTGGTTTTCTTAGAGGAGTGATGTCCTGATGTCAAGGCTAACGCCAACATCTGCCACTTCCCTTGAGCACAGAGCCTGACGTCCTGTTGTGCTTCCAGCCTCTGCCAGTGCTCATCCACGCCCTCCCCCCAGAGAAGGAGAGCTGTCCCCAGATGCTCCATCCTTCTCCCCCTGGCCGGCCCTCCAGCGACCTCACCTGAGTCCATTCCTGAACCCGGTTCACCGGCGTCGCAGAACGAAATCCAACCGCCTTGCCGACGGGCCAGCTATTGGGAATACATGTTACGCTTGCCCAGCCTCTTCTCATAGGAGTATCCCTCTAATTCCTGGATCATCTTTGTCACCCTCCGCTGTACACCTTCCAACTATCTGATGTCCTTCCTCAGGAATGGGTGCCAGTACTGCATGCAGTATTCTAGGTGTGGCCTTACCAGTGACCTGTAGAGGGGCAGGATCACTTCCCTATTTCTGGAGGAGATTCCCCTTGCTATACACCCTAACATCCTTTTGGCTTTTGTTGCTGTCTTCCTGCACTGAGCTGAGTTGTTCATACTCCCCATTATAAGCAGCCCTAGATCTTTTTCATCATCGGAGCAGTCTAGCTGTACACCCCCCCCCCCCAGCAGATAGCTCCTCCCCTGGTTGTTAGCCCAGAAGTGCAAAACCTTGCACTTTTTGGCATTAAACTCCATCTGCCATGCATCTAACCACTCATGTAGTTTGGTCAGGTTCTCCTGCAGCCCCCTCCACCCTTCAATGTCATCAACCACGGTATCCATCTTTGTGGCATCTGCGAAGAGACTGATCTTACTCCGGACTCCGGGGGAGATGTCAGCTATCAATATCCTGTACAACACTGGTCCTGATATTGATCCCTGTGGCACCCCGCTCGTCACATCTCTCAGTGATGAGAGCTCCCCACCACCCTTTGCTGCCTTCCCTTCAGCCAATTGGTGATCCAGCTTACCATCTTTATTCCTACCCCTGTATATTCCAGCTCTCCCCCCAGCCTCCCATGCAGCACAGAATCAAAGGCCTTGATGAAGTCCAAATACAGGACATACACTGCATGGCCTTTGTCCAGTTCCTTTGTCACCCAGTCATAATACTCAATCAGATTTGTCCAACTGGATCTTCCCGAGACAAACTCCTGCTGCTGACCATCCTGGAGACTATTGTTCTACAAAAAAGTCATCAGCCTCTCTTTTAGGATCATCTCCATGAGTTTCCCCACAATTGATGTGAGGCTTACTGGTCTGTAGTTTCCTGGTTCATCCTTAGGTCTGCTTTTATGAATGGGTACCACATGGGCCATTCTCCAGATCTGTGGTATGCATCCAGTGTCCAAGGATGTATTGAACAGGTCAGCCAGTGGTCCTGCCAGGACCTCCGCCAGTTCCCTAAGTATCCTAGGGTGAATGCCATCTGGACCCGGTGCCTTATTCCCCTCAGAGCCCTCAATCCCTTCAGCACCCTAGCCTCTGTAATCCCTATATCAGTCACCTCTTCCTCCCCCCCAACCACTCCTCCTCTCCCAGGTGGTATCATCCCCCTTTCTCCCTCATGAACATGGAGAAGTGCTCATTCAGTGCCTCTGCCTGGTCCCCTTCTCCACCCAGCCCCTGCCTTTCCTAATCCTCACAATCTGATCTTTGTTTTTCCGTCTTTCATGGATGTATCTGAAGATGTCTTTTTCTCCATCCTTTATGCCCTGTGCCAGTCTCAGTTCCCTGGAAGCCTTGGCTGCTCTGACAAGCCTGGTAACCTCCCTGAACTTCTTCACATACACCTCCCTGTGATCTCCCCCATTTCTTGAGTCTCTGAAATACCTTTTTTTTTTTTTTTTTGGCTGTCACCCTTCCATGACCTCCTGCATCAGCCAGATGGGTTTTTTTGCCCATCCCTTCTTACTCCTTTTTCTTGTACTGTCCCAGTCACCTCCAGTAGCCCTTTCATAATAATATCCAGTTTTTGGCTAGCATCCATATGTGATTGAATTTCCACCAGATGCTTGCTCAAAATTTCCCCCATCCTTTTAAAGTCCGCCCCCTTAAAGTCCATCGCTTTGGTACCCATACCTCCTGCCCATGTTGAGCGTGAACCATACCATGTGGTGGTCACTCCCAGCCAGAGGGTTTTCCACCTCCAGATCCCTTACAGCCTCCCCATTTGATAGAACTAGGTCTAGAGTCCTATCCAGTCTAGTTGGCTCACTGACCAACTGCACCAGGAAGCTGTCCTGAAATGCCTCTAGTAAAATCTTCTCCCTTGCACTCTTGGTGGTTGGGGTGCTCCACTCCACCCCCGGTAGGTTGAAATCCCCCACCACCACAGTGTTCCCCTTCCTGCAGACCCTTCTGATTTGTTCTGCTAACTCCCAATCCAGATCCTCCCCTTGGGCTGGCAGCCTGTACACCACCCCCATCCTCAGTGTCCTACATTTTGAGTCTTGAAGCTGCAACTATAGGGCCTCTGTTCTGCCTTCCTCCCCCTCCTCCCTTATGCACCTTATCTCCTCCTGTACATGTATTGCCACCCCTCTTTTCTCCTAGCCCTATGCTTCCTGAATATCTTATACCCTGGGATCATCAAATTCCATTCCGGGTACTAGTTGGCCCATGTTTCCATGATGGCCGCAATGTCCACCCTTCCAATTGCCAAGAGAGCCTGTAATTCCGCTGATTTGTTACCAAGGCTTCTTGCATTCAGTGAGACTACCCTCTAACCCATCCCTGCCTTCCCCCCTTCCTGAATTACCCCCTTCTTAGCCCCCCCATGCCACTGCTCCAAGTTCCTCCCTGCTAGCCTGGGGGGTTAGCTTGTTTGGCTTACCTCTGTGGGATCCCTGCCTACCATCTACCCACTCACCACCCCCGGCAGCTAGTTTAAATCCACCTTCGTAGCTATATATTCCCCTACCCCTCTTCTTTTGTATCCCTTCCCCCCCACTCAAATGTAACCTATCCCCTGCATAAAGTTCATTGTTATCCCAGATTCTGTCCCAGCCTCCCCACCAACCCATATCCCCTGGTTCGACACCATTCCCTCAGCCAGGTGTTGAACTCCCTGATCCTTACTTTCCTCACCTTACTAGTGCAGGGTACTTGGAGCACCTCCGAGAAGGCCACTGATTCTGTAGTTGCCCACACAGCCTACCAGTTCCATGAACCTCTCCCTTACTACTTCCACCATGTCCCCTGCCAGGTCATTCGTACCCACATGCTCCACAAGATGCAGTTTACTCCTAGCCCTCCTAGTACACTTTAGAATCGACTGCCTCACCCTGCTTGCAGCTAAACCAGGTATAGACTCCACCCAGATGTAACTATGCCCTTCCCCTTGTTGCCCCATCCAATCCCTTTAAGTATGGAGTCCCCCAGTACTAATACCCCTCTTTCTCCAACCCTCGTATCCCCCCCATTACCTTGGTATCTTCTACAAGAGACTGCCTCAGCTAAAACTCTGCCCTTCCCTCCGATGGTTCTCCTCTCCCCCCCGAACCATCCCCTCTCCCTGTTAGTGTTCCCTTCCCCTCCCCATCCTTCCTCTCCACACCCTGGTCACTTCCTCCCCCTCTGCTAAGTCTGTCCCATTCTCCGCTCTAGCATCGCTCCTCTTGTGTTTACCCCTGCTCCCATCATCCATTATCCCAGCTGTGCCCCTCCCCCTTACCCCTACCACAATCCTCTGCCCAACCACCGACCCTTGTGCTATCCTCCTGCTTCCCCTTACCTACTCCCTCCTGGAGGTCCCTCACCTCCCCCTCCTCCTCCTCCAATGTTGCCAGCATGGCAAACCTATTTCTTGCACTTTTAGCAATGCTGGATGTGGGCTCGCTCTTCCTGCCTTCCCCCCCCATGCTAGGCCTTTTATTTGTAATGCTTCTGCCCCCCTCCCGCTGAACCGTTGTTCCTCCCATGTGGCGTCTTCCTGTTGCCCTCTACCCCAGATCCCTCCCAAACTCTCTACCGAGCCTCTGCGCTTCTTTCTTGAGTCTCCTCAGCCTGTGACAGATTGGACTCCCTCCTAGCTTCCACAGTACATTCATCCAGACTGCCGCTCCACAACCACAGCAATCCACTATTCTTCCCTCAATGACCCCCTAGCATCTTGCTGCTCCCTGTGCCCCTCAGTGCTGTCCCCATCCTCCCTTCAGTGCCACCCACCCCCTAGTGTGCCTTCCCAACTCCCTCATTTGCCCATACATCATCTCTTTACTCCTATTTCCCCTGTGATAGATCTTATCTAACATGTCATACTCACCGCTGCCCTGCTTCCTACAAGACCCTTGTCTTAACAACCCTTCCCCCTGTAGTGACAGTAAATTGAAGTTCCCCCTTCGACTGCAGTATGTACTGCATTGGCTTTCCCCCTTTCATTGCATATGTAGATTTCTCATCTGCATTCGATTCATTAAAAAGATTTTTGCTGTGGGAAAAAATGCATAAACTGGGTATAGATGGTAATCTAATCAACTGGATTAGAAGAATGTACACAGATACTTGGGTACAAGTTAAATATACAAAGGAGGGGACTTGACAGAGAAGATCAAGACAAATATTGGCATTCACCAGGGTTGTGTCCTGGCTCCCAAATTATTCAATATTTATGTAAATGATATCATAATTGAGTTGGAGAATCATGACCAACATGCCCCCAGAATAGGTAATATCAAAATTCCACTGCTTGCTTATGCAGATGATTTTGTGTTGATGATAATTTAAAGCCTAACACTAACAAGACACACGCCATGGTGTTTGGAAGTAATAGGAACTATAGAAGTGTTTACCTTGCTAATAAAAAAACTGAAATATGTTAAAGAATACCAATACTTGGGGGTATGGTTCTGGGGAAACTTGAAAGGGAATAAACACATAAAGTATACAATTAATAAAGTAAAAAAGACAATAAAAACATTAGACAATTTTAATTATTTATATGGTGGCCGTACGGTGGTCCCATTTTTAAGGACCATAAATGCCAAAGTAATTTCACAAGCTCTGTACTTGGTAGAAGTGTGGGGTGTAGACAACACCTCAAATTTAGAATCAGTTATAAATAGTGCATACAAAAAAATTACTTAGAGTTCCGATGGGTACCGCAAATGTTCTGGTTAGGTCACAGCTGGGGCGACCAAGCCTCAGTTATATGATCCAAGCTAGGCAGATTAATTTTGGGGTTAAAGCCAAAACAGATATGTCAGATCAGCTTATTAAACTATGTATAAGGGAGAAAGAAAAACAATTCCAATATAATATTTCTGGCTGGTTAAATACAACGGAAAGGTTGTTGGCACTCAATGGGCTAACATATCTTAGGCAATGGGATAAACAAAATATCAATATTAACAAAACATATACTAGATATATAGCAAAAAAAGTATATGGTATTTCTAGACAGAAAGATCTTGTTGATTTTAAAACAAATGAAAACTTCAACCTGGTTGATGGGTAACACTATGGCGCACAACTTAAAACCTTACTTAAATATTATAAAATGCACTGAACATAGAGCGATCTTAACCAGGTTCAGATCTGAAACCTTTGCAAGTAAACTGCTAGATGCTAGGTACAATAAAGAACAAACTGCGTCTAGACTATGCCATTGCGACATTCAGGAGATTGAGGATCTTAGGCATGCAACATTGAGATGCCCGCGGTCCGATCAACAGAGGAATAAATACCTGAGTAAATATTTAGTTACTTGCAATATTCCTGACAGCGTCATGCTGGATCTGTTATTCAGTGCAGAAAACATAGAAGTACTTACAGGTCTGGCATTATATTATGGTTAAAATACGGGGTAAAAAATAGGAATGTTGGTATCTTGATGTACTAATGGGGCACTGCTAAAATTTGGTTCCCCAAGGTTTTGTTTTATTTTATACTTTGTCTATATGAGGTATGGTGTTCACTTTCTGTATTTTGATACATTTATGTATTGAAACATGTAAATTTTGCCTGCACAGGAAGGGTAATAAGTGCCTGATTAAAATGCTGCTATGATACCCTGCTTTTCCCTTTGATAATAAGAAATCATGTATGTATATGATGGTTCTTTTTATTGCCCACATATGGGACTTTTAGAAAGTCTAGTTTATGTATGAAATGTATTATATTGTGTTGCATCAGTGAATGTCATATATGTTATGCTTGTTACTTTTCTGAAATGGCAATTGCCAATCAATAAATTATTACTTACTTAGGGATGAGATAAAAGCCTCAAATCACTTCATTGTTAATGCAGAGTCCCCTCGACACCATTATTGTCTCACCAGTCCACATCTGAACTGTATGTTTTTGGCTAAAAAGCTCAACATATGGCAATCAGGTGTCAGTGCTCCTACATGTAGAGCTGTGCCACTTACTATTCGTCCAGTCCAACAAGTGTTCAAGGGCCTATTCAGAGGGCTAGACTTAGACAGGGCAAATGTCTCTTACTATACCCTCATACATCAATAGTGCCCTCCGGGAGTCATTAAACACCAAGCACATGCTGTACTCATGTTTTTGTTTGTAACGCGTATTTCACTTATAGCCAAACTTCACCACTCTTAATTTGGACAATTTAAATTAAGTTTCCACTTATCTAAAAAAAAAAAAAAAAAACAACAATAACGTTGTTTCGGTATTCGTCACACAGCAGTACCATCTAACCATGGACCCATGGAAGAAATTTGTGCAGAGAATCAAAATCAGAAAAGGCTGCAACAGTGTTGTGAAGCTCCATGATGCTTACAGCAGAGAAGCTGACCGTTAAACTTGCGCGTCAGCAAAACAAAAAAACATGGTGATGTTTCCGGAAAACCACTTCATCAGCCCAATTACCATGCACCAGTGCCTGGTTTAAATCCAAAGTCAGTGTCATGCGTGAATCTGAAAAAGTGACTGACAGAATTTGCCTTGTGCAAAGAACGCAAAACAATGAGAGGCTAGACATATGTACAGTGAGTAAAGTAAAGATATTTATTTTACCCGGGGGGGGGTAGTAAAACAGGCAGTCACATAAGGGAAACAAATCACTAATGAGTCCTACTCTCAAAAAAGGGAGACACTAATCGGAACATTACCACCCATACCTCTCAACCTCTTGCCTCATGAATCAGGGACACGTCGTAAAAAAATCAGGGACAAATACCCCAAAGCAGGGACACATCTTAAAAACTGGTACAATTCACTCAGAAAGCTGATGGAATAAAAGGATTTCTGTTAACATGAATTTTTTGAAGAAGAAGAACAAGCCTGTAATGTTAATGTTTGATATTATTTTGTGCTTTTGATCCCCACTGTTCTGTCACAAAAACACAAATTTTACAAGGGACAATGAAAAATTCTGAAGGAAAATCGGGGACAGTTGAGAGGTATGTTACCACCTTCTGGAAAGTCAATACTATCCTGCAGAAAGTGATGGTAACTAGCAGATGTGTGATTTGCTTAGTTACAGTTAGATGGGAACTAATTTTGGCTAGCGGTAGAAGGAAGAACTCATTCATCCCCCTAACATGGTCAATAGGATATAACCACACATTTTATTTATTTATTTATTTATATATAGAGGATTTGGAAAGTAGCTTTGAGTCAAGGACTCATTTTCAAAGGTTCCACATCATAGTATAAAAGTACAAAGACACCAAAGTTACAGTTTCAGTATGTTAAGACAGGCAAATCAGAATCTAAGAATTCAGTATAATGGCTATCGATCAATTCAGTTTAGAGATAACCAGTGAATGGGAGGGGGGGGAGGCAGGCCAGGGGCCATTGTCACAGCGGGGAAGAGCGGGGAGTCAGAGTAGGGGTCAGAGGCAGTCGCATGAGTTGGAGGACTGAAGGTGCTCCCTGAGTAGGGATTTGAAGGAGCCGATTCTGTTTTCATTAGCTATAGGGGTGGGCAGCATGTTCTTCCATGAAGGGGCCTTGTAGCTAAAGGTTCTTTGGAATTGGGATGTCCGGCAGCAAGGAACCAATAAAAGTGGCTTGCCAGAACTACGGGTGGATTTGACTGCTGGAGCCTGGTGTATGATTGAGGAGAGACCAGGGAGGGAGAGGCCAAGAGCAATCTTTTTGGCCAATAGGCAGGTGTGAAACCTGATCCTCTTGTCCAGATTTAGCCAGTTTGTGGACCTATAGAGGGAGCAGGTATGAGTGTAACGGTCACAGTCGAGGATGAGGCAGCAGGCTTTGTTTAGTGAGAGCCAGAGTCTGCAGAGGGCTGAGGTGGTTGCATCGCTGTATACAAGTATTCCGTAGTCCAAAAGGGAGAGGACTGAGGATGAGCCGGTGAGCCGGAGGGCATCTGGAGTGAGGCAGTGTTTGTACCGATAGAGTACGCCAATTCCAGAGTTAAGGGCAGTAGACAGGAGATGGATATGTTGATAGAAGTTGAGAGCTGGGTCTAGGGTGACACCCAGATATTTAAAGGTGTTCACTTGTTCAAGAGGAGACTGGTTGGCATTGAGAATTTAGGGACATAGATACTTAAGGGTGTTCTGTGGGTGTGAGAAAACCATGACCTTAGTCTTCTTATAGCTAAGTATTAGGCGTTGGGTTGAGAACCATTTTTTCAGCTTCACTGAAAGAGTATTGGAGGGATTGGTGGAGTTTAAAGGGGTCTGGATTGGATGAGTATAGGACAGTGTCGTCCGCATATAGGAGTAAGTTGCTGGAGCAGGTCGAAGGGAGGGAGTTGAGGTGCAGACTAAAGAGCAGGGGGCCGAGGATGGAGCCCTGAGGCACACTGGAATGGACTGGGAGGCTGGTGGACAGGGTGGTACCAGTTTTGAACTGCTGTGTCCTGTCCAAAAGATAGTCCGCAAATAAGCTTAGGGCATCCTGGGAAAAAGCAATGAAGGAGAGGGTGGTCAGTAAGAGGGAGTGGTTGATGGTACCAAAAGCCTTAGAGAGAAGATGGCACCAGAGATGTGTCCTCTGTCCAAGGCGGAGTGGACGTGCGAGGTGAACTCAAGGAGGGCTGTAGTGGTACTATGGCCCTTTTAGAAGCCATGTTGCTACTCACATAATAGATCACTTGGGAGCTACAAGATTTTAGTCGAATATAAACTACTTTCAGCTGGGTAGTATTGACTTTCCAATAGGTGGTAATGTTATGATTAGTGTCTCCATTTTTTGAGAGTAGGACTCATTAGTGATTTGTTTCCCTTATGTGAAAGCCTGTTTTACTCTACCCCCCCCCGGGTAAAATAAATAATATCTTTATGCATAATGAAATGCCTGTCATGCCAGCACCTCAAAGAGATGATTTTTTTTTTGCTGCTGTGTGCCTGTCCTGGGACTGGGAGAACTTTACATAGTGTGCCACTGTTCTTGTTTAACCTGGTCATAAGCAGTCCCTGTTTCTGTCAGGATGGAGCTGAGGAGTGGTGTGAGGAGCAAGGTTTTGAACCGGTGGTGCTACAGCCGAGGCAGAGGTAACGAGATGCTGTTTGAAGTTATGGCTTTGTTTTACTGAACCATGTTTGTGTTTAGGGAATCCAGTTGAGTAGGAGATTATTGACAGAATTTTGTTTCTGTGTAAGACAGGGATGTGCATCCGCCGAATCCTGCAGTGAGCAGGACGCTGTATTGCGCACACGCTACAACCGCCAATATTTAAGACAGAATTCAGGAACATAAGGGGACTGTCATGGAGAAGGCACTGTTATGGCTTTCCCTAACTTTTGTATTAGGAGGGAGACCATAAAGTTATGTAGTGCTTTGCTTTTTTTCACCAAATCGACTGGTGTTAAGGAAGCATGTGACTGGCAGCTACAGTCTGCATGGTCCAGTGAAGACGCTTATCTTGGGGGGGGGGGAAACATGGCACTGGGTCCAAAGAGTGGTGACAAGAATAGTGTTGGCATGGTGTGTGCATCAATAACGGCGCAGATTTTTCTTTTGCGGGGGGCTCTGCCCATCACCCCCTGGACTTAAGGATTCCTACTCCAGCGTGGAGAAGGTCACAGGGCAAGTTAAATTTCTGGGGCAGTGGAATATTGTTTCCATGGCCCCTTGTAAAAAAACAAAGTCCCGATGTGTGAAAAATGGCTGGAGATCAGGATTAGAACCCTTGTCTCCAATGCCATTGGCCAGGCTGCTCTATGCAGCCCTCCATGCCACGGGAGCAGTTCGGCCAGCCTCGTGGATTCTGGTGCCCTTGTGGTGTACCAGCACCATGGACAGTGACCAGGGGACTACTTTCAACAAGCGCTGTAAACCCCCACTCCCTGTCCATGTGAGAGCGTTTATCAGACTAGCGCCATATAGTGCGGTGCTATTCTGGTAGCGCTTACTTGACAGGGTACCGGAAAACACTGGGGATGAAATGACCACGTCATGATTTCTGCCTCTGTTATGTGATTACCTGTGTGCCTGGACTTCATACAGTGATGTTATTGTGTAATAACATCACTGTTCCGGGCACCCACTGACCAATCAGAGCGCAGGAAATTTCCTTGCTATTGTATAATATAGTGTAGCACATGAGTCTCAAAAGAATAGAAAGTTTACAAAATTCCATAACACAGGGGATACTGGATGGGCAACCATGTTGAACCAGTGTGTTCTGCCACAGAGGGGTTCTGATTCCCTGTGACCTCGAGAGCGGAGCTCAAGAGGTCCTTGGGAATCCGAGCCCTGAGGTGGCAAACACACTGGTTGGGCATAGGGTTGCCCATCCAGTATTTTTTATAGTGTATGGTAGCCCTTTGAATAATTTGATTTGCTTTTAGCAATTTTTTTTTACTTGTTATATATAGAAAATAAATTGCTCAGTGCCCAGTCTTATTTCAGGATTTAGGACTAGTTGCTATGGTGAGGGGACTAGACATCCCTACATTGGTAGCACACACTCCCACTGGTTATCCATCGGGTTTGGGCGGGGTTTTCAGAATAAAAGACATGGCAGCTGTAAGTCTTCATTAGTGAGTGGAGGATCAGCATCTATTTTTCGTAAGTTTTTATAAATATCTGATTGATTCTGCATTTAGTTTTTACATTGGAGGGTTATATCTGGTTGATCCTGCATATTTATAAAGGTATCTGGTTGATCCTGCATTTGCGGGTCTGGTCAAGTTTCTGTCCATGCTATTGTAGGGTCCGGCTGTTTGTACCCAGTAGCTCTGTATGAAGTCCGAACCATCCATTGATTCTCCTGATACAAAATGGCTGCCCAGGGTATAATGAGTTAATCTGTTAGAACCTGCTATTTGTAAGTGTGGCTCATGTGATTTTCAACTGAGCTGGACTGCTGTTCTACCACAGAAGGGTTGAACAGCATTCCAACACTTTTACATTGTAGTAGAACAGCGTTTCAACTTAGTTAAAAATCAGGGGTGGTCTGATTGATCAGTGGGTGCCTGGAACAGTGATGTTATTACACAATAACATCACTGTATGAAGTCCAGGCACACAGGTGACCAAATAACAGAGACAGAAATCATGACATGGCCATTTCATCCTTAGTGTTTTCCCCCTGAGAAGAGCGGCTTCACTGGACCGTGAAGACTGTAGCTGCTGGTCGCGTGCTTCATTGACACCATTCGATTTGGTGGGAAAAAAGTAAAGCACTACATAACTTTATGTTCTCCCTCCTGAAACAAAAGTTAGAGAAAGCCGTAACAGTGCCTCCTCTGTGGCAGTCCCCTGATGTTCCTGAATTCCGGCTTCGATTTTGGTGGTCATAGTGCATGCATAGTACAGCACCCTGCTCACTGCAGGACTCCATGGACACACATTCCTGTCTTACACAGAAACAAAACTCTGTCAATAATATCCTACTCTACTGGATCCCCTAAAACTGAAAATGGGTCAGTAAAACAAAGCTGTAACTTCAAACGGCATCTTGTTACCTCCGCCTTGGCTGTAGCACCACCGGTTTCAAAACTCACTCCACACACCACTCCTTAGCTCCATCCTGACAGAAACAGCTGGGCTGCTTATGACTAGATTAAACAAGAAAGGAAACAAAAACAGGGGGTGCTAGTGAGCCATCTTCCAGGTTGGAAGCACTTCACAGGAGCTCCTTCCCTCAAGGCATTTTTATTGCACTAAAAAAGCAGTAAAATTTTGAGCAAACCTGAAAAACAACACCAGATTTACATTCCTGAAAGCATTTGGAGCCAAAGGATATCATTTTTATCATGGGTTGTCAGAAAGCGCAACAACAGGGCCACCAAAAGATCATCATCATCTGAATACAAGCTAGGCCACTGAGTGATGAGCAGAAGTAACGCAGGTACCCCTGACACATTGGAACCCCCATGGGAAGATGACGCTTGAGTCCATGAGAGCTATGGACTCAAAAATTGAGAACTCTTCAGAAGCTGGAATTTCATGACGCCGCCATTCAGACACTAATGGAATCGGTGGCTGAGGCTGAAAAATGTTCAGTGTCTACTCTGGCAACAGTGGCCTCAGTTACCCGAGAGAACACCCAACTCCGGAACAGCATGGGGGCTATCAAGAACGAAGTCCACTTTGGGAATGTTCGAATGGTCGGGGTTCCTGAGGGGGTTGAGGGGACTACCTTTCTGCAGTTCTTGGTTGACTGGCTACAAGAAAACTTACTATGCTGGCAGATTTTGACTGGTCCTCCTTCAGGAAACAGCATGTTTAAGGTCTGTGGATTTTACTCCTTTTGTGTTTGAGGCTGTAACATTAAACTGAATTTGTTTGGACAATTTATTTTTTGTCTTTGCCTTGTTTTCAGTGGTGGGTAGCGCTGGCTTGTGCTGTGTTGCTTCCTTCAGGAAAGACTATCAGGTCAATCCAAGAGTACGCCCGACAGGTTCAAATCAGCCACGCACCATTCTCCTGAGATCTACTGGATCAGAGGTCAGACATGCCATTATCCTCACTGCAAGGGCTGTATACCCTTTGGAGATCAACGGATTGGAGGTAAATTATATCCAGATTTATCTTTTCAGATGAGGTCCAGAAGAATGAGCTTTGATGCAGTCAGGCAGAGGCTAAGGACAATTGGGCATTATTCATTCATTTCTGCTACCGGCCCACCTAAGAATTGTATATGGAGGTAAGACCTGGCATTTCAGTGACCCCCCAAGATGCAGGCCATTGGGTCGAGAAGGTGGAGGCTGAATTTGTGGGGCATAGGGAAGCCTCGGATCATCAACACTCAGGATTGGACACGGATGATTAAATTCAGACTGCTACTTCTGAGGGTGGCAGTAAGTCGGGACTTAAATGCAGCAATAAGAGACTATTAGTCCCCCTTATGAATCTCTAAGGGGATAAAAGTGTTTGGGTTCAGAAATGTATGAATACTGGGGATTGGAGGGGACTGCAGGATCTTTTCTATAAGGAATACATATATAATGTGTTTATATATAAAACATGAGCGTATGCCTAATAATGAGTGTGGTAAGAATTACCATTTTGTTAGTCCCCTGCATCCTCTGTGCAACTGCTGCATTTGTTTTACCAGCTGAGGTTTCTGATGATATGTCAAAGTTAAAGTTTAACTATTTCCTGTTAATGGTTCTGGTTGACTTTGTTAACATAGCAAAATAAGATTATAGTCTGTTAGCTGAATGCTGTATTAATAGCAACAAATGTGGATTTATATAATCTCGAGGATAGTGAGATCTCTAGTGGGGTCTATAATTTGTTACCGCTCCCTAACTATGACCAGGTTTATTTAGCAATCTATAGATTGGGTTATACTCCCTATGTAATTTGCTCCCTATAAGATGTATTTTTTTACCTCTGAAGAGGCTGGCAACTTACTGAACATTACTGGACTTGATAAATTGAATTTCAGTGGACTTCCCCACTTCCTATTGTACAAGATTACAGGGCTAATGTAATAATGATTCTTAAAACGTGTTCTACATATTGTATATATTCCCTGTATGAGAAATGTGACTGTTAATTGTCTATTACCATAGAAAATTAATAAACATAAAGTATATATATAAAAAAAAAAAGTGGTACACTATGTAAAGTTCTTCCAGTCCCGGGGCAGGCACACAGCAACAGAAAATAGTGTAGGGTAGGTGACAGACACACACAGGGACAGGCAAAGATGCACCAAAATTAGGTTACATGGCAACCATGTTGTGGCAGTGCCACCAGCTGGACAAAACAGAAACTATGGATTTTTTTCCAATATGTATTATTCCTGCCATAACAACAACAACAAAAAAAATTATTGAAACTTCTTTTCCCATGTTCTTAAAAAAAAAAAAAAAAAAAGGCATTGTATAATAGCAATAATGAATGGCAGGGTGTGTTAGTGTGTAATAATGTCACTCGTGGGGTGGTGGACACACTTGGCTTCACCTCGTGCCTCACACTACCCCAGGAATGACATTATGTAAGCAATAAGGCACAAAGGGGTATGTGTAAAACATATTTTACAGCATGGCCAGGGGGCATAGTAAGGCATGAGGCTGAAAGCTGAGTGACTTCAGCCACTGGGCGTGCTGTAAAATATGTTTTACACACATCCCTGAGTGCCTTATTGTGCTTATAAAATTGGCTTTTTTTTTTTTTTACTTTTTACTGTTGGGAAAAGCATGTTTATATGTAAAAACAATAGATTTACTTGTGTGCATTTGTGATAAAATAGTCCTTCCGCCCAGTGCAAGTGATGTCATTGTATCATTGCCTACTTTCTTCTTCCTGTTTTTTTTTCTGTTTTTCTATTTGATATGGAATGTTTACCATGGACTACATGAATTCAAAATTCTACTCAGTGCCACTGGCAGAATGTCTCTTTCCTAACACACTGTACACGTAGACAACAAAGACCTTTGTTACAGCCAGAGACTCAATTATCTCACTGTCAGGGCAAGAAGAAGTGAGTTCCCTGATGAGCCGGTAAAGATAGAAGTTTTTTTTTCACTGTCAGCAAAGAAACAGTTTTAATGAAAACTATAAACAATACTTATTGTTTCTAATTTGTTTATGTATGTAAGGAGAGTGTAATGATCAGGGAAATGACATTTGATTAATTTGTTTTATTTTTTATTTAATGTAGTTTTATTTTAAGGGCCCAGCTGAAGTTTTTTTTTACAGTGTAAAGATAGCAGCAATGTTTGTGGTGGATGATCAGTTCTGGCTGTAGGGGGGTAACTTAAATGCCTGTGTTCCAAATGCCCATTGATCTGGGTTCCAGACTCTTCACTGCTGAGCAGTCCTTTTTTTAACCATGTGTAAACCATATTTTACACATAAATAGGAGCCAATCAGAATACATGATTTTACCCTACCATTTTATAATACACAATAACACACACCTTGCCATCCTTACTATTTAATTCTACTCTATTCTGCATTCAAAATGTTGGTGATGG
The DNA here is from genome assembly GCA_016271365.2 of Neoceratodus forsteri. Lineage (NCBI taxonomy): Eukaryota > Metazoa > Chordata > Ceratodontiformes > Ceratodontidae > Neoceratodus > Neoceratodus forsteri. The sequence goes on along the minus strand of CM028132.1, from coordinate 366,739,470 downwards.
AACTGCTGGCAGCTTTGCTATGACATTCCTAAGACACTGTGCAGAATTCTATGCACATTTGTACACATTCCAAACAAATCTAAATATCTTGAAAACTTTACAAGCTACACAAAAACATCCAGCAGCAAAGCTGTTCATGACCAAAAGACCTTTGCAATGAGGGTAGTCACTAGGCTGAACTCTGTATAGTTTTTAAAATATAGCCATCTAATTAACCAAATGTCCATTTTTCTACCAAATTTCCCACTTCAGATGGCAAATATTTAAAAACTGTAAGGAGTTCAGCTTAGTGACAACCCTCATTGTAAAAATCTTTTTGTTCTGAACAACTTTGCTGTTTGTTGTTTTGGTATAGCTTGTGCAGTTTTCAAGATATTTAGATTTGTTTGGCATGTGTGCAGATGCACTTACAAACAGCAGATGCTTTTCTTTATCTCTCTGAGTGAACACTCTAGTAGACATGCCAAACAAATGTAAATATCATTTTTTTTTTTTTGCTTTATTTCTTTATTCTCCTTCCTATCCCCGGTGTCCCCCTCCTTCCGACTGCACATATCCCCGTAGGCCCCTTTCTGGATCTGCCCCTAGAGTGCCCTTACCTCTCCTTCTCCTGCACAGCGGGGTCTGTCCTAGGTGGACTCTCTGGATGGGGCAGTCTTCATCTAGGGACACCGAGGACTACCATTTTCCACTTTTCTCCCCACTTCCCCCGCCCCCTGGGATGCCGCACCAAGGACGATGGTCCTAGAGGGGCGACGTGCTGACGACGCCCCAAGCGCCCCTAACCCATCCTCCCTCCCCAGACCCAGTAACGGAGCCTCAACCCCCCTGAGCGCCGGTGCTCCCACCGGCATTCTCAGGGTTGAGAATCCCCCCCTGAGGGAGGAGAGCATCTGTTGGGACGCTCAATCCTCCCTCCCCCCGGCCGACCCCCGACGACCCGAGTCCGTTCCCGAACCTGGGTCCCCGGCGTGGTACGAGGTGTGGCGTCTAATGTAAATATCTTGAAAACCATACAAGTTACACATACACAACCAGAGTCACAATTGTTCTCAACAAAAAGTCCTTTACAATGAGGGTAGCCACCAAGTTGAACTTTGTATAGTTTTTAAAATATGGCCATCTCTGCTGTTGTGAAGTGATTCTAAAGCAATGATTGCTACTGAATCTATGGTCTCAGCTGCATCACTGTCACTAGACAGAATACGTTGTAGGTACAAGAAAAGCAATACACCTTGCTGAGATGGAGATCCCCAGGGGTCATAAAACTGCCATAAAGCTAGCAGGCTAATTTAGGAAACACTCCAAATAGCAGACAGAGGGAAGGACACACTAGGACTTCACACACAAATCAAAACACTCTGCACAACATCTGTTTTTACAAATTCTGGGTGTACTACTCCTTTAAGAGTGGTGAAGTTTGGCTATGAGTGAGATGCGAGTTAAAACAAAAACATGAGAACAGCATGTGCTTGGCATTAAATGACTTCTGGAGGGTACTATTGATGTAGGAGGGTGTGGTAAGAGACATTTGCCCTGTCTAAGTCAAGCCCTCTGAATAGGCCCTTGAACATTTGTTGCACTGAATGAATAGTAAGTGGCACAGCTCTACATGTAGGAGCACTGACACCAGATGGCCATATGTTGAGCTTTTTAGCCAAAAACATACCGTTCAAATGTGGACTGGTGGAGCCAATAATGGTATCGAGGGGCTCTGCATTAACAATGAAGTGATTTGAGGCTTTCATCGCATCCCTAAATAAGCAAAGTTCGCTCTGCTACTCTTAAATGACTTTAGCAATATCAAGCTCTGGTCACTTGCTCTACAATTTGCTATCTGTACACAAGCGAAATTCGTTCACTAAAGCTTATTGAAATCTAAGCAAAGTCTTCTCACTGGTTTCAAATCACTGACTGAGAACTCTGAATATTTTTTAAATTCACTTATTCATCTAGCACTCAGCACTTTTGTAGGTCCTTAACCTTTTCTCAGGACGAAATGTTTTGGGGCTTTTGTGCAATATATTTAGTGCTGCACTTGCACTTCAAGTTTGTGCCATTTTGAGACATTTACCATCGTATTAGAGAAAACAAGCTTATGAAAAATGTCAGTATTGCCTATTTTTAAGGCTGAATAAGTGGAATTGTAACTAAATGTAAGAAAGAAGTGAACAAGTATTGCAATTAAATTTTATTAAGGAAAATTTCACTATCTGGTGTTGGTATGTCCCTCAGGTGGCTGGAGTAGCTGTCACCTGATTTTGGTCTAGACTGATTCTGCTTGAACATACAAGTAGAAGTGCACTGATTGGAAGGACCCATGAGCTGAGACCACCCCTTGTTAATTCCCCACATAACTTATGCTCTGGAGTGGGTTACTTCACTTATCCCATGGCCAGGGACAATGACGGATTTCTGTTCGTGAGCAGCTGTCTGGTGACCATGGATTAATTCTCAATTAATCCACGACTGCTCCTTCCAGCACTCCCAAAACAGCATATGTGTATGTAGTACACCCCCTGCGACTGATGACTGAGTTGCAGTTTGTTGGCATTCTCTGAGACACATCAGCCAGCACAACACCATGGAGCAGACATAACAGTGTCAATTTCTCGTTGACCAGTAACCTGTTGGTTACAGACTGGGTGGACAAATACTATGGTACAGAACAGCAGCCATGAAAGAAACAAAAGTGGCAAACAGCAGAGATGGGGAAGTCATGCAGTGCCCCGCAGAGAGACAGCAGCACTCAGCACCTGTCTCTCAGCCCCCAGGACATTAAAGCACTGGAGAGTGTAAAAATGACCCTACTACACATAAATCAACAGGTGGGCATTTCACGTATTTGAGGACTGGTTACAGTCCACCAGATGGCAGGTGAATTTCCAAATTGTTGTCACAGGAGAACTAGTCGATGCCCTCTGGCATTTTTATGCATCTGTCCGCACGACCGTGGGGAAGCAGTACACGGTCAATTCATTCATCAGTCTCAAAGCTGGCCTGAACAGGCATATAAACAGCGTAGAGGTCAATTGGCACCTCAACATCGTGAATGACACAATTCACAGCCGTCAATAATATGTTTGTTGCCGTCTTGAAAGAATACTGCAGGGCTAGATTAGACATGGCAACCCACCGCCCCCGAATCACAGAGGCTGACCTGCAAGCGCAACGGTCACCTGACGGCTGCTCATGAATAGAAATTCAGCACTGTCCCTTGCCATGGGATAAAGAATATTTTAATGAGCATCATGTCTGTAATGCCTTTTTAACACAGTGAATTAAAGTGAAACAAGCATTTGTCAATGCCGAATGTTTGCTTGCTGGCATTGGCATTGGTAGTGCAGGAGTTAGAGAGAGAAGCATAATAGGAATGGCAGTGAAGTATTGAACTAACACCAACCCCCACCCTGCAGAGACTAACAGGCGTTGGGGGTGTGCCTTTGTGTCATCAGCCATAACACTCATGCTATTCCACCTCACTCCACCCTGCAGACACTGACAGGTGTTGCAGTGTGCCTTGGGGTCTTCGGCCAATATGCTCACCCCATTCCTTAAGGAAATAAGCTGAGATGGGTGCAGTATAGAAGAATGGGGTGAACGTTTAGGGCCAAAGACCCCAAGGCACACCTCAATGCCTGTCACTGGCTGCAGGGTGGGGGTGAGCCCCCACTGACAATCAAGCAATAGGAGGATACCATATATGATATTTACCATATGGAAAGCATGACGGCTACATTGCAGAACAGATTACCCCTCATAATGAACAGGTGGATGACTTGGTTCATATATATTGCCAACCACAGGCCAGATAGAATACCTTAATGTAACCAGAGACCCGAATGGTTTGATTGGTGACTGATCCAGCAACAGGGTCAGTGAGGAAGCAGTGTGTGGCGCACCTCAACGGCACTGGAGAAGGAGAGACTGTGCATCCCCATTGCTGCTTCACACAGTGACAGTGGGACCATGACCATGACAGGTAGCAGAGTAGGAGTTGGGACCAAGGACACAGTAAGGGGGGCAGCACTGCTGAGCTGGCATGTGATCTTTGGGGGGGGGGGGTTGGTTGCCCACAATACACAGTGTTTTCAAAACGAGTGACAGCAACAGTGAGGGAGCAGGACAACAACTGCGCCTTTGCTCTACAAATCATGTACTGTGCTGTGTCTTGCCACACCGTTGTGCTGCTCTCCACACACAGATAAATTGTGTGTAGAGAGAGAGAGAGAGAAGTCTGCAGGTTAACCGTGTGCGGCGGGGAGAGACAGCAAGCAGCACGAAGACACATACGAGGCAGACAGACAGTCTCTCCATGGAGTTACTGTGTTCATTTCAGTGTATCAGTTGCTGTATTTCTCAGCTTGTAAATGTGAGAGAGGCACAGCATAGTACAGTGTTGTTGTTAGAGACTATTTTGCAAGAAGGTAGGATACAGTACCTTTTTTCCTGTTTAAACAGCAAAAAAATAAATGTTGTGGCATTTTTTTTTTGTTTAAACATAACCCATGTTATAAGCATAATAACCCACTCCGGGGTGTGTGGGTATTGGGGATTAATAAACACCCTGGGTGCTGCGAGGGCACTCGGGCTGTGCCATCGTGCCTCACAATGCACCTGGGGTGTTGATTAATCCCCAATACCCACATACCCTGTCATGGGTTATTGCTTACTTGGATGATACATGAGAAGTAAATGTGTAAATTCAAGGGTAATATCAGGAGGCACTTTTTTCCTTCCTGAAAGTTGTGAACCTGTGGAATAGCCTTCCAGTGGAGGCAGCAGCTATGAAGAGGGTACAGGCTTTCAATGTATGTCTAGAAATCTTTCTGCATACCTTACCAAGGGAATCACTGGGCACCCTGACTAGTAGAGTGGGGCATGGAATCCTTATGGAGTAGTACATATTTGCTCAGAATACTGTTTTCATCGCTACTGTAAAGTAGGCGGGACAGACATGATGGCTGTAGTTTCCATTCTAATTTTAAATTACTATGTTAGATAGATAGATAGCCTATGTAGAGCAACCATAATTTTCTATTTATTGTATTGCACCTTATTTTTTAAGTTGTACACAGTCACCTTACTCTTCACACCAGAACATGTGTATGTTTTGCTAGAGATACCTTTGAAATAGAAAGACAGATAGATAGACAGACAGATAGATATGGATAAGTAGATAAATAAGAAATGATTGGCAAAAGTGAGTTACATGGAAATCATTACACTGATGTGTTTGCACACTCATTGTTTTATGTTAAGTCAGCACAACTCAGAAATTAATGTTTAACCTCATAATTCAGTTATAGTAAATGGCAAAACAGCTCACCAAGGCTTGGAATGTGCTGAAATGAAGGAAAGCAGGCGACAATAAACACCCGCACCACTCAGAGTTAACTCCAAAAGGCACCTATAATGTAGAAAATGTGCAAAGACTACCAAACAAGGTGCAACAGAGATCAAAAGCTAAGACACATTCAAACATGCATCATTAGGAGGCTAGCGAGTGAAACAGGTGGGACCATGTTATACACAAGTCCTAGGACTCTTAAAGCAACAGTGCAATCAACAAAAGTGCATACACCTGAAATAGTGAAAGAGAGCTCATAAAACATTTAAAACAAATGGATCTATCAAATGCAGGCTAAACAGGTAATTCAGGTCAAGACACTAACATTATAATATCTATTTCATAACAACTGGGCCACTTTAGAGAGATATAGAAAAGATGAAATCTATGTGTTTACAAAACATGAAATGAATTCTTCCATTCTCAAGAATGTGGAGATGTTGCAATGAATTTAAAGCAGAGTTATAATAATATGCTAGTATTATACCAGATGTTTTCCACTAATATACATAATGAAAATGAAACCTTAATGTAGACAAGGCATGAACTGAGTCTATCAGTTCTCAAAGTAATAAAGTGGTGCTGGATGCAGCGAACAGTTAAATCCCGGTAACCTAGAAAGAAAAAAAAACATATAAAACTCTACATAAGACACTGATAAGAGACAAGCAAAGGCATACACACATATTCAAATTTGGTACTAGACATAATTACAGTGCTACTAAGGAAAAATCATTTATTTTTTCTTGATGCAAGAGAGTAGTTTGATACAGTCATTTAAACCAGGGGCTCCAATGCCCCCAGTGTGAAAATCCAAAAGGACTCACAGTACAGAAGTTGTGAATGTGGTTTCTTTTATGTCGGCAAAACGACTAGGCCCGTGAAAACCAGAATAGGTGAACATTTACATTCCCTCTCCAACAGAGATAAGAAAAATGCCTCAGCTTGCCACGTGGTGCATAGCTATGGTGGAAAACACACGGCTAAGTTTTGTGCAATCGAAAGAGTCACACTAGGACCATGGGCGGGGGGGTAACATTGATCACCAACTTCTGTATTGTGAGTCCTTTTGGATTGTCACACTGGGGACATTGGAGCCCCCTGGTTTAAATGACCGTATTGAACTACTGTAATTATGTCTAGTACCAAATTTGAATATACAGTATGTGAATGCCTTTGTTTATCTCTTAGTGTCTTAGCAGTGTTTGAGAACTGATGAACTCATTTCATGCCTTGTCTACATTAAGGTTTCATTTTCATTATGTATATTAGTGGAAAACATCTGGTATAATACTAGCATATTATTATAACTCTGCTTTAACTTCATTGCCGCATTTCCACATTTTTGAGAATGGATGAATTAATTTCATGCTTTGTAAACACATAGATTTCATCTTTTCTATATCTCTCTGAAGTGGCCCAGTTGTTATGAAATAGATATTATAATGTTAGTGTCTTGACCTGAATTACCTGTTTAGCCTGCATTTGATAGATTCATTTGTTTTAAATGTTTTATGGGCTCTCTTTCACTATTTCAGCTGCATGCAGTTTTGTTGATTGCACTGTTGCTTTAAGAGTCCTAGGACTTGTGTATAAAATGGACCTAATTGTTTTATTCACTGACCGCCTGATGATGCATGTTTGAATGCGAAACTGGAAGAGGTCTTAGCTTTTGAACTGTGATGCATTATTGCACCTTGTTTGGCGGTCTTTACATATTTTCTACATTAAAGCTGCCTTTTGGAACTAGCTTTGAGTGGTGCGGGTGTTTGTTGTTGCATAATTCAGTTATGTCTATCATGCATTTTATATAAAATATGTTTTACCCTACCCACACGTAACTGAGCAAGCACAGATTGGCAATTCATAGTTGTGATGTCAAAACTGTGAATTAAAATTCTAGTTCACAGTTACGTCATTACATCGGTGAATTACAAGGAACTGTGTTCTGCCTTATTGGTCATTATTGACCCTAACAGCATATTATATATAGAATAATACATGGGGAATGAGATTTTAGAGATTTTACACACACCCAAGGTGTTGGATGCTGCATAAACCTTGTGAGCTAAGCTCAAGGATTTGTTTAAGCATCCAGCACCGATGGTGTGTATAAAATCTGAAGTTAAACACACCACCCCATGTTTTATTTTATATAATTACTGTGGAGTGCTTTTTTGCCACAGTAATTATATAAAATAAAAAGACATCCTTGTGCAGCTGTGATTCAGTTCTGTTTCAGCCTGGTCTGCGGTCGGAAATGGCTGGTGAAATGAAACATTTCACTTTTTTTAATTTGTTTTAAAATGCTTAAGCTTAATACCAGAAAGAGCTCAGAGCTCAGTTCAACTTACTGTCCAAGTGTCAGTGGCAGTAAAGTGTCCAGCACTAAGGAAAGGTGGAGATGAAGGGAAGAGCAGCAGCTGGTACATGCATGGACCAAGGAAAACTGGGTGCGTGTTTGCTGTTATAACCCACAGGTTATAATGGCAAATTATAACCAGGTTTTCCTATGGGGGAAAAACTCTAACCAGTCATTATATAAACAAATTGGGTTGCCAGATTGTGCTGAGAAATGTAAACACCTTGGGTGTGTTGCTTGTGTCTTCTGTTGTGATGGAATCCATACATCTTGCACAGCAACACACTCTGAAATGTATTACGCTTATAACACAAACTTATAAGGGAAAAAAGCTGTGCCGTATCACTCATAACCTCACACACATTAAAAGGGCTCTTTCAAATGAGATATTGGGCTTTATCATAGGTGTCTGAAGTCTAGAGATACTCATGTCTAAGTCCACTCTTTATTAAATAGAGGTAGCGGCCATTTTATGACATGTTGAGGCAGAAAATGATGTTACAGTTGGGCAAACTGTGTTACTAAGCATAAGCTGCCCAGATGTAACATCAGTTTCTATCAGACAAGTCTGTGAAATGGCTGCTGCCTTAATTCAATATAGCGATGACTTGCATATGAATATGAAGGCCACCTCCCAATGCAACAAGCATGTGGTAAAGCTGAGAGAATTGTGGGGGTATAGGGTGGAGCTTTATCAACAGCAGGCAGGAGGTGAGGCTGCCACTTTACAGGTCTCTAGTGAAGCCTCACCTTGAGTACCATGCTTAATTCTTGAGCCCGCATTGAAAAAAGTACAGGAATAGACTAGAAATCATCCAGTGGAGGACAGCTAAAATGATCCTGGGACAACAGGGAAAAGCAAATAAGGAAAGCTTTATATAGCCTTAATATGTACTCTGTAGGCAAAAAAAAATGGGATAGGCAAAAAACCGGAGAAGGCAAATATGATAGAGACCTAAAGGTTTTTGCAATACAATAGGATCAACCATTCTGAAATTTGCAAGTGAATAAAAATGTAATCACAAATGGCCATAACCTTAAATTGGTGTGTCTGTGGGGAGGTGGGGGAGAACAAATTAAAAAATGCCACAAGGAAGTTCTTATTCCTGGAGAGAGAGAGAGAGAGAGAGTGTTGGATGAATGAAATAGCCTGCCTAGTGTGGTAGTAAACTGGGTTCAAGACTGGACTGGATGTTTTCAAAGGGATTAATAAAAGGAAGCAATTTTGGGGTTGTGTGATAAAATGGCAATAGTTTCAAGGTAGGGTTCCAGAACAGCCTGGATGACTGCATTCCAGTAGTCACTACTGCCTTTCTATGTTTCTATATCTCTGGACTGTGACACCTATGGGAACCAATACTTTACTCGAAAGAGATTTCCATGTGCTTTTCAAACACGAGGACTCTGACACATGTATTTCCCCTTAAATTACTTAAAAAGCAATACATATGAAAATGCAGCAGCAAACATTAAGCTATCTGGTTATATTGAAAAAAACACTTTTCTAGGTGCCCAGACAGGCAGATTATGTAGACTTCTCCAGAGACTGAATGCACTTGTGCGTAACAGTTATGGTGACCATGTGTCCCAGTTTGTCTTAAACAATCGAAGTTTAAAAAGATATAGACCCTAAGCAGCCCACACTAACTGAGATGCTCTAAATTATAGTGGTAAGAAAATGGCATATGGTTTGGGACAGGTGCTCACAAAAACTGTACACAAACCTATACAGTGAGTATGCTTGTCCACACCTTTGTTTGCAAGTCACTTGCCCCTGATTTTGATTCTTCCCATGTGCTACTTGAATGGGTGCATTCTTCATTGTATGTTGTTTTTTTGGTAAAGATTTCCCTGCTACCATCAACACAACACTCCCCTAAATGATAGTTTCTCAGTGGGCAACCACATCAGGCAACAAATAGGACCCTACTGTTTTTCCCCCGTTTTTCACTGTAAAAGATTCCTGGCCTCTTCCAGTTTTATTTTGTGGTAAAATGTTCTAATTCCACTAAAATCTGAGTATTTTGTAAATGTTTTAATTTTAGTTTTTTTTTTCCTCTAGAAAAAAAAAGATGGCCACCATATTTGACTTAGAAATAACATTGCAGTCCTGGTGGGGTTAATTAAGTTAAAAAAACCCTCATGGTAAGCAACATCGGAGATATCACATAAAAGCAGATTTGACAGGTTCGCTATGGTTTGGGGGAAGGAACATGCTTTCTCTGCAGTACTGCTTTAATAAATACATAACTTGAGAGCTATAGGGATTCAAAACGATTCTCATATGTGCGTCTTTTGACATGTGTGGGGGTATGTTTTTGTAGAGCTCTTGGTTTAAAATCAGTGTTTAATGATAGGAAAACCCCAGCCATTTCAATGTTATCTCCAGTCTGTGCCAGGCCTGATCAGTTCCTTTTGGCTAATAATGTGAATGCTGTGGGTGTGGAGACTGACTGGCATCCGGCCCCTGTTCTTTGGTGCCCTTCCTTGGGGGGTTGGGAGAACGCACACAGCATGGTGTTGCAGCTCTCACCTTATCACTCCTTAGCCTACTGTCGGTGTACAAAATGTACAAACCCCCAGACTTCAGAAAACAAGTCACACATAGCAGACAGAGGAAAACATCACCCTAGCCAAAATAGATTCCAAACCCCATCCCAGTCTGCATGGAAGATGTAATATCCAGTTGCCTGAACCATAAATCAGGCGTAATGTGCAAAAGGTAAGACGGCTGTTTTAAAATCAGATACAAATAATGTGCATTGGAGTGTGAAAAACAGCAGATGGCGCAGTACATTATATAAGTTGAAGTATATCGCTTATTACTTCGACTCACCTCTTCTGTGCCTAAATAATTTCAGTGATATAAATACAAACTAGGTATCGCTGTGTAGGGCGCAGATAATGTGGATTAGTAAATCAAGTCTGAAACTGCTTCTTCTGGTGGTTCCCAAGTTGGCTACAACAGTACACATCAAAATGACTCTGTCAGCTGTCACAATAATACCCAGAACGATAAAGACTTGACAACATTAATTTATGTAGTTGTAAAACCACTTCAGGGATAGACAATTAGTGCTTAAAGGTAGACCCCGCACTATATTGCAGGGAAATGATGCAGTGGGTATCCATAAGAAGGCAACCTTGTGCGGAGTTTAGCTTATGTGGGAAGTCTGTTTATGAATCGCTTGTCTAAATGAATAAAATGAGTTTATGTGGAATGTCAATGTATGGATATCTCGCATCAAATAAATCTTCATGTTCTGTCCTTGGTCCTTTCAAGAAATATTTTCGTTAATTCCATAGATCTTGTAACTACCGTCAAAAGCCACTCGTGGTCTAGAAATACAATTATAAAAGGAAAATAATTGAAGTGCCTCACACCAACTAAATAAATAAAAGTGACCATTAATCTTGAAAATAGTAACGGTGTTTATATCTGCCATAAGTAAAATAACCCCGTGTAATAGCACTGGTGTAATGTGTAAATGCAATAACATAGTTGTGTTTATTTTCATTATTAGTATTATTAAAAAGTTAGAAAAAATTACTTTAATGACTGTTTAGGATGACATTACTGGAAAAAAATGTGGGCTTTCGCAAAAATTTTCAAATAAATGTTGTAGCAAAATATGAAACCTTATTTAGAAGACAACAGTCTGTCTGGAACGTCATAGTGGAAATTGCCATAATTTGAATACCTTGTAAATTCTGATGTCAGTAGGGACACACACACACACACACACACTTTTGTGCCAGGGCTAATTGCCCATGTAATGGTTCTGAAATGCATAAACTTTGTTGAATGAGCTCTCAGACCTCAATACAAATACAGTTTGATGCTTGTCTTCCCTTCCCTACGTTCCTATGTAAGATGAAGAAAACAGACAAAAAATGACCATAAAAAGAAACGGGAAAGACTATCAATAGAAGAAATAAGGTGACCAAAATGAACTGCCACATAAGGAAATAAAAAAAAAAAAAAACCGCTATTATTTAGAAAAAAAAGATAAACATACAGAAAACTGCCAGATACTGAAACTTACCACTTTAAACATACTGGGAGCAAAGTAGATAGTTTATGTACAATAAATGTTTAGTCTTCTCCACGTTTAAGGTATTTAATGAACGCCTATAAAATAAAAACTCAAGATACAAATATAACCAATTGAAAAAAAATAAAAGTACAGAAAGACCCACTCAGAAGTAAAAATATAGATGAGTATAGATGAGGTCACCCAGTCTGTTCTTTAGACAGATGGTTCAACATGCTGTTGCTTACCGTATGGTGTATTTTTTTATTTAACTGTTGGGGTAGGTCACAACTGGAGGGACGCTGGGGCTTAGTGTATATAATGCAGATTATAGGGGCCCGTTTACATGGACATACAAACAGATGAACCGTATTGTGCCTCTCCTTGGTGGTGCTGCAGAGACGCTGGCGTGCAGGCTCATCTCTGATGACCTGGGTTTTACCTCTAGCCTCTCAAACTTTGTCATCACTGATTAGCTATTTGCTTACTTTATAGCCAAGCTACAAACAGAACAAAATGCCATTCTTATTTTTACCAGGAGATCTGAATAAGAGAATGATTGTTCCAAGCCCCACAACAACCCTCCCCACCAACATACAGACATCGGGTAGTGTGGTGCTCCACACTGTTGAAATAAAAAATATGAATCACTAAATCACATTTGCCATACATTACTGACAGATTGACGCATGTTGAGTGAGTTGTCTCACCATACAAGTATGTTGTCTGACCGCAAAGGGACTCTTGCAGTCAGAGGGACCCTTTACAGTCAGATAAAATGCTGTGTGTGTAGAGACTGAGCACCACATGCTGCGAATTCGGTCCATGTATGCCGGTTGTTTTGGTGCAGATTCTAGTGATTTATTTCTATTTTAATTTGTTTCAGCAGTGTGGAGCACCGGGCTGCCTACGCTCATCCCCCGTGTTACATTTCGCGAGGTCGGTTACCAATGCCAGCCACCTTCAGGCAAACTCCTCGAGCAAATGGTGAGGAACCGGGGCAGCTACTGAGGCAGACAGGGAGACGGGCTGCCCAGTCACTTGGAATGTTCATGGATTTATTGCCAATTTTGTTCTGGAGGTACGGGCACACTCGTCAGTATCACAAGGGCATCGCCGATTGGATGCTTCTGGGCTGGCGATTGTGAATTTCGTTACAGGCGGTTGGTTATTTGAGGGGTTTAAAAGAAATATTGTTTCTTAACAGTTGAGTGCGACAAATAATTAGGTTTAAAAGCACGTTAAATGTTGGAATTCGGGTTTGAATTTTGCATAGTGCTTCTGGATAACGCTGGCTGCTCATCTAAGTCGGGTGTCTGAGGTAAATGGATGGGTTTTCATTAAACTAGGAACGAGGGAGTGGGGACGACAGCAGTAGAGGGAGGGATTTGGGTTGTAATGGTCCCTATGCAAATGAGAGGAATGAAGCGCACTCCCTCATTGGTGCGGTTCATTTCTCTCAAGGGAAGGCCAGCTCCCGCTGTGAAATTCCAATCGCTGTCACAGTGGGCTTCACTGTTCATTGGTGTGTCAGGGTTGCATCCATTGCGCAGTGCTTCACATTGGACTCTTCCCTGACACACCTCTAAAATGCAGTACTGTCCCAAGGTGTTTCTTGCGCAAGCAAACACAAAAATAAAGAAATACACTAACATAACGATTTGTAAACACATTAATTTATTTAATATATTTGTTACTTAACTAGCATAAAACAAGTATGATATAGAATACAGAAATAAATAAAATAAAAAAAAAAAAAAGCTCTCAGACTGTCTTTCCAATGGGAAACTTGTAGGTCTGCATAGGTGCACAGCCTGCATAAATGCAAATTTTTCCGTACACAAGGGGTGTGCATGTAAGAGAGCTGCACGGTATTACTTTAAACATTTATACCTCTGTATGGGGACTGTCATCTGATGCACCAGGTCTACAGTTTTCCCTGTCTTCCCTAAGGCCCCACCAAATTTCCAAAGCAGCAACTCCCACCAGCATGATGTCATATGAAGGGGCCTGGTTAATGCTGCTTGGTCATCCACCACATCACTACCAGGATGGTAGCCATGAGAGGCACTGTTTCTGTGGGAGGGAGTGCCCCACCTCCCAGTTTTAAGGTGCCACCTTTGAGACTCCAGTTGCCCAGTGAGGGAGTCAGGCTTAAGCATCAATCCTGAGTCTCTGTCATGGTAACATAATGCACTGCTGTCAGTGCCAGCAGGCCAAGCTCCTTTGATTTAGAAAGTTTGCTGATGGGAGCCTGGCTGAACCCCGAACTAATGGATCAGTGGGAAACATGGTGGGAAGGCAGTTACAGTCAACACCAGTACTACTGTATATGTGGCTGAGGTATAGTCAGTCTTAAGTACTCTCTGTCCCAGCTGCCCTGGTTGCCCACTATGCAAAGGGGATGCAAGTGGGGGTGAGTTGCCTTTCAAGAGCATCAGCCATCCAGGATATGGACCGAATGAATAGTGAGTATGGTAGAGGAGGGGAAGGGGGAGTTTGGGCTGCTGGTATGCTTAGGTACCAATGATCTGGCAAACCAGCTGACTGAGACAATGAAGTGTAACTTTCTCTCTTTTTTTATTTTTTTTGTTAATATAGTCTTTATTCATTTTTCATGAGCAACATGGCACATTGCCACAACAATAAATACATTGTACAATCATGTGTGAGCCTTATCATTTACACATATTCATGTCCTTGACATCATTAACCTAATCAGTATGTCCCATATCTCCCCTAAGGTACAGCAAGAGAAGACAGTCGGGGGAAGCAGTTATGCAGACTGAGTTCCTTAAGTTGTTGACATCTTATGCATTGTCTTCTGTATGGTGTTAGACTTCTGGCACCTCCATGTAGCTTGAGGAAGCATGGGGGATGCCAGGCCGGGGGGGCCAGACAGGACCACCTTGACCTGGGTAGGTAGTGGGTGCACTATAGCAGTTAGTGGTTTAATTACTTTGGGTTATTAAGGTATTACAATGGGGTCCTTGCTCATGACATGAAGGAGCTGTGCATTCCACCAAGAGGAACATACTTCCTCCCAGTCATTCAAGGAGTGTGTAATGAAGTGTAACTTTCAAAGGCTGGGGGAAAGATAGAAGGCACACTCAGTTTTTTGGGCCTTTTCCAAGGTCCTCCTTGTGTGGTGTAGGGGGCATGGGAAGGATAGGATAAGGAAGGAGAAGACTGAGGAATTTAATGGGTGGTTGAAAGGATGGTATCAGGAGGAGGGGTACTATTTTGTGGAAGACTTTGTGGGCTTCTAGGACAGGAGGCTCTTCAAGGATGATGGCCTTCACTTAACAAGAGTGGGGGACCAGTGCGCTTGAGCAGAAGTTTGCTGTCTATGTAGGTGGACATTTAAACTGGCGGGGGGGGGGGACTGAGACTGGGGGAATCCCAGAAGATGGAGAGCAAAAGGTAAACCTAGCTAGGGCTCCCTCAGAAATGGGGTCTAGGAGCAGTGTGGATGAAAGCAGCAAAACGGGATCCATGACAAGTTAAGTAAGGGTGCCAGGGGAAGGGGATTCTTAAAGTCAGTATGGAGCAGGAAAACCAGGCTGTTAAGGAAGGAGGTTGTGGACAAATGGAGAGGAGTTCACAAGAGGGGGAATTGTACAGTATAGGCACAAGAAGGAAGGCAGTCTGCCTAAATGGCAGAAGCCTAGGAAACAAAATTACTAAGCTCCAGGTGGTGGTGGTGGTGGCGGATGTGGGATTAGAGGCTGTAGTCATTACAGAAACATGGGCCAATGGAAATAATGATTGGCATCTGGCAGTACTAGGAGAGAGATATATATATATATATATTAATTACATGATGGGCAGCAGTGGGATATGGAAAATATTCTCACTCCTGCAGAGTGATCTCTGGATATTCACCCGATGGCATGAGTGAGGGTATCCAGAGCTCAGCCTGCAGGAGTAAGAATATTTTCCATAGCACACAATCTGCACATCATGTGTGCTGTTTATACAATGGGGTGAGAGCTCCAAGCATATTGTTATGTTTTCTTGTGTTCCTTTCCTGTTTCTGTGTGCTGTCTGCTGTTTCTGTGTGTGGTCTGTGTGTGTGTGTGTGTGTGTGTGTGTGTGTGTGTTTTTCTGAATGAGCAGGGAGTCTCAGAAACACTATAGTTAGGGCTGTAAGTTTTTCCCGGGGACACGGAATTCATGATTACCGTGAAATTTACAAATTTTCTACATGCCGTGAAAATTGGTTGTCCAACATGAATATCACCAATTTTCTTAGTGCAAAGCTAGTCTATTTCTATGGTAGGGCTATAGAATGCAGACAGGTGCATACTTATGATGCCGATCTCTCCCCGCTCTGACTGTAGGTAAGAGGTACAGTACAGTGTGTATGGATTCCAGGCCAGTTTAAACGTTTTGAGGTCACTGGCAAGGTAATAAGTGCAAAGCTAGTCTGTTTCTGTGGCAGGGTTATAGAATGCAGACAGGCGCAGACTCATGATGCCGATCTCTCCCTGCTGGCAATGAGATCACTAAGGGTCAAGAGCGGTTCAGGTAAATGAAGGTAGGACAGGAAGCAGATGTGGGTCTCAGTCAATGTGTACTGTCGTTCTGTTTCTCTTGCGCTGTCTTCATGCAGTGAGCTGACTTTGACTGTTATCTCATGGCCAGAACATCGATCGGACTGTTTCCTTTAAAAAGAAAAAAAAAAATGAAAATAAAAGAAAGGGATGGATCTTTAAAAGCGCTTAGGGGCACAGGGTTATTGTGGATGGGTCCATGACGACTACTGCTGTCCATGAAGTGCTGTGAAATTGTTTTTCCGCTGCACATGAGCTGTGAAAGTGGCCTGAATTTACCGTAAAACACTTACAGTCCTAACTATAGCACACAGGTGAGTTTCCTTTGCAGTGGTAATTAAGTAACTTGCAGGCCTCAGTGAGAAAGAGAAACTGTTTTGTGAAGCAGTTTCGTTTAGAATGCAGGCTGTTGTGAAGCTGAGGTCAGCACAGTAATGGGTTGGGTGTCTCAGAAACACTATGGGACACAGGTGAGTGTCTTTTTGCAGTGCTAATTGAGTAAGTTGCAGGCCTAAGTGAGAAAGAGAAACTGTTTTGTGAAGCAACTTTATTTAGAATACAGGCTTTAGTGAGGGAGTGGTGACATCAGCAGAGTATGGATAAATGAAATTTATCTCACTCTGCTGATGTCATTGGCATTTATCTCACTGCAGTGAGAATATATATATTTATTACACTGGAATAGCTCTCACCCCCATTGTATATATGTGTGTTTGTGTGTCTATATATATATATATACAGTATATATATATATGTATGACAGGGGTAAGGGAAAAGATGTGGGATAGCCCTTTATGTCGAGGAAGGCATAGAGGCAATAGAGAATGGGTCTGTCAAGGGAAGAAATGGAGAGACAGAATAGCTGTGGATACAGCTCATGGCAGTATTGGGAGAGAAGTTGCATACTGAGCTGGTCTGTAGACCACCAGGACAAGAAGAAGAGGTGTAAAGGGAACTAGGAGCAGAAATTGAGAGGGGGGCCACAGAGGGGAGGTAGCAGTTGTGGGAGATTACAATCTACCTGATATAGATTGGGGCATTCTAGCAGCTAAGTGCAGCAGAAGTCTGGCCCTGCTAGATATGTTGCAGGACTGCCTGCTAGTGCAGCTGGTCAGGGAATCTACAAGACAAGTTGCGATTCTTGACATGGTACTCACCAGCTCAGAAATGGTAGGTGGAGTGCAGGTTGAGGAACCACTGGGGTCCAGTCACCATAACACTATATGATTTGACCTGGTCATGGGTTTCATAATATCCTTGTCTAAAGCTGTGGTTCTGGATTTTAGATGAGCAGAATGAGCAGACTTTGATCAGATGAAGGAATTATTTAAGACAAGTTAGTTGGAGTGGACAAATTCAGGGGGTGGAGGAGACATGTAGAGAAATTAAAGGGACCATTCTTGAAGTAACCGAACAATGCTTGAGAACCGTTACCAAGGGTAATAAGCACAGGAAACATAGAAACATATAATTTGATGGCAGATAAGGACCGCTTGGCCCACCTAGTCTGCCCATGTTCCCCCACCTACTGTCACACCATATACCCTACTTGATCTCCGGCTTTACCCCCCACCTTGGCTCTAAGGTTCCCTTATACCTATCCCATGCCTTCTTAAATCCCTTTACAGATTTCTTTCTCACCACCTTCTCAGGGAGGCTGTTCCAGGCACCCACCACCCTTTCTGTGAAGAAATGTTTCCTTACATTTCCCCTGATTCTACACCACTCCAGCTTCATTGCATGATCCCTTGTTCTTGCGCATCCTTTTCTTGAAAAAAGGCTTCCCTCTTGAACCTTATTTATACCCTTGAGGTATTTGAAAGTCTCTATCATATGTGTACACCGGGGGGGGGGGGCAATGAGTTGCAGGCCACGACATGGGAAAGAGACCTGGTAGTCTTGGTGGATGGTAACATGAATAATTCAGAGCAGTGCAGGAGGGCTGCAGTCAGGGCAAATAGGATGCTGGGATACATCGCTAGGAGGATTACCTCAAGGAATAGGGAGGTGATTTTGCCACAGTACAACAGCCTGGTTAGACCACATCTTGAGTACTGTGTGCAATTCTGGAGGCCGCACCTAAGGAGGGACATCCAACTCCTGCAGATGGCTCAGAAGAGAGCAACCAGGATGATCTGGGGCCTGGGGGATATGACATGTAAGGAACGACTAGGGGAGCTCAACCTGTTCTCTCTGTAGGGGAGGAGGAACCCGGGGGGGTGGCATGATTGAGGTCTTCAAGTACCTCAGGGGAGTAAATAAGGTAAGCCAAGATAGGATCTTTTGACTGAAGGAGGGTGGAATCACCAGAGGACACAGTTGGAAGATTGAGGGTGATAGGATGAGGGGGGAAAAGGAGGAGGAGGAGGTACTTCACCGAGAGAGTGGTGGAACCATGGAATGCGCTGCCCGGGGAGCTGGTTCAGGCAGCTATGGTGGAGGGATTCAAGAGAGGGTGGGACAGGTATAGGCAAGGGGTGAAGCAAAGGCTGGTTTGCTTGGGGGGAGGCAGGACTGGGGGATGGAGTAACAGTGGAAGGAGACAGATAGAGGGCTACAGTACCCAATTAGGGTTCTGCAGCACAAGCAGACTTGATAGACCAATAGGCCTACTCTGCTGGCGTCTAGTATGTTAGTATATTTCCCTCTCCCTCCTTTCCTCCAGTCTGTACATACTGAGGTCCTTCAGTCTCTTCTTTAGAGCTTTTGATGCAGATCTCGCACCATTTTAGTTGCCTGCCTCAACTCTGCCTATGTCCTTTCAGAGATGAGGACTCCAGAACTGGACACAGTACTCTAGGTAAGAGACAAATGTGCTTCTCTAGGAAGGTCAGGAAGGCAGTGAGGGCCAACAAAGCAGGAGAAACAGGGGGATAGGGAATGGAGCAAATACCATGTAAAGATGAAGGAGGCTAAGAAGGCAGTCAGGGACACACAAGCAGAGACAGAGCGGCATATTACAAAGGAGGTTAAGGGAGGGGGGGAACAGTTCTTCAGGCACATCAGGGAAAAAAGAAAGACAGGAGGGGAAATTGTTAGGCTCATGGAGGGGACAGGGTAGCAGAGGAGGGTAAGCAGAATACAGCCATTCTAAATAACTACTTCTCAGTAATTCACAGAGGAGGATAGTGGGCCTCTAACACACAGTGACATAAAGGCTGCTGCATGAGAGATCCCAGAAATTGGGCAGGTGGTAATTATAGGTGTAACCTCCAGGTGGCGCTATCCCAAGGGCTACTACCCCTGCCTGCTTAACTACTGACAGGTTGAGGGGCCTAGGCTCTATGGCGGGTGCCTCCACCCAGAGGTCAGGGTTTGTAGTGGTTAGACTAGCTTGATCACAGCCCTCTGGGACACCGTGACCCCCTTTGGTTCCCTCTAGTGGCTCACACAGTACACAGGAGTTACAGCCCTGATACCCCACATATACACACTGTTCACTCATGAAGCACCACTTACCCTTGAGACTGATTACATAGACTTTGACGGCAGATAAGGACCACTTGGCCCACCCAGTCTGCCCATTTCCCTACCTGCTGGATAAGCTGCAGATTCTAGTTAACCAACAGCCTACTTCCTGCAACCCCCCACTATAATTGCCTTATGTCTGTCCCATGCATGTTTGAATTCCCCCACTGTTTTAGACCCCACAACCTCTCCAGAAAGGCGGTTCCATGCGTCCAACACTCTCTCTGTGAAAAAGAATTTTCTCACATTACCCCTGAGCCGTCCCCCCTCTAACTTTAAATTGTGCCCCCTTGTTCTTACACATCTCTTTTTCTGAAAGATGCTACCCTCCTGGACTTTGTTGATTCCCTTGAGGTACTTAAAAGTTTCTATCATGTCCCCCCTGTCCCTCCTTTCATCAAGGGTATACATATTAAACTCTCTCAGATTCTGCAGCACGTCTCTGAGGACCCCCTGTAAAATAAGGTTAAACAACATACACAGCGAAATTTAATACTGTTTCCATTAGTACCAACACCACAGACAGTATATAGTATAACAACAACAAATCTGATTTATTTAGGGGACAGTAACACGGGAGGGGAAAATCAGGTTAATTGGTGGCATTAAATCACAGTACTGTGCACACATACAGGGTCTGAAAAGTCACACTCTGGGTACCCATTTTGGGGAGGGGGGGGCTAGCCAGGTCTGTTGCCTGGGGTTGGCCGGCAGGTGCAGATGGATAGGGCCCTGTAGAAGAAAATATATGCACAACACCCAATTGTAATCCGGAGCCTGATGGCTCAGTCCATGAAGCAAAGAAACAACAAGAATTAGATGAGACACTTGTGATTGAAAACAGGCTGCAGGGGAATACCCTGATTTGTACTCACGATACCCAAGCTGAGAACTGGATGGTGGATGATGTTCTGGATTGTCAGAAACAGCAGGGCATGGAGACAAGGTCCTTGTGACTGGACCCCACTTTAGTTTATAGCAAATGGATTTAGTCAGAGACAAGTTAGGGTTTGCTTCCAGCTTCAACACATAGCACATAGCACACAGCACAGGGGATTGGAAATGGCGATTCCCCACAAGCACCACACACACTCATATGTAAAAGGAAAGTGCTATACCAGGCAGGCTGCTCCTTGATCCCGATCGCACTTACTGCAAAATACCCGGGAGCACACACAGCAGCTTCAGTTCCTGACAGACCGAGCATGATTCAGCAATTTCTCCAGTCTTCTACAGGGTGAGTCTGGTTTCCACAATTCTGGTGCTTCTTTCTCCTCACAACTTGGATTCAGTCCAAACTGGCACTCACAACGGCTGCAGGCCGAAACTCAGGGCCTCACACGACTTCCTCATAAGAAACTATACACCGCAGAAGCACAGAGCTCCTTCTCTCTTCACTGTCACAACTGATCTGAGCTTTCCAGTAACAGGGCAGGGCATTTCCTTTAGCTCCACACCATTCTGTTGGCTGGTTCGGCTGTCACTCACAATAAGACTTCCTCTGTTGGTGGAAAAAAAAAGGTGCCAAGGTCAAAACTACATTTCCCAGAGTCACTGCCCATACAATCCCCTTGTGGCTGGCTCAAAATTGAGAGTCCAAGTTCCAATTCGTCCACAGGCTCCATTTTAGGGTCTCCCTATCATTCTGATTGGTCCAAGTCAGCAATTCAGGACCAAAATGAGAGCACTACACTGAAACAGTTCGTGCTGAAATGGACAGGTTAGACAAACTACATTTTCTCAGTCACTCTAAATGATTTCTGGCAAACAGTTATATATTTCAACAAGGCTCCCTCTGCACATGTAGCGACGGCAGAGACGGAGCGAATTGACAGTAGCTCGGGTGGGATTCGAGCATTAAATACACAGTTCCCCCATACAAACTAATTAAGTCTGCAAGCAGACAGCTCTTAAAAAGAGAGTACATGGAGGCTCAAATAGCACTCACTTGGAACCACATTTAAACAGCTCAGATGCTGAACACTGCCCAGACTTGGAGCATTCAGGCAAGCTCCTGGAAGACTTTTGGGAACCCCCATTTGCAGGGGGGTTACATAGGAGAAAGGGTAAGAAAAGGGCTTGCAACCCTGAAAATAGATTAGACCCCAGGGGCAGATGGGATGCACCCAATGGTGCTTAGGGAATTAGCATCAGAACTGACTGAACCCCTGAAAGGGATATTCAGTAGTTTTCTACAGTCGGGGGATGTTCCAAGAAGCTGGAAGATAGCAGACGTGATGTAGCTCCACAGGGGAGTGGACAGGCAGAAGCCTGGAAATTACAGGCCTGTCAGTCTTACCTCCATTGTAGGTAAACTGGTGGAGGCACTAGTTCAAGGTGGACCTACTGGACTACCTGGAGAGAAATGGGCTCTAGGTTAGTAAGCAGTATGGATATGTGGAAGGGAGGTCTTTTCAGACCAAACTGATAGTATTCTTTAACTGGGTACTGAGGGTAGTGGATAAGGGACAAACAGTAGATTTACTCTACTTCAACATCAGCAAGGCATTTGACTTGATGCCACACAGGAGGTTGTTGAAGAAATTAGAGGATCTGGGAGCAGCAAAGGACCTACCTAAATTGGTGGAAAGTTGATTGGGGGAGACATCAGAGGATGGTGGTAAGTGGGGTCAAATTGGGGGAAGGGAGGTCACAAGTGGGTTACAGCAGGGGTCCATTCTGGGACCAGTCCCTTTTAAGTATGTTTATAAGCCACATAGGAGAAGGAATACAGGACAAAATGTGCTTCTTCACAGATGCCACTAAGCTCTGAGGCAGGATAGACAGCAAGGAGGGGGTAAGGGATTTGCAGAGGGACCTGCAAATGTTAAAAAAGTGGTTCAAGGTCTGGCTGTTGAAATTCAACACCAAAAAGTGCAAGGTGATGCACATAGGGAATAAAGAACCTCAGGAAGGAATACTTGGTGGGTGGGGTTAAGCTGGCCACTTCTTCATCTTCTGGTGGGAGTAGTGGGGCGAAAACAGTAGAGAGGTTCAAACTGCTTGAGACAGACACAAAGGAATTGTAGGGGTAAGGAAGAGAGGGGGACCCACAAGGGAGAGGAATGGAGGAGAATGGGAAGGTAGAGAATGTGCAGTAGATCAAGTGAGGTCTGCAGTATTAATAAAAAAAAAAAAAAATACAATGGGCAGACTGGATGAGCCAGTTGGCCCTTATCCGCCATCACAATCTATGTTTCTGTGTTTCAGAGGAAAGGGACATGGGGTCACCATAAGTAACTCCCTAAAATAAACTAGCCAGTGTAGCAAGGCAATCAGAATGCTGGGTCTCATTGGAAGGGGTTTGGACAAAAAGAGTAAAGAGGTAATACCACCTCTGTATAGATCACTGGTGAGACCCCACCTGCAATACTTCGTCCAGTCCTGGAGTCCTCACCTGAGAAAAGACAGAGACAGGCTGGAGACAGTGTGATGGAGAGTAACCAAAATGACTCTGGGCCAACAGGACAACATGAGGCTCAGCTTAGGGCACTGAACATGTACTCGCTGGAGGCCAGAAGGGAGTGGGGGGGGGGTTATAATACAGGATTTCAAGCTCCTGAAAGCAATAAGCAAGATAATCTGCGAGGAACTATTTAGCAGGAATGGCAGTGAAAAACAAGGCGACATGAATAAAAACTGGTGGTGGTGTGGGGGTGGTATAGATTTAGGAGGGATGCAAGAAAGTTTTACTTTACTGAGAGAGAGTGGTTGAGCCATGGAACTATCAGCAGAGGTGGTGGGTGAAAAAAACATTAATGGGTTCAGGTACAGCTGGGACACAGTAAACTACTTCATAGTTACCGAGGGGTAGTAGTAGTAAGACAGGGAGTGGAGGCCAGAAGGGAGTGGGGGGTTATAATACAGGATTTCAAGCTCCTGAAAGCAATAAGCAAGATAATCTGCGAGGAACTATTTAGCAGGAATGGCAGTGAAAAACAAGGCGACATGAATAAAAACTGGTGGTGGTGTGGGGGTGGTATAGATTTAGGAGGGATGCAAGAAAGTTTTACTTTACTGAGAGAGAGTGGTTGAGCCATGGAACTATCAGCAGAGGTGGTGGGTGCAAAAAAAAAACATTAATGGGTTCAGGTACAGCTGGGACACAGTAAACTACTCATAGTTACCGGGGGAGTAGTAGTAAGACAGGGAGTGAGGGGGAAAGGAGGGTGAAAACTCCATCTGGACAATAGGTATCCGGGTACAGCAGGGTAAAACTAGACAGACAGGAGGGACCAATGATCTTTTTCTGTAAAGCTACCAACTTTCTGAGGCTTAAAACTGGGACGGTCCATCCTGACCATGACCCCCCGCCCACCGTGTCACTTCCACGGGCACTGCCGCAGACAACGCTGAGCACAATCAATTAAATTATGCTGCTTGCTCTGGCCATGCAGCCCCACAGTAACACCAGTAGCAAACATTCAGATTAAACCAATGCATCATTCTGCTGCAGCAAGTTCCAAATCATGATGTACAGAAAGTTCATTAGAAGCAAAGCTGCGTTAAATTATGATCAGACATTCGAGCTGCATGTATTGCTCCTCCTGACAGTCCCATCCAACCCACTTACTTTCACCTCATTTGCTGAGAAAACTTCACTTCAGTGACTCCCACCACCACACCAGATTGTTTTCACACGCTTCCCTATAGCCGATCAGGTTCGGGTACCTTAGTTCCCTGCTGTCGGTCTCTTCTCTGTCTGGAGTCTTTCTCAGCTGCTGGCAGGCAGATGTCCACATGCGCTTGTTTGCACTATTACCCCGTCTAATCTAACAGGAAGGAACATGCTTTACTGTGCTCCCACCCGACATGCTTGTGGTGCAACATAGGTGCAGGGGTTGAAGCTGCAAACTGCTATCCAGCCCTAGCAGTGCCACAGTGGTGCCGAAATAACTGTCTCTCACGGATTAGCAGTCAGCAAAAAAAAAGGGACAAAACTAGGACAAGTAAGCAAAAACCAGGACAAAAGTGACATTTTACAAAACTTGGGGGACACTGGGACATGTTATCTAAAATAGGGATTGTCCTGGGAAAATAGGGACTGTTGGTAGCTTTAGTTTTCTGCCAACATTGTATTTCTATGCTTCTGTGTTGCCCAGTCAGCGGTACTGCAAGTCGTAAATGTCTTTGAAATGTTAATTGTTTGTAAGTTTGTTTGTTTTTTATTACACCCACTGTAAGCTGTAACAACAAAACATAAGGGACAACAGTGTGGTGAAACTTCCCAAATGGCATCATAATAGATTACTTGCCAGGTTACAGCCCAACTAATCCAATGCAGAGAGGCAGAAGGAATTGCCCCCACCCAAAAGACCACTATCGGATCCAGCTAAGTAGCAAAAGTAGTACCTGCTACCACTTAGACCAGCAAACGGTAACTGTGGTGGCCTGTTATAAAATGGACAAAAAAAATTCAGCCATCTGATTGGTCAAATGGAGTCATTAACAGAGCATAAATCTAACAATGTAGACATGAGTAAAATCCCAGCTGTCAGTATTAATCTAATTAGTGTTTTTTCCATCTTGTTTTCTTCACTTCCATTTTATAAACATATCAGTGCACTCCAGGGTGTGTGTTGTTGGGTTTACCCACCTCTCACATGGTTTATATCACTCAGCTATACCTCATGTCACCACATGAGGCATGGACAAATCCTACAGCACATACTCTGTCATGCATTATTGCTTAAATCTGAGTTTTAATGCGGAACAGTTTACATTTTTTTGGGGGGGGGGGGGTAAGTGCTACCTCCTTGATAAAATTGCTTCTCCTGCTGAAAAAAAATCTAGATCTGTCCCAGAAAGAACTCCTCCTCCAAGGCTGGGCCCCCCAAAACATAAAGCTATGACTGAGTTGGACAGCACTGCTAGCTATGACCCAGGGCTATGACATTTATTTTCCAGACTGCTTTGCTGTAGTCGAGGAACCAGGCTAGCAGAGAGTTTGTAACACAGAGCTGTATGGGGTGGTGGTGGGGTGTAATTGAGTCAAAGTTTGCTGGCTCTTTTCCTGGGAAGCACAGAAAGAAAGGTTCTTTGAATTAGGATTCCAGCTTAAACAGTGTCCTCATTTTGGAGGACAGCCACCGTTGCCATGTAACTATTGAGCCATTCGCAGCTTGTCTTTGTCCCTCACTGGCCCTGTACTCCTTTGGTTGGTAGGAATCCTTCAGCTGCAGCGCTGGACATGAGATGGAAGGCAGCTAAGCACTAAATAAGGTAAGATACATGCAGCTCCCTTTCACTCAGTTCGCTGACCGACATGGCTGTGTCCGAGATGGGAACTGGCATGGCCCAGGGTAGTCCTGTGTCTAGTGGTATTTCATTGTTTCAGTTCGCCAGGAGCCCATTGTGAACAACTGAACTTTTTTTTCCCTATTTCCCCTTTCTCCTTCTGCCTAGGAGCCACTGAGACAGGACACACCGACTTGGTGGAATGATCACTTGGGACTTCCGGATTTGTAATCCTTGACTCTCCTTTACTTGGGCAGTTGGTATATGGGGCACAACAGTTAATTCATAGGGTCACAAAGACCCATAATCAGTTTGACAGATAAGCTATCAATTACAGTTCTCTTTCAGGTATTCCTTGATTCCAGCACTGCAGCTGCGACCTGACCTCTACCATTGTCCTGGACTCTCCTGGTCCCTGTTTTTCTGGCAGCACCAATCCTTTTGGAAACCTTTCTGGTTCCACCTTAACTATCTGTGACTAGGAATCTCAGTTCCCTGAATTAATATTTTGTATTGGGCCCAACCCAGTAATTCTGTACTCCTAGGGATCCCTTTCCCCCACATGGGCACTCCCTTCTGCTCATAGCAAGCCTTATAGCATATATGGATTTCTGCTTCACACTGAAACAAGGGCCCAGAAAGTTCAGGGTGAACACTCTAACTTAGGCCCACTGGACCAGCCTCCCTAACTGTGCCCCAGCACCTGGAACTTCCGATGCCCCTGCACACATGTATGGTCCACATCAGCTGAAGCTGAGTCCCACTGCAGCACCTTGTATCCTGCCCCACCCCCCGGACTGTTCATTTGTGTGACCATGATTGCCCAGCTCCACCTGATTTGGGGCATTCTCCTCCATTCTCAGAGATGCTCTCCTACCTGTACTTGGAGTTACTCTCCTCACATGACAGCACGTAGCTCTGGCCCAGTTCACTTCCATCCTTTACCATCTTTGGATGGCCTGGCTGCATACACAATGATGTCACCCCCTATCCACAATATCCAGGACTCTTCCTCACAGGAATCCTCCTCAGGCCCACTGTCCATTAGAGGACACTCCTTGAGAGCGTACCCCCTGGGATTCCCTTCCCTCCTTGAGACCCCTCTAATTTTCCTGCTCTAGGGCATAGGTTCCACTCCCACCTCCAAGCCTTGGTCAAGGAATGTCTTTGTGTCTAAGGTCCAGCCTGACTGCATCAGGCATTCACATGTACCTTGCAACACCCCTGAAACACTGGGGCTTCTGGACCTAATGCCAGCCTCCCAAGCCTCTAGGGTGACAAGGTACTCTGTACCCAGGTGGGGGCCCACATTGGGTACTGCAACGCCCCTGGACATGTCCTTAGCCAGCCTCACTGATAGACCACATCCTGGGTCCATCCTTCCAGGAGCATATCAGTACCCCCAAGTGCACCCAGCTGTAAAGCTGCTGTGCATGTGAAGCATCCTCCAGCCAGCACCCTGCTTAGGGAATTGCACTGGTCCCTCACCCATTACCTGGGGGCAACTGCTTGTGAAGGCTTCTGAGTTGTGACACTCCCCTTCCCTACCACTGCTGGGCTGGCTAGCACTACCTCGAGCAGCTTCCTGCCAAACTCTTCACGAGCACCAGCCCACCTAACTAGCCACAGGCGCCCTTTTATAATGCTATAGTCCTCCAATCTCTTCTACCCCACAGAGGCTGAAGCAGAGGCACCAGTTCCTTGTTAGAGGCTTGGCTAATAACAACTCTGTCCCTTACCATCAGGGAGGAGGTTGCTACATATAAGATCCAATAATGCAGTACTTCTCAGCCCAGTCCCTCTCAGCAGAGGGGAGACACTTAGTCCAGTGTCACCAGCAGAGCAGACATTTTCCCAGTCCCCTTCAACAGAGGGAGCTGCTTCATCAGTGCTGCTGATATGGCGAGCATTCTCTGTGTCCCACTTAGCAGAGGGGGATGCTTCATCAGTGCCACCAGTGTGGTGGATGTCATTAAAGTGTGGAGGGGGGACAGAAGAACCAGCTGTAAAGGGGCACACATACATAGGATCTTCACTGGCAGTGGGGACGGGCACCTGACTGAAGGGCTTTTTTACTATGGCTGTGCAGCAGCTTCATGAGAAGGGGACAGGACAGGGGGGGTGCACAGTTGACCTTTACCAGTGGTAGGGATAGGCATTTGACTGTTGGACTGAAACAGTTGGGCACGGCTAGTATGGGAAGGGCAGGCAGGGATGTGCAAAGGGACAGTGAAGTACTGGTGAGCAGTAAATGGTTAGTGCTGCCTTTCACAGACACTGTTGGTTATGAAGCTGGGTGTGTTAGTAAGTCATGTTCGGTGCATTCTTGAGACCTTTTGGCGCTACATCCTCGAGAGGTTCTTGCTTGCTCATGCAGCCCTCATGCACGTTTGACTTCATAACCAATAACCTCTTTGCATTTTGTGAAAGATGTCACTGATGATCAGCAAGCTGCTTCATTCACTTGTTTTGCAGTTCTTGCTCTGGCCTCAATGTATTGCAACTGGAGAGCTGCTAAACACTTCTTGACTACTACTTCAGTAGGAACAGTCCTAAAAACAATTGATTGTTGACCATGTTGGTGTTATCAAACTAAACAGTCTTTGTTTACACTACAGTCCTTGATCTACTCCCAATGCATCATCCATGAACACAGGGACCCCCCCCACACACACACACATAGTCCAGCCACTTATGATGCATCATGAGTGACTGGGCTGTTTGGGGGGTAGGGGGTGCTGGGAGTACACCTCAAGTTCAGAAAGAAAGCAGTGGGAGATGAAAAAAGAACTAAGAATGAAACATGTTTTCGTATGATCATCATTCATCTTAATGCCCTGCATCAAACATCAGGGACCCAGCTTAAACATTTGGGACAAATGACCAAAATAAGGGACCCTGGGGTTATGGAAAAATGTTAAACTGATCTGAATCATGTTACACCAATGGCAAGTTTTTCACTTTTACCAATTTCAGTGTTTCAGCAGGCAACTATGTACAAAACAAAATGGTTATGTAACTCCCAGGTGGCGCTATCCCAAGGGCTACTACCCCGCCTGCTTGACTACTGACAGGTTGAGGGGCCTAGGTTCTATGATGGGTGCCTCCACCCAGAGGTCAGGGTTTGTAGTGGTTGGACTTGCTTGGTCACAGCCCTCTGGGACACTGAGACCCCCTTTTATTTCCTCTAGTGGCTCACACAGTACACAGGAGTTACATTCCCAATACCCCACATATACACACTGTTCACTCATAAGGGACCACCTACCCTCAAGATTGCTTCTGCAGCACATCTCTGAGGACCCCCTGTAAAACAAGGTTAATCAACATCCACAACCCAATACAGTGCTTGTACTATAGGTACCAACACTTCAGACAGTATAACATTCAATAACATCAAATCTGGTTTCTTCAGGGGAATGGAACACGGGAGGGGGAAATCAGGTTAATTTGCAGTATTAAAATCACAGTACTGTGCACACATACAGGGTCTTAAAAGTCATACTCTGGGTACCCAGGTTGGGGGGGGGGGCTAGCCAGGTCCGTTGCCCGGGGTTGGCCGGCAGGTGCAGATGGATGGGGCCCTGTAGAAGAAAATATATGCACAACACTCAATTGTAATCTGGAGCCAGATGGCTCAGTCCATGAAGAAGTGAAACAACAAGAATTAGATGACACACTTGTAATTGATAACCAGCTGCAGGGGAATACCCTGATTTGTACTCACAATACCCAAGCTGAGAACAGGATGGTGGATACTTTTCTGGATTGCCAGAAACAGTAGGGCATGGAGACAAGGTCCTTGTGACTGGACCCCGAGGCGGTTGATAGCAAATGGATTTAATCCGAGACAAGCTGGGGTTTTCTTCCAGCTTCAACACAACCACATGGGGCATCTTGGCATAGACACAGTACAGGAGATAGGAAATAGTGATTCCCCACAAGCACTATGCACATTCATATGTAACAGGAAAGTACTATACCAGGCAGGCTGCTCCTTGATCACGATTGCAATTAATACAAAATACCCAGGAGCACGCACAGCAGCTTCAGTTCCTCACAAACCGAGCATGATTCAGCAATATCTCCAGTCTTCTACAAGTTGAGCCTGGTTTCCACTCATCAGCCTTCCTTTTCCTCAGGAACTTGGATTTAGTCTGACTATCACTTACAATGGTTGTAGGCCGACTTCATAGCCTCTCACGTGCTTCCTGCGCGAAACTGTACTCCACAGAAAAATACAGAGCTCCTACTCCTTTCACTGCCACTAACGATCTGCCTCTCCAGTTTCAGTTCAGGGCATTTCCCTTAGGTTCCAACAGGTCCAGTTGGTGGATTCGGCTGTCAGTCACTCCAGAGCTCCCTCTGTTGGTGCAAAAAGGCGCCAAGGTCCAAACTACAATTCCCATAAGCACCAGCCATACATTCCCCTCGTAATCCGGCTCCAGTGAGAGTCCTAATTCTGGTTGGCCAACGCAGTCTCCATTTTAGGTCTCCCTTAACCCAATTGGCCCAGCACAGCAGTTCAAGTCCAAAATGAAGGGGCAACACACAGAGAGTCCCAGCTGCTATAAAAGCAGGTTAGATAAACTGCAATTTCACTAACGCTTTAAATGGTTACAGGCAAACAGTTACATCTTTCGGATGGGCTCCCTTTGCGCTTTCAGCGACTGCAAAATGGAGTGATTACACCACAGCCCAGGTGGAATTCAAGCAGGGAAACACCAGTCCCCCTCCATAAGCATTAATTATGTCTGCAAGCAGACAGCTCTTAAAGAGACAGTATATGGAGGCTCTACAAGCACTCACAGTGCCATTCACATAGCTTAAACACCGAACACCAGCAGGCAGGGGAACACTTAGGCAAGCTCCTAAGAGGCTTTTCAGAACCCCTATTTGTAGGGGGGTTACACCCTTCCTGGCCTGAAAAGAACTTGGCATCTGCGTCAAGTAGGTACCTTTATAACACTTTAAAGAAAACTACCAAATACATTTATATCACTAACAGTTAGGTTTGCATTCTTTAAACCACAGTCATATGTTATATCTTTGTCATATGCACTTCAATCAATCAATCAATCAATCAAAATCTTTATTTATTCAGGCGAACATCATTGAGCATAGCTCATTTACAAGATGGACCTGAGTGGTCATAACAAAAAAGGTTACAGAGTGTATACAAAAACATGATATTTCACAGCTTACTACATGTTACACACATTATACATACAATGTCATTCTAAAATCAGGTCATTACCTCTTGCACATGAAACTTGGATAGAGGGGGCCCTTCCCTATCAGCTACCTCGGGGCTGGAAAGGGCAGGGGCACCATACCTAAAGGGCAGGACAAGTAATCTGGAGTTAGCACCTATGCTCAGTTTGGGCAGTGAGCTCGGGGACACATACACTCCCTTATGGACCACATTAAGAGGCAAGTCCACAGGTCTTCCAGGAGAATCATAACTTAAGCACACCACAGGCTTCACAGCTTGACCAGTCCTTCTAGGGGGAACCGTTACAGTCTCTGTGGTTTTATCCCTGCTTTCAGCAGTGTCTTCACTTGTCAGAGAAACTTTCATTGGGGTAGAGAGGCTAGAACTGGGGGCACTTTCAGCTCCAGGAGTTGTAATCTCTGAGTCCACGACACTTAGCTCACATGGGGAGTTTTCTGACACTGGCAGTGAACTATCAGGGCACTCAACACACGCTTCTTGTTCTGGTATATCACCAGTCTGTCCCAGTTCATCATTTTACTCCTCTGAAAGCTCATACAGTTCAACCATACACAGTGATTCCACGTCATCTGACTTAATACTATGCTCCTCACTTTCTGGGAGCACTGGCTCCAGTGACAAAGCTGGGTGCTTAGGCAGTCTATAGGGCCCAGCTTCATTTCCATAATTGACTAGGGGGTTGCCCTGAAAC
Organism: Neoceratodus forsteri; assembly: GCA_016271365.2. Classification (NCBI taxonomy): domain Eukaryota; kingdom Metazoa; phylum Chordata; order Ceratodontiformes; family Ceratodontidae; genus Neoceratodus; species Neoceratodus forsteri. The sequence continues at coordinate 366,707,536 of CM028132.1, read as the reverse complement.
AATTGACTCAGTTCATAAGAGGGGTAGTACCCAAAGTTGCACTCACTTTCCTCTGACATGGACTGACAAGTCATTTTCAATTGGTACTTGCTGTAGAGAACACTTTAACTCAGCATCTGTAGGTGCAGACTTTCTTTGCTTTTGCTTAGCAGCAGCTCTAGTCACTGGTCTAGAGGGAGCACTTTCTGGGGGCTCAGACTCGATCAAGATTTGTCCAGTGGGCAGTAAATGATTTCTGTGCATTGTCTTAACATCTTTGGAATTATTCTCAGGCATACCTTGTACACAGGCAGATCATCTAGTCTGTCTACCACAATCTGAGGGATATGGTGCCGCCTGTCAGCAATCTTATGTTTGCCATGCAGTCCCAGATTTCTTAGCAACACCCAATCTCCCTCTTGAAGTTCCAGTGCTTTCACCCTTTTATCATACCTTTCTTTGTTGGCCAGATTTCTCTTGGCAGCCATGGTTTGAGCCAGTTGGTACGCATGATTTAGTTGGGCCTTTAACTTTTGCACATACTGTAAATGGTTATCAGCTCGAACCCCGTCAGGAGAAACTCCAAAACAAACATCTACCGGTAGTCGGGCTTCTCTTCCAAACATCATTCGGTAGGAGGAGGACCCATTGGCATTACTTTTGGTGCAGTTGTAGGCAGTTACCAAGGTGCTAATTTGTTGGCTCCATCTAGGCTTGTCCTTGGGGTGGAGGGTGCCCAGCATATCTAGCAAAGTGTGGTTGAAACATTCAGGCTGGGGGTCCCCCTGGTGGTGGTAAGGGGTGGTTCTGGACTTTCACACTCCCCACAGAGAAAGCATCTCTTTGATCAGACGACTCTCAAAGTCCCTCCCTTGATCAGAGTGGATTCTTTGTGGAGCCCCATAGTGAACAAAAAAAGTTTTCTATAAGTACTTTTGCCACAGTGGATGCCTTCTGGTCTTTGGTGGGGAAAGCGTGGTCATATCTCATAAAATGGTCACAAGCACATTACTGATATTTCTTTGATCTGGCTCCAAACTCAGAAAGTCAATACAGACCAGCTCCATGGGGGCACTAGTGGTGATGTTCACCAGGGGGGCAGCCCTCTGAGGCAAAGCTTTCCTCTGTAAGCAGCGACTACAAGTTAGAATGTGTTGTTCCACATCAGCCCCCATCTTAGGCCAACAGAATCTGGATCTCACCAAGTCAAGTGCTCTGTCTATGCCAAGGAGCCCCATGTGGTTGTGTAGGGACCTCAGCACCAAGTCTTAAAAGGCAGTGGACAAAACTAGCTGCTGTTTGTCTATTTGTCCCCCTCTGTCCACTGTTTCCCTGTATAACAGTCGATTAATCAGCTTCAACTTAGGACCTTCCTTGTATAACAATGCAGTTCTTAAATCAGTAGAACATAACTTGGATACATCTTTCCCTGCGTAGAGGGCTTCCAAAGCTGGTTTAATCATAGGATCTCGGGATTGGGCCCGCTGAAGACTGTCATTGTCTAGCTGAGGCAAAGCACCAATGTCTAATGCAGAGAAGTGGCAACATGCAGCAGGTATGCAATTCTCAGAGGGCTCCAAACAATCCACTGTGTCTGGGACCACTTGCTCCTCTCTGTCAAACTTCTGGCAGAGTGCTCGAATGTCAGGTTCTGACAGTCTGACCCAGTCATTTCGAGGAACAGGCCTCCGGGAGAGAACATCAGCATCTACGTGGTTCAGGCCTGCCCTGTATTCAACAACATAGTCATATGTAGATAATGCAGAAAGCCACCTATGGCCAGTAGCATCCAACTTAGCTGAAGTCTGCACATAGGTTAAGGGATTATTGTCAGTTTTTACTAGTATCTTAGCCCCATGCAAGTACTCATGGAATTGGTCCACAATAGCTCACTTCAAAGCTAGGAACTCTAACTTATGTACAGGATAGTTCTTTTCGGAAGGGGTCAGGCTTCTGCTGGCAAAGGCCACTGGTCTCAGGCCATTCTCATGCTCCTGGTACAACACAGCCCCCAACCCTTGCAAGCTAGCATCAGTGTGCAGGACATAGGGTTTTGTTGGATCTGCATAGGCCAGGACAGGAGCGTGGGTAAGTTGATATATATAATCTCATGAAAAGCAGCTTCACAATCATGTATCCATCGTGCCCCAAATACTTCATTAGGATGGAAATACACTCTTTCATTCTCAGGGGAAGTTGACCTCTTGTATTTTTTGTGGGTTGGAGGGTACCCTTGAGTAAGATTAAGTAAAGGATGGATCACTCTTGAATAGTCCTTGATGAAACAGTGATAGCAGCCACAGAAGCCCAGGAATCTTTGCAGTTCTTTTAGATTGTGGGGCTGTGGCCAGGTGGTCAAGGCCTCAACTTTACCCGGGTCTGTCTCTATTCCCTCGGTAGAGACTGTGTGTCCCACATACTTTACAGATGTTTGGAAGAATTGACATTTATTGATGGACAGTTTCAGGCCAAAGTCTTCCAGTCGGTCCAACACCTTGAACAATCTACTCTCATGTTCCTCCAGCGAGCTGCCAAACACAATAACATCATCCAAGTACACCAGGAACTCTAATAGGTTCATGTCCCCCACTGCATGCTCCATCAGTCGTTGAAAAGTGGCTGGAGCACCTGAAATCCCTTGAGGCATCCTCATGAACTCATAGAAACCAAGCGGACAGATAAAGGCTGTCTTCTCATGGTCTTCTGGGGCCATCGGGATCTGGTAGTACCCACTGCAAAGATCAAGCACAGAGAAGCACTTGCTACCGTTCAGGCAGTCTGAAGCATCCTGAATGCGAGGCATTGTATACTGATCAAGGATAGTCCGCCAGTTTAAAGTGTGATAATCCACGCACATCCTTACTGTCCCATTCTTTTTTCTCACTACCATGATAGGAGAAGCATATGGGCTTCTGGATTCTTGTATTACACAAGCAGCTAGCATCTCTTGCAGATGCCATCTCACATCTATGTCAGTAGGTGCCAGGCGTCGAGACCTCTCATGAAATGGCCTGTCCTCATGCAGCCGGATAGGGTGCTCAGCTCCTTGCACGCATCCTATGTCCCATTCCTTTAAAGAAAACACCTGGTTTCTCTGGGCAAGCTTCTCACTGATCCTCACTTTCCATTCAGCTGGCAATGGGGAGTCACCGAAATCAAGCAAGTCAGGCGTTACTTTGTCATTCTTGCCCGAACTCTTGTTACTGGGTAGCACTGCAGTGTCTGCACAATGCACATTAGCCAGGGTGCAACCTCTATTCACTCGAATCTCTCTAGTAGACACATTATGAATTTGAACCATTACCCTTCTGGCATAAGCATGGGCTCTGGCAGGCAAAATACTAGGCTTGACCAATAGTCCCTCCAGCAATTTTCCATTGCCTGGTGCATCCAGCATTAATATTTTATTCTTGACAGTCTTTCTGATACGGACCTCTCCCTGTAAGGTACAATGGGCATTTGGTGCCAGGATCAAAAACTCGGGATCCTTTTTTTCCAGACAGTTCCAACCAGTTCCTCTGATTCCACTTTATCAGCATCTCTCTGGGCATCATAGGCCTTCCTGATCAAGGCCGTAATTCTTAAAGCTCTGCCAGTCCGGGACCCCTGTTTTTCATAACCCAACTGTGCCAGCCATCCAAACATATGTGCATTAGTCCCAATTAGTAGAGGAACCCCATCATACAGTCCAGTAGGGGGACACACTAGGGCCAAGGTTTCCACTTGCTCTGCTACCCCAGCCACAGAGGCAGGAAAAGACAACCAAATTCAGATATAGCTGGAGTAGGGGTAGGCATTCTCACTTAAACCCCAGACATGCAGTCTTTCCAATGGTTGCAGGGGCACATCAGACAAATGCTTCTGATACCAATCCTGGAACATAATTGTCACTTGGGAGCCACTGTCTAACATAGCTCTTGTAAGTACTCCATTTACTTTTACAGTGGTCTCCATGGAGGAACCCACCACTTCAGACCATTCCGGTGGCACTGATCTGGGTGTCGATCGGGCATTGGCCCTGGTGGCATAACTTTTCTGAGTAGCTCCCCCTGGTGGCCGGGCGTAGGTTCTGCAATGCCAGACCACTAACCTGTTGGTAACTTTTCTCAAGTTCTCTGGCAAGTGACAAGCTGACTGAAAATGCCCATCCTCCCCACAACGGTAGCAGAACTTAATGTCTCTAGTGTCCTGGAATGGTGGGGAGTCTCTTTTCTGTCGGGGCACCTCTGGAGCCCTGCGGGGCTCTTCTTGGATTGGGGCTTACACCTTTGGGCTTCTGAATCTCCATTACGGTTGGGGGTGAGGGCAGCCCTTTGCAGCTCCCCCACCATCTCTCTCAATTCTCTCAGTTCTGCTAGCAGGTTACCCTCAATCAGGGTCTCAGGGGAAACAACATGCACTCCCACTCCACTTTTGGGCTCAGGGGGAGCCTGATACAGATCTGGTTCTCTGTATGCCTCAGTCAATTCCTTAATTAAATGTCTCAACTGTTGAGCCTCATCTAGCTCACTCTTTTCAGGGGTCTGACAAGTGTTCACAGCTCCAGCACAGGGTTCCCAGCCCTCTTCATCAGTTTCAATCTCACGGATTTCTTTCATCAAAGGACAGTACTCTGGAGGGCTTGCCCTCCTGTCTTGCAGCTTGAGCTTCAGCATCATTACGCTCTCAAATCTAGCTGACTTTAATATGTGGTCTAACCTGACCTGGTTTAACTCTTTGGCAGGCACTCCCCCTTTTCTGTGGGCCCTCTGCAAAGCCCTTCCTATCCTAGTGACAAAGGCAGACAATTTCTCATTTCTCCAATGTTTGGCTGACTTGAATTTCCATAATAAATCATCCCCTGATTCTGTGCTGCCAAACACCCCCTCCAAGGCAGAAAGATATTCTGCTGCAGGACTAGTAGCATGTAAAAACAGGATGGCTTCCAGGACAGGGCCTCTCAAGCTTTCCATCAAGCACTTCCTCTTTTCCCCCCTCTGAACACTGCCATTCCTGTACTAAAGGGGTAGCATAGTCCATCCAGGTCTCCAAATCATCTTCCCCTGAAGGCACTGGGACAGTACCAGCGAAAAGTCTAAGCCTTCTATAGGAGTCCAGCTGTATCAGGGGAATTACCATAGGGGAAGTAGCTATTATGGAGCTCTTGGGGGACACCGGAGAGGGTATTGGGGAATGTACAGGTGTGTGGTCCCCAGACAAGTCTAACACTTTCACTGCCTCCTGGACAGTTTTTTCTTCTGAGGCTAACAGCTTGAGCAGCTTTCCTTTAAACACCTCGGCACTAGGGGACCCACTCGGGGTGGCCAGACCACTAGGTACATGAATAACCCTCCCTCCCTTCTGGGCTCCTTCAGGTAGAATCATAGGTGGCACCTTTTCAGGGTCTGTGGGGTAACTACATGAGAGGAGCACTATCAAAGTTTGGTCAAACAGGTCAGCATCTCGTCCCTTTACTTCTACTTTGCCCAAACACTTAACAAACTCTACCGTGGATATAATCATCAGTGTCAGTGGCTCAGTAGGTAGCACACTCGCCTCTGAGGCCGAGAGATCAGAGGGCTGTGGGTTCAGTTCCCACATCTGGCACTTGGGTTAATATCCCAGTACTGACACTGTAGTTTAGCATGAGAGGGGTGCTGCACTTCTGAGGTGCTGTCTTTCAGATGAGACGTTAAACCGAGGTCCCATCTGCCTGGATTGGTGGTAGTTCAGGTGGATGTTAAAGATCCCATGGCACTTAACGAAAAGAGAAGGGGAATTTCCCCGGTGTCCTGATTAAATTTCCCTCATTTACTAAAAATACCACCAACAGTTTCATCTGGTTCAAGTTCAGTTGGCATTCATCTGTATTCCCCTCCCCCGGGTCGTGCCTGAAAATAGGCAGGATTTGTCTAGTGTACTTACCCCGGTCAACAAAAACTAAATAAAAATAAAATAAAAATAAATAATATCAGCATTGCTAGTCCTTAAGGGGACATCCAGCAACAAAATAGCCTTTTGGAGGTCTACCTCCTCAGCTTCGCACCATCCCATCAATTTATGTACCATCAACTTATGGGGGGTCCATTTTTAACTTGGGCATGGTACTCCCCTCCACTTTTTCCTTCAAATGAAATATAATGGGGTAATTCCTTCACACGCCCACTAGAGGACGCTAATCCCAGCACTGCCTCCAAGATATAACCCCCAGGTGGCGCTATCCCAAGGGCTACTACCCCTGCCTGCTTGACTACTGACAGGTTGAGGGGCCTAGGTTCTATGACGGGTGCCTCCACCCAGAGGTCAGGGTTTGTAGTGGTTAGACTAGCTTGGTCACAGCCCTCTGGGACACTGAAACCCCCTTTTATTTCCTCTAGTGGCTCACACAGTACACAGGAGTTACACTCCCAATACCCCACATATACACACTGTTCACTCATAGGTACCACTTACCCTCAAGACTGATTCTGCAGCACATCTCTGAGGACCCCCTGTAAAACAAGGTTAATCAACATCCACAACCCAATACAGTGCTTGTTCTATAGGTACCAACACTTCAGACAGTATAAAGTTCAATAACATCAAATCTGGTTTATTTAGGGGAATGGAACACGGGAAGGGGAAATCAGGTTAATTTGCAGTATTAAAATCACAGTACTGTGCACACATACAGGGTCTGAAAAGTCACACTCTGGGTACCCAGGTTGGGGGGGCTGGCCAGGTCCATTGCCCGGGGTTGGCCGGCAAGTGCAGATGGATGGGGCCCTGTAGAAGATAATATATGCACAACACTCAGTTGTAATCCGGAGTCAGATGGTTCAGTCCATGAAGAAGTGAAACAAGTATGCAATAAGACACGACAGGGTGTGCAAACATGCTTTCACAATTGCACGGCTCGAGGGTGTTGTTTGGCACGAGGCGCTTGCACCGAGTGCTGTGAAACACCTGAGAGCTAAGTGCAATTATGAAAGCATATTTGTACGCCCTGTCATGTTTTACGGCACTTATAACACAGTGAATTCTGATAAATAAATAGAAAACGAGAAGTGTAGACCTGAATAAAGCTGAATTTATTAATGGTTAAATAGTCCCGGCTCAACTGAGCCTTTAGTTAACGGAACTCAATGGAGCTACTGTAATAGGGACTTACTGAAGAGCGCAACGGAGTCCTTTCACTATTAAAATTTAAACAGAGAAGGGAAACATTATATGTCGTTTTAATAAAAGTGGAAGACAACATCACCAGTGAAGGTACAGTTTTGCAGTTGTGCTGTTCTTTGGACGCTGGATTTCATTTTCTGCAGTGATCTCCGCTATTTCTGTAGTGGCGGCTGGGTTTGCTACTTTGCTGACTGGAGCTGCAAACTGTGTTGAAACTGCTGCTGCGGTTTCCATCGGGTGTTTTATTTTTGGGCTGATGTCATTTCCTTTGTAGAAATTTCCAATTGAATTGTGATTAGGCACAGTAGTGTTGCTGGGATGTGGCTGGTTCTGCTCATTGCTGTTGTGTCCACCGAGAATGTTGCTCCAGGTATGTTGGTTTTCCATCGATGCACTCCAATAGCTTTGTAGGCTGCTCTTGCTTCGATGGCCAGTGATGGCCATGATTTCCTTTGATTCAAGACCTGCCTTGCTTAGGAGATGTACTGCTGTACTCCTAAGTGAGTGGTTTGTATAACGGCGGCTAAGTGATGCCTCTTCTGAGAGTCATGGGGAGCATTGCCGCAAAGTAGTTTACTCCCATCGGCTCTCTACTGTACCACACTGTTTGGCTGTCAAGGAAAGGTTGTGGTAAGCACCTGGGATGTAAAAAGAAAGCCTTAGAATCATCAGGTATTTTTTGTACATACTTCAGGAAACTTTTTACTGGGCACAGAGGGTCTGACGGTCTTTCAAATATGAACCCTCAGACTTTCTTTGTTTCTTTCATTTACGTCCTGGTGGTTTTTTTGTTTTTTCATTAAAACTTAACGAGATGTATTTTCTGCCGTTTTCGTCACTGTTGACAACAGAACTTTCTTTTGTTAGCTGCCTTTGCCCTTCCCTCCCTCTTCGAGCTAAGTGGAAGCTGTAGGTCAAACCAGACCTTGCGTACCAGGCCTGGTGCTGAGTCGGGTGAAAGAGCGGGAGAATTTCGTAGTAAAACCATGTCCGAGTCGGAGATTCTGGGGTAGTGCTGTGTTGTATCTCAGCTGGATTTTCGGTACTTCTTAACCATAGCAACAAAAACATTGTTTGATGAGTTGAATGTTTTGTCTGAGATTATGTTTATGTTACGTGCAGTCTCTGGTGATCGTGGGTGACGATTGATTGCTGCTCTAAGGCAGCTGTAGCTTGACAGCCCATATTGATCACCTTTTGATGTTCGGTCAGTCGCATAAAACTCTCTCAATATTTCATTAAGTGTCTCTGGGATCACAGTTTTTAAATCGACTTTGATTTGTTTTTGTTTTAGCCAATCATCAAAAACAGTTATTGCCCATGATGTTTGTTTCATGGTATTTTGCTCGTCTTTCTCTTTCTCAAGCTGATCTAACTGCTCTTTGTCAATTTCAGCATGACGACTTACAGTTGTTGACATCTGTGAAGCAGGTTGCTTAGGAGCATCTTCTTCTTGTGCTAGCCAATTTTCCAGATTAAATCCAGCAGGCAGTCTGCTTTGTGAGCAAGGTAATTCTGTCGTTTCATACATTTTCCCCAGAGTTGACAGCTATTGTCGGGCTCAGAAGTAGAGCGCAGTGTACTGATTCTGTGCTGCTGATTGTGCTTAGGCTTTTGGCTATGAAAGAAGCACCGGGGTGTCATTATGCTTTCATAATTTTACTCCTGTACTTCTCTTTCAGCCAATCAGCTTGCTCAGTTTTTTGTCACTGTGTTAAAAACAAGAATTAGATGACACACTTGTAATTGATAACCAGCTGCGGGGGAATACCCTGATTTGTACTCACAATACCCAAGCTGAGAACAGGATGGTGGATACTCTTCTGGATTGCCAGAAACAACAGGGCATGGAGACAAGGTCCTTGTGACTGGACCCTGAGGCGGTTGTTAGCAAATGGATTTAATCCGAGACAAGCTGGGGTTTTCTTCCAGCTTCAACACACCGCACACAGTACAGGAGATGGGAAATAGAGAGTCCCCGTAAGCACTACACACATTCATATGTAACAGGAAAGTACTATACCAGGCAGGCTGCTCCTTGATCATGATTGCAATTAATACAAAATACCCAGGAGCATGCACAGCAGCTTCAGTTCCTGACAGACCGAGAGCGATTCAGCAATATCTCCAGTCTTCTACAGGGTGAGCCTGGTTTCCACTCTTCAACCTTCCTTTTCCTCAGGAACTCAGATTCAACCCGACTATCGCTCACAATGGCTGTAGACTGCCTTCAAGGCCTCTCATGCGCTTCCCGAGCGAAACTGTACACCGCAGAAAAATACAGAGCTCCTACTCCTTTCTCTGCCACTAATGTTCTGTCTCTCCAGCTTCAGTTCAGGGCATTTCCCTTAGGTTCCAACAGGTCCAGTTGGTAGATTTGGCTGCAGTCACTCCAGAGCTCCCTCTATTGGTGCAAAAAGGCGCCAAGGTCCAAACTACAATTCCCATAAGCACTAGCCATACATTCCCCTTGTAATCCAGCTCCAGTGAGAGTCCCAATTCTGGTTGGCCCACACAGTCTCCATTTTAAGGCTTCCTTAACCAGGAGTGTAGCCAGAAATTTCCATTTTGTACACACTCTCCAACAGTTACACCCCCCCAATTAAAAAATGTATACATCCCTTCCAAATGGCACCCCCTTACAAACAAGTCAGATTGTTGTCAGATGACTCCTCTACTCTCTAAAGAGGTCATACATGTATTGGACACTCCTCAGTGGCCTACACTAACCCAAATACTACAGATTAGAATGATATTAACAGAGTGGCTTATGGTTTGTGACAGGCACTCAACAAAACTGTACACAAATGTGTACAGTGAATATGCCTGTCTACACCCTTGTCCTTAACCCAATTGGCCCAGCACAGCAGTTCAAGTCCAAAATGAAGGGGCAACACACAGAGAGTCCCAGCTGCAATAAAAGCAGGTTAGATAAACTGCAATTTCACTAACGCTTTAAATGATTACAGGCAAACAGTTACATCTTTCGGATGGGCTCCCTTTGCGCTTCCAGCGACTGCAAAATGGAGCGATTACACCACAGCCCAGGCGGGATTCAAGCAGGGAAACATCAGTCCCCCTCCATAAGCATTAATTATGTCTGCAAGCAGACAGCTCTTAAAGAGACAGTGTGTGGAGGCTCTACAAGCACTCACAGTGCCATTCAAATGGTTTAAACGCCGAACGCCAGCAGGCAGGGGAACACTTAGACAAGCTCCTAGGAGACTTTTAGGAACCCTCATTTGTAGGGAGGTTACAGTTATATTAAATGCACGCTGAAAATAGAAAACAGAGTTAAAAATCTATGTTTTTACCTTGGGTCTTCTTCAGGAAATATCTAAAAGAGAAAAAAACAAAGTTAGTGTAGAGGGGAAGTAAAATGAGGGATGGAGATATATACACACACACACACACACACACATACATATACATATACATATACATATACATATACATATACATATACATATACATATGTGTGTATATATATATATATATATATATATATATAATGTGTGTTGTATGTATGTATATATATATATGGGGAAAGAGAAAAGGGGAGGCTCTGGAAGAAGTGATATACGGCAAGATTAAGAGAGAATCTGTGAAACAAAAGTTGATGATGGGAAAGATAAAGCAAAATAGGAGTGAAAGAGCTAGACAAGTCCCCAGGTGGGGGCCTAGTAAGACGGCTGAAAGGTGACAAATGTGTGGGAAGGAGACAGAGATGGAGACAAATGGTGAAAATGAAAAGAAGTTAAATGTGTACAGATGCAAACAGACTTTAGGGAAAACAAGGGCTGAAAGATGTTAGTGGAAAATAAGTCTATCATTTAAACGAGAGGGCTGCTGGGAGCCAAGGCAGATGAACAGCTTGGCTTCCATGTTTTTTCTATGGTCAGAATCCCAGAAGCCCTGCTGGAGGACACAAACAGAAAGGTCATTGACACTGTGGTCCCTGGAGATAAAGTGGGATACAATGGGTTTAGCAGTGTCACCATTCCTGACTGCTCTGTAATGTTCCCTGAAACAGTCAGCAAGACGCCTACCAGTCTCTCCGATGTAAATAGCTGTACACTTCCTGCAAAGAATACAATACACCACATTAGTGGAGGTGCATGAGAACTCCTTGGTGATGTGACACCCCCCCCCCGAATTTCAGTCACACTGGAAATAAATTTGTAGTTGTAGTGGCGAGTCCTGTTGCAAGGTTTGGTACCTGGTAGGGAGGAACTGTTAGAAGTATGTAGGCTGCTTTTAACCAGGGGATTCCACAGGTTGGGTGGCCAGTGGTAGGAGGTAATAGGTGGTTCTGTAAAGGAAGCACCAATGTTAGGCTTAGTTACTGGTGATGATCCTGTGAAGAGAAGATGTGCTCTGATGGAAAGGAAGCACTAGTGGAATTCACCATTGTTCTTGCATGACAGTATCCTTGCTGTGGGGGTCAAGGTTACGGGGCATGTTACTGATCCAGGAGAGTGCTCTGTCCACTGTGCTTTTAGGGTATCCCCTGTTGATAAAAAAACCAAAAAACTGTGCAATATTTGGGTCTGCTCAGCAAAATCATCCTCTTCACTGCCAAACAGGCAATTCTTGACATGTTTAGGATGGGAGGAGCTGTGGAGGAGGAAACTGTGAGAGTCAATGAGTTTGTAATAAACTGATGCCTTCAGATCAGTGTTCTGTACTGACAGTTGGAAATCCAGAAAAGGCAATGTAGAGGAGGATACTTCAACAGTGTATTGAAGGGAAGGATGGGCCGTGGTAAACTTGTCAAGGAAGACTTGCAGGGTCTCCCTGGAGCAGGAGGTAGCCCCCACATAGTCATCTATGTAGCGTTTGTAGAGTTCAGGCACAGTCCCTGTGAATGAGAGAAAAAAACGTTCCTCCACCCAACCCAGAAACAGATTAGCAAAGCTGGGACCCATCTTGGTACCCATGGCAACTCCACTGACCTGCTGAAAAAACTGTTATTAAAAGAAAAAGCATTGAGTGTAAGAACCAGTTCTTCCAGGCGAGTTAGTGTGTGTGAGTGGCTGCTGGACTTCCCGCTTATTCAAGAAATGCTGCAAAGCTGTCAGACCATCATGATGGGGGATCACTGTGTAAAGAGATTTGATGTCCATGGTGAAGATGAGCTGATGAGAGTCACTGAATCTGAACCTGTCAAATAACTGGAGAGCATGGTTAGTGTCGTTAACATAGGAGGGCAGGGACTCAACAAGGGGTCTCAAGAGGCTGTCCAAAAATGCAGAGATTTGGGATGTGGGTCAGGAGCAGGCGGACACTATGGGATGACCTGGGTTACCTGCTTTGTGGATTTTGGGAAGGAGATAAAACCTGGATGTCTGGGGATGGTGAACTATGAGTCTCTTAGCAGAAGCAGGGAGCTCTTAGGTTTCAGTAGCAGAGGACATGTGGTGGTGACCTCAGTCTGATAGTCAGCAGTGGGGTCCTGTGGAAGAGAAGAATAAAACCTGATGTCGGAGAGTTGCTGTGTGGCTTCAGTGATTTATAGCTCCTTTTGCCAGACCACAACAGCACCTCCCTTATCAGTTGGTTAGATAACAATTTCATTCCTACATTGCAGAGATCTGAGGGCTGCAAGCTCACCAGGTGTCAGGCTGGAATGGTTGTGCCTGCATTGAAGATTAAAGTTGGTGGTGTTTTCCATGTATTGGTTAACAAAATAATCAACAGCAGCAAAACGTCCTGGAGGGGGCATCCATGCACTTCGCTGGGGATTAATATCGTTAATTGTTCTGGTGATACTGTCATCATCTGCGGGAAGAGGAGTCTCATTAGAAAAATGCGCTGTAAGGTGTACTTTATGATAGAAGCACTGCAGATGAGCTTGAACCTGGGGTGCATCAAGATATCTGGGTGTGGGCACAAAAGAGAGTCCTAAGTATGTGGTAACTACTGCTGCTGAGTGCTTGAATTCTTGTGGTGACTACATGGGCAACTTAAACTAGTGCTTCTGCAATTGAATTGGACACGGTTGCTGAGTACTGTAGGTAGTTCAGTACTGTTAGTAAGGCGACTGGATTTGAGGCATGTACGTGGCCTTGTATATTCTCTTTCTCTGTATGCTTTGCGGTACTTGAGGCACAGAAACCCTCTTGGGGATGGTTCTACCTCTAGAGGTACCCCAGGACTGCAAGTCCTTTGGCTAAATATGCCTTAAGAAAGAAGGCCAGAAGAACAAAACTAAAGGCATGAGCAGAATGGCCAGAACAAGGGAAAACCATGAGACTGAGCAACCAGTGAGAAAGGAGGTCCCACCATCTGAAACCGACCCATCTGGCAGAATAACACGAACACTTGATTACCTAACTCCTATTAAGACCTTCAGGATGGAGGAGAAGAGAGAAAAAAAACCTTGTAGGGGAAACCTCTGAGAATCCAAGACTTTCGGTTGCCATCTCTACAGACTTAACACAAAACTATTAAAGTCACGAAGAGTGAAGTTGACCTGCCACATGCTGCTGCTGCTGCTGAGCTAAGGACTAAGAGATGTTCTCCTGTCCTGTAGGACTTCCGCCCACAGAAAGTACTAGAAGCTTGCCCTCTGAGGTGCATGCAGATGCAGAGCCAAGGAACATCAGAAAGTTTCAGTTTAGCAGAGCTCAGCTCACCCCTTGCTACTGTACTGTACTGTATACAGTGGAGCAAGGAATGCGGCAGTTATTTTGTTACAAGCTAGGAACAGTCGGAATGTAATCTGGGAGCATTGGAACACTGAGAAACAAAGAGCCGGTGCAAAATTGTTAGTTCTTTTTGACCTCTAAAGAGCTGTCTCTGTGCTAGCACAGTTAAATGGCTGACCCTCTTCCAGCAGTCACATATAGCAACATAGGAATTTAACTTTGGAAGGGACTCTAGGTCCATAAGGTCCGCCACCCCTGCTTCACAAGAATAGATGAATAAGTACAATATGCTGTGCAAATAGGTATCAGTTTATAGGGACTCCCTGAAAAGGGGTTCCAAAATTTTAAATTGTAATTCTTTCTTTTGTGCTGTGCAGAAAGAAACCTAACTGCTATAGAAGGTATGTCCAGTGAATTTGTGAGTTACACTTTATTTTAGTGTTTGTTTCAATGTAACTAATCATTAATTGCATGCAACAGGGCAGTTATCCTGTAGTTACATGTTTGTTGCATGCAGATACATTGCAATTACAGTTACAGTGTAGTGACACTATAAAATGGGCATGAAAAAATAAGCTCACTGATTGGCTAGAAAACCAATGTAATACCTGTATAATGTATGTTAGAATGCTGTTAACCTTAGGAAATCATCATTTCCTTGTTAACCTATCGATGTGACGTAGAAATGTTGTTAATCTATCGATGCTACGTCACATTGATAGGTTAACAACAGCGATCGGTGTGCACATGTGCGGACCTTTTTTTTTTTTTTTTAGACAGGGAACCGACGATGAACAGCGGTTAGCGAAGGACTGAATGGCTGCGGCCGTGACTTTTTCAGAAAGTAAGAAGCCATTTTACTTATCAAGTGGGACCATACACTATAAAAAATAATGTATGGTCCCTCTATGGGCAACCGGCCACTGTTAACGTCTCGAGGTTGCCATGGCGACGTAAACCTCTCGAGCTTGGCTCTCAAGGTTTACACGGTCGCCCTGGCAACCTCTCGACAGTTAACAGACCAGTTACCCATAGAAGACCATACATTATCCTCTATATTACACATAGGAAAAAAAAGAACAGTCATAGAAATCAATGCTCCAAAATAGAATGTTGAGTCCTGAACATACTAAACATAGAATGTTCAGAAAGGCTTTAGTTAGTCATCTTGTTATAACGCTAATCACATTGCATACATGCAAACATGTCGAGCGAGTCTTCTGTTAATTTTAATATTCAATAAATCAATCAATCAATAAATAATTTCAATAAAGAAAACATCAACTCAGGAAATACTGCTTACTCCCTCCTGACAGCAACACGTCCTGAATCTGTTCCGTGGCAAAAAGCAAACATCAGCCCTGGAAATGCTGCCTACTCCCCCCTGACAGCAACACGTCCTGAATCTGCTCTGTGGCAAAAACGAAACATCAGCCCAGGAAATGCTACTTACTCGACCATCACAGCAATTCACCCAGATCCTCACTCTCCTCCATGGCAAGTAGCAATAAAGTGTGCGAGTAGCGGTTGTGCTTCATTACAGTCAACGGATTCAAACAAACACCCTAAAAACGTTCCTAGTACCGGTTTAAATTTTAATGCTCCGGTCCATTTCACTGGCACTGTCAATTTCATAAACATGCCTAAATAATTTGCGTGTCCTGCGTCAGTTCGGTCTGAGCTTCTCCATCAGTTTAATTCATTGTTACTGCCTGATTAATTGTTAAAAAAGTAAAGGTTTTATAGCAGATATTTTTACTGCCTTATTGTTTACAAAATGTCAGTTAAAAGGGACTATTTCCCCTTGCATATGGACACTGTTCCAATAAAGCAATATTTTAATGGAAAAACTGAATTTCCTCGCTTTTTTTTTTTATGTATACTGCAATTTCTCCATTTTATAAGCACAATAAGACCCTCAGGGGTCTGAGTTGAACATATATTACCGCACGACTGTGGCTGAAGTAACTCGGCCTATCGGCCTCATGACTTACTACACCCCAGCCGTGCAGTAATATATGTTCAACTCATACCCTGTTGTGTCTTATTACTTGCATAGCTATAGTATAGTTAAGTGATACTTGAAATAAAGTGTAACTAATTTGTGAAAGACAGATCTTAACAGATTAATTTTGTAAACACAAGGAAGGTGCTCAACTGATCCCACTCTTAAGCGGTATTGGGTATTTACCAGTCTTACTGCAAAAATTACCCTTGATTATTTTTTTTCATGTTTGTGTGCATGTGGGGGTCATATACATACAAATAATTCATACTGTGTGTCTTTTTTTTTTTTAACCAAGCTTTTTTCTAGCGGCACTGGTGTCAACGGCTATCTGCCCCATCCACACTTAACCGGCATCTGCATCCCCCCAGACTTACCTCTAGGTTCCCCCATGAATTTCCCCCAATGGTGAGGCTAGGAATAAGAGGTCCATCATCTTCCCCCCTTCCCCGAGTGCAATCCAGATCAGCGGTGTCCCAGGTCACAGCGTGGGCCAAGCAATGAGTCGGGCATTATACTCTGATTTGCCAATCTTTGCCGTTTTGTGGTTTCCCCCACCTGGCTGCATTCAGTGACTCAGGTGTGCATGTGTGTAGAGTCATGCACAAAGCATGCACCTTCCACCAGATGGCCCCCTTGCTGAGCTGCACCAACTGCCCTGCCACCGCACATTCACATTGTGGCAGTCTAGGAGTGGTGCAGCTGAACTCCCTCCCAGGAAGAGGAGAACAGTCCTCTAGATGCTCAATCAATCAACTTTATTTAACCAGGCATAAACAACATTGAGTAAGCTCATTTCCAAGGTAGTCCTGGACATTAATACAGTATAATACAATGCATAGTTACTGATATGGTAGCCAACAATGTAGCAACATTGAACAGGTGTCGGTCAATATAGGCCTATACATACAGGTCTAACATAGTTACGTGCAACTACATTTCATAAATGTTTACAAGAGTGAGAGGAGACAACAATCCTAGGCTGTCTCCGCTAAGTAGAAGCTAGTACCTTTTTGATAAAAAGTAAGGAGAGAGGGGAAAGAGAATAGTAAGGGTGGAGGGAGGGAGCAAGAGTGTGCTAGAAAAAGGGAATAGACTGGAGAAGACCAGGTTTAGGGGAGATAAACTAGTAAGTGCTGGGTATCTCTTGCTAGGGGCATGAGGCAGGTGAGATTCAGAGCGTAGTATCTGTGGGAGGAGCAAGTGGTTAAGGGTTCATAGCCGTCTAAAACAGCTGCATGTTTCCTTCAGAAAATCCGTTATCAGAGCTTTGAATATGAAAATACTTGGGAGCGAGGAAAGCGTTAATGAACTTTTTATAGCATTCCAAAGCATTGGGAGTGAAAAATTGATTGCTGCTGAACCATAGGTTGTTTTCACTCTAGGAATCTGGAAACAAAGTATGGAGAAGTGTCTCAAGCCATATGATCCCTTGGCACATTCAAAGAAGCGCGAAATGTATGCATGCTAAATCCTCTCCCACCTAGCAACCCCCCTGCAACCCAGGTGTGCTCTCAAACGTGGGCCTCTGGTGCAACAAGAGGTAAGGCATCCAGCTTCCCAGCCCTCCACGTCAACAGGCCAGCTCATATCGAGCGTTGGCTATCCCTCATCTCTCCGAGGATGCGTGACTAGAATCCAAACCCATCTTATATATAGTATGTGTGAACATCATAACCTCCACCCCTCTTCCCAAGCTATCCCTATCTATCCTACTTCCTCTAGCACCATACTACCCTTGAAGTCTACCCTATATGTATTATATATGTATAATAACTGGATATAATTTTTTTTTTCCATTGGGAACCCGGTTATAATTCGCCGTTATAGCAATGAACACGTGCTGGGTTTCCCTTCTGCACTTCTTCACCACCGTCCCTCTCTCCTCAGCATTCGTTGCATCGCCGCTTGGAGACGGCAGTGAGTTAAGTAAAAAAAAAAAAAAAGTAACTGGAAAAAAAAAACAAAACTTTTAAATGGGGCTGCCTAAAAAATTCAAACAAAACAAAAAAACAAAGGGAAACTCCTTTCTTCAGCTGCACTTCCAACCACAGATCGCACTGAAACCAGAGCAGACAGCAGCTACAGTGAGATTTATTATTTTTTTATTTTATAGAATTGCTGTGGCAAAACAAATGATACCCAACAATTATATAAAATAAAACAAGGGGTGGTGTATTTAACTAGAAATTTTACACACACACCCGGGTTGAATGCTTAAATAAACCCATCGAGCTTCGTGCTTGGGATTTATGTAGCATCCAACCCCTTGGGTGTGTGTAAAATCTCATTAAACAAACCACCCCATGCATTATTGTATATACAATACACCTTATTTACTTATACTCAGATCTAGTAACCTCTGCACTGGGCACCTTATATTGTTGTAAACATTAACTTGTTCCTGGCTTAGATAATGAAGTCTTTCAAGTGCCATTTATTTATTTATTTATTTTTTGGTAACCAGGAAAGGCACACCGAGCTAAGGCTCATTTCCAGGTGCGACCCAGGGAGGGGTGAAGGGAGTACAGACATAAAGAGCACTACAAGAATCCGAAGTACAAAATACAACATACATAGGCAGACCAACTGAGGTTATCAGGGTATACCACATGAATATACAATATAAAATGAACAGTGTGTGGGTTCTTGCATAGATAAAATGAATAGTCTTGCTTGAGTGCATAAATAATGCACCATGCTGATTGGCGAACAGACTGAGGGCCAATAGCTCAGTTGGTTCAGATTTAGGGAGCCCTAGGCTGGAGGGGTGGAAAGGAGAAGCTGAGAAAAAGTTCAGAAGGGTCAAGAGAGGATAGACATGAATGGGGGAGGGGCAGGAATATGCCTTTGCAGGTGTCTAAAAGAATGGAGTGAGTGGGAGATGAAAGGTAGAAGGGAGTAGGCTCCAGAGGGAGAGGAGAAAGCGGGAGAAAGCAGCTTGTCCAGCACATCAGTGAGCACTGGGAATGGAGAAGGTAGGGAAATCCCTGGAGTGCAGACAGTAGGAAGAGGGGAGGATGGGGGAGAGGAGTGAGGAAAGTTAGGAGGAAAGGGAACCAAACAAGTATTTGGCAATGAAGGTGGTACAGTGTGACTAGTGACTTAAAGGAAGTAGGAGAATGGAGAAGGAGGAATAGAGGGAGCAATGGCAAGTGCATAGTAGAGAGTTGGTAGTGAATTGACAGAAGGCATTGCAAAGGGTGTCCAGTCTAGCAAGGGAAGAGGAGGGAGCAGTGTCTTGAAGACCAGGAGAACCATTTTTGTTACTACAGTAGCTCCTGGTGGATCCGAAAGGAGAGACAGTCCTTCTTATTGTACAAGGCACAAAGGTTGGAGTGAAGTTTGGCATGGATGGTGTAAATGTGGCTAGAGAAGTCTATCTTGCTATCTAGTCATACACCAAGGTACTTGAAAGCAGGGACAACCTCCAGGTGGGTGCCATCCAAGGTGGAAAAGACAGTGGAAGATGAGTGCCTTGCCAGTTTCTGGCTAATGCTGAAGGTCATGGATACAGTCTTCTTGGTGTTGATCCTGAGCTGGTTGGCACGGAACCAGTGCAGCACATTGTGGAAGTCATGCAGGAGTGGGACCTCCACAGCTGAAGTTGAAAGGCCAGAGATATAGATGACTGTGCCATCCACATATATGTGGATATGTGAAGAGACACAGGCTGAAGGGAGATCATTTATGAAAACTGAGAATATGATCGGACCCAGGATGGAAGCCTGTGGAGCCCCTGCTAGGATGGGTGAAGGGGAGGAGAACAGAACACCACCCACCTGAACTGACTGTTGATGGCCAAAAGAATTCATCTTGTCCAGGAAGAGCAGGTGGGACACTGGGTCAAAAGCTTTGGCAAGATCGATGAATATGGCTGAAGTGATATGTCCCTGGTTCATTCCAGACAGATAAAATCAGTTATATGCAGCAGGGATGAGATGGTGGAGTGGTTCTTCCTAAAACCAGACTAGAACAGTGAGAGGAAATTTGAGTAGTCAAGGAAGTCAGCAAGCCTAGAGTACATGATAGTCTCTTGAAGCTTTGCAAGACAGGGGAGGAGAGAAATTGGCCTGCAGTTGCCTGGGGAGGAGGGGTGACTGGCTTTGTGCAGTAGCAGGATCTCAGTGACTTTTAGGCCTAAGGGACAGCACTAAGGAGGAAGAAGAGATTCGGCAGGTGAGAGAATGGGAGGGGGTGATGGTTGGTGCAGAGATTCATAGGAGTTCAGGGTCCAAGCTGTCAGGGTGGACTTGGAAGGGTTAAATGACATAAGGGCAAGGAAGACTTCAAGAGGTAAACATGAGGGAATTGGAAGTCTTCTGGCAAGTGGGGTGTAGGAAAGACAGTGTGCTCAGAAGATGGATGACAGGGCAGTGCACAGGTTGTGAAAAATTGGTTTAAATCAGCAGCAACGTGGGGAGGCTGGACGCTAGTGAGCCTTCCACCAGGAGGACGGGCTGGTGGATCAAATAGGGAGTGGATAACATTCTAGAAATTTGATGGGGAGTTTAAATTGGACTGGAGGTTTGAGTTGAAATAGAGGGCCTTTGCAGTGTGGACAGCCTTTGTACAGGAGTTTTTGTAGCGTGCCCAGGCAAGGTCCCGGGACTTGCACAAATCGATAAAATCAGGTGTAATCTTTGGGTAGTTGGAATGTTTAACCCTGGACTTTCTAAGGGGAGACATGAAAGTTCCAGGTATTGTTAAAAATGGCAATGAAGAGTGAAAGGGCTGTATCAATGTATGGGCTGAGTAGAGGGGGGAACCGATCAAAAGCAGCAAGGTTATTTTGGAGGGCATCAGTGTCAAGTGACCTGACAGGCCTATGCCAAAGGTATCCGGGGACAGGTAGAGGGGGATGCACTTTCCTGACGTAGTAAGATAGACAGTGCTCACTGAAGGCGTCCAGAAAAATGCCTGCTGCAGTGACGCGGTGGAGGTAGGAGGAGAACACCCAGTCCAGGAGGTAATAGTTAGGGGAATGAGGATTGAGTCAGGTGGGTTCTGTGATTTATTGTGAGAAGTTCAAGGACTCAGTCCTTTGGAGAGTGAGCCTGGATGCAGGGGAGAGCCAGTTGAAGTTGATGTCCCCAAGGAGAATGAGCTTACCAGAGGCGTCATGGAAAAAGAGGAGAGATGAGAGGGAGTTGACCAGGGAGGAAGGAGAGCTCTTAGCAGAGGCATAGAAAACATCAACAAAGATGGCGAGGGTGGAAGGGAAGTATAGCTTTGCTAGCAGGAGCTTGTGAGGGGAAGGGAGTAACTCACTGAAACAGATAGAGCAGGATAGGTTTTGATGGACATATAAGGCAACCCCTCTGCCACGATTGCCTCAGTCCTGACGAAGGAGGTGGAAATCAGGTAGAGCTAAGCTGGAGTCAGGTACTCTAACGGAAAGCAAGGTTTCAGTAATGCACAGGAGGCTCCTTTCATTGAGGTGGAAGAAGCTGAGACCTTTGGGTAAAACAGGGGGAAAGGGGGCCTTTGCGTAAAATAGGGGGAGAGGAAGGAGAAGGGAAAGAAAAAAACACTATGGATCTCAAAGTGGCAGGGAAGATTAGGGAGGAAAAGATAGCAAGCCAGGGAGTTGGCTGGCCAAGAGATGATAGGGGGGACCTGGTGTGTGGAGGCTCTCAGGTGGGAGAAATGACTAGCTCCTGGGGGACTCATCTGAGGGAGATCCCAGAGTGGCCAGTGACCAGAGGGAAAAAGAATTGCAAAAAAAAAAAAAATTGAGGAAAAAAAAAAGACTGCCTGTCTCCACAGGTCAGCCGTGAGCTTGTCACCAAAATGGTGCTCCTGTTTTTTGACTACGTGGACGTGGTCTGTGATGCTGTTCCCTCAAGTTCCCTGGCCAGGCTGGCCACCCTCTGCAACTCCTTCTGCCGCTTTGTGAACAACTCTTCCTTTCATACTGATCATTGCTCACTTATTCCTTTATAACCATTCTCTGTCTACCCTCACATCACCAGATCCACTGTACCTCATTCATATCCAAATTCTGGTTTGGATCCCTTCCCTCTTACCTCTTATCAGTCCTCTCCCTCATCCCCTCTACTTCCTGCTCCCTCAAGACTAGAGAACCTTGTACCTACTCTATTCCTCGCCCATGCTTCTCTGCTTTGCATTCAGCTTTTTCCTATTGTTTCCCATCACTCTGGAACCAACTACCCACTTCCCTCTGCTTCACTGCTTCCCCTGGCTCCCCCAGTATCTGCTGAAACGCCTTCCCTCCTCCTGCTTCTGTTTTCCATCTACTTGACTGTTCCCCTTGCATTTGGCTTCTAGCTCAGTATAGGGGCAACTGAAACACCTTATTTTGTTGCTTTTACCTTAAATGCTCAAATGTACCAAAACCTGGAAGCCCTACTTTGGAAAGGATGCCAAGATTTTGCAACAGTTTTTGCAATTTGATGTTGCTTGCATCACAAAATAATTCATGAGTCCTATTTTGGTGCAAATTGAACTGTTTCAGATGCAGTTGCATCCAAAGCAATATACACTATTAGACTTTCTGATGGGAGTTTTTTTTTTTTTTTTAATAAAGTGGAAATTCAGCTGAGAGCAAGGTCAGGCCTCTAGTAGGAATGCTCGTATTCATTAGAATATGTTCTGTCCAGAATCCATTGGAATTTCAGTATTTCCAGTTCTGTTCCGCTTCTGTTAAGGTTCCAGAATCAGAGATGTAATTGGAATTCTGAATCTGCCTTTGAAAGTAAAGCAGTATTGGACATCCTCTCCCTCTCAATGTGGTAAAAGCCCCTGACTGAGTTGCATGATGTGAGCCCCCACGTCAGACTCCCCTTACCCTGACCACACTATGCTCCTTACCTTAGTTGGCTGCAGTGGAGACCACTGCCCTGCCTGCTGCCAGCTGACTATCCAGGTGGCTCAGTAGTCTCCCAACAAGTACTCCCACCCCGACTGTGTCATAGAACATAGAATGTGTCGGCAGAAAAGAACTGCCAGGCCCACCCAATCTGCCCAGTATGCCTAGCACGCCTCTAGGACTTTGCTATTGCCTTCCACCCACCCATCCCTCCCCGGATCTAACGGATCCTTGTGTCTGTCCCATGCTGTCTTAAATCTCCTCCACAGTTCCTGCCCCCACCACCTCCTCTGGGAGTCTGTTCCAGTTTTCCACCACCCTCTCCATAAATTAGAATTTTCTGATGTTTCCCCTGAACCTCCCTCCTACTATCTACATATCATGCCCTCTTGTTTCGATTGCTCCTTTAGCTGGAAGATGTCCCGTACTGGCACCGCTTTTTTTTTTTTTTTTTTATTCATTTATTTAGAGATTTGGAAGCAACCTTTGAGCATTATCTCTTTTACAAAGGTTCCACGTCATACAAACATAAAATAGAAACACAAGTCCAATACAAACAGATTAGTTACATAGTAATGCAGGATTACCTTAGTATACACAAGAACAAAAGTAATAACCTTCTACAAGTAACAAAGTAAGCAGGAGACTGGGCAGATTCATGGAGATTCCTTCAGTCTGCTAGGCTTGAGCAGTTTTTGGAGGGGCTACAGCAGGGTAGAATTCAGGGAAAGCCCACTCCAGGTGTGGTAGTGTCATGTTAGGAAAGGGTAAGGAACAACCTTGACCTAAGAGGCCTTGTCTGGTAGCGGGTAAGGTAGGAGGAAAGATGTGCTGCAGGAGGTGCTAGTGGGCCACAAGTATTGGCAGAAGATGATGGAGAAGGGAGGGAAGGGAGAAGGGGTGGAAGGGGGACATGGGAATAGGAGGCTTGTCAGTGGTGTATAGAAACAGCCCTGGTATTGTAGGGGGGAAGACCTGGAGGGCAATTATGGTGGCCTGCTGGGAAAGTGGTGTTAGGCGTTCATGAAGCAATCACAGGCACAGCTGGAGGCAAGGTAATGCTTGAGTTATGATTTGAAGTTAGAGACACTGAGGGAGTTGAGAGCAGCTTCAGAAATTTCACTGAGCCAGAGAGAGGTTGTATATGAGAAGGTGCTGGCCAAGTACAGTTCTCCAAAAAGGAACAGAGAGTGCCCCCTGCTTTCTGCCTCTAGTACCATACATTGAGCCTGTCCTAGGAAGGATATTGGATATGCAAGCGGTGCCTTTCTCAGAAGAGCCTTTTTGCCAAGCTGGCAGGTTTGGAATTTGATACTGCAACCCAGCGGTAGCCAGTTTGTCTGTTAATAGAGTGAGCAGGTGTGAGTGAGGCGGTCTGCAGAGAGGAGGAGTCTACACACTGTGACAGAGTGACCTCTGTCAGGAGAACATGCCTGGTGATGTGATAGGTGTCCCTGGTCCCCTTGTTCATCTTTTTCCCCAAAAATATAAAATAAAATGCCAGCAAGACTTAAAATAAATGAAATATGGAAACTCCCAAATGTGTTACATCATGGCCTATGGAAACTCCCCATTATATAATGCCACAGCAAATAGGAATTCCCCTCAGAATTATGATGTAATCACAAAGGATATAAAAGCTTTATCTAGGGACAGAAATGTTAGATAGGGAGTCAGTCTAGAGCTAGCTGTGGAGGATGAAGAACCTCTGGGGAGTGTGGGGTTGCATAAACTTGCTAAATAGGCTAAAGGAACTGCCTGGTGAGACTACTGGGAAAAACAGTGGTTTTGTTTGTTTCAATGCACTGAATAATCTTGTTTATTTTTCTGTATGTATTTTTCTTTCAGTTTTAAAGAAAATAAAATAACAAATACTTTCAATCGTTTTTTATGCACCAAAAATCTTGTCTGCCTGTTCCTGCGTTTGAAATCCCATGTCCTCTGCTACACTTGGTGTCAAAAGTGAGATCTGGCTGAGCGTCAAAGGGATGCAAGACAGAGCTCAGTCAGGTTGTACCTGCCCTGGTACTGTTTGGGGAGAACAGGCAGCAGTGCATGGTGCCAGATTCAAGGATGTGGAGTACCGGAGGTGGTGACCTAGATGAGGTACCACAGCAGCCTGAGAGATTCGGAGACCAGATGGTGGAACTTGTCTGACAGGTGAACTGGCTCAGTGGGAAGTGGCTGGAGGTGGACTGATGTCAGAGGCAGGCTGAGCGCCGTTACCAGGTGCTTTGGGAGATGATCCGTTTGGAGGAAACTGATGTTGCTGTGGATGACCAGGAGCATGGGCATCGAGAAGAGGAGGGCCCACGGATGGAGTCCTGGTTACCAGTATTGCCAATTTTTTCCTGGCTGTTTTATGAAGGAAGAGGATTCTCTGCCGGGGCATGTGCAGCTAGTACTTAGGGACGTTCCCCTTATTGCCCATTTTCCTGGGCTGTTACCTAATGGAGGATGGTATTTGGGAAGGGAAGGACCATCAGAAGTCCCCAGGTAAGACTGTGTTTGGACATGATAGCGCTGGGGTGAAGACTGCAAGCAAGTCTTGAATAGTGCACACTGCTAAAAGAATTTACTGAAGACTGTAGAACGTATGGTAGCTCTGACAGTCTGAGTAGAAGCCCCCTTCACACCAGTAAAACACAGTGTTACAACCTCAGATACCTCAAAAGGGACTCGAGGACTGCTATGTCCTAGAGGAAGCAGAGGTCATTCAGTGAAATTACACGAGGCTCTACTGCCTACCGCATATGTCATCCGGGAGCCGGACAACAGCCCACTACCCACCCTGTCCTGGGATGAGTGGTGTGAAAAAACCTTGTACCCTACTCCCCAACAGGGGAGTACTCCTGGCAACACTCTACATACTGTCTCTCTTATGGGTAGCCATGATGTTATGCTGTGGAGACCCTGACATTAGGGGACCTCAGGACTATGATACCTCTCCCAGGGACCTACACTACGCCAAGCCCCACCCTAGCACACTAACATTGCTGATAGCTTATCAGCTAGTGAGATGGGGCATATACTGTGAGGCGCTCCACTTTTCAAGTAGGAGACTCAGAAGAAACTTGATACTATCAGCCAGCCCTAAGCTACTTGGACCGCTGGCAGCACTGCTTCTCCTGGCAGGTGACATCCAGACCAACCTGGGCCCTCCTATTGCCAATACCTTAATATCTTCCCCACAGGACCCTCATTGGGTATCCTCCAAGGGTCTGAAGATTGCTCACATGAACATTATCAGCCTCAGACCGAAAATGCAAGAGATACAAGCCTGACTTGACATCTACAAGCCAGATATTCTTGCCATATCAGACCTGGCTCAAGGTCCACATCCTTGCCCATAAGATCATGGCCCAAGAATACAACTCCTTCCGCAAGGACAGGGAGAGCAAAAGAGGGGTTGGTGTGTTAATCTGTACGAAGGACTGCCTAATGGTGTTGAACCTAACCCTGAAGCAGGACTCCACCCCAGACAGTGAATCTATATTTATATGGGTTACCCTCGGCCAGTCCAAACACCTCACTATAGGATGTGTCTACAACCCCCCAAAGTCAGCCCTCCAATCTCTCGAGGCTATCACCAGAACTATGGCCAAAGACATCTCCTTGGAGCCCCTCATGTTGGGGGACTTCAACCTAAATTGGGTGCATGATCCTAGTAAAGACCTCTTGTCCTTGACACAAGAGGCAAATCTGGTACAGGTTATCTCAGAGCCCACCAGACTGAACCAAAAACAGAGAACCATATCATCCTGGACTGGGCTCTGGTGACAAACCCCTACAATATCCAGAAAGCTGGCCTTATGGCTGATGCCCTAAGTGACCACTCCCTGATATTCTGTGTCTGGAGGAACTGTGTGCCCAGGGTCCAGCCCAGAATACTGACCGCCCGAGACTACCCAAACTTCTCTGTGGCACAATAAAATGACTATCTCAACAGACTGGACTGGAGCCCCATTAGGCTCCTCTCCTCCTTGGATGAGGCACTAGAATACTTCTACAAATCATTGACTAAGGTAGCCAACCTCTTTGCACCGCTGAAGCAGCTCAGGGCAAAAGGTAGTTGCCTTAAGTGGATCTCTCCAGAGCTAAAAGCCCAGATGATCTGCCGAGACAAGACCTGGAAGAGATTTAAGAACTCCTCTCTCCCGGCCAACCTTGTGGCATACAAAGCCCTGCACAACAAATGCAAGAGCACCACTAAACTGGCCAAAAGGAAGTATGTCACCCTCCTCCAAAAAAAACAGCTTAGGTAGCCCTAAACTATTTTGGTCCCATATCAACAAGCTGATCAGAGGAAACACCAAGGCTGAACCCAGCCCTATGGAGATCAACAGTAAGCTACTGAGCGATGGCCCACAAATTGCCACAGCCCTCAACATTCATTTCACCAACCTCGATGCATACAAGGTGGGACTACCCCCTCCTACCCCGGCACCAAACAAAGTTGAGCCCCTAAAACTACAGCGACCACCATTTCACCTAAGGCTGGTCAGGACCAAAGAGGTAAGACTCTCCTGAGGACCCTGAAAATCAAAGGCCCAGGAGGAGCTGATGGAATTAACATTAGGCTACTCAAGGATAATGCCCTATCCCTCTTCAGACCTTTGACCTGGCTTATTAATAGATTCCTGCTGAAAACAGGCAAACGTGGTTCCTATACACAAGAGTGGCTCCAGGGAGCACACGAGCAACTGCAGACCAATCTCCCTGCTCTGTTTGCTTGCCAAACTGCAGGAAAGGCTCATATACAGCCAACTTCATGACTACCTGGAGAGTCACCATCTACTGGCCTCCTCTCAGCACGGTTTTCAAACCAACCATGGCACAGACGCTGCCCTCACGAACCTCATGACAGACATACTCAGAGCCATGGACAAGGGAGCCCCCCTCTGGGTTGGTATTCATTGACCTGTCCAAGGCCTTTGACCTTGCTGACCACTGCCTCCTGCTAGACAAGCTGAACAACATAGGCCTAGACCCACTTGCTCTCAAGTGGTTCGAGAGCTATTTATCTGGCCGCACCCAAAGAGTCACCTGGAAGAGAGTGCTATCAGACCTGCTACCCCTAAAAAGAAAGAGTACTTCAGGGCTCAATCCTTGGTCCCCTACTATTCTCGTTGTTCATGAATGACCTAAACCTACACTGTGGGGGTAGCTCGGTAGTATAATATATGGATGACACAGTCTTTTACTGCTCCTCGAACAACCTGGCGGATCTTGGCCTCTCACTCCAAACTGACCTCACGGCACTGGAGGACTGGCTAAAAATAAACAGAATGGTCTTGAATGCAGGCAAAATAAAAGCCATGCTGCTCAGGCCCAGATTCCTGGGGCAAGACAGGACCAACACTCTACAGCTAACCTCACTTGCAGGGACCAACACTGAAGTAGTGCCCTCCTTAAAATATCTAGGGCTCATGCTTGACCAAGGTCTCACCTACAAGTACCATGTAGAACAAGTGACCAAGTTCATCCACGGGAAACTTGGCATCCTGTATCAAATTAAGGATCAGCTTATACCTAAAGCTAAGCTCTCCATTGCCTGCAGCATCCTGCTCCCCACACTGACCTACGCTGCCCTGGTAATACAGGGTATGGCCAAGCTGGAGGTCCACTGGCTGCAGATCCTATACAACAAGATAGCGTGGTTTGCTACCCAGGATCACTCCAGAAGCTACCACTGTGATACACTGGCCAAATTACAGTGGCTTTCTCTTGAAGCCCGCCTCCAATATCCCCTCCTCTGTCTAGCATTTAAGCTACTCAGTCTGGTGGTTCCACCTAGCCTCACAGCTACCATTGCCCCCAAGCACAACCCTCAGACCCAGAGGACCTCAGGGCAGACTCTGCTGGAAACCCCCAGGGTCAGGACCCATGCGGGCAGCAAATCATTCTCCATCACAGACCCTTATCTGAACAAACTTCTACCAGTGGTACAGGAAGCCCCCAGTCTCATGAACTTCTGTACCAGGCTCAAGACATACCTGCTTGAGGCCAGCAGTTGCCACTGTCAGGGCACCTGACAGTCCACCCCCCCCCACCAACTCATGCTAACCACCTCACTTGCACAACCTTGGCACAACGTATCCCCTATCTCAATACCTCACCAACGTTCTTGGGTCGTGCCATACCATTATAGATAGAATGCTATAATTGCTCTGCATGTGTGACATAAAAAACTGTAACTATTGAACCTATATATATTCTGCAACCTTCTGACTTCCTGTATCTCTCCATGTAATGTCTCCACGGGTCACCCCTGAAAAAGGGACCTTTGGGGTTCAGTGGGCCTACCTAGTCATCAAAATTTAATAAATAAATAAATAAAGTTGCAAGAGACTGTAGTACTTAAAGGGAATTGTGTAGCTGAGGTATGTACCAGTAACCTGCCTACTGACTGGGAAGTGTTGCAGGCTGGAGATGCTGAGTTAACCAGCCTACAGGCTTATGTTTCTGTGCATGAGGGTAAAATGTTAAATGAAGATAGGGGAACTAAGTTGTGGTGGTATGAACTAAAAAGGGGTGTTCTTCATCACATGAAACCCAATCCCCGTACCGGGCAAGTAGATGTCAGGTGGTGGTACCCATGACTTATAGGAGGAAGGTGTTGGAGTCTGCTTGCTCCAAGCACACTAGGCCCTTGAATCATGGGGAAATCCTGAGTGACATCACTTCAAGATATTACTGGCCAGGGATGCATAGGCAGGTGGCTGCCTATGTAGGAACCAGTGCTGTGTCTCGGGGGTACCTGACAGATAGGTAGAATGTGGAACCCAGAAGTGGGAGGGTCTAAAGAAATGGCACCCATGGCAGAGGGGGACACACCCACGTAGGTTAAGGGGTACTAGATGGTAGTTAGCACTGGACTGTGTTCTACTTTTACTACTAGTTGTTTCTGGGATAAAAACCTCAGAAGGTTGTAGTACATACCGCTTGTGTGCTGATGGAAGTACATGTAGACTGGTAAAATGGGAAGGTAGATTGATCTCTCATGTTGTTTTTATAACCCCAGGGTAAAGTAATGTTAGTGAGTAGATGGTACATCACTAAATTGATTACACTGTTTGAGGGACCCTAAAGTGGAGTTAAGGGATGAGGGCGGGCCACAGCTCCATCCCCTTCCAGGATCAGCGAAGGGAGACACTGTTTATCCGAAACGTTTGAAAACAGAAAATACTGTTGTAATGGTTTTTGCTTCATATATCTTCTTCTCTATCACCTTTTTCTATTTCATCTGATATGTTGGCCAGTTATCAGATTGTCTTTTTGATCTATTCCTTATTCTCGTCTGTATTTTTCGGTCTGGATACAAAGAGGTTACAGTGGAAATTGACCTCCATGGGGAATATCTATTGGGGCATGCTATTGGTAGGTGTCAGATGTTCCAAATGAAAGTTGAGAAACCTATGCTATGTGATTAGTAACTAGTCTTGCTAGTGAAATAAAGGTAACAGTGAATGTTATGAAAGTAATAAGAGCCCCAGGGTATAGTAAGTATGTTATCAGTGGGGGACTGTATGATTACTTACTCTGTTAAAGGGACCCTGGAGTGGAGCTGCACGGTGAGGGAGGGCCGGAGCTCCACCATACCCCCTGGTTGTTATGGGTATATGTATTGGGCAACCTTATGATGGTTGCCCTCTTAAGTGGGGAGGTATGTGACAGAGTGACCTCTGTCAGGAGAAGGTGCCCAGTGATGGGATAGGTGTCCCTGGTCCCCTTGTTCACCTTTTCCCCAAAAACACAAAATAAAGTGCCAACAAGCCTTAAACTAAATGAAATTTGGAAACTCCCAATTATGTTACATCACGGCCTGTGGAAACTCCCCGTTATATAATGCCACAGCAAATGGGAATTCCTCTCAGAATTATGATGTAATCACAAAGGATATAAAAGCTTCCACTAGGAACAGAAGTGTTAGATGGGGGAGTCAGTCTAGAGCTAGCCGTGGAGGATGAAGAACCTCTGGAGAGTGTGGGCTCACACAAACTTGCTAAGTCGGCTAAAGGAAATGCCTAGTGACCCTGCTGGGAAAAGAAATGGTTTTGTTTGTTTGGATGCACCGAATAATCTTGTTTATTTTTCTGTATATATTTTTCTTTCAATTTTAAATAAAATAAAAATAAATGCTTTCAAGCTTTTTTTATGCACCATAAATCTTGTCTGCCTGTTCCTGCATTTGAAATGCCATGTCCTCCGCTACACATGCCTTGTTTTAGGGCTGTTTGTACCCTCTTTAGTGCTGTCTCAGTGGCTCCTCCATAGACTACCAGACCATAGTCGATGGTTGATAGTGTAACCCCCACCCCCCTGCCTTTTTGCAAACAACAGGTGGTATGCTGTTTGAATCTGACAGCAGTACCAGGTGGGGGGCTGGGTTCGGGGAGGAATAGGTTACTCGGCACTAGGGCTAGGTTTGGCTACTCTGCACAGGGGCACCCAAGTAATTTCGAACACAGGAAGCAATAACTGTAATGTCCAATACCAGGAATGGGATTCTAAAGTGTGGCTTTATTCACATCCAAGCAGAACAAACAAAGCATAGACGGACCCCAACGGCGCTACATTTCTGGTAATGCATATTAAAAAGAATCAGAAACACTTCTTCAACACTTCAGCCCTCAGGCTCTGAACCCACTGGGCACACAGCCTGGACTTGCATGCTGCTTTGGGTACACAGCTCAAACTTTTACACTATCTGGGATTCCCAGGCTCGGCTCCCTTGACAGCCACTGGGATACCTTTCATATGTCATGGAAACATTTTCTGGTGGCTTCCTAAACCACCTAGCACTTCAGCTCTATCAGGGAAACTTCCTTTTAATCCCATGTATGGGTACTTTCCTCAGGCACTGGCCAAGTACCTGGGAGAAGTAAAGGTGTCACAGAGCAAATCCGTAGAGGTGAATTTGGTTACTACAGATGGGGGGTCTCCCACCTCTCTCTTCCACAATTCATACCCAACCGTTTCTCTGGACATTAAACATCACATTCTTTAAAGCTTGGCAATGTAGATTATGGCTAAATGTATGTCACATTTCCTCTACTTGTCTTGCTTTCCCATTGTGCTGGACTTGAGCATACTTTTTCTTGGATTAGCCCATTGCTCTAGGCCTCCCATTGATTTAGCAGTCCAATCCCCACTTTACTTTACTCTTTGTGCTGGACTTGAACCTACTTGAATTAACTGGCAATGTCTATTAAACTAGAACTCCTACAAATTAAGTAGTACAATCCCCACTTTCCAACAGTTCAGGTGAAAACATAGGCCCTCTGTCAGAGCAAACTCACCCTTTGGTTGCAGGTGCCCCACAGGTGATTCCTCACAGGAATTTCTTTCCCAATGCTTCTGGTGCTGCAGCACAACTTGAAATAGGCAGCTTCTTCCCTAGCTGGAACCAGGAGGGTTGCCCCTGGAAGACAGGCAAACCCTTCCACCCCCATCCCCTCAGGGATGGGGCACATGGACCAGTAACAGTGGTCTCCACCACTTCACAAACAGCTTACTGTGTTCCTCTTTTGGTGGAAACACACACCTCCCCTTACAGTAGCTGTATGACAGAGCTTAAGGCTCAGAGAGCCTGTCCACAGACTGCTGTGCTGCTCCTCTCTTCAAGACTGCAAACAGACTCTCCCACACTGTTCAAAAAAAAAAATCCCCAACATTCTGTCCTAACTTCCAACTGCAGATTCCAGTGTGGCTCATGCAGCTGCGAGAGTTCTATGGTGATGTCATCCTTCAGTCTCAGCTGAGATTGAGAACAGAGTGAGACAGTGTGAAATCCATTTAACTGGAGTTTCACAAGCTGTCTTCCCTGCCTACCACTAGGTCTTACTGGGATTCTAGTAACCCCGGGTAACAGGGGGATTACAATAGTATAGAGCTAGAAACTGCAAGGCAGAGGCCATCAAGCGTGAGGTACTTCCTGTGTCTGTAGAGCACTCCCAGCTTGGAGTTGACTGCCCTAACCACCTGATCTATGTGTTGAACAAATGAAGTGTCATCAAGGGTGATCCCCAGGTACTTGAATGAGTGCACTTGCTCCAGTGATGCGTAGACATTGTTTGAGATAGAGAGGGCAGGGAACCTTTTTTTGAGCTATGGGCTGGAGAGGAGCTTTATCTTGGTTTTTATAATTAAGCAAATGCTCATGTTCGCTGAACCAATCCTCAGCACCCTGTTAATACCCTTGATATATCTGAAGGTCTCAACCATTTCCCCCTTTCCCTTCTTTGTTCAAGGGAGTACATGCTGAGGGCCTTCAGCTGTTCCTTGTATGACAGATGACTAAGCCCCCTAACCATTTTTGTCACCCGCCTCTGGACACGCTCCACCCTATCCACATCCTTCTTGAGGTATGATCTCCTGAACTGGGCCCCCATACTCAAGGTGAGACCTGACACACTGCCTGTACAAGGGCATTATGACCTCCCTCTTCCTGCTAGTTATTCCTCTGCCGATACAGCCCAGCATTTTACTGGCCATTGCCACTGCCTTCTCACATTGCTTTGCCACCTTCAGGCCCCATGAAATGATTACGCCAAGGTCCCTTTCCATCTTGTCAACCTCTAGGGCATGCCCTCCATATGATATTCCGCA
The DNA here is from genome assembly GCA_016271365.2 of Neoceratodus forsteri. Taxonomy (NCBI): domain Eukaryota; kingdom Metazoa; phylum Chordata; order Ceratodontiformes; family Ceratodontidae; genus Neoceratodus; species Neoceratodus forsteri. The sequence continues at coordinate 366,674,319 of CM028132.1, read as the reverse complement.
CCCTGGTTATTCCTGCCTAAGTGCATGATCATGCATTTTTTTGTATTGAAGGATAGTTGCCATTCCCTGGATTATTCCTCCAGTTTCTTCAGATCCCTGTGCATGCTCTCAACCCCCGCAGGCATATTCACTCAGAATGAAGGCTGACATCCTGTTGATGGTACTCTTCTCCTGCCAAACATGTGCTGCTGCTGTGCTCACCGCCACATCATGTCACTTGCTTGCCAAGTTGCCTCACAGTGCTTGCACACCATTATAAATTTTTCACATGTCTGCGAGAGAACTGGAGAGAAATAGACACCGTGACACTGGTGCTGAAATTGTATCGGCAAAAAACCCTGGGAAGGAGGTCAGCCACTCTACATAATGTGAGTGGAGTATATGGGCTCCCTTGCCAGGGTTTTTCTTTAGTATGCTACTCTGGGAGGGTTGGGGTTCTACGAGGACAGGAGAAGCAGCATGATGGGAGGGAAAAGCAACAAGGGCAGGCTGCAGAAGAACTTCAGGTTCAGAGGATCTGGGTGCTAACTCACAGATGATGGACAGTTTTTGTAATTCTTTCCTTTTTGGGGGCAGTGGCACTACTTACGGCTTAGGTGGGTGGCAGGGGGTGTTGAGACCAAGTCCAAAATGACTCTCAGTACTACAACGCACACTGCAGAAGGACAATGATGAGTAGCATAGGCATACTACATGATGGGACTAATGGAGCTGGGACCACTTGTGTTCTCATCCACATCATACAGTTTCTAGTCAGCCCAGGAGGGATCCCCAGTGCGTGTCTGCCAGTGGCAGTCCCTGCCAGCTGAAGGTAAGGCAAGGGAGAAGGGACTTGTGCAGTGAGTATAGGAAGTTTTTTCAGGTATTGAAAGTTGATGAAATCAGATGTGGAATCAGAATGGAATTCTGACTCTGCATCTGATTCACTTGTTGGTTCAGAGACAGATTTTTGATACTGTGGAAGGAAGTGTGGAATTGAAGGATGAAGACACCAAGAAGTCCAACAAAAATCAGCTTTATTCAGCAATATGAAAATAAAGTGCTAAAAGGTGAACTGAAAATAAAATAAAATAAAATAAAATAAAGGGGGTTACTTAAAAATAAGCATTTCAATACAAAAGAAAGCTTCAAACTCTAAAAGTAGCTGGAGTTCCAGGTGGGTCAGCTCCTTGCTGAGCCCTAAAGCAGACTGACTAACCCAGTAGTAACCACCTCTTTTATAGTGAGATGCATCAGGTGCTAGGGCCAAGCTCCACCTCCTTTTCTTAGGTTTGAACAAAATTCCAGAATAACTAATTATTTTTGCAAATAGACACATGTTCTTAGTTATTTCTTCAGTTAAACCAGTATAATACACAAAAGAAGGCATAATGTGCAAAGAATAAGAAAATATAAATCAGATGGGTGTTTCCTTGTCTCCAGACTACTACTCCTGGTTCTCAACACTGTATCAGTAACAAAGAGTAGGCCGGCTGGATGGCCAGCACTGTAGGGATCAGTGTGGAGACCTGAAGAGGATCTGGAAGGGAAGGAATAAACACCAGACCCTGGTAAGCAAAACAAGAAAAACAGCAAGAACTGCTTCTTTTTAGTTTTATAGTATTTGAATTATGCAGGAAATGCTTTTACAGTATTTGGAGCAAGGAATGGAACATAGTTGCAGTGCTGTACAACTCTGTGAAAATAGCCTCCCACTGCTCCAATACAGCTTCCTTTAACCTTGCAAGTCTCCTTTGTTTATTTCCTTACAACGTTTTAGCCAAGTGAAAGAACACAGAATACAGAACTTGGTTTGTTTACTACCTGTGTGATCAGCTGTCTCTGTTTACAAGGGTTTTTCATTACTTGCTGGCTGTGTGCACTAGTTTAACAAGTTGGTTAGGAGTGTAGAGTGTGATTTCTAGAACAGCACAGAAAAAAACTGCTCTGAGCTGAGTACCCTTTTCCTTTAGCTCTTTCTATCGGGGACATGAATTAGCCACATAACCAAGAACTTCAGTGGAGGTGCTTGCTGTCTGTACAGGGAAAGAAACTGCTGAAATGAATGCAGCTAATTGTTTACTTTTGCACAGAGCTTTTGCCCAGACAGTAGTCTGGAATTCTTAAACAGTATCCTTGCGGGATTGTACTGCTATCAGCAGAAAAAAAGGCTAGCTTTCCTTAGTTAATATACTAGCTAGCTATGATTTCTGAGAGAGAATGTGTCAGGACTGAGTTCTCAGGAGACTAGAATGTAGTGTTAATTCAGGGAGAGTAAGAACATCTACCAGGTGGCCTGCCTGAAGATGTGAAAAGCAGAGGAATAGAAAAGACAGAAAAGGGGGAAGAAAGACTGTTAGTGCTGTTGCAACAGACTTTTAAAAGAAAGGTTTCCAAAGTACACAGACCCTTTCACAGACATGTTTATGTAACACCCTCCCCATGGGGGCTTACCTTAATTGTCCTTCGGTCTGCCATGCTCCCATGTCTGGAGCTCCTCCCGTTCTGTCTGCTGCATCTCCCGGTTGTTTCCTCGATTGTCCACCTCCTGGCCCCAGGTCCAGGTATGTGCCCAAATGCCCCGAATAGCCCAGTGCTTGATTTTAGCCCATGTTGGGCTCAGGGGCTGGATCACAATCCACTGCTGTTTACTTTAGCACTTCAGTGCTAGCTGGCAATCAGTTCTGACCACTGTTTTTGTGGTTGACCAGGAGGTGTTCTGATGGTCCCGGTTCCTGGAGAAACTACAGTAGAAACATGTTATCAAAGCAAGAGCCAAGAGAGCCCTCTGTATTTTGTAAATAAAGAGTGCTACGAGCACCAAAAACAATGTGTTTCATGAATATTAATGAAGCAGAATTAATATTCATCACCCCGCTGTCCTAGCGCTGATGAGCTTTTAAAAAATGTTGGCGCTAGTGACAGTTGCAAACAATTGTAAATAAATGTTGCTTGAGAGGGCACTAAAGGGGTTGTTAAGCTGAGGGGGCTGTTTGAATAAATAATAATTATTCAGGCTGCACCAGACTGTAATATTGGGACTCTGATCAGCCACCTGTCTGCTGCCTAGGAGCACTTTATTTTGCAGCAGCGACAGGGGAAAGGCAGCAGAGACAGACTAAATGTGGACAACATTTACAAGGGCACATTCATGGCTTTTGAACAGTGGGCCAAAGAATTGTATTGAATATTTTCCTTGGCTGCATGAAAACTTAGAATTTAAAACTGCTAAGGACTGCATCGGGACTGGGTACACTAGCAGCCATTTCTACAGAGCAGCAGCCAATCAGAAGTCAGGATTCTAGAGCAAGGATTGCTGGAACATTACCAGAGACTATTGGGGCATTGCAAAAGGCTTGTGGGGAAAATGCAGGGACCTAATTCAGGTGCCAAAACAGGGAGCCTATTAAGTGTGGAAGGAGGTTTATGAATATTCATTTTCAGGATTGACAAGTAATTTCATCAAGTCATTTTAGGACACCTAAGTGGACTCAGCCAATCAGGAGCCTCAAAATTCCAGGGATTTTTAGGCTGAGTTCAGTTCTAGTGGGAGTCCCTCCAAAGAAAATTAGCCTAGTTAAGTTTAGTGTGATACCTCCACGGGGGACTACTTCTGCCAGAGAGAAAGAGTGACTACAAGCAACAGATATGCTGGCCTGTGGGTTGCCAGGGATTGTCCTCCAGGCCTAGCAGTTCCTTGCCACATTAGGGAAATGTGGAAAAGAAGCCAGCCTCCACCTGCAGTTGTAAGAGAGCTGAAAGAAATGCTTCTGCCTCAGCAGTGAGAGTGCTGATGAAGTCTACAACAATCTGAGTGAGTAATCTTCTACTTAAAATGCAAACTATTGAGACAATCTGTGAGGGGCAGAGAAGCCCGGACAGCCTAGAGTTGTGACTATCAGCACCCTGCATCTAACCAGTGCACATGAAATGGGTGGACATCTGTTTTCAAGTGACAAAGAAAGGATCCAGTAATTTCTATGTGCTGATTGTGACTATGGTGTGTACCTACAGGACTGGAAAGGGAGTTCCCCAGCCATGAGGAGCTTTTCCTGCCAGTGCCTGGGAGACAAAATAAATGTGTGAGTGTCCAAGTTGGAGCCGCTAATACCAACAAAGCCACAAGGGACTGCATGTTGTGTTTTCAAGCTTGAGAAAAGCTACAGTATCAGTGTTGTTGACAAGCAAAATCTGCTGAAGGGTGTGGAGCCGAGCCTCAAGCTCTGTCTGTTGATTCAAGTCTGTTAAATGGCTGGGAGCCATGCCTCAATCTCTGTATAGTTTGAATTGTCTCAAGTGTCTCAAGTTGCCTCAGCTCTGTCTAGTGTTGAGTGAAAGGTGCAAGCTAAGCCCCTGAGTTGTCTCTACATGAACTGTCACCCTAGCCTTAGGGGAGAAGCACCCATCAGTTACTGCAAGTCATTAAAAATGCCTAAAGTATAAATGTGCAGAATGCAATGAGAGTGCTTTAGACTGGCCTAGGAGACAGCCTGGTAGTGCGCCACTACCCAAGGCACTGCCCCATGCACTTCTTGCTGAGGGGAATAGCCAGAAGTGGGGGTTGAAGCATGCCGGCCCCAGTCTCAGCTAGTCTTATTCCAGAAAATTTCCACAGAAGTAGTTACAATGCCCAGAGAAAGAGGACAGCTGTTCCAAGTGCAGAGAGAAAGTGTCTAGTCTGTTCAAAGCTGCAAGAGCAGTAGCGGCTCTACACCAGGGCCCGCCAGGGCACGTGCCCCGGTAAAAAAATGCTGTGCCCCAGTTGGTGCAGAGCTTCCCCCATAGTAACAATATATCAGTGCCCTGGCTGCCATCTGTTGTGCCCCAGCTGTGCCCTGGTAACCATTTGTGGCTAGAGCTGCTGCTATGCAAGAGCCTTCCCAAAACAAGGGGACTGCAAAGCTCCTGCTTGCAGCTCAGCCAAAGTTATTTCTGCAACTACTTAAATTGCCTTGTACAGCCTGATTGTTGACACTGCTTAAGAATGGCTACCAAACTGTGAGTATGCAGGGTCTACCCCGTACAACCTGGATGGACATGTAAATAGTTAAAGTTGTTGCCAAGTTTAGTAATTAGTGTCTGAGTTCTTTAAATCAAGAAAAGGTTTAAAGTCTGCCCTGCTACAGTCAGGATGCGTTCCAAAACTTTTAAGATAAGATTAATCTGTTTTTTCTTTCAAGGGCCCCAACTCAGCTGGCCACCGCAGCTGCACCACATAACAGGCCTACACCTTTAAGACTCTAGTACTGGGTACCCTGATAAAGGCTTTGAGACTGCGGGGTCCTAATACAGTTCTGGGACTTGGTACCAGTGTGGGCAATGATTATATGCGTTGCCTTCTAGTGCTGCTAGCTTAGATAGCAACACAGATCTGAATGTATCAGAGGTTGGTGTGTGTCCACTGCGATTAATGTTTAAATCTAAATGCAAAATGATTATATTGATTCCAGCCTAAATCAAATCAAACAAATTGTAAATATTCAACCTGTTACTCCAGTTACCCTTTCCTGACCCTCATCCTTTGTAAATAAATTGCTGTTTACTGTTTTTGCATGTGTCTATTATTGCGAGCATATTACATAGAAACATAGAAGTTGACGGCAGATAAGGACTGCAAGGCCCATCCAGTCTGCCCATTTCTTTTTCTACCTTATAAATGTGCCATTTGCCTTTGCTCTGTCAGTGGCCTATCTATTCATAATCATTTGTATTGCTCCCTTATGCCTATCCCATGCCTGTTTGAAGCCCTGCACTGTATTCATAGCCACCACTTCTTGTGGTAAGCCATTCCATGCATCTGCGAAAAATAATTTCCTCACATTCCCCCTTAATCGGCCCCCCTCTAATCTCATGCTGTGTCCTCTTGTCCTGCTATTTTTCTTATATTTAAACATGTTAGACTCTTTCACCTTGTTAATGCCCTTAGGGTGTTTGAATGCCTTGATCAGATCACCTCTCTCCCTCCTTTGCTCAAGGGTATACATATTGAGCTCTGTTAATCTGCCCTCATATGTCTTCTGATGCAGTCCCTGCACCATTTTGGTTGCCCTTCTCTGGACTGCCTCAATTTGGTTAATGTCCTTGTGAAGGTGTGGCCTCTAATACTGCACACAGTACTCCAGATGGGGCCTAACCAGTGTCTTGTAAAGAGGAATTATTACCTTCCTCTTACGACTTGTGATACCCCCTACTAATACACCCTAACACCCCCCTAGCCTTACCTACTGCTTTAGAGGTCTGCTTGGATGATTTCAGGTCATCAGTGATGATGATGCCCAAGTCTCTTTCTTCCTTTGTGACTGCTATCAACTCCCTCCCAGCCTATTGATGGCTTCAGGGTTTCTCATCCCTATGTGCATGATTTTGCACTTCTTTGCATTAAATCCCCAGTTGCCACTCTTCTGACCATTTTGCTAGTTTATCCAGATCTCTTCTCATTCTGCCCACCCCATCTGGATCATCTACTCTTTTGCAGATCTTGGTGTCATCTGTAAACAGACAAGCCTTACCCTCTAGTCCATCTGCAAGGTCACCAATGAAGATGTTGAAGAGGACTGGCCCCAGAACTGATCCCTGAGGTATCCCACTTGTGACATGCATCTCTTCTGACTGTATACCATTTACCACCACTCTCTGTTTTCTGCCCATCAACCAGTTTGCCACCCAGTTGACCAACTTCTGACCCACCCCAAGCCTACCCAGCTTATTTGTTAATCTTCTATGTGGAACAGTGTCAAAAGCTTTGCTGAAGTCAAGGTAGGCGACATCAACTGCTCCTCCTTGGTCCACCACTCTGGTTACCCAGTCAAAGAAATCTATGAGATTAATTTGACAGGACCTTCCTTTTCTAAACCCAAGCTGTCTTAGATCCTGTGCCCCTATGGATTCCAGGTGTTGCACTATCCTTTCCTTAAGGAGTGCCTCCATAATCTTGCCCACTACTGAGGTAAGACTGACTGGTCTGTAGTTCCCCGCCTCCTCCTCTCTGCTACCACTCTTGTGGAGCGGGATCACATGAGCCCTTCTCCAGTCTTCTGGGACCTCTCCTGTGCTCAGAGACTCACTAAACAGTTCTGCTAATGGCTCTGCTAGTTCCACCTTTAGCTCCTTAAGTACCCTGGGAAGTACGCTATCAGGTCCCATTGCCTTATCCACCCTGAGCTTAGCAAGCTCTTATAGGACCCTTTCTTTTGTGAAGGGAGTAGTGCTCACCTCCCTCCCCCCTGTGTCCATGATGCTGAGCTGTGGGCCCTGCCCTACCTTCTCTTCAGTAAATAGTGAGCAAAAGTATCTATTTAGGATGGATGCCTTTACAGGGTCCTCCTCCTCACATGCTCCCTTTTCTCCATTAAGCTTAGCAATACCCCCTCTGGACTTTCTCCTTTCACTAATGTATCTATAGAAAGTCTTGTCACCTTCTTTTGCTGTTCATGCTTGTGTTTCCTCAGTTTGGGACTGTGTCTGCCTTACTGTCTTCCCTGCTTCCCTTAGGGCAGTTTGGTATACCTCCCTATCTTCATCCCGCTGTGTTCCCTTATATTTCCTGAAGGCCAGCCTTTTGGCTCTGACCTTTTCTGCTACTGTATATGAGAACCAGAGTGGTTTCCTTCTTCTTTTGCACTTCCTTTTCTGTCTAACACAATGGGATGTTGCTTCAAGTATTGCATCCTTAATGCTTGCCCACTTTGCCTGTACCCCCTCACCTGTGTTTCTTTTTGTCAGGGCTAGCTTAACTCTGTTGGCCATCTTATCAAAGTCAGCTCCTCTGAAGTCCCATATTTTTGCCTTGGAATGGGGTGATTTAGATGTAGTAGCCAAATTGAACCACACCATGTGATGGTCACTGGCCCCCAGGTGACCTTCTGCCTGGAGATCTGTGATCCCTTCCTTGTTAGTCAGTACTAGATCTAGGATAGCACTGTCTCTTGTGGGTTGCTGTACCAGTTGTTTGAGGCCCTTCCCCTGCAGTGAATCCACTATGTGTCTAGTTCTGGCAGATGTTCCTGCTGGTATTGACCAATCTGTATCCGGCATGTTGAAGTCTTCCATTATCAGAACCTCCCCTTTAGCTGTCATGTTTTGTATATCTTCTAACAGTAATGTGTCTATGTCCTCCCTCTGGTCTGGGGGCCTGTAGACAACCCCAGTTCTTATGGCTGTTCCATTTCCTGTTTCCAGGGTGACCCACAGTTCTTCTGGCTTCTTATGTATATTCTGAATTTCTGTAGCTTTGATATTTTCATTGACATACAGGCACTCCTCCCCCCCTTTTTGCACCTCGGTCTCTTCTGAACAATATATAGCCAGGTACTGAAGTCTCCCAAGTGTGGTTACTGGTAAACCATGTCTCACTAATTGCTACTATGTCCAGTTTAGCCTCTGACATTATTGCCTGCAGGTCTGGGATCTTATTTCCAGGCTGTGAGCATTTGTGTACATGATTTTTCATTGGCCAGATTTGGTGTGTTAGTTGTTGAGGTTTGGCATTTCCCCTGTGCGTCGTATGTGGAGACAAACCTTTTTTCTTACCTGGTGATGCAAATGATCTGCAAACATGCTGGATCCCTGTTTGACCACTAGCTGAGGGGTGATGAGTGTTCTTCCCATTCGACGTATGGGGTGCTGCACCCCTCTCCCCATTTGCTAGTTTAAATATTCTGCAAAGACATCAAACTTCTGCCCCAATGCACTGACTCCCTCCTTAGTCAGATGCAGTCCATCAAATTTAAAGAACTTTCGCTCCCAGAACTGTTGCCAGTTCCCTACAAATATGTGTCCTTTTTCCTGGCACCAGCCCTTGAGCCACGCGCTTAGCTCCCCTATCTCCCCTCTGCCAGACTGGCAGGATCTCAGAGAAGGAGATGCCAGATGAAATAGATGATAGTTTGTCACCCAGCCTGGTCAGGTGTTCCTTGGTCTCCACAACTGACCGGCTGGCGAGATCATTATTCCCTATGTGTACTGGGACATCAATGTTTTCTCCTGCTTTGTGAACAGTTTTAGCAATGCGGTCAGTGTCTCTCCATGCTGATGTACCTGGGAGACATCTGACCATTACCCCTGGCTGGAGATGGGTATCAACTCCCTGAATCATGGAGTCTCCTATGATCAGAAGATTTTTTGGATTTCATTTTTGCTTTTTTTTGTTTTGGTTCCTGATTTGGGTGAGTTTTGTTGTGCTAGCTCCTTTGCTGCAGTGTCCTGCTTTGCAGTGTCTTGTGCGTCTTTGTTTGATTTCAGAGATAGAGGCAGATACCTGTTTGTAGTATTTATATGGTTTTTGGGAGGTAATATGTTGGAGAGCAGAGAGTGATGGGGCACCCAATTTGCCCCTCCTAACCACCTGCCACCTCCTGGACCAACTACCCTCTGTGGTCAAGGTTTTTCTGTTGGATGCTGGGGAAATGGCGGGTGGTTCTTATAATGTATTTCCTCTTGAATATGAAATTTGAGGCATGCAATCTCTGCCCATGCTGCCCAGAGCTGAGCCCTAAGATCTCCAAAGGCCCAGCATGTAGGACAGTGTCCTAAATCCTGTAAGACTGTCCTTCTGAAAATTGTTCCACAGTACCTGCAGTTAATGATATCCATTCCAGATAAGTTGCTGGGTTTATAACCTAGTCAGAGTAATTAGAAGGAAAAAAATGCTAGTAATGGTTTGATTGTGTTTTGTTTAACTTGTTGTAACAAGTTAAATTACTAGTGCCCCTGTAAATGAGCTCACCTTGTGGAGGCCCCTCTGATCCACTCCTTCCTGCTCTGCCACAGGAAATGTCACAACTGTGGTACCCTATAAAAGGAGTGTAGCGTGGGGTGGTTGGGGATGGGGGTGAGTGACTGGGCCCTTCCCCTGCCGAAAAAGAAGAACCACGGACAAAAGAACAAGGCGGTATGAGCAGAAACAATCAGTCAACAACAAATGCAGTAACCCTGAAAGCTTATCCTAATGTTAGATAAAACTGTAAAACCTGTAATAATTTCAGAGAAGATATACGCTGTAAGAAACACTTTGCTACAGAGAAAAATAAAACAATGAAATGTTAGCAACAAACAGCAGCAATCTCTGTGAGTAAAAAATGAAAACAACACCACACAGTAAATCTGTTTAGCCAAAATAAGTCTTAATCCTTTTCCCTTGCTCTGGTAAGTTTCTCTACTCTGCCTTTCAAGCAGTCTTAGAAGGAAAGAGCTCAAGTGAAGCTAGGTGCCTTGGCCAGCAAACCAAGTCTTCTAGTAATATTAAAGAGATTAAATAATGGCAAAATGTTTGAAATGTTGGGTTTTGACTAATGGGTCATGCATGTGGTGGCAGTATGCTAATGTGCGTGAGTGCAGCATCCCTGAGTGTTATACCAGGTTTAATCTAGCCCACTGAAAGTAAACTCTAAGTGGAGGCACTGCGCAATATGTTATCTTGGGAAAGAACCAGTTTAAAGTCAGAAATAGGAACTCAGGCCCCTCGACCTTGGTGTGGCCAGCTAAGGCAGGGGTAGTGTAGTCCTTGGTATAATGACGCCAGGGTTACATTTATTCTACAATTCTTATGTCTCTTAGGGTTATAAGAGAGCATTCCCAAGTTCTTTGGGTGAGAGAATGTCAAAGCAAATCTGAGCAGTTCTGACACACAAAAGACTTAAAAAGAAACTGTTATAACTGTAAGAGACACAAGAACTGTAAATATAAACATATTATAAATCTAACTTTGCAGAATAACAGACACTCCCCTTTGGGGATAATGGACTTTGCCAACTGAACGTAGAACTTCAGAATTTTAGAATTATGTGCAATTATGGAATGTTTAGAAATAAAAAAATCCTGACTGGCTAAGTATGATGTCATGATTTATATCTCAAATACTGAAATTCCAAAATCCGCCCCAAATACTCTGAGTCCAATTCATCTGATTCTATCAGATGGATTCTGAGCAACCCTAGTTTCAATTAAAGAAGTCCAAGAGAGACCACTGAACAAGAAGAAGAGGAGGGAGAGATCTCTCGGGGATTGGCACAACTATGTGCCTTCCCAGGACACATGTCCTTGCTTGATCTGCATATGCAGAGTCACTCTGAGGGGTGGTTGCTATCCAGGGTGGTCTCCATAGCAAGGAGAAGTTCCAGAATGAAAAACTGCCACAACTGAAAGGTTAACAGGATGGCACTGTTCACAAGAAGAGAATCAAGGTATTTAGACAGAAGAATGATACATGGATCGGGTCCTCCCCAAACCCTGCTGGCCCACTTTATATCTTAAGAGTACTGGTGATGACTTGGGTGGCACCTGCAGGTGATATCCCTCTCCCCTAATAAGTTGCCCCTAAGGCAGGTGCTGTGTGATTTTTTGTGGTGCTCAAAAAAGAAACTGTGATTTGAGACTCAGTCCATTGCATGGACATTTGTGTTTCTGAATGGAACTATTAATGCATTGTGCCAGAGGTTGTATGCCTCCCCATCTGCCTCAAGTTCCCTGCTCTGTGAAGAGCACCCTGGCCAGCCCCCTCACCATTTGGTGTAAGCTCCTTAGGACCCCAGTTAAATTTTACTGTATACAGGCACTTAAACAGGGTAATATGAGGCAACCACTGCAGGCAGCCAGGTTCATCCCATTTCAGTTAGTTGGCACTGTGCTGAAACAAAAGCAAACAGATACATAGAAATATTTTGTTTTCACCTTTCGTGAGGCATATATTCCCACACCAGGCACTCTGGTTAAAATCTCAATACTGACACTGTAGTGCAGCATGAGGGGGGTGCTGCACTCCTGAGGTGTTGTCTTTCGGATGAGATGTTAAAACGAGGTTCCATCTGCCGGTTCTGGTGGTAGTTCAGGTGGATGTTAAAGATCCCATGGCACTTCTCGAACAGAGTAGGGGAGTTTTTATTGAAGGATTCATAAACAAAATACAAAATCATAAATAAAAAACTGCACAATCAAGGAAATGGAGGAAAAGGGGCAAAACAAGTTGTGCAAACAATAAAACATTCATGAAAACTAACTTATAAAATATTTATTTTATTTTTATTTTATTTTGACAGCAGTTTGGAAAACCTTTCAGCCATAGGCTCATTTACAAAGGTACCTTGTCACAGTAAGACAAAAGAAAATACACAGCATAACAATAAATTAAGACAGCAATAAGTACATAGATACAAACAAGCTGGTACAGGTAGGATTGATGCAAACAATAACAGAGTTAGGTTGTCACTAAGCAGCTTAGTAGTAAGCTTTGTCATAAGTATTGAGTACGGCTTTGACTAGTGGCAATTACAGCTTCAGGTGTTAAAAAGGTGGTTCCGTAAGGACGTTTTGAAGCACGATATAGTTGGAGCTTTGGAAATAGAGGGGGGCAGTGAGTTGAACCAAGAGGGGGCCCTAATGCTGAAGGCTCTTTGGCCGTGAGAGGTTCTAGCTCTAGGGATAGCAAGAGAGGTTTTCCCAGAGGTCTGAGTATGAACTAGTGGGACAGAGCGGCGGATAGTGGTGGTCAGTCCTGGCCGGGATAGCCCAAGGAGGGTCTTTTTAGTAAGGGTACAGGTCAGATATTTGAGGCGCTCGTCAAGATCAAGTACCAGAGCTTTAGAGTATAGTAGACAGGTGTGTGTTAGCCTAGGCACCCCAGTAATTAACCTGCATGCCTTATTCAGAATAGTGCGAATTTTATGGAGCGCGGTCTGATCAGCAGCACCATACACCAGCAGTCCATAGTCCACTAGGGATAGGATGGAGGAGGTGACTGCAAGCCAAAGAGCCTTAGGGGGGAGGCAGTGTTTATACCGATGTAAGATGCCCAATCGGACATTAGTGGCAGTGGCTAGGGCAGCGATGTGTCCATGGAAGGAGAGGGAAGGGTCAAAATGGATTCCTATGTATTTATAGGAGCAAACTTGTTCAAGTGGGAAGGAGGACCCAGAGTGAATGAGGAGTTTGAAGTTGCAGGACTTGTTTTGAGGATGAGTGAAGAACATGTTTTTTTTTTTTTTTTAAGATTTATCACCAGTCTATGTTCCTTGAACCAGTCCTTGGCTTCGGCGAAGGACTTCTGCAGTGAGTCCTGGAGGGCAATAGGGTTATGACTTGAGGCAAAGATGACCGCATAATCAGTGTACAATAGTATGTTCCCAGAGCAGGAGCGTGGAAGGGTGTTAAGGTAAAGGGAGAAGAGTAAGGGGCCCAGAATGGAGCCCTGGGGAACCCCAGAAAAGATGGGACAGATGTCTGAGTAGGTCCCATTAATTTTTATACACTGTCAGCTGTCAGACGGATAACTGGTGCACCAGGAAACAGGTCCAGCAGCAAAACCAGAGAGACTAAGGGCATCAAGAAGGAGGGGGTTGGAGACAGTGTTGAAAGCTTTAGAGAAGTCTATGAAAACAGCACCAGCCAGAGAACCAGTGTCTAAGGAGGAGTGGAGAAAGTTGGAGAACTCTAGGAGGGCTGTGCTGGTACTGTGGCCTGCTCAGAAACCATGCTGCTCAGGACAGAGGACATTGTAGGTGGAGAGGTAGTCAGAGATTTGAGAGGCCACCACCTTTTCCAAGGCCTTGAAGAGAGGAGAGAATGGAGATTGGCCGATAGTTTCCAGCCACAGATCTATCACCACCTTTAAAAATAGGGGTGACTGTGGTGATTTTCCAGGCAAGTGGAACCTTTCCCAGGCAGAGAGAATGGTTGACGAGGCACGTGATTGGGGTAAGGACTGTGTCTAAGACCAGCCTAAGGATACACGGATCCAGGGTGTCACTGCCCATACTATTACTCTTGAGGGCAATGACAAGGTGCAGCCTAAGTTCTTGGGCAGTAACACGGCGGAGGAAAAAAATAAGGGCGAGAAAGATTTACGGCAGGTGCTGGGGGGAAGGGTCAAAAAAATCAGTCGGGAGGATAAGGCTAAGATCAGTGAATGAGGTGTTGAGGTGGTTGGCTATAAGGGCTGGGTTTGAGGAGATCACGCCATTAATGTTGATCTGAGAGGGTGGGGGGAGCGTGTGCTCCCATTTAACTGTTTAATGTTATCCCAGAAGGTTCTGAGGTTCCCCCATGAGGCAGTGAGCGAGGACCGATAGTGCTCAGACTTGGCCTTTCTGATGGCTTAAGTGCACTTGTTTCGGGCAGCAGCATATAACTGCCTGTCACTGGGCCAGCCAGTCTCAATGGCATGGTGCCATAAGGTGTCCCTATGTTTGAGTTGGTGGATCAAAGCTGGGGTTACCCAGGGAGCATTCTACCTTTTAGAACGGCGGGTCGACATTGAGGCAAAGATATCACAGGCATTATTAAAAGTCTGGGTAAAGAGGAAAGGGCTGTGTCAATGTCAGGTGTTGCCTGAATAGGAGACCAGTCAATTTGGGACAGAAGTTCCTTAAGGTTTATCAGTCCACCAGGTATTAGGTGCCGCCGGCATGTGGACTGTGCTATGGGTTTGGGGACTGAGGATGACCAGTGGAATAGAATGGGGGAGTGATCGCTAAGAGAGTCTGGGAGGACTTGTACATTGTGGATCCGATTAGGGCAGTTGGTGAGTACCACATCAAGCAGGGTACTGAAGTCTCTCTTGAGGTTAGTCCTAGTAGGGTGAGTAACCAGTTGCGTTAAGTCTATTGCAGAAAAGGAGTCATGGGTAGAGGAGGAGGAAGGGCTGAGCCAGTTGATGTTTAAGTCACCCACCAGAATTTGGTCAGCGGAAGGAGGTAGTGAGGAAAGGTATTCTGTAAGAGAGTCGATGGCCTGTGTTTGGTCCCTGGGGGGTACATATGCAGTAGTCAGATAAAGGGGTCCCTTTAAAGGGTCAGGGGTCAGTTTCAGCGCAAGAGCCTGGGCCCTGGAGTCAAGGATGGGAGCAGGCAGGGCCAGTACAGTAAAGAACACAAACTTTTCTATTTGTACTTTATGAAAAAAGGTAAACCATTCCACCACCTTTGTACTTTGTGAAGTGGATGTATTGATGCATCATTAGAATAGACATCTAAAACTGCTTTTTCACAGAGTAGTTTAATAACCAGAAAAGGCATTCTTTGTTGTCTAAGGACCCACTGCACACATGCCTGCCAAAGATAAAATTTAAGAATGGCAACAAAAAAAAAAAAAAAAAAAAAAAAATGGATAGGGTACCTGTATGCAATTTGGCTAACCTGCTTGGATAATCTCCCAGCATAATATTCTCATATATTAGGTTTTTCAGCCAACATAAGTTCCATGCATGGGCTAAGAACTTCCGTAAGTTTTTTGAGTAGGAGCATTCTAAAACAAAGTGTTCCATGGTTTCTTCTACAGCTATACAGTCTGGGCGGGATATTCAAAGGTGTTGCACATGGCACAACAGGGCTGAACCATGCGCAACCCACTGATGCAAATGGGCAAATGCCCAAATGGGCAGACTGGGTGGGCCAAGTGGTCCTTTTCTGCTGTCAAAGTCTATGTTTCTATGTTTCTATGCACCCTGGCGCAATATTCAAAGGGGCTAGTTACACTGCGCAACCCCCAGTGCACCAGTAATATATGAGGTGAAAGTGCGGAGGGCGTGCCCATGCACATGCAGCACATCCCAATATTCAGCCCGGGATGTGCGGTGCATATGCAGGCACAAACCTGCCTTGCGCCGCACAGGGGAGGCGCAATGTTGAGCCCCTTGAAACCAGGAACAAGTCAGGGACACCCACAGGTGGGCTGCCGTATTGCTGGGCGCAACACGGCAGCCACCTGCTCTGGGTGGCCACCTGACCTTCCAGGACACAGTCATTGAGCCCACTGCCCATGGGGTGTCATGCCCCACCTTGCCCATTTTCTGGCATGTCGTAATACAATCCCTGGTGGTCCAGTGGACCCTACCCCATTGCCTGATTGCGGGCGTGTAGTAATATGCACCCTGGTGGTCCAGTAGACCACTATCCTCTGCTCAATCATGGGCATGTAGTAAAATACACCCTTGTGATCCAGTGGACTGATCTCGTCACCTGCCTCGCGGGCATTAGATGAACACTGGTGGTCCGTGGTACCCCCTCCCACCCACCCGAGTCCTCGTTACCCTGCACCCGTCAGCGGGGGTGGCAGTTCCCGCGCACAACCCGCCTGGTCGCCTCATCGACTGATGTAGCAGTAGGGCTCAGTATGTCTACTGGTTCATTGAGTGGGCCAATGGGTATGTAATCCTTACTGTACTACACAGTCCCAATTTGTGAATGAGCTTTCATTCACAAATCGGGACTGTATAATACAGTATGGACTGCACGCCCATTGACCCACGCAGTGGAGCAATAGTCATACAGCCCTATTGTACACTGTCAGTTGGTGGATGGCCGGGCGGCTTGCGGGCAGGGAGCTGCCACCCGCCACTGATTGAGGGGGTGCAGAGTGGAAGGGGACTACATGGGTGAGTGGGGAGGGGGTACCATTGGACCACCAGGGTGTTTGTCTAACGCCCGTGAGCAGATGACGGAGACTGGTCCACTGTACCACCACAGTGTATTTTACTACATGCCCACAATTGGGCAGAGGATAGCAGTCCACTGGACCACCAGGGAATGTTGTTATACATGCCCATGATTGGGCAGTGGATAGCGGTCCACTGGACCACCAGGGTGTATTGTACTACATGCCTGCAATCGGGCAACTGGGTAGGGTCCCCTTGACCACCAGGGTTTACATTACTTTTTGCCCGCAATCAGGTGAAGGGGTATGGTCCACTGGACCACCAGGGTTTAATCTACACATGCCCGCAATTGGGCGAATGGGTGCAACTCTCACCGAGGGGCAGCGGGGCATCAGTCTCTGATGGCTGCAGCCCGGCAGGCACCAGGCAAGCTGCCAGGGATCGGCATACCACATGCAAATCGGGCCATAATGACATGCAAATGGCCCATTTGCGCCTTGAATGCATTATTGCCTGATTTGCATGCCCACAGCTGAATATCGCTCTTGCTGCACCTAGGGCAACTGCACTTGCTGTGGCGCAGCCTCCTGCTCCCCTGCTGCCACATGCATTGGTGCAGTGCATGCTCCCTCAGTGCCATATTCAATAGTGCAGATCCATGGAGCAGCACCGTTGAATATCGCCTGGACATTGCCCTGGCTCAACCCAGTTGTGCTGCACCCAGGCTTGCGGCCCCTGCCTGGTGTAGTTCGAATATTAGCCCTTGAGATGGGCAGAACCTTTCATTAAGGATTTAGCCATATTACCTTTGAACACTGAGTCGCCTGTAAGCACTTAGCCAAACTATTTCCCACATTTTGCAGGTATTCTCTTTTCATTTAAAAAAGATTAACACTTTACCCTGATTTTTGAGGACTACGTCTTTTAAATTCAGGAACGGATGGGCCCATTTCCCATTTTATCCATCACATGCTGATGAAAATACTTTCAGAAAGAAGAGATTAAGAATGATTTAGAAATGTTACATTTATTTAGTTTTTGGATTGATGATTTCTTAAAGACTGTCACCTATAAATGTATGGCTTATTTAACAAGGGCATTGGTCCATTTATCGAGAAATGTTTGACAATTGTTTGGCATCCATCTATATATCAGGGAATCGGGCCTACTTAAAACAGATTTGACTGAAAGTGATAGAAATGTAGTATGAAAAAAGGTCACTGGGTCAATCATGCCCAGGCTACCGTTGGTTCTATGTAAGTAACACTTCTTTTTATTGGGTTTAGTCTACTCCCCTAAAGCATGCAAAAGAAGATGCTATAGGTTTTGGTTTCAAGAGCTATCGAAAGGGGAAATATTGCCCCTACATACAGCAGACAGGCAATTAGAAATTGTTTTATGATCTAAATGCATTTTAGTTTGGAGAGTTTCCATCCTTTCCAATAGTTAACTTTGGCCTCACAGATGTTCAGAGATTTCTCCCAATGTAAGGTTACTATATTAGGAGTATCAAAAGTGAGTCCTAAGATTTTTGTAGGGCCTAAAGCTATTGGAAACCTGGCAGTGTTTGTGGGGAGATCATCCTGGGGCCTAAGGGAAGAGCACTAGATTTCCAACTTTGAGTTGTACATTGGAGACTGAGGAAAATTGTTATAGAACCCGAGAGGCGGTATGGAAACAACTTTATTTTTGATCAATAGGCAAGTGTCATCAGCATATGCCACAATTTTAGTGTGATCATGTGGGACTACTCATGATAGACCTTTGATTTGGGGGTGAAGTGAGATTTTTTCTAGTAAGGGATTTAGGTAGAAAATATATAAGAGGGAGCTCAGGGCACAACCTAGTCGAACCCCTGTGGTTACTTTACATTCTGGTTCTGGTTGTCCCAAAGGTAACGGTAATACACATGAAACAGATTTGATACAAGCAACAGTAGTAATAATAAATGAGTGGTGTATAGATCTATCAGGTAAACTGCAAAACTGTGGGGGGTATATAATGTACCTTTCTTAATCATAGATGCAGTATTCGTGATAATATTTTAAAGTTGGCATTTATTTTATTTTATTTATTTATTTATGTGTGACTTTGGTAACTGGGTAGGTGCACTGATCCCAGGGACCATTTAAGGCATGACCTGGGTCACAACAATGGCACACAGTTAAAATATAAGCAACAGTACACAGAACAGTAGATAGTTTAACAGCGATAAAAAAGGTTACAGTAGAACACAAGATACCTGATTGCAAAATGTACAGATCCACAGGATCCAGGTTGCATAATACATAAGTCCAATATGCATAAAAGATGTACATAGGTTTGATATATAGCAAGTTGCATAGAAAACAAACAAATGTTCATTAGTAGTAATTGGACAAACGGATAAGGTGGGTAGGAGAGGGGAAGGGATGGGAGAGGTGAGGGATTGAAGGATTAACAAGGGGACTTGTATAGGCACGAGATTCAGGTGGTATGGCAGTCGGGCAAAGGAGAACTACCTGGGAAGCAGTGGCAGAAGGAATTCACTGGGAGTCAGTCTTTGAGGTGGGATTTGACCAGGCAGTGTGTGTCAATTGAGAGGAGCTCGGCAGGCAGTTTATTCCGCAGCATAGGGGCAGCAGCTGACAGAGTTCTACTGCCCATATTGGTGGATACCTTGGGAACAGTTGTGGGGGTGCAGTTTGAATTGAGGCAGCAGTGTAGAGTTCAGACCTTGAGGAGGGCTGCAAAGGGTGAAGTTGAAATGGAATTGCTGTAGGAGCCATCCAAGTGAATTATAAAGGACACAGCGGTGGGTAAAAAAAAAAAAGGGGGCCAGCAAGGCAAATCGATAGGCACTGCTGTAGGCAGAAGAGAACTTAGCCATAATGGTTGTGGATAGCCTAGCATAGACAGGTGAGCAGTAGTCCAGTATTGGGAGTAGATTTCCCTGGACAATGGCAAGTCGGACCTCAGGGGTGAGGTATTGCTGGAATCTGTAGTTAGCATCTAATTTTTGGTGAGACCTACAAACTAATGAATTGATGTGCTCAGAGAAGGAGAGGGAAGGGTCAAGTAAGACTCCTAGGTATTTGAAAGTATTGACATCCTCTTGGGCTTGGTCATTGGGGCAGGCAATGTTAAAAGGGGAGTGAGTCTTGGAGTTGGCTAGCAAGGGCTTAGATCCAAACAATATGGATTTTGGTTTTTTGGGGGGGCAATTACTAGGAAGAGATTAGCAGGCTAATTGGTCTCTAGTTATTAATTGGGAGTTTACCAAATTTAAACAGAAAGATCACCAAGCATTTTGAAAAATAGCTTGGGATAATTTTCTGGAGGAAGAAAAATTCAATAACTTTCTCTAGACATGCTGCAATTTCATGTGTGAATGCCTTATAAAACTTGTAAGGAAGGCAATTGGGTCCTGGTGATGCACCAGAATTTCTTGATCTGATGACTTCAATAATCCCTTGCAGTGTGATAGGAGCTGTTAAAGACATTACATCACTTTGGTTAATGTTACATATTGGGAGATCAGAGATATATTCATTAATTATTGAGTCAGAAAGGCTATCAGAGGTATTATGAGGCTGTAAAAAGTCCAAAATCAGTCTAATCAGTTCTGTAAGGGATGAAACCTCTTCTCCCTTTTCATTCAAAAGGGATGAAGAAGTAGTAGAGTATTATCTAGTTTTACAAGCTTCACAGGGACCAAAGACTGGAGTCTTGTCACTAATGTCACTGAATGCAAAAGGAATAAAAAAAGGCTGTAGTTCCTAAATTTAAGCATAAAATAGTAAACTTGCCCCTAGTTGCATGTAAATATCCAAATGATTTTTAAAGGATTCTTTACTTTCACTGGTAATAATTACATCTGGTAATTTGGTCCAGAGATTGGTTGTTTTTTGTGTAAAACAATATTTTCTTTTGTCAGTTTTGAATTTGATCATTTTAGCTTGTAATGGGTGTCCTCTTGTAATTGAATTAATGTCCTTATATTCTATGTTGAATTTATTCATAAGTAAAGGGCCATTCATTATGTCATAGAAAAGTAGGAGATCCCCCTAACTCTACTAGTCTCGAGACTGTGTAACCCAAGTAACTATATGCGCTGCTGAGATGACTTGTTTTGAATAGGTTGGATTAGTTTGGTGTACCCACATTGTACTTTTTCTAAATGGTGTATGTCCCCTTGTCTGTACAGACTCCATAACTGGCTACAAAATCCATATGTGGTCTTGTATATGATAAATATAGGGGTAACATAACTTCTCTAGATTGACTTTTTATGTTTCTTTTAATTACTCCAATAATTTTATTGGCTTTAGCAATAACTGTTGTATATTGTTTTTTAAATCTCAGTTCAGTATCAATAACTATACCTATGTCTTTTTCATAACTTTTTGACTGAAGAAGTGCTGTAATTAAGAATTACTGGTGTCTATGATTATGTAACCCTGTATGTAAGATACATCACTTGTCTTATTTGTACCGTAGATAAGTTCATCTTTAATAGAGCTGGCCCTATTGTATTGAAGCAGTTTCATTTCATTTTTAATGTTATTCATTTGTTGTGAAAGATCTGGGGTAGGAGTTAGAGAATACAAATATTGGAGTTCTGTTCTACATTTTAGATATTTAAAAAATTTATTTTGGGACAGTTTTTTCCAAAAATGCTGGAAAAGTTGCCTAATGTCAGATTTCGTATCTTTCCACCATTCACTTTTATCCTCGTATAGGTCAAACACTGACATACGTGCCATCAGAAGAACACTAATTTGCTGTAAAATATTTGGATCAGCAAGTACGCTAGTATTCAATTTCCACCTACAACTGGGTATAGGGATTTATGTTGAATGACATATGGAGGAAAAACCCATCAAATGATCAGAAAACTCGACTGGAATGAAGGAGGATGATTGAATTAAGTTTTTGGAAATACAAATATAATCAATCTGTGTTGTAAATTGTGCTCTTTTATATGTAAATAATGGTCTGCTCATGATATAATCAGCACTATTAATGAGATCTGCTGTGTATATAATTTTTTTGTCTCCTCCACCTCCATACCGGACGGCTCCTTCTCCAGACTGGCCATGGAAAAGAGTAGGGAAATGTTTTATTAAGACTTCAAAATCAATACATATCACCAGAACATGTTATTTTTACATTGAAAAGAAATATAATTACATAAGTAAAAAAATAATGAATCAAATAAGTATTAAGTCATATACCTTTCTGTTTTTTGTTCTTTCAGAGCAGACAGCAAACAAAAAGAAAATATTATAATGAATGATATTTAAGAAGAGGTAGCTAAATCATAGGGAAGCTCAAAATATCTTAAGACATAAAAAACCTGCACCCCCAGCACACACACACACACACACACACACTGCTCTGAAAATTATGTAAACCTTTAAAAAGACCCACAGTGCCTCCTGTTTTTGAATTTATTTATTATTCACCCTTTCAGGTCGCACCTGGAAACAAGCTTCTGCTTAGTGTGCCTTTCCTGGTTAAACAATTTCTCCTTTCCCTATAGCGTACTTGTTCTGTGGTTAATACCTGTTTCCTCAGAGTAAGTGCACACCTTGCTTGCCAGATTTGGTACTTAATGCATAAACAAATAATCTGCATTGTATTCATTTCAAATGTTGCCCAAGCAGAGGGGGTATATTCCTAAATATAATATTTCTAGTGTTATTTTATTAAAGGGCCTTAAAATCCAGACTTTCTGTAGATAAGACCAAAAGGCCTGTACAAAGGGACATCCCAAAAATAAGTGATCCATGGTTTCTAGGATTCCATCACAAGTCTCTGTTCTGGGACAGAAACACTCTGCAGCTTCTTTGTGTTTCATGTTATTTTTAACACCTAGTTTGCCATGTACACAAAGCCATAACAAGTCCAACATATGTGGTGGTGTTCTTTTCATTTGTAACATTTTAGATATTGCCTGCATTTCCTTTAAGGTTTTTTTTTCCCCATACGCTGGTTCTTCCCAGAAAAACTTTCCATAATTTTTGTGTACAAACTTTTCTTAGTATTAGTCTCTAAATCATACTTGCTGATTTTCCAAAGTTTTATTTTGTTGATAGAGATTTGAAAATATTCTGGGATATTGTAAATATGTTTTTGTTTTGAAATGGGAGAGCCCTTTTCCCATGTAAGTAGTATGTGATCTAGTGAACCTAGAACCTATAAATTCCATATTTTAGTATTTGGAGTTAATAAGGGTACTATATTATGATAAAAAAAATACCATGAAAGGATGCTATCAGATCGGGCATATCCAACCCCCCAGTTCTACTGGAAGTAAATAATTCCCCTTTTTATGGGATTTAACCGACTGCCTCAAAAAACTCTAAAGAATAAACTAAGTAATGTAGCTTCTCTATGTTTAGGAGGGGGAATGCTACACTCTAATATAAAGAAAAGTGGAAGTAAAAAGGTTTTCATCATATATATGCATTTCCTTTTAGACATCCTCCATTTATTCCACTGATTCACTTTTAAGGAAGGTTCCTGTATTTGTATGTCCCAGTTGTATTTCTGCACATCATTGGAACCACAAAATATACCCAAAATTTTATGATATCCAGAGTAGAGTGGGATCCCCAAAATGTCCTGTGGTGCATTCTCTTTTTGTCCTATAGGTAACACATAGCTTTTTGTAAAATACATTTCCAAACCTGTAATTTCCGTAAATTCTTTCAAAATCCTACCTGCTGCTATGCTGGCTTGTTTATCTGCCAGTATTAAGCACACAACATCAGAATATGCAATTGACCATATGGGGGAAGGGGGTCCATCACATTCAGTTGATAAACCAATAACATCATCTGTGTGATTTGTTCTATATAACAAGGGGTCCAATATAAGAATATAGAGTATGGGTCTTGAGGGGCATCACTGCCACACACCTCTAGAAATTTTGCATTGCTGTCTTATCCAAACATTCACATAAGGCATCACTGGTTCTGAATTGTAACATGTTTTAACCCATTGTATAAAATAGTCTGGAAATCCATAAACCAGCAAACAGGCCCACAAGTACTTGTGTTCAACCCTGTCAAGTGCTTTATTTTGGTCCATGCTAAGTAAAGAACCCATTAATTCACATCCATGACCTTTTGATATGATTTCTCTTAATATAATTAAAGCATTAGCTTTCTTTCTATGTGGTATGCCACAAAACTGAGCTGGATGTATAATATGTTCCAGTACCAATAGTAATCTATTACATAACAGTTTAGTTAACATTTTGTAGCCTGTGTTTAAGAGTGAAATTGGTCTCCAGTTTTGCAAAAGACCTCTCTCTCTTCAGATTTATGTAATAGTAATAAGCATGTTGTGGAGCAACTCTCTTGTATTAAGTGCATCACTATTCATTGCAACCAGTTCGTCCCCTAAAAAAGTACTTTATATATTTCATGTGGAAGGCCATCTGAGCCTGGTGCTACACCAGTATTTAAAGATCATATTATTCCTCGTGGTTCCTTTTTTGTAATGGGTGATATTAGAGTATTATGCAGGTCCTGTGGAATAGTAGGGAGAGAACAATTTTTTAACCAGACATTAATATTTCAGAAAAATTTGAACTAGCAAACAGTTTCCTGATGTATTGTTCTATTTCAAAGAAAAAATTTCCATTGATCCTGTTAGTTCTTTCCCTATCAGTTCTAAGGAGGTATTTTATATTTTTACTGTCTTAAATTCCTATTGTTTTCAAAAGTTGTGTGCCCTTTTTTCCCTGTGTTCCAAATGTTTGTTTTCTTTCGAGGTCATTCATACTGTCATATTGTACTTTAATAATTTCTACTTTTATGTCTTTTATGTACTTAGTGAAATTTTCTATCCCTTCCTTTTGTAGAGAAATTGACTATCCCTTCCTTTTGTAATGAAAAATAATGCATTAACTAGTTTCTTAAATGTTTATATTTATCTGTTTTAATTTCCCCATTACTTCTACCCATTGTTTTGAAATAATCCGGAAAATTTTTTTGAATCGTCCAACCAATCCTTGACAGAATCATAAAAAATACTGATTTTCAAGGATTCAAAATATTTTGAAATCCCTGGGCTATAATTTCAGTGTGTAATAAACTGATGTTCTATTTCCATAAACCTGGTCCCATACATTGTTCTGGAGTATTACCTAAATGGATTTTTAACATTCCATGGTCAGCTGTAGCAACTGGCAAAACTGCTGCCTTTTGAATTTGTAAGTGTGGAGAAATAAAAAGAATAATCTATCCTAGTAGATCTGTTCCCACAATAAGTAGTATGGGGAGGGTTTTGATACTATTTAAAAAATGAAACTATTAATTCTGTCTGTTCAATTATGTTTTGTAGGCACAAGGCATCACAAAAAATTTTGCCTGTCTGTAAATCCCTATCAATTGTGGACAAGCTACAATTAAAATCCCCTCCCAGAATTGTATTTTTTTTGCAGTAAATAAGTATGGTTTTATTTGATTAAATAAATTTACTCTGTCATATTTACTCTGAGGAGCATAAATATTTATTAATCTAATGTTCATTCCTTTTAAATCTAAATCTAATACAGTGGATTCCACTTAAGTGCATATCGGATAAGTGTGCATTCCTGCTAAGTGGACACTTTTCCTATTTCCCAATTTTTTTTTACACTATTCACATAGTACAAAAAAAATCTGTTAAGTTTACACTGGATAAGTGCACATTTCGGCGAAATGCACAGTTTCACAGTTCACCAACACATCTCTCCTTAGGAAGTTGGCACCTCTTACATGCACAGGTGATTCTAAGCAGTTGTGAAGCAGCATTTAACACCCTATATCACTCGGCTGACACTGAAAAGTTGCAAACAGACTAAGATCATTACCTTTTTTTAGTCCACAAGCAGTACAGATAATGCAGACAGATGATCAGCTTTGATATATATATTTTTTATAGCATTGTGCTTCATTAAGTTATTTGTCAGTGCCGCACAGTAGCACATTTTAAATTTTTTCACATTTTTGTGTATTGCTATGATAAATAAATGTGGAATGCCATTACAGTGTCACGTCTCAGTTATTTTCTTTATGTTGCATTGTAGAGATAGGAGTTCAGATAAATGCACATTCCACTTAAAAGCACATTTTCTTGTTGCAAAATGAGTGTACATTTAAGCAGATTCCACTATAGTAGAGCTCTTCCTGGGTAGATGTCTACTAAATGTAATAACTTAATTTGGGGAGTGAAAAAACAAATTTCAACCCCTGAAACAGGATCTTCCCTGTGTAACCAGAAACTCTCACCCAAAATCCTACTTCTACTGCCTGCCTCTAAATCAGATAATGTATGCAATCTAACACTCTGAAAGAAGACCACATCCAGATCAGAATTTTTTAACTGAATAGAGGTGCTAAGTCTTTTCCTTTCTGATTGGAGACTGTTGTATTTAGGGAAGACACCCGTATGGTATATAAAGTATTTATTTATTTACTGTATATTCGGAATTACAAACCTTTGAGTCATAGACTCTTTTACAAAGGCTCCATGTCGGTTACAGAGGGTGGAGAGGGCAACAAGAGCTGAGGAAGAGAGACGGAACAAGGAAATTATATACAAGCAAAATTATATACAGATTTTTGTTTAAACATTTTTTTTTTTTTTAAACAGTAGCTCCACGGTGGTTACAGCGGGTGGAGAGACATATGACAGTAAATGGCAAATGGAAAACAACTTTCAGTACATAATAAAATGGTTTATAGATTACATTGCTGGCATGATAACAGAGAAACTTTTTTATCCGGTTAGAGCAAGTAGGAGACATACCTGTGACCCCTAGACTGAGCTTTGGGAGGGTTTCGACGGGCCTGGAGGGCCCCTGTGTGGGTGCGAGGGGGGGGGAGGAGGAGAGAGGTTAGGCCAAAATAGCATTCACATTTAGAGCTATCCAATAGGAAGGTTTTAAGGCCTGTTTTGAAGAGTTGAATGCTGTGGGACTGGGAGAGGGAAGGCGGAAGAGTGTTAAGCCATTTGGGGGCACTGTAGTGGAGGGATCTCTGCCCAAGGGATGTATGACATGGGGGAACCATGAAGGATGTGGTAGCTGATTTGCCACTGATTTCTTGTATGTTGCTCCGGAACTTTTTCCCATCTCCCCAGGAGGAGGAGGAGAGAGTATGCTGATAGTAATCAACCTTGGCCTGTCATGTGGCCCAGGTGCATTTATTTCGTACCTCCCTATAAAGCTGTCTGTCTTGGGTGCATTGGGAGTCTATGGCCCTGTGCCAGAGGTTGTCCCTGTGTTGCATAAGCTTTAGGAGGGAGGGTGTAATCCAAGGCGTAAACCTGGTTTTCACTACCTGCCTAGTGAGGGGAGCAAATATATCACAGGCTTTGTTAAAGGTAGCTATAAAGTGGGTGAGAGCGGCATCCACCGACTCATGTATATAAAAGGTAGCCAGTTACTATTGGCTAGGTATTCTTTGAGGTGATTAATGCCTCCTTTTTGAGTTTTCAGTGCCATGTGATTTTGAGGTGCTGTGGGCAGTTTGCTCGACCACCAGCAGATAACCGGGGAGTGGTCACTGATAGAGTCAGGGAGCACTGTGGCCTGGGTAATATTTTGTGGCGTGCTGGTAAAAATGAGGTCTAATAGTGTGGATGTCCTGGTTCTTGTGTCGCACCTTGTTGGGGAGGTGATAATTTGGGTGAGGTCCATAGCCTGGGCAGCGTCTCTGAAGGCGGAGGAGGATGGGGATGCCCAGTCGATGTTGATGGTTTCATTAGTATTAGAGAGGTGTGAGATAGCATGAAGGATGGATTCAAATGCAAGTTTCTGGTTTCTCGGGGGGTTACAGGCTGAGATGATGATGATTGTTTTAGAGCCCAATCTAATTTTGACATGTAGAGCCTGGGCCCCTATGTTCAAAATGATGCAGGCCTAGAGTGTTGATTAATGAATACTGTGCAGCCTCCACCTCGCTTACCAGATCTATCCATCCTATAGAGGTTATAGTTACTTAGGAAATAGCATCATTGGGGATTTTTTGGGATAGCCAGGTTTCAGAGAGAGAATGTCTGGGGCATGTTGGGCAATCCAACCCTGCAGTAGTGTGTGTTTTTTGGGAAGGCTACAAATATTAAGTGATGCTAGCAGTAGTCTTCCCTGTGGTTTGTTTGGGGAGATTTTTGTTGAGGGGGGACCAGGGTTGGGGTGAATGTTTCCAGAAAGTAGGAGTAAACGTAATGTGTGTCGCAGTAGGGAGAGCCTGCAGAGCTTAAGAGACGCATGCTGAGAGTGAAGGGGTGAATGTTTTATTTTTTTGTTGTGGGTGGGGACTGGCAGACTAGAGATGATGCCGGGAAGAAGGGAGGAAGCAATGGGGGGTACTAGCATTTTGTTTTCGTAGGTGGAGGGGGGCTGGGGTGTAGGTTGGGGAAAAGCTGTGGTACAGTGTTTACCCATTTGAATTGAGGGTGTGAACAAGGGTATAAGTGAGAAAACGTAAGTTAGGACTAGTGGGCATTGGTATGCAGCGTTGGGGTGTTTGTGCCAGCAATTGTCAGAGGATGCTAAAGGAATAGGGTTGGTGGTGCAGTCATGGGGCGGAGGAGCCATGGGGGGGTTGAAGAGCAAGGAGAGTGAGCCTGCTGGTCAGCAGCATTGTAATGAGGATGAAATGCATAGTGAGTTTATCCAAGCGAGAATGTGAGACAGCGGCCTCTAGGGCTGGAACTTTATAACCTGCAGCTGGAAAAGTGGGCTGATAGGTTTATTTCGCCCTGTCACCTGACCTGTACAGGGTATAAATTGAAGAGCCGAGCAAGTGTGGTGGTGGGGGCGGCGGGGCTCAGCCTGTGCTAGGACTCGTGGTGCAAGGCAG
Source organism: Neoceratodus forsteri (assembly GCA_016271365.2). Lineage (NCBI taxonomy): Eukaryota > Metazoa > Chordata > Ceratodontiformes > Ceratodontidae > Neoceratodus > Neoceratodus forsteri. The sequence goes on along the minus strand of CM028132.1, from coordinate 366,646,134 downwards.
CTGCATTTGGCTGGGGAGGTGAGTGGCAAGGCTGTGGCTAGGCAGCTATTTGAAAAAGGCGCCAAAGACTTCTTGCAGGTGAGCTGAGCAATTACCTGGGTTGGCTGAGCTTCTGGGCAGGGAGGGCTTCAAGTCTGGCCCTCATGACCTCCGTTCTCCATGGGGGAAGGGTGTGGTGTTCTGCAGAGAAAAATGGAGAGAATTTGGTTCAAGTAGGCGGGCAGGCTGGGATTGGGTGGTGGGAGATGAAATTGGAGCTGGAGATGCTGCAGTGATCAGGGGTCTGTGAGCACCTGGGCTCGAGATCTCAGAAGCTCTGCACAGCAAGTTACCTGATGTACCTCTCCGTATATCCTTTGTGTTCTTATTTCATCCAAGTCCTGTAGTACAAGCAAGCAACAGTCCCCCTGGAACCTTTAATGTATTTCCCAGAGTCGCTTAATTACAATGGAGTCCCGCTGCAGAAGCAAACAATCCCCCTGGATCCCACACAGTATTTCCAGGTTAATTTATATAATTTCCAGTCCCGTAGTAAAGCATACAAATTTTTACATCTGGGTAGTCACACAACAAGTTTCAGGCATGGGAAAAAAACTTGCAGCTCGCAGAGAGGCTGGGTTACAATTAAAGCTATCTGTACAGGCTTAAACTGTTCGAAATTTGCTTTTGCGTTCCCAGTAAACTTGCGCCTTTTACCCAACAGTAGGGCTGGTCACCCGGTTCACCCTTTTGCTCCATTTCAGCCTGTGCTGGGACTTGCGGTGCATGGCAGCTGCATTTGACTGGGGAGGCGAGCGGCAAGGCTGTGGCCAGGCAGCCATTTGAAAAAGGCGCCAAAGACTCCTTGCAGGTGAGCTGAGCAATTACCTGGGTTGGCTGAGCTTCTGGGCAGGTAGGGCTTCAAGTCTGGCCCTCATGACCTCCGTTCTCCATGGGGAAGGGGGGTGGTGTTCTGGGTCAGCTGAGCTTCTGGGCAGGGAGGGCTTCAAGTCTGGCCCTCACAACCTCCGTTCTCCACGGGGGAAGGGGTGGTGTTCTAGGTCGGCTGAGCTTCTGGGCAGGAGGGCTTCAAGTCTGGCCTCACGACCTCCATTCTTCATGGGGAGGGTGGTGTTCTGGGTTGGCTGAGCTCTGGGCAGGGAGGGCTTCAGTCTGGCCTCACGACCTCCATTCTCCACGGGGAGGGGTGGTGTTCTGGGTCGGCTGAGCTTCTGGGCAGGGAGGGCTTCAAGTCTGGCCCTCACGACCTCCGTTCTCCACGGGGGGGGTGGTGTTCTGGGTTGGCTGAGCTTCTGGGCAGGGAGGGCTTCAAGTCTGGCCCTCACGACCTCCGTTCTCAGCATCCATAGTGTCTTAAAAATCAGCATCAAGTGATATTTTTCTGAAGGGCCCTTGTTGTTTGTCTGTCTCTTCTTCTACGGTGCTGGGTGTCCTCAGAAACCTCTTCGTCAAATATCATCTCTTTATGAGAGAACTGAACAGAGGCAGTATCTGATTCTGTGTCAGCCTCCAATCCCCTTCCCACTGTAAAGGTGCATACTGGTTAGTGTCTATGATAGAAACCATCTCTGCCTGTGTTTTCTTTGTTTCGCTAGAAATCTTTTCCCTTTTTTTTCTTAACTTCCATATAAAGTGCTTCAGGTGTTGGTACAACTGGGGGGGCATGTCACAAATATTTATTTGTTCTTCCAGTACACTTGGGGCAGTTACTGATTGGGATGCAGATGTCACGGGTTGGGTCTGTTCTTGAGGTTCTGGACCTTCTTGTTCTGGAGCTTGTGCTGTTGGAGCGGGGCCTAGAAAAATGGCTGGAAAACATTTTTTAGGCCTTTTGGATATAAAAATCTTGCAGCCCAAAGTCTGAATTTTTATTATTTCTAGAGGCCCAAGGACAATCCATAAAGTTATGTCCTCCCTCGTCGCAAAAGTTGCAGCATGAATTATTAAAACAATGCACACTTTGGTGTCCTATTAGAGCCACACTTGAAACATTTGCGGGGTTGTCTGGGGTAAAACAAAAAAGACTTTATCCCGGCCTATGAAAAAAACATTTGGGAGATGTTCTATCGCATTTGGATTTCATTTGAGTTTGACCTTTATTTTCCACCCCCCATCCCAAAACTCCTCTTCATCTAGAATGGGATCAGGGTTTCCTTGTATGGAACATCCCTTCTCCAGCCAATAAATTATGTTCGTGTTGTCTACTCCCTCATTGCGAAAAAGAATGGTAATTACTCTGAAGGGCTATGTAGAGAGGGAAATGGCCATAGATTGGGCCCAAAGAGGGTTTGTTTTTAACAGAGCATATTTGCACCAAAAGCACTCCAAACTGTACGGTGTTCTGAAACGTATGTCATAGGTCGACTCCCCTGGGGCATGGATCAGTGCATAAACTTCATTTGGGGTAAACCCCATCGTTTCTTTGATCAATGTTCTCCCAAAATATTGCCTATCTGGTAGTTCTGTTTTATTTTCCAGAAAACAGAATCTTACTGCATTCCATCTTTTTGCCAGTTCTACTAGCTTATGGAATAAACTGGCAAAAGTAGGATATGTGTTTTTGTCCTGTTCTGTAGTTAGATTATCAGGGGTACTTTCAGGTATAGTTTGATCGTCTAAGTCAGTTTCAGGCACTGTATTTTGTAAGCGCTGTCTTGAACTAGATACTTGTGATATATTTTCAAATACACGAGCCGTACCTGAAACCCCAATTCCATGTTTAGGGTCATCCTGCAAGGTAGTTGCTTCTATTCCCTTGATGTCTGTGTGACTTCCTTCACCAGGCTGTGGAATACTAGGGTCTGGTATCCAGCTGTTTGCAGTGTCCTGGATCTACCCTGCATATTGCAAAGCTCTCTGTTGACCAAAGTTCGGTTCTGTCTGTAGTTTCAGCCGGTTCTGTGGTGCAGGATCCTTAGTCCCATCTGGGTAACCTGGAACCAATCTTTTTTTTTGCAATGCATCTAGCTGGACTTGCATTAGTATCCAGCGGGGGTGAGTCCAAACTTTGTTTCCATTTTTTGTCTTCTTCTGTCAGAGATTTGACTTGTGCCAGCTGCTTGTCGATAACAAGAAGTTGTTTCTGTAGTTGTGACTGTTGCAGCTGCAGTTCTTGTTCCATTGCTAACACATCTATGTCCATTTGATCTGAAATGTCATTGTTTGCATTTTCAAAAATTGTGGATATTTCAGAGATGAAAAGCTGGCCACCCCTTAGGTGCATCCTGGCCATCTCCTATCCATAACTCTCTGATGTATGCTCTGCACCTCCGCCTTCCTTGCCGTCTACACTTAAGATTGGAGTCTGCCATTCCCTCCAGGGAGAGACAGCACTCCCTGCAGAAAGTGTAGAGGAATTTTTATTTGTTAACATCAAAATCACATGTGTACAAAAAAATGTGTTAAGTCACATAAAACAATATGTATAATTATAAAGTTCAATCTCACAACCTAAAAAAAAAAAAAATTAAAACATACAAGAGTACATGATTCATAAACAGAATAAATACTTGTTGCAATCCTGCATTCTATATTTGATCAATTTCTTATTTGTCGTAACTGTGAACAATGTAGCCATTATATTCCCTTTTAGATTTAGTACAAATATCAAAGTAACATGAATTCTCCTCCTGAATGAGGGGAATTCTTATTTAGATAATCTATATGCTTTCCATCCCTGTTCATAGCAACTACTCTTCTCATCGTTAGGTGAAAAACATTTGAGTATTCCAGTCCTTCTGAGGCACTTCCATAATTCATTTCTCTACTGCTCCACCTACTTCATATGCAGTAGTTCTAGTCAGAATCAACATTACTTTTCTGTGTGATGGGAAAGTCACTATTTGTTATCCACGGAAGCCCTTTCCAGTATTCTAATAATTTCCTCCTTGTTGAGATAGTTTTCTCTTTCCCATAGATATTTTTTAAATTAACTGTAAGTTTGTTCAGTAATTCTGTAAAGCCCCCTTCCTTTTGTTGGAGCACAAAACTACACCTCATTGACCAGATATTCCATTTTAAAATTACCATCATTACTTGTAAGGTACTTTTATGCCATTTTTGCCATTCAATTTCAAATATTCCATACATAATATTTTCAAAACTTATAGTGCTAAATATATTTCCCCCCTATTGTTGTGCCATATAAGTCCAAAACCCTGAGACAAAAGAACATTGGAATAGTAGATGCATTGTGGTTTCTTAAACATTTATAGATGTTATTCTGCTACAAATCCTTTTGTGTTGAGGTTTATGTTTTTGATTTGACTTTACTTTGATTTTTTCATGGCATGCTAACCAGTAAAAATCCCATATGTATTCTGGCATTCGTTTGTTATTCAAAAATGTAATTAATGCATTCCTATGTTCTCTAGGACATTTTACAAAAACCTCTTCCACCAAACAGGTGGTTTCTAATGTATAAAAACATAGCTGTTTTCTTTGCATATCTATCATCTGCTCTTTTGTGACATCCCATTGTTTTATTCTCATGAAGGTGTATCTTATGTATTCTGGGATTATAACAGATCTTTTTAAAACTCTCAAATATTTTGTTTCCCACATTTGTAGCCAGTACGCACATTTTGGTTTAAGGAGATGTTCCCATCCTGTGTTTGTATTCATTATCAAAGGTTTTATGTTGGCATATAAGAAAAAACTATTAAAAAATAGGATGGGGTTTGGCATACTCAAACCTCCCTTCTTTATTGGTAAGTATAACATTTCTCTTTTTAAGGGGTTTAGCCTGCTTCCCCAGGAAGCCTGAAAAAATATACTTAACAATGTTGTTTCTAGTTCTTTTGGTGGTGGAAAGATGTAGCTAATGTGTAAGAAAACTGGGATTAGATTGGTTTTAATTAAGTAAATTCTCTTCTTTTTGCTCTGTTTCCACCTATTCCATTGTACTATGTTCTGCTTACTGATGTCAACTTGCCCATCCCAGTTCAGTCTATCTAGGTTCTCATTCCCTTAAAATATTCCCAATAGTTTTATTAGTTCTTTTGTAATTTCAATGCCTGTTATAATCCCCGTCACCTTAATTGATCATTCAATCTCTGCCCTATGCCCTTCTCTAAGTTTAAAGATGTTCCTGACATCTTCCCAAATTTCTCACAAATTTCCAAAGCTTTGCAAAGAGACTTCTCATCTTGTACCATTATGGTCACATCATCTACATGTGCAATTATTTTGTGTGTAATCATCTGAGTATTTATTGTTATCACTCTTATTTCCTCCTCTTTATTTATTGTTCTTAAAAGAGGGTCTGAAAAAAAATCATATAGTATGGGGCTCAGGGGGCAGCCTTGTCTAACTCCTCTGTATGAGAGGACTCTTCCATCCTTGTATTATTGGTCTGATAGTTGCAGTATTCTAAATACATTTTAACCATTTTATAATTTTCTCTAGTATATGATAATGAGTTAATGTTTCCCACAAAAAATCATGATTAACCTGATCGAATGCTTTTTTTTTTTTTTGGTCTAAGGACACCAAGTATCCATCCATGTTGCCAAGTTTCCCTTGCTCGACTACTTCTCTTAGTAATATGAGATGACTATGTATTTGCCTCCCTAGAATTGCATATGATTGTGCTGGGGAGATAAGTTTTGTTGCTACTGTTGATAGTCTTGTAGCTAGTATTTTTGTTAGTATTTTAAAGTCTGAATTTAACAAAGTGATCAGGCTCCAGTTTTTCATTTCCACTTTGTCTCCTTTTTTATATATGTATCTTACTATACCTTCATTTAGTTCTAATGGGATTTGTTCTGTCCCAAGCATAGCATTTACTACTTGAGTTAATTCCTGTACTAGAAATTGGGCTATGATCTTCATTGTTTCATTTGGTAGGCCATCCGGCCCTGATGATATATTCCCTGTTAGTGTTAAAATTGCATTCTGTACTTCCTCTTCCTGTATCTCTCTCGTTATATTCTGTATCACTTCTTGTTCTAAGAATGGTATGTCTAAGTTTTCTAAGAAACTATGTGCATTTCCATTTTCCACTTGTAATAAAGCATACATATCTCTAGTATAAGTGGTCACAGTTTCTTTAATATTTTTCTGTTCTGTATGTTCTGTTCCTTCTTTATTCTTCATCTTAACCATTGTTTTACTTTGTATTTGTTTTTGCCAACGTTCATAAGGACATATGACTTCTGACTTACCCAGGGTTCCACATTGCTGTTGATAATGCAATATGGTAGCTTTTTTATTATGGAAATCTAGCATTTTTTGTTTTAAGTTTGTAATTTGTATGGTCAGATTTTGTCCAGTTTCATGTGATACTGATAGTAACCGTTGTAAATTTCTCCTGTACTGTAGATACTGCAAATATTGTTCTCTACTGCTATTTCTACTTATTCTTTTGCATAGTTTCTAAGGGTCTGCCTTTGTGTCTAGCCACCAAATGACCAGATCCTCAAAAAAAATTAAAACAGACTTTCTAGGCTGTAAAAAATCTTGTACTGTTTGTCTCGTTTCTGGTTCTGAGAGCAGGGAGGTGTTTAGTTTCCAATATCCTGGTCCTTTTAAGTCTTTTATATACCTCCCCAAAGTTACTGACACTATATTATGATCTGAAAATGCTGCTACTGTTACTGCAGCTTTAGTAATGGTATAGTCTTTGATAGAAATATATAGCCTATTCTAGAGGTTAGACACCCTTTATGAAAAGTTAGAAGCTCCTGTTTTGTACACTGGAATGCTGCATCTGTCAAATTTGATCTTTGTACCAATTGCACTAGTAAGTTGGAATCACAGTATTGTTTATCTGTTTTTGCCCTAATTGGGCAGTTAAAATCTCCAGCAAAGGCAATAGTATGTGTTGTTTGTAAATATGGTTGAATACCCTGTAGTACTTCACAGCATAATGCTTTCAACTGAGGTGCATAAATATTTATCAGTCTGTATGGAGAATTTTGTAGTAGCACATCTAAAATTAAAACCCTGCCTGGTATTAAATCAAAAAGCTTTAATAATCTTACTTCCAGATACTTGAATAATATTCCCACCCCTGAACAGGTATCCTCTCCTATAGATCAGAAGGAGGGTCATAAGAACCATGCTTTTGTGGCTTGCTGTACCTTTGATAAGGTGTGCAACCTTGTGTCTTGCAGGAAAAGTATCTCAAAATGTAAAAAGGATAACACAGACAAAACTGTGTTCCTTTTATCAGCTCTTTTTATACTATTTACATTTACTGTATGAATAAGAAATGGTTCTGTCATGATTTATAGCTCCCTTTCCTACTTTGTTTGTCAATGTTTTTCAATTTAACTCTGGCTTTCCTTTTTTCGTTGCCCCTTAGGTTTGTCTTTTCCCTCAGTGTCTGTTGTGCCTTCCTGAAGGGAGGACCCCACTGAGGAGTATTCAGATTCTTCTTCTAAATGTTCAGACTGCAGAACATGAAATTTGTTTTTTAAAGGGTTAATGTTCTTCCTAGCTCTGCTACCTTATTGGTTTTCTGTCTTGTTATTCCTTCTAATTTCTTCCCTGGAGTGGGGGGGGGGCATAACTTTCTTTTGAAGGCCCTTCCTCGGTTCTACTCTCTCTGAATGTGTAGGTGCAGTCTCAAGATTCCTGCTCTCTGGGTTTTCTGTCCTGTGTGGTGACATTTCTCTTGTTCCTTGCCTATCTCGAGGGGTGGTGGGGGTGGGGACTGTTAGGATCTGTCTCTGGTTTGTCTTGTTCTCTGCTAGGACCTAATCTAAAATTCCCCACTTTATCCTTTTGTGCCAGGGCCACCATTAATCTTTGCTCCTCTACATCAGCTTGGTCTGGAAGATTATGTGCAGCCTTCCTGCAGTTCTGAAATGTATGACCCAAATACCCACATAAGTTGCATTTACTTTCATTTTGACAATCATTTCCTGTATGCCCTAATTCACTACATGCTGTACATCTTGTTTTATCACATATCCCACTTAAGTGATCTAAAGCACCACATTTATAACACATTTTTGGCTGCCCAGCATAGAATAGAATACCCCTATCCCGACCTAGAAAAAAAGAGTTTGGTACATGCAGCAGTCCTGTATCTGACGTTTTGAGCATGACCTTTACTTTCCAACCCCTGGTCCATATGTTTTCTGGATCCAAAATCACTATTGGTCTTCTATTACTGTACAGTGCTGTTTTAGCCAAATAGTTAAATCATGTGCACTTACTCCTTCGTTCCTGAATAAAACAGTAATTGTTTTTTGTGTAGGCCTGGTTAAAGGAGCCACCATAAAAGGTGCCCAGAGAGAAGATTTTTTTCAAAACATTATATTTTGTCCAAAAACCCTCCAAACCATTCAGGGTCTTAAAACTCACATCAAAAGTTACCTCCCCTGAGATGTGAATTAAGGCATAAATTTCTGAAGAAAAAAACTTCATGGATTCTTTTAACAATGTTCGTGCAACAAATAGTCTATCTGGTGGATCCTCCATGCCCACTATATGTTAATCGTACTGCATTGTGCCTTTTTGCAGGAAAAATTGGAGTTTTAAACAAAGAAGCAAACGTTCTAGGTGTGTCTTTTCTAATAATATTCAAAGGCCTTTGTTTAGTATTTTCTGTTTGTATGGGGCGTCCCCATTCTGCAGTTAGTTCAGTTTGGTTTGTAAATAATTGTAACTCTGGGTTTTGGGTGAGCTGAAGTTGAGGTGGGAGATCCAGCTCTTCATTGTTATGTCCCTCCAAGGTTTTTACATTTGTTATACTTTTTAGTTGAGGCATAATAATAGGAGAATTACCTGACTCCCACTGCCCATTCCTAGGATTTTGTTGCCCTCCTGCTGCCTCCAAAGTATTAGGGACTGACCAGTTCTGCTCTTTTTCTGGTGCTGCTTTCTGCTTCCTAGCCACATCAAGTCTTAGGCCGAGTCGTGCTCGTTTTGCCATTCCCGACTTCATGGGTGTAGATTCACTCGATTGATTACTGTACTCCTCCCTGTCCTGAGAGCTAACGCATTCCGCGTTCTCTACTCTCTCTGCCCAGCTACTTTCACTTTCCTTTGATGTTGATTCATCATATCTTTCCAGCTGAGCACCTGTAACAGGCAATTGCGGCTTGTCAGTACGCATTGATCTAAGCTGGGCTTCAAATTGTGCCTTTTTCAAAAAGTACTGACGTTCTTCTCTCTCAATTTGTTCCCTCAAGGCTGCCTCTTGTTCTGACATACTTATACATCCAATACTATCCTCATTTTGCAGCACAGTTTCATCCAGAGCAGAATTTTTTTTTTAACCAATTATTTTACCAGGTGAGACACACTAAGCTGAAAGCTTGTTTGCAGGTGCAACATGGGAGCAAGAGGAAGTTAAGTGACTTGCTCAGGGTCACACAGTATGCAAGTGGGGGCAGTGGGATTCAAACCCAGGTGTCCAGATTTGCAGCTCAGAGCCTTAAACCACTGCGCCATACTGCCTCCAAATCAGAATCCAGAATCATTATCACTTGGCAAGCTTGTCATTACTTCAACCATGTTTTGCACAGAAGTGTCCAACTGTATCTTACCTGAGTATTTATTTGGTTTTCTGTTGCTGCCATTTCATTTGTTTCTTGTAGTTTCTCATTATTTTCTCGGATATCAATCTCCATAAGATTGTCATTTTCCACCTTGTCCTTGTTTAGCAGGCCGTCCGCCATCTTGACCGACTGCCAAGAAGGACTGCAGCTCATCCACTCCCTCAAAGACACTGCCACATCAGCACTTCCTCCTCCTTCTCTGCTGTCCAGCTCCAAACTGAGCTCCTCCACTACTCACAGGAAATCAAACCCCCTGCTGGCAGAGATGGGGAATTTCTCCAGTATCCTGGACAAATTTATGTATTTATTTTATTTTATTTATTTATTACTAGGATTACAAATACCTTTGAACCAAGGGTTCTTTTACAAAGGTTCTGCGTTAGCAATAGGTGCAAGCAAAACAGTGGTAAGATGCAATACAAGTTCAGGAGGTTAACTTAGTAACAAAAGACAGTACATGTGTATAGACCAGCACAGTAGCAAACTGTCAGTGGCAAATAACAATGCACAATTAACAATACGGGTGTATATATAGCAATACACAGATACAAATGAAACCATCCTAGGGTGACATAAGTGGAGCAAGGGTGGGGGATAAGGGGGGAATGGTGGTGAAAAGTGGGGTAGGCAGTCAAGGATTTGACATTGTCATAAGTGCAAGAACAGCAAGATAAGTGCTAGGTAGTCTGGGGGTGGAGCAACAAGAGATAGGGTGATAGGGAGGGGGAGAACATTTCCCCCATTCACTAAAAATACCACCAACAGCTTAATCTGGTTCAATGTCAGTTTGCATCCATCTGTATCCCCCTTCCCCAGGACAAGGCTGAAAACAGGCAGAATTGCCTAGTTCTCCTTTCCCCGTCAACAAAAACCAAATAAATACATCAAGCAAGACTGTACAGCAGCAGTCTAGTAGGGGATGGGGTGATAGTACTGTGACGTCTCAGGGTTCTTCATCAGTGACAGCAGCTTGCGTCACACAGTTTATCATATTAATAGTAACTGGGAACTATATACTAGTAACCTAGGTTTAGATAGCACTGCGTCTCCAATGCCAGCAGGTTGTGTCATAGAATGTCACATTAGTAGTGAGTGAGAATTCTAAACAAGTAGCCTAGACATAGAAAGCATTGCATCTTCAGTGCTACACAGTTGCATCACACAGATTATATCAATAGTGACTGGGAATTGTATAGAGAATAATGGATGGGGAAGGGTTTGATATGAGAATTTAATGCACATCCGAGTTGTGGGATGCTACATAAACCCAGAGGGTGAAGCCCAAGGAGTTTATCAAAGCATCCCACAATGAGGGTGTGCATTGAATTCTTATATGAAGTACTCTCCCCATCTTTTATTTTTTATAATAACAGACCAGCAATTTTTCTCCAGCAGTTTGTGAGACTGTTTGGCCCCACCCACATACAGAATGTTGGCCAATGAGGCAGCAGCATAGTTTGACTGGCATGGCTCAGGAATGTCATAACAACCAGCTGGTTGTTATGGAAAATATCAACCTGGTCAGTACATTGAGAGAAATTGCTGACCAGTTATTATATATCGGTAACCTAGGTACAGACAGTACTGCGCCTTTGGTAACAGCAGGCTATCAGAACATTATACCTGGATGGACCTATGATCTTTATCTGCCTGTGAAATTTTACACTGCTACATTATCATATCAGTAGTGACTGGGAATTGTATATCTTTAGCCTGGGTATAGACAGTACTGCTCATTGTATCACACAGAAGATCATAATAGTAATGACTGAGAGCTTTATATCAGATGCTTAGGGATAAACAATACTTCATCACACAGAAGATCATATCATATCATATATCATATCATGTATGCAAAAAGTTAAAACTTGAGTGACACCTGCAGGTGACCCCCCCCCCCCGAAATTAATTGCCCCCTTAGGCAGGTGCGGTGTGATTTTTGTGGTGCTCAGAAAAATAAACTGTAATTTGTAACTCAGTCCATTGCATGGACATTTGTGTTTATACTGCTGGCAGCATTGGGATGAGAAAACTCTGAATGGCTTTGCAAACTAGTGCATCATCAGGGGAAGAGAGGAATGTGAAAAACACCAAGCTTTTAACTGCAGACCTTAAAGTAACATCACATAGTTAAGGTGCAACCAATACAAAAAATTTATTAAAGTGATATCTAAATCCTACTTGTAAAAGCTAACATAATTATAACATGCAGCAGGCCTGCCAATAATATTCCATTCTGGTGTAACGTGTCCAATAAGCCTATATGTATGTGCAAGAGGTGTATTAATTCTTCAAATGCTCCGCACACTAGAGAAAGAAAAAATACATATAAATAAGCCATCACTATTTGATATTAAATTCAACTCATTTCATGGTACATACTAAAATCATTGTCTAATGAAAGGCTTGATATCAATTCAGTCATTGAGATCTGGACTAGTCAAAGCACCTGGCAGTAAATCCAAAAGGATTCTCACTTCAGTAGCTTAAGATCGAGATTATCCCCACAAGGTCCAACCTCCAAATTCTCAATGCCACAGAATTTAAATTTATGGTTTGTACCATCACCCCTGTTCTCCCTACAATGATTTGCTAATGCATTAAATGTATCATCTCTTGCTATACTTCTCAGATGTTCCCCAATATGGACCTTACAGGGGTGCGTGATTTTGCCCACATAAAACACTCCACATTTATAAGCTGGCAAATACACAAAATTAGATGTTGTACAATTAAAAAATGTTTTTATCTCAAAGATTTTTGTAACATTTACTGTTGTGAAAGTGTTGCATTTTAAAATAGATGGGCAAAACTTACAGTGGCCGCAAGCTTGGGCACCACACTGTGATGGTGGTAGCCAGTTTATTGTGGGGTGGGGTGGTTTACTCTCTGGTTGGAGGCTAGGTACCAACCTACCACCCAGGTTGGTCCCATACCTATATATCATTCTGGGACAAGTGGTCCCCCTCATCCCGATTGCCTGCAATAGGTGTTATACTTCCCTGGCATCTAGCAGACCCCCCCCCCATCTCCAATCTCCTGTAATAAAAAAAAGGTTGTCCACTCCCTAGAGTCTAGAGGACCCCCATCCCAACAGGTAGTGCCCCACCATCCCTCTCTCTCCCCAGCCCTGAGCTGCCGACTGGCACAGCCCTCTGCTCTCCACCATGGTCGGCCATCGACTGAGCTGACAGTGAATGAGTGTGTACTTGTACAAGTACAGTATATGCTCATTCATTGACATGACAGCTCAGTTGGCGGCTGGCTATGGTGGAGAGCAGAGGGCTGTGCTGTTCGCTGGCTCAGGGCTGGAATGGGGGAATGGCATGGTGAGCCAGTTTAGTGGCCCACCATGGCGATTTCCTTCCCCCCCATCCTGACCCTGAGCCAGCAACCGGTAAAGCCCTCAGCTTATGTCTCCACCATGGCAGGCCGCCAACTGAGCTGTCAATGAATGTACAAGTACGTGCTCATTCACTGACAGCTCAGTTGGTGGCTAGCTATGGTGGAGAGCAGAGGGCTGTGCCAGTCACTGGCTCAAGGGTCAGAGTTGGGGGGTTGAGTGGTGGGGCAGTAACTGGTGGGGTTGGAGTCTACTAGACATTAAGGATGGACTACCTTTTTTTAATGTTATAGCAGATCAGGGATAGGAAAGGGGGGGTCTGCTAGATACCAGGGAAGTATAACACCTACTCCAGGCAATCTGGATGGAGGAGACCACTGGACACCAAGGAAACTGCAACATTATGTTGGGTGGGTGACTGGGTAGGGGGAGGGACTGCTGGACACCAGGAAATACTGCAAATAACATTGGGCATTGGTGCATGTGGGGGAGGGACCATTACACACCAGGGAAAGATTTTTCTTTAACATGAGGCCTGCGATTGTGTGTGGGGGGGCACTAGACACTAGGGGAAGATCAGGCTGGCAATCAGTGGGGGGCCACTAGATATCAGAGAATAATCTTAACATCGGGTGGCAAATGGCGGGGAAGGGGAACCACTAGACACCAGGGAATGATCATTATTGGGCCAGCGATCAGCGGTGGGACCACTAGACACCAGGGACATGAAAACATAGACTTTGATGGTAGATGAGGAATGCTTGGCCCACCCAGTCTTTCCATTTCCCTACCTATTGGATAAGCTGCAGATCCTAGTTAACCAACAGCCTACTTCTTCCTACCCCCCCCACCAGAATTGCCTTCTGTCTGTCCCATGCATTCTTGAATTCCCCCACTGTTTTTGACCCCACAACCTCCTCAGGAAGTCCGTTCCATGCATCCACCACCCTCTACATGAAAAAATAATTCCTCACGTTGCCTTTGAGCCATCCCCCCATCTTCCAATTGTGTTCTCTTGTTTTTGCACATCTTTTTTGAAAGATGCTACCCTCCTGGACTTTGTTGATTCCCTTGAGGTACTTGAAAGTTTTTATTATGTTCCACCTCTCCCTCCTTTCCTCAAGGGTATACATATTAAGCTCCTTTAGTCTCTCTTCGAATGGCTTCTGGTGCAGACCCTGCACCATTTTAGTTGCTCTCCTCTGGACTGCCTCCATCCTGTCTATGTCCTTGCAGAGATGGGGTCTTCAGAACTGCACGCAGTACTCCAGATGGGGTCTCACCTACTTTCTGTACAGAGGGATAACAACTTCTTGTTTTCTACTGGTGATGGCTCTCCTTATGCATTTCAGTATCCCCCCAGCCCTCCTTACTGCCTTCTCACATTGTTTGCTTACCTTTCAGTCATCTGATATTACTACCCCCAGGTCCCTTTGCATTTTTATTGTTGTTAGTACCTGCCCCCCATTGTGTACTTCCCCCTGGGTTTTTGTTTCCCAGGTGCATTACTTTGCACTTCTTTGCATTGAATCCTAGCTGCCATACTTCTGATCATTCCTCCAACCTTTCCAAGTCCCTTGTCGTCCTTTCCACACACCCTCGTGTATCAACCCTGTTGCAGATCTTTGTGTCGTCTGCAAAGAGGCACACTTTTCCTTCCAGTCCCTCCACAATGTCACTTATAAAGACATTAAAAGGACCAGACCCAGTACTGAACCATGTGGTACTCCGCTAGTAACCCCCCCTTTCTTCAGAGTGGACTCCATTTACTATTACCCTCTGTGTCTTGTTGTCTAGTCAATTTTTAACCAGGCTACAACCCTGGGACCCACTCCCAGGCTGGCTAATTTGTTTATTAATCTTTTGTGTGGGACTGTGTCAAATGCCTTGCTAAAGTCTAGGTAGGCCATGTCTACAGCCCCTCCCTGATGTACTACTGTGGTCACCCAGTTAAAGAAATCTATTAGATTCGTCTGACATGACCTTCCCACTGTAAATCCATGCTGCCTTGGGTCTTGTGCCCCGCTGGCCTCTAGATACTCAGCAGTACTTTCTTTTAGAAGTGATTCTATAAGCCGGCCCATTGGCACTGAGGGTTGAGGCGCTGGGCACCACACCTTGCGCTATGCTGGTGACCCGGGTTCGGGAATAGACTTGGGCCGGTAGGGGTCGGCAGGGGAGAGGGTGGATTGTGCATCCCAGGACTGCTCTCCTCCCTCTGGGGTGGGCAGGGGAATGCATGTTGTGCTGTAGCGACACCTGGTGATGACTGGGTGCAGCACAGTGCAGTGCACAGAAAGGGAGGAGCATGGCAAGGCGTCGGCTTACACATAGACATCATTGCACTGTCGATTCCTGGAGGAAAATGGCTGGGCTCAACCGAGGCAGCTTGATGGCCACACTCCTGCCGATCCAGAGGACTGTCGTAGAATCGTGCTGGGGGGCCCGGTCCAGCTCGGCTTGGAGAGGCATGGGGAGGCCCTCCAGTGGGCTGGGGCAGCCGCACCAGATCCCCATTATGCGAATGACCCTGCTGCTCTCCGGGGTGATGGGGCTGGCTGCTGGATGCCCTCATTGGGGTGTGCCGCAGATGGCGAGAAAAAGTGTGATATGATAAAAAAAAAAAAAAAAAAGTGATTCCGTCATTTTCCCTACCACTGAGGTCAAACTAACAGGTCTATAGTTTCCACACTCATGGAGGCGCAAACATGCCACATCACCATGTTCTTGTGCCTCCCTGACTCCTTTGTGTTGCCACCTGACCACCACCAAGAGGTAGCCAAGGAGCGGGATGGCCATCTCTCCCTCCTTCTGCAGGAGAGGAGAGCGATCTGTTGGATGCCTCAGTCCTCTCCCTGCTGACCCCCGGCAACCAGAGCCTGCTGCTGAGCCTGAGTCTCACTGGTGTGGCATCCAGTGCCTCAACCCTCAGTGCCACTGGGCCGGCTCAAGTTTAAAGTTATTAGTCTGTTATTAGTCTACTTCATATTAAAAAAATAAAGTAAAATAAATATTAACTAAGATAATCAATAAAAAAAAAACCTACAATAATGATCCTATTTACAGAGATAAACTTCAGAGTCCCATCCACAATGCTTACTCTGAGTTGACTTCAACCGTGACTAGAAGCTGTGGCTTATATTTGAGGGTGGCTTTTATTAAAGTATTCATTTTGACCTGCAGTTTGTTTTAGAGGGTGGCTTCTCTTTGAAGAAATATAGTGTTTTTTTTTTGGTTTTTTTCTTTTTAAATGAACTGAGTATGTGTGAACAATAAATAATAACTTAAAAATGAATTGAACAGTTTTTGACCAAACCCCTAAAAGGACCTGTTGCTCCATAACATCTAACAAACCTGTAGGTTTCAAAAACTACCTCTTTGTAGATTTGTTTAGCTATGTTTTCAGTGAACTGAACATGTGTGAACAAATAACTACAACGTGAATCAACATTTTTTGCACCAAACCACAAGAAGGACATATTCTCCCATCACATCAAACAAACCTTTAAGTGTTATAACTTAACTACTTGTAGTTTTTTCTCTATCCTTGAGCAAACCTTGTTTCAAAAACAGACAAAAATACATAAATTCAATATTTTATCAGTCCAAAACAGAAAAACAGAAGCCCGTATAAACAACACTCCTCCTCCTTTCCCACTGTCGCTCCATCATATATGCTGATGACCTGGTTCTCTATGTCACCCTCGCTCTGTCCTGGACATTAATACCCACCTGTCCTCTGCATTCAAAACAGATTCAGCACTGGCTCTCCTCCCCTCACTAATTCTCAACCTACCTAAGACTCGGCCATGCTTTTGGGTCTGCTAGGAAAGTCTTTGCCAAGTCTATTAAGTTTCGTGGTGCTCAGCTTTGACGGATCAGTAGTCACGTACTGACTTCTTCAGATACCTTGAGTAACCCTTGATCCCATTCTTGATTTCTCTGTACATATAAGCGATGCATGTAAATCTGTTAATGCCAAGTTAGGAGCAACCTACCGCATGCGTCTCTCCCTAACCCCCGCTGCCAGAATCTCTGTGGCGAGTGGGGTACTGCTTTCTAGGTTTCTGTATGCTCGCCCCACTCTCTCCCATGCAAACGATAGTGTCCTTAACAAATGGGACATCTCCTATAACAACATCTGTAGATTCACCCTCTCTGCCCCTCGACTGACCCACCATTGTCACCTATACTCCGCTTTGCACTAGCTGTTCCCCTAATCACAGCATTCCTTCTCTCTGGGTTGTTTTATTGACTCCATGAATAGGACACCCCTGCCCAGACTGCATTGGGGCCATGCTCAGCCCCGTACACTAAGATCATCTAATCAACCTCTGTTCTCCATCCCTCACTGCTCAACTAAAATGGGGGAGCAAGCTTTCTCCCACTTCACCCCTAAATTCTGGAACTTCTTACCTGCCAACTTAAAGGGCTCCTTATCTCACTCTGCCTTTAAATCTGCACTTTCTTCCTACCTTCATGCATTTGATTCCTGTCACTGTACCTAATCTTCCCTGCTTATCCTTACTCTGCTCTACCTGGTCTCATTGAACTGTACTGTATTGCCTGCCTGTATCGAAGGTCCCATCCATCCCTGCGTGGATGGCTACTGCTTGATGTTATACCTTGAGTCTCTCTGTGGGGGTCAACATTGTTTGTGGCAGCTATTTGTCATTGCTTGTTATGATTTATTCAACGTAATGACTGTTTCTATTGATGCCTGTAATGCTAACTATTTGTACCTGTTTTGTGTTAACTTTCCTGTTTATGTACTGTATTCTCCCAGTTCGTGCTTGAAAATAGGCAGGTCTATTGCCTAATGCACTTACCCGGTTACCAAAACCAAATAAATAAATAATGTGTCCCATTAGTAGACTCCAAATAACAAAACGGCTCCACTGGACAGAGTCTGCTCGGTGTAATAAATACTACAGCAAAAAGCAAATACCGGCACTGCTCAACTGCACATGAAAAAGGCTTTATTAAAGTTTAAAACATACCACCACAGCAAAGGGTCATCACAAACCCCGACCGGTTTCACAATCAATGCATTATTGATGTTTTGTGATGACCCTTTGCTGTGGCAGTATGTTTTAAACTTTAATAAAGCCTTTTTCACGCACAGTTGAGTGGTGCTACTATTTGCTTATTGTTGTCACATTAGACACTAGGACTGAGATGATGCATTCGAATCTTATAGTCCTAAGGTCTCAGACATCCAAGTTTATAAGCATTTAAAAATGGCCTTTTTAAAGAAACCCCAACATAACCCCAATATACAGGCACTACGTGCATGTAGCCCCCCCCCTTAGGAGTTATGTTAATATCCCTTTAAGAGTGTCTATCAACCTCTAGGCTGAGGCCAGTTTCTATGCCCTTGGAGGACTAGGTCAGCTGGTCTGCCCTGGCAATCCAATGGAGAGAATTCAGTGTTCTCTGCTGATGGGCAGAGATTTTGCTGAGTCAGAGCTGGTGGGTGGCAAGAGCCTGGCACACTGTACCAGCTCCCTTACCCTGTAAGTTTCTCTATGGAACCTGGCATTGAGAATAAGTGCCCAGTAGTGGTGATGTCAGTCTTCTACAGCTGCTGGGGAGGGTGTCCCTCTCCAGTAGGAAAAATCTGTTTTCAGAGAAATTTAGATGGTCTGTCTGTGAGGAAGTTGGAGCCAGCAAATTCTTTGGGCACAATACCTGAGGTAATGTTTAAGCTTTATTAAAGTGTGAAGTGACTGTGTTTGGCACTCCACAATGCCCTCCCTCCTCAAGAGAGGGATAGCATCTGATGCAAACTCCTGTCAGCCAATGGGAGTTTACCTCAGAAAGAATTCAGTGTGGGCTGGATTACCGAATGTATAAGATTTGTGGAGCTCATTGGTACCTCAGCTGTACCCAGGTGGGCATAGGTGTCTGTGGCCTCAGAGGTAAAGAACTTAGTGTGAAAAGTGAAAGGATATGCTCTGTAGGAGAACAGAGTACATATCTGAAATGTGTCACAGCATGGAGTCAGTTCCAGTCTGTGCCAGCCAGTGAAACTGTGAAGTAGCCACGTGGCTAGCAAATATCAAAAAAGGGCTACAAGAAGCCAGCAGGTTTCCACACAAGCTGCAGGGGTAAGGAACTCTGTGACTTTATGGCCTCCTTGGGCCCATGCAGTACTGAAAATAAAGGGCCCAACAGGGCTGAAGCCAGCCCAGAAGAAGTGTGAACAGATAATGGTCCATCTGTAGTAATGAGGGAAAAATTAACCATGCCAGCTGGATGAAAGTGCCATCTTGTATTGAGCTCAAGTAGAAAACACAAGGATCCAGTCTAATTTTGAAAATAACTCCTGCTTGGACATTTGTGATTTATGCCTCCAAGTTCTCTGCTAACCCCTTTATGCCACAGCTTAGCTAGACCTTGGGCACATCACTGTGGCTGACCTTGTCTGTACAGGGAACAGGGTGGGCATTAGGGTTGACAACCCCAAGAAGACCCCACCACTGATTCACTAAGACTCCAGAGACCCAAAATCCTAATGTTTGTTCCTTTTGCTGCTTGGTGGGTGGGAGTGGGGAGTTAGGACTGGAAACTCTAATGTCATATTTCCCTACTTTTGTGGTGTTAAGTTTCCATAACTGGTGCATTTACAAAGTTTTTTTCAAAGACTATATACATATATTATATATATACATACATATACATACATACATATATAGTCTACCCTTGCAGGATAGGCATGCCCCCTCACTAAAGGGAGGGTGAGGGGCACTGTCACTAAGTGGCTACACGGTGGCCTCTTTGCCCTAATGAAACTTAGGGACAAACACTGGGTGAAATACAAGGCCTCCAGTGACAGGTTTGACTTTCTGGAATACAGGCAGCTTAGAAACACATGTAAATGGGCTATCCACTCTGCTAAGAGTGATTTCTGTAAATCCTCCCTGGAAGCCCAAGCCAAAAACCTGAGGAGCTTCTGGTGCAACATCAAAAACACTGTAAGTGGTTCTGCCAGTGCACAGGTCACTGACATGCAAATTGGCGGGGTCATCTGTAACAGCACCATGACTATCGCTAATGCCTTCAACTCCCAGTTCTCGGATCTGTCTGCCTACACCTCCCTATCCCCCTGACTCCAAGGTGCTGGGCCCCTCCTGTAGTGATGTGATCCCTCGACTCCCCCCCCCCCCCGACATGGAATCTCCTTGCTGGACTTTCCTCTCATTCTGGTGCAGGGCATGACAACTAGAGCCAAAACTGCTCTGTCTGGGGCCCTTACTTGCCCGTCCCATCTCCCATATCCTAAATGCTTCTCTTATTTGTGGAACCATTCCTGATATATGGAAGGTGGTTTGAGTGGTCCCAGTTCTCAAGCATGGTGATCCTAGAATTCTTGAAAATTATCATCCCATAGCTATCTTGTCAGCTGTTGGCAAGTTGCTTGAAAAGGTGGTTGCCTCCCAATTCACGCATTACATACATACATAACTATGACCTTCTCTCCCAGTGCAACACAGTTTCCTAAAAGGGCACAGCACCTCTACTGCCCTAGCTCAGGTTACCTCGAGATCAGAGCAGCTGCTGATCAAGGCAAACTTACCAGTGCCATCTTTGTTGATCTTTCAAAAGCCTTTGATCTGATTGACAACTCACTCCTGTGCTCCACCCTCTGGTCCTTTGGCCTCCCTCCTTCAGTCCATGCCTGGTTTGCCAATTACCTCTCTGGTAGGCAGCAATACATTAATTTCAACAAGGTCCTCTCCAGGCACACACCTGTTAACAGTGGGGTGCCTCAAGGGTCTGTTCTAAGCCCTATACTGTTTTCCCTTTTTGTCAATGAGCTGCGTTCGGTCCCAGTCCATGGGCACCCCACCCTGTATGCGGATGACCTTGTTATCCTTACCAGTTTCCAAACTTCCCAGGACAACAATGTCATCAGTTCCAGACTTTTGGTTTTCTACTTTCTGTTTATCCACCTTCTCACCCCGAAGCTACGCTTCTTCGAGAGACACCAACCACCACCCCCGTGACTTGCCTTACCTGATTCCCCAGGAGTTACCCCCATGGAGCTGTGGCTACACTCCCCAGGCAGGTACAGGACGGGACCCGAACATCACGATGATTCAATGTCTCGTCGGGGTCCCCCGGTGGTCAGGCAGGCAGTTGCCATTAGGGTCGGTGTTCTTGGTGCTCCATCTACCCATGCTCCAGTGGTGGTTTTTTTTCCCCTTTCTGAGGGTAATGCCCTGATGTCAAACCATTACACCAACGACCGCCACTTCCAGCCCTCTCTTATACATGCTCCTGCACTTGCTGTTCCTCTGGCCTCCGCCAGAGGCCAGCCAAGCACCGGGCAAATGTCCCCCCCTTCCCCGGGAGAGGAGCTGTCCCTTGGGTGCTCAATCCTCTCCCTCCCCTGCCGATCAATTTCAGACTTAACTCTGACTTTGACTGCATGCAGTCATGGCTAAAGAACCACAAGTTAGCCATCAACCTCAAGAAAACCCAAGCCATGCTCTTTGGCTCCCTGGCCAAATTAAGAGCTTGCTTTGCTCCTCTGAAAATCACTGGACCTGATGGTACCCTTTTACAAGTTGCTGACCCCTTCAGTTATCTGAGGGTAACCCTCGACCCCCAACTTGACCTCTCTCTGCACATACACAATATATGTAAGGCTTTAAACTGCACGTTGGGCTTGGTTTATAGAGCCAAAAGTTGCCTCACCCCTGTAGTGCGACTTCCCTTGCAAAAGGGGTCCTACTTCCTGTGCTCTGCTACAGACTCATCTCCTTTTCACATGCCCCAAAAACCTGGCTCTCAAAATGGGCGACTGCTGACAATAATATATGTCATTTTTTTGTTTGTTTTATTTTTTTAGTTTTGTTCTTTTTTGTCCCTGCTGTCAGCCGCCGATCATCCGCCAGGTCACGGCACACTTCGACTTCCACCTCTGCGCCGTGATCTTCCCCTGAGACTCCTAACTTGCCCCTCAGAGGATGGGGGTCACCGTACTGGCCAAGTGCTGCAAAACCAGTAACTAACTGGAGGAGCTGGTTAGGGAGGCTAATTGAAGCCAGATGCTGGCTTCACAGAGATGGCTGACAGCTGGAGTTTCTTCCCCATTTTTTACTTGAGGGCGGGGACGTGCAAAGATGTCCTGCATCCGCCCCACCTCCTCGGGTACTGTTGCATGATGGTAGCTGTGGTGCACCTGGCTTCTGCCAGGGGTCTGTCAAGCACCCGATGGGGTCCCAACCCTCCCCCGGAGAAGGAGAGTAGTCCTTGGGATGCTCCATCCTTCTTGCCCCGGCTGGCCCTCCAGCGACCCAAGTCCATTCCCGAACCCAGGTTGCCGGCATCATGAGTGGAAATATAACTGCTGCGCTGACAGGCCGGCTTCACAATGTGTTGTTTTATTCTGTCTGCCCCTTGCCTCAAGCATCACTGTGTGCTGTACACCAGGCTTGAGTGGTTCTTCCCCGACAACCATTGCATCTTTGTAATGGGAAACCTCATTGACAACATTGTCAGTACAGCCATTCCCCCCGGACTTGCTGAACTACTGTAGCCCGCTCACCCTCCCTACCCGTTAAGATCCATTCCCTAACTGGGGATTGGACTTTTGCCGTCCTCACACCCAGAATGTGGAACTCCTTCCCTGTGCATATGTTCTGCCCCTCTCATTATTGTTTCAGATCCTCTTTGGGTTTCCTGAACCAAGCCTCCCCTTTCTCTGTTCCTAGTGATCCCTCCTCTCCTCTGGGGAGTCCTGTGACGATGGCCCTGCATAAGGAATCGGCTTGTGTCAATGAATCAACGATGCAGATGAATCTGAGTCTTCTGACCATGTTATGTTTAATGCGCCTTGTTTTATGTATATGTATGCTCAATGCCTCTTGAGTTAAGAAATACCTGTTCTGATCTAATGACCCTCTCGTAACTCTCGAAGTGTTCTACTTCATATGTCTTGCTATTTTTGTGACTGCTTCACCCACTGTCATGTAACTGCAAACTGAGTATCCTACTATATATGTCCAGATGCTGTCTATTGTTATGACTGTTTTTTTTACCCTGTATCCTGCTATGACCATGTATTGTTTTGCCTGTACCTTGTAATCCTCCCGGGTCGCACCTGAAAATAGGCACGTGACTGTCTAGTGTGCTTACCTGGTAAACAGACGCTAAACCAATAAATCTATAGTTCACCTATCTAGTTAACAAAAACTAAATAAATCATTATAAAATGGGCAGAAAAATCCTGCTATCGGATTGGTCAGTTTGTGCTTTTATCCACAAGTATATCTCACAGCCCATACAGGGATAGAGTCCCAGCTTTTTGTTTAAATCTAAGGTTTTTGGTCTTTTTGTCTTTGGGTCCATGTTATAATCACAATAATGCACTCCAGGGTATGTGCTGTTTTGATTTACCCACTTCTCAAGTGGTTTATAGCACTTGGCTGCACCTCAGGCCACACCACTCCTACCACATTGCACCACACCACACCAGGCTGGGGTAAATTGCACAGCACATATCCTGCCATACAGTACTGCTTAAATACATTCTGAGTTTTTCACACTCTAGCATTGTGGGGTCATCCCAACCACGCCTTGTCATCTAGTGCTGCTCCAATGGTTGGCTAGTAGGTGGCACCTTGGTGCTGAGTGGCCTGTACCTTTCTCCCAGGTAGCTGAGTTCCTCACTTTCAAGTGCTGTTGGCTCTGATAGTACCAGGGTGCAGCACTTGAGTCCACCTATGAATCTGGTCACCCAGTTGGTGGCGTGGATGCGCCCACTGGAGTGCATCTCCGGGGACAGTTTTTCAAAAAGTTATACATGCTGATCTCTTTAGATAACACAAAAGCTGGTCAACCATGATGTTCTGGGAGTGCATTTAATCAATAATCCACCCCAGGGTGTGGTATGTCATGGGATACCGTCATGCCTTGGGTGCATTGTAGAGGCATAAGGCCAAGTCAGACAAATCTAATCGATTTCTTTGACTGGGTGACCAAAGTAATAGACCAGGAGGGGTTGGATATGGTCTACCTAGACTTTAGCAAGGCATTTGACACAGTCCCGCACAAAAGATTAATAATCAAGTTAGCCAGCCTAGGTGTGGGTCCCAGGGTGGTAGCCTGGGTAGAAAACTGGCTGCACAACAGGACACAGAAGGTAATAGTGAATGGAACACATTCTGAAGAAAGGGGTTAATAATGGAGTACCTCAGGGCTCAGTATCATGCCAGTCCTCTTTAACGTCTTTATAGGTGACATTGCAGAGGGTCTGAAGGAAAGGTATGCTCTTTTGGATGACACAAAGATCTGTAACAGAGTTGATACACAAGGGGGTAGAAAGGATGAGAAGGACTTGGCAAGGTTGGAGGAATGGTCAGACATATGGCAACTTAGATTCAATGCAGAGAAGTGCAAAGTAATGCACCTGGGAAATAAAATCCAGGAGAAGAGTACACAATAGCAGGAGGTACTAACAACAACAATAATAGAAAGGGATCTGGGTAGTCATATCAGATGACCTAAATGTGGGTATGCAATGTGAGAAGTCAGTATGAAAGCCAGGGGGATACTGGGATGCATAGGGAGGGGCATCACAAGTAGAAACAGGGAAGTGGTTATCCCTCTATACAGACAGTTGGTGAGACCCCATCTGGAGCACTGCATGCAGTTTTGGAGACCTCATCTACGCAAGGACATAGACAGGATGGAAGCAGTCCAGAGGAGGGCAACTAAAATGGTGCAGGGTCTACATCAGAAACCATATGAAGAGAGACTGAGAGAGCTTAATATGTATACCCTTGATGAAAGGAGGGACGGGGACATGATAGAAACTTTTAAGTACCTCAAGGGAATCAACAAAGTCCAGGAGGGTAGCATCTTTCAGAAAAAGAAATGTGTAAGAACAAGGGGGCACAATTTAAAGTTAGAGGGGGACGGCTCAGGGGTAATATGAGGAAATTCTTTTTCACGGAGAGAGTGGTGGACGCATGGAACTGCCTTCCTGGAGAGGTTGTGGGGTCTAAAACATTGGAGGAATTCAAACATGCATGGGACAGACATAAGGCAATTATAGTGGGGGGTTGCAGGAAATAGGCTGTTGGTTAACTAGAATCTGCAGCTTATCCAATAGGTAGGGAAATGGGCAGACTGGGTGGGCCAAGTGGTCTTTATCTGCCGTCAAAGTCTATGTTTCTATGTAAGTGTCTCATGCAGTCAAGAAGTGACAATATCCCATGATCTACCAAACCCTGAAGTGTATTATGTTGCTTGCATGCATGTGCATGAAACATAGTGCCATCATCCGAGTTTTCGGAGGTGTGTCAGCCCGTCTTCCAATGCAGTCAGTGTGTTTGCAGGCGCGGCCCCAGTTCCCCAATCACTGCTGCAACTGTCTATGACAAGCTGAAAATACAGTGGCATACAGTTGAAAGGGAGAGCTCCGCTTCAGTGAGCAGAACTCTTCCCCCACACACACATACGCGCCGCGACGCTAAGCACACCGCGTGTTCATGCGCTCTTCCCTCACTGTACGGGCCGACGGGGTGCCCAGTCCCCTGCCTGCTCCACGCCCCCAAGCATCCAGGTGACATGCTGGGAGCCCACCCCAGCGTGGCAAAATCATATTATGGCGGCGGGGTTCACAATCCCCCATCGGCTCCCATAAATCCCAAGTACAGGGTGCCACGCTGGAGCCCACCCCAGCGTAGCAACAAATGCCATGACTGGCGGGGGTGCCCAATCCCCATTGGCTCTACGCCCCCAGTTATCCTTTCGCCATGCTGGGAGGCCATCCCAGCGTGGCAAACGCTTCGTCGTCATTTAAAAAAAACTGTAAAGAAAAACAGTCCCACGCAGTCTCCTGCCTCCCCACAACCCGCACCCACCCACTGCGTAATTTCGCCTCCCCACACCCCTCACCCCCTATACTTACCTCCGAGTCCGGGCATGACGATCTTCGTGGACTGGGAACACATCTGCACTCTCTCAAAGCCGACCGCGAACTTGAGGAAATGCCGGTAAGCTGTATAATGGGATAGATAGGTTTTTTCAACTTTGTTGCATATCTCAGGCATTTTTTGGAATTTTTGCACCAAATTTTCAACATGGGGTTTTTGGGACCCGTCCTCATGAATTCTTGCACTGTCATGGCGTTACTCTGGCCCGAAGGGTGATTTCGCGCCACTACGTGAAATCACCTTTCTGGAACAATTAACAAAACGACACTGCCAGTGTTCATAAGGTGGGCTCTCAAAAAGCCTATTTTAATTTGGTGGAAAATTTTAAAATGACTGTTTTACGAGCGCTATGCCATAGTTCCTATGCACGCTGGTAAACTCCTTGAAATTTCAATATTTTCACTCCAGATTTTCAACATTGCCATTTTAACACACCTCCTTATGAGCAGTACAGCTGTCATTTTCACATCTCACCAAAAAACATGTTTCGTCATGTAGCGCATAATGGCGCAGCTAGTGTGCAAAATCAATGTATGGGACACATTAAGAAAATCACAGTGACACTGTTCATGAACAGAGGTCTTAAAATGGCTATGTTGAAAATTTGGTGAAAAACCCTAAAATGACTGTTTTACGAGTGTGCATTGCGCAGTTCCTACGCACGCTAGTAAGTTCGTGAATTTTCAATATTTGCACTCCAATGACTTCCAAATTCCTAAACAGCACATAGAAGCAAGCAACATTCGGCATTGACAAATGCTTGTTTTTATTATGTAATGGATGTATGTTTTATGTATTAAACAGTAAAAAAAGTTTTATAAATGTTGTATGGTGTTTTTGTGTATATGTATGCACTTAAAAATTTGTTTTGTTATGTTCTGTTTTGAAAAGTAGGTGGTGCTGTTCGGAAGGTTATTGTGGACTGTGGGGTAGGAATATTTGAGCAGGTAAAAAAACTGTTTACTGGAACTTTCCTTACAATTACTGTGCTGGGATTCCATCACGGTTAAGAAGATGTCTCAGCCAATCAAGTTGCTGGATTATTTAAATCCATTGCATAATAACAAACATTTGCAGTTAAAAGGTTGCGCCAAGCAGCCTTCCATATTCTGTCTAAATTTTAAATTCAAGTCTCTATTTCAGGATAAACAGGAGCTCTACCTTTCAACAATTAATTTCCTCTTACAGCTGTTCGGTGGCTGCTGTGTTCCTAAGTTTGTTTGGAACATACCAAATGGGATTCTGAGGGTAGGGACATGTTTTATCAAATCCAAGTGTTTTAATATTTTGTGATTACAAATTGAAAGAGTACTTATTTAACAATAATAATTGTTAATGACTTATAGCAAATTAAATGTTGTCACGCCATCATTTAAAAGGTTCTTTCTTATAATGTTGCAAGAATATGGGAGCGAAGGAAGACCAAGGGAGGGATAGTGAGGCTTAATAAAGGGAGAGAGGGTGGGCAGAGGGAGACTGTGAAAAGTCAGAGATACTAAACAAATATTTTGCTCAGTATTTACAAAGGAAGAGGGCCAGGGAGGTACATAAAACAAACAGTAGTAACACTCTGGATACAGAAGTTGATACCGGCCCATTTACAGAAGAAAGGGTTCTGAAAGAACTCTTAAAACTGAAGGTGGACAAAGCAATGGGGCCTGATGGGATTCATCCCAGAATTCTCAGAACTAAGGGTAGAACTAGTGACACCACTGACTACCCTTTTAACAAATCATGGAGGATGGGATGGTACCTGAGGACTGGAGGAGGGCAGATGTGATTCCCTCAAAGTGGGAGCAAGGCAGAAGCAGGAAACTGTAGACCTGTTAGTTTAACCTCAGTGATAGGGAAAATGATAGAATCACTTCTAAAGGAAAGAATTGTCGAGTATCTAGAGGCCAGAGGGCACAGGACCCTGGGCAGCATGGATTCTGGCGGGAAGGTCATGCCAGGCAGATCTGATAGATTTCTTTGACTGGGTGACCAAAGTAGTAGATCAGGAGGGCTGTGGACATGGCCTACCTAGACTTTAGCAAGGCATTTGACACAGTCCCACACAAAGATTAATATACAAGTTAGCCAGCCTGGGAGTGGGTCCCAAGATGACAGCCTGGGTAAAGAATTGGCTGGAGAATAGGACACATAGGTAATAGTAAATGGAGTCCACTCAGAAGAAGGAGGGTTACTAGTGGGGTACTGCAGGGTTCAATATTAGGGCGGTCCTCTTCAATGTCTTTATAAGCTACATTGCAGAAGGACTGGAAGGAAAAGCATGTCTCTTTGCAGATGACACTAAGATCTGCAACAGAGTTGATGCACAGGGTGGGGTGGAAAGGATGAGAAGGACTTGGCAAGGTTAGAGGAATGGTCAAATGTATGGCAGCTTAGATTCAATGCTAAGAAGTGCAGGTAATGCACCTGGGAAACAAAACCCAGGGAAGAGTACACAATGGGGGTGAGATACTAACAACAACAAAATGGAAAGGGACCTGGGGGTAGTCATATCAGATGACCAAAGATGGGCAAGCAATGAGAGGGCAGCAAGGAGGGCTGGGGGATACTGGGATGCATAGGGAGAGGCATCACCAGTAGAAAACAGGAAGTTATTATCCCTCTGTACAGACAACTGGTGAGACCCCATCTGGAGTACTGTGCAGTTCTGGAGACCCAATCTCCATAAAGAGACATAGACAGGATGGAAGCTGTCCAGAGGAGGGAACTAAAATGGTGCAGGGTCTGCACCGGAAGACATATGAAGAGAGACTTAAGGAGCTTAATATGTATAGCCTCGAGGAAAGGAGGAGAGGGGGGACATGATAGAAACTTTCAAGTACCTCAAGGAATCAACAAAGTCCAAGAGGGTAGCATCTTTCAAAAAGAGGTGTGCAAGAACAAGAGGGCACAATTTGAAGATAGAGGGGGCGTCAGAGGTGTTAAGGAAGTATTTTTCACAGAGAGGGTTGTGGATGCATGGAACGGCCTTCGGAGGAGGTTGTGGAGTCAAAATCAGTGGTGGAATTCAAGCATGCATGGGATAGTCATAAGGCAGTTCTGGGGGGTGGGGGTAGGAAGAAGTAGGCTGCTGGTTAACTAGGATCTGCAGCTTATCCAGTAGGTAGGGAAATGGGCAGACTGGGTTGGCCAAGCGGTCCTTATCTGCCATCAAATTCTATGTTTCTATGTAATATCGTGAACTCTAGTCTACAGGTTAAAAAATAAATGAAACTCAGAAAAATGTGCACTTTTGATATAGCTTCAGGTTTTGCCTGGAGTGCACATTGTTTGAAGGATTGTTGGTGAATTGTCAGTGCAGTTAATATAAAGTATGCTTATAATATAAAGTGAGCTTAGTGCTGAACAGGCAGGTACAAGATAATTAATTCAGTGTTTGCAATGTAATCTGACTGCTATATGCAGACCAGTTCAATCCATGCTGTATATGTTCACTTCTGCTGTGATTTTAGCTTGAGAAAGGGAATATTTTTTTTTATTTGTTTGTTTATTTTATTTTAACATTATCAGAATTACAAACCTTTGAGTCAAGACTCCTTTACAAAGGCTCCACATCCAAGCTGTACAGACGTATACAGTATAACAAAATAGTTAGACATATAGTAGGTTGAAAGCATTCTATACAGCAATATGTATTATAGACAATAGAGTAAAACATGTTGGATTGGTACAAAGAAGACGTAATTGAATATAATGATGACTGAGGCAAAACAGGACTAATAGAGTGGGGCGGGATGTGGGTGAAAAGGTAGGACAGGAGTCCTTGTCAAGAAATAGTGGTGTTGGCTTGAGGTGGGTAGAGGTAGGGGAGACATAGGAAGGTCAGGTCACGGGTAGTTGCAGGTGCGGGAGGCAAAGGATGGGACCTGAGGGTGATTTGAGTAAAAGCCTACCTTCCTGTGTGATAGTGCCTGGGAAGGTGTTTAGCCATGTAGTGGATCTGTGAAAAATATCTCTGTGCTAGGGCGTCCTGACACGTGGAACCTGGAGGGTGTGTCTGGTGGATCTGTGGGTGGCTATGGACATAGGAGCAGGAGCAGGTTGGAGGGGGGTGGATGCCAGGTGGGGCGAGGCTGTACTGATCTCCGGGCAGAGAGACTTGTCTGATACAGCAGTCTCTTCTCAAGATTAAGCCAGTTGGTTAAATTGTAAAGAGGCAGGTGTGGGTGAGCCTGTCACTGCTCATAACTATACAAGAGAGCTTTGTTTAAAGGCGACTTTAATTTTGTGGCGGGCGGTGTTTTCAGTGGCCCCATAAATCAGGAGCCCATAGTCGATGATGGGTAGAACAGAGGATGTAACTGCAAGCTGAAGAGCTTCGGGGGGGGAGGCAGTTCCTGTGGTGATAAAGCAGGCCAATCCTGGTATTGACAGCAGCACTGAGGAGGTGAATGTGGTCATGGAAGGAGAGCACAGGGTCAAAAGTTATCCCTAGGTACTTGAAGGAGGTCACCTAGTCGAGGGGGAGGTATCTATTGGTAAGAATATTTAGGCCATACTTCTGTGTTTGCTTTGGTTGTGGGAAAACAGCATGACCTTAGTCTTTTACGATTTAGGACCAACCTGTAGTTAACAAATCAGTTTTCAGCCTGGCTAAAGGAGTGCTGTAGGAAATCTGCAGGATGTTAGGGTCAGCATGGGAGGTTAAGGACCGTGTCATCGGCATATAGGAGGACCTTCTCAGGACAGACCTTGGGTGGAGTACTGAGGAGCAGGCTGAAAAGGATGGGTCCCAGGATGGATCCCTGGGGGACACCCGAGCAGGCAGGTAGGCAGCGAGAGAGGGTGCCATTTATTTTGACACACTGGGAGCGGGAGGATAGAATGTCTGTAAACCAGGAAGTGACTTCCTGTGAGAAGCCAAGGTAGGGCAGGATGGATAGGAGGAGGGTGTGATTCACGGTGTCAAAGGCCTTTAACAGATCTAAGAAGACAGCACTGACTAGGCGCCCGTTGTTGAGCTGTGGATTTGTAGGAGGGCATAGAAGATCGCTTGTAAAAGGTGTTGGTGCGTGTGCTGCTGGAGAAACATTGGAGAATATTTGAAGAACTGTAGAACTGTAGTAAAGTAATTTTACTGCATTCATTTGGGGTTTTACCATTTGCTCATAATGTACTGAAATATCATTGATTTCAAAGAACCCCCTGAGATCCTACTATATCTCTTTTTCTCCCTTACAGTATTATTATTAAAGTACTCCTTCTCTACTAATTATTAATTACCAACCACAACTTGCTGCTAATTTTAGGAATGCTGATATTATGCAAGTGCCTTTTTAGATTTATATTGCCTGATAGGCAGTTGTTCTGTGATATACAATGGTAGTTACAAGAAGCCAGAATAATGCTTCTGTAAATGAGATAGGGCAAACGGACATGGAAATCCCAATAGAACCAACAACAGAGAATGCTGAAAATAGGGTACACACTGTGATAGTACAATTAAGAAAGATAAAGACCCAGATATTCAAACTGCGCCAGGCTGTGGCGCAAGCTTGGGCGCAGCTCAACGTGGCTGCGCAGGGGTGTGGCCTGGGCAATATTCAAAGGTGCTGCACCATGGCCCAGCAGCTTTGAATGTCGCACCCTGGCCACCCCCACTGTGCATGGTGCAGTGGCACTGCACCAGCACAAGTGGCCAGAGTGGAGCATGGAGATGCGCTAGCGCAAGTGCCATTGCACCATTCACAGCACTTGCGATATTCAAAAGGGGACCTGCAAATGGGGCCATAATTTATGCAAGGCACACATAGGGCCATTTGCATGTCATTATGGTCCCATTAGCATGCAGGTTCGCCGATCCCTGACGACTTGCGCCTGGCGCCCTGCCAGGCAGCAGCCATCGGGGGACCAACACCACCTGCTGCCCTATCGCGGACATCTGTTAAAAAATAAAGTCCCCCTCCAATATCCCTAGTGGTCCAGTGGACTGCTATGTGCCCAATCATGGGCATCTGTTATAATAACCCCCCCTCCAATATCCCTGGTGGTCAAGTGGACCGCTATGTGCCCGATCGCGGGCATCTGTTACTGTATAATAACCCCCTCCAATATCCCTGGTGGTCAGTGGACCGCTATATTACTTGATCGCGGGCATCTGTTATAATACCAATATCCTGGTGGTCCAGTGGACTGCTAAGTGCCCGACCGTGGGCATCCTGTTTTCACAGAAAAGTCCTATTACCCTGGTGGTCTAGGGTGCCCTCCCCACCTGCCCACTAAGTCCCACTGCTTCTGCTCCCCGTCAGCTGGCGGGCGGCAGCACCCCACCCACCGCCCCACCGCCCGTGACTGACACCTTAGTAGGCTGCACCCATTGGTTCTGGCGTGAGCCAATGGGCGGCAGCCCTACCTACTACACATTCCAGATATGTGACTATATCCCAGGTGGGGTGCTGCCGCCCGCCGCTGATGGGGGTGGTGGGGTGGTGGGGCGTGGGACTCAGTGGGCAGGTGGGGAGGGAGTACCCTAGACCACAAGGGTAATGGGACGTTTTCTGTGAAACAGATGCTCGTGATTTGGCAGCATTTGGTCCACTGGACCACCAGGGATATTGGATGGGGGGTTTCATTTAAACAGATGCCCACGATCGGGCAGCATTCGGTCCACTGGACCACCAGGGATATTGGACAGGGGGGGTTTATTATAACGGATGCCCGCGTTCGGGCACATAGCAGTCCACTGGACCACCAGGGATATTGGACGGGGACTTTTTTTAAACATATGCCCACAATTGGGCATGGGGGCGCCACCAGGTGCAGCCAGAACTCGGGTGGCCACCCACAGGTGGCAGCTGCCGTGTTGCGCCTTGCAATGTGGCAGCTCACCTGCGGGTGGCCATCAGTTGTTCCTTTTTTTTGGCTTAACTTTGTGCTGTCGCAAGTAGGGGTTGTGCATGCATGGCTCTGCACATCCCGGGCTGAATATCGGGCTGTGCAGGTTATGCATAGGAACGCCCCCTCCACCTGTGTCTGCATACATTACTGATGCGCTCCGGTGCATCGCGATTTCTGGCGCGCTTTTCCCCTTTGAATATCGCATCAAGAACATCAATGGTTGCGTATGGCGCAACCCTTTGAATATCTGGGCCAAAAAGATTAGCAAGTCTAAAATAAAATTGGAGCAAGAAAAGGTAAGATGAAACCAAGTACTGAAAGTGTTGAAAGTGCTGAAAGGGAAAAAATATCAGCTTCTAGGAGGTCTGGGAAAGCACAAACAAAACTTAAGCAATCAACATTAACAGAAATGTTTCCTAAACTAAATAAGGGATCTATTTTGTCTTCTCTGGTGGCTCATAGAAATTCAATCTCTACTTCTACTCCAAAACTATCTCTTCCTGAGTCTGCTGGATTAATTAGTAATGATTCTAGCAGCCTAAGGATGGATGATGAGGTGACAGAGCAAAAAATGATCGACACCACTGTTATAAACATGCCAGTTCCAAAAGGTGATGCTTTAATAGATAATAGTCCTGTTCTGAATGCTAATGAACTTATAGGGTGGGAATTAAATGAGACTAGTGGCTCACATAACCAGCTGCCTCAGCCCTGTCAGCCCTCTTTTAAACAGGACCAGAAGGTAGCTTCTGATACCCTGTCTGAGAGTGTGGATAATGGCTCTAATGAGTTAAAAATAGCCACACCCAATACACGACTGGGATCAAAAGGTAACTCTTCTCTCAAAGAAATTTTGAATAAACTGGATGGTACTATTCAGGGTCTGAAGCAGCTGGATGCCTCACAGAAAAATACTGCTGTAAATCAATTACCCTCTTTTTTGCCCAAACAGGACCAGGGGCGTAGTCTGTCTTCTAACAAGAAAACTCTATCCCATTATTCCCATGATTTGGAGACAAGTCATTCTGTGTTAAATGATCAATCTAGTGGTCCGAGTGCTGGATATTTGTTGACAGAACTGCAGCGCTGCTCGTAAGCGGATAGGTGCTTTTGGTGCGAACTTCAGAGGCAACTAAGTTGTGCTCCCCTGTTCATGGGTGTTGAAGCCCCAAATTGCCCCCCCCCCCACCGACTGCAAGATCTGCACGGTGTGAGAGGCTGTGCAGTGGGCCTTGCTGTTTTTCATTCGTCTAGAGGTGTGTTTGGGGGGGGGGGGGCTGAGACCTGTGAGCTGGAGGGGCAGGGACCGCATCCCCCTTAAATTGCTGCACCGGTCGCAAGAGCAAGCGCCACTCAGTACTGAAAATCTTCTAGCGAAATGAAGAAGGAAAAAAGGTCAGGTTCTTCTTTTGTGTGCTTCTTAATAGTGTTAGAGACAAATAGTTTGTATTCTACTGTTTAAATTATTATTGAGGTAAGGAATAGCCTAGCTGGAGAGCACTATTGTGAAGCAGTTTCGTTTTGTTTTTAATGTTAATTAATTGTATTAGCTTTGTTATTTGATCAGGCCAGGCAGACATTTTAGGTATTATTTAACTGTGTGCTTAAATTTTGATAGTTAATTATTGTATTTGTAGCTTGGGATGTGTACGGGTTATATGGGAGGATTTAAGGGGGCCAGGATTACCTATGGGAGCTCACTGCTACATGACTTGCGTCCTTTTGTCCCCCTCCCAGTGTCAGACACTACTGTCAGACGCTGTTGGGAAGTGGGGATTGGAAGGGGTCGTGCTGATTGTGGGGTGACCCATGTATGGGCGATGGTAGGATAGAGGTTGTTAGGTTCAGAGGGCACCCTGGGTTATGACGGGCATCTGGGAGAGGCCAGACGTGGTTGGTGCCCATCCCCAAGGAGTCCACCAGACCGAGTGGTCAGGTAACCCAAGGGGCTGCACCACCCTCCAATCCCCTGACGGCAGTGCTTTGCAATGCCAGATCGATTAGAAATAAGACGGCAATTATTGCTGCCTTGATTTCTTCAGTCGATCTGGCTTGCATCATGGAGACCTGGATGGGAGATGATGCGGGCCCTATTTTTGAGGCCGCTGTCCCTCCTGGGCAAACCGTGATGCACTTCCCCAGAGTGGAATACAGGGGTGGCAGTGTAGCTATCTGTTTTAGATCCAGCCTGACCTTCACCGTGCACCTAGTGAGAACTCCAGGTTCTTTTGAATGTGTGGCTATTCGTGGAGGACTTTGCGCGGGCTGCAGGATCTTCCTCATCTATCGCCCTTCTGGGCTGATGGGGAATTTCCTGCAGGAGATCGCTGAATTCATCGCCGACTAAACATTGGGATCCCCCAGATGTGTTTTTCTGGGGGATTTCAATGTTTGGGTCGACGATGGGAATCAAAGATGCAGTTACGATTTTTTGCAGATTATGTCCTCTTTAGGATTGATGCAAGCTGTTACTGCAGCAACTCATCAGGTTGGCCACATGTTGGACCTGGTGTTCTCACTGGGGCTTGAGATCAGTGATCTCAGGATTGATTGAATACTTTGGTCCGATCATTGCACGGTGCAGTTCATGCTTGGGGCTCCTGCCATAAGTCCTTCGCCTTCTGAGATGATTAGCTGTCGCCCTTTACAGGGTCTGACCCCGAGAGTTTTTTGGTGGCAGCTAAATTGTCTAGTGTGGGTGCTGCATGCGTTGGAGGTGTTGATGTTGGGGTTGACACCTATAACAGGGTGTTATCTGACACCATCAACTCCTCACACCTGTCCGTGTATGACCCAGAACTTCATACCTGAGGTCCCTGTGGTTTGATGGGGATCTCAGGAAGATCAGAAAGATGGATCAGAGATTAGAGCACTGCTGGAGGAGGTCTTGCCTGGAGGCTTACAAACTGGTCCTGCGTATGCACTATAGTGCGTACCATGAGGCAATCAACCATAAGAGGCAGTGTTCCTGTCCAGGGAGATTGCTGCTGGGAAAACGACCAGCTTTACTCTTTCGGGCTGTGAATAGGCTTCTCCATCCTGCTTGTCTGCAGCCCGGATGGGTTTTTTCTAATACAGATTGTGAGGAGTTTGCTCGGTTTTTCTCGGACAGTGTGTCCTCGATCCGGTGGGTGGCTTCTTCAGCCAGCAATGTTATAGCTGACAGTGGTCGCCTTATGTGTTTTGAGTTCACTCTGCCTAGTTGGGGGACTTTAGACCAGTGGAGGTTAGTGAGGTGACAGTCAACATGGAGCATACCTTTTGTGAACTGGACCCAGTGCCAGCGTGTTTCTTAATGAGATGCGTTGACTCTGTAGGCCCGGTGTTTGCCTTGATTGTACGGTGTTCCCTATCTGAGGGGGTCTTTCCAGATGCCTTGAAGGAGGCTCTGGTAAGACCCCTCTTAAAGAAATCATCTTTGGACCCAGAGATCAAGGCGAATTACCGTCCTGTATCCAACCTTCCATTTTTGGGGAAGGTGGTGGAGAAGGTGGTAGCGCTTCAGTTGGAAGAGCACCTCATGACTCATGAGTTGTATGAACCCTTCCAGTCGGCATTTCTGGCTAGACATAGCACAGAAACTGTGCTTGTTCAGGTGCAGAATGATCTCCTCAGGGCAGGAAATCAGGGGGACAGGACAGTTCTTTTTCTCCTTGATCTCTCTTCAGCATTTGACATGTGGACCATTGTGTGCTGCTTGTCCACCTTAGGGAGTTATGTGGACTCACCGGTACTGTCATCAACTAGTTTGAGTCCTTTTTTACCAACAGGAGGCAATGGGTTATGATGGGGAATTCTTCATCTACACCCAGTCTCCTATTTTGTGGAGTCCCTCAAGGATCGATACTGGCCGCAGTGTTGTTCGCAGTGTACATGCTGCCCCTGGGAGGGATCATTAGGAAGTATGGTCTGAGTTTTCATTGTTATGCCGATGATACCCAGCTATATCTGTCCTTTGCCCTAGGAACATCCAACACAGTGGATGTGCTTAATATTAGTCTGGCCGAGATTAACGACTGGATGGCCTCCAGCTGGTTGCAACTGAACCCTGATAAGACGGAGGTATTGGTAGTGGAGTCAAACAGATTTCATGATAGGATGGCCTCTGACTCAGAAACTGGACTTGTTCTTGAAGCTGTGTCATTGAAGGCCTCCTCTTGGGTGTGAAATCTTGGAGTGATTCTGTACAGGAACTTAACCGTGAAGGCTCAGATATCCTCCACGGTTCGTACCTGTTTTTTCCATCTCAGAAATATTGCCAGGATTAAGCCCCTTGTTCTGCCTCTGGACCTCCCTACCTTGATACATGCCTTAGTCACATCTAGGCTTGACTACTGTAATGCGCTCTATCTTGGGGTCACAGGGGGATCTCTCCGCAGACTGCAGTTGGTGCAAAACACAGCTGCCCAGTTATTGACTGGGCAGCAAAAATTTTGCTATATCACACTGGTATTGTGCGAATTGCACTGGCTTCCAGTCAGGTGGAGAATCCTCTTTAAGGTGGGTCTTCTCACCTATAAGACCCTACACGGGCAGGACCCTGGTTATCTGTTGGACCTTCTGATACCTGCCCTCTCTACCCGCCCTCTTCGATCTTCTAGTGGTGACTTCCTGTCCATTCCCAGAATGAGGCTTAAATCAGCTGGCCATAGAGCCTTTAGTGTTGCGGCTCCCTTTCTGTGGAATTCATTGGCAGCTCAGGTCAGGGAAGCCCCGACTGTGGATATTTTTAAGGCCCATTTGAAGACGCTTCTTTTTTCCCAAGCCTTTGATGTTTAGATTAGAATTTATAGCAGAGTCTGAGATTTTGTTGGAGTTATTTATTCTTATTTTTGTATAAAAAAATGTTGTGTTGTTTTGTGTTTTTGTTTTTAAATGCTGTTCATAAAAATTCATACGGTGCCCAGAGCCTCCAGGATTGGGCGTCTTTTAAATAAATTTTTGCCTTGCCTTGCCTAATACATTGGTATATACCCCTCAATTGTAAGTGAAGACATTATTAAGGTGCTAAAAAATCAGCATGCAGCTAATTTAATGTTATGCGAACAACTGATTACTAATAGAAATGAAACTGATCCTTAAAAGAATACATTACAATAAATGGTGCAAGGTTGGACGATGTCCTTAGGATTCCAAAATAAATTCACCCACCTAGGGAATCATCCTACATTCCCATAGTGGAAATTAATTTATCAGGTAGCCCAAATGATGATGATGTCAGACCTGACTTCTCCACAATAATCTTTCCCCCAGATGTGCCTGTGGCCTCACATAAAGAGATCTCTATGGTAAATAAGAAGACAAAAAAGGGGAATCCTACATCAGCCTTAAAGAATAACGGGGAGAAAAATGTTTAAAAAAATAAAGGGAAGGCAAAACAATAATAAAGTGAGTGATGTCCTATTACCAGCCAAAAGGGGTACTGCCAGGGATGGGCCTAGAAAGAGAAATTGTGTAAAGACCAAAATGATGAATAAGAAAAAAGACACAAAAGAATGGGGTCTAATAAATAAGGAACTTAAGTGAAATAGTAAACAGGTTTCCAGCAAACATGATATTGAAGAATCCACAGAAACCAAGACTATAAAAGATCATGGAAGCCAGGAATCTAAGGATTATGATCCAGTAATTTTGATACGTCCCTTCATAAGAATGTATGGTTGTCAAAACATTGAGGGTGAATCTCCACTTGAGTTAATAACTCACTTATTTAACGATAAATTAAAATTGGATATATTGAGTGGTGATCTGCACACAGTAGATAAAAATTATCTCCCGGATAATAATACCCTTGCTGATAGTGTTGATATTCATTTTACAACTGAAAGGGTTCTATATTATGTTTGGATAAATTTACACAGTACCCAGAGTCTCAACCTAAATGCTGAGTTGCTTGATAAAGATACAAGAACCCTAGATACTATCAAGCATATTGAGGGGTGAATGGCTAATGCTGAAGTGAGACAGGGGAACTTGGCTTTTGGGGATTGCAGTTCTCAAGTGATTGTGAGCTTATTTGGATGTAAGATGAAACAAATGCAAAGTTATCTTGAGCTTTGTGTAATCTATTTGCAAACTGTTTCGGCATCAGGCTGGGATGCAATGGGGTCCTTGGTGTTTACCAACATATTAGTTTGAGAGGGGATGGTCAAGTTGACATAACCTTCAAGAATGCAGAAATTGCAAGTAGAGTTGAGATCAGGTATCTAAGGTGGATCATTTGGGCCTTCTTACAGTGGACTTAACTGCGAAAAATGGTATTCCACCCTATTTCTTTTACCATTTAAAGGACTCCGTGGAAATACTGCCAGTACAGTTCAATACTGAAAGCAGCTTTTTTTTCTGTACCAATTTCAACAGGTTTATGGCAATTGCTGGTTATGACCACTGACTACCCCACTCTCCACCTGTTGTTGAAATGGCTGAAGTCAGCCTTCATCCCAACAGGGACACAGGCTCTGTAATGACAGCTTTACACTCAGTGATAACTGTTGAGGGAACCGCCGACTCTTTTTTGGTCTCTTGGACTATTGCTGGAATAAGGACTAAAATGCCAGATAGGGACTGAATAGATTATGCTTGCTCTTTTCATATTATTTGCTTATAAGAGACCTGGCATTCCCAGGAAGAGTCCATGGCATTAAAGGGGTACACAATAATACAAATTCCAGGTTCTTAAGTCTGGTAAAATGGGATGTAGGTCAGGTGGATTAGTGACCTATGTCAAAATTGGATCATCTTTAGACATACTAAAAGTAGCTCAGGGACAAAATCTTTCAGCAATTATTTTTTTACCCTATCTGAGTCTAAAGTATTGCTATTCAAGTGTTATGTACCACCGTTAAAGAACAGACTGACAGCAGATAAAATCTGGAATAATTTAACAAAGTCAGTCAGAGATGCTCAGACAGATTTTCCCAATGCCTGTCAGCTTCTGGTTGGGGATTTCAACTCCAGAATAGGCTTATTTGATGGTTTGTGGGACAATACCATTATTGAGTATATGTACCCAGATAATGATAGGGGAAAAAAGAGCCTCTACTGATTTAAGATACAATTACAATGGACATAAATTGTTCAAATTAATGAATGATAACTACATCTTCCTGTAGACGGTAGAACTTCAGGGGATAGTCAAGGCTCACCAACTTATTTCTCCACAAACAGATCTTCGGTTATAGAGCTAATATTTTGGTAGGGTCCCCCAACATTTTGGGAAAATCTTAAAATTGCCAATAGAACAGAAAGTGACCATTTTCCTGTTACTTTACATAAGCAGATGGCAGATGGAAATGTGAAGCAGCCTACTCTTAGTAATATGCCCACTAGATATTCAAAAAAATTAGAATGGTTAGTAACTCTAGAACAATATATCGTGAATCAAATGACCCTTTTCTAAATGCATGGGACCAGACACTGTGGGACCCTCATATAATCCACAGGAAATTACAGCTGCTTTTTAATGAACTTGAGAAAAAGCTTTATAAGACTATAACAAATAAGTGTCTGTCTCCACTAACTATGGGATGGTTTGATAGTGAATGCAAAGCAAATAAAAAACATTTAAGAAAAATCACCAGAATTGCTAAAACAAAAGCTGATAAAGCTAGTGCCATAGAGTTAAAAAACAGTAAGAGAAATTATAGGGTTCTCATTAAGGGAAAAATACATTATTTCAAAGTAGACAGTGGTAGTGGATGTTAAATGCTGTTGATAACAACGATACTAAAACATTCTGGCTTTTAGTAGCCAAAGGGTGTAAGGAATGAAGCAATGACCTTGCTCATCAAACAGAACAAAGAACCTGGATTGAATATCATAGTAACATACTGTATGATCCAGGTTTAGATCTAGCATGGAAGAACTTGAATGTGAAAGATATAATTCCTCATTTTATCCCTTTTTCTAAACAAGAAGGTATGAAAGCTGTACTCAGCCTGAAAAAAAAATAAGGCCCCTGGCCCAGACAAAATTCCAAGGGAAGTCTGTCTTTATGTAGCAGAAGGCTGGGCAGATGATCTTCTTTTTTTTTTTTAATGAATGCTGTCTGACCAATTACATTCTGATATCTTGGGCCAGTTCAATAATTATACCTATCTACAAAAAGGGCCCAAGGGATAATCCCTCAATGTATCGTCCTATTAGTCTATTAGATGTTATGGATAAGGTCTATGCAAAACTTTTATTGTCAAAACTTAAGATTGAACTTGAAGAGCTGGGGAGACTAGCCCCCTCCCAAGCAGGCTTTCAAGAATCCTTCTCTACTCTTGAGAACTGTTTCATCCTGTCACATTTGATAGAAAAGTATGTTACAGTCAGAAAACAAAAGCTTTATTTGACTTTTATAGACTACAGCTCCACTTTTGATGCAATGAATAGAACTACCTCATGGGACATAATGTTAACTCGAGGCATTTCTCTGCCTCTAGTCAATAGTGACAGGATTTTATATGTAAATTCTTGGGCACAGTTAAGAGCAGTTTAAAGACCAACAAAGGCATAAGGCAGGCCTGCATTCTGGCACCTATGCTATTTTGCATATATTTATTTTATTTATTGAATTTTGTTGACCCAGTAGGCCCACTGAGACTAGAAGTCCCTTTTTCAGGGGCGACTGGGTGGATGGTAACCAACTGAAATTTAACCAGATTAAGCTGTTGGTGGTATTTCTAGTGTGTGGGGGGAATTTCAGCTGGGACACTGGGGAAATTCCCCTATCTCTTGCTGCAGAGGGCACTGGTGCACTGCAGGAGAGATGGTGGACCTCAGTTCGGAGGAGTCTGTGGAGGAGAGAGGTCACGTTGTTGAGGTCTCAGAGCTCTTGGTTTCTCCTTCTGTACTTATAGAAGGCTGTGTGGTGGATAAAAATCTAGAAATGGCTCAGGCCTCTGTGGAATCTTTAGCTTCCCGTTATTAGATGAGGGAATTATGGCAGAAGAATTGCATTTGCAACATGAACTTGAAAAGAAGAAAACCCAATTATTGGATTTAATTTCTATTGTGGAGCAGGATTTTCACTCCTGCAGGCAGAAGTTGGAAGCAGAAGCGGTCAAAGCGTAAGTGTTCTTTAGCACTTCCTTTAAAGCAAGAAAGTAAATGTTTGCCTTTTGGGCAACAAGATTTTGAGAGTGAGACTTTAAATATGGAGATGAATGAGATGTGGATGAATCGAATACCCATGAAACTACATCAGGACAGATTTGTACTTTAATAGACTGGTCTCCAGGTGAAGCCCTAAGACAGGCTGGTTGGCTCTGGTCAGATAACAGATGGATTCCCGACCCTCCAATCCCTATTCCAGGTTCACCTGCCCCCTTACAAATTATATCATCAACTACAGATGCAGTGACTGAATTGTTACCTAGCGATTCTGAAGCTGAGTCTAAATCCCCAAATGGTCATAGTGCGAATGCGCATTCCCAGCTTGAGGCTGCAGAATTACCTGCTGTGCCAGACACGGGTGTGGAGAAGGACACACCTATAGATTCAAGATACACCTCTTCGGTAAACGATGTCATTATGGATCCTCTTCTCTTGGCCACAGGTATTGGAGACAGGATGACAGTGGACTTACTTCAGGTATTGTACGGGGTGACT
The DNA here is from genome assembly GCA_016271365.2 of Neoceratodus forsteri. Lineage (NCBI taxonomy): Eukaryota > Metazoa > Chordata > Ceratodontiformes > Ceratodontidae > Neoceratodus > Neoceratodus forsteri. Next base: position 366,603,883 of record CM028132.1, on the reverse strand, counting down.
TGTTCCCAACTGACTGGCTACAGGGGGGGTGCTTGTCCGCCTGCGGGTGTTGGACCCAAGTCTTAAGCAGGTTTATTTTGAAAGCCAGCAGAGGCTGCCAAGCGCCGTTTTTTTGGTTCTCCTCCATTATAAGGGGAAGGCTCTGGTGGTTCTAGACCGACTTTGGATAGGGACGTCCTTGCTCATCGATTCTATGGGGTTTACCCCAGCAGAGGTGTATGCCTTTATACACCCACCAGGAGATCATAACTACAATGTTAACTTTTGTTCAATTATTGCTTTGGACAAATTTTGGCTGATTTGTTACGAAGTCAAAGATCAAGAGACGTGGAGAGACTTCCCTGCTATTCCAATTACTAAACCCACAATTAAGACAGTGACAATACTTTTTAGAAATGAAGGGATTAATATTTCTAATATTATTTACTGGTTGGGAAAACGCTGTTCCTTCTGTGATAAACCCAAACCTATTATGAACGAGAACGTTTTTTGTACAGGGGGATGGACAATTAAGAGTTCAATTGCATCAAACTGAGGACAGCATACATCTACCCAGTTCTTTTTTTGGGGGGGGGGAGGACAGGGGCATCATTTTTATGCAGGCCAACCCAAGAGCTGTTACAAATGTGGTTCTTTATCCTACTTGAAAACTTCATGTGATCAAGTGAAATGCTTTCAATGTGGGGTATTGGGGCATATGGGTGGTCACTGTGTGGCTCCACCTGTATGTAATTTATGTGATGAAAGTAATCATTCTTATGCTGCATGTCCTTGGGTATCTGTGAAATGGATGATTTCTCAGATCAAGAGTATTTTTATCACAGGCTAAGAAATTATTTGGTGGTCAGGATCATTCTGGACCTGAAAATTCCTTTGATAATAAGCGTAGGGTTAGAGGTAGAGGTGGTGGATCAGGGGACAGAAGACAAGTTCTTCTTCCTAGACTTAATATTCCCCTGCTGTGATTGCTCTCCTTTCTGAAGAGATGCAAGCTATTGTTTCAAAAGGCCAGATTTATCGAGAGAGGTAGGAAAGAAAGGAGACCCTTTGCGGCCCCTCAAGGTTCACCACAACGTATGACTAACTCCATTCTATCTCCTTTGATTGATAATTCTAGTCAGAGGAGACAGTTACAGGAACCTGTAGTTAACTCTGTTCTGCAAGAAGTGGTTCCTGATTCAGAGGGCGATATGCAAATTACTGCTTCCCCATGTCTAGTGTCAATGTCCTTAGAAGGACAGAGTGCGCCTTTATCTCCTTTGCCCTTGACTAACAGATTTGCCATCTTTTCTTCATGGGGGGATCAAGTGGAACTAACTCATCCATTGCCTGATCAGAATACCTCTTTAGGGGAATCTGTTGGGCCACTGGTAGTTACAGATTTGCCTTCTAAGAGACTTCCATCTGAGACCCGGAAATGAGTGACCAGATCAAGTGTTAAACTTCCTAAGCCCCCTCCCTGAGCCTTCTGCATTATCAGTTGCTACCTTAAATGTGAATAGTTTAAAGTATCAAGCCAAGCGATTGATGACGTCTGGGGTATTATTAAATTTACAGTATGATGTATTTCTTTTGCAGGATACGAGGCTTCATTCGCAAAAAGAAGTTTCTCAAGCCACTAAAGATTGGAATTGGGGAGTTATCATATTGGTCTATAGGTGAGGTGACCTGTTGTGGGGTGGGAGTTTGTTTTCTTACACCTGAAGTCCATGTTTATAGATTAATAGATGTTGAACCTGGTCGAGCTCTTATTTTAGATGTAGCTCTGAAGGGTTTACAGTGCTGGCTAATATCAGTTTATGGACCACAGTCAAAAGCCCTTCGGATAACTTTACTGAAAAAGATTCAGTATTTCCTATATACCAGTAGATAAATATTCTTTTGTGGAGATTTTAACATTCATTTCAGCAAAAAACAGATGTAGGGAAACAGTATTGTGATAAGGTATTTCTTAACTCTATTGTTTCTATGGCTGGTTTGGTGGATACTCACTCTGTTGGTTGTCATAAGGCAAAACTGACATTTTTTAAGGGTAATTTGTCTTCATGAATTGATTTTTATTTACCCATAAGACTTTGGTGATTGCACAACTTATTTATGTTCCCATAGAATCCTCTGCTCATTCTCTGTTTGGGATTTGTATTGAGAATCCCCATGTAAGCAAAAGGTCTGGGATTTTGGAAGATGAATAAAACATAGAAACATAGAAACATAGAATTTGGCCGAGATAAGGACCGCTTGGCCCACCCAGTCTGCCCATTTCCTACCTACTGGATAAGCTCCAGATCCTAGTTAACCAGCAGCCTACTTCTTCCTACCCCCATCCCCCAGAACTGCCTTATGACTATCCCATGCATGCTTGGAATTCCACCACTGATTTTGACTCCACAACCTCCCTTGGAAGGCCGTTCCATGCATCCACAACCCTCTCTGTAAAAAATACTTGAAATTACCTCTGAGCCCCCCCCTCTGTTTTCAAATTGTGCCCTCTTGTTCTTGCACACTCTTTTTTGAAAGATGCTACCCTCTTGGACTTTGTTGATTCCCTTGAGGTACTTGAACGTTTCTATCATGTCCCCCCTCTCCCTTCTTTCCTCGAGGCTATACATATTAAGCTCCTTAAGTCTCTCTTCATATGTCTTCCGGTGCAGACCCTGAATACTACCCTTTTATTACAGCCTAATGTTCTATTAGATTTAAAACTGATTATAAATGATAAAATCTCCACTATGGGACTGTACGAGGAGATTGGTAGTTGGTGGCAAGATTTAAAACTTTGTTTAGTTGGGTATTTACAGATGATTGATAAGTCTAGAGCTAAGACTCAGAATGAAGTTTATTTGTCTCTCAGACATACATTGGGGACTTTGTCTACCCAAGTGGAGGGTAAAGAGAATTTAACAGAGGAGATAAAAATGATAAAACAAGCAATGTCTAAATACCAGTATGATCGATTGAGTTCCTTATATAAGGAACAATCATTTGGAACTCATGGTAAGATGGCCCATGTCCATTTTTGGCCTCTCAATACCGCAGAGAAAAGAGGATGTTTAATAGTTTAAGTACATCTACTTGGATAAAAGTTTTGATAATTCTGGTATTATCAAGTATTGGATACTCGTATTGAAAAACTTTGGGTGCAGAATGTAGATTTGGACTTTATGAATCAGTTTTTGCAGGCAGCAGATCTTCCCTGCTTAACTACAGCAATAAAGTCTTCTATGACAGTAGAAATTACTAAAAATGAACTAGAATTTGTCATATTTTCACTTAAGCAAGATGTTTCCCCTGGGTCCAATGGATTACCCAGTGAGTTTTTATAAAGTTTTGTGGGGGATCATGCCTGATGAGCTCTTAACTTTGTATAATTTTTTTTTTTTTTACTGAATTATATTTGCCTTCTCAGATGTCTGAAGGATTGATGATTTTTCTTTATAAAAAGACCATACTGATTTTGGGAATGTGACCACTCACATTACTTACTGTAGATTTTAAAATTTTCTCTAAATTATTGGGAAATAGATTGTCATTAGTTATGCCTGACCTAATTGGTACTTCACAATTTTGCTCAGTTACTGGATGAAGTATCATGGATGTTTTGTTATTTATTAGAAATAATGGCGAGTGGGAAAAGGAGAGATAGGGTTGCCAGTTTCAGGTTACCTTGTAAGCTTGGATCAAGCTAAAGCTTTTGATGAGATTTCTCATACTTATTTGTGGCGATATTTATGGCAATTTGGGATTCCTAAATTATTTGTTCATTCGCTTCAGTTATGTTATGCATTAGCATATGTTATTCTATTTGAGAATGGGTGGCAGGGGTCTATACATAGGATTTTAAAGGGTTCATCAGGGATGCCCATTGAGTCCGCTCCTATACATTTAGCTTTGGACCCTCTGTCAAAGTATTAAATAGATCTTCCTCAATATTAGGCATGCAAGGTGACTTAGGGTTAAATCGAAAATAGTTGCATATGCTGATGATCTTAGTTTAATTTTGCATGATGGTGTTTCTATAAATAAGGCTTGTGATTATAATTAAAGCAATAGGGATGATCACTGGTGCATGAATAAATGAATCAAAACTCATTGTTTGAATTTGGAGGGTTTTACAAGAGATTGAAGTAGTGGGAGGGTCTGTAGTAGACCAGATTCCAATATAAATTATTAGGCGTTTATTTTGGAGGAGCAGATATTGCTGAATTTAATTGGATTAAAACATTACAAGTAGGTCACGTAAGTGGCGATGGAATAGATGGAAATTATGTAAACATAAAAGGGTCTATTTGAATTAATCTTTTTTGATTCTGGTCTTCTTATATTTAAGTAACGTTTATTTATTACCCAAGAGTTTGAAAAAAGTATTTGATGAGATTTTTTTTTAGTGGAATCTGGGGTAGCCGTTTGAATCCTATTAAACGGAATACACCTTATTTAGATGTTAAATCAGGAGGGCTGAATATGGTAAATCCAGTTCTTTTTTCTTTACAGTGTTTTTATACTCAAATTTAGTACCATTAGTGAAGAATTGGAAAGGGTCCTTTTGGATTTCTCCAGTCTGAACAAATTCATATGATATTTACAGGAATGGAGGGTAACAGTTTTGTTCATAAAAATAAAATATGTCAAGGAAGGGAAAAGCTTCTAGCTGGATGCTGGGAGAGTAAGAGACTTTCAAGATTTTCTTAGCTGTTTTCTGTGTGTTCCAGCAGACAATTTGGTGTTTGTGTGTGTTTAAAAGCTGGAGGCTGGGAGAGTAAATAGACTTGAAAAATTTTCTTAGCTGGTTTTCCGTGTGTTTCTAGCAGACTATTTGGTGTTTGTGGGGGTTTAAAAGTTATCTGGCCTGTAAGTGCAGGCATCATATTACAGGGGATTAGTGCTGTATGAAAGTAAGGTGGGGCTCCCAACTCAGTCAGTCTTCGGTTAGAGGGGAAGATGGAAGAAGCTTCTAGCTGGATGCTGGGAGAGTAAGGAGACTTGAAAGATTTTCTTAGTTGGTAGTGCTTGGAGGTGCAGTGAGGGGCAGACACAGGGCTGATACACTTTCGTGAGAGTTGGGTGTAGGCTCTATTCCTACCCTCCCCCACCCCTACCTCCCCAGAGCTAGGCTCATTTATAGGGGAACACCTGCCCTGCAATTGGAGGAAAAGGCTTCAGGTGCAGCTCATGTAGTTCTAGCTACTGGAGGTTGGGTTTAAGGGCTGGGAGAGAGGAGCTTAGGGAGTTGTACACTTCCCCTATAAGTTTACTGTGTAGTACTGCATCTGTAATGGAGGTACCTGTTTACTGTGAGACTGTATCTAGGATTAGTGGGTGACCTGATTAGTAGGTGAGGGTATCTTGGACTAGGGGAACCTGGTGGTTCACCCAAGGAATCCTACTTGGAGGGAATGGGACACACGTCATTAGGGCTGGCATCTTTGGGAGGGTGGTGGAGTGCACAGGGGTGGCGCGGCCATGATACTGGACTGGGCTTGGAAGTTCGGTGGTTGCCCAGTGTGCTACCAGCTGGCACAGCTTAGGGAGGAGGTTGAGGGATTAAGGAGACAGCTGGAGGGAGGGGGGAAGTATGGTTGGGGAATAGGGCAGGGGCTCTCCCGTGGGGTTGCACCAAGCACTAGGGGCGGGGGCATAGGGAAAGGAGTGCAGGAGAGCACTCTGGGGTCACATAGGGACCATGACAGAGGGGGCCCAAAAGGACGACACTACCAAGGAAGCAGGCAGGTATCTGGGGACCCTCACAGAGGGGGGCCAAAGGGAGGACATTCTCAGGGAAGCAGGCAGATGGCTGGGGCTGGACAGAAGGAAGCAAGGGGGAGAGGTGGATCGGACCTTAGGCTCAGTAACCGCTTCAATTCTCTTCTTCTGCTTGAGGATGAGGGTGGTGATGTAGCCACGACAGGCGATTAGAGATGGAAAGGGAGTGGGCACAGGAGGCAGGGCTGGATAGCAGGAAGAACAGGGGAACTTGAAACACGGGAAAATGGGGGAGCGGTGGATCAGAGCAGGAGGAGGGTAGGGGAGGAAGCGCAAGGAGAAGGGCCAGTTGGGAGGAAAGGGCAAGGAGAGGGACCAGAAGTACAAGGAGGATACAGTAAAGGCAGCGAAGATTTATGCCGGGGAGCACGACAGGCAAGGAGGGACTGAGCGGAGACAGGAAGGAAGGAGGGCGAGGCCAGGCAAGTTTAGCAGATGGGGGAGGACCAGTTGCGAGCAGTGATGGGAGGATAGCGGGTACAAAAGGATACTAGGGAGGAGGCATAGGATCGGAGGAGGGGTGGCCAGGGTAAATAAGGAGGGGGCAGCGGCACCCAGATAGGGAGGAGCAAGGAGCCAGCTGGGGAGGGCCAGTACAAAGGATGGGGATATGGAAGGGAATGGAGGAAAAGGGGTGGTCAGAGTGCTCCTGTTGGGTGATTCCATGATCAGGGATATCAAATGGGATAGGAGAGGAAGCCTGCCCAGTTAGAACAAAATGCTTCCCTGGACTAACGGTGCACAGGGCCAAGCATGAGATATATCAGCTGGCAAAAGATTGTGGAGGTTCCCAGGACATACTGGTCCACCTGGGTAGCAACGACATTGAGGGAAATAGTGAGCTAGAGATACAGGCAAAGTTCAGGGAGCTTTCCAGGGTCTGTCATGACATAGGATGCGTGATTTCCTTCTTGGAAATCCTGCCGGTGCCAAGGGCTAGTGGGGAACACAAGAGGAAGATTAGGGAGATAAACCAGTGGCTCAGGAAGTGGTGTGGGGCCAGAGGGTATAGGTTGATGGGGGATTGGGGGGAGACCTGGGAGGATAAGGGGCTGTATGCTAGAGATAGGCTCCATCTCAATTTGGAGTGGAGGAAAATCCTTAAGTTGAAAATAGAGGGCTTCGATGGTGAAAGGTGGAGTTTAAACTTGTGAAGGAGGGAGGATGGGAGAAAAGGTTGTCGGGGAGGTCCGATAAAGGGAGAATCTCCCCCACGGGAGCTGGAGGAATCACGGGAAAAGGCTGACTGGTAAGTGCTGACCAGAAGACTGAATCCCATTGGAACATGAGCAGGAAATGGAAGTATATGAAAAGGGTGGAAGGTAGTCTTGCTAAATGACAGGAGCTTGGGCAATAAAATGTCTGAGCTCCAGGCGATGCTAACTGATGGACAGGTGGATGTGGTGGCGGTCATTGAGACCTGGGCCACTGCAGGGCATGACTGGGACCTGAACCTGGAGGGTTACACCATGTTCAGGAAGGATGGGGGGAGGAAGGGGAGGAGGGTAGCAGTAGTCAAAGCTGCATTGGCATAGGAGAGTGGAGGAGGCAGAGGGAACTGTGGAGGCGATTTGGGTCACCTTGATAACAAGGGGGCAAGAGTAAAAATAGGAGTGGTGTATATACCCCTTGCTCTGGCAGAGGAGCTGGAGGAGAGTCTGGTGGCAGATGTTGGGAGACACTGCAGATTGGGAAGGGAGGTGGTGGTGTTGGGGGACTTAAACATGCCAGGAATGGACTGGGAGACTACAAATCCTCGATAGCCAGGGAACAGAGGTTGTTTGATGTCTTTCAGAACGAGTTCCTATCTCAGCAGGTGGGGGAACTGACCAGGGAGGCGTGGATACTGGATGTGGTCCTGGCAGACAGTGAAGAGATTGGGGGCCTGGAGGTAAGGGACCCGTTGGCAGGGAGTGACCATGCCACGGTCTGGTTCTGCCCGGACCTAGGAGGGGTTGAAGGCTGCACAAAGACGGAGGTAACTGACTTCAGGGGGGTGGATTTCAAGGAAATGGGAAGGATCCTTAAGAAGCATTTGGATGGGATTGGGCCAGATATGGATGCTGACAGTAGGTGGGAAATCATCAGGAGGGGTGCAGGATGCTACCAGCACCTGTGCAAGAGTAAGACAAAAAATGCGTTGGGGCCCGTGAAGCCCTGCTGCTGGTCCAGGCGTGGTGAGGGAAAGATGGTGGCTTATAGGCATTTCAAGTGCTCAAGGGTGAAAGGGATAGGGGAGTATGAGCTGATGGTCAGAAAGACCACTAGGGTGGTGAGGGTGGCTAAGGCAAGGAAGGAGCAGAACCTGGCCAAGGAAATCAGGAGGGAACAAGGGGTTCTTTAGATACATTGGGGAAAAATAAAGGGTGAAGGGGAAGATTAGCAGGATTAAAACAGGGGAGGGATGGGCACAAGACCTGGGGGAGCAGGCTGAGGTACTAAATGAGTACTTTGCCTCAGTTTTCACCAAGGAAAATTGGGGGGCTGCATCATACATGGGAGGAGATGGTGAAACTGAGGAAGGGGGGAGGACTCTTGCTGATTGGCAGGTCTGGGAGAGGTGGGGCAATCACTGGCAGGAGGTGGGGGCAAAACAGGGGATGAGGTAGCGGAGGAGGAAGTCATGGCAGAGAGAGTGAGGGAAGCCCTCTGGGTCCCTTAAGATGGAGAAAGCACAGGGGCTGGATAAATTGCATCCCAGAGTGCTGAATGAGCTGGTGGATGTCCTGGCGAAACCCCTGGTGGAGCTTTCAGCATCTCTCTGAGGACAGGGTGGGTGCCCCAGGACTGAAAGGTGGTGAATATAGTGCCTATATACAAAGGGGGGATCAGGGAGGTGGCAGGGAACTACAGGCCCGACAGCCTGACATTGGTGGTGGGCAAGATGATGGAGGCATTGTCAAGGAGTAGCTGGGGGACCTGGAAAAGTTGGGGTGCCTGGACGATAGACAGCATGGATTTGTCGGGAAATCATGTCAGACAAACCTTGTGGAGTTCTATGACTGGGTGATGAGTGCCTTGGACCTGGGTAGACCAGTGGACGTCCTCTGTCTAGACTTCAGCAAGGTGTTTGACTCTGTTTCTCACAGGGGCCTGTTGAATAAGCTGGGAGAAATGAGGGTGGGGAACCAGATGATCAGATGAATAGGCAATTGGCTTCAGGACCGGACCCAGAGGGTCGTGGTTGGCGGGATAGTCTCATCCCCAAGGAGGGTCATTAGTGGGGTCCCTCAGGGATCAGTCCTTGGGCCCCTCCTGTTCAACGACTACATCTCCAACATAAGGAAGGGTATCAGGAGTGAGATGAGTCTCTTTGCAGATGACTCAAAACTGGGAGGCGGTGGTGGATGAGGGGGAGGGAGGAGGGAGGCAGTATGGGGACCTGGCGGCTCTGGAAGGTGGTCTAGAAAGTGGAAGCTGAGGTTCAATGCAGGGAAGTGCGAGGTACTGCATCTGGGAGCCAGAAACCCGGGCCAAGTGTACACCCCAGGGCGGGGGGGAATGCTACAAGCCTCAATGGCTGAGAGGGACCTGGGGGTGGTGGTGGATGTCAAGATGAACAACTCTGAGACTTTTGGAGGGCAGCGGCCAAAGCCAACAGGATGCTGGGATGCATTGCTAGGGGGATCACCTCCAGAAGGAGGGAAGTGATACTCCCTCTGTATAGCAGCTTGGTGAGGCCACACCTCGAGTACTGCGTGCAGTTTTGGAGGCCACACTTAAAGAGGGACATTGAACTACTGGAGAGGGTCCAGAGGAGGGTAACCAAAATGATCTGGAGCCTGGGGGAGAGGCTTGAAGAGCTAAATATGTACACATTGGAAGAGAGAAGGGACCAGGGGGACATGATAGAAGTCTTCAGGTACCTGAAAGAGTTAAATAGGGGAGTAGCAGTCAGGGTGCTCTGAAGGAATGAGGGGGGAAACTAGAGGGCATGGGTGGAACCTGGAGGGGGGAGAGTCAGGGGAGAAAGGAGGAGGTGCTACTTCACTGAGAGGGTGGTGGAGCCATGTAAGGCGCTGCCCAGCTGGGCTGGTGGAGGCAGAGATGGTGGAGGGGTTCAAGAGGGGGTGGGACATGTACAGGGGAAGGGTTCTGGAAGCAAAGTTCTGTGCAGTAGGAATATCCGGGACTTGGAAGGGAGAAGCCAGAGAGGGCAAGGGGGATAGTAAGATCAGCTCCTAGGGTGGGTGCTGACCAAACGAGCAGACGCGAAAGACTGTTAGGCCTATTCTGCTGCCATTTTAGTATGTTAGTATGTAAAGATTAGCAAATAGATGGGTTGGGGGTTTTGGTAAAATTTGACAATGGAGTGTTAAATGGGACTTTGTAATTCCACCTAGAAGGCAGTATATAAAGCAGTATTAAGTACATTTTTGGGGGATTCTCCATTTTCAGGGTTTTCTGACATATCTTGATTGAGCATCTCAAGGTATATTACAAATTCCCGTATCCCAGTGCAGATGTGGGATACAGCTTGGTTAGGGATACATAAGAAGATAAATGTTAGACATAATCAGAAGCATAAAAAGTTTGCAAGAACATTATTGCCCAAGGGTAAATTGTACTTTAATGTTGGAGACGATGGAGCATTTATATTTTCAGTGCCCCATGCTATGGAATTTTGGGATGTGGTAAGAAAGTCACTGGAAGGGTAAATTGATAGTTCCTCCTTCTAAAGAGCTTTTATTTTTTGGGATCTATGGTAAAACAGTGGCACAAGGTTTTCTTAGTACCCTGCAGATGATAAATGTGTAATTTCTTTACTGGATTTAGATTTCTAGATGTAGCATGCAACAACTACAGGAGATTACAGCATTTGGAATTGTTTAGTATGCTACAACAAAGAGCTTAGTTGCATAAAATCACATGAGAAATCAACTTTCAGATTTACATATTGGCAAAGTTTATGGCTGACTTATGATTTTATACCGTGAAATATGAAATGTGATGTATACTATTTGTATTGTTTAGCCTCCAGACTTTCTTTGTGGAGGAGAAGAGAGGGTGATGGTTAGAGAATTTAGGGTTCATTGATTGCTACTGATGATCTTAGTTGATAAATAATGAGAATTTAGGAATGTTAAGTGGTTCTTATGTATTATTGTATAATTACATATTTTTGTATTTTTTCCTTTTTTTGTATTATGATTTTAGTGTGAAGTAACACTTATAAGTATGTATGTAATTCTTTTTGTAAAAAAAAATCCCTACACATTTAGTGGGGGAGAGGGAGTCCTTTCAGTATTAAGATAATATTTGGGTTCTACTTCTATCTTTAAAAGTATATTAGGACATGTATGACTGTAATACATATGAGTTTATTATGATTCGTACTTTTATTTTGTGTGAGGCAACACTGTTTTGCATTGATTTGATTTTGAAGTTCTAATAAAAGTTCCCCTACTCTTTTGGTGGTGGGGGGTGTTTTATGCGTGGGGTACTTGTATGATGTACTATCTGTTTCTGTTTTTGATTTTCCTTATTTTTGTATGATGTAATACTGCTTTGTATATATTGTTTCTTAAGGTTTAAATAAAAAATTTTCCTACTCTTTCGAGGAGTGCCATGGGATCTTTAACGTTCACCTGAACAATCATTAGAACAGGCAGACGGGACCTCAGTTTAACGTCTCATCTGAAAGGCAGCACCTGAGGAGTGCAGCACCCCCCTCATGCTGCACTAGTGTCAGTATTGGGATAGTAACCCAAGTGCCTGATGTGGGGATAGAACCCACAGCCTACTGAGCTCCTGACCTCAGAGGCGAGTGTGCAACTTACTGAGCCACTGATACTGATATTTGGATAATTTACTTAAAGAACTTCAGCTTCTAAAATCTGATTCCCCAAAATTGGCACAACCATTTGTTCCTCCCTTGCTTATGTAGACGATCTGGTTTTATGCTCTCTCATGGTCTCGTGTTTACAGAAAAAACTTGCTCTCTTGGGCAAAAAATCAAATTCACTGTCCTTAAAGATAAACCTGGGGAAATCAAAGATTCTGGTTATTGGTGCCAGAAAAATAAAATACTGTTGGAGTCTCAGTGGTAATAAGCTGGAAATAATAACTATTTGTACTTGGGAATTAATTATTCAAATAATGACTTATGGAAATGACATATCGAATATATACTCTCTAAAACAAAAACAACTATAGGGGCTCTGGCAAGATTTAATTACGCCTATGGTGGTCATTCCCTCAGACCACTTCTCCAAGCCATCCAAGCAAAATTCAACACTCAATCCGTCTATGGTGCTGAAATGTGGGGGTTGTGCAATACAGATCAGTTAGAAAAAACAGCTATTAAATTAAAATGTTCTTGGTATAACAAAACTAGATCTTACTGGTTAGCACCAATCATAACTCTTATATCTACCTCTAGTGAGACAGAGCTGGTGCAGGTGCTCCTTGTCACCGAAGACCCTTTTGTTATTCATAATGTAGGAAAGTTCATGTATCTCTCAAGGAAAATAAGGAGGAAGAGGCTAGAGGCTATTTGAATTACAAGCGCATAAGTAACTGAAGTTTTTGAAAACAGCTGTATGGTTGATCCTGTAATTGCTCTCTGCATTTTATTATTGCCAAGGCTGACATGGTTTTATACGTTTATCTATGTCTTTCTATTTATGTAATTTATGTGTGATTTGATGTACTGTATTGTCTTATGTTCTTCTTTTTGTATTTTGTGATAATCATTTAAAAAAAAGATTAATCAAATAAAATTAACTACTACTAAATAAACCTTTTATCGGGCACAGAGTGGATGAAGTTGGACAATTCGATGAGGGCAATGGTAGTGCTGTGACCATGCCTGAAACCATGTTGCTCCATACTGAGGAGATTATGTTTCAAGAGATAGTCTGAGAGTTGTTCTGAGACTATTTTTCCAGGGCTTTGGGTAGCATGGAGATAGGGCTATAGTTCCCAGGGGACGCCCAGTCCCTGGTCTTGTGAATGGGGGTGATGATCCTGGTTTTCCAGACTGAGGGGAACTGCCCAAGATGGAGGGAGTGGTTGAGAAGACAGGTGAGGGGGGAGAGGACAACATCCAGGATCAAGCGTAGATGGCTAAGGCCCACGGTGTTATTGTTGTGACAGGTGCCACTTAGGGCTTTAAGGAGGTAGGGTTTGGCTTCCTGCGCTGAGAGAGCTCTGAAGCAGAAAGGGGGGTGGGGGAAGGAGGAGGGCAGCAAGGAGGCTACAGGATCAAAGAAGTTGGAGGAGAATACAGAGCTGAGGTCCAAGAAAGACGTATTCGGGCTATTGGCAATTAGTTATGGGTCAGTGGTGATGGTACCATTTATGTTAATCTGGAAAGGGGGAAGGGAGATGGACTTTCCATTGATTTCTTTAATATCATCCCAGAATTTGCGGCCGGAGCCCCAGGAGGAGGCAAGGGGAGGCTCTGTAGTAGTTAGCTTTCATTTTGCGGATGGCCCATGTGCACTTGTTGCGTGCTGCCTGGTAGGCTTGTCTGTCGGAGGGTTTGCCAGAGTCAAGTGCTAGGCACCAGAGGTTGTCTCTGTGGCACATCATGCCCAGAAGGGTTTGGGAAATCCAGGGTGTATCAGGACCTAGTTCTTATTGTTTACCCTCAGTTCTTTGCCTGTATAGAGCTCTCTCTTTTTTTTTCTGTCCCTTTGGTCTTTAAAACTAGCTGCATACATAGCCCTCCCCTATTGCACAATTACAAATGCCCCAGTCAGTAACAGCATCAGTTGCAAGTAGTCATTGGTTTCTGTTGCTGATACCACTGTTTGGATGGGCTGCTATACAGGTGACCATGGAGCAGCACCCATGCCTGTTGCCAAGTGGGGTTTGCATGGTTTGAACAAACCGCCCTTTCTGGCTGAAACAGAGTTTAGCATGGGTTGCCAAAATTTCCCTTAAACATTTTTTTTTCAGGTGCTGTGACCACGTGAAGACCTGTGACTGCATGGAGGACTATTTGCTTTAACCCCCCCAATCTGGAAAGGTGGTGCCTTGACTGGAGGAGCAGCCAGCATAACGTGGCATGCCTACAGTTCGTCTTACTACCTTCCAGCTGCACTCTACAACTGTAACTATAAAGTACACTTTTTTTACCAAGTTGTGGAAGTCTTCCTGTGCTCAGCAGCTACAGTGAATACAAAAAGGTTTGTGCTGCACCAGGAGATGCTTTTGGTGTCCACCTCCAATGCTACTCCTCAGAGTGCCTGCCATGCCAGATACCACATCCAGTGAAGTTGCTGTGAGAGTTGTCAATCTGTATGCCAGAGGTTGAGAAGGGCTTTTAAAGTTCCTCATGTTTTAATCTATGTAGTAGTAGCTTCAGCTCTTTGAGAGAAATTTAAAAGGTGACAGAGAGGGCTGGCATGTTGGCATAGCGGTAGCAACTGCTCGCAGTGTTGGTGACCCAAGTTCAGGAATAAGCTTGGTTGTCGTGGGATGGTGGGGAGGAGGATTAAGCATCCTGAGGATGCTCTCCCCTCCAGGAAGGGATGGAGGAGGGCAATGGGCCATGCTGCCAAACCATCACCTGGGTGACCACAGGTGGCAGTACAATCTGGAGCACTGTAGAGCAAGGAAGGACATCGGTTGGTGCCATGCTATGCATATTTGCATATGTGCATATGGGTACCCTCACTATCAATGTTCTGGGATCAGGGAAAAGAACAGGAGAAATACCCCATCCTGGCAGGATGAATGCTCCAACCTCTAGGAGGCCCACACTGTTGAACCTGGCATCACCTCCAGATGGATTCTGAATGTGGCAGGGATTAGGGAACCCTACTGATCCTGCTGATGAAGGTCAATCCCGGGGAAAGAAGAGGTGTAGATAAGTCCTAGGAAAAGTCTGGTGATGGAGCTGGGAGACCAACATGATGGGGACTGGGTCAAGAGGAAAGATATATGGAGAATAAGGAAAAAGGGGATGTGCAGAGCAGATTTTTTCAGATGGCCAACTACATTAGGGAACCAGTGTATCTGCAGCCTGACTCTTTAGGTGAGTGCCCTTGGCCTTGACTGTCACTAATGCATCTCCTCCTGACTAGGGAAGGGATGCTTTGGCAAAGTGGACTCCATCTTCCCCCCTCACCTCCCAGGAAGCCGCTTCTCCCCATCCTCCTTGGCACCTGGTATCAAGGTGTCTAGTGACACCAAGTGTGGGAGGGGGCATGTGGATGCTACAAAACAATACTGGTGGTTTGGGCAGCCTGGCCAGTGGTCAACTCACAGGCAAGGGGACATAGGATCACCCATGTGACAAAGTCACAAGGGTATCTGAACCCATGCCCAAGGTCCCTCCTACCTCTTTGCCTGCACCTGAACAGCCACTAATATCAGGAGAATGCTTTCGACCCTTCCTGGTCTAAACTCTACACTAAAACTGTCATTACCATTACTGCTACTATACAGCTACTGCACTGCCCTCAAATTGATTGGGCATACTACTTCTCAGACTGCTAAAAAACCCTATTCTCAAATGTCTGGTCCCTTAGGCACTGTCACCCACAGGACCAGTGCATTGTAGCACCATACCCTGGCAGGTTGATAAACTACCCTAGGGGCAGCTATGCCTATGCATGGCTCTGTGCCAGCTAGTGGCAACTCACGGATCAACAACAGGCTATAGTTTACTCTCAAATTGTTTGGACAGCCATTTGTGTCCTCCTTCTGATATCACACTGATGTTCCTAGTGACCCAAAGCAACAGAATCCCTTGTCCAGCCTAACCTTATGAGACTTAACTGACCCTAACTCTTGCCAGGCCCCTTATCCTGATGTACTATTACTAACTGTACTACAACACAATTTACAGGTGGTTTACTTATTAACCTTTAAAGAACCTTTACTTTCTCTGAAGCTTGACAATGAAGATTTACTTATGTACTGCTCTCTCCCTCCCATGCATACTTCTCTTGGTAGACATGGATCCACAAGGATCCCAGGGACCTCTTTGAGAGGAGGCCACCACTCTTCCCTGGTGCCATACGGGTCTAGGTGGTCAAGTCTCTCAGGCAGGACTCCATCTGTGTCTTTCGTCTAGTTTGTCTCCAGAGGTGCACCTCCTGCTCCAGGAGGAGAGGAGGACAGACAGGACTCCCACTCCTCTGCTTCAAACATCTCAAACCTATGCGCCCAAGACCTCTCTGGATCTGGATGTTCTGGAATTCTATCAAAAGACTGGTGCAACTCTCAGCTAGCTTCCCCCTCTTATAGTGTAAAAGGGTCAAGGCAGGGCCATGAATTTCATGTCTGGGTTTCCCACTTCTGGATGACTCGGGAATCACAGAACACAAACTCCAGTCACCCTGTCTCGTAGCTGAGGCCCACTAAAGAGTGACTTTCAGGGTCGGGCTCAACCCTTTGAGTGCTCACTAGTAACCTTCCTCAAGCCTGGAAGAAAAGAGAGGTTGTTTACTTATTTATCAGGTGTATATTTTTCCCAGAAGGGAGGTGAGACTAAGGGGGACTGGAGACCTCCAAATCCAGTGTCCACTCTGTGTGAGCAGACCTTAACTAGGTGAAAAATCCAGGAGGATCCACTGTATTTAAATCAATGGCACTGCTCAGCTAACAAAGCCTTGTTAGTTGGCGGTGGCTCAATTAAACCAACGAACCTCTAAAATATGAAGAAAAAGCCAGAGCTCCACTGCAGTCAATAGAGTGCACCACTGCACTCTACAAACTACTAAATCACAAAACATTAGGCGTGGGGCGGTGCTTTAGCAACACTGTACTAGGAAGGGGAAAGGTTCTGGCAGCCGGCTCCTCAATACAAGGATATACGATCCCTTCCCCTAAGCAAAGTGTGCAGCTGTAAATGTTGAAATAAGGACTGGTGTAGTCCTTGGGAGGTAAGCAAACTTTGGGGGGCCTTGGGAATCCTTTTTAAAAACAGGTCAATTGTTGCTGTTATTTGGGTACAAATAAGAATTCCTCCCATGAAATAGAAATATAGTCTTTCACATCTGATTTTTGCGACTGTTTTTCTTCATAAAGTTAACCTAGTATTTCCCCATGCTTCCTTCCTGCAGTATTTAATTCACACACCTTCTTTATATATAGAATAATACATGGGGCAGTGTGTTCAAAGAGAATTTTTCACACACCCGAGGTGTTGGATGCTACATATACCCTGAAAGCGAAGTTCGAGGGGTTTATTTAAGCATCCAGCACTTTACACACCACTGTCATCGAAGTACAGGTCTGGAAGCATAGGAAGACCAGGAGCAGTTGTAGAAATTCACAAGTAACATTTTATTCTTATCAATAACAGCAAAATAAAAAATAAAAATTGTGTAGTATAACTATTTGCAAAGGCAGTGCAAACAGAAAGTCCTTCATCTGAGGGTATCTCTAATTCCAGGTTTCAGTCTCAGTCTCCCACTCTAGCCAAAGCATTGCTGCTCTTCTTATGTCTTTGCCTGGGAACTTAAGAGACATCCTGTTTGTCCTAAAACATTCTTGCCAGTTTCCTTGCAGAGCAGGCTTGCAAATAGTTCAAGTTTAAGTTCAGGTATATTGCAGGAATAACTCCGTTGAGTAAGCTCATTCCCAAGGAGGTCCTGAGGAACATATATCAGGAACATATACAAAGAGACAACATGAGGATACAAACAGCCTTGGTGCAAATAATAACATATGAGACAACTATATACAAAAATTTACACAATATGCAATTATATACAAGTTTAGAGAGAGATTTTACAAAGTGTGCCCTGGTATGTAGCAAGTGTGCCAAGGTAATCGGGCCTAACTAAATTCATATCGTAAACATGATAGGGATGGAGTTTACAAGGCAAGCCTTCTGCAAATTGGCAGGCAGTTGGCAATTGGATCAGACTCACTATGAGAACTGGAGCACTATCAAACATGGGGGTGGGTGTGGACCTAGAGAGAAGGGAGAGGGTGAGAGAGAAAGGAGGATGCAAGAGGGGTAGAGCAGGAAGGACCAAGGGAAGGGAAGGTGGGGCAAGGCTAGGAGCTAGGGAGGGGTTGCGAAAGCCAAGGCTACGACCTAGGACAGTTGCATAGAGCTTTCACTTTGCTGTAGTTAAGGCTTTGAAGATGTTGATAGATATGAGGCTAGTTAGTGTAAGGACTGATTGGAGGCTGTTCCAGGCTGCAGGAAGGGTATATGAGATGGCACGCTTGCCAAAGGAGGTACAAGTCCTTGGAGCATCTGAGTAGATAAAGTCAGATTTCCTGAGGGAGTATGGACAGTGGGAGATCTGGATAAGGAAGATATATAGTCCGAGTTTGTTCAGCAGAATTTTGAGCGTCAAATTCCAGAGTGTACAGGCGTCTTGCGGAGAGAGCGTCCATCCAACAACTGCGTATAAATCACAGTGATGAGTTCTGAAAGGAGCACTGGTGATAAATCGTAGGGCATGATGATAAAGGACATCCAGTTTGTGAAGACTGGTGACCAAAGTGGGATTATAGATTGTCACTATAATCAAGTAGAGGTAGAAATGTGGCCTGCATAAGCCTTAGTCTAATATCGGCGGGAAGAGGATCTGTTACAGAAAAGAAGCCTAACCTTGCTTTAAGTTGGTTGGTGAGAGTGCCAATGAATTTTAAAGGAGAGTTTGCTATCAAGCCAGATGCCTAAATATTTGAACTTAGAGACCACCTCAAGAGGTTCCCTATATGTTGTAGTAATGGGTGCAATAAAATGGGATGGGGTGGAGGTGGGGATGTTGTTGGGATTGAAGTACATGCACTTTTTTTTTTTTGCATTGAGCAGGAACTTTGAGTTCATGAGGTTAATTTTGAGCTGAGAAAAATCTGCTTGAAGGTCATCTTGGACTTCGGACAGCGTTGGCTTGGATGTATACAGCACTGTGTCATCTGTGAAGAAATGCAGCTTGGATTTGTTGATGTCGGAGTCCAGATTGTTAATATAAATGGAGAAGAGAATAGGTCCCTAGGATGGACCCTTGTGGGACCCCCCTAGTGATGGGGAGGGAAGCTGAGAAAAGGCCATCAGCCTTTATTTTCTGGAATCTACCTGAAAGGTAGCTTGTGAACCAGTGTGCTGTGGACGCAGTGGCTCCCAGGTTGAGTAGGCCAAGGATGACTAGGCTGTGGTCAATGGTGTTGAACACCTTGCTGAGGAAATGCAACAATGTTCCAAGCTGGCTCCCTGCTGACAGCTCTGCAAAAGAGTTTGCAACAAGCTGGAGAGGAGCTCAAACTACATCTCAGTTTAACCCCCTAAATTCCAAATAACTTTTTGCAATTATTTCAACAGTGTAACTATATACATTTCAAACAAAGGGATCCCAGTATCACTTACAGTTTCACACAAGGCAAGTGATTCTCGGTCAGCTGTGGCGATGAATGTGAGTGTGAGTGAGTGGCTGTAAAAAACACAGTAAATAAATAAATACATACACAAATAAATAAGAACGTTACTTTAATGCAGCGTACAGTTTTCTACTTGTCTCTTGTCTCATGCTGTAGTATAGTGGCAGACAGTCTGTGAGCCTGTGGCAGGCAGTCAGGGCAGCGGACGGGTGGAGGCATAGTTTATTTTTCCATTTGTGTATTGTGTGTGTATTAGGTTTAAAAATAACATCCATAAATACAGTACGCTTAAATTAAACTTAAATAAAATCACTGTACAGTACTTGCATAAACTAGCAAACAGTACTGTATCTGCTTCTATGTGCACTAGTAACCTTGGTTGTGGGCCAAAACAGCATCCTCAATGTAATGATGGAGAACTGTAACAAATTCATGTTGTGGCTCCCATTTAATTCGCCATAGTGATGGAGCACTGTAATTGGGACCTCTGAATAGGAATACTCTGTGAATATTTGAAATAAGGAATTTGCACACCCCGTCTCCTACCCAAGGGTACTAAAAGAACTCAGGAGATAGCTGCTGTACTGTCAGCCTTATTCAGTAGCTCTCTGGAAACAGGCATGATTCCAGAGGACTGTAGGAGAGCAGGTGTGGTCCCTCTACATATGAGAGGCAGCAGGGAGGAAGCTAGCAACTATAGACTAGTCATTCTTCCCTTAGTGGTGGGGAAATTCATGGAAAACCTGTTAAAGAAAAGGTTGGTAGAGTATCCTAAATCCAAAATCCAATGGACTGCAAGGCCACAGGCAGCATAGATTCAGGGGTCTTGCCAAATGAATCTGATTGATTTCTTTATCCGGGTGATCAGGAAAATAGACCGGGGAGGGCAGTGGATGTGGCTTACCAGGTCTTTAGCAAGGTCTTCAACACTAAATTTAGTAGCCTAGGGGTGGGATCCAAAGTGGTGAATTGGGTTAGAAACTGGGTAATGGATGAGAGACAGAGGGCGGTGGTTAATGGCACTTACTCTAATGATGGGAGAGTGACCAGCAGGGTGCCGTAGGCTCAGTACTGGGACTGCTTCTCTTCAATGTCTTTATAAGTGACATTGCAGAAGAACTGGAAGGGCAGGTATGCCTTTTTGCAGATGACACTAAAATATGTAATACAGTACAGTCAGAAGGGGTGTGGAGAAAATGTGCAAGGATCTTGGGATACTGAAGGAGTGGTCAAGAGCATGGCAGTTGGGGTTCAGGGCCAGAAAGTGCAAAATCACGCACATAGGGCATAGGAACCCAGGAGCTTAGTACAGGATTGGGGGTGGCTGACAGTCACAAAGCAGGAAAGGGACCTTCTGATTATCATATCTGATAACCTCAACAGAGGTTTACCTTAACTTTTTTTTGCACTAACCAGCAGGACAAGTTGATTCAAAACTGTACTAGCGCACTAATGATTGCACTAGTCCACAATTATAACAAAGGATTTTGTGCACTTACAGTATACTATGAAAAAAATGCAGACCAAGAAGATTTCTGGCATTGCATATTCATCCTGCATCTACATTGCTTCCTGTCCCAGCAAACAAACATTTTCCATTTAATGACATGCTGTCTCTCCCACCCATTGCTTTGTACCATGGCCCCCTCTCTTTCCCTTTCTGCTCCCTTCTCCAAAACCAGATATTTCACAGCAGTGGCTATCCAATCAAGTTGTCATGGCCCTAAACACACAATTACCAACACCATAATACATCTCATCACATTCTAACCCCACAGGATAGTGGAGATAGAAACAGAGACTTTGACAAGGACGCTTGGCCCATCCAGTCTTCCCATTTCCATTACCTATTGGATAAGCTGCATAGCCTAGTTAACCAACAGCCTACTTCCTCCTACCCCACTAGAACTGCCTTATGCTTGTCCCATGCATTCTTGAATTCCCCACTGTTTGTAACCCCAACCTCCTCAGGAAGGCTGTTCCATGCATCCACCACCTCTCTGTGAAAAATACTTCCTCACATTGCCCTGAGCCATCCCCTCTATCTTCAGATTGTACCCTTTGTTCTTGCAACTCTCTTTTCTGAAAGATGCTCTCCTCTTGTAGTTTGTTGTTTCCTTTGAGGTACTTAAATGTTTCTATCATGTCCCCCTCTCCCTCCTTTCCACAAGAACATATAAAGGCGCATAAAACATAGAAACATAGATTTTGAAGGCAGATAAGGACCACTTGGCCCTCAGTCTGCCCATTTCCCTACCTACCTACTGGATATGCTGCAGATTCTAGTTAACCAACAGCCTACTTCCTGCAACCCCCACTATAATTGCCTTTATGTCTGTCCCATGCATGTTTGAATTCCTCCACTGTTTTAGACCCCACAACCTCTCCAGGAAGGCGGTTCCATCGTCCACCACCTCTCTCCATGAAAAACTAATTTCCTCACATTACCCCTGAGTCGCCCCTCTAACTTTAAATTGTGCCCCCTTGTTCTTACACATCTCTTTTCCTGAAAGATGCCTCCCTCCTGGACTTTGTTGATTCCCTTGAGGTACTTAAAAGTTTCTATCATGTCCCCCCGTCCCTCCTTTCATCAAGGGTATACATATTAAGCTCTCTCAGTCTCTCTTCATGTGGTTTCTGTTGTAGACCCTGCACCATTTTAGTTGCCCTCCTCTGGACTGCTTCCATTCTGTCTATGTCCTTGCGTAGATGAGGTCTCCAAAACTGCATGCAGTACTCCAGATGGGATCTCACCAACTGTCTGTATAGAAGGATAACCACTTCCCTTTTTCTACTTGTGATGCCCCTCCCTATGCATCCCAGTATCCCCCTGGCTCCTTTAGTCTCTCTTTGTATGGCTTCTGGTACAGACTCTGCACCATTTTAGTTGCCCTACTCTGGACTGTCTTCATCTTGTCTATGTCCTTGCAAAGATGGGGTCTCCTGAATTGCACGCAGTATTCCAGATGGGGAATCACCAACTTTCTTTACAGTAGGATAACAACTTCCTGTTTTCTTTTTTTATTTATGTCGTAGGGTCTTGGGTAGATGAACCACAGAGGCAGATTGCAGCAGACTAAAGTAGGGTTTTATTGTAAATAAAGCGGACCGAATACAACAAAACAACAAAAACAAACATAATATAATGGTTCAAAATAAAGCAAAAGAACAAACTCAGGCATCCTCAGAAACTAGGAGAAGGCTAGCTCCATATATTCACAGCATCACATCCCTATTATATCTGCTGGTCACCTTAGAAGAACTCTTTAAATACCCTACTGGGTATCATGTGATCAACTAACTCCACCTTCATTCATTACATACAGTAAGGTATAACTTTTCTGTATTCAGTGCATACAATATATTTTAAGTAATCAAACATTTTAAAAATTAGTTAATGCCAGGTTATAATGATACTTCATTATAACCTTGGTGCATTAACTAATTTTTAATCCACTCCAGCACTTTTAAATGCTTAGATGCATTTCAGAAGGTACCGCCCTTTCATGGTATAAGAGAGCTGGAAATGAGGCTGACCAGCCCCTAGTAGCTATGGCAATGCAGGAGAAGTCTTCACAGGCAACAAACAATTCAGCAGTCACTGCTACCTAGCAAGCCTGAAATCACATCAAAATGACATAGAGATGACTTCTAGAGTGAGTATAAAGTTGTATCAGCCTTTATTCTTTAAAAAAATGTCACGACAGTGAAGAAATGGGCTAAATGTGCTACATTTCTCTGTTGGAAACTGCAAGGCTCTCAGCTTCCTGGAGCAGTAAGAGTTTTTAGCTTCCTCAAGCAGAATATTGGGGGGGGGGGTTAAAAGAATAATACTTCTTGGTAAACCAAGACTGGGCATTACTGTTAGAGCTGAATGGGATACACATTGAGTCCCAATACTTCTTAACATTACTATGCAGCAGCGTTATTACAGAATCCATAGCGCATATATGAATATACATAGCCCTTTCTAATATTACAGGGGAAAATAAACGTTCACAGAGGGCAAGGATTCCAAAAAGCATGCACACCAAACGCCTAGAGTTGTACTCATTTTAAACATTACTACATTTTAAATGTTTCTACTATTATTCTAGAACCTTCGTTTGTTTAATGGGGCATATTATGGATTTTAGACACAAGACAGGAAACGTATAGGGAGGGGATTATTTTACTACGAACAAAGAACAGAGACACCAAAAGACAACAAACAATATACAAAGTGGGTGGCCAGCCCAACAATACAAAGAATACAAAAACAGATGTGATGATTTCCAAAATCCATGGAGTCCCAGAAACAAAGGAACAGAAAAAAGGGGGGGTGTTTACTCTCTCACAATTTATTTATTTATTTCACAATTCGGATTAATACCTTTGAGCACATAGGGCTCTTTTACAAAGGCTCCAAGTCGAATGTAGTACATAATACAAAACAGTGAAACACGCACAATAACATAATATGATATGATAAAACAAAAACAGCATTTACACCCATTAAGAAAAGACAAAAATAGTTACAGAAGTGCATGCTGGAAAAGTAACATCCTAGTTATCATATGGCAATAACTTTCAACTTAAGTGCAGCCTATGGACATATACAGGTGGCCTGGTACAGGCATGTCTTGATAGGGTGGGGAAAAAGGGGGGAAATAGGTGGATTAGGGTGGGTTCATAGAGTATGGTGAATGAAGAAGATACTTTGGACAGTGGGGAAAAAAGGAGAGGGAGGGGAGGAGGAAGAAGGAGCAGAATATGGCAGAAAACTTGAGTAAAGTAGAGATGCAAAACAGGGAGGGGGGTACAGGCTAGGGTTTATCGAGGGGTCTGTATATAGATTGCAGCAGAGGCAGACCTTGTCAAATGGCAGGGGAAGGGCCAGGGGGAGAAATGGTAGGGTGAGGAGGATCAGGTGTAGGGTGGAGAGAAGACCAGGGAGAGGGAGAGGGGTGGAGAACAGACAGAACACCAGGAGGAAGGAGCTACTGGTATAACTAAAACTTCTCTACTGGGACTAAGAACTAGAACTCTTGTACTGGGACCTTCAATTTAGGGTAAAAAAAAAAGTGTGTGTTTGTCAGAGGTAGTTGAAATAAATTGTTATCTGTTATCTGTTTATCTGTGTACTTATCTAGGCGCTTGTCACAGGTGTCAGAAGGGAATTGTTATCTGTGAAATTAACTGAGTGTAGAAAGATTTGCAAAGTAGGGGGAGTGGCTTAGCTAGAAAGAACCAGGTTAAAACCACATTTAAACACTGCCCTAGATAGCTTCTGCCAGAGAACAGACAGAACACCAGGAGGAAGGAGCTACTGGTATAACTAAAACTTCTCTACTGAGACTATATTGCCCCTTCCCCTCCACCCTAAACCAGTTCTACTTTTATAGGCACAGGATTTAACTGACAACAGGAACTTCCTGTTTGGGAGCAGGAAATGAGTGATCACAGAGCCACCAAAGACTCACCATCCTAGAAGGACAAGAGTAGCCCTCCCCCCCCAGCTGCTGGAGGTCTGACTCTGAGCAGGTAAGGAGGCTACTGAGAAATATAGGAACTTTTTGTCTCTGAACAGGAAGATCAGGAGCTAAAAGGGCACAGAGGCAGTAAGTAAGTAGGGAGAGAGGAAAAAGAAAAAAATAAATAAACAAACAGAGGAAAGAGTAAGTATTCCAAACAACAGTTAGGGGGGCCAGAAAAAAGACATGATAGGAGTGGTGCAGTGCAATGGCTATGGAGCAGCAGTCTTCCAAGAGATGTTCTGGAGGATGCAGTGTTGTCCCATCTGCAAGCACCTCTCTGGGCTGCGGGAGGAGGTTGCTCATCTCCAGGCTGAGTTGGCCAGGATTTGTGGGACCTCCTCTCCCACCTAGGGACAACCAGGGTCACTGCCGTTGCCTCAGAGGCGGCCAAGAAAGAGGAGTGGTTGGACCACAGTGGGCTCAGGGAGGGTGAGGGTGGTGGAACAGAGGCACATCCCTCCAGTTGTACCTCTCCACAGTTTCTATGCCATTCTGGAAAAGTGTGGTTCCTCTATGGAGGCATCCACAGTGGAGACCAAGGAGGATGCTGGGAACCTCCACAAAGGAGAACCCAGAAGGGTGGCATGAGACCCCACAGGGGAAGGAAACAACTCCTGGTGGGGGACTCCATTGTTAGGAAAGTAGAACTGGGGGAGGAAACGGAGAGAGAGGTAAGGTGCCTGCCTGGTGCCATGGCTTGGAGGGATAGGGAGCAAATCCTCAGGATCGCAGAAGCAGCTGCACAGGGGAGGAGCTGGATGTCATTGTTCGCCTAGGGACAAATGACCTGGCTAAGAAAGGGATCAGAGCAGTGCAAGAAACATTTGTGGAGATGGGAAGGGGCCTTAGACAAATAGCACACACGGTAAACTTCTTGGAGGTGCTGCCTGTCTATGGCACGGGTGAGGCTAGGGTGCTCCACACCATGGGATTCAATCAGTGGTTGAAAAACTGGTGCAGAGCTCAGGGATTTGGCTTCATTGGGGACTGGGGGTCCACCTGGAGTAATGCAGGCCTATACTGGCGTGACGGTCTGCATTTGTCCAGGAGGGGAACCAGGATCCTAGGCGATAGGTTTAAATACTTCATTGGCAAGCATTTAAACTAGCCAAGGGGGGAGGCACTGGAAAGGAGCAAGGAAATCCTAGCCCCCCCAAAAAAATCAGGGTACTAAGTGAGGTAGACACCAACATAGAGATGTCAATAGGGAGAAGCGCTGGGGTAAATGGAGAAAGTGACAAACCAATAAGGACAGGGATGGGGCAAAAAGGGGTAAGGCCATCAAGAAATGGAGGGTAATGAGTACCAACGCCCATAGTCTGGGCAACAAGCTCCCTGAACTGGTGGTCTTGATGGAAGAGGGATGCCTGGATATCGTAGCAGTCACAGAAATATGGTACACAGAGAACCATGACTGGGATGTTAACATACCAGGGTACACAACCTATAGGAGAGACAGGGAGGGCAGAAGGGGCGGTGGAGTAGCTCTCTATGTAAGGGAAGGGATAAAAGCAACTAAACAAAAGAGTATACGGGGAGAAGAGGAGGCACTGTGGGTCACCTTAGAGACTGGAAATGGCACCACAATCTGCACAGGGGTTATATACAGATCCCCATGTCAGGGGGAGGGAATGGACAAGGATATGATATAAGGCATACTTAGGATGGCAGAGAAAGGGATATACTGTTGATGGGGACCTGAATATGCCAGATGTTAACTGGAGCACCTTGCTGCAGCCACATCCAAAGCAGGGCCATTCTTGATGCCCTTCAGGTGGCATGCCTCAGACAGCTAGTTTTGGAACCTACTCGTGAGGAGCAATCTTAGACCCTCATACTCTCAAATGGGGACAGTGAGAGCATCTCGGATCTAGAAGTGGGTAGCCATTTGGGAACAAGTGACCACCAAACAGTGTGGTTCACGATGAACTCAGCTACAGAGTCAAGCCATACAAAAGTGAGGGTTCTGGACTTCAGGAGGGCTGACTTTGGCAAGATGGGAGAGTGCCTTAGAAAAACACTAGCAAACAGGCTAGAAGGAGGGGTGGAGCAACAATGGGGAAATATCAGAACTGCCATCACAGAGGCAACAAGCCTTTAGGTAAAGCAAATAAACAAATCAAAATGAAAGAAAAAAACACTATGGTTCTCAAAAGAGGAGGCGTTGAAGGTTAGGGAGAAAAGATAGCATTTAGGAAGTATAAGGAAACACAGAAGGAGCAGGACAGAGAACTGTACCAGTTAAGGCAGAAGGAAGCAGGAGGGTAGTCAGAATAGCAAAGGCACAAACTGAGGAAAAATAGCTAACTTGGTTAATAAAGGGATAAAACCTTTATAGGTATATCAGGAGCATAGAAAGACAAAGGGAGGGATAGTGAGGCTGAATAGAATGGATGGTGGGTGGGCAGAGAGTGACAGTGAAAAGCAGGATACTGAATGAATACTTCTGTTCAGTATTCACAAAAGAGGAAGAGGGAGGTGCCTAACCCAATTAACAGAAGCACTCTGGAGAGGGGATCGATCCCAGTCCTCTCACAGAAGAAAGGGTTCTGAAAGAGCTCCTAAAACTGAAGGTGAACAAAGCAATGGGACCAGATGGAATTCACCACAGAATTCTAAAAGAATTAAGCAGAGAACTAGTGACACAACTGACTACCCTTTTTAACAAATGGTGGGAGGATGGTGTGGTACCTGAGGACTGGAAGAAGGCTGATGTGATTCCCCTTCACAAAAGTGGGACCAAGACAGAGGCAAGAAACTACAGACCTGTCAGTTTGACCTCTGTGGTAGGAAAAGTGATGGAAACACTTCTGAAGGAAAGAACTGTTGAATACCTAGAGGCCAGTGGGGCACAGGACCCAAGGCAGCTTGGTTCACAGTGGGAAGGTCATGTCAGATGAATCTAATTGATTTATTTGACTGGGTGACCAAAGTAGTAGACCAGGGAGGGGCTGTGGACATGGCCTACCTAGACTTTAGTAAGGCATTTGACACAGTCTCACACAAAAGATTAATAGTCAAATTAACCAGCCTGGGAGTGGGTCCCAGGGTGGTAGCCTGGTAAAACATTGGCTGAACAACAGGACACAGAAGGTAATTGTAAATGGAGTCCACTCTGAAGAAAGAGGGGTTACTAGAGGGGTACCGCAGGGTTCAGTACTGGGTCCAGTCCTTTTTAATGTCTTTATAAGTGACATTGCAGAGGGACTGGAAGGAAAAGTATGCCTCATTGCAGATGACATAAAGATCTGCAACAGGATTGATACACAAGGAGGCGTGGAAAGGATGAGAAAGGACTTGGCAAGGTTGGAGGAATGATCAGAAGTATGGCAGCTTGGATTCAATGCAAAGAAGTGCAAAGTAATGCACCTGGGAAACAAAAACCCATGGGAAGATTACACAATGGGGGGAGATAGTAACAACAACAAAAATGGAAAGGGACCTGGGGGTAATCACATCAGATGACCTTAAGGTTGGCAAGCAATGTGAGAAGGTGGTAGGGAGGGCTGGGGGATGCTGGGATGTATGGGGAGAGGTATCACCAGCAGAAAACAGGAAGTTGTTATCCCCCTGTACAGACAGTTGGTGAGACCCCATCTGGAGTACTGCATCCAGTTCTGGAGACCCCATCTCCGCAAGGACATAGACAGGATGGAAGCAGTTCAGAGGAGGGCAACTAAAATGGTGCAGGGTCTGCAAGAGAAGCCATACGAGGAGAGACTAAAGGAGCTTAACATGTATACCCTTGAGGAAAGGAAGGAGAGGGGGGACATGATAGAAACGTTTAAGTACCTCAGTGGAATCAACAAAGTCCAAGAGGGTAGCATCTTTTAGAAAAAGAGATGTGCAAGAACACAGGGACACAATTTGAAGATAGAGGGGAGATGGCTCAAGGGCAATGTGAGGAAGTATTTTTTCACAGAGAGGGTGGTGGATGCATGGAACAGCCTTCCTGAGGAGGCTGTGGGGTCTAAAACTGTGGGAGAATTCAAGAATGCATGGGACAGACGCAAGGCAATTTTTGTGGGGGGGTAGGAAGAAATAGGCTGTTGGTTAAATAGGATCTGCAGCTTATCCTCTAGGTAGGGAAATGGGCAGACTAGGTGGGCCAAGCGGTCTTTATCTGCCGTCAAAGTCTATGTTTCTATGTCACGTGGGTACAGAAGTACAAACCTGCACCCTACACTGGGTTGCTTCAACTAAGAAGGGCAATCGCAAAGTTTCTCTTGTGGCAACAGGAGATGAAGATCTTTTTTAAATTGTCTGATCTTCCCATTCTCAATAAGTGCGACTGGGAGGTCATTGAACCATTGGAGTCCCCTGACTGAAAGGGCATGTTGAGCAAAAGTAGTACACCTAAAAGGTAAGGTTCCTACTGGTGATGCCTCTCCTTATGCATCCCATTATCCCCTCAACCCTCCTTACTGCCTTTTCAGTAAGGACAGTCAGGTAGAGGAAGAAAGACGCACTCTGTCTCCATGCTGTGACCAACCAGAAACCGGTACTTCCTGAAGAGTTCAAGCTGCATCAAGCAAGACAGCGGCAGATCTAAGATTTCTTGGGGGGAGAGGGACAATCTTAGGGGGCTTGGAGTCTACAGAATTTTGCAATATTTGCATTTGTATATACCAGGCACATTGATTCTAACATACTCTGCCCCAACAATTATTGTAAGGCTATAGCCTTTAGTTCAAGGGGGCAGTGCAACTTGCCACACACCCCCTCTTGGCCTTAAGGGCTGCTCTCCTCACCCCACACACAGGCATTTTTTCCTTGTGTAACCCCCCTGCAAATGGGGGTTCCTAAAAAGCCTCCTAGGAGCTTGCCTAAGTGCTCCCAGCCTGAATGTTGCTCAGTGTTTAAGCCGTTTATCTGTGAGTGCTTTTAGAGCCTCTGGTACTGTCTCTTTAAGAGCTGTCTGCTTACAGACTTAATTAGTTTGTATGGGGGGACTGTGTAATTAATGATCGAATCCTGTCTGAGCTGCTGTCAAATCACTCAATTTTTGCAGTCGCTAAGAGTGCAAAGGGAGCCCTTCTGAAAGCTGTAACTGTTTGCCTGTAATCATTTAAAGCATTAGCAAAATTGTAGTTTGTCTAACCTGCCTTTATTGCTGCTGGGACTCTGTGTGTGTTACCTCTCCACTTTGGGCCTAAACTGCTGTGCTGGGCCAATTGGTTTAAGGAAGCTCTAAAATGGAGCCTGTGGACAAATCAGAACTTGGACTCGTAATTTGAGCCAGCCACAAGGGGATTGTATGGGCAGTGACTCTGGGAAATGTAGTTTTGACCTTGGCACCTTTTTATACCAACAGAGGAAGTCTTATTGTGAGTGGCAGCTGAATCAGTCAACAGAATAGTGTGGAGCTAAAGGAAATGCCCTGCTCTGTGACTGGAAAAATCAGATCAGTTGTGGCAATGAAGAGACAAGGAGCTGTGTGCTTCTGCAGTGTATAATTTTGCATGGGAAGCGTGTGTGAGGCCCTGAGTTTTGGTCTGCAGCCTTTGTGAGTGCCAGTTTGGACTGAATCTGAGTAGTGAGGAGAAAGAAACACTAGAAGTGTGGAAACCAGGCTCACCCTGTAGAAGACTGGAGAAATTGCTGAATCGCGCTTGGTCTGTCAGGAACTGAAGCTGCTGTGTGTGCTCCCGGGTATTTTGCAGTAATTGCGATCGGGATTGAGGAGCAGCCTGCCTGGTATAGTACTTTCCTTTTACATATAAATGTGCATAGCGCTTGTGGGGAATCACTATTTCAAATCCCCTGTTCAGCGAATTGTGTGCTGAAGCTAGAAGTAAACCCCAGCTAAATTCGGACTACATCTGTTTATCAACTGCAGTGGGGTCCAGTCACAAGGACCTTGTCCTCATGCCCTGCTCTTCTGGCAATCCAGAGGGACCTTCTCCATTTGATCTTCAGCTTGGGTGTTGTGAGTACAAATCAGGGTACTCCCCTGCAGCTTGTTTTTCAATCACGAGTGTGTCATCTAATTCTTGTTGTTTTTTTTACTGTTTCATGGACTGAGCCCTCCGGCTCTGGATTACAACTGGGTGTTGTGCATATATTTTCTTCTACAGGGCCCTATCCATCTGCACCTACCAGCCAACCCCGGGCAACGGACCTGGCTAGCCCCCCCCCCCAACTTGGGTACCCACAGTGTGACTTTTCAGACCCTGTATGTGTGCACAGTACTGTGATTTAATTCTGCCAGTTAACCTGATTGCCTCCTCCCGTGTTACTGTCCCCTAAATAAATCAGATTTGTTGTTGTTATGCTATATACCATCTGTGGTGTTGGCACTTATGGAAACAGTATTGTATTTTGCTGTGTATGTTGTTTAACCTTATTTTACAGGAGGTCCTCTGAGACGTGCTGCAGAATCAGTCTCGAGGGTAAGTGGTACTTTATGAGTGAACAGTGTGCATACGTGGGGTATTGGGACTGTAACTCCTGTGTACTGTGTGAGCCACTAGAGGGAATAATAGTGGGTCTCAGTGTCTGAGGGCTGTGACCAAGCTAGTCTAACCACTACAAACCCTGACCTCTGGGTGGAGGCACCCGCCATAGAACCTAGGCCCCTCAACCTGTCAGTAGTCAAGCAGGCAGGGGTAGTAGCCCTTGGGACAGCGCCACCTGGGGGTTACACTTGTCCCTCCATCCACCCCTACTCCTCCAGTGGCATGCCTCTCACTCTCTCTCTCTCTCTCTCTCTCCCGTGGGCTTCTTCCTAAAGTACCTTTAGCCAAGGGAATCAATCCCATGACACCTCAAGGGGTGGAACCCTCCCCTACGGTTTCTTGCCTTCATACCCCTGCAGGGTGGTATATCCCATGGATAGAGAGGTAAACAGCCAAAGTGTATCTACGTTACACAAGCATGAAACCAGTTGCATGGGCTTAGTGAACTGTATGTTTTTTAAACATGTCCCTTTCTTCAGCACAGGGGGATCCAGTCCCAAGTCATGAAGCTCTGCCTTCTTTATTTAGGAGGATCAATGCACCCCAGGAATGCCTGTTTTAGCCTTTCAAATTATCTGTTTTATTAGTGGTTATTTTTGTACCATCAATGCAGCAAAACACTGTTTTGAGGATGAAATAATATGATGGGTGAGATACGTGGGGAGTGCATAGATGGCATTGACTCATGTGGTGTATTGGGAAAAGTTGGGGACCCCTACACCTGCCAGTATCAGCAGCTACAGGCCTATGGATGGTCATTCCAGGGTCACTCACTAACTCACTCACTCACTCATTGGCCTGCAGTGGTGGCTGGGAAAAGTACACAGCTGGGAGACTGGGAAGGGAGGAGCAGCCATGAGAAGGCTGGGATAAAATCTACCACATTCAGGGCAGACCCTATATACCTCATAACATTTTGTCACTGAAATATGAACATACGAAGGAGACAGCAGAAAAAAGACATTTGGCCTATCTCTGTCTAGTCTGCTCACATTGCAGGGGCCTCAGCATAAGCTACTGACCCTCCCTAATCTGCCCCCCAGCTCTTATTTCCCCTATCTCTATCCCAGACTCTCTTGAAGCTGCCCACCATCCTCAATGAAACCACCTCTTCTAGAAGCACATTCCAACTTATCACCACCCTCTCCATGCAAAAGTGCCTTCTAGACCCTCACCTAACCCCCCCAATTTGAGACTGTGCCCCCTCCTGTTTCAGTTTCCACTAAGCTTAGAGACCCTCCTTATCCACCCAATTTATTCCTTTCAAATACTTAAAGGTCTCATTCATGTCCCCTCTCTTCCAGGGAGTGCATGTCCAGGGCCTCCAACCTCTCCTCATATGTTCTACCTCCTGGCTCAAGATAATCTTTGTTGCCTTCCTTTGTACTATCCCCAGCAGGTTAATGTCCTTTTTTAAGGTATGGGCACAGTACTGTACACTGCACTCCAGATGTGGCTTCACTAGTGTCATGTACAGTGGCACTATTACCTTCTCTCACCTGCTTCTGATCACTCTGGCAATGCAGCCCAGCATTTTATTTGCCTTTGCTGCTGCCTCTCTACACTACATAGAGTGCTTCAGGTAGCTAGTGATCATTACTCCCAGTTCTTTCTCCTTCTCTGTTGTGGACACCTGGACCTCTCCCAGGCTGTACTCAGTCCTGGGGTTCTTGGCTCCAATGTGCATAACTCGGTATTTCTTTGCACTAAAGCTAAGCTGCCAAATCCCAAACCACCTTTATAGTTATTCAAGGTCCTCCATTAGGTCCTGTATCTTTTATGCTGTGTCCACCTCCCACATAGTTTAGTGTCATCCCAAAATATGCACGTTTTACCCTTAATGACATCCCCAATATCATTCATTTATGAAGATTTTGAACAGCACCAGTCGAAACACTGAGTCCTGTGGGACCCCACTGGTGACTTCCCTGGTGCTATATAGCTCCCACCCACCCCCACCGCTCTCTGGGTCCTGCCCCATAGCCAGTTTTCTACCCATCTGACAACTCTCTCCATCCCCAAGATCTGCCAACTTCCTGATCAACCTGAGGTACAGAGTCAGTGGCCTTGCTGAAGTCCAGGTAAATGATGTTCACTGCTTGGCCCCTGTCCACTGTTTGTGATCCAGCCAAAGAAGTCAATCTGATTTGTTTGACAGGACCTCCCTAACACAAACCTATGCTGCCTCACATCCAGGAGACCATGCTCATCTTGATACTTTACCAACTTTTCCAGAAGTTCGGTCTCCATGAGTTTGCACATGATTGAGATCAGACTGCCTGGTCTGTAATTCCCTGGGTTGTCCTTGGAACTCTGTTATGGAGGGGCACTACATGTGCTGTTCTCCAGTCATGTGACACCACATCTGGTTCCAGTGAACTATTGAACAGGTCATCCAGTGGATCTGCAAGCTTCTCTACCAGATCCCTCAGCACCATTGAGTGTATGCCACCTAGGCCTAGAGATTTGTCCACCTTCAATGCTTGCAGCTCTGTCCTCATCCTAATCTCTTTATCACTACATCTGTGTTCTCCACCTCCCCTGCTCCTCTTCTTCCCACTAGTGGCACCAGTCCATCCTTTCACCTGGTAAAGATGGAACAGAAGTACTCATTTAATACCTCTGCTTTGCTTCCATTCTCCACCACCCACCCGACCCCTTTCCTGAGCCTAACAATCCCCTCTTTCTTTTCCTTTTTTCTCACTAATATAGTGAAAAAGAGCCTTCTCATCCTTCTTAATTCCCTTAGCTAGCTGCAGTTCCTTCTGAGCCTTAGCCTGTGGACTACCTTACGCTAGCCATCTTCAGGTAATCTTCCCTGTCATCTTCTCTTTTGGTCCTCTTGAATTTCTTGTTGGCTAACCTCTTTTCCCTCACTGCCTTGGTACTAAACCAGTTGGGTGTTTTTACCCTTGAGTTCTTTCCCTTGAGCCTAATGTACTCCTCTGTGGCAACCATTATTCCCTCCCTGATGATGGACCACATTTGGTCCACACCCATATCCCACTTGTCCATCTTTCTGAAGTCTGCCTTCCTAAAATTCAGGATTTTGGTCTTCGTGGGTGCCCTTTCCCTGCCCATGTCTAACCGGAACCACACTGTGTGATGGTCACTTCCACTCAGGGATTCCTCGACTATTGTATCTTGGACATGCTCCCCATTCCTCAGCACCAGATCAAAGACTGACCCCTACATGGTGGATTCTGTGGTGTCCTGAGTCAGGAACCCACTTTGCAGTGCATCTAGGGTCATCTGACATCTGGTGCAGGTTGTGATCAGTACCCTCCAGTCCACATTGGGCAGGTTGAAGTCTTCCACTATTACCACATCTTCCTTCCCTTCAGCAGTCAATATTTGTGAGTCCAGTTCCCTGTTCCTTTCCTCCTCCAGGTTGCATGGTCTGTAAACCACCACCAAGATCACCTTCCTCCCTATATTAGACATTAAATCCACATTGCTTCCACCCTGTCCTCTTCTCACTTCTCCCTTGCACATGTTGTATCCTCCCAGTTGTAAACTGCCACCCCTTCCCCTTTTCCTACTGCCCTGTCCCTCCTGCATAATTTATACCCTGAGATGCCAGAGGTCCCAGTCTTGGTTTGGTGTGACCCCAAGTCTTCGTGACCAGTGTGATACCCACTCCCTTCTCCATCAACAATGCCTGCAGGTCACCCATCTTGTTACCAAGACTTTGTGTATTCAGGGACACCACCTTCCACCTAGATTCTGAGCCTGCTTCCCTTCCTTCCCATCTGCCATTCTCGTTTCTCCCTATTGCTTGTGCCCCCACCCCCTGCTGCTATCCCCTTGCTCCTCCTCCTCCCCTCCTCCTCCTGGAGTCTCAGGTCCAGGAGGCCAGCTTGCCCCTCCCTCAGAAGTGTTATGTACCCCTCAAGTTTTTTCCTGAGAACCCTGGCCTTCAGCCTCCACTGCTGAGGTGCAGTCTGGCTGGTACAAAAAGTGTTTTATTTAACAAGGTCTCCCCCAGCCCTCAATACAGTTGTACCATTCCTCCTTGCACTATTCCCTCAGTCAGTTATTGAATTTCTCTATCCTTTTCTGCTGACTGTCAGTACAGACAACACCTCTGAGAATGCCAGCTATCTGGCTACCTCCCTGTAGGTCTTTCTGTCACCCTGAACCTATCTTGTACTACCCCCACCTCCTCTCGGCTAGGTTGTTAGTACCTAGGTGCATAGCTATGATTTGGTTTCCCTCCTACTCTCTTCACTAACTCCCATTCCTGGAGCACACCCTCTCTGCTGTCATCCCTGGCATATAAAGGTTTGCCTTTTAGTTATATTGTGTGCTGCATTTAAGACGTTTTTGACTGTTACAGCAGCAGCCTTATGATACTGAAGTTGGGCACTTAGTTCCCTGTTTAAAAACAAAAAACTGTATGCATTTTGATGGAGTACCACCCAATCTGTGCTACTGCAATCCTAAATTAAATTTTTTCTGACTGCGGATCTATTTGCTCAGGCACTGTTGGTAATATTTTATTTAAGCTAGCAAGCACCATTTACCTGTACCTTTGCTCCAGATTAATTGTGGCGTCATGCCAATAACAGCAGTCATTCTCAGCTCACAACCCTGATTGATAGCCCTCCCACAGGTCTCCTGCCTTATTTAATCCTGTCCCTTCTCCTCTCCTTCGTCCACAGCTGGGACACCCGAGGTTGTGAGGGTCCCGGAGCTGCCTTCCCCCACACCGATCAAGTCGCAGAGAATTCAGGAACGCCATGAGGGATCCAAACTGCCTCTTTCACTGGTTGCTCGCTGCCTAGGAGCTGTCTGCACTGTTGACCCCGCCGGTGCTCTGCGCTGGCTGCCCCATCACCACCCATTGTCGACATTGAGTTATATGTCGTACATCACGTGATCATCTGAAACCAATCAGCCCACTTTGCCATCAGCAGCCTGTACTAACTCACCACTAGAGGCCACCTCTGTTTTAACTGCCTTTGAAATCACAATCCTATTATCCTACCTCAACATGAAGAGCTACCTTCGGGTACTTATCAAAGCCATCGCACTACTGATTTTTTGTCCCCCCCCCCCAACTACTCGCCCAGTAAAAATGCCTCACATAAGGGATCCCAAGTCTGCTCCCACAGAATTTCTGTCCTCCGATCCCCTAAATTTCCATCCCATCAGTTCCACTCAGAAGCAACTACACCCCCAGCCTAAGCTACACTGCAATCTGGACCTTGTTGGAACTACCTCTCCTCTTCCCACACAGGCACCTCACATGTAGCCCACATCATGCCTTGTCCCCGGCGCTATTAGTGCAACTCGTCCGCATACTCCCTATACCAGTCGAGAGCACCAAAATCCCCTCTACTCCCCACTTCTGCTGCTCTGTATCCAAATTGCACCGAAAAGCACTCTGCCAGCTTGCTATCCTCGTCCTCCTTCTTCTCTCAGGGAATGTACATCCAAACCTGGGATCACCTTCGCCTAGAACTACCAAAGAGGGCAGGCACGGGGGCCCACTACTGGCCGCCCTTAACATCTGCAGCCTACCTAGAAAGTCCATTCCTCTCCAGGGCTGGATCACCCAACACAACCCTGACATCCTGGCCTTATCTGAGACCTGGCTCTCTAAAAACATCCCTGATGCCTCTGTCAACCTCGCCGACTAATCCATTTTCCGAACTGACAGGACAGGGAAAAGGGGAGGTGGCTGTGCCATCTATGCCAAAACAACTCTGCAAGCCCTCACGGTTCCCCTGACCCTGCCTGCCTGTGGTGCCCAATCTATTACCATCAAGGTCACTCTCGGCACCTCCGGTAAACTGCTATACATAACATGGGTCTACAATTCCCCTTCGAATCAAAAGCCCGCCTTTGAATCTATTCTATCCAGCATCTCCCATTTCCCTCCCAAGTGTGAAGTGATTATTATGGGAGATTTTAATGTGAATTGGCTGTCCAACACATCTGCCACCTTCAAGGATGCTGTCAGAGCTTATGACCTTACCCAGGTAGTTCAGTCCTCTGCGGCATGACCCAAGATCAGGGTCCTCCTTGCTTATCGACCTCATCTTTACTAACCTTCCTAATCACCTCTCAAGGTGAAAGTGCTCCCTGATGCAATAAGTGACCACTCCTCCTGTCTCCTGCTGGTGGTCTAATAAAATCCCCAGCTACCCACATTGCTGTCCAAAGGCGCCTCAAAAAGGTGCCTCTCACACCTCAAAGGTACCTCTCTTCCTCGACTGGTCACCCATCCACACTGCCCAGACTGTAGATGCAGCCCTCAACTCCTTTATTACCACCTTCAGCACAGCCTGTGACATCTTCGCCCCCTTCTCAAAGCAGGTGATAAAAACCAGGGATATCTCACTGTCCCTCCTTGACCAGATGTGCCTCAGAAATAACCTCTGGCACAGGGCCCCTGGACTCCTAGCTCCCTCAGGACAGACAACTGTACAGAGCGGTGAGAAACAAATGCACTTGGACCATCAGGCAAGCTAAGGCTACCTACTATAAGCAAGCTCTCTCTACCACCTGGGCCTCAGGGGAAAAACTTCTAGAACAACATTAAGAAGCTATATGGGAAAACCATCTCCCCTGCTGTGGCACAGCTTCAAGTCAAGGAAGCCCTCTCCCAAGACCCCACCATCATATCCAGTTCCCTAAATGCCACCTTCTTTGACCTCAGGCACATTCTCCCGAAAAACTTATTTGACCCTATCACCAGCCGCCCCTGCCTTAGCAGCCCCACCTCCCTTCCGGCTGTGAATCATGTCCTGTAGGGAAGCTAAAAACTACCTCTCCAAAGCCCTGAACAACTCCCGCTACAGCAGTGACTCCCTTGACCTCAAAATCCTCAGACTAACACTTGATGAAACCCTGCCTCACCTCACCAAAATACTAAACTGCTTACTATGGCTAGGTCAATTCCCATCTCTTTGGAAAAAAGGGTATTATAACTCTGATCCTCAAAAGTGGGAACCCCACTTCCCCTGTTAACTACCGTCCCATTTCTATCCTCCCCCCCTCTCAAAAGCTCTCGAGAAATTTGTATCGGACCAGCTCACCAATTACCTGGCTAAACGCAATCTGTTCTGCTGTGAACAACATGGCTTTAGGAAGGGACACAGTACTACCACAGCCTTACTCGAATTTACATCATACACACACGAGGCACTGGAAAAGGGGTCAATAGCTGGGGCAATATATGTTGATCTGACCAAGCATTCGACACCGTCAGTCATGCACTTCTCCACACTCTCCCCTCCTACCATTTCACCACTGAGGCTATATCCTGGTTCCAAGACTATCTCACTGGCCAGATACAACAAGTCAAAATTAACTCCACCTTCTCCTTTAAGTGACCTGTCCTAACGGGTATCCCTCAAGGGTCTATTCTAGGGCCCCTACTTTTCACTCTCTCCCTAAACTCCCTCTCTCAGTCCTGCAGTGTTAAGCTCTTGCTCTATGCAGATGACATCCGTAGTTTTCTGGAAACATTCCTATCCTAACTCCCTCCAAAATGCCCTACAAGCCTTTTTCAGAGAATTAGAGTCCTGGTTCACTGACTATCGCTTAATACTAAACTACAACAAAACAAAATCTATGATCTTTGCCCACCAACAAAGCCCATTTAGTAATGCCCCTCTAACCATCTCAAACTCACAGGGCCTCCACATTGAACAGGTCTCAAACTTTAAATATCTGGGTGTCACCTTGGACACATCCCTCACCTACCATGCACACATTAAACACCTACCCTCCTCTGTTAATACCTGGATAGGGATTCTCTACAGACATAAGCACTGCCTACCCGCCCTGGCCTTGGGTCTTGCTGTAACCTGCTCAGTCCTTTCATTGGTCGACTATGGTATTGTAATCTATGGCACCGCAGACCAAACAGCCCTACACTGCATTAGACTAGCTCTCAATAAAGCTTGCCATCTGATCACAGGCTGTGACAGACTAACTCATACGTGTGAACTCTACAAGCTTACTGACTGGCTGACCTTTGAAGGGAGACTTAAGTACCGTACTTGTCTCCAAGCCAAAAAAATACTTATGAATCTTGCACCCCCTCATCCAGCCAGCCACTCACAGGAGGGCCCCTAGACACCCTACAAACACCTCCCTACTAGTCCCCCAATGCAGGACCTCTCTGGGGCAAAGGTCCTTCCGTTATCATGCTCCCCTTTGGCTTAACAACCTACCTCCCTTCCTCTATCTCCCTGGCCACTAGACTTGACCAATTCAAAACAGGTATCAAGAGCCTCCTTCTTGACTCAGAAGCCTGTGGCTGTTACCAACATTCCTTTCAGCCGAATATATCTAATGACTAGCCTATCTCCTGACAGTATCCTCAGGTCAGGTCCTACAATCAAGCTGCATATAAATCTTGACTCAGGGTTCTGTAAATTGACCCCTCGAATCTGTAACCTGTCTTGTCTCGCTACAATGACCCAGGGTCCTATATGATCCTAGCGGTGGTAACCAATTAATGTAAATACACTTTATGTGTGACCAATGTACAAAATGTTTAATGTAATACTGTATGACCAATGTATGTATAAAATGTTTAATGTGTGTTCTTTGTACTGACGAGGAGCCTTTGTAAAGGAGTCTGTGACTCAAAGGATTGTAATTCTGATTCTCAACAAATAAATAAACAAAATAAATAAACCACCTTCCTACTTAATTTTGGATCCCCTTTCCTTCCCCAGCAAATACCTTTAATTATGGAGTCCCCTAGGATTACCACCCTTCTGTCTCCTTCATTTCTTCCTCCATCCCTTTAATTTCTGGCTGTTGTTGGAGCTTCTCCCTGCCTAACGTCTCCCCCCTCTGCCCTGGTTAACATCCTGCTCTTACTCTCCCCACTCCTTGCTTGCCTGACACCTCTACAACCTCCATTTGCTGCTCCATTTGTTTTCCCACCTCCTCCATATCCTTCCCTTTCTGGCCACCCACATAAACAAACCATCTCCTTCCCCTCTCCTCCTGCCACCCCCCCCGCCCTCTGCTCCACTCTCCATAGTCTTTGTTCCCCACCCACCTTGAATACCCTGTACAGACCTGCCCCCCTTTTCTGTCCTATGTCCCCGATCTTACTGCCATAACCCAACCTCTTACCCCACCTCTTGTTCCCTCCTCCTCACACCCAGACAGTGAATAAAATCTATTCTTTAAAGGCACCCCTTAGAATGTTCCCACTCCTGTTGCAACCCTCACAGTCCCACCCCTTCCACTAACCACGTGCCATTCCCCTTTCTTGGGCTCCCTGGCCTTCTGAGGTAGAGGTACCCCCAGATCCAGTGTGATCCTCCCTGCCCCTTCTCCTGCCTTTCTGGCCCACCTCCCCTGCGCATTCCCCATCTGTCTTTCTCCCCCCTTGCCCTAGTACTCTCCATTATATCCTCCACAGTTCTCATCTGAGCTGCTGTACTTCTACCTTAAGATGCTCCAGGCTCCTGCACACTGGACAGCCTCCTGTTCCCTATGACATCCCCAGGAAGACGTCCACTCCACAACCATTACAGCACACCACCCTCTTCCCACTGTCCAGGTGCCTGTACATGCTGCTGTTCCCGCACATCCTCCCAACCCCTGCATCTGTTAACCCTGCAGATATGTACTTCCATATATGAAGCAGTTGGAGATGTCTACAGCAGCCCCCAAACCCTCTCAATTTTCCTACCCCCTGCCCCTTCTTTGATGCTCAATATGACTGTAAACAGATCCTACATTGGAATCGGCTTCAGTTCCCTTCCAACACCCTACAGTGTATTTCATGCTCTCCTTCTATACTTACCTTCCCTCCACCAACCAGCATGGCCTGCAGTCCTCCCCATGGATGGTCTCCCAATGCCCCCAGATGCCACTGAGTCAGATGCTACACTCCTGCTTCATGGCACTCACACTTCAGGGTAGCTTATGCTTCAGGGTCACTTACACCTCTGGGTAATTTATATTGGACTGCAGCTGCACTATTGCCTGACTGCTGTCACATGACTAGCACCCCCCACCAATTGTGCAGAGAATCAGAAGCCAAACTACACCACCCCTTTCTCCTAGAATGCTTCACCTCCCTCCTTTCCCCTCTCATTTCATTAGGCAGCCATATTTGTAGTTTTTCTTCAGCTAAAAAACTGCCATACAATCAAGCCAAAAAAATGAAGTGCACTTAGAACACTCTGCACTCAGCATATGTACTTAACTGAACAGCTGGAGCTCTGTGCTCAAAGGACCCTGCATCTTGGTGGCTGCTCCGACTGGGCTCCAAAGGGCACAAACTTGTTTGGTTTCCTGTTATATTTTTCAGACTAAAGCCATGCTATTGGCCAGTTGCAGTCACATGATCAGCACTCCTCACCAATGGTGCCGAAAATCGGCAGCCAAACTACACCACCCTTCCTCCCACAATGCTTCACTGATGCTCAGAATGTAGCAAAATGATAAGCACTGGTTTAATAATGTGGGAAGCATCATCACACGTGGAGACAAACTCCGAACACCTGGCAGCTAGTAACTTAAGAACACCCCACCCCTCGTCACAGCCTGGACACTAGCTACAAGCCCTAACAATGAGGTGATAACGACTCACACTGAATCTTTTGTGTGGTCCCCATCTTGCACTGTCAGGCAGTTGTGCTGTTAAAGAGCTGTTAATCATACCAGGCTGTGTGGAACAAAAAGGGAGATTAGCATGAAAACTAGCGTCTGCTAAGGTAGGGCCATTGAGGACCTGCATTAGTAAAGACTGGCAAGTAGAGGGTTAGCTGCACTAGCCCTGATCAGTTTGCACGGTGTCCTGGACTAGTAAAAATGTTAACACTGACCCCTGCTTAAAGTGGCAGGGCAGTGTGACAAAGCAAGGGGTTGGGTCAGTGAGATGATGTAATACATTGGGAGAGGTATTTCCAGCAGAAGGAGGGAGGTGGTGTTGCCACTATTTCTCTTGTTAGTGAGCTCCCCTCCCAGGAGTATTGTGTCCAGTAATGAAGGTCGCACCACAGAAAGGACATTGGCAAGGTGGAGGCAGTCCAGAGGAGGGCAACTAAAATGATGGAGGTGGAGGACATGCACCAAAAGCCCTGCAAGGAGAGACTGAAAGATCTCAACATGTACACCCTGAAAGAGAGGCGAGCAAGAGGGGCATGATAGAGACCTACAACTGCCTCACAGGGGTAAACAGGGTGCAGGAGGTGAATCGCTTTCAAATATGAAAGAGCATCAGCCAGGAGGCATTCGATGAAGTTTTTTTTTTGGGGGGGGGTTTAAGAGGGATGTGAGGAAATATCACTTCACAGAAAGAGTTGTAGACACCTGGAACAGACTGCCAGTGAAAGTGGTGGAGGCAAAAACAGTAGGGGGCTTTGAGCATTTGTAGGATAGACACAAGGGAATGTTAATAAATAGGCAGGGAGGAGGGAGGGAGGGTCACCGGAGACCATTTAGGGTCTGCAGAGACATACGATCATACGAACAGCAGATAAAGGCTTGCAGTCCATCTTGTCTTCTCAATTGTGCAGGGTCCCCCTGCATCTACAGTAGAACCTGCCCCCATCCCTCTTCAGTTCCCCCTCCCCCCCCAGCAGCTATCCCCTTCATTCTGTCCCAATCTCTCTTGAAGCTACCCATCATTTTCAGGGAGTCCACCTCCTCTGGCAACTAGTTTCACTTGGCCACCACTCTCTCAGTGAAAAAGTGCCTTCTCATCTCCCTCTTAAATCTTCCCCCTACCATTTTTAGGCTATACCCCTTAGTAGACTTCTTCCCACTAAAACTAATGAGTCTGTCCATATTCACCCTATTAATACCATTAAGGAATGTGAAGGTCTTGATCATATCCCCCTCTCCATTCTGTCCACAGTGGAGTACATGTTGAGCCCCCGAGCCTCTCTTCGTAGGTGTTGCCCTGCTGGCCCTGGGTCATCTTGGTTGCCCTACTCTGGACTGTGTTCAGAAAGCTGACATCTTTCTTAAGATAAGAGCACCAATACTGCACACTGTACTCTTGGTGCAGTCTTTTTTTTTTGTATCTGCTATTTATCGCCCTTATCCCAGAAAGCCAGAAGGAGAAGGAAACAGATTCATTTCAGTGCTTTACGGTAATTGTACGTTGCTATTTTTGTTTTAAACTTATATTGTGGGCTTTTAGTGACACTGTAATTTCTTTGCTGTCTTTACTAAGAATTGTTTTTCGGCTGTTGAAAATTTAAAACCTAGTTTTGTGTGCTTGGAGTGGTGGTGTATTTCTTTGCTGTCTTTAATTGCAG
This sequence comes from Neoceratodus forsteri, assembly GCA_016271365.2. NCBI lineage: Eukaryota > Metazoa > Chordata > Ceratodontiformes > Ceratodontidae > Neoceratodus > Neoceratodus forsteri. The sequence continues at coordinate 366,560,596 of CM028132.1, read as the reverse complement.
CAAATTTTCACCCCCCTCCCTCCCCTGGCCCCAACTGTTAATTATATGCCCTGTTAAATCTGATTGACAGGAGCTAAGTACAGGAGATAGTAGAGCTTGTGGAGTAGGAGGGGCATAGGGGGGAAGAAGCCCGCCCTCAGCACGACAAGTGTTTTGACTCATTTCTTTAAAAAAAAAAAAAAAGTATCTGAGGATCAGTGGAAGGATTTTTAGAACAGTAAATTAATAAAAAGGGAACCAGGAGAACTTCAGTAACAGACAAATACTGGAATACCAGTATAAGTGCAGTATAATGTGGGGAGTAGTGCAATGCAGTGGCTGTGGGGAAGCCATATTCAGGCAGATCTTCTGGACGCTGAGGTGCTGCCCTATCTGCATGCATCTCTCTGGACTGCAGGATGAGGTAGCCAGACTCAGAGCGGAAGTAAACTGGGTCAAGAGTACCAACACCCCTATCCAGAGATCACCCAGTCCAACGCTGCTGCCTCAAAGGATGCCGAGAATGAGGGGCACTTGGATGGCAGTGGGCTCAGGGAGGGTTAGGGCAGTCAGAGAGAGGCACATCCCAGATCCTATTCCACTCAAGAACTCATATGCCACACTGGCAAATGAGGACAACCAAATAGAGGTACCCAGAGAAGTGGAAGGAAAGGATGTGGAGGTTAGCCAAGGAGGTGGCCTCAGTGGGGAGAGCAGTGGTCCCCAGAGGAGGAGGAAGCAAATCCTAGTGGGGGACTCCATCATAAGAGGGATCCAGCTAGGAACACAGGAGGGGGAGGACAGGGAGTTGAGGTGCCTACCAGATGCCACAGCATGGAGGGATGGAAGGAAGATCCTGGGATCACTGGGAAGGCAAGATGGGAGGGTGAGCTAGATGTCATTATCCACCTAGGTACTAATGACCTGGCAAATAGGGAGCCAGAGGAAGTTCAGGAAGAGTTTAGGAAATTGGGGAGAGGTCTCAAGCAAGTAGCTACTTCTGTCACCTTCTCGGAAGTACTACCTGCGAGAGGCATGGAAGAGCATAGGGGTGCATGCACCAGGAACTTTAACTCATGGTTGAAGAACTGGTTCTGTGAGGTAGGGTTTGGATTCACTGGTGACTGGGGACCCACCTGGAAGGATGGAGGCTTGTTCAAGCCTGATGTCCTGCATCCATCCTGGAGGGGAATCCAAGCAGTCAATGATAAGTTTAAATGCTACATTGACAAGCATTTTAACTAGCCAAGGGGGTGGCAGGCCAATAAGAAGGGTACCTAATTGCTCCCCCCACAGCTAGCAGTGGAACCAGTGAATCGGAGAAGTGGATATCTCTGCAAAGCAGTGTGCAAAAGATGGAGATAAGTGCCCAAGAGGTGGATTGGCAGAAAAGGGGCAAAATTCAACAGAAGGGCAGACAGCAAGGAGAACCAGGGATAAAGGACAACCAGGGTAGGGGCTGGAATAGAACAGCTAAACAGTCTAGGGAGGTCAAATCATGGAAAGCCATGTGTGCCAATGCCAGGAGCCTTAGCAACAAGATGGAGGATCTGGAGGCTGTCATGGTGCAGTCAGACCTGGACATTGTGGCCATCACAGAAACCTGGTGTAATGATAACAATGACTGGGAGATGGCCATACCTGGCCACAACATATTCAGAAGAGACAGGGCAGATAGGAAGGGAGGAGGAGTGGCACTGTATGTGAAAAATGACATAAGGGCCACAGAGATCCAGGAGGAACAAAATGGAGGAGAGATACTGTGGGTTAAGCTGGACAGGAAAATGGGGCCAGCCATTCGCACAGGTGTGGTCTATAGACCACCAGCCCAGAAGGAAGAAATGGATAGGGAGCTGATGCTAGCCATCCAAAGGATGGCAGACAAGGGTGAGGTAGTGCTGGTTGGAGACCTCAATATTCCAGACATGAACTGGAGCATCCCAGCAGCAGCATCAACTAGGAGTAGATTTATCCTGGACTCCCTTCAGGGTGCTTTCCTCAAGCAACTGGTCATGGAACCATCTCGGCAGAAGGCAATACTAGACCTTGTGCTCACAAAAAGGGACAGTGTGATGGGGGTAACAGTGGGGGAGCTCCTGGGGAACAGTGACCACCAGTCATTGTGGTTTGAAATCACAGAAGGAGCAGAACCAAACCACACAAAAACACGTATCCTGGATTTTAGTGGGACAGACTTTGGGAAAATGGGGAGATGCTTGAAAGAGGCATTAAGGGGAATGGGGCAGGAATCAGGGGTTGAGGAACAGTGGGCAGTATTTAAAATGAGGATTACAAGAACAACAGAACTGTGCATTAGGCAGGTTAGCAAGGGGAAAAGGAAGAGGAGGCCATTATGGTTTTCCAAGGAGGTAGCGGAGAAAGTGAAAGCCAAAAAGATTGCATTCAGGCAATACAAAAAGACACAGGCAGAAGGGGATAGGAAGAAGTACCAGGAGAAGCAAAAGGAGGCAGGGAGGTCAGTAAGGGAAGCCAAAGCTCAGACAGAAGAGCACATAGCAAAATCAGTGGGTAGAGGGGACAAAACCTTTTACAGGTACATAAGTGAAAAAAGAAAGGCAAAGGGAAGGGTAGTGAGAATGAAGGGGGAGGATGGGGGCCGCGTGGAGGATGACAACAGTAAAGCTGACATACTGAACAGGTATTTCTGCTCAGTCTTTACTGAGGAAGAGGAGGGTAATGGGTCTGAAGGGAATACAAGGGGTGGGAATGGTGCAGAAATGGACACAAGTCCCTTTACACGAGAAAGGGTCCTAAAGGAACTGGAAGTAATAAGAGTTGATAAAGCAATGGGGCCAGATGGGGTGCACCCCAGGGTCCTTAAAGAACTAAGAGAGGTGGTGGCTGAACCTCTGGCAGTCCTGTTTAGCTGATCACTGGAAACAGAGGAGGTGCCCAAAGACTGGAGGACAGTAGATGTAATCCCCTTATACAAAAGTGAGAACAAAGAGGAAGCGGGGAACTACAGACCAGTCAGCCTCACCTTGGTAGTGGGGAAGATCATGGAAGCACTACTGAAGGAGAGATTGGTGGAACATCTGGTTATCAGTGGACTACAGGACCCGAGGCAGCATGGTTTCACCAGGGGGAGGTCATGTCAGACCAACCTCATTGAATTTTTCGATTGGGTGACTAGGGAGGTGGATCAGGGGAAGGCAGTGGACATGGCCTATCTGGACTTCAGCAAGGCCTTTGACACTGTGCCACATAGAAGACTATTACACAAACTGGGGAATATGGGTGTGGGAAGGACAGTAGTGCAGTGGGTCAGGTAACTGGCTGGGTGGCAGGACACAGAGTGGTGGTAAATGGCTGTCACTCCACAGAGGGAAGCGTGACCAGTGGGGTACCACAGGGATCAGTGCTGGGACCTGTTCTATTCAACATTTTCATCAGTGACATTGCGCAGGACCTAGAAGGCAGAATGTCCCTGTTCGCTGATGACACAAAGCTCTATAACAGAGTAGACACACCAGAGGGTGTAGACAGAATGAGAAGGGACCTGCAGAAACTTGAAGAATGGTCAGGGGTTAGGCAGTTGAAATTCAATGCAAAGAAGTGCAAGATAATGCATATGGGGCACAAAAACCCAGGCACAATATATCAGTTGGGGGTGGTGGTGAGGATATAGCATGCACCAAGCAGGAAAGAGATCTTGGGGTTATCATCTCTGATGACCTCAAGGTAGGGAAACAGTGTGACAAGGCAGCAGGTAAAGCAAATAGGATGCTGGGATGCATAGGCAGGGGCATCACCAGCAGGAAAAGGGAGGTCGTAATTCCACTATGCAAGACACTAGTGAGGCCCCATCTGGAGTACAGTGTACAGTTCTGGAGACCTTGCTTATGTAAGGACATAGACAGGGTAGAGAAGGTTCAGAGGAGGACAACAAAGATGGTACATGGATTGCATCACAAGTCCTATAAGGACAGGTTGAAGGAATTGAATATGTACTCCCTGGAAGAGAGGAGTGAGAGAGGGGATATGATGGAGACATACAAGTATCTTACAGTGAGGAACAGGGTGCAGGGTGCAGGAATTCACTATTTTTAAGTGAAAAAGATGTTCCAGGACTAGAGGGCATGGGATGAAGTTGGAGGGAGGACGATTCAGAGGAAATGTGAGGAAGAATTTCTTCACAGAATGGGTGGTGGGCAAGTGGAACACCCTGCCAGAGGAAGTGGTGGGGGCTGAAACAATCATGGGATTTAAGAATGCATGGGAGAGACATAAAGGAATTCTGGAGGTCAGGGTTAAGGGGCAACAGACATCTAGGAAAACATAAAGTAAACTTACAAGCTCAAATGGGCAGACTGGGTGGGCCGTAGGCCCTTATCTGCCGACACTGTCTATGTATCTATGTAGCACTCTCAGGCTGCTCCTGCAGACCTGTCACCGCTCTACCGCCCACCTGATCCCCTATCTCCAACTGCCCTCCACCATTCTCCAGTCAGCAGACTTCCCAGCTCGGAGCCCCCTGGGGTAGGGCTGCCTCCACTCTGGCACTCTATCTGGAAATCAAGTGAGCCAGCTGAGGTGAAGGAGCAGGCTGGGGTATGGAGATAGGCCTCAGTGTTGGGTGTGTGGTGGTGCGGCTCAGAGGAGAGCTGTCGCCTATCCTGTGATCTGGCTTTTTTTTTCCAAACTTGGTTGCCCCAGGAGCACGAGCGTGCAATGATGCCCACATGGCAGTGCCGTAAGCATCTGTCGTGCTCCTCCCCTTAATGTCCCGAGTGCTAGCTGTACCCCTGGTCTCCACCAGGGGTCACCACTGCACTGGAGACACCCTGGATCCTTCCCCAGGGAGAGGAGAGCAGTCCATCAGATGCTCGCTCCAACTCCCTTCCCTGCCGACCCCCGGCACCCAAGCTCATTCTCGAACTCGGGTCACCAGCATGGCACGAGGTGTGGCATCCAGCACCTCAACCCTCAGCGCGCCACCGTGCCGGCGCTAAGTGCAGTCTTACCAGTAACCTGTACAGCTGTAGTATGGGGTGAGGGGAAATTGTTTAACCAGGAGAGGCACAGTAAGCCAGAACTTGTTTCCAGATGTGACCTGGGAGCACAAGGAAGTTGTGACTTGCTCAGGGTCACACAGTATGCAAGTGGGGGTTGTGGGATTCAAATCCAGGTCCCCAGATTTGCAGATCAGTACCTTTAACCACTATGCTATACTGCCTCCTTAAAAATGTCTTAGAGGTAGGTTCTTAGAGCTTCTCCTCATAGGCTGATGCACAAAAAAATCTTCGGATTCAAAATCTGATCTGTCTCCTCCCTCTTTGCTCCCAGAATTCTCAGTATGAAATCTTCCAGAGCTTAGAAAAGTCCTGAAAATGAGATGTTATCAGAAACAACAACCCTAGCAGCTCCATATAGGATGCTGCTAAAAAAGAAAGCACGTGACAGTATGTCTCATGGATAAGGGTGTAATAAATTCACGGAACGCACGGAATTCACGATTGCTGTAAAAATGGGATGTTGCCATGAATTTGGCAGAAATGGAGAGAAGTCAGTGAATTTGCCATTTTTATTTTTGAAAATGCACAATGTAAAACACATGATAGCGGAGCAGGGACTGAAAAAACGGCTGTTCAAAGAATGACCGAATAACCAAAACGAATGCCGCAGTACACGTCCATGCAAACAATACAGATGCCTGCTATAAAGAACTTGCTTCAGGGGCAAGGCAGACTGATACACTGAAAGCACATCGCCCCTCGCTGTCCTGCTCAGTAGGTTTGTCTGCTTGTCTGCTGTCGCTGTCTGTACTACACTGAGCTACGTCGGGGTGCAGTGTAAAGCGAAGCACAGTGCCATTTTGTTTGAACAGGGGGGTGGGGCAGCAGCAGCATAGTCTGCCTCTAAATTATTTGCTGCAGTCCGCTTTTTAATCCAGCCCAACTTACTATTGTAACAGCATTCAGATATTTATGTACCGTGCAGACACCGTGAAAAATGGCTTTTTTTTACCGTGAATTTATTACAGCCTTACCCATGGATGATAACATTTAATGAACTCTACTTATTAAATACAGAACCATATCCATCCTTTTAGAACATAAGGAATAAACCTTGCACTTTACAAGTATGTCATGTCATATACATCACACAATATTATACAGTAAATATCCCTCTATTGTCCTTTCCTCCTCCTCAAAGGGTGGGATACGGATTGCTGTAAAAAGGTGCTCCTATAATCACCTTTACCAGGTGAGTAAACTACCATTATCTACTGCACCTTTTTTCAGCACTCCGAGTCTCAACACTTGGGTGATTGTACAGCAGTATTGCACTTCTATTGGGTGGGAGGAGGAAGAGGACTAAATGCGGCTTGAAGCACTCTTTGACCAAATTCTGACTGGCTGGTCAAGCCAGAATCTAATCAATAAAATCTGGTAAAGGTATGGGACAAGGCCCAAGTAGTTGGCTGACAAATTTCTGTTACAGATGCTGAATTAAATTCTGCCCAGTAGGTGGCCACCGCTCTTGTGGAGTGAGCTCTAATCTGTGATGGAATGGGTGACCCCTCTGCTTTGTAAGCTTTAATGATTATATCTCACAACCACTGTGCTACCATGGATTTTGAAGCTAGCAAGCCCTGTTTTGGCCCCTGTGGAATAATGAACAATCTGTCCAAACACTTGATTCTGGCTCTTCATGTGAGATAGGCCTTAAGGGCCCATCCTGGGTCCAGAAAAAGGAGTGTGTCCCTGTGGGGATTCTGTTCCCCTGGACTGAATGTAGGGACTGAACTCTCTTAAAAGAGATGGAAGGTTGAGGCTACCTTGGGCATAAATTAGGGTATTATCCGGAGAACTACTCTATCTGGATAGAAAGTCATGAATGGTTCTTTACATGACAGGGCCTGGATTTCACTGGTCCTCTTGGCTGATGATATAGCCACAGTTTTCATGGAGTATGACCTCTGTCTTCCTGCTGGTAATCCCCCTAGCTATGCAGCCTGGCATTCAATTTGTTTTTGCTGCTGCCTTCCTGCAGTGTGTCAAGTGGTTCAGGTCACTCTTGATAGTAACCCCTAGTCTTTTTTTTTTTCATCAGACTTGGTGACCTGCACACCACCCAGCCAGTATTAGGTATCTGGGTTCCTTGACCTAGTGCATAACTTTGTACTTTTTAGCATTGAACTCCAGTTGCCAAATGCCAAACCACTTCTCTAACCTGGATAGGTCTTCCCTTAGTTCCTGCCTCACCCCCTTCATGTCCACCCACACAGAGCTTCATACTGTCTGTGTACATGCCGATTTTACCCGTGACTCCATCTGCTGTGTCACTGCTAATGATGTTAAACAGCACTGGGCTGAGCCCCAAGCCCTGTGGAATCCCACTGGTCACTGGCCTAGTTTCTGACAATCTCTTTTTTGACCCATCTTGTGAGCTTGGCCCCCACCACCAGATACTCCAGCTTCTAGTCTCCTATGAGGTAAAGAGTCAAAGGCCTTGCTGAAGTGCACATACTGGTAATCAACTGCTTGACTCCTGCCCACTGTCTTAGTCCCCCAGTCAAAAAAGTCGATCAGATTAGTCTGGCAGGATCTATGCAACACAAACCAATGCTGCCTCTTGTTGTGCAGCCTTTTTTCCTTTAGAAAGCCCACCAGCCTTTCTTTCAGGATAGTCTCCATCAGTTTCCCCACTACTGAGGTCAGACTGACTGGCCTGTAATTCCCTTGTTCATCCCTTGGATTGCTTTTATGAAAAGGCACATCACATGCAGTTCTGGGACACACTCCTGGACTCCAGAGGTGTGTCAAACAGGTCTGCCAGGGGCCTGCCAGCATCTCCACCAGTTCCCTTAGGATCCTTGGATGCATTCTATCTGGTCCTGGGGATTTGTCCACCTTTAGGCCATTTAGCACCATGTCCACCTCTATTACACCATCAGTGACACTCCCCCTTCACTGCTCCCACCCTGCCGCTCCCTTGTGGCACTAGTCCATTCTTCTCACTAGTGAAAACAGACAGAGTGGGTCAAACGGTCCTTTTCTGCCAGGAAATTATATGTTTGTATGGTTCTGTTCACATAACAGTGACTATCGCTTCAGGAAATCCCTGCTGGCAGTGGTGGCCTCCGTGGCCGGCAGCATTTTCTCTCTGTTGATGTCATGTCTGTGTGACCTTGGCAGATTATACTGTTAATGATGAAGACTGTTACTGATGATGACTGATGAAGATGAATAGATGTGGCTACTGGCAATTGCTGAGACTGATGAGACAAGAGCTCCCATTTATACATTGGTCTTACACTGTTCCAGAGACCAGGTGTGCTGCTAGGTGTTGTTCATTGGCAGAGATTAATGGAGTGGAGCCAAGACTGGCTATCTACCAGAGAGATGCTGCATGTGTGAGAGGGAGCCACAAGGGAAAAGAAAAGTGTGTTGTAGTCACATTTCTAAGTAATATCAAGAAAAATGTACTGCATTCTGGACAATCTAATAGGCTGTAAAGTAAAACACCAAAAATACATGGCATTATTATACCACCAGAATGATCACACTCCATTCTGCTGTACTAGTTTTCTCTGTGGCAACCACATCTTGGCCGATACATGACATAATCATTATTATGAACTGGTTGCCAAAAATCCAGCAACCTGATTGGTTGGGAACTCATCTCAGCCACGAGTAAATCGCACAACATAATCACGGTTTTAGAAGAGTTCCGGGTGACACCTTTTTTCCAGCAATATATAGCGTTCCACTGCTACCCCAATTTACTGACCACAACAGGCTACCTTATACGTTATGCCACCCCCCAGCCTCTGCCAGGGATCAGATGAGCGCTGACCATATCTTGCCCCCCTCCCCCGGAGATGGAGAGCAGTCCATCAGATGCATGATCCATCTCCTCCCTGCCAACCCCTAGTGACCCGCGCTCGTTCCCGAACATGAGTCGCCAGCGTGGCGCGAGATGAGGTGACCAGCGCCTCAGCGCCACCGGGCTAGCTGCATTTCTTTAAAAAAAAAAGAAACTGCTGTCAGTCATGGCATTTAACATGCCAATTTGTTAGAAAAGTAAGTGCTACTAAGCACCAATGGCCAATCTTATCTTTTCAGACCTCCCCATCAGAACAACACAATGCCTGCTCGTGGGCAAGCATCATCACCTCTAGTGGCTCACATAAAGACCTCAAAGAACTGCAGTGCCAAGAAAAACAACCCAAAGCAATATGAAACTTCCAATGGGAAGACAGGCACAGACAACACAGTTCACATCCGGGAGTGGTGGTGGCAGAGCTCACACCACTACAGGAGTTTCTCCTCTTCTATGAGCTCCAGTTATAACAGCGCCACCTGCTGCCCACAACCATTCAAGAACTATTTTTTTGAAAGGTACTCTCCAGTACTCCCAAAAAACTCATTTTTGAGTTTTTAAAGGTTTTTAAAGTTTTTTGTTTACTTTTTATTGATAAAATGTTTAATCTAGTTCATATTAGCAATAACGCACTCCAGGATGTGGTATATCATGGGATATGCAGCCTCGTGCATCACAATGCATTTGAGGTGTGACAATATCCCGTGATATACCACACCCTGTCATGTATTATTGCTTAAGTACACCCTGTAATTACACTTACACTGTCTAACATACTATTGCTACTCTTTAATTACAACACACATAGAGAAGACATGGAAGATTTACTATGTTTAGAAAAGGTGCAAAACTATATCATAACAGGAATGTTACTCATTTAAAAAATAACTGAAAAAATGAAATGCTAAATCAACTGTAAATGTTTATTTATTTATTTGAATTTTGATGACCGGGTGGACCCAACTGAGACATGTCCCTTTTTTAAGGGCGTCCCGGGGAAATACAATTCCAGTAAATAAAGTATAAATGTGTGAGTTACAGAGGAACCATTGAGACTGACAATCGATAAATAATTACATAGTAAGTGCCAAGCCAGACATAGTAGAAACAAATGAAGGATAAGGTGGAGTGCTCAAACAGATGTTGGTACCAACAAGTTAGACTGATGGTATTAGATGCTATCAGGGGAAGGGGTATGTATGTGGGGAAAAAAAAGGGAGAGAGGGGTAGATGAGGAGTGGAGCAGGAGGAAGAGGAGAGAAACAGAGGGAGCTGGGGGTTAGTAGCAGGCATACCATTGAGGGGAGACAAAAGTATCTTTGAGTAGTTTTTTAAATTGTGTAATGGTCGTACGGGTAAGAAAGTCGTGGGGCAGGGTGTTCCACTTTTGTACGGCAAGGATGGAGAATGATTTTTTGCCTATGGCTAGTCGCATTTTAGGGAGACTTAGTAAGGGGAGAGAGGAGGATCGTAATGGTCTAGGGACAGGTCTTAGCATTATTATACCATGCAGCATGGGTGGAGAGGGTACGTGGATGAGTTTAAATGGAGTGCAAAGAAAGGGGCAGTCTAGCTTGGCTTCAAAGGACGGCCAGCATAGCATGTTGAGTACGTCACAGTGATGAGTTCTGGCTGGGTCTGATGCAGCAAAACATGCAATCCAATGATAGGCTTGTTTTAATTTGGGCAGGGAGGGTGAAAGTTCTGGTTGAGTGAAGCACCAGGCCAGCATACAGGAGACCGGGGAGGAGGGTAGAGGAGGCAATCTTTCTTCTTGCATCAGGGGTTAGATAAGGGGCAGTCCTGTAGAGTAGGCCCAGTTTTTGGTGGGTGGTCTTAATAACTTTATTTACATGATCATCAAAGGATAGGTTAGAATCTAAGGTAACTCCTAAGTATTTAAAAGAGTCCACATTCTTGAGGGCTGCTCCTGAGGATGCATGAATAGTAAGGGGTTGCTACATGGACCGGTTGTAGGTTGAGTGGCAGAACAGCATTGTTTTAGTTTTCTTGGTGTTAAGCATCAAATGGTTCTCCCTGAATCATTGCTCAAACTGGTGACAGTCACTTTCAAGGCTGAATAGGATGGAGGAGGTATTCCTGTGGGATCTATAGAGGATCGTGTCATCTACATAAAGCTGTACAGATACACCACCACAGTTACGAGGGAGCTCATTTACAAATATGGAGAATAACAGGGGACCCAGGATGGAACCCTGGGGGACCCCATCGGTGACAGGGGCTTGATGAGAGCTGGTGCCAGCCCATTTGTTGAAACAAATGCTCTACCTCAAAGACGTCCTTCTCCAACCAGGACTGTTTTATGTCCCCAACTCTTAAGTTTCCCAACTGTTTAAACTAGTTATAAAAGTTGTCTGTTTTGAAGCATTACATTCATGTTTAGACCAGTTTTTTAAAAATTACATTTTTCTCCACATGATCCTACGCTGCCATATGGTTTACATTTTCACTTTCTTAGCATTTTTGTTACTGTTTTGCATCTGTTACTTTTGCAGTGAGGAAGGATGGCCATAAAGAGCAGTATTGGAGGTGAGGAGATGGCCTAGATGAGAGTCCCAAAAGAGAGCTGGACACAGGTGGATGCTGCTTTTGTTGCTATTGCTGCATATAGGAGGATGCTTCCCCTCATTCAAGTTTCTTACACTGGTTCAAGAAAAGGCTGGGTGCGCTGGGTGTCTGGCTGAGGGGTATAGCCAGGAATTTCAGATGTACACACCAAGTTGACACACTGCTACCCCCCGTTGTCTGTGCCCTGCTACCCCCCCCCTTTGGCATCCCACCCGACACAAGCGCCATTTACTCTATTGCGTATGCTATAAATATGAAGGCATATACCATAAATCTGAAATGTAAGATGTAACACACATGCTACCATTCCTATACAGTAAGAAGGCTTTTCAATTACCAGAGTCAGACTCACACGCTGGCTTTTAGTTACAATGTTGCATTGTGACAAGCCTCTGTACCACACCAAGGTAGCCAGTGCCACAGAGGTCCATTCACTGACACACACACACACTAGCCATTCTATCACCAAGAAGTGTCAGACGAACAGACCAGCTTTTAGTTACAATGTTACATTGTGACAAACCTCTGTACCACATCAAGGTAGCCAGTCCCACAGAGGTCCATTCACTCACCAGAAGACTGGCTTTTAGTTACAATACTGTATTGTGACAAACTTCTAGTCTATCACCAGACTGGCCTTTAGTTATAATGATACATTGTGACAAGCCTCTGTACCACAACAAGGTAGCCAGTCCCACAGCGGTCCACTCACTCACCATATTCCATAGGAAACACCAGGGAATGTCACAAAGCTTACACACTTAATCAAAGGACAATCAGAGATGCTCGCAGGCTTTCAGAGGGGAATTACTTAGCAGCTCATGTGGCAACATACTACATCATTTTAAAAAACAACTAAGTTCTGCAATGTCCACATATTGTAATTATGCTTTCAACTGCAGCTTGAGGTGGTCAGCTCAGGACATAAATAATTGCCACATCCAAATAAAAATTAAAACTAGCAATGATATTGAAACAATTCAAAGTACATGCTGAAGGGCAACAAAAGATAGCCACATACGCAGAGATAGTTAGGTAATGGGCCTTGAATGATACGATTGGATTTGGAAACACCAGGTAACGCAACAACGCTTACACACTAGAACAGATGCTTACAGGCTTTTATAAAGTAACTAATAAAGTAGCTAATTTAACAGCTTAGCAGGTTCATGTGGCATCATTTCAAAAATATAGATCTAAGTTCTGCAATGTCTATATATTGTAATTGGGCATTAAATTACAGCTTGAGGTGGTCAGCTCAGGACCAAAGTGCCACATCCCAAGAAGAAAAAAAAAACTTGCATCCATGCCATTCAAACCAAGCAAACTACCTGCAGAAAGTTGACAAACATTCACCAAAGACAGGCAGATATTTTGGTGAATTTAATGGGAACAGAAACACCACCAGCAGACAGATACAGGCGGCAAAGAAATCAGAAATCATTAATTAAAACAAAGAGACTAATCATGTATTAAAAAGAGGAAAAAACTGAGGAAAGACTGTGTAATAGTAAAGGTACAGATAAATGATCTGTCTAAAAGTATACCTTGCACTGATTTAGCCTATTCTGGGACTACTGTGTAAACTTTACCTCTTAGACATTCCCTGGTGGCAAAGGTTACACACTAATCCCAGAACACAATCTTTCTTCATTTTTTTCTTTGTAATACAGGACTTGACTCTTTGTTTTAATTAATTACTTCTTCGCTGCCTGTATGCCTATATGTCTGTCTGTCACAGTCTCCATGCTTGTCATCTCATAATGTATGATACATTCCCTTAACATTACTCAGTGCTCGACTATCATCCTTTCTCTCTTTTTTTCTCTCTCTACCCCCTTTCTCTCCTAGTGCTTGACATTTGCAGTTTCCCTTATAATTATTAAATCTGAGGGTTTGTCATTGGCCCATTTATTTCCAGTTTTTCTAATGACCTCCCCACTGCCTGCTCCTCAGCCAATGTAGGTGGCTACATAAACTTAGTTAGGTTTAATAACCTCCAGCTGCTGATTAGGGGATGTAATGTACTCGCACTCAGAACCCTAAAAGTAGTGTAAGCAATTCAGTAAAACTCAGAGCCCTAAAAGTAGCACAAGCAATACAGTAGTTTTTGTGTGCACTGACCTCAGTTGTAGTCTGGTGCTGCACACTCTGCACTCTCACCCACTCCACTCTGAACTGAACTGTCTGTGGTCTGCGATACTGGCGGTGCATGGTATGCCTGGTAACTCTGTTTGAAAGCAGCAGAGTGAGTGGAACTGCCTGGGAACACAGTAACTGGTGGTCGGATAATAGTAAAAAAAAAATCGGACATTTGCCACTCACTGACCAAGGACCCATCCTGACTCCCGAGGCTACCAAGTACTCAGTTTCAGACACACAGCAGCAAGCTAAAGCAGGCAGGAACTATGCATGGTTCGGTGATAGCATGAGCAGTAGGCAGCAGGCTGGCTACTTCTGCTTGGTTCGGTGACTCGATCTCGACTGCTCCCAGTCCCAATTAAATTCCAGGGTGGTGCTGAGTCTACAGACTTCACTTCAGTGTCCAACTCACCCGAGCTGACCAGCAACCTGCTGCCAACAACTTCTCCATGCTCTGCTCCCCACTTTGCTTTCCTCACTGAGCACTCCGACTGACTCTCAGCTGTGACGTGCTGCTCCTCTCCTCTGCCCAAAGCCCCCAGTGCCTGGTGGAGTTAAAGTCACAGATTAGGCAAGCAAGTAAATGTTAGTGGCAGAAGAGCAAAGAGAAGGCAGAGGCAGAACAAGAAGTGATTACAGCTCTTTTACACTACAGCTCTTGTGCTTGCCTTGCCCTTGCTGCCGGTGCCACCAGTGCCAGTCCATGTCCGTACACTCCTGCTTGTGGCTTGCCTCACTCTTTTTCCTTCTCACTCTTGAGTTTTTCTCAGTGCTCACTCTTCGTCGGAATCCAATCTCCTGGAAAATGTTCCCAAATACCAGGTCCAATGCTGGTTTCCTAGAGATTTAAACCTAGTGCCCTGCACTGGCAACACCCTCAAGCTGACTGTTGCAGCCAATCTGGTCCTTTATTAACTTGTCAAACCTGATTGAGTACTACATTGGCAACATCAGCAAGGCAGCACGGCCCCCCCTCCCCCGAAACAAAGGTGATTTTCCCAGCAAGTGATTTCAAAGCCTGAGAAATCACACAAAGAAGAAAGTTACCGGATGGAAGAGAGACACTGGGAGTGGCCAGCCTTTGCTACCCCCTGCACTTTGGTGAGTACACTGCGGCCTACCCGGCTTATGGGCAGCTATGGTCTGGCTCTGTGACTGACTTGCCAATTGTGCTTGTGATGGCTACATCTGCATTGAGAGGGAAACAAATGGGAAGAAAAAAGTGCATTTTACTTCTAGCAAGCTATAAAGTGGCAGATCCTGCTGCTGTCCTATGGGAGTAATAATATTCACAGCCAGTGTGAACGCTACAGGAGTAATTACATTCACAATCAGTGTGAACTGCAGTCAACATGATATTTACCATCACAGCAGGCAAAGGCAGGCCTTGCTTGTGGAGGATGCTTTTTGTGCTAGGTGTATTGCTTGCGGGCTAGCTGGAGGGTTACTGACTGGAGGGAGCTTCCCCTTCTTAGCAAGTCTTACATTCATTTCGGAGACTGGGTATGCTGGGTATTCATTGGTGGAGTTTGGAGAGAAGAGGAGATACAGATGGAGACTGGATGTTTCAGGAGGATGGAGCTACACCTCATTCCAGGGTCTTAGCTGGTTCCAGAGACCAGGTGAGCTGGGTATTCACTGGTGAAGAGAGGAGATGAGGTGAGGGACTGGCTGTTTGCTACAGAGACGCTGCCTGTGAGAGATGGAGGGAGAAGCAAGGAGACAAGAAGTGTGTTTTAGTCACAGATAGCCATACAACCCCTACACAACCTCGTGACAGGAAGCCTCTGGGATGCCATGGCCATATGCCTTGTTGTGCCATGATTTTCAAATTGTTCTAGCTTGCAGCTCTATTGTGTCACTTACCTTGGCAGCAAGGATGGACAGCCATGAAAACAATAGCAGACAGGAGGTGTCCTGGCTCAGAAAAGAGGAGACTGGCTGTCCTCTACAGAGATACTGCCTATGAGAGACGGAGACACAAGGAGACAGGAAGCGGTGTCTTAGTCAAGGCCTGGATGAAGATGACAGACAAGTCACTACCAGTGTGACTACCTGTAAGAATGAAGGTGAAAACACATCTTTACAATTTCTTCAGCTATATATGGTAATGACAACTTTTCTGTCATCACTGTCTGTGTTTTCAAAACTATTTCTAATCATAAGTTGTTGCACACAAGGCAATCCAGACACACCCCGGAAGACCAGACCAAACCAAACATTTCCTGTTGGTGTGGTTTGGGAAACTTTTAGATAATAACAAATATAATATGGCATGCTGTGTATACACTCACCTTAGCAGTAAATGAGGGATGACTATACCTCTCAACCTCTCAGCGTTAAAAATCATAGCACTAGCCTTCAAAATTCACAACAAATGACCAGAATGTGTGGCACTTTGTTATTTTAAAGAATAAGATGTTTACAAATAGTTGGCTCCATATATTTAGTGTTAAGGAATGTTTTTACCAAGTTAGTTCAGTGATTTAATAGTTTGTGTCCAGAAATAGCCCCAAAATTATTAAGAACATCAGTAAACCTTTGTAGAGCAAGGGTAAATTTGACTGTGAAAATCACAGCGCTATGCAAAATTCATAGCAGTCGAGAGGTATGGAGACAGCTTTGAAGACAGATGCGGATGACTGAGTCAAACGGGTACAGCATGCCAGATATTGGAGAATCAATGTTGAAAATCATCTTGTGCTGCAAGGCTACTTCAGTAAAATGGGTTTCTGATGGCAGCTGTATCAGTGCTGATTAATCAAAGGCAAAATGCTTAAGTTCCTTCCATGTCTTGTGAGTCAACAGGGACCCCTATATGTATCATGAAATTGTGTGGCGATACTGAAATGTATCAATTTATTTAGTTTGTGTTGACTGGGAAAGGAGGACTAGGCAATTCTGCCTATTTTCTGCCTCATCTTTAGGGGGGAGGGGGGACGGGGGGGGAGGAGATATAGATGGAAGCCAACTGCCATTGAACCAGATTAAGCTGTTGCTGAAATGCTCCACAGTGCCATGTTTGGACAGAGGATCTTGTTAATACTGTAATAAAGTTTTGTGAGAAGCTTCTTATTAATAATAGTTCTTATCTTGTCACTGACTGAAGATAGAATGCAAAACATCAAAGTGAAAATACAGAGAAAAAAGGTACTATTTGGAACATTTGTAATACATGGTCAGAGGATTGAGAATTTAGGAAGTAATGGGCATGCCATGATAAAACTTAAGATCATGTCCCGATGAATGTATCACAAGTGACAAGTACATGGCAGTAAGACCGTGACATATCCCTGTCTTGCTCTTCTGCTAACTGAAGTCAATGACCATTGGTGGTAGAAATGAAAGCGTATGGTGTGAGTGCGGACATCACCAGCATATGAAGAAGAAAAAGGTAGCCATTGGGGTCTGGCAGTTTTTTTTTTTGCATAGAAAAGAACTGCCATGGAGGTAGAGCTATAACTGTTCCCCAGCTGCTGAGTTTATAGACTGGTATATCATAATTCATAATGTGATTGCTAGGATAGGAATATATTAGGAAAACGGGTACTTGGGAGTCGACTCGGTACTGCTGTGTCCTTTACCAAAACACCAGGAGGAAAGTAAGAGACATACAAAAATGGCAATAATGAAGATTGATGGGAAGGGAATTACAAAGTCAATTAGGCAGGGCATTCAGCATCACTCTGTGAAGAGCATGTAGTGTCTCGGGATATGGACACAAAAGAGGTTCTGTGATACAGTATGCCAATAACTCGGGGCAAGGGACACAGTGCTGTAGGATGTGTGGTCCTTCCAAGTGTGCCATAGCCACTAATGCTGGCAATTTTTAATGTTAGACTTGGTCAATGGAAAATGACTGAAGTGTCACAAGGGGAGAGTGGAGGTTTGATCTGAAGCAAAAACTCACAGGGCATAACTGCATCACATAGTGCATTGCATTACTGAATTGGAGTACTAGATAAGTAACTAGGAAGAGAGAAGGGTCCTGGGCATGGTGGCGCCCAGAGTAGTTCAGCTACATCCTAAAATAGTAATATATAGTACCAAGTTCGAAGCATGATGAGTACCTTGTACTGCAGGATCCTGTTTTTGTACAATGTCGACATAGCAGAAAGAAGAAAGAGCAACCCATTTTTTTATTTTTGTTGGGGAGGTTCAGCCTACGTATTCAATTTTTCTAAGAAAGTCAGAGCAGAAAGAAGGAAGAAGTTAAAGAACAGCCAATTTATTTCATTATTTTTTTTTGTAGGGAAGGGAGGTATCCTATTTTTACATAAGATAGCAGAAAGAGCTTTTTTTTTTTTCCTTTTTAGGGGCGGAAAGTATACTATTTTTCTACAAAGCAGTCGGAGCAGAAAGAAAAGAACAACCAATTTTTTTCCCATTGTTTAGGGAAGGGAAAAAAAAATAAGTGTGTCATGTCAAAGCAAAGTTCCAAATAATCAGTACTGCTACTTGAATTACTGTATCATGGGAATAATCAGTGCTTGCTGTTTTGTAAATCATTCGCATCACAATATCAGAAATACAGTGGAGTAAACCAGAAAATGAGTTGAGACAAGTAACCTACATTGATTGAGTCAGGGGAGGAGGATTATGAAAAAACAGAGGAAGTTGAGATGGATTAGGATGACTGACCATACAGTCATTGGTCATAAAAGCATAGTGTGCTGTGGTGCTGACTCGGTGTGTGGGAAGAGGAATAATGACTGATAACTATGCATGCAGTGCACCTAGTCACTTACTGACCAGACTAATCATACCTGGACAATAACTAAATAACAGATATTAGATACATAACTGTGTATGGATTAAGATAAAATGACAACTAGTACTATGGCTGTGGGGAAAACAATATATGGACTCAGAGGTACATCAACTCCATTACAGAAAAACAATGGACAAGAGACAAGTGGCCATCAAAGGCAGACAGCAGTGTGCAGGAATGGGAGGATGGTGTGATATACACCTATGGCTATACTGCTACTACCAGACCAGCTCATCCTCCGTTTCTGTGTCACAAACTGATGTCTGCCGCTAAGGTGCTGCACTATCTTATACCAGATCAATTGATGTTGGTCACTGACTAAACTCCATCATATTTATTCTTAAGAAGGTTAGCATCTCCCATTTCTGACACATAGGTGTGTCCTGCTGTCACTAATGATTGTACCTGCTGTGCTGAACACAGCCTTGGTAAATACACTGGAGCATGGGCAGGAAATAGAGCAAACTGCCAGGCTACACAGATCAGGCCACATGCACATTTAGAAATGCCAGTAGAATAATGGGCCAGCAATGATGGGGGGACACCACAACCAAAAAAGTACTACTCCATATGTTTATCAATGCTGATTATTCTATCCCTTCTTGAGAATATACACTTCTTGCTAGATGTCATTAGCTCCATTAATGACAACCTGTTCATTAGGGATGACCCAGGTCTAATAATGACCTCTGACTCCTCATCATCACCAGCATCAGGAATGTACTCTTCTTCTTCAGCATCACTAACATGCAACTCCCCCTCTGCTTTAGCCTTCTTCAACCTGTCTACTAAGTTTTCCCCTCAGAACATCCTTCCAATGCTGAACTTCCTTTTGTCTGGGAGGTATTTTTCCTATCTGGTTCGTAAAATGAGAATCCAGTATAGAGGAAAGGACATACAGTTCCTTGCTGAACACATTTTACAGATAATCATTCTCAGACAACATCTGTAGGCGGGAATCAACAAGCTGCTTGGCAACACCTTTATGCCTCAGGTCACTTCAATATAGGCTACTCAGGTGTGTAGGAACCTGACCTGTGGCAGAATCCTGCTCAGCCCAGAGGAAGCTGAACATACCTCACAAATTACAGCTATAAACGGCTCCAAGATTTCCAGGAGACTCTTCATAGCTGACCACTTTCTGAATGAAACTATGATTTCTGCTCCACCAGTCTTATTGTGGAACAGACACTCATGAATAGCAAGTTTCTGCTCATGTAGTTGCTGCAACATGTGGCAGGAAGAATTTTAGTGAATCACGCAGTCCTGGATTAGTGCCTGTTCAGGCAGACTTTTCTCTCTCTGCAGGCAACACCACACCTTCCTAAATACAGAATGGGAAAAGTAGGTGCAAATCTTCTTGACAGTCTCCATTAGATCTTCCACTGGCCAGTCCTTTGTGAAGAATCTCCTAATGACCAAATGCAGGCAGTGTGAGCCAGGCATGGCACATGGATGTACCCACCATCACTAACAGCCTTTAACATATTTGCAGCATTGCCTGTGACAGACCCAGATTCAGACCACTGAGTTATAGTCAGCTTTCAAATACCTCCTCAAGCATTTCCAACGAGTGCTCTGTCGAATGGAAATGGACAAATCCTACGACTGAAAGAGCAGCATGGTGATGGTATGTTGATTAAGTTGAAGACTCAGAACTGGTACCACTATGAGACTCCTCAGTGAGGCACACCTAATGGATCGTGACTGCTATATAGTCTGGCCCCTGGCCACTTGTCCACATGTCTGTCATGATGTGCTCTTTCTTGCAGGATGACTGCTTAAGACTACGGTAGACCTCATTAAAGGCATTTTTGTACAGCTCAGACATTGCCACTCTTGTGAAGAAATGCCTGGATAGTATAGTATAGTGCATATCCATAGTATGCATCAATTTATGTAAGCTGGCACTGGAGACAAAACAGGTGGGAAGATTATCAACCACCAGTTCTGCAATTTTCCTGTTGATCTCTTTTGTCTTTTTTTTTCCCAACTCTACTTACTCCTCCTTTCTCTAGTCCCATAGGTCTCTCTCCAGCTCAGCCAATAGGACAAACACTCTATCCCGCTCTGCCTAAGACCCCTACCAGCCGTACCTCTGTCCAGGACACTCCTCCACCATTTACCCGACTAAGCTGACCCCCTGGCTCTAAACCCCCTGAGGTGGGTCAGCCAACTTCTCCAGCACTCTATGTGACAATCTAGTGGGCCGCTGGAGTGAGGAGAGGAGCCAGAGGTCAAACGGGGTGGGCCTGGCAATGAGCGTGGGGATGCCGGCCGAGGCCTGCCTTTGCCTACCTGGGCACCAGGGCTTTTCCTACTTTCTGGTTCCCAGGGACATGGATGTGAAATGATGTCCAGCATGTGGTGGATGCACTCCCGGACCCACTGCAGGACATCTGCTGCAGCCCTCATACCTTCCACTAAGTCTTAACAAGTTATGGCTACCCCCAGTCACCACCAGGAATTGCCATACTGTGGGAGACATGACCCACCCAAAGAAGAGGAGAGCAGTCCTCCAGATGCTTAATCCTCTCCTGCCAACCTCTGATGACCTGAGATCATTCCCGAACCCAGGTTGCCAACATGGCATGAGGGGTGGCATCCAGTGTCTCAATCCTAAGTGCCGCCAGGCCAGCAATCTCTTATGCCTTTGTAAGACCAGGAGCAAATCTGGCTGTTTTTTTCTACAAACTGATGCAGTCACCTGTTGCCGTGGTGCCTCAAGAACAGGAGATGTCTGGGACTTGTCTGCTTCAGTCAGACCTGGAACTGGGGATGCTGTCATCATATGCCTTATTGGAGAGGGAGACAGCCTAGTCTGAGCTGGCCTATCTTGATACCACACACTGCAGCCCACTCACACTGACGTGTGGTATGTAAGTGGGTGAAGTACCAGAGCAGAAGATTGGCAACGACTAATTTTAACAAGGCATATTATGCATCTTGCAAATGTGAATTTCAGATTGCACACCTCAAAGTATGCCAAAACATAAGACTCCTTTCTTGTATTTTGCTGGGATTGGATCCAAAGATCCAGAAGGACCACCAGGAGGAGGATCAACACCTTCCTGTTGTTCAGAGATACTTGGAGCAAGAGCACCACCTTTCCTTGGACCAGCAGATGACTTATATTTTGCAGTCTTCCTCCCAGATGGCTTGTCACAGGAAGGGACAGATTTCTTTCTACCACCCTAATGAACACCTGGGGACTTGTTGCTACCATCTCTACAAGTTAATAGGGAGAAGGGCTGGGGTAAATGGAGAAAAAGACAAAGGCAGCAAGGACAGGGATGGGGCAAAAAGGAATAAGGTCATCAAAAAATGGAGGATAATGAAAACCAATGCCTGTAGCCTAGGTAACAAACTCCCTGAACTGGTGGCCTTGATGGAAGAGGGATGCCTGAATATCGTGGCAGTCACAGAAACATGGTACACAGAGAACCATAACTGGGATGTCAACATACCAGGGTGCACAATCTACAGGAGGGAGAGGGAGGGTAGTAGAGGAGAAGAAGGAGTAGCTCTCTGTGTAAGGGAAGGGAAGGGATCAAAGCAACTGAACTGAAGGGTAAACAGGGAGGAAAGGAGGCCTTGTGGATCACCCTGGAGACTGGAAATGGCACCACAATCCACACAGGGGTTGTATACATACCCTCTTCTCAGGGGAGGAAATGGATGAGGAAATGATAGAAGGCATCCTTTGGATGGCAGAGAAAGGGGAGATATTGCTGAAGGGGACCTGAATATGCCAGATGTTAACTGGAGCACCTTTGCTGCAGCCACATCCAAGAGCAGGGCCATTCTTGATGCCCTACAGGGGCATGCCTCAGAAAGCTAGTGTTGGAACCCACTCTGGAGGGAGCAATCTTAGACCTGGTACTCCCAAATGGGGATGGAGAGAGGATCTCAGATCTAGAAATGGGTAGCCATCTGGGAACAAGTGACCACCAAACAGTATGGTTCACAATAAATTCAGCTGTAGAGTCAAGCCATACAAAAGCAAAGATACTGGACTTCAAGAGGGCTGATTTTGTTAAAATGGGAGAGTACCTCAGAAAAGCACTAGCAAACAGGCAAGAAGAGAGGTGGAGCAACAATGGGGAAACATCAAAACTGCCATCACAGAGGCAACAAGCCTTTGTGTGAAGCAAATAAATCAAAATGAAAGAAAAGACCACTGTGGTTCTCAAAAGAGGCGGTGGGAAAGGTTAGAGAGAAAAAGATAGCATTCAGGAAGTATAAGGAAACACAGAAGAAGCAGGACAGAGAACTGTAACAGTTAAAGCGGAAGGAAGAGGGGAAGACAGTCAGGATAGCAAAGGCTTAAACCAAGGAAAAGATAGCCAACTTGGTTAAGAAGGGGGATATAACCTTTTATAGGTACATTAGGAGCAATGAAAGTTGAAGGAGTGTACTGAGGCTGAATAAAGAGGAGGGAGGTGGGTGGGCAGAGGGGCAGGAAAAGCAGGGCTACTGATCGAATACTTCTGCTCAGTATTCACTAAGGAAGAGGAGGGAGGGGAGGCATCAATCCAGTCAATAGAAGCACTCTGGGTGGGGGTCAATATCAGTCCTTTCACAGAAGAAAGGGTTCTGAAAATAAAGGTGGACAAAGCAATGGGGCCTGATGGGATTCATCCAAGAATTCTTGAAGAACTAAGGGGAGAACTAGTAACACCACTGACTACCCTTTTTAACTAATCATGGGAGGATGGTGTGGTACCTGTGGACTGGAGGAGGGCAGATGTTATTCCCCTTCACAAAAGTGGGAGCAAGACAGAGTCAGGAAACTATAGACTTATCAGTTTGACCTCAGTGGTAGGGAAAATGATGGAATCACTTCTGAAAGAAAGAATTGTTGAGTACCTAGATGCCAGTGGGGCACAGGACCCAAAGCAGCATGGATTCACAGTGGGAAGGTCATGTCAGATCAATCTAATCAATTTCTTTGACTGGGTGACCAAAGTAGTAAACCAGGGAGTGGTTGTAGACCTGGCCTACCTAGACTTTAGCAAGGCATTTGAAACAGTTCCACACAAAAGATTAATAAACAAATTTGCCAGCCTGGGAGTGGGTCCCATGGTGGTAGACTGGGTAAAACACTGGCTGGACAACAGGACTCAGAGTGTAATAGTAAACTGAGTCCACAGTGAACAAAGGGGCATTATTAGTGGGGTACTGCAGGGTTCAGTACTAGGTCCAGTCCTTTTTAATGTCTTTATAAGTGATATTGCAAAGGGACTAGAACGAAAAATCTGTCTCTTTGCAGATGACAAAAAGATCTGCAACAGGGTTGATACACAAGGTGGGGTGGAAAGGATGAGAAGGGACTTGGCAAGGTTGGAGGAATGGTCAAATGTATGGCAGCTTAGATTCAACGAAAAGAAGTACAAAGTAATGCACCTGGGAAACAAAGACCCAGGGGTAGAGTACACAATGGGGAGTGAGATACTGACAACAAAAATGGAAAGGGATCTGGAGGTAGTTATATCAAATGACCTAAAGGTGGGCAAGCAATGTGAGAAGGCAGTAAGGAGAGCTGGGGGGATAGTAGGATACATAGGGAGAGGCATCACCAGTAGAAAACAGGAAGTTGTTATCCCTCTGTACAGACAGTTGGTGAGACCCATCTGGAGTACTGTGTGCAGTTCTGGAGACCCTATCTCCACAAAGACATGGACAAGGTGGAGGCTGTCCAGAGGAGGGCAACCAAAGTGTTGCAGGGTGTGCACCAGAAGACATACGAAGAGAGATTAAAGGAGCTTAATATGTATACCCTCGAGGAAAGGAGGGACATGATAAAAACTTTCAAGTGCCTCAAGGGAATCAACAAAGTCCAAGAGGGTAGCAGCATATTTCAGAAAAAAAGATGTGCAAGAACAAGGGGGCACAATTTGAAGATAGAGGTGGGATGGCTCAGAGGTAATGTGAGGAGGTATTTTTTTCATGGAGAGGGCTGTGGATGCAGGAACAGCCTTCCTGAGGAGGTTGTGGAGTGAAAAACAGTGGGAGAATTCAAGAATGCGTGGGACAGACATAAGGTAATTCTAGTGGGAGGTAGGAGGAAGTAGGCTGCTGGTTAACTAGGATCTGCAGCTTATCCATTAGGTAGGGAAATGGGCAGACTAGGTGAGCCAAGCGGTCCTTATCTGCCGCCAAATTCTATGTTTCAGTGTTAAGCTTCTTCCTGGCACCCATGACTCTTCATCCACCTGTACCACATCAGGGGCTGGATACTAATCCTCGTCTCCATCATCTCCATCATCATACACAAGCTCGGACTCAAGCGATTCATGGTTTTGAAGAGACCATGGAGGATTCCTCTTGTCTGTCGTATCCTCTTCACCCTCCTTGCTCCTTCTGATGTTGCACAGCTTTCTGAGTGATTGGAACCTTTTCTTCAGTAGTTATTGTGGTATTGCCACTGGTATTAGTGAGCATATTTGGGACTGCAGCAGCAGCACGACTTGCCTCTATTTCTTTCACGACTTGCTTTCTGATGGCATGTAACCCAGAAGTGACTAAACCAGTGTGTTTTGCTATTGACTGAACCAATGTATTTTGCTACTGCTGACTTTTTCATTTTTTTCAACAACAGATGTCATTGTTTCTTCAGGCAGCACAGAAGAACGACTGGTGCCACTACCTGATAGAGGAGTAATGCCAGAAATAAGACTAGAACCACCAGAAAGACTTAGCTGCCTAAAGATCCTCTTCTTATGAATGTTCCCCAATGACTGGAGCCCAGCATCTCCCCCCGCCTGGCCACAATACTGGTTATGGTTGCTTTTGCTGTCTCCTGCTGCTGGCATTGTTCAATCTCAGCAGCAACCTCACCACCAGACACTACAACAGCAGCACACGTGCATTTTTCACCACTTGCTTTCCTATCACCAGACACACTCATATGTGCAGTTAAAGGGCCGGCATGCCGGTGCAGCAGAAGGAACTACTGTGACTCTGGCAACCCGGGTTCAGGAACAGACCCGGCATGCCCAAGGGCTGGCTGGGGGCAGGGGTGGATTGAGCAGCCACAGCATGTTCTTCACCTCTGAAGGGGGTAGAGTGACTCTGGTCCGGTGTCCCTGGGTGACCATGGGATGCAGCATTACTGGAGCACCACCAAGCACTGCTGTAAAGCAAATGTGCTGGACGCATGATGCAGGCTGCATCATGGCGTCTGCTCGACACCCCCCCACAAGGACAAAATACCTCTGGTGTACCCAATGATGCCCTCGTTCCATAGTGGTCCTGGGTCCCTGTCATGTCCAAGACCAAGCACCAATGGGGTTGCACTGGGGAGCCTGCAGGCAGAACCCTGGGGGCACTGGGTATGAGGATTTCCAAGGCCACCTGCGGAGATGAGTGGTTGATGGGGTTTGCCAACGGATGTCAGATAAAGCATAGTAAGGTTAAAAAAAAAAAAAAGACACACACAGAAAGCAGTAAGAAACTATAAAGCACATCAGTACAGCAAAACTATACTTATATTACTAAAATATTAATAATATAATACTATATTACCATCTGTTATTAAAGATCTTTTTCAATGGTTCAGTGCCTTTCTCACAGACTGAGTCACACAGACTGCACTAGGCTTAAATGAAAGTTATTCCTTCCCACACTAGACACAACACACACACACAAACCTCTTACGGAAACTGATCAAAAACATAGGACAAGCAGGAAAGATAAGAAAAACTACATTTTTTTTAAAATGGCAAGACAAACAAGAGCATCACTCTGCAGACACCGTGCTTGGCTTAAACAATGTCCTCCAGACCAAAATAAATGGCACCAACAACAGACTCTGTGTTATCAAAACGTTTATAAAAGTGCTATTAGTGAAACAAAAATGCAGAAAACCCAGAAGAGAGCATACCAACTCAACCGGTTTCACTTACTGGCTTTCTCAAGAGGCCAAATGGCACTACAAGTTCTCAAACCTGACACAAGGTTGATTTTAGGAGCAGGAACAATTCCATATGTCCTCACAGCATGGAAATCTTCTAGAACTGCGCTGTGGTGCTGCTCACTAGTAGACAGGAAGTGCAGGCAGTCACTTCCTGTTTACAGCTGAAACTGGAATTCAGAAACGGATGCTGATTCTGATTACAATTACACCACTTTCGGAATTAGGATTTTCAACTTCAGATTCTGAAAATAGGATCGGAATCTGATGATTTTGATTCCAAAATTCCAAGCAACTCTATTCACCATTTGCAGCAATCAGACCACCAAACAGGATAGGAAAAAGAAAAATAATTCTACAGAGGAAATTCACTTTTGAACTTTAGTTGGGAGGGGGACTGGTTCGCTCGCTAACAGTAAAGCATGGTTGCCTTTTATTTACTAAAATTAGAGGGTGGCACAGTGATATATGTTGCGGGGGGGGGGAGCTGGCAGGTTAGGTTCTGGGAAGCTAATGGAGCACTGCCGAGGAGTGTTCCATCTCTGGAGGTGCCAGTGGAATGTGATTCCTTTGACTGAAGATATCTTAGGAAAGAGTCCAAAAGAACTGTGAAGCAGGAGCTGCAAACACAGGTGAGCAGTATGATGACAGACAGCTGATAGCTGGTAATGAGTGATAGCAGATTTGAGGTATAACATTCAGAGGCGATATGGAACGGTAGGCTTGTACATGAAGGTGAACCACCCCATGTGATCCCAACCCACAGTGGGAAATTCTAATACTGGGTAAAATGATACTAGAGAACTACTTTATGGCCTTTGGTACTCAGGAGAGAAAAAAAAAACCGGGAGGAAATCTTTAGGGATCCATGCCATCCATCTTGACATGGGTACTATTAGGCTTATTGTGCTCATTTGGAATTCCCTTCAGGAGAAACGTTTGGAGGCATAACTCTCACTCTATCCCTCTAACGGGATAATATTGTGAGGGTGCCGTGAATAATCTCAAAGCCAAAGGAGGTAACTCAGGGAAGACGGCCCTCAAAAAATGTTGACTGAGGAGAGTGTGACTACTGAAAGGTTAGCACCCAGCCTTGAGATTATGAGGAGGCCCAGCATTGGCCAAAAACTAATGGAAGGGGATACAGAATGAGACTAGGTGGACCTTTTTGCAAATGCAGGGAGAATAGCTTTTGGAGATCCTGTTGATGTCATCTGTACAGCTAAAGGAACTCATGTGGGCTTAGGACCCCACCCTGTAGGAGCTAAAGTGTTACATACAACATTGTGAGATGCCGCTGACCATGTATTTGCATGGCTGAAGCTACCCCTGAGCGTTAGACCTTTTCACCACCCAATGGGATTGCTAGAAAATGCCACAGAAAACAAGTGGCTTGAAAAGGACCTCCACCCAGTGAGAAACTCACGTTCATGTTGTGGACTTTGAAGGGAGCGAGTGAGCAGGAAATAGGGATATGATAATAGTCAGTAGAACATTCGTAGAACCTAATGGCATGATGCAGAAATGGACTGACTGTATCATGATGTGGATGCCAAGGGACACTTGATAGACTGAACTGAATGAGGACTGCTGAATAACTGCAGATATGATCGTAAATGAACTGAATGACAAGGTATTGAAAATAAGAATGCATATCAAAGGCTATAGAAGCATAGACAATGATGGAAGAAAAAGACCAGCGGTCCATCAGCCTGGGCCTATTGTCCATACATGGTTTTATCCCTCCCGATCCACCTCCACCCCCAGCCCCACTGCTACCAACCTGAGCAACCACCAAACCCTTCATTCTGTCCCAGCCATACTTGAAACCACATTCTTGGCACCCACCACCTCCACTGGCAGACTGTTCCATGGTTTTGCCACCCTTTCTGTAAAATGTAACTTCATCACATCCTTTTCAAACCTTCCCCTGACAGTTTCCACTCGTGACCTCAAGTTCTTGACTCTGCACTTCTGCTAAATAGTTCCCGTAGCTCACATTGTTTATTCCCTTCAGGAACTTGAAGGTTTCTATTGTATCCCAACCCCCCTTTCTCACCTAGTCTCCAGTGAGTACATGTTCAGTGCCTTGAGACGATTTCTGTAAGACCTGCCCTGAATCATCCTGGTCACCTTGCACTGCACTCTCTACAGCCTGTCCCTGTCCTTCTTTAGGTGAAGACTGCATAACTGAGCACACTATTCTAGTACGGCCTCACTAGTGACCTATATAGAGGTAGTAGTACCTTGTTTTTCCTGCTGTCAGTACCCCTTCCAATACACCCTAGCATCCTATTGTCCTTACTATAGGCCTTATTACAGTGGCTTGGTTTTTTTTGAAGGAGTCACTAATGATGACTCCCAGGTCTCTTTCCTCTACCATTGTGCTCAGTTTAACCCCCTCCCATCAGTACACTGTCCTGTTATTTTTCCTAGGTGCATAACCATGCATTTTTAGCACTGAATGTCAACTGCAGTTAACTGAACACCCAGCCTTAGCAGGATTTGCAGGAAGCTTTAGTATACCATGATTGTTGTGAAAATACCAAAGCAGACTGAGATGATTGAATGGTTGAGAAAGGAATGGCTAGAAAGGCAGTGTGACTTGTCTGGGTTAAGTGGGTGCAGCTGCTGATTGGAATGCAAGGCAAGCAGATGGACTGCAGTGAAAAATGTTGCTAGTACAGATGGGAAAACAGGCAGAGAAAAAAGCAAAATACAGGAACATGACAGAAGCAGGACATAGAATCGTGTCAGCACACTGCAGGTAAGTACTGGAGTCAAGTGAGGACATGAGAGCAGTAAGACTAGTTGTACTAGAGAAGGCAGGGAGCACAAAGCCACATTCAGAAAAGGCAAAACATACTAACCCGAGTTGCAGAAAGCACAAAACAAACAGAAGCTGAAACCAAACCAAACATGAAGGCCTAAAACAACTGAGAGGAAAGCAACAACTGGGGAGGGAGGGGTGGATGGAGGGGAGGAGGGGAGGGAAGGGGGGCGGCAATGCCTCCAGCTACAGCAAAGAAAAGGTGCTTCCAAATGAGGCTGAAGGAAGCTAGTTTATATAGCCCAGGAAGGGGTTGGTGGCTGGTTGCTCCCACCCATCAAACCACAGGCTTTAGTCTTTTAAATCTTGTTCACCACTTTGCCAAAACTGTTAAGACAGGGTTTTGTGTGGCAACCATGTATTCCAGGAGGAGCTTGAGGAGAATGTGTATCCATATAGCACTTGTCATATACATTGCACCCAAAATGCTTTTCAAGTAATGAGAGCCTAGTAATGAAGTGACTGTAAACATGTGGGATACAGTGATGTTCAGTACCTCCTCCTCCCATGCCTGCTTCAAAAGCTCCTTCTGGGACCTCCTGAAACTTGCCTCGAACTGTCGCTGTACCTAAGGTATTATGTCCCCTCTTTGCATTATGCTGCACTTAATTGTTCCGTGTGGTCACCTCCTTGTGATCGGTGTGTTTATTGAGTTTATAATCATGGCTGTCAAATGTTACCTGGTTATGTCATGTTCTACACCTGACTGTCAAATGTTTACCTTTGTCATGTTCTGTTTTTTTTACTTGCCTCCCTTACACTGCACCTGACTGTTGTTCTCTGAATTTCTGTAATACTAGTTACTGCTTGTAATTTTCATTGTAACCTCCCGAGTTGCACCTGCAAATAGACATATAATTGTCTAGTGTGCTTACTTGGTTAACAAAAGCTAAATAAAATAAATTGTATAGCAAGCTTTTCTGTGTGCCTCTAGCAACAAGCAGGTATATTGTTGCAATGAGCCCCCCCTTCTTTAGTGAGGCTTTGTCCTGAGATAATGCCCTCACAGATCATCAGGGACCCCACCTGTTGTTCATCTGAAAAGAAGTCTGCGAGCAGTGCTACATAGATGCTGCAATAACATCGACAGAGTTGGGGAGTGGCAATAGCAGTTCTCCCTAGCTATGAGAGGCTGAAGAATGTGGAAAGTAAAAAGTGTACTGCATCCTGCCAACAAATGGGAATTTTAACTGAATGGTGGGAGCTGATTCCTTTGTGGCTCATGGTGGTCCATGGTTTGAATCCCAGCATGGATTCTTAGTATATCTGCTCACTAGATGGGATTGGCAGAATATATCCCACGTCCCTCATGGACATCATTAATACAAAGCCCACTGGAATGGGGGTTATAGCAATGATCCAGGAAACCACAGCGTATCCTTCACACGTCTTCACTTCTAGCTCATGATAAAAGGAAAGTCTTCTCCCAAAATATTTTGATGTATCTTTTTATTTGCTACATTCTAAATGAAATATTCTAATAAAGAGCAGTAGATGGGACACAAACTCTTTGGCAAGATAAAATGCATTTTGTTTTTACTTTCTGAGTGTACTTGTAACAAACTGCTCTGTTATTACATTGAAACAATGTTGGAATGTACCATTATGTTTCTACAATGCTTTTATTTTTTATTGCATTACATTTTAAAAATCTACTGTTTTATAATAGATTATATCTTTAAATGTTTTTAAATGTAAGTCTTAAACTATTAGAGAAGTTTAAATGTGTTTGTGCTGCCTGGGCCCTACCTTGTTTCCCTGTATGAATTAATTATACTGCAAGTATGTTTTGCATGCCTGTCCATCCTGATTTATTGTACGTATTTCCCTGGTGTTCTGGGTCACCCCTGTAAACAGGACTGTTACCAGTGGGCTCACCTGGTTATCGAAGACCTAAATAACTAACAACTGGTTAGATGTGGGGGAACTGGGTGACTCAGTGCATTGGTAATGGGTTAAGGAGCCTTTCACCTCTAGGTCACTGGTCCGGCCCTGGTCCATAGTGGTCGAAAGCCATTATCACCCGAGGGCTGTTCAGCAGCCTATGTGAGTTGTGGTGGTCTCAGTCCAGTTCCCAGTTTGCATTTGTCCACATCACAAAAAACCCATAACAGGCACTAATTGGCACCTTTGTTGGCAGTCTCGCATGAGAGACCAAGGATTGAATGGGCATAGAGTTTGAACTACCCTCTCCCTTACATGGTAGTCCCTCCATGACAAGGCTGAGGCACATTGGCAGGGCAGTGTGGGGGCACTTGCACTGTGGTCACCTGTGCTGTATCTGTCATGTGGATAAACCGAGGGCTTCAGATTCCAGTGCTGTCAATCCATCACCTATCACGAACAATGACATTCACACACTACATAAATTAACAATTTCAGTAACTAATAACTGGTTAGATGTGTTTCTAACCAATT
Organism: Neoceratodus forsteri; assembly: GCA_016271365.2. Lineage (NCBI taxonomy): Eukaryota > Metazoa > Chordata > Ceratodontiformes > Ceratodontidae > Neoceratodus > Neoceratodus forsteri. Next base: position 366,529,102 of record CM028132.1, on the reverse strand, counting down.
TTCAGATTCTATATATTGTCATTGTATACATGTATGGCATCACAAATCCCATTATACACAGTTGTGATGTCATACCCGTGTATAATGACATTTTTGGAAGTGTTTACTGCCATTTTCTGTTTTTTCTCCCCTTTTTCCTGCCTCCTTCCCCATATATTCAACAATAAATGTCACCCAACCAAACCCCCTCACCCAGTTGTGAATCCCTTCCCTATTGTGATCTGTAAATTGGATTTTGTAACACATCTGTTTTATTGTTTTAAATATCCCAAAAACAGTTGTTATATAAAATATGGAAGGTTGTGTCAGTTTATTTTTTACATACCCTCAGTTTATTAAGACCTTGCAAACCACTCGTGCTTTGCTCTCAGGGATTTTCAGGTCATTACTAACCTCAGATGTGTAAAATTACCTTGTTATACTACACACTCCCTGAGTGTGAGAGCCAAGACGATGCGTGGGAAGCAGCGTGATGTTCTTTTGTCTTTGCACACTTTTTTCCCACTAAACTGAGACAAATTAGCTGACCTACCTGCACTGCGATCATGCTACCACTTGCAACGTTGACAACCTAGGTTCAGAGATGAGCCTGGAGTGTCACTGGGCTGTCGGGGGGGGGGGGTAGGATGAGCATCCCCCGGACAGCTCTCCTTCTCTGGGGCGGAACGCCATGAGCTCCTGACACATGAGTGACACCCATTGGGGACTGGGTGTACACTGGCTGGGGCCACGTAAAGGGGGGTGAAGGTGACAGCAGACCTGTCCATTTGCTGACATCATTGCACATCCCTGCCTCAAGGGGGAGTATTAAAGAGAAAACCCTCCAGGCAGGCCCAGCATGAAGCCTGAGATCCACAAACTGCCACACTGCTGAAAGGACAGCATGTAAGTCTCAGCTAGGGCTCAAGGTTGATCTCGATATCCTCCTGGACCAGGCAGGAGTGGGAGTGCCAGGGGAGAGAGTTGGGAAGGGGGTATTTGGGCTAACATGACATACATCACCACCTTGGCCTGGTGAACCAGAAATAGTTAAAAATTAAAAAAATTGCAAATTTAACCATTTAGTGTAAAAGAAGTTATTATAAGTATAGTTTCCCCAAGACATAACTATTTATAAAGGGATGGGGTAAAAACAAGAAGACCCTATTGGCTAAAATGGCATAATCTGAATCTTGTAGGGGAGAAACCAAGAAAGAGACAGCAATGAAAAACAAATCGGCACAAGTCAACAGCAAGTCTGAGCCCCACTGTCATACAGTATATTGCAGATGTAGTCCCTCTTTACAAAAGTGGGAATAGGGAGGAGGCTGGAAACTATAGACCAGTCAGGCTCACCACAATAGCAGGGAAAATTATGGAATCATTACTTAAAGAAAGGATTGTGGAACACCTTGAATCCAGCAGAGCACAGGATCCAAGATGGCATGGATTCACAGCAGGAAGGTCATGTCAAACAAATCTAATTGATTTATTTGATTGGGCGACTAGGGTCTTTGATCGGGGGGGGGGACGGTGGATGTGGCCTACCTGGATTTCAGTAAGGCCCTTGATTCTGTTCCACATAGAAGACTGGTGAACAAGCTGGGCAGCCTGGGAGTGGGTCACAAGGTGATAAACTGGGTTAGGAACTGGTTGAGTGATAGAAGACAGAGGGTCGTGGTAAATGGAGCTCAATCTGAGGAAAGGAGGGTGACCAGTGAGGTGCCACAGGGATCAATCCTGTCTAATGTCTTCGTAAGTGACACTGCAGAGGGGCTGGAAGGGAAGGTGTGCCTCTTTGCAGCTGACACTAAGATCTGCAACAGGGTGGATATGCTGGGAGGGGTAGGAAAATGAGGAGGGACCTAGGTAAACTGGAAGAATGGCTGGAGTGTGGCAGCTGATATTCAGTGTGAAAAAGTGCAAAATCATGCATTTGGGGTGCAGGAACCCAAGGGAGGATTACATGATGAGGGAGGGGGGATACTGATGGTCACTAAACAGGAAAGGGATCTGGGGGTAATCATATCTGATGACCTAAAGGTGGCCAAACAATGTGACAAGGCTGTGGAGAGAGCCAGTGGGATGCATAGGGAGCGGTATCACCAGCAGAAGAAAGGAGGTGGTGATGCCACTGTACAGATCATTGGTGAGGCTTCATTTGGAATATTTTGTCCAGTTCTGGAGGCTGCATCTCCTTAAAGACATAGACAGAGTGGAGGCAGTTCAAAGAAGGGCAATAAAGATGGTGCAGGGCCTGATATGATAAGAGACTGGGAGATCTCAATATGTATACCCTGGAGGAGAGGAGAGGAGAGGAGAGACAGGGGACATATGATAAAAACCTACAAATATCTAAAAGGCATAAATAGGGTACCAGAGGGTAGCATCATTCAGAAAAGGAGATGTTCAAGAATGAGGGGACATGACATAAGGTTTGAAGGGAGTAGACTAAGGGGGTAGCATGAGGAAATATTTCTTCACGGAAAGGGTGGTGGATGCATGGAATAGACTCCCAGTGGAGGTGGTGGGGGCAAACACAGTGGGCGAATTCAAACATGCAGGGAACAGGCATAGAGAAACCCTAGCAATAGGAACGAGGAGGTAAAGCCGGAGATCAAGTAGGGTCTGCGGCTTGTGCAGACTAGATGGACCTAGCAGTCCTTATCTCCCATCAGTTTCTATGTTTCTGTATCAGGTAACTATATTTCATTTCTTATAAAAGGAACTGGAAAAACAGGGTGGCACATGTTCCAAAATGCCAGTCATTTTTAAAAGTATAAGTTATAATGAGAAAACCTGCAACAGTAATTGGAAAGGGGCACAGGTGGGACATGAATAAATTACACCTGTTTCAGTAAAAAGTGGAAAAACAGTGCTGCATCACTACTAACTATTCATCTTTTTCAGTCACTCAGGTCCAGCCAACTGACTTTCACCCTGGAAGACCATGCCAGCTGTGGAGTTTGTTGCAGGATGGATTTCTGGTAAGGCAATTGTCTATTTATTTTAGTAAATCTTCTGGCACAATATGCTGTAGCTGCAAAAGCAGAAGTGAATCAATAATGTTCATGGAACTGAGAACAACATCAACAACAATGGAGAGAAGGTCTTTCTTGCCAGTACAAGAAGCCAGGTACAAGTAAGAGATGTGCCAGCATGGTGGGTGTGTTCATAGACCTTTTTCATTGTCATTACTTTTTGCCCTTCTTTCTGGCCCTAACCACATCTGCACAGGTAATCACCCAGCTCAATTATCCTGCCTTCCGTCACGTTCCTGGCTGGGCTCCCTCTGGGGCACTTCCATGTTCAAAGGTGCGGGAGGTTGTCCAGGGCTCCAGGTGTACTGGGTGTCATCCTACAGGCCAGCATTTATCTCATTTTTCTCCCCAGGACATCACTGGCCGGGGTTACAAATGTGCATGCGCAAGCAGCTAGATGCTGACACTTGGAGTCAGCCAACGTACTTTCTCCCTCCCCGATCACACCAACTTGCACTCCCACCTGTGGTCACCCAGGTGGCAGTGCTGTGACTGAAATTGGCTATAGATCTCCCCAGAAAAGATCATCCTCTGCAATGCTCAATCCTTTTACCCCTCCCCATCGATTGACTGACAACCCAGGCATGTTCCTGAACCTGGGTCACTGGCACACAAGCGGCAGCTCAACTGCTACATAGGTGGGTCAGCTCTGTTTTCAATGATCTACTTCTGTTGTCAGCAGAGAAAGCCAATTACCCCTCTTTTGCCGAGAATCTGGCTTGTTAGCAACATACTATTCTATGGAATAGAAGCTGAAGGAGGAGAGCGTGGATCATTTGTGCATGCCATTCCCTGCAGGAAGAAACTCTGTGGGCTATCCTTTTTTGTGCAGACTATAGATATAAATGGCATGTGTGTCTTCTGCTTTCCAGTTACACCTGCAGTATCTGAATGTCCCAATATGCACAGCTTTGGGAAGAAGTCTTCCTTTGGATGCCAGCTATCTGGTCATTTAATCTTTATTTCCAACACAGTGGTATGAATCTGCCTTACCAGAGCATATGGACCAGAGAGCAGAGACTGTACAGAATAACAAGCAACTGAGTAACTGTAACAGTTACCATTAACTGAGAGTATCTGGAGTACTATACAGATAATCAAGTAAGCAATAAGACACAATGAGGTGCTGGTTGTGCTGTCACAACCACATGCCCAGGGGGTGTAGTAAGGCACAAGTCCGCAGGCCGGGTGTCTTCATCCCCTTGAAGTGTGGTTTTGGCAGCACAATCAACACCCCATAGTGTCTTACTGCCTTATAAAATAGGTTTTGTGATAAGAAGTGAGAAAATTAAAAATAAAGACCTAAAATGCTTAAAAGTCAGTCATTTTATGCGAAATAGTCTCTTGTGTGAAATAGTCCCTCCATAGATGGGCTGTCTCTACAGGGATCCAGACTGAGTTGCACTGTGTAAGCCACTATGGTGTGTGCTTTTTGTGGGTTAAATGTCTTTTGAAATCACCCCTCCCAAGTTTTGTTCCACTCTTTTTCTTTAAATTGGTAAATAAACAAAAAAGTTTGTATTGTTTTACTTTGCAGACTTGAAATGGAAATAATTGGCTTTAGGTGTTTTAGTTCAGTGATTAACTGGACCCAGCCCGGTAGTAGTGTGAATAAACGTGAAACCAGGATTTGGGACTGCAGCATCAGAGAGCTGTACTGCTGCACTGATGGTTTTAGTAATTGAGCTACACTGGTTACTGGGACTTTTCCTTACCCATTGGTTGTGCTGTCCCAATCCAATGGGCAGGAATATGTTTTAGCTAATCAGTATGCAGGATTCTTAGTACCCATTTTATGAGGACTTATTACTCTATCAGCTGGTGTATCAGCTACAGTTATTCTCAAGCTTATGCCAAAGTACTCTGTCAATTAACAGCCTTTGTGGACTGCAGCTTTCTGGTTAACCAAGCATCCATTTCCTTCAGATTACTGCAACACTTGTGATAACACCACTTACAAATGCTGGAACAGGCAGGGGTGTAGCCAGGGATTTCAGATCTGCACACCAGTGGACTCACTGCTAACCCCGGGTGTAGCCAGACAATATACAAATGTACACCAGGACCGTGTTTGTTGGCTCATTTGGCACAATGAATACAACTTTTGTATCTTATGATCGTGGTTGTTGCCATCCATGGGTAAATACAAATGCCATGCATTGCTCCCTAAGACACCCACATACTAGCCCGGAGCCTGTAAAGTTGTATTGTCCTTGGAATGCAAAGAGAGTATTTGTGACCAGTCCTAGTTTCGACTCCTGTGAATAAAATTACAGAAAGGTTCAGTATTTTCTTTGTTAGTTTTCATGGAAAAAGGAAGTAGTTCAGAGCCTATTTGCTACCCCTATTAAATAAAATTGCACACCATGGAGTGCTTGCAGTATGCTTGCCTACACCCAGGCCTTGTTGTTCAAAGCTAGGATGAATAATCTGTGCCAGTACCCAGAACTGGTAAACTAGCAAGACCTGAGTTTCTGTAGGTTTACTTGTGGTGGTAATGCATAGCTCTGAACGGGATACATTGTGAACAAATAATTATTTGTAACAAGTACTACTAGAAGAGGAAGCACTGAAAGCTGTGCAGCCTTTCCCACTACTTGAAGCTTTCAACACTCACCAAACTGAAAACAGAAACTGATGCTAAGTGACGTCTCCAGTGCATCACAGAGGGGAGAAAGGTCCAAAACCATGCAAAACACCCTGCTGACTAAATATAATCTTCTACCCCTCTTCTCTCCCTAGGCTCCTAGTCACCCCTGTTGGGGTCACCACAGTGCTCCCCATGGCTCCTTGGACCTCTCCAGCCCATGTGGAAGCCAGCAAGTCTCCTAGTCACCCCTGTTGGGATCACCGCGGTGCTCCCCATGGCTCCTTGGACCTCACCAGCCCACCTTGAAGCCATCAAGGCTCCTAGTCGCCCCCGTTTGGGTCACCGCAGCACTTCTCATGGCTCCTTGGACCTCACCAGCCCACCTCGAAGCCAGTAAGGTACTGTAGCCAGCAGATTCCATTTCAAGTCCTCAGGCAGCCTAGCTTTGAATTCTGGCACTTTTTCTAAGCGGCTCCCTGCCTTCCAAGCTGTGGCTGAATTTCTACCTCAACTTACCTCTGCACTATTGAAAACTAGAGGAGACCACAAAAACCCCTGTACAGACTGACTTAAATGTGCCTCTGTCTAAACGAGCTGTAAACTAAATTTGTGCCTTGCATTGCAGCTCCCTGGTTGCAATCTCAGAGTTTATGGCACTGTTTCTGATTTAATTGTATGCTCCTAGTCTGTTTTCTGTGAGAGACACTGAAGTCAAATCCCCCCATCTTATCAAATGCTTGCTCCTTGGGGCGGATATTCTTTTTCCATCAGTGATTGGACCATTTCTTCTGGTGTGAGGATCTCAAGGCAGCTAGCTTGTGAATTTCATTGTTGGATTGCCCCAGGAAACTGGTGAATATCTCCACACTTACCAAAAGCCTTAATAAGGTTTCTAGTTGCAGCTCTATATCGCTGCCTGCTGGATAGTTTCATCCTTGGACTTAGTTACTGCCTCACTCCTGCAGTCAACTGCACATTTGCTTCAGTCCCATCTCCAGTCCTGAATTTGCTGCTTTCTTTCTTTTTCCCTAGTTCTACATTCCCTTTTTTCCTTACCAGTGTATACTATGGGGGTGATCTCACTTCACTGCAGCTTTCTAGGAGTGTTTTCCCTTCTGCTAGCCTTCCAACTCTCAGTAGATCTTCTCTGCCAGCCATCTACTGACTCTGGCTACTCAAATAAAGCTGAGGACTTGCGCTATTGTTTCTCAAACCTAATTATCAGGAGTAATACCTCTATTCCTGAAACCTGACTCCTAAAGCTTATCCCATTTGCTAGTATAGTTAACTACCTAAGCCTTTCCCCTTTTTATATGCCACTGGAGGGCAAACTCCAAACCTCTCTCATTGAGACCTGGGTACCCCTATGTCATCTCTCTCTCTCTGTCTCTCTCCGATGATATTGATCCTAACTCGGGCCCTCCTGATGGCATCGCTCCCAAGAACTCATCTTATTGGTTCACTGAAAAGGGGCTTAAGCTTGCACATATGAACATTAGAAGTCTGTCAGCTAATTTTGCACAGCTTGAAGCCTGGATTGCTCACAACTCCCCTGATGTCTTAGGTCTAACTGAGACTTGGTTAAAACCCCATATACCATATTCAGTTTGTAGGATCAATGGATATAAACTTCACTGATGTGATCATCCAAATGCTAAAAAGGGTGGTGGTGTTTTGTTTTATACCAGACAGGACCTTGACATTACGGTCCTCCCGATCAACACTACCTGTCTATGTGAAACTATTGATATAGTTATTACCTTAGGTCTCACAAAGAAGCTAAATGTAGTGTGCATCTATAACCCTCCTAAAAATGGACTAACAGGCCTGACTAAGGTAATTGACTATCTTTCCTCGCTAAAGGGTAGACAAGAGCTCATTGTTATGAGGGACCTCAACCTGGACTGGCTAGGGAAAAACTCTAATCTCTATGCTGCTGAACTCAGCAGGTTACACCTGTTTCAGTTGGTCACTCTCCTGACCAGACAGGCTAGTAACAGCAGTCTCCAGTCTCTTCTAGACTGGGTCATCTCCAACAGACCTGAGAGGATCAGTGCTGTTGGAGTTTTACCAGACTCGATCAGTGACCACTCCCCAGTTTACTGTGGTTGGAAGGCTAGGGCCCCTAAACCACCCCTCAGAGAAATTCTTTTCAGGGATTTTTCAAAAATGGATGAGAGCCCTAATCTTGGAGCTATAGAACATGGACTGGGCACCTCTATATAATACTTTAAATATGGAACGTGCCGCTCAATTCCTCCTTACCACGCTTTTGAACCTTCAATACAAATATATCCCAGTAAAAATGCACCATATCTGGGGATCTGCTACCCGCTGATTAAATTCTTCACTCTTGTCCTCTCTCAAAAAGAGGGATAAAGCCTGGAACAAAGCTGAGCTAACCCAGTCCCCATCATTTTGGGTAGAGTACAGAAGACTCCGAAACCTATGTAAGGTCTGATCAGATCTGCTAAGGGCAATTACTACCGTCAGCTCCTTAGTACTTCTGTCAATGACTGTCATGGTTTTTGGAGTCATGTTAACTTCATCATGGGGAAAAACAAGTGCAATACCATATCTAATATAGTCGTGGATGGTTGTAATTGCAATAACCTGCTCACTATCATTGAGACTCTTAACTCCAGATTCACTGACCTCTCCTTTATACTGCACCTTCTGGGCCTTTACCTGTCACTCCGCAGGATAACCTTAAACCTTCCAACCCATCTTTCACCCTTCGCCCAGTCTCTGAGAGTGAAATCTTATGCTTACTTAAGTCCATCTCTCCTGCTGGATCAGCAGGGGCAATGCTTGCTTAAGTCCATCTATCCTTCTGATCGCAGGGGCAGATGGACTTAACAAAATTCCGTTGCACCATCTATAGTCTCTCCAGTGACTAGACTTTTCAACCTGTCTCTTCTTACAGAATAATGTTCCTTCCCTCTGGAAGATTGCTTGAGTTGTACCAGTCTACAAAAAGGGGGACACCACTAACCTGGATAACTACCGCCCTATTGCACCCAACCATTAAGTATTGGAGCACTTGATGGCTCTCCCCTTAACACAGTTACCTATTTTAAATACCTAGGAGTAACCCTTGATCCCGCCTTGGATTTTGACCTGCACCTAGCCTCAGTCATTAAATCCATTAATATTCAACTTGGGCTGGCATATAAGGTGAGACATAGCCTAACATCCATGGTGAGGATGGTCATTGCACAGGGGATCCTGAGACCCAAATTGGCGTATGGGTTAATAGCCTTTCCGGCAACTACTAGAGGGCTCCTCCAAAAGTGGGATGTCTGCTACAACAGCATTTGCCATTTTGCTCTGTCTTTACCCAGACTTACTCACCGATGCACACTATACTCCAGTCTGGGATGGTTTACCCCCACAGCCTTCCGACAGTTTACTTTCCACTGTTTTATAAAGAATATAATCTCCTCCCAGATACCTGACAAATTGGAGACCAGCAAGGCAGGGGAAGTAATCTTGTCATTTTTCATGGTCCAGGTCAGAACCCCCTGGAGAACCATATGCAGTTCTGGGGTCCTCAATACAAAAAGGACACTGGGGCAGTCACGAGGGTGCTGTTCAGGGCCACCATAACGATCAGTAGTATGGAAAACAAACGCCATGAGAGGCAACATGTTCAGCACAGAGAAAAGGAGGCTGAGAGGGGACATGATCGCAGTCTTCTGCATAAGCAAGAGTATCAGCAAACCTGAACAGTGATGTTTGCTGCAAAGCTGTATACAAAAGTAGGTATGGAGCTATAACAGGCATTTGTACATGGTGCTCCTTTCTAGTTGTAACGTACCAGGTTTCCCCCATCTGTTATATACTTACACAATCATGTTTTGAATTCTTTTATTTTTACTTATTACAACTTATATTAGTAATGAGTTTTAAGGGTTGACCGCTGCTTGTGTTAAAAAAAAAACAAAAAAACTTCTTTTTATGGATTTGAATTTTTGTCCTGTTATTTGGAGAGGAAAGCCTCTAGTTGATATATTTAATTGTTCAAATTCGATATTTAATTCCACTAATAAATATGGATTTTACAATCTGTCATATAGTATTACAGTATATCACCCTTTAGTCTATGTTGCTGTAGTGTCATCAAGTTAAGGTGTTAGAATCTTTCGGTATATGGTAAACGTTTTATATTATGAATTTGTTTTGTAGACCTTCTTTGCACCTTTACTATTGCATCTATCTGTTTCTTTTGTATGGACACCAAACCAGGGTTGCAAAATCCAAGAGAGACCTCACATATGCTCTGTATAGAGGAAGTAGAACATCTGGGTTTTAAGATCTGATATTTCGTTTAATTCCCATAGTACTTTACTTGCTTTGGCTATTGTCTCATTTATTTGTTTTTCATATTCAAAAGTATTTGATAGTTATTTCCAAATCTGTTTCATCAGTTGTATGTTGGAGCAATTTCCCACACAGGCTTTGCTGTTGAATATTCTTATGGTTCAGATTAATCACCTTACATTTGTCTATCTGGAATGTCATGTGCCATTTGGTTACCCAGTTTATGATTTTGTTTTGATGTTCTTGGTTTATTGTATGCTGATTTTCTGTTAGTGTTCTCTGCCTTGAGTTTTGTGTCATCAGCATAATATCATGACCACATGTTGAGGTCACTTGTCAAATCAGCTATAAATATTTGAAATACGATGGGTCCTAAAACGGATTAGTTGGGTACCCCACTTGTGACTTTATTGCTAGTTGCTGAGTGCCCGTTAATGATAAGGCACTGTGTTTGTTCGTTTAACCAGTTTTTGATCCATAAGATTATTTTTCAGCTACCATGTTGAGGTATCATGTTGTTCATTATCCAAGCTTTTTATCTGGTTATTTATTGCTTCTTTAATTAAACCATCTAACATCTTCCCAGGAATAGATACAAGGCTTATGGGTCTATAATTACTAGGTTCTTGTCACCTTTTTTATGTATTGGTATAGCATCTGCTCTTTTTTCCAGTCTGTTTTTTTCCTTTTTTGTCCTGTATTTAAAGATTGTTAAAAATACGTTTTAGTGGTTGTAGGATATCATCACACATTATTTTTAGCCTTCTACTGGTTACGTAATCTGGTCCAGGAGAAGAGTCTGGTTTGAGATTCTTAAGTTTGTCTATTTGTTCAGATGTTATTGTAAACTATATTGTTTCATTGTCAAGTTTGGTAATTTCTCTGTTATGTTTTGCTGTAAAAATGGAGCAAAAGTATTTGGGCCAGATATTCAAAACTTTGCCCCGGAGCAAAATTAGCACTGCATGGCGTTCTAAATTAGCCCAGAACTATTAGCGTCCTATATTCAAAGGAATAGCCTCAGGGCTAAACCTGCTGAATATAGCATGCAAGGGAAGGAGTGCAAACAGGGCTGGGAGTGCAGTACAAAAATAGCCCAGCAAATAAGACAGCTCTGAATATAGCAACAGGGAAGTCTACAATGCAGCAGCAGCAGCTCAGTGGATGGTGGTGAAAGGCAGAGCTGCAGAAGCAGGCCAATTTGAGAGTAATGGAGTGGTGCACAACAACAGAAACAGCCAATGCAGGCCACACACAGCAGAACAGTGCTACACAAGTGACAGGTTAGCCCTGTGCAAACACTTTGTCCCAGGCTAACGCATTAGCCTGGGGCTAAAGTTTGCAATATTCAAAACCCACATGCAAATAAGCCTACTCAGGCAATCCATGGGCAAACAGACACATGAGCATCTCATTGTGGCCTGCTTTGCATGCACTCTCATGTGGTTTGCCCGGCAGTGTTGCATGTAGCACACAGAACCACCTCTAGGTCAGAATGGAAGTACAGGCTGGAAGCCTCAGGCCGGGGTGTGCGTACAGCTTCACCTGTATGCCAGATCTGGGAACAGCCAGGTAGCTGCAGGTAATGGGAGTCAGCAGGCATATTCAGTGCATACTACTCTCCCAGACAAAACTGCAATGGGGGACACAGACAGAAGGTCAATGAGGGACACTGATCCCCATAATGTGGGTCACACCCTTAAACATGGAGAAACAAACACAGAACACAATGGACACCATCAGCGTTGTATGTACAAAGGTCATTCATTAGTGAGCAGCACAGAATAGTACTAATGACTGCCCTACCATCTGGAGTTACAGCACAGCATCTGTGTGTGCAGCATGTATACCATGAGGAGCAGAATGTGGGATGTCCCTTGTCATTAGGGATGCTCAAGGGGGATATGTGTGTGTGTGTCTGTGTGTCTATATATATATATATATATATATATATATATATATATATATATATACACATATATGTATATATATATATATATATATATATATATATATATATATACACACACATGTATATATAAAAAAATGTATATGTATTAGAGGCAAAAACTCTGTTTAATGCATTAGTTAGGGTTGTTCCACAGCGACAAAAGTGAGAAATTAATTTAGGGTTTAAGAAAGCCCCCACAGAACCACCCAGTTCACCCCCAACCGGCATCAGTTTTCAGACCAGTTGCACAAACCATGCGACCTGTAGCCATAGAGAAATCACGTATCAACAAGAACTAAAAAGAGCAATGGAAATCAAATCAAACTATAATCCTCCCAGTGGAAAGAACGATGACATAGAAGTATTTGCCATGATAGGTGAAAGAGATATCATGAATTTATTTAAAAAAAAAAAAAAAAAATATTGCCAAAGAAGCAAAACTTGACTAGAACAGAGAGGCTAGTCCTAGAATCTTTACAAAGTGATGATAAAACTTCATTAAACAGGCCAATAAAGGGGGAGCAATAGTTATACAAGATGGAGACCAATATAAACATATATATATATATATGAAATTAGTTACAGACATAAGGAATTATCAACTACTAACAGCGGCCCCAAAACAAGGTTTAAGATTAGAGTTTGGAGACATTTCATCAGAATATGTAGATATGAGCTGGCTAAAAGACTGGGAAGGAGAATTTATGGAAACTGAATGCCCTAGAATACGTACATTCTATCGTCTTCCAAAAATTCATAAAAAACATAAAAAAACAGTAGAACACCACCTGGGAGACCTATTGTATCTGTAACTGAGTCTGTTTTTGAACCAGTCTCAGAATTCATAAACTACCATCTCCAACTTGTTTTAGAGAAAATGAACACATTTGTAAAAGATTCAGGAGATATGATTAGGAAATTAGCACAGATTTCTGAGAATGGGTTACCAGCTGAGGCATTATTGGTCACATGGGACGTGGCAGACCTTTCTTTACCCCTATATTCCCTACACGGAAGGTGTAACCAGCATGGGCAAAATGTTGGAAAAAAAGAGGACCAGATACAAACCCAAGACACGACTGTTACAGGAATTAGCAGATTACATATTAAAAAAAAACAACTATTTTGAGCTTGACTGCAAATTTAACAAACAAATAAGGGGAACAGCAATGGGGAGCACAATGACCCCCGGGTATACTAATTCATACATGTACGAATTCAAACAAAACTTTGTGTTAAATCCTATACTATATGGTACGGTACTCTATGCTAGAAGCCCGACCCCAATGCGGCCTGTAAAGCCCTTCAAAATGAATTTAATCTGCTGCACCATCACCTTTTAACCAGAAACTGCTCTTAAATGCAAAAAAAAACCCAAAGCAATGTTCCTCTCACCCTTCACAATGCAATAAATCCTGCAATTGCTGGGACACTCCAGCAGATCACTACCATTCTAGGTGAGCAGTTGGACTATGTACCAAAGTTCAACTACCTGGGTGTCTGGTTAGACCACAGACTTACTTTCACAGATCACTTAGAAGAACTGGCAAAGAAACTTAGACAAAGACTTGGTCTGTTTGTAAGGATTAATAATCTGCTTACAAGAGATGCTAAGCTAAAACTGGTTCAAACTACCTCTTTCCCTAGTGGATTACGTAGATTTTCTATATAGTCGGGGACCTGTAGGTACCCTAGCCAAACTCAATACGCTTTATCACAGAGCCATAAGATTGATCACGGGTCTTCCTTACTCATCCCACCACTGTGCATTGTACACGGCAGTGGAATGGTCATCCCTTGCTTACAGACGGCAAAAAAATACTGCGGTTTGGACATACAAAGCTATCTCAAATAAACTGCCCCAGTATATCTCTGTCTGTTTACCTGTTTGCACTCTGGGGAAGTATGCCCTGAGAAGCAACTCATATATCTACCTTTATGTTTACAAAGCAAAATCTCGCACTGGCAGAGCAGCCATCAGCTTTGTGCTCCCTCAACTGTGGAACAAGCTGCAAAAAACTTTGAAATTAACTCACCCCATCAGCCTAGCAGCTTTTAAATCTCTATATCTACATCATAATAAGGAGTCCTGTGCCTGTCTACCCTAAATTGTGACTCAAATGAATCCAAGTACACTCTAATCACTACTGTTAAAAGACTGATCACATCTATAATCGACTCTTCCCTCTCCCCTTTTTCTGGCCCCATACCTGTCCCTTCTACATTCCTTTGACCCTGGTTCCAGCTCTAAATTCTTCATACCGTACCTCTGTATATCTTTTTACATTAGGTTTTATTTATGTTTGGTGCACCTGATATGTATATTTCTTTACTCATATGAAAAATTGTGTCCTACCCAAAATTTGCTGTAGCTTCTGTTTCAAACATATACTACAGTCAATACTACCTGCTGATACTTTGTATATTCTGTATTATTGTATCTCACTTTATTTTTATTATTATTTTCTTGTGTGTTGCATCCCATGTATATTGTCCCTTGTTCCTTGTTGACAAACCCAGGTCCACCTCGAAAATGCGCTTGCTCAACAGTGATCACCTGGTTAAATAAAGACTTTGATTGATTGATACACATTTTTTCAAGATATGAATTTAGTATCTGGTTATGATATATTTTGCATATGGAAGGGCTCTGAACAAGAGTTAATGATTTTTGATGAACAGCTAAATAGATGGGACTGAAATCTGAAATTTATGATACAGTACAGTGAATAAGAAATTCCATATTTAGATCTACTGATCAGAAGGAAGGAAGATAGATTGGAAACAACGTTATATTGGAAACCAACTGATAGAATACAATACTACATTTTAATAGTTACCATGATCATAAACTAAAAGAGAATATTTCATATTCTCAAATGGTAAGGGCTAAAAGAAATTACACCAATGCAAGGGACTTTGAGAAAAATGCATTGGAAATGGAAGACAGATTCAGGAACCGGGGTTATCCCAACAAGACGTTGAAAAGGGCAACACATAAAATATTGGCTAGAGAAAGGAGAGACATAGTGATTGATAATGGTACACCTAGTGAACAGGATAGAGTAGTTTTGTCCATAAAATACAATCACAAACATCCTCAAATACAGATGATCATCAGTAAGCACAGGCACATAGCAGCTGTTGACTGCATATATAAGAAGCTTACAAGAAAGACCAATTGCTGCTGAAAAAGAGTAGAAAATATGAAAAATAAATTGGATCACAATTTAGGCTGCCTGGAGGAAAAAAGTGGACAATTATTATTAGGACCTTTACAGCCATGAATGAGTGCCTGCGGTAGATGTTCTGTATGTCGACATACAAGTAAAATGCCATTTTTCCAGCGTCCACATACAGGATATAAGCACTACCTAAAACAACATATAACGTGCAATACAGAAGGTGTGGTCTATGTGCTTCAGTGCCCCTGCAATCAACTATATGTGGGTCAAGCAAAAAAAAATTTAAGGACTAGAATCCAGGAGCACAAAGAGGATATCAGAAGAGGCAATGAAACATCCCCTGTAGCACTGCACTTTAATAGTGCAAGACATAATGGTGCCTCACTACGCTTCTGGGGATTGGAGAAGGTAAAACTGGCCGGAAGCGGAGGGGACAATAAGAAAAAACATTTGGCCACAGAAATGAAATGGATTTTTAATTTAAAAACACTTGACCCAAATACTGAAATGGATATTGAAACTAAATGGCAAACCTGTAACTAACGTGAATCGCTATTTGGAGTAAATAGTTTTGCCGTATTGGTCATTTACCTATTAACCAGTGAAATTCACCTGAAGAAATAAGAGATTTCAGTTATTTCAGCCAAATAGTTTTTTAGACAGGCATAGCATAAAAAGCTATAGTTAGTAAAAATAGTTTTATATAGCAAGAGATTTCGCATTCTATTTAAACATTTGTGAAATTCGCCATGTAAAAGAATATGTTTTGCATTATTTAGATATGCACCTTAAGTACTGCAGCTAAAAGAAACAAAAGTATCCTCCAGACACCTTGCTATGCGCTCTCTGGTTGCCCCTTCCTATAGTTTTTCTCCTAAATAGCAGAACCTCCCCCCCATTCTAGCTACCATTTTCAATAGCAAGATACAACAGTGTGATACAAGAAACAAAAAGGTGTTTTAAATGAAAATTAAGATGTTAAAATGTAAACAGGCATGATAAATGTACAAAACATTGATGGGAAGCTGTAAATATTTGATGAGGTGTAGGGCCAGCCCATCGGTGCAGCAGTTGGATTTCCGCTTGCAATGCCAGTGACCCGGGTTTGGGAATGGACTCGGGTCACTGGAGGGCCGGCTGGGGGGAGAAGGATGGAGCATCCCAAGGACTGCTGTCCTTCTCTGGGGGGAGGTTTGGGACCCTGTCCAGTGCTTGACAGACCCCTGGTGGAGGCCGGGGATACCACAGCTTACCAGCATGTTACAGTTCTCGGGGGTGGGGTGGATGCAGGACATCATTGCACGTCCCCACCCTCCTGCAAAAATGGGAAAGAAAAAATCCTGCTGTCGGCCATCGCCTTGAAGCCAGCATCTGGCTTCAATTAGCCTGTCCTGCCAGTTCCCCCAGTCAGTCACTAGTTTAGCAGCATCAGGGCCAGTGCCATGACCCCACCCTCTGTGTGGCAAGTCGGGGGTCTCACTGGAAGAGCACGGAACAGGAGAGGTGGAAGTCGAGATGCGCCATGATCGGCAGCTGGCAGCAGGGGCACAAAAGACTAAATTGAAAAAAAAAAATACAGTGTGTATGTATATATATATATATATATATATATATATATATATATATATATATATATATTTATGAGGTGTTGCATCAAAATTGGAATAAAATCTATATATCTGTAAACTCTGTCCAACTATCCGTGCAACCACGGGTTCATTTGGAAGTCTGCTGATACCCTTCTGGGTGTTGATGGTTGCTTAGTAACCAAACTCGCGTTCACGCGAGACCCTGGAGTGACGTCAGTCCAGCAGGAGATTCAAACAGATCCACGAGGAAAGGGGAAGTGAGGCTACCTGGTGTCCTACATGGATGAATCTATGTTTTGATCCACTGAATGGGATTCGGAACATGAAAGAACATCGAAATAAGGCAAAACACATTTAAAACCTTTCTAACAGGAGTTAAATAAGAGAGCAAGTTACAATTTGAATTTCTCTGCTATTTTACAGCACTTCAAAGGCAAGATAAAAATGCCATGGAGAAGATTGTTTTAAACTTAATCAAAAAATTTTACCTGTCCAGGTAACCAAAATCTCCATGCAAGGGGATACAGGCACATTGGTGGCAGTATTAAATGCGCACAGAGTGATTGAGCAAGGGTGCACTGGTGTCTTAGTGTGTGAAATGTATAAGAATTACTAATAGAAAGTAAAATCGGAAGAAGAAACAAATATATTTTTTTGATGATCTTTTTTGATTTCAGAAAAAACATATACAGGAACTGATGGAAATTAAGTACAATTTTAGAGAACTTTCTATATGATAATGCACAAGTAAGAACTTGATAATTTTTGAAAGAATTTAAACACTTGCGTACTATAAGGGATTGAGAGAATACTTAATTATATGTAACATGCTATTTAATTATCTATTATTTTTTTTTAATTATCTAATATTTAATTATTACCTTAATATCTACGACACCCCAGCTGTCGCCAAGGAATTCAACAACTTCTTCACCACCTGTGCTACCTATATTCTTGCCTCTCTTCCCCCTCCCCTAGCTCTGTCTGCACCTTCCTCCTCCTCTTTCCACTTCTCCTTCCAACCAGTCACCACTGCTGACACCCTTCAGGCTCTCTATGCCCTTAACTCCAATAAAGGAAAGAGCCCAGATGGCCTAGACCTAAAACTATTATATCTTTCTGCCCATGCTATTGCCTTCCCGCTCTCCATTCTCCTTAACCTGTCCTTCTCTCTAACTTCAGTCTCCATAGCCTAGAAGCATCCTGCTGTTGTCCCTCTTCATAAGAGTGGTGACTCTTCCAACCCTGACAACTACCGCCCAGTATCACTACTCCCTATCCTTGCTAAATTACAAGAGCACCTGGCCCTGACACAACTCTCCTCTTTCCTTGTCTCTTTCTACTTCTTCATCCCCTTCCAATATGATTTCTGGAAATCCCATTCTACCACCACCTTCCTACTCTGGCTCACTGATTTCATTCTCTTAAGTATGGATCAGGGATACATCACCTCTTCCATCTTTGTCGACCTTGCCAAGGCTTTCTACACTGTCACCCACTCCCTTCTCCTCTGCAAACTTAAGGCAGTTGGCCTATCAGGTGCCGCTACCCATTGGTTACATTCCTACCTATCGAGTAGGTCCCAATCAGTCAGGGTTGGCAGCTCCTTATTCCCCCCATAAACGCTGGTGTCCCTCAGTGTTCCATACTTGGGCCAATACTTTTTTAAATTTTTCTTAACGACCTTCTAAGCACCTGTTCATCTGCTTATATCCACATGTACGTGGATGACACAGTGGTTTGTCTCTGGAACTTCCCCATCAGATGTCGAGATACTGGTTTCGAGACAACCAACTCTCACTGAATGCCAAAAAGATGGTCTCTATGGTCTTTGGCACCAAACAAGGGCTTGCCAGGCTCGCTGATACTCCCTCCATCCAAACCCTTAATGGCTCCTCTCTTGAAGACGTCTCATCCTTCAAATATCTCAGCTTATGGCTTGACAAGAACCTCAACTTTGCTGTTCAAGTGGACTCTATCCATGCAAAGCTACTCCCCAAACTCAGTGTGCTATACCATCACCACAGCTGCCTTCCCCTTCTGGCCCATCGGAAGATCGTCCAAAAGATAATCCTCCCCATTTTTGATTTTGGAGCTATTGTATACAGCACTGCTCCAAACTCTACCCGTACCAAGCTGGTTACTCCCTTTAACTCCTTCTGCCACTTTGCACTTGACTGTCCATCCCTTACCCACCACTGTGATCTCTATTCCTCTCTCTCCTTCCCCTGTCTTAGTGCTAGATGCCTTGCTCACAGCGCTTCTCTGATTGGCAAATTCTGGCTTGACTCTCTGCCACCCTACCTCCTCTCTCTCTCTCTCTCTCTCTCCCCCTCCTACTCCCCACTTTGCTTTCCACACTTTCTGTCTCAGAACGTTTGCCCCCCCACACACACTCTTCCACTGCTGGTTGATCTGCCTTCTCTTATCGCTTCTCCCATACCTGGAATTCCATTCCTTTAGATATTCATTCTGCCCCCTCACCCAGTTCACTATCCCACCTCCTGCACCTTCACGTGTCCCCCTCCTGCAATTGCAGCAGTCCCCCCTACCTTCTCTTCTTGCTTGCTAACTCTTTTTCCACCCTCACTTTCTTCCCCCTGTACTCTTCCTGTTGTTCTCCCCTATTTTTCTTCCCCTAATTATTCTGCCTCTAACCTCCTGTTCTACTTCCCTAGTTTTCTCCCCCTATCTATTCTCCCTCTAACCTTCTGCCAACCCCTTCCTATCCTTTCGTCCTCCTCCATACCTTTACTTGATTTTACCTCCCTTGCTTCCCAGTCGTTCTACTGGCCCTCCCCTTGTGGGGTTCATGCATCCCAAAAGGGAGGACTGGCCCACTAGCTCCCTCTCCTTTCCACCTTTGCCAGTCTCTCCTATGTCATACTCAAGCTTTCACCTTAGTTCTTACAGCTGAATATAAGTAAGATTGTACATACATTGTAAATTGTAATTAACTTATGTGTATGTCTATTGTTAAGCACCTAGCCTGCACTTTAGTGGTGTGATGTATGTTCAATGCTGCTATGTACTGACTTTATGGAAATATGTGCATCCCAATATTGTTTTTCTACTTACTTGTAATTTTCACTAATTCTGTACTTATTGCTGCTACATCCACTTTCCTTCCCCCAAGGATGCACTGGAAGATGAGCTATTGCAGCTCAGTGTGCCTTCCTAGTGAAACTTCATATAAATAAATAATATCTCTAACAGAATACATGACCCCATGAACAAGCTCATAAAATGAGCAAAACTTAGGGGAAAATAAAACATAATTAAATATTATTTATTTATTTATTTAGTTTTTGTTGACCAGATAAGTGCACTAGACAAATCCTGCCTATTTTCAGGCATGACCCGGGGGAAGGGATACAGAGGAATGCCAGCTGACCTTGAACCAGAATTGGTTTGAAGACTACTTTCTTGAAAAGAACTTTGGCTCCAACTATGAATGAATAAGAGTTGTTTAACAGGGCAGAGGGGCTGCTGCCAGATTGTGGGGGCAATTACATTTAAAACATTACTATTCAGCTGCACAATAAAAATGCTGGGACACTATAGGAGCTGCCTTAGACTGTTTACACTGGCAGCCATGGTGTGATTCTCTGACCCATAGCAGCAGCCAATCAAAATTCCAGGTCAGAAAAGGCAGCAGATTTCAACCAATGGGAAGCTGCCATTGAGCAGAGAGGAAACAGAGTCTTTGACAGCTCAAGACAGTCTGGATTAGGCTGTCTGTGAGGAAAGAGGGCTCAGACTGTGTCAGAGGGACAGTTTGACAGCGGGCCTGTGGTTTCAGCAGCCAAAAGGCAAGGAATTTGCCAGACAGGTTTTCTTCTCTCTTGAGAACCAGAGAGAATTAAGTAACAAAAAAACGGTCAGTTGACAGTTTTTTTTTCTGCAAAGTCTGAGAGAAGGCTTGAATTGTGTTCACCTGTGCCATTGGAAGGTCCTGGGCCATGTAGCCAGAGTCTGGAGATGGCGGCAGAAGACTCCCAGAGACTGGGGAATGCCAGCTGACCAGAAAAGTGGGAGAGGCAAGAGACATTTAATTTTTATAAATAAATCCTTTCAAAAGTCTGTGTGAAATTTCAGCCCTGAGGGGTGCGCTGACTGTTCCAAAAGGGTATTCACTGCTGCCAACTGCAGGGTATGGAACAACTGTTGTGATCTCCCAAAGGTCAGGACAGACATTTTCTGCCAGAACAATGGTTTGGGGAGTCAGCCAGTGGGAGCCGTTGCTGGACCCTCTGCTGCTTGCCTTCACAGAAGGCACCCTGGCCCTGGTCCCCAGATCCTCTGGTCCAGAGAAAGGTGACACGCTATAAGAACATGCAACCAACCAAAGGGGGAAGGCCACTAGACATCAGTCTCAAACCCCTGAGGAGAAAACTGCCAGATTTCTCTCTCAGTCCCCTTTCGCCAGTTGCTGCCATCTGCCATTCTCAATCCCCTTTTATCAGTTGCTGCCATCTGCCAGACGTCGCTCTCAAGCCCCTTTCACCAGCTGCTTTCATTTGCCCGACATCGCTCTCAGTTCCTTTCCACCACCCAGCTGCTGTCTCTGGAGCTCCAGTCCCAGAAAGCCTGCATCCCCCAACCCCAAACTGGTGAACTGCAAAACTGTGAGTAAGCCCAGGGCCGCCCTCTTGCAGGGGTTATTCAGAGTATTTCAAGTTATTCAAGTTTTCTACATTTTTTTACAGGGCCCCAATGCCAGCCAACCTGCGGCAACATACAGGCTGCACCTTAAGTCTGGGTACCCAGCCAGACTGTTATGGCACCAGTACCAGTGGGTAGGTGGTTGGGCAAATGCTGTTGATTTTCGGGGTGGGCACAGGTATTGATGGGCCAGATTGTTTGTTCTGAATGTTTTAAACTGCATCTGAACTTAATTTTGCATCACCATTTTTCCCTTTCCCTATTCAATAGAAGCTTCATGCGAAATAAAGGGTTACAGTTAACCTCGGTATCCCATGGTTGAGGTGACTGGAAGGGAAGGTGGGTTGGTAGGTACGGCATCCCAGGGGGTTGTACCTTACAACCATCTGACCCATTACATTTTACTCTGGGTGGAGACGCAGTACTTTTATTATTTTATCTTTGGGATAGAACCCCCCACTTGTCATCGAATCAGAACCTAGGCCCCTTAACCAGTACTACAGTCACCAGGCATGGGTAATAGCCTGTTGATACACAGTGCCCCAGGTTGCAACTACATTTAAAACTTCTTGTCAAACTAACTTGGTCAATGTGAAACTCAAACAGGAGTCGACATAAAGACCAAGATATTTAACGTTATTTACAATATCCAACACATCACTATCAGTTGTAAAAACCTGGAAAGAATCCTTCACTTTGAAAGTTTTCTGCCAGACTGAAAGAGCATAGATAATTTTGTTTTCTGTTGTCTGTTGGCCAGGTCTGGAAACTGCTCGGCTAACAATTGACAAGGTTACTAAGAGTAATCTTTCTGCCCAAATATACATTGGTGCACATGTGAGAACATTGAGAAGATATATTAGCCTTGGCCTTTTGTGTAGGAAACAGGAGTGATATAAGATGTTGCAAGCAGAGGAGAAACAGAACAATGAGATTATTATTGCAGCAGTTAGAACAAAAACAATGAATTAGAACAAAGGCATGCCCCTAGCTTGCATATAGTAGCACCACTAGAATAATGCCAGTAGCATCTTGTCACAAAGAGCATTTGAAAGGTTATTTATTTATTTATTTTATGTGACTTCTTTCTGTCCAGAAAAGAACAATTGGTTGCAAGCAGCTAGGTTCTAGGTGTGGTCGGGGAATGGGGGAGGGTGGAACAGTACATGGGTACATACGTTCATAGAGATAGTCCGTAGATTCGGTAGATGCAGTTGATAGACACATTGCTAAATATACATAGAACTGCACACTATTCATAATTTTTTCTGCTAATGCTCTTCACTGGCATGTCTAATTAGACACGGTTTTTACAATTCTACATTGTGCTGTACCTCTGTTTCCATGTCTCACATGCCCATTTCAGAAGAAAACAATATGCTGCCCACCCTGTTTCATTAGTTCTCATTTTATAAGGAAAATCTCATTATTAAAATAAAATCCCTTAGTGTGGGGCTGGCACTGAATTACACTTTGTGTAAAACTAAATGTTTCCACTCATACCTTTATGTTTTGAATGAGATTGTATCTGGTTGATCCTGCAGATTCCCCTCCCAACATTCCCTAACTCCTACGGCATTAGCAGCATCTCATAATCCTTGCGGCTGATGACAGGGCTGGGCTGCAGCTGGGGGAGGTTCACTGACAGGAATAGGTTTGATAGTTTTGTAATGTGTCGCACTGAGCAGCTGTCCCTCATCCTCTTCTTGTCCTCCTGAGACTAACTATTTGGCATATGTACTTGAGTACTTGGGACCCTGGCTCGATGCCAACTTTAAATAAGACTTTTACATCCACAAACTGATTTAAAGAATTGGACTGCAAGCCAAATTCTTATATACAGTATATTCAGGGACTGTGTCCCTCTTAAAGCACAACTTCATATGGTGAATTCAGTGATCATGACTCTTAGACTATGAGGATTTTCTGTATGTTTGGATCTCCAGAATGGAAGTAGCCAAGTCGTGTACAGTATAATAGATTTGCTTGTTTTGTTCAGGGTGCATTCCAAATCTGACACCATTGTCTACTATATAAAGAGCTTGGATGGTTAAGACTGGCTCCTCATGTATTGTAACTTCTGCTTCATTTAACAGATTTGTGTTACTGTGTCAGAACATGTCTGAGTATGTGCACATTGCCAGTCTCTTGGAAATCCAAAATGTTATATGGTAGGGTTCTGAGCAACTTCTGGCTAGAATAAACCTCATAACTGTGTTTAATAACTTTTTCACTTTTGATGAGTACCTAATGTATGCTTTGTAGTACAGTAGTAAGTGGTTTATTGATCAACTGTTTTGGTCATTTCACCAATTACAAAAAATTCAAAACATAAAAAATCTCACATATTACTTGTGCATACATTATAATTCAGGCTTTACAAATCAAGGATAAATTATTAAGAGTGTCTCAAGTTTTGGTACCAAAAGAAGTCATACACTGTTTAAATGTAATGTATTTTTTCCTTAGCTATTTGCATCAAGCCAATAGCAAGCCTAGTAAATAATTTTTTTTCCAGGATTAACAGATGATAAAGGGCATCTGCCAGATACAAATATATATTAGCTAACAAAGATTCAGTTAGAATTTACATACACTGTCCAGGGTGGGACAAATTGGGGTAGCCAGGTTGCCAATGGCCACTAAAAAAATTGATTTGGCTATTAGATTTTGAAAGTTACCAGTCAACTGGCTACCTGCCGTAGTGATTTTTAAACCATTAAAAAGGATAGCCAATAAAAACATTGATTTGGCTACCAGACTTTGAAAGCGAGTGGCCAAACTGACCACCAGCTCCAAACTGATTTGTCCCACCCCGATCATGTTGTACCATGGAAAAAAACAGTACCACATGATCTTCTTCAAAGATATCACTTTCATCAGGCCACACATATGAAACTATAGGCACCAGGCACTAGAACCACATGGAACCTTTTTGCAAGCAGTCTGCTAGAGGCCACCCACAATGACGTCCTATGTCTGCACTTCTCATATAAACATGGGTGGCCCCCTTCCATCCTCAGTTCTTTTGCCACCATTGACAATATTCACCGGATCCTACACAGAGACACCGCCACTATAGTTGACCACTATTCAGTGTTTTTCTCTCCTTGGTTCACTATCACTTTTTGGAAATAATACTCAATGTTGTGTATGTCATCTAAAGAACTTGTGAAGCACTTTAGATACTGCAAATGCAGTGAGAAGATTTACTCTGGTGACTTGCATGACATCTGTGTGTGTGTGTGCCTGCTACCTCAGCACGGCCTATAACATTAAGATCTGACAGATTTGCCTTAAGTTCAACACTGCTACCTGATGACACAGAAAGAATGCTTTGGAGGCTTACCTTTTAAAACAGCAGGTAGCCAGGATGGAGACAGAGCTCCAGGAAAAGAGCTCTACTGCATTACCAGCTCACTCCTTGGGATCTCATTTATCTAAGTGCTGAGAGAAGACCTCCAGGTAATATAAGCATAAGCACCAGGAGAGGGAGGGGAGCAAAGAGAAAACCTCGCTGGTATGCTCTAAGTCACCTCGTCATTCTGGTGCGACTTCATCTGCCC
Source organism: Neoceratodus forsteri (assembly GCA_016271365.2). Lineage (NCBI taxonomy): Eukaryota > Metazoa > Chordata > Ceratodontiformes > Ceratodontidae > Neoceratodus > Neoceratodus forsteri. The sequence goes on along the minus strand of CM028132.1, from coordinate 366,504,213 downwards.
TAATAACTGCTCAGTGGCAGCTACCCAGACTGTTGACCCCTCCAGGCTGGGACAGACTGTCAGCACCAGCAGACCTATGGTGGCTAGTAAGGAGCCGTTGATGTTGGGGATGGTGCCTCCCCTGTCGACATCACACAGTGTGCCTGCAGTTCAAGCAAGTACCAATGTGCAAGTGGTGCTTTCATCCTTTGTGGACATGCTGTAGTGCCTGTTACCTCCTCTTATGACAAGGATGGCATCAACGGGGCTCCTCCAGCAAGCCCCAGTGTTTCCAGGGTGTTGATAACCAGTTCTGCTTCCTTTTTGAGGTCAACAGAAGCCATTGACTAGGATCAGGAATATAAGCCTGACCTCATTATGCATCAAGAGGAAGAGTATGTGGAGAGCTCTTTTGAGAAGTCCAGCTCCACCATCTACACAGGGAGTGAGGACTCCATAGTGAATACCTCTAGGTCCCCTCTGAAAAACCCTTTATTCATCTCCATGATGCGGCAGCTACAATCTACCATGGGGTTTGAGTCTGAAAAGCAGACATAGCCAAAAGAAATTTGGTGGAATTCCTAAAACTGCCTGACTCTCCTACAATTATTATCCCTCCTCTGTTGCCTGCACTGGAGGATGCACTTTGGCTGTCTGGCACAGACCAAATATGGTGCCTGCCATACCCAGGAAGGCAGATAAGCTACATCAGGCCCCATCAGGTAAGGTCTTTTTTTGCAGGTCAACCAGAGGCTGATTCAGTCATAAAGAATGCAGCCCATGATGGGTCTAAAGTGTCTCAACATCTGAGTTCTCTTCCTTCTGACAAGGAGTCCAGGAGACTAGATGTTCTGGGGAAGAGGGCTTTTGCTTCTGCTACCTTGGGCCTGAGGATTGTAAATCATCAGGTCCATATGGTAAAATACCAAAATAGCCTCTGAAGGAAGGCCAAGGCAGTGGCCCAAGCCCTACCATAGGGTACTCCTATGCAGGAGCTATTAAAGGCCCTTCAGGCAGGGGCAGATGTAGGTGTGCATCTTTTACTCTCTACCTATGACACATCAGTTGCCTCTGCCAGAGCAGCAGCTTCTGGAGTTTGTCTGAAGAGACATTCTTGGTTGAGAGTGGCAGAATTTGCCAATGATGTGCAGCAATCCGTCCTCATGCCCCATTTAGAGGATACAAGCTGTTCGGAGTAGACATTCAGGATACCCTCTCAAACCTACAGGCTTCAGGCAGGACTCTAAAATCAGTACATTCCCTCTGCCACACAGAACCAAGAAGTAGGCAGAGGGAGCTCTTTCATCCAGCCTACTGGGTAATAATGTTGTACGCTTGGGGCTGGCCCGGTGGCACTGAGGGTTGAGGTGCTGGACACCACACCTCGTGCCATACCGGCGGAGCGAGCTCAGGTGCCGGGGGTTGGCAGGGGAGGGATTAGATTGAACACCTGTAGGGTTGCTCTCTGATCCTGGGAGGAGTGCATTGGGGTGCCCGGTGCTCCGGCCGCCCCTGTTGGAAATCAGGGGCGCCGCAGAAGCCCGGGCAGCACGTAACAACATGTCTGAAGCTGGCAGAGTTGCCGTGTGCCAAGCGTCGGGGGAGCACAAGCGGGGGGGGATTGGGTAGAACAAGGAAAAGCTCAGCTCTAAGGGATAGGTGACGGCACCTATCCTCCGTGCCCAGTGGCAGGTTCATCTTGGCTGGCCTCATTGCTCCTTTTGTAAACCCATGCTGTCTTGGATCCTGTGCCCCTATGGATTCCAGGTGTTGCACTGTCCTTTCCTTAAGGAGTGCCACCATAATCTTGCCTACTACTGAGGTAAGACTGACTGGTCTGTAGTTCCCTGCCTCCTCCCTGCTACCACTCTTGTGGAGCGGGATCACATGAGCCCTTCTCTCCAGTCTTCTGGGACCTCTCCTATGCTCAGAGACTCACTAAACATGTCTGATAATGACTCTGCTAGTTCCACCCTTAGCACCCTGGGATGTATGCCATCAGGTCCCATTGCCTTGTCCACCCTGAGCTTATTGAGCTCTTGTAGGACCCTTTCTTTTGTGAAGGGACTAGTGCACACCTCCCCCCCCCCCGTGTCCATGGTGCTGATCTGTAGGCCCCGGCCTACCTTCTCCTCGGTAAATACTGAGCAGAAGTATCTATGTAGGATAAATGCTTTTACATGGTCCTCCTCTTCACATGCCCCCTAATCCCCTTTGATCTTAGCAATACACCCTCTGGACTTTCTCCTTTCACTAATGTATCTATAGAAAGTCTTGTCGCCTTTTTTTACTGTTTGTGCTAGTGTTTCCTCGGTTTCGGCCTTTGCCTGCCTAACTGCCTTCCCTGCATCCCTTAGGGAAGTTTGGTATGCCTCCCTGTCTTCATCCTGCTGCGTTCCCTTATATTTTCTGAAGGCCAGCCTTTTGGCTCTGACCTTTTCTGCTACTGTTTTCAAATAATGTATTATGGTATAATAATGAGCAATGGTAGAAAAAAACTCATAGAGGCCTGCTTGATACTGTGACATAACAGGCCTTGTAGTATATGGTTTGTAAACAAATTGGTGAAGTAACCTGTGTACATAGGAGACCCTTGAAAGTGAGTTTTGTTTCAGTGGTGTTCCTCCTGTACATTTTATTTAAATAAACTTGCTGGGTCCCACACCATGGAGCCCACTGCCCACCAGATCTGGTTCTTGGGGAAGGGATGGCCTTCCCCTCTCTGACCATACAAATGGGGCTATGCCATGGGGAATTGTTGGTGGCAGGTTGCCTGGCCAGAGGAGGCACATGCACTGGTGGGACAAAACGCATGATAAAAAAATGAAGTCCTTACAATAGACTGTAGTCGGCCACTGAGAAATGAAATCATGTCTATATTGAAATTGAATTTAAGCAGAGGAATATATAAACATCAAGATGATTTTATTGAAATCAAATCTGTAGATTTATGTATAAGTACAGAGAACATTTTAAAATGACAGAAAAATATTCAACGTAAACTGCATTATAAAGCCATTATTTGCAAGTTTAATATATTTTAATACCATTGATACATCTCAAAAAAGCTGTTGCTTTAATTATTAAATAAAACATTTTGACTTTAGTCCTCCTCTCTGCTTCATTCATCCAGATGAATTACCAGTGTCCCACTCACTGGGGGTAGGAGGGGGGCACATTTAAGAGCAAGGTACAGGCAGGCTGTTTCCCATGCTGCATGCATGACACTTCTCATTGCAAAGTGTGATTACAGGCTTGTGAAAATACCTATTAAAATGTTACTAAAAAGCTGCAGGTAGTGCAACTTTTGGCACAGGATTTAATGAAACCAAAATGTTCAAGCTTTACATTTTTAGTGCTGTTTCATTATTGGAGAGCAAAAATGGTGTCTTAAAAATTGTTCATTTTCATGTTTTTCAGGCCCGCTTGACTTCAAAACAGTTAAATTGAATACCACCAAATTTGGAGAGTTTGAAGATCTCACCCCAGAGGGTGTGCATCCCACAAAACAGGGTTCCTAGGTCACAAGATGGCTGATTGATGAGCAGGAAAAACGTGTGAATTTTTTTTTTTTTTTGGTCATAAAATTTTTTTTTCCAAGTTAAGGATGTGCAAAGATCAAACATACAGCTTATATCACATGGTTTAACAGCATTCAGTTATAGGAGTTCATAAACAATTACATGACAATGTCTTTACCCATACACAAACCATGAAACATACTCCATGAAGATATTGGTTAGATCACACAGAAAAAGACTCAGGCAGCCAGTTAGCAGAACCAAGCAGACAGTGACACCCAGAGGGGCATCATAACCCCCAGGCTCAGATGAGAACTTGTTGTAAGGGTCAGGTGGCCAAATCTTAATTAGGTCCCCTGCACATAGTGGTTGGGACATGAAACCTGGACATTAAAAGGACAAGTCCATCACAGAAACAAAGAGGGGATTGAACATAGGATCACCACCAATGTTCCGCCCCCAGGCCCCAGGAACCTTTACAATGGGAAGATCCCAGACTCCGCTGCAAAGATCAGTGGATGCCAGTCATCGAGGAACTTATTGGATCTACCTAATGCATTTATCTGGGCCCTTTCTAGCACATACATGACATGAGGTTGCTAACCCACCTGGCAATTGTGGGAGGGGAGCGTGACATGCAGACCTGAGCCAAGGTATGCCTGGCATTAATGAGTGCCAGAGACTAGAGAAGGTTGTTAGTCTCCTGATTGGGGTGGGCAGGGTCCACCCCGAATAGTAACTCCAGGGGAGAGTTTGAGGGGGTTATAACCCAAAGCTTGGCTCATAATATTATGGAAGGAGTGCCAGAAAGGAGCAACCATGGGACAGGTCAAAGCCAGATGGATGAAATCACCCACCGTTACCCCACATTTGGGACACAACTCAGATTTCAAACTGTCCATGGAGTGCAACCTGGCAGGGGTTATGTAAGCCCTATGCATCAAGTTTAACTGAAGCAGGTGTAGCTCATTGCTATATGAACAGTTCTTGAAGCGGGAACAGGCTAATCTCCAAGTGTTACGGTCTATAGGGATAAGTAGGTCCCTGCTCCAGTTATGCCTGCTGGAGTCTGCAGTACCTTGCTGGTGGCCCTGTATGATGTGGTAAAATACTGAGAGGGGTCTCTGACCCAGCTGAGACATGAAAAGTTCATCCTCAAAAGGGGAAGGGGCCGACCACCCATGCCCAACCAAGAGCGTGTCACCACACCTCGCTCAGACTTGCAAATAGACAAAGAAATCACCTGGATGGATTCTCCACTCCACACAAATGGTTTGAAAATTCTTTATCAACCCACCCTCATACAGCTGCATTGTGGAAACCAGTCCCCTTCTTCTCCAACTCCAAAGACATTGTATCAAGGGGATCGAGCAAAGGCCTTTTTTACAAAGCACTGCAAGTAAGCTCGAATGTGGGGACACAATGCATTCATGTCCAATGTGTTGGTGGACCCAAACCCAGACCCTTAAAGAGGTGTCCGTAAATGTAGTAAGTAATCTCTCCCCCCCGGGATATACCAGAGCCACCGCTAGGGTGTCATTTCTAAGACTGCCAGTCAACAAGTCCTCCTCAAGGCACAGCCATGACTACCCCACTATATCCAGGCCAGTGGGCAAGAAAGACAGTTGTGCAACCCAGTGATAGGCCCTAAAATTGGGTAACACAGTACCTCCCTCCTTGGGCTGCAGTGGTAAAGTTGCTTTTTTTATTCTAGCACTGCCCCCCTCTACAGAAACCTGTGGATTACGGCATCAAGGATTTTGAAATGAGCTTGGAGGAATTTTAATGAGTAGAGACTGGTATAGGTAGAGGCATCTCGGCAGGATTGTTATTTTCATCACCTCCACTCTGCCTAACTGTGACAACGGCAGGGCCGACCATCTAACACAGTCCTTGGCTATTCTGGAGAGGAGAGGTCTGAAGTTGGGGGCATACAATGATCTGATTGATGCAGACAGCTATACTCCCAAATATTTCAGTTGAGACACCATTTGCAGCCCCTCTAAGTTGGCAATTAACTGGGCTCTGTCCAATGATCCCACCAGAAGTAATTTACTTTTGGTCCAGTTGACCCTGTGGCCAGAAATTTCCCCATATGTTCTCATCAATCGGTGGACAGCAGGGAAATCCTGCACTGGGTTATGTAAGTAAAGAAGCAGACTGTCTACATGCATAGCTACCTTGTGTTCCCTCCCACCTCCCACAAACCCCCTAATTCCATCGTGTGCTCTGAGAGCAGTAGCTAGAGGTTCCAAAGAGAGGACATATAATAACGGGGACAATAGGCATCCCTGTCGGGTGCTGTCAGGTGCCACACCCCATAGTGAAGGGACGTGACAGCGCACCGTTCACCGCTACCTGAGCTAATGGTTACATGTACAGAGTTTGTATCCATTTACAAAAATTTGGTCCCACTCCCAATCTACCGAGTGTATCAAAAAGATGCCCCCACTGCACACGGTTGAACGCTTTTTCAGCATCCAGGGCCAATACTGCAGCTCCATGTTTGTGTTTATTTCTGCCCCAACGGAATATAATATTTATTTATAATAAACAAGTAGGATATACATCATAATACACAGGAATATCTGCACTGCAAGTGTATATTATGATGTATATCCTACTTGTTTATTATCCTACTTTGTGAACTTGTAAACCATTACCAGGTCCATCTTGTAAATAAATCTACTCTCAACGATGTTTTGCCTGGCTAAATAAATACTGATTGATTGATTTAGTGTGCATCTGATATTGTGTTTCCCCAGCCACCCTTGCACAAATCCCGACTGGTCCCGATGTATCAAATTTGGGAGCAGAGACTCCAGTTGGAGAGCCATAGCCTTAGACAAGATTTTGTAGTAAGCAGTTAAGAGATTTGGGCCTGTAGGAGGCACACTTTGTAGGGTCCTTCCCTGGCTTTGGCAGAACTGTGATTATTGCAGACCATGAGGAGGGGGTAGTTCTCCAGTCTTTAAACTCTCTCAACCAGCATGTCAAACAGTGTTTCCAAAACAGAGGTGCGGAATGTTATAAGAAAGCCAATGAGGAGCCCATCGGGGCCAAGAGCCTTCCCTCCCTTAGGTGATTTAAGTGCAGACAGGATTTCTTGCATTGTCAGTGGGGAGTCCAAGTCCCCAGCTGTCTCGTCATTCAGCCTCCAGAGGTGGACACCAGAGAAGGAGTCGTCATATTCTCTGTGGTCAGGCTGGCACACTCTGCTATATAAAGGGCTTTGTAAAAATCCCCAGAGGGTCTTCCTATTTCTACTGTATCGCACACTAGTTGCTCCTGACGATTAAGGATTTTCCTCACCATTCTCTCAGCTTCACATTTCTTTATCTGCCATGCTAGTAACTTCCCAGTATGGTCCCCATCAAAATACGTCCCTGCGTTAGTTAAAAGGATGGACCTTTCAAGTTTCAATCTATTCAGGGTATTAAATTTCCACTTCAGCTTTTGGATGACATTGTATAGACCCCTAGTAGGGTTCAGTTTGTGAGCATTCTCACAGGCCTCAATTTTAGCTCTCAAAAAGGACCCCCCTTCAAACTTTCTCTGATGAGTCGAATATGAGATGGTCTGATCCCTGATAAAAAGCTTTTAAGACCTCCCATCTGGTCCTGTGAGAGGTGTCACCTTTCCTATTGAATGTTAAATACTCCTGGATATGCTCAGACATGAAGGATGTGTACCCTTGGTCCTTCAGAAGAAGAGAGTCAAGTCTCCATTGCCTAGGCAACCTGGGTGCATCAGAGCCCTTCAAGTTTATGCTATGCGGGGCACGATCGGACAACAAGATTGGCATGTAACTCGCCTTCCCCACCCCCAATATCAAAGAAGCTGAAACCAGTATTCTATCTATTCTGGCATACGAGTGGTGGGCATGGGAGAAGAAACTGTAGTTTCTGCCAGATGGATTAGTGTGTCTCCATGCATCCATTAGGCCCAGCTCAGCTTGTAACTCCCCCCAGGGCTTTAGCATTCCTAGACGGGGTCACTGGCGCAGTATTTGAATGGTCTAAGACTGTGTCAGTGACGCAATTAAAGTCCCCGCCAAGGATCCAGGGTCCCTCCCACAAAGACATATCTAGGGCCAGCTTTTGGAAAAAGCCTGGGTCCTCCACATTGGGAGCATAAACAGACCCAATCGAAAAATGTGTCCTGCCCTGGGATAGTTACCTTGACCAGGGCATATCTACCTGCAGGGTCCACAATCTTCCCCAAGATGTCAACCTGCAAACCCTGTGTAAACCATATCGAAGCGCCATGGGCCTCCAACGAGAAGATGGATGACACCCAGGTACCTCCCATAAAATCAGCTGCTTTCTGGGCTTCTGAGGTTGTCATATGGGTTTCCTGTAGGAGTATTATCTGCTTCTTCAGTCTCCACACGTCTGCAAGAACTTTAAGATTGACTTAAGACCATTAACATTCCAAGTTACCACTTTAACCTCCTCCCCCACATTTTTTCTTATATAAAGAATACATCATAGTGCTTGATTGTCCCTAGTCAGCCCCATGCCAAAAATCATGTCATGAGCCATCCCCTGACCACCCCACTCTGCAGAAACAATCTCCCTGCTAACAACAAATATAGATCTGCACATCCAAAACCATTTTTTAATGACATATAATAATGTCCCAGGCTCCCCCACCCCCAATAGAGATGTGCCTCCAAAAGAGTCCCCCCACCCCCGGTAGCATAGGGGAACAGGAACTCGCCAAGTCAAGGTGCCCATGTCAGCATTAAAAGTCCTCATTAACCCAGAGGTCCGAGTCCCCCAAACACCACCCGCCTCATTTTCCCCACAATAAACACCCAAATGTTAACAAACCCCAACTCCCTCCCCCCAACTCTCCAGACACAACAGTGTCCAAAACAGGTTCCCTTGCAAACAACATGTGGCAAGAAAGGTGAATCGAGTAACAAGATTCATAAAATGTTCAGAAATGGCACAATGTATTTGTCAGGACACTTACAAAACAAAGAGCAAAACAAATAAAAGTATATAGAGAGTGGGCAGCAAGTCATGTGCATTATTATGTCCAAAAAATAAGCACAGAGTTTACGTGGTGTGAAGGAAAAAAAAAGTAGCCAAAAGGCAACCAGCTGTTAGTTTGAATCCCACCACTGTTCACCTGTTGGAGAGAAGGACAGCCGCAAATTAGCCTAGCGTTTCTGCCCCTCTTAAAACAGAGTTCAGCTGGTGAAGGTGCCAACTGGTGAAAAATGATGATGTGCAAATAGAAAATCAAGGCAAACAATGAACAGCTTCATCTGCCCCCGCTGCTACTCCTGTTCCTAGACATGGTCGGGGGAGCGCATCTCCACAATCGGGTTCGCGGAGCCAGGGGCCTAGTTTAAATCCATAGAAATGTTGATACAAGCTGCTCTAATATAAATATGTAGTTCTGGACAATCTTACTATGGCTGAACCTAGAAAATGTGTAGTGATTGTAAGATATAGTCCAATGTATCCTTAACAAAGTTTTTTTTTTTAATTTTATTGATTATTGTTTTTTCTTCACACCAATATACTGTAGGCAACAGTTTTGTGGCTTAACACGTCACTTCCTCAGGCCATTTGTATAAAACAGTGTTGATACTAAATATAAAACAAAAATATATCATTAAGTTCCTAATATTTATATTCTGTTTCTTATTCATCAAGATACACATTGGCTATTGATTAACAATACTTCACTTAAATAAGGCATTGAATGTTACATTGAATTAACTTAACACTCATGCATAATAATATGTCTTCACCTATTAAAGTATATAAGAAATTATATGCCTTCTAAAGACATCTTACTAGATTCACTTCTCCTATTTACATTCAACCCAACGTAAATTACCCTTTTCCACACCCCCAGCAAGAGAAGAAGTTCAACTCCTCATTCTATACAGACTGCTATACAGCTGAGTGCAGACACTGGGGGGGTGTGGGGTTGGATTGTTGAGGGGCGTATGGTGGTTTGATGTTTTAGGGGTGGCAGATTTGGAAGAGGGCAGTGCAGGTGGACTGGAGGGTGACGAGGGCTCCTTGGCGGCAGACTTGCAACTTGTGATACATGTTTGGGGGGGGGTGTTAGAGGGTTGTACTAGACATTTGATGATCACTGCTCTGGTGGCTATTTTTTTTTTTTTTTTTTTGCAAGCTCCTGTCTTTGGAGACCCTATCGAGCAGTACATTTCATTCTTGTTCAAACTGGTGGAGGGTTAGGCAGTGCTGGAGGACTCTGGGCATTGCTCTGAAACACTATGACACAGAATATTACTTTGTGATTGTGGGAAAGATATTGTTAAGATGCTTAAGTGACTCGAGGGGGGAATACATGTATACAACACAAGGGATATTATATACTGTTACATACCTGTTTTGCATTGTGAATGCTGTTTGTTCTGGAATGTTCTAAGAGGGAAGGGGTGGGTATGGGCATGGTTGGATCTTGTTTGAATGTTATTTCTATTTTTATGTTCAGCGTTTTAATAATATCTGGGTCCTTTATCTTAAGAACACTACTAATAGCATCCGTGACAAGTCGAAGGGGACAGCTTAGCACATACTCCCTGCGGGGTTTATATTCAGGGCTCATATCCTATCACAGTGGCAAATAAAGAATGAATAAACATTGTGTCATGGAATGTTATGGGCTTTTCTTCTCCAGTATCCTGACAGCTCTGTGCAAGTGCCAAGCCCAGGTGGCTCTTCTCCAGGAGACACACCTGACTCCAAAGGAGCACCAAAAACTGGCCTGGAATTGGATGGGTTCTTGTTATGTCTCCTCCTTTTCCTCCCACAAGCGTTGGGTTGCATTATTGCTGTACAATTACCTTTTCAGGTCAGCAGGGTTGTGGCTGACCCTAAGGAGGAGAGGTATGTCGTTGTTGAGGGATCCTTATCTGGGGTATGTGTAACCTTTGGGAGTATCTACACCTCAGCAGTATTGACCCCATCTTTCACCAATCTCTCCTGGATTTTCTGATTAGGGAGCAATTTCAATGTCTGATAATGGGAGGAGATTTAATTGTATACCTGACCCAGGACTCAATTACTGAAGTGCGTGGGGAACCTGCATGAGGAGATGAAGGGAGAGAATACTGGATTTCATAGATACATAGATACAGACAGTGTCGGCAGATAAAGGCCTACGGCCCACCCAGTCTGCCCATTTGAGCTTGTAAGCTTACTTTATGTTTTCCTAGAAGTCTGTTGCCCCTTAACTCTGACCTCCAGAATTCCTTTATGTCTGTCCCATGTATTCTTTAATCCCTTGATTGTTTCAGCCCCCACCACTTCCTCTGGCAGGGTGTTCCACTTGTCCACTACCCGTTCTGTGAAGAAATTCTTCCTCACGTTTCCTCTGAATTGTCCTCCCTCCAACTTCATCCCATGCCCTCTAGTCCTGGAACATCTTTTTCACTTAAAAATAGTGTATTCCTGCACCTTGTTCCTCCCTGTAAGATACTTGTATGTCTCTGTCATATCCCCTCTCTCCCTCCCTCCTCTCCTCCAGGGAGTACATGTTCAGCTCCTTCAACCTGTCCTCATAGGACCTGTGATGCAATCCATGTACCATCTTTGTTGCCCTCCTCTGAACCTTCTCTACCTTGTCTATATCCTTATGTAAGTAAGGTCTCCAGAACTGTACACTGTACAGCTTAATAGATGCTTGGAGATTGGCCAACCCCACATCCAGGGAATACACTTTTTTTCCCCTAATCTTCATAAATCATGGTCCCATATAGATCACATTTATATGGACACAGAATGGTACCTTCAGCTATCGGGCATCAAGCACGGACCCATTCATATTTCGGACCACACAATGGTCATAATGATCGGGCTGGGGATGGAGGATACTAAGAGCACCTCATGGAGGTTCCCTACATATTTATTAGGGTTGAAGGAGTTTAAGACATATCTAAAAGACCAATTCAAACAGTACACCGAGTATACAGGGAAACAGTGTGGCAGTATTGCCCCAGATCTGGACTTAGAAATCCTTGAGCCAGACTTCTAGTCTTTTGCCCTCTTGTTTCTGTCTCTCTCCCCCATCTGCCTCTCGTTCTATCAAACTCTGCTGCAGCAGTATCCTCTATCTTTTTCACACTATAATGGAGTGGCCGCCCATTATAGTGTATTCTCTACCCCCCTCCTTTTTATTCGTTCTTCCTGTCTCGAGAATTCCCAACTTCAAATAAAGAAAAATGCACAAAACGCCCGAACTTTATTATGGCATTTGTTGCATTGTTTAACAGAATGAATAATAAAAATGAGCCTTTTTTCCCCTGTTAAGGTTACTTGAATTAAGTCCCTCCTTAAGAAAGCTAGCACTAGCACTGTTACAGATACAGCTTTAGGAGAGAAGCTCTGGGGCTTTGAGAAGGCTGGTCAGGAGGTTTAAAATACAAGGGCCAGATATTCAAAAGGGTTGCGCATGCTCAAGTCCTAAATTGCGCCATTCTGCGATATTCAGCAGGAGGCAGTTGCGCCACTGAAAACAGGCTGAGCAACAGCGCAATACAAATGAATGCATGCTCAACTGGAGGGGGAGGAACCATGCATAAACTGCACAGCCCGATATTCAGCCGGGCTGTGCAGAGTTGTGCAGGCGCAACCCCCAACCTGTGCCTGCAGGACTTTGAGCCCCCCAAAAAAAGGCTTAAGTCGAGGGCCACCCACAGGTGAGCTGCTGTATTGCAGGGCGCAACACAGCAGCTGCCACCTGTGGCTGGCCCCCAACTCAGTCCCTGTGCCCCCCCACCAGCCCGATCGCGGGCATCAATGTGGCTCCCCCACTCCTCCCGTTCACATCCCTGGTGGTCCAGTGGACCGAAATGCCCGATCGCGGGCGGTATGTTTAAAACTGCCCCCTCCTGTTCACATCCCTGGTGGTCCAGTGGACCAAATGCCCGATCGCAGGCAGAAAGCAAACGGAACCCCCGAATATCACCCTTGTGCCCGATCGCGGCAGAAAGTAAACGGAACCCCCGACATCACCCTTGTGCCCGATCGCGGGCAGTAAGTAAATTGAACCCCCACCCCGAACATCTCCCTGGTGGTCCAGTGGACTGAAATGCCCGATCGTGGCGTAAGTAAATTGAACCCCCCAAAACATCTCCCTGGTGGCTAATTTCCCCTCACCCCACCCACCCACGAGCTCCACCACCCGCTCCCCCGCATCCCACCGCCCGCCGCCCGCCGACTGACTGCCCAGTAAGGCTGCACGTCCATTGGTGCAAACAAAGAGCCATACTCACGGTATGGGCTGCATGCCCATTGGCTCTTGCTCTGCACTGTCGGCCGGCGCAGCCCTACTGGCAGTCAGTTGGCGGGAGCGGCGGGCGGCAGGCAGGTGATGCTGCCGCCTGCCGGCCAGGGGGAACATTCTGCCGCAGATTCTCTAGCGTATCGCAAATGCTCCCAATGGGACTCGGTAAGCATGATATTAAGAAGCTAAAAATATCCTTCCTAGACTTCATATGGCAAGGGCTAGTACCAGTTTGGGAAGGTTGAAGGCTGACACAGAGGGGGATTGCACTTCTCCAATCTAAGGAACTATTTCCTGGCTGCACAATTTCAATACCTTAAGAATTGGATTGAAAGGTCCCCGGAGGCCAGTTGACTTAATCTAGAGGAGATGGATTCCTTAGAGCGGCTCCCAGCTTATCTTGCCAGACAGGGATGCAGGGCTTACCTCACTCTGGGTTCCCCTAATCCATTGGTGGTAGCTGTACTCTATGGCTGGGTGCAAATAAAGAAAATACTCGATGCTACGAGAGAGGAGACAGTCCTGCTTCCAATTGCCAGGAACCCCTTCTTTATGCCCAGTACAGAAGATCCTGCTTTTAGGGTATGGGAGAGATGGGGAGTCCACTGTTTGGGGGATCTATTTATGGAGGGTACTCTGTGTTCCTTTGAGGACCTAAGGAAGGTCTTGGAAATCCCAGGGAACCATGTGTTTAGGTTTCTTCAGGTGAGGAATTATATACTGTCACTGGATAGACAGTGGGTCTCGGGAACCACTTTGGAACAAGTTGAGATATTGATACACGGGGCTAGGAAGGACCCCGGTGGGGGGTGACATGGAGAGCTACCCAACTTCTGAGGAAAGCAACCCCAGACATGACACAAAACTCACGTAGGCTTGGGAAAGGGATCTAGGGACTCCAGTTTTCGATGAGAACTGGACTATCATTTTAGAATCTCACATGGGGTTGTTGGCCTGTAATAAACATAAAGAGGCAGCCTATAAATTTATACATCGGCTGTATTGCCCTCGGAAGTGGTACATCGGTTTAATCCTGCTGTACTGGAGACCTATGGTAGAGGTGGGACAAGATTAGGTACTTACTTTCACTGTTTCTGATCTTGCCGTATGTTACAAGATTTCTGGGGGAAATTGGTGCACGAGCTGGGTATGCTGTTGGGCTCCCAGTTGCTGGTCTCTTCGCTGGAGCTCCCCTTTGGTCTTGTAGACTCTGGAGATGGGTGCTGGTTTCTATAGAGGTGATGGGTTCAAATTCTCCCGCTGGTAGCCCAACAGTGTATTCTGAACACCTGGGTCTCTTGGGAGAACTGCACAGTATCACAATGGCGGGCCCTGGCAGTAAGGTTACTAGCTTTGGAGATGCAGTCATACTTGGTAAGGGACAGACTGAAAAGCTTTGCAAGCTCCTGGGGGACTTTTCTCGGCTTTTTAGATCCAGGGGAAATGTAATTATTGCAGCTGGGTTGCTGAGACACATATTATGGGGGGTCTCAACTTTGGGGGAGATAACCATAGCTGCTCAGAATATTCTTACTACCCCAATAACTCTGGCAAAAGTGCTTGGAGGAACCAGGGGTATATGGGGGTTGTAGCCACTGTCCTGAACATTTAGATCAAATGAAAGGTTGGATCTTCTGTCTCCCTGACTTCATCCAACTGGATATGATTAATTCTGGTTCCTTGTTTGGATTGAATAGCTTTTAGTTTATTTTTGGTTAGCCTGACTATAGTTTTTTTAACTTAATGAATGTAATTTATTCTTATGGACCCATATGTACATAGTTTAAATGAATTTGTATGTTTGGGATATACCTGTTTTCTTAGAAGTTAATAAAAACATTATACAAAAAAAAACCACCAGCAGACTATGCAGACTATTGGTCCCCGGACATAATGTTACAGTCATAAAAACGCAGACATTACATTGCAGGAATAAAAAAAAAAATACTTCCAAAGAATGCCGGCATTATTCGTTTATGGATGAATAGTTACTGCACATTTTGGGCACAGGACAAATTGGCGACACTATAACTAATAAAGCTCACCTCTACAGTCTTCAAAAATAAAAGTTTTATTTTTATCACTGTGTGTGATTTATTGAGTCTTCCGATTTCTGCCAATTGTACTATGTTGCCAAATAGAGCACTTAATAAAATAGTTATTGACCAAAATGTATATTAACTCGCGTGAAGTAAATCTCTGTCAGACATGTTTGTTTCATTCACTTAGTTGTATGTAGCATTGTTTGGCATGTGCGTTCCCTTTCTAGCATGTGGGAAATTGGAAGTTTGTTACACAGCAGATAATGTAATATGGAAAAAAGTATCAGCCTATTAGTGGCAATATATTCTCTGCCCAGGAAACATGGGAAGCACGTATCTTCTGATGCAGAAAACAAACACAATACCTGTTGTATTTAAGCAATAATGCCCGACAGGGTATGTATCATGCTGGGATAACATCACATCTCAGGCGGTTGGGCACAAGGCCGCAGGCTGAGTGCATCCAACGACTGAGGCGTGACGTTATCCCAAACGACACACACCATGGAGGGCATTATCGCTATTATACAATGGCTCGTTGTTATACAGAATAAAAAAAATAATTTTAAAGATGTTTTTGTGTGGAAAAATATTTTTGGTTTTTAAGAGAAGATGAAACAATCAATCAAAAGCTCCATAAAATGCTCATCTGTAGGTTCACAGTGAGGCTGAGACTAGACCCACGATGTTGTACTGGGATAACATCATAGGTCCAGCCCAAGACTGACCAATCAGAGTCTAGGATTTTTTCTTGCCATTGTATAATAAAGAAAAGCTCAGGGGGTGAAGAAGAACTTTCATGGTTTGAAACATCAGAGCCTGGGTGTTAATACTATTTAACCAGCTAGTCCACTCAAAAAAATAATTTTTGGTCACTTTACGTTATTTTGGGAACCTTTTTAATACAACTGTTTTTTTGGGGGGGGGGCGGAGTCATGTCGGGGTACAGTGAACTGCTGTTCCATTTTTCCCAACAGGTGTGCGCCAACTTTTTTCATATCTTCTGATGCAGACAGTAATTTAAAACGGCATTTTGCCTGCTCATTTCCCCAACTGTTCTGCTGCTCAGAGTGACGTTACGTCCGTATGCCCCAGCAGACATGCTATCCAGGTCTTATGACCAGATGGAAGGAGATCATTGCCCACTGAGTTAGGAGGAAGAAATAGTAACAAGCAAACAAACAATGAGTTGCTTGAAAGTGCCCTTTTCGTGGTTTTAAGCTTGATTTGACAGTTCATTTATTTTGCCTTCTGTATTTCTTGTGCAGGAGCTCTGGGACTAATGATTGGTCACCCAGTGGACACAATAAAGGTAAAGTATCACTTTCATCGTTCTAAGGCTGCTGGGCATCAAATGGGCAGTCGAGTTAGTTCAACATACCTCATGATCTGATGGGCTGTTTTGGTGATTTGTCACCCCTGTTATTTGGCGTAATGTGGTCTTTGGCACTATTAATGATGTACGTGTAAGAGAAAAAGGTGATCACAGAGGGTCAAAAATGAATTAATTCTTTAATCCCCATGCTTCTTATGGACCAGAACCGATGACAAATTATAACAGTACATGAGCAATACACATCTAAGTATAGACAGACCATGCTGAAGTGTAAAGTACCGTACTTACTGACACATGTTAGTACTGTGATGAGACCCCTTCCTTTTAATCCTGCAATGAGACAAAACTCATTTATCAGTTTACACATTTATTTTATTTACCATGTATATAATAAAAACATTCTACCAGAATGGGCAGCTGTAATGTGCTGTCTGGTTTACTATCTGAACATATGAGGAAGGCAACAGAAGAAGGCCATTTGGTCTATCTAGTCTGTTCATGTTGCAGGGTACACAGCTTGAGATACTGTCTCTGCCCCTCCCCACTCCTCCCATTCTCCCTGCCCATGATCCTTGCCTTCCCCCATGCCTATCCCAACCTCTCTTGAAGCTGCCCACTGTCTTAAATGAGTCCACCTCTTCCAGCAGCGCATTCTAAGTGTCCTCCACTCTCTCCATGAAGACATGTTTCCTGACCTCTCTCCTAAACCTACCCCTCTCCTGCTTAAGTCTGTGCCCCCTTGTGTTATGGTTGCCACTCATCTTAAAGAGACCCTCCTTATCCACCTTATTTATCCCTTTCAAGTACTTGCAGGTCCCAATCATGTCCCCTGTCTCTCTCCTGTCCTCCAGGAAGTTATGTACTGAGGGTCCTGCTAGGCAGCACAGCATCAGCTGTAGAGTAGTTAACATACTGTAGCTGGTGTTGTGACCTGCAAAACAGCTGAGAGGGTCACACTGTATTACTAGATCTCAGTGCAGCAGCTGGTGGGGGGGTGGTCGGAGGAGGACAGAACCCTCCTGTAGCAGAGTGGTTATCTCCTGAGAGGGTACAAAAGTGCAAGGGAATGTAAAGATACCCCTACAAGGGACTTTTTGTATGCGGCTACTCTGGCGGCTAAAAAGGCCATAACTAGAAACTGGCTTTCCCCACTTCCTCCAACATTAGACCAATGGTCCATATTAATGATACAGCTATATAAAATGGAAAGATTAACTGCTATGCGTAATAAGTCATTGTGGGGATTTGAGACTAGGTGGAGAAGATGGGTTTTGTATATTACTCCTTTACGAAAATACTTTGTTCCCTAACTCTTTAGGGTCATACACCTGAGTCCCTGACTCCAATGTTTCCATGTGAAATCTAAGACTCTGGACTGCTGAAGGCACCTTATTAACTTTATTAATTTTAATTTTAACTCTGTTAGTAACTTTATAGTCTTATTTAGTTTTATGGTTCTATAAGCTATCTTAGAACTGTAATTTTATGTAACCATTTTCTATAAAATGGGAAAAATAATAAAGATGGAAAGTTAAAAAAAAAAGTGCAAGGGAAACTGCAGTGCTAAACCACCACTGAGCTGCATTTTTAACCCCAGCTGGACCCTAGTCTGCCTTGGTGGGGGGCAGGTTGTGCTGTGGGGGAACCTTAAGCTGGTGTTTCTGGCAGTGGACGTTGCTGTATGGTTCCCCAATAACTGAAGCAACTTGATGTATAAGAATACCCAGATTTAGGGCAGGAGTTTCGGAAGGATGGGTTGCAGATGCTGCAGTGTGACTTAAACCCCGGAGTAGTTAAGTAACAAATTCTGACAGACTTATACAACATCCTGACTGACTTGATCAGCTAGTTTGAAATTTATGACTTCAACTGAATAAAGAAACTCTAGCCATCATTTTCAAATTTCGCTGCTTTAACTATATCACATCATGAAGCCTGTTGAGTCAAAACAGCAAAAGGCGAAGCAGGCAGTGGAGAGTACCTTTAGTTCAGCATTCTGCAACAGTACCCATAGCAATTACCCAGAAGACCCTCACCAGTCATGGTAGTGATTTGAACCAGGCTGGCTATAACTGGTTTTAATACATATTGTATATGTCTTTGTTAAAAAATTCTACTTGCCAGTTCTGTGGTGGGAAAAGCGATAGGGGATTGCTCAGAACACTGGTGACACAGGTTCGTGCCCAAGCCTGGGACAACAGGAATGGAGACCAGAGAGGAGGATTTGGGGTGTCCATTGGATGCTCCCCTCCCTGGGGGGGGGGGTTGTGGCAGCACACTTCGTGATGTGGGTGACCACACACTGCATTGTGTCCTGCCAGGACACTGCATGCGTACACCTGTCTTGTTGGTGAGGGCCAGACCGTGGGAGAAAAATTAGAAAATGGATGCTCAGTCGATCAGATTATGGTCGCTAGGTCCCCACTAGCCATGAAGCCCTGGCAGAGCACCTTCAGTGTGCTGTTCCCATAGCCCAGTGCACCAGGTGAAGGCTGAATCCCAGGTTCCCTTTTCTCGGGCCCAAGGGGGGGCCCTTCAGTGAAGAGATATGTCAGACATGCTCAGGCGGCACAGACTTGGGATGGCAGCAGATGGTGAGGGGGGTGTCTTGGCCAGTGGGGGCTACTAGGTGGCTAGAAGGAGTGGACGGCCGAGCAGTAGGGACTGAGTATAAATAACACACACATAAAAAAAAATCTACTTAATTGAGCAAATTAATTTAACTTACAAAAACCATGCATGAAAACCTCAAGTTTTTCTTTTTTTTTTGTGTTTGAACTTCTTTTACCCCCTCTAATAAAACTGAGCACCAAGCATGGCGTACTGTATAGAAGACAAAGTAAGTAAAATTACAGCATGAGCACATAAAGTTTTACACATAAAATGCTGTACTATAAGTGTAACATAAGCATAGTATGTCATTTTGCCAGGTTAGATGTCCCTGCCTGCCCACGTGGCTTCCTGCTTACCCAACTGCTCCTGCCAGCCAAGCCAAACAACCACTGTACCAAACAACCAACTCTTCCAATTTACAATATAATTACTGAACTAATATGCTAAGTCATGCATTTTAAGTTGTTTTCTTTGATATATTATATACTTCAACTTTAAATCTTGTAACAATGTTAATAGAAATGTTATGGACATCACTACTGAGACTACTGCAATGCTCTCTACCTCAGGAGGGGATCTCCGGCACCTGCAGCTGGTGCAGAATGCTGCAGCCAGGTTACTGATGGACTTTGCGAGGTCTTGTCATGTGACCCCGGTTCTGTGTGAACTGCACTAGCTGCCAGTTAAATGGAAAATAATTTTCAAGGTGGGGTTGCTCACCTATAAGACTCTACATGGACCATTTACTCTACCACCAAGGGCCTCCTAGTGGTTCCCATGGCCCACATGAAATCTGCTGAGTTCTTTTTCTCAGGAGCTGCCATGGGGGAGACTGGGCAGGAGATCCAGGGGTCGCATCGGTGGCAAGAAGCATAGGGACCACATCGGTAGTCGGAGGAGGGCCGTAGGAACCGCATCGGTGGTGAAAGGAGAGTCGGAGAGCCGCCGCTGCTCAGGAGCAAGAAGCAGTGGGGCCTATCAGCACCGAGCGCGCAAACTTTTGATTGAGCGACTGGGTTATAAAGGCTATTAGCCCAGTCACGAATATTGCTGAGTTCTTTTTCTCGGGAGCTGCCATAGGGAAGACTGGACAGGAGATCCAGGGGCCGCATTGGCGGCGGGAAGCATAGGGACCACATCGGTGGTCAGAGGAGGGCCGTAGAAACTGCATCGGCAGTGAAAGGAGAGTTGGACGGCCACTGCCGCTCAGGAGCAAGGAGCGGTGGGGCCAATCGACACCGAGTGCACAAACTTTCGATTGAGCGACTAGACTATAAAGTCCATTAGCCCAGTTGCGAGTGCTGATGAGTTTTTTTTTCGTCCCACACCACCCACCCCACCCCAGCCCTGACCTCTATTAAATAGTCGGTAGGGGTGGAAGGTTGTGAGTGGGTGTCCTGGACTGCTGTTGCTGCTGACTGGATCCAGGTTCAAGAGAGCGGTATGCTGTGCCTGCAAGGGCAACATTGATCATCTGTGAAGAGCAAGCTTTGCAAGTGGGACTGGACTTTGGGATTTTAAATGAGAGGGCGACTGTATGCTGTGCCTACTTGGGCGCCATTGACTACCTGCTATATACAGTTGCGAGATATGATGAATATGAACTGATTCTGGGCTGAACTGTGTACTGCTGCTGAACTTTGGGGGTAGGCAAAAACAGAGCTGGTTCTGGTTTGTGGCAGGTTGCAGGAAAGGGGGACTGTATGCTGTGTCTGCTTGAGCACCATTGAATACATGCTATATATATATATATGTATCTGCGGGATTTCATAATTGTAAATTGTGATATCTGCTGAATTGTATATTGCTGTCAGATCTCATGAAGTGGGCAAGAACTAAATTGGGCTGCAAGTGGTTGGTACTGCTCACACCAAAATGAGGGTGGAGTTAGGGCTGGCCAGAGCAGGTATCTTCGGCAGGGTGATTGGGTGCACGGGGCAGCAATAATCCTAAATTGGGCATGGAAGAACGGAGGGTGTCCAGTGTGATTCCAGCTGGCAGGACTTAGGGAAGAGGGATAGGGGATCAGAAGAGAACTGGAAGGCATGAGGGGGGAGGGAGGGGGGAAGGAGTGGAAATGGTCCCATGGAGGGAGGCGAGGCCACTACAGCATACCCCAGGGAATGGGTAGACATGGGCCCTATGGAAACTCTGGGGAGGTAGGGCGTAATATGAGCAATGGATGGAAAACACCTCACAGGAGAGGGCCACCAGGGGACTACAGGAGGGAGGGAGGGGTAGGCGTAAAACGTGCCGGGGCAGGCATTACACTTAGCAACAGATACACCATACTGTACCCAGGAGGGGTGGATGAGGCTGGTGGGGGGCAGGTGGTCAGAGAGGTTTGGTCAGCAAGCCGGGGCGGTGGGAGTAGGGGGTAGTGAAACTGGAGGGGCAGGCAGGCAGTGAGGGTGTGACTAGTAAGCGGGGAGGGTTGGAGGCAAGAGATGTGATGGGGACAGATGAGGAGGGGAACTAGGGGCAAGCAGGCACTCAGGTGAGGAAGTCAGCCAGGAGAGGGGTAGTGGAGGGCACTCTGGGTGGGCCAGTGTCGGGAGGGAGTAATCTGCTGAGGCTGGGAGGGAGACGAGGAGGGAGGGAGGAGAAATATGCCACAAGGTGGGGAGACAAGACCAGAGGGAGGGTTGGAGGTAGGGAGGGAAGCAGTAGAAGGGTGTAGAAGAGGGGGACCTGTGGATTCTGACCCAAAAAGGGAGTTCAGGGGGGATCGAGGGGGCCAGCAGCGCCAACCAGGAGGTGGGGGGGTGAAGAGTAAATTGGGAACCGCATGCAGAAGGAAGAGCATGGTAGGACATGTACAGACTAGTGATCCCCAGACTGAAAGGGGTGAGAGGAGTAAGCTGGGGGCTGATGATAGAAGGAAAAGCCTGGGAGGGATCAAAATGGCCAGTAAGGTGGGGGTGAATGTGATCCTGCTGGGGGACTCCATGACCAGGGGCATCCAGTGGGAGGGAGTAGGGGAGGGTAAAAGCAGCCTGGTCAGGGCTAAATGTATTCTGGGCCTGTCTGTTCACAAAGCCAAATTCCATCTATATTCATTAGCATTGGAATGCCGGGGATCCCCAGATTTCCTGGTAAACCTGGGCATAAACGATTTGGAAGGGAACAGCGATCTGGAAATCCAGACGAGGTTTCGGGAACTGGCCAGAGTCTGCCATTCTGTAAGGAGTTCAATTTCCTTCTCAGAAATCCTGCCAGTACCTAGGGCATCTGGGGAGACCAAGCACAAACTCAGAGGTGTGAATCAGTGGCTCAGGGACTGGTGCAGGGCATAAGGGTATGGGCTGATGGGGGACTCGGTGGACACATGGGATGACAAGGGGTTATATGCTAGGGATAGGATACATCTTAACCTAGAGGGGAAGGTGATCTTAAAACTGAAATTCGCCGAGTTCATAAACGAGAAGTGGGGTTTAAACTTGTAAAGGGGGAAGGATGAGTGAAGGAATGGAGACAGGAGGACTGACCGAGGTCCCTGATCTAGGGCAGCAAATGAGGGCAGGTGACTGCAATGTACACAAAGCAAGAGCTGTGCAGAAAAGGGAAAATAGGGAGTGCGCGGGGCCGAGTCAACTGTGTAGGGGAGAGGAATGGGGTGGAGGATGGTCCTGATCAGTGCCAGGAGTATAGGCAACAAAATGCCTGAGCTCCAGGCGATGCTGGCAAAGAGATCAGTGGATATGGCAGTGATTACGGAAACATGGGCCACCCAGAAGAATGATTGAGACCTAAACTTGGAGGGCTACACAGTATTCAGGAGGGATAGAGAAGAGTGTAGAGGAGGGGGTGTAGCACTGATAGTCAAGAATGGCATATTGGTGAGTAGAGTGGAGGAGGCAGAAGGGGGAGTGGAAGCGATTTGGGTAACCCTACAATCAGGGGGAGGGAAAAGATTGAAAGTAGGGGTGGTGTACCGATCCCCCACAGTGGATGAGGAACTGGAGGGAAAATTGGTTGAGAACATCAAGGAGCACTGTGACCATGGAAAGGGTAGGGTGGTGGTCATGGGACACCTAAATATGACGGGGGCAGATTGGGACACCATGATTTCAGTGGTGGCCAGGGAGCAGAGGCTGATGGATGTGTTTCAGGATGCCTTTC
Source organism: Neoceratodus forsteri (assembly GCA_016271365.2). Lineage (NCBI taxonomy): Eukaryota > Metazoa > Chordata > Ceratodontiformes > Ceratodontidae > Neoceratodus > Neoceratodus forsteri. Next base: position 366,481,321 of record CM028132.1, on the reverse strand, counting down.
TGGTCCAACAGGTGGGGAACCTACGGGGGATACTGGACATTGTCCTTGCAGACAGCGACCAGCTAGGGGTGAGGAGGTGTGTGGCCGCTGGCAGAGAGCAGACCATGCCATGGTCTGGTTTCTGCTGTGTCTGGGGGGGGGACAACTGCTCAAACACAGTAGTGGTGGACTTCGGCGGGGGCAGACTTCGTGGGCATGGGCAGGATTCTGAGGGGGAGCTTGAGCCACATTAGGCCAGACATGGATGCTGGTAGCTTGTGGGAGACCATTAAAAAGGGGGTACAGGAGGCTACTAGCTTGTGTGCAAGGGTAAGGCATAAAAATTGGAGGGCCATCAAGTCAAGATGTGCTGGTGGATGAGGGAGGTGCAAGAGGCAATGAGGGATAAGAAAGCTGCCTATGCACATTTTAAGAACTCCAAGGGAAAAGGAGAGAGGTGAGTACGAGTTGTCAGCTAGAAGGGTCACAAGAGTGGTGAGGGGAGCCAAGGCGAGGTTGGAGCACAACTTGGCCAGGGATATCCGAAGGGGTGGAAAGGGATTTTATAGATACATAGGGGAAAAGAGAAAAGGGGGGGCACACATCTCCAGGATTAGGACTGGGGAAGGATTGGCTCAAGAGGTGGGGGAACAGGCAGAAGTACTTAACAAGTGCTTTGCCTCGGTATTTAGGGAAAGAGACATGGGATCCATTCAACCGGAAGGGAGGGGAGGCGGGACAGCTGAAAGGAGAGGAGAGGACAGATGGAGATGAGAGGACCAGTTGAGGCTGGGGTACCGGGTGGACTAGGCCTAGAAGGGGATGGGTGCCTTTTTGAGGGGGGAGTTAGGGAGGGAGAAATCAGAGAACAGCGTGAGGGAGGCCCTGCAGGTGCTGAAAACTGACACGGCACCAGGACCGGATGGGCTGCATCCAAGAGTGCTGAAGGAACTGGCAGTCAAACTAGCAGCTCCACTAGCTGCACTGTTCAGTGCCTCTCTCCAGACAAGAAAGGTGCCCCAGGATTGGAGGGTGGCTCATGTGATGCCTGTCCACAAAGGTGGGTCTAGGGAGGAGATGGGAAATTACAGACCTGTCAGCCTAACGTCGGTGGTAGGCAAACTAATGGAGGGCTTCATAAAAGGGAAGATTGGAAGGCAACTGGAAAGGCTGGGGCACATGGATGACAAAAAGTATGGTTTCATCCCAGGGAGATCATGCCAGACCAACCTCATAGATTTTTACAACTGGGTGACCGGGACTCTAGACAGACAAAGACCGGTGGACGTCTTATATCTGGATTTCAGTAAGGCGCTGCTCTCGGTACCCCACATCGGGTTATTGACAAAGTTGGGGGGGGGGGGGACATTTGCTTAGATGGGTAGAAAACTGGCTTACAGATAGAACACAGAGGGTAGTGGTTGGTGGGATAGTCTCTTCCCCTAGGAAAGTCTTCAGTGGGGTGTCCCAAGGTTCAGTACTGGGACCACTCCTGTTCAACGCCTATGTCTCTGATATAGGGACGGGACAGGGGTTAGAAGTAGGATGAGCCTCTTCACAGATGACTCAAAACTGGGAGCACTGGCTGATGGGAAGGAAGCGAGGATAGCAGTCCAGAGGGATCTGGATACCCTGGAGGGTTGATCAAGGAGGTGGGGGCTGAGGTTTCATCTAGGGAAGTGTAGGGTGTTGCATCTGGGAGTCAAAAACCCAGGTCATGTATATACCTTGGGAGGTGTCTCACTGCAAGCCACATCGAGTGAAAGGGACCGGGGGGTGGTGGTAGACACCAGAATGAACAACATTGAAAACTGCAGAAGATCGGTGGCAAAGGCAAACAGGATACTGGGCTGCATAGCCCGGGGAATAAAGTCCAGGAGGAGGAGTGAGGTGATCCTACCTCTGTATAATGCCTTGGTCAGGCCACATCTTGAGTATTGCATGCAGTTCTGGAGACCTCACCTTAGGAAGGACATAGCACTGTTGGAGAGGGTCCAGAGGAGGGCAACCAGGATGATCCGGGGCATGAATGATAGGAGCTAGGAGGAAAGGCTGGAAGCCCTTGGGCTGTATTCACTGGAGGAGAGGAGAGACAGGGGAGACATGATTGAGGTATTCAGATATGTGAAAGGGATTAACAGGGGCGGAGCCAAAGAAATGTTCAGGCTAAAGAAAGGGGGCACAACCAGGGGGCATGAATGGAAGTTGGAGGGAGGAACCTACAGGGGAAAACCTAGAAGGCATTACTTCACTAAGAGGGTGGTGGAGCCATGGAATGCATTGCCCGGGAGTCTAGTTAAGCAAGGCACTGTGGAGAGCTTCAAGAGGGGTTGGGACAAATGCATGGGTGTATTGAAGCCAAGGTTGGCCATCTCGGGGGCCGGGGGGAGGAGGAGGAGCTAGCGCCCAATAAGAGCTGGCTACCGAGCAGACATGAAAGACCGTTAGGCTTATTCTGCTGGCTTTTAGTATGTAAATCCTCTGGAGATTGTTCGTTTGAGGTGGTGGACCCAGTATTATGGAACTCACCACCAAGATCCTTCAGGGAGGCCTCATCGATGGAGGTTTTTAAGCAGTGTTAGAAGGCACATCTTTTTAAAAAAGCATTTCTAGACTGTCCATAGCTTAGAACTAGTAAACTGCTGCTTTAGTTTATTTTAAATTTGGATTTATTTAGGCTAAACTGCTTTTATTATCATCATTTGTTTTTATGCTTATGTATCGGTGTATGTTTTTTTATTCCTACCTACCTGTACAGCTCCCAGAGTCTCTGGGATGGGGCGCTAAACAAATTTTAATACTTGCTTTACTTACTATCTATCACTTTTCGATTTATTACTCACATATTTTCCTTTTGGTTTGACCTGTTCTCCACTGTCTCCAGTCTCAGACTGTCTGACAGACTGCACCCTGAGCCCAGACTGAGCACCCCCTGGCTGTGCTGGCAATCTGGCCTACTGACTGCTGATTGGGTTGTCACCTTGTTCCTCCTCCCCTCCCATTCCCAGTGAGCAGGATACAATTTCGGCATTCCCCTGAGAGGGGTTGTCACTTCTACAAAGTCATGGACTGACAGAATAGCCTGAAACCAGGCTTCCAAAACCTGCTAAACTGTGTGACCCAAAACACTTTCTGTACATGGAGATGAACTGACCAGTAACCAAATCTTAGTTAAGGTGGCTTCCCAAGATGCGTTACATGTAGAACACTCACAGAAGTTGGTCAGCATTTCTTATGTAGCAGGTCAGCTGTACTTTCTGGTTATTCAACTGTTACATATTAACAAAAATGTATGTAAGCAATAACCCACTTCACAGTGTGGCTTAATGAAGCTGAGATGCCTGCCCCTGGGAAGTGCATCTCAGACCCTGAACCACACTCTTCAGTGATTTATTGTACTTCTAAAAGGTGCAGAGGGACTGGGGCCAACATTTTTGGAATCAATAATTTCAGAATTTGGATCAGCATATCCTCAATCAGCCTCATTCCACAAATCAGATCTTTACGTTACTTCATTTAAAAGCTACAAGTCATTTTGTGACCCTTAATTCATTGTCTGTTCAAAAAAAGCCAGTTTCAGTGAAGATCTGCTGATAATGTCATCTCCTGAACTCACAACCGAGCCCTCCCTGTGCAGAGGGACTGAGGCCAACATTTTTGGAATCAATAATTTCAGAATTTGGATCAGCATATCCTCAATCAGCCTCATGCCACAAATCAGATCTTTACGTTACTTCATTTAAAAGCTACAAGTCATTTTGTGACCCTTAATTCATTGTCTGTTCAAAAAAGCCAGTTTCAGTGAAGATCTGCTGATAATGTCATCTCCTGAACTCACAACCGAGCCCTCCCTGCAAGCTACCTTATGTGACTTAATTCTCCTGTTGCTTAAAATTGCAGATGTAGTAAATATCTGAAAAAGGAAAACTGACACCCGGAAGTGGGGGGTTTCAGCACATGCACTTCCATATTGTGTAGTTGCAAGGTACAATACTTTAGAACGTGACCGGGGGGGAGGGGGATGGAATGCAGTGGAAAACATGGCTTTAGGATGACAAAGTTATGTACAGTTTTTAAAATACTGCAGGTATGAGATTTTGAAATGTCACCAGGTTGCAATTTTGGAATGCAGCAATGACACAGTATCAGAAAGTAGCTGGAACATGTAATTTCAGAATGTGGCAGTGACACACACAATTTTGGAATGTTGCAGTGACACACAATTTCAGAATGTGGCAGTAACACACAATTTCGGAATGTGGTGGTGATGCACAATTTCGGAATGTGGCAGTGACACACAATTTTGGAATGCAGTGATGACAAGCAATTTCGGAATGCAGTGGTGATGCACAATTTCCGAATGTGGAGGTGATGCACAGGTTTGGAATGTAGCTGTGATGTACAGGTTTGGAATGCAGCGGTGACATAGAAGTTTGGAATGCAGCGGTGACACACAATTTCGGAATGCAGCAGTGATGCAGTATTTCAGAATGTGGCAGTGATACACAATTTCCGAATGTGGCGGTGTTGCTCAATTTCAGAATGTGGTGGTAACTAAAATTTTTGGAATGTGGCAGTGACACACAATTTTAGAATGTGGCAGTGATGCACAATTTTGGAATGCGCCAGTGACACACAGTTTCGGAATGTGGCAGTGATGCATAAGTTTGGAATGCGGCAGTGACACACAGGTTCAGAATGTAGCAGTGACATAAGAACATACGAAGAAGCCAGCAGAAGAAGGCCATTTGGTCTATCAAGTCTGCCCGTATTGCAGGGTCCACAGCTTGAGCTAATGTCCTTGCCGTCCCTCCACACTCCTCCCATCCTTCCTACCCATGATCCTTAAATTCCCCCTATGCCTATCCCAGCCTCTCTTAAAGCTGCCCGCTGTCTTCAATGAGATGACCTCTTCTGGCACCACATTCCAAGTGTCCACCACCTTCTCTGTGAAGAAGTGCTTCCTGATCTCCATCCTAAACCTCCCACCCTCGTGTTATGGTTGCCAGTTAGCTTAAAGAGATTATTCTTATCAACCTTATTTATCCCTTTCAAGTACTTGAAGGTCCCAATCATGTCCCCCCTCTCTCTCTCCTGTCTTCCAGGGAGTACATGTTCATTGCCCTTAACCTCTTCTCATATGACTTGCCCTGCTGACCGGCTATCGTCTTTGTAGCCCTCCTCTGGATCTTCTCTAGCAGGTTAATGTCCTTTTTGAGATGTGGTCACCAGTACTGAACTCCATACTCCAGATGCAGTCTTACCAGTGACCTGTACAAGAGCAGTATAACCTCCTCTCTCCTACTACTGATCCTCCTAGCTATGCATCCCAGTATCTTGTTTGCCTTTACTGCTGCTTTCTTGCACTGCATGGAGTGCTTCAGATCACTAGTGATCATCACTTCCCAGGTCCTTCTCCTCTGATGCAGACACTTGGACTCCACCCAGGTAGTACTTTGTCCTGGAATTCTTGGCTCCAATATGCAGAACTTTGCATTTCTTGGCATTCAAGCCAAGCTGCCAGATCCTGGACCACCTCCCCAGCTTTTCCAGATGATCTTGTAGGTCCTGTCAAAAATATCAAAAAGAACTTTATAAATAGATCCAAAGAATGCCTGGTCCCATTGTACAGGGCATTTGTCAGGCCTCGCATTGACTGTGGATCACCACTGTGGAGCCCTTATACTAAAGGGGAAATATATAAGTTAGAAAAGATTCAAAGGACTTATACCAAGATGATAACGGCCATGAAAAACTGTGGTTATGAAGATAGGATGAGGAAGTCGAACTTGTTTAGTTTGGAGGATAGAAGGAAGAGAGGGGATCTTTTACAGTTATTTAAAATAATGAAGGATCCAGAATTATTGAAAGAAGTTGGGATAGAGTTGTTGGGTAAATTGAAAGGTTTAAGGGGCACACAGACTTCAGATAAAACTAAAGATGGTTAAAATGAATTCAAGATATTTCTCCTATATACACAGAACAGCTAGAGTATGGAATGCACTACCAGAGTATCTTGTTATGAGTGATACATTGGATAAATTTAAAAGGGAGATTGATCAGGTATTATTTAAAACGGTATAATGGGCAGCAGTGCCTTCTTCCGTTCTAATACCTAGTATGAAACCTGTATCCCTTCAGCTGTGTTCACTCTCCCACAGAGCTTGGTGTCATCCATGAATAGGCACATTTTGCCTTTAATACCATCTCCAATGTCATTGATGAAGACATTGAACAACATCGACCTCAGCACAGAGCCCTGTGGGACCCCACTGGATACCTCTCTGGTGCCAGATTACTGTTCCCCCCACAGTCACCCTCTGGGTTCTGTCCCTCAGCCAGTTTTCCACCCATCTGGCCATCTTTTCCCCAACTCCAAGATCCACCAACTTCCTGATCATCCTTTTGTGGGGCACAGTGTCAAAGGCCTTGCTGAAATCAAGATGGAGGATGTCTACCGCTTGGTCCCTGTCTACTGTCTTAGTGACACGGTCAAAGAAGTTGATCAGATTTACAATTTCAGAATGTAGCAGAGAGGCATAGTTTTAAAATGTGGCTGGGATGCATAATGTCAAAATGTGGTGGGGATGTGACACACAGTTTCAGAATGTGGCGGTGTTGCACAGTTTCAGAATGTGGCAGTGACGCACAATTTCAGAATGTGGCGGTGACACAATTTTGGAATGTGGCGATGACTCACAATTTTGAACTGTGGTGGTGACGCACAGTTTCGGAATGTAGCGGTGATGCACAATTTCGTAATGTGGCGGTGGCACACAATCTTGAAATGTGGCAATGATGCACAATTTGGAATGTGGTGGTGACACAGTTTTGGAATGTGGCGGTGACGTTCAATTTCAGAATGTGGCAGTGATGCTCAATTTTGGAATGTGGTGGTGAAGCATAATTTTGGAATGTTGGCATGACGCACAATTTGGGAACGGGGCAGTGACAATTTTGGAATGTGGCATTGAAACACAACATGGTGGGGATGTGCAAATATGGAAGTTGGCAGGGATGCGCCATTTCACAATGTGGCAGGGATGTGCAATTTGGAAATGGGGAAGGGATGTACAATTTCAGAAGGTAACAGGGATGCATAATTTTAGAAAGTGGCTGGGATGCACAATGTTGGAATGTGGTGGGGAGGTGATGCACAATTTTGACATGTGATGGGTGCATACAATTCTGGAACGTGGCAGGGAGAAGCAATTTCGGAATAAATGGTGTGTCCTGTCACATTCAGACAGTGTGCATCCCCACTATTTTCTGAAATTGCCAGCTCCCACCAAATTCCTCGATGTGTGTCCCTGTTGCATTCCGAGACTGATTGTCCCACCACATTTTGAGATGGCACATCCTGTCACATTCTGAGTGTGTCTTTCCCCCAACATTTTAAAATTGTGCACCACCTTGACATTCTATGCCTTGGTTCAGTGCTGCATTCCAAAACCACCTTCTGACGTGTTCTAAAGTACAGTGCCATGCATCTAAACATTCTGGAAATGCAAGCATTGCAGCCAACCCTATGTAATTTTTTTAAAGGATTACTATAGCTACAGTTTCTTAAACTTTGGAGAAGAGGTCCAGTAAGGTTGCTTACAGGGAAGACTAGAGTGTGAGTTCGAGAAATGACATCATCAGTGGCTCTTCACTGAAACTGGCTTTTTTGAATAGGTAGTGAAATCAGGGTTACAAAATAGCTCGTAACTTTAAAACAAAGTAATGAAGAAACCTAATTTTTGGTATGAGATTTATTGAGGGTATGCTTATTCTAATTCTGCAATGTAGCACTTTTGACGGGAGCCCCTCTTTAAAATGAGTAGGTAAGCTTATTTAAACATAGTTATATGAGTGCAACAGAACAGTGATTTTATGTTTTAGTGTAAGAAGTAGTTAAATAGTCCATTGTAACCTCTTTAAAAGCAGTTTGACTGGCTGTGGCTGCTACTACTGTCACTGATTGAGAGCTCAAACACAGCTGTGCTCTAGCTTTCTGCAGGAAGGTTGAGCTGAACTGAACAGAGACAGACAAAGGCAGGCAAGTTGGTTTTAATAGCTGGTGTGTGTGTAGTGATCTATAACACAGGTTGCTGGTAATCAGGTTTTGATTAGGGCCACTATGCATATATCATATGTTAAACCACCGTCAGGTGATGTGTTTTGGTGAATTAAATTTCTGGGTTCTTTGTCATTTTATAATATTGATTACCTTTTTCTTTTAATGTGGAAATGCAGGTGCGGCTGCAGACTCAAACACAATATAAAGGGATTATAGACTGCATTGCAAAGACGTACAAGAATGAAAAGGTCAGTAGTGAACTGCTTCCTTCAGTACTTATTTCATAACGCACTCCCTGATAGTACCCCCATCCCTAAGTAATACCCTAACTGCCATACCATTATCCATGCAATACACAGTATTACACTTCTTAAGTCTTCGTTCAGCAAGTAAAATGGGGACCAATGCTCACAATTTAGGAGCACTTTACTGCCGAGGTATCAAGGATGCTAAGTGACAGGTATAGTATGGGAAGGTTGCTTGCTGCACAGGTAATAAAGATGCAATTTATGGTGAATGGAGTTGAATAGACAGAAGAAATACTGATACCTAGTGCTACAGCAGATTACCCTGATCCCAAATCACTTCCATTAATAAGGGGGAAGTCCGCAGCATATACCTTGGCTGAACAAGATAGTTTTGGAGGAGTCTACCCTCAATAGTAAGTGCTTTCAAAAATAGAATTGGAAAGCACCATTTTGCAAATGTAAAAAGTGTTACCTTCACCCTCTTAAAGAATTATTTATGAATTTCTCAGTCAAATGAAGTTTAATTTTTTTTTTTCAGAGTTGGGGTTTCTTTAAAGGCATGAGTTTCCCAGTCCTCAGTGTTGCTCTGTGTAACTCGATGCTTTTTGGCTCCTATAGCAATGCTCTGCACTACCTCAAGAAATACAGGCACCAAGGTAGTACCACTACACTCAGTGATGTGTACCTGGCAGGATGTTTCGGAGGCTTAATGCAAGTAAGAAAACTTCTCTTTCTCACTCTTTGTACTGTGACTCAGTAGAACAAAGATGAAGGTTCATCACAATAGGAAAATAGTATGGTACAAGTCTGCAGTATTTGAAGTTTTACTTTGACGTTCTTTTGTTAGCTCTTTCTATGCAGACAAAAAAAGCTATTACTATCAGAGACTCTTGGTACAGGCTCGCAGGTCACAGCCATGTAAGGCAAGGGAATAGCACCTCTCCGAGAAGGAAAAAGCACTGGAGTGTGCAGGTGGAAACAGCCCAAGCCCTATAAAGACATTGCTCACACTGCTCACACTGCTGGGGCCTGGCTGGCAAGGATCAAGGTTACACTTGCCTACCAGCACAGTGGTTAGTGAGCTGATTGTCATGTCAGCAATCTGGGTTTGCATTCAGACTGGAAAGCCACCATGGGCTAGCAGGAGGAAGGGACTGCATTCAGACTGGAAAGCCACCATGGGCTGGCAGGAGGAAGGGACATGTAACAGGATGATCTCTTCCTCTTGTTGAGTGACAGTATCGGGAACATATGAAAGGTTACTGTAATGACTTCTCAGTAGCTGTAGATCTTCAAGAGCATATCTTCGATAGAGTCACACATTGAACTGTAAGCCACTAGCATTATGATCCTGTGGTGCAATGTTCAGCACTGGGACCACCCATGTGTAACCTCACCCCCAATGTTGGGGCTTATTTTTAGCTCTGGATTGTCATCAAAGCACAGGTCAGGAAGCATAGGAAAAATCAAGAGCAGTTGTAGAATTTACAAAAAGTGTTTATTAGTACTAGCAGTAACATAAAAATAAACTTGTTCAGTATAACTATTTGCAAAGACAGAATAAACAGAAAAGAACCATTTGAGTTTTCCTTCAATCTCCATGTCTCTCCCAAAATATTGTATCTCTCTCTCTTACATGTCTTTGCAACCCCCTCCTTAATAAGCATCTTGTTTTTTCTAAAATGTTCTTGCATGTTTCAGGCAGGTGCAGCAAGAACACAATATCCTAGAACTGAGGTCCCTTCTCCCCAGCTTCTGAAAAGGGCTTAAAACTGCTCTTTGGTTAACCCCTTGAGTTCCCAATAGTGTTTTTGCAATCATCTTAAACTATAATTATACACATTTCAACAGTAACACTATATAATAATGATTTGCATATATTTTTATACCAACATATATGCAAGAGAGGAAAAAGACAGAAGCAGCAAGAGAACACTGAGAGACAGTGAAAGGCAGAGAATTGCGAGACTGTTGGGGTGATCAAGTCCTAGGTCTCACGGGAAAATTTGGTTGCGTAACCAGACAGACAAGAGACAGGAAAGGAAAGAACAGAACAGATCCCTGCATTCAAACTCTTTCCCCAGAACAACTGGGACAGGGTCCTATTCAACCCTGTCACATACACGCCCTCCTTAAGAGGGAACCTGTTTTATCAAACAGGTTTCCAAAACCTTCTATTAATTCTTTGCTAACATTAACTTCTAACTTTCAGAAATTAAGCACATGTACAATATCCTTTCTTCTATAACATACAGCAAACAGTAAAGTTCAAACTTATACATTTGTTTTCCAGCCTTCAGAACCCTCAATTCCTGATCCATATCTTGACAGAAAATCAGCATTGCTATTCTCTTTATCAGATTTGTGTATCACCTTGAATTTAAATGGTTGTAGTGCCAGGTACCACCTTGTGATTCTGGAATTGTTATCTTTCATTTGGTTAAGCCAACGGAGAGGACTGTGATCTATTATAAGTGAAAAGTCATTTCTTAGCAAATAAACCTTAAGGGACTCCATGGCCCACTTTGCTGCTAAACATTCATTTTCAATGGTGGAGTACTTTTTATTTCTGTCATGCAACTTCCTACTTATGTACAGAATAGGATGTTCTGTCACATCTATATTTTGACTCAGGACTGCACCTAGGCCTACCTCTGATGCATCTGTTTGTAACAAAAATAGTTTATCAGAGTCTAGGCTTCTTAAAATAGGGGCTGAACATAATGCAGCCTTAATGGCTTGAAAAGCTTCATCACACTCTGGGGTCCATTTCACATTATTTGGGAACCGTTTCTTTGTGAGTTCAGTGAAGGGAGTAGCTAACTCAGCAAAGTTGGGAACAAATCTCCAATAATAACCAGCCAGTCCTAAAAATGACCTGACATGTTTCTTTGTTTTAGGGACAGGGCTGTTAGCTACAGCTTCTATTTTAGAAATTTCTGGCTTAACTTCTCCATTTCCCAACACATAGCCCAAATATCTGGTTTCCTGCATGCCCAATGCACATTTGGCAGGATTCATAGTCAGACCTGCATTTTTGATAGCTTGGATTACTGCTTGTAGGTGTTCCAGGTGGCTTTTCCAGTCTGGACTGTACACCACAACATCATCCAGGTATGCAGCACAATAACCAGTGTGAGATGATAAAATTACATCCATGTACCGCTGGAATGTAGCTGGTGCACCATGTAAACCAAATGGCATGGTGGTGAACTGATAGAATCCAACAGGAGTGGCAAATGTAGTTTTGTCTCTGGATTCTTTAGCTAAAGGTATTTGCCAGTAACCTTTGGTGAGATTGAGGGTACTGATATACCTTGCACTCCACAGTCTGTCCACCAAATAGAAACCAGGGTTTTAAATAATTGATTAGCAGTTTTTTTCTTGGGACAATACTAACTGTACAGAAAGTATTTATATAGGTTTTCTAGAAGTGTTATGTTTGTTAAACACAGCGAGGCAAGTGCTATGCATTTTCACAATGTTTTAGAACTTCTATGAGCAAAACGCTAATCAATTTTTACAGTTAAATAAAACCCTGGAAACATAGAAACATAGATTTTGATGGCAGATAAGGACCACTTGGCCCACCCAGTCTGCCCATTTCCCTACCTAATGGATAAGCTGCAGATCCTAGTTAACCAGCAGCCTACTTCTTCCTACCCCCAACCCCTAGAATTGCCTTATGACTGTCCCATGCATGCTTGAATTCCACCACTGTTTTTGACTCCACAACCTCCTCCGGAAGGCTGTTCCATGGATCCACAACCCTCTCTGTGAAAAAATACTTCCTTAAATTACCTCTGAGCCACCCTACTCTATCTTCAAATTGTGCCCCCTTGTTCTTGCACACCTCTTTTTTTGAAAGATGCTACCCTCTTGGACTTTGTTGATTCCCTTGAGGTACTTGAAAGTTTCTATCATGTCCTCCCTCTCCCTCCTTTCCTCAAGGCTATACATATTCAGCTCCTTAAGTCTGTCTTCATATGTCTTCCGGTGCAGATCCTGCACCATTTTAGTTGCCCTCCTCTGGACAGCCTCCATCCTGTCTATGTCTTTGCAGAGATTGGGTCTCCAGAACTGCATGCAGTACTCCAGATGGGGTCTGACCAGCTGTCTGTACAGAAGGATAATAACTTCCTGTTTTCTACTGGTGATGCCTCTCCCTATGCATCCCAGTATCCCCCCAACCCTCCTTGCTGCCCTCTCACATTGCTTGCCCACCTTTAGGTAATCTGATATGACTACCCCCAGATCCCTTTCCATTTTTGTTGTTGTTAGTATCTCACCCCTCATTGTGTACTCTTCCCTGGGTTTTTGTTTCCCAGGTGCATTACCTTACACTTCTTAGCATTGAATCTAAGCTGCCTTACATTTGACCATTCCTCTAACCTTGCCAAGTCCCTTCTTATCCTTTCCACTCCATCTATTCTGGGCATAGGATAACTGTCAAATTCTGACACTTGATTAAGTTTCCTAAAATCAAGGCAGATTCTAACACCCCCTTCTTTTTTGTTTACAGTTACCATTGGAGATGACCAAGCATTCCTTGACTCTTCTATTGATACCCAAATCTTTCATTTTTTTGTATTTACTTAACCACGTCAGCTCTTAACTGCTCTGGTAACCTGTATGTCTTTTGCCTCATAGGGCGAGCATTCCTTGGCACTATTACGTGCTTGACCCCTTTCGCGCGGCCTGGTACTGTGGTACAAGTACTGTTAAATGTCTTTAGCAAGTTACAAATTTCTGCGGTTTGTTCAGGGGTTAAGGAAACATTCACCTTTACAGCATCAGCAGTTACAGTTTGTTCCAGTCTATCATAAGCTACATCAACATCTTCTTTATCAGTGTCTGGTAAAACTAGCAAAGCAGCTTTTGGTGTTTTTTCAACCCATTTCTTGAGGAGGTTAGCATCATATATCTTAGTAAGAGTTTTCCTTTCAGGGGTCTCAATCTCGTAGTTAACGGTGCCAGTACGTCTAAGCACTCTATAAGGCCCTTGCCACTTCATTAACAGTTTATTTTCTGAGTGGGTAACACTAGTAAAACTTTTTCACCTGGCTCAAAAACGTTTTCTTTTACCCCATGGTCATAATATACCTTCTGCTGGTTTGGGGCCTCTTCCTGATTACTATGGGCAATTTCAACATATTTTGCCAGCTTCTTTCTTAGGGCACACATATAAGACGTTATAGATTGTTTCTGAGTGGGGTTATCTTCCCACATTTCTTTTATCACATCCAGTGGCCCTCTTGGCTGCGTATCATAGAGCAGTTCAAATGGCGAAAACCCTGTTGATGCCTGTGGCACTTCTCTGTAAGCAAAAAGCAGGTGAGGCAAGCATTGGTCCCAATCTTTCCCTTCCCCTTTTACAAACCTTTTTAACATGCGTTTTAGGATTTGGTTAAAATGCTCAACAAGACCATCTGTCTGAGGTTGATAAGGGGAGGTTCTTATTACAGTGATACCTAGTAGTTTGTACAGCTCCTTAAGTAATGCAGCACCAAAATTACTACCCTGATCAGTAATAATTTCTTTAGGTATGCCCACGCTGCTGAAAATGTTTGTAAGCTCTGCTGCCACTTTTGAAGCTGTGACAGTATGCATTGGAACTGCATCTGGGTATCGAGTAGCATAGTTGCATACTACCAGGATAAACCTATTACCCTTTGTATTTTTGTCTAAAGGACCAACCACATCCATTGCAATTCTCTCAAAAGGCACATCTGTCAAGGTAGGGGAACCAGGGTCACCTTGTCTTTTCTAGTGTCTGGGGCTACTTTCTGACACTCAGCACAGAAATTACAATAGGTAGCAACATCTTCATGAATTCCAGGCCAGTAAAATCTATACAGCAATCTGGCAAGGGTGCGATCCCTACCTGAGTGACCAGCCATAGGATTATCATGTGCTATCTGTAACAACTCTGTTCTGTACTTCTGTGGTATAACCAATTGTTCTGTCTGTTCCTGTGTCTGAGGTTTAACCCAAACTCTGTACAGTAACCCATTACATTTTTTAAACATTGGTCCACCCTGTTTTGGTTTCACCCCCAGCTGCTTAAAATAACCCTGGAGAGAAACATTGTTAGCTTGCTCTGAAACAAAATAACCATCAGATATCAGTTTAGCTTCAACATTTTCATATTTTAACCGCTTATATCCATCAGTCATTTGTTGCCACAGTTTCTTCAGGCGATGTCTTTCTTTCCTGGATTTCCTGATCTTGGAGCTTTGTTCAAACAAGTCCAAATCAAAGTCATTGGAAGGAAAAGTGTCCCCACCATTTGAGATTTTCTTTGCCTGAGCTCTTGTTGCCACTGCCGCTAAAACTGTAGGGTTCAGTTCCTCTGAGAATAACAATAAATCCTGAACAGTCATTTCCAGTAATCACGGGTACAGGTAACATAGGTACTACCCCCACTTTCATTTGGTATGACACACACTTAATGGTCAGAGTTACTTGGGTGGTGGAATAGTATCGAGTGTCCTTGTGGATGCAGATGACACCATTACTTCAACATGCACTAGGGTCTGTCTGCTTCCCGAATCAGTGAGTCCCTTTACAGTCTTATCCCCCACCATCACATCTGTTAAATACTTGCCCCAATTTGCCAAGGACAAATCTGCTCCAGTGTCATTCCTCTTACAGCAATTTCTTACAATATGACCTGGTTTATTATAGTTATAGCAAATAACATCTTTGGGCACAGATTTGTTACCCCCTACCAGAGTTCTTATTAGATGTGGAGTTTAAATGGGAAAAAGAGTGTCTTACCGGTGCTTGGCTGCTACCTCACTGCTGTGGCGTCTGTCTAGCCATTTGGTAGTCTTCGGACAAAGAAACAGCCTTTTCCCCACTTTCTGGTCAATGTTCCATTACACAAAGGTACACGTCTGTAGGCAGGATGTTGATGAATTGCTCTGTGGCAAATGTGTCGATCTGTGGAACTGTTTTGCCCTCTGGTTGAAGCCATTTTATTAGGAATTCTCTAAGTTGGGTGAAGGCTTCTTGAGGATTGTCGACCTAAGTTGTACTTCAGAGATCAAAATCTCTGCCTATAGGTCTCTCCGGAGATGTCATACCTTTTCAAGATTTTGCTTTTCACCAGGTCATAGTTTTCTGACTGTGCAATGTCCATATTGCTATAGGCAAGTTGGGCTTTACCTGTCAGGTATGGTACCAGTCTGATTGCCCATTTCTGCTTTGGCCACTGGCAGGCTACAGCAACCCTTTCAAAAGTTGTCAGGTGTGCTTCGATATCATCAGAGGAACACAACTTTGTAAGTTTAATGGCTTTTAAGTTGCTTGTGTTTTGTTGCTCATCTGGATCTGTGACAGATCCTCTGCCTTTGATAGCTTGCAAGGCATCCAGCCATCACTGCTCCTGTCGATGCATCTCTTCTCTTATCTGCTGCTTCTCCTTTCCTCTGTTTCTCCATCTCTGTTTGTTGTATAGCCAACCATTTGAAAAAGGCAGTCAGGCTTTCAGGTTCTGTCACTGCTTGTTCTTTTTCCATAACTGGTGCTAGCTGTACAGTCTCAGCTTGGACTTCTGTCTCTGCTAGTTTGGCTGCCATTTTCATAGTAACCACTCTTGGGCTTGCTGCTGCAAAATCCATACCTTTGTCTATGATTCTCTGGCACTAGGTCCAGTACCCACGCACAAAACTCCTGGCTTAGTGTATGCATGGCGTAAATCCCATTTAGGCTGACAGCATCTGTCATCAAGGCACAGGTCAGGAAGCATAGGAAAAAACAAGAGCAGTTGTAGAATTTGCAAAAAGTGTTTATTAGTACTAGCAATAACATAAAAAAATAAACTTGCTCAGTACATCTATTTACAAAGGCAGAATAAACAGAGAAGAGCCATCTGAGTTTTTCTTCAATCTCCGTGTCTCTCCCAAAACAATGTAGCTCTCTCTGTCTTATAAGTCTTTGCAACCCCCCCTCCTTAACAAGCATCCTGTTTTTTCTAAAATGTTCTTATATGTTTCGGGCAGGTGCAACAAGAATACAATGTCCTAGAACTAAGGCCCCTTCTCCACAACTTCTGAAAAAGGGCTTAAAATGGTTATCAGGTTAACCCCTTGAGTTCCCAAGAGCTTTTTCCAATTATCTCAAACTATAATTATATACATTTCAACAATAACACTATATAATTTCTAAACAAAGGGATCCCAATATCAGTTACATTTCCATATAATGATTTGCATATATTTTTATACTAGCAGATATGCAAGAGAGGAAAAGGCAGAAGCAGCAAAGAAAGGCTGAGAGACAGTGAGAGGCAAACAATTGCGAGACTGTCGGGGTGATCAAGTCCTACGTCTCACAGGAAAATTTGGTTGCGCAACCAGACAGACAAGAGACAGGAAAGGAAAGAACAGAACAGATCCCTGCATTCAAACTCTTTCCCTCTAACAACTGGGACAGGACCATATTCAGCCCTGTCATATGGAGCACACCACCAGCAGCTGCCACCACCACATTGTTGTTTCCCTTGGGCCAGTGGACTTGAACTGGGAGCTTGTACCGGTAGTGGGAGTGAAGAAGAGTGCCAAAGTTCAGCTCAGCCAGCACCCTTTCAGACTCTGACTACACTGCCGTACTGCTGCTGTTGATGAAAAGTGTGATAGTCCTGTGCAAAACTGGTAACTTTCCCCTATAACTGCCCCAACTGAATTGTACTGCAGCTCAACAGAACACATGCATATTTGGGGACACAGAAACAGTTTGAGGGCAGTAACACTATTAAACCAGTAACACTGGACCAGTACCTATGTGAACAGGGGATAGCTATCTTCTTTGTCTGTGACTTTTATGATTATGACTATGGGGTCAGAGGGCAGCATCCACAGCCAGTCAGGCCACAGAAGCCACAGCAGAACCAGGAGGGCTCAAAGGCTACATGAGGACTTAATTAATGTTCCTACAAAGTCGACAGTCAGTCAGCCATCAAGTAACAGCCAAACAACCCTCCTCAAGTCATCTTGGACCTTTATGTTACCACAGAGACTTATTCATACTGGAATCCAGGGAATCAAGCTAATCATTTTACTTTGTAGCTTATGTAACTCCCCTCTACAGAATGGGGATTATTTGGAGACTGTGTTGACCCCCTGGACTCCTGCTGTGTATTGAGGGACTGGCAGCTGATCAGACTCTTGGAACTGACTGTATGTTGGGGTAAATATTATGGACTTCACGGGGGCTGTCATACTGTAATCTACTGACCTCTGGGACAGCCAACTGGAGACGTTCCCAGTCTAAGCTCCCCTGCAGGCCTCTGGGAGAAGAAGGTGGAGCAGTGACTCAGCACCTTGTCTGGACCAATGAAGCATAGTACACTATGAGTGACAGCTTGTGGACCAATGGGAGCTGCCCCTGAGCTGCCAGGATATAAATTTGGATGTGCTAGATGCTGGAAGATCTGTGAGAAGAACCCAAGAAGACAGGACATGTCATCCTTTAAGAGGGTGCAAGGTGCACCATTTAAAGCCTTGAGTCTCTCTAATGAACACGATACAACTGAGGTTGGTGTGGAGGAGGAGCAGTATCTGCGTGCTAACCAGCGTGAGAAATGATGCTGAGAAATTCAGAGCTGACCAACAATCTAAACCCAGTCTGCACTGCTGTTGCTTGTCCCATAATGGGCACAAATGCTTGGTGTCGGGCTGCTACCTCTCACAAGCTAAGAAATGAGGGTCAATGTTGGACTTCAGCGGTCTGTTTCAGTCCAGGGTTTTGGCTGAATCTTTAAGAGGGTGGTGGAGAGAACAGCGTCTGAAAGGGGAGTGTGATCCTGAAGCCTAGCTGGTCCAGAGGTACAGTGAGAGGCCAGAGTGACAGAGGCCTGCGGCACTCAAAGGAGTCACTGAACTGGTAACCATGAGCACACATGGAGCTTGCCCTGCTTCAAGGGACAGTTTGGGGATACTGACTTTGTTTTCATATTAACAATTGGGCTAGATTACGCTGTCTGCAGAGGTTCAAAGGCATTTTAGCAGCTGCATGGCCTATTAATGAGCATGTTGCACACGTTAACTTTAAGTGCACCAGCACTGGCCTACCCCTGGCAACATTTATGGGCCTGCAATGATTCAACACTAGGTATCTAGGGACTGCTATAATAAGAGTTCTTAACTTTGTTAAGGGAAGTTCTGGTACCAGGCAGGAGAGGGTAACAGTCTCCAGTACAGGACGGCCAATACAGTACTGTCATTAAAAGCCTATCATCATCCTAGGCCCATAGATTTTGTTACCTACAAGCCCATAGCTGGGCTGTAAAACTGGGAATTCTAAGGCAGATGGAATCACTCCTATATGAGACTGAAGGAAGCATCTTACAGGCAAGAACTGAGCCTAAGGGAACCATAGTCAAAGCATGTCAGGTGTTTAAGAGTGAGTCCCCCAACATTCACTAAAAATACCACCACCACCAGTTTAATCTGCTTCAAGGTCAGTTGGCATTCATCTGTATCCACCTCCCCCGGGTCGTGCCTGAAAATAGGCAGAATTTGTCTAGTGCACTTACCCGTTCAACAAAAATGAAATAAATAAAAATTAAAACTTTTTGCCGAAAGTTAAACAGTTATGGGAAAAGAACGGTAACTCCCTATACCCAAAACAGTGTGGACAATGAATTGTGAATCACAGACGGGGGGTTCTGGTCTGCAACGGATATAAAGAAGCTAAGTGCAAATTTCCACACAGGTTGAACATGCCACTGGATGCAGTCAGTAAATTCAATGCAGGGGTTTCGCCCATCTGTGGGAGATGTAACCAAGTGAGCCACACATACATGCACTATTTTTGGAGTTCCCCACTTTGAAATCCTTCTGGGCAGGCATGCCTCAAAGGATAGCACAAGTAATGAGGTTAGATGTTAGAGATATGCTGATCTCCATATTATTTGAGGTTGAAGGTATGGCCTGGGAAGAATGGGACAGATTCCTGTGGGTAATCAGAATCATGCAATTAATATCACGGAAATGCATCCAGAATAGCTGGGTCTCCCACCAGAGCCCCATATTCCACATGTAACCCCTTGGTGGCGCTATGCCATGGGCTACTACCCCTGCCTGCTTGGCTAGTATCAGGTTAAGGGGCCTAGGTTCTGCAACAGGTGCCTCCACCCAGAGGTCAGGGTTGATAGTGGTCAAAGTAACCTGGGCACAGCCCTCCAGTACACTGTAACCCCCCCCTTCCCTTCTAGTGGCCTGAGCAATACATGATAATCACTTTCAAAGTATCCCTTATACACCATACAAGTACCCACACTGTTTGCACTTACCACCAGTGCTGGTTCCTTGACCCTGGGGACCCCCTGTAAAACAAGGTTGTGCACAGCAAATAGCAACAGTACAGTACTCTTGGCACAAACTGGAACCACAGTCAGGTTAAATGCAGAAAAAGTCAGATCTAATTTATTCAGCGGACTTGAACAAGGAAGGGGCGTGATCAGTTTGATTGGCTTAAAGGCTATATTATCAAACAGTTATGCATGCACTTTAAGTCCCCACACAGTCACACCTGTGGGTACCCAGGTAGGGAGACGATGGACTAGCCAGGAACGTTGCAGCTGGTTGGGGCCCTGTGATGGAAGAAAGCAACATGCACAACACACATTATTTGTAATCTGGAGTCAGAGGGCTCAGTTCGTGAAAGAAAAAGCAACCAGACAATCGGACGACAACACTTTAGATTTAACTGTTGTTGCAGGGAGCTACCCTAATGTTTATTCACAATACCCAATACTGGACACAGGCAGGATGAAATCGAGACTGCGGGTTGTTGAGCTGGAGTGCCCGGAGAAGCGGGGCCCACACGAATCACCGAGGCGTCGTTAATGTTCAAGTGTTGAGCAGGGGCTGATCCCCAGGCAGGTCTCTCGTCAATGGCTTTATCTGTGCAGTGGGTAGTCGGGATGGGCCAGTGTGGCAAGGCCCAGGCCCAATGGAGATGATTTTCAATTCAGTCCGTGGGGCTGGATGCAGCTTCCAGCAAGCAGAATACAGTTCAAACCACAGTGGGGAACCAAATCGCGTCCCATTAGCAGCACACAGCACATTTACACATAAGGAAATTCTAATGCAGCTTCCAGAAAGCAGAACACAATTCAAACAACAGTGGGGAACCAAATCATGACTCACTATAAGCACACAACACATTCACATGTAAGAAAATTCCACTGTACCAGGCAAAAGGCTCTCCGGTCGCAATTACTGAGTCTCTGCACAATCCTGGAGTTCAGAGGTGGCTGGAGGTCCAGACAGGCCGATCGCATTCAGCAAATCTTCGGTCTTCTTCAGGTAGGAGCCTGGTCACCATTCAGTAACTTACTTCGCTCTCCAAGTTTGGATTCAGTCCAAAAAAGGCACACATTCCCTCTCAGGGACAGCAGGCAGGCATGCAGGCCAAAACTCAGGCTTTTCCACAGTTCTCCTGCGTGAATCCACTATGGATTGCTGCTCAAACTACCTTGAGCTGTTACTTCTTCACTTCCCAACTTAGATCTAACTGAAATTGCAAGCAGTTTGGGACTTCCCCAAAATCCAAAAAGTTTGGTTTGCTGATCTGTCTGTCAGTCACAAGGGCTCCCCCTCCAGGTTATTTTAGGCACCAAAATGGAAAAACTACAATTCCTACAAGTTTTGATCCCACCAAGCCCCTGTAGGCAGGCTCCATTTTAGAGTCCCAAATGTACTGATTGGCCTATTTCAGCAGTCCAGGACCAAGACGATGGAAACAAACAGAACAGTCCTTGCTGCAAAGAAGGCAGATTAGAACAAACTGCTATATTATTACTACTCTAACAAATGATCAGCAAACAAGCACATCTTCTAACGGACCTCCCTTTTAGATTAATTAAGTCAGCAATCCAGGCAGTTCCTGAAGAAACAGTACACAGAGGCTACACAGGCACTCTCTGGTAATGCATTTAATCTGCTAAAACAGAGAACACCAGCCTGGCAGTGAGTATTTAGGCAAGCTCAAGGAAGACTTTTCGGGAACCCCCATTTGTAGAGGAGTTACACCCTTCCCTGCCTGGAGAAAACTTGGCATCTGCGTCAAGTCTGTACCATCCCAGTATCAAAAATGTGATATAAACGAGACAAATATATCATTAGCTTGTTACATTACTATACTTTTCAATATACTTCACATTACTACATCCATATTGACAATACTTATGCAGGTTTCATACAAGTAATACTGATACATTTAATAACTTCTTGTACATTAAACAATGTAATGGGGGGCCTTCATATCAGCTAACTTGGGGCTGGATGGGGCAGGGGCACCATAGTGAGAGGGAAGAACAAGTAACCTAGAGTGGGCTGTCAAGCTCAATTTGGGCAGTGAGCTTGGCGAAACATAAACCCCTTTGTGAACCACATTGAGAGGCAAATCCACTGGCCTCCCAGAGGAATCATAACTGAAGCGTAGCACTGTCTTGACAGCTCGGCCAGTCTTTCTTGGGGGGAGCAGCCACAGTCTCTGTACTTTCAGCACTAACTTTGGAGCTTTTGTCACTTGTGAGGGGTGCCTCTGTATGAATGGGAATGTCCAAACTTGAAGCACTGTCAGCTCCTTGCTCTGTAGGCTCTGTTTCCTCAACACTTTGCTCATTATCTTCTGACAGAGGCCCAGGTTGCTCATTTTGAGGAGGCTGTGGCACAGTTAGGCTCTGCAGCACTGAAGGGGGGCTGTCAACACTTTCAAATTGTTCTTTAAGTTCTGGTGTGTCACCAGAGAGACTCAGACTGTCAGCCCCTTCCTCGGGCAGTTCACACAGTTCCACAAAACAGAGAGAGTCTGTAACCTCGGACGTAATACTTTGCACTTCACTTTCAGGGAACATTGGCTGCAAGGACGAAGCTGGGGGTTAGGCAGTCCAGAAGGCCCAGCTTCATCCCCACAGTTAGTCATAGGGTTAACTTGAAACAGCTGACTCAATTCATAGGAGGGGTAATAGGCATTGTCACACTCACTTTCATCAGAGGTGGACTGACAGTCACTATCATTCAGGGCCTGCTGCAGGGGAAATGTTAAGTCTGTAACTACTGGGATAGGTTGACTCTGCCTCTTTTTTGCAGCAGCACAAGTCACTGGCCCAGGGGAATCGATTTCTGATGGTTCAGCATCAATTATGAATTGGCCGATAGGTAGCAAGTGGTTACGGTGCATGGTCTTGACAGCTTTGGAGTTATTATCTGGGCGCACCTTGTACACTGGTAAATCATTCAACTTTCCAACTACTACATGGGGAAGATGGTGCCACCTATCAGCAATTTTGTGTTTACCATGCAGTCCCAAATTGCTTAACACCACATGGTCTCCAGGCCGAAGCTCTTGAGCCTTTACTTTTTTATCATGCCTCTCTTTGTTGATGAGATTTCTTTTGGCGGCCATTGTCTGGGCCAGTTGATAGGCATGGTTCAACTGAGCTTTCAGTTTCTGTACATACTGTAGGTAATTTGTGACTTGGACCCCATCTGGAAAGACCCCGAAGCAGACATCAACAGGCAGTCGGCCTCCCTCCCGAACATGAGGCGGTAGGGGGAGAACCCAGTAGCGTCATTATTTGTGCAATTGTATGCGTGGACCAAGGTGCTAATCTGCTGGCTCCACTTAGGCTTGTCTTTGGAATGGAGGGTGCCTAGCATGTCTAGAAGGGTGCGGTTAAAACGTTCTGGTTGAGAGTCTCCCTGTGGGTGATAAGGGGTGGTTCTTGACTTCCACACCCCCCACAGAGAGAGAGAGCATTTCTTTGATTAGCTGACTTTCAAAATCTCTGCCTTGGTCGGAGTGGATCCACTGAGGGGCACCATAGTGGACAAAGACATTTTTCACTAGCACCTTGGCCACGGTAGAGGCCTTTTGGTCTTTAGTTGGAAAAGCTTGTGCATACTGTGTGAAATGATCCATAACCACTAACACATTGCCAATATTCCACTGATCAGGTTCTAAACACAAAAAGTCTATGCAGACCAGTTCCATGGGAGTGCTGGTAGTAATATTGATAAGGGGACAGCTCTCTGAGGCAGAGCTTTCCTTTGCAGGCAATGACTTCAGGTCTTTACATGGTGCTCAACATTGGCCCACATCTTGGGCCAGTAGAATCGAGATCGTACCAAGTCAAGATTTCTGTCAGTACCAAGGTGCCCCATGTGATTGTGGAGGGACCTCAGTACCAAATCTTTAAAGGCCAAGGGCAGGACCAATTGCTGCCTGTCTACTTGACTGCCACGATCCACTGTCTCTCTGTACAACAACTGATTGAGTAGCTTCAACCTGGGGCCTTCTTTAAAAACAGTAGAGCAGTTCACAAGTCAGGGGAATGCAACTTGGACACATATTTTCCTGCACGCAGGGCATGAAGTGCAGGCTGAATCATAGGCTATTGGGATTGAGCCCACTGAATGCTGTCATTGTCAAATTGAAGTAGTGCACTAATATCTAGAGCAGAAAAGTGGCAATAGGCAGCCGGTACGCAGGTATCAGGAGGGCCCAAGCAATCAACTAAACAGTCCACTGTGTCCGCAGACCTCTGTTCATCTTGGTCAAATTTTTGGCACAAGGCTCAGATGTCAGGTTCAGACAGCCTGACCCAATCACTCTTGGAAACTGGCCTTCGTGACAAGGCATCAGCATCAATATGGTTCAGTCCTGGCCAGTATTCAACAGCATAATCATAGGTTGATAAGGCGGAAAGCCACCGGTGCCCAGTGTCATCTGGCTTAGCTGAAGTTTGTACATGGGTTAATGGGTTATTGTCGGTCTTCACCAATATCTTTGCCCCATAGAGGTATTCATGAAACTGGTTGACAATGGCCCATTTTAGTGCAAGGAACTCCAGCTTGTGCACAGGGTTGATTCGCTCCAACGGGGTCAAGCTCCTACTGGCAAAGGCCACTGGTCTCAAACCATCCTCATGGGCTTGATACAGCACAGCTCCTAGACCCTGCAGACTGGCATCCATATGCAGCACATAGGGCTTGGTGGGGTCAGCATAGGCGAGGATGGAGGCGTGGGTGAGCTGGTATATGACTTTGTGAAAGGCTGCTTCACATTCGGGTGTCCAGCAGGGTGCAGAAGTACACTTTCTCTGGTTCTTTGATGGCCCCTTTTTTATATTTATGGTTGGTAGGAGGGTAACCCTGGGTAAGATTCAAGAGCAGGCGAATCACCTTTGAATAGTCTTTTGTGAACCTATGGTAGTAGCCACAGAACCCCAGGAAACATAGTTCTTTCAAATTATGGGGCTGGGGCCAAGTAGTCAGTGATTCAACCTTACTGGGATCATTCTCTATCCCTTCTGCAGATACTGTGTGCCCCACATACTTCACGGAGGTTTGAAAAAATTGGCACTTGTCAATGGACAGCTTGAGGCCGAAGTCTTCCAATTGGTGTAGGACTTTAAACAGTTGGGTCTCATGCTCCTCTAATGTGCGCCCAAACACAATGACATCGTCTAGGTACACTAGACATTCCAGCAAGTTCATATCTCCCACCGCACATTCCATCAGTCTCCGGAAGGTGGCTGGGGTGCCTGAAATCCTCAGTGGCATTCTTAGGAATTCGTAGAACCCCAAAGGACAAATGAAGGCTGTTTCTCATAGTCCTCCAGGGCCACTGGGATCTGGTAGTATCCATTACAAAGATCCAATACTGAAAAACACTTGCTCCTATTCAAACAATCCAGGGCATCTTGTATACGGGGCATGGTGTATTGATCGGGGATGGTCCGCCGGTTCAGGGTTCGATAATCAACACACATCTTTACCGACCCATTCTTCTTATGCACAACCACAATGGGAGAGGCATATGGGCTCCTTGATTCTTGTATCACACCAGCAGTGAGCATTTCCTGCAGGTGTCTCCTCACATCATCTATGTCTGCTGGGGCAAGATGTCAGGATCTCTTTCGAAATGGCCAGTCATCATGCAGGCATATGTGATGCTCTGCACCCTGAACACCCCACGTCCCATTCTTTTAATGAAAACACTAGGTTCCTCTGAGCGAGTTTCTTGCTAATTCTAGCCTTCCATTCAGCTGGCAACGGAGAGTCACCAAAGTCAAATAAGTCCAGGGTCATGCTCTCGTTCTCGCCAGAGCACTTGTTGCTAGGCAATACGGCAGTGTCGGTGCAGTGTACTGTAGCTAGGGTGCACCCTCTGTTCACCTGAATCTCCCAATCTGACACATTCTGAATCTGGACCATCACTTGTCGTGCATAGGCGTGGGCACGAGCAGGCAAGATGTTGGGTTTGACCAATAATCCCTCTGGCAACTTTCCATCTCCTGGTGCATCCAACATTAATATTTTGTTCTTTACATTTCTCTTTAGGCTGACTTCTCCATGAATTGTACACTGGGCGTTGGTGGCTAATACCAAAGAGCCAGGTTCCTTTTTCCACACTATTCTCACTGGCTCATCTGGGTCCACTTCATTGGGTCTTTCTTGCCAGTCATAAGCCTTTTTTTACTAAGGCTGGAATTCTTAGGGCCCATCCAGTCAGCTGCCCTTGTTTCTCATGGCATAGTTGTGCTAGTCTCCCAAACATCTGGGTGTTTGTTCCAATTAGCAGGGGAACCCCATCATACAGTCCGGTGGGGGGACACACTAGGGCCAGTGTCTCTACTTGCTTCTCTATGCCAGTGACAGTTGCAGGAAAAGACAACCAGAGGTGGGCATAGCCTAGATATGGATAAGACTTGTCGTTCAGCCCCCACACATGTAGGCCTTCCAGGGATTGTAAGGGCACATCAGATAAGTGTTTGTCATACCAGTCCTGAAACACAATGGTCACTTGAGACCCACTGTCAAGAACAGCCCGAGTAGGAATACCATTCACAGCCACATTAGTCTCCATTGAAGGGCCCACTATCTTGGACCAGTCTGGAGGGACAACAGCAGGGGCTGAACAGACAATTTAGCCACAGAGGGTTTGAGTTAAGATGGCCGAAGCCTTTACTGTGGTCATTTCATGCACCCCTTGACCACTGACTCATTTTCCGAAGCTCTCCTTGAAGCTGGTTCACCACTTTCTCTAAGTCCTTCTGAGACTGGCATTCCCTCTTCATATGGCCTTCCTTGCCGCAGTTGTGACAAATGACACGCTCTCGGGGCATCCTTGGGGAAAACATAGCAGGGGATGCTGGAGCATCGACGGGAGATTGTGATCTGACTTCTGTGGGTAGTGTACCATGTCTCAAAAGTTCCTTTAGGGTGGCAGTCAATTCCTTGAATTCAGCCGAGAAGCCACCCTCAGTAGAGGATGCCTGAGGGTGCACACCCACCCCCATAACAGTCATGTCCTGACAGGAGCCAGGGTCTCTGTCAGCAGGGGATACCTCAGCGATTGCACCCAGTTGTACT
Source organism: Neoceratodus forsteri (assembly GCA_016271365.2). NCBI lineage: Eukaryota > Metazoa > Chordata > Ceratodontiformes > Ceratodontidae > Neoceratodus > Neoceratodus forsteri. Next base: position 366,454,640 of record CM028132.1, on the reverse strand, counting down.
TTTCTGACTTCCTTCAGCAACTCCTCCCCCCACCATTTAGCCCAAGGCAGGACACTCTTAGTGGTCTCCATTTCAGAAGGGCCTTCGGGTGCCATGATCACTTGGGCTGCTCTCACCCCATAATTACAATCTCCCTCTTCACCTTCTACCTCCCGGAGTTCTTTTGTCAAGTCATAGTAGTCAGGTGGGTTATCTCCCCTATCCTAGAGCCTTAACTGGATGATCTGCAGTTCAGAATGCTTGGCATGTTGCAGTATGTGCCCCAATCTCACACGGTTCAAATCACTAGCGGCTACCGCACCTTTCCGGTAAGTTCTTTCTAGGCGAGTAATATATGCAGACAAACTTTCCCCCTTCCATTGTTTGGTACCTTGGAATTTCCACATCAAAGTCTCTCCTGACTCAGTGCTCCCAAAATTGCCTTCAAGTACAGATAGGTACTTCTGAGTAGATGCATCAGGGTTTGTGGACCTCAAAAATGTAGTGGCTTCAAGGGCAGGGCCCCTCAAACTTTCTATGATTCTTTTCCGCTTCTCAGCCTCCACACACTGCCACTCGGGTACCAAGGGGGAACATAATCTATCCAGGTCTCCCTGTCATCCTCCTCCTAGGGGGTGGGGAGGGTGCCCGAGAAGATTCTCAGCCTTCAGTTGGAGTCGTGACTAATGGCAGGTACAGATATAGGGGCCAGCATTGGCATGAGCACAGAAGGTGGGGCAGTAACAGGTGCTGGAGTGGAAGAGGGTGTTGAGGAAAGAACACCCATAAGTGGCAGGAACAGTTTCTTAAATTCCTCTACGGTTTTCCGTTCCTCCAGCAACAACTTAGCAAATTTCTCCTCAAAAGTCTCAGATAATGGTGGGAGCTCATCCTCCCCAGGGTCTTTACTGTCTTTTGTTACCACTCTCCAGGTGGCTTGGAGCCCTTCTGAGGCAACAGTCTGTGGCACTTTAGAGCTGTTCACAAGGTCACTACACTCTACCAAGGCTATGAAAGTTTGGGCGATCAAATCAGCCTGTCAATCCACCACCACAGGGTTTTTTAAACATCCAACTTTGGAGAGTGCTTCCTCTACAGTGTCCTTATTTGTACCCGGGGGAATATCCAGTATAAGCAGAGCATTTTGGGGGGTCGATCTCCTGCCCAGTACACCACCCCACCAACTGGTGTACAGCCATTTCTACTGGGGCAGCCATTGATCTTTAACAATAATTCATAATTTTTGGCCACTAGAAGGTACAAAATCCCAGCGGTGAGCCTCCAAGATGTAACCCCTAGGTGGCGCTATCCCACAGGCTACTACCCCTGCCTGCTTGGCTAGTAGCAGGTTAAGGGGCCTAGGTTCTGCAACGGGTGCCTCCATCCAGAGGTCAGGGTTGGCAGTGGTCAAACCAACCTGGGCACAGCCCTCCGGGACACTGTAACCCCTCTCTTTCCCTTCTAGTGGCCTGAGCAATATACGATTATCACTTTCACAGTACCCCTTGTACACCATACAAGTACCCACACTGTTTGCACTTACCACCAGGGCTGGCTTCTCTGGCTCGACCCTGGGGACCCCCTGTAAAACAAGGTTATGCATAGCAAATAGCAACAGTACAGTACTCTTGGCACAAACTGGAACCACAGTCAGGTTAAATGCAGAAAAAGTCAGATCTGATTTATTTAGGGGACTTGAACAAGGAAAAGGCATATTCGGATTGATTGGCTTTTTTTTTTTTTTTAGGTTTACTAGGTAAGGACAAAAGGAAGCTATGAAGCCTATCTTGATTGTCCCCCACATTTGTGGGAAGTTACTGTTTGTTGTAGTTTTTGGAGAGCCAATGATCTATGCCCTTTTTAAAGGATTCAAAGGTATTACAGTCTACTAGCTCTTGTGGTAGCTGGTTCCAGAGCCTTGGTGTTCTTACCGAGAAGAAATGAATCCTCCTGTTTGTTTTTGCTTTACACACCATTAGTTGTTGATTGTGAAGTCTAGGTACTATTTTTCTTTGTGTTTTAACAATACCACATTTGTCCATCAGAGAGGGCGATTTGAGAATTTTGTATGAGAACAGATCACCTCTGCAGATTTCAGCCTGAGGTATACGGCTTTCGGGCTATCTAACAGCTTCCCCACTAGAGACTCTTAATATCTATATTTTGTCCCTCCCACCTGCCCTGACCCCGACATCTATTAAATCAACCTAAGCTCCTCCTTCCCCTTTTTGCATTGGCCACTCTTCTCTCCAGCCGGATCACTCATTTATCCCTTCTCACGCCCACGGAAGGCAACCACTAACACCAGCCTGCTCTGTTTCTCATTCCTAATGACTCCCTCTGAACATAGTCAGAATGCAGACTCTTACTAAACTGGCACTACTGCTAGCCCTGTCCCTCTACTCCATGGTGTCCATAGATACTGGGACTCTGACACTTGTATTAGAATCATCTACCCTCACTATTACAACCCTGCCCTTGCTGCACAATGTGAGGGGGATGTCCCTAAACCCTTATATACCCGCTGCACTAAAACACCCCCCCCCAACACCACAAACCCATGCCACTTCACAAAATACCAGTAGCTGACTTGCTGATTGACTGGCTACATGTCACTACCTCCCTTACCAGAAAATGTGTTGAGTGCAAGTTAAAGGGATCCACCAAGTTGACCTGGTGTTGCTACCTAAGAAAGCTCATATTGCTAATGCTCCTACTATCGGGGAACATTCACCCTAACCCTGGCCCTCCCACCACCAACCACACCTCGAGCTGAGCTTGGGCCATTTTAAAATTGTCTCACTGAACATAGGTAGCCTCCTCTCTAAGCTACCACAATTCCAGGCTTGGGTGGCAAAAATTAAACCAGATGTCTAGAGGTTGGTAGTGGGGTACCACAGGGCTCGGTCCTGGGTCCAATCCTGTTTAATGCATACATATCAGACATCAGGGATGGTATAGGGTGTGAAATGAGTCTCTTCGTGGATGACTCCAAGATGGGAGCAGTAGTTGAGGGAGAAGAGGGGAGGTTGGCCCTGCAAGGGAACCTGGACACCCTGGAAAGCTGGGCTCACACATGGAAATTAAATTTCAATATCACCAAGTGCAAGGTGTTGCATCTTGGTCGGGGAAACCCTAAACACAGGTACACCCTGGGAGGGGAGGTGCTGGAAGCCTCAACAGGGGAAAAAGACCTAGGGGTCATGGTGGATACATGTATGAACAACTCTGAGCAGTGCAGGAGAGCAGCTAGCAAGGCAAACAGGATGTTGGGATGCATCAGAGGGGATCACCTCAAGGAGCAAGGAAGTGATTCTGCCGCTGTACAATGGACTGGTTAGACCACACCTTGAGTACTGTGTACAGTACTGGAGACCACACTTGAAGAGGGACATACAGCTCCTGGAGAGGGTACAGAGGAGGGCAACAAAGATGATACGAGGGCTAGGGATTTGACTTACGAGGACAGACTTGAGGAGCTCTGCCTGTTTTCATTGGAGGAGAGGAGACAGGGGACATGATTGAGGTCTTCAAGTACCTCAAGGGAATAAATAGGGTAAACATGGAGGATCTTTAGACTAAAGCAGGGAGGCATCACCAGAGGCATGGTTTGAAGTTGGAAGGTGGAAGGGTGAGGGGAAAGGAGGAGGTTTTCACTGAGAGGGTGGTGGACCCTTGGAATGCTCTGCCTGGTGAGCTGGTTCAGAGATCCACAGTGGAGGGCTTTAAGAGAGGGTGGGACAGACACAGAAAGTGGATGTATCAGATGATGGCCTGTCCCGGGGGGGTGGGGATGGATGATAGGGGTTTCTGGAGCACAAGGGATGGGAGGGTCTCTGCACCCAACTAAGGATCTAGGTTCGAGCAGACTTGATAGACCATAAGGCCTAATCTGCTGGCAAATAGTATGTTAGTATGTTAGTATGTCATCTCGCTAACAGAAACATGGCCATCTCCAACTTCCAGTTCCGGCATGAAAGGATGAACATGGAGATCTAGAGGCTGTCTGTGACTATCCATTTAAGTTGGGCACCATTTCAACTTTAAATAAGCTAAAAACCCTTTTAAACTTAAACAATATATAGAACTAGTGCCCTACTGCATGAAATGGCTAAAATTCACTGGAACTGATTAGAGTTATTTTCAGACATGGCAGACGCAGAAGATCGCACATCCGATGATTCAGAACAGCACATCAGGCCCCATCCCGGCTCAGAACAGAGAAAATCGACCTCGACCACCAGATCAAAGAAAAAAAGCCACCAATCCAAAGACTGATGCTATCTTACAGGCCAATGCTGACTTTCGAGGTGAGGTACGGGAGTCGATTCAGGAAATCAGAGCTGAGATGGGATCCCTGCAGAGGCCGATCAACTGATATCCCAGAACATGGCTAAAATAGATGACCTTGAAGATACCATCAGAACCCTGGCAACGGAGCAGCGAGCAATTGTAATCCAGCAAGAAGATGCCGAGAATCGGGGCAGGAGGAGGAATATTCATATTTTGGGCCTGCCGGAAGACGAGGCAAATGACACCTTGGCCTTCTCTGATTACCTCCTCCAGCTGGTTCTTGATCTTGAACTCAGTCTCCAGTTTGACACTGAGTGTGCTCATAGAGCTCTCAGCCCTAAGCCCATACGCCCTGACTCCAGGCCCCGTTCCTTTGTTACTTGCCTGCTGAACTACCAGATCAAAGAACTCTTACTCCGTAAGGCCGGGCAGAAAGGTCGGGTGATGCGGGGCCAGAACCGCCTCTTATTCAATAATGATTCTGTGCCCTGCACTCAGTGCCAACGTAGGGAGTACAATCCTCTATTCCTAGCTCTTCACTCCCAAAAACTACGATTTTGCACACCATATCCTGCCAGGCTTACAGTTTTTCTACCCTTGGCGCAGCAGACCTACACCTCGGCACTGGAAGCAGCTGAAGATTTGGCAGCTAGAGGAATCAACAATGAGAAAACCCTGGAGACAGAGAAATCTCGTCCTAAACAGTTGTTTCAGTCGGATATAGAAAAGAACCAGATCTGAACTTTGAAGCTGACAGAAATTCTTAAATGTCTTCAGCAATATAGAAACCAGTCACATAACGCCTAAGGTACTGTCAGACATGAATTGTTCTCTCTGCGGTGGTGGTCCTCTCCTCTCTTGACCGGAGTGGGTGGGCCAGGGGGACTGGGGGTTTGCTGCCGGTGGGCTGGGGGGAGCACCTCCAAGGGGTCCAGGCAGCTCAACTAAATCCCTCTCTCCTTCCTATCCTGACTTTTCAACTCAATCTGGCATCAGACTGCCATTTGGACCCATTTAACCCTTCAATGGCAGGGCCAGCCCCAGGCTGGAAAGTATTAGTTCTTGATGCCATTGCTCTCCCACTTACATTCGGCATTTGGTGACTTTCCTCACCTCTTGGGTGCTCCTCCTCCCTCCCCCACTTCGTCCCTCCTTGGGGCAGGTTCTGGTTGGTGGGGGATGTCAAGAAGGAATGCTGACCTCGAGACATCAGCAGAGCAAAAGGTGCCAAATAAAGACCCGATGTGAACAGTAATAATATATTTGGCTAGAGCCCTCAATCTTATTCCATGCCTTCAGCCAGAACTGCTATCTTTGGTTACTCCCCCTCATCTGTTAAGCACCTGTCAGTGCTACTTGCCTTCAGACCTTTGCCTGCCAGTATTCCTGTTTGTTGATCAGGAGAGAAACCCGTCACTTGACTTTTTTATAAACCAGAGCGACTGGAACTGAAAGAAATGAAGTGAGATGATGACCAGGGAAGGGGGTAAGGTGATTGATTGGAGGGACTGTCAGGATATGAAATAAAATCTCTTAATTAATACTACAGGGTCCAAGGTAGAGGTGACTTAAAAGTGGACCAGTGGTCTGGGATTGCTGTCGTCATGTTCACCTCCCCCCCCCACTTCTTTGGTGAACCCTCCCAGTGCTCTGGCTAACCTGGATACGACACCCAGCTTTGGGACATGGAGAAATCCAATCACAGGTTATTCTGCTTGACCAGATTTGTCGGATCTGAATGGAGTGGAGACAGCAACCCGGGGGATGGAATAATGGGATAATCTGGGTCAGACAAAAGGGGCATACACAAGTAAACCTGGACCACGAGGAGGGTGCCACATCGATGGCCTCCCTCCCCTACTATTGCTTTGGTGTTTATTCCCACCCGCATTGACAATAAATTAAGGCCAAACCTAAATAACATAAAGGTGTAGAGAGCCTCATTGAATAGAATTCTAACACCCTGTAATGTCAGTTCCCACCTGGGGTGAGCACAGATGGAAAAGGCTCACCTTTATTGGGGTATTGTTACTTTTTCCCAGGATTATATTTCCTATGGATACTTTAGTAACCTCAAACTCCTCTCCTACTCCCACTGGGAATTGGGACAAGAGCATTTAGAGGGAGTTTAATCAAAGCACCACCTATATGGGAGTCACCTTGTACATAGTTCTTCTTAGAGTTACAACAAGTTTATTTGGCTATGTTTTGTTTGATAGCCACTTATTCTTAGACTTAAACAAGATCCACTTTCTAGGTTTAGTTTTTAGCACTAATGGCGGTGGGAAATGGGTCAATTTATATTCCAAAGCCAGATTTGGCTTCAGTTTACTGAATTTGAGGATATAAAATCTGTATTAGAACGCCAGTTTAGGTATCTTTGGTTTTACCATTTAACATTTTTTTTCTACTTGGTAAGGGGAATGGTAGGAAAGAAAAAACGCCCATGAGTCAAGGTTTATGATTGTTAAAGTTAACTTTATTGAGATTAATATTAAAAGTCAGTACATGGCATGACTCAGTGCTGCAGCGGTGTCAGTTGGTCACGGGGAGAATGATCCGGATTGATTCAACACCATCCATCCTAGGGGAAAAAGAAAAGAACAATGTAAATATTAAACATTATCATGGCAGTTAACCCATTAAGATTTTAACATAGAACATTAATGGTCTCCATGATCTAATTAAAAGATTTCGACTTATGCAGCACCTTAATAGACAGAACGCAGACCTCAACTTCCTTCAGGAAACACATCTCACTGTTTCCACACACATGAAGCTCAGCTGGGGAAACAGATCTACAGTTTTCGCCTCTTCTTACCCTAGGGGCTGAAAATGGGGCAAGCAGTTCTGGTTCCCACAAAAAACCCTCTTGAGATCCAGAGGACTCTCATAGATTCCCAAGGGATATATGTGATTATCCAGGGTCTTTTATATGGCCAGAAATTAACATTAGCCAATGTTTACCCCCCCCCAAAAAAAAACTAGAATGCCAGTCATCAGAGGGTTCATTTCAGTTTGAATGGACCATCTGCAAGGGCAGTCAATATTGGGTAGTGATCTAAATATGACTCTGACCCCTCACCTTGGCTGCTCGAATCAACATAAGTACCGAAATAATCGAACAGTAAAACAATTCAAAGATACAATGCAACATCTGGGTACTGTGGACGTTTGGAGATGTATGTTTCCAACATCCCCTGGCTATACTTTTCACTCAGCTAGATTTCAATCCTACGCTAGGTTAGACTATTTTTTAACCACGTGTGAACACTTTTCAACAGTTCAGGATATTTCAGTTGGAGTTAAAATATTGTCTGACCACCATTCCCTGGTTTTAATAGTAGATCTAGGAAGGGCACCTAAAAAGACCCTTTGGAGGTTAAACCCCCTGATCATACAAGAAGAAGAATTCCAAAACAATATTAAAATAAGGATTCCTCAATTTATTACTGAGAATTCCTCGCCAACCATAGCGGAAACTATACAATGGGATGCTATGAAGGCTACCTTACATGGTGAGATTGTAGCATATGCTACAAGAAAGAAAAAGGAAAGAGATGCGAGGTGTCAAGAGTTGACTGAAGTACTTTTGAACTACCAGTTGTTATATGGGGAATAGGACAAAGTACTTCAAAGTAAGATTAGAGACACCAAGGTTGCCCCGCAAAAGATAATGGATAATAAAAACCAGCAATCCCTGGTCTATCTTAGACATAACACACATGAGGGTGGACCAAGAGGTGCGAGAAGATTGACTCAGAGACTCCATTCTAGAAAACATACATCCACGATACTTAAACTTAAAGACCCAAACACAGGGAAAATATACTGCACAGAACCGTACATTAGGCAAATCTTCTCAGATTTCTTTTCGAAACTCCACTCGGAGGGCACTGAATCCACCCCAGAGGCTAGAACCTCTTTTCTAGAACAACTTAATCTCCCTACACTAAACTCGTCCCAGATTGGGTCCTTGGAAGCTCCAGTTTCTCCAATGGAAATCCAAATGGCAGTTAAAAAACTGGCCTCAGGCCACTGTCCCAATCCGGATGGATTTACGGCCGAATGGTACCGTACTTTTCTAAAAGAACTAGGTCCTAAACTACACTCCATATTTATGGAAATAGCTTGGGGAGGCTCCTCCCCCATCTTGGGATTTGGCCACACTGGCCCCGATACCCAAACCAAACAAAGATCCGTCCGACCCTGCAACCTACCATCCTATTTCAATCCAGTATAGCATAGAGGTTAGAGGAACAAGGTGTGAATGAACTTAGTACATCCAGCAGACTAGATCCGAGTTTGATTCTCACAACCTCCACTTGCATACTGTGTGACTCGGAGCAAGTCACTTAAACACCCAGTGCTCCCAGGTCGCCCCTGAAAACAGGCACTTGTGCCTAGCGGGCCTTACCCGGTTACCAAAGACTGAAATAAAATAAAATAAATAAATCCTGAACGTGGACTACAAAATACTGTATATATGGCAGTGTGGGCCTCGAGAATGGAATCTTTTCTCCTTCAAATTATTCACTCCGACCAATCTGGTTTCATCAAACATAGAAATACCTCAGACAACATCCGTAAGATTCTAATACTTCAGGAATATGTCCGGAGCAGGAAAATACCAGCAGCCTTCATAAGTCTTGACACCGAAAAGGCCTTTGATAAGGTCTCATAGCCTTTTCTATGGGACACTCTGAGGGCCTCCCACTTCCCTCCCTCTTTCATAACCTGGCTTAACGACCTTTATGTATTTTTTTGTTCAATTGTTTAACCAGGAGTAGCACACTAAGCTGAAAGCTTGTTTACAGGTGTGACCTAGGAGCACAGGAAAGTTAAGTGACATTGCTGGGGCCTTATCAGAATTAATGAATGTTTGTCCAGTCCAATCCACATTTGACGTGGGACAAGACAGGGCTGCCCCCTTTTCCCCCCTCCCTCTTCACTCTGTATATGGAGCCTTTGGCTGTAGCCCTGAGGAGGAGGGTGGTGGAGGTGGAGGGCATCCCCATTGCCCAGCAAGAACATAAAATCAGTCTGTTCGCAGGCAGTGTTCTTTTATCATTGACGTCGCCTAGCACTTCAGTACCCACAGCCTGGAAAATATTGAAACAATACTAAAAATTAGCAGGCTTCAAGCTAAACGATACTAAAATGGAAATTCTGGTGTTCAACTCCCCCCGTCCCTGGCAATCATTAAAATAGTCCCACCCTTTTAAATGGCTAACCACCAAAATAAAATATATAGGGATATATATCCCTTTAAATCTGGATGTACTAGAAATGGTTAATTATGAGCCTATAGCCGTCTCAATTGCCATCCAATCAGACCTACAAAAATGGTCCAGTACTTTATTCCCTTTTCACCAGTGAGTCAAAACGATTCACATGAATAGTCTCCTAAGACTCCTCTACTTAATACAAACCATCCCATGTTTCCCCTTATCCTATTATTTTAAATCATGGGATAAGCTAATCTCTAATTTTATCTGGGGTAATGGACGCCCAAGAATACGTTTACCTATTTTAAAGTTATCACTTTCTCGGGGAAGTATCAGTCTCCCGGACTTCAAACTATACTTTATGCGGATTATCCTACTCTGGTTGGCAGATAATTATGCCCCCCCCCCTCGAAAAATCTTGAATTTCACCTTAATGATTTATTTGACATTAATAAGATTCCCTTCTCTTCAGAAGGGAGGCTCTTGCCACCTAGAGCCTTCACAGGTATCACGACCCATACCTACAGATTATGGAAAAGAACGAGATGAACAAAAGCCCTCAAGCCCATATTTGAATACTGTAAGTTAATATTGAACGACGACTTGTTCCTCCCATCCCAAACAGACCTTGCTTTTGCCAACTGGAGAAAGTTGGGCTTAGCACACTTCTTCCAACTGCTATCCCATCAAGGGGTTCTCCCTTTTGACACACTAAAGCTTAAATACAATCTCCGTAGATCTGACTTATTTAGATACTTTCAAATGAGGAACCATATTCTGAGAAATAGAAAAATTTTTGCCAAACTGCCCTCGCTGATACCTATGCTGCTCAACACTTTCATGAAGGCCACACAGGGGCACTTGGGAGATCATGTCATAGGGTACTTGTATAGAGGGTTGAGAGAATAGGCACCAGAATCCATGGATTCCATATGGGAAGAATGGAACAAAGATTTAGAAATAGACGTATCAAGAGAAGAATGGTTGGGGTCGGCTCTGCAGGTATCAAAAACTACATCATCCCCTCACAGGAGGGAATTCGCATGCAAGTGTCGATCAAGATTTTTTTGTTCCCCAGCGGTCCTCCAGAAATATCTCCCTGCAAGATATGGATAATGCTGGAGAAACTGTGGTTGCGCTAAGGCATCCCTTGGTCACATCTTCTGGCAGTGTTCACTCCTGATGCCCTTTTGGCTCACTGCGCAGATAGATTTGTCCCTCTGCATTGGTCAGCCAATTGAACTAACAGCTGAACAGGCCTTACTGGGTGTCTTTCCGGACCACTCTTCCCCCATGGGCCTGTACCCTCCTACCAATAGGCCTCTTAGCCGCCAAAAAAGCTCTTACCAGGAGATGGATGACTGACAAAATACCAACCATTAAAGACTGGAGAACTATAATGAAAGATATATATCATACAGAAAACCTTAGTGCAAAAATACAAAACAAGACTCAAGCTCATGTGATGAAATGGCAGAAATGGAAATTGTATCAGTCATCGGTTGACCCAGATTTTGTCCATAGTATGTATGGGCCTTGGGGGGTGCTGGGGGATGGTCTTGGGGAACACTGGACGGAATGATTAAGGAGCTAAGTAATTTGTAAGGTAGACCTCTGACCAATGATTTTAAATGTCAAGGATGAGATAGTAGGGATAATGTTATTACCCCTATTAAGTGAAAACAATGTACTAACTACTATATAACTTTAAAGGATGTACTTGACCATGTAAATCAACTGTCTTGACTAGTGTGTGAAACATTTTGCAATAAAACTATATTACAAAAAAAACATGGCTATCCCCAAAGGTTGCTGATGAGGCTGTTGCCCTGGATGGCTACAACATGTTCCGGCAGGACCAAACAACAACAAGCATTTGTCAATGCCGAATGTTTGCTTACTGGCATTGGCATTGGTAATGTAGGAGTCAGAGAGATGCATAATAGGAATGGCAGTGAAGTACTGAACTGAAGCCAAACCCACCACCACCCTGCAGAGACTGACAGGCATTGGGTTGTCAGGCATAATGCCCACGCCATTTCACCACACCCTACCCTGCAGACACCAAGTGTCACGGTATGCCTTGGGGTCTTTGGGCCTTATGCTCACCCCATTCCTTAAGGACATACAGTGAGATGGGTGCAGTATAGGAGAATGGGTTGAACTTTGGGGCCAAAGAGTCCATGGCACACCTCGATGCCTATCACTGGCAGCAGGGTGTGGGTGGGGGTGGAATGGCATAAGCATTACAGGCGACAATCCCAAGTCACACCCCTGATGCATGTCAGTCTCTACAGGGTGTGGCGTTATGGTTGGAAACCCTAACGCAACAGGCGTTCGTTGGTATTTTCACTCCAAATTTTCAACGTGGGTTTTTTGTGACCCCTACCTCATGAGCAGTGGCAATATCAGTTTGTTAGACGAAAGCTGATTTTGCACAGCGACTACGCCATTTGGCACCACAGGTGTGAAAACACATTTCGAACAGGATGTAAAAAAATGACAGCTGTACTTTTCATGGGCAGGTGTAAAAAATGGCAATGGTGAAAATATAAAAAAAAAACTGGTGAAGTCATGAGTGTGCGTAGAAACTGTGCAACGCACACCTGTAATGTAATTAGTTTGGGGATTTTTTACAGCAGATTGTCAACACAGGCATTTTGGGACCTCCGCTCATGAACAGTGTCACTGTGATTTTCTTCATCTGTCCAAAACACTGATTTTCCCACAGCAACCACACATTTCTAAAACAGAAGTGCAAAAACACATTTCGGCCAGGGTGTGAAAAATGACGGATGTACTGTTCATAAGGAGGTGTGGAAAAATGCCAGTGTTGAAAATCTGGGCTGAAAATATTACAAATTAATGAATTTATGAGGGTGCGTGGAAACTGCGCAAATTTTCAACATAGGGTTTTGGTGGGCCTACCCCTTGAACTGTTACACTGTTGTTTTGTTGCTCAGTCAGGAAAGGTGGTTCCACGCAGTGACTGTAAAATCGCCTATCAAGACCAAATAACAAAATGACAGTGGCTGAGTTCATGAGGTGGGGTTCCAAGAACCCCATGTTGAAAATTTAGTGAACAAATTCCCCAAAATGGCCGAGATATGCACCAAAGCTGAAAAAAAAAAAAAACATTTATGTCCTTATACAGCTTACCGTCATTTCTTCAGTTCGCAGTCAACTTTGAAGAGTGCAGACGGGTTCCTGGTCCACTGAAGATTATCGCCGGCCTCCGGAGGTAAATATGGGGTGAGGGGAGGTGGGATACACAGAGGGTGGGCACGGGTTGGGTTGAGGTGCGAGGGAGTCAACAAGGGACCGTTTTCTTTTGTTCTAGTTTTTTTTTTTTTTAAGACGACGTGGGACTTTTGTCATGCTGGGGTGGGCTCCAGCGTGGTACCTGCAAGTTTGTTGGGGCAGGGGCAGTGGAGCCGATGGGGGATTGAGCACCCTCGTCAGTCACACAGTGTGCGGGGGTGGAGGGGGAGCGCATGAGCATGCTGGGGTGGGCTCCCAGTGTGTACAGGACATGGGAATGCTATGTAGGTGTTCATGGGGGGGGGGGACAAACTGTCTATGACAGTTCAGATGCAGTGCTGACGTGTCTGCAGTTTCCATACTGCCAATGGCAGTATGCAAATTGCCTACACATTACCACCGCTGATTGTAGCTGTGTTTTTCTCAGAACTGTACACCACTGCATCTGAACGTCTATCATAGACAGCTCGGATATTCATTTGTGCGGTGCAGCCATGCCTGCAGAAAGGAGCAGGGCATTGGAAGTGGGGGAGGCACACCTACAAAAACTCATATGGTGGCACTATGTTTCTTGCACATGTGTGCAAGCAAACATATAAAGGGGGAGGTGGCTGCCTAGTAAAACAGGCCTGAAAACATATTTGTTTAAGAAGGCATTTAGCATTTAATTTGGGGTAATTTTAATTGAAGTATTTAAATTATATTGTAAATCATTTTTAAGCTGAGTTGTTTTGTCCTATGATGTTTTTAAGTATGTACAGCACTTTGATTTTTAGAATTGCTCTAAATAAATAAAGCATTATTATCATTATTATTATTATTACCACCTTAGGAGTGACATCAAAGGGCAAATACTGCCCTGTACCTTTCGCACCAAGAAGGCACAAGTTCTAACACTAAAACTCACCATAGATCAACAGAACAAAGCACTAGTGCTCACCACTGTGTACCCCCCCCCACCCAGTATGGTCTCCACTGGCTTTCAACAGCTGGTTAGTAATCTCGAGCAATACAACTTAAACTGGGAACAATAGAAACATAGAAACATAGACTTTGACGGCAGATAAGGACCGCTTGGCCCACCTAGTCTGCCCATTTTCCTATCTACAGGATAGGCTGCAGATCCTAGTTAACCAACCGCCTATTTCTTCCTAACCCCCACAAAAATTGCCTTACTGTATGTCTGTCCCATGCATTCTTGAATTCTTCCACAGTTTTAGACCCCACAACCTCCTCAGGAAGGCTGTTCCATGCATCCACCACCCTCTCTGTGAAAAAATACTCCTTCACATTGCCCCTGAGCTGTCCCCCCTCTATCTTCAAATTGTGTCCCCTTCTTCTTGCACATCTCTTTTTCTGAAAGATGCTACCCTTTTGGACTTTGTTGATTCCACTGAGGTACTTAAACGTTTCTATCATCTCCCCCTCTCCCTCCTTTCCTCTAGGGTATTCATATTAAGCTCCTTTAGTTTCTCCTCGTATGGTTTCTCTTGCAGACCCTGCACCATTTTAGTTGCCCTCCTCTGAACTGCCTCCATCCTGTCTATGTCCTTGCAGAGATGAGGTCTCCAGAACTGCACGCAGTACTGCAGATGGGGTCTCACCAACTTTCTGTACAGGGGAATAACAACTTCCTGTTTTCTGCTGGTGATGCCTCTCCCTATACATCCCAGTATCCCCCCAGCACTCCCTACTGCCTTCTCACATTGCTTGCCAACCTTAAGGTCATCTGATATGATTACCCCCAGGTCCCTTTCCATTTTTGTTGTTGTTACTACCCCCCCAATGTGTAATCTTCCCCTGGGTTTTATTTCCCAGGTGCATTATTTTGCACTTCTTTGCATTGAATCCAAGCTGCCATACTTCTGACCATTCCTCCAACCTTGCCAAGTCCCTTCTCATCCTTTCCAGACCTCCTTGTGTATCAACCCTGTTGCAGATCTCTGTGTCATCTGCAAAGAAGCATACTTTTCCTTCCAGTCCCTCTGCAATGTCACTTATAAAGACATTAAAAAGAACTGGACCCAGTACTGAACCTTGTGGTACCCCACTAGTAACCCCTTTTTCTTCAGAGTGGACTCCATTTTCAATTACTTTCCGTGTCCTGGTGTCCAGCCAATGTTTTAACCTGGCTACCACCCTGGGACCCACTCCCAGGCTGGTTAATTTGACTATTAATCTTTTGTGTGGGACTGTGTCAAATGCCTTGCTAAAGTCTAGGTAGGCCATGTCCACAGCCCCTCCCTGGTCTACTACTTTGGTCACCCAGTCAAAGAAATCGATTAGATTCGTCTGACGTGACCTTCCTGCTGTGAACCCATGCTGCCTTGGGTTCTGTGCCCCACTGGCCTCTAGGTACTCAACAGTTCTTTCCTTCAGAAGTGATTCCATCACTTTCCCAACCACAGAAGTCAAACTGACAGGTCTATAGTTTCCTGTCTCTGTCTTGGTCCCACTTATGTGAAGGGGAATCACATCTGCCTTCCTTCAATCCTCAGGTACCACACCATCCTCCCATGATTTGTTAAAAAGGGTAGTCAGTGGTGTCACTAGTTCTCTGCTTAATTCTTTTAGAATTCTGGGGTGAATTCCATCTGGCCCCATTGCTTTCTCCACCTTCAGTTTTAGGAATTCTTTCAGAACCCTTTCTTCTGTGAAAGGACTGGGATTGACACCCCTATCCAGAGTGCTTCTGTTAATTGGATTAGGCACCTCCTCCACCACCTCCTCTTTTGTGAATACTGAACAGAAGTATTCATTCAGTATCCCTGCTTTTTCACTATCCCTCTCTACCCACCCACCGTCCATTCCATTCTATTCAGCCTCACTATCCCTCCCTTTTTTCTTTCTACGCTCCCTGATATAACTATAAAAGGTTTTATCCCGCTTCCTAACCGAGTTGGCTATCTTTTCCTCAGTTTGGGCCTTTGCTATTCTGACTACCCTCCCTGCTTCCTTCTGCCTTAACTGATACAGTTCTCTGTCCTGCTCCTTCTGTGTTTCCTTATACTTCCTAAATGCTATCTTTTTCTCCCTAACCTTCACCGCCACCTCTTTGGAGAACCATAGTGGCTTTTGCTTTCATTTTGATTTGTTTATTTGCTTCACACAAAGGCTTGTTGCCTCTGTGATGGTAGTTTATATATTTCCCCATCGTTGCTCCACCCCTCCTTCTAGCCTATTTGCTAGTGCTTTTCTAAGGCACTTATCCATCTTGCCAAAGTCAGCCCTCCAGAAGTCCAGAACCCTCACTTTTGTATGCCTTGACTCTGTAGCTGAGTTTATCGTGAACAACACTGTTTGGTGGTCACTTGTTCCCAAATGGCTACTCACTTCTAGATCTGAGATCCTCTCACTGTCCCCGTCAACAAGTCATTGTAGGGGATTTCAACATTAATTGGCAGTCTCAGGATGCTGCCACAGCTAGAGAGCAAATAGCAGGCCTCTACCTAATCCAGCTGGTTACACAAGCCATTAGGAAAAACTATCGAACAGGCACCTGCTCCCTCACTGACTGGCTACTCTCCTCCTGCCCAGAACACTTTGCTGAGGCAACAGTCTTGCCCAACTCCCTCAGTGATCATTCCCCGGTACTATTTACTTGGACAAACAAGTTCACCAAGTGCAAGCCTAAGACCTCCAGAAGCAGATCCCTGAGAACTGGACAACTGGAAACCTTCAGACATTACCTAAAGCAGGTTGATTGGTCCCCACTGGATAGCGCCAAGGATGGGAACCAAGCCCTAGATTACTTCTTTAGGGTCTTCACAAAAGCCCGTGACATCTTCGCCCTGTACAAAACTAAGAAAGTCAGAGGAGCCGCTAAATCCTTGGCTGTCAGGCTCTCTATTTTATTTCATTGTTTAACCAGGTATAGCACACTAAGCTGAAAACTTTTCACAGGAGCGACCTGGGAGCACAAGGAGGTTAAGTGACTTGCTCAGGGTCACACAGTATGCAAGCGGAAGCTGTGGGATTCAAACCCAGGTCTGGTCAGCTAGATGTCACCAGATTTGCAGCTCAGAGCCTTAGACCACTGCGCTATACTCTAATTGAGCGCATGCACCTCAGAGACCACCTGTGGCACAAGGCCAAAGCAACCAGGAAGCAGGCTGACATCCTAGCCTACAAGACAGCCAGGAATACCTGCACAAAGCTCATCCAACTTGCCAAAGCTGTATACTACAACGATCTACTAGGCAGGACCTGGAGCCATGGAAGGGAGTTTTGGGACTCCGTGAAAGCCCTCATGGGAAGAGCCTCAAGTGCACCCCTGGACCTCATCGAAACCACCTCTGGTACTCTGCAAGATCAGGGGTCAACCTTAACCTTTTTTGGCACTATTCTGTAGGGCAAGTTGATTCAAAATTGCACTAGCCCTCAATTACAATGGTAAATTTTGATCACTTATACAGGAAACAATGCAAGCCAAGGATTACTCTGATTATTGCCACATTTATCCTGCTCCCACATTGCTTCCAGCTCCCCAACAGTAAGAAAAAAAACACTAAGGATATTTTAAACAGATTTCATGCTGCCTTCATGGACCTGAGCAATGTGCTGCATAATGACTATCTCTGTCATACGCCACCTGGCTAGCCTCCCAGCTGGAACTCTGCCTCAATGACCCACCCCCATTCTACTTCAGGCTGATATCTATGACAGAGACTATCAAATATATCAAACATGTCCTCAGTAAGACCAGGATGGAAAGTGACCAGACAGACATGAAGATGGTCACCCTTACTTTAAATGAACTCATGGTGCTGCTCACTAAGGTCTTCAACACCTCCCTTAGATCAGGAGTCTTCCCTGACAGATGGAAGGCAGCACTCATCACACCTGTATTCAAATCTGGGGATAGAGCCAACCTGGTCAACCTTCGGCCCAACTCAATATTACCCCCAGTTTCCAAAGCCCTGGAAAGGGTGGTCTCCGATCAACTTACTAAGTACCTTGAAAAGTATAATCTACTCTGCAAGCAACAATACAACTTCCAGCAAAACCACTCCACTCTCACTGCCCTTGTTGAATACATCACCCAGCTCTATGGTGCCCTGGATAAAGGGATGGCAGTGGGGTTTATCTTTGTGGACCTCACTAAGGCATTTGACACTGTCAATCACCATCTACGCGAGCAAAGTCTCCTCACCACAGGTCTGTCCAGTGACACTGTTGCCAGGTTCAACAGTTGCCTGTCTCATAGGACACAATGTGTTAGAATCGGCAGTGCTATCTCTGTGCCCCGGGAGGTAAACCTAGGAGTCCCACAAGGGTCTAGCCTAGGTCCTTTCCTCTCCTCTTCAGCCTCTTCATAAACACCTTACCCACTGCCTGCCCTGCACACATTGTGCTTTATGCAGATGATGCCGTCATCTCCATCCCAGGCAAAGAGGTGGCAGCCATTAATTCTGAACTACAGGATAACTTCCATGTACTGTACAGGAATCTTGGTTTTCTAGTAATAAACTGCTGCTCAATTATAAAAAGACCAAGTGCATGCTCTTCAGCAGACCACAGAGCAAGATAAAAGGGGTCCCCCCGAAGATACTTAGCCGCAAAGGAGAAACACTTGATCAAGCTGACACATTGAAATACCCAGGGATTCATCTGAATGACACCCTCACCTTCTCCGTTCACATTGAGCAACTAATAAAATCCGCTAATATAAAACTTGGTATTCTCTACCGACACCGAACTTCCATGACCCCGGACACCCTAAAACTTGTTACATGCTGCTCAGTGCTTTCCTCAGTAGACTACAGACTCATCATCTATGGGACTGGCTCCGACACAGCGCTAAAGAGGGTCAAAACCCTTCTTAACAAGGCTTGCTGACTGGTCCTGGGTGCTCGCCATCAGACGCATTTGTGTGTCCTGTACAAGGAAACTGGCTGGCTCCCCCTCCACCTCAGGATTCAATTCCAGGCCTGCTTGCTAAAAAAAAAAAGCTTTGCTGAGGCTCACGCCCGAGTCTACATCTGCCCTCTTTGAAAACACAGAACCCTCCATCAGCACTAGAAGTGCAACCAAGGGAGGGCTGCTAGTACCCTTTAAGTGAACTGCTCTGGCTCAGAGATCCCTCTCCTACTGCAGGCCCAAATGGTTCAATGACCTGCCTGCTGCCCTAGTCGAATGTACTAGGCTCAGTCAATTTAAAACATGACTATGGTCTCACCTTGCCAACAAAAATGACTGTCAGTGCTATTGCTAGCAGACAATGCCTGCCAGCAATTGGTCCTGCCCCGTCCTACCTAACCCCCATCATCTCTCCTCATCTTCCCAGTACTATGCCCTTACTGACTGCTCCATCTTATTTCCTTCCCCCCCTTTCATTTCCCCTCACACCACCCCTGGTCTCTTCTCCTACCCCCACTCCTCCCGCCTAGCACTTAGACTCCCCTGCTCCTTCCCTCCCCACCTCACCCCCCTCCACCTCTCAGCGGACAAAGCCATGCCTGGCTGCACCTAGATGCCCACTCCCCCCAGCAGCCCGGGGCTCTCTTGTCTCTGTTACTCCTTGATATCCACTAATCTTTGGACCACACTCTTGTAATGTTGCTTTTGAAGGTCATTCCGCAAGTGTAGACTTGTACTATTACTTGCTGTCCTTGTATCCCTGGATGTGATGTAACTGCACTTATAACCCTGATGTTAATTAGTGTTTTCACTTGTATGTACCCACTAATGACCTGTTATGTCATGTATTTTCTTCTGATTTGGAGCCTTTGTAAATGAGCCCACAGCTCAAAGATATTAACCCTTAGGCTGCCGACAGAATCCGAACATATAGGAATTTTGGACTGATATATCAGTCCATGGCCATGCAAGGTGTAATCCTAATCTGAAATTAATAAAATAAATAAATACAATTTTAAGGGGGGAATTTAGATTGGACTGGAGGTTATCCATGAACTAATGGGCCATTGCAGTGTGGTCAGCCTTTGTACAGGTGTTCCTGAGTGATCTGTAGTGTTGGAGGTCAGACAAGGCTTGGGAAGACTTGAAGCATCGCCATGCAAGGTCCTAGGACTTGCACAAATTAATAAGGTCAGCCGTAATCCAGGGGTGGTGGGAGCATTTTACCCTGTTCTTTTTAAGGGGGACATGAGTATTCCAGGTCTTGTTAAAAATGGCTGTGAAGAGGCCGAGGGCTGACTCTATGTCTGTGGCTGAGTAGACAGAGAACCAATCAGAGGCACTAAGGTCATTTAGGAGGGCATCAGTGTCAAGGGACCTGAAAGGCCTAAACCAAAGGTATTTAGGGGCAGGTTGAGGGGGAACACACTTTCCTAATACAATAGATCAGGCAGCGGTCGCTGAAGATGCGCAGGAGAATGCCTGCAGCAGTGATGCGGTGGGGGTTGGAAGAGACCACTCAGTCCAGGAGGGAGTGGTCATGGGAGTGTGGATTGAGTCAAGTGGGTTCAGCAGTTAATTGTGTAAGATTCAAGGAGTCAGTCTCATGGAAAGTGGGCTTCGAGGCAGAGAAGAGCCAATTTTAGATAAAGTCCCTGAGGAGGATGAGCTCGCTGGAGGCAGCATGGGAGACGAGAGATGAGAGGGAGTTGACAAGGGAAGGGAGAGAGATCTTAGGAGAGGCATAAACAATGCCAACAAAGACAAGGAGTGTGGAAGGGAAGGATAACTTTGCTAGCATGAATTCATGAGAGGAAGAAAGTGACTCACTGAGGGGGATAAAGCATGAAAGAGTTTGACGGACATAGAGGGCAACCCCGCCTCCATGCTTGCCTCGGTCCTGATGGTAGAGGTGGAAGCCAGGGAGACCAAGACTGGAGTTGGCTACCCTGGAGGACAGCCAGGTTTCAGTGATGCACAAGAGGTAGAGAGAGTGCTGGGAGATCCAAATTTTAAGGGAGTCAAGCTTGGGGAGGAGAGTCCTTGCACTGAGGTGGAAGAAACTGAGGTCTTTGGGTAGAGTAGGAGGAGAGGAAGATGAGGAGGGGGCCGGGGTTACGTTCCATCACTAGCTAGAAGGAGAAAGAACAGTGAGGGACTTATGCCCTTTTGAATGGCGGGAAGGGTGGGAGAGGTGGGAGAGTGAAGAAGTGAAGCAAGCTTGAGGAAGAAATTCAAGATTGAGGGAGGAAGTATATAGAAGTCCAGGGCCGATAGAGGGGGTAGAGGAGAGGGGGAAATGAGGGTGGAGGAAGGAGTGGAGAAAAGGGTGAGGTTAGGGAGGAGGTGGAAAGGTGAGAGAGTGGGAAGAGGGGAAGAGAGGTGTAGGGTATTTGCACAAGAGTGACTTACAGACCTCCAGCATTAGGGGGAGAGGTGGATAAAGATATAATGAAAGCAATTCAAAGGATGGCATGCAAAGGGGAGGTGTTGCTGGTAAAGGACTTCATTCTACCAGACATGAATTGGACCCTACCAGCTGTGGCAACAGTCAGAAGTAGGGGCATCCTGTACTCCCTGCAAGGGGCATTCCTCAGGCAACTAGTTAAGGAACTCACTCATGGAGGGGCGGTACTGGACCTGGTACTGACAAACAGGGACAGTGTTGCTGAATTCACAGTGGGTGGCCGCCTGGGGACCAGTGATCATCGTACAGTGTGGCTCAGTATAAGAACTGGATCTGATTGGAGTCACACTGAGACAAGGGTCCTGGACTTCAGAAGGGCTGATTTTTATGAAGGTGGGAGAATGCCTCAGGGACACCCTAGCAGGGACAGGAAAATAGGAGAGTCGAGAAACAATGGGCAAAAATAAAGGGGACATTGAAAAAGCAACAAATCTCTGTGTCAGGCAGGTTAACAAGGACAAGAGAGAAAAAAAAAGAGACCCCCATGGTTCTCTAGAGAAGTAGTGGAGAAAGTAGGAGGGAAAAAATGAGTATTTAGAAGGTACAAAAGGACACAGAAGGAGGAGGATAGGGAGAGTTACCAGGAGAAACAAAGAGTGGCAGGGAGTGCAGTTAGGAGCGCAAAGGTGCAAACAGAGGAGAATATTGCCCAATCAGTAAACAAAGGGGATACAACATCCTTTAAAGGTGATAGGAAACACCCATTCCAGGCCATTCAGATGAATAGAATGGAGTGGGAGTTTCTGATGTCATAGATGTCTTAGAAATATGAAAATCAAGAGCATTAGCTGATGAGGAGAGTGGAACTCTATGTAGATCTGCGGGCACCCCAAAGCTAGAGTATTTATTTATCAAAAAATCATCAAAGCATATCAGAATACATAAATGGCATGGAAAGGAAGATGGGAGGGCAGTTAACTATGAAAAAATAATTTCCTATCTCCTATAAATATAGAAGTGAGAGGAGAAAGACCAAAGGAGGGTTAGTAAGGCTATAAGGGGAAGGGGGAAGGGGGGTGATTGGGAGGAAGAGGACCAAAAAAAAAAAGTGGACATATTAAACAATTACTTTTGTTCAGTATTCATGGAGGAAAGGGAAGGTGACAGGCCAAAGATAAGGGACAGGAGCATTAAAGGAATGGAGGTGGACACCAGTCCTTTTACAGAGGAAAGAGTCCTCAAGAAACTAGTGCAATTAAAAGTAGACAAGGCAATGGAACCAGACGGGGTGAACCCTAGAATACTGAGGGAGGTCAAGGAGGTGCTTGCTGTACCTCTGACAGCTCTGTTCAACCTATCACTAGAATCGGGAGGTTCTGGGGGACTGAAGGAGGGCAGATGTGGTCCCACTACACAAAAGTGGAAATAGGGAGGAGGCAAAAATTTGCAGACCTGTCAGGCTGACTTCAGTAGTAGGTAAACTAATGGAATCACTACTGAAGAAAAGGACTGGGGAATACCTTGTAACCAGTGGATTACAGGATCCAAAGCAACATGGTTTCACAAGGGGGAAGGCTTGCCAGACAAACCTGATCAAGTTCTTTGACTGGGCAACCAGAAAAGTGGATCAGGGAAGAGCAGTAGATGTGGCCTACCGTTCAGTAAGGCCTTCAATACCGTTCCACATAGAAGACTGGGGAGCAAGCTGGGCAACCTAGGAGTAGGTTCAAAAGTAGTAAAATGGGTAAGAAGTTAGTTAAGCAATAGGAGTCAGAGGGTGATGGTAAATGGGTCCATTCTGGAGAAGGCAAGGTGATGAGCGGGGTACTACAGGAGGTCAGTACTAGGCCTGGTCCTCTTCAGTGTCTTTATTAACAACATTGTGGAAGGGCTGGAGGGGAAAGCATGCATATTCATGGATGACACAATAATCTGCAACAGAGTGGATACACCAGGGGGTGGAAACAATAAGGGACGATCTGAAAAAGTTAGAAGATTGGTCAAGGGAATGGCAGCTGGGTTTCAATGCAAAAAAAGTGCAAAATCATGCACTTGAGGCAGAAACCCAGTGGCAATGTACCAATTGAGTGGAGCGGCATTAGCAATCACAAAATGGGAAAGAAACCTCGGAGTAGCCATTTCTGATGACCTGCAAGTAGCCAAGCAGTATGATAAGGAAGTAGGGAAGGCTAGCAGGATGCTTGGGTGCATAGGGAGGGACATCACCAGCAGAAGGAGGGAGGTAGCTTTACCCCTGTGTAAATCACTAGTAAGACCCCACCTTGAGTACTGTGTCCAGTTCTGGAGGCCCTACCTCTGGAAGGACATAGATATGGTGGAGGCAGTACAAAGGAGGGCGACCGAAGTGGTGCAGGGCCTGCATCAAAAGCCCTATGAGGAAAGACTCAAGGAACTAAATATGTACTCTCTAGAGGAAGGGAGGAAAAATGGGGATGTGATAGAAATGTTCAGATACCTCACAGGTATTAATAAGGTACAGGAAGATACCATTTTCCATAGAAAAAGATGCTCCAGGACAAGAGGTCACGCTATGAAGCTGGGGGGGGGGGGCTCAGAGGAGATGTGAGGAAATACTTCTTCACGGAGAGGGTGTTGGATGCCTGGAACAGCCTCCCAGCAGAGGTGGTGGGTGCTAAAATGGTAACAGGATTCAAGCATACATGGGATAGGCACAAGGGGACCTTAGAAGTAAAGCAAGGGGAGAGAAGACTGGAGATTGAGTAGGGTCTGCAGTGGTAGGGAATATAGGGCAAACTAGGTGGGCCAAGAGGTCCTTATCTGCCAACAACTTCTATGTTTCTATGTAAGAGAGGAGGCTGGAGGGTGGGAGGAAGGGGTCAGGGATAGGAGGGAGAGAAAAGCAAAATAGAAGGGAAAGGTGTAGATCATGGTGAGAAGAATTGTAACTAGATTAGCAAATGGTAAGTGTGAGCAGAAGAGTGGATAGATGTGGCAAATGTACAGTTTAGACCCCGTTGGGCAGGGCTAGAAACAAATAATGTACTTAGACTGTAGCAGACAATCATGAAGCAACTAGTACTAGAACAGTAGGCAGTATATAGTGGCTTGTGGGCTTAAGCACAATGAGTTAAGAAGTGGTTTGATTAGGTTATGGATAAGCAAGGACTGTTGACTAACACTGGAACTGTAGACTGAAACAGGGGCTAGCAAACTTAAGCACAGTGAGCTACCAAGTTATTTCTTAAGGCTATGAATAAACAAATACAATTACTAAAGCTGGTACTGTAGTCTGCAACAATGGCTAGTGAGTTTAAACTCCGTGGGCTACACTGTTTTTTTGATTAAGGCAATGAATAAGCAAATACCAATGACTGGTGCTGGTAATGTAGAATGAACAATGCCTAGTGAGTTCAAGCTCAGTGAGCCAGAAATAATTTATTCAGACTATGGATAAGCAAACACAAATATAGGGAGGCCCAGGTAGGGAGTAGGCAGTATGCAATACGTTAGGCAGAGGCAGCTGGTTTATACAACAGGAAGTGACCAATAAACAAAAGTCTAGGCTAGTGAGATTACTAAGCAGTAACTTATATTAAGCATGGATTCATAAAACATGTGCAAGATGAACAAGGCAGTAGTATACAAATGCAGAGGGAAAGAGCATGGAAGACAGATGTGGGACTACAGAAGCATCTTAAAGGAGAGGTATGAAGGGAGAGATATATCTGGACATATCACAGGAAATTCTCACTTATTTCAATGGGATTTCCTGTGATTTGTTCATATTCTTTGCAATAAAGTACATTAATACACCAGTTAGGGTTCAAGTTAATGCCACAAAAGTAGGGAAATGTGGTGTTAGTTTCCAACCCTAATTCCCCACCTCAGCCCCCAAGCAGCAAAAGGAAAACACATTAGGGTTTTGGTTCTCCAGAGTCTTGGCGAATCAGTGGTGGAGTCTTCCTTGGGGTTGTCAACCCTAATGCTCACCCCTTCCCCCAGCCCATAGCCTCCCGTACAAAGTACAAGGTACAGCTCTAAATCAGTGCCTTATACTGATACACTCCTCAAAGGTAGAGAAGTAGGAGACACTTTTTCACGGAAAGGGTGGTGGGACAAGTGGAATATTCTGCCTGAGGAAGTGGTATCCTGTAGAATGGTGGGCGGATTTAAAAAAGGGTGGGACAGAATGGGGGGTGGTTGTGAGAGGGGAAGGTGGGGTAGCTGCAAGCTGAGGGGCTGGCTGCACAAACAAGCAGACTTGCTAGACCATGAGGCCTGTTTCTGCTGGCATTTTGTATGTTCGTATGTATGTATGTATGTATGTATGTATGTATGTATGTATATCTCACCATATGTCACCAATATAGTGTATTGTAGCTTTCTTGGCCCTGTAGGCCCTGAGTGAAGAAAGGAGATCACATCTGACCTTCTTTGCTCAGGAAAAGGGGAGGCGGGGGGCGCATTAGGGCTGACAACCCAATAGAAGAAAATTATACCAAAGTTATGAGCGAGAGTAGGAAAATTTCAAGATATGCTCATAACTTTGTTTTTGTTTTTTTATAGTTTGAACCCAAATTTTCAACTAGCCTTATTATGACCCCACCTCGTGATCAAGGGGCAGTGAACATTTTCAAATCCCACCCAAAAGGTGATTTCATAAAGCAAAAGTGAACTGCCTTTTAGGCCAGATTTGCATAATCCCACTACCCTTGGTCATGAAGTATAGTCCCAAAAAGGCCACATTGAAAATTTTGTGTAAAAATATTCAAAATGATAAAGTTGTTAAGAAAAGTACAAACCACACTGGAAAACATTTAAGTGGACCTTATTTTCTTGTATCACAGCAGCAAGATGTGTCTTTGATCAGAGAGTGGATATACACCATGGGACACGTTCAGGTGAGTGAGGGTGTGTGGGATGGTGGGTGCTGAGTGGTGGGTCGGGGTAGGGAAGGGTGGGGGGTCAGATCGACCAGGGACCATTTTTTTTCCTTTTTACAAGATAAAAAAAAAAGCAGGGGACATTTTGGTTACCCCAGTGTTGGGGTAGTGGTCGGCAGCACCAGGGATGGGCACCCGGTGCCACAAGGCATATAATGGCAAGGGGGGTGGGCAACCTGGAGGGGAGGGAGGAAGAGAAACAGTACTGGGGATGGGCAGCCCAGTCTCCTTATCAAAATTATACATTGAACATGGGAATGGGAGGGGCGTGTAACCTGGTGGGGAGGAAGAGGTAGTGGGCACCCTGGTTTGCTAGGTAGTTAGCTGGACAGACAGACAGACAGACAGAGAGGCAAAAATGGAGACAGAGAAGCAGAGGATTGCCAGCTGACTTTTTCAGCTGATGTCAGCAGCATGATTCCAGCTGCGGCTTCAGAATTCAAGAAAGTCCCACTGTTCTCATACTAAGAACATGAGCGAATGGCTCCTGTCACTAAACCAGGCACCTAGGATTTTGAGGTGCCCATAAACATGTTGTGGGACATGTTCAGGTGAGTGAGGGTGTGTGAGGTGGTGGATGCTGTGTGGGAGGTTGGGGGTTGGGGGGGATCAGATCAGCAAGGGACCATTTTCTTTTTTATAGGTTAAAAAAAAACAATGGACAATTTTCTTTATTGCAGGGGACATTCTGACATTGGAGATTGGGTACCTCAGTGTTAGGCTAGCGTTTTGCACTGTAGGTGAGTGCCCCAGTGCTGACATGCATGTAATGAGAAGGAGGAGGCAGGCAGTCTGGAGAGGTGGGGTGTGAACAGAAGTGGCAATGGAGATGGGCAGTCTGGTCCATTTAAAAACATTCTAAATTAAACATGGGAAAAGGAGAGCAGGTGACCTGCAGGGGAGGGGGGAAGAATGAAGCAGTACCGGTGATGGGCACCCTGGTCTGATAGATAGATAGATAGATAGATAGATAGATAGATAGATAGATAGATAGATACTGTAGATGGATAGATACTGTAGATAGATAAATACTGTAGATAGATAGCTACTGTAAATAGATAGCTACTGTAAATAGATAAATACTTTCAATAGATACTGTAGATAAATACTGTAGAGAGGTAGATACTACAGATAAATATTGTAGATAGATACTATAGAGAGATACTGTAGATAGATACTGTGGATAGATACTGTAGATATATTGTAGATATATACTGTAGGTAGATACTGTAGATAGATACTATATATACTGTAGATACTGTAGATAGATACTGTAGATATAGATAGATACTGTAGATATATAGATACTATATAGATAGATACTGTAGATATAGATAGATACTGTAGATAGAGAGATAGATACTGTCGAGAGATACTGTAGATAGACAGACAGAGAGCGCATCAGACCACTGTCTCACTGCTTTAACTGTAGCTGGCAGTACGACTCCAGATGTGGCTTCAGAATTCAAGAAAATCCTGCTGTTTTCATACTGAGAATGCTGTCACTAAGCTGGGCACCCAGGGTTTTTGGGTGCCCAGAAACATTATTTCCAGGGCAATTTTCATAAAACAAACACCAGAATCTAGCTAAACAGGTCTGTTTACCTAGGCTCAGGTGTTTGGTTTTTGAAAAGGTATCATTTTTATGTATTTTCAGTGTTTGTAAAAAAAAAAAATTAAACAAGATGGCAGTCATCACGTTTGGTATTTTTTCCCCACACAAATAAATCATGAAAATAAGCACTCACAATTTTTTTTTAACTTTCACATTTCTCACTTTTCAAAAAAATCCTTATGTAACCCCGGCACCTTCCATCTGAGGGCTACACTACCTCTGCCTTAGCTGGCCACATCAAGGTTGAGGGGCCTGGGTTCCTATTTTATCTTTAAACTGGTTCTTTACCAAGATAACATAATTGTGCAGTGCCTCCACCCAGAGTATACTTTCAGTGGGCTAGAATAAAACCTTGGTACAACCCTCTGGGATGCTGCACCCACCCACAACATCATAATGCCACCCCAAACATGACCCAAAATTCACAACCCCACATTTCAGACATTGTGCAATTATTTACTCACTCTAATAATATGCTCATGACAACAGAGTTATGCAAAAACAGTAACAATTTATTTACAAAGGGATGAGGGTTAGGAAAGGGAAATTGGAAGCATAGTTTAGCTATTTGCATTTGATTAGAATTGGATTAGTTTTGGTTTTAATTG
The DNA here is from genome assembly GCA_016271365.2 of Neoceratodus forsteri. NCBI lineage: Eukaryota > Metazoa > Chordata > Ceratodontiformes > Ceratodontidae > Neoceratodus > Neoceratodus forsteri. The sequence goes on along the minus strand of CM028132.1, from coordinate 366,426,465 downwards.
GCATTACAATCAGATAATCATTCTTGCATTTTTACCCTTAGGCATTAATTGCAGTGGCCACCCACCAACCTCTGATATACTTAGATTTTTTTTTGGCTATCTAGCTAGCTGCCTTAAACATTTAGATAACACATGCCCACACTGGTGCCAGTTTCCAGAAATGCGTTAGGACCCCGCAATCCCAAAAACCTTTATCTTGGTACCCAGTACTAGAGTCTTAAATGTGTAGGTCTGTTATACGGTGCAGTTGTGCTGGCTGGCTGAGTTGGGACCCTTGAAGAAAATAAGCAGGTTAACTTTACTTTTAATTTTGAAACACATTCCTGACTGTAGATTATAGAATTTAAGTTGGTTGATTTGACAAGGCTTTACTCTAACTGCTGAATTTGGCTTGGCAACAACATTAAACTATTTATAAGTCTCTCCCAGATTTGAACAGGGCATGGGTCCTGTGTACTCATGGTTTGATAGTCATCATAGGCAAGTCAAAACTAGGCTATACAAGGTAGATCTGGGTGATCGCAGCAGGTGGGCTCTGACTTCGGAGGCTAAAAGGCTGGGTCTTAGCCCATTGCCAGGGACCCTCTTACTGACTGCAGGATCTTACAGCTTTTGCAGATGGAAAGAGTCTCTAACTTCTTTTGTAGAGCCCCTCTCTGGGCTAAAATCACCTTCTGGACAGACCAGGCCAGGACTGGGGCCGCGGCACACTTCAAACCCCACGTCTCAGCTATGCCCCTCAAGGGAAATGTATATGGCAGTGCCCTAGGCGGCACACTACCAGGCTGCCTCCCGGCTGATCTGAGATTGTTGCATTGCATTCAGCACATTTATTAGTAGCACATTCATACATTAACTCACAGTAGTCACAATCCATTCTATCACATGCCAGCGTGGCCTCCATGATCCTCTCAAGCTTGCAGACGCACGTTTTCACTAAAGGGTGCTCCTCCCTAAGGCTAGAGTGACCCAGACTCTCACAGTCCATGCAGTGTGACCTGAATCTGTAACATCATCAGGCAGAGTTTGAGGCTTGGCTCCTCACAATTTGATAGCTTTACTTGACAAAACAACTGGTCACATGCAGCTTCTCTTAAGCTTAACGCACAAGCATCACAGTCCCTTGTGACTGCTGACATTAGCAACTCCAACTTGTGCATTTAAGACACATCAACAAAGTCCCTCTTGGCTATACTGGTGTTGGCAGCTCCAGCTTTGGACATTTAGACATCTACTGGCGTTCCAGGCACTGTTGGGAGAAATTCTGTGTGGCTAAGGGAACTCCCCTTTCTGTCTTGTAGCACTTTACACAGTCACATTCAGCATTACAAATTACTAGACTCTTCTCTGGTCACTTGATACATGTCCACCCATTCCTTAAGTGCTGGTTGAGCTCAGGGTGCAGACAGATAGTCCCATCTTGCAGATTTCTGGGCTTCCCTGCCCCTTACAGATCTCTCAAAACACTGGCACTTCATTTACTCACTCAGACAGATCTAGCAGACTTTCCTTTTCGGGAAGTTACAGATCTCTTAAGCGCTCTCACTGCTGAGGCAGAAGCATTTCTGGCAGCTGTCTCTTAACTGCTGGCTTCTTTTCCACATTTTCCTTATGTGGGAAGGAACTGCTAGCCCTGGAGGACAATTTCTGACAACCCCCAGGCTAATGCATTTTGCTGCTGGCACCCAATCTCTTTCTGGCAGAGGCAGAGGCTCTCCCTTCCCTGTGGGAGAGGCTTTCACTGAATTGACTAGGCCACTTTTGCTTAGCTGAGGGGCTCCCACTCAAACTGAGTTCAGCCTAAAAATCCCAGTCTTGTATGGAGTCCTTCTGGGGCTTCCAATTGGCTGAATCCACTTGCCAGTCTACAAAATGAATATTCATTGGCCTCCTTTGATGCCTGATAGGCGTCCTGTTTTGGCACCTGAATTAGGTCCTTGCATTTTCCCACAAGCCTATTGCAATGCCCCAAGAGCATCTGGCACTGTCCCAACAATCCTTGCTCTGAAATCCTGGGTTTCCGATTGACTGCTTACTGCAGAATATGGCTGCTAGTGCTTACAGTCCCCTTGCAGTTTAACACAGTCCCCAAAATAAAGTTCTGGTGCAGCCAGGTACAATATTTATTTTACTTCTTTGCCCCTCTGTTCAATAGTCATAACTGTGCCCTCATAAATGCTTCCCATATTAAACACTTTGCTTCAGTCTCTTGCCTGTCGCTGCTGCTGAAATATAGTGCCTGTAGGCAGCAGACAGGCAGTTTATCTGAGTCCCCATGTTCACAGTGTGGGCAGCCAGAATATTGATCTCACTTACACTGTTGCCCCTGTGATCCTTAACCCTTTAGTGTCCTTGACAGTGCTGCTGTAATTTTACATTTATTTCTCTGCAGCAACTGCAAAAACATGCAACCCCTAGTAAAAAAGCAGACCTGCTTATGAATATTAATATCCTCTCATTAATATTCATGACACTAGGCCAGGACCTCCAGCACACATGGCGCTCTGTTTGCAAATTTTAGCAGTTGCCTCTGGTCCAGCCTGAGTCACCGGCCCCTACCCTGCACCTTATGGGGACCACCAGAGAGAAACCTTTGACCGCAATTGTGGTCCAAAACTGGGGCACACCTTTACGCATGTGCAGCTTGCCAGCCAGCCCATGAAACGCTGGCAGCTCACGGTTTTTCTCTGTGAGCCTGAGATGGTCTGAAGAAGGCACAGGGGCAGCTTGGGGAACCTGGTGCACATTAACAGCATCTGAGCCAGTGGCAGCGAGATGGAGATATCATCAGGGACACCAGCAGGCACCAGGAGGCCAGCAATAGATGCTCCAGCACTGGGAGCAAAACAGGAGAACTGGCAATAAGGTAAGCTTCCATTTGGGGTGGCATTACACTTATAACTTTGAAACCATATATTGTTTCACAAAACCTTCAAAAGCACACCCTTGGCACCAAGCCCCTTCAACCCTGAAAATCTAATGAAAAAATTCCATACCACCTAGGCTGTATGTAAGAGCAAATAAAAATGCAATGCTAAGTATAGGGAAACCAGAAGTTTCTTTTTTTTTTCCCCCATCATTTTTGGCACTTGTATCTCGAAAACTGAACAAGATGCTGTCACAAAACTTTTCACATATTGAGACTCTAACAGCCTGATTGTGCATGCCAGATTTTGCACTATTTCATCAAACTACTCTAAAGTTAAGGTGCACAAATTGGAGTTTAACATTAAACAGCCAACTCAACCCTAACTATAGGAGCATTACCACGCCCCTATAGTATACAATATTATATATAAATTAATTGCAAAAAAACATCATTAATGCACCAATTAGGATTAAACTGACAAAAGTAGGGAAATGTGATGTTAGGGTTTCCAACCCTAACACCCCAGACCCACCCTATAAGCAGTGAAAAGAAAAACTTTATGGTTTTAGCTATCCTGAGATTTTGGCATATCAGGCCTGGGGTCTTCCTTGGGGTTAGCACAAACAGAACGGTATTCCAGGTGGCCTGGGTTCAAGTCCCAGCTGAGGCACTTACTTCTTTCTCTCTTCTGTTTGTATGTGTTCCATAAATATGAACACTGCATTCTTGTGTTTGAAAATGTAATTTTCGCTGGCTCAGTGGCTTGCCTTGCCAGTGACCCATGTTCGTGGTTCGAGTGGGCCACCTGGGGGTCGGCTGAGGAGGGAGAGGATCAAGCATCTGAAGGACTGCTCTCCTCTCCTGGGGAGGGAGGATTGGCTCTCCCACCAAATGACTGCCCCCAGGTGGAGGCCCAAGGGCAGTGCAGGTCTGTAGGGCACCAAGGAAGGGAGGGTGCTGTGGGACTTCCGTGGACATGCACGCGCCTCCACGCATGCACTTTTGGTGTGTGCACCCCAGCAACTGGGAAGGGAGAAAACAGGGAAAAAAAAACAGGCTGTGGATAACGACCCACCCTCTGCAGGCTCTGCACCCAGCAACCGAGCAAGAACTCTGGGTAAGTCTCAGCGATACTGGGGTGATGGGGCTGGGAGGATTGTTCAGAAGGGGGCAGTGAGGGAAGTAAGGCGATAAACACCTATATGGAAAAAAAAAGAAAATGTAATTATCTGTGTGCAGCACCAGGTTGTGCATTGGAGAATGAATAATGTGCTCCGGGACAGCCCAGTTTCCAGTTGCCTTGGTGACACAGCTGGTAGCGAAATCGGAACAGTATTCCAGGCGGCCTGGGTTCAAGTCCCAGCTGAGACACTTACTTCTTTCTCTCCTCTGTTCATATGTGTTCCATAAATATGCACACTGCATTCTTGTGATTTAAAAGAGAGCAAGTTCTGGATTACGCTACCCCTTCTCAAACAGATGAAATTAAGAGAAATGTATGGCACTTAGCGAGAGCAACTGGTTCCCAGTCTGACATGCAAAATTACAAAACAGCTCGTAATCAATGTACCTGGGCAATCCGCTCCGCAAAAAGTCAATATTTTAAGCAAGAGCAGACCAACTCCTGGCGACAAAGCCAGAGGTTCTGGGACAACCTTCAGACTATAACCTGGATCAAGGTGGCAAGATGGCAGTCACGCTGGACCAGCCGCTGTGACTTTTGCTTTTACCTCGTAATTTGTTACTTGTCGTATTGCCCTTATTTATTTGTTTTTGTTTTTACTGCCTGCTTCTTCTGTTGCCTATGTTTATCGCTCACTCAGTCATTCAGTCGGTCGTTGCTTTGGCGGCTCCCTTAGTGTGGTGTTGTGAGTCGACTCAGTGCTGCAAGTCGGCTCAATGCAGTGGAGTGAGTCATCTCATTGGGAGCTGTTTTTTGACCAAACATTGCGCTGAGGCTATTGTTGGTCCGGGGAGTTCAGTGGCTTGTTCTCCGAGCTTTCGCTTGGCTAGTTGGTTGTTTGGACTCGCATTTGGACCCCTGGATTTACTGCTGGTGTTGCTTGGTTTCCATGTATTGGATTTGGGATTTTGGTGGATCCTACAGTGCTGCTCATGGAAGAGCTGGGAACTTTCACTGTGAGAACGCCGGTTGAAAGGACAGTTGGTGCTGGATTAAAGTACCATGAGTGGTGGGACCCGATTCATTGATTGGTGTCCTTTTTCCCCTGGGATCCTATTCTTGTTTAAATCGTGTTCTTCATTTACTCAAGTATCCAGTACTGTTTGGAAGCAGGGCTATAGTAGTGTGTTAGGTCATGGTTGTGGAAGGCTCTTACCCCCCCCTTTTGTGCCTGGGTGATCTTGGGTCACGTAGCTCGAGACCGAGCGGGAGCTGTTTCATTTTCTCCCTAAGGTGTTAGGGGTTATTGGGGAGCTCCTAAGCTATTTCTGGGTTGGCCTGTCTAGTCTAGCCTCAGGTTATCTGAAGCTGCAGGTCCTGGGTAGTACGGGAGAGCCTGATTAGGTAGTTTGGGGGTGTGGGTGGGGTGGTGCCTCCACTCCTTGTAGCCTGGCTTGTCTATTGCTTTGGCCTTTATTTGGGAATTTTTCTGCTCCCATTAATGGACTTGCACTGAGACTATACGTTACTACCCTTGGATGTACAGGTTGGAGTAGTCTGGATTGTCTTAATCCTGTTTTTTTGGAGTTCCATTTGACTTTTGCCGGATCCTGTATTCACCTTACGAAGAATTGTGTGTGCAGTGAGAGGGTCTCACTATTCCTATGTATTCGGATTTTGTGCAAATTACTTACTGTTGGCAGTGAGAGTGCCAAATCTACAAAGGGACTATTTATATTTTTGTTTTTGAGTGCTTTTTCTCCTGTTGGCTGTGAGAGGACCTTTGGGACAAAATATTTTTTATGTTATTTTCTTTTTTAATTGTGTTTTTTCCTCCTCAGAGCTGTGAGAGGGTTCTGGGTTGGTGTAAGTTTTACTTTGTTTATTTTGTTTTGAATTAGATTTTTAGAGTTATTTTTTGATAAAGATGTAAGTTTGGGTTTTAGTTTACTTGTAATTTAGGGTAATTTATTTGCGAGGTAATTAGGACTCCTATTGAGGTTTTGTCCTTACCTTGTTTTTACATGTGGCGTGTGTTGGTTAGCCTCCCCGGTTGTGCGGAACTCATCCTCCGATCTCTCTGCTCTCCATCCTTTTTCACCCCTCCCCTCCCCTCCCTTTTTCCATCTACCAGTGCTGTTGGGCACTTGGTATTGTTCGTAGGAGGGACAGGGGTGGGTATGGTGAGGGGTACGGACATTGGAGAGCGAATGAACGGACCTCTCATATAGGGCTGGTTCGGTCCAGAAGACACCCTGGGGCGAAATGGAGCCTGGATCATGGTTTTCCATGTCTAGTCCCCATACTCAAGGGCACCATCTGTTTGGATGGGCAAGGATCTGGGATGGCCCAGGAACCCTGTCCAACTCGGGCGGTGTTGTGCAATGCCAAATCTGTTAAAAACAAGTCTGCCGTTATTGTAGATCTTGTTAGAATGGTTGATCTGGCATGCATCACTGAGATCTGGCTGGATGGAAATGCTGGCCCCATTTTAGAGGCAGCAGTTCCAGCCGGGTACTCGGTGATTCATCGCCCGAGATTGGATCGTGGGGGGGAGTAGCAGTCTGTTTCAAGACTGGGTTGGGGCTCTCGGTGTACTGGTTGAGGAGGCCGAATCCTTTGAGTGTACTGTAGTAGCTGGTGTGGATTGCAGGACAGCCCTCGTCTACCATCCACCAGGGGACGAGAAGTGATTCCTGCAGAAAGTGGCAGACTTCGTCGCCGATATGGCATTGGAGTCACACAGATTGATGGTTCTGTGCAACTTCAGTGCTTGGGTCGATGAAAAATTCTCGTCTTTTGGTCAACATTTCCTCCAGCTAATGATGTCGCTGGGCTTTACACAGATTGTTTCTTCAGCTGCTCATAATTATGGTAAGTCTTTGGATTTGGTCTTCCTCCTGGGGATTGAGGCCTCTAATTTGGTGGTGGAACCTGTCAGTTGGTCTGATAATTACACCGTGGGCTTCAGTTTTTATGCTTCCCTTCGTAGGTCTGCCCCTGTGGAGATGGTTCGATACTGCACTTTACAGGATGTGTGCCCTAAAGACCTGATGGCGGTGATGAACCTCTCAGAGCTTCCTGTTGCCAGCATGAGTCCAGAGGTGATGGTTCTGGCTTATAATCAGGCCATTTCCTCAGCTCTCAACTCAATTGCTCCAGTCCGTGTTCGTCCCCTCCCTCTCCGCCCTCGGGCCCCTTGGTTTGATGGGTCCTTGGGGGAGTTGGGGGATGACGGTTACAGCGTTGTTGGCGGAAATCTGCTCTTGAAGTTGACCGCCTTAGTTTGGAGGGGCATCATCAGCTCTACCAATCAGAGATTTCCAGTAAGAAGGCAGAACTGCTGTCCAGGGGGATCTCTGTCGCTCACAATCGACCGGCTCAGCATTTCAGAACTGTGGACAGTTGTGCAACCCAGCCTGTCTTCAGCTCCATCGAGCTTTTTCACAAAAGGAGTGTGAAGAGATCACTCAATTCTTTGTGAATAAGGTAGCCAACATCAGATCTGAGATCCACCTGACACACTCTATGGGGGATGCTGTTGGTCGTCACTTGGTCACGGTTCCCGGAGTCTCCTGGCGTTCCTTTGACCTGCCAAAGTTCAAGGATGTTATGTGGATTGTCCAGGGGATGCACCCTATGTGCTGTAGTTTAGATCCGGGTCCAACCTCCCTGATTTTGGGTTGTGTTGAAATCTTGGGCCATTTCTGGCTCAAATAATTGGGTGCTCCTTAGAATTGGGTGAGTTCCCAAGCTCCCTGAAGGAGGGGGTGGTGGCTCCCCTTTTGAACAAAGGTTCTTTGGACCCAGATATTTTTGCCAACTATAGACCTATCTCTAACCTTCCCTTTATTGGGAAGGTTATTGAGAAGGTAGTGGCAAACCAGCTGGAGGAGCATTTGACCATCCATAATATCTACGAACCTCTCCAGTCTGGTTTTCGTAAGAGGCACAGTACCGAAACCACTCTGGTTCGGGTGCTCAATGATCTCTTGATGGCGAGAGATCAGAGAAACCATTCTGTCTTGGTTCTCCTTGATCTCTCCTCAGCCTTTGACACTGTAGACCATGGGGTTTTGCTCGAGCGCCTGAGGACCATCTATGGACTGTCTGGTACAGTGCTCAGGTGGTTTACATCTTTCCTTTCTGGGAGAACACAGAGAGTTGTGTTGGGGATATTTTCATCTGACCCTTTCTCTCTCCCTTGCTGGGTGCCCCAGGGCTCGGTGCTCTCCCCCATGTTGTTTGCAGTGTATATTCTGCCCCTCGGAGACATTGTAAGATGGTATGGACTGAGGTTTCACTGCTATGCTGATGATACCCAGCTCTACCTGTCTTTCGCTCCCGACCAGGTTAGTGCTCTCTCGGTATTTAATAGCTGCCTCGCTGAAATCCAGGATTGGATTAGTTTGAGCTGGTTAAAGTTGAACTCTGGTAAGACCAAGGTTATGGTTGTGGACCCGGGTCACAGGATAGAGGGGTTGGGATCTGGTCTGCCCTCTGGTTTATTTCTGGGGGGTGATCAGATCCTTACCTCTGAATTGGTGCGTAACCTGGGAGTGGTACTTGACGACGGGCTGACCCTTCATTATCAGGTGTTAGCAGTTGTGAAGTCTGCATTTTACCATCTTAGGAACATTGCCAGGGTGAAACACCGTGTTCTGTCCAGCGATTTACCTGTGTTAGTCCACACTTTCATGACCTCTCGCCTTGACTACTGCAACTCCCTATACCTGGGGCTTCCTGGGGTTGATATTCACCGCTTGCAGCTAGTGCAGAACGTTGCTGCTTTGTTTTTGACAGGGGTGTCGAGAAGGACACGTATTACCCCTGTCTTGCGCGATCTGCACTGGCTGCCAATACAGTGGTGGATCACCTTTAAAGTAGGCCTTTTGACCTACAAAGCCCTGCACTGACTTGGCCCCAAATACTTGAAAGAGCTTCTGATTCCCTACAGCCCTGTATGACAGCTCCGTTCGGCTGGTGAGGGGTTGCTGGAAGTTCTCAGGGTTATTTTAAAATCTTCTGGGGCCCGGGCCTTTATGTTTACAGCCCCAGCCCTCTGGAATTCTCTGCCCCATCAGTTTCGGGATTGCACAACCGTGGAAAGTTTTAAGTGGGAATTTAAGACCTATTTATGGAGTCAAGCTTTTATGGGTTGATGTGTTGTGATTTTCTGATTTTATATATATTTATTTTCTTGTGATTTTATTGTTCATTTGTATAGCGCCTTGGTGCCTGAAAGGCACATAATAAATAAAGTGTTATTATTATTATTAGGAAACTTTGCAAAACATCACCCTCCATACTTAATGTCGGAGGGTCAATCACCCAGGACCCAAAAATCATTGTGGGCACTTTTAATAAGGCCTTTACTAACCTTAGCAATGTGCTTCTCTTGAATTTATTTGAACCACCATGTGCTGCAGCCAAAGCAAGTCCTCCCCAAGGACATACCCCCCCCTTCTACTTAAGGCTATTACAAAGCTTGAGATAAAAAAGTACCTGCAAGAAGTCCTTGGCAAAAGTAGAAACAGCAGAGACTTGGTAGACCTCAAACTCATTGCCCTTACACTCGAGGAATTACTCTCACCAGTAAGAAAAATCTTAAATCTCTCACTAAGAACCGTGAAATTTCCACATCACTGGAAAGCTGCTGTCATCACGCCCGTCTTTAAAAGGACAAAAGGCGCAGACTCTAAATCCAGTTTGGACCAGTCTGAGGAAAAGGTGGTCCCCAGAGATCAAAGGCAGAAACAGGGTGGAATGTCAGACAGAGAAAACACTGATATTGCGCTTACTTGGAAAGTGGAATGGGTGCATGTCGAAGACTACTCATGCAGGAACACAAACAGCAACACTTATCTCAAAGGTTATTTTAAATAATGTCAAAAAAGTCGAGAGGTATGCTCAACACACACGAGACACAGCACAGCTGCCCCCAGCACTTTGAGTCATATTTGTGACTCTTCATCAGGGAGCGGAGCTGCAATGCCATGTCTCATAATTTATTCTCATTAATTAAAAAATGATGCATCAAATCAGACACAGCATTAAAGATGCATCAGTTAGACAATAAATGCTTAGTAATTTATTCTATATAAAAGTGCTCCAAATAATCAAAAGTGCATAAAAATATGTAACCCTTTCCAAAAATACTGCAACAAACAGATTACAAATATATACAATAGCCAAACTGAAAAATATTGTTAAAGCTACCACTGCATGAAGCCACCATACTTGAAAATAGCCATTCTTATAGTACTGTATCCAAATAATGAACAGACTAGAAAAGATTTCAATAGAACAGTGATGTCACTGAACTGAAACAGACTTCAAATAGAACAGCAACGTTTCTAGACTTGAAGCAAACACAGTACAATTGTAGCAGGCATGTTTCAATGAATCCATAACAAATAATATATAGAAAATATGCAAGAAAGTGACAGAAAAAGCAAGAAAAGAAAAGATTATAAGCAGTTATATTGAAATGTGCCTATTAAACCTTAGGCTGACGACAGAATTGGAATGTACAGGAATTCCGGACTGATATATCAGTCTGTGGCATGGCAAGGGTTAATAGTAGCTCCACACTATGTACTGCAGCAGTTAATAATTAACCACAGAAAGTAACATAAAAGAATGGGTATTTTCAAGTTTGGTGGCTTCATGCTATGGTAGCCTTAACAATCCTTTTCAGCTTGGTTATTGTATATATTTGAAATCCGTCTATTGCAGTATTTTGGAAAAGGGCTACATATTCTTTGTGCTAATGTATGGTTATTCTATCTTAATATCTTTATACAATGTATTTATGTATGGAAAATATTGTTTTGCTTCATGTGGATTTTTAGGACTCCTATTTAGTTTCTTTTTTTCCTCTTGTCCTTTCTCCTTGCCCCCCCCCCCATTCTTTTCTTTTTGAGCTTACTAGGTCTGTTGAATACTTTATTTCTAAAATAATTAGTAAAATTGGTTGCTGTAACTTCTGTGTATACTGCTTATGTACTATATATTTTTATGCACTTTGATTATCAGGAGCACTTTTATATAGCATAAATTACTGTGCATTTATTGTCTAACTGACACAGCTTCAGTGCTGTGTCTGATCTGATGTATGTTTCTTTAATTAATAAGAATAAATTATGAGACACGGCATTGCAGCTCTGCCGCTACCGAAGAGTCATGATTACAACTCAAAGCACTGGGGCAGCTGTGCTGTGGCTCTCATGTGTAGAGCATAACTCTTGTTTTTTTTTTACTTCATTTTTTTTTGTGTGTGTATTATTTTCTTTTTGCCCCTATGTGCTCCACTGCAGCCACTCCTTCGGGCTTACCAAGGTTGACCTCCGATCCATCCGTCCTCCAAGCCTCCACCTCAAATCGCAGCCAGCCCCCAGGGTGACCCAGCGTAACCCTTCGCCGAATGGGTCCCTCTCCTCCAAGGAGGAAAGCACCAGCTGGGGGGGGCAGACCAGCGCAACACTTAGCCCCTGGGGTGCTGCTGAAATGGAGAGCTCGGTAGGACCTGGATGGCCTCAGAGAGCTGGGCAGCTGTCATCCAGCTGCCGTGTAGTGGTATTTCCGCTTTTCTAGTTGATCCCTCTTGCGTGCGTCAGCAGTGCTCCCGGTCTCCACCAGAGGCCGCTGCGGCACGACGACAACCCGCTACCCACCCCAGGAGAGGAGAACAGTCCTACAGATGCTCGATCCTCTCCTGCCCCTACCAGCCCCCGATGTCCCGAGTCCATTCCTGAACCCAGGTCGCCGGCATGGGCCAAGGTAAGGCACCAGCGCCTCAATGCTCTGCACCTCCAGGCCAGCCTTTTACTTCATTTTGAATAACTTCTGAGATGAGTGCTGCTGTTTGTGTTTCTGAATGTGATGTCAGAGAGGCTGGTCCAGTGATGCAGGGATAGTGGGCTGGCCAGCCAGAGGTGTTTAAGTTTTATGTTTACAATGAGAATTCAGTTACAGTTGGGATTTTGAACTAGAAAGTGTCACAGGTTTGAGTCTGCCATAACTCATCAATTCCTAGTCACTCTACTTAAAGAGTGAGATATAATTAAGTTTTCCTGTGTGATCTCTGTCTTTTTCAGATTTTGTTTTTATTTCTGCAGAAATACCGTATTCCCATAGTCTTTGGTGTGTATTATCCCATAAAATATGTAAATATCATGTAGTATTAGATGTTATTTTTACATACTTTATGCTTTCTGTGACTTAGTCCTTTCAGGTATAATCGGCAAGTCTGTGATCAATTTCCAAAGAGACAGGCTATAAAGTTACCATATCTAAAGCAAAGTGTTCTCAGCTTTGACAAAAGGGGTTGGTCATTTGTCCTTTTGGAAAAAGCACTGTACTGTGTTAGCAGTGGCTCTAGTGGGATTTGGTTCGAGAGATACCCAGAGTGAGAGCTGAGTGCTGGTGACATACTAAGGTAACCCTTTCAGGTGTCTGAAGGGTTGTGGAAATGGGTAGCAGTGTATACTAAGTTCTGGGAAAGATCCGGTCTCAAACAAGGGGTATGAAAGATGAGATCTGTGCCCTCTGAGTCAGTAGGTTCAGTAGTATAGAGTGGTTGAACTCAGATCTCTTGCAAGAGAGCAGATACAGACTGCAATACTTCATAAAGGGATGTATTGTACTCCATGTAGCAGTACTAGTACAGGTTCTAGTCACAGAGCCTGGTCCAAAAGCATGCCACTGAGGCTGCCATTCCTCTACTGTGTCCACTCACCATACCTGGCACATATTTTCTGATTTGAAGATATCTGAACTCGGTACAAGAGGAGATCTACCAGTAAAGACAGTGCTAGCTCACATGAAAGCTGTCCTTGCTCCAGTCCTTCAAGGCATGTGTCTCCATGCTCTGATGATTGAAATGAGGATTGAGCCTTTTAACCTTTGAGGGGGGGCCTGGATTAGGTTTTTATTAGCTGGGCAATTAATTAGTGATGTAGTGTCTCCACCTGGGGAAGTCTCATGAAATACCTGACAGCACTTATGCTGTTACCTTCCCCTCCCCACTAGGAAACAGCATATTAAACAGTCCCACAAGACAACACAGAGACCAAGCAATATACAGTAGCACATATACATAAAATGAAAGCAAAGGATAAAGTTTATTAGGGAGTGCTGGAACAAGGATCTAAGGAAGGAAATGCTGGGGCTGTTTCAATCAACAAATAATATATGCAATCCCCACAGTATCCTCCCACCACCACCCATCAGTGCCTCAGTCTTTCAAAGTTGAACTTATGCGTCAAATTAACTTCCCAAATATCCCTTTGCAGCTCCCTTAAATGTTACTGGGTGCTGCCGGCAGACACATAAAGGCTACCATCCTCACTCGAGCAGCTCACCTGCCCCCACCCCAGACTGGAGCTCCAGGACGCTGCTGGCAGACACATGAAGGCTGCCCTCCCCACTCAAGCAGTTCACCTGCCCCCACCTCAGATCGGAGCTCTGGGGCACCACTGGCAGACACATAAAGGTACAGAGACTGCAGGAGTTGAAGCCAAGAGTGCCAAGCTGTTTTTTTTTATTTTTTATTTTTTCAAATGTGGTGCCTTTTTCACCCCAATACGAGGCAGTCTGCTGGAAACCAGGATCGGCCTCAGGAATACTTGAACTTGAAGTGGCTAAGCTGAGCAGCAGCTTTTCTAGATTTAATTTGCAGCAGTGCCCTTGAGTTCAATAAAATTAATTTTGCACTGCTGCTTGACTTATTGGCGCAAGCAGGGAGGGCTTAGCTAGCATGACTCCACACGTCTCTTCCTGCAGCCGCTATGCCGCTGCTCCCCACCCTTCCCCCACCATCCTCACCCTTTTTTGGCTGTAGACTTACAGTGGCTAGTCAGTCACATGACTAACTCCCCAGTTTTCCAGCTGCAGCTTATACCAAGACACTTATAGAGGGCGTCTGTTAGGAACTCACATAGAAGCACCTTGTTCGGCCAGTTGACACTTTTCTTGGGCACCACAGGGAAGCTGAGGACCTAAGTAAAAATTGTATCAGGAGGCCACATTACAGCACAAGTGAGTAGTCTGGTTGTGGTACCTCAGAAATAAAAGAACCATGGTGTCAAAAAATTTAAAGCAAGTTACACCATGTTGACCGAGAGCTGCCACACTGTTAGCCTTATTACACATATGTGATGTGACCAGCTATCTTCTGGTTAAAGAATGCTCCTCATATAACAATTACCCCCTCAGTGGCCATTGTGAATCCCCCTCTGGGGACCCAGCCACTGTTTCTAAAGCACCCCATCACCACATTAGCATGCCTCAGAAAAAAGGTAACTTGTACACTAGGTGTTCTATTGATTGCCACATCACTCACAGCGTCTGGTGTGCCAGGTGGGGGCAGCATCTACTTATTACTCCACGATCTACAGCTCCTAAGGTGTGGGGATGTGAAGACAAACCCTGGCCCCACGCGCTGTTTCTCACAATGGTCCTTCGTGCACGGCATCAGAATAGCACATATTAATGCTGGAAGCATTATACCAAAGATTCAGGAACTGGAGGCCTGGGTGGTACGCCACAAACCAGACATTCTTGGTGTAAGTGGAACTTGGCTGAAACCTACAACCTCTGGCACTCTATGCCACATCCCGGGCTATAATATTTTTAGAAACAATAGACCATGCCCTAAGGAAAGGGGTGGGTTATGATCAGCCTGAAGGATCACATAACCGGTTCCATCACTGCCTCCAGCTTAGCTCAGGAGGCGACCCCAGAATGGCTGCTAATGGAAATCACCATTGGTAAAGCAGTCAAACTACACTTGGGCTGTGTATATAACCCTCTGCTGGGAGGGATCAATGGTCTAAAGAAAATTATTACTGAAGTTGCCAATCTCACACCGACAAGGGACACTATAATTTTAGGTGACTTCAATCTAAATTGGCTAGATAACAAGCAACACAGCTATACTGAACTGCTCGAAGAAACTAACCTGACACAGATCATAGAATTGCCCACACACCGCAACTCCAGAACAGGCACTCATAGAACACTTGATTGGATCCTGACAAACCGTGAAGACAGGGTCAGTATCGCAGGAGTAATTTCAGACTCCATCAGCGACCACTCCCCTAAATTCTGTATGTGGTCATGCTGAAAAAACAAACCCACCGAAAAGATCATCTCTTTCAGGAACTTTGCTAAGGTAAACACAGACGCTTTGAACAGAGATCTGGGTGGCATAGACTGGTCAACCTTCTACACGTTAAAGGATGTGGACACAGCACTGGGATTTCTTACCACAGCCTTATCCTTGGTACAAGGCAAACACTGCCCCACTACTACTCGGTAGTGGAAACACTAGATGGGTTACCAAGGAACTAGTTGCCCTGATGAAAGAGTGGGACAAGGCATGGGTAAGTCACAAGGCCAAACCTACCCCAGGAAACCAGGCTGTGTACAGGCAAATGCGTAACCGTTGCAAGCAAGACACCAAATTCTTAAAAGCCCCATATATCAAGGCTCAACAATCCTGGACCCTTAGTGATCCCTGTAGTTTCTGGACGGCAGTTAATTCTGTCCTTAAACCTGCAAAACAACAGGGAGCTGTCTCCCTAGTGAGTGACGTAAGTCTTCAAACAGATCCTGAGACCATGGCGAAACTCTTGAACAGCAAGTTCTCAAACCTAGACTCTTACCTGACCCAGCTACCCACAGTGTCTCACAGTACTGACAAGCAGTGTAAAACAACCATCACTCCCTCGTTTTACTTTAAAGTAACATCTCGGTCAGAGATATTTTGCTTCCTAAAGTCTCTGCCCAGCATGGGCAGTGATAGGCTTGCACGACAATTCCTCAGGCTAGCCTTGGCAGCTGTAGCAAAACCACTTGCGCACATAATTAGTCTTTCCTTGATCACTGCCAAGGTGCCAGCAATCTGGAAAGAAGCCAGAATAGTCCCCATATTTAAAGCTGGTGATCCACACCATCCTGATAACTGTAGACCCATATCTATATTGCCCCATACAGGAAAAATACTTGGAAAGGTGGTCCACCGTCAGTTATCAGAGCACATTGATAAAAACAGCCTGCTATCCAAGGGCTTCCATAGAGACTTTAGTACCACCACTGCACTAACCAAATTCATGACCAGGTGCTCAATGAAGCAGACAAAGGTAGCCTCATATTGACTATATTTGTTGACTTAACAAAAGCCTTTGATATGGTTGACCATGTGATGCTACTGAACATCCTATCTTCTCTGGGCTTCCCCAATAATGTCACAAACTGGGTCCGAAGCTATCTAACCGGCAGGGCCCAGCTGGTGAGAATAGGGTATTCCCAATCAAACCCCCTCCAAGTGCGGACTGGTGTACCACAGGGGTCTGTATTAGGTCCCCTTCTATTCTCACTTTTTGTTAACCCCTTACTCACAGAACCCCTAAAATGCAACAGAATAATGTATGTGGATGACCTCATTATTTTCAAAAGTGGAACTGGCCTTCCTGGGTTAAACCTAGACCTAAATGCAGAATTTACTGCAACCATACACTGGTTCACACAGCACAGGCTTGTTGTGAACACCAAGAAAACAAAGTGTGTGCTGTTTGGCTCCAAGTCAAAGCTCACAAATTGTACCCTTAACAACGCTAATGCTTTCAACGTACTAACCACTGATGGTTCAACCCTGGAGCAGGTAAGAGACTTCAAATACCTGGGGGTCTTGATTGACCCAGCTCTTATGTTTGAGTACCACATTAGCTCAGCAATAATGAAGGTGAACCAGTGGATAGGAATGTGCTATAGGCTTAGACACCTCCTGTCCCCTGAGGCAAGAGTAGCAGTTGGAAGAGGTCACCTCCTCTCTATACTTGAATACTGCTCCCCAGTAGTAGCCCTCACACCCCTCTCCCTGCTATATTACATGAACACATCCTATAACAACAAATGCAGATTTGTCACCCAAGCCCCATACCGTACTCACCACTGCCACCTCTACAAATCTCTGGGATGGCTCCCCCTTCCAATCAGAGAAACTTCATGTCTCAGCATTCATATCAGACATTTTTCAAGAAGGGAAAGGATCACCCCAGAGGGGTTGTTGATGCTAAACAGATGTGAACTGAGGTCCTCTGACTGCAGGCTACTGGAGTGCCCCAGACGTCATAGTGAGATGGGAAGGAGAGACCTTCTCATATGCAGCACCCAAGCTATGGAACTCCCTCTCAAATGAATTGCAGGCTCCTGCTTCCCCTCACACATTCAAACGGAACCTCCAGGAAGCTATGTTAGGTAGACCCTTCTGTAAATGCTATACTAAATGATGGTAATTGTCTACTGGGCCCCCATTTATAGCATATGGCTAGCTCAAGTAACATAATTGCACTTATTGCTAAATGTTGGATTTCATGAACAGAATGTATTGGAGATAGTGATCAATGGACTTATGTATGTCTGCTATGCTGCTACTGTATCTTCTCTGTCTGTGCTGTAACTTGGCGACTGTTTTCCAACACACTGTACTTGTAAAGAAACTATGTATTGTAATTGATGTGCCACCTAAGTGGTCTGGGTCGTGCCTGAAAATGGTCCCTGGAATCAGAGCACCCACCCAGTAAACAAATAAATAAATAAAATAAAAAAAATAAATAGAATCATTGCAGGCCTGACAATTGAGCAGATGAGAATATTTGCCATGCACAGTTACTAAATTCAAAGATTCCTCGGGCACTCCCAAAACAAGCACAATCTTGCCCATGGGTTCTGCCACCCACCCCATGCCCTAACTATCCAACTAAAAGGTTACAGACCCAAGGCTCTGGTCAGCTAGTCACAGTTTGAAGACCAGCTAAGACCCTGGAAGGCCTCAGATGCTAGATACTGGTCTCGCTGATGTGCAGTAGCTGCAGTTTTGATGTGGTTCCCCGGTACAGTTTCACAGAGATCACTACAGCTAAGGGGTTCTAGTCAGCCTATCAGACAACCCCCTGTTTCATGTCTCTGATGACTTCAACCCTTAATAGGGGCTCTCTTATTCCTCTTCTGCCCATGTGGGGACTTCCTCAAAGGCAAGGCTGATGGCTAGGGGGGTAGCTGCTTTCACACCGTCTCCTCAAGTTCCTGGAAAAAATTTGAAGATGAAGTTTATTCAACATTTTCTTGATGGCAGATAATAAAGAACCCTGGTGGCTAGAGCATGCCCACATTATATATATGTGCAATTGCTGTGTATGGCATTGCATGCTAGCCATGATTAAGTGGGCAGCTCCAACTTTGAAAAGTCTCCCACAGGATCTTGATGCCAGTAGCATGCAGTCCAGTGTGTGTAGCTGTATGGTGGCAGCATCTTCAAAGGAGATCATTGGAATTGCTAGATAAAAATAAAAACAAGATGCCAGCTCAAAAGTGCAGCAGTTGAGAAACTGCTTGCCATGTCAGTGACCTTGGTTTGCATTCCAAACCTGGGTTGTCACTGTGGGCTGCTGGAAGGCCAATGAGGCATCCATGCAAATGCTCCCAGTCTTCAGGGGAAGGAATCTGCTGCCCACTCTGTGACTACTCCCCTGTGGCCACAGGGATTCGGTACAAGCAAGGCATGTCCTCACATAATGGGCGGTAGTGTCCCCACAGCACCTCACTCCAGTATGTGCATGAATAACAAAACAGGTGGCAGAGTTTGGAGCCTTGAGCAGCATCACAGACCAATGTAAATGGTAGCAACAGATTGAATATGTCCGCACGGCAAGATCTGGAATCATAAACCAACCCCAGAAGGGGAAACAAAACTGGTGAGGAGAGAAGATCAGAAGGAGTTCAGGTAGGGGGCTGACAGGAACAGGAGGGAGAGAATGGGAGTTTAAGCTAGTGCATGAGGGAAGTAGGGGACGTGAGAGACAGAGGGAGGAGGGGGAACAGGTTCCAGAGGGAAGGAAGGAAGATGATAGGGGAAGGCTGACTGTCCAGCAAAGGAATGAGGGTGGGGAGGGAGAAGGTTCCAAGATCCCTGGAGCAGAGAGAGTAAGAGACAGATGGCCTTTTCTGGCCATTCATTCAGGACTGGAACAGCCAACTCCACTTCTAGAAAGAACATCCTGGAGCACGCAGTCAAGATCATGGGTCACTGGACTTCATCCTGCTTTGAAACTTGTATAAGAGAGCAAAATTCTGAACTTCACCAAGCTTACCAACAATTAGTCTCATAATTTTTAGAAGCCTGGAAGGGAGGTTAACCCTGTAACCTTTGTTCTCAAGAGGTTTCCCCACAGGGGCTTTTTCCTCTCCACCATGTTGTTATGTCTATTCCATGAGTTGGAGGAGGTGGGTTCTGTTACATCACACTTTTGGTTTTTAGCTATCATTTTCCTTTAGCCATGAGAAAAGCTACTCTTGGCATCTTTCCCGAGGGTGGAAATCCAGAGGAAAGAGTCAAGCCAACACACTGAATTAAAAGGTTTTATCTGTGTTTTGATTGGGGCTGCCAAACTCCACCCCTTCCCCTACATAAACCATTCTTTTTTTTTTAAATTCAAGTTTATTGACAACCAGCGGATATAATTCATACAACTGTGCCAGAAACATTCAATTTTGTTAAACAGCTTTAAAACTGATCCAGTAAGATAAATATGATCCCTCTTCTTATACTTTATTTTAAGTTCATGACTACATTTACAATAACAATAGAGTAACAGTATACCTGCCATAAAGGGCTCCTCCCTATACTATCTGTTGGACCATCCTCCGTATAGTCGGGGCTCCACATCCGATTGTTTAGCAATTTCTATAAAAGTGCTGGTGTTCATTGGGCTTAAGATGGGGGTCAGAAGGTTGGGCAGGGCAATTGGTAGCATCCGTTTCCTGCCAGAGCTCCCATCTAGTCCACCTCCAGACATAGATTGTTGTCTTGTGGTTTATTTTATAGGTTAGCTCTTCCATTTCTGCTATTTCTTGGACTAATTGCATCCATACGTCTATGGTAAGGGGGTCGTCTTTTAACCACTTTCTAGTAATGGTTTTGTGAGCCGCCGTTAGGAGGAGGGTCCAAAGATATAACAAGTCATGCCCCATCAGGTTTGGTGGTGATTCCCCTTAAATGAGGCAGGGCCTATCCAAGGAAACCTCAATGGTAAATAGTTTGGCAAGTGCCTGGGAAATATCCCTCCAAAAGGGCATGAGCTGAGGACATGACCAGAACACATGGAGGTAATCTGCTTTCTTTTTCCCACAGAGTCTCCAGCAAGAGGAGTCCCTTCCTGGGATCCTCCTACTAAGGGAATAAGGTGTGAGAAAATAACGTATCTTCACCTTCCAACTGAACTCCTCCCAGAGAGGGGAAGAGGTGGTTCTGGGTATCAACTTAAGTACCAGGTCCCAATTATAAACCACTCTTAATCACAAACACACCTCCCTTGCCTTGTGTATTTTCCACATCTTCCTCCTGCCTCTTCTCCTTCTCCGGCACTTTTGAAGATGCAGCCAGAGGCATTTGTCAAAAAATAAATGGGGAGGAGTGATAGAAGAGAAAAAGGGGGCAGGGTGGAGGGGGGATAAGTGCTATAATGGGGCAAGGAGAGACTAATGAGGTGATATGAATACCTGAGATTTGAAGTGGCGCCTCAGGAGCTGTGGGTAGGGGGACGGGGGGGGCCTGGGGTTAAGCAATATAGAAGTTAGGATTAAAGCTGTGTACATCATCAACTAGGAGAGGCAGTCACAGGAGCTAGAGGCAATGAGATGGGCTCGGAGCTTGGTTTTGAACAGACCTAGTGTTGAGGCAGAGGAGGTGGTGTGGCTGAGACCATTCATCCATAGAGGAGCCCTACAGGTGAAGGAGCATTGGCCCTGCATAGTTCGACAGCGAAGAACTTGTAGAATCTGGGTTGCTGAGCTGCTGGTGTTCTGTCAATTGGTGTTTTGATGTAAAACAAGGCAGTAACACTAGGGGGTGTGAGACCAAGGTTGATTTTTCCTGCCATAGCATATGTGGGATACTTTATACGGTTAGAGAGTTGGAGCCACCCAGATTGTTCATAAAGGGCACAGGTGTGGGTGAGGCGGTGGGCACCAGTTGTGAGTCAACATGCTTTGTTAAGTGAAGTTGTTATATGTCGGAGGGCGGACGTCATGGTGGAGCCATAGATAATGAGGCCATAATCAATAATTGACACCACAGAGCTCTGGACAGCAATCTTCAGGGCCTCTGGGGTGAGGTGCTGCTTGTGCTTGTAGAGTAATCCAAGGGGTGTGTTGGCAGCTTTAGCCATGCTGTCAATGTGAGCCGTATAGGCGAGATTGGGGTCAAGCAGAATCCCTAGGTATTTGAATGAGTAAACTTGTTCGAGGACAGTCCTCTGCTTGGTGAAGATGGGGGGGTGTTGCTTGTAATGGTTATGTGAACTGCAGAATAGTAATGACTTGGTTTTCTTGTGATTGAGGACTAGTTTATGATTGGAGAACCATGTTTTAACAGCACTGAATCAGAGTTGGAGGCTGTGTTGTAGTGGTGAAAGGTCCTTGTGTGTAGAAAAGACAACAGCATCATCTGCATACAGGATGATTTGTTCCAAGCAGGATTGTGGTAGGAAGTTTAAAAAGAGGCTGCAAAGGATAGGGCCCAGTATGGACCCCTGAGGGACTCCGGAGCGGACAGGCAAGGTGTCCGAGATAGCACTGGCAATTTTTACTCTAAGAGAGGTTGTCAAGGTAGCTTCTGAACCAGCGGGCTGAGTCTGGTGCGAGGCCAGCAAGGAGTAGTTCGTCATACAGCAGCCGATGATGGACCATGTCAAATGCCTTCAAGAGGTCGATGAAGACAGCCCCAGTAAGAAGTCCTTTATCAAGAGGACTATGCACTGCACTGGTAAATTCAAGCAGGGCAGTGGTGGTACTACGCCCTTTTTTAAAACCGTGCTGTTGTGTGCACAGAATATTATATTTGTCCAAATAATCAGTGAGCTGGTCCGCAACAATATGCTCTAGGGCCTTGGATAGTGGTGGCAATATGGAGATCGGGCGGTAGTTAGAGTAGCAGGTCTTATCCCCACTTTTGTGGACCGGGATCACAGTGGCAGTTTTCTATATTTCAGGGAATGTACTGGCGTGGAGAGAGGGAGGTTAAGAATTTTAGTTAGGGGACTGAGGATCTCGTCAAGTGTAAGTGATACAGTAGCAGCTCAAAGTCCAGGGTGTCACTGCTGATTCTGGAAGTGGAGATGGAGATGGCTGAGGTGATGTGGCGGCGAGCTTCATTCATCTTAATCTCCCTGAAGTAAAAATGAGGGAGGTTTGACAGAGTGCAGGGTGTGTTAGAGGGGGTGTGACTGACTGTGTAGAAATCAGGTGGTGGAACAGTACTGAAGTCAGTAAAAGCCATATTAAAGGTATTTGCAATGACCATGGCATCAAGGGTAATGGACCCTTCAACAATTAACATGGCCAGAGGGGACTTTGATTG
Source organism: Neoceratodus forsteri (assembly GCA_016271365.2). Lineage (NCBI taxonomy): Eukaryota > Metazoa > Chordata > Ceratodontiformes > Ceratodontidae > Neoceratodus > Neoceratodus forsteri. The sequence continues at coordinate 366,404,052 of CM028132.1, read as the reverse complement.
TTTCCCAGTAATGTCCTTGATATTGTCCCAGGAAGCACAACTATTTCCCCAGGTGTTATTGAGGACAACCTTATAATATGAGCTTTCCGTGAGACGAATGGATTTTGTGCAGGCATTACGGGCATGTTTGTATTTTTGGATGTCAGATTGCTTGTCTGTGACTTTAGCCACTGCCCACAGGTGGTCCCTAGATTTCAGCTGGGAGAGGAGCTCAACAGTCATCCAAGGGTTGCAGAGGGCTTTTGTTTTCCATTTTTTTGAAGGAGCGAAGAGGTCACAGGCCTTATTGAAGGCAGTGATGAAGTAGCCGAGGGCTAGGTTAACATCCGTCACCTTGTAGATGAGCAGCCAGTCTTGCAAGGATAGGTACTGTTTGAAATGGGTAAGTTGACTACGGAGGAGGGCTCTGCTGGTAATGATTATAGGGGGTGGCTTTAGAAATTTATTAGACCATTCACATATACAGTAACTGGGGAGTGGTCACTGAGAGAGTCTGGGAGAACAGAGATACGAGAGATCCTGATAGGATGATTGGTGAGAACCCAGTCCAGCAGGGTACTAGGGCCAGTTTTGTAATTTATGCGAGTTGGTGTGGTGACCAATTGTGAGAGGCTGGCAGCTGCAAGGGCATCCTTAGGAGTGTAGACATCAGATATGAGCCAGTTTATATTGAAATCACTAAGCAGAATGCGTTCAGAGCCAGGAGGTTGGGAGCTGACGAAGTTAAGAACTTCTTTGATGCCAAGATCTTGATCTCAAGGTGGAATATATACAGAGACAATGGTGAGGGCTTTTTGATTGGGACCTAGAAGAATTTTAATGGGTAAAAGCTGGGCCAAGGAGGCAGGGATGGGGGTTGGAACAAGGTGCCCCAGGAGATTATCATTAATGTAGATGGCACAGCCCCCTCCCCTTTTAGAGACATGGTCCAGTCTGAAAACATTGTAGCCCTGTAAGGTAATTGCCAGATCAGGAACTTTTGGTGTCAGCCATGTTTAAACTACAGCAAGGATGTCAGGATTATGTTGGCTGATAAAGACTTGGAGTGCTTGGAGTGCATCAAACTTTGGTAACAGGCTGCAGATGTTAATGGTTGCGATGGTGAAGACCCTTGCCTTTTTCAGAAGGCTTGAACAGCCCAGGCCAGGGTTCGGATAGACGTTGCCCGAGATCAGTAGGAGAAGTAGGAGGAACTTCATTGAACAGAGGCGCAGGTTCAGTAGTGATAAGTTGTGTTTCCTTTTAGCGTATGGGCAGTAGGTAGAGTCCGTATGACAGCCCCGATGATATGCAATGTGGTACGGTAGGGATAGGCTTATTATCTTTAGTGGTGTTAAGAAGTAGCCAGATATTTCCAAGTAGAGGCCCATGGGGAGGACTGGTCGAGAAGTGGAGCATTCCTAAGGTGCTGCTGGCATTGATTAAGTAGATAGTGGGTATAGGGTGGGGGTGGCAGGGGCCTGGGGGAGAGAGAGAGAACAAGGGAGGAAGGACAAGGAGGGAGAGAAGGGGAAGGAGTGGGTGGGGGAGGGAACTCATAGCTGGTGTAGGGTGAAAGAAAAAAAACAAGCAGGGAGAGGTAGTGAAAAGTGAGCTGAGAGTGAGCAGGAATGGTGAGGATGGGGTATGTGAGCAGCTGGGGAGAGAGAGCAGTGTAGGCTGGAGCTAGGTGGGACAGAAAGGAAGAGAAAAGTCAAGCAAGTGTTGTAGGCCAATAGGAGGGACCAGCAGGCAATCGAGGGTGGAGTGCGAGGAAGAGGGGTGCAACTAGAGCGTAGTTAACTAGGGTGGGGGGGGAACTTCACAGGAGTTCAATCAACTTTAAACAGTAAAACATTTCCCCAAGACAACATCCCCAAATTTCCAAATTAGAAGCAGTACAATATAAGCTTTTCCCCAAAACAGAATCCCCCAATTTGAATCAGTACAGTAGGCTGAAATAATCCTGGGCGAAAATTTCGGCATATAGGATTTAGTAGGGAGGCAGTACAAGGAAGGTATATAGCAAGTAAAGCAACTGTGACTTTAAGAGGGTAGACTTTTTTTTAAATGAAAGAACAAGATCCCTCTAGTGGCAGTTCTGGATAACCTGCTAATGGAAAACTAGCCACTGATAGCTGAGTCCTGTCGTACATTTGCAGGGTAGAGGAGCTTTCTTCCAGGCAGACCAGGTGAGCAGCGCAGGTGGAGGCTTAGTTAGAGCCGACCAACCGGGCAAGGCTTCAGGAGGCAGCAGAGATAGTATTCCTGCTGGAGGCAGCACCCAATTTGGGCCTGCGCTTTGCAGGGTAGAAGAGCTTTCTTCCAGGTGAGCAGCGCAGGTGGAGGCTTAGTTAGAGCCAACCAACTGGGCAAGGCTTCAGGAGGCAGCAGAGATAGTATTCCTGCTGGAGGCAGCACCCCATTTGGGCCTGCACTTTGCAGGGTAGAGGAGCTTTCTTCCAGGCAGACCAGGTGAGCAGCGCAGGTGGAGGCTTAGTTAGAGACGACCAACCGGGCAAGGCTTCGGGAGGCAGCAGAGATAGTATTCGTGCAGGAGGCAGCACCCAATTTGGGCCTGCAAAATTAAACTAACAAACATATAATGCACAATAATAAAATAGTACAACAAAATAAAATACAAGCCACAGTTTTAAGTATGGAGGCAAGGCAGCAGAATGAATGAGACATCAGGCTCATTAACATGGCCAACTGTGAGCCATTGTCAGTGGCTTACAGCGGCCAGATCGGTACTCCTGCCCACGTGTGAACGCTGCTGTTTGGGCACTTTTTCTATCACGTGGTGTTGTGTCCATGTTTCCCCTTTTCCTGGGTTTGCGGAGTGGTGTAGGTGGTTTCCAGTGCCATCTGAACAGCCAAAACACCTGCACCACTCAAAATCCCCTATTAAACCAACAGTGACCAGAACAGTAGTCATTGCCAGAAAGGAAAAGGGCAGCAGCAAAACTGATGCAGTGTGAACGCGGCACTCTAAGGTTTTATAATTTTTTTTTTGAATAAATGAAAATGAGCTGCTATGGCAAGGTGCAGTGTGAACGAGCCTATAGTCCAGTCTTGCCAAGGAGGATTTTGGAGCAGTGCCATAAACCACATCTGCATTGTAAAACTCCTACAGGATCATTTTAAGGAGCATCTCACTCTACACGTGGCCCTGATAAAGTCAGTTGATCTCCTGGTGCTTTAAGCACCATCTATGTCGCCTTTGCACTAGAGCAACCCAAGTGCTCGGGTTGCCCAAGTGCAAAGGCGGTCATGTGGACACTTACTGAATTGTGGTAAGCTGGTCTCTGCTCCTTTCAGTGAACAGCTGTGATCCTGGGGATGCTTGTCAGAGCAAGCGGTGTAAGTAGCCCTATAGACAGGGTGCAGCTCTTGCTCTGATGTAGCAGGGACAGACTCATAATCCTTCAGTACCTCCCATGATTTCTTGTGTTTCGTAACAAGGGAGTGAGGCAGCATGTTGGATTGTCATTTACTTCAGCAACAAAGCAATGTTTATGTCTGCATCAAACAGTATGGTGCTATAGGTTTGTCACCTACTCCTCTTGTGACAAACTGGCTTTTTGGCAGAGACGAGCGCGCATGGCCACCAACACGCCCAGCAGACAATGGTGATGAGGAGTGCTTCCTGTTTCAATTAAGTCATGGCAATCGGAGAAAGTGACATCAACAAGTCACACATCATCAGCCACATTACCACATTGATGTCACCAACTAGCAGACTGTCAGTGGACTTACAGCTCCTTTCCAGCGTGGCTTGCATTGGCGCTGAGAGAGGCCATGTGAAGTTAAGATGTAATCGGCTCTGGTGGTCAGCGCAAGTTAAAGTGCTGCGGGAGTCACAGCGCATTGGCTGAGTAAACAAGGTTTTAGTCTCTCCCTGCTGTAACACTTGGTAAAATCAGAACTATACTGCCAATTACACTGTTCTTGTTGGTCGAGCAATCCAGGGGAAATTATTTAGTTATGCTCTTTGATCAGCAACTCATGCTGAGTTATGTAACAGCTCATTTCTAGATGCCGCCAAAATAATAATATATAAAAAAAGTATTATATTATAAAACATAATATACTATTTCAATTAGAAACAAAAAATCCAGTTACAAAACTGTAAACGATTAAATGTCTATTTTCATGAAGAACTGAAGCTGAATTTTTTTTTCTCCTTTTTGCTCATTCCATTTAGGTCCTGGTCTCCGCTCCTGTGGATTTGGTAAAAGTGCGGCTTCAAAACCAAACTCACCAGTACAGGCATCGGCTGATGGCTCAGGGGCCCCAACCTAGATACCAAGGCCCAGTACACTGCATGGTGTTAATTCTGCAAGAAGAGGGTCTCCGTGGATTGTACCGAGGGGTCTTGCCACTGGCTTTGCGTGATGTCCCAACATGTGGTCTTTACTTTGTAATATACAAAGTTCTGTGTAGGCGGATGGCAGAGAAAGACAAGGAACCTGGTGCGTGTTGCCTTATGATTACTAATACTGTGAAACCTTACAAAAATGCCATCAGCTGATTTAAAGGGAAACAGTCAGCACCAACGGCCTCACATGCAATTGTGGGGCTAGTCCCAATGTCCACCTTGTGTGCAAAAACATTTACTTTTACTTACTGTTTACTGGAGCATATTAGATTGTACCAGGCTGATTCTGCTGAATTCCAAGCTGAAATCTGATGTAACCAGAAATACCAAAACCCCCTGCAACTGACATCAGAGTAGGACTGCAGCAGTGGGAGATTCAATAGCCTGCAGTGCAAATTAGGGTTTGTATAAACTCTGATCTTTTATTTGCTAGTCCTGTTAACCTCCCAGAGCTAAGTACAGTCACAGAGGACTATATCTAGCCCAGTGAGAACAGCGACATCAGCAAGCATCTGATCTGAGTTTATAAAATCCCTCTAACATGAACTGCAAGCAGTTGAATCTCCCAGTGCTACAGCCCTCCTCAGGTGTCATCTGCAGGGAATTCTGGGATTTCCATGTAACCCCACTGCAAAGCGGGGTTCCCAGAAGTCTTTCAGGACGCTTTATAAGTGCTCCAAGTCTGGATGGTGTTCGGCGTTTAAGCTGTTTAAATGGCACTGCAGCGAGTGCTTTTAGAGCTTCTGTGTATTGTCTTTTTAAGAGCTGTCTGTTTGCAGTCATAATTAGTTTGTGATGGGGGACAGTGTGTTTCCCTGCTCAAGTCCCGCTCGAGCTGCTGACAAATCGCTCCATCTCTGTCATCGCTAAGTGGGCAGAGTGAGCACTTTTCAAAGATGTAACTGTTTGCCAGAAATCATTTAGAGTATTAGTGGAAATGTAGTTTGTCTAACCTACTTCTTTTCCAGCCAGAACTGTTCTGTGAAGCCCCTTCATTTTGGTTCTGAACAGCCGAATTGGACCAATCAGCATGGGGGGCCTTTAAAATGGAGCCTGTGTGGGCGAATCAGAACTTGGACTCTCATCTGGAGCCTGCTATAAAGGGGCTGTATGGCAGGTGCCTCTGGGAATTGTAAAAGACAAAGAACCTCTGTGCACAAACACTGAGGCAAGGGTTACCCCAAAGGGCATTTGGCTGGGAAGCCAAGTTTCAAGAAAATACAAAATCACACATGCCCACACAATGCAAAGCATCATGGGCTGCATATGCAAATCACCACAGAATGTTATGCTGGTTCAACTTTAAGCAGAATTGCATGGTGCCAAAAGGCCTCTTACACAGTTTGCAAAGGGTGCTAACAGATGACATAGACACGTGTTTCGTCCTACCAGGACTCATCAGTATGCCTCGTCTGTTTGACACCCCAGTGGAATGGACCAGCTACCCTAAGACAGTGCGTCTTGGATATGTTGTGGTGAACCCATTAAAATAAAAAACTATTTAAAAGACAAAGAACCTCTGGGAATTGTAGTTTGGACCCTGGTGCCTTTTTGCACCAACAGAGGCAGCCCTGCTGTGACTGACAACTGAACCAACCAACTGAACTCTCTTGATCTAGGAAAAAGACCCTAAGCTGTCTGCTGGCAAGCCAGAGCTGAGGTGACTGTGAAGGGAGAAGGAGCTCTGTTGTTCGAGTGGGAAGCATGTTGTTCGAGTGGGAAGCAAGTGTGTAGGCCCCTAAGTCAATCTGCAGCCGTTACTACTTTTAAATCAGACTGAATCCGAGGTTTTGGAAGAGGAAGAAGAAGAAGCAGAAGTGTGGAAACCAAGCTTAACCTGTAGAAGACCGAAGATTTTGCTGAAGTGCGATTGGCCTGTCAGGGACCGAAGCTGCTGCGAGTGCTCCCGGGTTTTTGCAGTGTTTTGCGATCAGGATCGAGGAGCAGCCTGCCTGGTATAATAATTTCCTTTACATATGAATGTGCTTGGTGCTTGCGTGGAATCGCGATCTTATTTCCCCTGTACGATGAATTGTGTGCTGAAGCTGGAAACAGAACCCAGCTTGATTCGGACTGAATCCACCTGTTTTCAAATGCAGTTGGGCCCTGTCACGAGGGCCTTGTCTCTATGCTCTGCTTGTCTGGCCATCCAGAATGAACATTCTCCATCCTATTCTCAGCTCTGGGTATCGTGAGTACAAATCAGGGTAGCTCCCTGCACCTTTCATTTAATCGAAATGTGTCAACTGATTGCTTTGTGTTTTCTTTCTGTGGACTGAGCCATCCAGCTCTGGATTACAATTGTGTGTTGTGCATGTACTTTCTCCTTGCAGGGCCCCATCCATCTGCACCAGCCAGCCAACCCCGAGCAACGGACTTGGTTAGTCCCTCCCCATCCTGGGTAAACAGAGAGTGTGACATTTGGACCCTAAATTGCATGCACAGTAAAAACATAGAAACATAGAATTTGACGGCAGATAAGGACCGCTTGGCCCACCCAGTCTGCCCATTTCCCTGCCTACTGGATAAGCTGCAGATCCTAGTTAACCAGCAGCCTACTTCTTCCTACCCCCACCCCCTAGAATTGCCTTATGACTGTCCCATGCATGCTTGAATTCCACCACTGTTTTTGACTCGACCTCCTCCGAAGGCCGTTCCATGCATCCACAACCCTCTCTGTGAAAAATACTTCCAATTACCTCTGAGCCACCCCTACTCTATCTTCAAATTGTGCCCCCTTGTTCTTGCACACCTCTTTTTTTGAAAGATGCTACCCTCTTGGACTTTGTTGATTCCCTTGAGGTACTTGAAAGCTTCTATCATGTCCCCCCTCTCCTTCTTTCCTCGAGGCTATATATATTAAGCTCCTTAAGTCTCTCTTCATATGTCTTCTGGTGCAGACCCTGCACCATTTTAGTGCCCTCCTCTGGACAGCTTCCATCCTGTCTATGTCTTTGCGAAGACTGGGTCTCCAGAACTGCACGCAGTACTCCAGATGGGGTCTGACCAGCTGTCTATACAGAGGGATAATAACTTCCTGTTTTCTACTGGTGATGCCTCTCCCTATGCATGCCAGTATCCCCCCAGCCCTCCTTGCTGCCCTCTCACATTGCTTGCCCACCTTTAGGTCATCTGATATGACTACCCCCACTGTGATTTGTGTGTCTACTGCCAATCAACCTGATTTGCCCCCTTCCTTATTACTGCTGCTAAATAAATCAGATTTGTTGTTGTTGAATTGTAATCTGTCTCTGGTGTCAATACATATAGTGCCAGCATTGCATTGTGCTTGTGTGCATTACCTAACCTTGTTTTACAGGGGGTCCTCAGGGACGTGCTGCAGAATCAGTCCTGGGGTTAAGTGGTACTGTATGTGTAAAAAGTGTGCATATGTGGGGTATTGGGAAGGTAACTCCTGTGTGCTGTGTGGGCCACTAGCGGGAACAAAGGGGGGTCACAGTGTCCCAGAGGGCTGCACCCAAGCTAGTTTAACCACTACCAACCCTGATCTGTGGGTGGAGGCACCCGTCACTGGACCTAGGCCCCTTAACCTGCCACTAGCCATACAGGCAGGGGCAGTAGCCCTTGAGATAGCGCCACCTAGGTGTTACATCTGTTTACAGGAAATGTTTGCTTGGAACTTAGCAAAATTAGCCTGAGCCTGATACAATCTACTATACTGCAATAAACAGTAAGTAAAAAATGTTTTTGTACACAAAGTGCAAACTGGGACCAACCTCATTCTTGGGTGTGAGACTCTTAGTGCTGTATTGTTTTGTGCTGACCTTGTACAGCTCATTCTTTACTGTGGAACTGAATGTTGTGCCATTACTACTGGCATCTGGTTATAGTCAAATGTCTTTGGTACATATAGTGTATTAGTTATGGGTTTGGGGTTTATTCTATTTATTCTTACGGCTCTGTTTACCTTCAGTATGCATTATAGTTAATTTTGGGCATAGTATTTTTTAAAAGGGGACCATTTCAGCACTGGAAGCTGATAAAAAGTGTGTTTTTTTGGGGGGGTGGGTATTAAAATTCTGTACCAGGCCTCTGCTGTATGGTGCTGTGTGGGTAACAGAGACATATTTTATTTCTATGTTAATACTGATGTTGAGGCCCCCAGTGATGTAACAAAAATGTAAGGGGAGGTGGTACTCCTGGTTAAAGTCAATTCCATTGCTTTACTGTAGCAAATAAGCAGCAGAATAGCATATACAGACCTAATTACAAGGCATGTATAAATGGCACAAGATGATAGGTAGAATGAAGATTGACATTTTTATTTTTAGATGGGTTAAGAACTGTTAGGACCACCATGGGCCTATTTTCAAAGTTATCCTGTGATTAAGTACATTACAACTGCTTCAACATTTACAGACAGGAGGGTAAACTCATTACGTTGGTATCGACATTGACTGGTAGGAGTACCAACATAATGTATGGACCAAGACAGCAGACGTCGATTCAGGGAAGGCGGTTAAGCTATTGGAGGATCACCCAGACAATTTCAGTTTAGTTACAAATGTCAGTGAATTCTGTTTGTAGTGTGGCTTTAAATTTGGACAGAATTTCACTCCTGCATGATGCAGGAGACAAGGAGCTCCATGTTTTTGAGATGAAGTAATCGAGGGTCATTTTCCCACAGTTGGTTTGAACCGTTGGGACATGGAGGCCCTTACTTTTTATCTCTTGTGTATCGCGCGTGGTTTTTGAAGGGTCGTTTACTAAGTTTTGGCATCCAGGTATCTGGCCCGTAACTATTTTAGAAGTCATGATTGCCTTGGATTTTTCCCTTTTGGTTTTTGAGAGAATTCCAATTCAGTCTATTGGGCGTTTCCCAGTGGTGTGTGTATGGTGTGTGGCATCTGATGACAAATTTTGCCATCTTATGGTAGGTTACATCCAGTCTTTCTAGTAAGTCATTGTTTGCATAGTGGTAGACTGTGCTTCTGTTCTCTAGAATTGGCAGGAACAGCTGGGTGGGTAGAGTCATTCTGTCCTTTTTAGGTGTGGTGTAGGTGTTGCAGTGGAGTGCTCCCAGCCTGGTAGCCACTTTCTGACCATTGATTTAATATGGTTCTTAAAGCTTCAGGTATTGTCGATTTCCATTCCTACATACAGTGCTCCCTCACTACAATGAAATAAATGGGAGCCATAACGTAAATTCGTTATAGCTCCCTGTTCATTACATCGAGAAATGTTGACAAGCAAGAAGGGGTAAGGGGAAATAGACTTCTAGGAAAACAAACTGAACTTACAAGCTCAAATGGGCAGACTAGGTGGGCCATAGGCCCTTATCTGCCGACACTGTCTATGTATCTATGTATCTATGTAAGTTCGATTCATGTCTCCTCTCACCTACATAGCCCTCTACTGCACTATCTCAATTTTTGTTTTAATAACATCTTTAGTTTTTTTTCATGTTTAGCCACTTACTATACTATCTGTGTTGTCATTCTTTGCTTGTACATTTACTTTAGAAGATACAGTACTGAGTGACGTGGTGAGATGGCATGGTGAGGCAAACAACTGTGATCCCCAACCCCAATAACAGCATGGTAGCATCAGCATAACTCCTGAACAGTACTATTTAGTATATTCCACAACCCACTCTTTTTTTAACAATAAAAAAGTATACACTTAGCTCTAGTCTGTTTTCTTTGTGTCATTCCCCTCTACCCCCCCCCCAAATAGAAACCAGAAGCTGGTCACTGGAGAATGGAACGCAAACAGATGCTGGAGTACGGAATATAATGTTTACTCAATTTTTCTACTCATTGCTGTAAATGTTCACTTAAAACAGCAGGAGAGACTAAAGGAGTGTGTTCAGGCATGCTTGTACAGTGCTTCTTCACCAACTGCATACAGCTGTGAAAGTGCTATGAATGTGAGACAGATTCCATCCATGTGAGTGCAGACTACTGACAGTACTGAATATGCAAAGGCTCAAAAAAGAAAGAAAAAAAAAAAGGGCTCCATAAAAGACCTGGAAAGCTGTCTAAACAGGGAGTGGGATCTAGTTCAGTACTGGGAGCATACTGAAACTGCAGCGATAGGGATAATACAGTTCTTTCTTGGGAGCCATGACACCCATTCATAATGGCCAATAATTCACTATAATGGGATTTGTTTATAGTGAGGGAGCACTGTATTTGTGTATTTGTATCCTTTGATTTCAGTGATGGTAGAGCCATCTAGGAGCTGGATTTTCAGTTTCTTGGTGTCTCTATTTTTTATCTTTTTTTTGTGGAAGACCATATACTGGTCTTTTTCCCCACTTAGGACCATCTTTGCAGAGATGAACCCATTTTTGGAGGGTATCAAAATCTGATTGGAGTTTTTTCTCCAGTTTTTTTCCAGACAAAATCTATCGCTCTTGCAATGAGGGCTGTGTTGCCGCACAGAGTTTTATCTTTGAGTGGTGTCTATGGCCAGGAAGGTCGTTCATGTAAACCAGGAATAACAGAGGACCCATCCCTGTGGGGCCCCCCCCATAGGTACACCACCTCTGACAGGGTGTTGTCTATAGCTACTGACTGTCTGTGGTTGGTTAAATAAGATGTGAACCAGAGTTCACTTCTGTTGCAGCTCCCATTTTATTTAGTTTTTCTAGGAGAATGTTATGGTCCACCATGTCAAATGCCTTTGAGAGGTCAATGTACACTGCTCCAGTGGAATCTCCATCGCTCAGGGCCCCTGCAACTTCCCTGATGATAGCTGTGAGAACGGTGGATGTGGACCTGTCCACCCTGAATCCTGACTGGTGAACTGTCAGTAGGTTGTATTTTTCTAGGTATGAGGTTAGTTGCTTGCAAACAATTTTTCCAAGTAATTTTGATATCCCTGATTGTAGGGCTAAAGGTCTGTAGTGGGAGGGGTCATTAGGTCCCTCTTCCTTGTAGATTGGGACTACTTTTGCATGTTTTAAGGTCTCAGTGAAGGATCCTTCTATTAGGCTTGTGTTGAAGAGTTTTGTCAGGATTTGGGCATATATGGGCTGCTGCCTTTTTTAGGAACGTAATTTCTACATTGTCTGGCCCTGAGGACTTGTTTGCATTTAGTTTGCTAAGTTCTTTTTGTACTTTGTAGTCCTTTTATTAGCTTAAAATGGAAGCTTGGTCTGTTTGTGTCAGTGGCTTCTGCATCCTGGCCTTAATTTACTTGTTGTAGTTGGTTAATATTTGTGTCCAGTAGGTGGAGTTTTATATCAGGAAGTGTGCAGAAGTCAGGGCTCTCGGTAGGATCTTTTGTTTGAGGGTCCGGGACTTTCTGGAAAAATAAATGGGGGTCCACAGCTAAAAAATATGAGTCCCCATGAAAATTTTAGGGGTCCCCATTGAAAATGAATGTGAACTATGGCCCTGCGCTCACACGTTTCATGATGTGAGAATCTAGAGAGAGCGTGGGCATGCTCCATTGGTTTCTATATGACCGTTGTTTTTAACTATGATTGTTAATGTTTTAGAAGGTCAATTCAAACAAATTAAGGTCACTACTTATCTAACAAGGACCTTGTTGGTCAGCGGTGCATTAATTTGTTGGAATTGGCCCTCTAAAACATTAAAAATCGTGGTTAAAACGGCCCCATGGAAAACAATGGAGCATGCACCTGCACTCTCCAGATTCTTGCATCATGAAACATGTGAGCATAGGGAAGTGGATTAATTCCCAGGGCCTTGCAAGTGAGTGTCTTGAGGACTTTCTGGAAAAAAAATCTGAGCACCCCGAAGCACAAAATGAGCGTTAAGGACACAGGCACCCGTGTCCTTGAGAGGTCTGAGAAGTACTGTTTTAGCTGATTTGCTACTGTTTTTGGATTTTGGCCTGTGTTGTCTTCCTTCTTGAATCTGACTCCATTACTACTTCCACTGGATCCCTCAGAACTTTTAATCATTTTCCAGTGCCTGGAGGAACTAGCCATGGTTTTGATTTTGTTCTTAAAATATTTGCCCCTTTCTCTTTTAATTTGTTATTTTGCACTTGTTCCTTAGTTTTTTTGAATCTGTCTCTATCATCTCCATTTGCTGTCCTGTTCAACTTTCTCCATGCCTCGTCTTTGATCCTAATTTGCTTTTTAAGTGGTCTGTTTCCCATGGCATGTGTTTTTATTCCAATCCTACTAGTTTTTAGTTGGGCGCGCTTGTTCCATAGAGCAAGAAATGAATGGGTGGTTTCTTCGATAGCTGTGCGGAATGAGGTCCAGCCTGTCCCACTTTTCATTTGAGACACTGTGGTTAAAGCTTTCCTCTCTGAAATTTCTGTAGCGACTACTTGTTTTGTAATTTTGATTAGTTGATTTTATAGTTGTTCTTTTGAGGCTGCAAGTCACTGGACTTTGGTCTACAAGGTTGGGACTTAGTACCCTGGGACTCAGAATTTTTAAATGGGAGGTGATGAATATCAATTCCTGATTATTTCCAGCACTGTTGTACGAGTGTTTCCTTGTCAGGGAGTCAACCAGCTGAAGCATACCCAAGGCTGCCATGCTTTCTGTGAATCTGTTCCCCCTCGGACCACCACTGGCTGTATTGAAGTTGCTGAGGAGCAGCTCACCTCTTTTAACAGTTTCTTGTAGGATCTGGGCCAGCAAATTGAAGTGGAGTGGTGAATAAACAAACCCTATATTTAGTTTTAAGGAGCTTATAGCTACTCTACGGTCTTCTGTACCTTCTAGGGTGCCAAAGTAAATTGTTTCCATGTTGCCAAGATCTTGCTTTATATAGAGCATTGCCCCCTTCCCTTTAGGGTCTCTCCAGTCTGATCTGAGTGTAGACATCTAGGCTGATTTCTTTGTCTGAAACATGTTTGATTAGTCAAGTTTCTGTTAGCTCTATGACATCCCAGTCTTCCTTGTGAGCCTAAACTTTAAATTGGTCCATTTTTTTTAGCTACGCTTCTTGCATTTTCATTTATCTTAATTTCTTGGCTTGCTGGTCCAGGGCCTGGGTTTGTCTCCAAGTCCCCACACATTGTAAGTAGGACTGCATAGCATATCGTGCTTGGCTTAACTTCAGGTGATTTCACCAGCTGCAAGATAACAATGCCAGTTTTGACTGTTGGACGCATGTAACCATGCCATTTGCTGGAAAAAGCATGTCTCCTTGGGCGCTTGTATATTGAGTTATGTGGGAGTGAGAAGGAGTCTCACAGGCATAACAAGTCTCCTTATTTCGTCTCTACATTGCTGGTTTCTAGACTGTGCAGTTTATGGCAGAGACCTAGGCCAACGGCTATTACCATGTATGCCAGAAGCATTTTACAGTGCTAAATGAGGTTCACAGTGATGGGAGTTTCTGCTGGGACCTTTCAGAGTGGGAAAATAAACTTTTGCATGACTGAACTTGTCTATTGAGTGGAAAGGCACAGGACACCCAGATAGGGAGTAGCTTGGATCAGGTAGATCATGACTGTGCCAGAAGAATTACAGGGTGTACAATTCCCTGGTGTTATATATTTCCTAATTTGCTACAGGATATGCCAGAAGCATAACAGGGTGTACAACTTCCTAATATTACACATTTCATTATTTGCTACGTGTCATACCAGAAGGATTACTGGGTGTACGATATCCTAGTAATACACATATTCAATGGCGATGTAAAGGGTAAAGGTCACCCAGATAGGGTATTGCCAGGGTCAAGTGGTATGTATGTATTCATTTTGCATTAAAATCCAATAAGAAAGAAAGGAAGAAAACCGTGGGTTAAGGAAGATGACTCAATAAGTTTGCTGGAAAGCTCAGTATTATTGATTCCCAAATCATGAACTGGGGTCAGAATGTTGGGAGAGGGGGGGCTACTTGTGATAAATGGCCCTTTGGAACTGGAGTGGAGTGGGCTAGGGAGAGCATAATGAATGAAAAGACATGCCAGCCCCACATTTTTTAAAGCAGCGGTGCAATAAAAATTTGTTTTTCCAAAAAGCTAGTTTTAGCTACAGTAAATAAAAATATTAGCATACCTGTCAAAACTGCCTTTCTAGATGCCTCCTATGTTGTGAACCATGTTTTTTTATTTTCTCAATCATAACCCTTGCCAGGTCGTGGCCATCTTTTTTCCTGAGGAAAAAAACAAATCGAAACATTCATGAAATACACAGATTTTGGTGGCACCAGAAAAAGTTATCACTAAATAAACTGAACGAGGCCTGGACTGTCTTATAGTGGAAAAAAGAGTCAAATTTGTTGCCCAGTTTTGTTACACTGCTGCTTCAAACTTTATATTTTATTCATTTTGATAGATGAACATATAAAGTATTACACTTGATCCGGAGTATATGATGATGATGATAGAGATGCAACAGTAGAAAAACTGATTTCCTCATATTGATGTTACAGCATTTTGTGGTAGACACTCAGTTAACTAATAAGTCCATCGGGCTTTAGTTTGGGCTATATATGCAGCATGACCACAAGCAACCATCCAGAGATGTGTTTTTTTGATAAGTTCACTGAAACAAATCCCTTTGAGAAAAAACAGACCTAAAACACGGTCCTGAAGTCCATGAACCCACGAAGAAGAATATGGGTTTAGGAATGGTCACAGAACTACTACAGCCTTGTTTGAGTTCACAGGCTTTAACTCCTTTGACCAAGGTCACCTTGTTGGCACTGCATTCATTGATTTAACCAAAGTCTTTGACACAATACATTTTTTTTTTATTTCATTTATTCTTTGGTTACCAGGTAAAGGCACCAGACCAAAGGTCCCTTTTCAGGCCAGACCTGGACAAAAAAAACATACAAAAAATACACAAATACAATCAACAGCAATACAATACCAAAAAATACAAATTACAGTTACAAGCAGATTTATGTAATAAATAACTTTTTAACCTTTGTTTAAAAGTTAAAACAGAGGTAGCAATCCTAACATCACGTGGGAGTGAATTCCAATACAAGGGTGCTGCTATTGAAAAGGCTCTAGAACTTATTCTAAGCCGAGACCTGGGTACAAAATATAGGGGGCTGTCAGCCGACCTCAAGCTGGGAAGCAATTCTCTCATTACAACAAGATCAGAAACAGGAAAAAGGGAGCCAAAGGAAAAACATTTATACATCAGACAACCAACAAAATATTCTATTCTACAACTAGGGGAAAACCACCCAACCAAGAATAAAGATTACACTGATGTGTCCTATTGGGGGCTCCTAAAATAAATCTACAAATATTGTTATAGGCCACAGTTAGTACTTGCATCACTTTTGTACGTATATTATAATGTAGACAAGAACTACAATCAAAATATGATTGATTGACCAGCTCTCTGCCATTGGTCTTTCTAATGATACTGTGGCTTGGTTTAGTAATTTCCTACATAACCATTCGCAGCAGGTGAAGATTGGTAACAACCTCTCTTTTTTATTTAGTGTACTTTTTCCTGCAGTCGGCCATCCGGTGCCTCAGCCCGGTCATGGACCCCCGCTTCCACTCCCATATTGGCTGCGCCTCATCGATAACCCCTGGCTTACCCCCCCCCCCGGGCAGGGTCACAGCACCGGCCCTAGAGTGCTGCAGTGATGGAATAGGTCAATGGGCTGGCCTGGGAGCTTATTGAAGCTGAGAGTGGGCTTCATTTGGGATGGCCAGTAGCATTTTTCCCGGTATGTGGGGTGGGGATATGCAATGATGACCAGCGTCCACCCCCCCTACCGAGTTACTGGCATCAGTGTGCTCGGTACACCCAGCCTTCGTTAGGTGTCCGTGTTGCGCCGAACACTCTACCCCCCTTCCCCCTGGAGAAGGAGAGCAATCCTTGGATGCTCAATCTTTCTCCCCCGGCTGGCCCTCCAACTTCCCTTGTCCATTCTGGAACCCAGGTCGACTGCATTTGACAGCAGACCTGTCCACTCAGGAGCCCCACAAGGATCTATCCTAGGACCTCTCCTGTTTAGTTTTTTCCTTAACAAGCTCCCTTACTTCTGCCAGGGTCATATCCTGTTATATGCGGACGATGCAGTTCTGTTCACCAGTGATCCTGATTCCAAAGTTCTTGAGAAGCAGCTACAGAATAACTTTATGGATGTAGAAAGATGGTTCAATAAACACAAACTAATAATGAATTACAAAAAGACAAAAACTATGTTGTTCTCCAGCCCCAAAACAGGCATAGAACCTACCCTCTTTCTATTACTAATGTAGTGGGTGCTTCCTTGGGGCTAGTTCAACATTTTAAATACCTGGGGATTACGATTGAAAGTACCCTGTCTTATGCTCTTCACATTGATAATATTGCCAAGGCTGTCAATTCTCATATAGGGCTGCTCTACAGGCACAAACAGTCTGACTTCTGAAGCTCTTCACCTAGCTATACGCAGCTCAGTGGTCTCTCTCATTGACTATTGTCTAGTTATCTATGGGTTAGCCACAGACACATCACTCTGATGCATCAAAACAGCACTAAATAAAGCCTTTCAGCTCCTACCTGGAGCCCCGCGACTGACTCATACCTGCGACCTGTATGCTCGGGCTAACAGGCTCCAGTTCAAAGGACGACTTATGTATCAAACATGTCTACTGGTAAAAAAAGTAAGCCTTGGGATGATGCCCCCTGGGATACAGGAGCTCCTCACCCCTTACAGCAACCCTCATCACACCAGAAGCCCTGATAGCCAGATATTCAAAATTCCCTATTGTCATACCTCCCAAGGTCTAAGGTCATTTGCCCATCGAGCCCCACTGAGGTACAATTCCCTGCACTTTGTCATATCCTCTGCATCCACGCTGGGCTCTTTTAAACAGAAGCTTATGTAACCCCTAGATGGCGCTATCCCAGGGGCTACTACCCCTGCCTGATTTGCCACTAACAGGTTGAGGGGCCTGGATCCAATGGCGGGTGCCTCCACCCAGAGGTCAGGGTTTGCAATAGTTAAACTAACTTGGTCACAGCCTCTGGGACACTGCAACCCCTTTCTTCCACTAGTGGCCCACACAATATATCAAATTACCTTCACAGTATACACTTACCCCCAGGACTCGTTCCGGCACTGGGACCTCCTGTGAAATGAGATACAGTGCAACAATCACAGTACAGTACTTTAACATAGACAAATACCTCAGGCAGTATAACTTTGCTGAAACAAGCAGCTCTGATTTATTTAGAGGGATATAACAAGGACAGGGGGAAATCAGGTTAATTAGCTTATCACTCTAATCATCTACCTATGGCTCTGTGCACAGGCCTATCCCTATCAGTTACTGTCCCTGGGTACCCAAGCCCTAGTGGCTATTCCAAACCGTGGCAGCTGGTAGGGGCCCTTTCACACAGAGAAAATGAAAATTAAACAGTCAGCAGTACAGTAATTCCATTTGGATTTAATGTGGCAATTCAACAGGGAGCGACCCTGAATTAGTACTCACGACCTCCAAATAAGATAGGGTCCTTCAATGTCAGCAGGGCTCACTTGAGGTACACAAACCTCTTCACACATTTATATAAAAGAAAGCACTATACCAGGCAGGCTGCATCTGTATCCCGATCGCAATTACTGCACAATACCCGGGAGAACACACAGCAGATTCAGTTCCTGACAGACCGAGTGTAATTTTCAGCAATTCCTCCAGTCTTCTACAGGGTGAGCCTGGTTTCTACTCTTCAGATATCCTTTGATTCTCTTCACAGGACAGATTCAGTCCTAACAAGCTGCAGACCGGAACTCTGGGCCTTACACAGTTTTGACTAAAACTGCACACTGAAAAACACAGGGCTCCTTCCTTCTTCACTGCCAAAGCTCAACTGAAACTCCAACCGACAAAACGGGCACTTCCTTTGAGTTCCTCCCAGTTCTTGACTGGATTGGCTGTCACTCACAATAGACTGCTGCTGTTGGTCCAAAAGGCACTGAAGTCTAAACTACATCTCCCAGAGTCACTGCCCATACAATCCTCTTGTGGCTGGCTCAGATTATGAGTCCAAGTTCTGATTCGTCCAAGGCACCATTTTAGAGCTAGCTTACCCACACTGATTGGTCCAGTTCAGTAGTTCAAAACTAGAATGGGAACTAGCAGACACAGTTCTGACTGCAAAGAAAGCAGGTTAGACAAACTGTAATTTCATTATTACTCTAAATAATTTCTGGCAAACAGTTACATCTTTCAGATAGGTTCCCTTTGCACTCCTAGTGACTGCAAAAATGAAGTGAATTGGCAGCAGCTCAAGTGGTACTCAATCAAAGAAACACACAGTCCCCCATACAAACTAATTATGTCTGCAAGCAGACAGCTCTTAAAGAGACAGTACCAGAGGTTCTAAAAACACTCACTGATAAATGGCTTAAATGCCAAACACCATTCAGGCTTGGAGCATTCAAGCAAGCTCCTGGAAGTCTTTTGGGAACCCCCATTTGCAGGGGGGTTACACCCTTCCTGGCCTGGGAAAGCTTAACGTCCGCGTCAACAAGTACCATATGTTTCAACTGCAACCATATACATTTGCATTAGGCTCACATGTAATCATCAGTCAATATATCATTTTACCAAGAACACATTTGGAAACATTGCAGTATCGTCACTCTTTGCACAGTATTACATACACATTGTACCATAACTCAAGTTATTACCTCTTGTACATGAAACCTGAAGAGAAGGGGCCCTTCCCTATCAGTTACCTTGGGGCTGGATGGGGCAAGGGCACCATACTTAGAGGGCAACACAAGTAACTTGGAGTTAGCACTGATGCTCAGTTTGGGCAATGAGCTCGGGGACACATACACTCCTTTATGGACAACATTGAGAGGCAAGTCCACAGGCCTCCCAAGTGAATCATAACTGATGTGCACCACAGGCTTTACAGCTCGACCAGTCTTTCTAGGGGGAACTGTTATAGTCTCTGCACTCTGAGCCTCATTTTCAGCATTGTCCTCACTTGTCAGGGGAGTCTCCATGGGGGTAGAGAGGCTAGAACTTGGGGCACTTTCAGCTCCAGGAGTTACAGTTTCTGAGTCCACAACATTTGGCTCGCATGGAGAGCTTTCGGACACTGGCAGTGGACTGTCAGGCACTCAAAATACTCTCTGGTTCTGGTGTATCACCAGTCTGCCCCAATCTATCATTTTCCTCCCCTGAAAGCTCAAACAGTTCAACCATGCACAATGATTCCATTTCATCTGATCTGATGCTTTGCACTTCACTTTCTGGGAGCATTGGCTCCAGGGATGAAGCTGGGGGCTTAGACAGTCCAGAATGCCCAGCTTCATCTCCAGTATTGACTAGGGGATTGCCCCGAAACAATTGACTCAGTTCGTAAGAAGGATAGTATTCAAAGGCACTCTCACTTTCTTCCGATATGGACTGACAGTCATGCTCAACTGGGACTTGTGGAGGGGAACACTTTAACTTTGCTTCTGTAGGTGCAGACTTTCTTGATCTTTTCTTAGCAGCAGCTCTAGTCACTGGTCCAGAGGGGCATCTTCTAGGGCTCAGACTCAATTAAGATTTGTCCAATGGGCAGTAAATGATTTCTATGCATTGTTTTACATCTTTTGAATTATTCTCAGGTCTTACTTTGTACACTGGCAGATCATCTAGTTTGCCCACTACAATGTGAGGAGATGGTGCCATCTGTCAGCAATCTTGTGCTTGCCATGCAGTCCCAGATTTCTTAGCAATACCCGATCTCCTCCTGGAGTTCCTGTGCTTTCACCTTTTATCATACCTTTCTTTGTTGGCCAGATTTCTTTTGGCAGCCATGGTTTGAGCAGTTGGTACACATGAGTTAGCTGGGCCTTTAACTTTTGCACATACTGTAAATAGTTGTCAGCTTGAACCCCATCAGGAGAGACCCCAAAACACACATCTACTGGTAGTCGAGCTTCTCTTCCAAACATCAGGCGGTAGGGGAGAATCCAGTAACATCACTTTTGGTGCAGTTATAAGCATGTACCAGGGTGCTAATTTGTTGGCTCCATCTAGGCTTGTCCTTTGGGTGCAGGGTGCCTAGCATATCTAGCAAAGCAGGCGTTGAAAGCGTTCAGGCTGTGGGTCCCCTGGGGGTGGTAAGGAGTGGTTCTGGACTTTCGCACTCCCCACAGAGAAAGCATCTCTTTGATCAGGCGACTCTCAAAGTCTCTCCCTTGATCAGAATGGATTCTTTGTGGAGCCCCATAGTGAACAAAAAGTTTTCTACAAGTACTTTGGCCACAGTGGATGCTTTCTGGTCTTGATGGAAAGCTTGGGCATATCTCGTGAAATGGTCAGTGACCACCAGCACATTACTGATATTTCTTTGATCTGACTCCAAACTCAGAAAATCAATACAGACCAGCTCCATGGGTGCACTGGTGGTGATGTTAACAAGGGGCAGCCCTCTGGGGCAAAGCTTTCCTCTGTAAGCAGCGACTCACAAGTTCGAATGTGTTGCTCCACATCAGCCCCCATCTTAGGCCAATAGAATCTGGATCTCACCAAGTCAAGTGTTCTGTCTATACCAAGGTGCCCCATGTGGTTGTGCAAGGACCTCAATACTGAGTCTCGAAGGCAGTGGGCAGCACTAGTTGTTGTTTGTCTACTTGTCCCCTCTGTCTACTGTTTCTCTGTATAACAGTTTATTGATCAGTTTCAACTTAGGACCTTCTTTGTATAACAGTGCAGTTCTCAAATCAGTGGAGCGTAATTTGGACACATCTTTTCCTGCATAGAGGGCTTCCAAAGCTGCTTTGATCATGGGATCGTGAGATTGAGCCCCGAATACTATCATTGTCCAGCTGAGGCAGTGTACCAATGTCTATTGCAGAAAAGTGGCACAAGCAGCAGGTATGCATTCTCAGAGGCTCCCAAGCAATCCACCATGCAGTCCACTGCGTCCGTGGACATTTGTTCCTCCCTGTCAAATTCTCGGCAGAGTGCCCGAATGTCAGGTTCTGCCAATCGGACCCAATCATTCTGGGGAACAGGCCTCTGGGAGAGCATCAGCATCTATGTGGTTCAGACCTGCTCGGTATTCGAGAGCATAGTCATATGTAGATATGCAGAAAGCCACCTATGGCCAGTGGCATCCAACTTAGCTGAGGTCTGCACATAGGTTAAAGGATTATCAAGTTTTACTAGTATTTTAGGCCCCATACAAGTACTCATGGAATTGGTCAACAATAGCCCACTTCAAAGCTAGGAACTCTAACTTATGTACAGGATAGTTCTTTTCGGATGGGGTCAGGCTTCTACTGGCAAAGGCCACTGGTCTCAGGCCATTCTCGTGCTCTTGGTACAACAGCCCCACCCTTGCAAGCTAGCATCAGTGTGCAGGGCGTAAGGTTTTCTTGGATCGGCATAGGCCAGCACTGGAGCATGGGTAAGTTGATATATGATCTCATGAAAAAGCAGTCTCACAATCAGGAGTCCAGCGGCCCCAAATACTTCACTCGGATGAAAATACACTCTTTCAGTCTTGAGGATGCTGACTTTTGGTATTTTTGTGGGTTGGGGATACCCTTGAGTAAGGTTAAGTAAAGGCGGATCACTCTTGAATAGTCCTTGATGAGCTGATAATAACCACAGAATCCAGGAATCTTTGCAGTTCTTTTAGATTTTGGGCTGTGGCCAGGTAGTCAAAGACCTCAACTTTACTTAGGTGAGTCTCTATTCCTCGGTGGATACTATGTGTCCACATACTTTACTGATGTTTGAAAGAATTGACACTTATCAATGGACAGTTTAAGGCCAAAGTCCTCCAGTCGGTCCAATACCTTAAATAATCTGCTCTCATGTTCCTCCAGTGAGCTGCCAAACACAATAACATCATCTAGGTATACCAGGCACTCTAGTAGTTCATGTCCCCACTGCACGCTCCATCAATGGTTGAAAAGTGGCTGGGGCACCTGAAATCCTTGAGGCATCCTCATGAATTCATAGAAATAGCCCGGACAGATAAAGGCCGTCTTCTCCACGGTCCTCTGGGGCCATCGGGATCTGGTAGTACCCACTGCGGAGATCCAGCACAGAGAACCACTTGCTCCCGTTTAGGCAGTCCAAAGCATCCTGAATGCGGGGCATTGTGTACTGATCAGGGATAGTCGCCCGGCTTAAGGTGCGATAATCCACACACATCCTTACTGTTCCATTCTTTTCCTCACTACCACAATGGGGGAAGCATAAGGGCTTCTGGATTCTTGTATTACACCAGCGCTAACATCTCTTGCAGATGCCGTCTCACATCATCTATGTCAGCAGGTGCCAGGCGCCGAGACCTCTCACGAAATGGTCTTTCGTCATGCAGCGGATATTGTGCTCAGCTCTGACGCATCCTACATCCCATTCCTTTAAAGAAAACACCTGGTCTCTCTGGGCAAGCTTCTCACTGATCCTCACTTTCCATTCAGCTGGCAGCGGGAGTCGCTAAATCAAACAAGTCAGGGTTACTCTGTCATTCTTCCTTGAACTCTTGCTGCTGGGTAGCACTGCAGTGTCTGCACAATGCACATTAGCCAGGATGCAACCTCTGTTTACTCGAATGTCTCTTTCAGACACATTATGAACTTGGACCATTACCCTTCTAGCATAAGCATGGGCTCTAGCGGGTAAAATACTAGGCTTGACCAGCAGTCCCTCTGGCAATTTTCCATCGCCTGGTGCATCCAACATTAATATTTTATTCTTAACATCCTTTCTGATACGGACCTCTCCCTGTAAGATACACTGGGCATTTGGTGCCAGGATCAGAGACTCAGGATCCTTCTTCCATACAATTCCGACCGGTTCCTCTGGTTCTGTTTTTTCATCTCTCTGTGCCTCATAGGCCTTCTTAATTAAAGCCGAACTCTTAAGCTCTACTAGTCTTTGACCCCTGTTTTCATAACACAACTGTGCCAGCCTTCCGAACATATGAGCATTTGTTCCAATCAACAAAGGACACCATCATACAGTCCAGTGGGGGACACACTAAGGCTAGGGTCTCTACTTGTTCGGCCACTCCAGCCACGGAGGTGGGGAAAGACAGCCAAATTCGGATATACCGGAATAGGGTAGGCCTTCTCACTAACCCCATACATGCAATCCTTCTAATGGTTGTAAGGTACGTCTGACAAATGCTTCTGATACCAATCCTGGAACATAATTGTCACTTGGGAGCCACTGTTTAATACAGCTCTTGTAGACACTCCATTCACCTTTACAGTGGTCTCCATGGAGGGACCCACTATTCTGGACCAGTCTGGAGAGGCGGTAGTGGGGGCCTGGGCAACTGACCTTGCCACAAAGGACGTGAATTAGCATTTTGGTGCCCTCACTGGGATCATGTCGTGCACCTCTAACCACTGATTTCTTCTCCAGCTCTCCTTGTAGCCTATATGTAACTTTGTCAGTGTCTTTTGGGGACTGGCATTCCCTTTCATGTGCCCATCTTTCCCACATTATAGCAAAACATACTTTCTGGGTTTGAGCTGGCCGAGCGCCACACTGGGAGCCAGGCGGGGTATTACTAACTGAAACCTTGGTTGCCATCTCTGTCTGCGCGTGATAAGCATTTGGAGACATCTCGTCAGTTTCTCCACTTCCATGGTCAAGGAATCGAGTTCGGAGCTGTTATCAGCAGGAGATACATGGGTGGGTACCCCACCCCCATAGCAATGCAGTCGGATATAGGTCAGGGCCCTCGTCTTGCAGGCATGGCCTTCATAAAGGACTGTTTTGAATTCCGGATTCTCTCAACAGTTCGCCCATTGTGACATATCTTTTTCCTTGTCAGAGCACTCACTGACTGCCAACCTCTGCCCCTGAACTTCACTTGATGGGTCACCCTCAGTCACTCGGGTCGTGGCCGCAGCTATTGGTGCAGGTCCCTCCTGAGGGTCGTCTTTCTCAACTCCTCGAATTTCTCTCATTAACTCATCATAGGAGGGTGGGGATTCCAGTCGATCTGCCAGGCGTAACTGGAGCAACAGCAGTTCTGAGAAGGGGCAGACTTAAGGATCCTGTCCAGCCTGGTTCGGTCCAGTTCAATCGCTGGCAAACTACCTTTTCTGAGGGCATTCTTGCAACAATTTTTCCAGCCGAGATACATACACAGACAACAACTCCCTTGGTACTGTTGTGCATCTCTTACTCTCCACCATAGGTCCTCATCAGAATCTGGGCTCCCATACATTCTCCAGGGCCTCAAGATGAGGCCTGTGCAGTCACTTCAGGGTTACTGGCCCGTTTGCTTACAATGAGTAGCCAGGGCAGGACCTCGGAGGCTCTCACTAACCCTCTTTTAAGCATTTAGCCTTCCAGGCATTGCCATTCTAGCATGGGGGCAACATAGTCTATCAGGTCTCCCAGTCATCCCTCCCCTTGGGGGGTGGGAGGGTGCCAGAGAAGATCCTCAACCTTCGGTAAGAGTCGTGACTAATGGCAGGTGCAGAAATAGGAGTCTGCATTGGTTCAGCCACCATTACGGGCACTGGAGCGGGAGAGGGTGTTGGGGGAGGAACACCCCCAGGTGGCAAGAATAGTTTCTTCAAGTCCTCCACAGTTTTCCCTTCTCCCAGCAACCATTTAGCAAATTTCTCCTCAAAAGTTTCAGATAGTGGTGGGGGCTGATTCTCCCCGGGTCTTTACTGTCCTTAGTTATCACTCTCCAAGCAGTGAGGGCTCCCTCTGGGGTAATGGTCTGTGGCACTTTGGAGCTATCTATGGGATCCTTAAACTCTACTAGGGCCAGGAAAGTGTGGGTGAGCAGATTAGCATGCCGACCCACCACCACAGGGTTTTGTAAACCTTCCACCTTGGAAAGTACTCCCTGCACAGTGTCATTATTGATACAAGGGATGTCCAGGATAAGCATAGCATTTTGGGGTCGATCTCCTCCCAGTACACCACTCCACCAGCGGTGCACAGCCACTTCTGTCGGGTACCCATTTTTCTTAACAGTGGTTCATAAATATGGCCACTAGAGACACACAATCCCAGCGGTGAGCCTCCAAGATGTAACCCTAGATGGCGCTATCCGGGGCTACTACCCCTGCCTGATTTGCCACTAACAGGTTGAGGGCCTGGATCCAATGGCGGGTGCCTCCACCCAGAGGTCAGGGTTTGCAATAGTTAAACTAACTTGGTCACAGCCCTCTGGGACACTGCAACCCCCTTTCTTCCCACTAGTGGCCCACACAATATATCAAATTACCTTCACAGTATACACTTACCCCAGGACTCGTTCCGGCACTGGGACCTCCTGTGAAATGAGATACAGTGCAACAATCACAGTACAGTACCTTAACATAGACAAATACCTCAGGCAGTATAACTTTGCTGAAACAAGCAGCTCTGATTTATTTAGAGGATATAACAAGGACAGGGAAATCAGGTTAATTAGCTTATCACTCTAATCATCTACCTATGGCTCTGTGCACAGGCCTATCCCTATCAGTTACTGTCCCTGAATTTCCAAGCCCTAGTGGCTATTCCAAACCGTGGCAGCTGGTAGGGGCCTTTCACACAGAGAAAATGAAAATTAAACAGTCAGCAGTACAGTAATTCCATTTGGATTTAATGTGGCAATTCAACAGGGCGACCCTGAATTAGTACTACGACCTCCAAATAAGATAGGGTCCTTCAATGTCAGCAGGGCTCACTTGAGGTACACAAACCTCTTCACACATTTATAAAAAAAGCACTATACCAGGCAGGCTGCATCTGTATCCGATCGCAATTACTGCACAATACCGGAGAACACACAGCAGATTCAGTTCCTGACAGACCCGAGTGTAATTTTCAGCAATTCCTCCAGTCTTCTACAGGGTGAGCCTGGTTTCTACTCTTCAGATATCCTTTGATTCTCTTCACAGGGCCAGTTCAGTCCTAACAAGCTGCAGACGGAACTCTGGGCCTTACACGTTTTTGACTAAAACTGCACACTGAAAAACACAGGGCTCCTTCCTTCTTCACTGCCAAAGCTCAACTGAAACTCCAACCGACAAAACGGGCACTTCTTTGAGTTCCTCCCAGTTCTTGACTGGATTGGCTGTCACTCACAATAGACTGCTGCTGTTGGTCCAAAAGGCACTGAAGTCTAAACTACATCTCCCAGAGTCACTGCCCATACAATCCTCTTGTGGCTGGCTCAGATTATGAGTCAAGTTCTGATTCGTCCAAGGCACCATTTTAGAGCTAGCTTACCCCACACTGATTGGTCCAGTTCAGCAGTTCAAAACTAGAATGGGGAACTAGCAGACACAGTTCTGACTGCAAAAAGCAGGTTAGACAAACTGTAATTTCATTATTACTCTAAATAATTTCTGGCAAACAGTTACATCTTTCAGATAGGTTCCTTTGCACTCCTAGTGACTGCAAAAATGAAGTGAATTGGCAGCAGCTCAAGTGGTACTCAATCAAAGAAACACACAGTCCCCCATACAAACTAATTATGTCTGCAAGCAGACAGCTCTTAAAGAGACAGTACCAGAGGTTCTAAAAACACTCACTGATAAATGGCTTAAATGCCAAACACCGTTCAGGCTTGGAGCATTCAAGCAAGCTCCTGGAAGTCTTTTGGGAACCCCCATTTGCAGGGGGGTTACACTTAGACAACATCTAGTTGCAAGCGCCTGCTGTAATTGCTTCCATTAACCACTCTCACTCAGTGTTGTGCACTTAACCTTCTGACTCTTGCCTCCCTCCCAGTTCTTAGGACCTGCAGCACTTCCTGCCATCCCTAATTTCACCCTTAAATCTCCCTTCCCTTCCCTCCCCTTTACCCTTCCCTTCTTACATACCGAACCTAACCTCCTCACCCTATGACTAGGCCTCCTGGGCTGATCCTTCTTGTGACCGTATTGTTGTCCCTGTCTACAAATGCCCGCCCTTCAACTAGGCCTCATAGGCTGCTCCTCTCTTACCCTAATGTACTGGCCTTGTCTGTCTCTTATTGCCTCCCAACTTGCATTTTTTGCACCGTGGTGTACATTGTACAATGTCACGTGACTAGGTCCCTTTAGTTCCTTATGTTGATGTGATTTATTTTGTTACCCTCAAGCACCGTGGTGTTGTTCATGTGTTAACTGCCTACTTTCATTATATTTCATTATATTGTATTGTTTTTCTCTACTTGTCTTTTGACGTGGAACCTGTGTAAAGAGCTTAAAGTTGTTAATCTGAGGTTTCAATAAATAAATAAATAAATAATAGAACAATTCCCTTTCAATAATAACAGACATTCCCCATCTACAGCCCCCACCCCCTTCAAAATCCAGAGTAGGAACACAGTACTCCGTGAGGCTTTAGTAACATTTTAGCTTTAAGAACTTGTACAGTATTTTATATACTTCAATTAACAGTCTAATGCTATTATAAAACCATATTTACTGCAGTAGTCAAAGATAAAATGTAAACCCTTTAGCCATGAAAATATTGCCGCAACTGTATTGCGCTAAGATAACATTTGGATGAGCAGACGTCATATAAACTGACCTGATCACTGTGTGCAACACAAGCAATGTTGAAGTTTCCAGTCATGCCTGAATTAAAGAAAAGGGATATACCCGTAGATGTCTGGGGCTACCCGACCATCTGTATTATCATGAATATGAGCTAGACCCTCCAGAGACGTGTTGCCCAGCTCTTATGCAGCAGGAAGTAAAGGCCCCCTGGTGGATGCAAAGCCACGTGGTCTCTGTCATTTTACTAGAAATGCTGAGGCATCTAAACTACACAGTTTATGTGACTAGGACAAAGTGTGTTATACTGAATAGCTGCCACTAAGTATAGGTCTAATTCAATGAAAATATCAACAGTTTGTTATGCAGCAAGAGATGGTCTAAATTAAAACCGTGTTACAAAGCACTTTTATTGCTAAGAAAAGTCACTAAAGCATGTTTACTGCTTTCAAGTTTCCTCATCCTACTTGTACTCTTCCTCTGGAAATTTCTGCTCAAAGTCTTTTCGGATTACTTTTTAGTTTGCATCTCGCCTCAGCAGGGTCACCAAATATGAATGACTTGCCTGCACAGATAATGTTGAGGTGAGTGGGAAGCTGCAAGACGTGGGGAATTTGTGGGAGAAGACTCTCACTTTTTCTTTACGGTATCTGTCTGGGGAGACGGGGAGGGATGGAAAGCAGGAGATGACTGGGTGTGGTGGAGGGGAGGGACACAGAACTAGCTATGCCCACGTGAGGAAGGCTATACTGTAGGTTGTTTTTGGGAGGGTAGTTACCTTCATTTTTATGTTGGCGCACTTGCGCAGCCAACATCTTGCGGCAGTGCAGATTTGAAGGGGCGGTCGCTGTTAGGAGAATGCAGGGCACGCATCAGTAGGTGCGTCCCTCATTCCCCAATCAGCCTGCATGCTGGTGCCACACCACCTGGGTGAGCACATCTAAGGAAAGGTCCCCTGCAATGCGAGCAAAGCTCACGTGCTTACCCGACATAAACTTGGCAGCGCACTACCAGCAAAACTGCCGACTTCGTGGGTGCCCAATCCCCCTGACGGCTTACCCTACCCCCCAGTGTATGTGCCAATGGGGAGCCCACTCCCTGTCGGCATTAAGAACCCCCCCATTTGTTATATGCCGAGAAGGGGTGCCCACTTCCCCTCAGCTCTTGCCCCCTCCCCAGTTTCCTTGTGTGCGACGGGTGTGCCCAATCCCCATTGACATAAACTACCCCCCTCTTTGTTGTGTGCTGACAGAAATTGCCCAATCCCCGTCGGTATAACTCTCCCCAAAAACAAAGGCTCCTGTCGGCATGCTTAGAGCCCCCAGTGTGCCAGGCCCTGTAAACATAGAAACAGTCCTTGATGTCATTTTATTTGTTTTACCTGTAAAGAAGAAAGCGGTCCCTCTGCGGTCTCCCTGCCTCC
Organism: Neoceratodus forsteri; assembly: GCA_016271365.2. Lineage (NCBI taxonomy): Eukaryota > Metazoa > Chordata > Ceratodontiformes > Ceratodontidae > Neoceratodus > Neoceratodus forsteri. The sequence continues at coordinate 366,374,925 of CM028132.1, read as the reverse complement.
CGCCCTCCCACAACCTGCACCCACCCACTGTGCACCCTGCCTCCCCACATCCCCCTCACCCCATATTTACCTCCTGAGCCCCGTGCGATGATCTTCGGTGGACCAGGAACACGTCTTCACTCTTCAAAGTCAACTGCAAACTGAGGAAATGCCGGTAAGCTGTATAATGGAATAAATAGGGTTTTTTCAACTTTGATGCATATCTCAGGCATTATTTGGAATTTTGACACCAAATTTTCAACATGGGGTTTTTGGGACCCCTCCTCATGAATTCTTGCACTGTCATGGCGTTATTCAGTCCCGAAAGGTGATTTCGCAGACACTGCATGGCATCACCTTTCAGGACCGAGTAATGAAACAACAGTGCCACTGTGCATGAGGGGAGCTCTCAAAAAGCCTATGTAGCAAATTTGGTGACAAATTCTGAAAAATGGCTGTTTCTGACGTGCGTTGTGTTGTTCCTTTCGTAATGTCATAATTGTAATATTTTTGCTCCAGATTTTCAAACTTGGCATTTTTCCATACCTCCTGATGAACAGTACAGCTGTCATTTTACATATCCTGCTCAAAGTGTGTTTTCACACATCCGGCGCAGAATAGCGTGGTCGCTGTGCGAAATCACTTTTTGGGTCAGTTTGAGAAAATGAGCAGAGATCCTAAAATGCCTATGTTGAAAATTTGGCACCGAAAGTCCATAAAATGACTGTGTTGCAAGCGTGCGTTGCGCAGTTTCCACGCACCCTTGCAGCTTTGCAAATTTGTAATATTTCCATGCCAAATTTTGAACACTGCCATTTTTTCACACCATCTTATGAACAGTACAGCTGTCATTTTTCCCGTCTTGCCCAAAATGTGTTTCCGCACCTGTGGCGCACAATGGCGTGGTTGCTGTGGGAAATCAAGTTTTGAGACAGATTAACAAAATTGCAGCTCCACTGTTCATAAGGGGAGGTCCCAAAATGCCTATGTTAAAATTTGGCTACCAAACTCCCAAAAATAATTTGGTTACAGACGTGCATTGTGCAGTTTGTATGCATGCTCATTTCTTCACCAATATTTCATATTGTCACTCCAGATTTTCAACATTGCCATTTTTTTACGCCTCCTCATGAACAATACAGTTGTCATTCTTCACATCCTGCCCAAAACTGTGTTTTCGTCCCTCTGTCGCCAAATGGCACAGCCGCTGTGCAAAACCACCTTTCGGCTAACAAAGTGATTGTGCCGCTTTTCATAAGGTGGCCTGACAAGCAGCCCATGTTAAGAATGTGGAGTGAAACTACCAACACACGTCTACGGTGTTAGGGTTTCCAACTGTAGCCCCCCACTCGGTACAGACTGACAGGCATCCGGGATGAGACTTGGGATCATCGGATGTAATGCTCATGCCATTCCACCCCCCCCCACGCCCACCCTGCAGCCACTGACAGGCATCGTGGTGTGTCTTGCACTGTTCGGCCACAAAGTTCACCCCATGCTCCTATACTTTACCCACATCAGTGTATTTTCTTATGGAATGGGGTAAGTATAACACCCAAAGACCCCAAAGCACACCCCGACACTTGTCAATGTCTACAGGGTAGGATGAGGTACAATGGCATGAGCGTTATAGCTGACAACCCAAAGGCACACCCCAATGCCTGTCACTCTCTACAGGGTGGGGGTGGGGTTGGTGTCACTTCAATACTTCACTATCATTCCTATTATGCATCTCTTGATCCGGCCATGCCAGTGCCAGAGCGACAACATTTAGCATTGACAAATGCTTGTTTAGCTGAATAATGACTAGCTGAATATCTGGAATACCAAGAATAAATACAGAGAGCATTTTAAAAAGCACTGGTACCTTAGTCCTCTTCCATACTACTTTACTCTGTAAAACCAGACTGAGAATAGATATGAAGCACCATCCTATTGAACTGTATCACTGGACAACCAAAGGTGGCTCCAGGACGAATCTGATTTACTTTATGAACTGCGATCAAGGGTTGAGGTTTTACACTCAGATTCCAATTATGGAGGTATATTTTGTCTTGAGAAAAATGAAGAGGGGTCTTTCTTACATCTCGGATTAGACTGAAACAGCTGCTGCTGCTTGCTGGCTGTTATGTAAACAGTGCAGCCAGCGGGTGCTAGTGAGCAGCAGGACAGTCATTTTAATGAAATACTGTACACCAGTTTGAAAACCCTACAGTAAAAAAAGGTTACTTGTGTAATCTCTCGTTCTCCCTTTTCGGCCCCGGGAAAAGGTTGGGCAATATACATAGCCCCAGGAAATCTTCCATGTCTAGGGGTATTTTATGTTTACTGGAAGATCCCTATCAACCCATCGTACTAGTATTAGCCCTGCCCAGGCTGGAGCTTCAAGTTTACCAGGACACCCCAAGATCCACATAGTGTTCACCAAAGAAATCACAGGCACTACAGTCTTGATGCACTGAGTTCCTTTACTTTTAGACAAACTGTACAAGTTCATATTTTAGATACAGAGATCACCGTTCATTGGCTAGGTTTGTCAGACAAATAAAGTACTATACATGTTCATCACTCCTCTTTCAAAGTACTGCACTTACTGATCACTCCTCTTTCAGACAATGATCTAGTTACACCGGGATCCCGCATCCGGGTCCCAACCCCATCTACAGATTCTCTCAATTTAACCCAATAGTTCATCTATCCTCCTACTGAGATGCATGATCACCCTGTCTCATAAAAACATACAACTGGACAGCAGATAAGGACCATTTGGCTCACCCAGTCTGTTTATTTTCCCCTACCTGCAGTATCACCGCAAACTCTAATTGATCTCCAGCTCTTTCTCCCACCCCCCTTCCTTTCCCCTGAGATTCTCCTATGCCTATCCCATGCATTCTTGAACCCCACCACTGCCACTGGAAGACTGTTCCAGAAATCCACCACTCTTTCTGTGAAGAAATACTTTCTCACATCTCTCCTGAATCTACCCTCCTCCACCTTCATAACATGTCCCCTTGTTCTTGAGCTCCTTTTTTCCCTAAAAAATACTTTCTCCTGTACCTTATGTAGCCCATGATGTATTTAAAGGCCCCTGTCATATCCACCCTTTCCCTCCTCACTTGCAGGGTGTACATATTGAGGTCCTTTTAGTCTGTTGTCATAGGGCTTTTAGGCAGACCCTGCACCATTTTAGTTGTCCTCCTCTGGACTGCCTCCACACTGTGTCCTTCTGGAGATGTGGTTTCCAGAACTGGACACAGTACTCTAGGTGGGTTCTTGCCAGCGATCTATACAGGGGTAACACCACCTCCTCTTTCTGTCGGTGAGGCCCCTTCCTGTGCACCTCAGTATTTCTCTAGCCCTCCCAGCTGCATTGTCGCACTGCCTGTCTACCTTTCGGTCATCCGATATGATAACCTCCAGGTCTCTTTCCTGCTTGGTGGTTGTCAGCACCACTCCCCTCATTTTGTACTCTGTGCCTGGGTTTCTGTACCCCAAGTGCATTATTTTGCACTTTTTTGCATTGAAACCCAGCTGTCATACCCTTGGCCACTCCTCATGTTTTCTCAGATCTCTGTTCATCCTTTCCATCCCCCTTAGGTATCCAACCTATTGTGCAGAGTTTGGTGTCTTCTGCAAATAGGCAGACCTTCCCTTCCTGCTCATCTGCAGTATCATTTATAAAGATAGTAAAGAGGACTGGTCCCAACACTGATCCCTGAGGCACCGCACTAGTCACCCTCCTTTCCTAGGAGTGAACTCCATTTACCATTATCCTCTGCTGCCTATCCCTTAACCAATTTCTTACTCAGTTTACCACTTTGGACCCACTTCTAAGCTACCCAGCTTGCTTACTAGTCTTCTGTGTGGGACAGAGTTGAAAGTTTTACTGAAATATAGGAAGGTCATGTCTACCACTTCGCCCTGATCTAATAACTTGGTCACCGAATCAAAAAAATGTATCAGATTTGTTTGATATGACACCCTCCTCCCCCCATGAACCCATGCTGCCTCGGGTCTTGTAACTCATTGGTTCAAGATATTCCACAATCCTTTCCTTCAGCAGTGAGTCCATTAACTTTCCCACCACTGATGTCAAGCTGACTGGCCTATGATTGCCAGCCTCCTTCCTGCTATGACTTTTGTGAAGTGGGACTATATCTGCCTTCCTCCAGCCTTCAGGAACCACTCCTGTTTCCAGTAACCTGTTAAATAAGACTGTCAGAGGTGCAGTCAGTACCTCCCAGTGTTCCCTCAATATATTTGGAACACCTGATATGGCCCCATTGCTTTGTCCACTTTCAGATTAGTGAGTCCCTTCAGGAATGTCTCCTCCAAAAAATGACTAGTGTCCACCTCCCCCCGCCCCCGAAGCTCCTGTTACTTTTTATGGCCGCTCCCTTTCTCCTTCTGCTGTGAACATTGAACAAAAGTATTTGTTCAGGATATCTGCCTTTCCTGGTCCCCCACTGCTCAGTCCTCCTCTTCCCTTTTTTTTACCTTACAGTCCCTCCCCTGGTCTTCCTCTTTTCACTTACATAACTAAAAAATGTCATCCCTATTCGCTCTTTAGTTTGCACCTTCATGCTCCTTACTGCTTTCCCTGCTTCCTGCTTTTTCCCCGATACACCTCCCTATCCTTCTATCTCTATGTGATTCATCACATCTCAGCAGTTCCCAATTTGTCTTTGAAATGCAATTATGGCACTTGCTTATATGCTTATACATTGACACTCGCTGTCCTCTTGTCACGCACAGGTGTCAAATAGATAGAATGATCCCTGTCCTGTGACTTTACCAGACTGCAGTTAGCTTTTAGATTTGCACACACCTTCCTACTGAGGGTTTGCAGTTACAAAACAGTTTTAAGCTTAGTGTTCCCGTTTCCATTTTTCCTGGTTCTGTCAATGCTGCCTTGCCACAAATTCTTGTGTTCCTGCTTTCCATTTCTCATATCTCAGGTAAAGTGTTCTGGGGCCTGGTACCTGCCTGTACAACCACCCACCGACACAACCCTGATCTACCATGAGTTGTGCACCACTGGGCTAGCAGCCACACACACTATGTGCAGTACCAGGTAACATCCACTGCCATGGCCACGCAGGTCAGCTCCCCAGTGGAGCTAAACAGCAGCACCCAAACTGAGGAGCCCACTGCTCCCTAGAGTCACCTCATACATGTAACCCAGGTGCCATGTGCCAGTGGGCTGCTACCCCTGCCTGTTGACTACTACACAGGTTAAGGGGCCTGGGTTCTGCTGCAATGGTGATTGGGGGTTCTTTCCCAGAATAGAAATAAAATAGCGTGGTGCCTTCACCCAGAGTAAGGTAATAGTGGGTCAGGTGTTTGAGCAGTACAACCCCCTAGGATGCTTTAACTACCTTCTTCCCTTCCAGTCACCTCACATACTGAATACCACATTGTTTACCAGTACTGTAAAACACATATATTTATAGCTATGGCTAATAATATGCTCACAACACAGGAATTGCAGCTGGCCCAGTGGTGCTGAGGGTTGAGGCATCTGCCTTACCTCACACCATGCCAGCAACCCGGGTTTGGGAGCAAGCCCAGGGAGACGAGGATCGGCCAAGGAGGAGAGGATTGAGTGTCCAATGGACTGCTCTCCTCTCCAGGAAGAGAGGGGGCCTCCCATCCTGTGACACTAGTGACACCCAGTGGAGACTGGGCACACTGTAGTCGGGGACCGACAAGCAGGCGAAACGTTGGGTGGCCATCCTGCGGATGTGTACGGGGACACTCGCATCATGCATGGGATGGTACTGCATGTCCAGCATTGGACAAACACCAGAAAATGCAGAAAAGCCCTGGCTCCTGGTAGGAGAAGGAGGGTCCAGTGGCCTGCCCCACACCCAATGCCAAGCCTTCCAGCCTGCTCTGGTACTCCCTCCTTGCCCTGGCTGCTCCACTAGATTCTAGATAGAGTGCCAGGTAGGAGTCAGCGGTCCCACCCCGGTGGCTCAGAGCCAGGGGGTTGGGCGGTCAGGTGCAGTAGAGTGGAGATGGGCCCATACCGTGGCAGGACTGGAGGCTTCAGGCTGGTGGGAGTAAGGCTGGACCATGCAATCACTCTGGAGAGAGTCCAGGAGTCAGGGAGAGAGGGGGCATAAAGAAAGTTTAAAACAAAAACACAGGAATTGCAAAGAACAAAACACAGCTTTATTTTAGGGCTAGGGCTAGGGAAGGGGTACCTGGATACAGGATTGCTGTAGGGAAATAAATGTTTGTTTGGGTTAACAAGGCCCATAGGCCAGAACATTAACAGTGCCCACCACCACTGGTACCAGTGCAAACCCCCTCTGTTCTGACTGGGTACCAGATTTAACACAGGTCTGCTAGTTGCTGTGGGATGGCCGGTGTTGGGGCACTTGGAGTAGTTTTTACCAAATATGTTAGCTGCTTTAAAATCACTCCCCTTTGGCAGGGCAAGCCCTGTGTTACTCATGGTTCTACAGAAACTGAGATTCAGGTACTGGTACAGTGTGTTTAAGCAAGGCAAGAACAGTTACTCCAAGAGGCAGCAAGCAAATGGGCAGCAACTACTGGTCTGGAAGATGAGGCAATAGCTGGCAGCTGGTTGACCTTGGACTTGCTTGTACAGTCTTGCAGTTGGTCACCTTCTGACTTGCTTGAAGATTGTAGCAGCTTGTCACCTTCAGTCCGCCAAACAGGCCAGTCTACAGAGCACCAATGCAAGGCCTACTAGGCCACCAGGAGCCAGACTCAGGAGTGACCCCATATTCCGGCTCCCCTAAAGGGTCCAGAGTGCCCTAGCACTCAGGCATGCATCCATGGCCCCCTGCAGCTCAGTCTGCCTCACTCAATAGGGGATAGCAATTTCCCTACCTGGTTTGCAGCTGGGAAGACTGTAGTTTTCACCTTTTGATTGAGTAGAAACAATCAGCTTCTGTGTGCAGCAACAAGTTCTCCAAACTTCCACCTTGCCAGTGGCTTTTGGCTAGTAATGTACAGTCTCTGGAGCAGACCTACACCTTTCCACAGTTGGATTTCAGCAAGATCAACAGGTTCCTAAGCTCTGGATACCTGCAACCCTTCTCCACAATTTTCCTTAGTTTCAGACCAAGTGCCACTTTAGACTCTGGCACACACACAGTTCCAAACAACCCTTTTTAGCAAGTAAAGGAAAACCAGATTCAGCACTCACAGCCACAGAAAACTTGTGGACTTCATATCACTCCAGTCTCATTTATTAAATAAAGGCAGAGAAATCAATCCGGTGTAGCCCTGGGAGACCAACACAGACCAACGTAACATTTCACACTCACTCTGGTTGAGTGTGAAACATTACATTGGTCTGTAGTGGTCTCCCACGGCTTCACCGGTTTGATTTTTGCCTTTATTTAATAAGTGAGAATGGAGTGACATGATGTCCATGAGTTTTCTGTGTCTGTGAGTGCTGAGTCCTTTTTTTCTTTTAGTTGATACTTGGGACTTGCGAGCACCACCCTCTGTGAGCAACCCTTATTGTAGTGATCCTTCTTAGCAAGCTCAGGGTTACCACACTGCTGCAGGCTGAGTGCACACTCTGGATTCTTCAAACAAAAACCTTCGCCCAATGCCTTGGACATTTGACTGCAACACCACAACTCTTTCGGGCAGACTAAATCCCTTTTTCCGATTTCCAGATGATTGACCAGTAAAGTCTTGGAAAAGGCCTCCTACCTTTCCAACACACAGTCTGAGCCCTCTTGACTCAATCATAGCCCAAATCAGACTGCCCCAACTGCACAAAATTACTGGGGTTTCACACAAAAATCACAGTTTCTGATTGGTTAGATCCTGCTGCCCTTCACAAATATTAATAGTTATTAACCCAGTTCGATTATTGATTGGTAATGGGTCTTCTGTGCTTAGAATTAGTCCACACATCTCCCATTAGTCATCTCAACAGTCTTTTGGGTGCCTAAGCTATTGATTGGCTGGCACGGGGGTCAAAGTGACTATGATGGCTGCTCACATACACAGTCCTTTACAGTTTTATAGCAGTCCCCACTTTAAAATGTTTTTACAGCCAAAGAAAACAGCTTTTATTAATAATAGTCCCATTATCCTGTAGCTGCTTTTGTTCTTTATTAAGCGACTACACAATTACATTTCAGATGTCCTTAGATTCCCTGTCGCTGCTTCCGATAAGATACAGTCCCCCTGGAGCAGTGAGAGACTTATTAATATTCATACAGGCTCATAAATATTTAAATATGCCCACCCCCATTTTAAACTCTTATTGGTGCTTTAAAAGTAAACATCAAGGCCACTTCTCATGCACCTCCTCCAGGTGTCCAATCCCTGATTAGCATATATTGGGATCGCAACCATGGGGAGGCACTTAGACGGCGCCAGAGCACCGAGAAAATGGACAGGAGCTAGCGTGCATGGTGCAAAATACGTTTCTCACTTTGCCAGCTCCAAGGGATCGAAACAATGCAGAGGCCGGGCGGAGACTCAACCAGAGTCACAGGACCTGGAATTTGGCAGTGGGAGGCAGCAGGGGTGGCACTTGGGCAACAGATAAGCCCCACCTGAAAGGGGGGTTACATTCCCCTGTGCCTTAAATGCTTGGTGTCTGTACCAAGTACATAGTAGAAACCTGTCAAATGTTTTTATTTATTTATTTATGTATGTATGTCTTTGTTAACCGCGTAAGTGTGCTGATCCAGCGGACCGTTTTCAGACATGACCCGGGCCACAAGGTGGCACCAACATAGTTCAACAGCCATAAATTCATATAGGCAGTAGTGGCTATTACACAGTGATGAACAATAGACAAAGGTCAAAATATGAGTCAAACATGTCTGTACAAAACCTCAATATGAGGTCAATAGGGGTACAATGTAAATTGAGCTGAGGCAACAGTAACAACGCACATTACAGAGGATAAATGGTACAAAAATAATAAGCAGCAACTTTTATAATTAGAAGTAAAACATCTATTTCTCCTGAACTGGCTAACAGACTAAGACAGACTTGATAAGAAGACCTTGTAGGTCAAGGAGAAAGGAAACCAGAGACAGCTAGGAGGTCTAGATGGCATAGGGCAGAGATACATAGCACCTGGGACAGTTTGTGGGCACTACTTGTTGTCCAGGACACAACTGCATCGGGATTCAGATAGGAGCCAGGCTCTTAGGTTCATTTTGAAGGATAGGTGGGAGGGGGACAAGTGAATAGGCAGCAGTAGACTGTTCCATAGGGTGGGGGCAGAGACTGAGAAAGCTTTAGTTTCCATTAAAGTGGAGACACATGGTACTTCCAAGGGAGGGACTGAGGATATCCTGAGGCACCTGGAGGCAGTTCTGTGAGTGAGCAATGGGGAATAGGGGGACATCTGGTTGCACCTGAGCACACAGTACACAACACAGCCCACAGCATACTCAAAGCGACTTTGCAGAGAAAGCCACCCTAGGGACTGGTAGACTGAACAATGGTGGGTGGAGTAGGGGGCTTGAAGAACAAAGCAACAGATGGAGTTGTAAGGTGCGATTAGTCAAGAACGTAGGGCGGAGGACACAGAGGAATAGATAGGGGAGCAGTAGTCAAGAAGGGGCAATAGTACCTTGCACGATAGCAAGATGAGCTTCATGGGACAGAAGCTGCTTAATATGGTAAGCAGTACCTAGTTTTTGGTATATTTCCTGCACAGTGTATTTATGTGGTCAGAGAAGGTTAGTGAGCGGTCATGGATAACACCTAGGTACTTGAAAGAGGGGAAATTTTCGAGGGGGAGCCCACTGGGGTACATACCAGGAGGGAGGAAGTGGTTTTAGTGACCTTTGCAAGGAGAGGTTTTGAGCCTTAGAGCATAGCCTTTGTCTTTTTTTCATTGACTAGGAGCCTACTGAAGAGGAACCAATGATGTGCAGAGGCATAGTTACGTGAGAGGGCGAATGAGAGGAAATCAAGTGACTTATCGCTGTGACAGAGGACTAAGTTGTCTACATAAAGAAGGGTGTGACAGTTTAGGCTGTCAGCAGGGAGAGCGTTGGTGAACATGGAAAAAAGTAGCCGGCCAAGTATGAAACCATTGGGGGACTCCCATATGGATAGGTAGGGTAGCAGGAAAGTCTTTATTTATTTGGACAGCCTGAGATCTGCCAGAGAGATAACTGTGGTACCACTCCATAGAATCAGGGGAGCAGCCAAGCTGAAGTATTGTGGAATGTAGAAGATGGTGGTCAACAAAGTCAAAGGCCTTAGATAGGTCCACAAGCACTGCTTCAGTGGCCTTGCCCTTATCCATATTTGTTAGGATATGATTAGAGAAGAGGGGTAGTGCAGAGGAGGTATACTGTGCTCCTGGAAACTATGCTGGAGGGGACTTAGGAGGTTATATTTCTGTAGATGTTACAATAGCTGGTGGTAGATGACTTTTTCCAATAATTTGCTGAGGTGTGGGAAGAATGAGATTGGTCTACAGTATTCAGGGGAGATGGGATCACCTGCTTTGAAGACAGGTACCACATGTGGAATTTTCCATGCATCAGGCACAGTGGATGATGAGAGGGCCAGATTAAATATGAAGGTAAGTGGTTTAACAATGGCTGGGGAGATAATCTTGAGAAAAGTGGGGTAGAGTCCAGCCCTGCCAGGGCTGCCTCTGTCTGGTAAAATCTTTAGGAGCTTAGTAGTGACTCTCTCTGCCCAGTGGCTCTGGAATAGAAAGGGAGTGGCAGGGTGTCATTTAAAGCACTGGGGACTCAGTCTGGTTGCTTCTTTAGGTCAAGGGGAAGCTGAGGAGAAAGCTTATTGAGGTAAAAGGAGAGGTCAGTGAACATTTTATTGAAGGTATCTGCAATCATAACCAGGTTGTAGACAAGGTCCAAGGGGGATGAGGGTTGAGAAATGTGCTTGTTTTCCTTGGGGTTTAGGAGCAACCCAAAGGAGTCCCAGAAAGTATGAGGATTACTAAGGAAAGCTTGTTGCTGGCTATGGTAAAATGTGCGCTTTAGGGAATTTGCTGCCTGTTTGCAGGAAATGTACAGTTTTCTATATGCATTCCAGAGTTGTGGGGAGGGGGATGATTTAAAGGCTCTCCATTTATGATCCCTGTCCTTCATTTGTGCCAGGAGTTCATTTGATAGCCAGTGGTTTCTGCCCTTCCTAATCCTCCTGGTTGTGAGGGGGAAATGTTTGTCCTGCAGTTGTCGGAGTGTAGCAGAGAGAGAAGCAACTGCATCTGAGATGTCCTTGTGCAGATAGAGATCGTACCAGTTAATAGCCTCTGCATCCCTGAGGACAGATGCAAGATCAGGGCAGTTGAAATTTCTAAACAACAGATATTTAGGCGGGATGATTTGCTATGGAGCCGAAAACAATGTGCGTTGGGGTATGGTCATTAATAGAGTCTGAAATAGTGCCCGCCTGGAGGAACATGTCTACCCAGTTAGTGGCAATCCAGTCAATTGTGGTGTGGTTTAAGGAGCAGGAGTTGTGTCTTGTTGGGGAGCAAATGACTTGCTCCAAGAGATGCGTTTTTAGTAAGTTCACATACTCAGGCTGAGGAGCACCTAACCAGTTAAGGTTAAAATCACCGAGAATGATGTTTTTTCTGGAATGAGAGAGACCACCTAAGCTATCAAGACAGTTAGTTAGGCCTGGGATGCCTCCTGAGGGGGGTTATAACAGCACTCAAGATGTATTTTTTGGATGCACCCAGAATAATCTCAGCCAAGAGCCATTTACTTGGGGAGGAGGGAGTAGAGCAGCCAAAGGAGGTGGCAGAGATATGGTCTTGAGCATACAGTGCAACTCATCCACCCTGTTTTCTTCCTGGTCTGCCCAGTCAAAGGAGAGAGTAACCAGGGAGTTTATAGGCAACATCAGTGTGGTAAGGCTTTAACCAGGTCTCAGAGAGGCCTAGCACATGACGCTGATCAGGGACACCCAAGCCTTAAGCTCTGGGAGCTTAGATGGGAGTCTACAGATATTTAGGTGGGCAACCTTGAGTCCAGCTTGTTTTATCCAGATGTTGTCAGAGTGGTCAATATGTATATTTGTGGGGCCCGAATTTAATGCATCACCGGCAAGGAACAAGAGGGAAAACAGGGAGAGGGGAGGAGGGGTGGGGCCAGGAGGGGAACTGGATGGAGATGGAGTAAACAAATAGGCCAAGCAAACGATGCTCATAGTTAGACAATAGAACAAGCATGACTGAGGGTGAAAATGTTGGTAAGTGGCTGATCACTGTATGTGGGGTGTCGTAGGGATTTAGGGTGATAGAGGAGTAATACAGGCTTTGCAGATCGGTAGCAAGTATAGAGGCAGAGAAATCAGTTACCAATAGCAGGTCAACCATAGAGGCTATTAAGAGAGTAGTCAGGAGTATATTCATTTTCGTACTATCCTAGCAAGAGGTGACAGAGGGGGAAGTGTTTCCTGGTCTAGCAGCTGATTTAAAGTGCCTGGGAAGCAGGGCAGATGAGGGAATACTGTTTACGGTTGCCTTGTCCTGGGTAAACAAAGTACCCAAGGTGGTATGAGACATTTAAGAAGTAAGGTGATTATAGGCACAAGCAAGCCCCAGGAGAAAAAATATTATGGTAGCTAGGAAGCAGGGACTTAAATCACCGTAGTGATATCAGGGGAAATTAAATAGCATTAAATAGCTGTTTCGCCTCAATCTTCATGGATTGATAGAGGGCAGAGGACCAAGACGTGCTGGGGAGGGTGACAGCCACAGGCAGGTGGGTGTAGCAGAATTCACAGCTGAAGGAGTAAGGGAAGAGCTGGGTAGACTTAGGGTGGACAAGGCAATGGGGTCTGATGGAATACACCCAAGGGTTCTCAAGGAGGTGAAGGATGAACTGGCGCTGCATCTGGCGAGGCTTGTCCTTGGTCACAGGGGTGGTGCCAGTGGACTGGAAGAGGGAAGAGGTGGTCGCACTATATGGGGGGGGGGTGGAAGGATGAGGTCAAAAACTACCATCCCATTAGTCTTACCTCGGTGGTGGGGAAGGTAATGGAAACACTACTTAAGATCAGGTTGATAGAATATTTGGAGATGAATGGCATGCAGGATGACAGGCAGCATGGCTTCACCAAGGGAAAGTCCTGTCAGACTAACCTGATAGAGGTTTTTCGATGGGGTGACACAGATAGTGGACCAGGGAGGAGTGGTGGACGTGGCCTATCTGGATTTCAATAAGGCCTTCGACACTGTTCCGCATGGTGGAATGGTGCATAAGCTGGACAGACTAGGGGTGGACCTCAAGATCACCAGTTGGATGGAAAACTGGTTGAAGGGAAGGAGTCAGATGGTGGTGGTAAATGGGATACATTCCTGGGAATGGGCAGTGACCAGTGGGGTGCCACAGTGGTCAGTGCTAGGACCAATACTTTTTAGCATCTATGTTAGTGACCTAACAGAGGGTCTGGAGGAACGGATGTGCCTGTCTGCAGACAGTACAAAGGTCTGCAATAGGGTGGATTCACTTAGTGGGGTGCAAACCATGAGGCAGGACCTGGAGAGGCTGGAGAGGTGGTCTGAGACCTGGAAATTGAAGTTTAATGCACAAAAGTGTTCGCTGATGCACCTAGGGAGGAGGAATAGGAAGGAAACTTACTCCCTTGGGGGGGTGATTAAGGAGAAGGAAACGGAAAGGGACCTGGGGATTATGGTATCGTGTGACCTCCAGGTGGGCAGCCAGTGTAGCAGGGTGGTGGGAAAGGCAAATGAAACGTTGGCCTGCATTGTGAGGGGTTTTAATAGCAGGAAGAGGAAGGTGCTAATGCTGTTGTACAGAACCATGGTCAGGCCACATCTGTAGTATGGGGTGCAGTTCTGGAGGCCTCACCTATGAAGAAATGTTGAGTTGATGGAAAGGGTACAGAAAAGGGCAACCAAAATGATACGAGGGATGCAGGATGTACCCTATCAGAGAAGATTAAGAGGGCTGAATTTGTGCCCTCTGGAGATTGGGGGGGGGACATGATTGAGACCTTTAAGTGTCAGAAGGGAATAAATAAGGTGGAGGGTGATAGCTTGTTCAAATGTAAGAAGGGAGTGAACACGAGGGGACATAGCCTCAAACTGGAAGGTGTGCAATACAGAGGTAATGTCAGGGCACTTTTTCATGGAGAGGGTGGTGGAGGCCTGGAACAAGCTGCCGGTGGAGGTAGTGGCAGCTGAAATGGTGGAGGGGTTCAAGAGGGCTTGGGATAGATTTAAGGGGTTGGGAAAAGAGGGTGGAAGCATAACAGAAGGGGGGAGGTAGGGTGTTGGGCAGACTAGATGGGCCGTGGGGCCTTTCTCTGCCGCCACATTTCTATGTGTGTATCTGTGTGAAATATTTAGACAGCAAGGTTAAGGAACTTAAAATTACAGTACATAGTGCAGGAAAAAGGAGTTAAGGGGAGGGAAGAAGGGAACATGGCATAGTAGCAGAAACGTATTTAACATGGATTATATCACTTTAAGAGATGTGGACAAATTGGGAGAGGCTCAGATAGAGGCAGAGCAGGCTAAGCAAGAGCATTTAAATGGTGTTAGAGGAGGGTGGGTGGCCACAAAAATTGGAGCAGGAAGTCAGTAGGCAGCTATGCAGAGCTTGGAGAAATCAGTACTCCTAAGCTCAGTGTGCCTGAGGTGGAACCGATCGGCCACAAGCACCCAGTCCACTGAAAGTTGGCCAGTCAAGAGAAGGCATGGTCAAGCGCCGAAAGTTCCAGTTTAAAAAAAAAAGCAGCAGAGGATTTGGGGATTACCTTCTCCCCAGACAGGAGCTTCAGGACCAGGAGGGAGTGGGTAGCAGCGGGCACAGGACAGCAAGCCGCGCCGCCCACGGCAGGTAGGGCACCTGATCAGGGGTGAGTTGGAGATCTAGGGAAAGAGAGAAAAAATGCAAGCTTTAATAAGCAGAAAGTCCAGGGGCGAGGAGGGGGGACACACAGAGGTTAGAGGTCAGAGCAGCAGGGAAAAAATGTACACATTGAACCTTAACCTTCTGTAACATACCATTAACATTTTTATTTGTACAATGGCTTTCTATCTAACATAAGCAGTAATACATTTTAAGCATAAGCAAAATAACTCTATACAAATACCAGTACTAGAAATGGTTCACCTTTTTTGACAGCTGTCAAACATTAGGATGGTTGCACCCATAACCATATGTACTCATTTGCATTTTACCCTCCATCAGCGTTTAGCAAACACATGTACATTAATCACACGCTTTTAGCCCTCCGTTTCCCATAGGGACCACCTTTCACCTCCCCCTTTTGCATTTTGCAAACTTCTCTCTGGGCCTGGGGAGGGGTTTAGCATTAAAAGGGCACATACATTTTATTTTGTTTTTGATAACCGGGTAAGTGCACTAGACATAAAATGCCTACTTTTAGGCACGGCACGGGAGGATACAAATGAGAACATTCAAAGAAAAATGCAAGTACAATATGCTACAGAAAGTGAAACACAAACACATCACAATTAGGTCAGAAACATCACTGGAAATAACACAAATCAGAACAATAGATAGCAAACATTGTAAAGTACAATTTAATATGGTACAGAGAAGGTACAGTAGAATAACTTACTTTGCATTAGGTCATAGACATCACTAGAAATAATACACAATTGAAATATAAATAGCATTCCTTGGGAATACAACAAATAGAAGGTATACATGGGAAGATACAACACTGAGAAATGCCAGTTTTACAATTTGACACAAATATACAGATTCCGAGACAGCAAATAATGAAATTAGGAAGGAGGAGGACAACATGCAAGGTGGGCTACAAGGGTGCTTACTGTAGGTCAAGAGAAGGAGAGAGAAAGAAATTAAATGGAGCAGTTTACCGGATAAGATAGAGGTGCAGAAATACAGGTATGGCTAGGGGGCAAATAGGGCAAGGTTGCAAAAGAACGGACATTGTGGAGGGCGATCAGAGTTAAGTGCAGTGGAGAGAGTTTGGGCAAAGGCCACCCAAACAGGGACGAGAGGGGAGGAAAAACTCAGGGAAGGGGGTGTAGTGGAGGGAATTCAGGGAGGATGAAAACAATTGCACAAGTCGGTTGTTATAAGGTATGTACATAGTGCCCTTTTGAAGTTTTCATGAGTTGGAGACATCCTGAGGCCTACTGGTAAAGAGTTCCAAAATTTGGGGGCAGCATGGGAGAAAGCCTGGGTCCTTATTTGCATTTTGTAACTAGGAATAATTAGAAAAGTTTGATCCCCCTGATCGGAGGTTATAACTCGGGTTCGTTGGTGTCCTCATATAAGCAAGAGAGGATGGCATGCCAGTTCAAATGATTTTATCTATGAGGCAGCCAAGGGATAGAGATCGATGAGCTAAAGGGGAGGGCCAATTTAAGTCACTGTAGAGCTTTCAGTGATGAGTAAGGCATGGAGATGCTAAGGCATACCGACAGAGACTGTTGTAAGTGGCATCCCACTTGAGAAAGAAGGGTTTAGCGGCTCCAGAGTAGGTAACCGAGCCGTAGGCAAAGGCAGGAAGTAGAATACCCTGCACAATGGCAGTCCTAGCAGAGCGGATTAGAGCATAGCTTGTATGATAGGCAATGCCAGTTTTGGAGTTTACAGATTTACAAGTGGCGAAAATGTATAGGTCAAAGTCTAATGAGGGGTCAAGTGTGATCCCATGATATTTAAAGGAGCTAACATTCTCCAGAGGGGAAACATCAGTATTTGTGATATTCAGCTTCCCAATGCATTTCCTGAATCTAGTGGAGGAGCTGAATAACATGGACCATGTTTGACTGGCATTTAGAACTAGGTTGTTCTGTATGAGCCAGTGTTGGAATAAGAGGAAGTCCGATGTAAGAGAGGTATTTAGATCAGCAATAGACTTCATGCTGTGATAAAGAACCAACTCATCAGCATAAAGCAGGGACGAGTAGGTGGAGGAAAGTTTTGAGAGATTGTTAATGAAGAGAGGGAAGAGTAGAGGACCAAGGATAGAGCCCTGAGGGACCCCAGTGTTTATCATGGAGAGACTAGCGACAGCGGAATTGAATTTGACACCATCACTGTGGTGGGATTCAAGAATGCATGGGATAGACACAAGGGAGCCCATACACCAAAGGGCAACTAGAGTGTCAAAATAGGTCTAAAACATTGGGCAGACTAGGTGGACCTAATGGTCTCCTTCTGCCATCAACTTCTATGTTTCTGTGTTTTCTAACAGACAAGTAACTGTTAAACCAAGAGACAACATCCAGGGAAAAACCTAGGGTTAGCATTTTATCTAGGAGAAGTGGGTGATTTACCAAGTTAAATTCCTTACTTGAATCTATGAAGACTGCCCCTGTTAGGAGACCATTGTCCACAGTTACTTTGACGTCATAAGTAAATTTTAGAAGACCAGTATTTGTACTGTGTCCTTTATGGAAGCTATGCTGGGAGTGAGAAAGAGGGTTATGATCAACTGAAAAAGTAATGGTTTGTAAGACCAGTTTCTCAAGGATCTTACTTAGAACTGAGAGTATAGCAATCAGACAATAATTAGTAATAGATTTGTGTCCCCTTTTTATGTTGGCGTGCTTGTGCAGCTAACATCTTGCAGTGGAGATTTGGAGGCGCAGTCGCTGTTGGGCGAATGCAGGGCACGCATCAGTAGATGCGTCCCTCATTCTCCAATCAGTCTGCATGCCGGCACCACACCATGCATACTAATGTGGCAAGCACATCTAAGGAAAGGTCCGCTGCAATCCGAGCAAACCTCGTCAAGCACGGCGGACCTCCCGCTGTGCTGGCCACATTGTGAGCATGGCGGGCGACCGCCCAGCTGCCGACTTCCGGGGGTCCCCAATCCCCCTGCTGGCTTATCGTGGCTTCAATTATGTGCTGATGGGGGAGCCCACTCCCTGTCAGTATAAAGCACTCCCCCCCCCAATGTGTTCTATCGAGGGGTGCCCAATCCCCTCAGCTCTCCCCCTCCACTTTCCCTGGGTGCCGACAGTGCCCAATCCTGTTGGCATGAATTAACACCCCTTTGCTCTGTGCTGACGAGGGTGCCCAATTCCCCGTTGGCTGCAGCAACACCTCCAAACAGTTAGGTGGACGCTGGGAGCCCACCCCAGCGTGCCAAATCCCCTGAGGAAAAAAAAGCTGTCCCACAATTTTTTTTTGTTTGTTTGTTTTTCACCCTGTAACACAAAAAGGTCCCTCGTAGTCTCCCTACCCGCACCCACCCACTGTGCACCCTGCCTCCCCACACTTCCCCTCACCCCATACTTACCTCCGGAGTCCAGTGCAACGATCTTTGGTGGACCGGGAATACATCTGCACTCTTCAAAGCCGACTGCGAACTGAGGAAATACTGGTAAATTGTATAATGGAATAAATAGGGTTTTTTCAACTTTGCTGCATATCTCAGGCATTTCTTGGAATTTTGGCACCAAATTTTCAACATGGGGTTTTTGGGACCCTTCTTCATGAATTCTTGCACTGCCATGGCATTATTAGATCCCGAAAGGTGATTTCGCAGTCACTAGCGTGGAATCACCTTTGAATGAAAAATGAAACAGTGCCAGTGTTCATGAGGGGGGCTCTCAAAAAGCCTATGTTGCAAATCTGATGGGAAAAATAAAAAAAAATGACTGTTTCACGAGTGTGCATTGCGCAGTTACTATGCACGCTCGTAACTTAGGGAATTTGCAATATTTTCACGCCACATGTTCAGCATTGGCATTTTTTCACACCTTCTTGTGAACCGTACAGCTGTCATTTTTCACATCCTGCCCGAAATGTGTTTTCGCACTTCTGGTGCAGAATAGCACGGTCAATGTGGAAAATCAGTGTTTGGGACAAATTACAAAAATGACAGTTGCACTGTTCATGAGCAGAGGTCCTAAAATACCTATGCTGAAAATTTGGTGATGATACTCCATAACATGACTGTGTTACGAGCGTGCGTTGTGCAGTTTGCACACTCGTTAGTTCACAAATTTATAATTTTTTCACTCTAGATTTTCAACATTGCCATTGTTCTGCACCTCCTTATGAACAGTACAGCTGTCATTTTTCACATCCTGACCAAAATGTGTTTTCACAGTTCTGGCGCAGAATAGCACGGTCGCTGTGGAAAGTCTGTGTTCGAGACACATTATGAAAATGACAGTGACACTGTTCATTAGCAGAGGTCCTAAAATGCCTATTTTGAAAATTTTGGGCCAAAAGTCCATAAACTTAGTGTTTCACGAGCGTGCGTTGCGCAGTTTGCACGCACGCTCTTGACTTCATGCTTTTGCAATATTTTCACTCCACATGTTCAAAACTGGCATTTTTCCACACCTCCTTATGAACAGTACAGCTGCCAGTTTACATAACCTGCCTAAATGTGTTTTCGCACGTCGAATTGCACGGTCGCTGTGTGAAATCAGTTTTCGGGGCAGTTTGAGGAAATGATGATGACACTGTTCATGAGCAGAGGTACTAAAATGCCTATGTTGAAAATTTGGTGCCAAAAGTCCATAAAATGACTGTGTTGCAAGCGTGCATTGCGCTGTTTCCACGCAGCCTTGTCGCTTCGTACATTTGCAATATTTTCATGCCAGATTTTCACCACTGGCATTTGTGCACACCTCCTTATCAACATACAGCTGCCATTTTTCACAGCCTGCCCAAAACACGTTCCCGCAACTGTGGCGCACAGTGGTGTGCTCGCTCTGGGAAATCACCTTTTGGGACACATTAACAAAATCACAGCACCACTGCTCATGAGGGGAGGTCCCAAAATACCTACGTTGAAAATGTGCCTAAAAAAATTCCCACAAATAATTGGATTGCAGACGTCTGCTGCGCAGTTTGTATGCATGTTCATTGCTTCACCAATATTTCATATTGCCATTCCAGATTTTCAGCGTTGCCATTTTTTACGTCTCCTCATGAACAATACAGTTGTCATTCTCCACATCCTGCCCAAAACTGTGTTTTCATCCTTCTGTCGCCAAATGCCACAGCCGCTGTGCAAAACCACCTTTCAGCTAACAGTGATTGTGCCGCTTTTCATGAAGTGGCCTGACAAACGGCCTATGTTGAAAATGTGGTGACACTACCGCTGCCACTCATGTGTTAGGGTTTTCAACTGTAGCACCCACCGGGACGGATCGATAGTCAGGGCTGTGACTTGGGATCATCAGGTGTAATGCTCACGTCATTCCACCCCCCACACCCACCCTGCAGCCACTGACAAGCATTGTAGTGTGTCTTGCACTGTTCGGCCACAAACTTCACTCCCCGCTCCTATACTGCACCCATGTCAGCATATTTCCTAATGGAATGGTGTAAGTATAATGCCCAAAGACCCCAAAGCACACCATGACACTTGTCAGTGTCTACAGGGTAGGGTGAGGTACAATGGCATGAGCATTATAGCTGATGGCCCACAAGCACACCCCAATGCCTGTCACTCTCTACAGGGTGGGGTTGACGTCACTTCAGTACCTCACTGTCATTCCTATTAAGCGTCTCTAGCTCCGCCACTGCCAATGTCAATGCCAGCACGACAACATTTAGCATTGACAAACGCTTGTTTGAAAACTGGGGTGATATTGGCAATCTTCCAGATATCTCAGACTATACCATTGCAGACTAAGAGGCTGTAGATTCATGCAAGAGAAGTAAGAAGGCAGGCAGCCAGTTTTAGAAATCTGGGTTCAAGGCCATCTGCACCAACATCGGTACTGTCAGAGATGGTATTAAGTAGTTTTAGAACTTCATTACTAGTGATGATCCAGAAACGAAATGGTGGAAGGGAATGGAATATGTTAGTAGTAGTAGGGTTGATGAGGGAGGGCTGAGAGGAAGTGAAAGGAGCAGTGTAAGTGGATAGATCAGAGAAGTATTTATTGAAAGCATCAGCTATGGTGGAAGGGTTGTTACAGTGTATACCATTTATGACCATGTCATTCACTATCTGGGTTTGTTTAGCCCACAGGAAGGTCTTAATATGAGACCAGAACTTTTTTGAATCTCCTGTAGCAGTATTCAGTAAATCCTTGTGTAACCCCTAGGTGGCGCTATCCCAAGGGCTACTACCCCTGCCTGTTTGACTATGGACAGGTTGAGGGGCCTAGGTCTTATGGCAGGTGCCTCCACCCAGAGGTCAGGGTTTGTAGTGATTAAACTAGCTTGGTCACAGCCCTCTGGAACACTGAGACCCCCTTTTATTCCCTCTAATGGCTCACACAGTACACCAGAGTTACAGCTCCAATACCCCACGTATACACACTGTTCACTCAAATAGATACCACTTACCCTCGAGACTGATTCTGCAGCGTCTCTGAGGACCCCTGTAAAAGTAAGGTTAAACAACATACACAGCAAAACACAATACTGTTTCCATAAGTACCAACACCACAGACAGTATATAGTAACAACAACAAATCTGGTTTATTTAGGAGACAGTAACATGGGAGGGGGAAATCAGGTTAATTAGTGGCATTAAAATCACAGTACTGTGCACACATATAGGGTCTGAAAAGTCGCACTCTGGGTACCCAGGTTGGGGGGGAGGCTAGCCAGGTCCATTGCCCGGGGTTGGCTGGCAGGTGCAGATGGATAGGGCCCTGTAGAAGAAAATATATGCACAACACCCAATTGTAATCCGGAGCCAGAGGGCTCAGTCCATGAAACAGTGAAACAACAGCATTAGATGACACTCTTGTGATTGAAAAACAAGCTGTAGGGGAATACCCTGATTTGTACTCACAACACCCAAGCTAAGGATCGGATGGAGAATGTCCTCCTTCTGGATTGCCAGAAGAACAGGGCATGAGGACAAGTTCCTTGTGACTAGACCCCACTGCAGTTGATAGCAAACAGATGTAGTTCGAATTAAGCTGGGGTTTACTTCCAGCTTCAGCACACAATTCACTGTACAGGGGATTTGAAATAGTGATTCCCCACAAGCACTACGCACATTTATATGTAAAAGGAAAGTACTATACCAGGCAGGCTGCTCCTCAATCCCAACTGCAATTACTGCAAGATACCCGGGAGAACACACAGCAGCTTCAGTTCCTGACAGACCGAGCGCAATTCAGCAATTTCTCCAGTCTTCTACAGGGTGAGCCTGGTTTCTACTCTTCAGATCTCCTTCTTTTTCCTCACAAGTTGGATTCAGTCCAATCTGGTGCTTGCAACGGCTGCAGGTCGAACCTCGGGGCCTCACACGCGCTTCCTGCGTGAAACTATACACTGCAGAAGCACACAGCTCCTTCTCTCTTCACTGTCACAACTGATCTCATCTTTCCAGTCACAGAGCAGGGCATTTCCTTTAGCTCCACACCATTCTGTTGGCTGGTTCGGCTGTCACTCATAATAAGACTCCCTCTGTTGGTGGAAAAAGGAGCCAAGGTCAAAACTACATTTCCCAGAGTCACTGCCCATACAGTCCCCTTGTGGCTGGCTCAAATTAAGAGTCCAAGTTCTGATTCATCTAAAGGCTCCATTTTAGGTCTCCCTTAACCCAATTGGCCCAGCACAGCAGTTTAGGTCCAAAATGGAGGGGTAACACAAACACAGTCCCAGCTGCAATAAAGGCAGGTTAGGCAAACTACAATTTTGCTAATTCTTTAAATGATTACAGGCAGTTACAGCTTTCACATGGACTCCCTTTGCACTTCTAGCGACCGCAAAATGGAGTGATTACTCCGCAGCTCGGGCAGGTTTTGAACATTAAATACACAACCCCCCCCCCCATACAAACTTATTAAGTCTGCAAGCAGAGAGCTCTTAAAGAGACAGTACATGGAGGCTCAAATAGCACTCGCTTGGAACCACATTTAAACAGCTCAGACGCCGAACACCACCCAGACTTGGAGCATTCAGGCAAGCTCCTGGAAGACTTTTGGGAACCCCCATTTGCAGGGGGGTTGCACCTGCAATAGGAGCTTTTGGCCAGATGGATATTACATTTGCAGACATTTCTCTTTGATCTGTAGTCATAGAAGTCGGGGAGGACGCCTGAGGCTTTATAGTGTGCCCAGTGTTTATCACTAGCTTTTAGTTTGGTAGGTAGGTCACTTTTTAGCCACCTGATTGGTGTGCCATGAATCCAGTGGGAAATTTGGGAACATGTAGGTTTTGAAGAGCACTGAATTCTTTCAGGAAAAAATCTAGTGTCACTTGACTGTCATTTGTGGTGTAGATGCAGGACCAGTCTATCATGAAGAGATCAACCAGGAAATCAGATTGGTTAAAGTTAGTGAAGTCACAAAAATAGATTATTTTTGGGGGGGGCTGGTAGCACACCAGATGCAGTAGATGGGGGATTGGTCTGAGATGGCATCAGAGAGTGTACCACCACTAGATATCCTGTACATTCTACTGATAAGGATCCAGTATATGAGGGTACGTGAGCTAGGGTTTGGCGAGACTCTAGTGGGATCAGATATAAGCTGATGGAGGTTTAATCATTTAATCATAGTGTCTAGGGCTTCATTAGATTTTTGTAGCCAGTCTAGGTTAATATCAGGGCCCCATGTTTACTGTGGCAAAGTGGGCCAACATTCTGCGGCAGGACCTCATACTTTCTCCGGCAGAACAACTGCTGATTCTGCGGCAGATAAATTGTGGCTAAACAGCATACCTTCAAAGGGATTAAGTCTTAGTTAACCCTTTGACTGCCTTTGTGCAACCAGTCTGCTACACTGAAAGTGGAACAGGAGGCAGTTTAACAGTATGTAGTCTTCTTATCACAAATATTAAACTGCAATAACCCAAACCTGGCATAGCCATGAGCATCAGTGTTCTTTTTTAATTAATTTTCCCTCCCACCCCGAATTTGAAGGCTCATCTGTTCTTCTTCATCTGGAAATTGGTGGCCTTTGCTGTTCTCCTAGGTTATAATCAGAGGAGGACGTACACACTTAGCTAAAACTACATAAAAGGCAAAACCTGCTTGTATTTCTTCTGGTTTATATTTACAGTTAGTAGATATAAAGAAAGACACCAACTTGGAAGCCATTTTTTTCTGATTTTTATCAATGTCCTTTTAGATTATTATTTCTTTTTAAACTAGGAATACTCCAACTGTCTTGCAACAAACATGTTAAGTGCAGTGTGCAAATCTGTGTTGGGGGGGGGGGGATTGTCTTCCTATAGCAGTGAAGGAGGGTGTAACTTGCACCGTCTGTAGGATTTGTTGACTCTAGGAGCAATCAAACTCTCCATTCCAATTTTTTTCCATCCCTGCTTGCTCCCGTTCTAGTATACTCTGCCTCCCAACTCTGCTGCAGCTGGGCGACATGACCCTCCTTAAGAATTGAGCTTGATGTCACCACTTAGGCTGCAGGTTCTAATCTGCCAAGAAATTACTCTCACACTTGGAGGTGCAGAACTGCAGCCCACAAATCAAAACTGTGCTCGATGTCCACCAGTGGGGACCAAGTCCTCAGTCTGGTGCTAGCCCTGTGTTTCTGCAATCAGCTCCTCCTCCTCCGATACCTGTCACCACACTGAGATAGATTTCATCTCCACGGGCACAACTGAATCTTCTCACTTCTTGACTACCGCTCACCTTCCAGTTCTTCCTTCCAAATTTATCTTCCAAGGATTTAGCATGCACCATGATAAGCCTCACAATCAAAAATTAACATGGCTGAGCTACCCACACCTACACAGCAGCAAATCATAACTGCCATGGACCTAATCAAGCTTTGCCACTCTTGTGTCAGTCCCCCCACCCCCCACAATACTTGCTGGACAGAGTTATGTAACAAGAGCCAGCACAGTCAAGACGCCATGCAGCCACTAGCTTTTCAGCTTTGTAGCAGACGGCATCAGTTTGCTGCCTCTTCTAATGAGCATGTATGCCATGGCATGCTTAACATATCAATAGCTATGCCCTTGCCTTGTGTGAATGCATAGCATAGCTAGCATTTCTGCAGCTGTATGACTGGTTTTCCTGATTTCTGCGGCAAGCACTGATTTCTGTGGTCAGCCCTGATTTCTGCGGCCACACTGCAGGAGATTGTAGTTAGGTAGGAAACAAGCAGAGTCAGGAATTGTAAGTTTCAACCAGGTTTCTGAGAGGCATAAGATATCCAGGTTGTATAAGGCCATCCAAGCCTCTAAGTCAGTAAAGTTTCGAAGCAGGCTTCTTATGTTCAGTTGAGCGATTTGAATACATTTTTTGCTCATCCGGACAGGATCAGATTAGGAGAGAGGGGCAGTTGGTCCTGGGTTGGATTTGACGTCACCTGCCAGGATAAGTGCAAGGAGGCATAGATACCAACGCTTGCGATGCATATAGGGAGGGAGTAGGTGAAGAGGACAACCAAGGCATCTTTTCATAGTGTATGCCAAAGTGTGAAGAAAGATTTTGGGGGAGAGAAGCAATGTTACATTTGGGCGATAATCATGGGATACAAGCTGATTTGAGAAGGTAGAATCCTTTGGGTCATGTACCAAGTATGAAGGCGGTGGACAGCAGGGAGCAGGTAAAGGGGAGAAGAAGCAGTACAGGGTTAGCAGTAAGCAACAGCACAAGGTGATTATATGGGCAGGAGGGGCCATGATAGAAGGAGGGGGAGAGGCAAACATTTTCTAGCGGTAGGGCTTGAATACCTTAAGAGTATATGATGCTAAGAGGTAAATATCAACCACGTTTGATCAGAAAGACAGGTCACATAGAGAAACAAGGAATATTAGTTTTGGAGAGACTGGTAGGGAGAAACCAAGTGTAACCCCCAGGTGGCACTCTGCCAAGGGCTACTACCCCTGCCTGCTTAACTACTAACAGGCTGAGGGGCCTAGGTCCAATGGCAGGTGCCTCCACTCAGAGGTCAGGGTTTGCAGTAGGTAAACTAACTTGGTCATAGCCCTCTGGGACACTGTAACCCCCCTTTTCTTCCCACTAGTGGCCCACACAATGCATCAGAAATATCTTCACAATGTACACTTACCCCCAGTACTGGCTCCGTCGACTGGACTCTGGAGACCCCCTATAAAACAAGATGATACAGTGCAAAAGCCACAGAACAATACTTTAACATAAACAAATACCTCTAACAGTGTAACGTTGCTGAAACAAATCTGATTTATTTAGAGGGCTCTAACAAGGACAGGGAGAAATCAGGTTAATTAGATTAGACACATTAATAATCACAGTACTGTGTGCATATTCAGAGTCCCAAAATGTCACTTCACTGGGTACCCAAGATGGTGGGGGGCTAGCCAGGATCGGTGCAGCTGGTTGGGGCCCTGTGATGGAAAAAACACTTGCACAATACCCAATTTGTAATCCGGAGCCGGATGGCTCAGTTCGAGAAGAAATGAAAAAGCAACAATTAGATGACACACTTGCAATTTGATAAACAGATGGCAGGGAGCTACCCTGCTTTGTACTTACAGACTCAATGCTGGAACTGGATGGAAGGCAGATTGTCCTGGATTGCCAGGAGGAGCAAAACATGTGGAAAAAGTCCTTGTGACTGGACCCCACTGCAGTTTACAGCAATCAGACGTAGTCTGAATCAAGCTAGGGTTTACTTCCAGCGTCATGCACTCAATTCACTGTACAAGGGATTTGAAACGCGATTCCCCACAAGTACTACACTATGTAAAAGGAAAGTACTATACCAGGCAGGCTGCTTCTCAATCCCGACCACAATTACTGCACGATACCCGGGAGAACACACAGCAGCTTCAGTTCCTGACAGACCGAGTGTGATTCAGCAATTTCTCCAGTCTTCTACAGGGTTAGCCTGGTTTCTACTCTTCAGATCTCCTTTCTTCTCCTCACAGGTTGGATTCAGTCCAAACGGTGCTTGCACAGGCTGCAGACCGAAAACTCAGGGCCTTACACGCGCTTCCCGTGCTAAAACTATACACCGCAGAAGCACAGAGCTCCTTGTCTCTTCACTGCCCAAACTGATCTAACTCCTCCAGTCCCAGAGCAGTGCATTGCCTTTAGCTCCACACTATTCTGTTGGCTGGTCCAACTGTCACTCACAGTAAACTCCCCCTGTTGGTGGAAAAAGGCACCAAGGTCAAAACTACATTTCCCAGAGTCACTACCCTTACAATCCCCTTACAGTAGGCTCCAGAGGAGAGTCCAAGTTCTGATTCGCCCAGAGCAGGCTCCATTTTAAAGGATCTCTACCATGATTGGTCCAATTCAGCAGTTCAGAACCAACATGAGGGAGCTACTCTGCACTGTCCTTGCTACAAGAAAGCAGGTTAAATCAAACTGCATTTTCATTATTACTCTAACAGGTTACAATCAAACAATTACATCTTTGAAGAGTGCTCCTTCTGCCCACTTAGCGATGGCAGAAATGGAGCGATTTGGCAGTAGCTCAAGCGAGACTCAAGCAGGGAAACACACAGACCCCCATCCAAATTAATTATGTCTGCAGGCAGACAGCTCTTAAAGAGACAGTACCAGAGGCTCTAAAAGCACTCACAGATAAACGGCTTAAACGCCAAACACCATTCGGGCTTGGAGCATTCAAGCAAGCTCCTGGAAGTCTTTTTGAGAACCCCCATTTGCAGGGGGGTTACACCCTTCCCAGCCTGGGAAAGCTTGGCGTCCACATCAAGCAAGTACCCCCCATAAGTTTCAACAAAACCATATACATTTACATCAGTATCACATTAGGCTCATACATGTACTCATCAGTCAGTATATCACTTTACCAGGAACACATTTCTGAAACTTTGCAGCATGTCACTCTTTACACAGTATTACACACACACACATTGTACCATAACTCAGGTTATTACCTCTTGTGCATGAAACCTGAAGAGAGGGGGCCCTTCCCTATCAGCTACCTTGGGGCTGGATGGGGCAGGGGCACCATACCTAGAGGGCAACACAAGTAACTTGGAGTTAGCACTGATGTTCAGTTTGGGCAATGAGCTCGGGGATACATGCACTCCTTTATGGACAACATTGAGAGGCAAGTCCACAGGCCTCCCAGGGAATCATAACTGAGGTGCACCACAGGCTTTACAGCTCGACCAGTCTTTCTAGGGGGAACTGTTACAGTCTCTGTACTCTGAGCCTCATTTTCAGCATTGTCCTCACTTGTCAGGGGAGTCTCCATTGGGGTAGAGAGGCTAGAACTTGGGGCACTTTCAGCCCCAGGTGTTACAACCTCTGAGTCCATGACACTTGGCTCACATGGAGAGCTTTCTGACACTGACTGTGAATTATCAGGGCACTCAACACTCTTCTTGTTCTGGTATGTCACCAGTCTGTTCCAGTCCATCATTTTCCTCCTCTGAAAGCTCAGACAGTTCAACTATATACAATGATTCCGTATCATCTGACTTAATGCTTTGCACTTCACTTTCTGGGAGCATTGGCTCCAGAGACAAAGCTGGGGGCTTAGACAGTCCAGAAGGCCCAGCTGCATCTCCAGGATTGGCAAGGGGATTGCCCAAAACAATTGACTCAGTTCGTAAGAAGGGTAGTATTCAAAACCACACTTACTTTCCTCTGACATGGACTGACAGTCATGTTCAACTGGGACTTGTGAAGGGGAACACTTAAACTCAGCTTCTGTAGGTGCAGACTTTCTTGTTTTTTTCTTAGCAGCAGCTCTAGTCACTGGTCCAGAGGGGGCATTTTCTGGGGGCTCAGACTCGATCAAGATTTGTCCAATGGGCAGTAAATGATTTCTATGCATTGTTTTAACATCTTTTGAATTATTCTCAGGCCTTAATTTGTTCACAGACAGATCATCTAGTTTGCCAACTACAATGTGAGGGAGATGGTGCAATCTGTCATCAATCTTGTGATTGCCATGCAGTCCCAGATTTCTTAGCAGTACCCAATCTCCCTCCTGGAGTTCCTGTGCTTTCACCTTTTTATCATACCTTTCTTTGTTGGCAAGATTTCTTTTGGCAGCCATGGTTTGAGCCAGTTGGTACGCATGATTTAGCTGGGCCTTTAACTTTTTGCACATACTGTAAATAGTTGTCAGCTTGAACCCCATCAGGAGAGACCCCAAAACACACATCTACCAGCAGCCAAGCTTCTCTTCCAAACATCAGGCAGTAGGGGGAGAACCCAGTGGCATCACTTTTGGTGCAGTTGTAGGCATGTACCAGGGTGCTAATTTGTTGCCTCCATCTAGCTTGTCCTTTGGGTGGAGGGTGCCTAGCATATCTAGCAAAGTGCGGTTGAAACGTTCAGGCTGGGGGTGGTAAGGGGTGGTTCTGGACTTTCGCACTCCCCACAGAGAAAGCATCTCTTTGATCAGACAACTCTCAAAGTCTCTCCCTTGATCAGAATGGATTCTTTGTGGAGCCCCATAGTGAACAAAAAAGTTTTCCACAAGCACTTTTGCCACAGTGGATACTGTCTGGTCCTTGGTGGGGAAAGCTTGGGCATATCTCGTAAAATGGTCAGTGACCACCAGCACATTACTAATATTTCTTTGATCTGACTCCAAACTCAGAAAATCAATACAGACCAGCTCCATGGGTGCACTGGTGGCGATGTTAACAAGGTGGGGCAGCCCTCTGGGGCAAAGCTTTCCTCTGTAAACAGCGACTACAAGTTCAAATGTGTTGCTCCACATCAGCCCCTATCTTAGGCCAATAGAATCTGGATCTCACCAAGTCAAGTGTTCTGTCTATACCACGGTGCTCCATGTGGTTGTGTAAGGACCTCAGTACTGAGTCTCGAAATGCAGTGAGCAGCACTAGTTGTTGTTTGTCTACTTGTCCCCCTCTGTCTACTGTTTCTCTATATAACAGTCTATTGATCAGTTTCAACTTAGGACCTTCTTTGTATAACAGTGCAGTTCTCAAATCAGTGGAACGTAATTTGGACACATCTTTCCCTGCATAAAGGGCTTTTAAAGCTGATTTGATCATGGGATCTCAGGATTGAGCCCGCCGGATACTGTCATTGTCCAGCTGAGGCAGTGCACCAATGTCTATTGCAGAAAAGTGACAGTAAGCAGCAGGTATGCAATTCTTAGAGGGTCCCAAACAATCCACCATGCAGTCCACTGTGGACATTCGTTCCTCCCTGTCAAACTTCTGGCAGAGTGCTCGAATATCAGGTGCTGACAGTCTGACCCAGTCATTCTGGGGAACAGGCCTGTGGGAGAGAGCATCAGCATCCATGTGGTTCAGGCCTGCTCTGTATTCAACAGCATAGTCGTATGTAGATAATGAAGAAAGCCACCTATGGCCAGTGGCATCCAACTTAGCTGAAGTCTGCACATAGGTCAAAGGATTATTGTCAGTTTTTACTAGTATCTTAGCCCCATACAAGTACTGGTGGAATTGATCAACAATGGCCCACCTAAGCTAGGAACTCCAACTTGTGTACAGGATAGTCCTTTTCGGAAGGGGTCAGGCTTCTGCTGGCAAAGGCCACTGGTCTCGGCCATTCTTGTGCTCCTGATATAACACAGTCCCCAACTCCTGAAAGCTAGCATCAGTGTGCAGGACATAAGGTTTTGTTGGCTCAGCATAGGCCAACACTGGAGTGTGGGTAAGTTGATATATGATCTCATGAAAAGTAGTCTCACAATCAGGAGTCTAGCAGGCCCCAAATACTTCACTTGGACAAAAATACACTCTTTCAGTCTCGAGGGATGCTGACTTTTTGTATCTTTTGTGGGTTGGGGGATACCCTTGAGTAAGGTTAAGTAAAGGGCAGATCACTCTTAAATAGTCCTTGATGAAATGCCGATAATAACCACAGAATTCCAGGAATCTTTGCAGTTCTTTTAGATTTTTGGGCTGTGGCCAGGTGGTCAAGGCCTCAACTTTACTTGGGTTGGTCTCTGTTCCCTTAGTGGATACTGTGTGTCCCATATACTTTACTGGTGTTCGAAAGAATTGACACTTATCAATGGACAGTTTAAGGCCAAAGTCTTCCAGTCGGTCCAACACCTTCAATAATCTGCTCTCATGTTCCTCCAGTGAGCTGCCAAACACAATAACATCATCTAGGTATACCAGGCACTCTAATAATTCATGTCCTACACTGCACGCTCCATCAATCATAGAAAAGTGGCTGGGGCACTTGAAATCCCTTGAGGCATCCTCATGAATTCATAGAAGCCAAGCAGCCAGATAAAGGCTGTCTTCTCATGGTCTTCTGGGGCCATCAGGATCTGGTAGTACCCGCTGCGAAGATCCAGCACAGAGAACTACTTGCTACTGTTCAGGCAGTCCAAAGCATCCTGAATGTGGGGCATTGTATACTGATCAGGGATAGTCCACCATTTTAAAGTGCGATAATCCACGCACATCCTTACTGTCCCATTCTTTTTTCTCACTACCATGATGGGGGAAGCATAGGGGCTTCTGGATTCTTGTATTACACCAGCAGCAAGCATCTCTTGCAGATGCCGTCTCACATCATCTATGTCAGCAGGGGCCTTGCGTCGAGACCTTTCATTAAATGGTCTTTCATCATGCAGCCGGATGTGGTGCTCAGCTCCTTGAACACATCCTACGTCCCATTCCTTTAAAGAAAACACCTGGTCTCTCCAGGCAAGCTTTCTACTGATTCTCATCTTCCATTCAGCTGGCAATGGGGAGTCCCCAAAATCAAACAAGTCGGGCATCACTCTGTCATTCTCCCCCGAACACTTGTTACTGGGCAGCACTGCAGTATCTGCACAATGTACATTAGCCAGGGTGCAACCTCTGTTTACCCGAATCTCTCTATCAGACACATTATGAACTTGAACCATTACCCTTCTGGCATAAGCATGGGCTCTGGCAGGCAAAATATTTGGCTTGACCAGCAGTCCTTCTGACAATTTCCCATTGCTTGGTGTATCCAGCATGAGGATTTTATTCTTGACATCCTTTGTGATACGGACTTCCCCCTATAAGGTACACTAGACATTTGGCGCCTGAATCAGAGACTCAAGATCCTTCTTCCAGACAATTCCAACTGGTTCCTCTGGGTCCATTTTTTCAGCCTCTCGCTGTGCCTCATAGGCCTTCTTAATCAAGGCCGGGATTCTCAAAGCTCTACTAATCCTTGACCCTTGTTTCTCATAACACAACTGTGCCAACTGTCCAAACATATGCACATTTGTCCCAATTAGTAGAGGAATCCCATCATACAGTCCAGTAGGGGGACACACTAAGGCCAGGGTCTGTACTTGCTCTGCCACTCCAGCCACGGAGGTAGGGAAAGATAGCCAAACTCTGATATACCCGGAATAGGGGAAGGCCTTCTCACTTAACCCCCATACATGCAGTCCTTCCAATGGTTATAAGAGTACGTCTGACAAATGCTTCTGATATCAATCCTGGAACATAATTGTCACTTGGGAGCCACTGTCCAACACAGCTCTGGTGGGCAAGCCATTCACTTTTACTGTAGCTTCCATTGACAGGCCCACTATTCTGGACCAGTCTGGAGGGGCCGTAGCAAGGGCCAAGGTAGATGATCTAGCCACAGAAGGACATGAGTTAGCATTTTTGGGACCTTCACTGCGGTCATTTTGTGTACCTCTCAACCACTGATTTGTCCTCCGAAGCTCTCCTTGTAGCCTGTATACAACTTTTTCAGTGTCTTTTGGGGACCTGCATTCTCTCTTCATGTTCCCATCCTTCCCACAATTATAGCAAAACATACCTTCTGGAGATTGAGCTGACCGAGGCATTACACTGAGAGCCAGGACGGGGGTACTTCTAACTGGACACCTTGGTGCCATCTCTGTCTGCGGCGTGATAAGCATTTGGAGGCATCTCATCAATTTCCCCACTTCCATGGTCAAGACAGCGAGTTTTGAGCTGTTGTCATCAGGAGATGCCTGGGTGGGTACCCCCACCCCCATAGCAGATGCAGTCGGATATAGGTCGGAGTCTGTACTTGCAGGCGCGGCCTTCATAAAGAGACTGTTTTTGAATTCGCTGATCTCTCTCAGCAGTTCACCCCATGGTGGCACACCCTCGTTGGTCCCCACTTTACAAGGACCTTCCGATGCTGTGATCACTTGGGCTGCGTTCACCCCAGAATTAGAATCCCCCTCCTCATCTTCAACCTCCCGAAGTTCTTTTATTAAGTCATAATAGTCCGGTGGGTTACCCCTTCTTCTGGGAGCCTTAATTGAAAGAGCTGCAATTTAGAATGCTTTGCATGCTGTAGTAGGTGCTCCAACCTTACACAGTTTAAGACACTGGTGGCTACTCCACCTCTTCGGTAAGTTTTCTGCAGAGCTCTTTCCAGACGAGTAACATATGCAGACAAACTTTGCCCTGGCCACTGTTTTGTACCTTGAAATTTCCACATCAAGCTCTCCCCTGACTCAATGTTCCCAAAATTGCCTTCAAGTGCAGATAGGTACTTCTGGGCAGATGCATCAGGATTTGTGGACCTCGAAAATGTAATGGCCTCTAGGACAGGACCCCTCGGACTTTCTTTGATTCTTTTTCATTTCTCAACCTCCATACACTGCCATTCAGGTATCAGGGGGGGGGGGCAACACAATCTACCCAGGTGTCCCAGTCATCCTCCCCCTGGTGGGGAGGGTGCCAGAGAAGATCCTCAACCTTTGGTAAGAGTTGTGACTAATTTCAGGTGCAGAAATAGGAGTCTGCATTGGTTCAGCCACCATAACAGGTACTGGAGTGGGAGAGGGTATTGGGGGAGGAACACCCCCAGGTAGCAAGAATAGTTTCTTCAAGTCCTTCACAGTTTTCCCTTCCTCCAGCAACAATTTGGAAAATTTATCCTCAAAAGTTTCAGATAGTGGGGGGGGGGGCCTCATCCCCCCCCCCCCAGATCTCTACTGTCCTTAGTTATCACTGTCCAGGCAGTGAAGGCTCCCTCTGGGATAATAGTCTGTGGCACCTTGGAACTGTCTGTGGGGTCCTTGTACTCTACTAGGGCCATGAAAGTGTGGGTGAGCAGATTAGCATATTGACCCACAACCACGGGGTTTTGTAAACCCTCCACCTTGGAAAGTACTCCCTGTACAATGTCCGTAGTGGTACCCAGGGGAATGTCCAGGACAAGCACAGCATTTTGGGGTCGATCTCCTGCCCAGTACACCACCCCACCAACTGGCGTACAGCCACTTCTGTCGGGGTATCCATTTATTTTTAACAGTGATTCGTAAATGTGGCCACTAAGGGATGCAAAATCTCAGCGGTGAGCCTCCAAAATGTAACCCCTAGGTGGCGCTATCCCAAGGGCTACTACCCCCTGCCTGTTTGACTACGGACAGGTTGATGGGCCTAGGTCCTATGGCGGGTGCCTCCACCCAGCGGTCAGGGTTTGTAGTGGTTAGACTAGCTTGGTCACAGCCCTCTGGGACACTGAGACCCCCTTTTATTCCCTCTAGTGGCTCACACAGTACACCAGAGTTACAGCTCCAATACCCCACGTATACACACTGTTCACTCATATAAATACCACTTACCCTCGAGACTGATTCTGCAGCATATCTCTGAGGACCCCCTGTAAAGTAAGGTTAAACACCATACACAGCAAAACACAATACTGTTTCCATAAGTACCAACACCACAGACAGTATATAGTATAACAACAACAAATCTGGTTTATTTAGGGGACAGTAACACGGGAGGGGGAAATCAGGTTAATTAGTGGCATTAAATCACAGTACTATGCACACATACAGGGTCTGAAAAGTCACACTCTGGGTACCCAGGTTGGGGGGTGGCCTAGCCAGGTCCGTTGCCCAGGGTTGGCCGGCAGGTGCAGATGGATAGGGCCGTGTAGAAGAAAATATATGCACAACACCCAATTGTAATCCGGAGCTGGAGGGCTCAGTGCAAAAAAAAAAAAACAGTGAAACAACAATAATTAGATGATACACTTGTGATTGAAAAACAAGCTGCAGGGGAATATCCTGATTTGTACTCACAACACCCAAGCTGAGGATCAGGTGGAGAATGTCCCTCTGGATTGCCAGAAGAACAGGGCATGAGGACAAGGTCCTTGTCACTGGACCCCACTGCAGTTGATAGCAAACGGATGTAGTCCGAATTAAGCTGGGGGTTTCCTTCCAGCTTCA
Source organism: Neoceratodus forsteri (assembly GCA_016271365.2). Taxonomy (NCBI): domain Eukaryota; kingdom Metazoa; phylum Chordata; order Ceratodontiformes; family Ceratodontidae; genus Neoceratodus; species Neoceratodus forsteri. The sequence continues at coordinate 366,339,968 of CM028132.1, read as the reverse complement.
GCACACAATTCACTGTACAGGGGATTTGAAATAGCGATTCCCCACAAGCACTGTGCACATTTATATGTAAAAGGAAAATACTGTGCTAGGCAGGCTGCTTCTTGATCCCGATCGCAGTTACTGCAAGATACCTGGGAGAACACACAGCAGCTTCAGTACCTGACAGACCGAGCGCGATTCAGCAATTTCTCCAGTCTTCTACAGGGTGAGCCTGGTTTCCACACTTCTGGTGCTTCTTTCTCCTCACAACTCGGATTCAGTAAAAACTGGCACTCACAAAGGCTGCAGACCAAAACTCAGGGCCTCACATGCGCTTCCCACGCGAAACTATACACCGCAGAAGCACACAGCAGGGCATTTCCTTTAGCTCCACATTATTCTGTTGGCTGGTTCAGCTGTCACTCACAATAAGACTCCCTCTGTTAGTAGAAAAAGGCGCCAAGGTCAAAACTACATTTCCCAGAGTCACTGCCCATACAATCCCCTTGTGGCTGGCTCAAATTAAGAGTCCAAGTTCTGATTCGTCCACAGGCTCCATTTTAGGGCTCCCTTAACCCAATTGGCCCAGCACAGCAGTTTAGATCCAGAATGGAGGGGTAACACACACAGAGTCCCAGCTGCAATAAAGGCAAGTTAAACAGACTACAATTTTGCTAATGCTTTAAATGATTACAGTCAAATAGTTACAGCTTTCAGATGGGCTCCCTTTGCACCTTCAGCGACCGCAAAATGGAGCGATTACTCCGCAGCTTGGGCGGGATTCGAGTATTAAATACGCAGTCCCCCCATACAAACTAATTAAGTCTGCAAGCAGACAGCTCTTAAAGAGACAGTACGTGGAGGCTCAAATAGCACTCACTTGCAACCACAGTTAAGCAGCTCAGATGCCGAACACCACCCAGGCTTGGAGCATTCAGGCAAGCTCCTGGAAGACTTTTGGGAACCTCCATTTGCAAGAGGGTTACACTTTGTTTCCCTGTCACTGGCTCTGATAGATATAGTCCCTCCCTGAGCAGCAACAGACTCATTAATATTCATGCAGGCTCATAAATATTTAAAACCCCCCATTTTAAGCACTTATTGGCACTTTAAAAATAAACATCACAGCCACTTCTCATGTACCTCCTCCAGGTGTCTGACCCCCGCTTAGCATATATTGGGGGTTGCAGCCACTGGAGAGGCACTCAGTTGGCCACCAGGGTGGCAAGAAAACAGACAGGAGCCAGCGCGCATGCGTGAAGTCCGTTTCTTGCTCCGCCAGCCCCAAGGAACCAAAACAATGTGAGGGCCAGACGGAGACTCAACCAGAGCCACAGGACCCGGGAGGCAGTGGGGGCAGCACCCAGGCAACAGGTAAGCCCCACTCAAAAAGGAGGGGGTTACATACATGTTGGAGATGAGTCTCCTACCTTGTCTTGCAGCTTTTCTTCCTGTTGGTCATGCTCGTCATCTTTGGATGCTGAAACTGTGTATGGGCACTACCTTGTTCACCCCTCGCCAGGGTCTCCCCTGATGTCTTCTTGGGAATCCACCACATCCCCTCTAGCCAACAAGTTGTTTCCCTTGAGGAGAACCCCCCCCCCGGGGCTCCCTTACTCTACTGGTGGTCCCACTACATACTTCTCACTTGTTAACAAGCTACCATACAGTGTCCTCCAGTCCCCATTCCCCAGGATCTCTCTGAGGTTTTGGGCACTGATGTTATCTCCTCCTGCAGACAGCAACTATGGAGCCTCGAGACAAAAGCAGCTACTTCTTGCGATGCTGGCCTGCCTACCTGAGTGCCTCCATCTGTACCTGACTCTGTTTCACTTTGTGCCCCCTTCTCACTGCACATGTGAGAGAGTTCCCTCTTGCCTGTCTGTCTGAGAGAATCTGTATTACTCTCCTCCCTTTGAGCTAGCACCCCAGACCCAAGACGGGCTATAAGCTTCAACCTGGGCACATCTGGTAAACCACCTCCTCCCCCTGCTGGTAGAAGGGGCTAGTTACACTTCTGCAACACTGTGGAAAAGTACTGGAATGCTCTATAAAGCAGAAAACTGTAACATGCACATATTGTTTCAAAGAGTTGCAGTTATGGGAATAATTTTCAAAGACCCAGCTACCTAATTTGCAGAATAGCACCAAATCAAAAAAAGTTGCATCAGGCCGGCCTGGCGTCACAGCGGTAGGGCTATCACTTGTGGTGCCAGTGACCCAGGTTCAGGAACGGACTCGGGCAGCTGGAGGGCCAGCTGGGGGGAGGAGGATTGAGTGCCCAGTGGCTGCTCTTCTCCTCCGGGTGGGGTGGGATGCAAGTCCCGCTGCTATACCGCCACCTGGGTGACCACAGGTGGAGGTGCAGCGAGACTACGCACAGCAGGGTGGGAGGACGTCTGCTGGGAGCCGGAGCGTCAGCATGCCATGACATGCTCTGCCCCTAGGCTTCCCCAGCGAGCAGACATCCTGAGGGCAGGGATACAAGGAAAACGGGAAAAAAAACCTGCACCAGGCTCCCGTAGACGTGACCCAGTCTACCCGAGAACAACCATAACCAGGCTCCATAAAAGGGACTGGCAAGGCCTTCCGACACAGACTTAAGGACCAGGAGGGGACTGGGGGAAGCACCTCTCCACCCCGCCCGTGGGGCAAACCGAAGCAGGATGGGGACAGGCTTGCCGGTACCTGGAGGGAGGTACCTGGGGCAGGACTATGGGAGCGTATACAACCTAGGGATCCCAGAAGAAAAGATCCTGGTGCAGCGAGGAGGTACAGATAAAAAAAAAAAAAAGTTGCATCAGATTCTGTGTTTGAGACCGGCTCAGTGGCGCTGAGGGTTGAGGCGCTGGACGCCACACCTCACATCACACCGGCGACCTGGGTTCTGGAACGGACCCAGGCGGCCGTGGGTCAGTAGGGAGGGAAGAGACTGAGCATCCGAAGGACTGCTCTCTCTTCCCCGGGGAGGGCTAGGGAACCGAATGCTCAACGAGCGACCTCTGTTGGAGGCTGGGGGGGTAGCCAAAATCAGCGTTGTGGCATATGCCAGGGGGTGGAGCCACGTCAGTGCATTGCCTTGGCAGCTGGGCTCCACGGGGGTGTAACAACATGCAAAAAGGGAAAAAAAGAAAAGAAAAAAAAAACCTTACCGCCGATAGACGAAGGCACCTCCCACCACAGACCACACTCCCGGATATGGACTCTGCTCCCTTGGCTGTTGCCCCCTCTATGGCCCGAGTGTCAATACTATAAGAAAGAGCTCCCGGGGCGGGGGTGGCCCTTCCCTGGAGGGTAGACCCAGGGGATGCTCGGAGCCGGAGAGGAGCTAATGGGACAAGCCGAGTCATGTTGGGAGGTAGAGACTGTAGTTCCAGGAGGTCACTGGAGAGGGTTCGGAGGTAGGGTGAAAAATAGAGTTAGGAAAAAAAAAAAAAAGATTCTGTGTTTGAAGGAGTCCTGTGTCTCATGGTCTGTTGCTTGTGTTTTCCCAGATATGTTGACAGTACTCTTTGCTGGGGGCCTGGCTGGCACCTTCTCGTGGATAGCTTGTAACCCAATGGATGTGATCAAAGCACGGATGCAAATGGATGGAATAGAAAAAGTGAAGTACCGCAGTGTCCTTGACTGCTTTGTGACCAGCATAAGACAGGAGGGTATACGGGTGCTTTGTAAAGGAGTGATCTTAAACAGTGTTCGTGCGTTTCCTGTCAACGCAGTCACTTTTCTTAGTTTTGAGGAACTCATGAAGATTATGGGCTGTCCCAGTCACTTTGGGACATGATCAAATGAACTTCGTGGATCATGGCTACCAGAAGATGGATTGTGGCATGGCACCAAGGACTATTTACAGAACAAATGGACACAATGACTATGAACCATGAAACAACTTCCCAGCAGAGTCTTCAGCTAATAGTTTTAAAGCCAGGTTTGAAATGAGATATTCAGTGTGTGTCCGTATAGTAGTTTTTTATACCAGGCCTGTCTGTGCTTACCCTTGGCTCCTCTTTTTACCTCCAATTCTTGCTCCAACACCACCAGGGGACCCCCATGGCCTCTTTTAGATGGTGTCCATAAACATGGCTGGCTTTGCACCTCCAATGTGGCCGAGAATCACAGGACCACCGGCAGGCCATTGGCACATGGGGGGAGAAAGCATGTCCAGCTCTGACTGACCACCTCCCTCCCTCACAACAACACTGCCCACACTGAAGCAGCAGTCTGTGATCACTCATGATTAGGCCTGTACCTTTGTCATGGAAGTCATGGATTCCATCATTTTTCTCATTCTTATGGAAACTGCATGGTTTTTGGCATTTTTCGTGACAGCACCGTGGTATTTAGCATTTTTTCATGAAAGCATCATAGGTTTTGATGTCTGCAAATGACAGTTGCATAATGTTGTGCTCATAACCACACTGCTTGGTTCCTGGTCGGCCGCAGTGTGGGATTTGGGGGCTTTCATGCGAACTTCAGCCTCAGAGTTTGCAGCACAGTGTGCTGCCTCCTGCTACTGGACCAACCCAACAATTTTTTTATCATTTTTTTAAACATTTAAGTCTTTGCTGATGTGCTTGTATACATATACATCAAAATAGAGGTAATTTGTTAACACACAGTGGATCAATGACTCTTCATAACTTACTGCGATTTTTCTATCATTTTGACCATAACAATACCATGGTTTTCTCCAGTACGTTCTATGACAAAAGTACAGCCTTATCCTTGATGTCCAAGTCACTCCGGTATCTCTTCAAATAAAGCACTGGAGCAGCTGGGCAAGTGACATGCTCCCTAGAGTCCATAGCTCACACTAGATTCCTCTGTCCTGGAACCTGAGACGACTTGAACTTGGGACATGAATCTGGGTGTGAGAGGAGGTCGGCTGGATGTGTATGACTGGGTAAGAAAAGAAGACACAAAAATACCGTCCAAACATCCGTCCTGGTGTAATTTTACTTTCATAATCATGAAACCACCAAAAAGAAACCAAAATAAACAGTAACAAAACATATTTCTTACAACTTTCATCAGCACAGCCGCATGACAGCTAGGCCCCTACCTCTCTCTTCCCCTCTGTCTGGCACCTTTTATTTCTATAAAGGTTTTTATACCAGCCCCATGTCAACCATCCGTGAGGTCAGCAATCACCCAACTACATCATCCACTAACCTGTCTGCTGCTGCTCCCCTATGGCTTTCCCACCATCTGAAAGAGGGGTCATCCTACCCTGGACAAGCCTTCTTATCCAGTGGCAGACTGGCAGAAGGGTACATGGGTAGGCCTTGGAGGAGGAGGGCCTATCCTACCCCTGACAGGTGTTCATATCTGGTGGCATACTGGTGTGGTGGGGTCCATGGCATGAGGCCTGAGGATACCCTTCTTCCTTCCTCTCCCTCCACCTGTCACCCACTAGATGACAGACTTGTGGTGACATCAGACTCCACAGTGATACCCCTGGGGAAAGCAAACTTCCTGGCCCACCACAGAGGTTGCTGTGGTGCCAGACATGGCACCATACCCTCGCTCGCTAGGTTAAGAAGTGCTCCCATGCAGCACTGTCTTCCAGCCAGGACTGCCCGTTAGTCTGAATATGATCCTAAACCCTGGTCTTCAGTACGCTGCCACTGGCCAATAAGCAGCCCTCCTTGTCTGAGTCCTGGTAGGATGAAACACATGTCTATGTCTTCCGTTGGCACCGTTTGTAAACTGTGTGAGAGGCCTTTCGGCACCATGCATTTCTGCTTAAATTTGAACCAGCATAATATTCTGTGGTGATCTGCATATGCAGCCCATGATGCTTTGCATTGGGGGGGCATGTGTGATTTTGTATTTCTTTGAAACTTGGCTTCCTGGCCAAATGCCCTTTGGGGTAACCATTGCCTCAGTGCTTGCACACAGAGGTTCTTTGTCCTCCTTGTAGGACTCTTTTTCTCCCCAAAATAATTTTTTAAGGGCCCTGGGTCCAATTACTCAATTGCATTCCTGCAAGCCCCATGTGGAGGAATGTGAACGCTGATCTTTTGAGACATCATTAAATTAGCCCCTGACCCATTGATCCATCATTTAGCTAATTAAGTAAGAAATAAGCCATGACAGGCTGTGGTTTTATGGATTTCAGTGGATGCTCACAGAGACCTAAGGGCATGTGGTAAAGGGCCAGTGGGTTTACAGCCCCATGAAGTGCATCAAAATCCTTTAAACCACAGTCTGGAGTAGCTTATTCTGCTTGTAAAAAGGGCATTTTGGGGTTGTAGTGTAATGCACTATACAGAAACATGGTTGTGTGAATGCAATATGGGAAGTAATTTTTTTTCTAAGGAACACAATGTATTAAATAGTCCACTTTAACAGAACTGTGACAGATTATGCTTGTTGAGTGCTTCTGATTGCAAGCAAAAACCCAGATGAGTGAGGTCAGCTCTGTGCAAAAGCTTTTAATTAAGGGAAAGATAGAGCAATGGGGGGGGGGCTGTAGCTGAGGTGCTCATTAAAGGGTTAAAAGTCAGTTGTGTAAGCTGCAGTGCTATGCAAATGGATTCAGTCAAGGGATAGAGAGGTATACTGATCAGTAATTACTTACAGGTTGCAAATACCAGGATTCCTCTGGATTGAACTTAGAAAGGCTATCTGTTAGGTTGGCCGGACGGTGCAGCACTAGGGTTATTGCTGACAATGCTGTTGCCAACAACCCTGGTTCGGGAGTGAGCCTGGGTTTTCAGGGGCTGGCTGGGAGGAGGAAATTTGAGCATCCCAATGAATGCCCTCCTCCTCCAGGGAGGGGTGGGCAGTGTGTCCCACTACATTACTGCCACCTGGGTGTCCACAGTTGGTTGTACAAGCTGGAGCCATGCCTGTGTGGGCAGGGATGTCACAACATTTGTGAGTGCACGCAGGACTTGCACGCATTAAGCATGGCTTCCCTAGCAGCATCCCTGGGGGGGGGAACAGAAAGTGGAAAAAGCCTGGCCATTCAGGATGAGGCTGTGCTCCTCCTCCAGGCCTCACAGTACCATCTGTGACTCCTGTCTCTGCTTCACAAAGGTCCAGAGAGGTTTGGAGTCTGCCCCAACAGCCCCACCTGAAGGGTAAGTCATGGTGTTCAGGAGGCAGGAATAGGTTACTGGGGTAGGTGGGTGATGGGGAGGGAGGGAAGGAAGGAAGGAAGGAAGGAAGGAATTGCTGTTACAAACAGAAATGTGCCAACAGAAAAAGGCCTTACAATCTACCTCGTCTGCCCTGTGTGGCTGCACATGTCCTTAGTGGATCATGTCTAAGTAGCCCCCTCCCTCAACACACCATTGTAACTGTCCCATCCCCTTTTAAAGGAGAACTACACTGAATCTGTAATTTTTCCCAGTAGAGGCTGTCCTTTAAATACTTTTTCAAATTTTTTATTGCTCTAGCTATCCAGGCTTTTTAGTTGTCCTAGTGAGTGTTTCTGACTTACATGCTGCTGAATGGAGCCATTTTAGAACTGCATGATGTAGTTCATGTCCCTGTTCTACTCTTCTATTGTTGCACAATACATTCAAGTTCTACTATAGAACTCTGCGGTTGTTTGGAACATAGAAACATAGACGTTGTCAGCAGAAAAGGACATCGTGGCCTACCTTGTCTACCCTAAATTCCCTACCTACTGTGCTACCACAGACTCTACTCGATCTCTGGCCTTACTCCCTCCCCCAGCCCTGTTACTGAGGTCCCCATGTATCTATCCCATGCATGCTTGAATCCTGCTACCATTTTAGTACCTACCACATCTGCTGGGAGGCTGTTTCAGGTGTCCACCACTCTTTCCATGAAGAAGTACTTCCTCACACACCCCTAAGCCTCCCCCTTCAACCTCATATTATGTCCCCTTGTCCTTGAGCATCTTTTTCTATGTAAAATACCACCATCCTGTTCCTTATTAATACATCTGAGGTATTTGAATATTTCTATCATGTCTCCCTTTCCCTCCTTTCCTCTAGAGAGTACATATTTAATTCCTTGAGTCTTTCCTCATAGGGCTTCTGATGCAAGCCATGCACCATTTTGGTTGCCCTCCTCTGTACTGCTTCCACCCTATCTGTGTCTTTCCGGAGATGGAGCCTCTGGTACTGGACATAATACTCCAGGTGGGGCCTCACCATCGATCTATACAGGGGTAACACTACCTCCCTCTTTCTGCTGGTGATACCCCTCCCTATGCACCCAGCATTCTACTAGCCTTTCCCACTGCCTTATCACACTGCTTTGCTATATTCAGGTCATCGGATATGATGACCCCCAAGTCCCATTCCTGCTTTGTGGTTGGGTGGGAAGGTGGACTTGATGGGCTTAGTGCCTTCCTCTACCTATAGTACCGAGTAAACTCCCCCCCCCCATTTAGTATGTTGCCCTTGGGTTTTGAACCCTGTGTGCATAATTTTGCACTTTTTGGTGTTGAAACCTAGTTGCCAAACCTTTGACCAGTCTTCCAGCTTTTTCAGATCATCCCTCATCCCCCCCAGTGTATCTACGCTGTTGCAGATATTTGTGTTAACTGCGAACAAGCATACCTTCCCTTCCAGCCCCTCTGGGATGTCACTAATAAAGACACTGAAGAAGACCAGTCCCAGTACTTAGCCCCTGTGGTACCCTGCTGGTTACCTTGCCTTCCTCTGACTGAAACCCATTTACCACCACCCTCTGACTCCTGTTACTTAGCCAACTATGTACCCATTTTATGTCCTTTGGACCCACTCCCAGGTTGCCCAGCTTGTTTACCAGCCTTCTGCATGGAACGATGTTGAAGGCCTTACTGAAATCCAAGTAGACCACATCCACCACTCATCCCTGATCCACTTCCCTGGTCACCCAGTCAAAGAACTCGATCAGGTTTGTTTAGCAAGATCTCCCCCCTGTAAACCCACACTCCCTCAGATTCTGTAAACCACTGGTTACAAGGTATTCCCCAGTCCTTTCTTTATTTTAGTAGCATTTCCATAATTTTGCCCACCACCGAAGTCAGGCTTACAGGTCTGTAGTTTTCTTCCTCCTCCCTATTCCCACTTCTGTGAAGTGGGACTACATCTACCCTCCTTCAGTCCCCTGGAACTTCCCCCGTATCCAGTAATAGGTTGAACAGGGCCACCAGAGGTGCAGTCAGCTCCTCCTCAAGTTCCCTCAGTATTTTGGGGTGAACCCCATCTGGCCCCATTGCATTATCCACTTTCATTTGCACTAGTTACCTGAGGACTCTCTCTTCCGTAAAAGGGTTAGTGTCCACCTCCCTTCCTTTAATGCCCTTTTCACCTATATGTGGCCCGTCACGTACCCCTTCCTTTATAAATACTGAGCAAAAGTATTTGTTCAATATGTCAACTTTTTTCTGGTCCTCTTTCACACAATCCCCCTTTTAGTTTTACTATCCCTGCCTTGTTCTTCCTCTTTTCACTTACTGTATATACCTAAACAATGATTTATCCCCCTTATACATATACATAGACATAAACTGCATCATATAGTTCTAAAATGGTACTCACCACCAGATTGTAAAGCATAAACACTCATAGAGATTACTAAAAGGCCTATATAGATGGAACAATAGCAGAATTTTAACTAGTACTTATGAAACAATTCCTACTGAGAAAAATGACATACTAACGTACTAACAGAAGCCAGCAGAGTGGTATGACTGTGTCTGTGTTGTTCCAACTGCATGACTTAACAGATTCAGCGTAATTCTCCTTTAAAACTCACAACAATCTTCGAATTTGTAAGTGTTTCTGGAAGCTTATTCCACCCTTCACCACCCTTTCTGAAAAAAATGTTTTCCCTGAATTTACACCCCTCCAGTTTGCTACTATGACCTCTTGTAATCTTATTCTTACTGGTGGTAAATAGCCCACTTGAATCCACCTAAATAATACCCCTCGTGCATTTAAATTCTTATTTCCTAGGTGCGTGACTTTGCACTTTTTGGCATTGAAGCCCAATTGCTGGAAACCAGATCCATCTCTCAAGTCTCTGCAGATCCTCCCTCATGTTACGTATTGCTTCCTCTCAGTCCACCCTACCACAGCACTTGGTATCATCTGTTAAAAGACGATTTTACCCTTTGTCTGTTCCTATATCAGTAATGAAGGTATTTAAAAGTGCTGGGCCTGGCAGCGATCCCTGTGATACTCCACTAGTGATCTCTCTCTCTCATATACGAGGATTCTTTTTATGCTCCCCAGCCCCCTGCACCCTGCATCATCGGGAGTCGCCTATGCATCTGTCCCCCTCTTACCTGCCCTCAGTGTTCCCCCATGGAGCCTTGGTTATCCCCCCCAGGCGGGCACAAAGTGGGGCCCGTACACCCCAAGACTATATTGTTGTCGTCGGGACACCAGGGATGCAGAGGTTGAGGATCTGTGCCAGTGCTTCCTCTTCTCGGGATGCAGGAGACTGTTATCCAGTGTTCCGCGGGCATGATCTATGCAATGACGTCTAGGTGAGCTCACAGACATCTGTCACACCCCCTCCCCTTGTTATTGCTGGTGCTTGCTGTTCCTCCAGCCTCCGCCGGAGGTCAGACAAGCACCGAGTCGCATCCCCCTCCCTCCCTGGAGAAGGCGAGCTGTCTGTGGATGTTCAAACCTTCTCCCCCAGCCAGTCCTCTGACTCCCCGGGCACATTCCCAAACCAGGGTCATCGGTGTCATTAGCTGTAGCACTACCGCTATGCCGGCGGGCCAGCATATCCAAGGATTCTCAATCATTCATAACACTCTGTGCTCTACATTCACTCTCTGTCAGTTTTTCCACACTCCAAGATTCCCCAACTTCTTTTTTTCTTTTCTATAGAGCTTTTTCTCCATGAATGGTAGGGGCAGCTGCTCAGCCCTGTCTCTACCTCCTTCCAACTGGTGTCTGCTGTCCCTGGGACCCACCTGGTTGGAAATTCCTCTCACGGTTTGCCTCCCATGGCAGTGCCGGAGGAGTGAGAGACATTCTTCCTCCCAGTCCACAAGACCAGGTCAGACCAGGTAGCCTGGTCAGCAACACAGGCTGGAGCTAGATAGCAGAGCATCATGGAACCCCCACCATCACATTTCCATTTTCTCCCCTTGCATCATGACACCGCATTGGCATGGAGGATGCATGCTCGTGGAGGCGCATGCGCTCCGGAACCGTGGCCCCTTGCACCCACCCTGACCTAAGTCTGCCTCCCAGGCATCGGCACTACCACCAGGCCTCCATCTAGTGGCACTTGGTCCTCTCCCAGCCCACCGCCCGCCAACTCCTGGCAACCTGAGCTCATTCCCAAGCTCAGGTCGCAGGCATGGTGAAAGGTAAGGCACCACAGCACCTCTGCTGCACTGGGTCAGCATGATTCCCCAACTTCCCAATGTTTTGTGTGGAACTAAGTGAAAGGCTTTGCTGAAGTCAAGACATAGTACGTCCACATCCTGACCTTTATCCTCTGCCCTCATCACTCAGTCAAAGAAGTCTGTCAAATTTGTCTGGCAAGACCTACTTGCCACAAAGCCATGCTGTCTTTTGTCCTGCAGCCCATTAGCTGTTAAGAACTCCACCAGCCTCTCCTTAAATATGGTCTTCATCAATTTCCCAATTATTGATGAAAGACCAATTGGCCTGTAATTCCCCGGCCCATCCCTTGGTCCACACTTTTACATACGAACATACGAAGAATGCCAGGAGATACAGGCCTGATGATCTATCTAGTCTGCTCGAGTGTGCAGCTAACAGTCTGTTACACTGCAGCTGTGCCCCCCCTCTTCAACCCGCATATCCAGTTTCATGCCTGTACTAGCTGATCTTCATCGAGAAAATCTCTTGCAGCAGGTCATTACATACAGGAATACTCCTGCCACAGGCATTAATCCATCGGGATGATCCATCAGCAGTCTATCTGGGACCACCCCCACTGTACCACGTGCTGTGTCCTGACAGGTATAAAAGGGGGCGGGCCTAGAAGCTCCTTAGTTCTTTTCCTACAAGTTGCATGCTGCACGTTCTTCCTCCTTTCAAGTGTCCTTTGAAGTGTTCAGCTTCAGTCAACAATGTTGGAAAGTTCTTGCTACTTGTTCTTCAGACCCTTGTCAATGATCCATGTCTTCAGACCCACTTTTTGGAAAGTGTTCCTGTGGCCAGAAACTTGCGACGGAGGATCTGCATGAACTTTGTGTTCAGTGCCTGGGTCCAACCCACTATACCCATGCTTGTGTCCTTTGTCACAGGTTCAACAAGGCCACCAAATGATGACGACTCTAGACTCTTCGAGAACACCTCATTGAGCAAAAGCTTGTCCTCCTAGAGCAGGCACAGTGCTTGTCAACGGAGTCCTCACCCTCTTCTTCCAGATTCCAACAGTCTGGTAAGCATTCTGCGTTGATGGGATGGCAGATAAACCCAAGAAACACTCTTCCAAGAGTAAACCTGTGGTTTCTGCCTCCTTTCCGTCAACGCCTAACCAAGCCATGTCTTCTTCTACACTGTCGATGACCTCTAGTGTTTCGGCTTCCCGCTCGTCAGTGGTGGCTGGGGATTCTCAATTGCAGTTTCCCATGCTGCCATCTCCTACTAAAGGTTCTCTGCATCGTTTGTCGACTGCTTCGTCACTTTAATTTTATCCTGTCTTTATGCTGTTTGTATAGTTTGCACTGGCTGTTTATCTGGGCTTTTTTACTAAGTTTTTCGTCATCTCTTGTTGCCACAATTTACTGTAAATGTACTCTCCCGGGTCGTGCCTGAAAATAGACAGGTCTCTTGCCTAGCACACTTACCCGGTCAACAAACGCTAATAAATAAATAAATAACATCCTTGCCTGCTGGGCTGCATCTGAACTTGTTGGGTTCCTCAAACTTTTCCACAGTTCTGTCAGATGTGCTGGGGTCTTATGTTCCCCCCATGTCAATGGCTTGCCTGGTACCTCAGCCTGAGCCTATATCTTAGGTTATGCCGATCCAGTCCATATATACTAAGTCAGGCCTCTCCACAAATGGCCATGGTTGATGTTTGGTTCGGACCATTCTGGGTCTCACTAAACCCACCCCCACTTCTCTGGGGACTGTCCCTTAAGCTCCTGTTTCTATGCCCTCCCGACATTCTTCAGCATCTAGGACAGCTAGTTCTTCCCCAGCTTCTCAAGGTCCTGTTCTACAGGACATTGAGGGAGGCGACAGGGACCCTGACTGGTCCACGGACCATCAGGAGGATGTTTTGGGTCATGAACTCAAGTCTCCCTTGTCTGTTTCTTCGGCTTCCTCCATTTTGGAGGAACCCGATGCCAATCTTCCCTGTTGTCTCCCAGATTACCCTAGTTTTTCTGACATTATGTTACATTTGCAGAAAACCTTTGGGTTTAAGGAAACCAAGCAGAATGCCTCCAGGAGGAAGTTGGCGGATTATTTGGGCCTTTCCTCCTGCCCATCCTCAGTAGTCCTTCCTATAATGGAAGCCTACGAGGATGCAATTTTGGCCACCTGGCAACAGCCCTCTTCCATCCCTTTGGCCCCTCGAAAGGCCGATAGGACCTATTTGGCCCTTTTGGAACACCCATATTTTGCCAACCCACTGTTGGCAGACTCTGTGGTTATTTATTGTGGCACATAATAGAATGGCTCAGCCAAAGCATCTTAGTGCCCAGACTCCTGATGAGTCCAAAATGTTGGATGTCCTAGGAAAGAGAGCCTATTCTTCCTCTACTTTCACTATCAGAATTCTGAACTACATGGGTCGCCTCCTTAAATATCAGGAGGAGATGTTTAAGGCTACTCAAGCCTCTGTTCAGTCTCTCCTGGACTCGGTCCCTAAGGAAGATCTAAATGCCAAGCTTTCCACTTCCTCTGCAGTTGGCCGACACTTACTGAGACTGGCTTATGATGCCGTGGACTCTATTACCAGAGCCTCATCTGTTGGCATTTGTCTTTGCCACCATGCTTGGCTCAGGATTTCTGGGTCTGCCCCATATGTACAGCATTCCATCCTTAATATTCCTTTTAAGGGTGATAAGTTGTTTGGTACAAAGACTCACGATATTCTGACATCCTTACAGACCTCTGCCCATACTCGACAGTCTGTACATTCCCTCTACCATACCCAGGCAAAGCCTAAAGGTCATTTCTGTAGACTAGCCGCTCATCAAAGATTGGCCCCGAGACAGCAGCAGGGGAATAAATGTAAGGCTCAGGTCTCCCCCCACTTGACCCAGAGCCACTCAAAAATATGCCTGCTTTACCCCGGCTGCCACCCAACAGGGGCAGCCTTCTGCCTAAGGCCTCCCCCTTGTCCATGGGACCTGAGACCCATCCCATGGCTATAGGGGGCAAGTTTTCCCTGCATCTGACAGTCTGGCAAACAATCACGTTGGATGCATGGGTCTTTCAATTGGTGCACTTCGGCCACACTCTAGCTCTCACGAGCTGTCCACCCCGGTCTCTCACTACCTTCAGACCAGAAGTCTGCCCTATTGGTAGAAACTGAAGCATTACTGACAAAATGGGCTATAGAACCTGTCCCGTTACCAAAAGGGGAAAAGGGTCTTTACTTCCCTATTTTTTTTTTCTGGTTCCAAAATTGACGGGGGACTTATGCCCCCACCCTCAACCTCAGAAACCTCAATCTCTGTATAGAGTACAAATGGTTTCAAATGGTTACTCTGCAGTCGCTCCTCCCTCTCCTGACTATGGGGGACAGGCTTTGCTCTCTGGACATGAAGGATACTTACCTTCACATTCTGATGCGCCCTGCTCACAGGCCATTTCTCTGCTTCTGTTTTTAGGGTCATCATTATCAGTTCAGAGTTCGGCACCTCAGGTATTCACCAAATACCTGGCAGTAGTAGCCACTGCCTTTTTCTGCAGAGGCCGTTACATCTTTCCATACCTAGGCGACTGGCTTCGCAAGGCCTCCTCCAGGGCGCTCTTGGAGTTTACTCTGTCCTAGACTCTTCACCTCTTTTCCACATTAAGGATCATGGTGAATATACCAAAATCCCACATGGAACCCTCACAGAGTCTCCAGTATATAGGTGTGGTTCTAAACACCTTCCTGGGGATGGCTTTCCTTCCCAAAAGACAGGGACGAAGCATTTATTCTTCTGTCATATGGGTTATGCAACAGTCAGGTTGCCACGGCTTGCACATGCCTCTGCCATCTCGGTCATATGGTGACTGCCATGTCCACCGTTCCTCATGCAAGATTACACATGAGGGTTCTTCAATGGACCCTACAAGTCCAGTGTGATTAGCTCAAGAACGATTTATAAGCCCCAGTTCTGATCTCTATCCCAGTGGTCCGGGACCTCCAGTAGTGGCTCTCCCTGGACAGTCTTCTCTGTGGCACCCCTTTCCACATTTCCGTTCCAAGCCTCATTTTGACAATAGATGCCTCACCCTCAGGCTGGGGAGCACATCTATTGCATGTTCAGTCCAGTGGCTCTTGGAGCCCTCTCGAGACATGATTGCATATCAACCTTTTGGAAATGATGGCGGTTCTCTATGCCCTACAAGGTTTCAAGTCCCCTCTCCTCCTCCTCCTCCTCTCTGGCTGTTTGAACATCCAGTCCAACAATTCCAGGGTGGTTCATTATCTGAATAAACAGGGAGGTACCCATTCTTATCCTCTTTATAGAGAAGCAATGCATGTGTGGTATTGGGCAATTCAGCATGGGATAAATCTCATTGCGGTATATGTCCTGGGTATTCGGAATACCCTGGTGGACGCACTGTGCAGGTCCAAAAGTCAAAATCATGAATGGGAGCTTCTCCCAGATGTTCTAGAGGACATCTTCCTCCTCTGGGGCAGACCAGATGTGGATCTGTTCGCCTCTTGGCACAACACAAAACTGCCTCTTTTTTTGCTCACTAGAGCCAAATTCTGGAACTTTATGGCTCGACGCATTGTCTCATTCCTGAACGGAAAGGGTTTTTTATGCTTTCCCACCCTTCCCTCTCATACAGAGAGTTCTACTCAAACTGTTCAGGGATAGGGCAACATTGATACTCATTGCGCCTTTTTGGCCAAGACAGGTTTGGTTCCCATTGCTCTGTCAATTTTCTTTCCAGGAACCTCTTCCTCTTCCCATTTGTCCTGCCCTACTGTCCCTGGTGGGGGGCACTCTTCTACATCCAAATCTGCAATCCTTGCATCTTCACACATGGGTTCTGAGGTCTTAGTCCTCTCCAGATTCCAGGTCTCCCCTGCTGTGGCAGAGGTGCTTTGGGTAGCCTGAAAATCTTTTACCCATTCTTCACACTCTGAATTGGAAGCGTTTTTCCCTTTGGGCTGCCGACAAGGATATAGACCCTTAATCTTGTTCCCCACAAACTGTGCTAGACTATTTGCTGTCCCTTTCAGAGGGTGGTCTTAAGTACTCCTCCATCAAAGTACATTTGTCACCCATTTCAGCTTTCCATGTCTTCCTTGAGGAAAAATCCCTTTCCCAACTGCCTGTTGTGAGAACTTTTTTTGAAGAGTATTCTTCATCTCAAACCCCTATTAGAGACCCTGTCCCTCCTAGGGATCTGAATTTTGTACTTGAAAAGCTTACACTGAGCCCTTTTGAACCCACAGCTTCATGTGAGTTATATTTTCTCACTTGGAAAACTATAATTTTAGTTGCTACTAATGTCTAGAAGGTGTATTTCCGAGTTGTATGCACTCATGTGAAAGGAACCCTACCTGATTTTTCACAAGGATAGGGCCTCCCTCCATACTAACCCTAATTTTCTCACCAAAATAGTTTCTGAATTTACTTTAAACCAGGTTACACATTTACTTGTTTACTTTGCAGAACCAGCTAATCCAGGAGAATCCCTGCTCCACACTTCAGATGTGCATAGAATGAGATATTATACTGCTCACATGAAACAAGTGCGCAGATCTGAACAACTGTTTGTTTCTTTCACCCCTGGAAAAGAGGGCATTCCTGTTTCTAAGCAGTGCTTGTCCAGTTGGTTGGACAACTGCATAATTTTTGTTACAACAAATACCACAAGCCTCTTCCAGGAGTGGTAAGACCCCACTCCACGAGGGGATTGGTGACCTTGATGGCGTGCTTCAAAAGTATCTCCACAAGTGATATCTGTGAGGCTGCTACATGGTCTACAGTCCATACCTTCACAAAGCATTACTGCCTCGAAATTGAATCCAAAAAATGTACTGCTTTTGGCAGGGATGTTCTGCAAGGCCTATTGTCCTAAATTTCTATAAGGCTATGCCTTCTCCCTTTGTCTTCCAACTGCTGGGGACTCTTCCTGTATGTAATGACCTGCTGCAAGAGATTTCCTCTATCAAGATAGTACAGTTACATAAGAACTTACCATACCAGTAGATCTTTGAGAGAATCTCTTGCAGCGGGTCATGCAACCCCTCCGCCATCTCCCTTGCTTCCTGCTCTAGGAGGATTATGAGCTCCTTTATTACTTATGGGAGCTCCCTGTTCCTCCTCTGTTCCCCCTTGGATGCCTCTCTCTATGATTTCATTGTGATTGCTGAGGATAAAAGAATTGAGGAGCTTCTGGGCCCGCCCCATTTTATACCTGTCCGGACACAGCACGTGATACAGTGGGGGCAATCCCAGGTTGACTGCTGATGAATCATACTGTTGGACTTATGCCTGCGGCAGGAGTAGTCCTGTATATAATGACCTGCTGCAAGAGATTCTCTCGAAAATCTACTGTTACGGTAAATTCTTACATAACTGTACTTTAACCCTCCCCCCAGTTCCTCATTGGCGACCTTCCCCCTGACTTTGTCCCATCCCCTCTTAAAACTACCCACCATCTTCAAGGATACCACCTCCTCAGGCAGTGCTTTCCAGCCTGCCACCACTTTCTCCGTTAAATAGTGCTTTCTCATTTCCCTTCTGAATCTACCACCACCCTCCTACTTTAGATTGTGCCCTCTACTGTCCCTCTCTCTCCTTAATCTTAAAATTCCCTCTGTACTATCTTTATGTATGCCTTTCATATATTTGAAGGTTTCTATCATGTCCCCTCTATCCCTCTGTTCTTCCAGGGAGTGCATGTTGAGCTCCCTCAGTCTCTCCTCATAGGATTTGTCCTCCATACCGAGGATCATCCTGGTTGCTCTGTGTTGGAGCTCCTCCAGCAATTTAACATCTTTCTTTTAAGTAGGGGTGCCAGAACTGCACACAGTATTCCAGGTTCGGCCTCACCAATGACCTCTACAGTGGTAGGATGACTGCCCCTCTCCTGGACGTGATTCCTCTGGCAGTGCACCCAGGCATCTTATTAGCCTTAGCTGCCTCTTTTTTGCACGGCGCTGAATGGTTCATTTGCCATGTTATCACCCCAAGATCTTTTTCCTCCTCTGTAGGGGATAACTGTACCCTCTCCCAGTCGGTAATGATTCCTTTGGGTTTCTTGCTCCCAAGTGCATGACTTTGTACTTCTTTGCATTGAACCCCAGCTGCCATGTTTCTGACCAGTGCTTGAGTCTAGCCAGATCATCCTGTAGCCCCTGCCACCCCTCTGTGTCATCCACCACTGCACCTAACTTTTGTGTCATCCGCAAAAAGGATGATCTTATTCTTAATCTCATGTGAGATGTCGGCATAAAAATGCCAAACACTGGACCCAGTACCGAGCCCTGTGGTACCCCACCAGTTATGCTCTTGGAGTTGAGAGTTCCTCCCTTAAGACTACCCTCTGCTTTCTGCCATTCAGCCAGTTCCTGGTCCACTCCACCATTTTCTTCCCTGCTCCCTGGTATCTCAACTTGCTAATCAGTCTCCCATGTGGCACTGAGTCAAAGGCCTCGCTGAAGTCTAGATATAAGACATCCACCGCTTGGCCCCTGTCGAGCGCCCTAGTCACCCAGTCATAAGAGTTCACCAGGTTGGTCTGACAAGATCTTACCGAGACAAACTCATGCTGTCTGTTGTCCTGGAGACCATTTACCTCCAGAAAGGTTACTAGCCTTTTCTTAAGTATAGTCTCCATTAGCTTCCCCACAATGGCTGTAAGGCTGACTGGTCTATAGTTGCCTGGTTCATTCTTGGGACCACTCTTGTGGAGGGGCACCATGTGCACCATCCTCCAGTCCTAGGGGATGCACCTAGTTTCCAGTGAGATATTGAATGACTGCTAGTGGCTCTACATCTGTTGTTCTCCAGTCCATAGACACTACTTCTGATTCAGTGGAGTGGTTATAAAGGTCAGCTAAGGGTTCAGCTAGAACTTGTGCAGTTTCACTCAGGAGTCTTGGGTGTAACCCATCTGGTTATGATGATTTTATTAATATTTAGAGCTTAAAGTCCCTTGAGAACCCGCTCCCTGGCAATGGGTTCTTCAGTCAATTATTGCCCTTCATCTGAATACTTAGCGATTCTCCCTTGTGGCAACGGTCCCTCCTTTTCCTTAGTGAATACTGAAAAGAAGTATTCATTCAGTATTTCTGGTCTACATTGTTATCTTCAATCCACGCATCCTCTTGTTCATTCTAATGATGCTTTCCTTTTTGCACCTCTTCTCCCTGATATAGTGGAAGAAGGCTGTATCCCTCAACACCTTCAGCAGTCTGTAAATCTGTATCTGATTTAGCCTTTCTCACTGCCTTGGCCTTTATTACTGCCCTGTTGGTTTCCTTTAGTTTGCTTTGGCTGCTCTTTGCAAGAACTCCGTTTGCCTCCACAATTTTTGTCTCTCCAGAGTTCTCCAGTTTTTTGTTAAGTTTTACCCTCATATCCTTAAAGTTTACTCCTTTGAAATCAAGGACACGATTTTTTGATTTTGCAAGCTCCTTGCCTAGGTGTACATTGAACCACACAAACAGAGGGTCACTATTTCCAAGTGGCTGACCTATTCTGATCTCTTTCACTGAATCACTGTTTCTCAGTACTAGGTCTAGTACTGCAGCTTCCCTCATTGGCTCAGTGATCCTTTGAACCTGGAAGCTATCTTGGCATGTATCCAGAAGTTACGGATTTGTATTGCAACTGGCTCTAGGGTAATCCAGTCAACATCTAGCAGATTGAATCCCAAGCAATCACCACTTCTCCCTGCAATGCCATTCTTCTTATGTCGCAGTTTAATTAGAAACAGAAACACAGAATTTGTCAGCCAAAAAGGACCTTTAGGCCCATCCAGTCTGCTCTATTTTTCATACGAACATACAAAGAAGCCAGCAGAAGAAGGCCATTTGGTCTATCAAGTCTGCTCGTTTTGCAGGGTCCACAGCTTGAGCTAATGTCCCTGCCCTCCCTTCCCACTACTCCCATCCTCCCTACCCATGATTCTTATCTTCCCCCTATGCCTATCCCAGCCTCTCTTAAAGCTGCTCACTGTCTTTAACGAGATGACCTCTTCCGGAAGCGCATTCCAAGTGTCCACCACCCTTTCTGCGAAGAAGTGCTTTCTGACATCCCTCCTAAACCTCCCACCCTCCAGCTTAAGACTGTGCTCCCTCGTGATGTGGTTGCCACTCAGCTTAAATAGACTTTCCTTATTAACATTATTTATCCCTTTTTAAGTACTTGAAAGTCCCAATCATGTCCCCTCTCTCTCTCTCCTGTCTTCCAGGGAGTACATGTTCAGTGCCCTCAATCTCTCCTCGTATGCCTTGCCCTGCTGACCGGCTATCATTTTTGTAGCCCTCCTCTGTACCTTCTCCAGCAGGTTAATGTCCTTTTTGAGGTGTGGGCACCAGTACTGAACTCCATACTCTAGATGCGGCCTTACCAGTGACATGTACAAGGGCAGTATAACCTCCTCTCTCCTACTACTTATCCCCCTAGCTATGCATCCCAGCATCTTGTTTGTCTTTGCTGCTGCTTTCTTGCACTGTGTGGAGTGCTTCAGGTCACTAGTGATCATCACTCCCAGGTCCTTCTCCTCCTCTGACATCTTGGACCCTATTTGGTCACTGGTGTCCCTCCATTCTGTTAGTCAATATCCTGTTGTTCGTTTTGATTTGGTGGTCTGTAGACCACCACCAAGCATTCCTTTTTGTCCTTATTAGATTCTGTCTGCACCTATAGTGATGCTGTTGTTTCATTATCTGTCTTCTCTTGTAGTTTTCACACCCTCTCTTACATATAATGATACCCCTTCCACTCATCCTATCTTTTCTGAAAATTGAATATGCTGGCAATAAGAGGTCCCAATTATGCTTTATGGATGCCCAGGTTTCTGTTACCACCACCAAATCTAGCTGTGCCTCTGAAACTAGTGCTTAAAGGTCATATATCTTATTGCCCAAACTCCTATCATTAATGCATATAGCTGCCCATACTGTGCTATAATTCATTTAACCTGTACTTGTAAATTTGCTATTGTTATTTTTAGATAACTTCTGCTTCATGGGACCACATACAGGTCTGTTGAATTCTGATTTGTCTGTTTGTTCTCCTAACCACTTCTCCTTAGAATTCAGGTTACCAATATGTACCCGTTTGCCTGCTCTGAGAGTATTTCCCCTGAGGGAAGGGTCCCTATTGTTCCATATCTGAAAGATTTAGAACATATGCTCTGTTGGAACCCCCCCTTTCTAGTTTACATTTACAATACTATATTGATCTATCTTCTCTACCAGTGCTTGTGCACCACCTCTATTTAAATGAAGCCAGTCAGTCGCAAATAAGGACTTGTCCCCTCAAAGTGTGCCCCCATCCCCTAGGTACCTAAATCCTTGCTCACTGCACTACTTTGGTAGCCAAATATTGAAATCTGCTATCCTTGCCTTTCTAGCCTGGCTTACCCTCGGTACTGGCAGCACCTCTGAGAAGGCAACTGAGGATGCATTTTCTTTACGTTTTTCCTCAGTTGTCCAAAATGTGTCCTGTGCTATCTTTAACCTGCATCCCCCCAGGTCATTTGTACCCAAATGAAACAGTGGACCTGGTTTCTCATTAACCCCACTACTAAGGGATTGGAGGTGTGCTATAATGTTATCTGCCATCATACCCTGGAGGCAAATGACTGTCATTTGACTCTGTACCCCTTCTAAGTCTACCTACCCCTCTAAGAATTGAGTCCACCGGTACTATGACTTTTTCCCCCTCTTTTAGCCTCATTTACACCACTCATCCTAGTAGTTTCCTGACGTACTGCTCAGGTGCTCTCCTCTGGACTTCACCTGCAACTTGAAGGTATTACTGTCTCCAGACTTTACATGATTCCCAGCATCTGTCTGTGAAGTTGGGGGAGTATCCTCCACTTTGGACTCAAGGAGATGATAATGGTTATTTGTCTCCACTCTAGGGGACTGAGTCTGTGCCCTCTTAGCCCTAACTTCTTCCTTTACTACTGTACACCAACCTGACCTTGGAGCCTTCTGGGGCAGCAGACTCCAGTATTAACCAATAAGGTTTTTAAATTCTCTTGTGCCATTTTATAATCAATTATACAATGGCAAGAAAGAATGCTGGGCTCTGATTGGTCAGTCTGGGGCTAGATCCGTGATGTTATCTCAATATAATATCACAGATCTAGTCCCAGCACACGCGCATGACCACATCAAATGTTAAAACAGTCACTCCACTAGCCATGTACAAATTTCCCACACATGACATGCCTGCAACAGTTTCCCAGTACTCCCATTTAAAAAAAAAAAAAGTAAATCCTCCCCCTTCCACATCATTAAACACAAACGTACAACATTTTTATTCCCCCCAGCCAACAATTTCCTAATCAAAAGCTGAAAGTGGAGCCATCAGCGCAATTGGCTTCACTGACGCCCACTGAGCAGTCAGCTTCACAGTTCCCCACTCCTCACTGCATCTTATGTTTCAGCTGTAAACTGACTGCTGTGAGGTATTCATTTTTTGTATGTCTCCTATGTGAAAACAGTCTTCCTGCTCTTAACTTTGCTTGTCGTTATCACATCGCACACTGCTTTCAAACGGTGTGGCAGCGAGTTTTCGACACACATACCTTCTCCTTGCCTCGATCTCTGTCACTGCAGCACTACCTGCTTCACTCTGTCACCATGTCTGCACCGCCACCACTCTGCTTCCAGTGATAAATCAAACTCTATAGTCCAGCTACTCCCCTTAAAGCTGCAATTTTGTTCCCTCACATTACAAAATGGATCAAAAGTGAGCGAGCAAGCAAACAAGTATTAGAAAAGTCATAGCATGGCTCTCCTGATAACAGTCATTTCTGGGGCTTGCTCACCCTTCAAGTCTTCAGTATAGTACTGTCCCAGTACAAGTACAATATTTAAAACCGTAGCAAACTGTACCAGCAAAATGGCAACAGGACGGGGAGACAAGCAAAGGAAATGAAACCGCATTTGGAACAGGCAAGGACGTAGAAAAACAGAAGAAAAATTCACAAACTGGCCACACAGTGCCACCTGCAGGATAGACAGAAAAATGGAACTTCTTTTTATGTTAATACAGTTTCGCACACAAAAGTCAAGTAAAAAACTGTTTTAAAATTTTTTTTTTTTTTTCTTGTGTTTGAAGATTAGCCATTGTATAATAAGAATAATGCACTCCATGGAATGTGTCATGCTGGGTTAACGTCACTTCTCTGGTGTTGGACACACTGCAGCCTCGTGCCCAAACACCTGCTGCATGATGTTATCCCAGCATGACAAACACCCTGTCGAGCATTATTCCTTTATTATCACATTGCCCCACAGCCACTGTTAGTTCTTAGGTTCCAAAGATGATTAACCATTTAATGCTGGGCTGTTCTCATCCCTACATTTTTTGCATAGGTGGTGATACGTGCTTCCCTCAGCAAGAAGAGTCAGGCAGGGAGCCAGTGACCCATAGAGGCTCCACCTGTGGACGCTGAAGATCTGATGCACCCTATCATGCAGGGAATGCAACATGCTCTCATATTTTATTTTTTTTCTAACTTTATGCCCCCTCCTCTCCATTGTCTGGCCTATCTCCGATGTGCTTTCTCAGCTATGGCCTGTTCCCACACATCTGAAGTCCCCGACTGACTTCTGGCTTGGGCCCATCTCCACTCCAGCTCCACTAGTCACCCAACCCCTGGCTCTGAGCCCCCCAGGGTGGGACCACCGACTCCTACTGGTGCTCTATCTAGAATCTAGTAGAGCAATCAGGGAGTGGAGGGAGAACCAGGAGCCAGCCAGCAGGATCTGATATTGTGTGTGGGAGCCGTCCCACTGGACCCACCTGTGCCTACCAGGCAACCGGGGCTTTTTCTTCTTTTCTGTCACCCCATTGGCTCAGCTGTGTAATGCACGCCAGCGTGAGACATGCGTGCTCCCGCATATGCTCACAGGAGTGCTGCCACAGCCAATCCCCTTCCTGGAGATCCCAACTGTTGCTGCACTCCCAGTCTCCACTGGGAGTCACTGGACAGTAAGATCTAGTACCCACTTCCCTCCCAGGAAAGGAGACACTCAATCCTTTCCTTCCCCACCAACCCGACTCCACTCCAGAACTCGGGTCATCAGTATGGCGTGAGGTGTGGCATCCAGTGTCTCAACCCTCAGTGCCACCAGGCAGGCATTATACGCTCACATTTAACAACAGATTTTTTTTCCTTACTAGTTTTTTACTCATAACCCCATTATTCACCTTGACACTCCCTCCTGACATGTGGCCGACCCCATTGCTGTGGCAGAGGCCTTCAATAAAAAATTCACAGACATGTCTGCCCTCCTTAGCAAGCTGCCACCCCTGGTGACCACTGGTCTCTCTGATCAAACCCCCACCCATACCCCTCAAACTCCTCCCCTCCCCTTCCTTGCCCTCTTTCTACTTCCAGACCATTAACCCCAGGGACACTACCAAACTGCTGAAGAGCCTGTCTAGCCAGGGTAGCACAGGCAGTGATGGTCTTTTCCCTGCTATGCTTAAACTTATATCACCTGCCATATTTTTTTTTTTCTTAACTTTCTTTCTGCACGGGACCACATGGGTATCCTTCGGGAGTGCCCACATGGATGTGCCTGTCACTCTCTGCCTGAACCCCCGCTTTTCCCTCAGGTTCTTCCTCGTACAACTGAGGCAAATCCGACCCCCAGATCACCTCCGGGGCTGGGCCCACCCTCCCTTGGCGGCTCTGGGGACTCACCTCATCACGGGTTGGCATGGAGATACCTGGAGTGCGCTGGGCAGTGTGTGGAGATGTGGGCGCTCCACCAGGGCCTCGTCATCTCAAGGTGGCCAGAGGTTTTTCTCATGTGTGTTCCCTTTCCCCCTCCCTGCGAGCACGGCTATAAGGCAACGTTATGTCGCAGCTTCACCCCCTCAGGCATACACCGCACCGCCGTGTCGTAGCTCCCCCGGCTGCCACCAGAGGTCGCTGCATGAGCGGACACTCCCCGAACCCACCCTGGGAAGAGATAGCCATCCTCTGGATGCTCGATCTCTTCCCTCCCCTACTGACCCCCAAAAGCCCAGGCTAACTCCCAAACCCAGGTTGCCAGCGTGACGTGAGGTGTGGTGTCCAGGGCCTCAACCCTCAGCGCCACCGGGCCAGCCATCACCTGCCATCTTAAAACCACTCACCTACCTCTTCAACCCGGCAGTGACTACCTCCTCAGTGCCCAGCACTTGGAAGCATGCCAGGGTGGTCTCGATTTTTCAGACTGGTGACCCGCTATCCCCAGATAACTATCGGCCTATATCCTTGCTCCATCACCTTAGTAAATTCCTAGAAAGGATTGTCCACTGACAACTGCCTGACTATGTTGACACACACAACCTACTGTCCTGACGGCAACAGAGCTTCCATAAATATCGCTCAACCAAATCTGCCCTCGCCCTGTTTACCAGTCATATTCTTAGGAATATGAACCTTGGAAGAGCAAAGGGTGCCGTCTTTGTTGACCTGTCTAAAGCTTTCGACCTGGTCGACCACACACTGTTGCTCTCCTCCCTCTGTATCCTTGGCTGCTCTACTAAGACCACATGGTGGTTCCAAAGTTACCTTTCAGTTAGATCTCAGTCAGTATGTGTAGGACCTTCTACCTCCCCTGCCCTCCCAGTTGCTACCAGTGTACCCAAGGGCTCCATCCTGGGCCCACTCTTATTCTTCCTGTTTATAAACTCTCTCCCCTCTCTGACTGTCTCACTTGTGATGCCCTATTTTATGCAGATGGCCTTGTCCTGTTCACTAGTGACAAGGCTCTTGAGAATATCCAGGGTTTTATCCGATAACTACTCTGCGGCGCACACCTGGTTCCACTCACATCGCCTAAGTGTTAATGCTAAAAAAACTAAATCCATGCTATTTGGATCTAAACCCTTCCTAGCTTAGGTCACCAAGGCTGGGTCCGCCCTCTCAGTAGTCTCACCAGACAACACTGTCCTTGAAAATGTACTAACTTTCAAATATCTTGGAGTTATCCTGGACCCATCCCTCTCCTTTTCCAATTGTATCTCCTCTGTTATCCACCGTATTAACCAGAAACTTTGTGCAGCCTATCAGATAGTCAGTCCTCACCAGGGAAGCCCGTTTAGCCATTACTCAAGGCAACCTGCTACCCTTGATTGACTACTGTGCCCCTATTTACTCACACACATCCTCAGCCTTGTGTGCTCGCCTCTGCTCCACGTACAACAACATATGTTGTTTCACTTTCCTGGCACAATATTCCACTCACCACTGCCACCTCTACCAGACTCTTGGCTGGCTCCCACTACACTGCAGATTTGATTACAGGCTTGGCTGCCTCCTGGACAGTGCCATCAGGCATGGTGAAGCCTCCTCTTATACCTCACTCCTCAAGACCAGAACTCCCTCGAGGTGTCTGCATGCATCCTCAGTCCTCCCCCCCGCCCGGATGTCCAAGTCTCCTCGGCTATAGGTAGCAGAGTGTTATCTGTAGCTGCTCCCACTCTGTGGAACAGAATCCCCACACCCATCCACTCTCTGGAATCCCATGCCACTTTCAAGACACATCTCAAATTCTGGCTGCTTGATGAGGCCACATGCCATTGCTAGCTTGGATAACCGCACCGCCACCTTTCTGATTTTTTCCTCTTGGGCTGCTTTGGCCTCCCTTGCCCTCTCTCATTTCTTTGGACTCCTTTCTTACATCTCTCACTACTTGCTTCTCAGGCTCTCACACTTGGCTATTGTCTTGTATGTTGTTTTTTTTTAACATCATGCATTGATTTGCACTTATCCTTTGTATATAATTGTTGCTTATCATGATGTACTGATTGTTTTTTGTTTTTTTCTTTCAGACTCTCATTAATTTTCTTTGCTACGTTTCTTTCTTTGTTCACCAATGATGTCTGTATTTCCACTTTGTTCACCAGTGTTGTCTTTCTATCCACATGGCTTGTATTCATTGTATTACTTGTCAGAATCTCTATAACTGCCGCCTGTGTGGCCTGGGTCGTGCCTGAAAATGGTCCCCCTGGATCAGTGCACTTACCAAAGACTTAAATAAATAAAGTCTATTGTTCAGTCACAGATCATTACAGTTTAAAACACACTATAGATCAGTGTTTCATTGAACAGTTAATACAGTCCAGTTTTATAAAATAGTAAAATACATACTTGTTGAATGCCTACAGATGCCTATTATGGCATAGTAAAATGAAATACAAAATTATAGTATAATAAAATACATACATACAGTGCAGAACACTGTTTAATCCTAGATTTAATCAACCCCCAAAAAGAATGTTAAATGATCCTTTGCCTACAATAACTGTTGCTTCAGAGATCAATGTTTTAAGCAGATAAAATTTATAACTTGAAGATAGCCTGCAACTTTATTAATAATCTGTTCATCTTCAGAGGTAAACATAAGGTGTAAAAGAACATAATTATTTTGAGATTAAATTGTTTCCCAGAATAGCATCAGCCAGAACTGTCTTGGTCTAGTGTACCAAGAACATTTGAACATAACGTGTTGTAAATTTTCAACTACTTGTAATCCCAGAAAATGAACGAAAACCTGTCCTGCAGTGACAGCGCAGACAGTGGAGATATTAGACTTCAGCAAAGCTTTTGATTCTGGTGGGGGGCAATTGTTTTTGTATTATTTATTCAGTTTACAAGAAATACTTACAAGCTTTAACCACAGAAGGTCAGTACAACATGACATATGAACCAATACGTTGCTTCACTCAGGATATTAGATACCCCGGCACATACGTTACTTCATAGGGGGAATTACACGTGCATAAAATATTATCCCATAACATATCATCGAAGGCATGCAACACAGAGTGAAGACAGGGGTACGTTAAAACAGTGACATTCAGTTCGTATCCTGCTTTCTATATAGGGAAAAATTCCCACGTCATCCCCAATAGGTAAAAGTGGTCGACATATAAAGCTTTCCAGATATCTAGGAGAAATCATTAAGTAAACACTTACCGATCCATAGCAACTACAACATCAGCCATATTCCATATACAGTAACATCCCAGTAGTTAGTAAATAAATAACGAACTATGGCTCTTCGAAAAAGGAAAAAGGAAAGAAGTCAAGAGACCAGGTGTCTACAACAGTAAAAACATTATACATAAACTCGGGAGTCAGACCTCGTGTAAAAATATAAAAAGGGGGGAGGGGAGGGACCCAGGCCACACTAATAGCTTCCCTATTAACAAATCTACAGTAAATACCTGCATCGGTATATAAGGAACCACCTCTGCACTCTCGCAGGGCTGTCAAGTGGAGTGCATAGAAGAAACCTGGGGATAACCAATATAAAAGTCGCCATATGTAGAGTGCATATAAGAACCTGGGGATGGCAAGAACAGAGGTCACCACATTGCTTATGCTGTGACCTAAACCTTCAGGCGGCTATGGCAAAGGTCACAAGCCAATGTGTCCACCCCCACACCTATAAACTGGAGAAGAGTTATTTAAATACATTCTGCCCTCTCAACCATTCATGCA
The DNA here is from genome assembly GCA_016271365.2 of Neoceratodus forsteri. NCBI lineage: Eukaryota > Metazoa > Chordata > Ceratodontiformes > Ceratodontidae > Neoceratodus > Neoceratodus forsteri. The sequence goes on along the minus strand of CM028132.1, from coordinate 366,311,193 downwards.
GGACACTGTCCCATGGTAATTTGAGAGGACCAAACAGTAATAGGCAACTGGCACCTCAAACTTTCAACTTGGGAGATGTCATAAGCATTTAACTAGCAAAACATACATAATGCCTCACTTATAATTCACATTTTCAGTCCTTATAATATAAATAAAAAAGTTCACAGTCCCTTCAATCAGGACCCCTGTCCTCTGCTACTTCCTCCTCACCCATCTCAGTATTGAGTTGTATCAATTTAGCAGTGTCAGCTAGGTAATTAAAAAGGTATGTTCAGCCATTCCAGGATACCCACAATTTGGCAGGGATCAATAACTGATGTTGTGCTTTTAGTGTCTTGAGAGAGCTCCAGACCCCGTCGAAAGCCTTCCATCAAAGTCGGGTACTATAAGAAAGATCAGGAAATAAGGAGATGTCTGAATGGCCATACTTCAATCGACAGATCCTTCTCACCAGACGCAATGCTCGATCACTATCTCACACCCCGGTACAAACAATCAGGAAGGTCCATGGAGCAGTGAAGTCACTTTGGGCTCATCAGGGTGTAATTCAAAAGGCCTTCTAGCTAGAGAGCCTGTTGTCCGCTTCTGTAAGGTCCAACAACCAATGTAGGAATGCATTGGCAAATTCTAAAGGATCCTCACCCTCTACTTCCTCAGGGAGCATGATTACTCTAATATTTTGTTCTCGTACCTGATTCTCCAAATTTTCCAAACGCTGCCTTAGTAGTCTATTTTCTTTGATGAGTTTAGTCGTTGTGTCAACTGCCTTGAGGGCTGATCCCTCCACTTGCTGAATCAACTGTTCAGCTCCATCCAGCTGGTGTTCTAAAGTGGTCACCCATGGTGTTAGCCCATCCAGCTTCTTATCAATATCTTGCATGGTGTGTATAAGGTGGGCGATGTTAGTGTTCATGGTTTGTAACGTCACTTCTCCTGCACTTGAATCGCCAGTCTCTGAGGCTGCCTTATGCTGCTGAGGCCTAGCATCTCTCAGTTGTCTGGATTTCGGTTTAAAAAAGTCCGAGGGGGCAGCAGAATTCTTCTGTTTATCCATTTTTGGAGATAGTAGGTCTGTAGGTTTAATAGTCAGCCAAGATAGTAATAATAGAGATGTTTATCAGGTCCACGTTACATAAAATAGCAGATTTCTCTTAGAAACTGAGCACAACAGCGTCTGCTCTGTTCAGTTGCTAAGCCACACCCCTGAGGGGCAAATTTAAGAGAGATAACAGGAGTTTTTCCACAGAAAGGGTGGCTGAGAGGTGGATTAAACAGCCAAAAGAAGTGGTCACTGTGTGAAATCAATGGGGAGGATTCAAATATGAGTGGGACAGATACGTGAACTTGGCAAAGACCGTATCAAAGGGGGAGAAGGGGAAGGAAGAGCCAATAGGGCTCTTACATTCTACATTAGATAGGTAGGACTGGGTGGATGCTATGCGCTAAGGGGCATTTTTATGTCAGCAACTTCTATTTTTCTATGATTTGGTACCTCATACAAGGCTCGAGGGTGGGAGACAAACTGACCAGGTGGCTTGGAAACTGGTTGGGGGAAGGATTGAAAGGTTGATCGTTAACAGGGAATATTCAGGGGTTAGAGACGTAATAAGTGGGGTACCACGGGGATAGATCCTGGGACTGGTACTGTTTAACATATTAATTTGTCATGTACAGTAGGTGAGAAAATGCAGAACAAGATCTGTCTCTTTGTGGACAACACTAAGATTTGTGGCAGAGTGGTTACTGAGGTGGGAATCAGGGCCATTATAAGACAACTGGAAAGGTGGTCCAGGTTATGGAAACTGAAATTTAGCACCAAGAAATGCAAAGTTATGCACATTGGCAAAAAAAAAAAAACAACAACCTGGAATGGAACACTGGATGGGGGTAGTGGAGCAGATTGCTGAGGAAAGGGACATAGAAACATAGAATTTGTCTGCAGATGAGGACTGCATGGCCCACCTAGTCTGCCCATTTTTCCCTATGTACAGTATCATCATAGACCCTACTGATCTCCAACTCTTTCTCCCTGCCCCATTCCTATCCACTAAGATTACCTTATCCCTACTGTGCCAAAATCCCCTTTGGGCTGTACCAGCTTCTAGGGTAGTTTGGTCTGATTCACTTCTCCACTGCCACCACCTGGTTATACCAGGAAGATACCTCTGTCCTGCTCAGGAATGTGGAAGGTCAGACACTGTAATATTTGGTAAAGTGTACTTCAGATGGCGGACTTTAAACAGAGAATGCTCACTTTGCCAACATAAATATTACATCTAGCTTTGCAATAAGGATGCTCAGCCACTGGTTCTATAAAAATATATCTTTACTGCTAAATGCTACTAGATGTTAAAAACAGGATATATACAGCAAACAAAAGATATACACATCTACAGGGAAGGAAAACAATACAGTTTAAACAGATAACTTGTTGCTAGAGTAAGCTCACAGTCTAGTTTCACATTAGGATCTATATTTACCTGTCAACTAACTTAAAGGAAACATTCAATCGGACTGTTCTTTCTTCACCCTGATAAACTAGCTATGGAGCAGAGCCCTCCATCCTCTGGGGTCACTCACCAAGACAAACCTCAGGTCCTCTTTAAAGGTTGCAGGCAGTCAGAGAGAGAGAGAGAGAGAGAGAGAGACTGTTGGGTTCAACTGTTCTGTTTGTGTGTTCAGGGCAGTAGGATGAGCCCTCTCCCTGGAGTGACAACCCTCTTCAGTATTCCCCATCTATATGTGTGTGTGTGTGTGTGTGTGTACACATCTGCTGGGCCTAATTGCCCCTTTCTCACCTCGAGACATCCTCACTCACAGCTTTATTACCCTGTTTATATCTTAGCTTCTCATGATGCTTCGGTGGGAAAAGTTGCACTCTCACACCTGGCAACTTTTTTCCCTTGAGGTTTCCCAGGATAGCTGCTGACATATGTGACCTGCACTCCATTTTGTTTGCTCTATGCCATTCCAAACAGCAAGACCTCTATGAAAATAAGTAGAAACAAAAGTAATTACAATAACCAGAAAAGGAGATTATGTTAACATGGTCACATTCCCATCACACCTATCCCATGCTTTCTTGAACCCCACCATTGTTTTTGCCCCACCACCTCGACTGGTAAGCTGTTCTAGGAGTCCAGCACTTTTCCTGTGAAGAAGTACTTCCTTGTATCTCTCCTGAGTCTACCCCTTCCAACTTCATAGCATGTTCCACTGCTCTTGTGCACTTTTTTCTAAAACAAAATTATTTAATCCTGTATCTTATTTACCCCCATGAGGTATTTAAAGTCTCTATCATATGCCCCCTCTCCTTCTTCCCTTCCATGGAGTACATAGAGTTCCTTTAGTCTTTCCTCGTAGGGCTTTTGATACAGACTCCACACCATTTTAGTTGTCCTCCTCTGGACTGCCTCCACTCTGTCTATGTCTTTCCAGAGATCTGGCCTACAGAACTGTACACAGTATTCTAGGTGATGTCTTACCAATGATCTATACAGAGGCAGCACCACCTCCCTCCTTCCATCGGTGATAGCTCTCCCTATGCACCCTAGCATCCGACTATCCCTCCCAAATGCCTTGTCATACTGCCTGGCCACCTTTAGGTCTTCAAAGATTATTACCCCCCAAGTCTCACTCCCATTTGCTGGTCATCAGTAACATTCATTCCATTTTGTACTCTTCCCCTAGGTTTCTGTGCCTCAAGTACATTATTTTTGCACTTTTTATGCCACTCCTCGAGTTTTCTCAGGTCTCTGCTCATCCTTTCCAACTCTCTAGAGTGTCCAACTTATTGCAGATTTTGGTGTCATGCACAAATAGGCAGATCTTCCCTTCTCGCTCATTGGTAATGTCACCTATAAAGACATTAAAGAGGACTGGTCCCAGACCTGATCCCTGAGGCACTCCACTGGTCACCCTCTCGTTCTCGGCGTAAACTCCATTTAACACCACCATCTGTCGCCTGTCCCCGGACCAATTTCTTACCCTGTTTACCACCATTTAGACCCATTCCTTTTTTTGAACATATTTTTTGCTCCCATTGCTGGCACTGGTGGTGGATATATACCTGCCTATCAGGCCCCCCCTGGCTTGGGACAATCATGGAGCTCGGCGCTCCATAGTTTCCCCTTTGTCCTTCTTCCCATCGAAGACACTGGCATGAAAGATTAACAACCAGGCTGGTGATGTGCTGACACATGTCTCAGTCAAGCACCAGACAGCGTCCTCCTTCTCTCTACACTGCTATCCTTGCATTGTCCCCCCCATACAACCAGAGGTGGTAGTGTTGGAGCAGTGTGACAACCCTCCCTCCCCTGGAGGAGGAGAGTGTCCCTTGGGATGCTCGGTCCCTCTCCCCCGGCTAGCCCCCAGTGACCAAGGCTCATTCCCGAATCCAGGTTGCCAGCATCATGAACAGTAGCACTACTGCTGCACTGACGGGTCGGCTGTTTTTTTTTTTAACCCCATTCCTGAGTTACCCAGCTTGCTTAGCAGTCTCCTGTGTGAAACTGTGTTGAATGCCTTATAGAAATCTAGGCAGGCCACATCCACCGCTCCTCCCTAATCTAATTCCTTACTCACCCAGTCAAAGAAATCTATCAGATTCATTTGACATGGCCTCCCACCCATGAATCCATGCTGTCCCAGGCCTTGTAACTCATTGGGCTGGATATTCAAAAGGTTGCACCATGCACAATAGGGTTGCACCTGCGCAAGTCCGAAATTGCGCCATTCTGTGATATTCAGCAGGAGGCAGTTGCATCCCCCAAGTCATGCTGAGCAACAGCGCAATGCTAATGAAGGCATGCTCAACTGGAGGGGTAGGAACCATGCATAAACTGCACAGCCTGATATTCAGCTGGGCTGGGCAGAGCTGCAGGTGCAACCCTACCTGCGCCTGCACAACTTTGAGCCAAAAAAAGGATTAAGCGAGGGCCACCCACAGGTGAGCTGCCGCATTGCAGGGTGCAACACAGCAGCTGCCACCTGTGTGTGGCCCTCCAGTTGTTTCCTGTGCCCCCGCAGCCCGATCGCGGCATAATAGTAACCGTTAGTCCGATCGCGGCAGATTCACCTCCGACTGGCCTGGATCACGGCATGATGTAACTTTCTCTCGAGCTGATCGTCGGGTGACATGTAATGAACCTCTGACCGGCTCATCACGGCAGAACGGAATTAATCTCTCGATTGCGCCGAGTCGCTGCAGAACAGAGTTCATCCCTCAGCACAGTTGCCCCGGTGGTTCAGTGACCGCCGGCTCATTCTGCAGCATAAGGTCGTCTCATTCTCTCAGCCATTCCCCCCAGACAGTGGTTTCACCACTACCACTGAGCGCCCACTATTCTTTCGTCTGTTGCGTGCGAGTGGCCCGCCTCACCGCCTGCCGCCTCTGCCGCCTTCGCTGACCGACAGCTTAGATAGGGCTGCACACCCATTGGTCTGAGCAAAGCCATCGGGTGTAGTTTCATAGTCAGGCAGTAGTCCAGATATGTGAATGAATCTCATTCACATATCTGGACTGCCTTGTACGGTATGGCTGCATGCCCATTGGCTCTTACTCTGAACCAATGGGTGTGCAGCCCTATTGAGCTGTCAGTCAGTGGGCAGCGGGCGGCAGGCGGTGGGCGCTGCCACCCGCTGGCTGAGCCGAGGGGGAGCAGGGTGGTGGGGCCCGTGGGTAGGTGGGTTGGGGCCACTAGATCACCAGGGAAATTGACTTTGGGGTGGGTTTGACCTATGCCCGTGATCGGGCTTCACGGTCCACTGGACCACCAGGGATATTGGTCTTTGGGGAGTTGAACTCCGTTCTGCCCGCGATTGGGCCAGTGGGGGGTTCATTCCGTTCTGCCAGCGATCGGGCCATTCGAGGGGTTCATTTGCATTATGCCCGCGATCGGGCCAGTCGGGGGGGCTCATTTACATTCTGCCCGCGATTGGGCCAGTCGGGGGGTAGATTGACTTCATGCCTGCGATCGGGCTGCAGGGGGCGTCGGTCCTCGATGGCTGCTGCCTGACAGGGCGCCAGACGCAAGTCATTGGATATTGGCGCACCTGCATGCTAATGGCATGCAAATGGGGCCGTAATTAGATGCAAATGGCCCCCCGTGTGCCTTGCATAAATTATGGCCCCACTTGCATGTCACCTTTTGAATATCGGAAATTTGCACATGGCGCAATGGAACTTGTGCCACCGCATCTGAATGCTCCACTCTGACCACTTGCGGTGGCGCAAGTTCCACTGCGCCATGCACAGTGGCTGTGGCAGGGGGGCGATATTCAAAGGAGTTGCTCAATAGCGCAACTCAGTTGAATATCACCCCGGCCACACCCCTGCGCAACATTTTTGAGCAGCGCAAGGGCTTGCGCCACAGAATGGCGTAGTTTGAATATCCAGCCCATTAGATTCAAGAGATTCTATTATCCTCTTCTTCAGCAGTGATTCCATTAACTTTCCCACCTCTGATGTCTGGCTGACTGGTCTGTAATTGCCAGCCTCCTCCCTGCAACCACTTTTGTGAAGTGGGACTACACCTGTCCTCCTCCAGTTCTCTAAAATCACTCCTTTGTCCAGTAAGCTGTTAAATAGGGCTGTCAGAGGTAGGGTTACCAGACGTCCTCTTTTACCCGGACAGGTCCTCTTTTACAGCTGAGGATTTTTGATCCCAGCATGTTTTCTCTGCAGTGCTTTTTTGTCCGGGTTTTGGGCTTCTGATTCTGTGGCTCCGCTTCTGTCACTTCACTGACAGAGTCTGTTGTGTTTTACCATGGCAACTGGGGTGGGCAGCAGGTCAGAAGTCCGCGCGGGTAAAAAAAAAAACACTGAATTGTGTTCCGATTAATTTCTGTCAAGCATTCTGTCATGCTATGTGCCCTTCTGCTTGCTGCACACAGCTACAAGTTTTACTCCACCAACTGCAGTCACTGGGCATCAGTGCTCTTGCGCTTCCTGATTGGTCCGCATTCTTTGGCCCCTGATTGGCTACGTTGTTCCGTTATCCTGCGCTGTTGTGCATGACAGTCATTCTAAGGTTTGACCCGCATGCGGGATTTGCTGAATGAGCAGCCTGTTGCCTGTGTGGCCAGAATGCAGTTTATGTGGAGCGCAGCCATGGACCCACCATGAAATATTTTTTATTTGCTGTCATTTCTTTCTTGTTTGACCCATCACCCAGGTGAATCCAATCGATCCCAACCCAAGCAAAAGAATGAGCAGACCCCCACCTGCCCGCTAGGACTAGAGGACCTGTCTCTACTGCCAGGCAAACCGAGCTTATCCCCAGTGTGAGCACCAGCAGCTGCTGGGGTGAGTACCAACTGACTGTCCTCCTGACTCTATCCTGACTGAGTCGACTGAGTGAGTGGGACTGGCACCCTCCTGCCTCAAATCCAGACCAAAATTAATGTAACATCACTGACTGGGGGGAAGGGGTTGTTAAGAGCTAGGCTGCTTGTTGTTGTCGCTCTGTAGTGTTGTTTTGTTTTTTAATTTCTGCCCTTTGATCTTATGAAGATTGATGGGTCTGATGGTGATTTGTCCTCCAGCCTGTAGTTTCTGTTCAACTTCTGTGTGCTGTAAAGACAAGTCCCAGTCCTGGAGTGGACTCAAAATACAGCTAATAAATCTGACCTCCCGAGAGGGTGGAGGGGTGAGGGCAGGCCTGGAAGGCTGACTGCTGGCTGCTGTGCCACTGCTGATTTATAGGCACAGCGCTGCACTTGTAATCCATCCTGTGTCTGGTGTGGCTGAGGGCACGGGGGGGCTGAGTGCGTGAGGGGGTGGCTGAGGGCGCAGGGGTGGTAGCTGAAGGAGAGGAGGGTAGCTGAGGGCATGAGGGGGTGGCTGAGGGTGCAAGGGGGTCCTCTTTTTGGTGTTCCAAAATCGGGTAACCCTAGTCAGAGGTGCAGCCAGTACCTCCCTGAGTTCCCTCAATACCCTAGGAAGTACTCTGTCTGGTCCCATTGCTTTGTCTACTTTCAAATTAGTAAGCCCCTTTAGTACTCTCTCCTCTGAAAAAGGACTTGTGTCCATCTCCATCCCTTCCTTCAGAGCACTTGTTACTTTTTTGTGGCCCCTCCCCTTCTTCTTCCACTGTGAACACTGAACAAAAGTATTTGTTCAGGATGACTGCCTTTTCTTGGTCACCCTCTGCCCCCACCCAAGCCATTTTTAACCTTATAATCCCTCCTGTGGTCTTCATCTTTTCACTTACAAATCTAAAAAATGTCCTTGTCCCCTGCCATTACCGCTTGAGCTATTCTCTCTTCATTTTGTGCTTTTGCACTCCTTACTGCTTTCCCTGTCTCTCTATTTCTCCTGATACACCTTCATGTCCTCCTCATTCTGTGTACCTTATAACTTCTGAATGCCACCCTTTTAGACTTTACCTTTTCAGCCACCGCTTTAGAGAACCACAGTGGTCTCTTTCTTACTTTTACTCACTTGTTTGGGTGATCACTTGTCCCCAGGTGGCCACCCACATTGACATCTACAACATTGTCCCTGTTAGTGAGTACCAGGTCCAGTATTGCCCCTTCATGAGTGGTTTTGCTGACTGGTTGCCTGAGGAATGCCCCCTGCTGGGAGTCCAGGATGTCTCTGCTTCTAGTTGAAGCCACAGCATAGAGGCTTCATATCATCAAGTCACAGATCAGGAAGCATGGGATGACCAGGAGCAGTTGTAGAATTCACAATGAGTGTTTTATTATTAGTAATAACAGCAAAATAACAAATTGTTCCGTATAACTATTTACAAAGGCAGTACAAACAGAGAAAACAAAGTGCTTCTTTTGAGTGTTTATTCTCAAAGTCAGATCTCAGTCTCTCACTCTCTTTGTTTCTCTAGCAAAAGCATTGGTGCACTTATTAGTCTTTGCCTGGGAACCTTGTTAAGAGAGCTTGATGTTCTTGAAAGTTTACAGAATGTTCTTGTCGGTTTCGATGCAGGTACAGCAAAAGGAACATAGTGGCCCAGAACTGACCTCTTGCTAACATCACTGCAAAAGGCTTAAAAACTGCATTTCAGGTTAACCCTTTGAGTTCCAAATAGTATTTTGCAATCATTTCAACAGTAAAACTATATACAGTTTTAAACAGAGGGATCCCAATATCAGTGACATTTCCACATAAAGATTCACATATATTTTTATACCTGCAGATATGCAAGAGGAAGAAAAGACAGAAATTTTAAGGGAAGGCAAAGAGATAGTGAGAGGCAGATAACTGTAAAACCATTAGAGTGATCAGTTCCCATGTCTCACAAGAAAGTTTGGTTGCACAACCAGACAGAGAAGAGACTGAAAAGAAGAGGATAGAACAGACCCTTGCATTTAAACTCTTTCTGCGTAACAACTGGGACAGGGCCTTATTCAGCCCTGTCGTAGTCCAGTCTACATCCAACAGATTGAAGTCCCCCACTAGCAGTACCTCCCGTTTTCTGCCATCTTAGCAATGGCTTCCACCAGTATGTTATCTAACTCCTCCCCGTGTCGTGGAGGTCTGTAGGTCACACCAGTGTGAATAGTGGCTCCATTCCCCTTCTCCAAGGTGACTCATAGTACCTCTGCCCCCCCGTTCCCTTTATCGCTGTTGCTTCTATGCTTTCCTTCAGACAAAGCACATACACCCTCCTTTTATTCCCACCCTGTCCTTCCTGAACAGAGTATAGCCTGTTATGACTATGTCCCAGTCATGGTTTTCGGTGCACCATGATTCGGTAATCACCACAATATCCAAGTCTGCCTCTGCCATGATGGCCTCTACGTCAGGAATCTTATCTCCTAGACTTCTAGCATTCACACGCATGGCCTTCCAAATGTTGTTACCACTCTGATTATTGCCCCTCTTTTTTCCTTTTTGCTCTCCCTTCTTCCCACCTCTATTTTTACTGCTCCTGTCTCCATTCTTCTTCATTTCTACCATCCTGATTCCTTTATTAATTTGCACACTAAGGTACTTCTCTCCCCTCAGATTCTCCCTACTTCCTACATTAGCCTGCAAGGGGGGGCAGTTACTGCCTCCCCAATTTCTTCCATCACCCCCTTGGCAAGTTTAATTGTTCATTGAAGTAACATTAAACCATCCACTGAGGACTGCAATTCCCCTTCCAGATGGATGCATGCCATCATCCCTGTAAAAAAGGCCCTTATTCCTCTGGGTTGGACCCCAGTCCCCCAATGCAGCCAAACCTCTCCTCTCTGCAACATTCCTTCAACCATGAGTTGAAGCTCCTTGTGGTGGAGATCCCTCTCCTCCTTCCTGACATTGGAGTCATCATGAATGACAGGTTTAAGTCTACTGCAAAATGCAACAAAGTGACTGGGAAAGCTAACAAGATGATTTGGTGTATAAGAAGGGGGGTTTCCAGCAGAAGGAAAGAGGCAATATTGGCCCTGTAAAGATCCTTGGTGAGACTGTACTTGGAGTACTATGCACAATCCTGAAGTCAGCACCTAAAAAAGAGACAGGGACCGCTTGGAGTCTGTCCAGAGGAGAGCCATGAAAATTATTCAGGGGAAGCAGGGGAAATCATCTGAGGAGAGGCAGGTCAGCTCTAACATGTGCACATTGGTGGCCTGAATGGAGAGAGGAGGACAAGATAGAGGCCTACAAGTTGCAGCAGGGAATTAGCAAGGTGGACTGCAGTGAACTGGTTACTAAAAGAGAGAGCAATATGACAAGAGGGCATGTTTGGATGCTGGACGGGGGAAGATTCAAGAAGGACATAAGAAAGTTATTTTTCATGGAAACCATGTCAAACAAGTGGAAATATTATACAGTGAGGTTGGCAGCGTGAAGTCAGTGAATTGGTTGAAGCATGGGCTGGACAGACATAAGGGAATTGTGCGACCAAAAAAAGAAGGGATGCATTCTGGGAATAGAGATGCCATGACACCACTAGGGCTATTAGTTAAATAACTGTGGTCCAGCACTAGACTGGGCACAGTTTCAGGCAGGTAAACAGGCAGACTGGAGGTCTTTTTCTGCTGTCAGATTCTATGCTTCTATGTAACAAACAGGAAGTCACATTGCTCAGAATCTGCCAAAAGGAATCTGATTAGTCTGATTCTGTTCCAGTTTCTGGAATTAGGATTTTTTGAATTAGAGTCCAAAATCCCTAATTATTTTTTTTTTTTATTTTTTTTTATTTATTTCTTCCTAAATTAATTAATTCCTAAATTGAATCCAAAAACCTGTTTTTATATAGGAGTTTAGGATTCCAAATCTGAATCTGATTCCAGTTTAGAGGTCCTTTATAGTAAATTTCATTACGAATTGGATTAGGAATCAGGACTTCCTAAATTCTTAAACAGTGCAGTCTGATTGAAATTGGCAGATTATGTGGAAGCCAAATAGGCAGTTACCTAATGCATACACAAAATAAATTCTATTTGACTTGCACATTGGCAAAGTGATAAAGTAACAAAAAGTATATGTTGCAGTAGGTTGATAGGAAGATAGACAGACAGACAGACACTGTTTCTAGTGGTCTGGACAGAGCTGGCCATCCTTACTTATCCAGCATCTGACTGCTGGCACTGCTGCTCCTCTCTGATGGTTGAATAGAGATTTCCCTGGCATTCCAACTGTTGCTGGTCCTCCCTGATACTCTAGTGGAGGTGAACTGGCCATTAGCTACTGCCTGCTGCTGGTCCTCCTTGGTGGTTTAGCGGAGTTGGCCAAGCCTTCTGACCAACTACTGCTGATCCTATCTGGTGGTCTAGTGGAGATTGGCCTGGCCATCCAACTGATGGGTGGTAGTCCTCCTTGGTGGTCTAGTGGAGATGAGTTTAGCCATCTGGCTGACTGCTGGTGGTCTAGGAAGAAATACTCTGCTCCCCTCCATCAGCATCATAGTGGTGGGAGATTGTGAGTTCTGTATACCGAATGGAGCAACTTCCTCCAGGTATGGGAGATTGACCCAGTTTCAAGAAAGATGGCAGCAATCGGTACGATATATGACTATTGATGGATCCTTTGCACCTTAACAACATCATTAATGAAGGACTTGGGTATGGCCTTGCAGACACTTCCCTTAGAATTATGAATGTCAATTGTTGCTCGCACCATGGGCACTTGTTCAGTTTGTGTTTCCTTCTTATGTTTGCACTGAAAATGTGAACTATGCTCTCTTTTGTTGTACATCTTCAGCAGACACCACTTGAATATTCAGTCTACAAATGTAACAATCACATCTTCTGTAAGTGATCATAGAATATTGTATGTCTTGATGTATTTCAGTACTGTGTTTCAAACAATCCATAAACTTTAAATATAAAAAAGGAAAAATACTCTGCTACCCCCAGCAAAAAGCAGCCCTCACAAAACACTCTGAGCCTCCCGCCTGGCACCTCGATTGTTTTAAGCAGTATAGCTCAGTGGTTTAAGGCTCTGAGCTGCAAGCCTGGAAACCTGGGTTTGAATCCCACAGCCCCCACTTGCATACTGTGTGACCCTGAGTAAGTCACTTAAGTTCCTTGTGCTCCCAGGTTGCACCTGTAAATAAGCTTTCAGCTTAGTGTGTCTCATCTTGTAAAACAAAAAGGTAAAAAAAAAAAAAAGCATTGTTATGAGACCTAACACTCAGTCATGCTCAGAGCAAGAGAGGCATATTCAGTTTGATTACATGAAGGCCACGTCTTGAAGCCCAAAGTACTAAAAGGATTATATGTAAGCATTAATCCCCACTGAAGGTGGCATTTAATGGGGAGTTAATGCATGTTTAGGACCCTTGTAGCACGAGGCCAGAGGCGGTGCAACGTCCAACCATGCATTAACTCCCCATTACGTTCGGCGATTACGCGCTAGGACACTACGCGCGCGATGCAAGCAACCATCACCCTTGAAAACTTAGCTCTTCCGATGGGCTCTTCTACTGCTGTGTCGGGTCTGTGCTGGAAGGCAGTGAGCTGGTAGAAGAGCAACACGGCATTATGAGATGATAATGCCGTGTTGGGCTCGTGAACGGCGCTTCCAAGCAACAACGCGGCATTATGAGACAATAATGCCGTGTTGGGCTGTGTGGGAAGCACGTTCACGAGCCCAACACGGCATTATCGTCTCATAGTGCCGTGTTGCTCATGCACCATGTGATGCCGTCCCGCCTATCGCGTGACGCCCTGACACGGCTCTCAATAATGCCGTGTTACAAGTAAGTAATAAGCCATGACTAGGTGTGCATTATAGGATGTTAATACATGCCCCAGGGGTATAGTAAGGCACAAGGCCGAAGGCCAAGTGTCCTTATGATGATGCGCACCCTAGAGGGGTTTATTATGGCTCTAAGTAGGTTTTTGGGGGAGAAAAATTGGATTTGGCACCTGACCATGCATTTATAGAAATCTGATGCATGGTCAGGTGATGGTTCTTGGCCAATGACATTTCTAGATTTTTTTCTTGCCATTTTATAATAAGATATGTATGTAGGTTGTGTCAGAACTGCTACACAGTAGAAATGTATATTTCTATTAATTGACTTATTACAGTAACTGTATGCTAAGGTGATATATGCAATAAAGACAATCTGTGCAAAAGTAAAACCCTGTGGCAGATTCTTTCAGAAAGTAATGTAAATGACAATATATCCCCTGTGAGTGTGCAAGTAACAAATAGTACTTCCAGAATACCACGAAAAATGTGCTGTTTGTTACTCGAGAAGAAAAATAATCAGTGCCATTTGGGGCTATTTGGCAGGAGTTCAAGATCTCCCAAGACTTTGTGTCCGATCACAGTTCAGTTTGAAAGCTCACTGAAGGCAGCTTATGTGACCCAGCATTCGTAGAAGCTACACACAAGACAGAAAGATGCTAGAGCTACTGTGAAAGAGCAGTCTACTTCTATCCACTTGTTAAAATTAACCATAAAGCAGAAATCTGGACAGCTTTTGTTCCCTTTCTTGCTTTCTGTTTTTTTAATTTTATTTAGTATGCTGTCTTACACCCAATCTGCTTCCAGCTGCCAGCTTCTCTCCCCCAGCCCTGCCACCCACTCCCTCTGCGACTTACCTCTGACCTTGCAGTGCCCCATGGTTTACCTCCTGTGCTGGAGCCTCCTGGTTTCCCCAAGCCCAGGAGATATTTAGTTCGATTGTGGTGTAGGGCCTGCAAGGAGACAAGCAGGTTCATGCTGCAAAGGGAGTATTTTTTTCCCTTTTTGTCCCCTCCCCCACCAGGCACATCGTGGGCTAGGACTGGGTGGACATCTGCACATAAAGCTTGCAGATGTCTCAGTCAGGAGGTGCCCCATCCACCCATCGCAGCTCCATGTGCACTGCCACCTGTGGTCACCCAGGTGACAGTGAAGCAGCAGAACTCATGAGCCTCCCTCCCTGGAGGGAGGAGAGCATCCTCTGAGGTGCTCAGTCTCCTTCCTCCAGACCGCCCCCAACGACTCAGGCTAACCTTCAAACCTGGGTTGCCGGCATCACAAATGGTAGCACTACCATGCACCGCCAGCCGCTGTTCCCTTTCTGAATCTGAAGCTTAGAGGATCAATTTCTTTACTTGGTTCTAAAGGACAAAAGAAGGCCAAAGCCCATCGAGATTGTCCCCAACCACATTGGTTGGAATTTACTCCCAGAAGTTAGTGGACTGTATCCATAGATCTAGGCCTTTTTTAAACGAATGAAAATAGAGTGTAAATTAGTCTTTTATAAAGAGAACTGCTAGTGAGAAGAAAGTGGAACTAAAGAAGGCCAGGGCTGTTTGCTGTGAGAGACAGTCAAGCAGGGTCCCAGCTCAGACACATAGCCTGTGTGTATATTAAAAAGTAGAAGCCATGGTGCTGGTGCAGCAGTAGCATTACTGTTTGCAGTGCTGCTGACCCAGGTTCAGAATCAAACTCTCGGCATCGGAGGATCAACTGGGGATAGGAGGATTGAGTGTCTGAAGGACTGCCTTCCTCCTCTGGGGAGGAGGGTGGGCAGAGACCAGTGCTTGCCTGGCCCCTAGCAGGGGATGGGGGAAAAAGGCAGCCTGGGCCTAAGCATCAGGGGACTGGAAGATGTGAACATGCAATGAGCATGCATTCTGACATCACTGCACACCACGGCTCCCAGGGAAACAAGGAAATTGCCAGTGGCAGGATGGTGCTGGGCACTCACAGGTCTCACACTTGACCCACTGGGCCTGCCAGTCTGAACGGGATCTGTGACTATGGCGGGGGTTGAGGAACCCTGCTGACACCGCCAGGGAGGTAATCCCTGGGGCAAAAAGGCTGGCAGTAAGCCTTGATGCAAGTCAGGGTGACAGGGCTGAAGTGCCCAGTAGGTGGGGGCTGACCGGAGGGGGGATGAACAGAATAACAGAAAGAAAAAGTAAAAATCACAATGTAGTGTGTTAACAGCTTAAGGGAGTAAGGGGGATTTTGTAGGGGTTTATTTAATAAATATTAATGTAGGGTTTTGTTTTTATCTTAGTTGGACTTATCTGAAACAAAGAACAAGGCAAAGTGAGAAGTATTTAGTTTCAGTAATCTAACTGAAGTGCAGTGAAGTGCAGAACTGAGCCAAACAAATTTATAATTTTTTTTGGGTGGAGGCTGGAGCTGGCTGACTCCCACCACCACTGCTTTTGGGTGGCTGCTGTTTTCTCCTGTGTTTGTGTGCAGTAGTATAATAAAGTGCACATTACCGTACAGTGCACTTAGCTGTTAGGGACCTTTTAGTTTTTTGTATTGTTTGTGACTTCATGCGAAAGAAGAAATTAAAAAAATACGCTTTAAGTCAGGCTTGACTATTACTGAGAGAGAGACTTGTCAACTCACTAGCATTGTCACAGTGAGCGACTGACTACTATGTTCATAGATAGATATATATTTTATTTATATAGCATCCATCTCCAAGGACTCTGGATGCTGCACAATATAGCACATATACATATACCATACACTAATACAAATCTAAAACTAAATAACAACAATATATAGAATACAGCTGGGAGCAACCACTTAACTAAGCATCACCAAAAAATATACTACTATCATAAAACCCTTCAGTTAAAAGCTTGATTAAATAAGTATGATTTGAGGTCCCTCTTAAAGGCTTCCACCATAGGAGCCTCCCTAAGATAACCAGGCAAGGAGTTCCACAGGGTAGGCGCAGCCGATGCAAATGCACGATCACCAGAGTGCCACAACCTAACCCTAGGAACTCCAAGGAGGCCACCCCCGGCAGAACGGAGAGCCTGGGCCAGGCGGTAAGGCACAAGGAGCTCTGGCAGATAGACTGGGCCCCTCTTGTGCAGGGACTTAAAGGTTAAAAGCCCTATCTTGAAGACAACCCTTGACTAAACTGGCAGCCATTGCAGTTCGCGGAGCGCTGGGGTGATATGTTCACATCTTTTCACTCCCAACAATAATCTTGTTGCCACGTTCTGCACCAGCTGCAGTCTGCAGAGGTTGCCTCTAGATGTCCCTAGGTACAGGGCATTGCAGTAGTCCAACCTGGAAGTGACGTAAGCATGCACCAGTGGGGGGCAGGTCATCGGGCATGATCAGGGCTCGAATTCGGGCAATATTCCTGAGATGGTAAAACCCGGTTCTCACCACGGCTGACACCGGTGCCTCAAGTGTAAGGCCTCCATCCAGGATTACTCCCAAATTCTTCACCTGCCTAGAGAGGGCTAAAGGCACATCCCCAACACAAGATCAGTGGGTAATGTCTTACCCCCCGCCCTGACGCAGCAGACTCTACTACCAGTACCTCAGTCTTGTCTGAGTTTAGTTTAAGCCAATTTTGAGTCATCCAAGTCTGGATTTGCTCAAGGCAGCTGTTAAATACAGAGTTTGACACCTGGCTATTGGGAGCACAGGACAGATACAGCTGTGTATCATCTGCATAGCAGTGAAAACCCAGTCTGTACTGCCTGATAATGTCCCCCAGTGGCAGCATATACACCATGAACAATTAGGGCAACAAAACTGACCCCTGCGGAACACCACAGCACAGAGGCTTTGGATTTGATGAGAAAATCCCCATGGTCACCCTCTGCACTCTGTCTGTCAGGTATGACCTAAACCAGTTGATGACATTTCCAGACAGGCCACACCAAAACCGCAGTCTGTCAAGTAACACCTCATGGTCCACGGTGTCAGACACTGTAGAAAGGTCTAGAAGGACCAATATGGTAGGGTCCCTTCTATCCCTTGCCATCAGAAGGTCATTGAGCACTCTCACCAGAGCCGTCTCTGTACTATGCCCCGCTCTGAACCCAGACTGAAAAGGCTCATAGGTGGAGAAAGCATCAAGATGTCTCTCCAGCTGAATGGCCACCACCTTTTCTAAAACCTTCCCTAAAAATGGGAGGTTTGAAATAGGTCTGTAATTGCTGAGGCAGTCCGGGTCCAAAGATGTTTTTTTTCAACAAGGGTCTAACCAAAGCCTCTTTCACGGCTAACGGAAAGATCCCATTCCTTAATGAACTCCAGACTACCCCAGCAATCACAGGACCAATCAGGTCCAACATTCCACCAAAAGGTGAGTTGGACCTGGATCTAAATCACAGTGGGTTAGCTGCAGCTTAGAGATTATCTCTACCACCTCCCTAACTCCAATCAGCTCAAACTCATCCCACACAGGAGGAGTGCTCCGACACAGCTCAGGCTAGACCCTGCAGCCCTTTTGAAAGATGATCAACGAGACTTCAGCCCTGATGGAGGACACCTTGTCATTGAAAAACAGAGCCAGCTCCTCACACCTTGTGCTCGAACTTACCCCTCCAACACATAGACAGGCAGGATGTAAAAGTCTGTCCACTGTGTGGAAGAGCTGAGCCGGTCTGTTTCTTGTTGTAACAATCTCCCAAGAAAGAAATTCTGCTTTTCTACAGAAGATTGCCCCTGGATAGTCCACATAATATGTCCTCAGGGCCAGTTTGTCCTCCACCAATCCAGATCTCCTCCAACGCCTCTGTAACCTCCGACCCCTAGTCTATAAACCTTGGAGATTCTCATCAAACCAGGGAGATCTCCGACAAGTTGACAGGGGTTGGACATGTAAGGGTGCAGTTGAGTCAAAGGCCATACCAATTGCCCCATTATAGGCTGCTACTGCCTCCTCCAACCCAATCGCACAAGCTGCCCCAACACCGGATAGGTCCAGCACCACCAAGAGGTCCTCCGGGGAACCCCCCCCCTTAGACTGGTACTGGATCATCTCAGTAGGGGCAAGACCATCTGGGGAGGGGCCCTAAACGTGAACCCCATGGTGCTATGATCCGACCCAACCACCAGATCAACACTAAGGTCCATAATATCCAACTCGGAGGAGAAAACCAGATTCAGTGTATGGCTGCCCGAGTGCATCACTGTCATTACCTTTTGAGTCAGGCCCAGTGCCCCCATGCTCTCAAGAAGATCTCTGCCAAATTTTGATAGCCCCACATCGACCCAGGCATTGAAATCCCCCAGGATCAACCACCTGGGGGACTCCAATACCAGGCCCAGGATGAGCTCCTTGATCTCTTGCAAAAAAATCCCCATCGCTACCTGGGGGAGGGGGGAGCGATAGAGCAGAAGGACACTAAAGCCCATACCCATACCTCCTCGGGCAGCCACACATTCAAAGGACCCTATGGGACCCATAGGCAGCACTGTGAGGTTCAGGCTAGATTTAAAGCAAATGGCCATCCCCCCGGCCCTACAATCCTTCCTCAGGCTGTGTATCACGGAGTATCCAGCTGGCACTGCTGCCTCCAAAATTGGGGCAGCATTTTCATCCAGCCAGGTCTCCGTGATGCAAGCTAGATTGACAGAGGATATCAAGTCCACCGTTATAGCTGTCTTGTTCCTTATCGATCTGGCATTGCACAACCCGAGTAAGATGAGGTGAAGCAGCTGTACCAGTCATCCACCCACTCTCTAGGGTGGAGCCCTTGGGTATGGGGACTAGACAGGGTGCACCCCATTCAAGTCCCCATTTCACCCCAGTGTGTCTCCTTGATTTCACCACCCAAATCCCAGACACATAGGCAGCCACTCGGGGGACATCCCGCCGGGCTGCCCCCCTCGAACTATCCCTAAAGCCCTACATCTAAAGTAGGCTTCTGACGACAGTACTGGGAGCTCGAAAGGATGAAGTCCCCGAAGGTCATCGCCCAAGTAGCTGCGCCTTATGGGCCCCAAACCCTAACACATTTCTAAATCCACTCAATAATTCAAATTTCTCAATTACCACACACACACACACCACCTACTACAAACCCACAATGACCCACTCACAAATTCAACCCAACCCAAAAACAAGTTAACTCAAACAAAGCAAAGAACAATCCCACCCCAACCCTAATTTAAAACCCCAAAATCAACAACCCAAAACAGGATAAAAACAGACACAACTCTGAATAACTTATTAGTGTTCAATAAAATATGTTAACTGTTCTTTTACAGGTCCTTCAAAGTCTGTACAAGGGTAGCTCTCACCTGACCCTTGTAAAATGTCCAGAAGTGGCCCTTTCTCTGCCACAGCAGTTAAGTTTAACCACCGAAGTTCTTTCACTGCTTCAAGAATAAAATATATACAGTACCTGGTGATGGACTAATCTATGTCAAAGATAAATATACCAAACCAGCAGAGCACAGAATCCTTCCAATAAACTCTAAGAATTAAAGCTTGCAATTCTCCTCTTTTGCAAAAGCCTGCAGCCCAGTCACAATTAGAGGCACCAGTCCAAGGAGCAGAAGAGGGGTCCCTCACTACTTGCTTCGGGAAGCAAATTACCCCGCACTGATAGACCCAAAGACTATAGCCTCCGGCTCAGAGTCCACTCAACAGTAGACCCCCCCGAGAAACCTAGAGGCTGCCAGTCACACGTCTGTTTTCCAGCAGACCTGCACTGGCACCTCTCGTCGTGACCCCAATGCACAGCAGACACCTCCCAAACAATCCAGTGTAGGCTCCCTCAAATGCTCAGTCCAACTTCTGAACCAGCCTCCAGTTCAGCCAAACACAGAAATCCCTACTGCTAGAGCAGCAGTAATTCCTTCAGCAGTTCTTTCCTCTGCGTTGTGCTCTCACCACAAAATGGAAGCTGTACTTTCTCCTGACTGTGCTCTCACCACAGGCAGAGATCAAGCTTGCCACCAACCAGCTGTTTTAAGTCCAAGCATTTCCTCCCCCAGCAGAAAACCGAAAAACATACTCCACAGTCTTCTCTTGTGCTCCGAATCACATAACTCATCCAACCCACATGGGGACGCCCAATAAAGAATACAGCACAGTCCCAGTATCAAGAGAGTTGCAGGCCCAGCCGCCAAAAATACCAAGTTGGTAGCGGGGCCGATTAAAACAGCCCCAGTACACCCCTTGAAAAAGACCAGGGCAACACCCAATATCGCACCCAGGCTTGGCATGCTCAGTTAGTTCCCGCAGAAGAAATGGGAAAAAATGCCACCAGCAAATAATAAGATGGCAGTAAAACAAATCACCAGCTGGCGCTCGTCAGCAGTCCAATATGCAATATCTCAACACAAATAAAACGTGGATAACAAAATAAAACAGTGAGACGGCAAAACAGCAACACAAACATAAAACTTAAAAACTTAAAACTACTGCAGAGCAACTGATCATAATAATATCATTTAAATTCAGTATCACAGACATCTTCCTGTGAGGCACCTGGGCTTGGGTCACTCCCTGGTCGCTTGTGCAATTGTGAGTGAACCACTGTATTTGCTGGCTAGTAGGGTGGGACTAGTCCACTGACCCCCACTGCTTCTGGGTAGCTGTCATTTTATTCTGTGTGTGTGTGCGCGCGCGTGTGTGTGTGTATACACGCAGTGTGCACTCAAGAAAGACTTAAGTTTGTGACTTCCTGCCTAAAAAGAAATTTAAAACGGAATTCTTTTTTCTGGATTTATTTACTAGTCAGACTTCATTAGTGAGTGAGAATTGTCAGCTCATTGGCATTGTCACAGTGAGTGACTATATTTCACAATAATATAGGGTACATTTAAAACAGGAGTATTTATAAGTCACCTTATACTTTTTTCAGCAATAGATTCAATCAGGAATTTTACATAACTAAGCAAAATAGCAATAAATAAAGTAACTAGATGAAGAGAGGGTGAAAATAAATGCTGGTGGAACTGGACAGACAATAAAATGACTGACAGGTAGAGGCCAAAACAAAAGACTAGAAGGGGATCTAGAAATAACATTTACTGTATTTTATGATGACATTAAAATATTACTATAATATATAACATAATATAATGTGATTTTTGTAATATATAAAATAATTATAATATATTATAATACAATAAGAACATGTATTTTGGTACGATGTTGTGCTAGTTACCATCAGGAACATGTGGTAACACCATCCTAATATATCCGCTCCACATTATGAATCTCAATCTAGCATGCACTTTCAACGGGTAACCCAGTCTCAGTGGAAGATATTTTTAAAAACTGTAAGTGGCAGCCATCTTAAATTATGTCAGTCATTAATTACAATTGTACAATGGCAAGAACATTTCCTGGACTCTGATTGGTCAGTGTGTGCCCGAGACAATGATGATATTACACAATAACATCGCCGTGTGAATTTTATGGAGCATGATCTTTAGTTTTTCAGAAACAAAGATATACTACCTCACTAAAAATCTACTAAAAACATTTTTTATTTTTGTTTCCTATAACATCGAGCCATTGTATAATTGCAATAAGGCACTCCAAGGTGTGTGTTATCATGTAATAACATCACTCATGGGGTGGTGGAAGCATAAAGCAAAGCTTCATGCTTCAACCCACCCCAGGAGTGACGTTATTACATGATAACACACACCTTGTCATGCCTTATTGCTTAAACATAGCTGCAAGGTAATACTAATTAGCTGTAGGCAAAGAACAGCAAGCAGCGGGTCATGAGCGTAGTGCAGAGTGACCGTCATGGCACATTCATCACATCAGATTATTTTGGTCCTCATCAAAGCCTGCATGGCAGCACATCCACCTCGGGTCCAGAAGATCATGGGTTCTAGTCCCACACCGGGATTGCACTTACACCATACATACTGACATCGAGCGCAGAGTTAGTAGAGGGATACTGTGCTATACTTTTGGGGTGTGCTATCCTTTGGATGAGATGTTAAATCAGGGTCCCCTTCTACCCATGTCTGGTGCTGTCCAGATGGAAGTAAAAGAACCCTGGCCAATATTCTCCTTCCAGTAAAGCCAGTATATGCCATTGTACAAGGCTGTTGTGGATGTTGAAGTGCAAAATGGCTGCCACTATGCATTTACAGTAATTTCACTACCAGTCTCTTGTTGTTTGCTTTAGGATGCAATGTGTATGCAAAATTCTATAGAAATGCAGCTTCTTCTTCCTTTCAAATGATAGTCACCAGTGTAAATGTGTCCTCTTCATGCTTTGCCACTGACCCCACTACCAGATGACCTGTGGTGGGTTTGAAACGAGCCTGCCAGGATAAAACCCAGTTCTACAGAATTCTGCAGCACAGTTACTTCAGGAAATGAGGCAATTTCAATGGGAGTTGTCATGCAGAAAAATCTGACACTATATTTCATACAGGCAGGCCACTCCACTGTATGCATCACAGCCCTGTGCTGTCAATATAATTGTTCAAATGTTCCATCATACACTGTATACTGATTCTTCTTCATTGATACCACCAATGAGAATGTGTCCTCTTCATCCCTTGCCATTGACCCCACTACTGAGTGACCTGTGGTAGGTTTGAAATGGTAAATTAAAGGTGAAATACTGTAAGGCTTCCATCTGCTACCAATCCAGAGAGCCATCCAGTCACTTCCCCATTATGTTCCACATCTTTTTAACCAGATTTGTTTCACGTTTTCAACACATTACAGTCACATTTCACATTTTCAACACATCACAGTCATGTTTCACATTTTTTAACTGGATACACATTCCATATCTTCAACACATTGCAGTCACGTTCCACATTTTCTAACCAGATTCATGTTCCATATTTTCAACACATTACAGTCATTATCCACATTTTCAACACATTACAGTCATGTTCCACATTTTCAACACATTACAGTCACATTCCACATTTTGTGACCAGATTAATGTTCCACATTTTCAACACATTACGGTCGTGTTCTACATTTTCAACACATTAGTCATTATCCACATTTTCAACACATCACAGTCATGTTTCACATTTCCAACACATTACATATATAATAAAGGATGGGGAAGCGTATAATATGAGAATTTAATGCTCTCCCTCTCACCCCACAGCAGCCTAAATACAGCACAGAAGCCTGCAGCTCCCTCTGCTCCCACTTCTTTATTTCCCCCCATTTTACAGATGAAATTGCAATCATGCTTACCTCTTCATGAGGGCAGTTAGCCATGGACTCATTCCTGCTGACAGTGTGCATTGGCCGAGGCTTGCTGGTGAACCGCAGGATCAACCAGATATTTAAAAACAATTAACGGTAGGATCAACCAGCTAGATTAAAAAAATGATTCTGGGATGATGAGGGTACTGATGTGGCAGCTCCTCGCTAACAAAGTTTCGGAGCCCCCAACAAAGTTATGAAGCCGCCATTTTTTCAGAACTGTTTAGATCACCCCCACACAGACAGGGAGCAAATGAAAGAGTGTTCCCTTTTGACTGATGGAGTCCATGAATGCCGTAATAGCTGACTGGTTATTATGATAAATATCAACTTGTTGAGCCCTATGAAAAAATTGCTCACCAGTAATTATAGTCACATATAAAATGCGCAAGGAAATCCCTGTGTCCTCATTGGCTGAGACTTGGTTCTAACCATTGCCTTCACAGAGCACTACCAATGGCTAAAAACAAGTCCCTGCCAACCGGGGGAACTCACAAGTCACATACAGAATTCATAAGCTACTTACTCCTGACTTCCATCACAAACATGGCTGCAGCCTTTACTCGTATCTAAAAACCTTCAACTAGGCCCTAAAAATAAAAGTCCATTAAATTAAATAAAGTAAGCAAATAATATAATGTTATTTTTCACTCAAGAGCCCCTCCTTACACACATACACAAATTTATAAATAAAGTACTATTCAGAGTTTCCATTGCTGGTGTTTCTTTGATGACTATGACCCCCCCCCCCCCGCTATCCCTACCAGTTTGCCAAATAACTCCCTGCTCTTTACCTGACAACAGATAAAATTAAGGTTGTGGCTCCAGCTGAGACCTGTGTATGTGTGTGTATGCCAGTGGGAACGCTGAAGAATTTTAAATTCATTTATTCCATGTTACCAGGTCTACGATCAGCTAATAAATCCTTTCTGAATTTGCCGAGGTGCCGCACTAGGAAAGGAACTGTTGCATTTGAGCATGCGGCTCCACAGCTGTGGAATTCTCTTCCCCTCGACATTAGACTTTGTAGCTCCCACACATACTTTAAGAGAAAAACTGCGCTCAAATCTGCTGATTGTTGATACCTGTTTCTGCTTTCACCCTACCTAATGTCTGATGTCTCTGGCCACACAATAGTATTTCCTCACCTCCATATAACCCTCTTACTGCCTCAACCTGTCCTGGCTCCCTTTCCCTGCCCATATACAATCTTGCACTGCAGGCATCTCCCTTACACTTACATACACTCATATAATCTAATTTCATGGCTTGCTCCCCTCTTCCTCACTTACCAACCTTTTCCTTAATGACACCCCCTGCTCTCAATGGTTATTTCTTCCTTTTGTACTACCTGTTTTTGTTTTTGTGTACCTTGTTCTGTTCATATGATATGTCACCTGATAATTTATTGTCCAAGGTCCTCTCTATTCATTGCATAGGTAGGCTCCTACGAACTTATGAGTAGTCTACTCTGTATGTCTCTGATTACTGTATCCACTTTAACTCATTGTATGCAAAGCGCTTTACTTTGCATGTTCTGATATATTGTATCCTCTTTAACTCATTGTGTGTAAAGCACTTATAAATTGTTATCCTGTTAAGTTTCTGCATGTCTGTACTCTCCTGGGTCGTGCCTGAAAATAGTCATTTTATGGCTAGTGAACTTACCAGCTAACCAAAGCTAAATAAATAAATAAATAAGTGTGTGTGTGTGTGTGTGTGTGTGTGTGTGTGTGTGTGGTGGGGAGCATTCAACTACTGGAATAATACAGAGCTTTGAATTCTTCTATTCAACAGTAAACAATCACACAATGTATTGAATGTGAAAAAAGACAAATGACTGATAGGTGAAAAACATCTGTGGAGGGACTATTTTACATAATGTAGCCACATTTTATTATATGTTTTGTGGCTTTGAAAACTTTAAGTGTTCTCTTTTTAAAAGTTGCCTATGGGCTCATTCTATATAAGCAATAAGGCACTCCGGGGACGTTGGTGGTACTAGGTTCTCCCATGGTCAGGGGGCTGAAGCAACTCAGCTTTGCCTCGTACCTCACTGTACCCCTGGCCATGGAGAGAACCTAGACTCACCAATGCCCTGTCATGTTTTATTGCTTAAATTCCACATTTTCAACACACAACAGTCACATTCCACATTTTTTAACCAGGTTGGTGTTCCACATTTTCAATACAATACAGTCATGTTCCACATTTTCAACACTTTGCAGTCAACTTCCACATTTTTAACTAGATTCACATTCCACATTTTCAATGCATTAGTCATGTTCCACATTTTCAACACTTTGCAGTCAACTTCCGCTTTTTTTAACTGGATTAATGTTCCACATTTTCAACACATTTCAGTCATGTTCCACATTTTCAACACCTTGCAGTCAACTTCCGCTTTTTTTAACTAGATTAATGTTCCACATTTTCAACACATTACAGTCATGTTTTAACCAGATTAATGTTCCACATTTTCAACACATTACAGTCATGTTCCACATTTTCAACACATTGCAGTCATGGTCCACATTTTCAACACTTTGCAGTCAACTTCCGCATTTTTTAACTAGATTAATGTTCCACATTTTCAACACATTACAGTCATGTTTTAACCAGATTAATGTTCCACATTTTCAACACATTACAGTCATGTTCCACATTTTCAACACATTGCAGTCATGGTCCACATTTTCAACACTTTGCAGTCAACTTCCACTTTTTTTAACTAGATTAATGTTCCACATTTTCAACACATTACAGTCATGTTTTAACCAGATTCACGTTCCACATTTTCAACACACACAGTCATGTTCCACATTTTCAACACATTACAGTTACATTACACATTTTCGACATATTACAGTCACGTTCCACATTTTTTAACCAGATTAATGTTCTACATTTTCAACACACTACAGTCACAGTCCACATTGTCAACACATTGCAGTCACAGTCCATATTTTTAACCAAATTAACCTTCCGCATTTTCAATGTATTACAATCACATTCCACATTTTCAACACATTGCAGTCTCATTCCACATTTTTAACCAGATTAGCGTTACGCATTTTCAACACATTAGTCACATTCCACATTTTCAACACATTGCAGTAACATTCAACATATTTAATACATTACACTCATGTTTTACATTTTCAGCACATTACTGTGGAGTATACTTAGACATGATGAGATGAGAGAGACTTGGGTGTTAGAATTTCTAGTGATCTTAGCCCCAAACTTCATTGTCAGGCTGTTATTAAAAAGGCAGCTAGCGTGCTTCACTGCATCAACAAACATATTAGCAGCACAAGTCGTGATGTCCTACTCCCTTTGTATACATCCTTGGTGAGGCCCCATTTGGAATACTGTGCACAGTTCTGGGCACCTGGTGACAAAGGCACTATAAAATTATTAGAAAAGATTCAACATCGGGCAACGAAAAACATTTTGGAAGTAAAAGGCCTGGAGTATCAAGCCAGATTTGACATTTTAGGTTTATTTACCCTTGAATATCGTAGATTGAGAGGAGATTTGTGCCTGGCTTTTAAAGCAATGCAGGATAATGATCTAACTAACTTATTAGGCCTACAAGATAAACCTTATGCAACTAGGGCTCATCCCTGGCAATTGACCATGGAACATTGCAATTCAAAAAATAGGAGTAACTGGTTTTCAGTAAGAATCTGCAAGATTTGGAATAAATTACCTGTGGAAATTGTAGCATGCAATAATATTGATGTTTTTAAAAATCAGTTGGACATATATTTAAAACAAAATTGTATAGGTGGTTATAATTAATTATTGGTGAGCATTATGGACTACGGTCTTTTCAGCTCTGTCTAACCTATGTATGTAACCTATGTATGTAACATGTGGCTAGTTGCTGCCCCTCTAAGGACCCTCACAGCAAAGTAGTCACATGTTACATGTAACTGGGTATAGGAGGAGCTCTCTAGAAGACCTTGTAGGCTGGCTGATAGCAGTCATTCATAGGCTACTCCTCATGGTGTGCAGATGTGACCTACTGGGAATAAAGCCTTTTCTACTTTTATTATTCGCATGGTCCTGATAGCAGTGAGAGATGGGAATGGCAGACCTGAGAAGGTAAGGGTCCTAGTGGCAGACCAACACCAAAATGCCACACATGGTGAAGAATGCAACCCTTCTCCTGCCTCTGTCTCACCTGCACCACAGCCCTGGATGCAGAAACCAAGAAATTAACACTGTTGTCTGAGCCCTCCTGCCATGCTAAAGACTGTACTGAACTCCTCAAGGTAAATTGACAAAACTGCCACTGCTTTACTACGGGGCACCACAAGAAGACTGCACCCTCCCAACAGCTCTCTTCTAGTGGCAATACTCATTTTAACTGCTCCGTCTTAACAGACAAGAGCTACTGCATGTTTTTTAACTCTTAAACCAGAGACATATGGCTTTCTGTTATTTTCACTTGCTGTGCCTTCCAATACACTGACTTGCATCTCTGTCTGAAGAATGGCAACAGACATTTGTTTTGTCAACTGTCTGAAGAAAGTATTCCAGGCTTCTGACATTGAAGGGAGCAATAAATCTCTCTCTCCGCAAATACTTTAGATAGCCTGGAAGTCACTCAGACAAACCAAAACCCGCCATTTATCTTTTGAACAGGCTGCAAAATCACCATCTTGCATTCCTCTGCTGCCCAGAGATAAGCCACCTGCTTACAATGGCAAAACAGGAAGCAACTTTTAACCCCTGTTGGCAGCCATATTGGGAATGGCAAACTAGACAAGAAGTCTATGCTACAGATCCAGTGGCCATCTTTGTGAGGGGCACCACTATCTGTGTTGTATTTGGTGGCTGAATATAGTACGTTAAACACATCAGGGTCTTCTTAGTAAGAAAAACATGCCACACAGAAATCTAGGCATTCTATGTTTACTTCCATTCAGCACAGATACAAGGGGAACACTTATCTCAACACACACAGGAAGATTCACAGGCTCACAGGAAGTACATTTCTTAAAGCTGTACTGTCTAAAATTTCTTAAAGCTGCATTACACATAACAATCCCTCCTGACTTAGCTAGAAAGTACATAAGTCAATAATTCAGAAGTAATATGAAACTATTAAAGTTATTACTGCAATGTCCCTTTAGTTAGTCTATGTCATTAGACTATATCTCTACAAGTCCATTCTCTTTGGTGGACATCTTATACGTCCTGACTGACATAGTAGGACTGGAGGCTGTTGCTCTGGAATCTGATTAGCATCAGCCACATCTTGTCTCAATTGCTGTGGTTCTACTATCTCTTCCTGTTCTTGTTCTGGAAGAAATGATGCTGGATAACTACCCCAACTCCGGGTATCCCTTTTTTGTTCTGCCTCAATTCTAGTACATAATTGGTCCACATGTTTTTTCACTCTCCTCTGGTTAGTCAGTCAAACAGCACAGACAACATTTCTGAACTTTTTTTCTACCATGCCTTCTTTTTTTTTTCCCAATTATTTAAACAGGTGAGACACACTAAGCTGAAAGCTTGTTTACAGGTGCAACCTAGGAGCACAGGGAAGTTAAGTGGCTTGCTCAGAGTCACACAGTATGCAGGTGGGGGCTGTGGGATTCAAACCCAGGTCTCCAGATTTGCAGCTCAGAGCCATAAACCACTGCGCTGTACTGCCTTCCATCTCTTCGGGCCTGCATACATCCTGACCCACACAAGATCATTGGGTTTTAAGGATCTGGTCTTAGGAAACATATCAGTTACTGACTTATAGCCTAGAGGATGAAGAATATCCAATTGGGTTCGAATCTGACATCCAAACAACAATTCTGCAGGGGATATTCCCGTGACACAATGTGGTGTTGCTCGATACATCGCAAAAAGTAGGATTAGCTTTGTCCATACTCTTTTTAAAAGTCTGGACCAGGCATTCCGCTTCACCATTTGAACTTGGATGGTAGGGAGGTGAGAAAATATGGTGGATACCACGTTGCTGGCAAAATGCTTGGAATTCAAGAAACATGAACTGTGGTCCGTTATCCGAGACGATCACTTGCGGAACACCATGGACAGCAAAGATAGATTTCAACACTTTGATGGTACTCTCAGCAGTTGTTGAAGACATTTGATGAATTTCTGGCCATTTACTATAAGCATCAGTTAAGAGTAACCACATGGAATTTAAATAGGGTCCTGCAAAATCAATATGCAACCTTTGCCAGGTCATTCCCAATGGTGAACTGGAGCTCTTGCTGGATTTCCCATTGATACTACACAACTTTCACATCTTTGCTCAACCTGGTATATGTCTCTGTCAATGGAAGGCCACCATACATGAAGTCTTGCCAGGGATTTCATTTTAGCAATGCCTGGATGGCCTGCATGCAACACACATTTGAGTGATAACATCGGGGTACTATGACACGAAATCCCCATAAAAGACACCCCTCCACAATGGACAACTGCCATCTCTTTGTATAGTAAGGTTGTAGTTCAACTGAACAAGTAGTGCCTTGCGGCCAACCCTCAAGCATATACTGATACTCTTGTTTCAAAATTGCATGTTGACTAGTCACTTTTGCAATGTCCTTGGCTAGTACTGGAAGCTGATCTAACTGTTGTAGCTCCATTGCACACACAACAGTACAGTTCTCCATATCTTTGAATTGCACTGGAAAACTATCTGGCCCCACCTAGCATACTAATGGCTCCTCTTTAAGTCCCACATCAATTCCATTTCTCTGAATATTGGTAACCTCAACAAGGCATCCGCATTTCCATGCTGGTCCATTGGTTGGTATGTGTAGGGATGTAAGTTTGTCATGGCAGTCATAAATGTCATTGATTCCATGACATTTGAACTTTATTCAGGACTTCCATGACATTCACTAGTGTCATCAGAATGTAGCAATGATGACAGTGCCACAACATTTACTACTGTTTACTAATGATTTCATGAACAAACAATGAGTCATTAAAACCTCATCCATGACAAACTTATATCCCTAGGTATGTGACCTCAAAATTATAGGCAGACAAAATTAATGCCCATCATTGAAGTCGGCTAGCAGCTGTCTCTGGAATTCCTTATTCTGGACTGAAAATTGTCACTAGTGGCTTGTGATCCATCTTCAGGTGAAACTTGCGACCTAGCAAGTATTGGCTAAATTTCTGGACTCCAAACACAATTGCTGATGCCTCTCTCTGAATCTAGGCATAATTCCTTTCGGCTGCAGTGAGTTTGTGTGAAGCATGGGCTGTTCGCTTTTCTACTCCTTCTGGATCTGTATGGAAAAGGACAGCTCCTGTACCCACAGGACTTGCATCACAGGCCAGTGTAATAGGTAAGTTAGGATCATAATGAGTTAAATTATTCTCATCGGTTAGAGAGAGCTTGATGGCTTGAACTGCCTTACTATGGCCCTTGGTCCACTTCCACAGAGTACTCTTATGTAACTGTTCATTTAGGACAGCACATTTAGTGACTAAGCCAGGTATGAAATGGTCATAGCAGCGCACCATACCCAAGAATGAACGCAACTCTGAAACATTCTGTGGTTCAGACATGTGCACAGTGGCTTCCACCTTTTCATCATTTGGATGAATTCCATCTTTGTCAATAGTGTAACCTAAGTACGTGACACTTGGTTGACAAAATTGGCATTTTTCTCATCTGAGTCTGAATCCACTCTGTTGCAATATCGCTAAAGTCTTTTGTAAGTTAAGTAAATGTTCTGCTTCTGTCTTGCCCATGACAATGATGTCATCCAAATAACAAGCAACACCTGGTATATCACCCACCGTTTGTTCAATCACTTTTTGAAAAATAGTAGGTGCAGAACTAATGCCAAAATATAACCATTTGTACTTGTACAGTCCTTGGTGTGTATTAATCACTACCAGTTTCTGAGAGTCTGTATCCAGCTCCACTTGAAGGTATGCATCAGCGAGGTCCAGTTTAGAGAACCCCACACCACCATTCAGTCTGTGAAAAAGTTCCTCTGGTAAGGGTAAAGGAAATACATCTGTGCTAAGTACTGGATTAAGTGTCACCTTAAAATCTCCACATTTTCAAACCTTACCACCTGGTTTAGATACCACCACAATTGGAGTAGCCCAATCTGAACTTGAAACCTTTTCCAGCACACCCGCTTTTTCCGGTCTGTCCAATTCTGCCCCATCCACTGGTTTTAAGGCAAAAGGAAGTTTCAGTGGTTTACAAAACTTAGGGACTGCATTAGACTTTGTAACTAGCTTGACTTTAGCTGTTGTGCAACATCCCAGGCCTTTCCACAACTCTGGATACAAGTCTAAAATCTCCCCAAGCTTGGGCGGATTACTGCTTTGTGGTACGTGGACAGCAGTAAGTAGGCCCAAATCTGCTGGAACATTATGAATGTTTAGAAGAACCTGAGTGTCTCTGCCTAAAATGTTGACACCCTTTTTTGAAACTAGAAAAGTTAAAGGTGTACCATGAGGATCAGTCCTGCGTACCAAAGTGGTAAACAAGCCCAGTGGATGAATTGGTTGCCCTTCAAATGCATGCAACAACTTATTACAAGGAGTCAGTGGTGGCTTATCCAGATTAGACCATGTTTGATGGTTAATAAAAGCAACTGGGGAAGCAGAGTCTACCATTAAATGAACTGATGCCTCAGTTGTGGCAACTGAAGTAACACATAGAAAGGAGGAAATCTTCAGCCTGCATTTGTGGTGCAACAGGAACCTCTGCACTGTCTGTGCTCTCTGAACTGATCACTGCAGTTCTCCTGCTTCTGCAAACCTTAATGTGCTCCTGACATTTACATACATGACACTGAACTTTTCTGAATTTACACTGGTTCCTGCTGTGCTGAGAAGACCCACATGATGCACATTTGTACTGGTCATGCAGTTTGGGTGGAGTGGTTGAATTTTTCTTTGAAAACAGTGGCTTAGACTTAGGTTTAAGCTGTTTCAATTTGTGGTTTTCTGCATCAACTTGTACCTCATATTTGGTGCTCATCTTAGCATGTGCTGCATTTTCTGCAGCCTCAATTTGTGCCAACTGTAAAAGTTCATCAGCAGACTTCTTGACACTTACAGAAAGTAATTGCTGAATACGATGTTCAATATTCAACCCCATAACCAACTTAGCAGCTAAATTAGATTCAAGATGCTCCCTGCTCCACTCGCATGTGAGAGCTAAGCTTTTGATCTCAGCCAAATAAGATTGTAATGACTGACCTGGTTTCTGGTTGTAACTGCAGAATTTATAATATTCAGCCCTTGGAAAAGTTGTTAAACAGTATTGTGCATTCAATTTAGCCTTTAGCTCTTGATATGACAAATCCTCCATCCGGTCCAGTGCACACAGGCTGCATAAAAGTTTGAAGGTTTCACTTCCCAAGAAAGTGCAAAAAGCAGCTTGATTAAGCGCACCCTGTAGCTGTTCATTTTTAGCAGCCTGTATGGCAGGATTAAGTAATAACCACTGATCAAACTGTCTGTTCTATGTATCCCAGTCCATTCCTGTAAAAAATTCAAAGCTGGCTGAAGTTGCCATAATACTGTACAGTTCCAAATTGCTTATTTACCTACAATGCAGAAAGCCACAAAATGGTGCAATTCAGTAAGCTGGAGCTATGCAAATTTTCGCCATCCTTGTCAGTTTGTTGTATTTGGTGGCTGAAAATAAGTACCTTAAACACATCAGGGTCTTGGTAGTAAGAAAAACATGCCACACAGAAATCTAGGCCTTCTCTGTTTACTTCCATTCAGCACAAATACAAGGGGAAAACTTATCTCAACACACACAGGAAGATTCACAGGCTCACAGGAAGTACATTTCTAAAAGCTGTGCTGTCTAACATTTCTTAAAGCTGCACTACACATAACAATCTGCAATTGAGATTCTGCTCCATATACTTCAGTAGTGGCCATCTTTGTACAGGGTTGTCCAAATTGAAATAATGGGACACTGCAACTAATCCCTGAATTTGTTAAGAAATCTTTATTTCAATAACAGCCGACATGGATTTACATCAGAAATTGTTTGTAAAATAAACAAAAAAAAAAACTCCTTCCATGAACTCTGCTAACAAATAATTGTATTTTTGTCTACAACACTGTTTTTTTTCAGCACTCTATCTGCTTCACTTCGTCCCATCTCCTGCATGATGGCAAGGCCACCTCATTCTTACAACCTTTGTTCTGGCAATCAAGTCACTTCAACAACCACAATGTCATTAGAATGCAAAAATATCATTACAGAACAGCCGGGAAGTCAACCTTTGCCCACTGCAGCAGCTGCACTGGATGGCCAGGGACTGTCTAGCAACCCATTTCCACCCCCAGTTCAACCCTGAAGAATACAATAGAAACCATTGTACAAAATGTCCAGTCCTCTAACACAGCTATACAAGCTATCCAGGGTGACCTAGCATATATAAACATTCTCACCACAGTCCACCGTCCATACCAGCCTACAACCAATACCCTTCTCAGCCTTGCCTCATGAAGACACAGTAGCCTGGCTCCAAGAATTTCAAGCCTGGCTTGCCTTTAATGGCTGGACTGATCTGCAGCATATTTCCAATGCCTTGTGCTTGCTCCTGAGAGGGATTGCCATTACATGGTTTCACACACTTTCTGAGGAAGTTAAAGGGAATAGTGCCATTCTATACACAACTTTTAAAGAACATTTTATCAATGCACATCCGCCATGGTCGTTAGAACAACAATTGTAATAAAACTGCTAATGAATGTATGTAATTCAATAGTTAGTTCTTCCTATGTCTGTTTGTAATCCTCCCCAATGATGTGGAACCTTTGTAAATGAGCTTATGTGCTCAAAGGTATTTTGTAATCCAAGACTGAATAAATAAAAAAAAAAAAAAATAGTGGGAACGCACCAGCAGCCTCCAGAATCTTTAGAAACCTTCATAGTGGATATCACTCCACACTGTAGATGCCTGCAGAAATCAGAGAAGGACCAAATCGCAGCCTTTGTCCGAGGTCTTCTCCCACAACTTTGACCTTATATGATCCAACAGAAGCCAACAACCTGGATGGACACAATCCAAGCTGTATAACTGGCACAGCAATCCATATCGATGTTCCAGGCTACTACTGTCCAAGGACCTCAATCTTCACACATAGCTGCACTTCCAACCTGTGTCCAGCAACAACAAGCCATGATAGATAAACTAATTACCATTGTCAATAATTTGCAGCTGAGCCACCTTCTTCATCTACTACTCCTGATAATGCCTTGCAACCTGTACAACAGTCACCCAATCAACCTCACCCTCCCAGTGAACCAGTGACCTGCCAGTGGTGTGGATTCTGGGGACACACAGCTGCAGTCTGCAGAAAACTACTGTCTCACTACAGCAACAACGGGAACCAAGGATGGCCATCACAGCAGCAACAGCATGCTGAATGCAGTCACCCTTGGGAACAGGAAAACTAGCGCTGCCCAACAAATTAGGGTCTTTTGTTGGGCAGGGGAACACCCTACATGACCGCCCCTCCAACTCTTGCAATGCACACCAGCACCAACCTCCAACTAACACCTCATCTCCAGGAGCCAATGTGCCTGTCATCAGATCTCCGCTCCTTGCCAACTATGTACTGGTGACTATTGGATAGGATACTTCTTGTCTACTGTCCAGTTGGGGCAAGAAGGAATTCCTGCAAGAAGTCACTGACTTTGTTGTTTACATGGTGTTGGAATCCCCCAGATTGTTTGTTCTGGGGGATTTCAATGCCTGGGTCGATGATGAACTCTCCCAATTTGGTCAAGACTTCCTCCAACTAATGATTTGATTGGTCTTTACACAGGTGGGGTGTGTGGAGGTAATAGGACCGGTCCTAGTCTGTCACCTCTGCGACCCACAGTTATGGTCACTCATTGGATCTGGTATTCCTACTGGGGATGGAGATCTCCGACCTGATGGTGGAACCAGGCAGTTGGTCTGACCATCATACTATAAGGTTCAGTTTCAAGGCTCCCCCCAATAGATCTGCCTCTATGGAGATGGTCCAGTACCACCCTTTAAGGGGCCCTGACCCCTGATGATCTTATGGCAATGCTGGACCTATTGGTAGACTGAGTGTAAGCTCAGAACCAGGAGATCTGCTACTGGCCTATAATAACACCGTGACAGTGGCCCTGGATTCCATAGCTCCTGTCCGCATTCACCCCCTCACTCTTCACCCTCTGTCCCTTTGGTTTGATGGGACCTTGAAGGAGTTGTGGAGAGTAGGATGAAGGTTTGAGCGGCACTGGCAGAAATCTGGTCTGATTGATGATAGACTTAAATTGATGGCCCAATATAAGGACTGTCAATCTGCTGTCTCCCATAAGAAGACAGAGTTTCTGTCCAGGGAGCTTGCTGCTACATGAAACTGACCAGCTCAGCTCTTCTGAACTGTTGACAGGTTGTGCAATCCAGCCTGTCTTCAGAATCGGGGAGCATTTTCACAGAATAAGTGTGATGAGTTTACTCAATTTTTTGCAGATAAGTCTGTCAACATCAGGTCAGAGATCTGTGCAGCATGCTCTAATGGGTGTTGCGATGGTCAGTGGGGAGGTTGCAAGCACCCAGTTTGTCTGGTCTGACTTTGACCAGCTCGCGATCATGGACATTGTGAAGATTATCCAGGGTATGCGACCGACCTACTGTAGTTTGGATCTGGGTCCAACCCCCTCCTTGTGGGATGTGTGGAGGTAATAGGACCGGTCCTAGCTGAGATAGTCTGATGCTCGTTAGAGACGGGGCTGTTTCCTGACACCCTGAAGGAGGCAGTGGTGTCACCTCTCCTGAAGAAATCTTTCCTTGACCCTGACTGTCTCACTAACTACAGACCTGTCTCTAAGCTGCCTTTTGTGGGCAAGGTTATTGAGAAGGTGGTCACATTGCAACTGGAGGATCATCTTACCACCCACTATGTCTATGATCCTCTCTCCAGTCGGGATTTAGGAAGAGGCATAGTGCCAAGACAGCACTGGTTCGGGTACTTCATGATCTTCTGATAGTGAGAGGTTGAAAGAGTTGTTTGATCTTGGTCCTTCTTGATCTCTCTGCAATATTTGACACCATGGACCATGGAGTATTATTGGAGCACCTGCAGCTGACTGTCAGGTACAGTTCTCAGGTGGTTTCAATCTTTCCTCATGGGTGGGACTCAGAGAGTGGTGTTGGGGAATTTTTCCTTGGCCTCTCTCCCCCGTCCTGTGGGGTGCCACAGGGCTCCACTTTATCACCCATGTTGTTTGTGGTATACATGCTGCTATTGGGAGACATAAGGTGGTATGGGCTGAGTTTCCACTGCTATGCAGATGATATTCAGCTATACATGTCCTTGTGTCTGAACAGGGTGAAGCTGTCTCAAGTCTTTCATAACTGCCTCTCTGAGATCCAAATCTAAATGAGTGCCAACTGGTTGAGGTTGAACCCTGATAAGATTGAGGTGTTGATTGTGGACCTAGGTCATCAGGTAGAGGGGTCATTTGCTGGTCAGCCATCTGGGCTTTGGCTAGGAGGTAGCCAGCTGATGACCTCTGACCAAGTGTGGAATCTGGGCATTATGCTTGATGGCAGGCTGACACTTAAATCCCAGGAGTCAGCCATAGTCAAGACCTTATTCTACCATCTGAGGAATATCACCCAGATAAAACACCTTGTCCCACTTGATGATCTTCCAACATTGATACATGCCTTTGTGACCTTCCGCCTTGACTACTACAGTGTCCTGTACCTAGGGCTGCCGGGGGGGGACATCTGTCACCTGCCGTTGGTGTAGAATGTGGTGGCCAGGTTGTTGACAGGTTTACCTAGGTCTTGCCATGTCCCACCTGTGCTCCACAGTCTGTACTGCCTGCCGGTTCAGTGGAGGATCACTTTCAAGGTCAGACTACCGACCTATAAGACCCTACATGGACAGGGATCGGGGTATTTGCAAGATGTCCTCTGCCCCTACTGCCCACTCTGCTCCTCTGACGAGGGATTGCTAGAGGTTCCCAGGGTCTATTTGAAGATCTCAGGGGCAAGATCATTTGTATTTGTGGCCCTGACCTTGTGGAACTAACTACCTCATTGAGTTAGAGAGTGCCTGACCACTGAGACCTTTAAATCTGCGCTTAAGATGTATTTGTTTAAAATAGCATTTTCAGAAGACTTATAAATTTTGCTACTCTTTTAATTATTTAACTTTTAAATTATTTTTAGATAAGTTAAAATTTTATTCTTTTTTTGACCATGTTTGTACAAGCGCTTTGATCATTGTGAATTGTGCTTCTTATAAATAAAATCTTGATTGATTGACTTTTGGAGACTGGTCCACTCATGCCTTGATCGACACTGGTGCACAAATCTCAGTTGTCAATACTAACATTCTGAGCAATAGAGCTCTTTGCCAGTCACCTCATATCTCCCCAGCTGACATACTAACATACTAAAATGCCAGCAGAATAGGCCTAACGGTCTTTCGTGTCTGCTTGTTTGGTCAGTCCCCACCCTGGGAGCTGACCTTGCTGCCCCCCTCACCCTCTCTGACTTCTCCCTTCCCAGTCCTGGATATTTTCGCTGCACAGGACTTTGCTTCCAGAATCCTTCCCATAAAGTACATTATCACAGGAAACACTGCCACAGCATCTATAACAGGCATTGTCCATCTCAGACTATGTTTTGATTCTCAGCAAGCTACTGTCAAATTCTACCTAGTACCTGCCCTACAACCATCAGTGATTCTTGGCCTAGACTTCCTCAAATCCCACAAAGCCCTCCTAGATTTTGCATGTAATAAACTCTCATTGGACCCTCACAGGCAACTTGCAGCTGTACACACAGTCACTGTGCCCCCTCACATGGAGACCGTTTTGATTGCCAGGATTAGAGGTGAACAACTCCCACAAGGTGTTGTTGGCATTGCCACAGGATCTCATACCCTGCATTTTTCAGGACTTCTCCCAGGAAACACCTTGTCGGCTGTAAACGATGGACAAGTATTCCAAAAAATGCTGCAACTTCACGGATGAGCCAGTCATCATTTTCAAGGGCACTCATGTCTGGAAATTTGTCTACTTGTCTACTGGGGACCAGCTCCACCCCATGTAAGGATCTCAGCTTGGTTCCTGTAACTCTACTTCTACCACCACTACTTCAGTTTCACCAGTGTTATTCCTTAGCCAGCAACTGTCCTCTTCTAAACTTCCAGCATCTCCAACACAGAAACAACAGCTTCTAAATGTGCTGGAGGACTACAAAGATGTCTTTGTTGGTACAGATAACAAACTCGGATGTTGTGATATTCTGCAACACACTACTGAGGTGCAACCCAGTCAGAAGCCTATCCACTAATGACCCTACAAGGTGGGTCATAAATAAAAGCAAATCCCAGAGGACATGGTCAAAGACATGCTCAAACAAAACATAATTGAGGAATCTACCAGCCCTTGGGCACACCATGCCTGTTGGTGGTAAAGAAAGACAAGGGGTATCACTTTGAGGTGAACTACAGAACCCTCAATGTCTGCACAGTGCTGGATGCTCATCCATTACCTGCTACAGAGGACACCTTAGAGAGCCTTGGTGTGGCCAGCCCAGCCTACTTCACCACTTTGGATCTTCAAAGTAGGTTTACCAAGTTTCCATTGATCCATCGTCTCACCCATACATAGTTTGCCACTGTCACCTTGGACTTTTTCAATTCAAATGACTGCCCATGGGACTTTGCAACAGTCCGGCCATCTTCCAGCATGATATGGAAGCCATACTATGTGGATTGTCTTGGAAATCTTGCCTAGTCTATTTAGACAATGTTATTGTCTTCAGTAAAACTTTTCCAGAGCACCTCCAACACCTCAAAGAAGTGTTTGAATGCCTCTGAAATGCTAACTTCAGACTTCGCCCAGAGAAATGTTGTTTTGCACAACATCAAATTCCTTACCTGGGACATGTTGTTAGCTCTCAAGACATCTCTCCAGATCCGGACAAGCTCTCAGCAGTCAAAGATTACACAGAACTGGAAAATCTCAAAGATCTTAGGGCTTTCTTAGGCCTGTCTGGATATTACAGAAAGTTCATCAGTGACTGTGCAAGGATTGCAACTCCCCTGTACGCCCTCTCACCAAAAGGAATGTGAATATATATATGCCTGTTCTGGTGGTAGTTCAGGTGGAGGATATTAAAGACACCATGGCACTTCTCGAAAAGAGTAGGGGAATTTTTATTTAAGAAACACATGACAACACATAAAGAATCAGTCACAACTGTACAATAACATTCTTAACTATATACAATGTTTTTGTGTAAAAGGAAACTTATAGTAACACTCTAATGACAACTAAAATGGGGGAAGGGGAAAAGAAAGGGATGGGGAGAAAAGGAAAAAAGAAAATTATGCATAAATTCCTTTACAGAAAACTAGAAATTCTAAATGAATAGCATACAAATGAGTTGATGCACAAACTTAACTACTGTACAGATTCTGTCAGCAGTGTGTTCAAATACATTCCCTTCATTTAAATTTTATCAGGAAGGAAAAACCCTTCCACCATCTTGTTACTTTACTTGAAGTATGGAGGCCTACATCCTTTATATATATGGAATTCATAGCTTTTTCTACAAGAATATATAAGGTTTCATAAAGCATTATTTTCTGATATAGAACCCATTGGCACCTAGCCTGCCAAATAAAAAAATTAAACAAAAGAAAACCATTAACGTTCCTTTATCATAATTATATAAGCTGTCAGGGATAAGGCCTATAATAAAGAAATCATAATTCATGTTTGATATCCATGGTAACTTCCATTTTCACTCTATATACAACCACAATTGCCTAACATAAGAGCATTCGAAGAAGAAATGAGTCATGGATTCTTCAGCTGCTTGGCATGCATTGTAAGGGCAATTCCATTCCTCTTGGGCCTTGTGTTTATTATTGTCATGCATGTTTAATCTACCATATGCTGTGAGCCATAGTATTTCCCACATATGGAGTGGTACCCTAGGATTATTAAGTTGAGATAAAATATATTTATTCTTGTCTTCAGGGCAGTTTTTAAATTCAGGAACACACAAATAAATCTGTGAGATAATAAGGGTGTAAAGATGAGACCCTGACTTGCCACAAATTTGAGAAGTAGACAAAACCCATTTGTGTACTTTTATTGCTACAGGTCTGAAGAATCCTGGAATTATAAGCCGAGTAGTAACTTTAGGGGGAGCAGTAACCCATTGGAACAGATAGGTCCCCAGTATGTTTGATAGCCAATTGGCACATAGAGGATCTGGGCCTCGTAAACCAGCTTTAAAATTTTGGGATATAAATAAGGCATTGAAGAAGGTTACGGGGTCAATCATCCCAAGACCACCCTGTTTCTTAGAGAAATAAGTAAAACATCTTTTGATAGGGTTCAACCTATTCCCCCATAGCATTTGAAAAAAAGCGTGCATATAATCAGGTTTCTAACACTACTTGGGGGAGAGGGAATCATAGCAATGTTAAGTAGGCAGGGAACTATAAACTGCTTTAGTACATGTATTCTTTTGATCTTGGAAAGTCTCCAAACCTTTCCACCTAGAAACTTTATTTTCTGCTCCCTGTAGAGCTATTGCTCAATTTTCTGGAGGCATATTTTGAGGGCCAAAGGTCAAGCCCAAAATTTTCAAGGGAGTTGTAAACATTTTAATGGCATCTATATTTACTGTAGAATTTGGAGATGGCCCAATAAATAGACCTTTACATTTTCCTAAATAAAGTTGTGAATTTGAGACCTTAGAATAATCACTAATTAATTACCTGAAGGAGGGATGGAATCTGTGCATGATTTAACATAAAAATTGCAATATCATCTGCATATGCCTGTGCTTTCAATAAATCACCTGGAGCTGTTCCTATTATACCTTGCCATGTGTTGTCCTATGTAATGTCCTCAGCTAGGGATCTAAAGAAAATATAAAGTAGAGGGCTCAATGGGCACCCCTGCCTGATTCCAGATATAACTTTTATTTTTCCTAATATGTTTTGCTTTATTACTGGTTGTACTGTAATAGAAGAATAAATAATTTTTATCTATTCCACAGAATCAGATGGAATACCATACTTTTCCAAAGTAGCAAACAAAAAGGGGTAATAGACCCGGTCAAAGGCATTGTATTGGTCAAGAGAAATAATACAACCATGTTTTCCCTGACTGTTGTAATACTCTTATCATGTCTCTTATAATCATGGGGGCATACTGTATTTTCCTACCAGGGAGACCACAGTACTGGGACGGATGTATTAAACCAGCAGCTTTACTTTTCAATCTATTATTTAATATCTGAGGGAGTATTTTACAATCTGAATTTAAAATAGAAATAGGTCTCCAATTCTGAATACTTGATCTAGCACAGATTTAAATTAAAAAAAAAATTGTTAGTCCCAAAGTAAACCAGGACTGAATGGATTTAATGGTAAAGAAATAAGAAAACACCGTCTCTAGGCAGGCTGCAAATTCAGAGGGAAAGGCTTTATATAATTCATACGGGAGACCAACAGGCCCAGGAGAAGCTCCTTGTTTTAGGGATCTTAGTGTATGTTCAATTTCAGGTGCGGAAATAGGCTGTGAGAGCTCTGACATGTTACTAGGTGGATCTGGAATATTAATGTCTTGTAAGTAAGAGAAAATATCTTCATTTGAAGATATATTAATCATATTATGAGAATGTAAGTGGTCTGTAATAATTTGATAAATCCTATCTTCTGACTCTATTATGATACACCATCACTGTCCCTTAGATTATGTAAGGTCATGTTTTTATTGCGAGATTTGAAGCTTTCATATGGATCACCAATTGGGGATTGTTGCGTGCCATATTGCAGTTCAACGCTCAGTGTTTTGGCCCTATCATACTGATAGTCTTTCATGTCATTTTTGATTTTTTCTATTTGAGGACCGTAATTATATTTAGATGAAACTGGTAATGAAAACAGATATTGGAGCTGGTTGCAGAGTTGTAAATATTTTAAAAATGTACTTCTTTCTTTAGACTTCCCAAAATTTTGAAACCATAATTTAATATATTTTTTAGTGTCTAACCACCAGGAGCTTAGATCATCGTAAAGAAAATGGACTGAAGTTCTAGCCCAAAGTAGATGAGATATACCTTTTTGAACTTCAGGGTCATG
Source organism: Neoceratodus forsteri (assembly GCA_016271365.2). NCBI lineage: Eukaryota > Metazoa > Chordata > Ceratodontiformes > Ceratodontidae > Neoceratodus > Neoceratodus forsteri. The sequence continues at coordinate 366,268,705 of CM028132.1, read as the reverse complement.
TATAATAGAAGTATTCAATTTCCACCTGCTACGATGTGCTGTGTTGGAAGGTTGTAGGGTAAAATAATTTTTTAGGAACATGTGATCTGATAGTTCTATAGGGTGTATTTCTAAGTCTGGGACTGGAATGTTTTTGGAAATGAAAAAATGATCTAAGTGGTAAATTTCCCTCTTCAATAGGGGACCTTTGGTCTGATTTTTCTTACAATCCACCAATTCAGCTGTTTGGATAAGATTATATAGGGTATTGGAGTTGCAGTAAGTTTTTTTTTCCTTCAGAACCCCACTCTGTCCTGGGGAGTTCACAGTTTAAGTCACCCCCTAAAATAATGTTTAAAGTAGGGGCAAGATACGTTTGAAGTAAATTACATATGGCTACTCTTTCAGATTTAATTTGGGCTCATAAATATTGATAGAACAGTATGCAGTATGGTTCCAAATACCATCTAGGATTAGTAACCTGCTAGGAATTAAATCTGTAAGTTTTTTAATGAAAAGGAATGAAATATAATGCCTATTCCATTTGCTTTATTGGTACCGAATGACCAATGAGCAGGCCCCCATAGCCATTCTGAGGAAAAAAGGTGAAATTGATCTAAATTAGACATCCAGGATTCTTGAATAAAGCAAATGTCAACCTGTGAATCATGTAAGTATACAGCGTGCCTTTTAGACATGTTACTCAGGCTACAGACATTTAGTGAGTTACACGGCAGGTAGATCAAGCATTATGTTTTCTCCTTTTCTTTTTCTTTCCTTTATAGTCAGGTGTTTCAGGTTTAGTTTGAGGTAGGTCGAGTTTGTCAGACTCTCCTAGCTCCATGTCTGACTCTCTCCATGCTGTGGCTAGAGCTGCATAGGAATTTGAAATTTCTACCCCTGGTTCTTCCTGCACAGATCGGGGGATTGGTTTTGTATTACTAGTTATTCTTCTTCTAGGAGTTGGAGCTGGTTTAGGGGGAGGTTGAGAAGTGTTATTAGATACACCCTTCGGTACCCCTGGGGAGTTGTGGTACCAGACTGGAGTGAGGATTTCAGAAGAGGGGGTGGTGGTCCTCTTATCCTGCTGAGTCTGTGCTATATCTTCCCCATCATGGGTAGTTATATCCTGAGCTTCCCTCTGTGGCTGGTTATCAGGAAACGGGGGGTGGGGTCCTGCACTTCTGCTTGATTTTCTGTGGCTGCGTCCTGGGCCTTTTGGATTAATAATTCAGGACTGATCACAGAGGCCTTATTTTTTGCTGCCTACTGGCATTCAGAAAAACCATGGCCAGTTTTCTCACACAGGTCGCATTTACTTAAATCTGCACATTGATGACTGTTGTGCCCTAGTTCCCCAAAGTTGTCATACCAGGGTCTATCACGCATACTTGATAAATGAGTTATTTTTTGTAAATATCATCTTTATTGTTGTTTTTCATGTTACAATTGATTGAACTTCAGAGTTACACACAGCATTTTTAACAGGTTCAATTGGTAGGAACCTCAGCAGGGTAAGTCCTAGGGCATTAACCCAAATATCTCTCTATCTGGTAAACATTCATCAGTTCAGCTTATCGCATTCTGATTTTTATGCAAGTTACAACAGTGTCAATAAATTATATTATCTGGTCGATTATTCAGCATAGCATTCCATTAACCACAGCTAGATCAGTATATCCTCGTCCCAGCGGGGGACACAGTTGGCCCCCCAGGGCAGGTGTGGGGGGGGAGGGAGTAAGTGGGTATGGGAGAGAGGGGGAGGGGGTTCCCAGAGTTAGTGATGTTACCCTTTAACTGTCAGGGGGGCTCAAGGGACAAAGGTTCCATCCTTCATCATGTAGTATTAGAGCCATCCTGTCCACCTGGAGTTGCACTTCTCCTCATTGTTATTAAGTTTGTAAGTTATTTTTTCCATTTGATAAATTTGTTTGGAAATAAGCCACTAGTCTTGCACTGAGGGGGTTTCAGGTGTGAGCCATAATTTAGTGATGGCTTTCTTACTAGCCGTTAATAGGATGATTAAGAGGTATCTAGAATTGGGGTCTCGTAGTTCTCGGGGGAGTTGCAGTAGGACATATATCTGTTTCGTTAGTTGCAGTGGTCTGCTAAACAGTTCCTGGAGCTCCATTTGAAGGGACTGGAGGAATGGTTGTAGTTTGGGACATGTGAACATAATGTGTGTGTGATGTGCCCTTTCTTCACCACATTGGCGCCAGCAGGAGGCTAATCCCCCTGGGGAGTAAAGCCTGGTAATGACTGGTGTTCTAAAATAGCAGACTAAGTTTTTCCAGGCATATTCCCGCCACTGGTGGGAGCTGGTGGTTCTCACTGAGTGTTGGCATGCTAGTTGCCACTCTGCCTCAGTAATGGGTGTCTCCAACTCCTCCTGCCATTGTAGTCGAATGCTGTCAGTGATAGCCTCTGGTGTATATTGAAGTAATTGATAGAGGGTGGAAATAAGATGCCTCTGGTTTAAAGTGGTGATGAGTGACATTAGTCTGGTGATCAGTGTAGGGTGTTGCTCTGGGATTCTCACTCCTTCCAGTAAAACATCAAAATAATGCTGCAGCTGTAGGTATCTGTAGAAATGGGTGTTGGGTAGTCCAAACCTCCTTTGTATTTCCCCCATAGGACCAGAGCTTCCCCTGTGTGGTGATCTGTGTTAAGTAACTCAAGCCATACCTCTCCCAATGTTGGAAGGCAAAGTCTATCCTATTTGGGGGAAAGTCTGGGAGACAGGCTGTGGGGCAGAGTAGGGCTAGGAAAGGGGTCAGATGCTGTTGTTTCCTAATTGTTCACCATATGTTGATGTGATTTTGTATGATAGGGTCTGGGGCGGGTTGAGTGGGGGGAGGGGCACTTCAGTGTGATACAGGGCCTGGTAGTATTCGGTACTGGAGACCTGGGTTTGTTCAATCTCCACCCAGTGTGTGTCAAGGGGTGACATTTGTCTGGAGGTGATGTGAGTTAGGTGGGCCACATGATAGTAATGGTTCTGGCAGGGCTAGGCTCCCCTGGGACCTTGGGAGGGATAAGAGTTTTAGGCGAACCCTAGGCCTTTTTCCTGCCCAAATGAATTTGGATATTGCTCTATTACAGTCTTGAAATGTGCCTTGTTTTAAAGGGATAGGGACATTCTGGAAGAGGTACAGGGCTGTGAGGAGGGTAATCATACAGCTCAAATCGATTCTTTTCAACAGATTGAGAGGGAGTGCACTCCAATTTGTAAGACTGGTTTTCAGTTGTGTGGTAAATGGGATGAAATTTTGTTTATAGGCAGAGGCTAAGGTGCATGTTAAGTGTATCCTCAGGTACTTTAGCTTTGTTAGATTCCATTTACAGGGAAACGGGTACTGTACATTCTGGGAGGCAAGGTAATGGAAGGTCAGGACCTCAGTCTTGGTAATATTTATTTTGTAGCCTGATACCTGACCAAAGAAATCAAGTGTTTTTTTGGTTTATGGAAGGAAAGTTTCTGGGTCTCGGAGGTATAGTAGAACATCGTCCGCATATAGTGCGATCTGATGTTCACCCTTCCCCATTGTTATTCCAAAGAGATTGTCTGCCTGTCTGATATGTTGTGCTAAGGGTTCCATAAAAGGGTGAAGAGAAGCAGCGATAAGGGGCATCCCTGCTTGGTTCCTCTATATAGAGGAAAACATTGGGAGTGGTGTCCTCCCACTTTTACCCAGGCCTTGGGGGAGGAATATATGTTCCTAATCACACGGATCAGGGGCTGAGGAATCCCAGCTTTATCAAATACTGTGTATAGGAAGAGCCACAAGACCCTGTGGAAGGCCTTTTCGGCATCTAAACTGACCAAGACCAATGGGGTGTTGTTGGATTGCATTGTGTGTAAAATATGGTGTGTGATTGGGTGTTGTTGGCTTGCATTGTGTGTATAATATGGTGCATGCTCTTAATGTTGTCTGTGGTGGTGCGTTCTCATACGAATCCCGTCTGGTCTTTATTGATTAGTAGGGGAAGGAAATTTTCAAGTGTATGAGCTATAATACTCTTAAAGAGTTTGTAGTCCATATTAAGTACCGATATTGGATGGCAAGACTCACAGAGCTGGGGGTTCTTACCCTGCTTGGGGATTACCGAGATAGTGGCATATGACCATGTGGGGCAGGGGGAGTTCCTCTTCCATTATGGAGTTAAAGGTACTAAGGAGCTGAGAGGCTGTTTCTTCTTTAGTGGTCTTATAAAATACTGCCCCAAAGCCATCAGGCTCAGGAGCCTTCATTGTTTTAGCCCTGGCTATGGCAGCTGCCAATTCCAGTGATGTCATTAGTTGGGTTAATTGGTTACCCTGATCTGCATTTAGCCTGGGGATAGTGAGTGGCCAAAGATATTTTATTATCTCCTTGGGATTCGTAGTAAATTTGGGAGTGTACAGTTTGGAAAAATATGTTGTAAAACCATCAGTTATCTCATGCAGTTTGTTAAGGGGTGTGCCATCTACTGGATGCCTTAGACTGGTAACTGGGGCTAATTTTTTTTGTCGTCTTGCTTGATGGGCTAGGAGCCATGTGGCTCATGGATCCACCTCATAATACCTCTGCCTGAGGAATACCAAGGATATTTCAGTTTGCTGGAGGGTGATCTTGTCTAGTTCTGCTTTGGTTTGCTATAATTGTGGGAGGACTGACTGATCTCCCTGCTTATGGGCCATCTGCAGGAAGTGGAGGGTGTCCTCCAGCTTTGTTTTTTATTCCCTATGGATCTTAGTCTGGGTGGAGCTATATTTTATTATATGGCCCCAAAGCACTGTTTTATTGGTGTCCCACTGGATCAATGGGTCACATCTGTCAGGGGCTATCGAGTACTATTTCTGTTATTTTATCAGTAATTAGATCTCTAAATTGTTGTGTCTTTAAGTAGTAGGGGTTCCGCCTCCACTGGGTTTGTTTACGTTGCATGCCCACCATGGAGGTGTAGTCCAAGAGTATAATGTCTCCCAGAATTGAGTCCTCCATGTTCCCCAAGTGTTCTATTTGTGTGTAGCAGTGATCTGTTTGAGAATAGGATTGATGCACTGCGGAGTAGTGGGAATAATTTTTGGTATGTGCGTGGAGGTGACACCAAGTGTCGCTCCAGCCCACCTCATTTAAGAAGCTGCTGAGAAATTTTTGTGAGGGTATTTTTGTGGAGTTTTGGGATTTGAGGAGTCCATAGCTGGGTTGGGGAGGCTATTGGAAATCTCCAGCAAAGAGTAGGATTCCTTTGGTCATCTGCACTGCTTTATCTGACAGGGTGCGCATCTTGGGGACCTCAAGGCTGGGGGGGGAAGGGAATAGGCATTTGCCAGTGTAACCTCTTGGCCCTTTATAGTGCCCTGTAGCAGTACCAGTCTGTCATCTGGGTCCATCCACTTATGTATAGTTTGGAATGGGGTTTGGGAGGTGATCATGATAGCCTCCCCATAATTCCTTCCATTTTGGCTTGAGGAGCAGTGCACCTCCTCCCTACAAAGCCTCCCCAGTTTGGAGTGCTCCCCAACACTCAAATGTGTTTCCTGTAAATAGATGAGGTCTGCCTTGCTTTTTTTTGAGATAGGCAAAGACCCAGGATCTCTTAATTGGGGAAGTGAGCCCGCTTATATTTAATGATAATAGTTTTAGTGGGGAGTCTGTCATTTTGTAAAAACAATGCTGGGCACTCTAAGGAAGTTTTGGGGTCTCCATCGGGGGGGCCTCCAGTGTCCAACCCCACCAGGGTACCTTCAATTGGTGTAGGTAAGTTCAATTGACCATTATTATACATGGTGCTATCTAAGTTGGCTTCAAGGTGTCTCAATGAATATAACATACAATAAACTTGACGGGCCAAACTGTAGCCTCCTGTTGGGGTATGAGGTTGGGGATCTACTGGTAGGGAAAGAGGTGCACAAATAATGTGCCTAACAGTAAGGTAACTATAATGCAAGTAAGCCAACTGGGCTATGGTTAGGTAAAACAAAATCTTGGTGCTTCCATCTGCAGGGTACATTTCCATGACCCTTGGGCAAGGCAAGTCTTGCTTGGAGGTACCACTGTCAGCTGACAGCCCTCTTGACACTTATAGTGTCAGTAGGTTAACAGGAATAGGGATTTGGATATCTTATTCCCACCATGCTCTTAGCAGCCTATAAGAGCGTAGGGTGTAAGGTGTGAGGGGAGTGCTGGGTGGGAAGACCTTGGGTGTCAACCTGTTTGCTCCTTGTTCCCCAGGATCCCCGGCCATGGCCAGTGGCAGCACCACCACCCCCAAGCCCCCCCCAACCTAGCCACCCCACCTCAACCAGTGAGGTGAGATGGGAAAGGGAAGCTAGTGAGAGGAAGGGACTACACAGCCATCCCCAGCTCACCGGGGACTCACATTTTGCAGCTACGCTGAAGCCCCAGTCGCCCAGAACTCCACCAGCCCAGCCTTCTCATTATGGTTGTGTTGGCTCTGAGAGTATGTCTCCGGGGCCTCTGTGTCAATACTCCCATCCCCCCTCGTCCGAACAATCAATCCCTGTACCTGTGTCCTGTGGTTACCATCTGCTCCCCGGCCCTCAGCATGGCTCACCTCGGAGTTCCTTCTCCTGTCCGGGATCGTAATCACAGTAAGCAGTCGGCAGGAGGAGATGGGAACACCCCTCAAGTCGATTGGTACCCCAGATGCTGCTGTTTGCTGAAATAAAGAATTATAATGTTAGTACTTCCCATTATATCATGCTGCAGCTAACCCTCCACTCTCCCCCCACCACCCCAGCCCATCTGGGCCTGGAGGGTCTGAGTTGGGCAAGGACAATCCCCCAGCATTACAGTGCATCCATTCATCTGAGATTATCCTCGATGCCGTGACCGGCAGTGGGCGTAAGGATGGGGTTGATGTGCCACTTGAAGTCCCCATCGTACCATCGCCCACCCCCGAACCCATACCAGCCAGTCCCCAGGCACCTCACACTCCCGTCACCTCTGGGAGTGCGAGGAGGCCTGTGCATCAGTTATATTGGGGCTGGTTCAGTCCTACCCTGCAGCGGCCAGTGGCACCTGGACCCGGGCCGAACTTGTCCCCCGGTAATCTAGTGCATTCCGGTGCCAGGGGCTAAAGTTCTAATCGGTAGGCAGGGGGGGCAGTGAGAGAGGTCCACTGAGCCCGCCTCATTCCTCGCCACCCGAGCCCCAATTCGCTATATTACATAAAGGATTGGCTAGCACCAGGGCAACCCTGTCCCCATGCCCATCATCGTGATCCAGACGGTAGGGTCATTTATCTCATGCCCCTCCAATGCTGGGCTCTAAGAGTTGTCAATATGGCATTCTGCTCTGTTTCATTTCCCCCCTCCCCACCAGCACCCCCCCAGCCCATCACCAGTACCAACACATTGTTTAGCCCTAGTTCAGCTTATTTACATGCAGGGTATGGTAGAGGGTGAGAGGACCAAGAGAGATCCCAGCGATATAGAGACAGCTAGATGGAGCCCTTACCCCATGTCACAGGGCCTCCTTCTGTCTGGGGCGGTGTCCAGAGTAAGTAGCGAAAGGAGAAAGGAGAGATTGGCCTCTGTCTCTCAGAGGAAGACAACGTGTTAGTGAGTGCAGACAGTAATCAATGGCTGGGTTAGGGGGGGAGCGACAGAGAGGACAGCAAAGCAGTAACTAAAATAGCAGTAAGAAGTTGGAGAGTTAAAAGAACAGAAACTGGGACTTATCTGTAGGTTAGTATAGCATTGACTCAGGTTGTAAATGTCTCAGTCCCGAAAAGCCGATTCACCCCAGTCCACAATGATTTCAGTGTTCAGAGTTCGCTTTATTTAGAAGTCTTCTGGATTCATCTCCGAGGTGCCATGCCTTGCGGGCCTCTTCTCGAGTTCAATCTGACCAGCAGGAGAGTTTGCGTCAGTGGTGCATTTCTCCTGGGGCCTGGGCGGTCGGTGAGGGAGTCGGGCCTTGACTACGTAGGGAGTCTGCGATATTCTGGATGGCCTCCACTCCTAGCCTCCTCCTAGCCTCGCGTTGTCCCTGGTTCCATGCTGGTGGTGATAGTTTGGAGGCAATCATGGATTTGGGTGCTGCTGGCCTTCGCTGGCTATTGACCCCGTGTTTCTTCAGCTCCTCTGCCGCTTCTTCAGCTGAGTCATAGGTAAGCCAGCCATCACTGAAGTAAACAGTTAGGTGGGCTGGATATGGTGTTCAGAATTGCAGGTAGCCATCTTCAGGGCTCACATAATCAGAATGTACGCTTTGTGCCTAGCCATGACTTCAGGTGCATAATCGTTTTCAAGATACAGTCTCTGACTGTTGTGCATCACCTTGCCCTGCTTCCAGGCCTAATGGAGAACTGTTTCTTTCTCTTGGAACCATAAGAAGCAGGCCAGAACTGTGCGTAGTCTGGTGCCAGGGGCTGGCTTGGGGCTGAGGGTGCACACGCTCAAATTCAAGAGTTGTTGAGGTTGGTAATGTTATGGAATCCTTTCAGCATCCTCAGCTCTTTCCTGGAGTGACTTGACACCTTGATGTAGCTGGATGATAGCCCTCTCGGTCTGGTCGACTCTCCTGTCAACCTCTGTCGCCTGGTTCTCCAGCGTTTCCAGGTGTTTTTCAAGTTTACTAATGTTGATCCTCAAGGCCATAGCTGTAGAGCGCATCTCTTTTCTGAAATCTGACAGCTCAGTCAGCATTAGTGTCATTTGCCACTACAAGGTAAAGGGCGGCAGTTGGTTTGCCCTGGAGCGACTCCGTCACGAGGAGGTTGAGGCCTGGGAGCCCTCCCTGCCTGAATCAGCATCCGATAATCCTCTGTCATCAGGAATGCCAGCAGGTTTAAAGTAACTTTTCTCCCCTGTTTTAGGCATTATTGTTCCTCCGGATGATGAATAATTATGAATGTTCTATTTTTTTGATGTGTTTTGGAGGATTGTTGAGGCACACGGTGGGAGCCCCTGAATTAAGCTGCTTCCAAGGGCATGACATCACCGGAAGTCCAATAAATGAGTTCTTGCACCACACTTATAGCATGCCCCGGGGCTGACCAGCATAAAAGCAAACCCCTCTGTCCCTACCCAACAAATACGAGTTAGGAATGTGCTCAATTTGACTTTCATTTTGGTGAAGTTTGACCTTATATTTCCACCCCCCGTCCAAAATAACTCAGAATCCAAAATGACCTCTGGGGAACTAAGTACTTCACATTTTTGAGATGACCATATGTCCTTCACATGGACTCCCTCGTTAACTAAACATGTTTGTAACAAATTTAATCAAAGGCTTTGTCAGAGGGATAACCAGAAAGGGAGTCCATGGGGGATTTAACCTGATTGTACCTTGCCAGAAAGTTTTCAAAGCATATGAACATCATAATTATCCTCCCCTGATATATTGATGAATGCAAAAACTTCCCTAGGAGAGAAATGCAAGGACTCTTTAAGCAGTGATTTCCCAACGTAATGCCTATCAAGCCTAACTTTCAAACCCCTCTTGTACCTAATCCTTACTGCATTACGCGTGGGGGCTGGTTCCTTTTTTGTTTTAGTAAAAAAGTCAGGCAAAAGAGGTCTTTGGGGATGACTCTCCCCTGCATTTGTAGAGTCCTCTTGCTGGCTGCTCTTATCATTGAGTGCACTCTTTCAGTATCATCATGATCTGGAGCTGGGGGTGCTACCTCTTCAGAAACTATATCAGTCTTCCCTTTTTGGCGGTCAGGATAAAAATGTTCCCGGTCTGTATTATCCTCTAATTTCTGCACATGTGTAAATCATTTATGTTACAACCTTGATGGCCCAGCTCCTGAGGCACAGGATACCAAACCGAGGAATCTTGAGATAGGGATTCTTTATCCCAGTCTGGGTGTGGTAACCAATTTCCATCAGGAAATTTCTTCCAGCCTGCTTCCCTTAAGGCTTTCTCTGGAGATCATTTTAAAAATAGATCAATATTCTGGGGCTGAACAGCAAAGGCAGTCTGGATTGCTGACGCTGCTGACTGTGCTTTTGGGTTAGAGGGGAAATCATCAGCCAAGTCATCACTGCCAGCTGGAAAAAGCGGTGGTAAATTCCTTTTTGCAAGGGTAAGTGCTGTTCTCTTATTTTTAATATCGTCCTTTTTTTATGTTATTTTGACCAAGTCCTCTAGCCATGAAAGAAAATACTGTGGTTCCCCCCTGGCTGGAGACGTCTGATTGAAAGCATATTTGGGAGTTTGAGGAACTAGAAACATTTTTACCCAGCAAATGTCTTCTGCTATCCTGGTTGAAACACAAGCAATGGTATCCAAGGAATTTCCCTCAGTGGGAGATGTTTGAACTGGCAGTTTAATGTGGGTTTTAGCAGAGCTTTGCATGCCAGGTTCCTTCATCTGCAGATGCTCACTTCTTGACCCAGGAATATCTTTAGCAAATGCTTCTCGGGGATCTCAGTACCCGCTTTTAAATGCGGTTTCACTGCCAGCCGCTAATATTGTAGAAGGAAAAGAATTATTTACCTGGGGAACGTTCAGCATGCAAGCTTGAGGTGCGACCAAAGCCTTTGATGCTCCTATGTCACTGGAGCCGTCTGAAGAACTGGCAGTGCTGCCGCGCCCTTTCACAGGAGGAGATACCGTTTGTAATTTGTTCAAGTCCTTCTGAATCTGGAGTTTCCAGAGCTCATGTCTTCACTCCTCATCCTTTAATTCTTGCAATTTCATTTCATGCAGGTCAGTTCCATTATCATAAGTAACAGTATCAGGGTCCATAATGTTTGAACCGTCCGCACTAAGGGCTTCTGTTGAAATAAAAATCTCATTACCTCCATCTTCGTTATTAGCAGCAATCTCAATCATATCCATGACAGCCTCTTGTGGTAAGAGAGCAGAGGAGGAGGCCTGCTTCTCTGTCTCTGTTGCATCCAACACATCCAGTGACTCCCTCAGAGTGGCCATCTTGGAAAGAGGCCAGCAATGCCCCTACTGGTGAGTAGGGTAATTTCCCCGATGCCATGGCCATATTTCCCCCCATTCACTAAAAATACCACAAACAGCTTAATCTGGTTCAATGTCAGTTGGCATTCATCTGTATCCCTCTCCACTGGGTCATGCCTGAAAATAAGCAGAATTTGTCTAGTGCACTTACCCGGTCAACAAAAAATAAATAAAAAAAAAAAAAAAGAAATATGGACTACCGAATACCAAGAGGCATGGTGAAGGCAGTCAGTGTTGGTGAGGGAAATTTCATCAGCATTTGTTGCTTTGCCCTCACCTTAAATCTAGTGGTCACACCTGTGCTATGTCACAGTTATGAGGCTGGCAAACTGTCTCCACAGAATGCTCCATCTATGCTCATTTGCTTCACTCTTTAAAGGCAACTAACGAGGTAAGAGAAGTGCAATAATGCCTTGGACTGCGTCAACATCGATTGATATAGGATGTGAGTACCACATGGAATTCATCCTACCTGACTCTCTCTACACTGCTAGAACAGAACCGGGCTCTTCATGATATGTAAATAGAAGACAAAGACAACATTGGGGAGGAGTCTTAGGCCACCATGAGTAGTCACTGATACTTGGTCTTAGATCATTTGGGAAGAGCACTCATGATCTAAGTGCATCCATCTAAATTCGGAGCTAGAGCGGGTAATTTTTGTCACACTTTTGTATTTCTGACACAGGCACCTGATGCCTGTCGCTCTCATCTTTGAGTTCTCTCTCTTGAATTCTTGCATTCTGTCTCTTTGTTCCCTTGCAGTGTGTTTGGATTTGGTTCTGTTTCACTATACTGCAGTGTTTCTCTTGTCCAGGCTCCTTATGCCTGCTTTAGGTTTTTCAAGCTATTTAACTTTGGGGAATATATTACTAATAGTACACAAGCATGGGCACAGTGACAATGATGAGAACATTTTTGATAAAGTGCCACGTTGGTCTCTTTGCAGGGAACTTCAACCCACTAGGAGGCCAACACTGTGCTGTCAAAATGTCATGGTTGTATGGCCGGCCACCCTGATGGACCAGGTTCAGGAGCAGAGTTGGGTCCCATGCTGGTGGATGGGCATGACCGAGATAAACCTCCCTGCTGTCTCAGTGGTGGCACACAGAGCCTGAAAAGGGTATATCCCTCTCCCTCTGGGAGAGATGAATGACAGGTCCACCCACCAATAAGTTCAAAAATAGATATTTATTTCTTCAAATATTACTTCCAGACACACAACATCCTACATTTTGGGGATATACATTCCCCCTTCTTCAGGGAGTCTGGACAAATTGTGTAGTGGGGGCATATCATTTTAATATTGCTGTCACATTTGTCTCATCCCTTCTGGTACATTTTGGGTAGCTGGAGCAGGTAGGTCGGGTATACTAAAAAGATATGTAAACTCAATGTAATGGAGTGACGTAAGGAAAATGTGAACGGGCACAATTCTAAATATGTTTAAATGGAGGGTGGAACAGGAAAATATAAAGCAGGAACAAGTAAACATGAAGTATGAAATAAAAGAATGCTTGGAAGTCAGGCATAGAAAATATAAGCAGAAGTAAAAAATTATGGAGTAAACACAGGAACGTAGAAATCAAAGGTGGGTTATGTTTGAAAAAAGAAAAGGCGAAGTAGCTTGGAATGAACATAAAGTTTGGAATGACAGAAAAACGCAAGATTGCAAGATTGATACTATATAGTTTATTTAAATAAAGACAAGACTAATTAGAAGGAATAAGACAAATGTGACAACAATATTAAAACGCTATCCCCCCCCAATTTGTCTATACAGTGAAATGAAAAAATATATTTTTTGAAATATATGTATGATTGGTGGTCTAATCACAGGTGGGTTATTTATTGAAGTATTTCCGTGAAAGCTTAGTGAAATATTTAAAATCCAAAAAATATGTTTTTTTTAATCTTTTGAATATGTTTAACAGGTTCATATATCATATTCAGAAACAGAAAAATGCTGGTGAATATGGAGATGTTCACAGGGCATTAGTAGTTAAAATTAAAAGTTAGTGTAGTTCTTCATGAGTATCTCTCAATGTATTAAAAAAACACTTGTAACAAAAATAATAATTTTATGAATTTTTTTATTTATTTTAGAAATAATGCCAGACTCCCTGAAGAAGGGGGATGTATATCCCCAAAATGTAGAATGGTGTGTCTGGAAGTAATATTTGAACAAATAAATATCTGTTTTTGAACTTATTGGTGAGCGGACCCGTCAGTCATCTCTCCCAGTTGTTAAGCAGCCTTGATTGATTTTGGGCCTGTCCCATGTGATTCTGATTATATTTTTTGGTTTTTACTGAGGTTGACTGGAAAGGAAACCACAGCTCTTGTATCCCATTCCCTGTCTGATTACAGGGAAGGGTATATCCCTGTCTAATTTGAGGGTATGTTCCTGTCTGATAACAGGGCACATCCCTGATAGATGTGGACACACAGACAATGATGACAGAAAAAGACAAAGGTCAAAAGGCAGCATAGAGGGAGGAAAAAAAATAATTGATTCAAAAAAAGGTTTTATTTCTTAAAGGGGAACAGTTAGCAGCAAGGGCCCCACAGCCAAATACTGGGCTTGTCACAATTTGCACTGTGGGCAAAAACATTTTTATGTTGATTGCGTGCATGCGCAAGAAACATATTGTGGCAGCTTTCTCCAGCAGCAGGTTGTGGAGGTGCTGCACTGTTGTGGCCAATGCCCCCACAGCCTGTAAAGGCTTGGCCCGCATCCCCCAATGCCATGGCACGCTGCTGCTGACACTAGTTCAGTCAGTGTGCCACAACTTTCTAACATTTTAGCTGCTGCAATCAGGGGCCGCCTCATCATTGCAGCGTCAGCCATTTGCTGCAATGAAGGAGCAACCCATCATTGCAGGGCGGAACTTTGAAACACTGATATTGTTTGGGAACATGGCGGAGGAAATGCCAGTAAGCTGTATAATGGAATAAATAGTTTTTTTTCAACTTTGATGCATATCTCAGGTATTTTTTGGAATTCTGGCACCAAATTTTTAATATGGGGTTTTTGGGACCCCTCCTCATGAATTCTGGCACTGTCATGGCGTTATTCGGCCCCGATAGGTGATTTTGCGGTCACTGCATAGAATCCTCTTTTGGGATTGATTAACGAAATGACAGTGCCAGTGTTCAAGAGGTGGGCTCTCAAAAAGCCTATACTGCAAATTTGTTGGGAAAAATAAAAAAAATGACTGTTTTACGAGCGTGCGTTGAGCAGTTGCTACACACGCTTGTAATTTTGCGAATTTGCAATATTTTCATGCCAGATTTTTAACACTGGCATTTTTTCAGACCTCCTTGTGAACAGTACAGCTGTCATTTTTCCTCATCCTGGCTGAAATGTGTTTTCGCACTTCTGGTGCAGAATAGTGCGGTCGCTGTGGGAAATCAGTGTTCAGGACAGATTAAGAAAATGACAGTGGCACTGTTCATGAGCAGAGGTCCTGAAATGCCTATGGTGAAAATTTGGTGATGATACTCCATAAAATGACTGTGTTATGAGCGTGAATTGCGCAGTTTGCATGCACGCTCGTAACTTCACCAATTAATATTATTTTCACTCCAGATTTTCAACATTGCCATTCTTCTGCACCTCCTTATGAACAGTATAGCTGTCATTTTTCACATCCTGGCTGAAATGTATTTTCGCAGTTCCGGCGCAGAATAGTGTGGTCACTGTGGGAAATCCATGTTCGGGACACATTATGAAAATGACAGTGACACTGTTCATTAGCAGAGATCCTAAAATGCCTATGTTGAAAATTTGGTGACAAAAGTCCGTAAAATAAGTGTGTTACGAATGTGCATTGCACAGTTTCCACGCACGCTTGTACCTTCGCAACTTTGCAATATTTTCACTCCAGATTTTCAGCATTGCCATTTTGCCACACATCCTTATGAACAGTGCAGCTGTCATTTTTCACATCCTGGCTGAAATCTGTTTTCGCTCTTCCGGTGCACAGTAGCGTGGTCACTGTGGGAAATCAGTGTTCAGGACATATTAAGAAAATCACACTGACACTGTTCATGAGCAGAGGTCCTAAAATGCCTATGTTGACAATTTTGTGATGAAACTCCATAAAATGATTGTGTTACGAGTGTGTGTGTTGTGCAGGTTCCACGCACCCTTGTAAGTTTGCAAATTAGTAATATTTTCATGTCCGATTTTCAACACTGGCATTTGTTCACACCTCCTTATGAACAGCACAGCTGTCATTTTTCACATCCTGGCCGAAATGTGTTTCCGCACTTCCAGCGCAGAATACCGCAGTCGCTGTCGGAAATCAGTGTTTGGGACAGATTAGGATTGAGCGACTGTTGGGGGGGGGGAGTGACTGAGCTCAACTGAGCTCTGTCGGGACTGCTGTGGATTTCTTTGTGGGGCAGGAAAAGGTGACAATGCAGGCAGGAGTCCAGTACAAAAGGGCAGCCTGCAGTGCCGGGAGACACAGAATGAGCGAGTGAGGGAGGGGGAGTGAGAGAGCTCAATGGAGCTCTATTGGGACTGCTGCGGATTTCTTTGTGGGCAGGAAAAGGCAGAAATGCATGCAGGGGCTGAGTACAAAAGGGCAGCCTGCAGCAGTGGGAGAAACAGAATGAGTGAGTGAGGAAGGGGGAGTGAGCGACCTCAAAGGAGCTCTGTTGGGACAGCTGCGGATTTCTTGGTGGGCAGAAAAGGGTGGCAACACAGGCAAGAGCCCAGTACAGAAGGGCAGCCTACAGCGCCAGCAGAAATGGAATGAGTGAGTGAGACAAGGGGAGTGAGTGAGGCCAATGGAGCTCTATCAGGACTGCTGCAGATTTCTTTGTGGGCAGAAAAAGATGCTGACAGAGGCAGGAGCCCAGTACAAAAGGGCAGACTGCAGTACCAGGAGAAACAATGGGCGAGTGAGCGACCTCAATGGAGCTCTGTCAGGACAGCTGCAGATTTCTTTGTTGGCAGGAAAAGGTGCCAGTGCAGGCAGGAGCCCAGTACAAAAGGGCAGCCTGCAGTGCTGGGAGAAGCAGAATGAGCGAGTGAGAGAGGGGGAGTGACTCAGCTCAACAGAGGTGTATCATGACTGCTGCAGATTTCTTTGTGGGCAGGAAAAGGCGGCAATGCAGGCAGGAGCCCAGTACAAAAGGCCAGCCCACAGCCCCGGCAGAAAAGGAACGAGCGAGTGAGAGAGGGGGAGTGAGTGACCACAACGGAGCTCTGTTGGGGCGGCTGCAGATTTGTTTGTGGGCAGAAAAAGGCAGTAATGCATGAAGGGGCCCCGTACAAAAGGGCACCTTGCAGCGGTGGAAGAAACAGAATGAACGAGTGAGAGAGGGGGAGTGAGTGAACCAGCTCAACTGAGCTCTATCATGACTGCTGCAGATTTCTCTGTGGGCAGAAAAGGGCGGCAGTGCAGGCAGGAGCCCAGTACAAAAGGGCAGCCAGCAGTGCCGGGAAAAACACAATGAGCGAGTGAGAGAGGGGGAGTGAGTGAGCTCAACAGACCTCTATCGTGACTGCTGCAGATTGCTTTGTGGGCAGAAAAAGGTGGCAATGAAGGCAGGAGCTCAGTACAAAAGGCCAGCCTGCAGCACCGGCAGAAACAGAATGAGCGAGTGAAAGAGGGGGAGTGACCCACCTCAACAGAGCTCTGTCAGGACAGCTGCAGATTTCTTTGTGGGCAGAGAAACATGCCAATGCAGGCAGGAGCCCAGTACAAAAGAGCAGCCTGCAGCACCGGGAAAAACAGAACGAGTGTGTGACACAGGGGCAGTGAGTGAGCTCAACGGACCATCGCAATCAACATTCGGCATTGACAAATGCTTGTTTTAACTTGCTGTTTACTGTACTAAGTCCTTTTCTCCCCATTGACCTTTACTGGGTCACTGGCATTGTGGGAGGCAGCGCCGGCAGGCTGATTTTTTTTTTTTTATATTATTTTTACCTCCTTCTCATGGCCCTGGTACTTCTTTCCTTCCAGTCTTTCAGACAGCCCATACCTCTACCCGTTGGACTCTCTGCTGGCACTGATGCTCCCTCCTGACTCTCGGGGTTGCTCCTGGTTTCTAGGTTCTGAGTCTATCCCTTCCCAGGGAGCCCCCATCCCCTCTGCAGCCAACAGAGATGTGGGAAAGTGCTTTGGAGTCCTCAGGACCAGGGTTAGGAAGTGTGCATGCTACTGTGCAGGGTCTGCTGGTGTGGGGGCTCAGGCACATAGAGGCCATCACTTGAAGCAACAGAACTGGCCAAGGTTTTGCGGTCTTTTGACCCCACACACCTCCCTCAAGGCATGTCCATGGTGGTGTCCTGGGGCAGAAGCATGCTCAACATTTGGTCACGCACACCACATGTACTACCACATGCCTACCACCAGAAGCCACTCTAAGTACAGACATTGCTTAACCCTCCCCCAAGAGGAGAGTGTCCACATGGGTGCTCTATCACCTTCCCTGCCAGCCTTCATTCCTGATGTCCTGAGCTCAGGTTGCGAACACAGATCGACAGTTTAATGATCAGGTGCCTCACCTGTTGGTGCCATGGAGTCATTCCAGGCTGACTTTTAAAAATATTTTAACATTCGCTCATCCCAGATTCCTCTTTTAAGTTTATAATCTAATGTGCCCCTAATTTATTATTGGGACTGGGGCCCTCCTAGATGTAAATTAGAAAATGTTCACACATCCTTGTGATGCTCATTTTATAAAACTATGTGTCTCATGCAAACTTCTTTTCATAGAAATTTTTTTTCACGTAGCTTTTTCTCTCAGAGCTCCAGGGGCAGGCAAGATGTGGTCCTCCCTCAGAGGATCTCACAATCTGCCCTGAGCACAGGGCTTCATTGAGCCTCCTCCAGTGCCCCATTTTCCTGTTTTCTTCCCTGTTATCCCATTACCCCAGAACACAGTCATGCATATGCGTGGAGGCATGCATGTGCTCCATGACTTTGGTGACCACCCCTTCCTCCCACCCATCCTAATGCCTGGCTCCTTATACCTTGGCACTGCCCCCTAGTCTCCACTGGATGGCAACCAAGAGCCAGGGAAACCCACGTCCCTTCCCGGGAGAGGACATCTGCCTTGTGGCTGCTCAATCCAGCTCCTCCCTCTCCCCCCAGCTGATCCCCGGCATCCCAGGCTTGTTCCCAAACCTAGGTCGTGGGCGTGGGCGTGGGCGTGGGCGTGGGAGGAGGTAAGACATCCAGCACCTCAGCCCTTCATGCCACTGGGCTGACTTTTTCATAGAAAACTTTAGTTTCCTTTTACAGAAGAATGGTACTGATGGTGCCCTTAGACTACATTTTTATAGTATTTTGAAGTTATGTGACTGGCTTGAACATAGATCAACCTGGATTGCAATGAAAGTCCCCTGTTTTGAAGGGCCTGATTCTGCCATCCTCCCAGAAACAGAGGCAGTCAGGCTTCTGGGGGCATTTTGCCAGATCCTAGATGCACCATTTAATAAGCTCAGGTATGCTTCTCTTCTTCGGGGCAGTTATAGAGAGTTATGAGGTTATAATACTTCAGATAATACTTCAGATTAGGGCAACAGAAGGCCTAGGCCCACGTGGTTGCCCCCAACTACACAGTGGGGATGACCATATCATTGTTATTAATGAATATATCTAGTTTATGCTTGAATGCCTCCAAGTTAGTTGCATTGATTAATTCCTCAGGGAGCTGATTCCACAATCTAATGGCTCTAGAAATGAACAAATGTTTCCTAAGTTCAGTTCTGCAGGTTATTTCTATAAATTGTTGCTTGTGCCCTCTCAGATTATAGCTAGAATTCTTATAGTTTAGTCCTATTTCTGAACTCTGTGTTGGATCTTCCAAGATTCTATATAGAAGTAACATGTCACCCCTTAGCCTTCTTAATCCTAAATCCCATAGTCCCAGATTCTTTAGCCGTTGCTCATATGGCAAATCACTGAGACCTGGGAGAAATTTGGTGAACCTTCTCCTGACCTTTTCCGACAAACTTATCTCCCTTCAAAAATGGACTCCAAACTTGTGAACTGTAGTCCATGTGAGGCCTTACATAAGTTTTGTACGTGGATAATAGCACTGCACTAGACCTAGAAGCGAAGGACCCATGCATGCAGCTTAACAGATAACTAGTTTTAGTTGCAATATGTTTAGTGTGCTCTTGACTTAAGGTCGCTGCTAATTATCGCACTAAGATCTCTTTTGGAGGTCTTGGAAGTAATTGCGATCCAATTAATAGAATAGGCTTATCTGCTGTTGTTTCTTCCAAAGTGCTTTACAACGCACTTTTCAGTATTTATCTGCATTTTGTTGCCTGTTACCCATGACTCTATATTTGCTAGGTTTATAAGCAACTGCTTCCTTTGTTCAGCAGTATCTACTGTTCCTCCCAACTTGGTATCATCCCCAGACTTCATCAGTATGTTGTTACTAGTGATGTTAAGATCACTAATAAATATGTTGAAAAGTAGGAGTCCTAGAACAGAGCCCTGGAGTACCCCACTAGTCACATCCCCTCACCAGATAGTACACAATTGACTCTTACAACCTGCTTCCTATCAGTTAACCAGCTCTGGATCTATTTCACTAAGCATAGGTCTATTCTCAAATCAATAAACTTGTTTATCAGGATATTATGAGATACTGTAGCATATCAAACGCTTTCCTGAAATCCAGGAACAGGACATCAACCCCTTTAGTCTGGTTCAGGTTATAGCTGACAAAGTCATAAAAACTAGTCCGATTAATTGTCCATGACCTATTATTAGCGAATCTGTGCTGTGTTTTGTCTACTAGCCCTCTATTCTTTAGGTCCTTAATTAATTCATCCTTAATTAAGCTTTCAATTATTTTACCAGTGATGGATGTTAGACTTATGGGCCTATAATTACACAGGTTATCTTTAGTGCCCTTCTTGTGAATCAGTATTACCGTGGCACGTCGCCAGTCAGCAGGCACACAGGCATTTAGTAGAGATTTTTTTCAAATGTCTGCTATCCAGGGTGCAAGTTCCAGTGCTAATTCTTTCAAGAGTCTTGGATGAAGGCCATCAGGACCCACTGATTTGTTAACATTAAGATTTAGGGGTTTTCTATAAACCTTATCCATTGTTATTAAATCACTTATATTAACAGTGGGGTTAAGGAGCTCTGGGACAACACTAGATTGGTCTGGTGAATTTTATATGGAGCAGAAGTAATGATTAAATTCAGTGGCCATTTCCTGGGGATTATTGTATGTGACACTAATAATTAATGGGCCAACAGCTCTAACGGCTTCTCTCCTTTCATTTATATACGAATAGAATGATTTATAATTATGCTTATTATTAGTCAGTCTAAACTCTGTCGCTGCTCTGGACCCTTTGATTGTGTATTTAAGTTGCTTAAGAATTCTTCCATATTTGCTAATGATAACGGGGCAGAGTTCTTTTTTATTCTTACAAAAACTGCTCTTTTTTTAACAATCAGTCTCCTTATTCTGTTGTTAAACATAAGGGCTTCTTTCTTTTGTTATTGTATACTTTAAATGTTGGTACATATACGGCTGCTAATGATGAAATAATATTAGTCAACTCTGCCCGTGCATCATCTGCATTTAAGTTCCTTACATTTGTGTCCCAACTAATTTCGTTCAACCTGTCCTTTATTGCCTGAAAATTCACTTTAAAATAGTTCTTGTAGGTCGTGACCCCCTTGTTTATACATTTAGATTTCTTAATTAGGAAGGTAACAGCATTGTGATCACTATTGGAAAGTGGTGCAATTACATAGACAGAAGTAATAACATGATTAACACTGGTAAGCAACACATCAAGCACATTCTCTCCACTAGTTGGAATATTGATTAGTTGGTGGATGTCTGAAGCTACTAACATTTCCACAACTTTATTCTCCAGGTTACCCCATTCCAGTCTATTAACGGGAGATTAAGATCGCCCATAACCATGACATCATTATCATTGGCTACCTCACTTATGTGGGTCAGAAAACCTATGATAACCTGAACTGAACAGTCAGGGGGCCTATAAAACACAGCAGTCCTTAGCTTTGTTGTATTCAAACCAGTTCTATCTTCCCATAGCATTTCTATGGAATTGTCCAGTTCTGGCGGTGTTATACATAATGTACACTCAATATTATCCTTAATGTATAAAGCTATTCCACCTCCCCTGCACCTATCTCTATCTTTGTGAAATGGCTGGTATGCTGGTAGGGCCTTGCTCCAGTTACACTGATTATTCCACGACGTTTCAGTAACACCAATTATATCCACTTCCATACTAGAACTTAAATAGGATAGTTCTGCTAATTTGCCCTGATTTAAACTCCTGGCGTTAAGATAAAACACCTTAACTGGTTTATTAATCCACTTTACCTTAGTCCTGTTGCTGCTTGGGGTGGTTAGATGATCCTTAGCCCCCTGTTGACCCAACTTCCCTGGCCCATCTAGTTTAAATGTCTTAATATTTTATTCCTGATTTTTGTACCTAATAACCTATTACCCTTAAAATTTAAGTGCAGGCCATCTCTGCAATACATACCTGTCTTTTTTTTTTTATCACAACATGGTTTATACCACCTCCGCAGACCTGGTAGGGGCTATGAATCTCCCCCTTGGAGGGGTACGTCCTCTGGCCCATCAAGGCCATCATGGGTCCTTCCTCTGTCTTCTCCCCTTCACCCATGCCCTCACCCATGCAGTGGGCACAGCAGCTGTCTCCACCTCCACAGAGGCAGCCAAGCACCCTGGGCACGAGCCGGACCCCTCTTGTTGTGCTGATGCACGCAACACAAATTCCCCACCCTGAGGAAGGAGAGCAGTCCTCCAGACACTCAGTCCTTACCTCCTCGGCCAACCCCCAAATGACCTGAGTCCATTCCCAAACCCAGGTCACGAGGTGTGGCATCCAGCATCTCTATCCTCGGTGCCACCGGCCAGCTCATACATATCTGTCTTATTAATAAAGTTGTCCCAGTGTTTAATGAAATGGAACCTCCTCTCACTTGTCCATTTCTTTAACCAGTGGTTGGTCTGGGAAATCCTGCTTTGCCTGTAGGCGGACGCTCAGGGAACAGACAGGATTTCTGAGAATGCAGTCTCAGAGACTTTACTTATTAATTTGTCAGCTAACTTGTTAAAATCTTGTTCAAACTCTTTCTGTGATTTTATTCCAAGATCATTAGTTCCCACATGTATTATTGTTAATGGGGTTTCCCCCGCTCCCTTAAGAAAATTATCCACCATAGATGTTAAATCCTGGGCTTTTGCTCCTGAAAAGAAACTGACCATTATATTCTCCTTGTCATTTCCACAAATATAAGGATCGGTAAATTTAATGTGATCTGCTTTTTCACATTATGAATGGCTTGATGGGCTGTAACGCTAACACCACCATCTGTTCCTGAGACTTCCCCGTTCTCAGAGAGCGTGGCATATCTATTTGATACTGGAACTGGATGTGTGGTTACCTCATTAGGCTCTAGAATCAGTAAGTCCTGAGTTTGAACACACCTGGGGAATTTAAAGTTGGGGGGGGACAGAAGCAGTCATAGTACTACTCTGACTAGGAATACAATAACCCCTCACTATAACGAATGAGTTTGGAGCCATAATTACTGTTTGTTATAGTAACTCATTCGTTATATCGAGGGGGCACTAAATTACACAGCAGAACATATAGTATTGCGTTATCTGCTAGTGAACACACTCAGTACTGTTACTATTTGTTCAGTTAATTTTCACAAGCTGTTTTCTGTACTTGTTTAATTGTACAGTATTTAGTTTATTTATTTTATCATGTTGGATTGAAAAATACAGTACCGCAGCTGAAAAGCCAAAATCTGCCTCCTCCCTACCCCGCCCTCCACCCCTGACACCTCCAACTTGGCAGCTGCCTCACATACTCTGTTACAATATCAAGTTATTTGCTTATTAAAAGAAACACAAACAGAGCAAAAGAAGAAAAAACACAGACTTTAGGCTTAGGTTCATACAGTACTGTATCTGGAATTATCTCCGTGCATCAGCTATGCACCAGCTACATTACTCGCATACAACCCACCCGCTCGTACTCTTGTTGTCATGTTTGCCTCCTACACAGTTCAACCATCAGCTCCAGGTTATTAGTTTTTATTACTGTATATAGTTTTAGCAGTGGATGACTGTATTTACTTTTTTTAATCTGTTTCTGACTTTACCAAACTTACGAGCGATGATCAGCTGTACAAATAGACTGATGCGAGCTGAGGTGAGTCGGGGGTTGGGGTCAGGTCAGAGGAAGTCAGCAACAGCCACAGCAATACGTATAGTAATACAGTACAGCCCTGGATTGTGTTTGTTGCGATAGAGGAAATGTGGATATTATGCATGGCTGTGCGAGGGAGCGACTTTAGGTAAACTGGAAATAGATGCTCAAAATACATTATTTTTTTGGGGAGCCATGACGACCATTCATTATAGCCGAATGTTCTCTATAACTAAGTTCATTATGGCAAGGGGCTACTGTAGTTGGATTTGTTTCCAAGGTATCTGAGCCTCTTTCTGTAGATATTCCTGTAAATGTTTTAAGAGGGCTCCTTTCCCTTTTTTTCCTCTTAACGTTGGTCACCACCGCCCAGTCCTCCACCTCAGTTTCCAATTCCCCCTCATCATGCTCCTCTTAGTCCCCCCTCTTGAAATGTTCCTGGTTGATGTTAGGGGCTGGAGGTTTTATTTAAACTTGACAAAATGTTCAGTTTAGCTACCATCTCCTCCTGACTCTTTTCAAGAGTTTCTAACTTTGTAGAGAATCTGTTCAATTCATTAACAAGTTCTGCGTTGTGAACACACTTATCGCATACAAAATGTTCATATGTAGGTTCCCCCACTCTAACTTCTACCTGTATTGAAAAAATTCTGGCTCCCCCTTCAAATCCTGTCTGTTTCTTCACCCAGTCTGGTGGTTCTGTGTTTGGTCCTGTTCAGTTCTGTTGTCATGTCCTCAGCCTTCTTTCTGGTTCCATGGGCCTGAGGTACTTACAGATTCAGATGCTGTTCTGTGCTGTGGCTTCCAGAAGCAAAGATACAGTGTCCTGGTGCCACTCCCTCCAGACCCCCTGATAATATTGCTGCTGCTGCTGCTGCTGATGATGATGATGAATGCTGCTGCCCATCTGGCCCACACACACACACAGGTACTGCAAATCATGGCTAGAGGATGAAGAAATATGTTGATTCCTGCTGAGGAATCAACTCTATGGCCTGGGAGCCCAAGTAAGGTAAGCCCCAATGTGGGGATCTTACAGTTAGATTAAGAGATGGTAACCCAACCTTTGGCTGCACCTTAATGCCTAATTAGTGCATATTTGCAGAGAATACTTGTTGGTCCCTGCTGATGAAGCCTGATGAACATAGCTTCCCTTCCAGCCTTAAAGAGACACAGTCATACCCAGTAGCCATCACAGTTGAAAAACCCATGAAAAACTATTTCAGATAAGGTACTGGGCTCATCTGTAGCTCAAAGCACTCCGGAGGTACAAACGACTGAGCCTGTGCACCAATAATACTACACTGCAGCCTTTAGAACACTGTGATGTCACTGAGGGACAAGCTCTGCCTAACTGCATTAAAGGACGTTTCTGATGTAAGGCAGCTACTCACATATTGTGATAACTGCCCTGATCAACACTCATTCCAGCCTGGTTTGAAACATTAATATCATGCCATACCTTAGTTATGTTGCTTGTAATTTTTGTTTTACAGCAGCCAGTCTGATAGATTCTGATAGTCCCAGTGATAATGACATGCCCCTGCGTTCAAGCACGTAATGACGTGTGGCCAGGGAGAGCGCAGGGGTGTGCCCCATTGAAATGAATGGGGCTTGTTTTCTC
Organism: Neoceratodus forsteri; assembly: GCA_016271365.2. Classification (NCBI taxonomy): domain Eukaryota; kingdom Metazoa; phylum Chordata; order Ceratodontiformes; family Ceratodontidae; genus Neoceratodus; species Neoceratodus forsteri. The sequence goes on along the minus strand of CM028132.1, from coordinate 366,243,933 downwards.
TTACATATTTAAGCTTAAGAATGGTTAGCTAAAGATTAATGAAGGTCACCGCTTGACTAACAAGGCCCTTGTTAGCAGTTGACTTTCAAGATGAAGGATGTGTGCTCTTCACAGAGTGAATTTTCAGCACTGGTTTCTTTTTTGGTGAGCGAGGGGGGGTGCTGAGTGGGGAGGTGGGCAGGTGGTAGTGGTAGGGGATTGGTCAGGGTTGGCCGCAAAGGACTTCTATGGATGGTTTTCTGCTTTTCAGGTGTAAACAAAAAAAAATTAAAAAATCATCTGGGCAGGACAGAACAGGATTGGAGGGTGGTACTGATCAGAGGGATGGAGCAGGGAGAACAGAGAAAAATGGCTGGACAGGGCAGAATAGAGTTGAAGGATGGTATTGAGCAGAGGGATGGAGTGAGTGGAATGGAAAACAAACAGCAGAGCAGGGCAGAATGAGGTTGGCGGATTGTACTGAGCGGAGGGATGGAGTGGATGGAAACAAAAAAAACAGCAGGGCAGAATGAGTCTGGAGAGTGGTACTGAGCAGAGGGATGAAGCTGGTGGGAAAGAAAACAAATGGCAAGGAAGGGCAGAACGGGGTTATTGGGTGGTACTAAGCAGAGGGATAGAGAAGGTGGGAACATTGAAAAACGGAAGGCAGGGCAGAACAGGGTTGGAAGGTGCTATTGAGCAGAAGGATGGAGTGGGTGGGACAGAAAACAAATGGCAAGGAAGGGCAGAACAGGATTGCTGAGTGGTACTGAGCAGAGGGATGGATCAGGAGGAAAAAAGAAAAACAGTAGGGCAGGGCAGAATGGGGTTGGTGGGTGGTACTGAGCAAAGGGATGGAGTGAGTGGGATCAAAATGACAGGGCAGAGCAGAACAGTACGGATCTTCTGATAATGACACCGCTCAACTGGTTGGTGCACGGTGTCATTTAGATAAAAGGATCCAGCCACTGTGTGATAAGAGTGGCTGGCTCCTTTCAACTACAAGGAACAGCATCATGATCAGCCTTGCTGATCATTGGCCGGTCACTGTCGAATCTCCTGCAGCCTGAGCTGCATTGTATGAAACAGTGACACCCATCTGAAGGCTGCTACTCACCTAATATGTGTAGTATTAATGTTGAACAGACTCAGTCTTCTATATCTCTGGAGTGTTGCCAGCTGAAGATGCTTCTAATATGCTGGGCTAAAGTATGTGAAGTATTGAAGAGAATAATGGCAAAAGAGTCAAGAGAGATCCCTTTTGTTCAGTTTTATATGCATTCAGATATGCTTTATGTATGACCTTTCCTCACCGTAACAAATGAAAATTGTGGATGTTTAAGCAACTGGACAGAAAACTTGCTTGTAGTGTTCCTATTTTCAGACATTGATAGTGTTGTCACGTGCAAAGCATCAAATTCCTGGTTCCATGAAGAGGACTATGCAGAATGTTGTCCAAAAAGAGAAAACCATGCAAAATGCAGTTTATAGTACATGGGAAGGTACCGTTGTGTATGGAAGTCCATACAGTGTAAAATGTGGTTATGCTGCAATACTGACATAACTACTACTGTAGAATGACTTTTAGTTTTGCTGTAGTACTTACGTCACATTACAATCATCCCGATCATCTGTTTGTTATTTCCGCTTCCGCCACTCATGCTAGTGTCAGTAGCCTATTAAAAAAAGAAAACATTTGACACAGAAAGATTTCCTGGGCTAAAAAAGTGAAGAGAAAAGGTGGGAGTGGGAGACAGCAGTAAAGTGGCAATAGAAGCAACAAAAGAGGATCAGCACAGTCAAGGGCGATAGGTTCACATGTGATGGGAAGGTGGGGGCGGCACCAGCAGGAATGACCATCATCCAGTTGGGGAAATGCTTGCTGTTGACATAAGTACCACAAAATATTAAGTAAGCATCTCTTTTTTTTTTTTTTATTTTATTTACTGGGTAACTGCCAAGAGTGTATCAGGAGTTGTTGCCGCATTCACAGACAAACCATTTTGATTTTTTTTAATGCAAACTTGAAGTTGTTGTAAATGTTTCTGTCTTTTCAAGTAAATTAATCACAAAAGTCTTGAATTCAGCTTCTACTGTTTTGATTTCCAGTACACTATATAAAATGATGTATGGGAAGCCATAGACACCTAGGCTGCTTACTCACGTTGTAGTTACCATGATGACAGGAACCACTGGCTTCCGTCATCATGATAAGCATGGTGGGAAGATAGTCTTGTTGGGTATGGTTTCCCATACACTCTGTATATCATGTCAACTTTGATTCAGGTACAGTTAAATATCAATTATTTAGAAACATACAAACACAGACAATGAAGGCAGAAGAAGACCATTGGTCCATCCAGTCTGCCCATAAAGCCCTAACAAATCTGGGATCTATTGTCCATGCAGGGTTCTAACCCATACTATTCACCCCATGCCTACCACTACTACCCTGAGCAACCACTTAAGCAATAATGAATGATGGGAGTTACGTTAATGTTCTAGTTAATCACCCCCTGGTGGTGTAATGTGGCACGAGGTGTAGCTGAGTGCCATATTGCCCCAGGGAGTGATTAACTTGAACATTAATGTAACCCCCCAGAGTTCATTATTGTTATAATTATAATTGGGTTACAAGTTACTGCAGTTTGAATATTTTTTATATATTTTTTTTGCTTATTTTGTGCGAAATTAATAGAAAATAATCCCTCCGTCATGTAGGAGATTAACATAAGGGTCTCAGAACGCTGACAACCAATCAGATTTCAGCATTCCTGAGATCCTTATCATTTTGCTTTATGATTGTTGCTTAGTGTTTATTGCGTCCTTCCTCATGCCATGTTCTTTATTGTATCAGCTCAGGATACTTTTCCTGGTGAAACTTTTGAAAATAGATAGATACATTCAGGAACTGAAGTATCTCATCATAATCCTATAGCTATAACTGAGAGTCAGTTGTGAAAATGGTCAAGGTATCAACAGCAAGGTATATTGACTGTGCTGGCTCCCATTGTTTTTACTTTAAGCCATAAATTCTTGTTAATTAATTTTAAACTGCTAGGGCTTAGGCTGCAGGGAGCTGCCCCAGCTGTCACTATTGTACCAGACTTTAGAGCTGTTACAGTTCATTCCTTGCTGTCCCTACTTCCTGCCAAACATCAGCAGGTAAACACCAGGTAAACATACTAGCTTATGTGCAGAAGTTCTTGCGCTGATGAGAGATCCGGTTGTGCTTTTCTGTCAACCGAGCTGTCTCCATATCATTGCCAAATGCCCCGATTATCATTCATTCTTTCTGTCACTCAGTTATCTGTCTAGTGACGTGCTCTACCATGGCCAGATCCTACTTTTCCAGGTTTTTAAACCTGTTAGCGAGCTGCCATATGTTATTTTCAAGTTTATTTACCAAACTTTGGTCTGCTACTCTGACCCCGCCTGACCTGAGTCCAAGAATCTCCAAGTTTTTCCGCGATCACGAACCGCAACAGGAACAGTAGATCAATCACCTCCTTACCAATGGCTGTTCTGATCCTACTCCATCTCACTCACATACAATATGAGGATGTATAACCATAAGTGAAAACTGGCCCACCCAACTCCGGGGCCCCTAGACGTTGTCCAAGTCCATCTCGCTTCACTCATCAAATAACAACTTACCGGAGTGCTGAGAGAGAGAGAGAGAGAGGTTGGTGTCACTGATCTTACTAGAGGGTCACTAGACTCATGGATGCTTCATGTGCTGCGGGAAGTGGCAGTTGTGCTCCAGCCATGCTTTGTGCTGAGCGCTCCACTACTGACTCCCACACTGACCCTGGGCTGTTTTAGGTAGCAGCAACATTCCTAGAAATTTGGTCCGGTTCCGAGTGCTGCGGGGGGCATTATGCTTTCAGGAGTGGCAGCTAAAAGGACTGATACTGGGGCTACATAACTATGCACAACCACGGTTCTCACTGCTGACCTGGGGGCGTGTGCTGTGGACTGCCGTTGACATACCAGGCAGGAGGCTTTCTATACGTAAATTCTGATAGGGTTTTTGCACAGCAGCAGTTATGTCTCTGATCATCATTCTAGCCAGTGAGCAATTCCATTGTCATAAATAAAATTACTCATACTATGCATGTGCTCGGACTTCAGGTACTTCTTTTCTGTAGTGCCTGCTTTATATATTTAACAGTTGGGCTGCATGGGAGGGAGAAGATGGGACCGTCTTGTGAACTTTACTTGTGAGGATTCTGTTGGTGGGCAGAGAGAGGCACATATCGTCAGACATCGACTGTTGCCGGGAAGTACATTACAAAAAAAAAAAGACAGACATAAGATCAATGGATGATTCAAAAACGATATACGGGTCACTGTTAGGTTTGTTACATGTAGCCATCTCCAATGGCCAGCACGTCTATCGATGAACATAATGGCGGCTCTAAATTCTAACAGTGAAATTGGAAAAAAAAAAACTAGCCCCAGTCAAGTTAATACTCCTGTAATCAGGCTCTACATGTACATTAATGAGCAGATTAATGTAAGGCTCTCAGAATGCTGACAACCAATGAGATTACAGCATTCATGAGACCCTTATAATAATAAACCATTCACTCTGTCCCAGCCAAGTTTGAAACCATTGATGGTTTTGGCACCCACCACATCAGCTGGGAGATTGTTCCATGGCTCCTACACCCTATCTGTTAAATAAAACTTTTTCACATCCCTCTTGAACCTTCCCCCAACAGTTTCCACTTGTGCTCCTGTATTCTTGATCTGCTACTCAAGCTAAATAGTTCCTCTCAGTTTATCTTGTTTATTCCTTTCAGGAACTTAAAGGTCTCTATCATATCAGTGCCTTGAGCTGATCCGGGTAAGATCTGCCCTGCTAGCCCTGAATCATTTTGGTCAGCCTACATTGCACTCTCTCCAGCCTGCCCCTGTCTTTTCTTAGGTGAGGACTCCAGAAATGGACACAGTATTCCAGGTGGGGCTTCACCAGTGATCTACCAGAGAGGTAGCATTTATTTTATATATTTAAACTTGTAATGAGCCAAGGCCCGTTTTCATACATGATCCAGGGCTTATTTAAATAGCCAAGAGATGTTACAATTAGTTCCAAATTATACAGATAAAACAAACATCAAAAATACGATTATATAAAACATTAACAGCTAAGTTGAGTAATACTGCATTCCTTCTGCTGTCAGTACCCCTTACTATACACCCCTGTATCCTGTTTGGCTTACTGTAGGCCTTGTTACACTGGCTTGATTTATTTTAGGAAGTCACTGATGATTATTCCTTGATCTCTTTCCCCAGAGATCATGCCCAGCTTTACACCCCTCCTCCAATCCAATACTCTATTCTGGGGTTATGTTCCCTATATGCATCACCTTGCACTTTCTGGCATTGCATTGCAACTGCCAAACCTTTGACCACCTCTCTAGCCTTTATAAGTCTTTCTGCATCTCCCTAACCACCTTCTCGCTGTCTATCTTGCCACAGAACTTAGTGTCATCTGTGAAGGGACACTTCTTGCCCTGGATTCCTGATCCCATGTTGCTGATTAACATATTGAAAAGGACTGGACCCAGGACCGATCATTGTGGCACCCATGGTGACCTCCCTCCCTTTTCTGATTTGACTCTGTTAGCCACAATCCCCTGCTGTCTCCTTTCCAACCAATTTCTCACCCATCTAAGTGTATCCTTCACTGCACCCAGATCCTCTAGCTTCTTCAGCAACCTTCTGTGAGTCAATGAGTCAAAAGCCTTCCTGAAATCAAAGTAGAGTAAATCCACAGTGTGGCCCCTCCACTACCCCTGTTACCCAGTCAAAGAATACTATCATATTGATCTGATAATACCTCCTTGCCACAAATCCATGCTGTATACTATCCTGGAGACCACTGATCTCCACGTAACCCATAAGCTCCTCTTTTACTAGTTTCTCCATCAGTTTACTCACAATAGCGGTAAGACTGACAGAACTGTAGTTACCCGGTTGCTTCTTGTCCCCTTCCTTGTGTAGTGGGACTATATCCGCTACCCTCCAGTTTTTTGTTTATTTGTAAACATTGGAATTTCAATTCTTTGAGTCAAAGACTCATTTCCAAAGCCTCCTCGTCAAGAGTACATAGACATAACAGTTACATAGTTCCATAGACAAAACACAAGAGTTACAAGATTTCAGTGCGTACATTGTTGCATAGTTACATAACAGCAAAGTTTGCAAAGACAAGTTGGATTGTCATTGTATTTACCATAGGTGAGACCATTGACCTGTGCGGTGCTGTATGCTTGTGAAGACAGGTTGTTACAACAGTGTATTTTACATGAGAGAAATATCATTAGCCTATACAGTGAGGTAGCTAGGCAAATAGGGCAGCCTGAAAATGGTTAACTGGAATGATCTGGAAATAAGCAGTCCAGCGGACATTGTCAAGGAGATTGTAGACTAGCAGTTGCGACCAGCCCATCATGAGGGCTGGTGTGGGATGGTATTCTGGCATGGTTATACACACCTACTACCCCTGTCTGAACTTAGCAATTGAATAGCCCTACCAGTTGTTCAGTTATTTCCTTTGCCAATTCCTTGAGCACCCTCAGATGTATCCCATCTTTCCCCGAGGCCTTATCTATCTTTAGGACTGCTAGCCCTTTCTGAAACCTTTCACTGATAAATACTTAGTGCTTCATCTCCAGGATCCCCCTTACAGCTGCCTTGATGCCATTGTTTGGCAGAGGCCCTCTGTCTTCTTATCTGAATACAGAGCAGAAGCTGCCATTAAGAATGGCTCCTTTCTGCCTGTCCTCTTCAATTACCCTACCTTCCCATTAGCCTAACAATTCCTCCTCCTTTCTTTTTTTCTCTCTAATATATCTAAAGAACTGTTTTTCCCCTTCCCTTGAACACCTCCCCAATACACAGCTGTGTCTGTCTTTTCTGACTGCCCTCTTGGTTGCCCTTGTTCTCATTTGTACTCTTCCCATTCTTCCTTCCCTTGTTTTCTTTGTACCTGTTGAAGGCCTTCTTTTTGGCTTTCACTGCTTCCCTGACCTTTCCAAAAAAACATACTGGTCTCTTGTACCGGTTTCATTTGATTACTTTACTCATGCCAAGACTTTGTTGCCTTGAGAATGGATCCCTTGATTGCCCCCATCTTTCCTCCACATCCCTGATGCTGTCCACTCCAGCCAGTTTGTCTTGGACCAGCTCCCTCAACAGGCTGAAGTCTGCACTTCTGAAATCTAGGACTTCAGCCTTTGATGAAGGCTTACTTGTCCCAAGGGCCAGGACGAAACAAACAGAGTTATGGTTGCTGGACCCTAGTGGCCCCCACCCTCACTCCTACCACTTCCAAACTGGCAAACACCACAGAAACATAGAAATTGCTGGCAGATAAGGACCTCTTGGCACACCTAGTCTGCCCAGTTTTCCCTGCCTACTCTGCCACTGCAAACCCAACTCGATCTCCAGTCGTCTCCTCCCCCCTTGCCTTACTACCAAGGTCTCCTTGGATCTGTCCCATGCATGCTTGAATCACGTCCCCATTTCGACACCCACCTCCTCTACTGGAAAGCTGTTCCAAGCATCCACCACCCTCTCCATGAAGAAGTGGTTCCTCACATTTTCTCTGAGCCCTCCCCCCCCCAACTTCATAGTGTGACCCCTTGTCCTCAAGTTTCTTTTTCTATGGAAAATGCTACCTTCCTGTACCTTATTAATACCCATTAGGAATTTAAATGTTTCTTTCATATCTCCCCTCCCCCCCCCGAGAGTACATATTCAGTTCCTTAAGTCTCGTCTCGTAGGGCTATTAATGAAGGTCCTGCACCATTTTGTTAGCCCTCTTTTGTACCACCTCCACTTTATCAATGTCCTTCTGGAGGTGGGGCATCCAAAACTGGGCACAGTACTCAAGGTGTGGTCTTACCAGTGATCTGTACAAGGATAATATGACTTCCTCCTTCCTGTTGGTGACGCCCCTCCCTATGCATGCGAGCACCCTGCTAGCCTTCCAACCAATCGAGAATGGCAGCCTGCCCAGTGTGTTCTTTAACCAGCTGCACCAGCAGGCAGTCCTGGAATGTATCCAGCAGGGGGCTGTCATCTCCAGCTCTGGCCACTAGAATGTCCCAATTATTATCTGAGAGGTTTATATCTTCCACTACCACCACCTCCTTCTTTTCCACCCCCTTTCTAGTACTGCTCGTATTTCCTTATCCCTCCCTTTCCCCTGTCCTGAAGATGTATAGATCACCCTCATCTGTAGTTTCTTGCCTGAGGCGACTGAGAGCTGAACCCACAGCGATTCTTTTTCCAAATGACCTCCCCTAATGTTTCCATCCACCACTGTCTCTATGCCTGCCCCAACATATGGGGTTACATTTCCTCCTTTAACTCTTCCTCTATCCTGTGTAAATATGGTGTAGCCTGAGACTGTCAAGTCCCAGTCATTATTCTCTGTGGCCCAATTTTTTGATGGCTACTAGGTCCATCTTGGTGTCTGCCACCATTACCAGGAGCTCACTAATTGCCCAGACTCCTGGCATTAAGGTAGACCCATTTCTATCTTTCTCCTGATCACCCTCTTATTTTTTCCTTTTCCTAATCCCTTATTCTTCCCTAGTCTCCTTACTCCATCATTGGCATCTTCTCCAACCTCATTCGAACTTCAGCCTTACTGTTACCAACCTTGCTGCTCCAAGTCCTCCCTGTCACTGTCCCCTGCCCACCAGGAGATAGGGTGGCATACCTCTTAACCTTTTATCACTTAACTGTGGCACACAGACACTCAAAATGTGGGAAAAATGTGTGTCATCATCCCCCATAATGTGGAACACATCAAATACTTTCTCCTGGTGTGTAGCAGCAAACTTCCTCCCTCTCCCAGGCCCAGTGCCACTTTCTCTGGTGTATAGTGTTAACCCTTTTCTCTGGTTTATGACACTTTTCCTTGATGTCTAGCAGTATAAGTTCTCAGCCCCCCCCCCCACTAGCTTCCCTGGTATCTAGCAGTAACCCCCCCATCCTATGACACTTTCCCTAGTGTCTAGCAGTAACTCCCTCTCTTGTCCCCTGCAACTTTCTCTTGTTTCTTGCCGTAATCCTCCCTCTCCTCAGTCCTGTGCTGCTTACCCATAGTAGGCAGATGTGTGGTGCACTTTAACTTGCAGTACCTTCACTTGGAGCAGCTCAACATCAGTGTGAAACCAGAGGCCAAGGACGCTTTGGCTAGGAGAGGGTGCAAGCACCACTGCAGGCAGCCAAGGCAGAGCTGGAGGACACTGCTGTTGACCTTTATACCCTCCACACTAATGCTGCCAATGCTTATACTGTTCACTCTGCTGCTGCCATTGGGAGACATGCTGTTGCTCCCTGATCCTGAACCCAGGGGAGTTGCAGAGTGAGGTCTCAGCCAGACACAGCAACTCCATGCTAGGGCAAGAAAAAAGTATGTAACTGTATCTGTGTGTAACTATTTGTGGGCTGTGTGTGTGCTTCTGCGTATGTAATGCCAAGTGTCTGTATGCATCTGTGTATTTAATGATATGCGTGTGTGTGTGTGTGTGTGTGTGTGTGCATGTGCACATTTGTGTATGTAGTGCTGTGTCTTTCTTCACATCTGTTAACTGTATGTAGGGCTGTGAATGAGCATGTGCACGTCTGTGTATGTAGGGCTGTATGCGTGTGCATTTTTTTGTGTGTGTTTTATATAGTGCTATGTGTGTACACATCTGTGTAAGTAGTGCTCTCTGTGTGCATCTCAATGTAGTTTTGTGTGTCTACACATCTGTGTGTGTGTGTGTGTGCATATGGAGTGGTGTGTGTGTGTGCAAGTCTATGCATGTAGTGGTGTATGCGGTTGTATGCATCTTTGCAGGCAGTGTGTGTGTGTGTGTGTGTGTACACATGTGTCTACATATGGAGTGGTATGTGCACAAGTCTATGCATATAATGGTGTATGTGTTTGTGTGTGGTTGAGTGTGCACATATTGTATGTGTGTGTGTTTACATCTGTGTATGTAGTCTATGTATGTAGGTGTGTGTGTGTGTGTGTGTTGTGGGGGCAAGTAATTTGCTTGTTTATCCTAGTGGTTCTGTGAACCTGGAGGCAGAGGTTCTTATCGCACAACCAACACTTACTGCATGACACAAGGAGAAGGGCAGAGTAGGAGACTAAATATAAGTAACTATTGGGTATACCTCATTCTCACTTTTACCTTTCAGTCTAACTTTAAACAGCCCAACTATTTAATGTCCTATTTTCTCTTTTACAGTATATGGTTAGGGTTTATTGTGTATGGAATTCAGTGGCTCTCAAAAAGTTGTGCACAATTGAAAAATTGTGCACACTCTAAAGATGTTATGCATGTTCTATCATCAAGTGCACTTGTGTAGCCCTGTTGATGCAGACTCCTGTCTGGCAGTCAGCTTTCATTTTCACTGAGCACTCCCTGCTTGCGCTGACTCCCGCCTGGTAACATGCCTTCATTTTCACTGAGCGCATGCTCTCCCTCTCTCTCTGTACTGGTGCTTAGCACCGCTCACAGCTCCCACTCAATATTTCCCTCAACAAAACCGTGTACTATAAAAAATAAAATATGGGTAACCACACACAGCTCATCTTGAGTTTCCATCTCTGGGTTGAGATAACAACATGAACCTCTCGAGCTTCACTCTTGAGGTTCATATGCTGTTATCTCTACACTTTGATGGAAACACAGGCTTCTTGTGTATGGTCACCCATGCAGTATTCCTTGTATATTATCTTAAAACAATCCATCTGTTCTGCTTTTATTGTATTACCCTTAGCAAAGCAAATGTGTTGACTGTAGACAACTCTTGTCTTGTTGGACAACATGTGCTAAAGGTTAATATCTGGCATTAGGATGCACCTGAAATGGTGAGTATTTAACTCTCAACAGAAAATACCAGTGTACAGCAAAAAATGTTTTAATTTTTATGTATGTATGTATTTATTTACAACTTGCTGACTGGAAAAAGTACACTGAGCCAAGACTCATTTCCAGGTGTGACACAGGGGAGGAGAGCTGTAATGGGGGGGCGGGGCAGGATGTACCACAAACAGATGATGCAATGCAGACAGTAAGCACATACATAATAACATACAAAATGGACTGTACAAACATAAGGATACAAGAATTTAAGGATAAAATATAAGTTGTCATAGGGTAAAAATTCCAATAACAATTAGGGAAAGTGCAAATCTGAAAATTAGTGGAACAGCTGCAGTTTAAGCCGTAGACAAGATTTCGACCAAAATGCCAGCATAGGCCACAAGATCATGGACTAATGATTACACTTAACTGAGAGGCTTTGTTCCCCACACACTCCTTTATTTTAAAATAAAAAAACTCTATTAAGACACCAAGGGCCAGATATTCAAAGCTTTGCACCGCACACAAAAGATTGCGCCGGAGTTGCGTAGGAGTGCAATATTCAAAAGGGGAAATAGCACCAGTGCACTGCGTTAGCACCAGCACAAAAAGATAATGTATGCAAGGGGCAAAGTGAGGGGTGAGGACATGCATACAGGCGTAATGGCATATTCAAAGGTATTGCACCATGCAAGAGATGTTTGCACACCCTTTGGCACAGTGTTATTTACTGCCTATAAAAGGCGTGTCTTAACTTAGGGCAAAACACAGAGGGGGGTGTAGACACTGCAGGAGACAAGATGGTTGTTAGCCACAATACTGTGCTGCTCTACCTGATGGAGGATGTGCTGGAAGAGGAAGAGAGGGACCAAGCCCACCCTGACCAACACTGCAGGCCAAGGAGAAGATATGCTGCACACAGGATGTACCAGAGCAGAGTCTCCTTCGAGACACTCACTGATGACCACCTTGTGGGCTGGTACAGGATGAACAGGGTCATGTTGAGGCACCTGTGTGAACTTCTGCATGAGCAGCTGCGTCCGAACACCAGACCCAGCCATGCCATGACAGTCAAGGAGAAGGCGACGGCCGCGATGTGCTTTCTATCCACCAGTACATTCTAGACACCGGTTGGAGATACCATTGACATGTTGCAGTCAGCCACCTCATGCCTCCTGACCCAGTTCCTCAATGCCTTCCTGCCACATGCTGCTGATTTCGTGGTATTCCCTAGCACGGAAGGGGAGCACAGAGAAACCATGCAGCAATTCTATCAGGTTGCACACCTACCAGCTGTACTTGGTGCCATTGACTGCACCCACATTGCCATCCATGCACCACCTGGTGATGGTGGGGATGTGTACATCAACAGGAAGGAGTACCATTCCATCAACTGCCAGGTGGTGTGCAATGCAACGGGGCACATCACCAATGTCTTTGCACAGTACCCCAGCAGTGCCCATGATGCCTTCATATGGCACCAGTCCAGGCTGTGCCAGTCATTTGAAGAAGGTCTGATACCCAGTGGACACCTCTTCGGTGAGTATCAGCAGCAGGCACAACACAGCCCACAGCAATGGTGGGACAGTGCCAAGTACCAGCAGACCATGGGGGCAGGATGACTGTAACCGAAGGGCAGCAAACAGGCATGGTGAGTGACACAATAAATAGCAGCTAACATGTGGTCATGGGTTTACAGGGGACAGTGCCTAACCCCTGAGACCCTGGCTCCTAACACCAATCCTCTGGCCAGCAACAGTGGCCGAGGAGTGGTATAATGAGACATACGCTGCAACTAGGAATGTCATAGAGAGGGTCTTTGGCATGCTAAAGATGCGATTACACTGCCTAGACCGGTCTGGCAGTGCCCTACAGTATACTAACATACTAAAATGCCAGCAGAATAGGCCTAACAGTCTTTCGTGTCTGCTCGTTTGGTCAGCCCCAACCCTGGTTGCTGACCTTGCTGCCCCCCTCGCCTTCTCTGGCTTCTTCCTTCCCAGTTCTGGATATTCTTGCTGCATTGGATTTTGCTTCCAGAACCCTTCCCCTGTACCTGTCCCACCCCGTCTTGAACCCCTCCACTGTCTCTGCCTCCACCAGCCCCTAGGCAGCGATTCCATGGCTCCACCACCTCTCTCAGTGAAGTCACCTCCTCCTTTCTCCCTGAATCTTCCCCTCCAGCTTCCACCCATGTCCTCTAGTGGCCCCTCCTCCTTCCCTGAAAGCACCCTGACTGTTCCTCCCCTATTTACCCTCTTCATGTACCTGAAGACCTCTATCATGTCCCCCCGGTCCCTTCTTTCTTCCAATGTGTACATATTTAGCTCTTCGAGCCTCTCCTCATAGGTCCTGTCCCCCAAGCCCCAAATCATTTTGGTTGCCCTCCTCTGGACCCTCTCCAGGATGTTAATGTCCTTCTTTAAGTGTGGCCTCCAAAACTGCACGCAGTACTCAAGGTGAGGCCTCACCAAGTAGTTATACAGAGGGAATATCACTTCCCTCCTTCTGGAGGTGATCCCCCTAGCGATGCATCCCAGCATCCTGTTGGCCTTGGCTGCTGCCCTCCTACAAGTCTCAGAGTTGTTCATCTTGACATCCACCACCACCCCAGTTCCTCTCAGCCATCGAGACTTGTAGCATTCCCCCCCCCAGGGTGTACACTTGGCCAGGTTTCTGGCCCCCAGGTGGAGTACCTTGCATTTCCCTGCATTGAACCTCAGCTTCCACTTTCTAGACCATCTTTCTAGAGCCTCCAGGTCCCCCTGTAGGGTCACCCTCCCCTCCTCCCCATCCACCACCGCCCCCAGTTTTGAGTCATCTGCAAAGAGACTCATCTCACTCCTGATTCCTGTCCTTATGTCAGAGGCGTGGCGTTGAACAGAAGGGGCCCAGAGACTGATCCCTGTGGGATCCACTAATGACCCTCCTTGGGGATGAGACTATCCACCAACTATGACCCTCTGGGTCCGGTCCTGGAGCCAATTGCCTATCCATCTGATCATCTGGTTCCCCACCCCATTTCTCCCAGCTTATCCAACAGGCCCACAGGGGAACAGAGTCAAATGCCTTGCTGAAGTCTAGAAAGAGGACGTCCACTGGTCAACCCAGTTCCAAGGCACTCGTCACCCAGTCATAGAACTCCACCAGGTTTGTCTGACACGATTTCCCCGGGATGAATCCATGTTGTCTATCATCCAGGCACCCTGACTTATCCAGGTCCCCCCCAGCCTCTCCTTGACAATGCCCTCCATCACCTTGCCCACCACTGATGTCAGGCTGACAGGCCTGTAGTTCCCTGCCACCTCCCTTGATCCCCCCTTTGGATAGGTACTACTATGTGCCACCTTCCAGTCCTGGGGCACCCACCCTGTCCTCAGAGAGAAGGTGAAAAGCTCCGCCAGGGGTTTCGCCAGGACATCCGCAAGTTCCTTCAGCACTCTGGGATGTAATTTATCCAGCCCCAGTGCTTTCTCCGTCTTAAGGGAGCTGAGGGCTTCCCTCACTCTCTCTGCTGTGATTTCCACTTCTGGTACCTCTTCTCCCTGCTTAGCCCTCCCCCCTCCTTCCAGTGATGCCTCCCCGTCTCCCCAGATCCGCTGATCGGTAGGGTCCCCCTTTCTCAGTATCTCTGTCTCCTCCCATGTATGATGCAGCACCCCATTTTCCTTGGTGAAACTGAGGTGAAGTACTCATTTAGTACCTCAGCCTGCTCCCCCGGGTCTTGTGCCCATCTCTCCCCTGATTTAATCCTGCTAATCTGCCCCTTCACCCTTCATTTTTCCCCAATGTATCTAAAGAACCCCTTGTTCCCTCTCCTAATTTCCCTGGCCAGGTTCTGCTTCTTCCTTGCCTTAGCCACCCTCACCACTGTAGTGGCCCTTCTAGCCATCAGCTCGTACTCCCCTCAATCCCTTTCACTTCTTGAGCACTTGAATTGCTTATAGGCTGCCTTCTTTCCCAGCACCACCTCCTGGACCTCCCTGGTCCACCAGCAGGGTTTTTGGGCCCTACCGCATTTTCGTCTTACTCTTGCACAGGTGTTGGTAGCATCCTGCACCCCTCTCCTGATGATTTCCCACCTACTATCAGCGTCCATGTCTGACCCAATCCCATCCAAATGCTCCTTAAGGATCCTTCCCATTTCCTTAAAATCCGCCCCCCTGAAGTCGGTTACTTCTGTCTTTGTGCAGTCTTCTACCCCTCCTAGGTCCAGGCAGAACCAGACCATGGCATGGTCACTCCCCGCCAATGGGTCCCTTACCTCCAGGCCCCCAATCTGGTCACTGTCTGCCAGGACCACATCCAGTACCCGCGCCTCCCTGGTCGGTTCCCTCACCTGCTGAGTTAGGAACGCGTCTTGAAAGACATCCAACAACCTCTGTTCCTGGTCACAGAGGATGTCATAGTCTCCCAGTCTGTTCCTGGCATGTTTAAGTCCCCGACACCACCACGTTCCTCTGCCCAGTCTGCAGTGTCTCCCAACATCTGCCACCAGACTGTCCTCCAGCTCCTCCGCCAGGGCAGGGGGTCTATACACCACTCCTATTTTTACTCTTCCCCCCCCTTGTTTTCAAGGTGACCCAAATCGCCTCCACAGTTCCCTCCGCCTCCTCTACTCCCCCTATGCCAATGTAGTTTTTGACTATCATTGCTACCCCTCCTCTCCTTCCCTCCCCTCTGTCCTTCCTGAACATAGTGTAACCCTCCAGGTTCAGGTCCCAGTCGTGTCCTGCAGTGGCCCAAGTCTCAGTGACCGCCGCCACATCCACTGCTCCCTCAGTTAGCATCGCCTGGAGCTCAGGCATTTTATTGCCCAAGCCACATATTCCTAGCATGCTGTACGTTACACAACATGGTGCTAAACCATGGAATACATATGCCTGAACTCGAGGAACAGTCTGAGAGGGAGCCAGAGATCCAGGGGATAGTAGAGCAGCTCGAGATATGAAACCCTCAAATGGCCCAGAGGTCACAGGAGCACAGGAATAACATCATTGCAACTCTAGCATGGATGGCCAGGTGAGTGAGACAACACTAACAACAATATGTGAACAACATTGTATTTACTATGTGTACCAAATAGTGCAACACACAGAACAGTGACAACAGTGAAATACAATGGTAACACAGATAGGACAAATGTGTAAAGGGTCAGTGGTGGAATGTGTCTAGACTGGAGCTGTACCTGTGAGTGTCATGTGTGACTGCAAAGCGTGCATGTGTGTGGATGCGTAGAACCACTATAGCCATCTCCCACCACGGACTCTGACTGAATCCCCTCGGCGTACCCTGGAGGTGGGTGTACTGTGGGCTGAGGAGCCCACAGGTGATGACTGCGGTGAAGTGTGTGCTGCAGAACGACCGCAGCCATGGTGTGGTCTGTCTGTGGTCGATGACCCCTGCTGTACATGGTGCCATGCTATGCCCATGAATGAGACTGATGCAGCAGTGATGGAGGACCCCGTGGCAAGACCACATACACTGGTGGCACACCGGGGAACAGCAGTGGCATGCCAGTGGGGCGTTCCAGCGGTGTGCTGCTGCCCACCCACCGCTGCATCCCGCACCACAGCTGTGTGCTCCCTGACAGCTGCAGTGAGCTCACCAAAACACTGGTGAATGCTGCTGAGGATACATGTCATACTCTGCTCATACGTTCGCTCTGTATGCTGCTCTGTCCGCAACTATCCAGTAGTCACTGCCTCACAGAGGAGGGAGAGTTCCTGCTGCACCTCCCTACAGAAGGAGTGAAGATCATGCTGTGTGGTGGTCTGTGACTCCAGTGCAACCCAGAGGAGTGGTCGTGAACTTGGGGTGTCCTGCTCCTGCTGCGGCAGCTCACATTGGTCATTGGTTGGGGTGGCTGTTGCCTGTCTGAGGCGCGTGTGCGCAGCACTCCCTGGGACGATGCCTGCTGACCCATGGCACTCCCTGCCCTATGGTGCATGTTCAGTGGTGCCATCTGCACAGCTGCCTGGTCATCCACCACCTGCTGCTATGTCATGGGGCCTGGGCATGTGGGGACCGACTGCTGGACTGCAGCTGCGGTGCCACTGATGCTGGTGGTACATGTGGTGGACACAGAACATGTCCCCTGGGCAGATACATTGGGTGAACCCAGTAGCACCAAGTGAGCTGGATGTCCTGCTGGTGACCCTGCCACTGCACTCAGCTCCTGCCATGTCCACCTGTCTATGGTACAGCCCTGAAGGTGACTCCCCTCCATGTCCAGTTCCACCAGGCAGTCTAGGCCCGGGACAAAGGTGATATCATCATCGTCATCCTGAACTGCAGCCATGCATGCTGCTTGTCCTCTGGCCATGTGCTGCGACAGAGCCATTGACTGATCCTGAGCAGCCTGCATCCCTGATGTTGATCATCCGTCCTGGGCAGGTTCGTCTGTACGCATCACAATGTCCACTGACGTATGACACTCACCCTGTGCTGTAGAGCAACAAGAACAGTGTCAGTGACCTGTCCAATAGACAGGTATCCAATACCATTGCAATCCCATGCAATACACAACTGTGCTGAACATGCAAAATAGTGTCCGCAGAACCCCTGCACCACCCGTGTGCACAACGGCATGGCCAACATGCACACACCCACAACCATAACATGCATCACACTGTGCAGATGTCCCTCAGGTAACATGAACTACACACCCATACACACCCACATGGTGCATTGTAATATACAGGTGATGAAGTGCACGGATTACAATAACACCCATGTTGTCATGCAACATGCCTGTATGCATGGCCACACACACACTGCCGGTCCACACAGCATGTGCTGAGGCACAGTGTGATGGCCTGTATGTGAGACAGTGCCCTGCCACTGCAAGCCCTTGTGACTTACACTTGTCTACAATGCACAGGCGGACATACACACCCATACTGCATGGTGGACCAACACCTGCCCATAGTTGTGGACATGTGGGACCACCGGTGTGCCCCAACATGTGCAGAGAGACCACACACCACAGTAGGTGACGGGAAAACCATCCGTGGTACTCACTCTTCCCGTGCAGATTGACTGGGGTCTCACATCCACTATCCTCCACACCTTCCAGGGACACCAGCCTGATGGTGGGTACCACAACGGCCATGATTGGGTCTGTCACCCTCATTCTCACAGGCTTGAGACCTCCCCCTGTGCAGTGTATTTCCCCCGAGTCTGCATGCCTCGTCCTCCTTGGCCCTCTACTGCATGTCATGCCACCACTTCCGCACAGCCACCCATGGCATTCACTTCAGCCGTGATCTTCACCCAAAGCTATCAGACAGTGGTGTCAGTATTCCTGTACCATCTCATCAGATACTCCCTTTTCTTATAGCTGTCCACCAAGGCCTTCAGCTCCTCCACCGAGAACTTGAACGCATGTAGTCTTGACTGACCATCATTTATCACCTGTGTGGGACAGAGGGTATGGCAGTGGTGAGTTCCTGGCAGCAGAAGTGCATGTGTGTGTGTGTGTGTGTGTGTGTGTGTGTGTGTGTGTGTGTGTGACAAATGGACATGCCACAGCACATATTGGACCTGACAGGACAGTGGCTATGGCCCCATGACACAGGGATGGATTCTGTGTAGTGCTGCCCCACACCCATGTGCTGGCCTGGCCATGTGCAACCATCATGTCTGCCACCTGAACAGTCCTCCCACTGTGCCCCCCCCCCATTGCTGCAACAACAGGGGATGGTGGGCCACACTCGGCCAGGCTATGGGCTAACACATGTGCACCACAGGCAAGTGTGTCAGCTGACAGTGATCGTGGAGTGTATTGCTGTATGGTGTGTGCCACACCTGGCATGCCATGGTAGTCATCCTAGGCCACCATACAGATGGTCAGTGTGTAGCAGCACACATGGATATGCCGCAGTGTGCCTGACATGTACCCCTACCCCCCAATTGTACATGTGCAGTGATACCGCAGGTGTGCGGGCAGCTGTGTAACACAGGAATCATGTACAGGGACACACACAGTAACAGTACCAGCAATGCCATGGCACCACTGTCAGACTGTGACAGTGTAAGCCTACATGCATGGCCTGCTGTATGTGGTCCAGCAGTGTGCTGTGTACACAGACCCAGTCCACATGTTCCAGCATCCCACAGCATAGGTAATGTGCATACCATTGCAAATATCTGTACATTGTGTTGTAGCCCACAGCACAGATGCTATTTGAGGGTGCTTACCTGCATCAGCCTGGTTGTATTCCTGCGACATCCTGGGCCTGTTGATATGCAGACACTCTTCCTGCATGCACCTGCAATGCCTGTCAGCAGTACAGGTGGAGCCCTTGCAGCCATTAAATAGCCCAGCTGGGCAATTCTGAGGTTAATGTATGCAGGGCTGTCAATAATGAGATGCTAATGTGGTGGGGGCTGGGTAAAGGACACTGAGCAGTTCCAGGAGGTGCGTTGGGGGATGGGGCAGCTGCAATATAGGGGTGCTAGCTGCACATACGAGCAGACTTGATAGACCATAAGTTCTGTTTCTGCTGGCAAGTTTTCATATGGTTTGCCCCTTGCATGTGTAATGTGACTTATTTGCATGCTGTTTTTGAATATGGCAGGATTTAGCCCTGGGCAAATGTGATAGCACGGTGCTAGCAGGCCTTGTGCCATGCAACACAGTTGTTGCACCGCTCGCAGTGCACATACACATTGCCGGCGTGGTGATGGAGGTCATGCAGGGGTTGTGACTGGGTTGCACATGTGTACTGATGTCCAGTGGCCTAGTGCTGTGTTTCTGTGTCTTGCACGGCGCCGGAGCCGTATAGTGGCGCTACCGCGTGAGTGGGTATTCACAGGCATGTTATTGCAGTTTCAGCCAGAGGTGTTAGAGTGTTGCCACCAAAGTGTGTTAGAAAACCATGGCAAGTGGCAGGAGAGTGTGGGCTGTGGCACACAGGGACCACAGGTGGGAGGGAGGCCAAACTGGCCAACATGGTGCTGCTTCTACTGCAGCATGAGAGGCAACTCTTTGGAGAGGTCCAGGAGGAGGACAGGCCCAGGAGACAGGTCTGAACCTCCATTGCCCACCACCTGTCCTAGAGTATGGGCATTTATCGAAAAGGTGAGCAGTGCCACTAGAGATATGTAGATCTACAGAGGAGGGAGAGAGGCAGCAGCTAGACCATTTCAGACAAATGGTTCAGGGTGGAACAGTGCCTGCACCAGGTAAGTGACCATCAGTGGACAGTACCATTCAGTCATGTCAGTTTGTGGTTGCACTGCCATGTGCAACTGTCATATATGTGTGCACGGGCTGTACCACACACACATGGGGGGGCCATGGTGGTGCTGTGTGCACGCCCCATGAACCCATGCATGCATTGTGATGTGCTGTCTTGACACGGCACATTGCAGTGTCAAGCATTTCCATCTGTGTCACACACAGACAGTGCACTGCATGACAGTACGTGCTTCATGTGACACCTGTCACCAATTTGGAGGGGGGCTGTACTGTGCATGCGGGTGGCATTGGCATGGGTGGGTTTTGTGCAGGTCCATGCTGTTACTGACAATGGTGTTCCCCCTTCTCTACTCAGACCACATGGACAGGGACAGCCGGGGCAGTGGTGGGAGGGAGACATGATGGAGACCACTGAGGAGCAGACGGCAGTGATGGCCACCTGGAAGATGCATGCAAGTATGCATATGTGATGTCAGTATGCAGGTCTGTGTCGGTGGTGTACCGTTGTTTAGGGGGGTTGGGGGACTGTCAGGGTATGCAACATTGGGCATCGTGCATGCACATGGCCAGGGTGTTGTACCATTGCTGTGCAGGTGTTATTTGCATATGGCACCTGTCAAGCATCATGTGTGGTGCCTGGGTGTCAGTTGCTTCAACTGCCCACACTGACCGTAGTTCTCCCTAGTTGCTACCACTGTGCAGGCATGGCCCTGTGGGACCATGGTCTTGTGTGTCTGCCATGCCACTGCCGGGTGTTTGCTTGCAGTGCACAACATTTGGCCTGCACGGATGGCCACATGCACATAGTGCTGTGGCCATAGTGTGCCGTATCTGTGCAGTGTGTGGCATACATTGTGTTCACTGTACCTGTGTCGGTGCTGCATCCATGGTATGGTGTCCTGTTGCTGTCCAATGGCGAGTGCAATGCACAGCTTGCTGACTGTGCTGCCCAGCCCTCATGGTGGTGACATGGGTTGCTGACATTGTGTTGTATTGGGTGTGCATTGCTTATCCATGGTGGCAGCCACATGTCGGCAGGCACAGTAACCATACGGGTTCTTGTACATTGTTGGTTGTGTGTCCAGCACACACACCTTGTCCTGCCATGTGCACAGTTGTTACTGTTTCTGTGGGTTTCATTTGCATGTGCTGGATATTGCTGTGTGGTACCCTGTTGGCTGCACTGTGCCATGTGCCAAGCAGCTGCTCGCATGTGCCGGTGGCTGTAGTTTGTGTAGCTGCCTACATAATTTCTACATTGTTTCTGTGGTTTTCCTGTACATGCATACATTACTGTTGTGTTCTGGTATGCAACTTTGCACTCTGTGGGCATGGAATGATGATACTATGGGGTGTCAGTGTAGCAAGTTACAGGTACATGTGTTTGGCTGTACTGTTGGTCTGGGTGCGGGACTGCCAGTCTCGTGCCTTGGCCATGTCTGTGCTGTGTCTTTTGCACAGCAGGCAGTGGGACCATGGGCATGTGCGATTGCTCATGGCATGCAGGGGCTCTCTGCTGTGACACTGCCCCAGAGGTTGTCCCAGACATTTTCCCTGTGGCCACTGTTCACGCTGTGCTGTTTTCATCTGTGCATCACCTGTACCGCACGTGCTTGGTAGGTGTGGCTCAACACTCTGGTCCCATGCAGTGCAATGTTGTGCCCGTGCTGCACCATGTGTGTGCTGTCACATTCCCCCTCCACTCCCCATGTATTAGCCTGTGGTGTGGTCCTGTACTGGTGCATGTGGACATGATGCATTGCTGACATGGTAGGTGTGTGTGGGGGGGGTTTGCAGGTGCTGCATGGTGCCTGGTGTGCTGTTGCAGCCCTCAGTCTGTTGGCATGTTGTATGGTTGTGGGGTTCTGTTGTAGTTTTGCATGGCCCACAGGTTTTCCCACAGTACCATTGGGCAGCATGTCCCAAGACATCCGTTGCAATGCTTTTCTGCTGTGCCTCAGGTGCAGTCTGTTGTGTACCTCAGGGGGCTGTTTTTCTGTACTGCAGCAGGGTCCCTATTCGCCATGCTGGGGGCACCATCACATCCATGGTGGTGGTGTCGTGGGCTGCCAGCTGTTTAGTCCACCAGGGATGGGCATGTGTTTCATGAGCTTTCGTGCTGCTGTACACAGGCATGGGTCAGGTGCCATGTGTGTTGTATGCATGGCAGTTTACATGGCCATGATGGTTATAACATGCTGTCCTCCCCCAGGGCATCATCCTGGGGGGTTCATTGTTCCAGATTGTCAGTCTGCTATCCTTACATGGCCATCTTTCCGCCCATAGGTCCACAGAGGAGTTTGTTGTGGGCCACTAGGCCTGGAGAGGGCAAGTGGAGGGACGAATTGCTGAGGCTCATTGTTTGGCAGCAGCGCACACGGATAGAGCAGCAAGTAAGTAAGTAAAAATGTTTTATTCATTATAAATATTGAATTGGTTACTCAACTGAGTCGAAACTCATTTCCAGCGAGATCCATTAAGAAATTTCATACATAACAGTTGCAGTTCTAAAACATATTTAAATAATGAAAAAACAACATAATACAATTCCACATACAGTATTAAATAAATACAAAATTCACAATAGAGCAATCCATATCAATCGGATTAAACTTCAATAAAACATATATGGGATACTATATGATATTGCACTATCTCATACTTAACCACACACTAAGTATCCTTCATATGACTTTTTTAATTAACTTCCTTAGTCCAAACCAGTTCTTAATCTATCTTGTCTTTCATTTACCATCATAAATTCTAATCTCAACTGGTAATAAATTCCATAAGGACGGACCTTGATGAAAAAAATTACCTCTTCCCAACTTCGTATTATATTTTGGTGGCAAATATTCTATTCCTCTTCCTGCTCTAAGGGTAGATTTTATTCTTCTTTCTTGCAAACAATCTTTTATATATCCTGGTATTTTATCAGAGAAACATTTTTCCATATACAGGAGTACATGCAGAGACCTTCTATCCTTCAATTTATACCATCCTAACTCTTTATATAAGTCCTCCCTGTGTGTCCTTCTTGGGGCCATTGTAATATATCGTGCCATTTTATTATAGGCAATATCTAATTTTCCTAATAATGATGAATTAGCCCCCATATATACCAAGTCTCCATAATCTAGTAGTGGGATTACTGTAACATTTATTAAATGATTTCTAATGGGTGTTTACTCACCTGGTAAAGGTGATTGTGTTGGTTGACATCCATGGCACTCCAGACCTTACATCATGGGTTTTAGCCCACCTGATAGGCTAATGATGCACATGACCTAGGATCAAATTTCTAGACCCCAGGTCCCAGAAGCCGCTGCTCTCCAGTTCGAATCTTCCATAGCTGAAAAGTAAGGTTAGTAATACCACAATATGTTTCAAGATAAACACACATACTGAGATGCTTTCTGAATATGGCCGGCAAGGCCCATTTTATTTACCTATTGATACAATACTAGTACTTGACCTGCTAAATGGCCAACGAGAGACATCCTAGATGCCTTAAAAGTTTCCTTGCAATGTCCCCTTACTCTCTTGGTATTGTTCGGGCATACTCCCAGTCACTCTGATCACTCTGTAGGGTGGGCCGTGTAGTGCCATGGATGTCAACCAACACAATCACCTTTACCAGGTGAGTAAACACCCATTGTGTTGGGTTGACCATCCATGGCACTCCAGACCTTACATCATGGGTTGATAAGCAGCAGTACTATTCCCAGGCTTGGGTGGGACAGAGTGATCTAAGAGTGAGAGGAGTACAAGCTGGCCGCCGAGAGAACCTGAGTGGCAAATGGGGCCTGTAGTTGGTACAGGTGGTCCCACCTATAGTGCCTGGCAAAGGTATGGATGGAAGTCCAAGTAGCTGCCTTGCAAATGTCCTCCGTAGCCATGTTAGCCCTCTCTGCCCAGGAGGTGGACACTGCCCTGGTAAAATGAGCCCTTATACCCTCTGGGGGTGTCAGATCTTTCGTCTTGTAGGCCTCCTGAATGGTTCTCTTGAGCCAGCCTGCTATCATGGTCTTGTAAGCTGCCTTACCCTGTTGTTGCCCTTTTGACACAATGAACAGTCTTTCAGTCTTACGTATGGGCTGTGTTCTAGATATGTACTTGGCTAGTGTGCCCCCCCCACATCCAGATGGTGGGGTATCCTTATGTACCCTGTCTGTGATGTATCCGATAATGTTGGCAACTCAATGGGCTGTTCCCTATGGAAAATGGGCATGATTTTTGGTTGAAAGGCCAGAACTGTCAGTAGATGTACCCCTTGAGGGGTGAACACGGTGTAGGTCTCCCTGCATGACAGTGCCCCCAGTTCACTAATCCTCCAAGCGGAGCAAATGGCCACGAGGAAACAGGTTTTTAGGCCCGCCCAATATAGGTCCACTTACTACAACAGCTCGAAAGGTGTCATGCTGAGAGTCTAGGACTAATGTCAGATCCTAAGGGGCAATTAGGGTCCTAACCCTGAGGCAAAACACTTCTACTGCTTTGGGAAGCATGCCATGTCTGGGTGAGCCCCCCCAGGCTGTGTTGACCTATGGGGCCAATGGCGGCACTGATTGCAGACAGCTGCACTTGGAGAGATGAATGGAATAGGCCTTTATCTACCCCCTGCTGAAGATACAACAGTATGGTGGACATGTCTGCTTGTTCTGGTTCTTTGCCCTCGTCTCTGCACAATGCTACAAAGATGGACCACTGCCATAGGTGGTGGTGGTGGTTGAGGGCCTCCTGGACTGCAGCAATGTGGATATGACCAATGCGTGGTGTCCAGTTCTCCACAATCTCTGCCTCTCAGAAGCCAAGCTGTTAGCTTCAGGGTTTGTGGTGCAGGGTGGATCATGGGTCCCTGCGTTAGTATGTCCGGTCTGTATGGGAGTCTGCGCTTGTCCAGTGCCATGGCTACCACTGCTGAGAAGCAGGCTCTCCAGGGCCAGTATAGCATCTCCAGGACAATGGTCCTTTGAGACTGATGAATTTTGGCCAGGACTTGTGGCAGAAGGGGGATGGGGGGGGGACACATACACCCCATCCCAGGACCAGGTCTGGGACAGCGTGTCAATTCCCTGAGAGCAGTGCTCCCTGTATCTTGAAAAGAACTGTTTTACCTGGGTGTTGTCTGCTGTTGCCATGAGATCCATGGATATGGGACCTCAAGTCTCCTGTATCAGCTGGAACAGGTCAGTGTGTAGGTGCCACTCTCCTGAATGCACCTGTTGGCAGCTGAGCCAGTCCACTCGAATGTTGAGCTTGCCAGCTAGATGATCACGCCAATGTGTACGAGATGGACCTGAGCCCAGTCCAACACCCTCGTCAGTTCTCTCTGCATGGCTTTGCTTCTGGTTCCCCCTTGCTTGGTGATGTAGGCCACGGTGACCTGACTGTCAGAACGAATTGACACCAACTGACCGGAAATGGTCATCTGGAAAGATCTGAGGGCATAGTAGACTGCCCTCATCTCCAACACATTGATGGACAGCCTGGCCTATGGAGTCATCCAGTAGCCCTGAGCTGACTGAGAGCCCAAGCATACTCCCCACCCTAGGAGGCTTGTGTCTGTCTAGATGGTGACATTGTAGGCCACCTCTAGTGGGACCCCTCGTATGAGGGAGCATCTCGCAATCCACCAGCCTAGGGAGCATCACACCATTGCGGATAACGGTTTCCTGACCTTCGGGTTCTGTTCCTTCGGGGATCCGCAGGTCAGCATGTAGTTCTGTAGGGGTCTCATATGCCACCTGGCCCATGGGACCAGGTCGATGCATGATGCCATGCAGCCTAGCATCTGAGCTATTTGCCCGATGGTCAGCAGGTTGTTGGCCTTTAGCTGATGAGCTAAGGATATCACTGTTTCCACCCTCTTTTGGGATGGCTTGGCCCACCCCTGGACCATGTTTACCTCTGTTCCCAGCTGTTCCAGTTGTTGTGTGGGTACCAGATAGCTCTTGGCTTGGTTCACTACCCAGCCGTGTTCCTCAAGTGTCCATAATGCCATCATGGTGGCTCTTTGCGATTGCTCCTTGGAACGAGCCCGGATTAGCCAGTTGTCCAGGTACGGTACAACATCCACTCCCTGCTTTCTCAGCCTGGCAACGAGAACTACAGACACCTTGGTGAATACCCTTGGTGCTGAGGAAAGACCGAAGGATAGAGTTTGGTATTCAAAATGCTGGCCAAGGATGTGGAACCGTAGATACTGCCTGTGGCATGGCCGGATGGGGATGTGAAGATACGCATCCTTCAGATCTATAGAAGTGAGGTAGTTGCCTATTCGAATACTGCAGAGGGTCGATTTCAACATCTCCATCTTGAACAACTGAGTAACTACAAATCTGTTGAGGTGTTTGAGGTATAGTTTGGGACAGAGTTCCCCTGTCTTTTTGGGAACGAGGAAGAAAATGGAGTACACTGCCTGTTCTTGCTCGTGTGGGAGCACTAACTGGATTGCCCTGTTCTGCATCAGGTCCTGCAGTATTTGTTGTACCTGATGAGGTGGTGCTCTTTACTTTGATATGGGGGAGCTTAAGTACCTGTGTGATATCTGAGAGCTGGACAGTTCTGTAGGGTACCCTCTGGACACTACCTCTAGTACCCATCTGTCTGAGGTTGTGCTGTGCCACTGGTGGTGGAACAGCATGAGTCTCTTGCCCATGGGTGGGCAAGGGCCCTGCATGGGCGTTATCTTGGGAGGAGAGAGAGCCTGTAGTCATTGTTGTTTGTTTCTGTTCCCTCTTCCTCTGCCTCCGAACTTGGAGCTGCGGCCCTGGAAGTTTCAGGAGTGGTAACTACGGTTGAAAGAATTATGGGGTCCTCCTTGACTCCCTCTACCTTGAAAGGAATTGTTCTGGTAGTAGTTGTCTCTACGGACTTGGGGCTTGCTTCCCCTTCGAAATCTCCATCTTCCTGAGGGCAGGTAGGTTGGTCTGTTCTTGTTCTTGAGTAGATCATTCCCCGCTTCCTTCTGTTTTAGGTAGTCCTGTAGTCCCTCCCTGAAGACATGTTTGCCCTTTATGGGTAAGTTTTGTAACAGTGCCTTGGACTCATTGTCTGCTTCCCACAGCTTTAGCCACAATACTCTTCTGGCCCGGTTTGTTAGAGCCGTGGCCCTGGTGTTTAATTTTAAAGTGTCCACTGCCATATCTGCCAGGAACTTAACAGCATCCAGCATGCATTCTAACAGTTCAGCCTCCCCTGGTATTGGGAGCTGCTTTGTCAAGAAGCTCCTCAAGCCAGCGTATTTGGGCACATGCAGTGTAGATGGCAGTAGTTGAAATCTTGGCCGCTGTGCCCTCTGTCTCAAACAATTTCTTCAATGGCTCCTCCACCTTTTTATCTGTGGGGTCCTTCAAAGATATGGCACTGCAAGATAGGACCATTTTCTTGCTGAGCGCAGCCACCTGGGTGTCAATCGTGGGTGCTGTGCACCAGACGCTAGCTTTGTCCTCCTGGACCGGATACATACAGTCTAGATTTCTGTTGTCCAACATTCTACCCGGTAGACTCCCCACTCTTTAATGAAAACATCATCAATTGCTGGGCAGACTGGAAAGGTCTCCTTGGTGGCCTTCCTTTGGTGAATCATGGAATCAAGCTTCGACTTGGGTTGGCCTTCCTCGAGCTTGAACCCCATAGTGGTTTTAACTCTTAGACTGCCAGAAGATTTAGAACGCATAGGTTTTTAGGACAAGATATCTTGTCGGCAGCAGCCTAAGGGTTAATGATCCTCATGAAACCTGGGATCAAGTCAAAGGAGCCCAGTTTGGATGTGAGAGATAGGATGGACTGTGTTTCCATCTCCTCTTCATCGGACGATGTGGCTTCCTTATCCTTGGGGAGCTCCCCAGTGTTAGGTGCTGGGGTGCTTGGAGGTGGATCGATCGGGTCCAAACAGGTCCCAGATGTCCCCCCGGGTTCTCCGGCTCTGGTTGTGGTCTTGGGGATGGTGCCAACTTAGGATGCGTCATGGCCTCCAACCTCTCCATGATCTTTAACATAAACATTTGCTGACTCTCCATCATGGCCACCGGTGCTTGTTGGTTTTGTAGGAGGATGGTCCCTGGGTCCATTCACTTAGTTCTGCTGGGTCCAGGGGCGTCAGATCCCATCACTGGAGATTGCTCCAGAGACAATTCGTCCTCATCATGAATGCATGAGGGGCATTGAGGCCTCGTGTTGTGGGGCATCAGGGTGGCGCTACATGTAGTGCACGTCCTCGCTTTCACCATCTGAGGAGAAAGAGAGAAAAAAGTGGGAGTTAGGGGTGGAGAAATGGTGGTCCTCCAGAGGAGAAACTGGATGCCCCAAAAATGGCAGGTACGTCTTCAGCTAGAGGAGAGAGAGAGAGAGAGATAGGGCCTTTAGCTGCTGAGGGTGTTGTAAGTTGATTTAAAGTAGTTTTTGTAGTTGCCATTTCTGTCTGTTGGACATTGTATTTGAGGTCTGTTAACTGCAGAAGCAGTTGGGGTCTGGCAGAGGTTGTCTGAACCTTCTTTTGCTGAGCAGTTGGGGACAGGATTTACTTGCTGGATAAGCATTACATTCTTTTTCAGTCTGTGAAGGAACTAGAAGGGGAAAGGATCAGACCTGTTTCTGTATAGTAGCTTCTTCTTGTTTTTAAATTGTTTCTTGTGGATTTTACATGGTAGAATGTTATTTCTTTTCTTTCTTATTACTTCTAAGGGGCTAGCAGGGTATTGTTTTGGGGCTGTAGGAATTTTGAAATCTGTTTTGGTGGCTATAAGTGGGCTCATTTGTTTGATGTTTCACTGTGTATTAGGCTGCATTTGTGGAGGCCTAGTTCTTCTGATTTAAAACATATTTGGTGTGATTTAATTGGGGCTGTTTCTTTGAATTGCAGACCTATATCTTCTAATTTCAAGCCTATTTTGATGTGTTGTTGGTGAAGCTGTTTGAACTGGAAACCTGTTTCATTTGGTCGCAAACTTATTTTGTGGGCTTTGAGTAGAATTGTGATTCATTTTTGCTGGCTTCACTCTCTACAAAGTTTAGTGCATAGTGGGGGAAGGGTGCTAATGGTCTGACCAGGGCCTCAGCTACCTGATTGTTTCTGGAAGACTTGGGCTGGTCCCACCTCCCAACCCCTCACCCCACCCACCCGGTCCATGATTTCCTTTATACTAGGGGTTCTGACATCACTTCCTCAAACGGGCAAAGGATATGCACCTGTCATAGCAGAAGCAGACATCCAGGAAAGGAAAAGCAGTGAGTGAAGAGGGGACTGCTATCTCAGTAGAACGGAAGTAACTGAAAATCAAGGAGCTTTCATTGTTACTTCTTTGCATTTCTATTGCATTGTGGAAAGGAGGAGTAGGAGTTTGAGGAAGGTTGTGCAATAGCTACTTAAAGTCTCCTTTTGGGTGTGGATAGGAAGGATAGGAATATAACAAGCAGTTGCTCAATCTATCTAAATGTAGGTAAGGGAAATTAAGAAAAGAATGTTTTGCACAGATAGAGGGAGGAGAGGGGACACTTAGGGGAGTGTTTGGTATCCTTCACCTGGAAGGGTTGGGGGTCACTGGTGGGCAACAACAGTATTGGGTAGGGTGGTAGGCTGCAACAATTGTGGTGCACCAATCTTTCTGAAAATTGCCTGGAGTGTGGGGGGATATTTAGTGTGCAACCACATAGAGAAACTTAGAAAGGAGATCGAGGGTCTGCAGGAGGAACTAAGACAGGCAAGGCAGACTGGGGGTGAGTTTAGCCCAATACTGGAGGGAGGGAGGAAGGAGGGGAGAAGAGGGAGGGTGATTTGAGCCAACAGTGGTGAGGAGAGAGTCAGAAGAAGGAAAGCAGAGACAAAGGGGCCCAGGCCAGGAGACAAAAGACAAATGGAAGGAGGAGATTGGGACTTGTGAGGGGAGGTGAAGAAGTGGCAAAAGTCATGGAGTGTAAAGGACAGAACAGGTTACTATGGAGAGAGGGAGCGGGCATTTGTGAAGGGTCTTCAGAAAATAGTTTTGCACTGCTAGAGAGGAAGAAGGAGGAGGAGGAGGAGGGAAATGATGAAATTAGAGTAATTGATAAATGCCTGGACCAAACCGGAGTGGGGGGAAGTTTTGCTGGGAGAATTGCAACAGGTACAAAAGGGGGAAATAATGTGCAGGAGGAGGAAAAGGATCCGGAAATGAGAGAGGGAGATGAAAGGAAGCAAGCAGGGAGTAAGAGGGGTGGAATTTTAGTGCTGGGGACTCAATACTAACAGGAGTCAGGTAGGGTAGTAAGGGGGAGAGGCATAGTCGCATTTGGGTGGAGGCCATGCCAGGAATGACAGCGGAAAGGGTAGGATAATCTGTTCTGAAATATGCCAGAAGCGGTAGGGACAAGTGTCATTTAATTATACATCTTGGGACGAATGACTTGGCTGACAAGACAGTAGATATAGTCCAGAGGAGGTTTGAGGAACTAGGACAATTATGTGAGGGGACAGGAAGATCAGTAACTTTTTCAGAGATACTTCCAGTGCCCAAGGAAAGCACAACAAGAAAGCTGAGAATAGAGAATTTAATGGATGGCTAAGGACCTGGTGTTGTGCTAAAGGGTATGGGCTGTTGGGGGGGTGGGGAGGGACCTCGGAGGATAGTAGTCTCTATGACAAGGACAGACTACACTTAAGTGAGGAGGGAAAGAAAGTGTTGAAACAGAGGATGGAGGAGTACATAGAGGAAGTTGGGAATTTAAACTAGGAGCGGGGGGTGGCAATTGGGCAAGAGACATGCAGAGACCACAGGTTGGGAAACCATATGAGCTTACCCCCCCATAACAGTGACAAAGGACAAATGGCAAGTACTATTGGTGATGCTAGTAAAGAAGGGCAGGATGGGAGGGGGGGAATGGGTGGAAGGTGGAAGGTGGTTACCCTTAATGCTAGGAGCCTTGGAAGGAAAACTACAGAGTTACAGGTGCTCATGACAGAGGGAGAGGTGGACATTGCAGCCATCACAGAAACATGGGCCACCCAATACAATGACTGGGATCTGTCTGTACCAAGGTACAGGTTATTTTGTAGGGACAGGGTTATTGGGAAAGGAGGGTGCGTGGCACTATGTGAAGGAAGGACTGAAGTGTGTGGGAGGAAAGGGAGGAGGGAGGGTGCGAGTCACTTTGGATGCAAATCCAGGATTCCAAGAATAGGATTCTCAGAATGGGAGTGGTGTACAGGCCGCCATCTCAGATGGAGGAGTTAGACAGGGAACTAGTGGGACAGATCAGGAGGACCTGCGATAAGGGTAGTGTGGTGATTGTGGGGGACTTCAACATGCCAGGAGTGGACTGGAGTACCTCAACAACCAGGAACAGAAGGGAGCAGGTACTGCTGGATGCCTTCCAGGACAGCTTCCTGCTGCAAATGGTCAGTGAACCAACCAGGTTGAGGAATACTTTGACCTTGTGCTGGCAAATGGGGACTTTGTGAGAGAACTTACAGTGGAGGAACCACTGTCAGGGAGTGACCACCACTCAGTATGGCTCACATTGGATATGGGCAAGGAAGGAGTGGAATCTGGCACAAGAGTGCTGGACTTCAGGAGGGCCAACTTTGGGAGGATGGGGGAAGTGGTAAAAGGGTACCTGGCCAGAATTCAATCTAGTATGGACACTAACCAGAGGTGGGAGCTCATAAAGCTGGGGATAGTGGAGGCAACCAAAACCTGCTGCAAAGCCCAGAGCAAGAAGGCTAAGGCTAGGAAACCAAGCTGGTTGAGTAAGGTGGTCATGGAAAAGGTAAGGAGAAAAATAGCTGCCTTTAGGAGGTACAAGAAAACAGGGAGGGTGAGGACAGGGAGGAGTACTTGATGGAATCGAAGGAGTTGACAAGGGCAGTAAGGGGAGCCAAGGCATCTACAGAACTCAGGCTGGCACAAGGCATTAAGAAGGGGGAGAAGGACTTCTTTAGGTACATCAGGGAGGAAAGGAGCTGTAAGGACCACATAGTAAGGATTAAGAAGGAGGGAGGTTGGGTGGAAGCAGGGTGCGATAAGGCAGAAGCACTAAATGATTACTTCTGCTTGGTATTTACTAAGGAGAAGAAGGGGATGACACCCAAGGGGGGAGGAATGGCAGAAACAGGGGGAGGGGGTGACAGATGGGGAAATCATGGATGGCAGAGTTCAGGAGAGTTTGAAGGCACTGAGGGTGGACAAGGCGCCAGGTCCAGATGGCATCCACCCCAGCGTACTGAAGGAGCTGGCAGAGGTCCTTCCAGGACCTTTGCGAGACCTATTTAATGCCTCACTACATTTGGGGTGTGTACCTCAGGACTGGAGGATGGCTCATGTGGTGCCCTCCACAAGACGCCAAGGATGAACGAAACTACAGACCAGTGAGCCTCTCATCCATTGTGGGTAAGCTAATGGAGACTATCTTTAAGGAGAGGCTGGTGGCCCTCCTAGAGGCCAAAGGACTACAGGACAGCAGACAGCATGGCTTCATACATGGCAGATCCTGCCAAACCAACCTGGTGGAGTTCTATGACTGGGTAACTAGGCAACTGGACAGGGGCCATGCAGTTGATGTCCTGTATCTGGACTTCAGTAAGGCATTCGACTTGATGCCACATGGAAGGCTGGGAAGTAAGCTAGAAGGCACAGGGATGGGTACAAAGCTGGTGAGATGGGTAGGGAACTGGCTTCAGGGAAGGCAACAGAGGGTGGTGGTGGGTGGGGAGCTCTCACACCCAAGGGTAGTGACGAGCGGTGTTCCACAGGGCTCGGTGTTGGGACCAGTGTTGTTTGGGATTTTCATTGAAGACATATCATTGGACATCAAGAGCAAGATCAGTCTGTTTGCTGATGATACCAAGGTAGGAGCAGTGGTGGATGACCTAGGAGAATGGCAGGGGTTGCAGGATGATCTGGCAAAGCTTGAAACCTGGTCAGACACCTGGCAACTGGGGTTTAATGCCAAAAAGTGCAAGGTGCTGCATTTTGGGATGAAGAACCCAAGGAGGAGTTACCAGCTGGGGGGAGTGCAGCTAGCCCAGATAGAGGAGGAGAAGGATCTGGGGGTGCTCATTACAGGGTCAATGAACAACTCCACACAATGTAGGAAGGTAGCTGCAAAGGCCAACAAAATGCTGGGTTGTATTGCAAGGGGTGTATCCTTGAGGAGGGAAGAGGTGATTCTGCCACTGTATAGGTCAGTAGTTAGACCGCACCTGGAGTACTGCATGCAGTACTGGCACCCATATCTAAAGAGGGACATTAAGTTACTGGAGGGAGTTCAGCGCAGGGTGACAAAGATGATCGAGTGGCTGGGGGACTTATCATGCAAGAGGAGGCTAAGGGAGTTGAACATGTACTCGCTGGAGGAAAGGAGGGACGGGGGGACATGATTGAAACCTTTAAGTACATGAAAGGAATAAACAAGACAGGTACAGAGGGGCTGTTCAAAGTAGGAGGGAGGGACACGAGGCCATGATGTGAGGCTGGAGGAGGAAGGTTCAGGAGGAGATGAGGAGACACTTTTTACAGAGAGGTGGTGGCTGGGTGGAATCGTTACCTGCAGAAGTGTTATCCAGTAGAACAGTGGACTGCTTCAAAAGGGGATGGGACAGGACAAGGGGGAGGGTTAATGAAGGGGAAGGGTGGAAGGGAGGGGCAGCTGCAGAATAAGGGGTGCTAGCTGCACATTCCAGCAGACTTGATAGACCTCTAGGCCTTTTTCTGCTGGCAAATTTCATATGTTCATATGTTCGTCATCTGCTGACTTGCACTGTGGACTAAGAAACTGATAATATCCACGCGATATGCTCAGATGGACTAAACTTATATCCTCTTAACCGACATGCCAAATATCCAGTTTGTAGGAGGATACCCTGATTCCCCCCCCACACACACAACCTGGTGTTGAGCAGGAAGGGTAAACTCACTCCCAGCCAAAATGGTGACCGGTATGTTCAAAATGGTGAATAGAATCAATTCCAGCCAGAGAAATGAGTTTGACTCCTCCTCTATCCCCGCCAGAGGGCCACTATGGAGAGGTGCACCTAGATGGAGTGGGATGGGTGGGAGATCATGGGAGTAACAAGGAACCCAATCAGGCTGGTCACTGAGGAAGGGGCCTAGGCCTGGTGAGTCTCCCCCAATAAAACAAAAGCTCTCTTCCCCACCAACGGGCCTAGTGGTCTCCACTTGGGAGGGGAAACCGCTGAGACTCCATGGGACAAACATGCTCCATGAAGAGCAGAATCCTTCCATGTAGTCCCCCTGTGCTCTGAAGTGTAGCTGGGACCTGTCCTCCCTTATGTTAAAAACAAGACCTATTCCAGTATCAGAAGCCTCTCCCCCCCCCATGGCCCGCCCTGGATCTAATGAGTCAAGAAGCTGGGAAACAAGGGGATTCCCTGGTGGGCTGAGCCCCTCTCAACTCTTTCTCTCACAATCCTGTGTTTCTGTCTCCTCAGAATAAACTACAGTCACCGCTATGAGCATTCGAGTGGCTGCTGGAGAGAGAGCGAGGAGGTCTGGCCGCGGCAGCTAGGCCGATCCCTGTCTGCCACACTCTGCATGGGGGGGCCTGCTAGACAAGTGCAACTGCATCGCACAGAATGCATGGCGTGAAGAAGCATTGCACCACCATAGCAGGATGGCAATACACATTAGGGCACTGTGTGAGCTGTAGAATCAGCTAGGGCTGAAGGCCTGAGACCAAGGGGGTGGGTGGGTCGCAGTGACCATGCGGTCCTCGGTGTGTTCTGTTGGAACTACGGAGCAATTTGGCTGTTCTCTTGCAAAAAGGGTGAGCTGAATTTCTGCAGAAACATATAGATTCACCACAAACAGCTTGATGGTGGAAAACATGCGCATTGCTGCTCTCTCGGGGCTGCGGACGATGGGCATTGGCAAGCCTGTGCCTCGCTTAGTCCCCTCTTGAAAAAAAAAAAACTTATTTAAACAGAAAGAACAATAACAAAAAAATATTCCAAGGGGCAAAAAATAGGGATTCAGCAATTAAGAATGAAGCAGCACAATCTGCGCTACCTTTGCAACCAACAGCAATTTAGTTTAGTACAATGCAATCCCATAAACTGCTACAAAAAATGTTTGAAACAACACTGAAGTGTTTTAAACTGCTCAGAATTTACTATAGGCAGGCTCAGATAAACAGTTTGAATAAAAAAATATGATTTCTGTGGAATCCACAGGCCTACCTTTTCTGGCTCCATACAGGGACTCCTGGGGTGCTTGTAGTCTGATCAGATGCACAATTTGAACTGGTGAGCAGGGGCTTCTGGGACCTGGGGTCTAGAAATTTGATCCTAGGTCATGTGCATCATTAGCCTATCAGGTGGGCTAAAACCCATGATGTAAGGTCTGGAGTGCCATGGATGGTCAACCCAACACAATTTTATTTGTTACGCAATGCCTGATCCTATATAATGCCCCCAAACGTCTATTAATTATTTTTATCAAATAATCTATATGTTTATCCCATTTTAGGGAACAATCAAAATAAAACACCCAAATATCTGTAACAGTCTACTTGTTCTAAATTTTGGCCATCCATAATTTTTATCCGCATAAGCCCCTCAGACTGATCACTGCCAGTTCTTCTCTGGAAATACATTATTTGAGACTTTTTTTGGGTTCAGAATAAGTTTTGATTAAGCTAGGAAAATCTGTAGTTCATCAAAACCTATTTGTAATTTACTCTACCCATTTGGTCTCCTTATTGTGGAGACCAGATCTGTAGCACTGATCCTGGATGATCGCCTCCCTGCACAATGGCCAACACTGCTTGCTACACCCCAGCCTTTGGCCCCTTAGAGTTCCTTCTCTTTCCTCCTGGCTTCCCTGTTCCCCCAACCCCATTGTGCTATGCACACTTTGTAAATAGTTTTCCTTTCCTACAGTTTTCTCTGCAGTTTTGTTTTCCCTGCTGTTCCCCTGCCACTTTTTTTTGCCCCATTCACACTATCCGGGAAATTTCTTGTACCCCGTATTTTCTACTATGCTGTGTGTATTGTTGCTGTTGTTCACTTTTTGCCACAATATAGTGTTTCTCTTTTGCATTCCTGTGTCCTGTGTGGTTATTGCCTGGATGTTCCATCATTGGGCAAGTTGTTTGGGTCTTTGTGTTACTATTGCTTCTGCATGTGTGGTGTCCTGGCAGTGCCTTTTGGGGTTGCATTGACATTGTCGATGTTCCTCACTACTGTCCGTTATTGTGCTCGGATTTTGGGCTCCCAAGCTCTGATCGGTCCCTTGTAGGTGTTTTGTTCCAGTCTTCATTATGTTACTGTGGCTGTTTGCACTGCCCTGGCTGCAATATTCAGTGCTATCCTATTTGCTATATTCAGTGCTGTCTTATTTCCTGGACTATTTTGCACTGCACTCACAGCCGTGTTTACACTGCTTTGTTTGTATGCCATATTCAGCAGGTTTAGCACCAGGGCTATTCCTTTGAATATTGTGTGCTAAAGTGCAGTGCTAATTTTGCCCCAGGGCTAAGTTTCGAATATCTGGCCCCAAAAATGAGACACAATGCCAACAACAAAACAAGTAAAAATTATCTGGTCTCCTGACATGGAAATTATGTCCTTGAGACCTTGAAATCTTGGTAGATCCCAGGCACTACTTTGTTTGGCAAAAACTGCAGGCAAGCCAAAATAGATATACCAGCAGTGATCAAATTTAAATGAAAAATTGGGTCAGTGTGACATAATATACAGTACAGTACAAGACTGCCCAAGAAGTGCAGTAAGGGCATTTGGCAGGGGTTAAAAAGCGGGGGGGGGGTGGAGGCTAAGCAGTTAGGGACAAGTGAGCAAGACGCAGGCACACCAACAAATATCCTAAAATACTGGGGCTGCCCAAGGGGACGGCAATAGGGGCATAGCAAGGATACAAAAAAGGGGAGAGGAGAGTGTAGACAATTAAAACAGTGGGGGGGCAGTTCAAGGAAGGGGTCAAGTTGCAGGATCAGGAGTGGTTGGGGAAGTTGCAGAGGAGGGCTATGAAGAAGATGAAAGAAAGTGAGGACCAGCAAGCAGGAGGGTGGTTATTCCAGGAAGGGGGTGCAGGGAGGAGAAGGAACAATGAGCAAGAGGGAGGTTATTCCAGAGGGGAGATGGGAGGGGAAGGAATGAACAGCAGGAGAGAGGTTAGTTCAGAGGAGGGGAAGGTGGAGGAGAGGAATGGAGGTTATTCCAGAGATGGGAGATTCAGAAGGAAAAGACACATTGCCCAGCAGAAGTTTACATCAGGGACAGTGAAGAATCAGGAATCAGAGGAGCTCAGGGAGCAAGAGGAGGAAGGAAAGGGGAGAGGAGTTAGGCAAGGTAACAGGGAAGGGACTGAAACCAAAATTTGGAGGGCAAGGAAGGACACATTTTGAGAGGTGCCAGGTCTCAGAGGGAAGAGGAAGTTGTTAAGAACAGAGGGAGAAGCCGGCCTGTTGGTGCAGTGGAAGCACTGCTGTTTGAAGCACCAACAATCCAAGTTCAGGAACAAGCCTAGCTCCTCAGAGGGCCAATGGAGGAAGAGGAGGAGGATGGGTGAAAAACTTCATCACAGTACAGCCACCTAAGTTACCACAGGTGGCAGTACAGGTAGGAGCACTGCAGGGTTGGAGGATGTAGGACCAGCTCAGTGCATCTTTGTGCAATTGTGTGCATGTGCACACATGAAACCCCAGCAAGCCAGCCTCTTAGGGGAGGGATAAAAATGGGAAATGCTTGGATCCCAGGTAGCAGTACTCTTGGGTCCACACCATCCATTCACCTGAAGACCACCAGATCTGTGAGTATTTGGAGGGGTTTGAGTGTATTCCACAACCTCCACTGTGCGGTGAGTCAGTGGTGGTGAAAAGGCTGGGAGGTGGTCAAGGGCTTACAGGGAGGGAATGGGGGAAAAATGAAAAGGAGCAAAACAAAAAAGAAGTAGAGGGAGCAAAGGTGCATGCAGGGAGGGCAGTTGAAGGCAACATGGCAGAAGGACTGAAAAAAATATGTAGCCTGGCCAGGGTGGATTTAGAAGCAGCAATGTACATGATGTCTGCATTGTCAAGCACTTGGAGGTTTATCTTAAGGACACCATTGCAGCGGACTGGTAGTGGGAAGTAGGATTTGATGTGGTGTCGTACGTCAAGTTTGGGAAGGAAATGTTCTAGTTCTGTTTTTAATTAACCATTTTATCATCAGTATGTAATTGCTTGTTGCAAAGGGGGTGGTGGAGACAATATTATGTAATGGTCTGTACTGTAGAACGGTCTTTCTACTGTTCCAAAGATAGAGAGGGGTGGAGGTGGGATTAATATGATTCAGTATTTCTATACAGAGTTTCATAGTGCTACAGAAACACAGAGTGAGTGGCCTGATGTCAAACGTGTACATTGTTGATCTATATATAATGCCCTATGTAATGGAACTGCCTTACCATCACCTTATCTGTCTTTGCCTAGTCATTGTTGAAGGGAATCTGTGCCTTGCCTGTTAACTTCAAGAATCTTTATGCCTTGATGCAGAGGTGGACTCTGCAGGGTTTGCAATTTCCATTGCTATTGGGCAGAATATTGAAATGATTTTCCTATACCCAGGAGGATGTTTTAAATATAATAGCCACAATTCAGCTTATATTTTATTAGTTTCCTGTATTGATCTCTACTTATTCTTTATTACTGTTGATATTTACAAGAAAACCGAATCTTTGTCCCCTGGTCCTCCTGCTTTAAACTCCAATATCATTACAGTCTTTTATTTATGGCATCATGATCATTTCTACAGCAATACACTGTGACAACTCATACAGAGGATTAAGACTTCATTGGAGGTTAAACAACATGCATTCACTTCTATTAAACAAACAACTATTTTATTTATTTTGGGTTGATGTGTAAGTAAATTTCTACTTTAATAATATGATATTTGTTTGTGCAGTGTAACAAGTGGGATTTGACCTTGCTTTTCAAACTGCTAGTAAAATAACCTAATAGTATTCTGGTGTTTTGATGTCAAAAACTGTCACCTACGTAGGAACCCAGTGTATTTCAATAAGAAACTAACAATATTTTTCTTTTTCAAAAGAAATACTTTTTCAGCAACAAAACTTTGCCTTATATGTTTCCACTATTGTGGTCCACCCGAATAGCTTTTCATTTTTAATAATAGTAATTGGCTTCTCTTTTCTTCTTCCCAAGTAAAATATGGTTATGAAGAAAATAGCACTTGCTAAATCTAAACAAAAGATCACATGTTATGGAAATCGCACATTTCTATTACATCTATTATATTTTAATGGATTAAAGTGTTACTTCCCTATAAAAATCTGAAAACAGATTTGCAGTTTCCCACTGAAATACACTGCCAGTCTTGCCTGTAAAGATCTTCTGATTTCATAATACAAGGATTCCATTGAGTTCCTTTTTGCTAGTAGTTAGTAAGTATGAAGAAATTTCTTCTTTCTGTAGTGCTCCACATTATGAATGGGTAGTTAGTACATATGGGTTCTAACAAGCAGTGCCCACTATCCAAACAGGTGAGGAGCAATATTGTCCCATATGTAAACTGCAAAAAAGGGAAAGGGCATTTACCTGCTAACCACCACCTGCAAAACTATGCAACCAAAGGCCACATAGACAGAGCTTTGAACATCCAATCTTTATTGCTTAGTGAATGTGTGGACGGAGGACCATGTTGCTGCCTTGCACAATTCTAAGACAGATGCCTCACCTTTTTATGCCCAGGAGGTGGCCATAGCTCTGGTGAATTGAACCTTGATGAAAATCAAAGCTCTCTTCTTTACTGCAACATAAGCTTTGGCAATGCACACCCTCACCCACCGTGCAAAGGTTGCCTTGGAGGCTCCTTGTCCTTTTTTGGCTGCTCTGAAAAGTATTTATTTTATCTTATTTATTTGGAACATGTTTCACCAGGAAAGACAACATGAACTGCGAGCAGCTCATTTCCAGAAGTGCCCTGGGGGAAGGGGTAACCTTGCTGGGGGAGGAGCAAACAAATAACATTTCAGGAGGAGTGCAAAACAACACAGGAATAATACAGTGCAATTACAAACATAACAGAGTGGTAGCGGTAGCAGAGTGACCCAGACCAACCGGTCAGGGAAACAATCCCAGATTGAACAAACTGAGAGCAGTGAGCAAATGACAATACAGGAGTAATACAATACAGAGGCAATGAATGCAGTGCGAAAACAATAACAAACCAGTGCTGAACCGAATGACCCAGAACAACCAGACATAGCAAGAATCCTAGAATGAAAAAATGGTGTTGCAGCAATCTGAGAGCAGAAGAATTCCCTATGGAGGCAGACACAGTAGAAGTTCTATGGGAATAGGCTGAACATGAGATATGAAGTGCTTGGGGCCATTGGGGGCAGAATGAGACCAGTGGGGAGAAGGGAGGCGATGAAGAGAGGGTGAGGGAGGGGGAGGAAGGGAGAGAGGGAGGGAGGGAGGCAGCCTAGCGAATGAGTTCCACTTCAAGATGCAGAGAAACCCTGCAAGGGAAACAGGCCAAGGTAGTAAGGGAAAGGGGATAAAGGAAGGCAGTGGAGAAAGAAGGAAGGAAGGGGAGAGGGGAAACAGGAGGGAAGGGAGGGCAAAGGAGTAGGTGGTGAGGGGATGGAGAAGGAGAGGCGACTAGCTAACCAAATCTAGTCCCCTTCAGGATGCGAAGAACCCTGCAAG
Source organism: Neoceratodus forsteri (assembly GCA_016271365.2). NCBI lineage: Eukaryota > Metazoa > Chordata > Ceratodontiformes > Ceratodontidae > Neoceratodus > Neoceratodus forsteri. The sequence goes on along the minus strand of CM028132.1, from coordinate 366,203,193 downwards.
GGAAAGAGGATTATGGAGTAGGGTGAAGGGGCAGGGGGAGAGGGGCCAATACCTACTCACTGTAGGATGCCAAGAGCCTTGCAAGGGGGTCAGGACAGGAGAGTCCCAAACCAGTATTTAGATGTGAACTTGGCACAGTGGGAGAGATGCCCGCACTCCAGGGAGGGGAAAGCGAGAGAGAGTGATACAGGAACAGTGGTGAGAATGGTGGGGGGGCCAAAAGCAAAGCGACAGAAAACATTGAAAAGAGAATCCAATCTGGTGATGGAAGTCTTTGGAGCAGCACTGTAGACTATATTGCAACAGTCAAAAATAGGGAGAATCATTTTCTGAACAATATCGCACTAAACCGATAGTGGTAGAGAACTATGGTTCCTGTAAAGGGCACCAAGCTTGGGGCACAGTTTTTGCAGGATGGTGTCAATATGTGCAGAAAAGTTAAGGCATTGGTTGAGCCAGACACCTAGGTATTTAAAAGAGGAGGTGTCCTCTAGAGTAGTGCCATCAAGGGTATGGAGGGAGGGCAGCTTAGAGAGTCTCTGCCTAGTGCCAAAAGGTCATAGAGACTGTCTTCTTGGTGTTGAGGAAATGTTGATGCGAGCTTAGCCAGTGTTCAACATTATTGAAGTCATTCTGTAGTTTGGAAGTCGCATCAGGAAGAGATTGGCCACAGGTGAACAAGAGCGTGTCATCAGCATACATATGGATAAAGGATAATAAGCATACTGACAGTAGGTTGTTTAGAAAAACTGAGAGTAAGAGTGGGCCAAGAACAGAGCCTTGAGGCACACCAGTAGAGATGAGTAGTGGTGGGGATGTAGAGTCAGCTATTTTAACTGATTGGGTGCGATCAATGAGGTAGGCCCTGAACCAGCTACAGGCTGACTGAAACAAGCCAGCTGATGAGAGGGTGTCAAGGAGGAGGGAGTGGAAGATAGTGTCAGAAGCCTTGGCAAGGTCAACAAAAATTGCAGAAGTGATGTGGCCTCGGTCCATGGCTGTATGGATAGAGTCAGTGAGTCTGATTAGGGAAGTGGTTGTGGAGTGATTCTTCCGAAAACCAGATTGGAAGGGAGCGAAGAAGGAGGAATCATCAAGAAAGGAGGAGAGTTGGGAGAGAACAAGATGCTCCTGAAGTTTAGCCAGGGTGGGAAGGAGCGAGATGGGGCAAAAGCTCCCTGGAGATGAAAGATCACCACCCTTAGGTAAAGGGAGGACTGTAGCATGTTTCCAGGTCACAGGGATAGATGAAGTGCGATAAGAAGGTTGAGGAGGTTGGAGAGTGGGAGGGAAATAGCAGGTGCAGTGAGGTACAGCAGCTTTGGGTCAAGGCCATCAGGGTGTGGCCCTTTGATGGGTTGAGAGAGAGTAATGCATGTAGGGTGTCGTTGGGCGAGAGGGATGAGAAGAAAAATCTGTCCGTGGGATGTTGAAGTTGGGGGGGAATAGGGGGTAGGGAGATAGAAGGGAGAGTAGTGAGGGAGGCCAACAGAGTGGAGGTGAAGGAAGAAAACTATGAATTAAATTCTGCAGCTACAGTGGGATGGTCGGCAGTGAGTTTGTTGCTTATCTTGAGCAGTGGGGATGTGGGTTTAGTTTGGGGATAGAAAAGAGAGTGAACTACAGTCCAAAACTTCAACAGGCTGTTTATATTAATGTTAAAGGTGGCCCAAAAATATTCTGCCTTAGCCAGGCAGATGGCTTGGGGTACAAGCATTGCAGAGTGTTTGGTAGATAGCGAGATTACTAGCGAGATTAGAGGATTTATGGTTTTTCCATGAAATGTCACATGCTTGTTGACAGGCCATAAGCTCAGGGGTAACCCAGGGCAGGAGGCTACCATGCACTCTGACTTGCTTTAGGGGAGCATGTGTGCTCCAGATTGTGGTAAAATTAGTGGTAAAGTATTCCAGAGCAAGATCTATAGAATTGGTCAAGGATAAGTGGAGACCAGTCCACTTGAGTTAAGTTGTGATGTAGAGGAGCGAGTTACAGTGATATGTAGGAGTAGATCATTATTAGTTTGTAGGGGTCTTAGGTCTGTGAACCTTTCTGACTAGGTATATCATGTGATGGTCGCTAAGTGCGTCTGGCAAAAGGCCGGATTGGATTACCCTGTGGGGATGGGAGGTAAGGGTCCAGTCAATAAGAGAGTGGTTTTATGTTTTATAGTTTAGGCATGTAGGCTCCTTGATTAATTGGGTCAGGTTAAGGGCAGCTATGTCGGTACGAGTTTTGTCTAGAATAGGAGACAACTAGTTTAGGTTTAGATCTCCTAGTAGATAGAGCTCACCCGAGGAGGTAAAGAACCCAATAGTAATGATAAGTTATGTGACTACAGACCGGTGTAGACCAGGACGACAGTAGGTACTTGCAATGTAAATTGGTATGGAGAAGGGAAGAGTGAGTCTTATGACGATAGCTTTGTAGGCCTTGGGGACTGTGGTTGAAAGAACAGTAGTGGCTTGGAGAGGCGCGGAGGAGTAGAGAGCTACCCCCCCACTCCTGCCAGTGCAGTCCTGACAGGTAACTGCATACCCTGGGATTGTAATGGAAGAATCAGGGCTTTTGTTGGTTAGCCAGGTTTCTGATAGCATGAGGATATCAGGATTAAGGAATATTACCATTGGAAGGAGCAGGCTGAGCTTTGGAAGGAGACTACGAATGTTGAGGTGGAGGATTTTTAGGCCATGCTGGACAGGGACAGGGGTTAGGACGGAGGGGGTGGAAGGGAGAGGGGGAGAGGTAGTCATAATACTGAGTGAGGGTCTGGGGTTAGGATTTATATCACCTGAAGAGGGGAGTAATAGGGAGATAATGATGAAGTGAAGCTTGGTACTCGAATCAGGGCATGTTTGTGGGTCTAGGTGAATGGGATGAGTGGCTTGGAGCAGACAGCTGAAATTTAAGGAGGTGTATTAGTGTGTAGGAGTAAGATATAGTTAAGAGAGAGGGGGAAGGGCGTGGAGAGAAGTTGTTCCAATTATGATGGATAGGTGAGTGAGTAGCCATATGGATGATAATGGGGGTAAGCATGGAGGGAGGGAGGAGGGAGGATTTTGCAGGGGGTGTGAGGGGGTGTAGATGTACTTTGCAATAGAAGGGAAGGAAGAGAGAGCAGGACATAAAGTAGGGAGATAAGGCGCAGGGGGGAGGTAATGCAAGACAGCATATTTCAGTACTGCTAGCGGGCAGTTTAGCTGGGAGAGTAGACCTAGCAGGGGTGAACTTAGCTCTGATAGTATAAGGGGAGCTAATGGGAGAAGAGTAAAAGAAAGAGAACGCGCTAGAGCAAGAGAACAACTGGGCTCTAAGGTGGCCTAACAGATGTGAATCAGAAGGGCGGCCAGACTTATAAGCATTAAAAGAACAAAGGGATGCTAAGGGAATTGGAATTGGCAAGTCAGAGTATGAGAAGGAATGGTGGCCAATAGAGAGAAGGAAAGGATAAGCTGGGCAGGGCTTGAGCATATTTAATAGAGGTTGGGGACAGGTAGGGCGGGTGGGACGAAAGTAGAGAGAAAAATTAGCAGAAATTGCAGGAAGATCCTTTCCGGTAATGAAGCAGAGAGACTGGCAGTCCGGCAAACAACGTATCTGATTTTCTGAACTCTGCAGTTCATCTAGGATATGTCCTAACTGTCCTGGACAAATCTAACTTGTGTAACTCTTTTTCTCTTAGATGAGTCAGCTGCAGACAGAAGGATGGAAGACAGATTTACTGATTTACGTGTAAGGATGTAGGAACCTTTGGAACGAAAGACTGAACTGTTCTCAAAACCACCTTGTCCTTATGAATGATAAGGTAAGGTTCTTTGTGGGACAAGGCCTGAAGTTCGCCAGTTCTCCTGGTTGAGCACATAGCAACTAAAAAACACCTTGTAGGATGGAACATCTAGTGTAGAGTTTCTCAAATGGTGAGGCCAGCCTCCCTGGGGAGGCCCCAACCTGTTCCAGGGGAGGCTCAAGCATGTCTGAAAAAGTACTGTATTTAACTTTTGAGTTTTAGATATTTTGTATGAAGGGGTGAGGCAAACTGAAAGAGGATACTAGTGGGTGATTTTATGCCTTTATTTACAAATCAGTGAACAAGAAAGGCACACTGAGCCAAGGCAAATTTCAGGTGTATCCGGGGAAGGGTAGGAGTAAATACAATTTGAAACGTAACTGCAAAACAGTCATGCAATACAAAATGAACAATAGTGCAAACAAATAGGAATGATGGACACTTAATGAGAGGTAACAATTGACCAATTAGATTGGTAGGAGAACAGCTCAAATACAACGGTTCAGTAGAGACGTACTGGGGCAAGAGCAGGAGGGAGCAAAAAGATACCTGAAGGGGGCAGAGAGAGAGAGAGAGAGAGAGAGAGAGACAGAGGGAGGGAGGTGGAGAGAGAGGGAGGAGAGGCAGGAGAGCAAAAGATATCTGAGAAGTTCCTGAAGGGGAGGGAGAGGGAGAGGAAGAGGCAGAGGCAGAGGGATGCATGGAGGTTATTCCAGATAGAAGGGAAACCAAGAAAGTAGTCTGACCAATGAAGGTACTGCAACAAAAGGTAACAATGGTTCAAGAGTCAAGTTAGAAGAGAAAGTAGGCTGGCCTGGGGAAAGGAGTTACAAGTGTAAGTGTGTGTGGGAAGGCGGTACAAAAAGCTGAATAACACGACTGCCAACTACTCAAAGAAGTTCACGATGTACTGAGCAAAGTATGCTATTTGTCTAAGGAGAGGCCCAAGATTATTTCAGTACAGTATTTGGGGGAGGCTCAAGATCCTTTCCATGGCTTGGGGGAGGCTCACTATGACAAAGTCTGAGAACTAATGCGTTATCGATGAAAGAGGTTCGAAGGATTCTTTACAAACAGCATTCAAAACCAGATTCAGACCCCATGGAGGGACAGTGAATCAGAATAGGGGTCAGCTTCTGCTAACAGCACATAGGAATTAGATAACCTCTCAGTTAGTCCCTAAAAATGAGCCCAAGGAGGCTCCAAGTGCCGACACTGGACCTCTCAAACTGCTCAAGGTCAAACCTTTGTCCACTCCTGCCTGCAAAAAATCCAAAATCTGTAGAACTGTTGCTTTAGAAGGTCATATATTTTTCTCCCTGGCCCAAGCCAAAAAAGTGGTCCATACCTGAGCATAAACTGAAGATGTGGAATTCTTTCTGGCGGCCATCAGAGTATCCATTACCTTTCTAGAAAAGCCCTGTTTCAGGAGTCTCCTCCTCTCAGGAGCCAGGCTACAAGCTGCATCGCTTCCAGGTTTGGATGCAGAATGGGACCTTGGGAGAGAAGGCCCCCCAAATTGGGAGACAAAATGGGATGTGTTGAGCTAGATTCACTAGGTTGGAGAACCATGTCCCTCTGGGCCATTCTTGAGCTGTCAGAAGAAAACTTCCTATCGAGTATCTTATTGGGGAGAAGCGGCAGAGGAGGGAAGGCATACGCTCTGCAGAAATGTTATATCTGTGACAGGGCATGCACTGCCTCTGCCTGTGAATTGGCTGAAGAACCACTGCACTTGAGCATTCTGGCTGGAGGCAAACAGGTCAATCGTGGTCGACCAAACTTTCTGCACAGAAGGTTGAACACCTCCGGGCTCAGCATCCACTCCCGTGGGTGGACATTCTCATGGCTTAACCAATCGGTCGGAATGTTCAACTCCCCACCAAGTGAACTACCAAAAGAGAGAATGTTCTCCTCTGCCCACAGCAGCAGATTGGTTACTTCTCTTAGCATCTCTCTGCTCTTTGTTCTTCCATGACTGTTTATATACGCCACTGTGACAGCATTGTCTGACTTTATTTCCATGGCTTTTGACTGTACCAGTTTGGGTATATGAAGGAGAGCAATGTGTACAGCCCTCATCTTCAGGGTGTTGATGTGCAGATGCTGTTTCTGTGAAGACCAAAACCTCAGAATGGGAAGATGGTCCAGAACTGCACCCAGCATGACAAACTGGCATCGGTCATCAAGATTAGCTCTGGGGTACTTCCAAGTGGGACCCTTTGCTTAGATTCTCTAAACTCTCCCACCAATTCAGCAACTGTCAAAGGGGTGGGGAAAATGGGATTATGGCCTAATAGTCCTCAGAGGTCAGATCCCAGACTGCCATCAACTTGATATGAAGGAGTTGCATGTGTAAGCAAGCCCACAGAATTTGTTCTGTTGTTGCCATCATGAGACCCAGAATCCAAAGTAGACTGTGAGCTGAAGCCAACGATTGGCTCCTCAACTACTGATCCTCTCATATCAAGCTCCCCTTCCTGGCTGTCGAGAGGAAGACCTTCCCCTCATCCATCTTGAACACCACCCCCAGGTGCTCCAGGGTCTGAGTATTTAGGTGTTTCAGGTCTAGAATAGGTCTGATACCCAATGTCTTTTTGGGAACCACAAAATAAATTGAGTAGAATCCCTGTCCTTGTTCATTGGGAGGTGTCAGAACAATTGCCCTGATCTGTTTGATGTGATCTAACATTTGAGACACTGCTTGTCTCTTCACTGGGTTCTTTGGTATGGGGACAGTAGAAAACGTACATTTGAGGGAATGGTTGTAAACTCTATTACATAGGCTAATGCCAGAATCTCCAGGACCCAAGCGTCTGACGTTATCTGGGCCCATCTTGTGTAAAAATTCTGCAGTCTTCCACCAAGGAAAGAGATGGGCCCATGTACCCTCATTGTGTCATGCCACCTCTTCTCGCTGAACCTCCCTTACATTTTTGGGCAAAGGCTCCTCTGCCACTATTACCCTTAAATCCAGAGTAGGATTCTTTGCTCCTCTGGTTTCTGAGGTTCTGAAAAGGCTGGAAACCTCCTCGATACTGCCTCTATGCACCACCTTCTCAACCTTTCAAAGCTGAGTTGGCCTTTGACTGTTGTTTTTTTTTTTGTATTATCTGTTTATTATTTTTCTTAAGCATACAGCCATAATACTCAGGTAAGACATACAGAACGTCAAGATCAGCATACACTGAATCACAATGAGCGGGGTTACATAAGCTTTCTCTTACAATCTGGTACAGAAGGAAGGGGGAGATTTACAGAAAATGCGAGGTGTATGAAACACCTCAAATCCCAGCATTGTAAAATTACAGTCCACTAGTGCCAGCCACTTCAAAGGCATAGGTTAATTCCATAGAGAAATAACAAAGTAGAAAAAACACACTAACCAGTAGTGCATATAACCTAAGAAAGTTAGAATTTTTAAACAGTAAAGCTTTTCCCCCTACTAGCCCCTTTGCCGCTCCAAAAACGAACATCACCATGGGCATTTACAAAGCAGGAGAAAGATATAGAATCAGCAGGATAAGCTACACAATGAAGTAGAACAGAGCTGAATTGAAATCACATATTTAACTATATGATGCTTTTAAAACAGAATGGTGGGCTAAATATAAACAGAGTCTTCAATATTAACAAAGTAGTTAACGATAATTTCCCCCCAAAATGTCCAATCTTATGCATCATAATAACCGAGTGGCTAACTGCAGTCTATAAAGAGTAAACTATGTCCCGCATCTTCACTAAACAATAATCGGCCTGTTCAGCCCTCGTCTGAATCCGATCCATCGGTAACCTGTTCCGGGGTAACCGCTTTAAATTCCAATGCTATCTTTTCGACTCCATCATTCCTGCATCAGCAGGATCAGAAAATGCCAAGTCTTACTCCGAGTGGCATGGAGATGGCTGGGACAAGAAACGAATGCACAATACCCAGTGACCTGAGTTGCTGGCGCGCATCATCAAACTGTTTTCTCCGGGCTCTCGTTTGGTAGGAGAGATCCATAAAAAATTTGACATCCTGACCCAGTACCTCTATGGGATAAGCCTTCCACGCTGCAGAGATTAGCACATCTTGTGCTTCAGGGCCCACAGTTCGCAACAGGACAATGCGAGGCTGGTTAGAATTTGCCAGTCTTACACGTCGCGTTACTCTATAGGTCTGACGCAAGTAAGTCCAGTCAAAGTCCTCAGGTACCTCCAATATGTCCATCAGTCACCTTTTAAGATATGTCAAAAGATGTGCCCCTTCCATCCCCTCAGGTAATCCGATGAGACGAACGTTCTCTGCTCTTCAACCATTCTCAACTGCTTCCAGTCGGCCCCTCAGTTGCTGGTTTTCCTTGGTTAACATGGCCACAGAACCTTGCAATGCTGTTAGAGCTGCATCATGCGTCTCCAGTTTGGTCAGTGTTTTTTCTATCTTGGCATCCATAGCACGAACCAAAGTAAGAATAGTCTGCCAGGGAGGTTCAGATATAGAACTTGACTGGGATGTCCCGGGTAACTCCACCTCTGGTTCCGATGTCTTCTGTGATACTGTAGGCCTGGCATTTGCTGATGCTTCAGAGTGTGGGTTTTTTTGTACGCGCCATAACAATACTGGTATCTTCAGAAAGCTTGAACTCTGCAGAATTCGAATGTAGACGAATATCTTCTGCTCAACAGCTTTGAAACCATAAAAAAGTCTTTTTTAGAGCTCAACACCAGGAGCTGTGAGGGAACACATCCTGCCTGGAAGCTGGCTGTCTGGTGCCCCCCCACCCTCCTTTGGCTGTTGTTTTGGTACTGGAAGATGTCCCTTTTTATACTGGATATCTTTCAAAATGTCACCCAGGCCTGATTCAAATAACAAGCCTCCCTCAAAAGATAAATTAAACAGCCTGGCCTTCAATGCCTGGTCCATGACCCCATGCCACAGCCATATACCCTGCATGACGGACACAGTGTGATAAACGGAACAAGCTAACATCCATAAGTTCTCCACTATAGCATCCCCTCGAAAAATGGAGGCCAACTGGAAAATACTTGCCCCCTCAGAACCTGAGGGAATGAAACTACTCAGTGGCACAACCATAAATTTAGAGCTCTGGCAACAATAAAGATGCATAGGAGGTGTGTAGGTCTGCTCCATTGTAGGCGAGGGCTCTTCTGCATGAAGCATCTATTCACTTATCATGTGTATCCGCTAGGGCCAGAGATCCCTGAATTGGAATAGTCATGTGTCTTATAGAATTGTGCACAGCCTTGTCTGCTAGGGGTGGAGTTACCCACTTGGGGGTATTTTCTTCCATAATAGGAAAATGCCATACCTTGGGTTTTGGCAGATATTTTCTCTGGTCTGCACCTGCCCATTTTTGTTCAGTAATCTGGTCACTGTGTCTAAAGTTTGGAAAACACTTTGGAGTGGTGGAGGACATGGATAGGATACATCCAAGGCCTCCATGGTTTGTACCTCCTTCAACTGCAGTATCCTACAAGCCTCAGTTATAAGATAGGACAGAGACCTTGCATTGAAGAGGGGAAGGACTGGAATCCTCCTTTTAGGCTCAGCCCATTCCCCTTCCTCCTCCTCATAAGCGGGGTCATCCTCAATGGCGGCTCTACACCAGGGCCTGCCAGGGCATGTGCCCCATATGGTGCAGAGCTTCCCCCACAGTAACAATATATCTGTGCCCTGGCTAAAATCTGTTATGCCCCAGCTGTGCCCTGGTAACCATTTGTGGCTAGAGCCGCTACTGGTCATCCTCATCATCAAGTAACACTTTTGGATCATAATTTTCCCCAATATCCCTGGTATCCTCCTCCTGATCATCTACATGGTCAAGATCGGGGTCTGCCTGCATATCTAGGTTTACAGACTTGTCCTGCTCTGATGCACTTGGGCGTGCCTGTGTGGGGACCCTCCCCCCCCGACCTGAAGAAGCCTGGCTTGGGTTTGGGTGTGACAAAAGGGATGTTCTGGGGAACATCAGGGCTCAAAAACTCACCTAAGAGCAGCAACAAAGATTTATGCAATTCTGCTTTGCCACTGCCAGACAGTAAACCATGTGCACCCCCCCAGCTCAGTGTTCCATCTGGGGGGGAACCATGATAGACATATTAACTTGAGTAACACAATAGGGAGCAATAGGAACCCAGCGGAGAGGGTCACATTACCCTTCTGCAGGTTTAACATGTTTTAAAAACTATACTGGTACGCCATGGTGCCATTGTGTCTATATTTGAAAAAACATCCCAGAATATGCCAAAAGGAACTGTCTGGGTTTTTAATTTTTAAATATTTTTTTTTAATAGAAGAATTGCTGCTCTGATCACCTCTGTCTGCTGCGGAAGAATATCGCCAAGAAGCCAACAGACTGAGAACTTAAGCTAGATGACAGACCAGGGCAAGAAACAGACAGAACTGTGACACACTAACGTTCCTACCAGCCTAGAGGACAAACAGGCTGTAGGTAGCAGAAATGATCATGGCCAAAAATACAGAAGAGCCATGCTGGGGAAACAAAGCCACTGCATCTAGTGCTTGAGAAATACTGACAGGTGCTCTCTCGCACATGATGTCACGACAATATTCGTGATGTCACCATGTTGGGGAGAGTGCACCCAAGCTAAGAAGTGCAAAACTGATAGCACTTCAGTGCAGGACAGCCACCTGAAATGAAAAGGAGCGTGAACCTGATAGGCTGTCAATAATGGCGGGTGTCCATGTGGCTCAGAAGAGCCGTTAGAAAACAAACCAACACTCAAAAGTAAAAATTAAAAGGCAGAGAAACTGAAATCAGCTTGTGAAAAAAGAACCCCAGGCTCTGTCACAGAAATACTCATAACACACAGTCCTCAGTATAAGAGAAACCAATACCTCACACCAAGGCAGTCTTAAGCACCAAGGGTACATACAAACTAATAACAGCCTTATAACAGTCCGGGGGCGATGCCAATACAGATGCTAGGGAGAAAATAAAACAATTAATAAAGAGTACTAGACCCTAACAATCACTCCCAAAAAGAAATTATTCTTACCTGAGGCACCAGGAAAAAAGGGAGGAAACAAAAAGGGAATCAGAGACATGATAAAGAAGAACAAACACCCTTAAAATAGTGTGGCAGAATGTGGCCCCCGATCCTAGCACAGACAGGCAGTGGGAAGGCAGGTTAGCCAATCTGTAAACCACAGAATAACAGGCATGATTTTAAATCTAGGGGTGCTCCCTGTCACCAGGTAGCCCCAACCTGTTCAGCAGAATCACAGCCCTATGGATCAAACACCAAAAATATTTTTTTTTTCTTCCGAGAAATCTTCTATGCTGCTTCCCCTTCAATGGCACAGCAAAGACTGAAGATTTGCTGCTATTCGGGATGTTCATGTGCCCAGGATTCCATGGTGGTTTGCAGCCTTGGGCTGTTCCATTTCCCCTAGTAGGGGTGCACACTACCCATATGTTCTAACTACCCAGTGACAATGTGGAGCACTACAGAAAATAAAAATAAAATGAATAAATGTTAAGTCAAGAAACAGACAAAATGATTACTGATGCCTCTCAAGGCCCCAAACCTTCATTCTTTATGATATTTATCCTTACTAAGTACATGCTCTTTAAAGCAAGAGGATCAAGGCTGGACCAGTGGCATGGAGGGCTGAGGCACCTGGTGCCTTACCTTCTGCCATGCCGATGACCCAAATCTGGGAATGAGCTTGGCTTGCCAGGAGTTAGCTGGGACAGGGAAGGATCAAACATTTGAAGGACTGCTCTCCCTCTCCTCTCCCAGGGTGTGGAGGCCTGTTGCCCAGCCCTAGACTGCCACCAGTTAGAGGCCTGGTGGCAAGGCAGCTTGGACAGTAAAGTAGGGAGGGGCTGCATGTGTGTGATGTGTGTGTGCCTCCACACGTACGCATACATGCACTGCGGCAGGGAAGGGAACCAGAAAAAGGAAAAGTGATGGCTGAGACTTCCTGAAATCCTGCCCATATACCTCTGGCCCACATTGATCCCCAAGGACCCTAGGTCTAATCTGGATAATAGACTTGGGGGAAGGATGGCACTCCCTCCTCTGGCCCCGCCACAAGGGCAAACCGTGGAGGAAACTGAATACCAGGTGAGTACCCAGGGAAGCCGTTGCCAGTCAGAGGAGTTGGGGACAGGGCTGACTAGCTGCCTCAGCCATCAGGGACAGAAAAACCTTTATAGAAAAAAAAGCAGAAAGAGCAGATAAAGTCTGGGCAATAAAGATCTTGTTTTCATGCCAATATCCTTAGTAATAATATATGAGATAAGATAGAGAGAAGTAGTGAACTATATAGTGAATTATGTCTGATTATAGCATAGCATAGAATAGCAGGTATAGTATAGTATACTGGTAGCTAGCCACTTCCCACATTGAAAAAGACATCTAAAAATGCATAACATGAACCTAATTAATCAATTATTACATCATGAAGAACTAACACTAACTTAATCAGGAGTAGTAGCACTAACCTAATAAATCATTTAAGATACCCTTAATAAAAAATTTGAAACCTCTCTACTTCAGCTTCAAACACACACGTTGATAAAAAAATACATTCTCAAGACTTTGTTGTAACCCTGCGACAAAGCCAAAAAAACACACAGTTGTAGACAAACCCTGTTAAAACAAAATATTTAGAGTGTAAGGTGGAATGATGTTCTGCACAGCAATCCATGCCTAGAGTAGGGTTCTTGTGCTACAGTAGTGACGTCAGTATGTTGATGTGCTGCAGCTGTGCTGTCACGACTGCAGAACAATAACTTAGGGTGCCACCACACAGTTGTTTTCCTCTAGCTGATCAACCTGGAAGCTGTTTTTATTGAAACTTGAACTTACAGAAACAGCTGCTGCTACAGTTACTAACCACACATTAAATCCGTAATTTAAGCCCTCCACCAACCCTCATGTGCCTCCCCCCAACCATCTGTTCACTGAAAGGATGTTGAGTACATGACGTGTGCATGGATCCCCATAAACTGTTGAAGATAATGTATGGGCATCTATACACAGACAAGCCTGTATCTTCATCTCAAGTTTTCTGTGGCAACCAGGGAACCTCTTGAGCTTCTTTCTTGAGGGTCCTGGTTGCCATAATAATATCTCAATGCAGACACAGGCTTGTAATGTATGGCTGCCCATACATTATCCTATATAGTGTGATATTTAACATCGCACTTGGCCTGTCACTGCTGCAGAGCTGAAGAAATGGCTCCAAATCAGAAACACAACAGCAACAAGGACTTGTATCTCAGCGGAAACATCCAAAATTAGAAGAATAGACAAATAAGATTTAACAAAGAAAAACAATACATTTTACAAACTTGTGAAATTTCATTACCAACTCCCAAGCACAGAAAATTACCACACCCACAGTAAACAGAAATCCGGCACTTACACTAAGGAATTACAGTGCTTGTCACACTTTAAAACTGTACCATGTAAGAACAAAAAAGAATTAGTAAAAAAAGCTGTGAACGCACATAGAAGTCATAGTGAGACTCCATTTTCAAACTGCAAGCTGCACACAAACAACTGAAACTCTCCATTTTGTCAATGCCAAACTGCTCCTCAAACAGAACTAAAAATGTTAGAAATTAATAAACTTTGAATGTGAATACGTACTCCTGATTGGTCCATCACTGGTCACATGACATGCACCGCCTAGATACTATTGACTGCCTTTCTCTTTGATGATGGTCAGTAGTACATAGCTACGATCAATAGTCTCACGACTGTTGCCCTCATAGTGATGCAACATGTGTCAACATCCCCACGTAAACTTCCTCTCATCACTATGTCCCCCAAAAGCAAGCACTCCCTAGTTTCCCAAAAAATTGTTTTTCTTTTTAATTTCCCTGGTAGCCTAGGGGCCTCCCTCTACCAACTGTAATACGTTATCGCTCTGCTCCCCCTTGCCCATCAGACGATCTCGTGATGGGGCTGGTATTTACCCTCTGTTCGCCTCCACTGTTTCCCACCATCTCACTCAAGTGAAATGGCTTGCATTACCTAACGACGTATTATCTATTATCAAAAATCAGGTAAAACAAGTTATTTCAATTGCGTGGGAAGGCAGCCAGCAGCAGATTGTAGTACATGAAGTAATACTTACAATCAGGAGGGAGGGTGGGCTACTGGACTACCAAGGAAAAAAACATTCACGAAACCTTTGGTGGTGTCCACTAGCACAAAGGACATTTTTTTAACATAGTTCCCAGTACCACTATGGGGGAGGGTGGGACCACTACCAGCAAAGATTACTCTGGTGCAGTTTAAGGTAAGACTCTAAGTAGTCTTTTGTTTAAAGGAGGGCAAGGTTTAGTACAACATATATTGACTGGCATGGTTTCATGGAATAGCTGAAAGCCAGTTTCCCTTAGGATGGACTATTGACCTGCAGTATTTATTTTGCCCTCAGCAGTCAGCTTCAGATAATATAAAAATTGGAGGTTAATAGTACACCCCTCGGGGGCTCTGGTTTTCATCTGTTCCACTCAACGTCAGCCAATTTGTGTATACTGGAAAGGAAAAAGGGAAATTGTTTAACCAGGATAGGCACACTATGCCAAAGCTTGTTTCCAGGTACAACCTGGGAGCACAAGGAAGTTAAGTGACTTGCCTAGAGTCACACAGTATGCAAGTGGGGGCTGTGGGATTCAGTCCCAGGTCTCCAGGCTTGTAGCTCAGAGCCCTAGACCACACCATTATACTGCCTCCAAGTAAAGTAAGGGAAAGTGTACTGTTTACATTTAGGGAAGGTTAGACTTTTTAAAAGTTTCAATATTGTTGTAATATATATATATATATATATATATATATATAGCAGTACCTTAAAAATTTGAAAGATTGGAGTTATTTTAATGCTCAGTCACTGTATCATCCTTATAAAGGTAGAATCTAACTAGTACACTGTGCTTTAGTTCATTGTGTCAACATCAAGCCAGCAATCACATCTTTTTGGTTGCAGATAATGAAGTTAAAGATTTGAAGTCTATTATGATGAATTAATGGGTACATCACTGGGACAAATCTATTAAAAATCCTCTGTAACCCTCATAATTGTTCATCTGCCAAGATTCCTGTATTAAAGTCTTCAAATGAATGTAGGCTTGAGTCTGCAGCAGTGCTGGGGTTTATCTTATTGGCCGCTTCTTTCTTCACCTTTGACCTCTGAGGGAATTCCATCACACCAGAGTCATTCAGTTGTCTATAAGAAGAACTGTTATGATGATAGTCCTTCTTCTGTATATAATTCTTTGCATCTTTGTCCTTCTCAGAGTGACTTATGTTCATCCCCACGATCCCACTGGTATTGATCCCTAGGAGGGTGGCTGTCCATGGTGTCACACCTTTGACTTGCCTCATGTTCACCTGGATATTGTGCCAAGTGGTAATTGTTGCTTGCGTCAGTTGTGTGTTCAGCCACTCCTTTTTCTCCATATTGAAACTGATCAATAAAACTGTTCAGTATTTTCTGAGCTGATTGATAAT
The DNA here is from genome assembly GCA_016271365.2 of Neoceratodus forsteri. Lineage (NCBI taxonomy): Eukaryota > Metazoa > Chordata > Ceratodontiformes > Ceratodontidae > Neoceratodus > Neoceratodus forsteri. The sequence continues at coordinate 366,187,910 of CM028132.1, read as the reverse complement.
CCACTCCGCTGTCTCCGCCTTGTGAGGTCTTGATCACTGGGATCTTTCTCCATTTTTCAAACATATCCTCATCAGAATTTTCAAAGCTCTCAACTTCTGGCATCTGTTCCAGCTGTCTGCGTTGGGTGCTGTGATGGTGAGACTGGATTTCTTCTATGCTTGCAGGGAGGAGCTTCACTGGAGATAAACGTGGTTCTCCTGGGCTGGATATGTGCCTCTTCTTGTCTGCAGTTAGGTTACAAATCTGGGTTTGTGGGAGCTTTAGGCCACCTTCTAATGGGACCACTGCCTTTCCATGCCCCATGTGCTGAAAATGTGTAAACTGTCGAGATTTTGTTACTTTGCTAATTTCATCTATGCTGGATTCACTTTCTGATAAGTTATGAACATGTTCCAGCAGGGGAGGCATCTTCCCAGGATGCTGTTTCCAAGGAGTAAAAGCTGTGGCCCTGTTGTGATGCCGAGGTGACCTTATGAGTCCAGTCTGCTTCTCCAAGTCCTCACGTACTGTAGGATAATAACCATACCCTTGTGATGAATCAGAGTCATCCTGTTGTGGAGCAGGGGCAGTTCTGCCCAGCAGCTGGTCTGTCTCTGAACTGTGTCCCAGATGGCTTGTGTCTGTGGGTTCTTCTAACTGGCTGTGCACTGCAGCTTGTGTTGCTGGTATCATATCCATGAATCCTGTGGGAGGGGTAATCGCAGTCACATGTACAAAAGGGCACTCGGAGCTCATTTCATTGTCACTTTGCAGGTATTTACCGACCATCTCTCGAAGCAAAGAAGGAATCTGAAAGGAAATAAATCATAGAAGCATGAAAAGCCTAAAGTTGCCTCTGATGTCTATTGCAATGCAGAAACAAGTCATAAATAAACTTCTCATTGTTTAATTTGCACTGTTTCCAGACATGGGAAGATGGTTTTCTCCCTAGCATCCAAATGCAATCATTAGAGCTAATATAATTGTTGGGTCATTCAATGAAGTGGCGGTACCAATGTCCCAAATACTTTTTATATGAATTATTAAAAATTAAAACAGCCTCTGCAGTTATAATCAGTAAATTTAAAAAGTAGTCACAAATACAGATACATTACATAGTTTGAGAAACTCAGGTACACCCAATTTCTTTTTTTTAAATGCCCTGCTCCAAAATGCCAAAGATTTTTTTTCAGCAAAATGTGATATGCAAAACCACAGTATGTTCCATTGCTTCTATGCAGACTATATTTTAACTGCACTCAGTACAGATATTTTGAAAACTACCTCTGGTGCTATCTTTTGTTAATGAAGACAATTTCACAATAGTTTAAAATGCATACAGAGTTTTTGTTTCACTCAAAGTTTTATGTGGCACGTACAATTGTGGTATCCCAGCAGGTTAAATTTTTTAAATGTCACCATAATTTCAACAGAAGCATTCATAGAAACATAGAAATTGCCAGCAGATAAGGACCACTAGGCCCATCTAGTCTGCCCATAAACCCTACCCTAGTATGCAGCTACTGACCGTACCTGGTCAATGGCCTCTTCCCTTTCCTCCCCACCTCTAAGGTTCACTTATTCCTGTCCCAGACATGTTTAAATCCCTCCACTGTCCTTGTTTTCACCACCTCCTGTGGCAGGCTATTCCACATATCATCAGTGAAGAACTTCCTCACATTTCCCCTCAAGTTGCGTCCTTCTAGTTTCAGATCATGCCCCCTTGTTCTTGTACTCTTCCTAAACTGGAAGATGTCACCCCCCCCTCACCTTGTTTATACTCTTAACATACTTGAAAGTTTTATTCATGTCACCTCGGTCCCTCCTCTCCTCAAGTGAGTACATATTGAGGTCTCTTAGTCTCTCCTCATATGTTTTCTGGTGTAAGCCCTGCACCATCTTAGTTGCCCTTCTCTGAACCTTCTCCATGTTGTTGATGTCTTTACGAAGACATTTCAGTTTTTTTTGAGTGAGGGATTTTATCTCGGGATGGGGTCTTAAAAGTGCTGTGGGACTGGGAAAGTAAAGGGTCCGGGCAATGCTTTTTGTGTTTGCTGCGCTTGCACACCAAACGTCTTGGGATGAGTACTATGGGACTTGGGAGGTGTGTCACTGCAGAGCCCATTGCCATTGTAACTACAAGGGGCTCAACAGTCTGCACCAATAACCACACATTGTGGTCCTGACATCACTCGGGCTGCAACTTCTTGTACTTCAAAGGACCGAAGCCGCTCCATTAAAAGAGAGCTTCTGCCCTTTGATGTGCAAGAAGCCGCTTCAGCAAACAGCTGATTGGCATTTACCAAGAGGAGCTGAGATCTCTCCTTCCCACCAAACAACAAACTGTTTTACTGAGGCATGAAGTCGCGTCAGCAAACAGCTCATCAGTTTTCAAAACAGTTGCAGCTGCACGCCAGAAGTTTGCTACATACCTTACCAGTGTGCAGCTGCTATATTAACCCTGTAACAACAAAAAACATCCATCAGTGTCTGTTGCTGGCACCCCTATAACTCTCTCCCCACCACCCCATGCTCCCCCCCATGCAACGTAATGCTGACACTGGGGGTGCCCAATCCCCCAGTGTTTACTGCTGGTGCCCCTGTAACTGTCACCCCACCTGACCCTCCCACTCAGCACCCACCACCCCAACCCCCAAACATAACACTGACACTGGGGGTGCCCAATCCCACAGTGTCAAAACCTCAAATAAAGAAAACCTTCCCTCTGCATTTGTTTTAATACCCTGTAAAAAAGAAAACAGTCCTAAAAAAGAAAACGGTCCATCGATGTCTGTTGCAGCCCACCGTAATGGCATACCCCCCACACTGTTCATCACACTGACACTGGGGGTGCCCAATCCCCCAGTGTCTACTGCTGGTGCCCCTGTAACTGTGACCCCCACCCGACCCTTCCACTCAGCACCCACCAACCCACCCAACAAACATAATACTGACAATGGGAGTGCCCAGTCCCCCAGTGTCCACTGCTGGCACCCCTGTGATCGTCACCCCACCCAACCCTCCCACTCAGCACCCACCACCACACACACACCCAAACATAACACTGACATTGGGGATGCCTAATCCTTCGGTGTCAAAACATGAAATAAAGAAAACTTTCCCTCTGCGTTTTTTTTTAAGTCTGTAAAAAAGAAAATGGTCCATCAATGTCTGTTGCACCATTAGTTCACTCCTCACCCAACCCTCCCACTCAGCACTCACCACCCCCTCAAGCCCTTACTTGCCCACTGGGGGTCCAACACCGTAATCTTCTCTGGACCAGAAACACGTCTTCACTCTTCAATGCTGGACTGTGAACTGAGGAAATTAGGTATGCCGTTCAATGTATTTCAATGGGGGGTTGAACTTAGTGGCATAACTTGGACATTTTTCAATATTTTTGCCCCAGATTTTCAACATACCTTTTATGGGACACCACCTCATGAACAATGCAAGTCTTGTTAGGTAAATCTGCCCCAGAAGGTGATTTCATGGTCGCTGCGCAAAATCACCTTTCAAGCAGGAAGTGAAACATTTCTCTGCCTTTCTTCATGAGGTGAGCTCATCAGAAGGCTGTGCTGAAAATTTAGTGTAAAAAATATTAAAAAACAACAATGTAGCTGGCCCAGTGGCGTTGAGGGCTGAGGCGCTGGACGTCTTACCTCAAGCACGCTGGCCGACATGTTCGAGCGAACACACTGCGGGTGGGTTGAGGTTGTGAGGAAGGAGAAGGATCGAGCATCAGTTGGACTGCTCTCCTCTCTGGGTGGAGGGACATTAGCTGTCGCGCCCCACTGCCTCAGCAGCTGCTGGGGCAGCACGCTGATGTTAGGGCTGAAGGGGAGGAGATGGGGCAGACGCCAGGAGAGCTGCATGCCACCCAGAGGCGCTGCTGCACGCCCCACCTCCACACAAGGGGAGAAAAGTGGAAAAAATAGCTCCAGCTGAATGAAGTGCTCCCCGCAGCGCCACCTCCGAGAAGGCATCTCCCTGGCATGGATCTGTTTGGGATGGGTTGAGTCATTCCCCACCACCCTTCCAAGAAGGGTAAGTCATGGGATGCACAAGGGAGGGGGTCTAACCTTCAGGGCTGTGCTGGGGGACAACTGAAGGCAGGCTTGCAAGCTGGGAGCTCTGGAAGAAATAATACATAAAAAAAAAAAACCACGTTATGTGACTACGTTGAAATTTGCGAATGCAGGCTTGTAACTTTGGTAATTTTTAATATTTTGACCCCAAATTTTCAACATAGCCATTTCTTTATAATACCTCATGAATGTGATAGCTGTCATTTTTCAAATCTTGCCCAAAATGTGTTTTCGCACCCCGGAAGGTGATTTTGCAGTTGTTGCGTGAAATCACCTTTTGGGCAGGAATTGAATATTTTCTTTGCACTTGTTCATGAGGTGGGATCATAAGGTGGTTATGCTGTAAATCTGGAGCAAAAATATTAAAAAGCAACAAAGTTATGAGCCTACATTAAAACTTACGAATGCAGGTTTGTAACTTTGGTAATTTTCAATATTTTGACCCCAAATTTTAAACATAGCCATTTCTTCACAGCACCTCATGAATGAGGCAGTTCCACTGCTGGTGCCCTTGTAACTGTCACCCCCATGCGACCCTCCCACTCAGCACCCACCACCCCACACACTCCCAAACATAGCACTGTCACTGGGGGTGCCCAATCCCCCAATGTCAAAACCTGACATAAAGGAAACCTTCCCTCTGTGTTTTTTTTTAAGCCTGCAACTAAGAAAAACATCCATCGATGTCTATTGTGCCACTGTGACTGCAACAACCCCCCCAACCCCACCATTTATAACACTGACACTGGGGGTGCCCAATCCCCCAGTGTCGAAACCTGAAATAAAGAAAACCTTCCCTCTGTGTTTTCTTTTATACCATGTCACAAGCCCCTGGCCCCCAAACTCCAGTCAGCCTGGTAGGACCTCCTGTTTGCAGAGAGGATCCCCCTATTCAGGAACTTGTGAGCAGTTGTAAGGGGTTCAGGGAGGAATTCACCAGCCTTCCTTGCCCCAGTGGGAGGGTGGAAACTGTAGTTTTGAGTTCCCTTGACTCTGCTCTATGTTCAGTGTTTGAAGCCCACCATGGCCACTAGCCACATCTTGCCTAAGTAGTTTGCTATGATAGCTGAGCGGTACTATCTGTCAAGGCACACAGTCTTTTCAAAACCCTTCTGTTAAATGTTAGATAACACGACCAGACCTCAGGCAGAGTTGATAAGAAAATTGTAAACATTTACTTAAAAGCAATACAGAAAAGTCTACAGTTTGGAAGAACTTTGAAATGCAGACAACTTCAAAAGTAAAACAGGATGGTTTACAGAAAACACTAGATACTGTTATTCTGAACTATACGTTGTTTTGATGTTAAATGTGCTTGTAGAGATGAGTCCTTAAGCAACAGTTTTGTAGCAAGCTTGTATCCCAAGTAAGTTCCTCTGAATGTCCTTTTAACAAGACTTCAGGTGCTTTCCTTGGTGAAAAGTCTTGGTTTTCAAAATTCTGACTTAAAATCAGAATTTTCAGTTCAGTGTGTGAAAAGTCCAATTTCCACATACTCAGGTCTGGGGTTAGAGATTTTTCCAGGCATACACATATACTTTCTGGTGTAAAAGTATATACCAGCTTGGTCAAGTATCTGACTCACAGCTAAACTGTTTCACAACTGCCCTGAGTTTAAAATGTGTCTGTTAGATAAAGTCTGGTCATTTTCAAGCCCCACCGACAGTGTGATGGGGTACAACAGTTTACCTTTCCGCGTAGGTGTCACTGTGGTTCCATGTCAAGTCCAGTAACATCTGGTTAATGCATTTGGCTTAACCCCTGACCCCTAGGTCATCCCCTTGACCTCTTCCTGTCATGGAGTGCTACAGTGGGATATGTTATGCCTTCCTGAGCCATATACCTGTCTCCCTTATCTGGAGACATAACAGGTCCACACTAGCTATTTTAATAATTCTGGATATTTGGTATCTTATTCCTAAAAGCCTTTAAAAGAGACAATGTCCCATTCTAAAGTCTATTACAGAACACACAACATGACCCCACATAAATGGATATAGGCCTATCATGCAGCATTCCTCCCTCCTAAAACAGAATCTGGGGGGAACACAACCCTATCAGAGGCAGTTCTTCTCAGTTCTATTATAGATCCAGTATGCATGATAGGACATCGTTGTTCCCATTTTTGGGTCCAGGCCTATGCGAAATCTCCACGTCATAAGCCTGTAAAGCAATACTCCATCTCAGAAGTTTCCCATTTGTTTTCCCCATTTGGCCCAACCATATTGACAGGTTGTGGTCTGTTTAGACCTTAAAATGCCTCCCATAAAAGTATGGTTCCAGTTTTTTTTTTAATGCTCAAACTAAGGCTAGACATTCCTTCTCCACTGTTGAATAGGCTTGTTCCCATGGAAGCAGCTTCTTGCTTAAGTATACAGTAGAGTGCTCCTCTCTCCCCTGATTGAATACTTGCCTGAGGACTGCCCTTATTCCCATATCTGAGGCACCCGTATGTACCACAAATGGCCTGTTGTAGTCTGGGCTAGCCAACACTGGGGCACTGCACAGCAAGGTTTTCAGCTGCGTGAAGACCTGCTCACAGTCTGTGTACCATTTTACTTTCCTAGGCTTGTTCTTTGTCAGCAACCCAGATAAAGGAGCAGCCAGGGAGCTGTAGTTGGGAACAAATTTTCTATAATACCCTGCTGTCCCAAGAAAGCTCTTGACTTGTCTCTAGGTTTCAGGTGTAGGCCATGATGCAATAGCCTCTATCTTTGCTTGATTTGCGAGAAGTTGGCCTTGCCCCACCACATGTCCCAAATAAGTGACCTCTGCCATGGCCACCTGACACTTTTCTGCCTTAATAGTCAGACCTGTGGCCTGTATTCGGCCTGACACCTCCCTCAGGTGTATCAGGTGTTTCTCCCAGCTATTGCTGAAGATAGCAATATCATCCAGGTAGGTGACTGCAAAGTACTCCGTATCCTGTAACACTTGATTTACTAACTGCTGGAATGTAGCAAGGGTATTTTTAATCCCAAAGGGTATTACCTTGAACTCGAACAGGCTGACTGGGGTGATAAATGCTGACCTTTTCCTAGCCCTGTCAGTCAGTTCCACCTGCCACTACCCCTTTATCAGGTCTACTGTAGTCAAGTCTGTTGCCCCTCCCAGTTTGTCAAGTAGTTCATCTGTGTGTGGCATTGGGTGGGCATCAGATTTTGTGATGGCGTTAAACCCACAATAATCTACACAGAACCATATAGTCCCATCCAGTTTTGGTACAAGGACTACAGGTGAGGCCCAGGGGCTGTGGGATTTCTGGATTACCCCTAGATCCAGCATCACTCCCACCTCCCTCCTTATATCCTTGAGGACTGTCTCTGACACCCGGTAAGCTGTCCTACATATGGGTGCTTGGGTCCCTTTGTCTACGTCATACACCACTTGTGGCGTCCATCCAGGCTGTGCTGTAAATAATGGGGCAAAGTCTTGCAAAATGGTCTTCAGTTTTTGGGCCTGTCCAGGTGTCAACTGGGGTGACAGCGTGATGGACTCCACAGATGATGCCTGCTTGTTCTCAGCTAACAGGTCAAGAAGGGGGTCTTCCCCACCTAGCTTCTCTCCAGGACTGCAAACTGCAAGTACCATGTTAGCCCTATTAAAATATGGCTTCATCATGTTCACGATACATCCTGTGAGTATGTTTTCAGTCAGGTAACTCTACAATGTAATTAACATTGTTTACCTGCTGGACTACCTTGTATGGCTCTGCCCACTCAGCTTACAGCTTGTTCTTTCGGGCCAGGATCAGGACTGTTATCTCCTGTCCTACCCCATATGAGCAAGTTTTGGACCCACAATCATATCAGGTCTTTTGTTTTTGCTGGGCAGTTGCCAGGTTGCTCTGGGCCACGCCCATAAGCTCCTTCAGCGTCTCCCTGAATTTTAAGACACAGTCGACTATGGGAGTCCCTTGAGTGGCATACTTACCTTCCTAGTCCTCTCATAAGAAATCTAGGATCCCCCTCACCCGGCATCCATACAAGAGCTTGAAGGGTGAAAACCCAGTTGACTCTTGTGGCACTTCCCTGTAGGCAAACAGCAAGTGGGGCAGGTATTTCTCCCAGTCCCACCCATGCTGTTCTGAAAATGCCATAAGCATAGATTTTAGGGTCCCATTAAATCTCTCTACGAGACCATTGGCTTGTGGGTGGTATGGCATTGTGAGCCTCTGTACAACACTGCACTTGTCCCACAAACACTTCATTAGGTCTGACATGAAGTTACCCCCTCGATCAGAGACACCCTCCTGTGGAAACCCAACATGGAAGAAAATCCCCAGCAAAGCATCTGCCAGTTTGTCCACCTTAGTGGAGGACAGCGCGATGGCTTCAGGATAGCGGGTAGCATAATCAACAACTGTCAATATATACCTTTTTCCCGAGGAACTTGGGGTATTCAAAGGACCCACAATATCCATTCCAGCCTTCTGGAATGGCTCCTCCACAAGTGGTAAGGGAATCAGGGCAGCCTTAGCTTTGCTTCCAGCCTTCCCTATTTCCTGACAACAGTGACAGGATTTGCAGTATTCCTTCACCTGCTGTAATATTGGGCCATAGAAATTTTGGGCTAAGCGCTGCGTAGTGCGAGCAATGCCCAAATGTCCGGACATGGGAATATCATGAGCTACCTTGAGCAATAACCCACGATACTCTTGGGGAACAACAAGCTGCCTGACCATCACCCCTTCCTCAGTCCTGATATACTGTCTGTATAACGGTCCTTTGTTCCAATACATCATTTGCTTTCCATCATCTCCCTGCATCCTAGCAGACTCTGCACAGGCCCTGAGCTTCTCTAAGCTAGGGTCTGTCCGTTGTGCTGCTGCTAAGTCTCCCCACTTACCCAGAGCATGGGGCATGCCCCCATCAGTTCCCAGGCTGAGGTCCATAGCTGTGGCAGTAGGGGACTCAGTATCACAACCTTCCCCCTCCCCCGGGCTATGTGTCACCCCTTCCTCCTGAGAGCAACCTTCAGTAGCATTTGGATTAACTGTCAGTAGGGAAGGTTCTATCCTCCTGTTATCACTCTGTTTTACAAGAGCTACAGGTTGGCTGGCCTGTCTCCCAACCTCTCCTGTCTGAATTCCTGTGGGGTCCCGAAGATCACAGGAACCTCTAGTCTTTTGGCTCCTGGTCACAGCACAAACCACACCCTGTGGAACATCATTCCCCACAATACCATCCATAATGAGTTTTTCAGCTACATCTCCCCAATCCAGGGTAACACTTGCTAATGGGTAGGTTTTCCTTTCCCCTGTGTAATCCCTCACAGAGGCAAACTGATTTGGCAGTATTTGTTCAGCCCCCACCAAATCCCCTTTCACCAGGGTAAGAGATGCTGCTATATCCCTTAGCTCTTTAGTGTGTACCCCATTCACCATGACTGGGTGAATGTGCCCCTTCATATTGTCAGGGAGAGCCTCGGTGATACAGTGGGCAGCTCTGCAGCCTCTTTGGCAGTCTTAGGATCTCGGTCCTCTAGACAAAGCTTTAAGTCAGGTGAGCAAATCCAATAAAACTGTTCAAGCAATACCACCCCTTCAATAACTTCAACAGAATCTGCTTTCACCCCTTCCCACCAACGTTTTAAATATTGATGCTGTTTTGTGGCTACATCCTCAAAGCTCATTTCTGCCCCCTTTCAGAGTTTCCAGAACTTTGCTCTGTATGCGTCAGGGTTTAGATCACATTTTTTTAATAAAGCAGTTTTTAACTTGTCAAAATCTTTACTTTCAACATTGTCTATCTGTCCCAATGCTTCCCTTCCCTTGCCAATAAGTAGTGGAGACAGGTGAAAGCTCCAGGTCTCTGGGCAGATTGACCTGGATACAGACCTTTTCAAATGAATTTAAAAATATGTCCATATCCTCCCCCTCTTTAAACTCAGTTATTAATTTTGAATTTAACTTGTACCCCAGTCCTGGAGATTCAAACTCAACCCCACCACTCACCTGCTCAGGGGCTGTTGTCGGTTTAAGCATCAGCATTTTTGTCTCGAACTCTCTCTGTTGCTGCCATTCGTCAGCCTCCGCCTGGTGCTGTTGTTCCTCCATTTCCATCTTGAACCACTTTTGTTGCATCTCAAACCTTTTTTGCTCATTCTCAAGCTGTTTCTTCTGCATATGCAGCCTCCTCAGCTCCAGCTCTTTGTCTGTGGATGGCACCTTCTCCTCTAGGCTCTGGATCTCTGAAGTCACCACCTGTGGCTCTAAGTGGGGTGGTGGGTCCTCCATCCCAGCTGCCAGAAGGGCCTCCGTGAGTTGCCTTTTATTTTTGTTTTCATTTGGAAGGCCCTTCTCCCCACAGATCTTCCTCAGTTGTTCCAGGTTCATATTGCTGTTCTGAACAGACATTCTTCTATCTACGCTACTCTGCTAAAAAAAAAAAAAAAATCAAACAGGATAGGGTCTATTGTCTGCAACCAAATTTCTTTTTCCCCTTTCCATATTCTACCCTTGATTATGTGATGGTTTTGCAAAATCGTTCAAAATCCCAGTAGCTGGCACCAAAATCTGTTACGAGCCCCAGGCTCCCAAACCCCGGGCAGCCCGGTAGGACCTCCTGTTTGCAGAGAGGATCCCCCTATTCAGGAACTCGTGAGCAGTTGTAAGGGGTTCAGGAAGGAATTCACCAACCATTCTTTTCCCAGTGAGAGGGTGAAAACTGTAGTTTTGAGTTCCCTTGACTCTGCACTACATTCAGTGTTTGAAGCCCACCATGGCCACTGGCTATGTCTTGCCTAAGTAGTTTGGTATGATAGCCAAGCAGTATTATCTGTCAAGGCATGCAGTCTTTTCAAAACCCTTCTGTTAAAATGTTAGATCACATAACCAGACCCCAGGCAGAGTTGATAAGAAAATCGTAAAAGTTTACTTAAAATAAAAGCAATACAGAAAAGCTTACAGTTTGGAAGAACTTTGAAATGCAGACAATATCAAAAGTAAAACTGGATGGTTTACAGAAAACACTAGATACTGTTATTCTAAATTATACCTTGTTTTGATGTTAGGAGTCCAGACAAGATTTTAAATGTGCTTGTAGAGATGAGTCCTTAAGCAACAGTTTTGTAGCAAGCTTGTATTCCAAGTCAGTTCCTCTGACTGTCCTTTTAACAAGACTTCAGGTGCTTTCCTTGGTAAAAAGTCTTGGTTTCCAAAACTCTGACTTAAAATCAGAGTTTTCAGTTCAGTATGTGAAATGTCCAATGTCCACACACTCCAGTCTGTTTTTTTTGTGGTTTTTTTTTCCCATACATTTTTCTGCCTCAGCCCTGGCAGGTGCTTCGGTCCCTCCCAAAGGAGGAATTCTCTCTCAGGTCCTGCCGCACCACAATTAGCCGCCTCCCCAGTATTTCTCCCATGGATTGCCCCCTGTGGTGGGGCCAGGGAGATGGTGCCCCCTCCCCAGAGACCCAATCCAGAACCCTGGGGTCGGCCCATGGCGCAGCGGACCGTCATGGAGCCCTGTCAGGCTCTTTTTCTCCTGTTTTCTCCCCGCCCCCTCCCCACCGATGTAATCATGTCGGAGAGCACCTCCCAACCCATATTGCCCTCCGGTCACCACCAGAGGGCAATCAGCGAGCGGGACAGTGTGTGCCCTCCCCCTGAAAGAGAAGAACAGTCCTCCAGATGCTCAATCCTCTGTTCCCCCCGCCGATCCTCGGCGTCCTGAGCTCATTCCCGAACCCGGGTAGCCAGCGTGGTGTGAGGTGCAGTGACCAGCACCTCAACCTCCAGCACCACTAGGCCGGCCCACTCAGGTCTGGTTTTAGAGATTTTTCCAGGCCTAAACCTATACTTTCTGGTTTAAAAGTATATATCAGGTTGTTCAGGTATCTAACTCACAGCCAAACTGTTTCACAACTGCCCTGAGTTTAAAATGTGTCTATTAGATAAAGACTGGTCATTTTCAAGTCCCACCCACAGTGTGATGGGGTACAACAGTTTACCTTTCCATGTAGGTGTCACTGTGGTTTCATGTCAACTCTAGTAACATCTGGTCCATGCATTTGGCTTAACCCTTGACCCCTAGGTCATCCCCCGACCTCTTCCTGTCATGGAAAGCTACAGTGGGATATTGTATTCCTTCCTGAGCCATATACCTGTCTCCCTTATCTGGAGACATAACAGGTCCACACTAGACTTTTTAATAATTCTGGATATTTGGTATATTATTCCTAAAAGCCTTTTAAAGAGACAGTGTCCCATTCTAAGGTATATTACAGCACATATAACATGACCCCACATAAATGGATATAGGCCTATCATGCGACACCCTGTAAAAAAAGAAAATGGTCCATTGATGTTAGCAGCAGTCCACTGTAACTGCACACATGCCCCCCCCCACTGTTTATAACATTAACACTGGGGGTGACCAATCCCCCCAGTGTCCACTGCTGGCACCCCTGTAACTGTAACTCCCACATGACCCTCTCATTCAGCACCCACCCCACCCCCAAACATAACACTGACACTGGGGGTGTTCAGTCCCCCAGTGTCAAACTCTAAAATAAAGAAAACCTTCCCTTGCCATTTCTCCTTTTATCTTTTAAAGCCTGTAAGAAAGAAAACTGTCTATTGCTGTCTGTTGAGCTGTTAGTTCCCCCCCCACACCCGACCCTCCCATTCCGCACCTACCACCCCACCCCCCTAAGCCCTTACTTACCCACTGAGAGTCTGACACCGTAATGTTCTCTGGACCGCAGACATATCTTCACTCTTCAAAGCTGGACCAGGAACTGAGGAAATCAAGTATGCAGTTCAATGTATTTCAATGGGGGTTTGAACTTAGTGACATAACTTGGCAACTTTTTCGATATTTTTGCCCCAAATTTTCAACATACCTTTTTTGGGACACCACCTCATGAACAACGCAAGTGACATTAGGTAAATATGTTCCTAAAGGTGTTTTCACAGTTGCTGCACAAAATCACCTTTCGGGCAGGAGCTGAACATTTTTTCTGCCCTTGTTCCTGAGGTGGGATCATAAGAAGACCATGTTGAAAATTTGGTGTAAAAATACAAAAAAAGCACCAAAGTTACGAACCTATGTTGACATTTGAAAACACAGGCTCGTAACTTTGGACATTTCAATATTTTGACCCCAGATTTTCACCAAAGCCATTTCTTTTCAGCACCTCATGAATGTGACAGTTGTCATTTTTCAAATCCTGGCCAAAATGAGTTTGTGCGCCCCGGAAGGTGATTTCACAGTCACTGTGTGAAATCACCTTTTGAGCAGAAGTTGAATATTTTCTCTGCACTTGTTCATGAGGTGGGATCATAAGAAGGCTATGTTGAAAATTTAGGGCAAAAATATTAAAAAGCAACAATGTTATGAGCCTACATTGACATTTACGAACACAGGCTTGTAATTTTCAAAATTTATCACCAAATTTCAAACATAGCCATTTCTGCACAGCACCTCATGACTGTGACAGCTGTCATATTTGAGATCCTGGCCAAAATGTGTTTTGGTACCTGTGGCGCAGAATGATGTTTCGGTGCCGCAGAATGATGTTTTGGCGATGATTTGAAAATCTTCACCTGCCAGGTCATTAGGTGGGGTAATAAGAAGGCTACGTTGAAAATTTGGTGTACAATTACTTTTATTTATTTATTTGTTGCCTCGGATTACAACCTTTGAGTTGAAAGACTCTTTTACAGAGGTTCCATGTCAGGGTAATAAAAGACATAACATTACACAGCAGTGGAGAGGTGTGGGGAACAAAACTAAAAATACAATAAGTATAAAAGAGAGAGTTAATATATGGACAATAAGGCAGATGTAAATTAGGCACTAGCAGTTACAAATAAACAGTTAACGTTGGTGCAGGATATCGTTAAACCAAAGGTAACGCAATCAATTGGTGTTGATCTTGTCAGAGTACATTTGTGCAGGCAATGCATAGCCAGGAGTACAGCAGTTAACAGAAAGTTGATCTTATCAAAGCAGAATTAGTACAAGGCAGTTTCAGGCAAAATAGTACATTTTCTGCAGGATGATGTATAATCATTAAAGGGTAGTCAGCAGATGAGTGAGCTTGTCTGTTAAGTGCCAAGGTGGAGATGGTGAGTTAGTTGGGACAGTCACTTCTACCGAGCGTCACGAGGTGCTCCTTAAGCATCTGCTTGAAGGGGCCCAGAGTAGGTATATCAAGAATGTCAGGGGGGGATGGCATTAAGCAGGCTGGGAACCCGATACCTGAAAGACTGTGGGGCCTGGGATGTGCGGCAGAAAGGGTCTGGTAGAAGATTCTGGTGCCACTCCTGGTGCCATGGACTTTAATGGCCTAGTTGAGAAGAGGCTTGCAGGATGGGGCGATGAGTCCCAAGTTGATTTTTTGGCGAATAAGACATAAAATGTAAAAATACTGTAAAATGCCTAGGTTATGAATGAGCGTTACACTATTTCAGTGTCCACTCATAACTTCACTAATTTTGAATGTTTTGACTCCAAACTTTCAACATAGCCATTTTTCCACAAAACCTCATAAATGTGATGTTTCATTTTTTTTAAATCCTAGATGAGATGTGTTTTCGCATCTCTGATGCAAAACTACATTTCAGCCAATATACCATAAATGGTACATATGTCCATAAAAGGAATCCCAAAACAAGTATCGTCAAAAATTGAGGTCAAAATAAAAAAAAAAGAGGTGCATACCACTAGCAAATGTTCAGCACTGATAAATGCTTGTAATAGCTTGCAAGTGCCTGAAAGGGATACCTTTGGTAGGCTTTCCCCACTCTGGTACTAACAGCAAACTGCCACATGTGTGGCACGTGATGTAAAATGTGTCCATGTTGTTTTACCACATTTGTGTTTCACAGTATGTTCTAGTATAGTGGTTCTCAAGCCCCAAATTCCGATGGTCTATAAAGGCTGTAAAATGCAGTCACTAGACTGTCTTCAGTTAGTGAAGGGGGAATAAGCTTCTAGCTGGAGATTGGGAGAAGTAAGTAGACTTGAAACATTTTCTTAGCTGGTATTCTGTGTGTATGTAATTGTATTTGAGGACTGGTCTTAACTGCCATTTATTGTGCTTTTACATTTAGTTTGGGCAGTCTTTTATTGCTTTTGCATTTAGTTTGGGCAGGAGGAAGGGATTCAAACAGACAGTTTGGTGTTTGTGTGTGTTTAAAAGTTGCTATCTGGCCTGTAAGTGCAAGCATCTTATTACAGGGGATTAGTGCTGTTTAAAGGCAAGGTGTGACTGCCAGCTCAGTCAGTCTTCAGTTAGTGAAGGGGGAATAAGCTTCTAGCTGGAGGCTGGGAGAAGTAAGTAGACTTGAAAGATTTTCTTAGCTGGTAGTGCTTGATGGTGCAGTGAGGGGCAGACACAGGGCTGATACACTCTCATGAGAGTCAGGTGTAGGCCCAAATCCCACCCTCCCCAGAGCTCAACTCATTTATAGGGGAACACCTGCCCTGCAATTGGAGGAAAAGGTTTCAGGTGCAGCTCATGTAATTCTAGCCACTGGGGGTTGGGTTTAAAGGCTGGGACAGAGAAGCTTAGGGAGTTGTACACTTCCCCTATAACTTTATTGTGTAGTACTGCACCTAGTAACGGGGGTACCTGTTTACTGTGAGACTGTATCTAGGATTAGTGGGTGACCTGATTAGTGGGTAGGGGTGTATCTTGGACTAGTGGGGAACCTGGTGGTTCACCCGAGGAAACTTACTTGGAGGGGGATGGGACCACATGTCATTAGGGCCGGCATCTTTGGGAGGGTGGTGGGGTGCACAGGGTGTGGGGCGGCCATGATACTGGACTGGGCTTGGAAGTTCGGTGGTTGCCCAGTGTGCTGCCAGCTGGTACAGCTTAGGGAGAAGATTGAGGGGATTAGGATACAGCTGGAGGGAGAGGGGAGGTATGGTTGGGGAATAGGGCAGGGGCTCTCTCACAGGGTTGTACAAAGCACTAGGGGCAGGTGCATAGGGAAAGGAGTGCAGGAGAGTACTCTGGGGTCACATAGGGACTCTGAAAGAGGGGGGCCCAAAAGAAGGACACTACCAAGGAAGCAGGCAGGTATCTGGGGACAATCACAGAGGGGGGCCAAAGGGAGGACATTCTCAGGGAAGTAGGCAGATGGCTGGGGCTGGACAGAAGGAAGCAATGGGAGGAGGTGGACTGGACCTTAAGCTCAGTAACCGTTTCAATTCTCTTCTTCTGCTTGAGGATGAGGGGGGTGATGTAGCCATGACAGGGGTGGTTAGAGATGGAAAGGGAGTGGGGGGCAGGAGGCAGGGGCGGATAGCAGGAAGAACAGGGGGGAACTTGGAATGTGGGAAAATGGGAGGGGGGGATCAGAGCAGGAGGGGGTAGAGGGAGGAAAGCGCAAGGAGAAGGACCAGTTGGGAGGAAAGGGCAAGGAGAGGGACCAGAAGTACAAGGAGGATACAGCACAGGGAGCTGAGGGTTTAGGCCAGGGGAGCATGACGGGCAAGGAGGGGCTGAATGGAGATGGGAAGGGAGGACGAGCCAGGCAAGTATAGAAGATGGGGGGAAGGACCAGTAGCGAGCAGTGACGGAGGGGGGTAGCGGGGTACAGAAGGATACTCGGGAGGAGGAGGAGAGGCATAGGATCGGAGGGGAAGGGGTGGCCAGGGTAAATAAGGAGGGGGTGGCAGGTGGCACCCAGATAGGGGGAGGAGCAAGGAGCACGGATCCAGCTGAGGGGAGGGGCCGGTAGAAAGGATGAGGGACATGGAATGGGGGGAAATGGAGGAAAAGGGGCGGTCAGAGTGCTCCTGTTGGGTGATTCCATGATCAGGGGTATCAAATGGGATAGGAAGGGGGAATCCTGCCTGGTTAGAACAAAATGCTTCCCTGGACTAACGGTGCACAGGGCCAAGCATGAGGTATATCAACTGGCAAAGGATTGTGGAGGTTCCCCGGACGTACTGGTCCACCTGGGTACCAATGACATTGAGGGAAATAGTGAGCTAGAGATACAGGCAAGGTTCAGGGAGCTTGCCAGGGTCTGCCATGACATAGGATCGCAATTTCCTTCTCGGAAATCCTGCCAGTGCCAAGGGCTAGTGGGGAACATAAGGAAGATTAGGAAGATAAACCAGTGGCTCAGGGAGTGGTGTGGGGCCAGAGGGTATGGGTTGATGGGGGATTGGGGGGAGACCTGGGAGGATAAGGGGCTATATGCTAGAGATAGGCTCCATCTCAGTTTGGAAGGGAAGGAAATCCTTAAGTTGAAAATAGAGGGGTTCGTTGGTGAAAGGTGGGTTTTAAACTTGTGAAGGGTGGAGGGACGGGAGAAAAGGCTGTCAAGGGGGGACCGATAAAGGAGGGAATCTGTCTCCACCCCCCTGGGGAGCTGGAGGAATGCGGGAAAAGGCTGATTGGTAAGGTGCTGACCGGGGGAAGACAGAATCCCCATGGGAACGCGAACAGGGCAAATGGAAGTATACGGAAAGGGTGGAAGGTAGTCCTGCTAAATGCCAGGAGCTTGGGCAATAAAATGCCTGAGCTCCAGGTGATGCTAACTGAGGGAGAGGTGGATGTGGCAGTGGTCATTGAGACCTGGGCCACCTCAGGGCATGACTGGGACCTGAACCTGGAGGGTTACACCATGTTCAGGAAGGACAGGGGGGAGGGAAGGGGAGGAGGGGTAGCAATAATAGTCAAAAACTGCATTGGCATAGGAGGAGTGGAAGAGGCTGAGAGAACTGTGGAGGCGATTTGGGTCACCTTGATAACAATGGGGGGGGGGGGGCTAGAGAAAAATAGGAGCAGTGTATAGACTGCCCACGCTGGTGGAGGAGCTGGAGGAGACTCTGGTGGCAGATGTGGGGAGATGCTGCAGTTTAGGCAGGGGAAGGGTGGTGGTGTTGGGGGACTTAAACATGCCAGGAATGGACTGGGAAACTATGACATCCTCGGTGGCCAGGGAACAGAGGTTGTTGGATGTCTTTCAGGATGCGTTCCTAACTCAGCAGGTGGGGGAACCGACCAGGGAGGCGTGGATACTGGATGTGGTCCTGGCAGACAGTGACCAGATTGGGGGCCTGGAGGTAAGGGACCCATTGACGGGGAGCGACCATGCCATGGTCTAGTTCTGCCTGGACCTAGGAGGGGTAGAAAGCTGCACAAAGACAGAGGTAACTGACTTCAGGGGGGACGGATTTCAAGGAAATGGGAAGGATCCTTAAGAAGCATTGGGATGGGATTAGGCCAGACATGGACACTGATAGTAGGTGGGAAATTATCAGGAGGAGGGTGCAGGATGCTACCAGCACCTGTACAAGAGTAAGACGAAAATGCGGTAGGGCCCGTAAACCCTGCTGGTGGACCAGGGAGGTTCAGGAGGTGGCGAGGGGAAAGAAGGCAGCTTATGGGCATTTCAAGTGCTCAAGGGTGAAGAGATCGGGGAGTACAAGCTAATGGCCAGAAGGGCCACTAGGGTGGTGAGGGCGGCTAAGGCAAGGAAGGAGCAGAATCTTTCCAGGGAAATTAGGAGAAGGAACAAGGGGTTCTTTAGATACATTGGGGAAAAGCGGAGGGTGAAGGGGCAGATTAGCAAGATTAAACAGGGAGGAACAGGCACAAGACCCGGGGGAGCAGGCTGAGGTACTAAATGAGTACTCGCCTCAGTTTTCTAAGGAAAATGGTGGGGCCTGCATCATACATGGGGAGATGGTGAAACTGAGGGACCCTTACCGATCGGCGGGTCTGGGGGCAATCACGACAGGAGGGGAAGGCAAAGCAGGGGACAAGGTAGTGGAGGTGGAAATCACAGCAGAGAGAGTGAGGGAAGCCCTCAGGTCCCTTAAGACAGAGAAAGCACCGGGGCAGGATGAATTACATCCCAGAGTGCTGAAGGAACTGGCGGATGTCCTGGCAAAACCCCTGGTGGAGCTTTTCAGCATCTCTCTGAGGACAGGGTGGGTGCCCCAGGACTGGAAGGTGGTGCATATAGTGCCTATCCACAAGGGGGGATCAAGGGAGGTGGCAGGGAACTACAGGCCCGTCAGCCTGACATTGGTGGTGGGCAAGGTGATGGAGGGCATTGTCAAGGAGAGGCTGGGGGGACCTGGAAAAGTTGGGGTGTCTGGATGATAGGCAGCATGGATTCGTTCCAGGGAAATCATGTCAGACAAACCTTGTGGAGTTCTATGACTGGGTGACAAGTGCCTTGGACCTGGGTAGACCAGTGGACGTCCTCTTTCTTGACTTCAGCAAGGCATTTGACTCTGTTCCTCACGGTGGCCTGATGGATAAGCTGGGAGAAATGGGGATGGGGAACCAGATGATCAGATGGATAGGAAATTGGCTCCAGGACCGGACCCAGAGGGTTGTGGTTGGTGGGATAGTCTCATCCCCAAGGAGGGTCATTAGTGGGGTCCCTCAGGGATCGGTCCTTGGGCCCCTCCTGTTCAACACCTATGTCTCTGATATAAGGAAGGGTATCAGGAGTGAGATGAGTCTCTTTGCAGATGACTCAAAACTGGGGGCAGTGGTGGATGGGGAGGAGGGGAGGGTGGCCTACAGGGGACCTGGAGGCTCTGGAAAGGTGGTCTAGAAAGTGGAAGCTGAGGTTCAATGCAGGGAAATGCAAGGTACTGCACCTGGGAGCCAGAAACCCGGGCCAAGTGTACACCCTGGGGGGGGGGGGGAATGCTACAAGTCTCAATGGCTGAGAGGGACCTGAGGGTGGTACTGGATGTCAAGATGAACAACTCTGAGACTTGTAGGAGGGCAGCGGCCAAGGCCAACAGGATGCTGGGATGCATTGCTAGGGGGATCACCTCCAGAAGGAGGGAAGTGATACTCCCTCTGTATAACTGCTTGGTGAAGCTGCAACTCGAGTACTGTGTGCAGTTTTGGAGGCCACACTTAAAGAGGGACATCGAACTTCTAGAGAGGGTCCAGAGGAGGGCAACCAAAATGATCTGGGGCTTGGGGGACAGAACCTATGGGGAGAGGCTCAAAGAGCTAAATATGTACACATTGGATGAGAGAAGGGACCGGGGGGACATGATAGAGGTCTTCAGGTACATGAAGGGGGTAAACAGGGGAGGAGCAGTCAGGGTGCTCTGAAGGAAGGGGGGGCAACTAGAGGGCATGGGTGGAAGCTGGAGGGGGGGAGATTCAGGGGAGAAAGGAGGAGGTGCTACTTCACTGAGAGGGTGGTGGAGCCATAGAATGCGCTGCCCAGTGGGCTGGTGGAGGCAGAGACGGTGGAGGGGTTCAAGAGGGGGTGGGACAGGTACACGGGAAGGATTCTGGAAGCAAAGTCCTGTGCAGCGAGAATATCTGGGACTGGGAAGGGAGAAACCAGAGAGGGGGAGGGGGGCAGCAAGGTCAGCTCCCAGGGTGGGGGCTGACTAAACAAGCAGACACGAAAGACCATTAGGCCTATTCTGCTGGCATTTTAGTATGTTAGTATGTTAGAACCTACTGGTGGCCTCACTCCTTATTTTTTTACCCCAGACCCCCTGATACACACCAAAATTCCTATAACACATTTCTTTTCACACAGCATACATGAATTAAAGTCCCTGGTGTATTCTTACTTGAAGTGCACCGCCCGTATTTATGTAAAGGTAAGAAATTTTGCATTCCATTTAATTACCTTTGCGACTGTGGCTCTAAAGAGCTCTGTGGGAGTACAATATTGTATTGGTGGCTGCATATGGTCATGGTGGCCTCATTTGTGAAACACTGGGTCTGATTTTCAAAAGGTCAGGACTGGCATACAAGGCTTGCGGCAAGGAGAAATGGTGCAAAGGGCTCCTTCCGCCAGTTTCAATTTTGTAGGTGACTACCTGCAACTGGAGGGACTACCTACATTAACCAGGTTTGCATCTTCCTTGAGATAGATGCACTGGAGTGCCATGGCAGAAGAGGGCTTACGCAGGGGCAGGGCTGCAATATCCCTTACACTGGAATTTTACAAGCCCTCCCAAGGGGCAGACCCTGCAGTTAGACCAGCCTGGAACTGGTTTAAGCTGCCATGCACCACTGCTGCAATCCTCGCTGGTGGGGGGTGACCCAGTGACCCCATGGGCAAGGTGTCCAGACAGCCCCTGACACTTGCCAACCACCACTGAAGTGGCTGGTGATCTGTGGCAGATGAGAGTCTGTGGTGGTGCTAGTGCATCCAACCCCCCCCCCAACTGACCCACACTGTCTCTGCCATCCCCCCAGCTGGACCCGTCCCACTCCCCCCCACACCTCTCCCCACGAGCCAGGGCATCCTCCAGATGACCCACCAGCAACCAGGGTGACTGGCCGGTATGTTGCCTTCACTGGCCACTGATGTTGCAAGCCTGTACCGCAGCCTGCAGCACTCCTCTTCTGTGCGATGTTTGGTCAGTGCATAGGTTGGCTTACTGCAAATTTGGGGACTTTGGTTCTGGGACCCTGTTTTTGTAAAATCTGGTGCAGGGATCTCGGCGCACCCAAGTTTGCTGCAGGCGATGGTTCATCACACAATTCACTGATCTAAACAGGCTTTAAAAATCAAGCCTACTGTTCTAGAATCAGGCCTCTGAAAACATGTTGTAGTTCTAAACACCAGCTTGAGTGGCAGTGCTGAGAATCAAACCTATAGCTACATATGATAGTATCAAAAGCATTAGAGTTTGGTACATTAAGTACTTACTGTGACAAAAATTTAAATACTGGGTCCGATTTTCGGACGCCAAAATTTTGCGCAAGGTACCTACACCAAAAGGGTTTGACGCAACTGGCACCTTGCGACAAATGTTGCAGCAATCCTGATTTTCGAATACAGTCTGTGTAGAAATCAAATGCCTTGCATCAAAACCACCCTGCACCACCCTTGTGCCAGAACAGGTGGTACCCCAGGACGTAACAGGGCTTGTATTTTTATGTGCCGGATGGAGTATCGGAGAGGGGCAGTTGAGGGTTGGAGGACAGAGAATGCAGATGGTGGACAGAACTGCAGAGTCAAGCTACCAGTAATGCTCTCTGGTTCCTCACTGCGATTTAAAATACTGGGACTGAGAACCATAGACTTGGCAGGGGCAGTGAAGTAGCAGAGAAAAGTAAATAACAGGTTGTAAGTGATGCAAAAATGAAGTGGTTAATGTGATGCAGGAAGGGGAGGTGTTGGATATAAGGGATGGCATTTTTGGGGGGTTTGTTTTTCTGTTGGTGGCACCACTTAGCACGGTCATCTTTGTCGTGTGAGGGTACTAACTGTGGGAAGTTTCTCACCGCTGGCGAGGGTGGCACAGTGATACATTCTGCTATGGGGCTTAAGTTGGACAATTTGTGCCGGTTTCAAGATTATGTCCTCATAAGGACACGACTGAAAAGTGCTTTCAGCAGATCAAGATTAAAGATATTTTCTGCCCATTTTATAAAGGGAGTTATACCACAGCATGGTCACTTTTTCATTCTTGGGTCAGAGTGCCTTGAAATGCTTAGTAAAGTAAAGTGAAGGGTTTTTTTTCAGCTTAAACAGCTGTGTGGTGTCCATTGTTGTATGTGCAACACTGTGGTGTCCACTGTTACACACACAACATTGAAAGTGCTTTTTCTCAAGGCTCTGTTAGGGAGTTATTTCACAATATAGTCCCTTTTTCGCTCTTGGGTCACAGTGTCTTTTTTTTCATTCAGTTTTTTTACCTCTCACTTGGCTGTCATCTCCTGTTTCCCTCTCCCCGTGGTGGGCCCAAAGGAGGGGAAGACCATCCTCCTCCCAGAGCTACACATCCAGATGCTTTGGGTGTCCTAGTGGTGGTGTGGGTCTGGGGAGAGCTGCCGAGCATCATGAAGTCCTTGGGTCTCTTTTTCGATTTTCTCCCCACTGAGCCACAGTGGCATGGGCTATGCATGTGTGTGGAGGCACACGTGTCCCAAAACTGCAGCTCCCCCCACCCCTGACTTACATCTGCCACTCGTGTGTTGGCACTGCCAACAGGCCTCCAGCTGGTGGTAGCCAAGAGCTGAGTCAGCATACCACCCTGATCTGGGAGAAGAGAGCTGCCTGGCATCTGCCTGATTATCTCCAGGGCCTCCCCCCACCCATATGACCCCTGACAATCCGAGCTCCTTCCTGAGCTCAAGTCACCAGCTTAAAGCGAGATAAAGTACACAGTGCCTTAGCCCTCTATGCCACCAGGTCTACTGGGTCACAGTGTCTTAACAAGCTTATCAAAATTTATTTAGTGTGGATCTGAAAAATTGATCTTTATGTCACAGTTTGGTAACCCCTTTTCATGGACTTACCCTGTTCCATGTACAGCACTGTAATACTAAACTTATGTAGTGAGCCTTTCTATCATCAGTTTGTCCTTACAGATGTCTTTTACCCCTTTGCCAGGTACTTTCTTTGACCTGTTCGGGCTCTGGCGACCTCCTACCCCACTGCCATGGGTACAGAGTGACATGGGGCCTTAGAGTATCAACTGTGATAATTTCAACATATTGGGGTATTTTCTCCCCTTTTTGTATCCCTCACAATGCCATGACATGTCACTAAGTCACTGTGAGCCACAGTCTTTCCCTGTGGTAGATTTAGAATTTCTTTCAAGGAAGTAGCAGTTTTGTCAAGAGGTGCAGCTGTGGACTTTACCATGAAGTGTAAAATATATTAGACTAAAACAGCTGGTTGTGCTAGTGGAAAGGTAAACCCTCCTTGGGCTGCTGCAGGAGTCACTGTGGTGACAGATAATGGCACCCCCACCCCCCCCCATCCTGACCTCGAGTTGCTGGTATACCAAACTCACTCCTAAACCCACTTTGGAGTGCAACACCACTGTGATTCCCCAGCTTCTCCTTTTAAATCGGTATGATACTGCCTTGCAATGTAAGTGCACTAGGCTGAAAACCTGAAGTAGATGCAAATTTATTTTGTAAATGAGCAGGATCTGATTCTGGATTTATAAATATTCAAGCCTCCTTTGATTTCACCATTACATTATAGTCCTAAAGTAGGAAGTTAACATTGTACTGCCTATCCCCAGCTAAATAGAGAGGGGAGCATCTGTAAACTGAATTACAGGATGGCATGTTTCAATGCGAGACCCAGGAATCAATCCTTATATTCCTGGTCTCGGGGGCAGCAGCTCTAGCCATTCAGCAAAAGGGACACCCCCTTTATGACAAGGTGATAAATTGCCTCTCGTCCTTGTATGCTGCAATATTCACTTTCTCCATCAGATGGCACTCTGCATCTGGTCAGTGATTCTGTATACATTTCAAATGGTAACAAATTAAATGAACAGAAAACACTGGGCATGCTCAGTGAGGTGGAGGCAGCACATCACATTGACACCTGTGAGACCATGGGCTGTGTGTGAGCCCCATAATCCCACACTGCAGTTAGCAAAGACCAGGCACATTACGGAGGTAAGGCACACAGCTCCCGAGAAGGACAGTCATGCTCCCCCTGCTGGCCAGCCACAGTGTTGAATAGGCATCAGCTACAGCACCCCCTCCTCAGCCCTCCCAACTGTAGGAAGGAAATTGCTATAGTAACCCCAAACACTGGGGTGGGGGACAGAGGGAACCATGGCAGAGGAAATGTTAAAGGGACACTGTAAACCTTTTTAACATCATAGTATTTCTAGGCGAAACCCCACATTTTATGATTGCTTACCTTCTCTAACATTCTCTGATGTTGCTGATTGCTTTATCTGTTTTCTTTCTTAATAGAACTGAAATGCATACTAATAACGTAATTATACCCAGCCTTGTTTTGTTTCAGATCCTTGATATGTTTCTGACGTGGAGCCTTTGGAAGGGAGTCTATGACTCAAAGGGTTTAATTCCGATTTCCTAAATAAATAAAATGTTCTTATTGCATACTTGCTGAGCATTAAGAACACCCCTAAACAGTGTAGCTATTCATGATGCAATAGTCTCCTCTCCTCCCACTGCAACATGGGTGGCTAGACTGTGTTGGGGGTGTTCCCAAGTCCAGGAAAGATGCAATGGGAGTTGATCAAGGATTGTAAACAAACATGTTTTTGTGTGGTAACACCTGCATGGTGGGAAGTCTGTTCTTCACTTTTGAAAAAGGATCAGAAGGACTTCCGGTGATGTCACCGTCGAGAAGGCAGTCTAGCGGCGGAGCTCCTAACCCCCCCAAGCAAGATCAACGCTCCCAAACTTGAGCAGTTTGTGCATAAAAATAAAATATGAGCAAAATTAATAACAGGAGTACAGCAGGCAAGAGATCTCATCCAAGGAACTCGAAACAAGTCCAAAAACTAAACGGATTGCAGCAGATGAGCTCAGAGGCCTGTGGCGGGGACTCCCTAGCAAGTATGGTGAGCTGCGATACCGAAGCAGAGCTGGAGACCTTGTCCTGCTCAAGTTTTGAAATTCTACTGTCTGAAATTAAGCAATTTCACTCTGAAAATAAATCAGAGTTTGAGAAGCTGCATCAACACAGCTGGAGACAAGGGTACATGAAACAGAAGACAGGATTTCCACTGCAGAAGATGACATTCGGCACCTCTCCCAGGCAGTGGAACTGCTTACTCAAGAGCAAAAGCAAACAGCAGCCAAATGCTTGGATCTAGAGGTCTGAGCTAGAAGAGACAACCTGAGGATTTATGGCCTCCCGGAGGAGGATGAAGTGGGAGAGATGACCGACTTTCTTAAGGACTTACTCAAACATGTCCTGAACTTACCACAGTCATTTGCCTTTAAAATCGAATATGCCCATAGGGCCCTGATCCCTAAGCCACCTTTGGCATCAGCCAGACCTAGATCCATAATCGCCAAGTTCTCGAGTTTCCACAATAAGGAAATTATACTGCAGACCGCGTGGCGCCAACAGAAGGTGGAGTATAATGGCTCCTGATTGTTCTTTGACCAGGACTATCCCCCACAAATCCAACAACACTGCCTCAAATATAGCACCATCCTGCGTAAATTGAAATCATTAGTCATTAAATTCCAAACACCTTACCCCGCTTGCTTACAGGTGCGATGGGAGTCAGGCACAGAATTATATCGCTCGGCAGAGGAAACCCTGCAGGCGCTGAAAAGTAAAGGTCACGATGTTCCAGAAGTGGGATCACGCTCGACTGCATGATTTAACCAACAGTCACAGTGGCAAGAATCAACTCAGCACAACGCCAGGAGATCCGGGAAAAAAACACCCCTAGCACTATGCAAGATATCAAGGGGATCCTAAGACGACTAACTCAATCCCATTGACATTCTCAAGCTGATTCTGAGGATGAGGACACTTAAATTGTGGGACTGGTAAACCGTGTGTGCAGGGTGTCCTGAACACTTTACATATTCTCTTTTCTTAGCCGATAAGGCTGTTTATTTGGCCTAAAGTGAGCCTGGGTTGGGGCAGCATAATTATATATGGATTGCCACCCCCTGTCTGTGTTGGTTTTGGGATGTGGAGGATCTCCCCCCAACCCCACCCCATTACGGCCTACCCAGGTTTGAGATGACGATAATCCATGGGAGGGAGGTGGAGTAATAATTTATCTGGTTGTCTGTTGGCAAACCTTTTCTTTTTCCCCTCTAATCTCCAAATGGGGGGGAGCTGATAATGCAAGTGATCTCTTAAATAGAGAGCGGGAGCCGCTATTTTGACCTCAGGCCCTGAATTTGATTCTGACATGGGTGATAATCAGTACTTCAGATGGCACTTCAGCACCACAAGCAGAGAGGGCAGTCAATAAAGTCAGAACTGATCTACCACAAACATGTTTTGTACACTTAGCTGCACGGATCTGCACCGAACAATTTATCAGGACTTGATTTCAAAGTAAAGATTATTATTACTGCTCGGGGGAGAGGGAGTGATGGGTTGATTACTCACAGTGCTTCGATTTGGAGCATTGAGTTGCTGGGCTGTTACCGCCTGGATCTGGGCGGTGAGGGGAGAACCAGAGACAGTCCCTGGTTTTGGTAGAGGGGGACATCCGAGCTTCTTCTGCTCCTCCCGCTAGATTCCAATGATGTCCTTTGGCCAAAATACATCTGCTAGGGCCTTAGAGGATCGAACCCTCACTACGGGTTCATCTCCTCTACCTCCAAAACACTTATTTGGAGGAATAAGGGAATGAAATAGTCAGTTCCCCTACCTTGGGGGTCATAGTGTATATAATTTGACCTAGGGGGTGAAGGTAGCTCAGTTCGCACTTCCCCCTAAGGGGATTATGATGTTGATGTTATTGTGTTCAGCCAGGTGGCAATGTTGTTTTTATGTGGTATTAGATATGGGCACTGCATCTAATGTCTATTCCTGTCTTACTGGGGGGGGGACAGGGAGTGGGACAAAGTGAAATTAAATTACATAGCCGAGGAGGAGGGGGCTGGGACAAGAGAGCTACTCCTCACTGTCAGATGTCCGGGTATATATCTATCATGGGTTCATATGTACAACTTACGAATGGCTGACAGGGACAAAATTAAAATTATTTCACACAATGTGAACGGGTTAAATAACCCGATTAAAAGATATAAGATTCTTTCGACTTTAAAGAGACAGACCCCAAGTTTTGTACTGCTTCAGGAGACTCACCTCAGTGGGGCTGAGCACAAAAAGCTGACAAGGCTTGGCTTCTCGGAGGTGATCTCCTCGTCATGTGGCAGAGGCTAACGAAGGGGAACAGCTATACTGATCCCTAGAGGCTCTCCCTTTAAGAAAACTACCAGTTATTCAGATTCGGAGGGGAGAATGACCATTACAATGGGAGATTTAGGAGGCTCACCCATCACCTTGGTATCACTCTATATACCTCCAGGGTCCTCGGTTTTAGAAGTAAAAGGGCTCTTGCGCAAAATATCCAAATACCAGAGGGGGACACTGGTAGTGGGGGGGGGGGACCTTAACCAGACCCTAGAACATATGGGCACCTCCAGACCGGCAACATTTATAAACAACTCGGTTTCTAAGATGACCAGGACATATATGAGAGGAGCCTCTTGGGTGGATGTATGGCGTACAGTGCACCCTAAAAAATGGGAATACACTCATTTCTCCATGCCACTTGGGTCATACACCTGTATTGATTATTTTCTTCTAATAAGTGAACACCAGCACCAAGTTGTGATATGTACACATACCCCTTCAGCCCTGTCTGACCACGTGCAAGTGGAGCTGCAGTTAGATTGGGGAAAAGAGAAAAGACAAACAACATTGAAATTTAATAATTATCTGTTAAATTTGAAAGAATTTACGGACCAGACTGAACTAAGAATAGCACAGATTCTGAGGGAAAATGATGCACAGGACCTTTCGAGGGCTACACTTTGGGATACCCTAAAAACCGTCCTAAGAGGGGATGTAATTAAGTTTGCAGCTTATTTCAAGAGACAACAGACAGCACTGTGGAATAAATTACATGCACAACTAAAAGAGGCTCAAATCCAACATGCTGGGGGGATGATTCTGCTTTGGCCAGGATACAGGTCCTTAAACAACAGATTCAGAAAGAACTAGATATTAAGACAGAACAGGGGGCTGCAGCACCTTCGACATAAATATGGGGAAGTGGGGCCTCTGGCTGCCAGACTACTAGCTCATTGTCTGTGTCAGCAGATGACCCAATCCATGATAACCCAGATTAGAGACCCACAGACTGGGAAGTTATTGCGTTCATACCAACACATCATGGCAAGCTTTAGGAAGTTTTATCAAGACCTCTATACCCCTGAGCAAAGAACCGTTGAGGCTCAAATAAATGCATACTTAGCTAACTTAGCCCTCCCAAAACTCAGCACAGAGAGCCAGCTCCTATTGGATAGACCTATCACTCAGGCGGAATTAAGTCAGGCAATTAAAAAAATTGAAATCAGGTAAATCCCCAGGCCCCGATGGCTACACACCCGAGTTTTTTAAATTTTTTCAAACAGAGGTGGAGGGACCCCTGCTAGGAGCCTGCAGAGAGGTGCAACAGGGAGAGCAGATCCCAGGCACCTGGAACTACAGGGTGATACCTAGCATACCAACACCAGTAAAGATACCTCTCAATGTAAATCATACAGACCAATTTCAGTCCTTAACCTTGATTATAAATTATATGGTAATCTTATAGCCAAAAGACTAGAACTCATTTTACCTAATTTAATTGATTTTGACCAAACAGGGTTTATAACTGGAAGACAAACCCAGGATAATGTAAAAAGGACCCTCCATGTCCTATGTCATGCTGCCCGGTTGAAGTCCCCCTTCCTACTTTTAAGTTTGGACGCTGAGAAGGCCTTCAACCAGGTAGCATGGAATTTTCTCCTCTCAACCTTGACCCACTTTGGCTTCTCAGAATCATTTATCAAAATTATTAACAATATTTACTCTAAGCCTAAAGCCTTTATAAAGATCAATGGCCAGGTGTCTGGGATGTTTTCATTATACAGAGGCATAAGGCAGGGGTGCTCTTTGTGCCCCCTCCTTTTTGCGCTTTACCTGGAACCCCTGGCCCGGGCACTGAGGAGCAGAAATGTGGTGCGGGGGGGGGGGTGGAACTCTGTGGGGAGCAACAGCAACTGGCATTGTATGCAGATGATCTTCTCATCTACCTAGGGGACCCTGAGCAAGCGTTGCCCCAACTGTGGAGGTGCCTAGAAAGCTTTGGCCAGCTGGCAGGGTATAAAATTAACACCACAAAAATTGAGGTGCTGCGGGTTCATTATGATCCATCAGACAACATCCGACAACAATTCCTTTTTAGGTGGGACTTAACCCACCTAAAATACCTGGGGGTCCAAATAGGGCCAGCACATGAGCTTTTGGTGGATCTTAATTACTCCCCAATCCTGGAGCAAATAAGTAAAGACCTGGAAAGATGGTCAATCATCCCCATTTCATTATTGCAAAGAGTACAGATGGTGAAGATAGTAGTATTACCAAGATTTCTTTATTTAGCACAAACCCTACCCATAGCTCTCCCACACTCCCTCTATAATTCCCTTACCAGGAACATTTCCAGATTTATTTGGGGCTCCCAAAAACCAAGGGTATGTCTGTCAACTCTCCAACTTCTGTATAGGGAGGGGGTGGTTGTCGCTCCCCAACTTTATATCATATGGCTGCTCAACTTAGGGCAATTTTCTATTGGTCCAATAAGAGCTATGTAGCCAAATGGAAATCACTGGAGTTGGAGGAGGGAGACCTTACCAACCTTCATCGAGCCTTATTCGCTAACAAGAGGAGACGGGCGCTACAAGGTAACCCCAATCCATACACAGCCCTCACATTAGATGTTTGGTATGAGGTCCTGGGAGATAGGAGTCTGCAGGAACTGGAGATATCTTCTGCTCGCGATCCCATATCTGGAGGACTTTGATCCAGTAAAGTGGGACGGGGGTTTTAAATTATGATAGAAGAAAAACCTGTACATGATTTGGCACTTGGTGGGGGATCCTGTCTCTTCAAGACCTAATTACTCAATTTGGACTTACATGGAGAGATAGATTCCGGTACTTTCAAATCGTGGACTACATTAAGAATCTTTGCCCTAGGGCAGGGGGGTTGGACCCCCCCCTTCGATATTAACTTTAAGTAGGACTGTGGTGGAGGGTAGAGCACCTCTGGACCACATTATTTCTTATATATATAAGGTTTCACTTGCATGGAAAGGGGGATCCACGCAATTAGTTAAAGAAGCATGGGCTAAAGACCTGGGAATACTAATAGTGGATGAAGTATGGAGCAAGGCACAACTGAAGCTATATAGGGGTCTCTCTGCAATTTCTTGGAGGGAATCCTCCTGGAAAATGCTAATTTGTTTCTTTAGAACCCCAGCTGTACAGGCAAAGTTCCAGAAGAACCACACAGCACACTGTTGGAGAGAATGCGGTTACTCTGCAGCTGCCCTAGGTCACATACTATGGGACTGCCCAGCCCTGGTTAGGTTTCAGGGAGAAATGCAGCAAGCACTGCAGACTATGTTTAATTCTGAGCTGGTACTGACCCCATCTTTGTATTTTTTTATGGACACACCACCAGGGTATAAGGACCCAAACACAGAGAAACTTTTGAGGGTGACCTTTCTAGCAGCTCAAAAAGCAACCACCAAAAAATGGCTTACTAAGCAGACTCCTGACCTTTCTCAATGGCATGAGATCATGATCTCAATCTATAGAATGGAGGCCTTAACAGCCATGATAAATAAGAGACTACCACAGTTTGAGCTTGCTTGGAGAAGATGGGTTTTGTATATGGCATCTATAAGACCGGACTTTGTACCTTAAGGAACCTCTACAATCCAGAAGATTGTCATAAGTAATAAGAGCAATTGATATAACTACTTGCCTTTTGGTTTTTATAAATTTTAACAGTTCCCTATTTGTCCTGGGTGACTCTCTCCCTTCCTGTCGTGTTCACACTGTCCCCCTTCTGACCCTTCCTGGCCCTGGAAGGTTGTTGCTTCCCGGTCCCACAGGGCCCTCCCTTGTGTTTTTCACTGCCAATTCCTCAGAGACTGGAATTTAAGGACTGGAAAACTGTGCAATAAGTGCCCTTTGTCTTTGTGTATTGTATCTGTAAAATGTACTCTGTTGATTGTTTTTATTTTGGTATCTTAATGTCATCAATGTTGTCTGATGTACTAATGTGGAAAAAATAGTAAAATAAAGAAAGTATAAAAAAAGGGATCAGAAGCAAACTACCTGCTACATCCATAATGTCAGTCATCACACATGTTTTTTAAACTAGAGACACTTTGAGGCCTAAGGGTGTTGACAGTATCTCTTTAATTGAACACAGTCCTACACACAACCTGACAAAATGTTAAAAACATAAGACTATGCCTGTGTTTAAAAGCTTCTAACACTATTAACCCATCCAACTTTTTGTACTCCCCTTATGCTTGTCCATTGTTTTTTCCATGCTGCAAGCAAAATGGAATGTGTGTCATTCCTTTTATGACTATCTTTGGAATTATTAGAGTACCCTAGTAATTGGACTGCTAGGTTACATGGGACAATGTTTTAGCCCCATCAACATCTACCCCCACCCTTCTTCCCAGAGGGGGCAACATTTCAGCCCCATTAGCCTCCATCCCCACTCTTCCTCCCAGCAGAGGTACCTTCCTGCCCTGTCAGCATCTATCCCCACTCTTCCTCCCAGCAAAGGTACTTTCTAGCCCTGTCAGCATCTACCACACTCTTCCTCCCAGCTGGGAAACCTTCCAACCCCATCAGCATCTACCCCTCACTCTTCCTCCCAGCTGGGGCAACCTTCCAGCCCCATCAACATTTACCCCAACAGAAGTATCTTCCAGCCATGTCAGCATCTATCCCCACACTTCCTTCCAGTGGGGGTCAACATGGAGTGTGGCCTGAGAGTTCCAACAACCATCATTCTGGTGACCTTTGTAGGTGTTCTACTTTTTAGTACCAAGGCCCTCCCTTTGATGCGGCAGAACCATAGCAGCCTCATGAACATGCTGCTAGCCCCACACTGGGGGAGCAACTGCCCTGGCCCTCCATCGGGGGTCACTGTGGTATCAGAATGTGGTGCTGTCCCTCCCCAGGCTGAAAAGTGCTGCAGTCAGCAGCCCTTGCCCAGCCTTGGCCGCCTAAGTGCCAGTTCCCGTGTTTACTCCTGAACCTGGGTCACAGGCACGACAGCGCAATGCACTGTCACTGCGCCACTGGGCAGCACACAAGTTACCTTCTTTTTTTTTTTGTCAAACCTTTTTATCGAAATAACAAATACAGTAACAAACACTAATACAGTCTTGGATGAATGTTCTAACAAATGCATCAAGAAAACACACTTACAATTTACAATTGATGGGTACAAAATGTGTTTACATTGACACTTCTAGTATGGATTAAATCTAGAATTAAGTGTACGTCCTGGAAATTCATTCGAGTAACATACCCTAGTGCTACATGTCTATGCAAAACCTTCTCTTAGCCAGTTCGAGTAGGGTATGGAGTTAGTCCGGGAAGAGGTAAAGGGACACCTTTGTTTCAAATGTAAAGATACCAGGAAGTTAAGAAGGAAATTAAAAGGGAACACCACCACCTTTAACGGCTCTAGACAATTTATTTATTTTTATTTATTTATTTCATTTTGGTAACTGGGTAGGCCCACGGGAACAAGAGGTCCCTTTTTCAGGGGCGACCCAGAATTAGTTACATGTAGGTAGAGCAGATATCATAACAAGTGGTACAGAAGGAGAATACAGTTGAAAGGTAAAGTCATAATAGCGACAGTCAATAAACAGTTGTTATTTACAGCAGGTTCCATTAGTACAGTGGAGACAAGCAGGGCTAAGCAACTTCACAGGGTAGGGCTAGACTAAACATCTGGGGAAGTTGAGTACAGTAGAGGGTTAGGGAGCAAGTGCTAGAACTACATGCAACAAGGTACACTGGTGCTGCACATAGAGGGTGTGTTTTAAGACCCTTGCGAAAAGTGGCTAAGGAACCAGCTGAGTTTAGGTAGTCTGGCAGGGTATTCTAAAGCTTAGGGGCTGAATTCACAAAACATTTACGCCCAAGTACAGTCCTTGTCCTGGGTACCTCGAGTAATGTCTTCCCAGAAGTGCAGAGTGTTCTGCAGGAGCACTTGGGGATGAGGAGGCCTTCAAGGATTGGGGGAGCCAATCCGTTGATTAGTTTATATGCTACAGTAAGTAGGGTGTACTGGAGCTTACTAGGTAGAGAGGGACAGTTTAAGGAGGCCAACACGTCACGATGGTGTGTCCTAGGAGAGGACATTGCAGTGAAATGTCCTGTCTTGTAGTATAGCAGCTCCAGCCTATGGGCTTCAGTTTTTCCTATGGACTGGAAGATGGGGGAGACATAAATAAGTTTAGGCAGTAGGATGCTTTTAGCAATTACAAGTCTAGAGTCAGCGGTGAGTTGTTTAGCCAAAATACGAGATCCAGTTTCTGGTGGATAGCATGAGTTGTTTGGTCCACCTGGACCTTGTACGTGAAGCCTTGTTCGAGTATTACCCCAATGTATTTGACCAAATCCGCTACTTCACCTTACTCCCCGCTGATGTGGTGATAATTTCCCCCCAGAGATGGTAAAAGTCTGGGTATGACCTTTTACCAATGATTCAGCTCTTTCTAGTCTAAGACAATTTTGGAGGTTATGTGCCTAATACTGAATGGATCAAAGATCCAGCATTGTGCCAGTGTTTCCACACATTGACAAGGGCCAGAGACCAGACAGGGATGTCATTTTCAAGATGACTGGTGCAGAAATCTTGCTCATTGTATACTCAGGCAATGCTGCACTCTCCCTTTTGATATTAGGAATGTGAAGTGTGTTACAATTTTCTTAACTTACTATTTTTCAAGCCCACCTCCATTCCAACAGGGACTGCTTCCTTTCAGGATCTTCAAGGTAACCAGTCAGACCTATAAACCCTACCTGTGGCTAATTCTCCGTGGAACTGTGGTTTATCCCCCAGGTGAGGATAGAGATGGAGGGAATCCCTACAAACTGCTTAGTGGCATCTGTAGGCACGACAGGAGGCTGCACAGGGATTGAGTGTTCCAAAGGTCTATCATCACAGGGGCTGTGATATTTTTACTTTTCTCCCAGCCCCAAGAAAAGTCACACTCATGAATGGCTGGGCAGGCAAGTGCATGCAGTCCATGTCACCATGTGCCAACATCGGCAACCTCCTCCACCTTCCCCAGGACACTTCAACCACCTGTGATCACCAAAGTGGCAGTATAGCAGCAGAGTGAGCTAGAGAAGAGTGTCCTATGGGTTGCTCAGTCCCCCTCCTACCTCAGACAGCCTTTAAAAGCCCAGACTCCTTCCTGAACACGTCATCAGCATTTGTTTCCATTGTTAAAAAAAAAAAAATCAAATTCTGTTTATTTGATCAAACATTTTGATAAATACACAGTTTTAGTCTTTTGCTACATTATAATGGATTTATGATTTACTGGATAGCACTTTGAAAGCCCTCAAGAAAGGACTGTAAACCTGTACACAGCACAAGTGTGCTTTCTTTGAATAGAAATCAAAATTCACATATTATTTATGAATCTGCAATCTGCAGATACATGAAAGTAAGAACTGCTATTTGCAAACATTCCTTTTTGTAACGTAGTAAAGAAAAATGACCATTTGCAGCACTTTCTATCTCATATGAATACTAACTTCAAGCTTCTACTATTCCTTCAGGGTTTCAAAATAACTGCACTCCAAGCCAGAAATGACGACCCCTTGGAGGCATATTGCCGAGGTGCTAGGGGCTCTCACTTTGGTGGAATAAATTTCAGTAATTTAGTTGAATTAATATTGTCTTGGTCATCATTTCTGGCTTGGAGCGCTGTTAGTTTGGAACTTTGTGATTTCTTTGGTTTGCCGTCCTGTATTAGCGCACCACCCTCGTTCCTCGAGTGCAGGACCTCTCTTTTGGCACTATTCCTTTACATCTGAAGTTTCTGTATGAATATATTTAAAACATTTGTTTCTAACATAGGACAGCTAGGGAGGTGCTGTAAATACATTATGAGCATTGGAGGGCAATTTCCCAGTACTTTACACTGGGACATGACTCGTTTAAGGTTGTGTGTGAAGGATACTGGACAAAAGTCATATGTTCCCCCAACAAACCTCCAGATACTTTTAAATGGTATACATTTACCCAACATAACCCCCAGATACTTTAAATTGCATGCACTTACCTAGTGTAACCCTCAGATACTTTTAAATAGTATAAATTCACCCAGTGCAACCCCCAGATACTTTTAAATTGTATTTATACAATAGGGGTGAAGTGATATATCATTAGATAAAACCATGTACCACCACTACCATGTGATAAATGAAACATGATGTGTACACTGTAAAAATATCTAACATTTATACACACAGTGACACAGTAGCCACTAGCCTGAACAGTGTTGTCCTGTTGTATAAATCGCACACGTGATGGTTGGGCGTGTAATACACCATGTATGTGAACTCCTGGCAAGTGACCTTGGGAACCATCAGTCGTGAGGTTAACTGAGATCACTTGCCACTCTTTCATATACATGATGTATTGCACAGCTGACCATTACGTATCCCCTATATATTCACCAAGCATAAGCCCAGATACTTTATTTATTTATTTATTTTAATTTTCTTCTTTTTGGGTCTGGAATCCCCTAGCCCTGCGAACTGGCTCACCTGTCTCCTGGTAGCCTGCCCCTCATACTCAGGACCCCCGAGTGGGGCTGCCATCAGTGAGAACTGTCATGGCCAGAGGGGACAGGCACCAGGAGTGGCTCATACCCGGGAAGCCGGCATTTTTCTGAGATTGCTCCCACGGAGCTGAGTGCATGCAATGACACAGGATGAGGAGGAACCCGCATGCTTCTATGTGTGCTCCCCTCAATGCATCTGCACTTGGCTCCCCCCATGCTCTTGCATGGCACCCGCTCCCCAGCCTCTGCCAGGGTGCAACCAGGCACCAGTGCTGCACGTCCCCCCTCCCTGGAGAAGGAGAGCAGTCCTCCGGACGCTCGATCCTTCCCCTCCCCTGCCAACCCCTGGTAGCCCATGCCTGTTCCCGAACACAGGTCACCGGCATGGCACGAGGTGTGGCATTCAGCGCCTCAACCCTCAGAACCCACCAGGCCGGCCATCCCAGATACTTTAAATTATATACATTCATCCAGCACAATCCTCAGATACTTCTAAATGGTAAATGTTCACCCAGCGTGACCCCCAGATATTTTAAATGGTATACGTTCACCCAGTGCTGCCCCGAGATATATTAAATGGTATACATTCACCCAGCATATCCCCCAGATACTTTAAACAATATACATTCATACAGTGCATACCTCTCAACTGCTATGAATTTCGCAGAGCGCTATGATTTTCACACTCAAATTTACCCTTGCTCTGCATAAGTTTACTGATGTTCTTAAAGATGTTAGAGCAGTATCTAGGCACACAAACCATTAAATCATTGAACTAAATTAATAGAAACATTCCTTATCACTAATTATAGGGGGGCCACTATTTATAGACATATTATTCTTTAAACTAAGAAAGTGCTCCACATTCTGGCCATTTGCTATGATTTTTGAAGGCCAGGGCTATGATTTTTAATGCAGAGAGGTTGAGAGGTATGATACAGTGCAACCCCTAAAATCATATATCTTCACCCGCTGTAACCCCCAAATACTTTTAAATGGTATATATTCATCCAGTATTTATTTTATTTTATTTATTTATTTGTATTTCGGATGACACCTTTGAGCCGAGGGCTCTTTTACAAAGGTTTCACGTCAAGGCAATAAGGACAATAAGGTACAAAACATAACATGATCATTACAACGGAACTTACAAAAAAAAAAGACAAGTAAGGTTACAATAATAGCAGCCAAAGGCATTGTCAAGGAATTGTGTTGCGAGTTAATTATACAGCACAAGTCATAGGCAGCTCAGTGAAGCTTTGTTAGGAGTGGGTTAGTGGGAAAAGAGAAAGAAGAGTGGTGGTGAGGGGGTGGTATGGGAGAGGGAGGAGGGGAGAAATAGGGAGGGCATTACATTGGGTATGTGGTAGATGGGAAATAGCAAGGGAGGAGGAATGGGGGGATGAAAAGGAAGAGGAGACAGATTCATCCTATACCCTGTAATGGGGAGTAGGAGAGGAGGAGCTGAGGCAGTGAGGAGGGATACTTGAGGGTAGTATGCCTGGAGGGGATTATAAGAAGCATACAAGAAGTATGACCCGTAGATACTAATAAATGGTACAAGTTCATCCAGCGTGGCCCTCAGATACTTTTAAATGGTATGTGTTCTCCTAAGGGGAACCCTTACATTTTTTGTTGTTGTTAGCATATTTTATCACCCACTGCTGGCAGGGCTCAGTGGCAGTTATACCAACCATCTTTGCTCCATTCCCCCTCCAGCTGTTGGGTATCATGCTGCATGACAGTGAGGGCTGTTTTTTTTTTTCACCTTTTTCATGATTTTTCTGTCACTTTTCTTTCCCTGACACCCCACCCCTGAGGACGCTGGCACAAAGAATGTAAGTCCAGGCTGTAAATGTGCTAATGCACGTCTCAGCCAAGTGCCTAACAGCATCCTCCCCTTCCCACACCACAATACCCATGCCACTGCCTGTGCATTTACAGGCAGTGGTAATGGACTGACGTGACAGCCATCCCCCCTTAAAGGAGGAGAGTGTCCTATGGGATGCTCAAACCTCCTTCCCCCATCTGGCCCCCAACAACCCAGGCTCGCTCCTGAACCCAGGTCACCGGCATAGGGGTGGTGGTGATGCTACAACTGCACTGATGGGCCAGCCCCCCTCAGATACTTTTAAATGGTATATGTTCACCCAGCATGACTACAGATACTTTAAAATGGTATACATTTCCTCAGCATGACTACAGATACTTTAAAATGGTATACAGTTCCCCAGCATGACTACAGATACTTTAAAATGGTATACATTTCCCCAGCATGACTATAGATACTTTAAAATGGTATACATTTCCCCAGCATGACTACAGATACTTTAAAATGGTATACATTTCCCCAGCATGACTACAGATACTTTAAAATGATATACATTTCCCCAGCATGACTACAGATATTTTAAAATGGTATACATTTCCCCAGCATGACTACATATACTTTAAAATGGTATACATTTCCCCAGCATGACTACAGATACTTTAAAATGGTATACATTTCCCCAGCATGACTACAGATACTTTAAAATGGTATACATTCACCTTGTGCAACCTCCAGATACCTTGAACTGGTATACATTTACCAAGCACAACCTCCAGATCATTGTTTTTTTCAATTAAATGCATTTGTGTTGTGTTTTCAGTTGACCATATACTTAACAAGTAACAACAAACTCTGGCCAGAGCTGATAGGGCTGCAGGTGAGGAAGTTGGGGTAAAAATATGGAAAATGTGTTTTAATACGTTTACACCAAATTTGCAACTTAGTCTTGTTAAGACCCTGGCTTATGAAGAAGGGCAGACAAATGTTCAGCTCCTGGCCTAAAGGTGCTTTTGAGCAGGGACTGCAAAATCAACTTTCAAGACACAAAAACACATTTTGGGCAAGAGATGAAAAATGACAGCTGTCACATTCATGAGGTGCTGTAAAGAAATGGCTATGTTGAAAATTTGGGGCAGAAATATTGAATATTATCAAAAGTATGAGCCTGTGTTTGTAAAATTCAGCACAGCCTCATAACTTTTTTTTTAAATATATTTTTACACCAAATTTTTAACATACCCTTCTTATGACCCCACCGCATGAACAAAGGCAGAGAAAAGTTTCAACTCCTACCCAAAAGGTGATTGTGTGCAGGGACTGCAAAATCACCTATTCAGGATATGAAAAAAACATTTTGGACAGAATCTGAAAAATGACAGATGTCACACTTATGAGGTGATGTAAAGATATGGCTATGTTGTAAATTTGGGGTAAAAATATTGAAAATTACCAGAGTTACAAGCCTTCATTCACAAAATTCAAGATAGGGTCATAACTTTGTTGTTTTTTAGTACTTTTACACCAAATTTTTAACATAGCCTTCTTATAACCCACCTCATGATCAAGAGCAGAAATCAGTTTCAACTCCTGCCCAAAATGGGATTTCACACAGGGATCGCAAAATCACCTTTCGGGATGAGAAAAAACATTTCGGCCAGGATTTGAAAAATGACAGCTGTCACATTCATGAGATGAATGTAAGCTATGGCTATGTTGTAAATTTGGGGAAAAATATTGACAGTTACCAGAGTTATGAGCCTGCATTCACAAACTTAAATGCAGGCTCATAACATTGTTTTTTTAATATTTTTACACCAGATTTTCAACAGAGCTTTTATGACCCTACCTCATGAACAAGGGCAGAGAAAATTTTGAAATCCTGCCCAAGAGGTGATTTTGCGCAGGAACCACAAAATCACCTTTCAGGACAGATTTGCTTAATGACAGTGCCATTGTTCATGAGGTGGGGTCCCAAAAAAGGCATGTTGAAAATTTTGGCCACAAATATGAAAAAATGGCCAAGTTATGCCATTAAGTTCAAAATACCATTGAAATACATTGAAGCGCATACCTATTTCTTCAGTTTACGGTCCAGCTTTGAAGAGTGAAGATGTGTCTGTGGCCCAGAGAGGATTACGGCATTGGACCTCTGATGGGTAAGTAAGGGCTTGGGGGCGGGTGGTGGGTGCTGAATGGGAGGGTGGTGCGGGAGAGTGTGCGGCGCAAAAGCAAAGGATGTTTTGTGTTTTACAGGTAAAAGAAAAAAGAAAAATGAGGATTCTGGGCACCCCCAGTGCCACTGTTACATTTCTTGGTGGGGGGTGTGGTGGTGGGTGCTGAGAGGTAGGGTCGAGTTGGGGGAAGAAAACTATATATGTTACAGGGGGAAAAACATGAGTATTCCTGCACTGTGGAATTGGGCACCCCCCCCCCAGTGCCACTGTTTTGTTTCTGGGGGATTGGGGTGGTGGGTGTTGAGTGAGAGGGTCAGGTGGGGGGAAACAAAACTTTAAGCTTAAAAAAAAAATACATACATAGATAACCGTGCATGCATGGTAGTGGACGGGGGGGGGGTCAGCAAGAGGTTTTTGATCAGGACACTGGGGGATTGGGCACCACCCAGTCTCACGCTTATGTTTCTGGGGGATAGTGGGGTAGTGGGTGCTGAGAGGGAGGGTTGGGTGGGGGATATCTCTAATCTTTGCACTATTTGTCCTGCTGAGGTCATGGCGGAACACGGTACAGTATACCGTGTCCAAGATTGCCAAGAAGCTCTATTGTACATGCACAAGTGGTCATGCACGTGCAGTACAGCTTGTCAGCCATTTTGGACATGGCAGACTGTGTTATGTTCCACCATGACTTCCGTGGGACCAATAGTGCTGTGCCACTGAAGTCAATGGAGAGAGCAGACTAGTTTCACTGGCAGCAGAGTGATAGTTGTGCAACCCTAAATCCTGTATTGTTCATTCAGAATCCAGTGACATGGGCTCCTTTTCTCATAGCAAGAGTTGTGCAGGGCTCTGCCTGCTGCAGTCCTAGCAGTTACAAACAAAGACAGGATCACCCCAGTACAGAGAAGCAAATCAAGGTGCATATGAGTTGAATACCCATGGTGACCCTGAACAGTTAGCATCATAGCGGTTGCCAGGGGGGGTTCTTATGGTTCGAAAGAACCCCCCTTTGAAAGCCCCCCTTTTTTCATTATTTGTAACATTTTTTTCAATGTTTCTGTTTATTTTGTGACTGCCACAGAGTGCTTATGCACACATGATGAACCCCAGCACTTTCTCTCTGCATGCATCCCCCTCCGCATCTGCTGTTAATCAGTTTCCTCTGTGCCAGTAAGATGACTGAAGCTGCTTTGTGAGTCTTTCTCAGCACTGTCCCCCTATGGCTGGCTGGCCAACTGCAGCTCATGTCAGCATCATGAATGTGACCGGAATACAACACGGCTGCTGCCCACAATTCACACTGTCAGCTGGCACCCAAGGAAGATGGAGCATGGCAGCAGGCTCAGAGACGACATCTCCAGGAAACACAAAAAAAAAGTAGAGGACCTAGACTTATAATATTACCAGTCACTGGCAGATACATTTTGCTGGCCATAATTGCTAAAGATGTGTCCCTTATTAACTGTATGTCAAGGGATAGGCTGTGCAGAACTGGGCAAAGGAGCTTTTCAGGTGGGTGGGCTGAAGATTTAGAAATAAATTACTTAAATCCTCCTCTATACAAAATTCAAAGTTGTCCTGATTCATATGCCTGTTTTAACTTTTCATAAATTAAGCAAAAGAGGTACACAGTGGAAAGGCAATGCAAGTGTTTGGAAGGGTCTGGCTGGGATCTATACTGCCACCTCACTAATTGTGCTGTTCAGAGACGTCTTCACTGTGGTCCCATTTTTACTGACATTCAGTTCCACATTTGTCTGTGCTATCTGTGCCAGACACAGTTAAAACAAATACGTTGTGATAAGCGTTTTCTCCAGATGATCTCATGTGTCAAGAGAATGACATTTGTTGCTACAGTTCAGTGTTATGATCATACCCACTATACTTTTGGAAGTATGGTGGGGGTAGAGAGAGGGGCAGACATTTAGGAGATGGTAACTTTGCACTGGGAATCCCTGCCACTGTCAAATTACCTTTCCTCTCACTCCCATTGTCATGCCTACCACATTGGAGAATGAAGTGGGGGCAACAAGTGTAATCCCCAGTACTGAACTAAGAATTATGTTACAGATATTTTTTCAAGCAGGGTGCTTGGTATAGAAACATTGACAGTGATGGCAGAAAAAGGCAGAGTTCCATCCAGTCTTCCCAAGTTCTCTATAATCCCTGGAACCTACCATTTCTCCAGGGTACTAACCCTCCGCATCCTCTCTCTATTCTCCTCCTTCTTCCTGTTGCCCCCAATAACCATTATTCCCTTCATTATGTCCCAGCCCTGCCTGAATCCTCTGATTGTTTTTGCACCCACCAATTCAGCTGACAGACTCTTCCAAAGTTCCACCACCCTTACTGTAAAGCAGTACTTCCTCACATCTCTCAGAACCTACCTCCTGTTAATTTCCATTCGTGTCCATGTGACCATGAATTGGTACTCAGGCTAAATAGTACCCCACAGTTCACTTTGTTAATTCCTTTAAGGAACTTGAAGGTTCCTATCACATCTCCCCTTTCCCTTCTTGTCTCCAATGAGTACATATTTAGTGCCTTGAGGTGCTCCTCATAAGATCTGCCCTGCTGTCCCTGAATCATTTTAGTTACTCTGTGCTGCACTGTCTCCAATTTATCCTTATTCTTTCTGAGGTGAGGACTCCAGAACTGGGCACAGTACTCTAGGTGAGACGACACCAGGGATCTGCAGAGGGGAAGCAATATCTCCTTTCTTCTGCTATCAATACTCCTACTGATACATCCCAGCACCCTGCTAGCCTTGCTATAGGCCATGTTGCACTGGCTCTATTGCTTAAATGGTATATTGAGTTGGGGAGGGTGGGGGTTACAGCAAGGGGTAGAGGGAGCTCAGATATGAGTTAGATAGGCTTAAAATAAGCCGTGAAGGTGCACCACAGAGCATACCATAGCCCATAGTTTCTGGGGGACATACTATATCTGAGACAATGCCTTAGGTATACTACAGTAGTAGAATCTTGCTGCCCTCTGGTACCTAATACATATATGTATTCACCCTGCAGCCAGCCAGATAATACTTTTGCTTAGAGCAAGAGGTGTAGGAGGTCTCAGAATATGACTTCTTTAGCTTCAAAATAAGCCCTAAATTCATCACCTGGCTTCTGGGGTCCTGGCGGCCCTAAGACCCACAGCTTTTTTTTAAAGGTTGCAGTCTACATAAAAAGAATCCCCCTTGTGAAAATCCTGGCAAAGGCCCTGAGCATTCAGATGTTTGTATTACACATATTGCTGACATATGGCATCCAGCTTAAGTACATTTGGTTCTCCCTGCCCCTTAGATAATATATTACAATAGCAGTAGTAGTGTATGTAACCTTTCCCCACTGCCTTCTGTAGCCCAGTAATCTATCATTCACACTCGCTAACATTTTTCCAGCTTTCAGGGCAGAGTATTTCTGCATGCTATTCCTTAAGTGTGGGTGTGTCCTGGTCCAGCCAGTGGCTTTCTTATCTTTATCCTTTTAGTATAGGCAGCTATTGGGGCAATGTGGTACTTCTGAGCACCTATAAAGTGGTCTTTGTAATCTCCAGTGATGCATCTATTACTGGAGAACACATGGTGTAGTCCCAGTAGGTGGTCCATCTTGTCTTATATTGCTTTACAAAGAGGTTGTGTTTTGTCGTATTCACATAGGATATGCAAGAGAGTACCAGTCTGTGCAACACATGTAGTGCACATGTCTGTTTACAACCTGACCCTTTTGAATAGTTTTTGTGGCATATGGTACATGTTATTTAATATTTTCTTTTGCATCAGGCAATACCTGTCAAATTTAATATGTTTATAAAAGGTTTCCCCATATCTGGCCCCAGTCAGTGTGGCTCAGTTGATAGCACATCTGCCTCTGG
The DNA here is from genome assembly GCA_016271365.2 of Neoceratodus forsteri. Lineage (NCBI taxonomy): Eukaryota > Metazoa > Chordata > Ceratodontiformes > Ceratodontidae > Neoceratodus > Neoceratodus forsteri. The sequence continues at coordinate 366,143,871 of CM028132.1, read as the reverse complement.
ACCAGAAGGTCATGGGCTCTCATCCCACACAGGGGGCTGGACTCATACTTAAAATGCTGGCACCCGAGTGCAGTATTGGGGGGTGCTATATTGTTGGGGTGTACCATCCTTTGGATGAGACATTAAACCGAGATCCCTTCTATCCATCCTGGTGCTGTCCTGGTGGGTGTCCAGGTGGAAGTAAAAGAACCCAATGCATTCTTCACAAAGAGAATTCCAAATGGCGACCCAGCGTCCTGTTGTTAGTTGGTGGATGCAGTCATAGGAGGCCAGTCCCAAACTTTGTAGAAAAAATTATTAACTGCACTCCAGAGTCAAAAATATGCACAGCAACCATCAAATATTGCACATTTAGAATATTTATTACTGAGCCAACTTGCTCTACAAATTTAAAGTTGGTCAGTTACACAGGCACAGAAACCACAGTGCTTTGCCTTCTCCTTAAGACTTCATAAGGGGGTCTTAAGGAGAAGGCAAAGCACTGGGGTTTCTGTGCCTGTGTAATTTACCTGGAGTGCATCTCTATCTGGAGTTTGGATTTACAGTGATTGGCGACCCAATTGTGCACCCTGCCTGGCTTTGGTTAGTTTAAGTGTCCATTTGCTCTTCTGGTGAGTGATCTAAACCTGCCATATATTGATTGGATCACTCCAGCGGCCAGGAGCTCCAGAAATCAGCCCCTGTTGAATACAATGCAGGACTGCCTGCTGGTGCAGCTGGCTAAGGAATCCACTAGGCAGGCTGCCATTCTCAGTGTGGTGGTCACCAGCTTGGAAGTGGTAGGAGAAGGGAAGGCAGGGGAGCCACTAGGGTCTAGCGACCATAACTCTATATGGTTTGACCTGGCCCTTAGGGCAAGTAAGCCCTCATCAAAGGCTGAAGTCCTAGATTTCAGAAGTACAGACTTCAGCTGGGTGAGGGAACTGGTCTTGGACAAGTTAGTCAGAGTGAGCAGCATAAGTGATGTGGAGAAAAGATGGGGCGCAAACAAGGGGGCCATTCTGGGGGCAACAAAGTCTTGCGTGTGAATGGTACTCAAATGAAAGAGATACAAGAGATCAGTATGGTCCTCTGGAAACGTCAGGGGAGTAGTGAGAGCCAAAAAGAAGGCCTTCGCCAGGTACAAGGGAAAACAAGAGAAGGAAGAATGGGAAGAGTACTAAATGAGAACAAAAGAAACCAAAAGGGCAATCAGAGAAGCAAAGGCAGACACAGAGCTGCATATTGTGGAAGGGGTCATTGGAGTGGAAAATGTTGTTTAGATATATTAGTGAAAAATAAGGAAGGGAGGAGTAATTGTTAGGCTAATAGAATAACTGAAGACAGGCAGAAAGCAGTTGTTCTTAACGACTACTTTTCCTCTGTACTTACAAAGGAAGACAGAGAGCCTCACCCAGAGAGTGGCATTAAGGGAGCTGTAAAGGGGATCCCTGAGATGAGGCAGCAAGTATTTACCATTAAAAGGGGTTGGAATGGTCTAACAGCCCTAAAGACTGATAAGGACAAGGAAAAGCTCAGCACTTGTGGACACTGATTAAACGATTGTCTAGACGACAAAAAAGGAAAAAGGAGGTTAGGACCCTGAGCCCCAGTGATTCAACCATATCTGGATCTTCGTCAGAGGTTGGTCCGCTGCACATCAGGAAAATTCACCAGTTATGTAGTAATTTACAGGGAAATGCACATGTTAATACCTTTGCACATTGCATACTTCAAATACATGTCTTACGCGTGATCAAGTTACATAAAAACAATAAAAATATGGTGGAGATACAGAACACAAAAGAACCCCAAATTTTTCAAGTTAATAAATTGATACTAACAAAATTTAGTGAATGTACTGTATTCTATCATGTATGGACATAATATCGCCGGTCAAAATGTCACGGACAAAACGGTGTGGTCAGAATGTCGCTGGGACAATACGTTGGTAGACAAATTATCGTCTTGACAATAAGTCGCCAGTTAAAAGGTCGCATCTAGATTGTATGCAGCAAGCATAGAATAAATAAGCATATAATAAGAAAAAGTTACAGGACATCGTAATTACAGCAAAGGTAACCTGCTCCTGCAAGACTGGGGTAAATAAAGTGGGAGTATTTCTAGAGGTAATGGAGTGCAATGGGGTTGCCGGTTTGTCCGACTGTGCAAAAGCAAAAGGAAACAGTGGCAGTTCATTGGTTCATTTTTCCAGCTGCGTGGGTGGAGCTCTGCAGTCATTTTGGGGATCACAGCACTGTAGGAGACAAGCGGACGTGATCGCTGTGTTCTCCTACAGTGATGCGGTCTCCTGTCCACAGTGCTGAAGTCGCTGTCTCTCTGTGGTGTTTCCACCTCCTGCCAGCTCCATGGATGGAGCTCTCCTCCATAGCATCCCCCAGGCACACTACTTTCTGCAATGGCAGAAGTGACAGGACAAGTGAAACTGCATGTGCGAGTATCGTGCATGCACAGTTCAGACATCACCACTATCCTATGACTGGCATACTCTGGCACTGGTGTCTGCTCTGCGCAGCTGTATTGGCTCTGACCAGAGTTTGTTAAAGTTTGCCATCAGCAAAAACATTAGTCATGTCAGCGGACATAGATCATATTGATGGTCTTACCTGGGAATACTGTGAGTACCTGTTTATATATTTCTCAGTTCACCAAACAACAGGAAAAGCACTGTGCACTGTTTGTTTTGCTTTTTTGTGACTTCGGATGACCGAGCTAAGTTTTGCTGTCTGGCTGCAAATTCAGCTTAGGAGATGGAGGGTTTTAGCAGATTAAAAAAGTTGCAACCATGCAGCCAGACAGTGTAAACAGTGCAAAAGACTGGTGGTTTTGGGTGACCTAACTAAGTCTAGCTGCTGCAAATTCAACTTTGGAGAGGGAGGGTTTTAACAGAGTGAGAAAATTGCATTAATGCTCTGAGCCAGACAGTTCTAAATACTGGTGAACCAACCTTAGAACATCATGGCAGCCACTACATTTTGTCCCCAAGATTTTGTCTAGTTACATGTCCCGAGGGCATTTTGTCCATGGCATTTAATCAGCAGCATTTTTACCAGCGACATTTAGTACGTGTGCCCTATCCTATATATTGTATAGAGTAGTATAAAAAAGTATAAATCTCTATAGTTCTTCAGATTTAGATCAGCACAAAATACCCTAGGTTATTAAGTATAACAGTTTTTTGCTATTAAGTAAGCAATACTACGATCAAGCCAGGTGGGAAATAGTACTAGGACAGCACAGGATGAAAAAATAGGATTTGATGAGAGTTAGAAGAACAAGTTGAATAAAAGTTGTTTGTGAGCTACTGTATATCAAGAAGAAAAATGTTGTCAGGAAAAATAATTGATTTTGAGAGGGGAGTAGCATTTAAAGGGTGCAGTTCAAGGTCCCAGAGATTAAAATATGAAAGAGAAGTGAAAGTAAGGGAACAGGGCTAGAAATTACTAATTGGGGAATACTTTCACCTAGTGCAACCATTCAGATACTTTTAAGTGGTTATAGGTTCACCCAGCACAACTCCCACATACATTTTTTTTTTTTTGTTCCCTTCTCCTCTTCCTGCCCCATCAGCTGCCCCTGTTCCTAGCCCATCATCCACCTTTTCCTGTGCTTTTCCCTTTCTTTCTTGTTCCTCTCTGCCATACCCCCCCAACCAGGGTGGGGTCAATGAAGGTGGAACAGGCCCCCATTAGAGGTGTTGCTCAGTCTGGAGGTTAGTGCAGAGTTGGCAGTGCATGGTCCATGGAGTGAGAGTTGGTGTGATCCTACATTGGGTGGGAGGGGGGATTTTAATACTTAATTGTTTGACCCACCTCATGGGATGCCAGTTGATGGATACTAGTGACACACATGCACACTAGTGTGCATCAGCAAGTCAAGACTCTGTCAGCTTCCGTCCACTCCTCCCTCAGTGCACTGCCACTTGTGCTCACCCAAGTGGCAGTAATGCAGCAGAGGCTGGTAACCTCTCTCGCCAAGGAACTCTCTGGGGACATTCGGTGCCGCCTCTCACCTTAATGGTCACCTGAGTCTCGAGCTCCCAGTCCGTGAGCCTTTTAACTTAATAAAAAGACGTCCCATACTGTGGCAAACCGAGAAAGTATGCTTCCAAAGGTCCGCAGACATGGCTACGGCAAGACTGAAAGGGGACTCCAATCACTTTGCAGTTTTAATGCAGGAGGAGGACTCCAACCATGAACTACCAGACTCAGAGGCCTCAGAGTGCTCACACCGTGCCACCTGCAAATCCACAGCAAAGGCCTGAAAGTCAAAACATCTGGAAAGCAGAGTATGGACACTAAATTAGATTTCATTATTGCAGAACTACAAGATATTAAATCGGAATTCCAGTCCCTCCAGGAGTCCCAGGCTGAAATACAACAGGATGTACTCACCTTGAAACAACAGACGAGCACATTGGAAGAGGCCTCGGCAGCCCATGATATCCAGCTCAAACAAACCGAATCCACGCTGTCACAGATTATAAAAATGTCACCTAACAGTTGAATGCCAGGAGGACTCAGAGAATAGGCACCGACTCAGCAATCTCTGAATTTACAGAGTCCCAGAGAACAGTGAAGGCACCAGCAGCCAGGAATTCGTGGAGACCCTATTACACACCTCACTGCCGCTGGACCCGGGACTTCAGTTGGAGGTGGAGAGAGTACACAAAGCATTAGGACCCAAACCCACTGACCCTGTCCCACGCCCACACTCCATCATAATCCGGTTCCTCATATACCAGACTAAGGAACTACTCCTGAAAAAGGCCTGGACTCAGGGAAAAGTTTTTTATGGGAGCACACGAATATTCATTGACAATGATTATGCACCAGCCACAATGCAGCGACGGAGGGAGTTTATCCCATTATTCCCAGCATTTCGCAAGAACAACCTGAAATTTTGCATGCCATACATGGCAAAACTGATGGTCCAGTATCCTACAGGTCAGCATACGTACAACTCGGCACTGGCAGCCTTAGAGGGTTTGAAGAAACGTGGATTCTCGAGCCCTTCTAGGATGGCTTTACTCCCGAGAGCAGAGCAGAGACACCCACATGGAGGACAACAGATGCCAAATCCAGAATCTCAGTGGGCCGCACTGGACTCAGTTAAAAAACTTCTTAGGCAGTTTTCCTCCACGAGGGACTGATCTCTCCATCCCTGCAACAAATTTCCATCCTGAACTGTGAGTAAACCGGGTTTCTCCCCGGGTGGACTGGGTGTACTTTTTGCTCTCTCTGAATGCTGGGGTGGGGGTGGGGAGGGGGTTCCGCTGAGGCCTGTGCTTCCTGGGGCCTGGGCCCAGCTTCCCCGGTTTTGGGGGGTTGCTTCTTTCTGGGATCTGTCTGCGAGTCGCCTACTCTCCATGGATGTAATTAGCTGGTTCCAAGACACATTCCCTTACAAGCATTATGAGAGGTGGGAGTGGCGGGGATGTGGCCTGCAGCGACTGCTGATGAGCAAGCTGTCTTAGAGGATGCACCTTCTACATGGCAGTAGAGACCAGAATTGGGAGGAGGGGCCCCATAGTTACCCCGTTAAATAGAGTGTGGCAGGCTCTCCTTCCTTAAACATCTGCGCTCAAACAATCTCTCCTGATAGAGGCTTACAGGGACCTAGGTATCTGGGCCCCCATGGCCAAGATCAGGGGTAAGGCCTTCACCTGCTAAATAGGGCACAGGTAGAAGGACCTCTCAACTATGGCTACACTAAAGTGGAGGCTCCAATTGAGCCCAGATGGAGATGGATAGGGGTTCCAGTAGTGGGCCCCCTGTCCATGTTTCTGGGTGAAAGGATACACCATTAAATAGGTTGCGATGGCTGGGACAGTCCATGCCATATGGATTGATGCTTGCTGGGTCACAGCTTCCCTCCCTCCACCCCTCCAACATAAACTTTAGCTTACAGAAACCAGGGCTAAATAACATATAAAGGTTTCTCTCCAGGGCATGTCTGGCAGGGCAGATTGGTGCCTGGGTGGGCAGGCTCTCGACAGGGGGGTGTCTCTTCTTTCCCTGAGCAGGGGTGGGGGCTAAGTGCCGGGGTGGGGCTGGGGCTGGTGGGGCCCTCCTGGGGTCCATGGGGGAGGTTGTTGGCTCCCCCTGTGGCCCTCTTCCTGCTCTCTGGTGTCTGGGAGGGAGGGTGCCGGAGCTGATGAGTATACAGGATGCTCTGCTGTTTGAGTGAGGACAAGGAGGAGGTTTCCACTTGCAGCAGCACACAACACAGAGACATTCATTTAGACCCATGAGGGAACTAGGATAGAACAGAAATTTGAACAATGGTAGACTGGGTTAATTACTCCTTAAACAACTAAGTTGTATAATGTTAATGGTTATCCCTCCTCCTCACTGGACCGAGGGCCAGGAGGACATTATCAGCACTTTTAATGCTCCATCCTTCTGAGGATACCGTGGACTGGATTGGGGAATGAGAGTTAGGAAGGCTGGAAATGTACGAAGTGGTTCACAAACACCCTGGATGGGGTACATCTCTAAACGAGATGCCATATTAGAGGGCAGACACAGGAGGTTCGGGTTGGAAGGAAGGGCCATAACTCGGCCTGCCCCCAAATGGGTACTCCAGGGCTCAGTCCCCCTCATTTGGTATGTTTCACTAGCTTCTGTGTGTCTTGTTTCCTCCAGTGAGTAAAAAGCGCCCCCTTTTTCCCCACACTTAAGAACAACGGCACTAAGGGGCCGGGGACAGACCGATGGAAGCCTGGGAGAGACCACCATTATTCCCCTATCATCCCCTATTTTCCCTCAATATAGTCCCCGCCCTTTTTGGGTACTTTTTCTTTTCATCACACCAAAGCTATCCTCTCACCTTATTCTATGGGATGATGGCGAAGTCTCCCCATGCAGGAGGATATCCTGCTACAGTCAGATTGGCAGCATGTAAATTAAACAGACCATGGAAGTTGCTTGTCTGAAAACTAGTGCCCCTATGCCTAGCAGAGGGGGTTGCCACAGCTGCTCCCCCCGCATGGGATCCCTAGTTTGGCCCTGTTGGCCGCACCTTGCATCAACCTGCTGGTTGGATAGTTACCTAAGGTTTAAGGACTGTTTAGTTAGGTTTTTCTTAATGCAGGCCACTTACCTATTGTTACACAGGAATGCTACACTTGGATTAAAATATGGTAATATTTGGAATCACAATTTCAGCATGATAAACTTATTTGGTATACAGTTGCAAAGGAGGGGTCTTTGCGTGCCCCCCAGGGACCCAACTTCACACCCAAAAAATGACATAATAAAATGGGATCGCCATTCCAGATCCTCTCACACAATGTGAATGGTCTGACTGGGCCCATAAAGCGATACTGTACTTTAGAGGCCCTTAAAAAACACAAACTGGATTTGATGCTCCTACAGGAGACTCATTTGTCCTCCTCGGAACATCAAACATTACTGAAATTTGGATTCTCCCAAATAATAGAATCATCCTACAGGAATGGCAGGTGCCGAGAGGGGTGACTGTCATGGTTCCTAAAGCATCCCAATTTGTTGTAACAGACCAATACACGGACAAAGAATGCAGACTAGCACTGGCTATAATCACACTCCTGGGACACACTTATCAGTTTGCAGCACCTACATCCCCACTGGGGAGTGATGCCTCATCAGTTCAGCAAATAGTGGATGCCATCATAGCCTACCAACAAGGTCTTTTAATTGTGGGGGGAGACCTTAATTGTCCCCTAAATCTGACCTTGGATACTTCCGCCACTCAGCCCTCCCCACTCTCCATGGAGCAAAAACTCCTCAGGCGATTGCTCCAAGAGCTGGTACTTGTGGATGTCTGGCGCCATTTAAACCCTACCAAAAGACAATTTACTTTCTATTCTCATGCATACAGGCACTATTCCAGACTGGATTACTTTTGTGTCAGTGGGGAACACTTGGATTATATAAAGGCGCTGGACATTCATAATATCTGTTTATCTGATCATGCTCCCCTAACGATAGACATGACAATAGCTAGAGAGCACAAGAATACCCAGTGACATTTTAACCCTTCACTTTTAAAAGACCCTTCATTCAGGGATCTCCTCAAGGTAAAACTCTCTGAGCTAATCAAGGACAACTCCTCTCCTGAGGTATCCTCCAATTGCTATGGGACACTATAAAAACAGTCCTAAGGGGGCATATAATTGCATTTGCCTCAAAGAAGTGGCATCAGAATGAAACTTGCCTTAGGGAGCTACAAGAAACACTACAGTTTCTCCAATTAGCCCATATGCAGGGGAACCAGTCGTTAGAAGATCAGATAGCACAGACCCAACAGGAAATACAAATCCTTCTCAATAAAAAAACAGAGCAAGCTTTAATGTGGCTCCATCAGAAATACTACGGGGGGGGGGACATGAGCCTCTCCTGTACTAGCGTTTCATTTGAGAAAACAAATTCAGCAGGTCGCTGTCACCAAAATACAGAACCCCCATACAGGTAAACATCACCAGACAACAACACGTATTCTAGAGATCCCCCCCGACTATCCCTTCCTCTTCTAAACTCCTTCTCTTACCAATCTTCTCCCTATCCCTTCCCCTGCTCCTACACTTTCCCTACTTGTTTTTTACTCTTGTAATTACATAATTTTTGTGCTTTGAATTTGCACTGTTGCACCTACTCCCTAGCAGACTTACCTGTTCCAGGTCTGCAGATCCAGCCTACTCAAAGGATTTCAAAAAATAATTTTCCTGGACGGGAAAGAGATCTAATTGTCCTGCTTATGGAAACTGACTTTCTGATCACAGCACCCCTTTTATGTGTGTGTATATTGTATATATGTATATTTATATATATTGCATCTTGCCTTTTTTGTACTCTTACTCCTCATTGTATCTTAAGTTTGCATCTTAATGTATTGTGTACCTTCTCATGGAATTTGCTTTCATTCCCTGGATTGCCCCTGAAAAAGGGACTTACTAGGATTCATACTAGGAGAGGACAAGATGCACAGAAGGCAAGGCCCATATAAGTGCATCTCCCGCATAGCGGGTTATACCCATCCTTGTTGATTAAGTAAGTACAGGTCTAACTTACTCTTAAAGACGTTAAACGAGTTGACCTCCACAATCTCCCTACGGAGAGCATTCTATATAGGAACAATTCTTTGAGTAAGGTAATTACTCCTAGTTACTCCTCGGACAGGACAACATTAGTTGAAACTTATGGCTTCTTAGAGAGATCTGCCTTATGTTAAACGTGAGGCCAAGCTCCTCCATTAATGCTGAGTCCCAAGCAATTTTAAACATTAGTAACACATCACCCCTACTTCTCCTCTGCTCAAGGGAGAACAGTTTCAGAGTACTCAATCTTTGTTCATATTTCTCAAACTGAAGCCCATCGATCATTCTAGTTACCCTCCACTGAACCCCCTCAAGTTTATTAACATCCCTACAGAGTGAAGGGTTCCATAGTGGAGAACCATAGTCCAAATGAGGGCGGACATACTGTATGCTTGATAAAGTGGTACAATACAAGCCCTATTCCTAGATGTGAATGCTCTTTTTTTGCATCCAATAATCCTGTTAGCCCTCAAGGTTAGTTCAGTGCAGTGCTTACTAAATTTAAGATCTTCAGTAACAAAGATACCCAAATCTTTATCACAATCAGATGTATTTAGGTCCAGACTATTTAGGATGTATGTACTGCCTATGTTCCCTGACCCCAGGTGCATGACCATACTCTTACTAGCATTAAACTCCATTCCATTAATTGCAGCCCAATTTTTGAGAAGGGTATGGTCTTTTCTTAGTGAAGCAATATCTTGTTCAGTACTAATGTCTGCCACAATTTAGTGTCATCAGCAAACTTAATCGTATGGTTATATACTGTAAGTTCTTATTTAAATCTGAGATAAATAGGGAAAACAATGTTGGTTCTAGAACGGAACCTTGTGGGACTCCACTGGTCACATTGACCAACTCAGAAGTGAAACCCCTAATTCTGACTGATTGTGTTCTATTTGATAACCAAGCATTAGTCCAGTTAATAAGTGGGTTGCTGATTTTCATGCTATACATTTTATCAATCAGTGTCCAGTGTGGGACCTTGTCGAAAGCCTTGCACAAATCAAGAAAGATAACATCCACTGATTTTTTTTCTTCTAATAACTGACTTACTTTTTCATAAAAGACAAGGTTGGCAGTTAAGCAAGATCTGTTTTGCTTAAACCCATGCTGTGCATGATCAATAATGTTGTTCGGCATGGTCACTTTATCTAATCTAGCCTTGATAATAGTTTCCATTATCTTCCCTATAATTAAGCAATAAAGCACGACAGGGTGTGGTATATCATGAGGTATCGTCACACCTCGGGTGGTTGGGCATGAGTCTGCAGGCCGAGAGCATCCAACCAGCCCGGTGATATCTCATGATATACCACACTAGGCTCATTATTGCTATTATGAACTGGCCTAAATGTTTTTATAAGTTAAAAATAAAAACAAACAAAAAAATTTTAAATCTTAAAAAATTAATTTTTTGTGTATTGGAGAAATACCTTTTTAAGAAAATAGTACTTCAGTGGTTGTGGGCAGCAGGTGGCGCTGTCGAAATGAAGCTTACAGAAACTTTTATGATTGTGTGAACTCTGCTACCACCACTCTCAGATGTGAAATACAGTGTAGGCTGCCTGCTCGTCTTCATATTTGGAGTAAGTTTTCTGTTTGTTTCTTTGCCACTGTAGCTTTTGTTTGGCACTGTAGTTTTTAGGTATTTATGTGAGCAGTTAGAGGAGCTGATATATGTGGACGCAAGTGGCCGTGATGTTCTTGTAAGAATGAGGTGTTATCTAAGCCGTTGGTTGTTTCTGGTACTTCGTTTTGTACCACAATGGCTTTTCAAATGCTATGACATTTTTTTTTTTAGAAATACACGCTTCTACTTTCCCGCTTTTCTTTCTGTCTGCTTGGTGTCAGTATGTAGCGGGTGGTGGGGTCATGTGACGGATGTGTTTTTTTTCTTTTTTCGATGCCATGATGCACAGAAATGCGGTTTGTGGAAGCAGGGTTTTGAATGATGTGCAGCAGTTTGCTGCAAGCAGCTGTTCTGGTGGTCAGGGGGTCTCTAGAGATGAGTCTGACACTTGCCTTTGCAAGTCGAGTGGAATTGAAGAGGTCTTGTTACCCTGGCTGTTACGGGTCAAAATGTCCCCATCGGATGGATTTATTCTGGGTTAAGAGGCTGGTGGCTGGAGGTTTTTTGAAGCCGTGATGATGGAGCCCAATATCATCACGGCTTCAAAGAGCGCTCGGCCAATCAGCTTTCTTCATTTACGATCGCCAGTTCATAATACTTGTTATACTAATAGGTCTATAGTTGCTAGGACTGTCTTGATTCCCTTTTTTACATATAGGTACTACCTGCCCCGAGCACCAGTCAATTGGGACTTCTGCAGTTTGAAGCAATAGATTAAATAAGCAATATAATGGCTCAATCAACCAGGAATCAATTTCTCCCAGAACCTTAGGCTGTAGTAAGTCAGAACCAGCAGATGTGTGTGTCTTGATCCTCCTGAGTTTTTAAGAAATTTCTTTCCTGGTACTCTCCAAGGGAAGGTTAATGTCAACTGCAGTATTTGTAGCAGCACTACTGGTGGTCTGTTTCCCATCAAACAGTTATGGATTAATTTGTGGACTAATTTATAAAGGGTCCCCTACCATGTGAGAGGTGGTGTTGGGGGTGTAAACAACGTTTTTTACATCTTTTGATATACTGGTGATTTTGCTGGATTTGCATGCACGTGAGAGGTGCTGCATTGAAGCCATAATACAGATTTCTTTTATTTTTTGTCAGTTATTTTTAGTTTTTCACTACTACTTTCTGTTGTGGTAGTGAGAGCATCATATTCTCTCAGCCTGGGTTTATTATCTAGCAAGTTTCGAAGACATTGGACACTGTGTTCTATTGGACAATCTGATGCTTTAATTTGTTATTGTATTTTATTGTTATTTTGGGGTTACATTTTGGGTTGGGGTTCTATTTCATATATTTTGGGTTGGGGTTTTATTTTATATTTTTCCTTTTTAAATTTGTAATATTGTTTGTTTTATTCTGCTCCCCCTCTGTGAGAGAGAGTGAAGGAGTGTTTTTATTCATAGTTTTTGATATTGATAGGTTTATTTTTGTTTTATATTTTTTGTTTTCTTTTTAGTTAATTTGTTTAATTATAAATGTGTTGGAAATATTTAGTGACGGTTGGGCGCTATTCCCCCACCAGGTTCAGGGAATTACGTCCTTTTGAATGTCCACCATTGTCATCCAACACCTATTTTAGGTGTCACGCATTGGGCATCCTGAGGAAGCGTGGGCGAAGGTGGAGAGCTGGGCCTGGTGGGGGACAGGAAAGGGGAGGGCGGATTGGGGTTTTGGGGTCCAGGAGATGCCCTGGGGTGAAATGGGGTCAGGATAGAGGTCACGCCTGTCTTGTCCCCATACCCAAGGGTTCCGATGTTACTGGACAGGTGCCGAGGTCTTCCCCGACAGCTCATCCCACCTTGGCGGTGTTATGCAATGCCAGATCTATTAAGAACAAGACAGCTATTATAGCTGATCTTGTTGGATCAACTGATCTGGCTTGCATCACCGAGACCTGGCTGGATGAAAACCCAGGCCCTACATTGGCCTCGGCAACTCCAGCTGGGTTCTCGATGATACACCATCCAAGGTTGGATCGTAGGGGGCAGGGGTGTGGCCATTATGTTTAAAACTGTGCTGGGCCTTGTGGATGTGTCATTGGGAAGTACCAGATCCTTTGAATATATCCTGAGAGAGGGTGTAGGCTGCAGGATTCTCCTCGTCTACTGTCCACCAGGTGACAGTGGAGAATTCCTGCAGGAGATAGCAGACTTCATCGTCGACTTGGTGTTGAGGTTCCCCAGACTGATATTTCTGTCAATGCCTGGGTCGATGATGAACTCTCGCATTTTGGTCAAAATCTCCTCCAGCTAATGAATATGCTGGGCCTAACACAGGTAGTTACCTCCTCAACCCATGTAGGGGGTCATTCATTGGATCTGGTCTTTCTTTTGGGTATGGAGATCGCTGACTTGGGGGTGGAACCTGTCAGTTGGTCTGACCATCACACCATAAGGTTCAGTTTCAGGGCCCCCCAATAGGTCTACCCCTACGGAGATGGTTCAGTACCGCCCTTTAAGGGGTATTAACCCCAGTGACCTAACGGCGGTACTGGATCTATCGAGTTTGTCGGGTGAATGCATGAGTCCAGATGATCTTGTATTAGCCTATAATAAGGCTGTGGGAGATGCTCTGGACAAAATTGCTCCTGTTCGTGTTCGGCCTCTCGCCCTCTGTCCAAGGAGCCCCTGAGTTGATGGCTCCTTGAAGGAGTTAAGGCGAGTTGGCCGAAGGCTGGAGATAGCCTGGCGGAAGTCAGGCCTTGATGCTGACAGGCTTAGATTGTTGGCACATTATGATAGCTATCAATCAGAAATCACTCATAAGAAGGCAGAATTCCTGTCCAGAGAGATTTCTGCTGCACAAAATCAACCGGCTCAGCTTTTCTGGAATGTGGACAGATTGTGTAATCCAATCTGTCTTCAGCCCAGAGAAGCCTTTTCTCAGCTAAGATGTGAGGAGTTTGCTCGGTTTTTTGCAGATAAGGTTGACAGCATCAGGTCCGGCATCGGTTCGACCTCTCCTATGGGGGATTGCGGTGGTCGACGAGAAGTGGCATGTCCTCAGTCTGTCTGGTTAGATTTTCGCCGGCCGGAGTTCGGGGACATTGTGAAGATCATCCAAACAATGCGACCAACTAGTTGTAGTTTGGATCTGGGCCCTTCACCTCTTTTAGTAGGATGTGTAGAAGTTATCTGCCCAATCCTTGCTGACATTGTCTGGAAGTCTTTGGAGAGGGGGCTCTTTCCTGACCCCTTAAGGAGGCGGTCATTCGACCACTCCTTAAAAAATCCTCCTTGGATCCAGATTGTCTAGCTAACTACCAGCCTATCTCTAACCTGCCATTTGTTGGTAAGGTTATTGAAAAGGCAGTTGCGTTGCAATTGGATGATCATCTTTTAACTCACAATGTCTATGATACTTTCCAGTCTGGCTTTAGGAAAACGCATAGCACAGAGACTGCCCTTGTCCGGGTATTGAGCGACCTCCTAATGGCTAGAGATCGAAAGGCATGTACCATTCTGGTCCTTCTCGATCTCTCTGCTGCATTTGACACTGTAGACCATGGTGTGCTGTTGGAGCGCCTGCGGGTCTTTTGTGGGCTGTCTGGTACAGTCCTCAAATGGTTTCATTTTTACCTCACGGACAGGTCTCAGAGAGTTGTCACTGGAATTTATTCCTCTGGCGCTCACTCCCTGCCTTGTGGAGTACCACAGGGCTCCATTTTAGCTCCCATGTTGTTTGCAGTGTATATACTGCCATTGGGAGAAATCATCAGGTGATACAGTCTGGATTTCCACTGCTATGCAGATGATACTCAGCTGTATCTGTCCTTTCTCCCCGGTCAGGGTGATGCACTCTCTGTACTAAATAACTGCCTTGTGGAAATCAGACTTTGGATGAGTTCCAGCTGGCTGAGACTCAATCCGGATAAGACTGAGGTATTGGTTGTGGATCCAGGTCATCTGGGGTGGGTTTGGGAGTTGGACAACCATCAGGTTTGTTACTTGGTGGTATACCGCTCTCTACCTCCGATCAGGTGTGAAATCTGGGCGTTATTTTTGACGATGGTCTGATCCTAAAATCTCAGGTGTCAGCTGTCGTCAAATCCTCTTTTTACCATCTGAGGAATATCGCCCGGGTGAAACATCTGGTTCCTCCGGGGGATCTTCCAACATTGGTCCACGCCTTTGTCACTATCCGTCTGGACTACTGCAACTCCCTCTACCTAGGGCTACCTGGGGCTGATATCCACCGCCTCCAGCTGGTGCAGAACACGGCAGCCAGGCTTTTGACTGGGACTTCTAGAACCAGTCATATAACGCCTGTGCTCCGCGAACTGCACTGGTTGCCTGTCTGGTGGTGGATCACCTTTAAGGTTGGTTTACTAACCTTTAAAGTCCTACATGATCAGGGACCCGGTTACCTGAAAGATCTCCTGATTCCCTACTGCCCCCTCCGTCCTCTCTGTTCCACCAACGAGGGATTGCTGGAGATTCCCAGGGTTCGATTAACGACATCAGGATCTTGTGCTTTTGCTTTTTCAGCACCAACCCTGTGGAATTCTCTACCTCATTGGTTGAGAGAATGCCCAACCATTGTTAGTTTCAAGGTTGCTTTAATTTAGCATATTCTAGTTAGTCACGGCTGACATTTTTAATGTATAGAAATTGTATTACTTTGTGTATGTTTTTGTACAGCGCCTTGGATTTGAAAGGCGCTATATAAATAAAGTTGGATTGGATAAACTGAAGAAAACAAAATCATTGAAGACCTGGGCCATAGCCTTAGGTTCTGTGATAACAGTGTTATTCATTTTTAGTGGACCAACTGAGGTAGACAAATTTTGTTTCTTGTTAACATAAGCATAGAATGATTTGCCTCTGTCTTTTATATGGGCCAATTTTAATTCCTATTTATGCTTTTCATTGGCTATAATTTTCTTACAGGCTCTAAGTGGTTGTCTATATTTACTTTTAGTATATTCACTGTTACCTCTTACCACGGCTCTATAGCACCTTTTTTTGCTTGAATCGCTTTTTTTGCTCTGCTAATATACCATAGTGGAACTTTACCCCTTTTATTATAATGTTTCCCATTAGGTATGTATTTGTCACCGAGTTCTATTATCTTATTTTTAATTTTCTGCTATAGATCTTCGACACTGGTAAGGTCCCTGTTCTAATCCCACAAATATAATTCATGCTTCAATTTATTAAAGTCAGCTTTTTTTGGATCCTTTACAGTCATGATACCTTCTTCCCTAACACAGTTGACATTGATGGAGAAGGTAGTCGTATTGTGGTCACAGCTAAGAAGGGGTTCGAGTATCTTGACATTACTAATTGTGTCAAGACAATCAGTGACTACAAGATCCAGAATGTTTTTTCCTCGAGTGGGGGTGTTCACTAACTGATGGAGACCATTTGTAATGCACAGATCTAAAAATGTCCATTCTTGGGCTGATGAAGCAGTTGATACCCCTCAGTTTATCCCAGGTGCATTAAAATCACCCAGTAATATGATCCCCTTATGATTAAGTTTGTCCTTGATGTTATTCAGAATTTTCTGATGGTCAAACATACAAGTATCTGGAGATTGGTAACAGACACCTATCAGTAAATCATGACTGTTCACCCTCTTAACATTTGCCCAGATTATTTCTATGTTGCTGCCATCACCCATCTGTGTAAAGTTAATATTTTCCTTTACATATAGTGCGACACCTCCTCCCCGGTTTTTGCTTCTGTCTTTATGAATCAAATTATAGCCAGGGATACTTTTGTTCCAGTTAGATGAAGTGCCCCACCAAGGTTCGATGATAGCTGCTATGTCAATAGATTTTTTAATTATTATTCAAGTTTGTCCTTCTTTATAGAATGTAAACTGTGTGCATTTCTCATAAGCATATTTAAATGTGTTTTGTTGGCCCTTTTTTTCTGCATGCATTTTCTTGCTTGGGGGGGTTCCCATTATACCCCTGCACCTTCAGTTTTTTTTTATTCTGCCCTCCCTGATTAATAGCAGTATAGAACATGTTCCCTAGTAGTTTAGCTCCTTTCCTGCTTAAGTGTAGGCCATCAAAGCTATACAGTGAATAGTCAGTTTCAAACATCTCCCATGTTCTTAAACATTCAATGTTATTTGCCAGACTCCATTTACGCCACCAGTTATTGTAGTTTTTAATTTTTCTTGTCTGGTGCCAAGTTGCCTTTGGTACAGGCAGTATCTTGGAAAGAATAATCTTGGCATTTCACTCTTTTAAAACATCCATTGTGTTAATCATGTCCTGTGTAATACTACCCATATCAGCCTTATCCGTGTTGTTAAATCCGGCATGAAGCACAACAGTTTTTGGTAATTTCACATTCTGTAGTATTCCTGGTAACATTTCTGTTATATCACCAATAGTCACACCACAATAGCTACAACAGGTCACATTGTATTTGTTACCATGGGTAGAGTAATGAACAGTAAATTGACTATAGAGTCCCCCAAAATGTAAATTTGTTCATTATTTTCTAATAGGTGGCTGCCTTTATCACTTGATGTGGCAGCCAGCCCCCCCAACTCAAATGAAAGTGGCAATTTCTCATTATTAACATCCGCTGTGTTACAAGGAGCTTGACTAATATCCATGGCATCCTCACAATGTCCAGTTCCTGGAGTACTTTTGCTTGAATTAAAATCCACGGGACAGTCAGTACACATGTCAGGTCTGCAGGTCGCATTAGCAACAAGCATCGGGCTTTGAACTGTTAAGGGGAGAGCTTGTGATGCACCTGGGGACTCAAACGTAACATATGTTGGGCAGGAACTACCTAAACTAGAACTGTCTCTGATAATGAGCCCCTGCAAGTTTTCAAGGTTATGAATCCTAATTCCTGTGCTTTGATCCTTTTCCATACTGATGGATTCTACAGCAGTTGTGGAGTAAAGGGGTCAAATTTGTTCAGAAGTGGGAGAACAAATACATCCGCCCTTCTTTCTTTTTTAGACGTTCTTTTACCCTGGATTTGGAACCATTCATTGTCACTACCTCCCAATCCATCCTCTTCCCTACCTATTTTTCTAGTTGCATTGACTTTGGTTAAGATAACGTTATTCTGCTGGTCCATAGTCACAATGGGAGGTACAACAGACAGATCCCTACAATTTGAGTCCGATACAGGTATTTCCATGTTTTCCTGTTGCGTATTAATATTCAAGATGGGAGGGGGCTATTTGCTGCCTGTGTGGCCATACATGAGCCTACAAATGTTTTGTCCCTAACCATTGTAGCATCTTTATATTGCATTAATTCAATGCACTTTAATCTTTTATTTAATCTCTCAATCTCCTTTGTCAAAGTTTCATTCACCTGACATTTAAGACATATACTATAATTTTTAGGAAGTGGGGGTATAACAAACATATTACATCCAATACATTTAATCCCTACATCTCCCGTTAAAGTCATGATGTAATCTGCCATAGTGAGCTCACCTCCAAGTGTATAGAACACCTAATCCAACAGTGGATGCTCACCTCCTCACCGCAAAACATGCGCGGACATGCGTGTTTTGTGTGTGTCTTCGCACGTACCAATCATAAGCCCCACCCGCCCTCCACCCGGCTCGCGGAGTGCTCCTTTTATGCGTGAGACCCAGAAATAAGGCCCTGGGACAGGTGATCCTCGAGTACTTTACACATGTAGCCCACAAGCTTTTTAAAATAAAACTAAAATATACACACCCTACGTGACATGGGGAGCCTAAGACCAGGCAATATCCCCCCATCACCAAGTGTATTAAGTACTTAAAAAACACAAGCAAGCTAGGGAACAGCAAACTGAGTAGTCCACACACTTGTCTGTCTCAGTGGGCTTACCTGGTTATCAAAATTCAAATAAATAAATAAGTATTACAAAGAACTATACTTCGAACCCCACCCTCCAGATCCAAACAAAATTATGGATTTCTTGGCAAACCTTAGTCTTGCCTCCCTCACTCAACATCACATCAAGTTTCTTGATCACCCGATCTTACAAGAACTCAGTAGTAAAATTAAAAACCTGAAAACAGGCAAATGTCCAGGACTTGATGGTTATGGTGCCGAATTTTACAAAGTATCGTACGCGTGGATAAAGGACATCTTCTTGAACACCCTCAGACATTGCCACTCAAAGGCCATATACTCTAACTCATGGAGACAGGCTTCCATTTTGGCCATCCTAAAACCTGACCCACACACACACACACACACACACACACACACACACACACACACACACACACTGGAATGCGATTCTTACAGACCAATTTCGGTTCTAAATCAGGATTACAAAATATACACCAGCATCTTAGCCCATAGATTGGATGATATTCTGCCCTGCCTGGTTCACCCAGATCAGTCAGGCTTCATTAAAGCCTGTCAAACGACAGATAATATCAAGCAGACCCTATACATGTTGAACCATGCCCACACCACTAAATCCCCACTATTGATTTTGAGCATAGATGCCCAAAAGGCATTTGATCGTGTCTCCTAGCCCTTTCTACAGGTGTCTTTAGGGAAGTTTGGTTTCCCAGAAACCTTTATACACAATATTAAAAGCATATATACCAACCCAGAAGCCACAGTTAAAATCAATGACACTCATTCAACACATTTCTCCCTGAACCGAGGTACCTGCCGGGGATGCCCTCTCTCCCCGTATTTGTTTGTTTTGTTTGTAGAGCCTATAGCACAATATCTCTGCCAGAACAAATGAATACAGGGTTATACAATAGGTGGAGTTCAACATAAACTTGCCTATGATGCAAATGACCTGCTTCTATATATCACTAACCCACTGGATTCCCTGACATAACTGGGGGAGAGATTGACATAACTTGAACAATTATCAGGTTATAGGATAAAGCAGACCAAAACAGTGGTCTTGATGCTGCACAACCCTCTCCCAGACCATGAAAAACAGAACTACCCATACAAATGGGACAAGTCACACATCACCTACCTAGGTATAGACATAACACCAGATCCCATTAGAGTATTTCCCCAGAACTTTGATTCTGTATTTGACCAAGTCAGGAGAGACTTGCAGAGATGGTGCCATCTTCCGATCTCCCTCTTCAGCAGGATACAATCGATATAGATGAATATATTGCCCCGCTGTAGTATCTCTTACTCAAACTCCAACTAGAGGACTGGGTTAGAATCTGGCAATGCCAACACAAAGTGAAAGCTCCTACTGCTGGCGAGCATTTAACTGGAAGGTGACAATCCATTACTTCCACACCCCACAAATAACCACAAAATAATCCGCAACAGGGGACTCAATGTGTTGGAGGCACTGCAGGTGCAAAATGGCAATGCATGTACATATCTTTTGGGTCTACCCTATCTTATCCAAATTTTGGAAGGCAATAGGAAGCACCTTGTCAGAGTTGTTTCCCACTTTAGGACCACTGAACCCTGGGCTAGTGCTGCTACTGCACTTCCCCAAAACATTTAAACAAAGGCAACATTATTTATTAAACATTCTACTCACGGCAGCTAAGAAAACTATAACCAGACTATGGCTGCAAGCTACTCCTCCATCAATAAGGAAATGGGAGGATACTATATACGGTATTATCGAATGGAGGTTCTGACTGCAGCCATACACAATATCACCCAGCCCTGATGGATAAATGGACCATTTGGTTCAGCTGTATCTCCTCGCATAGACTAGAGTTTGTTCAGTAGGGTCCATACAGAGCCACAGGGACAGATTAGACCCAGTCAGACCACAGACATTACTAGCTCCCAAAAAGACTATAGCAAAGTAAAATATAATGGTAGGAGGGGTGACCTGCAAAACCATGGATGTGCTCACTTAAACCTCTCTGACCCTCCTGTCATACCTACTTAAACTGAGAGTCTTTTTTGATTTGCTTGTTTTTCTTATTACCCTCTTTGGAGGGGGGGTTGGAGAAAGGGGAGAAAAAAGTCTAACTAAAATGTAAGTAGCAGCATGTGATTTTTTTTCCCTTTGTAATCTTGTATAAGATAGTTTAACCAAGGTAGACCTTAAATGTCTGGATATAATGAATGGCGTCCTGTAAAAAACTAATAAAATTCAAGTTTAAAAAAAGGAGCTCTCTGGGATGCCCTAACTTCCTCCCCTCGAGGGTGGGAGAGCCAACTAGCTCTCTAGGTGCCATGGGAACCCAGTCTACTATTTTGGCCCTGTGCTTGGCTTTATAGCCTTCAGATGTCTTGTACTTAAGCTACTGGCATGGTTCCATGCCTTTAACTGGTAATCCGTGGGAGCCTGGTAATCCGTGGGAGATCTACAAGAGCTGTAGCCCAGTGTTGGAGTTCTGTCATGGATGGCTGACACTGGTGCTTGCAGCATAGAATAACTGGTCTTTGACAATCCACCCTGGACTCACCACTGTAGCCGGACATGTAAACGGACGTGGCTCCTTAAGCCTCCTCCTGTAGCAGAAGCTTAGGATGTGGTTAAATCCTTGGTGTTTTAAGTATTCCATGCTGGTCAGCTTCCTCCTATCCCTTCTCCCTTGCTATCCCCTTTCAACTTGATATGCTGTACAGGGCCATAGACTTGATATACTGGCTTCCACCAAAGTTACCCTTATGGAAACACATACAAACATATGAACATATGAAGAAGCCAGCCGAGGAAGGCCATTTGGTCTATCAAGTCTGCTCATATTGCAGAGTCCACAGCTTGAGCTAATGTCCCTGCCTTCCTTACCCACTCCTCCCATCCTTACCTTTCCCTTATGCCTATCCCAGCCTCTCTTAAAGCTGCTCACCAGTTACATTTAAATGGTAGACGTTCACCCAGTGCAACTCTAAGATAATTTTAAATGGTAGATGTTCACCAAGCACTACTCCCAGATAATTTTAAATAGTACATGTTCACCCAGTACAACTAGCATATACTTTAAAATGGTACACGTTTAGCCAGAACAACCCCACAGATAATTTTAAATGGTAGAAGTTCACCTAGCGCAACTCGCAGATCATTTTAAATGGTACACGTTCACCCAGTAGAGCCAGCATATACTTTTAAATCGTACACGTTCACCCAGCACAACCCACAGATAATTTTAAATGGCAGATGTTAGCCATGCGCAACTCCCAGATCATTTTCAGTGGTATATGTTCACCCAGCACAACCGTCAGATACTTTCAAATGGTACATGTTCACACAGCACAACCCCACCATATACTTTCAATGGTACTTGTTCCTCAGTGCAACCCCCAGATAATTTTAAATGGTACACATTCACCCAGAACAACTCCCAGATACTTTTACATGCTATACGTTCACCCTGCGCAATTTTCAACTAATTTTAAATCGTAGATATTCACCCAGTGCAACTCCCAGCTAATTTTAAATGATACACATTCACCCAGCACAACCCCCAGATACTTTTAAATGGTACATCTTCACCCAGCACAACCCCCCATATACTCTCAATGGTACTTGTTCCCCCAGTGCAACCCCCAGATACTATTAAATGGTACACGTTCACCCAGCACAAACCCAGATACTTTTAAATAGTACATGTTTACCCAGCACAACCCCCTTATATACTTTTAATGGTACATGTTCACCCAGTGCAACCCCCAGATACTATTAAATGGTACATGTTCACCCAGCACAAACCCAGATACTTTTAAATAGTACATGTTTACCCAGCACAACCCCCTTAAATACTTTTAATGGTACATGTTCACCCAGTGCAACCCTCAGATACTTTTAAATGGTGCATGTTCACCCAGCACAACCCCTTATATATTTTAATTGTACATGTCCACCCAGTGCAACCCCCAGATAATTTTAAATGGAAGATGGTCACCCAGCACAACCCCCAGATAATTTTAAATGGTAGATGTTCACCCAGCACAACCTCCAGATAATTTTAAATGGTATATGTTCCCTCAGCACAACCCCAGATACTTTTAAACGATACATGTTCACCCAGCGCAACCACTAGTTACTTTTAAATGGTACATGTTCCCCCAGTGCAACCCTCAGATATTTTTAAATGGTACATGTTCACCCAGCGCACATTCCAAATAATTTTAAATGGTATATGTTCACCCAGCAAAACCCCAGATACTTTTAAATACTACACGTTCACCCTGCGCAACTTCCAGCTAATTTTAAATGGTAGATGTTCACCCAGTGCAACTTCCAACAAATTTTAAATGATACGCTTTCACCCAGTGCAACCCCCAGATACTTTTAAATTGTACATGTTCACCTAGCACAACCACCCCCATATACTTTCAATGGTACTTTTCCCCCAATGTAACCCCCAGATACTTTTAAATAGTACACTTTCACCCAGCACAAACCCAGATACTTTTAAATGGTATACATTCACCCACCACAACCCCCAGATACTATTAAATGGTACACGTTCACCCAGTGCAACCCACAGATCATTTTAAGTGGTAGACGTTCACCCAGTGCAACTCCCAGATAATTTTAAATGGTACATGTTCATCCAGTACAACCCATAAATACTTTTAAATCATACACGTTCACATAGTGCAACCCCCATATACTTTTAAATGCTACACGTTCAACCAGCGCAACCCCCCAGACACTTTTAAATGGTACACGTTCACCCAGCGCAACCCCCAGATACTTTTGAAAGGTACACGAACACCCAGCGCAACTACCAGATACTTTTAAATGGCACACATCCACCCAGCAAAACCCTCAGATAAGATTAAATGGTAGATGTTCACCCAGCACAACTCTGAGATAATTTTAAATGGTACACATTCACCCAGTACAACCAGCATATACTTTTAAATGGTACAAGTTCACCCAGCACAACCCTCAGATAATTTTAAATGGTAGATGTTCACCCAGCGCTGTGATGTAGACAGCCAGGTCTAAATTGCTGTATCATACTTTTTTATATAAAATGTATTAATGACTATCTCTGCTGAAAAATCAAATGCTCTAGGAATGACCTCTCTTATCCCCCCCCCCCAGATTTCAGCTGACAGATGCAAGCCAAAAGAAATGCTAACAGCATGTATCACACACTCAGTTTTTAGAGACAATGTGTTACATGGAAGACTTTAATCAAGGATCCTGTTTCTCTGAGTTAATTACAGAGTTATTTAAGTTAACTTTGTTCAGAGGGAAATCATAAAAAAGGTTTACAATGTTGAAGAGAAAACACAGGTTATTACACAGAGGTGAGAGGTTGTAAATGCTCATATGAAGCCTATGTGAGGAGGATGCAGCATGAATCAAAAGAGGTGTCATTGAAATTCAGTTATGCTAAGGTTGCAGAATTAATGCTTTGAAATTATATCCTGTGGTTGTATAGAAATATATATTTTTTAGATATTTTGACAGGGAGGAGCTAGATGACCTCATGCAAAAGAGGTGGGCAAAACCAGCTTTTAAAGATTATTCTATTTCACTACTGACACACTTTTTATCTGACACTGACCAAGAAAACATCTGAGCACTGAAAACAGGTATTTAGAAAGCTAGACAAATCTAAATATTGTTGTAGGAACTGCACTGTTTTAAACCTTGTTTTGTTTAAAGATATGTATGTCTTGTGATATAAGAGTTTAGTATTGTATGTTTGACATATTATTATATATTTTAGTAAAAATTCTAATTTTAGAGCATACCTGGTCTGTCTTTGAAGTGCTTTCTTTTGCTAAGAAATATTTGTGGTTAAACAGCAGACATAAGCTTGTATGGTGGCACCAAACTGGAAAGAGAAGCGTTTTAAATCTGAGGTCTTTATTAAAGTCTTAGGGTTCATTTTTGCATGCCTGGTTGGGTGCCCGTAGGCAAAAATATATGGCCCCCCCCCCGAAGACAGATATATCTGAGCCTGTGCATTGGGTATGCTAGCAAGAGGTTAACAGTTTGAATCTCTCCAGAACTTGAGACCAAAGGTTGATCCAAACTTGTAAAAACAGACAAGAGGGTTACCTTGTCTGTTACACTGTTCACAAGACTGCGCTCAGAGGTTGGCACTTTGGAAGTAGAAGGCCTGACCTGCTGAGTGAATCTGTGATAAGTGCAACGCCCAGATAATTTTAAATGGTACAGATTTGCACTGCGCAACCCTCAGATACTTTTAAATGGTACACGTACAACCAGTGCAACCCCAGATACTTTTTAAATGGCACACGTTCACCCAGTACAACACCCAGATACTTCTATATGGTGCACATTCTTCCAGCACAACACCCAGATACTTTTAAATGATGCACGTTCACCCAGCACAACCACCAGATAATTTTAAATGCTAGATGTTCACCCAGCACAACCCCCTTATATACTTTTAATGGTGCATGTTTACCCAGTGCAACCCCCAGATACTTTTAAATGGTACATGTTCTCCCAGCACAACCCCCTTATATACTTTTAATGGTACATATTCACCCAGTACAACCCCCAAATACTTTTAAATGGTGCATGTTCATCCAGCACACCCCCCTTATATAGTTTTAATGGTACATGTTCACCCAGTGCAACCACCAGAGACTTTTAAATGGTAAATGTTTACCCAGCACAACCCCCTTTATACTTTTAATGGTACATGTTCACCAAGCGCAATCTTCAGATGCTTTTAAATGGTACTTGTTCACCCAGCACAACCCCCTTATATATGTTTAATCATACATATTCCCCCAGTGCAACCCCCAGATACTTTTAAATGGTACACATTCACCCAGCTCAACCCCCTGATACTTTTAAATGGCACACATCCACCCAGCACACCCCCAGGTAACTTTAAAATAGTAGATGTTCACCCAGCGCAACTCCCAGATAATTCTAAATAGTACACGTTCACCCAGTACAACCAGCATATACTTTTAAATGGTACACGTTCACCCAGAACAACCCCCCAAGATAATTTTACATGGTAGCTGTTCACCCAGCACAAGTCCCAGATAATTTTAAATGGTACACGCTCACCCAGCACAACCCTCAGAAACTTTTAAATGGTATGCAGTCACCCAGTGCAACCCCAGATATTTTATATGGTACATGTTCACCCAGCACAACCCCCCAGATACTTTTAAATGGTGCACGTTGACCCAGGGCAACACCCAGATAATTTTAAATGGTAGATGTTCACAGAGCACAACCCCTTATATACGTTTAATGTTACATGTTCACCCAGTTCAACCCCCAGATACTTTTTAATGGTATATGTTTATCCAGCACAACCCCCTTTATACTTTAATGGTATATGTTCACCCAGTGCAATCTTCAGATACTTTTAAATAGTACATGTTCACCCAGCACAACCACCTTATATAGTTTTAATGGTACATGTTCACCCAGTGCAAACCCCAGATACTTTTAAATGGTGTTCGACCAGCACATCCCCCTTATATATGTTTAATCATACATGTTCAGTCAGTGGAACCCCCAGATACTTCTAAATGGTACATGTTCACCCAGCACAATCCCACATATACTTTTAATGGTGTTTGTTCCCCCAGTGCAACCCTCAGATACTTTTAAATGGTACACATTCAACCAACATAAACGTATATACTTTTAAATGGTACACGTTCACCCAGCGAACCCCCACATATTATTAAATGGTGCACAGTCACCCAGCACAAGCCACAGATCATTTAAAATGGTAGATGTTCACCCAGCGCAACTCCCAGATAATTTTAAATGGTACATGTTCACCCAGCGCAACACACAGATACTTTTAAATAGAACACTTTCACCTAGCATAACCCCCAGATACTTTTAAATAGTACACTTTCACCTAGCATAACCCCCCAGATACTTTTAAATGGTACACATTCACCCAGCACAACCCCCATATACTTTTAAATGGTACACATTCACCCAGCGCAACCCCCAGATACTTTTAAATGGTACACATTTACCCTGTGCAACCCCAGATACTTTTAAATGGTACACATTCACCCAGTGCAACCCCCAGATAGTTTTATATGGTACACATTCACCCAGCACAACCCCCAGGTACTTTTAAATGGTACACGTTCACCCAGTGCAACCCCCAGATACGTTTAAATAGTACACGTTCACCCAGCACAACCTCCTTACATACTTCTAATGGTACATGTTTACCCAGTGCAACCCCCAGATTCTTTTAAATGGTAGACGTTCACCTAGCACAACCCACTTATATATTTTAATTGTACATGTCCACCCAGTGCAACCCCCAGAAACTTTTAAATGGTAGATGGTCACCCAGCACAACCCCCCCAGATCATTTTAAATGGCAAATGTTCACCAGGGGCAATGCCCAGACACTTTTCAATGGTACATGTTCACCCAGCACAACCCCACATACATTTAAATGGTACACGTTCACCCAGCGCAACCCTCAAATACTTTTAAATGGTAGATGTTCACTCGGCACAACATCCAGATAGTTTTAAATGGTGAATGTTCACTCAGCACGACCCCAGCGCCTTTTAAATGGTACATGTTCAACCAGCGCAACCACCAGATACTTTTAAATGGTACATATTCACCCAGCACATGCCCTAGATACTTTTAAATGGTACATGTTCACCCAGCACAACTCCCAGATAATTTTAAATGGTACATGTTCACCCAGCACAACCCCCAGATCATTTTAAAAAGTAGATGTTCACCCAGCACAACTCCCAGATCATTTTAAATGGTAGCTCTTTATCCAGCTCAACTCTCAGATAATTTTGCACGGTATATGTTCACCCAGCACAATCCCAGATACTTTTAAATAGTACCTGTTCACCCAGTGCAACTCCAAAATAATTTTAAATGATAGCTGTTCACCCAGCGCAACTCCCAGCTATTTTTAAATGGTACACATTTACCCTGTGCAACCCTCAGATACTTTTAAATGGTGCATGTTCACCCAGCACCACACCCAGATACTTTTAAATAGTACACGTTCATCCAGCGCGACTCCCAGATCATTTTAAATTATACATATTCACCCATCACACCCCCATATACTTTCAGTAAACATGTTCACCAGTACAATCCCCAGAATATTTCAAATGGTACACCTTCACCAAGTGCAACCCCAATATTCTTTTGAACGGTACACGTTCGCCCAGCACAATGGCTAGATACTTTTAAATGGTACATGTTCAACCAGCACATCCCCCTTATATATGTTTAATCATACATGTTCACCCAGTGCAGCCCCAGATACTTTTCAATGGTACACGTTCACCCAGCGCAACCCCCAGAAACTATTAAATGGTATATGTTCACCCAGCGAAATCCCCAGAAACTATTAAATGGTACACGTTCACCAAGTGCAACCCCCAGATACTTTTAAATGGTACACGTTCACCTAGCGCAATGCCCAGATACTTTTAAATGATACATGTTCACCTAGCGTAACCCCCAGATACTTTTAAATGGTACACACTCACCCTTCGCAACCCCTAGATACTTTTAAATGGCACATGTTTACCCAGCACAACCCCCAGATAGTTTTATATGGTACATCTTCAACCAGTGCAACCCCAATATTCTTTTATACAGTACAAATTCGGCCAGCACAATTCCCAGATACTTTTAAATGGTACACATTCACCCAGCGCAACCCCAGATACTTTTAAATGGTATACATTCACCCAGCACAACCCCCAGATATTTTAAAATGGTAGGTGTTCACCAGTTCAACTCACAGATAGTTTTCTATGGTACACGTTCACCCAGCACAACCTCCAGATGATTTTAAATGATAGATGTTCACCCAGGGCGACTCCCAGATACTTTTAAATGGCACACGTCACCCAGCACAACCCCCAGATGCTTTTAAATGGTATATATTCACCTAGCACAACACCCAGATAGTTTTAAATGATAAATGTTCACTCAGCACAACCATTTTATATACTTTTAATGGTACATCTTCACCCAGTGCAACCATCAGATACTTTTAAATGGTACCTGTTCACCCAGTGCAACCCCCAGATACCTTTAAATGGTACATGTTCACCCAGCACAACCCCCTTATATAATATTAATGGCACATGTTCACCCAGTGCAACCTCCAGATACTTTTAAATAGTACATGTTCACCCAGCACAACCTCCGTACATACTTCTAATGGTACATGTTTACCAAGTGCAACCCCCAGATTCTTTTAAATGGTATATGTTCACCCAGCACAACCCGCTTATATACTTTTAATGGTACATGTTCACCCAGTGCAACCACTAGATACTTTTAAATGGTACATGTTCAGCCAGCACAATCCCCTTATATATTTTAATTGTACATGTCCACCCAGTGTAACCCCCAGCTCATTTTAAATGGTACCTGTTCACCCAGCACAACCCCACATACTTTTAAATGGTACACGTTCACCCAGTGCAACCCTCAACTACTTTTAAATGGTTGATGTTCACCCAGCACAACCTCCAGATAATTTTAAATGGTACATGTTCACCCAGCGCAACCACCAGATACTTTTAAATGGTATATGTTCACCCAGCACAACCCCAGATACTTTTAAATGGTACACATTCACTCAGCACAACTCCCAGATAATTTTAAATGGTAGATGTTCACCCAGCAAACTCCCAGATCATTTTAAATGGTATATGTTTACCCAGCACAACCCCAGACACTTTTAAATGCCACACATTCACCCAGCGCAACATCAAGCTAATTTTAAATGGTAGATGTTCATCTAGCACAACTCCCAGCTCATTTTAAATGATACATATTCACCCAGTGCAACCCCCAGATACTTCTGAATTGTACATGTTCCCCCAGAACAACCCCTCCATATACTTTCAATTGTAGTTGTTCCCCCAGTGCAACCCCCAGATACTGTTAAATGGTATATGTTCACCCAGCACAACCCCCAGATACTATTAAATGGTACACATTCACCCAGTGCAAACCCCAGATAATTTTAAATGGTACATGTTCACCCAGTGCAACTCCCAGATACTATTAAATGGTACACGTTCACCCAGCGCAACCCCCAGATATTATTAAATGGTATACGTTCACCCAGTGCAACCCCCAGATAATTTTAAATGATACATGTTCACCCAGTGCAACCCCCAGGTAATTTTAAATGGTAGATGTTCACCCAGTGCAATCTCCAGATACTTTTAAATAGTACATGTTTAGCTAGCACAACCCCCTTATATACTTTTAATGGTGCATGTTCACCTAGTTCAACCCACAGATACTTTTAAATGGTACATGTTTAACTGGCACAACCCCCTTATATATGTTTAATCATACATGTTCACCCAGTGCAACTCCCAGATACTTTTAAATGGTACATGTTCACCCAGCACAATCCCCCCATACACTTTTAATGGTACATGTTTCCCCATTGCGACTCCCAGACATTTTTAAATGGTACATGATCACTCAGCATAACCCCCAGATACTTTTAAATGGCACATGTTCAGCCAGCGCAACTCCCAGATCATTTTAAATGGTAAATGTTCACCCAGTGTAACTCCCAGATCATTTTAAATAGTACATGATCACCCAGCACAACATCCAGATAATTTTTAATAGTATATGTTTACCCAGCACAACCCTAGATACTTTTAAATGGTACACATTCACCCAGCGCAACCCCAGATACTTTTAAATGGTATACATTCACCCATCACAACCCCCAGATATTTTAAAATGGTAGGTGTGCGGCCCATATAGCGCAGTTAGATTTCCGTACGGCGCCAGTGACCGGGTTCGAGGAAACGGGCCTGGGTCACTGGAGGGCCAGCCGGGGAGAAGGATCGGCGCCCTGACAGCATCTCCTTCTCCGGGGAGGTTGAGTTAGGTCCGGCACCTGCTGGCTCCAGCGGAAGCTGGGGTATTGTGGAAACGACGGCCCAAAGTTAACTGGGGAGGAGGCGGACGTCGGCGTATGCCATGGCGTCACCACGCTGCCCCCACAGAAAATGGAAAAATCGCTCGCTGGACGCCAAGATGATGGCTCTCCATTCCCTGAGAACCTCCAGTGCCTGCCAGGGCCTCCTGCTTCTCAGCAGCATCCCCGGGCCCTAATGAAGTGTGTGCTGGGGTCTTCCCCATCCCCCCCGGTGCCCTTCCCCCTCGGAGGAGGGGGGCCCGCCCGGTGAAGGGATATGCCGGGATATCCAGGGATCGGCTGTGATCTGAGGACCTGAGGAGGCTGGGTGGGGTCAGCGGGTTCGGAGGGGAACTTGTAGAGCCTGAAGGAGTGGGGGCCAGTGAAGCAAGGGAGGCGGTATAAACACATAATACAAAAAAATTAAAAATAAAATGGTAGGTGTTCACCAGTTCAACTCACAGATAGTTTTCTATGGTACATGTTCACCCAGCACAACCTCCAGATGATTTTAAATGATAGATGTTCACCCAGGGCGACTCCCAGAAACTTTTAAATGGCACACGTCACCCAGCTCAACCCCCAGATGCTTTTAAATGGTATACATTCACCTAGCGCAACACCCAGCTACTTTTAAATGATAAATGTTCACTCAGCACAACAGTTTTGTATACTTTTAGTGGTACATCTTCACCCAGTGCAACCCCCAGATACCTTTAAATGGTACATGTTCACCCAGCACAACCCCCTTATATAATTTTAATGGCACATGTTCACCCAGTGCAACCTCCAGATACTTTTAAATAGTACATGTTCACCCAGCACAACCTCCGTACATACTTCTAATGGTACATGTTTACCAAGTGCAACCCTCAGATTCTTTTAAATAGTATATGTTCACCCAGCACAACCCCCTTATATACTTTTAATGGTACATGTTCACCCAATGCAACCACTAGATACTTTTAAATGGTACGTGTTCAGCCAGCACAATCCCCTTATATATTTTAATTGTACATGTCCACCCAGTGCAACCCCCAGCTCATTTTAAATGGTACATGTTCACCCAGCACAACCCCACATACTTTTAAATGGTACACGTTCACCCAGTGCAACCCTCAAATACTTTTAAATGGCAGATGTTCACCCAGCACAACCTCCAGGTAATTTTAAATGGTATATGTTCACTCAGCACAAAGCCAGATCCTTTTAAATGGTACATGTTCACCCAGCGCAACCACCAGATACTTTTAAATGGTATATGTTCACCCAGCACAACCCCAGATACTTTTAAATGGTACACATTCATCCAGCACAACTCCCAGATAATTTTAAATAGTAGATGTTCACCCAGCGAACTCCCAGATCATTTTAAATGGTATATGTTTACCCAGCACAACCCCAGACACTTTTAAATGCTACATATTCACCTAGCGCAATTTTCAGCTAATTTTAAATGGTAGTTGTTCACCTAGCACAACTCCCAGCTCATTTTAAATGATACACATTCACCCAGTGCAACCCCCAGATACTTCAGAATTGTACATGTTCACCCAGGACAACCCCTCCATATACTTTCAATTGTAGTTGTTCCCCCAGTGCAACCCCCAGATACTTTTAAATGGTACATGTTCACCCAACACAAACCCACATACTTTTAAATGGTACACGTTCACCCAGTGCAAACCCCAGATAATTTTAAATGGTACATGTTCACCCAGTGCAACTCCCAGATACTATTAGATGGTACACGTTCACCCAGCGCAACCCCCAGATATTATTAAATGGTATACGTTCACCCAGTGCAACCCTCAGATAATTTTAAATGGTATATGTTCACCCAGTGCAACTCCCAGATACTATTAAATGGTACACGTTCACCCAGCGCAACCCCCAGATATTATTAAATGGTATACGTTCACCCAGTGCAACCCCCAAATACTTTTAAATGGTACATGTTCACCCAGCACAATCCCCCCATACTCTTTTAATGGTACATGTTTCCCCAGTGCAACTCCCAGATACTTTTAAATGGTACATGATCACTCAGCATAACCCCCAGATACTTTTAAATGGCACATGTTCAGCCAGCGCAACTCCCAGGTCATTTTAAATGGTAGATGTTCACCCAGTGTAACTCCCAGATCATTTTAAGTAGTACATGATCACCCAGCACAACACCCAGATAATTTTTAATAGTATATGTTTACCCAGCACAACCCTAGATACTTTTAAATGATACATGTTCACCCAGCACAATCCCAGCTACTTTAAAATGGTACACATTCACCCAATGCAACTCCCAGATAATTTTAAATAGTAGATGTTCACTCAGCGCAACTCCCAGCTAATTTTAAATGCTACGTGTTCACCCAGCTCAACCCACAGATACTTTTAAATGGTACACATTCACCCAGAACAACCCACAGATACTTTTAAATGGTACATGTTCACCCAGAACAACCCCCAGATACTTTTAAATGGTACACGTTCAGCCAGTGCAACTCCCAGATCATTTTAAATGATACATGTTCACCCAGCACAATCCCCCCATATAC
The DNA here is from genome assembly GCA_016271365.2 of Neoceratodus forsteri. Taxonomy (NCBI): domain Eukaryota; kingdom Metazoa; phylum Chordata; order Ceratodontiformes; family Ceratodontidae; genus Neoceratodus; species Neoceratodus forsteri. The sequence continues at coordinate 366,110,817 of CM028132.1, read as the reverse complement.
TTTTAGTGGTACATGTTCACCAGTGCAATCCCCACAATATTTTAAATGTTACACGTTCACGCAGTGCAACCCCAATATTCTTTTGAATGGTACACATTCAGCCAGCACAACCATTGTGAATGGAAGTGTACAGTATACACTGCGAGCCCACTGGTTGACTGTTTCGACCAATGAGCTTGCAGGTGACACTGTAAGCTGTCATTCAGCAGGCAGTCGTGGAGGTGTGTGGTGGGATTTGCTGCCTGCCAAAGTACAACCACTGCTGGAACGAGGGAGCAGGGTGGAATAGGAGTCCTGTGTGTGTGGGGGGGGGGAGTACCACTAGACCACCAGGTTTTCTTCTTTCATCATTCATGGGGATCGGACTCAGGGATGGGGGTGTGGGGTAACACTGAAATTTTAAAGGTGATTTTCATAATTCATATACGAGGATCTGGACTCAGGGATGGGAGGAGGCAAAATTGCACAACTCATGGGGCCATAATGACATGCAAATGGCTCTATTTGCACCTTGCAAGCATAATGGCCCCATTTGCATGTTTGGGATTGAATATCTGGAAATTGCACCTTGCACATCTCCAGATGTGCTGGCGCATTCACAGTCTAGGTGTCTTCACCTGTCTGGGGGGGTTACACCTGTGCATCGTAGTTGTGCCGGAACGCATTTTATGGTATATTCAGCTGAGAAGTACCATTGCGCATCTTGATATCACTTTTGTGCTCCGGCGCAACTCAGTTGTGCGGAGCAACCACTTACACATAGCCTGGCCCAAGTTTGAATATTAGGGCCTATATTTTCACTCAGTGCAAGCCCTCAGATAATTTTAAATGGTATACCTTCACTCAGTATGAACCCCAGATATTTTAAATGATATATGTTCATCCAGCAAAGTCCCTCAATATATTTTTAAATGGTATATGTTCCCCTTTTAAATGTTATATGTTTACCCAATGCAACCTCCCTAAATACTTTTAAATGACATACATTCACCAACTGTGACCCTCTCACATACTATTAAATGATATATGTACACCTTGCAGGACTTTTTTAACAATACTTTTTTTTATATAACAATTTTTATTAATATTTTCCCAAAAATTTAATAAAATGCATCCAGTTGCCAAAGTCACCATCACCTTGTATGCAAATACATAAAACACACCTGGAACATAAAACTTAACAGAGGCCCAACATTTCACAGATTATCACAGAGGCTGGGAAAGAAACCATTGATCAAAGCCATACCAGATGTCCAAGTGAGACATCTGGTACAGTTATATATCTGACAGAGAAATCGCTCACCCAGTGGGGAGTGGTGGGGGAGGGGGGAAGATTCCACATGTAGCAGGACTGCACAGAATGCAGACACTACATTAATCTTATCCGCCACCTGAATAACAATGAACATCATGTTCCTTGAGCTTAAGATAAACTGGCATGCAGCAGACACTGCTCCCAGATCTTCTGGGACACTGTGCACTTCTGGTTTAAGTTTTGTAACCTTTACCATTCATGTAAAACTGTTTGACTTTGTATTCTCCCACGTTACGCCTGCAAATATGCATTGTACTGCCTAGTGCACCTACCCAGTAAAAACATTAAATAAAACAATAAATAAATGCCAGGTCACACAGCATAAACGCCAACATAATTAACACAAAATGGGATCCATATACATCCGTTTGGAAAACAAAATGAACAGCAGGGATAAACAACAGGGGGTAAAACAGAGCGTATAATGAAGTGTGCAAAACCGTTTTACTACAAACTGTTGCTTGTTTGGTTTCTTTTTACTGAAGGCATAAAGGGCTACCCAGCCTACTGAATTCATATTCCTCCTATGAACTTAAGACAGGTTTTATAGGCAGTTCTGTTGATGGCAGTTTTTCCTTGGTTTAAGTGTTCACAAGACTTGCCTTTTAAAGCAGAGCCACCAAAGCATTCCTTGATGGAACCACTCCCTGGGAAGTCAGTTAAAAAGGCATACCTCTGGGGTCACAGTTCATGGAAAGTAACCCTGCGGGGGTCAAGAAGTTCAGGAAAAGACTACCAGCTGTCGTTTGATCAGAAACAGCCATTAGCAAGTAGGGCTGCTTCTACTGATTCGGTCAGTCCTGTTCTGTCTTTGCTGGTAACATTAAGTACAATTTATCCCTTATCTTCTTACCAAGGTTCGCAATGATCTTGCATGTTGTACTCTTTACACTTTTTATTATATTACTATGCAAAACTAGATTATCTGCCTGTAACCAAGGCTTCACAAAAAAATGTTTCCCTCAGAAGAACAACAATTCCATGCATCCAAATCTGGAAGTACTGCCAATTTTCCAGAAGTAAAGATAGCTGGACAGGGGCCATGTAAAATGTCAATGCCTTAGAGTCCAGTTTACACACATGTGGTAAATGAACACAAAGCAGGTGCTCAGCTGTACAGCTGCCATGGCAAGGCACACGGTGTTATGCAAGAAGGAGGGGCGTTTCCAAAAGAGATGCAGAAGGAGGCACAGACCAACATGCACAGGAGTGTGCAGGGGGTATTTCTGCTCCCCCCCAAGCTAAGGAATGCCCCTTGACTCTACCATATAATTTCCACAGGATATTGCAGACATTCTATGCAGGAAACAGGAGTGAACATGAGCATGTCCAAACCTGAGCCAATAAGCATGCCAGATGAGCATCCCTCAAGTGCTATGGAAAGAGAGACACCAATCAGATGACCCAAAAGCCACAGCAGGGGAGTCAGGAGTGTTTCACAGGGATAGGAGTCAAACCAGGATGTTGAACTTCAGTTGTGAACAGTTATTAGTGACAAAGGTATGGCATCATTATTTGAACCTGTTTGAGTTTGGTATACTGGAATGGTACCCAGGAGAAGAAAGCCCTTCTGTGGCAAGACATCCAAAAGGCAGTGAACACACTGGAATCTTACCCAGGTCCATAAAAGCCATAAAGCATCAAGTGGGTAGATCTGATGGTGCCAGTCTGAAATAAGCTGCCACTGATACAGCATTCCTAGGGTGCCAAAGTTGGAGGACCTCAGCAGACACCATACCAGACCCGAGCATGGATGTGGACAATGATGAACTGGACAGCCTAGCCATGTGCATATACGCCACACAATGCACAAAAAGATGCCCAGTGGAATGTATAACACATGACCCCCCTGCTCAACTGGATATCCCCAGTTGCAGACAGCCACCCAGGGTTTTCAGATGAGGACAAAGAAGATGAGACCACCACAACAGCACCCAGCAACAGGAGCACACAGTAGCTAACAGGGACATGACACTAATACAGGGTTTGGTGATACAGTGTGTTACAGTACATGCAGTATCAATGCACTGCGCTAATGGTATATAATAACTGGGGAGTGTTTACTCCTATAGAGAAACCCAGTTATAATTTGCTGTTATAACCTGTGGGTTATAATGGCGAACACACATTGGGTTTCTCTCGCACTGAGCATGTGCAGCCATCGCTCCTTCGCTCCTCTGTGCCGGCCGCCATTCCCCAGCTCCACACAGTTCACCACACTTGGAGTCAGCAGCGGTAATTTTTTAAAAACACATGGCAACATTTTTTTTTACATCTGCTGAGTAAGAGGGGAAAATAAACGAAAATAAAAAAACAGAGCTTTTTACCACAAGCCGCGGACCACACTGAAACCTGACCGGTCTGCAGCTCTGTAGAAATATCATTATTTTATATAGTTGTTGTGACGAGAAAATGCTCCCCAGCAATTATGTAAAATAAAAGATGGGGTGGTGTGTGTTAAGAGATTTTACACACACCCTCGGTGTGGGATGCTTCTCATAAACCACTCGTGCTTCACCCTCGGGGTTTATGTAGCATCCCTCGCCTCGGGTGTATGTAAAATCTCGTAACACACACCACCCCAGCCTTTATTCTCTATGTAATGTAATTTCATGCAGGTGGCAACATGGTAACACAAGACACTCTCACCATAGATGACAGACCTGAATGGGCAGGTTGCATACCTACATTCATAGAAAAGGCCTAGGTGATCCAATACAGTTGCAGCAAGCACAGCAAAATCTTCATAGTACCTAACATGACCATGCCAACACAAACACATACAGGCATACCACCAACACACCACTTTATCAATGGTACCATGACAACCACCACCAATACACAGAAACATAGAATTTAACAGGCAAAAACAAACATGCAGTCTGTCGAACAATACAATCAGTGCCATGGAATGCATAGTCAACAGGGACAGCATGAAGAGACACCGCAACTAATGATGGTACTAGTATGGAATCACAGCATGGGTCAGGGATAGGCACTGTGTACTCAGGAGAAGGCACTGTGGAGCCATGGGGGGACCAAGGGTAGAACCTTCCTAGGCAGCTTACATACACCAGCTGACTCTAGACCAAGTAGGAGCACACCTGGCTCAGAAAGGGGTCTTTAGACCATGGTACTGTTCATTCATATTCTTAAATTCTTAAATTGCAGTGGCTGCCAGTCATACGGGTATGGCTGACACAGTCATAGGAACACACTGAGGCACTCCATGCCCAAACTGAGGAACTGTGTATACATCATGAGGAGGATAGGGAGAGCTCTGCAGCCTTCTGTCAGGAGCTCAGTGCAACAGACTGGTGCAGTGGGCATTACAAGCATTCCTGGACTAGTTTGGTGACATACTTTCTCTAGTTGCTGAAGACGCACAAACTGGCCACATGACCCAACACCAGTATTGCAGACACACACACCACCACCAATGGTACCTTAATCAGCACCTAACACACTACTAGCTTATCCAATGATAGAAAACACAGATACATCAAATGCACCCATTGCTAGCACAAAAACTACAGAACACGCTACAATGAGAGTTACACTAGGCAAGAGGCAGGCAACCATAATAGGGTCTACCAGGGACGACAGTAAGGGTAATATCAGGGGAAAAAAGGAACGGGGTTGGAAGAATGGAGGAAGATCGGGAAAGGAAAGCGTAATGCCCCAATGCGTGCAGTCTGGCTAATAAGGTACCAGACCTCACTGCCATAATAGCAGAGGCAGGACTAAACTGGGTTGCTATGACTGAAACATGGTTCACAGACAATCATGATTGGGATATAGCTATCCCAGGGTATAACCTGTTCAGGAGGGATCAGGCAGGAAAAAAGGGGTGAAGGGTAGCCATTTGTGTCAAGGACACCATCAAAGTGACGGAAATACAGGGGTCACAAGGGGAAGCGGAGGCCCTGAGGATTACGATCGGGGCCAGAAACAGGGCACCCAGCTGGGTAGGCATAATCTACAGACCCCCACATCAGGAGGAAGCCAGGGACAAGGAAGTCCTGGAAACCATCCAACGAATGGCAGACAAAGGGGACATTGTGCTGGTGGGGGACTTCAATCTACCAGATATTGATTGGAGTTCCCACACGGCAGCATCAGAACGAAGTAGGGACTTCCTAGTTGCACTACAGGAGACAGGTCTGACTAAACTAGTGAAGACACCCACAAGAAGAAATGCAATCTTGGATCTGGTATTTACAAATAGCAAAAGAGTCCTAGGCATTGAAGTGGGGTGTCACCTGGGAACCCGTGACCATCGCACTGTGTGGTTCAGAGTAAACAGGGCTGAGGACTTTGGTCACTCAAAACTGAAAGTCCTAGATTTCAGGAGGGCAGACTTCTCAAAAATGAAGACCTGCCTGAAGGACAACATTAATCATGTGTCAGAAGAGAGTGGGGAAGAGTGCTGGACTAGGTTGAAAGACTCAATAGCCTTGGTCACATTACAGTGTACCTGTCAGGTTAGTAAGACTAAAAAGAGGAAGAACCCACTCTGGTTCTCCAAGGAGGTAGCAACCAAGGTGAAGGGAAAGCATAAAGCATTCAGAAAGTACAAAGAGACAATGAATGAGGGTGACAAAACAGAGTATAGAAAAAAACTAAAGGAAGCAGGAAAGGTAAAAAGAAGTGCAAAGGCCGAAACACAGTTAAGAATAGCTCAGGAGTAAAGAAGGGTGACAAAACCTTCTACAGGTGCCTATGAGAAAAGAGACAGACCAAAGGAGGAATTGTCAGTATTATAAAAAAAGATGGGCAGCACACAGAGGAAGACGGAGAGAAGACAGAGGCACTCAATTAGTACTTCTGCTTAGTCTTCACACGCGTAGCATGCAACGACGGATGGCAGACCAATGCTGAGTAAAAATGATGTCTAATTGGGGGAATGGACACAAGTCCCTTCACAGAGGAAAGGGTCCTGGAAGAACTCAACAAGCTGAGTGTGGAGAAAGTAATGGGGCCGGATGGGATACACCCAAGAATACCGAAAGAACTTGGGAGGGAACTAGTAGCCCCTAGCCAGGCTCTTCAACAAATCGTTGATGAGCGGGAATGTTCCTGATGACTGGAAAAGGGCGACTGTGGTACTGCTCCATAAGAGCTGGAACAAGGAAGAACCTGGTAACTACTGCCAGTTAGTCTCAGCTCAGTCATGGGGAAACTGATGGAGTCCCTGTTGAAGGAAAAGTAGTAGCCTTCTTAGAAGAGAGTGCTCAACTCGATGCAAAACAGCACGGTGTCACAGCAGGGCAGTCCTGCCAAACTAATCTAGTAGATTTTTTTGATTGGGTCACCAAAACTGTAGATTGAGGGGGGTGGACGTGTCATACCTGGATTTCAGCAAGGTCTTTGACTTCGTTCCACACAGGAGACTGGTCTACAAACTGGAGAACATGGGAGTTGGGCATAAAGTAACATGCTGGGTTAGAAAATGGTTTAATGGGAGCACACAGAGGGTATTAATTAATGGCACACTGTCAGAAGAGGGTGAGGTTACTAGCGTGGTGCCACAAGGCTCGGTCCTGGGGCCGATCCTTTTCAACATATTCATTAGCAACATCACTGATGGACTGGAGGGAAGAGTTGCCTGTTTGTAGGTAACACCAAAATCAGCAACAGAGTTGACACACCAGAGGAGCATCAATGCATGGAATCCAATCTCCGAAAGCTGGAGGAGTGGTCAAAAAACTGGCAATTGAGATTTAATGCAAAAAAATGCAAGGTCATGCAGCTAGGAAAGTGTAACCCAGGGAAAAGGCACTCGATGGGAGGGAAGCAGCTGGCAGCTACTAGGCATGAGCACGATGTGGAGGTTATCATCTCAGATGACCTAAAGGTCAGCAAACAATGCAAAAAGGCAGCACTAAAAGCTAGTGGCATCCTGGGATGCATAGGGAGGGGCAACCCAAGCAGGAGGCAGGAAGTGCTCATGCCTCTGTATCGGTCCCTGGTAAGGCCTTACATGGAATACTGCATCCAGTTCTGGAGGCCACACCTCAAGAGGGGCATGGATAGGCTAGAGACAGTACAGGGAAGAGCAATTAAAATGATGCAGTGTCTGCATCAAAAAAACGTACGAGCCAAAACCAAGTGAACTCAACGTATACTCCCTAGAACACCGCAGAAATCGGGGTGATGTGATAGAAACATTTAAATACCTGAAGGGAAAAAACAAGGTACAGGTGTAAAACCACTTTTAGGTGAAGGATTACAGCAGGACAAGAGGGCATGGTCTTCGCCTTAAAGGGGAACGGTTCAGGACCAACATGAAGTTTTTCTTTATGGAGTTTGTGGTCGAACCTTGGAATAGCCTGCCTGAAGGGATGGTGGGGGAAAAGACAGTGGATGAATTCAAGACAGCATGGGACAGACATTGTGGGATACTCAAGCAGTCAGGCAGTATGGAGAAGGCTAAGTGGAGGGGTAGGAAACCACGGGCAGGCTAGATGGATCACATGGTCCCCATCTGCCATCAATTTCTATGTCTCTATGCTGGGCATATCTGAGGACACAAGGATGAGGCAAAGACCAAGCAGCCAGAGACTAGGAAGTCAACAGGGCCCCAAAGCCTCAGAAGTCACAAGAGTAGTCACATCCGTATGGTGTACACATCACACTCAGACAGGGAGCACCATCACTATAGCAAATGGGTACATGGCACATGGTTGACGACTGCCATACCAACAGCATATTCACAAAATAAGGGAATTACATGCTGTCCCATGCCTCACTTCCTTACCAGACAGAATATCTGCCTGATAATCATCATCATCCCTATGCTCAGCAGCCACCTCTAGCATGTTATCTTCCACACCGTGAACAGGTAGACCATCTGCTAGGAGTATGTATTCATATAGGACAAGGTTGCTTAGGCTGCAACAGGCTGTAAATACCTGCCACACCTCTGCTGGATGTAGTTTCATGTACCCACAAGACATAATGCACTGGAACCACATCTCTAGGAGGCCAAAAGTGCACTGCGCTATACTTCATGTTCTCCTATAGACTAACACTTCTTACATCACTGGTGGGGGTGTAGCAATAGTGACAGAAGATACAGGCACAACAGGTAGCCATTATCACTTGTGGAATGTATAACTTGCTTGACTGATTGACACGGCACATGTACAATAAACAGATGCAGGGCTGGTTCGTTTAGTACTGTCACCCACCTATCAACCAGACAGTGTTACACAGAAGAAACCCTATGTGTGCTCTCAGCTAGAGCGGATTAAGGAAGGCAGGACTGATTAAAGATAAAGGAATCATGGAATGATCCTAGGTACTTGGCACATTCATTTGTGATGACACCATATGCTTTCACTACAATCTGCATATTCATGGGGTGATTATGGCCGTATGTGTGCAGTCAATGGCACTGGGCATTTTTCTAACTTTATACATGCCGCGTTTGTCTGTACCTCCTCCACTGTATGTGGGAAGGTGACATACTCCCTAGTGTGGGGGATTAGGGTATCTATGACCTCAGTGACCGCTCTGGTTACAAAGGATTGGTTGAGCTTTGTCATATCTCTGGGTAATGAACCAGTAGCATAGTAGACCAGGGCGCAAGTAGCTTGCTCTCCACTGACATCGCATGTGACCATCTTGTTGGTAGCTGCAGCTGTCCATTCAGCTGTTAGCATAAATTATGAATGGTGCCTAGGCTGACCCTAAACCTAGAATGGCCTGGTCTCCACTCATCCCACAGAGGTTGAGCTGAGGTCTAAAGATTCATGGGCATGTCCAGGCCCCTTCAAGTGCTGCATACAGCGATGCACAGTTCAGTAGTAATGAACTCATTTCCTGACTGTATTCGAAAAGCTTTCTACTGACCTTACATGCTGTGATGGTTACATGGGAATACCATTGCCTTCCATTCATTTGGGTGTCGTGAAGTGGACATGCATTCATACAGCACATCTGTGTAATGCATGTAAGTACTTCTCCTCCATCCCAGTCACTGAGGGAACCAGTGTGACTCACAGTTCACATGGTGACCAGGGTACCACATGGGCATTATGAACTGTAAACAAACGGAGTGTACACACACCTGTCATACTGGTGTAACATGACTGTGTTTCATGGGCAGGTACATGACACTAGACTGTGTTAATATGTGACTTTGTATCACTGTTATTCAGAGTATTATACGGTCCATGTAGAGATGCACAGCAGTAGCAGCAGCCAGTCCCCTGGCATGGCCAGAGAAATGTAGAATTTTACAGACAGAACATACCCTTGGTCCATGGATTCTGCCCAATACATACCTCAGTCCCCTCCAGTCTAGCACTGGTATGGCCTATGCTGTGTTCCCATCTTGCAGCTCCGCTTTGTTAGTTGAGTGGCCCACATGCAACCCTTCTCTGCCCACCATTTTCACCATACCCATGAGTCCATCCCACCCTCTCTTGAAACCTGTAACCATCTCAGTGTTGACCACCCCCCCAGTAGACAGTTCCACCTGTCCACCACCCTTTCCTATGAAGACATATTTCCCCTCACATCCCTCCTGTGTGGCCCCACTGCCAAACTGTGTGTTGTGTAAGTGGAAAGTGTGTCGAGATGATGATGATGTGTTTGCCCCTGCAGTGTTTACATGCACTCCCTGCCACTACATTCTAAAGGACTGTTCCAGTCTGTCATGGTCCAGTTTGGTACTGAGTATGGGAGACACAGTGCTGAAAAGCAGCTGTGTCACTGCAGTTGGAGACATGATTGGGGCTTTGACACATACAAAGGCGATTGCCCTCCCACACTATTACCACTGGGTGAGCAGTTCAGCCTACCTGATGAGAATGGCAGTCTTTCAGGAGTTTGAAGCCCAGCACATGGGTTGGTAATGTCTGCAGAAGGTGCCGGTCAAATGGATGATCATCCTATAGACTATTCCTCAGTGGAGCGAGAGCGAGGAAGATGCTGCAGCTGCTGATGTTGTGGGGTTAGTACTTTAGCAGCTGTGCATAGTCCCACCAGCATGGGGGAAGCCTTAACTGGACATTCTTCATCAGCATGGACATTTGTTAACTGCTGCATGCTAATACCTGTGTGCCACATGTTGGCCATTGTTCTGCCTCAATGGTGAGTACTGTTTTTTGTTGTGCCATTAATGCACCTAGTGGGCTCTCCTCATGAATCTTGCAATACATCTGTATTTAAATATTGTGCTGCAATGGCATTTTACCTCTTTTTATCTCATGCCATACACTGTTTGGCATGATAGTCCTGTACAGAATGATCAGACTGTTTTCTATTTATTTACTTTCTGTTTATGCCCCTTCTCACTTCCTAGCCCTAGGCAACCATCTGGTGCTACCCCATCTGTAGCTTTCCCCATTCCTTTCTTCCTCCATCTGAGTTGGGGGTATCCTTCAGTTTGCTCCCCATGGAGACGGAGTGGGGGCAGTGTCTCCTCTGAGACTACAGTTGGCACGAGGTGACAGGGAAGGCTGCATAGTGCCCAGATGTCCTGGGCTGATCATTCCGCAGAGCCAGGGTGTTTTCTCCAGTTTTTTGCAAAGCTGCTAGAATGTCAGCACTCAAGAGGTTCAAAGGTGAGTGCGCACACACAATGGCTCACTGTCCCCAAACCCGACTGACATCGTCCCTCCCACCATGTCTCCGCTGCACTACCAACTGTGATTAGAGGCAGGGACTCACCCACCCCGGACGAGAAGAGCTTATTCTGGGATACTTGATCCTATTCCTTCCCCAGCTGACCAACAGCTCTGGCTCATCCCAAAACCTAGGTTACCCTGCTGCTGCGCAAACTTGTGGGCTGCTTTTACATTTTTTTTCTGTAATGCAATATTTTCTGTGATGGCAGAGGTGTTTTCTGTTATGTGTACTATGTCTGGTGTCCCACATACAGCTAGGTCATCTGTGATTTATTAGCATTTCCTAATTATAATATCATCCACAAGAACCTAGGAACACTGCTGTGCATTCTGGTGCTGTCAGTGGTGGTCTATGTCTTTCATAAATATATTGTAACATATATCTACTTATGTTGGTTTTGTTTTGTTTATTTCCTCCCCTTCTCCCAACCTTTCCCCCTCTAGGTTGGCTTCACTCCCAGCTCCATCACCTGCCTTATTCTGGACTCACCCATTCCTCTTTGTTCCTCCCTGGATTACCCCCCAGGGTAAGATCAACAGGGATGGGCCAGACCCCCATCAGAGGTACTGCTCAGCCCAGAGGTGGATGCTGATTCAACAGTATGAGGCCTGTGGAGCAGGGGCTGGCATCATCCTGCATCAGGCAGGGGGATTATTCCTGGTTTCTTGTTTCTTGTTTTTTGCCCCCACCCCCCCGGCTGGGATATCGACCGTCCAGAGCTAGTGATGTGCTCACACATACTAGCATACATCATCATGTCAAGGATCCATCATCCTCCACCCTCCCTGTGCTCAGCTCTGCATGCACTGCCACCTGTAGGAACCATCTCTCCACCAGGAGGTGTGCATCCTCTGGGACGTTCGTACCTCCTCCCCAGCCAGCCCTCTAATGAATCAGACTTGCTTCTGAACCCGGGTCATCATCATCACGAGCGGTACAGCTACTGCTACACTGATGAGCTGCCATTTATGATGATATTTTATAAGTGCATAATGTGTGCTCTTACTGCCAGTCGGACCTGCTGTTATATGCAATGGTGTCATGGCTGTCGTTTGGTGGGGACTCAGGACTATTCATGGGCAAGGGCATATAATGTATGATCATGTGGTATAGCACATAAATCTCATTGCATGCTGTGTACCCCAACTGTGTTGGAGGCATTGAGGCTGTATACCCTCTTCTCATTTGACATCTTCTGTGCACCTCTCACCATAAGAACATATGAAATTGCCAGCAGATACAGGCTTTACGGTCTATCTAGTCTGCTCAGGTGTTCACTAAGATTCACTAAGGTCTGTAAGGTGCTAGGAGGCTATGCGCCCATGGCTGCACCTGTTGAACTAGTTATAATAACTAATATACAGGCCTTCAAGAATATGAGCATCAAGATGATGCTTAAATTCTAATTTTGATTTACTGGTAATAACATAAAGGCAGTTTGTTCCAAGGATTAATAATTCTTTGAGTGAAAAAATATTTTCTGTTACTATGCTGAAAGCTTTTTCTTTTGAGCTGTAGAGGATTCCCCCTAGTACAATAGTGATCATTTTTAAACTCAAAGCCCAATTCTGTAATGAGGTAAGGATCCTGGATTATGTCAAACATCAGCAAAAGACCACCTCTCTGACGACAAGTTGCCAGAGGTGTAAGAGCCAGTTCTTTTAACCTGTCATCATATGGTACATTATTTAGGCCGACTATACGTTTAGTAAATTCTCTCTGTACAGTTTCTAGCTTAGTAAATTCAAATTTCTTATATGGGCTCCATAACTGAGTGGCATACTCCAGATGTGACCTTGTGTATGCCCTAAATAATAGCAACAGAACGTTTTGGTCTCTAGAGACAATATTTCTTTTGATACCCCATATAACTCTATTTGTTTTATTTATAGAATTATTGATTTGATTAATATAATCAAGATCATTAGAAATCAACACACCTAAGTCTCTTTCATCTGTAGTGGATTCTACTAGGGTACCATCCAAATAGTAATCTGCAAGTGGATTATTAACTCCTATATGCATGATTTTGCATTTAGAGGTATTCAGTCTCATGCCCCATTGATGAACTCATTTTGATTTGGTCAAGATCTCTTTGAATGGTTATAATGTTACCCGAGAATTTACAAGGGCCCCCTATTTTAATATCGTCTGCGTACTTGATAGATAATGAGATGCAACTATTTGTTAAACCTGATATAAATAGCTGAAATAAACAAAGGCCTAAAACAGACCCTTGTGGAACCCCACTTGTAACCCTACCAGGATCGGACAAGTGTCCATTAGTTAAAACTTGTTGTGAGCTACAGTAAAGCCAACTCTCAATCCAATTTATAATATTTTTATTAATAACAGTAGTGTGGAGTTTTGTTATTAAGAAGCCATGTGGCATTATGTCAAATGCATTGCTGAAATCTATGTATATAATATCAAATGGAATAACCTTGTTGAGATGAGAACTAACTTGTTCGTAGAAACACAACAGATTGCTTAAGCAACTCCTACCCTTTTTAAAACAATATTGTTCCAGATCAACTGTATTGAGAATTGGGGTGATTAAAATCTTTGATAATACTTTCTAATACTTTACAAACAGTATAAATTAGACTTATTGGTCTATAATTTTTCCAATTTGTTTTTGGACCTTTCTTATGTTATGGAATGATGTATGGCAGTTTCCATTCATCAGGGACAGCATTTTACACTAAACATCCCTCAAAGAGGAGCCTTAATTGTTGGGTAATACTATCTGTCAGAAGGTATAAATAGTGACCAGAGATGTTGTTAGGTCCAGGACTCATTTTATCTTTTAGATTTTTTAACTTATTATGGATAGTATCTTCAGCAATATTTATAGAATCATGTTTTTTCCTGTGGAATTGTATATTGGCAGTGAAAAGCGTTACAAACATTTGAATTTAAAATATCTGCCATTTGTTTTGGTTCAGAGACAGTGGTGTTATTAACTACTAATGGGCCCACTTGACACACAGTTTTTTTCAGGGAATGTATATGAATAAAAGGATTACTGTTGTTTTTGTTTGTGGAAATGGCTAGATTAAATTCTCAAGAAGCTTTTGATTTATGTATTTTAGATTTGCATTTTTTTTATATAAGCCTCCCAATTTTCCTGTGTTCTTGATTTTAGGTATTGAGAATATTTTTTTGTTTTTGTTTTTCTGTTTTAGTAGTTTGTAGATAGACTTATTCAGCCATTGTGGACACTGATTTCTATTTTGATTCTTCATTTTAGAGGGAATATATTTATCTCTTAAACTAAGTAGTTTGTTTTTAAACAGATTCCAGCTATCCTGAATTGATTAGAGAAAATATAGTCCCAATTTGTAGCTGTTAGATCCCTTTTAATATTTTGCATATCTGCCTTATCATATTGTTACATCCTAGTCATTGAGATACTACTGGTAGTTTGTATGTCCAAACAAAAGGAAATAGCATTATGATTGTGGTTTCCTATTGGTGTTATTACATACACATTGACAATATTCAAATCTTCACTGTGTAATACCAAGTCCAAAGTACATTCTCCCCTCGTTGGTTGCATTACACACTGCTTCAGATTTAACTGTTGGCAAGTGGATAATAGTATTTTTCTTGGACCCGAGGTAGCTGTACCTGTGCTCCATAAGATATCTCCAAGGTTGAAATCTCCCATGCAGATAATATTACCCAGTTCACACACTGTCTCTAGTTCTAGCAATATGTCATCAGAAATTTTAGATGAAGAACTGGGTGGTCTGTAGCATACATCAAGTAGTAGAGCTTCAATCTCCTTTTGTAAAAGTGTAATCCATAAGGCTTCAGTCTCAGCATAATGATACTTGATCATATCAGATATGTTAATTGATTGCAGGTTACTATTTATAAAAAAAAAGGTGTCACCTCCTCCCTTTCTGGCATCTCTAATCATTTTATACAGGTTAAAACCAGGTAATTACTTATTATTGTCCACTCTTCTACCTATTTTGTGCAACACTGTTGTAATAATGCTTGTAACTTCTGCCTTACAACTGTATGTTAATGTTTATCTTGTAACTTGATTGTTTAATGTCTCACTCCTATTGTACCCCTTCCCCCCAGGTTGCAGCGGGAGATGAGCGACTTGTCGCTCAGTGTGCCTTCCTGGTGAAACATTTTAATAAATAAATAAATAAATCGTCTGGAACCGTAGACATCTGAGGACAGTACAGACTGGATGTGGATGTGGTTTTTGTGCAAGTTATTTCAGAGGTAAATGAAGTACTTGGTATAGGCTCAAGGATAATTGTATCAGACAATTGTGGTTCCAGTAAGGGGTCAAATCTATTATATAGAGATAGAGATAGATTGTAAGCGCTTGCTTTGCACCCTTTTTTTAAAAGCTCTTTTACTTCGAACCTCAAACCAGTGTTCATTTGCTTCCTCACTTAGGTCTTCCTCCCTAGAACATTTTTAAATATGGCTGTCTAAGGCCCTTGAATTTGTTATTGAGCCCGATATAGAATAAATGGGTGTAATATTAGTATTCGAAGTAACTGTATCACTGGTAACATCTATAGCTACGTTTATGGGCACACTGCAAGCTATTTCTTGACCTTCTGTAGTTATTTGTAGTGGTTCATTTAAAGCTTTAAACCTAAGTAGCATGTCCTTCTGGCTCTGTTCAAGTGAGGTCAATATTTTATTAAACTTCTCAATTTTTATTGTCATTTCCCTATTTTGGATATATTTTTGGCAGACAAAGTTTATTTTGGGGGCAGGGGCAGTGTGGAACAGGTACATTAAACAGTTTGAACATTGCTGCCCTACCTTGCCCTCGGTAGTTTTAATAGTTGTATGGGCCATATTTCTGTAGAGACTAATTACTCAATGAACAATAATGCCAAGAACACCTCTTCCTTACTTGAGCTATATGCTGTAGTGATACAACGGCTCACACAAGGGGAATGACATAGATTTAAGTCTAAATGAGAGATGTATGTTCCAACTAAAATTACACAGACACCAAATAACCCAGTCATGTATATGAGAGCTGTACTACATTATCATAAGATATTTAGGAAAGATACAATTAGCTTGGATTATTCCTACCTAGTTAGCTTGGATTATTCCTACCTAGCAGCAATGTTTTGGTGTCAATGTCCACACTTACACACAAACCACACTAAACATGCTTAACACACGTGCAGAGACACATCCTGCTCAGCTCACCCTGCTCGCAGCAGGACAATTAATATAGCGCTACAGTGACCCAGAAGTCTTTACCCGGGGTCACTGCAGCACCAAATGCCACTGTTTTATTTCTTTAAAAAGCCCTTCAAGTTTTTTGTTTTGTTTGTCTAGTCGGGCGAAATCCTCTCATCCAAGGATCTGGCACGCCAGATGCAATAGTGCCAAATTTAAAAATATGTTCCCTGAAGCCCCAGTGAAACCAGGTAGTTCCACGTTGGGCTAAATGCACAATTATCCCCCCTACCTACTTCCTCCTTCTGGAGTGTAGGGTTCCAGCAATAAGAACTGTGTAGTTAAAATGAACAACGATGCTAGAAGCGTTGCAAAAAATAAAATACCCAGTGCGATAGAGCACAGCAGTGTCCCTCCTACTCTCTGCTGTATTTAGTATGCCCTGCTTGCATCAGGATAATTGATATAGTGCTACAATGACCTGGAAGTCTTTACCCGGGGTCACTGCAGCACCAAATGCCACTGTTTTATTTCTTTAAAAAGCCCTTCAAGTTTTTTGTTTTGTATGTCTCATGGGGTGAAATCCTCTCATCCAAGGATCTGGCACATCAGATGTAATAGTGACAAATTCAAAAATACATTCCCTGAAGCCCCAGTAAAGCCAGGTAGTTCCATGTTGGGCTAACTGCACAATTAGCCCATTAGACTGCAGCTGCCCCCCACACACACACTTTTCCCTTCACACCCACCCCCTACCCCCTCTCGGTTTGAACCCTCCCTGTAAAATTGTCCCACTCCCTCTTGAAGCTCCCCACCATCCATAATGAAATGACTTTGTCTAGCAGCACATTCCACCTTGCAACCACCTTTTCAGTGAAATAGTGTCTCCTCATTTCCCTCCTGAACCTACCCCCTTCCAACTTCAGAGAGTGTCCTCTGGTTTCCCTTTTGAAAGGCTGTAGCCTGCGGTTCTATGGGGGGGTAATAGCTTCTCTCCATCCTCTATTTAAATGTCCCAGTAATGCTCCCTCTGCCTAGAGCGAGTCGCACTCGCTTTGGTTCTGCGTGGCTGGTTGGGCTGGCTCCTTCCTCTCTCTCCCCCTCTGCGCCTTCTGGTGTCCCCCTCCTTTCCCGGCCTTAGTTAGTTGTCTCTTCCCACCCCTTTTCACCTGTTTGACTGTTTCTTGTCCCTTGCTCTTCCCTGACCCCTGTTCTTTTGTACCTCTCATCTTGTACTTCTGTTTCCTTGTTTCTTTTGGGCTTTCCTCTTTCTCACCAGTTTCGCCTCCTTCAGTGCACACCTGCTCCAAGATTCTAGCTGCTCACTCTAGATCTACATTTCGGACTGCTTGTCGTGTGGACCGAGGCTCTTCCTCACCCATTGCTCAGACTCCTACAGCCTTGCATACCTCCTCGTGGCCAGCGAGCTGCATGCTGCTTGCTTCCCTGGTTCGCTCCATTCTCCAGTGTCAGCCAGGGAGCACTTCCTGCTCTGACATATCCAGACTCGCGGCCACTGCGCTGCCACCGTACCGTGCTTCCCCGGCCCTTCATTCAGCAGCTCAGTGGGGTGGGAAACTCTGGCTTCTCAGTTCTTCTCGGTGCCTATGTGCCTGCTAGCTGCGTGGCAGGCTTAGCTTTGCCTGCTACTCACAGCCGCATGTCACCTTTGGGCCTGGGGTCCACTCCCGCTGTATAGATGTGCATCTTAGGTGACCCTTTCCTGGGAGTTCAGCTTACTCGATTCACCCTGTGCCATAATAGCTGCACTTCCACGGCCAGCTGTCTCTAGCTCTTGTTGATGGGGGATCTCCTGCACATGCTCACCATGGTAGGATTGTTTAGCTCCTGCTACTATGGAACAGATCAACACTCTGTGCGCTAAGGCTCATTACACTGGATACTTCACTGGAACTTACACTGCATCATTCTTTATCCTTCACCTGTTTGTGACTAATGACTTGATCCACCTTTGGTACCCTCTACACTATCTGGCATCATGATGCATACTACCAAAGGTTGCTCCATTCACCATGATTGATTTTGGACCTTGGGCCACAGCGCCCACAATTCCGCATGGTACTTCTCTCAGGAGTGCCCAGGATGTCTCCATCTATGTGATCCAGGGTCCTTACCCCGATATTCCAGGATCGGTATGCCCCTACTGACATTTACTGACTACCTCTTTGCCTTCTCCTTTCGATCCGCTCTTGCAGCTTCTTTCTCCAACCGGCCTAGATGAGGGCCGATATACTGACATCCTGACTCTGCCATCAAGCCAGCCTACATGGAGGCTGGCTCGACTCCCTCACTTCTACTCCTCTTCAGGTGGCCCTATGTGGCAGTCCCGCCGGTCCAGCTAGCCTACATGAGGCCTAGTTTGACTCACTCGCTCTACTCCTCCTCGGGCAGACCTACGTGGGGGTTCTGCCAGTCTAGCTAGCCTATGTGGAGGCTTAGCCTGACTCACTCCCTACTACTCCTCCTTAGACAGACATACATGGGGGTCCTGCCGCTCTGGCTCACCCACTTGGAGGCCTAGCTCTCTACTCAATCACCTTGCATGCTGTCCTCTTGTTGGACCACCATGGAGTCTTTCTGGTGTACCAATCAGGGTCCTTCTTATCACCTAGATGAGTGCAACCTTCGAATAGAGCTTTTCTGCTGCCATGCTGTTCATCTGCTCATTACCATTCTACACCTTCCTCACTACCCTCACAGGGGTTTCAGCTTCAGCCTGGATATATCGATGGCCTCTTGGCATTTCTTCATCTTATCCAGACATCTTGCATGGATCTCCAGCTTAGCTTTGGCTTTCTGGGACCTTGGAAGCTCACATTCCTCCTCACTTACTACAGCGATGGTGGATCACAGGGGTTTCCATCATCTCGATCATTCACCCCACAAGACAGCATCTCTTCATCACTCATACTTCCATAGTACAGGAGGACTCACTGAGTCTTGTCATCCTTATATTGGACCATGCGCCACTACTGCGATGGCAGACCATGGGGGGTCGCATCATCCTTTACTCAACAAATGCACTACTGGTGACAGTGGACTGCATAGGGTCCCGCCATCCCACACATACAAGCTCTTCGGGGGGGCCCTCTTCTTCGTACAAAATGTACTTAAGTCACTGCATGCAGACTTCCCCAGAGTTCACCCCGTTACTCGGAGAATATCATATTATGGCAATGGTGAACCCACATGGGGGTTTCGCTATCCCAAATTCATTGAGCCTCAGGACATTCTCCTTGCACAAACAGCTTCCTTCTTCATAAAACAGACACATGTGGGGTCTCGTCTTTCTTAAGCTGTCCACCTGATACTTACTCGATTGCTCGAGCCTTCGCACACTGCTACTCCGGACCTCAAGGAATCTATACTCCAACTTGCCCTTCTGATCCTACCCTTATTCATTGTTCATTACTTCTGCTACTGCACTCCATTTCATGTCTGGTCCAGTTCCAACCCAGTACCTATGCCGCCCCTCTCCGTAGAGGATTCCTCAATCCTTGAATTTAGGACAATTCTCACTTCTGATACAGTACTTGATTGGCACTTACTATTGCAATGGAATTCCAGCTTCAGGCAAGACTCCCATTTGCATAGACTCCTACCTCAAATTCTGTTTCCCTGCTGACATCACTGCCAACCATTTCATCCTTGAAAAATCTACGTCCTCAAC
The DNA here is from genome assembly GCA_016271365.2 of Neoceratodus forsteri. NCBI lineage: Eukaryota > Metazoa > Chordata > Ceratodontiformes > Ceratodontidae > Neoceratodus > Neoceratodus forsteri. Next base: position 366,090,991 of record CM028132.1, on the reverse strand, counting down.
TTTATTTCTGTTGGCACCCATCTTCAACCATGCTGCCTGTCCATAAACTCTTTACTGTCATATCTCTTACAGCTCCCTCGATCACAGATTAACCATAATCTTTCATCCAGATGTCGCTCTTAGCTGGATCTCTCCATCTGCTGGAACTTCATCTTCAGCGTTGACTCCCTTCTCATCATCGATTTAGACAACAGGACTTGGAAATCTAACAAGGAATCCTAGCCTTCATCTGCTTTTCTACATTAATCATGCATGGACAGTTTTCTACCTTTTCATCAGACTGTACCTAGCCCTGCTCCCCATCAAGGAATACACTGTCAATCCTACCTTCGTTTCCCTCTTGACAGCATCGAAGGACGTCCATCATCAACTGGGTCTTTACTCAATAGCCTACTGCTCCGGCCTCTGCTCTCAGCATTATCCTGGAATATCTTTTCTAATTGCCGCTTCACCACACCAAGAGACCCAGCACTTGCTTAACACAGTCTATTTCACTTTAGCTGACCTACATGAGGTCTCGCCCCATACTGTAACCTATGCACAGGCAAACCACACGGGTTCACCATATGTCTGGCTTCATCTGCATTGGGCCTGGCTGTTCTCCGCAATTTCATCTCCTCAGCCGACCCATGTAGGGGTCTCGCCGTCTCTACTGGACCTCGGTCATGGCGGGCCACATGGGTTCTGCCATGCTCCCAGCTTCGCCCCGAAAAAGGCCTGGCTTCATACTCAATGCACTCCTACTTCACCCTCTCACAGAGGCCATGTAACTTGCTCCACACATTCCTGCTTCGCCCTGCAAGGGAGCCTGGAGGTTTCTGTCCGCTTCGCATGCAGAGGGCCTGGCTTCATACTCTATGCACTCCTACTTCACCCTCTGCAGGGCCATGTTGCTTGCTCTACACATTCCTGCTTCACCCCGCGAGGGGGTCTGGAGGTTTCTATCTGCCTCACCCACAAAGGGCCTGGCTGCCTGCTCACTGCATCCCTGCTTCACCTTACAAAGGGTCTGGTGCCTTTTCTACTGGAACTATGCATACAGAATCACCTGGAATCCACCATTCTCTCCTACTCTGCTTTGTAACGAGGACTAGCCATTGCTTACCATAATCCAGTACATCTTTGAAATGGACCTTTTCTCCTTCGCACGCCAGGATTGATCATCGACCAGTTCTACATTTCACCTTTCCAGGATGTGATTCCGCAAACAGCTGTGGCCAAGCTGCCCGATATGTAAACTCCTCACCTTCTACACCTATAGATATAATGATCTGGGATTTGTTCACACAATATGCTACCGTCTCATCACCGTTTCACGTTTCATCATGGTGGATACTTATTCTTAGTACCTCATTGTCCAGGATTACTTGCTCCCAATCAAACTCAAGATCTGCTCTTCAGTCAAAACTCAGGATCTGGTTAGAAGACAACTTATTAATACTTGCTTACCTTAGGATTACTCTCCTTTAGTATGCCCAGAGGACGGGCAGGTCAATAGCCATGGGTCCTCTGAGGTTTCCCTCTAAGGGGGGAGGTTTCCTCTCCTGCATGCTACTGGCCACACTCTCCGGAGTTGGACAAGGTAATCACATCGGTTATTACATTTCTTTTTGGGGCTTTCAATCCTACACTTAACTAGCATCTTGCCAATGGTGGGATATAGAGAAAGGCCAAAAGATCAAGTTCTAACAACAACTATATCTCATCCAGTTCAAATGTATCTAAGCACCAGTCATATCTCATCCATTTCCTACATACTGTGACGTGAGAAACCCTCTAATAATTATATTGTATAATATTTGTGTTATATATAAATGTTATATGAATGTCTGCTTAGGGATAGTAGACAGTAAGGTTTGACCTTCTGACCTCAGCATAGCCCTAATGTAGCAGGTGTTGTTTTCGTGCTCTGTGTTAACACATAGGGCTTCCTTCCATGCCAGGTGATAACACATCGCAAAATATTCCTACTTTGATTTGCTGGGGATAAGGCATGCATTTTATAATCCTGGAGGAAAAGGGACCTTTTAACAGGTTCCTGTTAGCTCTCTCTCCAAGAAAAAACTGTTGGCAGGATGTGTGTTCTAAGAACATAAAAGGAAATGCTTTAATCAAAGAGACTATCAAAATTTAAAAATTCCCAGCTGCTGATTTCTAGCCAGCAGTAAAATAACATCCTTTTGGATATTACTGCTCAGATTACAGATTTATCACAGGGTTAACAGTGACCTCATGTGTGCTGTGACATCACAAGGAGGTGGAGAGATTGACTTTCATTTTGTCAAGCATCTGAGGGAAAAGACACTTTTATCTCTGTACTCTAAGAGGAGTGAGACACACTTGATCTCTGGACTCAAACAGGCACTTCTGTTAAAAATTGGTTAAGTGAGAACTTTAAGTATTCAGGCGCTTTTTGTTCTGTAATTTCCAATTTAGTTCTGACTGTAAGTATTTTTGTTATATGTTCTGTGTTTTGTATTTTATCCAGTTTTTTTTTAATTGTTAGTAAACACTATTTTTCTTAAATTTCTGCCTGGCCTTCTCAGTTTCTTTTGCGTGTGAATGCTGGAACAGTGTTTAAAATTCTGACAACTGTAAGGGCTTTGAAGTGTGTTACTTATCTTGCTAAGGTAAGAATATACCTAGGTCTCAAATTGAGTCAAAAGGTTAGACTTTTGAACCTGGCTGGGCACCCACTGGGTGAAGTACTGTATTGCATTTCCACGAAGAGAATGCATATCTGAGCCTTTCAACTGGGTGTGCTAGAAAAAGGTTCATATATGACCCCGGACTCGAGGATAGTAGGTGATTCGGACCCAAAAACAGACAGGAGGGTTACCCTGTTTGTTTCCTGTTCACATATTGCACTTTGAGGTTTGGCAATGTGGGAGCAGAGGGCCTGACCGACAGGGTGCGTTTGTGACACATACTACAAGCACTAATCTATGCTCCTATTTGGCGCTAACGTATCTAAGCACCAACCATATCTGATCCAGCTCTTACGTATCACAAGCACTGAGCTATGTTCCACACATAGAACCACCTTTTAGATTGAACAAACTCCCACTGCCTACTCTGTTCATACCCTTCAGGTACTTGAAGGTCTCAATCATATCCCCTCTCTCTCTTCTGTCCTCCAGGGTATACAAATTGAGCTCACTCAGTCTCTCCTCATAAGGTTTATCCTCCATCCCCAGGATCATTTTTGTTGCCCTGCGCTGTACCCCCTCCAGTAGTTTGATGTCCCTTCTTAAGTAGGGGCACCAGAACTCCACACAGTACTTAAGTGTGGCCTCACCAGGGACCTGTACAGGGGCAGGATGACTTCCCCATGCCTAGAAGTAATCTCCCTTGCTATGCACCCTAGCATCCTGTTGGCCTTTGCTGTTGCCTTCCTGCACTGAGCTGAGTGGTTCATTTTCCCGGTTACCAGTACCCCAGATCCTTCTCCTCTTTGGATGTGAATAACTGCACCTCTCCCCAACCAGTAACTGATCCTGGGTTCCTGTCTCCTAAATGCATCACTTTGCACTTCTTGGCATTGAATCCAAGCTGCCAAGTGTGAGACCATTCTTCCAGTTGTGCCAACTCCTCCTGGAGTATTTTAACACCCTTCCCCTCATCCACCTCTGCACAGATCTTGTTGTTATCCGCATAGAGGCTGATCTTACTCTTGATCCCTACTGCAATGTTGGCAGTGAAGTTGATAAACAGAATTGGTCCCAGCATCGAGCCCTGTGGGACACCACTTGTTACTGCCCTGGGTTCTGATGCCTCACCCCCTCCACTACTACCCTCTGCTGTCTATCCTGCAGCCAGCTCTCGACCCATCTGACCAGTTTTCTCCCTGCTCCCAGACCGCTTAACTTATTGGTTAACCTCCTGTGTGGCACCGAATCAAAGGCCTTGCTGAAATTCAGGTAGAGGATGTCCAACACATGACCCCTGTCCAGTGCCCACATCACCCAGTCGAAAAAGTCAACCAAGTTTGTCTGGCAGGGTCTGCCTGAGATAAACCCATGCTGCCTGCTGTCCTGGAGATCATTATCCTCAAGAAATTTTACCAGCCTTTCCTTGAGAATAGTCTCCATCAGTTTTCCCACAATGGCGGTAAGACTCACCTTTCTGTAGTTCTCCAGTTCATCCTTGGTCCCACTCTTATGGAAAGGCACCACATGCACCACCCTCCAATCCCTGGACACGCACCCCATTTCCAGAGAAGTGTTGAACAGGTCCGCCAATGTCCCCACCAGGACTTCTGCCAACTCTCTCAGCACTATAGGATGAACTCCATCTGGCCCAGGTCACCCTTTCCCCCATGATTTCCCCATCCATGGTTTCCTCCCCCTCCCACTCCCCTTCCCCTCAGGTACAGGCCCACCTCGCTCTCTCTCTCTCTCTCTAGTGAATACTGAACCTACTCAGTCCCCTTTTCTACCCAACCACTGCCTTTCTTGATCTTAACAATTTGATCCTTGTTCATCCTCTTCTCCCAATCTGAAGAAATCATTTTCCCCTTCTTTGATCCCCTGTGTACCTCAGTCCTGTAGCCACCTTGGCTGCCTTTACTGTTCTGCTCACTTCTCTGGATTTCCTCACATATTCCTCTCTGTCCTCTGCCCTGTTTAATCTCTTGTAGGTTCTAAATGCAGTTTTCTTCTCCCTCACCTTCTTCACTATCTCACTACTCAACCAGCTTGGCTTCTTGGTCCTGGATTTCTTACTCTGACTCTTGACACAAGTGTTAGTGGCTTCAGTCAGTCCTAGCTTAATGACTGCCTATTTTCGTTCGGCGTCCATGTCTGGGCGGATGCTAGCTATGTGCCTCTCCAGTATGCTACCCATCTTGCCAAAGTCTGCCCTTTTGAAGTATAGAACCTTAGTTTTAGCAGTGGCTACCTCCTTACCCAGATTGATTGAGAACCACACTGTGCAGTAATCACTACCCGCCAGTGGTTCCTCCATCCTAACATGCCCAACCAGTTCCCTGTCCTCCAGCATCAGGTCTAGCGTGTTCCCCTGCCTCATTGGCTCTGTTACCCTCTGGGTCAGGAAGCCATCCTGGAAGGCTTCCAGGAGAATCTGCTCCCTGGTGCATGAGGTAGCTGGGATGCTCCAATCCACCCCTGACAGATTAAAGTCCCCCACCACCACAGTGCTCCCTTTGCCACTATGCCTCCTTAACTGCTCCCCTAGCTCTCTATCAATCTCTTCCTTCTGGGCTGGAGGCCTGTATACAACCCCAAATCTGACCTTAGTCCCTCTCGGGTGGTGTAGTTGCAGCCAAATGGCATCTGACCTGCCTTCCTCCCCCTCCTCACTATTACATCTGACCCCTTCCCTAACATAAATGGCCCCTTCCCCCTTTCCATTTTTCCCTGTCCCTCCAGAATAATTTGAAACCTAGGATAGCTAGGTACCAGTCATGGTGTTGGGTTGCCCATGTCTCAGTAATGGTAGCTCTGTCCACCTCCCCCTCTGTTATCAACGCCTGCAATTCAGCAATCTTGTTCCCCAGGCTCCTAGCATTTAGTGATACTACCCTCCACCCTGATCTTATTCTTGCTGTGCCCTTAACCGAATCACCACCATCCTCATTTGGTTCCAGCCTTACTATGGGGGGAGGTCAAAGGGACCCCCTCTACTGGTGATAGCCACCTCCAGTGCCCCCCTTATCTAGTTTAAATTATACCTCTCTTTGATAAATTCCCCCAGCCTCTGCTTCAAAGCCTGTGAACCTTCCTTGCTAAGGTGCAGCCTACTCGCTGCATATAGATCCGTGTTATCCCACTTGCTGCCCCACTCCCCCACCAGTCCATACCCCTTGGTTCTGCACTATTCCCTAAGCCAATTATTGAAATCCATGATTCTCTGCTTCCTGGCTGAGCTCACCCTTGGTACTGGTAGGACATCACTTCCGAGAAGGCTACTGACCTCCCTCCTTCACTGCATAGCTTCCCTAGTTCCCTGAAGCTGTCCTGCACCTCCTCTATCTTTCTCCCTTCCAGGTCGTTCATTCCCAGGTGCACCAAAATATGTGGTTTTACCCCTACCTTCCTCACACATCTAGCATTATGCTGACCTACACTTCCTGATGTCATGCCTGACATGCATTCCACCCAGCTGCTGCTTTTTCTGGCACCCTGACCCCCCCATCTTACACCCTTAATTATTGTGTCCCCCAGAATTAAGACCCTCTCACTCTTATCTTGTTCACCCTCATGATGCCTGATAAATTCCTGCCCCCAGCTTGGTTTCCCCTACCATCCCCACTGTTTCTGAATCCATTTGCCTATCCTGATCTTTTCCCTGTCTTCTCCCCCATGACAACTTTGGCTGGTTTGTCAGCTGCTACTTTGGAACCATTTTCCCTCTGCCCTCCCTTCCCTTCTCCCACACCTGCTACACCACCCCCTTCCATACCACCCCCTCTGCTACTGCCTCCCTTTGTCCCTCCTGAATTGTGCTCATCCCCTACATGTTTCCCTTCCTCTCCCTTGCACCCTCCTTAACGGGGCTGTCTGCTGTTGTCCCCATCCCCTTAATTACCTGCTCCTTCCTTCCCACTACAGTTTCTGTTACTCTGCCACCTTCCTTATGCCCTCCCCTGCCTCTGCTCCTTCCTGGGCAACTGCTAGTGTCATCTGACTCCCTGCTGCATCCCTTCTCCCCCATAGTGTTCTCCCCCTTACCTTCACTGTAGCTTTTCTTCCCTTCTCTTCCTGCTCCTCCAGGCTAGTTAAGACTGAGAATCTGTTCGTAAGGTTAGTCCCTTTTTCCTGAGCTATCCCAGCCTTCACTCCCTGAGACTTATATCCCTGCCCTGACCCAGTTCTAGCCTTGCCCTTGTGCCTGACCCTCCTCCAGATGTTGTTCCTTGCCCCTAACTGCTCCTGACTGTGTGCCCCTCCCATTCCCCCACCTAGCTTAGCCTTTTGTTTGTCTGCTGCAAGATCGGTTGGGTGCATCCTTGGGTCCCCCTCCCACTGGTAATGCCCCCCATCCTGGTTCCCCGTCCCCCCAATTCACTCCTCAACCATCCAGTCTCCTCTCTAGGCTGTCTCATATGCCAAGACACCATACAGTCCCCTGCCCTCCATGCAATTCCCAGGAATATGGCTGCTCTGCGTCCATTGCAACATACAACCCTTTCTGCTTCCCGCTCTGGTCAGCAGCCCAAGTACACCCTTTCTCCCCATGGTAGGTTCCTGCCCCACTCCCTGTGAACCTCCCCCACCTTGGTCTCCCCATGTCTGTGCTGTATGCTGTTGGCCCACCCATTGTAGGCCCCACCATCCCTGGCAGCGTGGCCTGCTGTCCTCCCTGCTGATAGCCTGCAGACACTAGTCAGGTGCTACACTCCTGCATTGTGGCACTCACATGTCACTCACCCTCATCCCTCCTCAGAAACAATCAGCCAAGTATGGCCAAAACCCTCAGTACTCCAACCGCGGAAACAAATACAATGGAATGCTTACATAAGCACAAATACCTCGTTCCATTGCCACACCAGTGCCCAGCTGCAGTTATCACAGCCTGCGGTAAGAGTTAGCATCACTCCTGCTGTCCAGTGATTTAAATCCCCAACCCATCTCCCACAATACACAGAGCCACCAGAAGCAATTCAAAATGTAATCCTCTCCTTTCCCTAACCAAAGCTCAGCCCCCGTTTCACCCAAAACCACACCAACAACAAAAACAATTACTTCCCTGCCCGATGGATGCAGCAATGTCCTCACTTGCTGCTTTCCCTTTCTCCAAGATGTCCGACCATGTGTTGTTCCTTTCTGTCTGTGTGCCAATGGGTTTTGTGGACTTTGTGTCCAATGTTGTGCTCCCATACACACCTCAGCTGCTATATTCCCATTAACTGGCATTGTCTCATGTTTTTGTTGCATACTGGTTTAGTCCCCTGTGGCACATGACTTTGCGTGCAGTATTGTGCTGGGACATGTGTTCACATATTGCTTCACCATATGCCTAGGGTACATCTTCCCTGACCAGGCTGTTTGTCACACAGTCCACAGTCAGTTACTGCTGTTACTGTATGGGTACTGATTTTATTATGTGGGTTCTCATGGGTTTTACCGGCTTACTCAGCTGGTTTTAAGCCTCATGCTGTCTTGTGTATGTATGTATCTATCTCTGGGTGGGACTTAGTTGTCTCTGTACATTGTTTCAGAGGTCATGTGTTCACTTTTGCTACCATACACATTGTACTGTGCAGCCGCTTTTATTATGTTTTTAGCTTGCTAGTGTTGTCCACACCATGCCTTACATGAAGTAGATGTAGTATGAGTCACCGTACCTGCAAAGTGGTTGAATAAACCCACACTTCGATTCATATGCTGTTGTCCATTTTTTATTTTTGATAGGATTGATGTTGAGGATGTGGCATGTCATATTTGGATTTACATCACTGGTACAGGAGCATAAATCAGCTACAGTTTAGTAAGTTTATTTATCATAGTATCATAGTAAAAGCCAGCAGAATAGGCCTCATGGTCTATCTTGTCAGATCAGAAGCTAGTCCCCTACTGAGAGCTCACTCCTCCACCCCAGCCCCAGAGGTGGCTCTCCCTGGCCTCAGCTTCCCCCTGTACCTGTCCCAACCCTTCTTGAATTCCTCCACCAGACTCCTGGGCAGTGCATTCCATGGTTCTACCACCCTCTGTGTGAGAAGTGTCTCCTGTGCTCCCCTGTACTTCCCCTTCCAGCTTCCACCGTGCCCTGTGTCCTCCCTTTAAGCCTGAACACTCCTTCTTGGCTCTGCCCTTATTTATCCCCTACATACTTGAAAGTCTCTATCATGTCCCTTCTGTTCCTCCTCTCCTCCAGTGCATACAGATTGAGTTCATCCAGTCTCTCCTCATAGGTCCTGCCCTCCATGCCCTGAATCATCCTGGTCACCCTCCTCTGGACCCTCTCCAGCAGCGCTATGTCCCTCTTAAGATGGGGTCTCCAGAACTGCACACAGTACTCAAGATGTAGCCTAACCAGGGCATTATACAGAGGGAGGATCACCTCCCTCTTCCTGGAGGTAACCCCCCTGGTAATGCAGCCCAGTATTCTGTTTGCTTTTGCTGCAGCTCTTTGACAATTCTCTGTGATATTCATTTTGCTGTCCACCACTATCCCTAAGTCCCTCTCGCCCGATGTGACTTGCAGTGTGGTCTCCCCAGGGTGTATGCATGTCCCAGGTTTCTGACCCCCAGATGCAGCACCCTACATTTCCCTGCATTGAACTTCAACCCCCACTTCCTTGCCCACCCCCCCAGGGTATCCAGATCCCCCTGCAGGGCCTCTCTCCCCTCCTGCCCGTCTGCCAGTGCTCCCAGTTTTGAGTTATCCGCAAAGAGACTCAACCTGCTCCTATCACCCCACCCTATGTCTGAGACATAGGAATTGAACAGGAGTGGCCCCAGGGCCGAACCCTGGGGGACTCCACTGATGACTTTCCTGGGGGAGGAGACTATCCCTCCAACCACCACTCACTGTATTTGCCCGAAAGGCAGTTTTCCACCCACCTGAGCAACTGCCCCCACCCCATCCCCCAGCTTTGTTAGTAGGCCGCTGTGGGTAATCAATCGAATGCCTTACTGAAATCCAGATAGAGGACGTCCACCGGCCTATGTCGGTCCAGGGCACCCGTCACCCAGTCATAAAACTCCACCAGGTTAGTCTGGCAAGACCTCCCTGGAACAAAACCACGCTGCCTGTCATCCAGGTGCCCCAACCTTTCCAGCTGCCCCCAGTCTCTCCTTGATAATGCCCTCCATAACCTTGCCTTCCACAGACGTTAGGCTAACGGGCCTATAATTCCCCATCTCCTCTGGACCCCCTTGTGGATAGGCACCACTGAGCCACCTTCCAGTCTTTGACGCTCCCACTCTGTCTTCAGGGAGATGTTGAAGAGTGAGGCCAGTGGAGCTGCCAGCACATCCGCCAGTTCCTTCAGCACCTTTGGATGCAGCCCATCTGGCCCCGGTGTCTTCTCAGTCTTTAGCGACCGGAGGGCCTCTCTCACCCTATCCGCTGTGCCTCCCATCCCCCCTCCTCATGCCTCCTCTCCTCCCCTTCTAGATACGACCCATCCCCTGCCCTAGTCTCATTCAGTCCTTCAATCTCCAACTGACCTCGTGGTTCAGTGGGCTCCTCTACCCTCCCATCGGGTTGGAAAGATCCCCCACCTCCCCCCAGTAAAGACCAAGGCAAAGTACTCATTTAGCACCTCTGCTTGTTCCCCAGCTTCCTGCGCCTCCCAGTTCTAATCCTGCTGATCTGTGCCCTCACTTTTCTTTTCTCCCCATGTATCTACAAAACCCGAACCCTCCCATGGATATCCCTGACCAGGTTAAGCTCCTTCTTGCCTTGGCCCTTACCACCCTGGTGACCCTCTAGCCAGAAAATCGTCTCTCCCCTCTCCTGGCCCCCTTGAGCGCTTTCTAGCTGCATAGCAACCTTTTTCTCCTCACTGCCTCCTGCACTCCCGGGTCCACCAACACGGCTTACTGGCCCTACATTGCTTGCACCTTACCTTTGTGCAGCCCCTCGAAGCCTTCTGCACCCCCTTCTTAATGGTCTCCCACAAGCTACCAGCATCCATGTCTGGCCTTATCTCATCCAAGCACCCTTTAAGAATCCTTCCCATGCCCTCAAAGTCCACCCCCTGAAATCTATTACTTCTGTGTTAGCGCAAATTTCCTCTCCCCCCTAGGAACATAAGAAACCAGACCGTGGCATGGTCACTGCCTGTCAATGGGCTGCTCACCTCCAGGCCCCTTATCTGGTTACTACTTGCTCGGACAATATCCAGGATCCAATCCTGCCTAGTAGGCTCCCCCACATGCTGGACTAGGAAGGAATCCTGGAAGACATCCATCAACCTCTGCTCCCTGGCCACCGATAATGTCATAGTGCCCCGGTCTGCCCCCTGGCATGTTCAGGTCGCCCATGATCACCACCCTGCCCTTTCCGAGCCCACAGTGACCCCTGATGTTCTCAGACAGATCATCCTCCAGTTCCGCTTCCATTGCGAGGGGTCTGTACACCACCCCTATTTTTAATCTTTCCCCCCCCCTCATTTGTAGGGTTACTCAAATTGCCTCCACATCTCCTTCTGCCTCCTCGATTCCACCAACTACTATGTAATTTTTGACTATCAATGCCACCCCCCCCCTGTCCTTCCTAAACATTGTGTAGCCCTTTAAATTTAGATCCCAATCATGCCTCTGGGTGCTCCATGTCTCAGTAATTGCCGCCAAGTCTGCTGCACCCTCAACCAGCATTGCCTGGAGCTCTGGCATTTTATTGCCCATGCTCCTGGCATTGATCAGGACTGTCCTCCACCTTCTTCCCCCTCTCCAGTCTTCTCAGCCCGGCACAATCCCACATCTCTCTTCCCCCCGCAGTTCCCCCTGGTCTTTTAACGCTACCCGCAACCCGCTTTGCATGATCTAGTCCTGAACCCTCAAGCTTCCTCGCTGGGGCTTTCAGTCTTTCTATCCCTCCCCCCTTTACAAGTTTAAACCCCACCTATTACCAACGAATCCAAAAAGTTTTAGTTTAAGGATCTCCCTTCCCTCCAGGTTGAGGTGCAGCCTATCCCTGGCATATAGCTCCTTGTCTTCCCATCTATCACCCCAGTCCCCCATCAATCCATACCCTTCTGACTTGCACCACTCCCTGAGCCGCTGGTTAACCCCCCTAAGTTTTTGCTTATTTTCCCCGCTTGCCCTTGGTACTGGCAGTATCTCAGAAAAGGAGATTGAGCATCCTATAGAGTGGCAAACCCTGGCCAATTCCCTGAATCTTGCCTGTATCTCCAGTTCACTGTTCCCTTCTAAATCGTTTGTTCCCAGGTGAACTAGAAAATCTGGGGATACTCCGCATTCCCTTGCCATTGAGTATAGCTGGAATTTGGCCTTATGTACTGATAGGCCTGGGATACATTTAACCTTGACTGGGCTGCATTTTCCCTTACCAACCCCCTCCCACTGGATACCTCTAATCATGGAGTCACCCGGCAGGAGCACCTTCACCCCCCCCCCCAAGTTACTAGCCCGTTTGTGCCCTTCCATACTCCTTCTTCTGTCTACGTCCCCTGGCTTGCTCCTTGCACCCCCCACAGCCTGGTGTCTCTATTTTCTGCATGTCCTTCCAGGCTCCCTCTTCTGCCTATGTCCCCCAGTTTTCTCCTCCTCTCACCCTCTGCAACTTGGGGGTCACAGGTCTGTATGTGCCCTTCCAGACTCTTTCTCCCGACTATGGCCCCCTGCTTGCTCCTCGCCCCTCCCACAACCAGGGCATCATTAGTTCGATTGTGTCCTTCCAGGCTCCCTCTTCTGTCTCCTTCTCCCAGCTTGCTCCTTGCACCCCTCACAGCCTGAATATCACTAGCTGCCCCCCCTTAACTCTTCCCCGGTTGGTCTGTTGCCATTTACTTCTCCACCCAGGCCTCCTATTCCTGCTTTCCTTCCCTCCCTCCCTCCCCTCAGGTTCTGCAGTAACGGACCCTTGTGCCCTAGTGCTCTCTACACCCCCCTCCTTGTCCACTTTTCCCTTCCTCAACTCTGCCCTGGGTCCTGGCCTCGTCCACCCTGACTCTGTTCTGTGCGTCCCCCTCTGCCTTACCTCCCTCAGACCCGGGCTCCTACCCCCTCCCAGCCCGTCTGGTGCCCTGGTCTAACGTTTCCCATGCCCTCTCCTCCTTTGGATCAGGCCCCCCCTTCTAAAATCCCCTGCCCCTCTGAAACCTGACCGATCCTCCCCATCATCCTGCACCCCTGCCCGCCAGCCTCTTCCACCTCATCATCCGGGTACAGCAGGGTGAAGTGATTTGTAAGTGTGATGCCTGCCCCAAGCTCGCCCACTCCTGTCCCCTCCCTCCCCTTCCTTGGCTCTCTCTGGGCCGCCCCTCCTTTGGAGTGAAGACCGTACACTGGTATTTTCATGTCCCTCCCCCACCCCCGAGCGACCATGTGGTCCTAGTCCTCTCACTATCGCCCCTATACCCTGGGGTATGCCATTTTGTCCTAGCCTATCATCATATGGTTTCTGCCCCCCTTCCCTCTCCAATCCACCCCCTCCCGCCTCCAACTGCTTCCTGATCCCCTTGACCTCCCTATTTAGAGTCCTGTACTGTTTCATGCATGTGCACTACTGCCTCCTGCATGCACTCCCTTGGCCATGCCTACCTCTTGTGCATTTGGCTACGGAGTGTGGCCTGTGCACACTTATATTAACGGGGAGCAGCCTGCACTAATAAGCCCCCCCACCCAAGGGTGGGGCTGGTCCCAATTTGGACTTTATGTGCAAACAAACATTTTTTATACGTACTGTTTACTGCACTATAATATATGGATATGGCCAAATAATACCATCCTGTCCCATACAAAAAAATCCCTGTAATACAACACTATCCACAATGATAATACCACTGTTGCTCCCTGATAATACTATTGTTTCAGCTCTGAACAATAGTATCACAGAAATGACACTGCGCATGTGCAGCTCTGCCTGCCACACAGACCCAGTTGCCATGGTGCCGCGTTTCTTCCTTCGCAGTCAAAGTGATGGCGTGCATTCTTACTGGCAGCTTTCTTCTATGGGGCAGGCAGAACAACTGTTAAAACATGGCGGCTGTTTACTGTCGCTTAGCGGACAGTCACCCTATTGCTTCGCTTTTCCATTTATTTTTTTATTTTTTATCTCTGTGTTATCTGCTTCATTCTCCATTCACTGAAGGAGAACAAAAGGGAAAGGTAGGACTTACTGCCACAGAACTTGCCAAATTTTAATGTAACATTGCATGGGGGCGAGTGAGCGAGAGCGAGACAAAGCGGGAGAGAGAGATTTTTTAGCCGGTCAGCACAGCGCACAGTCAGAAGCCCCACAGAAAAACACAGAATTTTTAGATGGATCCATATATTATAAAAAAACAACAAATAGATGAGGGTGTATTTCACGGCAGTAAGACCATCTTGAGGTTATGGGAACTTTGTGAACCCTCTCAAGCTTCGCTCTCGAGGTTCCAAGTCCCCAAAACCTCTCGATGGTCTTACTGCCTTGTAATACATCCTCATCTATCTATTATTCTGTTTATAGATCATATCTGGCTGAGCCTGCTGTCTGATACAGAGTATAAGAACATACAACCACGCACCCATGAAATTATTTTAACCTGTGGGCTGCTAACAGAATTACAACGTATTGGAATGTTGGAATGATATATCAGTCTGCAGCACTGCAAGGGTTAAAAGTTAAACGGTTTATTCATGTATACTTCAGAAAGAAACACCCCTGAACCCACCAACATTTTGGGGTGTCCATATACCCCTTCCTCAGGGTGGAAGGCATTTCTGTGTATAAATAAAACAGTAGACAGTATTAATATCAAAACTGTATAAAGCAACAGATTCTATTATTATACACCCTTATGTGTTTCAAAACTTAATTCTTCAAAACGTAAGCATACCTCACAGAAGTAAGTACATAATTTAACTTTTTGTTGCTTTGAAAGGAATTGGTAGGGCTGAATTAAAAATGATTACATTTCAGTAAATTTACAACAAAATTATAAACTTAACATTCCAGGTGAATCAATATAGTTTTCAAGAAGGTACCTGTATTTTTATCTTGAAGTTTCTCAGTTTCACTGTTAATTTAGTAGGCTATTAGAAAGAAATACATGCCACATTCAGAATCTTTTTACACCTTAAAATATTCAGTTCTAACTTCCTATACAATATATATATACATGAGGGAGATATTCAGACTGCGTTGGGCAATGGAGCAAGTGGGGGCGCAGCGCATCAAAGATGTGCCAGGGCCAAGACAGGGTGATATTCAAAGGTGATGCGCCATGGTGCAGCACCTCTGAATATGGCACAGAATGTGCATGGTGCAGTGACAATGCGCTGGCGCATTACCCAGACAGGGTGGACTAGGAATGCGCCAGCGCAACTGTTGTTGCGCTGGGAGCAGCACCCGCGATATTCAGACATGGGCATGCAAATGGGGCCATAATGTGTGCATGGCACAAATGGGGACATTTACATGTCATTATGGCCCCATTTGCATGCGTTGCACAGGGCATCCAGGAAAAATGTGCCTGGCACCCTGCGTAGCCGCTGTCACCATGCAGTGACTCCATGGTAGTCTAGCAGTCCCCCCTCCCACTCGTATGCCCGATCACGGGCAGTTGTATTAAAATAACCCTCCCTGGTAGTCCAGCTGTCCTCCTCCCTCCCTCCCACCCATATGCCCAATCGCTGGCTTCATAGTACAATAACCTCCCTGGTGGTCCAGTGGCTCCCCTCCTCCTGTATGCCCGATCACGGCCTTTCATAGTAAAATAAGATACCTGGTGGTCCAGTGGTCCCCTCCTCCCTCCCACCTGCAGAGGACCCCCAGCCACCCAGCTCCCCCCCCCCGTCATCAGCGGGTGACTGCACGCCACCTGCATACCGCCCGGCCGCCTGCCGAATGACAGCTTACAGTATGAGCTGTACACCTATTGGTCCACAGTGTGGACCAATGGGCTTGCAGACCATACTGTACTACACAGGCACAAATATTTGAATGAATGCAGTCATTCACATATTTGTACCTGTGTAGTACAACATTGATGTCCTAGTACACATAGGGACTAATGATCTCGCCAGCCGGTCAGTTGTGGAGACCAAGGAACACCTGACTAGGCTGGGTGACAAACTATCATCTATTTCGTCCGGCATCTCCTTCTCTGAGATCCTGCCAGTCTGGGAGAGGGGAGCAGATGGACGGAAGGTCAGAGAAGGGGAGATAGGGGAGCTAAACACGTGGCTCAAGGACTGGTGCCAGGAAAAAGGACACAGATTTGTAGGGAACTGGCAACAGTTCTGGGAGCGAAAGTTCTTTAAATTTGATGGACTGCATCTGACTAAAGAGGGAGTCAGTGCATTGGGGCAGAAGTTTGATGTCTTGCAGAATATTTAAACTAGCAAATGGGGAGAGGGGTGCAGCACCCTATACGTCCAATGGGAAGAACACCCCTCCCCCTCAGCTAGTGGTCAAACAGGAATTCAGCGTGTTTGCCGTTCATTTGCATCACCAGGTAAGAAAAAGGTTTGTCTCCCCATACCACATGGTACATGCCAAACTTCACCCAACAACTAACACACCAAAATCTGGCCAATGGAAAATCATGTACACAATGCTCACAGCCTGGGAAATAAGATCCCAGACCTGCAGGCAATAATGTCAGAGGCTAAACTGACATAGTAGCAATTAGTGAGACGTGGTTTACCAGTAACCACACTTGGGAGACTTCAGTACCTGGCTATGTATTGTTCAGAAGAGACCGAGGTGCAAAAAGGGGGGAGGGTCTCCAATGTTAATGAAAATATCAAAGCTACAGAAATTCAGAATACACATAAGGAGCCAGAAGAACTGTGGGTCACCCTGGAAACAGGAAATGGGACAGCCATAAGAACTGGGGTTGTCTACAGGCCCCAGACCAGAGGGAGGACATAGACACATTACTGTTAGAAGATATACAAACATGACAGCTAAAGGGGAGGTTCTGATAATGGGAGACTTCAACATGCCAGATACAGATTGGTCAATACCAGCAGGAACATCTGCCAGAACTAGACTCATAGTGGATTCCCTGCAGGGGGAGGGCCTCAAACAACTGGTACAGCAACCCACAAGAGACAGGGCTATCCTAGATCTAGTACTGACTAACAAAGAAGGGATCACAGATCTCCAGGTAGAAGGTCACCTGGGGCCAGTGACCATCACATGGTATGGTTCAATTTGGCTACTACATCTAAATCATCCCATTCCAAGGCAAAAATATGGGACTTCAGAGGAGCTGACTTTGATAAGATGGCCAACAGAGTTAAGCTAGCCCTGGCAAAAAGAAACACAGGTGAGGGGTACAGGCAAAGGGCAAGCATTAGGATGCAATACTTGAAGCAACATCCCATTGTGTTAGACAGAAAAGAAGTGCAAAAGAAGAAGGAAACCACTTTGGTTCTCAAATACAGTAGCAGAAAAGGTCAGAGCCAAAAGGCTGGCCTTCAGGAAATATAAGGTAACACAGCGGGATGAAGATAGGGAGGCATACCAAACTGCCCTAAGGGAAGCAGGGAAGGCAGTAAGGCAGGCAAAGTCCCAAACTGAGGAAACACTAGCACGAACAGTAAAAGAAGGTGACAAGACTTTCTATAGATACATTAGTGAAAGGATAAAGTCCAGAGGGGTATTGCTAGCTTAATGGAGAAAATGGAGCATGTGAGGAGGAGGACCCTGTAAAGGCATCTATCCTAAATAGATACTTTTGCTCAGTATTTACTGAAGAGAAGGTAGGGCAGGCCCACAGCTCAGCATCATGGACACAGGGGGAGGGAGGTGAGCACTAATCCCTTCACAAAAAGAAAGGGTCCTACAAGAGCTTGCTAAGCTCAGAGTGGATAAGGCAATGGGACCTGATGGCATACATCCCAGGGTACTTAGGAGCTAAAGGAGGAACTAGCAGAGCCATTAGCAGAATTGTTTAGTGAGTCTCTGAGCACAGGAGAGGTCCCAGAAGACTGGAGAAGGGTTCATGTGATCCCGCCCACAAGAGTGGTAGCAGGGAGGAGGCGGGAACTACAGACCAGTCAGTCTTACTCAGTAGTGGGCAAGATTATGGAGGCATTCCTTAAAGAAAGGATAGTGCAACACCTGGAATCCATAGGGGCACAGGATCCAAGACAGCATGGGTTTACAAAGGAAGGTCCGTCAAACTAATCTCATATTTCTTTGACTGGGTAACCAGAGTGGTGGACCAAGGGGAGCAGTTGATGTCGCCTACCTTGACTTCAGCAAAGCTTTGACACTGTTCCACATAGAAGATTGATAAATAAGCTGGGTAGGCTCGTGGTTCAGAAGTTGGTCAACTGGGTGGCAAACTGGTTGACTGGCAGAAAACAGAGAGTGGTGGTAAAGTAAAGTCAGAAGAGATGCAAGTCACAAGTGGGTAACTCAGGGATCAGTCCTGGGGCCAGTCCTATTCAACATCTTCATTAGTGACCTTGCAGATGGACTAGAGGGAGGCTTGTCTGTTTGCAGATGACACCAAGATCTGCAACAGAGTAGATGAGCCAGATGGGGTGGGCAGAATGAGAAGAGATCTGGATAAACTAGCAGAATGGTCAGAAGAGTGGCAACTGGGATTTAATGCAAAGAAGTGCAAAATCATGCACATAGGGAAGAGAAACCCTGAAGCCACTTGATAGGCTGGGAGGAGTTGCTAGCAGTCACAAAGGAAGAAAGAGACTTGGGCATCATCATCATCACTGATGACCTAAAATCATCCAAGCAGACCTCTAAAGCAGTAGGTAAGGCTAGGGGTGTTAGGGTGTATTAGTAGGGGTATCACAAGTCGTAAGAGGAGGTAATAATCCCTCTGTACAAGACATTGGTTAGGCCCCATCTGGAGTACTGCATGCAGTATTGAGGCCACACCTTCACAAGGACATTAACCAAATTGAGGCAGTCCAGAGAAGGGCAACCAAAATGGTGCAGGGACTGCACAGAAGACATATGAGGACAGATTAACGGAGCTCAATATGTATACCCTTGAGCAAAGGAGGGAGAGAGGTGATATGATCGAGGCATTCAAACACCTTAAGGGCATAAACAAGGTGAAAGAGTCTAACATGTTTAAATATAAGAAAAATAGCAGGACAAGAGGACACAGCATGAGATTAGAGGGAGGCCGATTAAGGGGAATGGAGAAATTTTTTCACAGAAAGGGTGGTGGATGCATGGAATGGCTTACCACAAGAAGTGGTGGCTATGAATACAGTGCAGGGCTTCAAACAGGCATGGATAGGCATAAGGAGCAATACAAATGACTATGAATAGATAGGTCACTGACAGAGCAAGGCCCGTTAGCACATTTTATAAGGTAGAGAAAGAAATGGGCAGACTGGATGGGCCTTGCGGTCCTTATCTGCCGTCAACTTCTATGTTTCTATGTTTCTATGTTTCTAGTGTCTGTAAGCCCATTGGTCCACACTGTGGACCAATAGGCTTACAGCTCATACTGTAAGCTGTCATTCGGCAGGTGGCCAGGCTGTATGCAGGCAGGGTGCAGCCACACGCTGATGATGGGGAGGAGTTGGGTGGCTGGGGTTTCTCTGTGGGTGGAGGGAGGGGAACCACTGACCACCAGGAGTCTTAGTTTACTCACAAAGCCAGCGATCGGGCATACAGGAGGGAGGGGGAACCACTAGACTACCAGGGAGAGTTATTGTAATACAAATGCCCACGATTGGGCATACGGGAGAGGAGGGGGGACCACTGGACCACCAGGGAGGGTTTGGGTGCTTGTGGACAGTGTTCCTGCTGGGCGGGTGGCCACCCATGGCTGGCGGCTGTTGAGTTGCGCCTTGCAATACAACTGCCCACCTGTGGGTGGGTAGCTGGCATTTGAGCCCTATTTTTGTGGCTCAACTTTGTGCCCTGGTATGCAGTGCATCTGAGGGTTGTGCCAGCAGATGCGCTGCACATCCCAGGCTGAATATCGGGATGTGCCGCATATGCATGGGCACACCCTCTGCAGATGCGCCACATACATTATCAATGCACCCCAGCGCATCAGAACTTGCACTGTGCTAGGCACCCTTTTGAATATCATGCCGGGGCACACTGCAGGGTTGCACCGGCGCATCCCCTTTGAATATCTCCCCGTAGTATACAGATATATAAACCTGGTTCTGTATTTGTTATATATCATTGTTTCCGATGAGTGCAATAAATAAATAAATAAATTAGTTCTTATGCAGATTTAAAAAACATTCACACCAAACACTATCTCACACATCTTGCAAACAGTTTGTAAATGGTGTTTCAGTTGAAAAATATTTTCCTAGTGACTGGAAGGCTGTTTATAAGCTTCTGAAGGAAAGGTGTACCCTCAGAATGTAAACAGATACTTTTATATATATATATACATTTTTGAATTTTGTCGTTTTCTCCCTACCCCCCTTCGAGGCCACAGGCGTGCACATGTGCTGCAGCGTGGAGGTGCTCAGGATCCAGTGGCCTCTTCCCGCCCCTCCCCTGACTTTTTGTCACTGTCTGTACCACCACCTACACACCCACCAGACCTCCACCCGGTGGGAGCAGGACTACAGACAGGCAGACATCCACCCCTTGGAGGGGAGAGCCATAGCTCAATCCCACTCCAATCCTCCCCCCCAGCCAGCACCCCAGTGACCCGAGGACATTCCTGAACCTGGGTCGCCGGCATAACGTGCGGTAAGGCACTAGTGCCTCAGCACCACTGGGCCAGCAAACAGATACTTTTTTAAGAAAAAAAGTCAGAAATGGAGTTCTTCCTTTAGACAGGAAGTCTGATCTGAACATTTTAAGGGTGTAAAAAGATTCTGAAAGTGGCATGTATTTCTTTCTAATAGCCTACTAAATTAACAGTGAAACTGAGAAACTTCAAGACAGGTACCTACTTGAATACTATATTGATTCACGTTTACTAAAATGTAATCCTTTTAATTCGGCTCTAGCAATTAAATTCAAGGGCAACAAAAAGTGTGCACTTCTTTGAGGTATGCTTACATTTTAAAGAATTTGGAGGGCACATAAGGGTGTATAGTAATAGAATCTGTTGCGTTATACAGTTTTGATATTATTAAAGGCTATTGTTTAATTTATATACAGAAATGCCTTCCACCCTGAGGAAGGGGTATATAGACATCCCAAAACACTGGTGGGTTCAGGGGTGTTTCTTTTTGAAGTATACGTGAATAAATCTTTAACTTTTAAAATAATCTCATGGTCCTGTGTTCCTATACTCCGTGATTCTAAATGGCCTTTTTAGGAACAGACTACTCCCTGATTTGGTTTTTATTTGTACCTTGGGAAGATCTGGAATATTCCCTTGATCCTGTTGTCTCCCATGTTAACATTTGCTGTGACCAGGAATCACAGACTCCCCTGAGGCTGATGTCAGAGCTGGACTGCAGCCATGGGAGACTCAATAACCAGCAGTGCACATTAGAACTTTTATCAGTTCCGATCGATCAGCTGTAGACCGGTACAGCTGTTATTCCATGACTAAGTACAGTCTTCTGTGACTGCACTTAGCCCAGGGAGGACAGCGAGACCAGCAAACAAAAAGATCAGAGTTTATCAAAATTCTAGCATGCACTTCAGGCTGTTAAATCTTTCACAGCTGCAGCCCAGCGATGATGTCTGCTTCAGGGCTTTCATGGATTCTTGGTTACAGCAAATGTCCGGGTGGGAGTCAGCAGAATAAGTAAGATACAATCTGATACACTGTAGTAAACTGTAAGTAAAAAAACACATTTTGTTCCCACACACAAACTGCAAATTGGGATTAGTCCCACACTTTGGTGTGGGGTTCTTAGTGATGACAGTTTCCCTTTAAGGCCCTATATGTTCATCTTGTGGAATGCACGGCAGACATATTCAAGCATTTTAGTGCTTCAAACATCTGTGATATATGTCTGCACACCACATATCTGCTGTCTGGACTCTGTGAATCGGCTCGTAATATAGTGTATCGCGCTAACGTTTGGGTGACATAAATCTGGAAGCAAGAAGGGGTCTCTGCCTCTTGGGAACCACAGAGCATAATGTGTTGTCAAATATAATGCCATCTCTCTCGAGGAGGGGGAGTGTTTTCTTTCAACTGCCACATCAACCCCTGCAGCATGGCTGAGCGGGCTTCAGGCAGTCACATGCATTCCAGCTTCTTCTGTCCTATTGCTGAGGAGCTAGGGATAAGCCACTGCATTAGTGGGAGGAGTGAGGAAGGGATGGAGACAAATGTGGAGAAAATGTCTTGTCAGATGCAGGACAGTGGTTTTTGCAGTCTCGGGGCCCCATACATTCCTGACTGTGTTGGATTCGACTCCAGAAGTGGGATGCACCTGAATGTTCCACTACAGGCTGCAAGTCATGCAGGTCACTGATAGATGGAGACGTTATCGGGGATGGAAGTTCACTGGCTTGGGACCGAGGAGGCTGACTTACAATGGAACAAAGATAAAAATCTGTATTAAAAATAGTTCAGCATGAGCCGGCCTGGTGGCGCTGAGGGTTGAGGCGCTGGGCGCTTCACCTCGCGTCATGCCAGCCACCCGGGTTCGAGGCAGGCCCGGGAAGCTGGGGAGTCGGCGGGGAGGAAGTAAGTCCAGTGTCCGTGGGACAACTCCTCCCTCTCCCCGGGGGATCCAGGGCATCCCGGCACAGGAGAGACCCCGGTGGAGACTGGAGGTCCTTCCGCCGCTGGGAGCACAAGCTCAGCCAGAGGCAGACGCCTGGCCAGAGTGTGGGCGGAAGCATGCACGCTCATGGCCATTGGCGTCAGTGCACATCTGCCGGCTCCGGGGAGAAAAGAGGAAAAAAGGAGGGCACTGATTGCGGCGGCATGATGGCCGTCTCTGCGTGGACTCTCCCAGTACCTGGGTGCACGGCAATACTGGATCCGGTAATGGGTGGGTTGAGCTCCGGAGGGAGTGCTCCCCACCCCCCTGCCGCAGGGGCAATCATGCGGGTAGCAGCGGTGGCGGTAGTCCAAGGGAAAGCGGCTGGACAGACCTGGGGATGCCAGGACGTAAGCAGGTAAGCAGATCAGTGGCCCTGGGGGATAAAATAGAAGCAAAAAAAAAAAAAATAGTTCAACATGAGGCGCTAGAGAGCTAACTACATGACAAGAAGTGTTCCTTGCAGCTCTGACTGAAATGTACAGGAAATTTACAAAGATTCTGACTTACAGCAACCTACCATAAAAACAACAGGCACAATCAATCAGACGAACTGAAGAGGAGTCAAGTGATATCAAATAAGATATGGGGCACCCCAAAGGAACAACAGAAGGGCAATCCCCAAAATAACTGGCCACGTTATAGGTCCGGCAGCAAAATCCAGACCATGTGGGAAATACCACCATAAGCAGCTCCACAGACCAGCCACCATGGGAATCAGTCCTACAAGCCATGAGAGACATGGACAAAAAAATTTAAAGGATTTTAGATCGGTTAGGCTCGCTGGACACAGAGATTGAAATGGCAGTACAAACAGCCAAAGACGCCAATGATCGATCTTAAAGGACCCAAACAACTGTTGCCCAGCTAACATCTGTAAACTCCCATCTGAGATCACACCTGGAAACTTTAGAGAATGGAGCTACAGCCATGAATCTGAGGATCGTCGGCTTTCCGGAGTGGGCTGAAGGGGAGGACCTCTTGATGTTTCTGTGAGCCTGGTTTATGGAAACAAACCCGGGGTGCAGGACTTGGATCCCGCAGATCTCCTGCAGGTGTACAGGATAAATTTCAGGACAAAACAAACAAACCCGAGTACCTCTCTGACAATTCTACTAGTGACAGTGGGGCAGGCGATGAAAGACAGACTGTTGTATTGGGACAGAATGAACCACCCACTTCAATACAAGGAGCACAATGTTAGGTTCTTCCCAGACTGGTCATTTGTCACCCAATTACGAAGAAAGCAGTTCTATCCGTTGTGGCAGCAACTTAAGGCTCTTGGTGTAGTGCACTCTCTCATGCCTCTGGCCCACCTCAGAATTATCCATGGAGGTAAGACCTTTCAGTTCTCAGATCCAAAAGAGGGGAGGGGTTGAATAAATAAGATCATGGCAGAGTTCAGGAGTGCACTGAGAGAACTACTAGAAAAAGACCCAGGGATAGATGCAGAGACTTAAATAACTAAATGAACTGCACCAAGGACTGTAAAGTATATCTCTCTAACAATATTATACAAAAAATGTACTAGTTTGGTTCTTGACATGCTAGGGGTGAAATTTCATATGTAGGGTTTGTAATTGCATTTCTATTTTTATATATATATATATATATATATATATATATATATATATATATATATATATATATATATATATATGTACAGGGCACCCCTGAGGCCCAGGGAGGTGAAGCCGGGCAGGGACGCAGGGATCCCAGGCTTGCAGAGAGGGCACGGGCACACCACATGCGTGTGGTGGAGGAACACTTCAGGCCCCACAGGTGAGTATGCAGGTATGTACATGTGCAGGTGTGAGCACTGCGGTGTAGGGACAGCATGATGTGGGAACAGTGGACACCGGTCACAGCACAGGAGCGCACACATAGGAGCATGCACACGATGGGGGACACACAGACACACGGGCACCATGCATGCATCACCCGAGCACCACCCAGACCATGCTGTAGACGTCATAGGTCAGTGCACACTGCAGCCAGCACACAGACACTGCAGGTACCATAATACATTCATCATTCCCAAGGCACTACAGCGGTACACACAGACACACTGGACATCCTGCCCAGGTAGCACAGGGTGGTGCCAGGACAGCCGTGGGACATGTGACCGCCACACAAACACCGCCACTGGCACCACCCGCAGGGCGTCCTGTATGCACAGGCGTGCCAACCCGCCACCACAGGCCTCTGGACATGGGCATCACAGGGGGGTCCTACGACTGCCATGGACATGAGGGTGGCCTCTTCCACGGCCGCTGGTGGCTAGGGTGCCACCACCGGCCACATGGGGCATCCCAAGTGACCCTGCAGGGGTGCTGCACTGAGACCGTGAATGGGTGCCCAATGTGGTGGCCC
The DNA here is from genome assembly GCA_016271365.2 of Neoceratodus forsteri. NCBI lineage: Eukaryota > Metazoa > Chordata > Ceratodontiformes > Ceratodontidae > Neoceratodus > Neoceratodus forsteri. The sequence goes on along the minus strand of CM028132.1, from coordinate 366,066,335 downwards.
TCCGATGCCCACCAGCCAAGCCAGGGACGGTGGGTGTGGATGCCAGTGGCGATGGAGTCAGCAGCAGGGGGTTCACCTGGCTCCGCCACCAGGGTGTATGGGACATGCTCCTGGGCTTCCAACTGGACAAACAATGTCCATGGCGTGCTGTGGATGCAGCGCCGCCTCTGCAGCCGCTGAAATCTGCTCCAGAGCAGCGGTCATGCCCACCCGCATGATGTGTGTCTCTGTCAACATCTGAGCATGCCACAGCATTGTGGACTCATGCTCTTGGACCATAACAGCCCTGTGGCTCCAGAACTCCACACGGAGGGCCTCCTGACCCTCCATAGTCGCCCGCAACAGGTCAAGGTAGGCCCCCATGTCATCAGCGGGTGATGCAGCATGGTGGCATCACTGACGATCAGGGGATGGTTCAGCCTGACCAGGTGCATCCACGGGCGGTGGATGCACCCTGGCAGACTGCGACGTGGGTGGGGCACTGCCGCTGGCTGCCCATGGGTGGTGTCCTCCAGGGCCACTGGAGCGGGTGCGTGCACACAGGCGCCCTGCCCAGATGACACCGACATCACCAGCACTGCACTGGGCAGTGGTGCAGGGGGCACAGCCATGGGCAGTTGTGCTGCCACTGCACTGGAACCAGCACAGTGGTAACATCGGTGGCACCCACGGACCTGTGCACAGGCAACCCCACGACATGTGCACCACCGTCGGCCATGTCAGCGGCGCTGGTGTTGGTCATACATGCGGCGGTGCCAATGCCCTCCCCCTGCATGCCACTGGCGAGCACAAGGAGGGCATCTGCAATGTCCACCACCTCATCCGGGTCAGCATCAAACAACCCAGACAGGCTCCCCAACCAAGCGATGTACCTGCTGGCTGTCCCGCCATCGCTGGTGGAGGGACCCGCAGTGCCCTCCATCACAGGGGCCGTGACCGATGTTGCACGGGACGTGGATGGTGCAGGTGCGGAGTCATCCACGGTGGTGTCATCGGCCCCATGGGACGAGCCCGCATCATCGCCCGTGAGGGCCATGGCTGCACCCTGGAGTCGCGATGGTGCTGTGGAGAGAGGAAGGGAGACCATGGTTAATGCACAGGACACACATATCACAGTGGCGAAGCACAACTGAACACGGCGGTCCACACGTCTGTCCACAGCAGGGCCAGGACGTGACAGCGATATGCAGCCCATGTCGTAGTCGAGCCTGCCACTGACCCATTGTGCTCAATGCATAGCGGAGGCCTCACATGCCACACGGGTGCACAGCGGTCATGTGGCCTCCGGCGCTGTGGCCTAGCACCCACAGCACCATGGGGCAGGACATGCCATGCCAGGGATGACCATCCCAGGGATGCTGTGCCCGAGTGTACAGTGACAGTGCTTGGCATGCAGGGCCAGGCATGCCCAGCGTGGCACATGGGTGGGCATGCCAGGCCACGGCACACAGCTACTCACCATGCTGTGATGGGCTGCCTCCTGTCTAGAATCCACCACCTGGGACACCTTGCACGGCTGTCCTGGACACACTGGCAGCCAGGAGGGCCTCATTGGGGCTGAGCCATTCCATTGTGCTGGGTTCGCCCCATGTCTGCCACAGGGATGCTTGAATGCTGGCCACCTTCTCCTTGGCCCTCCGGCGGCCATCGTTCCAGTGCTTGTGGGACTCTTGTACAGTGCGGTTGTACGGTGCCACTGCATTCACCTGCCGGGCCACGTCCTCCCAGCCTTCCGCATGAGCCGTCTGGCTGCCTCCCCTGCCAGTGAGTACGTCCAGGCATAGGTGGCATGCCTCGATGAGCACCCTCTCCTCATCCTTAGTGAAGTTTGGTGGCCGCCTGCTGGTGACACCTGCTTCCTCCGACATACTGTCTACTGTGGGGGGAAGCATCCAGGTGTCAGTCACGCCTGTGGGTACACATGTTCCTGCTCACGTCATCCTCAGTCTGTTTCCCCCCCCCCCCATGGTCCATGCCACCGTTGATCTGGGCCGTGGTCCACAGTTGGGCAGCCTAGCACAGGTGGCCATGCACCATGGTATGTGGTCCACAGGGGACACTGCACATGTCATGTGTGACACCCAGTCCATGGCTGGGGGAACAGTGCGGTCGCCCCGTGGGGGCACACTGTGCTGTCTGCCATGGGCATGTCATAGTACCTCTGTAGCGTGTGTGCCGCCACCGTGGTAACACATCCATCCTGGGAGACACCCATGCGATGGTCACAGGGCGAAGGGAGACTGACATGTAGCAACAGCCATGGTGAGGCTGGCAGCAGTGTGCAGCTTGGCAATGGTGCCATCGTGCCTGCATGTGCGCCGCATATGCCTCGGACCTGTTGCACGTTGTTGCATCCGCCACACATAGCTAGTGACACCCAGCCATATGTATCACCCCTGTGTCCCTGTGTACAGTGGACGTCCCATCTGTTCACGTCACATGCCCTTCCTGTTCCACAGTGCAATGCCTAGGCACACCGACGACCGTATCATCGCTCAGCAGACCTGTGTTGTAGAGGCTGGGATGTGTACATACTGGTTCACATACAGCCGTTGTGGACATGGAAGGGAACAGTCCATTGGTGCTCTGTGCACCTTCTGTACTGTCCTGCCACTGTAGTCCAGGTTATGATCCTGAGTGCCCTATGGTTGTACCGGTCCCACATCTGGGGTACTGGGACATTGCTTGGTGTGCACGCTCACAGTCAGTCACCCCAGTGTGTTCTGTTGCCCTATAAACATGGCTGTGTACTCATCCTCTAGGCACTGACTCCTCTCAGTGATCTGGTCTCAGCCTGCTGAATTGGGAGCATTTATGGCTCAGGGCATGCAAATGAGGCCTGAGCCCCTGGTAATGAGATGATAATTTGCTGAGTTGCCCATGCATGGTTGATGAGGCTGTTTTGGGCGCATTCTCTGTGAACTGCACAGTTGCCCCCAGCTTAACTCAATTTGCACGGAGCATCTGTGGGATGCGCCGATGGCCGTACAGCGCATCTCCGGCGCATGCGTGTATCAGTAGGTGCATTTACCTGTATCAGGGGCATTGTGGAAGGCACTTCTGTTGTGCATGCGTGGTCACCATGTCTAGTGGTGCATCTTCCATGATGCGCCGTTCCACCGCTAACCCGATGCGCCGTTGCAGGCCTGCCGACCATGGCACTGTGTACCCTATCGCGCAGCGTATTCTACTATGCACCGTCCATGCTGCACTGTGCTTGCAATGCCCATGGATCGCACACGGTAATAGTTTGTAGCGCATGCCGTGCACAACATGGCGCCTGCATGCTCATCACACATGTGCGAACAGGTCCTGGCCTTGCCACGCTGTTGCAGAGTGCATTGCACATGTGCGGGCATGTTGCCTTTGACCTATCGCGCTTCACGCTCAGTGCACACTGTGCTGCACGTGCCTCAGTGCTTCACATGGCACATAATGACCGCTCAACTGCGCTTTGCCTGTTTGCACCTTGCCACTGTCTGTACCCATTGTGTGATGCCTAGGGCAAGGAGACAAATGCCTAGGGCCATGAACTGGTCGCAGGTGGAGTTGCTACATCTAGTGGCACTGTTTATGTCTGTGGAAGGGTGCCTGTTTGGCCAGGATGACCTCCATGAGCTCAGGGCCCAGGTGTGGGCCTCCATAGCTACTCGGCTTATGCGCCGTACAGGGCTGCCACGCACAGGGGAGCAGTGCAGGTAGCGGTATGGCGACCTCCAAAGGCAGGACCTGGAAAGGCTTGCACATCTGCAGCACCGTGCACGCAAGGGTGCACTGCCAAGACCAGGTAGGTGTTGTTCATCTGTCTCCTTTTGTGGCGCGTGCTGGGTGTGTGTGTGTCACGGCCCTCATGGGGCACCCTCATGGGTCTCACAGCATCCTGCACACATGGCAGTGGCTGCACCTGTCCCGTGCTGTCTTACCATGTGTGCCATGAGGGGGGCTGGGCATGGCTGCCTACCTGCGGGCCACTGGGTGCTTCATGGCTGGTCGTCACTGTCTGCTACATGGCCACAGGCCAGCAAGGGGGGGGGCACTGTGGCACTGCATCCTGCACAGTGGCAGTGGTCGCTCATGGTGCTGTCTGTTGTGTTTTGCAGGACCAGATGCCAGGCCACGGATGCAGCTGAGGTGCGGATGCGGAGGTTCATGGGTGCCAGGCCTGGTGCCCTTCCAGGGGCAGGTGAGCGCTGCATTCTGCTATTGCTGCATTTCAGATACTGTAGGGTTACTGGTGGGTGGGGGTGTTGTCCTTGTTCAGGCCCTCAGTGTGTGTTCTTTCTGTCATTGCTGTAGGCCTCCAGGCTCGCCATGCTGTGGCTGGTGGTGCTGGTGCCCCTGTTGATGTGGACCAGAGGATCCATTTGGCCATCCAGGCAGCCCTGCGCCCATTTTCCAGAACTGTTCAGCACCTGTCAGCTGCCCTGCAGGGCATCCTGCTGTGGCTTCCAGTCCATGGCTGTGCCAGGGTGGTGTGTGGCAGGGCACGGTGATGCTAGTGGCCCCCTACCCCTTCTTGGGGACTTCACATGTATATCATTATTGTTCACTGTCCACTGTTTCTGTCCCTTTCCTGTCCTCCTTCCCATCCCTGCACCTCCCTTTCCCCATCTGGTATTGTTGCTGTTCTGCCTTGTTTTTCATATGTGTTGTACAGATTTTATTCTCTTACTCTTTTATAAACATGTTTTTCTCAATGCTTGTGTCTGTGGGTGTGATTGTTCCAGCTCTGTGGTTGCTCCTCATGCCCTGCTGCCCGCTCCACTTGCTCTGCATGGCTTCCCTGTGTGGCTGCAAGGCATCCAGCTTGCCCTGGCACATCGCAGGTTGCGCCAGTGCATCTATGGTTGCGCCATCGTGTTTCACAGCGATTCACAGTGGTGTTGTGCTTGGTGCTTCCCACTGCGCATGCATCTGTGAATGGCTCTGCTTGTGCTCGGTGCTTCTGATTTGCACTGATGCATTTGTGTTGTGCCAAGTGCATCCTCTTTGTGAATACTGCCCTTTCTGTTACTAATGATCCAAAAGCATTTTATGCATATGTAAATGGTAATAAGAACAAGGACAATTACGTCCACAAACTAGTTGAAAATGGTAGAGACTTACAGGATAGCAGAGACATTGCTAATGCAGTCAATAGATATTTTGGATCAGTATTGTCGGATAAAGATTTATCCAACTATAATGCAATCAGTGAATTGAATATACATGAAATCAGCCTTGAGGAGATAACTGGTTGGTTGTTTTTTTTTGGTTGTTTTTTTTAACCAGGTTTAGCACACTAAGCTGAATGCTTTTTTACAGGAGCGACCTGGGAGCACAAGGAGGTTAAGTGACTTGCTCAGGGTCAACAGTATGCCAGTGGAAGCTGTGGGATTCAAACCCAGGTCTGGTCTGTTGGATGTCACCAGATTTGCAGCTCAGAGCCTTAGACCACCGCGCTATACTGCCGTAAAACTGATTAAAGAAAATACTGCCCCAGGGCCAGATGGAATTAGTCCTACATTTCTTAAAAAGACATAATCATCAGTTGCCACGCCACTAAAACTCCTGTTCAATATATCCTTCAACAGTGGTTCAATCCCTGATGAGTGAAGAGAAGCATTAGTTATTCCGATTCATAAATCAAGATGTAAAAATAATGTGTGTAACTATCGTCCCATCAATTTGACATCAGTTAGCTGCAAGGTGATGAAAAGAATTCTTAAAAAAAGAATTGAAAACAATTTAAATCACATTATACGACAGGTATCTGTTCTCAGCCGATCACAGCAGAGAACAGCCGTCGGTTATTCTCCCACAAACCCCAGTTTTTAAAAAAAGAGTAGTTTATTCAACTAAACCCCTCCCACAGTCATTTAATCACACCATAGCCACGCCCACAGTCGTTTTTTTACTCAAAATGATACAAAAAAAATTCCATAGAAAAGACCATCCTCTACGGCAGTACAGTAGGAAAGTACGCCCGTCTCCAACCACCATGGTAACCTTAGAACAGTACATGTTTACATACAACCCTCCTGACACACTTACCTTGTCTTCCCCAAGGCTCCGTTTTACCCCAACTGTCCCCGTCACCTGCCACAAATCCTCATGTCTCCCTAAGCCTCCGTTCACTCCCTGCATGTAATTTTGCATTTCAAATACAACCGGAAGATGTAATCCGTAGAGCCACAACACTGCCTGCCGGCACAACGTCGTCCCCCAACAGCAACTGCTGAAAAACAGATTCCTTTCTACTAGTCCCGATCCTCAAATTTACATAACTAGCAACCGCTGACCTGAGTGACGTGCAGAAGGAGCTGCACATTTATTTTCTTGAACCTTACCCATTCGCACTATAAATATAGCCTCATGAATATTAATCAGCCACCATTCTAGTCCCTAGAGACTGATCATGTTGCCACTAGACACAGCAATATGAAATCATTTCATAAAATAACACTGCAATGAAAGGACAAATCAAAAACTGCTGCTAAAACACTGTGTTTTTTTTTTTTTCTACTTTATTTCTTTATCCCTTCTATCTACTCCCGGTGTCCACTCCGTCTGTCCACTCATGTCCTCCAATCCACCTTCCGTGGGATCTGCCCCTAGAGTGCCTCTTCCCCCTCTCCTTGCACAGTGGGGTCTGTCCCTTCTTGGTGGTCTGCATGGACCTAGAGCGGCTTTCATCCAGGGCTGCCGAGAGGGTTTTTCCGTTTTCTCCCCTAGATCCCCTACCCTCTGAGACATCGGCACTTGGGACGTACGTCCCGAGTGGTGGCATGCTGATGCACGCCAACCTCTCATGCGCTGCGACATCCCCCCTCCCCGGCTCCGGCCAGCGGAGCCACCTCCATCCCTTCTTGTTGCCGGTGCTTCCACCACCTGCTGAAGGGATGCAGAACGCAGGTGCTTTCATGGTCTCCCACCCCTGAGGGAGGAGAGCATCCGTTGGGATGCTTGATCCTCCCTCTCCCTGTTACCCGCCACCCGAGTCCGCCCCTAACCCGGGTCAACAAGGAAGGTGGTGTCCAGCCAGCCTCAACCTCAGCGCCACTGGCCCGGCCACACTGTGTTTTTTTTTATGGACATATGTATTCTAGCTACACCTAACACTTCAGTGTTTGCACAGTAAACAGACTGCATACACACTGTGTTTTTACCAGCAGCAACACCTATTCCACACGTTTTACTATTTTGTACATCCCAAACAAAACAAACTCCAACTCGTATAATAGTAATAACATTCAGTTAATTGGAGTATACTTGCAATAACCAGCTTCTGTGGTGATTAAACGCCTCGGTGCCTCTGTGTTTAATCATCCACAGATTCCAGTTAACTGAATGTTATCACTTAAATAACTTAAGAGACCAGAAACAGCACGGATTTGTGTCTGGTAGATCCTGTACCACCAGTTTGATCAGCTTTTATGAAACAGTTAGTTTTCATCTAGACCAAGGAATACCAGTTGATGTGCTATTCTTAGATTTTTAAAAAGCTTTTGATAAAGTATCGCATGGAATTCTGATTAACACACTGATAAAATTACAATTATTTATTTAGTTAGTTAGTTTTTGTTGACCAGGTAAGTGCACTAGGCAGATTCTGCCTATTTTCAGGCATGACCCGGGGGAGGGGGATACAGATGAATTCCAACTGACCTTGAACCAGATTAAGCTGTTGGTGGTATTTCAGTGAATGAGGGAAATTTGGCCAGGGCACCAGGAAAATTCCCCTACTCTTTTCGAGAAGTGCCATGGGATCTTTATGAAACCCCCACCCAGGTATGCCATTTCTATTTGACAACTCTACCTGGTGGGCTGAGTTCGGGGAAGAATATGTCACTCGGCACATAGGCTAGGTTCGGCTACTCTGCACAGGGGCACCCAAGTAACTCCGGACAAAGGAAGCAATAACTGTAAATGTCCAATACCAGAAGTGGGATTCTAAAGTGTGGCTTTTATTCACATCCAACAGAATAAACGAAGCATAGATGGACCCCCACGGGGCTACACTCCTGATAATGCAGATTTAAGGAGACCAGAACACATCCTCATCACTTTAGCCCTCGGGCTCTGAAACACACTGGGCACACAGCCCGAACTTGCACGCTGCTCTGGGTTTTCCCTGGCTCGGCTCTCTTGCCAGCCACTTGGACACTTTCCAAATGGCATGGAAACTTTACTGGTGGCTTCCTATACCACCTAAGAGCACTTCTGCTCCATAAGGGAATCTTCCTCATCAATCCCACGTCTGGGTACTTTCCTCAGGCACTGGCCAAGTACCCGAGAAAAAGCAAAAGGTGTCTCAGAGCAAATCTGTAGAGGTGAATTTGGTTACTACTGATGGGGGGGTCTCCCACCTCTCGCTCCCATAATTCATACCCGGCCATTTCTCTGGACTGTAACACCTCACCCTTTAAAACGCTTTGCTGGGGGGGGGGGGTCGCTCTGGAGCCCGAGCAAGATGGAAGCCTGAAGACAGAGCTCTTCGTATATAGTTACTTAAAACGTCTGAAAACTATGTCATTTGTATAGTAAACTAGTGAATCTTTATAGCTCAGCGTGTTAGAAGGGCTGGTGATAAAGATGGGAAACCCTCGTAAGGATAAATCAATGGGAGATGGAACTAAAGTTAAAAATCCTCCAGGACCCCAGACCACGCGGTCCGCTCTAGGCCACGTCTCCGAAGCTGCAGAGGAAGGAATGGAGGAAACATTGCAGACGCTTGGTTTTAAACTTAACCGGTTGATTAAATCGGTGGCAGGACTGTCAGACAAGTTCAACAATCTAACTAATAGAGTTGTGGCCATCAAAGCTAGTGTGGAAGCCAACAGGATAGCAACAGCTGATGTTACAAAGCAGGCAGATGCAGCAATGGGAGCTGTTTCGGCAGTCATGAAAGAAAACTCACACCTGAAGTCCAGAATTGAAACTCTAGAGAATCAAGCTCGAGCTCACAACTTAAGACTGCTCAGACTAACGGAGGGGTGTGAGGGGGATCACTTGCTGCTGTACCTACAGGAATGGCTAGTTCAGCAACTGGGCGAGGAAGCTAGCCCTGTAGTGCAAAGGTTCCAGAAGGCATACCAGATCACATCGAGAGGACGGCCTAATAATCCAGAAGCACCACGGGCTGTTGTGGTGGTAACTGACGGGGAAGGCTCCAGAGATCACCTGTTGGCACTCGCACGGTGCAAGAAAACGTTACTACAGGACAGCCAGGCTGTTAACATGTTCCCTGATTTAAGCTACACCACCCGTCAAAAACGCGAACAGTTTGATGGTGCTCGTGCAATTCTGAGAGAAGCAGGCATTCCTCATGGGTTGGTTTTCCCAGCTAGGTTACGGATAGTGTCTCGGGGCAGAGTATATGTTTTTTCGTATCCCACGGAGGCACTCAAATGCTGTCAAAGAAATGTAGCAGCTCGCCCTCGAGATGCGGCCAGAGAGGACTTTTCATCTGAGGAAGAGGAAACCTGAATTTGTGATAAGTAAATGGGACAATGAAAGCTCCAGTTTTGATGGGGAGGGAAGAGGTTATTTTTACCCAGGTTGTTTATTCAGGAGGACTTGTTGTCGTTAGTTTTAATTAGTCCCTTTCATAACCTTGGGTTAGAAATGTTCCTTCCCCCCGATTTCCTGTATCCTAAAAGTTTAATGTTGATAGGGAACAGGTGTGATTTGTTAAAGCTGATGTTCCTGAATTATATTTTAAATGTGCCATTACAATATTTTCTCAGTTGATACACTGTTTAATTAGCCGCACTTCTAGCTTGTTAGCGGGTCATAATACTAATACGAGAGGCCACGTACTGGGTAACGTTGTGGCGCCTTTCTTTTCAAATAAGTATACGAAGCAAAGTTTTCTTTTCGGTTTATGTTATGCTCTGTCTAAAATGAGGTGTGCACATATCAGTGCATTAATTTAGAAAAGGCATGGTGGTATTCCTCCCCCTATTTCAGGGGTCTGATTATCTGCAACTCAGGACTTTGGACATACGCACTAAACACCATACAGCTCATGGGTTCGTTTGCAGCCTATAATATGTGGACAATTTATTAAATTCTCTATTGGTAATACCCTCCAATGATGTATCTTTTAGCATTTGCAGACTATTTGAGTGTATTAAGAGGAGTGGCGCCCTCATGGTTTTATTTTACTATCATGAGTATCAAATGCTAGTGAAATGTAACTGAATGTTTGATGAATAATCAATAAACATAAAGTTAAAAAAAAAACACTTTGCTGTGTAGATTCCTTTTAAATGTATTTCACATTCAATCTACTGTCTTTTCTTCCCATTTGTGCTGGACTTGAACATACTTAATAAGTGGCTTTGTCCATTACTCTAGACCCCCACAGAGTTAAGCAGTCCAATCCCCACATCTTCCAAACTGTACTTGGCTGTCTTTTCCTGACCCCACAGTAACAGTCCCTTTAGTTTCATTGTGATTCAGGTGAAAACACATGGCCCTTTAGCAGAGCGAACTCACCCTTTGGTTGCAGGTTCCCCACAGGCATTTCCCCCTTAAGGAACTCTCTTCCAGAGCTTCTGGTGCATCAGCACGAACTTAAACAGGCAGCTTATTTTCCTTAGCCGGACCAAGGGGGTTGCCCCTGGATACAGGCTGACACCTTCCCCCCATCCCCGCAGGGGTGGGGCCCTGAACCATTGAAAGCGGTCTCCACCACTTCAATAAGCAGTTCCTGTGTTCCTCTTCAGGTGGAAACACACACCTAAAAACAAAAGTAGCTCTTTGACAGAGCTTAATGCTCTGAGGGCCTGCCTCAGCAGAGCACCTCTACTGAACTCTCTCTCAGACTGACTTCAAATTCCCCAACGTTCTACTCTAACCTCCAACTGCAACATTCCAGTGTGGCTTATGCAGCTGTGACAGTTCTAAATGATGTCATCCCTCAGTCTCGGCTGAGACTGAGAACAGAGTGAGACAGTGTGAAATCCATTTAACTGGAGTTTCACAAGCTGCCTTCCCTGCCTACCACTACGTCTTACTGGGATTCTAGTAACCCCGGGTAACGGGGGTTACATTTAACATCCGCCTGAACTACCACCATAACAGGCAGATGGGACCTCGGTTTAACGTCTCATCTAAAAGACGGTACCTCAGGAGTGCAGCACCCCCCCTCAAGCTGCACTACAGTGTCAGTATTGGGATATTAACCCAAGTGGCTGGTGTGGGGATAGAACCCACAGCCGCGTGATCTCCCAGCCTCAGACGTGAGTGTGCTACCTGCTGAGCCACTGACACCAAAAATTATCAAATGGGTAGAGGCATGGTTGTATAACAGATCCCAGGTTGTTAAGATCTCTGACACCATTTCTGACTCCATTAAGGTAACTAGTGGAGTGCCTCAGGGCTCCGTATTGGGCCCTGTCCTATTAGGAATCTACATTTCTGATTTGCACGAAGGGGTAAATGGATGCATCAGCAAATTCGCTGATGACACCAAGTTCTGTCAGGACATTGATTCAGCCGACAAAATTGATAGTTTTAGGAGAGACATTGTACATCTAGAAAACTGGACAATTCGGAACAAAATGGATTTCAACATGGAAAAATGTGCTATTATGCACCTAGGAGCCAAAAAACCCAGACTCAACATTACCTTAATGGGAACCCATTAAATCAAGTAATAACAGAAAAAGATTTGGGAGTAATTATTAATAATTCCCTCACAGCAAGCAACCATCGTCGACATGCTGCACAAACAGTTAATAGGATTTTGGCATCCATTAGAAGAGCTCTTACTTCAAGGCATGAAACATGTATCTTGCCCTTATACAAGTCCTACATAAGGCCACAGTTGGACTATGCATCATCCTTTTGGGCTCCTTTCCTGACGAAGGACATAAAACTCATAGACAGTGTACAAAGAAAAAACACTAAACTTATCACAAGAATCAGGCATTGGCCCAATCATGAAAGATTAAAAGAGCTAAAACTATTAGACTTGGAAATAAGAAGGCAAAGGGGTGACCTACTGTTACTATTTAATTTACTTAATGCCAAATACTTAATGGCTGAATGCAATATTACCTATGCACACAAACCATTGAACCTGAGATGTAACACTAAGCAACTGGTGGCCCCAAGGGTCATTACTAACAAAAGGAAAAATAATGTCACTATTAGAGCAGAGAAATTGTGGAACAGACTACCTCAAAGCATAGTGGATTCCAAAAATGCCCTTCACGCTGAGGGCTGAGGTGCTGGACGCCACATCTCGCTCCACGCCAGCGACCCGGGTTCGGGAGCGGACTCGGGTTGCTGGTGGGTCGGCCGGGGGGAGATAGGCTTGAGCGTCCCACAACAGCTCGCCTACTCCAGGGAGGGTTGAGGCCATAGCCCTCGCTCTTGTATGACTCTGAGCGGAGGCTCGGAGTTTTACAAGCCCCTAACAATAGGGGATGGGCAGCCGCTATACAGCGCAACATCGGCGCTCAACGCCTTGATGTCTGTGTCTCACGCTGTAGGGGTGGGAGAAAGACAGGAAAAGAGCCTGCCATCGCAGGGAAGACGGAGCCCCGGAGACGTGCCCTCGATGTGCCTTGGCCCACCCCACAGCTCCCGGACCGACGAAAGATGATTGATGGGGCATAAGGGCTCTGCCCCATCCCCGCTTGGGGGGTAAACCGAAGCTCTATGGGGATCTGGGGGTCGCTCAGGCAGGGTGGAAGGTAGAGGGATGTCTGCCTTGGGGCTCCCGAAGGGTCGGGGATGGCAGGCTGGGAAGGCAGACAAACAGAGATTTCAAAAAAAAATAAAATTCGCTTCAGTTTAAAAACAAATTAGACAAAGATATCATGGGACTAGAGACCAAATAGCCCACATGCATGGGAAGGTGGACTCAATGGGCCTAGTGCCTCCTTCTACCTTGTACTACTGAGTTACTGAGTGTATGTGTATATATATATATATATATATATATATATAAAATCCTGCCTGTACGTGGATCTCATCCCCAGAGGATTTGTGATGCTTGTTAAGGGGATATGTGCATCTTATTTCTGTTCTTAGTCCTACCATATATATAGCTTGATTAACCAGTGAATCTCTATGGTGGGTTGCTGTAAATGTTTAATAAATGTTTAATCAAAGTTTAGGCACTACGTATGGTTAGACAGTGCCAAGTTATACATCTTAATGTGTAAGTGGTTCTTGTGGAAGAACATTGGGAGGCTGGGGAACATACACTATTCTTTATAATATAAGGCTCGTGGAACACAGTGACTATTTTAGGTCACGTTAATAATGTTATGAGACTTAGTTTTCTCTATGCTAGAAATTACCTGTATGATTTCCACAGATTTAGCTGACCAGCGTATCAGTAAGAAAAACTGATGAATATGTGACATTCAGGAAACCCCCATATGACGTAACAACTTAACAGATCTAAGATCTGGGTGTTAAAATATCTACTATGGTGTTTTTCTGCATGTATCTCCTATGATCTATTAATGCATTCTGTAATGTTTGCTTCATTTTAAAATTAATAAAATATTAAGTTAAAAAATACTTCTACAGTAACTCCTTAATTATTTTTAAGTTTCTAACTCTATACCTCCTTCCAAGAAGACTTGACTCTTCTTTAGCAAGCAACTAGTTCTTCCTCATCCAGAGTATCACTCTCCTTCATCTCAGGGATGCCAGAGGTTTCTGTTCTCGATCCTTTATGTCCTTATCCCCATTCCCTGTGCATTACTAGAAAGTATACTTCACTGAAATTTCAAATTGAGGCTATACCAAAGGAAATAACAGGCAAGACAAACAATCCAACAGGACACAACTGGTTGAAAGAATCCTGTTTCATATGGTGAGGGAGCAGCACATTTCCCCTTGTCAAGTGAGTGGTTCTGTCAGAAGTGGGGGACACAGTGGCATCATCCAGTCAGGGACCACCCTCAGTTTACCTCCTATGTTTATCAACAGCCCTGCCCACCCCTCCTGGGCAGTTTCCAGCTTCACCCTTCCTCAACCACTTATCTTTGCTCTGACTAGTGCATCTGAAATGTGCACCTAACTCTGCTTTATTCCATGGTTTACTAGGGAAAATAATGCTCTGGAGGCTACCACCAGACCTACCCAAAGGGAAAGCATGTCCTATGACATGTTCAGTCCTCCTTCTACTGGCCTGCCATGTCATTGCAGGGCCATGACCCAAACCCTGATCCCCAGAATGGCAAACAGTTCTTGGATACATGGCTAAATCAAATGAGTGGTAAGAATGGCAGGGTTTTAAGCTGGCACTTGACCCTGCAAGCCCATGACATGACTATCACCTATATAGACCAGGAAAACAAAATGCTGATGCATTTTCATGCAAACTATAGAATGGGCCAGAACAGACCCAGTATTGACACACTGAGAGAAATTATGGGTTCTAAAATGGCAGTCAATTTATTTGGGGTGGGGTGAGACATGAGACAGGTCTTGTCACAAGTTCAGAAATGACTGCTCACAACTGTTGCAAGGAAAGGAAGTTCTCATTTTTCTATTCCTTGTGATTAATATGATGTGAGGCCAGGATCCATTTTTCAGTTTTTTTCTGATAAAGGCACAACTTGGACACCTAACCAGGGCTTCAGGTCTGAGTTTAAACTGCTTGGGCTCAAGTCAGAAGCATAGGAAAACAGACAATATGACATGCAGGCTGGAAACTTCAAAGGACTCGGATTTGACCCCTTTACTTGCAAGCTGCTTACAAGAATGGGCTCAGAAAAGCCAGGCACTTGAGGCAAAACCAAAGCCAATGTAGTCTGAAAGAGTGACAGGAAGCAAAACTCAAAAGCAAGCTTTTATTGTAAACAAAGGCTTACATGCACTGGTGTGTGAGTGAGTGAGCTACTTAGCCACAAGACGTCCTGGTGAGTCTTTGTCAGGAAGCCCCCTGATGGGTGTAAACTGTTAATGCCTAACTGTGCTCTGTGTTCTGTAATATGCTACCTTTCAGACAGGATACAGGTGTATTAGGTAGAATGGATTGTTGCTGTTGTTGTTGTAATGTTTTGTCTTTCGGGCTTTAATAAGCATGCCAAGGAATTTAATAAGGGGAGGGTGTAATACCCCTCTCAAAGGAAGGGCTTACATTAAGTTCTCTTCCAAAAACACAGCTGCTTTCTCCTTCCTAATGCTACCATGAGTTCAATTGCTCTATTGCTGTCCCAGGTTCCTTCCCAGGCTGCTGCAGAGGGATGTAGGTCAACACAAATTATCAACATTTCTATTTGGCAGATGAAGACTCCTTCTTCTGCAGCTGCAAGCCACATAGCATCTTTCTCACTCTCCTGGACCCGCAGAGAGTGGCAGTACCAGGTCAATATGCTGCTGCTAAAACAGCGCAGCAAGAACCGCACTGTGTAAAGCGCAGAAACATTTAGAGTGACAGGGATATAATAGCAGTAGGGAATTACTGCTATCCCTGTTGCTGTGCGCTTAAACTGTGAAGGAATCAAATTGTCATGTGGTGTGGTGCCAGACTGAGCTGCTCCCATGGTGGAGTAGCTAAGGCACCAGCACACGACAGGGTTGGAGACCTGGGACCATGGTTCGGTTCCCCCCCAGGTCTCCTGGTGTTGCTACTTTTTTTATTTAAAAAAAAAATATTTCCCCCCTCCCAAGTTTCACCCCATCCCCGAAGTCCACACCCCCTTTGAGACTATTATTGTAAGTCTGGGAGGTGTTGGGGGGTGCGGGAGGTGGAGCCCCCCGCAAAAAAACAAAGAGGTCCCATTATTTTTAATAGTGTGCGCTTTTTTGTAAGGTCTGTGTTTTTCCCGATCTTATTTCACAGCACAACATTTTACTTGCAGCATTGATTGCCGCACTATTATTGTTGTCGACATTATGGCCCCATACTGAGAGTTTCAATAGGCCAAGAGCTGGAAGCACCAAGACCATCAGTACCATAGCCACATGCACGGTTGCTACTTCCAGTTCCCTGAACTAGCAACCTGGAATGGAAGTAGTGGGGGGAGAGGAGTACCACTATGTCTCCTGGGAAGACATTCCTCATGATGCCTTTCAGCACCAAGGCTACTCCTGCAGCCTGAACTCACTCCCAGCTAGGAGGACAAATACTGAAGTGCTCAACAGCAATCATGAGCCACTAAGGCACCCGCTTGATTGCTGGCAGTTGCATCGAAGGGAAAATCTGTTTAAAAAAAAAAAAGAGACTGAATGGGGGCTGCCATGTTTCTTGTCCTGCTGACCTACTGGTTAATAAGAAAGACTCAGATGATACACAGCTCAGGAAAGCCAGACAATAATGATCTCCACTTTGCAGAGCTTACAAACTGCAAGCTCTAGTCTTTTTGTTGGATCATTTGCCTACAAATCAGACAACAAACCAGCATCCAGGAATTTATATAAGCTACCCAGAAAGACTGTCCAGCCAGTCCCAACTGAGTCCCCAGATCTGGGCTCAGAGAATTTTCTACTGTGGGAGATAACATAAGAATGTGTCAGCAGATGGGGACTATGTGATCCATCTAGTCTGCCCTATGAATACCCCCCTCCCTAGATGATTAATTATTTTTGGTTACTGCAGTGCTTATCCCAAGACAGCTTGAATTCCCTAACTGTTTTTGCCTCCACCACCTTTTGTGGTAGCCTGTTCCAAGACTCAACCACCCTCTCAGAGAAGAAGAATTTCCTGATGTTGGTCCTAACCTTCCCTCCCACTAGGCGCATGCTATGGCCTCTAGTTCTGATTTCCTTTCTTTCTTTGAATAGGCTCTGATCCTGTACCGAGTTGATTTCTTTGAGGTATTTGGACATTTCTATTATGTCTCCCCTATTTCTCCTTTGTTCCAGTGAGTACATATTCAATTCTCTAAGTCTTGCCTTTTAGGGTTCCTGGTGGAGGCCTCAAACCATTTTAGTGGCTCTTCTCTGTACTATTTCCAACTGATCTATATCCTTTTTTAGGTGAGGTCTCCAGAACTGGATGTAGTACTCCAGGTGTGGCCTCACCAGGGATCTGTATAGTGGGACTATCACATCTCATTTTCTGCTAGTAATACCCCGACTATGCATCCTAGCATGTCGTTGGCTTTTTGAGCCACCTTTTCCCACCATCTACCCACCTTCAGATCATTAGAAACCATGATCCCAAGGTCTCTTTCTAAGTTTGTAACGGACAATTGTTCTCCCCCTAATGTTGACACCTTACCTGGGTTATTTTTCCCCCAAGTGCATAATCTTACATTTCTTGGCATTGGACTGCAACTGCCAAGTTGTTGACCATTCCTCCAGCTTTCTTAGATCCGATTCCATCACTGAGGCCCCTTCCTGTGTGTCTACCCTGTTGCAGAACTTGGTGACATCTGCAAACAGGCACACCTTCCCCACCAATCCATCTGCAATGTCGCTGATGAATATGTTGAAGAGGACTGGACCCAGCAACGATCCGCGTGGAACTCCACTAGTTACTCTTCCCACCTGCGACTGGGAGCAATTCACCATTACATTCTGGGTTCTCCCCGGACCCAGTTTCATACCCAGTTAACAATCTTTTCTCCTTCCCTAGTATCCTCTAACTTGTTGATGAGCCTCCTGTGGGGAACGGAATTGAAGGCTTTGCTGAAAAATAGGTAAACCACATCAACTGCCTCACCTTGGTCTACTATTTTTGTTACCCAGTTAAAGAAGTCTAACATGTTTGTTTGACAGGATCATCCAGCTGTCAAATCATGCTGCTTAGGGTCTAACTTCTCACTGGCTTCTAGATATGCCACTATCCTTTCCTTCAGTAATGATTCCATAATTTTCTCCACAATTGAGGTGAGGCTGACTGGGCGGTAGTGTCCTGCCTCCTCCTTGCTTCCACTCTTGTGTAGGGGTACCACGGTGGCCTTTCTCTAGTCCTCAGGCACTTTACTGTTCTCCAGTGATGAACTGAAAAGTTCGGCAAACAGAGCAGCAAATTTCTCCATCAGCTCCTTTAAAATTCGTGGATGTATTCCATCTGGCCCCATGGCCTTGTCAGATTTCAACTTATTTAGCTCTTCAACGATTCTCTCCTTGGTGAAGGGGCTTGTGTCTGCCTCCTTGGTGCTGTGTCCATTTCTACCCAGTGTTGGTCCACTTCCATTGTGTTCTAGTGTAAATACTAAGCAGAAGTAGTCATTTAAAACTTCTGCTTTCTTAGTGTCTTCCTCTACATATTGCCCCTCTTTTGTTATTTGTCTAACTATTCCCCCCTTGGTCTTTCCTTTTTCACATATGTATCAACAGAAGGCCTTATCGCCTCTTTTTACTCACTCAGCAATCCTCTCCTCCATTTGTACTTCCACTACCCTATTTGCCTTGCATGCCTCTTTTAGGCTAGCTCTACATACCTCTCTATCGTTGTCATTCTTGGTTTCCTTATATTCTTAAATATTTTTTTTTCTTTTCTCTAATTCCTGATGCCACATCTTTTGTGAACCAAAGAGGTTTCTTTCTTCTTTTAGATTTGCTGATTACTCGTGTGCATTGTGATGTAACATGGTTCAGTGCTGTCTTTAGAGCCTTCCAGTTTGCCTCAACATCCCCCTGTGCTGTCGTTCCATGTACTGTATGCTCCTAAAGGTGGATCGCATTTTGTTGAAGTCTGCATTTCTAAAGTTGAGGATCTTTAGTTTACTGAGGCTGGTCTCCTCATTTCTGTTGACTGAGACCCACTAAGGTCGCTGGAACCCAGATTGATGCCCACTGTCATGTCTGAACCCCTGGTGCTGTTTGTAAGCACAAGGTCTAGGATTGCCTTTTCTCTTGTGGGAGTATGCATGATTTGTGTCAAACCTGCCCCCTGTAAGCCAATGAGAAATTCCTGACTTATTTCTGATGTGGCTGGGTAGTCGGACCAATTTACATCTGGCAAATTGAAGCCTCCTACTAGCAGCAGCTCCCCTCTATCAGCCATCCTTAGGATGGATTCAAAAAGCTATTTGTCCTTTTCTGCTTCTTGAGATGGTGGTCTGTATACCACACCCACTCTGACTGGGGCCTTGTCCCCTGCTCCAAGGGTAACCCATAGGGTCTCAACCTCACTGTGATTTATCTGTATCTCATTCTTTGTCCTTTTCTGCTTCTTGAGATGGTGGTCTGTATACCACACCCACTCTGACTGGGGCCTTGTCCCCTGCTCCAAGGGTAACCCATAGGGTCTCAACCTCATTGTGATTCATCTGTATCTCGGTGGCTTTGATATCATCTTTGACATATATTGCAACTCCCCCACTTTTTTCCTCTCTGGTCCCATCTGAACAGAGTGTATCCTGGGATGACGACATCCCAGGTGTGATTTTTGCTGAACCATGTCTCTGTTACTGCGACCCAATCTACAGTAGATGGGTTTCTGTCATCATGGTGCTAAGGTCTGGGATTTTATTTGCCAGACTGCGAGCATTAATACACATTGCGTGCCGTGTCTGGCTCCCCACTTTTACTGTTCTTTGCTTTGTGCCTTCCTGTTTCTGATCAGATCAACCCGAGTGTGTGAAAGAGCCAGATGTGTTGCATTCTGTCTGCTGTCAGCCTTTTGGTTAAAACTGCTGAGGGGAGTTCTCCCAACTTTAACTTTGCCAAAGTGCCTGCGATGGGGGCTGTGGTGCAAAGAAGTAGAGGTTGTCTTGGTTGTGCTCCAGTACATCTGAAGTAAGGGGTTGCCTTGCTGTAGCACCAGAAGTGTGAAGATGGTTACCACTGCTCTCTCAGTTTGCTGTCAGGACCTGTCTGGGAGGGAGCCAAGCCTCTGGCCCTGAGTGACTGTCTGCCTTGTTGAGTAGGTGAAGGGAAGTCTACCCATAGGGTAAAGAGGACCAGACTCATCGTATATATCATGGCCTTCGCCCCTCATCACTGCAAGTATGTTTGGTCTACTGCACTTTTACACAGCTGCATCTGCTTGTCCAGAGGGTGATATCCCAAAGGAGTCAGCATTTCTTCAATAATTGGAAGTCACGAATATTGGCCAAACAGGTTTTTTATTTGGCTAGTTAGCTAGACCCTGGACTTCCTGTGTGATTATAGTTCCACACGCAGGAGACGGACTTTCCAAATCAGAAGCAACTGCATTGAAGTGTTACAGTAGTTTGTGTTCAAGCATTCATTAGTCCTCAGTTACCTAACTGCAACAATGCCACACTGATATCCATTTTCCCTGGCCTGCGACCACCATTATGTGTGAATGTCAGAGACTGAGGGAGCTCCCAGAAGGACTTCAGGATTAACTGGTGCACTACTGGAGGTGGAGGGGTTGTGAGACTGTGTCTACCTACTAGAGGATAGTGGGATTAGAACAGGAGATTGTGTTGTTTTGCAATTCGCCTCATTTTCCCCATTCCCAGATCCTGTTCCTCTCCCCTAATACATCCGCTTTGTTAACTGACTGTATTTACTGAGTACCATATTATTTTGTTCTTTTTTTATGGTACATGCTTAAAGTAATAAGTTGGAGGGGATTGTGTTATTTTTGGTCCCTGTTGCTGAGTGTGAGGGTTGTATTTTGTTTGTTTTTAATTTGTACTTTTTCCTCATCTCTGTGGAGCTGGCAGGCAGCTCCTGCCCGCCCTTTGAGGGACTCGTCCTCCAACCCCGACCGACCCCAGCCCAGCCATACCCCCGAGTTCTCCTGTGGATTATCTCCCATGGCAGGGCCAGAGAGAGAGAGGAGTGCTGGCTTCCTCCCCCCCCCGAACGCGATCCAGAATCAGGGTGACTTGTGCGGAGGGGCATCACGACCATCATGGAGCCTGCCAACTCCAGGTATTTTCCACCTGTTTACACCCTGGGCCCCACGAACATGCAATGGGTGGAGCAGCTGGACTCCGTCTCTGCAGAGGCAGCCTACACCCTGGATGTGGGGCCATCCCATTCTCACAGCACACATGTGCTGACACCCAACCACCACTACGTGGCAGGCAAACAGTGTGCTGTACTGCTCCCCCCTCCCCGAGGAAGGAGATCTGTCCATGGATGCTCAATCCTTCCTCATACCTTCCAACCCCCGAGTGACTCGAGTCTGTTCCTAAACCTGGGTCACCAGTGTGTTACGAGGTGTGGCGATCCAGCACCTTAACCCTCAGCACCACTGGGCTGGCTGGGTTGCATGTTTTTTTTCCTTTTGGGAAATACCTTGACAGCACCCCGTTGAAAGCATCCTCAAAGGTGGAGGCACCATGCCACATTCTAGTTCCCCTTCATACTCAGAACCCAGGTGCCATCCACCCATAAACCATCTTACACCCATATACCATCTTACAGGCTTAGTAATGCACTTCATGGGTTAGCATGGTTAATAAAATGGGTGGAGCCATTTTATAGAGCATTTGGTCAGTTAGATCAGCTCCAGAGGAAGGAGCTGATAGTGCAGGCCTGTGAGTCTGGACTGTAGACCCCTGGTGAGCCAGGGTCTACTTATTTTCTGAGTCAGATGCGGAGCTCAGGATGTTCTAGAATGAAGTGGCAGAAGCCATAGACCAGTAGCTCCTCAGGGCCTAGGAAGTCGAGTATCCAGTCAAGCATCTCTGGGTCCAGCAATTTCTGCTATGGGAGAAAACATCAGAAAGCAGACAGCATTGTGAATAGCTAAGCTGAAAGATTCCAGGGAAAATAAGGTACCAAATAGGTGCTGATCTCCCCTCCATACTCCCATAAGGGTGTAGAGAATGTAATCCTTGTAAGCAGCAAGCAAGGGTGGAGGTTGTCAGACATCCAGTGAGCCCCTTAAGTGAGGCAGGGTCCCCAGAAAGTGGATCCTTCTCAAGTGGAAGCCAGTCAGTTTGTGACAGGGATGTCCTGCAGTGTGAAACTCATGCCATTGCAGCTAACAAGATATGTTAAGTATCCATGTCCAAGAATGCTACTGATAGAGTAACCACAAAATGAAGGTGTTGTGAATCTACTGAGGTCCCCCCCATGTGCTGTAGACATTGAAGTTTTGAGGTGGCTCAGATGCTTCTGCTTCTCTGCCTAGAAGCAGGCAGGGAGTCCATCCAGTACCAAATAAACAAACTAAATCATTGAGAGTTGCCCTGAATGATGTAGGACTCAGTGCACCTATAACAGTGGGCTGCCGATATCGCCAAACATTTAAAACATTAAAACAAGGTCTCAAACCATAGCCCCCTAATGAAGAGGTGTTGAACTTGTGACCTCAAAGCACTGTGGCAGTAAGAGCTTATCTACATTAAGAATTGCTATGGTGAGAGACCTTTTTCAAAGTAAGTGTGAAAATAATGCTGTAGCTGCCTTAGCTGTACTACAAGCCACACCTTACAATTAAACTGCAGTCAGTGATTTGAAAATTCTTCTGTGCGCTGCAGCTGCTGTATTTTTTTTTAACTTGGCCTCACATAGGGGTCTATGCATGATGCTGGGTTGGGTATGAACTAAAGGCCCATCCCAGTCCATGTTAGCCTGCACCCCAGTATGGCACACACTGCATGCCGTTCATTAACCCCATCCACATGTTTGTGGCCTCACCCCATAGGCACATAGGAGCATGGTAGGGACAGGAGCTGGATGCATGCAGAGTAGAGAACACCAACGGGCATCCAGTCAGATGCCTGTCCCTCTGGCCAATCCGGATCCCCAGCTCTGTGTGGGGCATGGGGATTGTGGGTACCAGCATACGGTACTCCCTTAAGGGTACTAGTGCAGCACAATGGTAGCCCAGCCCTTGCTGCATGTTAGGAGGGCTTAGGTCACAGCCATATGCCCCATTGGGCCGCCATCCACTAGTTGGATGGGGCATGTAGCAGCTATGACTATGTGCCAGCAGGCATAGCCAGAACTCCCCTCCACCAGCACTATGTGCCATTATGCTGTAGAGCCCCAACACCGAGTACTCCTCCCTCCCTCCCCATAGGCAGGTGCGCAGCGCTACCAGTTGTTGGGAGCTCCAGAACATAAGGGGCACACACCCCTTTCATGCATGCCACTAGGGTCCACCTGGACATCTGCTGCATGACTTTGAAACTTTGGGATGCCTATGTGCCACTTATGTGTGGCACATATGCATAGTGCATAGGGTCCGTAGTGAGGGGTGCACCTACAGTAACTCTTTTTTGTTTTTTTACTTCTCTTTTTTTCCCTCCAGTCACGGCGCCATGGAGCCTCTCTCAGGCAACCTAGTCCTGTTACCTGCCCTGCCTGAAGCCTCCCCAAATTGAACCTCCTCTCTCCTCCCCCTCCCACATAGCCAGTACCCCCGGTTTGACCCGCCTGGGGTGGGTCACCCTCTCCTTCTTGGGCGCGCTTACTAGTCAGACTCTGGCTCAGGGAAGGTCTGGGGAACGGAGAACCTGGAAGGCTAGTCGGGGTTGGCCCAGCGAGGGGCATGGGGGACAGGTGCCGTCACCTGCCCGTGGCGCCATTGGTTTCCTTGTTCTGTGAGCCCTACCACTCCCTCCCTGCGTGGTGCACGTTGACACTGTGGTGCACAGCAACCCTGCCAGTGTTGTCCATGCTAGTTGCGTGCATGTCTTTTGGCTGCTGTAGTGCCCCCGGCCTCCACTGGGGGTCACTAGCACGCCAGGACAACCCACCCTAAACTACCCAGGGAGGAGAGCGCTAGAAGACACTCATCCTCAACCCTTCCCCGGCCGACCCCCGGTGGCCTGAGCTTGCTCCCGAACCCGGGTCGCTGGTGTGGTGCGAGGTGTGGTGTCCAGCACCTTAACCCTCAGCGCCACCAAGCCATGTAACTCTGTTTTGACAGTACTAAATAAGTTTCTACTGCTTGATAGAAGATGTTAGTGCAGACTATTAGTTTGTTGGATTACTGTTTATGAAGTGTTAAAGGTGCCCCACTCCCCAAATTAATTTGTGGTCCCACCATAGACACTGTAAGAACCCTGCCCCCCCACCATAGTAGAAAGTCCATAGTACCCGACAGCCAGGGGTCAGCTACACTGACATGTGCACTGTCAGAAATCCAGTTTTGGTCCGATTTAGCTGGCATAAAAGATTTTCCTTTTTTCAATTCTTATCTGTATTATCGTCCCTGAAAAAGTTATATCATATAGAAAATGCTAACCTTTTTGATTAATGTATGCTTTTAAAGAGGATGCAAGAGGTAGGGCGAGAGCCTTTGCATCTCAGCCTAGTGATCTGAAAGTATTCCAAAAAGAGTAAAAGACTTACGATGGTATGGAGTTTGTCTTCAAGGATCTGGTTGGTGAGCTGAGTGTTGGAGTATCCTTCTTGCAATCTGCAACAAGGCAAAGCAAACTCTTCCTCATAATTTGAAAAGACACAAGTCCGCTATTCTGGAGAGTACGCTTACAACTTACTCACTGGGAAATCTACAACAAGTCCTACTCAAAAGGTGGAGATTGAATGATACACCTACCTTTAATGAGTGGCTTATGGCTATGAGCCAAAACTCTACATTTGAACATCTCTCACACTTGGTTATGGGCAAACTGAAGAAGTACAGGGTGTCCGATCTTCTTTTGTTTCCCTCTGAGGCCCCCCCCCCCCACACACACACACACACTTGAAACGTAGAAACATAGAATTTGGACGGCAGATAAGGACCGCTTGGCCCACCCAGTCTGCCCATTTCACTACCTAATGGATAAGCTGCAGATCCTAGTTAACCAACAGCCTACTTCTTCCTACCCCCACCCCCTAGAATTGCTTTATGACTGTCCCATGCATTCTTGAATTCCACCACTGTTTTTGACTTCACAGCCTCCTCCAGAAGGCCGTTCCATGCATCCACAACCCTCTCTGTGAAAAAAATACTTCCTTACATTACCTCTGAGCCACCCCACCCCCCCATCTTCAAATTGTGCCCCTTGTTCTTACTCTTTTTTCTGAAAGATGCTACCCTCTTGGACTTTGTTGATTCCCTTGAGGTACTTGAAAGTTTCTATCATGTCCCCCCTCTCCCTCCTGTCCTCGAGGCTATACATATTAAGCTCCTTAAGTCTCTCTTCATATGTCTTCCGGTGCAGACCCTGCAACATTTTAGTTGCCCTCCTCTGGACTGCCTCCTTCCTGTTTATGTCTTTGCGGAGATTGGGTCTCCAGAACTGCACGCAGTACTCCAGATGGGGTCTCACCAGCTGTCTTTACAAAGGGATAACAATTTCCTCTTTTGTACTGGTGTTTCCTCTCCCTGTGCATCCCAGTATCCCCCCAGCCCTCCTTACTGCCCTCTCACATTGCTTCCCCACCTTTAGGTCATCTGATATGACTACCCCCAGGTCCCTTTCCATTTTTGTTGTTGTTAGTATCTCACCCCCCATTGTGTACTCTTCCCCTGGGTTTTTGTTTTCCAGGTGCATTACTTTGCACTTCTTAGCATTGAATCTAAGCTGCCATACATTTGACCATTCCTCCAACCTTGCCAAGTCCCTGTTCAACTTTTCCACCCCACCTTGTGTCTCAACTCTGCTGCATATCTTTGTGTCATCTGCAAAGAGACATACTTTTCCTTCCAGTTCCACTGCAATGTCACTTATAAAGACATTGAAGGGGACCAGTCCTAGTACTGAACCCTGCGGTACCCCACTAGTAACCCCCCTTTCTTCAGAGTGGACTCTGTTTACTATTACCCTCTGTGTCCTGTTCTCCAGCCAATTCTTTACCCAGGCTACCATCTTGGGACCCACTCCCAGACTGGCTAACTTGTATATTAATCTTTGTATAGGACTGTGTCAAATGCCTTGCTAAAGTCTAGGTAGGCCATGTCCACAACCCCTCCCTGATCTACTACTTTGGTCACCCAGTCAAAGAAATCTATTAGATTCGTCTGACATGACCTTCCCGCTGTGAATCCATGCTGCCTTGGGTCCTGTGCTCCTCTGGCCTCTAGGTACTCGACAATTCTTTCCTTCAGAAGTGATTCCATAATTTTCCCTATCACTGAGGTAAAACTAACAGGTCTGTAGTTTCCTGCTTCTGCCCTGCTCCCCCTTTTGTGAAGTGGAATCACATCTGCCCTTCTCTAGTCCTCAGGTACCACTCCATCCACCCATGATTTGTTGAAAAGGGTAGTCAGTGGTGTCACTAGATCTACCCTTAGTACTTTTAGAATTCTGGGATGAATCCCATCAGGCCCCATTGCTTTGTCCACCTTCAGTTTTAAGAATTCTTTCAGAACCCTTTCTTTTGTAAATGGGCTGGTATCAACTCCAGTATCCGGAATGTTTCCATTGTTTGGTTTAGGTACCTCCCCCCTCTTTATGTGTGAATACTGAGCAAAAATATTTGTTTAGTATCTCTGCCATTCCACAGTCACCCTCTGCCCCCCTTCCCCCTTTATTAAGCCTCACTATCCCTCCCTTGGTCTTCCTTCACTCCCTGATGTACCTATAAAAGGTTTTATTCCCCTTCTTAGCTGAGCTGGCTATCTTTTCCTCGGTTTGGGCCTTTGCTGTTCTGACTGCCGTCCCAGCTTCCTTTTGCTTTGACTGATACAATTCTCTGTCCTGCTCCTTCTGTGATTTCTTGTACTTTCTGAATGCTTTCTTTTTCTCTCGAACCTTCCCTGCCACCTCCTTTGAGAACCATAGTGGTTTCTTACATCGTTTTTGTTTTGTTTATTTGCTTCACACAAAGGCTTGTTGCCTCTGTGATGGCAGCCTTGATTATTCCCCATTGTTCTTCCACCCCTCCTTCCTGTCCATTTGCTAGTGCATTCCTTAGGCACTCACCCATTTTGGCAAAGTCAGCCCTCCTAAAGTCCAGTACTTTTGCCTTTGTATGGCTTGACTCTACTGCTGTGTTTATCGTGAACCATACTGTTCGATGGTCGCTAGTTCTCAGCTGGCTACCCACTTCTACATCTGCGATCCTCTCTCCATCTGAGAGTACCAGGTCTAAGATTGCTCTCTCTCGAGTGGGTTCCAATACTAGTTGTCTAAGGCATGCCCCCTGTAGGGCATGTAGAATAACCCCACTCTTCCAAGTGGCTGCTGCAACTACACTCCAGTTATCATCTGGCATATTCAGATCCCCCATCAGCAATATCTCCCCCTTTTCTGCCATTCTAAGTATACTTTCTATAATTTCCTTGTCTATTTCCTCCTCCTGGTAGGGGGGTCTGTATACAACCCCTGGGCAGATTGAGGTGCCATTGCCTGTCTCCAAATTGACCCACAGTGCTTCCTCTCCTCCCTGTTTACCCTTTTGTTCTGTTGCTTTGATTCCTTCCCTTATGTAGAGAGCTACTCCTCCTCCTCTTTTACCCTCCCTGTCCCTCCTGTAGATAGTGTATCCTGGTATGTTTACATCCCAGTCATGGTTCTGTGTGTACCATGTTTCTGTGACTGCCACGATATCCAGATGTTCCTCCTCCATCAAGGCCACTAATTCAGGAAGCTTGTTACCCAGACTACAGGCATTGGTACTCATTGCTCTCCATTTTTTGATGGCCTCTTGTAGCAACATTCCCCACTGACCTTTTTACCTTGGTCTTTTCATTTTGTAGGGGGAGGCTGGGAATTCCCTGCTGCTTATCAGTGCCTCCCCCTTGACTAGTTTAAAAGCTTGCCAATGAAGCATTTAAACCGATTGCCCAAAAGACTTGTTCCCTTCCTGGACAGATGCAGACCATCCTGCCAGTATAGGCTGGTATCCCTCCAGGTGGAACCCCAGTCCCTAATGAAGACAAACCCTGTGCTCCACACATTTTTCAACCATTCATTGAATCGCATGTCATCGGTCGCCCTCACCCATGCCATAGACAGGCATCACCCCTGGAGAAGGATACTGTATGTGCTACTTGTCTTAGGCCCCTCCCCAACTCCACGAAGTCCTCCTGCACTGTTGTAATCTCATGTTGAGCCAAGTCATTCGTCCCTAGGTGGACAATGACGTCCAGCTCAGTCTCCCGTGCAGCTGTTCTCGTGATCCTGAGGATGCGCTTCCTGTCCCTCCAAGCCATGGCACCAGGCAGGCACCTTACTTCAGTTTTAGCTGCTCCCCCCAGTTCTATCCCCCTAATAATTGATACCCCGACCAGGAGCTGCTTCCTTTTCCTGTGGTGTCCTCTGCTTCCTTCCTATGGGCCTCCCTTGTGACAGTTGTCCGTAACCTCCTTAGTCTCCTCTGCGGGTGCATCCATAGGAGAACTATGCTCCCCAGAATGGTGTATAGAATGAAGAGGAGAAAACCAACTCACCTCACTGTACTCAGGGCGGACAGCACTCTTGCAATGGCTACAACACTGTTAACACCCTCTTAACATGGTGTAGGTAGTTTGTGCTGTTTGAGCTGTTATGATCCCTTTTGTTTTTCAGGGTCATCCTTTTCCTTTTAAAGGAGTAGTCTGAATTTGCAACAACATGTGTTGTGCAAAGTGTTTTTAATTGTGTGTGTTGTTGTAGTGTGTCCTTCTCTTTGTCTGCTATTAGGATTTTTTTCTAAATTAGTATGCTAATTTTACAGTAGTTTTATGGCCCCTGGGATCTCAATTTTAGTATGGTTTATTGCTCTTCTCGTTCCTACAGTGCCTCCTGTCCCCTGGACAATGATGTATCCGGGACCATGGATTCAGCAAGCACTGGTTTAGAGTCAATTTACAACAGCAGAGCTGTGATATTAAGTACCTCTCCTTATCCAGTGAGCATAGATGGCTACATTTACAGTTTAGTAAATACTTGAGGGTTAATTGAGTAGGCTGTTCTGTAAGAAAACAGCTAGAGTCTTTACTAATTATAGCATTGATGATCCAGGTGATTTGTGTGCTTCTTATGGCTGTGTGTAGTTTGATGAAATGAAAAGTTTTAAAAGCAAAACATTTACTCCTGCTGGCTAGACTTGACACACACAATCAATTATGATTCCCCGTTGTTCTACACTTGCTGGCCAGTCTGCCTTCATACATCGTTTCCCAAAAATCTGGAATGCCCTCCCCAATCAAATTAGGCACTCTTCTTCCCTATACTCCTTCTCCTCTGCCCTTCATAACTTCCTCTCCTCTAACTGTACCTGCTTTCCTCAAACCTAACTCAGCCTAGTGCTCCCATCCCCCCATTCAGCAAGTTTTTTTTTTACTTTTATTCAGTAGCTCTTATATACTAAATGTTTGCACTTCAACTGTCTAACTCATTTGTTTCATCCTTACCCATTAAACATTTTTGTATACTGCATGCTTGAGATGCAGAATCTTGTGTTACTCACATATACTAACTGATTCCAATGTATTGTTTATTGCCTGTCTGCTTTATGCATTCCCCATGTACCCTTCTCCCCAGGTCGCATCGGGAGACAAGCAACTTGTTGTTCAGTGTGCCTTCCTGGTGAAAATTTCAATAAATAAAATAAAATACAAAAATGTTTAATTAGAGCTATTTAGTGGAGGCCAGAACATCAGGTTCCTATCTCTAGTACACAGTTCCACAAGTAGCTGCTGCGACATATGCAATTAGAGCCAGTGTTGCGTGAAGAGTTGCTACCCCGAATACCAGAAATCCACGCACACAGCACACAAAGGCAATGATGAGTCTCCAACTAAATGTTTACAGCAAAATGCTTAAGTTTATTTTCAGAGCTCTCAGCTCCAAACCCCAGCACTTTGGCGGATGCCTTCGGGGATTTCTCCTATCTCTTGTACTTGGTAAATTAGTGGTCCCAGATGCATCATTGTCACGTGGGGCAGGAGGCATTGTAGGAAAAAGAGCAATAAACCTTGCTGAGATGGAGATCCCCAGAGGCCATAAACTACCATATAACTAGCAGGCTAATTTAGAAAAAAATCCTAATAGCAAACAAAGGGAAGGACACAACAGGACTACACACACAAATCAAAACACTCTGCACAACATGTTTTCGAAAATGTTGACTGTACTACTCCATTAATGTTTTGTACTGTGTTGTAGCTGGTAAACTGTATTTTGATTGATGTATGTATCTGCTCTGTTGTGTGTCAAAAAAGGAAAATTTTTAATAAAAAGTTTAACGATAACATTTTTTTTCCCCTAGTCTTCCTTCCTTTCTTCCTGTGCATGCCTAATGGCCGCTCCCACTCTTCAGGATCACCACAACTGCTCTCACTACTGCCTTCTTGCATGTGTGATTACTTGCAGGGCAGAGGAGTGTCATGAGAATAACTGGAATGGAAATACAGCCAGAATAGCTGTTCTTATACTACAGTATTTCCAGGTAAAACAGCACAAGAAGCTGTGTCACAGTATGTGCTGGTAAAATATTATACTTCGGTGAATCGGTGAATCAGTGCTTCTTGGAGTATTTCAGACCAAGGAGAACACAGCCAAACCTTTTTGGTGCAGCTGGATCCTAACTCAGTAGATTCAGGCCACTTGAAGTTGGACTTGGATCTGCATGGAATTGAACAACTCATCCCTAGTTGGGACCTGATACTACAGTTCTCTGATATGACATGCCATGCATTCAAGCACCAAAAAAAATGCTCTGAAACAGAGAGGGGAGTGTTGTCCACTGTAGAGGGAATAAGAGAGAAAGAATCTGGCAACTAAACATGAAGGGTAAATCAAAAAGGAAATACGACTTGAAAGCCTTCAGAAAAGGGGTATGGCATGCTCCGTTACCTTCGGAACTTCTCTCGTAGAGTTTCCAACTCTTCCTGGGTTTGGTGAAGCTCTAGCTCAAGCTGTTTATGGCTCAATTTGAACTCGGACTCCATTTTCTCCATCTGGGAAGTGGTGTGCACCAGGTTTCTGTGGAGTTCCTCATTCTGCCCCTGCAAAAATCTGAACCAAAGCAGCCCTTTCACATCAGTGCAGCATGAAATGGAACTTTGCTGTCCTCACAGAGGGATTATTCTTGTACAACAAACCTGCAGATTATGAACTATAGCAGAAGACACAGAAATGTAGAAACATGCAAACATAAACAATAATGGCAGAAAAAGACCACTCGTCCATTCAGTTTCTGCCCATAAAGCCCAACAAACTCAGAACCTATTGTCAAGGCCACTGGTTTTTGGTTTTTGCCAGAAAACTTGGTTAATTTCCAGAATTTGGACTGCCTGTGCACTGGTTAAAAACAAAGAATTCCATGGAATTTGGCATTTTATAGCAGACCACTAAATCTACAGAACTTGTATTCTTCTTATAATAGCTTTCTGTGATATTTTCGGTTTGCCACATTTAATACTCTTTATATTCAGCCTTCTTTTCTTCCGATTATTTATACACATACTAAAAGAATGACAGTCACCAGTGCAGTTCCTGGAATTTCAAGTCTTGAAAATGGAATTGTATTACTTTAATCAATGTAAATCAGTGGCCTTGCCTATAGTCCATACAGGATTGTAATCCACACTATCCACCCCCATGCTCCCTACCCTATCACTATCACCCTGAGCAACCACTAAGCCCTTCACTCTGTCCCAGCTGTGTTTGCAAACATTGATAGATGTGGCACCCACCACATCAGCTGGCAGATTGTTTCATGGCTCCACCACCCTTTCTGTAAAATAAAACGTTCTCACTTTCCTCTCCCCCCCATCAGTTTTCTTTCATGCTCTCATGTTCTTGATCCACTACTCATGCTAAATAGTTTATCATAGTTTACCTCGTTCTTTCCTTTCAGGAACCTGAAGGTTTTTATCATATCTCCCCGCTCACATCTGGCCTCCAGTGAGAACGTGTTCAGTGCCTTGAGCTGATCCTCACAAGATCTGACCCTGAATCATTCTGGTCACCTTATAATGCACTGTCTCCAGCCTGTCCTAATCTTTCCTTAGGTGAGGACTCCAGAACCGGGCATAGTACTCCAGGTGGAACCACACCAGTGATCTTTTTTTTTTATATATATATATATATATATATAAAATGTTTATTATTTGTAATGCTATAATACGTACAATTTTACATACCTCTTATGTAATATTCAATGTAGCCATGCATATATCATATAAACATTTTATTCCATACCCTCCCCTCCCTTTGTACCATGGAGATAGGTTAGATTTGAATTAATGGTGGTAACATCGCCTCAATATCTATCCAAACCATTTGATCTATTCCATCTTCCATGGTTATTTCATCTGATAGTTTCTCATATAAAATTGCTTCTCTTTGTCCAAACCACCATTTATTTTCAGGAAATGTTCCAATTTCTAGAAAGTTCAATTTTCCAGTATAGGCCTTTTTGTCAGCATAGTTCCAATGCAAAAAAACTTCTATATCGAGGAACCAATAATCTCATACTAAATAGATCACTGAAAATCATAAAACAAAATTTATTTGGAATTTCCAGTTCTAATATTTGACCCAAAAGTAATGCTGTTCTTCCCCACCATGGCTCTATTTCTGGACGTCCCCACAGACAGTGAGATAAATTTCCCTGTTCCCCACATAAATGGCAACATTTTTTTCTTTTATTTTTGGAGAAATTCCCTAATATCTCCAAAGTTAAATATGCCCTATTATTTTTTTAATTGCCTTATTTTTTGCAAATAAATAATCTTTTCTAACTTTGACTCTAAGATAACTCCACTGCAGCTCTGTGTATATTAACTTATTTTCTTTACTCCAGTTATCATCAATTTGTTCCCATGTTCTCTTCTTGTGTTTATCAATTTCCGTATGTATTCTCTGTAATAATTTATCAGAGCCTAGCGTTATAACTTGTTCCTGCTTCTTACCTTCATTCATTAAATTATTACTGTTGTTAGTTGACTATATTCTCCTTAGTCTATTATAGTCCTCTTTCAAAGTTAAGTAATGTAAAAAATGTATACCCCAACTCCTTGAAAATTTTCCCTGCATCTCTGATATGAAGAAAATTGTCCTTCCCATATTAATTGATACCATCTTTGTATACCTGAGTTCCAAAATTTTTTAGCAATTTCTTTTTTTCCCCCTTTCCAATCTGTATTCCCTTTCCAGATGTTCAGGTAGAGCCACAGTATTTCTCCTTGTATTTTTAAATTGCTAATTGTTTTAATCAGACATCCCTCCAAAGACGAACATATCTTTGGTATTTTCATTTTTTTATTGATCCTCCAAATTATACTTTCTTTATTATGTTTTATGGGTTCCTCCCAAAACAAAAATTCCCAAGCTTTCTCTTGTTTCTCCAAAAAGGCCCATTCCCACCATATTTGTATCTGATAAGCCACAGCATACCTTACTGTTTCTGGACAACTGTATCCTTCGGTCTTCCTGGGCATAACCAATATTTCCCATGCAATATGGGGCTTCCCCCTCCACAAAGAAATTTTTAAAACTTCTTTTAGTATTATTAAACCAGGTAAGATTAGAAAAACCTACTACTGCTTGTATGACAAACATTAAATGTGGTAATGACATCATTTTTATTGTTTCTATTCTTCCCCATAAAGATAGTGATGGAGTCACATGATGCCTGCAGACTGATAGCAGCCTCCTGGGGGTGCTCTCTCCTCCCTCTCCAATATCTATATTAATCCTCACTAGAAAACCACAAATTCCAACTCTAAATACTTTTATCTGCTGCCTAGACGTCTAAGGCATTCATCTGAACCTTCATTTCATTGCAACTGGCACTAGGAAGCTGCGATGGAGGCCAATATGCAGCAGGCCCTGTTGCACCACACTCCACCAACCTCGCCTCTGAAGGTCCCCAAGAAGCCTAAGGCACAGGGAGCACAATCTGCTCATTCTCCGACACAGTCATCTGCTACCAGGCTCCTTACGGAAGACCATTTCCTCCAAGAATTGCTTCCATTTCAGGAGGCATTAGCAGATATCTCATCAGAATTGAGATCTGACATGGGAGAGCTGGGATGGAGGATTGGAGGCATTGATGCTAGAACTACCTCCCTAGAAACTTGGAGAGAGCACACAGACCCAGAGATTACAAAACTGCGGCAACAATTAAACAAACTTCAAGCAAAAACAGAAGATTTAGAGGGCAGAAGCCACAGAAACAATATTCTTATATTCAGATTGTCCGAGTCGGAGGAGGGCCACAATGTTGTCATGTTTACTCAAAAACTCTTTGCCAAAATAGTAGGGCCCCCTCCCTTCAATTCAGGCTACCAGCTTGAAAGATCTCACAGATAACTATGGCTGAGACCCCTGAAGGTGTGCCCCCAAGACCTCTTATAATCAAGTTCCTGAGCTACTTGGAAACGCAACATGTGCTCACCAAGGTCTGCGAGCTGAGATCCATCCTATGGGAGGGGGAAACCCCTACATCTAACACAGGATCTGCCACTTGAGACCAGGCAGAAGTGTACCCCTTTCCACCCGACTGTCTCAAAATTGATTGTAGCTGGAATTAAATTCCGGATGCCCTACCCAGCATGGCTCCAGATCCACATCAACGATACATGGCTCTCATATGACAGCCCGGAGTCTGCAAAGAAAGATCTGACCCAACGCCTGCCAAACCTGTTTGTGGAAACTTGATTTATTCACAATCTATGCCTAGGTTCAGTTGTTTGTGCTGTTAAATACCTGTTGAATTTGTTGTTGATTCTAATCTGATTGGGGTGCTGGGTTCCACCTCACTGTCTCCTTGATGTAAAGGCGGGGGGGGTGCTAAGCTTGTGCCTGATCAGGCCTTTTGTGGCCTGTAGTTAGATCTCTTGCTGACTGCCATAGTCCCAGGCTCATGCACGTCCCATGGGAGCTCTCATCCAATAGACCGGTGCATCACTTTGCCTCCACAGGGAAACATCAATAGGGTGGGTTTTCCCAGGGTCCTCAATTGGTGTGCACCAGTCCGTCCGGTTTACCTTTCCCCCTGCTCAGGTCATATCACTCCATTTGGTGCATGGGAAGAGAGACTGTCTCCATCTCCTTGCAAAAGAAACAGCCTGATGTTTCCGGGTAGACCCTCTTTGGTCTTTCTCATTGATGGAGCTACCGAACCATGGACTGGTCCTTCCCATCCTGACCTACAGAGGTTTCCTTGACTTTATCTGTCCCTTCGGTTTTGTCCCTTACCTCCCATGGTTCGTCCCATTGTGGTATTTTCCTTCCAATCATATGATCAGGGTCCAGCGCAGGATACCGGACCACTACCCCATGGGAGGACATGGCGACAATGACCTGAAGGTATGGGAGTTCCCCCCCTGCTTCTTCTTCTTTCACCACCACTACACTCAGGGAAGGGGTAAGAAACCTTTCATATTTTCTGCCTCTATGGGGAATTGCCTGATGCGGGGGCTCAATGGGGGAGAGGAAGAGCCCTTAGGATTGGTCTGCTGAATATGCTGCTTGGCATCACGTACGGTAGTACTGGGGGGATGTGCCTGTTTCTGCTTTCACTAGTAGTAACTCAAATGAGTATGCTAGTTTTCACCCTTTTAATGAGAGTGGAACCGGGTACCAAAGGGTTTACAGTTCTCCTTGCTTTCTTCACTCTGTGTTGGACCCTATTTCTGGGGAGTGTTTTTTGTAAATAGTTTGTATTTGGGAGGGTTGTTAAGAGTTGGTGGAGGGATACCTTGTACCTTCCAGGAGTATATAGTTAGTAACATAAAGGTAAGGGGGGAGTGGGGAGGGTTTCTTAAGGGGCCCGTCATTGGTATCTTGATTTGGACTGATTGCTCACTAATATTATTCACTTATTGTTGGTCTGTTACTAGGGCTCCTTCAACCTGTAGCATGGCTATGCCTTTTTGGTGGGTTTGTTTTGGTGGG
Organism: Neoceratodus forsteri; assembly: GCA_016271365.2. NCBI lineage: Eukaryota > Metazoa > Chordata > Ceratodontiformes > Ceratodontidae > Neoceratodus > Neoceratodus forsteri. The sequence goes on along the minus strand of CM028132.1, from coordinate 366,030,762 downwards.
GGGGGAGGGATGGAGTGTGCCTCACAGGGGTTACTTGTTTCCTACTACATTGTACTTGTTTTGTCTTGATGATCATAAAACATGGCGAGTAATGTAATGAAAATCATGACCTGGAATGTCAGAGGGTTAAGAGACCCCACTAAAAGATATCAGGCCTTGAAACACTGTGCCCTCCTAAAGGCACACATCATTTTCCTACAGGAGACTCACCTCTTGACTCAAGAGATCAGCTGGCTTTGCCTGCAGGGCATGAGTCAGGTTTCTGCTGCAGGGTACTCCTCCTCAAGCCAGGGAGTAGCTATCTTAATCATGGGGAATGTTTCCTTCCAGGCAGATACTTCCATTGTGGATCTGAATTGAAGATATATTTTAGTTAAAGGGCTCCTGGATCACAAAGAGTTGGTGCTGGGCAGTGTATATGGACTGGTAGGGGGATGTCCACTTTTTTATGGATCTTGCAAACAAATTGGCAATCCTACTACCTACCCAATTAATCTTGGGGGGGGGGACTGGAATGTACCACATATACAAGTCTTGGACAGGGCTTATCTACCACTCAAACCTCCCTCCCTACCCAGGGAGCTCTGGGTGATCTCACGATATGCTGGACCTATGTGACCCATGGCGAATCCTTAACCCCTCCCATTGCCTCTTCACCTTTTACTTGGCTAGTCACCAGTCCTGGTCCTGCCTAGACTATATATTGATTAGTCTTCCCCTTCTCTCTGGTCTTTGCAATGCAGGCATTGAACCAATTGTCATTTCTGACCACTCACTGGCTTGGATAGCCTATCTCTCAACTCTGATGTACATAAGGATACCACCTGGAAGTTGAATACCCAGCTTCTTAAAGATAAGTCCATTACTTCCAAAATACAATCTCTTATTCACACCTTCACCGATTTCAACAGAGATTCCATTCCCAGAACTGATCATGAATAGTGTGCACTTAAGAGCTTCTTAAGGGGTGAGTTCATCAAACTCGCTTCCAGAAGGAAAAGGCTGCGATAATCCCAGGCCTTGTCCCTCCTGTCACAAATAAGGTCCTTAGAGTTGTCCCTTTCTTCCTCTTCCTCATCCAACTCTCTAAAGACCCTACTTTCTCTAAGAAACAAATACTCTGATCTCATGTGGGAAAAGGCTGAATACGCCATCTTAAAGACTAGATCCACTTACATAGATCAGGGCGAAAAGGCTGGGAGGCTTTTGGCCCTTCCCCTAACGAAGCTGGAAAGCTCCAGATTAATCCCCTCTATCACAGCTCCAGATGGCTCCAATAAAACCCTCCCTAGAGAGGTAGCCTCTGTCTTCGAGGCTTACTACCATCAGCTATATGGTAAAATCCCTTCGCCTCCAGCCCATGAGGAAATAGACACATACCTAGATGCTCTTCCCCTTCCAACTCTCCTAGACCAGCACCAGTTATTTTTATCTTCTCCAATATCTCTAGTTGAAATAGAGGAAGCCATCAAAGGCCTGGCCTTAGACAAAGCACCTGGACCGGATGGTTTCCCCTCTAATTTTTATAAGACATTTTCGGAAGAGTTAGCCCCTCTCCTGCTCCCTTTATGTACCTATGTAGAATTTGAATTTGAATTTGATGGCAGATAAGGACCGCTTGGCCCACCCAGTCTGCACATTTCCCTACTTAATGGATAAGCTGCAGATCCTAGTTAACCAGTTAGCCTACTTCTTCCTACCCCCACCCCCTAGAATTGCCTTATGACTGTCCCATGCATGCTTGAATTCCACCACTGTTTTTGACTCCACAACCTCCTCTGGAAGGCCATTCCATGCATCTACAACCCTCTCTGTGAAAAAATACTTCCTTAAATTACCTCTGAGCCGCCCCCCCTCTATCTTCAAATTGTGCTCCCTTGTTCTTGCACAGCTCTTTTTTTGAAAGATGCTACCCTCTTGGACTTTGTTGATTCCCATGAGGTACTTGAAAGTTTCTATCATGTCCCCCTCTCCCTCCTTTCCTCGAGGCTATACATATTAAGCTCCTTAAGTCTCTCTTCATATGTCTTCCGGTGCAGACCCTGCACCATTTTAGTTGCCCTCCTCTGGACAGCTTCTATCCTGTCTATGTCTTTGCGGAGATTGGGTCTCCAGAACTGCACGCAGTACTCCAGATGGGGTCTCACCAGCTGTCTGTACAGAGGATAATAACTTCCTGTTTTCTACTGGTGATGCTCTCCTATGCATCCAGTATCCCCCCAACCCTCCTTGCTGCCCTCTCATTGCTTGCCCACCTTTAGGTCATCTGATATGACTACCCCAGGTCCCTTTCATTTTGTTGTTGTTAGTATCTCACCCCCCATTGTGTCGCTTCCCTGGGTTTTGTTTCCCAGGTGCATTACCTTGCACTTCTTAGCATTGAATCTAAGCTGCCATACATTTGACCATTCCTCTAACCTTGTCAAGTCCCTTCTCATCCTTTCCACCCCACCTTGTGCATTAACTCTGTTGCAGATCTTTGTGTCATCTGCAAAGAGACATACTTTCTTTCCAGTCCCTCTGCAATGTACGCTTATAAAGACTTTGAGAGGACTGGTCCTAATCTGAACCCTGCGGTGCCCACTAGTAACTTCCTCTGCTTCAAGTGGACTCCATTTATTACTCTCTGTGTCCTATTCTCCAGCCAATTCTTTACCAGGCTACCATCTTGGGACCCACTCCCAGGCTGGCTAACTTGTATATTAATCTTTGTGTGGGACTGTGTCAAATGCCTTGCTAAAGTCTAGGTAGCCATGTCACAGCCCTCCCTGATCTACTACTTTGGTCATCCAGTCAAAGAAATCTATCAGATTTGTCTGGATGACCTTCCGGCCAGAATCCATGCTGCCTTGGGTCCCAGCCCTGGCTCTAGATACCGACAATTCTTTTTCCTTCAGAATGATTTCATCATTTTCTTACCACTGAGGTTAAACCAACAGGTCTGTAGCTTCCTGCTTCTGCCTTGCTCCCACTTTTGTGAAGGGGAATCACATCTGCCCTCCTCCAGTCCTCAGGTACCACCCCATCCTCCCATGATTTGTTAAAGAGGGTAGTCAGTGGTGTCACTAGTTCTACCCTTTTTTCTTTTAGAATTCTGGGATAAATCCCATCAGGCCCCATTGCTTTGTCCACCTTCAGTGGGCTGGTATCAACTTCTGTATCCGGAGTGTTTCTACTGTTTGTTTTAGGTACCTCCCCCTCTTCCTTCGTAAATACTGAGCAAAAATATTTGTTGTATCTCTGCCTTCTCACAGTCTCCCTCTGCCCACCCTCCTCCCCTTTATTAAGCCTCACTATCCCTCCTTGGTCTTCCTTGCTCCTGATGCACCTATAAAAGGTTTATCCCCTTCTTAACTGAGTTGGCTATCTTTTCCTCGGTTTGGGCCTTTGCTGTTCCGACTGCCTTCCCAGCTTCCTTTTGCTTTAACTGATACAGTTCTCTGTCCTGCTTCTTCTGTGATTCCTTCTACTTCCTGAATGCTTTTTTTCTCTTGAACCTTCATTGCCACTTCCTTTGAGAACCATAGTGGTTTCTTACATCGTTTCATTTATTTGCTTCACACAAAGGCTTGTTACCTCTGTGATGGCAGTTTTTATTATTCCCCATTGTTCTTCCACCCCTCCTTCCTGCCCATTTGCTAGTGCATTCCTTAGGCACTCACCCATTTGTAAAGTCAGCCTCCTAAAGTCCAGTACTTTTGCCTTTGTGAGCTTGACTCTATTGCTGTGTTTATTCTGAACCACACTGTTCCATGGTCGCTAGTTCCCAGATGGCTACCCACTTCTACATCTGTGATCCTCTCTTCATCTCCATTTGAGACAACCAGGTCTAAGATTGCTCCCTCTCGAGTGGGCTCCAATACTAGTGGTCTAAGGCATGCCCCTTGTAGGGCATCTAGAAAAACCCCACTCTTTGAAGTGGCTGCCGTAACTGCACTCCAGTTAACATCTGGCATATTCAGATCACCCATCAGCAATATCTCCCTTTTCTGCCATTCTAGTATACTTTCTATCATTTCCTTGTCCATTCCTCCCTGAAGGAAGTCTGTGTAACCTATGCGGATTGTGGTGCCATTGCCGGTCTCCAAATCTACCTACAGTGCTTCTTCTCCTCCCTGTTTTCCCTTTTGTTCTGTTGCTTTGATTCCTTCCCTTATGTAAGGCTACTCCTCCTCCTCTTTTACCCTCCCTGTCCCTCCTGTAGATAGTGTATCCTGGTATGTTTACATACCAGTTGTATTTATGTGTACCATGTTTCTGTGACTGCCACAATATCCAGATGTTCCTCCTCCATCAAGGCCACTAATTCAGGAAGCTTGTTACTCAGACTATGGCATTGGTACTCATTGCTCTCCATTTTTGATGGCTTTACCTTCTTTTGCAGCATCCCCACTGACCTTTCTACCTTGGTCTTTTCTCATTTAGTACCCTGTTTTGTAGGAGAGGCTGGGATTTTCCTGCTGCTTATCAGTGCCTCACCCTTGACTAGTTTAAAAGCTTGCCAATGAGCATTTAAACCGATTGCTCAAAGACTTGTTCCTTCCTGGACAGATGCAGACCATCCTGCCAGTATAGGCTGGTGTCCTCAGGTGGAACCCAGTCCCCAATGAAGCCAAACCCTGTGCTCCACACATTTCTTCAACCATTCATTAAACTGCATGGTGCAAGTACCTCGCCTCCTCATGCCATTGACAGGCAGCACCTCAGAAGGATACTGTGTGTGCTACTTGTCTTAGGCCCCTCCCAATTCTACAAAGTCCTTATGACTGCTCTGATCTCATGATGAGCCAAGTCATTTGTCTCTAGGTGGACAATGGCGTCCAGCTCGAACTCCCATGCAGCTGTTCTCGTGATCCTGAGGATCGCTTCCTGTCCCTCAAGCCATGGCACCAGGCAGTCACCTTACTTCAGTTTTCCCTGCTCCCCCAGTTCTATCCCCCTAATAATTGAGTCCCCCACCAGGAGCTGCTTCCTTTCCTTGTGGTGTCCTCTGCTTCCTTCCTGTGGACCTCCCTTGTGACAGTTGTCCTCAGCCTCCTTAGTCTCCTCAGTGGGTGCATCCATAGGGGAGCTATGCTCCCCCAGAATGATGTATGGATTGTGGAGTGGAATAACTGACTGGGTGTGCCTCTGTTCCACCATCCTCACCCTCCCTGTGCCCACTGTGGTCCAACTGCTGTGCTTTCTTTGCAACCTCTGAGGTAGTGGTGGTGGATCTGGTGCTCCCTGGATGGGGGAGGTTCCCTTCCTACCGTCCAGTGTAGCCTGGGGGAAGGTTCCCTTACTACTGTCCAGTGTGGCCTGAAGACGAGCAACTTCCTCCCTCAAGGCAGAGAGTTGTCTGCAAATAGGGCAGCATCTCAGCCTCCAGAAAGACTCCCAGAAGACTGCTGCCCACAGCCATTACATTACTACTCCCCACATGTTTATCTACTTTTTTTTTGTGTGTGATTGGTTTGTTATATAGAAATATATATATTATACAATGTGTATGCTTATATTGTCAGTACAGTGTGCTAGAGAGATATGACAGTGATATGCACCTTGCAGTCTTGAAGAATGATGTCAGAACCCCAGGTATAAGGGAACTATATCCAGGGTGGGTGGGGTGAGGGTGGGAAGGGGTTGGGCCTAAACTGTGCCCTCACAAAACAATCAGCTAAAAGCTCTGACCCACCGCTGCGATGAGTGCCTTCCTGTTAGCAAGATGCCCTACACAACAATTTGACAGAAAAAATACCCTGCTAATCAAACAGAGAAACATCCAGACATCCAGGTCAGACACAGGTAAACCTCCCCAGCCCCAAAACAGCCTGGTGGTTTGTGCTCTGAAAGCAGTCAGCCCCAAAATAAGTCAGCTGTGCTTTAAACTCTTCCTGCACTGAAAATCTTAAGAATTGTAACAAATGTAAAGCTAGATCCATCTCCCTCTGTTACTTGAAAGACTGTCTTTTCCTGATAATTCTAAGTTCCTTATTTCACCTTTCAGTTAGAAGTAGCCTCCACCTGCAGAATATCTGCTACAAACCAAAGACAATTGTAAGGTTCACCTCCCTCTGTTGTGAGCACAAAGTGCAATATAGAATTTGCAAGTGCAATATAGAATTTCTCACACAGCTCACAGCTGAATAAAGAAGTAGTGTCCTTCCAGGTCAAGAAGATGTGCTTTGTGTCACTAAATATTGCAGCCACCAGTAACTTATAGTAATCTGATCTAGTCTGGATATCTCCAGCCAGTGCAATTTGTTGACAATGGTTGTGATGCAACCTTTCCTGTTCCTGTGGTCTGAAAACAATGAGGCGAACAATTTCCTGCACCTGAGGCTATCTGTGTTTCAGTTCACACTGCAGGTTTTGCTATGACAACTCCTTAACCACAGTAACTTATTTAAAAATAGTTTAACTATCACAAACTCCTACGCACCAGTGAATTATTTAAAAATAGTTTCTGTCCCAAAATCCTAGTAGTCAATCCAGCTACCTCAAGGGACAACCAAAATGCAGTATTCAAACACTTGTGAAGTTACTTCCAAGATAAGCAGATTTGCAAGCTCCTTTTCAACTCCTCAGCCACCTGTAAATTTAAAAATAGTTTAACTGTCAGAAAATCCTAGTAGACAATCTAGTTACCTCAAAGGTCTACCCAAATGCAGTATTTAAATCCTTCTGAAGTTACTCACAAGATAAACAGAGTTTGCAAGTCCCTTCTTGGTTAAACACTAAATAAATATGTAAATAAAAAGCAATTACCAAGGGTAGTTAGTTTCACCTCCCACAGAATTGAGCAAAAGTGCACGTTGTTGCAGATATCAAGTGCAATATAGAATTTCTCACACAGCTCACAGCTGAATAAAGAAGTAGTGTCCTTCCAGGTCAAGAAGATGTGCTTTGTAATTCTGGAATCTGACTCTTTAGAACCTTCACTTTTGGAAGCTACCATTGTTCTTCTCCTTAAGCCGAACAAAACTCCCTCCCACTCTGCTAGCTGCCGATCTATTTCTCTCTTGAATAGTGACACCAAGATTCTCACAAAAATTCTTACTGCTAGAATAAGGAAAGTCTGGGTTCATCTGCTTAGTCCAGAGCAAGTGGGGTTTGTCCCAGGCAGGTCCTCAGCAGACCACCTATGCAAACTAGATCATATTCTTCAAGTAGCTTAATCTTCTCACTACCCCATGGCCCTAGTATCCCTTGACATGGAGAAGGCCTGCGACAGGGTGGACTGGAGCTTTCTGTGGTCAACCCTACAGAAAATTGGCTTTCCCTCCAAGTTCCTGAGCTGGCTTAAAGTGATCTATTCATCTCCCTCAGCCAGGATATACTGCAATGAGGTTTTCTTCTCTCATTTCCCCTCTTTACAGGCATGAGACAAGACTGCCCTCTGTCACCCTTCCTTTTTAACCTATACTTGGAACCTCTTCTTAGATATCGTAAGACAACTACCCAGATACGTGGAATCCTGATAAGTGGTGCTGAGATCATTCTATCTGTATATGTAGATGACATCTTTCTGCATTTAGACCACCCTTCAACTTCACTCGCCCGTGCCTCGACTGTGATATCCCAGTTTAGCCTTCTATCAAATTATAAGTTAAATCTTAGTAAGACTGAAATCTTTCCCCTTAACTACGTCACTTACAAAGAGGATTTTACTCAGTTTGGCATGAAATGGTCTGCTAACTCTATTAGATACTTAGGTATACGTTTATCCATGGACCCATCCCTTGTCAAGAAACTGAATCTGGACAACCTGGTGGGCAGCATTCAACAGGACCTCCTGAGATGGGAGTCCCTCCTGCTCTCTCTATGGGGTTGTATCAGTATCATTAAAATGAACATTCTTCCTAGGCTTTGTTATCCCCTGAATATGTTGAATGAATGGCTCCCCCTTTCCTTTTCCAACACATCTACTCTATCATATCTAACTTCATTTGGTTACAAAAATCCTGCAGACACTCCTTCCTTAAGCTGAGCCTTCCTAAAGAGTCTGGTGGGCTCCATCTCCCAAATTTTCTTCTTCATTACTGGGCCAACCATTCCTTTAAATGTAGTTGATGGCTCTCTGTACCTGAAGGTGACTACATCCCTTTCTGGTTGCAAATAGAGAATCAAATTATGCAGCAACACAGTCTCCTTCCCTCTAACATACTATACTTGCCATGGAAAACCCTGCCGGCCCCTATCAAGGAATCAGCAATTGGAACCTCTATTAGAGTCTTTTCTCAGTTCAGCGCCTCTTTGAAGATTCTGCTCTCCAAGGACCCATCCCAGCCAATGATGTCTAACCCTATTATCAAGATTGGGAGTAAAATTCTTTCTCCAGGGTGGTTACCTCAGTAATGTGATGCCAAGGTTACTGACTTTTACAGCCAGGACTCCCTCCTTTCCTCTCCCGCCATTCTTCTGAAATGTAACATAGGTCAACCTCACATCTTCAAAGTTTTTCAGCTGAGACACTTAATAGTTCAACTTTTTGGAACAAGGCCCAAACCCTCATTTGTACACCTTATCTTGACTCAATTCTCAGAAATGGCTAATGTGCCTCATGGAATTTCTACATGTATTCATATTTTCACCCAGATCCCTTAATGGGCTCCAAGGTCTGGGATTCCCTGCTACCTGACATCTCCCTGAACTGGACACAAATATGGAAGGACCTCTCACTCTCGCTCTATATATATATATATATATATATATATATATATATATATATATATGTGTATGTGTATGTGTATATGTGTATATGTATATATATTTCCCAGGACAAATTTAAGCTCACCCAATACCATATTCTTTATAATATGTATTACACACTGGTCACACTAGCCAGAATGGGTTGTCTCCCTTCCCCTACGTGTTCCAGGTGTGGCAAGGAAGAAGAGAATATCTTGCATATCCTACGGTCCTGCGAAAAAATCTCTCCTCTTTGGCAAACAATACAAGCCAGATTGGATCCTCTCCTGGGGCTTGATGGTCTGTTTACTGTGGAAATTTGTATTTTGGGTTCTTATTCTAGCATCAATGTCAAGGAAAGAAGATTCCACATGGCTATCATATCGATGGTAGTCAAGAAGCTGGTTCTCAGGCACTGGATGGACCAGTTGGCCATCTCCTACAATGAATGGTTAAAAGAACTCACTTGGTGCTTCCAGAGTGAACGCCTAATTGCCAGTACTCATAACAGGCTCAAGCTCTTTGATAAAAAGTGGGGCAAATTGTACGCCTTGTGCCTATCTTAAATTGCTTGTAACTCCTCTGACTCCTTTGGTGTTACCTCAATATGATTTTGCAAACTTAGGATATCATAGTGGGTTTTTGGGGGCACACTCCTGGGGGGAGGGGGGGTATGGTAGGGTAGTAGATAATTGTAGTCTGTTGTTATTCAGTTAACATTTCCTGACAATGTACCTGTGTTGCTGGTTTTGTGATATAAAATTTAATAAAAAAATATAAAGATAGTGATGATTTTTTCCAATTTTGTAATAAAGATTCAATTTTACTTTTTGCATTCTGGTAGTTATTTCATATGGTATCATTTTGTTTGCTATACATATTTATATCCAAATATCTAAAGTTATTTGCTATTGTAAAAATCTCCTTGATTACTGTAGCAAAGTTATTTTTGCCTTCTAGAATTGGCATTATTACTGATTTTTCTTTATTCAAACAATATCCGGACACTGCTGCATATTCCTCTACCTCACCCAGGAAGAGCGACAAGGACTCATTTATCCTAAACATAAACAGCAAAACATCATCAGCAAATGCATTAATTTGAGAGGTAGTAATACCTCCTACCTTCTGCTGTCAGTGCCCCTTCTACATAGTTAACAATGTGTGTGTGTGTGTGTGTGTGTGTGTGTGTGTGTGTATTTTCTATCATGTGAATAAAACTTTTTTCCTAAAATTGGAGTGATCCACTGAAAACATTTTACATTTTTTACATTTTCCCCAAACAATGCATCTGGACCACTAAATGTTTTAGTAGTACCTCATGATGTTTTAGTGGTACATCATGAATAAAAAAAGACTCTGCACATATCCAAGTAAGCAATAATATAAGACATAGGGCTGGATATTCAAAAGGGTTGCGCAATGCACAATAGGGTTGCGCCAGCGCTAGTCAGAAAATGTGCCATTCTGCGATATTCAGCAGGAGGCAGTTGCACCACTGAAAACATGCTGAGCAACAGCGCGATGATAATGAAGGCATGCGCAACTGATGGGGGTGGAACCATGCATAAAGGGCGCAGTGCGATGCTCAAAGACATGTACAACAGTGGAGCAGGGTGAAGTTGCGCCATAGCGGAAATGAGCCAAAATAAAAAGGAGCAAGGAAGAGGTGCAAGAATGCTACAGGGAAGCCACATGAGACAGAGGCAGAGACAGGCACAGGGAAACAGGGAGAAAGAGGGCAGTCCAGGGAAACCACACCACAGAAGAGGGGCAAGGGAAGGTGTGTGGGGCCACAGAGTGCAGAGGCCAGTAGGTGTACCCGGTGCAGGGGAGGTAGCAGTCAGGACAGCGGGGGGAACAAAGCAACATCAGCTGGGGGGGACCACAAGCCAAGGACATGGACAGTGCCACCTTCCACATGGATGCTGTAATGAGGGGGGTGAGAAGGCATGCTGCAGGGGGACGTGGCCTGGAAGGGCCCGTCGGCGGTATGCCCCCAACAGGCAGTACCGAGCCCACACCAGCTTTGAGCTGTACACAGATGTTGAGATTGTGGGCTGGTAACACCTGAACAGGGCAATACTAAGGCGGCTCTGTGAGCTGTGCAGTGATGTGATGCAGGCACCCACACGACGGAGTCATGCTCTGTCAGTGGAGACAAAGGTAACAGCCTGCATGTGCTTGCTCGCCACGGGTACCTTCCAGAGACCAACAGGGGATACCACAGGCATAACACAGTCGGCCACATCACGCATCCTCACCCAATTCCTCAGCGCACTGCTGCCACATGCTGCGGAGTACATCCATTTCCCCAGCACTGCGGCGGCGTACAGCAAACATACAGGAGTTCTACAGGGTAGCACATATGCCTGGCATGCTAGGGGCAATAGACTGCACCCATGTGGCCATACGCACACCACCTGGCCTCGATGGGGCCACCTACATGAATTGGAAGGGATATGCCAGTGTCAACTGCCAGGTGGTGTGTGATGCCAGTGGGCGCATCATCAATGTCTGTGCCATGCACCCTGTGGGAGCACATGATTCCTTCATCTGGCACCAGTTGGCACTGTGCCACCGATTCAAGAGTGGGGACATCCCCACAGGTCATCTAGTGGGTGAGTATGTATGTAGAACTGACATATCGTGGGCAAGGGGGGTAAGCCAGAGGTGCCATGGGTGTGGCCCAAAGGGCTTGGAGCAGTCTGAGCCTGAACAAGACACTAACCTCCACTATCTCCACACAGGTGACAGTGGATACCCACTCTGTCCCTGGCTGCTCACACCCTACCGGCGGCCCATGACCCCATCGCAGCAATGCTTCAATGAGGCACACGCCACCACACGCAACGTCATTGAGCGGGTGTTTGGGATGCTGAAGATGCATTTCCGTTGCCTGGACACCTCTGGCGGTGCCCTACAGTATAGCCCCTCAAAGGCCTGTGGGATATTCATGACCTGTTGCATCCTGCACTACATGGCCAAAGACTGTGGGACAGCTGTACAGGTCAAAGAGGGGGACAGCGATGGGAATGATGGTGACGCCGGTGATGATGGGGATGGGCAGCCCCCCCCTTGGCCAATGGGACCCCCGACTGATCCGGCTGGCACAGCTGCACTGGGACACCATCACAGAGGAGCACTTCAGCCAACACAGGTAAGTCATGGTGCCATGTGCAACCACCAGTGGCTAGGGCACAACCCACATACGCATGGAAACACACCAGGGTGCATGCTGGCAAGGGATGTGGCAGGGCACAAAAGCACACACATACAACCAGGGAGGGTGAACAGTAACATGCCACATGGACGGACACACGCACGCACAATAGGCACAAAGTGCACAGGGGTCAGGTGCAAAACAGAGCCAGAACGCAAACACTAGCAACACACATGTCCACAGGCCACCATGTCCACTGACTGTCTATGTGCGTGTGTCAGATGCTGGGCACCATCGCACTTTGGTGTACAGCGCAATGCAGGCATCATCATGCACACATACCTATGGACAGCAGTCGGAAGGGTGTGCAGGTGGACTGTGTGTCTGTGTGCAGGGCCGGGCACCCACCCGTGCACTGCCCACCGAAACACACAGTGCACACAGGGCAGCACCAGACAGTGCCCGCACTGGGAGACAGGTCAGTCTTGCGGCACAGTGCCACGTCTGCCTCAGTTACGTGGGAGGCCCCGGCGAGACCCAGCAGCACTGGCAGGCTGACCACGGGCCTCATGGGGTGGCACCGATGGTTCACCAGGGGTTCCACTGTGCGAACACAACCGTGCCCGCACAGGGGTCTGCAGCACACCAAACATACCTGCACCAGGAGTGCTCGGGATGCCCACAGCTGAGCCCGGTGTCGACAGGGTGGGTGTCGCATGACACCGGGAACGGGGAGTGGATAGCGAACTACGCGGTGTGAGCAACACATGGGCACCTGACTGTGTGCCCATTGTGGCCATGACAGCGATCAACGCCTGTGTTTGCCTGTCAATGGCAGCGGTCACATCCTCCTGCAAATGGTCAATCCATGACAGGATCCTATCGGTGTCCCTGCTGTGTTGCTCCTCTACCCATTCCAGAGCCACACACGGTGACCCCACAGACGTTGCAAGCCACATCTGCTGCTGTACTGATGCCTGCAGTAGGCGGGTGTGCTCATCAAAGAGGTCGTCTGCCACCTCGGCATCCCGTCCATCAGAGTATGGAAGGGCCTGATGTTCAGCACACCTTGAGGGTGGGCGCTGCTCACCAGGACCAGGTATGGGCAAGTCCACAGGCGGTGCATAGATGCCACCGCTGAACCCTTAACCCCCAGTCCCAGTGGGTGACTGCTGCTGCTGCCCCTCCGCCTGCTGTACCCAAGGGATCAGTTGTTCCGCCGCTGTGGCCACAACAGTCCCACTGTCTTGACCAGCCACCGGTGCTGCCCCACTGGTGCTGACAGGCACAGCCTGGGACTGTGCTGACATGCTGGTACACACGTCGGAACCAGCCAGGTGCATGGGCATGAGCTGGCCTGCTGTGTGTCCATTCAATGGCACACACATGTCACTGCCCATAATGGTCATGTCATCATCATTGGTGCAGGTCTGTGCCACAGCCACAGCGTGCTGGAATCCTTGGACGCCAGAACGCTGAGACACAGGAAGGGCCTCCCCCACACCTGTCTCAACGACATCAGTGTTGATAGCCAGGCGGACCCACTGTTGCAATGCTCGCCGGATACCTGTGGAGGTGGATGGTCCCTCCTCCAACTCCAGATGACTGTCCGCAGTGGACAGACCCTCCACAACTGACCCCTGCAGATGCACAGGATCTGTAACAGAAAGTAAGGTCACGTTAGTGCATGTGATCTACCCTCCCCCCGACAGACTATGATGTACCATGCAGTGATGGGCTACCACCTGTCTGGAAGCCACCTCCTGGAACACCCTCAATGGCACTGTGCTGCATGCTTGCAGTGAGCCTGTCCTCTGCCGGTGTCAGTTGCTTCACCTCCGGCTGGCCCCAGCCTGTTGCAGCACATGCCGCCCTGATGGCAGCCACCTTCTCCTTCACCCTCCTCCTGTCGGTACCCATCTTCTTCTTACACTCCTGCACGGAACGCTGGTGGCTGCCATGCAGGTTGACGGCAGGTGCTACCCCCTCCCATGCAGCAGCACGGGCCTGAGGGGTGCCCTGCCGTCCACTGGGCAGTGGCTCCTGATCGAGGTAGGCCTCAAAGAGTGCCTCCGTCTTGGCCTTGGTGAAATTGGGCCTCCTCTTCCGCCCACCATCGTAGTCCTCCTCACCCAGACCTCACTCGGTCATTATTCAGCCTGTATGGATGACAGTGGTTACCTGTGACTGTGCAGTACAAAGCAAGTCCCTGATACCACAGTCCAGAACCCAAACAGCATGCAACTCACCAATAAACTGCAGTAACCGAATATGGCCACTGCAGAACAGTGTCGCAGTTTTATAGCGCAATCCATGCAAATTAGGCGAGGAACAACTTTAATGAGATGCAAATCGCGCTGCTGCACCATTGCATGGCTGGTCGGATGATTAGCATATGACAGCTGAATATCGCGCTTTTGCACTTTGCGCAATTGTGTTGAACGTGCTGAGCCGATGGCGCAGTTCTGTGGCATGCGTAGTACACCTCACTGCGCGTGCCCAGGTAGCTTACACAGGCATCTGCCATGCTGATGATGTGCTGTGCACGGTAGGCAATTCAGGGCATTGCCACCATTGTGCCAGTGGCGCTATGGCGAGGGTCACTACATGGTACTGTGGCACAACTGCGCGATAGTTTGCTGTGGTGCTGGCACACAGGCAACCAATCACGCTAGACGCATAGACGTCCGATGGCGTTGTGCGTGGCCTTGCACCAGAGACCCATGACCCTGTTCCCAAACTTTGCCCCATTGGTGCTATACGTCTGGCATGGCTGCACCTCTATCACGCTGTTCCATAACAGCATGATAGGGAATGGCGGTGCTGTACCGCGCAGCAGTTCCACGTGGGGTGCCATGCTGCAGAGCGTCATATTGCCTATTATAGTGGTGGAGATGGCACGCAGGAGAACCCCCAATGGGTGCCTTACTGGCTAAACCTTGGGCTGGGCTGTGAGCCACACTATGGCCCACTCTTGAGTGAAGAGGCACTGGACAGGGCCAGGACCCAGGTTTGGCAGGAGGTGGCCACTGACCTGGAGGCAGCCACTGGCCACAGGAGAACAGCAGAGCAGTGCAGGCACTGGTACGGGGACCTTAGGAAGAGGGAGCCGGAGCTACTTGCCCATCTGCGGTCGCGTGCCAGGAGGGGCGTGGTGCCTCGTCCAGGTGGGTGGTACGTCTACACACTTGTATCATCCATATGGGTAACACTGTCTTATGTATCCAACACATAGGGGAGGGATAGTCTAGGGTTGGCTGTGGCGGTGTTTACAGGGTATGGGGTGGGTGGGTCTGGCTGGGTGAGTGGGTGGGCACACACATTGGGGCAGGGGGACTTTGCTTTGGGTTTGTACTGATGTATTTCTCTCCTTTTTTCTCCCACAGGTGTGGCCGAGCGGAGGCAGATGGTGGAGCGGCAGCAGAGGGAGGAGGATGCTGCACACGGGCATGTCAGGGACCAACACCAACGACAACAACGTCCCGATGAGGGTGAGTGCCATGACACCATGATTACTAGTGCATGCTGTGTAACAGGGTGGGAAGCAGGGCATGGCCACCATCCATGGACACCACTGCCATGTACACGACATGTGACAGTCAGCACTGTCCAGTGGCACTGCATGTCTGGGAGTGCGTCAATGGTGGTCCATGCATGCACTGGGCACATGGCTGTGGCACTGCCTGCACACCGCATAGCCACGTTACTGTACGACCTTGGTTGTGCTGTGCAGGACATGGGCGGTGGGTGTGTGCAGTGGTACACATAGCTGTTGCTGCCTGGTTGGGCAGGTCTTGTGGACATGGTCACTGTGGGTGGGCGCACACCATCACAGGAGTGTGGCACGTGGCTGTATGCCATGCATAATGGGTGGGCTACAGGGGGCTGGACAGTCACACCTATTGACTCTGATCCCTCGTCCTAGGTGTACAGATACTCCTACGGATCCAGCAGGCTGTTCAGGAGCTGCTGCAGGTGGGACAAGAGTTCCTGACCATATTGAGGGACTTACAGCGGCATGGGGTCAGGAGGAGGAGGCAGCCCAGGTGAGAGGACCAGGCTGGACGATGATGTCTGCAAGACCTGCCTGCAACTACCCCACTTTGACCAACCCTCACACCCCACCTACCCTCTCCCATATGTTCACCCCTGCCCCCTACCCACTCCCACCTTGTTTCTGTCCCCCCCCCCATTTGTACGTAGTTCACTGTATATAATTGTGTTTTATATTTTACAATAGACATATTTTGATATGAATACTGTGGTGGTCTCTGATTTGCAGCTGGCTATAGGTGCTCAGCTGCAGTGGTGTGCATGGCATCTGGGGTGGTTCAGTCATGGGTATGTGTGTGTGTGTGTGTGTGCATGGGGAAGTGTCTCTGGTGTGGGAGTGGCTATCAGTTGGTGTCTGTGGTGTGTATGTTGTTCCCTGTGCATTGCATTACTGTGTGCAGTGGTCCATGGTGCATGCTCTGTGTCCATTGTGCCCTGTCAACCCGTCTTGGCCTGTGCAGCTGACACCTCTGCATGTCTGTGGCCTGCAAGGTCTGCTGCCTTGTCAGTGGTGGCTGTCCCTGCAGGTCATCCACTGTGACCGTCCAATGCTGGGTTGCCTCCTGTCACTGATGTGGTGCATGTTTGCCTCAGGTGAGACTGTGGCCTCTGCAGTTGCTGTCCCACCTCCATGCTGTGGCGTGTGTGTGTTGCAGGGGCTGTGCACCACTGTCTGTGACTTGTGCTCCAGGCATATGCTGGTGGCGTACAGGACCACAGTTCATGCATAGGGTGGGTGTCACCCCTGTGCCATGGAAGACTGCAGGCTGTGTGTGCTCAGTTTTCATGGGCCCACACTGGGGGCTTGGTTGCCACACTACTGCGTCCCTGTGTTATTGTCCCCGTGGGTATGGGTGTGTGTTTGCCCCTGCACTGTGTTGCATCCAGTGTGCTGCATGCATCCACGCACCACTGTGGGTGTCTATGCTGGCTGCTGTGGCTCGTGGTGGGTCGGGATGAGACACTTGTCTACTGTGCAGGGTGCTGTCTCAATGGTGGAGGTGTCAGGGGCATGCCCTTTCCCGTTTGGGGTACCTCTTGTGCCGACACATGGTCAGTCTCTCAGCTGTGCCTCAAGGGGATTGTGTGCGTTGGCACTGTATCTGCCGTTGTTGCATTGCCGTGTGCTGCCACCCACTGCTAGGTGCTCATGGTGGGTCTGGCTTGTATGGTTCTGTGGTACACGAGGTTGCAGTGTGACAGTGGGGGTGGTGGTATGCATGGGGTTTCCTGCAGTGGTGGTCACTGCTCATGGGGGTGTCTGGGGTCACGGTGCAGGGTGTGCTGTGCACTGGGGGCTGGTGTGCACAGGGTGGTCCACACTCCTTGTGTGGCAGTCTCAGCTTGCCGGTGGGTGTGCTGGGGCACCATGGCCCAGCTGTGCTTTGTTTACTTGTCCCCATGGGCTGGTGGATATTCCAGTCCTCCCCCAGTTGTGCTGTGCTCAGGGTGTGGGGGCGCATTGTCAGTTCTGCTTTGTGTTCCTGTGCCCATCTGTGGCATGGGTGGTGGACCCCTACCTACCTCCCTGGTTGTGCAGTTACATTGCTCTGCTGCAGTGGGGCTCCCTACTATGGCGCCTCTGGGCTGCTCAGCTGGGCAGCCCTTTTTGTGCCATAGCGCATCGTATCTGCTCAGCTTCCCCTTCCTAATTGCGCTATGGTGCAGGTTGTGCGATATTCAGACGTTAGCTGTTGGTTCAATTTGGCTTGCTCCTTTTTTGAATATCGCGTCAAATGCGTATGGGCGCAATGGACTTGTGCTTGCTCCTGCTATTGCGCACTCTTTGGGCGCAGTTTGAATATCTGGGCCACAGTGTGTAATTATGGGTCAGTAATCACATGCCTCAGGTTTTTTAGGTACGTAACACACTCTTGTGTCTGCCAGTGCACATGAGATGTGTAATTATTGGCTAATACTACATTCCTCTGAAATGCCATTGTCAATATCATATGAAATGGCTTTTAAAAATAAAGTAGAGAAATACACATAAAAACGTTGTTTTGGGGTATTTTGTTGATTGGGTAGAAGGCAGACCGCATGTACTAAGGGTGAGGTAATAACATGGGTTGTTATGTTGACTGGCAACAAATCCTACTGCCTTAGTCATTTTATAATATAGAAAATAGAAACAAGAAGTTGTCAACAGATAAGGATCTCTTGGACTACCTAGTCTGCCCTATTTTCCCTACCTACAGTACCACCGCAGACCCTACTTGGACTCCAGTTTGCATCCCCCATGCCTTACTTTTAAATCCCCTTGTGTCTATCCCATGTTTTCTTGAATACTGTAACTGTTTCATCCCCCCACCACCTCCACTGGGAGGTTGTCCCAAGCATCAACCGCCCTTTTCATGGAGAAGTACTTCCTCACATTTCCTATCAGTAGAGCTGACATTTTTTCACAGTAAAGATAAAAAAATTTCACGGCACATGAATGTTGAAGAAAAAAAAATTTTGCTGCTCTTCATGGTCCCAAAATATATCTTTTCTTTATATGTACCCTTCTTCCCTATGCAGCTCTGTAGTAGAGTTTTTGTGCAATTTCTAAGTTGTCATTACTAAGAGCCAGGTTCATAACATGTTTCCTGGAGCCCTTACTTTAACATTGCAAGCCTTGCATGCAAGAAAGAAGTGGCTTAAGACAAAGGAAACCTTTTCTGCCAATGACTTTACAGAAAAATGGAGCCCTTGTTCAGCGGCTGCAGTAATTATTAAATCAAACTGCACCACCGCTGAACCTCCGCTCCTTAATGTACCCCTGGTACTGGACAGCGAACTGTACTGCACCACAGAAAACCTGCGTCTTAGTTTACTTTTCAGACCAGGTAAAATATATCCCATTACAAGTGGCTCTCTTTTCCATTGCCTTTCAAGCCTATACTATTATTATAGTTTACACTCCTAGTAGGCAAGGAATCCTGGTACTTCTAGCTTGTGTTTCCTCTCTCTCTGTCTCTCTCTCGATGCAGAAGATGTACACCCCCCTGCAGCTGTCTTGCAGCCCGAGCGGCTGTGCATTTCAGTGCCCTGTTACCCTTATCCAGAGTGTTTACAGCCTAAAACCAGCTACCAGACTGCAGCAACGTGCCTGAGGAAGAACTAGAATCCCGTTTCACTGATTTCACAGCATTGAGTAGATGTCACGGTAATCGTGAAATCCGTGACGATTGCAAAATCATTTCAGCCCTACCTATCAGCTTCCCCCTCCCCCCCCAGCTGCGCAGTGTGACTTCTTGCCCTCAAGTATCTCTTTCTCTGGAAAATGCTCCCTTCCTGTTCCTTGCTTATATCGGTGAGGTATTTGAATATTTCTATCATATCCCCCTTTCCTTCCTTTCTTCTAGGGAGTACACATTTAATTCCTTCAGCCTTTCTTCATAGGGTTTTCTGATGCAGGCCCTTCACCACTTTGGTTTCCCTCCTTTGTACTGCCTCTACCCTGTCCCTGCCCTTTCGGAGGTGGGGCCTCCAGAACTGGACACAGTACTCAAGGTGGGGGTCTCACTAGTGATCTATACAAGGATATTATAAAGAACATCAATGTGTGTTCACTTACTTCACTCTCTCTGCATCTGTCAACGACTCCTATACAGAAAACAAGTGATTAGAGTAGAAATATGCATGAAAAGAAACATTTTGTAGGAGCAATACAAGTTACATAAATCATCTCACAATAACATGGAAAGAGACCGACACATTTTCTGGACTCTGAATTACAATATATCCACAGTAATCAAAAGAGACGCAACTGTTTTTTTTTTTTGTTTGTTTTTTATTCCATGATGCAACAGTACTGCATTTAAATAGGTTAAGAAAAAAATAGATTGGTGTGAAGGGATACAAATTTGCACCATTTTTTCCCATAAAGCTGTGTTTTGCTCCTGGGTGCTGGCTAGGCTGTCAGCCCCTGTTCACCTCCCTGACCAGTCACCATCTATCCTCAGCACTTCCCTACTTTAGAAGTCCCCCACAGCATGCCCTCCCTGTGGAGAGGATAGGAGGGGGAGGGCTGTCTCCTCCCACCCCGTAAGTTTGGATCCGGTTTCAGCAGCAGGTTCCCAGGGCAATGGCACAGGTCAAAAGGTGCACAGCCCTCAGTTTTCTCTGTGTTTCTTCCCCCACTACCTGAGGTCAGTACATTTACAGTGGTGTGGGCATGGGACCTGAAGATGCCACATGTACACTTATGCCTGCACCCGGCCCTACGAGACGTGGCCACATGCTGTGCCACCCAGCCTCTACTGGGTGACAGCCAAGCACTGGTGCACACTGTGCCTCCTCCCCAAAGGAGGAAAGCAGTCTATGGAAGCTCAAGCCCCAGAGAAACCTTAGTCTGTTTCTGAACCCAGGTCACCGGCATGGCAGGAGCTAAGCATCCAGTGCCACAGCCCCCTCTTGTCAGCAGACCAAGAACTTACATCATTTAAACAGCTAGTAGATTCAAAAATAGCAGACAGGAAAATGTTACAAATTTAAAGAACTAGTCAGTTGTATCTTTTTATTTCTGAAGTATTTTTCTTGTTCAGTTTGCTCTCTAGAAAGTTTTTTATGTGAGAGTATTATGCTGGATATATGGAATAGTACTCTGCCTGACAGCTGACATACTGTATCTAGTTCTATTCTCCACCCCCCACTACACCATCAGCACTGTGAGCTCACTGACTGTGACATCACAGGTGACTGACTTGGCAGCTACTGAGTGGCTCTTCCTGAGTAACTGTGATGTCACAGCCAGTGAGGTCGCAATGCAATGACGTAGTGGGGATAATAGAACTAGATATGCCAGCTGCCAGGCAGAGTGCTGTTCTACAGACCACACCTACTAACATCAGGTAAACAATATTTTAGTTACCCAAAGGGAAATGAAAAAGCACCTCAAATATAAAAAGTAATAGTTGATTGCTTTAAAAAACTAATAGTAATTGTAGGCAGTACACTAGCTCTTTAAGATCTTTTAGATATTTATTTCTCAGCAGATTCCTAAACAGCATCTTCAAGGTGTGAAAACAGGTAAAACACATTGAACAAAAAATGTTATCAAGCTATCAACAGACATATATGTGTGTGTAAGGAATAATCCATGGTCAGAAGACCTGAGTGGGCTGTGAGGCTCAAGGTGCAAAGAAAACAAGAAGCAGCCGAGCACCGTCCACCGTGTAAAATCCATATCCAAAAATCATCAGGCAAGAGGCCAGGCTCAAGGTGCAGCCGAGGGACTTCAGCCGCCCAAGATGCAAGGTTATTATAATACACACCTGCAGTGAATTATTGCGCTTATAATATTTGTAAAATGGTGAAAAGTGTGTGTGTGTGTGTGTGTGTGTATATATATATATATATATATATATATATATATATATATATATACATACATACATATATATCCTGTGAGGTAGGTTACAATATGACTGTTATTCAGTGTAGGATGTTGCTGTCATTGTTCCCTTGCCTTGAGTGGCTAAACAACATGAAGTCACTAGTGTAAGGGAGCAATCACATCAACTGTCTACACTGAATAACAATCATATTTTAAGCTGCCTCATAAAATATCCAGTGTTTATCATGGAATTTGTATAACATAGCTACAAGTAAAGTAACATAGCTACTAGTAAAATTGTATAGAGAGCTACTAGTAAAATAACACAAATTTTCAATATAATTTTTTGCTAGTAGCTATGTTAACAGGTAAAATAACCCATTTTAGTTTGCAAATTTATTTGCCCTTCAACTGCATTAAAATACATAAATATTGTTTATTCCTTTGTTCATTGGTGCTGACCTACTCAGCCAGCCACCTTGTGGCCTTGTTCCCTTCTCGTCTCTGCTGCTATCCTGTTGGCTGCATTGCAGGACTGCTTGTTGTGCAGCTGGTTAAGGAACTCACTAGACAGGAGGCCTATGTCGATTTGGTCCTCATCAACTCAGAGATGGTGCATGCAATGAGAGTAGGGGAGTAGCTGGGGTCCAGCAACCATAATTCCATTTGGTTCAGACTGGCCCTCGGAACCAGAATGCCCCTATCAAAAACTGAAATTCTAGATTTCAGAAGAACAGACTTTAATCAGATGAGGGAGTTGGTCTGAGAGAAATTGACCAGGGTGGACAGCATTGGAGGTATAGAGGAAATATGGGGGCAGTCAAGGGGACCATTCTTGAGGCAACAAAGTCATGCACGAGAACTGTTACAAAACAAAACATGTATAAGAGACCAATATGGTTCTTGTAAAGGGTCAGAGAAGCAGTGAGAGCCCCCCCAAAAAGTCTTTCATCAGTTACGATGAAAAGCGTGGGGAGAGTTCCAAATAAGAATTAGGGAAGCAAAGAAGATGGCCAGGGAGGCAAAAGCAGGCAAGAAGCTGCATATTGTGGGGGGAGGGGTCAAGGATGGGGGAAAACAGTTCTTCAGATATATTAAAAAAGGAAGCAGGGAGGGGTTATTGTTAGGCTACAAGAGGGGGAGGGTGCTACACGAGGATACACAAAAAAACTGAAGTTCTTAACAATTGTTTTTGCTCCATATTCACAAGAGAAGGCAGTGGGACCCTGCCTGAAAGTGACATCACTGCGGCCATCGGGAGCATCCCTCAAATGAAGCAGCCAGTATTTACCAAAGAAAGGGTCTAGAAGGAGGTTGAAGCCCTAAAGGTGGATAAAGCCCTAGAGCTAGATGGGAGACACCCGAGGGTATTCAAGGAATTGGATGCGGAATTACCAGAACCCCTAGTAGAGCTATTTAATAGCTCAATTCAGACAGTGGTAGTTTCAAAAGACTGGAGGGTAGCAGACTTAGTCCCACTACAAAAGGGGAACAAGGAGCAACTGGGGAAATACAGACCTGTCAGCCTTACCTCTGTAGTGGGTAAACTGATACAGTCACTGATCAAAGAGGCCCTTGTGGATTATGTAGACAGCAACCGTCTACAAGATAGTAAACATCATGGGCTTGCGGCAGGGAGGTCTTGGTAACACAGGTAGTAGATAAGGGCCATGCTGTGGATTTACTCTACTTCAGTTTCAGAAAAGCTTTCAACTTAATGCCACACAGAAGACTGCTGAAGAAGCTGGAGGACCTGGGCATGGCTAGGGACATAGTTAGATGGGTAAGAAACTGGTCAAAGGAGAGGTAGCAGGTCACGAGTGGGTCCTCTTCAATGTGTTCATCAGTGTCATTGGAGAGGGCATCCAGGGCAAGTTGTGCCTCTTCGTAGATTACATGAAGATCTGTGATAGGGTAGCTAGTGATGAAGGAATCAAGGAGATGCACAGGGATCTACAAAGGCTAGAGAAGTGGTCTAAGGTTTGGCAGTTGAAATTCAAAGCCAAAAAATGCAAGGCTATGCACCTAGGGAAAAAAATTAGGACAGAGTTCTGGATGGCATGTGTAAAACTGAGCATTACAGCAGCAGAAAGGGACCAAGAAGTCATCAGTAGTGACTCCCTCAAACAATATAGCCAGGGCCAGCCCAGTGGCGCTGAAGGTTGAGGCACTGGATGCCATATCTCATGCCAAGCTGGCGACCTGTGTTCAGGAGTGATCTTGGGCCATCGGGGGTCGGCAGGGGAGGAGAAGGTTGAATTGTCCGCAGACAGCTCACCTTCTCCTGGGGACGGAGGGATGTGGGAGTTGGAAATAGGGTGCCTCCCAGTGGCAGCTAGGTGGTACTGAGCCACGATCTGGCTTAGAAAAGGGAGGCAGAGCATGGCACACATCAGCTGATGCATGCATGGGAGCATGCATCTACGTACTCGGACATCACTGCACGTTCGTGCCCACTGTGGGAGGGATAGGGAGACCTCATAAACAAGGAGAAAACCCTGAGCCTTGGGAGGGTGACGCTCCAAGACCCCACACCCCTTTGGACTCCTCCCACCTGGGTCCTGATCCTCCGTGCCACAGTCCAAAGCCTGCAGCCATTGGATTTCAAGGAGCACCATAGTAGTGGAGGTGAGGTGACCATGCCTTCTGGGGTACAAGCCAGGGTGTTGCTGTCATGTAAGAACTGTGAAGAGGAGCTCCGGGAGGGGACTCAGGGTGAGGAAGTCTCAGGCAGGGCAGAAAAAAGCTGAGAGGATCATCTGAGAGAGAGAGATCCTCAGGTTCAGTGACCAGAGGGAAAAAGAATTAAAAAAAAAGCAATCAAGCCAGTGTAACAAGGCCTATAGTAAGGCTAATAGGATGCTGGGGTATATCAGAAGGGGTATTGACAGCATGAAAAAGGAGGTACTGCTACTTCTATATAGGTCACTAGTGAGGCCATATCTGGAATACTATGTCTAGTTCTGAAGTCCTCATCTCAGGAAGAACAGGGACAGGCTGGTGATGGTGCAACATAGGATGGCCAAGATGATTCAGGGCCAACAGGGCAGATCTTATGAAGATCATATCAAGGCACTGAACGTGTAATCACTGAAACCAGACAAAAGGGGGGATATGATAGAGACCTTCAAGTTTCTGAACAAAATAAACAAGATTAACGGTGAGGAACTAATGTATTTACCAGGAGTACACAGTTAAGAATACGAGGTCACAAGTGGAGATTGGAGGGGGGGAAGGTTTAAGACTGATGCGAGGAAGTTCTATTTTACAGAAATGCAGTGAAGCCATGGAACAGTCTGCCAGCAGAGTTGGGGAGGTGGCAGAAGGAGGCGGGGCCACCGGGAGCACCAATTAAGGCTGGTTGGTGGGAGACTCAGAGGAGAGACAAGGAGGCGTTACTTCACTGAGAGGGTGGTGGAACACTGGAATGCACTGCCTATAGAACTGATATAGATGTGGATACTGTGGAGGGGTTCAAGCAAGGATGGGACAGGTATAGGAGGAGGGTGAAACTGAGTAATGCCAAAACTGGAGGAGAAATTCAGTTGGGGGAGGGGGGTTCCATGGGGGAGACGTGGAAGGCAGCAATGGTGCCCCAAAGGTTCCATGTCATAACGACGATCACAGAAAGGCAATCGCCGTTAGGGCGAGTGTACATCACCGAAAATCAGTTTCAGCTATGTACACTACTGGCGCACAGCAAAATGGTGCCGGAAACTTAGATTTTTTTATTTATGCAGGGGCTGAGCTCCTCCTCCCCGCACCCCCCACTTAAGGATTCTCAACTCCAGGGGGATGCATGTTGGGGAGGGAGATGCAAAACAAAAAAAAATCCGGAAGCCCTGTGCACAGGCACCATGATTGAGTCGCCCTTTATGAAAGCACTCAATCGAGGGTCGCCGTTGTCACAGGCTGCTGCCCCGAATGGGTACTGATCCTCAAGCAGACTCAATAGACTATAGGGCCTACTCTGCTGGCATTTTAGTGTGCTAGTATAAATGGTTTCAAACATGGCTAGAAGAGTAAAGGGTCTGGGGGTTGCTCAGTTCAGTAACAGTAGGGAGGGGAGCAGGGGGTGGACTGAGAGGGATAAACACCATATGAACAATAGTTCCTGGGGCAGATAGGGAACTCCCAGCAGATTAGATAGACCGTTGGTCTTTTTTTTACATCATTTTCTGCTTACCTAGCCTTTTAGCTCCCCATGGGTTAGCCAACCCATGGATGGGCCTGTGGGGGTCAATGCTCCACCTCTGTACAGGCTACTATCAGAAGGGTTGGTGAGCAGGCATTTCTTCAAGGCCCAAGAGTGCCTGCAACATGCTGTGCACCCCATGGCTTTCCCTCCTTGGTTGCTTCCCTACCCCAATGGAAGCCAATAGCAAGGGCTCCAAGGTGTGCAAGTACACGCATGTGTGTGGCTGCACAGAACCAGTCAGCATTCCTCCCTCCCACGAGCTGCTCTGAATGCCCCACAACCCAAGTGGTTGTCTAGCAGCAAAGCCTGAAGCTCTCCCTCCCCAGAGGACAGCTAGCATTCTCTGCAACACTTAATCTTCCTCCCCCTGACTGGCCCTCTAACATCTTGGGCTCATTACCAAAGCAGTATCGCTGGCATAATGAGCAGCAACTGTGTCACTACTCCAGTGGGCCAGCTTACAGTCAACATTACATCAACTAATACTTACATTAAAATATGATAATTACAGTACTGACTTGTGGGGGACCAAAATGGCTGTCTGAGCTCTTAGCTCTGTGGGGATCCAGCATTAATCTACAACATTTTAAGTATCCAGTTCTGCACCAGAAACCTGCAACATACCTTGCTGATGTCTGCTCCACCAAAATCAGCTTGCACTCCAAAGACAATTGCCTTTAAATCTGCAGAAGACACCAGCAAAGGAGACCGGCCACAGAGTAGTAGTTCTGGGTCACCACTGGAGAATCGGACAAGCCTGCTAACACATCGGGACCTGCAACTATTACTGCCTCTCCACTGAAAGCCTCTCTAGAACAAAGACTTTATGAACTATGAAATAAGGACAGAGCGGGCTTTGAAAATATCTCAGCCTAACTCTCCCCAACCCCCAGCAAGCTGAATCAACCTGAGGAAATTCTCATGGCAAGCAGCTGGATGAGCTAAGGCCTACCTGTCAGAGCAAGAGTAGAAAAAAACGGGACCTTACTGTTGAGCTGCTTGCTGTGCAAAAGAAAATACAAAAAATTGCTTACAACCTAGACAACCACAAGAATTGGGAGCAAAGAACCAATGTGAGGGTGCTCAGTCTGCCGGAGGGTACAAATCCCATCCGCTTATTGAAAACATGGCTGTCAGCCACTCTTGGCCTTAATGAGGGAACAATGCTCTAGGTTCAGCAAGCAAACTGATCACCAGGCAAGAAACCTGGGCCCACTGAATGCCCTCAGCATTTTCTGATTAAGTTCCTCTGCTACCATGACTGCCAAAAGGTGCTGCAGGCTGCTCAGAGAAAGGGACAGATCAGAGTGGAAAACCAGCTTGTAAGCTTCTACCCAGACTTCAGCAGACATCTACAAGCTGTCCCCCAGGAATTTAATGCAGTCAAAAAAAGATTGCATGAGCAGCAGTGGTAGTTTGCCCATCTCCTGCCTCATTATATGTCACCAGAGCCTACCACCAAAATCTTTCACCAACCCGGAGCTAGTGGACGCCTTCCTGGGTGTGGAGGCTCTAGCCAGGGTGGGCTGCTCAGGACTGAGAAAGACTTGGCCTAATGCCTGAAGGGCCTCTAGTGGAGCTGCTTTCTCTAACAGACTTAGCAAGTGGTGGTGGTGGTGGTGGTGGTGAAGGGGGAACTGTGTCTTAGGTGGCATCCTGCTGATGGTACTTTAATGGGGGTCCTGGGCTGGACAATTCTGAGTGCTTAGGATAATAGAGCAATGATGTTTTGGGCAAAAGTATCTGGTCCAGCAAATTTTGGCATTTTTCTAGGCCTAATCCCTGTGCCTACATGGCTTCTAGTTGCACAGTTTAGAGAGCTACTGACGCCTTAAAGGAAACTTTGAAAAACATGATATTTAGGTACAGTTCGGCTTGCATTCCATATATATTCTATAGATTTCGCATCATTACTTATTTCTGAGGATATTTGCATGAATACATGATCTTTATACCTTAGAGCTCATCTGCCTCTTTTGCTTACTCCCTACTTCAAGTCATAATCCTGTGTTGTGATTTCACATCATAATCCTGTGTTGTGATTTCACAATCTGTTGCCATGGGAGTAACTGTGATGTCACAAGTAGTGCATTATAACCTTAGGTAGGGAGAAAGCAACAGGACTAGATTAACTCTCCAGGCGCAAAGATCCTGTTTTCATGCAAATTACACCAGTAATGAATAATGAGGAGGAGGAATACAGAACTAATGTGAAGTACAAGCCGAACTGTGTCTAAATATTATGTTTTGTTAAAGTTCTCCTAAAGGCGTCAGCTGCTCTTTAATAGAAGCTGAGGTAGGAAGGGGAATTCAAACAACTACTGTAGAGCATGCTAGGATCAGATTACAAATGTGCATGGCTAGCTGGCATGAAGGGAGACTCCACTTCAAGCATTTCCAAAGCCCAGGTTTGTCTTGGTGACAGTGCAGGGGCGCATTCTGGCAGGAATTACTGCTGAGGAGTCAAGTTGGTGGGAGGAATTGCCTTCCCCAACTGGAGGATGAGAACAGACTCACTCCTGTGTGCTGAACTAATTTTTCTCTGAGACCTTCTTTGGCATGCAGCAGCCCTAAGACTCTGAATAACTGCCTGGTTGGTGGCTGCTGAAGTTTCCCTTTGCCTATACGATCCTTGTTGTGGGGATTAGAGTGTCTGTGGTGGGGATAGGGCATCGAAGTGGACAACAACACCAGGGGCTACACTGCACTAGGGCTCCTATAAGAGGCACCGCATGGACGCTGGGTGGGGGAGACCCCCGGCCATGCTTACTGCTGCAGTTAGATCTTGACATTCTTCTTGGGTCATCTCTTGGAGAGAGGCACTTGATGTTTGAACTTGTATATGAACTATAGTTTTCTCACTAACTTTTTCCCCTTTTCTGGTTGTAGTCTCCTTATGAAACTTAAAGTTTAATGATCGCTGTTTTTGAGTTTCATGGGGTAGGGGGAGCTTGGAATTTCTTTAATAGTGTGTTGACTTTGCCCAAAACTGGACAATAAGAACGAGTCTCTTCCACCCACCTGTCACCCTGTGATGTCATAGCCACTTACACATGTTCTTTAAGCAACTGCTGGCAAAGGTGGTATCTGCATCCGGAAAAGGCTGTGGAGCGGGGCTCCAGGATTACTCCAGCTGACTTCTTTGGAGGCAGTTGGTAGCATCTGAGCCTCATCAGCACCTCTGTGGTTTTGGGGTGCTGGCCGGGGGGGGGGAGACCTCTGCTAAGCAGGCTATGAAAGACAGTCAGTTACAATAACCCCTGGGTTCTCCCAAACCCTCTCCCCAACTTTGGGATTTTGTGAGAACATATCCAATTTTTGTCACATGGGATGGTGTAGTTTAAATTCCATTACTGCCAGGGTCGGATATTGGATCCCCACTCAAGCTCAGTCCATGTAAGAAAGGTGGGGACTATGAATATTTTCTAGTTGGGGCAATGGTTTGGATATGTTCATTGGTATAACTGAGCTTGTTGCTGTTTTGTGGTTATGGGGTCTTTTGCTCTGAGATAGGTCTGGGTGGGAGGGTGTGCAACACCTGGGGGAGAGAACAAGGTTCCTTATATGGAGTCATTTTGTTCTGCAGTTTATGTACTGACATTTTATGGTTTGTTTTTTATCGGGAAGCGGGAGCTTCTGGGTGGGGAAGGGTAGGACTAGGGTTAGTTCTCTAGTTGATAAAAAACAGGCAGTGGTTGAGTGTTCCTAGTACACTTGGGGGGTCTGTTGCTCTGGCATGGGTCTGGGTGGGAGGGGTGTCCATATAAGGACAAGGTTCCTTGTATGGAGTTACTCTGTTCTGCAGTTTACGTACTGACATTTCATGGTTTGGGGGTTTGGGAAGGGGGCTTGGTGGGGAAGGGTAGGACTGGGGTTATTTCTCTAGTTGATAAAAAACAGGCAGTGGTTGGCTGTTCCTAGTACACTTGGAGGGGGATGGTGGGGGGGGGTCTGTTGGTACACTGCAACCCAAGTAATTTGAATACTCCTCCTTAGCAATGGGTGACCTTACAGTTAACAGCTGAAATGTTAATGTCCTCAAAACAGTTGTTAAATGAAACAAAGTGTGATTGTCCACAAGTGTGTAAAAATACATGTGGGAGATACAATGGAGAGCTGTCAGATAAATGATTTATCTACACAAGTGCTGTTTGACCCTGGGTAACCTCACAAGTGGCGTATGCCATGAGTGAAAAGTGTCGAGTCAAACAACACACGTGTAGATAAATCATTTATCGATATACTACTATATATTCATTTATGCAATAGGGATGCTTTCTGTCAGTGCAGGGACATTTGCTTTTGATTGCTTATCTTTTTTTGTAAATGTTTGTCAAAAAAGTGAAAAGAAAATTGCATTTTCTGCTCTTTTTTGCTAATTATAAAAAAAAATCTATAAGGTATATATAAATGAAAGACCACACATTTTGTAGATAATTTTGTGCTAAACAATTTTCATGCTTACAGTACCATGCTTTATTTTTTAATTTTAAAGTTATTCACATTTGAATATGGGTAGTACTGCTACTGAGGCTGAACATTCTAAATGAGTGCCGGAGTGACTGCGACATAGCTATTGTATGGATAAATTTTATTTATTCAACAGCTGTGAAGATAAATGGATTTATTCAATGAGTTTTGAGCCCACTCCTATTGCTTAAAGAGTAGGATATCCTGCTAATGCAAGAAAGAAATATGGTGGAGGAAGAGGCAAATGGATTGGAGCACTCATGGGGTGGCTGTCTCTACCAGGCATGTTTTACATCTAAGATGAGGGCGTTGCTATGTGGCTTCAACCTGGGCTTTTGGGAACTTTGCTCCATCAGATCACAGACCTTCAGGGTAGATTTATTATTTGTGTACTGCAAGTGGGGAGTGATATTTTTTTTATGGGGGGGGGCAGGGGCGTCGGGCCGTGCGAGTGGCTGCCAGGGAGTCATCGATTCAGGTGGTGAGGCCCAGGAGATGCCCTGAGGTGAAATGGAAGTTGGAGAGGGGTCCTTCTTGTCTGATTCCCATACCAAGGGCTCCACCATTGATAGTGGGCAGGTGAATGATCCAGCAGTCTCCCCTCATCCTACTCGGGCTGTGCTTTGGAATGCTAGGTCGATAAGGAACACAACCACGGTGATAGCAGACTTAGTTTCCTCAGTAGACCTGGCTTGCATCACAGAGACCTGGCTGGATGAAAATGATGCTCCCATTTTGGAGGCAGCGGTGCCAGCCAGGTATTCTGTAATACACACCCTGAGGAAGGGTCGCAGAGGCGGGGGTATGGCCATTTGTTTTAAAGCCAGCCTGGGCCTCACAGTGCTACCAGTGGGTTCTACCAGGTTATTTGAGAGTATTGCCATGTGAGGGGTCCTGGCACAGGCTACAGGATTCTCCTGATCTACCACCCACCAGGCGGGGAGAGAAATTCCTGCGGGAGGTCGGAGGCTTTCTTGCTGGCCTGGTGTTGGAGTCCCCCAGATGGTTAATTCTGGAGAATTTCAATGCCTGGGTCAACGATGGACTCTCAACCTTTGGATGTGACCTCCTGCAGAGTATGGAAACTCTGGGCCTGTCACAAGTTGTCACCTCAGTGACCTACTTGCACAGTCACACATTGAACCTGGTGTTCACTCTGGGTCTTGGGATCAATGACCTTAGGATTGAACCAGTCATTTGGTCGGATCATAGCACCATGGAGTTCATGTTTGGGGCCCCCCCCCCCCAAGAGTCCATCCTCTGTGGAGGTGGTTCAGTACTACTCTTTATGGGGATTGTCCCTAATAGGACTACAGGGGGTGCTGGACCTGTCGAGTGTGGAGACTGCGTGTTCGTCCAGACGAGGCAGTGGTGGCCTATAATAGGGCTGTTGGTGCAGTCTTCGACTCAATCGCACCTGTCCATGTCCAACCTTTGTCTACTCACTGAAGGCCCCCCTGGTTTAATGGGGAGCTCAAGGAGTTAAAGATAAAGGGTCAGAGGTTGGATGGCACTGGAGGAGATCTGTACTGATGGAGGACAAATTGGCCCTGAAGTCACATTATGACGACAATCAGGAGGCACTCTCCCAAAAGAAGGCAGATTTTTTTGTCAGATTGCTGCAGGAAAGAACAGACCAGCTCAGCTTTTCCACATGATGGATGGGCTGTTACATCCATCCTGTCTCCAGGCAGGAGGAGCAGGTTTAAGCACAAGGTGCAAAGAGTTTGCTCTGTTCTCTGCCAATAAAGTGTCCTCTATCAGGGCTGATATCTCTTCCACTGTCACTCAAAGGGCTTGTGGAGTTTGACCTGAGGCATGCCAGGCCATCCCTCTTGTATGGGCTGAGTTCGATCCAGTTGGAGTGGAGGAGGTGGCTGACATAGTCCTGAGGCTGTGACCAACATATTGTGATCTTTTTTTTTTTCTCAACTCTTTTTCCTTGCCTTCCCGCCGGAACTCTCTCGGGCTGCCTCTCTCGCCATGACCACTCTGTTCCCCACCATCTTCAAGTTAGTTATGACCCCCCCGGAGGCTCAGGAGGGGCTACAACCCCCAGGGAGGTAAAGGAGGCAGTGGTGAGGAACCAGCATTGGTTGTGTGGCGGCACTGGCACTGGAGGAGCCGTCGCCTATCGGGCGGAAGGGGTGTTTTCTTCCCCTAGTTATGCCCCAGACGTAGGACATGCAGTGCTGTTCAACCCGCGACGTGGGTACTTCCACTCATGTCCAGAAGACAGCCGCCTATGTCTTCCCCATTTTCTAAGCCCCTGTGCATCACAGCGCCACTGGTCTCCACTGGGGGCCGCTGTTGCACCGCGCTACCCCTGGATCCCTCCCCGAGAGAGGAGAGCAGTCCTCCAGACGCTCGATCCTTTCTCTCCCCTGCCGACCCCCGGCGCTCGGGGTCGTTCCCGAATCTGGGTCGCCGGCATAGCGCGAGGTGTGGCATCCAGTGCCTCAACCCCTCAGTGCCACCGGGCCGGCTTCATATTGTGATCTTGACCCAGCCCCAACCCGACATTTGGTTGGTTGTGTGGACCTGATAGGATCTGAGGTTGCTGAGATCATTAGGAGTTCCCTTGAGGGTGGGGTCTTTCCTATGGCACTGAAAGAGACCTTGGTTAGACCCCTATTGAAGAAATCCTCAATGGACCAGGAGTGTCTCAGCAACTACAAACCAGTCTCAAACCTCCCATTTTTAGGGAAGGTTTTAGAGAAAGTGGTGGCCATCCAGCTCAAGATGTGTTTTGCCTACTCCGCCACTTACAAGTGTTTTCAGTCTGGGTTTAGATCTGGGCACAGCATGAAGACTGCCCTGGTGAAGGTGCTAAATGATATTCTAATGGCAAGAGATAGGGGAGAGCATACCATCTTAGTCCTCCTCGATCTCTCAGCAGCATCTGGCATCATGGACAATGAGGTGCTGCTGAACTGACTGCAAAACTGGTGTGGATTAACTGGAACTGTCATCAACTGGTTTAGGTTCTTCCTCACGAATAGAGTGCAAAGGCTGATGATGGGGTTATTCTCATCTAGCCCGATACCTCTATGCTGTGGAGTTCCACTGGGGTGGGTCCTATCACCCTTGTTGTTCACAGTGTACATGCTACCTTTGGGAGACATTATCAGGCAGGATGGGCTAGGTTTTCATCATTACACTGATGATATCCAGCTATACCTGTCTTGTGCACTTGGAAACCAGATGGCGGACTCGGTGTTTAACACTTGCCTGGAGGAGATCCAGAACTGGATGACATACAACTGGCTACGACTCAACCCAGACAAGTCGGAAGCACTAGTGATGGATCCAGGTCATCAACGTGATGGGGGTGGGATCTGGAGACTCCCCTGGGCTAATTCTGGGGGGTGTTCCCCTAGCCTCCTCCATTTGGATTAAGGATCTGGGCATGATCCTTGACAATGACTTAACACTTGATGCACAGGTGTCGGCTGTTGTCAAAAGTGGCTTTTACCACCTAATGAACATTGCCTGGATCTGAGCCATGATACCAACTGAGGACCTGACCACCTTGGTGCACGCCTTTGTCATGACCAGGCTGGACTACTGCAATGCCTTGTACCTGGGGCTATCTGGAGACAATCACCACCATATGCAGCTGGTGCAGAACACAGTGGCTAGGCTGCTGACTGGTGTTTCAAGATTTGACCAAGTCACACCTGTCCTCCGGGAACTGCACTGGCTGCCAGTAAGGTGGAGGATTGTCTTCAAGGTCGGATTACTGACCTATAAAGTCCTGCATGGGGGGGGCAGCCTACCTGCAAGATCTCTTGGTTCCTCATCACCTGTCTCAAGCTCTCCATTCCTCTGAGGGTTGCCTCCTTGTGGTTCCCAGGGCTAGGCTGTGGCATTCTGGGGACCGTACGTTCTCCGTTGCTGAACTGACCCTGTGGAACTCTCTGCTGAGACATCTAAGGGAGGCACCCTTGATGGAAACCTTTTAAAAAGGATTAGAAATGTGTCTATTTAATCAAGTGTTTTAAGTTGAAGATTGAAAAATGAATTGACTGCTATTTTAATATTGAGTTGTTTTATTTTTATTTTTTTATCATGACATTATTTACCACCTCCGCGAACCTGGCAAGGGCTACAACACACACCCCCACACACACTTGGAGGGGTTCGTCCTCTGGCCCATCAGGGCCATCATGGGTCCTGCCGGGTTCCGGTATTTTCCTCTGATTTCTTTCTCCCCTGTGCCCATGCAATGGGTGCAGCAGCTGTCTCCACTTCTGTGGAGGCAGCCAAGCACACTGGGTGCAGGCCAAACCCCTCTTGTTGTGCTGACGTGCACAGCACAAATCTCCCTCCCCGAGGAAGGAGAGCAGTCCTCCGGACACTCAATGCTTACCTCCCTCAGCTGACCCCTGAATGACCAGAGTTCATTCCCAAACCCGGGTCACCGGCGTGGCTCGAGGTGTGGTGTCCAACACCTCAACCCTCAGCGCCACCGGGCCAGTGAGTTACTATTAAGTTGTTTTTATTAATGATAGAATTTTTTTTATTCTCTGTATTATGTTTTGAAATGTGTTAAGTGCCATGTATGGATTGTTTTAAATATTGTTAAGCACTCTGAGCCTCCAGGAAGGGGGCACTATATAAATAAAGTTTCTATCTATTTTTATTCCCAACTACAAGCGGGTGCTAGGTTAACCCCGGCAGCTGTTTGCTGTCTAAATTTGGCCATCCAGATTTTTTCCACCAGTTAGCCTTTACAGTGACTGACCTCCCTGACTTACTCATATTGCCCCTATGCATGAAAGGGTGGGTTATGTGCGCCTGAGGGGTGTAACTCACCTGCGTACATGCGTGGCCCCAGACAGGCGCAGGGAGCATGGCATGCGCAAAGGCATGCATCTACATGGTGCCTGTCCATGGCCACGCTCTCTCCGCACACATGGTCACATGGACAGTCGACGTGGAGCTACGGACCCAGGCAGGCATCCAATCGGATGCCCCTACCAGGTCCCACAGTGAGTCCCTTGCGTCCATGCATAGGGAGCAGGGAGAAGGGGTGTGCCATGTAAAGCAGCGAGGAGACACAGAACATTGGTCTATCGCCCCAGCCCTCCACTGCTGCCTAGTAGGCTGGGGCAGCATATAGTCCTGTATCCCAGTACCACCGCACCCGGCGGATGGTGCAAACGGGGTGCGCACCAAGATATGCCTGGTCCAGGCTGGCCTACCCAGCGCCCCCTCAGCCTGGCACTGCATGGCATAGTGAATGCCATGTAGTGCAGGCATGCCCCTGACATGGCCACAGCGTAGTGCTCCCCATGGGGCTAGGATGGCAGGCACACAAGTGTCTTGTGTGCCCTTGATGAATGCCGGCGGGGTTCCGCGGACCCAGCCATGTGGCATTCACACTTAAGGTTGCCTATGTGCCTCGGTTGCGTGGCTCGTAGGCAATGTTTAGTTTCATGCATAGGGCTCACTGGGAGGGAATATGAACATGCCCTGGGATCCAGTACAGGACCACTCAGCCAGTACGCAACCTTCCTCATTCTATGGATGATGTCCTTGAAGCAGCCTCTTCTTGATGTATGGAGATACCTTTGCCCCACAGACTGTTAGTTTTCATTTTTCTTCCATGCCCATAACTTCTGCACCCTTATTGACCTCCTATTGCTCTCTTCTTCCCTTCTGTGCCACCTACACTAAGCCGCCTATGGCCCCATTCTCTATTCTGACCATGCTCCCTTATTAGTGACCCTGTAGGGGTGACCAGCGGGCTAATTAGGGGTGTCTAGACTCTAGGCTGTTGGTCGATCCTGACTTTAAATCAACTATGGCTAAAGCTCTAATTGACTACCGGAGCAACAGAAAACTATGGGAAGCCTCTGCCTCCACAAGGTGGGAGGTGATGAAAGCATTCCTTAGGGTTGGTGCAGGCAGAGAGGGAGCTGTAGGACCATATCCTATCCCTGGAAAAAGCTCATATGGGCGATTCATCTGTCTCTACCCTCCAATGGTTGAAGTTGCTCAATAGCACATTGATCCAGCTGGCCTCCAGCCATGTAGAGTGAACTATCTTGCTTAATCATGCTAGCACTTATTTTGATGGAGATAAGAGGGCATATGGCTGGCCTGAAACTCAAAACGAAAGCGGCAGATAGAGTGATGTCCTGTATCTTGATGGACTCAGGATCTCTCTCTGCCGTCCAGGAAGACATCAATGATACTTTCAAATGTTACTATGAAACCCTCTATACTTCAAAGGTGGATGGGAACACTCCCTCCCCAGCCTCATTCCTGGATACTGTCCCCCTGCCAACTTTGGCTGATACTGATCAAGTAGTGTTAGACCTTAACCTGATGGGGGAGAAAATAGTTCGAGTGGTGCCCTTCCTTACCTCAGGAAAAATGCTAGGCCCTGATGGCCTACTGCCTGAATTTTATAAGGCTTTCAGGGGGGTCATGGGGAACCCTTTTTGGACATGGTCCTACTGAATACAGACTATGGGATCATTGTGACAGTCTTGGTGGATAGATTGAAGGGGGTTCTGATATACTCAGACCACGGGGGATTTATTAAAGGGCAACATGCCAAAAACAATATCAGGCAGTCCTTAAATGTTATTGCTATGTGTTTCCTGTTCTCCACCTCACACCCTCCCCGGACGCTTCTGGAAAAGAACTGTTTACAGCTCATGTTGTGTCTTCCTGGTGAAACATTTTCCAAATAAATGAAATAAATAAATGTCATGTGGAGATGGTGCAGGGGGCTGCTTGTCCCATTTTCCTGGCGTTGAATGCAGAGAAGGCCTTTGACCAGGTCGAGTCCCCCTTTATGTTTGCCACTCTTGAGCGGCTTGGCTTCCGACCCATTTGATTTTGGATCGCTGCCCTCTATAGCACCGATGTGTCCAGATACTAACTAATGGGTCCCTCTCCCAGACTTTCACTCTCTCTCAGGTGACATCTGACAGGACTTCCTCCATTCCCATCTACCATACATTCTCACCATAGAGCCCCTAGCTTCAGGCATGAGGGCCCATATAGATGTTAAGGGACTCTACTTTCAGGGAGCACACCACACTCTCTCCCTATTCACAGATGACATTTTGCTGTACTTAGCTGACCCTAGGAAAGCAGTACAAGCATTGACAAACCTTTTTCACCTGTAGGGTCCTATGTCAGGCCACAAGATTAACTGGGCAAAGTGTGAGTGACTACCCCTGTGGGAAGGTAATCATGGACAACTACAAGTGGTAGGTGTCACCCTGGCCCCAGCATTTAGTATTTAATACTTCAGAGTGCAGCTGTCACGGAAACTGTCTATCCTCGGTGCCATTAATTATCAACCGCTCCTCTTAAAGATCATGCAAGACTGTCAGAGGTGGAGAATCTTACCCTTAACCCTCATAGGGAAGGTCAACACCGTGAAAATGTCCCTTTCACCCCATCTAATCTATTTCTTCCAGTTCTTCAGCCCTAAAATTCTTTGTTTCTGAGAAGGGTTGCCTCACCTTCCCACTTTGGCATGGCAGGAGGGTTAAAATAAAGTAAAACACACTCTAGCACCCAACAGCCCATGGGGAGTTTGGCCCTGCCCAAATTCCACTTCTACCATATTGCAGCTCAGCTAGTCTTCTTAAAAAATACACAGAGAGCAGGGCCAGTGCAACCAGTGTGAGTGGCAAAGAATATGTATACCCTTGAGGAAAGGAAGGAGAGGGGGAACACGATAGAAACTTTCAAGTACCTCAAGGGAATCGACAAAGTTCAAGAAGGTAGCATCTTTCAGAAAAAGATGTGCAAGAACAAGGGGGCACAATTTGAAGAGAGGGGATGGCTCAGAGGTAATGTGAGGAAGAATTTTTCATGGAGAGGGTTGTGGATGCATGGAGCAGCCTTTCCGAGGAGGTTATGGGCTCAAAAACAGTAGAAGAATTCAAGAATGCATGGGACAGACATAAGGCAATTCTACCGGGGGGTAGGAGGAAGTTGACTGTTGGTTAACTAGGATCTGCAGCTTATCCATTAGGTAGGGAAGCAGTCCTTATTTGCCATCAAATTCTATGTTTCTAGAAGGAGGAACCCCAGGGGAAGCCTTTCCTACCCTTCTTTCCCCAGCACTCCACTGGGGCATACTGAAGCAAAAACCTCGGCCGTGCTCTGGGTAGCAGCACTAGAACAGGATGCCACAGCAGGGGTTGCAAGGGAGCTTCTCAGCCTGCCAAACCCCCACCCCCACCAATCACCTCCAGGAACAGCGGGAAAACTCCACTGAGAGCACTGACTGGATCTTCCCCCAGCACTGCTCTCTGCCTGTTGGAGTGCTGCTCTCTGTATTTCACTACCATCTGCCCAAGCAGCCCGTCCACACAGCAACCCATCCGTGCAAAGGACCATGTGCTAAGGACATCGAGGAGTCTGCCTGGAGTCAGTCAGAGTCAGCAGTTCAGCCGGCTCCACTGCTCCACAGACCCTTACTCTCCCCTTTCTGCTCTCCCCATGGGAAGTTCCTGTTAACTGTGGATGCACCTGTTTGGAGGGGGGGTGGAGGCCATGAAGGAGGACCTGAGGATTCTGAAAAGGTGATCGGAGACTTGGCAGCTGAAATTCAATGCCAAAAAGTGTGCAGTGATGCACATGGACATGAAAATCCATAAGCCAATTACACCCTTGGGGGGATGTGATTAAGCAAACTGAACAAGAGAGGAATCTGGGGATTATTATATCAAGCAATCTTAAGGTGGGTAACCAATGCAGCAAAGCAGTGGGAAAGGCAAATAGAATGTTGGCGTGCATTGGGAGAGGCATAACTAGCAGAAGGAGGGAGGTACTGATGCCTCTTTATAAAACCATGGTGAGGCCTCACCTGGAGTATGTGTTCCAGTTCTGCAGACCACACCTATACAAGGACATAGATGGGACTGAGAAGGTTCAAAGAAGGGCAACCAAGATGGTGCATGGTATACAGGGGAAGACATATGAAGAGAGGTGGAGGGAACTGGATCTGTACCCACTGGAAACTGGGGGGGGCATGATCGAAACATTTAAGTACATGAAGGGGATTAATAAGGTGAGGGAGGGGAGCTCTTTTATATGGAAAGTGGGGGTTAAAACTAGGGGGTCTAGCCTAAGATTAGAAGGACGACGATTTAGAGGCAATGTGAGAGGACATTACTTCAAAGAGAGGGTGGTGGAGGCCTGGAATAAACTACCGTGGAAGTGGTGGGGGCTGAAACAATGGAAGGATTCAAGAGGGAATGGGACAGACATAAGGGGTCGTCTAGTTACAAATGTAATTGTTTAATTTCTCGGATATGTTCAATGTTAAACTGTATGTCTAATTCTTCATCCAGTTGTACCCCCCCAGGTCGCACCGGGAGACGAGCAATTTGTTGTTCAGTGTGCATTCCTCATGAAACATTTCAATAAATAAAAAAAAGAGGGGGATGGGGAAGACCTTTGACATAGAGGACGAGTAGGGGAAGGTAAAAAGGGTCTGACTCAATGGGTCAAAATGGTCCTTTCTGCCATCAGATTTCTATGATTCTATGATTCAGTCTCTG
Source organism: Neoceratodus forsteri (assembly GCA_016271365.2). NCBI lineage: Eukaryota > Metazoa > Chordata > Ceratodontiformes > Ceratodontidae > Neoceratodus > Neoceratodus forsteri. The sequence goes on along the minus strand of CM028132.1, from coordinate 365,991,343 downwards.
GTACTCATGTTTGCAAGCTGCTTTCTCTCTAGAGCCACTCATAAGCCTCATATTTAGCCTTATTACCACCTTTGAGTACCTGCTGCATTGTGGTTTTGCTAGCTACCTTGCCTATCCCGGCTGCTGCACCTGATTTAGAGTTTCAGTAACTTGCCACAGTATTTGCATGCCTAATGTTCCAACTGTTGTTTTCTACTTGCTTGTTTCTCCTTTGCCTACTGTTTGACTTAGGCAGCTAGCCCTGGGCTACTATTTCCCCTGTACAAGCCTGCTGACTGGAATTTCTGCATGTCCACAACAGTACTATAGCTAGTTCTATCTGTTTATTGCCTTTTCCTCTCTCTCTCTCTCTCACAGCTGCTTACCTCTGTCTGTAATCTACTCACACTGGTTTCTTCCTGCCCTTTGCTCCTGTGCCTCCCCTACTCTCACGTACACTGCTCCTCATCACTCATCCTTTCTGGGTCAATGCCCTATAAATCCCAAACTACCCTTACCCCCTCTTCTTCCTACATTCCTGTATCATGCTCCTCTTGCTATCTATCTCCCTCCTCCTCCTCTCCCCCCCTTCCTTCACTCTGTCTCTCTTTCGATACCCCTGCCCTCTCCCTCTCCTTCCCCCTGCTTTCCCCCTATCCTGTACCCCACCCCTTCCCTCCTCTGTCTCCCTTACCTCTTTACCACAGCTCTCATTTTCCTCTACATCCACCCTAGTCTACTGCACTCTTCCTTATTAAACTTTGATATTTTCCACCGCTCCTTCTTCCCCTACCTCACCTCCCCTCCTTTCCTCCTCCCAGAATGCAGAGAATCCTCTCCTTTCTTTTCCCCTACTCATCCTCCTCCTCTTGGCTGGTGATGTTGAACGAACCCTGGCCTTCCTCTTCCTCCCCATCAGTACCCAAAGACCTCAGTATTTATCACATTAATATGAGTCTCCTCCCTAAGCTTAACTCACTCAAAGTCTGGATCTCCCTGCACTCTCCTGACATCCTCTGCATTTCTGAGTCCTGTCTCTCCTGTAAAATTCCTGACTCTCACCTAGCCCTCCCAGACCTTCATCTCTTTCACCAAGACAGAGGCAAAAGTGGCGGTGGCAATGCTTTATATATGTGCCAGACCGCCTCCTGTTCCATCTCCCTTAAGGAAGCTCTCCCTGACTCTCATGAACTCTTGCTAGTAAAGCTATCCCTTCCTTGCACCCTTCCCATCTTCGTAGGTGTCCTCTATGCCTCGCCAAAGGCCTCTCACTCCTCACTTCTCTCCTCCCTCTCCTCTCCCGTCTTCCTCTCTACCCCTGGCGAGCTCATCCTCCTTGGCGACTTCAATGTCAACTGGCTTTCCCTCACCTCAAAACCTTTTCTCCACTCTATCGAGTCCCTGAATCTCACACAGCTTATCACTGAACCCATCAGACTCAACCCTGCTTCATCCAACCACTCCTTTCTGAACTGGGTGTTATCTTCCCACCCCATCACATCTTGGCCAGAGGTGTTATCTCTGATGCCCTCAGTGACCACTGCTTTACCTACTGTGTTAGGAAAGTGTGATCCCCCTGTTCATCCCCAAGTACATCTGGTGCAGGCCCCTCAGGTCACTCGATGCCAATGCCCTCCTTTTGGACATGGCCTCCTCAGACTGGTCCTCTGTTTACATGGCTCATGACATTGATTCTGCCCTTTTATCTTTCACCGCCATCTTAATCAGCATCTGGAACATTCATGCCCCCCTTCATAAGACCCATGTGAAGTGTACCCACCTCCCCTGGATAACGCCTGATCTAATCAAAATGTGCAAGTCTCTGGACTGCGCATGGTCTCGTTTCAAGATCTCCCACTCCATGTCTGACTGCCAACTTTTGGAAATCGTCCTATATCTGCCCCAGCCTCTCCAAGTTCCGCTTCATCGGGAGCACCAGTGGAGTCTGCCTCTGCTTCTGCCACCTTACCTGGACCTTTCTGTTCACCCCATGGAGCCGCGGTTCTTCCCCTCCCCAGGCAGGGATGAGGTGGAGCTGCTACACCTCGAACAATTCAGATTTCATCGGGAACTGGATGGCAAGGCAGGTGCAAGCTATGAGGGGTCTGCTCCGGTGCTCCATCTTCCGGAGCCTGGAGAGCATTTTCCCTTGTTCTGGTGGAGTGGCACACACCCTGACGTCATGGTGTCACCGCCAACATCACCACTCCCATCCCTTGCTGTATGCTCTGGCTTGCCATCCCTCCAACATCTGCCAGAGGGCAGTCAAGTGCTGAGCTGTCCTCCGGATGCTCAATCCTCTCCCTCTCCGCCGACCCTCAATGGCCCGGGCTCATTCCCGAACCCGGGTCACTGGCATGGTGCGAGGTGTATCTGACTGCCAACTTTACAGGTCCCTGCAAAATGCCTGCACTAAGGCAATTCATACTGCCAAGGCCCTATATTTGAAATACTATCTTCAGTCCAACTTAAATTCCCCATCCAACTTTTGAAGAGTGATCCACTCTTTGTTTAACTCCTGGCCCAATCAATCCCCCCCCCCCCCACTGATGGCTCCCTGGTCTTTGACGACCTCACCATTAAAACCCTCTTTATCAACTTCCTCACCACCTGTGCTCTATCCAGCCAATTCTCCTCTGCCCCCTCCCCACTTCCAACATGGCTGATGGCTTTAGCTTCCTCCCATGCCCCCCAGGAAGTCTTACACACCCTTCTGTCTCTTAACCCCACCAAACATAGCCCTGATGGCTTGGACCCCAAACTTCTCAAAATATCTGCCCCTGCCATCATCTATCCTCTTTCTCAGCCCCTGAACCTATCCTTCTCCCTCTGTGCTGTCCCCAGCGACTGGAAAGTTGCCAGAGTACTATCTCTGTACAAAGGGGTGACCCCTCCTCCCCAGGAAACTACAGACCAATCTCACTCCTTCCCTCCCTTGCCAAACTTCAAGAGTCCTCAGTGTATTCCAGACTCGTAAGCTTTCTAGACTCCTCATCCTTCCTCTCTCCATTCCAGTCTGGCTTTAGAAAGAACCACTTCGCCATCTCCTCCCTACTGCATGTCACTGATTCCATTCTCACAGGAATGGATCAGAGGCTTATCGCTGCTGCCATTTTCATGCACCCTGCTACAGCATTCAATTCGGTGTCCCACCCCCTCCTCCTAAATAAATTGTCCTCAGCTGGCCTCTCTGCCCCAGCAGTTGCATGGTTTGCTCATACCTCACGAGCTGGCAAAAGTCAGTCCAGGTGGGTAGCCATTTGTCACCCCTCTCCCTATCCTAGCTGGTGACCCCCGGTGCTCCATCCTGGGCCCCATACTGTTATCCATATTTCTCAATGTACTCCCCTCTGCCTGAGTCTCTTCACATATACACATGTAAGCTGATGACATGGTAATTTACTCATCAGGTCCTTCTCCAACTGCATTTGAAGCCTCACTCTGAAGTGACTTCCTCAATATGGTATGCTGGTTTCAGAGGAAACCAGCTCAAAGTTAAAATCTATAATAATGTGTCCATGACCTTTGGCTCCTCCCAGAAGTCTGCAAGGCTCCCGTCTCCCCTGCCTTCACCATCCTGGGTTGCACCCTTCTGGAGTTCATTTCTGCCTTCATATACCTTGGAGTCTGGCTGGATAGCGAATTAGATTTCTCTACTCACATTGATGCCATACACTCCAAACTTTGCCCAAAGCTTGGTGTCCTTTACCGTAACAAGGACTGCCCCCCTGTCCACCGAGATCTGTTAACCAAACCGTTCCTCCCAATCTTTGATTATGCCAACATGGTATATAGCTCTGCCTCTCTCTCTCCACTTTGTCCAGACCGGACAACCTCTTCAATGCTTTCTGTCATTTCACCTCATTTCACCTCTAACTTCCCTCCCTGCACCCATCACTGCTCTGTCTACTCATCCCTTTCCATCTCCCCCTCTATCCCTTCATCACCAGCACCACTTCACCACCTTCACTGCCAAATATTGGTATGGCTGTCTTCCCTCCTACCTCACTTCTCTCCACACACCCTCCCAACTCTCTTTGCTCTAGGGACTCCCGCACCTTCTACCTTCCCTACCCTCAATCACATTCCAGCCAAGCAGCCTTCTCCTACGGGTTCCCTCCTTGTGGAACCTACTTCCCTATCCTCTCTACCTTCCCTCTCTCCACTCTCTAAAACACCTTGTCAGGCTCTCTTCCCCACCCTGCTCCCTGTCTCCCCTGACTCCTTGTCTCTGGCTCTCTCTCTCACCTGTAGCCCCCGGATGCCAGGCCCTACTCTGTGTCTCCTTCTCCTCTGCCCTGCACAACTTCTTGAATGTGCAAAACCTCACCCAACCTTATTCCTCAAGATTTTAAATCTAAATCTGTTTTACCGTAATGCCTCACAATTGTGGTATTCCCTTTAAACTGCTGCTCTGTAATGTTTGCAGTTTTGAAATTCTGCACTTGTTATTGCCTTTTTTGCTGTTCTGGTGTTTTTATATTTTGAAGTTTAAATCTTTTTAGTATGCCTAGTCCCTCTCCCCTTACCCCGGGTCACACCTGGAAATGAGCCCCGGCTCAGTGTGCCTTTCTCGGTCGTCAAATTTTAAATAACTAAATAAACAAATATTCCAAACCCTTTTTTTTCTCTTTTCCATTATCTTTTTATGCGCCTGGGAGCCTGGCAGGCAGCTCCGGTCCTCCTTCGGAGGGACTTGGTCTCCGGCTCTCCATTCCCCACCTGACTTCCCCTATATCCTCCAAGGGTCCCCCCCGTGACAGGGCCAAGGCGAAGGAGCACCGGCTTTCCTCCACCCCCGGAGCAAAATCTAGATAGATGAGGAAGCCGGGACAGGTGCAGGAGAGCCATCATGGAGCCTGTCAGGTCCATTTTTCCCCAGTTTTTCCCCGTCCCCTCCCCACCGATGGCGCTCACCAGCAACATGCCTCCTGACTTGCAACTTCCCTAGCAACTGCCAGAGGGAGATCAACAAGCGGGGCAGCAAACCCTCCCTCCCAAGAGAGGAGAACAGTCTTCTGGATGCTCAATCCTCTCTCACCCCTGCCAACCCCCAGTGGCCCGGGCTCATTCTTGAAGCCGGGTCGTCAGCGCGGTGTGAGGTGTGGCATCCAGCACCTCAACCCTCAGTGCCACCAAGCTGGCCCCCTATCAAAACCCTTTTTTGAGATCTTCAGCCCGAGCTTGGTTGTCGGATCATGATCTCACTGCACATCCTAAATGAATCTCCCAGAAGCCAGTATAAAATGAGTGGTGTGGGGCCCTTCCATGTAGTCTCATACAGTGGAAAACTGCATGAAAAGATGGAGGGAGAGAGGACATATACCGCCGGTGTGCTGTTTGAGGGAGGTCAGCTGTTGACCTTCCAGCAACTGACAAATATGGCCTCCTACCTGCAGATTTTTTCTTGTATCTCCAGATTTGCCAGTGCAACTCTACCGCACAATCTGGGGCACCAGAGCATTCCCCGGTGGAGGAAATCTTGCCATGTGAGGGCACTGGCCAGAAGCCGATCAAGCAATTCTACTGGCTCCTAGGAAGCCTTATTAACCCACTGCAATAGGTGCATGCAAATGAGAGAAACGATTTGGTAGGAGGGAGGGATATTCCTTTCATGCTTCATTACTATCTTAATTTACATGGAAAAAAGATTGTTTTCCCCTACAGTTGATCTGCTTCTGTTGCTCAGTGTGCATTGCCTTGAATATTATTTTTCAAATACCATGAATAATAGGGTATTCAGTATTTGGATCTGAGTATTGCATATGTTTCTCTATTCTGTGGTATTTGGAAAAAATATTCAAGGAGACTAAACGATAAAACCCTCTATCCCTCTTCAGGTGGGCAGGAATAGTTTCATGGCCACCCCCTTCCCTAGTAATTTCACACCCTCTAACCCTCATCCTCCCACAGACTGATTTATAAAATGATTTTCTGACTCCGGGCACTGTGCCAGGAACCTACCCAATCTGTTAAAAGCACATAGCTCTCCCTAGCCTGACACCCCATCCTAAAAATGACATTTCTTAAATCTTGCTCCAGACCCCAATCCACAATTTGGGGTGCACTGGTAGTTACAAGCCAGGCTAGCCCAGACATCTCTGTCTCCTTAACCTGCAGTGCACCATCCCCTGGGTAATACAGGCTGTCATCTGACAGTATAAGTGCACACAACCAGGGCAGGGGGGGCAGATCAGTGTGCTTCATTGATGATGCTAAACACACTGACCAATCAATACCAATATGCATGCTCTTACAGCAGATTGGAACACGATAGCGTGCCAGACAGTCTTAAATCATATAGAGGATTGTGTATTAGCAATCATACACAACAAGGCAGTTGTACGATCTAGAGGTTTCCGTGGTAAACAGAGACCTCAAGAGCACAGTTCGAGAGGTCCGTTACCACGGAAAACTCAAGATGGTAAAACTGCCTTGTTTGTGTATGGTTGCTCATACACAATCTTTTATAGTGTATGGGCAACATAAGCAGCACTTCATGATCCCCCAAACATGTCTCCCAGTAAAAAAAAGGCTTACTTCGACAGCAGTATTGGTTTGTTTTAGCGCTGCTTGCTTCCTCGCCACTGCAGCCCACTTTATTGTACATGAGCAAATGCGTTTGATCTTGTTGTGCTGCACCGGTGACGTACTCCGTGCAGCACAACAAGATCATGACGCACTGAGTCAAGCATAACAACGCTGTTCTGAGCATAGATTTCCATGCTCAACAGCTTTCTACCATACACTATATCTCTGTTTCAGAGTGCTGTTCTAAAATATAATCCTTTTTTATCTGCTTTCCCTATTCAATACACAGTGGTACACTTTTGATTAGCATTACCTGCACTTCTGGAAAGGTGTTCCAATACAGGAGGAGCACAAGAACAAGGGGGCATGACATGAAATTGGAAAGTGGGAGGTTAACAGGGAATTTGAGGAAGTTTTTCTTCACAGAGAAGGTGGTGGATGCATGGAATGGTCTGCCTCAGGAGGTGGTGGGAGTGAGCACTGCGGATGGATTCAAGCATGCTTGGGGCAGGCATGGGGAACCATAGAGGAACAGCAGCAGTTGGGTTGGAAGCAGTAATCCAGTACAAGGGCTTACAGGCAGACTAGATGGGCCAGGCGGTCCTTATCTGCTGACAATTTTTATGTTTCTGTGTGTTAAGTAAACTACTTAACAGAGAGAAAAAAAAATTTACAAACCAATATGCAAAAATTATTTCTCTTAGCAACAGTGCCTGCATCAAGGCAATATCACAAAGTATTAAATCAGACAAAAACAAAGACTTTAAATAATTATTTTTTATAAACCAACTAACCTAAGTTGCAATTGGTTTTCTAGGCTATCACTTGAACCTGCCTTTCTTTCTTTCTCCTTCCTTACCTTATTTTGAACAGTGACCCTTCTTGCAGTCGATTGTTTCATATAATGCCCTTTGGCCTCTGTACCATAATCTGGGCTGGAGCTGGTGGTATCTGTCTGTTTGGAAGAATCTGTTTTTTCTGGGAGTGCACGCTGTGCTGAACAGTGATGCTGGTTGGAAGACACAGAGTCTGAATCCTTCCCAGGGTCAGTGCTACTGAAGTACCTAGCAGAAGAATGGATGGGCTCAGTAGTTGGCTTTGTTTCTGCATGCCTTGTTTCTTGCTTGGTATGGTGTCTGGCTAGTGTGGGACTTCTTTCTGGATGAAGATTTGCCTCTGCAAGTCTGTGTGCCCCTTGCTTGTAATGCCGTCTGGTTGGTGTAGGACTAAGCTTAGGACTAACGCTCACAGATGGATGACAGGACTGGATTTGTTTGTAATGCTGTCGTGCTGGTGAAGGACTGTGTTCTGGGCTGGTACTTGTATCTGTATTTCTAGAGGTTCCTGGTTTGGTTTGGTGCCTAGTTATTCTACAACCTGTCTCTGGTGTAGAGGTACCACCATGAAGAGTAGAGTGCATGCCTGATGCAGCGCTCCTGTCTGGGCTAATACTTGCCCTGTGGTACCTGTCTGGCAGAGGGCTTAACTCAGTACTAATATTTGCATCTTCATGCCTGCATGTTCTTTGTTTGTACTGGTGTCTTGCTGGGGAAGGGCTATGCTCTGGGCTGGTACTCACATCAGTATGCCTAGATGATCCTGGTTTGGTTTGGTATCTATTGGCTCTGTAGTTAGTATCTGCTGTCATGGCATCACCATGCTGAGCGGAGTGCATGCCTGATGCAGAACTCCTATCTGGACTTATATTTGTTTTGTGATGTCTGGCTGACAGTGGGATAAGCTCATGGCTAACATTCACATCAGCATGCCTGCAAGTCTTTTGTTTGTGATGATATCTTGCTGGAGAAGGGCTCTGTTCTGGGCTGGTACTGGCATCAGTATTTCTAGAAGTTCCAGATTTGTTTTGGTGCCTGGTGAGCCTGCAGTTTGTATCTGCTGTGGCATCACCACCATGAGGTGCAGTGTGCATGCTTAATACAGAACTCCTGTCTGGGCTGATGTTTGTCCTGTTATGTTGACTAACTGTTGCACTTTGGTGATGATGATGGACATTCTCCATTCTTTGTTTAGCATCTCCCATCTTGTGGCTGGAGCTTTCTGAGCTATTTTTATTACTAGGATTTTTTGTTTCAGAACCAGCAACACCAGTAGAATTCCCAGATGCTGCTGCATGACCTTGTACTAACCCTAAGGAACTCAGACTTGATGGACTAAGTACCTGTCGAGTTATTTCATTTAGGAAGTGTGAAAACTTACGTTTTTCTTGCATAACTCTCTCTTTGGCTGTTACCTGCTCCAGAATATTCAGTTTTTTCTCATGCCCAAAATCCTTTCCCCCACGCTTTGCATCATGGTATTCTCTACCTTGATTAAAACATTTCTTGTGAGTAGTGGAGGCATTGCTAGTTCCATGACCGGCTCTTGCTGTTATAACTTCCATAGACTTTGCTTTCCTGAGGACATCATTCTTTTCTTTTAAGCCAATCTTAGAAATACTCTTGCTAGATGCATGAATGAAGAACTTGTTTGATCTTCCAAAAGATATTTCAGATCTATCATTTAAAGGTAAGCTCTTTTCTAGGCTTACAGCTTTGTGCAAATTGAAATTTTTACTCGATTTGTGATCTTTTTCATTTAGTCTGTCTTCGCTCTTACTCTGCCGTCTTGTCATTCTTGGAAAGTCTGCATGAAAGGAGTGAAATTGCCCCTCGTGAAAGCTATTTGTTTGTTTTGAGATATCTATGCAAGACAGAGTGATGAGGTTGAGCAAATGTACTTTGCATCACAAATGCTTCCTTCTCAATGCTATCATCAGAAGACAAAGATGATGAGGATGGAGACATGGATACAAAATGGGAAGTCTTTTCTTCTGTCCACTGAGGATCCCCGAAGGCTACTTCATTTTTTACTGTGCCCTTCTCAGCGCTTGCTTGGTGGACTGGAGTGAAAAATTTCTCCATTACCTCCAACTTTCCAGCTGGAACCTCTGTGCCATCAACAGTTTCCCAGTGAACTGGAGAGAAGTGACCGCCTTGTTGTTGAGTTTTTCTATACGACTTTCTCCGAATAGCTGAAGTGCTCATATTTTCCTTGCCCCTGCTGTGTCCAGTGTTGTGCCCAACCTTTCTGGACCACCAGCATTCAAGCTGAGATTTTCTCCACTCAGTGCTGTACCACTGACATAAAGCTATGAATAGCCCAGTCTGGTTTCATGGAAAGATCAAATCCTGCCTCTTGTTAACTTGACTGATTAAATCATTGAACTACAAAATATACAGCCAATACCAATCAGAGTACAGTGGGCACCCAAGCATGCATTATGTTCAGAAACAGTATCATAAGGCCATTTCTTTGAAGAGATATTACTGCTTTTCTGTAAACCAAAAAATAATTTAAAAACAAACACTGCTCCCACAGTGTTTAAATTAATTTTATGGTATGGACCGTCCCCATGTGGAATTTGTCATTTCTATTTACTGTGTTCTGCCCTTGCACTTGGCACCTATCTATAAAGTTATGCTCTGTAACCTTACTTCTACCTCCTATTTTATGGCTATACCCATGCTGCATATCTTTGCTGCTTATTCTTGACCCTTTGTTACCTTTCATCTCTGTGATTTATGTTTTTGATTTGTTTTACTACAGTCTGTCCTAACTAGGGCCTCCTTGTAAATGAGCACTGCTCAGTGGAGCTTTTTCCTGGTAAAACAAACAATTGCAAATTCAAAATACAAATCGTATTGCTATAGTACAACTTAAACCTAGATTTTAACCTTTAAGAACACAAAGTAAACCCTTTGGAAAAATACATGACAGGCTGTATTATTTGCATGAATACTTACTGAGCATTCTTTTCTCCTGTTTTAATCTTTGCAAAAAAGAATACACTGTAAATAGTATCAGTTTATTTTTTGCTCCTCTCCCAGACTTTTCCCCCATTGCCCCCACACCCCTGGTTATACCGTTTGTTTGCAGAGGAAGCCCTGACTTTCCTGTGAGCACCAATATGTACACTGATGCTGGGAAAGGTTTCCTGACATGTGGTGGAGCCACAGCACTCAGGGGTTCAGTTAACATTTTCAATTAGAAATCAAATAATTCCATGGGTTCATATTTGAAAGTGATTCCAAATTTTTGGCTGTCAGAATTCTGGTTGTCAGATTTATCAAGATATCAATTTTGTAGCAGTTCATACGAACGTAAACTAGTAAAATAATCCATCTTTTGTGGCTTCCATTCCAGGAAAGCTGGATGTCACCTTTTTTTTGGTTTTTAGCCTTCTGGAAGGCAAGATCTTCGTTTCTCTTTATTTTGGAGGTGTCTTCTTTATTTTTGAAAGTCAAATACTTCTGAAATGGAGTTATCTGAAGCCCAGAGGGAAAGCCTGCTCTTGGCCATCAATAGATCTCTGACTGTCCTATGGTCTATCGACCATGCTGTGATTGGAGTAGTCACAGTCACCTCTGACCCTTGGCTTAGGAGAGTAGCTATTAATTCCTCCCCCCTGGGAGCTACTACCAGCTGCTACCCTGGCAACCAGCTTGGTGAGTGCAATACCACTCTGACCAACTGGATTTCCCCGGAAGGAAACTCGGAGTTCCGTTACCACCACCCTGCTCCCACTTGGCAGCACAAGTCTCCACCACAGCCCCATGTGCTAACTGTATCTTAAATACTAGGGCTATGCAGTGGGTTTATATGTTTTTGTATTTGTATCAGTATTTGTGTTTCTGGTATTTGTGTTTGTGTCTGTATCTATACAATTTGTATCTGTAGCTGTGTCTTTGGTATTTGTAGCTATAGCTGTGTCTCTGTTTTTTGTATCTGTATCTCTGGTATGTATCCGGATCTGTGTCTCTAGTATTTTTATCTCTATCTGTATGTATATTTGTGTCTCTGGTATTTGTATTTGTGTCTGTACTGTGTCTCTGGTATTCATATCTGTATCTGTGTCACTGGTATTTATATATGTATTTGTATCTGTGTCTATAATATTTGTATTTGAATCTGTATCTGTGTTCCTGGTATTTGTATCTCTGATATTTGTATCTGTGCCTCTCGTATTTGTATTTGTATTTGTATCTGTATCTGTGTCTCCTGTGTTTGTATTTGTACCTATAGCTGTGTCTCAGGTGTTTGTATTTGTATCTGTATCGGTTTCACTCTCTGATATTTGCATCTGTGTCTCTGGTACTTGTATCTGCAGTGATGTCTCTGGTATTTTTACCACTATCTATGTCTCTGGTATTCGTATCTATGGTATTTGTATCTGTACCTGTGTCTCCGGTATTTGTATTTGTATCTGTATCTCTGGTATTTGTAATTGTATCTGTGTCTCTGTTTTTTGTATTTTTATCTAAAGCTGTATATCTGGTATTGTGCTTGTATGTGTATCTGTATCTGTGTCTCTGGTATTTGTATTTTTATCTACAGCTGTGTATCTGGTATTGTATTTGTATCTGTACCTATACCTGCATCTCTGGTATTTGTATTTTTGTATTTGTATCTGTATCTCTTTCTGTTGTGTTCATATTTGCATCTGTGTCTCTGGTATTTGTATCTATATCTATATCTGCATCTGTGTCTCTAGTATTTATATCTTTATCTATGGCTCTGGTATTTGGATTTGTATCTGTACCTGTATTCGTGTCACAGGCATTTGTTTCTGTACCTGTGTCTCTTATATTTCAATTTGAATCTGTGTCCCTAGTATTTATATATCTAGTTATGTTTCTGGTATATGAATCTGTATGTGTGTCGTTAGTATTTGTATCTATGTCTGTATCTCTGTCTCTGATACGTATATTTGTATCTGTATCTGTTTCTCTGTCTCTGTCTCTGATATGTATATTTGTATCTGTGTCTGTATCTCTGTCTCTGATATGTGTATTTGTATCTGTGTCTGTATCTCTGGCTCTGTTATGTGTATTTGTATCTGTATCTCTGTCTTTAGTATGTGTATTTGTATCTGTACCTCTGGTATGTGTATGTGTATCTGTATCTCTGTCTTTGGTAAGTGTATTTGTATCTATAACTGTGTCTTTGGTATGTGCATTTATGTCTGTTTCTCTGTCTCTGATAAGTATATTTGTATCTGTGTCTGTATCTCTGTCTTTGATATGTGTATTTGTATCTTTGTATCGCTGTCTCTGATATGTGTATTTGTATCTGTATCTGTATCTCTGTCTCTGGTGTGCATATTTGTATCTGTATCTATGTCTCTGGTATGTGCATTTGTGTCTGTTTCTCTGTCTCTGATATGTGTATTTGTATGTTGGTCTGTATCTCTGTCTCTGATATGTGTATTTGTATCTTGGTCTGTATCTCTGTCTCTGATATGTGTATTTGTATCTGTATCTCTGTCTCTGATATGTGTATTTGTATCTGTATCTCTGTCTCTGATATGTGTATTTGTATCTTTGTCTGTATCTCGGTCTCTGATATGTGTATTTGTATCTGTGTCTCTGTCTCTGGTATTTGTATTTGTAGCTGTTTCTCTAGTATTTGTATTTATATCTTAAGAAAACGACATTGGAAAATTAATGAATCTCACTGGGCAAAGCATGTCAGCAGAGATTCATTTATTTTCCGATACTGCCCGCAAAAAAACAAGAGCCTATTCGGGGTGCCCCATAACCAAAGCAATCAGTGTGCACCCCAAATGTTAAGCAAATGTGCCCACCATTTTGCTCTGCTCGGTAAACCAGTGTAAAAGTCAGCACCTTGGCCGTTGGCTCCCACGTTTAAAAAATCAGCTTAAAAGTAAAAACAACATACCAGTTAAAAAGAAACAATCCATACACACATTCCGGTGCACGAAAGAGCAACTTGTAAAATCCCCCCCGCAAGCATCTTGCTGCAGCAGACTGACCATGAGAGCATTGATATTTTCTGAAATCTCCGTACAACAAATGGAACCTCATTAGCGGCATGGGAGTATTAGAAAACACCGGTGATCTCCCAAGCACCACAGTACCACTCGTAGACCGCAACAAAGCATAAAACAATTAAACAAAAGCCGTTCTCTCGGGCAGCACCATAGAATTAGCCCCTGCTGCAGTAAAGCAATCATATTGTCCCTAAAAATAAATAAAAACCGAGTCGTTCGTTCCCTGACTGCAGAAACTAAAGGCAGCTCTGAGTGCAGCACGAGCAGGGATGTCACACACACGCTCACATATGGAATTCATAAAACAATTCAAACTGCCATAAAAACAGCAAAAGTACACACAGAGCATACAAGAGGCTTAAAAAAATGTCAGATTACCTCAGAAGTGTATTCAGTATGCTGCCAGAAGAGACAGTAAATCAGCTGTTCCCACAAGATGACAACATAACTGAGCAGGCAACAGAACCCAGCAGCAAGAAATTTAAAGCAACACCACCTTTATCAGTGTGAGTACATCAGACCTAAATAACATTGAGACTCAGAGGGAAGAAATAAATACAAAGAAAATACACAGTGGGCATTGGCAGTCCTAGCAGAGTGGGCTAAAAAAGAAAGCATAGTAATAGACTGGCAAAATGATAGTTTTAACATATTAAATAGCCACCTCAGCAAATTCTATGCAGAAGCTCAAAGTGCATCAGGTCTGGGTACTGCGCTCTCCGTGCAGACATCAACCGGCATCTAAACTCCCCAGAAGTAGGACATCACACCCATATAATATCAGACCCAGCATTTCGTTCCAGCAACAATATAATAACATCCATACTAAAGAAACTTCGCAAGGAGCAGAAGGATGTTGCTGCCCACCACCCATCCATCACTGAAACAGACCTGGAGAAGCTAAAAGGTTCACCAGCCATGTCACCAGATACAGCACAGGGATTAGTCCGCAAGGTTTGGTTTGACCTCCAGCTTCACGTGGCCCCCCACGGAACAGAAGGATTGCAAGACCTGTGAACAGATTCATTCACAGTCAAGAGTGATGAACGTGGGCAAAAGTATGTGACACTTTCCCATAATCCTGCCTCAAAGAATCACAAGACTCCACTAGAGGCAGGGCCGGATTAACCATAGGGCAAAAGGGGCAATTGCCCTGGGCCCCCTAGTTTGAGGAGCCACTGATTTCTTTTTTTTTTTTTTTTACTTTTTTTTTTTCTTCTTCCCTGACCCCCTCTACTTTCCCATTGTGTGTGTGACTAAACCTTGGGAGGAGGGGGGTTGATCATCGACCATTCCTTTGCCCTGCCGGGCCCGCTGCCTCAACCGTCCAAACAGCTCGCCATTTGTGGCATTTTTGTTTCCCCATGGACGTTCTCTGTGCAGGTCAGGTGAAGCATAACATGCTAGCTAGCCAATGAAATTGTTCCAATATGGTCCTCCATTGATTTGCACCTGACCACTCCTAGACCAGAACCTTTCTGTTCCCCCAGCCCTCAGGTCCATTCATCACGCATGGTGCATGGTGGTTCCATCACATTTCGCTCACGTGAAGTAAGTCCTATCCGGATCTAGAAAACAGCACCATGCACCAGCTGCCAGCAAACAGAGCTGCCGAATCCTGTCATCATCGTCAATAGAGAGAGAGACCATCCCTTCACACTCTGCACCTCAGTGTCTGTGGCCTGTCACTAGGCCCATTGTCTGGACTGGCTGTCGACTCAGTCTTTGGGTCATGAGGTCTGGAAAACAGTTGAATTATCAGCTAAGGCCGAAGGCAGACAGGCAGTGCACAATGCACATGCTGCCATCTTGTGTGTGTCAGGGAGACTGTCAAGGAGTAGGAGCTGCCAGCGAGGAGTGCGAGTAGTCAGCAGTGAGGCCAGAGGCTGAGCAGACCCAAATCACCACCAGGCATTTCTGTCCTATTTGTCTTCTCATCTTCTTGACTTTGCCTTTATCTCAGGTAAAGAAAAAAAAATTATTTTAAAAAGTTTTAAATAAAATGATATGACTTGTGAGAAGGGGATCATGCTATAGTAAAAGAGGGAGACAGGGAGTGGGAGAAAAATTTGGCCTTTCATTGCACCAGGCTCCAGCCAGCTTCTCTCACTTCTTAATCTTCTCCCAGTGCTTTGTTTGTCATCATGCCACCAGTAAGTGAAGTTTTTTAAGGCAGCCCCAGCCACAGTTACTCAGGTCTCTTGCTGACTGTGGTCACTACTGTGTCCCCTCACCCCAGCAAACATTCACAGTAGCTGCAGCAGGTTTACTGTATCTGTGTTACCTTCCTTGTCCCTCACAGCAGCACCCACCTACCTGCTGCCCAACACAACACCAGGTAGACCTGCCCACTGATCTAAGGATGGCTAACACATTTAAATGGCAGGCTGTCCAGGGCTACTATCTATTCAGGCAATGAGATGTTGGTGTGGAGGGGCCAGTAATGCATGATTGTGTTTGAGTGCTGACACTCAATGTGAATGTAATCCAGCCATCCAACTTCAAATAATAACCTTCTATTTCCACCCCAAAAATGGCATTCAGAGTAGCTGGAAAACCCTCCAAATCAATTTTAAGGCAGCAAAAATCGTTCAGCTTTCGGGGTTAAGTCACGGGGGGTCCCACAATTCAAAATTGCCCAGGGCACCACAACTTGTTAATCTGGCTCTGACTAGAGGTCAACAAAGAAAATTCATGTGGTTTTGTGTTTGAGGATCATGGCAACCCTCTCTGCCCTGTTCTATCCTTCTGCAAGTATCTCTCAAAATTGCCAGAGGACGCCCCTGCATTCTGCCTTCATCCCAGGAAGCTACCTCAGACTCACCTTGACACCCAGGACTGCTGGTACACAAAGGAACCAATGGGTAAGAATTTCCTCAGAAATACGATGTCAAGACTTAGCAAAGAAGCACAGTTATCCACAATATACACCAATCACAGCATACGTTCAACAGCTGTACAACTGTTAACTCAAGCAGAACTATAAGAGCGTGAAATCACCAGCGTGACTGGCCACAGATGTGAAGCCAGTCTGCAGCACTACTGGTCAGCGTCCATATGCAACAGACGAAATTGGAGGACAATCCTAGGAGGATCCAACCAGCAGGTGCAGCAGCAGCAAGCAGCCAGTACGCCACCTGTAGGAGCCAGCAATCAACTCCAAGTTCATGAACCAACAACATCCAGCACCACAGCCACTAACTTCAAACCAGTAAATTGCACCTTCAATGCCCCAATTAATTTTATCTCTGCAAACAAGTAGTCGTGACTGTCATTTATCATTTTATCTGCAGTAATTTAGTACAGTGCAACTGACTACTAGAGCCAGTGTTTTTTAGTTTAACCCAACCACTTTTAAAAAGGGACTACGTTATCTCAAAGCTCACAAAAGATGTAATAAAAAGTAAATTAAATTATTAAAATGTTTAAAACTTTAAAAAAATGTGCCTGAGAGGTTTTTTTTTCGTTTTCTAAGCGCAGTAATACCCTTCAAGGTGGGCAGTACTGGTCTATATGGACCTTCCAGGGGCTATGAGGCCCTCCACCTGCGGCGTCGGGCCTCATTACACCCCTGGGCAGTCTGTATAGGCCAATGCTGCCCATCCTGTCAGGTATTATTGCGCTTAGATGTGTGTCTGGTATTTTTTTTTTTTTTATTTACTGTGCTATGCCATACTTGACCAGCACCAATCAGCTACTCTTTTTCCCAGCCCTGTCACCTGCTGTCCCTTGGACTTACCTCCAACCCAACAGTGCCCCATGGTTTGTCCCTCACCCTGGCAGAGCCTCCCAGGTTCCCCAGGCCTGGGAGGAGTTTAGCTCAGTTGTCTGGTCATTAGCCCAGGGAGCAGTGCGGGGTCTGTGAGGAGAGAGATGGCATCATCCTGCAGCCAAGGGCTTCATTTTCCTGTCCCCCCTGGGTGCCACCCAGGTGAGGACTTAAGTAGACATTGCATGCAAGCATGCTGATGTCCTCAGTCGAGAGGTGCCTGCCAACCCATCGTGGCTCCACCTGCACTGCCCCCTGTGGTCACCCACATGGCAACGTTGCAGCGGAGCTCACAGACCTCCCTCTCTGGAGGAGTAGAGCATCCTCTGGGATGCTCGATCCTCCTCCTCCTCCAAGCCAGCCCCCGATGACTTGGGCTCACTTTTGAACACAGGTCTCTAGCGTCCCAAGCAGTAGTGCTACCACTGTGCCGATGGGCCACTTGTATCTGATATTTGTATTTGTACCTCTACTCTGTCTCTGGTATTTGTATCTGTGTCTCTGATATTCCTATTTGTACAGTATATGTGTATTTGGTATTTGTATTTGTATCTGTGTCTGATATTTGTATATCTATCTATGTTTCTGGTATATGTATCTGTGTCTGTGGTATTCTGAAACACAGAATTTGTTGGCAGAAAAGGACTCCTTCGCCCATTGAGTCTGCCCAGGTGTTCCCTGCCTAATCTGTCTCCACAGACCCTAAATGGTCTTCAGTGACCCTCCCCTCTCCCTGCTTATTTACTAATAGTCCCCTTTGTCTATCCATGCATGCTTGAAGCCCCCACTGTTTTCACCTCCACCACATCTGCTCGCAATCTGTTCCATGTGTCTACCACCCTTTCAGTGAAGTAGTACTTCCTCACCCCCTGACGAAGGGTCGTGTTCTGACCCAAAGCACCAGGGTTAGTGTTGCACTTCCTTTGTTCTGAAAATAAACCATGAGTTTACACTTACTATTTGATTTTCATCTTATTTCTATTACTAGTTGTGTGGCCTCCTGTGTCATTTTCTCTTAACATATCTTGGCCAGCACTTGTTTTTTGTCCTGAACGCCCAGCATCTGTGTGCTTATACTTCCTCACATACCACTTAAACTCCCCACCACCACCACCACCAGCTTCACTGTATGCCCCCAGGTCATGTTGCTCTTTCTTATTTGAAAGACTTCCCTCCTACACCCTGTTCACCCCTCTGAGGTACTTGTAGGTCTCTATCATGTCACTCCTCGCTCTCCTCTCTTCCAGGGTGTACATGTTGAGATCCCTCAGTCTCTCCTCATACAGCTTCTCCTGCAACTCCTGCACCATTTTAGTTGCTCTCCTCTGGACTGCATCCACCCTGTCTATTCCTCTCAGAGGTGTGAACTCCAAAACTGGACACAGTACTCTAGGTGGGGACTCCCCAGTGAGTGATACATTGGCAACACCAGCTCCCGCCAAATTAGGTGACTGTTCTAACTTGGTTCTAGTTACTTAAACCCAGACGTGGACACCAAATGTATGGAAGGCAACCTGATTTATTTTATACTCGCCCAAGAGCAAATCTTAATCCCAATGTAGTGGATATGTTGTGAGCTTAACAGGACAAGCAGTTTCCTAAAACTAGCATCAGAGTGTGACTGCCCCAAACCTCCCTAGAGTAAAGTGTCAAATTGTTTTGTCTGAACCTCCCCAGGGTGTCTCCATTGAATTCCTGGAGATATTTTCCCCACTGTATCAATGACTTCTGACTACTCCTGCCTAAAAAGCCTTGGGCATTTTTACACCCATTATTGCTCCACGGTCATAGGCTAACCATGACATATTGCACCTTGGTCACTTGATAGAAACTTGTACTACCAAGTGTTTCTGTTTCTGTCTAACATGTGCATATTTAGAAAAATGTGATGAGCTGTATATACCTGTCCGCGATCCAACTAGCCTAGGGAGTGTATACGACAATGTTATAAGTTATATTATGACCAATCCAGTCCTTGAGCTATGCTCCACTCCTATGTTTGATGACCTGTATATATCTGTCAGTTGAACTAGCTAGTCTAGAGTGTATAATCTGAAATGTGCTTACTACTATATGTTTTCCTTTAGCATCAAATGATGTATTTCCCACATGTTTGTTTACTGTGACAAAAAACTGTACTCTCTTTGCCATGTCTCCTTGACTGCTGTTCCTCATGCTGTATTCTCCCGGGTCGTTCCTGAAAATAGGCATAATACTTGTCTAGTATACTTACCCGGTAAACAAAAGCTAAATAAATACCACTCCCTATGCACCCCAACATCCCACTAGCACTACCCACTGCTTTGTCATACTGCCCTGCCACTTTGAAGTCATCAGATATGATAACCCTAAGGCCCCTTTCCTGCTTAGTGACCATCAGTACCTCCCACCATCCTATACCCAACTCCTGAGTTCCTATTCCGTAGGTGCATAATTTTGCACTTTCTGGCACTGAACCATCACTCCCATGCTCGTGACCACTCTTCAAGCTTCCCACTTGTATTTGTATCTTTGTCTGTGGTACCTGTAGTTGTATATGTGTCTCTGGTATTTGTATTTGCATGTGTGTCTCTGGTATTTATATCCATATCTCTTTCAATGGTATTTGTGTTTGTTATCTCTGTATCTTGTGTTTGTACATGTATCTATGTCTCTAGTACTTGTATTTGTATCTCTATCTGTGACTCTGGTATTTGAATTTGTACCTGTATCTGGCATTAGTATTTATTCTGCACCCTTGTCTCTTGTATTTGGATTTGTATCTGTGTCTCTGGTATTTGTATTTATATCTCTTTCAATGGTATTTGTGTTTGTTATCTCTGTATCTTGTGTTTGTATTCGTATCTGAGTCTCTGTCTTTAGTAATTGTATCTCTGCATCTGCTGTTTGTATCTGTATCTGTATCTGTGTCTCTAGTATTTTTATTTTTAGCTCTATCTGTGTCTCTGGTATTTGAATTTGTATCTGTATTTCTGTCTCTGGCATTAGCACCCCTGTCTCTTGTATTCGGAGTTGTATCTGTGTATCTGGCATTTCTATATCTAACTATGTTTCTGGTATGTGTATCTGTCTCTTGTATTTGTATCTGCCTGTGGTATTTGAAATTGTATCTGTCTCTGGTATTGGTAGTTGTAGCTGTGTCTCTGATATTTTTATCTGTCTCTCATTTTCATACATGTGTCTGTGTCTCTTATACATGTATAATTAACTCAAATTGTATTGTTGTTTTATGTATATGTCTTTAACCATCACATACAAACACATACATAAAAAACAAACATCTCTGGTATTCTTGTATCTGTAGTTTTGTCTCTAGTACTTGTATCTGTCACTGGTTTTCATATTTGTATCTGGGTCTGTGGTATTTGTATCTATATCTGTGTTTCTGGCATTTGTATCTATGTCTCCGATATTTGTAACTGTACCTGTGTCTCAGCTATGTATACCTGTATTTGTGTTTATTGTACATTCTTGTTTAATAAAAACATTTTTACATTTCAAATCTGTTTCTGTTGCTTCCTGCAATCTTCTCCTCAGGCCCGATAAGCTTGAATGCAGTCACAGAGGTAACATACTCAAATTCCAGGGAGAAGGTGGCCTCCAGCTGACTCAGGAGTAACCCATGTTGCTACCATGCAAATGACTCAATTATCACTTAACCGTGGCCCCAGAAGGAGGTGTTACATGAAACAATGCTCTTCATCATGACAGAGGGTTAATTACTCTTTGATGTGACCCCCACAGTAGGTCAAGGTGTCACCAGGAACGATATGTGTTGATGTCACCGGTGAAAGGAAACTGCATCTGTTGACACTTTGGTAAGGGCAGCAAATGCTCTAGATGCACACACCAGTGGCCATGTACTAGAATGTCAGTGTTTTGATCAGGGAAGACAATGGAAACATGCAGGTTGCTGTACTGTGCAGGCTTGGGCTCAATGCTGCCATCTAGCATCAGCCTTGAGTCCTGGCTGGAGTTCCATTGGCAGGGAAGGAAATGGACAAGGAAATGATAGAAAGCATACTTAGAATGGCAGAAAAAGGGGAGATATTGCTGATGGGTGATCTGAATATGCCAGATGTTAACTGGAGTGCAGTTGCAGCAACCACTTCGAAGAGTGGGGTTATTCTAGACGCCCTACAGGGGGCATGCCTTAGACAACTAGTATTGGAACCCACTCGAGAGGGAGCAATCTTAGCCCTGGTTCTCTCAAATGGAGATGGAGAGAGGATCACAGATGTAGAAGTGGGTAGCCATCTGGGAACTAGCAACCATCGAACAGTATGGTTCACAATAAACACAGAAATAGAGTCAAGCCATACAAAGGCAAAAGTACTGGACTTTAGGAGGGCTGACTTTCCCAAAATGGGTGAGTGCCTAAGGAATGCACTAGCAAATGGGCAGGAAGGAGGGGTGGAAGAACAATGGGGAATAATAAAAACTGCCATCACAGAGGTAACAAGCCTTTGTGTGAAGCAAATAAACAAAACAAAGCGATGTAAGAAACCACTATGGTTCTCAAAGGTAGCAGTGAGAAGGTTCAAGAGAAAAGAAAACATTCAGGAAGTACAAGGAATCACAGAAGGAGCTGGACAGAGAACTGTATCAGTTAAAGCAAAAGGAAGCTGGGAAGGCAGTCAGAACAGCAAAGGCCCAAACCAAGGAAAAGATAGCCAGCTCAGTTAAGAAGGGGGATAAAACCTTTTATAGGTACATCAGGGAGCGAAGGAAGACCAAGGGAGGGATATTGAGTCTTAATAAAGGGGAGGAGGGTGGGCAGAGGGTGACTGTGAAAAGGCAGAGATAGAAACATAGAAACATAGAAGTTGACGGCAGATAAGGACCGCAAGGCCCATCCAGTCTGCCCATTTCTTTTTCTACCTTATAAATGTGCCATCGGCCTTTGCTCTGTCAGTGGCCTATCTATTCATAGTCATTTGTATTGCTCCCTTATGCCTATCCCATGCCTGTTTGAAGCCCTGCACTGTATTCATAGCCACCACTTCTTGTGGTAAGCCATTCCATGCATCCACCACCTTTCTGTGAAAAAGAATTTCCTCACATTACCCTTAATCGGCCTCCCTCTAATCTCATGCTGTGTCCTCTTGTCCTGCTATTTTCTTATATTTAAACATGTTAGACTCTTTCACCTTGTTTATGCCCTTAAGGTGTTTGAATGCTCTCGATCATATCACCTCTCTCCTCCTTTGCTCAAGGGTATACATATTGAGCTCGTTAATCTGTCCTCATATGTCTTCTGATGCAGTCCTGCACCATTCTGGTTGCCCTTCTCTGGACTGCCTCAATTTGGTTAATGTCCTTGTGAAGGTGTGGCCTCCAATGCACGCAGTACTCCAGATGGGGTCTAACCAGTGTCTTGTACAGAGGATTATTACCTCCTCTTACAACTTGTGATACCCTACTAATACACCCTAACACCCCTAGCCTTACCTACTGCTTTAGAGGTCTGCTTGGATGATTTTAGGTCATCAGTGATGATGATGCCCAAGTCTCTTTCTTCCTTTGTGACTGCTAGCAACTCCCTCCCAGCCTATAGGTGGCTTCAGGGTTTCTCTTCCCTATGTGCATGATTTTGCACTCTTTGCATTAAATCCCAGTTGCCACTCTTCTGACCATTCTGCTAGTTTATCCAGATCTCTTCTCATTCTGCCCACCCCATCTGGATCATCTACTCTGTTGCAGATCTTGGTGTCATCTGCAAACAGACAAGCCTTACCCTCTAGTCCATCTGCAAGGTCACTAATGAAGATGTTGAAGAGGACTGCCCAGGACTGATCCCTGAGGTACCCCACTTGTGACTTGCATCTCTTCTGACTGTATACCATTTACCACCACTCTCTGTTTTCTGCCTGTCAACCAGTTTACCACCAGTTGACCAACTTCTGACCCACCCCAAGCCTACAGCTTATTTATCAATCTTCTATGTGGAACAGTGTCAAAAGCTTTGCTGAAGTCAAGGTAGGCGACATCAACTGCTCCCCTTGGTCCACCACTCTGGTTACCCAGTCAAAGAAATCTATGAGATTAGTTTGACAGGACCTTCCTTTTGTAAACCCATGCTGTCTTGGATCCTGTGCCCCTATGGATTCCAGGTGTTGCACTATCCTTTCCTTAAGGAGTGCCTCCATAATCTTGCCCACTACTGAGGTAAGACTGACCAGTCTGTAGTTCCCCGCCTCCTCCCTGCTACCACTCTTGTGGAGCGGGATCACATGAGCCCTTCTCCAGTCTTCTGGGACCTCTCCTGTGCTCAGAGACTCACTAAACAATTCTGCTAATGGCTCTGCTAGTTCCTCCTTTAGCTCCTTAAGTACCCTGGGATGTATGCTATCAGGTCCCATTGCCTTATCCACCCTGAGCTTAGCAAGCTCTTGTAGGACCCTTTCTTTTGTGAAGGGAGTAGTGCTCACCTCCCTCCCCCCTGTGTCCATGATGCTGAGCTGTGGGCCCTGCCCTACCTTCTCTTCAGTAAATACTGAGCAAAAGGTATCTATTTAGGATAGATGCCTTTACAGGGTCCTCCTCCTCACATGCTCCATTTTCTCCATTAAGCTTAGCAATACCCTCTGGACTTTATCCTTTCACTAATGTATCTATAGAAAGTCTTGTCACCTTCTTTACTGTTCGTGCTAGTGTTTCCTCAGTTTGGGACTTTGCCTGCCTTACTGCCTTACCTGCTTCCCTTAGGGCAGTTTGGTATGCCTCCCTATCTTCATCCCGCTGTGTTCCCTTATATTTCCTGAAGGCCAGCCTTTTGGCTCTGACCTTTTCTGCTACTGTATTTGAGAACCAAAGTGGTTTCCTTCTTCTTTTGCACTTCCTTGCTTCAAGTATTGCATCCTTAATGCTTGCCCACTTTGCCTGTACACCCTCACCTGTGTTTCTTTTTGCCAGGGCTAGCTTAACTCTGTTGGCCATCTTATCAAAGTCAGCTCCTCTGAAGTCCCATATTTTTGCCTTGGAATGGGATGATTTAGATGTAGTAGCCAAATTGAACCATACCATGTGATGGTCACTGGCCCCAGGTGACCTTCTACCCGAGATCTGTGATCCCTTCTTTGTTAGTCAGTACTAGATCTAGGATAGCCCTGTCTCTTGTGGGTTGCTGTACCAGTTGTTTGAGGCCTTCTCCGCAGGGAATCCACTATGTGTCTAGTTCTGGCAGATGTTCCTGCTGGTATTGACCAATCTGTATCTGGCATGTTGAAGTCTCCCATTATCAGAACCTCCCCTTTAGCTGTTATGTTTTGTATATCTTCTAACAGTAATGTGTCTATGTCCTCCTCTGGTCTGGGGCCTGTAGACAACCCCAGTTCTTATGGCTGTCCCATTTCCTGTTTCAGGGTACCCACAGTTCTTCTGGCTCCTTATGTGTATTCTGAATTTCTGTAGCTTTGATATTTTCATTAACATACAGGGCCACTCCTCCCCTTTGCACCTCGGTCTCTTCTGGAAACAATACATAGCCAGGTACTGAAGCCTCCTAAGTGTGGTTACTGTAAACCACGCCTCACTAATTGCTACTATGTCCAGTTTAGCCTCTGACATTATTGCCTGCAGGTCTGGGATCTTATTTCCCAGGCTGTGAGCATTTGTGTACATGATTTTTCATTGGCCAGATTTTGGTGTGTTAGTTGTTGGGTGAAGTTTGGCATTACCCTGTGCATCGTATGGGGAGACAAACCTTTTTCTTACCTGGTGATGCAAATGAACGGCAAACACGCTGAATTCCTGTTTGACCACTAGCTGAGGGGAGGGTTTCTTCCCATCTGACATATGGGGTGCTGCACCCTCTCCCATTTGCTAGTTTAAATATTCTGCAAAGACGCCAAACTTCTGCCCCAATGCACTGACTCCCTCTTTAGTCAGATGCAGTCCATCAAATTTAAAGAACTTTCGCTCCCAGAACTGTTGCCAGTTCCCTACAAATCTGTGTCCTTTTTCCTGGCACCAGTCCTTGAACCACGTGTTTAGCTCCCCTATCTCCCCTTCTCTGACCTTCCGTCCATCTGCTCCCTCTCCCAGACTGGCAGGATCTCAGAGAAGGAGATGCCGGATGAAACAGATGATAGTTTGTCACCCAGCCTAGTCAGGTGTTCCTTGGTCTCCACAACTGACCAGCTGGCGAGATCATTAGTCCCTATGTGTACTAGGACATCAATGTTTTCTCCTGCTTTGTGAACAATTTTAGCAATGCGGTCAGTCTCTCTCCATGCTGATGTACCTGGGAGACATCTGACCATCACTCCTGGCTGGAGATGGGTATCAACTCCCGAATCATGGAGTCTCCTATGATCAGAAGTTTTTGGATTTCCTTTGTGCTTTGTTTAGTTTTGGTTCCTGATTTGGGTGAGTTTTGTTGTGCTAGCTCCTGTGCCGCAGTGTCCTGCTCTGCAGTGTCTTCTGCCTCTTTATTTGATTTCAGAGATAGAGGCAGATACCTGTTCGTAGTGTTTATATGGTTTTTGGAGGTAATGCGTTGGAGAGCAGAGAGTGATGGGGCACCTGATTTGCTCCTCCTAACCACCTGCCAACCTCCTGGACCAACTACCCTCTGCGGTCGAGGTTTTTCTGTTGGATGCTGGGGAAATGGCGGGTGGTTCTTATAATGTATTTCCTCTTCAATATGAAATTTGAGGCATGCAATCTCTGCCCATGCTGCCTGGAGCTGAGCCCTAAGATCTCCAAAGGCCCAGCATGTAGGACAGTGTCCTAAATCCTGTAAGACTGTCCTTCTGAAAATTGTTCCACAGTACCTGCAGTTAATGAAATCCATTCCAAATAAGTTGCTGGGTTTGTAACCTAGTCAGAGTAATTAGAAGGAAAAAAGGAAAAATGCAAGTAATGGTTTAATTGTGCTTTGTTTAACTTGTTATAACAAGTTAAATTACTAGTGCCCCTGTAAATGAGATCACCTTGTGGAGGCCCCACTGATCTGCCCCTTCCTGCTCTGCCACAGGAAATGTCACAACTGTGGTACTCTATAAAAGGAGTGTAGCGTGGGGTGATTGGGGATGGGGGTGGGTGGCTGGGCCCTTCCCCTGCCTAAAAAGAAGAACCATGGACGAAAGAACAAGGAGGTAAGAGCAGAAAACAATCAGACAACAACAAATGCAGTAACCCTGAAAGCTTATCCTAATGTTAGATAAAACTGTAAAACCTGTAAAGCACCACCTGTAATAATTTCAGAGAAGATATACCCTGTAAGAAATACTTTGCTCCAGAGAAAAATAAAGCAGTAACAGAAGATATACCTTGCAAAAGACAATTTGAATCAGAAGATTACAGCAGTAATCTGTTAGCACACACCTGTAGGCACACCTTGTAATAATGCAGAAGAAGGTATACCAGCAACAACAATTTGAATCAGAGAAAAAATAAAGCAATGAAATGTTAACAACAAACAGTAGCAATCCCTGTGAGTAAAAAAGAAAAACACCACCACGCAGTAAATCTGCTTAGCCAAACTAAGTCTTAATCCTTCTCCCTTGCTCTGGTAAATTTCTCTACTCTGCCTTTCAAGCAGTCTTAGAAGGAAAGAGCTCAGGTGAAGCTAGGTGCCTTGGCCAGCAAACCAAGTCTTCTACCAATACTAAACAAATATTTTTGCTCAGTGTTTACAAATGAAGAGGGGGAGGTACCTAAAACAAACAATAGAAACACTCTGGATACAGAAGTTGATACCAGCCCATTTACAGAAGAAAGGGTTCTGAAAGAACTCTTAAAACTGAAGGTGGACAAAGCAATGGGGCCTGATGGGATTCATCCGAGAATTCTAAAAGAACTAAGGGTAGAACTAGTGATGCCACTGACTACCCTCTAACAAATCATGGGAGGATGGGGTGGTACCCGAGGACTGGAGGAGGGCAGATGTGATTCCCTTCACAAAAGTGGGAGCAAGGCAGAAGCAGGAAACTACAGACCTGTTAGTTTAACCTCAGTGATAGGGAAAATGATGGAATCACTTGAAGGAAAGAATTGTCGAGTATCTAGAGGCCAGAGCGCACAGGACCCAAGGCAGCATGGATTCACAGCGGAAGGTCATGCCAGACTAATCTGATAGATTTCAAGGACTGGGTGACCAAAGCAGAGATCAGAGAGGGGTTGTGACATGGCCTTCCTAGACTTTAGCAAGGCATTTGACACAGTCCCACACAAAAGATTAATATACAAGTTAGCCAGCCTGGGAGCGGGTCCCAAGATGACAGCCTGGGTAAAGAATTGGCTGGAGAATAGGACACAGAGAGTAATAGTAAATGGAGTCCACTCTGAAGAAAGGGGGGTTACTAGTGGGGTACTGCAGGGTTCAGTATTAGGACCGGTCCTCTTCAAGGTCTTTATAGGCGACATTGCAGAGGGACTGGAAGGAAAAGTATGTCTCTTGCAGATGACACAAAGATATGCAACAGAGTTGATGCACAAGGTGGGGTGGAAAGGATGAGAAGGGACTTGGCAAGGTTAGAGGAATGGTCAAATGTATGGCAGCTTAGATTCAATGCTAAGAAAAGCAAGGTAATGCACCTGGGAAACAAAAACCCAGGGGAAGCGTACACAATGGGGGGGAGAGATACTAACAACAACAAAAATGGAAAGGGACCTGGAGGTAGTCATATTAGATGACCTAAAGGTGGGCAAGAAATGTAAGAGGGCAGCAAGGAGGGCTGGGGGGGATACCGGGATGCATAGGGAGAGGCATCACCAGTAGAAAACAGGAAGTTATTATGCCTCTGTACAGACAGCTGGTGAGACCCCACCTGGAGTAATGCGTGCAGTTCTGGAGACCCAATTTCTACAAAGACATAGACAGGATGGAAGCTGTCCAGAGGAGGGCACTAAAATGGTGCAGGGTCTGCACCGGAAGACATATGAAGAGAGACTTAAGGAGCTTAATATGTATAGCCTCGAGGAAAGAAGGAGAGGGGGACATGATAGAAACTTTCAAGTACCTCAAGGAATCAACAAAGTCCAAGAGGGTAGCATCTTTCAGAAAAGAGGTGTGCAAGAACAAGGGAGCACAATTGAAGGTGGGGGGCGGCTCAGAGGTAATTTAAGAAGTTCTTTTCACAGAGGGTTGTGGATGCATGGAACGCCTTCCGGAGGAGATTGTGAAGTCAAAACTGTGGAATTCAAGCATGCATGGGACAGTCATAAGGCAATTCTAGGGGGGTGGGGGTAGGAAGAAGTAGGCTGCTGGTTAACTAGGATCTGCAGCTTATCCATTAGGTAGGGAAATGGGCAGACTGGGTGGGCCAAGCGGTCCTTATCTGCCGTCAAATTCTGTTTCTATGTCAGATTCAAAAAAGACAGTAGTACGGTATTTTCGTACTCCCGCTATCTCCAAACATTTGGGATCACACCTCTCTGACCAGTGCTGGAGGGGATGAAATGCATTTGATACCCACACACATATTTTTTGGAACTTTCCCATAATTGAGGACTATTGGGAATAGGCAGAAACTATAACTGGGAGGATATTAGAAATCCCCCTGCCAAATCATTTTAAGAATTGGGTTTTGGGCATTCCTCCTCCAGGCTTTACAGGCAAAATGAAGAAATACCTCTGCAACACATTGGATGCAGCAACAACCAAAGTAATTACCCAGTTATGGTTGACCCCAACTCTCCCATCCACAGAGCTATGGCTGAAAAACTGCCAAAGAATACAAGCGATGGAAAAAGTGACATGGCAGTTCAAGTTGCAACAGGAACATTTTAATAGTCACTGGCTCCCTTTCCTTCACTACCAAGCGGAACTGGAAGGCCAAGATGTTCTTGATAGCATGGCCTAATTGCTTTAATAATGGGAGGAGCATGCTCCGAATTAAAGTTGAGTTGGAGGTTGCTGTTGGACCTTGGTGGGTTGGGCTTTGTTTCTGGTGACCATCTCCCCTCCCATCCCTTCTTGATTTTTTTGTCATTCTGAGTTATTATATGAAGTTATAATCAGATTTCTAAGTTGAATGATATGTAACATATGCCCCTCAATCTGTTATCGTTTGCACAGGTTTGATAAAGAGGGAGCACTCACATTCTTTGTTAACTCAGTAACCCCTTATTTATTGTTCTTAATAGATTTTATTTTGGTGGGTATTTGGTGTTGTGTTTAAATTATGAGTTTTGTTTTTTAACTGTTAGATAATTTCCTCTTTTTTTATGACTAGTCTAGATGTAATGTTTTATTGGTATGTTATGGTTAATAAGAAGTATGGAAATCTAGTTCTAAATTTGTTTATGTATATATATATATTGTTTTGTTTCATCTTGTATATTGAGTGTTACTTACTACTTGAAAAAATTGCAATAAAATCTAATTTCCAGAAAAGAAACTCTCACAACCAGGAGGGCTCAGCTGTGGGGTGCAAGCCTCAGGGTGTAGGACAGGTCGGGGCTGAGGTAGGCAGACATAGTGGTGGTCTGGCAGAGTAGTCAGGGAGGTCATAAAGTGTGAGTTTAAATAAAAAATTCCAGAGAGAGAGAGGGACTTGGCCACCCACTGCTGATGTGCTCCATCAAGACTGGGCTGACACTATAGCTCAAAGGTTAGACCAAAGAGTTGTGAATGAGTTTGGTACATTCAGCAGACCTGGCTTTGTGTCCCACAACCTTCACTTGCATACTGTGTGAACCTGAGTAAGTCACTTAACCTTCCCAGTTCTCCCAGGTGGCCCCTGAAAACAGGCCTTGTTCCTAGTGGCAAGCAAGAGAAACTGGTACCAGTGTTAGCTGTAAAAACATTTATTGCACAAAACATTTAAAAGTACTCCCAGATAAGTTTAAATAATGCCAAAAAGCAGCAGCAGAATCGGGGGGAAACGTCTCCTAACCAGTTTCACCAAGGGCTTCATCAGAGGGGGTGTGTCTGCTAACTGCCAGTGTGCTTGTTAAATATGAATATTTCTTAAAATGACAGTCCAACACCAGTTTAGTGACTATACATAAATAGTAAATAATGCAAGAATAACATAAATACGTGTACTACAAGCACAACAACAAATAAAGAAACACAGACTAATCAATTGCTTATTACACTAATATAGACAAAATTTGGAAACAGCAGAAAAAATTATAAGAGAGAAAGTGTACGAAGGTCCAAAGGGTCTTCAAGATATGTGTCAATATAATTTCAATTGATTTCTGTACACCCAGGACAGTCTTTCCTTATTATGAATTTTTAATAAAGATATTATATAAAAAAGGAAAGCTTTTTTTTTTGTAGACTCTTTTTTTTATTCACTGCCACTCTGGGGAACTCTCTCGGCCATCTGCCTTACACCCAGCTCTACCTCCTAAGCCTGAAACTCCTCCCTATATCCCAGCAACAACCCAGCCAACCCCCCGGCTCTGAGCCCATCCAAGGTAGGGCCGCCCTATCCACCCAGGGTGCTCTATCTACAATTGTTGTGGCCGGGCTGGGCTCAGCCCAGGACAGGAGGTAGTTCGACTGTGGTGCAGTGTGGCTGGTGGGAGACAGTGCCATCGCCTATCCCCAAGAGCAAGGTATTTTTCCTTGTTTTCTCCCTGAAGCTCGGACGTGCAAAGACGTCCAGCTCGGCTGGTGCACGCTCCCGTGCACCGCTGAAAGATGTCCGCCGCAGCTTCCAACCCTGCATTCTGCAGCCGTGCACTGTAGTACCGCCAGCCTCTGCTAGTGGTCACCAGTGCATCAGCAGGTGGAATCCCCCCTCCCCGGGGAAGGAGAGCAGTCCTAGGGATGCTCAATCCTTCCCCATCCCTGCTGACTCCTGATGACCCGTGCTCGTTCCCAAACCTGGGTCGCCGGCATGGCGTAAGGTGTGGCATCCAGCACCTCAACCCTCAGTGCCACCGGGCCGGCCAAAAAGAAAAGCTTTAAATACAAAACATTTACTCCTGCTGGTTAGACCTAGACATATACCTAGTAAGCAAAAACTTTGTATTAGAGAAACTTATTTAGTTGAGGCCAGAACAGCAGGCTCCTAACAACAGACTGCTGCTGCAGCTGCTATCGCTCACTAAATCAGTGGTCCTGGATGAATCACTTTCACACAGGACAGGAGGCATTGCAGGAAAAAGAAGCAAAATAAAATATTCAAGCAAAGTCCATCCTGATCCTCAAAGCCATACACTTGCTGCACTCAGCATGAGGAGAGGTGAAACCAGAGACTATCTGAAACTGTTTTTAAAAAGCCAGTCTCATAGATGAGCCGAGCATTGATGCCGACAATGCCATGCCCCTTTCTTTTGGAATGCTGGCATCCCATTTCAGTGTGTTTGTGGACATAAACAGTGACAAGTCCACTGCTGGTGAGTTGACCGAGGAGGAGATTGGTCTTAAGTGCAGTCAGCAGCACTATACAAGATGATGATGATACCAATGAGCCAGAGGTGGTAGTGCCCTCAACCAGAGAAGTCTGCATATTGTAAAAGAGATCCTCCACTATGTTTACAGGAAAGAACAGCATGATTTTGCCCGGTTTTATAATTTTGAAAAAAGACTGGAATTGCTAGCAAGCCGTAACACACGCCAGACGCAAATCACATATTTCTTAAAAAACAAGAAAAATAATGCCGTTAAAGTACAGTATGTTCATACTATACTATGGTTCATACTATGGAAGTTGAGGAGCAAGAAGGCAGAATTGCCCAGAAGTACTCCTATAGAGGCCTTATTGTGGGTAATAGCTGAGCGTCCCTCTTGATAAGATATACTTATCTAGCTTACAGTATTTTCAAATTCGCTCTTTGACATATTGTCAATTATATCTAGAGGTAACCTGTTCCAAGGATTTGCAATTCTTAGTGTAAAAAAATGCATTTTAAGGTTTTAAATGTTTTCCCAACTATTTGTAAAGGGTGGCCACTGGTTTCTCTGTCAGATTTTTTAAAATCAATGCCCAATCCTGTTAAGAGGTAGGGATCATTTATGTTATCAAACATAAAGAGAAGGTCTCCTCTTAGGCATCTTGTCTCCAATGGCATGATATTTAAATCCTGTAGATGTGCAGGGAGGGGCCTGGCTAGCTGTTCAGCCATTCAGACACACTTTCAGAGAGCTCCCTGAGAGGCATCGGATAATTTTATTATTTTAAACTTCTGAATCTATCGGAGTGTGCTTAAATTACCTACACCTGTTCCTCTTGGTGTGGTGCTCAGCCAGAGTGATTATTGCTACAATGGGACGAAAGAATGCAGAGCAAAAAGTGAATTTCTTTGCACCTCATGGCGGGGCTGCTAAGGTACAGACAACCTCCACAGGCCAAACATCGGCTGAGCTGGATAAGGAAGGCTCTCATCTGGCATCGCTGGAATCTCTTCAACTGGCAGAGCTTAATCTTACAAAAATGGTCCAACAAACTGACAAGAAAATGAATACTTACTATGACCATATGACAACCATGGAACAGAGAGCTGATGGCCTGATAGGATCTACACAAGCCACAGAGAAGACATCCGATTAGGCTATGGCCATTGCCATGACCTGTGTTAAGGAACAAGCCCTGTTAACTCATTACCTTCAATAGCTTCTTAAGAAGTCTGAACTATCCATTGTTTACCTGACATAAAATGGCCACCCAGTGTATAATTAGTTAAAGTAAAACTCCATGTTAAAAATAGGAAAATATATGTATTACTACCAGTTTTGAGTTGTTACTTCATCCCGGTGTTTTGTTTCTGCCTAGGCTGTGAGAGGAGTTTTTTCCCAACTTTCCCCTGCTTTCTCTGGGTTTTTTATGACCTATGAGGGCTGCCACTCAGGTTTGTTTTATTGCATCTTGTCCAGGATAGTCTTCCCAGAGTGCCCTCTGGTTTGATGTCTAATAGCCCCTACAGCAGGCCAGTGTCTTGTTACAGTGTCTTATAGCCACAGCAGAGAAAGAACACTGTAGCCAGAATTCACGTTGCTAGACTCTGGGTAAGTATGACAAGTTTCCTAAATATTGGTACCTTATTCAGCTATGGGTCGCGCTATGTTGCATTAAACACCTTAGCACAGCACTAGTCACTGAATATCTCAGCGAATTTATTCATGTTCACTATGCCCCTTGCATATCATTATGCTTAGCCTGGCGCTACTGCTGCTTGCCCGCATTAATTGGCCTTTTGAATATGGCAGACCTGCGCTAATCCCACACTATTCCTGCGCAAACTGTTTGCGGACCGCACAAAGTTTGAATATCTAGCCCATATCCATCTATTTTGGTTTCCCAAGCAGTTTTATCTGTCCACCAGGTTTCAGTAATAGCTATAATGTTAGTGTTGTGACATGCAGTATGTTGTGCATGCTTCCAGTATTTAGAAGTATAAAGTTTAGGTGATTTCTGGTCGTATTACTATAATGGGTCTTTTGTTTATGGTGGGGTGTAGTGTTATAAATTTTTGTTCAATGTTCCCCTCCCCCATTCAGTTTAAATTCAATTCATCTAAACACTGATAAAGGTTTTTACCTAGTATCTTAGCCCACAATTTATTTAAGCAATAAGGCATGACAGGAGGTGTGTTATGTGGGATAACGGTCCACCTCGGGGTGGGTTGATGCACGAGGCATAGCCGAGGGCTTCCGCCACCCGGGAAGGGCCGTTAGCTCACCATAACACACCCACTGGAGTGCCTTATTGCAATTATGAAATGGGTAATTTTTAGAAAATTTCATGCATTTTTAAAAATAATACTTTCAGCTGGGCCATTGTGCTGGGATAACGGCCCAGCTAAAAGTAGCTCTCGGTCAATCAGAATTCAGCATTCTTTCTACCCATTTCATAATTAAATGTAGTCCATACCTGGAGTAAAGTTCGTTTTTATGTTTGAAACAGTCCCAGCTGTTTACAAACGTTATGTTTTTCTCCTTACACTAGTTTGATAGCCTGTTATTAATTCTGTTGACAGTGAATTTTTTTTTCAGGATCGGCTTTTGGGATTAAGAGTATGCCAGCTATGGCTACCTTGCACCCTTTTGCCTGTAATTGAACTCCTAATGTTACAAGTTTGTTGCAGACATTACTACACACATGCAAAATGACAAATGAGTTTTTTGGAATGGGCAATTTATTTACCTCCCTATCTACATCTGCAATCTTAGCCCCTGGTAGGCAAGTAACTGTTGTATTTAGTTTATCATGTCTGCAAATGTGGCTTCCATGAACCTAACAATTTGAGCCTCCTATGACAATTTTTTGAGGTAGCAATGTCTTACTTTTGCTAGTACTTTGGACATCCAAATGAGATTCAGCTGCAGGAGGAGCACACATATTCATTTCAAGATGAGATTCAACTTCAGGTGGGGCATACCTATTTTGAATTAGTGTATATGCCTGACTAGCTCCTAGTGCTCTTCTACCTTTCTTATGCTGTCATGAAATAGCTAAACTCCACTTATCTGCTCTCTCTCCTCTGCCTCTTCTAACAATTTGTTCGTTATTGCTTGGGCTGGTGAAGATGTGCCCAGTCTAAAGACACTATAACATGTTTGTAAAGTTTAAAAAAAAATATTTTATTTTTGTAAAGTTTTAAAATGTTTTTACAGTTTTTATTACTTTTAAAAACCAAGCACTTGATTACTATTTATAATTAAACATGGTTAAAACATTGTACTGGTGTCACAGTGTACTCAATCTTCCTAACAGAATGCTTAACAATATACAGGTACATAAATAAAGTGGAAGTCAGCTGAAGTGACTGAAATTCAGATGCATGTATTCTCAGTAGTATACGCATATTCGGGCTTCCCATGTGCATACAAGTGGAATTGACTGTATATGGTTTGTGGAAGGTTAAATTTCCTGTATATGTTGCAGATTTCGGAATGGAGTACACCACAGATGATTTTCCTATTCCCTGAAGAAGCCTACAGGTGAAACACTGGTCTGCATAGGGTTAATAGCTTGTTGTACAGCACTGCAGTAACAATAATTTAATTTTGACTATTTTGTCTGGTGAGCGAGTTGTATGTCCGGTTACAGCAGTGTCTTTCAGAGCTTAGGGACCTACTATGGTGGAAAATCTGGTGCTTAGCTAGATTCCATGCTCCATACATTTGTCTGGTGCTCCTGGAAGCCCATGCCACCCCCAAACACACAGAAATCTGGAAAATTCATGGAAGCAGTCCCAACACAGGTTTCGGGGTGACACAATAGCAGTTGGTATGCTGTTGTAGAGCAAATATAGGCTCAGCAGACAGTGTCAGAGTGCAGGAGATGGGACAGAGAGCACAGCTGAGGATAGGCTGTGTTCTCATGGGCAATAAATATGGAGGAAAAAATGTACAGTACCTTAAAATGCTGACGCCCTCAGAAACCCACACCTCAGCTGAGCTATACTGGCAAAAAAATAAAACCGTATCAAATTGTAGCACTACACCTCGGCTGCAACTGGTGTGAGCAAAAGGTCTTCTCCTAGGATGAAGCCATGTTCTGTTCCATGAGCCTGTCACAGGAGTGCTGTTTAGTGAAGCACACTACCCCCAACACACACACACACCTCTCAAAGAGCAGATGTATGCTCCACTTGTGTGACGATTCTGCGCTTGCCAGTTCAGAGAGCAAGAGACCAGCAGGCACGCCTGGATTCAGTTCTGCCATTTTGCAACCAAGCATGCTGACAGCAGTGTGGCTTAAGTGGTGTTTAACCTTCAGTTGTGCAAAGCCAAGCTGTAGCAGAAAGAAACTTCAAAAATATTTTTTTGCATTCAATTTATGTACTATACATGACCCTAGTAAGGCATATGATCTGATGTTAAGTGTTTTATTTCTTTAGTGTCCTATCTTGCAGGCTCAAGGTACCTTACACAAATATAAATGTAAATGTATGGCAGCATCACGATTCCTAAGCTACATCTAAAATGAAAGACATACTTCCATTATACTAAACTAAACTACAAATACATTTAACATAAAGACGGCCCAGCGGCACTGAGGACTGAGGTGCCAGTAAATGACCTTACCTTGCACCACATCAGTGACCGAGTTCAGGAACAAGCTTGAGCTGGCAGAGGTCAGTAGAGGGAGTGGGCCAGGAGTGGATGCAGCAGCCTCCAGACAGCTTTTCTCTCCTGGATCAGTAAGGCTTGCCGCCTTGACTCTTGGATGCCACCAGGTGGAGGTTTGGTGGCACTGCTGAATGCCTGAGAGGCAAATGTATCTACGTCACTGGGGTGGGGGGAAAGCCACAGATTCCAAGTCGCATATACCCCTCTACACGCATGTGCTGCCCATGTTGACTTAGCTCACTCAGGGGCAGAAAATGGGACCCAAGGGTTAACTGATACACCACACACCTCTCTGGACCCACATCATCAGCTGGGCATCTCAGGTGTAATCTGGATGTGTTCACTGGGGGGGGCGTCCTCCTTGGCCCTGCTACTGGGGAGATCCATGGGAACCTGTGCAAAAGGTAAGCCCAGGCGAGGTGGTTGCTCATCTGGGGGAGGTGGGGTTGGAGTTGTCGACAGCCTGAAGGCTAAAAAGCGACATGGGAAAAAATACATTTAGCATATTACACAGTCCCAATTTCATACACAGAAACGTTGAATTTATCAGCAGAAAAAGACTGCTTGGCCAGCCTAGTCTGTCCAGATGTTCCATGCCTAGTATGTCTCCATAGACTCAGTTTGGTCCATGGGCTACTTTAAACATGACCTAAGGATCACCAATAAACCCACTTCAGAGGAGCAGAGGTGCCGGCCACAACTGGAGTCCCAGTCAGTGAGATTGCAGGATTTGTGACACCCATTGTATACTTGTGTATGAAGGCACCATATAAAACCAAATCATTTCCTGTTGTTGGAGGCAATATAACACAGTGATTTAAGGCTTACTGACTGGGCTGCCAGTCTGGTTATGACTAAATGTCCCTACAACCCACGTATAACATGCCAGTAGACTGCTTGACACATCAGACAAAGTCATTACACTTTTTTCCTTTTTTTTCTGCCTTTTAAACCCCATTTTGCTGTCTTGTTTTAAAAACTTATCCCAAAAACCTGTTACACCTTACGCAAATTCCCACCCACACAAAACACCATCTGCCATATACGCAAAAGCATTTATTTTTATACCTTTTCTGTAATCACTTGATCACTCAGTATGTAAAATCACTCACCCTGTCTTCTGTTGT
This sequence comes from Neoceratodus forsteri, assembly GCA_016271365.2. NCBI lineage: Eukaryota > Metazoa > Chordata > Ceratodontiformes > Ceratodontidae > Neoceratodus > Neoceratodus forsteri. The sequence goes on along the minus strand of CM028132.1, from coordinate 365,954,105 downwards.
AGAGCAATGAACTTTGTTGTCTGCCTGCCCGCAGACAGTTCGTTCACTTGCTGAAGTGCTCAACAAAATCCTGTGGACACAGTATTTGTAAAACAAACTGGCCTCCCAATACCAACATTAAAAAAAAACACGGTGTTTGCTTTTTCACTACCTGCTCCCTCACAGCTGATGCTTACAAGTTGTGCACAGTAAGAAACGTATCGGCTCTTACTTTCTTCATGACCATTTCTCACTCTGTGACTTCCTCACAGTCATCAAAATTTAAACATAAAACTAGAACTGCTGGAGGTGGGAGAGCCTAGGAGATGGCAAAACCACATTCTTGCCCTTCATGATCTGGCTACTTGGCGGGGGGCGTCGAGAGACTATTTCACCTAGGGAGAAAGGATTTTTTTTGCTCTATTCTCTCCCATGGTGGGTGTGACAGGGTGGAATGGACCCTGTCCCATTTGTTTTAGAGAATGTGTTTAAATGCAATGATCTTTTCCTTTTCTGTCTCTTCTCTGTCTGGTTGCGCAACCAAATTTTCCCTGTGAGACCTCGGACTTGATCAACCCAAGCAGTCTCGCAATTCTTTTCCTCTCTGTTCCTCCCTTACATATCTATATTGGCTAATATAACAAATATGTGCAAATCAATGTATGGAAATGTAGCTGATAACAGGATCACTTTTGTTTAGAGAAGATAGTGTTACTGTTGAAATGTATATTAATTGTACTTTGGCATGACTTTAAAACTAGAGGTTACTTGGGTGCATATGTCTGAGCCTTTTGCAAAAGCTGGAGGGGCTTCAGGAAGCTCACTGTTCTAGCAGCTCCTGATATTTACGAGAACAGAACGTTTTGCAAAAACAGGATGCTTGCCCAAGTACGGGGGTTGAAAAAAAGAAATAAAAGAGCTGAGCTGCAGTTGGGGAGCTGGAGGTTTGTTTTGGAAGAACAAGTGAGATTTACAAGAAATACATATTTTTTTTTGCCTCTGTACATAGTTATTATAAACAAGTTTATATTTTGTTTGTTACTGCAACTACAAATAAACATTTTGTTGAATTTACAACTGTTCCTGGTTTTCCCTATACTTCCTGACCTGTGCCTTGACTACAGTGGGGTGGTGTGTAACAGGGTTCTGTTATGAAGTTAAATATCAAGAAATTACAAGATGCCCCCCCCCCCACACTTTTCAATTTTCACTCTATCCTATCCTGTCTGATTCTATATTCATATCTATCCTAATTTTCTTGTCAGGGTGGCCAACCTGGCAATCTTTAAACCTTTCTTTACTGTCCCTGATTATCTTAAAACAATATGGCATCCAAATCTTGATAAGCTGAAAAGTAGTTGTTTAATTATGGAGTAGGACTTTAATAAAGAGTATTTGCCTTAAGTATATAACCCAGCAAAAGTATTGTAGAAAGTAAGGAAAACAATATTGTTAAGAGTTTCCCTGCTCTCTAAAGGGCTGTTTATAGTTTTATTTTTGTGTACCTTCACGGGAATAAAAGTACACAGGATATCCAATCTTAGTGCTGCATTAAAAGAAAAGAATGTAGAAATAGAACATAGTTCTCTGCTTGGAGACTTTGGCTAAAGCCCTGTGTCCTAGATAAATGACAAAACGGAGCTATGGTCTCTTGAAATGAAGACCTCTTAGAAATGGAAGGCTGGGTGGTAAAACAAGCAGTCAGCTGAAATTCTAGCCGCGAGGAATCTTATAAAAAACAAGCATTATGCAGCACATATAAAGAAAATATGTTACAGGAGACTACTGTGTAAAAATATTTACTAGAATTGTTGTCTAAAATAAATGCATGTTTACATTCTGACAATTACATTTAAAAGTAAATAGAATCCTGAAACCTTGCAAGGAAGACAGATAGGGCGCGCGCCCCTCATCTGTTTTTCCTTGCCAAGGCTGCAGATTTTATTTCAGTCTTTAACAAGTGTTTCTTTTCTTTCTGTATTAAAAAAAATGCATGTGTACCTGAATGTCTTGTTTTTCCTGCTGAGGTCCTGCTATAGGGATGACAGCCTACAAAATGGCTGCCTTTATAGTATTCCGGTAATGTGATGTCACAGTAAGGGAGGGGCTCAGTTCAAGACACGCCCCTTCTGGAAAGTATATAAACCCTCCACTAGAAGACCTGTTTAGATAGAGAGAGGAGAGTCAGTATTTGACTAACCACAGAGAAAGAAGTGTGTGTGTGTGTGTGTGTGTGTGTGTGTGTGTGTGTGTGTGTGTGTGTGTGTGTGTGTCTGTCTCCGTCTCCGTCCACACAAAGTGCTGTTCAGACCAAAGGAAAGGAAAAGGCAATTCAGGAGTCTGTGGAAAGAAGTATTTCCTGTTGTTTTTGGGTGTGAAGAGTAACACCAATTTTTTTCCTTTCTGTGAACTTTAAGTTAAGAATATTTTTTTTTTTTGGTTTTGGAAATAAATTGACAAACGCATATCTTTGCGTTTTTTTATGCATCTTAAACCTTTGGTCTGGACATCTGTTAATTCCCACGCTTCTACATGGTGGACAGTCTGCCTCAATCCAGCGTAGCAGGATCTGGTAGAGTCATGCCTAGGTCATCGGTGCAGGGCCTGTGAGGGGTCAGTACATCACTCTACCAGCCAGGGTAATTTTCCACCATGTTTTCCTCCCCTGCTGGAATAGCATGCAGCTCCATCAGTAATGTCCTCATGCACACTCCGTGCATGTGATGTCAGATGGCTGCCGTTCCTCCACTCCAAGTCATAGTCCCTCATGCTCTACCCTCCTGCTGCCAGCAAGTCCAGGCTAACACTGGGTGCTGTACCACCCCCCCTCCCCACACCCGGAGAAGGAGAGCAGTCCTTTAGTTGCTCAATCCTCATCTCCCTGGCCGACCCCTAGCACCCTTGGTCAGCTCCCAAATTTGGGTTGCCAGGGTGGTGGGTGGTAGCACTACTGCTGAGCCACCAGCCCAGCCGGGAGGAAGGATATTTTAATAAACTCTTTACAAAACACTTAACTATAATTTTAACATTTTTAATAATGTCCCTTAATTATTTTTTTACCATCCATCGCATAGTGGCAATAATGCAGTCCAGGGGTGGGTTATTGTGGGATTTACCCATTTCTTCTTCTTTAAAAAAAGTAACATGAGATCTTAAGTTTCCAGCTCCACAGACTTCAGACATGGGCAGCAGAAGGCGCCTCTGTGGGCCAGCACCTCCAACACTGCAGTACACCTCTGTTTCTGCATTGTTGGAATTGAGGATCTGCAAAATGAACTGAGGTCCTTGGTATGTCTGGAATCCACAGTCTTCAGGCTCAATGGAACCTCTCCAGGGACTTAATGGACCCACTTTAAGCTGTGGTTCCAGGAAAAATGCCTCACTGGCAACCCATCAAGCAAGTAATGGTACTGCCATGCCTGATTGCGACCCTCTGCTTGAAAAGCCAGTTGAACAGGGCCCTGCCTCTTGAGACGACACAAGTGCCATTTCTGAGAACAGGCAGAGTACATTGTGCTTATTTAGTGATGCCACTTTCTGTGTGTTCCCAGCAGTGACTGTTTCACCTCTAACACGCCTTAGCTCCCTTCGGGCCAAGGTGGAAGTGCAGAGGTTACAAAACTCAAATTGTCTGCATAGTAAAACAGAGAGCACCTGCAACACCATATAGCCAGCTAGACATTTATTTTCCTGTTGCTTATTAGTCATTACTTCTCATCTTCAAAGCCCAACCGTGAACTGAGGTAAGTGCTTCAATGTATTTCAATGGGGTTTTCAACTTGGTGGCATAACTTGGCCACTTTTTAAAATCTTTGCCCCAAATTTTCAACATACATTTTTTGGGACCCCACCTCATGAACAATTAAGTGACAGTAGGCAATTATGTCCCAAAAGGGTGATTTCATGGTCACTGTGCAGAATCACCTTTTGGGCAGGAGTTGAAAATTTTCTCCACCTTTGTTCATGAGATGGGGTCATTAGAAGGCTATGCTGAAAATTTGGTGTAAAAATACTTACAAACAACGAAGTTATGAGCCTGCATTGAAATTTGTGAACGCAGGCTCATAACTTTGGCAATTTTCAATACTTTGACTCCAAATGTTCAACATAACCACTGCTTCATAGCACCTCATGAATTTGACAGTTGTCATTTTTCAGATCCTGCCAAAATGTTGTTTTTTTTTTTCATCCTGAAAGGTGATTTTGCAGTCGCTGTGGGAAATCACCTTTCAGGCAGGAGTGGTCAGAATTGCAAAAAAAAAATGTTTAACAAGCAACCAGCGTTCGGCATTGACAAATGTTTGTCTTGTTTTCTCTGCTCTTAGCAAGGAAAGCAACTTTATAGCACAGATAGCAGCACTTCACAAAGCAATCAGATACATTTAAAAACAACTAACCAAATGAACTTCACTCAATAGAAAGCAGCCCACTCATAAAATCTGTCAATTAAAATGAAAAAGGTATCTGCTCACATTAGGCTCATACAACTCCGAGTCCCCAGCTGCTCCTGCATATACTCCATGCCGACACTCTCAATCTGCTCAGTGTTTTACAAAATTCAATCAATCAGTCTTTATTTTACCAGGATAAAACACCATTGAGCAAGCTCATTTACAAGGTGGTCCTGGAGGACAAGTTAAAAACAGAAATATACAGTAAGATACAAATAAAAAAGTGAAAAAAAAATACAGAGGAGTTCATAAATCACAGGAACAATAGTGTCAATATAGAGATTTGCATAAGAGCAATACTTAGTATGAATATATGGCAGAACAAGACAATGTACAAATATGCATGTGAACAATACTTAAAATGCAAACACGGCAAAACACAGGGAGGTAGAACAGAGGGCAGCAGGAGGAGGGCAAATGATCAGAGGATGAGTAGGGATGTGACTGAAAGGAACCATGTTAAGCAGTGACACAACAAAAACAAGCATCTGTCAATGCCAAATGTTGTCTTGCTGGCATTGGCATTGGTAGTGCAGGAGTTAGAGAAAGATGCTTAATAGGAATGGCAGCGAAGTACTGAACTGACGCCAATCCCACCCCACCCTGCAGAGACTGACAGGAGCTGGGGTTTGCCTTTGGGTTGTCATCCGTAACACTCATGCCATTTCACCTCACCCTAGCCTATAGACACTGACAAGTGTCGTGGTGTGCTTTGGGGTCTTCAGGCCTTATGCTCACCCCATTCCATAATGACATACGCTGAGATGGGTGCAATGCAGGAGAATGCGGTGAACTTTGAGGCCGAAGACTCCAAGGCACACCTCGATGCCTGTCACTGGCTGCAGGGTGGAGATGGGGTGGAATGGCATTAGCATTACAGCTGACGATCCCAAGTCACACCCCTGATGCCTGACAGTCTTTACAGGGTGGGACGTTATGGTTGGAAACCCAAACACCCCAGGCATTTGTTGGTATTTTCATTCCAAATTTTCAACATGGGCTTTTTGTGACCCCACCTCATGTACAGTGGCACTATCAGTTTGTTAGTCGAAAGGTGATTTTGCACAGTGACTGCGCCATTTGGCGCCACAGGTGCAAAAACACATTTCGGGCAGGATGTGAAAAATGACAGCTGTACTGTTCATTAGGAGGTGTAAAAAAAATGGCAATGTTGAAAATCTGAAGTGAAAATATGAAAAATTGGTGAAATCACGAGCATGCGTAGAAACTGTGCAACGCATGCCCTTAACGTAGTTATTTTGGGGATTTTGTTAGCCACATTTTCAACACAGGCATTTTGGGACCTCCCCTCATGAACAGGGGCACTGTGATTTTGTTAATCTGTCCCGAAAGTTGATTTCCCACAGTGACCGCGCCATTGTGCACCACAGGTGCAAAAACAGATTTCAGGCAGGATGTGAAAAATTACAGCTGTATTGTTCATAAGGAGGTGTGAAAAAATGTCAATGTTGAAAATCTGGAAAGAAAATACTAAAAACTGTCAAAGTTATGAGCATGTGTGGAAACTGTGCAATGCACGCTTATAATGCAGTCATTTTTTAGAATTTTTTCACCAAATTTGCAACATGGGCTTTTTGGGACCCCACCTCATGAACAGTGGCACTGTCGTTTCATTAATTGGTCCTGAAAGGTGAGTCCACATAGTGACCGTGAAATCATCTTTTGGGGCAGAGTAACAAGATGACAATGCATGTATTCTTGAGGTGGAGTCCCAAGAACCCCATGTTGAAAATCTGGTACCAAAATTCCCAAAAATGGCTGAGATATCTACCTAAGTTGAAACCCCCCAATGCCTTCCATTATAAAACTTACTGCAGTATGTTCAGTTCCCAGTCAGTTTTTGAAGAGTTCAGACGTGTTCCCACTCCACAGAAGATCGCAGCGCCAGCCCTCCGGAGGTAAGTGTGGGGTGAGGGGGTGCGGGGAGGTGGGGTGCACAGAGGGTGGGTGCAGGTTGGGGGAGGGGGTGCTTCGGGACAATGAGGGACCTTTTTTTTACAGGTAAAAAAAGAGAAACCAGACTTCGGGGGACAGTTTTCTTTATTTACAGGTAAAACAAAATGATTTGGGGCACACTGGGATGGGTTCCCAGTATGCCATGAGTTTGGAGGGGACATGATGCCAACAGGGACAGGGCACCCCTGTCGGCAAATAAATGGAACTGGGGGGGAACATGCTGACACAGGGCTTGGGCATCGCCAATGTCAGTTTTGTGGGGATTGTGTGGTGGGCAGCAGGAGCCGCCATATTTATTGGAATGTTTCACCAGGAAAGGCACGTAACGGAGCCTTGTCATCTGACACTTCAATGAGGAAACTGTACCTCATTGGAGCGGAAGATTTCTTTCAAGGTTTTGGCTCTCTTTGAAGTTTTGCATCATCGCTAGCATGTTCGCTAATTAGTGGCGGAGGGACACACCCACTAAAGTGTTACCTGCATTTGCCAACACTGACACACCTCTGAATGTGCTATTACTGCAAGATGTTGCTTATGCACACGCAATACAACATAAAAAGGGGGGTAAGTGCTAGAGTAGGGTAAGAAGGTTGGGTGAGTGGAGTGCAGGAGGAGGAGTAGAGGAGGGTTGGGGGGCATAGGATAGGGGAACTGGGTGAGGATAAGTCAGGGATGGGTCATAAGTCAAGGAGCAGTCATATACCAATCTGTTTAATACCAATATATCATATACCAAAATTAAAGCCTATGGAAAAGTCCTGCTCATAACTCCTGCTCTGAACCACATAGTGTAACCAAGAGCATAAGATCTTTAGTGGTGCCTCTTACTGGAGCCATCTCGCAGACAAGCTCTCTGTCCTGATGCCCTCTCTCTCAATGCCGTACGAGAGCCGTCTGCCTTATTCACTCCATCTGGTGATTCAGTGGTCTTGCTCACTATCTCTCAAAACTAAAAATGATCTAGAATCACAACACATCTTTACACAGTCCCTAAAATATTGCTATGTCAGGCTGGCCCGGTGGCACTGAGGGTTGAGGCGCTGGACGCCACACCTCACGTCGCGCTGGCAACCCGCGTTCAGGAGCGAGCCTGGGCCATTATGGGTTAGCAGGGGAGAGAGAGGATCGAGCATCTGTAGGACTGCTCTCCTCTCTCGGGGAGGGATCCAGGGGAAGCCCGGTACAGCAGCAGCCCCTGGTGGAGACCGGTGGTGCTGCAATGCTTAGGGCCTCACGAGCCTGGGGTAGACGTTGGCAGCTGCCTTCCAGACGTGGGTGGGAGCACTCACGTCGTGGGCTGGGTGGCACTGCACATCCAACATTGAGGGTATTAATCCAGAAAAAATACCCTCCACCTCAGATAGGCGACAGCCCTGTCAGTGCCTCCACAACACGCCCAATGCTGGTTCCCCATCACTGCCCCTACGGTTTCGAGTTGCTGCCTCCGTCCCTAGGAACCACGCGACAAAACTGAAGATGTAGGGAACACAGTGAGCCGATACAGTAACCGGCAAGTACAGTGGCCGAGAGAGTTCCGAGACGGAGGGCCAGAAAAAATAGCTGGAAAAAATAAAAAAATATTGCTATGTCACCTACAGTTTTCAGTGTGGGGGGGGTAACACTAGCCATGATCTAGGAGTAGCAACTAAAAGTGACCTGAAACACACCTCTCACTGTAAAAAGACAGTGGCAAAGGCTAATAGGTTGCTGGGGTGTATTGCAAGGGTATTTAGTAGTGGGCAGAAACAAAATTATTTTATCATTTTACTGGTCATTGGTGAGACCACATTTAGAACATGGGATAAGGTACTGGCATACTTACCTTAAGAAGGACATCAGCGTGCGGGAGGGGTTCAAGAGGAGAGCAATCAAGATGATTGAGGGGTTACAGGATAGGTCCTATGAGGAGAGGCTGGGAGCCCTAGGGGTGTACTCCCTGGGGGAGAGGAGGCAGAGGGGTGATATGACAGAGACCTTCAAGTACATTAAGGGAATTAACAGAGTGAAAAGGGAGGGTCTCTTTAAAATGAGTGACAGCACCCTTATGGGCACAGTCTAAAACTGATGGGGGGATTCAGAAGGGATGTAAGGAAGCATTTCTATACAGAGGGGGTGGTGCCCACCTGGAGTGAGCTGTCAGAGGAGGTGGTATCAGCAAGGATGGTGGGAGCATTCAAGAGAACCTGGGACAAGCACAAAGGGAACTCTTGGGACCAAGGAAGGGGAGAAGAGGGAGAGGGAGGGACCGGGTCATTGGTGTAAATTGTAAGGCCAGACCTTGCATCACTTACTGAGCAGATGCAATAGACTGGGTGGTCTTCATCTGCTGGCACTTGTCGTATGTTCAAATGAACTACAAGAACTACAATTATGGGTCGTGCACTAGAACAAATCTTGAAAGCAAAATCACAAATACAGGGTGGAAGGACTATTTTAAAAAGAAGTGAAGTTAAATATGATTTTTTAAATATTTAAACATATTTATTTAAACTTTTAAAGATATTTAATAAAATTACCAATTTTTTAAGTGCAATAAAACACTCTGGGGGTGCACTGTACTTACAGAGGTTTAAGGAACTCTGCCTGCAGCCTCATGTCTTACTACACCCCTGGGCATGTGGTTAGATCTGTTCAATGCACCCATCATTGTGTCTGATTGTTTATCTATACACTAAGGTTCTTGACAAGCTGATGACCTTTGCACCATTCATATGCACGTCTTCAAATGTTAGGGGTCGTTCCATTTAGACTTTTTTCCTCCCTTCCCACTGTCCAGCTTCAAATCCTGATGGCAAGCCCTCAGTCCCACCACTTAACTTCTCGTGAACTAACACCTTAACCACAGCTTACTTAGGACCATTGCATGGTGTGTGAGGGAGCCATGTCAGTAGTGTCTGTGCCTGTGGGGATGCCATCGTCATCTGTGGTGGACCAGAGGTTTTTCTCCACCAGCTTTCTCCCCTAGAGTACTTCATCATACAGTGATGTGAATGCACAGATGTACTCCATGCCAGCATATGATGAGTCCCTTCCTCTTCTGGTGGCCCTGACTAAGATCTCCCTGCAGGCACCACCAGGCACCACCGGGGGCCGGGGACCTCACTGCAGGGTGTTTTATTTCATTTATTTATTTTACCAGGAAGAAACTCCATTGAGCATGGCTCATTTGCAAGGAGGTCCTGGGAAGGACAGAAATATAAATAGAAGAAAACAATACATACATACAGGATATTATAACTATCAGACACATACATCCCTTCCACCCTGAAGGAAGAGTGCTTCCCCTGGCCGGCCACCAACTTTCTTTACTTCTGAACCTGAGTCAGTGCTGTAGTGGTTGGTAGCATCATGGGTATAAAAACCATACAGAAGGGGCGACTATGAGCCTCCCCCACTGTTTTACACTTGTGCCCTTCAGCCTTTCAAGCAGTAAGAGCCCTTTCATAATTAAGCCTAACATTATATGCTCTAGGTGCCCTTTCAAACATAAGCTCTTTTTTTGTAAGTCTGACATCCTCGGGTAGCACTGCTGCGATGCTGGGCTGGACTCAGATGTCAGTTTTGATGCTTTATCATGGATAAATGTACTGCTGTGATTGGAGTCATACCTCAAAGACACTGAATGAGCCTGTCAGTACACAGAGCTCTGTCTCACAATGTACCCAACCATGGTACTTATTACTGATTATCATACTGATGTGTAGACAGAAGGCAAATTTGCCCATTTAGTCTGTCTACCCACATTAGCAGGTCAAATTTTCCCCTCCGGCGAATAGGTAATTATCTAGTTTTATTTTAAATATGTCGATGTTATTGCTCTGTACTATATCTGATGGTAATACATTCCACATTCTTCCCATTTTTTGAGTAAAGGTATTTAATCTTCTGCTATTCTTACACTGGTCTAATTTAATTTGACATCTATATGATGAGTCTCAGCGGTTTATTCTGTATTTCCAAGCCCAGTTCAGTCATTAAATTTGTGTTGCCAACAATTTTATACATCATTAGAAGATCCCCTCTCATACGTCTAGTTTCAAGACTATAGAGACTCAACTATATCAGTCTGTCATCATATGATTTTTCTTTTAGTTCATGGATGGACTTCGTAGCCCTACGTTGTATCCTCTCTAGTCCATCCACGTCCCTCCTTAAGTAAGGACTCCACAACTGCGTTCCGTAGTCTATATGTGGTCTAACATATGCCTTATACAGTGGCATTATGCAATTTGTAGTCCTGCAGATAAAGGCCTTTTTTATGCTGTTTATTAGATAATTTGTTCTCTGCACCAACTTAGTACAATGTCTGCTAAAATCCAGATCTTCAACTATAATTATTCCGAAGTCTTTTTCAGTGGGTACTTTTTTAATTGTTTTATTATTTAAGTGGTATTCCTGTCTAGTGTTACTCTTTCTTAAGTGGAGTATTGAACATTTTTTTTTATCACAACTGTTTTTTTACCACCCACTGCAGCGTGTACTGGCTTGGGGCATCCAGCCTGCCCGGAGAGCTGAGTGGCTCGAATCGCACCTACGAGGATCTAGGATGGCCATCTTACCATCCTGCTGGAGAGCCCCCCATGCCTCTCCCAGCCAGGATGGCCCAGAACCCTCCCCGACAGGACTCATCAGTCCTCCGGGCACCACAGAGCATGGCCATTAAGCTGCATGGTCACGCCCAGCCTGTTTTTCCACCATAACTCCCACTGGAGCACGAACGTGCAATGACATCCAGGCACAGTGTGCCGACACCCGCCGAGCTCCCCCCATATGCACCGATGCTGATAGTACCCCTGGACGTCCCCAGAGGTTGCTACAGTGTGGTGGATGTTCCCCAACCCACCCTAGGACTAGGCGAGCGGTCTGTGGATGCTTCATCCTAGTCCTTCCCCTGCTGACCCCTGACGATCCAGGCTTGTTCCCGAACCCATGTCTCCAGCGTGGCATGAGGTGTGGCGTCCAGCACCTCAAACCTCAGCGCCACCAGGCTGGTGAGTATTGAACATTTTTTACTGTTAAACATCATATTGTTTTTTGTTTGTTGGTTTTGCCCATATTTCTACGTTCTCCAAATTCCTAATGCGACTATTTCTGCTTAGAGCGTTCCCATATATTGTAACGGCTGCTTCAACTCGAGTGAATACAAGCAGCAAATCAGTGACTCAGCTGGAATTAAAAAGGACAGCACCAATAATGCAGTGCAGAGAATCAGTTATATCCGGATGAACAGTAGAATTAGCTGCACAGTGTATTTGGTAAAGTAAGGGACACGGCTTTTCTTGCACACGTTTTAAACTGTTGACTGTTTATGAAAAACTTCTATGTGATTAATATCTCATAATAATTAATTATTGTATTCTTTCAAGTGTATAAGTCCTTGATATTTATTTAAGGGAAATAAATTATATAGTAGTTTTCTCTTTATGTTAATTTATTTGTGATATTCTGGCTTTGCCATGGAGGAATTTTTTTAAAAGATATTCTGATTTTGCCAGGAAGTATTTTTTTGGATATTTGGCTGTGCTAGGAAGGAATGTGTGTTTTTTTTTTTTAGATATTCTGACTTTGCTAGGGAAGAATATTTTTTTTAAGATTTCCTGGTTTTGCCAGGGAGGAATTTTTTTTTAGAAATTCTGGTTTTGATGAGGAGGAAAATTTTTTAGATGCTATATAAAACAGTATTTAACATATGCCTTACAGGCTTTGCTAGCAAGGAATGTTTTTTAGATATTCTGGCTTTGCTACGGATGATTTGTTTTAGGTATTGTGGCTTTGCTAGGGAGGAATGTTTTTTAGATATTCTGACTTTGCAAGGGAGGAGTGTTTTCTAGATAATCTGACTTTGCTAGGTACGAACATTTTTAGATATTTTGGCTTTGAATGCTACTGAAGCATTCTAAATAGGGAAAAATAATTTATCCTCACATTAGCCATTTAGCCTCACTTTAGGCAGGTCAAAAAGGACCCCTAAACCAGTGGGAGAGCAGCTTGAACAATTCCTGATGACATCACTCACAACAGCCTCTCCTCCACTCAGAGCAGTGAAATCCAACAGAAACAGTTAACTCTTTGTAAAACATATAGAACAGTGGATGGGTGACCATACAAAGTAAGTCTATGTTCCCTTCTCGGGGATGTGATGACATCATATAGACCTCAAGAGCAAAGCTTTAGGGGTCTGTATGATGGCATCACATCCCCAAGATGAAAACATAGCCTTGTTGTGTATGGCCAGCCATTCACTGTTTTATATAGTATATGGTTCCCCAAAATTTAAAAAGTTTAGTTCACAAGATTTCATACCTTGTGTTCACACTCCCACTTGCTCCCGGCAGCTCAGTCTGCTCCAAAGTCACTCGCTGCAGTCCCACTCTGCTCCCGACCCACTGAAGATTCACAGCAGCAGTGATTTAAAAAAAATTGACAAATTGATACAGTGTGGAAACGAAGAGCCGACTATGGCAGCCTGTGTGCAAACTATCTTAGTGAAGCACTCACCTGGCCGTTCGCTAAGCGGCACCGCCGTTTTACTCTGTATTTTTTTGTGAAGAGCACTGTTTTCTCCAGTCAGGCAGCAAGTCAACGGGAAAAAGTTGTTGTACATTGTGACGTCAGAACAACACTGCAACAATTTTCAGTGACCTTTGAACTGTCCTACAATATTTTGAAAGTCACTGCTTTCCATACACAATAAGCCCTAACCATATACTATACTCTTATTCAAAAGGTTTACAGTTTAAATTACAGTGTGTAAATTGGACACATAATGGCCTGACTCAGAATAAGCCATTTATCATTACATGTGAAGGGGCAGGGCTTACATAACTCACATGTGGCTCTGCCACCCGTGAGTTATTGTCCTGCGCTCTTACATGTAAAGATAAATGGCATATTCTGAGTCAGACAGTTGTGTATCCCACATACACATATAAAGCCTCATGCAACAGGAGTGGGGTACAAATAAAAGTGTCTAGTGTAGCACTGAAGCCAGCTGTTGAAATAAAAAGAGTTAAATCTTTAAACAAGCAGCAGATTTAAAAGCTATAACTAGATAACTGTGATGGGCAGGTCTGAATTTTTATCTTCGTAACTGGGCAGTGACCTCTTACCCCTCACAAGTAGCGAAGCTATCAGTGAGGGTATAAGAGGTAACTGTCCACAAAGGAAAAATAATCCACATCTCGTAGCTGCCCATTGCCAGTGTGGTTCATACAATTTACATTTAGCTCTTTAAAATGTGCTGTAAAAAAAAGACTCTTTTATTGGTGCCTGCTTATGTTAACCTAACTGCAGCCGCTGCACAGTTTAAGACTGTTCTCGGGGCGCTGTGGAGCCTGAGCAAGATGGCAGGCAGAAGTTAGTGCACTACAAAGCAGAGGGCTTTTGAAACTAATAAAAGCAACGTTTTGGGACGCCTGCATTTTGAAAACAGCATAATCTGTGTAGGATACTTAGTTCACCAAGATGGGAAACCCTCATAAAAAAAGAATCCAAACTGAGGGCGCTAAGGTGAGAAATCCAAGCAGTGCTCCAACCTCAAGGTCCTTGTAACAAACTCATCCAGAAGTGACAGAGAATCCTGGGGAAGAAACGCTCCAACCAATCGGTCAAAAGAGCAACAGATTGATCTCCACAGTGGCTGGGTTAGCTGATAAATTCGACAACCTCGCTAATCGGGTGACCAGCGTGGAGTCTTCGATGGACGCAGTAACTACAGCAATGATGGAGGCTGCGAAGCGAGCAGACGCAGCAATGGGTGCCATTTATACCATCATCAAGGAAAATGGTCACCTGAAAATGTGAATAGAAGCCCTGGAAAAGCAGGCAAGGGCCATAAATATTAGACTGCTGGGTTTACCAGAGGGATGCGAGGGAGACCACCTAGTCCTGTTCCTTCAAGAGTGGTTACAGCAACAATTAGGTGAAGAAGCCACTGCATGCATCCAGAGGATCCAAAAGGCCTACAGGATCACACCATGAGGCAGGCCTGACAACCTGGAGGCTCCGCGTACAGTGGCGGCAGTCACTGATGGAGTGGGAACGAGGTACTATCTGTTGGCTTTGGCCAGAAAATGTAAAACTCTCCTTGCGATGGGCAAATGGTGAGATTATATCCAGACGTCAGTTATGCTACTAGGCAAAGAAGAAAGCAGTTCGATGGCACCAAAGCGCTGTTGTGAGAAGCAGGAATATCACATGAATTATCTTCTCAGCACGTCTTCGAACTGCCTATCAAGGCAAGGTTTTCATCTTTTCTGACTCTAAAGATGCCATGAAATAGGCCTAGAAACAGGTTCCATGGAGAGTTAGGAATGCTGACAGGAAGGACACTTCCTCAGAGGATGATGAGTCGTGAAGATGTCGGGATTATATTCCATAACATGGAGGTAACTGATGGGTGAAATCAGCCCATGGGAAATGCCAATATACTTTTAGTTTAATTTCATATGGAAAAGGGCAACAACACTCACATCAAGTCTAGACTGACATTTGTTTAGTCTATTTTAGAGATCGGGCTGACTACTAAGTTGAAGTTAATACCTCTACAAAAGGATCTATTAACACTGCCTTATAACAAAAGTTGTAGTAATGCCTTGAAATTGTTGCTTAAATGCATAAAGTAGCGGCAGAATAATGTTGCAGTGTTTGTTTCAATTTTTGTTACTAGTTTCATTAATCCAAAATAGATTAGAGATACTATCTTAATCTTTGCACTAGTTTATAAGGGGAATGCACTATTGGTGCTCATACTTAAGATTAATGCATGGAGATTTTCTCTGTTCTCGCTTAGGAGAAGGAGAATTTAAAGAAACCAGAATGAAGGAGTTTGAAGAACTTTACCGTGTCACTCATGGACTCTTGATACAGCTTTTTTGTGATGACACTATAGTTATTTCACGGTAACTGGATTACCCTTCACTGACGTATCTTTAAGCAGTAGATGGTCTAATTGTTTATGTTAAGAGGGGCGTGGCCTCATTGGGACCTATGTAATGATATATGCTATATCACTGCTTGTATAATGATCTTCATTGTTTATTTGAAATAACAAACAAAGTTCAAGAAAAGACTGTTCTCACCCCAGCTTGCAGTTTAGCAGAGCATGAAGCACAGCGTTCAACGGGAGACACATAGTGACTTACCCCCACTGTACAAACAAACAGCCTTGACAAACTCTACTAGCCAGATAAAACATTTATCTAGCTAGCTAGTATTCCAGGACAATCAGAGGAACAAGCACATCTTTGCAAAAGGGTTACGTTCATTACTTTTCATCCACTGCAGCTAATCATGGATCGGGGAAACTCGAATTGTCAGCAGACACTCACTGATTAATTTGGCAGGCAGGGCAGCGCAGTGAAGGGTTAACACAGTAGCTGATTTACCACAGTAGCTGATTGTTTTTCGCTTGCAACACATCCACGGAATCTCCCACCCACCCCATGCTTGTCCACCTTTTATAGGCTCCCATTACTTCCTGTATGAATACAGATAAAAAAAAAAAAACATTCAAAAAGGAACTGCAATTGTATAGAAGAAACCCTACCTATCAGAAACTCACCAACACATCTGCTATACTTTACAAGAATGTTCGGCTTGGGACTGCTGCACTGCAACTACTGCAGAGCACTCATCTCCAAGGAGCACCTCTGGAGGACAAATCATTGCCCCATTTGCAAGAAGTCAAGTGACCTACAATCCCAGCTGAAAGCAGCCTGGGGTGAAATTACCAGGCTTCATCACCAGTTATCTTGGGAACCACACACACACACACACACACTCTTCCTCAAGAGGTCAACCAGGCCAGGAGGCTGGAGAGTGGTATAAAGAGGAAGTGGAAAACCAAAGAGGACTGGCATGGACAGCAAAATTCGTAACACCCCCATAAGGACGTCAATTCGATATGAGCTCCTAGCAGAAGGGAAGGGAAGGAGTCAGTCCCAGCTAAGGGTGATGTTAATCCCATCAAAAGAGCAAAGAGGAAAAATGCCTCAGCAACCAGCAACAGATCATAGAAGGTGAAGCAGGAAGTCAAGAAAATCCTGGTGGTAGGCAATTCCATGATCAGAGGAATGGAAACTCAACTGTGCAAGTGTTCACAGAAGGTGATGACAGCCGGATGCCTTCCCGGTTCCTCAGCAAAAAGGGACTGCAAGCGCATCAGGAGAATTGCAGACAGAGAGGAGGGGGACCTGGGAGTGTTGGTACACATAGGAACCAACGATCTGGCTGACCAGAAGGTTGAGGATGTTAACCAGAGTATCAAGAAGTCAGGAGAAAGGTTTTTAACATCAGCAAGTTCCCTGGCCTTCTCGGAAGTCCTACCTGTGTGTGGTAAGGATGGCAGCATGGAAAGAATCAGACTAGCGGAAACAGAGGAATTCAACAACTGGCTGGAGGACTGGTGCCAGACAAAAGGATTCCATTTTGTCAGATCCTGGGAGAACTTCTGGGACAGATCACTCTTCAGATGGGACGAACTTCACCTCACGACAGAGGGAGCAAGAGCACTGGCTCAGAAGCTGGAAGTTTACTTGGTCCATTGAAACTAAGCGGGGGGGGTGGCTCAGGCTTGGAAATGGTTATTGTGCCTAGCCAACACCACCCCCAAAAGAAAAATCAGGAGTAGATGAAATTGTTCCAGTCACACAAAGACAAAGAAAGTAAACGACGTAGGACTGACATCAGCAAAATGACACAGGGAAGCATCTGTGGAAAAGGGGGAACTACAATCAGACTACAGAAAGCACACTGCAAGCTCGTGGTGTAGGAGCCTAGGCAACAAGATCAGTGACCTACAGGCTCTGGTGGCAGACACAAAGGTCAACCTGGTGGCTATAACCGAAACCTGGGCCATAGACAACAATGATCAGGATCTTGTAATTCCAGGCTACGTGCTGTTCAGGGGGACAGACATGGGGGGCTGTTGCCTTCTATGTAAGTGAGGACACAGAAGCAGCTGAAGATCTAAGTGCCAGGATTTGTAGGGGGGGGTCACTTTGGGCTTACCTAACCACCATAGCTGGAAGGAAACTGCATATGGGGGTGATATACAGACCCCCGGGGCAGGGAGAGGAGAAGGATGGGCAATTCGCTAAGGAGATACAAAGATGGCAGGCAAGGGAGACATAGTGGTGGTCAGGGACCTGAACCTACCAGATGTGGACTGGGAAGTTCCAGCAGCCAAGAGCTCAAGGAGTCAATTCTACTGGATGCAACCCAGGACTGCCTGCTGTCTCAATAGTGAAGAATCCAACTGGGGGCATTACGGATGTGATCCTGATAAATTCAGAAGTGATTAGATCAGTCAGGTAGGAGAACCTTTGGCAAATAGCAACCACAATTCTTTCTAGTTTGAAATATCCACAGGAGATACTAAAAACCTCCTCAAAGACAGGTGCTCTGCTTTAGGAGGGCTGATTCTGGCAGATTAAGGAAATTAGGGAGGGAAAGGTTAACTAATATAAGGGAAAAGTCAGAGGTGGAGGAAACATGGGAAGATATTAGGGAAGCAGTCCTTGAGGCAACCAGGCTCTGCATCAGAACTGTAACAAAGAAAAATAGGTATAAAAGACCCATGTGGTTCTTCCCTTCAATAAGGGAGGAAATCAGGGCCAAAAGGATTGCATATTTTATTTATTTATTTGAGCATCAGTTTACAACCTTTGAGCCAGAGGCTCATTTCCAAAGGTACCTCGTCACATTGAGGACAAATACATTACATTACAGGCTCATTGTTACATCACATTGAGGACAAATACATTATATTACAGGCTCATTGTTACGTCACAGAGTTTCAAGTTGTAATAAAATGACAGCCAATTAAATTGGCAGCCATATATCTTTACAAATATTTGTAGAGCGAAGGAACCATTCTAGTTACAGTGGTGCCGCTCATGGGAGCATTGTCAGTATGTGGTGGACTAAGTCATGACTAATGACAGGTGCGATCACATGCATTAAATAGCTGGTTCTGCAGTGCGGTTTTGAAGGTGGAGTTAGTAGTGGTGTCAGAGATGGCTGGTGGGAGCGCGTTAAACCAGGCTGGGGCTCTATAACAGAAAGATCTCTGTCCATGGCTTGTCCTGGTTCTAGGGATCAGAAGGGTGATTTTTCAGGAGGTTCGGGTTAATCAAGGGTTTGGCTTGGTGGATGGAGGCTGTCAGCCCAAGGGAGATAGCCCGAGAAGGTTTTTTTTCAGTAATGAGGCTGGTTTGGTATTGAAGTCGCTCATCCAGATTTAGTAGCCTTGCCAAGTCATATAGCTGACATGTGTGAGTGAGCCTGGGGGCCCCTGTAATAAGCCTACATGCCTTATTCAGGACAACGCAGATTTTGTTGAGGGCGGTCGAGTCAGCCGCACCGTAAACAGGTAGGCCATAGTTCACCAGGGACAGTATCGAGGATGTAACTGCTAGTCAGAGGGCAACGGAGGAGACAGTTTTTATGGCGGTAAAGGATACCTAGCCGCACATTAGTAGCAGAGGCAAGTGCCTCAATATGGGTGTGGAAGGAGAGGGCAGTGTTGAAGCTGATCCCAAGGTACTTGTATGAGCAGACTAGTTCAAGGGGTTGCTTGGAGCTAGGGAGGATGTGTAGTGGGAAGTTACTGGCTTTGTTTTGAGGGTGGGCAAAGAGCATTGATTTGGTTTTTGAGAGATTACGACAAGTCGGTGCTCTTTGAACCAGGTTCATCGTTGAAGGTGGTTGTGAGTCCTGGAAGACGTTGGGGTTGTGGTGGGTGGCAAAGAGGATGGCATCATCTGCATAACATAATTCTACCTGTAAAGCAGCACTGGGTAGGGTGTTTAGGTAGATTGAGAAGAATGGCGTCCCAGGATGGAGCCCTGGGGACACCTGAGTGGCTGGGACAGGTTGTAGAAAGTGTTCCATTGATTTTGACCATTGGAGGCAGTCAGATAGGTAGCTTGTGCACCAGAGATCAGCCCAGTAGATAGGCCAGTATGGGAGAGGGCTTATAGAAGGAGGTGGGAGACAGTGTCAAAGCCTTTGAGAGATCTACAAACACGGCACCAGCTAGGGCGCTGCATCCAGGGAGGAGTGTATGAAATTTGAAAACTCAATTAGAGCCGTTCCGGTACTGTGCCCTGCCCGGAAGCTGTGCTGTTCTGGACAAAGGATGTTGTACTTGGTTAGGTACTCAGTGATTTGAGAGGCCACCAGCTTTTCAAGGGCTTTGGAGAGGGGTGGGAGAATGGAGATAGGTCTGTAGTTCCCTGCATTAGACCTGTCACTGCCTTTGTGGATGGGCGTAACTATGGCCGTTTTCCATGCAGCTGGGAATTGCCCCAGGCAGAGGGATTTGTTGAGTAGGATGGTGAGTGGAGCAAGTACCTGGTCCAGCACCTGACGGAGAATGCTGGGGTCCAAGGAGGCGATGCCGGGACTATTGCTCTTTAAAGCTTTGAGCAGGTGTGGTCTGGCTTCCTGGCAGTTACCCTGTGTAGATGGAAACAAGGCGTTGGATGACAGGGGCGGCCGGGAGGGAGAGGGTCAAAGAAATTACTGGGAGGACTGAGCTAAGGTCCGTGAAGGTAGTGTTTAGAATTTGGCTATGCAGGCCGGGTCAGTCAAGGTAGTCCGTCCATGGTGATCTCTGGGCTGAGGGGGTGTGGGCACTCCCATTCAATTGCTTAACATTGTCCCAAAAGGTTTGCGCACCCCCACAGGAGGAGGTGAGCGTGGCCTGGTAATGGTCGGCCTTTGCTTTATGGATAGCCCAGGTACACTTGTCCCGTACTGCATTGTAAGCCTGTCTGTTAGCTTACCCGGCCTGTTTCAGTGGCAAGGTGCCATAAGTTATCCCTGTGCTTGAGCAGTTGACGTAGGGCAGGGGTAACCCAGGGCAAGTCTGGGAAAAGAAGGTGAGAGCTGTGTCTATGTCAGGAGCATGCTGTATGGGTGACCAGTTAATCTGGGCAAGAATCATTTGAGACTTTTTAGCCTACCGGATCTGAGGCGCCTGCGGAGTGTGGGTTGGGCTTTAAGTAGGGGGGTGGAGGTCGACCAGCGGAATAGGATCGGGGAGTGATCACTGAGTGAGTCTGGGAGGACCTGGATATCTTGGATTTTTTTTGGGGCGGTTTGTGATGATTACATCTAGAAGGGTACTGGTACCTCTCTTGGAGTTTACTCTTGTGGGTTGGGAAATGAGTTGCGTCAGACATAGCCGCGAAGGTATCTCGGGTGGTGGAAGAGGAGGCACTGAGCCAGTTCACGTTTAGGTCCCCCACAAGGACGTGATCAACCTTGCGTTGGAGGGTAGCGAGATAATCGGTTAAGGATAACATCGCCGGAGTTTGGTGCTTTGGTGGAATGTATGCTGTAGTGAGATATAGGGGGCCCCTGGTGGGGTCAGGCGTAAGTTTAAGGGTGAGGGCCTGAGCCCCGTTTACAAGAACCAGGGCAGGGAGTGCTAGCTCAGTAAGTGAGTCCCTGGTATAGATAGCACAGCCTCCCCCACGTTTGCCAACACGATCCTCTTGGTATAGGGTGTATCCAGGTAGTGAGACAAAGAGGTCGGGAGTGGATTTTGACAGCTAGGTTTCTACCAGAGCTATGACATCTGGTTTATGCAGCATGACCCAGCATTGGAGGGAATCAAATTCTTTTGAGTATGCTGCATATATTCATGGAGGCTATACAGAGACTGGCGGTCCCAGTTGTGGGTCTGGTCTGGGTGGGGCCTGGGTTGGGATGTATATTGCCTGTGAGGAGTAGTAGGAGGATCATGGCTCTAGCTAGGGGGGTGGAGTTTAGCGATCTTTCGGTGGGTATTCGGGGTGGGGGCCATCAGGGAGAAGGGGATGGGTAGGGTCAGCACGGTCGGGAGGGCAGGGGGTGATTAGTCACCAGTGGGTGCCAGGGTAAGCGGAGGGGAGGTAACCTGGGGATGGGTGCTGTGGGTAGGGGCACACGGTCATTGTAGGATGGGATCTTATTATATCCGGGGGAACTGATGCTAGGGCCGGCGTAATGGATGGGCTGCCTGGTAGCTGGGTTATAGGTACCAGGGTAAGTAAAAGGGGGAGACATAGTAGGAGAGGGTGGGCTGACATGGTGCTTGCCATAGCAGCAGGGCAGAAAGGTAGAAGTATTTTGGGTGCTGTTCAGCAAGTGTAGATACCACTTTCGCTTAGTGGTAGTATCCCGGTACCAGGTTCAAGTCTCAGCCAGGGCAGCTGGAGAAGGAAACAATATAAATTGTTCAAGCAGCAAAAGGAAGACAGGGAATGGGAAGATTACACCCAGAAAAGCAGGGAGGCCAAGAGAATAGTGAGGGATACCAAGGCAACAAAGGAGTTGCAGATTGCACGTGGGGTTAAATCAGGAGAAAATAATTTTTACCATTATATCAGCGAGAAAAGGAAGAAAGGAAAGGGAGATTCTAATGTAAACCCTAGGTGGCGCTATCCCAAGGGCTACTACCCCTGCCTGCTTGGCTAGTAGCAGGTTAAGGGGCCTGGGTACTGAAATGGGTGCTTCCACCTGGAGGTCAGGGTTGTTAGTGGTCAAGCTAACCTGGGCACAGCCCACCAGGATACTGTAACCCCCCTCTTTCCCTTCTAGTGGCCTGAACAATATACAATAATCACTTTCACAATGACCCTTATTCACCATGCAATTACCCAACCTGTTTGCACTTACCACAAGGGCTGGTTCCTCTAGCTCGACCCTGGGGACCCCCTGTAAAACAAGGTCATGCAGAGCAAATAGCAACGGTACAGTACTCTTGGCACAAACTGGAACTACAGTCAGGTTAAATGCAAAAAGAGTTAGATCTGATTTATTTTCAGGGGACATAAACAAGGGAGGGGTGTAATCAGGTTGATTTGCTTAAAGACTATATCAATCAGACAGTTATGTATGCACTTCAGAGTCCCTACACAGTCACACACTCTGAGTACCCAGGTAGGAAGATGGTGGGCTAGCCAGGAACGTTGCCTGGGGTAGGCTGGCTCACAGCTGGTTGGGGCCCTGTGATGGCAGAAAGCAACATGCACAACACACACTATTTGTAATCCAGAGCCGGAGGGCTCAGTTTGTGACAGAAAAGACAACAAAGCAATCAGATGACAACACTTTAGATTTAAGTTTTGCTGCAGGGAGCTACCCTGATGTTTACTCACGATACCCAATACAGGACACAGGCAGGACGAAATCGAGAAAGCAGGTTGTTGAACTGGAGTGCCAGGAGAAGCAGGGCCCACACTAATCACTGAGGCGTTGTTCCTGTTCAAAGCATGAGCAGGGGACTCTTCCCCAGGCAGATCTGTTGTCGATGGCTTTCTCTGTGCAGTGGATAGTCTGGCTGGGCTAGTGTGGCAAAGCCCAGACCCAATGGAGATGAATACGGATTCTGTCTGTAGGAGCTGGATACAGCCTCTAGCAAGCAGAACACAGTTCAACACACAGTGGGGAACCAAATCACGACCCACTAACAGCACACAGCACATTTACATGTAAGAAATTCTACTGTATCAGGCAGATTGCTATCCGGTCGCAATTACAGAGTCTCTGCACAAACTGGGAGTTCAAAGGTGGCTGGAAATCCTGACAGGCAGATTGCATTCAGCAAATCTTTGGTCTTCTTCAGGCTAAAGCCTGGTCACAGTCCTGTGGCTTAAATCATCCTCAAATTTAGATTCAGTCTGAATAAACTTCAGTTTCCCTTTCAGGGACAGCAGGCAGACAGGCAGGCCAAAACTAAGTCATTTCACAGTTCTCCTGTGCGAATTAAACAGGGGCTATGGTATAAGGGCTGCTGCTAGGGAAGGATCCAGAGAATATGCATCCAGGAGTTCACTACTGACAGGGTCAGGAAGGGCCTTTCCGACATCAGACCAGACAAGGCCCAAGGTCCTGACGATTTGCACCCCAGGGTACTGAGGGAACTGGTGGAAGAGCTGGAAGCCCCTCTCATGCACCTATTCAATAGGTCACTTATGTCAGGGATTGTACCAAGCAACTGGAGGGTGGCTGACATGGTGCCACTCCATAAGAGTGGAGATGAGGAGGAGATGGGTAATCATAGACCAGTCAGCCTCACATCAATAGTGGGCAAATTGATGGAGTCCCTTATTAAACAAGATCTGGTAGAACACCTCAAAATTAATCACCTCCAAAACATTAAACAGCATGGGTTTGAGTCAGGCAGGTCATGTCAAATGAAACTTATTACTTTCTTTGACCACGTGACCAGGGATTTGGATAAGGACCATGTGGTGGACCTGTTTTACTTTGACTTCAGTAAAGCATTTGACAGAGTCACGCACAGGCACCCCCTAAAAAAGTTGGAGGACCTGGGAGCAACAGAGAGAATAGTCAGGTGGGTGTGAAATTGGCTGGAAGACAGGAAACAAAGAGTAGTAGCAAATGGGGTAAGATCTACTGTAAGACATGTCATTAGTGGGGTGCCTCAGATCCTTTTCAATACATTCATTTGTGACATTGGCAAGTGTATAAAAACTTAGCGGCAGAGTGGACAGCATAGAGGGAGTTAGAGAGCAACAGGAGGATCTTAAAAAGTTGGAAAGGTGGGCACTCATATGGCAGTTAAAATTCAATGCTGAGAATTGCATGGTGATGCAGCTGGGTAGAGCTAACCCTAAGACAGAATACTGGCTAAACAGGGTCAAACTTAGCTCCTCAACAGAGGAACGGGATTTGGGGGTCATCATTAGGGACAACCTCAAGCAAGGCTAGCAGGGTACTGGGATATATTAGAAGGAGTATAGATAGCAGGGACAGCGAGGTGATGCTGCCCCTCTACCAGTCCTTGGTGAGGCCTCACCAGGAGTACTGTGTCCAATTTTGGAAGCCTCACCTTAGAAAGGATATTGATAGGTTGGAGGTGGCCCAGAGAAGGGCAATAAAGATGATACATGGCCTGCAGGGAGTCACCTATGAGGAAAGGCTAAAGGCTTTAAACATGTACTCATTGGAAACTAGGAAGGAAAGGGGGGATAACTTTCAAGTTCTTTAGAGGCAGGCCGGCCCACCAGTGCAACAGTTAGATTTCTGCTCATGACGCCAGCAACCTGGATTCAGGAATGGACCCAGGGAGTCAGAGGGCCAGCCAGGGGAGAAGGACTGAGCATCCCTGGGACTGCTCTCCTTCTCCAGGGGGAGGGAGGGGTTGAGTGTCCGGTGCTTGATGGACCCCTAGCAGGAGGCCGGAGGCACGCAGCACTCGTGCACACACTGGGGGCTGGGTGGACGCTGGTTATCATTGCATGTCCCTGCCCCCAGGGCAGCAAGTAAAAAAAAAGAAAAATACCGGTCCCCCTGCATGAAGACCCATTCCGTCCCACTTCCCACTGCCTGCAACACCCACCGGGGGGGTTCCACTCTCGTGGCTCTGACCCGGGGGGGTAATCCGGGGCTTGCCCACGATGTCCATTGAGGAGTGGGAAGCCCCTCGACGGCCCTGCCCAGGGGGGGGTAAGCCTGGGCATGGGGGTGGATGGGGCCTGAGAATAGAGGTATACGGCCAAAAAAATAGAAAATAAAAAAAAAAGTTCCTTGGAGGCATAAACAAAGTGCCGCACACAGTGCTTTTCACCAGGAACACAAGTTCTACTACACGGGGGCACGAGTGGAAATTAAAAGGTGGGAAATTTAGGATGTACATCAGAAAGTATTACTTCTCGGAAAGGGTGGTAGAGCCATGGGATAGGCTGCCTTCCGAGGTAGTGACTGCAAAGTCGGTGTCGGGTTTTACGCACATGTGGGGCAAAGCTTGGGCACAATCACGCAGCATTAGAGAAGGCAAGGCTGGACATCTTGTGGGACAAGACCCCAGTGACAGAGTTGGTCCCGGGAAACCATGTTGGACAGACTCAAAGGAGCACAGGTCCCCTTCTGCCTTCATTTTCTATGTTTCATTGTGTCAGATAGTGCTTTTATCTTAGTAAAAAAGCACTACTGTGCATTGTATGAATATCAAATGTAGAGTGGCCTGACTCACAATAAGCAGTTTATCATTACTTGTGAGGGACTGGACTTTCATATCTCACTTGTGGCTCTGCCACTGATGCGTTATGAGCCTGGCCCATCACACTTGAAGACTGGAACCTGTAGTTCAATGGACAAGCAGCCACTCCCACTTTCCTGAGCTATATAAGCAGTTCCTCTCAGCCTCCTTCTGAAGCACTTTTTTCTTTGGTGGCCGGAGGCTCTGTCTGTCTGTCCATCCGTCTGTCCTCTGCAGCTGACTGGGGCCTACCCCCCCCACCTTGCTGCTTCTATTTATCTCCGCTGGACTTCTGCGTTTGTTTTCCTGCTTATGGTTTGTATTTTGCCTCCAGCTGTGTGCTTCTTTCTGTCATTTCTCCTTGTTTTCTGTGTTTGTGTATCTTTGTTTTGGGCTTCATTCCCTGTTCTCCGTGTTTGTGTGTTTTGGTTTTGTCTTTTGGGGCTTTGTTTCTAAGCTCCTAGCATATTGCTACTCCAGAGCTCATATTACTTGCTCTCAGTTATTCACAACTCTCAAATTACTTGCAATGCAACTGCAACAATTATCTGTGTGTTTCAGCTCAACCATAGCTGCTCTCCATGCTGCACTTAATTGTTTTCACCTGATTCAGGCTCACTTTGAACCCTAGCGATACAGCTCAATCATGCTCTCTCAACTCATTATACTTACTTCATTGCTGCAGTTTCGTTGCACTGCTAGGTGATAGCTGCTTCAGAACATGGTGTCTCCTTTCTTTCTATGTTTATTGAAGTTTACAACCCAGTGTACTCAATACAGATGCTGCTTCTATGTTTGTACACTGTGTTATACTCCGAGGTCAGCTAAGCTACTGATGATGCTGTCAACTAGTTTCAATACCTGCATGTGGGTCACAGCCCTTCCATCACTTTCTTGTTTTTCCTACGGTGGCGACTTGGAGGTGTTGGGGGAGTCGTGGCCCTGTTTGGCTAATTACTTATGTTCTAAATCCTGTCTCTGCTGCCGACAAATCCTCAGAGTATGTGTCACCTTTATTGGCTTTTTGAATGCTTGGCTGGCTTGCCCCACTATTCACAGTGCTGCTTCATTGCTACTATGTTTTGCAGCCCTACGTACAGGTCTGACTATTGCTACACTGTTACTGACCTACGTGCAGGTCCACTCTTGCTTACGCAATCTTTGCTTCATGCCTACCACCACCATCCCCTCGGCTTCAGCCTCTGGGATGTCTGCTATGCTCACTACTGCATCCAACCTTTGCAAGGTCTCAGCACTTAATGCTCATTCAGCTCCTTATCAGTTCTGAGGCATGCCAGCCATACCATTCTGGTGCAGGGTTTCCCCTGCAGCCGATTGTCTCGCTCTCCATTTTAAGTCCGCATCTTGAGTGTACCCGACTTGGGGCAGAGTCCTTCTCACCTCGCTCTGGGCTTGGCTTTAGCTGTTCGCTGACACGACAGCAGCTCCTGGTATAGCATTTAAGACTAGCTCTGAATGGTGGCTACTCCAATCTCCTTTGGCTCTAGTGGTTCCACTACAACAGTTATCCATTAGCTTTAGTGGTTTCCCTAGCAAGGCACCTTTACCGCATACTTCCCTATAACTGCCTCTGGTTCACCTGGTTTATATTTAGGGTGAGTAGGCCAGGTGAGTGCCTCAGCAGTCGTTGCTCTCCTCCTCCCGCCTTGGTTGCCCCTGATGTTGCAGAGCACTCTCGCAACCTTCCATGGTGTTCCCGCTAGAGGGATTGAGCAAGAGCTTTCCACCAAATTGGAATATTTTCCACCTCCCTTTAATTGGGTTTCCAACTTGCAGCTGCAGAGCCATCACTAAATAAAATATCCCAGCCTGGAGGGAAGACAGCCTAAGCCTTGGATCCCCAGAGATTTCCTCCTCAAAGATTTTTTTTTTTTTTCTTTCCTCCTTGCCTCAGGTCATAAAAGTTAGTTAGCTGTAGTTAGTGTTTCCTAGTTCTATTAGGTAGGTTCCACCATTGGATGGAGGTGGATGGTGCCCCTACTTGTCGTTCCCTCTCTCATTAGGAGGGCCCCTCATTCTCTAGCACTACCCACCAAACTCATGCTATTGCTAACCTGTGCATCTCATTATGTTATCAAGACATCTCATTACGTTATCAGCTGTCTGATGCTTTATCTACTACTATGTCACAGCTACTGCTTGCTTAAATGCTTCGTACTACTTCATTCTTTTTGGGGATCCTTCGTAAGGTACCTTTAGCCACGGGAATCGTCCTGCAGCTCCTCTAGGGGTGGAACCCTCTTCGAGGGTTCCTTGCCATTGGTACCCCTACAGGGTGGTAATTCCTCTGGAATATAGAGTGCGAATGGCCAAAACCAAACTAACACAGTTGCACAAGCATAACACTATACTGGCTGTGTGGGCCATTGAATTGAAAGGCTTGGCCTGTAGTTCAGTGGACAAGCAGCCAGACACTCACTTTCCTGAGCTATATAAGCAGTTCTTCTCAGCCTCCTTCTGAAGCAATTTTTCTTTGCCCCACCATTCTCCCCTCCTCCTCCAGTGGCAGCACTTCTCTCCTTGGGATCCTTCCTAAGGTACCTTTAGCCATGGGAATCATCCAGCGGCACCTGTAGGGATGGAATCCTCTTCAAGGGTTCCTTGCCTTTGGTACCCCTACAGAGTGGTAATTCTTATGGAACAGAGAGTGTGAATGGCCAAAACCAAACTAACACGGTTGCACAAGCATAACATTATACTGGCTGTGCAGGCCATTGAATAAATAGCATATTTTGAGTCAGAACATTGCATATCCCCTATATGGACACACTTATTTATTTGATCTTAGGTCCCTGTTCTCAGTTCTGGTACTGTATGCAGGATTCAGCAGCTACTTATCCCCACCCTCTGCGTTCCTGGTTCTGATACATGATTCTGAGCTCTTCTGTGTCTTGTAAGCATGGACAAGTTGAGAGTTACAGAAATGTCGGGGGTGTAGCAGAAAGATCAGCTTGATCTACCTCCAGTAGGTCCTTCCAGAGGGATCTGGGGATACACAACAAAAGGGACATATAGGGATTAGAAGGAAAGTTACCATATCCCCTTGCCTGCAGCATTATTTAAAATGGGTATGAACTGGTTTAAAAATGTAAAACTTAATGTACTGGAGGGCATTTGTTATTTGCATATAATTAGTGGTAAGTCTTTATAATGCATGGTTTAGCAGTGGTTTCAAATGCTGTAATATACAGCGTTCCCCATAATACGTGGGGGTATATTATGATGATCTCACTGTAAGGGTACCAGTTCCTCCTAATAAATTGTCAACATTATTTTCTCCTGCTGCACGTTTCAAAATTAAACCAGCAAAACACTTTCCCTCAAACACCACATTTACAGCAACTTTGCAGGTTGCACAATATACCTCCAATTATAAAAATAAACTATGGGATGTTGTACACGTCTCATTTTTGTTTATACACTCTCTGTGTGTGATACCAATATAAACCACTTGTGCTTTGCACTCACAGTTTATGTGCTACCACACACCTTGGGTGTGTACAACACCCCATAGATTATTCTATATTTTCTGGTCTCTACCAGGAATAACTCTTGCACCCCCCACATGCCAATAGCAGCTCTTTAAGGCCACTGGCGATAGACATACCATAGTGTAACACTGTGCCACAAACCCCTTTTCTGCCGCTCTCCTAAAGTGGCCAGTGAACTCAACATAATCAGTATGTTGTGCTTTAAAGCTTTCATAGCTTGGAACATTTAAACCAATGCTTCCCCAACCTGAGCACATTTTAACTATGGTCTACCTCCTTGTCCATCCCTGAGTTTTGAAACATAACAGTTTGCCTCGAGAGAGCAACCGAAATAAAAGAACTTGGAGGGACAATGTTTTATTCAATTTAAAACTCATTCATGCTGAACAGAGATGTACCTTGTTTACAGTGTTTTGAGCACTACAGCGCATTCCTCTTTCTTGAATGTGGAACATAAATAACTTCCTCGAATTGTGTCTTTCGCTTACACATTGCTAGATGTTTATAGAGACTTGGCAAGATCATGAGTTGCTTATAGCAGGGTCTGGATGTTACATTAAATCTCCTCTACACACCTCAGAATATATTGCCATTACAACCAGGTTACACAAGCATGCCATCTGCATGTGACCGGCATAAAGCTTCCCTGCAATCAATAGTAATTAAGGTCATTACCTCTGGCAAAGAGAACACAAGGTTACCACTGCTACTCCCTGCATGCTTTAATCATTATGTCCTAGTGCTGCATAGGGCAGGAACGCCAAAATCAATTCTTCATGCTAGCTTAATTACAAGTTGAAAAAATGATTTTGACATGCATCTGCAAAAGAAAAGTTCTTTACAATTATGCAAAAATATGGGGAAAATCCATTTCCATTTGTAGTTTCTGTCCTTCTGACGACTGCTCTCAAAGATTTGCTTGAAAAACATAATGAAATAAGTTGGAAGGCAGTGAGGCACAGTGGTTAGAACAGACCTAGGAAGCAGAAGACCCAGATTCAAATCCAACTGCAGCCTGTGTGACCTTGAGCAAGTCACTTAACCTCCTTGTTTTTTAGTCCTCGTGGCATATGAAACTGAGTAGTAACAGAACCCCACTGCATACCTAGATGATCTGGAATATGTTAACTAAAATAAAGGAATCAAGAACTTATAAGGTTTTAATCAAATCATACAGCACACCAGTATCGGGTATTGTGCTTGTCTAACTGCATGGCTTTGCACTTCCTTCACACATTTCACTTTTCACTGTGTACTGTTAGTGTTTTTAATGTTATTATGTTTATTAGTGTTTGTCGAGCACTATTAAAGCAGTGCACAGCTATAATACTTGATCCCTTCTGATGTCATATATGATATCATTGGTTGTGTATCTACTTACATGCCAGGATTCTATATGAATGTCAACTCTGAAACAGGATCAGAGGATCCGAAATGCGTCAGGCGAGTTACAGGCGTCTGTTTTCCAGCCATGTATTTATTGTACACAATAAAATGGCACCTTTGGCACTTTAGAGGGATTTCTGAGTTCACTGCATTATTCCCAAACAAGGAGGTGGTGAGGGCCTGATTTTCTTGTATTTATACTCTGACTGGTATTGAGAGCACCACTCTTCCAGTGTGCACTTTTTGTTTCTGTCTTTAACTGACACAAAGCTCAGGAGTTTCATTCAGTTTTATTCTTGGCTGCTGTTTACTTATGAATGGGGAGTGTATTATTTTGCCTACTTGTAATTTCCAGCAACAGATGGGTTCAGCTGGTGAAAGACAGGGGCAGATGTGAGAGTTGGTGCATCAACATCCCCCAACTGAGTAATCAGCTCTGTTGATGCATGAGTAAATTAAACATTTGTTCCTAGAACACCCATGGGCTCACTCCAATGGCGAAATGCAACTAAGTGCTGTCCTCACTCTGGAAGCATAATATACATGTTGTCCTTCTGCAAGAGACCCACTTCACTTTGGAGGAGTATCAAAAACTGGTCCAAGAGTGGGTGGGTCAGTGCTACTCTTCTTCACGTAACTCGCACAGGAGGGAAGTAGGAATATTAATACATTGCATAACACCGTTAGTACAGTACAGAGGGAAGGTAGATATATCTATGTCCAGGGAACACTACATGGGGGAGACAACACTTGGAAATATTTATGTCATTGCTGTATTCTGTGAAGTCTTTTTTGACCATAAAATAGCCTTACTACAGCACGAGCAGTTCCCAGTCTGGTCCTAGGGGAGTTTTTAATTGCGCACATGATGCTTCTATGACTAGATTGATTTACCTCTGGAACTGTCTGAACTAGCGTTCACTGATATGTGTAGGGAGGCTAACTCAAGGGCCCAAGAATACCACTACATCACTAAAAATACCACCAACAGCTTAATCTGCTTCAAGGACAGTTGCCATTCATCTGTATCCCACCCCCCTCCCCAGGTCATGCCTGAAAATAGGAAAGAATTTGTCTAGTGCACTTACCTGGTCAACAAAAACTAATTAAATAAATACATTTTTTTCTCCATTCCTCATAAAACGTGATTGAGGACTGATTATTTATTTCTACCTAGAGGTTTCTTTTCGAGGGTCACAGCCACATCTATTTTAGCCAAATAACACTATCAAATCAATGAGTATCTGAACCATGATGTACTACCTCTTAAGTCTGGCTTTTGTACCCGAGTCATGCCTGAAAAAGGCATTCGTTGCCAGTGCACTCACCCGGTCATCAAAGTTAAATAAATGAATAAATCATGCCTGGATAACTGTTACACTTAGCCTCACTACCAATCCAGAGCAGATTGCACTTCGTGCTTCCCAGCCTTTTTACTGGCAGATGTGTGGTTTTTTAATTATTTGGAAGAACAGTGGAAGCCATACTTGGAGTTAAACACCCCTACGACACCATCACAATCAATATTATAGAAGGCAGGAAAGGCATTCATAAGGGGGGGAGGGCACTATTATGTCATACACAGCCTCCAAGGCTAATTAAAAATTAAAAAGATTGATAGAGAGTGACAGAGCTGGAAAAGGCAATTAAGGCTCTGGAAATAGTCTTATGCTGACCCGTTACTGTACCCACCTGCCTAGGCCAACTCAGGGCAGCGAGGGAGTTATTTTTTGTCTGTAATTTTATTTTTACTGCATTTTATAGCAAATACATACCATATATGCATGTGAGAAATGGCATTTTACAATACATTACATTACTCTCCAAACATTAATACAGGTTATAATGATGCACATTTCCCTTTAAACATCATGAGGCGAAAGCACCAGTAAACATATTCCTGCAAAATGCGCCATGTTGTGACACTGTACTGCAACTAGTGGTCTTTAGGGAATATACCTATAAAACTTTCATAGCCCTTCATGCTGAATACACTGGCCCTTGGACTTTGTTAATATCAGATTTCCTAATGCAGTAATTTTAAAATTTGCACTTTAGGTATCACTCATCCCTCAAACTCTCTGCATCTCGCAATCGGAACAATATATGGTTCATTGAGCAACTAGGTGAAACTCTTAAAAACATTAAACTAACTTGTAAAGTCAGGAATACAGTGAGTGAGGTAGTTAACCTTCTCCTTGCTGCTAATGCACATATGTCCTTATTCTTTGCACGTCAAGGATTATGTGAGTGGGTGAATAAACTAAGCCCCCCTGTTGGCAAGGCTAGGTAAAGTGTTGCACTTGCTGTTAGAAATGAAGCAGGACATTTGGACAACAAACCTGTACATATTAGAGAAGTGTTTGCTACAGATGGCTGCATAGCACTGAAAGCAGTGAAAATGCATGTGAGGTCATAGCATTGCTGGATGGGACTCCTCTTCCTCAGGCTTCTGAGGAACAGGTTACCAGTTGAACTGCCTCCAATCACCCTGATGAAAGTACAATGGGCAATAGCTACACTGAAGAAGGGAAAGGCTACAGGATCTGATTGGCTCTTTGTGGAGTACTATATAGTGTTGCAGGGTTCCACTGGAGAAAGTCTAAGACAGATGTATAAAGAGGCATCGGGGGAAGGGGCACTACCAATGTCTTTCTATCAGGCCTCGATCACTGTTCTGCCCAAGGCAGGTAAGGATGCTACTCTTTTCTCCTCGTGACACCCAATATTATTATTAAATTCCGACATTAAAACCCTGGCTAAAATCCTGGCCTCTGGGCTGGAAGGCATCCTTCCCTCCCTGGTGCACCCAGACCAGACTGGTTTTGTCAGGAGCATTACTGTTATCACAACATACAATGACTGCTGGATGTGATACAGTGGGATTCTTGGTATCCGGAGGAGGCATATATGCTATACTGAGTAGAAGGCCTTTGAGAGAGTGGAGTGGAGTGGAAGTACTTCTTTGAGGAGCTGGTTTGGAGTGGTATAGGTGACACCTATATAAATACAGTGAAATTGTTATGTAATTCCCGCATAAAGACTGCACTGCCTTCACTTTGCCTGGGTCTGCCTCCACTCAGTCTATTTAGATTAGGTGTCCCAGATACTTCACTTCACTTCACTGCAGAAGAGGTTACACTTAGACAGCTTCACTTTCAGGTTTGCAGTCCCTAGCTTCCTCAGAACTGCCTTCAACTTGTGAAGATGCTCTTGAAAAGTCCTGTCAATGGCTATAATGTTATTGAAGTATACCAGGCATGATGTCCCTTGTAGATTCACCAGCCAAACATCCTTCAGGCATTGAAACATCCCCGGAGCATTACACAATCCAAATGGCATGATGTTAAACTCAAACTGTCCTTGTTTGGTTGTGAATGTGGTCTTTGGCAGGTCCTCAGAGCAAACCTGCACTTGCCAGCACCCACTAGCCAAGTCCAGAGTGGAAAACCAGCGAGCCTTTGCTAACAGATCAAGGGTGTCATTGATACAAGGTAGTGAGTACACATCCTTCATGGTAACCTCACTCAGGCGGAAACAGTCCAAGCACACTTGAATGCCCCCATTCTTCTTCCACACCAGAACTACTGGGATGGCCCAAGGGCTTGTGGAAGACCGAATAACTCCCTGGTTGTTCATCTCTTGCAACTGTTCTTCAAACTGGCACACTCCCACATCACAGCCCGGGGCTGCTCACATCTGCTCTGGCATTAAATATCATTCCTTGAGTTGGAGTTTTTGAGATAAAGTCTGTTCTGTCCAGCCTGGTGGTGGTTCCCTTTTTTGGGTTCTTGGGGGACTGGTTTACAAGCCTTGAACTGTGGTTGAGTCTTTAGGCAATATTGTCACACCACAGTGGAAGATGGTGATCACCATCCCTTGGTAGATGATCTGCGGGCTCTGTCACCACATTGGAAACCTACACTAGAACTTGACCCTGTTTTACTCTACTCAGAGTAGAGGGAGCTCTCCTCAAGTGAGCCAGTCAGCCATTGCATGATATATAAGGAAGTAACTATTAAGCAGACCTCCACGCTGCAGACCTCCGCATGACAGGGCTAAGCTACACTAGAGGCTCAAAACTTACAAAACCCTAGGGGTTGTTGAAACTCCCTATATAGGGTAGGGTAATAAAGGGAATTTAAAGGGGTAAAATAACAGAGAATGCAGGTAGGATAGGATGATGGGAGTGGTGCGGTGCAGTGGCCATGGGGCAGCAGTCTTCAGGGAGACTTTCTGGAGGCTGCGTTGCTGCCCTATCTGTGTACACCTCTCTGGGCTGAGGGAGGAGGCTGCCCGACTCAAGGCCAAGTTGGCTTGGGTTCAGAGAACCTTCTCCCTCACCCAGGGACCACCTAGTCCACCACTGCTGCCTCAGAGGTTGCCCAGAAGGAGGAGCGGCTGGACAACAGTAGACTTGGGGAGGGTTAGGGTTTGGAAGCCTAGGCACATCCTACACCCAGTTCCACTGCAAAACTCCTACACCACACTGGCAGAGCAGGAACATCCCACGGAGGCAATCAAAGTAGTGATCGGGATGAATTTGGGGATCCTCCATAGTGGAGACCTCAAGGGGGGTGGCAGAGGAACCCCAGAGGAGGAGGAAGTGAATCCTGGTGGGGGACTCCATAGTAAGGGAAACAGAGCTGGGAACATGTGAGGATGAGGAGAGGGAGGTTCGGTGTCTTCCCAGTGCCATGGCTCA
The DNA here is from genome assembly GCA_016271365.2 of Neoceratodus forsteri. Lineage (NCBI taxonomy): Eukaryota > Metazoa > Chordata > Ceratodontiformes > Ceratodontidae > Neoceratodus > Neoceratodus forsteri. Next base: position 365,919,098 of record CM028132.1, on the reverse strand, counting down.
CAGGGATGGAAAGAAGATCCAAAGGATCACTGTGGCAGCAGGAAGGGAGAGCTGGATGTCATTGTCCATCTGGGGACTAATGACCTGGCTAGGGATGAGCCAGCAATAGTTCGGGAGGAGTTCAGGGAATTGGGGAGGGGTCTTAGGCAGGTGGCATGATGTATGACCTTCTCGGAAGGGCTATCTGTCTAGGACAGGGGGGAAGACAGGATTCTCTGCACCAGAAACTTCAACACATGGTTGAAGGAATGGTGCAGAGAGGAGGGATTCAGCTTCAATGGAGACTGGGGCCCCCACCTGGAGGAATAAGAGCCTGTAGAGGGGCAACGGCTTGCATCTCTCTAGGAGGGGAACCATGGTCCTAAGTGAAAGGTTTAAATGCAACATTGGCCAGCATTTAAACTAGCCAAGTGGGGAGGCAGAAAGATGAAGGGAGACAGAAACTGCCCCCCAGACAAATGAGGCCAGCAAGGGGAAACCTGAGGGGATGAAACCCGAAAAAGAACCATATAACAAAGGAATCCAGGGGATAGAAGGGAAGAGTGATAATGAGATAGATAGTGGTGGAAACAAAGGGGGGCAAATGGGAAACAAGAGGGATGGTGGCAGCATGATCTGGAGAGGCATGTGTGCAAATGCTCGATATCTAGGCAACAAGATTGCAGATCTAGAGGCCACCATGGTAGAAGCAGACCTGGATATGGTTGCAGTCACCGAGTCCTAGTGCAGTGAAAACTAGGACTGAGATGTGGCCATAGCAGGGTATGCTCTGTTCAAAAAAGACAGGGTAGGTAAAAAAGGGGGAAAAGTGGCTCTTTATGTTAGGGACAAAATAAAATCCACGGAAATGCAGGGAGGAGCTGAGGTATTGTGGGTCACCCTGGAAATACGTAAGGGGGACACTATTCGCATAGGAGTGATTTACAGACCTCCAGCACAGGGAGGAGCGGTGCTTATGGACATGATGGAAGCCATCCAAATGATGGCATGCAAGGGGGAGGTATTGCTGGTGGGGTACTTCAATCTGCCAGACATGGATTGGAGCCTACCAGCTGCAGCAACAGTCAGAAGTAGGGACATCCTGGACTCCCTGCAATGGGCGCTCCTCAGGCAACTAGTTAAAAGCCCACTCGTGGGGGTGGGGGCTAGACTGGACCTGGTACTGACAAAAGGGAACAGTGTTGCTGACATCATGGTGGGTGACAACCTGGGGTCCAGCGATCACCGTACAGTGTGGTTCAATACAAGGACTAGGCCAGAACCGAGCCACACTAAGACAAAGGTCCTGGACTTCAGAAAGGCCTATTTCAGGAAAATGGGGGAATGCCTCAGGGGTGCCCTGGCAGGGATAGAGGATCGGGGGGGGGGGTCGCAGAATTATGGGCAAAAATAAATGTCTGTGTCAGGTGGGTTAAAAAGGGCAAGAGAAAAAAAGAGACCATCATGGTGCTCTAAAGACATAGCAGAAAAACTAAGAGTAAACTGTCGGAGACCTGGCTGAAACCTGGAACCCCTGATACCTTGTGCACCATGCCTGGCTACTCACTTATTCGGAGGGACAGACCGTGGTCAAAGAGGGGTGGAGGAGTTGCCCTCTACCACAAATCTTACCTGGACGTTAGTATCATCAATGACTCAAACCCCCAAACCACAAGCGAATCAATGCACACGCTCCTGTCTCTTGGCTCTAAAAAACTTCACATAATCTGTATTTATAACCCTCCCTCTGGGGGAGAAAACGGGCTCCAGGAAGCACTCCAACTCACCCTAAAATGCATCAACAAAAATGAAGCTATCATCCTTGATGATGTCAACCTGAACTGGCTAGGTCCTTCTCACAATTCCCTGGCTTCACTAGTGCAAGGCCTAAATTTTCATCAACAAATCACGGAAAACACTAGACTGTCTGGGCCACAGTCTGGTACGCTTATTGACTGGATCCTGACAAAGAGACCTGAACATATGACTTGCTCTGGGATCTTGGCAGATACCATCACTGATCACTCCCCTATCTACTGCCAGTGGCGCATGAGGGCAGCCCCCCCTCCCCCACCTCAGCAGGTCACCTTACGTAATTTTGCAAACATGGACACAGACTCCTTCCTCCGACATCTCAAGCATTGACTGGTCGGATATATACCCATGAGGAATGTAGAGGCTGCCCTGAACACATTTCTACAGCATTTTCTCCCTGTACAAAACAAGCATGCTCCAAAACCACGCAGAGAGTCAGGGGAAACAAACTAGATGGCTAAGTATAAGGATCTTCTAAACAACTAAGATACAGGGACAAGCTCTGGAAAACCTACAAAAGCTCTCAATTGACTAGGGACTACGTAGAACTACAGGCAAGAAAGAAATTCTTGCAGGAAGAACATAAGGCTGGCAAAAGTGCGTATTATCAGAACCTGCTAAAGAACTCAGCCCATGACCCCCGTAAATTTTGGGGCCACATAAAAACATTCCTTGGGACACCTCAATCAGTTACACCATCTGACATGGAAATAGGTGGCTCCCATTAAAATAACCCCATCACCATAGCAAACGCTTTCAATAGCATGTTCTCTGACCTCTCCCCTATACCAGCGCTCTGCCACCAGCTGCCACCACTGCTGACACTGTGCCTCTTACTGACTCTGCCACCTTCGCAAGTGACTCAAAACCTATATCACACCTCCTCTATTTCAAAGCTATTACCAGCTCTCAGGTTCTGAACCATGTAAAAAAATTATCGGAATACACCGGTCCTGGCTCTGACCAACTTGAACCTCGCCTTTTAAAACTAGCTGCGCATTTTGTCTCTAAACCTCTAGCTAGAATTTTCACCTTGTCCCTCACCAGTGGTGCAGTCCCAGAACTATGGAAAATGGCCAGGATCTCCCCTATCTTCAAAAAAGGGAACAAAAAAGATATCTCTAATTACAGGCCTATTGCAATACTATCCCCACTCAGCAAAATCCTTGAAAAACTGGTTGCCATACAGATCCAGGAATTCCTCGAAACTACCAAGCAGCTCAATGATGCACAACATGGGTTCAGAAAAAACCACAGTACTGCGACGGCTCTAGCCAAAATCACCACCGACATCCTCACTGGTATGGATCAAGGAAAGCTCACAGGGGCTGTCTTTATAGACCTAACCAAGGCATTTGACCTAGTTGACCACCCCCTGCTCCTATCCTCCCTAAGGAAAATAGGCTGCTCCTCCCCTGTACTTGAATGGTTCAGGAGCTACCTGACCAACAGGTCCCAGGCTGTTAAATTCAACTCAGCCATCTCCTCCACTGTGGTAACGAACATTGAGTGCCCTAAGGCTCCATTCTGGGTCCTCTTCTATTCACTCTATTCATCAATAACCTCCCAGACGAAATACCTGCATGTTCCTCGCCCTCACGCAGCGACTTAGTTATCTATGCCAGCTCACCCAATGTAGAGCAAATTAACACCTCGCTTAATAGAGCCTACTCCAGTGTCCAGAAATGGTTAAACTCCCACCGCCTCATTCTGAATTCCTCCAAAACCAATGCCATGCTACTCGGCACCACTCAAAAGATCCGAAGGTGTTCCACTCCCCTGAGCATCCTTGATTTAAATGGAAATCCTCTGCAGATAGTTGCCTCCTTTCGTTACTTGGGCATCCTACTAGATCAATTGCTTGACTTAAACCTTCATATCCAAGCCACTTGCAAAAACGTAAACTGCAAGTTAGGGGCAGCCTACAGAACTAGCTATATGCTTACCTCCTCCGCTAAACTTGCCATAGCCAGGGGGATCCTGCTACCAACGCTTACCTACTGTGTGCCTATACTTACCTCTGCCCACAAATCTGAGCTGCACAAATGGGATGTTACATACATAACATATGCCGATACGCCTCACAATCCCCACTTCTTCATCACTGCCAGCTATATGAGGACCTTAGGTGGCTCTCCCCCTCGGCCATCAGGAGCTACTTCCTGGCCTGCCTAAATGATTCTATACTGAGACAAAGTCAGCCTGCTGCACTGGCGAAGCTCCTTCTTCCTGCGATTCCAAACCGCACGCTCAGATCTGCTGATAAAGACCTGCTGGAAATTCCTCGCTGCTGCACCAATAAAGGAACGGGCTCCTTCCAACACGCAGCCCCTATGTTATGGAACCAGCTCCCTCTGGACCTCAGGCAAGCACCCTCACATCCCTCTTTCAAACGTGGGCTGAGACTACACCTGGCCATTTCAGATTCATGCACCTGCTTTGATCCTACCTAATCCCTGAATCTTCCCTGCCCCTACTCCCCCCGCCCCTGCTACTGGTTTCCATACTACCCTCCTTTTGTTCTCTCTCCCCTAAATCCAACCCCTCTCCTCAAACTCACCTATCGTTATCTTAAATTATAATTATGTATAGGTTTTATGAACGTATGCACTTACTTACTACTACCTACATTACTGTTGTATCTTGTACTGTTTTTATCCTCTGCACTACCTAGGCACTGCCCAAACTTGCCACAGGTGGATGTTGGTACTGTAAGGCCTCACCTCCTCCCTCCCCTTCACTTGTCCTCCATTACTGCAAGATGTCCATGGCCAGCGACTGCCACCGGCCCTTATGCCCAGCCTCGGAACCACGAGCCCGGCTGCACCTACCCGCCTCCTACCGCTTAAACCGTATTTAAGCCGCCTTTACTCCCACCCACCCCTTCCATTTTCTTCTTCCCCGACAGTGGTACCATGAACCTGGCATCCTCTAGTTTGCCGCCGGGATGTCTCTGACATCCTCTCTACTTCTCTCTGGGCACCCTGCTGCTGCTCTGGCTGGCTGCTGATGGCCGACAGATTACGGCTCCTTCCACCCTTCCTCCGCCTCTATCCTCTTCATGCTCACCTGGGCACTGCCCAAACTTGCCACAGGTGGATGTTGGTAAACAAGGCCTCAGCTCCTCCCTCCCTTCTCTTGTCTACCATTTGCCGAGGATGTCCAAGGCCAGAGACTGCCACTGCCCTCATGCCCAGCCTCGAACCACGACCCCGGCTGCACCTACACGCCTCCTACTGCCAAAGCCATATTTCATGCCGCCCTTTCCTCCCATCCACCCCTCCCATATTCTTCATCCCTGACTGTGGGGCCATGAACCTGGCATCCCTCTAGCCTACCGCCGGGATGTCTCTGGCATCCTCCCTTACTTCCCCTGGGTCCCCCTGCTGCTGCTCAGGCTGGCTGTTGCCGGCCGCCAGGTTACGGCTCCTTCTACCCCTCCTCCTGACTTTTCTCGCTGCTGGGTGCTCTATATGTTTCCCATATATGGCCCACCCCCGATATGCACTGGGCCACTATCCCGCTTATTCCTGTTGCCTGCACCTTCCTGTCACTCCACATCATCCTGCCTGGCTGGGGAACCACAACCCGCAGTCTCCATACACATTCCCCGGTAAGTCAGAAGCAGTCGTTTGGCCCTATACTCCCTTCCTTACCCCTTACCTGTACCAACACTCCCCTGTAAACCTCCTTGCTCTTGGCCTGCTGGTCACTGCTTAGTATAGCCTAAATCATGTTAGACTAGCTGGAACCGCCTCTATATGTCTGGAATGTACTTGTATGGTTGTTGCCTCAATTGTATTGTTGCTTCCATGTGTTATGATGTATTGTACTCTCCCAGGTCGTGCCTGAAAATAGTCACCTGCTGGCTAGCGCACCTACCCGGTAAACAAAAACTAAATAAAATAAATAAAAGAACTAGCATTTAGAAAGTACAAAAAGACACAGAATGAGGAGGATCAGTAAAACTACCAGGAGAAACAAAGGGAGGCAGGGAAGGCAATTAGACGAGCAAAGGCACAAACAGAGGAGAATAGTGCCCAATCAGTAAAACAAGGGGATACAACTTTTTTTAGATGTATAAGCGAGAAGAGGAAGACCAAAGGGGTAATAGTAAGGATAAAAGGGGAAGAAGGGATTTGCGAGGAGGGTGACCAAAAGAAGGCAGACATATTTAACAAATACTTTTGTTCAGTACTTACAGAAGAAGGGGTAGGTGATGGGCCAAAGACACGGGACAAGGGCATAAATGGTAGGGAGGTGGACACCAGTTCTTTTACGGAGAAGAAAGTCCTCAAGGCACTAGCACAATTAAAAGTAGACAAGGCAATGGGACCTGATGGGATGCACCCCAGGATACCGGGGGAGCTCAAAGAGGTGCTGGCTATACCTCTGACCACTGTGTTCAACTTATCATTAGAAACAGGGAAGATTCTGAGGGACTGGAGGAGGGCAGATTTAGTCCCACTTCACAAAAGTGGGAACAGGGACGGGGCAGGAAATTACAGACCTGTCAACCTGACTTCGGTAGTGGGCAAAGTAATGGAAACACTACTGAAGGAAAGGATAGTGGAATACCTTGTAACCAGTGGATTACAGGATCCAAGGCAACATGGTTTCACAGGGAGGAGGTTTTGCCATACAAACCTGATCAAGTTTTTTGACTAGGTGATCAGGGAGGAGCGGCAGATGTGGCCTACCTGAATTTCAGTAAGGCCTTCAACACTGTTCCACATAGGAGACTAGTGAACAAGCTGGTCTGTCTGGGAGTGGGTCAAAAAGTTATAGACTGAGTAAGAAGTTGGTTTAGCAACAGGAGTCAGAGGGTGGTGGTAAATGGTATCTACTCTGGAGAAGGCAAGGTGACCAGTGGGAGTCCTCAGGGCTCAGTACTAGGCCCAGTTCTATTCAATGTCTTTATTTATTTATTTTATTTATTTATTTAGCTTTTGTTGACCGGGTAAGTGCACTAGACAAATCCTGCCTATTTTCAGGCACGACCCGGGGAAGGGGATACAGATGAATGCCAACTGACCTTGAACCAGATTAAGCTGTTGGTGGTATTTTTAGTGAATGAGAGAAATTTGGCCAGGACACCGGGGAAGTTCCCCTACTCTTTTCGATAAGTGCCATGGGATCTTTAACATCCACCTGAACTACCACCAATCCAGGCAGATGGGACCTCGGTTTAACGTCTCATCTGAAAGACGGATTAGCGACATTGCAGAAGGTCTAGAAGGGAAAGTATGCCTGTTTGCGGATGACACAAAAATCTGCAACAGAGCCAGCCTGGTGGCGCTGAGGATTGAGGCGCTGGACGCCACACCTCACTCCACGCCGGCGACCCAGGTTCGGGAGCAGACTCAGGTCGCTGGTGGGTCGGCCGGGGGGAGAGATAGGCTTGAGCGTCCGACAACAGCTCGCCTTCCCTGGGGAGGGTTGCGGACACTACCCGCACACTTGTCTGACTCTGAGCGGAGGATCGGAGTACTGCAAGCCCCAATGGCAGGGGAACGGGTGGCCGCTTTAAGTGCGGATGTCGGCGCTTGTCGCCTTGACATCAGGGGTTACGCACTGTAAGGGTAGGGGAGAAAAGAGGAAAAACCCACCTGCTGGCTCCGGGAAGACGGACTTCCCAGAGCATGCCTCCGATGTGCCCCGCTCACCAGACCACCACCTCACCCTGGCAAGATGAAGGATTACAGGGTGAAAGGCCCTGCCTCGTCCCTGCTCGGGGGGAAAACCGAAGCTCCATGGAGGAGCGAGGGGTGAGTCTGGGTGTGTGTGTGGTAGGAGGATGACTCATTGGATGTCCCGAGGGGTCAGGGCTAGCAGGCAGTACGGAGGGGATAAATAGTAATAAAAAAAAAATCTACAACAGAGTAAACACACCGGGTTGGGGGGGGGGAGTGGTTGAGGGATGATTTGAGAAAGTTGGAAGAATGGTTCAATGCAAAAAATGCAAAATCATGCACTTAGGGTGCAGAAACCCGGGGCCTATGTACCATTTGGGAGGGGAAGTACTGCCAACAACTAAACAGGAAAGAGACCTGGGGGTAACAATTTCTGATGACCTGAAGGTAGCCAAGCAGTGTGATAAGGCAGTGGGGAAGGATAGCAGGATGCTCAGGTGCACAGGGAGGGGTATCACCCATAGGAAGACAGAGGTAATATTACCCCTGTACAGATCACTTGTAAGACCCCATCTCAAGTACTGCATCCAGTTCTGGAGGCTCCACCTCCGGAGATACATTGATAAGGTGGAGGTGATACAAAAGAGGGCTACCAAAATGGTGCTGGGCCTGCATTAAAAGCCCTATGAGGAGAGACTCAAGGAACTGAATATGTACTCTCTGGAGGAGAGGAGGGAAATGGGGGATATGACAGAAGTATTCAAATACCTAACAGGTATTAATAAGGTACAGGATGGTAGCATTTTCCATAGAAAAAGAAGCTAGAGGACAAGGGGTCACGCTATGAAGTTGGGGGACAGGCTCAGAGGAAATGTAAGGAAATATTTCTTAACAGAGAGAGTGGTGGATGCCTGGAAAAGCCTTCCAGCAGAGGTGGTGGGTGCCAAAATGGTGATGGGCTTCAAGCATGCACAGGACAGATACAAGGGGACCTTGGTAGTAAGGCAAGGGGAGGAAATGACCGGAGATCAAATAAGGTCTGCAGTAGCACAGTAGGCAGGGAAAACTGGGCAGACTAGGTGGGCCACGAGGTCCTTATATGCCGACAACTTCTATGTTTCTACATTTCTACTGACGGATCTACAAGGAAGTCATGTCTTTCTTTTTGCTGGGATTCCACAAGACCTTCTCTGTCTTTGACTTTACCTCCTGCAACCTGGCCAGGGATGAGCACTTTCACTTCTTGATGAAGCAGTCACATAGCTGCTGGCCACAATCTCATGGACTTTCACTCCTTAACTGTTGGACATCAGAGAAAACTTCCTCCCCAACACAGTACAGGTACCTTCAGCAAAGTTCAGCGTTGCTCTGTATTGCTGCAACCAGTCAGTCCCAGGTAGTGTAGTTTGGGTCACATCTTCAGCCACTAAGAATTCACAGGATAACTGCAGCTCCTTTAGGCTGATCAGTTTGCCACACTCTCAATACTTTAGGGCAGTTCCATTCACTGTGTGAACTGTTCCTTCATAAGGCCATAAGGTTTGCAAATTGCTCCTCCCCACACTTGGGCATTCACAATGGACATCTGTGCACCAGACTTGACCAAAAACCTGCAGGAGGCACCAACTAGTTCCTTAAGAATATTGTAGCCCGAGCCTAGACACTGAAAAGGCATTTGACAGAGCATCTTGGCCTTTTTGAGAGAGGTCCTTTCCCGGTTTGGGTTCCCGAAGCAATTGATAACGGCCATATTTAAGCTTTATGAGTCTCCGCGGGCGCAGGTTCATGCAAATGGCCACATATCAGAGACCTTTGCTTTGGGACGAGGTACGCTACAAGGGTGCCCCCTATCTCCACTACTGTTCGCCCTCTTTATTGAACCCCTTGCCCAAAGCATTAGTCAGAACCAGAAATAAAAGGGATCAGTATAAGGGGACAGACTTACAAGTTGGCCTTATACGCTGACGATGTTCTTTTATATCTGGCGGACCCAGAGACGTCTTTGCCCACAATACTCCATCAGCTGGATGATTTTCCAAGCTATCCGGATATAAGCAAAATAATAACAAAACGGAAATACTGAGCTTCTACTATACCCCAACCAGCGAGATCAAAATAAAACACCCTATGCTATGGGATCAGACAGAGATAAAATATTTAGGGGTGAAGTTAGGAAGGAACAATACGCAATTAAAGGAACTAAATTACCCACCAATAATAGCGCAACTTAAAAGTGATTTTCAAAGATGGTCACTATTGCCCATCTCACTTTGCGCTAGAGCACAAGCCCTCAAGATGAACGCATTGCCATGCCTTCTTTACTTATTCCAGTGCGTTCCATGTGTGTTAACCCCTGCGGACTTAGAAACCTGGCAAAGTATGTTCTTTTCTTATTTATGGAAGGGCAAGAAACCCAGATTAAGAAAATCGCTTTTATATCTCCCGAAAGCAGAGGGAGGCCTTGTGTTCCCATGTTTGCAGGGCTACTGGGTGGCGGCCCAGATGAGGGTCGCATTACTCTGGGGTAACCCAGTATACGACATGCACTGGAAGAGAATATATCTCTGGAAGCAGGGCAGCCCCCCACTGCAGGCGGCGCTATTCAGGCCCCTGGGCCCAGACGGAATAAAGGGCTTCTCCGGCACAAATGCTGTTGTAGAGGGCTGGAAGAGGGGAATAAGTAGGGGCGCCACACATAAACACCTCTGGCGGTATAGATGGTGGGCCTACGACCGCCAATTTGTACCAGCCACAGTCGACAGATGGTACCAGAAACAAGCCAAAAGAGGACTTTGTGTGCCTTATCAAATAATGACAGGTAATACGCTACTCTCTTTTGAAGCAATATGGGAGAAATATGACTTGCAGCAGACAGATAGAATCAGGTACTATCAATTAAGAGACTACCTGAGTATACAAATTAACAAATCAATGCTGGAGGAGCCTGCACCGGAAGAGAGCAGGCTGTTCCTACGGATATGGGGCCCACAGGGAATGGAACATGCCATCTCGCTGTTATATAATAGATATTTGGCAGATATGGCAAATTCATCTCAATATATAAAGAACAGATGGGAACAAGATATAATGATCCCCATCACGGACAAACAATGGTCTCTGATGTGGAGAAGTACGTGGTCAACAACCAGCTCCTTAGCGTGGAGAGACTTCTGTTGGAAGTTGAGGACCCGATACTTCTTGGTGCCGACACAGGTGGCTCACTTCAAGGGGGAGGTCACAACAAAGTGTTGGAGGGACTGTGGAGCTCACTTTGCCTCACAAGCCCATATTTTTTGGTCTTGCCCAATTATCTCCTCATTTTGGAGGGAGGTGACTCATCACCTAGAGCAGGTATTTTTATTCCAGACACAGTTGGGGCCTGAACATTTAATACTGGAACTTATTCCGAGGGAACTGAAGGATAAAAATACTAGGTATTTATGGACAATTCTGGTAGCAGCTGCGTTAAAAGTCATTACTAGAAATTGTTACAACCAAAAGCCCCGGGGATAGAGGAATGGAGTGAGTTTGTCGAATCCATACATATGATGGAAAGGTTAACAATTAATCTTAACCAAAATCCACAAATATACCAACAGAGATGGACCAGGTGGATCTATGATAGTGGATAGGAAACTAAAGTTTTAACTTATTTATAGAAGACATTGGGCCTTCCCTTCCTGTGCTGAAAGACTCCTCTCTTTGATTGTAAGTATAGGACATACCGAAAACAAAATTAAGATTTTAGACAATGTATTGAAGGAACATGTCCCAGATAGTTATAGTTACAGTTAAGGTTTACTAGCTTTGTTATTAGGAACAAAAAGTAACTTAGCACTTTTTTTTTTCCTTAAAGGAAAAAAAAGTGGAAGAGTGCTGTATTTACCATGTATGTATATGGGGCTTGAACCTCATTGTGTATCAGTTTTAAGATTTAACTAATGTTGGCAAATGTAATGTTGCTAATTGATAGTAAACTAAGTATAAAAAAAAAAAAAAGAATACTGTAGCCCAGGCCCACTGTAGAGCAGATCACAATTTGCTGAGGAGCATCTCTTTGTCAGTTATCAGGCATTTGGTCTTCAACTGCATTCTGCAAGGCTTTGGGTCCAGATGAACCTCTCCACTGGGGACATTGTTTGTTTTTTTTGGTATTTTTTTTTTTGGTAATTTCTGTTTATTCTCCCCCTGTGCTAGAGCCCCGCTCCTTCGGGAGACACATGTGGCAGCCCTGCTTCACTGACCTACCTGACCTCTTGGCCTGATCCCCTTGGAGCCGTGACTGTACCCCCCCCAGGTGGGTACAAGGTGGGGCCCATACACCCCAAGACACTTCAATGTTTTGTCGGGTCCCCTGGAGGATCAGCTAGGCATAAGCCATTAGGGTCTCCACTTAGGTGCTCCATCATCTCGGCACTCCAGCGCTGATTTTCCTTGTTCTGGGGGCATGGCTTGCTCCCTGACGTCAAGGTGTGAAACACCAACATCCACCATGCCCCAACCCCTCCTTCTTGTGCTCTATGCTTGCTGTGTCTCTGGCTTCTGTCAGAGGCCAGTCAAGCACCAAGCCTGGACCCCCCCTCCCGGAGAAGGCGAGCTGTCCTGCAGATGCTCAAGCCTTCTCCCCCCAGCAAGCCCTTTGCCTCCCCAGACTCGTTCCTGATACCAGGTCAATGGTGTTGCAAGCAGTAGCACTACCACTGCGCTGGCAGGCTGGCCGGGGACATTGTTTTTCATAGTGGTTCAGGCCTTCACTCCTCCAACATGCTTGACCATCTGGCCTTCTATTCTGAAAATTCACCGACTTAGGATATGGGTTTCCCAAAAGTCTCTTTTGATCAGTCAGTATCTCTGATTGTGGAGTCCTAGAGGTCTCAAGCTTCACTTTTAATTTTTCAAGTTCAGTGTGCAGAGTTGTAAGAGCCCCCTTCCATTTCCTCTCATACTTCTACAAGGGCTCCAGTTAGCTCCATAAGAATAGCAGTATCTGGGGACACTTCCTAGGCCCAAACTTGAGGACTCAGAATCAGAGAAAAATACAAATTCTTTCTCAATCAGCACATTTGGCAGGCTCAGAGAACTGTTTCATGGTCACTAGCAGAGCACTGTCATTTTGTTTGATGTCAGACGCTAGGCCCCAATACACTTCACGGGCTTATCCCCAAACAAAAGTCCAATAAATTTTTGCTTAGCTGCTGCATCTCATTCGTTCATCTCAGCTGCAGGCTCAAATTGCTCTAATCAATCAGTCCATTCCCAGTTCTCTCCATCAAAGGAATCGGGCATGAAGGCAGGTCATCTCACACTTCCTACTCACCCGGAGTATCTATAGGCTAGCAGCTCCCCTTGACTGAGATATTGTTTAATTTTAGTTGCAACACAAAATAAAATTTCACACAATAACAGTTTCTCTTTCACCAGCAAACTTGTTTGCAGTGAATCCCATCTCTGCCACCAGTCTGTGGTGGACCCCACAGCAAGGCATGACTGGGCCATACACATAGCGATGGCATCACCTTTGGGAAATTGGTACCGTATGGGAAATTGCAGTTCAGGAGTGAGTGCTGGAGATATTCTAATCGACCGAGCCACAAGGGCTTCAGCTATTAGTGGGTTCGGTAAGGATACCACTAATTTTTCCACCGCATGGGGAGTCCATAACCAGTCCAAGTTTAACAGAATAAATTAGCTTTATTAACAACTGAACACCTGCAAAAAGAAGGGTTAGTGCAAATATCAACTTTAAACATGGCCCTCTTAAGTGCCCTCCTAGACAGACCAGATCTACCCCTTCCCACCTGGTACCAGGTTGTAAACAGACCCAAATGGGAGATCCCTTATGGGTACCACAGGTGTTGAATCACTGCAGACCCGTGGATGATGTTGCAGGTTGGTTGCCATTGGTGCATGTTAAACAGAGCAACATGCCCAATTCCTCAAACCACACAGGCCATGCAGTTGCTTAAGCAGCAGAAAACCCCTCAGCATGGGGTATTTGTAATCCAAATTGTGAAACACAGTGAAGCAATAGGTGCTGTCCCTTGAAACAATGTGTACCCCCCCCGCAGATGGGGCTTACCTTAAAATGCCCCTTGGGTGCTGCTGCCCATTCTTCCTGCTCCCCAGCTGTGCACCGCCACTGGTCCTGGATGCCCTCTGAGTCTCTGTCTGGCCCCACAACCTGTTTTCCCCTTTCAAATGGGGCCAGAGGAGCAAAGGTATAGGACTGCTGCACTGCCTACTGCACGAATGTGCGAGTGGCAGTCCATGCATGCGTATTAGTGCATTTTCATCTTTTCGCCACAATTGCATACGAACATACGAATGTGCCAGCAGAAACAGACCACTCAGTCTATCCAAGTCTGCTCAAGTGTGCAGCCAACACCCCTAGTTTGCAGCAACACAAACACCTCTCTAATGCTCCCGACCCCCAAAATCAGTTAGTTAGGGGTCAGAGACACAGAGGAGGCAGATAAAGAGTCAAAAATTGTTCTAGTTTAGGAGCGCCAATGAGCGCTTTGGGGCAGCTCTATAAACATTAATGAGGAGTTTACAAATATTAATGAGCTGCCTGTCTAGTGCCTGGGAGACTGCAATCATTGGTGCTAGCGACAGGCAAAAGAAAGTGTTTATATTTATAATTTTGCCACCAGGTGATAGAAGAAAGGGGCAAATATTTATAAAAACTGCATGTTTTGACTGCAATAGGACTCTAAAGTTGGGACTTCTTGAGGGAACTGTTTACTGTAGCAGCTATGTTTGGTTCTTTGACCCCCAGAGCCAGTCAGTCAGAACTCTAGGCGCCTAAATTTTAAAGAAATGGCTTCTAAGAGGAGGTGTGAACCATATTTTAGGCACCCAAACTAATTGCCAATCAATGATCTAAGGGACTTAATGTTTAATAATTGTACTGACAGACAGCTGTTTTCAGCCAATCAGAAGCTGCCATTCTCCCAGAAAAACTCCAGGGACAGTTACAGCTTGGGGCAGTCTGACTTGGGCTCTCAGCGAGTCAGGAGGGTGCAGGTTGTGTTGAAGGAAAAATCTGGAAGCCAGCCTAGGGCTTCCGCAGCCAAATGGCAGAGAACTTGCTAAAAGGTTTTCTACTGGCTGGAGAGCCAGTGTTTTGCAGCTGAAACTGCACCATCCTAAGAAAACTCTCAGCCTGTGGAAAGGGTCTGGAACTGTGTGCCAGAGACTGAAGCCAAGTTTGGCCTGGAGTTGGAAGTCAGATGTGGAAAGAAGCCTGCAGAGCTCTGGTGCTCGGGAGCCTCACATAATTGCTTAAAGGCTGGGCTGCCACCCAAGAAACTCTTTGGTACCAGTTGAGACTGCCCCACTTGGTGGTGTGATGTGAAGGGGCAGCTGCTGCATCCCAGTGCTGCTGAAACTATTCCAGGTGGAGACAGAGACTGCAATCTGCACAGGCTCATCTCGGAGTCAGGTAAGGGAACTGCCAGCCTTTACCAAGTGGGGTGGACTGGGATGCAGGGATCCATGGGTGCATGCCTGAGTGCTAGGGCACTCTTGACCCATTGGAAGGAGTCAGACTGTGGGGTCGCTCCTTGGGGCTGGCCTCTTTTGTGGACCAGAAAACCCTGCACCACGCTCTTGCACTCCAGCAAGGAAGAAGGTGACAAGCTGCCAGATCCTACCAGCCAGCTAAAAGGTGACAAGCTGCCAGACCATCCTTCCTCATCCATCGAGCCTGCTGCTAATTAACCTTGCTGCTCAAAACCCCAGCTCTCTGGCCTGCCTCAGATGCTGCTTTTGACCCTATGAACCGGGACTCCAGAACGATGAGTAAAACAGGGCCTGCCCTGACCTGGGGAGTTAGTTTCAAGTTGGTTACAAGTTTAAGTATGCAATAAGCTACAGTGTTCAAAGTTTGCTTCAAGGACCCCAGCGTCAGCCAGCCCACGGCAACGTTCAGGCCTGCACCTTAATCTGGGTACCCAGTGAGACTGTGGGACACTGACACCAGTGGGGAGGTGGGCAATGTAAACGTGTTGCTGTTGTTGTAGGTGAACACAGTTATTATTGTTCATGGGCTTTGTGTGCTTATCCAGTATTATAATTGCTATTTTCTTTGCTTTCCCATTCTCCTTTCCCTATAATAAGTGTTATTGTTGTTACTGTTAAAGCTGTCTGTGAGCATATTATTAGCTACAGTCCCTACTTGCATGTGTTTTACCGTATTACAGTTTGAAGTGGCATTCTTTGTGTGTGTGTGTGTGTGTGTGAGGGGTAACTGGAAGGGGAGGTGGGTAGGTACAGCATTCCAGGAGGTTGTACTGTAATTGTACTCTGGATGGAGGCATTGCACTATTTGTTTATATCTTTGGGGGGGCGGGGGACAACTTTTTTCACCAGAACAGAACCCAGGCCTCTTAATCTGTATTGTAGTCATCAGGCAGGGGTAGTAGCCCACTGGTACACAGCACCTGGGTTACAAATGCCACACTGTGGCATACTCATGGTTCCTGGACCTGGGTGGCTCCTCCTGATGCAGCAGGCTACTGGACCTCTGCTTTTGCAGTGCATCTATGATGCAAGTGGACTTCCTCCCCTCTGCTCCGTGTTGAACCGGCTACCTTGAACACTGACTGTAGGTTCTTCCAACCTCCTTCCACTCGTTCCAGACTGCTGAGGTCCCAATCTGACCCTCACATGACCTGGTTTCCAAATCCCTAGGTCAGAGACAGCCCAGCACCATGATGTAGTTCATACTACAGGACCTGATTAGCAGCCCTTCATCTTTTCCTCCATGCTATATCTTCAGGGTTGACCACATGCTGGCTTGCATGTGGTTGCCACTTTCTTTCTCCCTGGAACTCAGCAGCTCTGTTTATAGTTTTGCTGTCCATTTTAGAGGCCTGGGATGGCACAGCTTGCAACCACTCCCAGCACTGCAGACCTTTCTACCACGAGATCTCCACCAGATCTGGCCCCCTCCGGCACAGTCCTTCCTTTATAGGCCCTGCTCACAGTCTGTCTTGGTTTGTGCCTGGAGCTGTCACTCCAAAAATTTGACAGCCCACAGAACACAAAAAAGCCTCCCAGAGTCCCTTCCTCTGCTAGGTTTCCGAGTGCAAGGGTGGGTCCACCTGAGCTGGTCCATTACAGTAACTTCAGGAACAAGAAACAGGGCTCTAAACAAACTTGGGAACTGCAAGAAAGACCAGGACTTGGTCATAGGATTATTTCAATCAGTCTATTTTTAAAGTTAAAAAGCAGCACTCACCACCACCAAACCACCGATGTTTCATGACTTGAAAAAGCGCACTGATATTGAGTGGAACGGTTGTTTGGTGGTGGCGAATGCTACTTTTTAACTTTCAAAATAAACTGATTCAAATAATCGTACAGTCAAGTTCTGGTCTCTTCTACAGTTCCAGAGTCCATTTGAGCTCTGCTGCCTGGTGTTCCTGCAAGACAGAAAGCAATTAGCAGCAATGCAAAAAAATAAAAGTGATTGTGCATATTTCTGCAAAACACTGACATTTGGCAGGACTCTAATCTCACAACACTCCACAACATTTAAATGTCTGGGCATTCTAGTTTTTATTACTATATAAATTTGAAAGAAAACAGTTACTTTGCCCTTTAGACTTTGTCTATACATGTTGCTTTTTGTGCCTTGAAGTCATCACAACACTGTGGAATGACAAGCTGTTGCCATGGCAATGATTGTGATGTCACAAACAGAGGTCTGACTTCAGTACAGGAATAGCAACAGGCACAAAGTCTAAAAGGAAAAGCACTTGTTTTCCTGCTAATATTTTCAGTAATAAAAAAAGGTAATGTCCAGAAATTCAATAATTTTCTGTAACTGAGTTCTGCTAAAGCCAACTACTACTTCTTTGCTGGAAATCAGTAAATCTCTTTAAAAAAAACAGCAGGGTACAACAATGATTTACAGAATTCACATCATAAAACAAGCAAGTGAGCAGGGAGGCTGCATGTAGCAATAATTATAATTACAAAGTATAACTTTAACTATTCCGAAAATATACATCTGACCTCCCTACTAAAAGCTATCGATCTCATTTGTGTTCCTGACTCTCATTATCACACAGTCAGAGGTAATACAACTGATATCAGCATGTTTTTTTTTTCTTTTTTTACTTACTATTTTTGTTTCTTCACTCCATGACCGCCCCACTCTTCAGGGTCCCAGTGTACCTGCAGGCTAATATTAGTGGCCCATGCTCCCCTAGGAGTCTCGAACCTCCGGATTACCCCCCCCCCCGGCTGGCATGGAGGAGCTCCCCTTCTCCCCAATGCCTCAGGAGGGAGTGTGCACTGGAGCTGCGGCGCTGGGGACCCTTCTACTGGCACAGTCGTGGAGTGCTTCTTCTTTTTCCTGGTTTCTCCCTGCCCCTAGACGCCGACACACTGGGAGGACCAATGAGCCGGAGGCGCGTGGAGATGCACCTCCGTTCCAGTCCTCCGCCAACATCTGCCCCTCCCTAAGCTCCTGCCTCCTCTGCCGCACCATCACCACCCAAGTTCACCCAGGTGGTGGCATTACTGCAGCGAGGAGTGTTGCCCACCCCTCCCCAGAGAGGGAGAGCAGCCCGACAGGCACTCAATTCCTCTCCCCCGGCCAGCCCTTCGACAACCTGGGCTCGCTACTGAACTCAGGTTGCCGGCGCCGTGAGCAGTAGCACTACCGCTGCACCAGCAGGCTGCCTTTTTTTTATACTTTATTTTTACTATTATTTAAGCACACAGTGGAAGACACAAGTAGGTTTCTACAACTTATCATCCAAATTGCAGTAATCATAGTGTACATCTATCGTACATATGCAACGCATCTCACAGTCTTAGTTATTACAGTCATTAGAGTATGTTTTTTTTTTCAATTTCTGATGCCAGTAACAAAGGAGAGCCAAATGGACATAAATCTTGTTGTCTGTCCAACAATGGATTTAAAGGATCAGTTACACTACATGAGTTCCATGTCTTCATTCTAGCACGATGTAAGGAATAGTTTGTTGCCATATAGGTCCTTGTACAAAAAGATGAACAAAATGGGTGATTTGATACCTTTTTATTGGACCAACAAGCGATTCACAGAATGTTTTAAACTTATGGACTTACACTGAGTTCTTCATCGGAAAAATGGCAGTTATACAAAGAAATCACTTTAAGCACAAGGGGCTGACCTGGTGTAACAATTCTTATGTTATTGTTATTGTTACACCAGGTCTGCCCCCATGTACTTCAAGTGATTTCTTTGACTGCCGGTTTTCTGATGAAGAAATCTGTGGAAGTTCGAAAGCTTAAAACATTCTGTGAATCTCTTGCTGGTCCAATAAAAGGTATCAAATCACCCACTTTGTTCATTCTAACACAAAAAAACACTTATGTACAGGGTGGGTTTTCAAAATAATAGGAAACTTGCTGTCCTAACAGCCTCCTTCAGAAAATAAAAACTACTTACTTGCTTATTTATTTACTTACTTTATAGGCATCTGCATGCTGAAAACAGAACAAGCTGACCCTGGGCAAAGGTTAAACTTCAAGTTCCAGCCCCTACCACCATTTTTTACTGCAGCACTAAGCCTTCCAGAATAACTCAAATTCTTCACAGGTGAAGAATGAACGTTTTGCAGTTGTTGAATGTCTGGAGTTAATCCAGTCAGTACATTTTCCAGGATTGCAGCCTGAACTGGCTCATTTCCAGCTGGAAAGGGCTATACTCCATCTGGGACCATTTCTTTTAGTTTTGTACTTGTACTGCAACTAATATGACTGTTTCTGCGGAGAAGCACCATGCAAACAGGGTGTGCCGATGCTGTAACAATGTACATCTCTTCCTGTATAAAAATAAAGCTTATACTACTACTGCTAAAGTCTATCCGACTATTCTAGGAAGCTAAAGCAGACAGCAGCATCAGCAGTCGAACCCTTTTACTTCTGCAACTGATTCACCAAATACAGCAACTACAGTATAATAGATAGAATACTCTGATCCCTGTCTGAGATGTTTTGAGATGTTCAAAGAGACAGAAGTAACTGAAATAAAATACTTCAAGCTAAAATAATATGACAGCAATTATCTTTAACATTACTGTTTCCTGCTTTGTTTCACTTACTCCTATTACTGGTCCAATAAATATTTAAGCTAGCACACATATTGCGCTCTTTCCCGAACTGATCTCACAACTGTCGTGTTTATGATGTCACAGTCTTCTCATGGTACTGTAAACACTATGAAGTTAGCGGATAGTGAAGACAGTGGCTAGATGCACCCCTTTGGGCAACACAGTTAGGAGAGGACCTCCATGGGTTTTCAGGAAACTTCAGTGGAAGTTAAAGGATAAAAATAGGGTATATAAGTGAAAAGGTTCTGGGGAAAGAGCAAGGGAAATACTGCGTGTTCTACTGTTGTACTCTGCAATTGTTGTAACACTTGATATAGGAGAGAAATAGCATGTGAGAAATGGAATGACTCAAGTATTTGGCATAAAAGGGACAGAAAAAGATATGGGGGTTGCTAGTTTCATAGATAGGAAAGCTTTTATCTGGAAATATCAAAATCTGTCTTGTGCACGAAGATTGTGTTGTTGCTGTACCATACTGGGGAAAGGGTGAAAAGTGTTCCCATCCAGGAACTGAAAGAAACAAAGACCCTGTCTCTCCCACTGCCTGAAGGTATGGTCTATTGTGGCAGGGGTTAAAGAAGTAATGTGAGAAAGAGCGCCAAAAGGAGCAAAACCTGCATTTTGAGTTTTCGTTTTATTTCATATTCATTTTTATTTCACATAAAACCATTTAGGCAAGGCCTATTTTCAAACAGCTTAGTGTCAAAGAAACAACATAACAAGTGATACAGGGATTGGGGCAATACAGCATAATTATGGAGAAACAGTAATGATACAAATTACAGTGTAGCGTAAACACAGTACAATCTTAGCAATGTGCCTCACTGGACTTCGGTACAGTGCAGCATCAAACAATTAGGTTACTGAGCAGTCATTAATTTACAGGAAAGTGCCAGAACGTGAAGTAACTCAGAGTGGGATGGAGGCCTGTCGCTTCAAGCAGTTGGAAGTCTGAAAACGGGAGAGTAGGGAGAGCAGTCTGATCTTTAGAGAACCAGCTGAGGGACATGTCTTTAGGGAGACAGGAAGGCCTTTCCATTGTCTAGCAAATCCAAAGGAAAACAAGACAAGCCTAGAGTGTTTTTTTTTCTTCATGGAAGCAGCAGGGACTGTTGTTCCACTCCTTGTGTAGAGTAATAGTTAACTACAGTGGTAAACATTGACATTAAACTGGGGGACAGTAGGTCATGCATAACTTTGTAACCGAGGATGAGTGTGTGATATTCTAGCCGAATGTCTAGGTCAAGCCAGTTAAGCAAACTGTAGAGAACACAGGTATGCGTGTCCAGTTTAAGGTCAAGGGCAAACCGGCACACCCTGGCTCTAGATAGAGCATTATCGCAGGCAGAGCCGTATACTACAATCCCATAATCAATTAGACTAGTTATGAGACACTGCACAAGCTTTTTCCTGATTTCAGGAATGAAGTTGTGCCTGTGCCTGTATAGCAAACCTAGCCTGCGATTTGCTGTTTCTATCAATAGTTCAATATGTGTACTGAATGTCATAGCACTATCTAGTGTTACTCCCAGGTACTTGAAGGTTAGTACCTGTTTGAGTTGGGAGCCCGAGTCAGTGACGATGGTCAAGGCTGGTAGCTTGCTTAGCTTGTTCCTCGTGCAGAAGAGCATACATCTTGTTTTATGCTTATTCATGACAAGTGAGTTAGCAGTGAACCATGTCTATATTGCATTAAAATCCGACTGCAGCTTGTCTTGAAGAGTGTGCAGGCATAGGTCACTTGTGAATAAGACTGCATCATCCACATAGAATAGTATGTAAGTGGATTTACAGGCAGCCAGGATATTATTTATAAATAGGCTAAACAGAAGGGGACCCAGGATTGTCCTCTGGGGAACACCAACTGAGACAGGCAATTCTTGAGAGAGAACACCTCGGCACTTCACTGCTTGGGTTCTGCCTGATAGGTGGTTCCTGAACCAGGCTACTGAATTAAGGGAGAGACCCATTTGTATGAGCTTGCAACAGAGGAGAGTGTGGTTCACAAGGTCAAAGGCCTTATTTAGGTCAATGAAGATGGAACCAGTCATCACACTTCTGGTCCAGTACACTGTGGATTGAGTTAGTGTATTCAAGAAGGACTGTCATGGTGCTGTGAGTCTTACAAAAACCATGTTGCTCCCTGGCTAGTAATTCATATTGGGAAAGGTATTGAATTAGTTGATCATTGACCACCTGCTCAACTGTTTTAGAGAGTGGAGAGAGGATAGATATCGGGCGATGATTTAAAGTAAGGCAGAGGTCACCTCATTTTAGTACAGGGGTCACATGGGCTTTCTCCCAGGTGTCTGGAATGATACCAGTTGATAGGGACAGATTGAAAATAGCCTGTAATGGGAAGGTGACCTCCTGGATTACAGATTTTAGTTATTTCAGGTCAAGGTTGTCTGGGCCCATTCTTGCCTTGATTTTTGTCCTTTTTAGATTCCCATAAACTTCAGACCAGGCTAACCTTTTAAAGTAGAAAGAGGTCTGTTGCGGAGATCTGGGATGTCTTCTGGTATGTCATGCTGGTGCCCTTGTACTGGAGTAAAAACTGAGAGGTCACTAATGGATTTGTTGAAAGTGTCCACAACATTCCTGTCCCCAATGACTGTGGTGCCATCCTGAATGGCAGAGTAGGGTAGTGTTTAATTAGGTTGCCCTATGATTTCATTAATTGCAGACCACAATTTTTAAGGGTCTTTAAGTATGTACGGTTTTATGGTATGTGGCCTTGGCTGCTTTGATATGAGACTTCACAAGGTTGCACAACTCCTTGTACTTGGTCAAGTACATGGCAAGTCCCAGGTTTTAATAAAGGTCCCAAGCTCTATCTCTTTGTCTTGATAGGGATTTGATGTCAGAGGTGTACCAAGGTTGGGAGTTCCCTTTAATATGTATGGTTTTCAGTGGGGCAATGATGTCACAAACTCTGTTAAATTGTTGGATGAAATAGACAATAGCTAAATTTACATCCTGCGTTTGCACCAAGAAGGACCAGTCCACCTCACTGATCAGAGTTTGGAGAAGAGAGAGTTTATGTGGATGGAAAACATGCACCTTAGTAGTGAGGGGTTCATCCTTGGCCACTTTGGTGGACCATTTACAAGTTACTGGGGAGTGGTTGCTAAGAGCATCACGCAGGACAGTACTTGATATGACCCTGTCAGGATGGGTGGCAAGGATCCAATCAATGAGGGTGGCAGTTCCAGTTTTATAATTAGTTCTAGTGGGTAAGTTAATGATTTGAGTAAGGAATACATCAGCTAATTTGTCTTTAAGATCATGATTATTGCTTGCAAACCAGTTGATGTTGACGTTCCCGAGCACAATTTTTTCTTGATGTGGTTTAAGATCAGCTACAGCCTTGATGAACCCATTAAAACTATCCCTAGAATTCTTAGGTGGTGTGTAGGCTACTAGAAAGGTTAGGTTTTTCTCACCATGGGGGCCAAGCCTCAGGTTGGCAGCAAGGAGTTCACAACCAGTGGGATATTCATTTTTTATTTATTCTTTTGGCAACCAGGTAAGGCGTGCTAGGCACAAGTGCCTATTTTCAGGGGTTGACCTGTGAGCACTTGGGAGGTTAACTTGTTCAGAATTACACAGTATGCAAGTGGAGGTTGTGGGAATCAAACCCAGGTCTGCTGGATATGCCACACTCATTCACAGTTTGTTACTGTAACCTCTAGGCTATATTGCCAGCCATCCCCCCCCTTTAATTTCAGATATTAAAATCAATACAACACAATGTAAAATTAAATCTCTCACTAGATGAAGTAATTTCATCTTGAAGTAATGTACAACAAAGGAACCTATCAGAAGACGAAGAAGAAGAATCAGCATTTATAGAGTGCTTTTCATACACAGTGTATCCCAAAGTACTTTACAAGCAGTGCTAGACTGGTAGTGAAGTGATTGAATGTGTAGTGGTGGCGTATCGCACATCATCACCCACATGCAGCCTGGACAATTGCATGAACCATTTTTCATGGGAAAGGGAATATTGGCCAGGACACCGGGAATGTCATTCTGTTTTTTTTGGTTTTTGTTTCTTTTTCATTACTTCTGTACAGCCTGCTCACTTAATTTGAAAGTAATCAAATTGTATATCTGTATTGTGTACCAAAACTCTGTATACTATCCTTATGTTCCCCTACCCCAGGTTGTACCGCGAGACGAGCAACCTGGTGCTCAGCGTGCTTTCTTGGAGAAACATTTCAATAAATAAATGTCCCCTACTCTTTGCAAAGAGTACCCTGGATTTTTTTTACTTCCATCGGGACAACACCAGGATGGGTAGAAGGGACCTCAGTTTAATATCTCATCTGAAGGACGGCACACTCCAGCAGTACAGCACTCCCCTAATACTGCACTCAGATGCCAGTGTTTTAGGTGCAAGTCCAATCCCGGTGTGGGACGGGAACCCACAACCTTCTGGTCCAGAGGCAGATGTGCTACCAATTGAGCCATGCTGACAAAGTCCTTGTTAGTTGAGCAGTGGCCTTCATTTCTCAAAATCGGCACATAAAAGTATTAAAAAAACCTGTGTAAAAATCATCCGTATTGTAGTCTATGGAGCGCGCCCCCGTGTGTTCCAGCATTGACGTCACAAACCGTGCGAGCATGGGGGTGTGGCTCCAAGTTAGGAAATGCTAGTGTTTTTGAGAACAGGTCTGCAGCTCTTTTTTTCTGAAGAATTTTACTAAAAATACACACTGCCAAATATTCTACTTTATGAACACATCGCTTAACCGGAGGGTAAGCTGCCCTATATGTTGGTTGGGGGGAGAAAAATATTTCCTTAAAACCTGCTCTTTAAAAGATTTCTTGAACAGTAAAGAGCTCCAATTGCTTAGTAAAATGTTAGACCACAACCCAACAAGGTGCTGAAGGGATTTAATACTGTATTACTAAAGACTGTTAAAGAGCAGGGTTGCTTACAATGCATTCTCTAGCAAGCTCATAAAATAGTTCTGGTTGATATGTAGGAGCTGCTGTGGAACAGAAGGCATCAGCTGATAAGTCCAACATACAGTTTACCAGTTTGTCATACAAATGTCTTGAATGTCTTGCCAGCAAGTTGGGGGGGAGGGCAACAGCCGAGCTGAGAACAGCCTTCTAGCGACCAACAAGACCCTAAACAACAGTTTCACAGCAGGTAGGTTATGCCAGACAAATCTGCTCGAGTTTTTTGACTACACTACAAAAATAGTGGATGGCAGTGGGGCAGAAGATGTGGTCTACCTAGACTTTAGTAAGGCCTTTGACTCAGTTCCATGCAGAAGGCTGGTAAAGAAGCTTGACCACACAGGGGTTGGTCCAGAAGTAGTCAGATGGGTACAAAACTGGTTACAAGGCAGAACTCAGAGGGTACAGGTTAATGGAATGCAACTGATGGAAGGCAGGGTGACCAGCGGGGTGCCCCAGGGCTCAGTGCTGGGGCCTGTTCTTCAATGTTTTTATAGCAGACATCACTAACAGACTGGAAGGGAAGGTGTGTCTGTTCGCAGATGACACCAAGATATGTAACAGGGTGGACACCTCAGAAGGAGTGAGCAAGATGGAAGCTGACCTCAAGAAACTAGAAGAATTGTCTGGAGTGTGACAGCTGAGATTTAATGCCAAAAAGTGCAAGGTCATGCACATAGAAAGAAAAATCCAAGAATGGAGCATTACCTAGGAGGAAAAAGACTGGCAGCCTCAAACCAGGAATGAGATCTGGGAATCATAATCTCAGACGACTTGAAGGTTAGTAAGCAGTGTGAGAAGGTACAATTGAAGGCCAACAGAATGCTGGGCTGCATTGGGAGGGGAATCACGAGCAGGAGGAGTGAGGTGGTACTACCACTGTATAGATTGCTGGTCAGGCTTCACCTGACTGAGTGGAAACAGTGCAGAGAAAGGTGACAAAAATGATTCAGGGTCTGCAGTACATGTCCTATGAGGAAAGACTTAGGGAACTGAATATGTACTCCCTGGAGCAGAGAAGAGAGAGAAAGAGAGGGGGGACATGATTGAAACGTTCAAGTACATAAAAAACATTAACAAGGTACAGGCACAGGAACCTTTTTCACTTCAAGAAGGGATCCAGAACCAGGGGACACGACTTCAGGCTGCAAGGAGGGAGGTTCTCTACCAACACCAGGAAGTTTTTCTTCACAGAAAGAGTGGTGGATGCCTGGAACAGCCTGCCCCAAGAGGTTGTGGGGGTCAACACTGTGGGAGGATTCAAGAATGCATGGGATAGACACAAGGGAACCCTGACTACAAAGGGCAACTAGAGTGTCAAAACAGGTCTAAAACAAATGGGCAGACTAGACGGACCTAGCAGTCTCCTTCTGCTGTCAACTTCTGTGTTTCTTGCGCAGATCCACAGTGTACAGTAGGATAGAGTTAAAAATCACTTTCTGGAAAGTGAACCTATAAAAGCCTATACCCGTATCCAATAGATCACTTCTACAATCAAACTATATCAATTTTGGTGGACTTTCCTGCAGAACTAATGATAAAATGGTGCATGGCAATAAGTCAGGAACTCATACAGAGGAAGCCTGCCCTAAGGCGTTGAAACAAAGCACAGCAAAGACCAACTGACCAGGACAGAAGAGACAGATTCAGCCCAGCCTTCTAATGCTGTCCTGCTCTGTGCAGTCCAGGGTTTGGATCGGAAAATGGAGGACTTCTCCTCACAGTTTAAATGGCTGGATACTAAAGTTGGGTTTTGATGGAAGACACCAAAAAAGCAGCCTAGAAAACTGATAAGGCCAGCGACCCGGGTTTGGTAGCGAGTCTGGGATGCTGGGGGGCCAGCTGGGAGGAGAAGAATCGAGCGCCCAGAGGGCTGCTCCACTTCTCCGGGGAGGGAGGGCTGCAGTCCCACTGCAATACCACCACCTGGGTGACCAGAGGTGGAGATGCAGATGGGAAGGCAGAAGATACAGGGAGGGGTGGACATCGGCCAATGGTCCAGAGCAAAGACACGTCTCAACGTGCCTTCATCTCCTTGGTCCCTCCTTGCGTGCCAGTGTCTGCAGGAATGGGACCAGAAAACACGGAAAAAACCCACGTCGGCTCTGGGAGATGGGCCCTGGTGCCGGTGACCAGGGCTCAGTGGAGAAGCTCTTCAGTGTCCACCCCACATTGGATGAAGGATGGAAGGGTTCTGGGTCCCCCTTCCACCTCACTTGGGGTAATCCAAGAGCTTGAAGGAGGGAGGATACACAGAGGAGCGGAAGTCCTCACGATCTTTGGCACAGCCTGAGTGGTCACCATGGGAGTCCCTGAGGAAGGGAGCAGGTGTGGAGAGGAGGGGGCATAAAAAGTGAAAAAAAGAAAGCCGATAAGGCCTTCATGGTAGCAGCAGGTCTGACAAAGGAAAATGGCCTCTTGAGAAGATGGCTTGAAAACTTAGAAAATGCCACTCAGTCCACTCATATACACCTTTTGGGGCTACCAGAGGGAACAGAGGGAGACAGCGCCTTAATAATCTTAAAGGAGGGGCCCAAAGAGATGTTGCACCTGGAAGAGGACTTTGAAATACTTAAAACACATAGAATTACTCCACGTGGTGACAGACCTCGTGCTACCACAGGAAGTTTCGCGCCCCGGACCTGCTGCTTGAACTCCGGTCTTCTATGGAAAGGGACATCCTACACAGTACCAAAAACCTGAGTCCACTCCAATGGAAGGAAAATCAAGCACACCTATTCACGGATGTGAGTTATGCCACTCAGATAAGGAGGAAGAGTTTTGACGGTGTTAGAGCTCGCCTTTGCATTTTGGGTGTGCATCACGTTCTTCTAATGCCAACAGGTTTGCGTAGTACATATGGTGGGAAGGTGTTTCAGTTCACTGATGCAGCATAAGCTGCTAAATTGATAGAAAAAACAGTTTTCCGCTCATGGTGCAGAGTCAAGTTCCGATAGAGAGGAAGACGTCTGGTATGGTAAATGTGAGGTGAGATGGGGGAAGCAAATAGGAGCGTAAGTGATCAGGACTGATTTGGGCATCTGTGAGCTCACTCTGCAGTTTAAAATGTTATTAAAAATGTTTATTTTACTTACTGTTTAAAAGTAGTCTGTTCTAGCAGAGAAACTAAGCAGAGTTTAAATGGCGAACTATGCCATGATGGAAAGCTCTTTTGTGGCGCCTCCTCCCTACCTCCTCCATTTCCAGTTCACTTCTGGTACTTACACACCACCTTAAGGCATAAAGGTCATCTGTGCAGATTTACTACATGTAGCCAACGGCATTGTGGACTCTTAGTTCATGAATTCTGTACAAGAATGTTCTATTATAAGCTTTATTTGCCGGTTTTTGCAAGCGTTATAATATGAGAATTAAATGTGAAGTCGCTGTTGAATAATTTTAAAGGTTCAAAAAGAACTTACTGTTTTATGCTAACTGTGGATTAAGAGCAAAGGGGGTTGTACTTCTTATTCTTTACTTCCCTATGATGACATAGTGGGATTTTAACCCTTTGATAGGGTGCAAGATGTTAGTTTTTTATTTTATTTATTTATTTATTTAGTTTTATTTTATACAGTTATCCCTGCTGATGGCTGAAGTGGCCCTTTATGAAACAAAAGTTGGACTGTTTCTAACGAACTGTTACTGTTATAGTATATCGATGTTATCTAGATTCGACAATCCCCCAAGTGATGTAACTAAATACAGGGGCGCCTTTATCTTGGTACTGTAACAATTTTCTGAATGCGACTTGTAGAAGTTATAAATAATATTAAATATTAAACTTTATTTATACAACACAATTCACGAGTATCAAAGTGCTTTACAAGAGTATGCCTGTCTGTAGGCAAGACTAATGTAATGTAATACTTACATAAAAGCAATAAAAAAAATGTCTTGCCAGCATTGTGCAGATGTCATGTCATGTCATGCAAAGGCAAGCCAGCGTTTCTACCTGATTTTAATCCATCACTGAACTAATTGCATGTTCTCGCCCTTTATTAGACTGACACATGAGCTGATGGCAATAGGCTGCTTCTTATCTAGTCCCAGTCCTTCTCCAGACCATAAAATAAGCAGGTTAAGTCTGCAATGAAAATTTAGACAAAGACATCTCTTATTTGAGTCATGTTCAGTGCTGATTGGTGTTAGCCATGAAATAAGCCTTGAAAGTCCCAGGTAGTATAGGTCCCAAGAGTTTTGTCCTCACCAAGGGCCCCCCTGTCTATGCTGTGGACAATGCCAACTTTAGGACCCCACTCATATGAAACTTACTAGCAAGGTGCTCTTTAATTTGAGAAGTACCTCAGAGACCATTATAGGTTAGTTTAATTCCTAACACCAGAGTCATCCAGCAGAGTAGCATACTAACGTTGGGGGCCTTAAAGGAATAGTTCCCCCCCCCCAACATTTCTCTTTCCCTTGCTGTAAAGACTAGGCAGAGTTACTGTATGTGCAATCGCTAACATGACTATCTGCAGATAAATCTGCTTTTTCTCAAAAGTGCTTGTAAGTACAGTACCTGTACTATTAGTGTACAGGCACAGAAGAGTTATATACTTACCCTAACTGAAGATC
This sequence comes from Neoceratodus forsteri, assembly GCA_016271365.2. Taxonomy (NCBI): domain Eukaryota; kingdom Metazoa; phylum Chordata; order Ceratodontiformes; family Ceratodontidae; genus Neoceratodus; species Neoceratodus forsteri. The sequence goes on along the minus strand of CM028132.1, from coordinate 365,890,006 downwards.
TTCCTGGACAGCTGCGCCATAGAGTACCACTTTTTGTTCCAAGCCAGAGGTGCTAGGACCCCGGGGGAGCAAATCTGTTGGCCAGGGGCCAGCAATGGTTACCAGATCAGGGCACCTGTGTGACACCACATAGCGATGCGCGCCTGCCAGTAATCACTGATGGCTGCCTTGCCTACCTCATTTCCGTCAGCCAGGAGAGTAGGAAACTTGGGTCCACGCTATGCTCGCAGGATAGACAGTATTAAAGCACAGAAAAAGGATACAAGAAGAGAAAAGAAACTGAATATAAACCAACTACCACCCCACAAAAAATGAAAGAGGGAAAGAAACATAAAGACACCCACTGGTGGGGGTTAGAGACAGTCTAAAGAATATGGATTGAGCCAGAGCTACTGTTACACTCAACTGCCCTTCCCATAGCAAGAAAAGCCTTGCTGACTCAGGGAAAAGAGAAAATGGGGGGAAGGTAACATGGGTAACAGCCTCAAGAGTGGTGCCAGCCTAGGCTCTGATTAGACCTAAGACAAAGATTCAGTTGGAATTCTGTCATTGTTTCAAATTAAACAACTTGTCACAAAAAATACTCACTAGGGGTATTCAGATAGAATTTTAGTGTTTAATGGAATGAGGGTTACGCAGCCATTAACCTTTGGCCTCTTACCAGGAAAGGAAAAATGAGATAACCACTTGAGAAGTGATTGCCCATAACTAGGGCACCCTCTGTACCTCAAGGCCAAGAGGTCTGTGACAAGCTGAAACAAGAAAACACATGAACCACTCTCTCTTTCGGCTGGAAGGGCCCAGAGACTGTGGCAAAGATTTATAAAACTAGACAGCAACAAAAAACTGCACAGTCTGTTGCCACTTGCACCTATGGTGCTTGTCCATGGAGCCTGTCCTAGTTAGCCCCTCTGTGACAGCGATGAAAAGGGGGGGGCTTACCCCACCAGAGATGCTGGGCACCAGGTGACCTGACACAACCAAACTATTCTGACCAGAGCAGATCTAGACTTGTCTACAGTGATAGGGCTAAGTGAGCAATAACACCCAACAGGGTGGGCGGTAGTGGGCTATACCAGACAAGTCAGCGGTGCAATGAGGCCTGACGCCACAGGCGGAGGGCATTATTTATTTTTATTCTTTGTTAACCAGGTAAGACCCACTAGGCACATGTGCCTGTTTTCAGGGGTGACCCGGGAGCACTGGGGAGGTTAACTGACTTGCTCAGAGTCACGCAGTATGCAAGTGGAGGTTGTGGGAATCAAACCCAGGTCTATCTGCCAGATGCACCAAGTTCAGTCACAGCTCGTTACTCTAACCTCTAGGCTATACTGCCAGCCCCTGGAAGGTCCAGTATAGACCAATACCATCCAGTGTGGAGGGTATTATTGCTCTTAGAAAATGGGTATTTGTTTCATTTTTAATAAAAAAAACATGTTTCAATAATTTAAAATAAGGCAAATAAATACAAATGAATAAAAAAGCAGTTTGGTGTAAAATAGACCTGTAATTGGCAGACCTACCAGTAGCTGCTCTTTTTGGTCTGCTTTGGTTTGTCTTTGGTTGGCTTCATTTTGGTCTGGTTGATTTTGTCTGCCCCCTTCCCAGCCCAGTAACTGGGAGAGCCTTTTTGACCTTTCTTTCTGATGTCGAGTTTTGTTTCTTCCATCTCCCGCCCGAAAACAGCAATGAATTTGTAATTTTTTTAAAATAATGGCAATATTAACAGAACATGAGAGACAGGAATAGCGCAATCAAAAGACTGGAGTAGCACTAGGAGGAATCATGGCAGACTGGCAGTTGCGGTGGACAGCTGGTATAGATTCTGTGTTATTTTTGTATGTGGGGGTGATACTGTTCTTAGTATTTTTTTTTAAGCAGGGAAAGTGTGGGTGAGCAGTGGATGCCATCTCTATTTAAGATGCAGCATGAGTGAGTCGTGCTGTGCGAGCAGAATTTCAGTTAGCCAACAGGGGCAGAGCAGAACTTAAACAGCAGATATCAGTTAATAATTAGTGAATAGCTGCTCTTTAAGGTATACTGTAAGTGGTATAAAACCTAAATAGATGAATAAAGGGATTCTTAAGTGGATCCGCTTGTGGCAGCTGAGATGCATTGGTGGGGAGCTCACTCTGTCACTCCATGGACAGTCTGATTGGCTCTTTCCTCTCGCTAAGCACGCGAGAAAAAAATGGCAGCTAGCCAGTTTGAAAATTCAGGGTGGCACAAGGATACCCTAAGTAGCGGGGCACCTCAGAGTGGCACTTTTTTTTTAGCAGGCATTGTTGAAAAATAAATGCGCCGGCCTGGTGGCGCAGAGGACTGAGGCGTTGAACGACACACCTCGCTCCAAGCCGGCGACCCGGGTTCGGGAGGCGGACTCGGGTGGCCGAGGTGGTCGGCTGGGGGGGAGTTAGGTTGCAGGCGTCGATGACAGCTCGCCTACTCGGGTGGATTTGGCCATAGTCCGGCACTTGTATGACCCAGGCGGAGGCTCGAGGAAATGCAAGCCCTTGCAGGGATTGGCTGGTTGGCCGTCCGACAGTGCGAGATGCGACGTGGCGTCATGACATCAGGGGTGATCGCGGTCTGCTCGGGAGGAGAAAACAGGAAAAAGAGCCTGCCTGTCCGGGAGGAAGCGAGGACCGGGGCGTGCCCTGATTTGCCCGTGCCCCACTCGGCAGTCTCTGGGCCGGCTAAACACTAAGTTACTGGGGTTGTCCCCTACCTCGCCCGCCCAGGGGGTAAAGCCGCGGGCTCCATGGGGGCTTGTGGACTGTGCGAGGGTTTCGGCAATGGATGTCCGCGGGTCATCGTCAAGTGTCAAGGAGGCAGGCTGAGGGAGGAGGATAAAATACGATTTCAAAAAAAAAAAAAAAAAGAAAAATAAATGCATGCCTGGACGGGCCTTCAGCCAATCAGCATGCAGTATTTTTCAAGCCCATTTTCTAATATCAGCTAGAACTGGATTGGATGGTCAGGACACCACTAGGGTACAGTGTTGCATTTAGCAAATAGTAGGGATATACCCGAGATAAAGGGAATGTACCCCAGCAGGGCGGGTGACAGAGGTAACAGGAATAAAAAAGATTTTTTTGTTAGAATTGTTCAAAAACAATTTTGTTTTACTCAGAAACTCTGGCAAAGAATGAGAGAGGAAGGATTGCCAGCAAGGCTGGATTCCCTCTAGAGGGGGTGATCTTTCCTGTAACCCTAACTTCACATACAGAGGATGATGGTGGGTGGGTGAGTAGTACCCTGTGGTTAAAATATTCAGGCAGATCTTCAGTTATGGTAAATATATATGGTTTACTCACCTGTAACCATAGATCTTCTATGGAGTGGTCTCTTGCAACAGGTAATACACTTGGGTTGTTGCCAGAGGTCGCTGTGGCACATGGCAGCTCTTCTAGCAGTCTTTTCCAGGGGCTACCCAGACATGGCATCAGCTTCCTGTTTCCTATATAAGTGTGGGCAGTCCCTGGTATCCTCAGTTCATTTTCCCGCCATCTTCAGCTCACATGCAGCAGCTAAAGCAACTTCAGACAGAAGTCATCAACGAGAATTTGAGCAAACGACGTATGTCCAAAGAATCTTCAAGCAAGATAGCGCTATTTCGTTCCTGCCATTTGTGTAAGGTGTCTGGAACCCACACACAACACCACTTCCTGCATACATTGCCAGGATTTCAACCAGGCAACCCATCGACGACGGCTACAGGAAATCAAAAAACACTTAATGGAGCAGAAATTGTCTCACAGAGAATCGGGGGCTCATCCCAAGCGCTCCCCATCCACTGATTCTCATAAGCAGCACAAAAAGGAGAAAGAGAAGCCCTCCTCAACCTCCGTGCCTAAGCGCTCGACGGCCACCGTTACAGGTGTTCCTCCATCAACGATGCGTTCTCACACTGCCTCCTCGTCAATGGGAGGTTATTCCCTCTCATCGACGACGCTTTACAGCGCATTGACGACAGTTTATGATGAACCCTTTTTGGATTCCATTGACGTGGGACTCCTCTCCCGTAGACGGGGATGTCATTTTCATAGCAGAATACAGTTTCCCCAGTGATTCCATTGACGAAGAACCGCATTCCACTGGGGAAACCTACTGCATTTGCCATGCATACTACTCCTCAACCCTCACAGGTGGGTACTCACAGGGGCCAGGCGGACAGGGATCGGAACCCTGGACTTTACCACCCACGGGCAAGACCTGCTCAGGCTATGTGTCCATTCACCTCCACAATCCCCTGGTTTCCCAGAACCCCCCACCCCCCAATTCCCAACTGGGCGTTACTTCAGTAGTTCAGCAGGTCTTTAAGCCATGCGGCATGCTCAGCCCTCTGATCCAGGAGCGCCGAGCCACCCATCCTGTTCCCCTACTCCTCCACCTAAACGCTTCCAGGGTGACAGAGACCCTTCACCACCCTGGTCACCTCCCTCATACGCGGATGACTACCTATCAGACAGGGCTGAATTTCTGGTAGATTTTACTGGAAATCTGGAGGATCAGGAATTCCAGGACATGGATTTCTAGCTCCAATCTCCCCTATTGGAGATTTCCTCTCTAAATGAGGATTTATCCAGGCAGGCAGCTGCCTCTCCTCCAGATGACCCATCCTTCCATGAGATGAAGGTCCAAATTTAGAAAGTCATGGGATTTTCTACTACCGAACATGACAAGCAAAAAGGATATGGCAGACTGTCTAGAGTTACCAGAGGATCTGGTCTTCATGGTACAAACCTACCAAAATGCTATGCTTGCAGCTTGGAACTAGCCTTCCACTGTTACGGCTATTCCCCGCAAGGCGGATTGCCTCTACCAGGCTCCTCTGGATCATCCTTTTCTATCCATCACTCTTGAAGCAGATTCAGTGGTGATTGCTGCAACTCATGATCATACTAAACGACCAAAACACATGAGCTCCTTACCTCCAGATAAAGATTCCCATAGAATAGACTATCTGGGAAAAAAGGTATTCCAAGCAAGTACCATGAATCTCAGAATCCTAAATTGTATGGGACATATGGTCAAATACCAGCGTACACTCTGGTCCTCGGCCATTGAATTAGTCAATAAAGTCCCTCCTTCACAGGAAAGGGAACAATTACTGGCTACAGTATCTACTGGCAACTCCATTTCCTGACACCAATTTTGTTCGGGATATGATGCAGTCGATACTCCGGCTTGCATGTCAGCAACCGGCATTACCAAGCGTCGCCATGCTTGGCTTCACTTCTCAGGTTTTACACCTGACGTACAGCACAGAATGGTTAACGCCCCTTTTAATGGGTCCAAACTATTTGGTCCAAGTACCCAAACATTAATAGACGACCTCCAGTCTTCAGGAAGAACTCTACGCACGGTGCATGGCATGTACCATACCTCCCAGCCATCATACCGTCCTCGATCCTCCTTTTATTCCAAAAGAGGTAGAAAACACAGAGGCTCAAAAAGGGGCAGATTCCGAGGTTGTTCCCAGTCTTCCAGAACCAACACCTCTACCGCCAGGGGCCTCCGCTCCCACCCTCCTAGTGGGGCTGGTCAGCCCACCTCCCAGTGACCAACTGGGGCTCTGTCCACGCTTCCTCGACCAGGCGTTGGAAGCTGTGGGTGGTTGATTTGCCCTTCAGTCAAAGGCCTGGAAAATGATCATGTCCAGGCGAGGGTACTTCAGATTATTCAGAGGGTCACCTCTGGAACTACTTTCAAACCTCCCTGCATCCCCGGCTCTGTCCATTACCCACCAGACCATATTCCTATTCTCCAGGAGAACTACAGGCTCTTCTTTTTTTTTTTCTACGTTAATCTGTTTCATTTTCCTCCTTCCTGACCCGGCCCCCCAAGCCCGTCACCCCACTGGACTCACCTCAACTCCTACTAGGTGCCGCCTGGCGAGTGCGACGGGGTCAGCATCATCCAGCCAGTCAGAGTTTTTCTGGATTTTTTCCCTGACCCCAAGCATGGAGAGAAGGTGTGCAATGATGCCAATGGCCGAGCCACTCACGCTTCCACACGTGGCACGTCGGGCATCTGCCCTCTATGTTATGGGTCCGTTACGCCAGCCCTCAGCCACCGCCAGGGGCCAGTCATGCAACGGACTCCAACCCCACCTCTCCCTGAGAGAGAACAGCAGTCCTCTGGATGCTCTGTCCTCTCCCTCCCCAGCCAACCCCCAGCAGCCCGCTTGCACCATGAACACTGGTAACCGGTGTGGCAGAAGGTAAGGCACAGATGCCTCAGCCTTCCACGGCACTGGGCTGATGTAACTACAGGCTCTTCTAACAAAGAAAGCCATTTACCTGGTACCCCCTACAGAACACCAAAAGGGGTTTTACTCCCAATTTTTCCTGGTACCCAAATGAACTGGAGATCTCAGACCAATACTGGACTTTAGACAACTGAACCTATATGTCCAGTACAAAAGATTCTGCATGGTCACCCTAAATTCCATCATGCCAATGTTGAAACAAGGGAATTGGCTATGTGCCATAGATATGAAGGATGCTTATCTCCATATACCTATCCATCCAGCCCATTATAGGTTCCTTTGTTTTCACCTGTTGGGTCAACACTACCAATTTCAAGCACTCCCGTTCAGCCTCTCTTCCATCCCGAGAGTATTTACCAAGTGCGTACTGGTAGTAGCAGCCCTACGATGAGACGGGCACTTTGTCTTCCCATATCTGGACAACTGGCTCATCAAGACAGAGTCCAAAGACTCTCTGCTTTTTTTCCTAGAAGCAACCCTAACTCTGTTCCAAGCTCTAGGGATTACAGTCAATTGGCCGAAGTCCAATCCGACCCCTACTCAGTCGCTCCAATATATAGGAGCGTTCCTAGACATTATCTCCGCCAGGGCCTACCTCTCGGCCGACAGACAAGACAAGCTTCAATCTCTGGCTGTTCAGATACAAACCCAGAATGTTGTCACAGCCAAATGCATGTTATGTCTCCTAGAACACATGGCCACTACCTTCCCTATGGTAGCATTTGCCCGTCTTCACATGAGACTAGTCCAGTGGGTTCTCCAGAACCAGTGCTCTCAAAGAACAGGGAATTTCAAAGACAAAATCAGAGTCACTCCCATGTTGCGATCTGCCCTAGTATGGTGGACCCTCCTGGCCAACCTATGTCAAGGCATGCCCTTCCAGTCCCCCCACCCCAACAGACACTGACTATGGGTGCATCCCTGGAAGGGTGGGGTGTGCACCTGGGTCCTTACAGGACACAAGGCAAGTGGACTAGTTCTATCCATGATCCCCACATCAATCTCCTGAAGATGAGGGTGGTTCACTAAGCCCTCCAGACCTTTTAATCTCACTTGTCTCCGGGACCGTTGCTGATTCAGTCAGACAACACTGCAGTGGTATTCTACCTCAACAAACAAGGAGGTACGAAATCCCGTACTCTATGCAAAGAGGCGCTTGCAGTCTGGCAGGAGGCCATTCAGCAACACCTTGTACTGACAGCCATTCATCTACCAGGACATCACAATCTCCTGGCTGACCTTCTCAGTCACCAGTCGTCTGTACACAAATTGACACTTCATCATGAAGTGCTCCAGAAAATTTTTCATCTATGGGGGACCCTGCAACTGGATCTGTTTGCCTCCCCAGTCAACCACCATCTCCCCAGATAGTATTCCATTATCCCGAGCAAAAAGGGACGGTCTATAGATGCCCTGTCCCAGGTGTGGACAGGACTCTTCTTACATGCTTCCCCCCATCCCACTCCTGCAATGGAATCTACTGAAATTACAACTCAAACCTGCCACCATGATTCTCATTTCCCCTCTGTGGCCTCGGCAGGTGTGGTTCCCCCTTCTTTAACAGTTTTCGGTGGAGGAACCCGTTCCATCGCCAATCAGACCAAATCTCTTGACTCAGAATCAAGGGACCCTTCTATATCCCAACCTGAAGGCACTACACCTTCACGCTTGGCTCCTGAGGATCCTTTCATAGCACATTTCCAAGTGTCGTCCCCTGTTGCCAGTATATTACTGGTCTCACGTAAACCAGTGACCAGGGAAACATATAATGCCAAATGGAAACGTTTTTCCATCTGGGCTGCTTCCAAGTCATTGGATCCCTATTCCTGTCCACTGACGAACATCTTGGATTACCTGGCCTCAATTGCTGAGACAGAATTAAGCTATTCCTCCATCAAAGTTCATTTGGCCTCTATTTTGGCCTTCTATGAAACTCTAGATGGCAGATTACTGTATCAACATCATCTAGCCAAAATGTTTCTAAGAGGAATATTACATATTAAGCCTCCTATCAGAAGACCCACTCATCTGTGGGATCTCAGTTTTCTAATAGAGAAACTAACTCTTGAGCCCTTCGAACCGGTGGCCACTTGTGACCTCCGTTTTCTTTCTTGGAAATCACTATTCTTAGTGGCTGTCACTTCAGCTCAGCGTATTTCCGAGCTTCATGCCCTCATGTGTAGAGAACCTACTTGATTTTTCACAAAGATAGAATGGCACTTCATACCAACCCTTCCTTTCTACCTAAGGTAGTGTCTGAACACACCTTAAATCAGTCCCTGGAGTTACCAGTATATTATTCTGAACACACCAATTGAGGTGAATACCTCTTATGTACTCTAGATGCCCATCTTATATTACGATATTATACTAATCGAACTAAATCGATATAAGACCTCCCAACATTCTGTTACCTTCGCCTTAAGCAGGGAAGGTGTCACGGCAACTAAACGGACCCTCTCCAGTTGGCTAGCACACTGTATAACATATTGTTACACAAAATACAACAAGCCATTACCAGGACCTGTCCAAGCCCATTCTACCAAAGTTATGGCCACCACAGTGGCTTGCTTTAAAGAGGCCTCTATCGCAGATATCTGCAATGCAGCTACCTGGTCCACAATTCATATTTTCATGAAGCATTACAACTTAGACGTTGCTTCACGCCGTAGGACAGCCTTTGGCCAAGCTGTCCTACGAGGTCTTCTGTCATAATGACCATCCTTCTTGGGTTTACTGCTTGGGATTCATTCCAAGTATATTACCTGCTACAAGAGATCACTCCATGGAAGATAGTACAGTTATGTAACGCCTTACCGTAACAGTAGAACTTTGAGGAGTGTCTCTTGCAGCAAGTAAGATCCCACCCTCCATTCTTCTCCTTCTCTAAGAGAACAAATTCTGGTCCAATAACTTATGGGTTGGGATACCTATGGTACCTCGGCTTCCCCTCGGTCCTCGCTTAGCTAGCTGAATCTGGCAGGGGGAACTGAGGATACCAGAGACCGCCCACACTTATATAGGAAACAGGAAGCTGATGCCATGTGTGGGTGGCCCCTGGAAAAGACTGCTAGAAGAGCTGCCATGCACCACAGTGACCTCTGGTGACGACCCAAGTGTATTACCTGCTGCAAGAGACACTCCTCAAAGATCTACTGTTACGGTAAGATCTTATGTAACTGTACTTTCTAGTCATGGTATTCAGTTCACATTCACACATAGGCAGTTCTGTGAGAGACAGCAGAGTCATCGGAAGTAGCTAAGTTCCTCCCACCACCTAGATGGTATATCCTCCGGCTCCACCCATGGCATCAGGGCCCAGATAGTCAAAGCTTTCTGCTGGGTGCAAAGTGTTTGTGCTCATGCTGCACATGTTGTAGTGCCAGAATCCCATATTCAGAGGGTATCGCTGCACATGCTATTAGCACCAGCGCACTAGCATAGAGATAATGTATGTAGTGCCCACACTGGTGGGATGGGGGGGGCAGTACTTTGCATAATGTGTGTAACATGATATTCAATGTGTTAATGCTAGGCAAACAGGGTTGCACAGGCCACATAGTGCTGTGCAAATATTGCCTATAAAAAGGCCATCTTAAGCCAGAGCAAATCCGAGAAGTGGAGGGAGATGCTGCAGGCCACACACCAAGATGAATCATATGGCAACACACATCATGCACCTCATGTAGCAGGTCATGGAGGATGAGGAGAGGGCCAATAGCCACCCTGGGCCCAGGCACAGGCCATGCAGGTGCTATGCTGCAAACAGGCAGTACCGTCCAAAAGTCATATTCAAGGTCCTCAGGGACGACCAGATCATGGGCTCGTACAAGCTCAACAGATCCATATTCAAACAGCTGTGTGAGCTGTTGCATAACCAGCTCTGGACAGACACCCAGCACAGCCATGCAATGTCTGTAGAGCTCAAGGTGATAGCTGTACTGTGCTTCCTGGTAGCTGGAATATTCCAGACACCGGTTGGGGACATCAGCATATCTCACAATCAGCCAACTTGTGGCTGTTGGGCCAGTTCCTAGATGCCCTGCTGGCCCATGCTGGGGAGTTCATCGTATTCCCCAGCACACCAGCAGAGCAACAACAACCATGCAGCAGTTCTATCGAGCAGCACACCAACCAGCTGTACTTGGTGCCACTGACTGCACCCATGTTGCTATCCAGGCACCCACCAGTGATGGAGTGGACACCTATATCAATTGGAATTGGTACTACTCCATCAACGGCCAGGTGGTGTGTGATGCAACAGGGTGCATTATCAATGTTCTGGCACGGTACACAGCCAGTGCACATGACATTATCTTATGGCACAACTCCATCCTGTGCCAGAGGTTTGAAAGTGGGGACATCCTTAGCAGCCACCTCATCAGTGAGTAAACCACAAAGGCCTCTCCCCATATTGCAGATGGTGACATTAACCAATGCCCTTTATCAACACATGGGACAATGCATATTCCCTGCATCCCTGGCTCCTCACACTTGTCCTGTGGCCTGCATCTGTTGCAGAGTACAGGTACAACAAGGCACATAGTGCCATGCACATCACTGAGTGTGTCTTTGGAATGCTGAAGATGCAGTTTAGGTGCCTTTATTGTTGTAGTGGTACTCTACAGTATACACCTCAGAAGGCCTGTGCCATATTCCTTGCCTGATGTATACTATACAACATGGCACTCAACCATGGGATATGCATGCCGACCCAAGAGGAACACCCTGCAGTAGAGTCAAAGCCAGAGAACCAGGGGATACAGGAGCAGCTCAACAGGCATGTGTGACAGGGTTGAATAAGACCCTGTACCATCTATTATGCAGAAAGAGTTAAAAGCAAGTATCTGTTCTGTCCTCTCCTCTCCTTTTCTGTCTCTTGTCAGTCTGATTGTGCAATCAAATTTTCTTGTGAGACCTAGGAACTGATCACTCCTACAGTCTCATGATTTTCCCCTTCCTGCTATCTTCCGGCCTTCACTTATTGCTTCTTGCTGTTTCTATCTTTTCTTCCAATACATAGAGGCTCACAGGTTGCAGAACTGTAAGATACATGGGATTGTTGCAGAAGATCATGCCAGACCAACCTTTTCATATTCATTGACTTGGTCACAAGGGCAGTGGGTAGGGGGAAGTAGTAGGTGAGCTCTTTATCAACTTCAGTACCACACAGGTGGCTGCTAAAGAAATTAGAGGATAAGGTAGTGAGAGAGGGTCTCATAAGGTGGATTAGGAACTGGTTAGAGGAAAGGAAGTAAAGGGTGATAGACAATGGAATTAAGCTAGAGGACAGAGAGGTCACAAGTGGGGTGCCATAGGTGTCAAGTCTTAGGACCTATCCTGTTCAATATGTTTATTAGCAACACAGGGGTGGGTATTCAGGGCAAGATATTGCTCTTTGCAGGGGAAATAAAACACTGCGGCATGGCAGAAAGTGAGGAGGGGGTTAGAGAATTTGAGGGATTTGGAGAAACTGGAAAGGTTGTCCAGAATTTGGCAGTTAAGGTTCAATGCAAAAAAATGCAGGTGATGCACACTGGAAGAAAGAATCCATGCAGCAAGTACTTTGGGGGGGGGGGTGATTAACCATGATGACAAAGTAAAGGAAACCGGGGTTATCATCAGTGACACCCTCAGTTCCTTAGGCTAGTACAACACAGCATGCAGCAAAGCAAAAACAATGCTGGGATTCACAGGGAGCATATTTGAGAGTAGGATGGTGGTGACAGTGCCCCTGTACAGGTCCCTGGTAAGGCCCCATCTGGAGCACTGTCTCCGGTTCTGGAGGCTGGAAAAAGTGCAGCATAGGGTCACCAACATGATGGAGGGCAGCATGGCAGATCACAAGAGGAATGGCTGGTGGACCTAACATGCACATGCTGGAGGTCAGGAGAAAGAGGGGTGACATGATGAAACAAACAAGTTCCTAAGGGGGACAAAGTGAGCTGTGAGGATCTGTTCACCTGGAATGGAAACACAGTGATGAGAGGGCATAAGTGGACCCTTGTCAGTGGAACATTTAAGAGGGATGTAAGGAAGTTCATCACCGAGAGGGTGGTGGAACCACGAAACACACTGCCCGGAGAAGTGGTGGGAGCTGGTTCTATTAATGTGTTCAATATAAGATAGAGCAGATACAGAGAACTGCTAGCACCAAAAGGACAATGAGAGTAGAAAAAGGAGGGGGGTAGGCCTGAGGACAGGTGGGGTAGGCCTTAAGTTAAAAATCCTATTAAAACTTATATATATTGTTTTTTAACACATGGCTAACACCACCTGCCCAAGTTCACAAAGGTTTAACTTTTAACACAAATCTTCTTAGACAGAGCAATGACCAATTGGCTTATTACATCTCCATGAATCGGTAAATATCCACATATATTTGCATAGATAGAACAAGCACTGAATAGGTTCAGTATAGTTATTGAATTTACAAAATATATATTGTCACTGTAAATAATTTACAGTAAAGACAGTTACCATTATTATGTACCACAGAGGTTGGTCTAAAAAAAAAAGTAAGCATGGTTTTCGCTTAAAGGAAACTGTTGTAATCTGAGGCTCCCACCCACTCAGACCCTTCACCCTTAATTAGACTTTCGCAAGGAAGACACTTTTTTGAGGCATTTTAATTTTTATTTGTTGCAGAGTCCAGGATTATTGAAAATGGTGGATGCTGCATGGTTACATTTCATGTGAATGTACGGCACACCGCCAGCTTAAATACAAGTTCAATAGTTCTATGGCTACAGCAACTGTTGACGGAATGCACAGAACTAGAAGAGAAAGACTAGAATGACGGCGCTTATAAGAGCCGACGAGCACCATTACGTGGAGCAGTACTTCATCTTGTGGATGTCAAAACCCGGAGGTGTGCTTATTGACCTACACAAGAGTCTCACAGAATGGTTAGTTTACGTTGAATTCCTTAACATACAAAGTCGCAATCATGTTTATGTGGGGTTTTCTGGTGTAGACCGGACTCTGTGGTACAGAAGACTGCTGAAAGTGTGCACTGTCATTAATCTACCATGGCTATACATATATATAGTTTTTTTTTTTTATCTGCATCAGCTGCACTCAATGGATTAACTGTTCTCTCTATGCAAATAAACGTGGATAGAAAACATTGTATATATATTCCTTATATTTAATGGAAAAGTCACTTAGGCAGTGCTCTGGCTAAGAAGATATGTTTCAAAAAAGACTGTTTTGTGAACTTGGGCAGGTGGTGTTACCTATGCATGCAAAAAGCTGGCAATTGCACCTCAGGGCACATTACTGAAAAGCTAGTCCAGCCTGCCGACCCTGGCCCGATGACTCTATGGATGCCTTGGTGTCTGACTGGCCATTGCCATAATCACTTAGATTTCCCTGTTGTCCACTGTCACCCTCTACCACCCTCTCCTGCACCACCATGTCAACAATTTCTCTGGTGTCTTCTGTCATCCACCACCCTCCTATTGCACTACGCCATGTTAATATTGGTTGTTGTTGTGTGTCGTGGCACCACCTGCCCTCTGATGCCCCGGCCTGGACACTGTCAATGTTGGGCAGGGGCATTGGAGAGCCAGTGGTGCTACTGGACACCACAGTAATTAGTATTAATATGTCAATGCAGCGATAGGAGGGTGGGGATGACCGCAGACACCAGGGAAATTGCGGACATGGTGGCGGCAGTGGGTGACAGTGGACAACAGAGAAATCTAAGTGATTATGGCAATAGTAAATCAGAGTTTACAGACACTAGGACATCCATCGAGCAAACGGACCAGGGTGGGACCGGACCGATCTCGGCACTAGCTTTTGAGTAGCCTTTTGTATGTATGGGTAACATCACATGCTCAAGTTCAAAAAACGTTCATTTTTTGGTCACATATCTTCTTAGCCAGAGCACTGCAGAATTGTCTTGTCAGTGAAATATAATGTTAAATATCATATGAAATGTATAAATTACCTTCGATGAACTCCAGGAATGTTTATATCCACATTCATTTCCATAGGTAGATATACTATAGTTAATCCATTGAGAACAGTAGCTGCAGTTCTGTTAAATCATATATAAATCCACGGTAAAATGACAGTGCAGACTTAGCCCTTAGCTCTACAGGAGGTTCCCTACCTGCCAACCTAAAGCAGAGGTCGATGCAGGATACAATCCACCTGCCAATCGTCCACTTGGTTGCTGATCTGCCAAGTGCGGCTTCAGTGTAGATGACAAACAGCTAGTGAACTTCTCATGTCATGTCAGATGAATCTAATTGATTTCTTTGACTGGGTGACCAAAGTAGTAGACCAGGGAGGGGCTGTGGACATGGCCCACCTAGACTTTAGCAAGGCATTTGACACAGTTCCAAACAAAAGATTAATAAACAAATTAGCCAGCCTGGGAGTGGGTCCCAGGGTGGTAACCTGGGTAAAACACTGGCTGGAAAACAGGACACAGTGGGTAATAGTAAATGGAGTCCACAGTGAAGAAAGGAGGGTTACTAGTGGGGTACTGCAGGGTTCAGTACTGGGGCCGGTCCTTTTTAATGTCTTTATAAGTGACATTGCAGAGGGACTGGAAGGGAAAGTATGTCTCTTTGCAGATGACACAAAGATCTGCAACAGAGTTGACATCCAAGGGGGGGTGGAAAGGATGAAAAGGGACTTGGCAAGGTTGGAGGAATGGTCAAATGTATGGCAGCTTAGATTCAATGCAAAGAAGTACAAGTAATGCACCTGGGGAAACAAAAACCCAGGGGAAGAGTACACAATGGGGGTGAGATACTGACAACAACAAAAATGGAAAGGGATCCGGGAGTAGTCATATCAGACAACCTAAAGGTTGGCCAGCAATGTGAGAAGGCAGTAAGGAGGGCTTGGGGGATACTGGGATGCATAGGGAGAGGCATCACCAGTAGAAAACAGGAAGTTATTATCCCTCTGTACAGACAGCTGGTGAGACCCCATCTGGAGTACTGTGTGCAGTTCTGGAGACCCAATCTCCGCAAAGAAATAGACAGGGTGGAGGCTGTCCAGAGGAGGGCAACCAAAATGGTGCAGGGTCTGCACCAGAAGACATATGAAGAAAGACTAAAGGAGTTTAAGATGTATAGCCTCGAGGAAAGGTGGGAGAGGGGAGACATGATAGAAACTTTCAAATACCTCAAGGGAATCAACAAAGTCCAAGAGGGTAGCATCTTTCAGAAAAAGAGATGTGCAAGAACAAGGGGGCACAATTTGAAGATAGAGGGTGGACGACTTAGAGGTAATGTAAGGAAGTATTTCTTCACAGAGAGGGTTGTGGATGCATGGAACTGCCTTCCTGAGGAGGCTGTAGAGTCAAAAACAGTGGGGGAATTCAAGAATGCATGGGACAGACATAAGGCAATTCTAGTGGGGGTAGGAGGAAGTAGGCTGTTGGTTAACAAGGATCTGCAGCTTATCCGGTAGGTAGGGAAATGGGCAGACTAGGTGGGCCAAGCGGTCCTTATCTACCATCAAATTCTATGTTTCCCCAAACTCCAGCTGTGCGCTCTTTGTAATAATCGAGCACTCACCTCAGGTCCAGAGTTATGGAGCCTGTGCTCAGCCTCCGGGGTGTGACTGGTGAAGTACACCAGGAGATTAATCACCTGATTAAGGTGAAACTATGACACAACCTTCGGGTGGAACTTCGGGTTGGGGCGAAGGACAACCTTGTCCCTGTGGAAGACCAGGTAAGAAGACTCCACCAAAAGTGCCTGGAGTTCACTGATCCTTCTGGCTGATGTGATGGCCATGAAAAAAATGGTCTTCCATGACAGGTGAGACATTTCACACTTGTACATAGGTTCAAATGGCTTGCCCATGAGCTTTGCCAAAACCAGCAGCAGATCCCAAGGTGGTGGTGGTGGTTGTGGTTCATGCACCGAAGGGAAAATGTGGTCAAGGCCCTTGAAAAAGTGCCAGGCCACCTTCTCCTGCACCACCGACTGCTGACCAGTTTGTGCCCGGTAAGCAGAGATGGCTGCCAGGTGCACCTTAAGGGTCACTGACCAAAGGCCCGACTCAGAGAGGGACCACAGGTAGTTAAGGATGCTAGCCATTGGACAGGACAAGGGGTCCGGTCCCTTGCTGTGGCAGCAAATGGAGAACCTTTTCCACTTGAAGGCATAGCATTTCCTGGTCGACTCCTTCTGAGATGCCTCCACCACAGTAAGGACATCTTCAGAGAAATCCAAAGCCTGGAACTCTAGCCATTCAGGAACCAGGCTGTCAGGTGCAGGGATTCAAGGTCCGGATGGAGTACCTTCCACTGATGGATGGAGAGCAGGTCCAGGTGGAGAGGAAGATGCCTCGGCAGCCTACTGCGGAGGCTGAGGAGACTGGGGTATAAAAACTGGTGCAGCCAGTTCGGAGCCACTAATATCACCTGTGCCTTGCCCCTCCTGGCCTTGAGAATCATCTTGTGGATCAAGGGAAATGGAGGAAAGGCATAGAAAAGGCCTGGGGTCCAGGGCCTCGAGAAGACATCCCCGTGCAGCATTTCCTGCTGAAGGGAGGTGGGCACAAAACAGCCTCAGCTTTGCATTCTCCCTGGAGGAAAACAGATCCACCTGAGGGGTGCTCCACTGGGAAAACAGACTATGTACTACCTCTGGGTGGAGAGACCACTCGTGAGATGCCTCACCCCCACATGGCTGAGGGTATCTGCCAGCTGGTTGGAGGCCCCTGCAACATGGATGGCTAAAAGATCGGCCTCCAGGCTGTGCATGAGGGTCCACACATGGAGAGCATCCTTGCACAGTGACAGGGAGTGCATCCTGCCCTGTTTGTTGATGTAGTACATGGTCGTGGTGTTGTTCATCTGGACTTGGACCACCTGACCCTGAATGTGAGGAGCAAAGGCAGTCAGTGCCAGCCAAACTGCTCAGACCACTGGCTGGCCAGCTCCCACTGCAGGAAGCACATTCTTCAGCAGGCCCATTGACCAAGCTGGTGCAGGCCACCATGTAACACAGCAGGCACAGGAAGTCCCATGCAGGGTGCAGTTGCCCAACCCAAAATGACTGAGCAAAGGAGGAGAGAGCCTCTGCCATGTCCACTGGGAGCCGGGCTCTGGTTCTGCAAGAGTCGAGCTCCGCCCCGATGAAGTTGATCACCTGCGAAGGCACGAGTTCCAACTTGGCTTCGCTGACCAGGAGGCCAAGGGAGATGCAGGTCTGGAGGGCCAGGTCCCTGGAATGTTCCACCTCCAGCCTGGAGGGACCCACGATCAGCCAGTCATCTAGGCAGGGGTAAATCTGGACCCCTTGGTGCCTCAGGTAAGCTGCCACCACTGCAATGCACTTGGCGAAGACCCTAGGGGCGGAGGACAGGCCAAATGGCATGGCCTGGAACACATAGAGGGCTCCCTCTGCTCAGAAGTGGAGGAACCTTTGGTGAGACGAATGGATTGGGATGTGAAAGAACGCGTCCTGGAGATCCAGTGAGCAAAACCACATTTTGCTCCAGAGATGGTATGATCTGAGACAGAGTTACCATCTTGAACGTGTGTGACTTGAGAAACTTGCTTAGGTTGTGCAGATCTAGAATGGGGCACCAGTCTCCCATCTGTTTTGGCACCAGGAAGTACCTGGAGACAAACCCTGGGTGTTCTGGAGGATCCATGACAGGACAGTACAGTTATGTAAGAACTTACTGCAACAGTAGATCTTCAAGAGAGGTTCCTGCAGTGGGACATAACATGTAGTACTGCATCCCCTGGCATCAGGACCACACAGAAAACTCTAGCTAGCAATGTCTGGCGGGGGACTGCCCACCCAACGTCTCATGATGATGTCAGCTTGAGCCTGTATAGTGGGCGGTCCCCATGCCCACCCTCCAGTTCTCCCATCGGAGACCCAAAGCCAGGTACAACAGGGGAAATGGAGTGAGCTCTTGGAGCCCTAAATATAAGGCTCAAGAAAAGCAGATGCAGAAGCTGGGAGAAGGTGGGAGGGAAAAAGGTGACCTATTGCAGGAACCTCTCTTGAAGATCTACTGTTACGGTAAGTTATTACATAACTGTACTATCTTACTTCGAGAGGGTTCCTGCAGTAGATCATAACATACAGAACTGAATCCCAAACAGTCAAAAACCAGTCAGGGACTGAAGCCCGGGAGGCAGGAAAGGTCTGCAGAAAAGTAGGAGCAGTAAGAATGGGGGCCCGGAAGGCCACCAGACCAAATCCAGCCCTGCACCTAGAAGCAATGACCAGGCCAAAAGGTTCAGAGAAGCAGACACATACATCCATATGACTGTCTCACAAATCTCAGCAACTTGCACTTATTGTACGAGTAGTGGAAAAAACATTCTAGCCTCTCTGAAGTGGCTGCTGTGCGTCTGTTAACAGCACAGACACAGATCACCGCCATGTGGACACCACCATGTGGCACTAGGGTATAAAAGCAAAAGCAAAAAGCTGCTGACGTATAGAGTAAGCAACAGCAAAAAAAAAAACACTGTAAAGGGTCGGCAATTGAGTGGTCTGTCAGAACTGAAACCTCAAACCGAAGTATGGAGGGGCCCCTTGCAAGCCATGGAGGGGGCCCATGGGGCTGTGGGTAAAACCTGCCCTCCTGAAAGGTGGAGGGTTAAATCCCATCCCCCCACTGGTTCCACCAGAGGGTCAGGTGGTGGTGGTGGTGGTGGTGGGGGTCCCTCACTAGCCAAGAGGCTGAGGTAT
Organism: Neoceratodus forsteri; assembly: GCA_016271365.2. Lineage (NCBI taxonomy): Eukaryota > Metazoa > Chordata > Ceratodontiformes > Ceratodontidae > Neoceratodus > Neoceratodus forsteri. The sequence goes on along the minus strand of CM028132.1, from coordinate 365,871,037 downwards.
GAGAGGACAGCACTCCTCCTGAAGTCCCATGAGGTTAGACTGAGGAGTTGGAGCCCTCTGACGCTGGAGTCTGTTGTTTGGCCTGATGTCTGACTGAAGCCTACTTCATCTGATAGGTCTGCTGATGATGAAAAGGCCGCTTGGTGTGACAGCCCACTTGATACCTGGAGCGGACCGAGCGAAAGGCCGGGCCACTGTCTTGGAGCTCCATAAGGATGACCTTGGTGTCTCCACCAAATAGTACCAATCCCCTGAAAGGGGTGTCTTGTATGGCGGACTAGATGGTCTGTGCCAACCCAGAAAACTGGAGCCACGAATGTCTGCGAAGACAGATGGCAGTGGCTGTAGACCGAGCTACTGAGTCATAGGTGGCTCGGGCATGATGCAGGAGATCTTAACCATACTCACAGCCTTAGCTATCTCGGCCTTAAGCTCAGAATCCTGGATGGCCTCAAGCCTGGATTCCAACTGGCCCAGAGTGGTGTTCTGGAAAGAGACCATATGTGCCACATAATTAAAGGATCCGAAGGTGCAAAGAATAAATCTTGCACCCAATTCAAATCAAATCAATCTTTATTTATCCAGGCGAAAACACCATTGAGACAACTCATTTGCAAGGTGGATCTGGTACAGGTATGAGTATATATATATATATATATATATATATATATATATATATATATATATATATAAAAGTAGATGCATATATATAGCCACAATAAAATACAATTTTACACATAGTTTATAGTTAGTATAGTTTGCTAAACATATAATACATGACACAATCAATACAAGCTTGCAATTAGGTTATAGTTTGTACAACATATTCAAGAGAAAAGAAGAACACGGTTATACAACAAATATGTGAAAAGAAAAGAAACCAGATGAGAACAGCAGGATGCTTGAGTCAATTAATACAAAACATGTCTCCCTGTACCCACAATTTCCAGATAGTAGAAGCCATAAGAGAGCTGGGCACGGGAGAAGAGGAAGAGATCCAGTGCAGTTTAGCTAGTGAGCGCAGTTGCATAATTCTTTAAAGGTTGTAGCAAAGAGAGTTTTGAAGAAGGGTACTTTCACTGGGAGGACTATTTTTAAGGTTTTTTGCACAGTGTTCCAAATGGCAGGAAGAAAGTGACTTATGGCTACTTTGCCAAAGCGTGTGTTTACCTTAGGACTAACAAGAAAGGAATACGAAAGGCTTCTTAGAAGATAACTCCCTGGTTGACAAAAGAGGTAGACAGTCAGAGATGTATTTGGGAAGCTTATTTGTCAATGCTCTAAGTGTCCAAAGGATAGTGTTTTTATGCCCGATGATAGAGGGTGTCAAACCCAAACTGATCCAGCTGCCCAGATTCTTTATCCTGAGGCGAGAACAGGCCTTTAGGATGCATCCAGCGATCCTGGGCAGCCGCTAAGATGAATGCATCTGCTACGGGGTGAGAGGTCAAATAAGGGACCCCTTCTGGGGAGTGGTAAACCCTATCAGCCCTTTTGGGGACAGAAAAGGGTGCTGCCAAATAGTGGACATGAGGTCCTCATGAGGAGCCGTCCAGGGCGGAATAGGCATAGGCGAAGATTCCACGTTATCTAGATGCTCTGCTAGCCTTTTTCTCTTGGTGTCCTGTTCTTCGGTGGCCCAACCATGAGCTGCCTGGATTGTTTTGAGGAGCTCTGAAAAGGAGGGGTCCTCAGGAGGAGACCTAGGGAACTCCTTCAGTTGTGGCTCATCCCAGGGGGTACGAAAGCCAGTGCTAACAGATGAGGGAGAGTCAAACTCAGTGTCCAACGAAAGAAGTTTGTTCCAGGGACTGAGCCCTGGGAAGGTGAACGTCCCGGACAGTATCCCTCACGTGGACGTGAAAGAATGGTGAGACTGTCCCACCAAGGAAAGGTGGGAGTTGACAGGTGACTTGGGCCCATGAGTCAGCCAAGAGAGGGATGGTGCTGAGGTCACCCTTGCTGCCGATGGTCCAGATCAGAGGCCAGTTGAACCCTGGCCTCCAGGACTGGAAAGCCATTTGCAAGTCAGCCTGAAGGTGAGATGGAGGCTGAAGAAGTGGTGGGGGCTGGCAAAGCTGATATCTGAGTGACTGACAATGATGCATCGGATATCCGAGCATCTGGAAAGAAAGAGGTACCCCGGAGCCGGGTAACCTGAGAAATGATGCCCTGACGTTGGGTGGCTGGGTAAGTGAGATGACCTTGGGCATCCTAACGTCACACCTCCTGGTTTTGGGTACGCCAGGTAACCCATTTGAGGATAGCCGGGAGACAGGCCCAACAGAGGGGCTGAGGGGCCCAGTGGGTGGTCCGAAGGGGGGACCAAATGTCCTGATGTGGGACCCGTTGGGTCAGCTGATGGACCCGGAAAAGGGTCAGGCATTGGGAAGCCTGGTGGAGGTCCAGATGTCAGAGCCCCAGGCGTCTGGGGAAAACAGTACTAGACGGGAGATTAGCAGACATCTGGGGATCCAACAGCCCAGATGGAAAAACCTCAAGCATCTGGAGATTAAGAGGCCCAGATGGAGGAACCTGAAAGTCTGTGGAATGCCGAGGATTCTGAGACCCTGAAGGAAGGCCGCTGCAAGCGGGTTGCGAAGGCCCAGTAGGCAGAACTGGCAGACCAGGTTCTGGTGTGGGAACAGCCACTACCACGTCCAGACAGATAGCTTCCTCTACCAGCCCCAGAGAGACGGGGGAACCTCCTTGGGAGATGAGGAGGAAGATTCCCGAGACGGGGCCCTCAGGGGACAGCTGCCATGGAAGCAACAGCAGGCGTTTCTCGATGTCGGGATAGACGTTGGCTCCCGACAGTAGCACTGTGGCCAGGCGGTCATCAGATGAGCTGATGAGCGACTTACCAGCCAGGGCGAAGGAAAGAGCCCCATCTATGCAGATGCCAGCAGAGCTGGCACCCAACTTACTGGCGGTGGCCGTGTAGATGCCAGCAAAGCCGACGTCTGGCTTACTGGCAGTAACTGGGTGGACACCGGCAGGGCCAACATCCGACTTACCGGCAGTAACTGGGTGGGCGTCGTCAGGGCCGACATCCGACTTACCGACAGTAACCAGGCGGGTGCCGGCAGGGCCGACATCCGACTTACCAGTGGTTACCAGGCAGACAACAGCGGAACTGGAGTCCAACTTACCAGTCAGGGCTGTGTGCTTGCCAGCACAGCCAGGAAGCGACTTATCGGCCTTGCTGCTCGGCTTAGACCCTGGTGTCTGAAGAAACCCAAGGGTGGCAAGCACTCCGGTGTCACTGGAGGGACCCGCCTGAAACATTACCAGTTCAGGTTGGGGGGGACCAAAGACTGATCTGCTGCAGCGGGAGGAGGCTTGGCCAGAGGGGCACTTCCAGATACAATGGAGGTCCCCTCACAGTCTGCTGTCCCCGAAGATGGCTGTGGGCAGGAAGGGGACCAATCCCGGTCCCAGTGCTTTTCCTGATCTTTTTTCTTCTTTTTTGTGATCCGCAGTGGGAGAGGAAGAGGAATCCCGCAGCCTCTGCAACTCCTTTTACATGCTGGCTATCTTGATCTTCAGCAGATGGGCATCCAGGGCCTGTTATTGCTGTTTCTGCATGGCCTGGTTAAAATCCTTGCAGGTTACGCAGCCCTCGGTGTTATGTTCAGGGCCTAGGCAGAGCAGGCAAGGAGTATGATCGTCCTTGTGCCGGATTTGCGTGCCATAGGAGTCTCACTTCTTCTACGGAGCAGTCATTGGAAAAGACATGAAGAGAAAACAAACTTTCCAAAATAAAAGAAAATGGCATTCGACACTAGCAGGGTTCACCGCGAGGAACAACATGCACAGGTCGATGTCGGGAAAGGACTTGAGGGCGGGTGTGGGGACTGTCACTATATAGGCTCCCGCTGACGTCACGTGACATCGGGTGGGTGGTCCCATGCCAGATATTGCTAGCTAGAGTTTTCTGTGTGGTCCTGATGCTAGGGGGTGCAGTCCTATATGTTATTACCTACTGTAGGAACCCTCTCAGAGTAAGAGCCACGACTTCCTTGTGGAGAAGCTGGGCAATGTCATCCTGAAGTGCCGACAGGATGTCTGCAGATACCAAGTTCTCCCGTCAGGTGCGGGCTCGGCATGGAGGGTACTGCTCGAATTCCAGAGGCAGACCCTGACCCACCACCTCGTGGGTCCACCTGTCCATGACGACAGCGGACCAGGCAGAAAGGAAGTGGTGGAGCCGGTCCCCCAAGGGAGATGTGACGTGCATGAGGGAGACAACCCTTATCCCTTTACTGAGCAGGCTTGGAGGAGGAGGGTTTGGCTGAGGAGCCACCGGAGCCTCTCCCCCCAGGCTTACGGATGACTGAAGACCCTGACTTTGGCTGAGGTCACCAGGCCTGGGCTTGCTGACCAGCCTGAGGCAGGGCTGGTTCGGACACAGGAGTAAAGGTGGATCAAAAGGGCTTCCTTTTCTGCTACTGCTTAGAGCCCTTGGGGTCCTTTTGGGCAGATGTCATGGAGTCCAAGGTAGTATTAGACTTCTCGATGTGGGTGAGGTGGTCCTCGACCCTGGGCCCAAACAAATCGGTGCCCAGGAAAGGAACATCTGCCAGCTTGTGCTGAGTGTCCGCCGTGAAGGTCGATATCCTCAGCCAAGCCCTGCAGCGCATGACCACTGCGGCCACCATGGAGTGGGCACAGGAGTCCCCAATGTCCATGGCTGCCTGGAGCTGTTGCTTAGCTACAACTTGGCCCTGGTCCCGGACCTGTTTGACCACAATCTGGAGGTCTGCCAACAGATGAGGAAGCATCTCATCCAGGGTGACCAGCAGGGCATGAGAGAAATGGGCCATAAGGAGGGCCGAGCTTACCTGGCAAAGATCAAGCAAGGAGGCAGCGAGACCTTCTTAGCCACATGGTCCAACTTTGACCTCGGCCAAGGGTGTTCTTGTGAATCCCAACAGGGAACCGTAGTTGTCAACATACTTGTTGGCCATCCAGGCAGAGGGCGCAAGGCAGGAGGCGGGGTGCTGCCAAAGCTCCAAGGCAGGGCCAAGGATGGCCTCTGCCACCGGGAAGGCCTCCCCAGGAGTATCTCCCCAATCCAGGATCTCAGTCAAAGGGTATCGAGTCCGTTTCTGGATAGGCTCCATTTTCATACCCGTGGACTCCGAGATCAGGCGGAGAAGGCTCATAAAGGAGGTAAGGTCTTCGTCCATGAGAGACCCCCAACTGACTCCACATTGACTGGAAGGGAGTGCAAGGAGAAACCCTTCGACTCTGAGGAGTCATTAAAGAGGAGTTGACCACCAGAATCCCTGCTGACCCTCCGCGGACAGTCAGGGGTGACGGTGACCGACAGCCGATAGGGGAGCCCATTGGCTGGCCAAGACTCCTTGGTCAGAGCACCGGTTTTCAGCTGTACAGGTGGCGGCTCCACAGGAATCGGTGGAGACACCTGGAGCAGCCGAGCCAGGACCGTCTTGGTCAGCTGCTTAGACGGAGGAGGCATCGGCTGTTGAGGCAAGAGCTAAGTGATGGCCGGTATAGGAGCCAGAGTTGGCTTCATACCAGAGAACACCAGCTGTTGCCACACAAGATCCTTGTAGCATCGACAAAACTTGCGCCAAAGCCTTTCCTCCCTTGAGAAGGACGAGGATGAAGATTAGCTGTTGCGCCGCTTCCAGTGGTGTCAAGAGTGGGAGCATCGACGTCGGTGGGAACTGCTCGACCCCTAGGAATAGGACTGAGACCGTGACCACCGGGGGGGGGACTCGTGGTGGAGCTCAGAAGGAGTTAGCAAGCGCCGAGGCTCCTCTGGGTCTTGGTTGAGACCAGAGGAAGCGGGTCAGTAGTGGACTGATCCATCCCTCCAATGGTTTGGGTCAGGACCAGAGTCCTGGAGGGAGAAGTGTTTGCCTCTTCAGTCGACAAGTGGTCAACCAGCTCGAGAAAAATCTCAGCCAGAAGATCAACCGGTGTCTCCATCAACTGGCCCAATGGGGTTACCTTGGAGCCAGTGGCCAGGTCCTAAGATCTGACCGAAGTCGGATCAAGAGAAATGCGGGAATCAGAAGCCCTCGATTGAGAGCATTCCTGATCCCACGATAAATGGCGAGATTGTTTTTGGCCTCTTTTTTAGACTTGGCCTTGTGCCCCGAGGATGGGCCCTCACCGCATGTCAGCAAGGACTGGCACAACTCCTTGAAAGATCCCAAGAAGAAGGCGCCCAGCGAAAGTGGAATGAAGGCCAAAACTGAGGAGATGTGTGCCGTGGCCTGGGCCACTGCCTCCTCAAACTCCGCAAGCTGCTTGGTGGACCCCGCTGCTGCGGAGACCACCCAGCGGGCATCTTCAGATTTGACCAGTGTGTCCCGTTCATCCAGTTGGCCGAGAACAAGGCAGGCATAGTGGTCCTGGAGAACAGACGGAATGATGGATGTCGCAGGCCCGAGGATAGTGCTTGTAGCCTAAACAGCAGATGCACGTGGTGTGCGGATCCGTTCAGGACATCTTCTGCCCGGAAAGGCACCGGCAGAATTCCGGAGCGGACTTGTCATTGTTCATGACGGTTGTGATTGAAGATCGAGCCTTAAGACAAAGTTTTTTTTTTAATTCAAGTTTATTGACAATCCAGGGTACAAATATTCAAACTTCTTCAATATAAAACTAATTGTATACAATCACAACGGTGTCTTTAACCATTTCAAGTACGTTTCCGTATGTTTCACCAGGTTAAACACCTTGACTAATTCAAGGTACCTTCTTCTTTTTATATCCCCAACATGTTACCCACTCCTCCAATGTCTTGATATACATTCAGTTATACATTGTTTCAGCTAAGAGGCTCACACTGAATTAATGGAAATTCATAGCCTCCAGGGCTCATCCAGTCTCGTCCCCCAGTCCATGTTGCCACAACTCCCACCTGGTCCATTTACAAACAAAGACTGGGACACGTTGATTAATTTTATGGGTCATTTCTTCCATATTCTTTATATCCTGAACCACCCCCAGCCACTGCTTCACACTTGGGAGGTCTGCAAAGAGCCAACGTTTAGTAATAGTCTTACGTGCTGCAGCTATTAATATATTCCAAAAATAAAGTATCTGTCTGCCTTAATAATAAGAATTTTCTATGTTGGCTTAAGTGTTGATCGAGATTTTTGCGTGGCCTACTGGGGGAGCATATATAGTTAGAGATGGTCCCCTGCCAGTTCTTAAATTGGGTGTGCAGTATCCACACCAGCAGACACTGAAACAGGTACAAAAACCTGGGGAGGACATTCATAGTGATCGACTGTATATGTGAGTACATGGGAAAATCTGGTGTACTAGAGGTCCAAAATTTGCCTCAAACAGTTTACTTAAGTTCTTAGTTAAGTAAATCCCCAGGTATCTGATTTTAGGGGAGGACCAACTTAACTGTATGGTTGCTCTAATGTCTCCTGAGGGGTTGTAGTGAAGGCAGAGAACCTCAGTTTTATGTTGATTCAAGGTGTATCCCGCATGCCTCCCAAATTCCAGCAGCCTCCTCCACACCTGCGGTACGGAAGTTTCTGGACTTGTCGGGTACAGCAGAATATCATCAGCGTATAGTGAAATTTTGTGCTCTGCGTCCCCCATCTCCAGCCCATGTATTTCTTGGTCCTCCCTAATTAGTTTAGCCAGCAGCTCAATGTAAAGAGCAAACAATATGGGTGACAGCAGGCACCTCTGCTGTGTTCCCCTGCCCAGGTTAAATCTGGTTGAAATCCCCCCTGTTAACCCTGACACACGCCTGCGGGCCCCTGTACGAGGATCTTATTCCTGTGACAAACTGTTGTGGGAAACCAAGGTGTTCTAAAACCTGGAAAAGGAAGTCCCAGGATACCTAGTCAAAGGCTTTTTCTGCGTCTAGGCTCATCAGGCACGCAGGCGTGCGTGTACAGGCCGCGTGATTAATGATATTTATTGTCCGTCTGACATTGTCCGAAGCCTGCCTACCAGCCACAAACCCAGTCTGGTCAAGATTTACTATTTGTGGTATGAGGGTTTTAAGTCTTTCAGCTATTATAGCTGTATACAACTTATAGTCTGTTAAGAGGGGAGATTGGTCTGTAGGACCCATATTCAATGGGGTCCTTCACCTCCTTAAGGATCACTGTAATTGTGGCCCAGTTCCACGATGGGGGAACCTCCTCTCCCTCCTTCCACATTACCTGGTATTCCTCTTTGAGAAGCGGAGCTATGTCCCCCAGAAAAGTTTTATAGAACTCCCCCCCATACCCATCTGGTCCTGGACACTTCCTAGGACTTTGTGTTTCAGATGGCTCTGGTGATCTCTGATAGAGATAAGTCTGTCAGCAATGTCTCCCTCTGGTCTTCCCTTAGGGTAGGCAGGCACAGGCTCTGAAGGAAATCACTCTTCTCTGCCCGTGGTCCCCTGTTGGGGTGTGTGCAGTTTCTTATAGTAGGATACAAACGCATCCATAACTTGGTCCCCTCAGTGAGTTATTTGCCCTGTCTGGGGATGTCTTATCTTAGTGATATGGGACCTTGCTGCCTGTTGCCTTAGTCGACAGGCTAGGTATTTAGTCACCCTTGGACCTTCCTCATAATATTTCTGTTTAAGGTTGCACAGGGTCTTCTTTGTTTCTACTTTTAACAATGCCTGTATTTTATATTTTATTTTCTTCAATCTTTCCCAAGTTTGTGCCTCCCATTTCTGTTGGGCCTCTAACATTTTAAGCTGTTCAGTGAGGGTATCCCTTTGCCATTGTCTTTCCCTTGTTTTATGTACTGCAATAGATATTAACTTCCCCCTAACCACCACCTTCACCATATCCCATAAGATCTGCGGTGAGGTGTCCTGATCAAAGTTATCTCCACTGTCTACTTGATGAGATCTCGGATCCCTGAGATTACTTATTCATCTCTCAGTAGGGAGACATTAAGTCTCCAGTACATGTTTTACCGAGGACGTGCCAAATCTGTTTCTATATACACCGGTTGGTGGTCCGAGTGAGTGGGCGTCCCCACCCACATTGGCAGGTCTCTATTAAATGTAAAGAACATGTCTATTCTGGAACGTATTTTAAATCTAGGGGAAAAGTAGTTGTAGTCCCTGGCATTTGGGTACATTTCCCTCCATATATCCACTAACCTCAGTTCAGATATTAACCCTCTAAATTTTTTTGCAGTCCTGTTCTGTTTAAGAGGTATGCTTGACGTTGTGTCAAGGTCTCTATACTGGGTCAAGTTTCAATGTCCTCCCATATAATCAGTCCCTTTGCCTTCTCAACTATTAAGTGTATTAGATCTGTGTAGAACTGTATTAAAGAGGCTGGGGAAGGGGGGCATACACGTTAACAAAGGTGACCCAGGTCTCCTGTACTCTTCCCCTTACCAAAACATTCCGGGCTCCTGGATCAAGACCAAGTTTTGAAGGTTTGGAAGCAAATCTGAAGATTTAGAGCAAAAGGGCTTACTCAATGCTGAGAGTGATAAGGAGGGAACCTGCTTCTTCTAGCAGAAAGGAAGACCTGGTATCATGGGGCAGAGCCGAGGGAGTTATGCCACACCTCGTGCCATGCCGGCAACCCAGGTTTGCGAACGGACTCAGGATGCCGGGGACTGGCAGGGGAAGGAGAGGACTGAGCATCTGTAGGACTGCTCTCCTCTCCTGGGGTGGGTTGTGGGGAAGCCTCGCTCTGTAGTGGCCCACGGTGGAGACCGGGAGCACTACAAGGGTGGAGCAGCAGAGGGGGAATGAGAAAAGCATGAAAATGGTACGCATGCTGTCGAGATGACAGCGTCCCTGCCTCCCCGTGCCACTCAGCCAGGATTCCTCCATGGTTGCATTTCCATGCCCCATGAAGATGTAAAGGAGTGCCTACATGCCTTCTGGTCCCCCCTCCTAATGGCCCCAATGGGTAAGGGGGGGGGTTCCCCAGCGAAGGGATACATCTGGGACAACGGAGGTGTTGGAGCAGCAGGATGGTTAACTGGGGAGTGGTAACAGAAGACTGGCCACCCGACACAGAGGACGACTGTGTGTGAGGAGGTAAAAAGAATATACAAAAAAATAGAAAAATGGCCACTGCCTTGTAGGGTTGTGCAGATATGTTTGTTACATGTATTGCTCGACAGTTCCTGTGTGGAGCCATTTATAGCAGTTGTCCATTGATATGGTAACACTTGAGTCTCGAGCCTATCTATCTGGCTTACTTAAGCTGGCAAGTAAAGTATATAGTTGGGCTATTTTGTTGACCTTAAAATAGAAAAATCAACTGTTAGAGACATGGAAACATAAAAACTTGACAGCAGATAAGGGCCGCGTGGCCCACGCAGTCTGCCCTTTTTTGTTGTGATTGCTTTTGCTGCAGACCCTTCTAGGTCCAAGGCACTGTCTCTTCCACCCCTTTCCTATCCCATTATGATTCCCTTGTGCCTATCCCTGGCTTTTTTTTTTTTTTTTTTTTTTAATTCCACCACTACCTCCATTGGAAGACTGTTCCAGGCATCCAGCACCACTACTGTTAACACTGTTTAAAGTTCAGTATGAAAATATTTTATAAACTGATTACAGACATTTCAACTGTAGAGGTTTCATACAAATCTGCACATAGAATTGGATTGAATTTTTCAGAAATGTGTTTTGGAATATTCTTTGTTATGTTTGCAGGGAGGGAGCGCTGGTCTTTGAATGACCCCAATATAAAACTATAAGATACAATTTTTGATTACAGGCTTAACATAGACTTACTATCACATAAGGTGACATGTACTGTACTGTGCAGAAGTCACAGTATGAGTTCTGTGGAACTGTTTTTGTCCCTGGTCATTGGTACAGTAGCTAATTCAGGAATCTTTTTAGAAGTATTTTACATACTTGTATTGTCACAGGACCCCACATTGTAGTAACGCAGGATGACCAGTATCTGAGGTCCTAAGTACAAAATGTAGTTGCATTTTAATTATCTTATACTTGGAACCAAGATGTTTAAATGTACTGTTTGTGTATTTGAAACTGGAAAAAAAAGTCATTACATTTCCACCTATAGGGGCCTTTGAATGGGCACCTGGGGTGGGTCCTGAGGCAGGCAGAGCTGATCTCCTGAACAGTGTCTGCTACTAGCCAGATGAAAGAGCACACTCTACTTACTTCTTGGTTGTGTATGGTAGAGTTAGTATACTGATTTTAAAGTCCTGCCTGAAGCCTGTAGGTTTGAGAGGATATCCTGAACGTCTGCTCTGAACAGCTTGTGTCCTCTGAATGGGGTATATAGAATGGACTGCTGCACATCATTAGCAAATCCTGCCACCCTCAACCAAGAGTACCTCCTCAAGCAGACACCAGAAGCTACTGCTCTAGCAAAGATATTTACCCTACATCTGCCTTGAGGGCCTTTAGCAGCTCTTGCTTTGGAGTAACCTCTGGTAGGGCTTGGGTAGCTGCCTTCGCCTTCCTCCAGAGAGTATTTTGGTATTTCACCATATGGGCCTGGTAATTTGCAATTCTCAGGCCCAGGATAGCAGAAGGTCATCTTCCCCAGGACATCTTGTTTCTTGGACTCCCTGTCAGGAGGAAGGGAGCTGAGGTGTTTAGGTACTTTAGATCTAGCATGGGCTGTAGTTATCACAACTGAGATGCCTCAGGTTGGTCTTCAAAAAAGGGCCTACCTGAGGGGGCCTAGTACAGCTTACCTGCCTTCCTAGGAATGGCAGGAATCATTAAGTCTGTGCCAGGCAGCCGGGGTGGCATCCTCTAGGGCAGGCAATAGAAGAGGAATCACAATAGGTGGGGAATCAGGCAGTTCTAAAAATTCCACCAAATTCCTTTTGGTGATGTCGTCTTTCTCCTCAGAGTCAAACCCCATGGCAGACTGGAGTTGCTGCATCATGGGGATGAATTAAAGGTCTTCAGGAGGACTTCAGGGTGTACATAATACAGCCCTCACTCCTTGTGGTGATAGTGGAGCTAGATCTCTCATAAGAGCTCTCCACATATTCTTCCTCCTTTTGCATTATGTTAGGGTAATATTCTTGATCTTTGTCGACAGCTTTTGTAGGCCTCAAGGAGGGAACAGAAGAGGCTGTTGATGCCCTAGAAGACAATGGGCATGTCGACAAAAGAGACATCAGTGGTAGGGCTTGCCTGGGGTGCCCCAACGATGCCGCTTCTGTGGCTGGAGGAGGTAGCAGGCGCTGCAGTATGTTTGTGAAGGACAAAAGCACTGCTTGCACTACAGGCGTGCTCTGGAATGTTGACAGGGAAGGCGCTGTCCCGGACATTGATGGTCCTTTATCAGCCATATTAGACCTGGTGGTACTCACAGCCTGTCCTAACCTGGAGGAATCAGTGGTCCGGGTGGCTGGTGTCGTCGTCACCAAGGCGGTCGAAGGTACTGTAACGGTCGTGCTGAACTGGAGGGGCGACCGAGAACATACTGGTGAGGAGTTCTCCTTGCTCCTTTCTGTCTCCCAGTGCTTATGTTTATGTTGCCCGGTGGTGTTCTCCCGGGACTTCGATGAGTGGAAGCCCGAAAAGCAGGCCAGCGATGTAGTGCAGCGCTTTCTCCATACTAGCAACCTGCTGTTTTAGAGGGTGGGTTTCCAGGCCATTCTTTCTGTGTCGCCGGGTTGCTGTATTAAACTTGAGGCAAAGTGCGCAGGCTTTAACATTATGGGCTGTGCCAAGGCAGCGCATGCAGGCATCGTGCAGATTGCCCAAATAAATATTTTCACCACCTTCATAGTATCTAAAGAGCTTATCAAGTTCTTTAGACGACATACATGACAATGATGATCCCTTTTAAAAAGTAATAGCAAACTAGGGAGAGAAATTTCAAAAAAGATTAACTAGCAGTTGACTGAAGCAGCAGCGTCTCCGTGGAGGGTCTGGCAAGTATGGTTGATGGCGGAAAAAGAACTGAGGAGGGAATGGGCTGCCCACATTTATATGGGAAATTCCAACATAGGATGCCATTGTGAGCAGCCCCTAGTAGCCTGCTTGCAAAAAGTTTCCGTGTGATCCTAGTGCTTGGAAGCTATAGTTCCATAGGTGTGGCCTGATGAAAGATATCCTCAAAGAAGATCCAAAGTTCTCCAGTTTCTGAAAACTGCTTTGGAACTGGTCAAAAACCCATTAACAGCAACAAAAAACCCACTAAACTAATGCAAAGTATAAAATAAAATTTCACATAAATAAAACAGTAGCCAAAAATGAGAAAACGTAGCCATAGAAACACCAAGGTGAGCATGCCCACACTGCAGAGTTTCGACCGTAGTATTCTAAAGTTCCATTTCCAGGGCAACACTTCAGGGCTCTGTGTCACATCAGAAACTGCTTGAAGTGCTATCAGAAACGGGGTGGATACTAGTATTCTAAAATGGATACAATCTTGGTTTTATAATAGGCTTCAAAGAGTGCAGATTAGAGGGTACTGTTCTGACTGGGGGACTGTGACAAGTGGGGAGCCACAGGGCTCAGTTTTGGGCCCTACCCTATTCTCCACCTTTGTGTCCAGCATCCAAGGCTTGGATGGTATATGGATACGAAAGTACACCGATGACACAAAGGCAGGGGCTACAGTTAATAATGATAATTCAATTCTGAAATTACAAAACTATTTGCATTCACTGGAACAGTGGGCTTATCAACATAAACTAAATTTTAATGAGAGCAAGTGTAGAGTCATGCATTTTGGATATAATAACCTAAATGCAGTGTATGAGATAAACAATAACATTATAAGTGCCACAACCTGTGAAAACATTTGGGAGTGTATATTTCTGATAATCTGAGTTTTGAATCCCATAACAGAGAGTCTGTAAAAAAAAAGCTAACAGAGTAATGGGTAACATGCTTAGAAATATACAAAGTAGAAAAGAGGGAGGTCTTGATACCCCTTTATAAGACACAGATGAGGCCAGTTCTAGAATATGGTGCTTCGTTTTCCACACCACAGAGTATTAGTAGTATAAAATCACTTGAACGGGTGCAGAGGAGATTCACAAAGAAGGTTTATAGGGTATGAAATAGCACAGACCCAGAAAGGATGCAAGACCTGTCTTTATACTCTCTGTTATACAGGAGGGTGAGAGGTGATATGATATTTGTTTATAGGGCAATTAAAGACAATGCCCTGCTGGAATCTGCAGGTTTATGTAAAAAAATGCATATGGTAAGGGTTAATAGAGTCAGCAGTTGCTAGGGGAGACATTTAGGACTACTAGAAGAGGGCTTTGGGTCAGCCAGAGAGTGGGAAGCATGTGGAACGCGTTACCGAGGGAAGTAGTAGACACACCAACAAGTCATACATTTCGGATAAGGCTGGATAAGTATATGGAGGACAAGGTCAGGGATTTCTACTACTAACGTAGTGGCAAGTCTACTATGGTGCTAGTAGCAGTTTGACTTGTAATCACACCTATGAATCTAAGCAATTCTTATGACATCACTAATACACTCTCATTGCTAGAATTAGGACTTGCACTTAACAGATGTCTGTGTCTCATCCTCCTCCCCCCAAAGTAAAGGAAGAACAATAGAAATAACAAACAAAATGGTGGCAGTGGTGGTCTGAGTTGTATCTGCTACATGCACTGGCTTGAAACAAGAAATAACGATAGCACAGTTACTCACCACAACAGTAGACAGACCTTTGAGAAACTCTCCTCCATTAGGCCACACATTTGGAGCTGTAAGCAGTCAGCATCAGGACCACTCAGAAATGTTTGCTAGCCAGGAGGCATCCACAGTGACATGCAATGCCAGGACCTGTATAGTCATGGGCAGCCCCATTGCTCATCAGTTCCCAGCCAGGGATAAACTCAGAGGACCTCTTACCATGAGGAATCGGGAACCCAAACCAGTATCAAGCACACAAGGAGAGGCATGGGACTGGAAATGTTAGTGTATATGTAAGTACTTGTGGACACCTCTGAACAGGGCAGCAGACAACCTGCCAGATTATACCTCAGAAAGGAGGAAGAAGGATGGGTGTACAATGGCCCAATAAAGGAGATTCTCTCAAAAACTTGCTGATACGGTGAGTAACTGTTCTAGCTTCATCAAGGATATCTCCTCCACGGGCCCACACCTTTGGAACGATTCCTAAGCAGTACAAAGTATCCAGGGGAAACAGAAAATCTGATGCAATCAGGACACAGGGCCGAGCCTGGGGGCAGTAGGCGGCTGGGCCCCACACTTAAAAAAAAAAACAAAATGCCAGGATGGGGCATCAGATGATTCACTTATTAAGACCTGAATGAGAGCAGCCCTGCAGACAGCTAAGGTAAGTCACCTGATCATGTGGTTACCGTTGAAGTACTGAGCAAGGTCACATGATCAGGAGTCACACACATGCACACACTTTCCCTTTCCTGCACCAGACCAAGAGACCAGACCTCACAGTAGGCACTTTTGCTTGGGCTCGACTGGGTATGAGGGCATCAGCCTCTCATCCCAGACTGAGCCGCATGTCTCGCTGACTTGGAGTAGTCGCTCGCAGAAGTGCCAGCTCTGCATGACCCGTTGTCTACAAATTTGCATCAGGCCACCGGCATTCAGCATAAAAAATAAATAATTTTATTGACCCGGCACCATGGCCTCCCCTCCCCTCTCCTCCTCCTCGGACCCTCAACTGGGCTCTGTGATGGTGGGTCTTGAGTGTGTCGGTCTCTCTCTTTCTGTCTCTCTCTCTCTCTCTCGGTGTGGGGTGGGTGACGAGTGTTGGTAGTAGGGGGTTGAGACTTTGAGTGGGTCTTTCCGGGGAGATTCAGAACAAAGATCAGGAGCTCAGTGGCCTCAGCCACTTCCAGTCCAGATGTTGTTTCAGAACAAACAGGCAAGCCAAATCCAACCTGTGAGGTGTGGCAGGAAGCAGTGTGTAACCTCTCCAAAAGAATCACAGGGGTTGCAGAGACGAGACCCATTGTAGTACAATTGTAAACTACCATGGCCTGCAAAAGTTTATCTATATCCTGGAAGTTATTTGGATCTAATGACTAACATGGTTACAAGTCCACTACAAACATGGAGATTGCAATAACCTATATATTGCCACAGCCCTAAAGGGTTTTTTTGCTTTTAGTTGCCCACTGCAGTAGGTCTCTGTAGCCCCAAAGGTTTTTTTTTCTGTCAGCTGCTTTCTGTGGTGGCTCTCCATAGCCACAATGAGCTTTTTTTCTTTCAGCTGCAGTGGGTCTCCACAGCCCTAAAGGGCTTTTTTCTTTCAGCTGCTCACTGGCACTGTGGTCTTCTGCCCGCCCTCAAATACAGGCAGCACATGTTCTTTTAATTCCTGCTCGGCAGCACTGATGTCTCCTGCCTGCCCCCAGTACTTGGAATGTGGGTTCTTTTATTTACCTCTCAGTGGCACTGAGGTCTTCTGCCCACCTCCAAAAAATACAGGCAGTACCAGTTCTGCTGTGAATACAACAGTAAGCAAACACCAGACTGCCAGTTATAGGGGGCCCCCGTGTTTTATCTCTGCCCGGGGCCCAACAAAGTCTAAGGCTGGCTCTGTAAGGACAGAAGGTCTTGTAACACCATAATATTAGAGCAAGCACATCTACCAAATACAATGTCTGGACTGTAGTGATTAGTGAAAGTATACACAGTACTCCATGTGGCAGCAGCATATGTCAGTTGCAGAAACATTATGAAAGCAAGCAACAGAAGTGGCCATGCAACATGTAGAGTAGCCATACACAGCACCAGGAAGTTCCTTACCAAACCTCCAATGACAGGACATAATACAGTTTGCCAGGCACTGTATAGACACAAGGGCACCCTCCTCCCAGGGCAAATGAAACAAAAAGCTGAGGGGACCTTCTGAAGTTCTTAGTATGATCAAGATAGAAACACAGTAGAGCCGGCCCGCCGGCGCAGTGGTTAGATTTCTGCTTGCAACGCCTACAATCCATGTTCGGGAATGAACTCGGAGAGTCGGAGGGACAGCCGGGGGAGAAGGACTGAGTGTCCTGGGGACTGCTCTCCTTCTCTGGGGGGAGGTAGGGGAAGTGTTTGATGGACCCCTGGCGGAGGCCGGGGGCACCGTGGATGCAGGACGTCATTGCATGTCCCCGCCCCCGGGGAAGCAAGTACAGAAAAAAAAATGCCAGCTCCCAACATGATGACCCCACTCCGCTCTGCCATCCACTGCCTCTGAAACCCACTGGGGGGGGTCCCACTCTCGTGGCCCCGACCTGGAGGGGTAATCCAGGGCTTGCCCACGATGTCCTTAAGGGAGTGGGAAACACCCTTGGTGGCCCCGCCCCATGAGGTAAGCCTGGGCATGTGGGCAGCAGGCAGATGGGTCCAGATGAGAGGGGGCTCAGAACAACAGAAAAAAAAAGACAGAAACACAGTATTCAAGCCAGCCCAGTGGCGCAGAGGGTTGAGGCGCTGGACGCCTTACCTCACGCTACGCTGGCGACCCAAGTTCGAGAACCACCTCAGGTCATTGGGGTGCCGGCGTAGGTGGGGAGGGCGGAGCAGGATTGAACATGCCGGTGGGCAGCTCTCCTCTCCTGAGGGTGGGTTGGTACCCCCCCCGTAGTTCCGCTCCCACTGGGTGGAGGTCAGGTAGGTAGCGCAGGTGGAGAGGGGTGGGGAAAGTATTGGGAGGTGGAAGGGGCTGAGCTGGCACCACAGGATGTGAAGTGTGCCTCCACATGCTCACATGGCCATGTGCCGGGGCCTCGGGGGAATCAGGGGAGAAAACCGTAAAAATACAGATGTGTTCCCATCACCAGTTGGCAGAAGGAGGCGATGTGGACCAAAAAGCTTAATTAAAAAAAAAAAAAAAGAAACAGTATTCTAGGAGTAGTACATGGTTCACATCTACATACTAGCAGTTCTTCCTTAAGAGCTGAATCACCAGGACATCTTTAAGCAAAGCTCCTCCCACCACCCAGGTGGTATATCCCTCAGCACCACCCCAGGACATCACACTTGCCAGGGAAGGTCAGGTGGGTGGTGTAGATGTGAACCATATACCACTCCTAGAACTATGGTTACAGGTGAGTAACCTATTTTTCCAGGTGCATGGCTATGGTTCACTTATCCACACATTGGCAGACTTCCAGCAGTCCGTGTGTGTGTGTGTGGGGGGGGGGTGTATACGCAAGGCACACACTGCTATTTGGCAAACAGAGACTGGAAAACCAAGGTCCCAAATGCAACATCCCAGTGAGACTCTAGATCAGTGCTGTGATGGGAGATGAAGGTGTGTGCTGACTTCCAGGTGGCAGCCATGCAGATCTCCTGGATAGAGATGCCCCTGAAAGAAGTCACAGAGACAGCAGTATGTCTGGTGGAATGAGCCTTTCAGGAGGCTCCCTAACAGCCAACCTGTAACAGAGATTGATGCAGGACATAATCCACCTGCCACTTGTCCTCTTAGCTGCCGATCTTGCTCGTCTACCAGGCACAGCTTCAGTGTATGTCACAAAGAGCTGGCAAGCCTCTCTCCAATCTCCAGTCGTGTGATCCACGTAATAGGAGCACACCTGCCGCAGGTCCAAAGGAGCCAGCATTCAACCTCAGAAGATGGATTTGTGAAGACCCAGTTAAAGTGCAACTCTGAGACAACCTTAGGGAAGAACTTCAGGTGAGGGCAAAGAACTAGCTTGTCCTTGTGGAAGACCAGATATGGAGGCTCCATCAAGAGCACCTGGAGCTCACTGATCCTTCTGACTGATGTGATAGCCACCAGGAAGACCATCTTTACCAACAGTTGTGACATCTCAAACCTGTGTATAAGCTCGAAAGACTTGCCCACGAGCAGAACCAGCAACACATCCCAAGATGGTGGAGGCTCACGAAGCGGTGGGGACAAATGGTCAAGGCCTTTAATTAAAAAAACCAAAACACCCTATTTTCTCCTGTACCACTGTCAGCATACCAACTTGCACTCAGTATGCAGAGAAGGTTGCCAGGTGCACCTTAAGGAACGCTGATCACAGTCCTAGCTGGGGTAGGTACCAGTGGTATTCCAATTTGCTACCCACAGGGCAGACAAGGGGATTAAGCTTCCAAAAGGAAAACCTCTTCCATTTAAAAGGCATAACACTGACAAATCAGCTCTTTTTGATAGGCCTCCACAAGGTATAGCACATTGTCTGAAAGATCCAGAGCCTGGAACTGTAACTGCTCAAGAACTAGGCTGTGAGGTGCAGGAATTAAAGGTCTGGGTGCGAGACCTTCCCCTCCTTTTTGGGTCAGCAGATTGGGGCAAAGAGACAAACACCATGGGGGTCTGCTGCTGAGGCTCAGGAGATCTGGGTACCAGAACTGGCAAGGCCAGTCCAGAGTCAGTAGGATCATCCATACCTTGACCACCGCCTTGTGGATCACGAGAAAGGAAGCAAAGGCATAAACAGGAGGCCGAGGGTCCAGAACCTCATGAAGGCATCCCCAACCAGTGTCCCAGACTGTGGGGGGCAGGCACAGAACAGCCACAGCTTTGTGTTCTCTCAAGAGGCAAACAGGTTCAACATAAGGGTGCTCTACAGGGAGAACAGGTGGCTCACCACCCTCCTGAGACAGGGACCACTCGTGCAACATCTAGCCCACCCAGCTGAGAGCACCTGCCAGCTGATTGTCTTGTCCTGTGACATGGCTCGCCAGATCTGCACCCAGGCTGCAGATGAGGGTTCAGGTATGGAGGGCCTCCCGACACAAAGGGAGTGCACTCTGCCCTGCCTGTGTGTAGAACATGGTGTTGTCTGTCTGAACTTGCATGGCCTGACCCCTGAATAGGGGAGCATATTCCATCAGAGCTAACCAGACTGTACAGAGCTCAAGCAGGTTGATGTAGTGACCAGACACCACAGGACCTGTGCTCCCCAGATGTGCTCCCAACCCCACTAGAGATGTGTCCGTTGTGACAGCGATGGTCAGTTCTGTGTGGACTAGGACTTCTTCCAAATGTCCTGAAATCAGCCACCACTGGATGGCATCCCACATCAACTTTGTCATTGTGCCTAGCTAGTCCAGGTGTCTTAGATGTTGGGACCACTAACAGTCCAACTCCCACTGCAGGTGCCACATTCATCAGGGAGCCCAGCGGACCCAGCTGGTGCAAGACGCCATGTATCTCAGCAGTCTCAGGAAGTCACGGTCAGGGTGTGAGTGCCCAACCTGAAATGATTGGGCAAAAGAGATAAGATCCAATGCCTGGCCGACAGGGAGGTGGACCTTGGCCTGTTAGGAGTGTAGCTCTGACTAAATGAATCACCTGTGGGGGGGTCAGTTTGGACTTGGCCGGATTGACCAAGAGGCCCAAGTCCCTTCAGGTCTGGAAGCCAGGTCCCTGGACCACTCCACGGCCTCTTTGGAAGGCCCGGCTATCAGCCAGTCATCTAGGTAGGGATAAAACCATGATGCTGTTGCACCGTAGGAAGGCTGCCACCACTGCCACGCACTTGGGGGTGCAGAGGAGATGCCAAATGGCATGACCTGGAACTGATAAAGCACCCCTTCTATGCAGAACCAGAGGTATAGCCAGTGGGATAGATGGAATGGAATGTGGAAGAACGTGTTCTGGAAGTCCAGGCAACAGAACCACATGCCCTGCTTCATATATAGTATTATCTGGTTCAGTGTGACCATCCTGAACTCGCATTTCCTGAGAAACTGAATCAGAACACAAAGATTCAGTATGGGACACCACGCCCCCCATCTATTCAGGGACCAAAAAGTACCTGGACACGTACCCCTGACTTGCCAGGGCAAGGAGCTGAGCAACATCCTCCCTGAGGACAGACAGCATGTCTTGCAACACTGCGGACTCCTTGGAGCATGGAACTGGTAAGGCGGGAGAGCCTCAAAATTGAAAAGCAACCCTTTGCTGACCACCTTGAGAACCCACTTGTCTGGACCAGTGACAGACCAGTGAGGCCAGAAGTGGCAAAGTTGATCCCCCACAGGAAGCCAAGTAAGGGACAGAACAGGTGGGAGCTGAACACCCCCCTACTCGTTACTGGGCAGCTCTGGAAGGGGCACCGGCCTCTGAGGCTGGAGGAGCACTACTTCCCCTACCCCCACCTTTTCTGGGCCCCTGGTCAGCCAACTTAGCCTTAGAGCACCAGGCTTGGAATCGCCCCTGCTTGGGCTGTTGTTGCCACGACTGCTGTGACTGAAAGGGCTAAAACTGAAGTGCCTTTTTCTTTTGACCTTTCTGGTCCTTCTGAGATAAGCCACAAAATCCAGGGTGGCACTGGACTTCTCGATCCTAGTGAAACATCCATCTACCCTTGGGCCAAAGAGGTTGGTGCCCAGGAAGGGACATTGGCCAACTTCTGCCGAGTGTCTGCTGTGAAGGTGGAGATCCTCAGCCATGCCCTGCAACACCTTGCAACAGCTACTATCATGGCAAGAATCACCAATGTCCAAGGCCACCTGGAGCTGGCATTTAGCCAACACTTGACCTTGGTCACTGGTGACCTTTACCAGGAACTGTTTATTGACAGGCAGGTGAGCGAGGACAGTATTGAGCACTCCCAGCAGGAAGTGACCAAAGTAAGTCATCATCAGGGTGTAGCTCGCCTGTCGGAGACCAAGAGAGGACGTGACATAGACCCTCAGCCATGCGGTCAAGCTTTTTCAACTCCTAGTTGGGGGGCTTGCCTACGTTCCCAGTATTACCAAATTTCCAGAAAACCAAGTCAGAGACCAGACCCTCGGCCAAGGGGTAGTCACAGAATAGTACAGTTACGTAAGAACTTACTGTAACAGAGGTTCCTGCAGTAGGTCATACCATGTAAGACTACACCCCCCTGGCATCAGGACCAAACAGAAATCTCTAGCTAGAATGTCTAGCGGGGACGGCCCACCCGACATCACATGATGACATCAGCGTGAGCCTATATAGTGGGCAGTTCCCATGCCTGCCCACCAGTTCACATGCCAGAGACCCAGAGCTAGGTACAATAGGAGAAAAGTAGTGAGCTCCTGGAGCCCTGAAAAATAAGGTTCAAGAAAAGCAGATGCAGAAGCTTGAGGAAGGTGGGAGAAAAAAAGGTGACATACAACAGGAACCTCTCTCTAAGATCTACTGTTCTGGTAAGTTCTTACATAACTGTACTATCTTACTTCGAGAGGGTTCCTGCAGTAGGTCATAACATATAGGACAGAATCCCAAGCAGTCAAAAAACAGTCAAGAACTGAAGCACGGGAGGTAGAAAAGGTCTGCAGAAAAGTAGGAGCAGTAAGACTGGGGGCCCAGTAGGGTCACCAGAACTAATCCAGCCCTGTGCCTAGAAGCAATGACCAGGCCAAAAGGCTCAGAGGAGTAGAGACAGACCTCTAAATGACTGTCTCACAAATCTCAGCAACTTGCACATATTGTACAAGTAGTGGAAAAACATCCTTGCCTTTCATGAAGAATTCCTTAAACGTTTCCTCCTGAAGTGGCTTGCTGTGCATCTGTTAACAGCACAGACATAGATCATCACCATGTGGACAAATGCCATGTGGACACTGCCACTCCATAGTACTAGGGTATAAAAAAAAAAAGAAAAAAGCTGCTGACGAACAGAATAAGCAGCAAAAAATTCCCCCTGATTAAATACTCAGTTAATGGGTCAGCAGTTGAGTGGCCTGTCAGAACTGAAACTCAAACCAAATAAGGTATGGAGTGGCCTCTTGCAAGCCATGGAGGGGACCCATGGGGCCATGGGTAAATTGTGCCATCCTGGAAGGTGGAGCATAAAACCCTTTCCCTCACTGGCTCTGCCAGAGTGTCAGGCAGTGGTGGGGGGGGTCCCTTGCTAGTCAAGAGGCCGAGGTATGAGAGGACAGCGCTCCCCCAGAAGGCCCATGAGGTTTGACTGGGGGGGTGGAGCCCTTCGGTGCCAGAGTCCATTGTTTGGTCCAGCATCTGAATGAAGCCTGCTTCATCTGAGAGGTCTGCTGATGACGAGAAGGCTGCTTGGCGTGAAAGCCCACGATACCTGGAGTGGACCGAGCACAAGGTTGTGTTGTTGTCCTGAAGCTCTGTAAGGATGTCCTGGTGTCTCCGCCAAATAGTACCGATCCCCTGAAAGGGGCATCTTGTATGGCGGACTGGACATTCTGTGCCAACCCAGAAATCCAGAGCCATGAATGCGAAAACAGATGGCAATGGCTGTAGACCGAGCTACTGAGTCTATGGAGTCATAGGTGGCACGGAGGGCATGACGACAGGAGATCCTAACCATACTCACAGCCTTAGCTATCTCAGCCTTAAGCTCGGAATCCTGGATGGCCTCAAACCTGGATTCCAAGTGGCCCAGAGTGGCGTTCTGGAAGGAGACCATATGTGCCACATAATTAAGGGATCTGAGGGCGCAAGTGGACGAAGAATAAATTTTGCACCCAAACTGATCCATCTGCCCAGATTCTTTATCTGAAAGCGAGGACAGGACTTTTGGATGCATCCAGAGATCCTGTGTAGCTGCTAAGATGAATGCATCTGCTGCGGGGTGAAAGGCCAAATAAGGGACCCCTTTCGGGAGGTGGTACACACTATCAGCCTTTTGGGGGACAGAAAAAGGGTGCTGCCAAACAGTGGATGCAAGGTCCTCTAAGGAGCCATCCAGGGTGGAATAGGTGTAGACAAAGATTCTGCCAAATCTAGATGCTCTGCCAGCTTTTTCCTCTTGGGGTCCTGTTCTTCAGTGGCCCAACCATGAGCTGCCTGGATCGTATTAAGGAGCTCTGAAAAAGAGGGATCCTCAGGAGGAGACCTAGGGGACTCCTTTAATTGTGGCTGATCCCAGGGGGTATAAAAGCCAGAGCTAATAGACGAGGGAGAGTCAAACTTTGTGTCTGATGAAAGAGCTTTTTCTGGTGACAGAGCCCTAAGAAGGGGAATGTCCCAGACATTATCTCTCACATGGACATGGGCAGTGGAAGAATGAGACTGTCCCGTCAGTGAAAGATGGGAGTCAACAGACAATGTGGGCCCATGAATCATCTGAGATAGGGACGGCACTGAGGCCACCACCTGCTGCCGATGGTCCAGATCAGAGGCCAGTTGAACCCTGAACTTTTGCCACCAGGATTGGATAGCCATTTGCAAGTCAGCCTAAAGGTGAGATGGAGGCTGAGGAGATGGTGGGGGCTGGCAAAGTGGATATCTGGGTGACTAACAATGATGCATTGGATATCCAGATGCCTAAAAAGAAAGGGGGTACCCTGGAGCTGGTAATCCAAGAAATGATGCCCCTACAAAGGGTGGCTGGGTAAGTGAGATGCCGCCGGGCACCCTGACATCAAACATCCCGGCGTTGGGTACACTGGGTAACCCATTTGAGGATAGCCAGGAGACGGGCCCGTAGGGGGTCAGAAGGGAGGAACTGCATGTCCTGACGTGGGACCCTCCAGGACAGTCGATGGACCCCGAAAAGGGTCAGGTATTGGAAAGTCTGGCGTAGGCCCAGGTGTTGGAGCCCTGGGTGTCTGGGGAAGAACAGTACCAGATGGGGGATTAGTGGACGTTTGGGGATCCACCGGCCCAGACAGAGGAACCTTTAGCATCTGGGGAGTCAGAGGCCCAGACAGATGAACCTGAAAGTCTGCAGGGTGCTGAGGAAACTGAGACCCCGATGGAAGGTCCCCTTTAGGGGGTTCCGAAGGCCCAGTGGGAAGAACCAGCAAACCAGGTTCTGGAGTGGGAACAGCAATGACCATGTCCAGAGAGACAGCTTCCTCTACTGGCCCCGGAGAGAAGGGGCTGGGGGGGCCCAGGGAAACCACCTCGGGAGGTGGGGAGGAAGATGCTCGAGAGGGAGAGCCCTCAGGAAGACTACCGCAGAAGCAGCAGCAAGTGCATCTTGATGTCGGGAGAGACGTTGGCCCCCAAGAGGAGGTAGTCAGATGAGCAACTTACCAGCCAGGGTGAAGGAAATAGCCCCATCCATGCCGCTGGCGTCTGACTTACCGGCGGTGGCCATGGAGACACCAGCAAAGCTGGGGTCCGAGTTACCGGCACAGACTGAGCAGGCACCAGCAGGGCCGACGTCCGACTTACTGATGGTGACAGGGTGGATAACAGCAGAGATGGAGTCCAGCATACCAGTCGGGGCTGTGCACTCTCCAGCAGAGCCGGGCAGCAACTTTGCAGCCTTGCTGCCCAGCTTAGACCCTGGTGTTTGAAGAGGCTTAAGGGCAGCAAGCACTCTGGCATCACTGGAGGGACCCGCCTGAACCTTTATCAGTTCAGGCAGGGAGACCAAGGCCTGATCTGCCACAGTGGTGCTTCCAGATCCAATGGAAGGCCTCTCGCCATCCACGAAGGTGGCCGTGGGTGGGAAGGGGACCAATCCTGGTCCCGGTGCTTCTCCTCATCTTTCTTTTTTTTGTGCTCTGCAGTGGGGGAGGAAGAGGGACCCCGTAGTCTCTGCAACTCCTTCTCCATGTTAGCCATCTTGAACTTCAACAGATGGGCATCCAGGGCCTGTTGCCACCATTTCCGTGTGGCCTGGTTCAAATCCTTGCAGGCCGTACAGCCCTCGGTGTTATGCTCAGGGCCTAGGCAGAACAGTCAAAGAGTACAACCATCCTTGTGCAGGATTTGCGTGCCGCAGGAGTTGCACTTCTTCTTATGTGGAGAGATCAAAGAAGACATTAAAGAAGAAAAGAAAAACTTTCCAAAATAAAAGAAATGGTTTTTGACACTCGCAGGGTTCACCGCGAGGTACAATGCACGTTGGTCAATGGCGGGAAAGAACTGAAGGGTGGGCGTTGGGACCGCCCACTATATAGGCTCACGCTGACGTCATCACGTGACGTCGGGTGGGTGGTCTCCCACCAGACATTGCTAGCTAGAGTTTTCCGTGTGGTCCTGATGCCAGGGGGCACAATCCTAAATGTTATGACCTACTGCAGGAACCCTCTCAAAGTTGGATCTGGACAAAGAGCTGGGAGGGACCATATATTTGTGGAACATATGGACTGAGGGTGCCGGGCAGAATGCTGCCAAAGCTGGTCCCATAATGGCCTCAGCCATGGGAAAGGTGACCCCAGAGATTAATCCTTATCCAGGATGTCAGTAAAAGGGTATTTAGCCCTTTTTTGAACTGGCTCCAATAGAACATTCATGGAGTCCAACATGAGCAGTAGAAGATCCCCAAAAGATACTGGCCCATGTGGTCAGTTCCTTGACCAATTTCTGGTCAAAAACATGCATCCTTGCTGATTGCACAGAGGACTCAAAGGCAGTCCTTGACCTTTTCCCACCATGAAGCACCCTGAAGTCATCAGAGTGGATAATTTCCATGGATAACCGGCCTGGCAAGCCACTCCCCCAGACAGAAGTCCTTAGAAGAAGCTCCCCACCAGCTTGTTGGCACAGCGGTAGGGCTACTGGCTGCGAAGCCCTGGGTTTGGAAATGGACCCGAGGAGTCGGAAGGCCAGCCAGTAGGAAAACTGAGTGTCCTATGGACCACTCTCCTCCTCCTCCTCCAGGGGTGTGGGTGGGTGAGCATCCGGCACATGATCGACTCCTGGAGGAGGCCAGGGGGAGCAGCTGCTGGAGCCGAGTTGTTGGGGAGGCATGCCAGACATCAGCGATTCGGTGTCCTGCTTCACTTGCAGCACTTGGATGGTGGAAGAGTACAGTCCTCCGTTGGGTATGGCCCAGGCCCAGCCCTGCCCTGGGGGGCAAGCCAGGAAAGAGTACCGGCAGTTGGGGTCTACTAGGAACCAGTGCTAGTCTCCATGGGGGCGTGCCTGCTCAGCAACCCCACCCCAGAGGGTAAGCCTGGGAGGACCACTGCTGAAGTAAGTCCTGGCGGGGTGAGTGGGGGCTGAGCTAATAAGGGTATCCTGCACAAAAAAAAAAAAAAAAAGGAGCTCCCCCACATGGGCTGCTGTGAAGGTAGTTCCATCAGCAAGGTTAAAAGTCACGTGTCAGCGACAGTTGTCTCGGATGGACCAGCGTGAGCCTGACCAGTACTGTCCAGTTGACCATAGGGAGGTTGAGCCTTACCCAGCCCCAACAAGGCCCACTGATGTCAGAGGAGTTGCTTATAGCACCACCACATTCACCGGTGGAGCCTCTCGTCATCCACGGATAAAGAGTATGAGGAGCATCAATGGTGATGCCTCCCGGTTAAGTGAAATCGAGAATTCAAGGAGCCCCTTGACCCTTTATTTTTGTTCAATCCCTTCTTCCCAGTTGGTCCTCCTTCAGAGGAGTGCCCTGTCCCCATCACCCCATCTTCCACCAGGGCTTGCCCCTCCTGGTGGAGTCGGCAGGGTTCCCCAAGCCCTGGAGAACAGATCCAGTCTGGGCCAGTGTGCCCAGCTGGCCGGGAGCTCCTACTCATCCTGCCACCTGGCTTTTTCACATTTTCTATTCCTGGGGGTGTGCGGCATGCACCGATGTTTGCCATATCTCTCAACCTTTCTGGCCTGGCGGCCTTCCCCCCAGCTTCTGCCAGGGGCCAGGCAATCATCGGGCTCTGCTCACCATCCCCCCCACGGAGGAGGAAAGCAGTCCTACGGACACTGATCCTTTTCGCCCTGGCTGGCTTTCTGACACCCTGAATTTACTTCTGAACACAGGTCATCATCGTCACAAGCAGTAATGCTGCTGCTGCACTGGTGGGCTGGCTCAGGAGCCCCTTGACCCTGACATGAACCTTGACTCGGGGGGCCAATGTCAAGGAGACGCAGCCAGAGGTGCGGTATACACAACCTGCACTGGTTTCAACTGCACAATCTCCAGTGGAGGCTGATCCCAAGTGGTAATGGCTGGGGATACCAGCTGCTCCACATCCTCCTGAGTGAGGACCGGTATTACTGGGGTTATTGGAGATCGACTAATCATCTACCCAATTCAACCACTAATCGACATGGATGAGAAAAATCTCAACCACCTGATCAACCGGTGTTAAAGTTGGCAAGCTTGACAGGGGTACTGTAGAGCTAGTGACTCACTCCTTGACCAATTTTGCTTGAGCCAAAGCTGAGCGCTTGAAAGTCTTTGAGTGGTCAGGGGAGTCGGAGAAGCATGATCTCTCCCGGTCCCATGATCGACAGTGGTGTTTCTTGCTTTTATGCTTCTTACCATGGTGGGCAAGGCTCTCCCGAAGGTCTGGAGAACCTATCACATTTCACAAAACTCCCCAGTGAAGAATGCTCCAATGCTGGCCCAAGTCGGAAGCAGCGCCAAGACAGACAAGGTGCCTACCGCAGCCTTGTGACCATCCTTGGCCTGCAGTTTAGGGTCATGATTGGCCGGTTGAGGAGAAGAGGCTTACGGTCTTCAAACGATTATGGTAGCATCGTCTGGCAAAGGCCACAACCTGCAACATCATATAACATCCCAAGGCAATACAGACATGACACATGTGAGTCCGTCTGCGACATCTTCTGTTGGCATGTGATGCACTGTTTAAAGCTAGGAGTAGGATTTACTTCCTCATGTTTCATAGTTCGATCAAGTTCTAAGAGCGGCACTGAGACATATACTTTTGATCGAATAGAGAAAAAAAATCACTAAGTTTGCCAATGGCACACTTAATAGGCCCTGTAACTCACGGTGCTGCAAAAGAGGAGACCAAACTCTTCCAGCTGAAAGGAAGGTCTGATGTCACAGGGCAGAGCCGAGGGATACACCACCCAGGTGGTGGGAGGAGCTTTGCTTAAAAATCTTCTGGTGAATCAGCTCTTTAGGAAGAACTGCCAATGTGTGGCTAAGTGAACAATATCCATGTCCTTAGAAACAGCATTTTCCTTGTGAGGATCTGCATGGGAGTCGGAGAAAAGAATGGAACACACTGTAACGTGTTGTGGCAGTCCATCCACACTACTACAGCATTCAAAGAGGGGACATGATGAGTACCATTTGTTCCAGCTTGTCTGTCAGTTGATCCCATTGTACAAAACAGTTATGTAAGAACTTACAGTAACAGTAGATCTTCAAGATCTCGGTCATCAGGTCACACTGTAAGAACCTTCGCTGTCGGTGAAGGGGAATCCACATAGGTTTTCAGCAGTACAACTGGGGCCACCCACGCCACTGACATCACCAATCCTATAAAGGCGTGAGTGGCTCCACTCCCTCCTCAGTTCCTTCCCCCCGGAGACAAAGGGAACATAGAATTGTCACAGTCTCTCATGGGGGTGGCGGGCACACACCTTAAAGAATGGACAGACTTCTTCTGTGCTGTATTACCAAAATCTTTATTATTTACTTCTATCGGCCTTACATTCAATGTTTCACCTGATGGACAGGCTTCATCAGGAAATAGGCCTTTATGTAACCTATAAAAAAATATACAAACATCAATGTCCTGTCCATACATTCATTTATACAAAATATAGAGAATCACCTAATGAATGTGACCTGACACTTACTTTCTTGTATCAATTCATGTGCTTTCCAAAAGCTTTAAATTTGTAAATAAACCAATCCTGGTTCTAAAAATGGAAATAGAATTG
Organism: Neoceratodus forsteri; assembly: GCA_016271365.2. NCBI lineage: Eukaryota > Metazoa > Chordata > Ceratodontiformes > Ceratodontidae > Neoceratodus > Neoceratodus forsteri. Next base: position 365,841,638 of record CM028132.1, on the reverse strand, counting down.
TAAGAATATGCATTATAAATATCCCTCTCATGCTTAATTTAGCAATATTGCACTGATCTGTTAATAAATAATATTTAATAAATAATACAAGCTTAATGATATTACCCGTTAACACTTAAATGTACCCAGTAATTTTATCAATACTCAATCAAGACAACCTTTTAATTACCATCACCACTTCAGTGCAAAACACAGCATGCTTGATATGGGTGTATATTGAGAAAAAATGTCCACATTGTATACCTCATTTGTGACTCAGCTGGTGCTTATGGGTACCTCGTGCTTCAGTATATTGCCCCTTTAATTCATACATACCTCCTCAGGTCCCCAGACAAAGGGAGCACAGCCCTAGCCATGGGGACTGAGGAGAGAGAAGACAGGTGCCCAGAACATGTGAAAGGCTGGATACACCAGACAGCCAATTCCTACAGGAGCCCCATAAAGGGGGATGGTGGGAGGGAAAGCAGACCTGCTGACTGAGATCCCCTCGAAGATCTACTGTTACAGTAAGTTCTTACATAACTGTTCTGTCTTCATCAGGGTTATCTCAGTCATCAGGTCACACCGTATGAATGAGTTCCAAGCAGTTACAGGTGCAGACAGATAATCTGGGAGGAGGGCTCTCCATAAACTTGACAGGAGGCCCTACAGTACAGCCCTGCCAAAACCTGCACTGGCTCTTGAGGCAATGTCCAGACTATAGTGCTTGGTGAAAGTATGGACGGTATTCCAGGCAGCAGCCGCACAGATGTCAGCGTCTGAGATCCCTCGGAAACAAGTCACAGAGGTAGCCATGCCTCTAGTGGAATGAGCTTTGACAGCACCAGGCAATTCCTTACTGTACTTGTTGTAGCAAAAAAAAAAAAAAAATGCAATTTGCCAACCATTTGATGAACATTACTTAGAAGCTGCAGTGCCCTCTCTACCTGGGATGAAAAAAAACAAACTGCTTCGACTTTCGACTCTCCTTGGTCCGAAGTAAGTAATATTTCAAGGCAGATTGGCATGCTCAGGAAAGTAAACAGGCAGGTGGATAGACAGATTGAGTGTAAACTCTGAGACCACCTTGGGGAGAAACTTAGGATTTGTGCGCAAAGACACCCTGTCTATGTGAAAAATCAAATAAGGATCCTCACACCAGAGGGCCTGAAGCTCTGAAATTCTTTGACCAGAAGTAATGGCAACTAAAAATAATGCTTTCCAAGAGGGAAAGCGCAGATCACAAGCTACAATAGGCTCAAAAGGAGACAGGGTCAACTTCTCCAAAATAAAATTCAGATCCCAAGCTAGGACAGAAGAATGGATGGGGTGGGGTGGGGGTTCAGATGCAGGATGCCCCTGAGAAAGGTATAGGAGACTTCCAGCTGAGCAATTGTGTGGTCACCCATGGGCTCATGAAAAGCAGAAATGGCCAAACGGTGCACCTTGAGGGAGAAGTACTGGAGACCTGAGTCAGATAAAGAGATCAGGTAGTCCAGGATGTGGTTCACTGGGCAGGTGAAAAGGTCCAGACTATGTTTGGCAGCCCAGGTGGCAAACTGCTTCCACTTCATGGCACATGTGGCTCGAGTGGAAGGCTTCCAGGTGGCCACAAGTACGTTCACCACTGTGTTTGAGATCCTGAATCTGGTGAGGGCTATGTCCTCAGGAGCCAAGCATGCAGATGGAGGGATCTGAGGTTGGGATGAACCAGGGTCCCCTGAGCCTGGGTCAGCAGATTCCTGCAGCGGGGGGGAGGAAATGGAGGCTCCTTCGCCAGCTGGTGAAGCAGGGAGAACCATATCTGCCGAGGCCAGAATGGAGCTACCAGGATCATGCTGGTCCCCTCCATCTACAGTTTGATGAGCATCCTCTGAATCAGAGGAAACAGAGGGAAAGTGTAAAGAAACCTCCCGCTCCAGGAGAGGGACAACGCGTCTTGCCAGCAAACTCCAGGCCCTGGATCTAGTGAGCAGAAATTGGGCAGTTTTGCGTTGAGTGGGGATGCAAAAAGGTCCAACTCTGGGTACCCCATTGGTCAAACAAGTCTTCTGCAATGGATGAGAGGAGCTCCCACTCATGCATGCTGGACTGAGTCCGGCTGAGGCTGTCTGCTAGAGCGTTCAACACACCTTGCACGTGGACTGCTGAGAGTGTTAGACCGTGATCCAGCACTCACTACCACACTCTCATGGTCTCCTTGCATAGGGGGTACAAATGATTCCCTACCTGCTTGCTGTTGTAGTATACTATGCTGAAATTGTCTGACTGCATCAGCAGTACCAGAGCCAGGTGTTCCTGAAAAGCCTGCATGGCGTAGAGCACCGCTCTTATCTCCAGGACATTGATATGCAGGGAGGTTTCCAGCTGGGACCAAGAGCCCTGGGTCTGAAAGGGACCCAGGTGTGCTCCCCAGCCCACACCTGAGGCATCCGTGGTGAGGATCTGCTGTGGGGAGGAGATCTTGAATGGGACACCTTGGAGCAGATTCGAGGGGTACATCCACCACAGTAGTACCTTGCGGACTGGGGAAGAAACCAGAACTGGGCGGTCTAGCTCATCCATGCACTGATCTCACTGCACCCAGAGGGTCCAATGGAGGATACGCATATGAATCTTGGCCAGTGGAACAGTGGGTATGGCAGCTGCCATCAGACCCAACAGTCTCAGGTACACCCTGGCACGAATGTGGCGGCTCTGAATGACTTCCTGAGCTTGGGCGATAATGCACTCTGCATTGTTTTGGGGCAGGAAGGCCTTCCCTTAGGCCAAGTCCAGAATCACCCCTATGTACTGTAGCCTTTGGGATGGTACTAGAATCCATTTGGGCAAACTGACAGTGATGCCCAGGAAGTGGAAAAGCTGGAGAGTTTACTCACTCCAGAGTTACCAAAAGCTGTTCCCTGGATGGGACCTTCAGGAATCAATCATCCAGATAAGGGAAAACATACAGTCCCTCCCTTCTGAGAGCTGCTGCTACCGCTGCTAAGCATTTGCTAAAGACTTATGTCACAGAGGGCAAGCCAAAGGGCATCACTTTGAACTGATAACGCTCGCCCTGAAAGGTAAAGCGGAGAAACTTTTTGTGGGGAGAAAAGACCGAAATGTGCAGGTACGCGTCCTGCATGTCCTGTGAACAGAGCCAATCTCGAGGGGCAGTAGGTGCAGTAAGGTTACCATCTGAAACTTTTTGTACTGGATGTGCAGATTGAGGTCCATTATATCTAGAATGGGCCTCAGATTGCTGGTCGTTTAGGTACCAGGAAAAACCTGAAATAGAACCCCTTTGTTTCTCTGGCACCTGGCTTGATGGCCTGCTTGTGAATAAGGGACTGAACAGTCGGCACAGTGGAAAGATTTACCGCTGTGATAAAGACGACTCGGGAACGGACTTGGGATGCTCAAGGGCTGGCCGGGGATGAACTGAGTGGAACATAGCACATTCTCCACCTCCGGGGGAAGGGGGTTGAGCGCCTCCAGTCAGGTGCTCCCGGGATGCACCATTACTAGAGCACCAGCTAGTGCAGCTGTGGGAGGGCATGGCTAATGCATGACGTGGTTCTGCTCTAGCGTTCACTTGAACCCCCCGAAAACACATCCTCTAAAAAAATTCCATGGCAGCCCGGTGGCACTGAAAGTTGAGGTGCTGGACGCCACACCTCACACTACACTGGCAACCTGGGTTCGGGAACGAGCCCGGGCCACCAGGGGTCAGCAGAGGATCGAGCGTCCGGAAGACAGCTCTCCTCTCCCGGGAAGGAGGGGAATCCATGGGTTGGAGCTTGACTGCCCTCTGGCGGAGGCCTGAGGTACAGCATGCTCCCTGTCCTACAGTGAGGGGAAAAAGTGCACGGCGGATGTCGGCAGGGGCGCCTTGACGGCAGGGATGCACGCCAAGCACAGAACACCAGAAAAATTCCCTCTAGGCTCCTGGAAGACGGAGCACCCTAGCACAGACCCTACAAGCCCACCTGCCTGTCCCAGTCTGGTCCCATGATGAATGGACGTAGTTTTGGTGCGAAGGTCCCCATCTCTGTCCCCACCCGGGGGGGCAATCCGAGGCTACATGGAGGGACTACCGCGGGTGCAGGTAAGGTGAGACTGGGCAGACGCAATTGGTGACTTCTGAGGTGGCGGAGTCTAGAGGGCAGGGGAGGAGCATTAACAGAAAGTTAAAAAAAAAAAATTTCCTCCAGCATGCCCAATTACACCCCTGCTCCGTAGGGGCCCTGGCTGCCCGCCGACAACAGAAACCTAGACACAACAGGGCCGAGCTTGAAGGCTCCGCCCTGGGGTCCGCTTGAGGAATCGGGGGCCGAGGGGGTTGCCACCAGAAGTCCCATAAAGCATAGTAAATCAAAAGAAGTGACTGCACCCCCCCAGAGAACAGACAGGTGAGCTGGGGGGTAATTGGAGGGTGGAGGAGGGGTTTCCAGAGGTTGCTCAATGAGCTCCAGGGTATGTCCCTTCTCTATAATCTGAAAAATCCATGTATCTGAAGTTATGGTTCTCTATTGATTCAGATGGAGAGAGAACCAACCTCTGTCCACCACCTCCTGGTCTGGGACCAGAAGGGGCGGGTCAGGCAAGGAGTCAAGTGGAGGCAGAGCCAGCCGCTTGGGCTGGTCCCTCATGTCTGGGGTGCTTGGCTGCAGCTCCAGCACTGGCGGGGAAGAGCATGGCAGCTGGGGCTCTGTGTTTCCCTTGGGGCTGGGAGGGCACACCAGGCCTATTGGATGCTTTGTGAAAGGGAGGGCGCCCTCTACTTCTTGATTGGGTACGGTAGAGGGAGTGAACAGACTTGAGGGCCCTACCCGGGGCTTGCAGATCATTAATAATATCTGGATGTCAGGGCCAAACAGCTTAGTGCCATTAAAGGGGGCATTAAGCACTTTTGTCTGTTCAGCAGCAGCAAACCCGGATAGTCTGAGGCAGGAGTGCCTACATAGGCATATGCCTGTGGTGGCCACCCTGGCAACGATGTTCATAGAGGGCTCTGAGGAGCTGCTTGGTAACATCTTCAGCTGCTTGGAGGCACTGGAGCAGCTCCTGCTTCTGTCTGCCATCTGGAAGGGGCTGTGCCATGGCCTTGCCCTTTTTCCAGTTGGCATTTCGGTATTTTACCATCTCAGACAGGTAATTTGCAATCTTCAAACAGGGTGAAGGAAGCATACACCCTCTTACCCCAAAGGTCAGTTCTGCAAGACTATCTGGGGGAAGGGAACTAAGGTGCCAGTCACGAGCTGCCTTGATGGCTACAGAGTCTGTCTCGGGCTGGGCAGCATAGCAGGGGAGCCCTTGGTTAGCATGCTAAAATTTATCTGCCTTACAAGGCATAGCTGGCACCATGTCTGGTCTGTGCCAGGCTGCATTCCTCAGAGCAGGCAGGACTGGAACAAACAGGTTACTCACCTGTAACAGTAGTTCTAGGAGTGGTATATGTTGTTCATCCACACTGTTTGGCATGTCCCTTTCCCCCTTTAAATCTTGCCGGAAGTCTTCAAGCTGGCTCCTCCCACCCACTCGGGTGGTATATACCTTGGCTCCACCCCATGACACTAGATCTTAGCCCGCTGGAAGGCAGGTTGTGTGTGTCCGCAGCCGGGGAGGTCGGGGTGGGTCCGTGTGGATGAACAACATATACCACTCCTAGAACTCCTGTTACAGGTGAGTAACCTGTTTTTCTAGGAATATGTTGTTCATCCACACTGTTTGGCAGACTCCTAGCAGTTTTCCGGGAGGAGGGAGGCAAGGTGCACACCCCCTACTTAGGGAACAGAGATTGGAGAACTGAGGCCCCAAAACCAGCGTGACTCAAAGTCGATGTGGTAGTGGGTAATGAAGGTGTTTGCTGACCTCCAGGTAGCAGCCCGACAGATTTCCTGGATAGGGATGACCTGGAAGCAGCCACCAATGCAGCAGTATGGTGGGTAGAATGAGCTCTTATCCCTTTGGGAGGCTCCATGCCCACCAACTCATAGCACAGACCTATGCATGACGTAATCCATCCTGCTATGATCCATTTGGCTGCAGATCTGCCAGAAGCGGCTTCAGCATAGGTGACAAACAGCTGGCGAACCTCTCCACGAATTTCTGCCGTCCTCTCCTTATAGTAGGAGAGAGCATATCTCAGGTCCAAGGTATGGAGCCTGTACTTGGCCTCTGAGGTGTAATTAGGGTAGTATACCTGCAGAGTCAACACCTGGTTAAGGTGAAACTCTGATACCACCTTCGGAAGTAATTTCAGGTGGGGGCATAGGACACAATTGTCCCTGTGGAAGACCAGATAAGGGGAGTCCACCGAGAGCGCCTGGAGCTTCCCTGTCCTTCTGGCAGACATGATAGCCACCAGGAGGTCCATCTTCCATGACAAGTGTGACAGCTCACACTTGTGCATTGGTTCGAATGGCTTGTCCATGAGCTTTGCCAGTACCAGCAGTAGATCCCATGGAGGTGGAGGTTCACGCACTGGAGGAGATATGTGATCCAGGCCTTTGAAAAAGTGCCCGACCAGTCTCTCCTGTGCCAATGTCGGCTGACCAGCCCACGCCTGGTAAGCAGAAATGGCTGCCAGGTGCACCCTAAGGGTCGATGACCGTAGACCTCCTTTGGAGAGAGACCAAAGGTAGTCGAGAATGTTAGCCACAGAACAGGATAAGGGGTCCAGACCCTTACCCTGACACCAAATGGAAAACCTTTTCCATTTGAAAGCATAACATTTCCTGGTCGATTCCTTTCAAGAGGCCTCCACCACGGTGTAGACATCTTCGGAAAGACTCAAAGACTGGAACTGTAGCCACTCAGGCACCAGGCTGTGAGGTGCAGGGATTGAAGGTCTGGATGGAAGACCTTCCCCCGGTTCAGAGATATCAGGTCCGGGCACATACAAAGCTGCTCCGGGGGCCTGCAGCTGAGGCTGAGGCTGAGGAGATCTGGATACCAGAACTGGTGCAGACCGTCTGGGGCTACCAGAATCACCGTTGCCTTGTCCCTCTTCTCCTTGAGTAACACCTTGTGGATCAAGGGAAATGGAGGGAAGGCGTAGAGGAGGCCTGGGGTCCACTGCCTCGAGAAGGCATCCCCCCTGCAGCGAGCCCTGCTGAGGGGGATGGGCATGATACAGCCTCAGCTTTCTGTTTTCCCTGGAGGCAAACAGGTCCACCATCGGTTTGCCCCAATGGGAGAACAGGCTGTAAGCTACCTCTGGATGGAGAGACCACTCATGGGATGTCTGGCCTATACGGCTGAGAGCATCTGCCAGCTGGTTCGAGGCTCCTACCACATGGATGGCTAGGAAATCTGCCTCCAACTGGCTTATGAGGGTCCAGATGCGGAACGCCTCCTTGCACAGCAGACGGGAGTGTGTGCTGCCCTGTTTGTTGAGGTAGTACATGGTCATGGTATTGTCCAGCTGGACTTGAACCATGATCCCACAGCTGAAGAGCGAAAGCTGACAGTGCCAGTCTGACTGCTCTGAGCTCAACAGGTTGATGTGGCATCGGGACTCCTCAGGGGTCCAGAACCCATGGGTCCTGTTGTCCCCCACATGGTCTCCCCAGCCCATGAGAGAGGCGTCGGTCGTTAGGATGACCGTCGGCTCGGGGCAAACAAATGGGATACCTTCCTGCAACTGGACTGGGGCAGTCCACCATTGGAGAGCGTCCCACATCTTCTGGGTTACAGTGATCAGCGGGTCAAAATGACCGTGGCGCTGAGTCCACTGGGTGGCCAGCTCCCATTGGAGGGGATGCATGTGCAACTGGGCCCAATAGACCACTGAGGTGCATGCCGCCATGTAACCCAGAAGGAGCAGAAAGTCCCGGGCAGGGCGCAAGTGCCCAATCAGAAATGATTGGGCAAAGGAGGAAAGAACCTCCACCCAGTCTGCCGGGAGCCGGGTTCTGGCTTTACAAGAGTTGAGCTCTGCCCCGATGAAGCCAATCACCTGGGAAGGCACGAGTTCAGACTTGGCCTCGTTGATAAGGAGGCGGAGTTGGGAGCAGGTCTGGAGGGCCAGATCCCTGGACCTCTCCACCTCCTGTTGGGTGGAACCTGCCAGGAGCCAATTGTTGAGGTAGGGGTAAATTCTGACTCCCCGACACCGGGGATGGGCCTCCACCACTGCAATGCATTTGGTGAAGACCTGAGGGGCCGATGACAGGTTGAGCAGCATGGCTCGGAACTCATACAGGGTCCCTTCGACCCTGAAGCGGAGGAACCACCGATGGGATGGACAGATTGGGACGTGAAAGAACGTGTCCTGCAGATCCAGTGAACAGAACCACATGTTTCACTCCAAGGATGGTATGATCTGGGACAAAGTGACCATCCGAAAGGTGCGTGACCTGAGAAACAGATTCAGGTCGTGGAGATCTAGAATGGGACGCCAGCACCCCCGTCCGCTTGGGCACCAGGAAGTACCTGGAGACAAAGCCTGGGTCTGCAGACAGATCCGTCATGATAGTTACTGCCTCCTTGAGGAGAAGTAGCTGAGCAATGTCATCTCGAAGAGCCGACTGGGTGCATGCGGAAATCCATTCTTCCCAAGGGGTGTGGGCTCAGCTGGGAGGGTACTGCTTGAATTCTAAAGGCAGTCCCTGACCGACCACTTCGAGAACCCATCTGTCCGTGGTGATAGCGGACCAGGCGGAAAGGAAGTGGTGGAGCCGGCCCCCCACGGGAGGACCCAGAGCTGGCATGATGGAGTTAGGGGTGGCAACCCCCACCCCGTCACTGGGCAGGCTTAGAGGAGGAAGAGACTCCAGGACCTGAGCCTCGGCCTCCTTTGCGGGCCTGTTGGAGTCCAGGCTTGGGCCGAGGGCGCCAAGCATGAGCCTGCTGCTGATGCTGCTGTCCTCCTCAGTAGGAGGACTGCTGAACTGCAAGTGAAGAGTGCCAAAAAGGCTTCTTCTTTTTGTTCTGCTGGTTCTTACCCGAAGAACTCTTGGCAGAAGTGGTGTCCAAGGTGGCACTGGACTGCTCAATATGCTGCAGGTGACCGGCCACTCCTGTGCCGATCAAGTCAGTCCCAAGGAAAGGCACATTAGCTAACTTATGCTGAGTATCCGCTGGGAAGGAGGAGAGCCTCAGCCAAGCCCTGTGGCAAGAGGCCACTGCGGCGACCATCGAGCCGGCACAAGAATCCCCAATGTCCAGGGCCGTGTGGAGCTGCTGTTTGGCAACAGCACAGCCCTGGTCATGGACCTGCTTAACCGTGGTTTGCATGTCCGTGGGGAGATGTGGGGGGACTTCATCTAATGACCCGAGAAGGGCATGAGAGAAGTGCGCCATGATGATGGCTGAACTGGCCTGATGAAGGCCCAAGGAGGAAGCTGCATAGACTTTCCATGCCGAATGGTCCAAAAGCTTGGACTCCTTATCGGGTGGGACGGTCAATGTCAGTAGAACTGCTGGTACGGCTGAACACAGAGGTGGTCACCAGGCTCTTGGCCGAAGGGTGCTCTGTGAACCCCGCAAGGGGCCCCATGGGCACTGCATACTTGCGGGCCATGCAGGCAGATGGTGCTGGACATGAGGCAGGGCACTGCCATAGTTCGAGTGCCGGACCAACAATGGCCTCGGCCACAGGAAAGGCCTCTGTCGGGGTATCCCCTCTCTTGAAGATGTCCGTGAAAGGGTACTCCACCTTTTTCTGGATGGGTTCCAGGGGCATCCCTGTAGAATCAGAGATGAGATGGAGGATCTCTTGGAAGGAGGAAGGACATTCCTCCATCCCTGTGCCAACAGATGACTTATCATCACCGGGATGAGAGTGGAGCCTGGTGACATCTGAGTCCGAGGAGTTGGGATACAGCGGCCTGCCACCCAAATCACCCTCGACCCGTTGAGGACGGTCCAGGGTGACCATGACTGACAGATGTCGGGGAAGCCCAGTATCTGGTCGGTCCTATTTGGAAGGAGCCCCTCCCACAGACTGCTTAGGTGGCAGCTCCACCACTATCGGTGGAGAGACTGGCAAAGGCCGAACTGGAGGATGGGCCGGCCCCGCGGGTGGGAGAACCAAAGGTTTTGGTTCCGAGGGGTTGGCTTCGGCCTGGGAGGTGAGAGCCAAGTAATGGCCGGGATAGGTGGCGGAGCCGGCTTCTACCTAGTCAAAATCAACTGTTGCCATATAAGGTTCTCATAGCACCGACAGAGTTTCCGTCTGAGCCTCTCCTCAGCTGAGGAAGACGAAGACGACCTGTGGCGTCACCTCTCTTTTTGGAGCACTTATGGTTCCTCCTTGGCCTTTCGGCCGAGGGGGTTCTAGACCTCAACCGAGATCGGGCAGGCCAACTCAGTTGCTCAGGAGACATCGGAGGGATTGGTGAATCCTGGGGGTCCAGGACTGGGACCTCGATGGAGACACCAGCAGGCTGGGTCTCCTCATCGGGGAACATGAGGACCAGAGTCCTGTCCAAGGAGTCATCGACCACGGCCGGCGACATAATCTCGACCTCATCGGCCACTTCCTCAGTCATCTGGCCAGGCAGAAGATCTGTGAAGCCTGCGGCCGAGGAAGCGATCTCGACTGAGGTTGAGACCGCATGCTCCTGGGACTGACCTCTCTTGGTCCCAAGCGTGCCTTCATCGAGGTGAAGACAAGCTGGGTTCTATGATCTTTTTTCGAGAGTGGGAGGAGTGCGAGCCCACGGTCGCCTCACCTCTGGTGGGGAAGAGACTGGCACAACTCCTTAAAAGAACCTATGAAGGTGGAGCCCAGGTTGAGTGGAATGAAAAAGCTTCGATTCGCCGAAGCGCGGGTGGCTTCTTTGAATGCCTTCATGCGTCCCAGCTGCTCGGCAGAACCTGTATTATGGAAACCACCCACCCAGCTACCTTAGACTTCATCGGAGGATTCCTTTTCTCCGGTCTCCCCAACTTCAAACATGCCAGGCGGTCATCCAGGACATTGGGATGGCAAGGCCAAGCAAAAACTGCAGGACAAGGTGTCATGGCCGACACCTAGGCAGTAGACGCACGTGAGATGGGGATTGGTGCACAACATCTTCTGGCCGCAAGGACACTGGTGAAATCCTGGAGAAGATTTCTCTTCCATGATTGAGGACGCAAAAGCGTGATCGCTAACTTGAACGAGTTTTAATCTCGGCAAACCCGAAGTTTTGAAAGCCAGGGCCTACGAAATGCATGAGCATGAGGGAAGCAACCTGTATCTTCCAGCGGAAAGGAAGATCTAGCATCATGGGGCGGAGCCGAGGTATATACCACCCGGGTGGGTGGGAGGAGCCAGCTTGAAGACTTCCGGCAAGATTTAAAGGGGAAAGGGACATGCCAAACAGTGTGGATCAACAACATATCCACGATCCTAGAAAATTATTTTTGGGGGAGATTCAGGGATCTCCAGGAAATCCACAAGCTCCTTTCTGGTGGCATGCTCTTCCTCAGTGTGGAAGCCCATGGCTGAGGATGGCTGCTTCATCACATTGAAAAAATGTGGGGTCCTCAGTAGGAGACCTGGGAGTATGCTTCACTAAGTTCTCACTGACAGAAGAGGTGGTAGATCAGTCAGAGAGCAGGATCTCTTCCTATTCTTCCTCCTCATCAGGAAGAATGAGGTCTGGGTGGTACTTCTCCTCCTTGACGTCGACCTCTTCTAAATTTGGGTCTGGCATTGGATGTGCCGATGACAGCACACAGGGAGCTTCCTATGGCTGATGAGTAGGCACTGATGACACAGCTGCCGCTGACGGCATCAGTGAGGGGTCCTAAAGGCGCCCAGCTGCTGTACAAGCACATTAGTAAATTTAAGCAGGACTTCATTCAAGTCGATGGTGGTCATCAACGGAAGGGGGTTCGATGGCACAGGTGTCGATGACTGCCTGCTGGGTTCTGAGAACCCGAAGAACCTGTAGCTCTGGAGGGAGAAGGGACAGGCTTCGACAGGAGTCATTGATGATGAGTCTGTCATTGATGAAGGAGGGGCCAACAACCCGGAAGTCAATGGCTGGCCACCTTGAGAATTGGGCAGAGGTGCTGTTGGTATCTGTCTGGTGGGCACAGAGACCTGGACAGCAGTCTTCCTCTTCAGTGCAGCTGCAGCTGACAAGAACTCCCCAAAAGAAGGAGAAGAGGTAATTGTGGAAGGAGATCAACGCCGGGGGGAGCAGTCATGATTTCGGTCTTTTTTATGACTTTTCCCTGAGGATTTGTCTTGGGCTTTGGCGGCCTGGGAGCTTGATGCTCTGGTCAGCAGTTAAGAGGCTGGGATCCTGGAGGACCCCTGCTCGGAACTGGCTATCCTGTTGATCCATCAGGAAATTTTTAAAAGCCTTTCTGTGTCACTGAAGAGTTGTTTAGTTGAACTTCTGGTAGAGCTCACAGTCAGAAACTTCGTGCTCAGGCCCAAGACAGCAGACACAGAGAGAATGTTCATCTGTGGAGGCAACCTTCTTTCCACAGTGACAGAAGAGAGAAGCTGAAGGATTAATTCTTGACATAAACAAATTAGTAGAATCTCTTTAATAATAGAGATTAAAAAAAAAATACTGAAGAAAAAGCGGTAACGGTACAGCTATTGCATGGAAGCTTCTGCGGAGACCCTTGTGAGTGAGTTGATGGTGGGAAAGAACTGAGGGTACAGGGCTGCTCATGACTTTATAGGGTTGGTAATATCGATGGCGTGGGTGGCCCCAGTTGTACTGCTGAAAATCTTCCGTGTGGATTCCCCTTCACTGACGGCGAATGTTCCTTTGATGTGACCTGATGACTGAGATAACCCCGATGAAGGTCTGACGAGTTCAATGACGGTATGCGCCATATGTAGATGGGCAAAGGGAACTATAATGATGGCAGCAGCCATCAGCCCTAGGAGACATTGCATCGTCTGAGCTGAAATGCAATGACTTCTGTGTTAACAGCTGGGCCTGGGCAACAACAGCCTCTGTCTCATCTGCGGACAGGAAGGCACTGCCCGCCACTGTATTCAGCACTGCTCCAATACATTGTAGGGACTAACATGGAATGAGAACAGATTGCTGTATGTCCACCGTGACACACAGCCTCTCAAACAGTTGTCTTGTTCTGTACAGTGTGTACAGAATTGCTTCTCTTTCATCGACCCGAGCCAGTGGTCCAGATATGAGAAGACTTAAAGCCATTCCCTTCTAAGGGCTGCTGCCACAACTGCTAAGCATTTGGCAAATACCCATGGTGCAGAGGATAAACCAAAAGGCAAGACTTGGTACTGATAATGGCTGCCCTCTAGGATGAAGCAGAGGTATTGCCTGTGGCATCTGTCAGTCTTGATATAAAGGTATGCATCCCTCATGTCTAGGGCACAGAGCCTGTCCCCCTTTTGCAGCAGGGGGATGAAAGCCTTAAAAACACCATTTGGAACTTTCTGTTTTCGACAAACAGGCTTAGGTCTCTCAAGTCCCGTACAGGATACAGACCTCCTGTCCACCTGGGAACCAGGAAGTATCTGAAACAGAACCCTTTGCTTCTTTCATGGAATAACCTACTCGGGTATAAGCACTTGAACCTCCTCTAGCAGAAGGGACAAGTGGCTGAGAGGATAATGACAAGGAGGCAAAGGATGAACAGGACAGACAGACAGCAACTTCAGAGTGTGCCCTTTTCCCACTTCTGCCAGGACCAATTCATTTGTCGTGATCTCCCACCACTTTGTATCTCTGGAGGAAACAGTGGAAAGGGAGACAGTGGGACGTCAGAAGGTACCGGGGCATCTCAGGCTTCACCTTGACTGATATCCTTGAGAGCCTTTGCATGGGAAAGAGTATGTGTGTGTGTGTGTGTGTGTGTTGGGGGGGGGCACCACCACCACAGTTTTGTACATGGAGCTGCTCACGGGAAATACAGCCATCACAGGCAGCAGGCTTTCCAAATGAACCCCCTACCAAGCCTCCTGATGGGCTGAGGGGTCACAGACTTAAGTGACCTTAATCAGCACTAATTAAAGTGCTTTTATGACACCCCCTAAGAGTAGCTCACCTACCCAGGACTTAGTCCACGTTGAAAACCATTTCTTTTCCGTGTATCTGGAGGGGAAGGGATGGTAAATTCTGCTCATCTGTCCCATCCCTTCCTCTACCTGGTTACTAATCATGAGCACTCCTCCTCCTCCATATTGCCCCGCACTCTAAAGTTTTGTGAGGTATTAGTTTGTAGACCGCAGTGATGGGCACTGAGTTTCAAAAATGCTTTTTAATATATTAGAGGCTTACTGGGGTTAGATCAAAGCTACAGCTCAACTAACAAGGCCCGCATGCAAGATACACATGAGGAACTACACAATGGGGAGCACAAAGGGAAGCTCTAAAAACTCCATTAAGTTTTTCTTAGTGAGGTCCATCTCCTCCTCAGCTTCAAATCCATTCAAAACATCTTGGACATGTCTTAATAAAGCCTGAAAAGAGGGATTCTCATGTGGAGACCCGGGGGCATACACCACAAAGTCCTCACTGCAGGAGAGGGTAGGGCTGGAAGGCAAACCCCCTCTGATAGGAATAATTATCAGCATCCTCCATTTTAAGGAGATCAGGATTGTATTCTACCTCATTGTCGTTAGGACTTGCCCTCCTTCAATAAATACAGTGACCTCAATGATGAAGCGTGAGCTTTATCCTTAAGCTTGTGGCAACAGCAGGAAGAGGAGGTCTTTGATGATGACTTATCCTTGTCTTTGTTCTCGACAACTGTAGTGGCAACAGTGTTGCTGCATGCTGGTAAGTATCATTCCCAGAGATGGTCGAACAAGAGAAAGAAGCCGGCTTGGAGCCTGCTGCCTTAGTTTGAGCTTCCATGGCCTTGAAGGCAGCAAAAGTTTCTGGAGCCTTCTTCTGGTATCTCCTCATGGCCTGGTTGAATCCCTTGCAGATCTTGCAGGACCCGACATCGTGGAGATGCCCAAACAGCAAAAACAAACTGTGTGAGCTCGTCCTTGTAGATCTTGTAGCCGCAGGTACAAAACCTAAATAAAGGCTCTTCTGATAGTGGCATGAAAGGATAACATAAAAAGAAAAACAATGTTAGAAAATAATGAAGTAAAAAGAAAATGAGGGCATTGTTTCTCTGCAAGTCTAATGAGTAGTTGACAGTGGGGGAAAGAACTGAGGAGCAATGGGGCAGCCCATTTTGCACACCATCATGGGCGTCTCCCGGCTAACAAAAGTTTCCGAGTGGTCCTGTCCTGATGCCAACAGCTTACAGTTCTAAACGTGTTGCACAACTGAAGAGTTATCCTTGATGATTTTTTTTTTTTTTGGATACCCACTGCCACAATGTTCAAGCAGTGCTGTTACAGTCCAGATGATTGGCAAGTATAGTGTTTGCAGGTAAAACAAATAGAACTGTGGAAAACAAAAAGTACAGTTATGTAAGAACTTACTGTAACAATAGATCTTCGAGAGAAGCTCTTGCAGCAGGTAACACATGTAGGACTGAAGCTGGCAGGATCCCATGGAAAACATCTAGCTAGCATTCTATGGCAGGGACCACTCCGATGTCATACATGGTATAAAGGGGGTGGTCTACAGCGTCCCTCAGTTCTCCTGCCAGAAACTCCGGCAGCAATGATGGAAGGTGATCAGGAACAGAGGATCGAGAATTCCTCAGAGAGCAATCATAATGTTGCCAATTCAAACCAGGTGCAGAGAAGAGTCCCCTGGGAGAAGGTGGGTGGGAAGCCATACCTGCTGCAAGAGCTTCTCTCAAAGATCTACTTTTTAAGTTCTTATATAACTGTACTATCTTACTTCGAGAGTCAGCTCTTGCAGCAGGTAACACATGTAGGACTGAGTCCCAAGCAGTGAAAGGAGACCCAGGCAAAGAGGTCAAGCTCCGGCCTGCCCCATCTCTCGAAGAGGTTGTCGACGACAGACTGCAGAAGGGCCCATTCATGTACTCTGGACTGAGTCCTGCTGAGAGCATCGGCCAGGGTGTTTTGAACCCCTGGGACATGAACTGCTGAGATATCTAGGTGGTGAGGTATGGCCCAGTTCCAGACCTGCATTACTTCCCGACAAAGGGGGTACGAGTAAGTGCCACCCTACTTGTTGAGGTAAAACACCACTGCCATGTCTGTCTGTATGAAGAGGTGTCCCAGGTGAAGCACTGTGCTCAAAGCTTGTAGGGCATAGAGAACTGCTCTCATCTCCAGAATAGTTATGTGGAGAGGCTCCTCGGCTGGAGGCCAGGTGCCCTGTGAATGCACAGATGTGCATTCCAACCGATGCCAGAGGCATCTGATGTCAAGACTTGATCCAGAGCAGTTCTCTGAAAGGTCAACCCCTCTGCAAGAGAGGGCATGTCATCCACTAGCTGAACCAGTTCCGGGATAGAGACCAGTTGGTCCAGACTGTCCCATCTTTGGTCCCACTGGACTCTCAGAGTCCACTGAATTGTCCTCATGTGCAGTGTGGCTAGAGGGACTGTAACAATGGATGTGGCCATATGGTCTAGAAATCTGAGAAGCGTCCTAGCTGGGACCATTGGGAGGGATGAGACGTGGTGTGCTAAGCCTCATAGTCGAAGTGCTCTGTCCTGTGGTAAGGTGGCCTTCCCATGAGTGGTATCGAGTAGCGCCCTGATGAACTGGAGGGATTGGGTCAGGATCAGGGAGGACTTTGGTGCGTTGATGGTGATACCAAGTTCTCCAAAGAGAGAACAGATGTCCTGGATTGTGCGCCGCAGCTGTTTGCTAGACGGGGCCATCAAAAGCCAGTAGTCCAGGTAAGGGAAAACACAGTGCCCTTTCCTTCAGAGGGTCGCCGCGACCACCGCCAGGCACTTTGCAAAAGACCTTGTGGCTGAGGATAGGTTGAAGGGCAACGCTCTGAACTGGTAGCACCTCCCCTGAAATACGAACCTGAGAAACCGCCTGTGAGGTCTGGCCACCAGGATGTGGAAATAGGTGTCCTGCATATCCATCGATGCCAGCCAATCCCCTTGATGGATCATGGGCAGTAAGTCCTGCAGAGTTACCATTTTAAACCGTCTGTATTCCACAAACTGGTGGAGGTCACTGAGGTCCAAAATGGGGCGCAGGTCCCCTGCCTTTTTGAGCACGAGGAAGAAATGTGAATAAAAGCCTGTGCCCCTCTGAGAGGGGGGAATTGGCTCTATGGCCCTTTTGAGCAAGAGAGCCTGAATTTTGGCATGGATGAGCTCGGCATGAGCTGGGGAACATCGTGAGGGAAGGGGAGGCCTGTCCGGAGGCATCTGGATGAATTCTATGGAGTGTCCAATGTCGACCATTTGTAGGACCCACTGGTTGGAGGTGATCTGTCGCCAACCTGTAGTGTAGAGAGAAAAGTGGCCTCCGACCGGCTCCCTGTCAGGGTGACAGGAGGGAGTGGCTCCAACAGGGAGTCAGACTGTCGTGGGCGGAAGCATAGCTCCTTGGGCTGGTTTGGCGGCCTGAGCAGCAGATCCTGTGGGCCCTCTGGAGGGTCTCTTATGGCCATAACCACCTCACTGTTGCTGCTGTGGCTGAAAGCGAGATTGCTGTCCCCCTTTCCCGTGAAAGCAAGGCTTTCAAAAGGGTCTTGGTTTTGGCTTCTACATCGAATTTACGGACCAAATGGCCTTTCTGGAGTCCTGCAGTTTGGTGATGATCCTCTCAGAGTCCTCACCAAACAGGACAGCACCATGAAATGGTGCATCCAAGATGTTCGTCTGCACATCCTGGGCAAAACCAGATACCTGCAGCCATGAATGCTATCAAACGTACACTCCAGGGACCGCAGCCCATGCTGCCGTGTCCGAGTTGTAGGCCGACCGGAGGACATGTGTGCCCATATCCGAACCAGTTTGCAGCAGCTTCTCTAGCTCTGCCTTCTTTGGACATTCTGGGATCACTTTAACAATGTCAATCCCTTGTTCCTAAAGGGCGTTCTGAAATTGTACTATATGGGTAAAGAAAGTTAAGACTCCGTATGGGGCATGTGATGGAAGAATAAACTTTACTCCCCATGGAAACTAGTTGCTTAGACTCCCCGTCCGGAGGTTGAGTACGGAGATGTTGCGGCCTCTGGGATCAATCGTGGACAGCCGAGATGATTTCTGAGTCTGCCAAAGACTGCTCACCCAAAAAGGGTTCCTCCTTTGGAGCCTTATAAAAGCGGTCTGCCTTTTTGGGTATCGTGAAGTAAGTGTGGGGATGTTTCCAGGCTGCCTTGGTGATGTCTGCGAATATGTCCACTAAGGGTGGGATTACTATTAGTTTTGGGTCCTTTTGGTACAAATACTTGGCCAAGTGGAGTCTCTCTGGGTCCAGGTCCTCCATCTCCCAGCCCATGTTGGCTTGAATATGCAGCATGACCTCCATAAGGGAGGGGTCATCTGGCGGAGATTTGGGAGTATCCCTGGGGTCCAGGCCCTCAATGGATGAGGGAGCAGAGGAAGATCCATTCGAGTAATGGTCAAGAGTCTGCGGAAGAAGACCAAGACCTGTTGCACCATCGTTTGTACTGATGGTGGTCGGAGGAACTCAGGCTCCTGGACCATGACTTGGAATGGCCCTTGCGGGGAGCCTTGCCCTTGTCCTTAGGTGGGGTGGGCTCCATAACCTTTTCCTTGCCCTGAGGTGGAGTGGGCTCTGTCAGAGGGGGGGCCCCTATGTCAGCAGGGGGTTCCTCTAGCTGCTGAACTTTTGGTGGTAGGAGGTCAGACCTAATGGTCTCCCACCAGTAACCAATAAGGGCTTTGACCTGAGACAGGTGGAGCTTAGGTTCTGAGTCAGTCGCCAGACCCAACGCTGGCCCAGAGTCGTGGTCCAGCCTAGAGATGTGATCTGGCGACAGTAAGTGGCATCTGGGCTATAGTAGTAGGCCAGACGTTGGTGCCTAACGCCTGGTTCGAGGCCGCTGTCCGGCAGTCCTTGGAAGGACTGTGTTCTGACCGATTGTCAGCCAGTGGTGGGGGGGGCAGATATGCTGGGGACTGGGTTGGCGGTACCGATGGCTTGGTTGCCGAAGCAGTGACATCGGTCACTTGTGTTGACGGATGCTTGTCCGACAATGGCTTGGCTGGCCTGGGAGGCTGAGAGGCACTTCTCCAAGAGGAATGCCCTGAGGCTATATGCTTATTCCAGAAGTCAGCACCAGAGACAGAGGCCGACCGGGAGTGGGCTGATGTTGGTCCCTTACCGAGGTCAGAGTGCCAGCTGAAGGCCTGATCAGGCGGCCAGACCTTAAGCAGCTGCAGGGTGGGGCGTGAGGACCCAGAGCTGCGGTCCTTGGCTCCCGATGCCCGAACCAGGGCGGGGGGGTTGACAACCATTGGCCTGGAAGGAGAGCGGGTCACCTGGGAGGCAGAGTCGGAACTGCTCCTGGAGGCAGAGTGGAAGCCTGAAGATCTGGACAGAGATCTCTCTTTTTCTTTCTCCTTAAGCTTCCCAGATGATTTATGGTGGGAAGAACCCCTCCACGAAGAGGAATCTCTCTGCATGGCAGCCAAGTGTTGCTCTGTAAGGAAAGCCTGGAAAGTCTTCTGATGGTGGATCCTCGTCCTGCTATAGAATTTTTGGCAATGCTGGCAGGCTTGGGTGTTTTAGTCAGGGCCTATGCACAGCAAGCAGGCAGAGTGCCTGTCCTTGGACGGGATTTGTTTGCCATAGGCACACTTGGAGGACATCGGAGAAGACATACAGGACCAATAACAGCAGAAAAAGAGAACTTTTTTAAAGAAAAACAAAGAATCTGACTAAGAAGACTTGCAAAATGGCGGTCAAACTAGCGAGAGGCGATCCGTGGAGCCAATGAATGCAAGCTGATGGTGAGAAAAGAACTGAGGGCCGCCCTCCCTTTATACCATGCGTGATGTCAGGGGCCGGCGATCCCTGCCATAGACTGCTAGCTAGAAGTTTTCTGTTGCGTCCTGCCACCTGCCTGCTTCAGTCCTACATGTTACCTGCTGCAAGGGTTGACTCTTGAAGTAAGTTCTTTAAATAAATGGAATCACGGAAACACACTCTGCTCATAACTAGACATGCAGACAACACCGGTTCAGAAAAACAAAATCTGAAATGCTGTGCTTTAAAACCAGATTTGGACTTTTCCTGTCACCATAATTCAGTGTCCTGCTGACAGATTATGATTTCGTCATTGTGACTTGTGGGTCCTTTGGTTATAATATCGCTGCAGTTCTCTCAAGGACATGTTATAGAAGAAAAAAATACTTACCATAGTAATATTGTTTCTTCCCAGGGATCCCTCATTATGCTTAACATAAGCAGTTAGCCTGCCAGCTTCAGCTGCCCCAGAGAGAGTGGAATTTATGTAAATGATGGAATTTGGAATGTTGTTCAAATGAGCAGTGGCACTGTGTTCTGCTAGTTAATGTCAGATTTATTTTGAAGGCCAACAGGCCAAAAGCCACAAATATTACTAACGTGTCCTAAACTATACCTATGAAGAAAAACTATGAAAGGAAAAAAAACTCCCAATAGGTTGCCCTCCCTAGCCCAGCAACGGCAGACTAAGGCCATGAACCACAGCAAGACCTGACTGCGAATGAACAACAAAGAATGTCCAAGCCAGAGGACATTAAATGACAACTAATTCTATTAGAACCTTTTCCAGGTTCTTGAATGAGAGGTAGGGCAGACAATTTAAGCATAACGAGGGATTCCTTAGAAGAAAAAAATACAGCTACGCAAGAACTTTCCGTAACAGAAGATCTCCGAAAAGAGCTCTTGCAGCAGATAACATGATTAGGACTATACCGCCAGGCACTAGGACCCCATGGAAAAATTCTAGCTAGCAGTCTAAGGTGGGACCCACCTGGCGTCTCCAATGGTAAAGGGCATCCGATGGCACCACCTCTATTGCGCCGCTGGAGACCGGCTAGCATAAAGGATGGGTAACTGAGGAGGTTCCTAACACCCCAAAGAGAAGAAACTTATATTACCATGGGGGAAGGTGGAAGGGAAAGCATACCTGCTGCAAGAGCTCTTCTCGAAGATCTACTGTTATGGTAAGTTCTTACGTAACTGTACTATCTCACTTCAAGGTACAGCTCTTGCAGCAGGTAACACCATTAGGACTGAGCCCCAAGCAGTACAAGGATAGAATCCAGGTCAGAAGGGTGGTGGTTACAAACAGCAGTAAACCAAGCCGGACCTTCGGCCCAGCGGTTGGGGTTCTGCTTGCAAAGCCGGCGACCCGGATTCGGGAACGAACCCAGGTCATCGGAGGGCCGGTTGGGGGAGAAGGATGGAGCGTCCTATGGACTGCTCTCCTTCTTCGGGGGGAAGGAGGGTCTTTGTAGTCGGTGTGAGAGTGATGCCTAGCGGAAGCTGGGCATATCACGCTGAGCACCAACACATGATTGAGGAGGGGAGGGGCTGAGGCAGGACAGACGCTGGCGTCATCACACGTCTCTTCCACAGTCAATAGGGGTACAAAAAATTCCATCTCACCAGACGTCTCCATGATGCCCTGCTCCCAGGTTCGATTAGCTGCCTGGCCAAGGATCTCCCCAACCAGTTACATTCCACAGCGTTGTGCCCCACCTCCTGGGGGGCAAGCCAGGAGTGACTGGGAAGAACAAAGTGGCTGATTAGGTGGTGGAAGCTGCGGGAGTACTGGGACCAGAGCTGACCTGCGACGGAAGGTGAGGGGGACAAGAAAGAGGGGTAAATAAATAAAAAAAAAACAAACAGCAGTAAACCACAGGTACTCTTAAGAGAGTAGGCCCTGGAGAACGGCAAGGCCAAAGCCTGCCCTAGCCTTGAAGCAATGTCCAGACTGTAAAGCTTTATGAAGGTGTGGACTGAACTCCAAGTAGCAGCTGCACAAAGATCTGCTGCAGAGACATTACTTAGGGATGCAAACGAAGTGGCAACATCCCTAGTGGAGTGATCTTTAACCAGTCCTGGTAAAGGTTTATTGTACTTTTTGATAGCAGAAAAATACAGGTTTCTCACCTGTAACAGGAGATCTAGGAATGGTATATGTTGTTCATCCACACTGTCTGGCAGGTTCCTTCCTGCTTTAAATCTTGCTGGAAGGTCTTCAAGCTGGCTCCTCCCACCCACCCGGGTGGTAAAACCCTCGGCTCCGCCCCATGACGCCAGATCTAGCCCGCTGGAAGCCAGGTTGCACGACGAAACCGGGTGGGTTGTGTGGATGAACAACATATACCACTCCTAGAACTCCTGTTACAGGTGAGTAACCTGTATTTCTAGGGATGTGGATATGTTGTTCAATCCACACTGTCTGGCAGACTCCTAGCAGTTCTCTGGGAGGAGGGAGGCAAGGCATGCACCCCTACTTAGGGAATAAGGACTGGAGAACCGAGGTCCAAAAACCAGCATCCCGCGTGACTCCAAGGTCAATGTGGTAATGGGAACAAGGTGTGTGCTGACTTGCAGGTAGCACCCTGCAGATTTCCTGGGCAGGACGTCCCTAGAAGCAGCCATCAAGCAGCGGTATGGCGGGTAGAATGAGCTCTTATCCTTTGGGAGCTTCATGCCCGCCAACCTATAGCAAGATCTATGCAGGAGGTAACCCACCTGCTTATCGTCTGCTTGGCTGCAGGTCTGCCAGGTGCGGCTTCAGCGTAGGTGACAAACAGCTGGCAAACCTCTCCCCGAACTTCAGCCGTCCGCACCTTATAATAAGCGAGCACTCTTCTAGGGTCCAAAGTATGGAGCCTATATTCGGCCTCCGAGGTGTGAGTGTGGTACAACACCGGCAGAGTCAACACCTGGTTAAGGTGAAACTCCGACACCACCTTCGGAAGGAATTTCGGGAGGGAACACAGGACAACCTTGTCCCTGTGGAAGACCAGATAAGGAGACTCGATGGAAAGCACCTGGAGCTCTCTCATCCTTCTGGCTGACATTATAGCCACCAAGGAGGTCTTCCACGACAGGTGGGAGATATCGCACCTGTGCATCAGTTCGAATGGCTCACCCATGAACTTAGCCAATATCAGCAGTAGATCCCACAGAGGTGGAGATTCTCGCACCGGAGGGGATATGTGATCAAGACCTTTGAAAAAGCGCCCAACCACCTTCTCCTGCGCCACAGACAGCTTGCCGGCCCACGCCCAGTAAGCAGAGATGGCTGCCAGGTGCACCTTAAGGGTCGTCGTCCGAAGCCCTAGCTGAGAAAGGGACCACAGGTATTCCAAAATGCTAGCCAATGGACAGGAAGAAGGGTCCAACCCCTTGACTTGACACCAAATGGAGAATCTCTTCCATTTAAAGGCATTGCATTTTCTGGTCGACTCCTTACGGGACGCCTCAATGATGTTGAGGACCTCGTCGGAAAGACCCAAGGCCTGGAACTCTAGTCGCTCAGGAACTAGGCTGTTAGGTGCAGGGATTGAAGGTCCAGATGGAGAATCTTCCCCTTGTTGACTGAGATCAGGTCCGGGCGGGCTGGAAGCCGTCTCGGGAGCCTGGAGCTGAGGCTGAGGCGATCTGGGTATCAGAACTGGCGGGGCCAGTCTGGGGCTACCAGAATCACCTGTGCCTTGTCCCTCTTCACCTTGAGAAGCACCCTGTGGATCAAGGGAAATGGAGAGAAGGTGCAGAAGAGGCTCGGGGTCCACGGCCTTGAGAAGGCATCCCCCTGCAGCGAGCCCTGCTGAGGGGGGCGGGCATGAAACAGCCTCAGCTTCACATTCTCCCTGGAGGCAAACAGGTCCACCTAAGGGGTGCCCCAATGGGAGAACAGATTGTGTACTACCTCTGGCAGGAGAGACCACTCGTGAGATGCAGCGCCTGTCTGGCTGAGGGCATCAGCCAGACTGTTGGAGGCTCCTGCCACATGGCTGGCTAGGTGATCCGCCTCCAGGCTGATCATGAGAGACCAAGTGCGGAGAGCCTCCTTGCACAGAGACAAGGAGTGCGTCCTGCCCTGTCGGTTGAGGCAGTACATGGTTGTGGTGTTGTCCATCTGGACCTGAACCACTTGACCCCATAGAAACGGAACGAAGGCGGTGAGGGCTAGACACACTGCTCGGAGCTCCAGCAGGTTGATATGGCATCAAGACTCCTGAGGGGACCAGAGGCCGTGGGCCCTGAGCTCCCCCAGATGGGCACCCCAACCCATCAGAGAGGCGTCGGTTGTCAGTGACCGTCGGCTCGGGGTGGACAAATGGGATACCCTCCTGCAGATGAGCTGGAATGAGCCACCACTGTAGGTCGTCCCACATCTCCTGAGTCACTGTCACTGGTTGGTCCAGAGGACCGGAGCACTGTGACCACTGGTGGGCCAGTCCCCATTGCAGGGGATGCATATGCCAGTGGGCCCAATGGACCACACTGGTGCAGGCTGCCACGAGGCCCAGAAGATGCAGGAAGTCCTGGGCAGGGCGCAATTGCCAAACCAGAAATAATTGGGCAAAGGAGGAAAGGACTTCGGCCCTGTCCGCAGGGAGCCGGACTCTGGCTCAAAGAGAGTCGAGCTGTGCCCCGATGAACTGAATCACCTGCGATGGCACGAGTTCCGACTTGGCCTCGTTGATGAGGAGGCCAATCTGAGAGCAGACCTGGAGGGCCAGATCCCTGGACCGCTCCACCTCCAACCTGGAAGGGGCTGCAATCAGCCAGTCATCCAGGTAACAGTACACCCGGACCCCTCGGCACTGCAGGAATGCTGTCACCACTGCCATGCATTGGGTGAAGACCCTGGGAGCTTGAGAGAGAGAGGCCGAAGGGCATGGCCCAGAACTTGTAAAGAGATCCCTCTGCTTGGAAGCGGAGGAATCGCTGATGAGACAGATGGACTGGGACGTGAAAACATGTGTCCTGAAGGTCCAGAGAACAAAACCACATGCCTAGTTCCAAGGATGGAATGATCTGAGCCAGAGTGACCATCCTGAAGGTGTGCGGCCTTAGGGACTTGTTCAGGTTATGCAGGTCGAGAATAGAGCGCCAGTCCCCCATCCGTTTTGGGACCAGGAAGTACCTGGACACAAACCCTGGGTCTGGAGGAGGGTCCACCACCTTGCTGATCACCTCCTTCTGGAGGAGCAGGGCAATGTTGGCTCAACGAACCGACAGAGAGGCTGTGGAACCCATTGCCCCCCCCCGTGGGGCGATGGCTCAATAGGGAGGAAACTGCTCAAATTCCAAAGCCCTGCCGACCACTTCTAACACCCAGCGGTCCGTGGTGATAGCGGACCAGGTGGAAAAGAAGTGGCGGAGCCATCCCCCCACAGGGGGAACCCAGGGAGGGCTGACGAGGTTGGGGGCGACACCCCTCAACCCGTCACTGGGCAGGCCTGGAGGAAGGGCCCACTGAGGGACCTCCTGGAGGAAGTGGCAGACTTGGCCTTAGGGTGCGAAGTGTGTGCCTGCTGGCCCTGGTGCTGCTGGGCTGGACGTGCCGCAGGGGTGGAAGGGCGAAAGGGCTTACGCTGCTGCTGACAGCCTTTATCCTTCTGGGCAGACGTGACCTAGTCCAAGGTGGCACTGGACTTCTCGATCCCCTGGCCCAAGCAAGTCAGTGCCCAGGAAGGGAACTTCTGCCAGCTTGTGCTGGGTGTCTGCCGTGAAGGTGGAGATCTGCAGCCAAGCTCTGTGGCGCATGGCCACTGCGGATGCTACTGATCAGGCACAAGAATCACCAATGTCCAAAGAAGTTTGGAGCTGCTGTTTTGCCACCGCCCTTCCCTGATCCCACACCTGCTTGACCGTCGTCTGAAGGTCAGCCGGGAGATAAGGAATCACCTCATCCAGGGAACCCATAAAGCGTGTGAGAAATGTGCCATCAAAATGGCCGAGCTGGCCTGATGAAGACCTAGGGAGGAAGCAGCGTAAACCTTCTGCCCCACGTAATCCAGTTTTTTTGATTCCTTATTGGGCCGTTTGTCCATGTCCCGAGTGTTCCTGGAGTGCGGGAAACCGCTATCAGTCACCAACCCCTCCACAGAGGGGTGCTCCAAGAAACCGGAGAGTGAGTCAGTGGGGACTGCGTACTCTCGAGCCATCCTGGCCGAAGGCGCGGGACAAGATGCTGGCCGCTGCCACAACTCCAGGGCTGGACCAACAATGGCTTCACCACCGGAAAGGCCTCTGTAGGGGAATCCCCTCGGTCCAGTATTTCCGTGAGGGGATACTTGGCCCATTTTGAAACGGGTTTGAGCTGCATCCCAGTGGACTCCGAGATGAGCCGAAGCAAACCTAAAAACGAGGATGGGCTCTCGTCCACTGACTGGCTCCCTGCAGACTCCAGGTCAAGTGGCCTGGAGAACTGGGAGGAGTCGTTGTCAGACTCTGAGGAGTCTGCAAACAGCTGCCGGGCACCTGAGCCACCCTCCACCTACTGAGGTTGATCGGGAGTGAGGGTGACCGACAACCTGTGGGGTAAACCCTTACCCAACCGAGAATCCTTGGTCGGGGCCCCAGTCTTTGGTTGTGGGGGCAGAGGTTCCACCACAATGGGTGGAACAGCTGGCTTCGGCTGAACAACCAGTGCCGGGGTCAGCTCCTCGACCACTACACGGATTTTTTTTTTTTTCCGGCCACTCTGGTGACAGCCACTTAATGGCCGAAGAAGGCGATGGATTCGGCTTATTTCTGGACAATAAGAGCTGCTGCCACATTAAATCCTCATAGCGCCGACACAACTTGTGCCAGAGCCTATCCCCCAAAGAGGATGATGAGGTAGAGCAGCGATGCCGCTTTCCATGGTGCCGAGATCGCCGACGTTGGCGGGACTGGCTTGACCTGGAAGAGGACCGAGACCTTTGGGGGTTCCGAGGATGGGTCAGAGAGGGGACGGGGAAACCCGCTCCTACCTCGGTGCAGGGACCTTAACTGGGGACTCCGGTACAGGCAAGTCCCGGTTTCCACCGGGGGAACCGGTGAAGTAGAGTTGTCAACTTCTCCAGTCGACAAACCATCTGATGGGTCGAGAAAAATCTCGACCGCATCGACGGATGTCTCGGCCGGCTGACCTGACGGGGGCACGTGAAGCCAGCGGCTGCAGCTGTAACCTCGACTGAAGTCAAGAGTCGTCGGTCTGGTGAAGGGGATCTCTCCTGCTCCCACGAACTTTGACGGTGGGACTTACCCTTAGAGTTGTTCTTCTTGGACTGACTGGAATGTCCCGATGGCCCTTCTCCCTTGGTGGAGAGGACTGGCAAAGCTCCTTAAACGAAGCCGTGTAGGAGGAGCCCAAAGAGAGTGGGATAAATGCCGCAGCCGAGGAGGAAGAAGAAGTGGCCTGGGCCGCCTCCTCCTCGAGGGCAATCAATTGCTCCAACTGTTCTGCGGAGCCCGCCGCTGCGGACACCGCCCAACGGGCCTCCTTAGACTTGACCAGCAGATACTGTTTTTTGGGTCGCCCGAGAAGAAGTCTGGCTGTGGAGTCCTCCAAGACTGAAGCCGAAAAGGACTTGCACAATTCGCAAGCCTGCGAGTCGTGGCCAAGCCCCAGGCAGTAGATGCACGTGGAGTGCGGATCGGTCCGGGATATCTTCTGCCTACACAGGCACTGACGGAAGCTGGGAGTCGATTTGTCCATCGCAGCCACGAGGGATGACGAAGACCGAAGTCTTGTAAATTTTAAAATAAGTTTTGGAAATTCCGAAGAGTGTGGATCCAGGCCTAAAACACAGAGCGCTAAGGAGGGAACCTGAGCATCCAAGTGGTAAGGAAGATCTGGAGTCATGGGCCGCAGCTGAGGGTTTTACCACCCGGGTGGGTGGGAGGAGCCAGCCTGAAGACCTTCTGGCAAGATTTAATGCGGAAAGGAACCTGCCAGACAGTGTGGATTGAACAACATATCCACGTCCCTAGAAATGAAAGTTATGTACGTACTGTAATTCTTGATCTTCCTGTGTATCTTCACCATTTATCACTGGTGGGTGGTTAACCGGAGACAGGCACCCCGTGGGAGCTTTTTTTAATAGGAGAAACAGCCGATGCTGTCGGCGCCACCCACAAGGTAGACGCACTGTGTGGCACTTGCAGTCTGGCCAGTAACGGTCATTGGCTCCTCCTCCACCTCAGTTCTGCACACCGGGGAGACAGAAGAAAACAGGATATAGAGACGAGCGCTGTTCCACAGGGCTCAGTGTTGGGACCAGTGTTGTTTGGGATATTCATTGCAGACATATCATTGGGCATCAAGAGCAAGACCAGTATGTTTGCTGATGACACCAAGATGGGAGTGGTAGTGGATGACCTAGGGGGATGGCAGGATGATCTGGCAAAGCTGGAAACCTGGTTGGACATCTGGCAACTGGGGTACAATGCCAAAAAGTGCAAGGTGCTGCATTTCGAGGCGAAAAACCCAAGGAGGAATTACCAGCTGGAGGGAGTGCAGCTAGCCAAGACAGAGAAGTAACTGGGAGTGCTCATTACGGGGGTCAATGAACAACTCAGCACAATGTAGGAAGGTAGCTGCAAAGGCCAACAAAATGCTGAGTTGCATTGCAAAGGGCATATCCTTGAGGAGGGGGGAGGGGATTCTGCCACTGTATAGATCATTAGTTAGACCTTACCTGGAGTACTGCGTGCAGTACTGGCACCAGTATCTGAAGAGAGACATTAAGTTACTGGAGGGGGTGCAGTGCAGGGTGACAAAGATGATCAAGGGGCTGGGGGACTTATCAGACGAGAGGAGGCTGAGGGAGTTGAACATGAACTCACTGGAGGAGGGACGGGGGGGATATGATTGAAACCTTCACGTACATGAAAGGAATAAACAAGACAGGTAAGGAGGGGCTGTTCAAAGTAAGGGAGGGGAGCGACACCCTGGGCCATGATATGAGACTGGAAGGAGATGAGGAGACACTTTTTTACAGAGAGGGTGGTAACTGGGTGGAATGCGTTACCAGCAGAAGTGGTATCCAGTAGAACAGTGGACTGCTTCAAAAGGGGCTGGGACATGGCAATGGGGAATGGAAGGGTGGGAGGGAGGGCAGCTTCAGAATAAGGGTGCTAACTGCACATTTGAGCAGACTTGACAGACCACTAGGCCTTTCTCCGCTGGCAAATTTCATCTGTTCATGGAGAAAAATAAGGGCAGGGCAAGGAGCCTGAGAGACAGCAAAGGAAAAGATGTAAACTGAAAAAGAAATAGGCCAACCAGAGGACCGAGTACAGTGGGACCTTGGAGGTTATGGGCGAAAAAGGCCCCAGTGCCTGGATGACCAAAGGGCAGGAAGGGAGGGAGGAAGAGACAGAGAAGAAAATAAAGGGGAGAGGAAGGAAGGCGGGGGCAAGACCCATCAAGAAATAGCTGACTAGGTAGATCCTTCAAGGAGATTCTGAGGAACTAAGGCGGGAAAAATCCTGTAAATGGGTAAGGCCCCGAATCTAACTCCCAGTAGGATTTCCTGCCCTCCTCCTGTTGTTACCATAAATAGGAAACCCACAGGGTTCCGGGGGAAGAAGAACCCTAGTATTAAAGGCCCTCCTCACAGGGGAGGGTATAAAGAGAAGAATAACAAGGGCCAAAGGAGTTATGATCAGCCCCAGAACACTCCTCATCTCAGAGGAGTCAAGGTCGGCGAACCAAGGGGTACCTGACCCCATAGAGCAGACCCAGGATAAGGAAAGGGCCCACCAGAAGAATCTATGAAGCCCAGACAGGGGCCCTACTTGCCCTCCTCTGACACCCCCCACCAGAGGCCTCTTGGTGGGCCTGCCAGGGAGGAGGGGACAAAAATCCCAAAAGGGGAGGGGTCAGCAGGGAGGCAGCACAGTGCAGGGATTAAGGCCTTGTGAAGGGAAGGTGGGTGGGATTCAGTGATAAATGATGAAGATACACAGGAAGATCAAGAATTACGGTAGGTATGTAATTTTCATATCTTCCCTTTGTCAATCTTTACCATTCATCACTGGTGGGTGAGTACCGAGCTCTCCCGAAGGGGGCCCAGGAAATCCCTGAAAGAGTAGCATCCCTCAGCCCCCCCCATGGAGAAAAACACGGGGGGGGACCCTCCACTAGCTAGTTAGGCCTGGGACTGGGACTGGTCAGGATGAAGCGGGGTCCCCTGACCCCTGGGGGAAGGAAGGTACCCCTGCAACTCCTGTCTCACCCTTCGGGAAAAGATATGGGTCCCTCGGAAAGAGGAGGCTAGTAAACTACGCTGGGCCAAAGGTGACAACCTTGAAAGGTGAAGCCATGTCATCTGCCTAATGCAGATCGCTGACCCTGCAAGTCATGAAGTGACTTCATTGACGTTGTAAGATGTCCTTGACTGGTGTCTTGTCAGCTCCAGACCTATAGCAGAGAGGGCTATGGCTTGCTGGGTAGCCTCCAAATTAGGCAGTGATGCTTGAGCTTGGCCCAGCATTGCCCACAGATGCCTATAATAGGCAGCATGGTGTACCTGATGTGAAACAATGGACAGAATCATCTGCGCAGAGGAGAAAACTCTACCCCAGACTATTGAACTCCGCAGATCCGAGGGTCGGTCGTGGTCCAGATGTCTATGCCTGGAAGGAATGTCCAGATGTGTGAGTCCCAAAGTGGGATGAGGCAGAGAGCCTGGAGACCCTCGGATTGCACAATATCACCTCCGGCAGTCCATGGGGTCTGGAACTGAGGTATATGGAAGCTACCAGGTGCTGTACGATGCCTCCTGGAAGGGAACTGGTCAGGAGGGGACCACCAAATGGTGTGCCCTGAAATCGCCTAAGAAGGCTTGCGTCACATGCTCAGCATTGTGATGGGCGAAGTGGGTAATGTGAAAGTCCCTGACCAGCCTCACTAGAAAGTGCTGAGTGTGAGCTTGATCAGCGTATGAGGACATGTGGACAGAGGGCTCCTCTTCCTCCATGGAGGAAAACGAGGAGGCCGAGGAGCTTGCAGAGTCAGACTGGCTGTGGAGGGGGGAACCAGTCAAAAGACCTGTTCGTCCAAGGCCCTAACATACTGGGGGAAATCCGCAGTCTGGGATCTGAACTGTTCCCAGATCAAAGGTCCCAAGGGACCAACATGTCCTTGAAGAAGATGAGCTGGACGCAGAGGCGTGGGCGAACCTGTCACCGTACGTGATGTGTCTGTGCCAGGGCTAGAAGAATCTACAGGCAAACCTGTCATAAGTGGGAATCCTCAGGTCTGCAAATTCATCGACCTGTTAAGGAATGTAAAGTGGTCAGGACTTAGCCCTGTAGGAGGAGCTTCCCTATGAGAGGACCATGGCTGCATGGAACCAGAAGGGCGTTCCCCAGCCCCACTCAATAAGGACTCCCTCGAAGGGGACGAAGGAGAGAAACTGGGCTCAGCACTGCGGCCCCTCCTCCGAAGAGCCACGGGAACATATTGCTATCCCTCACCCTGTCCTCTCAACCCCATCAACTCCGAGGAAGCCCTTTTCCTTGCACCCTGTGCCAAGGAACCCCCCAATTCTGGCGGCTCCTCAAGGAGAGTCACAGAAGGAGAAGGACTGATCTTTATCCTGATAGAGGGGATGGCAGCCACCCCCCCTCAAAATCCGGACTGCCACTCCTGCAGCAGCAGGACTGCCAGCCTGAAGCTGACCCGAGCCACCGCTGTCTCGAGTGTCGGCGCAGGCTGCAGTCACCGGAGCCACAGGAGGGGGCACCTGGGGAGGTGCAAGAGTCCTAGGCCGTGGAGAACCCTCAGACTCCGAAGAATCAGGCTGCCAGTCCGGATCAGCCTTTGAATCATCCAACTCTGGAGAGGAGATGATCCAGAGGAGCTCCGGACCAAGCCGGCCCCGCACCCCTCGTGGCATTGCCCCAATCACCGGAGCTGCGATCGGCAGTGGGATCTGAGGTGGTGCCATCTGGTGGCGCTGAGGAATGCCATGGGACCTGCAGCCATGGGCCCCGACAACGGGGGAGCCTGCATCTCCGAAGAGGTGACTGCCAGAGCGGTGCTCCTGGCTCTGCCCCAAACAGGGCTGGACTGGACCTCCAGCACTGCAGTAGGAACCTCTTCTATGGCAAGGCATGAAAAAGAGGAGGGAAACCCCCCTCTTCACCAGACCGTGTAGGCCCATGAAGGGACCCGGAGGAAGAACCAAGAGTTCTGCACTTGGACCAACGTGAGTGATGCCACCCCCAAAAGTCAGCGGAACCCTGCCAACTTTTAAAGCGTGGTGCTCCAGAACGCGGTGGTCCATAGAGAAGCAGGCGTTGCAGGAATCCATGTCTTGCTGAGGTCCAAGGCAGGTGAGGCAAACATCATGCCGATTGGTAATGGAAATCTGCCGGCCGCAGGATCACCGTCACATGGGGAGCCGACCAGTTTTCTTTGAACGTTTCTTGTCCAGAGAATCAGGCATGATGCGTACGGTAAAACACAAAAACAGAAAAGACTTGATGCCACTTAATAAAAGTAAAGATCTTATCAGATTGGAGGTAAATGGGGTCGAGTAGGCTGCAGAATTGAGGCAGAGTCGTGGTGAAGGAGTCGAAGGACAGTGTCGAACAGCCCTGAGGGACAACAGCTCTGGAAGGCGACGACATTGGACTAGGCCGCTATGTTGCAGTGAACAATCAGAGCTAGGCGAGGTGCTGTCTCAACGGCAGGAGAAGCAGAACTGAGGTGGAGCGTGCAGCGGCATTGCCCAACCCGTGAGTGCCACACAGTGTGACGGGTCCTCGGCGGGCGCCGACGCTGGCTCCTCCCTTCTACAAAAAAAAAAAAAAAAACTCCTGTGGGGTGCCTGTCTCCAGCCAACCACCCACCAGTGATGAATAGTGAAGACTAACAGAGAAGATCTACACAACTGACCAACCATTTGGCCAATGTCTGCTTAGTCACTGGTGCCCCTAACATTCTCTGAGCAAAGGAGACAAACAACTGGTCTGTCTTCCCCAGAAGATCGAGTATGATCTATGCAGAAATGAAGAATTCTGTGAACATCCAGAGTATGCAACAGGGCCTCCCCTTTACTTGAGTACTCTGGGTAATAAACTGGAAGTTGAATGTCCCGGTTAAGAGTCAATTCGGACACTACCTTGGGAGATACTTAAGACTGGTACGCAGGGAAACCCTATCCCTGTGAAAAATCAAATGAGGCTCTTTAGACATCAGGGCCTGAAGCTCGGAAATCCTCTGGACAGAAGTAATGTTAACTAAAGACAAAGTTCCAAGATAGAAAGCATAGCTCGCAACTTGCGGCTGGCTCAAAGGGAGGCAACAAAAGCTTTTCTTTTTTTTCTTCTCTACTTTCTATTTTATCCACCTTCTCACCCTGGAGCTACACTTCTTTGGGAGACACCAACTACCACCCCCGCAACTTGCCTTACCCGATTCCTCAGGAGTTCCCCCCATGGAGCCGTGGCTATACCCCCCAGGTGGGTACGGGATGGGACCCAAACGTCCCGATGCTTCAATGTCTCGTCGGGGGTCCCCCAGTGGTTAGGCAGGCAGTCGCCACTGGGGTCGGTGTTCTTGGTGCTCTGCCTACCCGTGCTCCGGTGGTGTTAGTTCCCCTTTCTGAGGAAGTGGTCGGTGCACTCATGTCAAGGCATTACGCCGATGACCACCACTCCCAGCCCTTCTCTAGTACGTGCTCCTGCACTTGCTGTTCCTCTGGCCTCCGCCAGAGGCCAACCAAGCACCGGATGAATGCCCCCCTCCCTCCCAGGAGAGGTGAGCTGTCCCTGGATGCTCAACTTCCCTCCCTGCCGACCCCTGATGACCCAGGCTCTGCCTCAACCCGGTCGCCGCACGACGGTGGTGTGGCTTCCAGCACCTCAACCTCAGTGCCACCGGGCCGGCAACGTAAGCTTTTCTAACATAAATAAAACATCCCATGGGGATGGTGTCCCTCCCGGGAGGCTTGATTTGCATGATACCATGCAAAAAGGTATTGGATAAATCCAATTTTGCCAGGGTCTTGTCATCCACAGGTACATGGTAAGCTGACCGTGCAGAAAGGTGTACCTTTAAGGACAAATATCTGAGACCCTTGTCAGATAGGGAAAGAAGGTACTCCAGGACTGGATTGACCAGACAGGTGAACGGATCCAGGAGACTGGATGATGCCCACAGGCAGAAACATTTCCGTTTCATGGCATATGTAACCCTAGTCTAGGGTTTCCTCACAGCCACTAGGACCTCTGCTACTCTTGAAGACACTCCATACCTGTCCCTGACTAGGTCTGCAGGAGCCATGCATGCAGATGCAGAGACTGAAGATTCATGTGTACTAGAGTTCCCTGCTCCTGGGAGAGCAAGCGAGGAGACAGGGGCAAGGGAATTGGAGGTTCCAATGCCAATTGTTGGAGCAACAGGAACCAAATCTGTCGTGACCAAAATGGCACTATGAGGATCATGACAGCTTGTTCTGCTTGTAGCTTGACCAGTACTCTCTGAAGCAGTGGGAAGGCACACAGAAACCTCCCTGCCCAAGAGAGGTAAAATGCGTCTCACCAGAAAACACTAGGCCCTGGATCTAACGAGCAGAAATTGGGCAGTTTGGCATTGAGTTGGGACGCAAACAGGTCCAGTTCTGGAAGTCCCCACCTTTTGAAAAGGTCGTCTACTATGTACTGTAGTAGCTCCCACTTGTGAGCCCAAGACTGAGAGCAGCTGAGGCTGTCGGCTAGGGTGTTTTAAACTCATGGAACATGAACCATTGTGAGTTCCTGGTTGTGCTCCGCTGCCCAGTACCAGACTCTAATAGCTTCTCTGCAGAGAGGATAAGTGTATGTGTGCCCCCTTGCATGTTGATGTAGAAGCCCACGGACATATTGTCCGATTGGATCAGCAGGGACCCTGGCAGGAGAATGCTGCCCTATTTGCAGACAACTCTCTGCCCTGAGGGAGGAAGTTGCCCGTCTTCGGGCCGCACTGGTCAGTAGTAAGGAAACCTTCCCCCAGGCCACACTGGACAGTAGGAAGGGAACCTCCCCCATCCAGGGAGCACTAGCGCCACCACCACTACCTCAGAGGTTGCGAAGAAAGCACAGCACTTGGACCACAGTGGGCTCAGGGAGGGTGAGGATGGTGGAACAGAGGCACACCCAGTCAATTGTTCCACTCCACAATCCATACACCATTCTGGGGGAGCATAGCTCCCCTATGGATGCACCCACAGAGAAGACTGATGACAACTGTCACAAGGGAGGCCCACAGGAAGGAGGCAGAGGACACCACAGGGAAAGGAAGCAGCTCCTGGTGGGGGACTCAATTATTAGGGGATAGAACTGGGGGAGCTGGGAAAACTGAAGTCACGGTGCCTGCCTGGTGCCATGGCTTGAGGGACAGGAGCGCATCCTCAGGATCATGAGAACAGCTGCAAGGGAGTCTGAGCTGGACGTGATTGTCCACCTAGGGACAAATGACTTGGCTCACCATGAGATTAGAGCAGTGCAGGAGGACACTGCAGAGTTGGGAGGGGCCTAAGACAAGTAGCACACACAGTATCCTTCTCAGAGGTGCTGCCTATCAATGGCATGGGGGAGGCGAGGGTAATTAGTACCATGCAGTTTAATGAATGGTTGAAAAAATGGTGTGGAGCACAGGGGTTTGGCTTCACTGGGGACTGGGGTTCCACCTGGAGGGACACCAGCCTATACTGGCAGGATGGTCTGCATCTGTCCAGGAAGGGAACAAGTCTTTTGAGCAATCGGTTTAAATGCTTCATTGGCAAGCTTTTAAACTAGTCAAAGGGAGGCACTGATAAGCAGCAGGAAAATCCCAGCCTCTCCCTACAAAACAGGGTACTAAATGAGAAAAAGACTGAGGTAGAAAGGTCAGTGGGGATGCTGCAACAGAAGGTAAAGCCATCAAAAATGGAGAGCAATGAATACCAATGCCCATAGTCTGGGTAACAAGCTTCCTGAATTAGTGGCCTTGATGGAGGAGGAACATCTGGATATCATGGCAGTCACAGAAACATGGTACACACAAACCATGACTGGGACGTAAACATACCAGGATACACTATCTACAGGAGGGACAGGGAGGGTAAAGAGGAGGAGGAGTAGCTCTTTACATAAGGGAAGAATAAAAGCAACAGAACAAAAGGGTAAACAGGAGGAGAAGAAGCACGGTGGGTAAATTTGGAGACAGGCAATGGCACCACAATCCGCACAGGGTTAGAGTATAGACCTCTTCTCAGGGGAGGAAATGGACAAGGAAATGATAGAAAGTATACTTAGAATGGCAGAAAAAGAGGAGATATTGCTGATGGGTGATCTGAATATGCCAGATGTTAACTGGAGTGCAGTTGCAGCAGCCACTTCGAAGGGTGGAGTTATTCTAGATGCCCTACAGGGGCATGCCTTAGACAACTAGTATTGGAGCCCACTCGAGAGGGAGCGTATTAGACCTGATTCTCTCAAATGGAGATGGAGAGGATCACAGATGTAAAGTGGTAGCCACCTGGGAACTAGTGACTGCTCGAACAGTATGGTTCACAATAAACACAGCAATAGAGGTCAAGCCATACAAAGGCAAAAGTACTGGACTTTGGAGGGCTGACTTTGCCAAAATGGGTGAGTGCCTAAGGAATGCACTAGCAAATGGGCAGGAAGGAGGGGTGGAAGAACAATGGGGAATAATAAAAACTGCCATCACAGAGGTAATGAGCCTTTGTGTGAAGCAAATAAGCAAAACAAAACGCCGTAAGAAACCACTACGGTTCTCAGAGGAAGTGGCAGTGAAGGTTCAAGAGAAAAAGAAAGCACTCAGGAAGTACAAGGAATCGCAGAAGGAGCAGTACATAGAACTGTATCAGTTAAAGCAAAAGGAGGCTGGGAAGGCAGTCAGAACAGCAAAGGCCCAAACCGAGGAAAAGATAGCCAACTCAGTTAAGAAGGGGGATAAAACCTTTATAGGTACATCAGGAGCGAAGGAAGACCAAGGAGGGATAGTGAGGCTTAATAAAGGGAGGAGGGTGGGCAGAGGGAGACTGTGAAAAGGCAGAGATACTAAACAAATATTTTTGCTCAGTATTTACAAATGAAGAGGGGGAGGTACATAAAACAAACAGTAGAAACACTCTGGATACAGAAGTTGATACCAGCCCATTTACAGAAGAAAGGGTTCTGAAAGAACTCTTAAAACCGAAGGTGGACAAAGCAATGGGGCCTGATGGGATTCATCCCAGAATTCTAAAAGAACTAAGGGTAGAACTAGTGACACCACTGACTACCCTTTTTAACAAATCATGGGAGGATGGGGTGGTACCCGAGGACTGGAGGAGGGCAGATGTGATTCCCCTTCACAAAAGTGGGAGCAAGGCAGAAGCAGGAAACTACAGACCTGTTAGTTTAACCTCAGTGATAGGGAAAATGATGGAATCACTTCTGAAGGAAAGAATTGTCGAGTATCTAGAGGCCAGAGGGGCACAGGACCATAGGCAGCATGGATTCACAGCGGGAAGGTCATGCCAGGCAGATCTGATAGATTTCTTTGACTGGTGACCAAAGTAGTAGATCAGGGAGGGGCTGTGGACATGGCCTACCTAGACTTTAGCAAGGCATTTGACACAGTCCCACACAAAAGATTAACATACAAGTTAGCCAGCCTAGGTGGGTCCCAAGATGACAGCCTGGGTAAAGAATTGGCTGGAGAATAGGACCCAGAGGTAATAGTAAATGGAGTCCACCAGAAGAAAGGAGGGTTACTAGTGGGGTACCTGAGGTTCAGTATTAGACCGGTCCTCTTCAATGTCTTTATAAGCTTACATTGCAGAGGGACTGGAACAAAAGTATGTCTCTTTGCAGATGACACAAAGATCTGCAACAGAGTTGATGCACAGGGTGGGGTGGAAAGGATGAGAAGGGACTTGGCAAGGTTAGAGGAATGGTCAAATGTATGGCAGCTTAGATTCAATGCTAAGAAGTGTGAAGGTAATGCACCTGGGAAACAAAAACCCAGGGGAAGAGTACACAATGGGGGGTGAGATACTAACAACAACAAAAATGGAAAGGGACCTGGGGGTAGTCATATCAGATGACCTAAAGGTGGGCAAGCAATGTGAGAGGGCAGCAAGGAGGGCTGGGGGGATACTGGGATGCATAGGGAGAGGCATCACCAGTAGAAAACAGGAAGTTATCATTCCTCTGTACAGACAGCTGCTGAGACCCCATCTGGAGTACTGTGTGCAGTTCTGGAGACCCAATTTCCGCAAAGACATAGACAGGATGGAAGCTGTCCAGAGGAGGGCAACTAAAATGGTGCAGGGGTCTGCAGGAAGACATATGAAGAGAGATGAAAGGAGCTTAATATGTATAGCCTTGAGAAAGGAGGAGAGGGGACATGATAGAAACGTTCAAGTACCTCAAGATCAACAAAGTCCAAGAGGGTAGCATCTTCAAAAGAGAGGTGTGCAAGAACAGAGGGCACAATTTGAAGATAGAGGGCGTGGCTCAGAGGTAATTTAAGGAAGTATTTTTCACAGAGAGGGTTGTGGATGCATGGACGGCCTTCGGAGGAGGTTGTGGAGTCAAAATCAGTGGTGGAATTCAAGCATGCATGGGACAGTCATAAGGCCATTCTATGGGGTGGGGGTAGGAAGAAGTAGGCTGCTGGTTAACTAGGATCTGCAGCTTATCCAGTAGGTAGGGAAATGGGCAGACTGGGTGGGCCAAGCGGTCCTTATCTGCCGTCAAATTCTATGTTTCTGTGTCTGGAATGCCTGTAAGACGTACAGAACGGCCCTACTCTTCAACACGTTCATGTGGAGATTGCGTTCCAAGGAGGTCCATGCCCCTCTTGTCTGATGGTCTCTGAAATGCACACCCCACCATAGTCCCAAGGCATCCGTCGTCATGATCTGCTGAGGACTGAGTCTTTGAAAGGGAGCCCAGGATTCTAGATGGGAAGGGGTGAGTCACCATTTCAGAGTCTGACACACTGCTCTGGAGACCTGCACTGGCTGTTTGAGGTCATCCAAGCGCTGGTCCCATTGAACCCTGAGGTTCCACTGGAGAACCCTCATGTGCAGATGAGCTAAGAGAACTGTTACAATGGAGGCTGCCATGTGGCCTAGCAGCTGCAGCACCATTCTGGCTGGAATCTGATTTGTGGAGATGCCCTCCGAGCCAGCGCCCTTAGTTGATCTGCCCTGTCTGAGGGAAGAAAGGCACTCCCCTGGACAGTGTCCAAGACTGCCACTATGTACTATAACCTCTGGGTGGGTCGGGGATGACTTGGGAAGCTTCAAGGTAATCCCCAGATCTTGGAAAAGTTGGAAGGTGTCTTTCAGTGAGTGACACAGCTGTTCCTTTGTGGGAGTTGTTAATAGCCTGTCATCGAGGAAGGGGCAGACATAATGTCCCTGCCTCCTGAGAACTGCTGCCACCACTGCCAGGCACTTGGTGAACACTCTGGGTGCTGAAGAAAGGCTGAATGGCAGCGCTCTGAACTGGTAGTGCTCTCCCTAGAAAGTAAAGCCGAGGTATTTTCTGTGGGATGGCAGGATTTTTATGTGCAATTAGGCATCCTGCATGTCCAGGGAGCAGAGCCAGTCCCCTTAGCGAAGCATGGGCAGCGATCCTGGCAGTGCTGCCATTCTGAACCTTTTGTATTTGACGAGAGTGTTCAGTTGACTGAGGTCCAGGATGAGATGATGGTCCTCACCTTTTTCAGGACTAGGAAGATGAGGAAGTAATATCCCCTTCCTCCTTGAGATGGTGGCACTGCTTGGATCGCTTTCTTGATCAAGAGGGCTTTGATTTCTGCACTAAGGCCCGCGTGGGATGGGGAGCAATGGCTGGGAATAGGTGGGCTGTCTGCTGGAATTTGGTTGAATTCCAGTGTGTAACTCCTCTCTATGATCTGGGGTACCCACTGGTCTGCGGTGATACTGGACCAGCCGCCGAGGTTAAGGGAGAATCTCCCTCCTACTGCCTCCCCCTGCAACTCCTCCGGGGGGGGGGGGCAGGCAGGAAGTCATGCTGAGGTTGTTGGAGTAGGCAACAGAGCTCTGGCATTCTTAGGTCCCTGTGCTCCTGAGGACTGTAGGGGGGAGGGTTCCTTTTCTTTTGTAGCTCCCTCTTTGCTGCTGTCGTCTTCCTTGTTGGCCCTGATGCCTGCGAAAGGAGTAACGCCTGGTCGTGGCTGGTTGGGATTTGTACATTTTATGGACTTCAGAAACTGCCTTTCCCAGAGTCCTGTAATCCAGTTATCAGCTTCTCGGCCTCCTGGCTGAAAAGGACTGGCCCTTGGAAGGGGCACCTAGGATGGCGTCCTGCAAGTCCTGGTGGAATCCCAATACCCTCAGCCAGGAGTGGCACCGTAGGCATGTTCCTGTAGCCGCTGCCCTGGCGGCAGTATCTGCCGAGTTACATGAGCACCTAAGGACGTGCTTACTGACGTCAGCACTGGACTGAAGAACTGCTAACAGCTCAGGCTTGTTGGCAGAGTCAGGTTATGACGAGCCAGGTCCATGCCTTATTCCATAGTGATTTTTGGTACATTATCATGTGTGCCAGAAAATTAAGTGACCTGACCGCACAGGTGGCCGATGAATACACCTTGTGACCCAAATGGTCCAATTTCTTGGACTTCTTATCTGGTGGTTGGGAGCTCATATGCTTCGGTTGTTGGGTTCTCCTGTGAGCAGCTGTGAGGATCACAGAATCCGCTTTGGGCTGCTCGCTCAACTGTGGTTCTTCCCTTGGGGTCTTATACAAGCGGTTAGCCTTTTTAGGGACAGATGAGGTCGTGGAAGGGTGTCTCCAGGCTACTTTTGTAACGTCCTGGAAGGGTTCCACTAATGGTGAGATGACCAAGGGTTTTGGGTCAGTGGCCCAAGAACTTTGCCAAACAGCGCCTCTCGGGGTCCAACTCTTCCGTCTCCCACTGATTTAGGAACTGGATGTGTGTCTCTACATCCAGGAAGGAGTCGTTGTCCAAAGGAGATCTCGGAGTGTCTATCTGGGGGTCTGGGGATGGAAGAGACAGATCATCCTCTGAAGAATCATAGGGGGAGGAGCTTCCAGAGGATCCTTCTGAAGACTTACATGGGCATCTCCTGGAGAAGGATCTGAATGACGGGTGGCAACCATGCCGTCACGGAGGTGGACGTCTGTCTAGGCGGGGCAGGGAGTTGGCTCCAGTGGCCTAGGCAAAAGGTCCCCCTTAATGGTATTCCACCAGCTATTGAACAGAGCCCCGACCTCAGCCAAAGGGATGACAGAATCTGGCTGAAGCGCTAGCATCAGGGCGTTAGGGGGTCCTGGCGTTGGCCATTGCAGTCAGTTCCCCTCTGGCATCAGGTCCAATGGCACCTTCTTGTCAGACGTCGGCACTGGTGGGACGGTGTCCTCTGGCATCGGGTGCCCTGATGCCTGGTCTCTAGCGTCCCATGAGGCAAGTATCAGGTCCACTGACACTGGGTCTGTAATAAGGTCATCATTCGGGCCCAGCGGAGCAGATAGCGGTTTTGAGGGTGGCATCTGGTCCAGCTCCGTACTGGAGTCAGAGGGCGTCGAGGTCTGACATCGGTCTGAAGCCTTGGCCCACGTTTTGGAAGGTGAGCGATGCTTCTTCTGGCGCTCGTGTTCCTGGCCTTGTCCAACTCCATTGTCCTGTCTGATGACCCAGAGCCTACGGCCATGTGAATGGCAGGTTCCAACCTGCTGCCCGACGAAGAATGTGTTGGTCCTGATGACTGAGATCCTAGCGCATGCTTGTGGGGTCGGATAGCCAGGGACATGGGGGCTTGAGAAAGTCCAAGCCCGGAAGACTCCCCACCGAGCTCCTGAGAAGAGGCAGGGGGTTTCCTCAACAGTAACTCCAGGAGAGCCAGGGAGACTGGGGGCCCCCCCGCGCCGGAGGCAGAGGACTTGTAAGTCTTGAGTGGGGCCTAGGACGCGATTCTAATCTGGACCTGTCCTTGCCCAGATGATGATGCTTCCCGCTCAATTTCTTCTCTCTGGGGGAGGAGTCCTTAGCGGAGAAGGAAGACAAGCCGTGTCCCAAGTGCGTCTTCTGCATAGCGGCCACTTGCTGTTCAAGGAGGTATGCTTTCAAGGTCTTCAGGCAGCGGATTCAGGTTCTCTTATTGAAGCTGAGGCAGTGCAGGTAGTCATCCGGCCTGTGGTCAGGGCCTAGGCAAAGCAGGCATGCCGAATGGCCATCTTCTGCTGGGATCTGCCCGCCATACGCGCACTTCGATTTCCACCACTCTGATGAGCAAGATGGCTCAGTAAACATACACGATGAACTCATATTTTAAAGAAAAAAACAGTAACTGTGCGAGGCACAAAAATGGTAGTTGACTAGAAGCAAGAGGCGTCCATGGAGCAGATCTGCATGGGTTGATGGCAGGAAAAATACTGAGGCGGTGCCGGGGGACTGCACCTTTATATCACTGGTGACATTGGGGGCGGGGCTGATGTCAGAGGGGACGGTCCTCCGCCTTAGATTGCTAGCTAGAATTTTTCCGTGGGGTCTTAGTGCCTGGCGGCATGGTCCTAATGGTGTTACCTGCTGCAAGAGCTCTATCTCGAAGCGAGATCAAGTTATGCACCGGTAACTGTAGTTCTAGGAGTGGTATATGGTGTGCATCCACGCTTCTGGCAGAATTCCTTTCCCCTTTAAATCTGGCCAGAAGGTCTTCAAGCTGGCTCCTCCCATGCACCGAGGTGGTATTCTCCTTGGCACCAACCCGTGAAGTCAGATCTGACCCACTGGAAGCCAGAGCAGTGTGCCACTTACCAGGGGAGGTTGGGTGGGTTGTCTGGATGTACATCATATACCACAAAACTACAGTTCCAAGTGAGTAAAGTACAGTTACGTAAGAACTTACCGTAACAGCACATCTTCGAGAGAGGCTCTTGCAGTAGGTATTCACAAATAGGACTAAGCTGCCAGGTGTCAGGACCCCACAGAAAAATTTCTAGCTAGCCGTCTCTGGCGGGGGACTGCCCCCACATCAGGTGACCGGTGTCCTACGATGTCGGTTTAAGGGGGCGGTCCCCCACGCCTGCCTTCCAGTTCTTCCCCACCAAAGACCTAAAGAGGCAAGACAAGAGAGAGAGAGAGAGAGAGGAGGATATTTCCCCCCATGGAAATAAAGTAAAGAAACTTAGGGGGACGGAGGGCCGGAAGGCAATACCTACTGCAAAAGCCTCTCTCGAAGATCTAGTGTTACGGTAAGTTCTTACGTAACTGTACTATCTTACTTCGAGAGGGCTCTTGCAGTAGGTATTCACATATAGGACTGAGTCCCAAGCAGTCTGGAACAAGGA
Organism: Neoceratodus forsteri; assembly: GCA_016271365.2. Classification (NCBI taxonomy): domain Eukaryota; kingdom Metazoa; phylum Chordata; order Ceratodontiformes; family Ceratodontidae; genus Neoceratodus; species Neoceratodus forsteri. Next base: position 365,798,578 of record CM028132.1, on the reverse strand, counting down.
AAAGCAGTCGGGAGGAGGATTGTTATCCGTAGCATGGAACCTCAGGGCTGAACGGGTCTCATGAAAGGAGACCTTGCTGGACAGCCAACCCGAAGCCTGCTCTACGGCGAGAGGTTATGTCCAAACTGTAGTGTTTCATGAAGGTATGGACAGAAGTCCAAGTTGCGGCTGCACATATGTCTTGACGCTGACACATTTTTGAAACAAGCCACAGAGGTAGCTACTCCTCTGGTGGAGTGATCTCTGACTTCACCCAGAAGGGTCTTCTTGTACTTGTTGTAACAGAAAGTTAAACAATTCGCCAACAATTTTGTTTGGCTTTGCTTAGAAACAGCATTGTCTTATCTTTTGTGAGCAAAAGAGACAAAAAGCTGATCAGTCTTCCTGAGATCCTTAGTCCGATTGGTGTAGTATCTCAGGATTCTGTGAACATCCAAAGTATGCAAGAGGTACTCCCCTTGATTGGAGTGTTGCGTAAAGAAAGCCGGTAACTCAATGGATTGATACAGCGTAGATTCAGCCACCACCTCAGGGAGAAACTTAGGGTTGGTGCATAGAGCCACACGTTCCTTGTGAAAAATCAAGTACGGGATTTTACACATTAAGGCCTGAAGCTCAGAAATTCGCTGAGCAGAAGTAATGGCCACTAGGAAGAGTGCCTTCCAAGAAAGGAACTTCAAATCAGCTGCTGCCGCTGGCTCTAAGGAAGGCAGGGTAAGCTTCTCCAGGATGAAATTCAGGTCCCATGGAGGGGCAGGAATGCGGATGGGGGTCTCAAATGGAGAACCCCTCTGAGGAAAGTCTTAGAGACTTCTAACTGAGCAAAAGTCCCGTCTCCAAAGGCAATATGGTAGGCTGAGATAGCTGCCATGTGGACTTCCAACGAGGAATGGCTGAGACCCAGATCGAAGAGGTGACTCATGTAGTCCAGGACTTTGTTGACTGGGCACAAGAAAGGCTCAAAGTCTTTCGAATTTGCCCAGATACAAAACCGTTTCCACTTCATGGCGTAGGTGGACTTGGTGGAAGGTTTTCTGGCCTCCGCCAAAATGTCCGCTACTAAAGGAGAGACTCCAAAGCGGGCTTTAGCTACATCTGCAGGAGCCATGCATGGAGACGAAGGGATTTGAGACCTGGATGAACAAGGGTCCCCTGATCCTTGGTCAACCATTGTTGCAACAGATGAAGAGGAGGTTCCTCTGAAAACTGCTGCAGAAGAGAGAACCAAACTTGCCTGGGCCAGAAGGGAACAATGAGAATCATTTGAGCTCCTTCCGATCAGAGTTTGTTCAGGACCCTCAAAATTAAAGGAATGGGAGGGAAGGCATAAATGAATCTGTACTTCCAACCGAGAGACAAAGCATCCTGCCAAAAAATGTCTCACCCTGGAGCGAGTGAGCAGAAGGCGGGAAATTTTGCATTTTGGGGAGAGGCGAAGAGGTGTATCTGAGGTGTTCCCCATTGCTGAAAGATGTAGTTTATGACTTGCTGATCTAACTCCCATTCACAAGACCTGGCTGAGGACCAGCTGAGTTAGTCTGCCAGTGTGATGTCCACTCCCAGGACGTGAACTGCGATCAAGTGAAGGTGATATTGGGCTGCCCAATACCAGACACTCATCGCTTCTGACACACGGGGTAGGAACGTGTTCCTCCCAGTTTGTTGAGGTACCAGACTATGCACATTGTCTGATTGTATGAGGAGATGACCGGGGAAGATGAGCCTGAAGGGCATAAAGAACTGCCCTCAGTTCAAGCACATTTATGTGCAGGTTTTGCTCGAACTTGGACCAGCTGCCCTGAGTCCTGTAAGACCCTAGATGGGCACCCCAGCCTTCTCCTGACGCATCTATCATCAACGTCTGGGAAGGGGGATCGATGCAGAAGTGAACTCCCAGGCACAGGTTCCCCTGAACCATCCATCATTGCAAGTCCCTGATCATGGGATCGGATACTAGTATTTCTTGGTCTAGATTGTCCCTGCTCTGGTCCCATTGCGACCAAAGCATCCATTGAGAGATCCTCATATGGAGCCGAGCGAATGGGACTGTTGGGATGGCAGCCGCCATTAGCCCGAGGAGGTGGAGGACTAACCTGGCTCCGACCCTCCTGCTGCCAGACAGAAGATGAGCCTGATTCTGAAAGGTGTCTACCCTGTCCAGAGGCAAGAAGGCTTTGCCGGTGGTTGTGTCCAGAATCACCCCTATAAACTGGAGGCATTGACAAGGGACCAGGTGAGACTTGGCCTAGTTGATGATGACAGCCAGGGTAGTAAAAACCTGCAGGGTAAGGGAAAGAGAGTGCAGGAGCTTCTCCCTGGACGAGGCCGCCCGGAGCCAATCGTCCAGGTACGGGAATACCTGTACTCCCTGGGTACGCAGGTGGGCCGCTACCACTGACAGGCATTTGGTAAACACTCGGGGGGGGCAAGAAAAGACAGATGGGAAGGCTTTGAATTGGTAGTGCTTCCCCTGAAAACAAAACCGGAGGAATTTGTGGTGGGAAGGACATATGGGGATATGCAGGTAAGCATTCTGCACGTCCAGAGTGCATAGCCACTGTCCCGGCCGAAGTAGTGGTAGAAGGCTCTGCAAGGAGAGCATTCTGAAGTGTTTGTACTCCACGAACATGTTCAGGGAGCTGAGGTCTAGAATAGGCCTCAGATCTCCCGTCTTCTTTGGAACTAGGAAGAAATGGGAATAGTAACCTGTTCCCCAAAGATGAGTGGGGACTGGCTCTATTGCCACCTTCGAGAGAAGGGAGATGATTTCCTTTAGAACCAGAGGAAGATGTTGCTGGGAGTAGGACGACTGAGGCGGTGGTCTTTGGGGCGGTTTCTGCAAAACTCTACTGAGTGTCCTGACGATATCAACTGGGGTACCCAAGTATCTGATGTTATCCTCTCACAACCTGGCATATGGGAGAAGAATATTCCCCCTACCTGTTCCTCTGGAACCTCCAGAGGCAGCGGGAGAGGCAGGGAGTCAGGAGGTGTGGGGCAGTGCAGCAGCCGGGGCCCCAGAGGCGTTTTTGCTGGGGAGAGTCTTGGTTGCTGGAGGGGCCCCACTGTTTGTTGGCATGTTTTTCTTGCGGCTCTTGTCTGTAGGTTTTGGCGACAAAAAGGACGCCACTGCCCTGTACATAGTCTGGATAGACTTGAGTGCAGTACCCTTCTCTTGCAGTTCGGTAATGATGTCCTTGACACGCATAGCCAGGTGTGACGCTGTAGGCCTATGGCGAAGGTCAAGCTCCTCCCAGCTGTGTCCACTGCATTGTATGAGGCACGAAGCTTGTGCAGACAGGCGGAGCGAGCGGAACAGACAAGGTGACCCAATTCCTGCTTAGTCTGTGACTCAGGAAGGGAGTCCAATTTAGATTCCACCTAGCTAAGGATGGTCTTCTGAAAATCCCCCATATGAGCAACATAGTTAAGGGCCCCTGATGCCTAGGGAAGAAGAGGAATAGATCTTCTTCCCATACCGGTTCAGAAACTGGGATTCCTTTTCAGGCGGAGACAAGCTTAGGTGTTTCGGATTGGTGGAGTGGCCGTGAGCGGTGCTGATGACAACCGAATCCGCCTTGGGGTGAAGGCTGAGAAAGTCTACACCATCAGGAGCCTGGTATAGCCTGTCCGCCTTCCTCAGAAGAGGGGCTAACGCGGAAGGTTGTTTCCAAATGGTGGAAACAAGATCTGCGTGAGGCTCTATCCAGGGTGGAATCAGTGTAGGAGCGGTCTTGGGCAGATCCAGATGGGCAGCGAGTTTTTTTACACTGTGGGTCTCGCTCCCCTGATTGCCACTGATGTACTTCCTGGATTTTCCTAAATAACTACAGAAAGGAAGGGTCCTCCGGAAGATCCATCATCTTGGGGCATTCCGGAGTATGAGGCTCGCCTTCGGGGTCAGAGTGGCCAGACTCCAAAGTCTCTGATGAAAAGGAAGAAGGCTCCTCCCTAGGAGGGGGAGGGACGACCCCTCTGGGGAGTTCCCAAGGGCACGTATCCTCTCTGCCTCAGGCACTGGAGGGTTCTCCTCTGGTGTTGGGCAGGGGAAAGTCTCCATCTCCAATGTGGGGAACGGTATAGGGACTGGCGAGTCGGGAGCGACTCTCGACCTCCTAGTGAGCTGAGCCTTGGCCTCACCCACCAGGAAGCCAAGGTCTCCTTCCAGATCTGCTGGCGGCTGTGGAGTGGGTGGCGGAGGATCACGGTACTGAGTGTACCTGCAAAATGGTATCCGTGACCAGGCGGGTAGCCAGTGTCGGGTATCGGTGGGTACTGCAGTAGCTGGGTGCCCTGGTGCCAGGGAATCTGATGGAGCAGAAGGACCTGGTCCTGCATGATTCAGGCCTGGCACGGGTAAACCATTGAGTGGGTCCTGACGGAGGAATAGGTCTTCTGTTGGGCAAAGTGACGCTGGAGAGTGGTGTCAGGTCGGCCGGCGTCGGGACCGACGTCTAAGGGTCTGGCGTCAGGGGGTCCAGCGCAGGAGGAGGGAGCCCTGATGGCAGCGTCTCAAGGTCCTCGGTGACAACTGGGGAAGGAGGATTAAAATCCCCGGGAGTCAGTCGAGGGGACGCATGGACCTCAGTGGGCAATGTGGTGAGACATTGTGGAGAGCCTGGGGCATCAGACGGAACAATAGGGTCTGGTGTAGGCATCTTAGCCAGGCGGTCGTCTGGGGATCCGGTGTCCGACTTATCGGACTCTCTATCTGAGGAAGGTCACAAAAGGAGGGGCGGCCTTGTTGGAAGGGGGTTTGGCCTGGTGCTCATCCGAGGAGGTGAGCGGCTTAGCAGCCTTGTCTGGGTGGGTGTCGGTGGATTTGACGGCCAACTTACTGGACCCGCTCTGACAGGAAGGCTGTGAGGAAGGAGCGGTCTTAATGAGCGGAGGCCTCCTTTGTCCCAGAGGCTCCCAAAGGGCCAGAGGGTGAGTCCAACAGGAGGGGCGATGTCTTCCTGGTAGCCACCAAGACGGCCGTTGAGGAGCGATCCCCTGAGGGGGGGATGTTAACTTAAGGGTTGCGACTCCAGCCGAAGTTGCGGCTGCTGTGGTAGACGACTACCGCTCCTGGTGCTTCTCCTTGTCACGCTTTTTCTTATGGTCTTCAGGGGAAGTGGACGCCTGCCTAAGCATTTTTAACTCTTTTTCCATGGAGACCGTTTTCTTCTTGAGGAGATGGGCTTCCAGGGACTGCTGCCTTCTCTTGCGGGTAGCTGAGTTGAGTTTCTGGCAGCGTGGCACTTCAAGGGGAGGTCTAGGGCTAGACAGAAGAAAGAGGCACAAGGAGTGGCCGTCTTTGTGTGGAAGCTGGGAACCACACGAGTCGCACTTGTTCTTATACGATTCAGAGGGCGTCGGGGACGACATACACAGCAATTACTGAAGAAAAAATTGAAAAACAGGTCAAAAAAAGTTAGAAAACTTTAAGACTGATGAACAACTGATGAGCACTGTTCTACCGCGAGGAACTTTCACAAGCTGATGGTGGGAAAGAACTGAAAGGTGGGCATGGGGGACTGCCCCTTTATACCGACGTATGACGCCGGTCACCTGAGCATGGGGGCAGTCCCCCACCAGAGACTGCTGGCTAGAAATTTTTCCGTGGGGTCCTGATGCCTGGCGGCTTAGTCCTATATGTGAATACTTACTGCAAGAGCCCTCTTGAAGTAAGATCTTGTTTTTCTAGGGGCGTGGACGTTGGTGTACTATCCACACTTCTGGCAGACTCCTAGCTGTACTCTGGGAGGAGGGGGCCAGGAGCACGTTCCCTATTTAGAGAACAGAGACTGAAGTACTGAGGACCCAAAACCAGCATCCCAGCGTGACTCAAGGTCGATGTGGTAGTGGGAGGGTATGTGCTGACTTCCAGGCAGCAGCCCTGCAGATCTCCTGGATAAGGACATCCCTGGAAGCAGCCACTCAGGCAGCGATATGTCTGGTGGAATTAGCCCTATGGGAGGCTCCCTACCAGCCAACCTATAGCAGAGGTTGATGCAGGAAACAAAGGTTGATGCAGGAAACAATCTACCTGCCAATCATCCACTTAGCTGCTGGTCTGCCAGGTGCGGCTTCAGCATAGGTGACAAACAGCTGGGGAAACCTCTCCCTGAACTCCAGCCATGGACTCCTTATAGAAGGCAAGCACTCGCTGCAGGTTCAGGGTATTTAGCCTGTGCTCGGCCTCCAGAGTGTGGTTGATGACTGATCACCTGCTTAAGGTGAAAATCCAAGACAACCTTCAGAAGCAACTTTGGGTTGGTGCGAAGGACAACCTTGTCCCTGTGGAAGGAGACTCTGCTGACAGTGTCTGGAGCTCAATTATCCTTCTGGCAGATGTGATGACCAATTCTTACACCTGTGCATTAGTTCGAATGGCTTACCCATGAGCACTGCCAACACCAGCAACAAGTCCCAAGGTGGTGGTGGTTGTTCATGCACTGGAGGAGAAATGTGGTCATGGCCCTTAGAGAAGCACCCGATCACCTTCTACTGCACCACCGTCAGCATACCAGCCTGCACACGGTGTGCAGAGATAGTCGTCAGGTACATCCCAAGGATTGTCTAAAAGAACTAAGGGTAGAACTAGTGACACCACTGACTACCCTCCTTAGCAAATCATGGGAGGATGGTGTGGTACCTGAGGACTGGAGGAAGGCAGACATTATTCCACTTCACAAAAGTGGGAGCAGGGCAGAGGCAGGAAACTACAGACCTGTTAGTTTAACCTCAGTGATAGGGAAAATGATGGAATCACTTCTGAAGGAAAGAATTGTTGAGTACCTAGATGTCAGCGGGGCACAGGACCCAAGGCAGCATGGATTCACAGTGGGAAGGTCATGTCAGACAAATCTAATAGATTTCTTTGACTGGGTGACCAAAGCAGTAGATCAGGGAGGGGCTGTGGACATGGCCTACCTAGACTTTAGCAAGGCATTTGACACAGTCCCCCACAAAAGATTAATATACAAGTTAACCAGCCTCGGAATGGGTTCCAAGATGGTAGCCTGGATAAAAATTGGCTGGAAAACAGGACACAGAGAGTAATAGTAAACGGAGTCCACTCTGAAGAAAGGGGGTTACTAGCGGGGTACATCAGGGTTCAGTACTGGGACCAGTCCTCTTCAGTGTCTTTATAAGTGACATTGCAGAGGAAGTGGAAGGAAAAATATGTCTCTTTGCAGAGGACACAAAGATCTGCAACAGGGTTGCTACACAAGGTGGGGTGGAAAGGATGAGAAGGGACTTGGCAAGGCTGGAGGAATGGTTGAATGTATGGCAGCTTAGATTCAATGCAAAAAAGTGCAAAGTAATGCACCTGGGAAACAAAACCCAGGGGAAGAGTACACAATGAGGGTTAGATACTAACAACAAAAACGGAAAGGGACCTGGTGTGGTCATATCAGATGACCTAAAGGTGGGCAAGCAATGTGAGAAGGCAGTAAGGAGGGCTGGGGGTGATACTGGGATGTATAGGGAGAGGCATCAGCAGCAGAAAACAGGAAGTTGTTATCCCTCTGCAGTACTGCGTGCAGTTCTGGAGACCTCATCTCCGCAAGGACATAAGCAGGATGGAGGCTGTCCAGAGGAGGGCAACTGAAATGGTGCAGGGTCTGCACCAGAAGACATATGAAAAGAGACTAAAGGAGCTTAATATGTATATCCTCGAGGTAAGGAGGGAGAGGGGGGACATGATAGAAACTTTCAAATACCTCAAGGGAATCAACAAAGTCAGAGGGTAACATCTTTCAGAAAAAGAGGTGTGCAAGAACAAGGGGGCACAATCTGAAGATAGAAGGGGGACGGCTCAGAGGTAATGTGAGGAAATATTTTTTCACAGAGAGGGTTGTGGATGCATGGAATTGCCTTCCTGAGGAAGCTGTGGAGTCAAAAACAGTGGAGGAATTCAAGAATGCTTGGGACAAACATAAGGCAATTCTAGGGGTTGGGGGTAGGAGGAAGTAGGCTGTTGATTAACCAGGATCTGCATCTTAGCCATTTGGTAGGGAAATGGGCAGACTGGGTGGGCCAAGTGGTCCTTATCTGCCGTCAAATTTTATGTTTCTATGTTGTTGACCGAAGGCCCAATGGGGAGGAACCATAAGTAATCAAAGATGCTAGCCACAGGACAGAGGGACAAGCTCCTTGCCCTGGCACCAAATGAAGAATCTCTTCCATTTGAAGGCGATGAACGAGTCAACTCCTTCCTAGGATGTTGCCGGAGAGACCCAGAGCCTGGAACTCTAGCCGCCTAGGAACCAGGCTGTCAGGCACAGGGACTAAAGATCTGGGTGGAGGTCCTTTCCCCGAGAGGAGGTCCGGGGGCGAAGAGGCAGATGCCATGGAGGCCTGCTGCTGAGGCAGGGAGATCGGGTTACCAGAACTGGTGTGGCGAGTCCAAAGCCACCAGGATCATCCATGTCTTGTCCCTCTTAGCTTTGATCAGGACTTTGTGGATCACAGGAAAGGGAGGGAAGGCATAAAGGATGCCCGGGATTCAGGGCCCCAAAAAGGCATTCCCTGCAGCATAACCCGCTGAGGATGGCAGGCACAAAACAGCCTCAGTCTGGTGTTCTCCTGGGAGGCAAACAGGTCCACCAAAGGGGTGCTCCACTGGGAGAAAAGACAGTCCGCAACCTCCTGATGAAGGGACCACTCGTGAGACACCTCGCCCACACGGCTGAGGGGGTCTGCCAGCCAACTGGAGACTCCGGCCACATGAATGGCCAGCAGGTCGGCCTTGAAGCTGAGCACAAGGGCCCAGATGCGGAGAGCTTCCCTGCGCAGAGGTAGTGAGTTCATCCCGCCCTGCTTGTTGAGGTAGTACATGATCGTCACGTTTTCCGTCTGGACCTGGACGACCTGAACCTGGAGATGTGCAGTGAAGGCTGTCTGGGTCAAACGAACAGTTGGAAGCTCCAGCAGGTTGATGTGACATCGGGACTCCTTGGGGGACGAGAGGCCATGGACCGTGTTCCCTCAGGTGGGCACCCCAGACCATCAGGGAGGTGTCAGTTGTAAGAGTGACCATCAGCTCTGGGTGGACAAACAGGACTCTTTCCTGAAGATGTTCCGGGACCAACCATGACTGGATAGCATTCCACATCTGTTGGGTTACTGTGACCGCTTGTTCGAGGTGGCCCTGATGCTGAGACTACTGACAGTTCAGCCCCCACTGCAAGGAGTGCATTCTCTAGCAGGTCCAACGGACCACACTGGTACAAGCCACCATGTAGCCCAGGAACTCCATGGCAGGGTGCAACTGCCCAACCTGAAATGATCCATCCTGTCCACTGGGAGCCGGGCTCAGCAAGAGTTGAGCTCCACTCTGATGAAGCAAATCACCTGCGAGGGTACGAGTTCTAACGTGGCCTCATTGACCAGGAGGCCAAGGTCCAAGCAGGTTTGGAGGGCCAGGTCCCTGGACCACTCCACCTCCATCCTGGAGAGGCCTGCAATCAGCCAATTGTCCAGGTATGGGTACACCCTGACCCCTCGGCACCTCAGGAAGGCTGCCACCACTGCTATGCATTTGGTGAATACCCTTGGAGCTGAGGAGAGGCAAAAGGGCATGGCCGGGAACTCGTAGAGTCTCCCCTCCTTGCAGAATCAAAGGAACCACTGGTGGGATGGATGGGGATATGAAGAAGGCATCCCGAAGGTCCAGGAAGCAGAACCACATGTTCTGCTCCAGGAACAGAATGATCTGGGTCAGAGTGACCATTCTGAAGGTGTGTGACCATAGAAATTTGTTCAAGTTATGCAGATCCAAGATGGGGCACCAGTCCCCTGTCCGTTTAGGAACCAGAAAGTATCTAGAGACAAACCCTGGATCGTCTGGTGGATCTGGGACATGAACCACCACCTCCTTCTGGAGGAGCATGGTGCTGTCCTCCCGAAGGGTGTGGGCTTAGCTGGGTGGGAGAGCCACAAACTCCAGAGGCAAGCCCTGACCGACCACTCCTAGCACTCACTTGTCCATGGTAACACTGGACCAAGTAGAAAGAAAGTGGCGAAGTTGCCCCCCTGGGAGGATATGGGGAGACAGGACGGGCAAAGAGGGGGCACTCCCCAACCTGTCACTGGGCAGGCCTTGAGGCAGAGGCAGTGCCAGCGGAGGACAATGCTAGACCTCGACTACCTGGCTTCCGGACCACAGAAGAGACAAACTTAGGCCTGGGATGCCAGGACTGCTAGTGTCTAGCCAGGGTCTGGGGAGGCTTGGCAGCAGGGGCTGAATGGATTTCTTTTGGGGTTTGGAGCCCTTGACATCCTTTTGGGCTGAGGTGATAGAGTCCACGGTGATGCTGGCCTTCTCAATCCCAGTGAGATGACCATCTACCCCGGCCCGAACATGTTGGTACCCAGGAAGGGGACAACTGCCAATCTGTGCTGGGTATCTGCTGTGAAAGTCGAGATTAGCAGCCAAGCCCAGTGGCACATAGTCACAGCCCTAGCACAGGAATTGCCAATGTCCATGGGCGTCTGAAGCCGCTGTTCAGTCACAGCATGGTCCTGGTCTCGGACTTGCTTGACCATCTTCTGAAAGTTGGCCGGGAGCTGAGGGAGCACCTCATCAAGGGTGTCCAACAAGGCATGGGTGAAGTGGGCCACCGTTAAGGCCAAACTAGCCTGACTGTGTCAGACAGATAAGACCACATACACTTTCTTGGCCGCATGATCCAATTTGTTGGATTCCTTGTTGGGGGTGGAGGGTGTCAACATCCCTGACAATGCCCATCCAGTGGAACACTGAGTTGGACACTAAACCCTCAGCCAAGGGGTGTTTGGTGAACCCAGAGAGGGGACCCATACTTGTGGGCTATATGGGCTATGTCATAGGGTAGGAAGCTGGGTGTTGCCAGAGCTCAAATGCAGACCCAAGAATGGCCTTAGCCACTGGGAAAGCAACCCCAGGGAGTCATCCCAGTTGAGGATTTCAGTGAAGGGATACTTAGCCCATTTCTAGACAGGCTCCAGCTGGATCCCCGTGGCCTCCAAAATCAGGAGGAGCATGGCCCTGAAGGATGCAGGTCCATGGTCCGTCGACAAATCCTCACCCAACCGGCCTGGAGTGCACAGAGGAACCCTCTGATTTCGAGGATTCGTCGGAGACTGGCCGACACCACCCTTCCCGAGTCCGCGCTAACTTTGTGGGGCTTGTCTGCCCAAGTGACCGGACGGACAGCCACTGAGGAAGCTTGGGAGTGGTATGTGCACCCTTGGATGGAGGATCTTCCCTTCAGCTAAATCGGCAAGGGTTCCAACCAAATGGGTGGAGAGGCTGGAAATATTCTGGACGAGGTGGCAGCAGTCAAGGGAGTGCCAGGGTAGGAGCCAGCACTGTCTTAGGCCCAACACCCAGAGTTGCTGCCACATAAGCTCCTTGTAGCTCCATCGCCACTTGCAGCAGAGCTGATCCTCCCTCGAAGAGGAGGAATAGCGGTGATACTGCTCTCCCCCCTCCCCCAAGAGTGAGACCGCTAATTCTGGCAAGGGCTACTCAACCTTGAGCTGCGTGTCCTCGACTGCTGGTGGACCGGACGGCGTGGAAAGGCAGAAACCTGTGAGGGCCGCCTAAGGTCCCTCGCAAGCTCAGTGTCTTGAGAATTAGGGATCTGGTCAGTGGGATGATCCTCTTGGGACTGGAGTCCTGCAGAGGGAGGTATCCCCCTTGTCCTGTGACAATGGGTCGACAAGAATCTCGACCAGCTGGTCAGCCCTTGTCTCAGTTGTCAGGCCCGATGGAATGAAGGCCAACAAAGCAGGAGCATGGGAATCCGAGGCCTGAGAGTGCTCGTGGTCCTGCGACCAGCGACGGTCGTTTTGGCTTTAACCTTGGAGTTCTTCTTTGAGGATCTGGACCCATGGGAAGCGCCTCACTAAGGGTAGGCAGGGATTGGCATAAGTCCTGGAACACCTCGGGAGCACAAAAAAAAAAAAAAGGCAAACGTTGCACTTACTAGTCCTCCATGGTGGAGGGATGCAAAGTATGGTACAGGCCACAAGCCTGGGAATCATATTCCTGGCCCATGCAGTAAACGCATGTGGTGTGAGGGCTATGACAGGGTAGAATAAGACTCTGTTCCATTTGTTATGCAGAAAGAGGTTAAATGCAAGGATAGTACAGTTACGCAAGAACTTACCGTAAGAGTAGATCTTCGAGAGAAGTTCCTGCAGTAGGTCATAACATGTAGGACTGCACCCTCTGGCATCAGGACCGCATGGCAAACTTTTGCTAGCAATGTTGGGGGGGACTGCCCGCCCGTCATGTGACTGACGTCAGCGTGATCCTGTAAGTGGGAGGTCCCTGCGCCCCCTTCCAGTTCTCCCGCCAGAGACCCAGGAGAGTGGGACAGGAGAAAAGGATATAGTCCTGGGAACCCAATCTAGACAGACCTTACAGGCCTGCAAGGGCAAACAGAAGACTGGGGGAAGGAGGGAGGGGAAAAAGATGACCTACTGCAGGAACCTCTCTCGAAGATCTGCTGTTACGGTTTGTTCTTACGAAACCATACTATCATACTTCGAGAGGGTTCCTGCAGTAGGTCATAACATGTAGGACTGAGTCCCAAGCAGTCAGCTGATCAGGACAAATCAAAGCACGGGAGGAAGAAAGGTCTGCAGTCCAGAGCAGGTCTATGACAGAAGGCCCTGCAGGGCAGCTAGGCCAAAACTCGCCCTATGCCTACAGACAATGTCCAGACTGTAATGTTTAGTGAAGGTGTGGACTGAACTCCAAGTTGCAGCAGCACAAATCTCCGCTGCGGACACATTCCTGAAAAAAGCAGCAGAAGCAGCCACACCTCTGGTGGAATGCCCTTTGACCTCTCCCGGAAGAGGTTTGCTGTACTTCTTGTAGCAGAAATGAATGCAGTTAGCCAACATTTTGACAAGCACTGCTTAGAGACTGTCGATCCCAGAGTCTTGGGGGCAAAGGAAACAAAAAGCTGTTCGTCTTTAGTCCTATTAATATAGTAGCACAAAAGCCTGTGCACATCTGAAGTGTGCAGGAGTGCCTCACCCCTATTAGCGTAAGCTGGATAATAGACTGGCAGTTCAACGGTTTGATTCAGAGCAAACTCAGAAACCACCTTGGGAGGAAACTTAGGATTTGTACACAAAGCCACCCAGTCTTTGTGGAAAATCATACAAGGCTCCTTACACATCAGGGCCTGAAGCTCGGAAATCCTTGGAGCAGAAGTAATGGCAACTAAAAGGAGCACCTTCCAAGACAGACAGCGCATCTCACAGCTTGCTGCTGGTTCCAAGGGAGGTAAAGTGAGCTTTTCCAAAATAAAATTCAAATCCCAAGGGGGGGGGGGGGCAAGGTTACATCTAGGGGGTTTCAGATGGAGGATCCCTCTCAGAAATGTTTTGGATACCTCCAACTGAACAACAGTCTTCCCGTCTACCAATAGTGGTAGGCAGAGATAGCAAATAGGTGGACCTTTAATGAAGAGTAACGAAGTCCTGAGTCAGACAGGTGCAAAAGGTACTCCAGCACCTGGGGCACCGGGCATGAAAGAGGGTCCCGCCCTTTTGAGGCCACCCAAATGGAAAACCATTTCCATTTCATACGCAAGTAGCTCTAGTGGAAGACTTTCTGGCCTCCACCAAAACTTGGGCGACCCTGTTGAAGACACCAAAACAGTTTACAATTATGTCTGAAGGAACCACACATGGAGGTGTAGAGACCTGAGGTCCAGATGCACCAGTCTGCCCTGATCCTGCATCAACAGATTGTACCAAAGAGGCAGATGTACTGGGGGTTCCACAGCCAACTGCTGTAGGAGTGGAAACCAAATCTGCCTGGGCCAGAGGGGGGCAATCCGAAACAGTTGTGCCCCTCTGTCTGAAGTTTCAGCAGTACCTTCTGCAGAATGGGAAAGGGAGGGAAGGTGTACAAGTATCTCCCTGTCCAACAGAGAGATAACATGTCTAGCCAGATAACACCAGGCCCTTGAACTAGTAAGCAAAGCTTGGGAAGTTCTGCATTGGATGGGGAGGCACATAGGTCTACCTCTGGACGACCCCAGCGGCAGAACAGATTTTCTGCCACTTCCTGGTATAGTTCCCATTCGTGAGCTAGGGCTAAGGTATGGCTGAGGCGGTCCACCAGGACATTGTGAACGCCTGGAATGTGTACAGCTGTGAAATGATGACCGTGCTGGACTGCCCAGTACCAGATCCATATAGCCTCCCTGCACAGGGAATACGATCGGGTGCCTTCTTGCTTGTTGATGTACCAGACCACGCACATATTGCCGGTCTGTACCAACAGTGTTCCTGCTGTCAGAAGGGACTGGAAGACCTGAAAGTCATACATGACCACCCTCATCTCCAGAATGTTTATATGGAGAGAGGATTCCAAATGGGACCATTTCTCCTGGGTTTGGTGGTCCCCCAAGTGAGCTCCCCAACCAGATCTGATGCATCTGTGGTGAGGGTCCAAGAGGGCAGGGAGGGCCTGAACGGTGCCCCCCCACCCCGAGACATGTTCAGAGGGGCCTGCCACCATAAGTGGTCCTTCCTGAGTGCACTGGACACTAGAATAAGATGATCCTGCCGGCACAGCGGTTAGATTTCTGTCTGCAACGCCGGCCGGGGAAGAAGGACTGAGCATCCTATGGACTGCTCTCCTTCTCTGGGGGAGGTAGGGTTGTGTGCCAGCGTACTGAGGACTCCTGGCGGAGGCTGGGAGATCTCACGCACCCGGCACCATCATGTGTGAGGGGCGGGGCGGACACTGGTGTCATTGCACGTCCCTGCCCAGCTAACGGGGGAAAAAATCACCAAGCTGGCCATCTCTATGACGCCCTGCCCCCAGGGCCTCTATCAGCCGGCTCCCTGACCAGATACCAGTAGTGCGGCCCCGGTAGCAGGGACGCAGCCACAACCCCAACCTCTGGGAGGCAAGCCAGGGGTGACTGGGGAGCACCGGCACTTTCAGAGGTGGAGGCTTGGGGGTCTGTGACCAGGGACCGATCCTGATGGTCTGGCTCGGCCATAAAAGCATAGTAAATAAAAAAAAAAAAAAAAAAAAAAAAAAAAAAAAATAAGATGATTCAGGTCGTCTGTACCCTGATCCCATTGGACCCGTAAGGTCCAACTGAGTGACCTTCATATGCAACCTGGCCAGAGGTACAGTTGGAATGGCTGAAGCCATCAAGCCGAGGAGGCATAAAAACACCCTGGCTGGGGCACAGCTGGAGGAGGCTACCAGCTTGGCCTATTCCTGCAAAGCATCTGCTTTGTCCGACAGTAGGAAGACCTTGCCCTGGACAGTGTCTAGTACTGCCCCAATGAATTGGAGACGCTAGGATGGAACCAGAGACGACTTGGGGTAATTGATAGTAATACCCAGTCATGCAAAAAGGTCCAGGGTGGAGGACAGGGAATCCTCCAGGCTGCTCCCGGACGGGGCTACTATTGGCCAATCATCCAGGTACGGGAACACATAAATTCCCTGGCAATAAGGTGCCGCTGCCACCACTGCTAGGCACTTGATGAAAACTCTGGGTGCCAAGGAAAGGCTGAAGGGGAGGGCTTTGAACTGGAAGTGCTCCCTTCAGAAGGAAAACTGCAGGAAATGGCGGTGGCCCAGGAAAACCGTAATGTGCAGGTACGTGTCCTGCATATCCGGTGCACAGAGCCAATGGTCTGTCTGGAGCAAGAGCACGAGTCCCTGGAGAGTCACCATGTGGAATATTCTGTACTCTACATAAAGGTTCAGCTGGCTGAGGTCCAAGATGGGCCTGAGCTCGCCCGTCTTTTTGGGAATGAGGAAGAAATGGGAGTAATACCCTTTCCCCCGTGCCCAGGGAACTGGCTCTGTCACGGATTTTTGGAGTAGAGCCTGGATCTCACCCCTTACCAGTGTTACATGGTCTAAGGGATAATGAGATTGTCTTGGACGAGAGTCTGGAGGTTTCTCCAGAAACTCAATGGTGTGCATTCTTGCTACGAGTTCAATGACCCACGAATCTGAAGTGATGTCCTGCCACTCTGCTAGGTGGAGGGCAAATCTTCCCCCCCATTGGCTCCACACTGTTGATGGGAGGGGGGGGCTGAAGGAGTCAGGAGGTGGAGGAATGGGCGGGGAAGGCACCGCCTGCTGCTCGCTGGGTCTTGGAGGCGGGGGGGGCGGTAACGGCAGGTCCCAATGCTCTCCTTTTGGTATGACACCTGCTAAAGGGCTGTTTGCCTTGGTGCTTTGGCTGGCACCGAAAGGGCTGCTTAGGCTTGAAGCCTGCCTTCTACATGGATTTAACTGATCTCAGGGCCTGCCCGCTGTCCTGGAGGCCCGTGATGATATCCTTGGTATCGCCTCTGAAGAGGATGGAGCCTTGAAAGGAGGCATCCCATATGGCTGCCTGAACATCCCGGAAGAGCCCAAAAATACGGAGCCAAACGTGGCGCCTGAGGCAGACTGCTGATGCCGAAGAGCAAGGCACGGCATCCTGAGTCGTAGGTAGCTATCAATGCATGCCTACAAGAAATCTTAGACAGTCTCAGGGCCTTGGTAAGCTCTGACTTAAGGCCCAAGTCCTCCACCATTTCCAGCCTAGCCTCGAACTGAGGCATGGTAGCTTTTTGGTAAGAAATCATATCTGCTACATAGTTCAGGGAACGTAAGGCACATGTAGAGGCGGAGTACATCTTGCATCCAAACTGATCCAACTGCCTCGACTCTGTCAGGAGGGGAGATACTCATATGTTTAGGTTTGGCAGTAAGGTTGTGAGCTGTGGCAATCACAACAGAATCTGCCTTGGGGTGAGAGCACAGATGAGGCGTGCTCTCAGGAGATTGGTAAGTACAGTCCGCCTTCTTGGGGATGGAATGAGGCATCTGCCAAATAGTGGAGGTGAGATCCTCATAGGGCTCCGTCCATGGGACGATCGGAATGGGCAATGCTTCCACTAAATCCAAGTGCTATGCTAGATGCTTGCATTTCAGGTCTTGCTCCTGTGCGTTCCAACTGTTAGCTTGTTGGAGGAGACTTGGGAGACTCCTTACCCTTGGAATCCGCAACTCCTGAAAAGTTTCCGGAGGACAAGTCAGAGGAGTCAGCCTCCGAGTCCAAGGATTCCCTTTTGTCAGAGATATTAGGCTCGGTCAGAGTGATCTCTGGAGTAGCGCTCCCAGAAATATTTGCCATGGTGGAAAGGCCTGATCTATCCGAACCCACGGGGGACAAAGAGTGTGGGTCACCAGCAGTCTCTTGTCTAAATCTGCCACCAACTGGGATCTGGCCTCCTGCCACCAGTTCTGGAACATGGCCTGGAGCTCCGGCTGAGTTTGAGGCTGGAAATACTGGTAACCTGCCCCTGGATAATGAAGAGGGTAAACTGGCGCCTGAAAAGGGGACCCATAGCCCGGCGTCTGATATCCAGGATAAAATCAGTGGATGAAAGGAGACGACGGGCCTGACAGTTGATAACCTGGCGTTGGCAGGCCTGGCTAATCTATGTAGCCCAAAGGCAGACACCATGATGGTCCAAGGGGGTCCCAGGGGGCCTCGAAGGAGGCAAAGCGGAGGGACCTAGCAAATTATCTGGCGTCGGGTATCCCGTCTGGATATCTGATGTGGCCAGCATTGGGTTGCCTGGCATCAGGTGCAGGGGACCTGACAGAGGCTTCGACAGGAGGTGGCCCAAGGAGTCAGATGGGACACCTGAAGTCAGAGACCTGGAGCCCGGCGGAGGAACCCCTGGCGTCGGGGCGGCCCGACGGGATAGAAAAGGCCCTGGGAGATGGTGGAGGAACCGACTCCAACATAAGAGTCCCGGGAGAGTTATCCATGGGCTCCTGGAGGGTTACCCGTGTTGGGAGTGGGTGAGGAAAACACCACATCCAGGGAACCTACTTCCTCCTCCATCCCGGATAGAGGGTTGGGCACAGGAGGTGCCACCAGCAAAGGTGGAGGGGAAGGCTCCCTGTCAGGGGAAACCTGATGGGAGGGCTGGCTTTGGCATGTCAGCGAGCTCAACTGGACGTCGGGGGTGTCGGCGTCAGCCCCCGACTGGTGAGCTTTGACCGGGCAGACGCCAGAGTCCCCTGTGCCCAACTTATAGGTTGGTGGAGAAGTAGCCAAGCAGGCAGGGGAGAAGCCCTCCACCAGGTTATCGGCTGATGTTGGGTGAGAACCACACTCGATGACCGGGCGGGCTCCAGGAGAACTGGAGTCTGACTTACCGGTGCTGACCGGGCATCCGCCGGAGGTCCCAGCAGGCGACTTATCGGTCGAGGATCCTGACTTGGAGCCATCTTAATGGGCTCAAAAGTAGCGGAGGTACCGGAAGAACCGGACGACGAGGCCTGGACAGTCTCAAGTGGAGGTGGCCGAGAAGCGGTCTTGCTGGCAGGGATGAGCCCTGCAGCCTTACTGGTAGAGGGCCACTCTTAGTCCTTCTCTTTGTCTTTCTTCTTCTGTTTATGCTCCGAAGAAGGGGAAGAAGTGGAGCCCCTCATTTTCTGCATCTCTTGCTCCAAGGTGGCAATCCTGGACTTCAAAAGATGGGCTTCTAGGTTCTGCTGCCTGCATTTGCGTATAGCCTGGTTAAAGGGCTTGCAATCCAGACAGGCCTCGGTATCGTGGGCCGGGCCTAGGCAGAAGAGGCAGAGCTTGTGGCTGTCTTTGTGAGGGATCTGAGAGCCGCACTTCTTCTTGGTCTTAGGAGGATCGGATAGAGAAGATATAAAACTAAAGAAGAATGAACTATTAGCGGTAGAAAATAAATACTTCACAAAATGGCAATGCTGGAGCAATGTTCACCCTGGTTTCTTCGCGGAGTCGGTAGTGAGAAGAACTGGAAAGGCGGGCACGGGGACCGCCCACTTATAGGATCATGCTGTCAGTCACGTGACGTCAGGTGGGCGGTCCCCTGCCAGACATTGCTAGCAAACGTTTGCCGTGTGGTCCCGCCAGAGGACACAGTCCTACATGTTGTGACCTACGGCAGGAGCCCTCTGAAAGAAAGATCTGTTCTTTCTTCTTTTTCGGTCTTCTCTGTCTGTTTGCGCAACCAGATCTTCTTGTGAGACCTAGGAAATGATCACTCCGACGGTTTCGCCTTGCTATCTCTCTGCCTTTCTTTGCTGTTCTGTGTTTTCTTCCCCCTTGCATATCTGCTGGCATAAAAATATATGTGAATGTCACAGATACTGGGATTCCTTTGTTTAAAACTTTATATAGTTATACTGTATGTGTGTGTATAAATGTATATATATATATGTGTTGAAATGATTGCAAAAAGCCATTTGGAACTCAAGGGGTTAACCTGAGATGCAGTTTTTAAGCCCTTTGCAGAACTGTCAACAAAAGATCAGTTCTGGGACAACATTCCGTCTTTCAGATGAGACGTTAAACCGAGGTCCCATCTGCCTGGATTGGTGGTAGTTCAGGTGGATGTTAAAGATCCCATGGCACTTCTCGAAAAGAGTAGGGGAATTTCCCCGGTGTCCTGGCCAAATTTCCCTCATTCACTAAAAATACCACCAACAGCTTAATCTGGTTCAAGGTCAGTTGGAATTCATCTGTACCCCCTCCCCTGGGCCGTGCCTGAAAATAGGCAGGATTTGTCTTGTGCACTTACCCGGTCAACAAAAACTAAATAAATAAATAATGTACTGTGTTGCTGCACCTGCTTTAACTGACAACACTACTGTGTGAGAAGCTGAATGTTCTCTTAACAAGCTCCCTGCAAAGACTTGTTATAAAAAGAGCTGCAATGTTTTGCAAGAGGGAGAGACAGAGACTCAGACTGGAAATTGAGAAGAAAAACTCAGGACGACTGCTTTCTATGTTTGTACTGCCACTGTAAATAGTTATACTGAACACTTTTTATTTTGCTGTTAATAATAAAACGCAATTTGAGAATTTTGAAGCTGCTCCTGGTTTTCCTATGCTTCCTGACCTGTGCCTCGATGACAAGTGTCCATGCATAACATCTTCTGTCTACACAGACAAAGCTCAAAACCGGGCTTCGACTTAGAAGTCAAGACCATGATGCCAAAAACGATGAAACCACAAGAGCGACCTGAAGACCAAACTTTAAGTTTGAAAACGAAGATAGGGCCTACACGAATGCAGATTGCTATGGAGGGAACTGGTCTCTTCCAGTGGAAAGTAAGATCTGGTGTCACAAGGCAGCGCTAAGGATACCACCAGGGAGCCAGTCTGAAGACCTTCCACCAAGATTTAAAAGGGAAAGGAATTCTGCCAGAAGTGTGGTTAGTACACCATATCCACGCCCCCTAGAAAGTACAGTTACGTAAGAACGTAGCCTAACAGTAGATCTTCGAGAGAGGCTCTTGCAGTAGGTAATCACATATAGGACTGATGTCGGCAGGCGCCAGGACCCCACGGAAAAACTTCTAGCTAGCAGTCCCAGGCGAGGGACCGCCCCCACGTCAGGTGACCGGCGTCATGCGGCCCGTCGGTATAAAGACGGTCAGACGCCCGCCTTCAGTTCTTTCCGCCACAGGCCGGACGAGAGCAGCAGATATTTCCTTCAATGGAAAAAGAAGCTGAAAAAGCCTAGGGGGATGGAGGGTGGGAAGGTATTACCTACTGCAATAGCCTCTTACGTAACTGTACTATCTTACTTCGAGAGGGCTCTTGCAGTAGGTAATTACATATAGGACAGAATCCCAAGCAGTCTGGAACAAATAAAAAGGCACCGGGAGGAGGAAATTACTCTTGAAAGTAGCAATAGCCTTGCAGGTCTCAAGACAGGAGGCCCTGCAAAACAGCTAGCCCGAAGCCTGCTCTACGGGGAGAGGCAATGTCCAAATGGTAATGTTTTGTAAAGGTATGGACGGAAGTCCAGGTGGCGGCAACGCATATGTCTGCCGCAGACACATTCTTCAAACAAGCTGCAGAGGCCGCTACTACACGCATGGAGTGACCTCTGACTTGACCCGGAAGGGTCTTGTTGTACTTGTCATAACAGAAAATGATGCAATGAGCCAACCACTTTGACAGGCATTGCTTGGAAACAGCATTGCCTTCCCTTTTGTGAGCAAAAGAGACAAACAGCTGATCAGTTTTTCTGAGATCCTTTGTCCTATCGGTGTAGTATCTCAGAATCCGATGAACATCCATGGTATGGAGTAAATACTCTCCTTGGTTGGAGTACTGCGTGAAAAAGGCAGGTAACTCTATAGACTAATTTAAGGTAGACTCCGCTACCACTTTAGGCAGAAACTTAGGGTTTGTGCTGAAAGCCACTGTTCTTTGTGAAAAATCAAATAGGGATTTACACATAGGGCCTGGAGCTCGGAAATTCTTCGAGCGGAAGTAATGGCCACTCAAGAAGAGCGTCTTCACTTAAAGAAACTTCAGATCTGCAGAAGCCGCAGGTCTGAAGGGAGGAGAGTAAGTTTCGAGAACAAAGTTCAGAGTCCCAAAGGGGAGCAGGAGTCTGGACTGGGGGGCCTCAGATGAAGGACCCCTCTAAGAAAAGTCTTAGACACCTCTAATTGGGCAAAGGCTTTATCAGCGAAAGGAACATGGTAAGCTGAAATAGCGGCCATGTGCACTTTCAAGGAGGAATGACTGAGACCCAGGTCGAAGAGATGACGTAAATATTCAAGCAGAACCGCCACTGAACAGGAGAAAGGCTCCACGTTCCTAGAAGCGGCCCAAATAGAAAATCTCTTCCATTTCATGGCATAAGTAGCCCTAGTGGAGGGTTTTCTAGCCTCCACCAGAATCTCGGCCACTTTGGGAGAGACACCAAAGTGAGATTGGGCTAGGTCTGCCGGAGCTATTCATGAAGTTGTAGGGACTTGAGACCAGGATGTACCAGGGTTCCCTGATCCTGGGTCAGCAATCCTCGAGATAAAGGAAGAGGAAGAGGAGGAACCTCTGAGTATTGTTGTAAAAGAGAGAACCAGATTTGCCTGGGCCAGAAAGGAGCGATCAGAATCATTCTCGCTCCTTCCGTTGTTAGTTTCTGCACTACACGAGGGACCAGAGGAATTGGGGGAAAAGCATAGACGAATCTGCCCTTCCAGTTTAGAGACAGAGCGTCGCTCCAGAAAGCGCCTCGCTCTGGAGCGAGCGAGCAAAAGGTGGGAAGTTTTGCGTTTTGAGAAGAGGCGAACAGGTCTACCTGTGGAGTCCCTCAAAGCTGGAAGATGTCGTCTAGAACCTTTTGGTCCAACTCCCATGCGTGTGGTAGAGCAGAGGAGCGACTTAGCTTGTCTGCCAGGGTATTGTCAACTCCTGGAACATGGATCGCCGTGAGGTGAAGGTTGTGAAGCGTTGCCCAGTCCCAAACCCTCATTGCTTCCCTGCACAGCGGGTAGGATCGAGTCCCTCCCTGCTTGTTGATGTACCACACCACACACATGTTGTCTGTCTGGACAGCTAGGTGACCGGGAAGGATGTATTGGTGAAGGGCTTGGAGAGCATATAGTACTGCTCGTAGCTCAAGCACATTGATGTGGAGATCTAGCTCCAATCTGGACCATAAACCCTGGGTTTGGTGAGGACCCAGATGGACTCTCCAACCTTCGTCTGAAGCGTCCGTGGTCAGAGTCTGGAAGGGGGGAGGATGACAGAAGGGGAACCCCCAAAACAGGTTCTCTCGAACCATCCAGCATTGCAAGTCTCTTGCCATTGGCGAGGAGATCAGGACCAGATGATCTAGGTCTATGAGTTGATCCCACTGGGAGCGGAGAGTCCACTGAGAAATCCTCATGTGGAGCCGTGCGCGGGGAACCGTCGGGATGGCGGCCGGCATGAGCCCCAAGAGATGGAGAACCGACCTCGCTGGAACCTTCCTGCGTTCTGATAGCAGGAAAATCTGCGACTGGAGGGAGGCCGCCCTGTCTGGAGGAAGGAAGGCCTTGCTCACCGTCATATCGAGGATAGCCCTGATGAACTGAAGTCTCTGGGAGGGGTCCAGATGAGACTTGGAATGGTTGATGGTAATACCCAGGCAAGTGAAACCTGCTGGGTGAGTGAGAGAAAGTGCAGGAGTTCCTTCCTGGGACGAGGCCGCCAGGAGCCAATCGTCCAGGTAGGGAAACACCTGAACTCTCATAGTAAGCAGGTGGGCCGCTACCACCGCCAGGCATTTGGTAAAAACTCGGGGAGCCGAGGAAAGACCAAACGGAAGTGCCCGGAATTGGTAATGGTCCTCCTGGAAAGCAAACCGGAGGTACTTGCCATGCGAGGGACGTATGGGGATGTGCAGATATGCATAGCACAAAGCCATTGACCCGGCCGAAGGGGCAGAAGGGTTTGAAGGGAGAGCATCCTGAACTTTTTGTATTCCACATAGAAGTTCAGGGAGCAGAGATCGAGAATGGGTCTGAGATCTCTCGTCTTCTTTGGGACCAGGAAGAAATGGGAATAGTAACCCGTCCCCTGAAGGTGAGGAGGAACGGGTTCTATGGCCTGCTTCGCGAGAAGGGCAGATATTTCTTCCCTGACCAAAGGAAGATGGTCCCTTACATAAGAGGACTTCAGAGGGGGGGTGGCGTGGAGGTTTCTGTAGAAACTCTATGGAGTGCCCCTCCGCAATAATCAGAAGCACCCATGAATCTGTTGTTATCCTCTCCCAACCCGGAAGGTGGAGGGAGAATCTCTCTCCTACGTCCTCCGGGAGTCCGGAGGCGGTGGGAGGGGTAATCCAGGTGGTGGGGGCAGCGCGCAGCTGAGCACCTGCTGCTTTTTTGGCGGCAGGGGCCTGGCAGGGGGCCGGCGTTTAGTGGCCCGCCTTCCTTGGGTTTCGCTTGAGGCTGGCTGCGCCAGCGAAAAGGACGCTGCTATGGGGATGGGATGGTAACATGGAATCCACAGACTTCAGAGCCGCCCTTCTCCTGCAAATCGGTGATGATGTTGACATCACTGCCAAAAGCACTGAACCCCTGAAAGGTGCTTCTTGAATTGCTGACTGCACCACGGGACCAAACCTGACATCGCTGAGCCAGGCGTGGCACGTCAAGACTTACGGGCGAGCGAGTCCGCCTGGCAGAGTCCACTGCATCGTAAGTCGCCCTCAGGATGTGATACTGGCCAACGAGCAAAACCGGACTAGGTCAGCCAACTCCTGCTTGACTTGGGAGTCAGGTAAGGAGTCAATCTTAGATTCTGCCTGGGTAAGGATAGCCTTCTGGTAATCCCCCATGTGTGCTACGTGATTCAGGGCCCGAATTCCCAGTGTGGAAGAAGCATATATTTTTCTTCCGTACTGGTCCAGAAGGCGAGATTCCTTATCCGGAAGAGACGAGCTTAAATGTTTGGGGTGTGCTGACCAGCCGTGAGCGGCGCTAATCATGACAGTCTGCACGGGGGTGAGAATCCAAAAAATCTACACCCTCCAGAGCCTGATATAGCCTATTGGACTTCCTAGGAAGCGGGGCTAAAGCCGACGGTTGTTTCCAAATAGTGGAAACAAGGTGGGCGTGAGGCTCGATCCAGGGTGGCACTAAAGTAGGAGCCATAAGGGGCAGGTCCAGATGTTCGGCGAGTTTGACCCGCTGAGGATCTGGTTCCAGAGAACACCACTGATGTACATCCTGGATCTTCCTGAGCAACTCCGTGAAGGAAGGATCCTCCGGAGGAGACTTCAGAGGAGTCCTTGGCCGGGGCTTGGACGGAGAGTGAGGCTCGTCGTCTCTCTCGGAGCATCCGTTGGAGGAATCCGATGAATCCGAGAGCGAGGAAGAAGAATTAGAAGCAGAGTAAGACTCCCTGACCCGTATAGGGGGAGGAACGGGTTCCTTAGAGGGGATCCCTGGACACGTGTCCTGCCCCCCTCTGGATCCAGAGGGAAGGGCTCTGGAATCCGGAGGCGGAGAGGGAGTGTGCCATCTCGGGCGTATGGGGGTCGGGAGTGGCACTGTCGCCGTAAGGCAGCTCACGACTTCCTTGGTGAGCTAAGCCTTGGCCTCAGCCCACCAGGAAGCCAGAGTCTCCTGTAGATCCACCGGTGGCCTGGGGGGGCGGTGGAAGAGGGGGAAAACTATACGGATTATATCTGTAAGGCGAGTATCCATAACCCACCTGCGGGAAGACTGGTGCCAGGTATTGCGGCATCGGGTACTGCGGCGTCAGTGGAGCCAGCGTTGCGTACTGCGGCGCTGGATACTGCGGACCCAGGTAAGGTGGCGTTGGATAGGACGGCGGATACCCGGGTACTGGAGGAGCTGCTGGAGCAGATGGCCCAGTAGGAAGCCCCACAGGCAGGTCGACATTGAGAGGCCCGTGGGGGGTCGGGCCCGACGGAGGGGGGATATCACCTGCCAGCGTCGGCGGGGCCAGTGTCGGAGCCGGCGTCCGGCATCAGATCCGGTTCTGTAGGAGGAGGGTCTGACGGTGGAGGAATATCCCCAGCATCAACCGGAGACGGAGGAGAAAAGTCACCGGGTTCAGGCTGGGGCGACTCGGGCTCCCCGGACGGCAGCGAAGGCTGCGGGGAACCTGGGACGACAGAAGATGGAGGGTCTGTCATAGGTTCCGACGCCCAGCACACATCAGAGGAGCCGACGTGCGACTTAGGGGCTGGATCCCCGGCGTCTGGGGTCCCTCGTCGGAGGCAGGCCGAGGGTGGGAAGTGGCCTGGTCAGAGGGGGACGCGACCGTGCGCTGCCCCGAAGGGTCGGACATCTTATTGGTCTTCTGGCGGACGTTGGAGGAGCATGCGTCCAACATGGGAGGTGCCCGCTGGTAGGCACAAGCCTGCGGGCGGACTGGGGCAGAGGCCCTTTAGCCCGGTCGAGGGGACCCGAGCGTGAGCCAGACGGGCGGGCCGACGCCTCCTCCAAAACCATGGAGGCTGCCGTCGGACGATCTCCCAGAGGGGACATTACCTGAACCACGACTCCAGCCGGAGTTGCGGACGAGGAGGCCTTCTCCCTGTGCCTTTCTTTGTCCCGCTTCTTGTGGTGTCCTTCAGGAGAGGTCGACGCCTGCCTGAGCTTCTTCAATTCCTTCTCCATTGAAGACATCATCTTTTTGAGCAGATGGGCTTCCAGGGACTGTTGGCGTCGTCTGCGGGTAGCCGTGTTGAAGTGCAGGCAATGCGGGCACTTGTCGACTGCATGGTCGGGGCCTAAACAAAAAAGGCAGAGAGAGTGGCCGTCCTTGTGTGGCAGTTGGGCGCCGCACGAGTCACACTTATTTTTGGAAGAGGACGACATACACCGACGTTAACCTGACGATGAAGAAAAATACTGAAAAGTTTTCGGTAAAACCGACGAAAGAACAGGGCTTTACTAAGCACGAACTTTACCGCGAGGCGCTGCACGAGCTGACGGCGGGAAAGAACTGGAAGGCGGGCGTCCAGGACCGCCCTTTTATACCGACGCCGCATGACGCCGGGTCACCTGATGTGGGGTGGTCCTCGCCAGGGACCGCTAGCTAGAAGTTTTTCCGTGGTCCTGCCGCCCGTCATGTCAGTCCTATATGTAATTACTACTGCAAGAGCCCTCTCGAAGTAAGATATACAGGTTACTCACCTGTAACATGAGTTCTAGGAATGGTATATGTTGTTCATCCACACTTACTGGCAGGTTCCTTGCCGCTTTAAATCTTACCGGAAGGTCTTCAAGCTGGCTCCTCCCACCCACCTGGGTGGTAAAACTCTCAGCTCCGCCCCATGACACCAGATCTAGCCCTCTGGAAGCCAGGTTGTGCATCAAAGCCGGGGGAAGGGATCAGGTGGGTTGTGTGGATGAACAACATATACCATTCCTAGAACTCCTGTTACAGGTGAGTAACCTGTATTTCTACGGACATGGATATGTTGGTCAATCCACACTTACTGGCAGACTCCTAGCAGTTCTCCGGGAGGAGGGGGGCAAGGTGCACACCCCCTATACTTACTTGGGAAATAAGGACTGGAGAACAGAGGTCCCAAAACCAGCATTCCGGCATGACTCAAGGTCGATGTGGTAGTGGGTAATGAAGGTGTGTGCTGACCTCCAGGTAGCAGCCCTGCAGATTTCCTGGATAGGGACGTCCCTGGAAACAGCCACCGAAGCAGCGGTATGGCGGGTAGATTGAGCTCTTATCCCTCTGGGAGGCTCCATGCCCGCCAACCTATAGCAGAGATCTATGCAGGAGGTGACTCACCTGCCTATCGTCTGCTTGGCTGCAGGTCTGTCAGGTGCGGCTTCAGCGTAGGTGATAAACAGCTGGTGAACCTCTCCCCGAACTTCAGCCGTCCTCTCCTTATAATAAGAGAGCGCTCTTCTAGGGTCCAAAGTATGGAGCCTATATTCGGCCTCCGAGGTGTGACTGGGGTAGAA
The DNA here is from genome assembly GCA_016271365.2 of Neoceratodus forsteri. Taxonomy (NCBI): domain Eukaryota; kingdom Metazoa; phylum Chordata; order Ceratodontiformes; family Ceratodontidae; genus Neoceratodus; species Neoceratodus forsteri. The sequence goes on along the minus strand of CM028132.1, from coordinate 365,771,307 downwards.
CACCAGCAGAGTCAACACCTGGTTAAGGTGAAGCTCTGACACCACCTTTGAAAAGAATTTCGGGTTGGGGCACAGGACAACCTTGTCCCTGTGGAAGACCAGATAAGGAGACTCGATGGAAAGCGCCTAGAGCTCTCCCATCCTTCTGGCTGATGTAATAGCCACCAAGAAGGCGGTCTTCCACGACAGGTAAGATATCGCACCTGTGCATCAGTTCTAATTGCTTGCCATGAGCTTAGCCAATACCAGCAGTAGATCCCACGGAGGTGGAGGTTCTAGCACCAGAGGGGATATGTGATCAAGGCCTTTGAAAAAGCGCCCGACCACCTTCTTCTGCGCCACAGACTGCTTTCTGGCCAGCGCCCGGTAAGCAGACATGGCTATCAGGTGCACCTTAACGGTCGCTGACTGAAGCCCTAGCTGAGAAAGGGACCATAGGTAGTCCAGAATGCTGGCCAAGGAACAGGAGGAAGGGTTCAACCCCTTGACCTGACACCAAATGGAGAATCTCTTCCATTTGAAGGCATAGCATTTTCTGGTCAACTCCTTACGGGATGCCTCAACAACGTTGAGGACCTTGTCGGAAAGACCCAAGGCCTGGAACTCTAGTCGCTCAGGAAACAGGCCGTCAGGTGCAGGGATTGAAGGTCCGGGTGGAGTACCTTCCCCCGATTGACCGAGAACAGGGCCGGGCGGGCTGGAAGCCGCCTCGGCAGCCTGGAGCCGAGGCTGAGGAGATCTGGATACCAGAACTGGCGGGGCCAGTCTGGGGCTACCAGAATCACCTGCACCTTGTCCCTCCTCGCCTGGAGAAGCACCTTATGGATCAAGGGAGATGAGGGAAAGGCGTAGAGGAGGCCCAGGGTCCACGGCCTCGAGAAGGCATCCCCCTGCAGCGAGCCCTGCTGAGGAGGCGGGCATGAAACAGCCTTAGCTTCGCATTCTCCCTGGAGGCAAACAGGTCCACCTGAGGTGTGCCCCAGTGGGAGAACAGATTGTGTACTACCTCCGGCAGGAGAGACCACTTGTGAGATGCAGCACCTATCTGGCTTAGGGTATCAGCCAGAGCGTTGGAGGCTCCTGCTACATGGATGGCTAAGAGATCCGCCTCCAGTCTGCTCACGAGAGACCAAGTGCAGAGAGCCTCCTTGCACAGAGGCAAGGAGTGCATCCAGCCCTAGCGGTTTAGGTAGTACATGGTTGTGGTGTTGTCTGTCTGGACCTGAACCACTTGACCCCGTACAAACGGAGCGAAGGCAGTGAGGGCTAGTTGGACCACTCGAAGCTCCAGCAGGTTGATGTGGCATCGAGACTCCTGAGGGGACCAGAGGCCGTGCGCTCTGAACTCCCCCAGATGGGCACCCCAACCCGTCAGAGAACCGTCGGTCGTTAGAGTGATCGTCGGCTCTGGGCGGACAAATGGGATACCCTCCTCCAGATGAACTGGAACGATTCACCACTGGAAAGCGTCCCCCATCTCCTGGGTCACTATCACTGGCTGGTCCAGAGGACTGGAGCACTGTGACCACTGGTGGGCCAGCCCCCACTGCAGGGGACACATATGCCAGCAGGCCCAATGGACCACACTGGTGCAGGCCGACATGAGGCCCAGGAAGCGCAGGAAGTCACAGGCAGGGCGCGATTGCCCAACCAGAAATGATTGGGCAAAGGAGGAAAAAACCTCACCCCTGTTCGCCGGGAGCCGTGCTCAGGCTCGAAGACAGTCGAGCTCTAACCCGATGAACTGAATCACCTGCCTTGGCATGAGTTCTGATTTGGCCTCGTTGATGAGGAGGCCAATCTGAGAGCAGACCTGGAGGGCCAGATCCCTGGACCGCTCCACCTCCAGCCTGGAGGGGGCTGCAATCAGCCAGTCGTTCAAGTAAGGGTACACCCGAACCCTTCGGTGCCACAGGAATGCTGCCACCACTGCCATACATTTGGTGAAGACCCTGGGAGCTCGAAAGAGGCTGAAGGGCATGGCCCGGAACTCTTAAAGGGATCCCTCTGCCCTGAAGCGGAGGAGTCGCTGGTGAGACGGACGGATTGGGACGTGAAAGAGCGTGTCGTGGAGGTCCAGAGAGCAGAACCACACGCCTCATTCCAAGGATAGAATGATCTGAGCCAGAGTGACCATCCTGAAGGTACAAGACCTTAGGAACTTGTTCAGGTCGTGTAGGTCTAGAATGGGGCACCAGCCCCCTGTCCGTTTTGGGACCAGGAAGTACCTGGACACAAACTGTGGGTCTGGTGGAGGATCCGCCGACTCCCTGATCACCTCCTTCTGGAGGAGCAGGGCAAAGTCGGCTCGGCGAGCAGACAGAATGGCTGTGGACACCGTAGCCCCCTGTGGGGCGACATCTTGATAGGGTGGGGACTGCTCGAATTCCAGAAGCAGACCCTTTCCTACCACTTCCAGCACCCAGTGGTCCGTGGTGATATTGGACCAGGCAGAAAGGAAGTGGCAGAGCCGTCCCCCCATGGGGGGGAACCCGGGGACGAGTGACGAGGTTGGGGGTGACACCCCTCAATCCGTCACTGGGCAGGCTTGGAGGAAGGGCCTCCTGGACCTTTCCTTCCCGGCTTCCTGCTGGAGGAAGCTGCAGGCTTGGCTTTGGGATGCCAAGTGCGACTCCTGCTGGCCCTGATGCTGGTGTTGCTGGGCCGGACGTGCCTCAGGGGCTGAAGACCAAAAGGGCATACGCTGCTGCTGGCGGCCTTTGTCCTTCTGGGCAGACGTGACCGAGTCCAAGGTGGCATTGGACTTCTCGATCCTTTGCAGATGACCTTCCACCCCAGGGCCGAACAAGTCGGTACCCAAGAAGGGAACGTCTGCCAGCTTGTGCTGGGTATCTGCTGTAAAAGTGGACATCCGCAGCCAAGCTCTGCAGCGCATGGCCACTGCGGCCGCTACTGACCAGGCACGAGTCAGCTATGTCCAAGGAAGTTTGGAGTTGCTGTTTGGCCACCGCCCTTCCCTGATCCCGCACCTGCTTGACCATTGTCTGGAGGTCAGCCGGGAGATGAAGAATCACCTCATCCATACTACATACTAAAATGCCAGCAGAATAGGCCTAATGGTCTTTCGTGTCTGCTCGTTTGGTCAGCCCCCACCCTGGGTGCTGACCTTGCTGTCCCCCTCGCCTTCTCTGGCTTCTCCCTTCCCAGTTCCGGATATTCTTGCTGCATTGGATTTTGCTTCCTGAACCCTTCCCTGTACCTGTCCCACCCCTCTTGAACCCCTCCACTGTCTCTGCCTCCACCAGCCCCTAGGTAGTGCATTCCATGGCTCTACCACCCTCTCAGTGAAGTAGCACCTCCTCCTTTCCCCTGAATCTTCCTCCAGCTTCCACCCATGCCTCTAGTGGCCCCTTCCTCCTTCCTTCAAGCACCTCACTGTTCCTCCCTATACCCCTCTTCATGTACCTGAAGACCTCTATCATGTCCCCCGTCCCTTCTCTCTTCCAAAGTGTACATATTTAGCTCTTCGAGCCTCTCCTCATAGGTCCTGTCCCCCAAGCCCCAAATCATTTTGGTTGCCCTCCTCTGGACCCTCTCCAGGAGGTTAATGTCCCTCTTTAAATGAGGCCTCCAAAACTGCACGCAGTACTCCAGGTGCGGCCTCACCAAGCAGTTATACAGGGGGAGTATCACTTCCCTCCTTCTGGAGGTGATCCCCCTAGCGATGCATCCCAGCATCCTGTTGGCCTTGGCTGCTGCCCTCCTACAAGTCTCAGAGTTGTTCATCTTGACATCCACCACCACCCCAGGTCCCTCTCAGCCATTGAGACTATAGTATTCCCCCAGGGTGTACACTTGGCCTGGGTTTCTGGCCCCAGATGGAGTACCTTGCATTTCCCTGCATTAAACCTCAGCTTCCACTTTCTAGACCATCTTTCCAGAGCCTCCAGGTCCCCCTGCAGGGCCACCCTCCCCTCCTCCCCATCCACCACTGCCCCCAGTTTCGAGTCATCTGCAAAGAGACTCATCTCACTCCTGTCCTTATGTCAGATACGTAGGCGAGCCCAGGGAGCCCAAAAGGGCGTGCGAAAAGTGTGCCATCAGAATGACCAAGCTGGCTTGATGATGGCCTAGGGAAGAAGCAGCATAGACTTTCTGCCAGGAGTAGTCCAGTTTATTGGACTCTATCGGGTGGCTTGTCCACATCCTGAGATTTTCTGGAGCGCTGGAAAACACTGTCGGTCACTAATCCCTCCGTGGAGGGGTGCTCCGAGAAACTGGAGAGTGAACCAGTGGGAATGGCATACTTTTGAGCCATCCTGGCCAAAGGTGCTGGACAAGAAGCTGGCCGTTGCCATTGCTCCAGGGTCGGGCCAACAATGGCTTCAGCCACCTTGAATGCCTCTGCGGGGGAATCCCCTTGGTCCAGTATCTCCGTGAGGGGATACTTGGCCCACTTTGAAACGGGTCTGAGCTTCATCCCAGTGGACTCTGAGATGAGCCGAAGCATTCCAAAGAACGAGGATGGGCTCTCGTCCACCGACTGACCCCCAGTGGACTCCAGGTCGAGGGGCCTGGAGAACAGGGAAGAGTCGTCAGACTCCGAGGAGTCTGCAAACAGCTGCCCAGGGCCTGAGCCACCCTCCACCTGCCGAGGCCGATCGGGAGTGAGGGTGGCTGACAACCGATGGGGCAAGCCCTGACCCGACTAAGAATCCTTGGTCGGGGCCCCAAATTTAGGTTGCGGAGGCGGGGGTTCCACCACAATGGGTGGTGTAGCCGGTTTCCGACGAACAACCGGTGCCTGCTTTGGCTCCTCGATTACAACGAAGGGCTGTTTCGGCTGCTCTGGTGACAGCCACTTAATGGCCAGGAAGGCGACAGAGTCAGCTTATTCCCGGTCAAAAGGAGCTGCTGCCACATCAGATCCTCGTAGCACTGACGCAATTTGTGCCGGAGCCTATCCTCTGAAGAGGACGAAGACGAGGATGAGCGGCGCCGCTGCTTTCCACGGTGCCGAGACCGCCGATGTCGGCAGGATCGGCTGGACCTGGAAGAGGTCCGAGACAGAAACCTTTGGTGTTTCCAAGGGTGGATCTGAGAGGGGGCGGGGGAAACCCGCTCCTCCCTCGGTTCAGGGACCTTAACCAGGGACTCTGGCACAGGCTAGTCCTCGTTTTCCACCGGGAGAACTGGTGAAAAAGAGTTGTCGGCTTCTCCAGTCGACAGACCATCTGATGGGTCTAGAAAAATCTCGACTGCGTCAACGGGTGTCTCGGCCGGCTGACCTGACGGGGACACCGTGAAGCCAGCGGCCTTAGCCGCAACCTCGACCGAAGTAGAGTGCTGACTATCCAGGGAAGGGGACCTCTCCCGCTCCCACGAACGTTGAGGGTGGGACTTACCTTTAGAGTCCTTCTTTTTGGACCGAGATGAATGTCCCGAAGGCCCCTCTCCCTTGGTGGAAGGGGACTGACAAAGCTCCTTGAACGAAGCCATGTAGGAGGAGCCCAAAGAGAGCAGGAGAAATGCCGCGGCCAAAGATAATGCAGTCTGGGCTGCTTCCTCCTTGAGGGCGATCAGTTGTTTGAGCTGTTCAGCTGAGCCTGCCGCCACGGACACCGCCCAATGGGCCTCTTTCGACTTGACCGGAGGATAACATTTCTTGGGGCGCCCAAGTTGCAATCTGGCAGCGTGATCCTCTAAGACCGTGGCTGATAAGGACTTGCAGAAGTTGCAGGCCTGCGAATCGTGTTCAAGCCCCAGGCAGTACAGGCACGTGGAGTGCAGATCAGTCTGGGACATCATCTGCCCACAGGGGCACCGACGAAATCCGGGAGTCGATTTGTCCATTGCAGCCGTGAAGGAAGATAAAAGACCGAAGTCTTGTAAATTTTAAAATTAGTTTCGGGTAAACCGAGGAGTTTGGATCCAGGCCTAAAACGCAGAGCACAAAGGAGGGAACCTGAGTTTCCAAGTGGTAAGGAAGATCTGGAGTCATGGGGCGGAGCAGAGAGTTTTACCACCCGGGTGGGTGGGAGGAGCCAGCTTGAAGACCTTCTGGCAAGATTTAAAGCGGCAAGGAACCTGCCAGTAAGTGTGGATTGAACAAACATATCCATGTCCCTAGAAACAATATTACTATGGAAAGTAATTTTTTCTTCAAACCCCAGGAATCCCTCATTATGTTCAACATATGTAGACTACAAAGCAGAACCTTGGGAGGCTGGGTACAGAACCTAGTTGAGGAAAAGGTTCCGCTAGACAACACTGCCAACCCCGGCATCTATTCTGGATTGCATAACCAGACAATAGTGCTTTGTAAAGGTATGTATAGTTTTACATGTAGCTGCTTTACAGATTCCTAGCAAGGGAATATACCTTACAGGTGCTACAAAGGCAGCAGTGTCATGAGTAAAGTGGGCCTTGAGGCCCTGGAGTGGCAACTTGTCAGCTTTAGAGTATCCAGAAAGCAATGCTCCTCTTAGAAGCTGGTCTGCCCTGTCCACTTTGCCATATGTGAGGGACAGGTGTGAGTGGGGAGTTCTGGAGTCCCTAGTATGATCCATATAGTGGTTACATGAACTCTACAATCCAGAGTGTGTGGTCTCTGTTAACCAGAACTGGACTGTGCTGTGAGGAACACTGGAGGAGTGATGTACTGGTTTAACAAAAGCCCAGACACCGCCTTGGGAAGGAATTTCCTGTAGGTCCTAAGGAAGTCCCTTATCCCTATGGAAATTAAGAAGTTAGGATCTGAGCAGAAAGCCTACAGCTCACACACCCTCCAGACAGAGGTTATGACCAGCAGGAAGACTGACTTCCTGGTGGCATACTTCAAGCCTGCAGCAGCCATAGGCTCAAAGAGGTTCCATGAGCTTGTGTATGCACAAGTTAAGATTTCACAAGAGGAACTCTGTCCCTAACAGGGGACTACAGATGCAGCAGGCCCTTAAAAAATTATTTGAAAAAGGGTGTGTGAAGCCACAGTTTTCTCACTGCCCGCTATCTCATAGGCAGAAAACAGCTGCCAAATGTCCCTTAAAAGTCTGAAGCTTAAAACCTTTAAGTGTATCAAATAGTTTAAACGTATGGGCAGATCTGCCTGCAGAAGGTTGAGCTGCTTGGGAGCACAGCGCAGAGAAAAACCTTTTCAATTTGGAAGCAATGTCCTCTGGTGGCAGGCTTCCTTGGAATTATGAGGACTTCGAGGATGTCCTCTGAAAATTGGAGTATTCTAACTCCTCAAGAACTAAGCCTTGAGGTGCAGTGACTTGAGGTTTGGAAAGGTTGCTTTGTCCAGAGACATGGTCAGCAGACTGTCCTGGAGGAGGAGAATGGTCAGTTTAGTGGAGGGTTGGGAGCAGGGAAGTAACAAGGTTACTGGTATCATGGTTGCTCAATATCAGGAAAACTCTCATCAGTAAACGAAATGGAGGGAAGGCATACAGGTACCTCCCCCTTCAGTTCAGGACCAGATCGTACATGTGGATTGTGCGCACTGCCGGAGGTCTGCAAAAAAAGAGAGGGAGTGAACAGATCTACTCCTGGTGTGCCTAATCTTCTGAGGACTAGCCAGCACCTGCTTGATCAGAGTCCATTTGTGTCGTTCATGGCCGATCCCACCGAGGGACTTTGCCACATTACCCCCATCTGGAAGATGAATTGCTGATAGTTGCACTTCCAGTGAGTATGATAGATTCCAGATCTTCATCGCATAGCTTTGAGGATCTTGTGCCTCCCTGTTGAAGTAATATGAGGTAGTGGTGGTGTCTGTCCCAGTTTGGGCTGACTACCTGGGGAGCAAATGACTGGAGGGTGAGAGAGAAACTGCTCTTAGTTTCAGGAAAATTACTGTCCTGCCCACACACGGGTGTGGGCAGGGCAGTAGTGCAGTGGGTAGGTAACTGGCTGGGCGGCAGGATACAGAGGGTGGTGGTAAATGGCTGTCACTCCACAGAGGGAAGAGTGACCAGTGGGGTACCACAGGGATCAGTGCTGGGACCAGTCCTATTCAACATCTTCATCAGTGACATTACGCAGGGCCTAGAAGGCAGAATTTCCCTGTTTGCTGATGACACAAAGCTCTGTAACAGAGTAGACACACCAGAGGGTGTAGACAGAATGAGAAGGGACCTGCAGAAACTTGAAGAATGGTCAGGGGTTTGGCAGTTGAAATTCAATGCAAAGAAGTGCAAGATAATGCACATGCGGCACAAAAACCCTTGCACAATATATCAGTTGGGGGGTGAGGACATAGCATGCACCAAGCAGGAAAGGGATCTTGGGGTTATCATCTCTGATGACCTCAAGGTAGGGAAACAGTGTGACAAGGCAGTAGCTAAAGCAAATCGGATGCTGGGATGCATAGGCAGGGGCATCACCAGCAGGAAAAGGGAGGTCATAATTCCACTATACAAGACACAAGTGAGGCCCCACCTGGAGTACTGTGTACAGTTCTGGAGACCTTACTTACGTAAGGACATAGACAGGGTAGAGAAGGTACAGAGGAGGGCAACAAAGATGGTACATGGATTGCATCACAAGTTCTATGAGACAGGTTGAAGGAATTGAATATGTACTCCCTGGAGGAGAGGAGGGAGAGAGGGGATATGATGGAGACATACAAGTATCTTACAGGGAGGAACAGGGTGCAGGAAGACACCATTTTTAAACGAAAGAGATGTTCCAGGACTAGAAGGCATGGGATGAAGTTGCAGGGAGGATGATTCAGAGGAAACGTGAGGAAGAATTTCTTCACAGAACGGGTGGTGGACAAGTGGAACACCCTACCAGAGGAAGTGGTGGGGGCTGAAACAATCATGGGATTAAGAATGCATGGGATAGACAAATAGGAATTCTGGAGATCAGGGTTAAGGGGCAACAGACTTCTAGGAAAACAAAGTAAACTTACAAGCTCAAATGGGCAGACTGGGTGGGTCGTAGGCCCTTATCTGCCGACACTATGTATCTATGCTTTCTGGGTCCCCGAGGGGACCACACTCCACTTACTGTCTGGTCACCTATGTGGACTCCCAAGCCTAGAAGTGTGTCATCTGTTAACTGGAGGACTGAGGGGAAACTGCGAATGAAAGGGCACTCTCCCTGAGGTTGTCCCTTTCCTTCCACCAGTCCAGAGCTTGTAGGAGGGTTTTTGTCCCAGATACCAGTTTTTGTAAGAGGGTGGCACTGTTGGGACCAGTGGCCCTTAAGTGATAGTGAATACCTGTTGATGGAGTCTGGCCCCTGACGCCATAGCTATGGTGAAGGTCAAATAATCCGGAAAGTGTAGGAGGTGCTGTACTGGCCTGGGTTGGCCTAGGATGGAAAAGTCTGTCCAACATAGAGAGGCTCTGCATTCTTTCTTGAAGGTAAGCATGCCCTGCCCTAGATGGTGTCCAACTGTGCTCCTATGAACTCCAGCACCTGTGCTGGCTCTGTTTGGGCCAAATGGAAGGACTATGGACTGGTAGTAACCAGAAGGCAGTCTGAACCTTAAGTATTTCTCATCAGTTGGCCTGAACAGGATGTGGAAATACGCATCCTTCAGACCCAAAGCACTCAGTCTCCCTGCTGCAGGGATGGTTTCACTTCAGACAGGGTGATTATGGTGGATTGTCTGGTGCAGGAACCAAAGGTTCAAAATTTTATTTACTTGTATATATTTTTTCTTTGGTAACTGGGTAAGGCCCCCTAGGCAGAGGTGCCTTATTTCAGGGATGACCCTGGAGCACTGGGTATGTTAGATGACATATGCAAGTGAAGATGTGGGGATCAAACCCAGGCTGGAAGTGCCAAGCTTATTCACAGCTGTTAGTCTAATCTCTAGACTGTTCTGCGGGCCCCATAATGGGTCACCACTCCCCATTTTCCTTTTAAGCAAGAAAAATAACTTGGGTAACGTAACCCTCCCCGGGAAAGAGGGAACCCTTTCTGTAGCAGATGCTTGCAGCAACTCCATGCCCTCCAATTCCAGCACAATGCTTTCTGCTGGTGTGTGTGTTGAGTCTGTAGTTTCTGTAACCCTGCAGCCTTCTGAAATGCAGAGTGAGCTCCTGGGGCACATTTCCTGGAACTATTTTACTGTGGCCAGAAGTTCCCAATCTAGGGAAAGAATGGGTTAGCCTTCCTCCCACTGATGAAGGGTGGGTGACCCAGATGGCTCGTCAAGGATTCTGCCTGGGCTTGGCCTTAGGCACTAGAGTCAGAGCAGCACATTTAGGTCTTCTGGCCCCTGACCCTAAAGAAACCTCTTACAGGGGAGAAAGTGTGGGGCATGAATGCATGGGGATAAAGGCTCCTATCCTTATCTCACCTTCCATGAGGTTTGTAGGAGTGGAGGCCTTTTCTTCCCAAAGTTGTTTTTATAGGTGACGTTGAGGTCAACCACCTTGTTAATGCATCACCAACAAAGAGTTGTTCTCGCATGGTGGATTCCCTGGCCTCTGTCCTGGGGCAGGTCAGCAGTTCTGAGACAGGTCAACCTTCTTACAGATATGGCGTGGGTCATGACTGTGGAGGTGCTGTCACTGGTATCCACAGCACTATGGAACTGGAATTTGGCAACATCCTGAGCAACTTGAGTGTGCCTGTAAAATCTAGTACCAGGTGCCTTCTGTCTCATAAAGGTAGTGGGAGTAAAAAAAAAAATGCTCTGGATTCCTGACAAGGGGAACTGGATTCTTGTTTATGGGAACTGTAGAGTTCACAAAGGTTCCTCTACCTAATTATCTTAATAAAAATCAGCCCTCTGGTCCTGAGGAACCGGGAGGGCAGGCACTGTGGGGGTGGGACGGCATGCCCATTAGGAAACTGTTTCCCTTGATATTTAGCACAATTAAAAATGGCTCCATGGCCCTGAAGAACCTGGAGGGGCAGACACCATAAGGGGAACTGGCATGCCCATTAGGGACCCCTTATTTAGAAGGATTGCCAAGTTTTAGTCACGTCCTCCATCAAGGGAATTCTTTCCTTCTTCAGAGTATAGACCCGAGTATCTGGAGTACAGTTTGTGGCAGTCTGTACTGCCAAGGTAATGTACCACCCACCTAAAGATTTTTGAAGGCTGTGGGTCCCGGTCAATTTTGCTGACCAGCACTTACAAACATGGTTCCTGAGTGAAAAAAGCATAGATTGTAGTCCGACTTCCAGAAGACAGGAGCGCAAAAGTAAAATAACCCAGATGTGGTTTTTTTCTTTTTTTATTAGGACATGGACTTTTGACAGACTCCTGGAAACATACCCATGCAGAAGATTCGAACAATCAGCAGGTCTTGTTTTTAAGCTGTGTCCATCTGACATACCAATAGCCAGACAGACCTTTGAGAGTTAAAAACAATAATGCAGTCTGAATCCTGGGAGTTAAAAAGACCGCCAACAAAGCCCTTCCTTTTTTTCCCCCCAGGAGATTGGGCAAAAGCGTGTTATTCCTAAGAGTGGGGATCAAATGCCAATAAGCAAGACTGCAGTGTAACAAAGGACAAAAGCAGTCTTGAGAGAAAAATAAAATACATTTTAAGTGGGGTATAGGGGAATACAGTCACAAAACCACTAGTCAAAAGGCCAGTACTTCTCCGGTTCTCGGGATTGCTAGGAAACTGGAGAAAAATATGAAAAAGCTTAACAAAATCACTACTAAGTAGGGAATAAAAGAAAAATAAAGTACAGTTACGTAAGAACTTACTGTAACAACAGAGCTTCGAGAAGAGCTCTTGCAGCAGGCAGTAACTATTAGGATTATGCTATCAGGCACTAGGACCCCACGGAAAAATTCTAGCTAGCAGTCTATGGTGGGGGACCACCCCCGGATGTCGGCCCTGCCCCCGACGTCGCCCATGGTATAAAGGGAGCGGTCGCTGCACTACCTCAGTTCGCCCACCGGAGACCTGGCTGTATGAAGGATGGGGAACAGAAGAGATTCCAACATCCCCTAAAGGAAGAAGAAATAATACCTCCCTAACGAGGGGGAGGAGGGAGGGAATGCATGCCTGCTGCAAGAGCTCTCTTAAGATCTGCTACAGTAAGTTCTTACGTAACTGTACTATCTCACTTCCAGATAGAGCTCTTGCAGCAGGCAATAACCATTAGGACTGAGTCCCAAGCAGTACAAGGATATGATCCAGGTTAGATGGGTGGATATAGAAATCCACGGTAGCTCCTAAGAGAGCAGTCCCTGGAGAAAGGCTAGGCCAAAACCTGCTCTCCTTCTGGAAACAATGTCCAAACTGTAGTGTTTGATGAATGTGTGGCCAGAACTCCAGGTGGCTGCAGCACAGAGATCTACTGCTGACACATTTTTGAGGGATGCAAATGAAGTGGCAACACCTCTAGTGGAATGACCTTTAACCGAGCCGGTAAAGGTTTGTCATACTTTTGGTAGCAGAAAACTATGCACTTGACCAACCACTTGGACAAAGTCTGCTTAGTCACTGGCACCCCTAACATTCTTGGGGTGAAAGAAACAACTGATCAGATTTTCTTAAAGACCGGGTACGGTCAATGTAAAAACAAAGAACTCAGAACATCCAGAGTAAGTAACAAGGTCTCTGCTCTATTCAAGTACTCTGGGTAATAAACTGGGAGATGAAAGTCCTGATTAAGGGTGAATGTGGACATCACCTTCGGGAGAAACTTAGGATTAGTGCGCAGGGATACCCTGTCCCTGTGGAAAATCAAATAGGACTTTTTACACATCGGAGCCTGAAGCTCAGAAATCCTTCAAGCTGATGTGATGGCAACTAAAAATACTATTTTCCAAGACAGGATGTTGTAGCTTGCTACTTGCCGCTGGCTCAAAGGGAGGCAACATAAGCTTCTCTAACAAAAATAAGAGATCCCATGGGGGGGAAAAGGGTCCTGAATGGGTGGCTTAATATGCATCATATCTCGCAGGAAGGTGCGGGAGAGATCCATTTGTGCCAGGTTCCTGCCATCCACTGGGACATAAGCCAAGAGTGCAGAAAGGTGTACCTTTATGGACGAGTAGCTAAGACCCGCACTGGACAGGGAAAAGAGATACTCCATGACTGAATTCACCGGACAGGTGAACTGGTCCAGACGACGGGCACAAGCGCTTCATGGTGTAGGTGGCCTTGGTTGAGGGTTTTCTCGTAGCCACTAGGACCTCCACTACCCCTGCTTACACCCCATACTGGTCCCTGATTAAGTCTGCAGGAGCCATGCATGCAGGTACAGAGACTTGAGATTCAGGTGTACAAGAGTCCCTTACTCTTGGGACAGCAAGTGAGAGGACAGTGGCAGAGGAACTGGAGGTTCTACTGCCAATTACTGGAGCAATGGGTATCAAATCTGCTGAGGCCAGAACAGCGCTATGAGAATCATGCCTGCTTGTTCCACTTGAAGTTTGAGCAGTACCCGCTGAAGTAGTGGGAAGGGAAGGAAGGCATAAAGAAATCTCGCTGTCCAAGAGAGGGACAACGCGTCTCGCCAAAAAACACCAGGCCCTGTATTGAGGGAGCAGAAACTGGACAGTTTGGTACCAAGCGGTGTGAAAGGGTTGAATATGGTCCTGTCCCAGTTGTTATGCAGACAGAGTTGAAATGCAAGGATCTGTTGTATTCTCTTCTTTTCTCTCGTCTGTCTGGTTGCGCAACCAAATTTTCTTGTGAGACGTAGGACTTGATCACCCCGATGGTATTGCAATTCTCTGCCTCTCGCGATCTCTCTACCCTCACTTGTTGTAGTCTTTTCTCCCCTCTTTCATATCTGCTGGTATAAAAATATATGTGAATCATTTTGTGGAAATGTAATTGATACTGGGATGTCTGTTTAAAACTGTGTATAGTTATACTGTTGAAATGATTGCAAAGGTAAAACTGTATATATTTATACTATTGAAATAATTGCAAAGCAGTTTGGAACTCAAGGGGTTAACCTGTTTGCAAACTCTCTGAGAAGCTGTAAGCAAGCGGTCAGTTCTGGTCACAATGTTCTTTCTGCTGCACTTGCTGAAACTTATAAGAACACTGTGTGAGAAGCATGCTGCTTTTCTTAACGAGCTCCTGCACCAACTTACAAAAAGGAGCTACAATGTTTTGCAAGAGAGACACAAAAACACAGAGACCGAGATTGGAAATTGAGAAGAAACCCAGATGGACTTTCTCTGTTTATACTGCCTTTGTAAATAGTTATACTGAACAATAATATTTTTTTATTTTACTTTTATTAATAATAAATCACTTGTTGCAAATTTTACAACTGCTCCTGGTTTTCCTATGCTTTCGGACCTGTGCCTCAATGACAAGTGGGGACGTAAAGAGGTCCAGTTCTGGAAGTCCCCATCTTTCAAACAGATCGTCTACTTCCCCCTGTAGTAATTCCCATTCATGGGCCTGAGACCAAGAGCAGTTTAGGATGTCGGCTAAGGTGTTTTGTACCCCTGGAATGTGAACTGTGAGAGTTCCCGATTGTGCTCCACTGCCCAGTACCAGACTCTTATGGCCTCTCTGCAAAAGGGATAGTTGAGTGCCCCTAGATTGTTGATGTAAAAGACCACTGACATATCTGTCTGGATCAATAAGGGGCCTGGGAGGAGGTTCATCTGAAATACCTGCAAGGCGTACAGAACAGCTTTCATCTCCAACATACTGATGTGGAGGCTGTGTTCCAAAGGAGTTCACGTCTGTTTTGTCTGATTTTCTTTGAAATGTGTGCCCCACCCCAGTACTGAGGCATCTGTTTTCAGGATTTGCTGAGGACTGGGACTTTGAAACTGAGCCCTGGTCTCTAGTCAGAAGGGGGTGAGCCACCATTCCAAAGTCTGATGCACTGCATTGGAGCCGAACTTGCTGCTCAAGATCGTCCAAACGCTGATCCCACTGTACCCTGAGGTTCCACTGAAGCACTCATGTGGAGACGAGCTAAGGGCACTATCGCGATGGTGGCTGCCATGTGGTCTAGGAGTTGTAGAAGCATTCTGGCCGATATCTGGCAATTTTCTGAGCCAGCGCCAGCAGGCGATCCTGCCCTGTCCAAGGGAGGAAGGCCTGCCCCTGGACGGTGTCCAAAATGGCCCCTATGTATTGTAATCTCTGACTGGGCCAGGGGGATGACTTGGGAAGATTCAAGCTGAACCCCAAGGCTTCGAACAGTTGGAAAGTACTTTCCAGTGTGTGTGAGAGACGCAGCTGGTCCCTTATGGGAGCTGTTAGAAACCAGTTGTCGAGGTAGGGGTAGATGTAATGTCCCAGTCTCCCGAGAGCTGCTGCCACCACTGCCAGGCACTTGGTGAATACTCAAGGTGCCGAGGAGAGGCCAAATGGCAGCGCACAAAACTGATAATGCTTGCCCTAGAAGGTAAAGCAAAGGTACTTTCTGTGGGACGGCAGGATTTTTATGTGCATGTATACGTCCTTCATGTCCAGGGTGCAGAGCCAGTCCCCTTGATGTAGCATGGGCAGCAATCCTGGCAGTGTCAGCATCCTGAGCCTTTTGTATTCTATAAAATTGTTTAGCTGACCGAGATCCAGGATGGGACAAAGTTCCCCTGTCTTTTTTGGAACTAAGAAGTGTGAGTAATAAGCCTTTCCCCTTTGACTCGGCTGGACTAATGGATTGCCTTTTTGTTCAGAAGGGCTTGGATTTCTTCCCGAATGAGGCCTGTGTGGGATGGGGAGCAACGGGTGGAAATCGGTGGGTTGTACTCCACAGCGTAACCCCTATCATTTGGAGTACCCACCGATGTGCCGTAATGGTGGCCCAACCTGTGAGGTAAAGGGAGAACCGCCCTCCTGCTGTAGCTCCACCGGAGGAAGGGGGCAGGCACAGAGTGATGCAGAGGTTGTTGGAAGTGGGCAAGGGAGCTCTGGCATTTCTGGCACTCCTTGGTTCCTGTGACCCCGATGATAGTGGGTGCCTTTTCTTTTGTATCACCCTCTTTGCTGCTGTCGTTTCCCCTGCTGGCCTTATTGCCTGCAAAAGGGCCGATGTCTGGATGGGGTTGACTGTGACTTACACATCTTGTGGACTTCGGAAACTGCTCCCCCTGCCAGAGTCCTGCAAGCCTGTGATAATCTTTTCTGCCTCCTGGCTGAAAAGAACTGATTCTTGAAAGGGGGCATCCAGGATAGCATCCTGCAAATCCTGTCAGAAGCCTGAGACCCTCAACAAAAAGTAGTGCCAGAGGCATATCCCCGTGGCGGCTGCTCTAGCAGCAGTGTCTGCCAAGTCATATGAGCACCTGAGGACATGTTTGCCAGCGTCATAACCAGACTGTAGGATGGCTAAGAGCTCTGTCTTATTAGGGGAATCAGGCTGTGACCAAGCCAGGTCCATAGCCTTGTTCCAGAGAGACTTCTGATACAGAACCATGTGTGCCAGAAAATGTTATGACCGGACCGTACAAGTGGCCGAAGAGTAGACCTTTCCGCCAAATTGGTCCATCTTTATGAACTCCTCATCCGGTGGTTGGGAGCTCATATGCTTCAGCTGCCAAGTCCTACCATGTGCGGCCACAAGGACCTTAGATTCCACTTTTGGCTGCTTGCTCAAATGTGGATCTTCCTTAGGGGTCCTATATAAGCAGTCAGCTTTCGTAGAGACCCCCAAGGTCGTGGAAGGGTGCTTCCAGGCTAGTTTCATAATGTGCAGGAAGGGCTCCATTAATGGTGGGATGACCAAGGGTTTTCGGTCAGTGGCCCCTAAGAATTTCCCCAGACGGCGTCTCTTGGGGTGTAAATCTTCTGTCTCCCACTGGTTAAAGAAAAAAGTGCGTCTTATCACATCTAGGAAAGTGGGACTGTCTGAAAGAGACCTTGGGGAATCACTCCTTGGATCCGGAGATGGAAGAGACAAGTATTCTTCTGACAAGCTGTAAGAAGAGGAGCCTCCGCTGGACTCCTCTGAAGATGTGGACCAACGTCTGCTAGAGTGACTCTGGTGTCTAAAGGAGGATCTGGACAGGTGACAACCATGCCTCCATTGTCTGGGGACTCCTATCCATCGCCATCTGCAGCCGGGTGAGCTGACATCAGGGGTGGTGAAGGCAATCTGTGTGGAGGACGGATCGGTTACCTGGTGGAGCTGGTACAGGGGTCCCCGCAGGAGTGGGTTCGGCTCCAGCAGTCTGGGCAACAGTTCCCCTTTGACTGTGTTCCACCAGCTGGTGAACAGAGCACTGATCTCAGCCAGAGTTACCATGGGGCCCGGCTGTAGGTCTGGCGTCAGGATAGAGGCATCCAGGGGGCCTGGCATCGGACCCTTCAGTGTAGTCCCCTTGCCATCAGGTCTGACAGTACCACTGTGTCGGGCATCAGGTCTTGCGATCTCTCATCCCCTGGCGTTGGGTGCCCTAGCACCTGGTCTTCGTGCTCCCGAGGGTGAGGAAGTAATGGAGTGAGTGGTGCCTGGTCCGTAGCTCTGAGTCAGGCATCAGGTCCCCTGACATCTGCTCCATGGTCGAACACTTTTTAGAGCCCTGTGGATCAGACGATGGCTTGGAGGGTGTCGTCTGCTCCAGCTCCATCATGGAGTCAGAGGGCACTGTGGTCTGTTGTCGGTCCAGCGCCCCGGCTGATGACTGCTTGGAAGGTACAGTAAGCACGGTTTCTTGTGGTGCATGTGTTCCTGACGTCTCTTGGTATCGTCTGACCCTGTGGTCTTGTTCAAACGGCCTTGCGGATGGCAGGCTCTGAACTGACGCCCGATGAAGTGTGGGCCGATCCTTCTCACTGAGACCCTTGTGAGAGCTTGTGGGGCCTGACAGCCAGGGAAACAGAGGCCTGGGAAGGCCCCAGCCCATTAGACTCCCCCGACAGATGCCTGGGTGGAGGCAGGAGGCTTTCTTGATGGTAACCCAGGAAGAGCAAGGGAAACCGGAGGGGCTGAGTCCGACCTCGCCCCGGAGGTAGTACTTTTGGAAGCTTTGTCTGGAGACCTGGGTCAGGATTCTGACCCGGACCTATGCTTGTCTTGATGATGATGCTTCCTGCTCGATCTCTTCTCTCTAGGGGAGGAGTCCTTGGCCAAGGAGGAAAACGAGCTGTGCCCAAAGTGGGTCTTCTGCATGGCGGCCACTTGTTCGAGGCAGGCTTTTAAGATCTTCAGGCGGTGGATGCGGGTCCTCCTATTGAAGCTGAGGCAATGTGGACAGGTGTCCGGCTTCTGGGCAGGGCCTAAGCACAGAAGGCAGGCCGAATGTCCGTCTTTTGCTGGGATCTGCTTGCTGCACACGCACTTCGATTTCCACTGCTCAGTAGATGAAGTAGGCAATTCGACAGGAAAAAAAAAAGGTAACTGTGCAAAGCGCGAAAAATGGAGGTGGACTGGTAGCAGGAGGCACCTGTGGAGCTGAGATGCATGGGTCGACGGTGGAAAAACCCTGGGGTGGTGCCGGGGGACCGACCCTTTATACCATGGTCGACGCTGGGGGCAGGGGCGATGTCAGGGGGCGGTCCCCCACCATAGACTGCTAGCTAGAATGTTTCCGTGCGGTCCTAGTGCCTGGAAGCATTGTCCTAATGGTTACTGCCTGCTGCAAGAGCTCCATCTCAAAGTGAAATCAACAAATACTAAAACACCAATAATAAAAAGGAGAAAACTGGGAATAGCTGAGAGAGCTCTTTTGTGGGGTGGCTTGCTTTGCAGCCGGAGAAATAAAGTTAGCCAGGCAGAACACAGTGCCACTGGGCAGCGGTTGTTTGAACAACATTCCAAGTTCCATCAGTAAATTCCACTCTCTTCTGGACAGCTGAAGCTGGCAGGCTAAAGTACAGTTACGTAAGAACTTACCATAACAGTAGATCTTCGAGAGAGGCTCTTGCAGTAGATAATTAAATATAGGGACTGAAGCCGGCAGGCATCAGGACCCCGCGGAAAAATTTCTAGCTAGCAGTCTCTGGCGGGGACCACCCCACATCAGGTGACCTCACGCTGCCGTCGCTGGTATAAGGGCAGTCCCCACCACCTTCCAGTTCTTTCCGCCAAAGGCTAGACGAGAGAAGCTGATATTTCCCATCCGGAAAAGGAACTGAAAAGCTTAGGGGTGGAGGGCAGGAAGGTATTACCTACTACAAGAGCCACTCTCGAAGATCTACTGTTACGGTAAGTTCTTACGTAACTGTACTATCTTACTTCGAGAGGGCTCTTGCAGTAGGTAATTACTTACAGGACTGAGTCCCAAGCAGTCTGGAACAAGAAGAAGGCAACGGGAGGAGAAAAACTACTCAGAAGTAGACCCTTTGGCTATGAAGGTCTTAGAAAAGGAGACCTTGCAACACAGCCAACCCAAAGCCCGCTCAACAGCGAGAGGCAATATCCAAAATGTAACGTTTCGTGAAGGTATGGACAGAAGTCCAAGTAGCAGCTGCACAGATGTCAGCCGCGGACACATTCTTGAAACAAGCAGCAGAGGCAGCAACCCCTCTGGTGAATTGGCCTCTGACTTGACCCGGCAGGGTCTTGTATTTGTCATAACACAAAGTAATACATTGAGCCAACCATTTGGACAGGCACTGCTTAGAAACAGCATTGCCTTCTCTTTTATGAGCAAAAGAGACAAACAGTTGATCAGTCTTTCTGAGATCCTTCGTCCTGGAGGTGTAGTATCTCAGAGTCCGGTGAACATCCAGAGTATGCAAGAGGTACTCCCCTTGATTGAAGTGTTGTGTAAGGAAAACAGGCAACTCTATGGACTGATTCAGCGTAGATTCCTCTACCACCTTAGGGAGAAACTTAGGGTTGGTACGCAGAGCCACATGTTCCTTGGGAAAAATCAAATACGTGATTTTACACATCAGGGCCTGAAGCTCGGAGATCCTTCCAGCAGAAGTAATGGCCACAAGGAAGAGAGCCCTCCACGAGAGGAACTTCAGATCTGCTGAGGCTGCCGGCTCGAAAGGAGGCACAGTAAGCTTCTCAAGGATAAAATTCATATCCCAAGGAGGGGCAGGAACCAGAATAGGGTGTCTCAAGTTGAGGACTCCTTTACGGAAGGTCTTAGAGACCTCCACCTGTGCAAACATCCTGTCTCCAAAAGGAACATGGTAGGCCGAGATGGCCACCATATGAACCTTCAAAGAAGAATGACTAAGACCCAGATCAAAGAGGTGTCGTAAGTAATCCAGAAGCCGCCCAACAGAGCATGAGAAAGGCTCGAAATCTTTGGAAGCAGCCCAGATAGTGAACCATTTCCATTTCATGGCACAGGCAGATCTAGCGGATGGCTTCCTGGCCTCCACCAGAATCTCAGCCACTGGGGACCCCAAATGGGCTTGAGCTATGTCTACAGGAGCTACGTGTGCAACTGAAGGGACTTGAGGCCTGGGTGGTCCAGGGTCCCTGATCCTGGGTCAGCAAAGTCCGTGACAGAGGAAGAGCAAGTGGGAGTTCCTCGGAATACTGCTGCAAAAGAGAGAACCAAACTTGCCTGGGCCAGAAAGGAGCGATGAGAATCATACGAGCTCCTTCCGAGATGAGTTTCTGTAAGATTCTCGGAATCAAGAGGATCGGGGGGGAAGGCATAGACAAATCTTCCCTTCCAGTCAGAGACAAAGCGTCTCTCCAAAAAACATCGCGCCCTTGAGAGAGTGAGCAGAAAGTGGGAAGTTTTACGTTAGAGGAGACGCAAACAGGTCCACCTGAGGGGTGCCCCAGCATAGAAAGATTTCGTCTGCTACCCCCTGATCAAGTTCCCACTCGTACGCGTGGGCAGACAACCGACTGAGGTGATCTGCCAACGTGTTCTCGACCCCCGGGATGTGACTGGCCGTGAGGTGAAGGTTGTGCTGCACTGCCCAATCCCAAACCCGCACTGCTTCCCTGCAAAGAGGGTAGGAACGAGTCCCTCCCTGTTTGTTGATGTACCAAATGACACACGTTTGTCCGTTTGGACAGCCAGATGTCCGGGAAGCAGAAAAAGATGCAGAGCCTGAAGAGCATACAACACGGCCCAAAGCTCGAGCACATTGATGTGGAGAGATTTTTCGAGCTGGGACCAGGAGCCCTGGGTCTTGTGAGGCCCGAAATGGACTCCCCAACCTTCTCCCAAGGCGTCTGTTGTCAGCATCTGGGAGGGCAGAGAAAGGCAGAAGGGAACTCCCCGGCAAAGGTTCTCCTGAACCACCCACCATTGCAAGTCCTGAGCCATAGGGTTTGAGACCAGAACCAGTTGATCTAGGTTGTCCACCAGCTGATCCTATTGAGACCGAAGTGTCCACTGAGAGATTCTCATATGGAGCCAAGCGCGAGGAACTGTTGGAATAGCAGCTGCCATGAGCCCGAGGTGGCGAAGGACTGACCTGGCACTGACCTGCCTGCGAATGGATAACAGGTCGACCTGAGCCTGGATCGATGCCACCCTGTCTAGCGGCAGAAAAGCCATGCCGGGCACTTCTCCATGGGGTGATCTGGGCCTAGACAGAAGAGGCATTGGGTGTGTACGTCCTTGTGTGGGAGATGGTCACCGCACGAGTCGCACTTATTCTTGTGCTTGGAAGGTGTAGGGGACGACATACACCACCGAAATAGCCAACAAAATTCGAGAAATCAAAGAAAAAACTGACGGTAAAACTACCGACAACAGACCGATGAGCAGTTGAACTTAACTGCGAGGTGCTTACACAAGCTAACAGCGGGGAAGAACTGGAAAGCGGGTGTGGGAGACCACCCCTTTATACCGACATTGGTTGCCTGACGTGGGGGTGGTCCCCCGCCAGAGACTGCTAGCTAGATATTTTTCCGCAGGGTCCTGACGCCTGCAGTCCTATATGTAATTACCTACTGCAAGAGCCCTCTCGAAGTAAGATCTGCTTATGTTAAGCATACTGATGGATTCCTGGGGTTTAACACAGAATCTGACAGCAGATAAGGTCGCTTGGCCTTCCCAGTCTGTCCATATTATTTTTTTTAAAACCTTAATTTTCGCTGTAGACCCACTTGATCTATGATGCTGTCTCTCCCCCCCGTACCACTATTATTCCCTTGGGCCTATCCCATGTGTTTTTGAACCCTGCCACTGTTTTTGCCCCAACTACCTCAGCTGGAAGGCTGTTCTGTGAATCCACCACTCTTTCTGTGAAGTATTTCCTCACATCTCTCTTGAACCTCCCCTCCTCCAGCTTCATAGCATGTCCCCTTATTCTGGAGTATCTTTTTTCTGAAAAATACTCCCCTTCTGTACCTTATTAACCCCTGTGACATATTTAAAGGTCTCTATCATATCCCCTCTCTCCCTCCTTTCCTCCAGGGTGTACATATGGAGCTCCTTTAGCCTCTCTTTGTAGGGCTTACGATACAGACCCTGCACCATTTTAGTAGCCCTTCTCTGGACCACCTCCACTTTGTCTATGTCCTTCCTGAGATGTGGTCTCCAGAACTGGACACAGTACTCAAGGAAGGGTCCTACTACTGATCTGTATAGGCGCAACACCACCTCCCTTTTGCTGCTGGTGATACCCCTTCCTATACACCCCGGCATCCCACTAGCTCTCCTGACTACCTTGTCACATCGCCTGGCCACCTTTTAGGTCATCTAATATGATTACCCAAGATCTCCTTCCTGCTTGGTTGTTGTGAGCATCACTCCACCCATTTTGTACACCACCCTCAGATGTCTATGGTCTAAATGCATTATTTTGCACCCCCCCATTAAAACCCAGTTGCCAAACCCTTGACCACTCCCCTCCAGCTTCTTCAGATACTTACCAAACATTTTCACCCCCCTCCCCCCTTGAGTCTCCATCCTGTTGCAGATCTTGGCATCATCTGCAAAGAGGCAGACCTTCCCTTCCAGACTCTCTGCTATATCACTAATAAAGACATTAAAAAGGACTGGTCCCAGCACAGAACACTGAGGAACCCCGCTGGTCACCCTCCCTTCATTTTACCACCACCCTCTGTCTCCTATCCCTTAACCAGTTTCTTACCCAGGTTACCACATTGTTGCCAACCCCCAAACTACTCAGCTTGTTTACCAGTCTCCTATGAGGAATGGTGTCAAAGCCTTCCTGAAATCCAGGTAGGCCACGACCACCACTTCACCCTGATCTAGCTCCATGGTCACCCAATCAAAGAAATCTATCAGATTTGTTTAGCATGAACCCCCCCCCAACCCCGGTGAATCTATGCTGCCTTGGGTCCTGTTCCAGATAGTCCTCTATCCTTTCCTTAACTAGTGTCTCCATTAACTTACCTACCACCGATGTCAGGCTGACAGGCCTATGATTGTCCGCTTCTTCCTTGTTACCACTTTTGTGAAGTAGGACTACATCTGCCCTTCTCCAGTCCTCTGGGACCACTCTGGTCTCCAGAGTTCTGTTACACAAGTCTGTCAAAAGTGCCAAATTCTAAATTCAGTATGCTGGGCAGAAAACCATGCATCACTTCTACGCAAGATCAGTATCACAGTTTCATTTCAAAACTGCAGGGAGCAGTCAGGACTGGCTGCTGCAGGACATCCACGTTTGTGCCACAATCCCGACTCCTATTGAGCTGGTGTCATCTAGGGAGCATTACAAAGGCAAATGCACTCAGACTCCAAGGGAGGATGAATCTTGCTCCACTACATTAGCATCCCCTTCACAGGGATTAGGATGCCCATAGGATTTGGGGCTGGGGGACCTAAACAAACGCAGAAACAACAGTTCAGGCACAGCTGGATGCATGCCAGAACGTCAGGTCCTCCTCCGGAAGTCCCAGTCTGAAGTGCTGGATCCTATTAACGGAAATGACAGACTGTGCTGCTGAAGAAGGTGGGGTGCAGAGACACTGTGAATGGCCAGGACAATTCCATTCTGGGACAGGTAGTCGCACACGGGCAGAGATTAGACTGCACTCTAGACAAAATATATGAAGTTCCACTAAGGGTATATATTTTTATAACTAAATAACTACTACTTTTTGTTCAGGGTATTAAACATGAAAAGTACAATTTTTTTTTTTGTCAACATCGCCAATGTACTGCAGTGATTGCATTTACAGGAGCCAACACGTAAAATATTTTGCAACATAATGAACAGAAAAAATGATACTTCAATGTATCAACTACATGTAGGTTTTTAAACTCATTGAAATCACTGAGCTGGTAGATTCAAGGTGAGGTATGTGCAGCAACTGTTTTCAGAGACAGCACTGGCTCAGTGACTTTAGTTCCACTATGTCTAAAGCAGAACCAATACTGTTGTAAGAAATGGAAAAAAAAAAATTAAAAATACACAAGTACAAAACAGTCACTCCAAAAAAATTATCATTCCTCTGCTACATGTCTGAAGAGCAGATGCACACAGAAAAAAATCTCGCATAGAAAATTATCTGTACTAAGAGAACAAAAATATCCTATATTCTCCCAGAAATCAGAACAAATGATCAGTTTTACATTTTTTTTAATAAAATGGTACTATACAAACTGTTTATCTTGCCACTGAACTAGAGTTGTGGCTGTAGAAATTAACTAATGGCTTCACACACAGTTGGGACAGAGTTGAGGGCTTGGGGGTGTTGTTGCAGTTAAGCAGGTAGAATGGGGGTGGTAGCGTGAGTACAACCGTTTCTTAGACAATAAGTCTCTAGGTAAGATGGTATGTCATGAGCAGACTGGATGGCCCAATGTTTTCTTCTGCCATCATTTTCTATATTTCTATTATTTTACAAAAATATCCTTGCAAAAGACAATGGTTTTGGTTGCTTTAAACATTTAAGAAGTAGGCAATATGGCCTTTAGCACTGCCAGTCACTTGCAGACTGAGAATATGGCCTTCGGTTCTGAAGCCCAAGATATAATGCTGAAGAACACTGATGCCTCTTCAGACCCAACTATATGCTTCTCTGAAACTTACAGTCCTCCTCAAGGAACCTGATCTTCTGATATTGACTGAAAAAAGGATGGGGAACCTTGCCGTGTTTTACAGGCTCAGTACAGTCTTTATCCGTTTGAATTACAACTATGAAACGGACTAAGTTGCTCCCTTTATGTCTTCAGCTCACATTATCATTTGCCCAAACGACAACACTTACTCCGCATTTCCCATGAACACAGAGATCTAGCTGGAGATCGGAATATACAGTACAAGAACCCACAGTTCGGGTAAACTAACATCTTGCAGAAAAAGAGGATCCTGTTTGCAGCAAAAAGATCTCATGTGAAGCTCCTGGTAAAGGTCCGATGTTCTGCTCCTGAGGTAAACCATGTTCCAAATCTGTGAACTCACATCAGTGAACTACGACGACGACATTCTGCGATTTCATTTGGTTCACACAAATAAAATGTGACAGACAAAACAAGGATGAAGAGAGTTAACAACATATACATATATATTTTTCTTTTCAACAGTTCAAGGATGAAGATGTAGTCCTCCCTGTCTCTGGAATCCTAATTTAGCTGCAGCGTTTTAGGACTGAGGTACTTCCAGGCAGTCAAAAAGAAATCAGCCATCATTCCACAAGGAGGTTAAATTTTTCTGCTTCTTCAAACTGGGCATTCATCTGGGCAGCCCACTCATCCAAGTCGGACATCTAAATTGGGGGAAAAAAATCAGAGATTAGTATCAAGATGCAGCTGGCATTACACAAGAGTTTCAATTTATTTATGCCATTACACTGGATCTTTAGCATGGCTGCCTTCACAGGAAACACTCTGCAGATATCTCATAGCAATGAAGTGCCATTATGAAACAGGGATGACGCAGTTTACCAGAAAGAACACAAAATAGCCATTTTTGTGGTTTAGTCAGGTGCAACCTCAGACAACCAGTCCAACTATAACGGACTGTAACTGCATTTCCTTGCACTCCGACAAGGGATTGCTAGAGATTCCCAGGGTTTGTTTAAAGTCATCTGGGGGTTGTCCCGTTGGAGCAGCAGTTGGATTTCCGTCTGCGTGCGGCGACCGGGGGATGAGCGTCAGTAGAGCGTCTGGCTCAGTGCACAAGGGAGTGGCAGACGTCGTTAGCCTTGACATCATGATGTCACTCCCTCAAGAAAACCAGAGAAAATGCTTCCTGGCTGGCTGGATGACTGTCTCCAGCCCTCCATTGCTGCCGAACCCATGACTGGCACACCTCAGCGACACCATGGGCCAAGTATAGAGAGCGCTGGCCAGCCCCACCAGTGCCTTCCCCTCAGAGGAGGGGGACCAGTCTGGCGAAGGGATACACCGGGATACCTGCAATATGAGGTAAGTGGCTGGCGTGGGGATGGCCAGGCAGTCGGGAAGGGCCTAGGGGACCTGAAGGAGTGGGCAGCTAGGGAGGCGCAAAAAAAAAAAAAAAAATTCATCTGGGGCCCTCGCGTTTGAATCTGCGGCTCCATCCCTGTGGAATTCTCTACCTCGCCAGATTCGACAGTGCCTGATGGTTGAGAGCTTTAAATCTGAGTTAACAACGCATTTATTTAGCTTGGCGTTCCCTGATTTTATTTGATCTGCTGCAGCTGTTTTTATAAAGGTAATTGTTTATGGATTTTATGGTTTGTACTAGCGCTATGGTTCTGGAATAGTGCTATTTTATAAATAAATTAAAGATTCACTGATTCCCTCTGCTGGTTGGCGGAACTAGATCCACTAACACTATAGCTTGTCAGTAGGTATCGGAGTTCTAAAGCAAGCTTCGACAAATATAGTGCATGCACTGCTTCTATTGCTTCCTTAGGCACTCTCAAAGATAAGGACCCTGAAAGGAACTACCAAGACGACGGGATGCCTAAAGAAAATATACGTTATTCTGATTAATAAAGTCAACACACACTGAACCATAGAGTGGAGTAAAAAAGCTCTGATTAGTACCACTTTACGTTTTGTGCTGGGGCGCTCCATCAGAGATGTAATGGACAGATCTATGGTACGTCTATATGTCAAATTTTTGGTGCCAATTTAATGATATAGCGTATTAATTGCTTTTTCTACCTGTCCTGCGTATATCATATTGTAGTTGTCAGTGAACAGACAAATATGAAATCATTTGCAAAACCCACAAGGTGCACCTGTGCAGAAAAGTGACAATGTTCATAGGTAAAAAGCTGCATATTTAGATGCCAAACTGAGCCAACATTAAAGAATTGATTCCCCCCAGCCCCGTCACCCCAGCTTTCTCTGGGGGCAACCCTTGTCCGGCCCAGATAGCTGGGTGCGGAGCCAGTGGGAGACTGGTGCCATCCTACCAGTTGGAAGTTTTTCCCTGTTTTCTCCCCAGTGCAGCAGAAGTGACGTGCAATGACACCAATGGTGGTGTCATGCACGCTCCCATGCGCACCATGCCGGGCATTTGCCGCCCCCCCCACCACCCCATAATACAGTGTTGGTGTGCCAACCCCCAGCCAACGCTAGTGGCCAGGATAATGCCTGTCAGTGAACCCCTCCCTCCATGGAGGAGGAACGCAGCCCCTGGGATGCTTGATCCTCTTCGCCCGGCGTCGCTCCCGACCTCAGGTCATCAGCGCTGCGCCAGCAATTTTTTTCTTTTTTTTATTCCAATACTGAAACCTACTGCTGGGATAATACCCCTACATAGTAAGTGACATACAAAAATAATGGCAACAGAAAATACAGGTTACTCACCTGTAACAGGAGTTCTAGGAATGGTATACGTTGTTCATCCATCCACACTGTCTGGCAGGTTCCTTGCTGCTTTAAATCTTGCCGCAAGGTCTTCTAGCTGGCTCCTCCCACCCACCCGGGTAGTAAAACTCTCGGCTCTGCCCTATGATGCCAGATCTAGCCTGCTGGAAGCCAGGTTGTGTGTCGAGGCCAGGGAGGCAGGGTGGGGAATGTGGATGAACAACATATACCATTCATAGAACTCCTGTTACAGGTGAGTAACCTGTATTTCTAGGGACATGGATATGTTGTTCATCCACACTTATTGGCAGACTCCTAGCAGTTCTCCCGGAGGAGGGAGGCAAGGCGCACACCCCTACTTAGGGAATAAAGACTGGAGAACCGAGGCCCCAAAACCAGCATCCCGGCGTGACTCAAGGTCGATGTGGTAATGGGTAATAAAGGTGTGTGCCGACTTCCAGGTAGCAGCCCTGCAGATTTCCTGGATAGGGACGTCCCTGAAGCAGCCACCGATGCAGCAGTATGGCGGGTAGAATGAGCTCTTATCCCTCTGGGAGGCTCCATGCCCGCCAACTTATAGAGATCTATGCAGGAGGTGACCCACCTGCTTATCGTCCGCTTGGCTGCAGGTCTGCCAGGTGCGGCTTCACGTAGGTGCCAAACAGCTGGCGAACCTCTCCCCGACTTTCAGCCATGCGCTCCTTATAATAAGCAAGCGCCCTTCTAGGGTCCAAAGTATGGAGCCTGTATTCGGCCTCCGAGGTGTGACTGGGGTAGAACACCGGCAGAGTCAACACCTGGTTAAGGTGAAACTCCGACACCACCTTCGGAAGGAATTTTGGGTGGGGGCGCAGGACAACCTTGTCCCTGTGGAAGACCAGGTAAGGAGACTCAATGCAGAGCGCCTGGAGTTCTACCATCCTTCTGGCTGACGTGATAGCCACCAAGAAGGCGGTCTTCCACGACAGGTGAGAGAGTTCACACCTGTGCATTGGTTCGAATGGCTTGCCCATGAGCTTTGCCAGTACCAGCAGTAAATCCCATGGAGGTGGAGGTTCTCGCACTGGGAAATGTGATCAAGGCTTTGAAAAGCGCCCGACCACCTTCTCCCGCGCCACCGACTGCCTCCCCGGCCCGCGCCTGCAAGCAGAGATGGCTGCCAGGTGCACCTTTAGGTCGCGACCTAAGCCCTTGACTAGAAAGGGACTATAAATAGTCCAAAATGTTGCCAAGGAACAGGAGGAAGGGTCCAAGCCCTTACCCTGACACCAAATGGAAAACCTCTTCCATTTGAAGGCATAGCATTTCCTGGTCGACTCTCTACGGGATGCCTCAACAACATTGAGGACCTCATTGAAAGACCCAAGGCCTGGAACTCTAGCGCCAGAAACCAGGCCGTCAGGTGCAGGGATTGAAGGTCCGGATGGAACACCTTCCCCTGATTGACTGAGAGCAGGTCCGGGCGAGCTGGAAGCTGCCTCGGGAGCCTGTAGCTGAGGTTGAGGAGATCTGGGTACCAGAACTGGCGGGGCCAGTCTGGGGCTATCAGAATCACCTGCGCCTTGTCCCTCCTTGTCTTGAGAAGCACCTTGTGAATCAAGGGAAATGGGGGAAAGGCGTAAAAGAGGCCCGGGGTCCACAGCCTCGAGAAGGCATCCCCCTACAGCGAGCCCTGCTGAGGGGGGCGGGCATGAAACAGCCTCAGCTTCGCATTCTCCCTGGAGGCAAACAGGTCCACCTGAGGTGTGCCCCAGTGGGAGAACAGATCTTGTACTACCTCCGGCAGGAAAGACTACTCGTGAGATGCAGCCCCTATCCGGCTCAGGGCATCGGCCAGGGTGTTGGAGGCTCCTGCCACATGAATGGCTAGGAGATCCGCCTCCAGGCTGCGCACGAGTGACCAAATGCGGAGAGCTTCCTTGCATAGAAGCATGGAGCGCGTTCCGCCCTGGCGGTTCAGGTAGTACATGGTCGTGGTATTGTCCGTCTGGACTCGGACCACTTGACCCCGGAGAAACGGAGCAAAGGTGGCGAGAGCTAGGCGGACCGCTCGGAGCTCCAGCAGGTTGATGTGGCATCGGGACTCCCGCGGGGACCAGAGGCCGTGCACTCTGTGTTCCCAGATGGGCACCCCAACCCATCAGAGAGGCATCGGTCGATAGAGAGACCGTCGGCTTGGGGCGGACAAACGGGATGCTCTCCTGCAGATGGGATGGAACGGTCCACCACTGGAGAGCATTCCACATCTCCTGGGTCACTGTCACTAGCTGGTCCAATGGATCGCAGCGTTGTGACCACCGGCTGGCCAGTCCCCACTGAAGGGGGCGCATGTGCCAGTGTGCCCAACGGACCACGCTGGTACAGGCCGCCATCAGACCCAGGAGGCGCAGGAAGTCCCGGCAGAGGCGCATTGCCCAACCAGAAATGACTGGGCAGAGGTAAGAACCTCGACCCTGTCCGCCGGGAGCCGTGCTCTGGCTCGAAGAGAGTCGAGCTCTGCCCCGATGAACAGGATCACCTGCTTCGGCTCGAGTTCCGACTTGGCCTCGTTGATGAGAAGGCCGACTTGAGAGCAAACCTGGAGGGCCAGATCTCTGGACCGCTCCACCTCCCGCCTGGAGGGGGCTGCTATCAGCCAATCGTCCAGGTAAGGGTACACCCGGACCCCTCGGCGCCGCAGGAATGCTGTCACCACTGCCATGCATTTGGTGAAGACCCTGGGAGCTGGAGATAAGCCGAAGGTCATGGCTTGGAACTCGAAGAGGGATCCTTCCACTCGAAAGCGGAGGAATCTCCGATATGACGGACGGATAGGGACGTGAAAGAACGAGTCCTGTAGGTCCAGAGAGCAGAACCACACACCGTGTTCCAGAGATGGTATTATCTGTGCCAAAGTGACCATTCTGAAGGTCCGAGACCTTAGGAACTTGTTCAGGTCATGTAGGTTGAGAATGGGGCGCCAGCCCCCCGTCCGTTTCGGAACCAGGAAATACCTGGACACGAACCCTGGGTCTAAAGGGGGGTCCTCTACCTCCATGATCACCTCCTTTTGGAGGAGGAGAGCGATGTCGGCCAGACGAGCCGCCAGTGAGGCTGGGGACCCCGAGGCCCCGAGGTGCGACGCTCTGGAAGGGCGGGGCCTGCTCAATTCAGAGGTAGGCCTTTTCCCACCACCTCCAGTACCCACCTGTCCGTGGTAACAGCGACCAGGCGGAAAAAGAAGTGTCTGAGCCGCCCTCCACGGGGAACAAGGGTGAGGTGACAGGGATGGGGGCGACACCTCAGCGGCCACTGGGCAGGCTTGAGGAGGGACCGCCAGGGACCTCCTGGGCCTTACCCCCTGCTTCCTGTTGGAGGAAGCTGGCTGTTCAGGTTTGGGATACCAGCTCGAGCCTGCTGGCCCTGAGCGTTGCTGGGCCAGGCGCGCCAGGGCGCAGAAGGACCAAAGGCTTAGGCTGTGGCTTGGCCTTTGTCCTTCTGAGCGAAGAGACAGAGTCCAAGGTAGCACTGGACTTCTCGATCCTCTGCAGGTGACCTTCCACCCCAGGGCCAAGAGGTCAGTCCCCAAAAGGGAACATCCGCCAACTTGTGCTGGGTATCCGAGGTAAAGTTGGATCTCCTCAGCTAAGCCCAATGACGCATAGCCACTGCACCGGCCGCCACAGACCTGGCACATGAGTCCCTCGATGTCTCAACACAGTCTGGAGCTGCTGTTTGGCCACTGCCCTATTTCTGGTCCCGCACCTGCCTGACCGTAGTCTGCAGATCTCGGGAAGATGAGGGACAACCTCATCCAGGGAGCCCAACAGGCGTGAGAAAATGTGCCATGAGGACGGGCAACTGGCCTGACGAAGGCCGAGAGACGAGGATAGACTTTTCGCCCGCATAATCCAATTTCTTGACTTTGTCGGAGGTTTGTCCATATCCTGGCATGCTCGGCACGCGGAAAACGCTGTCGATAACCAAACCCTCGGCCGAGGGGTGTTCCAAAACTGGACAGGGAACCGTAGGACTGATACTTCCTGGCCAAAGGCGAGGGCAGGAAGCAGGACGCTGCCAAAGTTCCAAGGCTGGACTCCATCATGGCTTCGCCACCGGAAAGGCCTCCGAGAATCCCCGGTCCAGAATCTCCGTGAGGGATACCTGGCTCGACAGAAACGTGGTTCGAGCTTCATCCTGTGGACTCCGAGATGAGTCAAGCAACCCTAAGAAGGACGTAAGGGCTATCGTCCATGGACTGCCTCCAGAGGACTCCAAGTCCATGCGCTGGAGAAGAGGGAGGAACCATCATTGGACTCAGAAGAGTCCTCAAAGAGCTGCCTCGGCCAGAGCCACCTCCACCTGCCGAGGTTTATCGGGAGTGAGGGTGACAGACAGCCTATGGGGCAAACCCAAGACCGACTGAGAATTTTGGTCTGAGCCCCAACTAATGGCTGTGGAGGTTCCACCAGAATCGGTGGGGCAGCTGGAATTGCACAACAACCGCCTGAGAACAGGCCCCTCGAATACAACGAGGGTTGTTTCGGCTGCTCCAGTGACAGCCACTTAATGGCCGGGAAGACGACTGGGCGATTCCCGGTCAAAGGAGCTGTTGCCACATGAGTTCCTCGCATTTCCGACGCAACTGCGACGAAGCCTCCGCCGTCCGAGGAAGAGCGTGGCGCCCGCCTGCTGAGTGCCGAGATCACGGCGGCGGCGTGGATCGGTTGGACCGCGAGGATGTCCGAGACCGAGAATCTCGACTAGGCTGAGGAAGGCGAGGAGAAGTGTCGGAAATCGGCACTCCCCTCGGCTCGGACGATCCCACCGAAGGCTCCGGAACCGGAGGCACAGACGAGCCGACGGGATCCTCAACTCCCACCGGGGAACCGGGAGAGGATTCAGCTCCAGCCGACAACCCGCCTAACGGGTCGAGAAAATTCCCACTGCTACGACGGGAGTCTCGGTCAACTGGCCTGACTGGGACACTGTGAAGCCAGTGGCGGGCTGAGGGGTCGCACCAGGTCGATTGTCGGCAAGGGAGGGATCTTTCCCGCTCCCAAGAGCATCGACGGAGAGACTTACTTTTGCTCTTTTTGGACCTGGAAAAGGTCCCGAAGAAGTTGGACCCTCACCTTTCTTCGAGAGGGTCAGACAGAGCTCCTTAAAAGAAGCCGAGTACGAGGCACCGAGAGAGAGCGGGACAAATGCCGCAGCCGAGGTAGAAGCGGCCCGCGCCGCCTCCTCTTCGAGGGCGATCATCTGCTCGAGCTGATCCGCCGAGCCCGCCGCCGGACACCGCCAATCGGGCCTCTTTAGATTTCACCGTGAATTCCTTTCTCGGGCGCCTAGTTGTAATCGGGCAGCACGGTCTTCAAGGACGTAGGCCGAAAAGGAAGAGCACAAGTCGCAGGTCTGTGGGTCGTGCTCAAGGCCCAGGCAGTAGATGCACGTGGAGTGCGGATCCGTCCTAGACATCTTCTGCCCGCAAGGGCACCTCCGAAAACCGGGAGTCAATTTGTCCACTGCAGCCACGAGGAGGAGAAGACCGAAGTCTTTTTAGCAAAAAATTTTTTGATTTCGAACTTTCCAAGAATTAGGAACCAGTCTTAAACGCAGCGTGTTAAGGAGGGAACCTGAGCTTCCAAGCGGTAAGGAAGATCTGGCGTCATGGGGCGGAGCCGAGAGTTTTACCACCCGGGTGGGTGGGAGGAGCCAGCTTGAAGACCTTCTGGCAAGATTTAAAGCGGCAAGGAACCTGCCAATAAGTGTGGATGAACAACATATCCATGTCCCTAGAACCTGTATTTCTAGGGATGTGGATATGTTGTTCATCCACACTGTCTAGCAGACTCCTAGTAGTTCTCCGGGAGGAGGGTGGCAAGGTGCACACCCCCTACTTGGGGAATAAAGACTGGAGAACCGAGGTATCAAAACCAGCATCCTGGCGTGACTCAAGGGCTATATGGTAATGGGTAATAAAGGTATGTGCCGACTTCCAGGTAGCAGCCCTGCAGATTTCCTTGATAGGGACGTCCCTGGAAGCAGCCACCGATGCAGCAGTATGGCGGGTAGAATGAGCTCTTATCCCTTTGGGAGGCTCCATGCCCGCCAACCTGTAGCAGAGATCTATGCAGGAGGTGACTTGCACCCTTGGCTGCAGGTCTGCCAGGTGTGGCTTCAGCGTAGGTGACAAACAGCTGGAAAACCTCTCCCCGAACTTCAGCCGTCCACTCCTTATAAAAAGGGAGCGCTCTTCTAGGGTCCAAAGTATGGAGCCTATATTCGGCCTCCGAGGTGTGATTGGGGTAGAACACCCGCAGAGTCAACACCTGGTTAAGGTGAAACTCCGACACCACCTTCGGAAGGAATTTCGGGTTGGGGCGCAGGACAACCTTGTCCCTGTGGAAGACCAGATAAGGAGACTCAATGGAAAGTGCCTGGAGCTCTCCCACCCATCTGGCTGACGTGATAGCCACCAAGAAGGCGGTCTTCCACGACAGGTGAGAGATGTCACACCTGTGCATAGGTTCGAATGGCTTGCCCATGAGCTTAGCCAGTACCAGCAGTAGATCCCAAGGAGGTGGAGGTTCTCGCACCGGAGGGGATATGTGATCAAGGCCTTTGGAAAAGCGCCCAACCACCTTCTCCTGCGCCACCGACTGCTTCCCGGCCCGCGCCCGGTAAGCAGAGATGGCTGCCAGGTGCACCTTAAGGGTCGTCCACTGAAGCCCTGGCTGAGAAAGGGACCAGAGGTAGTCCAGAATGCTTGCCAAGGAACAGGAGGAAGGGTCCAGCCCCTTGACCTGACACCAAATGGAGAATCTCTTCCATTTAAAGGCACAGCATTTCCTGGTCGACTTCTTACGGGATGTCGCAACGACGTGGAGGACCTCGTCGGAAAGACCCAAGGCCTGGAACTCTAGCCGCTCAGGAACCAGGCCATCAAGTGCAGGGGTTGAAGGTCCGATGGAATACCTTCCCTGGTGACTGAGATCAGGTCAGGCGGGCTGGAAGCCGCCTCAGGAGCTTGGAGCTGAGGCCGAGGAGATCTGATACCAGAACTGGCGGGTCAGTCTGGGGCTACCAGAATTACCTGCGCCTTGTCCTCCTCGCTTGAGAAGCACCTTGTGGATCAAGGTAAATGGGGAAGGTGTAAAGAGGCCGGGGTCCATGGCCTGAGAAGGCATCCCTGCAGCGAGCCCTGCTGAGGGGGCGGGCATGAAACAGCCTCAGCTTCGCATTCTCCCTGGAGGCAAACAGGTCCACCTGAGGCGTGCCCCAGTGGGAGAACAGATCTTGTACTACCTCCAGCAGGAGAGACCACTCGTGGGACGCAGCTCCTATCCGGCTTAGGGCATCGGCCAGAATGTTGGAGGCTCCTGCCACATGGATGGCAAGGAGATCCGCCTCCAGGCTGCGCACAAGGGACCAAGTGCGGAGAGCTTCCCTGCACAGAGGCATGGAGCACATCCCGCCCTGACGGTTTAGGTAGTACATGGTTGTGGTACTGTCCGTCTGGACCTGGACCACTTGACCCTGTACAAACGAAGCGAAGGCGGTGAGGGCTAGACGAACTGCTCGAAGCTCCAGCAGGTTGATGTGGCATCGGGACTCCAGAGGGGACCAGAGGCCGTGCGCTCTTTGCTCCCCCAGATGGGCACCCCAACCCATCAGAGAGGTGTCGGTCAATAGAGAGACTGTCGGCTCGGGGCGGACAAACGGGATGCCCTCCTACAGATGAGCTGGAACGATCCACCACTGGAGAGTGTTCCACATCTCCTAGGTCACTGCCACTGGCTAGTCCAAGGGACCGGAGCGCTGTGACCATTGGCTGGCCAGTCCCCATTGTAGGGGACGCATGTACTAACGGGCCCATCGGACCACGCTGGTGCAGGCCACCATGAGGCCCAGGAGGCGCAGGAAGTCCTAGGCAGGGTGCAGTTGCCCAACCTGAAATGACTGGGCAAAGGAGGAAAGAATCTTGGCCCTGTCCGCCGGGAGCTGTGCTCTGGCTCGCAGAGAGTCGAGCTCTGCCACGATGAATTGGATCACCTGCTTTGGCACGAGTTCCGACTTGGCCTCGTTGATGAGGAGGCCAACTTGAGAGCAAACCTGGAGGGCCAGATCCATGGACCGCTCCACCTCCAGTCTGGAGGTGGCCGCAATCAGCCAGTCGTCCAGGTAAGGGTACGCCCGGACCTTTTGGTGCCGCAGGAATGCTGTCACCACTGCCATGCATTTGGTGAAGACCCTGGGAGCTAGAGAAAGGCCAAAGGGCATGGCCTGGAACTTGTAAAGGGACCCCTCTGCTCTGAAGCGGAGGAATCACTGGTGGGATGGACGGATTGGGACGAGAACGCGTCCTGGATGTCCAGAGAACAGAACCACATGCCTCGTTCCAAGGATGGAATGATCTGAGCCACAGTGCCCATCCTGAAGGTTCGAGACTTTAGGAACCTGTTCAGGTCATGCAGGTCTAGAATGGGGCACCAGCCCCCCATCCGTTTCGGGACCAGGAAGTACCTGGACACAAACCCTGGGTATGGTGGAGAATCCGCCACCTTCTTGATCACCTCCTTCTAGAGGAGCAGGGCAATGTCGGCTCGACAGAGAGGCTGTGGACCCCGTAGCCCCCCATGGGGCGACGGCTTGGAAGGTCGGGGCCTGCTCGAACTCCAGAGGCAGACCCCTTCCAACCACTTCCAACACCCAGCGGTCCATGGTGATAGCGGACCAGGCAGAAAGAAAGTGGCGGAACCGTCCCCCCATGGAGGGAACACAGGGGGAAGCGACGCGGCTGGGGGCAACACCCCTCAACCCGTCACTGGGCAGGCTTGGAAGAAGGACCGGCCGAGGGACCACCTGGGCCTTTTCCTCCCGGTTTCCTGCTGAAGGAAGCTGCAGACTTGGCTTTGGGATGACAAATGCCAGCCTGCCACAGGGGCAGAAGGGCGAAAGGGCTTATGCTGCTGCCAGCAGCCTTTGTCCTTCTGGGCAGACATGACAGAGTCCAAGGTGGCACTGGACTTCTCAATTCTCTGGAGGTGGCCTTCCACCCCAGGCCCGAACAAGTCGGTACCCAGGAAGAGGACGTCTGCCAGCTTGTGCTGGGTATCCGCCGTGAAGGTGGAGATTCGCAGTCAAGCTCTGCGGCGCATGGCCACTGCGGCCGCTACTGACCGGGCACAGAAGTCTCCAATATCAAGAGCCATTTGGAGCTGCTGTTTCGCCAGTGCCCTTCTCTGATCCCGCACCTACTTGACCGTAGTCTGGAGGTGAGCCGGGAGATGAGGGATCACCTCATCCGGGGAGCCCATAAGGGCGTGGGAGAAATGCGCCATCAGTACGGTCGAACTGGCCTGACAGAGGCCGAGGAAGGACGCAGTGTACACTTTACGTTCGGCATAGTCCAGCTTTTTGGACACTTTGTTGGGGGGTTTGTCCACGTCCCTGGTGTTCCCGTAACGCCGGAAAACACTATCGGTAACCAACCCCTCCGCAGAGGGGTGCTCCGAGAAACTGGTGGGGACCGCGGACTTCCTGGCCATCCTGGCCGAATGAGCAGGACAAGAAGCCAGCCGCTGCCATAACTCCAAGGCTGGGCCAACAATGGCCTCAGCCACCAGAAAGGCCTCTGTGGGGGAATCCCCTCGGTCCAGTATCTCCATGAGGGGATACTTGGCCCGCTTAGATACGGGCTCAAGCTGCATCCCAGTGGACTCTGAGATGAGCCGAATCAAACCCACGAACAAGGATGGGCTCTCGTCCATCGACTGTCCCCCGGAGGACTCGAGGTCAAGGGGCCTGGAGAACAGGGAAGAGTCGTCATCAGACTCTGAGGAGTCTGTGAATAGCTGCCCAGGGCCTGAGCCACCCTCCACCTGCCGAGGACGGTCGGGAGTGAGAGTGACCGACAACCGGTGGGGCAGTCCCTGACCTGACCGAGAATCCTTGGTCGGAGCCCCAGATTTAGGTTGTGGAGGTGGGGTTCCACCACAATCGGTTGGGCAGCTGGTTTTGGCCGAACAACCGGTGCCGGTTTGGGCTTCACCACCATGAGGGGTTGTTTCGCCTTTTCAGGTGACAGCCACTTAATGGCTGGGGAAGGCGATGGCGCGGCTTGTTCCCGTCAGAAGGAGCTGCCACATTAAGTCCTCGAGTGTTGACGCAATTGCGCTCAAGCCTTCCTCCGAGGAAAGAAAACAAGGACGAGCGGCGCCGCTGCATCCCTCGGTGCAGAGACCGAGACCACTGGTGTTTCCGAGGGTGGGTCTGGGAGGGAGCGTGGGAAACCCATTCCTCCCTCGGCTCGGGAGCCTTAACCGGGGACTCCAGCACAGGAGGCGCAGGCAAGTCCTCGGTTTCCACTAGGGGAACTGGTGAAGAAGGGTTGTCGGCTTCTCCAGTCGACAGCCCGTCCGACGGGTTGAGAAAAATCTCGACCACGCCGACGGGTGTCTCGCCGCTGACCTGACGGGACACTGTAAGCCAGCGGCCTTAGCTGCAACCTCGACCGAAGTCAAAAGTCGACCGTCTGGGGAAGGGGACCTCGCCCGCTCCCACGAACGCTGACGGTGGGACTTACCCTTTGAGTCCTTCTTCTTGGGCAGAGAGGAGTGTCCTGATGGACCCTCACCTTTCGTGGAGAGGGATTGGCAAAGCTCCTTAAAAGAAGCCGTATAGGAGGAGCCCAAGGAGAGCGGGATAAATGCCACAACCGAGGAAGATGAAGATGCAGCCTGGGCCGCCTGCTCCTCGAAGGCGATCATCTGTTCAAGTTGCTCAGCTGAGCCTGCCGCCGCGGAAACCGCCCAATGGGCCTCCTTTGACTTCACCGGCAGTATACGTCTCTC
The DNA here is from genome assembly GCA_016271365.2 of Neoceratodus forsteri. Taxonomy (NCBI): domain Eukaryota; kingdom Metazoa; phylum Chordata; order Ceratodontiformes; family Ceratodontidae; genus Neoceratodus; species Neoceratodus forsteri. The sequence continues at coordinate 365,733,009 of CM028132.1, read as the reverse complement.
GGGGCGCCCAAGTTGGAGCCTGGCAGCACGGTCTTCGAGGACATTTGCTGAGAAGGACTTGCACAAATCGCAGACCTGCGGATCATGGTTAAGCCCGAGGCAGTAGACGCACATGGAGTGTGGATCGGTCAGAGACATCTTCTGCCCGCATGGGCACCGCCGAAAACCGGGAGTCGATTTATCCATCGCAGCCATGAAGGAAGAAACGGACCGAAGTCTTGTAAACTTTAAAATTAGTTTCAGGTTAACCGAAGAGTTTGGATCCAGTCTAAACGCAGAGCGCTAAGGGGGGAGCCTGAGCTTCCAAGTGGTAAGGAAGATCTGGCGTCATGGGGTGGAGCCGAGAGTTTTACCACCCGGGTGGGTGGGAGGAGCCAGCCTGAAGACCTTCCGGCAAGATTTAAAGCGGCAAGGAACCTGCCAGACAGTGTGGATGAACAACATATCCATGTCCCTAGAAATTGATTTCTCACCACATTTACTTTTATCACTGTAAATGCAAGACATGTGTAAGCCCCCCCCCCCCCTTCTCCGGAGCTTAGCACATTTAGTGCACTGGGGAAAGTTTACTGTTGTCACTGGCGCATGCAGAGAACTTTCTATATAAGGGACGAAAGGCGATTGGGAGTCTGGAGAGGGATAGACCACTGCTTGGGAGCTGCATTAGGGTAGTGTGAAGGGCCTCCCCGCCCCCCCACCAAGGCAGGCCACAGCACTTGAGCGGCGATGCACCAGGTCCCTGGGAGGGCATCCGAGGGAGGTCATCAGAGAGGCAGTTTGCGGTTGTTTGGGTCGTGGATCCCCAGGGGATTGGGAGGTGAGAGCATCCAGGTACTGAATCTGTAGCGCAGGCAGAGTAGGCCCCGTGGGAATGTCTTGGGACCAGGCTGGCGGTTCGGTTTCTTGAGCTGTCAGGGCTGCGGAGGTGGTGGCAGGGCCTCTGAAGGGGGTCGGGTCTGGTGGTACTGGTCCAGATTCCGTTCCTCACTTGGTAGGGCGGCTTGAGAGAAAAAAAGATGGGAGTGGGTGTGGCCTTCACTCGGAATGGGGCCTGCGTGGAGGCGCGGGTCCCGAGGCTCTGGGATAGAGTCCCAAGGTGGATCTTCAGGTGTGGGGTGAAGAGACCTTCACCCTGAGGCATTGTGTAGGCTGTGGACCTCTTCGGTTGCAGAAAGCGGGCAACACAGAAGATGATTAAAGAAATGGTACCACTAGCTACCTTTTTGCCTCTGTAGTTAGAAGGTGGTTTATCCGACAGAAGAGACCCAGCCTCTGCCTCAGTTTTTTCAGCAAATCCTCCAAGTGATCCACAAAGGAGAGTTTGTGGTCTAGCCAGACCCCCAGGTATTTAAACTTAGTAACAAACTCCAAGTTTTCTCCCAATAAGGTGGTGATAGGGGTTAAGTGCCAATGGTAGCAGGGTGAGCCAAGTGGTTGCCAGGTGAGGGTATCATTGCCTTTGTTTTCTTGGCATTGAGGGGCAGCTTTTTGCTAAGAAGCTGGTACTGCACGATATTGAAATCAAGTTGCAGATCTTTACAGGCAGCGTCAGGTGTTGTCCGGCTTAGATAGAGTACTGTGTCGTCTGCAAACAAGTGAATGTTGGCCTCCTTGATGCCGAAATCAATGCTGTTAATATATATAGTGAATAGTAGTGGTCCCAGGATGGAGCCCTGTGGGACACCTCTTAACGGTTTGAGGGAGGAAAGCTCCCCTTCTGCCTTGACCTGCTGGTGCCTATCCATTAGATAATCATGGAACCAGCCCAGTGACGTGGTGTCTAGACCTAAGGCTTTTAACGAAGTAAGAAGTAGGCAGTGGTCGACAGTGTTGAATGCCTTGCTGAGGTCTAGGAAAACAGCACAAATTTTTTGTTCTCTAGATCACATTGCCGATCATTTGTTACCTTGGCTGTACTATGGTTAGTTCGGAAACCTGACTATATAGAACTTAGGAAGTTTGTGTTTTCCAGGAAGACTCTTAGCTGGGCATTCACTATTTTTTCTAAAAGTTTTGACAGAATGGGAGTAGCGAAATTGGCCTGTAATTGTTTAGGTCACAGGGATCCCAAGATTTAAGTAGCGGAATGATGTGAGCAGTTTTCCACAGATTAGGGAGAGACCCCGGGACAATGACAGATTAAATAGATGAGTAATTGGCACAGCCAGAACATGCCAGGCAATCATTAGGTAGTATGAGGTCCAGAGAATCCGCGCCAGCGCTTTTCTTAGTATCCAAATGAAGGAGAAGGTCTTCAACCTCTTTCAGAGTAGCAGGTGAGAAGGAAAAGGCAGCATTTGTTAGGTTGGGCTCAGGAGGCACTACAGTCATCTGAGAGCGTAGACTGCAAGCGGGCGATTTGTCGAATGCTAGTCCAGCTGAGGCAAAATGGTTTTTGAAGGCTTGTAATATTTCTTTTTTATCACTGATAATGACATTGTCCGAGGAGATTTTTGAGGGGAGCCCAAACTGGCATATTTTGCCATTAAGAAAGTAAAGTTACGCAAGAACTTGCATAACAGTGGATCTGCGAGAAGAGTTCTTGCAGCAGGCAATAACCATAAAGACTAAGCCACCAGGACCCCACGGAAACCTAGCTAGCAATCTTCTGTGGGGGACTGCCCCCGTCGGCTCCGCCCCATCGTCAGCCAATGGTAGAAAGGGGGCAGTCCCCAGCCCCACCTCAGTTCTCCCTCCGGAGACCCAGAGTCTAGGATGGAAGGAGAAAAGGGCAGGTTATTGCCTAAAAATTTAAATGGCAGACAGAAAGCCAGAAGGAGGCCTGCAAGAGCTCTTCTCAAGATCTACTGTTACGGTAAGCTCTTACGTAACTGTACTATCGTACTTCGAGTGCGAACTCTTGCAGCAGGCAATTTATTTTATTTAGCTTTTGGTAACCGGGTAGGTGTACTAAGCATAGCGATGCCTATTTTCAGGTACAGCCTGGGAGGGTACAAATAGGAGTACATAACTACAAACAGTTGAAACAGTACAACAATAGGTGAGACAGAGGGTATAAGTCCAATATGATTTTCAGTGGATAGAAATACGGTTGAGACACAAATTAAACGAAATAACAAGTGCAAGTTCACTAATATTCAAAATACAAAACAGGAGAGAGCACTACAAAATACAATAAAAAGTGCAGTTAAAATTGAAAAACAAGTAGGAATACAACAGATCCATGATACAGGTTTACCATATGGAGAGGCTGACCGCACTGACTGGTCATACAGACAGATTTGAACTGCTGTGGAGAAGATGGGTTCTTTATATTGGGAAACACAGACCAGAGTTTGTACCATGAGATTTGAAAAATATGAATCATGGTTTGTCCTATATGCACAGACTATTATTCAAATAACTATTAGATGGGGGAAGGATCAGGGCAAAGAAATTAATAACTGGATATATGAGGATGAGAGATTTTAGGGACAAACCTTTTTATTTTACAAATCACGTATTTGTCACTGACACATGAACTGGAAACCTGGATTCTTCTTTTTTAAACTTGAGACTAACACCGAGGACACCACGTGATGGATTGACACTATTTAATTTTCTCGTTTTAACCAAACTGACCTTGTATGTACGTATTTATTTAATTAACGGTGTTAATTTCGTTGTTTGTTCTGTTATATTGTGGATGTATTTTATGTAACTGTGAGGGTTTGTTGCTGACTTATAAGAAAATGCAAAAATAAAGAGTTAAAAAAAAAAAAAAAAAAAGGAATACAATAGATCAATTTGAGCAACGAAAGAATTAAAGGTCCAAAAGAAATACAGGAGTGACAGAGAAGAGAAATAACAATAAGGACTGAGTCCCAAGCGATCAAGGGATAGAGAGGAGACTGAAAAGAACCAGTTAGAGGCTCAAGAAAGGAGGCCTTGCAGAACTGCAAGGCCAAACCCAGCCCTACGTCTGGAAGCTATGTCCAAGCTGTAATGCTTGATGAAGGTGTGAACAGAGCTCCAGGCAGCCGCTGCACAAATGACTGCTGTGGAAACTTTCCTCAGTGAGGCGAAAGAAGTCGCCACACCCCTGGTGGAATGGCCTCTTACTGAACCCAGTAAGGGCTTATTGTACTTGTAGCAAAAAACGATGCAGTTAACTAGCCAAAGAGATGAGGTTTGTTTGGTAACTGGCACACCTGGAGTCTTAAGAGTGAACAAAATAAACTGATCTGTTTTTCCAGAAGGAAGCAGTGTGGTTTAAGTGAAAAATGAAGCGTCCGATGGATGTCTAGAGCATACAACAGCACTTTCTCCATTAGAATACTCAGGGTAGTAAACAGGGAGGTGGATGTCTTGATTTAGGGTAAATTCCAACACCACCTTAGGCAAAAACTCAGGATTTGTACGTAAGTCGGTTACCCTGTCCTTATGGAAAATTAAATAAGGCTCTTTACACATCAGAGCCTGAAGCTCTGAAATTCAAGCAGAAGTAACTGCAACCAAACATAACGCTTTCTACGGCAGAAAGTGTAGCTCGCAATCGGCAACTGGTTCAAACGGGGGGAGCGTGAGCTTTTCCAACATAAAAAGGAGATCCCATGTGTGACAGAGTGGTATAGGAACCTGTCCCAGTTGTTATGGAAAGAGTTTGAATGCAGGGATCTGTTCTGTTCTCTCCTTTTCCTGTCTCTTGTCTGGCTGGTTGTGCAACCAAATTTTCCTGTGAGAACTAGGATTTGATCACCCTGACAGTCTTGCAATTATTTGCCTCTCACTGTCCCTCAGTCTTCCCTTGCTGTTTGTCTTTTTCTCCATTGCATATCTGCTGATATAAAAATATATGAAAATCATTGTATGGAAATGTAACTGCTATTGGGATTCTGTTGTTTAGAAAATATATAGTGTTACTGTTGAAATGTATATAATTATATTTTGAGATGATTGCAAAAGCTATTGGGAACTCAAGAGGTTACCAGAGTGCAAAATTTTAAGCCTTTTGCAGAGGAGCTGGGAAAAGGGGGGGGCCTCAGCTCCAGCATACTGTGTTCCTGCCTTGCACTTGCCTGAAACATACAAGAGCAGGATGCTTGTTAAGAACGAGGATTGGAAGGACTTATAAGAGAGTTGAGCTGCAATTGCTTGAAAGAGAAAGATGGACACAGAGATTGAAGAAAAACTTAGATGGATCTTCTGTTTGTTTGGTCTTTGTAAATAATTATACCGAACAAGTTTATTTTTTTGTTATGTTACTGCTAGTGTAAATAAATATTTTGGTGAATTCTACAACTGCTCCTGTTTTTTCCTATGCTTCCTGACCTGTGCCTCAACGACACCATGGAGGGACAGGATCTCGGATGGGAGGCTTTAGGTGCAGAATGCCCTGCAAAAAGGTATGGGAAGCGTCCAGTTGAGTTAGAGTCTTACCCTCCATTGGTGCATGGCACGCGAAGATGGTGGAAAGGTGCACCTTGATGGAGTAGCAGCTCAGGCCCTGCTCCAAAAAAAAAAAAAAAGAGGAGATACTCAATCACAGAGTTCGGGGGGCAGGAAAAGGGATTAAGCTGACGTACAGTAGCCCACAGGTAAAACCTTTTCCACTTCATGGCATAAGTAGATCTAGTAGCGGGTTTTCTGGCCGCCACTAGGACATCTGCCACCTTGGGGGAAAACCCCATATCTAGCCATAGCTAGGTCTGCAAGAGCCATGTGTGAAGATACGGGGGACTTGAGGTCTGGATGGACTAAGGTGCCTGGATCCTGGGAGAGCAAGAGCAAGCTCAGAGGCAGGGGAATTGGAGGTTCCACTGCCAGCTGCTGAAGTAGTGGGAACCAAATCTGCAGAGGCCAAAACAGGGCTATGAAAATCAGCTCTGCTCCCTCTGCCTGTAACTTCAGAAGCACACTCTGAAGAATGGGAAAGGGAGGGAAGGCATAGAGGAACCTCCCTGTCCAACAGAGGGACAATGCGTCTTGCCAGAAAACTCCAGGCCCTGGATCTAGTGAGCAAAAACTGGGCAGCATGGCATTAAGAGGGGACGCAAAAAGCTCCAACTCTGGTCGGCCCCATCTGATGAATAGCTGGTCTGCCTGGGTTTGCTTGGTCTCCAGGTGAGCGCCCCAACAGAGACCTGAGGCGTCTGTGGTCAGAACTCGTCTCGGGGGCTCCTGTTGGAAGATGACCCCTGTCGATAGACTTAGTGGGTCGAACCACCAGGTTAGTGTCCTACAGACTGGACTGGAGACCAAGACCAGTTGATCTAAGTCATTGGACCTCTGGTCCCATTGCAATCTGAGCATCCACTGAGGGACCCTCACAAGGAGGCGAACTGTAGGGATGGCTGCCGCCATGTGACTGCCGAGTCTCAGACAGAATCAGGCCGGGACATGAGGAGTCGAGGGATACCATTTGGGCCTCATCCCTAAGGCGATTCGCTTTGTCTGGGGTGAGGAAGACAATGCCCTGTACTGTGTCCAGGACTGCTTCTCTGAGCAGGAATCTCTGGCTGGGCCATGGGGATGACTTTGGGATATTCAGCTCTAAAAAAAGAGTGCAAAGGTGTCTCTGAGAATGTGAACCAGCTGTTCCCTCATGGGAGCTACCAGGAGCAAGTCATCTAGGTAGGAAAGACGTAATGGCCCCGTCGACGTACAGCCGAAGCCACCACTGCTAGGCACTTGGTGAAGACTCTGGGAGCGGAGGATAGGCCGAATGGCAAGGCTCGAAACTGATAATGCCAGTCCTGGAAGAGGAAGCACAGGAACTTCCTCCTGTGAGGCTGGAACACAAGGATGTGCAGGTACGCGTCCTGCATATCTAGAGAGCACAGCCAGTCCCCTTGGTGCAGGAGGGAGATCAGACCTGGTAGCGTGACCATCCTAAACCTCTTGTACTCAAATTTGTTGAAGGAACTGACATCCAGGATGGGCTGAAGTTCCCTGGTCTTTTTGGGAACTAGGAAAAAGTGGGAATGAAATCCCTTTCCCCTTTGAGCCAGGGGAACTGGCTCTATAGTCTGCTTTTGCAGGAGGGCCTGAATTTCTCCTTCGATCAGGGGGACATGAGAAGGATAGTGGGAGGACATTGGTGGAGTTTCCGGAGGCATTTGTTTGAACTCCAGAGCATGACCTCTCTCTGAGCTCTAAAAGCAACAGATCTGTTGTTATTTTGCTCTAACCCTAGAGATGGAGAAAGAAGCGACCCCCTACAACTTCCCCCATTGACACCGCTGGAGGAGGGGGTCTGGCAAGGAGTCACTGTGTCGCTCTGGGAGTAGGTAGAGGGGCCTAGGAGGACTTTGGGGCCAGAGAGGCAGAGCTTCCAGGAGTCTGGGAGGTGGCCTTTCTTTTGTAGTCTCTCCTCTGCTAAGGCTGGTTTTGGGGCTGCTGACCTGAGGGCTTCCAAAATGACCACTTTTTAAAGGGTCTTTGGTCCCTCTTACATAATTTTTGGATGGATCAAATGGACTTCCCGGAATCTTGGAGACGGGTGATCAGCTTCTCTGTCTCGTCTCCAAAGAGGACCAACCCCTTGAAAGGGAGGTCCAAGATGCCAGACTGCAGATCCTGGGAGAATCCTGAGACTCTAAGCCAGGCATGGTGCCTTAGGCAGATGCCTGAAGCCGCCGCTCTGGCTGACGCATCCATAGTATCATATGAGGCACGCAGAACATAGGTGCCTACATCTGACCCCAATTTGAGGAGGTCCAGGAACTCAGTTTTCTGTGCTGAATCTGGAAAGGCCTGAGCTATCTCCATACCTTTCTCTCACAGGGCATTCTGGTATTGTACCATGTGTGTGAGAAAGTTAAGGGACCTGATGGAGCAACTGGAGGATGAGTAAACCTTTTTGTCCGGTTAGTGCTCTGGAGCCTGAGCTGAATGGCAGCATTTTTCAACAGCTCGCTATCTGAGCATCAAAATCATTAAAAAATCACCCCTTGGAAGCAGTGATCCAATAAAATAAATTACCACCAATCGACAGAGGAGCCTTCTAAATATAAGATGGGTAATCCTTGTAAGGATAGAGGCAGCGGCTCTGGCAGTAAATCGACTGAAACATCGCAACCCTTGAGGTGTGACCCTAACACACAGGCCACGTCTCAGCAAGAGTTGGAGGAGACCATATCATCTATAGGTCTCAAGCTTCAACGCCTGATTACATCGGTCTCCGACTTAAGCAACACAATGGATTTCTTTGGAACAAAGGTGTCGGTGGTAGAAAAGACGGTGGAGGGGATGCAAAAGGAGGTTGGAGATATCAAGTGGCAAGCTGAATTGGCCATGGCCGTACCCTCGCTCGTGGTTAAGGAAAACACACAACAGAGGGCCAGACTCAATACACTGGAAAACCAGGCCAATTCATTGCATATCCGAGTTCTTGGGTTGCCTAAGGAAATTGAGGGGGATCACCTGCTCATGTTTTTATGGGACTGGTTTGTGACTAAACTAGTGCCAGAGGGCCAAAATATCTCATTCGGACTACAGAAAGCTTATAGAATTACCCCTCAGGGATACCAGAAGGACTTGGAAACCCCTCATACATTGCTTATTGTCACAGATGGTGTGGGCACCAGAGATAAGATCCTTCAATTTGCCAGACAAGCAGGACCCATCACCCAGGATGAGCATGCAATCTACTTGTTCCCCGATGTCAGCTACACTACCCGAATGCGACGGAAAAAATTTGATGGTGTGAGGAAGCAGCTGAGGGAAGCGTTGATTATGTACACAATGGTTTTTCCAGGACGATTGAGGATTATTCACAACGGCAAGGTATGGGTGTTTTCTGACACTAATGAGGCGGGCAAGTGGGCATCCCGTTTTGTTGGCAGCAGCCAGAGCCGATGTCGTGATCGTGAGGTAGAGGACAGCAATTCTGAAGACCATGAGGATGGCTGAAAGGCCTTCAGTAGTGAGGCTTAACTTTATGTTGTTCTATTCTACAGACGTTTATTATTGACTTTTGCCTTCTGAAGTTGGACACTATTTAGCCTTATTGACTCTGTAGACAGGAGAAAATGCTTAATCATGCCTCGACATAGTGGAGGTCTCCTTCTGAATATTAGCATTTATATTAAGGATTTGCTGTATAAATTGTTTAAGGGCTGGTTTCGTATTTCAAGATTTCAGTTTATTTATTATTATTATTTTTATTTATTTATTTATTTTTAAACAAAAACAAGCTGCAGCCTTATTGTTTAAAGAATTTCTTGGTATGGGGTGTATTGTTGGTTGGTGCTTTTATAAAGGGGAAATATGTTGCCTTAATTGTCTCTTCTAGGACACTTATTTACTTTCAGGCATAAACTGTGACGCCATTAGCCCCAGAAACCGGCGCACATTTTTGGGACTCTAAATTACAGACTTTAGCGGAACGAATTAGTCACACTGCTCCTGGGCTTTACACAACTTATATGTTACTGTACTTGTTAGCTTAAACATTCTAGCTTTCCCCTCTATGGTATCAATATATTTGTGATGCACCAATCCTGGGATTAATGGGAGGGGTAATTTTCTCTCTTTGGTATGTATGAATTTAAGTGGCTTGTCCTACATATGGCAATGTTATTTGTATGATAACATATGAAAATAATAAAAATTAAGTACAAACAAAACAAACAAAAAAACTTTTTGCCCATCTGGTCTCTTGGTTGGGAGGCTGAATACTCAAGTGTTTAGGCTTCTTCGCTCTATCATGAGCAGCTGTAATCACCACAGAGTCTGCCATAGCGTGTTCCGCCAGCAACGGCTCTTCCCTAGGGGCTCTATACAGCCTGTCTGAGTTCTTGGAAAGGGCGGAGGTGGTGGATGGGTTCTTCCAGGTTAACCTTGTGAGGTCCTGAAAGGTATCTACCAAAGGAGGCACCACTAGAGGCTTGGGCTCCTTCTGCCTCAGGTACTATACCAACCTCCACCCTGTCCAGATCCAGGTCCTCGGCCTCACATCCATTTGAGGTCTGGATGTGCCTCATGACGTCCACGAACACTGGGTCATCAGGAGGCAACCTGGGGGTGTCCTTATTATCTGGGGAGGAAGGGGGACCCCTAGGTTCAGAATAGTCCGAGCCTGAAGAACTGCAGCTGGTGTCCGCCGAGGAGGATGACGAAGAGCTAGAGCGATGTCGGCTATGGGACCAACATCCGCTATGAGACTGGCACCCGCTGTAAGACCAATGTCGGCTGTGAGACCGACGACATTGATGGCTGGATGAGTGGAAGTGCTTGCGATGATGCTGCCCTACCGTGGTGGTCGTCTGGGCTTGGCCCTCAGAAGCAGGAGACGGTTGTTTAGGCTCCTAGTCTTTGTCTTGGTCCGGCTCGGGCTCCACGGTCATGGGCTCCTTGTGGGGGTGGAAGTCTCCTTTGACCTAGTTCCACCAGAAGGAGAAGAGTTCATGGATCTGGTCCTTGGAGAATTGCGGACCAGATAGGCTGGCTGGCGACTGAGGAGCTGGTGCTGGCTTGCCTGGCATCAGAGCACCTGGCATCCGGGGGTCCGGTGTCAGCAAAGCCAGAGCGGTTAGAAGCCTTGTCTGGCCTAATGTTAATCCGCCAGGAGTCTCCATTGGAGAGTGAGGAGTCTACCTCGACCAGCGATAGAGAACAGGCCAGCAAGGAGGCAAGCAAAGCCCGATCTGACGCACGGGAAGGCGCCCCTTAGCAGGCAGCAGCTTGCCGATGTCTGGGGGGAAGCAGCCGTCTACTTGGCTGGAGCCATAGGTGAAGACATCCAAGTGCGAGGTGGAGGCATTGGGTGCTCGTGTGAGCCTGACACCTGCCCCTGACAACAGGTTGTACTGTCCAAGGCCTTGGATGAGACCGTCATCAGAATCGGGTGGGCAGGAGACAAAGTGTCACCGACCTGCTTCTGACAGGTCCCAGCCCCCAAGGTGGAGTGTCAGGGTACAGACCAAATCCCCTGACCCTGATTTACCCTGCCCGATGCCAGGACAACGGGGAGAGGCTTTACCGCTGGCTGCCCGGAGGAGTCGTGGGCAGGCCAGTAGAAGTGGTCCAATCCCCCGTGGGACAAGGACTTCTTGTGGAGCGAGGATCTGCAACAGGAGCATCCCTGGGACTTTTCCCAGTCCTTGTCCTGGGACTTGTGTTTTGCCAGAGTCCTTCCTTTTCTCCTTATGTGGCTTTGAGGTGGAAGAGGCGGAAATCGAAGAAGATGAAGAACTCTTCCCCACTGGCTGAATCAGCATGGCGGCAAGCTACTTCTCAAGGAGGTGAACCTCAAGGGCCTTCTGGCGGTGGATCCAAGTCCGGGAATTAAAGCGCTTGCAGTGCTTGCAGGCCATGGTGTTGTGGTTCAGGCCTAGGCAAAAAGGAGGCCCGTGGGCTGTCCAACGGTAGCTGTTATAGCGACTTGGATGTTCTTTCATTTCGTGGATGAAACGGACGACGCCGGAGACGAAGACATGCAGAAAGGAATAAAATCCAAAAACCTTTTTGTCAAAAAGCAAAGAAGAAAAACACTGAAGGCATGAAAGCGGTCAAACTGTTGCAAGAAGGCATCCGAGGAGCCGATGCGAAAAGGTCTATGGTGGGAAAAGAACTGAACCATTGGCTGACGTCAGGGCGGAGCTGGACATTGGGGGCAGTCTCCCACTGAAGACTGCTAGCTAGAAGGTTTCCATGGGGTCTTGGCGCCTGGAGGTTTAGTAGTTCTACATAGAAACATAGAATCTGATGGCAGATAAGGACCGCTTGGCCCACCTAGTCTGCCCATTTCCCTTCCTGATGGATAAGCTGCAGATTCTAGTTAATCAACAGCTTACTTCCTCCTACCCCCCCCACTAGAATTGCCTTATGCCTGTCCCATGAATTCTTGAATTCTCCCACTGTTCCTGACTCCACAACCTCCTCAGAAAGGCTGTTCCATGCATCCAAAACCCTCTCTGTGAAAAAATACTTCCTCACATTGCCTCTGAGCTGTTCACCCTCTACCTTCAAATTGTGCCCCCATGTTCTTGCACATTTCTTCTTCTGAAAGATACTACACTCTTGTACTTTGTTAATTCCCTTGAGATACTTGAAAGTTTCTATCATGTCCCCGCTCTCCCTCAAGGGTATACATATTAAGTTGCTTTAGTCTCTCCTCGTATGTCTTCTGGTGCAGACCCTGCACCATTTTGGTTGCCCTCCTCTGAACAGCCTCCACTCTGTATGCCTTTGCAGAGATGGGGTCTCCAGAATTGCACACAGTACTCCAGATGGGGTCTCACTAACTGTCTGTACGGAGGGATAACAACTTCCTGTTTTCTACTGTTGATGCCTCTCCCTATGCATCCCAGTATCCCTCCAGCCCTCCTTACTGCCTTCTCACATTGCTTGCCCACCTTTAGGTCATCTGATATAATTTCTCCTAGGTCTCTTTTGATTTTTATTGTTATTAACCCCCCATTGTGTACTCTTCCCCGGGTTTTTGTTTCCAGATGCATTACCTTGCACTTCTTTGCACTGAATCTGAGCTGCCACATATGTGACCATTCCTCCAATATTGCCAAGTCCCTTTTCATTCTTTCCACCCCACCTTGTGTATCAACCCTGTTGCAGATCTTTGTGTCATCTGCAAAGAGACATACCTTTCCTTCCAGGTGCTCTCCAATGTCACTTATAAAGACATTAAAGAGGACTGGTCCCAGTACCGAACCCTGCAGTACCCTGCTAGTTACCCTCCTTTCTCCACTGTGAACTCCGTTTACTATTACCCTTTGTGTCCTGCTGTTGAGCCAGCTTTTTTATCCAGGCTACCACCTTGGGACCCACTCCAAGGCTGGCTAACTTGTATATTAATCTTTTGGGTGAGACTGTGTCAAATGCCTTGCTAAAATCTAGGTAGGCCATATCCACAGCCCCTCCCTGGTCTACTATTTTGGCCACTCAGTCAAAGAAATCTACTCGGTTCGTCTGACATGACCTTCCTGCTGTGAAATCATGCTGCCTTGGGTCCTGTGCCCCACTGGCTTCTAGGTACCCCAACAATTCTTTCCTTCAGAAGTGATTCCATAATTTTCCCTACCACTGAAGTCAAACTAACTGGTCTGTAGTTTCCTGCCTCTGCCCTGCTCCAACTTTTGTGAAGTGGAATCACATTCGCCCTCCTCCAGTCCTCAGGTACCAACCCATCCTCCCATGATTTGTTAAAGAGAGTAGTCAGTGCAGTGGTGTTACCAGTTATACCCTTAGTTCTTTTAGAATTCTTGTGCGAATTACATCGGGTCCCATTGCTTTGTCCACCCTCAGTTTCAAGAGTTTTTTCAAAACCCTTTCTTCTGTGAATGGACTGGTATCGACACCCCTATTCAGAGTTTCTTCCTTGTTTGGTTTAGGTACCTCCCCCTCCTCTTCCACTGTGAATACTGAGCAGAAATATTCATTCAGTATCCATGCTTTTTCACTGTCACCCTCTGCCCACATTCCCTCCCCTTTATTAAGTCTCTGTATCCCTTCCTTGGTTTTTCTTCAATCCCCAAGATACCTATAAAAGGTTTTATCCCCCTTAACAGAGTTGGCTATCTTTTTCTCAGTTTGTGCCTTTGCTATTCTGACTGCCTTCCCTGCCTCCTTCTGCTTTAATTGATAAAGTTATCTGTCCTGCTCCTTCTGTGTTTCCTTATATTTCCTGAATGTAATCCTTTTCTCCTTAACCATCCCTGCCACCTCTTTTGAGAACCATAGTGTTTTTTTCCTAGTTTTGTTTTGTTGATTTGCTTCACACAAAGGTTTGTTGCCTCTGCTATGGCTGTTTTAATTATTCCCCATTGTTCCTCCACCCCTCCTTCTTGCCTGTTTGCTAGTGTTTTTCGGAGGCGCACTCTCATTTACCCAAAGTCAGCCTTCCTAAAGTCCAGTACTCTTGTTTTTGTATGGCTTGACTCTATGGCTGTGTTTATTGTGAACACACTGTTTGGTGGTCACTTGTTCCGAGATGGCTACCCACTTCTAAATCTGAGATCCTTTCTCCTTCCCCATTTCAGAGCACCAGGTCTCAAGATTACTTCCCGCCTGAGTGGGTTCCAACACTAGCTGTCTGAGGCATGCCCTGTAGGGCATCAAGAATGACCCTGCTCTTGGATGTGCCTGCAGCAAAGGTACTCCAGTTAACATCTGGTATATTCAGGTCCCCCATCAACAATATCTCTCCTTTTCTGCCATTTTAAGGATGCCTTCTATCATTTCCTTGTCCATTTCCTCCCCCTGAGATGGAGGTCTGTACACAACCCCCATGCGGATTGTGGTGCTTATGGTTATTACCTGCTGCAAGAGCTCTCACTCGAAGTAAGATCTTAAGTACTGTTGTCACTTGTCAGCTATCCGTTGCCCGATTACCAGAGTGCCCGGATTATCTCCTGACCGCATCTGCGAATTAAACACTGCTACCTGACCATTCCTATATTGCAGACAAAACACATTTAAATAATAAATCAACTCCCCAGAGATTTAAAGTACAGCTCGCCTCACAGAGCCCACCATCTTTCCAGTGCATCTGTGTGTGCCTGGCTTTGGTGTGCGTCTACCAGCTTGAGATCCCCTGCTTGTTACAAACCAGCACCATCTTGTGGCAAGATTCTTGCCTCAATTTTTTCTAAACCCACTCAATCCACTAACTGCTGTACTAAATGTTTTGCTCCACCATTTGCATATATGAAGCAAATTTACTCCATTTTAACTTCAGTGCCTGTTTCCACGAGCCAGAATATGTTCCTGCTTCCTATCCTCTCCTCTTATCAGCCTCTTGCTCCTCTCAGGCCAGGACCAAATCAACTGATGCTATTATTTATTTTAAAACAAACTGTACAACACCCCCAAATCTCCAACAGCATCTCTCTAACAAACAGAGCTGGCGCCTGTACTCCTCTGCCCCCCCCCCCACCAATTTAAGACCACTAAATTCACGGCCACCTGTAGTGCTCCCATCGACACTAAACTTATCTTGCACCACACAGCAGAACTTCTCTCGACTACATTAAATGAAATATTTTTTTTAACAAAGAAACCCTGGCTGTAACTTACAGGGACGTGTCTCAGTTTTGGCATTGTCCGTGTTTTTTTTTTTTTTTTTTTTGTCTGTACCTGAATACTGTCCTCTCCCCTGCTACTGTCAACCATCATTGCGATCAGCAATTAAATTATTCTTACGGCTGTTGCTGCTAAAAATGGAATGGATTACAATGACTCTGTTGTTGCTAAGTCTTCTTTTTTTTGGTTGTATTTTCAGAAAAGAAAATTACCGGACGTCTCAAATTCTACATTTCATCTGTTCACATTTGGATTAAGCAATTGAGCCGAGAAATAGAAGGACACCAGACATGTCAAATAGTTGCATGTAAAACACCAGACAGTGCTGAGAGAGACAAAGAAAAGCAGTATGTGATCAAGCAATTAAAACAGGGATTACTCGAAATAACGGACTACCAGTCTGAGAAACTTAAAGCCAGTTTTTGGAACCCTGTTGTAGAAGGGAGCGTGGGTAGGAGATGGGCCATATGCAGAGCATGTAAGGAAACACCACAACGTTAACAAGACATCTACGGAGTGACAGCCACAAGAAGAAACTAGGATCTGTATGTGACAAGCAATCCACAGTTCACTGTCTCTAAGAAAAAAAAACTCTGCATCCAAGTCATCTACTCCAACATCAACAGCAGCTGGTTCTACATCCAAGTCATCTACTCCAACAGCAGCTTGTTCTATATCCAAGTCATCTACTCCAACATCAACAGCAGCTTGTTCTATATCCAAGTCATCTACTCCAACATCAACAGCAGCTTGTTCTATATCCAAGTCATCTACTCCAACATCAACAGCAGCTCGTTCTACATCCAAGTCATCTACACCAACAGCAACAGCAGCTTGTTCTACATCCAAGTCATCTACTCCAACATCAACAGCAACTTGTTCTATATCCAAGTCATCTACTCCAACATCAACAGCAGCTTGTTCTATATCCAAGTTATCTACTCCAACATCAATAGCAGCTTGTTCTACATCCAAGTCACTTAACAGTAAAATTGGAACACAGTACATTATATGCTGCAAAGAGTTAAGAGCCTTTTGAAATTATTTCTAAGCCCGATTTTAGAAATTTTCGTCAGATGCTGCTGGACATTGGTGCACAGCATGGCAACATGAAAGTTGCACAGGTACTGCCAGATTACAGTTACACTGACAACTGCCTGGAATTCTGGAAACAGATAGGAAGACACTGGTTTCCAAAACTAATAAAACTTGCCCAGAAGTACCTATGCTTGCTAGCTAGCAGCAGTAGCAGTGAGTGTGTTCTTATTCTGCAAGCAAGTTTCAGATGAACAAAGATCTTACTTATCAGTTAACACACTAGCTTGTTGTGTATTTGTTAAATTGAATTGTAACATGGATATTAACAGCAGTATAAATGAGGATGTGTGACTGGGCAAATGGCATCATGTGAGAGAATTGCAGCGGGTATTAATTCTCAAGTAATGCCCGCTGCCACAGTACCAAAGATGTCCAACATAAGGTAGTGGTGCAAGATGTGAGCATGGGATTGGAAGGCATTTAAATGTCAAAGTTGGTTTCCCACACACCCAGGATGCGTGTGACTACTCGATGGACAGTGTGACATCATCGCGGTGGATAGTTTTAACACCACGTTCTCCGTATGTGGAGTAATGAGGATTCAGTCATGGGTAGACAAGCAGGACTGGTGAAATGTAATAGAAATGCAGGAAAGCTATGGATTAAAAAATAAAGTACCTTGCGATGTTTCCTGGTGTATTCGCTTCCTGCGCGTCTCATCCGTGTGTAGGAGTGGTGGCAGGCAAAAAGTGAAGTACTGTGCTCTGCCAACTGAGATTTACAGATGGGGACAGGGGACTGTGTCTTACTGCAGCAATACAAGATAGGACTCCTACACATGGATGACTCCCACAGCCAACGCATACCCGAGGACACATCAGAAGGTACTTTGTTATTTCTTAAATCATCGCTTCCCTGCATTACTTTTAAATGTCCCCAATCCTGCTTGTGCACGCATACCTGAATCCCCAGTACTCCACATAAGGAGAAGGTGGAGTAGAACGTATCCATGGTGATGATTTCACACTTCCTTGTTAGTTTTTCGATTGGCAATACGTAAAAAAATGAAGATGTTAAAGAGTTCAGAAATTCCATAGTGCTTTGCTGCATCATTGTACTAATGCAGATCAACGATGTCAGCTGAAATATGCAGTAACGGACAGCTGCAAAGGAAACGACTGTGTGTTATTCAGTGATATGTAGTGAACATTTACAGCACAACAGTTAAGCAGTACTGGTGACAATGTAAGTAGATGTTTTGGGGAAAACGTACAGTTCTGAAAATGTGCAAATGTATGAAACACGTGTTGGCAAAAATTCGCTACAACGTCTTTTTAAAATGTGAGAAATCTTACTATAACTGTTTAGAGACATGAAGAAGTGATTAAAGCAGTTCAGAATGTCATGTTTTGAGGATCTTACTTGTGTTTAGTCATTACAGCACAAGTTCACAAATTGCGAACCACCATATAAAATAAATATGGTTTAAAAAACAGGAGAAATGTGTTTTTATTCATATACTGAAGTACGTCAATGTTGAAATAACCGTCCGTTTTAGGACCAGGAAGTACCTGGACACAAACCCTGGCTCTGGAGGAGGGTCTGCCACCTCGCTGATCACCTCCTTCTGGAGGAGCAAGGCAATGTCGGTTCGACGAGCCGACAGAGGCGCTTCGGAACCTGTAGCCCCCCCCAATGGGGCGACGGCTCGACAGGGAGGGAACTGCTCGAATTCCAGAGGCAGACCCCTGCCGACCACTTCTAACACCCAGCGGTCTGTGGTGATAGCGGACCAGGCAGAAAGGAAGTGGCGGAGCCGTCCCCCCACGGGGGGAAGCCGAGGAGGAGTGATGAGGTTGGGGGCGACATCCCTCAACCTGTCACTGGGCAGGCTTGGAGGAAGGGCTTGCCGAGGAGCCTCCTGGGACTTTTCCTCCAGCCTTCCTGCTGGAGGAAGCAGCAGGCTTAGCTTTGGGGTGCCAAGCGTGAGCCTGCTGTGCTGCAGGGGCGGAAGGGCGAAAGGTCTTACACTGCTGCGGGCGGCCTTTGTCCTTCTGGGCAGACGTGACTGAGTCCAAGGTGGCACTGGGCTTCTCGATCCTGTGGAGATGGCCTTCCACTCCAGGCCCGAACAAGTCGGTGCCCAGGAAGGGAATGTTTGTGCTGGGTGTCTGCGGTGAAGGTGGAGATCCTCAGCCAAGCTCTGCGGCACATGGCCACTGCGGCCGCTACTGACCGGGCACAAGAGTCACCAATGTCCAATGAAGTTTGGAGCTGTTTAGCCAATGCCCTTCCCTGATCCCGCTTGACCGTCGTCTGAAGGTCAGCCAGGAGATGAGGAATCACCTCATCCAGGGAGCCCATAAGGGTGTGTGAGAAAAGTGCCATCAGAACGGTCGAGCTAGCCTGACAAAGGCCTAGGGAGGAAGCAGCGTAAACCTTCCGCCCTGAGTAATCCAACTTTTTGGATTCCTTATCGGGCAGTTTGTCCACGTCCCAAATGTTCCCGGAACACCGGAAAACGCTATTGGTCACTAAACCCTCCGCAGAGGGATGCTCCGAGAAACCGGAGAGTGAACTGTGGGACCGCGATTTCTTTGAGCCAAACCTGCTGAAGGACAAGATGCTGGCCGCTGCCAACTCCAGGGCCGGGCTACCAATAGCTCGCCATCGAAAAGGCCTCCGTAGGGGAATCCCCTCCATCCAGTATCTCCGTAAGAGGATACTTGGCCCATTTTTGAACGGGTTCAGGCTGCATCCCAGTAGACTCTGAGATGAGTCGAAGCATACCCAAAAACGAGGGTGGTCTCTCTTCCACCGACTAGCCCCCTGCAGACTCCAGGTAAATCAGCCGGGAGAACAGGGAGGAGTCATTTTCAGACTCCAAGGAGTCTGCGAACAGCTGCCGAGAGCCTGAGCCACCCTCCACCTGCCAAGGTCGATCGGGAGTGAGGGTGACCGACAACCTATGGGGCAAGCCCTGACCCGACCAAGAATCCTTGGTCGGGGCCCCAGTCTTCAATTTTGGAGGCGGAGGTTCCACCACAATTGTGCAGCAGCCGGTTTCAGCCGAACAACCGGTGCCGGTTCCTCGACTACCACGAGGGGCTGTTTCGGTCGCTCCGGTGACAGTCACTTAATGGCCGGAGAAGACAGAGTCAGCTTGTTACCAGTCAGTAAAAGTTGCTGCCACATCAAGCCCTCATAGCGCCGACGCAGCTTGCGCCGGAGTCTATCCTCCGAAGAGGACGAGCGGTGACGCCACTTTCCAGGGTGCCGAGACCGCTGATGTCGGCGGGACCGGCTGCACCTGGAAGACTGAGACCGAGACCTTTGGGGATTCCGAGGGTGAGTCACAGAGGGAACGGGGGAAACTCGGCCCTCCTTCGGTGCAGGGACCTTAATCGGGGACTTTGGCACAGGCAAGTCCTCGGTAACCACTGGGGGAACCGGTGAAGAAGGGTTGTCGGCTTCTCCAGTCGACAAACCGTCCGACGGGTCGAGAAAAATCTCGAAAGCGTCTACGGATGTCTCAGCCGGCTGACCTGGTGGGGACACTGTGAAGCCAGCGTCAGCAACTCTAACCGCAACCCAAGTCGAGAGTTGACGGTCCGGTAAAGGGGATATCTCCCACTCCCACGAACATCGACGTTGGGACTTACCTTTAGAGTCCTTCTCTCTGGACCGACTGGAATGTCCCGATGGCCCTTCTCCCTTAGTAGAGAGGGACTGACAAAGCTCCTTAAAAGAAGCAGTGTAGAAGGAGCCCAAGGAGAGTGGGATAAATGCTGCAGCCGAGGAGGAAGAAGCAGCAGCAGCCTGGGTCACCTCCACCTCGAGGGCGATCATCTGCTCCAACTGCTCCGCGGAGCCTGCCGCCGCAGACACCACCCAGCGGGCCCCCTTAGACTTGACTGGTGGGTACTGTTTTTCGGGGCACCCAAGAAGTAGTCTGGCAGCGCGGTCCTCCAAGACCGAAGCTGAGAAAGACCTGCACAATTCGCAGGCCTGTGAATCGTGATAAGGCCCCAGGCGGTAGACGCACGTGGAGTGCGGATCGGTCCGGGACATCTTCTGACCACAAGGGCACTGACGGAAGCCGGGAGTTGATTTGTCCATCGCAGCCGCGAGGGAAGACGAAGACCTTAGTCTTGAAAATTTTAAAATAAGTTTCGGGAAATCCAAAGAGTGTGGATCCAGGCCTAAAACGCAGAGTGCTAAGGAGGGAATCGGAGCTTCCAAGTGGTAAGGAAGATCTGGCGTCATGGGGCGGAGCCGAGGGTTTTACCACCCAGGTGGGTGGGAGGCGCCAGCTTGAAGACATACTAATATACTAAAACGGCAGCAGAATAGGCCTAACGGTCTTTCGAGTCTGCTCGATTGGTCAGCCCCCACCCTGGGTGCTGATCTTGCTGCCCCCCTCGCCTTCTCCCTTCCCAGTTCCGGATATTCTTGCTGCATTGGATTTTGCTTCCAGAACCCTTCCCCTGTACCTGTCCCAGCCCCTCTTGAACCCCTCCACCGCCTCTGCCTCCACCAGCCCCCTAGGCAGTGCATTCCATGGCTCCACCACCTTTCAGTGAAGTAGCACGCCTCCTTTCTCCCTGAATCTTCCCTCCAGCTTCCACCCATTCCTCTAGTGGCCCCTCCTCCTTCCTTCAAGCACCCGACTGTTCCTCCCTATTTACCCTCTTCATGTACTTGAAGACCTCCATCATGTCCCCCGGTCCCTTCTCTCTTCCAATGTGTACATATTTAGCTTTTCGAGCCTCCTCATAGGTCCTGTCCCCCAAGCCCCAAATCATTTTGGTTGCCTCCTCTGGACTCTCTCCAGGAGTTTACTGTCCCTCTTAAGTGTGGCCTCCAAAACTGCACGCAGTACTCAAGGTGTGGCCTCACCAAGCAGTTATACAGAGGGAGCATCACTTCCCTCCTTCTGGAGGTGATCCCCCTAGCGATGCATCCCAGCATCCTGTTGGCCTTGGCTGCTGCCCTCCTACAAGTCTCAGAGTTGTTCATCTTGACATCCACCACCACCCCCAGGTCCCTCTCAGCCATCGAGACTTGCAGCATTCCCACCCCAGGGTGTACACTTGGCCCGGGTTTCTGGCCCCCCGGTGGAGTACCTTGCATTTCCCTGCATTGAACCTCACCTTCCACTTTCTAGACCATCTTTCCAGAGCCTCCAGGTCCCGCTGTAGGGCCACCCTCCCCTCCTCCCCATCCACCACCGCACCCAGTTTTGAGTCATCTGCAAAGAGACTCATCTCACTCCTGATTCCTGTCCTTATGTCAGAGACGTAGGCGTTGAACAAGAGGGGCCCAAGGACTGATCCCTGTGGGACCCCACTAATGACCCTCCTTGGGGATGAGACTATCCCGCCAACTACGACCCTCTGGGTCCTGGAGCCAATTGCCTATCCATCTGATCATCTGGTTTCCCACCCCCATTTCTCCCAGCTTATCCAACAGGTCCACGTGAGGAACAGAGTCAAATGCCTTGCTGAAGTCTAGAAAGAGGATGTCCACTGGTCTACCCAGGTCCAAGGCACTCGTCACCCAGTCATAGAACTCACAAGGTTTGTCTGACACGATTTCCCGAGACGAATCCATGCTGTCTATTGTCCAGGCACCCTGACTTTTCCAGGTCCCCCAGCCTCTCCTTGACAATGTCCTCCATCACCTTGCCCACCACCGATGTCAGGCTGACAGGCCTGTAGTTCCCTGCCACCTCCCTTGATCCCCCCTTGTGGATAGGCACTATATGCGCCACCTTCCAGTCCTGGGGCACCCACCCTGTCCTCAGAGAGATGGTGAAAAGCTCCACCAGGGGTTTCGCCAAGACATCCGCAAGTTCCTTCAGCACTCTGGGATGTAATTTATCCGGCCCTGGTGCCTTCTCCGTCTTAAGGGAGCTGAGGGCTTCCCTCACTCTCTCTGCTGTGATTTCCACTTCCAGTACCTCTTCTCCCTGCTTAGCCCTCCCCCCTCCTGCCAGTGATGCCTCCCCCTCTCCCCAGACCACGCGATTGTTAAGGGTCCCCTCCTCAGTATCTCTGTCTCCTCCCATGTATGATGCAGCACCCCCATTTTCCTTGGTGAAAACTGAAGTGAAGTGCTCATTTAGTACCTCAGCCTGCTCCCCCGGGTCTAGTGCCCATCTCTCTTCCCGACAAGATTTAAAGTGGCAAGGAACCTGCCAGTAAGTGTGGATTGAACATATCCACGTCCCTAGAAATGAAAATTACGTACCTACTGTAATTTTTGATCTTCCTGTGTATCTTCAATAATCATCATGGGTGGGTTCAAGCCGAAGGCGCCAGGACCACATGGGAAGCCTTTTAGCTTTAAAAAGCTTTCTCCCTATCTGGAAGAGGGGCCAACGTCAGGAAAGGCGCCACCCTTCAGGCCGACGCATTATGTGGCAGGTTGGCCAGTAATGGATGCCAGCCTCTCCATCCCCTTAGTTCTGCTCGTCAGAAAGGGAAACTAGAGACAGAGAAAATGGGAGGAGGGTGGGGGCAAGGAAGCCCAAGGAATAGGAAAAGGAAAGGATATAAACTGAAAAAGGAAATAAGTTTGCCACAAGAGGAGGGGGTAGGAATCTAACAGAGCCTGGAAGATGGACCCCAAACACCGGGCAGGCCAGGGGAGGGGGGTGTAGTAGGAGGGAAGAAAAAAATTACTCACCTTAGTAATTATGTTTCTTCTAATGGAGTCTTGCTGTATTCTGACTATTGCAGTTAGCCCCAGCCTTTAAACTGCCCCGGAGAACAAAGGGTTAACTTTCTATGCAGAGCATGGAATGCTGAGCTTGAGCTCGGCTGAAGTCTCTGTCTGGAGCCCTTTGAAATCCAACCATCAGATTCTTACGAGCAAAAACTCACTAACTATCCTATGTGGAAATTGTAAAATTTTTACTAGCCAACTGGCAACAAAAGTTTTGTATTCCCAAAGGAAGACTCAAGTCAGGAAAGCCAAAACCAAAAACTAACCCAAATAAGAATAATAATAAAACAAACACCCAAACAAAAAGAAGAGGGTGTAAAAGGCGCAACCCTGAGGTGCAACACTGCACCTGCCCACCCACTTCCCAAAAACAGGTTCTGAGAGGGGAGGGAGGTCAGAATACAGCAAGACTCCATTAGAAAAAACATAATTACTAAGGTGAGTAATTTTTTCTTCAAACAACATGAAGTCTTGCTGTATTCTGACTATTGCAGACTACCAAGCAGTACATCCATGGAGGAGGGACAGAACCTACTTTGGGAATAGGCTCTGAAGTACTGCTGTGCCAAACCGAGCATCACTCCTAGCCTGGATATCCAGAGAGAAATGCTTGGTAAAGGTATGGACTGTTTTCCAGGTGGCTGTTTGACAAATTTCAAAGACAGGAATATCCCTGGCAGCAGCCAGGGAAGCAGCTGTACCTCTGGTGGAGTGAGCCCTCAGGCCTGAGGGTGGAATTTTTCCTAGTTTCTCATAGAAGAATTGTATACAAAACACAATCCACCTGGCAATAGTTCCCTTGGTGGCAGGTTTGCCCATTCCCACTTCTCCAAAAGTGAGGAACAACTGCAGGGAATCAAACCTGTGATCCTTGGTACGCTCTATATAGTAGCTAAGGGCCCTTTTAACATCTAAACTGTATAGCCTCTTCTCTCCTGAAGAAGAATGATCAGTGAAGAAAACAGAGAGAGACATATACTAATTCGAGTGGAAATCAGAAACCACTTTGGGCAAGAACCTTCTATTGGTTCTAAGGACCACATTATCCCTATGAAAGGAGATAAAAATCAGGTTCCACTGACAGGGCTTACAATTCACTGATATGTCTGGCAGAGGTAATGGCTACTAAAAACACAGTTTTCCAAGTCAAGTACTTAAGGTCTGCTGAGGACATAGGTTCAAAGGGAGGTTGCATAAGTTGAGCAATGCAAACATTTAAATCCCAGGCAGGGGCAGGGTCTCTAAAGGGAGGACTGGTATGAAGCAATCCTTTAAAAAAGTTACAGAACACAGGATGAGATGATAGTGAGGAAGACTTCCCCACTGACAGAAAAGCAGAAACAGCTGACAAGTGCACCTTGAGAGTAGCTGGTATGAGGCCTAAGCCATTCAGATGGACCATATAATCCAGAACTGTAGACAATTCAGCAGTGTCTGGGGAAACATGTTTCTTGGAACACCAAATGCTGAATCTCTTCCATTTGGAGTTATAGATTTTTCTAGTGGTGGGCTTTTGAGAGGCTTTGAGAATATCCAGAACTCTCTGAGACAGATGCAAATCTGCATACTCTAACTCTTCAAGAGCCATGCCTTGAGATTGAGGGACTGAAGATTGGGGTTACCAAATCTTCCCCTGAGAGGAGATGTAACAGGTTGTAATTCCTGGGAAGAGACATGGGAAGGTGGACTGTTAGGGACAGCAGCAGGGAGTACCAAGGCTGTCTGGCCCAGTCTGGAGCAATCAGAATCACTTTGCAAGGTTGTGACATTAACTTGACTAAAACTTTGAACAGTAGAGGAAAGGGAAGGAAGGCATACAGAAACGTCCCTTCCCAGTTCAAAATCAGAGCATCCAGAGGGACTGAGCCCAAGACTGGGGGTCTGCAACAAAAGAGAGGAAGTTGGAGATTGTCTGGGGCTGCAAAGAGATCTATCTGTAGAGTGCCCCACCTTGAAAAAAATCACCTTCAAGACCAGAGGGTCCAGGGACCATTCGTGATGGCCCTGTGAGATCCTGCTCACTGCATTTGCTAGCAAATTGTCCTTCCCTGGAAGGTGGACTGCTATTAGAGAGGTCTGCAGGGAATAAGCCAGGGACCACAACTTCATGGCTTCTGTGCACAAGGCCGTAGACAGAGTGCCTCTCTGCTTGTTGCTGTACCACATGGGGTGGTGTCTGTTTTGACTTGAACCACCTTGTTCTGCACGGACTGAAAGAAAGCTTGCAGGGCCAGAAAAATTGCCCCGAGTTCTAGGAGATTGATATGGAGAAGGGATTCCTGAGGGGACCACAGTCCCTGGGCAGTGAGGGCCCCCACATGGGCTCCCCAGCCCAGAAGGGAAGCATCCGTGGTAAGCATCACTGAATGAGACCGAGTGGCAAATGGGAACCCTTGCCTTAAATTGTCCTGATCCTACCACCACTGAAGGGCTTGGATCAGGGTCTGAGTCATTGGAATCAGTTTGGTAAAGGAATCCTTCCTTTGGGACCAAAAGGCCCTCAGATGGAAATGAATGTCCCTCATCTGGACTCTTGCCTCTTGGACCACTGCTGTAGAAGCTGCCATGTGGCCCAAGAGCTGCAGGAAATGCCTTGCTGGTCGAGACACCTGAAGGCTGAAGGAAAAAGCCAGTTCTATAAGAACTCTTGCCCTTTCCAAGGGAAGAAAGGCTCTTGCTTTGACAGTATCCAGCTCTGCCCCTATAAAGGTAAGCAGCTGCACTGGCTCGAGAACTGACTTGGGAAGGTTGAGAAGAAATCCTAGAGAAGTGAGCACTTGCTGGGTCACTTGCAGGTCTGACTTGACTTGGTCTGGAGACTGGCCCACTATGAGCCAGTCGTCCAGATATGGAAAAATGGAAATCTTCTGCCTTCAGCAACTACTGCCAGGCACTTTGTGAAAACCCCTGGGGCTGATGTTAGACCAAAGGGCATTGCTTTGAACTGATAGTGGCCTGAGGGCAACTCGAACCTGAGGTACTTTCTGTGGGAGCACCTGATGGGAATGTGAAAATAGGCGTCTTTGAGGTCCAGGGAGGTGAGCCAGTCCCCTGGCCTTAGAGAGGGAACAATTATTTCCAGAGTTACCATCTTGAACTTTGGTTTTAAAAGATGTTTGTTCAGGTATCTTAGGTTTAGGATGGGTCACCACTCCCCTGTCTTTTTTGGGGTAAGGAATTACCTGGAGTACAGACCTTTGCCCCTGTGTAGGGTAGGAACTCTCTCTATAGCTCTTAAAGCCAGAAGAGATGAAACCTCTGCCTCTAGGGCAAGGGTTTCTGAGAGACCTGCAGGTGAGAACCAGTCCCTGGCTTACTACTTCCAGGACCCACTTGTCTGAGGTAATAGACATCCAGTCCTGGACAAAGTAAGCCAGCCTGCCCCCTACTGGAATAGGAGAGTCGACCCGGTCAGACCCATCGGGGGGGTGTCTGCTTGGCAGAGGCCTTAAGCTGAGGAGTGGATGCAGCCCTGCTCATCCCCCTTCTGCCTCTCCCTCTGAAGAACCCCCTCTGTGAAAATGGAGAAGAGGCCTGTGCTTGGTAAAAAGGCCTACGAAAAGTCCTGCCCCTAGACTGCTGCCTTTGAGGAGTTGCCTGCCTCTCCTTGGCCTGAGCACTCCTATAAGTGGTCCTGTACTTGTCCATATTCTTCATGTAATTCTCTGTCTGCTCCCCAAACAGAATTACCCACTACAGGAAAATCCATGGCCTTAGCCTGGGTGTCCTGTGAGAGGCTAGTACATCTGAGCCAAGCCATTCTCCGAAAAGCTACAGATGTAGCCATGACTCTTGATGACACATCATTGGAGTCCACAACAGCATGAAACCGTACTTTTGATGCCTCAATCCCATCTGCAGCCACCTCCTCCAGCTCCTAGGCTAGCTGGGGGGAGGCCTGTTTAGCCAGTGCCAGTACAGTGTCCCACCTGGACTTCTGGTACCTGGCTATATAGGCCATATAATTCGCCTGCCTGAGTCCCAAGGAAGATGCCATGTACTGTTTTTTGCCATGGCATCAATCTTCCTGGAGTCTTTGTCTGGGGGGTGTGTGAAGACAATGGAATGTTTGCCTTGTCACAGGCAGTAGCCTGCTCTTCCCCAACATGGCTGCATTGCTGGTATAAAAACTCTGTATCTGAGCCTGATAGCGTGTACCTCTTGTCCATCCTTCTGTCAACAAGAGGTACAGAATTGGAAGACCAGGATTTTTTGTGTCTGCTTCCCAAAGGTTTTTTTGAAGGGGAACAGACAGTCTCCTGGACTCTGGGATGTCCATCATTTCCACACAATCAGGCTCCTCCTGATCCTCCATTGCCTCCTCCATAGGGAGCTGGAGGGTTTCAGCCACTTTTCTGTAAAACAGAAAATGGGAAGGGGACTCAGAAAGCCTAGGAGGGGAAACACCAGAATGTCTGTCTGGGGAGAAGTCCGGTTCCACAGGCACATCCAGACTTTCACCATCATCTTCAAACTCCCCCTCCTCCTCAAACTCTGGTTCATAAAAATCTTCAGGGATATAATCCTGAACCGGGGGAACCGACCAAACCGAACCCCTGCCCAGAAAGGTGCCAGATCGGTCAGAACCGGGCGAAGCAATTCCACAATCCGAATCGCTCTGGCTATCTCCTCGGCAGTTGGACATGAACCTCTGGATTCAAACAGGTCGATTTTTCTTTGCGTTTCCTTTTTGTAGGAACCGACCCCTCAGGATTGACTCTCCTCTTGCCCAAAGAAGTATCGCCCTGGTCAGAGGGCACTCCTTCTGGTTTGGTCGGAATCAAACTGGGCTGGCCATCTGGGTCAGCGGACTTCTCGGCCTCCTTTTCCTTCAGTCAACCTAATCTCTTTTCAATGGTAGATTTAGGAAAGTTTTTACAAATTTGGCAGTCTGTATCAAGGTGTTCAAACCCCAGACAATAAACACAGGTGGTGTGGGGATCGGCCATAGCAAAGACCTCCCCACACTCACTGCAGTGTTGAAACCCAGTGGGCCCGTTTTTTTTCTTGGGTTTCTCAGACATGGCCAACCTAACCAAACTTACCATTTTTATGGCAACCGCATTTTTATGGCAACCGCCAGGCAAGACTCCCTTATCGGTTCCTAACCGTGTCACAGGTATTGTAAAAAAACGTTCAAAACACGTTTTGTTTTTTAGAACCGATAAGGACCGGTAACCACACTCTAAGTAAAACACAAAGAGTAAAACACAAAGATTCACTACAAATGATCGGTTCAGCCGAACCGATCTAACACTTTACAATTTCCACACAGAAAATGAGAACAAAACCTATCTATTACTTACAGTACCACAGACAGAGACTGAACCGAATGTGCGGAAATAAATTTGGTTTAAAACCGACAATTTAACCGAGACTTTAACTGACTTTTGAACCGAGCTGAAGGAGAAATCTCCAGAGCGAATGTTCAGTGAGGCGGAGTAAAGAATCTGACGGTTGGATTTCAAAGGTCTCCAGACAGAGACCTCAACTGAGCTCAAGCTCAGCATTCTATGCTTTGCACAGAAAGTTAACCCTTTGTTCTCTGGGGCAGTTTAAAGGTTGGGGCTAACTGCAATAGTCAGAATACGCAAGACTTCATGTTGTTTGAAATAAAAGATTAAGACGAATAAAGGAAAGAAGGGGAGAGTGATGGAGAGAGAAGGGGAGGAGGAACATCCCCTCCAGAGTGCTCGAAGTTTTCTCTTGGCGGACCAAAGGGAGGATCCTAAACTTCACCATCACCCTTGCCTTTTTTTTTTTTTTTTTTTAGGAGCCTGATGACAAGTGAGCTATCCTGAAGAGCTCAAAGTTCAGGAAACAGAATCTACTGAAGGCATAGAAGGATTTAAGACCTCACAGGAGTACACTTCTAGGGGAGCCAAGGTCATGACAGACCAGGTGCAACCCCAAGGTCCACTGGAGAAGAAAGGCTATATGCTCTCAACCCATTCCCCTTCCTCACAAGAGGTGGGGACAGGACCCACCTCAGGATAAAGCCCACTCAGAAGAGTCCAAAAGGAAGGGAGGACCCAGGGCGTAGGAAGAGTTGTTGGCCCCTATGCCCAGCACCACCAGTGGTGGTGAGGCAAAGGATGATGACCTCAAGAAGAGGTTCAAGAGCTCCGTGTAAAACCTGGGGGGACTCTGCCCCATTGTAACCCAGGAGTGGGTTACATGTGGGGTTAAAGGTGAGCCAGTTAAGGCATCACGAGAAAGGAAGGGGTCCCTGATCTGCGATGGCGACAGGAACTCAATCAGGGAATCTGGACGGATGGTTTTAGGGAAGAGAAGCCTGTTAGGGACAGAATCCTCTAGGTCCAGAGAGTCCCCAAGAGAGTGCCTCCATCACCGCCAAGCGAGACCACCGAGGAAGAAAGGGCAAGAGCTCCTGCTTGCCCTCTCCCCAGAAGTGGGTCCCTGGTGCTTCAAATGAAGTGGCAGGGAACCTGGAGGTACCAGCAGGACTTTGCCCACAATTGGCCTCAACTGGGGGGGAAGGCAAGCAGGGAGGTGGCACTGTCCAGAGGCTGAGGCCCAAGAGGGGATGAAGGGTGGGAAGCAGTGATGAATGATGAAGATACATAGGAAGATAAAGAATTATAGTAGGTATATAATTTTCATATCTTACCTGTGTCAGTCTTCACCATTCATCACTGGTGGGCCAGTACCAAGCACCATGGAGTGGCACAGGTACTTCCCTGAAGGCTAAGGGAGGCAGTATAGCGCAGTGGTTTAAGGCTCTGAGCTGCAAACCTGGCATCCTGGGTTTGAATCCCACAGCCCCCACTTGCATACTGTGTGACCCTGAGCAAGTCACTTAACTTCCCTGTGCTTCTAGGTTGCACCTGTAAACAAGCTCTCAGTTCAGTGTGTCTCACTTGGTTAAACAACGGGGGTTTAGCTTCAGCCTCTTGTGGGGCTCACAACAGGAGGGGGCTCATCGCGGGTCTGGCCAGACCCACTACTATTCAGGGTCAGGGCAAGTCTCCTGGCCTGCAGGAGAGGAGGCGCCCTGATAGTTCTTGCCTGGCCCTGCAGAGAACACCCGGAATGGCGAGGCAGTCACTCTACGCTGGACCATGGGTGACAACTGGGAGAAGCAGAGCCACGCTGTCTGCCTAATGCAGACTGCTGATCCCACAATCCTGGAGACTACCAAGCTGGCGTCACAAGACGCTTACACTTGGTGTCCCGCCAGCTCCAGGCCTCAAGTAGAAATGGCAATGGCTTGCCTGGATGCCTTGCTATCACGCTATCAGGCATGGCTGCCAGGATCTGACCCAGCGTAGCCCACAGGCACCTTTCATAGGCCACCATGTGTGTCTGATGTGCCATGATGGAGAGTAAGAGGCGTGCTCCAACGATCGAACTCCACAGAGTCTGTCTCTGGAGGGCGGTCTCTTGACAGGCGCAGACACCCAGAAGGGGTATCCAGCCACTCCAAGCCCGATCTGGGGTGAGGCATAGATCCTGGAGACCCAGTGGGCATGCAATACCTGCGCTGACAGTCCTGAGGGGCTGGAGAAGAGGAAGTGAGAAGCTGTCAGGTGCTGTGTAACTCCTCTATGAAGGGACAAGGCCATGGAGGGATCACCATCGATTCTTGGCTGTATTCCCAAAGGAATGCTAGTGTCATATGCACAAGATTGCGTTGGGTAGAGGGGGAAAGATGGAGTTCCTCCAGCATCATCGTCAGGAACTGCTGATACTCCATGAAGTCAGCATCAGAAGAATGGTAAGAGAGGGAGTCCTCTTCCTCCCTCGGAGGAAGTCGAAGAAATGGAGGGACTCTGCATAGGGTGCAACAAAGCTGAAGGAGGAGAGGAATACACCATCTTGTCAATGGCCCTAAAATAAAGAGGGAAAGCAGTCGCCATTGCTCTATACTGCTCCCACGTGAGGGTCCCCAAGTGACAAGGGAGAAGGCAGAGAGGAAGGAGGGTGGGAAGAAGGATTGTGGGAGACCGAAGCCCCCTGCCAGGGCTGTGGGCACAAGTGGGGGGACCCCTCCCTAGAGAGGTGGCTGTGCTGCCCAGTTACCGTCTGCTGCTCAGTCCTTCCCGAGCCAGCAGAGTGAAGCCCTAGGGGGAGAAGACTCCTGGTGAGGAGGCCGGAGTCATACAGACCCAGAAGGGTGGCCCCTGTCCCCAACCACAGCAGGACTCCTACCCATAGACAGGGAGGAAGAGCCCAGCCCAGCACTCCGACTCCACTGCAGGGTGGTTGGGGCCACTGGGGCAGACTGGGACACCGACCACCCCCCCGACCCAGAGGACTGCAAGCTGCCAAGAGAGAGAGAGAGAGAGAGAGAGAGAGAGAGAGAGAGAGAGGGGTCCTATCTTGGCGACCACTCTAAGGGAAGGGGAAGAGAAAAGCCAGCACCCGGGTCGGCCTCCAACGCCTCCTCAAACTTTGTGTCGGCACAGTTAGCCGACCCCGCGCCAGAGACAGAACCCCCAACAGGGACACCCCATAGATGGCACCATCACGCGAAGTGGCACCAACCACGTCGACATAGGCACAGTCACCAGAAGCAGCACCAACATCGACGCCAACCTCAAGGACAGTGCTGACTGCAGCACCATCATCGAGCACGGCATCGCAAGCAGTGCAGTCACCCGAAACGGCACCAGAGCTCTCTGCAGCACCGACAGAGGGGAAGATGATATCACGCATGGTGTTGACTCTCGAATCTGTACCTAGAGAAGAAGGCCTCCTGCTGAGTCCAGGGAGCGTCCATTGCTCCGGGGAACTCGGCTGCCAATCCGGGCCATCCCAGTTATCCCCCGATTCCGAGGAGACCATGGCAACCCCCAGACATGGTACCCATCCCGGCGCTGAGGGTGTTGTCAGGAGGGGACTCAGCAGCAATGCTGCCTTGCTCATCAGCACCGGAGTCTGTGCCAGGAGCTGAGGCTGTGCCCCCGAGGGAACTACTGATGCAGGCCCTGTGTATAGCTGAGACCTCGACACTGGCGCTGGCCGGTTTCATGAAGGGGAACCAGGCTGTGAGTGGTCCATGACCAGCCTGTGACAGGGCTGAATAAGGCCATGCCCCATTTGTTATGCAGGAAGAGTTTAAACACAAGGGTCTGTTCTATCCTCTTCTTTTCCGTCTCTTCTCTGTCTGGTTGCACAACCAAATTTTTTAAAAATATATTTGAATCTCTGTGTAAAACTGTATGCGAAACTGGGATCCCTTTGTTTAAAAACTGTAGAGAGTTATACTGTTGGAATACTTCCAAAGCTATTTGGAACTCAAGGGGTTAACCAGAGATGTAGTTTTTAACCCTTTTGCAGAGCTGTAAACAAGAGGTCAGTTCTGGTCACCATGTACTGTTCTGCTGCACCTGCAAGGAAAGAAACTGACGAAAACATTCTGTAAACTGACAAGAACATTCTGTGAGAAGCAGGATATCAATGAGGTCCCAGACAAAGACTTATAAAAAGAGCAGCAATGTTTTGCTAGAGAGACAAGGAGAGTGAGAGACAGAAACTTGGAATTAAGAGATACCCTCAGAAGAAGGACTTTGTTTTCTCTGTTTGTACTGCCTTTATAAATAGTTATACTGAACAAATTTTTATTTTGCTGTTACTGAGAAACATAAAACATTCATTGTGAATTTTTAAACTGCTCCTGGTTTTCCTATGCTTCCCGACCTGTGCCTCGATGACACAGCCCCCTGGAGGAGGCCAACCGTCCCCTCAACCGCTCGCCAGGCCTTTGGTCTCAGCGAGATCTGAATCAATCAATCAGAGTTTATTTATGAAGCGCTTTTAAAAAGTCAAAGCGCATATACAGTAAAAAGCAAACATTCAATCAAAAAAGAAATATAAACCAAAAAGGCAGCAGTAATAAAACTAGACACTGGAGGCCTGTTGCCCCCTGGCATGTATAGCAGCGGGGGCGCCCTGGAGGAAGGCCCAGGGACCTTACCTTGGTGATCTTTGTGTGACGCCGACCATCGAAGGTTGCGGGTCGTGGCCCAAAAACGCTGCACGGGGAATTACGGTGTGGAAGTCCATGGAGAAGCAGGTGTCACATCAATTCATGATGTGGTTTGGTCCCAGGCAGATGAAGCACCGGTCATGCGGGTCAGTTACGGAGAAGTGACTACCGCAGGGGCACCGACGTATCGGTGTAGTCCCTGCCTTAGAACACTTTTACCCCAAACCCGACATGATCGGTCTTGCACAAAAATAACAAAAACAAAGTAAAAGACTTGACGTCAAACTGAATGAAAAGAAAAAAAACTATGCCGGTAACAGCGATGGAACTAATCGGCATTGAGTAGACCAACATACGAATCAGCAGAGCCGAGTTTCTGGAAGTTTTGAAATGAAGATCGCTGTCCCAATGGAGTCGTGCTGTCCTCGACAGTGGGAAAAGCAGAACTGAGGGGATGGAGGGGTCGGAGTTTGTTACAGGCCAACCTGCGAGCACCGCGTAATAAGTCAGCTTCAAGGGCAGCGGTGTTCCTGACGTCGGCCCCTCTTCCAGATAGGGAGAAAGCTTTTTAAGGCTAAAAAGCTTCCCGCGGGATCATAGCGCCTCTGGCTTGAACTCACCAGTGATGAATGGTGAAGACTGAGATAGGTAAGATCATCCCATTCTATATACAAGTAAGAAATTGCACGACAGAGAGAAAGGTACTCCACCACTGAAAAGAAATATCGGCAAAGTGGGCCATGGTGTCCTCCTCCTGAAGATGCTCTGCTGAGTAAAACTGGTAGAGGGATTTTAGAACACCAAGCTGAATGGTGCTTAGGCTAAATATTTAAATAAAAGCCTTTTCCTGCACTAGGATTACTGGTGCCGGATTTGTTTTTTCGAGTTGGGCCATAGAGTCCCTTAAGTTTTATTTGCTAGGAACTGACTTTGTACTTATAACAGATCACAATTCTCTGTTGGCTTAACCAAATGAAGAATAAAAATTCCAGAATCACATGGTGGTACCTGACGCTACAGCCATTTAAATTTAAAGTGATGCACAAATTTGGGAAAGAAAATGTCAATGCTGATTTTCTGTCATGATATGGATCAGGAATGGAGAATTCCGAAGGCTGAAAAAACAAAATGTGAGAGTTTAAACTTCTGTTTGCTATACTGCATATGCTCAGAACTGTAAATGTTACAAGGTAATGCTCACAATTCTCTGCCTCTCACTATCTCTCTACCGTCACTTGCTGTTTCTGTCTTTTCCTCCCCCTTGCATATCTGCACTTATAAAAATATATGTGAATCTGTAAGTGATACTGGGATCCCTTGATTTGAAAATGTATACAGTTGTGCTATTGAAATGGTTGCAAAAGGCTGTTTGGAATTTAGGGGGTTAACCTGAGATATAGTTTGAGCGCCTCTCATGCTTGTTTGCAAACTCTTTTGCAGAACTGTCAGCAGAAGGCCAGCTTGGGACACTGTTCTATTTGCAAGTCTGCTCTGCAAAGAACTCTGATACATTTTGTGAGAAACAGGATTTCTCCTTAATGAGCTCAGGATAAAGAAGTTAACTGTCAGACAAAGACTTATACAGTAGCAAACTTTGCTGGGGCACAAATGAAACTTGGAATTATAGATACCTTCAGACGAAGGACTTTGTTTTCTCTGTTAATACTGCCTTTGTGTGTCGCAGTCCTGAACAATGTTTTTTTCATTTCTATTCTATTATAGTATATGGTTAGGGCTTATTGTCGAAAGAAATCAGTGGCTTTCCAAATCTTGTTGTAGGGCAGTTCAAATGTCAAAAAAGTTGTTGTACTATCGTTCTGACATCACATCGATAGTACAACAACTGTTCAGCCTTGTACTGCCTCCTGATTGGTTCACTCAACTAGCTGTAATGGAGAAAAAATAAGGAAAACATGGCGTCGCAGTTAAGTGAGTGACAAAAAGTGGATCTTCCTACTTTTGACATGGTAGCCTCAAACTGCTTTGTGTCACAAAAATGTATTCTTTTTCTAATAGTTTTAAAAATAAACACTGTCTGTAACAGAAAGTTAGCGAGAGCAGGGAGAAGCCAGATTCAGGGAGAATGGAGAGAAGCCGGAGCAAGTGTTAGCGGGGAGAAGTGGGAGTGGGAACAACAAATAATGCAGAAGGTAAAAAAAAAAAGCTGTGACTAAGGCACTGAGAAAAAAAATAAATAAATAAAAATCAACAATAAGCCCAAACCATATACTATAAAAAACAGTGGATGGGTGATCATCCACAACTAAGGCTGTGTTTACATCTTGGGAGTTGATAACATCAGTGAGACCTCTCGAGCTTAGCTCTCAAGATCTCCATGATGTCATCAACTCCCTCAATGGAAACACACCCTTGTTGTGGATGGTCACCCATCCACTTATTCAATATATTTATTGATAATAATAATAAAACATTACTTGCAAATTTTATAACTGCTCCAGGTTTTCCTATGCTTCCTGACCGATGCCTTGATGATAGCCAGGCAAAAACAAGCACTCCGGACTCAGTAGTTCTGCCCAGCAACCTTGGGAGTGATAGAACAGCCAGGTGGGAGGGCAGCTCTCCAGCATCCCTCTTGGATGCTACTGCAGACTCTCCAGCAGCAGCAGACCCGCTGGTGAGTGGACAGTGAGCCCAAAACTATTATACTTGGCGCCATAAGAGGAGAGACAGGACAAAAGTAGGCAGAGCACCCACATGTTGTAAAGAGAGGGGCACTGTGGGGTGGGGGGGTGTGTTTGACAGAGAGAGAGAGAGAGAGAGAGAGAGAGAGGAAGAGAGGGAGACAGCGCGTGCAGGGGCAGCGGGCCAACAACCAAGGCCCTCATATTCATGTGTAGGAGGGGAGGAACTAAGCCCCAGACCACTACACAATAACATCACAGTCCCTCATTATTATTCATAAGAGGTGGGGTCAGGAAAAGGGCCCTTATATTTGTGTATCAGAAGGGCAGAGCTAATCCCAGGCCCACTGTATAGCCAGGCTGCAGCCCACTCATAGATATTCAGGAGAGGAATAGTTAAAATCTTAAAGTACGACATCCTCCAAATAGAAACTCAGTAGCGGTTCGGTGAGAATATATCTCACCTGTGTTAAATTTTCTTCCCTTCCCCTGGTTGTTTGTCTATTTCACCAGTTTTTTGTCAGTTTTCATTTGAATTATTATTTTTATTAAAGACAATAAATAACTGATACACAAAAAACGAAATTTATCACAAGACATGTTAGTTTATCTGTGCTAGTATGTTTTTCTCCAAGTCAGGTGTCTAGCTATGGGACTCTAGGAGACATCTTATCATATGAGGTCTCCTGGGATACACAGCAGTATTACAGAATTAAATGATTATTAATAAAGTAAAATGCTAAGTCAGTGATTGCTACTGAAAAATTCATTCCTGTTGTGTTTTCCCTTAAAACCTGACGTAGTAATGTAATTAGTATTTGTGAATGCAGATATAAAAAATTTTGAGAAGGATATCTAATGATAATTTTTTTACATTAAGGTTCCACAGACTGGTTATTATGCTGTTATAATTGTTTTTTATTCTATTTCCTATCCCTCCCTTCTTCCTTGTTTCTACAGTTTTTCACAATTAATATTTTTAGTTTCTTTTATCACCTTTCCTCCCTTTTCCTTCTCTTCTCCCACAATTTTTATATATTAACATTTTGTTTTTTGTCTCATTTTTTTTGTCACACTTCCCCTTTTTAGCCTTTTGTTTTGAAATGTTTCCACATGTAACCATGACTGTAAGCTACTTCCAAAATCAAGGTAACACAAATAATGTAAAATGCCTTGTAACTGACGCAAAATATATATAAAACTTGGTTGTTGGATAGTGGCTTAACCAGTTTTCAGTGTTTCACCTATTTGCTCTGTTTGTATCATTATAATGCGCATTTCTCTTTAAGCTGCCTGAATAAAAGGCAGCACCTGTAACAAGCTGATCCATCCCCATCCGAAGGCCTGATTGTAGGGCCGAGGCACTAGGGAAGCAGTTTTTGCTCCAGTGAATAAACTGTTGCTTACTCTGACTACTGCTGTCTGCTCACATTTTTTCACAACTAGAAGACCTGAGAGCGAAAAGTTTTGCTACCTTGCATCCCCTTTGTTGCCTGAGCGCTGAAACACGGAGTCAGCCACCAACCCCACCGCAGAGGGGTGCTCCGAAAAGCCCAACAGGGACCCCATGGGCACCGCGTACTTGCGGGCCATGCAGGCAGAAGGTGCAGGACAAGATGCCGGATGCTGCCACAGCTCCAAGGCTGGACCCACAATGGATGCAGCCACTGGGAAGGCCTCCACAGGAGTATCCCCTTTATCCAGAATCTCTATAAGAGGATACTTAGCCTGTTTCTGCACCGGCTCAAGCTCCATTCCCGTGGATTCGGAAATAAGCCGACAAATACCCATCAGTGAGGTAGGGCCCTCGTAATGGAGACTTCCAAGGACTCAATGTCCACTGGACGGGAGACCATGGAGGAATCCTCGGACTACGAAGAGTCCTCGTAGAGCAGGCGCCCAACTGTGTCACCCTCCACCCGCCTTGGGCAGTCGGGAGTGGGAGTGACAACCAATGGGGCAGGCCTTGGGCCGACTGAGAATCCGTGGTCGGAGCTCCAGACTTAGGTTGCTCAGGTGGCTTTACCCGGATCGGTGGAGTAGCTGGCTTTGGCTGAGCTGGCGGGGCCTTGACCGGCAGCTCGGTGAGGGCAGAAGTGGCCGAAGTCGGTCGTTCTGGCAAAAGCCACTTAATGGCCGGAGTCGAAACCGGGAGCGGTTTGGACCCGGATAAGACCAACTGCTGCCACATGAGGTCTCCATAGCGTTGACGCAACTTGTGCCGAAGCCTCTCCTCACCCAAGGAGGAAGAAGACGAGGAGTGGTGGTGTTGCTTACTATGACGGCAGGAACAAGATTGCCAGCAGGAGCGAGTCTTGCCTGATGTCAAAGTCGAGGAGCGGGACCGACAGGGGACCGCGACAGGAGCTGGAGAAACTGTCGGCTCCTGGTCTGGTTCCTTGGTGGGCAGGTCCTGCCCAGTGGGCTGAGCCGACCCAACCAAGAACACTGAGAGCACCAGTGTCCGAAAGAGAGAATCGGCCGGATTGGGAGACAACCCACCAATCAGCTCGAGAAAGATCTCAGCCATGTCGACAGGTGTCTCCACCGACTGGTCTGACAGGGGTACCGTGAAACCAGTGGCCTTGGCCGTGAATACGACTGAAGTCGAGACAGGAGATTCCTGTGAGAGGGACTGCTCTCGGTCCCTAGAACATCGACGTGTCAACTTTTCTTTGTCCGTTTTTCAACTCCTCCTTCTTGGACCGTGAAACACGCGACCCTGAAGGGCCCTCTCCCTTGGTAGAGAGAGACTGGCGCAACTCCTTGAAGGAAGCAGAGTAGGATCCCAGATGCAGCAGAATGAAGGCCGAAGTTGAAGAGGAGCCCGTCACGGCCTGAGCTGCCTCCTCCTCGAAGGCCTTGAGCTGTCCTAACTGCTTAGTGGACTACCCAGCCGCGGAGATCACCCAATGGGCATCTTTCGATTTGACCAGCGGGTAATGCTTCTCCAGTCGCCCCAGCTGTAGTCGGGCAGCACGATCTTCAAGTACGTTAGGGGGAAAAGAACAGACACTGATCGCAGGCCTGCGGATCATGGTCCAGTCCCAGGAAATACACACACACACACACACACAGTGTGAAGATTTGTGTGAGACATCTTCTACCCATGGGGCACTGGCGAAAACCGGGGGCCGATTTTTCTTCCATCGTGGAAGCGAGAGAAGATGATGAAGACTGAACTCAAGAAAGTTTTAGAATCAGTTTTGGAAGTGAATCCGAAGATTCAACAGCCAGGGCCTACTACGCGCTGGAGTGCTATGTAGGGAACCTGAATCTTTCAGCGAAAAGGAAGATCAGGCGTCATGGGGCGGAGCCGAGGGCTATACCACCTGGGTGGGTGAGAGAAGCCAGCTTCAAGACTTTCCGGCACATCTTAAAGCAGCAAGGTACCTGCCATGAAGTGTGGACAGAACAACATATCCATGATCCTAGAACCTCCCTGTCCAGGAAAGGGACAATGCGCCTTGCCAGAAAACTCCAGGCCCTGGATCTAGCGAACAGAAAGAAAAACTTACTTACCATAGTAATCTTATTTCTTCCAGGGGATACTCCAATATTCATAACTCTTATGCAGTATGCCTTTAAACCAGATCTGCCCGGAGATTGAACGTTATGCTAATGTTGGAACACCATTGGCACGTGCCACTTTCAAATGCTGCCCCTAGCAACTGCCTATATTCCAAACTCTCAGATTTCATGGACGCCTGACAAGACAGGCCCCACAAGGGGAATACCTATATAACACTACAATAATAAAGTAATAATAATAACACCCAAAAAGCCTCCAACAGGAGGGAATAACACCAGAAACACCCCCAACCCCGAATGTCAGAATCACCTAAAGAGGGTAAAACCAATGAGGAAATAGTTTCAACAGAAATGCCAGAGTGTGGCACTCATACACCCCGATTACACAGCATGGAGTGCAGAGGCCACTGGTTCTAGCAGGGGAGGCAGGGTGGGAGAGTTATGAATATTGGAGTATCCCCTGGAAGAAACAAAATTACTATGGTAAGTAATCCCCCCCCCCAAAAAAAATACTCCAATATTCCCAACTCTTATGCAGACTAAGAAGCAGTACCTTTGGAGGTGGGCACAGAACCTACTTTGGGAATAGACTCTGCAAGGCAGCTATGCCAAATCTGGCATCACCCCTAGCCTGTGTGTCCAGACTATAATGCTTAGCGAAGGTGTGCACTGTTCTCCAGGTAGCTGCTTTACAGATGTCCACCAGTGGAACATCCCTTGAAGCTGCTATAGTAGCAGCTGTACCCCTTGTGGAATGGGCATTCAGCCCTGCTGGGGGCTCTTTCCCAGCTTTTGCGTAGCAAAACTGAATACACTGAATTATCCAGCGATAAATTGACCTCTTAGATGCTGGACTTCCTTTTCCCACATCCCCATAAGTCAGGAACAGCTGTTTTCTGCCCTGTCTATGGTCCTTAGTGACAGTCATGTAGTAGCTAACAGCTCTTTTGACATCAAGACTATGAAGTCTATGCTCACCAGAGCTCGAATGCTCAGTGAAGAAAGCAGGTAGGGTAATGGGCTGGTTCAAATGAAAGTCCGAGACCACCTTTGGAAGAAATTTCCTGTCTGTTCGCAGGACCACTTTGTCTCTATGGAATGAAATGTAGTCCTGTTCAATGCAGAGAGCCTGGAGCTCACTGATCCTTCTAGCAGCAGTAATTGCCACTAGGAAAACCATTTTCCATGTGACATACAGTACTTCAAAGGAGCTGAAGACATGGGTTTAAAAGTGGAACCTATGAGCTTAGCAATACACACATTTAGGTCCCAGGCTGGCACTAGTTCCCTGTGAGGGGAGTGCAAGTGAGCTAGACTCTTAAAGAATCGCTTAAAGATAGGGTTTGATGCCACTGAGGCATTCTTCCCAGCTGAGGTGTAAGCTAGGTGGCCCTCCTTTAAGAGTAGTGGGCTGCAGGCCCAGTGAGTGCACATGTCTAAGAGGCAGGATGAGGGGGGCCCTATCAACACCTTTCCGTTGAACTGTGCAAGGACAGCGTGCTTTCAGCTATAGGGCCCCCCAATGGCTCAATGAAATCCCAGTGCACATTCTAAACTCCCAATGCATCTCGCAATTCAAAAATGGCCTAAGGCAACACCTCCTTACTGGGACAGTTTGTGACTACCACTAAGACTCTAATACCCATAATGCCCACACTTTCCTTCCCCTTCCTTTTACCCCCACTTTTCCCCCTTTCCCTATCCCTCTGTCTTCCACTCCCCCCATGCCTTTTCCCCCACTGGATCAACCTTAAAACCAACCTACTACCACTACCTCCCAACCTCCTAGACAAAGCCACTTCTTTTTGGCTGCTCGCCACCCCCTCCCGTCTTCCCTCCCCCTCACCTTGACTCCTTCTCGGACTCTCACACTAGGTGTCGTGTCACACCTCTATCTCCTTCGCTACATATAAACACTGTCCTTTACCCTAGTTGAATGCTCTTGATGCTGTACTATCACCATCAGTACTCTGAATACCTAACCTTATTGTATACTAGCTACAGTACCTACTATTCGAGTATTGTATATAAACTGTTATTGTTGTCATTGTCACTGTTTGATGTGGAACCTTTGTAAAAGAGCTCTAAGCTCAAAAGTATGATCTCAATCCCTAAATAAATAAAATAAATAAAAATAATCCAGCACAGCTGGAACTCCTGCCTGTGCTGGCACCACATCCTTGGTGGAACACCAAATGAAAAACCTTTTCCATTTTGAGGTGTAGGTTTTCTTGGTGGAGGGCTTCCTGTACCCTCTTAAAATGTCCACAACACTTTCAGAGAGATGCAAGCCTGCATACTCTAGGACCACAAGAGCCATGCCTTGAGCCTGACGGATCAGAGGTTCGGGTACAGAACCCTCCCTTGATTGGACGTTAACAGGTTGTGTCTCCGAGGAAGGTGTACTGGTTTGGCCATAGACATGGAAAACCCCTTAAGCATACCATGGCTGCTTGGCCCTGTCTGGTGCTATCAAGATCACTTATACTGGCTGGGACCTGAGCTTGAGCAGTACTCTGTACACCGGGGGGAAGGAGGGAATGCATACAGATACTTCCCTGACCAGTATAGAACCAGAGCATCCAGGGGCATTGTTCCCTGAGCTGGGGGTCTGCAACAATATTGTGGCAGGTGGCGACTTTCGTGGGATGCAAAGAGATCCATCTCTGGGGTGCCCCACCTTCTGAAAATCACTCCCACCACCTGTCTGTTCAAGGTCCATTCGTGATGAGCCTGGTTGAGCTGACTCAGAGCACCTGCTAGGGTACTGTCCTTGCCTGGCAGATGAATGGCCTGAAGGGAAACTCCTAGGGAGTAGGCCAGGCTCCAGATTCTCACAGCTTCTGTGTAGAGAGGATTCAACCTTGTTCCTCCCTGCTTGTTTATGTAATACATTGTGGTGGTATTGTCTGTTCTGACCCGTACCATCCTTCCCTGTACTAGTGGTGTGAAGGCTTGACTTGCCAGCAACACTGTTCTGAGCTCCAGCAGATTTATATGCTGGAGTGATTCTGCACTGGGACAAGTGCTGTGAGTGGTGTGATCCCTTAGATAGGCACCCCACACAAGTAGTGATGCATCTGTTATGAGAATCACTGATGGAGACTCTCTTTGAAAAGTAACCCCTTCCCTTAGGTTGGTTTTCCTTTTCCACCACTGAAGGGCCTGAAGTAATGTTTTTGTTACTAGGATTAGCTTCGAGAGAGAATCCCTTCTCTGACACCAATGTGCCCCGAGGTGGAATTGGATGTCTCTCATCTGGAACCTGGAACCCAGGACTGTGCCAGTGGTGGCTGCC
Organism: Neoceratodus forsteri; assembly: GCA_016271365.2. Classification (NCBI taxonomy): domain Eukaryota; kingdom Metazoa; phylum Chordata; order Ceratodontiformes; family Ceratodontidae; genus Neoceratodus; species Neoceratodus forsteri. The sequence continues at coordinate 365,690,837 of CM028132.1, read as the reverse complement.
ATGTGGCCCACAAGTTGTAAAAACTGTCTTGCAGTTTTTGGTTGTTCAGGCTGAAGGAGCCTGTCATCTGCAAAATATTTCTTACCCTGTCCAGAGGTAAGTAAGCCCTGCCCTCCTTGGTATTTAACTCTGCTCCTATGAACTGCAGCACTTGCGGAGGGAGAAGAACTGACTTTTTGAGATTTATCAGAAAACCCAGTGACTCTAGGAGTCCTTGGGTGAGCTGCAGATGTTCCCTTACCTATTGTGGTGACTTTCCGACAACCAACCAGTCATCCAGGTAAGGGAAAACTATGACACCTAGCCTTTGCAGATGTGCCACAATCACTGTCTGGCACTTTGTGAGCACTCTTGGAGCTGAAGTGAGACAGGAATAGCAGGGTTGAGAACTGGTAATGACCTGAAGGGATTCTGAACCTTAGGTACTTTCTGTGAGACTCCCTTATGGGGATGAGGAAGTAAGCATCTTTTAGGTCCAGAGATGCCAGCCAATCTCCTCTCTGGAGTGCTATCAGAATCACTGACAAGGCTACCATTTTCAGCCTTGGTTTTAATAAGTGCCTGTTTAGCACCCTCAGGTCTAGGACAGGCTGTCATTCCCCATTTTGCTTTGTTGTAAGGAAGTATCTTAAATAAAAACCCTTTCCCCTATGTTGTGGGGGAACAGGTTCCACTGCCCTTGATGACAGTAGGTTTTGTACTTCCTTTGCCAGGAGCTTCCTTTCTGCATTGGAAGCTGGCTTGAAGACTCTGGTTCTTAAGAGTGGGAAGGGTTTTGAAGCTTAGGGACAAACCCTGACTCACTACTTCCAGGACTCACCTGTCTGTGGTGATCTGTTTCCAAGCCTGGAAACAGTGAGTCACAGCCTGTCCCCTACTGGTAGTGGGGAGATGGCCTGGGAAAGCATGTCAGGGGTCTTGCTTTGCCTGTGACTGGGAACCATGCCTGGAGCCCCTTCTGCCCCTACCCCTGAAGTAACATAGAAACATAGACCTTGATGATAGATAAGGACCGCTTGGCCCATCTAGTCTGCCCATTTTCCTACCTATTGGATACATTGCAGAGCCTAGTTAACCAGCAGCCTACTTCCTCCTTACCCCCTCCTACCCCCCACTATAATTGATTATGTCGGTTCCATGCATTCTTAAATTCCCCCACTGTTTTTCACCCCACGACCTCCTCAGAAGGCTGTTCCATGCATTCACCACCCTCTCCATGAAAAAATACTTCTTCACATTGCCCCTGAGCAATTCCTCCCCCATCTTCAAATTATGTCCCCTTGTTCTTGCGCATCTCTTTTTCTGAAATATGCTACCCTCTTGAACTTTGATTCCCTTGAGGTACTTGAAGGTTTCTGTCATGTTCCCCCTCTCACTCCTTTCCTCAAGGGTATACATATTAAGCTCTTTTAGTCTCTCTTCGTATGGCTTCTGGTGCAGACCCTGCACCACTTTGGCTGCCCTCCTCTGGACTGCCTCCACCCTGTCTATGTCCCTGCTGTGGGTACTGCTGAACCTGGGGTACAGCCATGGCCTGATAAAAAGGCCTGGTGTGGAAAGGTCTACCCCTTCCACCCCTTCCATAGGGTCTAGTGGATGGAGAAGCCCTTTCTTTGATAGAATTGCTTTTGTAGGTGACCTTGTACTCATTGACCTTTTTCATGTAAGCCTCTGCCTGAGTTCCAAAGAGGGAATGACCCTCAACAGTAAAGTCCAAAGCCTTGGCCTGTGTATCCCGAGTGAGGTGTGGCTCTTAACCAAGCAAACCTCCTCTGAGCAATAGTATTAGCCATCCACATGGCAGCAATGTCATTAGTGTCTTCTGCCATCTGAAATTGGTATTTGGCTGCTTCTAAGCCAGACCTAGCGGTCTCAGCTAAGTCAGCTGAGAGACCAGATGGGGCTTTATCTACCATAGAAATGGCATATTGCCAGAGACTTTTGATATTGGACTAGATTTAGGATTGGGTAGATTTAGTAGGGGGTCTGAACTGGTGGCTGCTTTCCAGCAGGCAGCATCCCCCTGTAAGGCCTGCAAGACTTTGAAAGCCTGTGCAATCTCCTGTGGAGAGGGCATATATCCAGTCACCACAGAAGTCCCCAAACGCTGTCCAGCAGGGGGTTGTGTGTGTTTAGTTTTTCTTTAATGGAACCAGAGAGCTAGCTAGTTCAGCAGGCCTTTTTTCCAAGGACCTTGGTACCCACATCAGGGGTAGAGGTAGTGGTCTCTGTGGTTTTACCCACAGGCATCAAGGATGTTGGCTGGTCAGAGCCTGAGGGACTCTTAGGTGGAGGCAACTTCTTTCTGAGCCAAAAAATGTTCAAGCATATTTTCAGGAATGGTCTTGTAAATTTCACAATCAGACTTTAAATGTTCATAGTCAAGGCAGGCCACACAAAAAAGTGTGTTTATCTGCCTTGGCAAACACTTCTCCACACTCAGTACAGTTTTAAAACCGGGTTCACCGTATTTTCTCTTAGGCTTTTCTGACATTTTGTCCAATTTGGCAGAAAAACACAAACTGCTAAAGGATTTTAAATTTTAAATAGTAGTTTGCGATTGTGGTTGGTTCAAGAACTGATCGGTTAACTGATCAGAACCGAGAACCAGTACAGAAAGGAACCGAGGTTATCTGTTCACTATCCGGTATTAGCAGTTACACACAATACATTTATTTTAAACAATTTAAGCGAAAATAAAGGAGTTTCATCACAAAACTCTGTTCTAGACTAAAAAAATTCCCGGTTCCCCTCCAGTTATACCGAACCGGGAGAAACAGAGAAAAACAAAAATTTTAACTAAAATAAACTTAGTGGTTAAGCTAAAAACAAAAGATAAGGGCAGCAAATGAAAAAATAAGGAATATTTATATATATTATATAAGTCTTCACGACGAGATGTTGAAGAGAGGATCTCTGAGCGTCTAGGCTTGACAGGCGGAGAGTGAAATCTGAGAGGCTGGAATATATGCAGTTGATAGGGACAGCATTTGAAAGTGGCATGTGCCAAAGGTGTTCCATCATTAGCATAACGTTCCATCTCCAGGCAGATCTGGCTTAAAGGAATACTGTACAAGGGTTACGAATATTAGAGTATTCCTGGGGTGAGAAAATACAGGTTACTCACCTGTAACAGGAGTTCTAGGAATGGTATATGATGTTCATCCACACTTATTGGCAGGTTCCTTGCCGCTTTAAATCTTGCCGTAAGGTCTTCAAGCTGGCTCCTCCACCCACCGGGTGGTAAAACTCGCTCCGCCCATGGCGTGAATCTGGCCTGCTGGAAGCTCAGGGTTGTGCCGAAGCCGGGAGGTCGGGTGGGTCATGTGGATGAACAACATATATCATTCCTAGAACTCCTGTTACAGGTGAGTAACCTGTATTTCTAGGGACATGGATATGTTGTTCATCCACACTTATTGGCAGACTCTAGCAGTTCTCCGGAGGGAGGGAGGCAAGGCGACACCCCTATTTAGGAATAGACACTGGAGAACGAGGCCCCAAAACCAGCATCCCGCATGACTCAAGGTCGATGTGGTAATGGGTAATAAAGGTGTGTGCTGACTTCGGGTAGCAGCCCTGCAGATTTCCTGGATAAGGGCGTCCCTGGAAGCAGCCACCGATGCAGCAGTATTGACGGGTAGAATGAGCTCTTATCCTCTGGGAGGCTCCATGCCCGCCAACTTATAGCAGCGATCTATGCAGGAGGTGACCCACCTGCCTATCGTCCCGCTTGGCTGCAGGTCTGCCAGATGCGGCTGCAGCATAGGTGACAAACAGCTGAGAACCTCTCCTCAATTTCAGCCATGCGCTCCCTTATAATAAGCGGCGCCCTTCTAGGATCCAGAGTATGGAGCCTATATTAGGCCTCCAGTGTGATTGGGGTAGAACACCGGCAGAGTCAGCACCTGGTTAAGGTGAAACTCCGACACCACCTTTGGAAGGAATTTTGGTGGGGGCGCAGGACAACCTGTCCTTGTGGAAGACCAGGTAAGGAGACTCGATGCAAAGCGCCTGGAGCTCTCCCATCCTTCTGGCTGGACGGATAGCCACCAAGAAGGCGGTTCTTCCACCACAGGTGAGAGATCACACCTGTGCATTGGCTCGAATGGCTTGCCCAAGAGCTTTGCCAGTACCAGCAGTAAACCACGGAGGTGGAGGTTCTCGCATGAAGGAAATGTGATCAAGGCCTTGAAAAAGCGCCTGACCACCCTTTCCTGCCACTGACTGCCCCCCGGCCCGCGCCCGGTGTAAGCAGAGATGGCTGCCAGGTGCACCTTTAGGGTCGCGACCTAAGCCCTTGACTAGAAAGGGACCACAAATAGTCCAAAATGCTTGCCACAGAACAGGAGGAAGGGTCCAAGCCCTGTCCTGACACCAAATGGAGAATCTCTTCCATTTGAAGGGTAGCATTTTCTGGTCGACTCTTACGGGACGCCTCAACAACATTGAGGACCTCGTCGGAAAGACCCAAGGCCTGGAACTCCTCAGCTCAGAAACCAGGCCGTCAGGTGCAGGGATTGAAGGTCCGGATGGAACACCTTCCCTGATTGACTGAGAGCAGGTCCGGGCGAGCTGGAAGCTGCCTCGGGAGCCTGGAGCTGAGGCTGAGGATCTGGGTACCAGATCTGGCAGGGGCCAGTCTGGGGCTATCAGAATCACCTGCTGCCTTGTCCCTCCTTGCCTTGAGAAGCACCTTGTGAATCAAGGGAAATGGGGAAAGGCGTAAAAGAGGCCCGGGTCCAGAACCTCGGAGAGCATCCCCTGCAGCGAGCCCTGCTGAGGGGCGGGCATGAAACAGCCTCAGCCGCTTCTCCCTGGAGGCAAACAGGTCCACCTGAGGTGTGCCCCAGTGGGAGAACAGATCTTGTACTACCTCCGCAGGAGAGACCACTCGTGAGATGCAGCCCTATCCGGCTCAGGGCATCGGCCAGGGTGTGGAGGCTCCTGCCACATGAATGAGCTAGGAGATCCGCCTCAGGCTCGCGCATGAGTGACCAAATCGCGAGAGCTTCCTTGCACAGAAGCATGGAGCGTGTCCCGCCCTGGCGGTTCAGGTAGTACATGGTCGTGGTATTGTCCGTCTGGACTCGGACCACTTGACCCCGGAGAAACGGAGCAAAGGCGGTGAGAGCTAGGCGGACCGCTCGGAGCTCCAGCAGGTTGATGTGGCATCGGGACTCCCGCGGGGACCAGAGGCTGTGCACTCGGTGTTCCCCCAGATGGGCACCCCAACCCATCAGAGAGGCATCGGTCGATAGAGAGACCGTCGGCTCGGGGCGGACAAACGGGATGCCCTCCTGCAGATGAGATGGAACGGTCCACCACCGGAGAGCGTTCCACATCTCCTAGGTCACCATCACTAGCTGGTCCAATGGATCGCAGCGTTGTGACCACTGGCTGGCCAGTCCCCACTGAAGGGCGCATGTGCCAGCGTGCCCAACGGACTACGCTGGTACATGCCGCCATGAGACCCAGGAGGCGCAGGAAGTTCTGGGCAGGGCGCGATTGCCCAACCAGAAATGATCGGGCAAAGGAGGTAAGAACCTCGGCCCTGTCCGCCGGGAGCCGTGCTCTGGCTCGAAGAGAGTCGAGCTCTGCCCTGATAAACAGAATCACCTGCTTCGGCTCGAGTTCCGACTTGGCCTCGTTTATAGAAGGCCGACTTGAGAGCAAACCTGGAGGCCAGATCTCTGGACGCTCCACCTCCCTGTCTGGAGGGGCTGCTATCAGCCAATCGTCAGGTAGGGTACACCCGGACCCTCGGCGCGCTGAGAAGGCTGTCACCACTGCAATGCATTTGGTGAAGACCCTGGGAGCTGGAGGCGGGCGAAGGCGTATGCTCGAACTCGAAGAGGGATCCCTCCGCTCGAAAGCGAAGGAATCTCCGATGTGACGGACGGATAGGGACGTGAAAGAACGCGTCCTGCAGGTCCAGAGAGCAGAACCACACGCCGTGTTCCAGAGATGGCATTATCTGCACCAGAGTGACCATCCTGAAGGTTCGAGACCTTAGGAACTTGTTCAGGTCGTGTAGGTCGAGAATGGGGCGCCAGCCCCCCGTCCGTTTCGGAACCAGGAAGTACCTGGACAGGAACCCCGGGTCTGAAGGGGGGTCCTCTACCTCCCTGATCACCTCCTTTTGGAGGAGGAGAGCGATGTCGGCTCACTGAGCCGACAGTGAGGCTTCGGACCCCGAGGTGCGACGGCTCTGAAGGGCGGGGCCTGCTCGAATTCTAGAGGCAGGCCTTTTCCCACCACCTCCAGAACCCACCTGTCCGTGGTAATAGCGGACCAGGCGGAAAGGAAGTGTCGAGCCATCCCCCATGGGGAACCAGAGCAGGGAGCGGGGATGGGGGCGACACCCACAGCTCGTCACTGGGCAGGCTTGGAGGAGGGACCGCCGAGGACCTCCTGGGCTTCTTCCTCCCTGCTTCCTGTTGGAGGAAGCCGACGGCTTGGGTTTGGGATGCCAAGCTCGAGCCTGCTGGCCCTGACGTTGCTGGGCCTGGCGCGCCGCGGGCGCAGAAGGACGAAAGGGCTTAGGCTGTGGCTTGCGGCCTTTGTCCTTTGAGCGGAAGAGACAGAGTCCAAGGTAGCATTGGACTTCTCGATCCTCTGCAGGTGACCTTCCACCCCAGGGCCGAAGAGGTCAGTCCCCAAAAAGGGAACATCCGCCAACTTGTGCTGGGTATCCGAGGTAAAAGTGGATATCCTCAGCCAAGCCCGACGACGCATGGCCACTGCGGCCATCACCGACCTGGCACATGAGTCCCAAAGTCCAAAGCAGTCTGGAGCTGCTGTTTGGCCACTGCCCTGGTCCCGCACCTGCCTGACCGTAGTCTGCAGATCCAGCGGGAAGATGAGGACGACCTCATCCAGGGAGCCCAACAGGGCATGTGAAAAATGTGCCATGAGGGCGGCGAACTGGCCTGGCGAGCGAGAGAGGAGCAACATAGACTTTTACGCCCGGCATAATCCAATTTCTTGGATTCCTTGTCGGAGGTTTGTCCACATCCTTGGCGTTCCGGCACGCCGAGAACAGCTGTCGGTAACCAACCCCTCCGCAGAGGGGTGTTCCGAAAAACCGGACAGGGAACGGTAGGGACGCATACTTCCTGGCCATCCTGGCCGACGGCGCAGGGAAGGAAGCAGGGCGCTGCCAAAGCTCCAAGGCGGGACCCACTCATCGCCTCGGCCACGGAAAGGCCTCTGTGGGAGAATCCCTTGGTCCAGAATCTCCGTGAGGATACCTAGCCCGTTTGAAGCGGGTTCGAGCTTCCTCGGTGGACTCGAGATGAGCGAAGCAACCCTAAGAAGGACGAAGGGCTATCGCCACTGACTGTCCTCCCGAGGACCCAAGTCGAATTGCTTGGAGAAAGGGAGGAATCATCCCGACTGGAAGAGTCCTCAAAGAGCTGCCTCGGGCCTGAGCCACCCTCCACCTGCCGAGGTTTATCGGGAGTGAGGGTGACAGACAGCCTATGGGGCAAACCCAAAGCCGACCGAGAATTCTTGGTCAGAGCCCCAACTAATGGCTGTGGAGGCGGAGGTTCCACCAGAATCGGTGGGGCAGCTGGAATTGGCCGAACAACCGGCCTGGGAACAGGCTCCTCGGCTACATCGAGGGGTTGTTTCGGCCGCTCGATGACAGCCACTTAATGGCCGGGGAAGACGACTGGGTCAGCTTATTCCAGGTCAAAAGGAGCTATTGCCATGAGTTCCTCATACCTCCGGCCGCAACTAGCGCCAAGCCTCCTCGCTCAGGAAGAGCGGGCCGCGCCGCTGCGTGCCGAGACCGCCTATGACGGTGGGAACTGCTGGACCCAGGATGTCCGAGACCGAGAGTCTCGACTAGGCCGAGGAAGGCGAGGAGAAGTGTCTGAAATCGTGACTCCCCTCGGCTCGGACGATCCCACCGAAGGCTCCGGAACCGGAGGCACAGTCGAGCCGACGGGATCCTCAACTCCCACCGGGGGAACCGGGGAGAGGGGATTCTCAGCTTCTCCAGCCGACAACCCGTCTAACGGATCGAGAAAAATCTCGACTGTGTCGGCAGGAGTCTCGGTCAACTGGCCTGACGGGGACACCGTGAAGCCAGTGGCCGAAGCTGAGGGGTCGACCGAAGTCGACTGTCGACAAGAAGGGGAAGGGGATCTTTCCCGCTCCCAAGAGCGTCGACGGTGAGACTTATTTTGCTCTTTTGGACCTGGAAAGGGTCCAGAAAGAGTTGGACCCTCACCTGTCGTCGAGGGTCAGACAAAGCTCATGAAAGAAGCAGAGTACGCAGGCACCAAGAGAGAGCGGGACAAATGCCGCAGCCGAGGTAGAAGCGGCCCGCGCCGCCTCCTCTTCGAGGGCGATCATCTGCTCGAGCTGATCCACGAGCCGCCGCCCCGCGGACACATAACCGGACCTCTTTAAATTTAACCAGTGGAATTCTTTTCTGAAGCGCCCCAGTTATAATCGGCAGCACGGTCTTCAAGGACGTAGGCAGAAAAGGACGAGCACAAGTCACAGGCCTGCGGGTCGTGCTCAAGGCCCAAGCAGTAGACGCACGTGGAGTGCGGATCCGTCCTAGACATCTTCTGCCCGCAAGGGCACCTCTGGAAACTGGGAGTCGATTTGTCCATCGCAGCCGCGAGGAAAAGAAGACCGAAGTCTTTTTAGCAAAAACTTTCTGATTTCGAACTTTCGAAGAATTAGGAACCAGTCTTATACGCAGAGCGTTAAGGAGGGAACCTGAGCTTCCAAGCAGTAAGGAAGATCTGGCTTCATGGGGCGGAGCCGAAAGTTTTACCACCCGGGTGGGCGGGAGGAGCCAGCTTGAAGACCTTCCGGCAAGATTTAAAGCGGCAAGGAACCTGCCAATAAGTGTGGATGAACAACATATCCATGTCCCTAGAAATGTCAGTTTTGCATTGTGTGGGGAGGACGCAAAAAGGTCCAACTCTGTCGAACAGATCTTCTACCACTGAGGTCGGAAATTCCCACTCATGGACTCTGTGTTGAGCCCAACTTAAGCTGTCCGCTGGGAACATGGACGGCCAAGAGTTCTCTATGGCCCAGTAGTACCAGACTCTCATCGCTTTCCTGCAGAGGGGGTAGGAATGAGTCCCCCTTTGCTTGTTTATGTAATAAAACAATGCACATGTTGCCTGTCTGAATCAAGAGCGGACCCGAGGAAAGCAGAGTCTGGAAGGCCTGCAGGGTGTGCAAGACTGCTTACATTTCCAGGACACTGATGCGAAGTTCCCTCTCCACCGTGGTCCATGTCCTGTGAGTTTGGTGGACTCCCAGGTGAGCACCCCAGCCGAGATCCAAGGTATCTGTCGTAAGGACCTGCTGAAGGGGAGGAATACAAAAGGGAACCCCTCGAAGCAGGTTGCTGGGCTCCAGCCACCACAGCATACCTTTTTTTTTTTTAATGAATTTTTTTACCACCTCCTCAGCAGATCGCCCCTTTTGTCAGCCAGCCTTACCGGATTCTGGGGTTGTTCGGGGACTTCTAACACTATGTGCTGCCTGGCAGAACCCCTGGAGCTGGCCCGGAGGCTTCATCCTGGTGACCCCCGTATTTTTCCCCATTTTCTTCCCACGTTACCTGAAGCCCTGGAAGTGGTGGACAGATGTGCGTGGAGGCGTGCATGCGTACCACAGCTCCAGACAACGGTTCTTCCTCTCTCCCTGGGCCTAGCGCACCAGTGCTCCTCGGATGTGGCACTATCTCCCACCCTCCACCAGGGGGCAACCAAGCTCCATGGAGACCACCTTCTCCCTCCCGAGGCGGAGAGCTGCCAGATGATCGACGGCCTCTTCCCTTGGCCAACCTCCGACAACTCGGGCTCGTTCCCGATCCTGGGTTGTCAGCGTACTGCGAAGTAAAGCGTCCAGTGCCTCAGCGCCACTGGGTCGGCTTGCAGTACCTTCTTGACTGGATCAGAGACCATAACTGGTTGATCCAGGGTATCCGTGTGCTGGTCCCACTGAACCACAGCGTCCACTGAAGGACTCTTGTGCAGCCTGGCTAGGGGAACCATGGCAATGGCTGCAGCCATGAGGCCTAGGAGTCTCAGAAAAACCCTCGCCGGGACATGACGGCTGGAGTAAAGATTACCGTCCTCTCCACCTCATCTCACTTTTTTCCTACCCTGTCCCTCCTGAATAGTGCATACCCTGGCATGGCTACTTCCCAGTCCTGGTTTTCATTGCACCAGATCGCTGTAACTGCTACGACGTCCAGGTCTCCTGTTGGCATGGTGGCCTCTTGGTCTGCCATCTTGTTGCCCAGACTTTAAGCATTTGCACATATGGCTCTCCATTTTATAGTGCCATCTCCTCTCTTCTTGCCCTTTTGCCTCTTCCCCTTTCCTACACTATTACAGTATCTTTCCTATGTTTCCTTCCCTCTTCCTCCTGGTTTCCTATTTGCGTTTGTTCCCTTTGGGACTTCCCACTGCTGAACCTGTAAGTATGTGGGTGGGGGGAGACAGACTATGTCTTCCTGCCTTATTCCGCCCCCCCCCCCGGCTAGTTTAAATGCTTACTAACGTAGCATTTAAATCGTTCATTAAGGAGCTCAGTTCCTCTCCTGGAGGGATGTAGGCCATCACCCCTGTACTTGCCTCAATCCCTCCAGGTGGAGCCTCAGTCCCTAATGAATCCGAATCCCTCTTCTCTGCACAACTTCCTTAAACAAAGCTGAAGCCCCTGGTGGGGGAGCCTCCTGTCATCCCCCTTGTCATGGACATGTAACACCTCCAAGAAAGTAACAGATTATGTTACTTGCCCAAGACCCCTCTCCAGTTTCCTGAACTGCATCTGGCCTCTTCCCAGCCAGGTCATTTGACCCCAAGAGGACAATGACATCTAGCTCTCCCTTCCTCCCTGGTGATCCTTAGGATCCTCCTTCCATCCCTATGAGCCATGGCACCGGGAAGGCACCTTACCACCCTCTCTCCTCATCCCCACCCGTCCCCAACGATATCTCCCCCAACTATTAAGTCCAGCACCAAGATTCGTTTCCTCCTCTGGGATCCTCTGTCAGCCCACCCCTTGGGGTCTCCACCATGTAGGACCTCCACATCCGTTCCAGTCACTACCTCGGGTGCCACTGTGGAGCAGTCCCGCCCTGCCAGTGCCGCGTAGGAGTTCTATAGTGGTATGAGATTTGGGATGTGCCTACATTCCACCACCCTAACCCACCCCGCGCCCACCGTTGTCCAGCCGCTCCTCATACCCTGAACTCTTTGAGGAAGTGGAGGTGGACTTGGTGGTCCCTGAGTGGGGAAGTAGGTCCTCCCAACCCAAGCCATCTTAGGCTTGAATCTGGCAACCTCCTCCCTCAGCCCACAGAGGTGCCTGCAGATGAGGCAGCACCGCAATCTCCAGAAAGTCTCCCTTAAGACTGCCGCCCACTGCACCACTCCCATCAGCTTGATACATCCAGCAGACCACACCTGGGTTTGATTCTCACAACCTCCATTTGCATACTGTGCGACTCTGAGCAAATCACTTAACTGCCCAGTGCTCCCAGGTCGCCCCTGAAAACAGGCACTAGTGGGCCTTACCCGGTTACCAAAGACTAAAATAAAAAAATAAAATCATAGTTACTTCCTATATCTAGACCTTACCCACTACCTCCTAACAGTTTACCTGATTCAGCAGTTAACCTACCCCCTAAATATTTACCCAGTCCAGTAGTTAACCTACAGGTTAACAACTCTCAGAAGCACAATTTGCTCACACACGCTTTAGTACTACCTACCCCTAAATATTTGCCCGACCCAACAGTTAATCTACAGGCTAACTCTCCCAGAAGCACTATTTGCACAAACCCCACCATTAGAGCTACCTATTTTTTTCCTTCTTTTTCCCTCTCCTCTTCTCTCCCTACCTCCTTTCTCCAAGTCAAGTGTTTGTGTGCCTTGGTAGTCTCCTCCTTCCTTGCTCAGAGTCACACTCCAGCAGCTGGGGGGGTGGGGGAAACGGGATGGAGAGCTACTTTTTTCATTCAAGGATGGTGAACCTTATGCGTCTTTGTAATCTCTCCCTTCCTGTTCCAAAATAGGAAGCTCCTGTTGTCAGTCAAATCCAGTGCCTATAAAAGTGGAACTGGCTAAGGGTGGGAGGATGGAGGGGCAGGTGAGAGGGCAATGGATAACTACAGGGAAGTGTAAGTGCAGACACCTGCTTTACTTCTGCCTAAGCCACACACCCCAATTTACAGCTCTCCTCCTGACCCAGCTCACTGTAAAGATAACAGTTCCCTTCCCCCAACTCACGACTAGCACACTAACTTTTTTTTTTATTATTACCCTAATTGACTGTCCCAATTTACCTTGCAGACCTTACACTTCTAATACAGTATCTGTCTCCTTTCCCCCAGTCAGATCATGGACAAGTAGAGTGAATTCTGTCAGAGCTCCAGAAGATTGATGTGGTGATGGGTCTCACCAGAGGTCCAGAACCCGTGGGTTCTATGGATCCCCAGGTGCGTTCACCATCCCTTCAGAGCCACGTCGGTTGTCAGGGTGACTGTCAGCTCTGGGAGGAAAAATGTGCAGCTGTGGAGGGCCAGGTCCCTAGACCACTCTACAGCCTCCCTGGACAGCCCGGCTATCAGCTACTCATCCAGTTAAGGGTAGGCTCGGATCCCTTGGTGCCTCAGGAATGCAGCCACCACTGCAATGTACATTGTGGAGACCCTAAGGGCCGAGGAGAAGCCGAAAGGTGACCATCTGTAACATGTGCTTCCTCGAAAATTGATTTAGATTGTAAAGATCCAGTATGGGCTGGTCTGTTTCAGACCCAGGAAGTGTCTAGATATGAAACCCTGACCTGCGTGGAGTCTGAGACATAGATTATGGCTCCTTTTTCGAGGAGCTGACCAATGTCCTCCCTAAGAGTATACAGCGTGTCCTGCAACACCATGAATTCCTTTGGAGCGTTAGGTTGGAATGGTGGAACAGTCTCGAAATCAAGCGGCAACCCTCTGCCACAATGTCTAGCACCCATTTGATCAAAGTGATGACAGACCATCTCTGCCAGAAGTGGCAAAGCCAATCCTCCATGGAGAGTTGAGGCAGGGACTGGATGGTCAGTAGACATCCTCTGAGCCATGACTGTGCAACTTTGGAGGGGGCACAGGCACCTGTTGCCAGAGAGGCACCACTACCCGCTACCCATGCTCTTCTTGGCACCCTGGCCAGCAAACTTGGGCTTGGGGTGCCAAGCCTGAGATTGCTCCGGCTAGGACTGCTGTGGTCTAGGCTGTTGTGGTTGAAGGGACGAAACTGAAAGGGCTTATTTTTCGGCTTCTGACCATTCCGGTCCTTCTGTGAAAACACCACAGAATCTAGGGTGACACTGGGCTTCTCAGTCCTGGTTAGATGCCCTTCCACCCCTAGGCTGAAAAGGTTGGTACCCAAGAATGGAACATTGCCCATTTTGTGCTGGGTGTCTGCCGTCAAGGTGAAGATCCATAACCAGGCCCTGCAATGCATCGTGACGGCCGCTGCCCCAGAAGAGGCGCAAGAGTTGCCGATGGCCAAGGCTGTCTGGAGCTGCTGTTTGGCCAGCGCTTGTCCCTGATCTCTGACCACCTTAAATGCCATCTGCAAGCCACCTGAGTGGCAAGGGAGGACATGGTTCAGGACTCCCATCAGACAGTGACAGAAGCTGGCCATCATCAGGGCGTAGATTGCCTGACGGAGACCTTGGGAGGACGCAGCATATACCTTCTTTGCTGCGTAGTCAGGCTTTATGGACTCATTATCCTGGGGCTTGTCCACATCTCCAATATTGCCGGTTTTCCAGAAGATGGAGTTTGCTAAGGTGCTGGCAGGAACTGCATACTTGCAGACCATACAGGCTGAGGGTACTGCACAGGAAGCTGGATGCTCCAAAAGCTCCAGAGCCGGTCCCAGGATGGCCTCGGCCATGAAGAAGGCGGCCCCAGATTTGGCCCCATCCAAAATCTCAGTGAGGGGTTATTCAGCTCTCTTCTGAACAGATTCTAGAGGGATCTCTATGGACTGGGAGATCTATCTGAGGATAGCCGAAAAAGACACTGACCCTTGGTCAGTGGTCAGCTCTTTGGCCGATTCATGGTCAAACTCATAGGTCCTCGAGGACTGCAAGGAGGACCCATTGGAGTCATAGAAGGATTCCTCAAACACAGCCTTTGGTTGTTTCTCACCGTGCGCCACTCAAGATATGTCTACATGGGTAATCTTCATGGACGACTGGCAAGCCAGCAGCTGGACAGAAGTCTCTGGTGGGGGCTCCCTGCAATGGCTGCCATAATGGCAGTTCCACACTGATTGGGGCAGTGGCAGGCATCGGCCACACTTGTTTCAGCAGGACTGGAACGTGATGGACCAAAGAATTGCCGGGGTTGAAGGTAGGACCCTACCCTGCCCAACCGAGGCCCACTGTTGCCACAACAGGTCCTTATAGCCCCACTGCAGCATGAGACAGAGCTGGTCTTCATCAGCTGATGAAGAGGAGGAAGTGGAGGAATTCCTGCGGTGGCACCTCCCAGAATGAGCGACACATGGAATATGAGGAGTCCTTTGACCATGATCTTGACTTGAGACTTCAACCAATGACTATGCTGACGATGGCAAGGAGAAGCAGGCAGTGGGGCCATGTAGAGCTGCACGACCCGGAAGGGAGGTTGTTCCTGGGAAGAGAGCTGGGTCCACCGACTGCCCCTGATCCTCCTGACAGTGAGTCGGAAGGACAGGAATTATAGAGATCGAGTCATCCTCAACCCCTTCTGACAGTGGGTTGACTGGGTCAAGAAAAATCTCAGCTGCCTGGTCAGTCTGTGTAGTGACCCAAGAAGCCCGACGGGGTTACCGTGGAGCTAATGGCCTGAACCTTGACCATAAGAGGCTCGTCCGAACTTGAGCAATAAACGAATGTTGAGCAGTCAAAGGAATCGCAGGAACGGGAAGAGCATGCTTATTCCCTGTCCCATGACCATGCTGTGGTGGGATGTGCCCTTCCCGAAGGGGCTTACACATGCCCCAGAAAGTCCCAAGGAACGGCACCACAATGCTGGCCTGGCCAGGAGCAGTGCTGAGACCGCCGAGGCCCATGCTGCAGCCGGAGTTGCCGCCTCTTCCATCGCCACAAGCTGGGCCGCAGATCCTACAGCCACTGAGATCACCTTGCAAGCATCCTTGGAGTGAACCAGAGGGTTTACTTATTTATTTAGTTTTTGTTAGCCGGGTGGGTGCATTAGATATGAAATGACTATTTTCAGGCACGACCTGGGAGAGTACAACAATCAAAAACAGGTACATAGCATGAGTACAATGAAATTACGATAGCAGGGTTCTGTTTGGCTGGCTGGCTGAGAGGAACATGGGCATGGTGGTCTTTTAGGGACAACGGCAGCAAGGTCTTTCATAGGCTGTAGGCGGCAACGTCGTTCTCTGCCCCAAGACAGTAAATGCAGGAGGTGTGTGGGTCCATGCTCGATATTTTCTGGTTGCACTATATGCAGTGCTTACATCCCAGATCCAATTTGGACTCCTCTCGGTCCACAGCGTTGTCAACGATGAAGCGGAATGGAGAAGTACTCTCACAAAGTAGCAAGAAAACAAGTTTGCCAATGGTGCACTTAGAATAGGCCTGCACCGTGTACAGAGCTGTGAAGGAGGATACCTGACTCTTCCAGTGGAAAGCATTATCTGATGTCATGGGGAGAAGCAAGGGAGCATACCACCCAGATGGTTGGAAAGAGCTTAACTTGAAGACGCACTGCACATTTAAAGGGGAAAGGAGAATTTGCCAGGGTGTGGATAGTGCACCATATCCACACCCCTAGAAAGAGCTGTATACTATGTGAAGGCAAAGGTGCAACATTTCAACACAGTCTGTACCTTTTTGATCTGTATGCCATCAGGATAAAACAAATATTGTGGAGACCATCAGTCTGCCCATTGTATATAATTTTTAGCTTAGTTTTCATTCACTTATTTTGTGAAGTCTAGAATACCAACTGTGTGGTTAGAAGTGCTTCTTCTTACTCTGAATCATAGGCCTGGAACTTTCTAGGAAGTATCTGGAGGGCAGGTTTAGGTCATCTTCCATCTATGAAACAGCTGACCCATTGCTGCAGTGACAGCGCTCCGCTCGGAAGCAAGCCCTAGTCATCAGGGGCCGGCCGGGGAGAAGAGGATTAAGCGTCCCAGAGGATGCTCTCCTCCCATGGTGAGGCTAGGTCACAGTCCTCGCCACAAAACTGCCACCTGGTGACCAGAGGAGGCAGTGTGGCTGAAGACGCCCGAGAGGAAGTGACCAATACTGTGGCTCTGGTGGGGCATTCAGGACTGCTCTGCCGGTGCTTCAAAATGGATCAAGTCCCAATGTAGTGCATATAACACGAAAAATGTGGCACTCAAATTCAGAAGTAAACCACAGATGCTTCAAAAATAACAAAATGCAATGAGTTTATTTAACAAGTCAAACAGACACTAACAAACAGAAGCCCCAAGATGCAGGACCAGGGAATCATGCACACTCTGTGTGCCCACACACCTTGGTCCTTCTGGGCAAGCCTGCATCTGGTGGAAGGGGAGACACTAAGAATATATCCCAACCGTGCAGGGTGACGCGCTGCTGGCTTTGCAGGCTACATATCATCGACTGCAGCTCCTCTTCACTCTGGAACACTGGCATGTAACTGATTTGAGGGGCCCCGCTGCCCACCCAGGACCCTTATGAAATAGCTCCACCATGAGGGGTAAGCCACAGGGGCATTATGGAGCAGGAGAGGTATGTCCCAAAGATGGTGGGTGATGGGGTTGAGGGTGTGGCAGAAAACAAAACAAAATGCTGAATAAATGGCTTACAAAACTGTCCTTCTTACCGCATGAATGCGGTACCATGTTTCAAACCTACTTGATTGTGCATTACTTGATATGTACATTGATTGTGATGTTTTACGTAATAAAATTCATTTTTTTAATGTTTTGTATTAACTACATTGTAAAATTAGAATTTATAAGTATTCTAGGTTTTCATTTACTCACTCATTATGCCACTCAAAAGTATTATATAAAACTGTATACTATTACGTTTATCCTTCAAAACTAGAACTCTGTAAACAATGCTTGCTGCTCTGTGTCCCAAGAACTATGTTGGAACCTAGGTGTTGCCAATAATCCTCATTATATACTTAAATAGGGAACAACAAATGAAAAAGTAAATAATAAGTCATGACGAGGACCCAGGAGAGTTAGGCACGAGGCTGAAGAAGGCAGATTAACTTTTGCCTCGGGAAGTGCATTTAATATAGAACAAAGTATGGGGTGATGTGTGTAACAAGCAGTTTACACACACTCTGGGTGTTAGATGCTACATAAACCCCGAGAGCAAAGCTTGAGGGGTTGGTCAAAGCATCGAACACTGAGGGTGTATGTGTGTAAACTTCGAGTTTAAACAAACTACCCCATATTTTATTTTATGTAATTGCTGGGTTTCCCTTTTTTGCCACAGCAGTTTTATAAAATTGCAGATATTCCTGTGTAGTCATGCTCCGGTTTCGTTTTAGCCCGGTTCAGGCATTTTCAGTGAAATTTATTTTTACATGTTTTAAAATGTTTGTTTAGCCTGGTCTAACTTTTGGAAATGTGTAACATTTTTAAAAAATGACACCGCCGAGTCCCACTGGCGGTCGAGTTTCGGGCGAGAAGACGAGCAGTGAGGATTGGACGACATATGAGCGCATACACAGAGCGAGGGAAGTCGGATGCGAGTTTGCCGTTATAAACACTCCTTTATAACAGCAAATTATGCCAAGATTTCCCTATGGGGAAAAAGGGAAAGCCATTAATTATAATCAGTTAATGCACACCCTGGAGTGGCCTACTGCACTTATACAATGGCGCGCTGCTCCTCTGTACTATATGTAAAGTGAAACATTTTTAATTATTTATTTATTTTTTTTTAACATTAATCATTTGTTTAAATGCATTTTAAATAGCAAATCCAGAAGCAAATGATTTGATACCTTTTAATGGACCAACATAAATGTAACAATAAGAACAAAGTGCTCTAGCTTTCGGACCAACCAGTCCTTCAGAAGCGTAATAAAAGGTATCGAATCATTTGCTTCTGGATCTGTTCTTGCAAGGACCAATATGGCAAATATTAAATCTACTTTTTAAATAGCAAAACATATTCAATAAACAGTCCCTGATTTTGTAAGTAACTAGGTTTTTTTTGTCTTGGTAATAAAATCTGGCAACTGACAATGCGGTACTAGGAGTTTAATGCACAGACGAGTTGTCTCGGTCAGCGAAGTTTCTAGAATTTTTCTTGTTATTTTATATATATATATATATATTTTTTTTTCTTTGTGCCCCCAGCTGCCGAACTCCTTTGGGCCTCGCAAGTGCTCCAACTGCCTGCTGTGCACTTCTTTTACTGCCAGCTACCCACACTCCATGCCACTCTTCTGTTTCTGCACATGCAAGCTACTACCAGGGGAGAAAGATACTGCCACCATGTGGAGAGATGGTGGGGGGTTGGGGGCCTCAATCTAGTTATTTCCTGATATTCTCCTTGACGGCCCTCTGACATGGACATGCACGACACTCACCCTGAGGGAGGGGGATTGAAGCAGTGTGGTCACCCTCACTACTAAGTGCTCCTTTGCCATGTCACCAGGAGCGACAAACTCTCCTTCACCATGAAGAGTTTAGCAGATACTCCTTCACCCTCCATGCTAATCTTGCTCTAGTCATCTTGTGTTCAGGGCATGAAAATACAGGTTACTCACTTTTAATAGGAGCTCTAGGAATGGTATATGTTGTTCATCCACACTGTCTGGCAGGTTCCTTGCCGCTTTAAATCTTGCTGGAAGGTCTTCAAGCTGGCTCCTCCCACCTACCCGGGTGGTAAAACTCTCAGCTCCGCCCCATGACGCCAGATCTAGCCCGCTGGAAGCCAGGTTGTGCGTCGAAGCTGGGTAGGTCGGGTGAGAGTAGGATGAACAACATATACCATTCCTAGAACCCTGTTACAGGCTAGTAACCTGTACTTAGGACATGGATATGTTGTTCATCCACACCGTCTGGCAGACTACTAGCAGTTCTCTGGGAGGAGGGAGGCAAGGCGCACACCCCTACTTAGGAAAGAGAGACTGGAGAACCGAGGCCCCAAAACCAGCATCCCGGTGTAACTCAAGGTCGATGTGGTAGTGGGTGATGAAGGTGTGTGCGGACTTCCAGGTAGCAGCCCTGCAGATTTCCTAGATAGGGACATCCCTGGAAGCAGCCACCGATGCAGCGGTATGGCGGGTAGAATGAGCTCTTATCCCTCTGGGAGGCTACATGCCCGCCAACCTATAGCAGAGATCTATGCAGGAGATGACTCACCTGCCTATCATCTGCTTGGCTGCAGGTCTGCCAGGTGCGGCTTCAGCGTAGGTGACAAACAGCTGGCGAACCTCTCCCCGAACTTCAGCCATCCGCTCCTTGTAATAGCGCTCCTATAGGGTCCAAAGTATGGAGCCTATATTCGGCCTCCGAGGTGTGACTGGGGTAGAACACCGGCAGAGTCAACACCTGGTTAAGGTGAAACTCCGACACCACCTTCGGAAGGAATTTTGGGTGGGGGCGCAGGACAACCTTGTCCCTGTGGAAGACCAGATAAGGAGACTCGAGGAAAGCGCCTGGAGCTCTCCCATCCTTCTGGCTGACGTGATAGCCACCAAGAAGGCGGTCTTCCACGACAGGTGAGAGATGTCACACCTGTGCATCGGTTCGAATGGCTTGCCCATGAGCTTAGCCAATACCAGCAGTAGATCCCACGGAGGTGGAGGTTCTCGCACTGGAGGGGATATGTGATCAAGGCCTTTGAAAAAGCGCCCGACCACCTTCTCCTGCGCCCGACTGCTTCCCAGCCCGCGCCCGGTAAGCAGAGATGGCTGCCAGGTGTACCTTAAGGGTCGTCGACCGAAGCCCTAGCTGAGAAAGGGACCACAGGTAGTCCAGTATGCTTGCCAAGGAATAGGAGGAAGGGTCCATGCCCTTGCCCTGACACCAAATGGAGAATCTCTTTCATTTGAAGGCATAGCATTTTCTGGTTGACTCCTTTACGGGACGCCTCAACGACATTGAGGACCTCGTCAGAAAGACCCAAGGCCTGGAACTCTAGCCGCTCAGGAACCAGGCCGTCAGGTGCAGGGATTAAAGATCCGGATGGAATACCTTCCCCTGACTGACTGAGATCAGGTCCGGGCGGGCTGGAAGCTGCCTCGAGAGCATGGAGCTGAGACTGAGGACATCTGGGGCTACCAGAATCACCTGCGCCTTGTCCCTCCTCACCCTGAGAAGCACCTTGTGGATCAAGAGAAATGGGGAAAAGGTGTAGAAGAGGCCCGGGGTACACAGCCTCGAGAAGGCATCCCCCTGCAGCGAGCCCTGCTGAGGGGGGTGGGCATGAAACAGTCTCAGCTTCGCATTCTCCCTGGAGGCAAACAGGTCCGCCTGAGGCGTGCCCCAGTGGGAGAAGAGATCTTGTACTACCTCCGGCAGGAGAGACCACTCGTGAAACGCAGCCCATATCCGGCTTAGGGCATTGGCCAGGGTGTTGGAGGCTCCTGCCACGTGAATGGCGTGGAGATCCGCCTCCAGACTGCGCACGAGAGACCAAATGCGGAGAGCTTCCCTGCACAGAGGCATGAAGCGCATCCCGCCCTGGCGGTTTAGGTAGTACATGGTCATGGTATTGTCTGTCTGGACCTGAACCACTTGACCCCATAGAAACGGAGCAAAGGCGGTGAGGGCTAGACGAACCACTCGGAAGCTCCAGCAGGTTGATGTGGCATCGGGACTCCTGAGGGGACCAGAGGCCGTGCACTCTGTGCTCCCCCAGATGGGCATCCCAACCCATCAGAGAGGCATCGGTCGACAGAGAGACCGTCGGATCGAGGCGGACAAACGGGATGCCCTCCTGCAGATATGCCAGAACGGTCCACCACTGGAGAGCGTTCCACATCCCCATGGTCACTGTCACTAGCTGATCCAATGGATCGAACTGCTGTGACCACTGGCTGGCCAGTCCCCATTGAAGGGGACGCATGTACCAGCGGGCCCAAAGGACCACGCTGGTGCAGGCCGCCATGAGGCCCAGGAAGTCCCGGGCAGGGCGCGATTTGCCCAACCTGAAATGACTGGGCAAAGGAGGAAAGAACCTCGGCCCTGTCCGCCGGGAGCCGTGCTCTGGCTCGAACAGAGTCGAGCTCTGCCCCGATGAAATGTATCACCTGCTTTGGCACAAGTTCCGACTTGGCCTCGCTGATGAGGAGGCCAACCTGAGAGCAAACCTGGAGGGCCAGATCTCTGGATCGCTCCACCTCTGCTCTGGAGGGGACTGCAATCAGCCAGTCGTCCAGGTAGGGGTACACCCGGACCCTTCGGTGCCACAGGAATGCTGTCACCACTGCCATGCATTTGGTGAAGACCCTGGGAGCTAGGGAGAGGCCGAAGGGCATGGCCCGGAACTCTTAAAGGGATCCCTCCGCTCTGAAGCGGAGGAATCTCTGATGGGATGGATGGATTGGGACGTGAAAGAACACGTCCTGGAGGTCCAGGGAACAGAACCACATCGCCTCGTTCCAAGGATGGGATTATCTGGGCCAGAGTGACCATCCTGAAGGTCCAAGACCTTAGGAACCTGTTCAGGTCGTGAATGGGGCGCCAGCCCCCCGTCCGTTTTGGGACCAGGAAATACCTGGACACAAACCCCGGGTCTGGAGGAGGATCCGCCACCTTCCTGATCACCTCTTTTTCGAGGAGCAGGACAATATTGGCTCGGCGGGCCGACAGCGAGGCTGCGGACCCAGTGGCCCCCCGAGGGGCGACGGCTCGAAAGGGTGGAGTCTGCTCGAACTCCAGAGGCAGGCCCTTTCCTACCACCTCCAACACCCACCGGTCCGAGGTGATAGCGGACCAGGCAGAAAGGAAATAGCGGAGCCGTCCCCCCACGGGGGGAACCCAGGGGGGAGTGATGAGGCTGGGGCGACACCCCTCAACCAGTCACTGGGCAGGCTTGGAGGAGGGACCGGCTGAGGGACCTCCTGGGCCTTTACCTCCCTGCTTCCTACTAGAGGAAGCCACGGGCTTGGGTTTGGGATGCCATGCGCAAGCCTGCTGGCCCTGGTGCTGTTGGGCCGGACGTGCCGCAGGCGCAGAAGGATGAAAGGGCTTGTGCTGCTGCTGTCGGCGGCCTTTGTCCTTCTGGGTGGAGGTGACTGAGTCCAGAGTGGCACTGGACTTCTCGATTCGCTGGAGGTGACCTTCCACTCCTGGGCCGAAGAGGTCGGTCCCCAAGAAGGGGATGTCCGCCAACTTGTGCTGGGTATCCGCCGTGAAGGTGGATATCCTCAGCCATGTTCTGCGGCGCATGGCGACCGTGGCCGCAATCAATCTGGTACAGGAGTCTCCTATGTCCAGAGCTGTTTGGAGCTGCTGTTTCGCCACCGCCCTACCCTGGTCCCGAACCTGCCGGACCGTTGTCTGCAGGTCAGCCGGGAGATGAGGGATCATCTCACCCAGGAAGCCCATGAGGGCGTGGGAGAAGTGTGCCATCAGCACGGCCGAGCTGGCCTGGCGGAGGCCAAGGGAGGACGCAGCGTGCATCTTGTGCCCGGCGTAGTCCAGCTTTTTGGACTCCTTGTCGGGGGGCATGTCCACGTCCCTAGCGTTCCCGGAATGCCGGAAAACGCTGTCGGTGACCAACCCCTCGGCAGAGGGGTGTTCCGAAAACCCGGGCAAAGAGCCGGTAGGGACCACATACTTCCTGGCCATCCTGGCCGAGGGCGCAGGACAGGAAGCAGGCCGCTGCCAAGCTCCAAGGCTGGGCCTACAATGGCCTCAGCCACCGGAAGAGCCTCCGTAGGTGAATCCTCGGTCCACTATCTCCGTCAGGATACTTGGCCCGGTTGGATATGGGCTCGAGCTGCATCCCGGTGGACTCCGAGATGAGCGAAGCAGACCCATGAAGGGCGATGGGCTTCGTCCAGTGACTGACCCGGAGGACTCCAGGTCAACCGGCCTGGAGAACGAGGAGGAGTCGTCGTCGGACTCCGAAGAGTCCGCGAAGAGCTGCCTAGGGCCTGAGCCACCCTCCACCTGCCGAGGACGGTCGGGAGTGAGGGTGTCCAACAACCTGTGGGGCAGGCCTTGACCCGACCGAGAGTCCTTGGTCGGCGCCCCCGATTTCGGCTGTGGAGGCGGAGGTTCCACCACAATCGGTGGGGCAGCAGGTTTCGGCCAAACAACCGGCCCAGGTTTGGGCATCTCGACTGCAACGAGAGGTTGTTTCGGCTGCTTGGGTGACAGCCACTTGGCGGCCGGGGAAGGTGTTGGTGTCGACTCGCTCACGGACAAAAGTAACTGCTGCCACATCAGGTCCTCGTAGCGTCGACGCAATTTGCGCCGAATGCCTCTCCTCTTCTGAGGAGGAAGACGAGGACGAGCAGCGTCACCGCTTACCTCGGTGCCGAGACCACCGATGTCGGCGGGATCGGCTGGACCGAGAAGAAGTCCAAGACCGAGATCCTCGGTGTTTCCAAGGATGGGCCTGGGAAGAAGCGGGGGACACCTGCTCTTCCCTCAGCTCAGACACCTTAACCGGGGACTGCTGCACCGGTGGCGCAGGCAGATCCTCGGTCTCCACCGGGGGAACCGGTGAAGAAGGGTTGTCGGCTTCACCAGTCGACAACCCGTCCGACGGGTCGAGAAAAATCTCGACTGCGTCGACGGAAGTCTCGGCCGGCTGACCTGACAGAGACGCCGTGAAGCCAGCGGACTTAGCCGCAACCTCGACCGAAGCCGACAGTCGGCTGTCCGGGGAAGGGGACCTCTCCCGCTCCCACGAACGCCGACGATGGGACTTACCCTTAGAATCCTTCTTTTTGGACCGAGAGGAATGTCCCGATGGCCCCTCTCCCTTCGTGGAAAGGGACTGGCAAAGCTCCCCGAACGAAGCAGAATACGAGGTACCCAAAGACAGCAGGATAAAGGCCGCGACCGAGGAGGAGGAAGATGCCGCATGGGCTGCCTCCTCCTCAAGGGTGATCATCTGCTCGAGCTGCTCAGCCGAGCCAGCCGCTGCAGTAACCGCCCAACGGGCCTCTTTCGACTTTACCGACGGATATCGCTTCTCGGGGCGCCCAAGCTTCAACCGGGCAGCGCGGTCCTCCAGGACGCTGGCCGAGAATGAACAGCATGACTCGCAGGCCTGCGGGTCATGTTCTAGGCCGAGGCAGTAGATGCACGTGGAGTGCGGATTCGTCCTGGACATCTTCTGCTCACAAGAACACCGCCGAAAACTGTGAGTCGATCTGTCAATCGCAGCCGCGAGGGAAAAGGATGACCGAAGTCTTGAAAATTTTAAAACGAGTTTCGACAAACCAAGAATTAGGATCCAGTCTAACATGCAGAGCTGCTAAGGAGGGAACCTGAGCTTCAAGCGTAAGGAAGATCTGGCATCATGGGGCGGAGCCGAGAGTTTTACCACCCGGTGGGTGGAGGAGCCAGACGAAGACCTTCCGGCAAGATTTAAATTGGCAAGGAACCTGCCAGACAGTGTGGATGAACATCATATCCATGTCCCTAGAAATGAAAATTACGTACTTACTGTAATTCTTGATCTTTCTGTGTATCTTCACCATTCATCACTGGTGGGTTCTGGCTGGAGGATCAGGACCCCACGGGAGCTTTTGTTTTGTAAGAGGAGGAGCCGATGCCGAGACAGCGCTGCCCTCGAGGCCAACACACTGCATGGCGCTCGCGGGTTGCTCAATAACTGACATTGACTCTTCCTCAGTTCCCATTCTGCACGCCAGAGAGTAATTAGGAAAGAAGAGAGAGAGAGGGCGAGGCAAGGGAGCCCGAGGATAGGAAAAGGAAAGGATATAAAAACCAAGGAAGGAAAAATGCCAGACAAGAGGACAGAACAGAAGAAGCCTAGGGGTCTGGGACAAGGGGGCCCCAACCTCTGGGCAAGCAAGGGAGGGAGGGAGAAAGAAAGCAGAACAGAGAGAAGGGAGACACTGCACCTCACTCACAGGAGTCCAGAGGACTGTCAGAGGAACGAGGAGATACTACTGTTTTTAAGGTATATTTCTTCTCTCCAAGAGGTAGAGGGGCCAAACATCTCTAAGGAGGAGGAGGAGGAGGACGACCTCTGCCAGAGCTGGGAGACCGAATAAGTGACCTCAAAGCTTGAGAAGATTTTTCAAGTCGAAGCAGTCTAAGGCCGTTCAACCAGACTGGAACAGTCAGGACTGAGCCCTACAAGAAAATCCCCCCTGCGAGGCTACCGTGGCCGCATGAGTCCAGAAGGGCGGCCCCTAGCCTCTAAAGATGAGATTCCTCCTGGGAGACTTCAGGGAAAAGACAAGACTGGTATCGATTCCTATCTGAACCCCGGTAGAGTCTACAAGGAGGGAACAACTTGATTCTGTCCCCTCAAACTCAAAGAGGGACCTCTTCCTCACAGTCAACCTAGGTAGCTCAATCACAGCAGCCGACTCCTAAGAGACGGCCGATGCAAGAGCACCCTCCCCTGCTCCAGGAGCCCTAGCCAACCCAGAAATGGGACTAGCTTGAGCACCCATAGCCGGGGGTACACCCCTTACAAGACAAGGAGAACCACTGGTTCCAGAAGATCCTCCGGTGCCACCCTCAGCACCGGAAGACTGATTGGGACTACCGACACCAGTGCTGGTAGCAACTGCCTAATCTTGGGGTGGGGGTGGGGGTTGAACTGGAATCATTGAGCTGGGCAAAGAGGAGTTGCAGGACTCCGAAGAATCCAGAAGCCAGTCCGGTTCTGCTTCAGAATCATCATCCTCCAAGGAAGAGGCACGGGCCCAGACCACTCCATGAGTTCGTATGCTTCCGGCACCATGAGGAGGCCCTGTACTGCCCATGGCACCGCCATGATCACCGGGATCAGAGATGACGCAGAGAACCGTGTCTGTACCACCTATGGCTCCACCTTAATTGCCACCGCGAGCGGCATCAGGATCAGAGGTGGAACCGACAGGTGGTGCCGAGGAAACCACCGGGCCGAGCCCTGAGGGTCTAGGCAGCAATGCCGGGGGAGCCTGTGCCTCCGAGGAGGCGACTGCCAGGATGGTGCCTCCTGCCCGACTCCTGGAGAAATTGGACAAGCCTCCTGCACTGTAATAGGGGCTTCCGCTGAGGTGAGGCTTGAAGAGGTGGAAGCCCCCTCCTCCTCCTCGGTCCGTACAGAACTGGGAGGGGACCCAGAGGAAGGGTCTAGTGACCTGCACTTGGTGTCCCTGGTGCGCGCCTGCCCACCGAAAGTTAGCGGCATATGTCCAACTTTAAACGCGCAAACTTCCAAAACTTGATGGTCTATGGAGAAACAGGCGTCACAATGGTCCATATTGTGGTTTGTGGCCAAGCAGGTCAAGCACTGGTCATGCTGGTCCGAGACGGAGTAAAGCCGGCTGCAGTGACGCTCCTGCATAGGGGTCCGGCCCGCCTTGTAAATCTTCTTCCCCGAATGAGATGAGATATGACCGGATGCAAAATAACAAAACCAGTACTCGGCGGCGTCGAAAATAAAAAGGAAAGGTCCTACCAGTCAACGACGCCAAGAAACATAGCTGTACAGAACTAGGACTATCTGATGGACTAGGCTGCTGATGCAGTAATTTGCTCCACATGAGGTCGTGTTCACTCAACGGCGAGAGAAGCTAAACTAGGACTGAGGAGTCTATGTCAGTTACGGCCAGCCTGCGAGCGCCACGCAGTGTGCTGGCCTTGGGGGTGGTCGCCAGCTAATCCCCTTACAAAACAAAAATGCTCCCTCGGGGTCTTGATCCTCCAGCCAGAACCCACCAGTGATGACTGGTGAAGACTGACACAGATAAGATCACTGTATGCGAAGCCAGTGAATAAATGTTCTGCGTATAATTAGCATTTTTAAAAGCCATGATGCTGCATTCTGATCTGTCACCAGTAGAGGGCAGCTGATTCCAAAAGCAACCACTTGCTGATCATACAGCAGAATGCAATTTAATGTTTTATTACACACAATGCACATATATTTAAAATACAGAAACGACATTATAGATTTAATGCAATAATTTTCGAATAAACAATGAAACCTAGATTTTCAATATTCATAGCAGGTCACCTTTAAAGGTAATTAATTCAAAAAGGTTAAAATAAACGTATGCTGAAGACAGAAAATAAAGTTAGAATTGACATTTCAGCCTCAGGACTTCTCAAGTATTCTTGAAGATCATCTGTGGTTGAAACATGAATTCTCACTTTGTTTTCTGTAATAGTACCTTCAATTTAACCCCCTTTGTTTTACTTTTAGCACACACATTGAGTTCTCTTAATTAACTTTTAAGGTAGTTGTATTAGTGGAGCTAGCCAGCAAAGCATCAACACTCCCAGACCATTGCTTGCAATTGATGCATTCTAAAAAAAACTGTTTGTTAGCCTACCTTTCAGACCAGAAGGCAACCCTAATGATGTCGTGGAGTAACTAAGGGAAATTTTTTTTTGGAGGGGGACCTTTGGCACCCCCAAAAGAGCCTTACCGCAATCTGAGGAACCTTTCGTTTCTTTCTCTTCTCTTTTACGAGTGCAACTCCTGGAATGTCCAAATCCCTTTCTTTTGGTGAAGAATCTGCTGCCGTCTCCTTCCTCGTTACAGACAGCCTCTCCTCAGCAGTAACTAATTTCACAGGAGACACATCGACTAATGCTTCGGGTGTCATCAATTTCTCAAAACCAAAAAAAGATCGACGGTCGGAACGGGAGTTGTTAGGTGTGGAGGAATCGGACGTGGCGCTTTGGGAAAAAGAACCATTGTAACTCAATGGGCTGCGGACAAGTGACATCTCCAGGCGAGTGTATGACCTGCGCACCTTCTTCGACATGATTAAATCTCTCTCATCAAGTAGGCCAGGGTCACAACCGTTAATGACTGGTGACAGAACAGCTTTTTCCATTGTTTCAGAGCTCGTTGTTATCTGAGATGTCACAGTTGTACTCTGTAAGACTGGTGTTGAAGCACTACTGCTGCAGGGGCTTGCTGACTGTAAGGTTCTCTTTCCAGCATTTTCTTTTTCTGCATTTGTGGAGATCTGTGGGAGAGAAAATGAGAGCACTGCATTAAAGACATGACTCAATGTAACTGGCCTCAACTTATTAAAAAATGCTTTGACAACAGTACCTCTGCCATGATAAAAAGTCTAGGAATATTAGTCCAGTGGCCTGACTGGTTCACAGGATGAGTGACAAGGCACACCAACTGATTAAAGGTGATGGGAAACATCTTTGGTCATCTTTTAACACCCTCTCGAATCTTCCATTCAGTGATGTTCTGACATGTGTTGGCAGCCTGAATCAGAATTTTTCTTATTTTTAAATGCCACCAATTTTCCATAAATTCACACCCTTATCTAG
Source organism: Neoceratodus forsteri (assembly GCA_016271365.2). Taxonomy (NCBI): domain Eukaryota; kingdom Metazoa; phylum Chordata; order Ceratodontiformes; family Ceratodontidae; genus Neoceratodus; species Neoceratodus forsteri. The sequence goes on along the minus strand of CM028132.1, from coordinate 365,662,350 downwards.
CTAACTTTCTGTTTCCCTGTTTCCGCCACATTCAATAATGTTAGCTCCCACTATTAAGTCAACATCGTGGAACAGTATAAACTGACAACTAGGTTATGGTCCGCTCACAGGCCCAACTGTAGCGTGCATGTTGCGCTGCCGTGGCAGTGACCCACGTTTGAGAGCAGACAGTTGGGCTGGGAGATAGTGTTGTCAATGGCAGTTTTTCCCAGTCAAGGAGGGCTTGACGGTGCCACATTCATAACTACTGCTGTGGCAGGTTAGGGCCATCACTGTGGTGTCTGAGGCCTCCACTGGCCTGGTGGTACCACATACTAGGCAGTGAAGAGGTAGGAAGAAAACCTCAGTGTCATCCAGGTTGCACCCGTGACCCATACCATGGAGATGGCCTCCTTGTATGATGCTGGGTTAGCCGATGATGGCAGTAAGGTGGTCACCCTGGCCGAGGAAAGGGGAGGGGCACCAGTAAGTAATAAAAACCCGTTGTGACAAATACAACTGTCCACACCCAAACCAGCGGTCCTGTCGCAGCCAACTGTCACAGACCTGCACTTGTGTCCGCCACTCACCGTGTCCTTCCACCAATGCTCGACCCTGTGCCAAGGTGGTGCACACCAGACACCTGGACTGAGACTGGTCTCCCAGATCAAGCCAAGGCCGACTGATCAAACCTCAGATGAAGTGTGGGTTCTGTTGTCAATGGAACTTCTCGCCACACCCTTCCCTGTATCTGGAAGGAATATGTTTTAAAACATGCTCGGGGACTTCAATGTAAGTTGGCTATCCTCTGAGGTGGCACCCCACAAAGATACCCTGTCTACTATCAGCATGACCCAACCAGTAGAGACCTCCACCCGCGTGAGCTACTGCACTGGAACAAGTACACTAATAGACTGGTTAACAATTAATCGGCCTGACAGAATTTCCAGTATAATAGTGCTCTCTGATGTCATCAGTGACCACTCCCCCATCCCCTGCATCTGGCCGAACGGATCTCCAAAAATCCCTCCAAAACCAGTTACCACCCATGTACTTAAAAAAGGACAACTTGACTCGTTTAAAGCACACCTAAAGAAACTAGATTGGTCAACTATCTACAGCGCCAAAGATGTTGACACTGCACTTGATAACTTTGTCTTTTAATATATTCGCACCATACAAGAATAGGAAACTCAAGGGGTCTAGCAAGTCACGGATCTCCCCAATGCTCCTTGAACTAAAGAATGAAAGGGACAACTTATGGCATAAGGTCAAAAAATCTGGGTCCTCTATAGACATTCAGAGGTATAAAACCGCCCGCAACAAATGCACCTGGGCCATCCATAAAGCAAAAGGCCTCTACTTCAAAACTGAGCTTGACAACCCCTGGGGAGACAGACGTAAATTCTGGGACAACATAAAGTCCCTAACTGGTGAAACCAACAAAACACCACCCACCATCCCCAGTATTTATTTACTGAAAGGTTTCACCAAGAAAAATTACACTAAGCAACAAAATGCTCATCTCACGGTATGTCCTGGGGGAAGTGGAGTGGGAGCATTAGTACAGCAAGTATACAACAGTACAAGTATACATAAATCTAATAACATAATTACATAGCCAGACCATATGAGATGATAACCATCAGGAGTATTAACATTACCAATGGAATTACTACACAAGATCCTAAAAAAATTCCTAACCACTTCAACAAGGCCTTTACAGACCTTAGTGGAGTACTCCCCTTGACTTTCGAGCCCCACAAACCAGTTGTGACCCTTCTAGTATTAATAATTAATCCAATAATCCAGATCCCCCCTTCTACCTCAAGATCACCTCTAAAATTGAGGCCAAGAAATATCTTCAAGTACTTGGGAAGTCAAAAACAACTAGCGGCACACTAGACCTCAAGCTTCTTGCGAGCACCCTTGATGAGGTATTACCCCCACGAACTAGGATTCTTATCCTGTCCCTCATAACAGGGATATTTTCTCAGTCTTGGAAAGCGGCGATGGTCACTCCTGTTTTCAAAACTGGGGATAGATCTTGTCATTCCAACTACCGGCCTATCTCTATTCTCCCGCCACTCTCGAAAGGGCTCGAGAGGATCATCTATGACCAGCTCATAGTCTGTCTTGACAAGTACATGCTTCAATGGCGTGAACAACACGATTTCTGAAAGCTTCACAGCATGAATACAGCACTTGTGGAATCACTGGATATAACCAATGGGCTCTTGGTGGGGGCAACCTACACTGACCTCACCAAGACCATCGACACGGTCAACCATAGGCTACTGTTAAGCCAGCTGGCGAATACTGGCCTTTCTTTAGGATCTGTGAAAAGTTTCCAGAGCTACCCAACTGAACGTGGTCAGCAAGTGAAAATACTTGATGTGCTATCTGAACATGGCAGTGTTACAACTGGGGTCCCCCCAAGGCTCAGTCTTGGGTCCCCTTCTGTTCCGCTTGTTTCTAAACAACCTTCCTAAGGCCTGTCATGGCAATGTCCTGTTGTACGCGAACGACACTGTACTCTCTTCAAGCCACTCCAACCCCGAAGCTCTAGAAAAGCAAATGCAAGACGACTTCTCCGAAACTGAAGCTTGGTTCATCAACTTCAAGCTTCTTCTAAATTGCAAAAAGGCTAAGACAATGCTTTTTGCCTTGACGCAGAACACGCATAGGTCATATTGTCAATTCTAAAAACCAGAACATTGCACTAGAGATGGTAAACAGTTTTAAATATCTCAGTGTCTCCTTCAATAGTGCCCTCTCATTTACTCAGCACACTGATCAGGTAGCCAAGGCTGCAAACTCACGGATTGGCCAGTTATACAGGCATAGGCACTGCCTAAGTGATGTGGCTCTTCAGCTTGCTGTAACTAGCTCCATTCTGTCAGTCACTGACTACGGGCTAATAGTCAATGGGACCGCTAATAACTCTGCTCTAAAGAGGATCAAAACTGCACTAAACAAAGCCTGCAGGCTACTACTAGGTGCACATCGACTAACCCACACCCATGAGCTCTACGCTCGATCAAGGTGGCTTAACCTGCAAAACAGGATTCAATACCAGGTCTGACTGCTTGATAAGAAGGCCACCCTGGGCCTTACACCTCCTGGGATTCAGAACCTCCTCTGCATATCCTGTTACCATAGGCATACCAGGGGCACAGGCAAAAATACACTTCTAGTCCATTTCCGCAGAACATCCCTTGAGCAATGGTCGTTTGCCTTCAGAGCCCCTAAATGGATTAACTCTCTTAATGTTGACCCGCAAACTGTGCAAAAACTTGGTCAATTCAAATCTCAACTTCATTCTCATTTGATCACCTTCAGTACGTGCAACTAAACACCTAGCTCCTACCCCCCCCTCACCTGAGGCTACCATCCTTCACCAGCACTTAGTCATTTGCCTCCCTTTCTATCGCCCCACCTCATCCCACCTTCTTCCCCTTCTATACCCCCTTACTTACCTCATGCATTATCTGTACCCCCCTCTGTGGCCAATCGTCTCCCTCACCCCCATGCCCCCTACTTTCCTTAGGCCTTACCCTATACCCCTCACCCACCTTCTCCCCTACCCACCTCTTGGCCCCCCACCATCTCTCCTTTCTCCAACAAAACCCCATGGGCGCTCACCCAATCCATCCTCAATCAGCCACATATTTCTCGGACGTCTCCTCACACTATCTACTACCCAATTCTTGCCTATTCTACCTCTCTCCTTATACACCCCACCTCCTCCTCTTACTGTGGCAACTTAACATAGCTTTACCGAATTGGTTAGCTTAATATAGCTTTATAACTTTGTATTTTGTAACTTTGATGTAACAATCTTGAAAAGATGTGTAACTCCTCAGTGTCAGTATGCTGTACTTTGATGAAGTGGGACCTCTGTAAATGAGCTTTTAGCTCAAAGGTGTTAATCCGAGATGCAAATAAATAAAATAAATAAAGGCCAGGCCGAGCTTAGAGTTACTGGCTTTACAAGTATTAGAGATATGTTGGGCAAAGTCCAGAGAAAGGTCAAGGGTAATTCCAAGGTATCTGAAGCTGATTACATTATCAAGGAGGGAGACATTACTATTGGAGATGGATAGTCATCCAACACACTTTCTTAATCTGGGGGCAGAGCCAAATAATACAGAGTGGGTTTTGCTGGCATTTAGTAATAGCTTGTTATGGGAGAGCCAGGAATGAATTTTGCAGAAATCAGAGGGTACTAAAGTCAGCAAGGTACTCCGAGCTAGAGGTGCAAAAGGCCATTTGGATAGTATAATATGTTAGGATAAGAAAATGATTTTTTAAACACCTACAGAAACAGGAGTGGAATATGATGGGAAAATGCTGCAGTAACTTACTGCATTGAATGTTTGTGCCCTGTTTAACTTTTTAAGTGAAAATAGACAAATTCTTATATATTTATGATAAGAATTTATTGTGTAAGAGGATATAAATCAATTGTAAGTAAGTGGGTTGTCTTTTGCACTTAGAGATTAGAAGTATGGGGTGTTTTATGTAAACGTGTATGTTCTAAGAAATAGGCACTGGCACTTTAAATCTATCATGTAGCACTGTGTCTGAACGGTCACATGGTTTGCAATATCTGTATAAATTGAAGACACACATGGAGTACAATATGCTTTGATAAAGCCTATCAGGTGAAACGTTTGCATTTTATCCGCTGTTTATGTTCTATTTTGTTGCTTTATATTAAACTGCTTAGTCTACAGCACTTCTGGCATGGACATCAGTTCATTTGAAAGTTGGGGGAAGTTCCGTGACCGAACGTGAGGTACTTGGAGCTAGAGTAGAGCACTAAGTCATCTGCATAGAGCAGAGAGGAACAGGATGTAGCATTTAGGATAGGTCATTTGTAAAGATAGTAAAGAGGAGGGGTACAAGGACTGATCCCCGTGGAACACCAATGTTAATGGTGGATAGATCAGATACAGATGAGTTGTATTTGACAAACTGCTGTCTATCAGTGAGGTAGCTGCCATACCAGGTAACCATGTCAGAGGAGATACCAAGGGGTAACATTTTAGTTTTTAGAAGAGAATGGTCTACTAGGTCAAAGGCCTTTGTAAGGTCAAGGAAAACTGCACCTTAAAGTAGTCCATTATCCATGGCAATTTTGGTGTCGTTTGTGAGCTTGAATAGAGCAGTGGTTGTACCATGCCCTTTCCTGAAACTATGCTGGGTGGTTACGGTCACTGACACAGTTAATGGTTTGGACAGATCCATTTTTTTCTAGATGTTTTCTCAGGACTGAAAGGATAGCTATAGGGCAGGGCAATAACTGGCGACATATTTAGTCACCGTTCTTAAAAACCCGGACAACCTTAGTGACCTTCCAGATACCAGGAACAACCCCCAAGTAGGAAGACAGACTGAAGATTCTAGCTAGAGGGCAGGAAAGGAGAGGGGCGGCAAGCTTTAGCAGCCTAGGCTCAAGGCTGTCACAGCCTACACTACAGCAAAGATGGAGTTAAGTAGCCGATGCACCTCTATATTAAGAGGCTGAACGTAGGTAGAAACGGGGGTAGTACTCAGTGTCCTTGGAGAGGAAGGGGGTGAAAACCGGGGGTGACGAGGCTAGACTAACTCGAAAGGTTAGAGAAGTGAAGGCTGAAAGCATTGTCAACAGTAACAGGGTTGTTACAGTGACCACCATCAGGTACCATATCATTAGTGGACTGGTTTATCCCCCATAAAGCATTTGATGCGGTTCCAAACTTTTTGGAGTCACCAGCAGCATCGAGCAACAGGTTTTGGCAATAAGAGCTCTTTGCAAGGTATATGGTCTTTTTACAAGCATTTCTCTTTGTCCTGTATGCCATTAAATCAGCCTGGGGACCCGAAGTCTTAAATTTGGTCCAGCTTTTGTCTCTAGCCTTTAGTGAGGCAAGAAGGTCTTTGTGTAGCCACCTGGTGGGAAAGCCTTTAATTATGTGACACTATTAGGGTATGCAAGTCTTGGAGAGTACAGACGGGAGATAATTAGTTTAGGGCCTCATTTACACTGATGGTGTCATAAAGTAGCCTACAATCAGTCATGGATATGCCAGCAAGAAAAGCTGCAGGGTCGAGCTTAGAGAAGTGACATAGTGAAATTACCTTAGGGGGGACAGGATGGTGCACGAGCCTGTCAGTTGCAGTAAACAGGAGAGTGGTCAGAAATTGCATCGGACAGGGTACCAGCCCACGCGATCCAATCTATCCTGTTGGTCAGGACCCAGTCAACTACTGTGTGATTTCCAGAGGCAAGAGAAAGTCTGGTTGGGTCTGAGAAAAGCTGATGCAGATAGTGTTTCTGCACCAGTAAGTCCAAGGGATTTACCTCCCCAACTGAGGTTGAAATCACCCAGTAGAACAGTTTAATTTTCACCCGCTAAGGAGGTGAAGTGCGAGAGGAGTTCATTGAGACCTGCAACACCTCCTCTTGGAAGATTAAAGGTACAGTACATATAATGTGAAGTTTCTTTGTTCCCGCAGAAGAAGAATGGTATGCAGAGCCTCACAGTGGTATAGCCGAGGAGTGGGAAGCAACGAGAGATTTATGGCTTTTTACACTACCAGTTCTGTAATGGAATGACTGTTACAGAAACAATTTACCGTTACCTCCATTGGTGTGTAAAATAAATGTGTTCAGATTCCACAATGAACGCTCGCCCAAATCGCGCTCCCTGGTTGGCATGGTTCATCCCGATTTGTTCAGTTGCCTCCTGCTGTGTGTAATGGCCATTCCGGTAACAGTGTGTCCCATCCTCTTGCGTGACTAGTGCTCAGTGACACAAATACCAGATGTGCTGTACTCGAGCTCACGAATGAAACTGTACCAAATCATCTTTTTTGTGAACGACCTAGGTCAGGTGGTTGAAATGCGCTCCATAAACAGGAAGCCGTCACAACATCCCCACAAAAACAGTAAACACGTCGCTCGTGCTGGTACCTACCCCCATCATCTCCCGGAAATCTAGGAATAGTGGGAAAGTAGAAATGAAAGCGATAGAAAAGCGGAGGTGGGTTTGCCAAAATAGTGCTGTGCATGTAAAGTCAAGAAACAACGGAACAGACTACAGTGGCGCCACACAGGTAATGATCATTTCGATAAAGAAACCTGTGTGTAAAAGCACCTTTAGATATTCCCTAAAATAAATAACTACACTGCCTCCTCTTTTGGAGGAGGTACAATCACATCTTAATATGCAATAGTTAGGTATAGAGCAGGCTGAGTCAGGAATAGAGGGTTTGTCCAGGTTTTGGAAATACATAAAATATTAAGATTGTATAAGGATACCCAGGCTTCTAACTCTGGGAGATTACATAGCAAGCTACAGATACTCAGGTGTGCAATTTTTAGCCCCTTAGCACCAGACCAGTGTGGGTCAGAGCTACTGAGAGGGGCAGCAGGACCAGGGTTCAATTCAACATCACCAGATAAAAATCAGAGTAATAACCTTGCACCACGCTGATGACCCGGGTTCGGGAACAACCTCGGGTCGTCAGGGAACCGGCATATTGTGGGGGGAAGCAGGTTCGAGGCACTTAACGGCAGCTCTCCTCTTCTGGGGAGGTTGTTGCCCCCCCTCCCCAATAGTTCCACCACCACGTGGAGGTCCGGTGATGGCATAGTGGCAACATGAAGGGAAGGCATCTCGTAGCAAGACGTGCTTGCTGAGATGGATCAGGTGAAAATGGGGGTACAAAAAACAATAAAATACTGATTAAAAAAAAAAATCATAGTAATAAGACAGAGGTACCATAGAGCACAACGGTCTAAGGGGATGGGACAGCCAAACAGTGAGCGATAGTGGTGCTTAGTCACAAATTTTGTAAGAAGGCACTGGTGACCAGATGACAATGATAGGGTCAAACTAAGGTAGGACACCGGAGTTACTAGGGTGTTAGAGAAAGTAAAATCATTGAGTCCCAGCATGGCAACCCCCTTTGGCAGATAGGAGGGGTACAGAGATTGTCAGAGATTAGACATAGGGATATCAGGGCAGAGCACCATAAAATAGCAGATGGGAAGGGGGGAATCATAATGGTAGATAAACAATCTAGATGCCACTAAGGTATTTAGAAAGTTTAAGATGACACAACTAAGCAAAGTAGTCACAGTTTGCTGATAGTCTAGACCAATATGTAGTAGGCAACTCAAAGTGAAAAGACCAAAACGAGCGTAAAACTTACAAGCACGAGAAATAATCCAACTTATCTAGTGACAGCCTAACACATAGAGCAAAAGGCTAAATCTTTACAGAACACTATGGACACTATATGGAAGGCCACAACAGGTATGATAAGCTAGGGCCGCTAACTTCAATCATAAGGATAATATAACATAGATGGGAAGTGGAGAAAGTACAGTTACGTAAGAACTTACCGTAACAGTAGATCTTCGAGAGGAGCTCTTGCAGCAGGCTATAACACTCCTGACTATGCTGCAGGCGCTAGGACCCTCTGGAAACATTTTCAGCCAGCAGTATACAGCAGGGACTGCCCCAACGTCGGCCCTGGTACAAAAGGGGGCGGACCCAGCTCCACCTCCGTTCTCCCGCCAAGGCCCGCAAACAAGCCCTGACAAGAGAAGGAGATGAAACACATAATGGAGATGTAAATGAAGATGGATCTGCACACCTCAAGGGGGAAGACGGGTGGGAAAGTAACACCTGCTGCAAGAGCTCCTCTCGAAGATCTACTGTTACGGTAAGTTCTTACGTAACTGTACTATCTTACTTCGAGTGGGAGCTCTTGCAGTAGGCTATAACACTCAGGACTGAATACCAAGCAGTCCCATGTCAAAGAGGTAGACGACCCCAGGAGGTGGAATATGCTGACTCCAGAAGCCTTAGGAAAAAAATCCTTGCAAAACAGCCAGACCGAAACTGGCTCGGCGTCTGGAGAAGATATCCAAGCTGTAATGCTTGACAAAGGTATGCACCAAGTTCCAGGTAGCGGCAGCACATATGTCCCTGATAGAGACATTTCTCAGGGCGGCAAAAGAAGCAGACACTCGTCAGGTGGAGTGACCCCTAACCGGGCCCAGTAGGGGCTTATTGTGTTTTTCATAGCAGAAGGAAATGCAGTGGACTAACCACTTCGATATCGTCTGCTTGGTCACCGGTTTGCCCAAGCATTGTGGTGCAAAAGCCACAGAGAGTTGCTCCGATTGACGGTGCATAGCCGTCCGTTTGAGGTAATACCTCAAAGTCCTGTGGACATCCAGTGTGTGAAGGACAGCCTCCCCTCTATCAGAAGGGGAAGGAAAATAGACTGGAAGGTCAACTGACTGGTTGAGGGTCAACTCCGAGACTACTTTCGGAAGAAACTTAGGATTTGTTCTAAGAGAAACCATTTCCCTGTGGAAAATCAAATATGGCTCTTTACACATCAGAGTCTGAAGCTCGGAAACTCCAAGATGAGGTAATAGCAACCAAAAAACAAACTTCCAAGAAAGAAAACGCAGCTCACAATCCGCTGCTGGCTCAAAGGGAGGGAGGGTGAGCTTCTCCAACACAAAAAGGAGATCCCAGGGTGGGATAGGGTCCCGAATGGGAGGTCTCATATGCAAAATTCCTCTCAAAAAGGCGAGGGCAACATCCAATTGTGCCAACGCCTTATCTCCAATGACAGCATGATAGGCGGAGACAGCCCACTTATGCACCTTGATAGAGGAGTAACTCAGGCAATGTTGGTACAAGGAGAGGAGGTACTGTAACGCTGAGTTCACTGGACAAGTGAGGGGGTCCAAATGCTGTGACGAGGCCCATAAACAAAAACGCTTCCACTTCATCACATAGGCGGAGCGGGTGGAGGGTTTCCTCGCCGAAACTAGGACTGCCGCCACTTCTGGGGAAACCCGTATCTGCGTTGAGCTACGTCTGAAGAAACCAAGCATGTAGGTGTAAGGAACGAGGGTCCGGATGGACTAGCGACTCCTGTTCCTGGGACAGCAACTGCGAGCATATGGGCAGTGGAATTGGAGGCTCCGTGGATAACCACTGCAGGAGTGGAAACCAAATCTGCCGAGGCCATCTGGGGGCTACGAGAATCATTCAGGCCCCTTCTGCCTGTAACTTTAGTAGGACTCTCTGAATGAGAGGGAAGGGTGGGAAGGCACAGAGAAACCTCCCTGCCCAGCAAAGGGATAACGTGTCTGGCCAGAAAACTCCAGGCGCGTGCTCTTGCGAGAAGAACATTGGCAGTTTGGCGTTGCGTGGTGACACAAATAGGTCCAGCTCTGGATGACCCCACTTGTCGAAGAGCTGGTCTGCCATGGACTGTAGCAGCTCCCACTCGTGTGCTCTGGATCCAGACCTGCTTAAGCTGTCGGCCAGATCATTCAGGACACCTGGAACATGCACTGCAGACAGTAGAATGCGCCGCTTCAGTGCCCAGTACCAGACTCTCATCACCTCCCTGCAAAGGGCATATGAATGAGTACCCCCTTGCTTGTTGATGTAGAAGACGACCGCCATATTGACTGTTTGCATTAGAAGAGAGCCTGGCATCAGGTTCTCTTGAAAAGCCTGTAAGGCATAGAGAACCGCTCGTATCTCCAGTACACTGATGTGAAGGGATCGCTCATCGGGTGACCAAACCCCTTGCGTTTGATGAGCACCCAGGTGTGCCCCCCACCCAGGTCTGATGCATCTGTCTTAAGAGCCTGATCTGATGGCTCTGGACGAAAGCTGACCCCCTTCTCCAAGTTCTCGGGGTTCATCCACCAAAGCAAAGTTCTCCTGACTGGCTCGGTGATCCTGACCATGAAGTCTAGATCGTTGTAGCCTTGGTCCCACTGTACCCTGAGCATCCATTGTGGGACCCACATGTGGAATCGTGACAGGAATGGCCGCCGCCATGTGCCCCAGTAGCCTGAGGAAGTTCCGTACTGGAACTTGAGGAGTTATTGAGATCCCTTTGGCAATCTCTAGCAGGCGATCGCTGTCCTGGGAAGGAAGCCATGCCCTGGATAGAATCCAGGACCGTTCCAATGAAGCACGAGCTTTTGACTGGGCTCTGGGGACGATTTTCATAGATTCAGGTGATCCCCAGCTCTCGGAATAAAGTATGGTGTCTCGAGGGCATGAAGTAAACCTGACCTTGGCGGGCTGTAAGTATGTCGTCTAGGTATGGCAAAATGATGTGTCCCATGCGCCTTAGAGCCGCCGCCACCACTGCCAAGCATTTTGTAAAAACTGGTAGTGCTCCCCTTGGAAGTGGAACCTCAGAAACTTCCTGTGGGGAGAGAAGACCCCAATATGCATATATGCATCTTGCATGTCTAGGTAGCAGAGCCAGTCTCCTTGGTGCAGCAGAGGAAGTAGACCTGGGAGGGTCACCATCCTGAAACTTTTGTACTCTATAAAGAGATTGAGAGAGCTGCGGTCCAGAATGGGATGAAGATCTTGTGTCTTTTTTGGGACCAGGAAGAAATGGGAGTAAAACCTCTTTCCCCGCTGATGCAAGGGGACTAATTTTAATGCCCTTTTCTGCAAGAGGGTCTGAATCTCTCCTTCTGTTAGTGGGATGTGAGAAGGAGGATAGCGGGAGTACTTTGGTGGAGTATTTGGGGGAAACTCCGTGAAGTCCAGCGTGTGTCCTCTCCTGATATCTAGGCCCCGTTGGTCTGCAGTAATCGACTTCCACCCTTCGAGATGAAGGGAGAAGCGGCCCCCCGACAGTCTTCCCTGAGCCTTCCTCTGGAGGTGGAGGGGACATAAGGGAGTCATTAGGCTGAGCCAGGTGTAGGCAGAGAGGCCTGGGAGGAATTGGGCCCATGGGTAGGAGCGCCTCCAGGCTGCTGGTTACCGGTTCTCCTACGGAAGCTGCCTCTCTGCCCCTGCTGATTACCATGGGCATAACCTTGGCCACCTGAGGGCTTACGAAATGGACACTTTCGTTGCCTTCGCTGGTCGCCACGGTACATGTCATGGACCGACCAGATAGACTTGCCCGACTCTTGGACACGAGAAATCAAAGCTTCCATCTTCTGCCCAAATAACACGGTACCCTGGAATGGTAAATCCTTGATACAGGATTGTAGATCCTGGTGAAAGCCTGAAACTCTCAACCAGGCGTGGCGCCAGAGGCACACCCCGGGAGCGGCTGCCCTGGCTGCCGTATCTGCAATGTCATATGAGGCTCTCAGGACATGGGAGCCTACGTCTGAGGCTGATTTCATGATGTCCAGAAGTTCAGTCTTCTGATCAGAATCTGGCATGGCCTTCAAAAGCTCTTGTCCCCTCTCCCATAGAGCATTCTGGTACTGGACCATATGAATCAGGAAGTTAAGGGACCGTATGGAACAGGTGGAGGCAGAATAAACTTTCTTGCCCACCTGGTCCAAATACTGAGACTCCGGATCGGGAGGCTAGGAGCTAAGTTGTTTTGGCTGCCTGGATTTGTCATGGGCAGCTGTGATCACCGAGGAGTCCGCCTCAGGGTTCTCTGCTAGGAAAGCTTCTGCCCTCGGGGACTTGTACAGCCTATCCAGCTTCTTAGGAACAGCCAGGATGGAAGCTGGACATTTCCAGGTAGTCCGCGTGAGGTCCTGGAAAGTGTCCACTAAAGGAGGGACCACCAGTGGTTTCTGCTCCTTCTGCCTCAGGTATTTTGCCAGTCTCCGGCATTCCGGATCCAGGTCCTCAGTCTCCCATTCGTTGGAGGCCTGGATATGCCTCATGACGTCCATGAAGGTAGGATCATCTGGAGGCGAGCGAGGCTGATCCTTCTCTCCCAGGGACCGCTCTAAGCTGAGAGAGGAAGATGAGGAAGAGGGAGATCGACTATAAGATCTAGAATAGTCTGATCTCTCCTTATGACCAGACTCCCTCTGTCATTGGTAACTGGAGGACCGGCGTCGGTCCGAAGACAGACTCCGGTCCCGAGATCAGCGATGGAACAAAGACCCGATGTCCATCAGAGGACCGACGTCGGAAGTGCTTTCTTCTAGAAGACCGAGAAGGGCTGCGTGTACGAGACCTGGTCCGACGACGGTCTTCAGACCGGGCGCGGAAACGAGCCTTAGAAGGAGCTGTAGGCAGTTGCTCCAGGGACTTCCGCAGGGAAGGCTCACCTCCTGGCTGTGGTTTGCCCACTGGGTCCGGTACCGGTGTCTGGGCCGGCGACGGAAGGGTGGTCCGCTTCTGGACCTGCCCCCACCAAAAGGAAAACAGCTCCTGCAGCTCATCCTTTGAAAAAAGCTCGGCCCGGAAAGGGAGTATTCGGGACGTCGGCCCGCGAAGGTAAGCCCTCCTGGGGGCCCAGGGGGGAGGAGGACTTGGGCGACGAGGGCATCGGCTCTTCCATGGCCGATCCATCACCCTTCACCCCTTCAACTGGCGTCGGTGGTGGAACCGGCCCGGCAGGGTGTCAGAGAGTCCTTGGGCTCTGGAGGCACGCCTTTAGAAGGCGGCGCCGGTGCCTTGGGAGGTGGGGCCACAGCTTTTCAGCTGAAAAGAACAGTTATGTAAGAACTTACCTTATCAGTAGATCTTCCAGGGTATCTCAGTCATTAGCTCACACCGCAGGAACTTCACAGTCAGTGAAGTAGAATCCACATGGAAGATTTTCCAGCAGTACCAACTGGGGCCACCCATGCCGACGTCACCAACCCCATAAAGGCGTGAGCGGCCTAGCTCCCTCCTCAGTTCTTTCCGCTGGAGACTAAGGGAGCAAACCAGTGCCATGGGGGATGAGAGGTGCCATGTCCTAAATAAAAGGCTGGATACATCACATAGCCAGTCACAGCAGAGGACCCCAAGAAAGGGGAAGGTGGGAGGGAAGGCAGACCCGATGACTGAGATCCACTCAAAGATCTATTGTTACGTTAAGTTCTTACATAACTGTTCTATCTTCATCGGGGGTATCTCAATCATCAGGTCACACCATATGAATGAGTCCCAAGCAGTTACAGGTGCAGCAAAACTGTCCTGGAGGAAGGCCAACCAAAGCCTAAGACAGCAGGCCCTGCAGAACAGCCCGGCCAAAGCCTGCTCAGGCTCTAGAAGCAATGTCCAGACTGCAGTAGTGCAAATGTCAGCAGCTGAGTCCAAAACAAAATATAAGTCCCAAGCCAGCACAGGGGAATGGACTGAATGCTTCAGGTGCAGGATGCCCCCAAGAAAAGTACGGGACACATCTAACTGAACCATGACACGCCTGCCCACAGGCTCGCAAAATGCAGAAATAGCTGAAAGGTGCACCTTGAGGGAGGTGTACTCAAGGCTTGAGTCTGACAAGGAGGTCAGATAGTCCAGAATCTGGCTTACCAGACAGGTAAGGAAAATGGGAATGAGAACATTGTTTAACCAGGAGTAGAACACTAAGCCGAAGCTTGTTTCCAGATGCGACCTGGGAGCACAAGGAAGTTAAGTGACTTGCTCAGGATCACACAGGATGCATACAGGTGGCTGAGGGATTCAAACCCAGGTCTCCAGATCTGCAGCTCAGAGCCTTAACCCACTGCACTATACTGCCTCCTATAAGGGCCCAGATGATGTCTGGCAGCCCAGATGGCAAACCTCCATTTCATGGCATATGTGGCTCTAGTGAAGGGCTTCCAAGATGCCACGAGGACGTCCACTACCCTCCAAGATACTCCAAACTAGGCATGCAGATGAAGGGACTTGAGGTTCGGATGGACTAGGGTACCCTAAGTCTGCATCGACAGATCCCTGCAAAGGGGAAGATGTACCAGGGGTTCCTCTGCTAACTGTTGCAGCAGTGGAAACCATATCTGCCATGGCAAGTAAGGTGTGACCAGGATCATGCTGGCCCCCTCCATCTGCAGCTTCAGTTCAGTTTATTTGGGACAAGGAAAAAAACTCCATTGAGTAAGCTCATTTACAAGGAGGTCCTAGGAGGACTATACAATACAAGAAGGGACACCAATAACAATACATGAAAATAAATATACAGCGATTAAATTAGGTGAATGACCAACAAAGACATTACAAGGGAGAAAAAGAAAACTATACACCTAGACAATAGGTGCTGTGGAACAAATCTGTCTGGCTGGGAAGAACTACAAGCAGGATTTAGACTTGCCAAAATATGAAGATCCTGCTGGTACTCAGAAGCAGATGCAATTGTAGAGGCAGAGAGTTGATGAGGGATTTGAATGCAGAGTAAGTAACAAGGCTAGTGAGACTGAGCGCCTCCTGGAAGTGATTCCAAAGGGTTGGGAGGGCACAGCTTATAGCAGCCTTTCCGTGGCGAGTGTGAATTCTGGATATATTAAATATAATATAGGAATTTTGAGGGCATGAGTACTGGTGGAACGGAGGAAGACTTTGGAGATGTAAAATGGCAGTTTATCTAGTAGGGCATTGTATATCCAAAGTAGCATATTCTTTCATCTTCTGATTGCCAGTGTGGTCCATCCAATTTGAGAATATAGTAGGCAATCATGAGTTTTTAGAGGGGCATTTGTAATGAAATGGAAAGCGTGATGATAGAGTACATCTGATTTATGGAGGGAGGAAAGGGGGCCATTAGTATAGATGAGGTCAGCGTAGTCTATGAAGGGAAGAAACATAGAATTTGACGGCAGATAAGGACTGCTTGGCCCACCTAGTCTGCTCATTTTCCTACCCAACAGATAAGCTGCAGATCCTAGTTAACCAACAGCTTACTTCCTCCTACCCCCCACTAGGACTGCCTTATGTCTGTCCCATGCATTCTTGAATTCCCCCACTGTTCTTGACTCCATGACCTCCTCAGGGAGGCTGTTCCATGCATCCACAACCCTCTCTGTGAAAAATACTTCCTCACATTACCTCTGAGCCATCTTCCTCTATCTTCAAATTATACCCCCTGTTCTTGCACATATCTTTTCTGAAAGATGCTACCCTCTTGGACTTTGTTGATTCCTTGAGGTATTTGAACATTTCAATCATGTCCCGCTCTCCCTTCTTTCCTCAAGGGTATACATATTAAGCTCCTATAGTCTTTCTTCATTATATTTTCTGGTGCAGACCCTGCATCATTTTGGTTGCCCTCCTCTGGACAGCTTCCACTCTGTCTATGTCGTTGCGGAGATGGGATCTCCAGAATTGCACACAGTACTCCAGATGGGGTCTCACCAACTGTCTGTACAGAGGGATAACAACTTCCTGTTTTCTAGTACTGATGCCTCTCCCTATGCATCCCAGTATCACCCAGCCTTCCTTACTGCCTTCTCACATTGCTTGCCCACCTTTAGGTCATCTGATATAATTACCCCCAGGTCCCTTTCCATTTTTATTGTTGTCGGTATCTCACCTCCCACTGTGTACTCTTCCCCTGGGTTTTTGTTTCCCAGGTGCATTACCTTGTGCTTCTTTGCATTGAATCTGAGCTGCCATACATTTGACCATTCCTCCAACCTTGCCAAGTCCCTTCTCATCCTTTCCACTCTATCTTGTGTATCAACCCTGTTGCAGATCTTTGTGTCGTCTGCAAAGAGACATACTTTTTCTTCCAGTTCCTCTGCAATGTCACTTATACTATAAAGACATTAAAAAGGACTGGTTCCAGTACTGAACCCTGCGGTATCCCGCTAGTAACCCTCTTTTCTTCACTGTGGACTCCATTTACTACTACCCTTTGCGTCCTGTTGTCTAGCCAATTTTTTATCCAGGCTGCCACCTTGGGACCCACTCCAAAGCTGGCTAACTTGTGTATTAATCTTTTGTGTGGGACTGTATCAAATGCCTTGCTAAAATCTAAGTAGGCCATGTGCACAGCCCCTCCCTGGTCTACTACTTGAGTCACCCAGTCAAAGAAATCTATTAGATTCGTCTGACATGACCTTCCCATCATGAATCCATGCTGCCTTGGGTCCTGTGCCCCACTGGCCTCTAGGTACTCAACAATTCTTTCCTTCAGAAGTGATTCCATCATTTTCCCTACCGATGAGGTCAAACTAACTGGTCTGTAGTTTCCTGCCTCTATCCTGCACCCACTTTTGTGAAGAAGAATCACATCCGCCCTCCACTAGTCCTCAGGTACCACCCCATTTTCCCATGATTTGTTAAAGAGAGTAGTCAGCTGTGTCACTAGTTTGAATTCTTGGGTGAATCCCATCAGGCCCCATTGCTCTGTCCACCTTCAATTTTGTTAGTTCTTTCAGAACCCTTTCTTCTGTAAATGGACTGGTATTGACCCGTCTTCAGTGTTTCTCTGGTTTAAGTATCCCCCCACTCCTTTGTGAATACCGAGCAGAAATATTCGTTCAGTATCCCTCCTTTTTCACTGTCACCCTCTACCCACATTCCCTCCCCTTTATTAAGCCTCAGCATCCCTCCTTTGGTCTTTCTTCGCTCCCTAATGTACCTATAAAAGGTCTTATCCCCCTTCTTAACAGAGTTGGCTATCCTTTCCTCGATTTGGGCCTTTGCTATTCTGACTGCCTTCCCAGCCTCCTTCTGCTTTAACTGATAAAGTTCTCTGTCCTGCTCCTTCTGTGTTTCTTTACATTTCCTGAATGCCGTCCTTTTCTCCTTAACCTACCCTGCCACCTCTTTTTGAGAACCATAGTGGTTTTTTCCTTCACTGTGTTTTGTTGATTTGCTTTACAGAAAGGCTTGTTGCCTCTGTGATGGCTGTTTTGATTACTCCCATTGTTCCTCCACCGCTCCTTCTTGCCTGTTTGCTAGTGCTTTTCTGAGGCATTCTCTCATTTTCCCAAAGTCAGCCCTCCTAAAGTCCAATACTCTTGCTTTTGTAAGGCTTGATTGTATGGCTGTGTTTATCGTGAACCACACTGTTTGGTGATCGCTTGTTCCCAGATGGCTACCCACTTCTAAATCTGAGATTCTTTCTCCATCCCCATTTGAGAGTACCAGGTCTAAGATTGCTCCTTCTAGAGTGGGTTCCAATACTAGCTGTCTGAGGCATGCCCCCTGTAAGGCATCAAGAATGACCCTGCTCTTGGATGTGCCTGCAGCAAAGGTGTTCCAGTTAACATCTGGCATATTCAGGCCACCCATCAACAATCTCTGCCCCTTTTTCTGCCATTCTAAGAAAGCCTTCTATCATTTCCTTGTCCATTCCCTCCCCCTGAGATGGGGGTCTGTATACAACCCCCATGTGGATTGTGGTGCAATTTCCTGTCTCCAGGGTGACACAGAGTGCCTCATCTGCTCCCTGTTTACTCTTTAGTTCTGTTGCTTTGATCCCTTCTTTTACATAGAGAGCTACTCCTCCTCCTCTTTTACCCTCCCTGCCCCTCCTGTAGATTGTGTATCCTGGTATGTTGACATCCCAGCCATGGTTCTCTGTGTACCATGATTCTGTGACTGCCACAATATCCAGGCAACCCTCTTCCATCAAGGCCGCTAGTTCAGGGAGCTTGTTACACAGACTAAGGACATTGGAACTCATCACCCTCCACTTTTTGATGGCCTTACCCCTTTTAGCCCCATTCCTGTCCTTACTGCCTTTGCCTTTTTTTAGATTTACCTCTGTCCTGCTCCCTAATGACTTCTCTACCTTGGTGTTTACCTCACTAATTACCATGTTTTGTGGGGGGAGGCTGGGATTTCCCTGCTCCTTTTCAGTGCCTCCCCCCTTGGCTAGTTTAAATGCTTGCCAATTAAACATTTAAACCTCTCACCTAGGATCCTGGTTCCCCCCTACACAGATGCAGACTATCACACCAGTATAGGTCTGCATCCCTCCAGGTGGCTCCGCAGTCCCCAATGAAGCCAAAACCCTGAGCTCTACACCAGTTTTTCAACAATTCATTGAATTCCCTGGTGAGGAGTACCCTAGCATCACCCTTGCCATAGACAGGCAGCACCTCAGAGAAGGTTCCCGTATGTGCTACTTGTCTAAGGCCCCTCCCCAACTCTACAAACTCCTCTTGCACTGCTCTGATCCCATTCCTAGCCAGGTCATTTATTCCTAGGAGGACAATGACATCCAGCTCCCTCCCTCGTGCAGCTCCTCCCACGATCCTGAGGATTTGCTTCCTGTCCCTCCAAGCCGTGGCACCAGGCAGGCACCTTACCTCCCTCTCCCCTTCCTCCCCAATTTCTACCCCCCTAATGACTGAGTCCCCCACCAGTTGTTTCCTTCCTCTGTAGGGTCCCACGCCACCCTCCTGTGGGTCTCCTTTGTGAAGGTTCCCAGCATCCTCCTTGGTCTCCACTGCAGGTGCCTCCATAGAGGAACCACTATCCACCAGAAGAGTGAATGAACTGTGGAGAGGTACAGCTGGAGGGATGCAACTCTGTTCCACCACCCTCTCCCTCCCTGAGCCCACCTTGGTCCAGCCTCTTCTCTTTCTTGGCAACCTCTGAGGTAGTGGCTTTGCCCTGATGGTCCCTGGGTGGGGGAGGAGGTTTCACGAATCCTAGCCAGGAGAACCTGGAGATGGGCAACCTCCTCCCTCAGACCAGAGAGGTGCCTGCAAATAGGGCAGCATTGCAGCCTCCAGAATGTCTCCCGGAACACTGCCGCCCCACAGCCATTGCACTGCACCACTCCTATCATGTCTTATTGTGTGTCCCTCTCCTGTTTCTCTGTATGCTTACTCTCCTCTCCTTACAACTCTCACCCTTCCTGTTCTGGGACACCAACTTCCTATATTCTTCAGTAGCCTCCTTCTTCCTTGCTCAGTGTCAGACCACCAGCAGTGTGTGTGTGTGTGTGGGGAGCTACTTTTCACTTAGGTTGACAAAACCAATATTTCTATGATCCTTCCTTCCTACTGCCAAACAGGAAGTTCCTGTTGACAGTCAAATCCAGTGGCTATAAAAATAGAACTGGCTTAGGGTGGGTGGGATGGAGGGCAATTAGTAAGAAAAATGGCTAGCAACAGGAAGTTGTAATTTGAGTCATCTGCTTTTATAGTGTCTAAGCGACACCCCCAATTAAGCTCTCTCTCTTCCTACTGGTTTAGCAAACTAAGTTGATACAGTCAGTACCCTTTCCCAGCACAGAACACACACTGACTCTCTTTCCTTTCTCTTTTTTAAACCCTAAATAAGACCCCTTCTACTTCTAATAAAGTATCTGTCTGCTTAATCTCAAAAGACACTGACTCCTGCTGGGAAATAAGTGTTAATTAAATAAATAAGAAAATGTAGCTTCTTTTAGTTAGTTGCTTTCTACTCTACAAGCAAGGCTAGCAACAGGCAAAACTGTTGCTTGGACAAGTCTTTTCTTGACATCAAATGGAAAAAGGTTATTTTTCCTGTAAAAAAACCCAACCTTGATTTAATTTTTTTTTTTTTAATAGAGGTGTGGTCGGAGAAAGTAAGGTTATGGTCTAGGCAGAAGCCGAGGTATCTGAATTTATCAGTAATCTCTAATGACTCTCCAAGCAAAGTCGTGATTGCGGGCAAGGTTATGGATGGACTGTGGTTTATTCTATGGTGCGGAGGAGTGAAGAAATGAAAATTACGTACCTACTGTAATTGTTGATCTTTCTGTATATCTTCATTCATCACTTGTGGGCACTAGCCGGAGGCGAAGGACCCCGCGGGAGTAATTCTTTCTAAAGGAGGAGGAGCCGGCACCGGCATCACCCTCGAGGCTGACGCACTGTGTGGCGCTCAAGGGTTGGCCAGTAACAGATGCAGACTTCTCCTCTATCTCAGTTCTGCATGCAGGAGAGTGAAAACAGAAAAGGGGGGGGGGCGAGGCAAGGGCACCTGAGAGACAGGAAAAGGAAAGGATACAAACAGAAAAAGAAATAATGCCAGACAAGAAGACAGAAGGAAGCACCTAGGGGTCTGGGAAAGGGGGCCCCAACATCTGGGCAGGCAAGGGAGGGCTAGAGTAAGGGGGGAGAATAAAAGAGAATAGAAGGAACAGAGAAATGGAGAGGAGAGGAAATGAGAGACCCCACGACACTCCCAGCAGAGGTCCAGAGGACTCTCTGAGGACCAGAAGAGAGAGGGGTGCAACTGTCCAATGCCACACTTCCAATTTCTGAAAGTTATTTTTTCATGGATGGAGGAGTGAAAAACACAAAACCCTCAGATTTGATAGAAGGCAGAGGACGGGCCAACCGGACAGCAAGCAAGCCAGAGCACCAGGCCTGACAGTGTTCTCTTCCCCAGCCCATAGAAGATGGAAGGGGTGGCAAGGGTCTCGATGCTCTTGCTTGGTGCCTCGCAAGCTCCATGCCATGCGTGGAGAGGGTGACGGCTTGTCTGGTTGCCTCCAAATCAGGCAATGATGCTAGCAACTGGCCTTGCATCGACCATAAGTGCCTGTTGTAGGCAGCCTGATGCGATGCGACACACAGCATAAGGCGTGTCAAGGAGAAGAGACTCTTCCCCAGAGGTCAAACTCCACAGAGTCAGCCTCGGGGGGTCGGTCGTGCCTTATGCTTCTATGATCGGTAGGCGTGTCCAGGAAACTCAGTTCCCAAGGTGGGGTGAGGCAAAACTCCTGGAGATCCCTGGGGTACGTAATACCTGTGCTGGCAGTCCATCAGGGCTGGAGAACAGGCTGATGGACACTGCTAGGTGCGGTACAAAGCCTCCTGAAAAGGAAATGACCAGTCAGGCATCACCAGGTGGTCTGCACTGTATTCACTTACAAAAGTGTGCATCGCTCCCTCAGGACTGTGTCTTGCTATCCTGGAAACATGGAGCTCATCAACCAGCCTAGATAGGAAACACTGGTAAGAGGTCTGGTCAGCGTCAGCGGACAGATGGGCGCATGGATCCTCTTCCTAAGGGGAGTAAGATAAGGAAGCCAACAAGCCTGAAGAGCCAAGAGTCTGACTGCTCCTGGGAAGACAGGTGGAAGACCTGTTCATCCATGGCTTTCACACAGCGAGGAATTCAGTAGCCATGGCCCTGGACTGCTCCCAGGTCAAGGGCCCCAAGGCACACACATGGCTCGGGAATGAGGGAGAAAGCACCCTCACAGGGCGAGAACACCCTCTGCCAGAGCTACAAGACCCTGCAGACAATTCAATCCCAGGGAAGGATTAGCTAGTCTCCTCAGTCACTGGCCGCTCAACCAGACAGAAGCGGTCAGGACTGAGCCCAGAAGGGGAATCCCCCTGTGAGGCGACTGGGGCCGTGTAGGTCCAGAAGAGTGGCCCCTAGCTCCACTTACAGAGATCTCACCTGAAGCCGATGAAGGGGAGAAGGCAGGTAAAGTGCTGCAACTCCTTCCTGAGCCCCGTATGGCTCCAAGGGAAGGCCTCTGCCCCTCACATTGCCCCTTCACCCCCCAGGGACCTCTCCCTCATCACCAATCGCAAGGGTTCCACCACTTCCACCGCACTCACTGCAAAGTGGCTGGCACTGGAGCTCCTTTCTAGCACGGAGGACAGAGCAGCGCCGGCTAGATACCCGGTGCCAGAAGACTCGGTTTCTACTGGGACAGAACCACTCTCAACATGAGGCACCCTCACGGTACCTCTAGCAGCTCCAGAAAGGGTCCCAGTGCCAGGGACAATGCCGGAGCCTGCGCAGATTGTAATTATTGGCCCCGAAGAAAAAGCAGATTGGGAGAACACCACAGTGCTGGGAGAAGGATAGTCCCGAAACTCTGAGGAGTCGGGGTGACAATCTGGATCTGCAACCCGATCATCTTCCTCCAAAGGAGGAGAAGATCTGGGAGATTGGCAGAGAGGCCACCCCCAAGGCCCTCCTCCCTCAGCGCTGCAGGGAGACCAGACACCGACCGCAGTATCGCTCTGCTCACTGGAGCTGCGAACGGTTCTAGGATCAGAAGCATCTCCAACTGGTGGAGCTGAGTAAGGCACTGGTCCAGGCCTAGCACGCATAGGCCATGACACCAGGGGAGCCTGCACCTCCGAGGAGGTGACAGGGAAAATGGTGCCCCCAGCCAGGCCCCTGGAGAGGCCTGACTGTCCTTCCAGCACCGTGGAATAGACCTCTACCCTGGCAAGGCCCGCAGAGGCCCCTCCTCCGTGGTCCATATAGAACCAGGAGGAGACCTGGAGGAAGGGTCGAGAGATCGGCATCTGGCATCCTGAATACGACACTGCCCCCCCCCCCCAAAGGTTGGTAGACAATGTCCGACCTTGTACATGCAGTATTCAAGCACTCTGCGATCCACAGAGAAGTAGGCATCGCAACGGTCCATATCATGGTTAGGACCCAAGCAGGTCAGGCAATGGTCATGCCGGTCTGAAACAGAAATCTGCCGTCCACAGGGACACAGACGCATTGGGGCCGGCCCGCTTTAGATGATTTCTTCTTCTTTTTGTTTCTCAAACCTAGCATGACTTACAGTAAAATAAACACAAATCTACAGCAAAAGACTCAATGCCGAAGAAATTGGAAAGTTTGAGGCTAGTGACTTGTCGAAAATGCAAGTCCCGCGGTGGTACCAAATGTTTAATTCCTCTAGGTATGGTAGGTCTATCGGTGGATGTTATACCTTGGCTGATGATTTTAGTTGGAATGGAGGGTGGTGTTTTTTTTTTTCCCCTTCTAGTTGCCTCAAGGTGTGCCACACTTTTGCGCCTTTGTTATTTGCGAGTTACAGAGTATTTAAGTAATAATGGGTTTTAGTGGTTCTAACAGGACTGGTACAGGAGTTTCTAGCCCTCCTAAAAGCAGTTCAGTCAGGGTTTGACTTAGTGAGTCTCGCTATACCCCAGAGCTTATCTCTTTCATGAAGGGCTTTTTCAGTTCATGGGTGAACCAGTGACATATATATATATATATTTTTTTTTACTTCAAGCTTGGTAATAGGGGCATGTTTGTTTATTAGATCAACTATAGTATTTTGGAAGTAAGCATAGGCTTTGGAGACTGAGGATGCCAGACAGCAGTCCTGACAGTGTTTAAGTCGGACAGGAACCTAGCTGGGTCAAACCTTCGAAAGCTCCTTTTAAAAATAAATTTATGCACTGTGATTGGTTTAATAGAGTTCCTGATGCACACTACCACGTTGTGGTCGCTGATATTGTGGAAAACACTAGCGCTAGAGAATTTGTGGGGTGAATTTGTGAGGATAAGATCTAATAATGAGCTGTTTTGGCGGATTTTTGGTATTCAAGTGTGTGGTATGGTCTATGAACTGTGATAACTCATCAGAGTTGCATAATTCTTTGAGGGGCTCAGATTTTCTGCTAAGCCACTCAAGGTTAAAGTCTCCAAGTATGATTGATTCGATACTGGAGGATTTTAGGAAAGTATTTAACTGGGTTAGGATTTCCAAACCACCTGAGGGGGCCTATAACAGACTATAATACTGATGTTCTCAGATGGAGATAATGCCAGCTTTAAATTAGGCATTCAAATTGTTTGGGCTTTGATAGCGATGCTAGTTCTGAGGCGGCAAATTTTTCCAGAACATATACACACACACACACACACATACATATACATATACATATACATATATATATATATCTATCCCCCCCCCCCTTCCCAATCTGTCTGTCTGCCATAAATATGTTGTAAGATGGTAACGCAATTTTGTTACTTGTACTAATTTTTTTCAGCCATGTTTTGTTAAGGATCAGTATATCGGATGAGGTATGGGATACCTAGGACTGCAGTAGAGCCAATTTATTAACCAGACTGCAGATGCTGAGTGACATAAATGTTAGGCCTTTTGACTGGGCAAAAGTTGTAGAGGAGGCTACGGGTGACAGGGGTCCAGGGTTTAGCGCCACATTACATGAACGTAACAGGATAAGAATTAGTTTCTTAAGCCTAAGGATGCTGGACTTGGTGTTAAGTGAAGGCTGGCTATTCCTGTTGGTGGGAGTAGCAAAAGTGCCTTGTCTTGGGGCTTAGTAAAGGAGAGAGAGGAGGCATAATAGACCACCAGGATATTCGTGAGGTGAGGGTTGGGTGGGATGTAGTCAAGGGGATCAGTAATAGGATTGGTTTCCTGGGCAATTGTTCCTCTTGGTACTGTGGAAAGTGAGAGCCAGGGGATGTGTGTGTGTGGGGGGGGGGGGAGAAGAGATAGATGGGAGACCTGAGAGCCACACAACAGGCAACATTCCAAGAGAAATCTTACCATATTTTGGATTTCATTTTTTTTTTCTTTTGTTAGAATGAGTATGAGTTCAATGCTTGTCTTACCAGGAATGGAAGGGGTAAGACTAGGTAAGCATGAAGACTGCTGGAAGAATATCTTGTGGTGCCCTCTAGTAGTGCCAGGTGTACCTTAGGCTGGTAAGGATCCGACTGTGTGACGCTAACCCTATACCTTGCCACCAGCTCTTAATGGCAGTATAGTGCAGAGGTCAGAGCACCAGGATACAGACTAATGAGGCTGGTCTAGCCTGGGTTCAAATCCTGCAACCTCCACGCAATGCTTCAAATAGCTGGACCTAGAGAGGAGCCATACCTGGCCAACCGTGGGATAGGTTGAAAGGTTAACGTTGGGAGTGGGTGACTGGCCTGAATAGGAGTCAAGTGGTGTGCTTCCAGGGAGGACTGAGGTGTGGTGTGTGTGTGTGTGTGGGGGGGCAGGGTGTACGTGATGGGTACAACCATTTAGTCTTTGGTGTTACAGGGGTGGGGGATGTAGACTGTACATGTTAGGGACCAACTATGTTACTATGGGGTGGGAGTGGAAGAAACCAATGCAGATCTATGGGGAGCGAAAGTGGGCTGCTGGTTCTTTGCGTATAAAAGCAGCACCATCCCTGGGTGGGAGGAGGTGGCTGGGGTGGAAGAGTGTCTAGCGGTGCCAGCACTGCTGCGCCGTCAATGAACTAGTGTCTAAGGTGGCACCAAGTTCGCGTTCACCCACCTGTTGGGAGTAGCGGGTCATCTGGTGGGGTCGGAGGGAAGAGTTCCGACTCTCCGGGGTGTTGCTGTGGCTCTAGTTGGTCGGCAGAGGAAAGGGGAAAAAGCAGAGATTAAAACAAGGTAAGCGGGGAGGGAACAAAGCTGTAGGAGAGCCTGTAAAACAATACTGGAGTCCTGGCTAGACAATGGGACTCCGCCCTACGTCCCACTACAGGACGGTGATCTCACACAGTGCCCCAAGACAGAGCAGCTGCCGAATATCAAATAAAACAATAACCCTACAAAGATGGAGCCTGGTGGCGAAGCACTGCAGGTACAGAGGAGCACGCCACTTAAAAGTATACCCCGATACACACAATCTGCCCAATATCAACTAAAACAAACTTAAAATATCCACAGAATGGCTGGAAAATAGAAGCGTGCAATAACAATCAACACAGTTGGGCAGTAAATAAATGATTTTAAATAATTCAGTCCATGTAGCTGGCATTCAAGATGGCGCCAAGTCAAGTGCTCCCCACCTGTTGGGAGTAGCCGGGCCGTCTGGAGGGGTGGAGGGCGAGTGCCAACTCTCCTGGGTGTTGCTGTGGCTCCGGTCAGTCTGTTTGAGTAGCTGGGCTGTCCGGTGGGGCGGGAGGAAGAGTTCTGACTCTCCTGGGTGTTGCTGTGGCTCCAGTTGGTCTGCCGGGAGTAGCTGGGCCGTCCAGTGGGGTGTGGGAGAGTTCCGACTTTCCTGGGTGTTGCTGTGGCTTCGGTTGGTGAGGGGGAGTTCTGACTCTGCTGGGTGTTGCAGTGGCTCTACTTGATTAGCACACTCTGAATCAGAAAGAACAGAGGGAAGGCATAAAAGAACCTCTCACTTCAGGACAGGGACAATGCGTCTCACCAGAAAACTCCAGGCCCTGGATCTAGAGAGCAGAAACTGGGCAGTTTTACATTGAGTGGGGAACGCAAAAAGGTCCCACTCTGGATGACCCCATCTGATGAACAGGTCTTCTGCAATGGATGAAAGAAGTTCACATTCGTGCATCCTGGACAGAGTCCGGCTGAGACTGTCCGCCAGGGTGTTCAGCACACCGGGGGACATGGACTGCCAAGAGGTTCAGGCTGTGGTCCAGGGCCCAGTACCAGACTATCATGGCCTCCCTGCACAGGGGGGTATGAATGCATTTCCCCGCTTGTTGATGTAGCAGTCAACACTGAGACTATCTGACTGGATCAACAGCTGACCTGAAAGGAGGTGGTTCTGTAAAGCCTCAGGGATTTATTTAACTCTAAAAATTGATTAGCGTTTTGCTCATAAAAGTGCTAAATCTTTGTGAAAATGCACAGCTCTTGCCCCACTGTGATTAACACAGCACTTCTAGAAAATCTATATAAATACTTTCTGTACAGTTAGTCTAGTCCCAAGAAAAAAAACTGCTAATCAATTATTTAAAACCCTGAGCCTGCATGGCATACAGGACCACCTGCATCTCGAAGACATCGATACGGAATGACGTCTCGATCTGGGACCATGTCCCCAGAGTCTGAAAGGGACCCAGGTGCACAACCCAGCCCAAGTCATAGGCATCCGTAGTGAGAATCTTCTGGGGAGAGAAGATTAGGACCAAATTATCCCAGGCGTTCCTGGTCCTCCATACATGCCTTGCTATCTCCCTCCCTCGAAATACCAAACAAGACTCCCTGAATGACCCCTCAGATATCGCAAATGCCTTCAATGCCCATTTCTCCAATCTTAGCAACCACCTGGCTGAACCTCTCCTCCCCCCATCCCTTTTCCACTTCAAGTAGCCCCTTTTTTACTTCAAGACCATTTCCCCTCTGGGACAATCAAGCTCCTCCTCAGCCTACCATCTAGAGGGAGTGCTGGTAGTAATAATTGTCCATGAAGCTTCTTAAAACTAGCAGTCCATGACACTGCCTAACCACTCACCTTCACCTTTAATCTCTCCCTTACTACAGCCTCTGCCCCCTGGAATCAGGCAAAAATTGTCCCCATCCACAAATCGAGTGACCTTAGCGCTATGGATAACTACCGACCTATCTCCTTATTGCCCCATCTTGGGAAACTCCTTGAGAAAGTCGTAAACTACCAAATCACTGAACATGTCACTAAATATAAGCTCCTTTGCCCACAGCAACATGGTTTCAGCAAGGGGCACAGTATAACCACTGTCCTTGCCCTCTTCACTGATCATGTGCTTAGAAATATGGACGAAAGGAAGTTGACTGCTGCAGTGTTTGCTGATTTGTCCAAGGCATTCGATCTTGTAAATCACATCATCTTAATTACAAAACTTGACACTTTTGGCTTCTCCGCTGCTTCCACTGCTTGGCTCACAAATTACCTCTCTGATAGAACTCAAACTCTCTGATAGAACTCAAACTGTCTTGGTTGTGCCACCTCCCCCCTTTTACCTGTCTCAGGGGGTGTCCTGCAGGACTCCGTACTTGGACCCCTCCTCTTTATTTACATCCATCCCATCTGGGGGCCTCTCATGTAATTCTCTCCACTATGCTGATGACCTAATACTCAATTCAAAGTGACCCCTTCCCCTCTTCTCTGTCCTCCTCCCTCACTGCTGAATTCTGTAAGGCCCACTGCTGGTTCTCCACCAGAAAACTATTGGTTAATGCTTCCAAAACAAAGGAAAAACTATTCGATTCAAAACCAAAACTCTCGTCCCTTGGTCACTCTGGCAGCCTTCTCTCACTGTTCACTCCACGGATGGATCTTCCCTCGACACTCTTCCCACATTCAAATATCGGGGGGTAATCCTTGACCTGTCCCTTACCTACTCCAACCATATTGCTTCACTAATTTGTCTCTCATCACACTGGAACAGATGGTCTTCCTCTAAATTTGAATAAGTATGTACTCTTTCTTTCCGTCCACTGGCATGCACATGGATACTGTTGGCTGCAACACTGCAGGACACTCTTCAATGGACACGTCGCCCGAAGGCGGGGTCGCTGTCCCATATGCTCGGAGATATGTCACCTCAAGGCTCAGCTGCACGAGGCATGGGGTGAGATCAACATCCTAGGTAATCACCTACAGGGAAACATTTCTTTTAGGAGTGCACCTCCACATCGCCGACACCAAACCAGCACACCTCCTCCCCAGAGAACGACCAGGCCTGGGGGATGGCAACTGGTTGCAGGAAAAGGGGGCAGAGCTCAGGCAACTCTCCCAAACCAGCAAAACACTCTAAACACAGCAAACAGGTACACACCTCTTGCGTCCATGCCATCCGTAATAACGGAGGATATCTCGGCCCAAAGTAATGCCAAATGCAACAGATAGCAAAACGACATCATAAATAAAACCTCAACAGGAAAAAAAAATCATAATCATAGGGGACTCCATGATTCACGGTGTGGACTCCCACCTGAGGCAAAACAAACATGCAGGTCAGATGTCTCCAAGGAGCATCCGCTTGGAGGGACACTAACTGAATAGTCAACAAAGTTAAAAAGGAGGAAGAGGATTCAAATATCCAGGTCCACCTAGGGACCAATAACCTTGCTAGCCGGTTGATCGAGGAGGTTAAAAAGCACACTGTGCAGCTCAGTGACAAATTAGTTTCATTTTCATCCAGCATTGCATTCTCTGAGATTCTGCCTGTTTGGGAAAAGGGGAAGAACAGGCAGTAGATCAGAGAAAAAGATACGTGAGCTCAACGCATGGCTCGAGGACTAGTGCCACACAAAGGGGCATCACTTCGTCGGAAACTGGGGCAACTTCTGGGAAAGGGAGTTCATCAAATTCAACGGCTTCCACTTGACTAAAGAGGGAGTCAGAGCACTGAGCCAGAAATCTGACATCCACGTAGGACATTTAAACTAGCGGGAGGGGAGATGACTGTAGCTCTAGGAGAAGCACACATAGAGCCTGCTGCCTCTCCCCCTCCAGCTAGCACCAAATCTACACACTCCAGGACAGCACAAGCAGATAGCCGGGAACATAAAAACCTGTCCAGCTCTGGCGTTGACCATCACAATGGAAAGACAGGAACCATAAACAGAGAAAACTACAAAGGGATGAACAATAAGATCAAGGGAGGCATGACAAACAAAGCGACACAGCAAGAGTGGTCAGCACTATGCCTCAATGCACGCAGTCTGGCTAACAAGATGACTGACCTCACTGCCACAATAGCTGAGGCAGGACTAGACTGGGTGGCCGTGATCGTAAAAAGTTCACAAATAATCATGGTTGGGAGGCGACTATCCTGGGGTACAACTTGTTTAGGAGAGATAGGACTGGGAAAAAGGGATGGGGCAGGGGTAGCTATTTATGTTAAGGATACCATCAATGCTACAGAAATGCAGCAGGCACTAGGGAAACAGAGGATCTATGGATCACAATAGGGGCCGGAAGCCAGAAACCCATTTGGGTAAGAATAATCTACATACCCCCAAATCAGGAGGAAGCCAGGGATGAGTAAATTCTGGAAACCATCCTCCAGATGTCAGGTAAAGGGGACATGGTGCAGGTGGGGGATTTCAATCTGCTGGACGTAGATTGGAATACCCACACAGCTGCATCACAGAAGAGCAGGGAATTCCTAGTCACATTACAGGAAGCAGGCCTAAGTCAACTAGTGACATCACCCACAAGGGGTAACGCGGTTCTAGATCTGATATTCACAAATAGCGATAGGGTTACAGGTGTCTAAGTAGGGAACCACCTGGGCAACAGTGATCATAACACAGTATGGTTCAGGGTAGAAAGGACTGTAGACTCCACACACTCCAAAATGAAGGTCCTTGACTTCAGGAGGGCAGACTTCACAAACATGAAGGCCTGCCTAAGAGACAACCTTAGTAACTCGCCAGAAGGGAGCACTAAGGAATACTGGACAAGGTTGAAGGATGCAATAACCATAGTCACATCATGATCTGCCCACCAGGTTAGTAAGAACAAAAGGGGGAAAAACTCACTATGGTTTTCCAAGAAGTTGCCAACCATGGTGAGAGAAAAGCGCATAGCCTTCAGAAAGTACAAGGAGTTGGGAAATGAGGCAGACAAAACAGAACATAAACAGAAACCAAAAGAGACAGGGAAAGTGATAAGAAATGCAAAGGCTCAAACAGAGGTTAGGATAGCTCAGAAGTTAAAAAAGGGTAACAAAACCTTCTACAGGTACATACGTGAAAAAAGGAAGACCAAAGGGGGCATCACAAAAAAAGATGGACAGGGCAAGATGGGGGAGAAGGCAGAGGCACTCAATGAGTACTTCTGCTCAGTCTTCACACAAGAAGCAGACGGTAACGGACCAACAATAGGCATAAAGAAGTGTCTAACTGAAGGAATAGACACGGGTCCCTTCACAGAGGAAAGGGTCCTAGAGGAAATAGACAAGCTAAAGGTATATAAAGCTATGGGGCCAGATGGGATACACCCAAGAATACTTAGAGAACTAGGGAGGGAACTGGCAGGCCCCTTAGCAGTGCTCTTCAACAAATCATTAAAGAACGGGGAGGTGCCAGAGGATTGGAAGAGTGCAACAGTAGTACCACTCCACAAGAGTGAAAGCAAGGAACAGCCAGGTAACTACCATCTGGTTAGTCTAACATCAGTCATGGAAAAACTGATGGAGTCCCTGATGAAGGAAAGAATCATAGCTTTTTTGGAGCAAACTGGTCAGCTCAACAAAAATCAACACGGTTTCACAGCAGGGAGGTCCTGCCAGACAAACCTGGTTGATTTTTTTCAATTGGGTCACCAAAACAGTGGATCAGGGTGGGGCAGTGGATGTGGTTTACCCGGACATCAGCAAAGCTTTTGACTCTGTTCTGTACATGAGACTAGTAAAAAAACTGGAGAACACAGGAATTGGGCCCCAGGTTACAAACTGGGTAAGAAACTAGTTACATGGGAGAACTCAGAGAATATTAGAAAATGGCATTCTGTGGAGGAGAAGGTGACTAGCGGGGTCCCGCAGGGCTCAGTTCTGGGGCCGATCCTCCAATATACCCATCAGCGACACTGTGGATGAACTGGAGGGAAAGGTGTGCCTGTTTGCAGATTACACCAAAATTGGCAACAAGGTAGACAAAACAGAGGGACAGCAAAGCATGGAAGCTGATCTCTGAAAACTGGAGGAGTGCTCCAAGACCAGGCAATTGAAATTCAGTGCCAAAAAATGCAAGGTCATGCACCTGGGAAAGCGTAACCAAGGGAAACTGTACTCAAAGGGAGGGGAGCTGCTGGTGGATACCAGGCAGGTACGAGACCTAGGGTGATCATATCAGATGACCTCAAGGTCAGCAGACAATATGAAAAGGCAGCACTAAAGGCTAGCGGTATCCTGGGATGCATAGGAGGGGCATCACCAGCAGAAGGCATGAAGTAATCATGCCCCTGTATCGGTCCCTGGTCAGGCCTCACCTGAAGGACGGTGTCCAATTCTGAAGGCCACACCTCAGGAAGGACATAGATAGGCTGGATATGATACAGAGAAGAGCAACAAAGATGGTGCAGGACTTGCATCAGAAACCGTATGAGGTAAGACTGGATTACCTCAAATTATACTCCTTAGAACAACGCAGGAATCGTGGGGACATGATAGAAACATTCGGATTCCTTAAAGACAACAACAGGATGCACATGCAGAACCTCTTTCAGGTAAAGCACTACAGCAAGACTAGAGGGCACAACCTTTGACTTAAGGGAGGAAAGTTCAGAAGCAATACGAGGAAATTCTTCTTACAGAGCATGTTGTGGAACCATGGAATAGCTTGCCGGAGGGGGTGGTTGGAGCCAAGACAGTGGGGAAATTCAAGCAGGCATGGAACAGATACTGTGGAATACACAAGAAGACAACCAAGTAGGGGGGTAGGGTGACAAGGGCAGAGTTGATGGATCATACGGTCCCCATCTGCCGACAACTTCTGTTTCTATTAATCAAAAGATGGGGCTCTGCTACTGCTTAATTGATCATTTCACACCTGAAGCTCGCCTTGCTATAGCCCAGGGTGACCTCTCCCCCTCCTCGATTATGGGTGTCCAGTGTACTCTCTTACCTCCACTGCTAACCTAAACAGACTGAATGCAACATACAACCATATTTGCCACTTTGCCCTTCGCGCCCCTCTCTCCACTATTCTCTTAACTAGTTCACCCCTCAAGCCCGACACTCCTACCTGCTGGACCGGACACTTGTGGACACCTTACATAGTCCTTTTTACTCCCCTTTATCTCTTCTGATTCAGCCCAGAACTTACAGTCACAATCTCGGCTAGTCCTCCCACCTCCAACTTGTCCATCCTAGGATAACCACCAGGATGGGCCAAAAAGCCTTCTCTGTTGCTGGACCCTCACTATGCAACAACCTCCCCCTTTCACTGCATCCTTTCGACCCCCCTATAAATCTAAATGCCCTACTAAAAACCCATTTCCTGTCCTCCTCGGACTGCATTTGTCCTCTGGCTTTGCTGTGCCTCTTACGTTGACACCCATCCACCCAGCTAGCTGCCTCTCTCCCCCACTCTGAAACTTGCCTTCTCTTATCCCTGTCGTCAGCTGTATCTCTACCAGTTAACTTACTTGCTTTGAACACTGTGTATAAACCCGATGCTTGTAGCTCTGCTGTTTCTGACCTACTGTTAGAAAACACTGATAACTTGCCACGTATTTATACAGTATATTTCTTGTATAATGCCCACCTTGTCTGTTGCATCTTGCACTGTGTACTTGTTTTTTATTTGTCCACCTCTGTATGTTGCCTGAATGTACTGGATTCTGTTCTTACTTATGTATGATTTACTACTGCTGTACACTGTATTTTACCATTGTATGTGCCAGTCTCTGGCCCGTGCCGTGCCTGAAAAAGGTCCTTGGACTAGTGCACCAACCTGGCTATCAAATGAATAAAATAAAATTAGGAATAGGACCCCTCATAACAGGTTTTGGGGGTCCATCCACCACTGAAGCACCTTGCAGACCAGAGAGGAGACCAGCACTAGCTGCTTCAGGTCGTTCATGCGTTGATCCCACTGCACCTGGAGGGTCCACTGGAGCACTTACATGTACAGTCTGGCCAAGGAGACCATAGCAATAGCCACAGCCATGAGACCTAGTAGCCTCAAGTACACCCTTGCAGAAACAGAATAGCTCTGAGCCACCTCCTAAGCCTGGGCAATGAGGCACTCTGCCCTGTCTTGGGGCAGGAAGGCCCTGCCCCACACTGAGTGCAGGACTGCTCTTACATACTGCAGCCTGTGGTACAAGATCAAAATGGGCTTGGGCAGACTGACACTGATGCTCAGGGAGTGAAACAGCTGAAAGGTCTTCTCAAGGGTTTCGAGCAGCTGATCTCTGGATGGAGCTTTGAGGAGCCAGTCATCCAGATAGGGGAAGACATACAGGCCTTCTCTCCAGAGGGCAGCAGCTATGGCTGCTAAGCATTTTGTAAAGACCTGTGGTGCAGAGGACAAGTCAAAGGGCAAGACTCTGAATTGGTAATGTTCGCCCTGAAAAAGAAACCGGAGGACACACCAAGATACGTAGGCAGGTGTCCTGCATATCTTGGGAGCACAGCCAGTCGCCCTGCTTGAACAGTGGCAGTAGATCTGGAAGAGTGACCATACAGAATTTTTTGTACTGGATATAAAGATTGAGGTGAATAGACATAAGATAGTACAGTTACGTAACAACTCACATAACAGTAGATCTTCGAGAGGAACTCTTGCAGCAGGCAACACCAGTAGGACTAAGCTGCCAGGTGCTATGACCATATGGAAAACTTCTAGCTAGCAGACTACAGCGGGAGACCGCACCTGACGTGCGACTATGGTATAAAAGGGGCGGTTCCCCAGCCCCACCATGCCCAGAAAAAAAGAGAACCAAGGTGGTTCCTCAAAGATGAGGAAGGCAAAGTAGCCGTGAAGGAGAAACAACAATCAGGGAGTAGGAGGGAGGGAAAGCAGCACCTGCTGCAAGAGCACCTCTCAAACATCTGCTGTTACGGTAAGGTCTTATGTAGCTGTACTATCTTACTTTGAGGAGGCTCTTGCAGTAGGCAACACTGGTAGGACTGAGTCTCAAGCAGTACAGGAACTGACCCAGTCAGCAGGGAGGAGGTAGAAACAGACATAGGGCATTTAGGAAAGAAGTTCCTGAAGGACTGCAAGTCCAAATCCGATCATACGCCTACAGGCAATGTCCAAACTGGAATGCCTGATGAAGGTATGGACAGAACTCCAAGTGGCAGCAGCGCAAATGTCTGTAAAGGACACATTTCTGAAAGAGGCTATGGAAGCAGCCATACCCCTGGTAGAGTGGACTTTGACCGGTCCTGGCAAAGGCTTGCGATACTTGCAGTAGCAATGCACAATAAAGTGGCTAACCATTTAGACAAACACTGTCTGGAAACAGGAGCCCCTTCTCTCCTGGAGGCAAATGAAACGAACTGATCAAATTTTCAAAAAGGACGGGCGTGATCCAAAAGGTACCAGAGCACCTGGTGGACATACAGAGTATGAAGTAAGGCCTCCCCTTGATTAGAGTACTCTGGATAATAAACAGGCAGGTGGATAGCTTGATTCAGCGAACTCCCTGGAAGACAGGCGAGAGAAAGAGGACATGATTGGGACTGTAAAGTACTTGAAAAGGATAAATAAGGTTGATAAGGAGAGTCTTTAAGCTGAGTGGCAACCATAATACGAGGGGGCACAGTCTTAAGCTGAAGGGTGGAAGGTTTAGGAGGGAGGTCAAGAAGCATTTCTTCACAGACAAGGTGGTGGACACTTGGAATGCACTGCCAGAAGAGGTAATCTCGTTGAAGACAGTGGGCAGCTTTAAGAGAGGCTGGGACAGGCTTTAGAGGAGGGTTAAGGGTCACGGGTAGGGAGGATAGGAGGAGTGGGGATGGAGGGCAGGGACATTAGCTCAAGTTATGGACCCTGCAATACCAGCAGACTTGATGAACCAAATGGCCTTCTTCTGCGTGCTTCTTCGTATGTTCGTATGTAAACTCAGACACCACCTTAGGCAAAGACACCCTGTCTTTGTGAAAAAAAAAAAAAACATAAAAAATACAAGTAAGGCTCTTTACACATTGGAGCTTGAAGCTCGGAAATCCTTTGAGCGAAAGTAACAGCAACCAAAAACAATGCTTTCCATGACAGGAAGCGTAGCTCACAGCTTGTGGCTGGCTCAAAGGGAGGCAAAGTAAGCTTTTCCAACATGAACAAAAGATCCCATGATGGGGTCGGATCCCTAATGGGAGTTTTTAAGTGCAAAATACCCCGCAAAACAGTGTGGGAAAGATCCAGCTGGGCAACAGCCTTGCCCTCAACAGGTGCATGGTACACTGAGATTTAGTTATTGAAATGTTTAATCAGGAAGGCACACTGAACAAGTTGCTCATCTCCTGATATGACCTGGGGAGATGGCAGAAAGGTGCACGTTAAGCGAGGAGTAACCCAGACCTGAGTCTGAGAGGTATACGAGGTACTCTACAATGAGATTCACCAGACAGGTGAAAGGGTCCAAGTGCCGAACAGTGGCCCAAATGGAGAATCGTTTCTACTTCATGGCATAAGTGGCTCTGGAAGAAGGCTTCCTGGCAGCCACAAAGACATTGGTTACCAGGGAGGAAACCTCAAAACAGGAATAGCTAAGTTTGCAGGAGCCGCACCTGAAGATGCAGTGATTTGAGATCCGGATGGACCAGAGTACCCTGCTCCTCGGAAAGCAAGAGGATCATCTCTTCTCCCTCTGACTGTAACTTGAGGAGAAACCCTCTGCAAGAGTGGAAAGGGAAGGAATGCGTACAGAAATCTCCCTTTCCAAGAGAGGGACAACATGTCTTGCCAGAAGACACTAGGCCCTGGACTGAGCAAATAGAAATTGGGCAGTTTTGCATTCAGTGGGGCTGCAAAAAGGTCCAGCTCTGGATGGCCCCACCTACTTAAGAGGTCCTTGACCATAGAGGACAGAAGCTCCCATTTGTGAGCCTTCGACCTGGACCTGCTTAGGCTGTCAGCCGGGACGTTTTGGACGCCTGGTACATGTACGGCAGCTAGTTCCAGGTTGTGTCATATGGCCCACTACCAGACTCTCATGGCCTTGTGACAGAGTAGAATAGGACCCTCTCCCATTTGTTATGGAGAAAGTGTTTAAATGCAAGGATCTTTCCTTTTCTGTCTCTTCTCTGTCTGGTTGAGCAACCAGATTTTCCTGTGAGACTTTGGACTTGATCAACCCGACAATCTCGCAATACTTTGCCTTTCTCAAACTTCTCTTGCTGTCTATCTTTTCCTCCCATGCATATCCGCTGATATAAAAATATATGCAAATATGTGGAAACGTAACTGATGTTGTGATCTCTTTTGTTTAGAAAATATATAGTGTTACTGTTGAAATGTATATGTTTATAATTTGAGATGACTGCAAAAAGCTGTTGGAAACTAGAGGCTACCTTAGTGCAAATCTTTGAGCCTTTTGCAAAAGCTGTAACAAAGGGGACCTCTCAGCTAAGGCACAATGTGTTCTAGCAGCTCCTGCCTGATATTTACAAAAACAGGATGCTTGCCAAGAGTGAGGGATGGAAGGATATATAAAAGAGCTAAGCTGCAACTGCAAGAGAGATTAGAGAAAAAGGGACATAGAGACTGAAATAAAACACCATTTTGCCTTTGTAAGTAGTTATACTGAACAAGCTAATTTTTTTGTTACTGCTACTGTAAATGAATATTTTTGGTGAATTCGACAACTGCTCCTGGTTTTCCTATACATCCTGACCTGTGCCTCGACGACAGGCCTCTCGGCAAAGGGGGTATGAATAAGTTCCCCCTTGCTTACTGATGAAGACGACCACAGACATGTTGTCAGTCTGAATCAAGAGAGGGCCGGGAAGAAGGCGAGTCTGGAAGGCCTGCAAAGCATAAATGACTGCCCGCATCTCCAAAACACAGGACTGCTGCCTAGGGGTCCGTCGAAAGGACTAGCGTTGGCCGGACTTGGGCTGAGAACGTACATGGATTGTACCAATCTCAAGGCCTTGCCCAACTCTTGGAGGCGAGAAATAATGTCCTGGGCGTATCCGCCGGAACAGACAGAGCCCCGGAAGGGGGCATCCAGAATTTTTGCCTTCACATTGGGTGCAAAACCAGACACCCTGAGCCAGGAATGACGGCGGATGCAGCCTCTTGTTGCTGCCGCTTGTCCGGCTGCATTCACTGTATCATACGCAGACCTAAGAACATGGGTGCCCATGTCCGAGCCCGACTTATGGAGTGGACCAGTTGGATCTTCATAGGGCCCCCAGGAAGGGACTGCACAAGATCTAGGGCCTTGTCTCATAAGGCGTTTTGATACTGCACCATATAGGCCAGGTCATTTTGAGTCCGGATGGCAAGAGTGGCCAAAGCGTAATCCCACTTGCCAAACTGGTCGACCTGGCGACACTCCTTATCATGAGGGTGGGTGTTGAGGTGCCTAGGTTTCTTGGTGCGGACATGAGCTGCATTCATGACCAACAAGTCCGCCTCCGGTTGCTCTCCCAACAGGTTTTGCCAATGGGAGCATGGTAAAGGCATTCAGCCTTCTTGGCTAAGGCCGGAGCAGAGGAGGGACGGGTCCATGTGGCCTTGGTGACATCCTCGTAAGACTCAATGAGTGGTGGCACCACTAACTGGAGAGTTTCCTTTCTGTGAAGGCAGACTGCCAGTCGATGACATTCAGGGTCTAGTTCTTCCGTCTCCCACCCCATAAGGGACTGAATATGCCTCAAGAAGTCCATAAAAGTAGGATCGTCAGGAGAGGACCTAAGAGTTTCCTTGGGGATTTCAGGCTTATCTGAGGGCCCCCTAGAATCATCAGAGTCCTCCGAAGAGGAAGATAAAGAATCCCTGCCGGACAAGTCACTTTCTGGGACCGGCATCAGTGGGCAACATTCCTCCTTGCGACAGTCTACGCAACTAGAAGAGGGTCCTGAAGACCGGGGGAGGCTAGGACCTGGACGGCCGGTGTCCCGAGGGTGTCTCTCTGTCCCTCATAAAAGCCCACCAGGCTGAGAAAAGTGCACTGTAGTCCACCGGTGGAAGTGGATTAAAAGGTAGGTGTGGATACTGGGGCGGCGACGCCGGGTACCCGGGCACTGGGTAACCTGGTACCAGTCCCTGGAGTGTCGGGTACCCTGGCGCCGGTCCATGAGGTGCCTGATAACCTGGCATCGGCTCCCGAGGCAATGGATTCCCTGGCGTTGGTCCCTGAGGAATCCAGAGTCTCTGTGCCAGTCCCTCAGGCATCGGGAAGTCATTGACGTCAACACCAGTAGAGCAAGCATTGGCCGGACATGCAAAGGCAGACGCCAGTTCGACGAGACAGATGCTGCCGTCCCCGAAGGGGAAACAGGCATCTGTATAGGGGAGTTAGCTCCTGGCGGAGGCAGAGGTGATGCCTTTGTAGAGGAGGTGAGCACTTGCTCCGTGCATTGTCTTGCGGTGCTGGTCTTGGAGTCAGAGACTGACAAGGGCAACGTAGGGATCGGGGCAGTGAAGGGCAAGGACCCGCCACCCACGGAGGAGACCCCGGTCAAGCCACCTGGCTGAGGGCCAACTGGAAATTAGGGGTTAAGTATCAGGGGCTGAGAGGCAGGGGATGAAGTCTGATGCCCAGAGGAGCTGCTGCCTGAGACTGAAATAAGGGTAAGCGGCTAAGAAACTGTCAGCCCCGATGGGGTGAAAGCTGCCGAAGGAGGAGGGACAGACCTCCTGCAGAAGGAAGACCCAGAGTCGGCCGCTGACTTATGCAGTGACCAAGAGTGGGAAGTTGACTGAGGATCGTTCCTCTGTTTGTTCCGGTGTTTGTACTTCCCAGTAGACGACTTCTCCTTCTGGGCAGGGGAAGAAGTAGAAGCCCCGGAGGCTGGGGAAGAAGAGTGTGGCCTGGTTGAAGTACTGCAAGGCCTCGGTGTCACGGTCAGTCCTAAGAACAGCAGGCAAGAAGCGCCATCGTCCTTGTAGGGAAGCTGATGGCCGCAAGAACATTTCGTATGCTGGTAGGAAGATGAGGCTGGAGAAGAAGGCAAGCACAAAAGTAAAGGAACACCGAAAAATGATGTATTTTATAATGAAAAATAAAGAAAATTGTGAATGAAGCACAAGCAAAATGGCAGTCGACTGAAGCAGGTGTCCATGGAGGTCCAACTTGCGCAGGTCAACGTTGGGAAAAGAACTGAGGTGGGGCTGGGGGACTGCCCCTTTTATACCACAGGCGCACATCAGCTTGCCAACGTTGGGAGCAGTCCCTAGCTATAGACTGCTAGCTAGAAGTTTTCAGTGTGGTCCTAGTGCCTGGCGGCTTAGTCCTACCGGTCAGTGTTGCCTGCTGCAAGAGCCCCCTCGAAGTAAGATCTCCGATTATTTGGGGGACCAGGAAGGACCTGGAATAGAATCCCCTGTTCTTCTGTCACCTGGGCATTGGCTCGATGGCCCTTTTCCACAGAAGGGATTGTACCTCTTCCTAAAGAACCATTACATGGGCCAGAGGGCAGGTGGAGAGTATTGGAGAAGTCTCTGGGGGCTGTTCTAAAAGCTCCACAGTGTGACCCCTTTCTATAATCTGAAGAATCTGCCAGAGGCCAGTCAAGTGCCAAACCTTGTCCCTCCACAGAAGGCAAGCAGTCCTCAGGACGCTTGAGCCTCCTCCCCCGGCTGGTCCTCCGTCTCCCCAGGCACATTCCTGATCCTGGTCGATGGTGTCGCAAAGCGGTAGTGCTACTGCTGCGCCGGTGGGCCAGCCTTAGACAGCTGCTTCATGACATTGAAAGAGGTAGGATCTTGAGGAGAGGACCTGGGAGTATTTTAACAGAGTCCTCACTCACTGAAGAAGCACTGGACTTATCTGAGTAAAGAGGTTCCTCCTCCTCAAGGAGAACAAAGTCAAGATGGTACTCTTCTTCGACGTCAACCTGCTGTAACTCAAGGTCTGACGAGCAAGGGAGTGACAGTGCCTTACGGGGCAGTCGGAGAAGGCCTAAGTAGCATCGATGATGCTGGGGACCCAGGTCTGTATGAGCACAACTGATGCACCAGGGCTGTAGTGATCTGGATCTGGCTCAAAATAGCTGAGAGGTTGCCGGTAGGAAAAGAATGCATCGATGGTGGAGGGGGTCATAGGCACAGGGCGTGACAAACCATCCATTGGGTTTTGAGAACCCAAGTGCCCCAACGTCCGGAGGCCTGTGAAAGTGCCAAGCTGCAATGGAGGGGCTCATGTCGACGACCCTCGGGCGATGACCATGGGGCCGATGACCCGTGGATGGACGGCCGGCCTCCCTGAGAAGTGGGAGGAGGCACTGCCAGTAGGGGACTGGAAGAAGCATTGGTACAGCCGCAGCCAGTGGACTGCCCCCGGAGGAAGAAGTCATCATAGGGGAGTGGGAGCGCCGCCAGAGGAAGCGGTCCTGGCTGTGGTCTTTTTCCTTAGGACTTGTCTCGGGCCTTCAAGGCCTGGGAGCTCGACAAACACACTGGCGACTAGGAAGGAGGGATCTCTGAGGACCCCTGCCCAGAATGGGCTACCTGCTGTTCCACGAGGAATTTCTTCAAAGCCTTTTTGTGTCGCCTAATGGTTATAAGGATACATTTTTGGCAGAGCTCATAGTCAGAGATGTTGCAGTCAGGCCCAAGACAGCAGACACAGAGGTTGTGGTCATCTGAAGAAGCGATCTTTCTACAGCAGCAACGGAAGAGGGATGTGGAAGGGGCAACTCTTGACATAAACGAGGTAAAGGAACCTCTTGTTTAAAAGAGATTCTAAAAGTTTATGTAAAAGAAAGAAAACGTAGGCAAAAATGGCGCGAACTGCAACTAAGCTTCCGCTGAGACCCCTTGCGAGTGGAGCTGATGGCAAAGAACTGAGGAGTGAGCGGGGTCGCTCACGTCTTTACAGGGTAGATGATGTCAGCAGGTGATGTCGGCGTGGGCATCCAAGTTGCACTGCTGGAAAATCTTCCATGTGGATCCTGCTTCACCGACGAAGTTCCTATGGTGTAACCTGATGACTGAGATACCCCCGAAGATCAGTTAATAATGGCTAGTAATAACAGATATATAAATTGCCAACCATATACTGATTATGATGTACAGGAAGCAAGGAAGTCGCAGAAGACAGGCAGGGCAGCTAGGTCATTAAAGTAGCATAAACCCAGGGCACAGAAAGCAGGTACACAAAGGGGCGGTGTGGCTGGCCAACGACCAACTCCCACAGCTACCACCCAGAGTGTGATACTCTGTCTCTCGGGCCCGTAGTGTTCCCGACTGCTTGGAGTGGAGTCAGATAAATAGTAGTGAAAGCGCCCCTCTATTGGCCACGCATGTGGATTGGCTACCGTGGGTTGGGGGAAGGGGGGGGGCTAGCCTTCAGTGAAGTCACTGGCTCCCTCTATCCTGGGAGAGGTGCTGGAAAGTGGTCAATGGGGGGGAAGAGTCCCTCATTTGTTAAGGACACTCTCCGACCCCCACACCTCTGCACAGCTGTCAAAAACAAGTAATTCAGTCCCGAGGAGCTGGCCGCTGTTTTAAACTGCCGTGTTCCAAGTTTAAAATGCGCGCCACTAGACTGGCTACCGCTGGTTGGGGGTGGGCCAGCCTCTGGTGATCTGGCTCCCTCTATCCCAGGAGTGGTGGTGGAAGGCAGTCGGTAGTGGGGAAGAGTCCCTCGTTTGATAAGGACACACTCTCCGATCCTGTACCTCTG
The DNA here is from genome assembly GCA_016271365.2 of Neoceratodus forsteri. Taxonomy (NCBI): domain Eukaryota; kingdom Metazoa; phylum Chordata; order Ceratodontiformes; family Ceratodontidae; genus Neoceratodus; species Neoceratodus forsteri. The sequence continues at coordinate 365,619,933 of CM028132.1, read as the reverse complement.
CAGACCTGGCAACAAGCAAGTAATTCAGTCCCGAGAAACTGGCCGCTGATTTGAACATCAAAGCTCCAAGTTTAAAATGCCTCTGGACTGGCTACCACGGGTTAGGGGTGGGCTAGCCTCTAGTGAAGTCCTTGACTACCTCTATCCTGGGAGTGGTGCTGGAAGGCAGTGGGCAGGCATGCCTCTTCAGAATGGTGGGTACCCCAGAGATTCACAGACTAGCTGTATGACAATGATCTGACCCAAGAGGGCAACCTCTAAGCGCCTGATGCCAGAAGGCCAGGGGACTCCATAGTGGCGGAGCGGTGTTCAATGAACCTTCTGCAGATGCAGAAATGCCGACAGAAAGCACTGTTATGAGGGGCCCAGTAGGAGCACCGTTGACAGCAGAATCGACGGAGAAGGTAGAAAACCATGCTCCAACAATGAGCTGCCCCCGGACAGCAAGCCCGAGATGCCCGGTGCTAGGATGCCCAGAGACTCCATGGGTCGTGGCACGGCGGGATTCGACAACCCATGGGCTGATGAACCTTTGACAGCTGCAGGAATGCCAGTGGAGAGCGCTGCTGTAAGGACCCTGGTAGAAGTTAAGATCAGGACAGCAGAGGACGGCAGAGAAGGCAGAAAGTCGTACTCTGATGATGAGCTGGCCCCAAAGGGCGAGCCTGAGCGCCCGATGCCGGAGGCGAGGGACCCAGTAGGCCATATTGGTGGGATGGGGTTTGACGACCTGGGGGTCGACGAACTTTTTCTAGACGCAGAAATGCCAGCAGAGTGTGCTGTCATGAGGGGCCCAGCAGGAGTGCTATCAACAGCAGAAGTGACAGAGAAGGCAGGAAGCCGTGCTCCGATGATGAGCTACCCCCCAGAGGGCAAGCCCAAGGTGCCTGGCGCCGGAAGACCCTGAGACTCCATAGGCTGCTGTGGTGGGGCAGGGTTCGACAACCTTGGGGCCGACGGACCGTCTCCAGCTGCAGAAAACGTGGTGGAAAGCACTGTTGTGAGGGGTCTGGTTGAAGCAAAGGGCTGGACAGCGAAGGTCGCCAGAGTCAGAGCTGTTGACGCTACACTCCTGGAAAAGGAAATAGCAGGGAAAGAGAGCGCTCCCTGGAATGGTCCACGTCCTGTCAATGGTGGTTCCCCGGGACTTGGTAGCCTAAGAGTCCTTCGAAAAAGCTGGCGACGGGCCCGGAAGACCCCTGGTCTGAACTGGCTATTCTGCAGAGCCATCTTACGGTGTCACTGGATCAGGAGATTGTTCTTCAGGCCAGACTCAGAGGTGAGAATGCAGAAACAAGGCCAGGGCAGAAGGCACAGAGGCACTAGTCATCTGTCGAGGAGATCTTCCAAGAAAAAAAGTTCTTTGATGAAAACAGGCTGAAGAAACCACTCTGTATAAAATTAGTTCCAAAGGAGGAAAACAAAAGGTAAGAAATTTGGTGGTTGACTGAACGATGAAGCTTCCGTGGAGTCTGTGCGAACAGGTCGATGGCAGAAAAAGAACTGAGGAGGGAGCGGAGCCACCTATGCTTATATTGGGGTGTGATGTTGGCGCATGACGTCGGCATGGGCAGCCCCTAGTAGACTGCAACAGAAAAATCTTCCATAGGATAGAGTGCCCAAGAGGGTTCAGACTGTGCTCAACAAAGCCTGCAGACTCACCCTGGATGCTGAGCATAGCACTCACCCCTGTACTCTATATGAACGCGCAAATTGGTTGTCAGTAAGAAATGGTCAAATTCCAGACTTGCATCCTAGGGAAGAAAGCTCTACTGGCTAAAACACCACCTTGTGTTGACAATTTGATCAAGGCAACCAATTCGTTATAGGTCACCAGAGGGAGGACTAGAGAGGCCTTGGCTATCCCATTCTGTCACACCTCACTTGGGCAACGTGCATTTGGCTACCAGGCCTCCCTGTGGATGAATAAACTCCCCGGGCACCTCTTGGCCACCAACTGTCTGGCTCAATTGAAAACCGACCTCAAACAGCACCTAATAACACTCTCTAAGTGCACCTGCCCCTAAGATCAGCCACACCTGCTCTCTCTGCCCTCCAGCAAGCATTAGACAGGCCTCAGGTACCCCCCCCCAATCCCTTCTCATGACTTGCCTCAGCAATCAGTTTGCGTCAATGCTCCTTGACACCCGCCACCCCCAACTCACAGGCCCGTGAGTTTCCGTAACAGTTACTACTAATGCAGGCTGCCTCATCATGCCCCTTCACACCGCACCATTTACTCTAGCATGTCTTCTCCGCTCGGCCTCCCCTCACCCCCCCATACCTTATCGCCCTTCTTCCCTTCACCTCCACTGCAGTACATATCTCTCTTTCTCGTACCTCCTTTCTTCACCCCATTGCCAGCTATCCCCATCCCTCTGAACTACTGACACGGCACTTTATGGCTGCTTATTCCCCCCTCCATCCTCATAAAGTGTTTTTCTTGTACCGATATTTCGAGTTATTCTGTAAGTTCTGAATCCAAGCTGTATCGTTCATTGTGATATACCTTTGCTTTCGCCTATTGTACTTTGTTTTGCAATCTATGACGTGGAACCTTTGTAAAAGAGCTTGAGCTCAAAGGTCTTTTCTGAAATCACTAAATAACTAAAAGGATCCTAGCACCTGATGGCTACATTCCATAGGTGAGACCTGATGAAAGCAATATCCCTGAAGATCTGTAGATATTGTGGGGCCTCTGTGTGTGCCATCCAGCTCAGGAAACAGGTACATTGTTGGTGGGGTGGCTTATGCCACGCGGTACTCTGAGGCTGTGTTAATGTTCTCCACAGAGGCAGAGAAGGTGGCAGAAGAACTGCTGGGCATCTTCAGCCAGGTTGTATTTCCTCAGGAGATTTTATCTGATCAGGGCACAAACTTCACGTCCGCTATAATGAAGAGTTTGTGGGTAAAAATGTAGGCTGCGGCAGCTACGTGCTTCACCTTACCGCCCACAAACCAATGGTCTTATGAAGCACTTTAACAGCACCCTTGAGGCCATGTTTATGGCTTTTGCAGAACAGCATGGGAGGAGTTGGGACAAGCATTTAATATGTCTTATCTGCCATATCGAAGTCCCACAGAAGTCTCCAGGGTTCTCACCCTTTGAACTCCTATGATCTGAAATTCATAGTGCACACAGATGCATCAAATTTTGAGGTGGGGGCTGTGCTGAGTTAGGTCAGTTCAAACAGAGTAAAGCACCCTATATCATTTACTTGAGTTGAAAACTTGTGTCATATGCCACTATAGAGAAGGAATGTCTGAGGGTAGGTTGGCCACTCCAAAAGTTAACTTGCAGCCATACTTGTATGGCAGAAAATTATTATCGTCACAGACCATAACCCACTAACATGTCTACAGCGCATAAGTGGCAAGAAACTTAGCAACATAGACTTTGACTGCAGATAAGAACCGCTTGGCCCACCCAGTCTGTCCATTTCCCTACCTACTTGATAAGCTGCAGACTCTAGTTAACCAAAAGCCTACTTCCTCCTACCTACCACTATAATTGCCTTATGTCTGTCCCATGCATTCTTGAATTCCCCCACTGTTTTTGACCCCACAAGCTCCACAGGAAGGCGGTTCCATGTGTCCACCACCCTCTCTGTGAAAATACTTCCTCACGTTGCTCCTGAGTCATCCCCCTCTATCTTCAAATCGTGTCCCCTTGTTCTTCACATCTCTTTTTCTGAAAGATGCTCCCCTCTTGGACTTTGTTGATTCCCTTGAGGTACTTGAAAGTTACTATCATGTCCAACCTCTCCCTCCTTTCTTAACGGATATACATATTAAGCTCTTTTAGTCTCTCTTTATATGGCTTCTGTTGCAGACCCTGCACCATTTTAGTTGCCCTAGTCTGAACTGCCTCCATCCTGTCTATGTCCTTGCGGAGATGGGGTCTCCAGAACTGCACGCAGTACTCCAGATGGGGTCTCACCAAATGTCTGTACAGAGTGATAACTTCCTATTTTCTACTGGTGATGCCTCTCCCTATGCATCCCAGGATCCCTCCAGCCCTCCTTACTGCTTTCTCACATTGCTTGCCTACTTTAAGGTCATTTGATATGAATAGACACAGGTCCCTTTCCATTGTTGTTGTTATTAGTAACCCCCTTCCCCATTGTGTACTGTTCCCCTGGGTTTTTATTTCCCAGGTGCATTACTTTGCAAGTAACAAGTAAGTGGTCTACTGAGAAATATAGGATATTCTTGTCTCAGAACAGGACAATCAGGAGCTTAAAGGGCACACAGGCAGAAAGTAAGGAGAGAGAAAAAAAAACAGACGAAAGAGTAAGGATTGCAAACAGTTAAGGGTCAGAAATAAGACATGATTGAGTGGTGCAGTGCAGTGGCTGTGGAGCAGCAGTCTTCCGGGAGATATTCTGGAGGATGCGGTGTTGTCCCATCTGCAGGCACCTCTCTGGGCTGAGGGAGGAGGTTGCTCATCTCCAGGCTGAGTTGGCCAGGATTTGTGGGACCTCCTCTTCCATCCAGGGACCACCAGTGCCACTGCCGTTGCCTCAGAGGTTGCCAAGAAAGAGGAGCGGTTGGACCACAGTGGGTTCAGGAAGGGTGAGGGTGGTGGAACAGAGGCACATCCCTCCAGTTGTACCTCTCCACAATTCCTATGCCATTCTGGCAAAGTGTGGTTCCTCTATGGAGGCACCTACAGTGGAGACCAAGGAGGATGCTGGGAACCTCCACAAAGGAGACCCACAGGAGGGTGGCAGGGGACCCTGCAGGGGAAGGAAACAACTCCTGGTGGGGGACTCCATTGTTAGGAAGGTAGAACCGGGCAAGGAAGGGGAGAGGGAGGTAAGGTGCCTGCCTGGCGCCATGGCTTGGAGAGACAGGGAGAGAATCCTCAGGATTGCCGGAGCAGCTGCACAGGGGAGGGAGCTGGATGTCATTGTCCACCTAGGGACAAATGACCTGGCTAAGAAAGGGATTAGAAAGTGCAGGAAGAGTTTGTGGAATTGGGAGGGGCCTTAGTCAAGTAACATACGGTAACCTTCTGGAGGTGCTACCCATCTATGGCATAGGAGAGGCTAGGGTGTTCCGTACCATGGGATTCAATCAGTGGTTGAAAAACTGGTGTGGAGCTCAGGGATTTGGCTTCACTGAGGACTGGGGTCCACCTGGAGTGATGCAAGCCTATACTGGCATGATGGGCTGCATCTGTCCGGGAGGAGACCAGGATCCTAGGTGATAGGTTGAAATGCTTCATTGGCAAGCTTTTAAACTAGCCAAGGGGGGAGGCACTGGAAAGGAGCAGGAAAATCCTAGCCCCCCCCAAACAATCACGGTAGTAAGTGTGGCAAACACCAACATGGAGGTGTCGATAGGGAGAAGGGCAGGGGTAAATGGAGAAAGTGACAAAAGCAAGAAGGACAGGGATGGGGCAAAGGGGGTAAGGCCATCAGGAAATGGAGGGTAATGAGTACCAATGCCCGTAGTCTGAGGCAACAAGCTCCCTGAGCTGGTGGCCTTAATGGAAGAGGATGCCTGGATATCGTAGCAGTCACAGAAGCGTGGTACAGAGAGAACCATGACTGGGATGTTAACATACCAGGGTACATAACACAGGAGAGACAGGCAGGGAGAAGAGGGGGAGGAGTAGCTCTCTATGTAAAGGAAGGGATAAAAGCAACTGAACAAAAGAGTAAACAGGGAGGAGAGGAGGCACTGTGGGTCACCTTGGACACTGGAAAGGGCACCACAATCCGCACAGGGGTTGTGTACAGACCCCCATGTCAGGGGGAAGGAAAGGACAAGGATATGATGGAAGGCATTCTTAGAATGGCAGAGAAAGGGGAGATACTGTTGATGGGAGACCTGAATATGCCAGATGTTAACTGGAGCACATTTGCTGCAGCCACATCCAAGAGCAGGGCCATTCTTGATGCCCTACAGGTGGCAGGCATTAGACAGCTAGTTTCAGAACCCACTTGTGAGGAGCAATCTTAGACCTCGTGCTCTCAAGCGGGGGCAGTGAGAGGATCTCAGATCTAAAGTAGGTTGCCATCTGGGGACAAGTGACCATTAAACAGTGTGGTTCACGTTAAACTCAGCTACAGAGTCAAGCCATACAAAAGTGAGGGTACTGGACTTTAGGAGGCTGACTTGGCAAGATGGGAGAGTGCCTCAGAAAAGCACTAGCAAACAGGCTAGAAGGAGGTGGAGAAACAATGGGAGTTATCAAAACTGCCATCACAGGGCAACAAGCCTTTGTGTGAAGCAAATAAACAAATCAAAATGAAGAAAAAGCCACTATGGTTCTCAAGAGGTGGCTGTGAAAGTCAGGAAGAAACAGATAGCATTCCGGAAGTATAAGGAAACACAGAAGGAGCAGGACAGAGAGCTGTACCAGTTAAGGCAGAAAGAAGCAGGAGGAAGTCAGAATAGCAAAGGCCCAAACTGAGGAAAAGATAGCCAACTCAGTTAGAAGGGGATAAAACCTTTTATAGGTACATCAGCAGTGTAGAAAGACAAAGGGAGGGATAGTGAGGCTGAATAGAATGAACAGTGGGTGGGCAGAGGGGACAGTGAAAAAGCAGGAATACTGAGCAGAATATTTCTGCTCAGTATTCAAAAGAAGAGAGGGAAGTGCCTAATCCAATTAACAGAAGCACTCTTGATAGGGGGGTCGATCCCAGTCCTTTCACAGAAGAAAGGGTTCTGCATGAACTCCTAAAACTGAAGGTGGACAAAGCAATGGGTCCTGATGGAATTCACCCCAGAATTCTAAAAGAATTAAGGAAGGAACTAGTGAAACCACTGGCTACTCTTTTTAATAAATCATGGGAGGATGGTGTGGTACCCGAGGACTGGAGGAAGGCGGATGTGATTCCCCTTCACAAAAGTGGGACCAAGACAGAGGCAGGAAACTACAGACCTGTCAGTCTGACCTCTGTGGTAGAGAAGTGATGGAGTCACTTCTGAAGGAAAGAATAGTTAGTACCTAGAGGTCAGTGGAGCACAGGATCCAAGGCAGCATGGGTTCAGCGGGAAGGTCATGTCAGGCGAATCTAATAGATTTCTTTGACTGGGTGACCAAAGTAGTAGACCAGGGAGGGCTGTGGACATGGCCTACCCTAGACATTAGCAAGGCATTTGACACAGTCTCACACAAAGATTGATAGTCAAATTAACCAGCCTGGGAGTGGGTCCCAGGGTGGTAGCCTGAGTAAAGCATTGGTTGGACAACAGGACACAGAAGGTAATTGAAATGGAGTCCACTCTGAAGAAAGGGCGGTTACTTAGTGGGATACCGCAGGTTCATATTGGGTCCAGTCCTTTTAATGTCTTCATCAGTGACATTGCAGAGGGACTGGAAGGAAAAGTATGCCTTTTGCAGATGACACAAAGATCTGCAACAGGGTTGATATACAAGGAGGCGTGGAAAGGATGAAAGGGACTTGGCAAGGTTGGAGGAATGGTCAGGCGTGTGGCAGCTAGGATTCAATGCAAAAGTGCAAAATAATGCACCTGGGAAACAAGAACCCAGGGGAAGAATACACAATGGGTGGGGAGGTAGTAACAACAACAAAACAGGAAAGGGACCTGGGGTAATCATATCAGATGACCTTAAGGTTAGCAAAGCAATGTGAGAAAGGCAGCAAGGAGGGCTGGGGTATACTGGGATGTATAGGGAGAGCATCAGCAGCAGAAAACAGGAAGTTGTTATCCCTCTGTACAGACAGTTGGTGAGACCCCATCTGGAGTACTGCATCCAGTTCTGGAGACCCCATCTCTGCAAGGACATAGACAGGATAGAGGCAGTCCAGAGGAGAGCAACTAAAATGGTGCAGGGTCTGCAAGAGAAGCCGTATGAGGAGAGACTAAAGGAGCTTAATATGTATACCCTTGAGGAAAGAAGGGAGAGGGGGGACATGATAGAAACTTTCAAGTACCTCAAGGGAATCAACAAAGTCCAAGAGGGTAGCATCTTTCAGAAAAAGAGACTTGCAAGAACAAGAGGACACAATTTAAAGATAGAAGGAGGGCGGTTCAGGGACAATGTGAGGAAGTATTATTTCACAGAGAGGGTAGTGGATGCATGGACAGCCTTCCTGAGGAAGTTATGGGGTCTAAAACTGTGGGAGAATTCAAGAATGCATGGGACAGACATAAAGGCAATTCTTGTGGGGGGCAGGAAGATATAGGCTGTTGGTTAACTAGGATCTGCGGCCTATCCTGTAGGTAGGGAAATGGGCAGACTAGATGGGCCTAGCGGTCCTTATCTGCCGTCAAAGTCTATGTTTCTATGAATCTAAGCTGTACTTTTGACCATTCCTCCAACCTTGGCAAGCCAATTCTCATCCTTTCCATTCTCCCTCCCCCCCGTGTATCAATCCTGTTGCAGATCTTTGTGTCTGCAAAGAGGCATACTTTTCCTTCCAGCCCTCGGCAATGTCTCCTATAAAGACATTAAAGAGGACCAGTCCAGCACTGAACCCTGCGGTACCCCACTAATAACACCCCTTTCTTCAGAATGTACTCCATTTACTATTACCCTCTGCGTCCTGTTGTCCAGCTAATTTGTTACCCAGGCTACTACCCTGAGACCCACTCCCAAGCTGGCTAATTTGTTTATTAATCTTTTGTGTGGGACTGTGTCAAATGCCTTGCTAACGTCTAGGTAGGCCATATCCACAGCCCCTCCCTAGTCTACTACTTTGGTCACCCAGTCAAAGAAATCCAATAGATTTGTCTGACATGACCTTCCCGCAGTGAATCCATGCTGCTTTGGGTCCTGTGCCCCACTGGCCTCTAGGTACTCAACAATTCTTTCTTTCAGATGTAATTCCATCATTTTCCCTACCACTGAGGTCAAACCAACAGGTCTGTAGTTTCCTAACTCTACCTTGCTCCCACTTAGGTGAAGGGGAATCACATCCGCCCTCCTCCAGTCCTCAGGTACCACACACCATCTTCCCATGATTTGTTAAAAATGGTAATCACTGGTGTCACTAGGTCTCCCCTTAGTTCATTTAGAATTCTGGGCTGAATCCCGTCAGGGCCCATTGCTTTGTCCCCCTTGAGGTTTAGAAATTCTTTCAGGACCCTTTCTTCTGTGAATCGACTGGTATCGCGAACACCAAGCAGTTGCGCTGGAGTATAGCACTGCAAAAATACAATCTGCCCATTCAACATAGGAAGGGCTCACAAAATGCCAGTGCAGATGGACTGTCCAATTAGATGGCATAAGATGGCCAATACAATCACAGTGTGGTGTCATCACACAGTGCCAGCATCAGACTTGTGAAGAGAGGTGTAGAGTACTTGTGTTTAATATGATTATTACTGGGATGCTAATGACTGATTATCTGATGATTTCTAAATTTGATAATCACATCTATAGAGATCCTGTCTGCCACAGATATTCTCTGGTGTGGCTAATTAATTCCACACACAATTAACTGGCAGACTGATGGACTCCAGAAAACACTGGGCGGTCAGTTAGCTCAAATTCCAAAAGTCACTTGTGGGCCATTTTACAAGTGAGGAGGTGACGAAATGTATTTGTTCCTGGAGATGACATTCCAGATTCTGGAAGGTGATACCATGTGACACTGTTTAAATGTATATAATAACTGGAGACAGTTTTTTTTCCCATAGGGAAACCAGGTTATAATTCTGTTGTTCTAACCAGCTGGTTATAACGATGATTTCCCTACTTAGGCGCATACACCTACTGCGAACTTCCTGTTCTCTGAGCAGTCCGTCCACGTTCTTCAGCGCTGCAAACTTTCCTGACAGAAGTTGACGACAAGTTCTATTTTTTTTTTTTTTTAGCAAAAAATATTGCTGGGCACAGAAAAACTACCTAATCGGACTGAGCAAAAAAAAAAGCTGCTTCAGTTTAGGAGGCAGCCGCTATAGACCGCACTAAAACCCCAATGGTCCATGGCTCAACTCCGTAGACAAATGCACTTATTTTGTATAACTGCAACCCCCAGCAATTATACAACATAAAGGATGGATAGGTGTGTAAAACTTGGGATTTTACACACCCCATCAGATGAGATACTTGTAATAAACCCTCAAGCTTCACTCTCGGGGTTTATGTGCATCTCCTTATGGTGTAAAATCCTCATTATAACCACCTACCCATCCATTATTCTTTATTTAATTACTGGTGACCCCCTTCATCAACCTGTTTACAAGTATCTCCGAAACGCTGTAACAACCAGAAAACGAGTTATTACGGTGTTCGCTGAACTTTTTTTCATCTCCAGTGTCACTCAATCCTACCGTGCCACTTCAGGGGCTCATGCGCTGTGTGTGTGGGCAGGCGGAACAGTAGTAAAAAAAAAAAATGGCAGCTTGGTTTTCCGCTTACCAACGAGCCGTTATTCTTTACAACCCTCCCAATATTTATTAGATTTAATTTTTTTATCTGGTTGATCCTACCTTTTAAACGTGAAAGAAATATCCAGTTGTTCTGGATGTGTCTCCGGATCGGGGATGCCGACTCAGAGGGCGATCCTACGACATTTACTGCTGACAGCTTCACAAAGGTACAAATAGAAAAAAACAAACAAACCAAGTCTGTTTGAGACAGCAAGGGAGAGGGAGGGTGAGAGAGAAAGACAGACTGTGTGTGCGTGTCCGTCTGTGACAGCAAGTGAGATACGGTGTGTGAGTAACAGAAAGAGAGAGAGAGTTGTATGTGTGTCTGTAAGTAGGGGAGACACTGTCAAGACTAACCAAGCCAGGGGGCTAACTCCTTGTACCAGCAATTATAAAAAAAATAATACATATGCAACTGAGTACTTATGGTTTTTGGTTTCTAAATATAGTTCTTATTGCGCTATTTCAAAAAGACGCACACATACATTAGTAAATTACAATATGCATTGCAGAATGTATCACCAGAACATCTTTACCTTGGTTATGTAAGTAATAAGCCACGACAGGGTGCGCATTAAAGGATTTTAATGCATGCCCCAGGGGTGTGCTAAGGCATGAGGCTGAAAGCAGAGTGTCCTTATGCCCCATGGAAGTGAATTAAAATCCTTTAATGCACACCCTGGAGTGGCTTATCACACTTATAAAATGGGCCATCATCATAAAATAATTAGTTTGATGTACTCTGATAGAGATTAAAACTTTTTTACTATTTTCAAAAGAGTGTACAATACATTACCTCTAAAACATCTAAAAACTGAAAAAAGTAGTCCCTAATGTATAAAATAGGATGTGTCAGCAATAGGTTAACTAGTACAGTACTTTGCAGTAAAAGTATGTATTAGTAGAATTGGTTGAAAATACTTTCTCTGTCATATGTAAATTTTATCATATAAATGCACTGCAACATTTGTAAGATATAAGCAGTGTTTAAAACTTAATTTTAATTACACTGCAGTTATATAGTCTCATTGAAGGCAACCTTCTCATTACTTTTGTTTTTTACTTATGTGCTGTGGTCTAGTACATAAAAAGAAAACTGCTATAGGACTGAGGTGAAAGGTTAGTAAGAAGAAAAAACTTTAAACCTGCCAGGTTGTCTTTTTTTTGGTGGGCAAGGAGGGTAGATTTCACCTGAAAACTCCTACATAAGATTCAAATGTACGTGCTTTTATTAACATTAGCAATGTATTTGGGCACTTTGGGTCTGCCTCTGCCTATTTAACTGTGTTTTCCCACCTTTTCTATTTGTTTATAAAGTATTACTGTATTGCCTACTTTCTTCATTCTGTTTTTTTTGTTTTTCCCCACATTCAAGGCATAGAATGTTTATCATGGAATGTTTACCATGGAATACAGGGATTCAAAATTCTGCTCTATTCCACTTGTAGAATGTTACTCTCCTGACATTCTGTACACACAGACAACAAAGCCCTGTTTTAGAGCCACAGACTCAATTATCTCACTGTCAGGGTAAGCAGAAGAGATTTCCCTGATAAGCAGGTAAAAAAAGAAGAATGATGTTTCACTGTTATTAAAGAAACAGTTGTAATGAAAACTATAAACAATACTTACTATTTCTAATTTGTTTATGTGTGTAAGGAGAGTGTGACGATCAGGGAAACAACATTTAATTTGTTTTATTTTTTATTTAAGGAAGTTTTATTTTTAGGGCCCAGTTGAAGGTTTTTACAGTGTAAGGACAGCAGCCATGTTTGTGATGGAAGATCAGTTCAGGTTGCAGGGGGACTGATGGAAGATAGTTCTGGCTGTAGGAGGATTGATTTGTTCATTGTGTGATGTGGTTTAGGACCAGGATGACTGTGCGTATAAAGAGATTTAATGTAGTCAGCTGAAGTCTCTTGGCCAATGAGATTTCTAGATTTTTTCTTGCCTAAGCTTAAAAAGGAAGTCCAGTCAAAAGTACTACATTGCACAATTAGAATCAGCCTACCTCCAATAAATCTCATACCAAAAATTAGGTTTCTACATTACTTCGTTTTAAAGTTATGAGCTATTTTGTAAAACTGATTTCACTCCCTGTTCAAAAAAGCCATTTTCAGTGAAAAGTCACTGATGATGTCACGACCAGAGCTCAGACTAATCCTCCCTATCAGCAACCTTATAGGACCTATTTCTTCAAAATTATCGAAACTGAAGCTGTAGTATTCATTTAAAAAACCAAAACTGACACAGGATTGCCTGCAGTGCTTGCGCTTCCAGAATGTTCAGATGCATAGTTCTGTACTTTAGAACGCATCAAGAGGCAGTTTTGGAATGCAGCGCTAAACCAAGGTATAGACTGTCAAAGTGATGCACAATTTTAGAATGTTGGGGAGGGAGCATGTAATCTAGACATGTGGCAGGGACGTGCCATCTCGCAGTGTGGTGGGACTCTCAATCTCAGAATGCAACAGGGACAAAAATCAAAGAATTCAGTGGGGACTGGCAATTCTGGAATATAAGTAAGGATGTACACTGTCGGAATATGGCAGGACACACCATTTTAATTTTAAACTTCTTGTCCATGTCACATTCCAGAATTGTATGCTTTCACATTTTAAAATTGTACATCACATCCCCACTACAATCCAACATTGTGCGTCTCAGCCATATTCCAAAATAGCACATCCTTGCCACATTCCAAAACTGCACATCCACACCACGTTCCAAAGCTGTTTTTCAATGCCACATTCTGAAACTGTGCATCACTACCACATTCTGAAATTGCGCGTCACCGACACATTCTAAAACTGAGTGTCACCACCAAATTCGAAACTGAGCATCATAGCTGTATTCCAAAACTATGCATCACTACTGCATTCAAAAACTGTGCGTCACTGCCACATTCCGAAGTTGCGCACCACCGCCACATTCCAAAGTCGTGCGGCAGCACTGCCACATTCTGAAATTGTACGACTGTGCATCACCACCTAATTCCAAAACTGCACATCACCGCCACATTCCAAAACGGTATGTCAGCATCACCACCACATTCTGAAATTACACGTCAGGCACATTCCAAAGCTGCATGTCACTGCCACATTCTGAAATTGCACGTCACTGCCACATTCTGAAATTTGTGTCACCACCACATTCCAAAACTGTGCATCAATGCCACATTCTGAAACAGTGCGTTACTGTCACATTCTGAAACTGTATCACTGCCACATTCCGAAACTGTGTCTCTTCTACATTCTAAAATTGTACCTACCTGCCACATTCTGAAATTGTGTAAACTTCCATGCTCCAGTATTGCCTGTCATTGTCACATTCTGAAAATGTGCATTCGCATCATATTCCGAAACTGCCCATCCCCACCACATTCTGAAGATGTGCGTCACTGCCACATTCAAAAATTGCACGCTCAAGTTACATTCTAAAACTATGCACCCCTGCCTCATTCTGAAATTCCATGTGGCTACCAGATTCTGAAACTGTGTCACTGCCACTTTGAGATTTTGTGCCCATGCCACATTATGAAATTGAATGTTGCCACCATAATTTGAAATCAAGCATACCTGCACCCTACACGAGCTCACCACTATCACCTCCCTTGAGGAAAGACCATTATACCAGACCCGTCTCTTCAACAAAAAAATCCACCTGGGTTTAACCCCAATAGGTGTCATGACTTCTCTTCAGGCAGCCACCATCTCAGCGTCCACAAGGGCTGCCCCAAAACTATCTGGAATGTGCCTAGGGTCAGGACCACCCTGGCCCAGTGATCCTTCCACCGTAGAGCTCCATCCTGGTACAATGCTCTCCCTCCGGCTGTCACATCAATCACCAATCTAGGTCCTTTTAAAGCTGCCTTAAGGGCCCATATCCTCTCCTCTCGTCAATGCCAGCGTAATCGGTAACCTGTGTATCCTGCACCATGCTACTAGGCCACGCACCTGCCCTTGGCCTGGCAGTGGAAAGTCCTCACTATTTCTAGCCTACAGGCTCCACACCTCCCTCGGTTACCATATAGTTGCACTGGACTATGAATGCATTGTGTTATGTATAAGACCAGGCCTCCCTGAGGCAGCTTACTACCAACTCATATCATGCATTGCTTTAGCTACCAATTGTATGAGTCTTAACTGCTCATTAGGTAAATACGTTGATAGCTCTGCCCTGTTTTAGCTACCAAATATACAGGCATTAACCTGTGCTCACTGTACTTGTACTCTGTATGACTGCTCACCCACGTTTATTCTATGTATGTACTGAATGTCTATGTTTTATTCTGACGTGGAGCCTTTGGAAACGAGTCAATGACTCAAAGGGTTGTAATTCCGATTTCCTAAATAAATAAATACCAACCACGTTTTGAAATTTTGAATCACTACACCACATACCACATTAATCCATCCAAGACACATTATGAAATTACATATCCCTACCACCTTCCACAACTACGCGTCTGCTGCATTTCAAAATTCTCTACCACATTCTAAAACTATATGACACCACCACATTAAGAATTTTAGCATCCCTGCCACTTTCCAAAATTATGTATCCCACCTACTCTGAGATTGTCTCATTGCTGTATTCCACATTTTCAGTCTGGTGACATTTTGAAATCTCATCCCTGCACTATTATAAACATTGCACATATTTTTGTCGTTCTAAAGCCATGTTTGCCGCTGTATTCCAACCCCCTCGTCACATTCTTAAGTATTGTACCTTGTATCTGCACATTATGGAAATGCATGCCAACTCACCCATTGTCAGCTTTCCTTTTCCAGATGTTTAATACAACTGTAGTTTTATGTAATGTGGGAGAAATGAGTCTTGTAAGATAGTCTGCAAGAAGGACTAGGCTGCAAGTTCTGGTTGTGACATCATCAGTAGCTCTTTACTGAAACTGGCTTTTTTGAACAGGCAGTAAATTTAGGGTTACAAAATTACCTGTAACTTTTAAACAAAGTAACTTAGAGATTTCATTTTTGGCATGAGGCTGACTTGGGATATACTGATCCAAATTCTGAATTTACTGATGCTAGAAATTTTGGCCAGACTCCCACTTTAAGACAGGAGAACCTGCAACACAGCCCTGCCAAATCCTGCATGGGCTCTAGAGGCAATGTCCAGACTGTACTGCTTGATGAAAGTATGGACAGTATTCCCAGTGGCAAGTGCACAAATGTCAGCGGCTGAGACCCCATGGAAACAGGCCACAGAGGTAGCCATGCCTCCTGTGGAATGAGCTTTAACCACTCCTGGCAACTCTTTACCATACTTGTTGCAGCAGAACACAGTGCACTTAGTCAACCATCTAGATAAACATTGCTTAGAAACCTGAACGCCCTCTCTACCTGGGGCAAAGGCAAACAAACAACTGCTTCGACTGTCTACAATCCTTGGTTCGTACATCTAATGTATGGAGCACTGCTTCCCCTGGATTGGCACACTCAGGAAAACAAACAGGAAGGTGGATGGATTGGTTAAGGGTAAACTCAGACACCACCTTAGGGAGAAATTTAGGGTTTGCGTGCAAAGACACCTCGTCTTTGTGAAAAATCAAATACGGCTCATCGTACCAGAGGGCCTGAAGCACTGAAATACTTTAAGCAGAAGTAATAGCAACCAAAAATAATGCTTTTCAGGAAAGAAAGCATAGCTCGCAAGTTGCAGCTGGCTCAAAAGGAGACAGGGCCAACTTCTCCAAAACAAAATTCAAATCCCAAGCCGGGATAGGGGAAACGGATTAGGGGTGTCAGATGCAGGATGCCTCTCCAGAAAGTATGGGAAACATCTGGCTGAGCTATGGTGCAGTCACCCTCTGTTTCATGAAAAACCAAGATAGCCAAAAGGTGCACCTTGAGGGAGGAGTACTGGAGACCAGAGTCAGACAACGATATCAGGTAGTCCAGGATCTGGTTCACTGGACAGGTGAAAGGGTCCAGATTATGTTTAGCAGCCCAGATAGCAAACCTCTTCTACTTCATGGCATAAGTGACTCGAGTGGAGGGTTTCCCGGGCAGCTACTAGAACATCTGCTACCCTATTGGAAACCCTAAATCTGTTGATGGCTATGTCCTCAGGAGCCAAGCATGCAGATGGAGGAACCTGAGGCTGGGATGAACCATGGTCCCCTGAGCCTGGGTCAGCAGGTTCCTGCAGAAAGGGACCGGAAGTTCCTCCGTCAGCTGCTGTAGTAATGGAAACTACATTTTTTTTGCAGTTATTTATTTTTCTCCTCCTGGAGTCCTCTGCGCCCCTTCTGACATCCTCCTCACGCCCGGCACCGGGTACGAGACCCCCTCCCTTAGACCCCACAACTTACCCTTCGTGGCAGGGGGTGAGGAGCGACAAGACCCACCGGACCAGATTTAGTGTTCGGGGAGGTGCCTTCCGGGGCCGTCATGGAGGGGACCACCGTCATCCTCACAGAGGACTCCCATTTTCCTTCCTCCAAGGTCTCGGCGTGCAATGGCACCAGCGGTGGCAGCGCGCACGCTCCCATGCGCATCCTCGCCAAGCGCCTACCGCATACTCTTGCCCACAGATTCAATGCTGGCGTGCCACCTCCCAGCCTCTGCTAGGTGGCAGGCAATTGCTGAGCACTGCGATCCCCTCCGGAGAAGGAGAGCAGTCCTAGAGACGCTCAATCCTTCACACCTCTGCCAACCCCCGGCGCCCCATGTCCGTTCCCGAACACGGGTCGCTGGCGTGATGCCAGGTAAGACGTCCAGCGCCTCAGCTCTCAGCACCACCGGGCTGGCAGATGGAAACCATACCTGACAAGGCCAGAATGGAGCTACCAGGATCATGATGGCCCCTCCATCTGCAGTTTGGTTAGCACTCTCTGAATCAGAGGGAAGGCATAAAGGAACCTCCCACTCCAAGACAGGGATGTGTCTCGCCAGAAAACTACACGCCCTGGATCAAATGAGCAAAAACTAGGCAGTTTTGTGTTGAGTGGGAGCAAAAAGGTCCAACTCTGGATGACCCCATCTGTCAAAAAGATCTATGACGGATGAGAGAAGCTCCCACTCATGCATGTTGGACTGTGTCCTGCTAAGGCTGCCTGCCAGAGTGTTTAGCACTCCCGGGATGTGAACCGCTGAAAGAGTTAGACCGGGCGGCCCGATGGTGCAGAGGGCTGAGGCACTAGATGCCTTACACGCAGCAAGCCTGCGACCAGAGTTCTGGAACGGACTTGGGTCATCGGGGCCGGCATTGGGGGATGTGTGGGAGCAGGTTTGTAGACTGAAAGAAGCGCTCCTCTACTGGGATGGTTGCCGCCGCCACCCCACCCCCAGCACTCCCACTGCCACCGGGTGGAGGTAGAGGGGGCGACATGTAGTGGAAGGGAACCTCGAGCTGCATCGTGTGCGTGGCTTCACATGCGCAGTCAAGATATGGGGTTTCGGGGGAAAAACACAAATATATATGGGAGGGGGAAAAAAAAAAAGAACAGAAAGAGTTAGACCGTGATCCTACGCCCAGTGCCATACACTCATGGCCTCCCCGCACAGGGGGTACAAATGTGTCCCCCTTTGCTTGTTGTAATATACTACACTGAAGTTGTCGCCCTGAACAAACAGCTGACCCGGAAGGAGATGTTTCTGGAAGGCTTGCATGGCATACAGAACCACCCGCATCTCCAGGACATTGACATGCAAGGAAGTTTCAATCTGGGACCAAGAGCCCTGAGTTTGAAAGGGGCCTGATGAGCTCCCCAGTCAAAATCAGAGGCATCTCTGGTGAGCTCTGCTTGGGGGGGGGGATAGGACATCTGGAGGAGGACCCAGAGAGTCCACTGGAGGATGCGCATGTGGAGCCTGGCCAGTGGAACAGTAGGGATGGCTGCCACCATCAATCCCAACAGCCTCAAGTACACTCATGCAGGGGTATAACGGCTCTGGGCAACCTCCTGAGACTCTGCAATAAGGCATTCCTCCCCCCTTCTGAGGCAGGAAGGCCTTCCCCTGCACAGAGTTCTGGACCGCCCCTATGTACTGCAGCCTTTGGGACGGGACTAAGTCTGACTTCGACAAATTTACTTTAATACCCAGAGAGAGAAAAAATACAGGTTACTCACCTGTAACAGGAGTTCTAGGAATGGTATATGTTGTTCATCCACACTGTCTGGCAGGTATCCTTGCCGCTTTAAATCTTGCCGGAAGGTCTTCAAGCTGGCTCCTCCCACCCACCCGGGTG
Source organism: Neoceratodus forsteri (assembly GCA_016271365.2). Classification (NCBI taxonomy): domain Eukaryota; kingdom Metazoa; phylum Chordata; order Ceratodontiformes; family Ceratodontidae; genus Neoceratodus; species Neoceratodus forsteri. The sequence goes on along the minus strand of CM028132.1, from coordinate 365,601,360 downwards.
GTAAAACTCTCGGCTCCGCCCCATGACGCCAGATCTGGCCCGCTGGAAGCTCAGGTTCCCTCCTTAACACTCTGCATATAAGACTGGTTCCTAATTCTTGGTTTCCGAATTTGAAAGTTTTGTATTATAGACTTGGTCTTCTATCCCTCAAGGGCCAAGGATGGACAAATCGACCCCTGTGTTCAAGTGCCTTGTGGGCAGAAGATGTCTCGACGGATCCGCACTCCAAGTGTGTCTACTGTTTAGGCCTTGAGCATGACCCGCAGGCTTGCGACCTGTGCTCTTCCTTCTCAGCCTTCGTCCTCGAAGACCGTGCTGCCGTTTACAACTGGGGGCACCCGAGAAACGTTTTCCTCCGGTAAAGTCAAAAGAGGCCCGGTCGGCGGTTTCATGGCGCGGCTCAGCAGATCAGCTAGAGTATGATCGCCCTCGAAGAGGAGGCGGCGCGGGCCGCATCTTCCTCGACCACGGCATTTATCCCGCTCTCCCTGGGGTCCTCTTACACAGCTTCCTTTAAGGAGCTTTGTCTGTCCCTCTCCACTAGTGTCCAAGAAGAAAGACAAGGGTAAGTCCCTCCGTCGACGCTCTTGGGAGCGGGAAAGGTCCCTCTCCCCGAGTTGTCAGCCATCGACTTATTGCAGAGTCTCAGCCATGAACAACATACCCATGTCCCTAGAACTGAAGAGTTCTCTCCAGAGTCCGCAGGAGCTGATCCCTGGATGGAGCCCTTTAAGAGCCAATCATCCAGATACAGGAACACGTACAGCCCGTCCCTTCTGAGGGCCACAGCCACTGCTGTTAAGCACTTGGTAGAGACCCACGGCGCAGATGACAAGCCAAAGAGCAGCACTTTGAATTGGTAATGCTTGCCCTGGAAGAGAAACCTGAGGAACCCTCCTGTGAGGTGGGAATACCGAGATGTGCAGGTAAGAGTCCTGCATGTCCAGAGAACATAGCCAGTTGCCCCACTTAAGAAGGGGTATGAGGTCTGGAAAAGTTCTGATCTGGAACTTTATGTACTAGACAGACATACTGAGGTCCTTGAGGTCCAAGATGTGTGTATCTGATCTTCGGTTTTCTTGGGGACCAGGAAGAACCTAGAATAAAACCCTTTGTTTCTCTGGCGCCTAGGCATTGGCTCGATGGCCTGTTTGTGCAGAAGGGACTGTACCTCTTCCCGGAAAACAGACAAGTTGGCCGGGGGGGGGGGGTCGGTGGAAGGCAGAGGCAGTCTCTGGAGGTTGCTTGGCGAGTTCCAAAGCGCGACCCTTGCTATGATTTGAAGAACCCAGGCATGTGACGTGAAGGTTCTCCATTGATTGAGATGGAGGGAGAACCGACCTTCAATCACCACCTCTTGGTTGGGGACCAGAAAAGGGTGGTCTGGTAAGGAGTCAAGCTGAAGCGGAAACAGCCACTGGTGTTGGTCTCGCCTTTAGGACACTTGGCCATGGCTCCAGCAGTGGAGGGGGTGGGCAAGGTGGCAGAGGCTATGCATTTGCCTTGGGGTCGGGGGGCTGCTCCTGGTCTACTTACAAAAGGAATGGTGTAGCCTGCTCTTGGTTGCGTATGATACAGCAAATGGACAGATCTGATGGCCCTGCCAGATACCTGCAAATCATTAATGATGTCCTGAACATCTGGCCCAAATAGCTTTGAGCCACTCAAGGGGGGTGTTCAGCATCTTTTGTTGGACATCCGCAGCGAAGCCTGAGACCCTTAGCCAGGAGTGCCTATGGAGGCAAATGCCTGTGGCAGCAGCCCTGGCAGTAGTATCCAAAATATCAGAGAGGTGCTTGCTAACATCTTCAGCAGTCTATAAGCATTTAAGAACATCCTGTTTCTGGGTACCATCTGGAAGGTCCTGGGCAGCGGTCTTGCCCTTCTTCCAGTTGGTATTCCGGTATTTCACCATATGGGAAAGGTAGTTGGCAATCCTTAGCCCAAGGGTGGAGGAGGCATAAACTCTCTTGCACCAGAGATCGATTCTGCACAACTCTTTGTTGTAGAAAAGGGAGCTAAGGGGCACCTTAGACCTGTCATGAGTTGCCTTTATTACCACTGAATCTGTTTCAGGCTGGGCAGCATAATGTGGAAAACCCTGAGGGACATGATACAGTTTATCAGCCCCACAGGGCATGGCTAGCACCATGTCGGGCCTGAGTCAGGCTGCAGCAGTACCATTCTTCAAGGCAGGCAACACAGGAGGACTGATCTTGGGAGGAGACTCTGGGATCTCCAAGAAATCCACCAGATCTTTTCTGGTGGCATACTCCTCCTCCTTAGTATGAAAGCCCATGGCTGAGGACAACTGCTTCATAATACAGAAGGAGTCTTAGCAAGGGTCTGATTTCAGAGGAAAGGGCGCTGAAGGGCCTTGCTGCACTAAAGGCGGGCCAGTCCATGGGCCCAGATGGGCTGTGTCCCTGTGTGCCAAAACAGATGGGGTAAGTCAGGGGGAGCGTGACCACATTGCAGAGTTTGAACTTTAACATTCTAAAGTTTTGTCTCCGAGGCAACTCCTGAGAACTGAGATGCTGCAATCTGTATGACATCACCAATATACACTTGTTGCTACAAGATGGGGAGCCTACCCCCAACCTAAACACAACAGTGAGGCAGGTGGGTGAGGAAGAAAAAGAGAAGGAGGGGGGGATGGGAGCACCACCCCGTCTCTTATTTTGGGGGCCTTAAACAAGGCATCCAAAGGTTGCTGTATCTGGAAGGTTGCTGACCTGCCACACTCTGGGGGTGGGAGACCCCACTTAATGAGCTACTGTTCTACTGTGTGGAGGCTGGGTACCAAAGGTAAAGAGAATCATCTTGGATGACTGCAGGTCTCGAACAGTCACATCCACATGGTGGCTGAATAATCTGGAGTCACAAAAGGAAGAAATGAGCACTGACAACTGCATATCACTGGCGAAACCAGCAAATGGACGAAGGCAGATACCAGAGCAGGGCTCAAATTTAATATTCCGCCCTCTTTCGTATACCAGTTTTGGTGGCGGAAATGGAATACCATTTTCTGCATTCTAGTATTCCAGCTTGAGTACCACTCCACCATGCCGCTGCTCTGTAGTTTAATCTATAACACTGCTTTCTTGAACAGATGAAATACTGGACCCAGAGGCGGAATACCAAAAAGTAGTTATGCAAGAACTTACCGTAACAGTAGATCTTCGAGAAGAGCTCTTGCAGTAGGCAACACCATTAGGATTAAGCCGGCAGGCGCTAGGACCACACAGAAAATGTCTAGCTAGCAGACTACTGATGTCGACCCACAGATGTCTCCCAACGATATAAAGAGAGCAGTCCCCCAGCTCCACCTCAGTTCTCCCGCCTGAAACCTGTGAAAAGGAGCGACAGGAGAGGGGGGGGCTCCTGGAGCCACAGAAAAGGCCAATATGAGTGAAAAAGAGAGCAGGGGGATGGAGGGAAGGAAAAACATGCCTACTGCAAGAGCTTCTCTTGAAGATCTACTGTTACAGGAAGTTCTTACGTAACTGTACTATCTTACTGCGAGGGAGCTCTTACAGTAGGCAACACTGTTAGGACTGAGTCTCAAGCAGTGCCAACAAGCTGAGACAACACTTGGGAGGAGGAGGAGAGAGGTCTGCCGTAAGTAAAGGAGGACAGGAGGCCCTAAAGGACTGCTAGCTGAAGGCCAGCCCTACGCCAAAAAGTAATGCCCAGCCGGCACGACTTGATAAAGAGCCAATACAGCCGGCATTGGGTGACGTGCAGCCACCTATAGCAGGCATAACCCGGGGACAGGCTGCAGACGGGGCCATCCGCCCAGTGCAGTGGCCCCAAACAACCCCGAGAAGGGGTTACCTGTGGTGCCGATAGCCAGACGAGATGCAGTACACAACCCCCTGCGACTGGTGTCAGAAAGGCACCGAAGCACCTGCCAGCAAGGGAGTTAAAGAAATGAAGAAAAGACAGGATTGCTGAGAGAGCCTATGTCTCAGGGAATAGGTTCTCTGGAAACAGTACACAGTCAGGAAACGGGGACGAGGGTCTCCCCGATGAGAAAATACAGGATAATGCACCCGAGGGTGAGTAATCCGGTACAGAGGAAACTGAGACACTACCGACGTTAGGAACTGGGTACAGGCTTGGAAAGTCTCCTTTCCTAGCGAAAGGGTGCATAAAGCCCATTAGCCCAATAGGGCTTAAAAATACTTTGAGAAGAAGTAACGGTAATTCCACATATGAAGGAAGACATGGAGATTCGGGGTGCATACCTCAGGACTGGAGAATGGCTCACGTGGTACCTCTCCATAAGAGTGGCTCCAGAGATGATCTGGGGAACTATAGACCAGTGAGCCTCACATCCACCATGGGAAAGCTGATGGAGACAATCCTGAAGGAGAGGCTGGTGTCCCTTTTGGAGGCAAATGGACTGCAGGACAGTAAGCAGCATGGCTTTGTCGCTGGCAGATCATGCCAGACAAACCTGGTAGACTACTACGATTGGATAACTAGGCAACTGGACAGGGGCCATGCAGTAGACATCCTGTATCTAGACTTCAGTAAGGCATTCGACTTGGTGCCGCACAGAAGACTGGCAAGTGAGCTATAAGGTACTGGGGGGGGGGGGCGCAAAGTTGGTGGGCTGGGTGGTGAACAGGCTACAGGGGAGGCAGCAGAGAGTGGTGATGGTGGGGGAGCTACCATCCCCAAGGGCAGTGACGAGTGGAGTTCCGCAGGGCTCGGTAGTGGGACCAGTGCTGTTTGGGATATTCATTGCAGACATTTTGGTGGGCATCAACAGCAAAATCAGTGCTGGCCCGGTGGCGCTGAGGGTTGAGGGGCACACCTCGCGCTACGCCGGCGACCCGGGTTTGGGAACAAGCCCGGTCCGCCAGGGGTCGGCAGGGGAGAGATCATGGGGTAGCCAGTGCGGCAGTGACCCCGGTGGAGACTGGGTGGCACTGCTACGCACATGGGCTTGCTAGCAAGTGAAGGGGTAGGCGTCGGGCGGCTGTCTTCTGGGCGTGGGTGGGAGCACCCGTCAGGCAATAAGCTCAGAAAACCCCTCTGGTCCAGAGGCGAGGCCCTCCCTGGTGACGCCGCCACACGCCCAATACTGGGCCCTTGCGCCCCTACTATCTCCTCAGGCCCTATGTCCGCAGGCGCTTGGGGATAAAGTACAGTTACGTAAGAACTTACCGTAACAGTAGATCTTCGAGAACAGCTCTTGCAGCAGGTTACACCATTAGGACTGAAGCCGGCAGGCGTCAGGACCCCACAGAATTCTTCTAGCTAGCTATCTTCAGCGGGGACCGCCCCCGACGTCAGGCGTAGTACATAAGGGGGTGGTCCCGCCAGATTCCCCAGTTCTCCCGCCGGAGACTCCCGGCCGCAGAATGACATCAGAATGGGAGACCGAGGATCCGTCATCAAAAGACAAAGGGCGTAAGCCCCTGCCCAAGGCTCGGTAGGCCATGCCTCCTCCAAGGGGGAATGGTGGGCGGGAAGACCTGTTGCAAGAGCTGTTCTCGAAGATCTACTGTGCAGTGGTAGTTCGTAACTGTACTATCTTACTTGAGAAAGCTCTTGCAACGGAAACACCATTACGACTGATTTCCAAGCAATAGCACCTGTAAGCATTCTGGGAGGAGGAAACTAGGAAAGATCTTTGACAAGTCCTGACTCTAGGACAGGAGACCCTGTAGCACGGCCAGGCCAAAACCGGCTCTCCGCCGTGATGCAATATCCAGGCTATAGTGCCTAATGAATGTGTGCACAGAGCTCCAAGTAGCTGCGGCACAAATGGCGGAGTGGAGGCGTTACGAAGTGCTGCAAACGAGGTAGCCACCCCCTTTGTCGAATGGCCCCGGACTGTACCCGGGAGGGGCTTCTGTTTGCTGTCATAGCAAAATGAGATACACTGGACAAGCCAGTGAGAAAGAGACTGCTTTGAGACTGGTTGGCCCCGCATCCTCTCAGCAAAGGAAATGAATAGTTGCTCCGACTTGCAAAGCTGTTTAGTTCTGTTCAGGTAATACCTTAGACAGCGGTGAACATCCAGGGTGTGAAGCAATGCCTCTCCTCTATTGGAATATTTAGGAAAATATACAGGTAATCGATGTCGGTTGAGAGTGAGGGCAGAGAGACCACCTTAGGCAAAACTTAAGATTCATCCTCAGAGATACTCTGTCCTGGTGGAAAATTAAATAAGGCTCCTTACACATGAGAGCCTGGAGCTCAGAAACTCTCCTTGCTGACGTGACAGCAACCAAAAATAACGTTTTCCACGACAGAAAATGCAGCTCTCAATCCGCAGCAGGTTCAAAGGGGGGGGAGCGTGAGTTGTTCCAGGACAAAGAGTAAGTCCCATGGAGGAACTGGATCCTTAATGGGTGGACACCCCTCTCAGGAAATCTCGAGAGGCGTCAAGCTGTGCCACTGTGAGCTGTCCAGCCGGGAAGTGGTAAGCAGAAATCGCGCAGAGGTGCACCTTAATAGAGGAGTAAGCAAGACCCAAATGGAATAGGGAAAGCAGGTATTCCAGCACCACTTTCACCGGGCATCCTAGAGGGGAAAGACCACGTGCTTGTGACCACAAGCAAAAGCGGCGCCATTTCATGGCGTACGTCGCATGCGATGCTGGCTTTCTGGCCACGGAAAGAACTTCCGCCACCTCTTGCGAGACCCCGTGTCGCAAAATGGCTATGTCTCTAGGAGCCATGCATGCAGGTTCAGTGGCGTAAGTCCGGGTGGACTAGAGACCTTCCTCCTGAGACAAGAGATGGGAGCTGAAAGGCAGCAGGATTGGAGGTTCCAGGACAGCTGCGTTAGCAAGGGAACCAGATCTGTCTGGGCCAGAATGGGGCTACCAGGATCATTGTTGCATGCTCCCTTCGCAGTTTGAGAAGAACTCTCTGGATCAACGGGAAGGGAGGGAAGGCGTAGAGGAATCTGTCTGCCCAGGAGAGGACAACGCGTCTCGCCAGAAAACACCAGGCCCTGGATCTAGCGAGCAAAAATTGGGCAGTTTTGCGTTGGATGGGGAAGCGAATAAGTCCAGTTCTGGAGTGCCCCATCGAAGAAACAGATCCTCTGCTACCCCTTGAAGAAGTTCCCACTTGTGGACCTTGGCCTGGGAATGACTCAGGCCGTCTGCGAGTGTGTTGTCCACTCCGGGAACATGAACTGCAATCAGGCTAGCGCCGTGTCGGATTACCCAATCCCACACTCTCATCGCTTCCCTGCAAAGGGGGTAAGAGTGTGCGCCTCCTTGTTTGTTGAGGTAATACATCACCGCCATATTGTCTGTTTGAAGCATGAGAGTATTCGGAGGGATCTCTGACTGAAAGGCCTGCAGGGCGTAAAGGACCGCCCTCATCTCCAGAATGCTGATGTGGAGATGAGCTTCTTGAGGGGTCCACGTTCCCTGGGACCTCACCCCGTTCAGGTGTGCTCCCCACCCCAGCCCTGAGGCGTCTGTGGAAAGAATCACCTAAGGGGACGGCGCTGTAAACGGAACACCCACAGTGAGTGTTCCTGGGTCTAGCCACCACTGCCAGTCTCGAATCACGGCATTCGTGATTCTGACCGGCTGCTGCATGTGGTCTTGCCTTTGGTCCCACTACACCTTGAGCATCCACTGAGTTACCCGCATGTGGAGCCTTGCCAAAGGGACGGTTGGAATGCCCGCAGCCATGTGTCTGAGCAAATGAAGGACCAGCCTGGCAGGAGCAGTCTTCTTCGCCGAGAGGTCCCTGATGAGGGATCTGATGCGTTCCGCTCTTTCGTCGGGAAGAAATGCTTTCCTTGACGGTGTCCAGAACTGCGCCTATGAACTGCAGCTTCTGAGACGGTACGAGAAGAGACTTCTCGTAATTGATGAGGATGCCCAGAGACTGGAACAGAGCCTGGGTGCTCTGGATAGCCAGCAACAACGCCTCTCTGGAGACGGCCATAAGAAGCCAATCGTCCAAGTACGGGAACACATAGTGGCCCTGTCTCCTTAAAGACGCTGCCATGACTGCCATGCACTTGGTAAAGACCCTGGGGGTCGATGACAGTCCGAACGGAAGAGATCGGAACTGAAAATGGTGGCCGAGAAACTCGAAGCGCAGGAACCTCCTGTGTGCTTGAGCCACAGGGATATGCGGGTAGGCGTCCTGCATGTCTAGGGATGCTAAGAAGGCATCCTGCCTTAGCATGGGAATGAGACCCTGAAGGGTCACCATGCGAAATCGTTTGTAGGCGACCGATGTATGTAGGTCGCTGAGGTCCAAGATTGGACGGAGGTCCCCTTTTTTCTTCGGAACCAGAAAGAAGTGGGAATAGTATCCGGATCCTATCTGGTTCTCTGGAATATACTCCACCGCTCCCTTCTGCAGGAGCGCGAGTATTTCTTGCCTGATAAGCAATTTGTGCTGACCCGAGTAACGGGAGAGCAGAGGAAGCCTCGAGGGTGGCTTGTCTGCGAATTCTATAAAGTGGCCTCTTTCGACCAACTGAAGGATCCACCTGTTGGTGGTTATGGACTGCCACCCTGGCAGGTAGTCAGCAATGCGACCCCCAACCTTGATGTCCCGTTGATCCTGAGGGGTGGGGGCTGGGAAGGAGTCATGCTGTGGCGGCAGAGGGCCCGGCTGAGGCCGGCTTAGCTGGGCTCTGACTCGCCCGCGGCACTTTCCTGGTCTCTGCGAAACGGAGCCCTCTGTTGTGGTCCGCGGGACTGCTGTCTCTGCGTCCGGCCAAGAAAACGGCTTTGGTTCCTACGAAAGGAACTAAGCCTGGGTCGGTACATTGCCTGGACCGACCTCACCGCCTTCCCAGCCTCTTGGAGTTTGGTGAGGCCCTTCTCAGAGGGTTCACCAAAAAGAACTTCTCCGTCAAAAGAGGCGTCCAGGATGTTCTTCTGGACATCCGGGGTGAATCCGGAGACACGGAGCCATGAGTGTCTCCGGAGGCATACGCCCGAAGCTGCGCTCTGGCCGAGGAGTCCCTTGGAGATAAGTCCTTATTTCGCACCTGGGTTCCATGTCGAACCCATACGGAGGAGTTGCACACCTCCTCCTTCTGCTCACCGTCTGGCAATTTGTCCGCCGGGTCCAGTCCCTGCTCCCACAAGGCATTTTGGAACTGTACCATGTGGGTTAAGTAGTTCAGGGATCTGATGGCGCAAGTAGTGGAAGCATACGTGCGCCTGCCCATAGCGTCCAGCTGTTTGGACTCCGGGTCCGGTGGCAGGGTGCTCAAATGTTGCGGTCTCTGGGACCGGTCGTGAGAGGCTGTGATGACCAGAGAGTCGGCCAGAGGATGTGAAGCCAGATACTGGTCCTCCCTAGGAGCCTTGTACAGGCGGTCAGCTTTCTTCGGCATCGCCGGGAGTGAGTGTGGATGCTTCCACGCTGCCTTGGTGACATCCATGAAAGTGTCCACCAAGGGTGGTACCACCACAGGCTTAGGATCTTTCTGCCGAAGATACCTGGCGAGGCATAGTCTCTCGGGGTCTAATTCTTCTGCATCCCAGCCCATGTTCTCTTGGATATGCCTCATGTTCTCTGAGAACGATGGGTCATCCGGAGGAGATCTAGGAAGTTCACGTGGGTCCGGAGAAGGGATGTGGATCGGAGAGGGGGATCTGGATCCTTCCGAGAATTCCGATCCCGTGTCCTCCGTCGAAGGCGAACGGCGGCGTCTTCTGGGTCTCTTAGGGCTGGGTGACCCTGAAGAAGATCTGGACGGAGGTCTCCTTTTGTCTGGTCTCCCCCTAGGAGGATCCGCCGGCTCCTGGGGGGAAGGTACTCGGCCTGCCGCCCCGGACGGAGTAGCGGTGGGGTCGCAGGTGGAGTGGGAACCACATCCCTTTTTATGATGTCCCACCAGTAAGTGAACAACTCCTTGACCTCGGATATGGAGAGGCCAGACGACGGACCGGGCGCCGATGGCCGGTCGTCGGGTTCTGGCGTCGGCTCCCCAGGGGTCTCAGGTTCCGGAGAGGGCTCCCTGTGGGGTGCGACAGGACCAGGTTCGCCCGTCTGGTCCTCTGGCTGGGTCAGCTCCTCCTCCATAATCGTCTCCTGACCGACGTCGGTGGGAGGCGTCGGGGTCCTCTACTCAATGGGTATGGGTACGGACGTCGGTCCCCCGGCCAACGACCGAGAAGACGTAGGCCTGACCGGCAACGGGCGTCTGGCGGTTGACGGTTCCTGGGACCCATGGTGTAGGGCCGGCGCCGGGTCCGACGACTTCTTCAAGGAGGTAAGCTCTTTGGTCTTCCTCTGGGGAGGAGGAGGCAAGAAGGCAGACCTGACGTCGGGTTCGGAACAGTGGGAACCAGACTTATGGTGGTGATGACGGTCCCCCCGACCTAGCCAGGGCCTTAGAAGAGGAAGATGAGGAAGGCCTGGAGGCCTTGGCCTGTGAGACAGAAGAGGAGCCCGAAGGGGTCTTCACTGCTGCGGGGGGAGGCTGAGAATGGGCCCGGGAAGGAGAGCGGTCAGACCGGGAGCCGGTGCTACAGGAGTCAGAGGCCCTAGATGGGGACTTGGATCTAACTCTCTCCCTGTGCTTCTCGGGGTGTCTCCGGGCCTTCTCTGAGGATTCCCCCTTGGAGGCTGCGTCCATGGCCCTGATTTTTTCTTCGAGCAGGAACGTCTGAAGGGCCTTCTGGCGACGGAGCCGGCTCTGGCTGTTGAACCCCTGGCAAAAAGAGCAGGACCAGGTGTCGTGGTCTGGGCCCAGGCACCAGACGCAGGCTGAATGTGGATCCTTAAACGGGATTTGCTTCCCACAGGTGCACTTCGAAGGATGGCCTTCAACAGAGGTTGGAGAGGACATCAGACATCAAAAGAGCCGAAAAAACAAACTTTTCCCAAGGAAGAACTTAACCTTGAGCGTCGCGTCTTAGAGAAACGAGCCGAGAAGGGTGAGACATACAGTCGGCGGCAGGAAGGAACTGGGAATCTGGGGGACCGCCCTTATGTACTACGCCTGACGTCGAGGTGGTCCCCGCTGAACATAGCTAGCTAGAAGAATTCCGTGGGGTCCTGACGCCTGCCGGCTTCAGTCCTAATGGTGTAACCTGCTGCAAGAGCTGTTTCTCGAAGTAAGATCATTCAGGTCTCTGTCCAGTAGGATTAACATATTAGAGTAGGTGAAATCATTTTGGTCCATGTTCCCATATTAGTGGCGATCGTAGAGATCAAGAACTGTGAAGATGCTCAGGAATAGCAGAAATAAGCTAAGAGAAAGCACTAATAAGGTTTTCCTAGCCATTTTGTAGGAGAACAGAATCCCAGCAGGGTGATGAGGCTGGGGGGGTCTGGGATAAGTAATAAAGCAGTTGAAATTATCTCTTTAGAGGGCTGTAATGCATCTATATTTATGGAGATCAGTAATCTAGAAACCTAAAATGGAGGTCAGGGTATCAGTATGTCAGATATACAGAGGCACCTGCTAGCTACAGCACTTGGCGGGAGTTTCAAGTTGTAAATGGAAGAGTTGTGCAGTTTTAAACAGTCAAGAAGACAGTGTAACCACAGGTGCTAAAGACTATAATTTTTTAAACCCAATTTTAGACTAAGAAAGTCATAAACCCAGTGCAGTTTTCAGCAAAGAGAGTACTGCACTATTAAACATTAAAGAGGCAGTAAAGTCACAACAGCAATAGACTTTATATATTTTTAAGAAGTAAAGGAACTAGTTTAGGGTGCCCTCCAGTGGCTAGTTAGTATAATGAGCCAATGGAAAAGTGAGGAGATCGATAGAGCAGGAGGGTGGGGTGACGCCGCAGGTGTCGGGGATCACTCCTAGAGAGACAGAAACCTGGCTGTGGGATGCAAACAGGCTGGCTTTAGCATAAAAGAAAAAATTAAAGAAAATTAGCCGCAGTCGGAGGGAGTGTAATCTCAGCCCAGAGCACTTTACAGATACAGCCCCAGGAAGGAAGTACCGTATGGATCTGCAGCGAGGAGGGAGGGTTTAAAATGAAAACTCTAATTTTCTCTCTCACTTTTTTAAATTATTGAAAATAAAATATTAAGCGTTCCAGTTTGTGCCTGGGTTGGTTCACTTTCACTTAGTTGTTAGGACCAGGTGAACACTTTGCAGCAGACTTCTGTGATGTTGAGCTCAGAGGAGAAAACGCTGGTGGCCAGATGGAAAATGGCGCCAAGTATGAAACCAGGACAAGATTAGACTGGGCAATGCGACACAGGTTTGCACTCCGTACCTTAATGATGTATACGGCAGCTGGGCAGCAGCTCTGATCAGGCAGAAGCCCAGGGCAAGGGTGGGCAGCTTAACGATGTAGATGGTGGCTGGGGAGCAGTTCCGATCAGGCAGAAGCTGAAGGTGGGCAGCTTAACGATGTAGATGGCGTCTGGGGAGCAGCTCCGATCGGGCAGAAGCCCAGGGCGAGGGTGGGCAGCTTATCGATGTAGACGGTGGCTGGAGAGCAGCTATGAACGGGCAGAAGCCCGGGGTGAGCTAACCCTGCTGGGCGAAGCCAAGTTAGGCATCTAAGGCAGATGCCAGTAGCTGCACCTCGTGCCACCAAACTGTAGGTGGCGCGAAGGGCATGGCGGCAGGATGACTTTGTTAATCCTAACCTTCTCCAGGAATTTGTTCTTGAGCTGCTCATTGGGAATCTCCTGGAGATCCTTTTCCAGATCCAATAAGGAGGATTTCTGGAAAGCCACTATGTGGGCCACATAATTTAAGGAGCGAATGGCGCAAGTGGAAGAGGTGTAGATCTTACGACCGTACTGGTCCATCTGCTTCGACTCATCTGGAGGGGAGGTACTGAGATGTTTGGGTTGAGCTGATCTGTCATGAGCAGCCGTAATTACAACAGAGTCGGCCTCAGGCTGGACAGCCAGGTGGGAAAACACTTCCGGGGGTGGTATGTCCTATCAGCCTCCTTCGAAATGGCCAGTATGGACGACGGTTGCTGCCAGATTGTGGACGTGAGATCTTCATGTGGCCCTGTCCAAGGAGGGAGGGGGTCCGTAATGACCAAGTCCATCTGCCAACCTCCTGCGTTTGGCATCCAGTTCTTGGGAGGCCCATCCGCAGGATTTCTGGATAGTCTGGAGGAGCTCTGCGAAGGAAGGGTCCTCTGGAGGAGATTTTGGAGATTCTCTGGGCTGAGGCTGAATAGAAGAGTGAGACTTTGACTGGTCCCCCACATCAGATTCCTCATCTGATTCAGATGATTCCAGACAGCTGGGTAAAGAGGTCTCTGGCACTGGGATCGGAAGCCTATGCTCAATTATGCCAGAGGGCAGAACAACCAAATCTCTGTCCAAGACTTGACTAGAAGGTGCAGGGCTACCAGGTAACACTCTGTGAGATGGGTTGGTTGGCCCTGACCACTATTTGAAGTTGGCCCAACTCTTGGAGTAGTTGGGACTTAGCGTCCTTCCACCATGCAGGGATGGCTTCATGTTCCAGCTGCGGAGGTGGTGGTGGATAATCTGGGTACCCTGCAGGATAAGAGGGGTAGCTAGGTGTCTGGTACCAGTAAGAGTACTAGTAACCCTGATAATGAATAGCTTGACCCAGCGTCGGGTAACGCCGGCGTCAGATGAGGGTATCCCGGCGACTGACTCCCTGGCGTTGGATACTGCTGATATTGTGGAGTATACCCAGGATAGTACCCAGTCGGGCCCGATGGAGGAATGTAGGGCCCCTCCGGAAGCGGCACCGAAGGACCGCTAGGTGGTGGGTCCGACAGCGGGGTAGGAGGGGGAATCCCTGAAGGTCCCGAGGAAGTAGAGTCCATACCACTCACAAAAGTGTCTGGAGAGGGATCCGGCATCAGGTGAGCATTTGTCGGCAGAAGAGAACCAGGCGAAGGGGGGAGGTTCAGGAAGAGTCCCCGTCGACAGGTCCTGTAAGGTATCAGATCGGAGAGGGTGCTGGTGATCAGGCCCAAACAGGTCGGAGAAGAACGGCGACTCCCTTGAGAGAGAACCCTGGTGGGAGGAAGGAGGACCTGCGAGTGCTCTCTGCCCAGTGAAGTCCACAAGAGAGTCCAACAGGAGAGAAGACATGCAGGCGCCAGGTGGTCTGGCATCCAACTTATGGGCCGCGGCTGGGCTGACACCAGCCAGAAGGCTAGAGTCAGGCCAATCTCCCTGGGCAATGGAGGGCAACTTAGCAACAGGGCTCGAAGCAGGAACCTTAGCTGGATCCTCCGAAGATGATGATTCTTCTCTCAGCTCCTGGAGCTCTTTTTCCATTAATGCCAGTCTTTGGGTCAGTAAATGGGCATCAAGGGTCCTCTTGTGACGTGTGCGCGTGGCCTGGTTGAAGCCCTGGAAGATGGAACACTCGGTAGAGTTGTGCTTAGGCCCCAGGCAGAGGACACCCCGGGAATGGTAGATCCCATCACGGTGGGATCTGTAGCGCCCGTGCGGAGCACTTCTTCTTGGGCCAACAAGACGGCATTCACCGATATGTTGTTTAAAGAGAATTGAAAAAAAGGTACGAGAAAATGTTATGAAAATGGCAGGTGACTGAAGCTGTTCTACTGTGTTAGGTTGGACGATTCAGGTCGACAGCGGGAAAGAACTGGAGGGTGGGCAGGGGACAGCCCCTTTTATACTCACGCTGACGTCCAACACCTGACACTGGGGGCGGTCCCTGTTGATGATTGCTAGCTACAAGTTTGCTATGCGGTGTGATGCCAGGGGGCGCAGTCCTATATGTGAAGACCTACTGCAGGAACCTTCTCGAAGTAAGATCTGTAGAGAGGAAGGGGAAAATCTCCTAGAATTTCTCCAAGGCTGACTACCAGAAAACCAACATCTAGATTTGACCCCGTCACCAGGTAATTTCCTCAAAGCCTACCATCTCCCAGGGCTGCAGTAAATTAAAGAAATTCTACCATACAGTCCTCCTTGTGACCTCCAGTGCTTCTATTCAGGACACCATTCTGCAAACGGCCAGAGGATCGGGTTTCCTACAATTCCAAGATAAGACTGTCTGTCTTTTCCCAGACCTATCCTTTGCCACGTGGTCCAGGAGAAAAAAGTTTGATGGAATCCATGCTAGGCTCAGAAGCCTGGGAGTTACCCATTCTTTGTTGTTAATGCCCGCCCAACTGCAAATACACTACAGTGGGCATACATTTCAATTTACAGACCCTGATGAAGCGGGGGAAAAAAGGTGGAGGCTATCGGCAGGGAATTCAATAGGTCTCAAACCCGCAATGCTTCAGAGTCAGAGGAGGACATCTGAAGAAGGTGGATGAGAATATAACATCGCATTTTACATTTTTAATCGTGACCCGAAATCCTGTGCATGCGCGACAGAGGCATATATCTTGCCCATCTGGCGGGATCCTGCATATGCCTCTTTTAGCATGCGAATTTGGTCATGTAAAAAATATAGCGATGCTCTCAGTCTCAGCTTTTGTTTTAGGCACCAGAAACGCTCTGTATTCATCATTTACTGGGGAATCCTCATATCACGAGTGGCATGCTAAAAAATTGTGCCTCGGCACTGCACTCGTGCCTGATGCGCATTCTCAACCTGGCAATGAAGATCGGACAGAGGGAAATGTTGAATTTTGTGTAAAATGAGCAAAACAGGGACAACACTTGGGTGATTTGTATATACATCCCATGATGCTTTGCATTATAGGGGTATGTGTGATGTTGTATATCTTTGAAACTTGGCTTTATTGCCAATGTGGCATCCTTTGGGGGTAACCCTTGCTTCAGTGGTTTTGCACCGAGGTTCTTTGTCTTTAGCTTGTTCTGGGGTTTTTCTGTTTTGAACTCTCCATCACCTAAAAACACAAGACCAACATAGGGGATAGTTCATTTCCACAGCAGAGCTAGAACAGTGAGTTAGTAAGTACTGACCATAAGGATTAACCCACGACAGAATGTGGGTCTCTCTGGGATTAAAGTCATTCTTTAAGTACGGATTAATCCACGACAGTGTGTGCATCTCTTGGGGATTAATGTATGGCTGGGGTTCCAACCACTCAGTCATACATTAATCCCTCAGACCCCCAAACTCTGGAGTGGGGCTAACCCAGCATAACACCCAACCTGGAAGGCATTATTTTTGTTATACAATGGCTTGTTGTTCTATACAAAATAAAAAAAATAATTTAAAAGAATGATTTTGTTACTGTGGAAAAATATGTTTCTAAAGAGGAGATAGAAAGGGAATGATGCAACAATCAGCTGGGATAACATCCCTGCTTTGGTGGCCTACTGACCAATGACAAGCCAGGATTCTTTCTTGCCAGTGTATAAGTAACAGTCATCGAGAGGGCCTGAATTTCTGTTCTCTCTGTCCTCCCCCGAGCTGCTGGATTCCGCCCTCCGCTTTGCCAGCGGTCGTCGAGTGGTCCAGAGGGCCCGAATTTCTGTTCTCCCTGCCCTTCCCCTATCTGCTGGATTCTGCTCTCCGCTGTGCCAGGGGTCATTGAGTGGTTGAGAGGGCCCGATTTTCTGTTCTCCCTGCCCTCCCGCGAACTGCTGGATTCCGCTCTTTTCGCTGTGCCAGGTACGCCACGGACCCGTGCTTGCAACCGGCTGACGAAACTTTAATTTTGGCACCAAGTCCTTCAAATCCTACAATTTTTTGTCCCCACAGCACTTCAGATAGTTTTATTTTGCACAGATATTTCGGCTCTGTATACCGGGTTTCCTGGGAAATGTTTAAGTTACTTTAAGAATTAATTCATGCAAGATTGAGGGAAAACAACCCCTGACTCTGTATCTAGTCAATTTTTTTCTGCCAGGTTTTAAAATTCACTTTAAACTATATCAGACTTTACTTGATTCAGATTAGTTCTCTGCCAGGTTTTAAATTCGCTTTAAGCTATTCAGACTAGTTATACTATGATTTCAAATGAAATGTCTAGTTAGTTGCAAAATTAACTCTGCAAGAATTGCCAGTTCCTAAGGGAACATAGCCCCCTGGTTGCTAATTTGTTTCCACATTCAGTTAAATTTTTCAGTCTGTAAAGGCATTCCCCCTCCCACTGTCTGCATCTCCCCCAGCAGTACCTGTTATAAGCAGACTCCTTTCCCTTTTGTTCACAGTGGTCGTCAACAGGGCCCGAATTTCTGTTCTTCCTGCCCTCCGCCAAGGTGCTGGATTCCACTTTCCGCTGTGCCAAGTACGCCACGAACCTGCGCTTGCAAACGGCTGAAGACACTTTAGCCCCGCATGTGACACAAATAAACCTAACAACCTAAACTCCCATCTGCAGGTTATCTTTGCTTGCCATAGATGTCAGTCTCAGATATCCCCTCAATTACTGGCACTTTCTCTAGGCACTACTGCCCTGAGTTCCCTCCACTCTACCTTTTTACAGGCTCTCCCTCGCCCCACAGCCCTTCGCATCATGGCTCTTCTACATCACTGTCTTTTTCCTCTACATACCCTTGGTGTCCCTTCCCCCCTCCATCTACCCGGTGGCACCGGACTGTTACCAGCCACTACGTCCCATGCCTCTTCCACCTCCAAACTCCGTCACCACCATACACCTCCTGCCACCCATCGTCCTCCACCAACCCTGGACAACTGGCCCCTCCATACTACCACCTTGTTTCCATGCTGGCCTGATTGCCCTGAAACTCCCCCCTCAGTCTACCTTGTCATCTCTAATAAACTCCCCTCCCGTCAGTAGTTCCGAGCTCACCCTGTCAAGTTCCTGGTAACCCTGCTGCTGCTAATGTTAGGGGACATTGAACCTAACGGGTCCTGTCCCCCAGCTCCCCTATGGCTTTAAGATGGCCCACTTAAACATCTGTAGCCTCCTCCCAAAATTGCATTACTCCAGTCAATTGTCCTATCCTAAACTGGACATTCTTACTATTTCAGAGACATGGCTAAAACCTCACATCAAGGACGCATGCATCTCAATCCCTGGCTATACATTAATCCGACAAGACCGGCCTAGTGGCAAGGGGGTGGCAGTATTGCAATATATATCAAATCCTCCCTCCAAGCAACCACTGTGTCACTATCTCTCCCAAACGCACAACTTGCTATTGAATCCTTGATGATGGAAATCACACTACCTCACACAATTCCCATCTACATAGCTGGCTCCTACCGCCTGCCCCCCCCAGCTTCCCTGTATCCTCTGTAAGGACCATCTAACTGCCTTAAAACTCATGCCTTAGGTGGGGAACTGCAAATCTTGGGAGACTTCAATGCGAATTGGCTCGACCCCTCCTGCTCGAAAGTATGGAATGAAGTGGCCACTCTAAACCTGGCCCAGCTGATCACAGAACATACTCGCCTGAACCCCAAGACTCAGAACCACACCCTGTTAGACTGGCCCCTTACCTCACACCCTCATCGGATAATCTCTGATGGTCTCTTGCCTGACTCTATAAGTGACCATCAACTAATATACTCAATAAGAAAAGTCTTAAGGCCAAAGGCCCCCCAACTCCCCCTGAATCCTGCTGGTAAGATCCTACAAATCCCTGGACCTTGCATCCATCCTAAACGACCTTGCAAACATTGACTGGACTGTCAGCTCTCATGCCACCTCCACAGACCTTGCGCTGGACTTTTTCAAGACAAAGTTCCTCTCGGCCTGGGACACCTACACATCTCTTAGACGGACCGGGGTTCGGAGGGCCCATCTGCCCTGGATCTCTGCCGATGTCATGGCCTGTCTCAGAGCCAGGGACCAGCCGTGGAAGGCCCGTAGGGCTACAGGCACGTACCCTGCTTACTAAAATTACTGCGCTCTTTGGAATGCATGCACTAGGCAAATCCGCCAGGCCAAAGCAAATTACTTCCTAACAAATTCTGGAAAGAGGTCCAATCATTCTTCTCCCCACCCTCCCACCCCTGTCCCTAAGTCAGGAGACATCACTCTCGTTGATCCGCTAGAGGTAGCAGCTGAATTCAACTCCTTCACAAACTGCACATCATCTCTGCAGTCCTCTCTCCCTCCCTCACCTGCCAAACCCTCCATACCACTATCTGCTCAAGCCGCCTCCCATGCCTTCACCTTGCAACAAGTCACATCGGCCGATGTTTACAATGCCTTGCTTACTTTAAACCCCGCCAAACGCAAATGCCCCTCTGGTTTGGACGCTAAAATGTTCTTCATTTCAGACCCTGCTATTGCATCACCACTGGCCTCACTTTTCAACCTCTCCTTCTCTCTAGTTTCCATTCCATCAGAATGGAAACACGCCACAGTTATCAGTCTTCCAAAGGGAGGCGACCCCTCCTCCCCAAGTAATTACCGGCCTGTCTCCCTTCTCTAGCTAAACTGCAGGAACATCTAGTCCTCTCCCAGCTCTCCTCCTTCTTCACTCCATACTAGTCTGGGTTTAGGAAGTCATATACCACTACCACCTCCCTCCTAAGGCTCACTGATGCCATCCTCACTGGTATGGACCAAGCCCATATTACCTCAGCCATCTTTGTCAACCTCGCTAAGGCCTTTGACACTGTTCCGCACTCTCTCTCCTAGCCAAGCTTTCCCTAGCTGGGCTCTCCAATATAGCTACCAACTGGTTCCAATCCTACCTGGTGGGACAAAATAAATCTGTAAGGATTGGTAACTCCACCTCCTCCTCCCCACTTCCCATCTCTTCGGGGGTTCCCCAAGGCTCAGTCCTCTGGCCACTACTGTCCTCCATCTTGCATCAGAGGCAGTATAGCGCGCAGTGGTCTAAGGCTCTGAGCTGCAAATCTGGTGACATCCAGCAGACCAGACCTGGGTTTGAATCCCACAGCTTCCACTTGCATACTGTGTGACCCTGAGCAAGTCACTTAACCTCCTTGTGCTCCCAGGTCACTCCTGTAAAAAAGCTTTCAGCTTAGCGTTCTATACCTGGTTAAACAACTAAATAAAAAAAAAAAATTAAAAAAATCTTCCGCGGCTGCATCCCGCTTCTAGCCCGGAGGGGGATTGTACAGAAAAAGATCCTTCCTATCTTGCACTACAGCGATGCAGTCTACTGTGTCACTTCCAAAACTACCTTAACCAGACTGGACACTCTTTTCCACTCCTTCTGTCGCTTTACCCTTGACTGTCCTCCCAGCACACACCATTGCACCCTCTATCAGAACTTACACCTCCCCTCGCTGCATGATAGGAGGTTGTCTCACTGCACCAGACTCACGGCCAAGTTCTGGACATAGTCCCTGCCTCCGTACCTCTCTAGTGCCCTGTCAGTCTCTCCCCCACCTTCGCACTCCCTCGGAAATTACGACACCCATTCTTTCAGCAACCCTCATATGGCCACTGTTTCAGGACAGGCAGCATTCTCATACCGCATGCCCAAACTGTGGAATTCTCTCCTGTTGACCATTCGGCAAACCAACTATGCCTACCAGCTCAACTCCTTCCTCCGAGCCCAATTCTGCTCCTCCTGTACATCTACTTAGACTACTAACCCGTTACCGTGGCGAAGGAGGCTCTGGCCCAGCTGCTACACTGACTATTTTTCACTACACCTGGCAAATCCCTCATGTCCATGTGCGGCTAGCTCTGGTTTGCAACATGCGTTAACCCTGGTCTAATGTACTGTACCTAAAAACTGTTCTATTTTATGTATTGTCCCCACCTTCCCAGGACTAACTGTAAACTCCCAACTTTTGACATTATTCATTAAGCTGTCTGTATCAAAGTTCATGCCTATATCTACTATGCACAATGTGTCCTGTCATTATGCACTGCTAATTGTATTTATGCTCTACTGTGTACTTATACGCTGTTTGAATCACTTGCTCCCTGTGACAGGGTGGAATAGGACCCTGTCCCAGTAGTTGTTATAGAAAGTGTTTAAATGCAAGGATCTGACCTTTCCTGTCAATTTGTGTGTCTGGTAGCGCAACAAAATGTTCCTGTGAGACTTCAGACTTGATCACCCTGAACATTCTCACAATCCTTTGCCTCTCACTGTCTCTCAGTTTCTCTTGCTGTCTTTTTTTTCTCCCTTGCATATCTAGATCAGTTAATATAAAAATATGTGCAAATCATTGTATAGAAATGTAACTGATGTTGGGATCTCTTATTTAGAAAATATACAGTATACTGTTGAAATGTATATATTTATAATTTGAGATGACTGCAAAAAGCTGTTGGAAGCTAGAGGTTACCAGAGTTAAATTTTTAAGCCTTTTGCAAAAGCTGTGCAGAAAGGGGCCTCTTAGCTGAAGCACACTGTTCTAGCAGTTCCTGCCTGATATTTACAAAAACAGAATGCTTGCTAAAGATAGGGGTTGAAAGGACTTATAAGAGCTAAGTTGCAACTGCAAGAAAGTTGAGAAGAAAAAGGGACACAGAGACTGAAAGAAAATTTCTCCGGTGTATATAGTTATTATGAACAAGGTACTTTTTATATGTCTATTTCTGCTACTGTAAATAAATATTTTGGTGAATTCTACAACTGCTCCTGGTTTTTCCTATGCTTCCGGACCTGTGCCTCGATGACACACCCCGTCGCGTCTGGAATCGAGTGGTAGTTCGCCCAGTACACCTTCCTGGTAAAACCGTTAATTAATTAATTAAAGTGCAAAATTACAACGTTTCTGGGAGGATATTAAGGTTCCTACCACAGGAAAGAGACTGCAAGGCTCCCCTGAGGGTGCCCGAGGAGAGTCATGAGGGAAAGAGGAAGCAGCCCTCCCCTACAGCTCCCACTCCAGCCTAATGGAAAAGATACGAACCAGGGGCAAGCAGGAGCTCCATCGCGGGCAGCTGCAACAGCCAGAAAAGGACCCCGGCGACACAGAGCGTCGGCTGCCCCACCACCCCCACCACCACACTTGGCAGACAGTGATCTTTATAGCTGCTACCACGTGACACCAAAAACCTATCAGCTGTTCTCACCATCTGCAGGTTATCTGCAATCGCCTCTAGTGGCAGCTAGCCCTCGTAACCTGCATTGCCAGCCATGATTTCCTTTCTGCAGCTTATCTGCTCCCGCCCCTAGTGGCTGCTACTTCAACTACACTCAGCTCAAGACTAGCAAAACTGAGCAAAATGCGGTCGTCTCTACTAAATTACCTTCTCCTACACACCTTTCTACACACGCACCCCAACACTCTTTTTGATAACCTTTCCCCACCCACCCAAAAATCCTCCACTCTCTCCATCCCCCAGGAGTCATCCCCCACATAACCCTCCCCATTGCTTACTTCTCCCTCCTCTCCCATTCTACCCATTTCTACCCACCCCATCCTGCTCCACTCCCATCTCCTCAGAGTGCATCAGGGCAAGGCATACTGCTCTCATCTTGAGAATGTTTATGCTGTACCTTGTTTCTAACAGCGACCCCTTGCCCTGTGCTGACAGCTGATGGAGGTGAGCCCCCCCCAACGGTCGTGATTCGAATTTGGTGCGGATGGCCCAACTTGCAACCCTTCATGACCTTTGTCCTCTGAAACCACCACTGGAGGGAGGTTTTTATCTGTCCCAATTAGCTGCATGAAGGATTTAGCAGGCAGCTGAGGAGCAGTGTGAAACTTCTTAATGAGCTTCAGCAGATCCCTGAATTTAGTTTGTGGGGGGAAAGACCTTGTTGACTTGTGTCATGATATCTGCCCCAGGTGGTTCAAGGTCTGGCTTGGAGTTAGGGAACTCTTTCTCCAGTTGATGACAGCAACATGGGCCAATGGGCACCGGATCACCTCCGCCACTGCTTATACTGCTTGGTTGAGCTGCGGTACCTTTATGTGAGCTATAACTGCTACTAGCACCTTTGATAATGTCCGTGGGTCTGAAGAAAACCCAAATGATAGAGTTTTGAATTGGAAGTGATGCTCCCTCACCTTGAACCTGTGATAGTGCCTGTGTAGTTCCTGAATGGGAATATGCAAATACACATCTTGCAGATCGATGGATGCCGGAAACTCCCGATGACAAGGTTTCCACCTTGAAGGGTCTGCTGCAGACAAAACTATTCAGGAATTTGAGGTCTAGGACTAGCCCGAATCCCCCTATGCATTTTGGCACAATGAAGAATAGGGAGCAGACCCCCTGACTGATCTCTGTGAGGGAAACCTGCTCAACAGCCCCTGCTTGCAGAAGGTCTGTAATGGCCTGTAACATCGCCCGTCTTCTGGATGGGTTGCCGGAGATAGGGGAGGGCACCACATGAGATAGTGGGAGTTTGTATTAAGTAACCCTTGCTAATGATGTCTAGGATCCCTCTGTCCGACTTGGTTTGGACCCATTTCTCAAGAAAATTTTGAAGGTCTGCTTCCTACTCGATGATTGGACCAGACAGCATGCCCCCCCCCAAAAGTTAATCTTTTGACCCTTCTTGTAACCTTGGTCACAAAAAATGCGTCTGGGGCCTGAGGACCAGGATTGGCCATGGCCTCTTGATTGTGGCATGTGCACCTTAGCCATCTCGCTGGATTCCTTCACTGCCTCCTTCAGGGCTGAACCAAACAGGAGATTACCTTCACAGAGTGCGTTAACCAACTGGCTCTTTGAAGAGGCGATTGCTTGCCAGGCTCGAAGCCAGAGGTTGCAGCGAGTCGAGGTTTGATAAAATATGGTCTGAGCGGCGCACCTGACCACCTCCTCCACATCTGCTGCATAAGCCTCAGCCAAACCCATTAACTGCAGCTGATGAAAAATAGGTGTGTTCTTCTCTGGGTGCACAGCAAATTGAAAGGCTAAATTAGAGGCCCAAGTACAGAGCGTCTCTGGTCGAAAAATGATTGGCAGTTGCCGTCTTGAGAGATGTTGCTGATGCTTAGAAAGCTTACTTGAGCAAGGTATCCACTTTCCTGTCCACCAGGTCCCTGAGAGAAGCCCCTCCTTCGGCTGGTATGACCGTCTTCTTGGTTAGGTTTGAAATCAGAGGGTTGATTCTGGGGCAGTCTAACCACTTTTCAGACTGCTTCTTGTCAAACTTGAGAAGCTTAAGAGATCTGCCGGGCCACTGGACTGGTGCGTTCCTGACCTTGCCATTCCTCCTTTAGCAAGTCCTCCATGACTGGAGGAATAGGGAAGGCTGTGGCCAGTATGGCGGCAGCTGCCAGGCGAAAAGCCTGTTTTGGCTGGGTGAGAGCTGCCAGGGAAGATCCAAGGTGAATCTCGGCTATGACTCTTTTTTATGAAAAAGTCTAGGCCCTCCAGGTGAAAGATTCTGGATGGTGAGTCGTCCAAGTTTGATCAGCCCACTAGCTCCCCTTCTCTGGGGGAAGATGAACTGGAGTCTGAGGGGTTCGGGGAACACTCCCTTTGACACTTTCCCTTATTAGTGCCCCTAGATCGAATCTGAGACTGAGATCTTTTCTTTCTCCTGTGGTGTAAGGAATTTTTTCTTTTTATCGTCATGATGTGAGGACAAGTGCCCCTCTTCGGATGAGGATGGGGTCCTCTTTCTTTTGCCTTCTTGTGAGGTCTCGCATCTGGTGACCCCGGAGATTGTCAATGAAGCATGCAGAGTCCAGAGCAAAGGCCCTATTTCGCCTGTTGATGAGGTCTGGGGCCAGAGAGGGGGCTGCGGACTGTTGGCCGCTGCTCTCTCAGACCTCCTGGTTGCAGCTCACTCAGACCTGTCTGTCTGTTGGCTATCAGTCTGAGCCAAGGAAGGGGCTGCCTCCTTCGAGTCCTTGACATTCGCAGACACTGCCTTCTTACATATTAGGCAAAGCGACCCAGCGAAGGTGATCAAAGGTGGGAACGAATCCCCTTGTGGCGCTGGCATTTTCTGCCCCTGGAAGGTTTGTCTGATGCCATGCCACAAATGGTCCTACTGCCCTCTTATTCATCGTACCCCTCCCCCTGGAGGTTAACTGGCTATGCTGTTGAAGCTGCATGAATTGCAGCTGTCCCTTTAAGGGCAAAATACTGAGCTGCTCACTTTTTTTTCCCCTTTGCTGCAAACAGTAATTTTACTGATTCTTTAAAATCAATCTTGTCCCTTAATGTTATTTGGGGGTGCCTGCTAGCAGCTGAGTGGAAGCTCCATTGGTCCCAAGTAGCGCTCCTAATGCACTGCAGCGCACGTCGACAACAGTACACTGAACGTCAATGAGCGGCTGTATGAGCAAAGCAGGCCCATCATCGACAAGTGGCTGAGGAGAACAGAATGCCAGCCACCGACAAAAAACACACAGGGACTGCGGTCAGCGACGGGACAGATCCTGAATAAGCACTCTGGTGCTGTTTTTACTCTCCCCGATCACCGAAAAATGGTCCAGATTAGTGCTCCTCCTGCACTGCAGCACTCGTCGACGAAAGAACACTGGACCTTGGCGAGCGGCTGAGGGGACCAAAGTGCCAGCCATAAATGGAAAACACATGGGGCTGCTGTCGGCGAGGCTATAAATCCTGTTTAAGCACTCCATTGCCGTTTTTACTCCTCCGATCACCGAAACCGGCACTAGAAGAGATTTCTGCCTCTGGATTCCTGTCCTAATGCACTGTGGTGAAATGGGGCCAGTCTGTGCACTTGCAAGGCTGAGACCGCAACCCACACAAGAGTGCTTAACACAGTTACTATTCATCTGAATCCAAATGAGTAATGAAATTGTTTGACTTATAGTCTGCTGTCTTCAGCTCTGCCACATGGTGACAGAGCTCTGCTTGCAGAGTACCTGTCAGTCTAAAGGCAGGGAGTAAACTGATGGAAAACAGGAAGTGGAGGGCTGGATATCCCCAGCTGCAGAGATCAAGTTCCTGCCTTCCTATCTGCATCAGAAGGTACATCCCATGTTGTAAGGAAGCCCAGAGACCAGCTTAGGAGAGAGAACAACAATATTGTTGTCACATGAATATATGTATGGAGGCTACACCAAAGACACACTACTTCTATGACTTAAACTTTAGATTTATTTTATATCCATTAAACAATCCTGTGTTTATATAGCCAAAAACAATGCAGAGTTTTGATGTGAAAGAACTCGACTACGTTACAGACAGGAGATTTCTCACAAACATTCATTTATACCACTTCAGTTACCCACTGAAACACAAATGACCAACTCTTTATGAGAACAGAATGATAGATTGTAAACACAGGTTACTCACCTGTAACAGTAGTTCTATAAGTGGTATATGTTCTTCATCCACACTGGTTGGCATGTCCCTTTCCCCTTTAAATCTCACTGGAAGGTTTCAAAGCTGGCTTCTCCCACCCACCCAGATGGCATAACCCTCGGCTCCGCCCCATGACGTCAGATCTTTGCCCCCTGGAAGCTAGGTTGTACATTGAAGCCAGGGAGGTCGGGTGGGTTTGTGTGAATGAACAACATATACCACTCCTAGAACTACTGTTACAGGTGAGTAACCTGTGTTTCTATGGACGTAGATATGTTGTTCTATCCACACTGGTTGGCAGACTCCAAGCAGTTCTCCAGGAGGAGGGAGGCAAGGTGCACACCCCCTACTTGGGAAACAGAGATTGGAGAACTGGGGCCTCAAAACTAGCATCCCAGCGTGACTCTAGGTCGATGTGGTAGTGGGTGATGAAGTTGTTTGCTGTCTTCCAGGTAGCAGCCAGACAGAGTTCCTGGATATGGATGTCCCTGGAAGCAGCCACTGACGCAGCGGTATGGCGGGTGGAATGAGGGCTTATCCCTCTGGGAGGCCCCTTGCCCGCCAACCTGTAGCAGAGATCAATGCACGATGTAATCCATCTGCAAATCATCCACTTTGCTGCAGGTCTGCCAGGTGCAGCTTCAGCGTAGGTGACAAACAGCTGACGAACCTCTGCCCGAATTTCCACTGTTCTCTCCTTGTAATCGGAGACAGCCCATCTCAGGTCCAGAGTGTGGAGCCTATACTCTGCATCAGAGATGTAGTTCAGGTAGAACACAGGCAGAGTCATCATTTGGTTGAGATGGAACTCTGACACCACCTTAGGGAGGAATTTCAGGTGGGGGCGTAGAAGAACCTTGCCCCTGTGGAAGACCAGGTAAGGAAACTCCACCGAATGCGCCTGGAGCTCCCCAGTCCTTCTGGCTGACATGATAACCACCAGAAAAGTGGTCTTCCTTGACAAGTGTGACATCTCACACTTGTGCATCAGATTGTATGGCTTGCCCATGAGTTTTACCAAATCCAGCAGTAAATCCAATGGAGGTGGAGGTTCACACACAGGAGGGGATATCTGATCGAGGCCTTAGAAAAAGAGCCAGACCACCTTCTCCTGCGCCACCGTCTCCTGACTGCCCGCGCCCGGTAAGCAGGCATGGCTGCCAGGTGCATCTTAAGGGTCGTAGACCGAAGATCCCCTTTGGACAGAGACCAAAGGCAGTCTAAGATGCTAACCACTGGACAGGACCAGAGGGTCCGGGCCCTTGCCCTGACACCAAATGGAAAACCTTTTCCATTTGAAGGCATAGCACCTTCTGGTCGACTCCTTCCTGGATGCTTTCACTCCTGTGAGTACATCCTCAGAGAGACCCAGAGCCTGGAACTCCAGCGCTCAGGAACCAGGCTGTCAGTGTGCAGGGACTGAAGGTCCAGATGGAATACTTTCCCCTGTTTGACTGATATCAGGTCCAGGCGTGCTGGAAGACACCTCAGAAGCCTGTTACTGAGGCGATCTGGATACCAGAACTGGGTGGGGGGCAGGATCACCTGCGCTTTGTCCTGCCTCACCTTGAGAAGCACCCTGCCGATCAAGGAAAATGGAGGGAAGGCGTAGAAGAAGCCTGTGGTCCACAGCCTTGAGAAGGCATCCCTCTGCAGTGTGCCCTGCTGAGGGGGGCCGGCATGAAACAGCCTCAGCATGATGTATTACCGGGAGAAAAACAGATCCACCAACTTTGTCCCAGTGGGAGAATAGGCTGTGAGCTACCTCTGGATGGAGAGACCACAGAAACATAGACTTTGATGGCAGACAAGGACCGCTTGGCCCACCTAGTCTGTCAATTTCCCTACCTAGAGGATAAGCTGCAGATCCTATTTAACCAACAGCCTATTTCTTCTTACCCCCCCAACAAAAATTGCCTTATGTCTCTCCCATGCATTCTTGAATTCTCCCACAGTTTTAGACGCCACAACCTTTTCAAGAAAGCTGTTCCATGCGTCCACCACCCTCTCTCTGAAAAAATATTTCCTCACATTGCCCCTGAGCCATCCCCCCTCTCTATCTTCAAACTGTGTCCCCTTGTTCTTGCACATCTCTTTTTCTGAAAGATGCTACCCTCTTGGACTTTGTTGATTCCATGGAGGTACTTAAACGTTTCTATCATGTCCCCCCTCTCCCTTCTTTCCTCAAGGGTATACATATTAAGCTCCTTTAGTCTCTCCTCGTATGGCTTCTCTTGCAGGCCCTGCACCATTTTAGTTGCCCTCCTCTGAACTGCCTCCATCCTGTTTATGTCCTTGCAGAGATGGGGTCTCCAGAACTGGACGCAGTAATCCAGATGGGGTCTCACCAACTGTCTGCACAGGGGGATAACAACTTCCTGTTTTCTGCTGGTGATACCTCTCCCTATACATCCCCGTATCCCCCCAGCCCTCCCTACCGCCTTCTCACATTGCTTGCCAACCTTAAGGTCATCTGATATGATTACCCCAGGTCCCTTTCCATTTTTGTTGTTGTTACTACCTCCCCCCATTGTGTAATCTTCCCCTGGGTTTTTGTTTCCCAGGTGCATTACTTTGCACTTCTTTGCATTGAATCCAAGCTGCCATACTTCTGACCATTCCTCCAACCTTGCCAAGTCCCTTCTCATCCTTTCCACGCCTCCTTGTGCATCAACCCTGTTGCAGATCTTTGTGTCATCTGCAAAGAGGCATACTTTTCTTTCCAGTCCCTCCGCAATGTCACTTCTAAAGACATTAAAAAGGACTGGACCCAGTACTGAACCCTGCGGTACCCCACTAGTAACCCCCTCTTGCTTCAGAGTGGACTCCATTTACAATTACCTTCAGTGTCCCGTTGTTCAGCCAATGTTTTACCCAGGCTACCACCCTGGGACCCACTCCCAGGCTGGTTAATTTGACTACTAATCATCTGTGTGGGACTGTGTCAAATGCCTTGCTAAAGTCTAGGTAGGCCATGTCCACAGCCCCTCCGTGGTCTACTACTTTGGTCACCCAAAGAAATTAATTAGATTCGTCTGACATGACCTTCCAGCTGTGAACCCATACTGCCTTAGGTCCTGTGCTCCACTGGCCTCTAGGTACTCAACAATTCTTTCCTTCAGAAGTGATTCCAGCACTTTCCCTACCACAGAGGTCAAACTGACTGGTCTGTAGTTTCCTGCCTCTGTCTTGGTCCCACTTTTGTGAAGGGGAATCACCTCTGCCTTCTTCCAGTCCTCAGGTACCACACCATCCTCCCATGATTTGTTAAAAAGGATAGTCACTAGTTCTCTGCTTAATTATTTTAGAATTCTGGGGTGAATTCCATCTAGTCCCATTGCTTTGTCCACCTTCAGTTTTAGGAGTTCTTGTGGGATGTCTTGTCTATGCAGCTGAGAGCATCTGCCAGTTGATTTGAGGCTCCTGCCACATGGATGGCTAGGACATGTGCCTCCAGTCGGCTCACAAGGGTCCAGATGTGGAGAGCTTCCCTGTACAGTAGCTGGGAGTGCATGCCGCCCTGTCTGTTGAGGTAGTACGTGTTCGTGGTATTGTCAGTCTGGACTTGAACCACTTGACCCTGAAGGAGCTGAGTGAATGCTGACAGCGCCAGTCTGACCACTCTGAGCTCCAGCAGGTTGATATGGTATCGGGATTCCTCGGGGGTCCAGAACCCATGGACTCTGTGGTTCCCCATGTGGCCTCCCCAGCCCATGAGAAATATATCGGTCATAAGGACGACCGTCGGCTCGCAAATGATCCACGACGGTCCACCACTGGGAGGGCATCCCACATCTTCTGGGTCACAGTGATCAGCTGGTCGAAATGACCATGGTGCAGAGTCCACTGGGCGGCCAGCTCCCATTGAAGGGGGTGCATATGCCACCGCGCCCAGCGGACCATGGTGGTGCAGGCTGCCATGTACCCTAGAAGGCGCAGAAAGTCCCAGGCAGGGCGCAGGTTCCCAACCAGAAATGACTGGGCAAAGGAGGAGGACAGGACCTCTGCCCTGTCCCCCGGTTGCTGGCTCAGCAGGAGTCGAGTTCTGCCCCGATGAAGCATATCACCTGGGAAGGCACGAGCTCCAACTTGGCCTCGTTGATCAGGAGGCCAAGCTGAGTGCAGGTTTGGAGCGCCAGATCCCTGGACCCTCTCCACCTCTTGCTGGGTGGAACCCGCTAAGAGCCAATTGTCAAGGTAGGGATAGACTCTGACCCCTCGACGCCTGAGGTGGACTGCCACCACTGCAATGCATTTGGTGAAGACCCGTGGGGCCGATGACAGGCCGAATGGCATAGCTCAGAACTCGAAAAGGGTTCCTTCTGCTCAGAAGCGGAGGAACTGCTGATGAGGCAGACGGATTGGGACGGGGAAAAACGCTTCCTGAAGATCCAGAGAGCAGAACCACATGTTCTGCTCCAGGGATGGTATGATCTGGGATAGAGTTACCATCCTGAAGGTGTGTGGCCTGAGAAACTGGTTCAGGTCGTGCAGATCTAGAATGGGACACCAGCTCCCCATTCGCTTCGGGACCAGGAAGTACCTGGAAACGAACCCTGGGTCGACTGGGGGATCTGTCACTTGGGCCACTACCTCCTGGAGGAACAGCTGGGCTATGTCGACTCTCAGAGCCGACCGAGTGTGGACTGATACCCTTTCCTCCCGTGGGGCGCAGGTACGGCTGGGAGGGTACTGTTCGAATCCCAGAGGCAGACCCTGGCCGACCACTTCTAGAACTCATCTGCTGTCCATGGTAACAGCAGACCAGGTGGAAATAAAGTGGCAGAGCCTGCCCCTCATGGGAGGACCCAGAGCTGGCGTGATGGGAACAGGGGTGGCAGCCCCTATCCTGTCACTGAGCAGGCTTGAAGGAAGAGAGTCCAGACTGGAAACTACCTGAACCCCGAATCCCCCATCTGCAGGCCACTGGAGGCCCGGACTTGGGCCAAGGGCGCCAAGCCTGTGCCTGCTGTTGTTGCTCACCCTGGAAGGAGGGCTGCTTGGCCACAAGAGCAGGGTGCCAAAATGGCTTTTTCTTCTGCTTCTTGGCACCCTGAGAGTCTTTCTGAGCAGAAGTAACGGAGTCCAAGGTGGCACTGGACTGCTCGATCCGTTGCAGGTGACCGTCCACACCTGGGCCGAAGAGATTGGTGCCCAGGAAAGGAACATTGGTAAGCTTGTGCTGGGTATCTGCTGTAAAGGTGGAGAGCCTCAACCAAGCCCTGTGGCGCATGGCAACCGTGGCTGCCACTGAACAGGTGCATGAGTCCCAGAAATCCAGAGCGGTCTGGGGTTGCTGTTTGGCAAGAGCCCGACCTTTGTCCCGGACCTGCTTAACCATAGTCTGGAGGTCTGCAGGGAGGTGAGGGAGAAAATCATCCAAAGAGCCCAGAAGGGCATGGGAGAAATGCACCATGACGATGGCCAAGCTTGCCTGACAGAGGCCTAGTGAAGAGGTGGCATAGACCTTCCTGGCAGAGTGGTCCAATTTTTTGTATTCATTGTCCGGAGGTCTATCTGTATCTGCTGAGCTGCTTGTGCATTTGAACACAGAAGCGGTCACCAGACCCTCCACAGAGGAATGTTCCATGAACCCCAAGAGGGACCTAATGGGCATCGTGTACTTGCAGGCCATCTGGGCAAACGGCATGGGGCAGGAGGCAGGGTGCTGCCAAAGCAGGACCAACAATGGCCTCGGCCACTGGGAAGGCTTCTGTCAGAGTGTCCCCCCTCTTAAGGATGTCCAGAAGAGGGTACTCTGCCCGTTTCCGGACAGGCTCCAGGGGCATCCCCGTGGATTCGGAGAGCAGGCAAAGAATCCCCAAGAAGGATGAAGGACCTTCCTCCATTGAGAGACTGCCCACTGACTCATCGTCTACTGGACGAGAGTATAGATTGGAGTCATCAGAATCCAAAGTATCCAGGATAAATCAGCCAGCCACCAAGGTCCCCCTCTACACGCCTGGGGCGGTCAGGCATTAGAGTGACCGATAACCTGCGAGGAAGATCCGGAACAGTCTGAGATCCCTTTGAAGAAGCCCCTCTCAAAGGCTGTTTAGGCAGCGGCTCCACCACTATCAGTGGAGAGGTCGATTATGGCCAAACTGGGGTGGGTTTCACTGGCTCCGCAGGTGGGGGGACCGTTTTAATCGGTTCTGATAGAGTCGGTTTTGGCCTAGAAGGTGAGAGTCAAGTAATGTCCAGTGTGGAACCCGTGGCCGGTTTCTGACTGGACAATATCAGCTGTTGCCACATAAGGTCTTCATAGTATCGACGGAGTTTCTGCAGAAGCATCCTCTCATACGAGGAGGACGAAGACAGATAGCGGCATCGCCTTCTCTTGCAACATTTATGAGCCTTAAATCGACCTATCGGTCGAGGGGGTCCAAGACCTCGATTGTTGGGGTGACCGACTGGGTCGCTCGCGAGACACCGGGGAAACTGCCGAGTTTCCCTGAGACCCGCTCTTCGATGGGATTGCTAGCAGGCTGGGTCTCTTCATCGGGGAGAGGCAGGACCAGGGTCCTGGTAAGAGAGTTGTCGGCCTCGTCGGGCAACAACAGGTTGACCGGGTCGAGAGTGATCTCAACTGTGTTGTCGAACAAAACTCTGACCGTCTGACCAGACAGCAGGGCCGAGAAGCCGACCGCCGAAGATGCAATCTCGACCGAGGTTGAGACTGGAGATCCCTGGAACCGAGACCGCTCTCGATCCCAAGAACGTTGTCGTCAAGACGAAGAATCTCCCTGTTCCTTGTCCTTTTTATGGGACTGGGAGACATGCAAGCCCGAAGGTCCCTTGCCCTTGGTAGGGAGAGACTGGCACATCTCCCGAAAGGAGCACGAGAATGTGGAGCTCAGACTGAGCGGAACAAAAATCGGTTGAGAGGAACACTCCGCGACCCACGCCACCTTTTCCTCAAAGGCCTGCATTTGCCCCAGCTGCTTGGCGGACCCCGCAGCCGCAGAGCCTGCCCACCGGGTCTCCTTCGAATTGACCGACAGATTCTGTTTCTCCGGCCTACCCAGTTTTAAACGTGCGAGACCATCGCCAATGACGTTAGGGTGGAAACGAGACATCTCGCAGGCCTATGTGTCATGGCCGACACCCAGACAGTAGACGCATGTGGGTTTGTGCACATCTTCTGTCCGCACGGGCACTGGCAGAAGATTTCTCTTCCACTGCGGTTGAGACAGTAACTTTGCGATCACTAACTCTAACGAGTTTAATCTTCAGAATATCCAAAGTATGAGAAGCCAGGGTCTACAGAACGCGGAAGTGATAAGAAGGCAACCTGAACCTTACAGCAGAAAGGAAGATCTGGCATCACAGGACGGAGCCGAGGGTTATACCACCCGAGTGGGTGAGAGGAGCCAGCCTTGAAACCTTCCGGTGAGATTTAAAGGAGAAAGGGACATGCCAACCAGTGTGGACAGAAGAAAAAAATTACTCACCTTAGTAATGTTGTTTCTTCTAATGGAGTCTTGCTATATTATGACATATGCAGTGAGTCCCAACCTTCGAACTGCTCCGGAGGTGAAAGAGTTAACTTTCCATGCCAGGCATGGAACTTTGAGCACGAGCTCAGTTGAAAACTCTGCCTGTTCTTCAAACTCAAACTGTCAGATCTTTACGAGCAAAACTCACTAAGGTTCTGTGTGGAAGCTGTAAACCTACACTAGCCAACTGGCTACTAAATATATGAACACATTTTTTGGTCCCAAAACAAAGACTCAAGTCAGTGGATCCAAAAAATGAAAAACACAACACCCAATCACCCCAAAAAGGAGGGATGAAAAACAAAGGTGGGCATCTACTAAGTGCCAACACTGCACTGCCCACCCACATCCCAAAAGCAGAGGTTCTGAGAGGGGCAGTATGGGAGGTCATAATATAGCAAGACTCTATTAGAGAAACAACATTACTAAGGTGAGTAATTTTTCTTCAAACAACATGAAGTCTTGCTATATTATGACATATGCAGACTACACAGCAGTACCTCCATGGAGGAGGGACAGAACCTACTTAGGAAATAGGCTCTGAAGCACAGCTGTGCCAAACCGAGCATCACTCCTAGCCTGGATGTCCAGGGAGTAATGCTTGGTAAAAGTGTGAACTGTTTTCCAGGTAGCTGCTTGACATATCTCTAGGATAGGGATGTTCCTGGCAGCAGCCAGAGATGCAGCTGTACCTCTGGTAGAGTGAGCCTCAGGCCTGAGGGAGGAACTCACCCAGTTTTTCATAGCAAAATTGGATACAAGAGACAATCCACCTGACAATGGATCTTTTAGTGGCAGGTTTTCTTACCAACCTCACCATAAGTGAGGAACAATTGAGGGAGTCAAACCTGTGACCCTTTGGTAATGCCTCTATGTAGTAACTAAGGGCTCTTTTGACATCTAAACTGTGCAGTCTCCTCTCGCCAGAGGAGGAATGGTCAGTGAAGTACACAGGGAGAGACACAGATTGATTTAGGTGGAAGTCTGAAACCACCTTAGGCAAGAACTTTCTGTTAGTCCTGAGGACCACTTTATCTCTATGAAAGGAGATAAAATCAGGCTCCACTGACAATGCTTGTAATTCACTTATGCGCCTGGCAGAAGTGATGGCTACCAAAAACACAATTTTCCAAGTCAAGTACTTAAGCTCTGCTGAAGACAAGGGCTCAAAAGAGGGTTGCATAAGCTGGGCAATGCAAATATTAAGAACCCAGGCAGGGTCCCTGAAAAGGGGGTTGGTGTGAAGCAACCCCTTGAAAAACTTGGAGAATACAGGATGAGCTGAAAGAGAAGAGGGTTTAGCTGCTGATAAGAAAGCAGACACGGCTGCCAGGTGCACTTTTAGGGTAGCTGGTCTCAGCCCCAGAGTATTCAAATGCACCATATAATCCAGGACTGTGGGTAAGTCAGCAGATTCTGGGGAGATATGCTTGTCAGAGCACCATATGGAAAATCTCTTCCATTTGGAATTATAAGTAGCCCTAGTGGAAGGCTTCCTAGAAGTCTTCAAGATATCCAATACACCTTGGGAGAGGTGTAGGTCAGCAAACTCTAACTCTTCAAGAGCCAGGCCTTGAGATTGAGAGATTTGAGGTTTGGGTACCAAACTCTCCCCTGAGCACAGGTTAACAGGTTGTGATTCCTGGGAAGACACAGGGGAAGGTGGACTGCTAAGGACATAAGGAGTGGATACCAGGGCTGTCTGGCCCAATCTGGAGCAATCAGGATCATCTTGCAGGGTTGAGATCTGATTTTGACTAGCACCTTGAACAGAAGAGGGAAGGGGAAAGCATAGAGAAACTTCCTTCCCAACTGAGAAGGAAGGCATCCAGAGGGACTAAGCCCAACACTGGGGCCTGCAGCAAAAAGGAAGTTAGTGATTGTCTGGGGCTGCAAAAGATCTATCTGTGGTGCCCCATCTGGCAACACTACCTCCAGTACTAGGGGATCCAGTGACCATTCGTGATGGCCCTGGGAAATCCTGCTGAGAGCATCTGCCAGGACATTGTCCTTGCCTGGGAGGTGAACTGCAATAGGAAGGTGTTCAGAGAGGTAAGCCAGAACCACAACTTCATTTGCTTGATGCACAAGGCCAGAGCGACAGTGCCCCTGTTTTTATTGATGTACCACATTGTGGTGGTATTGTCTGTTCTGACCTGAATAACTTTGTTCTGAACAGATTTGGAAAAACTTGAAGTGCTAGAAAAACTGCTCTGAGTTCCAACAGATTGATGTGGAGCAGAGATTCCTGAGGGACCACAACTTGGGTAGTGAGGTCGCCCATGGAGCTCCCCACCCCAAGAGGGATGCATCTGTAGTAAGGATTAAGGAGTGAGGGGCGAAGGGGACCTCAGATTGCTCTGGTCCTGCCACCACTGAAGGGCTTGGATCAGGGTTCGAGTCACTTGGATCAATTTGGATAGAGGGTCTCTCCTTTGAGACCAAAAGGCTCTCAAATGGAACAGGATGTCCCTCATCTGAAATCTTGCTCCCTGCACTACTGCTGTAGAAGCAGCCATGTGCCCCAGGAGCTGTAGAAAATGCCTTGCTGGTCGAGAGACCTGCAGGGTGAAAGAGAAGGCCAGAGAGACCAGAGTCCTTGCTCTTTCCAGAGGAAGGAAGGCTCTGGCCTCTTTTGTGTTCAGTTCTGCATCTATGAAGGTGAGAACCTGGACAGGCTCTAGAACTGACTTTGGAAAATTGAGAAGGAAACCTAGAGATGTGAGCAGTTGCTGAGTTACCTGAAGATGTAATTTCACTTGGTCTGGAGACTGGCTACTATCGCCAGTCGCTCCAGGTAAGGAAAGATGGCAATCTTTGCCTTCTTAGTGGGCAACTGCTACTGCCAGGCATTTTGTGAATACCTCGGGCAGAGGTGAGGTCAAGGGCATTGCTCTGAACTGGTAATGGCCTGAGGAAGTTCGAATCTGAGGTACTTCATGGAAGCTTCTGATAAGAAATATGTAAGTAGGCATCCTTGAGGTCCAGGAACGCTAGCCAGTCCCCTGGCCTTAGAGAGGGTAACATAATTCCCAGAGTCACCATTTTGAATTTTGGTTTTAAAAGGTGCTTGTTTAGGTATCTGAGATCCAGGATGGGCCGCCATTCTCCTGTCTTTTTGGGGTAAGGATGTACCTGGAGTACAACCTTGCCCTGGTGTAGGGGGAACCTTTCCACAGCTCTGAGAGCCAGGAGGGTAGAAACTTCTGTCTCTAGGGCAAGTGCCTCTGATGGATTTGCAGGTGGAAGGACCTGGTTCTCATCTTTGGAAATTTTTGAAGCTGAGAACCAGTCCCTGGCTTACTACTTCCAGGACCCACTTGTCTGATGTTAAAGACATCCAGTCCTGGACAAAGTAAGCCAGCCTGCTCCTAAGGTAGTGGAGAATCGGCCCTGGCCACCCCATCAGGGTGCCTGCTTGGCAGGGGCTTTAAGGCTGAGGCAGAAGCAGGTCTGCTTATACCCCGTCCTGCCTCCTCCCTAAAGAACCCCCTCTGGGCGAAGCTGAAGAGGAGGCTGGGCTTGGTAAAAGGCCTATGAAAAGGCCTGCCCTACCCCTGGAAGGTTGCCTTTGAGGAGTGGCCTGCCTTTCCTTGGCCTGTGCACTCCAATAGGTGGTCCTATACTCATCCATTTTTCTTCATGTAATTCTCTGTCTGCTCCCCAAACAGAGAATTACCCACAACAGGAAAATCCATGGCCTTAGTCTGGGTATCCTGTGACAGGCCAGTACATCTGAGCCAAGCCATTCTGCGGTGCCACAGATGTAGCCATGACTTTGATGACACATCATTAAGAGTCCACTGCAGCATGGAATTGCACCTTAGATGCCTCAATACCATCAGCAGCCACCTGCTCCAGCTCCTTGGCAAGCTGGCCTAGGACCTGTTTTGCTAGAGCCATAACAGTATCCCATCTGGATTTCTGGTATCTAGCAACATAAGCCATATAATTTGCCTGTCTGAGTCCCAAGGATGATGCCATGTACTGTTTCTTTGCCATGGCATCAATCCTCCTGAGTCCTTGTCAGGGTGTGTAGCCAAGGAATATTTGCTTTGTCACAGGCTGCAGCCTGCACTACCCCAACATGGCTGCATTGTTGTGTAAGGCACTGTGACAGAGCCTGACAACGGTACCTCTGTCCATTCTTTTATCCACAGGAGGTAGTGAGAGTTTCTAGAATTTTAACTGTTTCCCAAAAGATTTATGCAAAGGAATAGACAGTCTCCTAGACTCTGGATATCCATCATTTCCACATAGTCCGCTCCTCTGATCATCCACAGCTCTCCATAGGGAGCTGAGGGTTTGCCACTTTTATAAAACATAAAATGAGAGGGGACTCAGAAAGCCTAGGGGAGACACTCCTGAAGGTCTGTCTGGGGAGGTGTCCGGTTCAATGGGCACATCCAGACTTTCAAATCCACATTCACTCTCCTCATACTCCTATTCCCTCCGGTTCATAAAATTCTTCTAAATCATATTCTTGAACGGTGGAACCGACTCAACCGTGACGCTACCTGATGGTGCCGGTTCGGTCGGAACTGGGAAAGAGATCGGACAATTTTAATCGCTTTGGTTATTTCTTCAGCGGTTGAAAAGGAAATTTTGGCTCCAAACCTGCTGATTTTCTAGTCCTTTTGCTGGAACCGACTCCTCCAGTCAGCTCTCCTTTGCCCGAGGAAGTCTCGCCTGGTCAGAGGGACTCCCTCCGTTCGGTTACTAACCGAACCGGGCTGGCCATCCGGGTCAGTGGACTTCATTCTCCCTTCCTGAGCTACCAACTCTCTTATCCAGGGTAGCTGCAGGAAAATTTTGCAAAATCTGGCAGTCTGCATTGAGGTGGTCAAACCCCAGACAATAAACACAGGTGGTATGGGGTCAGCCTTGGCAAAGGCTTCCCCACAAACACTGCAGTGTTGAAACCCAGTGGGCCCGGTTTTTCTTTTGGGTTTCTCAGACATAGTGCCAGCCTAACCAAAACTTGCCCGTTTATGGCAATCCGCCAAGCAAGACTCTCTTATCAGTTCCCAACCGTGTCACGGGTCGTGGAAAAAACTGTAATGAAATCCATTTTTTTTTTTAGAACCGATAAGAACCGGGAACCACACTCTAAAAGACAGATTAATGTATTTACAACAACCTGATCGGTTCAAACCGAACCGATAATACCATTTACAAGTTCCACACAGAAAGTAAATGTAAAACTTATCTAGTACTTACAATACCACAGACAGCTTGAACCGACCGGTTGCAGTTTAAATTCGGTTAAAAAACCCCAAAATTTATACTTTTACCGACAAAATGAACTGAGCATAAGGAGAAATCTCCGGAGCGACTGTTCAGTGAGGCGGAGTAAAGAATCTGACAGTTTGAGTTTGAAGAACAACAGACAGAGTTTTCAACCAAGCTCGTGCTCAAAGTTCCATGCCTGGCATGGAAAGTTAACTCTTTCACCTCCTGAGCAGTTCGAAGGTTGGGACTCACTGCATATGTCACAATATAGCAAGACTTCATGTTGTTTGAAAAACATATCCGCATCCCTAGAAACTAATTTATCTAGACACAAACCAGATGGATTAGTAACACACTTGGAGTAAAGACAATTAGCTCTACAGATTGCTCTGACTGGGAAGTGCAACAGCTACTACAGGCAGTTAAGACTTCATTGCTGCAGCAACAGGCTGGACAGGAATGATGTCATCACTCACTGATAGGGACAGAAAAATCTTCACTGTTCTCAGTTCCTGCAGAGCACATTAACATATGCCAATTTAAAGAAAACCACAAAACCAAACAGCATGATATTTTCAGGAAACACTAATCATGACACAGGGACTTGAATTCCTGTGTTTATTGTAAATCTGTAAAACACTGGCATTTTATCTTAAAATAAATATCGCACAGAGATTGTGTGTTAAACCTGAAGTTCTATGTCTAGTCCATCCGTTATCCCACTTCTCCTCCACATCACCACTGCTGTATAACTTTTTTTTTTTTAAATACTTACCCTAGAGCTGCGGCGTGTTAAAGCAGAAATACCAGTGAGCTTAAAAGAAAAATAAGAGAACTTTATTAAGTCACATTTCTTAAGTACTGGGGTAGTGATCATAACGATTACATTTATTTACAAACTGAAGTGAGAAAGCAATAACGTGACCTACTGGGAACTGAACCCAGAGCCCTGGAATACCATCCCACTGCTCTAACCACTGAGCTACAGGCTCACATGGTTGGACCTGGGGGTTCCCAGACACACTTGCTTTCTCTGGCATTGTTTATCCTGCAACTAGGAATAATCAAGATGACAACTAGATGTTCTTGGGACAGTATTAAACTCTGCTAAGCAATTTAAATCACGAATCGTATTTACACAATTGTATTTACAAATTTAGTTACAAAAATGGAAACTGCACAGCATTTAGTGAGGACTGCCACGTTGAAATTAGGAATGTGAAGATAACTATTCAAAAATAACCTTGATCATTTTTACTAACAATGCTGATATCATGCCTGTTTTTCTATATACGGACAAAGAACAGTTACCAATAACTGCAGATCTTCGAGGGAATCTCCTACAGTGAGCCATACCTATAAAACTTATGCCACCGGCTTTGGACCTATCCAGAAACATTTGCATAGCAAGTCTACCACAATGACATGTGCAGTTGGTGCCTATATATTGTGAGCCTCCTCAGTTCTGCCTGTCTGCCACAGACAAATCATCATTATGTCAGACTGATGAACGGCAAAGATAGGAATGTCAAAGCCCCAGACAACAAGGAAAGAAAACACAGTACAGGGTAAACAGAGCAAAACAATGACATCTGAACCCCAACACAGTAGCACTCCAGACAAAGGGGGAAGGCAGGAGGGCACATTATGGCTCACTGGAGGAGACTCCCTTGAAGATTAACTATTACTGGAAATTATACAATGGCAAGAAAATTTCCTGGACTCCGATTGGTCAGTGGGTGCCTGAGGCAGTGATATCTCAGTATAACATCACTGTATTGATTTGTTGGAGCTTTTCCTACATCTCCCCTTCAGAAACAAAGATATACTGCCTCACTAAAAATCTACTAAAATATTTTTTAATCTTTTATTTTATATTACAACAAACCATTGTATAATAGCAATAAGGCACTCCAGGGTGTGTGTTACTGTGTAACAACTTCACTCCTGGGGTGGTGGAAGCACTCAGCTTCGCCTCGTGCTTCAACCCACCCCAGGAGTGACGTTATTACACGATAACACACACCCTGTCGTGCCTTACTGCTTAAGTAACTGTCCTATAGTGTATAGTGGAGTGTTGTTCTGTATAGAATTCCACGCCCTTCAAAATGCTGCTGTACCACAGCTCAAAGATCATTGAAGAAAAAGTTACTTACCATAGTAACCTTGTTTCTCCCAGGGGATACTCCAATATTCATAACTCGTCTGCAGTATACCTTTAAGGTCTGAGCTGCCTGGAGATGGAATGCTATGCAAATGATGGAATAATTAGCAAGAGCCACTTTTCAAATGCTGCCACCTACCAACTGCCTACATTCTAACCCTCAGATTTCGTGGACGCCTTCAAGACATGACCCAAAAATTTAAATATAGCAAATTCTAATTTTAAAATTCCTTACCCGTAAAAACTCCAACTGGAGGAAAACATGAAGAGAAAAAAAACTATCATTAAGAAAAATCCCCACAAACTCCTTATGTCAGAATCACCTGAAAAAGGAGAAAAAAGGCAAACAAGTTTTAATAAAAGTAAAAGTGTGGCATGAAAACACTATGGCACAGCATGGAATACATAGGCCACTGGTTCTTAAAACGGGGAGGCAGGGAGGGAGAGTTATGAATATTGGAGTATCCCCTGGGAGAAACAAGGTTACTATGGTAAGTAACTTTTTCTTCTCACTCCAGGAATACTCCAATATTCCTAACTCTTCTGCAGACTAATAAGCAGTACCTTTGGAGGCGGGAAGAACCTATTTTGGAAACAGGCTCTGCAGTACAGCTGTACCAAACCTGGCATCAGCCCTTGCCTACATATCCAAGCTGTAATGCTTGATAAATGTGTGTACTGTTCGCCAGGTTGCTGCTTTACAAATATCCACCAAGGTTACATCCCTTGTAGCTACCAGTGTTGCAGCTGTACCCCTTTTGGAGTGGGCTCTAAGCCCTGCTGGAGCTTCCTTGCCCACCTTAGAATAACAAAATTGGATGCACTGAACAATCCAGTGATAAATGGACCTTTTAGATGCTGGGTTACCCTTTCCCACATCCCCATAAGTGAGGAAAAGCCATGTTCTATCCTGCCTATGGAGCTTAATGGCTGTCATGTAGCAGCTCAAAGCTCTCGTGACATCCAGGCTATGTAGCCTACGCTCACCAGAAGAAGAGTGGTCAGTGAAAAACACTTGCAAAGTAATGGACTGGTTCAAATGGAAGTCTGAAACCACTTTGAGAAGAAATTTCCTATTTGTTTGAAGGACTACCTTATCCCTGTGGAAAGCAATGTAGCCCTTTTCAATACATAAGGCCTGAAAGCTCACTAATTCTTCTAGCTGAGGCGATGGTCACTAGAAACACTGTTTTCCAAGTGACATACTTCAAAGGTGCTGAAGACATAGGCTCAATGGGGAGGAGCCATGAGCCGAGCAATGCAAATATTGAGGTCCCAAGCTGGCACCAGTTCTCTTACTGGTGGGTACATATGTGAAAGGCCTTTGAAAAACCTTTTAGAAATTGGGTTTAACGTTAAGGAAACAGGCTTGCCTGTCGAAGCATAGGCAGAGACTGAAGCTAAATGAATTTTCAGTGTAGAAGGCTGTAAACCTAAGGAATATACATAGACTAGGTAGTCCAGCAACCCTGGCACTCCTTTTTGGGTTGGCACTATACTCCTGTTAGAGCACCAAATAGAAAAGCTCTTCCATTTTGCAGCACAGGTTTTCTTAGTAGAGGATTTTCTATATCCTCTTAAAACATCCACAACTGACTCCGAAAGATGTAAACCAGCATACTCTAGGGCATCAAGAGCCAAGCTTTGAGCCTGAGTGACCTGAGGTTCGGATACAGGAGCCTACCCTGATTGAAGGTCAGAAGATTGTGCCTCCTGGGAAGGTGTACTGGTTCTAACACTGACATGGACAGCAACAGGGAATACCATGGCTGCCTGGCCCAGTATGGGGCTATGAGGATCATTGCTGCTGGCTGAGACCCGAGTTTCAACAGCACCCTGTATACCAGGGGAAATGCATACAGGAATTTTCCTGACCAATCCAGGACAACGGCATCTAGAGGAATCGTGCCCACTACTGGAGGTCTGCAACAGAACTGAGGTAAGTGGTGGCTCTGATGAGAGACAAAGATCTATTTCTGGGGTGCCCCACCTCCTGAATAAAGTTTGTACCACTTGCCTGTTCAAGGACCATTCATGATGGTCCTGGCTGATTCGACTCAGGGTATCTGCCAGAACATTGTCTTTGCCTGGCAGATGAATGGCCTGTAGTGAGGAGCCCAGTGAGTAAGCTAGGGTCCAGATTTTCATAACCTCTGTGCAAAGGAGGCTTGATCTTGTTCCCCCTTGCTTGTCTATGTAGTACATGATGGCAGTGTTGTCTGTCCTGACTTGCACTACCTTTCTCTGTATCAGTTGTTTGAAAGCTTGCATTGCCAGAAACACTGCCCTAAGCTCCAACAAATTTATGTGTAGAAGAGTCTCTGCACTTGACCAAGTGCCCTGGGTAGTGTGCTCTGCTAGATGAGCCCCCCAGCCCAGGAGGGATGCATCTGTTGTGAGGATCACCGAAGGGTGCTCTTTTTGGAAAGGAACCCCTTCTCTGAGGTTGGTTTCCTCTTTCCACCACTGAAGAGCTTGGATAAATGTTTTTGTTACAGGAATAAACTTTGACAGGGATTCCTTCTGTTGGCACCAATGAGTTCTTCAATGAAATTGGATGTCCCTCATCTGAAATCTGGATCCCAGCACTGTACCTGTTGCAGCTGCCATGTGACCCAGGAGTTGGAGGAACTGACTCGCTGGCCTTGGGACATTGAGACTGAAAGAGGCCGCCAACTGCAGGATGCTTTTTTCCCTGTCTCTGGGCAGGAATGCTCTGCCCACTTTTGCACTCAGTTCTGCTCCTATGAACTGCAGAATCTAAGAAGGAATTAGAACTGATTTTCCAAGTTTAAAATGAACCCCAGAGACTCCAGCAGCTGTTGAGTGAGTTGGAGGTGCTCTGTTAGCTGTTGTGGTGAGTCCCCCACCACCAACCAGTCGTCTAGGTAAGGGAATACTGAGACCTTGCCTTCGCAAGTGTGCCACTACCACAGCCAGACACTTTGTAAACACCCTTGGTGCTGAAGTGAGACCAAAGGGAAGAGGTGAGAACTGATAGTGTCCTGATCAGTCTGAACCTGAGAAACTTTCTGTGAGACTCCCTTATGGGGATCTGGAAATAGGCATCTTTTAGGTCCAATGATGCCAGCCAATCCCCTTTTTGGATTGCTGGCAGAATCAGAGACAAAGTTACCATTTTGAACTTTAGTTTTGTTAGGGACTTGTTGAGGACCCTGAGATCCAAGATGGGCTGCAGCTCTCCATGTTTCTTTTGTGTGGGAAAATACCTTGAATAAAGTCCTTTTCCCCTTTGATGCAGAGGCACTGGTTCCACTGTCTTTAGTGAAAGAAGGTGTTTCACGTCTTCTTCCAGCCTTTTGCTTTCTAGGTGGGAAGCTGGTGTGAAAGTTCTGTA
Source organism: Neoceratodus forsteri (assembly GCA_016271365.2). Classification (NCBI taxonomy): domain Eukaryota; kingdom Metazoa; phylum Chordata; order Ceratodontiformes; family Ceratodontidae; genus Neoceratodus; species Neoceratodus forsteri. Next base: position 365,557,123 of record CM028132.1, on the reverse strand, counting down.
TCTCTGAACAGGGGAGGACTTGAAGTTTAGAGACAGGCCATGATGACCCACTATCTCCAGAACTCACTTGTCTGTGGTGATGGTTTTCCAGTTGTGGAGAAAATGAGTCAGCCTGCCCCTACTGGTAAAGGACAGGCAGCCTGAATGATGAAGTCAGGGATCCTGCTTAGATTGGGGCTGAGACTTGGTACTACGCCTGGCACCTCTTCTGCCCCACCCCTAAAGCACCCCTTCTGTAGGTATTGGGGTGCTTAAGGGAGTACCATGGCCTGATATGAAATTGTCTGCCCCTGCCTCCCCTACTGAAAGGTCTAGAGGAGGTGGAGGGTCTTTCTTTTGTAGAATTACTACGGAAGGTGGCCTTATACTCATCGATCTGCTTCATGTAGGCCTCTGTATGGCTGCCAAATAGTGAAGTGCCCTCCATAGGAATATCCAGAGTCTTATTCTGGGTATCCTGTGTGAGGTTTGTGGCTCTTAACCAAGCAAACCTTCCCTGTGCGATGGTATTTGCCATCCACCTTGCAGCAGTCTCATTGCTGTCTGCTGCCATCTGGAACTGGTATTTGGCAGCTTCCAGGCCAAACCTAGCTGTTTCAGCTAGGTCTGCCGAAATAGGAGGAGATGCTTTTTCAGCCATGTCCAGGACAGACGGCCAAAGAGCCTTCTGGTACTGTGCTGCATAGGCCTGATAATTTGCTTGCCTAATTACCAGAGAGGCTGACAGATCACCTTTCTTGGCCATGCTTTCAATTTTTCTAGAGTCCTTCTCTGGAGGGTGAGAGGCCAGAGGGACTTTAGCCTTATCACAAGCTGCAGCTTGCACCACTCCCTGGTGGTCAGGGTATGAAAATACAGGTTACTCACCTGTAACAGGAGTTCTAGGAATGGTATATGTTGTTCATCCACACTGTCTGGCAAGTATCCTTGCCGCTTTAAATCTTGCCGGAAGGTCTTCAAGCTGGCTCCTCCCACCCACCTGGGCGGTATAACTCTCGGCTCCGCCCCATGACGCCAGATCTGGCCCGCTGGAAGCTCAGGTTGTGCGTCGAAGCCGGGAAGGTCGGGTGGGTCGTGTGGATGAACAACATATACCATTCCTAGAACTCCTGTTACAGGTGAGTAACCTGTATTTAGGGACATGGATATGTTGTTCATCCACACTTATTGGCAGACTCCTAGCAGTTCTCCCGGAGGAGGAGGCAAGACACACCCCAATACTTACTTGGGAAAGAGACTGGAGAACTGAGGCCCCAAAACCAGCATCCCGGCGTGACTCAAGGTCGATGTGGTAATGGGTAATGAAGGTGTTTGCTGACTTCCAGGTAGCAGCCCTCAGATTTCCTGGATAGGACGCCCTGGAAGCAGCCACCGATGCAGCAGTATGGCGGGTAGAATGAGCTCTTATCCTCTGGGAGGCTCCATGCCCGTCAACTTATAGCAGAGATCTATGCAGAGGTGACCCACCTGCTTATCGCCTGCTTGGCTGCAGGTCTGCTAGATGCGGCTTCAGCGTAGGGTGACAAACAGTTGGCGAACCTCTCCTCGAATTTCAGCTGCGGCGCTTTTGTAATAGGCGGCCTGCTCTAGGGTCCAAAGTATGGGAGCCTATATTCGCCTCCGAGGTGTGATTGGGGTAGAACACCGGCAGAGTCAACACCTGGTTAAGGTGAAACTCCACACCACCTTCGGAAGGAATTTCGGTGGGCAGAGGACAACCTTGTCCCTGTGGAAGACCAGGTAAGGAGACTCGATGGAAAGCGCCTGGGCTCTCCCATCCTTCTGGCTGACGGATAGCCACCAAGAAGGCGGTCCTCCACGACAGGTGAGAGAGAGCACACCTGTGCATAGGTTCGAATGGCTTGCCCATGAGCTTTGCCAGTACCAGCAGTAGATCCCACGAGGTGGAGGTTCTGCACCGGAGGGGAAATGTGATCAAGGCCGCTGAAAGCGCCAGACCACCTTCTCCTGCGCTAACGACTGCTTCCCTGCCCGCGCCTGTAAGCAGAGATGGCTGCCAGGTGCACCCTTAGGGTCACGACCTAAGCCCTTGATTAGAAAGGGACCATAATAGTCCAAGATGCTTGCCAAGGAACAGGAGGAAGGGTCCAAGCCCTTGTTCTGACACCAAATGGAAAACCTTTTCCATTTGAAGGCATAGCATTTTCTGGTCGACTCCTCACGGACACCTCAACTCACATTGAGGACCTCGTCGAAAAACCCAAGGCCTGAACTCTAGCTGCAGGAACCAGGCCGCCAGGTGCAGGGATTGAAAGTCCGGATGGAACACTTCCCTGATTCACTGAGAGCAGGTCCGGCGAGCTGGAAGCTGCCATGAGTCCTGGAGCTGAGGCTGAGGAGATCTGTACCAGAACTGGCGAGGCCAGTCTGGGGCTATCAGAATCACCCGCGCCTTGTCCCTCCTCGCTTTGAGAAGCACCTTGTGGATCAAGGGAAATGGGGAAAGGCGTGAGAAGAGGCCCGGGGTCCACTGCTCGAGAAGGCACCCCCTGCAGCGAGCCCTGCTGAGGGGGGGCATGGAACAAGTCTCAGCTTCGCTGCTCTCCCTGAGGCAAACAGGTCCGCCTGAGGTGTGCCCCAAAGGAGAACAGATGCTGTACTACCTCCTGCAGGAGAGACCACTGTGGGATGCAGCCCCATCCGCTCAGGGCATCGGGCTAGGGTGTTGGAGGCCCTGCCACTGAATGGCTAGGATTCTGCCTCCAGGCTGCGCACAAGGACCAAATGCGGAGAGCTTCCTGCACAGAAGCATGGAGCGCGTCCCCGCTCTGGGCGGTTTAGATAGTACATGGTCGTGGTGTTGTCCGCCTGACTGGACCACTTGACCCCGGAGGAACGGAGCAAAGGCGGTGAGATGAGGCGGACCGCCGAGCTCCACCAGGTTGATGTGGCATCGGACTCCCACGGGACCAGAGGCCGTGGGTCTGTGTTCCCCAGATGGGCACCCAACCCATCAGAGAGGCATCGGTCGATAGAGAGACCGTTGCTCGGGCGGACGAACGGGATACCCTCCCCAAATGACCTGGAATGATCCACCACTGGAGAGCTGCTCACATCCCGTCACCGGCACAAGCTGGTCCAAAGGATCGCAGCTGCCAGGACCACTGACTGGCCAGCCCACTGAAAGGGACGATGTTCCAGTGGGCCCAACGGACCACGCTTGGTGCAGGCCGCCATGACACCCAGGAGGCGAGGAAGTCCCGGCAGGGAGCGCACTGCCCAACCAGAAATGATTGGGCAAAGGAGGAGAGAACTCGGCCCTGTCCGCCGGAGCCGCGCCTGGCTCGAGAGAGTCGAGCTGCGCCTATGAACAGAATCACCTGCTTCGCTCGAAGTCTGACTTGGCCTCGCTTGATAAGGAGGCCTAGTTGAGAGCAGACCTGGAGGGCCAGATCTCTGACCACTCCACCTCCTGCCTGAGTGAGCTGCTATCAGCCAGTCGTCCAGGTAAGGGACACCCGACCTCGGCGTCAAGAGGGAATGCTGTCACCACTGCCATGCATTTGGTGAAGACCCTGAGCTGGAGACAAGTCAAGGGCATGGCTTGAACTCGAAGGATCCTCCGCCGAAGCGTAAGGAATCTCTGGGAGACGGACGGATAGGGACGTGAAAAACGCGGCCCTGCAAATCCAGAGAGCAGAACCACATGCCGCTCCAAGGATGGTATTATCTGAGCCAGAGTGACCATCCTGAAGGTTCAGGACCTTAGGAACTTGTTTAGGTTGTGTAGGTCGGAGAATGGGGCGCCAGCCCCGTCCGCTTCGAACCAGGAAGTACCTGGACACAAACCCCTGGTCTGAAGGAGGGTCCTCCTCTCTTATCACCCCTTCTGGAGGAGGAGAGCGGCGTCGTCTCGATGAGCCGCCAGCTAGGCTGGGGATCTTCAAGCCCCGGAGGCGACGGCCTGAAGGGCGGTGCCTGCTCGAATTTCAGAGGCAGGCCTCTTCCCATCACCTCTAAAACCCACCTGTCCGTGGTAACAGCGGACCAAGCGGAACGAAGTGCCGGAGCTGCCTCACGGGGACCCAGGGGTAAGGTGACGGGATGGGGGCGACACCGCCAGCCTGTCACTGGGCAGGCTTGGAGAATGGACCGCCGAGGGACCTCCTGGGCCTTTTCCTCCCTGCCTCCTGTTAGAGGAAGCAGGCGGCTTGGGTTTGGGATGCCAAGGCCGAGCCTGCTGGCCCGGACGTTGCTGGGCCGGGCACGCAGAAGGACGAAAGGGCTTAGGCTGCGGTTTGCAGCCTTGTCCTTGGGCGGAAGAGACCGAGTCCAAGGTAGCATTGGACTTCGATCCTCTGCAGGTGACCTTCCACCCCAGGGTCAAGAGGTCAGTCCTCAAAGGGAACATCCGCCAACTTGTGCTGGGTATCCGGTAAAGGTGGATATCCTCAGCCAAGCCTGCCAAGATAGCTACCGCGGCCGCCACCGACCTGGCACATGAGTCCCCAATATCCAAAGCAGTCTGGAGCTGCTGTTTGGCCACTGCCCTGCCCTGGTCCCGCACCTGCTTGACCGCAGTCTGCTGATCCGCGGGAGATGAGGAATAACCTCATCCAGGGAGCCCAACAGGGCATGAGAAAAATGTGCCATGAGGACGGCCGAACTGGCCTAACGAAGGCCGAGAGAGGACGCAGCATAGACTTTTTCGCCGACATAATCCAATTTCTTGGATTCCTTGTCGGGAGGTTTGTCCACATCCCTGGCGTTGCCGGCACGCCGGAAAACGCTGTCGGTAACCAACCCCTCAGCAGAGGGTGTTCTAAAACCGGACAGGAACCGGTGGGGACCGGACATTTCTGGCTATCCTGGCCAAGGCGCAGGACAGGAAGCAGGGCGCTGCCAAAGCTCCAGGGCGGACCCACTATGGCCTCGCCACCGAAAAGCCTCCGTCGGAGAGTCCCTCGGTCCAGAATCTCCGTGAGGGGATACCTGCCTGCTTGGAACGGGTTCGAGCTCATCCCGTGGATTCCGAGATGAGCCAAGGCAGTCCTAGGAAGGACGACGGGCTATCGCCCATAGACTGTCCTCCTGAGGACCCAAGTCCAGTCGCTGGAGAAAAAGGAGGAATTATCCTCGGACCTCGGAGGAGTCTCAAGAGCTGCCTCTGGCCTGAGCCACCTCAACCTGCCATGGTCGGTCGGGAGTGAGGGTAACCGACAGCCGATGGGTAGGACCTTAGCCGACCGAGAATCCCTGGTCGGAGCCCCAAACAGTGGCTGTGGAGGCGGAGGTTCCACCGGAATCGTGGAGCAGCTTGGTTTTGGCTGAACAACCGCCTGGGTACAGGCCTCGGTAACCGAGGGGTTGTGCTGGCCGGCCCGGTGACAGCCACTTAATGGCCAGGGGACATCAGCCGGCTTACTCCCGGCTGGAAGCTGTTGCTACGAGGTCCTCGTGACTGCCGACATATAACTTACGCCTAAGCCTCCTCTCGCCCCGAGGAGGAGGATCAGCGGCGACGCCGCCATCGCGTGTCGCCGAACGAGGACCGCCGGGACGGCGTGGATCGGCTGACCGCTTAAGAGGTCCGAGACCGACAGCCTCGGCTCTTCCGAGGTCGCAGGAAGTGTCGGCAGGAACCAGCACTCCCTTCGGCTCGGAGGGTTCATCCGAGGCTCCGAACCGGAGGCACAGGCAAGCCCACGGATCCTCAACTCCCACCGGGGAACCGGGAGAGGAATCTCGCTTTATGGGCAACAGCCGCCTAACGGTCAGAAAATCTCGACTCGCCGACAGGAGTCTCAGTCAACTGACCTGACGGGGCACCGTGAGACCAGTGGTCAAGTCGACGGTCGACTACTCAGGAGGGGGGGACTTTCCCGCCTCCCAAGAGCGCCGACGGAGGGATTTGCCTCTGTCCTCTTTTTGGACCGAGAAAAGGTCCAGCAGACGCTGGCCCTTCTCCCTAGTGGAGAGGGATAGACAAAGCTTCTAAATGAAGCTGTGTAGGAAGAACCCAGAGAGCGGGATAAATGCCGCAGCCGAGGAAGATACGGCCCGCCGCCTTCCTCTTCGAGGGCGATCAATCGTCGAGCTGATCCTCACGAAACGCGCCGTCGACACCGTCAATCGGGCCTCCTTAGACTTCACCGAGGAAACGCTCGGACGGCCCAGTTGCAATCGGGCAGCACGGTCTTCGAGGACGAGGGTCGGGAAGGAAGAGCATGTCGCAGTCCCGCGGTCGTGCTCAAGGCCTAAATAGTAGACACGTGAGTGTGGATCCGTCCGAGATCTTCTGATTCGCAGGGGCATTCCGAAACCGGGAGTCGACGGTCCATCGAGCCGTGAGGGATCAAGACCAAGTCTTTTAGCAAAAAAACTTTCAAATTCGCAAACGGAAGAAATAGGAACCAGTCACAAACACAGAGCGTTAAGGAGGGAACCTGAGCTTCCAAGCGGGGAGGAAGATCTGAGTTATACAGGAGTCGATTATTACTGGTGGGTGGAGGAGTTGGTTATTTCAAGATGTTAAAAGGCATGATACCTGTTAATACAGGATGAACAACTTACATCCATGTCCCTTGTGAAATACAGGTTACCTACCTGTAACAGGAGTTCTAGGAATGGTATATGTTGTTCATCCACACCGTCTGGCAGGTATCCTGCCGCTTAAATCTTGCCGGAAGGTCTTCGTTGGCTCCTCCCACCCACCCGGTGGTAAAACCTCGGCCCGCCTCCATGATGCCAGATCTGCCCGCTGGAAGCTCAGGTGTGCGTCGGCCGGGAGGTCGGGATGGGGATGAACAACATATACCATTCCTAGAACTCCTGTTACAGGTGAGTAACCTGTATTTAGGGACATGGATATGTTGTTCATCCACACTGTCTGGCAGACTCCTAACAGTTCTCCGGGAGGAGGGAGGCAGGCACAACCCGATACTTACCGGGAGAGACAGACTGAGAACTGAGGCCCCAAACCAACATCCCAGCGTGACTCAAGGTCGATGTGGTAATGGGTGATGAAGGTGTGTGCTGACTTCCAGGTAGCAGCCCTGCAGATTTCTGGATAGGACGCCCCTGGAAGCAGCCACCTATGCAGCAGTATGGCGGTAGAATGAGCTCTTATCCTCTGGGAGGCTCCATGCCCACCAACTTATAGCAGAGATCTATGCAGGAGGTGACCCACCTGCCTATCGTCCGCTTGGCTGCAGGTCTGCCAGGTGCGGCTTCAGCGTAGGTGACAAACAGCTGGCGAACCTCTCCGACTTTCAGCCGATGGCCCTTATAGTAAGCGAGCGCCTTCTAGGGTCCAGAGTATGGAGCCTATATTCGGCTCCGAGGTGTGATTGGTAGAACACCGCAGAGTCAACACCTGGTTAAAGTGAAACTCGACACCACCTTCGAAGGAATTTCGGTGGGGAGGACAACCTTGTCCCTGTGGAAGACCAGGTAAGAGACTCGATGCAGAGCACCTGGAGCTCTCCCATCCTTCTGGCTGATTGATAGCCACCAAGAAGGCGGTCTTCCACGACAGGTGAGAGAGTTCACACCTGTGCTATTGGTTCGAATGGCTTGCCCATGAGCTTTGCCAGTACCAGCAGTAGATCCCACGGAGGTGGAGGTTTCGCATCGAGGGAAATGTGATCAAGGCCTTTGAAAAGCGCCAGACCACCTCTCCTGCGCATCGACTGCTTCCCGCCCGCTACCGTAAGCAGAGATGATGGCTAGGTGCACCCAAGGGTCAGCCGACCCAAGCCCTTGCTGAGAAAGGACCACAGGTAGTCCAATATGCTCGCCAAGGAACAGGAGGAAGGGTCCAGGCCCTTGCCCTGACACCAAATGGAAAATCTTTTCCACTTGAAGGCGTAGCATTTTCTGGTCGACTCCTTACGGGACGCCTCAACTACATTGAGGACCTCGTCGGAAAGACCCAAGGCCTGAACCTGAGCCGCCAGGAACCAGGCCTGCAGGTGCAGGGATTGAAGGTCCGGATGAATACCTTCCCCTGATTGACTGAGAGCAGGTCCGGGCGAGCTGGAAGCTGCCTCGAAGCCTGGAGCTGAGGCTGAGGAGATCTGGGTACCAGCACTGGCGGGCCAGTCTGGGGCTATCAGAATCACCTGCACCTTGTCCTCCTTGCTTTGAGCAGCACCTTGTGCATCAAGGGAATGGGGAAAGGCGCGAAGAGGCCCGGGTCCACGGCCTCGAGAAGGAATCCCCTGCAGAGAGCCCTGCTGAGGGGGTGGGCATGGAACAGCCTCAGCCGCATTCTCCTGAGGCAAACAGGTCCACCTGAGGTGTGCCCCAATGGGAGAATAGATCTTGTACTACCTCCGGCAGGAGAGACCACTCGGGACGCAGCCCTATCCGCTTAGGGCATCGGCCAGGGTGTTGGAGGCTCCTGCCACATGAATGGCTAGGAGATCCGCCTCCAGGCTGCGCGACGAGTGACCAGATGCGAGAGCTTCCTTGCATAGAAGCATGGAGCCGCGTCCGCCTGACGGTTTAGATGGTACATGGTCGTGGTACTGTCCGTCTGGACCCGGACCCACTTGACCCCAAGAAATGGAGCAAAGGCGGTAGAGCTAGGCGGACCGCCTCGAGCTCCAGCAGGTTGATGTGGCATCGCGACTCCCGCGGGACCAGAGGCCGTGCGCTCAGTGTTCCCCCAGATGGACACCCCAACCCATCAGAGAGGCATCGGTCGATAGAGAGACTGTCGGCTTGGGGCGGACAAACGGGATGCCCTCCTGCAGATGAACTGGAATGGTCCACCACTGGAGAGCGTTCCACATCCCCTGGGTCACCGTCACTAGCTGGTCCAATGGATCGCAGCGTTGGGACCACTGGCTGGCCAGCCCCCACTAAAGGGGGCGCATGTTCCAGCGAGCCCAACAGACCACGCTGGTACAGGCCACCATGAGACCCAGGAGGCGCAGGAAGTCCCGGGCATGGCGCAATTGCCCAACCAGAAATGATTGGGCAAAGGAGGAAAGAACCTCGACCCTGTCCGCTGAGAGCCGTGCTCTGGCTCGAAGAGAGTCGAGCTCTGAACCGATGAAAAGAATCACCTGCTTCAGCTCGAGTTCCGACTTGGCCTCGTTGATGAGGAGGCTGACCTGAGAGCAAACCTGGAGGGCCAGATCTCTGGACCACTCCACCTCCTGTCTGGAGGGGGCTGCTATCAGCCAATCGTCCAGGTAAGGGTAAACCCGGACCTCGGGCGCCGCAGGAATGCTGTCACCACTGCCATGCATTTGGTGAAGACCCTGGAGCTGGAGATAAGCCGAAGGGCATGGCTTGGAACTCGAAAAGGGATCCCTCCGCTCGAAAGCGAAGGAACCTTTGATGGGACGGACGGATAGGGACGTGAAAGAACGCGTCCTGTAGGTCCAGAGAGCAGAACCACACGCCGTGTTCCAAGGATGGTATTATCTGAGCCAGAGTGACCATCCTGAAGGTTCGAGACCTTAGGAACTTGTTTAGGTCGTGTAGGTCGAGAATGGGGCGCCAGCCCCCCTTCCGTTTCGGAACCAGGAAGTACCTGGACACGAACCCCGGGTTTGAGGGAGGGTCCGCCACCTCTCTTATCACTTCCTTCTCGAGGAGGAGAGCGATGTCGGCTCGGCGAGCTGACAGCGAGGCTTCGGACCCCGAGGTGCGACGGCTCTGAAGGGTGGGGCCTGCTCGAACTCCAGAGGCAGGCCCTTTCCTACCACCTCCAACACCCACCTGTCTGTGGTAATAGCAGACCAGGCAGAAAGGAAGTACTGGAGCCGTCCCCCCACGGGGGGAACCTGGGGTGAGGTGACGAGGTTGGGGGCGACACCCCTCAACCCGTCACTATGCAGGCTTGGTGGAGGGACCGCCGAGGGACCACTCCTTTACCTCCTTGCTTCCTGGAGGAAGAAGCTGCAGGCTTGGGTTTGGGATGCCAGGCGAGCCTGCTGGCCCTGGTTTTGCTGGGCCGGACGGGCTGGGGCATAGACGAAAGAGCTTGCTGGGTTCGCGCGCCCCTTGTCCCTCTGAGCGGATGAGACCGAGTCCAAGGTGGCATTGGACTTTCGATCCTCTGGAGGTGGCCTTCCACTCCAGGGCCGAAGAGGTCGGTCCCCAGGAAGGGGACATCTGCCAATTTGTGCTGGGTATCCGCTGTGAAGGTGGATATCATCAGCTATGCCCGACGGCGCATAGCCACTGCGGCCGCTACTGACCTGGCGCATGAATCACCGATGTCCAAAGCAGTCTGAAGTTGCTGCTTGGCCACTGCCCTGCCCTGGTCCCGCACCTGCTTAACCGTGGTCTGCAGGTCAGCTGGGAGATGAGGGACTACCTCGTCCAGGGAGCCCAACAGGGCGTGAGAAAAATGTGCCATCAGTACGGCCGAGCTGGCCTGACGAAGGCCAAGGGAGGACGCAGCGTAGACTTTTCGCCCAGCATAGTCCAATTTCTTGGACTCCTTGTCGGGAGGTTTGTCCACGTTCCCAGCGTTTCCAGCACGCCGGAAAACGCTGTCGGTAACTAACCCCTCGGCCGAGGGATGTTCCGAGAAACTGGACAGGGAACCGGTAGGGATCGCGATACTTCCTGGCGAAGGCACAGGGCAGGAAGTAGGCTGCCAGAGCTCCAAGGCCGGGCCTACAATGGCCTCAGCCACAGGGAAGGCTTTCCAGGAATATCCTCGGTCCAGTATCTCCGTGAGGATACTTGGCCCACGGATACAAGCTCAAGCTGCATCCTGGTGGATTCCGAGATGAGTCTGAGCAAACCCAGGAAGGACGAAGGGCTGTCGTCCAGCGACTGACCTCCAGAGGACTCCAAGTCCACTCGCTTGGAGAAAAAGGAGGAATCGTCGGACTCAGAAGAGTCCGCAAAGAGCTGCCTCGGGCCAGAGCCACCCTCCACCTGCCGAGGGCGATCGGGAGTGAGGGTGACCGACAGCCTATGGGGCAGACCCTGAGCCGACCGAGAGTTCTGGTCGGAGCCCCAAACAGCGGCTGTGGAGGCGGAGGTTCCACCGAATCGGTGGCAGCTGGTTTGGCCGAACAACCGCCTGGGAACAGGCTCGGTAAAACGGGGTTGTTTCGCCGGCCCGATGACAGCCACTTAATGGCCGAGGAAGGCGACGCGCCGGCTTGTTCCCGGTCAGAAGGAGCTGTTGCCACAAGGTCCTTGTGTCGCCGACGCACTTGCGTCGAAGCCCCTCATCCGAGGGAGGAGGACGGGTGGCGCCCGCCACTGCTGGTGGCCGAGACCGCCTATGACGGCGCGGGATTGGCTGGACCGCAAAGAAGTCCAGACCGAGAACCTCGCTTTTCCGAGGATGGCGCGGAGGGACGGTGAACCGGCCTCCCTCAGCTCGGAGGGAACACCAAGGGCTCCGGAACCGGAGGCACTGGCAAGCCCACGGGATCCTCAACTCCCACTGGGGGAACCGGGGAGAGGGGGATTTTCGGTCGACAACCCATCCAATGGGTTGAGAAAGATCTCGACTGCGTCGACGGGAGTCTTGGTCAACTGACCTGACGGGGACACCGTGAGACCAGTGGCCGAAGCTGAACGATCGACCGAAGTCGATGGCCGACAACTCGGGGAGATGGACCTTTCCCGCTCCCAAGAGCGTCGACGAAGAGACTTACCCTTGTCTTTCTTCTTGGACCGAGAAGAAGGTCCAGCAGACGTTGGTCCCTCTCCCCTAGTGGAGAGGGACAGACAAAGCTCCTTAAAGGAAGCTGTGTAAGAGGAACCCAGAGAGAGCGGGATAAATGCCGTGGCCGAGGAAGATGCGGCCCACACCGCCTCCTCTTCGAGGGCGATCACCTGCTCTAGCTGATCCGCCGAGCCCGCCACTGCGGAAACCGCCGACCGGGCCTCTTTAGACTTTACCGGAGGAAAACGTTTCTCGGGGCGCCCCAGTTGTAAATGGGCAGCACGGTCTTCGAGGACGTAGGCTGAGAAGGAAGAGCACAGGTCGCAAGCCTGTGGGTCGTGCTAAGGCCTAAACAGTACACACACGTGGAGTGCGGATCCATCCGAGACATCTTCTGCCCGCAAGGGCACCGCCGAAAACCGGGAGTCGATTTGTCCATCGCAGCCGCGAGGGATAGAAGACCGAAGTCTATAAGCAAAAAACTTTTAAATTCGGAAACCAAGAATTAGGAATCAGTCTTATATGCAGAGCGTTATGAGGGAACCTGAGCTTCCAAGTGGTAAGGAAGATCTAGCGCCATGGGGCGGAGCTGAATTTTACCACCCGGTGGTGGGTGGGAGGAGCCAGCTTGAAGACCTTCCGGCAAGATTTAAAGCGGCAAGGACACCTGCCAGACAGTGTGGATGAACAACATATCCATGTCCCTAGAAACAAGAATTCAGCCCCTGTTCTGTCAAGCTGATACTTTTTTGTTCACTCTCTTGTCCAAAGGAGGGACAGACCCAGGAGTCTGGAGGAGTTTAAATATATCCCTTTTGAAGAATTTATTGACAGGGAGTGAGTTTTTTAGTAGGAGTCAGCCCCATCATGTCCATATATCCAGCCTCCTTCTCATCCTCTACAGCTTCAGTGGTAGGGATGTCTAAGACATCAGCAATTTTCCTAATGAAGGAAAAATGGGAAGAATAATCTTCAGTGGTCCTGGGAGGAGAGCCAAACTCCTGTTCAGGGGGAGATATCAGGCTCTATAGGCTCACCTTCTTCTTCCTCCTCCTCACGCTGTTCAGGGAAACAAGAGTGGGTTGGAGGGTGCTGAAGTCTGAAACGGAGACTGTGATACCACAGACAGCAGACCCTGCAAGGTTTGTGTACTTTTTATTGCTTGTGCAATCTCACTAGGAGAAGGCACTGTGGCAGGCACCACAGAAGTCCCCTTTTCCACAGGGGGTTCAGTGTGCTTTGTCTTTTTCTGTTTTTTAACAGGAACCAGAGAGCTAGCCATTTCAGAGGGTCTCTTTTTACCCGTATCAGGGGTAGAAGTGGCAGAACTTGTGGTGTCACCCACAGACCGAGGGTTTCGGCTGGTCAGAGCCAGAGGGACCCTTAAATCTTTTATTCAGTCTGTCCAGACGTTTTTCTAAAGTCTTGTCTGGAAAAGATTTACAGATAGCACAATCAGACTTCAAATGGTCAAAACCCAAGCAGAAAACATGAGCAGAGTGTTTATCTGCTTTGGCAAAAGACCTCACCACACAGAACAGTTTTTAAAACAGAGTACACCGGTTCTCTTTTCAGGTCTTTCTGACATTACGGAGAAAAAACGCAACCGCAAGTATTACAATCTTTTAAAACTAAAAAAAATAAAAAATGTTCTCGGTTGTGGTCGGTTCAGGAACCGATTAGAGAAACCAAGCAGAACCGAGAACCGATAAAAAGTTGAACCGGGATTAGCAGTTCAGAACCAGAGTTATCGGTTCTAGAAAACAATATTAAAACGCATAAAATATACACAAATGAAGGGAAAAAAAACCCAAAACTAACTAGAAATACCTCGGTTCCTCAGCGGTTATTCCGAACCGAGAGGAACCAAGAAAACAATACAAAACTAACTAAATAAACTAACGGTTATAAAAAAAAAAAAAAAAAAAACACTGATAAGAGGCAGCAATTGAAAATAAACAAGAAATACTTATTTATGAATAATCAAGGCTTCTCTGACTACGTGTTGAGGAGGAAATCTCCAGGCGTCTGGTCTTGACAGACAGAGAGAGAAATCTGAGGGTTAGAATGTAGGCACTTGATAGGTGGCAGCATTTGAAAAGTGGCTCATGCTAATGATTCCATCATTTGCATAGCATTCCATCTCCGGGCAGATCTGACCTTAAAGGCATGCTGCAGAAGATTTAGGAATACTGGAGTATTCCTGGGGTGAGAATGTGATTCTGTCCTACTGTGGTAGAATAGCATTCTACAACCTCTAGAGATTGCACAAGTCAGTTTCATTTTGAAAGCAAAAGAACTCACAAACACATATTTTACACAGTACTATACACTACAATAATTACAGGATGAGCAACTCTATGCACAACCAGTGTGTTTTGCCTTCTCAGGGATCTTGATTCCCATGGATCTCTCAAGATTCCCTTTCGAGGTAAGAGGGAATCAGAACCCCTCTGTTGCAGAACACACTGGTTCTGTATAGTTGCCCATCCACTATTCTCTTTATCTTCTTTGGGATACCTCCTCCTGAGACACACCTATGGAATGATTCCAAATAGCTCCCAAAACAATTGGGGCGGAGACATCAGGAAGACATACTAGCCAACCTACATGTAGACCAATTCTGCAGACCAAAGAAGATGGGAGCCAGATAGGTAACACCAACACAGCACAGGTTGCAGCATGGGAAAAAAAGCCCGGTACACACCAGACAATGATGCAAAAGAACAGCAGACTGTGACCCGTGGATGGACACACACCTTCTGAAAAAGGGAACTGGACAGGACTAGACCCCTCGAACAAACTACATTGGAGGGAGACCCGACGAAGCCAAAAATGCTGAAGCATAGCATGGTGGTTGCTGCTGCCAGAAAACAGCTCCCAAAAAACAAACGACCAGCGAGGCAATGGCCCCAAGACAGCCACAGGTCAATGATCACAGGGGCCTGGCCAGCGGTGAGAAGCCAACCACAACAATCTGAAGTGTGGGTGGGATGGCAAAGTCAACGACAGAAAATATAGAAAAAGCCATGTACAAGCAAATGGCTCCACACGAAGCAGCATGGCGATCAGGCAAATCCATGCAATGATCAGCAAAAGGGGAGAGTGCCAAAAGAATGCCAAACCCTAAACCCAAGAGCAAAACCGTTAATGTGGCCAAAGGGAGTCATGAGCCCCAGAAAGAGATGGGGTGGGGCGTTGGCCAAGAAGACAGGAACCGACCGAAGCGTTCCTGAAGACAGCTGGACCAAACAGTAAGCTAGTTGAAGGCAGGGCGACAACATAAACATAAACACAGCAGAGGACTGGGCGGGGTAGGAATGTCAATGAGGCAGATCCAGTTTACGACCAGCATTAAGGGAAACGTGGAAAAGCCGTCAATGAGGCCAAAGGAAGAAACAAGCCCCATGATAACTGGTGGGCGGGGGCTGTTGGCAATCAAGCCAAAAATGTACCTTGGCATCCAAGGATAACTGGAATAGTGCGTAATATCTAGAATATGTGACTAGCATTCACCAACTTAATGGAGCAGCACATCCACCAGCACAGACCCACGTCAGGAAGGGCGGGACGACAGCCAGCAGCAGGAATACAGCCACAGCAGCGGAAAACCAATAGGGATCCATGAAAGGAAAACAAGACTGCAGACAGGGAGGGCAATACTGGAGACAAGGCCCATGTGGGAAGCAGAAATACAGGCCCACATCGCCGAAGAAAAGGAGATGAAGGCTGATTAAGCATACAGCAACAAAGTCCCGGGAGAGAGGTCCATTGGTCCGATGGGAAGAAAGAAACCGAAGAGGTTTGGGGCAGCCCATAACATACAGGTGCCAATATGCATCACTGTGGCAGCACGCTAGGTGAACATTTTCGGATACATTTGACATTGGTGGTCTCTCTATTCCATAGATGTGGCTAACTGGAGGCAGACATCCCTGAAGAAGATCCAGTTTTCATACTATATACTATACTATGATAAATCATGATAAAGTGCTTTTCTTTCAATCTGACACACTCAAAAGATTTTTGCCATCATTCATTCCTTAATTGTATGCCTATCGCATCTTACTTTGTAATTTTCCCAGCTCATTATACTGGTCAGTTCCTTGCAAGTATGTGGTTGTTTTTTTTTTTTTTTTTTAAATGAACCTCTCGCCGAACTTTGTATCATGATAACTCATTGCAAATATGTGATCCATGTCCTGCACCTGCCAACAAATTGCCTTATTGCATGTTTTCTCATGAATCACACTTTTTGTACATTGCTCTCATCACCTTGCTTGTATTTTTACTCTAAAACCTTATTTTGTTTCTGTGTTTTATGTAATTCCACTCTGTAACCTCCCAGGTCGTGCCTCAAAATAGTAATTTCTATGGCTAGCGGACCTACCCGGTAAACAAATAAAAAAAAAAAATGTGGAAAAATTGTCAACATTCTGATTCTTTCTTCTCAGCATGTCTGGCAAAAGCTGTAGCTTTTTAATCTGCATAACCCCGACCACAATAGTCTGAGGACCAGAGAAAGAAACGTAAACCACTTCATTCTAATCTTGATGTTCTAGTTATACATGCAGCCAGTTTGCTGCAGTAGCTGTAGACCCATGCCAGAGGAGTTCTTTGACTTCAACTAAAGGTAAACCAACCAAAAGACAAAAGTATCTGCCTGTAACATTCCTTGGAAGCACAGCTGAAATTCAAGATCAGGAGACAAAGCTACGGGATGGCTACAATGGTGTAGTAAAGGAGAGTTTTCACAAGTGCTGCAAAGTAAAACTGCTTTATTTTCTAACTACATATCACCATGCTTTGCTCTCTTTACAAGTCCAGCCTGTCCTCTTCAGTTCCAGAACTGCTATACTAAGACAGGGTTCACTTGGAACTTCTTGGATCACTGAAACTAAAAGTACACGTAACGCCGGTGAGGCTGCGATCCAATATGGCGGCTTAGCCTTCAGCTCGTACCCCAAGCGTGAATATTTGTGTGCAATCCAGAGAATCTTGAGTATACCTATTCCCGAAAGTCATTAAGAAACTGAAATTTGAATACCGAGAATGGGAAGAACTAAAAAGAAGGGCGCTACGAGCCCCACAGCGGTCATGCCGAACGACAAAGGGTGTGCAGCTCCAGGTCTGAGCCCTGTACCTTCTCGATCTTCGGTGATCTCAGGCTCGGGGGAGGAAGACTCATTTTCTGACTTGGAATCCATCGAAACGAGATTAGAAGCGAGGAAAATACTGTGACTTTTACAACAAATTGATGGTAAAGTAACAGAGATTCAGAGAGACTTTCGCAAACTGGAAGCGAGAACAACTGACAGAGAAACATATGGATATTCTCCAGAGAGAAAACATGGTCTATAGCCGATCCTTGTTCTACCTCCAAAAAAGAGAAAGGGTTTTAACGGCCAAAACGGAAGATGCAGAAGCCCGGTCCCGACGTAACAACATAAGGGTGATTGGAATTCCGGAGGGTGTAGAACAAGATGATATGGCAAGCTACATGGAGTCATGGCTGAAAATGGAGTTGGGCCTGGAGGAGGATACCCCTCTGGAACTCGAGAGAGCGCACTGTGCACTGGGTCCTAAGTTAAAACCAGGGGAACCTCCGAGAGCTATTCTTATCAAGTTTTTAAAGTACCCTACCAAAGAAAAGGTGTTGCATCGAGCGTGGGCAAAGAAAGACCTTAATCTAGATGGGACCAGAGTGTATATAGATCAGGCCCCCCCCCCCCATTGGCAGCTCGAAGGAAAAAGGTATTGTGGGTGGTGAAGCAACTGAGAGAGAAGGGCAAGTGGGCCTACTTACGCTACCCGGCTCGATTATGGCTGGATTCTCCGGGGGGGTCCCAAAAATATAGGTTATTCACCTGTAACAGGAGTTCTAGGAATGGTATATGTTGTTCATCCACACTGTCTGGCAGGTTCCTTGCCGCTTTAAATCTTGCCGGAAGGTCTTCAAGCTGGCTCCTCCCACCCACCCGGGTGGTAAAACTCTCGGCTCCGCCCATGACGCTAGATCTGGCCCGCTGGAAGCTCAGGTGCCAGCGTCAAGCCGGAGGTCGGTCGCAGGGATGAACAACATATACCATTTCTAGAACTCCTGTTACAGGTGAGTAACCTGTATTTCTAGGGACATGGATATGTTTTTCATCCACACTGTCTGGCAGACTCCTAGCAGTTCTCCCGGGAGAGAGGCAAGGCGCACACCCCTACTTAGGGAATAAAGACTGAGAACCGAGGCCCCAAAACCAACATCCCGTGTGACTCAAGGTCGATGTGGTAATGGGTGATGAAGGTGTGCTGACTTCAGGTAGCAGCCCTGCAGATGTCCTGGATAGGGACGCCCCTGGAAGCAGCCACCGATGCAGCAGTATGGCGGGTAGAATGAGCTCTTATCCTCTGGGAGGCTCCATGCCCGCCAACTTATAGCAGAGATCTAAGAGGTGACCCACCTGCTTATGTCCGCTTGGCTGCAGGCCTGCCAGATGCGGCTTAGTGGTGACAAACAGCTGGCGAACCTCTCCCGAATTTCAGCCGTGCGCTCCTTATAATAAGCGAGCACCCTTCTAGGGTCCAAAGTATGGAGCCTGTATTCGGCCTCCGAGGTGTGATTGGGGAAGAACACTGGCAGAGTCAACACCTGGTTAAGGTGAAACTCCGACACCACCTTCGGAAGGAATTTCGGGTGGAGGCGCAGGACAACCTTGTCCCTGTGGAAGACCAGGTAAGGAGACTCGATGCAGAGCGCCTGGAGTTCTCCCATCCTCTGGCTGACATGATAGCCACCAAGAAGGCGGTCTTCCACGACAGGTGAGAGAGTTCACACCTGTGCATTGGTTCAATGGCTTGCCCATGAGCTTTGCCAGTACCAGCAGTAAATCCCACAGAGGTGGAGGTTCCTGATCGGAGGGGAAATGTGATCAAGGCCTTGAAAAAGCGCCAGACCACCTCTCCTGCGCCACCGACTGCTCCCGGCCCGCGCCGGAAGCAGAGATGGCTGCCAGGTGCACCCTTAGGTCGCCGACCCAAGCCCTTGACTCAGAAAGGGACCATAAATAGTCCAAGATGCTTGCCAAAGGACAGGAGGAAGGGTCCAAGCCTTGCCCTGACACCAAATCGAAAATCTCTTCCATTTGAAGGCATAGCATTTCCTGGTCGACTTTACGGACGCCCAACAACATTGAGGACCTCGTCGGAAAGACCCAAGGCCTGGAAATCTAGCCACTGAGGAACCAGGCCGGCCAGGGTGCGGGGATTAGGTCCGATGGAACACCTTCCCTGATTGACTGAGAGCAGGTCCGGGCGAGCTGGAAGCTGCCTCGGGAGCCTGGAGCTGAGGCCGAGGAGATCTGGGTACCAGAACTGGCGGGGCCAGTCTGGGGCTATCAGAATCACCTGCGCCTTGTACCTCCTTGCTTTGAGAAGCACCTTGTGAATCAAGGGAAATGGGGGAAAGGCGTAGAAGAGGCCCGGGGTCCACAGCCTCGAGAAGGCATCCCCCTGCAGCAAGCCCTGCTGAGGGGGGCGGGCATGAAACAGCCTCAGCTTCGCGTTCTCCCGGGAGGCAAACAGGTCCACCTGAGGTGTGCCCCAATGGGAGAACAGATCTTGTACTAACTCCGGCAGGAGAGACCACTCGTGAGATGCAGATATCCGGCTCAGGGCATCGGCCAGGGTGCTGGAGGCTCCTGCCACATGAATGGCTAGGAGATCCGCCTCCAGGCTGCGCACGAGTGACCAAATGCAGAGAGCTTCCTGGCATAGAAGCATGGAACGCGTCCCGCCCTGGCAGTTTAGGTAGTACATGGTCGTGGTATTGTCCGTCTGGACTCGGACCACTTGACCCTGGAGAAACGGAGCAAAGGCGGTGAGAGCTAGGCGGACCGCTCGGAGCTCCAGCAGGTTGATGTGGCATCGGGACTCCCACGGGGACCAGAGGCCGTGCGCCCGGTGTTCCCCCAGATGGGCACCCCAACCCATCAGAGAGGCATCGGTCGATAGAGAGACCGTCGGCTCGGGGCGGACAAACAGGATGCCCTCCTGCAGATGAGATGGAACGGTCCACCACCGGAGAGCGTTCCACATCTCCTGGGTCACCATCACTAGCTGGTCCAAAGGATCGCAGCATTGTGACCACTGGCTGGCCAGTCCCCACTGAAGGAGGCGCATGTGCCAGCGTGCCCAATGAACCATGCTGGTACAGACCGCCATGAGACCCAGGAGGCGCAGGAAGTCCCGGGCAGGGTGCGATTGCCCAACCAGAAATGACTGGGCAAAGGAGGTAAGAACCTCGGCCCTGTCCGCCGGGAGCCGTGCTCTGGCTCGAAGAGAGTCGAGCTCTGCCCTGATAAACAGAATCACCTGCTTCGGCTCGAGTTCCGACTTGGCCTCGCTGATGAGAAGGCCGACTTGAGTGCAAACCTGGAGGGCCAGATCTCTGGACCGCTCCACCTCCTGTCTGGAGGGGGCTGCTATCAGCCAATCGTCCAGGTAAGGGTACACCAGGACCCCTCGGGCCGCAGGAAAGCTGTCACCACTGCAATGCATTTGGTGAAGACCCTGGAGCTGGAGACAGACCAAGGGCATGGCTCGAACTCAAGAGGGATCCCTCCGCCGAAAGCTTAAGGAATCTCCGATGTGACGGACGGATAGGGACGTGAAAGAACGCGCCCTGCAGGTCCAGAGAGAGCAGAACCATATGCCGTGTTCCAGGGATGGTATTATCTGAGCCAAAGTGACCATCCTGAAGGTTCGAGACCTTAGGAACTTGTTCAGATCGTGTAGGTCGAGAATGGGGCGCCAGCCCCGTCCGTTTCGGAACCAGGAAGTACCTGGACACAAACCCCAGGTCTGAGGGAGGGTCCGCCACCTCCCTGATCACCTCCTTTTAGAGGAGGAGAGCAATGTCGGCCTGACGAGCCGACAGTGAGGCTTCGGACCCCGAGGCCCGCTGAGGTGCGACGGCTCTGAAGGGTGGAGCCGGCTCGAATTCTAGAGGCAGGCCTTTTCCCACCACCTCCAGTACCCACCTGTCCGTGGTAATAACGGACAAGGCGGAAAGGAAGTGCCGAGCCGCCTCCACGGGGGAACCTGGGGTGAGGTGCGGGTTGGGGCGACACCTCAGCCCGCCACTGGGCAGGCTTGGAGGAGGACTGGCCGAGGACCTCCTGGGCCTTACCTTCCGCTTCCTGTTGGAGGAAGCCCCGGCTTGATTTGGGATGCCAAGCCGAGCCTGCTGGCCCTGACGTTGCTGGGCCGGACGCGCTGCGGGCGCAGAAGGACGCAAGGGCTTAGGCTGTGGTTTGCGGCCTTTGTCCTTCTGAGCGGAAGAGACAGAGTCCAAAGTAGCATTGGACTTCTCGATCCTCTGCAGGTGACCTTCCACCCCAGGGCCGAAGAGGTCAGTCCCCAAAAAGGGAACATCCGCCAACTTGTGCTGGGTATCCGAAGTAAAGGTGGATATCCTCAGCCAAGCCCGACAACGCATAGCCACTGCGGCCGCCACAGACCTGGCACGAGTCCCCAATGTCTAAAGCAGTCTGGAGCTGCTGTTTGGCCACTGCCCTGGTCCCGCACCTGCCTGACCGTGGTCTGCAGATCCGCGGGAAGATGAGGGACGACCTCATCCAGGGAGCCCAAAGGGCATGAGAAAAATGCCATGAGGACGCCGAACTGGCCTGGCAAAGGCCGAGGAGGATGCAGCATAGACTTTTCACCCGCATAGTCCAATTTCTTGGACCTTGTGGGAGGTTTGTCCGACATCCCTAGCGCCCCGCACGCCAAAAACGCTGTCGGTAACCAACCCCCAGCAGAGGGTGTTCTGAAAACCGGACAGGGAACCGTAGGACCACATACTTCCTGGCCATCCTGGCCGAAGGCGCAGGACAGGAAGCAGGGCACTGCCAGAGCTCCAAGGCCGGACCCACTATGGCCTCGGCCACCGGAAAGGCCTCCGTAGGGGAATCCTCTCGGTCCAGATTCTCCGTGAGGGGATACCTGGCCCGTTTAGAAACGGGTTCGAGCTTCATCCCGGTGGACTCCGAGATGAGCCGAGGCAATCCTAGGAAGGACGAAGGGCTATCGTCCACCGACTGTCCTCCTGAGGACTCCAAGTCCATTCGCTTGGAGAAAAGGGAGGAATCGCCTCAGACTCGGAAGAGTCCTCAAAGAGCTGCCTCGGCCTGAGCCACCCTCCACCTGCAGAGGCCGGTCGGGAGTGAGGGTGACAGACAGCCTATGGGGCAGTCCCTGAGCCGACCGAGAATTTTTGGTTGGAGCCCCAACTAAAGGCTGTGGAGGCGGAGGTTCCACCGAATCGGTGGGGCAGCTGGATCTGGTCGAACAACCGCCTGGGAACAGGCTCTCGCAAACGAGGTTGTTTCGCCGCCCGTGACAGCACTTAATGGCGGGAAGACGACGCGTGGCTTATTCCGGTCAGAAGGAGCTGTTGCCACATGAGTTCCTCATACCTCCGGCGCAGCTTGCGCGAAGCCTCCCTCGTCCGAGGACGAGCGGCGGGCCATTTTCCGCTGGTGCCGAGACCGCCATGACAGCGGATCGCTGACCACGAAGACGCCCGAGGTAGAGGACGGTGCGGGAGGTGTCCGGGAATCGCACTCCTCGGTTCGGACAATTCAACCAAGGCTCCAGAACCCGACGAGCCACGGGATCTCAACTCCCACCCGGGGAACCGAGAGGGGATTCTCAAGCTTCTCAGTCGATAACCCGTCCAACGGGGTCGAGAAAATCTCGACCGCGTCGACGGGAGTCTCGGTCAACTGGCCTGACGGGGACACCGTGAGACCAGTGGCCGAAGCCGAGAGGTCGACTGAAGTCGACGGCCGACAACTAGGGAGAGGGATCTTTCCCGCTCCCAAGAGCGTCGACGGTGAGACTTACCCTTGTCTCTCTTTTTGGACCAAGAAAACGGTCCAGAAGAAGTTGGACCCTCACCTTTTGTCGAGAGGGTCAGGCAAAGCTCCTTAAAAGAAGCCGAATAAAAGGCACCGAGAGATAGCGAGACAAATGCCGCAGCCAAGGTAGAAGCGGCCCGTGCCGCCTCCTCTTCGAGGGCGATCATCTGCTCGAGCTGATCCACCGAGCCCGCCGCCGGACACCGCCGACCGGGCCTCTTTTGACTTTACCGGAGGAAATCACTGGACGCCCAGTTGTAAACAGGCAGCACGGTCTCGAGGACGAGGGCCAAAAGGAAGAGCACAGGTCGAGGCCTCGCGGTCGTGTCAAGGCCCAAGCAGTAGACGACGTGGAGTGCAGATCCGTCCGAGACATCTTCGATTCGCAAGGGCATCTCCGGAAACTGGGAGTCGATTGTCCATCGCAGTCATGAGGATAGAAGACCAAGTCTTTTAGCAAAAACTTTTAATTTCGAAATTCAAAAATTAGAAACCAGTCTTATACGCAGAGCGTTAAGGAGGGAACCTGAGCTTCCAAGCGTAAGGAAGATCTGACGCCATGGGGCGGAGCCGAGAGTTTTACCACCCGGGTGGGTGGGAGGAGCCAGCTTGAAGACCTTCCGGCAAGATTTAAAGTGGCAAGGAACCTGCCAGACAGTGTGGATGAACAACATATCCATGTCCCTAGAATCTTTGAATCCCTGCTAGCCGCAAGAGAGACACTGGTTCCAGAGGGTATTTCATTGCCAGATTTAAGAGAGGAGATTGCGGAAAGCGAAGTGGAACAATTGCTATGGTCTCAATCCCCCAGGAGAGAAGAAACTACAAAACCCAGCCTCCAGAGTAGAAGCGTTGCTTCCCCTTCATGCAGATCTGTCTAAATGGCTTCAGCAAAAGCAATTGAACTGAATAGAAGAGGGAACTGTTTTTGGGTGAAAGTTGGTCAGCACCTTACTCTGGTGGGTCAGAAAAAGAGCTGCTGGTGGGTGATGGAGACTGTGCTAACAGTAATGGCGGCGATCATTTACTTACGGAGACGATTTCAGATGATTGAAGGTCGTATCTGCTTGCTGAAGATCAGGGAGGTTTGTTTGTATTGGTGACTTTTGCTTTGAGACTCACATGGGAACATCGAGAACATCAGAGAACTTATTCAACCTTTAGCCTTATATCGTAAGCCCTCAAGAAGAGCAATATCGCTAGGGCTCGTCTGTAAATGGGACTTAATCAGATGGGGAGTTCGAGTCTAAGAGGGATATCCCAGTACAACGGGAGGGCTTTCCTTTTTATCATATATGTACTACTTTGAGACCTACATGGAAACATCGAGAACATCAGGGAACTTATTCAAAGTTTAGTCTTAACTCGTAAGCTCTCGAGAGGAGCAACATCGCTAGGGCTCGTCTGCGAAGGGGACTTGATCAGATGGGGAGTTCGAATTTTGGAGGGATATTCCTGTAAAACCGGATGGTTTTCTTTTTTATTATTTCAGTACCAGCCTGGACCTTGGGACAAATGAGACAGTGATTTCTGTTTACTTTTGTATTTGCCTGTGAATTACACAGAAACATAATTTCTAAATCCCCTGCATCCCTCGATACTGGGGTAGATTAACATGAAGCAATATTACACTGGATTTAAAGGGCGCAAAAGGTCAAGAGTGTAAAAATTACAGGTTTAAGCAAAATAGTGATGATGTCTCTGGAAATCAGGGCATTATCTATGCAGTTTGGGGTATAGAAAGCTGAGGACAGCTACGCCTCACTGGTAACTTTTGTCTGTTCAGATATCTGTCTAGAGGAGATAGGTTAGGAGGACTCTGGTTCATTCGAGGCTATCCAAACTTGCACCCAGACGTTAGGGTGCTTACCTCTCAATAGCCAAGGCTAAAATTCCCGATTAAGGGATAACACCACTAGAGGAAGGTAGTGTGGGTGGAGGTTTCCTTTTCTTCCCGCCAAACAGCTGTTGCTCACCAGGCCTACTTGGTACAGGGTGGGTGGTGGGAGCACAGGAGTTCAAGTAATGTTTACAGAATTGGTGGTGATGGATTTCTGTACCGATTTCTCTATTCTGGTTTCCAATCTTTTTCTTCTTTCCTATACTTTTAAAGGGACTAAAGGTTTAAAGTTTGTAATGAATAGTACTGGACAAATGAGGTGGGGGGTCCTGGGAGAGTTTGGTTAATATCACTTTTATATATGTAATGGCGTGTTT
Source organism: Neoceratodus forsteri (assembly GCA_016271365.2). NCBI lineage: Eukaryota > Metazoa > Chordata > Ceratodontiformes > Ceratodontidae > Neoceratodus > Neoceratodus forsteri. The sequence continues at coordinate 365,532,379 of CM028132.1, read as the reverse complement.
AACATTGTGTTCACTGAATGTCAAGGGCATCAACAATGTCGTTAAAAGAGCTAAGATACTCACTGAACTGAAGAGAGAAAACTGTGGTATTGCCTGTCTGCAGGAAACCAAATTATCTTTAACCGAACATCTTAAACTTCGTAGGTCATGGGTGGGCAGTGTTTATTCAGACAAACATCCTACTGCTACTAAAGCGGGGGTGGTTTTTCTTATCAGAAGGGGTCTCCCGTTTCAGCCTCAAAAAGTGCAGAGAGCAGGTTCTGGGCATTGGGTGAGTCTCACAGGGCTATATAAAGGTAGACCACTCCATTTGGTGAGAGTGTATGCCCCCACCCCTCCTTCAGGAGAATTTTATAGAGCTTTATTCATGACTATGGCAGCTCTCTCTCCTGGACAAATTATATGTATGGGGGGTTGGAACTGTGTCGAAGACATAGTTAAAGATCCGAGTTCCCCGAAGACACCAGGTTCTAGAGCCTGCTCACGATTATTAAAAAATGTGTGCATTGAGGCTGGATTGGTAGACCCATGGAGGTGTTATATAATCTGAAGGCCAAAAACTATACTTTTTTCTCATTGTCTTCCAACACCTATTCGAGATTAGATAGGTTTTATACGCAGAAAGACTTTTTACATAGCTTTAAAGAAGTTAGCATCCTTCCACTCACTTTATAAGATCATGCCACAATAAAGGCAAGAGTGGGTTGGGGGGAGCCTAGGGCGAGAGGGCTTTGGAGATTTGATACAGGGCTATTAAATGATCCCCAATACAAGGCCTTAATTAGACAAGAGGTGCAGCAGTTCATAAAGGAAAATGCAGAAGCAACCCCCGAATATATGTGGGACGCATTAAAAGCGGTGCTGAGGGGCCACTCAATTTCTTATGCTTCATATAAATATAAATTACACCAGGCCAAGGTAAGAGAGGCCCTAGATCAGATCAGGAATTTGGAAGAGGAACATAAGAGAACATGCGCAGCCTCAACCCAGATCAAACTTTCCCAAGCCTGGGACAAATATGACGTGTTGTTGCAGAGGCGGGTGGAAAACAGTCTCAGATTCCTGGGGCAGAAATATTAAGAGAGAGGAGACAGGGCAGGTAGGCTGTTAGCCCAAAGATTACGAAAACAGGCAGCAGATAGATATGTGGAGAAGGTGGCCCCGGAAGAAAACCCATCACAGGAGGAGTTCTCCCCAGAAGGAATTGCAGGAGTTTTTAAAAAATACTATGAACCTTTATATGCGGCGGAAAAGAGTTCTCAACATTCTGAACTTATCAAGAATTTTTTGGCTAAGGTTACCCTCCCTACTTTACCTTATTCCCAGAAAATGATCTTAGAGGCCCCCTTGACTGAACAGGAGGTGCTGACAGTAATGAAAAATCTCCCCACCGCTGGCTTGTCGGCGCAGCGGCTGGATTTCCGCTGGCGACGCCGGGCGCATCAGGGTTCGAACGACCTGGCCGCCGGAGAGCTGCCGGGAAAAGGCTGGAGCGTCCAGAGACAGCCCGCCTTCCAGGGGAGGGCGGGATGTGAGCGGCACCTGCTGCCTCTGGCGAAGGCCGAGCATAGCAGAATGTCAGAGCTCAAATAGCTGGGAGTGACGGACGTCGGCAGTCGCCATGACGTCACCTACATCACTCTCCAGGGGAGAAAACTGGAAAATCGGCCCCCTGGCTGGCCAGATGACGGCTCTCTGGTCGCCTGGCTGCCGTCACGGCCTCCCATCCCAGCAGCACCTGGAGCCGATGCCACAGTGCACTGGATGCCCCTCCTGCCGGGCGCCTTCCTCTCGGGAGGAGGCCACCGCGAAAGGTTACGCTGGCTACTCCAGGGGCTGCGATCTGGGGTCGAGGCAGGTCGTGGGGATGGTGGACAGTCCCGGTAAGGACCTTGAGGGCCCGAAGGAGGTGCCAGCCGGGGAGCAGAGGAGGAGGAATAATAAAAAAAAAAAATCAATCTCCCCACTGGGAAAACGCCAGGTCCAGACGGCTATACAGCCGAATTTTATAAGGAGTTTGGAGAAGATCTGGCCCCCTTACTGACAAAGGTTAGTAATTAAAATTTAGATCCATCAGCGGTTCCCGGGACATGGAAGGAAGCTATAATAGCTGTCATTCCTAAAGAGGGGAAGGACCCTACAAAGTGTGGCAGTTATAGGCCGATAGCGTTGTTAAACCAAGATGCCAAAATATTCACTAAAGTCTTGAGTAATCGGTTGCAAAGAGTTATATCTGATTTAGTGCACCCAGATCAATCAGGGTTTATCCCGGGAAGGGACCTGCAGGACAACATACGCCTGCTTTTGAATGTACTCTCCGGAGCTGGACCACTCCAGGGACGGGAGCTAGGGGCGGTCCTCTCTTTAGATGCTGAAAAAGCGTTCGATAGAGTAGATTGGGAGTATTTGAACGTGGTCTTGGGGAGGTTCGGCTTCGGAGACAGATTCAAGGCATGGATGGAGGGTATATATTCAAATCAGGTGGCGTGGGTCAAAGTGAATGGGGCACTATCCTCGTTTTTTTTCAATTTCTAGAGGTACCAGACAGGAGTGTCCCCTCTCACCCTTGCTTTTTGCTCTCAGTCTGGAACCGCTGGCTGCCTTTATAAGACAGACAGCATCCTTCTGGGGCATTCGAGTTGGGGAGAGGAGGTAAGAATATCCTTGTATGCGGATGATACATTGTTATATATTTCCAATCCAACATTGCAAATTCCATTCATTAGACACATACTACAAGAATTTTGCCGTTTTTCAGGTTATAAAGTGAATGTGGAGAAGTCGGAGCTTTATCCAGTGGGGGGGAGGAGGGGGAAGAACCCTACTAAAACTGACCCCCTTTAAGTGGTGTACACATGGTTTCCACTACCTGGGGGTATGGATCCCTCGGATCTGAAGCAGCTTTGCCATAAAAATCATGAGAAGTTGTTGCAGGAAGTCAGGGAAGATCTTAATAGATGGAAAGAACTGCCTCTTTCATTTTCAGGGAAAATAGAGACAATTAGAATGAATGTTCTCCCCCCGCATTCTTTTTATTTTCAGTGCTCTTCCTGTTCAGCCACCCACCGGGTTTTGGAAGGATTTATCATTGGCTCTCTCTAAATTTATTTGGGGAGGTAGAAAACCTAGAGTTAAGTGGAAAATACTAATGACACCCAAAAGTAAAGGTGGAATGGGGTTACCAAATATGGAGATATTATTGGGCGGCTCAGCTACAGGTGCTGTACGCACTAACGAAATCTTCCCCTCCTAAATGGGTGGAGCTAGAATTAAATCTCTGGCCAACATTGAAAGTGACAGACATTTTTCACTTGGACTATTCTTGCCTATCAAAACTGCAAACTCCAAATCCATGGTTACAGACCACAATACAGGCTTGGTTGGAAGCGAATAAGGGATTGGGTTTTCCATTGTTTTTTCACTCCCCAGACTCTTAACTAGTTGTCTGGACTTTCTGCCACTAAAACTTGATATGTCATTCCGGACTTGGGAGAGATATGGCTTAAAGTGGTTGGGCCAATTTTACTCAGGCCAGATTCTTAAAACATTTGAACAGCTGAAACAGGAGTTTGGTCTGAGGCAATCAGATTTCTTTAGATATTTACAACTTAGGAACTATTTAGGATCCAAACTGGGGAATGTGTGGGACAGTGACAACTTCCCAGTTAGTCCCTTGAGGGATTTCTTGATGAGAGTGGTAACTACGGGTGAAAATAAGAGGGTTGTACCGAAGTTGGTGGGAACTATGCAAAGCCTTTTAAATCAGGACTGTCTGAGGGAGCTCAAACAGGCTTGGGTATCAGATATATGACTTGATTTATTGAAAGAGGAGTGGGATAAGATATGGGAAGAGATACATAGAACAACAGCATCTCTTTTTGGAGAGAGTTTCGTTGGAAAGCAAATGTGAGTTTTTTTCCACCCCCAGTGGTGACAAAACATTATGGGCATTATCCCTCAGACAAATGTTGGCGTCAGTGTCAAGAGAGGGGTTCATACTCCCATATATTTTGGAATTGTCCAGTGGTGATGAGTTTCTGGGAAGAAATTCAGAAGGTAACATCTGATCTATTTGAAGTTTCTCTCCCATCAGACTCACAACACTGGTTACTTGGTCTCCCTCCCACAGTCCTGAAAAAAAGGACGCAGAAATACTTGTTTAATATAATAATAGGGGTAGCTTTAAAGACTATTACTACAAATTGGTTAACACCAAATAAGCCAACTTTAGATACTTGGTACTCTATTTGTGTAAAAATTTTGCAATCAGAATACCTGACGGCAAAAGTTAGATTGAAGCTAGATTTGTTTAAAGTGAGATGGCTGCCTTTTTTACATCTGATGAGCAGAAAAGACAATGTTGATATGCTAACTCTGTTGGCTATGTACACATAAAGTAATAGTTGGTCCAGCCTGATAAGAGTAAAAATCTATTATTTCGTATATGAATGAAATACATAGCAGACTTGAGTTGTACTGGATGAGATTCGGGGAGAATGACAGTCTGCTTCAGGAAACGTGGAAGATATTAACTAGAACCTCATTTAATCTCTCATCTTTTGGTTTTCATTTTTATGTTTTATTGTTCTGTTTTCCTCCCTCCTCCTAGCAAGCTCCTCTTTCTGTCATCTTTCTTTCTAATTTCTGTACTTTTTTCTTGCCTGTTCTTCTTTCCTACGTCTCTGTCTAACTATCCTTGGATAACTGTTCTTTTCCTCTCTTCAATCTCTAACTCTCAAGGAAAAAAAAAAAGCTGATGAGAGGCCTAATCTATGTATGAGATTCAACAACAATAAAATTACTATTTCAAAAAAAAAAGTACACGTAACTCTCCTTATGTTACAAAAGGGCTCTGTACTTCAGCAAGTCCAATCCTTTAGATTCTATATGGATTTACTAGAGACTTTATGAGATGAAGGCAAGGCAAAATACTTTCACAGATTGATGGAAGTTTGCCTACTGGAGGGGGAGAGTTTCAAGCTTACTACAACTAACGCCTCTTCCCTTAGGAGGAACCCTGTACCCCTGCAAAAATATTCCCTCTGGGAAACTAAACTAGTACTACTCTGAAAAGGGTTCCACAGGGGAACACTCATTTAGTACATTTGCACAGGTTCCCTCTGGTTCCATGTTAAAATTGCCACCGCATATTAGCGCTGTAAAAAATGGCGAATTCAAAACGGCGACCTAACTTAGCGCTCAAGCATAATAGCACTGCACATGTAGCTAAAGTGTCAAAACAGGCCAAGCGATGCACATGAATGTCTTACTTTATTAAGTGTCCAACATACCAGTAGCAGTGTTTAAACAAATCCTCTTGGTCCATGTCTTGTTTTCTCTACAACCACTTCCTTGTACCCATAATTCCATACTCCTTCTCCCAGACATAGCCCTTTTAAAGGAACACTTCGGATCACATACAGCCTAGCATAACCATGGAATTTGATTTGTTGACAAGCCAGAAAGGTAAGCCCTTGGCAGTGTACTGTGGGTATACCTACAGGAAAGATAAAGAAAAGGGGGAGAAGATATACTGGGGTTGGGCAGACTCTCATAAGTTTAGTTGCCTTGCCAGAATGCACACTGCTGGGAACAAGGTTACTGCTCAAGTGAAGGAACACACACATGTTCCTGATGCTGGTGATGTGGGAGTACGCAAGGTGATGGCCAGTGTCAGAGAAAGAGCAAGGTCCAGTGTAGAGTCCACCACGCAGGTACTTCTGCAGTGTACTATGTCTGCACCTGAGGCTGTTACTGGGCATCTCCCTGCTGTATCACTCATAAAAATGACCATACAACGGATAAGGCAGATACAGCGTGGTTGTCCAGCAACCCCTGCATCCGTTGAGGATCTAGAGATACCAGAAGAGTTCAGAAGTACTTTGGCAGGACAGCCATTCCTACTGTTTGACAGAGGAAAGGAAAAGGACAAACTGGTAATCTTTGCAACAGCTGACAATTTAAAAATGTTGCAGGACAGTAGCGACTGGCTACCTGATGGCACTTTTAAATCATGTCCATTACTGTTTGATCACTTGTATACTGGGCATTGCATAAAAGCAGGGCAAGTACTAAGTGCAGTGTATGTGTTGATGTGCAGCAGAACAACCGCGGCATACAACAGGTTGTTCACAGAGCTTAATGCATTGTGTCCCTCCTTAAGACCTGAAACAGCGTTAATGGACTTCGAGAAGTCCTCTTGGTGTGCTTTTAGCTCTGTTTTCCCAGACAGTGAAATTTGTGGCTACTTCTTTCATTTTGCCCTAGCAATCTGGCGCAATATTCAAAAGCACCCTGTAGTATAAGAGAAGTATTGCTCTGACCCAGACTTCTCTTTGCACTTGCGAATGTTGCTATCTCTGGCATTTGTCCCTGCTGAAGATGTGGTTAGTACCTCTGGTGCAATGCTGGAGTGGGAGTTCTTCTTGAACAATGCAGTTATTAAAGCCACTACTTGACTACTATTAGTCCACGTGAGTTGGTAAATGCAGGGGTAGGTCTGGAAGACGAAATGCATCATTCCCACCACAACAATGGAACTGTTATGATACCACCACTGGGGTATCATAACAGTTGGGGCTGGCAAGAACAAACAATGCTGTTGAGGGGTGGCACCGAGGATTTAACTGTCGCATCGGAGCCTGTCAACCCAATATATGGAAACTTATTGAGTGCCTAAAGGAAGAACAGCGAATAACAGAAATTAAAATTGAGCAAATGGTTTCTGGGGCTACAGCTGTGTCCAAAAAAAAAAAAAGGACAAGGATTTAAATGAAAGGGTGTGCTCATTTGTCAAAGAATATTCACACAGGAGTAGGTACGACTATCTCCGAAGACTTGCATACAATTTCCAGTTTCAAGTTTGAAAAATTGTGCCTCCACAGCAAAGAGTGAACCAATTCCACTGAATTTTAATTCATTAATAAAGGATTAAGTACAGCACTGAATTGCACCAAAGCGAAAAGTCACTATGTTGACATCCTGTTTGTTGCTATAGCTATGCTATGATTGTCATGGCCGTCTGGTTGCCATGGTTGTAGGGAGTTATTACACGGTATGCTGCGACTTCTGTGCTGGTGCAAGTGCCTGAATGGTTGCACTGTATTTTGCTTTTGCTCGGAGGGGTTTCAGAAGGAATACTGAGCAAGTGTAAGGGCCTCTATGGGAATCAGGTCTGTTTGCATCGTCTGTTGCTTTTAATCGACATGTGTAAATCGCTCATTTGCAAGTCGAGATATTTGTTTACCGAATGGCAGTTGCAGTCGCTTTTCTGGTGTAAGCGCTAATATGTTTGTGCACCAATCTTGCATTTGCAGTTTATGGAGTAGCGATTTTAAAGTCGCGATTCTCACGGGATACCTTAAATCTCCAAGAGTGAATCGGAAACTATCCCAGTGTTCTGCTTCTAAAGCTGACAACCCACAAAAAATGCCCCATCATTATAGTTTTAAACAACAAAACTGCCCATTATACCAATTTCTCCAAACATTACAGTACCTTATGAGGCATCTTGAAAGTGTGCTATCAAATAAGGGTAAAATAGCAAATCTGCATTTCAAATCTCGGTCCGCTTTATCAGCTTTTATTTACAAACAGCTCTAGGGAGGAAGAAAGAAGACTATTAGTCTGTCACTTCCTCCTCCCAACTCAGTGGGATTGCACCGTCACCTTTATCTTCAAAGTACTTGCCAAGTGCGAGCATGTAGGATATTACATGGCAGACAGCGCCTGCTCTGGAAGCCTAGTCCATGTGTCTACCACCCGTCTCTGAAGTAGTTCTTCCTGACGTTTCCCCGGGGTCTCCCTGCTTTCAGTGGAATGGTGTGTCCCCTTATTCTCCCACCCTTGTGCATCCTGAAGAGCAGAGTTTGGTCTGACAGTGTTATGCCTTTCAGATATTTGCAGAGTGTGAGGGTGTCCACTCTGATTCTTCTTATTTCTGCTGAAAACTGCACCTGTTCTCTCAGCCGAGACTCCTCTGTACGTTCTCTAGCGTGTCTATCTCTTTCCTTACAAAGGTCGACCAGAACTGCACACTGCTTTCGATGTGGAGCTGCAGAGGGGCATTATAATATCTCTCGAACTGATTCAGAACTTTCTCTTGATGCAGGCCATGATTTTGCTGGCCTTGCTGCGGCCCCACGTGGCTGCTCCTATTTAAAGCTGTTATAGTAACCAGGCCTGCCTGTCGACTGCGGTGTTGTATGCAGCATAAATTCTCCCACTTTTCCTGGTCACTCATCTGGTACTTTCCCGTGATTCTTGCCTGTGGCAATTTATAATTATTTTACTCTTTGACTCTATTGCTAGAAGATGCTACAGAGAAAACTTTCGTTCACGCTCCCCTGTACCTTTCCCTGGATGTATCTGCAAGCGAGCCATTACAGCTCAGCACCGTCTTCCTGGGGAAAATCTGTAAATTAATGCAAACATCATTTGCTTTCTCAGGACTGCCTACAGTGGCTTCCCTGGTATTGACAAACTTTTTATTACAAACGACTGCACAGCACTGAAGAGTCTCAACAGGTTGAAACACGTGTCTGTAGCTCTGTAGTATGTCATTCTCAGCCTACACTGGATCAGATGTACAAGACCGTTCAGAAGGCGGTGTCTGTTCTGCAAGAAACAAAGAATTTGATGACAGATAAGGACCGCTTGGTCCACTCAGTCAGACCAGTTTTTCCCCTACCTACGTTATCGCCGCAGACCCTACCTGATCCACAGCTCTTCCTCCCATTCCCCCTTCCATTCCGCCATGATTCCCTTGTGCCTATCCCATGCATTCCTGAATCCCACCACTGTTTTCGCCCCCAAAGCCTCTGCTGGAAGGCTGTTCCAGGAATCCACAACTCCTTCTATGAGGAAGTACTTCCTCACATCCCTCCTGAATCTGTCCCCCTCCAGCTTCATAGCATGTCCCATGCTCTTGAGCACACTTAAAAAAAAAAAAAAAATGCTTCTCTCCTCTATCGTATTTACCCCCACAAAGTGCTTAAAAGTCTCTCTATCATAGCCCACTTCTCCCTCCTCCAGCATGCACATATCGAGCTCCTTTAGTCTCTCCTTGTAGTGCTTTGGATGCATGTGACAGGGTTGAAGAGGGCCCTGTCGCATCTGTTATGTAGAAAGAGTTAAAAGCAAGGATCTGTTCGGTCCTCTCCTTTTCTGTCTTTTGTCTGTCTGGTTGCCGACTAAATGTTCTCGTGAGACCCAAGAACTGATCACTCCTACAGACTGCTGATTCTCCGCCTTTCGCTTTCGCCCCTGCCTTCACTTGCTGGGTCTGTCTTTTCTTCCTCCTTGCGATTCATGGGTTATAAAAAAAATGTGAATCTTTGTGTGAAACTGTAAGTCATACTGGACTCTCTTTGTTTGAAACTGTCTATAGTTATACTGTTGAAATGACTGCAAAAAAGCCATTTGGAATTTAGGGGGCTAAACTGAGATGTAGTTTGAACTCCTCTCAGGCTTGTTTGCACACTCTTTTGAAGAGCTGTCAACAGGAGATCAGTTCTGGGACACCATGTTCTAGTTTGTTGCACGTGCAATGAAACTGACAAAAGTTCTAACACATTTTATGAGAAACAGGATGTATGATAACAAGCTGAGGTTAAATGAAAGTTAATTACCAGGCAAAGACCTCTTATAAAAAGAGCAGCAATCATTGGCTGGGGACACACAAACATGGAATCAAGACAGCCTCAGACTGAGGACATTGTGTTCTCTATTTGTACAGCCTTTGCAAATAGTTATACTGAACAATTTTCATTTCTTTTCTGTTATTTCCTATGCTGCCTGACCTGTGCCTCGACGACAATGCAAACCCTGCATCATTTTACTTACCTACCTCTACACCGCCTCCATTCTGTCCATGTCCTTCCAGAGATGTGGTCGCCAGAGCTTGACACAGCACTCTAGATGGGGTCTTACCAGTGACCTCTATAGAGGCAATGCCACCCCCCCTCTTTCTGCTGGCGATACTCCTCCCTATGCACCCCAGCATCCCAACAGCCCTCCAGACTGCCTGGCCATCTTTAGGTCATCAGATATAATTAACCCCAGGTCTCTTTCCTGCTTGGCAGTCGGCAGTACCACTAAATCTTTTTCTACCCTACCTAGGGTTTCTGCTAGTGCATTATTTTGCACTTTTTCAAGTTGCAACCAAGCTGCCATACTCCTGACCCTCCTCCAGCCTCTGCTCATCCTTTCCACACACCACCCCCACCCGAGAGTCCACCCTACTGTAGATGTTAGTGTCATCCGTACAAAGGCAGACCTTTTCTTCCAGGACCTTTGCACTGTCACTTATAAAGACATCAAAGATGACCACTCCCACCACTGAGCCCTGTGGCACCTGGCTGGCCACCCTTCCTTCCTCGGTCTGAACTCCGTTTACCAACACCCTCTTGTCACCCATCCCCTACACAATTTCCTGTCCAGTTTACCACCTCTGGACCTGCTCCTAAGGTATCCAACTTGCTTACTAGTTTCCTATGTGACGCGCTGTCGAAAGTCTTACTGAAAACCAGGTGAAGCCTTGTCAGGCTGCCTTGCACAAGAATTTCCATCCCCTTGCATTGGGACAGAGGCTTTCAGGTATGTAAGGGGGTTTGGAGAGATGCTCCAAAACCAAACCTTTACGATTTGCCCTTCTTGTTTACTGGAACTACTGCTTTCCGAGTTCAAGCAGCTCTGCATCGCCACCTATTTGTGGCCTGTCAGAATTGCATTTCAAATGCTCCATTAGCCAAACCTTTCACAAAAGAAAGCCATGGACAAGCTGCTGGGTTTTCTGCCTCATCCAGCACAAATGCCTTTTTATGAAGGAGAGGAATTCGGTTTTATAAACAGTCCTGCCTTTCTGACACACAGTATGCCAAAGGCACTTTACAGCTGTGAAGAGTTGGCTGCAGCCATCAGCTGTGCCCACAACACTTAAGGAGCAGTTAGGGTGGCAAAGGCTAAAAAGGAAATGCAGCTAGCACAGGGTCTAAAAAGAGGGGAGAAGGCATTCTTCCAGTATCTAAGGGGGAAAAGGAACGCCAATTAGAAAAAGCAGGGTGGTTTGGCAGAGAGTAGTGAAGAAGAGGAGGAGGTACTTCAGTCTTCACTAGAGAGAAGGACGGACCAGTACCACAGGGAAACGGGAAGGTGGGGATAGAGAGGGCGAAAGTCACAGATGGCATCATTCATGCTGACGGGGTGTTTAAGGGCACCGAACATGGATAAATACCAAGGGTCAGATGGCATGCACGCAAGGGTTCTAGGGGAACTGGTGGAGGGGGCCCTGGCAGACCTGTTTAACACTCTCTGAGTCAAGATCATGCCCTGGGATTGAGAACAGCACATGTGGTCCTCGCCACAAAAGTGGGCTGCAGGATTAACAAGGGAACTACAGCCCAGTCAGTCTGATCTCAACAGTGGGCAAGCTGATGGGAGTCCTTCCTGAAAGTGAGACTGGTGAGCTTTTGAGGATAAAAGGCGCCAGGACGTGAGACGGCATGGGTTTTTGTCTGAGAGGTCCTGCCAGACAAACCTAGTTGACATCTTTGACTGGGTCACCACAGGGCAGTGGCCAATGGACACTGGGCGATATCCCATATCTGGACCTCAGCAAGGCCTTCGACTCTGTACCTCACAGGAGACTGGTCAGGAAGCTACAACACGTAGGGGTGGGGACTAAACCTGTTGGGTGGGTCAGAAGTTGACTAGATGACAGAAGCCAAAACGTGGTAGTGGTTGATTCTGAGAAGCTAGGCCTGTGACCAGTGGGGTCCCGCAGGGCTCTGTGCTCGGTGTTGTTTAACATATTCATCAGTGACACTGCAATATGGGGGAAGGGGGCATTGCCCTCTGTAAATGCAGAGGGAACTGCTCATTCCAGTAGACTAGATAGACTGTAAGACCTTTATCTGCTGGCACATTCGCATGTTTGTCCTAGGTACAGAAAGGGAGAGAAATCAGCAGAGGAGGGGAAGTGACATACTTGGGGTCACCCAGTACATAAGTGCTGGTTGCAGGATTCAACCCTGGATCTGATGGGTCTCCAGCTTGCGGCACTGTGCTCTAAACACTAGGCTCTACTGCTCCGCTGTCGGTCAAGTACACAGGAAGGCCCAGCGTTAGACTGGCTCTCCACCAGAAGAATAGTCAGAATCAAAACAAATACAGTACTAGAGAACAGGAGTACAGCGCCATCATACTCATCATTTTAGCAGGAGAAGGACACCGGGTGAGAATGAAGGGAGCCAGGGGTAGAGAGAGAGAGAGAGAGAGAGATGAGGTAACATTGCCTTCACACACATGGCTGTAAAAGAACAGAACATCCTAGCTGAGGCGGTGCTGGCACTGCAGTCAGACAAGGTGGGGGGCGCTACCAAGAGTGAAGCAGAAAGAACTTGCTCCAACAGTATACGTATCTTGTTTAGCATGGGCAACCTCATCTCTGTTTTTCACCTTAGAAGTTTCTCCCCCCCGAGGGGGAGGTGCACCGTTCCTGGAGGTACTGCAATACCAGGTCGATGCGTGGAGTGGACGGAGCAAGCCCCTATTCCATCTCCCTGTTCCAAAAATCAATTTAATATATGGTCCCCAGATAGGGGACGTATCAGATATTAAACTGATAAGAACAGATACTACACTTGATCTTAGCCAAAAGGCCGAGAAGCGATAACTCCCAGCTCACTTGCACGCCTCCCCTACCCAGCTGATGTGCTTTATTGTTACGTTGAGGTGAAACTCTTTTAACAACAGCACATGGGAAATTAGGTGGCTTTGAAACATCTCATGTAGTTTGCGTTACACTGCCGTTTGTTTCTATTTGACACACTCAGAGGATTTGTGCCAGCATTCATTCCTTAACTGTGGAAGAATTGTCAGCATTCTGATTCTTTCTTCTCGGCATGTCGGGTAAAAGCTGTAGCTTTTTGATCTGCATAACTCCGCCCACAATGGGCTGAGGACCAGAGCAAGAAACGTAAACCGCTTTATTCTAATCTTGATGTTCTAGTTATACATGCAGCCAGTTTGCTGCAGCAGCTGTAGACCCATGCCAGAGTTGTTCTTTGACTTCAACTAAAGGTAACCCAACCAAAGTATTTGCCTGTAACATTCCTCAGAGCACAGCTGAAATTCAAGAGCAGGAGACAGAGCCACGAGATGGCTGCAATGGTGTAGTAAAGGAGAGTTTTCACAAGTGCTGCAAAGTAAAACTGCTTTATTTTCTAACCACGTATCACCACGCTTTGCTCTGTTTAAAGGTCAGCCTGTCCTCTTCAGTTCCAAAAGTGCTGCAGTAAGTTAGGATCACTTGGACCTCCTTGGTTTACTGAAACTAAGAGTACTCCTAACTCTCCTCACGTTACAAAGGGCTCTCTACTTCAGCAAGTCCAACCTTTTACATTCTGTACGGATGTACTAGAGACTTTATGAGATGAAGGCAAGGCAAAATACTTTCACAGATAGATGAAAGTTTGCCTACTTTGGGGGATTTTCAAACATACCACAGCTAGCGCCTCTTCCTCAGGAGGAACCCTGTACCCTGCAAAACATTCCTCTGGGAAAATAAACTAGTGCTACTCTGAAAAGGGTTCCACAGGGAAACACTCAGTTAGTGCATTTGCACAGGTTCCCTCTCCTGGTGTGACCCTGAAAGTGTCCGTGTTCTGCTTCTAAAGCTGACATCCCACAAAAAAATGTCCCATCATTATAGTTTTAAACAACAAAACTGCCCATTCTACCAATTTCTCCAAACATTACAGTACCTTATGAGGCATCTTGAAAGTGTGCTATCAAATAAGGGTAAAATAGCAAATCTGCATTTCAAATCTCGGTCCGCTTTATCAGCTTTTATTTACATACAGCTCTAGGGAGGAAGAAAGAAGACTATTAGTCTGTCACTTCCTCCCTCCTCCCAGCTCAGTGGGATTGCACCGTCACCCCTTTATCTTCAAAGTACTTGCCAAGTGCGAGCATGTAGGATATTACATCGGCAGACATCGCCTGCTCTGGAAGCCTAGTCCATGTGTCTACCACCCGTTCTCTGAAGTAGTTCTTCCTGACGTTTCCCCGGAGTCTCCCTGCTTTCAGTGGAATGGTGTGTCCCCTTATTCTCCCACCCTTGTGCATCCTGAAGAGCAGAGTTTGGTCTGACAGTGTTATGCCTTTCAGATATTTGCAGAGTGTGAGGGTGTCCACTCTGATTCTTCTTATTTCTGCTGAAAACTGCACCTGTTCTCTCAGCCGAGACTCCTCTGCGATGTTTTCCAGACTTTTAACTACACAGGTTGCTCTCCTCTGTCGTTCTCTAGCGTGTCTATCTCTTTCCTTACAAGGTCGACCAGAACTGCACACTGCTTCGATGTGGAGCTGCAGAGGGCATTATAATATCTCTCGAACTGATTCAGAACTTTCTCTTGATGCAGGCCATGATTTTGCTGGCCTTGCTGCGGCCCCACGTGGCTGCTCCTATTTAAAGCTGTTATAGTAACCAGGCCTGCCTGTCGACTGCGGTGTTGTATGCAGCATAAATTCTCCCACTTTTCCTGGTCACTCATCTGGTACTTTCCCGTGATTCTTGCCTGTGGCAATTTATAATTATTTTACTCTTTGACTCTATTGTTAGAAGATGCTACAGAGAAAACTTTCGTTCACACTCCCCTGCACCCTTTCCTCAGGATGTATCTGCAAGCGAGCCATTACAGCTCAGCACCGTCTTCCTGGGAAAATCTGTAAATTAATGCAAACATCATTTGCTTTCTCAGGACTGCCTACAGTGGCTTCCCTGGTATTGACAAACTTTTTATTACAAACGACTGCACAGCACTGAAGAGTCTCAACAGGTTGAAACACGTGTCTGTAGCTCTGTAGTATGTCATTCTCAGCCTACACTGGATCAGATGTACAAGACCGTTCAGAAGGCGGTCTGTTCTGCAAGAAACAAAGAATTTGATGACAGATAAGGACCGCTGGTCCACCTCAGTCAGACCAGTTTTTCCTCATTCACACGTATATCGCCAAGAGACCCTACCTGATCCACAGCTCTTCCTCCCATTCCCCTTCCATTCCGCCATGATTCCCTTGTGCCTATCCCATGCATTCCTGAATCCCACCACTGTTTTCGCCCCAAAGCCTCTGCTGGAAGGCTGTTCCAGGAATCCACAACTCCTTCTATGAGGATGCTTCCTCACATCCTCCTGAATCTGTCCCCTCAGCTTCATAGCACGTCCCATGCTCTTGAGCACACAAAAAAAAAAAAAAAATGCTTCTCTCCTCTATCGCTTTTACCCCCACAAAGTGCTTAAAAGTCTCTCTATCATAGCCCCTTCTCCTCCTCCAGCATGCACATATCGAGGCTCCTTTAGTCTCTCCTTGTAGTGCTTTGGATGCATGTGACAGGGTTGAAGAGGGCCCTGTCGCATCTGTTATGTAGAAGAGTTAAAAGCAAGGATCTGTTCGGTCCTCTCCTTTTCTGTCTTTTGTCTGTCTGGTTGCGACCAAATGTTCTCGTGAGACCCAAGAACTGATCACTCCTACAGACTCTCGATTCTCCGCCTTTCGCCATCGCCCTGCCTTCACTTGCTGGGTCTGTCTTTTCTTCCTCCTTGCGTATCTCGGTTATCAGGGGGTGAGGTTATGCAAATCAGAAAGCGACAACTTGCATCACTAGCTAAGAGAAAGGATCAGAATGCGACAAAGAATGCTGATTTTCCACCACAATGAAGGAATGAATGGTGGCCAAATCTCTTGGTGGATCAGAATTGGAACAAAAACCCAGTGTAACACAGACCCACATGGATGTAAAAGCGACCGAATGTCCAGGTGTTACTACCAAAGGTTTTCTCTCGCAACCTAAAAACATCAGCTGGGTAGGGGAGGCATGTGAAGGCCTGGATATTATAGCTTCTCGGCCTTTGGCTAAGATCAGTGTAGTATCTGTTCTTATCAATTTAATATCTGATATCTCTCTATCTAGGGACCATATATTAATTGATTTTGGAACAGGAGATGGAATAAGGGGCTTGCTCCGTCCCTCCACCTTGTCGCTAGTATTGCAGTACTTCAGAATGGTACCTCTCTCTCAGGAGCCAAAAAGTAAAAGACTTGAATCTGCAGGCAGATAAAATATACAGCAGGAGATTCTTAATTTGGAGAAATGCCTATTCTTTACTTGACTACAGCTTAGAATGCAATTTAAATTCTAACTGCGCTTACAGTATCATTTAACTGTAATGCTGTCTTTCTAGTCTATTACACCTGCTCAACTGGGCTCTAGCTTCAACCCCATGCATAGTATAGGTTCTTTGTAACAAAGGAATTCTGTACTCTTTGAGTAATTCAAGATGGTCCAAGTGAGCCTAAATCACTGTAGTGCTTCTGAAGCACGGAGACAGGCTGGCCTTCTCACAGATCAAAGTAGTGATACATGCTTGAAAATAAAACAGTTTACTTTGCAGCATGGAAAACTCTCCTTTACTACACTGTTAGCAATCATGCTCTGGGTCTGATCTTGAATTCCAACTATGATACTAAAGAAGTTACAGGCAAATACTCTTATCGTCTTGCTTAGCCATTCAGTTCAAGCCAAAACTGCTGGCATGAGTCTAGCTCTACAGGTAAGGCAAAAGCTATGTCTGAATCAGTGACTAGAACATGACCATACTAGAATGAGCGGTTTACATTTCCGTTTGTTCTTCTGGTAATCAGACTGGGGTGGGATTATGCAAATCAAGCGACAGCTTGCATCCCACTAGCTAAGAAGAAAGGATCAGAATGCTGACAAAAGAATGCTGATTTTTTCCACAAATGAAGAATGAATGGTGGCACAAATCTTTGAGTGGATCAAATTGGAACAAAGCCAGTGTAACACAGACCACATGAGATGTATAAGCGACCAATTGTCCAGGTGTTACTACCAGGGTTTTCTCCTCAAGC
This sequence comes from Neoceratodus forsteri, assembly GCA_016271365.2. Taxonomy (NCBI): domain Eukaryota; kingdom Metazoa; phylum Chordata; order Ceratodontiformes; family Ceratodontidae; genus Neoceratodus; species Neoceratodus forsteri. Next base: position 365,515,447 of record CM028132.1, on the reverse strand, counting down.
AACCAAAGCACATCAGCTGGGTAGGGAGGCATGTGAAAACCTGGGATATTGTACTCCGCCTTTTGGCTAAGATCAAGTAGTATCTGTTCTTATCAGTTTAATATGATATGTCTCTATTTGGGGACCATATATTAAGTGATTTTGGAACAGAGAGATGAATGGGGCATACTACACTCCTGTCGTCTAGTACAATACTTGGGAATGGTACCTCACCAGAACCGAAAAAAGTAAAAAGATTGAGGATCTGCTGGCAGAGAAAATAGCAGCAGGGATTCTTAATTTGGAGAAAGTGTCCTATTTCTTTACTTGAACTACAACAGAATGCAATTTAAATTCTAACTACAACACAGTGTCATTTAACTGTATGCTGTCTTTCTAGTCTCTACACCTGCTCAACTGAATCAGCCCGCCCCATACTGCATAGTATAGAGTTCTTTGTAACATAAGGGATGCGTGTACTCTTTGAGTAATTCAAGATGGTCCATGACCTAATCACTGTAGTACTACAAACAAGAGAGGACAGGCTGGCCTTCGACAGATCAAGCGTAGTGATACATGGAAAAAATAAAGCAGTTTACTTTGCAGCACTTGTGACTTTCCTTTACTACACTTGTAGTAGCGTAAGCTCTGGGTCCTGATCGAATTCCAACTGGCTACTAAGGAAAGTTACAGGCAAATACTCTGTCGTCTTGTTGCTTAGCCATTCAGTTCAAGCCAAAGAACTTCTTTGGCAGGTCACTAGCTCTGAGTAAGCAGCTGTGTCTGAATCAGGGCTCAAATGACCATACTAGAATGACGGTTTACATTTTCGTTTGTTCTTCTGGTAGTCAGACTGTTGGGGTGGGGTTATGCAAATCAGAAAGCGACAGCCATCACTAGCTAAGAAAGGATCAGAATGCTGACAAGAATGCTGATTTTTTTCCACAACAGAGGAATGAATGGTGGCACAAATCTTTAGTGGATCAAATTGGACAAAAGCCAATTAACACAGACCACATAGGTGTAAAAGCGACGAATTGTCCGGTGTTACTACCAAAGGTTTTTCTCCTCCGCAACCTAAAAGCACATCAGCTGGTAGGAGGCATGTGAAACCTGGGATGTTATAAACTTCTAGGCCTTTTGGCTAAGATCAAGTGTAGTATCTGTTATCAGTGTAATATCTGATATGTCTTCTATCAGGGACCATATCTTAAATTGATTTTTGAACAGGAGATGGAATGGGGCTTGTTCCGTCCACTCCATGCATCGCCCTAGTATTGCGTACCGGAATGGTGCACCTCCCTCTTGAGAGCCTTGAAAAATAAAAGAAACATGAGGATCTGCTGGCAGAGAATAAAATATACAACAGGAGATTCTTAATTTGGAGAAAGTGCCTATTCTTTACTTGAACTGCAGCTTAGATACATTTAAATTCTCTGCAACACGAATGTTTAACTGTAATGCTGTCTTTCTGGTCTCTGCACTGCTCAACTGGGCTCTGGCCCCCAGCCCCATACTGTGAGTATAGAGTTCTTTGTAGATAAGGAGTTCGTGTACTCTTTGAGTAATTCAAGATGGTTCAGTGAGCCTAATCACTGTAGTACTTCTGAAACCACGAGAGGACAGGCTGCCTAGACAGATCAGCGTAGTGATACATGCGAAAAATAAAGCAGTTTACTTTGCAGCACTTGTGAAACTCTCCTTTACTACACTGTTGTAGTCGCATGGCTCTGGGTCCTGATCTTGAATTCCAACTGTGCTACTAAGGAAAGTTACAGCCAAACTCTTGTAGTCATTTGTAGACATTCGGACCAAGCCAAGAACTTCTTTGGCATAGTCCTAGCTCTACAGGTAGGCAAAAAGCTGTGTCTGAATCAGTGACTAGAACATGACCATACTAGAATGAGCGGTTTACATTTTCGTTGTTCTTCTGGTAGTCAGACTGTTGGGGTGAGGTTATGCAAATCAAAGCGACAGCTTACATCCCACTAGCTAAGAAGGATCAGAATGCTGACAGAAGAAGGATGTTTTCCACCACAATGAAGAATGAATGGTGGCACAAATCTTTGAGTGGATCAAATTGGAACAAAGCCAGTGTAACACAGACCATGAGATGTATAGCGACCCGTGTCCAGGTGTTACTACAAGGGTTTTCACCTCAAGCAACAAGCAGCTGGGTAGGGGAGGCATACTTGAAGGCCTGGGATATTGTAAACTATAGGCCTTTGCTAGATCAACTGTAGTATATTATCAGTTTAACATTGATCGTCTCTATCTGGGGACCATATATGAAATTAGTTTTGGAACGAGAGATGGAATAAAGACATACTGTCACTCACGCGCCTTCGCCCTGTTGTGCAGTACTTCCAGGAATGGTACTTTCCTCTTGGGGGAGCCTTGAAAAAAAGTAAAAAGAGACTTGAGCATCTGCTGGCAGAGAATAAAATACAGCAGGAGTTCCTGTTTGGAGAAAGTGCCTGTATTTCTTTAGCAGACTTTGTGGAATGCAATTTAAATTCTAACTGCAACACAGTGTCATTACTATATGCTGTCTTTCTAGTCTCTGTACACCTGCTCACAGGGAACAGCCCCCAGCCCCCATGAATATAGAGTTCTTTGTAACATAAGAGTCCGTGTACTCTTTGAGTAATTCAGATGATCAGTGAGCCTAAATCACTAGTACCACGAGAGGACAGGCTGGCATGAGCAGATCAAGCGTGACCATGTGAAAATAAAAGCGGTTTTACTTTGCAGAAACTCTCCTTTACTACACACTGTTGTAATCGCGTGACTCTGGGTCCTGATCTTGAATTCAACTGTGCTACTAAGGAAAGTTACAAAATCTCTTCGTCTTGTTGTAGCCATTCAGATTCAAGCCAAGAACTTCTTTGGCATGAGTCCTAGCTCTACAAATAAGCAAAAGCTATCTGAATCAGTGACTAGAACATGACCATACTAGAATGAGCGGTTTACATTTTCCGTTTGTTCTTTGGTAGTCAGACTGTTGGGGGGGAGTTATGCAAATCAAGCGACAGCTTACACACTAGCTAAAGAAAAGGATCAGAATGCTGACAAAGAATCTTCGTTTTTCCACCACAATGAAGGAATGAATGGTGGCACAAATCTTTAGATGGATCAGAATTGGAACAAAGCCAGTGTAACACAGACCACATGAGATGTATAAAAGCGACCCGAATTGTCCAGGTGTTACTACCAAGGTTTTCCTCCTCAACCCTAAAAGCACATCAGCTGGGCGGGGAGGCATGTGAGGCCTGGGATGTTAGCGCTTCTGGCCCTTTGCCTAAGATCAGTGTAGTATTTGTTCTTATCAGTTTAATATCGATATCTCCTATCAGGGATATATAATAAATTGATTTTAGGAACAGGAGATGGAACAAGGCTTGTAAGTCACTCACCTTGTCGCCCTGATATGCAGTACTTCCGAATGGTGCACCTCTCTCTCGAGATTGAAAAAGTAAAAAAGAGACTTGAGGATCACTGGCAGAGAATAAAATATACAGAGAGATTCTTAATTTGGAGAAGTGCCTATTTCTTTACTTGAACTACACTTAGAATGCAATTTAAATTCTAACTGCAGCCACAGTGTCTTTAACTGTAATGCTGTCTTTCTAGTCTCTGCCACCTCAGCTGAGCTGGCTTCCCCAGCCCTCATACTGCATGAAGTATAGATTCTTTGTAACAAGGAGTTCGTGTACTCTTTGAGTAATTCAAGATAGTTAGTGAGCCTAAATCACTGTAGTACTTCTAGCCCCGAGGCAGGCTGGCCTTCTCGACAGATCAAGCGTGGTGATACGTGGCAGAAAAAATAAAGCAGTTTTACTTTGCAGCACTTGTGAAAACTCCTTTACTACACTGTTAGCCCAGCAATGTATGGCCTGGTCCTGATCTTGAATTCCAACTGTGCTACTAAGAAGTTACAGGCAAATATCTTGTAGTCTTGTTGTAGCCATTCAGTTCAAGCCAAAAACTTCTTTGGCATGAGTCCTAGCTCTGAGTAAGGCAAAAGCTGTGTCTGAATCAGTGACTAAGAACATGACCATACTAGAATGAAAGCGGTTTACATTTTCCGTTTGTTCTTCTGGTAGTCAGACTGTTGGGTGAGGTTATGCAAATCAGAAAGCGACATTGCATCCACTGGCGAAGAAGGATCAGAATGCTGACAAAGATGCAGTTTTTCCACCACAATGAAGGAATGAATGAGTGGCACAAATCTTTGAGTGGAATCAAATTGGAACAAAGCCAGTACAACACGAACCACATGAGATGTATAAAAGCGACGAATTGTCCAGTGTGTTACTACCAAGGTTTCTCCTCAGCAACTAAAAGCACATCAGCTGGGTAGGGAGGCATGTGAAGGCCTGGGATGCATAAAGCTACCGGCCTTTTAGCTAAATCAAAGTAGTATCTGTTCTTATCAGTTTAATATCTGATATATACCTATCTGGGGCTATTGATGAATTTGGACAGGGAGATGGAATAGGGGCACTCAGTCCACTCCCATAGTCTACTGTTGTACTAGGAATGGTGCACCTCCCTTTTGGGGGAGCGAAAAAGTAAAGAGACTTGAGGATCTGCTGGCAGAAGATAAAATACAGCAGGAGATTCTTAATTTGGAGAAAGTGCCCTATTTCTTTGTGAACCAACAGATAAGTTAAATTCCTTGGTCATTTAACTGTAATGCTGTCTTTTTCTAATCTCTACACCTGCTCAACTGAATCTGCTTCCAACCATACTGCATAGTACAGTTCGCAACATGAGTTCGTGTACTCTTTGATAATTCAATTGACCTAATCGCTGTGATGCTTCTGAAGCACAGGACAGTGGCCTTCTCGACAGATCAGCGTGCTTGAAAAATAAAGCAGTTTACTTTGCAGCACTTGTGAAACTCTCCTTTACTACACTGTTGTAGCAATCCATGGCTCTGGGTCCTGATCTTGAATTCCAACTGTGCTACTAAGGAAAGTTACAGGCAAATACTTGTCGTCTGTGTTGCTTAGCCATTCAGTTCAAGCCAAAGAACTTCTTTGGCATGAGTCATAAGCTCTACAGGTAAGGCAAAAGCTGTGTCTGAATCAGTGACTAGAACATGACCATACTAGAATGAAGCGGTTTACATTTCCGTTTGTTCTTCTGGTAGTCAGACTGTTGAAGTGGAGTTTATACAAATCAGAAAGCGACAGCTTACATCCCTGGCTAAGAAGAAGGATCAGAATGCTGACAAAGAATGCTGATTTTTTTCCACCACAATGAAGGAATGAATGGTGGCACAAATCTTTTAGTGGATCAAATTGACCAAAGCAGTGTAACACAGAATACATGAGATGTATAAGCGACTCGGTGTCCAGGTGTTACTACCAAGGTTTTCTCCTCCGCTTAACCTAAAAGCACATCAGCTGGGTAGGGGAGGCATGTGAAGGCCTGGGATGTTATCGCTTCTCGGCCTTTTGGCTAAGATCAAGTGTAGTATCTGTTCTTATCAGTTTAATATCTGATACGTCTCCTATCTGGGGACCATATATTAAATTGATTTTTGGAACAGGGAGATGGAATAGGGGCTTGCTCTGTCCACTCCACGCATCGCCCTGGTATTGCAGTACTTCCAGGAATGGTGCACCTCCCTCTTCGGGGGAGCCTTGAAAAAGTAAAAAAGAGACTTGAGGATCTGCTGGCAGAGAATAAAATATACAGCAGGGAGATTCTTAATTTGGAGAAAGTGCCCTATTTCTTTACTTGAACTACAGCTTAGAATGCAATTTAAATTCTAACTGCAGCTTACAGTGTCATTTAACTGTAATGCTGTCTTTTCTCTGGTCTCTGTACACCTGCTCAACTGGGCTCTGGCTTCCCCAGCCCCCATACTGCATAGTATAGGTTCTTTGTAACATAAGGAGTTCGTGTACTCTTTGAGTAATTCAAGATGGTCCAAGTGAGCCTAAATCACTGTAGTATACAAACCTCGAGAGGACAGGCTGGCCTTCTCGACAGATCAAAGCGTAGTGATACATGCTTGAAAAATAAAGCATTTTACTTTTGCAGCACTTGAAACTCTCCTTTACTACACTGTTGTAGCAATCGCATGGCTCTGGGTCCTGATCTTGAATTCCAACTGTGCTACTAAGGAAAGTTACAGGCAAATACTCGTAGTCTTGTTGCTTAGCCATTCAGTTCAAGCCAAGAACTTCTTTGCATGAGTCACTAGCTCTACAAGTAAGGCAAAAGCTGTGTCTGAATCAGTGACTAGAACATGACCATACTAGAATGGCCAGTTTACATTTTCCGTTTGTTCTTCTGGTAGTCAGACTGTTGGGGGTGGGGTTATACAAATCAGAAAGCGACAGCTTGCATCCCACTGGCTAAGAAGAAAGGATCAGAATGCTGACAAAGAATGCTGATTTTTCCACCACAATGAAGGAAATGAATGGTGGCACAAATCTTTGAGTGGATCAAATTGGAACAAAGCCAGTGTAACACAGAACCACATGAGATGTATAAAAGCGACGGAATTGTCCAGGTGTTACTACCAAAGGGTTTTCTCCTCCGCTAACCTAAAAAGCACATCAGCTGGGTAGGGGAGGCATGTGAAGGCCTGGGATGTTATCGCTTCTCGGCCTTTTGCCTAAGATCAAGTGTAGTATTTGTTCTTATCAGTTTAATATCTGATATGTCTCCTATCTGGGGACCATATATTAAATTGATTTTTGGAACAGGGAGATGGAATAGGAGCTTGCTCCGTCCACTCCATCGCGCCTGGTATTGCAATACTCCAGGCATTGGTACCTCTCTCTCTTGGGAGCCTTGAAAAAGTAAAAAAGAGACTTGAGGATCTGCTGGCAGAGAATAAAATATACAGCAGGGAGATTCTTAATTTGGAGAAAGTGCCCTATTTCTTTACTTGAACTACAGCTTAGAATGCAATTTAAATTCTAACTGCAGCTTACAGTGTCATTTAACTGTAATGCTGTCTTTTTTCTGGTCTCTGTACACCTGCTCAACTGGGCTCTGGCTTCCCCAGCCCTCATACTGCATGAAGTATAGAGTTCTTTGTAACAAAAGGAGTTACGTGTACTCTTTGAGTAATTCAAGATGGTCCAAGTGAGCCTAAATCACTGTAGTACTTCTGAAGCAAGAGAGGACAGGCTGGCCTTCTCGACAGATCAAGCGAGAGATACATGCTTGAAAAATAAAGCAGTTTTACTTTGCAGCACTTGTGAAAACTCTCCTTTACTACACTGTTGTAGCAATCGCATGGCCCTGGGTCCTGATCTTGAATTCCAACTGTGCTACTAAGGAAAGTTAGGCAAATACTCTTTGTCGTCTTGTTGCTTAGCCATTCAGTTCAAGCCAAAGAACTTCTTTGGCATGAGTCACTAGCTCTACAGGTAAGGCAAAAGCTGTGTCTGAATCAGTGACTAGAACATGACCATACTAGAATGAAGCGTTTACATTTTCCGCTTGTTCTTCTGGTAGTCAGACTGTTGGGGTGAGGTTATGCAAATCAGAAAGCGACAGCTTGCATCCCACTAGCTAAGAAGAAAGGATCAGAATGCTGACAAAAGAATGCTGATTTTTCCACCACAATGAAGGAATGAATGGTGGCACAAATCTTTGGAGTGGATCAAATTGAACAAAAGCCAGTGTAACACAGACCACATGAGATGTATAAGGAGCCACCGAATTGTCCAGGTGTTACTACCAAAGGGTTTTTCTCCTCCGCTTAACCTAAAAGCACATCAGCTGGGTAGGGGAGGCATGTGAAGGCCTGGGATGTTATCGCTTCTCGGCCTTTTGGCTAAGATCAAGAGTAGTATCTGTTCTTATCAGTTTAATATCTGATATGTCTCCTATCTGGGGACCATATATTAAATTGATTTTTGGAACAGGGAGATGGAATAGGGGCTTGCTCCGTCCACTCCACGGATCGTCCTGGTATTGCAATACTTCCAGGAATGGTGCACCTCCCTTTGGGGAGCCTTGAAAAAGTAAAAAAGAGACTTGAGGATCTGCTGGCAGAGAATAAAATATACAGCAGGAGATTCTTAATTTGGAGAAAGTGCCCTATTTCTTTACTTGAACTACAGCTTAGAATGCAATTTAAATTCTAACTGCAGCTTACAGTGTCATTTAACTGTAATGCTGTCTTTTTTCTGGTCTCTGTACACCTGCTCAACTGGGCTCTGGCTTCCCCCAGCCCCCATACTGCATGAAGTATAGAGTTCTTTGTAACATAAGGAGTTACGTGTACTCTTTGAGTAATTCAAGATGGTCCAAGTGAGCCTAAATCACTGTAGTACTTCTGAAGCACGAGAGGACAGGCTGGCCTTCTCGACAGATCAAAGCGTAGTGATACATGCTTGAAAAATAAAGCAGTTTTACTTTGCAGCACTTGTGAAAACTCTCCTTTACTACACTGTTGTAGCAATCGCATGGCTCTGGGTCCTGATCTTGAATTCCAACTGTGCTACTAAGGAAAGTTACAGGCAAATACTCTTGTCGTCTTGTTGCTTAGCCATTCAGTTCAAGCCAAAGAACTTCTTTGGCATGAGTCACTAGCTCTACAGGTAAGGCAAAAAGCTGTGTCTGAATCAGTGACTAGAACATGACCATACTAGAATGAAGCGGTTTACATTTTCCGTTTGTTGTTCTGGTAGTCAGACTGTTGGGGGTGGGGTTATGCAAATCAGAAAGCGACAGCTTGCATCCCACTGGCTAAGAAGAAAGGATCAGAATGCTGACAAAAGAATGCTGATTTTTTTCCACCACAATGAAGGAATGAATGGTGGCACAAATCTTTTGAGTGGATCAAATTGGAACAAAAGCCAGTGTAACACAGACCACATGAGATGTATAAAAGCGACCGAATTGTCCAGGTGTTACTACCAAAGGGTTTTTCTCCTCCGCTTAACCTAAAAGCACATCAGCTGGGTAGGGGAGGCATGTGAAGGCCTGGGATGTTATCGCTTCTCGGCCTTTTGGCTAAGATCAAGTGTAGTATCTGTTCTTATCAGTTTAATATCTGATACGTCTTCTATCTGGGGACCATATATTAAATTGATTTTTGGAACAGGGAGATGGAATAGGGGCTTGCTCCGTCCACTCCACGCATCGCCCTGGTATTGCAGTACTTCCAGGAATGGTGCACCTCCCTCTTCGGGGGAGCCTTGAAAAAGTAAAAAAGAGACTTGAGGATCTGCTGGCAGAGAATAAAATATACAGCAGGGAGATTCTTAATTTGGAGAAAGTGCCCTATTTCTTTACTTGAACTACAGCTTAGAATGCAATTTAAATTCTAACTGCAGCTTACAGTGTCATTTAACTGTAATGCTGTCTTTTTTCTGGTCTCTGTACACCTGCTCAACTGGGCTCTGGCTTCCCCCAGCCCCCATACTGCATGAAGTATAGAGTTCTTTGTAACATAAGGAGTTACGTGTACTCTTTGAGTAATTCAAGATGGTCCAAGTGAGCCTAAATCACTGTAGTACTTGAAGCACGAGGGACAGGCTGGCCTTCGACAGATCAAAGCGTAGTGATACATGCTTGAAAATAAAGCAGTTTTACTTTGCAGCACTTGTGAAAACTCTCCTTTACTACACTGTTGTAGCAATCGCATGGCTCTGGGTCCTGATCTTGAATTCCAACTGTGCTACTAAGGAAAGTTACAGGCAAATACTCTTGTCGTCTTGTTGCTTAGCCATTCAGTTCAAGCCAAAGAACTTCTTTGGCATGAGTCACTAGCTCTACAGGTAAGGCAAAAGCTGTGTCTGAATCAGTGACTAGAACATGACCATACTAGAATGAAGTGGTTTACATTTTCCGTTTGTTGTTCTGGTAGTCAGACTGTTGGGGTGGGGTTATCAAATCAGAAAGCGACAGCTTGCATCCCACTGGCTAAGAAGAAAGGATCAGAATGCTGACAAAAGAATGCTGATTTTTTTCCACCACAATGAAGGAATGAATGGTGGCACAAATCTTTTGAGTGGATCAAATTGGAACAAAAGCCAGTGTAACACAGACCACATGAGATGTATAAAAGCGACCGAATTGTCCAGGTGTTACTACCAAAGGGTTTTTCTCCTCCGCTTAACCTAAAAGCACATCAGCTGGGTAGGGGAGGCATGTGAAGGCCTGGGATGTTATCGCTTCTCGGCCTTTTGGCTAAGATCAAGTGTAGTATCTGTTCTTATCAGTTTAATATCTGATACGTCTCCTATCTGGGGACCATATATTAAATTGATTTTTGGAACAGGGAGATGGAATAGGGGCTTGCTCCGTCCACTCCACGCATCGCCCTGGTATTGCAGTACTTCCAGGAATGGTGCACCTCCCTCTTCGGGGGAGCCTTGAAAAAGTAAAAAAGAGACTTGAGGATCTGCTGGCAGAGAATAAAATATACAGCAGGGAGATTCTTAATTTGGAGAAAGTGCCCTATTTCTTTACTTGAACTACAGCTTAGAATGCAATTTAAATTCTAACTGCAGCTTACAGTGTCATTTAACTGTAATGCTGTCTTTTTTCTGGTCTCTGTACACTTCTCAACTGGGCTCTGGCTTCCCCAGCCCCATACTGCATGAAGTATAGAGTTCTTTGTAACATAAGGATTACGTGTACTCTTTGAGTAATTCAAGATGGTCCAAGTGAGCCTAAATCACTGTAGTACTTCTGAAGCACGAGAGGACAGGCTGGCCTTCTCGACAGATCAAAGCGTGAGTGATACATGCTTGAAAAATAAAGCAGTTTTACTTTGCAGCACTTGTGAAAACTCTCCTTACTACACTGTTGTAGCAATCGCATGGCTCTGGTCCTGATCTTGAATTCCAACTGTGCTACTAAGGAAAGTTACAGGCAAATACTCTTATCGCCTTGTTGCTTAGCCTATTCAGTTCAAGCCAAAAGAACTTCTTTGGCATGAGTCACTAGCTCTACAGGTAAGGCAAAAAGCTGTGTCTGAATCAGTGACTAGAACATGACCATACTAGAATGAAGCGGTTTACATTTTCCGTTTGTTGTTCTGGTAGTCAGACTGTTGGGGTGGGGTTATGCAAATCAGAAAGCGACAGCTTGCATCCCACTGGCTAAGAAGAAAGGATCAGAATGCTGACAAAAGAATGCTGATTTTTTTCCACCACAATGAAGGAATGAATGGTGGCACAAATCTTTTGAGTGGATCAAATTGGAACAAAAGCCAGTGTAACACAGACCACATGAGATGTATAAAAGCGACCGAATTGTCCAGGTGTTACTACCAAAGGGTTTTTCTCCTCCGCTTAACCTAAAAGCACATCAGCTGGGTAGGGGAGGCATGTGAAGGCCTGGGATGTTATCGCTTCTCGGCCTTTTGGCTAAGATCAAGTGTAGTATCTGTTCTTATCAGTTTAATATCTGATACGTCTCCTATCTGGGGACCATATATTAAATTGATTTTTGGAACAGGGAGATGGAATAGGGGCTTGCTCCGTCCACTCCACGCATCGCCCTGGTATTGCAGTACTTCCAGGAATGGTGCACCTCCCTCTTCGGGGGAGCCTTGAAAAAGTAAAAAAGAGACTTGAGGATCTGCTGGCAGAGAATAAAATATACAGCAGGGAGATTCTTAATTTGGAGAAAGTGCCCTATTTCTTTACTTGAACTACAGCTTAGAATGCAATTTAAATTCTAACTGCAGCTTACAGTGTCATTTAACTGTAATGCTGTCTTTTTTCTGGTCTCTGTACACCTGCTCAACTGGGCTCTGGCTTCCCCCAGCCCCCATACTGCATGAAGTATAGAGTTCTTTGTAACATAAGGAGTTACGCAGTACTCTTGAGTAATTCAAGATGGTTCAAGTGAGCCTAAATCACTGTAGTATTCTGAAGCACGAGAGGACAGGCTGGCCTTCTCGACAGATCAAAGCGTAGTGATACATGCTTGAAAAATAAAGCAGTTTTACTTTGCAGCACTTGTGAAAACTCTCCATTACTACACTGTTGTAGCAATCGCATGGCTCTGAGTCCTGATCTTGAATTCCAACTGTGCTACTAAGGAAAGTTACAGGCAAATACTCTTGTCGTCTTGTTGCTTAGCCATTCAGTTCAAGCCAAAGAACTTCTTTGGCATGAGTCACTAGCTCTACAGGTAAGGCAAAAAGCTGTGTCTGAATCAGTGACTAGAACATGACCATACTAGAATGAAGCGGTTTACATTTTCCGTTTGTTGTTCTGGTAGTCAGACTGTTGGGGGTGGGGTTATGCAAATCAGAAAGCGACAGCTTGCATCCCACTGGCTAAGAAGAAAGGATCAGAATGCTGACAAAAGAATGCTGATTTTTTTCCACCACAATGAAGGAATGAATGGTGGCACAAATCTTTTGAGTGGATCAAATTGGAACAAAAGCCAGTGTAACACAGACCACATGAGATGTATAAAAGCGACCGAATTGTCCAGGTGTTACTACCAAAGGGTTTTTCTCCTCCGCTTAACCTAAAAGCACATCAGCTGGGTAGGGGAGGCATGTGAAGGCCTGGGATGTTATCGCTTCTCGGCCTTTTGGCTAAGATCAAGTGTAGTATCTGTTCTTATCAGTTTAATATCTGATACGTCTCCTATCTGGGGACCATATATTAAATTGATTTTTGGAACAGGGAGATGGAATAGGAGCTTGCTCCGTCCACTCCACGCATCGCCCTGGTATTGCAGTACTTCCAGGAATGGTGCACCTCCCTCTTCGGGGGAGCCTTGAAAAAGTAAAAAAGAGACTTGAGGATCTGCTGGCAGAGAATAAAATATACAGCAGGGAGATTCTTAATTTGGAGAAAGTGCCCTATTTCTTTACTTGAACTACAGCTTAGAATGCAATTTAAATTCTAACTGCAGCTTACAGTGTCATTTAACTGTAATGCTGTCTTTTTTCTGGTCTCTGTACACCTGCTCAACTGGGCTCTGGCTTCCCCCAGCCCCCATACTGCATGAAGTATAGAGTTCTTTGTAACATAAGGAGTTACGTGTACTCTTTGAGTAATTCAAGATGGTCCAAGTGAGCCTAAATCACTGTAGTACTTCTGAAGCACGAGAGGACAGGCTGGCCTTCTCGACAGATCAAAGCGTAGTGATACATGCTTGAAAAATAAAGCAGTTTTACTTTGCAGCACTTGTGAAAACTCTCCTTTACTACACTGTTGTAGCAATCGCATGGCTCTGGGTCCTGATCTTGAATTCCAACTGTGCTACTAAGGAAAGTTACAGGCAAATACTCTTGTCGTCTTGTTGCTTAGCCATTCAGTTCAAGCCAAAGAACTTCTTTGGCATGAGTCACTAGCTCTACAGGTAAGGCAAAAAGCTGTGTCTGAATCAGTGACTAGAACATGACCATACTAGAATGAAGCGGTTTACATTTTCCGTTTGTTCTTCTGGTAGTCAGACTTTGTGGTGGGGTTATGCAAATCAGAAAGCGACAGCTTGCATCCCACTGGCTAAGAAGAAAGGATCAGAATGCTGACAAAAGAATGCTGATTTTTTTCCACCACAATGAAGGAATGAATGGTGGCACAAATCTTTTGAGTGGATCAAATTGGAACAAAAGCCAGTGTAACACAGACCACATGAGATGTATAAAAGCGACCGAATTGTCCAGGTGTTACTACCAAAGGGTTTTTCTCCTCCGCTTAACCTAAAAGCACATCAGCTGGGTAGGGGAGGCATGTGAAGGCCTGGGATGTTATCGCTTCTCGGCCTTTTGGCTAAGATCAAGTGTAGTATCTGTTCTTATCAGTTTAATATCTGATACGTCTCCTATCTGGGGACCATATATTAAATTGATTTTTGGAACAGGGAGATGGAATAGGGGCTTGCTCCGTCCACTCCACGCATCGCCCTGGTATTGCAGTACTTCCAGGAATGGTGCACCTCCCTCTTCGGGGGAGCCTTGAAAAAGTAAAAAAGAGACTTGAGGATCTGCTGGCAGAGAATAAAATATACAGCAGGGAGATTCTTAATTTGGAGAAAGTGCCCTATTTCTTTACTTGAACTACAGCTTAGAATGCAATTTAAATTCTAACTGCAGCTTACAGTGTCATTTAACTGTAATGCTGTCTTTTTTCTGGTCTCTGTACACCTGCTCAACTGGGCTCTGGCTTCCCCCAGCCCCCATACTGCATGAAGTATAGAGTTCTTTGTAACATAAGGAGTTACGTGTACTCTTTGAGTAATTCAAGATGGTTCAAGTGAGCCTAAATCACTGTAGTACTTCTGAAGCACGAGAGGACAGGCTGGCCTTCTCGACAGATCAAAGCGTAGTGATACATGCTTGAAAAATAAAGCAGTTTTACTTTGCAGCACTTGTGAAAACTCTCCATTACTACACTGTTGTAGCAATCGCATGGCTCTGGGTCCTGATCTTGAATTCCAACTGTGCTACTAAGGAAAGTTACAGGCAAATACTCTTGTCGCCTTGTTGCTTAGCCATTCAGTTCAAGCCAAAGAACTTCTTTGGCATGAGTCACTAGCTCTACAGGTAAGGCAAAAAGCTGTGTCTGAATCAGTGACTAGAACATGACCATACTAGAATGAAGCGGTTTACATTTTCCGTTTGTTGTTCTGGTAGTCAGACTGTTGGGGGTGGGGTTATGCAAATCAGAAAGCGACAGCTTGCATCCCACTGGCTAAGAAGAAAGGATCAGAATGCTGACAAAAGAATGCTGATTTTTTCCACCACAATGAAGGAATGAATGGTGGCACAAATCTTTTGAGTGGATCAAATTGGAACAAAAGCCAGTGTAACACAGACCACATGAGATGTATAAAAGCGACCAAATTGTCCAGGTGTTACTACCAAAGGGTTTTTCTCCTTCGCTTAACCTAAAAGCACATCGGCTGGGTAGGGGAGGCATGTGAAGGCCTGTGATGTTATCACTTCTTGGCCTTTTGGCTAAGATCAAGTGTAGTATCTGTTCTTATCAGTTTAATATCTGATATGTCTCCTATCTGGGGACCATATATTAAATTGATTTTTGGAACAGGGAGATGGAATAGGGACTTGCTCCGTCCACTCCACGCATAGCCCTGGTATTGCAGTACTTCCAGGAATGGTGCACCTCCCTCTTCGGGGGAGCCTTGAAAAAGTAAAAAAGAGACTTGAGGATCTGCTGGCAGAGAATAAAATATACAGCAGGGAGATTCTTAATTTGGAGAAAGTGCCCTATTTCTTTACTTGAACTACAGCTTAGAATGCAATTTAAATTCTAACTGCAGCTTACAGTGTCATTTAACTGTAATGCTGTCTTTTTTCTGGTCTCTGTACACCTGCTCAACTGGGCTCTGGCTTCCCCCAGCCCCCATACTGCATGAAGTATAGAGTTCTTTGTAACATAAGGAGTTACGTGTACTCTTTGAGTAATTCAAGATGGTCCAAGTGAGCCTAAATCACTGTAGTACTTCTGAAGCACGAGAGGACAGGCTGGCCTTCTCGACAGATCAAAGCGTAGTGATACATGCTTGAAAAATAAAGCAGTTTTACTTTGCAGCACTTGTGAAAACTCTCCTTTACTACACTGTTGTAGCAATCGCATGGCTCTGGGTCCTGATCTTGAATTCCAACTGTGCTACTAAGGAAAGTTACAGGCAAATACTCTTGTCGTCTTGTTGCTTAGCCATTCAGTTCAAGCCAAAGAACTTCTTTGGCATGAGTCACTAGCTCTACAGGTAAGGCAAAAAGCTGTGTCTGAATCAGTGACTAGAACATGACCATACTAGAATGAAGCGGTTTACATTTTCCGTTTGTTGTTCTGGTAGTCAGACTGTTGGGGGTGGGGTTATGCAAATCAGAAAGCGACAGCTTGCATCCCACTGGCTAAGAAGAAAGGATCAGAATGCTGACAAAAGAATGCTGATTTTTTTCCACCACAATGAAGGAATGAATGGTGGCACAAATCTTTTGAGTGGATCAAATTGGAACAAAAGCCAGTGTAACACAGACCACATGAGATGTATAAAAAGCGACCGAATTGTCCAGGTGTTACTACCAAAGGGTTTTTCTCCTCCGCTTAACCGCCAAAGTGTAGTATTTGGTCTTTCCTTTTTTTTTTTTTTTAATCTGTCAACTTTTCCATTTGCAGGTTATCATTGTTCACCACTAGAGGTCACCTTTTTCCTTTTTTTGTTTTTAATTCATTGTCTTCTCTTTTCATGTCCTTGACTGTGCTTTCTACTCTCTGGTACACCCTGATTTGTTTTTACCTACGCTCCAGCTCTATGAAAACTTGTTTCCATATTCTGAAGACCAACAATGTCTCCCACTTCCACTGGATTTTTTCCAGTGCCTCATTGTACTCACCATTAGCTCCTCTTTGGGCCCTTGTAATGGACCCATCAAATCTGCTCATGGTTTCATCCCTTTGGTTTGATGTTGCACTTAGGTAGTTGAAGGGGTAGGGGGTGAAGGTCGGAGAGACACTGGTGAAAACACACCTGGAGGAAGGTAGACTTAGATTGTTAAACCATTGAGGTCTTTCAGTCAGCAATCTCTCATAAGAAGGCAGAATTCCTGTGCAGAGAAATTGCTGCAGCATGGAACGGGGCAGTCCAGCTCTTCTGGACCGTGGACAGGCTCTGCAAGCAATCCAGGCTGTCTGCAGTCTGGTTAAGCATTATCACAAGAATAATGTGAGGAATTTGTGCAGTTCTTTGCTGATATGGTGTCTTCCATTAGGACAGAGATCAGCCAATGCCTCCCTATTGGATCTCCCAGTGATCAATCGGGTGGTACAAGTTCCCAGGTGACTTTGTCCACCTTTGGCCAGCTGGCAGTCATGGATATAGTGAGGATCATCCAGGTTCTGTGGCCTACCTGCTGTAGTTTGGATCTGGGCCCTACTCGCTTCCTTGTGGGGTGTGTTAAGGCCATCAGCCTGGTCCTGGCTAGAAATAGTAAGGGTAGCTTTGAAGATAGAGATCTTTTTGGATCCTTTAAAGGAGGCGGTGGTGCATCCCTTCCTGAAAAAATCCTCCCTTGACCCTGACTGCCCATCTAACTACAGACCAGTCTCTAACTTTCCTTTTGTAGGTAAAGATATTGTGAAGGCGGTCGCACTGCAGCTGGAAGATCATTTGACAATTCACAATATCTATGACTCTCTCCAGTCAGGCATCAGGAAGAGGCATAACACTGAGACAGCCATGGTTCAGGTACCTAATGATCTCTTGATGGCTAGAGATCAGACAGATCAATCCATCTTGGTTCTCCTGGATCTCTCAGCAACTTTTAACACCGTGGACCATGGGGTGTTACTCAAGCACCTGCATTTCTTCTGTGGGCTGAGGGGGCGGTCCTCAGTTGGTTTTGATTGTTCCTCGAGGGTAGATCCCAGAGGGTGGAGTCTGGGGTACATTCCTCGACCCCAGGGACCTGCCTGTGGGGTTCCACAGGGCTCAGTGCTATCCCCCATGTTGTTCGGAGTGTATATGCTGCCATTAGGAGACATTATAAGATGGTATGGGCTGAGTTTTCACTGCTATGCAGATGATTCTCAGCTCTACATGTCTTTTATGCCAGACCAGGAGTGTGATATTCTCTCAGTGTTTAATAACTGCCCCCAGGAGATAAAGGACTGGATGAGTGTGAGGTGGCTAAGGTTGAATCCAGAAAAAACAGAGGTACTGGTTCTGGACCATAATCTGAGGATGGCCAGGACATGGGGGGAGGCCCTCGGGTTTATTTCTTGGGGGGCCCCACTCAATGCCTCATTCCAGGTGCGGAACCTGGGGGTGATATTTGATGAAGGCTTGACCCTGAAGGCTCAGATGTTGGCTATAGTCAAGTCTTCCTTTTACCACCTAAGGAACATTGCCAGGGTGAAGCACCTGGTTCCATCTGAAGATCTACCTACTTTGGTCCACGCCTTTGTTACCACTCGTCTTGATTATTGCAACACCCTCTATCTAAGGCTACCAGGGGTGGATATCTGCCAATTGCAGCTGGTGCAGAATGCGATGGCAAGGCTGTTAACTGGAGCTTCCAGGTCCAACCATATAACACCTGTGCTGTGTGAAATGCACTGGCTGTCAGTGCAATGGTGGATCACCTTCAAGATCACATTGCTGACCTATAAAGCCCTACGCAATCAGGGATCTCAGTACCTGCAACTTCTCAAAGCCCACCGGGGCTTCAGACCTGCTCCTGCCCGGACCCAAGGACCCTCCACTGCACCCCAAGAAGCCTAAGGGATCACCGCTTGCCCGGCGGTCCCCAAAGAAAAAAGCCACACTCCTCCAGGAGTTCCTGTGGACAGGGGCCACCCACTTGCCCAGGAAGGGAACCAGGAGCCCGGCCGCTCACTGGCACCCTATACTGCTAAAGGCTCAAAAGCCGTAGGGAACTTCTCCCAAGCGCCCACCGGGCTGGACCTGCTCCTGCCCGGACCTAAGTACCCTCCACCACACCCCAAGAAGCATCTGGGATCACCGCTTGCCTGGCAGTCCCTGAAGAAAACAAGCCGCACTCCTCCAGGAGTTCCTGTGGACAGGGGCTGCCCACCACACGCTGGCCCGGGAAGGGAACCAGGAGCCCGGCCACTCACTGGCACCCCGTACCGCTAAAGGTGCAAAAGCTGTAAGGTACATTTTAAAACACTTTCTCCCACCGGTTCTCTTCAGTAAGGGCTGGTGGCACTAGCTGGACCCACCGTTCACCGAAAGCGGCTGTTTTCACTTTGCTACTGGACTGCCTAAACGTGCTTGGGGGCTGTGAGCAAGCCACTCTCCCCGCCTGAGGTGAGCCGTTTTCAGCTAGTGTTACACCTCCTCTGTGGACATTTTTGGGTTTCTGCCTGTTTGTGCTTTAACTGTGAACACTGTAATTCCTGCCTAAATGTAATTTGTGAAGTTATTTCCTAACCTGGCTACATTGACTATGTAATTTTAGACTAATTTCTACCTCTGCCTCTAGCTGTTCTACTCCCTCCCTCTTCTGCCTAAAATTTACTGAATTTTACTAGAACTGCTGTTAACCTTAAATCTAGCTGTAAGCTGCCTAGACTGTGTTTCTCACTTCTTGTACTCAAGAGTGCTTCACTCTGTCCCCCTCCCGCCTTTTCTCAATTTTCAAATCCCAACTGCCTCTCTGCACCTTTGTTAATCCCAAACCCCTGCTACAAGTACAGTTGAGACCTTAAATGTAAATCCTAGCTGACTTGACTGTGCAATTTTCACTGATTGTATTTAAAACTGCTGCTCTCTGTCCCCTTCCTGCCTTTTCTGAAATTTCAAATCCCAACTGCTTCTCTGCACCTTGGTAATTCAATACCTTAGCAATCTAAGCTGCCTGCAACCTGAACCTGCTCTCCTGTCACTAATCCCCACCCTCTTCTCACCTTCAGCCCCTTTCTTTTGTCTGCTTCTGCAGGCCTGCCTACTTAACTGCCTCTCCCTGCTACTCTCCTCAGGAACTTCTCCAAGCCCACCGGGGCTTCGGACCTGCTCCTGCCTGGACCCAAGGACCCTCCACCGCACCCCAAGAAGCCTCAGGGATCACCGTTTGCCCGGCAGTCCCCAAAGAAAAAAAGCCACGCTCCTCCAGGAGTTCCTGTGGACAGGGGCCGCCCGCCGCACGCTTGCCCGGGAAGGGAACCAGGAACCCGGCCGCTCTCTGGCACCCCGTACCGCTAAAGGTGCAAAAGCTGTAAGGTACATTTTAAAACACTTTCTCACACCGGCTCTCTTCAGTAAGGGCTGGTGGCACTAGCTGGACCCACCGTTCACCGAAAGCGGCTGTTTTCACTTTGCTACTGGACTGCCTAAACATGCTTGGGGGCTGTGAGCAAGCCACTCTCCCACCTGAGGTGAGCTGTTTTCGGCTAGTGTTACAGCTCCTCTGTGGATACTGGTCCCGCCGGCACTTTGCGCCGGCTCCCACCGCCCCCCACCTCACCCACCCTGGTCGACCCTTTAGCTTTATAGGCTTTTGGTGGTCATATGACTAAGTGTCCACTTTTCCATTGGCTCCTTATACTCTATAACCACTGGGGGCATTAATCATACTCGCTGACTGAAAGACCTTGCCAACAGCCCTCCTGAGAGCAGCCCTGCCTTTTCACATTTTTTTCCACTTTCGAACCCGATTTCTCTCTCCACTCTCTCCACCTTTCTCATTCTCCTCCACTTCGCTGAATCCTTGCTTCACCCTCTAAACTAACTCCCTTTTTTCCCTGCTCTGCCTGCTACTCTTTGTTTCCTAACCCAAAAAATTTAAACAAAAATATGCTAACATGTCTCTCCTACGTGAGTGCACGCCGCCACCATGTGGTAAACTACAAGCACTAACCCCCATTATTTGCCTTCTCCTCCTGGTTTGCCTAAACTACTCCTCGCTGTCTCTACCTCTGGTCATACACCGCAACACCCCCTCACTCTCTGATTTCACCTTCTCTAACCTACTCCTTACCAAACAATATGCCAAACCCGCCCTACACTACCTCTTTCTAAAGAATGGGTGCACGTATTTCTCCCTCACAACCTACCATCAAACAAGGAAGAAACGGTCATCTAGCGAATCTATATGTAAGCTGCAGCTTAAATTCCTAGCCTCTCTTCGCCTACTACTGGCGAGTGACTTGGAACTGAACCCTGGCCCCCCCCTTAATAGCAACTCTGCAGGCAAACCTAAAAAGGTCTACTGTTTGTGCATATGAACATTAGAAGTCTCCTGGGCCATATGGCCGAGCTTGAGGCGTGGACCAAAGTAGCTGGACCTGACATCCTTTGCCTCACAGAAACATGGCTCAAACCTCGCATACAATGCCACCTACCCGGATACTCTATCCTGCGACAGGACAGACCAGGCTCGAAAAGGGGTGGGGGTGTTGCCATATACTATAAAAACCACCTCACCATTAAGCCTGTTCCTGTCCATAACCCTCAACGGATCTGCGAATCACTACATGCTATCCTGTCCCTAGGTGCAAAAAACCTGCACATTATCTGTCTCTATAATCCACCCAGTGGAGGGGTGGATGGCCTCCATGAACTGCTCCAGCTAACCTCTCAAACCATAAACTCGAACAAAGCCATCTTCCTGGGGGATGTCAGCCTAAACTGGCTGGGCCCTGCCCACAGCTCCCTTGCAGCCCTAATCCAAGGTTTCCACCTCCACCAGCTCATCACTGAAAATACCAGGATGATAAACTCCCAATCAGGCACGCTTATTGACTGGATCCTCACAAACAGACCTGACCGCATTACTAAGGCGTGCACCTGGCTGATGCTATAACTGACCACTCACCCACTATCTGTCACTGGGCACGCGAGTCCTCTCCATCCCCAGTCCTGCCTGGTCACTTTCACCAACCTGCACACCTGGATCTAAGTGCCTTTCTCCTGGACATATCCTGCATTGACTGGATGGATATCTACCAATCTACAAAAGTTGAGGATGCCGTTAATGTGTTCCTCACCAAGTTCACAGAAGCACAGACTAAACATGTCCCGAAAGTACAAAGAAGGGCCAGGGGACAACAGATGAGGTGGCTCCACAAAGACCTACTCAGCCAACTCAGAACCAGGGACAAACTGTGGAGGAAGTATAAAAGCACTGGCCAACCCAGG
This sequence comes from Neoceratodus forsteri, assembly GCA_016271365.2. Lineage (NCBI taxonomy): Eukaryota > Metazoa > Chordata > Ceratodontiformes > Ceratodontidae > Neoceratodus > Neoceratodus forsteri. The sequence continues at coordinate 365,493,883 of CM028132.1, read as the reverse complement.
GATCACACCAACTATAAGCAGCATAGAAACTCTTGCAAAAAGCAAATAAGGCTAGCAAAAAGCAAATACTGCCAGAACCTACTTGCCAGCTCAGCCAGAGATCCACGCAAGTTCTGGGGCCACATAAAAACCTTTCTGGGTACACCTCAATCCATAACCCCCTCAGAAATTATTCTAGATGGTGTCCACTGTAAAGACTCCCTTACCATTGCAAATGCTTTTAATAAAATGTTCTCTGATCTGTCCCAGTATACTTCCACACTTCAACCTCCAACTGTGATTTCCCAGCCCTCATCAAACGGTGCACCAGCAGATACCTCTCTCAAGAAACATGTGCTGGATATTTACAAGCCCTTCTATTTCAAAGCTGTGTCTACATCGCAAGTCTTCAAACTGTTAAACTCAATATCGGACACCACCAGCCCTGGGTCTGACTCACTGGAACCTCGCCTACTAAAGGCGGCCACCCATCTCATCTCCTATCCTCTAGCCAAGGTATTCACCCTCTCCCTCTCCAACAGTACCTTCCCTGACATCTGGAAATCTGCAAGAATCACCCCCATCTTCAAAAAGGGCAACAAAAGTGAGATCTCAAACTACCGACCCATAGCTATTCTGTCAGTCCTCAGCAAAATACTTGAAAAACTAGTAGCCACTCAGACCATTGATTTCCTTGAAAGATCAAATCTGCTATATGCAGCACAACATGGTTTCCGGAAAAACCACAGCACCACAACAGCGCTAGCCAAATTCACCACTGATACTCTCACAAGCATGGACAAAAGTCAGCTTACTGGTGCTATCTTTATCGACCTCACCAAGGCTTTCGACCTCATGGACCACCCCCTACTCCTATCCACCCTTCATAAATTTGGCTTTTCACCCCCTGTCATAAACTGGTTCAGGAGTTACTTAACCAACAGGACCCAAGCAGTCAAACTTAACTCATCAATCTCCGACTGTACTACCATCAACATTGGAGTGCCACAAGGATGAATACTGGGCCCCCTCCTATTTTCATTATTCATAAATAACTTGCCATACAGCACTGCGTCCTGTGACTCTCTACTCTACGCAGATGACCTGGTTATCTATGCTAGCTCTAATAATGTAGACCAACTTAACGTGGCACTGACATCTGCTTTCCACACTGTCCAACTCTGGCTAAACACCCACCGCCTTATACTGAACTCCAGCAAAACCAAACTGATACTTCTGGGCACTGCCCACAAGATAAGGTCCTGCCACTCTCCTTTAAAAGTCCTTGACCTGGATGGGACCTCCCTTGAGGTGGTTACCTCCTTCCATTATCTGGGCATCCTGCTAGACCAATCTCTGGACCTAAACCTGCACATCCAAGAAACATGTAAATCTGTGAACTGCAAACTGGGTGCTGCCTACAGAACCAGCTACATGTTCACACCTGCAGACAAACTAGCCATCGCCAGGGGTCTCCTCCTACCTGCTCTGACCTACTGTGCTCCCATCCTACCCATGGCGCATAAATCCACACTACAAAAATGGGATGTCACTTTCAACAATATATGCAGGTATGCCTCAAAAGCCCCCACATCACTGCCAACTGTATAAAGACCTCGGCTGGCTCTCCCCCTCTGCCACCAGACTATACTACCTGGGCTACCTTTGCGACTCCATCATTAGTGTCAACAGACCAGCATCCCTAACTGAACTGCTTCAGCCAGCCCTCCCTCCATGTGAGCCGAGATCCTCGGACAAATCCCTACTAAAAATCCCCCACTGCCACACCTCCAAAGGGTCTGGAGCATTTGAGTACACAGCCCCTCAAGTGTGGAACCTCCTGCCACTCGAACTTAGACTGACATCTTCCCACGATCTCTTTAAGCACAAGCTACATGAACACCTGCTTTCCATGGACCAGTGTGCCTGTTATGACCCTACCTGAGCTTGTTCTGCCAACCTCTCTCTCTTGCCCCACCACTCCCTCCTTCCTACTCCTTACCCTATTTTACTTACAATATTAACACTGTGATATATGTCTCTGCCCATATGCACTTCATTTCGAGTTCAAAACTCCGACCTCGAAGCCTACTTGCACTTGTCTAAAGTATGTAATTTTGTTGTAAATTACTGCACCTTGACTACTGCATTGTTTACCTGTTATTGCTGTTTGCACTATTGTACCTGTTACTGCTGCTTACTGAAATGTTTGTACTGACGATCTATGGATATCAGGTACTGGCATAGTCAATGCCTAAGTGCCCCCCAATGGACCTGTTTCAGGGTACTTCTCTCTACTTGCACTTGTCTAGAGTGTGTAATTCTGTTTTAAGTTACTGCGCCTTGACTACTGCATTGTTAACCTGTTATTGCTGTCTGCACTGCTCTACGTGTTACTGCTGCTTACTGGAATGTTTGTACTGATGATCTAGGGGTACCAGGTACTGGCGCAGCCAATGCCTAAGCGCCCCCCAACGGACCCGTTCCTCTACTCCTATTGCCCCTGGACCTCCACAGCCCCCACCCCGCCTGAACACGTTCTCCTTGCCCGGATACAGTTCCACAACCCGGACATTAGCGCACCATCAGCCGCTGAAACCGCTCACCCGCCGTACCTTACCCCAAACCCCCGCTATCTTTAGCCTCTCCCGCCGGCCTATGGCTCCACGATACTGGGCTCCTCTAGTAGGCTCCTGCCGCTAAAACCGCTCACCCGCCGCTTTCACCCCCGTATTCTCACACTCATCGATCTGTCTAGCCTGCGTACATTTTCCAGGGACACGGTCTCATCCCTCCGCCCTCTGCCGCCATTCCCATCATATCCCCCTAACACTGACTTTTCGCTCTACACCCCCAGTTAGACCCATTTGCTCTTAAACTCCTGCAGCCCCGACTACCCTGACTGAGCACGACTCCCCTGCCCGGAACAGTACCACAACCCGGTACTTGCCGACCTTCCAGCCGCTGATGCTGCTCCCCCACCATACAGAACCCCGAACCCCACCATCCTAACTCTCCCCTGCCGACTTCGGTTCCATGAACCCGGGCTCCTCTTGAGTGGTTCTGCCGCTAAAGCCGCCCCGTGGCCGTCTTCACCTCCGATCCTCTCCCCTGCAGCTCTCTCTAGCCGCCGCATGGTTCCACGGACTCGGTCTCTTCCCGTAGCCTTCTACTGCTTATGCCACCATATCCCCCTCCCCAGGCGTATACCGAAGCCCCTGCCCTGTCCAAATGTTCCCCTTCCTCCTCCTCTAGCCGCGATGCCTATCATGTCCTTTCCTGCCCTGTTTTCGCGCCGCCTTTTACCCCTCTATAGCCCCACTGCAGGTGGTGTCTCCCCTGCCTCCAGCTCTGCCTGACCTACTCTCTCCCCACCTCGACCATGTACCGCCACCATCCATTCACCGCCCCACACCCAGACCCCCGTCCTGCCTCCTTCATCCCTGCTGCCACCTTAACCACTTAGCCGCAAGGTTGCCTTCCCGCATCCCCCCTTTTTACCTGCTCACCCAGTTCCCCTTCCAGTTCTCCCCTCCCCTGACCCACCTGTCCTTTGGATCTGCCCTGTATACCTTTAGCCGCTCACTAAATGCTACCTGTACACTGTAAATCTGCTGTTTTTCTCTTGACCTGTTGATTGTCACTGAAGCTGTACTCCTTTATTGCCTTTTACTGAAAACTGTTCTCTGTTCTGTTACTGCTTCCCTGTATTATGTAAATGAACTCTGTATTGTTACTGTACCTCCCGGGTCATGCCTGAAAATAGTCACTTGTTTGGCTAGCGCACCTACCCGGTAAACAAAAACTAAATAAAATAAGATCTGCTGTTACCCTACTGTCCCTCCTATTCACCCTGATCCTCTGGCAAGGTATTGTTGGAGATTCCCAGGGTACATTTGAAAACATCTGGAGGGAGATCCTTTGCCTTTATGGCTCCTACCCTGTGGAATTCTCTACCTCATTGGATACGAGATAGCCTGACCGTAGAATACTTTAGGAAATTCCTGAAAGCCCATCTTTTTGCACAGACTTTTGATGATCAGGGCTGATTTACTGGAAATCAGATTATATTAATGTCACCACATTGTGAGTGTGAACTGTTTTTAACAAATTTTAATTTCAGTTTTAAGTTGTTTAATGTATTTAGTTTAAAATGTTATGGTATTTTTGTAGAGACATCCTGAGCTTTGGAAGAGTGCCTTATATAAAGTTTGCTTTGCTTTGCTTTACTCAAGCTACCCATGAGGCAGTAGCCCTAAATGTATGTGGAACAGTTACCTCATCCTACCCTGATGAAACCCACAACCTCCGTCAGTCACCCTCTATGATCACAGGCCTGGAATACCCACCCAAGGATCCCTCCATGCTACCACTCCTCAGTGGTTTTGTAATCCACGCTGGCAACATGAAAGCCCATATCCCCAGTAAAAGGCAACGGTCTCTACTTAATAAACTTATATTGGAACAACTTCTTAGCCTACTACTTTTATTCCTACTTCTGATGTCTGGCAGTATGCACCCCAACCCTGGCCCACTACAAGACCCCAACACTCGACCATGAAAAACCACAGGACTTGTGCTCGCTTCTCTAAACATATGCAGCTTCCTCCCTAAAATGGATTGCCTGAAGGTATGGGACTCTTGTCATAACCCAGACGTGCTATCTTGTAGTGGAAACCTGGTTTTCCCTGAAGATACCAGACACTGCCATAGCTCTTCCTGGTTACAACTTATACAGACAGAATGACACTCAAAAAGAGGTGAGGGCTGTGTCATCCATATTAAAGACTGTCTCCAGAGACATGTGTCTTACCTCCCCACCCATGTAGCAGTGACAACCTGCAAGCTCTGATCATTAGACCGCTTTTAGGGGCACACAGTAGAGTGCTTACTCTGCTCTTAGTATATATTCCACCAAAACTAACCACAACTAGTGTCAGCAACCTGCTGGACTACATCAATACTCTGAGTCTGAACACAGAAATTGTTCTGCTATGTGACTTTAATATAAATTGACTCTCACCTGCCTCCATCTCTTTCAAGGGTACCCTATCTGCTATCCATTTCTCCCTAATGGTGATGACTCTGACACAAATCAACTACAAGACTTGCAACAGCACACTGCTGGACTGGGTGCTCACCAACCACCCTGCTCATATCTCCAGTCTCACCATTCTCCCTGACTCTTTCAGTGGCCACTCCCTTGTCAAATACAACTGGAACAACAACTACTGCAACCCCCCCCCACCAGAACTATAAATTAAAAGATCACCTCCCACAACTAAAGCTGGACCTAAAACTCCTTGACTGGACAGATCTCCATAAAATCAATGATGTGGACAATGCATGTTACCTCTTTGTGTCAACATTTAATGCTGTCTGTGACAAACATGCACCAGTTACTACAAGAAAAGCTAAAGGGTCGTTTAACCCTTGGATTACCCCTGAATTCCTAGAGCAACGTGCCTTAAGAGATCATATCTGGCAAACAGCATGATTGCAGGGGACTAGAGCAAACATTCAATGATATAAAAGGCCCACAATGACTGTACAAAAGCTATCCACCATGCAAAAAGTACATATTACAAAGAAGCCCTCACTAACTCATGGAACAGCAGCAAGTCCTTCTGGGCCAGCCTTAATGACATCACAGGGAAATACCCCAAAACTGCTCCTGTTATGCTTTCTGTTGAGGGGGTTCCAACCTTGGACCCTCTGCTTATTGCCAACTCGCTGAATCATTCTTTCACTGACCTCAGTAGTGTGCTCCCCAGGGACTTCTTCAATGCCCCCAACCCAAGGGACAATACAAGAGTGCCTGCACTACCACCTAATCAGCCACTGTTCCACTTCAAAATGGTCTCTGAAGCAGATGCTATGAAATACCTTTAAAAGGTTCTCGGAAAATCTGGGCGCAGTGGGGCCTCCTTGGACCTCAAATTTATTCACTTGCCATTGGATTAAATACTTGGATTACTAACCAGAATACTTAACCTATCCCTCTTCCACTCCCAAGTCCCCCAAAGATGGAAGTCTGCTACAGTAGCCCCCGAACACAAAAGTGGGGACAGGTCCTTACATAATAATTACAGACCAATTTCCATACTCCCGCCGCTCTCCAGGGCTCTCGAGCAGATTGTGGCTGACCAGATAGTGTAATACTTTAATCAGTACCAACTCCTATGCCCAGAGCAACACAGGTTCTGGGGTGGCCACTGTACCATCACAGCCCTATTCAAATTTACCAGATTCATCCATAACGCCTTAGACCAGGGCCACCTTGTAGGGCAGCCTTCATTGACTTATTGAAAGCATTTGATATGGTTCATCATGCGCTCCTACATGAGCAACTGTCAGACATTGGACTCGTGCCTGAAACTGTGAACTGGTTTAGCAGTTACTTGAGCAGCTGCTCCCAGCAAGTCAGGATTGGGGAAGGCCTGTCAGACAGTCGAGCTGTCAGATCTGATGTACCACTATGGTCCATTCTGGGACCATTGCTGTTCAGTGATTTTTTAAATAATCTCCCAGCCTCCTGCCATTGCCGCGTACTCCTATATGCTGATGACGCGGTGATTTTTACCACAACCTGTGCCCTGAACTCCTTGAAACTGATCTTCAAAATGGCTTTGCATCTGTGGAAAACTGGGTTAAAGAGCAAAGACTGGTCATGAACTATAAACAAACAAAGACCATGTTCTACTCCACAGCCCAAAACAAGCTAAAAAGCTACCCCCTGGCAATAAGGAATGACAGCGGTGACACACTGGAGCTATGCAAAGGAAGGGATAAAAGCAACTGAACAAAAGAGTAAACAGGGAGGAGAAGAGGCACTGTGGGTCACCTTGGAGACTGGAAAGGGCACCACAATCCGCACAGGGGTTGTGTACAGACCCCCATGTCAGGGGGAGGGAATGGACAAGGATATGATAGAAGGCATTCTTAGAATGGCAGAGAAAGGGGAGATACTGTTGATGGGAGACCTGAATATGCCAGATGTTAACTGGAGCACATTTGCTGCAGCCACATCCAAGAGCAGGGCCATTCTTGATGCCCTACAGGTGGCAGGCATTAGACAGCTAGTTTCGGAACCCACTCATGAGGGAGCAATCTTAGACCTCGTACTCTCAAACGGGGCAGTGAGAGGATCTCAGATCTAGAAGTGGGTTGCCATCTGGGGACAAGTGACCATCAAACAGTGGGTTCACGTTAAACTCAGCTACAGAGTCAAGCCATACAAAAGTGAGGGTACTGGACTTTAGGAGGGCTGACTTTGGCAAGATGGAAGAGTGCCTCAGAAAAGCACTAGCAAACAGGCTAGAAGGAGGTGTGGAGCAACAATGGGGAATCATCAAAACTGCCATCACAGAGGCAACAAGCCTTTGCGTGAAGCAAATAAACAAATCAAAACGTAAGAAAAAACCACTATGGTTCTCAAAAGAGGTGGCTGTGAAAGTCAGGAAGAAAAAGATAGCATTCCGGAAGTATAAGGAAACACAGAAGGAGCAGGACAGAGAGAGCTGTACCAGTTAAGGCAGAAGGAAGTAGGGAGGGAAGTCAGAATAGCAAGGGCCCAAACTGAGGAAAAGATAGCCAACTCAGTTAAGAAGGGGATAAAACCTTTATAGGTACATCAGCGAGCGAGAAAGACAAAGGAGGATAGTGAGGCTGAATAGAATGAACGGTGGGTGGGCAGAGGGACAGTGAAAAGCAGGGATACTGAACGAATATTTCTGCTCAGTATTCACAAAAGAGGAGGGGGAAGCACCTAATTCAATTAACAGAAGCACCTTGACAGGGGGTCGATCCCAGTCCTTTACAGAAGAAAGGGTTCTGCAAGAACTCCTAAAACTGAAGGTGGACAAAGCAATGAGTCCTGATGGAATTCACCCAGAATTCTAAAAGAATTAAGGGAGGAACTAGTGAAACCACTGGCTACTCTTTTAATAAATCATGGGAGGATGGTGTGGTACCGAGGACTGGAGGAGGCGGATGTGATTCCCTTCACAAAGTGGGACCAAGACAGAGGCAGGAAACTACAGACCTGTCAGTCTGACCTCTGTGGTAGGGAAAGTGATGGAGTCACTTCTGAAGCAAAGAATAGTTGAGTACCTAGAGGCCAGTGGAGCACAGGACCCAAGGCAGCATGGGTTCACAGCGGAAGGTCATGTCAAATGAATCTAATAGATTTCTTTGACTCGGTGACCAAAGTAGTAGACCAGGGAGGGGCTGTGACATGGCCTACCTAGACTTTGTAAGGCATTTGACGGTCCCACACAAAAGATTAATAGTCAAATTAACCAGCCTGGGAGTGGGTCCCAGGGTGGTAGCCTGGGTAAAACATTGGCTGCACAACAGGACACAGAAGGTAATTGTAAATGGAGTCCACTCTGAAGAAAGAGGAGTTACTAGTGGGTACCGAAGTTCAGTATTAGGTCCAGTCCTTTTAATGTCTTCATCAGTGACATTGCAGAGGGACTGGAAGGAAAAGTATGCCTTTTGCAGATGACACAAAGATCTGCAACAGGGTTGATACACAAGGAGGCATGGAAAGGATGAAAAGGACTTGGCAAGGTTGGAGGAATGGTCAGAAGTATGGCAGCTAGGATTCAATGCAAAGAAATGCAAAATAATGCACCTGGGAAACAAGAACCTAGGGAAGAATACACAATGGGTGGGGAGGTAGTAACAAAAAGGAAAGGGACCTGGGGTAATCATATCAGATGACCTTAAGGTTAGCAAGCAATGTGAGAAGGCAGTAGGAGGGCTTGGGGTATACTGGGATGTATAGGGAGAGGCATCAGCAGCAGAAAACAGGAAGTTGTTATCCTCTGTACAGACAGTTGGTGAGACCCCATCTGAGTACTGTGTCCAGTTCTGAGATCCCATCTCCACAAGGACATAGACAGGATAGAGGTAGTCCAGAGGAGGGCAACTAAAATGGTGCAGGGTCTGCAAGAGAAGCCGTATGAGGAGAGACTAAAGGAGCTTTAATATGTATACCCTTGAGGAAAGAAGGGAGAGGAGGGACATGATAGAAACTTTTAAGTACCTCAGTGGAATCAACAAAGTCCAAGAGGGTAGCATCTTTCAGAAAAAGAGACTTGCAAGAACAAGGGGACACAATTTAAAGATAGAAGGAGAGCGGTTCAGGGGCAATGTGAGGAAGTATTATTTCACAGAGAGAGTAGTGGATGAATGGAACAGCCTTCCTGAGGAGGTTGTGGGGTCTAAAACTGTGGGAGAATTCAAGAATGCATGGGACAGACATAAGGCAATTCTTGTGGGTGGTAGGAAGAAATAGGCTGTTGGTTAACTAGGATCTGCGGCCTATCCTGTAGGTAGGGAAATGGGCAGACTAGATAGGCCTAGCGGTCCTTATCTGCCGTCAAAGTCTATGTTTCTATGAGCTCATTCCACATTTCAAATACCTGGGAGTTACAATAGACTCCTCCCCATCCTTCTACCAGCATATTGATATTACTGCAAGAGTTATTAATACCAGAATTGGGATCGCCTACTGCCACAAGCATTGTCTAACCCATGAAACATTAAACCTGGCAATCAGCAACTCAATTGTTTCTCTTATAGATTATGGGCTGGCCATATACGGTTCTGCTACTGACACGGTGCTAAAACAGATATCAGTTGCCTTAAACAAAGCCTGCTGCCTACTTTAATGTTTCATGGGTTAGACAATGCTTGTGGCAGTAGGCGATCTCAATTCTGGTTACCTGTCAGTACTCCTGGTACCTTCTTCCTCTACCCGCCATCTCCACTCTTCTAGTGGTGGCTTCCTGACTGTTCCTAGAGCAAGGTTAAAATCTGCAGGCGACCGAGCTTTTAATGTTGCCACTCCCACTCTTTGGAACTCTTTACCAACTGTAGTCAGGGAGGCCCTCACTATAGCCACCTTTAATGTCCGCCTGAAGACATTCCTATTTCTGCAAGCATTTGGTGTTTAATGTTGATTATTTATTGGATGTTTTATTTTAACATAAATATTTATGTGGTATGGAATGTCACAAAAATTTGTACGGCGCCCAGAGCCTCCGGGATTGGGCGTCTTTTAAATAAATTTGCCTTTGCCTTTGCCTTACTCACAAATGCACTAAGACTCACACACACCTGTGCACTTCATGCTCGGGCTGGCTGGCTTTAACTGAATGACAGAATCAGGTATCAAACCTGCCTTCTTACCAACAAAGTCGCTTCCAATATGGGTGCAGAACCTGCGGTCACTGCCTACGAATACCAGACAAACCAGAAGCTCCGCCACTCAAATTTTTCAAGTACCCATATGCCGCACTACCATGGCACAACGTGCATTCTCACACTGTGCACCCCTCTGGGTAAATGCGCTGGCTGCTGACATCTCTGTCTCTACAATGATTGGTTCTTTTAAACATAGACTGCGCCAGCACCTCATTGATACGAGTAACTGCATGTGCCCCCACTAAGGCTCTGCACACAGCAACAATCTGCCTCTAGCACTTAACCTTGCATCTGTCATGACAGGATACTCAAACTGCAGCACTTTGCCCACCTCCCTACTCCTCTCTGGCTCTGCCCTTTGCCCCCCTGCCCTATCCCTACCCTCCTCCCTCCCTCCCTGCCCTCTGTGCTCTGCTTACCTAGTCCCCTCACTCCCAGTGTATCCTTCCCTATCCTATCTGCTTATCATCTTGATTCAGGCATACATTGTACAATGCCTCAGCATACCTAGGGCCAGATATTCAAAACTTTGCCCCAGGGCTAAATTAGCACTGCCAGCCATGTTAAATTAGCCCGGGACAAATAGCGTGCCATATTCCAAAGGAATAGCCCCTGATGCTAAATCTGCTGAATATAGCATGCTAAGGAAGCCTGACAAACTAGGCTGACAGTGCAGTGCTAAAATAGCCTGGGAAATAAGACAGCTCTGAGTATAGCAACAGGGAAGTGCAAAATGCAACGGCAGCCCAATGGACACAGAGGTGGAGCAAGTCGGAGCTGCAGGTAGAGGACAATGTGTGTGACTGCAAAGAGGTGTTTCACACCAACTGCAAAATACAATGCAGGCCACACACTGCAGAACTGTGCTATGCTGATGTGAGCCAATTGCACAGTACCAAGACATTAGCCTGGTGCAAACAGGTTAGCCCGGGACAAAAGTTTGCTATATTCAAAGCACATAAGCAAATGAGCCTAGTTAGGTCATCCATGGGCAAACAGTCACATTTGCATCTCATATGCGCTGCTTAGCATACATGTCCGTGTAGTTTGCGCGGTGCATGGAGCACACAGCTCCACCTTTTGGTTGGAATGGAAGTACAGGCTGGATGCTGCAGGATATGGGTGTATGCAGGTACAAGCAGTGCATACAAAACGCCCATGTATCACTGTAAGCAGTATATATATATATATATATATATAAAATGGGTAGGTAAAATCTTAGAAATCCCACTTATACAATTGGACAGAACACATCACATGACCGTGCATTATTTCCCAACGACCGCACGCCTGAACTACTTTCCAGCTCTCAAAACCTTCTCACCAGCAGTGAGACCACTCCACAATGCTGCAGCTAGGCACCCACACTAACACACATATGCAACTGACACCCACAGGCATAACTAAATATACCAGTAGTAGCCCCACACTGTACAAACTGATGTACTTCATCATGCCATTAATGTTTACATAAAACGTAATTTAAAAATCAAATCCTGCCTGCCATTTTCACAGTCTCTCAGTGTAGAACCACTTTTATTACTGTAACCACTGTGACCAAGCAGTCTCAATCCTAGTAAAACATATGGTGGTAGCTGACTAAGACAAACCTAGCTGTATATAAAAAAGCAGGAGAACATACATTTTTTAGTTGTCTTCTCTTAATTTGTGTGAAAAAAGCTGCATTTGTAGGGAGAGTACCACAATCGTGGAGGACTTTCACTTTCATTGCCAAATGTGATCGAAGCCGGTGCGCATTGCAGAAAGTCAGAACTTGTTAAGAGTAGAGTAAAGCTCCCTCTTTTAAAAAATAAGAAAGTGAGTCCCTCCTTAGGTTGTCTTCCCTTTGCTAATAGAAGTTGCAGACTGTATCGGAAGGGCGAGGATAGACCCCAGCGAAGTCGGTAACTTTAGGAAGGTAGAAGGAAGCCAGAGCGTTAGGTGTTGCCGAGGCAGCAACATTCACCTCACTCCGCTCACCTTCCAAAGCTACTAACCTCGCTCAGTCTATCCCCGCTCCCTTCCGCATACAGTATGTAACTTCTATTACTCAAAGCGAAGACAAACTAACAGGAGGGACTCACTTTTCTTATTTTTTTAAACAGAGAGGGGCTTACTTTCTACTCTTAACAAGTTCCCACTTTCTGCAATGAGCACCACTCGGTCACGCTACATTTTGGCAATGAAAGTGAAAGTCCTCCACGATCGCGGTACTCTCCCTACAAATGCAGCTTTTTTCACACAAATTAAGAGAACACAACTTAAAAACAACTAGTTTGTCTTACTTTCTGGTACACAGGCAGGGTTTGTTAAATCCTCTCCCATATCATTTAGCAGCTACATTTCAGCAATTACAGTGAAAGTGCTCCCCAATCATACTTGCCTCCCTCTCCCTACAAACATCACCTTCTTTCATGGAAATGATGTAAATGCAAAAAAAAAAAAAATTCTCTTACATTTTTCAACATAACCTTATTTTAAACCTCTGCCAACATATCATTTATTTACCAGCTAGAGAGAGGAACTACTTTTTCCACCCACCCCAAAAAAATCTGTGGCCATTTTATAAGATAGATAACCCATTTCTAGGGTGCGCGGTCGCGCCTGATATACGCATGTCTTGGTGGTTGAATGGCACCAAGGAAGGCAGATATATCAGAGTGTGACCGCACACCTAGAGTGGGTTATCTATATATATATATATATATATATATATATATGCTCCGTGTCCATATGTGCCCTGGAAGACAGCACCCCCTCGGGCCCCCAACACCAACATAGGCAAGCCACAGCAGTTGTGGGTGCAATAACAGTGAGGTGATGCAAGAATGCATGGGACATAAAGAGATATACAGATATCTGATCCATTGCAACACTGGGAACAAGATTAGGGGTAATTCCAGCTCTTAAAGCTTTTCAGCACAACATTATCCTGTTTAGCTATATGCTATCAATGCCAGTTGTGAAAATTCCATTTAATACATTAGTGCAGTTGAAAAATAAGACCAGGGCTATAATGCTCTTTAGTTGTTAGAGACTCCTTTGTTTATAAAACTCCTATATTACCCTCCAGTATGCTCCCTCAGTATCCAGATTAAAGAAAGAAAGAAAGAAAGAAAGAAAGAAAGAAAGAAAGAAAGAAAAAAGGCATATGATTAATAAATCATCTCCCAAAATCTTTCATGTATTCAAAGTATTTTTTTCAATTTCTGCCCCAACCTTCCTTAGATTACTGGAGAAAGGGCCAAAATCCAGAGATTTTCTCAACAATTACATATATGTCCAAATGTCCCAGAGTAAACATCCAATAAATCAATGTCTCAATGTCCCTTATCACTTAAAATCGGCCAGTCTATTATCATTATCCAATGCCTCTCTAGAAAGTGAGGGAACCGATTGCATGACTTTTCTTTTAGAACAAAAAGAAAGATACTCTGGCAAGAAAACAAAAGCTCACTCGTTTTGTCCAGATTCAAGTGTCCTCCACCTCCGAGCCTGATGAGGAATCACCTGCTTGAACTGCTTTTTCAACCCCCAACTTCTCCACCAGTTTCATAGCTTCTTTGGGTTCCATATAGATATAAGATTTCCTTCCCACCGTGACATGGAGTCGGGCCGGCATCAGCATGTTGTTGGGAACAGCAAGGGCTCGTAGGCGCTTCCTGATCGGATCAAATCCCTTCTTCCTCATGCGGGTTGAATAAGACAGGTCGGGGAAAAATAACACCTTTGCACCTTCCACTTCCATGTTACGTTTTATTCGGACTGCCTGAAGAATTCGGTCCCGCACCACCATGGAGACGGTTATGAGCATGACAGTTCTTGCCGCTTCAGTAAATGCCAGTCTCCGGATATTAACTCTGTAGGCATGCAAAATCTGGTCCTGTAGATCCATCCCCAGAGTCTCCTGCAACCAATTACTTAAATAAAGGGGTAAATCTTCTCCCTCTACACCTTCTGGTAGTCTCATTATCTGGACGTTAGCTGCTCATGTCATGATCTCCAAATGCTCCAATCTAGAGCACAGCAGAGTCTGTTCTTTTACACAAGTGGCAGCTGTGGCCTGGGCCCGGGATGAGGATCTGTCGGTCTCTTGTGCTTTTTCCGCCAAACTGTCCAGCTTTTGTTCCGCCTGCACTAGGCGAGTGTTGTAGCCGTCCATTTTTTCATCGATGTGCTGAACAGTTTTGGTTAAGGTAAATAATGCTGATTGTAGAGATTCCAATGTTGCCGGGCCAGGCTCCCCGATCATTGCCTCTGCAGTGGGGAGACTTACAGGCGCAGGTGGTGGTCTGGAGGCTCCACCACATGGAGCAAAGAAATTGTTTTTTTGCTCAGTGTTTTCCACTCCATCTTCACAATTTTGATATCCTCCGAAACAGCGGAACACCAGAGAGCTAGTGAAGGTATTTAAAAGTTCAGTTCGGCCAAAAAGATTAAGACATAGACTATAAATCAGACACTGAAACGGGAGCTTCCTGGAAGTGCGTCCTGTCAGGCAGATAGCTAGCCATGCCCCTGGTATTTCCATATTTTTATCACAGAATGGGAGTCAGGGATCATGCTGGGTGGATGGGGGCCACTAGACTACCAGGGAATTTGTTTCATTGCTACAGGGGTCGGGATTGTGATGGGGGGGGACCACTAGACTACTAGGGTTTCCATAGCAGTAATTCAAAGTGTATCGGGGTTACACTTCAAATTACTTTGAGTACCACCGCCACATTACCACATGCTTTTTGCAGGTGGTATTTAGCACCGTGCTACAGGTGGCACTAAATCCTGTAGCACGGTGCTAAACTTTTGAATATGCTGCTGTGCCAGCATTCATGGCCACTCCCCTAACCCCCCACTCCTGAATACATTGGGCCAGATATTCAGAACTTTGCACTGGGCACAAACCGTTTGCACAGGGTTAGCACCGGGTTTGCACAGGTCCGCTATTTTCAAAAGGCTAAATAGCGTAGGCAAACTGCATTAGCACAGGGCAAAATTAAAATGTATGCAAGGTGTAAACTGAGTAGGCATGTACACGAATACAGGTGCAATGCTATATTCAACGAATCACACCACGCAATGTGTTTTTGCGTGACTTAGCACAACACGTTGAGTGGTACAAATTACCGCCCAGAAAAAGGTAGTCTTAACTCTAGACAAACCAGCTTTGCATGACTTTGTGACTTTGTGCAGCTTTGCGTGACTTTTGCAAGACCCTAACCACTAAGTATTAAACATAGAAATAAACCAGATAGAAGAAACATGCTGCTCATGGATGCCATCCCTATGATGCCATCATCTGCCACCGGTCCCAACCATGCCAGGCAGTAAGTGGTGACCTGGCTCCCAGTGGACACCATGGCAGTGTGACCATACAGCACACACCTGCAGACCACCCTTCGGTGGACACCAACAGAAGCCAGTGCACACATGCAGCACTGTGGCCATGGAGGGTGTTGAGGGGAAGACGTACAGGTGGCCAGGCTTCACAACAGACTGGGTGCAGCCACAAGGCTGGGACAAGCCACATAGTGTAAAAGGCCCAGCGTTGGGAATACCCCAACACCAGTGTGCCTGTCTGATGGTATGTGCCCCCCCTCAGCCACATACCACACATCTGAACAGACACCACAGCACACACACAGCACACACAGCCAGCCATGTATATGTCACTGTTAGCATCCCATGCCAGTGGTGCAGCATCTGTGGGTCACACAACAGCATAGCAGTAATGTCCACTGTCAGTACACACCTGCAAGTTGGGCCTGTCACTGTGTACAGTGCAGTGGTCATTGATGCCCTACACACCATAGGCATTGCTGTGTCCCTCACACTACTGACCCCTTTGCTACTGTAGTGTCTGCTGTGCACTGTAGCAGAACCTACAGTTTGGCAATTGCATTCAGCACCACCACCTGTGCCTGTGCTGTGTAGTCCCATGGGGCACAATAAGCTATGCAGTTCTGTACAAATGTAGCCTGCAGCTACCACCATGCGCTGCCAGACTGACCTACAGGTGGAGCTGTGGGAAGACTCAGCCAGCCCCTGTACTTCCAGACTGACTTACAGGTGAAACTGTGGGACCCTGTGATAGCGCTAGGAAAACTGCATGCAAATCAGGACATAATTAGATGCTAATCTGGATATTTGCCCACAGACTGCCTAAGTAGGCTCATTTGCATGTCACTTTTGAATATAGCAAAATTTTGCCCCAGGCAAACGTGATAGCACAGGGCAAACGGCTTAGCTCCACGCAAATGTGTTTGCGCCGCGCAGACATTTCAGAAACATTGTACATTTCTTCGCATTTTAATTTTACATGTGCTGGCTCTTGCAGCTTTAATGACTCCACTCCTTTATTAGCACACACATTGGCCACGTAGTTCACCTCTACCTTCCTTCACGTGGCTATGAACTGGAATGCTGTTGTGGTTTGCACTTCCTGGTTGCTATATTCAGAGCTGTCTTATTTCCTGAGCTATTTTTGCACTGCTCTTCCAGCCCAGTTTAGCATACTATATTCAGCAGGTTTATCACTGGCTGGGGCTATCCCTTTTGAATGTAGCGGTCTATTGGTTCTGGGCAGTGCTAATTTAGCCCCTGGGCAAAGTTTTGAATATCTGGCCCACTAACTTTTAGCGTCAGTGCTATCACACAGTGCCGGCACTATTAGGGCTTTTGAATATTGCAGCCTGGTGCAAATCCAGCGCAACGGATTTGTTCCAGGTGCAGTGCTTTGAATATCTAACCTCAGGTGTTTTATGTTTAAATTTCTGTAACCTCTATGCATATTTTTCTCAGTATTGATGCAATGCAATGGGGCCTGATGTGATTCACCCCAGATTGCTAAAAGAACTAAGGGGAGAACTAGTGACACCACTGACTACCCTTTTAACAAATCATGGGAGGATGGGGTGGTACCCAAGGACTGGAGGAGGGCAGATGTGATTCCCCTTCACAAAAGTGGGAGCAAAGCAGACGCAGGAAACTACAGACCTGTTAGCTTGACCTCAGTAGTGGGGAAAATGATGGACTCACTTCTGAAAGAAAGAATTGTTGAATACCTAGATGCCAGTGGGGCACAGGACCCAAGGCAGCATGGATTCACAGCAGGAAGATCATGTCAGATGAATCTAATCGATTTCTTTGATTGGGTGACCAAAGTAGTAGACCAGGAAGGGGCTATAGACATGGTCTACTTAGACTTTAGCAAGGCATTTGACACAGTCCCACGCAAAAGATTAATAAACAAATTAGCCAGCCTGGGAGCAGGTCCCAGGGTGGTAGCCTGGGTAAACAACTGGATGGACAACAGGACACAGAGGATAATAGTAAATGGAGTCCACTCTGAAGAAAGGGGGGGTTACTAGCAGGGTACCTCAGGGTTCAGTACTGGGTCCAGTCCTTTTTAGTGTCTTTATAAGTGACATTGCAGAGGGACTGGAAGGAAAAGTATGCCTCTTTGCAGATGACACAAAGATCTGCAACAGGGTTGCTACACAAGGAGGAGTGGAAAGGATGAGAAGGGACTTGGCAAGGTTGGAGGAATGGTCAAAAGTATGGCAGCTTAGATTCAATGCAAAGAAGTGCAAATGAATGCACCTGGAAAACAAAAACCCAGGGGAAGAGTACACAATGGGAGGGAGGTATTAACAGCAACAAAAATGGAAAGGGACCTGGGGGTAGTCATATCAGATGACCTAAAGGTAAGCAAGCAATGTGTGAAGGCAGTAAGGATGACTGAGGGGATACTGGGATGTATAGGGAGAGGCATCACCAGTAGAAAACAGGAAATTGTTATCCCTCTGTATACACAGTTGGTGAGACCCCATCTGGAGTACTGCATGCAGTTTTGGAGACCCCATCTCCACAAGGACATAGACAGGATGGAGGCAGTCCAGAGGAGGGCAACTAAAATGGTGCAAGCTCTGCAACAGAAACCATATGTAGGGAAACTAAAGGAGCTTAATATGTATACCTTCGAGGAAGGGAGGGAGAGGGAGGACATGATAGAAAACTTTTAAGTACCTCAAGGGAATCAACAAAGCCCAAGAGGGTAGCATCTTTCAGAAAAAGAGAGCTGTAAAAACAAGGGGACACAATCTGAAGACAGAGGGGGGATGGCTCAAGGGCAATGTGAGGAAGCATTTTTCACAGAGAGGGTGGTGGACGCATGGAACGGCATTCCTGAGGAGGTTGTGGGGTCAGAAACAGTGGGAGAATTCAAGAATGCATAGGACAGACATAAGGCAATTCTAGTGGGGGGTAGGAAGAAATAGGCTGTTGGTTAAGTAGGATCTGCAGCTTATCCAATAGGCAGGGAAATGGGCAGACTAGGTGGGCCAAGTGGTCCTTATCTGCCATCAGAGTCTATGTTTCTATATATTTGTATATTTGTCTGCAGTATTGTACCTTGTTGTCTAATGTATCTGATGTGGAACCTATCAAAGAGCATCTGCTCACAGGTATTATGCAAGATCTCAATAAAATAAAAAAATAAAAACAAATAAGAAGAAGAATCAGAGGGGAGACCCTCACAGCCTTCAAATATCTGGAAGGGATAGTGCTGTCTGTTAGACCAAACTCTGCTCTTCAGGATGCACAAGAGTGGGAGAACAAGACGACACACAATTCCATTGAAAGGAGGGAGACTCGGGGGAAACATCAGGAAGAACTACTTCACAGAACAGGTGGAGGACACTTGGAATAGATTTCCACAGCAGGTAGTGTCAGTCAAGTGTTTCCATCTGGGACCCTTTTCACGGTAGTACTAGTTTAGTTTTCCAGAGGAAATGTTTTTGCAGGGGTACAGGGTTCCTCCTTAGGGAAGATGTTTGATACATTTCAATGAAAGACCAACAGAAAAGATTACTAATATTGTAGAGAAGCGAATGAGAACCTTTGATCATATGGAAATTAATACTAGATAGTAAGTTCCACTTCCTATTAAGGTGAGTAGACCCTGCAAGATGCCAGAGTATTGGTCCTAGTAAGAGAAAAGTACGAATACACTACAGAATAGGATCAGGATCTTTTCTTTTATGGGAGCATTCAGTTTTATAAAAAGTCAGATAGTTCTAATGACCAGAATGGGCAAAATAGAATGAGGTCCTTTCCTTTTATAGAACTATTAAGTAGCAACTTCTCTTCATGTTGGCTAAAAGCAATGGAAGGAAAGGACTGTACCACTTGAGAGTTGCAGGGTCCTTTTTCCTTAATAGGAAGATAACTACTATAGCTTTTGTTTGCTGAGCAAACTTGTCCCATGAGCAGAAAGACCCAGACCATGAAAGGTCCTTTCAAATTATGGGCACTAGACACAATCTTTATGAGCAAGCTAGTTACTATCACAGGGGAGGACCAGTCAACCAAAGGTAGTTTCCGATTATGGAACCTAAATGTGCTAGTTCCTTTAAGTGCAAAGGACCTCATTCTGTTATAGGGTTTGGCTATTTCCTTTTAGTGTAAGTATCAGAATGTTTGTTACACTACAGAGTTTATATGTGAACAGATCCTCCCTGTAGAATTGTTTTTATTGTTATTGATCCAACTTGCCCCAGCTCCTTTCGGTTGACTGCCAAGCCCAAACATCTGCTGTCTCCAGAACTCGGCTTTACTTCCTACTCTATGAAACAGTGTGGCATGCCACCCCCCCCCATGGCAGGGCCTTAGGGGTGTCCCCAGGACTCTCAAGAGTCCACATGATGAGTTGAAGATGACATACATGTGATATCTCCCCCTTTACGCAGGAGACTCCTGTTTTTTTTTGACTGAACTCCCTCCCTCCCTCCTGGGAAACAAAATCTCCTGCTTAAGTAAAATTCTGTCCAAAATATCCATGTTTTTTGGGCAGATTAAGACACATAAAAATTAAATTAGTGATGAACAATGTGTCTGATAACTTTATATAACTAGTTGGTTATTCTTTTTAGTGCTTATTCTTGACAAAATGAAATACATTCAAATTTTGTAATGACTTTTTTCTTAATTTTTTGATGCCATTTAAGGACAAACTCACAATGTTACGGCATCTCCCTACTAGCAGGCCAATCTCCCTCTTAATTTGACCCAAATCTCCATCTTAAGTAAGATGGCAGGTCAATCTCCCTCCTAATTTCACCTAAATCTCCCTCTTAAGCAAGTTGGACATATCACATGTATGAGATGAGAGAGAGGTGACACTCTTAAGCTTACACGTCCAAGAGACATTTTTACATTTTGTGTCCTGCTCTTAGCAGCTTAGTGTCCCTCCCAAAAGAATACACACAAGGGATGTGACAGCTGCCCTTGAAGCTGAGCAACCACACTTCACTCCCCGGATTCTTTGAGTGTACAGGTGAGCAACACTATAGATAGCTTCTCACCAAGAGGAGGTAAGAGTCTGATGGGATGAACAAACATCCTCTTCCTGATGGCCTTCTGGCAGGCTTGGCCCACTGTTGCATCTGAGTTACCAGCATTACATTCAGAAGTACTGATGCTCCACCTCCAGGTCAGGGCATCTACTCTTATTAGATTTAATAACCCTTTCAACTGCAGTTCAGTGACGAGCCTGGGAGTTCAGTGGTAAGCTACCATCTTCCATGCAGTGATCCGAGTTCAGTAGCAGAGTCGAGTTGCATGGGAAGGGTCGGCAGATGGAGGGCAATTAACATTCTACAGACTGCTCTCTTTCTCACGCAGGGGAGAACAAGTTGCACCACTCTTTGCCTGCCACCTGCCCGAGGACAAGTGGCAGCACAGCAGGACAGCAACATGGAGAGGGCCCACTGTCAGATGCCAGATTCAGTTGCAGACCTATGTATACACCGACAACATGTCATTGCGTGACATGTGACCCAGGGGAGAAAAACATGGTAGACACCCTCAACTAAGCAGGATGAAATTTCAGTCCATCGCCGACTCTGTACTACCAATTAGTAACCTCCTGCAGAGGGATCTGGGCTGTGCTCTGGAGTGGCCTGGCTAGCCCCAATGGCCCTGCAATGAGGGATAATTTGTGAGGAACAACCAGACAAGAAGGTAAGCCCTAGAGAAGGTAGGTGATGGAGCTGGGCAGACTGGGATAAAATGGGTCCAGCTGGTGTTCAGGAGATATTAAAGTCTCTACAGAAAACAAGCATTTGTCAATGCCGAATGCTTGCTTGCCAGTATTTCCTGTGTAGTTGTTGTGCATAGATAGTGCACAGGGTAATGTTAAAGAGCAGCTGACGCCTTCAGTAGAACTTCAACAAAACGTAATATTTAGACACAGCTCATCTTGTATTTCACATTAGTTCTGTATTCCTCCTCCCCATTGTTTATTATTGGTGTAATTTCCATAAAAATAGGATCTTTGCTCCTGAAGAGTTAAAGAGCAGCTGATGCCTTCAACAGAACTTTCTCAAAACATAATGTTTACACATACTGTAGTTCAGTTTGTATTTCACATTAGTTATGTATGCCCCTTCCCCATTTTTTTTATTGAGGACATTTGCATGAAAACAGGAGCCTTGCTCCTAAAAGGTTCATCTATTCCAGTTGCTTTCTCCCTACCTGAGGTCATAATGCACTGCTTGTGACATCACAGTTACTCCCACGGCAACAGATTGTGATGTCACAACAAGTATTTTTTCATGGAGAGGGTGGTAGACACATGGAACAGCCTTCTTGAGAAGGTTGTGGAGTCAAAAACAGTGGGGGAATTCAGGAATGCATGGGACAGATATAAGGCGATTCTGGTGGGGGGTAGGAGGAAGTAGGCTGTTGGTTAACTAGGATCTGCAGCTTATCCAATAGGTAGGGAAATGAGCAGACTGGGTGGGCCAAGCAGTTCTTATTTGCCGTCAAAGTCTATGTTTCTATGTCACTGTAGTTGCAGCTGCATGCATTTAGACCATGGACAGCAGTTTTTTAACTCAGATATTCCAGATAATTAAATGTTATGCAAGGCTGTTAATTTTATTGTAACAGTCATGATAGTAGCTGCTGAATAATTTTCGATTATGTCTGCAGAATTCTCATTGCTACATCTGCCACTGTCACAGTAGATTGAAATCAGGAACTCGGTTGAAATCTGGAACCCCAGTTTACATAATATTCCATCCTTACTGGGGCTTTCAGAGTTACAGTGTTAATACAGTAATTTTGGATGTTTTCTCCATTACTTGAACAAGCACATCAAGATTTTCATTGAAATTGTCAAATGTTTGCCCCAGCTCAGGCTGGATGTAGGGATAACTTTTATTTCCTAGAGTACTATGTATAGTTATAAAAGCAGCAAAGGCAAACAAGATGCTGGGATGCATAGCTA
The DNA here is from genome assembly GCA_016271365.2 of Neoceratodus forsteri. Lineage (NCBI taxonomy): Eukaryota > Metazoa > Chordata > Ceratodontiformes > Ceratodontidae > Neoceratodus > Neoceratodus forsteri. The sequence continues at coordinate 365,471,400 of CM028132.1, read as the reverse complement.
GGGGGATCAGTAGTAGGAGAGAGGAAGTTATACTGCCCTTGTACAGGTCACTGGTAAGGCCGCATCTAGAGTATGGAGTTCAGTACTGGTGCCCACACCTCAAAAAGGACATTAACCTGCTGGAGAAGGTCCAGAGGAGGGCTACAAAGATGATAGCCAGTCAGCAGGGCAAGGCATACGAGGAGAGGTTGAGGGCACTAAACATGTACTCCCTGGAAGACAGGAGAGAGAGAGGGAGGACATGATTGGGACCTTCAAGTAGCTGAAAGGGATAAATAAGGTTGATAAGGAGAGTCTCTGTAAACTGAGTGGCAACCATAACATGAGGGGGCACAGTCTGAAACTGTATGGTGGAAGGTTTAGGAGGGAGCTCAGTAAGCACTTCTTCACAGAGAGGATGGTGGGCACTTGGAATGCGTTGCTGGAAGAGGTCATCTCGTTGAAGACAGTGGGCAGCTTTAAGAGAGGCTGGGATAGGCATAGGGGGAGGGTAAGGATCATGGGTAGGGAGGATGAGAGTAGTGGGGAGGGATGGCATGGACATTAGCTCAAGCTGCAGACCCTGCAATACGAGCAGACTTGATAGACCAAATGGGTTTCTTCTGCTGGCTTCTTCGTATGTTCGTATGTTTTACATTGTATTTTTCCCAAGTCAGACCAGCTGAATTGCAATATTTTATTTTCAATGGGTTCCTTCTTTTACACAGTTTTGCAATATATTTGCCCAGGATAGCCCAGCTGAGATGCAGCATCTCATTTTCAGTGGGATCATGCTTTTACATTTTTGTACTGTATTTACCCAGGCTAGCACAGCAAGATACAATGTCTTGTTTTCTGTCTTTTTTTTTAATTCAAGTTTATTGAAACATTTGGGTGCATCACAGATATACAATTTATACTTTGTTTTACACGGTCCATTTCATTTGTAGAGTGTCATGTGCAGTCAAGAGATACAGACAATTTGTTATTCATCCAGTAGGTATCATGCCCTTCAGCAGATAATTATATTATTTCATCTCATAAAGTTCATATGTCAATACCTTGTCACCCCCCCCACCCACACACACACACACACACACACCACTCAAGCAGTTATTTTCCTAAATCCTATTCTGGAAGGCTTCATGCATCTTAAGTGCCTTGGGGACTCCACCAGTGTCCAGAACCTTCATGTGAGGTATTATTATCCCTCCAAATGACCCAGCGGGTCCACATATGTGTAAAAATGTGTAGTTTCAAGTTAATATTATATGTTAGCTCTTCCATGTCCATGTCCAATATATCTTGGACAATCTCCTTCCAGTGCTGGAGGTCTGGTGGATCCACCTCCAGCCATCTATGTGTGATGGCTTTATGTGCTGTTGCCAGAAGTACAGTGGTGCAAGTGGTAGACAAGAAGTACAGGAACTCAGGCACTGGCAAATATGAAATGCAGAATGAGGTTCCTCAATATGAAGGATAGCCATGTCAAGACACATCTATCTGTTTCGACACTAGTAGATTCAGTTAGAGATATTAAAGTATTTCTAGGAAAATACCATTGTTGTACAAGTTAAATGTTGTTATGGAAACCCTGATTTCAGGTCACAGGCCCAGAAACTGTCATTATGTTGCTGGTTTAAGAATTTCAGTTCCACTGTCAGTGGGAAGAAGTGCAGAAACTCTGTTCCTGCTGCAAAAAAAAGGTACAGGAACTGAGTTCCTGTGTGTTCCTGTTCACTTTCATCACTGCAGAAGTATGTTTCACGACCACAGGTAAAGACCTTCTGCCCTTCAGTCTCGGGGGGGGGGGGGTAGGCCCAGCAACAACTGGGAGAGTGCCAGGTGGACGTGATGGGAAATGATTGTCCCATTGCTTGCTTAATCTGTGTCCAATAAGCCTGCAGTGCTGGGCAGGACAAGAAGATGTGAAAGTGATAAGTGATGGGTTATTTGTTCTTAACATTGTCCCCGGCAGGCTGCCGCATGGGCAGTGTCCCCATTTGCTCTGTATGTGTGGGATATAAAAGTAGCAGGCCTTAATCTTCCACTCAAATTCCTGCCACATGGGTGAGTGGGTTGTTTTGCTGGCTACTTTGAATATTATATTCCATTCTACGACAGTGATCTGAAGACCAGCCTCCCTTTTCCACTTATTTTTCAGAGTGAGGGTGCAGTTAGAGTACAGAGACCTCAGTGCTTTATATATTCCTGAGATGTGGCCCTTCAACAGATTTTGGTGGGTAATCATCTGCATTACCTCAAGGTTAGGCTGGGCCTTGGGTACAGTTCATGCCCTGCGCTGACTTTCTGCTATGTGAGCTCTTATCTGTAAATATCGATAAAAATCTTTATTTGGTAATTGATACGAGTCCCTTATAGTCTGGAAATCTACTATCGCACCACCATTTATTAGTTGCCCCATCGTTTTTAGCCCTTTTTTTGCCCAATTCCTGAATGTGTGATCTAATTTAGAGGATAAGAAGGATTTATCCCAGGCAATCCATCCAAGGGGCCAGATCACAGTAAAAAAATTATATTTTGCCCAGATCCTATGAACTGCTCGCAAGGTGTTGCAAATGGCCAACAGTTGGGGTTCTGTAGCTGAGAATTCCCGGGAGGTGTCTGGTACGCTAGCCTCTAACAGGACCCCTGCATCCTTTTCCATCTCAATTGCTTTCCAGTGTGCTCCATAGCCCTCCATGGACCACAGCAGAGCCAGTCTGAAGTGGGCAGAGAGGTAGTAATCCTCAAAGTTGGGAAGCGTCCTGCCCCCTTGAGTTCTGTCCGACTGCATAATTGGTCCTTTTATTCTGGGTCTTCCCGAGGACCAGATAAATTTAGTTATAAGACCTTGCCAGATCTTAAATTGTGTCTGGGGGATCCAGAGTGGAAGACTCTGAAATAAGTATAAAAATCTAGGCAGAATATTCATGGTCACTGACTGTATACGGGAATACATGGGGAATTGTAGAAGTGTCCATCTATTTAGGTTTTGCTGAATTTGGTTAATGAGTGGACCAAAGTTATTGTCAAATAATTTGTTCAGCTGTCTGGGGATTTGTATGCCCAGGTATCTAATTTTGGATGTGTTCCATTTCAGGGGCTTGAACTGCGTAATTTTGGGCATAGGTGAATAATTAAATTTTAGTACTTCAGTTTTATTTTTATTTAGGCTATAGTTGTTCAAGTTTTTCCAAAAGTGTCCATACCTTGGGAATCAAGCTATCTGGGTTAGTGAGATAGAGGAGCACATTCTACCCCACCTATCGTTACTCCCATTATGTGTGGGTCATCCTGGATAGCCTTAGACAGGGGCTCAATATATTGGGTGAATAAATTTGGGGAAAGGGGCAGCCCTGCCGGGTGCCCCTACTCAAGTCGAACCGATCTGAAATCCCTCCATTAACCCGAATATATTCCTGTGGAGCTGAATACAGAGCCTTAATGCTGTCAGTGAATTGGCGCAGGAAGCCCAGATACTCTAGGACATGGAAAAAGAAGCCCCAAGAAACCTTATCAAAGGCTTTTTCCACATCTAGGCTCATCAGACATGTCAGTGTGCATGTACGTTTATAATATTAATGATGTTGATCATTCGCCTCTCATTGTCAGGAGCCTGCCTGTCTGCCTGTCACAAAACCAGTTTGATCCAGGTGTACTATTTGAGGGATCAGGTTATTAATTCAAGCTGCTATTATTGCAGTAAATATTTTATAGTCTGCGTTAAGGAGGGATATAGGTCGGTAAGACCCACACTCCATAGGGTCCTTTCCTTCTTTATGTTTCACTGTTATAGTCACATAATTCCACGAAAGTGGGACCCCTTCCCTCCCTCCAGACTTCATTGTACTCCTCCCCAAGCAGAGGGGTCATTTCCTTAACAACCGTCTTATAAAATTCCCCCCCAAAGCCATCCGGGCCCGGGCATTTCCCTGATTTATTGTTGTGGATGGCTCTAATGATTTTGGCATGGGATATCTTCAGCTTTAAAGCTTGGCCTTGTTCTTCTATGAGATTAAGGAGATTGACAGCATGAAGAAAACTATGTTTTTCCATCAGACGAGACTCAGGTTGGGGCTGGTAGAACAACCTGTAATATGCCACAAAGGCCTTAGTGATCTGTTCCCTTTTACAGGACACCTGTCCTGTTCCGGGATGATTGATTTTTATGATGTATGATTTAGCTGCCTGCTGGCTGAGGCAATATGCTAAACATTTGGTGGCCTTGGGACCACCCTCATATTAAGATTGCCTAAGATAGCAGAGGACTTTTTCTGTTGCTATGTTTAAAAGGTTTTGCATTTTAGCTCTAATTTCCTTCAGCTCTACCTCTGCCTGTTTAGTCCATTTTGGTTTTTATTCAGTCTCTAGCAGCTTTAATCACTCCAACAAGTACTCCATCTGTCTCTGCCTCTCCCTTTTCCTATGGGCTGAGATTGCTATCAATTTACACCTCACCATTGTCTTGATCATGTCCCATAAGATCTGTGGGGATATATCCTTGTGAGCATTTGTTTCTATCATCTGTTTGCTCATCCTTTTGATCTCAGCAACCACCTCTGTCTCTAAGGAGAAATACATTCAGTCGCCAGTGTGTGTTTCTCCTAGGGAGCACGATGTCCGCCCCCAGGAAGATGGGCTGGTGATCCGAGTGTGTCACAGAACCCACCCACATGGACTTAATCACAGAGATATCCTTTGCGAATGTAAAGTACATATCTAGTCGTGAGTACATTTTAAATCTGGGCGAGTAGTACGTAAAATCTTTTGCATTTAGGTACTTTGCCCGCCATACATTCACCAAGCCCATCTCCAGAAGGAGTTTAGTAAACTGTTTTGCTGTTCTATTCTTTGAGGTAGGGATCCTGGAAGTGGAGTCCATAGATCTGTTAAGGCTTAGGTTCCAATCCTCTTCCATTATGAGCAGGCCCTTTGCTTTTTCAGCTATAGTGCAGATTAATTCAGCATAAAAGGTTATGTGGGAGCCAGGTGGGGCATAAACATTTACCAGGGTAACCCAGTGTTCTTGTGTCTTACCAGTCAGTATGATATATGGCTCCCAGGTCTATCTGAACTGTTTTTTCCTCAAAAGGTAGGTCAACTGAGAGCAGGATTGCCACTCCCCTTTTCCTACCTCTCTCCTGGGAGGTGTGATATATTGTTGGAAACGCCTTGGATTTCAACTTTAGCACCTCTTCTGGTGAGAGATGCATCTCTTGTATAAAGTTGATAGGACATTTTTGATCCCTGAGGTATTTAATAATCTGCTTTCTCTTAATGGGATTGTTTTCCCGTTAATGTTATAGGAAAGTATAGGCATATCTATGTACGTCATTATGAAGGTTATTGTGAGATAAACTATGTGTGCCTGCTTCTTGTTGTCTGTTGGTTAAATGCAATCTGACCTCTGCAGACTTATTTCTCTACCCTTCATCATCTGCAAAAAGATTAAATATGTCAGTGAGTATAACAGGATATAAACTAACCACAAACTGTGGAAGCACAACTCATAACTCCCAGTTAAGCCTCAACTAGGTAATACAAGTTTCAGATAAGAGATGTTCTCTATATATCAGTAAACAATAAGTTTAGAAATCTACAAGGTCTAGGTTAAGCCATACAGACAAGAGCCCACACTATTGGTGGGATTTAACTTCCAAAGTTGAGCTGAGTTAGATTTAAGCTCGGGTGATGGTTCCAAAGAAGTACCTGTGTTCTCCACTGCAGTGGAGATTTGCCAAGTATAGGAGCAGGTGAGCAACTGCCCGCAATACTGTCAGTCGTATCCTACGTCAGCATGGGGCCATGTGTCGTTCCCACAAAAAATACTCTCCTCCTGCCCATGTCCCCCTCCCTCCGATCCCTTCCCACTTGAAGAAAAAGAAGAGGTTTGTTTGTCTACCATCTTGTGAAGTTTGTAGTTATTAGTTGTAACTGAGCGAATTTGCCACCCATTATCTGGCATTGGCGTGTGGCAGCCATGTAGGTGTCTGTCTAGAAGGCCTCCATCAGATCCCTGTATTTGGAGTGAGCACATAATTGCTGTTCTTATCACCCAGCTTCACTCATTCTCTTGGGTGATTCCCCAACCCCCACCTCCCAGCCTGAACTAGGGGCCAGGATAGCCTATGTCAGCAATTTACTCTGGATCTCCTTGGCTGGAGTCCACTCGGATCATGGCCATGTGAAAGGTGAAAATCTCCCACCCATGCTGCAGGCAAGGAGCACCCCTGCAGCCCTTCTCAAGACTCCCTTCCCTCCTCAAGTTCGCCCACAGGGGCTTCCTGGTAGTCAGCATAATTAGGGGAGGAAGTCAGGGAGCAGAAACAGGGAGACTTCGCAACTATACACATCGATCTACAAAAATAACATTAAATCATCATAAAGGCCCAAGTTGGCTGTCTTTAGCTCAGTTTCTATTTATAAAGGATATAAATGCAGTTCTTTTTACTGTGGACTAAGACGTTTGCCTTAAGCAAGGCTATTGGTAGACATCATAGTCGGCAGCGAGTGCTCTCCTTCTGCTTAAGTGTTTGGCCTTATATGAGGCGCACTTCTAGAAGCCTCTGCAGCTGCTTCCATGCTCTCCGCTTGATCCAGCAGCCCCGCAATCTGGAGTCTAGACCCATATGGTTTCAGCAGATCTCCGATATCTGTTCTTAGGGTGGTCTGACGGTTTAGTTGAAGGTTGCCCCGTCTTACATCTCCTTTCTGGGCCACAGTCCACACAGATCTTAAGAGCTCTTTTCCTAGGTGCTTTTTAGTAAGGGGGGGCACATCAGTATCTAGATCCTTTAGAAAGCTGGTGGCTGCTAATAAATCCGGGAATGTGTGAATGCCCTTCTCTGTTTCAATATGGAGCCTGCCCAGGTATAGTATTTGGGCTCTGATCTGATTGGCCCACAGCTGTTTTAGTATCGGCCATAAGGGTTGGCGGCTCTCCTGGACTGCCGTAGTGTAATCATTATCCAAACTGATTCTGTTTTGTTGAAAACAGAGATCCCTCTGTCTCCAGACTCTCTGCAAAATCTCTTCTTTCACATTATATGATGTTATTTTAAAAATGAAGGACCACGGTCTAGCCCTAGCATTAGGTTTTGAGGCCAGGGAAAGGTGTGCTTGGTCCATTGAGATTTTGAAGCCCTCTGGTAAATGCAGGACCTCTCGGAGCAAGTCCTGAATGAATCCAGTTGCTGTTGAGGAGCTGTCTTCTGCACCCTCAAGTACACCATGCAGACGTAGGTTTTGTTGCTAACTACAGCCCTCCAGATCATCCAGTTGGTGAGTTAATTCCCTGTCCCTAGCTAGCAAATACAGGATCAGGTGATTGTGACAGTCCGACTGCTCTGTAATCGTGGTGAGGCCCAATTCCAGTTGGTCTGTGCAGTGCTCAATCGCCCGATGTCCATTTTTAGCTCTGTGTCTGTCTGATCAATTTTACTAACTGTTTTGGCCATCTGCATAATAGTTGCAATGAGACCTGAGCATTCTTTGCTCGATGGGGCTGCTGCAGTCACCATGCGGGCCATCACGCCAGCCGAGTCTGGGTTCAGCCGTTGTTTTTCTTGCTGAAGCAGCTCTTTTAATTTCCGATCCAGGGTATTGGGGCCCCCCTGTGTCTGCACCTTTGGTCTGGTAGTTTTTGCCAGCGAATTCATTGGCATGGTAGGCAGATGAAGCTTGATTAGGGTTGGTGGTTAGACAGAGCTAGAGGATCAAGTTGCCATGTTGCCGCCAACGTCACTGGAAGTCCCAATATCTTGTTTTCAGTGAGGGTCCTGCTTGTACCCATTTTTAAAAAGTATTCATCCAGGATAGCATGGTTGCTAGGCAACATCTCATTTTCAGTGGGGTCATGCTTTTACCATATGTTTTACCAGAACAGGCCATTTGAGATACGATACCTCCTTTTCAGTGGGGTTATGCTGTAGTGGTGTCCTGCTGATACATAAAAGAAATCTGAGAAGAATAAGGAAATACAATGTGAATGAGGGGTAGGGAATAGCAATTTCACCATTATCAAAATATTTAGTGTCTCGGAGTGTGCCATTAATACAGCACATGTTTATTAAGACCATGGTTGCTCAAAAGTCATCCGACAGAATTGGATTCCTCAGATTACAATTTTTTTTTTTTTTTTATTTTGGAATTGAAGGCCAAGCATCCAAATTCTGAAACCCTCTTGCCAGATGCTTAATCAGAATCCTGTTCTGCACTGTAAAATCTCCCCCTCCCTCCCTGTATCTTATGGGGCTGCTTTTCAAGCTTGGGTCCCTCAAGGGTCAGGTGGCTGGAGGCTGGAGATGTGGTAGCTGCAGATCCTTGGGCCAGGGACTGCAGTGCCAAAAATAGCATTCTTTATGTTCTGACCTTTGTAATGCCCAGTTTATCCATTCATCAAACACTCCACAAATGGAGATGACCACCACCACCCCCAGCAAGCCTTCTCTGTCCTCTAAGTATAGCAACAGCACCTCTCCCCTAACCCCACTCCTTCAACGGGCAAACTGCAAATACTACTTAACATACCACATCCTGAGAGAGAGAGGAGGAAGCCCGTCCCAATCCGTGGCTGCCTTGGTCCTCTTGGTGCCTGCACTGGATAACCCCAGAGCTTTCTTCAGGTCAGCCAGGTACCACTAGCTCAGGTCACTAGGGAGTATCAGGGCAGCTGGGAGTTTATTTATTTATTGAATTTTGGTAACCGGGGGGGGGGGTGGCTTACTGGAACCAGAGGTCCCAAAGGTGACTTGGAGTTAATTACAGGCAGATACAGCATTCAGACAGTGAACAGGTCCAGTACATTGAATACAATCAGTCACAAAGTATTGGCTTAATTACAGGCAGATATACAGACAGTGAATGGGAATAATGTGTACAGTAGATTACATGATATTTGATAAACAGCACTAAATATGAAGATGCTAAACATACACGTAAGTACATTTTACTGGAGGAACATGATCACAAGATATTAGCACATGGTGCAGTACAGAAAACAAGCACAGCTGACATTATAATATGGGGAGACAGGTAGGAGCATTATCAACAAAATAAGGCAAGGCAGTCAATCAACAGTGAATTCTTTCACGAAGAAAGGTTTTTAGCCCTTTTGTGTTTGCTTACGCATGCGCAAGAAACATGATGTGGCAGCTTAGGAGAGAAGCAGGTTGTGGAGGTACGGCACTGTGGCAGCCAATGCAGGCACTGCATTTGTGGCTTGGCACTGTTGACCCAATGCAGGTCCAGCGTCCTGATAACACTGGTTCTGCATAAGTGCCACCGAGTTGAAACAATTTGGCCACTGCAATCAGGGGTCACCTTGTCATTGCAGGGCGGTACCTTGCCTGGTGTAACATGTCCGTAAACATGGCGGTGGAGGGCAAGCCGACTGACTGGGGTGCCCAATCCCCCTGTCGGCATGCCCCGGCCATGTTAATTTGCCAACAGGGAAGCCTACCCCGCTGGCATAATGCCCTCATTTGTTGTGTGCAGAGAGGGGTGTTGAATCCCCCTCGGCATCATGCCCCCCCAAACAGTCGTTCTTTGCCGAAGGGGGGCCCAATCCTCATTGGCTTAAGTTCCTCCGCACCAAAAAGGTAGGTGGCACACTGGGAGCCCACCCCAGTGTGCTGAAAAGAAGCCTGCAAAATTAAAACCTTCCCGATATGTCTTTTTGTTTTTTCTGTCCCTGAAAGAAAGGAAACAGTCCCACGCTGGTCGGGTCCCTCCCCCAACCCTCACCCACCCACTGCGCACTCCTACCTCCTCATTCTCCCACCCTGTGCTCCTCTGGAGCACAGTGATGATCTTCGTGGACTGGGAACATGTCTGCACTTTTCAAAGCTGATCGCGAACTGAAGAAATGCAGGTAAGCTGTATAACAGCATAAATAGGGTTTTTTCAACTTTGGTGCATATCTCGGGCATTTGGGAGAATTTTGGCACCAAATTTTCAACATGGAGTTATTGAGACCCCTCCTCATGAATTCAGTCACTGTCATGGCATTATTCCATCCCAAAATGTGATTTCGCGGTCACTGCACGGAATCCCCTTTCGGGACCGAGTAATGAAACAACAGTGCCACTGATCACGAGGTGGGCTCTCAAAAAGCCTAAGTTGCAAATTTGGTGAAAAAATCCAGACAATGACTGTGTTATGAGCATGCGTTGCGCAGTTTGCACGCACGCTCGTAACTTCACGAATTTGTAATATTTTCACTCCATATTTTCAGCATTGGCATTTTTCCACACCTCCTCATGAACAGTTCAGCTGTCATTTTTCACATCCGGTCAAATTGTGTTTTCACACTTCCAGCACAGAATAGTGTGGTTGCTGTGGGAAATCAGTGTTCGGGACACATTAAGAAAATCACAGTGACACTATTCATGAGCAGAGGTCCTAAAATACCTATGTTGAAAATTTGGTGAAGAAAGTCCACAAAATTAATGTGTTACGAGCGTGCATTGCGCAGTTTCCACACACCCTTGTAACTTTGCATATTTGTAATATTTTCACTCCAAATTTTCAACATTGGTATTTTTTCATACCTCCTTATGAACAGTAGAGCTGTCATTTTTCACATCCTGGCCAAAATGTGTTTTGGCACTTCCAGTGCAGAATTGCATGGTTGCTGTGGGAAATCAGTGTTTGGGACAGATTAGGAAAATCACAGTGCCTCTGTTCATGAGCAGAGGTCCTAAAATGCCTATGTTGAAAATTTGGTGACAAACGTCTATAAAATGACTGTGTTATGAGCCTACATTGTGCAGTTTCCATGCACCCTTGTAACTTCTCAAATTTGTGGTATTTTCATTCCAGATGTTCAACATTTGCATTTTTTCAAAGCTCCTTATGAACAGTACAGCTGTCATTTTTCACATCCTGGCCAAAATGTGCTTTCGCATTTACGCACACAATAGCGCAGTCGCTGTGGGAAGTCAGAGTTTGGGACAGATTAAAAAAATCATAGTGACACTGTTCATGAGCAGAGGTGCTAAAATGCCTGTGTTGAAAATTTAGTGACGAAAGTCCATAAAATGGCTGTGTTACAAGTGTACGTTGCGCAATTTCTACGCACCTTCATAATTTCACGCATTTGTAAAATTTTCACTCCCGATTTTCAACATTGCCATTTTTTCACACCTCCTTATGAACAGTATAGCTATCATTTTTCATATCCTGCCTGAAATATGCATTTACACATCTGGCACAGAATAGCACGGTCACTGTGGGAAATCGATGTTCGGGACAGATTAACAACATCATAGTGACAGTGTTCATGAGCAGAGGTCCCAAAATGCCTATGCTGAAAATTTGGTGAAATAAATCCACTAAATGACTATGTTACACACATACGTTACGCAGTTTCCACGTATGCTCGGAAGTGCAAGCATTTTTAATATTTCCCCCACAGATTTTCAACATTGCCATCTCTTCACACCTCCCTATGGATGGTATAGCTGTCATTCTTCACATCCTGCCCAATCTGTGTTTTCATACATCTGGCACAGAATGGCACGGTCGCTGTGGGAACTCAAAGTTCAGGACACATTAACAAAATCACACTGCCACTCTTCATGAGAAGAGGTCCCAAATGCTTTCATGAGGTAGGGTCACAAAAAGGCCATATTAAAAATTTGTAGTGCAAATACCAACAAATGCCAGGGGCGTTAGCGTTTCTAACCATAATGTCCCACCCTGTACAGACTGACAGGCATCAGGGGTGTGCCTTTGGATTGCCAACCGTAATGCTCATGCCGTCACACTCCCAGCCAGTGACAGGCATCGAAGTGTGCCTTGGGGGAGGGGCGCCAGAGAGCCGTTCTCCAGGCAGGAAGCTTTTCCAAAATGTGCTACACTTCAGTTGTTATATTTTATTAAAAATAGTGTTATTGGCTGTTCAAATGTCTGATTTGGCACTAGCTTAGACTTCCTCAACTGACTGGCTACCGACTGATACCAAATTTGCAATGGAGCGCTTCAGAAATTCTACTCTTGCAATCATTCAAATGAAAGCTGGGAGCATAAGTAAGGCCGCAGATCCTCCATGCGGGGCTTCTACCACTAAATTAGAATTACAGCAGAGCTGTCCATGGCAGCAGCTCCTCGCCTTATTGCAACACATGGATGCTAAACTGGAAACTTCTCTTTCAAGGATGGAGAAGCACACAGTCATCTCTACGGTTCCAACTGAAGAGAGGCAGATGTATTCTGAATGGTCTATCGCTGCTTTGGGGAATGCTATAAAACGGAACGGAGAGTATGTACTACACTGAGGCCATGTGGCAGCCGAAAGAAGTGAGACCCAAGCTGTCGCCATATCGCAGGGACAAGATCGCTTGCAGGATGCAATGAGTGCGGATCTAATTGTGTTTTCCAAGAATGGTACTGTGCTCACCCTGGGTTTCGATAACTGTCCCATTTGGTGTTGGTTCTGGAGGTTCCGACGGCGAATTTGTGGAACAGCTCTATGTCAGTTTTGGGGCCTGGTTTTCAGACAGATGAGGAGGATGGAAGCAGGGATGATCTGTGCTGTGTCTGGGAAAGATTGATTTCACCAAGGGCAAGTTTGTGTTCGATTAGATGCACAGAGCCATTGTCTTGAACTTAGGGGACATTAGAAATCATTTATTTTTGGGGTTTATTCAGCTTGGGCTTATAGCAGATATGATAGCTGGGGGATTTACTACGTATTGATATTGGATGGTTTTATGATGCTGGCCATTGTAATCCCTATGGTGGTTTATTCCACCTTTCGCATAATTATTTCCCAGCGTATCTATGCTATGTAGCTTATATTGTTCCAGAATCTTGACTAAAATGCTCTGCATGTACTTTGGACTGTCTTCTTGCCTTACTGTTTTGATATCCAGTATATATCTAAGCATTAAGAAAGATTAATATACGAATACTGATTGTTTGACAGCTGTTATTGACCTTGTTTCCTTCATGGAGTGTTGCACTCTTTCAGAAATAGCATATATTACCTTTTTCCTAATACATTTTGCCAATTGAATTAATACCAGTCTCAATGACTGTGTCTTACTACCTTTGTTAATTCTCCCTTCTAAGGACATTCCAAGGCCACTGAGAAGGCTAGCATACCTGGGACATTTCCTTTGAATAATTGTTGGTTATCCCCCCCTTTCCTACTGTAAAAGAATACAGGGGGTCATATCACATTTATCAATTTTATGTATGGACTATGTCTATCACCCTGTATGAGGTAGTTGTGTGTAAGTTTTTATACATGAAAATAATAAACATAAAGTACAAAAAAAAAAAGTGTGCCTTGGACTCTTCAACCCCAGAGTTCACCCCATTCTCCTATACTGCACCCATTTCAGCGTATGTCGTTATGGAATGGGGCAACTGTAAAGCCGAATACCCCAAAGTACACCTCAACACGTGTCGGTGTCTGCAGGATGGGGTTTGGTGACTTGGCATAAATGTCATGGGTGATCACTCAAATGCACACCCCAATGCCTGCCCGTCTCTGCAGGGTGGAGGTGGGGTTGGCGTCAGTTCAATACTTCACTGCCATTCCTATTCTGCTTCTGTCTAACTCCTGCATTTCCAATGTTAATACCAGCAAGCAACCATTCGGCATTGACAAATGCGTGTTTAAAGTCCCCAAGAGAGGAGAAGTTTTGCAGCTCATCAGGAAGTGAATTCCAGTGAGATGGAACACAGTAAGCATAAGAACTCTTACCTGTATTTGTTTTAACCCTGGGTACTTCAAGCAAGTTACAAATGAACACCCAGAGTAAGCACCTTTCAGGCTTAGGAACTAATAAACCAGTAAGGTCTGGTGGAGTAAAAATTTTGATGAGCTGGAATGCAAGGCATAATAGGGGATACATCATCCTTCCCTCCAGAGAGGGCCAACTCAGGGAGGAGATGAACTTGTAGTGATGTTTCCTGGGGTGAGCCCTGACTACAATATGGCTAATTTTGTTATAAAATACTTTGAGCCTGTTGGTCTCTGAGTTCCTGAGAAACCACGGTATAGGGGTGCCATACAGCAGAGTGGGGAGCAAGGCATAGTTTGCAATTACAAGCCTATACTCAGGGATAAGAGCAATACCCAGGTGATATAGTGGACCAATTTTCTGGTGTATCACTTTGGTTATTTAATCTACATGAGGTTTAAAGGTGAGTTCTTGATCAATACATGGGGGGAGGGAGAACATAGTTTTACCAATACTGAGCAGCAGGCACTAAGTAGGGCCAGGACTGAGGAGACAGGGGACCAATGTAGGCCACGATCGGGGGATGGGGGATGCTCCTCTCTCAGTGCTTGTTAAGTAGTATTTACAGGTTGCCCATTGGGTCTGGGTGGGGAGGTGCTGCTGCTATATTTGGGGGGGCAGAGGCTTGCTGGAGGGGTATCATCTCTTTTTGTGGGGTGAGTGAGTAGACAAAGTGGAAATGCCACCTCTGCAGTCTCCTGACCCTCTGGAACCCCAACCGGATGAGTACATCACAACAGTGTCTCTCTTTGTCATCTCCTTTTCTGGTGAGAGTGAATGGACAAAGTGGATATGCCAGCTCTGCAGTCACTTGATCCTCTGGGACCCAAAGCAGACCAGCCCATCAGAACAATCCTTCTCTGTCTTTCCCTCTCTCTCTGTGAAACAAGTGAATGAACATCTCTCTCTCTCCCCCCCCATCTCTCACTTTCTCCCTCGACAATAGTTCCCTCCCATGCAACTCATCTCCAGTGACGCATCACCTGTCTGACTTGTCTATTCACTCTGTCATACTCATACAATGCCAGAACACCACTCCACTCTTACCAACTTGCTGGGGGAAGCTGCATCAATAGAGTGGTTCTGTTCAAGTGGGGTCAACACACAAATCTAGCAACAGCTACTACCACCTGGCCTGTCATGCCACTTCTGTCCCTCTGGATTATGTCTCTCTATCTGGGACACAGCTGTGTTCCAAGCATATGGGAGAGGGTAAGACATAAAGCTGGGACACAGTGAGGTTGCAAGCAAAATAAAGCTGTTGACCGGGGCACAGCAGAGTTGCAAGCAGCTGGGGGGGAGAGGGAAGACATAATGAAGGTGACTGGGACAGAGCGGCATTGTGAACAACTGGGAGGAGGCACTGTGGCATAAAGCTAGTGACCAGAACAGAGCAGCACTGTGAGCAACTGGAGGGAGGGACGGAGGTGACTGTGGCATAAAGCCAGTGACCAGGATAGAGCGACATTGTGATCAGTTGGGTGTGGAAACAGATTCAGAGCCGTGGCCTGAGACAGTCTGAAGGACTCACGTACAGCCTGGGAAGGGGGGGGGCACATGCAAACTTGCTGAATAATTAAAATACACAATTGAGGTCACACATGGAAAGCTGCGGAAAGCAGCAATGTGGTAGACAGAGATATAGTTGGTTTGTGTGGTGTTTTACAGTGTGGCTGGAAAGGGGAAGACACACAGCCAGAAATGGAAGGTAGAGGTTGCTTAACTCCCAGAGGGATGAAGTGAGGGAGGCTTCTTGCCCGATATACAAACAAACTGTGGTCTGAGGTAGCAAGAGTGAGTGGAATGGGGGGGAATGCAGATAAAAAGCTGAACTAAAGAATAAAGACCCGATAAGAGTCACAGATAGAAAGCCCCTGATGTAGGCCTGCTGATGCCACTGATGAGGAGCAAGCTGATGCTGATGCCCTGAGCTGGCTGATGGGGGCGTCTTGTAGTTAAAACTCTGATAGGTTTGGCTGCTTCCTTTCAATTACACCAAGTTTCCACCCATCAGCCAGGATGAACATTGCCAGTATCAGCCTGCTCCTTATTGGACTGTTACTGATGAGCCTCCTGCAGCCCGACTTGCATTGGATACTACAGTGACCCACCCCTGCAGCCTCCACTCTCCTGAATAGCTACAGCATGTTTGCTTCACACATGCACACATGCACACAAGCAAACATAAAAAAGTTGTAGTTCACATTAGCTGTAAGAACCCCCTTCCCAAAAGATAACAGCTTCAATGTGTGGTACATAGTGTAGTGTTTATGTTATGGACTTGAGGTTATGGACTTGAGGTTATGATCTTAGAATTGGGCTTTTCTCTATTCCTACTTTCGGTAGGAATGCTGGGTAGGTGTAGGAATTAAGGCCCAGCATCAAGGGTGAGATAAGAGTGTCGGAGGAGGAGGCCGGGTAGGGTAGTGGGCGATTTTGAAGCACTCAAAGCTGAGCAACAGAAGTGCTGAGGTTTAAGTAGAGGATGTGGGAGGAGCTATCCACCCCCATTGAACCTCAGGCTTTAGCTCTCCCATTCAATGTGTGGTACATAGTGTAGTACTTGTGTATACTTATGAACTTGAATGTTATGGACTTGAGGTTATGAACTTAGAATTTAGCTTATCCCTATTCCCATCCTCAGTAGAAATGCTGGGTAGGTGTAGGAATAGAGGCCCAAAAAGATTGTTACTAGGGTACTAGGTTATTTAGACATAAGGAGGCCTAGGCCCATCTAGAATGTCTCTCACAATAGTGTGGGCAAATTAATCATGGCTTATGTCCCATTTCAGGTACTTATCCAGTCTATTTTTGAAGACTCCAAAGCTCTGGGAATTGACAATATTTTGCAGGAGCAGATTCCAAGCTTTAGCTTCTCTGATAGAAAAGAAGTTATCTCTCTTGTTTGTGTTAGCTTGGGGAATCGCTAGTTGTTTATTGTGACTTCTGAGGGTAATGCAATGGTGTGAGAAGTGTAGACTGCACTGGTGTACAACAGCAGGATCCTGGAGGATTTTGTATAGCTGTAAAAGATCTCCCCTTTGTCTCCTTTCTTCTAGTGTTACTAAACTTGTTGTAAGCATTTTTTCCTCGTATGAATTATTTTTTAGTTTAGGTATCAATTTAGTGGCCCTGTGGTGAACCTGTTTTATTAGGTGGCTGTCTTGTTTAAGGTGGGGGTTCCAAAACCGGGAACAAAAATCTAGGTGTGGTCTTATGTAAGTTCTATGTAGTGGTATTACACAGTATGAACTTCTATTTATAAAAGAGCATTTTATATGGTTTAGTATCATATTTGCTGTTTGAGATACTTTTTTACAATGTCCTGCTGCAGAAAGTGAGTTATTTATGATGACCACTAAGGCTCCTTAGTAACTGTTCGGAGTGGATTATTATTTATGTGATATTTATAATGGGGTTGTTATGTCCAAGGTGGAGAACCACACGTTTATCTGGGTTTAATGACATTCTGTTGTCTTTTTTTTTAAATTATTTATTTATTTAATAGAATCAAAACTGCAAACCTTTGAGTCAAGGACTCATTTACAAAGGCTCCTCGTCAAGGAAACAAAGACAGTTTATACATATACGGTCATAGTTACAGATCGACATAAAGATTCTATGCATGTATGTGTGTATATATATACACATACAAGGATTAAGTCATAGGAGAGTAAAACTATGTACAGGGCCTATACAGTGAAGTAGCTAATCACCTAGTGCATAAAAACAGCAACTTAGACTCAGTTAAAATTATTTAGGTAGTAACTTAAAGCAAACATGGAACACTTAAGCAGCTACATATTCTGCAAGGACTTGGGGGTGGGAGGTTCCCAGTGAGGGTGGGGATGCAACAGCTATGTGCAGTTACAACTGCAGGTGGTGATTAGGTGTGCCTAAGGGCCAATTTGAAAGGCCCTAGTCTTAGTTGAGAAGCGATGTCAGGGAGAAGGGCATTGCTCCAGGTCAGGGCCCGGTAGTGGAAGGACCTTTGGGCCAGGGATGTCTTGACTCTGGGCACTTGAAGTGTACACTTGTGAGTACTCTGAGTGGGGATAGTAGGGATGGAGGGGGTGAGGACAGTAGTTAGGCCTGGAGGTGCTGGGCCCGCAACTATTTCCTTGGTGAGGAGGCAGATTTGGTAGCACAACCTCTCTTCAAGGCTGAGAACATCAGCAAGGTCATATAAAGTACATGTGTGGGTGAGTCTGCTATAGTCAGTAAGTAGGCGGCAGGCCTTGTTTAGAGACATTTTGATTTTATTGAGTGCAGTTTTGTCTGCTGCACCATACACTATAATGCTGTAGTCCACTAGGGATAACACTAAAGAGGTGATAGCCAGCCTCGGGGCTGCAGTTGGTAGGCAGCTCTTGTGGTGATATATTAGTAGGCCAACATGCGTGTTTATGGCTGTTGCAAGGATGTGTGTGTGGTTATGAAAAGAGAGAGCAGAGTCAAAGATAATGCCCAGGTATTTGTAGGTTTTAACCTGCTCAAGGGGAAGGAGGGTACCAGTCAGGACAGCTAGAGGGGCGTCCTTGAATTTGCTTTGTGTGTGCAAGAATAGCATGTGCTTTGTCTTTTTTAGGTTAATTACTAGTCGTTGGTCCAGGAACCAGGATTCCACCTGGTTAAAGGAACATTGAAGGGCACTTTGAAGATGGTTAGGGACCTGGTGGGATGTGAAAAGGACTGCATCGTCCGCATAAAGGAGAATTTTTTCTGAGCAGGAGCTGGGGAATTGTTTAGGTATAGACTGAAGAGCAGCAGCCCGAGGATTGAACCTTGTGAGACACCCAAACGAACCTGCAAGGTGCAGGAGAGGGTACTGTTGATTTTCACACACTGTGAGTGGGAGGTGAGGTAGTTGGAGAACCAGGACAGGGGGCCTTGCGAAAAACCTAGCTGCAAGAGGGTGGATATGAGAAGTGGGTGGCAGATGGTATCGAAAGCTTTCGATAGGTTGATGTAGACTGCGCCCACGAGGAGCCCTTTATCCAGGGCTGTGTGTAAATAGTTGGAAACTTTGATGAGGGCAGTAGCAGTACTATGCCCCTTGCAGAAGCCATGCTATTAGTCACAGAGGAGATTGTGTTTGTGGAGGTATTCAGTCATTTGGCCAGCAGCAACTTTTTCTAAGGCTTTTGGGGGGGGCAAGATCAATATTGGTCTGTAGTTCCTGGGGGAAATACGGTCCCCACCTTTGTGTATTGGGGTGACCACGGCAGTCTTCCATGCATGGGGGGAATTGGCCGTGACAGAGGGAGCAATTGAGAAGGCTGGTAAGGGGCACAAGAACTGCATCCAGAACTTTCCTTTTGGCAATTGTTTAACCAGGTGAGACACACTAAGCTGAAAGCTTGTTTACAGGTGCAACCTAGGAGCACATGGACATTAAGTGACTTGCTTAGGGTCACATAGTATGCAAGTGGGGGCTGTGGGATTCAAACCCAGGTCTCCAGATTTGCAGCTCCGAGCCTTAAACCACTACACTATACTGCCTCTAGTCGTAGGAGTTTTGGATCCAGTGTGTCATTACTATGGCAAGTGCCATCCAGGGATTTAAGTAGGTAGGGTTTGGTCTCAGACGGTGTGAGGGCCCTGAAGTGGAAGGGGGGGTAGTGGAGATGGGGGGACAGCAGGGGCATGGTCGAAGAAATTGATGGGGAGAACTGCACTGAGTTCCAAGAAGGTGTCATTGAGCCTATCGGCAATACTCTGCGGGTCTGTGGTGAGCGAGTCAGTTATGCTGAGTTGGGCGGGTGGGGGTGTTACAGATTTTCCATTAAGTTCCTTAATATTGTCCCAGAACTTCCGGGCAGACCCCCAAGAGGAGGCAAGGGTGGATCTGTAGTAATCCGATTTTGCCTTGCGGATAGCTCAGGTGCATTTATTGAGTACAGAACTATAGGCTTGCCTATCCACAAGCTTGCCAGATTCGATTGCTCTGTGTCAGAGGTTATCTCTACTCTGCAGTTGACAGATTAAATAAGGGGTTATCCACGGGGAGTTATGCTCCTTAATAAATGATTTAGCAAGGGGAGTAAAGATGTCACATGTGGTATTAAACGAGCAGACAAAGCAACTGAAGGCAGTGTCGACGTCAGGAGCTAGTTTAATCAGGGACCAGTCCCAGATGGCAAGGTACTCTCTAAGTTGTGCTAGTTTGCCAGGGTGAATGCGCCATCAGAGGACAATTTTTGGTGCCGGCTTTTTCATCTGACAGGACCAGGACAGGGTGATAGGCGAGTGATCACTTAGGACATCAGGTAGTACGGCAGTGCTGGTGATATTTTGGGGTCTGTTCAAGAGGACAATGTCCAGTAGTGTGGTGGAGACTTTGGTAGGGTGGAACCGGGTGGGACTAGTTACCAGCTGTGTAAGGTCGAGGGCTACTATAGCATCTTTGGCTTGGGAGACAGAGCTGGAGAGCCAGTTGATATTCAGATCACCCACCATGATCTGTTCCATTTTGCTGGGCAGGCTGGAGAGGTGGTCTAGAAGTGACTGAAGGACAGGGTACTGCTGGCACGGGAGGATATAGGCAGCCGTGAATATAGGGGGGCTCTGGAGGCAGCAGTGGTAGTTTTGATTGGGCACCATGCTCCAGCTGAGGTGGGGGGAGGGTGAGCCCTTGAAGCGTATCTCAGAGGTATATCACACAGCCACCTCCACATTTCCCAACTCTGTCTTCCCAAAAGAGTGTGTATCCCAGCAGGGTAATAAAGTGGTCTGGGGTTTTCTTGGAGAGCCAAGTTTCTACTAGTGCTAGGACATCCGACTAGTATTGGACAACCCAGCCCTGGAGGTCGGCAAATTTTTTAAGGAGGCTGCATATAATCATCAAAGCCATGTGTAGTCCAGTAGGTGTGGAGTGGGTGGTTTAGTCTGGTTGCTATGGGGCCCTGGGTTGGGGTGGACATTGCCTGACAGTAGAAGAAGGAGGGAGATGAGTCTTAAAATAGCCATGTGCTTTCTATATTGGGTGGGCAGGGTACCATGTGTGGCCTGGGTCTGGAGAAAGATAGGAATGGGGATGGACCAAAGAGCTGGGATGGCCAGATAGAGGAGGGGCCACGGGGAGTCAGGGGAAAGAGGGGTGAGGACAGATGAGCTGGTGGGGGTGGAGGAGGAGTAGTGTACATGGTAGGGGACTGGGGAGTGGTAGGGTGGGGTGAGTGTGGGTGGGTTGGTAGGGGTTTGGGACCTGCAGGGGGAGGGTATATGCCAATACTAAGAGACAGCAGAATGAGCAGTGCCAGTCAGGTAGGCATGCGAAGCATAGTCGCATTGGCCATGGTCCGAGATATAAAAGATCGCAAGTATCTTCCTGAAATGTGGCAGCATCTTTGGTGCAACAGCAGGAGCATGGACTTTGGTGCAGAGAGTGCAAGGTTCAAAACATCTGGATGTCAACAACCTTATCAGCAAAGAAGAGAGCAAACTCCTCACACTTATCCTGAGAAAATGTTCTTCAAACTTGCAGACAGGCTGGATTGCACCATCTGTCCACAGTTCGAAAGAGCTGAGCTGGTCGATTCTGAGCTGCAGTAATCTCCCCGGACAGGAATTCTGCTTTCTTATGAGAGATTGTCAACTGATAGCCTTTATAATGTTCCATCAGTCTAAGTCTGTTGGCATCCCGGGCAGATCTCCACCAGCATCGCTCTAACCTTCACCCTACTTGCCTCAGCTCTCTCAAGGCCCCATCAAATCAGGGGGACCGAGGGGGAAGGGTGAGAGGGTGAATGCAGACTGAAGCCAGGGTGTCCAGAGCCTCTGTCACTGGCTGATTATAAGCCTGTAGCAGGTTCTTGGGACCCTCACTTGCACTTGGTAATCCCGATAGGTTCAACACTGCCAGAAGACCTTCTGGGATCACTCCCCATAAAGGGCGGTATCGGACCATCTCCACAGGGGCAGACCTATGGGGAGCCAGTAAATTGAACTACATAGTCAAGGCCCCCTGTTTTCTGCAGTTCTGCAGCACACAGCAACTGCTGCAGAAATTATGACCTGCCTCAAAATTTGGGGCCAGCTACAGAATTTAGGGTTGGCCACAGAAATTGCACAGACATTGCTCCAGTGAGATAAACAGAGACTGACATCACTCCTTTCAAGCAATTCCTTTGCCTATTTGTAGCTTTATAAGGACTAAAATTCACCCCAACCACTCAAATCATCCCCACCCAGCCCTGAGAGCCCCCCTAGATTCACCATATTTTTTTTTATATCAGCACCCCATTTTTGGTCCAAGGCTGCATGATAATCCTTTGCCTTTTCCTATCACTGCTAGTGGGCCAGAATGCTTTTTGCTTATCCCAGTAGTGCTTTGTAGAGCCCACACAAAGCCATACTGGGGCATGAATCCAGCATTTGGGTCCAGCAGTAATGGGATGAGGTGGAGGATTGTCCTACACTGTTGGACCAAAAAAGGGTGCCAATATAAAAAAAACAGAGTGATTCAATGAGGCTCTGGGTGGAATGACTCTTGGGACTTAGATATGCAGGGCTGGTATTTATTGTTTTATGAGGGGAAGAGTAATGTCTAAGAGGAGACTTCACAATACTTTTGAGGTAGGAAGAGGCAGAGGATCACTGTATGGTGCTGGGCTGGATAATGATATACATTAAAATCTAAAAGACCTCTCAATTGCATTCTCAAGGCTTGTTAGAAAAGTGATGGAGTTGAGATGAGCAGTGGTGGGGTTTGTCACAAACGCACTCAGCAGGTCAGACCTTCTGCTCCCACAGTGCCAACCTCCAAGTGCAGTAATGTGAACAGGTAACAGACAGGGTAACCCTCCTGTCTGCTTGTGGGTCTGAATCACCTTTAGTCTCAAGTTCTGGGGGGATTCAAACTGTGAACCTTATGCTAGCTTACCCAATGCACAGGCACAGATTTGTACCCTCTCCGGGGATTGCGGTACAATCTTACACCATGGGCACCCAGCCAGGCTTTCAGAATGAACCCTTAAAACTCTATAAAAGACCTTAGGTATATTCTTACCTTTTCCCAGTTTAATAACACCATCAAGCTTTTGAACAGTTTTGTCAGTCTTAACCCTCTATACGTCACATGCAAAAAAAAAAAGAACTTGGAAGACCCAGGCAGTATCTTTCAAATATAGATTTTACTAAAAATGGATAAAAATATTAAAAATGTAAACACAGAACACTATATCACAAAGCATACAATTACTTACAAGAAAACAAAGAAAGCTACAAACTCCTACCAACATACAGTTAGATACTTTTCTATCTAATACATTACCTCTAAGTACTTATCAGAGAGTTGTGTTTCTCTCTCCCAAGATGGAATATATCAAACAGCTCAGACACAGTATAGTTTAAACGGTGTGTCCCCACACCCCTTTCGATGAGTCATCTAGTTCCTCCTTTTAGAATATAAAAAAAATACAAACAGGATGTCCTATCAGAAGGTATTTTAAAATAAGGTGACATCATCAAAAACTAATTTCCCAGATTATAAGTCTGATTTCCCAGTTCCTTCGCCCCAGGCATTTCAAATGGGTTTTATAGCTTTTTAACACCAGTTGATATTAAATGTTCTTCCTCTTAAGACGTCATAAAAGTTTATGATCTCCAGCCTCTGGCAGACTCATAAAGTCGCATTTCGTTTCCACTTCAAAAAAGCAACAGGTCATAAAAAAAGGCCATAAAATGCAATGTCTCAAGGAAGTTAATTACATTACAGAGATCTCCTGTTTTTTTTTTTTATATTCTCTTTTTACGCCCCGTTCTCACCCTGGAACTTCCTCACCTTCAGGAGTCTCCTATGACCTTGAGCATCCCTGCTCGTCTGTCAGCATCGGGGTTCAGTCATCCCCCCACGCTGCCTTGGTTTGACCCCCAGGTGAGTATGAGGTGGGGCTCCCCCTTCCATCACCCCGAGCATCTGTGATTTCATCGGGGATCCGTTGCCCATGCTGGCAGCAGCCCTGGGATCGGGGCCTGAAGCTCCATCTACAGGGAGCACTGGAGGCTATTTTCCTTCTGTTTTCGCCCCTCCCCATAAGACGTCTGCACGCAAAGAGAGCCTAGGAATGATGCACATCACAATGTGCTAACACTCCGGCTCCCGGCAGGCATCCTCCCTCCCTGCTACATGCAGTCCTCACTGCTCCTCCACCTGTGGTCACCCAGGTGGTGGTTTTGAAGCGGGACCCACATCCCACCACACCCAGAGGAGATCAGCTTCTGGGCGCTCGATCCTCTTCCCTCAGCCGGCCCTCCAGCTACTCGGGTCCGTTCCTGAACCCGGGTTGCTGGTGCCGCGAGCAGTAACCCTACTGCTGCACTGGAAGGCTGGCTGAGATCGCCTGGTTTAATATATATCCTGTCATTTTCACTGATACCTGGGGGGGCTCCCATGGAAGCATTGTGACAATCACACACTATATTTTTTATATTTTTATATTACAAATATCATCCAATAATCATAACCAGCCGACCAAGCATCACAATCCTCCCCACCTAGACTGAATGTGGGGCTCTATCCCCTGCATGGGATGAGCTCCACAAGTCAGTTCACTCCTCATATAGACACAATAAGCCATCTATGTTCTGATTGGTCACTCCAGCCCTATGTAAGATTGCCATGGCATACCCTTGCAAGGCAAGGCTCTACCTTAATAGTCTACATTTAGTTTTTTCATTTGGGTCAGCCAAACCAGGAGGTTGTGTCAGTTTGTACCTCAAAATGCTGTCCATATAAGTATGGCTCTAACTTCTTTAGGGCCCACACTATGGCAAGACATTCTTTTTCTACAGTAGAATAAGCCTGCTCCCTGGGAAGTAACTTTTTACTCGGGTACACTACAGGGTGATCTTTCCCTTGGTTGGATGTCTGACTCGATACTGCCCCAATACCCATGTCTGAGGCATCAGTTTGGACTATAAAGGGTCTGCTATAGTCAGGATTTGTCAATACAGGAGCACTGCACAGTGCCTCCTTCAGTCTGGTAAAGGCTTTTTCACAGGCTGGTTCCCAAGTAATTTTCTTTGGCATCTTTTTCTTTACCAGGTCAGATAGGGGAGCAGCCAGGGCACTGTAATTGGGTACACATTTCCTATAGTACCCTGCTCTCCCTAGAAAACTCCTGACCTGCTTCTGTGTTTCTGGTCTGGGCCATGCCTTGATCACCTCTATTTTTACTGGGTTAGGATGGAGCTGTCCCCAGCCTACAACATGCCCGAGGTATGCCACTTCAGCCATGGCCACCTGACACGTCTCTGCTTTGACAGTGAGTCCGGCCCTCTGTATCCTGCCCAGCACTTCCCTAAGGTGGGACAGGTGTTCCTCCCAGCTGGCACTAAAGATGGCAGTGTCATCCAGGTATGCCACAGCGTACTCCTCAGCACCATTTAACACCTGGTTCACCATCCTTTGGAAAGTGGCCGGGGTGTTCTTCATTCTGAAAGGCATTACTTTAAATTCAGATAAGCCTATCGGAGTGATGAAGGCCAACCTCTCCCTAGCTCTGTCAGTTAACTCTACCTGCCAATATCCCTTTGTCAGGTCAATAGTTGTAAGGTAGGTCACCTCTCCCAACTTGTCCAGGAATTCATTCATCCAGGGCATCGGGTGGGTGTCTGACTTCTTGACTGCATTCAGTTCATGATAATCCACACAGAAATGAGTAGAGCCATCTGGCTTGGGCACAAGGACTATGGGTGAGGCCCAGGGCCTGTGGGATCTCTGAATTACCCCTAAATCCAGCATTTCCTCCACTTCCCTCCTAACGTCCTTTTGGACAGCCTCTGACACCCGATGTGCTGTCTGCCGTATGGGTGTCTGTGTCCCTGTCTCCACATCATGCATCGCTAAGGGGGTTAGTCCAGACTTGGTGCTAAACAGGAGGGCAAAGTCTGCTAAAACCTCCCTTACTTCCTGGATCTTGTCTAGGGCCAGCTGGGGAAACAATTTAACTGCCTCCACACAGTTGAACATCAACAACGTGGGTACAATAATACAAATAGAGGAACAATACAGCAGTGCTACAAAAATACAATGGGTAGACACAACAAAAAATAATGGCACGCATTATACAGATAATGACAGTAAGATATATAATAAGTGCAGAAACCACGGACCCGACCTGAGGAGTGAAAGGGTTAATAAGATAGTAAGGTTATATAGAGAGAAATGTGAGGAATGTTCAAACATAACAAGAAAGACTGACAGAAGGAAGGTCAGGGGTGGTAATTGGCAAAACAACAGTGGATGGTCAGCAACAAGGTTCGAGAAGGAAGAGAGCTAGTAGTCAAGAAGTTATTTACAAAGAGAAGGAAAAATATGGGGAGGGGAAGAGAAGACAGTCTTGGAGCTGGATTAGAACAGGGGTGACATTACTGGTAAGTCTCAGGAGCTTCAGGTTGGGTCAAAGCATGTACAAGCATCAGCAAAGGATAGATAACGATGATATTCACTTTTAAATCCAAAGTGAGACTAAGACAGCCAGAGGTTGAGTGGAAGACCATTCCATAGCCTGGGAGCAGAGAACTGGAAGGCTCCTGTGCCTTTAGTCGTCCGACATCTCGGAACGTAGAGCAAGGATTTGTCAGCTGATCGTAGGCCATGGGAGGATGGTTGAGGGACCAGCAACACCACCAGCTGGGATGTTTTTTTTCCCAGATGATCGAGTCCATTAATGATCCAAGGTAGTATTGTCTACTGGAAGAGGGTGAGAGCCAATTCAGATCCTTATAAAGAAGGCAGTGATGTTTGAGTCGAGGCGACGAAGAGGGAAATCGGCATATATTGTTATAAGTTACATCTCATTTTAGTAGGGAAGTTTTATGGGTAGAGGTAAGAATAGAGGCACCATAAGTAAAGTTTGGGAGCAGAATACCTTGGGCAATTGCTAATTTGGCCGAGGGTGTAAGCATGTAGCTTGTTTTGTAAGCTACTCCCAGTTTCGAGTTTACAGCTTTGCACGAGGACTGAATGTGAAGATTAAAATCCAGGGACTGGTCCAGCAGGATCCCAAGGTACTTGAAGAAAGTAACATTTTCAAGTAGAAATCCTCCTGGGTGAAGTACCTCCAGCAAACTAGAACAGGCCTTAATCTTCGGTGCGGAACCTAGGAGCACGGCTTTTGTTTTCTTTTCATTTAGTACAAGCTTACAGTCTAGTAGCCAGTCTAAGACCTTCTTGAAGTCTGTAGTAAGTGATATGTTTATGCAGGCAATACTAGAAGAACTAGTATAGATGATCAGGTCATCAGCATAGAGAATAGCTGAGCAGGATTCCAGGACCTCAACTGCATTGTTGATAACAATTGAGAACAGAAGGGGCCCAAGGATAGAGCCCTAGGGGACCCCAAGGTTGATAGTAGATGTGTTGGACAGGGAGGAGTTAAATTTGACAGCTTGTGACCTGTTTGACAGGTAGCTACAGAAGCAGTCCACAACAGGATTAGAGAAATGGAATTTATGGAGTGTGGAGAAAAGCAGGGGATGGTCTACAAGGTTGAAAGCCTTAGTGAGGTCAATGAAGATGGCACCTGTGAGTTTTCCAGAATCCATTTTGGACAGAATATCAGTAGTTAGTTGAAGAAGAGCCATGGTGGTGCTATGACCTTTTCTGAAACCATGCTGGGTGTCTGAGTGGAGACTGTAGCGTGTAAGGTAGTCAGTGGTCTGTGATGCAACTATTTTCTCTAGGATCTTGCTAAGGACAGAGAGAATTGCTATAGGTCTGTAATTGGCCATGTCCTTTGGGTCACCTTTTTAAAGACAGGCATTACTCTTGCAGATTTCCATAAGTCTGGCACAGTGCTATGGATAAGGGATAAAGTGTAGATTCTGGTAATCGGAGAGGCAATGAGTGGAGCAGCCAGCTTATGAAGACAAGGTTCCAATGAATCAGAACCAGAGCTGGTACTGGCAGATATGGAGCTCAGTAATTTCAGAACTTCCGCTCTTGATATAGCCTTGAAATAGAATGGTGGTGCTGAAGGAGCAACATACGATAGGGCAGTATGGCTGTCTGATGGTAGTGTGGTAGGTAGATTGGAGTGTGATCCACTAGGTTGTAAAGCCAAGGTATAGTGTGACAGATCCGAGAAAAGATTGTTAAAACTGTTTGAGATGGTCCTAGGGCCGTTACAATGTGCCCCATTTATGATAATTTCATCAGGAGTGACCGACTGCGAGGTACCCAGAAATGTTTTGACATGGGCCCAGAATTTCCTCGGGTCACAGGCTGAGCTTTGTAGAAGATCCTTGCAGTATTTGCATTTAGCAGCTCTAACTTGTCTCTTACATCTGTTCCTTAGTTCACGATAGACAATAAGAGCTGACTGTAGGCCAGTTTGTTTGTAGCAAATCCAAAGCTTGTCCCTCTGGCACAGCCTAGCAAGGAGGTCTTTATGCAACCACCTTGTCAGTTTTCCTCTGACCCTCCTAGTAGTCTTGGGGGCATGTTTATATTGAATGGTAAGAAATTCATTTATGAATATTGGTAGAGCAACCTCCACATCCTTTGTTTGATAGATACCTGCCCAGTCGATATTGGAGACATCGTAGAGAAATGCATCCTGGTCAATATGAGCTAGATTTGTAAACGTGATTAGTCTTGATGGAGGAGATGGAGGCGCAACCATAGATAGGATACAAAAAGTGGATGAGTGGTCTGTTAGTGCATCTGCAAGGATTCCTGCTTTCGACACATGTTTCTTATGGTTAACCATCACCCAGTCTAGGATTGTACCCATCTGATGGGATGACGTGGCTCTAGTTGCTTCAGAGATCAACTGGTGAAAATTATAACTAAGCGTGAGTGATTGCAAGGATATTTGAGCTGACCCTAACCAACTGAGGTTAAGATCACCTAGGATGACAGCCTCATTATGATTTACAGTCTGGGAGGTAATGTCAAGGAGTTCTTGAAGATCTACTATTCCCCCAGCAGAGGGATTATAGGCACAGATAATATGAAGCTTCTTTTCCCCCAATACAATAGTTGCCTGTATGAATTCACACACTGCGGGAGAAGCAGGTGCCAGGACAATAGAGATGTTGAGGTGGTTTTTGAAGAATAGGGCAACTCCACCTCCATGCTTGGATGAGGATCTATCCCGCCGGAACAAGCAATAGTTAGGCAAGGAGCATACGTCATCAGGTATACTGGGTTTTAGCCAAGTTTCTGTGAGACAGAGTACATCAGGATTGTAGAGTTTCATCCAGGCCTTGAATTCCACATGGTGACAAGTAAGACTTCTGATATTGATATGGGCAATTAATAATCCTTTCTTGGACATGCCAGATAACTCATTTGGGGAAAACAAACAGGTAGGTGGACCCAGAGTTAGTTTGACGTCCCCAGATAACAGAAAAATGATCATGGCTAGGAACCAAAGCCTTGCACAGTGGCAGGTTAGGGTGAAAGCACATCTCCATGGCAGCTTCCTCCTGGCATGTGGAGGGTAATAAATGCTGCCTCTAACAAGGAGAATAGGGTTAGGTTGAAGATCAGGTTTTGTCTCTGCAATCAAGTTAGAGAAGCTATAGTTGTGGTGAGCCTCTGAGGAGTCTTTTGCTATTTGGTTACATGGGAGAGCCCATGTGGCAGTGTCCAGGCTGAGTAAAAGGACAAATGACAGGAGTGCCCATAGCAGACTATACTTCACCATAGTGTTACTATTTGACTTGGGTAGGAAGGCTAGTGGTATACTGAGACAGAGGATTAGCTCTTAGGGATAAAGAGATAGTGTGTGTAAAATTAAGACTGCCAAGGGTGACCGTGTTACACCATTTTAACCCTTGGCCGAAATTAGAGATAGAGCAAAAACAACTAAGTGTTTTCTACTAGCGTAGCAATTATTTAGAAGAAGTGGATCAGAGAAGCAGAAAGTAAAGCCCCGCAAAGGTTAATTAGGAAAGCAGACCAGCCGGAGGCTCTACTTGTGGTAAAGATTACAGTGAGGAAATTAAGACCTATTCAAGATATGTTAGAAAGCACCCCTAGTGAAGGAATTTTATAAGGAACCAATGGGAGACTAGACAGATAGCAGTAATATTCAGCAAAAGTCAATGCAAAGCAGAGGGCGCTGAAGCCCAGAGACTGATAATCCGACAGAGAAAAGGCAGGGCCAAACAGTGGCCGAGCAGAGAGCAGCAGTCCAATTAGAGGAGGGTGGCAGCAGGTGGCCGCCTATCAAACCCGCACAGTGCTACCCTGGAGCAGCCGGGACATTTAACTGGATTTGAAGGTGTCCTGTTCATCAGGAGGATGGAGGTACTGGCAGCTGGCAGGATTAGCTGCGCTGCTCACTGGGAGCCCAATCAGGTGCAGTGGATCTATTTTAAGATACAAAATGTAGGTTAAGATAGGATGTTATTAGCTACGGCAGGGGGTACTAAGGCAACTTGAAAATTACTCAGGGTAGCAAGGGAGGATGCTCAGGTATGGAACTGCACAGTAGATAGCAGAGCAGATGCCAAGCAAAGCTGATAGGCAAGCAGATGGTGAAAGTAGGAAGATGTCTTTAAAGGGAAGACTGGGCAAGTGTTGGGCCTAATAGCTGTCTTTAAGAGGAGTTGCAATATTAGTGAGAGGGGAGGATGAACATTGCTAGGAGTGGTGCCGAGGGGGGAGGGAGAGTATTTAATAAAGGCAGGAGGTGAGGAATGGGAGGCTGGGTGAAAAATTCAAGCAGCAAGGAGACAGAAGGACAGAAAGTGAAAGAGAAATTGAATTATTTGCAGGGCAAAGCTTACAATGTGATCCAAATGGAATCTGGTCTAAACAGAAAAAACTGTATCACTTTAAACTTAGTTTCTGATCCAGGGTAGCTTACCACTGGACCTTAAAACAAAGAGAGCTGTAATATTTTACAATCTACAAACCTTTGTTTCTGTTGGGCAGCTGACAGGTTGCTCTGGGCTGTCCCCATAAGCTCCTTCAGCCTTTCCCTAAACCTAAGGACGTAATCCACTATGGGAGTTCCCTGGGTGGCGTCCTTGCCTTCCCAGTCCTCCCAGATCAAGTCTAGGGGCCCACGTACTCGGCGTCCATATAAGAGCTCGAAGGGGGAAAACCCTGTCAACTCTTGGGGCACCTCCTTGTATGCAAACAACAGGTGGGGAAGGTATTTCTCCCAGTCCCTCCCATGCTGTTCAGCAAATGCTTGGAGTATTGACTTCAGGGTACCGTTAAATCTTTCCACAAGCCCACTGGTTTGCAGGTGATAAAGTGTTGTGCACCTCTGTACCACCCCACACTTCTCCCACAAACATTTCATCAGGTCCCACATGAAGGAACCCCCTCGATTGGTGATAACCTCCTGCGGAAACCCAACACAGGAGAAAATCCCAAGTAAGGCATCTGCCACTTTGTCTGTCCTCAGTGAGGATAGGGTGATTGCCTCGGGGTACCGGATGGCATAATCCACCACAGTCAGGATGAACCTCTTCCCAGAGGAGCTGGGGGTATTTGAAGGCCCCACAATATCCATTCCCACCCTCTGGAATGGCTCCTCCACTATGGGCAATGGAATTAGGGTGGCTTGGGTTTTCTGACCCGCCTTCCCTATTTCTTGGCACCGGTGACAAGACCTGCAATACTCCTTCACCTGTTGGGTGAAGTTAGGCCAATAGAAATTCTGGGCCAACCGCTGTGTAGTGCGTGCAATTCCCAGATAACCAGACAAGGGAATATCATGTGCAATCTTGAGCAACTGTTCATGATACCCCTGGGGAATGACAAGCTGCCTGCCTATCACCTCTCCCTCTGTCTTCACAGCCTAAGTATATATCAGTTCATTTTCCCAATAAACTCTATGTTTACCGTCACCTCCCTGTGCTTTGTCAGACTCTGCCCAAGCCCTCAGCTTCTCTAGACTAGGGACACATTTTCTGAACAACTGCAAACTCCTTACACATTCCCAAGGCATGGGACAGGTCCCATTCAGTCTCTAAACTAGGGTCCCTAGCACTAGCATCAGGGCACTCAGGATCACTATCATCCCTAACCCTCTGACAATGGGTCACCTCTCCTTCTTCATAGTAACCCTCCATAGCTGTGTGGTTAACTGCTACTGGGGAAATTTCTACCCCCTTTTCATTAGTCTCCATATCAGGAGACACAGGCTGGGGAACCAGCCTCCCAGTGGTTTCCACAATGGCTTCTGTGGGGTCCAGAGAACTACAATTTTCCCTTGCCACTTGGCTACGGGTCACTGTACACACCATCCCATTTTAGATTGTTGCCAAGGATGACATCAATTGCTAACATTTTGGCTACAGCCACCTGTTGCACAGTTCCCCCTGTTTCACCCCAGTCTAGGAGAACACTAGCAAATGGCAATGTGGTCTCCTCCCCAGTGAACCCTTGTACAGTTACAAATTCATTGGGTATAAGCAAACCAGGCTCTAGCAGATCCCCTTTTACCAGCGTCAGGGATGCCCCTGTGTCCCTTAACCCTTGTGTCTGTACCCCATTCACTGAGACTGGGTGCATGCGTTCCCTCATGTTCACAGGCATGCTTCCAGGGACACACAAACAATCCAGTTCTTTCCTAGCCCCATTCTGCATATTGCTCGCCCTTTGGGGACACTGTCTGGCAATATGCCCAGTTTCTTTACAGACCCAACATACGTTTCTTTTCTTAGAGAAATCTTTTCACTGAAACCTGGGGCTAACTGGTTTCGGTGGAGGCAGTGAGGGTTTTAGCTGCCCTGAAGGCGCGCTTTTCCCTTTCTGTGCTGCCACGCCTGCCCCACTTGCTCTCAGAGCAGATCTGCTCTTAGCATCGCAGTCCGAGAGTTCAGCAGCCTCTTGCACTGTTTTGGGATCTCGGTCCTCCAGCCAGGTTTTCAGCTCTGCTGGGCATGCGCAACAAAACTGTTCCAACAAAATAGCATTTTCAATTTTATCTACAGAGTTTGCTTCAATTCCTTCCAACCAATGTTTTAAAAACTGACATTGTTTCGTGGCTAGCTCCTCGTAGCTTATGTCAGGGCTTCTTCTGAGCTTATGGAATTTAGCTCTGTATGCTTCTGCAGTTAAATCAAACTTTTTTAAAAGTGCAGCTTTAAGTTTGCTGTAATCATTACTGTCCTCATTGTCCATTTGATCCAATGCATCCTGAGCTTTCACGTTAAGTAGCAGGGATAGCTGGAAGCTCCAGAACCCTCTAGGAATTTTAGCCTGAATACAAACTTTTTCAAAGGAATTTAAAAAGGCATCCATATCCTCCTCCTCTTTAAATTCAGCTATCAATTTGGAATTCAATTTGTAACCCAGTCCTGAAGTTCCAGTTATCCCCAAGCCACTTACTTGCTCTGGTGCGGGCGATTGAAGTCGTAGCTTCTCCAGTTCATGTCACCTCTGATGCTCATGCTCCTCACAGTCCGCCTTTCGCTGTTCATGGTCCGCTTCTCACCGTTCTTGCTCCCTCTTCTCCTCTGCAGCTCACTGCTCTCAATTCTCTTCTCTCTGGAACTCCAGCTTTATTCTGCGCAACTCAATATGCAGCCTGATTGCTTCTGACTCAAGAATGCTGGTGACATTCTCCTGCTGCTATGGCCCTTCACTTGCACCGGCCCTGCTGTCCTCCCCACTTTTTCTGGACACTGCACTGGCCGCTAGCCCTTCCACACCCAAGGTTTGGTCTTTTACAGTCACAGTCTGTGACTCAATGCTCTGAGCATCTGCTGCCATCAGGGCATCCATGAGGTTCTGCTTGGTGACTCTCACCTCGTGCAGGACTCCTCTGTCCTGGTACAACTGCCTCAAGTAGTCTGCAGTGTACCCGCTACAGTTGGAAGCCATCTTCTTCCCTAACTACTGCTACTCTAACTTGCACTTTAGAAAAAAAATCAAACAGGTAGGAACTTGACTGCAAGCAAAATGATATAGTTCTGTTTCCTTTTTAAAAAATAAATCACTGCCTTATTTTGCAAGTGAGCTGTACAGTATTAAGCTGACACACTGAACAGTTAGAGCTTGTGTTACCAATTTTATCCACACCACTGCTAACCAAATCTGTCACAAATGCACTCAGCAGGTCAGACCCTCTGCTCCCACACTGCCAACCTCCAAGCACAGTAATGCGAACAGGTAACAGACAGGGTAACCCTCCTGTCTGTTTGTGGGTCTGAATCACCTTTAGTCTCAAGTTCCGGGGGGATTCAAACTGTGAACCTTATGCTAGCATACCCAATGTACAGGTGCAGATTCGTACCCTCTTCGGGGATTGGGGTACAATCTTATGCCAGGGGCACCCAGTCAGGCTTTCAAAATGAACTCTTAAAACTCTATAAAAGACCTTAGGTATATGAAATCATGAATCCCTGGAATAAGCACACATTAAAAGTTCTAGAGACAACTAGTACTCTCACAGGTATCCCAAACAAGATTAGATCCCTTATGACAATAATCAGGTTACCTAGAATTCCTGCATCCTTTTGCAGATCTGGACTTCTGCAGGTGGAAAAGGCTGTCACTGACTAAGTATAAAGCACTAAAAAGTAATGATGGGATAGCCGGCCCAGTGGCACTGAGGGCTGAGGTGTTGGATGCCACAACTCATGCTACACCAGCGACCCATGTTCGAGAACAAGTGCAGGCCACCGGGAGTCGGCAGGGAGGAGATGAACTGAGCGTCCGATGGACTGCTCTCCATCTCAAGGTAGGGGATGCCTTACGGTCGGCGCACGTCTAACCCCAGGTGGAAGCTGGGGCTCAGCAGAGTGCTACCATTACAACATGGGGTGGGAGCACAGCAGACGCCTGGCGGGAATCGCATGGGTGCGTTCATGTGCTCACTGCTGGCATCATTGCACGCCGAGCTCTCGCAAGGGAGAAAAAATGGGAAAAAGACCCTGGTGGCTGGTTGGCATGTCTTGATGTCTGTCCCCTGGTGCTCGTCTCTGGAGGTAACACCCTGAACTGGATCCTAATGGGCAGGTGAGTAGAGGGCTCCCCGTTGCCCTACCATGGCGGGTAAGCCATGGTGGTTACAAGGGTGAGGGCTAAAAGGAGCAGAGGCTAGAGGCGGCAGCCAGATGCGGGGCCGACCAGGGCCAGGGGGAGAGAAAAAGAAATAGCAAAAAAAAAAAAGGTAATAATGGGATAATACCTTTCCAAGACCTCAAAAATAAATATGACCTTCCACTAACAATCTTTTTTAGATACCTCCAAGTGAGGCATTATCTTCTGTCTAGGGACCACCTGCAGAGCATAAACAGAGATATGTCCCCACCAAAGAACTTACTTTACTGGGCAGCAGTGCTGGTGGGAAGGTGAGGAACTGTTTCCAGGGCATATAAGATGTTAATGCAGGAAGATCACCCTGAGTTTGATAGGGTAAGGCTACAGTGGGAAGAAGATTCAATTCAAATCAAACTTTATTTATAAAAAGCACCTTTCAAAAACCCAGGTGCTTGTTCATATTAAAATAACTCAAAACAATTACTTAAAAACCTAAATAGAAAAACTCATTAAAACTCATAACAGCAGCTTTAAAAATCAGTGTATGCCAAATTGAATAGAAATGTTTTCAGTGCTACTTTAAAACTTTGGACGGTCGGGCAATCTCGCACCTGACAAGGTAGAGAATTCCACAGGGTTGGGCCATAAAAGTAAAAGACCTGGCCCCAGATGTCTTCAAACAAACTCTGGGAATCTCTAGCAATCCCTCGTCAGTGGATCAGAGAGAGCGGGAGGGACAGTAGGGAAAAAGATGATCTTGCAGGTAACCAGGTCCCTGGTCATGTAGGGCCTTATAGGTCAGCAAACCAATCTTAAAGGTGATCCGCCACTGTACTGGCAGCCAGCGCAGTCTGCAAAGCACAGGCGTTATATGACTGGTTAGAGATGAACCAGTCAATAGCCTGGCTGCCGCATTCTGCACTAGCTGCAGGCAGCGGATATCAACCTCCGGAAGCCCAAGGTAAAGAGAGTGCAGTGATCAGTGTATCAGAGGCAGAGGGGGCCACAATGTGAGAGAGGGGCTGGATGGTGACTGCATCTCCAGAGTGAAGGGAATTCAAATGGAAGTGTACAGTACTGTATGTCCTATTATTTTCACACCACCATTATAACAGCACACTTCCAATCAGGCAGTACAAACCTGTGTTGGAGGGGTTGTGGCCATGTGGGATCTCATTATCATATTTTCTGGACTTGTCCCAAGATAATACCCTTTTGGTCCAAAGTCCACACAGAGCTATGTAAACTATGTGATGTTACCATCCCTTTTGACTTTAAAACATTGATACTGGGAATGAATATGCAACAGGTCAGGAATCACAAGCAAAGGTTTCTACTCAGGTCCCTCTATACTGCAACTCAGAAGGAGATCAGTCAGCTGGGTTAGGGATACTCTCCCATCTTTTGCTTCCTGGGTCAAGAGAGTAGATGAAATCAGTAGAATGGATGAAATCACTGTCAAACTTAGGCTGACCATTGAGAAAACTTCTGAGATGTGGACCAGATGGCACTAAAGGCCCAATAATCACCATTCATCTGGGGAAACCAATTCAGAAGTGGGTCAGGTCTAAAGGATAGTTTTAATAAAGGTCCCTAGTGTTATAGGCCCCCTGAAGGCACCACACTGATTCTGCTTGATCCTGCCCTAGTAAGACTCCAGACCTTGCAGTTACCCAAACACTGTTAGCTTAGTAAAATACATTTTGTTCTCTCATAGTACATACGGCTGTCATACTTTATTGGAAGTTGTCCAAAATTGAAGGCTCTGCAACACGGTAGTTATGAAAATGTTATATAGAGGGGTTTGATTCTTCTCATACAACACAGGGTATTATGAAATGCCACTCATTTTCTTATATATTATGTGTTACCTCACAGATGGACTCATGTTTTTCCTTTTTCTTACAATACGTAATGTATGCTTAACTTTCAATAAAGCTGAGTTTAAAAAAAGTTGGATGTATTAGTCTTTACCCAGTTATTAATTCAGGCAGTGGAACATGGAATCAGAAATAAAATGTAAATGGCCTGGCCATTAATCTAGACTATCCTGTGTTGCTGAGTATATCATGTCCCACATTATCCACATATGATAATTTTTCTTCTACGAATTCTTATTTCAACTTCCAGTGACGTCACAGGGCTGCAAGGAGCTTAACTCTCAGTGCTCCCTGACCAATTTACCTCTAAAATCTTCTAAAACCTACCATTTCTACTCAAAAATGTCCCTGAGATCAGGAGGAACGCCTATAGCTGGTAACAGAGGGAGAAATTGTGTGGATGGCAAAGGTAAAGCCAGAGATGGCACTCGATTGAACACAGACCTCCCCAGCAGATCCCTTTCGCCTGCAAGCTCCCACGTGTTGGAGTACGACACCGATGGTGAGAATGAACAGCTCTCTCGAACCAGATTTGAAATGCTCCTAAATGAATTTAGAGAATCCAGAAAGGAGAACAAACAGGAGTTCAGAGTCATGCAGAAGCAACTTTCTACCTTAGAGTCACATATCGGCTTAATAGAGGAACAGGTGGCCGAATCCGAGGATACGACAACACAGCTCTCAGAGATAGTCCAAACCCTTTTACTACAGACTGGGGAATTGCAAGCCAAATGCCTGGACTTAGAGGGGTGATCTCGATGCGAGAACCTACACCTATATGGGCTCCCGGAAGACATGGAAACCACCCCAGTAGCCCCCTTCATAGAAAACCTCCTTAAGGACATTTTGGAGCTCCCAGCTACATATGCACTCCATATTGAGAGAGCACATCGATCTCTTCAAATGAAACCCTCTAACTCGGTGGCACGCCCATGCTCTATTGTCTTCAAACTCAGCTCCTTCAGTGTTAAAGAAGTTATCCTGAGATGAGCTTGGGCCAAAAAAAGAAATCAAATACCTAACATACCGCCTATTTTTGGATCATGACTTCCCCCCAGGAGGTACAGCAGCAGAGGCTACGTTACCTTCCGATTCTGCGGACACTCCGCGAGAAGGCAATTAGCTTCCACACTCCATATTCTTCCTGGCTGCAGATCTTCTGGGAAGACGGGGTTAAAGTCTACTCCAAAGTTGAAGAGGTTTCAGAGGCTTTAAAAGAAAGAAAGACTTCGATACCAGACATCCAGAACCAAAATGACAGGAGAAGCAGTCAGATTTGGCAGCGCACTACTGGCAGAAAGCGAGGGGTAACCAAAACACTACAACACACAGAGGCATTGCACAGAATCCAGAGCCTACTCAATGGGAAAGCTGGTCAGGCAGATAAATCAACCTGAAGTGCCAAGGATTTTCGTGCTTGCTTCTTGAAAATATTGTAACTCACTCCCGGAGTCCCTCTACAAGCTCCCCTATCATCAGCGGACTGATTGCTGGCTAAGTACCTACATTGCAGCATTTAGCCTGATTGTTGTTTTTTTGTTTGAACTGATACATCTGGGTGGGGGAGAGTAGAGGAGAACAGGATGAGGCATTCCACTCATTTACCTGCCATTTCAACCTGTCACTGACTTTCTGGGACAGAACTGTTCTCAACTCAGGCTTACACCCATATTTAAAAAAAAAAGGGGGGGTTATGATTTGGTTTGGCTATGTTCTACTTAATTCCACCTGAGAGGGACAAAGCAGTTTTCCAAACCCTCATTTAGGAGAATAGTGTTAATTTTAATGAATGTCTCTCCTTCATTCACTAACTGATGCCACCTGCAGGAGGACATTCTTCTTTTTGCATAGAATGAAGTGGGGGGAGGGTAAAACGAGCTAACGGGTCCAAGAGAGGACAAGGGTGCAATCTCTGTTATGGTTAAAGTGGGCATAAGTATATTAGGTAAGCCTGCACTCTGTTTTGCTCATTTTCTTTTAATATTTTATAGGGCAGATTAGGTCTTAGGGGCATGACAATTTCTGTGCAACCCGTGCCTTTAGTACCTAAAAGTGCTTGCACTTTTTCTTTTCGGAACCCCCTGGAATCATGGCTCTAGAGGAGGTCTTCCGGGAATGGAAGCACTCATAATCCTCCTCGTTCTCCACAGATAGAGAGAGGACACAGAGGCTAATACTATAGATTAGCCTCCAGCCTTGGAAGCAACCAGTTGTGTTAGGTTCACTATGGTTAAGTTTAATGTTAAAGCCATGTTGGCTTGTGTATTACATTTTTTATTTCATGGGCACCAGAAACCTAAGAGCAGAAACATCAACTCACAATGTTTAGATGGGCTATGGGATGGGAGTACGCCACCATGCTTGAGGAACCAGCAACTTACAGAGCACTATCAATTAGACAAAATAGGTAATACATAAATATGGCACAACCATATACTATATATGCACATATAATGTGCATGGGGTAACTAACCCTATTAAACGTAGTAAAATTCTCAAATATATGAAAAGAGAAGGAGCTAACATTATACTACTGCAGGAAACCCACCTTTCTCAAACTGAACATAAAAAATTTGAGCGTCTGGGTTTTTCTTGTGTGGTGGCCTCTTCCTACGGGGGGGGGGCAGAAGAAGGGGGATGGCTATAATGATAAGACAGGGTGTTTAGTTTGAATTCAAGGGCCAGATTACCGACAAAGAAGGGAGATTTGTGTTACTTAAGGGTCTTCTAGATGAGCAAATGGTTACTATGGCCTCTGTCTATATGCCCCCTGCTACCAACTACAAGGTATATAGATCATTTTTTTCACAGTTGGCTGAGTGGGCTGAGGGACAAGTAACATGTTGGGGGGGGGGACCTCAATCTAAATATTTCGGATGGAGCAACTGGCCAACCCTCCCTAGGCCGAGTAAACAAAACTTCCAGGGAAGTCCAAAAACTGCTCCACATGATATGAAGATGTCCGGTGGTTCTTACATGGTCCCTCACGTAGACATACTTTTTATTCCCAAGCTCACGATTTGTATTCGATGCCTAGACTTTTTCTTGATCCCTCGGGAACAATTGAGAACAGTGCAGAGTATCAGGATGGGTGATTTCACCCTCTCAGATCATGCCCCAATTTTTTACAAATACAATTCACAGTTATCAAGAAAGAGAACTTTCTGGAGATTGAACCTTTCCCTCCTGAGGGACAAGAAGGTACAAGAGTCAGTCAAGGACACGATACTCCAAGCCCTTTCTGACAATGACACCCAGGACACCCAGGTATCAATTATTTGGGACAATATCAAAACAGTAGTTAGGGGCAAGCTAATAGGAATTTCTTCATACAAGAAAAAACAATGGGCGGCTACCGGCAGTCCTTTGAGGAGAAAATTAAGGCCCCAGAGGAATTCCAGAGTGTCAAAGTAAACAAAACTAGGAGACGAGAGCTGGCTGTATTAAAGAAGGAGCTCAACAATATTTTAGATTATGCC
The DNA here is from genome assembly GCA_016271365.2 of Neoceratodus forsteri. Classification (NCBI taxonomy): domain Eukaryota; kingdom Metazoa; phylum Chordata; order Ceratodontiformes; family Ceratodontidae; genus Neoceratodus; species Neoceratodus forsteri. The sequence goes on along the minus strand of CM028132.1, from coordinate 365,431,343 downwards.
ATTGAACAGAAATTAATATTTTTAAGACATAAATGCTATGATAGTGGCCCCCGATTCCTGAAACTAATAGCTGGCCAACTGCGGGTCCAGAGAGTTAGAGTCACCATTTTGAAGGTAAGGCACCCCATATCAGGCAAAGTTCAGAATAATATTAAAGAAATATTCGAGTCCTTCCTAAACTATTACACCTCACTATATTCAGCAGCCCCCCCACCCCCAATCATAAAATTCAAGAGTTCCTTTCCTCCCTTGATTTGCCCACCCTGACTAAAGAGCAAGGCAACCAATGAACCTCCCCAATATCCAGTAAAGAGATAAAGACAGTTATCGGAGGTTTAAAAACAGGGAAATGCCCGGGGTCAGATGGACTCCCAGGAGAATTTTACAAGACCCTTTCCAAAACTCTTGCCCAACTTTTGGGCAGAGTATTTTCATTTATAACAACTAAGGAAGGTGTAATCCCCCCTTCATGGAATAGGGCAATAATTTCTGTCATACTGAAGTCAGGCAAGGACCCCTCACACTGTACATCATACCTATATCAGTATTAAATACAGACTATAAAATCTTTGCCTCTATATTAGCTAAGAGACTCATTCAATCTGCCCCAACTAAAATACATATAGACCAGTGTGGCTTTATACCAGGCCGTCAGGCGCAGAATAATGTCAGATGCACCATCTATATAATGGAACATATACAGTCACAGAAAATTCTCTCGCTCTTGCTCAAGTTAGATGCGGAAAAGGTGTTTGACACGGTCTCTTGGAGGTTTCTTAAGCGGGTCCGTGCCTGCATCGGTTTTCCAGCCCAATTCTCCAACACCATTTTTAAATTTTACAGTAAGCCCACCGGATACATTAGGACTAATAGCAATATCTCAGAAAGCTTTCCCCTTTACAGGGGGACTAGGCAGGGCTGCCCCCTGTCTCCCCTCCTTTTTGCTTTTTATATACAGCCTTTGGCCCAATACCTTCTCCTCTCTTCTGATATCAAAGGAATCCTGGTAGCAAAAACAGAGCATAAGTTAGCTCTATTCGCTGATGATCTTTTGGTTTATTAATCAGATCCCGATACCTCTATGATAGCCCACTTCCACAAAATACAAGATTTTTCCCTTCTATCCGGCTACTCCCTTAACATTACTAAAACAGAAGCCCTTTCTATTGGATACAACCCTACACCCACTCTTAGATCCAGATTCCCTATTAAATGGGACAAGCAATCCATTAAGCACTTGGGTATACAGATCACCAAAGATTTATCACTCCTATATTCCCAAAATTACATCCCTCTAGTGACAACTATTAAGCATGATCTCAGAAGATGGAATCTTCTTCCGTCTTCCTTCTATACCCTCACCCTTTCACTTAAAATGAATGCCCTGCCACGATTTTTATATCTTTACCAGTGTGTACCATGTGTCATATCCCCCAAGGAACTCCTTTCCTGGCAGAAAGCCCTGAGCACCTTTCAGTGGAACCATGGAAAGTCCTGGGTTAATATCCACAAATAATTTCTGCCCAAGATCCTCGGTGGTGCGGCCTTTCCCTCCCTCATGGAATATTGGGTTGCTGCACAAATGTGACTGGCACCTCTGTGGGATATTAGATCCTACTTAGCAGCCTGGAAACAAATAGACCTAGCCAGGCCAGTGAGCCCTCCATTACCAGCTAGTCTATTCTCCTTGTCCCAACCTAAACAGACCACACAATTAGTCCCAAATGCCACAGCCACCATAGAGAAGGGTTGGAGATTGGGAATAAAAAGCAAAGCCTCTCAACATCAAACTTGGAAATACCAATGGTTCTTGCTAACTCCCCAATTTAAGTCCCCCTTCCAGGGGTCCTGGTATGAAACTCAAGCTGGGAAGGGATTGGTGGCCCCATGGCAAAATCTCAAGGGAAATACAGTAATCAGCTTTTTTTTCTTCTTTTCCAATTGTTTAACCAGGAGTAGCACACTAAGCTGAAAGCTTGTTTACAGGTGCAACCTGGGAGCACAGGGAAGTTAAGTGACTTGCTCAGGGTCACATAGTATGCAAGTAGAGGCTGTGGGATTCAAACCCAGGTCTCCAGATTTGCAGCTTAGAGCCTTAAACCACTGTGCTACACTGCATCCCAGTTTTGAAGAGGGTCAACAGGGATATCTTTGGACAGAGAGAGATAGATTATACTATTACCAAATTCGGGACTTCATACTTAAACAAATCAGAAGTAGAGAAAAAGGACCCCAGACATGGGAAGATCTCACTCCATTTGTTCAAATTTGGCCCTCTTCTCAGGGAGAAAAAGTTATCTCAATAATTGATAAATTCCTAATTTAGCAAAAGGCACACTCCGTGGAGCCAGTAAAACTAGCTGGGAAAAGGAGTTAGCTCAAATAATAATCAATAAGGATTGGGCTAAGGTGTGGAGAGGAGCATGGACCACCACATCCTCCCCAATCTGGAGGGAATTTGTCTGGAAGGTACAAGTGAGATTCTTTCTGGTCCCTTTGATGGCAGCCCTCAGGAACCCAGGGGCTCTCTCCCAATGTTGGAGGGAATGTGGGGAATCTAGGGCATCCCATAAGCATATGTTCTTCAATTGCCCCAAACTATCTAATTTATGGGGACAAATCTCCCAACATATTGCAACCAGTTTTGATCTCCAACATCCTCTCACAGGCGTCAGTTTAATACTGGGTATTTCACCTATGGGGGTTAAAGATGAAGTTATTTTTTACCTATGGTCCATCATGCTATACGCAGCATACAAATCCATCAACAAAAAGTGGTTCCAGGAGTCTCCCCCCGATTTCCGAACAGAAATCTCTAATAACCACTATACAACACAATGAGCAGATGTCCTTTGCACTTCAGGATAGATTTGAGGCTTATGTTTCACGCTGGACCAGATGGGAACTGATACAGGAACAAATCCAATGAAAAGCTGGCACCAAGATAAGATAAGTTTGTTTTTTTTGGGTCGGGCCCCTCCTTGGTACTAAATTAGATAGGAAGTGGGTCCTGCCCACCTTGGTCCCATCCAAAAAACACCTATCATATACTTTTTTTTTTTTTTACTTTCTATTTTTCCTCCTTCTCCCCTCAGGTCCAGCCTCCTCAGGAGCACCTAGGAGTCATCCCACTGCAGTCCACTCCTACCTGGTCAGTCCTCCATCACCCATGTAGCCTCAGTTTAACCCCCGGGTGGGGATGAGGTGGGCCCCAACACCCCGAACTCCTCTGCCAGCGTCAGTCAGGAGGGTGCCAGGAGGGCGGCCGCATATCATGGGCAAGCTCCGGTGCTCCGTCTCCGCCGGAGCTGAAGGGGATTTTCCCCTGTTCTGGGGAGTGGCTAGCGCTCTGATGTCAAGGTGATGCTACCAATATCTGCCACTCCCTGCCCCTTCACTATGCTTAGCGCTTGCTGTGTCTCCGGCTTCAGCCAGAGGTCAACCGAGCGCCGAACAGGGACCCCGTCCCTTCCCGGGAGAGGAGAGCTGTCCTCCGGACACTTGATCCTCCCCTTCCCCTGCTGACCCCCAGCAACCCGGGCTCATTCCCGAACCCGGGTCGCCAGCATGACGCGAGGTGTGGCATCCAGCGCCTCAACACTCAGCACCACCAGGCAAGCCTATCATATACTTCACAGTTTTACTGAATGTCTAATATTCGCCTTTATTCTTTGAGAAGATGAAATAGCTCGAAATGGTTTCTAAAAGAAATTGATTTTATTCTCTAAAATCATCTAGAAATACTTGTTCTTAGCCCATGTTGTTTTTTTGTTTATAATTTTTAATTATGAACTGGACAAGCTGTAGTTTTAAACAGCCACATCTTGTAACATTATCTGTAACAAATCTATTGTACTACATTTGCAATTTCGTGTATGCAGATTCTTTTTTTAATAAACGAAGTATAAAAAAAAAAAAGAATTCTTATTTCTTGCTAATGGTATTTCCTAGATCATTTATGTACTTAAGAGAAAGGTTAAATACCTATTATGGATTGATTTGTCTGAGGCCCGGTTCAATACTAAGACATTAGTTCAATCAGAGAGCAGTCATTCATCTGATATTCATAACTCCTTTTCTTCAGAAAGTGAAGCTGTTAAGCTTTAGGATAAGAAAGTTTGCTCATCCCATCAGGGATATAGGATTGATGCCCTCCATATACCTGAAAATGCTCAAATTCTCAGTAAGTTGTTACAATGTCATCAACAATACATAAAGGTCTGTCTTATATTGACAGAGCTTCACTTTATATATTTTTTAACTCTGTAAAAGTTTATTAAATAGAAGGTATACCATCTCACTTACATAAATATCACAGACTCAGAATTTGGGGTACATTAAAATGATAACTTATATAATGACAAGTCCACGTCAGACGCATTACCATATTGTCAGATAAACCTCATATAACGTAATAAAAAAAAAATTCAAATAATCTCGTTCATCAATTATCTCTACAAAGCAATAATATGAGGTGGAAAGAGAGAAAGAAAATAAAAAAACACCCAATTAAACAATTAGTTATACTACATCAGAGAAACAAGACTTTTGTCTTATTATATAGTAATCCCCAGAAGCTTAAATCCAGTAAGTATCGACCTAAGTTATGTAAATGAAGTGCTGTTAACAGAAAAAACAAAGAGCAAATCCATAAAATGGAAAAAATAAAAACAAAAACATGAACCATTTCAACACAACTAAGCAGTGGTGCACCTCTCCACCCCCACCCCCAGCAAGACCAAAAGTTAATACAGATGAGACAACAATCGCTGCCTAGAAAATCCAGCTGGTAGGCCCATCAGTATGGTTAGATTCTATACAGCCATGGTTTCAGCTTGATGCCAGGGGTGTCATATTTCTAAAAATGTTTCTTTATTCAACCATATGCTACTGGTAATTGGCTCCAGTCTTTCTATCTTTCTATTTCAAGCACTTTTGACCACCATAGCACCACAGAAAGGGGTCGAGGGAACAGCCAATTAGAGATAATACATTTTAGCACCACCACCCACAAAATTTTATCCAGTTTTTTAATATTACTATGGCAAGAGAACATAGAAACACAGAAATTGTCGGCATATAAGGACCGCTAGGCCCATACAGTCTGCACATAGGCCCTATACATTGTATGTGGCCACTGACCCTATGTGATTAATGGCTTTTCATCACTCCCTCCCCTCTCAAGCTTCCCTTGTGCCTGTCCCAGGCATGCTTAAACCCCTCCACTGTGCTTGCCCCACTACCTCCCGTGGCAGACTATTCCAAGCGTTGACTACTCTTTCTGTGTAGAAAAACATCCTCATATTACCTCGTAATCTACCCCAAGCCCCTTCCAATTTCATATTGTGCCCCCTTGTTCTAGTGCTTTTTCTACATTGGAAAAGGTCCCCCACCTGCACCTTGTTTATGCTCTACATGTACTTGAAAGTTCTTGAAAGTTTCAATCATGTTCCCCAGCTCTCTCTTCTCCTCCAGTGAGTACATATGGAGGTCTCTTAGTCTCTCCTCATATGTTTTGTGGTGTAAGCTCTGCACCATCTTTGTTGTTCTTCTCTGGATAGTCTCCACCTTATCTATGTCCTTGCTCAGGTGTAGCCTCCAGAACTGCACGCAGTACTCCAGGTGAGGCTTTACCAATGTTTTATACAATGGCAACACCACCTCCCACCTCCTGCAAGTGCTACCCCTGCCTATGCATCCCAGCATGCCACTTGCCCTCCTGCTGCCTTTGTGCACTGCTTTGATACCTTAAGGTCATCAGAGATGTTAACCCCTAGGTCCCCTTCCTCTTTGGTGACAGTCAGCTCCTCCTCCCCCAACCTGTGGCTTTCCCCAGGGTTCCCTCTACCCAGGTGCATTACTTTGCACTTCTTTGCATTGAACCTCAGTTGCCACATCTCTGACCATCTTTCAAGCTTCTCCAGGTCCCTCTTCATTTTCTGCATCCCTTCTGGAGTATCCACCCTGTTTCATATCTTGGTGTCATCTACAAACAGGCAGACCTATCCTTCCAGCCCCTGTACAATGTCTCTACATAGAAACATAGAAACATAGACTTTAACGGCAGATAAGGACCACTTGACCCACCCAGTCTGCCCATTTCCCTACCTATTGGATAAGCTGCAGATTCTAGTTAACCAACAGCCTACTTCCTGCAACCCCCCACTATAATTGCCTTATGTCTGTCCCATGCATGTTTGAATTCACCCACTGTTTTAGACCCCACAACCTCTCCAGGAAGGTGGTTCCATGCGTCCACCACTCTCTCCATGAAAAAAACATTTCTTCACATTACCGCTGAGCCGTTCCCCCTCTATCTTTAAATTGTGTCCCCTTGTTCTTACACATCTCTTTTTCTGAAAGATGCTACCTTCCTGGACTTTGTTGATTCCCTTGAGGTACTTAAAAGTTTCTATCATATCCCCCCAGTCCCTCCTTTCATCAACGGTATACATAGTAAGCTCTCTCAGTCTCTCTTCATATGGTTTCTGATGTAGACCCTGCACCATTTTAGTTGCCCTCCTCTGGACTGCTTCCATCCTGTCTATGTCCTTGCATAGATGAGGTCTCCAAAACTGCACACAGTACTCCAGATGGGGTCTCACCAACTGTCTGTACAGAGGGATAACCACTTCCTTTTTCTCTTGTGATGCCCTCCCTATGCATCCCAGTATCCCTCTGGCTCTCCTTACTGACTTCTCACATTGCTTACCCACCTTTAGGTCATCTGTTGTAGCTACCCCCAGGTCCCTTTCCATCATTGTTGTTGTTAGTACCTCCCCTGCTATTGTGTACTCTTCTCCTGGATTTTTATTTCCCAGGTGTATTACTTTGCTCTTCTTTGCATTGAATCTAAGTTATCATATGTCTGACCATTCCTCCAACCTTGCCAAGTCCCTTCTCATCCTTTCTACCCCCCCTTGTGTATCAACTCTGTTACTGATCTTTGTGTCATCTGCAAAGAGGCATACCTTTCCTTGCAGACCCTCTGCAATGTCACCTATAAAAATGTTAAAGAGGACTGGACCCAGTACTGAGACCTGAGGTACTCCACTAATAACCCCCCTTTCTTCGGAATGTGTTCCATTCACTATTACCTTCTGTGTCCTGTTGTGCAGCCAGTTTGCTACCCAGACTAGCACCATGGGACCCACTCCCAGGCTGGCTAACTTGATTATTAAACTTTTGTGCGGGACTGTGTCAAATGCCTTGCTAAAGTCTAAGTAGGCCATATCCACAGCCTCTCTCTGGTCTATTACTTTGGTCACCCAGTCAAAGAAATTGATTAGATTCGTCTGACATGACCTTCCTGCTGTGAATCCTAATGAAGACATTGAACAGGACTGGTCCTAGTACTGGTTCCTGTGGTACCCCACTGGTCGCCCCCCTCTCCCCAGATTGTACCCCATTTATCACCGTCTCAGTCTACTGTCTGTTAACCAGTTCCTAACCCAGTTCACCACCTTTTCTCCCATGCCCAGACTACCCGTCTTGTTAATCAGCCTTCTATGTGGGATGGTGTTGAAGGTTTTGTTGAAATCTAGGTAGGTGACATCTAACTCCCTTCCCTGATTTATTTTCCTTGTCACCCAATCAAAAAATCTATTAGATTCATTTGACATGACCTTCCTGCTGTGAATCCATGTTGCCTCAGATCCTGAGCACCTCTGGATTCCATATGTGCCACTATCCTTTCTTTCAGCAGTGTCTCCATGATCTTTCCCACCACTGAGGTGAGGCTGACTGGCCTGTAGTTCCCCACCTCCTCCTCCTCCTCCTTACTGCCGCTTTTGTGCAGTGGAACTACACGTGCCCATCTCCAGTCCTCTGGAACGACACCCATGTTGAGTGACTCTGTGAACAGGGTCACCAAAGGCGCTGCTAGTTCCTTTCATAGCTCCTTTAATATCCTCGGGTGGATGCCGTCTGGCCCCATGGACTTATCCACCTTCAGCTTTGTGAGTTCTTCCAGAACTCTTTCCACTGTGAATGGACTGGTGTCCACTTCTCCCTCCCCCCATTTTATCCGCAACCCAACTGTGGCCCTTTTTATTTTTTTTATTCAAGTTTATTGTATATTTATGCACAGGTCAGCAATACATTTTACAGTTCACAAGGTCCACCTTATAACAAGTTTATCACTCATGGTTAGATCTCCAAGCGACAGTCCATTCTATGAGAGCTGTAGGTGATGCATTCCATTGTTAACACAAGTATCTTACCATTTCATTTATAGTTATTTACTGGTTTAAGGATTCTCTTTCTTCTACCCATTCATATCTACCCTTCTTCCCTTCCCAGCATATATTGATCTTTCCACATTTACTGATGAAGGCCTGAGTACGAAGGTTGACTGAGTGTGTTAGTTCCTCCATTTCCTTTATTTCTTGGGTGATCTCCATCCACTGCTGGATGGTAGGGAGGTCAGGTTTCAACCATTTTCTGGTTATTGCTTTATGTACAGCTGTTATAAATATGTTCCATAAATATATTTTATTTTTCCCTTTGAGATCCCTAGAAGGCAATCCCAGAACCATATGTTTAGGGCCTACCTCCTCTGTCATTATCAGTATTTCCCCCATCGCCTGTCCAATCTGGTTCCAGAAATGAGACAAGCATGGGCACTGCCAAAATATGTGGAGGTGGGAGGTCCTTGGATTTTGTAGTCCCTCCAACATGATGGGGGGAGGGTCCATCCCATTTATTCTTCATTTTTTATTTATTTATTTCTTTTGTTAATCAGGTAAACATATGAGCCAAGGCCCTTTTTCATATGCGACCCAAGACTATAAAATAGTCACAAGATGTTATACAAAAAGATAACTTTTACATTCACTTAATACAGGAATACAAATACATGACATACAGTATAAGACAAACAATATAATACAAATTATTTAAAATAGCAGTGACATTGCAAGCTACTCAATAAATGATGCTTCAATTTCTTTTTGAATAAATTATAACTACTTATAGTTCTCAATTCAATTGGAAGATCATTCCAGTATTTTGGTGCTTGGATAGAAAAAGCTCAAGCACCCATTTTAGTTTTAGTGACTTTCAAATTTAAACAAGAAGAAAATTTGATCTCAAGTTTCTCGGAGCTTCCCTTACAGATATCAGAGAATACAAGGGAGAGAGACTTTTTTGTCTCAATACATTATCCGTTTTACAACAAAGACAGTAAATGGAACTCAAGTTAGGTGGTAGAAACCCTGAAACTTGATATAAAGTACAATGACGTGTACTATAAGACAATCTATAAACAAATCTACAAATACTATGAAAAGTCTAAGTTATTTACTACATATTTAGACAAACTAGTAAACAAAAATGAACTATAATTCAGTTGAGAAAGTAGTATACTTTGGGCTATATGTTTCCTGGCTTGTAAAGTTAACACATTCTGTAGTCTGAATAAACCCCCTAATTTTTGATTTACTGATTTTGTTAAAGTCAATATATGATTTGAAACTGTTAAATGTGAGTTCAAATTCATTCCCAAATATCTAAAACATTGCATCTGCTCCAAATTAGTTCCATTTTTACCAAACATATTCAGTTTCCCTAATTTAACCAATTTTTGTTTAGAGGCAAATATCATACTCTTGTTTGTTTAAATATTCAATTAAAATTTTAAGTCCAACAAACAATTTTCTAGACTCTGAAAATCTACAGTCAAATCTTGGGCAATTTTATCTAATGAATTAGAGCTATTATATAATATTATATCATCAGCATATAAGATTGTCTTAGCCTTAAGAATTTTACTTGGTATAATATCCACAAATATGGAAAACAATAGGGGTCCCAAAATTGACCCTTGAGGTACACCCTTTTCTAAAATTCTACTCTTTGACATTGAACCCTCATAAAGAACTTGTAGTTCCTTACCTGATAAATAAGTCTCCACCCATTCTAATGACAATCTGGATGATCCTTTGGCAGCTAGGCTCCTGAGCAGCAGGCGATGGTCAACAAAGTCAAATGCCTTGGACAGGTCCACAAAAACAGCACCAGTGAGCTCACCCTTCTCCATTGCCTCACTGATGTGGTTTGTGAACCTGGCCAAGGCAGTTCCTGTACTATGAAATTTCCTAAAGCCATGCTGCTCAGGAGCCTGAAGCGCAGTCAATTGAAAGTAATCTCTAATTTGTACCTCTGTTATCTTTTCTAAAATTTTGCCTAAAGGATGGAGAAGAGAAATAGGGTGGTAATTCCCCAAATCTTTACTATTTCCCCCCTTAAAAATTGGTCTTATTACGGTTTTTTCCACTGTTGTGGAAAGATCCCTATTTCTCAGGACAAATTAAATATTTTTGTCAAAGGCTTCATCACCGGAGTGATGAAGAAACAAGTTCTCACCTTCCACTCAAATTCTCACCATTGTGGAGAATAAGTGGTTTTATTTGCTAATAGGAATACTGTCTCCCAGTCATCATCCGACAGTCTCTCCCCAATCTCACCTTCTCATCTTCTTTTAAGTGGCTCCATGTGTCTGGCCCCTCTTTCCCTAAGAGCTCCATATAAGGCTGAGACATGGCCTCTAAGTCTGTGATGTGCCAGGATTTCTAACATAATATTCATCAAATTGCCTGGGGTAGGATGCCCAGTCCCCTGAGCTCTCAGGATGTTTATATGGGTACTGATTTATAAGAATCTGAAGTGATCTGTTTGTCGTAAATTATATTTGCCTTTAAGTTGGCTAAATGTCAATATGTTGTCTCCGTCCATGAATTGCTTGAGGGTGGTTAGATCTAGCCCCCCCTTCTGAAGGTTAAGTCCTGGGTTGCTGGGGCAAAGTCTGGATCCCAGGCAAACCACCTCAGTGGCCACAACTCTTTACCAAGTTTATATTTGATCCATAGACTCCTCAACACCCACAATGTGTTTCTTACTGTCATTAAAGTTATGATGCCGTCCCATTGTGTCAGCTCGGAGCCAGCAGCCCTGGTGCCCAGAAGGGCTCCTCCTGTATTTATGATCTCTATACTTTTCCAGTGGGCTACATAGTCCTTAGCTGACCAGAGGAGGGCATTCCTTAGGTGGGTTGCGAGGTAATAATCCTTGAGATTTGGCAGTGCTCTTACCCTGTGTTTTTATTAATGAGCAGGGAGGCATTCTTAATTCTGGGTCTCTTGTTCACCCAGATAAATGTTGTGATGATTTTCTGCCACATTTGTAACTGATTATGGTGAATTTTGGTGGGGAGACATTGAAAAATGTATAAAAACCTAGGCAGAATAGTCATAACAACTGTTTGTATTCTGTCCTGAAGAGAAAGATTAAGGGGCTCCCATCCCTCCATATCCTTTCTAATTTGACTCACCAGGGGGTCGAAATTAGTGTGAACAGTGTTGCAGTGTTTTTAGTAATGAGGGTGCCTAGGTATTTTATTTTTTTAGAGTTCTAGTTCAGAGGGACTAATTGGGTAATTTCCAGGAAGGGGTTATAATAAAATTTGAGTACCTCTGTTTTTTATTTATTAAGGGCATAACCCGAGTAGCTTCCAAACAAATCTAGGAGGCTCCATAGGGCAGTGAATTCTCTGGTCTGGACAGATAGAGTAGGCTATCATCCGCATAGAGGGAGACTTTGTGCTCTGTGTCCCCAACTTTCATCCCATGAATCCCTTGATCTTCTCTAATGTCTCGAGCTAAAGGTTCAACATAAGTGGCAAAGAGTGGTGAGAGTGAACAACCTTGTTGAGTGCCCCTTCCAAGCCTGAACTTCTGAGAAACACCTCCGTTGACCCTAACATAGGCCTGAGGGTAGGCACATAAAGCTTTAATAGTCCCTATGAATGTCTGGGGGAAGTTCCGTCATTCTAAGACTGCAAATAACAAATTGCAGGTGACACAGTCGAAAGCCTTTTCATCACTGAGGCTCATTATACATGAGGGGATATTTTGTTTATTAATTATATCTATTATATTAATAGTTCTTCTTACTCCTTTGTGACCCTGTCTACCTTTTATGAAGCCTGTTTGGTCTAAGTGTATTAAACCTAATAGTAAAGGATTTAAATGCTATTATGGCTGTGAAAATTGTATAGTCTACATTTTGTAAAGAAATAAGCCTAGATGAACTACAGTCTTTAGGGTCCTTCCCCTCTCTGGGTATAACCGTGATTGTTGTATAATTCCACAACAGGGGGACTATCTCACCTTCCTGCCAGGCCAAGTTAAAAACATTCTGTAATAGGGGTGCTGTTTCTACTCAGAATGCTTTATAGAACTCGCTGCCAAAGCCATTGGGTCCTGGGCATTTACCTACCTTTAGATGTTTTATAATAGATCCTATTTCTGTCCCTGAAATTGGAGCCATTAGGGTTTGTTGTTGATCTTGGGTAAGCTTGGGGAGCTTCAGTTGCCTGAGAAAACAGTTGGCCTTCTCTGGGTGTGTTTCTTTCTGCAGATGATACAGGGCCTTATAGTAGGTAATGAAGGAGTCTGCTATTCTTTCCCATTTATGGGATAGACTTCTCTGAATGGGGTGTCTGATGGCTATAACATTGGCTTGGGCTGCCCTTTGTTTAAGTCTGTAGGTCAGTAATGTGGTAGCTCTAGATCCTCCCTCATAGAAAGATTGTTTCAAATATTGAAGGGCCTTCTCTGTTTCAATTTTATTGATGTCTTGTATTTTATTTTTAATATTTTTTATCTCTGTTTCCCTGTCTTTACTCCATGTCTGTTTTTGTAATCCCTCCATCATCCTAAGTTGTTCATGTAGTGTGTCTAGCTGTTTCCTTCTTTCTCTCTTTTCATGGGCGGCTATGGATGTGATTTTCACCTGTACCATTGTTTTTATTGTGCCCCATAGTATCTGGGCTGTTGTTCCTGGTCTGTCATTTATTTCTATTGTTTGTTTTATAATGTTCCTAATTTCTTCCCTAACATCTTTATCCCTGAGCAGGCTAGTGTTTAGCCTCCACTGTGTGGGTTTCTTCGGTAGTTCCAATTCGACCTCCACCATTAATGGTGCCTTCTTGCATTGAATTAAACAAAGATATGTCCTTAGCATAAGTAAAAAACATATCCAGCCTATAGCAAATTTTGTGTTTAGCAGAATAGAATGTATAATCTTTGGCCAGAGGATACTTGGCCCTCCATATGTCTGTCATCCCAATTTTACCCTCAAAGCTCTGGTAAGGCCTTTAGCCACATTGCTGTCTTCTGTGGGTACACCTGATGTGGAGTCAAGCTTTCTGTTTAAGATCACATTCCAGTCTCTCCCAGCAATAAAGACTCCCCTGGCTTTTTCCACTGTGGTCTTAAGGAGAGCTACATAAAAACCAAGCGGAGAGCCTGGCGGGGCATAAATATTAACCAATGTCACTTGGACATTTTCTAGCCTTCCCAAAATCAGAACGTAATGAGCTTTTGAGGGCTGTCACCACCTCAGTTTCCTCAAATGGCAAAGAAGCCAATAGTAAAATTACTAACCCCCTCTTTCTTCCTTTAACCAGGGAAGCATGATATAACTTAGGGTATCCCTTAGATTTCAGTTTTAGTGCCTCTGTAGGGTTTAGATGGGTCTCCTGAATAAAATTAATATCACATCTCTGGTCTCTAAGAAATTTCTGTAACTGCTTCCTTTTAATTGGGTGATTAATCCCATTAATAATATAAGATATGATTTTAGTATTAACTTGAACCATGGTGATTTCTGTAGTTGCTTCAGTTTGATCTAATCAATGTCTCTGTCTTATAATTGTAATTCTCCTTTTTTTCTGAAACTCTCCTCTTAATGCTTTGCATAGTAGTAGGTTCCAACCAATAAAACCTATTTCTGCCATAAGGATCTAGTTCCTTGTATGTTTGTATCATAAGCTGATTCCTGTGCTTTCTATGTTGATACAACCTTATAACCTTATTCACAAACTGAATAACATTATTAAATTCTTCCCAACTTTCCCCAGTAGATGGGGGTATAACCACTTTCAAACTCCTTAATCCTTTAACCAATTCTGAAACGAAACAACCATTTCATAAACTTGTTAGAAAACTTAGGTAATATGATGCTGGGATCTTTGTTTCAACTAGTCTCCACCAAAGTTTTGAGATTGTCTCAGATCCTTGTTGTACAAAATGATTAAACCCATTTTCAGGGTAGTCTGATCTGAGAATGAAAACGTATACTATTCTGAACCCCAATCATGCCAACTATAAACATCAGTACTTCCTAGGTCAGCCCCTGCTAGCAGAGGGCTGGTTTGTGCCATACTAATGACACTGGGTCCGCTATGGTGATAACGGGCTTGCCCCATCAGAAGAGAATCCATAAGATGGGATCTTCTTCCCCGTGGCATGCCCAACATCAGCAATGTGGCAAGGACTAAACAACACATGGACATTATGTTAGTCATACGTCTCTCCGCCCCCTCATTTTTTCCCCTTCAGATGGGAGCGGGGGGACCCTTCTCTCAGAGGGCCCCCCCCAGACATAGAACAGGTCATCCACCTTTACTATTGAGTTATTCTGGTTCCCTCATGGATTTGGCTGTGAGCGACCCAGCTGCACTCTTCACTCAAACTTCATAGCTCTTTCTTTCTCCCACGTAGCATTTTCTATGCCTTTAAATATCCACCTTCCCTTCCTCCCCTATCAGCAGAGCCGTGATTTTTGCTAAGAACATCCAGCCTGTGACGGCATTATACAAGGTAAGTATAGTCAGCACATTTATACTGTTAGTGTCCCACTCTCCGGCCCCGATCGAACTTTAAGTCCCATCAAAATAAAAGTCTTGAGTATTTTGTTATATGCTTATGCTATTCTTAAGTCCTTCAAAAGATTTTAGGCGATCCACTTTAGGATCCTGGATTTTGTATTAAGTTGCTGTGGTCAAACAAGTTTTTGAGTGTCCCAAATTGGTTCCGGTCCCTCTCATCATGCTGTGCAGCTTCCCAAGTCTCCCCTGTTCCCTCTGTGGGCGCAGACCACCATCTCACACTATCGTGAGGGCATCTGCAGTTTGGCTTACACAGAGTTCACAGAGGGGGGGAATGGAGAGGGACAAAGTGTCTCTTAAATTAAGCTTACTTGACAAGTTACCGTCCTGAACCCCACGCATCATTGTCCATCTCTTCTTGGGCGTCTGCAGTATTTTGAATGTCCCGCGACAAAATCCCATCGATAAGGACTGATGATCCATAGTTCTTTAAAGTAGTACAGATATCCGCTTTTAAGGTGGTAGCTTGAGCTAATCGGGTGTGCTGTTGCCTCTGTGTTCCCTTTCGGGCCACCACCCAGGCCGACAGTAATAACCTCCTTCTCGAGGCGTTCTTTGACGAGGTGTGGAACAGTTATGCCCATGCTTTCCAGGAACTAAGCTGCTGCTATCAGGTCCACATATATTTTAACACCTTGGCCTGTTTCAACTTTTAGACGTGCTGGATAGAGGAGTTGGGCTTTGATGTTTTTAGCTTTCAGTTGTTTGAGGATAGGCCACATCGTACATCTGCTCTCCTGTACTGTATTGGTGTAATCATTATCAATAGAAATACGCTGGCCAGAAATATATAATCTGCCACAAAACCTTTTTTACAGTTACCTCCAAATTAAAAAATACCTGCAACCATTAGAAGCACCACTAGCAGAAATAATAGAAAATCCTCCTAAACTTATAACACTAATAACAACATCCATAAAGGAAGCAGTGACAGAACTTCTAATAAGTAGAACATATGAGGCACTTGGGCAATTTTCACTAGAATCAACAGACCAAATCAGGAAAAGATGGAAAATAGAACTCCAAAGAGTAATATCAAAAGACAGTTGGTTAAACACTGCCCTACCTACATATAACATTTCTAGCTCTAATTATTGGAAATAATTCATTTGGAAGTTGAGAAGTCACTTCTTCCACAACCCCAAAATAGTAGCACAGTATGGGATAGATAGGGAAAGAAAATGCTGGAGGGGATGTGGGGTACAGCAAGCAGACCAAACACATATATCATGGGAATGAACCCAACTAAGACAGTATTGGAGTGAAGTGACACAAAATATAAATGGGATATATGAATCCGAACAATGGTTAACACCAACATATAGTCTAACCTTTACCCTCCCAGTAGGTTTGAAGATAAATAAAACCTCATACAAACAAACTGTAATTCTAATATTAGCAGCACTTAAAGCAATCATGCGTCTCTGATGAACAAAGAAAATACCTACAAAGGAATGTTGGAATGCACAGGTCAGAGAAATGTATGCCCTGGAGAATATAAAAGCCAGAATAACCAATCACCAGAAAAGCTTTGCTCACAAATGGCAGAAATGGGTACAATACCAATTAGATAACTATACAGACTTCGTTCCATAAAGAAAAGATATACCAGTGAAAGAAAAAACACCAAGCAGAGTATAGGAAATAAAGCTTTATTAACCTCTAAAAGCCAGATCATAAGTACATAACAAACAGAGAGATAAAGGTATGTAAAGAGAACAAAAGGGAGGATGGCTCAGAAGAACAAGATGAAAAGGTTTGCAGCAAGATGTAACTGGAAGCAATAATCTGTAAAGAAAAAGAAAGAAATGTAAATAAATTGTCAAAGATAAAATGGAAATAGAAACAGAAAATACAAATATACTGAATTGACTGTAAATGTAAGAAACTGTATGAACACTATACTATGTAACATAAATGTCATATACTGTACTACAATGCACTTACCTAAACAAGTATTTGTCAATGCTGAATGTTTGCTTGCTGGCATTGGCATTGGTAGTGTAGGAGTTAAAGAGCTGCATAATAGGAATGGCAGTGAAGTATTGAACTCAAGCCAACCCCACCACCACCCTGCAGAGACTGACAGGCATTGGGGTGTGCCTTTGGGTCGTCAGGCATAACGGCCACGCCATTTCACCACACCCTACCCTGCAGACACTGACAAGTGTCACGGTGTGCCTTGGGGTCTTTGGCCCTTATGCTCACCCCATTCCATCAGGAAATATGGTGAGATGGGTCCTGTATAGGAGAGTGGAGTGAACTTTGGGGCCGAAGAGTCCAAGGCACACCTCGATGCCTCTCACTGGCTGCAGGGTGTGGAATGGTATGAGCATATGGGTCCCAAAAACCCCATGTTGAAAATTTGGTGAAATAATTCCCCGAGATATGCACTAAAGTTGAAAAAATGCTATTTATTACATTATATTGCTTATCGGCATTTCCTCAGTTTGCGGTCGGCTTTGAAGAGTGCAGATGTGTTCCCGGTCCACCGAAGATCGACGTGCTGCGCTCGGAGGTAAGTATGGGGTGAGAGGGTGTGGGAAGCAAGTGCTGAGAGGGTGGTAGCGGTGGGGGGTGGGTCAGGATAGTCAGCAAAGGAAGGTTTTTTTCTTTCAGGGTTTTTTTTTTAACTTAGACAACGCGGGACATTTGCCACACTGGGGTGGGCTCCCAGCATGGCAGCTGGAAGGCTGTTTGAGGGGCCATGGAGCCAACGGGGAATTGGGCACCTCCGTCGGCCATACGATCTGTTGCCACACTGGGGTGGGTTCCCAGCGTGGCATCTGGAACTCTGTTGGGGGGGAGCGCAGCACAGCCGACGGGGGATTGGGCACCCGCGGCTATGCCAGGGCTGCGAGCACGCCCAGTATGCGTGTGTGTGGGGGAGCGCGCATGAGAATGCGAGTATCTGATCGCTGCTCACTGAAGCGTAGCTCTCCCTTTCAACTGTACAACCACTACGCTTTCAACTGCTGTCATAGACAGCTGCAGCGTTCACTGGAGAACTGCGGCCACGCCTGCAAACACACTGACTGAATTGGAAGGCTGCTGCCACACCTCCGAAAACTCAGATGATGGCACTATGTTTCTTGCACATACATGCAAGCAAACATAAAAAAATGAATAAAAAAGGAAATTAAAAAAAAAAAAAAAGAAATACTCTGGCCCTTAAATGAGATTGCTTGTGTTCTCCAGGCCCTGCAGAGGATCTCCTCTGAGTTATACAAGGTCATTTTGGCAATAATCGACCTGGGACATGCGTTGGGGTTATTGGGCCGCTGCACAGCGAGCGACGGGCCCTGTCCATGGAGAGGTCGAAATCAGGTGGCAGTTTTAGTGTATCTCTCAGAATTCTTTGTAGGTGCGGGATCACGTCCTGGGGTCCCAATTCTGAGCCTTCAGGTACACCGTAAACCCTAATATTCTAATGCCTGCTCCTGCCCTCCAGGTCATCCAGCTTGGCTTTTAATTCCCTTTCCTGAGCAAGTAGGAACAGCAATAGCCTGTCATGCCTGCCGGCTAGTTCCATCATGTTTGTTAGGCCAAGTTCAAGCTGATCAGCCCTGTATTCTATTTTGTTGAAGTCAGCTTTCAGTTCGGTAAGAGTGGTGTCAATTTTGGAGACTGTTTTAGCAATCTGAAGGATCGATGCCACTAGTTGTTGTCGTTCATCCTCCGATGTGGTCGGGAGCACCATGCGGGCCTCCTCCCCAGACTCAACCATTGTAGACGATTTCTCAAACTGCAGCATTTGTTGTAGATTTTGTGCTGGAGTGTTGGCATTCTTTGTAAGTAAAACTTTTGATCTAGTTGATTTTGTGGGCAATTGCATTGTAAATACCGATGGATGCCACTAGATTATTCTTGGGGCTTATCGGAGAGAAAATCTAAGCCGCCATCTTGCTGCTGACGTCAACGGAAGTCCCCCCCAACTGTGGTCCTTGATCCTCCCTCCTCCTTAGTGAATACTGAGCAGAAGTATTTGTTCAGTATTTCTGCCTTGTCCAGAGCCCCCTCTTTACACTCTCCCTTCTCCCCTTTGAGCCTCATAATCCCCCCCCCCAGGATTTTCTTCTTTCACTGATGCTGATGATTGTAAATTGGGATGCATAGTCAATAACACACAGTCAGCTTCAGATCTCCAGGATAATCTAGACAAACTAGAACACTGGACCTTAAACAAAAAAATGAGTTTTAACGTGGCCAAATGTAAGGTCATGTACCTGGGTCACAATAACGTTAAGAACACCTTTTAGACTTAATAATGTAATTCTTCAAGAGACAATCTATGAAAGGGATTTAGAAAATGGGCTTGAAAAATAAAGCAACCTGATTGGCTGAAAGGCCATACCAGGTGTGCATTTACTTTTCAATAGAGCTTTGTAAAGAACGAGGGCCAATTTGGGATGCCACATTACTTCGGCTATCCTTGAGCACGCTGAATTTTCAAAATGACAAGCTGCCATTTTTCCTCCCGCTTAGCAAGTGACTCTGCAAGTTGGTGGTCTGTCTCACTTGCATTTAAATAACAGAATTAAACATTAACCACACATTAAAAAATGCAGAAAAGTAAGAACAATGAAGCATTCAGTCCCATCAGCTTAACGTAACCATCGGGATTTAATAGGGGAAACGCATGTCTCTTCATACTCACAGCTGTTGCTTGTCCTCGCTGCTTGCCACAAAACGGTTATCTCCCACAAACAAATAAAAAGCCTCAGGAAACTCATCTGTTCAAAGTTCCTCAGAACACCTCACTGCCTCTGCACAGCTTTGTGCAGCCCAAAGTTCCTCAGAACACCCCACCGCCTCTACATAGCCTTTCGCAGCTGTGAATAATTTAACCATGATTGGCAATCGGACACTGCACAGATGAAAAGCAGGACAGATTTCTACTTCCCATGCTGCTTGCTACAGAATGGCTATCTTTCACAACCAAATAAAAATTCTCAGGAAAACCAGGGGCCAGATATTCAAAACTTTGGCGCCGGCAAAAACTGTTTGCAGTGGGTTTAGCGGGATTAGCCTGGTCTGCTATATTCAAAGGCCAAATAACTTGCGGGCAAACTGCATTAGCGCTAGGGCAAGATTATAATGTGCAAAGGCAAACTGACATGAATACAGGCGCAATGCTATATTCAGCGACTAGCGCCACGCTCTAAGTGGTTTTGCGCAACTTAAGCGCGACACTTAGCCTTGGTGCAAGTCGCCCAGGAAAGCTGTCTTAACCCTGGGCAATCAGCTGCGTGACACTTTGGCTTTCTAGCGGTGTTTGGCGCGGGTTTAGCGCGGGTTTTGCGCGACCCTAACAAATAAATATGACACATAAAGTTAAACATAGAGGAAGCATGCTGCTAACTGATGGCATCACAATGATGTCATCATCTGCCACCAGTCCCAGCCATGCCAGGCAGTAAGTGGTGACCCTGCCGCCAGCGGACAGCATGGTAGTGTGGCCATACAGCACACACCTGCGGACCACACATCTGTGGACACAAACAGATGCCAGCACACACATGCAGCACTGTGGGCATGGAGGATGTTGAGGGGAGCGTGTACGGGTGGCGAGACTGTGCCACAGACCAGGTGTAGCCACAAGGCTGGGACACATCATGCAGTGCACATGGGCCAGTATTGGGAATACCCCCAACACTAGTGTGCCTTTCGGATAATATATGCCCCCCCCGGACACATATCACAGAGTAGTACAACTGCCACAGCACACAAAGCCAGAAATGTACAGGACACTGTGAGCATCCCATGCCACAGGTACGGCATCTGTGGGTCACACAACAGTGTAACAGTAATGTCCACTGTCAGTAAACACCTGCAGGTTGGGCCTGTCACTGTGTACAGTGCAGTCATCATCACTGCCCTACACACCATAGGCAATGCTGTGTCCCTCACACTACTGGCCCCCTTGCTACTGTAGTGTCTGCTGTGCACTGTAGCATGCCCTACAGTGTGACAGTTGCATGCAGCACCGTCACAACCTGTGCCTATGCTGTCTAGTCTCCTGGGGTACAATATGTTATGCTATGCTGTACTGTTTACATGTAGCCTGCAGCTATCATCGTGCACTGCCAGACTGACCCACAGGTGGAGCTGCGGTTGGAACTGGTCAGCCCCTGTACTTTCAGACTGACCTACAGGTGGCTCTGTGGGACCCTGCAGTAATGCTGGGCAAACTGCATGCAAATCAGGTATAATGAGATACTAATCTGGTTGTTTGCCCAGTGACTACCTAAGTAGGCTCATTTGCATGGCACTTTTAAATATGGCGCATTTTAGCTCCGGGCAAACGTGTTTGCCCGGGCTAACTGCTTAGCTCCACGCTAATGCCGCGCTAATGTGTTAGCGCGGCGCTAACGGTACGGGGAATAATATACAGTTTTGATCACTGTTCTTTCACATCTGCTGCTTCCTGCAGCTGTACTGAGTCCATGCATTTGCTGGCACACACATTGGCCATGTAGTTCGTCAGTACCTGCCCTCATGTAGCTGTGCACTGTGTTGTTGTTGTGGGTTGCATTTCCTGGTTGCTTTATTCAGTGCTGTCTTATTCCCAGGCTATTTTTGCCCTGCACTCCCAGACCAGTTTGCCCGGCTTCCTTAGCCTGCAATATTCAGCAGGATTAGCACCGGACTATTTCCATTTCAATATAGCTTGCTCTGTGCTCCAGGCTAAGTTTGCCCACCGGACAGTGCTAATTTAGCCCCTGGGCAAAGTTTTGAATATCTGGCCCTATATGTTTTAAGTTTCTCGGAACACCCCACTGCCTCTAGTCTTTTACTTTGCAGCTCTGAAAAACTTAGCACGATCGGACACTCCATAGATGAAAAGTAGGATAGATTTTGTGTAACACACACACTACTGTTTCCAGAGATACCACTCTCAGGGCCAGATATTCAAAGGTTTGCCCCGGGGCTAAATTAGCACTGCCTGGCGGGCAAACTTAACCTGGAGCACAAAGCAAGCTATATTCAAAAGGAATAGCCCAGGGCAAACAGCTTCTGAATATAGTATGGGAATGAGGCCGTGCAAACTGGGCTGGGAGTGCAGGGCAAACGTAGCCCTGGAATAAGACAGCACGGAAGACAGCAACCAGGAAGTGCAAACCACAACAACAACACAGTGCACAGAGACGTGAGGTAGGTAGAGAGGAACTATGTGGCCATGTGTGTTCTGGCAAATGCAGGGACTGAGTACAGCTGCAGGCAGCAGCACACATGAAAAACTGTGCTCAAAACTGTATAATATTCCCGAACTGCTAGAGGGCTTTTAGCTGGAGCTAAGCGGTGTGTCTGATGCAAACATCGTAGCCCTGTGCTAAGCTTTCTTTGCCATATTCAAAAGTAACATGCAAATGAGCCTACTTAGATAGTCTGAGGGCAAACAGCCACATTAGCATCTCATCATGCCCTGATTTGCATGCAGTTTGCACAGCGTTACTGCAGGGTCCCACAGCTCCACCTGTAGGTCACTCTGAGGTACAGGGCTGGCCAGGTCTGACCGCAGCTCCACCTGTAGGTCAGTCAGGCAGTGCATGTTGATAGCTGCAGGCTTCATGTAAACAGTACAGCACAGCATATCACCCTAGGGACAGCACAGCATAGGCACAGGTGGTGGTAGTGCTGCATGCAACCATCACACTGTAAGTCATGCTACAGTGCACAGCAGACACTACAGTAGCAAGAGGGCTGGTAGTGTGAGGGACACAACACTGCCTATGGTATGTAGGGCACTGATGACCACTGCACTGTACACAGTGCCAGGCACAGCTTGCAGGTAATTACTGACAGTGGACAGTACTATCACGCTGTTGTGTGATCCACAGATGCTGCAGCTGTGATATGGGATGCACACAATGTCATGTATATGGCTGGCAGTGTGTGCTATGACATCTGTACAGTTGTGTGGTAGGTGGCTCGGGGGGCAGGTAGGATCCGACAGGCACACAGGTGGTGTCATAATCCCACTACTGGCCCATGTGCACTGAGCGATGTGTCCCAGCCTTGTGGCCACAAGTGGGCTGTGGTGAGGTCTGGTCACCCATACACCCTACCCTCACTGGCCACCATGCCCACAGTGCTGCATGTCTGTGCTGGCATCTGTTATACACCACAGGCGTATGATCTGCAGGTGTGTGCTATATGGCCACACTACCATGCTGTCCCTTGTGGGGTCAGATCACCCTCACTGTTTGTGCTTGGCTTGGACTGGTGGCAGCTGATGGCATCATTGTGGTGCCAGCAGTGTGCAGCATGTGTCTTCCATGTCTGGCTGTTTCTAAGTGTCATACTCTATATATATAGTTAGGGTCACAGTAAAGCCGCGCTAATGCTGAGATAGTATCAAGACAAGGCTGTTTGCCCAGGGTTGGGTACCAACTTTTCTGGCAGTAAATTGTACCGCTGCTATGGGTTGCGCCATGTCGCGCTTAAACACCTTAGCGGCGCGTTAGTCGCTGAATATCTCATTGCACCTGCATTCATGTTCACTTTGCCCCTTGCATATAATTATAGTTTGCCTGGCGCTGATGCTGTTTGCCTGCACTATTCAGCCTTTTGAATATAGCAGACCAAGGCTTAAAACTCACATGAAACGCTTTTTGCCCTCCAAGAAAGCTTTTGAATACCTGGCCCTCTGTCTCTCAAATTATTTTCTCATTTTGTAGACAACCTACTGATTTAACCATGACAGCAACTTGAACTTGAAAACTCACAGCTACAAAGGCTCACATAGCACAGAACACCCCAGCTAAAAAAACACATTATAATCCTAGAGGAGGAACTATTTTAATTCAAAAACATAAAACAGTTAAGAATTTTAACATTTTAGCATGAAAATAATTTTTCCAAACACATACAATACAGTTTGCCCATTTTCTAAGTGCAATAATACCCTCCAGGGTGGACTGTATTGGGCAATATACAGACCTTCAAGGGGCTATAAGGCCCTCCGTCTGCAGCGTCAGGCCTCATTACACCTCTGGGTGGTCTGTTATTCCTCAATACCGCCCACCCTGTTAGGCATTATTGCTTACTTAGGTGTGATAGTCAACAACAAATTAACCTTTGATACCCATACTAGGTCGACGGTTAAAAAATGCCAAAGTATTATTGGCTGCATTCTCAAGAATATTAAAAGCCGACATCCTAAAGTAATAATCCCTCTTTACTCCAGCTTGGTACATCCACATCTCTACTATTGCTCCCCTTCTGTGCACCGACATCAATAGAAGGCAAAAAGCTGGTTGAGGGGGTTCAAAGAAGAATTACAAAAAGGAAAAAATTTACAAAATCTGGATTATGAGCAGAGACTAGAAAACCTAGGTCTGTATTCAATACAATATAGGCAACTAAGGGGTGACCTTTGTTTTACTTTCAAGGCCATGCAGGACGAATATTTAATGGAGACTATAGGATTGGTGAGGCATACCGGAACTACTTATATCAGAACCCATAATCAAAATCTAAAGGGAGAAGTAAATAGGACCAAAAAATGTAACGATTGGTACAGCCAAAGAATTGTGTCTTCTTGCAATGCATTATCAAAAAATGTAACGGATAGTGAAAATATGCTAATGCTCAAAAATAGGCTAAATTATTTTATGGGAAATAAAAAAATAACAATATCTTAATTAAATTTCCATATCCATTCCACCTGAACACAGGTAGCGAGTTCCAAAAGGCTTATGGTCTCTTGAATTCGTAACAACCTAACAACCCATGAACCTATAAAATGCTTTATCCCCTTTGTTTACAGCCATGCTAAACCCTCTTCTGTCTGCACCTTCGCCCTCCTAACAGCCTTCCCTGCTTTCCATAGACATTCAAGGTACACCTCCCTGTCCTCCTCCCTTTGGCTCCTCTTATATTTCTTGAAACTCAGCCTTCTAGCCTTGACTTTGTCCCCCCATCTTTTTGGAGAACCATAGTGGTTTCCTTCTTCTTTTCCCTTTGGCCACTATCTTAACGCATTAGTTTGTTATCTCCACTATGGTTCCATTCAGTTTCTCCCATTGTTCTTCCACCCCCTCTATTACCCCCCCTTCCCCAGGACTGCTTATATGCATCTACCCATTTCAGTGAAATCCGCCCCTCCTGAAATCTAATACTCTTGCTCTTGTATGGTTTAACTGAGTCCATGTCTCCATGCTGAACTACACCACGTGGTGGTCACTGGACCCCAGCTGCCCTTCCACCAGTATTTCTTCGACTCTATTCCCATTGGTCCATACCAGGTCCTGAATTGACTTGTTCCTGGTTGGCTCATGCACCAGCTGCCTGAGTCCAGCCACCTGCAGGGATTCTAGGATGGCTGTGCTTCTGGCTGAAGCAGCCACCTGGGTGGCCCAGTCCACGTCTGGCATATTGAAATCCCCCAGTAGCAAGATTCCGTCTGTTGCTGCCATGTTGTGCATGTTCTCCACTAGTTCTCTGTCTACTTCCTCCCTCTGTGCCGAAGGTCTGTAGATCACCCCTGTGTGTACTGCTGTTCCATTCCCTGGCTCCTGGGCAAGCCACATTACCTCAGCGTCCCCCTATCTTCCCTGAACTTCTGTAGGGTTTATACCATCTCTGATGTACAGGGCCACTCCCCCATCCTTTTTACCCTCTTTGTCCCTCCTGAACAGTGCATAGCCTGGTTCACTGACTTCCCAGCCATGATTAGCAGAATACCACATCTCTGTTATTGCTGCTATGTTAAGGTCTGCATCTGCATCTGCTATTAAAATGGATTTTTTTTTTATTTAAGACAGAACTGGAAGTGACAATTGCACCTGCTATACACTGAACCAACCAGAGAAGTCGATGACTTTGGGGGTTATATTATCAAGGTTCCATTGCATGAAACATCGACTATGCTGGCCAGTGCACAGACTCCCCAAAGTCGTGGTCACGAGGGCCTCTGAAGGAAGCCTGCCCTCCCCCAAGCTGCATTCCCAGTGCAAACAGTTCCCCAAAGTTGTAATCTCAAGAGCCCCTGAAGGAAGTCTGCCCTCCCTGAGCTGCACCCCCCACTGCAAACAGCTCCCGGAAGTTGTGGTCGCAAGGGCTCCTGAAGGAAGCCTGTCCTCCCTTAAGCTACGCACCTGCCGCAAACAGCTCCCCAAAGTTGTGGTCATGAGGGCCCCTGAAGCAAGCCTGCCTTCCCCTGAGCTGCACCCTCACCACAAACAGCTCCCCAAAGTTGTGGTCGTAAGGACCCCTGAAGGAAGCCTGCCTTCCCCCGAGCTGCACCCCCGCCACAAACTGGTCAGCTTGGACTTGTGCTCACTGCTACACTACCCATGCATTTTTATTGGCAAAGCAGTGCAGATAGTTTATTTTCT
The DNA here is from genome assembly GCA_016271365.2 of Neoceratodus forsteri. Lineage (NCBI taxonomy): Eukaryota > Metazoa > Chordata > Ceratodontiformes > Ceratodontidae > Neoceratodus > Neoceratodus forsteri. The sequence continues at coordinate 365,405,270 of CM028132.1, read as the reverse complement.
ATGACGTTAGCCTAAATTCCCTGGCTTGTACCCCTGCAGTAGTGTTGCCTTAATTTAGTTTCAGCAATGTGCAGTAGTGTGCTTCAAGTTAATTTTATTAACTTCACAGGGTCTAGTCACTTCTGTACTGTGCTTTTAGTATGTGTCCTCCTAATGTACTGAAACAAAATTGCATGCTTTGTTACCTGATTTAAATTTTTATTTATTTCGTTTTTGTTTACCATGTAAGTGCACTAGCCATAGCAATGACTATTTTCAGGCACGACCCAGGAGGGTACAGTACAAACAAGCAGGTAACATATTGCAATACAAAATGTTGACATAATTGATAGTAGAATACAGAGCAAGTTTAGACATAGCAAACAATACTATAACAGAGCAAATGGACAATAGCGCAGTAGATGAGGCAAAAGTGTAAAGAATATACTAGAACAGTGAATACAAGACATTTTGATAGTTAAGGCTAATTACACATTGTACTATTTGTGACAAACAGTGTAATATAATAAGAGCATAATATTCTTTTAAGATTTAATAGGGTAGTAGGGGAGGGAAAGGGAGATGGAAATCAAAGGCCAGAGTAGAGGTTAGGAAGAGGCCGGTGAGAGGGGAGACGAAGGGAAAGTGCTTTACATTTTAAAAGCGCAACAGAAGTGTCAGGAGAGAAAGGAAGGAGCTATGGGCTAGGGGGGTTCAAAGCAGGTGCATTTGTAGAAAGTGGCAAGATGGTTACGTAAACCTTTCTTAAAAGAGGCATGGGATGGTGATTGGCGTAAGGCTAGTGGTAGGGAGTTCCAATATAGGGGAGCATGGTTCAATTATAGGTTTAAGCAATTTAGCAGCCTAGCAGCTTTAATTAATTCTGAATCCAGTAATATGTTAGCCTGTTCTTACCTGATTGTTGCTACTCATTTTAATATAATTTAATTTAATCTTAGCTGTTTCTGTTTTCCTGGGCTAGCACTCCGGAGCGCTTTAGTGCTGTGGTTTTCCACGGAATTAAGCTATCTGCTTGTTGTTTGGGAATCTAGCTAAACTCTGCACACAGTGGCCAAACATCATGTGGGCCATAAGCTTTCTATGAGCTGTACTGTGCCTGAATCCCTCTCACTGGTGGTTCAACCATGGCTCTCAGTCCTTCCCCCCGCTTTAGCCCAACCTCCCCTTACCTGTATATAACTGCTCTTCCACTTTGCATTTCTCTGCAGCTCCCCGAAGTTGTGGTCTCAAAGGCCCCTGAAGGACACCTGCCCTCCCCAAGCTGCACCCTCACCACAAACAAGTATCGGAGGAGCGGCGATTAGGAATTGCTAAATTTTTGAACTGCAACACGGAGCCCTGCTGACGCTTCATGCCGGCTGCCCCACCGCCCCCAACACAACACTTGGTGAACTCGCTACATGGTGAACTCCTTGTTATATAATGTCATTCACATGTTGAGCTGAACCAATCAGCCAACTTTCCCCTCTGCAGCTTATCGTCGCTCGCCACTAGTGGCCCCACTTTCCCTGTTCCTACCCTGCCAGGCAGCCACACCATGCTGCCTCTTTACCTAACAATATTATCTATGCTTGTCCCTTTGCTGGCTCTTCCACCCTCCTCCTCCTACTACCCTGTGTTATAGCCATGTCACCTGGCTAATAGCACCCAACCTTCCTCCTCATCACTCTCTGTCACCTCAACCATCGCACGCCTGCACAGCCGGGTAATTGGCCCTTCCATACTGCCATCCAACTTTCATGCTGGACTATTAGCTCTAAAGTTCCTGGCTCACGCCACCTCAGTGCAGACCACCCCGCCACTTACTTCCCTCCACAAGCCTCAGTGGCACATGCCCATAGCCACATTTATGCTACTGTTTTTATTCCTAAGAGATGGAGATGTTGATCCCAACCCTGGGCCAGCTGTCCCCTTCCCCTCCAACTCCCTAGGGGCTTAAAGCTAGCACACCTAAATATCTGCAACATGCTAAATAAATTAACCCTGTTGCTACCAACTGTATTATCCCTCAAACCTGACATCCTGATCATTTCAGAGACCTGGTAGAAGCCCCACAACCAGGGCACCAAAATCACTATCCCTGGTTATACAGTCGTCCACTGGGACTACCCAGGAAGCAAAAGGGGGGAGGCATAGCTATGTACATTGCATCCTCCTTCAGTTTACCCTTATCATGTTTCACTGCCCACCCAGACCATTGATGCCCTAATGATAAAACTCCCTCCCTCCCTCACACAATTCCCATATTTGTAGCTGGATGCTACTGCACTCCTAACTCCTCTATGCCCTCTATCATTGATCACCTTGGCATCCTAAAATCACATACAATGGGGGGTGAGCTCCATATCCTTGTGAATTTTAATCAGAACTAGCTATCCAGCACCAGTTCCAAGCTTTGCAACCAGGTGACTGCACTAAACCTGTCCCAGCTGATCACTGAACCCACCCGCCTCAACCCAAATTCGCAGAACCACTCTCTCTTAGACTGGACCCTTACTTCACACCCACATTGGATAATTGCCTCAGGCATCTTACCAGATTCCCTAAGCGATCACCACATGATATACTCTATTCGCAAGTATTTTGACCCAAGTCACCCCTGCATCGAATCCTTCTGACTCAATCCTACAAATCTGTGGACCTCGCGTCTCTTCTAACTGACCTGGCTTACACAGACTGGTCTTTTATCCGCCAGACTCATTCTATCAACTCCACATTGGAGTTCTTCATGTCCAGGTTCCTCGCTATCTGGGACTTTTACGCCCCACTCAAACATGCTCGTGTGAGCAGCGCACACCTGCCTTGGGTCACAGCTGACATCCTGGCTCGCCTCAGAGCTAGAGACCAGGCTTGGAGGTCCTTTAAGTCCTCAGGCTCCCCCGAGGCCCATGTAAATTATCGCACTCTACATAATGCCTGCACAAAGCTACTTCGACAGTCCAAAGCAAACTACTTCAAAGCCTACTTCTACTCCAACTTAAGCCACCCTGTTAAATTCTGGAAGATGGTCAAATCACTTTTTTTCCCACCTTCACAGCCCCCCACCCCTGTTCTAAATACAGGCAGCACCACAGCAATGACACCCCTCATAGTGGCATCAGAATTTAACCCTTTTTCACAAACTGTACTTCATCACTGTTGGCTGCTCTCCCTACTACCCCTCTCCATCCCCCTCCTGCTTCCCCCTTACCTGTACTGACCCACCTGTCTTCCCTTTTTCCTTCTGTCAGATTTCCCCCCTGAAGTATACAACACTCTGCTTGCCCTTAATCCATCCAAGGGCAAATGCCTCTCAGGATTGGATTCCAAAATGCTCTACCTGTCCAGCCGTGCCATCACCTCACCCCTGGCAGCACTTTTCAACTTCTTCTCCCTTGCTTCTGTTCCATCCTTATGGAAACTTGCAACAGTCATCCCACTTCTGAAAGGCGGTGACCCCTCCATTCCTGGAAATTACCACCCAATCTCCCTTCTTCCCATTCTTGCAAAACTCCAGGAACTCTTGGTCCTCTCACAACTCTCTGCATATCTTGACTTCTCCTCTTTCTTCTCAGTTTACCAGTCTGGCTTTAGGAAGCCCCACTCCACCACCACTTCACTTTCTGATTCCATTCTTACTGGTATGGATAAAGGCCACATCACCTCAGCAATATTTGTTGATCTGGCAAAGGCATTCAACACAATCTCACACCCACTACTCCTGTCCATGCTCTCCCTTGCAGTGCTCTCTAGCGAGGCCACCACTCATACCTGGTTGGCAGGTCCCAATCTGTAAGGATTGATAACTCCACCTCTACCCCCCTCCCAATTACCACTGGTGTACCCCAAGGCTCGATCCTTGGCCTGCTCTTGTTCTCCATCTTCCTAAACAACCTCTCCACTGCCTGCCTTCACACTTCCATACACATGTATGCGGACGATACAGTTCTGTATACATCTGGTCCTTCACTAACTGATGTGGCGACCAGACTTCAGCAGGACTTCAAAGATGTTCAGCTCTGGTTTTGCACAAATCAGCTTTTTCTCAATGCCAAGAAAACTGTCTCCATGACCTTCAGCACAAGGCAGAGACTGTCTCGGCTTCCTTCCACCCCCACCTTCCACACCCTGGACGGGACTCCTCTGGAGGCTTGCACCTCCTTTAGATACCTTGGGGTCTGGCTTGACCAGCACCTCGACTTTTCTGCACATATCAATGCCATTCACAAAAAGCTTCACCCCAAATTGGGTGCCCTATACCGCAACCGTGGATGCATCCCACTGCCGGCTCATCGTGCAGTTGTGCAGAAAATGATTCTCCCTATTTTTGACTATGGTGATGTAGTCTACAGTGCTGCACCCAAATCCTCCCTAGCCAGGCTGGAACCCCTCTTCCACTCATTCTGCCATTTCGCCCTAGACTGTCCTCCCACCACCCATCACTGCGTCCTCTATCAGACCCTAGGCCTCCCCTCACTTCATGATCATAGACAAGCCCACAGTGCTGGTGTAACCCCCCCACACACACACACACACAAATGGAGGTTCCCGAAAAGTCTTCCTTAAGCTTGCCTAAATGCTCACTGCCAGGCTGATGTTCTGCATTTTAGCAGATTCAATTTATTGCCAGAGAGTGCCTGTATAGCCTCTGTGTACTGTCTCTTTAAGAGCTGCCTGGATTGCAGTCTTAATTAATCTAAAAGGGAGCTCTGTTAGAAGATGTGCTTGTTGCTGATCATTTGTTAGAGTAGTAATAATATTGTAGTTTGTTCTAACCTGCCTTCTTTGCAGCAAGGACTGTTCTGTTTATCTCCACCAACTTGGCCCGGGACTGTCAGAATGGGCCAATCAGTACTGTTGGGACTCTAAAATGGAGCCTACCTACAGGGGCTTGGTGGGGTCAAAACTTGTAGGAATTGTAGTTTTTGCATTTTGGCGCCTAAAATAACCTGGAGGGGGAGCCCTTGTTGTGACTGACAGGCAGATCAGCCAACCGAATCTTTTGAATCTTTGGGAAATTCCCAAGCTGCTTGCAGCTAGTTTCAGTTCTGAGTTGGGAAGTGAAGAGATAACAGCTCAAATGATTCAAGCAGCAGCCCCGGCACAGATTCGTGTGGGAGAACTGTGGAAAGGCCTGAGTTTTGGCCTGCATGCCTGCATGCTGTCCCAGAGAGGGAACTTGTGCCTTTTTCAGACTGAATCTGAACTTGGAGAGCGAAGTAAGCCACTGAATTGTGACCAGGCTCCTACTTGAAGAAGACTGAAGATTTGCTGAATGCAATCGGCCTGTCTGGACTTCCAGCCACCTCTGAACTTCCGGATTGTGCACAGACTCTGTAATTGCAACTGGAGAGCCTTTTGCCCGGTACAGTGGAATTTCCTTACATGTGAATGTGTTGTGTTCTTATAGTGGGTCGTGATTTGGTTCCCCACTATGGTTTGAATTGTGTTCTGCTTGCTGGAAGCTTCATTAGAATTTCCTTATGTGTATATGTGCTGTGTGCTGCTAGTGGGTCGCGATGTGGTTCCCCATTGTGGTTTGAACTGTATTCTGCTTGCTGGAAGCTGCATCCAGCCCCACGGACTGAATCCAAAATCATCTCCATTGGGCCTGGGCCTTGCCACAGTGGCCCAGCCTGATTACCCGCTGCACAGAGAAAGCCATCGACAAAAGATCTGCCTGGGGATCAGCCCCCTGTTCAACACTTGAACAGGAATGATGCCTCGGTGATTCGTATGGGCCTCGGCTTCTCCGGGTACTCCAGCTCAACAACCTGCAGTCTCAGTTTCATCCTGCCTGTGTCCATTATTGGGTATCATGAGTAAACATCAGGGTAGCTCCCTGCAACAACAGCTAAATCTAAAGTGTTGTCATCTGATTGTCTGGTTGCATTTGCTTTCACGAACTGAGCCCTCCAGCTCCGGATTACAAATAGTGTGTGTTGTGCATGTTGCTTTCTTCCATCACACGCTCCCAACCAGCTGCAATGCTCCTGGCTAGCCCTTCGTCTCCTTACCTGGCTACCCAGAGGTGTGGCTGTGTGGGGACTTAAAGTGCATGCATAACTGTTTGATTTATATAGCCTTTAAGCCAATCAACCTGATTACACCCCTTCCTTGTTCAAGTCCCCTGAATAAATCAGATCTGACTTTTTTGCTGCATTTAACCTGACTGAGGTTCCAGTTTGTGCCAAGAGTACTGTACTGTTGCTATTTACTGTGCATAACCTTGTTTTACAGGGGGTCCCCAGGGTCCAGCCAGAGGAACCAGCCCGGGTGGTAAGTGCAAACAGTGTGGGTACTGGTATGGTGTACAAGGGGTACTGTGAAAGTGATTATCGTATATTGCTCAGGCCACTAGAAAGGAAAGAGGGGGGTTACAGTGTCCCGGAGGGCTGTGCCCAGGTTAGTTTGACCACTACCAACCCTGACCTCCAGGTGGAGGCACCCATTTCAAAACTCAGGCCCCTTAACCTGCTACTAGCTGCACAGGCAGGGGTAGTAGCCCTTGGGATAGCGCCACCAAGGGGTTACACTAGGCTAACAGCTAAGTTCTGGACCCAGTCCCTGCCCTCCAACCTTGCCTCAGTCCTAACCGCTGCTCCACCTCCCATGTACCCACCCATATACTTCGATTCCCACCTCTTATCTGTCCCGCACATGTCTACCATGGCAGGCCAGGCAGACTTTACCTATCGCATGCCTAAGCTGTGGAACTCCCTCCCCATGGAAGTTCACCTCGTCTCTCCCACTCTGCACCTCAACTCCCTCCTCTTAGCACATTTCTCCTCTGCCTGCACTTGTGTTTAATTGCCTCACTACACACAGTAGCTTAGTTGCTTCTTGTGGTAGCTATATTTGTGTAGTGGCACACCTGTAAATATTTTTGTGCCCAGCACACCTACCTCCCGTTGTAATTGTAGGCCATTCCTTAATCAACTGCTGGAGTGTCCATTCTTCCATGCAGTCTATGTATTAATTATCTACTGCTGTACTGAAATGTTCACATTCTAATTAGCCACGTGATTTGCCTTCTGTAATACTATATTAATGTATTGATGTATTTCTCTATTGCCCCTACCCCCAGGATGCATCTGGAATCGAGCAGTACTCTGCTCAGTATGCCTTCCTGGTAAAAGTTTTAAATAAATAAAATAGGGGTATAGCAGAGGAAGGGTCAGAAGCTGTAATCAAGTACAGGGCTTATGGGCAGACTAGATAGGCCTAGCAGTCCTTATCTGCCAACAATTTCTATGTGTCTGTGTTTCTAGGTAGTATAATATCCTAGGCAAAATATTTTGTCTGACAGCTTCTACTTTGTTTAAAAAAAGTTAACTTGAGAGGGGAAGACCGTTCCAAATCCCTAATTATGGTGGCTGTAAGTGGTTCATAATTGAGTATGTCCAGGTGGGCAAGGTATTTCGCTATTTGAATCCCCAGATAGTTCAGAGAATTCTTGCTCCATTGAATTTTGAGCTGGGGTTTAAGAGTCCGGTCAAGAGTGTATTAAAAAAATTAAGATGGGGCGCTAATGAGCAGCTAAGGGAACGGTAACGTCACGCTTCAGCTCTGCTTCCATGGGTCTTCACAACAATTAAAACTGGCATATAAGGCTTGGGAAAATTGGAAAAATTGCTACTGGCCTCTTCAAGAAGACATCATGGATGATTATCTGGTCCCAAGTGTGGGAAAAGTATTGAGGAATGCCTCGAAAACAACGCGGAAAGCTACACCTCCAAGCATGTCTGAGGGCCCAAGCATAATCATGCTTTTGGTGCTGGAGATGGAAGTGGTGGGCAGAACAGTGATGGCTCAGGTACTGGCGGCTATCTCCCCCAAACTGGACATGATCACCACAAAAATCTCAGAATTTTTCATGCAGATCTCTGGCCAAGCTGCCAAGACTGCGGAGGCTGAGGTGTAGATTTCAAATCTGGAGGACTGCACGGAGCATCTGCCAGACACTATGCAGGACCTCCAGGGGGAGTTGGGGGAACTAAAGGAGCAGCTCGACTATCAGGAAAATTACCAGAGGAGAAATAATCTCCGGATCCGTGGGCTTCCTAAGGGTAAAGAAGGAAATACTACAGAGGATTTCTGCGGCAAAATCGTGCCGAGTCTGCTGGGGCTGGAGCCGAAAGGCTGGCAGTACAAAATTGAACGCGCACATTGAGCTTTGGTGCTGAGACCAGCCGCAGGTGAGCCCCCAAGCCAGCTTATTTTTCATTTGCATGACTTCGGAGACTGCCAGGCCATCTGGTACACTTTTAGGAAAAAGAAGGACGTGGTGTATCAGGGGGCAAGATTATTTCTCCACCAGGACTTTTCACAGCTCTTGCAGAGGAGGAGACAGCTGTTTAACCCAGTTCTAGATGCTCTGAGAGCAAACGGCATGGATTTTCAATTCCTTTACCCAGCTCTGGTGAAGATTTGGCATGAGAGTGAGGCCTACATGTTCCATGAGGTGGATCACATGCAGCAGTTCCTGAATGGCTTAGAGAACAATCGACAACGGGGACTGGCTCCCAGACCTGCAGCGGCTCCAGATAAGTGATCTTGTGGCTCCTGGGTAGAACTGTGTCTTGGGGAAAGGGGGTAAAAATTCAGACATGGCATGCTAGCTGGTACATGTGAGGATCCAGAGGAACGGGGGGGTCAGCCGATCTGAATATGAATCTGTTAACAGGGTCAAATCGAAGAATTTAGGGGTTCCAGCTACATGTTTGCTGAGAGGGGGTCTTTTGGATGTTAGGGATGGTGGGTGGGGTTTAACTGTGAGCTGGGAGAGGGAGGTAAGGGGCCTGCATGCATGTCTGAAGCCTTACAGGAGTGCACTAGATCTGTATGCTGCACAACTGGAGGAGCCATGAGGCGGAAGGCCGGAGACCTGCTCAGATGTTCTTAAAGCAGCAAAACATGCGGACATATGGACTTTGCTTTTTTAAATAAATGTTTCTGTGGCTTATGATATGATGTCCGCTACAGCTCATGGTGGGGGGGGGGCGAATGACCATGCAATTTTGGTGTAATGAGGACAGAGGGAGGGAGGTCCTGGGGGGCTACCTGGGGCAGTATGTCTGTTGTGGAGGAAAAATAAGATAGGATAAAGCATGAAAGAGGTCTAGACATAAGGAGGGAGGGGGAAGAGACCCGAGGTATCAGAGCTGTAAAGGCCAGGCTTCTTCTGGAAACTAATGGATTGTAGCTGTAATGGACTCTTAACTCTTTTTTCCTCACAGGTAATGCTTACTGGATTGAAGAGCATGGAACTTGTGGCCGTGACGGATGCTCAGGAGAAGTGGGGAAGAGTCTGGAGTCTGGTATCCTCAGGTTGCAAGGGTAAGGGTAAATAGGGGCCTTATGCTATCAGGGTAGGAGACCTTAAGAGGTGGTGGGGGGACTGCCTTGGTCTTGGAGGGAAGGTGAGGGATGGTTGGGCAGGCAACTAAAGAGGTTGCTGTGGGAGGAAACCAGCGAGAAGACTCAAATTGTAAATCGAAGAGTGGGGCCGGAAGTAGGGACTGAACCTGTGCTTAAAACTGCTTGTCACAGAAAACTACTGGGGGAGGGGTTTGGGTCGATATAATTTTCTCCTCCAGGTCCCTGAAATGGAAAAGGGACATAGGGGGATACTGTTGCAAGAGAATTGGGGGAAAGACAAATACAGATTACAAATACATGTTCAAAGTTCAAAGTTATAGTTTTGTTGGTTCAGAGGTTATTACAAAATTTAATATCCTGCCTGTTGCGGGAGTGGTTGGAGTGAGGGAAGGAAGTGGGGAGTACGACAAAGAATATCTAGGAATGGGCAAACACAGGGGTCGAAGATGTATGATGTGTGTAGAAGAGGTTGGAGCCCTCATTTTGAGGAAACCACGGAGGGATGTGCTGCAACTGTAAATGGATATTGATAAGGTGATTATATCATGGAACATTAGAGGTTTTAATAGCCCCATAAAAAGAAAAAGGTGCTTCAGGCACTGAAAAATAAGCAGGCCCAAGTGGCACTGTTGCAAGAGACCCACTTGAGCCTGAACAAACATAAGAAATTGGTGGGGGGGGATGGGGGCATGCTATGCTTCTGCTTACACATCTCACAGAAGGGGGGTGGCGGTGCTATTTCATAAGAATTATCCAATTGAGGTTTCAAGAGTGGTTGCTGATCCTGAGGAGGACAGGTATATTTTCGTCCAGGGCAAAGTGGGCCAGGAGCAGATAACATATGTCAGCGTATATGCCCCCTCTGTATTTGATGCAGAATTTTACAAGAAACTGCTAGATGTCATGATATGGGAGCAATTTCCCAATCTCTGCATGGGAGGGGGATTTTTATTGTGTAATGGAGCCTAGCTTGGACCACTCCGAGGGACTGGGTCAACATGAACGGGCAGTTAAGCAATGGAAACAGGGGGTAGTGGACTTAGATTTAGTAGATGTCTGGAGGGCTGCAAACCCGGGGGCCAAAGAATACACATTTTTCTCCAGCCCACATGGAACCTGGTCCAGGCTGGACTACATATATGTAACAAGGGAGGGATATGGTGGGGTCTGGGATGTGACACATGGGCCTATATGCATATCTGATCATGCTATGGTGGTACTGATGAGGCTCCAAGGGGAAAGAGGGACACCTTGCCCAGGATGGCAATTCCCCACGCATTTAATGTCTTCTGAAAAATTTAGAGAATTTTTGAAACAGCAGTGGGGATTATCTAAGGAGACCAATGAGATATCGGCCCCCCTCTAAAGTAATCTATTGGGAGGCAGAGAAGGCGTACATGAGGGGAGCAATCATTGGATATGTTAATTGGTATAAGAAACAGAGGAAACTGCACAGGCAGAATTTGGAGCAGCAGTTGAAAGATGCTGAACTGAAAGTGATTTTGCAGCCATCAGACCAACTGATGGGAGAAATGCTTGCATTGCGTGGGGCACTTAATATGGTGTTAACAGAGGAGGCCAGCACTTCTTTATTTTATGCTAGACAAAGGTTATACAAATGGGGCAACAAACCAGGAGCTATTTTGGCACGTCTAGCGAGAGGGCGACGGGGTATGGTGCTGTGGTAACTGAAATAAAGGATGGGAGGGGTCAGTTACGTACCCAAAGTGAGGGAAGAAGAGGAGCATTTGCGGCCTTCTGTGAAAACCTATATAGATCAGAATGCAGGGGATCAGAACCACAAATGACACAGTTCTTGGAAAAGGTGAGACTCCTTGGAATTTCTGACAAACAGAGGGAACAATTAGGTGAGAAAATCACAGGGGAAGAGATTAGAAGGGCCATGGCACTAATGAAGAAGGGTAAGGCGGGGGGTCCACATGGTTTTGTTATGGAATACTATAAAGAATTAAAAGAGGAGCTAGGGGGGCCATGGCAGGGATGTTGGAGGAGGCAGGGGAGGAGCAGGGACTGCCTGGGACTTGCTTACAAGGTATGATCTACGTGCTCCCTAAGCCAGGTAAGTGTACAAGTGAGTGTGGATCTTACAGGCCAATATAACTTCTCAATTGTGATGTCGAAAATATTTGCAAAGGTGTTGGCCTGGAGATTGGAAGGGATCTTACCCACACTGGTCCATCCGGACCAGACGGGATTTATCCAGGGACGACAATCTTACAACAATATGAGAAGATTATTGAATGTAATACAATGGGGCATTCGGCATCCAGGGAAAGTGGTGGTGCTATCCATGGATGCTGAAAAAGCATTTGACCAAATAGAATGGACTTACCTCTTTGAGGTATTAAGGCAATTTGGGCTGGGGGATGATTATATTAATATGGTCTGAACGCTGTATCCGAAGCCAAGAGCACAAGTGTTGGTAAATTGGGGACGATTGGATATGTTTGACTTGTATAGGGGAACACGACAGGGATGCCCGCTGTCCCTCCTCCTTTTTGCCTTGGCCATTGAGCCATTGGTCATCAGGATTAGAGAATTAGAATACAGGGAATAATAGGGAAGTCAGGGACCCCACAAAAAAAATTGACCCTTTATGCAGATGATCTGCTGCTTTTCACCACACACCAGGAGACCACCTTACCAGCTTTATTAGAGGTGATACAGAAGTTTGCTGGCTTCTTGGGGTACAGGTGTAACCCCCCTACAAATGTGGGTTCCCAAAAAATCTTCCTTGAGCTTGCCTAAATGCTCACTGCCAGGCTGGTGTCCTGCGTTTTAGCAGTTTAAATGTGATTGCCAGAGAGTGCCTGTATAGCCTCTCTGTACTGTCTCTTTAAGAGCTGCCTGGATTGCAGTCATAAGTAATCTGAGAGGGAGCTCTGTTGAAAGATGTAATTATTTGCTGAAAATCATTTAGAGTGATAATAATAATGTAGTTTGTCTAACCTGCCTTCTTTGCAGCAAGGACTGCTTTGTTTATCTCCACTATCTCGGCCCGGGACTGCCAAATTGGACCAATCAGTACTGGTGGGACCTAAAATGGAGCCGGACTACAGGAGCTGTCTGGAGTCAGAATCTGCAGGAATTGTAGTTTTGGGCTTTTGGTGCCTTTTTGCACCCGAAGGGGGAGCTCCTGTTGTGACTGACAGATGAATCAGCACACCAAACCTTTTGGGTCTTGGGGAAATTCCCAGGCTTGCTGGCAGCTGAGTCAGATCTAAGTTAGGAGCTGAAGAGGCAACAGTTTGAGACAGTCAAGCAGCCGTCTGAGTAGTTTTGCGCAGCAGACCTGTGGAAAGGCCTGAGTTGTGGCCTGCATGTCTGCCTGCTGCCCCTGAGAGAGAGAGAAGAGAATTATTTCGGACTAAATCCAAGTTTGTGAGAACAAAGTAAGCCACTGATTTTTTACCAGGCTCATACCTGAAGAAGACCAAAGATTTTGCTGAATACGATTGGCCTGTCAGGATTTCCAGCTGCTTTTGAATCTCCGGTTTGTGCAGAGACTTTGCGATCATTACCGGAGAGCAGTTTGCCTGGTAGAGTCGAATTTCCTTACATGTAAATGTGCTGTGAATTGTTAGCGGGTCGTGATTTGGTTCCCCATTGTGTGAGCTGTGTTCTGCTTGCTGGAAGCTATATCCAGCCCAAAACGGACTGTATCCAGATTTGTCTCCATTTGGCCTGGGCCTTGCCACACTGGCCCAGCCAGACTACCCGCTGAACAGAGAAAGCCATCGACGAGAGACCTGCCTGGGGATCAACCCCCTGCTCCACGCTTGAACAGGCATGACACCTCGGTGAATCATGTGGGCCCTGCTTCTCCTGGCACTCCAGATCAACCACCTGCAGTCTCAATTTTCGTCCAGCCTGTGTCCAGTCTTGGGTATCGTGAGTAATCATCAGGGTAGCTCCCTGCAACAACAGCCTAACCTAAAAGTGTATCATCTGATTGTCTTGTTGTTTTCTTTTTACCAACTGAGCCCTCCGGCTCTGGATTACAATTAGTGTGTGTGGTGCATGTTGTTTTCTTCCATCACAGGGCCCCAACCAGCTGCAGCGTTCCTGGCTAGCCCACCATTCTCCATCTGGGTATCCAGAGTGTGTGACTGTTTATGGACCCTGAAGTGCATGCATAACTCTTTGATTGATACAGCCTTTAAGCATATTAACCTGATTACGCCTCTCCCTTGTTTAAGTCCCTTAAATAAATCAGATCTAACTCTTTTTTGCATTTACCCTGACTGTGGTTCCAGTTTGTGCAAGAGTACTGTACTGCTGTTATTTGCTGTGTAACCCTGACCTCTGGGTGAAGGCACCCATTTCAGAACTCAGACACCTTAACCTGCTACTAGCCAAGCGGGCAGGGGTAGTAGCCCTTGGGATAGCGCCACCTAAGGGACCAGGGTCTCTGTCAGCACTGGATACCTCAGTGAACGCACCCGGTTGTGCTTTTCTAACTTCCTTCAGCAACTCCTCCCCCCACCGTTTATTTTAATTTTTTGTACTATCTACTTATTGATTTTGCAAGCAAAGATTACTCACATTACAATAAGATACAGGGGGATAATATATTAGATCCAGATACAAATTGTTCTCTTACAAAGAACTATGTTAAAACACCTCCTTATTTGGTACAGCAAGGGAGGAAGTACCATAATATTTTACATAAAATAAGTAAATTACCAAATGCATGCAGCCAGGAAGACCAATAGGGAATCAAGTTTAGATTTAGTTTTCCAAAACGTCCTCATGACTAATTTAACTAATAGTCCATTAGATTCCCTGTAATGAAGAAGGAAAAAAAAATTACATATAACAAATATCATCCTAAGCACCCAGGAGACATAACAGAATGATATACGATAAAGCATTAATCTTAATCTGGCAGATAGCTCTGAAATATAGAATTGTCCCAGTAGCATGCAGATAACTTGGGTAGGCTTATCGCCATGCAACAGTCGTTTGATTAAGAGAGGCATTAGTAGACGCTAAAAAATTTCAAGACTGGAGAACACAAACAATGGCCTCTCAACTAAATCCCAAAAGAGTTACTGTACAATACCATCACGACAGTAAAGTTCAGTCTTCATCCGATGAACCCTGTTCGTCGCATCCCCGTATCTCCTGTACTATACGATGCAGAAGTTTCTCCGTGTCCTTAACCTCATTAAAGAGGTCCTGCAGGCCGTTCCAAGTAACCTGCAACTTTGCCAGCAACAAGAGTTGGTGCTGAATTTTCAGCTGCTGTAACCGTCCTCTTAGGCCATCAAATGCTTTTCTTCACTGGCGTGTACTGTAGGAAAGGTCTGGGAACAGAGAGAGGGTATCTTCCCCCTACTTTAAGTTTCTTTGGCGCCTAGCAATTCCAAGTGCTCTGTCCCGATCACCAATTCCCATGCAGACAATCAGGAATGTTCTTGGAATCTCATGGCTTTGTGCTGCTCACCTTGGAGTAATGCAGTAGGCTTTTTCAAAAGAAAACGGAGGGTCTGAATCGTCTAATCCCAAGATCTGTGGTAGGAATGTTTTAGCAAATTCTGGATGGTCTCCCCCCTCTGCAGCTTCAGAGAGCCCAATAACGCGCAGGTTTCTTTCCTGTGTCTGATTTTCGACTGTCTCGAGTCGTTGGCGTAGGTGGGCATTTTCTTTCATGAGTTTAGTTGTGGCTTCAGTGGTCTTTAGAGTGGAGGCTTCGGGTCACTGCATAACAGAGTCACATTGATCCATCCAAGTTTAAAGAACGGACACCCGTGGAATAAGGGAATCCAATTTTTTATCGAGATCCTGCACTGTCTTTACAAACTGGTGCAGGGATGTCTGGATGGAGCTTAACAAAGCCTCTTCTGGTTGTTCAGCACCAGACGTTGTGGTCCCCCCATGTTGCATAGGCCGCTCCTCTCTGTTCGGTCTTTTGGGAGTAAAACAATCTCCCGCTGTACTGCTGTTATTTGCTGTGTATAACCTTGTTTTACAGGGGGTCCCCAGGGTCGAGCCATAGGAAAGCTCTGATGATAAGTACAAACTGTGTGGGTACTTGTGTGGTGTACCAGGGGTATTGTGAAAGTGATTATTGTACAGTGTTCAGGCCACTAGAGGGGAAAGAGGAGGGTTACAGTGTCCCGGAGAGCTGTGCCCAGGTTAGCTTGACCACTACCAACCCAGATCTCTGGATGGAGGCACCCATTTCAGAACTCAGGCCCCTTAACCTGCTACTAGCCAAGCAGGCAGGGGTAGTAGCCCTTGGGATAGCGCCACCTAGGGGTTACATCTTGAAGGCTCACTGCTGGGATTTTGTGTCTTCTAGTGGCCGAAATTATGAATTATTGTCAAACATAAATGGCTACCCCAACAGAAGTGGCTGTGCACCAGTTGGTGGGGTGGTGTACAGGGCAGGAGATTGACCCTCACAATGCCCTGCTTGTATTGGATATTCCCCTGAACATTGGTAAAGACACTGTAGAAGGAGTACTTTCCAAAGTTGAATGTTTAACAAATGCTGTGGTGGTGAGGCGACAGGCTGATTTGACCGCCCAAACTTTCATGGCCTTAGTAGAGTGTAGTGACCCAGTAGACAGTTCCAAAATGCCACGGACTATTGCCCCAGAAGAGGCCCCAGCCACCTGGAGAGTGATAACTAAAGACAGTAAAGACACCGGGGAGGATGAGCTCCCCCTATTATCTGAGACTTTTGAGGAGAAATTTGGTAAGTTGTTGCTGGAGGAAGGGAAAGCCATAGAGGACTTTAAGAAACTGTTCCTGCCACCTGGGAGTATTCCTTCCCCAACACCTCCTCGCATTCCAGCACCTGTTACTGCCCCGCCTTCTGTGCCCATGCCAATGCTGGCCCCTATGTCTGTACCTGCCATTAGTCACGACTCCTACCGAAGGTTGAGAATCTTCTCAGGCCCCCTCCCCACCCCTCAGGGGGAGGATGACTGGAGACCTGGATAGACTATCTTGCCCCTCTAGTACTTGAATGGCAATCCTCAGAAGCAGAGAAACTAAAGAGGTTGAGTGAAAGCCTCTGAGGTCCTGCCCTGGCTACCATCCATGCCAAGTGGGCCAACAACCCCAAAGCAACTGCACAGGACTCTCTTGATGCATTGGAGAATGTGTATGGGAGCCCGAATTCAGATGAGGACCTGTGGTGGAGAGTAAGAAACTCCCAGCAGTACTCAGAGGAGCCATTGTCTGTGTATGTACCTTGGCTTGAAAAGCTGCTACAAGAGTGCCTCAGAAAGGGTAGTTTGCTATCAAATGGATTAGATCGAACTAGGCTGGACCAGATCCTAAAGTCTGCTCCATTTTCAGAATTGTTACTGCTTCAGTTGCGCCTCGCCAACCGACTGGAATTGCCTCCCTCTTATGACGAGCTAATGAAAGAAATTTGGGGGGTTGAGCAAAGGCAACCCTGGGGGGCAATTTCACCAATATCTGCTGCTACTGCGCAAGTGACAGAGAGTGATCAGCCAAGTGGGGTTCAGGGGCAAAAGTTGGGCACCTAACAAGCACTCTGAGAATGCAAAAGACTTCCCGCGCTGGGCCCAGTTTTTGAAAATCGAGCTATTAAAAGAAGTCCGAGAGTTAAAGGCAGGTGCCTCTGCAAGGGTTCCCCCATGGAACAAGATTCTGGTTCCTCTCAGGACGTGACTGCCATGGGAGTGGGGGTGCACCCTCAGGCATCCACTACCGATGGTAGCTCCCAGGCTGAAATCACATAATTGACTGCCACCCTAAAGGAACTATTGAGACATGTTGCACCCCTCTCACCGCTGTAAGCAGATATTGGACCCCGATCCCTTGCTGCTACTTCAGTTCCTCATGCAGTGTTCTCTCCAAGAATGGCCCAGGAGTCTATCATTTGTCACAACTGTGGAAAGGATGCCCATATGAAGAGAGAATGCAAGTCTCAGAAAGACTTAGAGAACGTGGTGAACCAGCTTCAAGGAGAGCTTTGAAAAACAAATCAGTGGTCAAGGGGTGCACGAAATGACAGCAGTGAAGGTTTCAGACATCCTAGCTCAAAACCCTGTGTGGCTAAATCATCCATCCAGGCCCCTGCTGCTGTCCCTCCAGACTGGTCCAAAATAGTGGGCCCTTCAATGGAGACTACCATGGCTCTGAATGGTATTCCTACTCAGGCTGTTCTGGACAGTGGGTCACAAGTGATCATGGTATTTCAGGACCTGTATGACAAACACTTAGCTGCTGTGCCTTACAATCCCTGGAAGGCCTACACGAGTGGGAGCTGAGCAACAAGTCTTATCCCAACCTAGGATATGTCTGGCTCTGGTTGTCGTTTCCTGCAGCTGTAACTGGTGTAGAGGAGCAAGTCGAGGCACTGGCCCTAGTGTGTCCCCCTACTGGACTGTATGATGGGGTTCCCCTGTTAATTGGGACAAATGCCCATATGTTTGGGAGACTGGCACAACTCTGCCACGAGAAACAAGGGCGATGGACTGGGAGGGCCCTAAGAATTCCAGTTCTGATCAAGAGGGCCTATGATTTGCAACAGAACCCCAAGGGAGTGGACCAGGATAAACTGGTAAGAGTCGTGTGGAAGAAGGATCCCGATTCAATGGTACTAGCCCCTAACACCCAGCATACCATTCAAGGGGAGGTCCGCCTCCTCAAAGATGTCAAGAACAAAATACTGATGTTGAATGTGCCAGGCGATGGAAAATTGCTGGAAGGATTATTGGTTAAGCCCAGCATCTTGCCAGCTCAGGCTCATGCCTATGCATGACGAGTGATGGTCCAGATTCATAATGTGTCATATCAGGAGATCCGGGTGAACAGAGGATGCACTCTAGCTACGGTACACTGCGCAGACACTGCAGTGTTGCCCAGCAACAAGCACCCTGGCAAGACAGATAGAGTGACTCCCGACTTGTTTGATTTTGGTGACTCCCCGTTGCCAGCTGAATGGAAGACTATAATTAGCCAGAAACTTGCCCAGAGAGATCAAGTGTTTTCGTTGAAGGAATGGGACGTGGGATGTATCCAGGGTGTGGAGCATCACATACGCCTGCACGATGAATGGCCATTTCGAGAGGGGTCTCGACACCTAGTCCCTGCAGACATAGACGATGTGAGAAGACACTTGCAGGAAATGCTCGCGGTTGGTGTGATACAAGAATCCAGGAGCCCATATGCTTCTTCCATTGTGGTTGGGCATAAGAAGAATGGATCTGTGAGAATGTGTGTTGATTATCGAACTCTGAATCGGTGGACCATCCCCGATCAATTCACCATGCCCCGTATACAAGATGTTCTGGATTGTTTGAATGGGAGCAAATGGTTCTCAGTGTTGGATCTTCACAGTGGATATTACCAGATTCCGATGGCTCCGGATGACTGTGAGAAGACAGCCATCATCTGTCCTTTGGGGATCTACAATTCCTGAGAATGCCACAAGGGATATTGGGTGCCCCAGCCACCTTCCAGCGACTGATGGAACGAGTGGTGGGAGACATGAATTTGCTGGAATGCCTGGTGAACTTGGACGATGTCATTGTGTTCGGGAGCTCCCTAGAGGAGCATGAGAGTCGACTGTTCAAAGTACTAGACCAACTGGAAGATTTCGGCCTCAAGCTGTCCATCGACAAGTGCCAGTTTTTCCAAACCTCTGTGAAGTATGTGGGGAAAATAGTCTCTACAGAGGGGATAGAGACTGATCCTAGTAAAGTTGAAGCCTTGACTACTTGGCCCCAGCCCCACAATTTGAAAGAACTACAACATTTCCTGGGATTCTGTGGCTACTGCCGCTGGTTCATAAAGGACTATTCCAAAGTGATTCGGCCACTTGTGAATCTTACCCAGGGTTACCCTCCTACCAATCAGAAATACAAAAAAGGGTCTGTCAAAGAACCAGACAAAGCATATTTCCACCCAGGTAAACTGTTCGGGTCCCATTGGACACCTGACTGTGAAGCAGCTTTCCACAAAATCATATACCAGCTCACCCATGCCCCCATCCTCACTTAGGCTGATCCCACCAAACCCTATGTGCTGCATACTGATGCCAGTCCGCAGGGTATAGGAGCTGTACTGTATCAAGACCATGAGGATGGTTTGAGACCAGTGGCATTCACTAGTAGGAGCTTGACCCCATCAGAGCGAAACTACCCTGTGCACAAGTTGGAGTTCCTTGCATTAAAATGGGCCATTGTCGACCAGTTTCATGATTACCTCTATGGGGCGAAAATATTGGTGAGGACTGACAATAACCTATTGACTTATGTACAGACTTCAGCTAAGTTAGACACCACATGGCACCGGTGGCTTTCTGCATTGTCAACATATGATTATGCTGTCGAATACAGACTGGGCCTGAATCATATTGCTGCTGACGCCCTATCCTGGAGGCCCATTTCCAAGAGCAACTGGGTCAGGCTGTCTGAACCTGACATCCGAGCATTATGCCAAAAGTTTGATAGAAATAAACAGATGTCTACGAACACAGCGGACTGCTTAGTAAATTGCTTGGGCCCCTCTGACACCTGCATACCGGCTGTGTATTGCCACTTCTCTGCTCTAGATATTAGTGCACTACCTCAGTTTGACAATGACAGCATTCAATGGGCTCAATCTCGAGATCCTATGATTCAGCCAGCACTTGACGCCCTTCGTGCAGGAAAAGATGTGTCCAAGTTGCGTTCCTCTGATCTGCGAACCGCTTTATTGTTTAAAGAAGGCCCCAGGTTGAAGCTGCTTAATCAGTTGTTGTACAGAGAGACAGTAGATCGGGGTGGCCAAATAGACAAGCAACAATTGATCCTGTCTACAGCATTCAAAGATTTGGTACCGAGGTCCTTCCACAATCATATGGGCCACCTCGGTATCGACTGGACCCTTGACCTAGTATGATCTCGATTCTACTGGCCCAAGATGGGGGCCGATGTTGAGCACCATGTAAGGACTTGTAGTCACTGCCTGCAAAGAAAAACCCTGCCTCAGAGGGCTGCCTGCCTTGTCAACATTACTACCAGCACCCAAATGGAACTAGTCTGCATAGACTTCTTGAGTTTAGAGCCTGATCAGCGAAACATTGGCAATGTGTTAGTGGTTATGGATCATTTCACACGGTATGCACAAGCTTTTCCCACCAAAGATCAAAAGGCATCTACCGTGGCGAAGGTGCTAGTGGAAAATTTCTTCATTCACTATGTGCTCCCCAGCAGATTCATTCTGATCAAGGCAGAGACTTTGAGAGTTGGCTAATCAAAGAAATGCTCTCTCTATGGGGGGTGCGAAAGTCAAGAACCATCCCCTATCACCTGCAGGGGGACCCTCAACCAGAACGCTTTAACCGCACCCTGCTCGACATGCTAGGCACCCTCCACCCAAAAGACAAGCATAAATGGAGTCAGTAGATTAGCACCTTGGTACACGCATACAATTGCATGAAAAATGATGCTACCAGATTCTCCCCCTACCGCCTCATGTTCAGGAGAGAGGCCCGGCTGCCAGTTGATGTCTGTTTTGGAGTCTCTCCGGATGGGGTCTGAGCCAAAAACTACTGCAATATGTACAAAAACTGAAAGCTCAATTGAACCATGCTTATCAACTGGCCCAGACAATGGCCACAAAGAGAAATCTAGCCAACAAAGAGAGGCATGATAAAAAAGTAAAGGCTCAAGCGCTTCGACCTGGAGACTGTGTGTTGTTACACAATTTGGGACTGCATGGTAAACACAAAATTGCTGATCAGTGGCACCATCTTCCCCATGTAGTAGTTGGAAAGTTAGATGATTTACCTGTGTACAAGGTGCGCTCAGAGAACAACTACAAAGCTGTCAAGACCATGCACCATAACCACTTGCTACCTAATTGGTCAAGTCATAACTGAGGCTGAACAATCAGAAATTGATTCCTCTGGGCCAGTGACTTGTGCTGCTACAAGAAAGAGACAGAGTCAACCTACCCCAGTGGTTACAAGTTCAAGGTTTCCCCCGCAGCAGGTTCAGAATGATAGTGACTGTCAGTCCACCTCGGACGAAAGTGAATGTGACAATGCCTATTACCCCTCCTATGAGTTGAGTTAGCTGTTTCGAGGTCACCCTATGACTAATTGTGGGGATGAAGCTGGGCCTTCTGGACTGCCTAACCCCCAGCTTCATCCTTGGAGCTAATGCTCCCAGAAAGTGAGGTGCAAAGTATCACGTCTGAAGATGTTGAGTCTGTGTGTATTGTGGAACTGTATGATTTGCCTGAAGAAGGAGCTGAGGGTTTGAGTCTTTCTGGTGACATACCAGAACTTGAAGAACACTATGAGCCTTCGCAAAATGAGTCAAGTGTTGTAGAAACAGAGCCTGCAGAGCAAGGAGCCGACAGTGCCCCCACTTTGGATGTTCCCATCCAGGTAGAGGCACTCCTCACAAGTGACGAGAGTCCTCAGACCAGTGCTGAGAGTACAGAGACTGTAGTTGTCCTCCTTGGAAAGACTGGCCGAGCTGTCAAGCCAGTAGTATGCTTCAGTTATGATTCTCCCGGGAGGCCAGTGGATTTGCCTCTCAATGTGGTCCACAAAGGGGTTTATGTTTCCCAGAGCTCATTGCCTAAACTAAGCCTAAGTGCCAATTCCAGGTTGATTGTTCTGCCTTCTAGGTATGGTGCCCCTGCCCCATCTAGCCCCAAGTTAGCTGATAGGGAAGGGCCCTCTCTTACATTGTTCAATTTACAAGAAGTTATTACATGATTCTGCATAGTAATGTGTAAATTACCTGTGTGAAATATGCATGATGTATTGTCAGAATGGATATAGTATTGTGAAGTGTAGAAAATATGTATAGTAAAGGTATAAGTTTATGTTGACTGATGCATCAGATGTCACTTGCATAACATGCTAATGGTATAAATGTCTCATATAGTTTGCATTCTAATATTGTGATGGTACAGACTTGACATGGACGCCAAGTTTTCTCCAGGCAGGGAAGGGTGTAACCCCCCTACAAATGGGGGATCCCAAAAAGTCTTCCTTGAGCTTGCCTAAATGCTCACTGCCAGGCTGGTGTCCTGCATTTTAGCAGTTTAAATGTGATTGCCAGAGAGTGCCTGTATAGCCGCTGTGTACTGTCTCTGTAAGAGCTGCCTGGATTGCAGTCATAAGTAATCTGAGAGGGAGCTCTGTTGAAAGATGTAACTATTTGCTGAAAATCATTTAGAGTGATAATAATAATGTAGTTTGTCTAACCTGCCTTCTTTGCAGCAAGGACTGTTTTGTTTATCTCCACTATCTCGGCCCGGGACTGCCGAATTGGACCAATCAGTATTGGTGGGACCTAAAATAGAGCCGGACTACAGAAGCTGTCTGGAGTCAGAATCTGCAGGAAATGTAGTTTTGGGCTTTTGGCGCCTTTTTGCACCTGAAGGGGGAGCTCCTGTTGTGACTGACAGATGAATCAGCCAACCGGACCTTTTGGATCTTGGGGAAATTCCCAGGCTTGCTGGCAGCTGAGTCAGATCTAAGTTGGGAGCTGAAGATGCAGCAGTTTGAGACAGTCAAGCAGCCCTCTGAGTAGTTTTGCACGGGAGAACTGTGGAAAGGCCTGAGTTGTGGCCTGCATGTCTGTCTGCTGCCCCTGAGAGGGAGAGAAGATAATTATTTCGGACTAAATCCAAGTTTGTGAGAACAAAGTAAGCACTGATTTTTTACCAGGCTCATACCTGAAGAAGACCGAAGATTTTGGTAAATGCAATTGGCCTGTCAGGATTTATATCTTCTTTTGAATCTCCGGTTTGTGCAGAGACTTTGCGATCGTGACCGGAGAGCGGTTTGCCTGGTACAGTAGAATGTCCTTACATGTAAATGTGCTGTGAGTTGTTAGTGGGTCGTGAATTGGTTCCCCATTGTGTGAACTGTGTTCTGCTTGCTGGAAGCTGTATCCAGCCCAAAACGGACTGAATCCAAATTTGTCTCCATTTGGCCTGGGCCTTGCTACACTGGCCCAGCCAGACTACCCACTGCACAGAGAAAGCCATCGACGAGAGACCTGCCTGGGGATCAGCCCCCTGCTCCACGCTTGAACAGTAATGATGCCTCGGCGAATCATGTGGGTCCTGCTTCTCCTGGCACTCCAGATCAACCACCTGCAGTCTCGATTTTTGTCCAGCCTGTGTCCAGTCTTGGGTATCGTGAGTAATTATCAGGGTAGCTCCCTGCAACAATTGCCTAATCTAAAAGTGTGTCATCTGATTGTCTTGTTGTTTTCTTTTTACAAACTGAGCCCTCTGGCTCCGGATTACAATTAGTATGTGTGGTGCATGTTGTTTTCTTCAATCACAGGGCCCCAACCAGCTGCAACGTTCTTTGCTAGCCCACCGTTCTCCATCTGGGTACCCAGAGTGTGTGACTGTTTATGGACCCTAAAGTGCATGCATAACTCTTTGATCGATACAGCCTTTAAGCAAATTAACCTGATTACGCCCCTCCCTTGTTTAAGTCCCTTAAATAAATCAGATCTTTTGCATTTACTCTGACTGTGGTTCCAGTTTGTGCAAGAGTACTGTACTGCTGTTATTTGCTGTGTATAACCTTGTTTTACAGGGGGTCCCCAGGGTCAAGTCAGAGGAAAGCCCTGGTGGTAAGTGCAAACAGTGTGGGCACTTGTGTGGTGTATCAGGGGTACTGTGAAAGTGATTATTGTATATTGTTCCAATGACTAGTAAGGAAAGAGGGGGGTTACTGTGTCCCGGAGGGCTGTGCCCAGGTTAGCTTGACCACTACCAACCCTGACCTCCGGGTGGTGACACCCATTTCAGAACTCAGGCCCCTTAACCTGCTACTAGCCAAGCAGGCAGGGGTAGTAGCCCTGGGATAGCGCCACCTAGGGGTTACACAAGCTCAACTTTTCTAAGTCTGAGATGCTGCGGGTTAAAGGACCAAAGGGGGGGGAGGACTGGTGGCACATGGGGATTTAGAGTTGTTAAAGATCACTTCACTTACCTCAGAATTCAAGTGGGTGATGACCTGGCGGGTTTGTATGGCATTAATTATGGACCACTGCTATGAACACTTAGGGTGGGCATGGAAATATGGAGGGCACTCCCCATTTTGTGGTTGGGCCACACATAAACTTACTTAAAATGAACGTGCTCCCCAGAATTCTTTACATAATGCAGATGCTGCCCATGGGTCTGACTAATAAGGATTATAAAACACTAGACAGAGAATTCAGTAGGTTTATCTGGCAGCATAAGAGACCTAGGATGAGTTTATTGAGGTTAAAGGGTAAGACGAAAAAGGGGGGTCTCAATTTTCTAGACTTAAGGAGTTATGCGACGGCCATGCAGACCAGATATATCCAGGATTGGGTACACCAGGGGGAGGAGGCAAGGTGGGGTAGACCTAGAAGAGGCAGGTATGCAGGTGCGCTTGACTGCCTACCTGGATCCAGGAGGAAGGAAGACATACCGTAGACAACAGGACCCAAACCCACTAGTGGGATGGACCCCAGAGGCATGGACACAAGCTAGGGAAAAGAGAAGGGCAGGAAAGGTGGTTACTGGCCTGGTGCCAGTAATGGGCAATTTTGTTTACCATGGCTGGAAGGGGGGATTTGAGGTCTGGGAACAAAAGGGGGTAAGTGTCTGAGAGACCTCTGGGGAAGAGGAGTTTTAGCAATATGAAAGAATTGCAGGAGAAATATAGCATCTCCGCTATGAATAGATATCAATACTTCCAGATTAGAGTATTTAGTACAGCCCGGAAGGGACAGGAACCCCACTCGGAACAACTTGAACACTTAGAGGAGCTGATTTGGTCTGCGAGGGTGAACCCCAGAGGGTTGATGGCCAGGGCAGTTAGACAGGACAGGGATTTACTACCCGAGGGATCTGTCAAGGTCAAAGGGTTATGGGAAAGGGACCTAGTAATACAGATTAAGGTGGAGAACTGGGAGGTGATCCTACAATCCCATTTCGCACAGGCTATACTGTCCTCCAGTGGTAGTAAACAAATTCTACCAAGCGATCTCATCCATCTGTGGGAGGTGCAATGTAGCTAGGGGTACTTACATGCATTATTTCTGGGAATGCTCACAGCTAAGGCCCTTCTGGGCTGAGATAGCCCAGGTGGTGACAGGAGCACTCCATGTACAGGTGAAGGACTTTGCTATATTACTTTTGTTTTGGATGGATATCACTGCAGGAGAAGACTGGGAGGTATACCCCAGAACAATACGGGTCCTTTTAGCAATGGCAAGACACGGTATTCAAAATACATGGGTATCACATGCTAAACCAACCACAGGGCAATGGAAAACATTGATTATAAATAACTTGGCACGTGAGAGATTAACATACCAGAGGTATGGGAAGGAGGAACTGTTCTTATCTAAATGGAGCCCATATATAAATTCTCTTCCAGTAGGAGAGGCCATTGCACTGAGGCAGGGAGTAATATGATTGACTAGGGGTTTGTTTTATTCCAGCCATGAAGGTGAATCTGAGGGGAACAGAAATATAAATACCTGTGAGCAGAGAAGTGTCAAAGCGATAACGACAATATCTCTGAAGGGGCTCACAGGTAAAAAAAGGCTTCGGGTACAGGGTATGTGTGTTTTCTAACATGGGCCGGGGAAATGCAGAATTCATATCTGGAAAAGTAAGGCACAAATGTAAAAGTCTATACACACATACAGAGCGATGACATGAACCTAGATAATACCTCTGTGGGGAGAGGAAAAGGGAGGGAGGGGGTGCACAGTATTAGAGACTGTGAATGGAAAAAAGGAGGTGGAACTAAGGGAAGAAAGAAAAGACATAGAGAATGTTCTACAATGTGACA
This sequence comes from Neoceratodus forsteri, assembly GCA_016271365.2. Lineage (NCBI taxonomy): Eukaryota > Metazoa > Chordata > Ceratodontiformes > Ceratodontidae > Neoceratodus > Neoceratodus forsteri. The sequence continues at coordinate 365,379,097 of CM028132.1, read as the reverse complement.
AAATATGTAATGCAAGTTTATGGCAGACTCCCTGATGTTGTGAAGGGGATTTGCGGCAGGATTGTAACAGAGTCTGAATATATGTCTGTTCTACTTTAATAAAAGATTTTTTACACAAAAAAAAATAATTAAGCCTGAAGTTCAATGGGAGGGGGGGTAGCTCCTCCCACATCCCCTATTTAAACTTCAGGCTTCCGCTCGCTCTGCTTCAAGCGTTTTGAACCCACCGGTGGCCTCCTGTCACTGTGGCTGGTATGGCTAGGTGCTTTCCTGTTGCTTCTATACCCCTTCTATACCCCATTCCATTTTTCTCCTCTCTCTTTGCCTCCTTGCCTCCTTGCCTCCCCGTGCCTCTGTTTCTGTCTATTTGTCTTCCACGCTCCCCTCTGCCTTCCGTCCTCTCCCCCACTTCGTTGCTTGTTCCCCTGGCGGCTCTTGCCCTGCTCTGTCTTCCCTTCTGCTGTTACTCATACCTTCTGTTGTTCTTGCCTCCTCTTTGTCTCATTTATTTTCTTTTTTGGGGTATTTTCTCCCTCACCAGCTGCCACTCCGTCCCTGCCTATTCTTCTGAGTGTATTGCTCCACTGCTCTCCTTCTAGCTCCATTGCCGCTCCATTCTGATGCTCCAACTCTCCAGTTTCCATTGGCTCGTCGCTTTGGGGGTTCCCTCTTCTGCACCCACTGACGGGGGACCTTTCAATGAGAGTTCCCTGCTGGTACTGTGGCGTCCACCGGACTTCTTGCTCGGGAGCCTCGTATGCTTCCTCCTCGTCTTCTGGAGAACTTGTCTACACTACCATCACTTCGGACACCCAGCCTGCCGTTTGTACCGGAGCTGCTCCTGCCTTACTGAACTGCCACCACTACAGTATACTGCCTCACTCCATCTCTAATAAAATAGCAACAGCAAGCAACAGGAGAATGGCAAGAGATAGCAATAATTTATAATCTTATAGTATGGTATCAGAGTCATTTCAAATAGGAATAGACAGTATGTCCATCATATCTGCCTGCTTCTCCCCCATCATAACATGCATAAAGAATTATACCATGCAAACATGTATTAATTTATAGGGTTCATCATCTTCCTTGCTTCATACCTCTGTGTATCAGACCCAATTTCATCATCAAGAATTTAATGGACAGCAGCTATAAAATCAAGCCCCAGTTCCTGACTCTTAGCCTGCTAAGCCTGAAACTCCGTGGGCCCAAGGTCACTACCCAAACTGCAGCAAGTCCATCAGGTCATTGTTCTGTAACTAAAATCCTAGTAACACAAACAAGTACAATACAAACTCAATGCTAAAAAATACGACGTAACAGGCTTTTCTACAGCTGAGTAAGTTTGCAACTTCAATGCTTAGCATTCCTTTTTGCTTACAATCCCCACTGTTAATTACTGACCGCTAATCTTACATGTGATGGAGTAAACTCTGAAGCAAGTCAGAGATGCCTCTCAACTTGAGGACAGCTGAGGACAAAGGTATGATCCAGTCCCACAGAGGGGTACCAATATCCTGTCAATCATGCCTACGAGGAGGCATTGTTTATCCTTTCAATAATCCGGCGATAGCGGACCACGTTGGGTCCCGTCATACCAGCTCAAACAGACTTGTTCTTTTGTCTCAGACCTTACAGTAGACTTGCATCTGGGTCCCGACCTCCTACCTCAGACCATTCAATAATACTGTGATGGCGGACACACGTAGGGGTCCCGCCATCCCAAACGACCATGCCCCAGAAGGGGGCATCGCTCATTGCTCTGACACATTACCATATTACTACAGCAATCCATACCATGGCCATCCCAAACATACTCTACTGTATACCATGGTGATGGCAGACCATGTGGGATCCTGCCATCCCATTGAAGCTCTACTCAGTGATATGGCGATGGCAGACCATGTGGGGTACCGCCATCCCTATCACGCACTACTCATTGGCACACGCAATGGCGACCATGTGGGGTCCGCCACTTCACTCCCATTCTACTCAATGATACGGCGATGGCAGACCACATGGGGTCCTGCCATCCCTATTACCCACTACTCACTGGAACAAGCGATGGCGGCCATGTGGGGTCACCATCCCAACCAACCGTCCCCATGACAGGTCATCTACTCTTTGTTTAAGCCTTGTTTGCATTCCTACAGGTGGCTTAATTTGGAATCTTATCCTCCTACATTGGACAATGCGCTAATACTGCAATGGCAGACTGCAGGGGTCCCGCCATCCTACCTCAGCCAGTGCAATACTATGGTGATGGTGGACCACGTGGGGTCCTGTCATCCCTAGGCTGTCCTGAGAAGCATACAATGGGGATCTTGCCCTCCTTACCTCGGACTTTTCCAATGAAACGTGACGGCAGACCATGTGTGGTCGCGTCATCCCAGTAGCTGTACTGAGAAACATACATATTCACTAGGGGCCTCATTCAGTGCTCTAACATACTTCCATGCCATCACAGGCAGTCTCATGTGAGATTCTCGTCTTCCTTACCTTGGACTACTCAGGCCTACGGCGATGGCAGACCACATGGGGTCCCGCCATCCCAACAATGGTCTTGCCATTTTTCCTTGAATTAGGTCATCATACAGCGATGACAGACTCATGGGAAGGTCCTGGCATTCCAATACAGACATGCCTTCACGGGCATTACTTCTTGCTCAAATGTATTCTCTGTCATCAACAGGCAATCTCAGGCGGGGGGGTTCAACTCCTTACCTCAAATAATGATACCATAATAATACGATACGAATAATGATATACATGGCGAACCCATGGGGTCTCGCCATCCCAAATCTATCTTGCCCCATGGGGGGGGCATTTCTCAGTACTCCAACGCATTTTCATCTTTACTGCAGCAGACCCATGTGTGGGTCTCCCTCCTTAGTCTAACCACCTGAGACATACTCTATTGCCCGAGCATCGAACCTTGCATACACAGACCTACATGAAAGTCCACGCTCCAGCTAGCCTGCATCTGGGCCTACCTTATTTCATCAAGTCATTCACTTCTGCTACTGCCACCTTCCTTCTGTTCCAGTTCCAGTCTAGTTTCTATGCCAGAGATCTCCGGGAAGTACACCTCAGTTCCTTGGACGTCCTAGGACAATTCTCCTTTCTAACAAGGTACTCAATCATACCCTAATGTTATAGTGGATGTTCTACAGCCATGCAAGCCTCCCAGACTCTCATAGACTCATGCCTCATCATTATTCCCAGCTGGGCTACACTCCTACCTTATCTTCGTTCCCAGACATGCACTGCTCCCAACCACCTCTTCATCTATGATCTACATCCTTCAAATTGCAATTTGGTACGCTCTCCCAGCCATGCTGACTGTATACGTACACTTTACTTTCACTTCCTTACAGTGTAACCCCTAGGGGGCACTACCCTTAGGGCTACTACCCCTGTCTGCCCCCACTGAGGCAGGGTGAGGGGCCCAGATCCATGGACGGGTGCCTCCACCCAGAGGTCAGGGTTAGTACACGTGAGACTACCTCGGTTACAGCCCTCTGGGCTATTGCAACCTCTCTTCTGTCCCACTAGTGACTCACACTGCATGCTAACAATTCTTTTCACCAGTACACTGACCCCACGGCTGATATATTTCGGCTCACTCCAGAGACCCCCTGTAAAGTAAGGTACAGTTATATCACAGTCACCATGCAGCAGCTCATCCGAAGTGTACAAACCAGCCAGGGTGTAGTTATAACACAGCAATCTGATTTATTAGGAGGGTAGATAACAACGGGGAGGGGGAAAAAATCAGGTTAATTGGCTTACACTATGGCTATGTTCCTAGGGCTCTGTGCACAGGCCTAACCCTACAAGTTACTGTCCTTGGGTACCCAAGCCCTAGTGGCTAGTCCAAACCATGGCAGCTGGTAGGGGCCCTTTCACACAGAGAAGAGAAAAAGTTAGTTAAACAGTCAGCAGTACAGTAATTCCATTTGGATCCAATGTTGCAATTCAACAGGGAGCTACCCTGAATTAGTGCTCACAACCTCCAGACAAGGCAAAGTCCTTTAATGGCAGCAGGACTGAACTTGAGATCCATGAGCCTCCTCACACATTTATATGGCCAACAGCAACAGAGGGGTACCACACCAGGCAGCTGCTTCCTAGGCTCCCACAAACTCACAGACACTGAGATACTGCACCGGCAGCTTCCACTTTTCCTTCGGACCGAACGCGATTCAGCAATTCTCTCCAGTCCTCCAAACAGGTCGAGCCTGGTGGGTAGCTGTGCAGGACACAGCCTCCTCTGACTGCCCGCCGACGGATTTAGTCCGACTCACTTGACAGGGCAAACGGCCGCCTTAGGTCTTTCATGCGCTTCCCGCGCGAACACTCCCCAAGCGCAGAAGCACAGAGCTCCTCTCCTCACCTCAGCCACAATGCATCTAACCCCCAACAGCAAGGGGCTCTTCCTTCAGTTCGGGCGCTACCCGCTTTCATTGGCTGGCTGCACATGCCAGTCATTTCCTCTGCCTCTCAGTGGTGCGAAAAAGCGCCATAGCCCATAATGCCTTTCCCAAATACAAGCAGTCCCTCTATTGGTCAGTCAGCCCTGTAAGGTCCTAAGGCACTGATTGGTCCCATTCAGCAGTTCTGGAGCAAGATGGAGGAAACAGTCGAAACAGTCCTGGCTGCAAAGGAAGGCAGGTTAGCACAGCTACATTATCATTATAACTTTACGTTATTTCCAGAAACAATCACATCCCCCTGTAAAGCTCCCTCTGCACCACTAGCGATGGCAGAAACGGAGTGAAAAATCAGCAGCCCGGGCGGGACTCGGGCATACAACCCCGCAGCCCCCCTCCATGTTAATTACTTACAGCTGCAACAGGCAGCCCTTAAAGAGACAGCTTACGGAGGCTTTTTAAAGCACTCACTGGCTACCCATTTAAACGGCTTTAACGCCGAACTCCAACCAGGCACGGAGCATTTAGCCAAGCTCCGGGGAAGCTTTTAGGAACCCCCATTTGTAGGGGGGTTACAACAGCTACCTAGGACACAGATTAACCATCCTGTCATTTGGACATCACTTTAATTTGGACCTCTTTTGTCATCCAGAACCTTTATCTTCAGAGTTTACATCCCTGCTCATCGTCGATCTCGGAAATGCAACTATACCACCAGCAAGATTCAGACTTAATTCCTGGACATACCACAACTAAAACCTCAGCCCAGATTTAAGGTTTATTCTCCTCTTAGTATGCCCAGAGGCTGGGCAGATCAGCAGCCATGGGTCCTCAGAGGTTTCCCCCAAGGGTTTTTTTCCTCTCCTGCATCCTAATGGCCACACTCCCCAGAGTTGGAGAAGGTAATCATTTGCCATTTCTCTCTTTTTGGGCCTTAAATCTTACACCTGCCCAGTATTCTACAGAGGAACACCAAAGCATAAGTCTTAAACATCAAGCATTGACCATTCTGCTCACAAGTATACACAAGCACTGAGCTATGTACTGCACATTGAAATGGAAGGCTTTTAGCCTGAAGTTCAATGGGAGGGATAGCTCCTTCCGCATCCCCTGTTTAAACTTCAGGCTTCCGCTCGCTCCGCTTTGAGCATTTCGAAAGCACCTTCCATCCTCCCCTGCCTCCTCCTCCTCCTTCTCCAGCACGCTGGTCTCACCCTCTCCAGTGGGCCAGAAATCTTACACCTACCCAGTATCCTACAGAGGGTGGGATACACAGAAATGCCAAATCTTAAGTCTTAAACATCAAGCATTGACCATTCTGCTCACAAGTATACACAAGCATTGAGCTATGTACCACACATTGAAATCAGTTTTATTCATATTGAAGCAAAAACCCACCAAAGTTTCTAATTGTTCCAGGACATCCCTTTAGCTGGGAGGGAAGTAGGCAGGATTGACACTGTTAGCAGGATGTCGTCAGCAAAAAGGGCTATTCTATTGTCCATAACCCCCAATGATATACCATGTATTTGAGGAGACTGCCTAATAGGTTCTTGGTCAATGAAAAGAAAATGAAAGCTATGCTCTTCAGGTCCAAACCATTCCTTACCAACATCTCCAAATCTAATTCCTCACTCCTTGTGCACACACCGGAAGCCCCCCTTCCAAAATGTTCTCATTTTTCAAATATATAGGTGTCACCCTTGACCCCTCCCTTTCATTCACTGAACATGTCAACAACATTGTGAACAGGGTAAACCAGAAACTAGGGGCTGCCTACCACCAAAAGCAATTTTTGAACTTAAAGGTGTGCCTAGCAATTGCTCAAGGCAACTTTCTCCCCCTTATAGACTACTGCTCCCCATCTATTGTCAGGTGTCCTCTGCTCTACGTTCCAGGCTAAACTCCATATACAACAGCATTTTCACTTCATGTTACAGTCTCCTTACCCTACTCACCACTGTGACTTGTGCCAGTCACTAGGATGGCTCCTACTACAAGGATAGTTTGACTATACCCTTGGGTATATTATAGACAACACCCTCAGAGGCAGCCATCCGTCCCTGTACTCTCCCCTCTTCAAGGGCAGAGTGGCATTGAGGTGCCTATGTGAATCATCTGCCCCCCTAGAAGTCCCTAGAATATACTCTGCAATGGATTGCAAAGCCCTTTCCTTCTCTGCCCTCACCTTATGGAATAAGCTCCATTGCTCCACTCTACCAACTCTCACCCCACCTTCAAAACCCACCTCAAGGGAATAGGACTTCCGGTGACATCAGCAGCGGTATGGTGGCTTAAATCGTCTATCTGACGAGCCCCAAAACTAATCTAAAGGCATCCACCATTAAATAGCATGCAATCACCCACAAAGTCAACAAGATCAAAGGCTCTACTCAATAGAAATGCTCACACTCCAGCACAAAAACTGTAACAAATGCTGCAACTAGAAAAAACGACCACAATGTCTGATCCCAGGGAAGACAAGGCCCGAATGGTGCTGTTGACTACATCAGAGGAAGAGAGCAAACAACTAGTGGCATCAATTCTCCAAACCACTAAAACTATTTCTAAAATAGATGCCACACTAACTGAATTAAAAGCCGACATTCGCAAAATTGAACACAGGGCTGATCAGCTCGAGCTCAGTCTCTCGAATGTCACAGACCAAGCCGACAGACACGACAGGCTCATGCTATTCCTCCTCGCCAGGGAAAGGGAACTAACAAGTAAACTGGACAACTTAGAGGGCAGGAGCAGACGTCAGAATATTAGAGTATATGGTGTACCGGAGGGTTTTGAATCAGGATCCCCGGACATGTTCACACACTTACAGAAAATTTTGAGAGACTCACTAAAGTTGCCGCCAGATTTCAATCTTATAATGGATCGGGCCCATCGCTCACTTGTGCAGCGGCCTAATAGCCCGGGCGCCCGCTCCAGATCAATCACTGCTAAAATGACGACGTACAGCATAAAGGAGGAGATCCTCTGGAGAGCCTGGAGAATGCAATCCATTACGTTTGAGGACCATTGTATCTCCGTTAATAACGACTATACCACCATAGTACAGGAGAGCAGATGCACCATGTGGCCAATCCTGAAACAACTGAGAGCTAAAAATGTTAAAGCTCAAATTCTATATCCGACTTGACTAAAAGTTGAAACTGGCCAAGGTATTAAAATCTATGAGGATCTAGTGGCAACGACTCATTTCCTGGAAGGTATAGGTATTGCTGTCCCACACTTGGTCAAGGAGCACCTTGAAAAAGAGTTATTGCAATCAGCCTGGGCAGTGGCGCGAAAAGGAGCACCAAAGCAATGGCACACTCGAGCAGCACAAGCCACAAGGTTAATAGCGGACATCTGCACCACCCTGAAAAAGTATGGATCTCCGGTCCTCATTGATGGAATTACGGAGTGGGACAGTCAAGATCTGGCAGCTTCCTGAGGAGAGATGGAATCTGACACGAGGGTCCTGAACAATGAATCAACAAGTAAGGGACTTCCGGTGACATCACGAAGCAGCTAGGAGCTTTGGACTAAACGATCCTCACACAGTCTGCCAATTCTACCTCCACAAAGCATCAAATACACCACAAAATGTCTAGAAATGCAGGAGGGAAACTGTCGGAGCACTACAGAGGCAGAAACAGAGACAAAGCTAATGGCAGAGACCTGGATGGCACTCAAATACAGAATGGGCCCCCTAGCAGGTCTGTCTCCCCTGCGAGCTCCCACGCGACTGGATATGACACGGATGGGGAATCTGAACAGCTCTCCCGAATGAGATTTGAAAAGCTACTGAACAAAATAAGGGAGTCAAGATTGGAGAACAAGCAAGAATTTAAAGCAGTGAGAAAGCAACTAACCACACTTGAATCTCGTATAACTACAATTGAGGAACGAGTAACTCAGAGCGAGGATTCAACCACCCATCTTGCCCAAATAATGCAGGCCCTGGTCCAACAAACAGAAGAGCTGAAAGCCAAATGTTTAGACCTGGAAGGGTGTTCTCGCAGGGACATCCTCCGCCTGTATGGCCTTCCTGAGGGAATGAAAACAACCCCTATGGCTCCTTTTATTGAAAATCCGCTTAAGGATGTATTGGAACTGCCTACTACCTTCTCTTTCTGTGTCGAAAGAGCTCATAGATCGCTGCAGAACAAACCAACGGACCCTGTGGCTAAACCGTGATCAATAGTGTTCAAGCTAAGCTTTTTCAGTGATAAAGAAGAAATTTTGAGACGAGCATGGGCCAAAAAAGAAATTAAATACCTCACTAATAGACTGTTCCTTGATCATGATTATCCCCAAGAGGTCCAGCAACAGAGGCTGAAATATTTACCAATCTTGAGATCTCTGAGGGAGAAAGCGATTCGGTTTCACACCCCCTACCCATCCAGACTCCGGATTTTCTGGGAGGATGGTATGAAGCTTTACACCATGGTGGAGGAGGCGAGAGAAGCCCTGAGGGACAGAAAAATCCAGATAATTGAGAATCGGAACCAGAAAAATGGGAAGAGCGACTCCATTTGGTAGGGCACCTCAGGCAGGAAGAAAATGGGAAACAAAATATGGTTGCACAGTGAAGCAGTGCGCAGATTGCAATCCATCATCGAGAAGCGAGGAAACGGGACTGAAAAACCAACCTGATTTACTTGGAACGCTTTTGGCTTTGTACTGAATGGGCAATGTGCCCTGAAGTGACTCCCTTTGGGCTGCACTGCTGATGGAAATGATTTATTTGAGATAAGTCCCTCATTTACTCCCAGACTCTGCGAACTTTGGAATTGATGACTGGTGGGGGGGGGGGGGCAGCGTGAATGCTTTAAAGATAATGGACAAAGTTTAAACTGATCACAGCCATGCTTTATACCTTCTCCTGATTTATTTCCTTACTATTTTGTACACATTCATACAGGTCATGTAAGGACCCTGGGCTGTTTAATGCGGAGAGATACAATTCATATACAGCAAGTACCCCGTACTGCTGATCTCTCGGTTTAGCATGACAAGGTTTTCTCTTCTGCATTCACTAGTGCAGTGCCTGCTCCTCTTACTGCTCTTGGAGTGATGGGAGGGGTTTACCCATTCCTACTGCACAGCAAACAACAACTGAAGGGGCGTGAGGGTTATGCTTGGGGGGTCCCTTCCTTGTTTTTCCCTGTTTCTTTATTTTTATTTCCAGGTATTTTTCTGCCTTAGCATACCTCTTTAATAGAATGATATTGCAGGACCCTATTATAGGGATTCCTGCTCTCTGTAAGTTAATTTTGTGCGGAAAATAATCCGAATTGGCAGACTGGGTTCGAGCAGAGTGGGATTTGGTAACGCATTTAGCTCAGGGACGTCCCTAGACAACATCCTGCTCCCTTAGAGTGGAGATAAATTAATCTCCTCTAAACTGTGGAGCACAATAAACAACAAGTGCTCGGCAGGAGGTCTTCCAGAAACGGAAGTGCTAGTACTCCTCCGCGTTCTTCCTTAGGGAGAGGAAGAACAAAGGGCTATTTTGGAAATTGGCCCCTACCTTGGAAGTACTTCTCTACATAATTTTTGTACGCTTTGTTAAGTCATGTTGGCCCAGTTTGATAACTGTTTAATTGTTGAATGTAAGAGGCAGACAGAAAGATTCATTGGAGCACAGAGCTGGATGGGGGGTGAAGGGGGGGTGCTGTGACCTGATGGCAACCAGACCGGAGAATTGGAAAACAGGATGGCCACCCAAATTCAATAATAGGTAAAGACAAACCTTATATTTTATGCACCTATAATGTGCATGGCATAACCAACTCCATTAAAAGAAGTAAAATCATCCAAAAGATGAAAAGAGAGGGGGCAAATATTATCCTTCTTCAGAAAACGCATCTTTCACATTTGGAACATAGAAAATTTGAAAGGTTGGGTTTCTCTCATGTCGTGGCCTCTTCATTTAAGGGAGGAAGGAGAAGGGGAACAATAGTACTGGTGAAACGTGGGACACAATTTGAACTCAAGGATCAGTTAATTGATAAGGAGGGGAGATTTGCCATGGCAAAGGGCCTTTTAGATGGTCATTTGGTAACTTTTGCATATATATATTTATATATATCCCTCTCACCTCAGAATATGCAGTATATAGCTCCATATTCTCCAAACTGGCAGAATGGGCAGGTGGCAAACAATATGCGGTAAGGACCTAAATCATACTGCCCATACTACACAGGGAAGGAAGAAAGGAATTACAAATAGGGTGAAGAAATTACTTCACGAGTTAGGATATTTAGAAACTTGGGGTTATCTGCACGGCTCCACCCCCAGACTCACATATTATTCCCAAGCCCATGAGGTGTATTCCTATCTGGACTTCCTATTGGCTCCTAAGGAACAAATAGGGGATATAATCAAAACCTGGTCTGGTGATTTCACATTATCAGATCATGCCCCAATATTTTGCCAGTTTCACCCCCAAGCTATTAGGAAAGCAACTTTCTGGAGGTTAAATCTTTCTTTATTAAGAGATGACCAGGTCTTGAAGTCTGTAGAGGAAACAATAACTCAGACATTAGATTCAAATGATAAACCTGACATCTCCGTAACCATTCTATGGGACACGGTTAAGGCAGTGATCAGGGGTAAGCTGATTAGCATATCAGCTAATAAGAAGAGACTTAGGGAAGCACACAGGAAAGCACTGGAAAATAAGATAAAAATGCTGGAAGATCTACAGGTAGTTAAAACAACAAAAGCCAGAACTATGGAACTAACCTCCCTGAAAAAAGAACTTAATAAAATATTGGACTACTCGAAAGAGCAGAACCTAGTGTATCTCAGACATAGGTTTTATGATGGGGTTCCCCGATCTTTAAAATTAATAGCACGCCAATTAAGGATACAGAAAGCCAAATCGAACATATTGAGGATTAGACATCCACAAACAGGTAAACTTCATAATACAATTCAGGGAATAGCGGGCTCATTAACTATTACTCACAGCTGTATACATCAAATGAATCTAGTCAGACCAGGAAATTAAAATGTTCTAGAAGTTAAATCTCCCCACTTTATCCACAGAGCAAAGTTCTCATTTGATTTCCCCAATCACACAGAAGGAGATTCTGACTACGATAGGTAAGTTAAAAACAGGGAAATGCCCGGGCTCCGACGGACTTCAAGGGGAATTTTATAAATTGCTTTCTAAAGTCTTGACCCCCTTATTGGCTAGAGTGTACGCCTTTGTTATCTCTTTTTTTTTTTACCATCCTAAATCTTTTATTAATTTTCAAAATACATTCATCAAAAGACATGTATGATTTGTTAATTACTTCTGAATATGATGTCACTTATTATAAATACAGCAAGTGAAAGCAAATAAAGAGAAACCAAAAAGTGATGATATACATTATAATAAACATTTAAAGTCCAGTGTCTATTTAGAAAAGAATTAGAACTTATTGATAATTAGTTATGCTGTACATCTTCTGATCAGATAAGCCTTTAAAGCAAAATTCTGACAATGCTCATGGAGCTGCGTTAAGGAAAGGTCCCCATATTTTATAGAACAGATCCAATTTATTATTGATGCTATAGGTAATACGCTCATTATTGGCTAGAGATGCCATATTTTCAAACCATTCGCCTATGTGAGGAACCTTAGGAGATTTCCAGTTTCTTAGTAATAATCTTTTAACTGTGAGGGATGCCAGACAAAGCCATATAAATTCCGGTGAATCTAAACCATGTTGTTCTGGGAGAATACCTAATAAATAGAGTTCAGGGGAGAATGGAATGGAGGACTTTAGAATTTTGTTGGCAATTTTGTGAATTTCCCACCAGAGTCCTCTAACATTAGGACAATGCCAAAGAACATGAGCAATGCCAGCTCCTGGCTTACTACAACGCCAACAATTAGAATTTATTGCTAGATCCATATTGAATAGTTTGAGTGATGAATAGTAAAAGTTATGCAATATTTTGAATTGTATTAACCTATCTTGTAATTCTTTATAACTCAGACATGCTTGCTTCCAGGTGTCTTCCCAATCTTGTAAATTGATATATATACCAATTTCTATCTCCCAGAGTTCCTTTGCTTTTAAAGTAGGAGCTGTAGAGAAGGTAGGGGAAATGAAAACTTTGTACAGAATGCCCGCATTTCTCCTAAGAATCCCAAGCTTAAAGATCTGATTCCATTCTACACTTTTCTCCCAACAGTAGTCATGTGCTGGGATTAGATTGTTTAGTAAGTTTCTTAGTTGAAGATACTGAAAGAATTGAGATTAATGAATCTTAAAAGTATCTTGTATCTCTGTGAAAGAGAGTATCCAGCCAGTATTTGGATCTATAATATCCCTCACTCTAAGAATGCCTGCTTTCCTCCAAATACTGTTCGAAACAGTTTTCCCACTAAATGCCAGAAGAGGGTTGGACCATAGAGACATAACATCCAGGGGAATATTATTAGGATTAATAATAGCATTAGTTTTTTTGAGAATCTGTATAGAAAATGCTAGACATGGGTTGTCACTCCATGAGGCTGTTTTTTTAAGAAATAGAAAGCCCACTAGTGTGTTTGCGGTTAATAGAGATTTTTCCATCTGAAGCCATAAAGGCTCATTATTAGTATTAGGTGGATCTCTAGATAAGTGAAACAGGGTCTGTTTCAGAGCAAAAGCAATGTAATACCTTTCCCACCAAGGTAGAGCAAAACCCCCCATCTCTTTAGGGGCTCTTAGTTTATTTATTCCCAACCGTGGGTGGGGGTTTATTCCATAAGAATTCTCTAATGAGTTTCTCAAATTTGTGAAAGTAACTCTTGCTTAGCAATATAGGGATGGTTTGGAAGAAGTAGAAGAGTTTAGGTGCTATGATCATTTTGACTGCATTGATTTTTCCCCATAGAGAGAGATTTAGTTTTGACCATCTTGCTAGATCAACACTAACCTCATTCATAAAAGGAATATAGTTTTGTTCGGTGATTGAATTGAGGTTGATAGACACCTTGATGCCCAAGTATAAAATGGATTTCATAATCCATTTAGTGTCCAGTATCTCCTCAAGTTTGATTTTGTTTATTGGAGAGAGATGATTGGTTAGTACTTGCGTTTTATCTCAATTTACTACTAACCCTGATAGATGTGCAAATCTGTCCAATAGGTCATGAAGCACTTTACAAGAATTAACAGGCCTCCTCACGGTCACAAGCAGGTCATCTGCAAAAGCAAGAGATTTGTGTTCAACTTTACCCATGTTGATACCAGTGGTGAATAAGTCCTTATTTATGGCACATATTAGGGGTTCAAAGGCTAGGATAAATAGATAAGGCTTTGAAAATGTCCAATGAAAGTATTGCATAAGGCTCTTTTTTCTTATTTGACCACCATATCAGATTAAATAATCTTCTTAGGCAGTCTGACCCTGATCTCCCTTGTACAAAATCCACTTGTTCTTTACCAATTAATCTAGTGACAATATTTTGTACCCTTCGTGCTAGGATTTTTGTTAGTATTTTGTAATCTGAATTCAGCAGGAAGATAGGTATATAGCTGGAGCAGTCAAGAGGATCTTTACCTTTTTTTGAAATGAGAGTTATATAGGCCTCTTGCATCGAGGATGTGAGGGCTTCATCATTTTGTAGACTTTGTATCACCGTATGGAAAAAGGGGGTCAGAATAGGTGCCACTATTTTGTAAAATTCTCCTGGTAAACCATCTGGGCCAGGGGTTTTACCACTAGGAAGTGAATTAAAGGCCCATTCAATTTCCATACGTGATATATTCTTATCTAGATCTATTCTCTCTTGATTTGAAAGGGCAGGCAGGTCTAAAATTATTGATCTGCTCAGATTTGTTTTCATCAGTCTTGTTATATATTTTTTTATAGAAGTCAAGAAATTCCTTACTAATGTCTGTGTTACTGGTCACAGTTTTCCCTGATGTGTTTTTAATGCCTGATATTATGTTTTGATGCTGCATTTTCTTAAGTCTAGCTGCCAGCAGCTTACCAGGTTTTTCTCCTGATTCCCAATAAAATTATTGGGTTCTAAATAAGGCATATTCTGCCTTAGCAGAATAGAAGGAATTAATTTCAAACCGCACACAGGTTAACTTTCGTAGCAACTCATTACTGGGTGTTTTATGAGATTTTGATATAGTTTCCAGATTTTTAAGTTCAGCTTCTTTAATGACTATTTCCTTTTCCCTTTCTTTTTTTTTTCCTGGATGCATATGCAATAATTTGCCCTCTAATAACCGCTTTGTAAGCTTTCCACAGTGTGGCCTTGGACACTGTATCGTTATCATTGTTTTTGAAGTAATCCTTTGTCTGAAATTCTAACATTTCTACAAACTTCTTATCTTTGAGTAATTGTGTATTCATTCTCCATCTATGTGTTTTCTCTCCTCTACTGTTCCAGTCAAGGTCAATACTAATCATGGCATGGTCAGAAATGGAAATTGTACTTATATCAGCTCCTGCAATTGAGTTCCCCAACTTAGTAGATACTAATAAATAGTCTATTCTACTACAGGATTTATGCCTATTGGAATAAAAAGTATAATCTCTCCCTTTAGGGTGAACCAGTCGCCAACTATCTGCAATAGACAGATCTTCAAGCATTTTTCTGAACGAGACTCTGGTTTTAGTTTCAAATTGCATAGCTTTACAAGATGATCTGTCTAGGATAGGGTCTGCAATAAAGTTAAAATCTCCTCCCAAAATGATATCATGCTCAGTGTATTTAGCAAGTTCCAGATAAATCTGATTTAGAAATTGTTCTTGATGCGTGTTGGGGGCACATATATTACATAACACCACCTTGCGTCCATCAAGGGTTCCTGACAGAATTTGGTACCTTCCCTCCTTATCCACTGTATGTGAGTGTTTAATGAAGCTCACTCCTTTTCTTATAAGGATAGAGGTCCCTCTCTTCTTGGTGTTAAAGCAACTATGTACCTCCTGTCCCACCCACATTCGCTTAAGTTTCTCTGCTTCCTCATGTAATAGGTGGGTTTCTTGAATAAAAGCTATGTCTGCTTTACTTTTATTGAGGTAGGTTAGTATTTTTTTCCTCTTAACTGGGGATCCCAAACCGTTAACATTCCACAGTATCAGCTTATATTTAACTGTTGCATCAGTTGTGGTAGCAACTAGAGGCCTATAACTAGTCCAACAATGACAAGTATATTGAAAGTAGCACAAAAAGCACACTCCTAAAATTTACATCGATGTATGCGTTACATAAGTATTGTAAAATATTGTAAGTAAGCTCATAAATAGCTGATGCCTAATCAGTCACTTGGTATCAGGTTGTACTAATCAGGTGTATATGAATTATGCTTGACATTTTATGTGTTCAGCCGTACTTCCCGAATTTAATCAATCTCAAAGTGACCACAGTATAGTAGTTTGATAATCTATCTGAGCAAGCTGACTAATCTAAAGTTTAAATCTATTTCAAATATGTCAATAATATTTTAATGAAGTTTCAATAGCAAAGAAGGAACAAAGTAAACATTAAACCAAAGTGAAATCTGTGAGTAAGTAGGGTGTAAAGCTACTTAGGGATTCTTATCTGCCGGAGTGTTAATCCAATGCAGAGAGTTAATCAGTTAAGGGTAGAGGCTAAACTATGCGTACTGTGTCTCAGCTCCATATCCTAATCCATCGATAAAATTCACGGTTGTTCATTTAAAGAGAGAAAGGGAGAGAAAAAAAAGGGGGGGATTCTTCTATAAATACTATGTTGACTGGTAATAGGTCTTTAACCAAAAGAAAGTCAAGCGAGCACAAAAATGCTATCACAGAATGTCAATGTATCTTGTTAAATAAGGTATTATCTATAGCCACTCTTTAGTAGAGGCAGGTATCCAAAGTTACCTAGCTACTTCAGCTATATATGCCAACAAAAAGAAGAGTTTATCTAAGGAGAGGAATGAATCATTTGTCAACCTTAAGGTCTTATCAGTATGTAGAAGTGACAACATAGCTGCTTCTAACAAGGGATCAGCCAATAGGGTCTAGCTTCCCAGATCAAATTGATTCTCTTCCCATTTCTTACAGCATATAATGGAATGAATCGAATTGTTCTGCAAGAGATCTGTCAGTGTGTACCTAGCTTCCTAAATCACCCTGACACTCTTCTCATGCTGTTCATCGTTCCTCCGTAGGTATTATGTATGTGTGGAAACTATCATAAAGAGCCACACTTCTCTGGCTCCCTGATATGGTCTCCAGAAGTAGAGTCAAATGAGTTCTTTAGAGAGTGACCCATATGTTCTCCCTAGATCCTTCTTATAGGTAAATACTCCAAAACCTGCTTTTATGTAATTAAATGGTGAAGGTAATATTGTATACCTGCCTGAAATCAAAAAGGGGTTAAATTACTAGCTCCAACGAAAAAGTTCAGATGTGTTAATAACAAAAAAGGTTATGGTAACACTAATGTGTATCACCAGGCTCCATTAGCTATCAAAACATTACCAATCCACATAATCTTTGGCTTCCTTCCTAGCAGATATAAGGCAAGGATCTAATAAAATTTACTGCCTGTTTAACCAAGTCCAAGTTATTTATATATGCATCAAAAAAATAGGAATATGCATTTTCTTGCAATACTCTAGAGATTATCATCACCATACAGATGTACCACAAAGTTAGACTTCTCCTTTTTTAATCCACTGACTGCTGCCTCCTCAATCTCTTCTTGGACTCAAATGCAAACAAGAAAGGAAGAAGAGATAAAACAACATATACTTATATATATAAGTCATAATTCAAGTTAAGGTGGCTAGTTCCTCTTCCTGTGTTGTTGCAGGAAGTTCTCTGACTGGACCCGAGTTGTCAGAAGGTAGTTCCGTCATAATGATTCTAGTAGGAGATGTTATATGAGGGACAGTAAAGTCAGTTACCATATTAGCTAGATCCAATTCATTGCGCGGAGATGTAGCAGTAGAGTAAGGAGGACTGTCTTCACTGCGGCCTCGTTTTTTATTAGGTTTAGGTGTTTGTTGTTTCCTGAAGGCTTTTGCTCTGCGCTGGATACCCGGATACCAATTACCAAGATGGTCATGTTTTTGCTTCGATACTGCAGGGGCTGGGTAAGCAATAGGACCAGGGACAGCTGGACTTTTCTGGGAATGTTTGATGTTCGGCCTGGTTTGCTGATTCTGTTCCTGTTCTTGATAGCCTTCTTGAGACAAGACGTCTAGTGTATGCTTAAAGCATTCTCTGTCTCGAGTGCCATGAAGTACGTTTGAAAAACGCTGATGGTTCTGAGTAGGCGTTGAATTTTCGTTACTGTGACTTAAACATAAATGAATATAATCCCATACATCTGCTACTGAAGTACAGGATACTGTGCTTCCATTGAGTTCCCTTATAATTAGTGTTGCTGGATATTTAAAATGATATTGTACCCCTGCTCTAGCCAATTCTTGCTTTGCTTCATAAAATTCTTTTCTTTTCTCTATCAAGGCCCCTGAGAAGTCCTGAAAGAATAGTATTTTCTCACCATTAAAAAACAAGGACTTTCGTTCTCTGGCTAGTTTTAGCATCTGTTCTTTCACTGAGAAACGAAGGAAATAGGCAATTATTGGTCTGGGTTTATCTCCTGCTTTTGGTTTAGGTCCCAGCGATCTGTGAGCCCTTTCTATTTCTAAGGTCCAGGGCCACTGATATTGAAAGATTTCTGGGATGAATTTTTTCAGAAAAGACGATATATTATTTCCTTCCCAACCCTCAGGGATGCCCAGAATTATTAAATTATTTCTGCAACCCCTGTTTTCGATGTCATCAATTTTGTTGAATAAAAAATCGATTTGTTTTGTTTGAGTTCCTGTTAAGTGTCTGAGAAGAGCTATTTCATTTTTTAAGTCTTTTAACTGCTCATCTGTATCTATAATTTTATCTGACAAAAATTCTGTTTCTGACCTGAGGGTGGCAGTAGCCATTTTCACTTCTGCTATATCCAGTTTAAGATTGGTCATCAGTTCTTTTAGTTGTTTTATATCTTCTTTACTAGCATAGTCTTTAATAACATTAGCTGTGATAGTTCCGCCTATTACCTTTCTGGCCTCAGTCGTCGTTTTCCCGTTGGTACCTGAGATTTTTTTAAAAGCCATCTCGTTGGTTGTGAGTGGTATGAATATTTCTGAATTTGGACTCTATAAGGGCTAGTAAGTCATTAGAAGCTATATTCTGTATTTTAAACATCAGTTGAAACCACGGACTTGTTAGATAAAGCAAACGGATATTGACGAGACCAAGAGCGTTAGTTCAGACGTCTGCCATGTTTGAGCGGCGCACGCTCTCCCCGCCTTTGTTACCTCTAAGGAGGGGACTGTTTCCCCCTCATGGAATGAAGCCATAATTTCTGTTATTCCAAAGCCGGGCAAAGATCATACCCTATGTGCATCATATAGACCCATATCTATATTAAACACAGATTATAAAATACTAACCTCAATACTAGCTAGTAGACTTCTAACATTCTCCCCTAGCAAAATTCATATGGATCAATGTGGATTCATATCAGGGAGACAGGCCCAAGACAACGTAAGGCGAACAGTGTACCTTTTGGAGCACTCTCATTCTCAGAAAGTACAAACTCTTTTATCGGGATTAGACGCTGAAAAAGCTTTTGATATGGTGTCCTGGAGATTTTTGGGAGGGGTCCTTGCCCACTTCAGATTCCCAGACCAGTTCATAGAAACCATTTTTCGTTTCTATAAGAGTCCCATAGGCTACATCCGTGCAAATGGTCATTTAACAGATCAATGCCCCCTGCAGACGGGAACAAGACAGGGATGTCCCTTATCCCCGCTACTATTCACATACTACATAGGACCCTTGGCCCAATTCCTTCGGCAATCCCCAGAAACTCAGGGAATTACCCTCTTTAAGACCAAGCATAAGTTAGCGCTCTTTGCAGATGACCTTTTATTATACTTAACCAACCCAGAAAGCTCTATGCCTGCGGTCATCCAGAAGATTCAAGCCTTTTCTCAATTATCAGGTTATACCCTGAATATTAATAAGACAGAAGCTTTAAAAATAAATTACGAACCCTCACCCTTGCTAAGGGAAAAATTCCATATAAAATGGGATGGATCCTCCATAAGACATCTGGGAATAAATATCCCCAGAGATCTTTCCCAACTATTTAAAACAAATTACAACCCCCTGGTAGAGACGCTTCAAGGCGACATGAGAAGATGGAATCTCCTTCCCACTTCTTTCTACACCCGTACCATCTCTCTTAAGATGAATGCACTACCTCGTCTCTTATATCTGTTCCAGTGTGTTCCCTGTGCAATTCACCCCAAGGAAATATTAGCCTGGCAGAAGTCATTTGTAGCCTTTCAATGGAACCATAGGAAGCCCTAACTTAATATTAGGAAGCTTTCTTCCTAAGTCACTGGGGTGGCATTCCCTCTCTATCTAATTACTGGGCGCATGTGCCCAAATGTGCCTGGCTCTATTATGGAATTCCCACTCATATCAAGCAGCCTGGAAACAAATAGATTTAGCAAGAGAATTGTCTCATCCTCTACCTGCGATCCTGTTCTCCCCCCCCCCGCTAAAACGAACCCTAAACATAGTGCCCAGAGCAACATTCACCATTTTGGAGGGTTGGTGGAGAGGAATAAGTAATAAAAAAATACTAAATCACTTTTGGAAGTACCAATGGTTCATATTTAATAAACAAATTGACATCTCAGTAACTGGCTCTTGGTATGGTATCCAGATTAAAAAAGGGTTAGTAGCCCCATGGCATATAATGAAAGGGGATACAGTCTTAACTTTTGAGGAAGCTCAGCAAAAATTTGACTGGATGGAGAAGGATAGAATATTTTATTATCAAATTAGAAACTACATAAACACCCAATTAAAAGCACAAGAAAGTGAGCCCTCAGGGTATGAAGTCCCACTCCCTTTCATCCAGATCTGGTCCTCTCCTTCAGGGGAGAAAGCTATTTCAATAATTTACAAATTTCTAATTGGGTTATATAAACATAGCATAGACCCAGTCAAAGCAACTTGGGAAAAAGAACTCCAGAAAAACATCAGTACTATTGACTGGTCTAAAGTTTGGAGAGGTACATGGTCCACCACCTCTTCCCCACTGTGGAGAGAATTCATCTGGAAAGTAAGGGCAAGATTTTTCTTAGTACCTACCACCCTAGCCAGTAGAAACCCAGGACAATCAGAAAAATGCTGAAGGTTATGTGGGGAAAATAAAGCCAATTACAAACATATCTTTTGTGATTGCCCGATATTGATAGGTTTCTGGAAAGAGATTACAGATCATATTAAAAATATATTTAACTGTGGTGGTCTAATAACAGAGACTAACCTAATACTAGGAATCTCCCCGGAGGGTCTGTCAGATAAACACGCTCTCTACTTATGGTCCATACTACTGGGGGCAGCGTATAAGGCTATCACTAAACAATGGCTTCAAAATAAACCCCCTATGACAGGAGAGTGGAAATCTATAATCCAAACCATACACCATAATGAACAAATGTCACATGCACTTAATAACAAGATGGACATTTTTACCACACGTTGGACTAGGTGGACACTGTATCAGGAGCAGATCTAGAATCTGGATTAGAGGGAAGGCTAGTTATTAGCATTTTGGGATTTACCACCACCCCCGAAGCCCCTCAATGATAGAACTGGGTAAAGAAAAGTAATCAGAGTTATAATTAACTCTTAAATAGACAATGAATCCTATCCAAGACTTCTGTGCCTACTGTCTGTCCTCAATGGTTAAATTATTTTGTTTTAGTTCGTATAAAGTCTAATCATCAGATATACAAGGTCTGTTTGGTGTGCTAGGCTTTCATGTATAAATCAATCTTAATGAAAGTAGTCAATAATGTTACATTGCAACCTTACTACATTGTAATCTTTGGGTGCTATGTGATATGTAACCATGTACGAAAGGCTTATGTCGCTCCTATATGTGCCTTGAAATATGATCTAAATGAATAAAAAGAGAATCAACAAGCAAGAGACCTGTAATCACATTGTTACCCCTTCTGCTCCCCCACGGAACCATCTATGCTGTTTAAACTGTAGGTAAAAACCCCTGACCTAGATGACATCACAAAAGTGGGAGCTGGTTCTCGGCACCTGCGGGGAGAGAAGGAAAGATACCCGCCTCGGAAAGACTGCCATGGATCATCGCCCAGATATTGGAGGGACTGCCTGATGAGAACCACCTAACAGAACCTGAGGACTTAACATGGCCTGCTTTAGGACTCTGGAAGAAACGGACATAATACTAGTAGAAAACTTATTAAACCACTTAAAATGTGAAGACTCAGATTTTCAGAGTGACTCTCGGGGAGGAGAGGGGAGGGAAGGGGGGGTTAGAGAATTAACAATAGTACTGTGCTTTTTTTTTCTTTTTCTCCTTGCCTGATAATGCACCACAATGGCTTGATTGGGTTGCCCAAAGGTAAGGCCTATGATTTTGAAAGACAGTAGCATTAACTTGGATTACAGGCCAACATATTTTCTGAACAGCTCTGGCATCAGGCTTTGGTTAACTTAAGTAGCTACTTAAAGGTACAGGGAAACTAATGTCCGGGAGAAGGGAAGAAAGAAATTTGGGTGAAGGTAGTAGATATATTGCCTGTGGCTATCTTTGCGGGGGGATTCAAATACTGGAACAGTAAAGATGGATGCCCTTCTATATGCCCGGGGTGGGTCCCCTCCCTTCCCACCTGAGAGAAACAATTTTTGGGTGGGAAAGCTGTCTTTCTAAAATGATCCTCAAATTTCAACTAGTTTTAGCCACACTGCTGATGCTGGTCAAGCCTAGGGGAAGTGGACTTCGCTCTAAGGACCCCCCTCGGATTGGGCATGCCGATACTACCATTGCGGGCTCAGTGCCATTGGTATGGCACAGACCAGCCAACTGATGCTAACAGGGGCTGACTTAGGAAGAACTGATATTAATAGTTGCTATGTCTGGGATACTGGGCAGAGAATTTGACATCTAATAGTCCCTGGACTCGACTACCTGGAAATCTGGTTACCACCTGTCCTGATTTTCACAGGACAGTCCTGATTTGGGCAGCTGTGTCCTGCGAAAAAACATGAAAAATACTACATGTCCTAATTTCTTATCGTAGAATAAATATTTTCTAACTTCCTCTAAATTAGGGATGCAGTATAGCGCAGTGGTTTAAGGCTCTGAGCTGCAAATCTGGAGACCTGGGTTTGAATCCCACAGCCCCCACTTGCATACTGTGTGACCCTGAGCAAGTCATTTAACTTCCCTGTGCTCCCCGGTTGCACCTGTAAACAAGCTTTCAGCTTAGTGTGTCTCACATGGTTAAACAACTGGGGGAAAAAAATGTTGTAGAAAACTAAAATACCTTAAAATGATAAGAAACAACTTAAAAACTACAACACCTAGTCTCAGTTCTGATTATTTTGAGAAAACAAGCCTGTTGCATTGGTCAAGGTTATATCTTGTACTGCGAAAAATCATGTTTCTAGAGTAAATGTCCCACTTTGGGCTTCTTAAAAGGTGGTAACCCTACCTGGAAAACGAAAACAAATGCTCTGCTCAATTCAGACCTGAAACAACTCTGGAGCTTTGAGGGAGACTGGTGGGAGTTCTGCTTTCCCCGATGCTCTGCCTAAGTTATACAGTAAACCTAATGGATTGCTGTTCCCTTAAAGCGATTTACCAAGTTTTGATATATGAACGCATATGCTGCAAGGTGACTGCATATAGAACTGATTCGCAATGTATTTTGATAGATGCATAGCCTATTTTAGCAAATTAAATCTGGTTTTCACCCTCACAAACCAGGAAGTGTCATTTTGTGTATTGGAGCCTGTATTTGGTGACCTTTGACACTCATTACCTTTGCAATGTCACCACAGGGAGATCTGTGCTCTGCAATTAAAATTAGTTCTTAGTCACAGCAATTCTGTCTTGATAACAGAGCTCTTGGTTGCAGCATGCAGCACGACAATGGCAATGTCAAACAGTTCATTTTCAGGGTCCGATGATGAAAGCATCCTGCACTAACAGTGATTTTTCGGACACTGACATAGTGCCACAATTTGACAGCCACTGCATAGTAGATCCCCATAGGGATGACCCTATGACAGCAGTGAGAATGATGTGGGCAGTAGCTCAGGCAGTCACAGCAGAAGTCCTGATCCATTCCAGTACAGCAGTGAGAGCAGACTTAGCAACACGGACTGTTAATATTATATTTTGCTACTTAGTCCTACGGTTTGGTTCCCATCATTGCTGTCATTTTACTGTGCAAAATCGAGGTATGGTGTGTGTTCTGTTACTCCCAGAATCGATGTGCCCACACAAATGTTAGTGATAGTACCCTGGGTTTTTATATTTCTTTTTTTGGGGGGGGGATTGCTTTCCCTATGCTAACGAGTTGTTGGCCACTCCAGCCTGACACTGAGAGCATGGCTCAATCTGGTGGCATTGCTTGAACAGGATAAATGGCTCATAAATTGTCCAAATCCAATTTGTCCAAATTCCTCACCTGGTACTAGTTAGTAGTGACCTCCCGCCAATTGATTTATCAGTTACTCACGCTGATGGAGCACAGGGTGGAAATTACAAGCAGGCACCTTGTATTCCAACCACTCCAAACCTCCCAGCTGCACACATACACTTAGAAAATGCTGCAGCAAAAACTTTATTATCTGTAAATTATTTATACTGTTTGGTTGTCTTTGCCCTGTGCCAACTGGTCTATGCTATAGCTTTCTTCTCTGTGTATGTGTGTGTTTGGGGGTGGGGGGCCTGCTTGTACTTTCCCCTTTAGAGGTATCAGTGATTGAGTAACGTGTTGAAGTCACCAGTTCCCCTGTTTACGGCATGTTATAAATTTAAAACTACAAATTATTGCACCAGCTTTATGTTACCTCTAAGCACTCAGGAGCTATACAGACTGCAGCTGTCATTAGTGTCTGCATAAGCATCTTATTGCCGCTACATGTGTGCCTCCAGGTGCATTATGAACTGAGTAAAAAATACACGGTACAGTCAGTGGATGTCCCCAACCCCCCAAGGTTAAAAATGACACTGCCAATACTCTTCTCATGGAGAAAGATACCGCATTTATGTTTAGATAGCCTAAGTACCGTTTGATGGGTCCACTACAAAAAGGGATATATCCTTGCGGTAGGTACTCAAGTGTTAGACTGTATTTGAACCACCCTTCCTCACTTATATCACCATACTTCATTACCACTTTGGTCTGTGTCAAGCCATTTGTGTTTTCTCATTTTTTTTCCATTACAGTGGATCTCTGATGCACATGTGTAAAGTGTACAGTAAATACAACAGATGCTGCACTATACTGTCTCCCATGCCTTACCGATGTCATGGTGCATTGTGTAGACTCCCTGCATTCATTGCTGTGTAGCCCATATTTTGGTTCAGACATTATTCCCTAAGTATGCAGAACTGACTAGCACACTTTGCAATATAACACCATACAAGCTGTACATTGGTACTACAGTGTCGGGAGAGGATGGCAACTGCAGTCTCTTCTTTTTCCGATGCTCCGGAGCACATACAATGATGCTATAATCCTAATTATAAATAAAGACTGTATGTTAAACTGTTAAAAAACTAAGTGTTTTTAATTTTGAGATATACTGTAAACTATGTACAGTATGTAACTGATTTTTTCGCATTCATTTATAAACTTAGCGAGGAGCTGGCAAGCTGGAGAAACAATTCAGTGCACCATGTCTCTTTATTCATGCACATCTAAGCATACTTTGGTGATCAGTGTTATCAGGGGCGTCATTTAGGGGTCACCAGGGGTCACATTCGTGACCCCTATGAAAATTATGTGACCCCTATGACAGGGCTTGCGACCCCTGCCCCTGCCTGCCGGGCTGGCTCCCTTAGGACCGAATGCGCATTGCTGGTGCCGCTTCTTGTGTGCTGTTGTGTGAGGTCCAGGAGGGCCAGAGGTTTCAGACAGGGTCGGGAGCCTGACAGTCTGCTGCTGTGCTGATAAATGATAAAAATAGCATTAGCACAGCACAGACTTGTAATCAGGGAGGGAGGGATGGATGGCGCCAACTGTCTGCAGCTTAGTTTGCCCCCCCCAAAAGGTGCCACTTACTTGGTGCTGGAGCTGGCGCTGCTGCGATTGGCTGGGAGAGGACTGGAGAGGAATGGGATTGGCTTAGGCGCGATACGTATTACGCGCATGCGTGGGGAATGATCGGCAGGATTTTGACCGGGTCTCGTGCAGTGCAGGCAGTTGGACGGACAGATTTGTGAGTCAGTTGGGCTAGGCCTAGGCAGGCAGCAGCAAGTATATGCAGGTACTGTGAAGACTCAAGAGAAGGGAGAATAAGCGCATAAGCATCAGCGAGAGCTGGAGCAGCTGATCCAGGTGGCCGTGGGGCGATCCGATTATCCGACCGCACCGAATCCATTTGGCAGAGCGCGGGCAGCCGGGGCAGGCACGGAGTACTGTCGGCCAGGCGCGGCCTGGCAGAGAGAAGAAAGACAACAACTGCAGTGCAAGTCGGGACTGGGACACACTCACACAGACTACTTGTTGGCAAAGTCAGCAGCAGTGCGTCTACTGGGGAGACTGGAGAGAAAGCCTTTGTTTGTCCAGGACAGGTGAGGTGAGGTCAGGACTGGGTTGGGAGTAAGACTGGAGTCAGAGTTAGTCAGCTAGTCGGGGAGGAGACCAGTGACCACCAGGCACTCCAGTGCTGCAGCTGCAGGGGTGGCCTGGGGTCTGGGAGAGAAAATAGGGTGAGTAGGGTCACGGGCCAGGCAGGCGGCAGTTAGAGCACTCTGCAGGAGGGTGGTCAGACTGGATGAAGGGTAAGGTACTTTTAAAAGAGGTGCCTTCCTCATAATAAGTCCTGTGCTGTTGTCCTCTTTACTGTTGAGGCCTGACGGTCCTGAAATCCCCATCCTTTGCCCTTGCCCCCTGACCTGATCGCCACACTTGCACACAGCTGGGGAGGGGGCTAAGGATTTAGGCGTCTGGCAGGTGAGGTGAGACAGCGGAGGAGCAGAAGCCAGTGGTTTTCTTCTGTTGGAGCTGGAGTGGAGCCACGGAGGAGCGAGCGAGCGAGGGGGGAGAAGCTGCAGTAGCAGAGGAGTTGGAGAGCATCCGTCAGCACAGCCAGCCAGCATCGCCCAGCAAAGGTGGTAAGTTAAGTAGCAGGCTAGGACATTTTTTTTCTCACTTGTGTTTGTTTGGACTGAGCTGTGGAATGATGTGGGGGCCCAAGCAACTGACGCTGCACGCAACCTGAACCTTCTTAGTTCTTTGTGGTACAGTATATTGCTCCAGGCAGGGTGTAGGTGTAGCCAGACAATATATAGGATAGTGCATGGGGAACAGTTGACAACAGGGCTATTCTTTCACTGAGTTGGCACTATGATGACGGATTACCTCGAGAGTGCCAACGAGGTAAAAGATGCCCTGTTGTCAACTGTTCCCCATGCACCTTTGTTTATAGTGTATGGTGGAACGTCGTTTTTTGGGGAAAAAAAATCATTACAGCATGTTCCTGCTTCAAAACAGTTTTACTGTGTTACTAGAAGGAAAAAAGAACTTTACATTTTGAATGTTTTATCGCTAAACATTAGTACTGCCGCCGACATTACTGCTTTCGCTATGTGTCCTGTCTATAGAGTGAGCCCTTAGCCCTAAATGTTGCTCGAGGACACTGTGTGACGTTCGCAGTGCAGTAGAAAAAATCGTTCTGCTGCACTGCGAACCTCACTAGTGTGTGACTACAAGGTTTCGACAACGATGGATTTCGGTGGAGAACGACGTTCCACCATACACTATATACATATGTACACCAGGACTGTGTGTGTGTCCCTGTATGGCACAACGCACAATCAATACGACATTTGTACTCCCTGTTACTGGTTGCTGCCCCCCCCCATGCATGGGTATATGCAGATGTCATGCATTGTTCCTTGGGAAACCAATATACCAACCCAGACCCTGTAAAGCTGTATAGTCCCAGGGCTGCAAAGACAGTAGCAGTGGCCAATCCTTCTGGTGCTGAGACATATACACACATACAGAAAGGTTCTGCTGGTTCTGTCTTGTGTCCATGGACTAGGGAAGCTGTTCAGGGCCTATGTGCTGCCCCCATTCAATACAAGTATACACCATGGTGTACATGGAGTATGCCTGCCTACACCCATGGCTCCAGGATAGTAGTCCATAATGAAACATCTTAACATTTGGGTCCCCCACTCCTTTCTGCCCAGTTTTCATCTGGAGAGATTTAAGCATAAGGAGGCCAATTGACCTGCTCAAGGGTTCACTCCAAGCTAGATGTGTCGAGTTGTAGTGGGATTTGAACCTGAAGTTTTTTTGTGCTCTTCTCTAACCACGGGGACAACAGTCAGTTTTCCTGCTTCAGCTAAATCTGCCTAAATGCTAAGAAATGAGCAAGCAGGACAACTAAGCTTTAGGTGTGTGTGTGTCTGTGTGTGTGTGTGTGTGTGTGTCAGTGTGTTTGGGGGGTTAAAAAAAAAACTCTTCCTATGAAGAGGCACAAGGCTGCAGGACATTTCAGTTTTGTTAGTGGTTCAGACAGTGCTAAATGCTTACAGTTGATTACAGTCACCCTTGATTTATGTCTGCTGAGCTGGGCTGGGCTCTGAACATTTGGCAGCAGCAGTGCAACAGCTTACTCAATGTAACTGTCACTGTGAAAAGGAATGCAGACACAATTACCCTTTTTATTTGTAACTGTACACTGCTTCTACAAAAAAGTCCCATGATGTCATGATGCTTTCAGATGTTAGCAGCTGTGTTTGGACAAGTGAGAGAAGCCCTTTGTTGTGCTGAGCACAGCCACGTTCAACACTTAACCAATAAAGCATGACCAGGGGTTATGTTAATGGTCTGTTAATCACCCTCTAGGCGCATAATGTGGCACAAGGCATTGCCAAGTGCCACATGCCCCTAGAGAGCGATAACCCCTGGGAGTGTCTTATTGCTGTTATAATAAAAATGTGTTTTTTAAACAGTGTTAAACCTTGTTAAATATATGGGTAAGTTGTATAAGTATGTTAATTAAGCATTTATCTCCTCCAGTGGTGGGCATACTGGAGGATTCACCACAGCTGGTGCACTCGTGACCGAACCACACCAGTTGTGTTAAGTCCTCCAGTATACCCACACCCTGGAGGGATAAATTTATATTATACAATGGCAAATGTAGTTTTATTTAATTTTTTTAGATATGTTGTAAGTAACTGAAGTCTGTACGGTTGGAAGGAAGATGTAATTTTTTGTAATATTTACCGCGGTGTTTTAGCGAAGTGGCGACAGGACAAATGGCTGCAGTTTCTATCAAAATGAAAGCGACTGGATTGGCACGATATAAGATTGGCTGGTACTTTTTCCAGTGGGTACACTGGAGGATTTACCACACTGGGAAAGGTACCAGCCAACCAATCAGGTTGCAAGATTTGCCTATCTCGATTTACTACAGCATATAATAAAGAATATACCCCTCCAGGGTGTGGGTATACTGGTTGATTGATTTAGCCAGCTGGTGTGGTTCGGTCATGAGGCGCAGCGTGTGACTTAACCACACCAGAAGAGGTAATCCACTGGTATACCCACTCCCTGGAGGGGTAGTATTATGCAATGACTTACATTTTGGGGTGACTAAAAATATAGAAATACTTTTGTTTCTCTTTTAATCATCATTTTTGTTATTTTATTGCTCCACCAAAAGGAAATAGTTCCTTGTTGCTAGGCAGAGTTAAATTAGTGGTGATGCCCCCCTTAGTTTTTCTTTTTATCTCGTTTGTCAAGCTCTGCACTGAATTGTGTGTGTGGGGGGTTTGTGTTTCTTTTTTTTTTTTTACTGTGAGCTGTGAGCATTAAGATTTGCAGTTTGATTTGTTGTTTTTCATAGCGCCTTGTTTGGATTCTGCAGTCGGAGTGATTTTTTGGAGGGTTCCTGCTGCAGCTGACTGGAGGCTGGCACCTTTCCAGTGGGTACACTGGAGGATTTACAATGCTGAAAAGGTGCCAGCCAGCCAATCAAAATGCAGGACTGTGTGAATTTTTTTGTGCCTATTGTATAATAAAAGATTAATATAAGGCTGTTAGAATGTTTACAGCCAATCAGAAAGCTTCATTTCTCAGACCATTGTTATAATTTTATTTAATAAAACTCAGGAATTAGCTTAATGGTGCTTCATGTACACTTATCACATTACCTGAACTATATTCTGAAAATGAAATTTCTTCAGAGTGATGCTGTAGGCAGGCAGGCAGCATTGGTGCCCCCCCCCAAAAAAATACCCACTAAAAGAAGAAAATTCTCACTGGTGAAGAGGTTGAGAAACTGATGCACGTTATGACTTACTGGGAGACAGTCAGTGGCCCAGTGGTTAGAGCACAGAAATGTGATCCTGAGACCTGGTTTGAATCCTGGAACTGACACTTGCTGTGTGACCCTGAGCGAGTAAGTTAACTTCCATCTGCTCAGTGGTCTCTCGCTGTTTTTTCTGTGTGCCTCTCAATCTCCTGTGTGCTAAAAGTGGCAGCAACATTATAACATGAAAGGCACTATTTAAACCCAGTGGGTCCAAACAAACTACAGTTTTGAGCTGCGTTCAAACAAATTGGATGCTGGTAGTTTGTAACCACTCTGTGCTGACCATTTATTAATAAGACACTGATGTAGAAATGTCTTGGTAGAGTGGACTGAGGACTAAATTTATTTAAAAATGCAGTTTTGTTTTTTTTTCTAGATAAGAATTTCAGGTGCCAACAATACTCCAAATACTGCTGTCAATTTACTCACCAGTTTTAAAACATAGTGAGTAAAACAAAAGTGGGATGCATACAAGTGTAAATCTGGCAAAAAACTGTTACTTTTGAATCACCAGTTATGTTATGTTATGTTATGTTATGTTATGTTATGTTATGTTATGTTATGTTATGTTATGTTATGTTATGTTATGTTATGTTATGTTGTGTTATGAAGCACTATTCTTTGGCGTGTGGAGGAGTATTTACAAATGTTGGGTCAGTACAGGTACTCATTTAAAAAAATTTCTGAAGAGTAGTTCCTAAAATGAGGTGAGTGTAAAAGACTGGCACACACCTTATCTGGAGCCATGGTCACAACTGTGTGGGTAAATGCCATCTGTGACATCATGACTATAGATAAATGTATTTATTCAATGGCTCTGCAGATCTATTACACAGTGGTGAGAATATATGCATGTATCCAATGGTTTGACCACTCACCCCTATTGTATAAATATAAATAGATATTTTATTTAAAAATATCTGAGGTTGAAGGTATTGTACAGTTGACAAGGACTCGAAAGTCAAAAACAAACCACACAGACCGGTCCGATACCATCTTACATCAACATCTTTAAACATGACCCCTTCTCCACTGGTTACAATAAGTACTTCCAAACTGGCCACAATTAATCTGCCAAGGGCAATTGGAAACATTAAGGTTTTTAAGAGACTTAAAGCAGCTTAAAGACGTGGCCAGGGCTCCAGATAAGGTCTGTACCAGTCTATTTTACTCACCTGTCCTCATTTGAGGAAATACGCTTCAGAAATTTTTTTAATGCGTACCAGTACTCACCCAACATTTGTACATACTCCACACACCAAAGAATAGTGCTTCAAATCATAACATAACTGGTGATTCAAAAGTAACATTTTTTGACAGATTTAAAGCACTTGTATGCATCCCACTTTTGTTTCATTACAGAAATGTTTTTGCGTCCTTGCATTCATAAGATTATTTTTAAAATTCAGAATTATAATAGACCTTTTTTAGGTTCATAGGTACAGTTAAATGTAAAATTTACACCCATATGTTAGTTTTAATTCCTGATGTCATCACTGTTTGCAGATTTCGTCACGCACACTGGTGATTTCTTTAGACTGTGTGCACATTTGAATTCATAGCTGTTTTTCAGGGGTTTCAAAACTTATATCTGATTTGCTA
The DNA here is from genome assembly GCA_016271365.2 of Neoceratodus forsteri. Classification (NCBI taxonomy): domain Eukaryota; kingdom Metazoa; phylum Chordata; order Ceratodontiformes; family Ceratodontidae; genus Neoceratodus; species Neoceratodus forsteri. The sequence continues at coordinate 365,347,664 of CM028132.1, read as the reverse complement.
ATCACTGGGCATAGCTGCTGGCAGGCTGTACATTGCTAAATTTCTTCTTTAGTAGCCTTCACTGATTGAAATTTCTTTGAGGTTGGCTGCTAAATAAGTATTACTGAAATGTCGCTGTCTAAGAAGAAGGGATCCAGTGATCCAAAGCAACCATCGGTGCTTCAGTTATTTTACAAAGAAAAGAATTACAGCAGATACTGCACATGCTGAACATACAGTGAAGAAATCAAGACCTGAAGATAGTGTTCTGTCAGATGGCATGCATGAATCTGATAGTAGTAGTATAGTTTCAGAGCCTAGTTCTGCTGCTACAGGCCCATTACTTGTTGCTTCGCCCTCACCCTCTGATGCATGTGAAAGCACATCCTCCGATGCATGTGAAAGCACATCATTGCCATCTAGTGAAGGCCACTCATTTTCAATGGGTGAGTGTGTTGATCACGATACTGTGCCAAGTGACATATCTGCTAGTCCTTACCAAGCTCCAGTTCAGCCGAAGTGTGTTTTCCCTGTGACAAAATCACGTAAATTTAATGGTGATTACAAAACTCATAAGTGGGTAGAATATACAGTACAGAGAGATGCTGTATACTGTTTTGCATGCAGGCATTTTACTAGCACTCGTACTGCACCTGGAGGTGGAGGTCGTGAACGTGGAAACATTACTTTTGTCGATATTGGTTTCTGTAAATGGGAAAAATTGGTCGTGCCTTCAGAAAGCCACAGCGAGTCTGAGAAACAAAGCATCTGTTGTGGCATGGTGAGAATTTAACCGTATACAGTCTTCATCAGGACATCAGTCAGTTGCAAGACGGCTTTGAAAAAATAGGGACATTGAAATTGAAAAATAGACGCCATGTTGAATTACTACTACATGCAGTGTAGTTACCTAGGACGGCAAGGTCTTGCCTTCAGAGGTGGTGATGAGTCGACAAATTCCGATAACAAAGGCAATTTTATTGAGTTTCTGGAAACATTATCTGCATGACTCAAAATTAAAAGAAAAATGTCTAGGAGATACGGTCATTATACTCTCCAGAGTATCAAAATGATTTGATTAACATAGTTGCAACATTAATACGAGAAAATTGTAAGTAAAGTTACAAAATATTTCTCTGTTTTAGTCGATGAAACTATGATGTATCACGCAAAGAGCAGCTCAGCTTTGTAATCCGCTTTTGTTGACGGAGATGGTAATATCTGAAAACCACTTGGCTGCTACCACATGGATAAACTGGATGCTGATAGTTTGGCTGGTGCAATCAATCAGGCAGTATGTCAGGCTGGATTTGCAGTGGAAGCACTGTGTAGCACAGTGCTATGATGGAGCCTCTGTGATGAGTGGGTGCTTCAGTAGTATAAGCAAGAATAAGAGAGTTGCTCCTCAAGCTGTTTATATTCATTGTCATGCACACAGACTGAATCTTGTCTTGGTGCAAACAATTAATAATATATCAGAAGTGAAAGAATTTTTCAGCATCTTACAGGCTGTATATGTATTTATTTCTCAAAGTTCACCAAGACATGAGTTGTTTATTAAAGCTCAGAAAGAAGAAGGTCTACAAGTTCTGGAACTGAACGACTGTGTGGTACACAGTGGTTTTACTGGTTACAACTGTGTCAAGAAATTTGCGCCGCCTTAGAGTCCGTCATTATAACACTTCATGCTATTCAGTCACAAAACACTAACAAAGAGGCAAGTAGTGAAGCAAAAGGTCATCTGTTTAAAATTCAGAACTTCACCTTTGCAATAACACTGTACAGCCTAGAAACAATTTTAAGGAAGATACAATCGGTGTCTGAGGAACTTCAGAGAAAAGATCTGGATTTGCCAAGTGCTTGTAATCTTGTCCAGTCTTCGAAAAGTGAGCTCTTGTCTCTACGTAATGATTCACAGTGGCAGAAGATTTACAAGGAGGCACAACAAGCCGCTGATCACTGTGGCATTGATTATGATGTAGATAGTCGCAGCACACAGGAAGGCCACTGCGCAAACATCAGTTGAGCCGAAGCTGACAGAATTTTTTGTTTCATCCACTTTGGGGAAACGGACTGCAAATATAGAAATTCAGGACATTTCTGCAAGATCTAACAGTGATAGGCTTAAACAGGAAATATACCTGGCCTGCATTGACAGGTTTGTTACTGAACTTGATTCACACTTCACAAGTAATCTGGACCTCTTAAAAGCTGTTGCTGCTCTCAACCCAAAGGATGACAGTTTTCTGAATTACTCTGTTTTAAAGGTCCTAGCAGAATCTTACCCAGGAGCAAATATAGACATAATTGTGTTAGAGTCACAGCTGGAATCAGCAAAGGCATACCTACAGAACAAAAATATGCAAAGTATTCATTGTGTCAGACAACAGTTGCAATGCCTTTGTAATGCATTTCAGAAGTCCTGGAGATTTTGAACCTGGTGCTGGCACCCCTGTGACCCACAGCTTCAAATGAACATTTCTTCTCATGCATGAAAAGAGTGAAAACTTACTTAAGAAACAGTTGTGGTGACAGACGACTCAGTGACTTAATGATGATGACATGTGAGCCACTGGAGGTGAAGCAGCTAGACCTGTCAATAGCAATAGACAGATTTGCTCAGATGCGTTCAAGAAGATACCCATTACTGAAGTAACATTACTATCTACAGTCAGCCATCAGTCATGTGTGCTACCAGTGTCTCCAGTCAGCCACCAGTCCTGTGTTCCAGTTCTGTCCCAGTCAGCTCAGCAACGAGTCCTGTTTGCAACTTGTGCCTCCAGTCAGCAACCAGTCCAGTATGCCAGCAGTGTTACCACCAGTCAGCCAACCAGCAGTCCCATCTGCCAGTGGTGTCTCCAGTCAGCCAGCAGTCAGTGTGCCAGTTCTGTCTCAGTCAGCTCAGCAACGAGTCCTGTTTGCAACTTGTGCCTCCAGTCAGCAACCAGTCCGGTATGTCAGCAGTGTTACCACCAGTCAGCCAACCAGCAGTCCCATCTGCCAGTAGTGTCTCCAGTCAGCCAGCAGTCAGTGTGCCAGTTCTGTCCCAGTCAGCTCAGCAATGAGTCCCGTTTGCAACTTGTGCCTCCAGTCAGCAACCAGTCCAGTATGCCAGCAGTGTTACCACCAGTCAGCCAACCAGCAGTCCCATCTGCCAGTAGTGTCTCCAGTCAGCCACCAGTCCTGTGTTCCAGTTCTGTCCCAGTCAGCTCAGCAACGAGTCCCGTTTGCAACTTGTGCCTCCAGTCAGCAACCAGTCCAGTATGCCAGCAGTGTTACCACCAGTCAGCCAACCAGCAGTCCCATCTGCCAGTAGTGTCTCCGGTCAGCCAGCAGTCAGTGTGCCAGTTCTGTCTCAGTCAGCTCAGCAACGAGTCCCGTTTGCAACTTGTGCCTCCAGTCAGCAACCAGTCCAGTATGCCAGCAGTGTTACCACCAGTCAGCCAACCAGCAGTTCCATCTGCCAGTAGTGTCTCCAGTCAGCCAGCAGTCAGTGTGCCAGTTCTGTCCCAGTCAGCTCAGCAATGAGTCCCGTTTGCAACTTGTGCCTCCAGTCAGCCACCAGTCCAGTATGCCAGCAGTGATACCACCAGTCAGCCAACCAGCAGTCCCATCTGCCAGTAGTGTCTCCGGTCAGCCAGCAGTCAGTGTGCCAGTTCTGTCCCAGTCAGCTCAGCAACGAGTCCAGTTTGCAACTTGTACCTCCAGTCAGCCAGCATTTTCTCCAGTCAGGTACCAGTCCAGTGTGCTAGCAGTGTCTCCAGTCAGCCATAGTGTGCCAGCAGTCTCAACTCAGATACCAGTCCAGTCAGCCAGCAATTCATTGTGCTAGCAGAGTCTGCAGTCAGATATCAGTGTGCCAACAGTGTCACCAGTCAGCCAGCAGTCCAGTGTGCCAGCAGCCAGTGTCTTCAGTCAGCTTAGCTACCAGTCCAGAGACAGTTTGCCAGTTTTGTCTCTAGTCAGCTACCAGTCCAGTTTGCCAGCAGTGTCCCCAACTAGTCAGCAGTCTAGTGTGCCAGCAGTCACCAGTCAGCTTCCAGCACTTCCAGTCACCTACCATCCCAATCTCCAGTGTGCCAGCAGTGTCTCCAGCCTCCAGGCAGGTAATAACACTCCTATGTCCTTGCTTTACCACTTTCATGGGTGTTTGGGAGGGAGTTTATGCTCTTTTAAATTATTGTAAGAGGGGATAGTAGCCTTGGTGTGGAGAGTTACAGTACTTTCATTTGCTTTGCTGCAGTAATTGGAAGTCTGGAAGACTTTCTTTTGTGTAACCCTGGGACTCAGTTCTTTTTCCTTTTATTACAGTTTTTCTTTACAGGTTTTTTGGTGTACAATTTTACTAGGATCTTTTCTTTTCTTTTTTCTTTACAGGTTTTTGGTCGGTGAGTTTTAATTGTTTTTTTCCTTTTATTTTTTTCTTTACAGGTTTTTGGTGTGATTTTTTTTTTCATCAGTTCATTTTCCTTTTATTACTTCTTTTACAAGTTTCATTGTGTCATTTCTTTTACTAAGCTCTTGTTTCAACAGAGAAGAAGTAAAGTTCTCTCCATGGTTCAAGGTTCAGAGTATGCTTTCATAACAGTATTATTTCTCTCATGTTTTGATGTGTGTTTTTTATGTACTGTAAGGTATTGGTTTAGAGACGGCTCTTTATTTTTAGCAATGTGTGCCTTAGCTTGTATAGTACCAGTCATTTGACATGAACAGTGTGGTAATATTTTTTGGAAACAGTGTGGTAACATACAGAGGATAATGCCTGATGTACAGGTGATAACCATGGTATAATCACTTAGGTGGTGTCTAGGGCATCAGTAAACCTAGAATGCACAGCTTGAGAGGTTTACAATTGCCCTAGCAACCACGAGAGAGGATTACATATAGGATAGTTCATGGGGAACGGTTGACAATAGGCTATTCTCATCGAAGTTGGCACTATGACGACGGACGCCCCTTAGAGTGCTGTCGAGAGGTAATCCATTGTCAGCAAGTGCCAATGAGGTGAAAGAATTGTCTCTGTTGTCAACTGTTCCCCATGCACTTTTCTTTATAGTGTATGGTGGAACTCGGTTTTTGGGGAAAAAAAACAGCTACTAGAAGGAAAAAGAATTTACATTGCGAACGTTTTCACACTAACCATTAATACTGCCCCCGATATTGCTGCTTTCGCCATGTGTCCTGTCTATGGAGTGAGCCCTAACAGTCAAATGCTGTGCGAGGACACAGTGTGACGTTCGCAGTACAGTAGAAAACATCATTCTGTTGTACTGCGAACGTCACTAGTGTGTGACTACAAGGTTTTGAAAACGATCGATTTCGGTGGAGAACCACTTTCCACCATACACTATACCCTGGTTATCACCTGTACATCATGCATTGTCATTTATAGTGTATGGGACTCGACATGAGAAGTCCCCCCCCCCAACATAAGTAATTTAGCATTACCTTATTAATGGATCTGCACTACACCCACATGATTGTTTAGGAAAACAATTTATTAGGATACACGGACTGAATGACAGTGGGCCAAAATAGCACCAGAGTTAAAATCTCTATCAGACATAGTGATTGCTAGACAATAAACTGTGATAATTGGAATGTTATTTGAATACTGTACTGAGACTAACAATTACATTCTAGGTATGTAGAATACTGAATAACACTGGCATTCCATTTTGTAAACCCACTGCTATGACATAGAGAGATAGGTTTATAAGGTTCTGACATCACAACAGTGGGATTACAAGGTTGTAATCTGTTTGATTTCAATGGGTAATAAGGAGCTATCATGCATTAAATATAGGATAAAGTATGAGGGTGCAGTGTAGGATTTGCTTACACGTGTGGTTGATGGCACATAAACCCCGAGGGCGAAGCCCTCGGGGTTTATGAAAGCCATCCAACAACGAGGGTGTGTGTTAAATTCAAGTTAAACACACTGCACCCCATATTTTGTTTTATATAATTGAAGGGCTCCATTTTTTCTATGGTTTGAAAAAAGACCTGGAATCTTACCTTGGAGATGAACGTTGTGTTTGTGTGAGAAAAATAGAACTGTGCTTCAACATTAACATTTAATTATTTAAACTGGTTATCGGAATAAACAAAATAAAAACTTGAAAGTCTATAACTGTGGAGATCCTTCCGGTAGAGTTTTGTCGTCCTTTGACCTGCAGAGGAAAGTAAGAGTTGAAAGGGAGAGCAGTTAGGGATCGTGGGAAAGGGTGAACTGTAGAAGTGAGGTTTGATAGAATAAAAGGGTTTTTTTTCGGTCTAGGTGATGTGAAGCTGGTGGAGAATATATAAGATGGCGGTAACAGCAGCAAGTAAGTTAATTTTTCTGGTCAGTGATGTGTGAAGTTAAAGGGACAGCTGAAAGCACGCGCTCCGTTTCTATAGTGTGTGTCTTGAGCGCTTTGCTAGGGAAAGGAAGCGCGTGAATGCCGTAACACCTACTTAGGTGTTACGGTATTTAATACACGGCTTTTTGTATGCGAAAAAACGGAGACCATTAATTATTATTGTTTAATATTTGTACAGTTGAGGAATGGGACTTTCACTATACTGATGATACCATAATTTGATGAAAACTAGCTATTTAAGTTGAATCAACATCTGTAATGGCCCATTTCAGATTTATACTCAGACTTTACTATCCAATTCATACCCATTTTTATTTTAAATTACTTGGTAACTAGCTCTATGTCACATTGACAAATGCCACCCTCTCTCTGGCTCCACTACATTATGGCCCCACCACACCGTAGCCAACCCACATCATGCCCACCCCACCTTGCTACCCCTATGATTTTGCTGAAATGACGCCCCTAAGTGTTATGGTGCTTGCATGAGAATACTAAATGAGCCCAAGAAAACACAGGAGCACAAGAAAAAATACAAACTGTCTATAATGATGGTGACAATCAGAAATGCAATAGCAAAGGCAGTTTACTGAAGCAATCACACTGGAAGCAGCACTTGCCAAAAATACAGAGTTTATTGCACTGTTCTCCTGGGATTGGACTGTGCAGCTCAGTGCTTATACTCTTGCTGCACATTACAATTCTGAACTGTTGAAAAAGTCATCCATTTAACACAGACCTCTATGTACCAATACTGAAAAGCTTACTGCAATTTATAGATCTGCCCAGTTCAAAAGGCGCCCTTTGTGTCCAATACGCTCACAGATTACAGCTCTACCCAGTTAAAAATTTTCTTTTATACAGACTTGTTGTTATAATTATGTACTTGCAGCACTTATTAAAACTGTAACACTGTACTCAAGCAATGTAGATTGTGATGTTCTAGAACCGATGGACCTAAGACACAGAGCTTAGTCAGATGAGAAAACTGAAAATCAGGAGAAATCACCACTTCTGCAATCCCAAAGCAAGTATAACAGCTGCCAATATAACAAACCATTCCAGTCATCAGTGCTGTAATTTTTGCCAGTTCAGTTTTGGATCTGCACTCACTGAGGCTGGGTCCAGGAAAGATGAATGAATGAGCAGTGAGAAAGGTGCAGTGGGAACACCTTTCCTGTGCTGCTGTCACTCATGCATGTGGATGCACTGCTCATGTGCGAACTTCAAACAAAGAAAAAAAACATGCAGAGACAACTGTGGCACAATAATGTTAAAAAACTAAGCAGCTGAATATATTTAATACTTAACTTCAGGGCAGCTGAGCTTTGCATCACTCAATAAAGGGGAGGTGATCTGCAAACATGTCATCGGGGGGAGTTGGTAAATCACTTTAAGGAGCCTAAGAAAAGGTTAATGAGTTTGTATATGGTTATACCCCCACCTACTGGGGAAAGTTGGGAAGAAGTTAATGCAGTTTATCAGTTTACCTCTCAGTTTTTGTTTAAGGTAACAATGTTGTATCAGTACTGGACACATAGGACTCAGCTTCAGATATATGTACACAAGGAACTAAACCCTTATCAACGAGATAGATTTTGTTGGTTAGAATTTATTACCTTACTAAGAGTTAAAAGGAGAGTTTCAGAAAGAGGGGAATAATCCTACTACAAGATAGAGACAATGAGTAAATCAAACTGAAACAATTATAGAAATCATAATGGCTCAAGTTAACACCAAAATACTATCTTACAATATCAATGGGATTAACCACCCAATTAAAAGGAAGCAGTTACAGAAATTTCTTAGGGACCGGACAGCTGACATTAATTTTATTCAAGAGACCCATTTAAATCCTACAGAGGCTCTGAAATTGAAAACCAAAGGGTTCACTAAACTATATCATGCCTCTCTGGACAAAGGCAGAAAGCAGGGGGTAGCCATTTTATTATCAGCCTCTTTGCCCTTTGAAGAAAGCAAGGTGGTAACGGACCCAGGAGCTCGATATGTAATGGTCCCCAGGCAGATACAAGATGTCCAGGTCACTCTGGTCAACGTTTATGCCCCCCGGAATCTCTGGCCAGCTTTTATGTAGACCTTTTCAAGATTATAGCCGAAAAAGCTAGGGGTGTTCTCATTGCTGGGGGAGACTGGAATGTAATTTTGAACAGGAAGCTCAACTCCACATCGGGCATACCCACAGCAGAGGGCAGAGTGGCTAAGGGTGTTAGTAGAGCCTTAAGGGATATGGGTATGATGGATAAATGGAGGGCCAAGCACCCGGCAGCCAGAGACTACATGTGCTATTCTGCTAGACATAAAATGTACTCAAGGCTAGACCTGTTTTTTACTTACACAAAGGATCTAGCTCTATTTACTTCAATGCAAGTGGGCACCGCTGCCCTCTCAGACCATCAACCGGTGATGGTGAAGGTGGCACTGGAACTCCCAAAGATACCAACACAATTGAGGTTAAACACTAGTTTGCTCAGGGATGAAGAAGTCCGGGAGGAAGTTAAAAAAGTCATAAAACAAGCAATCGAAATAAATGATAGGCCAGGGACAACAGCACAGATACTGTGGGATACAATAAAAACAATGGTACGGGGGAAAATAATATCCATTGCCACACATAAAAAGAGAGAAAGAAGGAAACACCTGGACGCACTACATGACCAGCTTAGAATGACAGAAGGACTACAAAAACACACATGGAATAAGGATAGAGAAACAGAGATAAAGAATATTAAAAATAAAATACAAAACATTAACAAAATTGAAACTGAGAAAGCCCTCCAATACCTATAACAATCGTATTATGAGGGGGGGACTAGGGCAACCAAACTATTGGCCTATAGATTGAAACAAAGGGCAGCTCGAGCTAATGTTACCACTATCAGACATCCTACCCAGAGAAATATATCCCATAAATGGGAAGAGATAGCAGAGTCCGTCGTTACCTACTATAAGACGTTATACCATCCACAGACTGAAACGTATCCACAGGAAGCCAACCACTTCCTCAGGCAGCTAAAACTCCCTAAACTCACTCAAGAACAACAACAAACCCTGATGGCCCGCAGGCGAGCAAAGGGGCAGAGGTAGAGGTCCAGCGTTGGGCGTGTGGCAGGTGGACACTGCAGAGCCATTGCCTATCCTGGCCGGAGGGGTCTTTTCCCCCTTGTAGCACTCGCTCATTCCCTCCACCCTCCCTCCTTGCATGGGCACGACCTGACGACTAAGGCGCACGGCAACTCTGCCAATGTCAGCTAAGCTGTATGTGCGGTCCACATTCTGCAGCACCCCCAGTCTCCACCAGGGGCCATTGGGACACCAGCCAGACCCTAACCCACCCCCTGAGAGGAGAACAGCCCAGCGGCGATTCAATCCCTCTCCCTCCCCTACCGACCCCAGTGCGAGCTCGCTCCCCAAACTTCTCGGGTGCTGGTGTGCATGAGGTGTAGTGTCCAGCGCCTCAACTCTCAGCGCCACCGGCCAGCGGATGGAACTTAATCTTCCTCTTTATGATAGGATACAAACAGTCATTATGAATGTACTCCCCAGGTTCCTGTATTTGTTCCAGTGCCTCTCCATCAAAATACACCATAATTGACTACAAATCTGGCAGAGAACCATTACAACATTTATCTGGGCAAACAAAAGACCCAGAATTAAAAATGCAACTATGCTTATTAATAAAAAGCATGGGGAAGAGCACTACCAAACCTCGAGGACTATTACCTTGCTACACAGCTGAGGAGTGCCCTCCTGTGGTCAACTCGGGACTATGTATCCCACTGGAAAAATATAGAGATTGTAAACACAGGGGGAGCCCCATTGGGAGCCAGGACTGCCAGTCCTGGTTTGACACAACAGGAGGATATCATATCTCTAGCATCAGTGAGAAACACATTATGGGCGATGGGGAGGCTATGGACCAAATATAAACTAGGCAGTGAGCTTTGGCCATTGAGATGGTTTGCCTGGGACCCAGAATTGACCCCGTCAACTCAGGACCCAACCTTCAGAAGGTGGGAAAGGCTGGGCATAACTACCCTTAAACAATTCATCGATGGAGATCAAATACTGACATTCTTCAGCTTAAGCACAAACATAACCTGAGACAAACCGATCACTTTAGATATTTACAAATTAAAACATATATAAACACACTAAAGGCTCAGGGAGCTCAGAGCTCAACACCGGGCAACATGATGAACACCATGATAGAGATTCTAACACATCAAAAAGTTAGGGGCCATGTCTCAGCTTTATACGGAGCTCTTAGAGAGAGAGAGAGAGAGATATGGGCCACTCATTCAGAAACACTCAAAAAAAGATGGGAGGATGAGATTGGAAAGAGGATGACAGACAGAGACTGGGAAACAATATTCCTGCAAGCAAACAAAACCACTTACTCCTTGCATTGGAGAGAATTTGAGTGGAAGGTGCAAACCCACTTCTTTGTCACCCCAGTGATAAAGAACAGATGGAACGGCACCCATCCACCCTCATGTTGGAGGGACTGCCAAGAACCAAGGGCTTCTCACTTCCACATTTTCTGGCAATGCCTGGTCCTGGCCCATTTTTAGAACCAAATCAGACAGGCAGTGGGGGAAATTCTAACAATAACAGAGGACGCAGGACCAAGGCATATGGTCTTGGGACTACTGCCCAGGGAGAATAAAGGGCAAGATCAAGTATATATATGGAATATACTTATAGCAGCCGCACACAAAGCAATAACCAGAAAATGGCTGAACTCCGAACCTCCCACTATCCAGCAATGATAGAGATAGTACAAGAAATACAGGAGATGGAGGAGTTAACACACTCAATTAATTCCCGCACACAGTCTTTTATTCGTAAATGGACTCAATGGGTGTTGTGGAAAGATCATCATACCACAGGAGGGGAGGGGAGGAGAGAGGAGAAGTAAGTATGAAGGAAGAAATGTCAATGAACCCCCATGGGCTCTAACATAATTAAGTCTGAACTGAATACCTATTCTAATATAAGATTGTAATACCCATGACTTTTACAGAATGGAATATGAAATGGAACTCTAGCCATGATAAGATGAATTTGTAATAAGCTGTACCTTATGAAAAGAGAAATGTAATAATGACCTGTGCATAAACTTCAATAAACTTGAATAAAAATTAAAAAAAAAAAACCACCTCAGTGTTGTGTCAGGTCAGTCAGTGTCAGTGGCTCAGTAGGTAGCACACTCGCCTCTGAGGCCGGGAGATCAGAGGGCTGTGGGTTCAGTTCCCACATATGGCACTTGGGTTAATATCCCAATACTGACACTGTAGTGCAGCATGAGAGGGGTGCTGTACTTCTGAGGTGCCGTCTTTCGGATGAGACATTAAACTGAGGTCCCATCTGCCTGGATTGGTGGTAGTTCAGGTGGATGTTAAAGATCCCATGCCACTTATTGAAAAGAATAGGGGAATGTCCCTGGTGTCCTGGCCAAATTTCCCTCATTCACTAAAAATACCAGCAGCTTAATCTGGTTCAGCTTCAGTTACTTACCATCTGTACCCCACCCCCAACCCCGGTCGCCCCTGAAAAAGGGACTTCTAAGCCCAGTGGGCTTACCTTACCTGGGCAACAAAATTCAACAAACAAACAAACAACCTCAAAGCTTGACTGCTGTCGGATGCCAGAGGCATTTGCCCATCAGGATAATAAGTGCATCCCCTTCCTCTAATACCCCTCCCTTGTACTAGTGCCATACCCTTTCTGGAGGCACCCTCACTCCACCTGGCTCTGTATTCTCCCCTTTCCTGCCTTTTCCTCAGCTCTTATTCTATGTAGATGGCATGTAAACCCGTCTCTGAAGTTTTTGTATCATTACAGAGTCTTGACCTGATTATTGACTTTTTTATAGACCATGTACCCTACTGTAATTAATTGTATGTATTGCCATTATGTACCTTGTTTCTGTAACTGAATTGTGATACCTGTTAATTGCTGTAACTTGTATTTGCTCTACTCAGTGTGCCATGCAAATGGCCCAGGTTGTTCCTGAAAATGGTCCTTTGGATCAGTACACCCACCCAGTTATCAAAGACATAAATATGTGCAGCCAGTAGCTCTGTATAGAGGCTGAAAAAAATTGGTGAGAGGTGGCGGCCCTGTTGGGTGCCCCTTCCTAGTGTGAAGGGCTACGAGAGGGAGCCACTGACCCGGATGTACACTTGATGGTGATGGTAAAGGGTCTTCAGCACTGTGGTGAAGTCCTAAGGAAATCTCAAACTATCTAAAATGCTCCAGACAAAAGACCAGGAGACTATATCAAAGGCCTTTTCCTTGTCCAAACTGGCCAGGACTGGGGGATAGATTGTTGATGAACATAGTCGAGAAGGAGTAAGGTCCTCCTGAAAATTATTATTATTTTTTTTTTTGTAAGTTATTTTTAAGCCCCTTGCACCAGCGCTGCCACCCAACTCCTCTACCGGCACGGCACACCTTCCCCGAGGATCCCCCATGGGCATTGGCTTACCCCAGGTGGGGACATAATGGGGCCGGGCCCTAAGCTCCACATACCTTGTGATCTCTCGTTGGGATCATCCTTCTGGGCCACGGCATAGGTGGGTGAGGGCCATATCGAACCATCTTGTTGATGTCACGCTGGGCCAGTATTTTTATTGTATGCCCCCTTGGAGGCACAACATGTGCTGACATCAAGGTTTACACCAACATCTGTGACGCCTTCCCCCTGGAATGGACTTGGGTGAGCTGTACCTCCAGCCACCACTTGAGGCCAGGCATGCACCAAGTAGGTGTACACCCCACCCCGTGGAGGAGATGAGCAGTCCCTCAGATGCTCAAGCCTCCTCCCCTGGCCGACTGGCCCTCCGACAACCCTGGCCCATTCCTGAATCCTGGTTGCCGGCATTGCGAGTGGTAACGTTACTGCTGTGCCAGTGGTCCAGCAGCTCTGAACATTAACATGGGCCTGGTGTTTCCACACAAAACCTGCCTGGACCATGTCCAGCAAGGATGGGAGAAGGTCCTCCAATCTCATTGCCCATACAGACATGAACAGTTTGTAATCAAGGTGATAGGACATAGGGGATAGGGGGGCTTTCCCCAATCTGGGGAGAGCTGATCTGGTGGCAAAGTGGCAAGAGGGTGGGGGATTCTCCCCATCCTGATGGCTCTGGTAAAGCCTAAGGAACATTTGGGGTGGGTCTTGTGGGGGAGCCCTTATAAAATTTGGATGGGAAGCTATCGACGCCCAGGGCACTTTCCTGTTTTAGAGGCAGAAATTCCAACAGCGATTTCCTCAGCAGAAATTGGGCTAGTCAGAGATTCAACATGGGCTTCTGAAAGTTTGGGGAGTTTGGTCTGCTGCAAAAAAAGGCTCTGGTGGGATCTCTGGAGGCCACAGGGCCATCTGTGCTGTAGAGGTGGCAGTAATAACCTTTGAGGATATTTTGAATATCGGCTTCCCAATGGGTCTGGAGGTCTATAAGATGGTCCCTTTGTTTTAGAATACAGGCCTGTGCCCTGGCTACCCCAAGAAGGTGAGCCAAGGTTCAAGCTCCCAGTGCCCCACCTCATAATACCGATGCCTCAGGTAGAACAGGGAGTGTACCACCTTTTGATCCAGTAAATACTGGATTTGTGTTTTAGTGGTCAGAAGTTGCTGATGAGTGGTGGTGTCCCCCTCCATATGGAAAAGTTGCAAAGCATGCAGGGTGTGTTGCAGTTCCTTCAGTTTGTGCTCCCAGTTTTTATGCAATGCTGAGGCATGGGCAGTGATCTCACCCCATATCACTGCCATCAAGAAGTCCCAGGGAATGCTAGAAGTGACATCTGAGGTATAACTGTCCTGCAGATATTGCAGGATGTGATCCTCTACTTTCTGCATGACAGCCTCATCCCAAAGTAAGCCAGGATGAAACCAACGGTGGGTCTTTCTGTGGGGCTTTCCTAGAGGGAAAAAGAGCAGGGACCAAGTCATGGCCAAAAAGGTGGAAAAGGTCATGCTTAAGCTCACAGAGAGTGTTCCTGTGTTCTACAGTGGCAAGGGCATAGTCCAGTCTGGCATTACTGCTGTGATGGGATGAGTAGTGAGCGTACTCCATCTTAGAGAGGTTAAGATTGCGCCAGATGTCCAGGAAACCTATAGTTTGCAATGTTCAATGCACATATTTATATGCTGGGGATAGCTGAAATGACACTCAGGGGGACATATCTTGCTCTGGATAAAGAGTTAAGTTCAGCCCCCCTCTCCGTATTAATTTCACATTACTTTGCTAAAGAATTCTTGGAAGATACCTTGTCTGTCCTGGAGGAAGAGAATCATTTGCCAATGTTGAGAGACTAGCTATAAAGAGAGCCTGTGACAGTGACATATTGCCCTTCCGAGGTTGCATCTTGGGTATGTATTTTGAATATTATACCCCTTTGGATGAGACTGAGAATCCCCGTTCTGCATCCGGATCAGTGGGAGGAAAAAACAACCTCAGCATAACCCAGTTTAAGGAACTTTTTGTGTTCCTCCAGGGAAAGATGGGTCTCTTGACAGAGAATGATGTCGGCCTGCTATCGCTGAAAGAACTAGGAGGTGGGAATGTTTTATAGTGCTATGCACCCCATTGACATTATAAATGTGACAGTATTTTAGTGAGCTGCATCATGGGAATGAAATAATGTATAGCAACATATTGTAAACCTGTGTAGTCCTGCCAGATAACCCAGAGGAACCCCAGCTTGGGACTCCCCTCAACACAATTCCAACCCTTCACCCATTGAAACCAGTGCATGCAGCCTGCTGTTTCAGTACGGAGAAACAAGAAAAAAGCTGAAAAAGTGAACAGTGAAATAACACAGTGCCAACATGGCGATTCGGCAAAAACTGCATGTGAACCGTAAGTAACAAGGAAATCTAATGTCCAAAATCTAATTCCAAGGCAGGAAGTTGGGCTTTAATCCCATCTCCTGGGTAACGCTGGTGAGTGGTGTAGCATTACATGGATGGAGATTAGGCAAAGTCCAGGCCTCCAAGGCACAGAAAGGTCCTGTTCCTGAGATACTGTAGTGCCCATAGTTAAGTACAGTTCCAAATCCTAGCGCCTAATATGTAGTTCACCCTGCAGCAAGGGGGTTGCAATCAGTGAGTTCAGGTAGCTCCTCAGGGGAATCTGCGAGGGAGATGTCCAGAATGGTACATTGTATAGTAGCGGGGGGGGGGGCTGACCCATCCCTGGAACAAGGATAGCCTGCTGATCCCGCGACTCTCCCAGCCCAGGCTATGCTCGTCCCACTCCTTCTAGAACCATGTAGGTTGAGAATAAATGGTCATGTTGTGAGCAGGCAGATCACTGGACAGGACAATCTGTAAGCTGGTGTCTGGCTTGGATCAGGCCTGTGACAGATATGAGGTGAAAGGGGAATAGGGATATGCGTCCCACAAGGCTGGCCCAGGTCATGTCTCCCTGCAAGTGGGACTATTCCTGCAACCTCAGTAAATTGTTATATGAGAAAGTGTGAGGCATGGACATATGTCCTTGAACATTCGGGTCCCTGTACTCGAGCCTCACAATCTAATGATAAATGGCAGAGTAATGCCCCGCCAGGACCCACTGCTGAACTGTGTAATATCTGCCTTCAGTGTAGCACTTGGCCAGTGCTGGCGTGAGAGAGAGGAAGGGGCTGCCATGAAGCCAGATGTGGGTAAATGCATCGGGCATGGAAGCACTGTGAAGGTGGGCCCTAGGACCAAGCAGAACAACCTTGTCAACAGGCAACTCTTTCCGTGTAGCTTTTGGGAATATATGTGTTTGCCTTAGTTTGTTTTCACTAGTCATATCAGTCCCTTTAACTATTCTGGGGGTCTCCATTTTGTGGATATTGAACTCGCATTGTGCTTGAGAGCTGCATTACCATGTGAGAACATGATGTATCGCACTCTTTATACTTCATAGTATGCCTGTCTTCCTAATTACAGTTCAACAAAACAAACTGTATCAAGGTGTGAAATACCATGTCTGCCTTCAAGTAGCTTTACAAACTGTCTTAGATGTCATGCAGGTTTTTTTCTTTACATTGCATTCAGTGGGCCCTATGCACTATGCCAACGTGCCACGTAAGCTGGGCACATTGGCATAGCTACAACTGAATGCTGCAGAGCGGGGTCCCACAGACCCCGTGCAGCATTCACTATGGGAGCGCAGGACATGTGCACGCCCGACCCCCCCAGCTGGCAGATAGTTACACACCGGGGGCAGGCAGGGGGCATATTGGGGGGGCATGCCTGCACTCCGCTGCATTTACAAAGGTGCAGAATGCTGGGAGTGTGGGGTGCACCTTACACCAGGTAACCTCAGCTGTAAGGGTTATACAGCCCCCAGGTTGCCACCAGAGGTTGCGGTGAGTACATTATGGTACAACAGACCCATACAAAATGCTGCCCCAGCCCATGGGGGCCATGAGGAGGACTGGGGGTGGCCGATCAGGCTTCTGCCACCCAGTACCACCAGTGCTCAGTGCACCATCAGCTGACATCCACGCCCCGCGGGCTCAAGGGATCCACTAGCTGACCAGGTATGGGCATCCCACTAGATGCATGCCCGGTCTGCAGAACACTAAGTGCACCTGCGTACCGGGGGGTGCGGGGCTACGGCCAGGTGGCTGGCATCGGTGAATGCCGGCATGGATGCACCTGTCCACAGCTGTGCAGCTTCGTGGGCAGGGTGTGTATTTTTCATCTGTACCTGCACCCGCATCGTGCATAGCATCTAATATGTGTGTTTCAAGAGAGCTGTTTCAGGTTACTTCTGTGTACCTTTAGCATAGAGATATACTACATGCTGTGGCATCATGTTCTCACATGCTAATGCGACTCTCAGGGACAATGGGATTTCAACAGCTGTGATCTTTATGCTTTGACTGGTTGGCTAAATTTCCAACAAAGATTAAAGTACCACACCTGCATCCTCGCAAAAAAAATACACCTTCACCTAGCCCCCACCAGCCTTCTCCCCATAATCAGTGCAGCACCCCACAGACGCAATACAAGACTCGTAGCAATCTCCTCATTTCTGGTCCCCCTATGTAGAACTTCCCTTGGACAAAGATCCTTCCGCTACCGAGCCCCTCTCTGGCTCAATGCATTACCACCCTCACTCTCCCAGACCCACAGCATCTCACTATTTAAAACAGGCCTCAAGGCTCTACTTCTTGAGAGTGCAAAATGTGACTGTGGCTAACATTGCCCACCCATTTTTATTCCCTTTCCTCCCCATTTGCGACTCAGGGTCTCTCTAGGCCCCATGTACTAGCGCTTTACAAGTCCCTGCCTGGGACTCCAAGATTGCTACCTCATACCCTCACCGGTATATAAGTTGTGCCTGGACTGCTCCTCAGTACTGTTACTGTAAATACTGCCTGTCTATGTATGTCCTTTACTGTATTTGTTTTACCCTCCACCCCCTGTAACCGACGTGGAGCCTTTGCAAAAGAGTCTGTGACTCAAAGGTTTGTAATTCCGATTGTATTCCAATAAATAAATAAAAAAATAAATAAATAAATAAACAGGGCTCCCAGATCTACAGGGATTCTTGTATTTTACAGGGATTTGGAGCCATCTACAGGGAACTTCCCATAGACTTGCATTGGTTATACAGGAAAACAGAGAATTCTGCTTCCACAGGAAATAATGTAGAATACAGGAAAACACAGGAAAATCACCTTGGAACTACAGGGAAAATGCCAACTCAATCTTGGAGCACCATTTCAACAACAAGAAAGTGGAGACCTCCCAGGATAGTTACAGGGGCTAGAATGAGCAGTGAAAATAAAATGAAGGCAAACACATATATCCCCAACAGCTGCACAAAAACAGTTGTCTATTGACAGGGATACAAATAAGATTTACATGATATGAGGATGTACTGCTCCTTTAAATAAAGTAACTAACAAGCTCACACAGGGAGCAGATATTCCTTGGGGTGTCCGCCCCTTCCCCCTTACCCGGAACAGATCAGAAAAAGCAGTGCAATCAGGCAGAGATGCTGGTTTAGGTCCATTATTTTGTCTGCCTAGAGAACTGCTGCAGAATGTCTCTAATGGGCTAGAGGTCCTGGGGCTGGGAAATACAGTATTTGCAGCTTCCATCATGGTGAGCAAAGCTGAAGGTTGGGAGGGTTCCTGGGGCTGGTCCTTCGTTTGGTCCGCTTGCCTGTGAGACTGTGCTCCAGTGGTTCTCTGAGGGAGGGGAACAGGGATGCCCCTTCTAGCCAAGTCTGTTTTTGCTTCTTCTGCCACGTGCTAGAACACTGTACCATAAGAGACAGTGAGCCTGGAGTTTTGCTGGAAATGGTGCTTGAAACTTCACCCCGCCTGCTCAAGTGCTCGAAGGTAAGGGGAGCATATACAGCTGCAATTTAACTTAAAACTTACTCTAAATCCTAAAATAACTATATGAAGCTAGAGAAGAGGGTAAGTCCTTCTTGCTGGTAATAATATTTTAAGTCACAGATGGTCGGTTGTTAGCAGTTGGTGATGGATAGACAAGACTAAAGGCTTGCACACTATGTGGCCATCTTCATCAGCCACGCACCTAGATGCTGAAAAGGAGGAACTGAAATTGTCATGTGACATTTTTATTTTTCTATTTATTGTTTATTTATTGACTTCTTGGATTAGAGTACCTATGAATCTGAGACTCTTTTACATAAGTTCCATATCAACTTTTTTTTTATACTCCTTTTATTTAATAAACTCTTTTTCAATACATCCATGTTCAGTTTATCCAACATAGTATTTAACAGGTTTAAAAATAATCATTGATAACATCAACAATTGTAATTCTGGCACATTACTGAGCAGCTACACTAATTCATGAGTAACAGCTACTGGTATAGGTACACACATTTTCAAATCTTAATTAATGGTTTCCAGGTCCCTTTCCCTTAGATCTTATTTCCAGTATTACAGTACTAGATCCTGGTGAAGTTCCCAAAGCGACCATCTATTGATATAAGTTCCCATCTTATCCTGGAGACCTAAGGAAATTTGTTCATTATGCTGGATGTTTAATATTAGGGTTTTCCATTCAGCTACTGAAGGGGAAGTCACAAGATGCCACTTCTTAGTAATAGATTTGTAGGCACAGCCTTTAGTAATAGATTTGTAGACACAGCCTCCATGTCAACTTTGAACAAAACAAATTCATACAGAGAAATAATGAGATGCAAATAACATTGCAGACAAGCGTACACGTTACAATTGGAAGGTTAAACAGTAAACAAATAATTAAGGTAGATATAAATTAATAAGAGCCAGTTGATGTCACTGTGGCATTCATATGAGAGACTTGCTGGACTGCAGTCTAGGAATGGGCAGCCAAAGGTTGGCTTTGTTGGGTAGGAGGATCAGCCAGAGATTGGCTAGGTTGAGTAGGGAGCAGTCGTAGGAATCATGTGGGGACAGTCGTAGGAATAGCAGGGCAGGCAGAAAATACAAGAGTTTGTAGACAGGCTGTAACAGGAGTGGGGAAGATAGGATAGGAAAGGGAAAACAGAAGAGGGACAGATAGGCTGACTGGAGGGCTAAACAAGGCAGTCACAGTGGCTGCCAGTGACCAGATGTTGTCTAAGGAGAAACTTGAAAGGACTTAGTTGGGAACATCTAGGATGTCAGTTGGGAGACCATTTAGCCAACTGGGAGCTTGAAAGCTGAAGGATCATTGGGCTTGCACAGCACAGCAGAAAGGGACTTGGAAGGCATATCTTGATGCACTCATAGTACTATGCGAGTAAGGGGCGCACGTGAGAAGTTGCTGGGAGTTTGGAGGAGTTAGGCTCAAGCTGATTTTCTTCATGTATAGGCAAGTGTGATTCATGATCCTGTTGCTGAGGTTCAACCATTTTGTCATGGAGTACAAGTCGCACGTATGTGTGTGGTTATGGGCACCCGCAACCAGATGACAAGATTTGTTGAGGGCAGTGCTAACTCTTTTAAGTGTCAAGTCCATGGCCAAGCCGTAAATGACTAGACCATAGTCCACAATTGAGAGTATAGAGCTCGTAACTGCAGTTAGGAGTGCTTCTTGGGTCATGCTTTTTCTATGCCTATAGAGGATCCCTAATCTACAGTTAATCACCTTGGAGACAACGTTGATGTGTTCAGTGAAGGACAGTGCTCTGCTAAGAGTAACACTAAGGTATTTAAAGGTCTGGACTTGTTCAATAGGGACATTGAGGTTGTTGAGCATGGTAAGCGGAGCTGATCTTAGTCTGTGTAGGAGCTAGCAGAAAGCATGGACTTTGTTTTTTTATAATTCAAGACCAGTCTGTGTTGTGCAAACCATTCTTCAACAGCTGTGAAACTGTCTTGCAGGCTACTAACTAGGGAATGTGTGTCAGAATGGCTGGAGAATAACACCGCATCATCTGCATATAGGAGTAGATCACCAGAGCAGGTTTGAGGGAGGGAATTCAGAAAGAGGCTGAATAGTAAGGGACCCAGAATGGAGCCTTGTGGAACTTCAGAGAGGACTGGTTGACTGGAGGATGGTGCATCGCTGATTTTCACCTGCTGGATCTTTGAACCAGCCCCCAGTCCCAGAGGAGGCCCCAATGGTACTAAGGGAGTCAATAAGGAGAGAGTGATTAACCACATCAAAAGCCTTAGTGAGGTCAATGTACACTGACCCCACTACGTGACCACGGTCCAGGGCTTTATGGATAAAGTTAGTATATTCTAGTAGAGCAGAGGTGGTGCTGTGACTTTTCCTAAAGCCATGCTGCTCTGGGCACTGGATGTTATGTATGGAGTTCCATGTTATAAGGGCAATTGCAAAATAGCGATCACCATTAGGGCGAGTGTAAATCGCCAAAAATTACTTTCGCCGATGCTCACTTGCGATGAGGACCAAAACGGCACCTGAGACCTACAGGTTTAGTTTTAAATGTGGGGGTTCGCCCCACTACTTATGGATTCGCAACTCAGGGTGTGCATGTTGGGGGGAGAATTGGCATTTTAAAATGTCGCTTTGGGAAGGAAAAAAAAACGAGCCACACCGGACCAATCCTGTACCTTTCCAGCTGACCACCCTCTCCACTATGCTAGCGGACCAGCTCAGCAGCTGCTTGCCACACCCCTCTCATATGCCATCCCTCCCTGCCTCTCCCCCACCCACTGTGTATATGCACATACTTCCTGTCGCTCTGTTCACCCACACCAGTATCCGGTCGCTTCCCCTGCTAGGTAGCTGTGAACACAAGCACCATAGTTGAGTCACCGTTTTTGTAGGCACCCAATTTTGGTCACCTTGTTCACTGGATACAATGTTGGGTCAGGTACTCCGAGAGCTGGTCAGCAACTATCCGTTCCAGAGCTTTCAAGAGGGGAGGGAGGATGGAGACCGGGTGGTAGTTGGAGTGAAGGACTCTATCTCCACTCTTATGGATGAGGGTCACTACTGCAGCTTCCACTGTGAGGGGAATGGCCCGAGACAGAGTTAGGGAGGCAGTATAGCACAGTGGTTTAAGGCTCTGAGCTGCAAATCTGGAGACCTGGGTTTGAATCCCACAGCCCCCACTCGCATACTGTGTGACCCTGAGCAAGTCACTTAACTTCTCTGTGCTCCCAGTTTGCACCTGTAAACAAGCTTTCAGCTTAGTGTCTCTCACTTGGTTAAACAATTGGAAAATAATATATATATATATTTTTGTGGTGAGTATTAGGACCACACCCAATGCCAAGTATAGCAGCTTCAGGTCTAGTGAGTCACTGTTACGTGGGATTTGCCACGTGGGATTTGCCAAGGGGTATTTTTTGGCTGCACTAGGGGAGACTGTTTTGAAGTAAAAGGGTGGGTTAGTTGATGATGGGCCTGCGTCCTTATGGTCAGTTGAGGGGTAGAGGGTCAAAGAAGTCAGGGAGGAGTACACCACTAAGGTCTGTGAAAGTGGCGTTGAATGTGTTGGCTATCTGCAGTGGGTCTTGGATGATTGTGCCATCGACGCTGAGCATGGTGGGAGGGGTTTTGCTGGGCTTGCCAGTGAGTTCTTTTAGGTTGTCCCAAAACGTCCTGCTGTCACCCCAGGAGTTTGAGAGTGCTTTCTTGTAATGAGCCATTTTGGCTTGTCTGATGGCTTGGGTGCAGGAGTTTCTGTCCATTCTGTACTGCTGCCAGTGGGTTTGATTGCCCGTGGCCCAAGCTTTGTACCAGTGGTAGTCCCTGTTGGCCATTTGGGATAGGAGGGAGGGAGGGAGGGAGATCCAAGGGTTGTTCACTGCTTTTACCCTCCATTTTTTAAGGGGAGCAAAGATGTAACAAGCTGTATTGAAACATGTTATGAAATATTCAAGGGCATGATCCACACTGGGTGCAGAGTCCAGATATGACCAGTCATGGCTACAGAGATGGTCTTGAAACTGATTTTGTTGTCCTTTCTTGAGGATGTGCTAGTGTGTTGTTTTATTTGGTAGTTTGGGGATTTACTGGACCAAAGGCAGATGATAGGGGAGTGATCACTAACGGAGTCGGGGAGAACCTCAGCTCAACTAATTCTGTCAGGCATGTTGGTAAAAATGAGATCCAGCATGGCACAATTACCAGTCCTGGAGTTGCGTCTGGTCGGGGAGGTCACTACTTGGGCCAGATTAATGGCTGTGGTGTCATCTTTGTAGACATCGGCTTTGGGTGGCAGCCAATTTACATTGAAGTCCCCAAGAAACACTAATTCAGAGCAAGGGGGAAGGTTCGAGAGATAATCGATTATTGCTCTGAAACCTCTGGAGTTGTCACATGGCGGGACATAGCTAGCGACGATGGTGAGGGATTTACCGTGCTGCTCAAGGAGCAGCTTAAACGCAAGTGCTTGGGAGTATGCAACCGACCTCCTGTAGTTTGGACCTGGGCCCAACACGCCTCATAATTGGGTGTGTGGACATCATGGTCCCTGTCCTTACAGAGACAGTTTGGTGCTCCTTAGATTCGGGTGAGTTTTCAAACTCCCTGAAGGAGGTGGTGGTGATACCCCTCCTTAAAAAATCCTCTCTTGACCCAAACTGTCCTGCTAACTACAGGCCAATCTCTAACCTTCTCTTTGTTGGGAAGGTGATTAAGAAAATAGTTGCACTGCAGCTGGAGAACCACCTTACCATCCACAACATCTACGATCCTCTCCAGTCCGGTGTCCAGAAGAGGCATAATACCGAGACTGCTCTGGTTCGGGTGCTCAATGATCTCCTGATAGCGAGAGATCAGAAGCACCACTACATCTTGGTGCTGCTTGATCTCTCTTCAGCCTTTGACAGTGCGGACCATGGGGAGTTGCTGGAGTGCCTGCAGGGTATCTGTGGCCTGTCGGGGATGGCCTCAGATGGTTTCAATCTTTCCTCACTGGCAGATCACAGAGGGTGGTGTCTGGGATGTATTCCTCAGACTCATTTACTGTGCCATGTGCAGTCCCGCAGGGCTCCGTGCTGCCCCCAATGTTATTCACATGGTATATGTTGCCATTGGGAGACATTGTGAGACAGTATGGACTGAGGTTTCACTGTTATGCAGATGACACCCAGCTCTACCTGTCTTTTGTGCCTGACCAGGATAGTGCAGTCTTTGTGTTTAACAGCTGCATCGCAGAGATTCAAGAGTGGATGAAGACCAGCTGGCTGAAGTTGAATTCTGATAAGACCGAGGTGTTGGTGGTGGATCCAGGTCACCAGATAGAGGGGTTGGTGGTGGAGTCTCCCATTGGGCTTTGGCTCGAGGTGACCAGTTGCTGCCCTCTGAACTGGTGCGAAATCTGGGGGTGATTCTTGATGATGGGCTGACGTTGCAGTTTCAGGTGTTGGCAGTAGTCAAGTCCTCCTTTTATCATCTGAGGAACATCGTTCTGGTTAAGCATCTTGTTCCATCTAGTGACCTTCCAATGCTGATCCACACCTTTGTGACCTCGCACCTGGACTACTGTAACTCCCTGTACCTAGGGTTTCCGGGGGCTGATATCCACCACTTGCAGCTAGTGCAGAACACGGCCTCAAGGTTGTTGACGTGGACTCCTCATTAGAGTCACGTCTCACCTGTGCTGCGCGAGCTGAACTGGCTGCCAATTCAGTGGCGGATCACCTTCAAAGTTGGGTTACTGACCTATAAAGCCCTACACGGACATGGTCTGGGCTATCTGCAAGAGCTCCTGAATCCTTACTGCCCCATCTGACCACTCCGCTCATCTGACGAGGGGTTGCTAGAGGTTCCCAGGGTACGGCTGAAAACTTCAGGGTTGCAAGCTTTTATGCACGCAGCCGCCACCCTGTGGAACTCTCTACCTCGTTGGATTCGAGAGTGCTTAACCTTGGAGAGCTTTAAGATGGCCTTAAAGAACCACTTATTTCAGATCGCTTTTTGAGATATTATGCAGTGAAGCGCTTAATTTTATGGGAGTGTAATAGCTTTGTTATAGAAGCTTTATCTACATTTTTTATTATTTTATTGTTTTATTATGTTTTTATCAACTAAAATTTGCTCAGCGCTTTGATACTTGTGAATTGCACTGTAAAAATAAAGATTATGATTATTATTATTATTACTACTACCACTGTCAATTTTGGGGAGTGTGTGCCCGTGGAGGAAGGCTTTAAGGTAGATTGCACAGCCCCCACCTTTCTTACCAGAGAGCTAGATAAGACGGTTTGTTATTTGCATACCCATAATGCAGAGCTTTAAAACATTGAGGGCCAGATATTCAAAACTTTGCCCTGCGGCAAAATTAGCACTGCCCGACGGGCAAACTTAGCCCAGAGCACAGAGCAAGCTATATTCAAACGGAATAGCCCAGGGCAAACAGCTTCCGAATATAGCATGATAATGAGGCCTTGCAAACTGGACTGGGAGTGCAGGGCAAACATTGCCCTAGAATAAGACAGCACTGAATAAAGCAACCAGGAAGTGCAAACTACAACAACAACACAGTACACAGCAACGTGGCCAATGTGTGTGCCAGCAAATGCATGGACTCAGTACAGCTGCAGGAAGCAGCAGATGTGAAAGAACAGTGATCAAAACTGTATAATATTCCCCGTACCGTTAGCGCGGCATTAGCGCGGAGCTAAGCAGTTAGCCCAGAGCAAACACGTTTGCCCGGAGCTAAAATGTACCATATTCAAAAGTGCCATGCAAATGAGCCTACTTAGGTAGTCTCTGGGCAAACAACCAGATTAGCATCTCATTATACCCTGATTTGCATGCAGTTTGCCCAGTGTTACTGCAGGGTCCCACAGAGCCACCTGTAGGTCAGTCTGGAAGTACAGGGGCTGACCAGGTCCAACCGCAGCTCCACCTGTAGGTCAGTCTGGCAGTGCACAATGATAGCTGCAGGCTACATGTAAACAGTACAGCATAGCATAGCATATTGTACCCCAGGGAACAGGACAGCATAGGCACAGGTGGTGGTGGTGCTGCATGCAACTCACACTGTAGGGCATGCTACAGTGCACAGTAACAAGGGGGGCCAGTAGTGTGTGGACACAGCAGTGCCTATAGTGTGTAGGGCAGTGATGATGACTGCACTATACACAGTGAGAGGCCCAACCTGCGGATGTTTACTGACACTGGACATTACTGTTACGCTGTTGTGTGACCCACAGATGCTGCACCTGTGGCATGGATGCTCACAGTGACATGTACATTCCTGGCTTTGTGTGCTATGGCAGTTGTACAGCTGTGAGGTATGTGGCCGGGGGGGGGTATTCCCAATACTGGCCCATGTACACTGCATGATGTGTCCCAGCCTTGTGGCAACACCTGGTCTGTAGCACAGCCTCGCCACCCATACATGCTCCCCTCAACATCCTCCATGCCCACAGTGCTGCATGTGTGTGCTGGCATCTGTTGGTGTCCATGGCAGTGTGGTCCGCAGGTGTGTGCTGTATGGCCACACTGCCATGCTGTCCACTGGTGGCAGGGTCACCACTTACTGCCTGGCATGGCTGGGACTGGTGGCAGATGATGGCATCATTGTGATGCCATCAGTTAACAACATCTTCCTCTATGTTTGGCTTTATCTATGTGTCATATATATTTGTTGGTGCGCTAAACCAGCATGAAACACCAGCATAAAGCCACAGTGTCACACTAGGCTGCTTGCCCAGGATTAAGACGAGCTTTTCCTCAGTAGTACGTGCACTGCTGCTAAGTGTCGGGCTAGGTCGCAGCTAAACCACTTAGCGCGGCACTAGCCGCTGAATATAGCATTGCACCTGTATTCATGTCAGTTTGCCCCTTGCATACATTATAATTTTGCCCGGCGCTAATGCAGTTTGCCCGCGCTATTTGGCCTTTTGAATATAGCAGACCCGCGCTAATCCTGCGCAAATGTTTTTTGCCCGGCGCAAAGCTTTGAATATCTGGCCCTGAATGTAGCCCTGTTCTCTGGATTGCAACAGGTAAAGCAGATGTTCCTACATCAATTTGTAAATTTAACTGACACTGGACTAGATATTCAAAATGTTGCTCCGGGGCTAAATTAGCACTGCCCGCCGGGCAAAGTTAGCTCAGAGCACAAAGCAAGCTATATTCAAAAGGAATAGCCCAGAGTAAACAGCCTCTGAATATAGCATGGGAATGAGGTTGGGCAAACTAGGCTGGGAGTGCAGGGCAAACGTAGCCCTGTAATAAGACAGTTCTGAATATAGCAACCAGGAAGTGCAAACCACAACAGCAACACAGTGCACAGCGACGTGACGGTAGGTAGAGGCAACCTATGTGGCCAATGTGTGTTCCAGCAAAAGCGTGGACCCAGTACAGCTGCAGGGAGCAGCCTGTGGGAAAATACAGTGTGCAAAACAGTATTATGTTCCCTGAACTGTTTGCACGGAGCTAAGCTGTTTGCCCTTTGCCAACACATTTGCCCAGTGCTAAACTTTGCCATACTCAAACGTGACATGCACATGAGCCTACATAGGTAGTCTCTGGGCAAACAGCCACATTAGCATCCCGTTATGCCCTGGTTTGCATGCAGTTTGCCCAGCATTACTGCAGGGTCCCACAGCTCCATCTGTAGGTCAGTCTGGAAGTACAGGGGCTGGCCAGGCCTGACAGCAGCTCCACCTGTAGGTCAGTCAGGCAGTGCATGATGATAGCTGCAGGCTACATGTGAACAGTACAGAATAGCAAATCGTACCCCAGGGGACAACACAGCATAAGCACAGGTGGTGGTGGTGCTGCATGCAACCGTCACACTGTAGGTCATGCTGCAGTGCACAGCAGACACCAACTAGCAAGGGGGCCGGTAGGGTGAGGGATACAGCAATGCTTATGGTATGCAAGGCAGTGCTGACCACTGCACTGTACACAGTGTCAGGCCCAGCTTGCAGGTGATTACTGACAGTGGACAGTACTGTTACGCTGTTGTGTGATCCACAGATGCTGTACCTGTGGCATGGGATGCACACTGTGTCATGTACATGGCCAGCTGTGTGTGCTGTGGCATTTGTACAGTTCTGTGGTATGTGGCTGGGGGGAACGTAAGCTCTGACAGGCACACAGGTGGTGGGGTATTCCCACTACTGGCCCATGTGCACTGCATGATGTGTCCCAGCCTTGTAGCCACACCTGTGCTGTGGTGAGGTCTGGCCACCCATACATCCTCCCCTGAATAGCCATGCCCACAGTGCGGCATGTGTGTGCTGGCATCTGTTGGTCACCACAGACATATGGTCTGCAGATGTGTGCTGTATGGCCACACTACCATGATATCCCCTGTGGGCCAGATCACCCCTTACTGCCTTGCTTGGCTGGGACTGGTGGCAGCTGTTGGCATCATGGTGGTGCCACCAGTGAGCAGCATGTGCCCTCCATGTCTGGCACTTTCTAAGTGTCATATTTATATGTTAGGGTCGCGCAAGCCACGCAAACACTGCGCAAAGCAACATTGTTGAGCAAAGCTGTTTGCCCAGAGTTAAGACCAGCTTTTCCTGGGCAGTAATATGTACCGTGCTAAGGGTTACGCTAAGTCGCGCTAAACACCTTAGCGCGGCTCTAGTCGCTGAATATCTCATAGCACCTGTATTTATGTTCACTTTGCCCCTTGCATATAATTATGATTTGCCTGGCACTAATACGATTTATGCACACTATTTGGCATTTTGAATATGGCAGACCTGCGCTAATCCCACGTTAAACCCGTGCAAATGGTTTGCGCACCATGCAAAGCTTTCAATATCTGGCCCATTGTGTTTTAAATACTGAAAACGTAAATCATTTCTGTTCTCTACAACACCAGTAAGTCCCACCTCCTCCTCCTTCTCTTTCTCCTCCCTCTTTAAATCCCTACAGTCTTGCTCCCCTTTCTGTTTAGCCCCATAGCCCCCTCGCAGGGTTCCCCACATCTTGAAGGGGTTTCTCTGGGACACTGCCTATCCTCTTCTCTCTGGTCCCCCCAGTCCCCTTGCAGGATTCCTCGCATCCTGAAGGGGTCTCCAGGGACACGACTCTTCCTTCTCCCCACCTCTCCTTTCCCCCTTCTCTTTCACTTAAGCACTTGTTTACTTATTAACCCCGGCACTTATTATTGTCCACTCTTTCTACATATTATGTGTAACACTGTTTGTAACACCTGCCTTACAACTGTATGTTAATTCTGATCTGGTAACTTGAATGTAACAAACTCAATTCTTCCCCCTCACCCCTCCCTCTCCTTCCCCCCTTTTCTTTCACGTAACCATTTGTTTACTTATTAACTCAGCACTTATTATTGTCCACTCTTTCTACATATTGGGCCAGAGATTCAGAACTTTGCCCCTGGGTTTAGACAACACTGCCTGGCAGGCAAACATAGCCAGGAGCACAAAGCAAGCTATAGTCAAAAGGAATAGCCTGGTGCAAACAGCCTCTGAATATAGCATGGGAAAGCGGCCGTGCAAACTGGGCTTAGATTGCAGGGCAACTGTAGCCCTGGAATATGACAGCTCTGAATATAACAACCAGGAAGTGCAAACCACAACAACAACGACGCAGTGCATAGCAACATGAGTGTAGATAGAGAGGAACTATGTGGCCAATGTGTGTGCCAGCAGATGCGTGCACCCAGTACAGCAGCAATTGTGAAAGAACAGTGAACAAAACTGTAAAACATTCCCTGAACCGTTAGCGTCGCACTCACATATAAGGACGGCTTTAGCGCAGAGCTAAGCGGTTTGCCCGGTGCAAACCCACTAGCCCCACGCTAAACTTTGTCATATTCAAAACTGTCATGCAAATGAGCCTACTTAGATAGTCTCTGGGCAAACAGCTATATTAGCATCTCATCATGCCCTGATTTGCATGCAGTTTGCCCAGTGTTACTGCAGGGTCCCACAGCTCCACTTGTAGGTCAGTCTGGAAGTACAGGGGCTGGCCAGGTCAGACAGCAGCTCCATCTGTAGGTCAGTCAGGCAGTGCATAATGACAGCTACAGGCTACATGTGAACAGTACAGCATACCATAGCATATCGTACCTCAGGGGTCCACACAGCATAGGCACAGGTGGTGGTGGTGCTGCATGCAACCATCACACTGTAGGTCATGCTGCGGTGCACAGCAGACACTACAGTAGCAAGAGACACAGCAATGCCTGTCGGTATGTAGGGCAGTGATGACCACTGCACTGTACACAGTGACAGGCCCAGTTTACAGGTAAGTACTGACAGCAGACAGTACTATTACGCTGTTGTGTGATCCCCAAATGCTGCACCTGTGGCACGGGATGCGCAGTGTCATGTACATGGCCGGCAGTGTGTGCTGTGGCATCTGTACAGTTGTGTGGTAGGTGGCTGGGGGGGCATGTAAGATTCGATAGGCACACAGGTGGTGGCATACTTCCACTACTGGCCCATGTGCACTGAGTGATGTGTCCCAGCCTTGTGGCCATACCTGGGCTGTAGTCTGGTCTGGCCACCCATACACCCTCCCCTCACTGGCCACCATGCCCACAGTGCTGCATGTGTGTGCTGGCATCTGTAACGCACCACAGACATATGATCTGCAGGTGTGTGCTATATGGCCACACTACCATACTGTCCCCTGTGTTTCGGATTACCCCTAGCTGCCTGTGCTTGGCTGGGACTGGTGGCAGCTGTTGGCATCATGGTGGTGCCGTTAGTAAGCAGCATGTGTCCTCCATGTCTGGCATTTTCTGAGTGTCCCTACTCTATGTTAGAATTCGAGCAAAGCTGTCACAATCTCCAGCGCAAACACCGCGCAATGCACCTATGACGTAAAAAGCTGTTTGCCCAGGGTTAAAACCAGCTTTTCCTGGGTGGTAAATTGTACCGCACTAAGGTTCACGCTATGTTATGCTAAGCGCCTTAGCGCAGTGCTAGTCACTGAATATCTCATAGCGCCTTTATTACATAGAAACATAGAAACATAGAATTTGACGGCAGATAAGGACCGCTTGGCCCACCTGGTCTGTCCATTTCCCTACCTACTGGAAAAGCTGCAGATCCTAGTTAACCAGCAGCCTACTTCTTCCTACCCCCACCCACCAGAATTGCCTTATGACTATCCCATGCATGCTTGAATTCCACCACTGATTTTGACTCCACAACCTCCTCCGGAAGGCCATTCCATGCATCCACAACCCTCTCTGTGAAAAAATACTTCCTTAAATTACCTCTGAGCCGCCCCCCTCTATCTTCAAATTGTGCCCTCTTGTTCTTGCACACCTCTTTTTTTGAAAGATGCTACCCTCTTGGACTTTGCTGATTCCCTTGAGGTACTTGAAGTTTCTATCATGTCCCCCTCTCCCTCCTTTCCTCGAGGCTATACATATTAAGCTCCTTGGTTTCTCTTCATATGTCCTCCGGTGCAGACCCTGCACCATTTTAGTGCCCTCCTCTGGACAGCTTCCATCCTGTCTATGTCTTTGCGGAGACTTGGTCTCCAGAACTGCACACAGTACTCAGATGGGGTCTCACCAGCTGTCTGTACAGAGGATAATAACTTCCTGTTTTCTACTGGTGATGCCTCTCCTATGCATCCCAGTATCCCCCAGCCCTCCTTGCTGCCTTCTCACATTGCTTGCCCACCTTTAGGTCATCTGATATGACTACCCCCAGGTCCCTTTCCATTTTTGTTGTGTTAGTATCTCACCCCCACTGTGTACTCTTCCCCTGGGTTTTTGTTTCCCAGGTGCATTACCTTGCACTTCTTAGCATTGAATCTAAGCTGCCATACATTTGACCATTCCTCTAACCTTGCCAAGTCCCTTCTCATCCTTTCCACCCCACCCTGTGCATCAACTCTGTTGCAGATCTTAGTGTCATCTGCAAAGAGACATACTTTTCCTTCCAGTCCTTCTGCAATGTAGCTTATAAAGACATTGAAGAGGACTAGTCCTATCTGAACCCTCTGCGGTACCCCTTAGTAACCCTGCTTTCTTCTGAGTGGACTCCATTTACTATTACTCTCTGTGTCCTATTCTCCAGCCAATTCTTTACCCAGGCTGTCATCTTGGGACCCACTCCCAGGCTGGCTAACTTATATTAATCTTTTGTGTGGGACTGTGTCAAATGCCTTGCTAAAGTCTAGGTAGGCCATGTCCACAGCCCTCCCTGATCTACTACTTTGGTCACCCAGTCAAAGAAATCTATCAGATTCGTCTGGCATGACCTTCCCGCTGTGAATCCATGCTGCCTAGGGTCCTGTGCCCTTCTGGCCTCTAGATACGCAACAATTCTTTCCTTTAGAAGTGATTCCATCATTTTCCCTATCACTGAGGTTAAACTAACAGGTCTATAGTTTCCTGCTTCTGCCTTGCTCCCACTTTTGTGAAGGGGAATCACATCTGCCCTCCTCCAGTCCTCGGGTACCACCCCATCCTCCCATGATTTGTTAAAGAGGGTAGTCAGTGGTGTCACTAGTTCTACCCTTAGTTCTTTTTAGAATTCTGGGATGAATCCCATCAGGCCCCATTCCTTTGTCCACTTCAGTTTTAAGAGTTCTTTCAGAACCCTTTCTTCTGTAAATGGGCTGGTATCAACTTCTGTATCCAGAGTGTTACTACTGTTTGTTT
This sequence comes from Neoceratodus forsteri, assembly GCA_016271365.2. NCBI lineage: Eukaryota > Metazoa > Chordata > Ceratodontiformes > Ceratodontidae > Neoceratodus > Neoceratodus forsteri. Next base: position 365,315,293 of record CM028132.1, on the reverse strand, counting down.
TATGTACCTCCCCTCTTCCTTTGTAAATACTGAGCAAAATATTTGTTTAGTATCTCTGCCTTTCACATTCTCCCTCTGCCCACCCTCCCTCCCTTTATTAAGCCTCACTATCCCTCCCTTGGTCTTCCTTTGCTCCCTGATGTACCTATAAAGGTTTTATTCCCCTTCTTAACTGAGTTGGCTATCTTTTCTCAGTTTGGGCCTTTGCTGTTCTGACTGCCTTCCCAGCCTCCTTTTGCTTTAACTGATACAGTTCTCTGTCCTGCTCTGCTGCGATTCCTTGTACTTCCTGAATGCTTTCTTTTTCTCTTGAACCTTCACTGCCACTTCCTTTGAGAACCATAGTGGTTTCTTACATCGTCTTGTTTTGTTTATTTGCTTCACACAAAGGCTCGTTACCTCTGTGATGGCAGTTTTTATTATTCCCCATTGTTCTTCCACCCCTCCTTCCTGCCCACTTGCTAGTGCATTCCTTAGGCACTCACCCATTTTGGCAAAGTCAGCCCTCCTAAAGTCCAGTACTTTTGTCTTTGTATGGCTTGACTCTATTGCTGTGTTTATTGTGAACCATACTGTTCGATGGTCGCTAGTTCCCAGATGGCTACCCTCTACATCTGTGATCCTCTCTCCATCTCCATTTGAGAGTATCAAGTCTAATATTGCTCCCTCTCGGTGGGCTCCAGTACTAGTTGTCTAAGGCATGCCCCTGTAGGGCATCTAGAATAACTGCACTCTTGAAGTGGCAGCTGCAACTGCACTCCAGTTAACATCTGGCATATTCAGATCACCCATCAGCAATATCTCCCTTTTTCTGCCATTCTAAGTATACTTTCTATCATTTCCTTGTCCACTTCTCCCCTGAGAAGGGTCTGTATCTAACCCTGTGCGGATTGTGGTGCCATTGCCTGTCTCCAAATTACCCACAGTGCTTCTTCTCCTCCTGTTTACCCTTTTGTTCTGTTGCTTTTATTCCTTCCCTTATGTAAAGAACTACTCCTCCCCTCTTTTACCCTCCCTGTCCCTCCTGTAGATAGTGTATCCTGGTATGTTTACGTCCCAGTCATGGTTTTGTGTGTACCATGTTTCTGTGACTGCCACAATATCAGATGTTCCTCCTCCATCAAGGCCACTAATTCAGGAAGCTTGTTACCTAGACTACGGGCATTGGTACTCATTGCTCTCCATTTTTTGATGGCCTTACCTTCTGTTGCAGCATCCCCCACTGACCGTTCTACCTTGGTCTTTTTCTCATTTAGTACCCTGTTTTGTAGGGAGAGGCTGGGATTTTTCTGCTGCTTGTCAGTGCCTCCCCCATTGACTAGTTTAAAAGCTTGCCAATGAAGCATTTAAACCGACTGCTCAGAAGACTTGTTCCCTTCCTGGACATTATTCATTATGCCCCTTGCATATCATTATGCTTTGCCCGGCGGTACTGCTGTTTGCCCGTGCTAGTTGGCCTTTTGAATATGGCAGAACCGCACTAATCCCACGCTATTCCCGCACAAACTGTTTGCGGACCGCACAAAGCTTTGAATATCTGGCCCATTATGCACAACACTGTTTATAACACCTGCCTTACAACTGTATGTTAATGTTGATTTTGTAACCTGAATGTAACTCGAACTCAACTCTTCCTCCTCCTCCACCTCACCCTTTCCTCTCCTCCCCCCCCCCTTCTCTTTCACGTAAGCACTTGTTTACTTACTAACTCGGCACTAATTATTGTCCACTCTTCTACCTATTATGCACAACACTGTTGTAACACCTGCCTTATAACTGTATGTTAATGTTGATCTTGTAACTTGAATGTTTAATGTCTCATTCCTACTGTACCCCTTCCCCCCAGTTCGCACCAGGAGACACATGGCATCAGTTTTTCTCTATGTTCTGTATATCTCAACTGAAAGACCTCATTGTAAATGAGTTATTTGTTTTCATTTCTGTTTAAAAAGTAAAATATGTTTTTATTTATAAGCTGGGGTGTCTCATTTGTAAGAATATCCCAGCTTTCTATCTGTCATGGTTTGTTGACCTAGAAGTCACTAAAGTCCACTTATTCAGGGCTGAGCAAAACTGCACAGTCAATACTGCTGTGTTCCAAATACATGATTGACTATGAATAATATTCTGATGATATGCTCTGACCGAGGAGAATAACAGTCTGAATATGGCACAGTGCCAGTGCAACAAAAGTGACTATGTGCTGCGCTGACAGCCCAGGGCTGAATATGGCCCACCGAGGTTTTGATTCCCATTACAAGTTATGGTGTCTCATTAGCAAGAATATTACAGCCGTGTATCAGTTACATCTGTTATGTTTTGTTGATCTTGAAGTCACTAAAGATCCCATATTCAGAGCTGACCAAAACTGCTGCAAATAGCACACGGCAGGCTCTGAGTAATATTTTGATAACATACTCTAATGGAGCAAACTAAGGGCCAGATATTCAAAACTTTGCACTGGGCACAAACCATTTGCACAGGATTAGTGCCAGATTTGCGTGGGTCCACTATATTCAAAAGGTCAAATAGTGCAGGCAAAATGCATTAGCGCGGGGCAAACTTATAATGTATGCAAGGGGCAAACTGAGGGGGCGTGTACATGAATACCGGCGCAATGCTTTATTCAGCAATTAGCGCTGCGCAAAGTGTCTTTGCTCGACTTAGCGCAACACTTTGTGCAGTGCAAATTACCATCCAGGAAAAAGTAGCCTTAAATCTGGGCATACCGCCACCTGGGTGACCACAGGTGGTGGTGCAGCAAGGACTGCATGTTGCAGGGAGGGAGGATATCTGCCGGGAGACGGAGCATTAGCACACTATGACGTGCATCGCTCCTAGGCTCCCCTAGCGCGCAGACGTCCTACGGGGATGGGCGGAAAAAGGAAAATACCCTCCAGTGCTCCCTGTAGACGGAGCTTCAGGCCCCGATCCCAGGGCCCCTATCGGCACGGATGACGGACCCCCGAGGAAACTCAGTCGCCCGGGGCGGTGGAAGGGGGGCCCCGCCTCGTGCCCACCTGGGGGTCAAACCAAGACAGCGTGGGGGGATGACTGCACCGATGCCGACAGACAAGCAGGGACGCACAGCATAGGACACTCTCAAGGTGAGGAAGCACCGGAGTGAGAAGGGGCATAAAAAAAGAAAGTATAAAAACAAAACCAAAAAATGACATAAATGGCTACCCCAAGGCAGAAGGCTGTGTACTGGTTGATGGGGTAGTGTACGAGGCAGGAGGTCGACCCCCAAAATGCTCTGCTTACACTGGATATCCCTTTGGGTACCAGTAAGGACACAGTAGAGGGAACACTCTCCAAAGTTCAATGTTTAAAAAACCCTGTAGTGGTGAGTTGACAGGCTAATTTGATTGCCCAAACTTTCATAGCCTTAGTAGAGTGTAGTGACCTCGTGGACAGCTCTAAAGTGCCACAGACTATTGCCCCAGACGGGGTTCCAGCTGCCTGGAGAGTGATAACAAAAGACAGTAAAGACCCCAAGGAGGATGAGCTCCCACCATTATCTGAGATTTTTGAGGAGAAATTTGCTAAGTTGTTGCTGGAGGAAGGGAAAACCATAGAGGACTATAAGAAACTATTCCTGCCACCAGGGGGTGTTCCTTCCCCAACAACCCCTCCCACTCCAGCACCTGTTACTGCCCCGCTTTCTGTGCCCGTGCCCATGCTGGCCCCTATATCTGCACCTGCCATTAGTCACGACTCCTACCAAAGGCTGAGAATCTTCTCAGGCACCCTACCCACCCCCCAGAGGGAGGATGACTGGGAGATCTGGATAGACTACGTTGACCCCTTGGTACCCGAGAGGCAGTGTGCAGAGGCTGAGAAGCAGAAAAGAATTATAGAAAGTTTGAGGGGCCCCGCCCTTGAAGTCATTACATTTTTAAGGTCCACGAACCCTGATGCATCTGCTCAGCAGTACCTATCTGTACTTGAAGGTAATTTTGGGAGCACTGAGTCAGGAGAGACTTTGATGTGGAAATTCAAAGTTACCAAGCAATGAAAGGGGGAAAGTTTGTCTGCATATGTTACTCACCTAGAAAGAGCTCTGCAGAAAGCTTACCAGAAAGGTTGGGTAGCTGGTAGTGATTTTAACTGTGTGAGATTGGGGCACATACTGCAACATGCCAGGCATTCTAAATTGCTGATCATCCAGTTAAGGCTCCAGGATAGGAGAGGTAACCCACCTGACTAATGTGACTTGATAAAAGAACTCCAGGAAGTAGAAGGTGAAGAGGGAGATTGTAATTATGGGGTGAGTGCAGCCCAAGTGATCATGGCACAGGATGGCCCTTCAGAAATGGAGACCATTAAGAGTGTCCCAGCATGGACTAAACGGTGGGGAGGGAGGGCTGCTGAAGGAAGTCAGAAAAGCACAACCAGGCGCATTCGCTGAGGTATCCCCTGCTGACAGAGAACCTGGTCCCTGTCAGAACGTAACTGTTATGGGGTTGGGGGTGCACCCTCAGGCATCCTCTACTGGGGCTGGTTTCTCAGCTGAGCTCAAGGAATTGACTGCCACCCTAAAGGAACTTTTGAGACATGGTACACTACCTGCAGAAGCCAGATCACAATCTCCCGTTGATGCTCCAGCATCCCCTGCTATGTTTTCCCCAAGGATACCCCGAGAGTGTGTCATTTGTCACAACAGTGGCAAGGATGGCCATATGAACAGGGAATGCCAGTCTCAGAAGGACTTAGAGAAAGTGGTGAACCAGCTTCAAGGAGAGCTTCAGAAAACAAGTCAGTGGTCAAGGGGTGCATAAAATGACCAGTGTGTCAAAGCTTCAGCCATCCTAACTCAAACCCCTCTGTGGCTAAATCATCTGTCCAGGCCACTGCTGTTGTCCTGCCAGACTGGTCCAAGATAGTGGGCCCTTCAATGGAGACTAATGTGGCTGTGAATGGTATTCCTACTCAGGCTGGGCATGACAGTGGGTCGCAAGTGACCACTGTGTTTCAGGACTGGCACAACTCTGTCATGAGAAACAAGGACGACGGACTGGGAGGGCCCTGAGAATTCCCGCTCTGATCAAGAGGGCCTATGATTTGCAACAGAAACCCAAGGAAGTAGACCAGAATGAACTGGTGGGGACTGTGTGGAAGAAGGATCCCGATTCAATGGTACTAGCCCCTAACGCCCAGTGTACTACTCAACGGGAGGTCTGCCTCCAGATAGATGTCAAGAACAAAATACTGATGTTGGATGTGCCAGGCAATAGAAAATTTCCAGAAGGATTATTGGTCAAGCCCAGCATCTTGCCTGCTCATGCCCTGCATATGCATGACAAGTGATGGTCCAGATTCACAATGTGTCAAATCGGGAGATCCGGGTGAACAGAGGGTGCATCCTAGCTACAGTACACTGCACAGACACTGCAGTATTGCCCAGCAACAAGCACCCTGGTGAGAAGGAGAGAGTGACCCCAGACTTGTTTGACTTTGGTGACTTCCCATTGTCAGCTGAATGGAAGGCTAGAATTAGCAAGAGACTTTCCCAGAGAGACCAAGTGTTTTCGTTGAAGGAATGGGATGTGGGATGTGTCCAGGGTGCGGAGCATCACATACGCCTGCATGATGAACGGCCATTTCAAGAGTGGTCCAGACACATAGCCCCAGCAGACATAGATGATGTGAGAAGACACCTGAAGGAAATGCTCACTGCTGGCGTGATACAAGAATCCAGCAGCCCGTACGCCTCTCCCATTGTGGTCGTGCGTAAGAAGAATGGGTCTGTGAGGATGTGTGTTGATTATCGAACCCTGAACTGGCGGACCATCCCAGACCAATACACTATGCCTCGTATACAAGATGCCCTGGACTGCTTGAATGGGAGCAAATGGTTCTCGGTGTTGAATCTTCACAGCGGACACTACCAGATCCCGTTGGCCCCAGAAGTCCATGACAAAACATCCTTCATCTGTCCATTGGGATTCTACGAGTTTCTGAGGATGCCACAGGGGATATTGGGCACCCCGGCCACCTTACAGCAACTGATGGAACATGCGAGGAGATATGAATTTCCTGGAATGCCTGGTGTACTTGGACGATGTCATTGTGTTTGAGAGCACCCTAGAGGAGCATGAAAACTGACTATTTAAAGTTCTAGACCAACTGGAAGACTTCGGCCTCAAGCTGTCCATTGACAAGTGCCAGTTTTTCCAAACCTCTGTGAAGTATGTGGGGCACATAGTATATACAGAAGGGATCGAGACTGATCCCAGTAGGGTTGAAGCCTTAACTACTTGGCCCTAGCTCCATAATTTAAAAGAACTACAACATTTCCTGGGGTTCTTGGCTAAAACTGCAGGTTCATTAAGAAGAAGAAGAAGCATCAGCATTTATATAGCGTTTTTCACACATAGTATCCCAAAATGCTTTACAAGCAATGCTAGACTGGTAGTGAAGTGACTGAATGTGTGGTGGTGGCCATATCACACATCATCACCCACACACAGCCTGGATAATTGCATGAACCGGTTTATGGGAAGGGGAATGTTGGCCAGGATACCAGGAATGTTCCCTGCTCTTTTCGAAGAGTGCCCTGGGCTCTTTTACATCCACCTGGACACCCACCAGGACAACACCAGGATGGGCAGAAGGGACCTCGGTTTAATGACTCATCCGAAGGATGGCACACCCCAGCTGTACAGCATCCCTCAATACTGCACTCGGATGCCAGCGATTTTTAGGTGCAAGTCCAATCCCAATGTTGGACAAGAACCCACAACCTCTGGTCCAAAGGCAGATGTGCTACCAACTGAGCCACGCTGACACCAAAGGACTATTCCAAGGTGATTCACCCACTATTGAATCTTACCCAGGGTTACCCTCCTACCAATCGTAAATACAAGAAAGGGGCCACCCAAGAACCAGAAAAAGTATACTTCCACCCAGGTGAACTCTTCGGGCCCTGCTGGATGCCCGACTGTGAAGCAGCCTTCCACGAAATCATATACCAGCTCACCCACTCCCCCGTCCTCGCCTATGCAGACCTCACCAAACCCTATGTGCTGCATACTGACGCTAGTCTGCAGGGTCTAGGAGCTGTGCTGTATCAAGACCATGAGGATGGTTTGAGACCAGTGGCTTTCACCAGTAAGAGCTTGACCCCGTCAGAGCGAAACTACCCTGTACATAAGTAGGAGTTCCTTGCGCTAAAATGGGCCATTGTTGACCAGTTTCATGAATATCTCTATGGGGCAAAGATATTGGTGAAGACTGACAATAACCCATTGACCTATGTACAGACTTCAGCTAAGTTAGACGCCACTGGGCACCGGTGGCTTTCTGCATTACCAACCTATGATTATGCTGTCGAATACAGACCTGACCTGAACCATATTGATGCTGACACCCTATCATGAAGGCCCACTTCCAAGAGTGATTGGGTCAGGCTGTCCGAACCTGACATCCGAGCATTGTGCCAAAAGTTTGATAGAGATGAACAGATGTCTGCGGACACAGTGGACTGTTTAGTAGACTGCTTGGGCTCTTCTGACACCTGCATACCGGCTGCTTATTGCCACTTCTCTGCTCTAGATATTAGTGCACTACCTAAATTTGACAATGACAGCATTCAGTGGGCTCAGTCCCAAGATCCTATGATTCAGCCAGCACATGATGCCCTGCGTGAGGTGAAAGATGTGTCTAAGTTACGTTCCACTGACTTGCGAACTGCTTTATTGTTTAAAGAAGGCCCCAGATTGAAGTTGCTCAGTCAGTTGTTGTATAGAGAGACAGTAGATCGTAGTGGCAAAATAGACAAGCAACAACTGGTCCTGCCCATGGCATTTAAAGATTTGGTACTGAGGTCCCTTCACAATCATATGGGCCACCTCAGTATCAACCGGACCCTTGACCTAGTATGATCTCAATTCTACTGGCCCAAGATTGGAGCTGATCTTGAACATCATGTAAGGACTTGTAGTCGCTGCCTGCAAAGAAAAGTCCTGTCTCAGAGGGCTGCCCCCCTTGTCAACATTAATACCAGCACCCCAATGGAACTAGTCTGCATAGACTTCTTGACTTTAGAGCCTGATCAGCGAAACACTGGCAATGTGTTAGTGGCTATGGATCATTTCACACGGTATGCACAAGCTTTTCCCACCAAAGATCAAAAGGCGTCTACTGTGGCCAAGGTGTTAGTGGAAAATTTCTTCTTCCACTATGGTGATCCCTAGCAGATTCATTCTGATCAAGGCAGAGCCTTTGAGAGTTGGCTAATCAAAGAGATGCTCTCTCTATGAAGGATGCGAAAGTCAAGAACCACCCCCTATCACCCCAAGGGGTCCCTCGACCAGAACGCTTTAACCGCACTAGATATGCTAGGCACCCTTCACCCAAAAGACAAGCATAAATGGAGTCAGCAGATTAGCACCTTGGTACATGCATACAGTTGCACGAAAAATGATGCTACCGGGTTCTCTCCCTACCACCTCATGTTCAGGAGAGAGGCCCAGCTGCCAGTTGATGTCTGCTTTGGGGTCTCTCCAGATGGGGTCCGAGCCAAAAACTACTTGCAATATGTACAAAAACTGAAAGCTCAATTGAACCATGCCTATCAACTGGCCCAGACAATGGCAGCCAAGAGAAATCTAGCCAACAAAGAGAGGCATGATAAAAAGGTAAAGGCTCAAGAGCTTTGACCTGGAGACCATGTGTTACACAATTTGGGACAGCATGGTAAACACAAAATTGTTGATCAGTGGCACCATCTTCCCCATGTGGTAGTTGGAAAGTTGGATGACACAGGTGCACCCAGAGAACAACTCCAAAGCTGTCAAAACCATGCACCGTAACCACTTGCTACCTATTGGCCAAGTCATATTTGAGGCTGAACAATCAGAGATTTCTCCTCCTGGGCTGGTGACTCATGCTGCTGCAAGGAAGAGACAGATTCAACCTACCCCAATGGATACAGATTTAAGGGTTCCTCCCCAGCAGGTCCAGACTGATAGTGATTGTCAGTCAGATTCTGATGATAGTGAGTGTGACAATGCCTATTACCCCTGCCATGAATTGAGTCAGCTGTTTCGAGGAAACCATATGACTAATTGCGGGGATGAAGCTGGGCCTTCTGGACTGTCTAACCCCCCCAGCTTCGTCCTTGGAGTGAATGCTCCCTGAAAGTGAAGTGCAAAGTATCACGTCTGAAGATGCTGATTCCCTGTGTATTGTGAAAGGTATGATTTGCCTGAAGGAGGGGCTGATGGTTTGAGTCTTTCTGGTGACATACCAGAACCTGAAGAATACTACTGTATGAGAGTGCTGGCCATTCTCTTTCAATGTCAGAGTGCTTTCAAAGTGAGCAAAGTGTTGTAGAAACAGAACTTACAGAGCAAGGGGCTGACAGTGCTCCATGTTTGGACATTTCTACCCAGGCAAAGGCACCCCTTACCAGTGATGAAAGTCCCAGGAGCAGTGCTGAGAGTACAAATACTGTGGTTGTTCCCCCAGAAGGACTGGGCAAGCTGTCAAGCCAGTCATACGCTACAGTTATGATTCTCCCGGGAGGCCAGTGGATTTGCCTCTCAATGTGGTCCACAAAGGGGTTTATGTGTCCCAGAACTCACTGCCCAAACTGAGTCTAAGTACCAATTCCAGGTTGATTGTTCTGCCCTCTAGGTATGGTGCCCCTGCCCCGTCTAGCCCCAAGTTAGCTGATAGGGAAGGCTCCCTCTTACATTGTTCAATATATAAGAAGTTTTTACATGATTCCACATAGTAATGTGTAAATTACCTGTGTGAAATATGCATGATGTATTGTCAGAATGGATATAGTAGTGTGAAGTGTAGAGAATATGTATAGTAAGAGGTATAAGTTTACGTTGACTGATGCATCAGATGTCACGTGCATAACATGCTGATGGTATAAATGTCTTGCATAGTTTGCATTTTCAATATTGTGATGGCACAGACTTGACGCGGATGCCAAGTTTTCTCTAGGCAGGGAAGGGTGTAACCCCCCCCACACAAATGGGGGTTCCCAAAACGTCTTCATTGAGCTTGCCTACATGCTCACTGCCAGGCTGGTGTCCTGCGTTTTAGCTGAAAATAAGGACTGTCAGTGGCTCAGCAGGTAGCACACTCACCTCTGAGGCTGAGAGATCAGTAGGCTGTGGGTTCTATCCCCACACCAGGCACTTGGTATAATATCCCAATACTGACACTGTAGTGCAGCATGAGGGTGGTGCTGCACTCCTGAGGTGCCGTCTTTTGGATGAGACATTAAACCGAGGTCCCATCTGCCTGTTCTGGTGGTAGTTCAGGTGGATGTTAAAGATCCCATGGCACTTCTCGAAAAGAGCAGAGGAATTTCCCCGGTGCAATGGCCAAATTCCTCCATTCATGAAAAATACCAACAGCTTAATCTGGTTCAAGGTCAGTTGGAATTCATCTGTATCCCTTCCCCCGGGTCATGCCTGAAAATAGGCAGGATTTGTCTAGTGCACTTACCCGGTCAATAAAAACGAAATAAATAAAATAAATAAATTTAAATGTGATTGCTATTGTCGGCCCGGTGGCGCTGAGGGTTGAGGCGCTGGATGCCACACCTCACACCACGCCTGCAACCCTGGTTTGGGAAATGAGCCTGGGTCATCAGGGGTCGGCAGGGGAGGAGAAGTATTGAGCATCTGTAGGACTGCTCTCCTTCTCCGAGGAGGGGGTGAGATGTCTCGGTGTCCTAGTGGTGGCTGGGGGTGACAGCAGGTCACAGGCAGACTTGGAGAATGTGCTGCAGCAGACGCTGGGAAAGGGGTGCATGTGTGAAGACAAGGCACTTCTGTCCCTTTGATGTCTGCATGCTGCAGACGCTATGGAAAAGGGAAAACACAGATAACATGGGTGCCAGTCGTGGTGGCATGATGGCCATCCCCGTAGGGACTAGTTCGCTGTCGAGGGTGCATGGCTTAACTGGATCCTGGTCTGGTGTGAGAGCTTGAGAGAGGAGATCTCTCCACCTCCCCACCATGGGGGTGTGCCGCATACCCGAATGTGGAGCCGGGGAGTCCTCGGGATGGTGGACAGACATAAATCTCAGAGGGGATGCCTGGATGTAGAGGTAAGCAGACTGGTGGCCAGGGAGAAAAAAGTACTAACAAAAAAAAAAATATATATGATTGCCAGAGAGTGCCTGTATAGCCTCTGTGTACTGTCTCTTTAAGAGCTGCCTGGATTGCAGTCATAAGTAATCTGAGCGGGAGCTCTGTTGAAAGATGTAACTACCTGCTGAAAATCATTTAGAGTGATAATGATAATATAGTTTGTCTAACCTGCCTTCTTTGCAGCAAGAACTGTTTTGTTTACCTCCACTATCTTGGTCCTGGACTGTTGAAATGGACCAATCAGTACTGGTGGGACCTGAAATGGAGCCGGACTACAGGAGATGTCTGGAGTCAAAATCTGTAGGAATTATAGTTTTGGGCTTTTGATGCCTTTTTGCACCTGAAGGGGGAGCCTTTTTGTTGTGACTGAGACAGATCAGCCAACCAAACCTTTTGGATTCTGGGGAAAGTCCCAGGCTTGCTGGCAGTTGAGTCAGATCTAAGTTGCTAGCTGAAGAAGCAACAGCTCAAGACATTCTCTGTGGAAAGGCCTGAGTTTTGTCCTGCATGTCTGCCTGCTGCCCTGGGAAAGAAGAGAATTATTTCAGACTAAATCGGAGTTTGGGAGAATGAAGTAAGCCACTGATTTTTTACCAGGCTCATACCTGAAGAAGACCGAAGATTTTGCTGAATGCGATCGGCCTGTCAGGATTTCCAGCTGCTTTTGAATCCCCATTTTGTGCAGAGCCTTTGCGATCGTGACCAGAAAGTGGTTTGCCTGGTACAGTAGAATTTCCTTACATGTAAATGTGCTGTGAGTTGTTAGTGGGTCGCGATTTGGTTCCACACTGTGTGAACTGTGCTCTGCTTGCTGGAAGCTGTATCCAGCCCAAAACAGACAGTATCCGAATTTGTCTCCATTTGGCCTGGGCCTTACACATTGGCCCAGCCAGACTACCCACTGCACAGAGAAAGCCATCAATGAGAGACCTGCCTGGGGGTCAGCCCTCTGCTCCACACTTGAACAGGAACGTTGCCTTGGCAAATCGTGTGGGCCCTGCTTCTCCTGGCACTCCAGATCAACCACCTGCAGTCTCAATTTTCGTCCAGCCTGTGTCCAGTCTTGGGTATCATGAGTAATCATCAGGGTAGCTCCCTGCAACAACAGCCTAATCTTAAAGTGTGTCATCTGATTGTCTTGTGTTTTCTTTTCATGAACTAAGTCCTCCAGCTCCAGATTGCAATCAGTGTGTGTGGTGCATGTTTCTTTCTTCCATCACAGGGCCCCAACCAGCTGCAACATTCCTGGCTAGCCCACCATTCTCCATATGGGTACCCAGAGTGTGTGACTGTTTATGGACCCTGAAGTGCAAGTGATTATTGTGTATTGTTCCAGCCACTAGTAAGGAAAGAAGGGGGTTACAGTGTCCCGGAGGGCTGTGATCAGGTTGCTTGACCACTACCAACCCTGACCTCCGAGTGGAGGCACCCATTTCAGAACACAGGCCCCTTAACCTGCTACTAGCCAAGCAGGCATGGGTAGTTGCCCTTGGAATAGCGTTACCTTGGGGTTACAGACAGATTAACGGAACTCAATATGTATACCCTGGAGCAAAGGAGGGAGAGAGGTGATATGATTGAAACATTCAAACACCTTAAGGACTTTAGCAAAGTAAAAGAGTCTAACATGTTTCAGTATAAGAAAAATAGCAGGACAAGAGGACATAGCTTGAGATTAGAGGGAGGCCAATTAAGGGATAATGTGAAGAAGTTCTTTTTCACATAAAGGGTGGTGGATGCATGGAATGGCCTACCTCCAGAAGTGGTGGATATGACTACAGTGCAGGGCTTCAAACCGGCTTGGGATAGGCAAAACGGAGCAATTCAGATAAGTATGAATAGATAGGCCATTGATAGAGGAAATGCCAATAGCACATTCATAAGGTAGAAAAAGAAATGGGCAGACTGGATGGGCCTTGTCTGCTGTCAACTTCTATGTTTCTATGTTTCTAGAGTACCTCAAATCTCTGAGTAAAACAGATAAACACAAAGTGTCTAGAACAGTTCAACACTGAGTCCATTTAAGTCCAGGACCTCGGAGTGTGCATGCACTAATACATGTAGGCACCAAAATATATCATCTGAGAAGGAAAGAAGATGTCAAGTTTCAATAAGCAAGTTCACCATCAAGGACGCCATTTTGACAGGACCCCCATCTGCTCAGATACCCTATGGCCCAGACCCAAATATGGTTTATCTATACATTTGTATTTATCTACTATCCAATTAATTGCCAGGGTTCAGGGAAACCAGGGTATGTAATCACCCTACAGTCAAGTACAAGCATGGTACTTGTGTCCCAGCATTATTTACTCACTGTCTCCAGAGTCGGAATCAGAGCCCTCTACTTTGGCTCAGAACTCTTTCTCCAGTCTGTCCACCATTTTTGCAACCTCTCCAGCATCTGCAGACTGATAGGATTTTCCCTGTAAATGATGCATAGACTGGCAGGCATAAGGAGGATATGATGCACCCCATCAAAACTTTTCTGGTACTGTTTGGGCACATAGTTCAGGTCTAGGAAAATATGCACTCAGTTGCCCTGCCATTCCAAGGGAGCTCTTTTTTCTTGCTTCAGCTAAGATATTATCTTTGTGCAGTGAAGTGCCGAGTACCATAAGCAGAGTGCATGGAGGGAGTTAATTTGTGACTGTGCAGCTTTTTCTGCCCCTAGGGCTAATCCAATAAAGTTTTAAAATAGTGAATGAGGTCTCAACTTGCAGAAGTTCCTGGAAAAAGAATGCAATGAATATCTTTGGACTGTCTCCCTCAGCTCCTTCAGGGAGCCCTAAAATCCTCACATGGTTAGTTCGTGAAGCTTTTTCTAAATTTTCAAATCTACGGAGAAGCACCATGTTTTCTTTTATTAGTCCAGTAGACACTGATAATGGCGTCTCAGCAGATTTGGAGGCAGATTTTGTTTCTCCCATGGCAGACTGGGTTCCTTCCCTTCTGTTTTCATAGCCTGCTGCTGTGTCCCCTTTTTTTTCTTATGTTCAAATCATCAGAATGGCAGCTACCATGATAATAATTCTTTGCATAAGCTGCCTTGCTTGTCCACTTCCTGTGATTGAAGTATGGTGCGTAGCAAAAACCTGTTGAGTTTGCACTAGGCTGTGGTGCACACAATAAAAAACACATAAAAACAAATAAACTTGTGCACACACCACCACACATCGATGCGGACACACAATATATATATATATATATATATATATATATATATATATACACACACACAATAATACATGGGAGGGAGTGCATAACCCAATTTAATGTACAACTGAGGTATGGGATGCTACATAAACCCGAAGAGTGGCTTCAGGCGTTTATCAAAGCATCCACATTGAGAATGCATTAAATTAAGTCTACGCCTCCCGTGTGTATTGTTTTATTTAATTGCTGAGGAGCATTTTTCTTGCCTGCTTCATTTAAATTAATAAGAAACAAAAATGTGTGGCCAGTACGTAGTGCTGCCGTGTATAGTAGAAAAGCAGCAAAGATGCTGCTGTTTAAAATCCCCTCAGTCACAGCAGAAGTTTATAATCACTAAATGCCCCTCTGCCTGTCTCCCTCACTCTCTCCTCTCTCTCTCTCTCTCTCTCTCTCTCTCTCTCTCTCTCTGTCTGCAAAGTAGCCCAGCTGCTTAGTCGCAAGCAAGCTGAATTGCCAAGTATTCTTTGCTGGGGTTGCTTTTGATTTTTGTTTGTGCTTTTTTTCATCCGTCAGGCTTCAGGTAATAATTCATTGTCGGAAGTTGTGGGAACTATTGCTATAGCTGTAGGAACATGAGAGTTCTGAGCCTGAGGCCATGATCCAGAGCCAGGTGGATACAAGTCAAACAAAGAGGAAGGTGGAGCTGGGAGTGTTTCCAGGTCCCTAAATGTTGCGTTGCAGGACTAACGAAAGAAGAACTGGTACTGTAATTTTTTCCTCCATTCTCAGAGTGTGTTGACCTTTACTGAGCCAGTGTACCCACTTCAGCCTTGTTGGACAATAACACTACTGTCATCTGTGGCACAGGTGGTGACAAGACAGTTCATCCAGAGGCAGTTTGCGCTTGCGTGGAGAGTAGTGAACTCAGTGCGTGTTCACCGTTATAACCGGCAGGTTATAATGGCGAATTATAACTGAGTTTCCCCATGGGAAAAAAACACTCTCCAGTTATTATAAGCTAGTTACATAGCAAAAGAATGAAATGCTTGCCTGATGCTTTTCTGGTCAAACTTGACCCTGTATCAACATCAATAAGTATGGTGAGTAACTTGCAGGCAGTGGGCTGGCAAAAAATCTTGAGGGGTTGGTGTTGGTGGGGTATCTGTTTTCAGAGTGAGAGAGAAATATGGAGTGAGAAGCAATCCACTTTACAAATGAAGCAAATAATGCAAATTCATAAGCAGGTTAATTTTTAAAACATTTGTAACAGACCCCTTGACACTAACACTCACCTGGGCTGTCCCAGCGTTCTCAGGGGTTCTTGCAGTACCTCCCCGAGGGGCCAGGCCTGAGTCCTGACCGGAGTTTCTGTGGTACCTTGGTGCCTCCACCTGAGGCCCCGGTGTTACATAGATACATAGATACATAGACAGTGTCGGCAGATAAGGGCCTATGGCCCACCCAGTCTGCCCATTTGAGCTTGTAAGTTCAGTTTATGTTTTCCTAGAAGTCTGTTGCCCCTTACCCTGACCTTCAGAATTCCTTTATGTCTATCCCATGCATTCTTAAATCCCGTGATTGTTTCAGCCCCCACCACTTCCTCTGGCAGGGTGTTCCACTTGTCCACCACCCCTTCTGTGAAGAAATTCTTCCTCATGTTTCCTCTGAATTGTCCTCCCTCCAACTTCATCCCATGCCCTCTAGTCCTGGAACATCTTTTTTGCTTAAAAATAGTGTATTCCTGCACCCTGTTCCTCCCTGTGAGATACTTATATGTCTCTATCATATCCCCTCTCTCCCTCCTCTCCTCCAGGGAGTACATGTTCAGTTCCTTCAACCTGTCTTCATAGGACTTGTGATGCAATCCATGCACCATCTTTGTTGCCCTCCTCTGAACCTTCTCTACCCTGTCTATGTCCTCACGTAGGTATGGTCTCCAGAACTGTACACTGTACTCCAGGTGGGGCCTCACTAGTGTCTTGTATAAGCGGAATTATGACCTCCCTTTTCCTGCTGGTGATGCCTCTGCCTATACATCCCAGCATCCTATTTGATTTACCTGCTGCCTTGTCACACTGTTTCCCTACCTTGAGGTCATCAGAGATGATAACCCCAAGATCCCTTTCCTGCTTGGTGCATGCTGTATCCTCACCTCCAACTGATATATTGTGCCAGGGTTTTTGTGCCCATATGCATTATCTTGCACTTCTTTGCATTGAATTTCAACTGCCAAACCCCTGACCATTCTTCAAGTTTCTGCAGGTCCTTCTCATTCTGTCTACACCCTCTGGTGTGTCTACTCTGTTACAGAGCTTTGTGTCATCAGCTAACAGTGAAATTCTGCCTTCTAGGTCCTGTGCAATGTCACTGATGAAGATGTTGAATAGGACCGGTCCCAGCACTGATCCCTGTGGTACCCCACTGGTCACTCTTCCCTCTGTGGAGTGACAGCCATTTACCACCACCCTCTGTGTCCTGCCACCCAGCCAGTTACCTACCCACCACACTACTGTCCTGCCCACACCCATATTCCCCAGTTTGTGTAATAGTCTTCTGTGTGGCACAGTGTCAAAGGCCTTGCTGAAGTCCAGATAGGCCATGTCCACTGCCTTCCCTGATCCACCTCCCTAGTCACCCAGTCAAAAATTCAATGAGGTTGGTCTGACATGACCTCCCTGGTGAAACCATGCTGTCTTGGGTCCTGTAGTCCATTGACAACCAGATATTCCACCAATCTCTCCTTCAGTAGTGCTTCCATGATCTTCCCCACACGGTGAGGCTGACTGGTCTGTAGTTCCCCTTCCTCTTTGTTTCCACTTTTGTATAAAGGGGACTACATCTGCTGTCCTCCAGTCTTTGGGTACCTCCCTGTTTCCAGTGATCGGCTAAACAGGATAGCCAGAGGTTCAGCCACCACCTCGCTTAGTTCTTTAAGGACCCTGGTGCACCCCATCTGGCCCCATTGCTTTATCAACTCTTATTACTTCCAGTTCCTTCAGGACCCTTTCTCATGTAAAGGGACTTGTGTCCATTTGTGCACCATTCTCACCCCTTGTACTCCCTTCAGACCCATTACCCTCCTCTTCCTCAGTAAAGACTGAGTAGAAATACCTGTTCAATATGTCAGCTTTACTGTTGTCATCCTCCACGTGGCCCCCATCCTCCCCCTTCAGTCTCACTATCCCTCCCTTTGTCTTTCTTTTTTCACTTATGTACCTGTAAAAGGTTTTGTCCCCTCTACCCACTGATTTTGCAATGTGTTCTTCTGTCTGAGCTTTGGCTTCCCCTACTGACCTCCCTGCCTCCCTTTGCTTCTCCTGGTACTTCTCCCTATCCCCTTCTGCCTGTGTCTTTTTGTATTGCCTGAATGCAATCTTTTTGGCTTTCATTTTCTTTGTTACCTCTTTGGAAACCATAATGGTTTCCTCTTCCTTTCTTTTGCTAACCTGCTTAATGCATAATTCTGTTGTTCTTGTAATCCCCATTTTAAATACTGCCCACTGTTCCTCAACCCTGATTCTGTCCCATTCCCTTAATGCCTCTTTCAAGTATCTCCCATTTTCCCAAAGTCTGCCCCTGAAATCCAGGATACGTGTTTTTGTGTGGTTTGGTTCTGCTCTTTCTGTGATTTCAAACCACAATGACTGGTGGTCACTGTTCCCAGGTGCTCCCCACTGTTACCCCCATCACACTGTCCCTGTTTGTGAGCACAAGGTCCAGTATTGCCTTTCTGTCGAGTTGGTTCCATGACCAGTTGCTTGAGGAAGGCACCTGAAGGAGTCCAGGATAAATCTGCTCCTAGTTGATGCTGCTGCTGGGATGCTCCAGTCCACGTCTGGAATACTGAAGTCTCCAACCAGTACTACCTCACCCTTGTCTGCCATCATTTGGATGGCTAGCATCAGCTCCCTATCTGTTTCTTCCTCCTGGGCTGGTGGTCTATAGACCACACCTGTGCGGATGGCTGTCCCCATTTTCCTTTCCAGCTTAACCCACAGTATCTCTCCCCCATTTTGTTCCTCCTGGATCTCTGTGGCCCTTATGTCATTTTTCACATACAGTGCCACTTCTCCTCCCTTCCTGCCTACTCTGTCTCTTCTGAATATGTTGTAGCCAGGTATGGCCATCTCCCAGTCATGGTTATCATTACACCAGGTTCAGTGATGGCCACAATGTCCAGGTCTGACTGCACCGTGACAGCCTCCAGATCTTCCATCTTGTTGCTAAGGCTCCTGGCATTTGCACACATGGCTTTCCATGATTTGGCCTCCCTAGACTGTTTCGCTGTTCTACTCCAGCCCCTTCCTTGGTTGTCCTTTATCCCTGGTTCTCCTTGCTGTCTGCCCTTCTGTTGAATTTTGCCCCTTTTCTGCCTATCCACCTCTTGGGCACTAATCTCCATCTTTTGCACACTGATTTGCAGAGATAGCCACTCCTCTGGTTCACTGGTTCCACTGCTAGCTGTGGGGGGTGAGCAAGTAGGTACCCTCCTTGCTGACCTGCCATCCCCCTTTGCTAGTTTAAATACTTGTCAATGTAGCATTTAAACTTATCATTGAGTGCTTGGATTCCCCTCCAGGATGGATGCAGGCCGTCAGGCTTGAACAAACCTCCATCCCTCCAGGTGGGTCCCCAGTCACCAATGAATCCAAACCCTTCCTCACAGCACCAATTCTTCAACCATGAGTTAAAGTTCCTGGTGCACGCACTCCTATGCGCTCCCTTGCCTCTCGCAGGTAGTACTTCTGAGAAAGTGACAGAAGTAGCTACTTGCTTGAGACCCCTCTCCAATTTCCTAAACTCTTCCTGAACTTCCTTTGGCTCCCCATTTGCCAGGTCATTAGTACCTAGGTGGATAATGACATCCAGCTCACCCTCCTGTCTTGCCTTCCCAGTGATCCCCAAGATCTTCCTTCCATCCCTCCATGCCGTGGCACCTGGTAGGCACCTCACCTCCCTGTCCTCCCCCTCCTGTGTTCCTAGCTGGATCCCTCTTATGATGGAGTCCCCCACCAGGATTCGCTTCCTCCTCCTCTGGGGTCCACTGCTTTCCCCGCTGAGGTCACCTCCTTGGCTAACCTCCACATCCTTTCCTTCCACTTCTCTGGGTACCTCTATTTGGTTGTCCTCGTTTGCCAGTGTGGCATATGAGTTCTTGAGTGGAATAGGATCTGGGATGTGCCTCTGCCTGACGCTCTAACCCTCCCTGAGCCCACTGTCATCCAAGTGCTCCTCGTTCTCGGCATCCTTTGAGGCAGTTGCATTGGACTGGGTGGTCTCTGGATAGGAGGTGATGGTACTCCTGACCCAGTTTACTTCGCTCTGAGTCTGGCTACCTCATCCGCAGTCCAGAGAGATGCATGCAGATAGGGCAGCACCTCAGTGTCCAGAAGGTCTACCTGAATATGGCTGCCCCACAGCCACTGCATTGCACCACTCCCCACATTATACTGCAATTATACTGCTATTCCACTACTTGTCTGCTACTGAAGCTCTACTAGTTCCCTTTTTATTAATTTACTGTCCTAAAAATCCTGCCACTGATCCTCAGATAATTTTCTTTAAAAAAAAAAAAGAAACCAATAAATAAATAAATGAGTCAAAACACTTGTGCTGAGGGTGGGCTTCTTCCCCCTTATGCCCTTCCCACTTCACACCCCTTACTATACCCTGTGTTTAGCTCCTGTCAATCAGATTTAACAGGGCATATAATTAAGAGTTGGGGGAAGGGCAGCAGAATTACACCACCACTACGTTTTAAATTTTCAACAGCCCAAAAACAATTCTAAGTAAAGATAATAAAGAAAGTACAATGTCACTAAAAGCCCACAATCTAAGTTTAAAAGAAAAATAGCAATTACCAGTTACTCTAAAGCACTGAATTGAATATGTTTCCTTCCTTCCCTTCTGGCCTCCTGTTGTCTCCTGTTTCCTTCCCCCAGTCCCGCTGCGTGCTCAGGGTCCGGGGAAACTAGTGGGTTTAGTCAACCGCATGGCCATGGGCAGAAAGGAGCCCGATCCCTTTAAATCTCTTTAGCGGTCGCGCTTTTGTCATAAAGCAAGTGGGACATACATCTTCCCCAACACTGCTCATTCCTTTGTTGCTGCCCCGTGTTCGGCACAGCCCCGAGCCCGACCCTGACCTCACTGGACCCAGGACCACGCGATGCCGCACCCAGCGGCACCGACAGTGCTCCGGCGCTGGTCCCGACTCCGAGTGGGCCACGGCACCTGTAGAAATGGCTGTATGCCTCCTATAAGCCTGTCTTGGGGGGCTTACACATTCTTGTAGGAAACAGTAACATTCTTATCACAGAATGTTTCATCCTGGTGGGCCTTAATGGTGATAGGAAAACAGTTTTTACATTTCTAGATGCTCTCCAGTTGTTCATGTATTGGCTAACCAGTATTCTGATTATGTTTTTGACCTTTTTTGTTAAATTAATAATCTAATTTTGTTCCCTTTTTAACTATCCTGAATACCTCTTTCCTCTGCAATTGCTGCTCTCTCTTTTCATACTGCATGAACATTCTGTGACATCACAAAGCTCCCATTCCAGGCCATTCAGATGACTAGCATGGAATGGGAGTTTCTGATGTCATAGAATGTCTTAGGGCTATGAAAATTAAGAGTTGCAGCTGGTGAGGAGAGTGGAACTCTATGTAGATCTGAGGGCACCCCAAAGCTAGGTTATTTATTTATCAAAAAATCATCAAAGTATATCAGAATACAGAACGGGCATGGAAAGCAAGATGGAAAGGTAGTTAAAGGGAAACTGTCATAATCCCAATTTTCCTCCCAGTGTCTACTCACCTGCCACACTTGTAGTGTGAGATTGGCATTTCTGTTGTAGGGCATGGCTTTTATTAGTAATACTTATTTTATGTTCCAGGGTGGGTGGCACCATCTTGCAGAGGGTAGCAGCCAAAACCGCAACTGATATGTAAATTACGGCCTGAACTTTCATTGTGCCGGAATGCTCGTTTGACGAGCATTCCAGCACACAGCAGGAAGATCAGGGAGTTATGCAGGTCACAATCTGTCTTCCGGTGAGGTGGCAATATCCAAATGGTGCACCAGGGACAGTAGAGGAAACCACCATACAGGCAAGAAACATAAATTACTTGGCAAAGGCCAGCTCATATCACATTTGAATACTAAGGTTGTTCTAATCGTGCGTTTTTGTAGCCCTGGTAATTGCCAGCACTGTTTTGGACAGTTTTCCTTTAACTATGTAAAGATTATTTCCTGTTTCCTTTAACATATCTTACTTAGCTTTAAAATGTAGGAAAATGCACCATTTAGAGTGATGTTTTAAAAATAATTCTGGGGAAGGGGAGCATGCCCCCAGACCCCCTAGCTTTTTTAGGATTTTTGCACCCTTTTTCACTGCCTCTGCACACACACACCTCTGAATATGGGCTGAATATGGGCTGTTGGCTCTCCTTTTTTGTTATAATTCAAGCTCTGCTTAAAACTTGCTCTAGTTTCAGTAAATAACTTTCACCACCAGTATATGGAAGTGGAGATGGTAAGTCCTTTCTGTCGGTGATAAGAATTTTGGTCAAAGATGGTGGCATGCTACTTGCTAGCAGGAAGTGAGGGACAGACTCTGGACTGTCAGAGGTTCACACTATTTGACCATCCGCGCAAGCTGAAGCTGAACCTGAAACTGGGAATGGAAGTGTGATGTAAGAAAGTATATTTGCATACCCACAATGCAGTGCTTTAATGTGTATTGTACCCCTGTTCTCTGATGTGGAACAGATAAAGAAGATGTTTCTACACTAATTTCCCTGTTTAGCTGCAATTGTGTTTTAAATACTGAAAAACTAAAACATTTCTGGTCACCACCATATAAAACAATAAGGCCCATAATATAATGTGTAGTTCTTCACTAGTTTGTTTAAAGACTTTTCATCAAAATCTTCAACAAAATACATTCAGTATATTTATATACCAAATTTTTGTGTGCCCCAACAAGCTGGGGTATTTTGTATGTTAAAAACAGAACAATGTTGGTGGCTATACCATGGCTAGTAGTCTGTCATAGGAAACTGTTAGTATTGAGATAGTTAAATACAGTATGCTCACTTACTTGGAAACTGCTGGTTTTGTTTACTAGAAATGTTCTTGGTCTGGGTGTTTTAAAGATTGTTGTAGAGTTCTTAGTCTGAACCTTTAAAGCGGCATTGTCCCTCGTTTTATTGCCACAAAACATCATGTGCAAAATTGACGTTTGTGCCGGCACACAGTGTCCGATGCACGCTGTCATCTTGCTTGTGCTTCCGGTGCACAGTATACTTATGGGGAACCCGAGGGAAAGTAAAATATCGTGAAAACTACAAAAATTGGTAAGAATTCTCGATTATGGTATATATAGGGGTATTCTGTGGACCATATGTGATCACTGTGTACACAGAGCCACACTGATGTTTTGTGGCAATAAAACAAGGGATAAGGCTGACAGTGCCCCTTTAAAATGCTGCTCAATACTGATACGGACTAGTCATATACATCTAACCATTCCCCCCAGAATATTTGGCTCGCCCACCTTTCTATTTTAAGGCAATCTCAGTGAGGGAAACCTACAAGCTTCTCATTGGCCTTTCTCTTCGTATGAGTACAGGTCACAATGACCTTGAACTTAGACTACTAAAGATTGGGGCCCCTTTGCTTGCATTCCCTATATCCCATATTCTCAACCTCTCCCTCACCACTGGTATTTTTTGAACAGTCTGAAAAGTAGCAAAGGTTGTTCCTGTTTTCAAGCAGGGTGACCCAAAATGCTTAGAAAATGGGCTAGAGAAGCCGGCCCGCCGGTGCAGCGGTTAGATTTCCGCTTGTGATGCCATGACCGGGTTGAGAGCGAGCGGGTCACTGGAAGGCCAGCCAGGGGAGAAGGATCGAGCGTCTCACCACAGCTCTCCTTCTCCAGGGGAGGGTAGGATAGGTCCGCGCCTGCTGGCTCCTAGCAGAGGCTGGGAGTTTCACAGGACGCACGGCCTAAAGTTGACTGGGGGAGGAGCGGATGTCGGGGTATGCCATAACATCACCACGCTGCCCCCACAGAAAATGGGAAAAATTGCTCGCTGGCCACCTAGATGACGGCTCTCCGTTCCCTGAGCACCTCCAGTACCTGCTCAGGGCCTCCTGTCTCTCAGCAGCATCCCCAGGCCCTAATGGAGTGTGTGCTGGGGTCTTCCCCTGTCCCCCCGGTGCCCTTCCCCTTCAGAGGAGGGGGACCTGCCCGGTGAAGGGATACGCCGGGATATCTCGGGGATCAGCTGCGATCTGAGGGCCTGAGGAGGGCTGGGTAAGGTCAGTGGGGTTGGAAGGAACTTGTGGAGCCCGAAGGAGTGGGGACCAGCGAAGCATGGGAGGCGGTATAAACACATAAGGCAAAAATAAGAAAATGGGCTAGATACAAGAAGGTCTCTCATTGGCTGAGAGCCACAGCAGGAGGGTATATTAACTTTCAATAGAAAAAAGTGCCAGTGCTAACCAACCGCATAACCAAAATCAGTATGCAGTACCAAATTCAAATCGCAAACCTGTCATTTTTTTTCTCGCTACTAAGGATACTGCCCCCCACACACACACACACACACACACATATGCACACACTTCCTGTACAACTTTTGTTACTGGTTAATATAAAAAGTCTTGTCAGCCAAATTCATTCGGTGCTAAAATCTATTGATTTTTATTTCCTTCAAAGACGTTTGTCTTTAAAACAGCGCTAGCATGTCGCATGCTCAGCGCTACTTCAACACACCTTTTCTGTCACACGGTCTCACTCTAGCCCTAACCCCACTAGCGCTGACTTTACAACCAGGGCTCCCTCCCCCAATGTCACTAACCCACCTACTAAGGCTATGTTCCTGCATTTTCACGATCATCAACCACGGCAATCAGCTCTCTTCTGACGGAGCCTTCTACCATCCCCCTGGTCATCAGCTGTTCCACTCTCTCAACCATAGTCACGGTAACTCCATCACCTGACACTGTGCCTGCAATCTCTGCTTCCTTCTCACCACTGATCTGAGCACAGTCCTTCTCCACGACTCTCAACATGCAGGTAATGAAAATGAAGGAAAAAGAGCAGGAGAAGTGAGGGTTTTGTTTACAGAATACAGTAAATGCTTTAATTTATTTTAAAAAATGCCACGGTTGAAGTGGCACTTCCTTGCAGTACTAGCTCTCACTGTTCCCACAGTCTTCCACACTGTTTTCCCTGCAAGCTGCAAAAACAACACACAACTTAGTTTTCTTTTAAATAAATATTACTTTCCTAAATGACAGAGCACTAGCCCAATTGTGCTCTGTCTGAAGTGATTATGCAGTTAGTAACTGGCGCTGGAAACTTGCCCACGTTTGACACAGCAATCGAAACAAAAACAGGAGTTACCTCTCACCACCTGGAGCTCAGCAGGCTTCATTTCACTGTTCTGACTCGCCACTCACAAAAGGAAATAAAATAAACGTTTCTCCACTGTGTGTGTGATTTGGGGGGGGGACAAAGAGAGAATGGCTCTCATGGGGGCAACACAAGAAGCAACAGCATAAAAAACAGAGGGACTACTTTAAGAACAACAGTTTTTCCTCCATTTTTAAATTAATTTTAAACTCATTTCTCTGTTATTTTAATATTTAATTAAACCTGACACAGATGCCCATTTCAAGCAAAATAATACCTCCAGGGTAGGCGGTATGGGCAATACTGGACCTTCCAGGGCTATAACACCTCCCCTGTGGGCTGGGCTTTATTTACACCCTGATGCTTCTGGTATTGCCTAACACCGCCTGGCCTGAATGGGTATTATTGCTTGCATAGAAAACTACCGTCCCATGGCCACCCTGTCTGCTGTTAACAAGATACTGGAAATGGTGGTGGAAGTGGGGCTCATGGACTACCTGTCTAAACATACCTTACTGTCCCCTGAACAGCATGGATTTTGTAAAGGCCATAGCACTGGTACAGCCCTCGCTAAAGTTACATCCAATATAAGGATTGCCATGGACCAGGGTATGCTGACTAGGGCTGTCTGTGGATTCTCAAAGGCCTTCGATCTAGTGAATCACTCCCTACTCTGCCCCAAGCTTCATTCTCTTGGTGTTGCTGGTCCAGCCCTAAACTGGTTTTCTAACTATCTTACTGGCAGGCTACAGCTTGTTAAGTACAATAGAGCTCCATCATAACCTGTTCCCGTCACTAGCGGTGTCCCTCAGGGATCTATTGTAGGCCCTATCCTATTTTGTCTTTTCATCAGTGACTTCCCAATGGTCCCTACCTATAGCACCTCGACCCTATATGCCAACGACCTGGTCCTCCTATCTAACTCTGCTGATGTCAGTGCCATAAATCACAACCTACAAGCTGAGTTCAATAAACTGCAAAACTGGCTCCTGACGAATAAACTAGTGCTGAACCTAAAGAGAACTCAGCTCATGCTCTTCAGCGCCTCTGCTAAACTCAAACAATGTCCCGTCCCACTCAACATCTGAAGTCTTGATGGTGTCCCGGTTGGCACTACACTACGTGCTCCTTTAGATACCTGGGAGTTACTCTTGACCCCCAGTTAGATCTGTCTCTACCTATTCAGAATGTCTGCAGGGCAACAAATACCCAGCTTGGACTTGCACACGGGGCTTATGGGTCCCTTACTGCTGCTACTCAGCTTGCTCTTGCTAAAGTTCTATTTATTTATTTCGTTTTTGTTTACCGGGTAAGGTGCACTAGCCAAAAGACTATTTTCAGGCATGACCCAGGAGGGTACAGAGACAAAGCTTCCAACAGATGCATATTTGTACATAATACAAGTTACATAATAAAAGTTTGAAGCGTTCACAGTGGTAAAAAATAACAAAAGACAATACAGCAGTTAAGTTTACATATAAGAGACAGCAACCAGGTCATTTTTAAAGTAACTGAGCAGTATGCCAACAGTGAGGAATAAAGTGCTGTGAGGCAAGTAGTGGTCAGTCAAAGTTTGGCGAAAGGGGGGATAGTGAGAAAAGTGGAGAGAGGAGGGGGCAGTAGTTTGGTGGGAATAGATGTGGTGGGGTAAGGGTAGTAGCCAAGCATAGTTCGGTGATAGGGGAGATAGAGAGAAAAGGTAAGAGAGGAGGCAATACATTGGAGGGGAATAGATATGGTGAGGTAAGTGCAGGTTCCCCCAAACTGATTTAGTTGGTGAAAGAGGAGGGCTATGCAGTTAACTTGAAAAAGCACAAGCAGAGAAACTCTGATAGAAGGAAAAAGTAGAAATGGAATGAAGATGGTACAAGAAATTAGGAGATGTGATTGAAGAAGTGCTCCTCATTGGAGTAGACCTCAGGGTCCCAGGGGACAATCAGAGGGTGGGATTGGAGAGTTTGGGCTATGGCGGTTTGAAACAGGAGCGTACACAAGAGGAGAAGAGACAGTGGCGTAGTTCTCTCTTAAAGGAGATGTGGGACATGTTTTGACATAGAGTTACAGGGAGTGTGTTCCAGAAAAGTGGTGCATGACAGGCGAAGGGACGACCGCCTTTCTAAGTAAGATGTCTTTGAATGAGAACAGGGACGTGGTCCACGGGGTTCAAAGCATGGTTGGTTTTGAGGTAGAGAAATAGACTGGCCAGAGGTTTAGGTGAGTGGGATCTGATGATGCTGTCAGTGATGGATCCAAGTGCATAAGGCCATAGTTCTTTAGGAGGAAGCCAACCCAGATCTGAGTATAGGAGACAGTGATATTTCAGATGGGGGGAGCAAGATGTGAAGTGACAAATATTATTGCAAGTAGTATCCCACTTTTGTAGACTTGAGTTGCAGGTAGAAACATACGTGGCAACCCCATATGTGAGAGAGGGAAGTAGTATCTCACGGGCAATGGCCAGCCTTGCAGAGGGGGTGAGCGCATAGCAAGTACGGTAGGCAATACCAAGTTTAGAGTTTACCTGCTTACAAGTAGCTTGAAAGTGTAGGTCGAAACTCAGAGATGGATCTAGAGTGATCCCTAGGTATTTTAAGGAGTTGACAACACCTACAGATGTGCCATCAGGGGAGGATACACTGAAGAGTGCTTGGGCATGTCTGAGTTTGAGACTAGAGCCAAATAACATTGCTTGGGTCTTTGATTTATTTTATTTCTATTTCTTCCCTCTCTCAGCTATGGGTTATCAACCTTTACCCTCGCTGCAAAAACTAGTCTTGCTAAATGGGATGTGGCCTATAATATTTGCCGCTTTTGCCCTTGCCGTTCCCCAGCTTACCCATCACTGTGATATATAATGTCAATTACACTGGTTGTCCCTGAGTAATTATTGCTCATTTGTCTTGGGCAGCTTCATAGACAAAAGTGTCCGCCATGCCACCCACCTTCCCTGTCCAAATTACTTCGCCCGGCTCTACCATCATACCAGCTATGGTCAGCTGGCTTGCACCCCTCCTTTTCCCAAAAACTCGTACACTGTCTGGTGATTGTGCCTTTGCTGTTTGTGCCCCTAGACTCTGGAATACCCTACCTGCAACCATCAGATGTGCCCCCCACCTATCCCATCTTTAAGAACTTCCTCTTGTTGCACCTGAAGTTTGCCTCAGCCTGTAACTGTTCCTAGGTTGCCTGATACCCCCTACCCCAGCCTGACCATAGTATGCACACTCCACTTCCCTGGTCCCCACCCCCCTCTAAGCTCTAGTTTTGGGAATATCTACCCTACATCCCCCTTCACCTCAGCACTTACTACCCCCAAAATGGGACAACCGCCCCTTCTCCCTCCTAAAAATAATCATGTATTATTTCCATGAAATGTGACTATTGTTTGCTTGTTCTTACACTTGATGTATATGCTTATCTGTTCATCCTGTACCTGTTTATTTGTATCACCCTGTTCACTGCTTGTATTTCACCCTGTTATAATTCTCTCGCACAGTTTGTAAACCATGCTCTTGTAATCTCCAGGGTCGCACCTGAAAATAGACATTCTTTGTCTAGTGTGCTTACCCCGTAAACAAAAACTAATAAATAAATAAATATTGCAAACTCTACGTATGCCGAAAATATGGCCCCAGATATTCAAAACTTTGTGTTGGGCTCAAACCATTTGCACTGGGTCTGCGTGGGTCCCTTATATTCAAAAGACCAAATAGCATGAGCAACCTTCATTAGCGCTGGGCAAAATTATAATGTATGCACCATGCAAAGAGAAGGGGCGTGTACATTAATACCAGTGCTATGCTATATTCAGCGTGTTAGTGCCACGCAAAGTGTGTTTGCGCAACACTCTGCACGGTGCAAATTACCACCCAGAAAAAAGTAGTCTTAACTCTGGGCAAAACAAGGATAGGGGTGTGGACACAGGCAGCAAAAGGTGACATAGCCGTAAGCAAAAACAGCACCATGGTGCATCTGATGACTGCAGTGAATGAAGAGGCAGAAAGGGCAGATGATCATCCTGGGGCACTTCATATGCCATGGAAGAGACATACTGCACACAGATTGTGCCACCAATGTCACCATCATCTGGCACCGGTCCCAACCCTGCCAAGCATTTGTGGGTGCCCCAGTGTCTAGTGGACATCTTGTCACTGCATGCATGCAGCACACATGTCCAGTCCCCCCACAGGGGCACACCACCACAGTTCAGCACACACATGCAGCACTGGGGGAATGGAGGGTACTGAGGGGAGGGAGTACAGGTGGACAGGCTGCACCACATAGTAGGTGCTGCCACACGGCTGGGGCCCTCCACACACTGCATTTGTACCAGGGATGGGAACACCCCTCACATCAATGTGCCTGTATGATGATATGTGTCTCCCCCCCCAGGCACATACCACAAACCTCCCCAGAATCTCCATCTCACACAGCCAGCCAGCCATGTGTTTGTTTGAGTGGGAATCCCTTGCCACTAGCGCAGCGTATGTGTGTCACAAGATAGTATGACTGTGGTATCCACTGTCAGAACACACCTACCCGCTGTGCATCTCACTGTGTGGATAGCAGCAGTCATTGTTGCCTGACACACTGTAGGCATTGCTGTGTCCCTCACAATACCATCTACTATGGTACTGTACTGTCTGATCCTCACTGTAGCAGGAATAACAATGTCTATGGCATGCAGCACAACCATACCTCTCAACCACTTGTCTCATGAATCAGGGACACGGCTTAAAAAAATCAGGGACAAAGACCCCAAATCAGGGACATAGCTTAAAAACTGGTACTATTCACTCAGGAACTGATGGAATAAAGGAATTTGTGTTAAGATGCATTTTCTGAAGAACAACAAGTCTGTGACTTCAATGTTTGACATTATTTTGTGTTATTAATCCCCACTGTTCTGTCGCAAAAACACAAATTTTAAGAGAGACAGAGAAACATTTTAAGTCCAAATCAGGGATGTCCCTGAAAATCAGGGACAGTTGAGAGGTATGAGCACAACCACTTGCTCCTGTGGTGCTAGTCCCCTGGGCCACAATAGTCTGTGCTTCTGTGTCCAAACCCAGCCTGCAGCCGCTGAACTGTTTATCATGTCTGACATACAGGTGGAGCTGTGTGCACCTCCCAGCCTGTAGCTCCTAACCTGTAGTTCCAGTCTGACCTACAGGTGGAGCTGTGTGCTCCATGCAGTAGCACCAGGCAAACTACATCGGAGTGCATGCAAAGTAGGCCATAAATGAGATGCTAATGTAGTTGTTAGCCCACAGATTGCCTGAGTAGGCTCATTTTTTGCTTAGGGGCTTTGAATATAGCAAATCTTTGCCCCAGGCTAATGTGTTTGCACCGGGCTGAAGTGTTAGCACTGAGCAAATGAGTTAGCCCCGGACAAACCTCTCAAAACCATAGCATAGTTCTGTGGTGTGTGGCCTGCACTGTTTGCAGTTTTTGTGAATCCACTTCTTTGCTAGCACAATCACTGTTCATGTAGTTCACCTTTGCCTCACTCTATGTCTGTGTCTGCTTGGTTGTTGTTGTAGTTTGCACTGCACGGTTGCTCTATTCAGAGCTGTCTAATTTGCTGTGCTATATTTGCACTGCACTCTCAGCCCTGTTTGCATGGCCTCATTTGCATGCTATATTCAACTGATTTAGCCCCAGAGCTACTCTTTTGAATATTGGCCCGGATATTCAAACTACGGCAGGCTGTGACACAAGCCTGGGCGCAGCTCAACTTTGTTGCGCAGGGGTGTGGCCTGGGCGATATTCAACAGAGCTACGCTATGGCGCAGCAGCTTTGAATATCGCACCCTGGCCACCCCCACTGTGCATGGTGCAGTGGCACTGCACCAGCTTAAGTGGCCAGAGTGGAGCATGGAGATAGGCTAGTGCAAGTGCCATTGCACCATGCACAGCACCTGCGATATTCAAAAGGGGACATGCAAATGGGGCCATAATTTATGCAAGGTGCACATGGGGCCATTTGTATGTCATTATGGCTCCATTTGCATGATATTAACATGCAGGTGCGCCGATTCCCGATGACTTGCGCCTGGCGCCCTGCCAGGCAGCAGCCATTGGGAACCGACGCCCCCTGCATCCCGATCGCGGGCATTTGTCTACTAGAATAACCCCCCTCCAACATCCCTGGTGGTCCAGTGGACCGCTATGCGCCCGATCGCGGGCATTTGTCTATAAGAATAACCCCCCCAACATCCCTGGTGGTCCAGTGGACCGCTATGTGCCTGATCGCGGGCATCATTATTATAACCCCCTCCACGTCCAATATCCCTGGTGGTCCAGTGGACCAATCACTGCCCGATCGCAGGCATCTGTAAAGCATACAATATTCCTATTACCCTGGTGGTCTAGTGTACCCTCCTCCCCACCGCTCCTGAGCCCACGCCCAGCTCCCCGGTCAGCCTGGTGGTGGCAGCACCACCTGCCTGTCGCCCGCTGCCACCGACTGACAGCTCGGTAGGGCTGCACCGATGGTTCACAGCATGAGCCAATGGGCATGCAGCTCATGACGATACTTAGTCCAGATATGTGAATGAATTCATTCACATGTCTGACCGAGTAGTACAGTATGGGCTGCACGCCCATTGGCTCACGCTTATGAACCAGTGGCATGCAGCCCTACCGAGCTGTCAGTCGGCGGGTGGCGGGCGGCAGGCGGTGAGGGTGCCGCCCGCGCTGACCAGGGGGCGGGCGGTCGGGCTCAGTGGGCGGGTGGGGAGGGGGTACACTAGACCACCAGGGTAATAGGAATGTTTTATGCTTTACAGATGCCCACGATCGGGCAGCGATCGGTCCACTGGACCACCAGGATAGTGGACGGGGGATTATATTACCGATGCCCGTGATCGGGCACATAGCGGTCCACTGGACCACCAGGGATTTAGAGGGGAATTTAGTTACACGGATGCCCGCGATGGGGCATGGGGGGCACCGCCAGGTGCAGTAGGAACTCGAGTGGCCACCCACAGGTGGCAGCTGCCGTGTTGCACCCTGCAGTGCGGCAGCTCACCTGTGGGTGGTCATCACTTGTTCCTTTTTTTGGCTTAACTTTGTGCAGGCACAGGTAGGGGTTGTGCATGCATGACTCTGCACATCCCGGGCTGAATATCAGGCTGTGCAGGTTATGCATGGGCATGCCCCCCACCTGTGCCTGCATACATTACTGATGCGCTCGGTGCATCGGATTTGTGCGCACTTTTCCCTTTAATATCGTGCCGGGGTGCATCAGTGGGTTGTGCATGGCGCAACACTGTTGTGCCATGCGCAACCCTTTTGAATATCTGGGCCATAGTGCACGAATGTTTCTGGGCTAATTTTGCATGCCATACAGTGCTAATTCTGCCCCAGGGCTAAGTTTAGAATATCTGGACCCTGAAGATAAATATTTATAAACATATGCTGATAAAATTTACAGTTACTGAGAAGTTTAACAAACTCTGGTCTAAGATATATACTATCAAAAGCTTAAAATCTTCCACCTTGAATTCCCACCACCACCACTCTCTGCACATGGGGCCAGATATTCAGAACTTTGCACTGGGCACAAACCATTTGTGCCAGGTTTGTGCGTGTCCCCTATATTCAAAAGACCAAACAGTGCAGGCAAACTGCATTAGCGCCGAGCAAAATTATATTGTATGCACTGTGCAAGAGAAGGGGCGTGTACATAAATATAGGTGCTATGCTATATTCAGCCTGTTAGTGCCACACAAAGAGTGTTTGCACATGTAACCCCCCTGCAAATGGGGGTTCCCAAAAGACTTCCAGGAGCTTGCTTGAATGCTCCAAGCCTGAATGGTGTTTGGCATTTAAGCCATTTATCAGTGAGTGTTTTTAGAGCCTCTGGTACTGTCTCTTTAAGAGCTGTCTGCTTGCAGACATAATTAGTTTGTATGGGGGGACTGTGTGCTTCTCTGAGTACCACTCGAGCTGCTGCCAATTCACTTAATTTTGCAGTCACTAGAGTGCAAAGGGAACCTATCTGAAAGATGTAACTGTTTACCAGAAATTATTTAGGTAATAATGAAATTACAGTTTGTCTAACCTGCTTTCTTTGCAGTCAGAACTGTGTCTTAGTTCCCCATTCTAGTTTTGAACTGCTGAACTGGACCAATCAGTGTGGGTAGCTAGCTCTAAAATGAGTGCCTTAGACGAATCAGAACTTGGACTCATAATCTGAGCCAGCCACAAGAGGATTGTATGGGCAGTGACTCTGGGAGATGTAGTTTAGACTTCAGTGCCTTTTTGGACCAACAGCAGCAGTCTATTGTGAGTGACAGCCAATCCAGTCAAGAACTGGAGGAACTCAAAGGAAGTGCCCGTTTTTGTCGGTTGGAGTTCAGTTGAGCTTTGGCAGTGAAGAAGGAAGGAGCCCTGTACTTTTTCAGTGTGCAGTTTTAGTCCAAAACGTGTGTAAGGCCCAGAGTTCGGTCTGCAGCTTGTTAGGACTGAATCCATCCTGTGAAAAGAATCAAAGGATCTCTGAAGAGTAGAAACCAGGCTCACCCTGTAGAAGACTGGAGGAATTGCTGAAAATTACACTCGGTCTGTCAGGAACTGAATCTGCTGTGTGTTCTCCTGGGTATTGTGCAGTAATTGCGATCGGGATACAGATGCAGCCTGCCTGGTATAGTGCTTCTTTTATATGGATGTGTGAAGAGGTTTGTGTACCTCAAGTGAGCCCTGCTGACATTGAAGGACCCTATCTTATTTGGAGGTCGTGAGTACTAATTCAGGGTCGCTCCCTGTTGAATTGCCACGTTAAATCCAAATGGAATTACTGTACTGCTGACTGTTTAATTCTCCTTTCTCTGTGTGAAAGGCCCTACCAGCTGCCACGGTTTGGACTAGCCACTAGGGCTTGGGTACCCAGGGACAGTAACTGATAAGGGATAGGCCTGTGCACAGAGCCATGGAAATGAATTATTAGAGTGATAAGCTAATTAACCTGATTTCCCCTGTCCTTGTTATATCCCCTAAATAAATCAGAGCTGCTTGTTTCAGCAAAGTTATACTGCCTGAGGTATTTGTCTATGTTAAAGTACTGTACTGTGATTGTTGCACTGTATCTCATTTCACAGGAGGTCCCAGTGCGGAACCAGACCTGGGGTAGTGTATACTGTGAAGGTAATTCTGATATATTGTGTGGGCCACTAGTGAGAAGAAAGGGGGTTGCAGTGTCCCAGAGGGCTGTGACCAAGTTAGTTTAACTATTGCAAACCCTGACCTCTGGGTGGAGGCACCCGCCATTGGATCCAGGCCCCTCAACCTGTTAGTGGCAAATCAGGCAGGGGTAGTAGCCCCTGGGATAGCGCCATCTAGGGGTTACACACACCTTCGTGTGACACTTTGCACGGTGCAAATTACTGCCCAGAAAAAGGTCTTTACTCTGGGCAAAACAAGGCTAAGGGGTGTGGACACAGCAGAAACAGGCAACATATCCGTAAGCAATAACAGCATTGTGGCGCACCTGATTACGGTAGCCAAAGAGGAGGCAGAGAGGGCAGACAACCACCCTGGGCCACTTCATATGCCGTGGAAGAGACATGCTGCACACAGATTGCACCACCAATGTCACCATCATCTGGCACCTGTTCCAACCCTGACAGGCATTTTTGGATGCCCCAGCACCCAATGGATACCTTGTCAGTGCATCCATGCAGCACACATGTCCAGTCCCCCATTGGGGTATACCACCACAATACAGCACACACATGCAGCGCTGGGGGTATGGAGGGTACTGAGGGGAGGGTGCACAGGTGGCCAGGCTGCACCACAAAGTAGGTGCTACCACACGACCGAGTCCCCCCTTACAGTGCACATGTGTCATGGACATGAATGCTCCTCACATCAATGTACTTGTATGATGGTACATCCTGCTGCAAGGGCCCAGAGCAAAAAGGCTAGGGCTAAGAAACCTAGGTCCAGATATTCAAAACTTTGCCCCGGGGCTAAATTAGCACTATCCAGCAGGTAAACTTAGGCCACAGCAAAAAGCAAGCAATGTTCAAAAGGAATAGCCCGGGGCAAACAGCTTCTGAATCTAGCATGGGAATGAGGCAGGGCAAACTGAGCTGGGAGTGCAGGGCAAACTTAGCCCCGGAATAAGACAGCTCTGAATATAGCAACCAGGAAGTGTAAACCACAATAGCAACACAGCACACAGCGACGTAGAGGTTGTGGCCAATCCTACTGGGTGATAATATTGCACGCTTAATAGCATACGACATTATGGCTAAACTGCTACAGCGTAGCCTGTAACCGCTAATGGTGCAATACCGCGTATACTGCTGTCTGCGGTATTGCACCAGTAGCGCTTTCCCAGGCAGACGATGTGACTTCTGCTGGGAATGGGTTCCACCAAGTAGCTGCTGTGGTTCACAGGACTGAGCCACAGCATTGGAGACCTAGGTGCTGCATCTGGGACTGGGTTTGATTCCGGTCCCAGAATATTTTGTTTACACTTTTTATGCCTCCTAGTTGAACCTCCCCAGAGTTGAGAATCTTTGGTAGAGGGGATTCGAAACACAGCCCCCATAATGGGGAATGTGGGGGTGGAGCCCCCACAGAAAAAGACTTATGCCTCATGGCAGAAATCGCGCTGTATTGGCAGCACAATTTTGCCATGAGGCATAATGTTTTGCGACATTATGATCCCGTGCCATGGCCAGTGTGTGTGCCAGAAAATGCATGGACCCAGTACAGCTGAAGGTAGCAGCACATGTGAAAGGACAGTGTGCAAAACTGTATAATAGTCCCCAAACTGTTGGTGCCACGTTAACACGTTTGAGCAGGTTTAGCGCAGAGCTAAGCTGTTTGCCCGGTGCAAACACGTTTGCTGGGTGCTAAACCTTGCCATATTCAAAAGTGACATGCAAATGAGCATACTTAGGTAGCCTCTGGACAAACATCTAGATTAGCGTCTCATTATGCCCTGATTTGCATGCAATTGGCCAAGTGTTACTGCAGGGTCCCACAGCGCCACCTGTAGGTCAGTCTGGAAGTACAGGGGTTGTCTGGTTCCACCCACAGCGCCACCTGTGGGTCAGTCTGGCCTTGCCTGATGATAGCTGCAGGCTACATGTATATAGTACAGCATAGCATAGTGCACCCCAGGGGACAACACAGCATAGGCATAAGTGGTGGTGGTGGTGCTGCATGCAACTGTAACACTGTAGGGCATGCTACAGTGCACAGCAGACACTGCAGTAGCAAGGGGGCCAGTAGTGTGAGGGACACAGCAATGCCTATGCTATGTAGGGTAGTGATGACCACTGCACTGTACACAGTGACAGGCCCAACGTGCAGGTGATTACTGACAATGGACAGTACTGTTACGCTGTTGTGTGATCCACAGATGCTGCAACTGTGGCATGGGATGCTCACAGTGACATATACATGGCCGGCTGTGTGTCCTGTGGCATTTTTACAGCTGTGCGGTATGTGGCGGGGGGCACGTATGATCCGACAGGCACATTGGTGTGGGGGTATTCCCAATACTGTCCCATGTGCACTGCTTATGTGTCCCGGCCTTGTGGCTACACCTGGTCTATGGTGAGGCCTGGCCTCCCGTACACCCTCCCTTCAACAGCCACCATGCCCACAGTGCTGCATGTGTGTGCTGGCATCTGTTGGTTACCACATATGTATGGTCTGCAGGTGTGTGCTATATGGCGACACTACCATGGTGTCCCCTGAGGGCCAGGTCACCCCTTACTGCCTGGCATGGCTGGGACTGGTGGCAGGTGTTGGCATCTGCATGGTGCCATTAGTGAGCAGCATGTGTCCTCCATATCTGGCTTTTTCTGTGTGTCATATTCATATGTTAGGGTCATGCAAAGTCATGCAAAAGCTGCGCAACCACTATGCAAAGCCACAGTGTCGCACGAAGTTGTTTGCCCAGGGTTAAGA
Source organism: Neoceratodus forsteri (assembly GCA_016271365.2). Lineage (NCBI taxonomy): Eukaryota > Metazoa > Chordata > Ceratodontiformes > Ceratodontidae > Neoceratodus > Neoceratodus forsteri. The sequence continues at coordinate 365,278,659 of CM028132.1, read as the reverse complement.
CCAGCTTTTCCTGGGTGGTAATTTGTACCGTGCAAAGGGTCACGCTAAGTAGTGCCAAACAACTTAGCACGGCACTAGTCGCTGAATATAGCATTGTGCCTGTATTCATGTTCAGTTTGACCCTTGCATATATTATGGCTTTGCCTGGCGCTAATGCAGTTTGCACGTGCTATTCAGGCTATTGAATATTGCAGACCTGTGCTAATCCTACGCTAAACCTGTTCAAATGGTTTGCGCCCAGCGCAAAGTTTTGAATATCTGGGCCCTAGCTGGGTAAGCAAGGGAGTCATGGACAGGGCAAGGAAAAAAGAGCCACTGTTAGGAGATACAAAAAACTGGGAGGGTAGGGAGGAGTAACTGAAGGAAACAAAGGAGGTGACATGGGCAGTAAGGGCAGCCAAGGCGTCCAGGAAACTAAGGCTGAGGCAAGGCATTAAAGAGGGGGAGAAGGACTTCTTCAGGTACATCAGGAGAAAAGGAGTTGTAAGGACCAGATTGTAAGGATTAAGAGGAGGGGGTGGGTGGAAAAGAGGCGAAAGCCAGAAGCACTTAACAAATACTTCTTCTCAGTATTTACTAAGGAGAGCGGGGATTAACCAAAGTGGGGGAGGGTAGGAACAGAGGGGTGGGGTGACAAATGGGGAAATCACAGAATGTAGAGTGCTGGGCACTGAGGGTGGACAAGGCACCAGGTCCAGATGGGGTTCATCCAGGGGTACTGAAGGAGCTAGCAGAGGTCCTGGCGGGGCCCTTGGCAAGCCTATTTAATGCATCACTGGAGTCGGGATGTGTGCCTCAGGATAGGAGGATGGATCACGTAGTTCCCCTCCACAAGAGCATCTCCAAGGATGAACCGGGCAACTATAGACCAGTGAGCCTCACGTCCATAGTGGGAAAACTAATGGAAACAATCCTGAAGGAGAGGCTGGTGTCCCTGCTGGAGTCTAAAGGGCTACAGGACAATAGACAGCATGGCTTTGTCACGGGCAGATACTGCCAGACCAACCTGGTAGAATACTATGACTGGATGACTAGAGAAATGGATGAGGGCCATGTGGTGGCTATCATGTACCTGGACTTCAGTAAGACAATCGACTTGGTGCCACATGGGAGACTTGGAAGAAAGCTAGAAGGCACTGGGGTGTGTGCAAAAATGGTGGGTTGGGTGGCAAACAGGCTTCAGGGAAGGCAGGAGAGAGTGGTGATGGAAGGGTAACTCTCATCCCCAAGGGCAGGGATCGGTATTGGGGCCAGTGTTATTTGGGATATATATAATATATAATGCAGACATTTTGGTGGGCATCAATCAATTTGCTGACGACACCAAGATGGGAGCAGTGGTGGATGACCTAGAGGGGTGACAGGGGTTGCAGGAGAAAGTGACAAAGCTGAAGACCTGGTCAGATAATTGGCAGCTGGGGTTCAGTGCCAAGAAGTGCAAGGTGTTGCATTTTGGGGCAAGGAATCCAAGGAGAAACTACCAACCGGGGGGAGTGCAGCTGGCCGAGACTGAGGAGGAGAAGGATCTGAGGTGCTCAGTACGGGATCAATGAACAACTCAGTATAGTGTAGGAGGGCAGCAGCAAGGGCCATCAAAATGCTGGGTTGTATCGCAAGGGGTATAACCTCAAGGAAGGAGGAGGTGATTCTGCCATTGTATAGATCGCTGGTTAGACCTCACCTGCAGTACCACGTGCAGTACTGGCACCCGCACCTGAAGAAAGACATTAAATTACTTGAGGGGGTGCAGTGGAGAGCAACAAAGATGATCCAGGGTCTTGGGTACTTACCATACAAAGAAGGCTGAGAGAGTTGAACATGTACTCACTGGAAGAGAGGAGGGACGGGGGAAAATGATTGAGACCATCAAGTACATGAGAGGAATAAACAAGACTGGTACCGAAGAGCTATTCAAAGTAAGGGTGGGGAAAGACACTCAAGGCCATGATATTTTTAATTTTTTATTTTTATTTTAGTCTTTGGTAACCGGGTAAGGCCCACTAGGCACAAGTGCCTGTTTTCAGGGGTGACCTTGAAGCACTGGGGGGTTAAGTGACTTGCTCAGAGTCACACAGTATGCAAGTGGAGATTGTGAGAATCAAACCCAGGTCTGGTCTGCTGGATGTATCAAGCTCGTTCACAGCTCGTTACTAAATGAGACTGGAGGGTGGAAGGTTCAGGAGGGAAATGAGAAGATACTTTTTTATGGAGAGGGTGGTGGCAGAGTGTAACGCGCTACCAGTGGAATTGGTAGCCTGTACAACGGTGGGCTAACAGAGGTTGGGACAGGGAAAGAGGGAGGGTCAAGGGGGGGGAGGGATCAGTAGGGAAGGGCAGCTGCAGAATAAAGATGCTAGCTGCAAAACTGAGCAGACTCGATAGGCCAATAGGCCTTTTTCTACTGGTAGTTTTCATATGTTCATATGTGTCTGTACCCCCCCCCGGCACATACCTCACACCTGTCCAGGATCTCCATCACACATGACCAGCCATGTGTATGTTAATGCGGGAACCCTATGATGTGTATGTTAATGCGGGAACCCCATGCCACTGGCATAGCGTATGTGTGTCGCAGGACAGTATGACTGTGGTGTCCACTGTCAGAACACACCTGCCAGCTGTGCATGTCACTGTGTCGATAGCAGCAGTCATTGTTGCCTAACACACCGTAGGCATTGCTGTGTCCCTCACAATACCAGCTTCAAAGGTACTGTACCGTCTGATACACACTGTAGCAGGAATAACAATTTGTCTACATGGCATGCAGCACAACCACCCATTACTACGGTGCTAGTCCCGTGGGTCAAAAATGTCTGTGCTTCTGTGTCCAAACCCAGCCTGCAGCTACCAAACTGTTTTTCATGTCTGACATACAGGTGGAGCTGTGTGCACCTCCCAGTGTGTGGCTCCCAACCTGTAGTTCCAGTCTGACCTACAGGTGGCACTGTGTGCTCCATGCAATAACACCGAGCAAACTACCTGGGAATGCATGCAAAGTAGACCATAATAAGATGCTAATGTGGTTGCTATATTCAGAGCTGTCTTATTTGCTGGTCTATTTTTGGACTGCATTCAAGGCCCTGTTTGCACCACCTCATTTGCACACTATATCCCCGACCCCTTTCTTTGTTTGTAGTGGCTGCTTGTCTGTGCATGTAGCTTAGTTTTTGTGGATTTACATGGTTTTCTGCTTGGAGTAACTACACCATTCTTGCTCACTACATCCGTGAAACTCTCCTGAACTGGATTTCTGCAAAACATCACAACTAGGTATGTGTATTTTTGATTTAAAAATCAACATTTGGGAAGTTACAGTATTCTAAGCAAAACATAAGTCAAGCAATTAAGTCTGACAAACTCAGTGACTCTAGGTCTGCTTGAATCCACATTTTCGTCTGACCTGCTCCATGATCTCTATGTGGGTTTTTCAACAACCTCTTTGAATGACAAAGAAGCGTGCAGACAAAAGGATTTCACATCCTGCATATGCGCAGGCACAGTTCATCACCTGCAGGAATTCTAACACATTCTGTGACTCTGGACCTCAGCTCAATCAATCAATCAAATCTTTATTTATCCAGCTGTTGATAATTTCTTTTGGCTTATGAATTAACCACAAGATGTTGAAATCCTTTCTCCTACAAATTCTCCTTATGTTGCTCCTGCTCTCAGGAAATGTTCACCCCAACCCAGGACCACCTGGGCAGCCAGCAGTGGCACCAAGCAGAAGGACAGGGACACTCACCATGGCGTCCATCAATGCCTGCAGCATCCTCAACAAACTTGATTCCCTCCAAACATGGATCCTACAGCACAACCCTGCTGTCCTCTCAGTTGTGGAAACATGGCTAAACCCTAAAATCTCTGATACCTCAGTCTCTATCCCTGGCTAATACATTTTCAGGCAAGACAGGATTGCTAACCGGGGCGGGGGCTGCGCCATCTATCTTAAGGATACCCTTATGGGTCACATCATCCCATCCCCTAGCCTGAGCAACTCCTCTCAGGTCCTCACAATCAAAATCCTCCTTGGTGCACATAACAAGGAACTCACTGTCATCTCGGTTTACCTACCCCCCAAGAGACCAGGCTGCTGGCTTCCATAGCAACATGGATTATCTAAGGGTCCAGCAACATAATTCTGAAACCATAATCATGGGTGATTTAACATTAACTGGCTCTCGATGAGCCGCTACCTATAAGGATGCAGTCGGCGCATCACCTCACTCAACTGGTCAATGCCCCACTAGGTGCAACTATAGGACAGGCTCCCTTACGCTTCTAGACTGGATTCTATCTAACCGCCCTGAATGCATCTCCAATGTTTCTGCACTCCCGGATACAATAAGTGACCACTCGCCTGTCATCTGCTCCTGGTCAAGCAAATACCACAAGCCCCCTCCCAAGCTTATCTATGCCAGGGTTATCAAACAAGGGCACCTCCAGTTGTTAAAATCCCATCTAACCAGGCTGAACTGGGCAGTGCTTGACTCCCTCAGTGACACCAACAAAACTCTGAACCTATTTATCAAACGTTTCAACGAAGCCTGTGACATCTATGCACCAGTGAAAAAGATGAAGGTCAAAGGACAGACCAACCCCTGGGTTACTACTGACCTTTTAACTCTGCTCAAGCACAGAGACCACCTCTGGCATTGTGCTCGTGCAACTCCGACGCAAGTAAACATACAGTTATACAAAGCAGCCAGAAATGATTGCACTCGAAGAATACGGAATGCTAAACGCAGCTATTACAAAGAGGCTCTGACCAACTCTTGGGCCAGGGAAACAAACTCTGGAACAACATGAAAGAACTCACAGGCAAGGATCCTAAAGCACCACCCACTATGCTCAATCTTCATGGCACTCCTACACTCGACCTAGGTATCATCACCAGCACTTTTAATAATGCATTTACAAACCTGGACAGTGTCCTTCCACCAAATTTTTTCGACGACCTCCCCTCTAGCTCCTCCCAAGTTACCCCCCAACTAGAACGTACAACCCCAAAGTTTTTTTTAAGGAGGTCCCACCACAAGTAGCTAGAAAATACATTCAAAAGGCCATCGGCAAACAAGGGTACAGTGGAGACTCCCTTGACCTGAAACTGCTGGCACAAGTCCTCGATGAAATCTTAGAACCACTTACAAAGATCTTTAATCTCTCGCTTAGATTGGGCCATTTCCCCTCTCTCTGGAAGAAAGCCACTGTCACATCGGTTCACAAAAGTGGAGATAGTACACTGCACACCAATTACAGACCTATCTCACTCCTCCCCCCACTATCCAAAGCACTGGAGCGAATAGTGTCGGACCAACTAGTTGAATTCCTGGATAAGTACAATGTATAGTGCCCAGAGCAGCATGGCTTCAGAAAAGGGCACAGCACCACCACTGCACTAGTGGAATTTACAACCTTCATCCATGCCACGCTTGACAAAGGGATTGTGGAGGGCAGTATTTATAGTCCTTACCAAGGCATTCGGCACAGTTAACCACCCCTACTGCTCAAGCAACTGTCCTCCATTGGGATTTCCAGCAATGCCCTTCCATGGTTCACCAGCTACCTTGATAATCGGATCCAACATGTAAGGATTGCAGGGATCTCTTCGGATGAGAAACCGGTCCGCTCCGGAGTCCCCAAGGGGTCTATTCTGGGCCCTCTACTCTTCTCCCTCTTCATCAACAATCTCCCCAGTGCCTGCCACCAAAAATGTTACTATCACGCAGATGATGCATTTCCTGTTTTCCAGCCACCATGACATTACAGTCCTTGAATCCCAGCTGCAGCTCGACTTCAATCGCATCGAAGACTGGTTCAATTCTCATAAACTTGTCCTGAACCACAGCAAGACTAAAGCCATGTCCTTCTGTAACCGACAGAGCAGGCACAACTCTCTGTCCCTCACCATCAAGAACCACGCTGGGAACCCACTCGAACATGTCAAGGAGTTCAAGTACCTTGGTATTACCCTGGATAGTACCCTCTCCTACACTCGGCATATTGACACTGTTGCCAAGACCGCCAATATACGGATTGGACTACTACACAAACACAAGCACTGTATGCCTGCGGATGCCCTTAAACTAGCCATCTACAGCTCTGTCACCTCTATCATTGACTATGGCCTTGCCATCTATGGCTCTGCCCCAACAAGTGCCTCCGCAGGATCTCAGTTGCTCTCAACAAAGCCTGTAGACTACTGACAGGTGCAGCCCGACTAACTCACACCTGTGACCTCTATGCACAGGCCAGCTGGCTACCCACGCAGCAGAATACAATACCAGACCTGCTTACTTACCAAAAGATTCTCCTTGGTCTCATGCCACCTGGTGTTAGCTCACTCCTTACTACCTACAGTGGCACTCAACAAACAGTGGTGCCCAATCTCTAACCTTTCAGGTTCCCAGATGTCATACTTCCATGGGTCAGCGGTCCTTTATCTATAGAGCCGCTCAATGGTTCAATTCTCTCAATAAAGAAGCACTTTCCTCTACTACACTTGGACCCTTCAAAAGGAATCTCAAACTTTACCTCACCTCTACCACTCAATGTGACTGCTTCGTTGAACAGAGATCTCTCTAAACACCTCCCAGCTCACTCATGTCTCACAGACTGCCCTTTCCCAGTCTCATTCCCTCTGGCACTGGGCCTTCCTTGTGACTCCTTTCCTGCTTCACATCTCCACTGGTACAAGACATTTTCCACCACCATCGGACAGTGGCCCATTAGCCTGCCAACTTCCTCTCCCAGTCGCATGCCTGCAATACTAACTGCCTATGGTGCCCTCTATCTCTTATTGTTACCGTAGCCAGCTGCCTACTCAAGCTGCTCGTTTTATGAATATTATCTCAAAGTATGTTATAACTGAGTATCTTTATTTTTTCTTTTAGTTGTTTTGGTTGTTTATTGTGCATTCTTTTACTACCTCTGTATGTATGTTGACCCTCATCCTTTGACGTGGAACCTTTGTAAACGAGCAGTTTCTGCTCAACGGTATTTGTAATCCGAGAAATTAATAAATAAATTAAAAAAAATTATTTTCCCTGGTAATCTAGTGGTCTCCCTAGTCCCCATCAAAATCACCAAACCCAGTAGCATTAAAGAGTCATTATTTTCCCTAGTAGTCTAGTGGCCCCAACCACCCACCCCACCGGCAGTGCTGACCCCTGCTCCCCAACCATCCCAGATGGAGCCAGCGATTGGCTCAACCACCCGTTCACCTCCGCGGCCAGCAGCGGACTGAATGAGCGCCTACTGTAGTGGTAATGAATAAGCGAGGTATCGCTCATTCATTTGCTCACTGAAATCTTGATTCATTCAGTCAGTGGCTGGCAGCAAGATGTGAATGGTGGTTGATCAATCGCTGGCTCCAATTCAGGTGTAGGGGGGAGAGGAGATCAGCACTGCCGGGTGGGGGCCACAAGACTACCAGGGAAAATAATTATTTCTGAAAGCCACGGGGTTAGGGGATCATGATGTGGGGATGGGGGGACCACTGGACTACCGGGGAAAATAGTGACTTTTGAATGCTACCAGGTTCGGGGATTGTGATAAGGGGCTGGGGAGATGACTAGACAACCAGGGAAAATAATGATTTTTGAATGCTACTGGGGCAGGGATTGACAGTGTCAACCAATGGCCTTGCAGTGTGTACTCTAGCTGTCATTCACAATTCAGTCGGTGGGCAGCCGTGCAGGTGTGTGGGGGCTGTGCTGCTCATTCGGGAGGTGCTGTGGCAGTGGGAGCGGGGTAGGATGTGATACCGGAGTGGGTGGGGGGTTGGGGGGACCACTATACTACAGAAATGGAGTTTGTTTTTTTATTTTAATGGGATCGGGGACCAGGGACCAAGGAGGGGGGAGGGACCACTATACTATGGAAACATAGAAACATGGATTTTGATGGCAGATAAGGACCATTTTGCCCAACCAGTCTGCCCATTTCCCTTCCTATTGGATAAGCTGCAGATCCTAGTTAACCAACAGCCTTCTTCCTCCTACCCCCACTAGAATTGCTTTATGTCTGTCCCATGCATTCTTGAATTCCCCCATTGTTTTTGACCCTATGACCTCCTCAAGAAGGCAATTCAATGCATCCACCACCCTCTCAATGAAAAAATACTTCCTTACGTTGCCCCTGAGCCTTCTCCCATCTATCCTCAAATTGTGCCCCCTTATTCTTGCACATCTTTTTTTCTGAAGGATGCTACCCTCTTGGACTTTGCTGATTCCCTTGTGGTACTTAAATGCTTCTATCATATCCCCCCTCCCCTTTCCTTGAGGGTATATAGTCTCTGTTTGTATGGCTTCTGGTGCAGACCCTGCACCATTTTAGTTGCCCTCCTCTGGACTGCTGCCATCCTGTCTATGTCCTTGCGGAGATGGGGTCTCCAGAACTACATACAGTATTCCAGATGGGGTCTCACCAACTGTCTGTACAGAGGGACAACAACTTCCTGTTTTCTACTGGTGATGCCTCTCGCTATGCATCCAAGTATCCCCCCAACCCTCCTTATTGCCTTCTCACATTGCTTGCCTACCTTTAGGTCATCTGATATAACTACCCCCAGGTCCCTTTCCATTTTTGTTGTTGTTGGTACCTCCCCCCACATTTTGTACTTTTCCCCTGGGTTTTTGTTTCCCAGGTGCATTACTTTGCACTTCTTTGCATTGAATCTAAGCTGCCATACTTTTGACCATTCCTCCAACCTTGCCAAGTCCCTTCTCATCCTTTCCACCCCCACTTCTGTATCAGTCCTGTGGCAGATCCTTGTGTCATCAGCAAAGAGGCATAGTTCCCTTCCAGTCCCTCTTCAATGCCACCTATAAAGACATTAAAGAGAACCGGCCCCGGTACTGACCCCTGTGGTACCCTGCTAGTAACCCCACTTTCTTCGGCGTGCACTACATTTACTGTTACTCTCTGCAGCCTGTTGTCCAGCCAATGTTTTACCCAGGCTACAACCCTGGGACCAGCTCCCAGGCTGGCTAACTTGTTTATTAATCTTTTGTGTGGGACTCTGTCAAATGCCTTGCTAAAGTCTAGGTGGGCCATGTCCACAGCCCCTCCCTGGTCTACTGCTTTGGTCACCCAGTCAAAGAAATTGATTAGATTTGTCTGACATGACCTTCCCCCTGTGAATCCATGCTGCCCTGGGTCCAGTGCCCCACTGGCCTCTAGGTACTCAACAGTTCTTTCCTTCAGAAGTGATTCCATCATTTTCCCTACCACTGTCGTCAAACTAACAGGTCTGTAGTTTCCTGCCTCTGACTTGCTCCCACTTTTTTGAAGGGTAATCACATCCACCCTCCTCCAGTCCTCAGGTACCACCCTATCATCCCATGATTTGTTAAAAAGGGCAGTCAGTGGTGTCACTAGTTCTCCCCTTGGTTCTTCACTAGTCCTGTCCTTAGTTCTTTTAGAATTCTGGGGTGAATCCCGTCAGGCCCCATTGCTTTGTCCACTTTTAGTTTTAGGAGTTCTTTCAGGAGCCTTTCTTCTGTGAACAGACTGGTGTCGACCCCCGATCCGATCCAGAGTGCTTCTATTGTTTGGTTTAAGTACCTCCTCCCATTTGTGAATAGTGATCAGAAGTGGAACAGGAATCTTTTTTATTACTACGGTGACTGGGGTGGGGGAAGGGTCCACTATACTACAGAAACAGGACTTTGTTATTATTATGGGGATCAGGGCCTGGAGTGTAGGGGGTGGGGGGCTGCAGTACCCACAGAACCCTCTAAGGTTTGCAGGGAGTACTGCCAGGTTTTTCTGGGTGGTAAAATGATTTGGGGCTTGGGGGACAGGACCTATGAGGAGAGGCTCGAAGAGCTAAATATGTACACACTGTAAGAGAGAAGGGACCGGGGGACATACTGATATTCTGTCCAACATGGACTCTGGAAAACTCACAGGTGCCATCTTCATTGACCTCACTAAGGCTTTCGACCTTGTTGACCATCCTCTGCTTCTCTCCACTCTCCATAAATTCCATTTCTCTACCCCTGTTGTGGACTGGTTCTGTAGCTACCTGTCAAACAGGTTGCAAGCTGTCAAATTTAACTCCTCCCTGTCCAACACGTCTCCTATCAACCTTGGGGTCCCCCAGGGCTCTATTCTTGGGCCACTTCTGTTCTCAATCTTTATCAACAATACAGCTGAGGTCCTGGAATCCTGCTCAGCTATTCTCTACGCTGATGACCTGATCATCTACACTAGTTCTTCTAGTATTACCTGCATAAACACATCACTTACTTCAGACTTCAATAAGGTCTTAGATTGGCTACTAGACCGTAAGCTTGTACTAAATGAAAAGAAAACGAAAGCCATCCTCCTAGGTTCTGCACCGAAGATTAAGACCTGTTCTAGTTTGCTGGAGGTTCTTCACCCAGGAGGATTTCCACTTGAAAATGTTACTTCCTTCAAGTACCTTGGAATCCTCCTGGACCAGTCCCTGGATTTTAATCTTCACATTCAGTCCTCATGCAAAGCTGTAAACTCGAAACTAGGAGTAGCTTACAAAACGAGTTACATGCTTACACCTATGGCCAAATTAGCAATTGCTCAAGGTATTCTGCTCCCAACTCTTACTTATGGTGCCTCTATTCTTACCTCTGCCCATAAAACCTCCCTAGTAAAATGGGATGTAACTTATAACAATATATGCCAATTTGCCTCTTTGTCGCCTCAACTTAAACATCACTGCCTTCTTTATAAGGATCTGAATTGGCTCTCACCCTTTGCCAGTAGACAATACTACCTTGGACCACTAATGGACTTGATCATCCGGGAAAAAAAACATCCCAGCTGGTGGCATTGCTGGTTCCTCAACCATCCTCCCATGGCCTGCGATCAGCTGACAAATCCTTGCTCTATGTTCCGAGATGTCGGAAGACTAAAGGCACAGGGGCCTTCCAATTCTCTGCTTCCAGACTATGGAATGCTCTTCCACTCAACCTCCGGCTGTCTCAGTCTCACTTTGGATTTAAAAGTGAATATCATCGTTATCTATCCTTAGCTGATGCTTGTATACACTTTGACCCAACCTGAAGCTCCTGAGACTTACCAGTAATGTCACCCCTGCTCTAATCCAGCTCCAAGACTGTCTCCTCTTCCCCTCCCCATATTTTTCCTTCTCTTTGTAAATAACTTCTTGACTACTAGCTCTCTTCCTTCTTGAACCTTGTTGCTGACCATCCACTGTTGTTTTGCCAATTACTACCCCTGACCTTCCTTCTGTCAGTCTTTCTTGTTATGTTTGAACATTCCTCACATTTCTCTCTATATAACCTTACTATTTTATTAACCCTTTCACTCCACAGGTCGGGTCCATGGTTTCTGCACTTACTATATATCTTACTGCCATTATCTGTATAATGCTTGCCATTATTTGTTGTTGTTTCTACCCATTGTATTTTTGTAGCACTGCTGTACTGTTCCTCTATTTGTATTATTGTACCCATGTTGCTATTGTTCAACTGTTCTCCTTTTGTTGTACTCTCGTGGGTCATGCCTGAAAATAGTCATTTTATGGCTAGTGTACCTACTCGGTTAACAAAAGCTAAATAAATAAATAGGGGAGGAACAGTCGGGGTGCTTCGAAGGAAGGAGGAGGAGGGCCACTAGAGGGCATGGGTGGAAGCTGGAGGGGGGAAGATTCAGGTGAGAAAGGAGGAGGTGCTACTTCACTGAGAGGGTGGTGGAGCCATGGAATGTGCTGCCTAGGGGGCTGGTGGAGGCAGAGACGGTGGAGGGATTCAAGAGGGGGTGAGACAGGTACAGGGGAAGGGTTCTGGAAGCAAAATCCAATGCAGCAAGAATATCCGGAACTGGGAAGGGAGAAGCCAGAGAAGGCGAGGAGGGCAGCAAGGTCAGCTTCCAGGGTGGGGGCTGACCAAACAAGCAGATGAGAAAGACTGTTAGGCCGATTCTGCTGGCATTTTAGTATATTAGTATGTTAGTATGTAATTTGCTCCATGCAATGCCTTTTGCGAAAGGCCATTGCATGGAGCAAATGCTAGTGAATGGGATTGCTGGGCTATGCAGGTCCCCTCTGACTCATTTCCACTGCAGACCCCTCTCGCTGCTTTGCCTGGGCACAAATCCAGTTTACAGAGGCTAGCTGGGTCTGCTCACAGCTCCACCTGTAGGTCAGTCTGGCAGTGCATGGTGGTAGCTGCAGGCTACATTCGTACAGTACAGCATAGAATACTGTGTCCCAGGTGACTACACAGTACTCACTTACTAGTTAGGGTCATGCAAAGCCACGCAAAAGTTGTGCAAAGCCGCACAAAGTCACAAAAAGTTATTGCAAACTGCTTTGCTCATTAAGACAACCTTTTCCTGCGTGGTACAACCATGCAAAGTGTTGCACTAAGTCGCGAACAACACTTTGCCCTTGCATATATTATACTTTTGCCCAGCGCTAATGCAGTTTGCCCGTGCTATCTGACCTTTTCAATTTAGCGGATCCGCGCAAACCCAGCTCTGCCCCTGCGCAAACAGTTTGCACCCAGCGCAAAGTTTTGAATCTCTGTCCCTCAGTGCATTCATTATATGCAAATGGAAGGCAGTATGGCGCAGTGGGTTAAGGCTCTGAGCTGCAAATCTGGAGACCTGGGTTTGAATCCCACAGCCCCCTAGGTGCATACTGTGTGACCCTGAGCAAGTCACTTAACTTCCTGTGCTCCCAGGTTGCACCTGCAAACAAGCTTTCAGCTTAGTGTGTCTCACCTGGTAAAATAATTGATTAAAAAAAAAAAAAAAACTTATGATGTGGTTACACTCCAGGAAACCTGGTGGACAACGGAAACCCCAGCTCTTCAATGCTATAACATTTACGTAACTAAAGCCCTGAAGAAGTCAAAATAGTGTAGATCTCAACTCTCTAGTCTATTAACTACAACAAAATTACAAACTGGAATAGAAACTGAAGACTGGAACTTAGCTCAGAATATCTTCTGCCAATAAAACTTACGGGTTCCACCAAGCCAGTTCAACAACAAAGCTGCCGACATCCATTACAGTGACAGGCAAAATGCCAGCAGTCGACACTGTGCCCTCAGAAAACAATGTTTTTTTTTTCAGGGGCTGTGCCACCACCTCCTTCACGCCCCCCGATATTAAAATAATCAACTCCAACTCAGAGTTTTTCGGGGAGGGAACAAAACTCTGGGAGAAGCAGTGTCAGTGTACAGTGGGAAAATTAAAGTGACGTGCCGATGTCTGTTGCTGTTATGGTCTTTGTTGTATTGGTTTCACTGTTTCAACAGTATACCGACTTAAGGGTAAGAGGTTTGCTATGCCCCCCCAAAGAAATACAAAGGTAAAGTATTCAGAAATTTGGGCGCATTTTACAGGAACCATGATCAACATTGTTGACTTAGAAACATAGGGCCAGATATTCAAAACTTTACGCTGGACGCAAACCGTTTGCACAGGGTTAGCGCCAGGTTTGTGCAGGTCCGCTATATTCAAAAGGTCAAATAGCGCAGGCAAACTGCGTTAGCGCCGGGCAAAAGTATAATGTATGCAAGGGGCAAACTGAGGGGGCATGTACATGAATACGGGTGCAATGCTATATTCAGCGAATAGTGCTGCACAAAGTGTTATTGTGTGACTTAGCTTAACACTTTGCACAGTGCAAATTACCACCCAGGAAAAGGTAGTCTTAACTATGGGCAAACCAGCTTTGCACGACTTTGTGGCTTTGCGCAACTTTTGCGTGGCTTTGCACAACCCTAACTAGTAAGTATGAAACAGAAGTAAGCCAGATATAGAAGAAACATGCTGCTCACAGATGGCATCCCTATGATGCCATCATCTGCCACCAGTCCCAGCCATGCCAGGCAGTAAGTGGTGACCTGGCACCCAGTGGACACCATTGCAGTGTGGCCATACAGCACACAGCTGCAGACCATCCTTCGGTGGACACCAACAGAAGCCAGCACACACATGCAGCACTGTGGGCATGGAGGGTGTTGAGGGAAGGGTGTACAGGTGGCCAGGCTGCACCACAGTCTGGGTGTGGCCACAAGGCTGGGACAAGCCACGCAGTACAAAAGGTCCAGTGTTGGGAATACCCCAACACCAGTGTGCCTGTCTGATAGTATGTGTCCCCCAGCCACATACCACACATCTGTACAGAATCTAGAGCACACACAGCCAGCTGTGTATATAGAAACACAGAAGATGATGGCAGATAAGGACTGCAAGGCCCATCCAGTCTGCCCATTTTTTCTACCTTATGAATGTGCCATAGGCCTTTACTCTGTCAATGGCCTATCTAGTTATACTCATCTGTATTGCTCCCTTATGCCTATTCCATACCTGTTTGAATCCCTGCACTATATTCATATCCACCACTTCCTGAGGTAGGCTGTTCCATGCATCCACCACCCTTTCTGTGAAAAAGAACTTCCTCACATTAACCCTTATTCGGCCTCCCTCTAGTCTCATGCTGTGTCCTCTTGTCCTGATATTTTTCTTATATTGAAACATGTTAGACTCTTTCACCTTGTTAATGCCCTTAAGATGTTTCAATGTTTCGATCATGTCACCTCTCTCCCTCCTTTGCTCTAGGGTATATATATTGAGCTCCGTTAATCTGTCCTCATGCTTTCTGATGCAGCCCCTGCACCATTTTGGTTGCCCTTTTCTGGACTGCCTCCATTTTGCTAATGTCCTTGTGCAGGTACGGCCTCAGTACTACATGCAGTACTCCAGATGGGGCCTAACCAGTGTCTTCTAAGAGGATTATTACCTCCCTCTTACGACTTGTGACACCCTACTAATATACCCCAACATCCCCCTAGCTTAACCTACTGCTTTAGTGGTCTGCTTGGATGATTTCAGATCATCTGTGATGATGATGCCCAAGCCTCTTTCTTCCCTTGTGATTGCTAGTAACTCCCTCCCAACCTATAGGTAGCTTCAGGGTTTCTCTTCCCTATGTGCATGATCTTGCACTTCTTTGCGTTAAACCCCAGTTGCCACTCTTCCAACCAGTTTGCCAGTTTATCCAGCTCTCTTCTCATTCTGCCCACCCCACCTGGATCATCTGCTCTGTTGCAGATCTTGGTGTCATCTGCAAACAGACAAACCTTACCCTCCAGTCCATCTGCAATGTCACTGATGAAGATATTGAAGAGGACTGGCCCCAGGACTGATCCCTGAGGTACCCCACTTGTGACTTGCATCTCTTCTGACTGTATACCTTTTACCACCATTCTCTGTTTTCTGCCCACCAACCAGTTTGCTACCCAGATGACCAACTTCTGACCCACCCCAAGCCTACCCAGCTTATTAATCAGTCTTCCATGTGGAACAGTATCGAAAACTTTGCTGAAGTCAAGGTAGGTGACATCAACTGCATCCCCTTGGTCCACCACGCTGGTTACCCAGTCAAAGAAATCTATGCTCCTATGGATTCCAGGTGCTGCAATATCCTTTCATTAAGGAGTGCCTCCATAATCTTGCCCACTACTGAGGTAAGACTGACTGGTCTATAATTCCCTGCCTCCTCCCTGCTACCACTCTTGTGGAGCGGGATCACATGAGTCCTCCAGTCTTCTGGGACCTCTCCCGTGCTCAGAGACTCACTAAACAGTTCTGCTAATGGCTCTGCTAGTTCCACCCTTAGATCCTTTAGTACCCTGGGATGTATGCCATCAGGTTCCATTGCCTTGTCCACCCTGAGCTTAGCGAGCCCTTGTAGGACCCTTTCTTTTGTGAAGGGACTTGTGCACACCTCCCTTCCCTGTGTGTCCATGGTGCTGAGCTGTGGGCCCTGCCCTACCTTCTTCTCAGTAAACACTGAGCAGAAGTATCTATTTAGGATAGATGCTTTTCCTTGGTCTTCCTCCACACACTCCCCCCCTTATCCTCTTTAATCTTAGCAATGCCCCCTCTGGACTTTCTCCTTTCACTAATGTATCTACAGAAAGTCTTGTCCCCTTCTTTTACTGTTTGTGCTAGTGCTTCCTTGGTTTGGGCCTTTGCTTGCCTTACTGCCTTCCCTGCTTCCCTTAGGGAAGTTTGGTATGCCTCCCTATCATCTTGCTGCATTCCCTTATATTTCCTGAAGGCCAGCCTTTTGGCTCTGACGTTTTCTGCTACTGGTTTTGAGAACCCAAGTGGTTTCCTCCTTCTTTTGCTCTTGCTTTTCTCTCTAACACAATGGGATGTTGCTTCAAGTATTGCATCCTTAATGCTTGCTCACTTTGCCTGTGCCTCCTCCCCTGTATTTCTTCTTGCCAGGGCTAGCTTAACTCTGTTGGCTATCTTATCAAAGTCAGCTCCTCTGAAGTCCCATATTTTTGCCTTGGAATGGGATCATTTAGTTCTAGTGGACAAATTGAACCACACCATGTAATGGTCACTGGCCCCCAGGTGACCTTCTACCTGGAGATCAGTACTAGATTTAGGATAGCTCTGCCTCTTATGGGTTGTCGTACCAGTTGTTTGGGGCCCTCCCCCTGCAGAGAATCCAGTATGTGTCTAGTTTTGGTGGATGTTCCTGCTGGTATTGACCAGTCTGTATCTGGCATGTTGAAGTCTCCGATTGTCAGAACCTCTCTTTAGCTGTCATGTTTTGTGTATCTTATAACAGTAATGTGTCTATGTCCTCCCCTTGGTCTGGAGGCCTGTAGACAACCCCAGTTTGTATAGCTATCCCATTCCTGTTTCCAGGGTGACCCACAGTTCTTCTGGCTCCTTATGTGTATTCTGAATTTCTGTAGCTTTGATATTTTCGTTGACATAAAGGGCCACTCCCCCCCCACCTTTTGCACCTTGGTCTCTTCTGAACAGTACATAGCCGGGTACTGAAGTCTCCCAAGTGTGGTTACTGGTGAACTATGTCTCGCTAATGGCTAATATGTCCAGTTTAGCCTCTGTCATTATTGCCTGCAGGTCTGGGATCTTGTTTCCCAGACCGTGGGCATTCGTGTACATGATTTTCCATTGGCCAGATTTTGGTGCGTTAGTTGTTGTGCGAGGTGCGGCGTTTCCCCTGAGCGTCGTATGGGGAGCTGGATCTTTTATGTACCCCAGAGGACAAGACAGCAGAGGCACAGGTGGTAGTGGTGCTGCATGCAACTGTCACACTGTAGGGCATGCTACAGTGCACAGCAGACACTACAGTAGCAAGGGGGCCAGTAGTGTGAGGGACACAGTACTGCCTATGATGTGTAGGGCAGTGATGCTGACTACACTGTACACAGTGACAGGCCCAACGTGCAGGTGTTTACTGACTGTGGACAATACTGTTGCGCTGTTGTGTGATCCACAGATGCTGCACCTGTGGCATGGGATGCACACAGTGACATATACATGGCCGGCTGTGTGTGCTGTGGCACCTGTACAGTTGCACTGTATGTGGCGGGGGGGGGCACGTGGGATCCGACAGACACACAGATGGTGGGATAGTCCCACCACTGGCCCATATGCACTGCGTGCTGTGTCGCAGTCTTGTGGTCACACTTGGGCTGTGGTGAGGTCTGGCCACCCATACACCCTCCCCTCAATGGCCACCATGCCCACAGTGCTGCCTGTTTGTGCTGGCATCTGTTGGGCACTACAGATGTATGGTCTGCAGGTGTGTGCTGTATTGCCCCACTACCATGATGACCTTTGTGGGCCCGATCACCCCTTACTGCCTGTGCATGGCTGGGACCTGTGGCAGCTGACGGCAGCATGGTGGTACCATCAGTGAGCAGCATGTGTCCTTCATGTCTAGCAGTTTCTAAGTGTCATACTCATATGTTAGGGCCGCGCAAGCTGCACTAATGCCAAGATAGCACCGCGCAAAGCAACAATGTCATGCAAAGCTGTTTGCCCAGGGTTAAGACCAGCTTTTCCTGGGCAGTAATTTGTACCATGCTATGGGTCGCACTAAGTCGCGCTAAGCAACTTAGCACAGCGCTAGTCACTGAATATCTCATTGCACCTGGATTCATGTTCACTTTGCCCCTTGCATATAATTATTGTTTGCCTGGTGCTAATGCTGTTTGCCTGCACTATTCAGCCTTTTGAATACAGCAGACCCATGCTAATCCCGCACTAAACCCATGCAAACATTTTTTGCCCAGCGCAAAGCTTTGAATATCTGGCCCGTGGTTTCCAGAACTGGACACAGTACTCCAGCTGAGGCCTCACCAGTGATCTGTACAGTGGCATCACCACCTCTTTAGAAACATAGAAACATAGAATTTGATGGCAGATAAGGACCACTTGGCCCACCCAGTCTGCCCATTTCCCTACCTACTGGATAAGCTGCAGATCCTAGTTAACCAGCAGCCTACTTCTTTCTACCCCCACCACCCAGAATTGCCTTATGACTATCCCATGCATGCTTGAATTCCACCACTGATTTTGACTCCACAACCTCCTCCGGAAGGCCATTCCATGCATCCACAACCCTCTCTGTGAAAAAATACTTCCTTAAATTACCTCTGAGCCGCCCCTCTATCTTCAAATTGTGCCCTCTGTTCTTGCACACCTCTTTTTGAAAGATGCTACCTCTTGGACTTTGTTGATTCCCTTGAGGTACTTGAAAGTTTCTATCATGTCCCCTCTCCCTCCTTTCCTCGAGGCTATACATATTAAGCTCCTTAAGTCTCTTTCATATGTCCTCCGGTGCAGACCCTGCACCATTTTAGTTGCCCTCCTCTGGACAGCTTCCATCCTGTCTATGTCTTTGGAGATTGGGTCTCCAGAACTGCACACAGTACTCCAGATGGGGTCTCACCAGCTGTCTGTGCAGGAGGATAACTTCCTGTTTTCTACTGGTGATGCCTCTCCCATGCATCCCAGTATCCCCAACCCTCCTTGCTGCCTTCTCACATTGCTTGCCACCTTTAGGTCATCTGATATGACTACTCCCAGGTCCCTTTCCATTTTTGTTATTGTTAGTATCTCACCCCCATTGTGTACTCTTCCCTGGGTTTTGTTTCCCAGGTGCATTACCTTCACTTAGCATTGAATCTAAGCTGCCATACATTTGACCATTCCTCTAACCTTGCCAAGTCCCTTCTCATCCTTTCCACCCCACCCTGGCCATCAACTCTGTTGCAGATCTTAGTGTCATCTGCAAAGAGACATACTTTCCTTCAGTCCTTCTGCAGTAAACATAAAGACATTGAAGAGGACTGGTCTATCTGAGCCCTGCGTTACCCGTAGTAACCCTCCTTTCTTCTGAGTGGACTCCATTTACTATTACTCTCTGTGTCCTATTCTCCAGCCAATTCTTTACCCAGGCTGTCATCTTGGGACCCACTCCCAGGCTGGCTAACATATATTAATCTTTTGTGTGGGACTGTGTCAAATGCCTTGCTAAAGTCTGGGTAGGCCATGTCACAGCCCCTCCCTGATCTACTACTTTGGTCACCCAGTCAAAAATCTATCAGATTCGTCTGGCATGACCTTCCGCTATGAATCCATGCTGCCTAGGGTCTTGTGCCCTCTGGCCTCTAGATACTCGACAATTCTTTCCTTTAGAGTGATTCCATCATTTTCCCTATCACTGAGGTTAAACTAACAGGTCTATAGTTTCCTGCTTCTGCCTTGCTCCCACTTTGTGAAGGGGAATCACATCTGCCCTCCTCCAGTCCTCGGGTACCACCCCATCCTCCATGATTTGTTAAAGAGGGTAGTCAGTGGTGTCACTAGTTCTACCCTTAGTTCTTTTAGAATTCTGGGATGAATCATCAGGCCCCATTGCTTTGTCCACCTTCTAGTTTAAGAGTTCTTTCAGAACTCTTTCTTCTATAAATGGGCTGGTATCAACTTCTGTATCCAGAGTGTTACTACTGTTTGTTTTATGTACCCCCTCTTCCTTTGTAAATACTGAGCAAAAATATTTGTTTAGTATCTCTGCCTTTTCACATTCTCCCTCTGCCCACCCTCCTCCTCCTTTATTAGCCCTCACTATCCCTCCCTTGGTCTTCCTTTGTCCTGATGTACCTATAAAGGTTTTATTCCCTTCTTAACTGAGTTGGCTATCTTTTCCTCAGTTTGGGCCTTTGCTGTTCTGACTGCCTTCCCAGCCTCCTTTGTTGCTTTAACTGTACAGTTTCTGTCCTGCTCCTGCTCGATTCCTTGTACTTCCTGAATGCTTTCTTTTCTTGAACCTTCACTGCCACTTCCTTTGAGAACCATAGTGGTTTCTTATACGTCTTGTTTTGTTTATTTGCTTCACACAAAGGCCGTTACCTCTGTGATGGCAGTTTTATTATTCCCATTGTTCTTCACCCTCCTTCCCACCCATTTGCTAGTGCATTCCTTAGGCACTCACCCATTTTAGCAAGTCAGCCCTCCTAAAGTCCAGTACTTTTGTCTTTGTGTGGCTTGACTCTATTGCTGTGTTTATTGTGAACCATACTGTTCGATGGTCGCTAGTTCCCAGATGGCTACCCACTTCTACATCTGTGATCCTCTCTCATCTCCATTTGAGAGTATCAAGTCTAATATTGCTCCCTCTCGGTGGGCTCCAGTACTAGTTGTCCAAGGCATGCCCTGTAGGGCATCTAGAATAACTGCACTCTTGAGTGGCAGCTGCAACTGCGCTCCAGTTAACATCTGGCATATTCAGATCACCCATCAGCAATATCTCCCCTTTTTCTGCCATTCTAAGTATACTTTCTATCATTTCCTTGTCCATTTCCTCCCCCTGAGAAGGGGGTCTGTATAGCTCCTCCCTACGCATCCCAACATTCTGTTTGCTCTCCCCATCACTTTTTCACACTGTTTGGTCACCTTTAGATCATCAGATATGATAACCCCCAGGTCTCTCTCTCCTGACATGTGGTGGCCAGAATTTCCTCACCCATCCTGTACGCCTCCCTTGGATTCCTGTGACCCAGGTGCCTGATCTTTCACTTTTTAGCACTGAAACTCAACTGCGAGACACCCAACCACTCCTCTAATAGGCTTAGATCCTTTCTCTTTCTTTCCACCCCCTCCAGTGTGTCCAGTCTGTTGCAGATCTTAGTGTCATCTGCAAAGAGGCACACTTTTCCCTCTAGATGCTCTGTAATGTCGCTAATGAAGACATTGAATAGGACTAGTCCCAGCACCGACCCCTGTGGCACCCCACTGGTCACCTCCCTCTTCTCAGATTTCATGCCATTTATCACCACCCTGAGTTCTGTCCCTTAGCCAGTTGCCAACCCACTTTACCACCAAAGTAAGACCCACTCCCAGGCTCCCCAATTTATTTAGCTATCTCCTGTGTGGGACAGTGTTGCAGGCCTTGCTGAACTCCAAGTAGGCTACGTCCTCCGCCCCTCCCTGATCTACCACCCTGGTTATGCAGTCAAAGAAATCTATAAGATTCGTCTGACAGGACTGTCCGGCTGAGAATCCATGCTGTCTTGGATCCTGTGCCCCACTATCCTCCAGAAACTTCACAATCCTCTCCTTAGGCAAGGACTCCATTAGTTTCCCCACTACTGAGGTCAGGCTCACAGGTCTGTAATTACCTGCCTCCTCTCTGCTTCCACTCTTGAGGAGAGGGACCATACCTCTCAACTGTCCCTGATTTTCAGGGACGTCCCTGATTCTGCCTCAAAATTTGACTCTGTCCCTCCTAAAATTGTATTTCCCTGACCAAACAATGGGGGACGTAAGGACAAAATAATGTCAAACATTAAAGTTACAGACTTGTTCTTCCTGAGAAAATACATTTTACACTAAGCCCCTTATTCTGCCAGCTTCCTGAGTAGATATCACCAATTTTGAAGATATGTCCCTGATTTTGGTCCTTTGTCCTTGATTTTTTTAAGCCTTGTCCCTGATTTATGAGGCAGGAGGTTGAGAGGTCTGAGAGGGACCACATCTGCCCTCCTCCTGTTTTCAGGTACCTCCCCTGTCTCTAGTGATGTATTGAAAAGGGCAGCCAGAGGTTCCACCAGCACTTCCCTTAGTCCCTTTAGTACTCATGTATCCAAATACTGATTTATATTCAGGAGGTGATTTCAATGCTAGATGCCTAACTGCATCGGGAATGAACCAACAACCGGAGGTTGAGTTACAAACTTTAAATCCCCATCTTACTAATGAAAGGAAATCTTGTGACCCTAAACAAAATGAAGCAGGCATTCTATGTAATAATCTTTTTTCGGAGTTAGTCCTTATTATAATCAGTGGTAGGACTAAAGGAGTCAAAGAAGGTCAGTGCACTTTTCTCTCATCAAATGGTACATCTTTGATAGATTTCATCTCGTTTGACATAAATGCCATAGATAGTTATTAATTTTCAAACAGTAGAAATGTTCTGAATCCCCACATTTTCCTACTGAAATAGTATTAAACTATATCTCATCTCCATCAGATATTCATAGTTATCATACTTCTTCACTTAACATAATCAATTCTAAAAGAATTTAAGTCGACTACAGATAATCCTGTTATCCTGGAAGAAATACCGTGGCACTTGGGGCCAGATATTCATTGGTGCTGGGTTTGCACTGGGTTTGCACAGGTCCCATATTTTCAAAAGAACAAATAGAGCAGGCAAACTGCATTAGCGCCGCACAAAATTATAATGTATGCAACATACAAAGAGAAGGGGCATGTACATGAATACAGGTGCTATGCTATATTCAGTGCATTAGCACCGGGCAGTGTGTTTGTGCGACTTTACACAACACTTTGCGCAACACAAATTACCACCCATAAAAGGGTACTCTTAACTCTGGGCTAAACAAGGAATAGGGAGCGTGGACACAGTGGCAACAGGCAACATGGCAGTAAGCAACAACAGCATCATGGTGCACCTGATGACTACAGTCAATGAGGAGGCAGAGAGGGAAGACAACCCCCCTGCGCCACTCCATATGCCGTGGAAGAGACATGCTGCACACAGATTGTGCCACCAATGCCACCATTATTTATTTATTTATTTTATTTAGTTTTTGTTGACCGGGTAAGTGCGCTAGCCAACAAGTGACTATTTTCAGGCACGACCCGGGAGGTACAGTTACAGAACACAGTGATACATAAGAGATTACACAAAGCAGGATACATTTGCAGGATACATAAGAAATTACACAGAGCAGGATACATTTGCAAAGGACAAAGTCACACAGTGTAGTCAAGCATAGCAATAAGGATAAATTACATGTATTCAGTTGTTGAGAACTAGGGGAGAGGTGGTAGGGACGAGTGTAAGGGTAGGGCAGGAGAGGCGGAGACAGGGGTGTGGAAGAAAAAAGGGGAGGACAGGAGGGAGGTTAAGGCGCCAAGTGCGTGTGCTTAGCAGGAGAAGGTTACCACCTGTGGCCGGGACGGTGGAACCAGGAGTCGGCAAGAGAGACGGAGAGGTCGGGGAACAGGACAGTGAAGCTATGGGTGCAAAAATAGAGAGGAGAGAGGGTGATGTGCAGGGAGGGCAGTGGGGGACTAGGTGCAAGGGTGAGGAGGGATTTGAACTAAAGGAATGGGGAGGAAGAAGTCAAGGGTGGGAAGAGGCAGGGTATAGGGGAAAAGGGATGAAGGGCACTGGAACAGATAGGGAAATGAGTGGGGGTAGAGATGAAGAGTGCACTAGTAAGAGTGCAGCGGAGCAGAAGAAGGAGGAGGACAAGAGGCGAGGCGGTGGAAGCACGTGGCGAGTACAGTAGTAACCTGCGCGCCGAGCCGTGAACTACGAGACGGCAGGAGAGAGAGGGAGTCACGCAAACTGGTGGGAGGCGGGATAAAATAGGAGAGAGGGAGGGGTGAGGACTGAACATAGGGAGAAGGGAAGAATAAAAGAAGGAGGAAAGCTGGCAGGAGAGGGGCAGAAAGGTGAAAGAAAGGTAGGAAGGGTGGCGGCAAATTCAGGCGTGGCGGTACAAGGTAGCAACCTGTTACCGGCCGGTGGAACCCGAAGAGCGGCAGAGAGGGAGTGGAGGGCGGTTAGAGGGGAGAGAGCAAAGAGCAGGAGAGGGAGGGGCAGGAAAAAGGGAGGGGGTAATGACAGGGGTACTGGAGAAATGGCTAAGTGGGAAGGAAGAGAGCGGGGCTGGAAAGTAAGTGTTACAGGAACAGAGGGTGCAGGATAAGGAATGAAGGTGGGGAAAACAGCTCAGGAGGCGAGGGCAAGCTAAGTGACTAGGCAGTAATTAGAGACTTTACAATTGGCATTAGAACAACAATGTTATACAGTATCAACAAACATGAAACATAAAAGCAAAAACAACCAAGAATAAAAAGCGCAAGTGCCTATAATACATAATAGGGAGGGAGGAGAACAGGTTAGGAGCATGGGATTCAAGAGGATCAAAACAAACACATTTGTCCATCGAGGTGAGAAAGCTCTGAGATTGTGCTTAAATGCATCATGAGAAGGAGCATTTCTTAGTCCCTGGGGCAGCAAGTTCCAAAAGTGAGGGGCAGCATAACTGAAAGCTCCCGAGCCCTTTTTTGTGTGGCAGAGAGGAATATTCAATAAGGACTTGTCAGAGGATCTAAGGTCCCGTGAAGGTATAACCAGTTGGAGCAGTTTTGAGAGCTCAGCTGGCTTTGATGCTCTGATGATGGTGTCCAAAAGGTTGCAGAGGTAATATTGCCTGGTGGAGGAGGGAGATAGCCAGCCCAGGTCTTTGTATAGCTGACAATGGTGCTTCAGGCGCGGTGCTTTAGCCGCATACCTGCAAACATTGTTGAAGGTGGTGTCCCATTGGTGCAGAGCAGTTTTGCTGGCCATGGTTAGGATGGAGCACCGTGGGTGAGGGTTGGTAACAGGATTCCTCTAGCAATTGCCAGTTTAGCGGCAGGGGTAAGCAGGTAGTTAGTCCTGTAAGCAGCCCCTAGCTTACAATTGACAGATTTACAAGTTTCCTGGATGTGCAGCTTTAGGTCAAGATTTTGGTCAAGGTGAATGCCCAAGTAGCGTAAAAGAGCTAACAGACTCCAGAGGGTTACCATTAATGTCAGGCACAGAGAGAAGAAGAGCAGGTTCTTAATTTGTGTGGGGATCCAAATAGCATGGCTTTAGTTTTATTGGAGTTAAGGACAAGGCGTTGGGTGTGTAGCCAGCTGCACCAAGTGGAAGTCTGTGGTAAGGGCAGCATTCAGGTTGGTGATATTGTCAGAGTGGGCATAGATGACCAGGTCATCAGCATAAAGTAGTGAGTGGCCAGAGGTTACTACATCAGGGAGATTGTTTACAAATAGTGAGAAGAGGAGAGGACCGAGAATGGAGCCCTGAGGGACGCCAATATTGATAACAGCACTGTCAGAGATCGCCGAGTTGAATTTCACTGCTTGAGTCCTGTTGGCAAGGTAGCTGCTGAACCAGGTAGTGACAGGATAGGAGAAGCCCAGATTTCTGAGGGAGGCAAGTAGTAAAGGATGGTCAACAAGGTCGAACGCTTTAGTGAGGTCGATGAAAACAGCCCCTGTTAGCTTCCCTTTGTCCATGTTGGTAAGAATGTCAGAGAGAATTTTGCTAGTGCAGTCATGGTGCTGTGGTGTTTTCTAAAGCCGTGCTGTGCTGTATTGAGTAAGTTGGAGTTTTCAACGAATTCAGTAACTTGAATAGAGACTAATTTCTCAAGGATCTTGCTAAGGACTGATAGTATATCAATTGGTCTGTAGTTGGTCGTGTCATTTTTGCTGCCTTTTTTAAACACGGGAGTAATTCTGGCAGCCTTCCAGATTTCAGGGACAGAGCCATTGGAGAGGGATAGGGTGAAGATTCTAGCTATAGGTCCAGATATGAGGTGAGCAGCCATCTTTAATAGACGGGGTTCCATTCCATCAGAGCCGGGCTGGTATTGTCAGAGATAACCTTGAGCAGCTTGAAGACTTGATGCCTGGTGACCGCTTGAAGTAGAATGGTTTAGATGAGGTAGGTGAATCGCCAGGGAATGTTGAGTTCAGTTGTGTAGCAGGAGATTGAAGGGAAGCTGTGTAGGCAGATAGGTCGGAAAACTGCTGGTTAAACGCATTTGCAATAGTGAAGGAGTCATTACAGTGGACACCTTGCAGGACCATTTCTGAGGGGGTGACAGCTTGCGTAGATCCTAAAAAAGTTTTAATGTGGCTCCAAAATTTTCGAGGGTCATTGGAGGAGTTAGTCAGCAGGTTTTGACAGTATATGCTTTTAGCCTGCCTGATCGCCTTTTGCAATCATTTCTATACTGCTTGTACAGGATAAGATCAGGGAGCCCAGATTTTTATTGTTTCCATTGCTTATTTTGGACTTTTAACTTACATAGGAGTTCTTTATTTAGCCATCTTGACTGCTGACCTCTGACTCTTCTTTTACCTTTGGAGGTGTTTCTTTTGTACTTGCGCCAAACCTGGTGAGAAATATGTTAAGGGCAGTGTCAACATTGGAGGTGGAGAAAAGCGTCAGTCCAGTCTATGTCACATATGTCAGATAAGAAGGCTTGTTATCGAGGGCATAGTTCGTGAAGGTAATCAGTCGTGGTTGAGGAGCAGGCGGTGGGCAGGAGCGCCAGTGACAGAGCGTTGGTGAGTGATCTGTAAGTGAGTCAGCCAGGACGGTAGCTTTGGAAACATGATCCGGTCCATTTGTAAGGATCCAGTCCAGTAACGACCCTGATAGTGAAGACGTGGTTCTAGTGCAGATAGTTATAAGTTGGTGAAAATTGTGCTTCTGGATCAAAGATGCAAGGAGATTGTGATGTGGGCCCAGCCAGTTCAGGTTCAAGTCACCAAGGAGGAGTGTTTCATTTGTTTTACATTTTGAGAAACGTACTGCAGTAGGTTCTGGAACCGTTCAGCCTACTGGTTGGCGGGTTATACACACAAGCGATATATGTAGGTGTTTCGACCGAGTGTCAGGGTTGCATGCAGCGCTTCACATAGCATGAGGGAATCAGGGTTAGGTAGGACGCTAAGAGACAGATGACTTTAGTAACAGCGACCCCACCCCCCCTCTCTTGACCCAGATTCCATCTCACGAAGAATATTATACCCAGGTAGAGGGCAGGAGGTATCGGATACAGTAGGTTTCAACCAGGTTTCGGTGAGGCATAGTATGTCAGGATCCACCAACTTAGCCCAGGCTTCAAGTTCAGCCAGGTGACTCAGGAGGCTTCTAATGTTCATATGGGCTAGTACCAGGCCTTTTTAGTGCTAGTTGAGGTAGAGAGTGGGTGCAGAGTTTGGGGACCAGGGTTAGATTCAATATCACCAGATAGCAGGAGGAGCCTCTGAGCCAGGTGTATAAACATGTCTACAGGGAACATGCCTGGCTTAATTTTAGGTATGCGACTGCCCAAGAGATAGAAGTGGAGGGATAGGTAGGTACAACCCCTTTTGAGTAGTATAAGTACATAACAGGAGAGACAGGAGTATATACCTGGTGGTTAAGTCACAAGCCAAAAGAAATGATCAACAGCTGAGGTACAGAGTCACAGAATGTGTTAGAATTCCTGAAGGTGATGAACTGTGCCTGTGCATATGCAGGATGTGAAATCCTTTTGTCTGCATGCTTCTTTGTCATTCAAAGAGGTTGTTGAAAAGCCCACATACAGATCATGGAGCAGGTCAGACGAAAATGTGGATTCAAGCAGACCTAGAGTCACTGAGTTTGTCAGACTTAGTTGCTTGACTTATGTTTTGCTAGGGATAGCTTCCATCATCTGGCACCGGTCACAACCCTGTCAAGCATATGTGGGGGCCCCAGTGCCCAGTGGGCACCTTGTTACTGTGACCATCCAGCACACACATCCAGCATCTGCATAGGGGTACACTACTACAATCCAGCACACACATGCAGCATCTGCATAGGGGTACACTACTACAATCCAGCACACACATCCAGCATCTGCATAGGGGTACACTACTACAATCCAGCACACACATCCAGCATCTGCATAGGAGTACACTACTACAATCCAGCACACACATCCAGCATCTGCATAGGGGTACACTACTACAATCCAGCACACACAACCAGCATCTGTATAGGGGTACACTACTACAATCCAGCACACACATGCAGCACTGGGGGAATGGAGAGTACTGAGGGGAGGGTGTACAGATAGCCAGGCAGCACCACATAGTAGGTGCTGCCACACTGCTGGGGCCCTCCACACAGTGCACATGTGCCAGGGATGGGAATGCCCCTCACATCAATGTACCTGTATGATGGTATGTGTCTGCCTGCCCCCCCATGCACATACCTCACACCTCTCCAGGATCTGCGTCACACACGGCCAGCCATGTGTATGTTAGTGTGGGAATCTCATGCCACTGGTGCAGCATATATGTGTCACAGGACAGTATGATTGTGGTGTCCACTGTCAGAACACACCTGTTAGGTGGGTGGTGCTGCTGAGCAGCTGAAGAGGAAGCAGTAATTTTCCTGAGCTCCTGGGAAACCTTTATACATTCCTTATTAAATACATCTTTTCCCTTTCTTTTCAGAGTAAAGTTCTCACCTGCTGTGTAATTCTCCGACCGGCTTCCAACATGCGTAAAAATAGAGGTAGTTCTCACTCCTCGTCGGAATGTTTTGCACCAAGGAAGGCACAACATGATGAACGGCCTGTACAGAGCGAGAGGGCCTCAGCTTCTGGTAACTCGCCATCTGAGGAGGTCTCTCTTAATGTTATCCATGCTATATTGAGCCAATTGATAAAGACAGTGCAAGAGCTGGATAAAAAATGTTATACCATTACCCCGAGAGTAACGGCGCTGGAGACCAGATTGGATCATTGTGAAGCCACAATTCAGAGATCGGAAACTTGAGTGCTTAAATCTGTTGATTCTACAGCTAAGCTAATTAAGGAAAATAACTTAACTTCAGCAACATTTGGAGTTGGTAGAAAACCAAACCAGAGAAAGGAATATCCGAGTGTTAGGCTTGAATGAGGAAACTAAAGGCGATGACTGTCTTGCATTTGTGCAAACCTTTCTAACTATTCTTTTACAGCTTTCCAACTCGGATCCTCAATTATCAATTGAAAAGTCCTGCTGGGTGACCCCTCATAGTTCAACCATGGCTGTTACAAATCCCAGAACCTTAATAGTGGTTTTCACTTGTGTGAGGGATAGGGATCATGTCTTAGCGATCACTAGAAAAATGAGGACCCTGAAATACGGAAAAAATCATATTGCAGTTTTTCCAGATCTCTCTTATTGCACCAGACAATGCAGGAAAGGTTTTAATGGAATAAGGGGTTGCCTGCATCATCTTAAAATATAGCACCAACATCTACTACCTGCTAGGAAGACATAGGCTGTTGGTTAACTAGCATCTGCAGCTTATCTAGATATCATTGTCCACCTTGGGACAAATGACCTAGCTAAGCATGGGATCAGTGCAGTGCAGAATGAATTTGTGGAGTTGGGGAGGGGCCTCAGATGGGTAACAAGCACAGTAACCTTCTCAGAGGTGCTACCAATCCATGGCAGGAATGAGGCTAGGGTACTGCACACCATGCAGTTTAATGAATGGTTGCAAAACTGGTGCAGAGCACAAGGCTTTGGCTTCATTGGGGACTGGGGGTCCACCTGGAGAGATAAAGGTCTATACTGGTATGATGATATGCATTTGTCCACAAAGGGGACCAAGCTCCTAGGTGACAGGTTTAAATGCTTCCTTGGCAAGCTTTTAAACTAGATAAGGGGGGAGGTACTGATAAAAGGCAGGAAAATTCAAGCCTCCCCCCACAAAACAGGGCAGGTAGTAGGGTAAACACTGAGGTACAGAGCTCAACACAGGGCAGGATGGGGGTAAATGGGAAAATAGATAAGAGCAATAAGAGCAGGGATGGGAAAAAAGGATCAAGCCAACATTAAATGGAGGGCAATGTCTACTAATACTTGTAGTCTGGGAAACAAACTCTGAGCTAGTAGCTTTGATGGAAGATGAACAATTGGATATTGTGGCAGTCACTGAAACATGGTACACCGAGAACCATGAATGGGATGTCAACATACCAGGGTACACAATCTACAGAAGGGACAGGGATGGCAAAGAGGAGGTGGAGTAGCTCTATACATAAGGAAGGGATCAAAGTACAGAACTAAAAAGTAAAGGAGGACAAGAGGCACTCTGGTTACCTTGAGATGGGGAATGGCATCGCAATCCGCATGGGGTTGTATACAGACCCCCGCCTCAAGGGAGGAAATGGACAAGAAAATGATAGAGGACATTCTCAAAATGGCTGAAAAAGGGAGATACTGTTGATGGGGACCTGAATATGCCAGATGTTAACTGGAGGACATGTACTGCAGCCACATCCAAGAGCAGGGTCATTCTCGATGCCTGCAGGCGGCAGACCTAGACAGCTAGTGCTGGAACCCACTCGGGAGGAGCAATAATAGACCTGGTACTCTCAAATGGAGAGAGGATCACAAATTTAGAAGTCAGTAGACATCTGGGAACAAGTGACCACTGCACAGTGTGCTTCACAATGAGCACAACCATGGAGATAAGCCATACAAAAACAAGGATACTGGACTTTAGAAGGGCTGACTTTGGCAAAATGGGTGAACACCTGAAGAATGCACTAGCAAATGGCCAAATAGGAGGCGTGGAAGAACAATGGAGAAAAATCAAAACTGCCATCATAGAGGCAACAAGTCTTTGTGTAAAACAAATAAAGAAAACAAAGCAGAGTAAAAAACCACTATGGTTCTCAAAAGAGGTAGCAGAGAAGGTTAAGGAGAAAAAGGCTGCATTCAAAAAGTATAAGGAATCACAGAGGGAGCACGACAGGGAACTGTATCAATTAAAGCAGAAAGAAGTAGGAAAGGCAGTCAGAATGGCAAAGGCACAAACCGAGGAAAAAATAGCCAACTCAGTCAAAAAGGGGGATAAAACCTTTTATAGGTACATTAGGGAGCATAGAAAGGTTAAGGAGGATAGTGAAGATTAATAAAGGAGAGGGAGGTGGGCAGAGGAGACAGTGAAAAGGCAGAGATACTGAATGAATACTTTGCTCAGTATTCACAAAGAAGATGAGGAGCAGTTACCTAAACCAGACAATAGAAGCACTCTGGGTGGGGGTTGATACCAGTCCATTCACAGAATAAAGAGTCCTGAAAGAACTCCTAAAACTCAAGGTGGACAAAGCAATGGGGCCTGGACGGGATTCACCCCAGAATCCTAAAAAGAACTAAGGGGGACCTAGTGACACCACTGGACCACACTTTTAACAAATCATGGCAGGATGGGTGGTACCTGAGGACTGGAGGAGGGCAGATGTGATTCCCTTACAAAAGTGGGAGCAAGGCAGAAGCAGGAAACTACAGACCTGTAAGTTTGACCTCAGTGGTAGGGAAAATGATGGAATCACTTCTGAAAGAAAGAATTGTTGAGCACCTAGAGGCCAGTGGGGCACAGGACCCAAAGCAACATGGATTTACAGCAGGAAGGTCATGTCAGACTAATCTAATTGATTTCTTTGACTGGGTGACCAAAGTAATAGACCAGGAGGGGCTGTGGATATGCCTACCTAGACTTTAGCAAGGCATTTGACACAGTCCTACAAAGATTAATAATCAAGTTAGCCAGCCTGGGAGTGGGTCCCAGGGTGGTAGCCTGAATGTCGAACTGGCTGCACAACAGGACACAGAAGGTAATAGTGAATGGAACACATTCCGAAGAAGAGGGGTTACTAGTGGAGTACCTCAGGGCTCAGTACTGGGTCCAATCCTCTTTAACATCTTTATAAGTGACATTGCAGAGGGTCTGGAGGGAAAGGTATGCCTCTTTGCAGATGACACAAAGATCTGTAACAGAGTTGATACACAAGAGGGGTAGAAAAGATGAGAAGGGACTTGGCAAGGTTGGAGGAATGGTCAGACATATGGCAACTAGATTCAATACAAAGAAGTGCAAGTAATGCACCTGGGAAACAAAACCCAGGAGAAGAGTACACAATAGCAGGGAGGTACTAACAACAACACAAATGGAAAGGGACCTGGGAGTAGTCATATCAGATGACCTAAAGGTGGGTAAGCAATGTGAGAAGTCAGTAAGGAGAGCCAGGGGATACTGGGATGCATAGGAAGGGCATCACAAGTAGAAAAAGGAAGTGATTATCCCTCTATACAGACAGTTGGTGAGACCCCATCTGAGTACTGTGTGCAGTTTTGGAGACCTCATCTACGCAAGGACATAGACAGGATGGAAGCAGTCCAGAGGAGGGCAACTAAAATGGTGCAGGGTCTACATCAGAAACCATATGAAGAGAGACTGAGAGAGCTTAATATGTATACCCTTGATGAAAGGAGGGACAGGGGGGACATGATAGAAACGTTCAAGTACCTCAAGGGAATCAACAAAGTCCAGGAGGGTAGCATCTTTCGAAAAAGAGATGTGTAAGAACAAGGGGGCACAGTTTAAAGATAGAGGGGGGACGGCTCAGGGGTAATGTGAGAAAATTCTTTTTCACGGAGAGAGTGGTGGATACATGGAACAGCCTTCCTGAGGAGGTCGTTGGGTCTAAAACAGTGGGGGAATTCAAATATGCTTGGGACAGACACAAAGCAATTATAGTGCGGGGTTGCAGGAAGCAGGCTGTTGGTTAACTAGAATCTGCAGTTTATCCAGTAGGTAGGGAAATGGGCAGACTGGGTGGGCCAAGTGGTCCTTTTCTGCCGTCAAAGTCTATGTTTCTATGTTTCTATCCTGTAGGTAGGGAAATGGGCAGACTAGGTGGGCCAAGCGGTCCTTATCTGCCGTCAAAGTCTATGTTTCTGTGCTAAGCTTAGACTGATTTGGAATGGGCATCAGTATCTTTTCTACGACCCTAATGAAGCTGGAAAATTAGTGGATCGGATCGATCAGGAGATGGCAAAGGACAAGGGTGCTGGGCTTTCTTCTGATGAAGACTGAGGTCTTTTGTCTGTATTAAGATTCATTTGATTAAGAAGTTGGGTCATCACCCTGGTAGCTCATGAGCTTTATATGTTTTTCCTTTTTACTGTTTCATTTGTGACACCTGTTATAACCTTTAACTTTTAACAGCAGTAAATGTTTAAAAGGGGCCACCCATTCTCTGTTGGGTGTTATTAATAACCTTCTGATGACCAGACACCTATAAGAAGGACTTTGTTTTACTTTAATTAAGTTAAAATTTGGACGCTTCATTGGGAATCAGATGGTTGTATTTTTTCTCTGGTGGTAGTGGACTCTCCTGAGCTCAGGGCTTCTTGTTTACTAACTTGGTTTTGTGATTTGGGGGATTTTTTACGACATATTGTCACTTTGGTAAAAGGATATACAAGTATTTCTTCCTGTTATTGATCCCCCTTTCTCCTTCCATTGTTGCATGTGTTTTGGTATACATTCTAAGACTTACTTTAAGGTATTCCCCCCCCCATTATGTAACAAAAAAGGGGGTATTCTTGTATTAATTGTGATATATTGTATAGGATAATAACATAGAACATACTGTAGAAACATAGACTTTGACGGCAGATAAGGACCGCTTGGCCCACCTATTCTGCCCATTTCCCTACCTACAGGATAAGCTGCAGATTTTAGTTAACCAACAGCCTATTTCTTCCTACCACCCCCCCTCCACACAAAAATTGCCTTATGTCTGTCCCATGTATTCTTAAATTCTCCCACAGTTGTAGACCCCACAACCTCCTCAGGAAGGCTGTTCCATGCATCCTCCACCCTCTCTGTGAAAAAATACTTCCTCACATTGCCCCTGAACTGTCCCCCCTCTATCTTCAAATTGTGTCCCCTGGTTCTTGCACATCTCTTTTTCTGAAAGATGCTACTCTTTTGGACTTTGTTGACTCCACTGAGGTACTTAAAAGTTTCTATAATGTCCCCTCTCTCCCTCTTTTCCTCAAGGGTAAACATATTAAGCTCCTTTAGTCTCTCCTCATATAGCTTCTCTTGCAGACCCTGCACCATTTTAGTTGCCCTCCTCTGAACTGCCTCCATCTGGTCTATGTCCTTGCGGAGATGGGGTCTCCAGAACTGGACACAGTACTCCAGATGGGACCTCACCAACTGTCTGTACAGAGGGATAACAACTTCCTGTTTTCTGCTGGTGATGCCTCTCCCTATACATCCCAGTATCATCCCAGCCCTCCCTATTGTAATAGTATCCCTGTGATTTGGGGTATTGTGTTTTGCTTGCAAAATCCATAAATAAAAAATGTAAACAAAAAAAAGAACACACTTGCCCGTTTTGCATGTCACTATGTGGATAACAGCAGTCATTGTTACCTGACACACTGTACGCATTGCTGTGTCCCTCACAGTACCAGCTACCATGGTACTGTAGTGTCTGATACACACTGTAGCAGGAATAACAATACGTCTATATGGCATGCAGCATAACCACACGTTCCTGTGGTGCTAGTCCCCTGGACCACAATAGTATGTAGTTCTGTGTCCAAACCCAGCCTGCAGCTACTGAACTGTTTATCATGTCTGACATACAGGTGGAGCTGTGTGCACTCCCAGCCTGCAGCTCTCAACCTGTAGTTCCAGTCTGACCAACAGGTGGAGCTGTGTACACCTCCCAGACTGTGGCTCCCAACCTGTAGTTCCAGTCTGACCTACAGGTAGAGCTGTGTGCTCCATGCAATAGCACCGAGCAAACTACTTGGGAGTGCATGCAAAGCAGGCCATAATGAAATAGTACTGTGACTGTTTACCCACAGATTGCCTGAGTAGGCTAATTTGTATATGGGCTTTGAATATAGCACACTTTTGCCCAAGGCTAATGTGTTTGCCTCGGCCTAATATGTTAGCCCTGTGCAAACGAGTTAGTCCCAGGCAAATCTCTCAAAAACATAGCATAATTCTGCAGTGTGTGGCCTGCACGGTTGTTTACAGTTTTTGTGAATCTAGTTCTTTGCCAGCACACACATTGGCTATGTAGTTCACCTTTATTTCACTCCACGTCAGTGTGCACTGGGCTTCTGTTGTAGTTTGCACTGTGTGGTTGCTATATCCAGAGCTGTCTTATTTGCTGGGTTATTTTTGCACTGCACTCAAGGCCCTGTTTGCATGGCTTCATTTGCAAGCTATAGTCAACTGGTTTAGCCACGGGGCTATTCCTTTGAATATAGCATGCAAATGGTTCCAGGCTAAGTTTGCATGCCCTGTAGTGCTAATCTTGCCTTGGGGTTAAGTTTTAAATATCTGGACCCTGGGGAAAAATATTGATAAACATGTGTTGATAAATGCTACAGTTATTGAGAATTTTAACAAACTCTGGTCTAAGATATTGACATTTATATACTATCAAACCACGTCCTCCTTTTGTAGGACGTTACCTGCAGGATAACATAAGGAGGTCACTTAACATCATTTCTGCTTGACGTCACTCCACCCAATTCCAACTAGCTATTAGTATGGATGCGGAGAAGGCTTTTGACAGGGTGGATTGAACATTTATGTCCTCCACCCGTCAGAGTTTGGATTGGGGGAAAATGTTATTTCGGCTGTATCTGCTTTATATAGGAAGCCGGAGGCAAGGGTTAGGGTTAGGGTTAATGGGTATATGTCAGATCGTATACCCCTGAAAAGAGGCACCAGACAAGGATGCTCTTTCTCACCCTTGCTCTTCGCTGTGACCCTGGAACCTTTGGCTATTTAAATCCGTAATAACTTAAACGTCAAGGGGGTGGAAGTGGAAGGAATGGAACAGAAGGTTGCCCTTTATGCTGATGACTCATTGTTCTTCCTGGGGGAGCCCCAGCACTCATTGTCCCACTTGCTGAACGCACTGCGGGAATTTGGATCTATGGCAGGGTATAAAATCAATACAGCAGAGTCGGAGGCCATGGTGTTGAGTGGTACCCCACCCCAGGGGGTTCATGGAAGAATTTCCCTTTATGTGGGCAAAAAAGAACACCTTCAGATATCTTGGGGTGCAGGTATCTGCTGATATCTCCAGACTTTTCCATAACAATTATGACAAACTGTTTAGTGCTTTACAAGTAGACCTGGCCTGCTGGAACTTATTGCCCCTCACACTTTATGGTAGAATTCTCACAATCAAGATGAATGTCCTCCCCAGATTTTTGTGTCTGTTCCAAACTCTTCCCATCGGTATCCCACCACAGTTTTGGAACAAACTGAATAAATCCCTGTCGCGATTTGTATGGGATGGGAAACGCCCCAGAATCTCACAACACATTTTAAGATGCCACAGGGAAGGGGGGGCTTGGCCTACCTCACTTTTATTATTATTATCTAGCAGCTCAGGGGATACAATTGTGCACATGGGCCAAGGAAAGGAGGGAGTCAGGCTGGTACCCTCTAGAGGAGGAGCCATTGAGGGGAAGATTGCTGTGTACCCTTCCCACAAGTGTTATTAGGTCACGAATTTGGTCCTAGACATCTAACCCTTGGGTGAGACACTCCATTAGGATATTAAGCAAACTGCGTAGGGTGACCCACACCCCGAATGTTTTAGGCCCCCTATCTCTCATTAGGCATGAGGAAACATTTATTCCTGCATCAACGGATCTAGGGTATCAGTTTTGGGAAGATAAAGGTCTTACTACATTTGCCCAACTACTGGACAGGGCAGGGTGTCTTGCCTTCGCTGACCTCCAGCGGAGAGTCTCTCTCCACAGAGAAGACTTTTTTAGATACCTGCAAGTTAGGCATTTTATTGACACACAGGATAACCTCCAGATGATATGCAGGGATAGAACAATCTTGGAGGACCACTGGTGGGACTCTATCAGAATTAGACACGAATTGAGATATGTAACAGTGTTATACTGGGTCCTGCTTCCTCCCCTCAGCCCTTATGTTTTAGAGGAAATCAAGAACAGTTGGGAGAAGGAGAGTGGAGAGAGGATACCAAGGGCTGATTGGGCTTGTAGATTTAAAATAGGATGGCAAGTCACATCCTCCTCAGTGTGGAGGGAATACAACTGGAAGGTTATAACCCATTTTTTTAGAACACCTGTATTTATGCATCACTTCTCCCCTCAGGCATCCCAGGCATGTTGGCGCTTCTTCGGCATGACTAGAGCAACACATTACTACATGTTTTGGAGTTGCTCCAAGCTAACACAATTCTGGAAGCAGACACATCAAGATGTAGGACCGACGTTGGATTTTCCCCTCCCATTCTCTTTCCAGGACCTGGTACTGGGTCTCCCAACACTCTCTTTGAGAAAATGAAAAGTAGTAGAGTTGGGACAAACATTAAGGGTGGTAGCCTTGAAATGCATTACAGCCATGTGACTTAAATCAGAGTCTCCCACTTTAGCACAATAGTCACAAGGATAGATGTTCTAGAAAGGATGGAAAATATCACGGTTATGATTCGCGTTAATAAGGATAAATTCATGGAACTTTGCCGCCCATGGCAAATGTGGAGAGGGTCTTGGAGTGAGGAAGGGGGCTAGTATCCTGGGGGGTGAGGAAGGGTAGAATCAGGGTTTCCTTCCTCTTTCTTTCCTTTTCTTTTTGCAGTAAGAGTGGATGTCAGCAGAACCTGATAACATACTATGTGACTAATTATGAAGCTAGATAATGTGAAATCAAACACCTAGATTAGGTTTAACAAGGGGGAGAAGGGAGGATGACAGTGTGCCATATAGTCATTTGAGGTAGAATGTTATGAATATTAATAGATTTGTATTAAGTTTAAAAGTTAAGAAGCCTAACTATGACTGGGAGGGTCTGATTTACAGCTGGATAACCAACTTTTGGAGTTTCCTTTTCCTCTATGTTAAGAGCAAATCAAACGAAAGGGATATGGACACTACTGCACAAGACTGTTTCCATCACATGAAGCCAAAATTGGGTGCAGTATATTGCACTTCTTCCCTTTTTTTTCTTCTTTATCCTAATACCTCAGCAAGGAGAGGAAAAAAACTTATATAGAAATGGGCAGTTTAATATCTTTAATGTTATAAGTTGGTACAAGATGTAACTAAATAAGATATATGAACTGTATTAAGTGTTTAATATCCTATGTGTTGGATGTTCTATTCTTAGCTACCAATAAAAGCTATCTGAGTAACAAAAAAATATGTTCCTCCTTGATTTCCCACCACCACCACTCTCTACACCTGGGGCCAGATATTCAAAACTTCGCACTGGGTGCAAACCATTTGCCCTGGGTTTGCACGGGTCCCCTATATTCAAAAGACCAAATAGCACGGAAAAACTGTATTAGCGCCTGGCAAAATTATAATATAGATCCTATGCTATATTTAGCCTGCTAACACCACGCAAAATGTGTGTGCATAATTTTGAATGACACTTTGCGTGGTGCAAATTACTGCCCAGAAAAAGGTAGTCTTAACTCTGGGCAAAACAATGACAGGGGGTATGGACACAGCAGCAATAGGCAATATGGCTGTAAGCAACTACAGCTTCATGGTGCACCTGATGACTGCAGCCAATTAGGAGGCAGAGAGGGCAGATAGCTATCCTGGGCCACTACACATGCTGTGGAAGAGACATGCCGCACACAGATTGCACCACCAATGTCGCCATCATCTGGCACTGGTCCCAATCCTGCCAAGTATTTGTGGGAGCCCTAGCATCTAGTGGACACCTTGACAGTGTGTCCATGCAGCACACACATCCAGTCCCCCATAGGGGTACACCACTTCAATCCAACACACACATGCAGCACGGTGGGAATGGAGGGTACTGAGGGGAAGGTGTGCAGGTGGTGGGGCTGCACCACATAGTAGGTCCTGCCACATGGCTAGGGCCCTTCACACACTGCACATATGCCATGGACGGGAATGCCTCTCACATCAGTGTGCCTGTATGATGGAATTTGCCTGCCCCCCATGGGGTACATATCGCACACCCGTCCTGGATCCCAGTCACACACAGCCAGCCATGTAGAAGCATAGAAACACAGAATTTGATGGCAGATAAGGACCGCTTAGCCCACCTAGTCTGCCCTTTTCCCTACGTAATGGATAAGCTGCAGATCCTAGTTAACCAACAGCATACTTCCTCCTACCCCCCACTAGAATTGCTTTATGTCTGTCTCATGCATTCTTGAATTCCTCTGCTGTTTTTGACTCCACAATCTCCTCAGGAAGGCGTTCCATGCATCCACATCCCTCTCCATGAAAAAATACTTCTCACATTACCTCTGAGCTGTCCCCATCTATCTTCAAATTGTGCCCCTTGTTCTTGCACACCTCTTTTCTGAAGGATGCTACCCTTGGACTTTGTTGATTCCCTTGAGGTACTTGAAAGTTTTTATCATGTCCTCTCTCTCCCTCCTTTCCTCGAGGCTATACATATTAAGCTCCTTTAGTCTCTCTTCGTATGTATTCTGGTGCAGACCCTGCACCATTTTAGTTGCCCTCCTCTGGACAGCCTCCATCCTGCTTATGTCTTTGCGGAGATGAGGTCTCCAGAACTGCATGAAGTATTCCAGATGGGGTCTCACCA
Source organism: Neoceratodus forsteri (assembly GCA_016271365.2). Classification (NCBI taxonomy): domain Eukaryota; kingdom Metazoa; phylum Chordata; order Ceratodontiformes; family Ceratodontidae; genus Neoceratodus; species Neoceratodus forsteri. Next base: position 365,239,322 of record CM028132.1, on the reverse strand, counting down.
GCTGTCTATACAGAGGGATAACAAATTCCTGTTTTCTACTGGTGATGCCTCTCCCTATGCATCCCAGTATCCTCCCAGCCCTCCTTACTGCCTTCTCACATTGCTTGCCCACCTTTAGGACATCTGATATAACTGCCCCCAGGTCCCTTTCCATTTTTGTTGTTGTTAGTATCTCCCCCACTCTACTGCGTACTCTTCCCCTGGATTTTTGTTTCCCAGGTGCATTACATGCACTTCTTTGTGTTGAATCTAATCTGCCATACATTTGACCATTCCTCCAACCTTGCCAAGTCCCTTCTCATCCTTCCCACCCCACCCTGTGTATCAACCTTATTGCAGATTTTTGTGTCATCTGCAAAGAGACATACTTTTCCTTCCAGTCCCTCTGCAATGTCACTTATAAAGACATTAAAGAGAACCGGTCCCAGTACTGAACCCTGCAGTACCCCGCTAGTAACCCCCTTTCTTCAGAGTGGACTCTGTTTACTATTACCCTCTGTGTCCTGTTATCCAGATAGTTTTTTACCCAGGCTACCATCTTGGGACCCACTCCAAGGCTGGCTAACTTGTTTATTAATCTTTTGTGTGTGACACTGTCAAATGCCTTGCTGAAGTCTACGTAGGCCATATCCACAACCCCTCCCTGGTCTACTACTTTGGTCACCCAGTCAAAGAAATTTATTAGATTTGTCTGACATGACCTTCCTGCTGTGAATCCATGCTGCCTTGGGTCCTGTGCCCCGCTGGCCTCTAGGTACTCAACAGTTCTTTCCTTCAGAAGTGATTCCATCATTTTCCCTATCACTGAGGTTAAACTAACAGTCCTGTAATTCCTGCCTCTGCCCTGCTCCCACTTTTGTGAAGTGCACTAACATTCGCCCTCCTCCAGTCCTCAGGTACCACCCCATCCTCCCAATATTTGTTAAAGAGAGTAGTCAGTGGTGTCACTAGTTCTCCCCTTAGTTCTTCTAGAATTCTGGGGTGAATCCTGTCAGGCCCCATTGCTTTGTCCACCTTCAGTTTTAAGAGTTCTTACAAAACTTTTTCTTCTATGAAAGGACTGGTATCGACCCCCCTATCCAGAGTGTTTCTATTGTTTGGTTTAGATACCTTCCCCACTTCTTCTTTTGTGAATACTGAACAAAAATATTTGTTTAGTATCTCTGTCTTTTCATAGTCACCATCTGCCCACCCTCTTCCCTTTATTAAGACTCACTATCCCTCCCTTTGTTTTCCTTCGTTCCCTGATGTACCTATAAAAGGTTTTAGCCCCCTTCTTAACTGAGTTGGCTATATTTTCCTTGGTTTGGGCTTTCGCTATTCTGAATGCCTTCCCGCTTCCTTTTGCTGTAACTGATACAGTTCTCTGTCCTGCTCCTTCTGTGTTTCTTTATACTTCCTGAATGCTATCTTTTTCTCCCTAACCTTCCCTGCCACCTCCTTTGAGAACCATAGTGGTTTTTTAGTTTGTTTTGTTTTGTTTACTTGTTTCACACAAAGGCTTGTTGCCTCCATGATGGCAGTTTTGATTATTCTCCATTGTTCTTCCACCACTCCTTCTTGCCCATTTGCTAGTGCATTCCTTAGGCACTCGCCCATTTTGGTAAAGTCAGCCCTCCTAAAGTCCAGGACCTTTGCCTTTGTATGGCTTGACTCTACTGCTGTGTTTATCGCGAACCATACTGTACGGAGGGCACTAGTTACCAGATGGCTACCCACTTCTAATTCTGTGATCCTTTCTCCATCTCCATTTGAGAGTACCAGGTCTAAGATTGCTCCCTCCCAAGTGGGTTCCCATACTAATTTTCTAAGGCATGCCCCCTCCAGGGCATTTAGAATGACCCAGCTCTTTGATGTGGCTGCAGCAAATGTGCTCCAGTTAACATCTGGCATATTGAGGTCCCCCATCAACAATATCTCCCCTTTTTCTGCCCTTCTAAGGATACCTTTTTTTTTTTTTTTTTTTTACTCCCTCCTCTTGCGACCCCCTTCTCTTCGAGGAGACACTCTCGAGCCTTTTCAGCCCTGGCTCACCTACCTGGTGACCAGAGCAGTCCATCCCCATGGAGCAGTGGTTATCCCCAGGCGAGTGCAGGGTGGGGTCCATACACCCAGGCGTCTCTGTTTTCGTCGGGATGCTGTCTCTGGGCAGGTAGAGGCGTTGAGGGTCGGGGCCTGGTGCTCCGTCTACCGGAGGCCGCAAGGTGTTTTCAGTGTTCTCTCGCGATGTGCGTGTCCCCTGGCGTCAAAGCGCTAAGCGAACGTCTAACTACCGCCCCCTTGTTGAGGCATCAGTCTTGTTACACCTCGGTCTCCACCAGTCAGACAAGTGCCGAGCTCTGGTTCCCCTCTCCCGGAGGGGCGAGAGCAGTCCCTGGGGCGCTCAAGCCCTCTCCCCGGCCGACCCTCCAGCTTCCCGGGCTCGTCTCAACCAGGTCGCTCGCCGCAAGCGAAATCCAACCGCTGCGCCAGGCGGGCCGCCACTAAGGATACCTTCTATCATTTCTTTGTCCATTTCCTCCCCCTGAGATTGGGGTCTGTATACAACCCCTGTGCGGATTGTGGTGCCATTGCCTGTCTCCAAGTTGACCCACAGTGCCTCCTCTCCTTCCTGTTTAACCTTTTGTTCTGTTGCTTTGATTCCTTCCATTATGTAGAGAGCTACTCCTCCTCCTCCTCTTTTACCCTCTCTGTCCCTCCTGTAGATAGTCTACCCTGGTATGTTTACATCCTAGTCATGGTTCTGTGTGTACCATGTTTCTGTGACTGCCACGATAGCCAGATGTTCCTCTTCCATCAAGGCCACTAGTTCAGGAAGCTTGTTACCCAGACTACGGGCATTGGTACTCATTACTCTACATTTTTTTATGGCTTTACCTCTGGTAGCCCCATCCCTGTCCTTACTGACTTTGCCTTCTCCATTTACCCTTGTCCTGCTCCCTACAGACCTTTCTACCTTGGTGTTTACCTCGCTAAGTACCTGTTTTGCGGGAGGAGCCTCGGAATTCCCTGCTTCTTATCAGTGACTCCCACCTTGGCTAGTTTAAAAGCTTGCCAATGAAATATTTAAACTGATCATTCATTTGTATGTTAGTGTGGAAATCCCATACCACTGGCATAGCGTATGTGTGTCATAGGACAGTATGACTGTGGTGTTCACTGTCAGAACACACCTGCCAGCTGTGCATGTCACTGTGTGGATAGCGGCAGTCATTGTTACCTGACACACTGTAGGCATTCCTGTGTCCCTCATAATACCAGCTACTATGGTAATGTACCGTCTGATACACAGTGTAGCAGGAATAACAATATGTTTAAGGCATGCAGCACGACCACACGGTCTTGTGGTGCTAGTCCCCTGGGCCACAATAGTTTGTGCTTCTGTATCCAAACCCAGTCTGCAGCTACCAAACTGTTTATCATGTCTGACATACAGGTGGAGTTGTGTGCACATCCCAGTCTGCGTCTCCCAACCTGTAGTTCCAGTCTGAGCTACAGGTGGGGCTGTGTGCACCTCCCCACCTGTGGCTTCCAGCATGTAGTTCCAGTCTTACCTACAGGTGGGAATGTGAGCATTTCCCAGACTGTGGCTTGCAACCTGTAGTTCCAGTCTGACCTACAGGTGGAGCTGTGTGCACCTCCCCACCTGTGGCTCCCAGCATGTAGCTCCAGTCTTACCTATAGGTTGGAATGTGAGCATATCCTAGACTGTGGCTCCCAACCTGTAGTTCCAGTCTGATCTACAGGTGGAGCTGTGTGCTCCATGCAATCATTTACCTGAAAATGTACGAGTTTTTTCCACATTAAATACTTTTAAATGTAATTTTAAATTATTTTTGATGTCAAAGGATAATTGTACTTGTTATTTGTAAATTGTAACTGAAATGTTTGTAATAGATATTGTGTTTTGTCTGGGCAAGGCCTAAAAAAAGGACTTGTCCAGTGCCCTAACCCGGTTAACAAACTGAAATAAAATAGCATCAGGCAAACTACATGGCAGTGCATGCAAAGCAGGCCATATTGAAATGCTAATGTGGCTGTTTGCCCACAGATTGCCTGAGTAGGCTCATTTGCATAGGGGCATTGAGTATACCAAACATTTGCCCCAGGCTTATGTGCTTGCACCAAGCTAATGTGTTAGCACTGTGCAAATGAGTTAGCCTCAGGGAAACCTCTCAAAACCATATTAGAGTTCTGCAGTACGTGGTCTGCACTGTTGTCTGCAGTTTTTGTGAACCTACTTCTTTGCTAGCACACACACTGGCCACATAGTTCACTTTTGCCTCACTCCACGTCTGTGTCCGCTGGGCTGCTGTTGTAGTATGCACGGCACGGTTGCCATATTCAAAGCTGTCTTATTTGCTGAGCTATTTTTGCACTGCACTCAAGGCCCTGTTTGCATGGCCTCATTTGCAAGCTATAGTCAACTGATTTAGCCTCGGGGCTATTCCTTTGAATATAGCTTGCAAATGGTTCAGGGCTAATTTTGTACACCGTGCATGCTAATTTTGTTCCAGAGCAAAGTTTTGAATATCTGGCCCCAGATCTCTGACTCCCTCTTCCTCACAGCCCGGGCTATTGCCTAAGCTCAGTCTCTGCACGTAAAACTCTGCCTTCATCTTCCAGATCCCTTTAACTGCTTTGCCCTACTTTCTCTCCCTAGCCCCCTTCTGTATCTGCTTTTTCTCTTCACTGTAGACTGCCCCATACAAAGTATTCCATATAATTTCTCGTATCCCTCCTACTGTTGAACTAAGCGCTAAGGTAGATCACCCATTATGTGTACTACTATACTTTTTTTTGTTGTATTGTTGAAATCAGTTTCTATGTACATCCTTGTTTTTAAATTTGTATATCTTGCTTTCTCAATGCTGTGCTTACAATGTATGCCAAATATATCCAGTTTGTATTGCTGTGATGCTTTTTGGCAATTGGCTATGAGTTGAACTATTTTGTCCTACATCTCAGTTGTATTTATAATTTCGATTGTTCTCATTTGTACTCTTCTGGGTCATGCCCTAAAATAGGCATTTCCATGTCTAGTGCACTTACCCTGTTATCAAAAACAACTAAATAAATAAAATCAAAAATCAAGGTTTATTTAACAAAAGGGGGCTAGAGATTTAAAACTTTGCGCTGGGCGTAAACCGTTTTCGCAAGGTTTATGCAGATCCCCTATATTCAAGAGGCCAAATAGCATGGGCAAACTGCATTAGTGCTGTGCAAAATTACAATGTATGCACCGTGCAAAGAGAAGGAGCGTATATATGAATACAGGTGCTATGCTATAGTCAGCCTGTTAGCACCACGCAAAATGTTTTTGCACAACTCTGCGCAACACTTTGCATGGTGCAAATTACATCCAGAAAAAGGTAGTCTTAACTCTTGGCAAAACAACGATAGGGGCAAGGACACAGAAGCAGCAACAGGCAACATGTCCGTAAGCAACTATAGCTTCATGGTGCACCTGATGACTGCAGTCAGTTAGGAACCAGCGAGGGCAGATGGACACCCTGGGCCACTCATATGCTGTGGAAGAGACATGCTGCACACAGATTACACTGCCAATGCTGCCATCATCTGACACCAGTCCCAACCCTGCCAGGCATTTGTGGGTGCTCTTGTGCCTAGTGGACAGCTTGTCAGTGTGTCCATGCAGCACACACATCCAGTCCCCCATAGGAGTACACTAGCACAATCCAGTACACAAATGCAGCACTGGGGGAATGGAGGGTACTGAGGGGAGGTTGTGCAGGTGGCCAGGCTGCACCACATAGTAGGTGCTGCGACACGGCTAGGGCCCTCCACACAGCGCTCATGTGCCATGGTTGGGAATACCCCTCACATTAATGTGCCTGTATGATGGTATGTGTCTGGCTCCCCCGTGTGATGGCATGTATCTGGACCTCGCCCTGGAGCACATACCTCAGACCTGTCCAGGATCCTGTCACACACAGACAGCCATGTGTATGTTAGTGTGGAATTCCCATGCCACTGGCACAGCATATGTGCGTCACAAGACAGTATGACTGCCGTGTCCACTGTCAGAACACACCTACCAGCTGTGCATGTCACTGTGTGGATAGCAGCACCCACTGTTGCCTGACACACTGTAGGCATTGCTGTATCCCTCACAATATCAGCTACTATGGTACTGTACAGTCTGATACACATCGTAGCAGGAATAACAATATGTCTATGGCATGCAGCACAACCACTTGTTCCTGTGGCGCTAGTCCCCTGGGCCACAGAAGTCTGTGCTTCTGTGTCCAAACCCAGCCTGCAGCTACTGAACTGTATATCATGTCTGACATACAGGTGGAGCTCTGTGCACCGCCCAACCTGTAGTTCCAGTCTGACCTACAGGTAGGGCTGTGTGCACCTCCCAGACTACAGCTCCTGACCTGTAGTTCCAGTCCGGCATACAGGTGGAGCTGCATGCACCTGCCTACCTCAGCTCCCATCCTGTAGTTCCAGTCTGACCTACATGTGGAGCTCTGTGCACCTCCCCACCTGTGGCTCCAACCTGCAGTTCCAGTCTGGCCTACAGGTGGAGCTGCGTACACCTCCCAGACTGACGTTTACAACCAGTAGTTCCAGTTTGACCTACAGGTAGAACTCTTTGTTCCATGCAATAACTTACCTGAAACTTTAAGAGTTTTTTCCATATTAAATACTTTTAAATGTAATTTTAAGCAATTATTGATGTCAAAGGATGATTGTACTTGTTATTTGTAAACTGTAACTGAAATGTTTGTTAATTGTTATTGTGTTTTTTCCGGGCCGGGCCTGAAAATGGACTTGTCCAGTACCATAACCCAGTTAACAAATAAAAGGAAATGAAAAGGCACCGGCCAAGCTACATGAGAGTGCATGTAAAGCAGGCCATAATGAGATACTAATCCGGCTGTTTGCCTACAGATTGCCTGAGCAGGCTCGTTTGCATAGGGGCTTTGAATATAGCAAACATTTGCTCCAGGCTAAAGTGTTAACACTGTGCAAACAAGTTAGCCCCGAGCAAACCTTTCAAAACCATAGCAGAGTTCTGTAGTGTGTGGTCTGCACAGTTTGCTGTTTTTGTGTGTATCCCCTCGACAAATGGGGGTTCCTGAAGGCCTTCCTGGAGCTTGCTTGGATGCTCCATACCTGGCTGGTGTTTGGCGTGAGGCCACTAAATGTGGGGTTTATGAGTGCTTTTGAAGCCTCCCCGCGCTGTCCCTTTAAGAGCCATCTACTTGCAGACAAAGTCCTTGTTTGCGAGGGGGACTATGTGTTTCCTTGCTCAAGTCCCGCTTGAGTTGTACTGTAATTCCCACCTTGGTGGTTGCTGAAAAGCGCAAGGGGCGCCCCCTCGACAGGTGTACCTGTTTGCCTGAAATTATTTAGAGTGATAACGAAGATGCAGTTTTGTCTAACCTGCTTTTGTTACAGATGGGACTCCATGTGCTGGACCCCTCCATGTTGGACCCGGACGTTCTGAAGGTTCCAATAAGGTGTCAGGGGCAGTTAATGTGAAGGACTAAGTGACCAATCAGGACTGGGACTCTAGATGGAGCCGGATGACCAATGGGGACTTAGCTAGTAATCCTGTAAGTAAAGTCTGAACAAGGGCCCCTTTTTGCACCAATTGAGACAGGTTATATAGCCTGGTGTCTGCAGCCCACCTATGGGATTGGGTGGCGCGCGCCTGAGAAGGCTGGGTCCAACTGTCTGAAGGGCAGAAATGTTGGGGCTGTGAGCAAGGAGGGAGCCACTTGCTTCTGCGGCATTAAGTGTTCACACGGGAAGCGCATGAAAGGCTTGAGTCGGCCGTTTTTGCATAGCCAGAAAGCTTCGGACTAAATCTGCAGGGCATTGGTCAGAGGAGGCTGTGCAGGAGCACAGCTACCTACCAGGCTTCACCTGAAGAGGACTGGAGAATCTGCTGAATCGCGCTCGGTCTGTCAGGACGTTTGAAGCTGCAGTTAACGCCCGAAATTGCTCTGAGTTCGCCCGGGTCCTGAGAGCAGCTGTCTGGTATGGTACCCCTCTGTTGTTTTCCATATAAATGTGTGAGGAGGACTTTGAAACTCAGGCTCAGCCCTGCACATGGTGAAGGAGTGGAGTTGTGAGTACTGGATCAGGGCAGTTCCCTGTTAATGCTTTCAAACCAAGGCAAAGATGTTTGTTGTACTGCAGACTGCACTAACTGAGCTGTCTGACTCCATCAGATCTGCTCAGGAATTGAATGCTCCTTTGTGTTAGGGCCCCAACCAGCTGCATCGAGGAACTATCCATTAGGGCTTGGGTACCCATAGACATCAACTGACAGGTTTAGGCCTGTGCACAGAGCCCTAGGTGGTTAAATATATTTTACAGTGATAAGCCAATCCCCCTGATTTTCCCCTGTCCTTGTTGTCTCCCCTTAAATAAACCAGATTGTTCACTTTGCAAAAGTACCCTGGCTGGGTTGTGTCTTACTGATGATATACTGCACAGTGAATATTGGATAACTGTACCTTATTTTTCAGGGCATCCTCGGAGTGAGCTGAGTGGTTCGAGACGGGGTGTAAGCGTGCTGGGTGAGAACATTATACCTAAACTGTGTAAGCCACTAGTGGGAAGAAGGGGGGTTGCAGCAACCCAGAGAGCTGTGACCGAGTCAACCTTGACTGTTCTGACCCCAACCTCTGGGTGGAGGCACCCGTCAACGGATCTGGGCCCCTCACCCTGTCACCGCTGAGGCAGGTAGGGTAGTAGCCCATAGGATAGCTCCCCTGGGGGTTACATGTAAATCTACTTGTTGCTAGTGCACCACCTTGCAGCGCCTGCAGCACTTGTGCCGCACGCCCTTACGCCGCCTTGTATGCCTGCAGCACCACACACACACACACACACACACTGGCTACGTGAGTTCACCTTTGCCTCACTCACGTCTGTGTGCACTGGGCTGCTGTTGTAGTTTGCACTGCATGGTTGTTATATTCAGAGTTGCCTTATTTGCTGAACTATTTTTGCAGTGCATTCAATGCCCTGTTTGCACCACCTCATTTGCATGCTATATACAACTGATTTAGCCCTGATACTGTTTCTTTGAATATAGCATTCAAATGGTTTGAGGCTAATGTTGCACACTGTGCAGTGCTAATTTTGTCCCAGGGTAAGTTTTGAATATCTGTCCCAGATCTCTGATTCCCTTTCCCTGACAACCCGGGTTATTACGTAAACTCAATCCCTGCACTTAAAACTCTGCCTCCATCTTCCATATCCTTTTTACCACTTTGCCCTACTTTCTCTCCCTAGCCTTGTCTGTATCTGCTTTTTTTCTTCACTGTAGACTGCCTCATACTAACTATTTTTTATCATTTTTGATATCCCCCTACTGTTGAATTAAGCGCTTAGGTAGATCACCCATTATGTGTACTAGTATACCTTATTTGTTTGTTATATTGTTGTAGTCAGTTTCTGTGTACATCCTTGTTTTCAAATGTGTATATCTTGCTTTCTCAGTGCTGTGCTTACAATGTATGCCAAATATATCCAGTTTGTATTGCTCTGATGCTTTTTGGCAATTGGCTATAAGGTGAACTGCATTGTCCTGCAGCCCAGTTGTATTTGTAATTTCGACTGTTCTCATTTCTAGTCTTCCATGTCTAGTGCACTTACCTGGTTATCAAAAACAACTAAATAAAGTCAAAAATCAAGGTTTGTTTAACATAAGGGGTCAGATATTCAAACTTTGCGCTGAAATCAACGTTTCATGGTATGTGCGGATCCCCTATATTCAAAAGGCTATATAGCGCGGGCAAATTGTATTATCGTCGGGCAAAATTATAATGTATGCAACACGCAAAGATAAGGGGTGTGTACATGAATACAGGTGCTATGCTATATTCAGCCTGTCAGCACTGCACAAAATGTGTTTGTGCAACCTTGAGCTACACTTTGCATGACGCAAATTACTGCCCAGAAAAAGATAGTCTTAACTCTGGGCAAAACAATGATGGGAGAATGGACACAGCAACAATAGGCAACATGGCCATAAGCAACTACACCATCATGGTGCACCCAATGACTACAGTCAGTAAGGAAGCAGAGAGGGCAGATGGCTACCCTGGGCCACTCCATATGCCGTATTAGAGACATGCTGCACACAGATTGCACCGCGAAGGTCACCATCATCTGAAACCAGTTCCAACCCTGCCAGGCATTTGTGGGTGCCCTAGTAGACAGCTTGTCCGTGTGTCCATGCAGCACACACATCCAGTCCACCCATATGGGGTATGCCACCACAATCCAGCACACACATGTAGCATGGTGGGAATGGATAGTACTGAGGGGAGGGTGTGCACCTGGCCAAGCTGCACCACATAGTAGATGCTGCCACATGGCTGGGGCCCTCAACACAGTGCACATGAGCCATGGACGGGAATACCCCTCACATCAATGAGGCTGCATGATGGTATCTGTCTGCTCCCCCGGCCCCGGGCACATTCCACAGACCTGTCCAGGATCCCTGTCGCACATAGACAGCCATGTGTATGTTAGTGCGGATATCCCATGCCACTGGCACAACGTATGTGTATCTTAGGACAATATAACTGTGGTGTTCACTGTCAGAACACACCTGCCAGCTGTGCATGTCACTGTGTGGATAACAGCAATCCATGTCTGTACTGTCTGATACACACTGTAGCATGATTAACAAATATGTCTATGGCATGTAGCACAACCACTCGTTCATGTGGTGCTAGTCCCCTGGGCCACAATAGTCTGTGCTTCTCTGTCCAAACCCAGCCTGCAGCTACCGAACTGTTTATCATGTCTGACATACAGGTGGAGCTGTGTGCACCTCCAAGCCTGCGGCTCCCAACTTGTAGTTCTCGTCTGACCTACAGGTGGAGCTGTGTGCAACTCCCAGACTGCAGCCCCAATCTCTAGTTCCAGCCAGATTTACAGGTGCAGCTGTGTGCACCTCCTTACCTCAGCTCCCATACTGTAGTTCCAGTCTGACCTACAGGTAGAACTAAGTGAACCTCCCAGACTGCAGCTCCCAACCTGTAGTTCCAGTCTGACATACAAATGGAGCTGTGTGCACATCCCACCTACGGCTCACAACCTGCAGTTCCAGTCTGACCTACACGCAGAGCTCTTTGCTCTGTGCAATAGTTTACCTGAAACTTTGAGGGTTTTTTTCCACATTAAATACTTATAAATGTAATTTTAAGCGATTTTTTATGTCAAAGGATGTTTGTACTTGTTATTTGTAAACTGTAACTGAAATGTTTGTAATTGTTATTGTGTTTTGTCCGGGCCGGGCGTGAAAAAGGACTTGTCCAGTGCCATAACCAGGTTAACAAATAAAATGAAATGAAATGGTACCGGGCAAACTACATGGGAGTGCATGCAAAGCAGGCCATAATGAGATACTAATGTGGCTGTTTGCCCACAAATTGCCTGAGCAGGCTCACTTGTATAGAGGCTTTGAATACAGCACATATTTGCCCGGGCTAAAGTGTTAACAATGTGCTAACGCGTTAGCTGAGGGCAAACCTTTCTAAACCATAGCAGATTCTGCAGTGTGTGGCATGCACTATTGTTTGCAGTTTTTGTTAATCCACTTCCTTGCTAGCACACACATTGGCCATGTAGTTCACCTTTGCCTCACTCCACGTCTGTGTACACTGGGCTGCTGTTGTGGTTTGCAGTGCCTGGTTGCTATATTCAGAGCTGTCTTATTTGCTGGGATATTTTTGCGCTGCACTCAAGGCCCTGTTTGTACCACCTCATTTGCAGGCTGAAACAATCACGGGATTTAAGAATGCATGGGATAGACATAGAGGAATTCTGAAGGTCAGGGGTAAGGGGCAACAGACTTCTAGGAAAACATAAACTGAACTTACAAGCTCAAATGGGCAGACTGGGTGGGCCATAGTCCCTTATCTGCCGACACTGTCTATGTATCTATGTATATTCAACTGATTTAGCCCCGGTGCTTCTTCTTTGAATAGAGCTTGCAAATGGTTTGAGGCTAATTTTGCCCCAGGGCTAAGTTTTGACTATCTGGCCCCAGATTTCTGATTCCCTTTCCCTCGCAGTCCATGCTATTGCCTAAGCTCAGTTCCTACACTTAAAACTCTGCCTTCATCTTCCAGATCCTTTTTAACGCTTTGCCCTACTTTCTCTCTCTAGCCCTGTCTGTATCTGCTTTTTTCTTCACTGTAGACTGCCCCATACAATCTATTCCATATAATTTCTGATATCCTCCCTACTGTTGAACTAAGCGCTTAGGTAGATCACCCATTATGTGTACTACTGTACCTTTTTTTTGTTGTTGTATTGTTGAAATCAGTTTCTGTGTACATCCTTGTTTTTAAATTTGTATATCTTGCTTTCTCAATGCTGTGCTTACAATGTATGCCAAATATATCCAGTTTGTATTGCTGTGATGCTTTTTGGCAATTGGCTATGAGTTGAACTATTTTGTCCTGCATCTCAGTTTTATTTATAATTTCGATTGTTCTCATTTGTACTCTCCTGGGTCATGCCCTAAAATAGGCATTTCTATGTCTAGTGCACTTACCCTGTTATCAAAAACAACTAAATAAATAAAATGAAAAATCAAGGTTTGTTTAACAAAAGGGGGCCAGATATTTAAAACTTTGCGCTGGGCGTAAACTATCTGTGCCAGGTTTACGCTGGGTTTGTGCGGATCCCCTATATTGAAAAGGCCAAATAGCACGGGCAAACTGCATTAGCACCAGGCAAAATTATAATATATGCACCGTGCAAACAGAAGGGGCGTGTACATGACTACAGGTGTTCTGCTATATTCAGCCTGTTAGCACTGCACAAAATGTGTTTGCACAACCTTAAGCGACACTTTGCATGACACAAATTACTGCCCAGAAAAAGGTCGTCTTAACTCTGGGCAAACCAATGATAGGGGGCATGGACACAGCAGCACTTGGCAACAAGGCCGTAAGCAACTACTGCATCAAGGTGCACCCGATGACTGCAGTCAGTTAGGAGGCAGAGAGGGCAGATGCCTACCCTGAGCCACTCCATATGCTGTGGAAGAGACATGCTGAACGCAGACTGCATCGCCAACGTCGCCATCATCTGGCACCTGTCCCAACCATGGCAGGCATTTGTGGGTGCCCTAGTGCCTAGTGGACACCTTGTCAGTGTGTCGATGCAGCACACACATCCAGTCCCCCCATAGGGGTACACCACCACATTCCAGCACACAAGTGCAGCACTGGGAGAATGGAGGGTAGTGAGGTGAGGGTGTGCAGGTGGCCAGGCTGTTCCACATACTAGGTGCTGCCATACAGCTGGGCCCTCCACACAGTGCTCATGTGCTATGGACAGGAATACCCCTCACATGAATGTGACTGTATGATGGTATCTGTCATCATACTGCTGACCTGTCCAGGATCCCTGTCACACATAGAAAGCCATTTGTATGTTAGTGTGGAAATCCCATGCCACTGTCACAGTGTATGTGTGTCACAGGACAGTATGACTGTGGTGTCCACTGTCAGAACTTACCTGCCGGCTGTGCATGTTACTGTGTGGATAGCAGCAATCATTTTTGCCTGACACACTGTAGGGATTGCTGTGTCCCTCACAATACTAGCTATTATTGTGCTGTACTGTCTGATACACACTGTAGCATGAATAACAATATACCTATGGCATGCAGCATAACCACTTGTTCCTGTGGTGCTAGTCTCCCGGGCCACAGTAGTCTGTGCTTCTGTGTCCAAACTCAGCCTGCAGCTAGCGATCTGTTTTTCATGACTGACATACAAGTGGAACTGTGTGGACCTCCCAGTCTGTAGTTCCCAACCTGTAGTTCCAGTCTGACCTACAGGTGGAGCTGTGTGCACCTCCCAGCCTGCGACTCCTAACCTGTAGTTCTAATCTGACCTACAGGTGGAGCTCCTGTGCACCTCTCAGCCTACGGCTCCCAACCTGTAGTTCCAGTCTGACCTACAGGTAGAGCTGTGTCCACCTCCCAGACTTTAACTCCTAAACTGTTGTTCCAGTCTGACCTACAGGTGGAGCTGTGTGCACCATTCAATAGCTTATCTGAAAATGTTGAAGTTTTTTCCCACATTAAATACTTTTAAATGTTAAGAGCAATCTCCTGATAAAAGGAAGGGAATGTCCAGAAATGAAAATGAAAATGCATTGCGGAAACAGAAAGACAGTTACAGAATTATATAAATGGGTACTTGAAATACTTCTATTTGCTCATATAATGTGCATGGTGTTAATAATCCTACAAAACGAAGTAAAGTGTTTTCATATCTTAGAAAAACAAGAGCTGACTTTATACTTATGCAAGAAACGCACCCCTCTAAAGGGGAGCATGAAAAGCTGTCCAGGATGGGATTTGAGGAGGTGATTACCTCCACTTATAAGAAAGGCAAAAGAAGGGGAGCTGCAGTATTGGTTACTAAGGGGGTCCAGTTTCAAAAGAGCAATGTGCTGATTGATAAAAAGGGTAGATATGCTATACTGAAAGGAATGTTCAGAGGGCAGAGGATTACTCTTGCCGTGGTGAATTTCCCCCCAGATTCTGAATATGAAGACTATAAAACATTTTTCCTTCAGCTTCAGAGCTGGGCAGAGGGTACCCTGATATGTGGGGGGGTCTTCAACTTGGCGCTGAATCCCACACTGGACACCACATCAAATGCCTTAAGAAACATAGAAACATAGAAACATAGACTTTGACGGCAGAAAAGGACCACTTGGCCCACCCAGTCTGCCCATTTCCCTACCTACTGGATAAGCTGCAGATTCTAGTTAACCAACAGCCTGCTTCCTGCATCCCCCCACTACAATTGCTTTGTGTCTGTCCCATGCATGTTTGAATTCCCCCACTGCTTTAGACCCAATGACCTCCTCAGGAAGGCTGTTCCATGTATCCACCACTCTCTCCGTGAAAAAAAATTTCCTCACATTACCCCTGAGCCGTCCCCCCTCTATCTTTAAACTGTGCCCCCTTGTTCTTACACATCTCTTTTTCTGAAAGATACTACCCACCTGGACTTTGTTGATTCCCTTGAGGTACTTGAACATTTCTACCATGTCCCCCTTGCCCCTCCTTTCATCAAGGGTATACATATTAAGCTCTCTCAGTCTCTCTTCATATGGTTTCTGATGTAGACCCTGCACCATTTTAGTTGCCCTCCTCTGGGCTGCTTCCATCCTGTCTATGTCCTTGCGTAGATGAGGTCTCCAAAACTGCACACAGTACTCCAGATGGGGTCTCACCAACTGTCTGTATAGAGGGATAATCACTTCCCTTTTTCTACTTGTGATGCCCCTTCCTATGCATCCCAGTATCCCCCTGGCTCTCCTTACTGACTTTTCACATTTCTTACCCACCTTTAGGTCATCTGATATGACTACTCCCAGGTCCCTTTCCATTTTTGTTGTTGTTAGTACCTCCCCTGCTATTGTATACTCTTCTCCTGGGTTTTTGTTTCCCAGATGCATTACTTTGCACTTCTTTGCATTGAATCTAAGTTGACATATGTCTGACCATTCCTCCAACCTTGCCAAATCCCTTCTCATCTTTTCTACCCCCTCTTGTGTATCAACTCTGTTACAGATCTTTGTGTCATCTGCAAAGAGGCATACCTTTCCCTCCAGACCCTCTGCAATGTCACTTATAAAGATGTTAAAAGAGGATTGGACCCAGAACTGAGCCCTGAGGTACTCCACTAGTAACCCCCTTTCTTGAGAATGTGTTCCATTCACTATTACCTTCTGTGTCCTGTTGTGCAGCCAGTTCGCTTCCCAGGCTACCACCCTGGGACCCACTCCCAGGCTGGCTAACTTGATTATTAATCTTTTGTGCGGGACTGTGTCAAATGCCTTGCTAAAGTCTAGGTAGGCCATATCCACAGCCCCTCCCTAGTCTATTACTTTGGTCACCCAGTCAAAGAAATCAATTAGATTAGTCTGACATGACCTTCCTGCTGTAAATCCATGTTGCTTTGGGTCCTGTGTCCCACTGGCCTCTAGGTGCTCAACAATTCTTTCTTTAAATTATTCCATCATTTTCCCTACCACGAGTCAAACTTACAGGTCTGTAGTTTCCTGCTTCTGCCTTGCTCCACTTTTGTAAGGGGAATCCATCTGCCTCCTCAGTCCTCAGGTACCAACCCATCCTGCCATGATTTGTTAAAAGTGTGGTCAGTGGTGTCACTAGGTCCCCTTAGTTCTTTTAGGATTCTGGGGTGAATCCCGTCAGGCCCCATTGCTTTGTCCACCTTGAGTTTTAGGAGTTCTTTCAGGACTCTTTCTTCTGTGAATGGACTGGTATCAACCCCCCTACCCTGAGTGCTTCTATTGTCTGGTTTAGGTAACTGCTCCTCATCTTCTTTTGTGAATACTGAGCAAAAGTATTCATTCAGTATCTTTGCCTTTTCATTGTCTCCCTCTGCCCACCTCCCCTCTCCTTTATTAATCTTCATTATCCCTCCCTTAACCTTTCTATGCTCCCTAATGTACCTCTAAAAGGTTTTATCCCCCTTTTTGACCGAGTTGGCTATTTTTTCCTCGGTTTGTGCCTTTGCTATTCTGACTGCCTTTCCTACTTCTTTCTGCTTTAGTTGATACAGTTCCATGTCGTGCTCCCTCTGTGATTCCTTATACTTTTTGAATGCAGCCTTTTTCTCCTTAACCTTCCCTGCCACCTCTTTTGAGAACCATAGTGGTTTTTTATTCCGCTTTGTTTTCTTTATTTGTTTTACACAAAGACTTGTTGCCTCTATGATGGCAGTTTTGATTTTTCTCCATTGTTCTTCCACCCCTCCTATTTGGCCATTTGCTAGTGCACTCTTCAGGTGTTCACCCATTTTGCCAAAGTCAGCCCTTCTAAAGTCCAGTATCCTTGTTTTGTATGGCTTATCTCCATGGTTGTGCTCATTGTGAAGCACACTGTGCAGTGGTCGCTTGTTCCCAGATGTCTACTGACTTCTAAATTTGTGATCCTCTCTCCATTTGAGAGTACCAGGTCTAGTATTGCTCCTTCCCGAGTGGGTTCCAGCACTAGCTGTCTAAGGTCTGCCCCCTGCAGGGGATCGAGAATGACCTTGCTCTTGGATGTGGCTGCAGTACATGTCCTCCAGTTAACATCTGGCATATTCAGGTCCCCCATCAACAGTATCTCCCCTTTTTCAGCCATTTTGAGAATGTCCTCTATCATTTTCTTGTCCATTTCCTCCCCTTGAGACGGGGGTCTG
Source organism: Neoceratodus forsteri (assembly GCA_016271365.2). Lineage (NCBI taxonomy): Eukaryota > Metazoa > Chordata > Ceratodontiformes > Ceratodontidae > Neoceratodus > Neoceratodus forsteri. Next base: position 365,222,073 of record CM028132.1, on the reverse strand, counting down.
TATACAACTCCTGTGCGGATTGTGATGCCATTCTCCATCTCCAAGGTAACCCAGAGTGCCTCTTGTCCTCCCCCTTTACTTTTTAGTTCTGTAGCTTTGATCCCTTCCCTTATGTATAGAGCTACTCCACCTCCTCTTTTGCCTTCCCTATCCCTTCTGTAGATTGTGTACCCTGGTATGTTGACATCCCATTCATGGTTCTCGGTGTACCATGTTTCTGTGACTGCCACAATATCCAATTGTTCATCTTCCATCAAAGCTACTAGCTCAGAAAGCTTGTTTCCCAGACTACGGGCATTAGTAGTCATTGCCCTCCATTTAATGTTGGCTTGATCCTTTTTTCTCCCATCCCTGCTCTTATTGTTCTTATCTATTTTACCGTTACTCCCGTCCTGCCCTGTGTTGAGCTCTGTACCCTCAGTGTTTACCCTACTACCTGCCATGTTTTGTGGGGGAGGCTGACTTTTCCTGCCTTTTATCAGTACCTCCCCTTATCTAGTTTAAAAGCTTGCCAAGGAAGCATTTAAACCTGTCACCTAAGAGCTTGGTCCCCTTAGTGGACAAATGCAGACCGTCATACCAGTATAGACCTTTATCTCTCCAGGTGGACCCCAGTCCCCAATGAAGCCAAAGCCCTGTGCTCTGCACCAGTTTTGCAACCATTCATTAAACTGCATGGTGTGCAGTACCCTAGCCTCACTCCTGCCATTGACTGGTAGCACCTCTGAGAAGGTTACTGTGTTTGCTACCCATCTGAGGCCCCTCCCCAACTCCACAAATTCATTCTGCACTGCACTGATCCCATGCCTAGCTAGGTCATTTGTCCCAAGGTGGACAATGATATCTAGTTCTCTCTCCTGTGATGCTGCTTCTACAGTTGTTAGGATTAGCTTCTTGTCCCTCCAAGCCACGGCACCAGGCAGGCAGCTTACTTCCTTCTCTCCCTTCCCCAGTTCTACCCCCCTAACAATTGAGTCCCCTATCAGTAGCTGTTTCCTTCCCCTGTGGTGTCCCTTGCCACCCTTTTGTGGGTCTCCCTTGTGGATGTCCTCAGCATTCTTCTGGGTCTCCACTGAGGGTGCCATCATAGAGGAACCTTGCTCTGCCAGAATGGCATCTGATTTGTGTAGAGGTACAACTGGGGGCCGCCTCTGGTCCACCACCGATCCTCCCAGAACCCACTGTGGTCCTACTGCTCTTCATACTCCGAAACTACTGACTCAGTGGTTGTGGCAGTGGTGCTCTTTGGGAGGGGGAGGCCTCCTTAGCCCTTGCTAGTTCAGCCTGGAGGTGGGCAACCTCCTCTCTCAGAGCTGACAGTTGCCTACAAATAGGACAGCAACGCAGTAGACTTGCCAGACAGGTAAACAAGTTACTCACAGAACTTGGTATGGTGGATGTGTGGCATCAACTACACAAAACCATTAGGGACTATACTTTCTATTCGAACCCACACAAAATGTATTCCAGGCTGGATTACTTTTTCCTGCATAAGGAGGAGATGCAGAGGGTTACTTCAACTTGGATCGGAGACATGGTCCTTTCTGACCGTGTCCCCATTTTCCTTGCCCTGGGACTGGGAGAAATAAAGAAAAATACATTGTGGAGGCTCAATGTGTCTCTCTTGAGAGACATAGAAACCCAGAAAATAATACAAGAAACATATAACCAATTTTTAGCTGAAAGTTCGGACCCGGGGATCTCAACAAATATGATATGGGATACAGCAAAGGCTGTACTAAGAGGAAAATTCATTCAGATATCTGCAAGGAAGAAATGAGAGAGAGAGACAAATTGAATTTACAACTTAAAATTCGGGACTTGGAAGAACAACAAAAACAAAAATATGATAAAGTTAGAAATAAGATCCTGCAAGAACTTAAAAAGCAACTTCGCAACAAACTAGACTACTAGGTAGAAGAAAATCTGACATTTCTTAGACAGAAAGTTTCTGAAGGGGACCTCATTCCTTAAAGCTTTTAGCAGTTAGATGAAGAGCCCAAATGGCAAAAGCAATATTACATCAAATTATGCACCCAAATACAGGTAAGTCCCTGAAACAAACAAAAGATATTGCAGAAGCATTTAAAGATTTTTACTCTCAATGATATGCAGCTTCCCCCCACTTCTGCGGAGCAGTTAGTAGAGGACTTTCTAGGAAAACTAAATCTTCCCAAACTCACAGGACAAACAGAGAACCTAACTAGACCCCTCACACACCTAGAACTGAAAATGGAAAAAGTGAGAATGAAACATAGAAACATAGACTTTGACAGCAGATAAGGACCGCTTGGCCCATCTAGTCTGCCCATTTCCCTACCTACAGGATAGGCTGCAGATCCTAGTTAGCCAACAGCCTATTTCTTCCTACCCCCCACAAGAATTGCCTTATGTCTGTCCCATGCATTCTTGAATTCTCCCACAGTTTTAGACCCCACAACCTCCTCAGGAAGGCTGTTCCATGTATCCACTACCCTCTCTGTGAAATAATACTTCCTCACATTGCCCCTGAACCTCCCCCCTTCTATCTTTAAATTGTGTCCCCTTGTTCTTGCACTTCTCTATTTCTGAAAGATGCTACCCTCTTGGACTTTGTTGATTCCACTGAGGTACTTAAAAGTTTCTATCATGTCCCCCCTCTCCCTTCTTTCCTCAAGGGTATACATATTAAGCTCCTTTAATCTCTCCTCATACGGCTTCTCTTGCAGACCCTGCACCATTTTAGTTGCCCTCCTCTGGACTGCCTCTATCCTGTCTATGTCCTTGCGAGATGGGGTCTCCAGAACTGGATGCAGTACTCCAGATGGGGTCTCACCAACTGTCTGTACAGAGGGATAACAACTTCCTGTTTTCTGCAGCTGATGCCTCTCCCTATACATCCCAGTATACCCCCAACCCTCCCTACTGCCTTCTCACATTGCTTGCTAACCTTAAGTTCATCTGATATGATTACCCCCAGGTCCCTTTCCTTTTTTGTTGTTGTTACTACCTCCCCACCCATTGTGTATTCTACCCCTGGGTTCCTGTTTCCCAGGTGCATAATTTTGCACTTCTTTGCATTGAATCCTAGCTGCCATACTTCTCACCATTCCTCCAACATTGCCAAGTCCCTTTTCATCCTTTCCACGCCTCCTTGTGTATCAACCCTGTTGCAGATCTTTGTGTCATCTGCAAAAAGGCATACTTTTCTTTCCAATCCCTCTGCAATGTCACTGATGAAGACATTAAAAAGGACTGGACCCAATACTGAACCCTGCGGTACCCCACTAGTAACCCCTCTTTCTTCAGAGTGGACTCCATTTACAATTACCTTCTGTGTCCTGTTGTGCAGCCAATGTTTTACCCAGGCTACCACCCTGGGACCCACTCCCAGGCTGGTAATTTGACTATTAATCTTTTGTGTGGGACCATGTCAAATGCCTTGCTAAAGTCTAGGTAGGCAATGTCCACAGCCCCTCCCTGGTCTACTACTTTGGTCACCCAGTCAAAGAAATCTATTAGATTCGTTTGACATGACCTTCCCACTGTGAACCCATGCTGCCTTGGGTCCTGTGCCCCACTGGCCTCTAGGTACTCAACTATTCTTTCCTTCAGAAGTGACTCCATCACTTTCCCTACCACAGAGGTCAGACTGACAGGTCTGTAGTTTCCTGCCTCTGTCTTGGGGCCACTTTTGTGAAGGGGAATCACATCCACCTTCCTCCAGTCCTCAGGTACCACACCATCCTCCCATGATTTATTAAAAAGAGTAGCCAGTGGTTTCACTAGTTCCTCCCTTAATTCTTTTAGAATTCTGGGGTGAATTCCATCAGGACCCCTTGCTTTGTCCACCTTCAGTTTTAGGAGTTCTTGCAGAACTCTTTCTTCTGTGAAAGGACTGGGATCAACCCCCCTATCAAAAGTGCTTCTGTTAATTGGATTAGGCACCTCCCCCTCCTCTTTTGTGAATACTAATGAAAACAGGGAAGTGCCCAGGTCATGAGCCATGACGGCCTACCAGCAGAATTCTACAAGACATTTACTGAAATGGTACAACCACTTCTTTATCAACTAATACGGGAAGTATTTACAGGAGAAGGGGAACCGCCTCCCTCTTGGCAACAAGCGGTGATCTTGATGATTCCCGAGCCCAGGAAGGACTCATCCAAATGCCCAGCATATCGCCCTATCTTCTTATTAAATAATGATAATAAATTATACACCTCTATATTAGCTCAAAGACTACAAGAGAGTCTACCGAGTCTAGTACACCTAGATCAAACAGGGTTTATTCCTGGCAGACAGGCCCAAGATAATCTTAGAACAACTATACATATTCTAGATCACATCAATCAGACTAATACCCTCTCTTTGTTTACGAGCCTTGACGCAGAAAAGGCATCTGACAAAGTTTCATGGTCTTTTCTGAGACTGGTCCTCTCCAGGTGTGGAGTCCCGGGAGACTTCATTACCAATATGTTTAAATTATATAATAAACCAAGAGGATACATTAGGGCTAATTGCCATATCTCAACAGGATTCAACTTGGAGAGGGGCAAAAGACAGGGCTGCCCCCTCTCAGCGCTGCTATTTCCATTATATGTAGGACCACTGGCAGAGAGTATCCATCAAAATCCACGTATACAGGGCATTAACATGGGAGACAGGGAAAATAAACTAACGTTATATGCAGATGACATTTGGTGCATATGTCTTCACCAGAGGAATCCCTAGTAGAGCTGATGAAACAGTTAAACAAGTTTTCTAAGATCTCAGGGTACACACTTAACAAAAATAAGACAGAGATATTGTGTCTACACTACACACCTACCTCCTCAGTTAAGGAAAGATAGGGAATGAAATGGGACTTGCCTAGGCTGTGCTACTTAGGAATTTCTATAGGTACCAGATCAAAGGAGTTATATGAGCTTAATTACCCACCACTAATAAACCAACTAAGGAAAGATATCCAAAGATGGAAACTTCTGCCCTTGGCATTCGGGAAGCGGATGCAGGCATTGAAAATTAATGCACTACCTCACGTACTATATCTGTTTCAGTGTGTCCCCTGTGAGATTCCGCAGTCCATGTTGGCAACTTGGCAATAAATGTTCCTCTCCTTTGCTTGGGGGAAAATATGACATAGGATAAACAAAAAAGTTCTATATCTGCCAAAGAGGGAGGGGGGAATAGCGTTCCCTGACCTAGCAGGGTACTGGATTGCAGCACAAATGCACATAGTAGTTCTCTGGGGAAACAGACAATGTGATGCATTATGGAAGAGGATAGACCATATGGACCTGAGGGACCCCCTGCTGGCGGCCTTCATTTTTCAACCCAAAACTTGATACACCTGTCAAACATACTTCTCTGGAATTAGAACAGTGTTAGAGGGGTGGAGAAGAGGCACCCTAGGGGGCAAACTGCAAAATAATTTATGGATATTTAGGTGGTGGGCATATGATCTAAAATTTGGACCAGCAGCTCAAGATGTATGGTTTAAAAATCAGGCACAGAGAGGGATCACTTCCCCATATCAGTTAATACAGGGAACACAGAGAATCACTTTGGAACGTGCTCAGTCCACGTTTGGCTGGACACATAAAGACTTACTGAAGTTTTACCGGATCAGAACATACATAAAGGAACTACAAAAACAGGGGGCAAAAGTGGATGAGAGATGAGATGAGTACATACCCTTTCGGAAAATTTGGAACACTACACATGGGGAAAAAGCTATTACCTTATTATACAATGCTTATGTAAAAAATGGCTGTATATCCACTCAACCCATACTGAGGAAATGGGAAGGGGAACTAGATATAACCTTACTAATGGAGACTGAGAAAAAGTATGGAAACATACATGGATAACTACCTCCTCTCCAAGATAGAGGCAATTTTGCTGGAAGGTAAGAACTAGATTCTTCCTAACACCAGTTCAAGTGGCACGTTGGGACACAAACTGCAATGGATTATGTTGGAGAGGCTGTGGGGAGGATAGAGCCACACAGACACATGTATTATGGAGCTGCTTTGTGCTAGAACTGTTCTGGAACCAGGTGCCAGACAACTTACAAAAGATCTTTATGTCACAAGCCAAACTGGGACCAGAACATCTGATACTGGGCCTACCTCCTAGGGACATGAAAGGAAAGGAGGAAAAGTTTCTCTGGAATGTCCTAGTGGCAGCTGCCCTAAAATCCATAACTAAGAAATGGATGCAAAATGTGCCAGCGGTCATATCAGATTGGCTGGACATCATAAGTCAGATACAAGCATCAGAGAGAATCACATACAATATTAATCAAGGACAGGACACATACAGTAATAATTGGAATAGATGGGACCTACGCCCCAGTGCAGATGGACAGACATCGGGACAGAACTAATACATAATAACAGGGAAAGCGGATCCCAATAGTAGAAAATGGGGCATAGGGAGACCTAATTTAACCAGATAGAATCTAGAATATTGGTCTTATGGACGGGGGAGGAATTAATAAGAACAGAAGGAGAGTGGAAAAACAGATGAGTTGACTCTATAGACAAAGAATGTAACTTGCATTATGAGAAGAAATGAATTGGTAGCCTTTATTTGTTTGAGTTTTGTTGTAAGTTTAACCTACTATGTTGATTAACTAGTTAATAGTTTTGCTTTTTATCACTATATGATTGTTAATGCATGAAATGCGATAAGGAGGCATGTTGCCCCAAATACCAAAATACTTGTATAAATTTGTATCTCAAGTTTGTTTCTAACTTGACAATCTAATAAACACAGTATAAAAAAATATTTTTAAATGTAATTTTAAATGATTTTTGGGGCAGATATTCAAAGCTTTGCGCTGTTCGCAAACAGTTTGCGTGGGATTAACATGGGGATTAGCGCGGGTCTGCCATATTCAAAAGGCCAACTAGCACATGCAAACAGCAGTAGTGCCGGGCAAAGCATAATGATATGCAAGGGGCATAGCGAACATGAATAAAGGCACTATGAGATACTCAGCGGCTAGCCGTGCGCTAAGGTGTTTATTGCGACATATAGTGCACTTTTAGTGGAACAATTTACCACCCAGAAAAGCTTAGTCTTAACCCTGGGCAAACAGCTTTTCATGTCATTGGTGCATTGTGCAGTGTTTGTCTGGGATTTGTGCGGCTTACGCAACCCTAGCATAGGAGTATGACACTTAGAAACTGCTAGTCATGGAGGACACATGCTGCTCACTGATGGCACCACCATGATGTAGGCAGCTACCACCAGTCCCAGCCAAGTACAGACAGTAAGGGGTGATGCGACCCACAGGGGACAGCATGGTAGTGTGGCTATATAGCACACACCTGCAGACTATACATCTGTGGTGCCTAACAGATGCCAGCTTACATATGCAGCACTGTGGGCATGGTGTCCAGTGAGGGGAGGGTGTAGGGGTGGCCAGATCTCACTACAGCCCAGGTGCGGCCACAAGGCTGGGACACATAATGCGGTGCACATGGGCCTACGCCACCACCTGTGTGCCTGTCGGATCTTACATGCCTCCCCAGCCACCCACCACACAACTGTACAGATGCCACAGCACACACAGCCGGCCATGTACATGACACAGCAGCGTAATAGTACTGTGCACTGTCAGTAATTACCTGCAAGTTGGGCCAGTCACTGTGTACAGTGCAGTGGTCATCACTGCCCTACATACCATAGGCATTGATGTGTCCCTCACACTACCAGCCCCTTGCTACTGTAGTGTCTGCTATGCACTGTAGCATGACCTACAGTGTGATGGTGGCATGCAGCACCACCACCTGTGCCTATGCTGTGTTGTCCCCTGGGGTACGATATACTTTGGTATGTTGTATTGTTCACATGTAGCCTGCAGCTATAATAATAATTATAATAATAAACTTTATTTCTTTTGCGTCTTTCAGAAACCAAGGAGCATTACAAAATAACATCATAAAAACACCATAAAAACAGGTTAAAAACCAAGCTAAAATATATAACTTTAATTAAAACCTGTATCATCACCAAATGCCTTTGTTCATAAAAAGGATTTTAGGCCTTTTTTAAAACCCTCCACCGTCGTGCACTCTCTAATCCCATGAGGTAGAGAATTCCAGAGAGTCAACGCCATAAAACTAAAAGCGCGGTCGCCATAAGATTTTAAAACTACTCTCGGAATCTCCAGCAACCCCTCGTTGGCTGAGCGGAGCGCTCGCTTCGTAAGGTAGGCACCAGAAGATCTTTCAGGTAATCAGGGCCCAAACCGTGTAGGGCTTTATATGTCAGTAAACTGACTTTAAAGGTGATCTGCCACTGAACCGGCAGCCAGTGCAGATCCCGCAGCCCCGGAGTAATATGGGAGAAACGTGAGGTCCCCATTAACAACCGGGCCGCTGAGTTCTGCACTAGCTGCAAGCAGCGGATATCAACCCCAGGAAGTCCAAAGTAGAGGTAGTTGCAGTAGTCCAAGCGGGAGGTCACAAAGGCGTGGATCAAGGTAGGCAGGTCGCCAGATGGAACAAGGTGCTTGATTCTAGCGATGTTCCTAAGATAGTAAAAGGATACCTTAACAACCGCTGACACTTGCGCACGCAATGTCAACTGATCGTCAAGGATCACCCCCAGATCTTGCACCCATTCAGAGACAGGGAGCTCCACATCCCCCAGGTATAAACCTGAGGTTTGATTTGCCCCCGGACCCTCAATCCGGCGGCCAGGGTCCACGACCATCACCTCCGTCTTCCCAGAGTTCAACTTCAACCAGCTAGACCTCATCCAACCCTGGATCTCACTGAGACAGTTGTTAAACACTGAGAGTGCTCTATTCTGGTCAGGTGCAAAAGACAGATAGAGCTGGGTATCATCGGCATAACAATGAAACTCCAGCCCATATCATCTTACAATGTCTCCGAGGGGAAGCATGTACACCGCAAACAACATGGGGGACAGCACAGAGCCCTGAGGCACCCCACAGGACAGAGCGGTAGGATCAGAGGAAAATATCCCTGATACAACCCTCTGAGTTCTACCTGTGAGGAAGGAGGAAAACCATCTGTGTACCAAACCCGGCAGCCCACAGATGGATCTCAGGTGCTCAAGCAGCACCCCATGATCTATGGTGTTAAATGCTGCTGACAAATCCAAAAGGACCAAAATGGACCGTTTTTTCTGGTCTCTCGCCATCAGGAGATCATTGAGCACCCGAACCAGCGCAGACTCAGTGCTATGTCTCTTTCGAAAACCTGATTGAAGAGGATCATAGATGTTATAGATGGATAAGTGGTTGTCTAGCTGGGCTGCTACCACTTTCCCAATAACCTTCCCCACAAAGGGGAGGTTCGAGATTGGTCTGTAGTTGGCTAGGGAGTCTGGGTCCAAAGAAGCCTTTTTCAACACTGGTGTCACCACCGCTTCTTTTAGGGAGTGGGGATATTCACCAGAGTCTAAGGAGCACCAGACTATCCTAGCTAGAAACGGAATGATAACCTCGCCACAGCCCATAATCAGGCCAGTGGGACCTGGGTCTAAACTACAGCTTGTGGTATGCATGCCCTGGACAAACCTCATAACATCATCGATATCCAGCCTTTCGAAGGAACTCCAGGTAAACGGGGTACTTGTAGCCGTAGGCTGGACCACAGTAACTCCTGGCGATTTAGTAAGCAAAGTAGTCCTCGCCCTGATGTCAGCCACCTTATCTGCAAAGAATCGAGCAAGTTCCTCACATTGTATTTGTGAAAAGGCTCGACGAACCTGCAGACAGGTTGAGTTGCACAGCCTGTCCATGGTTTGAAAGAGCTGGGCTGGTCGATTCTGTGCAGCAGCAATTTCTCCGGACAGGAATACTGCTTTCTTATGAGAAATTTCGGCATCTAAGCCGGATTTTCGCCAGCACCTCTCCAACCTGCATCCTAGTCACCGCTTCTCCCTCAGACCCCGATCAAACCAAGCAGCTATCATCATGCACTGCCTGACTGACCTACAGGTAGAGCTGCAGACAGACCTGGCCAGCCCCTGTACTTCCAGATTGACCTACAGGTGGAGCTGTGGGACCATGCAGTAACGCTGGGCAAACCGCATGCAAATCAGGGCATGATGAGATGCTAATGTGGCTGTTTGCCCAGGGACTATCTAGGTAGGCTCATTTGCATGTCACTTATGAATATGATAGAAGTTTAGCGCGAAGACTAGCGATGTTTTCAGGCAAACCCGTTAACTCCGCGCTAAAGCCGCGCTGACGTCTCAGCGCAGCGCTAACAGTTCGGGGAATATTTTACAGTTCTGAACATTGTTCTTTCAAATCTGCTGCTGCCAGTAGCTGTACTGGGTCCATGCATTTGCTGGCACACACATTGGCCACATAGTTCTTCTCTACCTACCCTCATGTCGCTGTGCACTGTGTTGTTGTTATGGTTTGCACTTCCTGGTTGCTATTTTCAGTGCTGTCATATTCCGGGGCTACGGTTGCCCTGCACTCCCAGCCCAGTTTGCACGGCCTCTTTCCCATGCTATTTTCAGAGGCTGTTTGCCCTGGGCTATTCCTTTTGAATATAGCTTGCTTTGTGCTCCGGGTTACGTTTGCCCACCAGGCAGTGTTATCTTAGCTCAGGGGCAAAGTTTTGAATATCTGGCCCACGATGTCAAAGGATGATTGTACTTGTTATTTGCAAACTGTAACTGAAATGTCAGTAATTGTTATTGTATTTTGTCCGAGCCAGGCCTGAGAAAGGACTTGTCCAGTGCCCTAACCTGGTTAACAAATAAAATGAAATAAAATAGCATCGGGCAAATTACATTGAAGTGCATGCAAAGCAGGCCATAATGAGATACTAATGTGGCTGTTTGCCCACAGATTCCCTGAGTAAGCTCATTTGCATAGCGGCTTTGAATATAGCAAACATTTGCACCAGGCTAAAGTGTTAACACTGTGCAAATGAATTAGCCCCGGGCAAACTTTTCAAAATCCATGTTTAGTGCACTTAACAAAAAAAACTAAATAAATAAACTCAAAAATCAAGGTTTGTTTAACATAAGGGGCGAGATATGCAAAACTTTGTGCTGGGCATAAACTGTTTGTGCCAGGTTTACGCCGGGTTTACGTAAGTCCCCCTATATTCAAAAGGCCAAATACCACGGGCAAACTGCCTTAGCGCCACACAAAATTATAATGTCTGCACCGTGCAAACAGAAGGGGTGTGTACATGAATACAGGTGTTCAGCTATATTCAGCCTGTTAGCACCATGCAAAATGTATTTGCGTAACTTTGAGTGACACTTTGCATGATACAAATTACTGCCCAGAAAAAGATAGTCTACACTGCGCAAACAGAAGGGGCGTGTATATGAATACTGGGGCTAAGCTATATTCAGCCTGTTAGCACCACTGAAAAACGTGTTTGCACAACTCTGCGCAACACATTGCTTGGTGCAGATCACACCCAGAAAAAGGTCGTCTTAACTCTGGGCAAACCAATGATAGGGGGCATGGACACAGCAGCACTAGGCAACACGGCCGTAAGCAACTACTGCATCAAGGTGCACCCGATGACTGCAGTCAGTTAGGAGGCAGAGAGGCAGATGCCTACCCTGGGCCACTCCATATGCTGTGGATGAGACATGCTGAACGCAAATTGCACCGCCAACGTTGCCATCATCTGGCACCTGTCCCAACCCTGCCAGGCATTTGTGGGTGCCCTAGTGCCTAGTGGACACCTTGTCAGTGTGTCCATGCAGCACACATGTCCAGTCCCCCCATAGGGGTACACCACCACATTCCAGCACACAAATGCAGCACTGGGGGAATGGAGGGTACTGAGGGGAGGGTGCATGCAGCACAACCACTCGTTCCTGTGGTGCTAGTCTCCTGGGCCACAATAGTCTACTTTTGTGTCCAAACCCTGCCTGCAGCTAACAAACTGTTTATTATGGCTGTCATGCAAGTGGAGCTGTGTGCACCTCCCAACCTGTGGCTCCCAACTTGTCATTCTAGTCTGACCTACAGGTGGAGCTGTGGAGCTATGTTCACCTTCCAGACTACTACAAAATATTACTTTTTTCTGTGCTCGTTTTACTTTGGGACATATCAGTAGCGTTTTTTCATACAGCCCCAGACAAGATTAACATTCTTGTATTCGTGGCATGTGTAAAATTCGCACTCTGGGACTGTGCTTGTGGCAGATCTGCGTTCCCGACCTGGATGTGCTTCCGGGACGCGGGTGCCTTATAACCGGACCGAGGGAATCTCTATTTTACAAAAAATATCTGTTAAAGGTAAAAAGCCTTCACTTTTAAACATGTAGGGGCATTTTGTGTTACATGTTTGATAGGTGTGTGCCAGGAGGCATACTTTTCACAATTCGATCAAAACGAAGGGCCAAAGCTGACAGTGCCCCTTTAATAGCGTACCTGAAAATGTAAGAGTTTTTTCTGCATTAAATAGTTTTAAATCTAATTTTAAGCGATTTTTGATGTCAAGGGATGATTGTACTTGTTATTTGTAAACTGTAACTGAAATGTCAGTAATTGTTATTGTATTTTGTCCGAGCCAGGCCTGAAAAAGGACTTCTCCAGTGCCCCAACCCGGTTAACAAAGAAAATGAAATGAAATAGCATCGGGCAAATTACATTGAAGCGTATGCAGAGCAGGCCATAATGAGATACTAATGTGGCTGTTTGCCCACAGATTGCCTGAGTAAGCTCATTTGCATAGGGGCTTTGAATATAGCAAACATTTGCCCCAGGCTAAAGTGTTAACACTGTGCAAACCAGTTAGCCCCGGGAAAACCTTTCAAAACCATAGTACAGTTTTGCAGTGCATGGCCTGCACTGTTGTTTGCAGTTTTTGTGAATCTACTTCTTTGCTAGCACACGCATTGGCCACGGAGTTCACCTTTGCCTCTCTCCTCGTCTGTGTGCACTGGGCTGCTGTTGTAGTTTACACCGCATGGTTGTTATATTCAGAGTTGCCTTATTTGCTGAGCTATTTTTGCAGTGCACTTATTTATTTATTTAAGAGTTTTACCAGGAAGGTGTACTGAGCGGGGTACTGCTTGATTCCAGACGCGTCCTGGGGGAAGGGGTCAAAGAGCAATACAAATAGTTGACACAAGTAAATGCACATGGTATGCAGATACAGATATAATACAAAATACTAGGTAGATATAAAATACAGATAGAAGGTCCTGTTTGCACCGCCTCATTTGCATGCTATATTCAGCTGATTTAGCCCCGATGCTTTTTCTTTGAATAGAGCATGCAAATGGTTTGAGGCTAATTTTGCCCCAGGGCTAAGTTTTGAATATCTGGCCCCAGATCTCTGATTCCCTCTTCCTCACAGCCCGGGCTATTGCCTAAGCTCAATCCCTGCACTTAAACCTCTGCCTCCATTGTCCAGATCCTTTTTACCACTTTGCCCTACTTTCTCTCCCTAGCCCTGTCTGTATCTTCTTTTTTTCTTCACTGCAGACTGCCCCATACAAACTATTCCATATAATTTCTGATATCCCCCCTACTGTTGAACTAAGCGCTTAGGTAGATCACCCATTATGTGTACTACTATACCTTTTTTTTTGTTGTTATATTGTTGAAATCAGTTCCTGTGTACATCCTTGTTTTAAAATTTGTATATCTTGCTTTCTCAATGCTGTGCTTACAGTGTATAACAAATGTATCCAGTTTGTATTGCTGTGATGCTTTTTGGCAATTGGCTATGAGTTGAACTATTTTGTCCTGCATCTCAGTTGTATTTATAATTTCGATTGTTCTCATTTGTACTCTCCCGGGTCGTGCCCTAAAATAGGCATTTCCATGTCTAGTGCACTTACCCTGTTATCAAAAGCAACTAAATAAATAAAATCAAAAATCAAGGTATGTTTAACATAAGGGGCCAGGTATTTAAAACTTTGCGCAGTGCGTAAACCGTTTGTGCCAGGTTTACGCTGGGTTTGCGCTGGTCCCCGATATTGAAAAGGCCAGATAGCACGGGCAAACTGCATTAGCGCCAGGCAAAATTATAATGTATGCACCGTGCAAACAGAAGGGGTGTGTACATGAATACAATTGTTCTGCCATATTCAGCCTGTTAGCACCACGCAAAATGTGTTTACGTAACCTTGAGCGACACTTTGCATGATACAAATTACTGCCCAGAAAAAGGTAGTCTTAACTCTGTGCAAACCAATGATAGGGGGCATGGACACAGCAGCACTTGGCAACACGGCCGTAAGCAACTACTGCATCAAGGTGCACCCGATGACTGCAGTCAGTTAGGAGGCAGAGAGGGCAGATGCCTACCCTGGACCACTCCATATGCTGTGGAAGAGACATGCTGAACGCAAATTGCACCGCCAACGTCGCCATCATCTGGCACCTGTCCCAACCCTGCCAGGCATTTGTGGGTGCCCTAGTGCCTAGTGGACACCTTGTCAGTGTGTCCATGCTGCACACACATCCAGTCCCCCCATAGGGGTACACCACCACATTCCAGCACACAAACGCAGCACTGGGGGAATGGAGGGTACTAAGGGGAGGGTGTGCAGCTGGCCAGGCTGCTCCACATAGTAGGTGCTGCCATATGGCTGGGCCCTCCACACAGTACTCATATGCCATGGAAGGGAATACCCCTCTCATGAATGTGGCTGTATGATGGTATCTGTCATCATACTGCTGACGTATCCAGGATCCATAGGTGTAGATTGCTGGGGGGCAGAGTGACAAGCTGCCTCCCCCTGAGAAATTAGACCACGACTTTTTTAGGAGCTCAGTCACCGTTCTCCGGTTGTCATTTTTTTTTTTAAATATTGAATGGGCTCAGGGCTATGCCCGGACTGCCTGCACCTCTCCAGGGGAGGGAGGGGGGTGGCAGCACGGCGCCGTGTCTCTTAAACAAAAACTATCCCCTTTTCCGATTGGATGCAAGCCTGCAACCATAGTAGCCTGCATGTTACAGCCAATCAGAAAGAAGGTAAGCTGGCACCATTGTATGAGAGCAGTACCGTTAGTTGCGCCATTTAGTTGTCTGTGTGCCTTCCATGAAGGAGCAGCAGCAGCATCCATATAGCGTAGGGCTGAGGAGAGATAGCTATCCGAGGATGTCGAGCAGCAGTCATTGGTTGTCTGTCAGATGTCACCAGTGTCTCAGTCAGTCTAGTGTTCCCACTCTCCTCCTGTCCTGAACAGCCCAGTTTAAATATACCTCACCCGAGTCCTCTGACTACCTACTCTCTGTTTCTCAGTGCAGCCAGCTGTGCTCTGGGCTCTCCCATTGCAACCTGAGCCTCCCATCCCTGACAGCATAGGAGGCCTGCGGCCACAAGGCCTCTACCACCGGACAGACCAGGCGGAGGAGCGAGTAGTACAATTACAGTGAGTCTGAGGCACAACCAGGCTTGCCTGCACACCCACCTCCTGTGTCCAGCAGGCCAGAAAAAGATTTACCGTGTTGTCGGCAAGTCCCACACCACGCCATTGCCCACCAGTTCCACAGTCCACCAAGAGGGATTATTCAGGTCAGTGAACAGCCAGGCCCAGAACAGTGAAGAAGCCGGCGGTCATGCAGGCTGTAGCAGACCCATAATGCGACAGGTTCATCTGGTGTCATAAAAAATGAGTTACTGTCTCATTGGGGGATTAATCGGGAGAGGAACGGGACTGTTGGGAGAGACACGGCCACCTGACCTGCTTTCTTGGCCTTGCTGTGCCTTGCTGCATGCTGCCCTGTCTGTGCCCTTACTGATTTGGTGAGTAACTGTGCTGCAAGCTGGTTGTTGGAAATTAATACCATTCACATCCCAGAAATGTGTCTTTTGGAGGTTGTCTTGGCCATAGCCATGTGTCTGGGGGTGGGTGGAAGGTTTGCTGTCAGCTTGTGTTTCTTTGGGTGGGAGGGGATTTGCTGGCTGTTGAGGCTGTCCATGTTGGTGGGGTGGGTGGGGGGCCGATTTGTTTGGTATGGTGAGGACACTGGTCATGTTGGTGGGGTGGGGACACTCAGTTACTGTGCTACTGGTGCGGTGGGGTTTGTTGGGGAAACTCACTGGATGGTCTGTGTTTGGTGGGGCTGGGGGGATGGTCTGTTTTGTGGGGTTGGAGTCAGGAGAGACAGTCTGTGTGTTTTGGGGCTGACTCACTGAGAGGATGGTAAGTGTTTGGTGCTGAGGGAGGGCCTGCGTTTGGTGGGGCTCGGGGGGACGATCAGTGTTTGGGGCTGGGGTGGTTAGTGTTTGGGACTGGGAGGGCGATCAGTGTTTGGTGGGGCTGGGGGGACAGTCTGTTTTCTATTCTGGGGTCTGGTGGGGTGGAGACAAAGGCCATGGTTATGTGGGGACACTGGCTGTGATGATGGGGTGGTGACACTAGCCATTGTTTGCTGGACTTGGCTGGCCATTTGTCTGGGGGGACTGTCCATGATGGTGGAAAAGGGGGACTGTCCATGTTTGCCTGCCAGGTGTCTTGTGGGAGGGGTACTATTTGCTGGTCGGGTGTCTGGGGGATCTTTCCATGTTGGCTTATGGGGGTGAATGTCGGTGATTGCTGATCAGGTGTCTAGGACCGACTATCAATGTTGTTGGGGAGGAACTCTCCGTGTTTGCTAGCCAGGTGTTTGGGGAATTGTTCATGTTGGTGGGGCGGGGAAATTCTGTGTTTGCTAGCTGTGTGTCGGGGGTGGGGACTGTCCATGGTGGGATATGGGGACCGTCCATGTTTGCTGGCTGCCTGGGTGTCTGGTGGGACTGTCCTTGTCAGTTGGGAGGGGCGATTCTATGCTTGCTGGCCCGGTGTGTGGGAGGGGGGGACTGTTCGGGTGTCTGGGGACTGTCCTTGTAGGTGGGGTGAAGGGGGAGACTGTCCATGTTTGCTGACTTGACTGGGTTTCTGGTGGAATGTCTGTGTTGGTTAGGAGGGGGGACATTCTGTGCTTGCTGACTGGGTGTTAGCATATAAACATAAGTAAATGTTAAAACGTAATTTCCATCTCATCCTTTACCTATCAAGGGATGTATCTCACTGACCTGTGGCCGCAGCTAGCATACGAACATTAGTAAATGTTGAAACATTATTTCCCCCTCATCCTTTACCTGGCTGTAAAAGTAATCTTTCACTTTTTTTGATTTCTCCGATCGTCCACTGTGGAGGGGTGAAACAGACAGATCCCTTGGCCTTGCTGTCTCTGTCTTCATTGCCTTGCAAACACAACCAAAGGGGTAGCTTTTTGTGGTCTCCCCCATACAGTGTTACAAGACTAGCAAAAAAAAACTTGCACTAAAACATGTACCCTAAAGAAATGATTATACTACTACCTGGCTATTGTTATAGCGACTATTGACTGGCCATGATTTTTTTGGGGGGGTTGGAACACTGGTCGTGTGTGTGGGTGGGGTTGCGGACACTGCTGGTTGTGTAAGTGTGTGTGTGTGGTTGGGGACACTGCTGATTGTGTGTGTGTGTGTGGGGTTGGGGACACTGCTGGTCGTGTGTGTGTTGGGGGTTGGGGACATTGCTGGTCGTGTGTGTGTGTGTGGTGTTGCGGACACTGGTCATTTGTGTGGGTGGGGTTGGGGATACAGGCATTGTGTGGGTGTGGTGGGGGCACTGTTGTGTGGGTGGGTGGAGGCACTGGCATTGAGTCAGTGGGGCAGGGTTGTAATTGTATACCAGGCAAACTGTGCTGACCGGTAGCTCAACAGCTCTCTTTTCAGACAAAGAAAGAAACATAAATAAAATGCAGTATAAAATGTGGTTTTATTTATTTTTGTATGCCTGTGATGGGGAGGCACAGACCTGGATGCCTGGAGAGGATACCAGATAAATGGAGCTGGAAATGGTGTTTGTTGCGTGGGGTGGGGAGAGTGGCTGTGCTGGTGTGGTGGGGAGAGTGGCTATGCTGGTGGGGTGGACACAGAGTGTGGAGAGTGGCTGTGCAAGTCCATCAGGGTGCAGAGAGTAGCTGAGCTGGCCAGTCTGGGTGGAGATAGTGGCCTTGCAGGTCTGGGATGGGGAGAGTGGGCTGTAGCTTTTTGCATGGACATTTAATTCACTGTTGCTTGCTGTGCCTTCTGCTGCCCTGCCAGTTTTGTGCTGCTGTGCTGACCTGAGTGGACTGGTACACATGCTGAAAAAAATGGTTCTGGCCACTGGTGATGGAGGAGGAAGGGGTGGATTGGCATACTGGCACAGAAATATTTTTTTCAACATGTATGCCAGTCTGCTGGGTCCATGCCATGCTTACCTCCCTCGTACAAGGTGCTTCTGAGCACTAAAGATAAGTTTCTGTGTCAAAATTAGGAACTGTTGGAAAGTATGAAATCCTACAGTATAAAAATTGTGCATGTTTATGTAGTTTCACCTTACTGTGTGGTTCAACAAGATGTTCTGTGGTCTCTTCTCCTCATTTAGCACCCTGACCTGTGACCTAGCCTTCCCGCCCGCAGGGCAGGGGGAAGGTCCGTTGTTTTGTGGTCTTTTGGTGGTTTGTTGGGCATTGTAAAATGCATTGTTTCATTTACTGTGTTGTACTGCCTGGACCTGCTTTACCCTGTCTCTATCCTGAATGTAAACACGGTATAAAAAAAGTTCATTTTTTGGTGGTGTGTGTGTCTGTCTGTGTCTGTGTGTAGAAGAATAGAGACACATGCTCGGACAAAAAAAACTGTATTAAACCACATCAAACTGAAGCAACCATGTTTCATTTGTGCCCTTCAAAACTGTCAGATGAGATGATTTTGAAGTAGTCTGTGGGGGGGGGAAGCATTCACGGCAACCTGGGCTACCACAACCAGCCCACCACATACTGTCATAGGTGATGCTAATAAAAACCACCAACCAAGTACTTACCTTTCAGGGTGGGTCCTGCGAGGCTGTGCATAGGTATCTGGAGTCGTTGTTCCAGCAAACTTCCTGTGGCATCTGTTCTCTTAGGTTATGTGATGCGACCACTTTTGTGCCAGGGCAGTCCGTGTTTGCTTGGATGGGGTTGTGTAACCCTGGGCATGGACAGAGATGCATATTCCTTAAGAGCCCATGGGGAGGAGAGTGGTAGGGGTTGTGGTGTGACCACACCATGCCCATGATCATCTTGAACAATTAGGGGATTTACATTGTTCTGTTGCACTGTCCCAGGTACATCAGCATGCTTGTTAAGAGCACTGCCTGAGGGATATCAGCAAGTCCCATGCTTATGTATGCAATGCTTGCTTGCTTGAGGAGAGCATTACCCTCTTCGCGTACCTTACCTAACCAGATTCAGGCACGTGACATTGAATAATATGGGATGGGATGGGATGGGAGACTAATGAATTAACTTGGTTATAACAATGAAAAGTGTTAACACTGGGTGCAAGTAAGCAATAATGCCAGACAGGGCATGTGTCATGCTGGGATAACGTCACCCCTCAGATGGTTGGGCACGAGTGCATCCAATACATAAGGCATGACGTTACCCTACCATGACACACACACCCCCTGGAGGGCATTATTGCTATTATGCAATGGCGTGTTGTTATACAGAATTAAAAAAATAATTTTAAAGATGTTTTATTTGGTGTGGAAAAATATTTTTAAGAGAAGATACAAAAAACCACACTAATGCTAACAATCATCAAGAGGTTCACGGAGAGGCTGAGACTAGACCTGTGATGAATCGGATGTACTGGGATAACATCATAAGTCTAGCCCAAGACTGACCAATCAGAGGCCAGCATTCATTCTTGTCATTGTATAATCGCATTTTTTTATGTAATCTTTGTAAATAAGGGCTCATGCTGTGAGGATGCACATGCTGGGATGTTTCCCATACCATCCATGTTTATTGGTATACTGAGGTGGTACAGCCATTTGCTGCACTTCCTTGAAACATGCTTTTTTGCACTCCTCAAGGGTGGGAGGGCTAGCTCAAGCAGACATTTCAAGAAGTTCAGGATCTACTATAAGGGCTGGACTTGGAAGGGTTATGTAAGCAGCAAAGGGGGGTGAGAGACTAGTGAGCTATCCACCTGGAGGTTCAGGTGGGGACAAAATTAGGCCAAGACTAATTTGAATTGAAACTGAGGGGAGGTCCTGTCCTCTTGAGAAGGAAGTTAAGTTCCTTACTTATTTTCAACTTTACAAGTAAGTCCTCACTACCAAGGCAGAAGAACGAAGAACTGAATACAAAACAGATCTCAGTCAGTTTTTCGACTCTGGTCTCAGGAGGAGTTGAGCCAAAGAGCAGGCTGCAGTAAAACTGGTGGGGTGGGGAAGTGCTCTGACTTGGCCTGGGCTGGTCCCTCACAGGAGTTATTCAGCTGTAGTCTTAAATGTTTTTGGGGCATTATTTGATGCTGGATGATTTGTTTGCATTACGCAAGCCACCCGCCCTCTTCACTGTCGTGATATGCGAAAATCAGGACTTTTTTGTTACTTTGCCTTCCCTGTAAAAATAACAAAGTACACCCCTGCCAGGATCCCTGTCACACACAGATAGCCATTTGTATGTTAGTGTGGAAATCCCATGCCACTGGCACAGTGTATGTGTGTCACAGGAGAGTATGACTGTGGTGTCCGCTGTTAGAACTCACCTGCCAGTTGTGCATGTCACTGTGTGGATAGCTACAATCATTGTTTCCTGACACACTGTAGGCATTGCTGTGTCCCTTACAATACTAGCTATTATTGTGCTGTACTGTCTGATACACACTGTAGCATGAATAACAATATGTCTATGGCATGCAGCATCACCACTTGTTCCTGTGGTGCTAGTCTCCTGGGCCACAATAGTCTGTGCTTCTGTGTCCAAACCCAGCCTCCGGCTAGCGAACTGTTTATCATGTGTGACATACAAGTGAAGCTGTTTGCACCTCCCAGTCTGTAGCTCCCAACCTGTAGTTCCAGTCCGACCTACGGGTGGAGCTGTGTGCACCTCCCAGGCTGCAACTCCTAAACTGTAGTTCTAATCTGACCTACAGGTAGAGCTCCTGTGCACCTCTCAGCCTGCGGCTCCCAACCTGTAGTTTCAGTCTGACCTACAGGTGGAGCTGTGTGCACCTCCCAGACTTTGACTCCTAAACTGTTGTTCCGGTCTGACCTACAGGTGGAGCTGTGTACTCCATTCAATATCTTATCTGAAAATTTTGGAGTTTTTTCTACATTAAATACTTTTAAATGTCAAGAGCAATCTCCTGATAAAAGAAAGGGAATGTCCAGAAATGAAAATGCATTCTGGAAACAGAAAGACAGTTACAGAATTATATAAATGGGTACTAGAATTACTTTAATTTGCTCATATAATGTGCATGTTCTTAATAATCCTACAAAACAAAGTAAAGTGTTTTCATATCTTAGAAAAACAAGAGCTGACTTTATACTTAATGCAAGAAATGCACCCCTCTAAAGGGGAGCATGAAAAGCTGTCCAGGATGGGATTTGAGGAGGTGATTACCTCCACTTATAAGAAAGGTAAAAGAAGGGGAACTGCGGTATTGGTTACTAAGGGGGTCCAGTTTCAAAAGAGCAATGTGCTGATTGATAAAGAGGGTAGATATGCTGTATTGAAAGGAATGTACAGAGGACAGAGGATTACTCTTGCCTCGGTGTATTTCCCCCCAGGTTCTCAATACGAAGACTATAAAACATTTTTCCTTCGGCTTCAGAGCTGGGCGGAGGGTACCCTGGTACGTGGTGGGGACTTCAAGTTGGCACTCAATCCCACACTGGACACCACATCAAATGCCTTAAGAAACACGAGTAGACTTGCCAGACAGGTAAATAAGTTACTCACAGAACTTGGTATGGTGGATGTGTGGCATCAACTACACAAAACTACTAGGGACTATACTTTTTTTTTTTAACTTTATTTCTTTATCTTCGCCTTCCCTACTCTCGGAACCCTCTCCTTCCTTCCTCTCATCCTCCGTTCCACCTCCGGGGGGATCTGCCCTAGAGTGTCTCCTTCTCTCCCCTGCACAGTGGGGTCTGTCCCTCTTCTGGTGGTCCGGATGGTTCCGAGAGGCTATCATCTAGGGCTTACCGAGAGGTGTTTTCCCTTTTTCTCCCTGGTTTCCCCTGCCCTCTGGGACGTCGAGCGCTAGGACATACGTCCCAAGTTGGTGGCGTGCTAACGCATGCCAGACCTCTCATGCGCCGTCAACATCCCCCTCCCGGCTCCGACAAGCGGGCCGCCTCATCCTTCAACTGCCGGTGCTTCCACCCGACTCTGAAGGGATGTAGAAACGCCGAATCGTTCTTGGTTTCCCACCCTGAGGGAGAGGCATCTGTTGGGGACTTCGATCCTCCCTCTCCCTGCCGATCCCGGCCACCGAGTTCGTTCCCAAACCCGGGTCACCGGCGTAGCGCGAGGTGTGGCGTCCAGTGCCTCAATCCTCAGCGCCACCGAGCTGGCTGGGACTATACTTTCTATTCGAACCCACACAAAATGTATTCCAGGCTGGATTACTTTTTCCTGCATAAGGAGGAGATGCAGAGGGTTACTTCAACTTGGATCGGAGACATGGTCCTTTCTGACCATGCCCCCATTTTCCTTGCCCTGGGACTCGGAGAAATAAAGAAAAATACATTGTGGAGGCTCAACGTGTCTCTCTTGAGACATGGAAACCCAGAAAATAATACAAGAAACATATGACCAATTTTTAACTGAAAATTCAGACCCGGGGATCTCAACAAATATGATATGGGATACAGCAAAGGCTGTACTAAGAGGAAAATTCATTCAGATATCTGCAAGGAAGAAAAGAGAGAGAGACAGACAAATTGAAGTTATAACTTAAAATTCGGGACTTGGAAGAACAACAAAACCAAAAATATGATAAAGTTAGAAATAAGACCCTGCAAGAACTTAAAAAGCAACTTAACAACAAACTAGACTACCAGATAGAAGAAAATCTGACATTTCGTAGACAGAAATTTTATGAAGGGGGATCTCGTTCCTTAAAGCTTTTAACGGTTAGATTAAGAGCCCAAAGGGCAAAAGCAATAATACACCAAATTACGCACCGAAATACAGGTAAGTCCCTGAAACAAACAAAAGATATTGCAGAAGCATTTAAAGATTTTTACTCTCAGTGATATGCAGCATCCCCCCACTTCTGCAGAGCAGTTAGTAGAGGACTTTCTAGGAAAACTAAATTTTTATTTATTTAGCTTTTGTTGACCGGGTAAGTGCACTAGACAAATCCTACCTATTTTCAGGCACGACCCGGGGGAGGGGGATACAGAAGAATGCCAACTGACCTTGAACCAGATTAAGCTGCTGCCAGATTAAATCTTCCCAAACTCACAGAACAACAAATAGAGAACCTAACTAGACCCCTCACACATCTAGAACTGAAAATGGAAATAGTGAGGATGAAAACAGGGAAGTGCCCAGGTCATGACAGCCTACCAGCAGAATTCTACAAGACATTTACTGAAATGGTACAACCACTTCTTTTTCAAACAATGCGGGAAGTATTTACAGAAGAAGGGAAACCGCCTCCCTCTTGGGAACAAGCGGTGATCTCAATGATTCCCGAGCCCGGGAAAGACCCATCCAAATACATAGATACATAGATACATAGACAGTGTCGGCAGATAAGGGCCTATGGCCCACCCAGTCTGCCCGTTTGAACTTGTAAGTTCAGTTTATGTTTTCCTAGAAGTCTGTTGCCCCTTACCCCTGACCTCCAGAATTCCTTTATGTCTATCCCATGCATTCTTAAATCCCGTGATTGTTTCAGCCCCCACCACTTCCTCTGGCAGGGTGTTCCACTTGTCCACCACCCGTTCTGTGAAGAAATTCTTCCTCATATTTCCTCTGAATCGTCCTCCCTCCAACTTCATCCCATGCCCTCTAGTCCTGGAACATCTTTTTCGCTTAAAAATAGTGTATTCCTGCACCCTGTTCCTCCCTGTGGGATACTTGTATGTCTCTATCATATCCCCTCTCTCCCTCCTCTCCTCCAGGGAGTACATGTTCAGTTCCTTCAACCTGTCTTCATAGGACTTGTGATGCAATCCATGCACCATCTTTGTTGCCCTCCTCTGAACCTTCTCTACCCTGTCTTTGTCCTTACTGAGGTATGGTCTCCAGAACTGTACACTGTACTCCAGGTGGGGCCTCACTAGTGTCTTGTATAGCGGAATTATGACCTCCTTTTCCTGCTGGTGATGCCCTGCCTATATATTCCAGCATCCTATTTGCTTTACCTGCTGCCTTGTCACACTGTTTCTACCTTGAGGTCATCAGAGATGATAACCCCAAGATCCCTTTCCTGCTTGGTGCATGCTATATCCTCACCCCCCAACTGATATATTGTGCCAGGGTTTTTGTGCCCCATATGCATTATCTTGCACTTCTTTGCATTGAATTTCAACTGCCAAACCCCTGACCATTCTTCAAGTTTCTGCAGGTCCCTTCTCATTCTGTCTACACCCTCTGGTGTGTCTACTCTGTTACAGAGCTTTGTGTCATCAGCGAACAGTGAAATTCTGCCTTCTAGGTTCTGTGCAATGTCACTGATGAAGATGTTGAATAGGACCGGTCCCAGCACTGATCCCTGTGGTACCCCACTGGTCACTCTTCCCTCTGTGGAGTGACAGCCATTTACCACCACCCTCTGTGTCCTGCCACCCAGCCAGTTACCTACCCACCACACTACTGTCCTGCCCACACCCATATTCCCCAATTTGTGTAATAGTCTTGTATGTGGCACAGCGTCAAAGGCCTTGCTGAAGTCCAGATAGGCCATGTCCACTGCCCTCCCCGATCCACCTCCCTAGTCACCCAGTCAAAAAATTCAACGAGGTTGGTCTGACATGACCTCCCCCTGGTGAAACCATGCTGCCTTGGGTCCTGTAGTCCATTGACAACCAGATGTTCCACCAATCTCTCCTTTAGTAGTGCTTCCATGATCTTCCCCACTACCGAGGTGAGGCTGACTGGTCTGTAGTTCCCTGCTTCCTCTTTGTTCCCGCTTTTGTATAAGGGGACTACATCTGCTGTCCTCCAGTCTTTGGGTACCTCCCCTGTTTCCAGTGATCGGCTAAACAGGATAGCCAGAGGTTCAGCCACCACCTCTCTTAGTTCTTTAAGGACCCTAAATGCCCAGCATCTCGCCCTATCTCCTTATTAAATAATGATTATAAATTATACACCTCTATATTAGCTCGAAGACTACAAGAGAGTCTACCGAGTCTAGTACACCTAGATCAAACGGGGTTTATTCCTGGCAGACAGGCCCAAGATAATCTTAGAAGAACTATACATATTCTAGATCACATAAATCAGACTAATACCCCCTCTTTGTTTACGAGCCTTGACACAGAAAAGGCATTTGACAAAGTTTCATGGTCTTTACTGAGACTGGTCCTCTCCGGGTTTGGAGTCCCGGGAGACTTCATTACCAATATGTTTAAATCATATAATAAACCAAGGGGATACGTTAGGGCTAATTGCCATATCTCAACAGAATTCAACTTGGAGAGGGTTAAAAGACAAGGCTGCCCCCTCTCACCGCTGCTATTTGCATTATACGTAGAACCACTGGCAGAGAGTATTAGTCAAAATCCAAGTATACAGGGCATTAACATGGGAGACAGGGAAAATAAACTAGCGTTATATGCAGATGACATTTTGGTGCGTATGTCTTCACCAGATGAATCCCTAGTAGAGCTGATGAAACAGTTAGACAAGTTTTCTAAGCTCTCAGGGTACACACTTAACAAAAATAAGACAGAGATATTGTGTCTACACTACACACCTACCTCCTCAATTAAGGAAAAATAGGGAATGAAATGGGACTTGCCTAGGATGTGCTACTTAGGAATTTCTATAGGTACCAGATCAAAGGAGCTATATGAGGTTAATTACCCCCCACTAATAAACCAACTAAAGAAAGATATCCAAAGATGAAAACTTCTGCCCTTGACATTCGGGGAGCGGGTGCAGGCATTGAAAATGAATGCACTACCTCACCTACTATATCTGTTTCAGTGTGTCCCCTGTGAGATTCCGCAGTCCATGTTGGCAACTTGGCAACAAATGTTCCTCTTCTTTGCTTGGGGGAAAATACGACCTAGGATAAACAAAAAAGTTCTATATCTGCCAAAGAGGGAGGGGGGAATAGCATTCCTTGACTTAGCAGGATACTGGATTGCAGCACAAATGCGCATAGCACTTCTCTGGGGAAAAAAACAATATGATGCATTATGGAAGAGGATAGATCATATAGACCTGAGGGACCCCCTGCTGGCGGCCTTAATTGTTCAACCCAAAACTCGATACACCTGTCAAACATACTTCTCTGGAATTAGGACAGTGTGAAAGGGGTGGAGAAGAGGCACCCTAGGGGATAAACAGCAAAAGAATTTATGGATATTTAGGTGGTGGGCATATGATCTAAAATTTGGACCAGCAGCTCAAGATGTATGGTTTAAAAATCAGGCACAGAGAGGGATCACTTCCCCATATCAGTTAATACAGGGAACACAGATAACCGCTTTCGAACAAGCTCAGGCCACGTTTGGCTGGACACATAGAGACTTACTGAAGTTCTACCAGATTAGAACATACATAAAGGAACTACAAAAACAGGGGGCAAAAATGGAGGAGTGATGAGATGAGTACATACCCTTTCGGAAAATTTGGAACACTACACATGGGGAAAATGCTATTACCTTACTACAGAATGCTTATGTAAAAAAATGGCTGTATATCCACTCAACCCATACTGAGGAAATGGGAAGGGGAACTAGATATAACCTTACTAACACAGACTGAGAAAAAGTATGGAAACATACATGGACAACCACCTCCTCTCCAAGATAGAGGCAATTTTGCTGGAAGGTAAGAACTAGATTCTTTCTAACACCAGTACAAGTGGCACGTTGGGACACAAACTGCAGTGGATCATGTTGGAAGGGCTGTGGGGAGGATAGAGCCACACAGACACATGTATTATGGAGCTGCTCTGTGCTAGAACTATTCTGGAACCAGGTGCAAAACAACTTACATGAGATCTTTATGTCACAAGTCAGACTGGGACCGGAACATCTGATACTGGGCCTACTTCCTAGGGACATGAAAGGAAAGGAGATTTTTCTCTGGAATGTCCTAGTGGCAGCTGCCCTAAAATCCATAACTAAGAAATGGATGCAAAATGTGCCACCAGTCATATCAGATTGGCTAGACGTCACAAGTCAGATACAAGCATCAGAGAGAATCACATACAATATTAATTAAGGACAGGACACATACAGTAATATCTGGAATAGATGGGACCTACATCCCAGTACTGATGGACAGACATCGGGACAGAACTAATACATACGAACAGGGAAAGCAGATCCCAATAGTAGAAAATAGGGCATAGGGAGGCCTAATTTAACCGGATAGAATCTAGAATATTGGTCTTGTGGACGGGGGAGGAATTAATAAGAACAGAAGGAGAGTGGAAAAACAGATGAGTTGACTCTATAGACAAAGAATGTAACTTGCATTATGAGAAGGAATGAATTGGTAGCCTTTATTTGTTTGAGTTTTGTTGTAAGTAAGTTTAACCTACTATGTTGATTAACTAGTTAATAGTTTTGCTTTTTATCACTATATGATTGTTAATGCATGAAATGCGATAAGGAGGCATGTTGCCCCAAATACCAAAAGACTTGTATAAATTTGTATCTCAAGTTTGTTTTTAACTTGACAATCTAATAAACACAGTATAAAAAAATACTTTTAAATGTAATTTTAAATGATTTTTGGGGCAGATATTCAAAGCTTTGCGCGGTTCGCAAACAGTTTGCGTGGGATTAACGTGGGGATTAGCGCGGGTCTGCCATATTCAAAAGGCCAACTAGCACGTGCAAACAGCAGTAGCGCCGGGCAAAGCATAATGATATGCAAGGGGCATAGCGAACATGAATAAAGGCACTATGAGATACTCAGCGGCTAGCACTGTGCTAAGGTGTTTAGCGCGACATAGTGCGACCCTTAGCGTGGAACAATTTACCACCCAGAAAAAGCTAGTCTTAACCCTGGGCAAACAGCTTTTCACATCATTGGTGCATTGTGCAGTGTTTGTCCGGGATTTGTGCGGCTTGCGCGACCCTAGCATAGAAGAATGACACCTAGAAACTGCCAGTCATGGTGGACACATACTGCTCACTGATGGCACTACCATGGTGCCAACAGCTGCCACCAGTCCCAGCCAAGTACAGACAGTAAGGGGTGATCTGACCCACAGGGGACAGCATGGTAGTGTGGCCATATAGCACACACCTGCAGACCAGACGTCTGTGGTGTGTAACAGATGCCAGCACACACATGCAGCACTGTGGGCATGGTGGCCAGTGAGGGAAGGGTGTAGGGGTGTCCAGACCTCACTACAGCCCAGGTGTGGCCACAAGGCTGGGACACATAATTCGGTGCACACGGGCCAGTAGTGGGACTACGCCACCACCTGTGTGCCTGTCGGATCTTACATGCCTCACCAGCCACCCACCACACAACTGTACAGATGCCACAGCACACACAGCCGTCCATGTACATGACACTGTGTGCATCCCATGCCACAGGTGCAGCATCTGTGGATCACACAACAGCGTAATAGTGCTGTGCACTGTCAGTAATTACCTGCAAGCTGGGCCTGTCACTGTGTACAGTGCAGTGGTCAGCACTGCCCTACATACCATATGCATTGATGTGTCCCTCACACTACCAGCCTCCTTGCTACTGTAGTGTCTGCTGTGCACTGTAGCATGACCTACAGTGTGATGGTGGCATGCAGCACCACCACCTGTGCCTATGCTGTGGTGTCCCCCGGGGTATGATACACTTTGGTATACTGTACTGTACTGTTCACATGTAGCCTGCAGCTATAATAATAATAATAATAATAATAATAATAATAATAATAAACTTTATTTCTTTTGCACCTTTCAGAAACCAAGGTGCATTACAAAATAACATCATAAAAACAGGTTAAAAACCAAGCTAAAATATACAACTTTAATTAAAATCTGTATCATTACCAAATGCCTTTGTGCATAAAAAGGATTTTAGGCTTTTTTTAAAACGCTCCACCGTTGTGCACTCTCTAATCCCACGAGGTAGAGAATTCCAGAGAGTGGGTGCCACAAAACTAAAAGCGCAGGTGCCAAAAGATTTTAAAACTACTCTCAGAATCTCCAGCAACCCCTCGTTGGCTGAGCGGATCACTTGCTTCGGAAGGTAAGGCACCAGAAGATCTTTCAGGTAATCAGGGCCCAAACTGTGTAGGGCTTTATATGTCAGTAAACCGACTTTAAAGGTGATCCGCCACTGAACTGGCAGCCAGTGCAGATCCCGCAGCACCGGTGTAATATGGGAGAAACGTGAGGTCCCCATTAACAACCGGGCCGCTGAGTTCTGCACTAGCTGCAAGCAGCGGATATCAACCCCAGGAAGCCCAAAGTAGAGGGAGTTGCAGTAGTCCAAGCGGGAGGTCACAAAGGCGTGGATCAAGGTAGGCAGGTCGCCAGATGGAACAAGGTGCTTGATTCTAGCGATGTTCCTAAGATGGCAAAAGGATACCTTAACAACCGCTGACACTTGTGCACGCAATGTCAACTGATCGTCAAGGATCACCCACAGATCTCACACCTGTTCAGAGACAGGGAGCTCCACATCGCCCAGGTATAAACTTGAGGTTTGATTTGCCCCCGGCCTCTCAATCCAGTGGCCAGGATCCACAACCATCACCTCCATCTTCCCAGAGTTCAACTTCAACCAGCTAGACCTCATCCAACCCTGGATCTCACTGAGACAGTTGTTAAACACTGAGAGTGCTCTATTCTGGTCAGGTGCAAAAGACAGATAGAGCTGGGTATCATCGGCATAACAATGAAACTCCAGCCCATATCGTCTTACAATGTCTCCGAGGGGAAGCATGTACACCACAAACAACATGGGGGACAGCAGAGAGCCCTGTGGCACCCCACAGGACAGAGTAGTAGGATCAGAGGAAAATATCCCCGATACAACCCTCTGAGTTCTACCTGTGAGGAAGGAGGAAAACCATCTGTGTACCAAACTCGACAGCCCACAGATGGATCTCAGGCGCTCGAGCAGCACCCCGTGGTCTACGGTGTCAAATGCTGCTGACAAATCCAAAAGGACCAAAACGGACCATTTTTTCTGGTCTCTCGCCATCAGGAGATCATTGGGCACCCGAACCAGCGCAGTCTCAGTGCTATGTCTCTTTCGAAAACCTGATTGAAGAGGATCATAGATGTTATGGATGGATAAGTGGCTGTCCAACTGGGCTGCTACCACTTTCTTGATAACCTTCCCCACAAAGGGGAGGTTCGAGATGGGTCTGTAGTTGGCTAGGGAGTCTGGGTCCAAAGAAGCCTTTTTCAACACTGGTGTCACCACCGCTTCTTTTAGGGAGCGGGGATATTCATCAGAGTCTAAGGAGCACCAGACTATCCTAGCTAGAACTGGAATGATAACCTCGCCACAGCCCATAATCAGGCCAGTGGGACCCGGGTCTAAACTACAGCTTGTAGTACGCATGCCCTGGACAAACATCATAACATCATCGATATCCAGCCTTTCGAAGGAACTCCAAGTAAGCGGGGTACTTGTAGCCGTAGGCTGGACCACAGTAACTCCTGGCGAGTAGTAAGCAAAGTAGTCTCGCCCTGATGTCAGCCACCTTATCTGCAAAGAATCGAGCAAGTTCCTCACATTGTATTTGTGAAAAGGCTCGACGAACCTGCAGACAGGATGAGTTGCACAGCCTGTCCACGGTTCGAAAGAGCTGGGCTGGTCAATTCTGTGCAGCAGCAATTTCTCTGGACAGGAATACTGCCTTCTTATGAGAAATTGCTGACTGATAGAGTTTCTAATGTTCTAAGAGTCTAAGGTGGTCGGCATCTAAACTGGATTTTCACCAGCGCCTCTCCAACCTGCGTCCTAGTCGCCATTTCTCCCTCAAATCCTGATCAAACCAAGCAGCTATCATCATGTACTGCCTGACTGACCTACAGGTGGAGCTGCGGTCAGACCTGGCCAGCCCCTGTACTTCCAGATTGACCTACAGGTGGAGCTGTGGGACCCTGCAGGAACGCTGGGCAAACCGCATGCAAATTAGGGCATGATGAGATGCTAATGTGGCTGTTTGCCCTGGGACTATCTAGGTAGGCTCATTTGCATGTCACTTTTGAATATGACAAAGTTTAGCACTGGGCTAACGTGTTTGAACCGGGCAAACCATTTAGCTCCGCACTAAAACCGCATTAACGTCTTAGTGCAGCGCTAACAGATCGGGGAATATTTTACAGTTCTGAACATTGTTCTTTCAAATCTGCTGCTGCCTGCAGCTGTACTGGGTCCACACATTTGGTGGCACACACATTGGCTACACAGTTCTTCTCTACCTACCCTCATGTCGCTGTGCACTGTGTTGTTGTTGTGGTTTGCACTTCCTGGTTGCTAATTTCAGTGCTGTCATATTCCGGGGCTACGGTTGCCCTGCACTCTCAGCCCAGTTTGCACGGCCTCTTTCCCATGCTATTTTCAGAGGCTGTTTGCCCCGAGCTATTCGTTTTGAATATAGCTTGCTTTGTGCTCCGGGCTACGTTTGCCCGCCAGGCAGTGTTATCTTAGCTCAGGGCCAAAGTTTTGAATATCTGGCCCACGATGTCAAAGAATGATTGTACTTGTTATTCGCAAACTCTAACTGAAATGTTTATAATTGTTATTGTATTTTGTCCAAGCCAGGCCTGAAAACGACTTGTCCAGTACCCTAACCTGATTAACAAATAAAATGAAATGAAATACCATCGGACTAGTTACATTGAAGTGCATGCAAAGCAGGTCATAATGAGATACTAATGTGGCTGTTTGCCCACAGATTGCCTGAGTAAGCTCATTTGCATAGGGGCTTTGAATATAGCAAACATTTCCCCAGGCTAAAGTGTTAACACTGCGCAAAGGAGTTAGCCCCAGGCAAACCTTTCAAAATCCATGTCTAGTGCACTTAAAAAAAAAACTAAATAAATAAAATCAAAACCAAGGTTTGTTTAACATAAGGGGCGAGATATGCAAAACTTTGTGCTGGGCGTAAACTATTTGTGCCAGGATTACGCCGGGTTTGCGCAGGCCCCCTCTATTCAAAAGGCCAAATAGCGCAGGCAAACTGCATTAGCGCCAGGCAAAATTATAATGTCTGCACCGCGCAAACAGAAGGGATGTGTACATGCATACAGCTGTTCAGCTATACTCAGCCTGTTAGTACCATGCAAAATGTGTTTGCGTAACTTTGAGCGACACTTTGTATGATACAAATTACTGCCCAGAAAAAGGTAGTCTTAACTCTGGGCAAAACAATGATGGGGGCATGTACACAGCAGCACTTGCAACACGGCCCGGAAGCAACTACTGCATCAAGGTGCACCCGATGACTGCAGTCAGTTAGAAGGCAGAGAGGGCAGATGCCTACCCTGGGCCACTCCATATGCTGTGGATGAGACATGCTGAACGCAAATTGCATCGCCAACATCGCCATCATCTGGCACCTGTCCCAATCCTGCCATGCATCTGTGGGTGCCCTAGTGCCTAGTGGACACCTTGTCAGTGTGTCCATGCAGCACACACGTCCAGTCCCCCCCATAGGGGTACACCACCACATTCCAGCACACAAATGCAGCACTGGGGGAATGGAGGGTACTGAGGGAAGGGTGTGCAGGTGGCCAGGCTGCACTACATAGTAGGTGCTGCCATACAGCTGGGCCCTCCACACAGTGCTCATGTGCCATGGACGGGAATACCCTGGCACAGCATATGTGTGTCACAAGACAGTATGACTGCTGTGCCCACTGTCAGAACACACCTACCAGCTGTGCATGTCACTGTGTGGATAGCAGCAGTCGTTGCCTGACACACTGTAGACATTGCTGTGTCCCTTACAATACCAGTTACTATGGTACTGTACCATCTGATACACACTGTAGTAGGAATAACAATATATCTATGGCATGCAGCACAACCACTTGTTCCTGTGGTGCTAGTCTCCTGGGCCACAATAGTCCGCTTCTGTGTCCAAACCCAGCCTGCAGCTAGCGAACTGTTTATTATGGCTGTCATGCAAGTGGAGCTGTGTGCACCTCCCAACCTGTGGCTCCCAACTTGTCATTCTAGTCTGACCTACCCGTGGGGCTGTAGAGCTATGTTCACCTTCCAGACTACTGCTCCCAACCAATAGTTCCAGTCTGACCTAGATGTGGAGCTATGTGAACCTCCTAGACTGTGGCTCCCAACCTGTAGTTCTAGTCTGACCTACGGGTGGAGATGTGTGCACCTCCCAGCCTGCGACCCCCAACCAGTTGTTCTAATCTGACCTACAGGTGGCGCTCCTGTGCACTGCTTGGCATCTGGTTTCCATCCTGTAGTTCCAGGCTGACCTACAGGTGGAGCTGTGTGCACCTCCCTGACTTCAGCTCCCAAACTATAATTCCAGTCTGAACTACAGGTGGAGCTATGTGCTCCATTTAATAGAGTACCTGAAAATTTAAGAGTTTTTTCTACATTAAATAGTTTTAAATCTAATTTTAAGTGATTTTTGATGTCAAGGATGATTGTTCTTGTTATTTGTAAACTGTAACTGAAATATTAGTAATTATTATTGTATTTTGTCCGAGCCAGGCCTGAAAAAGGACTTGTCCAGTGCCCTAACCCGGTTAACAAATTAAATGAAATAGCATCCGGCAAATTACATTGAAGTGCATGCAGAGCAGGCCATAATGAAATACTAATGTTGCTGTTTGCCCACGGATTGCCTGAGTAAGCTCATTTGCATAGGGGCTTTCAATATAGCAAACATTTGCCTGGGCTAAAGGGTTAACACTGTGCAAACGAGTTAGCCCCGGGCAAACCTTTCAAAACCATAGTACAGTTCTGTAGTGTATGGCCTGCACTGTTGTTTGCAGTTTTTGTGAATCTACTTCTTTGCTAGCGCACACACATTGGCCATGTAGTTCACCTTTGCCTCGCTCCACATCTGTGTGCACTGGGCTGCTGTTGTAGTTTACACCGCACGGTTGTTATATTCAGAGTTGCCTTATTTGCTGAGCTATTTTTTGCAGTGCACTTATTTATTTATTTAAGAGTTTTACCAGGAAGGCGCACAGAGCGGGGTACTGCTCAATTCCAGACGCGTCATGGGGGAAGGAGACAAGGAGTAATACAAATAGTTGACACAAATAAATGCACATGGTATGCAGATACAGATATAATACAAAATACTAGGCAGATATAAAATACAGTTAGAAGGCCCTGTTTGCACCGCCTCATTTGCTCGCTATATTCAACTGATTTAGCCCCAGTGCTTTTTCTTTGAATAGAGCTTGCAAATGGTTTGAGGCTAATTTTGCACATTGTGCAGTGCTAATTTTGCATCAGGGCTAAGTTTTGAATATCTGGCCCCAGATCTCTGATTCCCTCTTCCTCACAGCCCAGCTACTGCCTAAGCTCAATCCCTGCACTTAAAATTCTGCCTCCATCGTCCAGATCCTTTTTAACACTTTGCCCTACTTTCTCTCCCTAGCCCTCTCTGTATCTGCTTTTTTTCTTCACTATAGACTGCCCCATACAAACTATTCCATATAATTTCTCATATCCCCCCTACTGTTGAACTAGGCGCTTAGGTAGATCACCCATTATGTGTACTACTGTACCACAGTTTTTTGTTGGATTGTTGAAATCAGTTTCTGTGTACATCCTTTTTTTTAAATTTGTATATCTTGCTTTCTCAATGTTGTGCTTACAATGTATGCCAATTATATCCAGTTTGTATTGCTGTGATACTTTTTGGCAATTGGCTGAGTTGAACTATTTTGTCCTGCATCTCAGTTATATTTATAATTTTAATTGTTCTCATTTGTACTCTCCCGGGTCATGCCCTAAAATAAGATTTCCATGTCTAGTGCACTTAACAAAAAAAACTAAATAAATAAAATCAAAAATCAAGGTTTGTTTAACGTAAGGGGCAAGATATGCAAAACTTTGCACTGGGCGTAAACCGTTTGTGCCAGGTTTACACCGGGTTTACGGGTGTCCCCTATATTCAAAAGGCCAAATAGCGTGGGTAAACTGCATTGGCGCCAGGCAAAATGATAATGTCTGCACCGCACAAACAGAAGGGACGTGTACATGAATATAGGTGTTCGGCTATATTCAGCCTGTTAGCACCACTGAAAAATGTGTTTGTGTAACCTTGAGTGACACTTTGCATGATACAAATTACTGCCCAGAAAAAGACAGTCTGCCCTGCGCAAACAGAAGGGGCGTGTATTTGAATACAGGTGCTATGCTATATTCAGCCTGTTAGCACCACTGAAAAATATGTTTGCAGAACTCTGTGCAACACATTGCGCGGTGCAAGTTACACCCAGAAAAAGGTAGTCTTAACTCTGGGCAAAATAATGATAGAGGGCATGGACACAGCAGCACTTGGCAACATGGCCGTAAGCAACTACTGCATCAAGGTGCACCTGATGACTGCAGTCAGTTAGGAGGCAGAGAGGGCAGATGCCTACCCTGGACCACTCCATATGCTGTGGAAGAGACATGCTGAATGCAGATTGCACCTCCAACGTTGCCATCATCTGGCACCTGTCGCAACCCTGCCAGGCATTTGTGGGTGCCCTAGTGCCTAGTGGACACCTTGTCAGTGTGTCCATGCAGTACACACGTCCAGTCCCCCCATAGGGGTACACCACCACAGTCCAGCACACAAATGCAGCACTGGGGGAATGGAGGGTACTAAGGGGAGGGTGTGCAGGTGGCAAAGCTGCACCACATAGTAGGTGCTGCCATCAGGCTGGGCCCTCCTCACAGTGCTCATGTGCCATGGAGGTGAATACCCCTCACATGACTGTGGCTGTATGATGGTATCTGTCATCATACTGCTGACCTGTCCAGGATCCCGGTCACACATGGACATCCATTTGTATGTTGGTGTGGAAATCCCATGCCACTGGCACAGCATATGTGCGTCACAAGACAGTATGACTGCCGTGTCGACTGTTAGAACACACCTACCAGCTGTGCATGTCACTGTGTGGATAGCAGCAGTCATTGTTGCCTGACACACTGTAGACATTGCTGTGTCCCTTACAATACCAGTTACTATGGTACTGTACCATCTGATACACACTGTAGTGGGAATAACAATATATCTATGGCATGCAGCACAACCACTCATTCCTGTGGTGCTAGTCTCCTGGGCCACAATAGTCTGTGCTTCTGTGTCCAAATCCAGCCTGCAGCTGGCATAGAAACATGGAAACATAGACTTTGACGGCAGATAAGGACCACTTGGCCCACCCAGTCTGCCCATTTCCCTACCTACTGGATAAGCTGCAGATTCTAGTTAACCAACAGCCTACTTGCTGCCCCCACTACAATTGCCTTATGTCTGTCCCATGCATGTTTGAATTCCCCCACTGTTTTAGACCCAACAACCTCCCCAGGAAGACGGTTCCATGCATCCACCACTCTCTCTGTGAAAAAAAATTCCTCACATTACCCCTGAGCTGTCCCCCCTCTATCTTTAAATTGTGCCCCCTTATTCTTAAACATCTTTTTTTCTGAAAGATGCTACCCTCCTGGACTTTGTTGATTCCCTTGAGGTACTTGAACGTTTCTATTATGTCCCCCCTGTCCCTCTTTTCATCAAGAGTATACATATTAAGCTCTCTCAGTCTCTCTTCATATGATTTCTATTGCAGACCCTGCACCATTTTAGTTGCCCTCCTCTGGACTGCTTTCATCCTGTCTGTGTCCTTGCGTAAATGAGGTCTCCAAAACTGCACACAGT
The DNA here is from genome assembly GCA_016271365.2 of Neoceratodus forsteri. NCBI lineage: Eukaryota > Metazoa > Chordata > Ceratodontiformes > Ceratodontidae > Neoceratodus > Neoceratodus forsteri. The sequence continues at coordinate 365,185,267 of CM028132.1, read as the reverse complement.
ACTCCAGATGGGGTTTCGCCAACTGTCTGTATAGAGGGATAACCACTTCCCTTTTTCTACTTGTGATGCCCCTTCCTATGAATCCCAGTATCCCCTGGCTCTCCTTACTGACTTCTCACATTGCTTATCAACCTTTAGATCATCTGATATGATTACCCCCAAGTCCGGTTCCATTTTTGTTGTTGTTAGTACCTCCCCTGCTATTGTGTACTCCTCCTGGGTTTTTGTTTCCCAGGTGCATTACTTTGCACTTCTTTGCATTGAATCTAAGTTGCCATATGTCTGACCATTCCTCCAACCTTGCCAAGTCCCTTTTCATCCTTTCTACCCCCCCTTGTGTATTACCTCTGTTACAGATCTTTGTGTCATCTGCAAAGAGGCATACCTTTCCCTCCAGACCCTCTGCAATGTCACCTATAAAGATGTTAAAGGGGACTGGACCCAGTACTGAGCCCTGAGGTACTCCACTAGTGACCCCCCCCTTTCTTCAGAATGTGTTCCATTCACTATTACCTTCAGTGTCCTGTTGTGCAGCCAGTTTGCTACCCAGGCTACCACCCTGGGACCCACTCCCAGGCTGGCTAACTTGATTATTAATCTTTTGTGTGGGACTGTGTCAAATGCCTTGCTAAAGTCTAGGTAGGCCATATCCACAGCCCCTCCCTGGTCTATTACTTTGGTCACCCAGTCAAAGAAATCAATTAGATTCGTCTGACATGACCTTCCTGTTGTAAATCCATGCTGCTTTGGGTCCTGTGCCCCGCTGGCCTCTAGGTACTCAACAATTCTTTCTTTCAGAAGTGATTCCATCATTTTCCCTACCACTGAGGTCAAACTTACAGGTCTATAGTTTAATGCTTCTGCCTTGCTCCCACTGCTGTGAAGGGGAATTGCATCTGCCCTCCTCCAGTCCTCAGGTACCACCCCATCCTCCCACGATTTGTTAAAAAGTGTGGTCAGTGGTGTCACTAGGTTCTCCCTTAGTTCTTTTAGGATTCTGGGGTGAATCCCATCAGACCCCATTGCTTTGTCCACCTTGAGTTTTAGGAGGTTTTTCAGGACTCTTTCTTCTGTAGATGGACTGGTGTCAACCCCCCTACCCAGAGTGCTTCTACTGTCTGGTTTAGATAACTCCTCCTCACCTTCTTTTGTGAATACTGAGCAAAAGTATTCATTCAGTATCTCTGCCTTTTCACTGTCTCCCTCTGCCCATCTCCCCTCTCCCTTATTAATCTTCACTATTCCTCCCTTAACCTTTCTATGCTCCCTAATGTACCTATAAAAGGTTTTACCCCCCTTCTTAACTGAATTGGCTATTTTTTCCTTGGTTTGGGCTTTTGCTATTCTGACTGCCTTCCCCCCTTCTTTCTGCTTTAATTGATACAGTTCCCTGTCGTGCTCCTTCTGTGATGCCTTATACCTTTTGAATGCAGCCTTTTTTTCCTTAACCTTCCCTGCCACCTCTTTTGAGAACCATAGTGGTTTTTTACTCCGCTTTGTGTTCTTTATCTGTTTCACACAAAGGCTTGTTGCCTCTATGATGGCAGTTTTGATTTTTCTCCATTGTTCTTCCACCCCTCCTTTTTGGCCATTTGCTAGTGTATTCTTCAGGTATTCACCCATTTTGCCAAAGTCAGCCCTTCTAAAGTCCAGTATGCTTGTTTTTGTGTGGCTTGTCTCCATGGTTGTGCTTATTGTGAAGCACATTGTGCAGTGGTCACTTGTTCCCAGATGTCTACTGACTTCTAAATTTGTGATCCTCTCTCCATTTGAGAGTACCAGGTCTAGTATTGCTCCCTCCTGAGTGGGTTCCAACACTAGCTGTCTAAGGCCTGCCCCCTGCAGGGCATCGAGAATTACCCTGCTCTTGGATGTGGCTGCAGTACATGTCATCCATTTAACATGAGGTATAGTCAGGTCCCCCATAAACAGTATCCCTCCTTTTTCAGCCATTTTGAGAATGTCCTCTATCATTTTGTTGTCCATTTCTTCCCCTTGAGATGGGGGTCTGTATACAACCCCTGTGCGGATTGTGATGGCATTGTCAGTGTCAGTGGCTCAGTAGGTAGCACACTCACCTCTGAGGCCAGGAGATCAGAGGACTGTGGGTTCAGTTCCCAGTACTGACACTGTAGTACAGCATGAGAGGGGTGCTGCACTTCTGAGGTGCCGTCTTTCGGATGAGACATTAAACCGAGGTCCCATCTGCCTGGATTGGTAGTAGTTCAGGTGGATGTTAAAGATCTCATGGCATTTATCAAAAAGAGTAGGGAAATTTCCCCGGTGTCGTGGCCAAATTTCTCTCATTCACTAAAATACCACCAACAGCTTAATCTGGTTCAAGGTCAATTGGCATTTATCTGTATCCCCTTCCCTCGGGTCGTGCCTGAAAATAGGCAGGATTTGTCTAGTGCACTTACCCGGTCAACAAAAACAAAAGAAAAAAAAATCCCTGTCTCCAAGGTGACCCAGAGTGTCTCTTGTCCTCCCCCCTTACTTTTTAGTTCTGTAGCTTTGATCCCTTCCGTTATGTACAGAGCTACTCCACCTCCTCTTTTCCCCTCCCTGTCCATTCTGTAGACTGTGTACCCCGGTATGTTGACATCCCAGTTCTTTTTTTTTTTATACTTCTTTTTGTTCATTTAGATCATATTTCAAGGCACATATAAGAGTGACATATGTCTTTTATACATGGTTACACATCACACAGCACTCAAAGATTACAGTGTAATGAGATTGCAATGTAACATAATTGATTGTTCTCATTAAGATTGGTTTATACATGAGAGCCTAGCACACCAAACAGACCTTATATATCTGAAAACTATACTTTATATAGACTAAAGCAAAATAATATAACCATAGAGGGCAGACATTAGGCACAGAAATATTGGATAAGATTCATTGTCTATTTAAGAGTTAGTTATAACTCTATTTACTTTTCATTACCCAGTTCTAACATTGAAGGGCTTCCGGGGTAAATCCCAAAGAACTAATAACTAGCCATTCCTCTAATCCAGGTTCTAGATCTGTTCTTGATAAAGTGTCCACCTAGTCCAACGTGTGATAAAGATTTCCATCTTGTTATTTAGTGCATATGACATTTGTTCATTATGGTGTATAGCTTGGATTATAGATTTCCACTCTCCTGTCTTGGGGGGTTTATTTTGGAGTAATTTTTTAGTGATTGCTTTATACTCTGCCCCCAGTAGTATGGCCCATAAATAGAGAGCATGTTTATCTGACAGACCCTCTGGGGGAATTCCTAGTATTAGGTTAATCTTTGTTATTAGACCACCACCATCAAATATATTTTTAATATGATCTGTAATCTCTTTCCAGAAACCAGCCAGTATGGGGCAATCACAAAAGATATGTTTATAAGTGGCTTTATTTTCCCCACATAACCTCCAACACTTTTCGGATTGTCCCGGGTTTCTATGGGCTAGGGTGGTAGGCACTAAGAAAAATCTTGCCCTAACTTTCCAAATGAATTTTCTCCACAGTGGGGAAGAGGTGGTGGACCATGTACCTCTCCATACTTTAGACCAGTCAATAGTACTGATGGTTTTCTGGAGTTCTTTTTCCCAATTTGCTTTGACTGGGTCCATGCTATGTTTATATAGCCCAATTAGAAACTTGTAAATTATTGAAGTAGCTTTCTTCCCTGAAGGAGAGGACCAGATCTGGATAAAAGGGAGTTGGACTTCATACCCTGACAGCTCGTTTTCTTGTACTTTTAATTTGGTGTTTATATAGTTTCTGATTTGATAATAAAATATTCTATCCTTCTCCATCCAGTCAAATTTATGCTGAGCTTCCTTGAAAGTTAAGACTGTATCCCCTTTCATTATATGCCATGGGGCTACTAACCCTTTTTTGATCTGGATACTGTACCAAGAGCCAGCTACTGAGACATCAATTTGTTTATTAAGTATGAACCATTAGTACTTCAAAAAGTGATTTAGTATTCTTTTATTACTTATTCCTCTCCGCCAACCCTCCAAAATGGTAAATGTTGCTCTGGGCACAATGTCTAGGGTTCGTTTTAGCAGGGGGGGGGGTAATAAGACCGCAGGTAGAGGATGAGGCAATTCTCTTGCTAAATTAATTTGTTTCCAGGCTGCGTGATATGATTGGGAATTCCATAATAGAGCCAGGTGCATTTCGGCAGCCGCCTAGTAATTAGAGAGAGGAATGCCACCCCTCCCAGTGACTTAGGAAGAAAAAGCTTCCTAATATTAAGTTGGGGCTTCCTATGGTTCCATTGAAAGGCTACAAATGATTTCTGCCAGGCTAATATTTCCTTGGGGTGAATTGCACAGGGGACACACTGGAACAGATATAAGAGACGAGGTAGTGCATTCATCTTAAGAGAGATGGTACGGGTGTAGAAAGAGGTGGGAAGGAGATTCCATCTTCTCATATCGCTTTGAAGCGTTTCTACCAGGGGGTTGTAATTTATTTTAAATAGTTGGATAGATCTCTGGGGATATTAATTCCCAGATGTCTTATGGAGGATCCGTCCCATTTTATAGAGAATTTTTCCCTAAGCAAGGGTGAGGGTCTGTAGTTTATTTTTAAAGCTTCTGTCTTGTTACTATTCAAGGTATACAATAACCTGATAATTGGGAGAAGGCTTGGATCTTCTGGATGACCGCAGGCATAGAGCTTTCTGGGTTGGTTAAGTATAACAAAGGTCATCTGCAAAGAGCGAACTCATGCTCAGTCTTAGAGAGGGTAATTCCCTGAATTTCTGGGGATTGCCGGAGGAGTTGGGCCAAGGGTTCTATGTAGTATGCGAATAGGAGTGGGGATAAGGGACATCCCTGTCTTGTTCCCCTCTGCAGGGGGAATCAGTCTATTAAATGCCCCTTTGCATGTATATAGCCTATGAGACTCTTATAGAAACGAAAAATGGTTTCTATGAACTGGTCTGGGAATCCGAAGTGGGCAAGGACCCCTCCCAAAAATCTCCAGGACACCATATCAAAAGCTTTTTCAGCGTCTAATCCCGATAAAAGAGTTGGTATTTTCTGAGAATGAGAGTGCTCCAAAAGGTACACTGTTTGCCTTACATTATCTTGGGCCTGTCGCCCCGATATGAATCCACATTGATCCATATGGATTTTGCTGGGGGAGAATGCTAGAAGTCTACTAGCTAATATTGAGGTTAGTATTTTATAATCTGTGTTTAATATAGATATGGGTCTATATGATGCACATAGGGTATGATCCTTGGCCGGCTTCGGAATAACGGAAATTATGGCTTCGTTCCATGGGAGGGGGCACTCCCCTCCTTGGAGGTAACAAAGGCATATTCTCTGGTCAATAAAGGGGTCAAGACTTTAGACAGCGATTTATAAAATTCCCCTGGGAGTCTGTCGGAACCCGGGTATTTCCCTGTTTTTAACTTACTTATCGTAGTCACAGTCTCTTTCTGTGTGATTGGAGAAATCAAATGAGAACTCTGCTCTGTGGATAAGGTGGGAAGACTTAATGCTTCTAGAAAAGTTTTAATTTCCTGGTCTGACGCAGAGTCTTTTGATGTATAAAGCTGTGAGTAATAGTTAAGGAGTGCCCCAGCTATTCCCTGAATTGTGTTATGAAGTTTACCTGTTTGTGGGTGTCTAATCCTCAATATGTTCGATTTGGCTTCTGTATCCTTAATTGGCGTGCTATTAATTTTAAAGATCGGGGACTCCCATCATAAAACCTATGTCTGAGATACATTAAGTTCTGCTCTATCGAGTAGTCCAATATTTTATTAAGTTCACTTTTCAAGGAGGTTAGTTCCTTAGTTCTGGCTTTTGTTGTTTTAACAACCTGTAGATCTTCCAGCATTCTTATCTTATTTTCCAGTGCTTTCCTGTGTGCTTCCCTAAGTTTCTTCTTATTAGCTGATATGCTAATCAGCTTACCTCTGATAACTGCCTTAACTGTGTCCCATAAAGTGGCTACGGAGATGTCAGGTTTATCATTTAAATCTAATGTCTGAGTTATTGTTTCCTCTACAGACTTCAAGACCTGGTCGTCCCTTAATAGAGAGAGATTTAATCTCCAGAATGTTGCTTTCCTTATAGCTTGGGGGTTAAACTGGCAAAATATTGGGGCATGATCTCATAATATGAAATCACCAGACCAGGTCTTGATTATATCCCCCATTTGTTCCTTAGAAGCTAAAAGGAAGTCCAGGCAGCAGTACACCTCATGGGCTTGGGAATAATATGCGTGTCTGGTGGTAGAGCCATGCAGATAACCCCAAATATCTAAATATCCTAACTCTTGGAGTAATTTCTTCACCCTATTTGTGATTCCTTTCTTCCTTCCCTGTGTAGTTTGGGCAGTATGATTTTCTGCTATATTTAAGTTGAGGTCTCCACCGCATATCGTTTGCCCCTCCACCCATTCTGCCAGTTTGGAGAATATGGAGCTATATACCTCATATTCTGAGGTGGAAGGATATATATATATATATATATATATATATATAGATGCAAAAGTCACCAAACAACCATCCAAAAGTCCTTTCGCCATGGCAAATCTTCCTTCCTTGTCAATTAACTGATCTTCGAGTTCAAATTGTGTCCCACGTTTCACCAGTACTATTGTTCCCCTTCTCCTTCCTCCCTTTTATGAAGAGGCCACGACATGAGAGAAACCCAGCCTTTCAAATTTTCTATGTTCCAAATGTGAGAGATGCATTTCCTGAAGGAGGATAATATTTGCCCCCTCTCTTTTCATATTTTGGATGATTTTACTTCTTTTAATGGGGTTGGTTATGCCATGCACATTATAGGTGCATAAAGTATGGGGTTTGTCTTTATTCATTATTGAATTTGGGTGGCCATCCTGTTTTCCAGTTCTCCGGTCTGGTTACCATCAGGTCGCAGCCCCCCCTTCGCCCCCCATCCAGCTCTGTGCTCCAATGAATCTTTCTGTCTGCCTCTTATATTCAACAATTAAACAGTTATTGAACTGGGCCAACATGGCTTAACAAAGCGTACAACAATTGTGTAGAATTTAAAGAAGTACTTCCAATGTAGGGGCTAATTTCCAGAATAGCCCTTTGTTCTTCCTCTCCCTAAGGAAGAACGCGAAGGAGTACTAGCACTTCCGTTACCGGAAGACCTCCTGCCGAGCACTCATTGTTTATTGGGCTCCAAAGTTTAGAGGAGATTGATTTATCTCCACTCTAAGGGAGCAGGATGTAGTCTAGGAATGTCCCTGAGCTAATGGCGCTATCAAATTCCACTATGCTCAAACCCAGTCTGCCAATTTGAATTGTTCTCCTCACAAAATTAAATTACAGAGAGCAGGAGACCCTATAATAGGGTCACGCGGTATCATTCTATAAAGGAGATACGGGAAGGCAGAAAGAACCTGGAAATAAAATAAAAAAAAGGGAAAAACAAGAAAAGGACCCCCCCAAGCATAGCCCCCACACCCATCTGGCTGTTGTTCGCTGTGCAATAGAAATGGGCGAACCCCTCCCATCGCTCCAAGAGCGATAAGAGGAGCAGGGACTGCACTGGCGAATGCAGAAGAGAAACCCATGTCCAGCTGAACAGAGAGACTAACTGTAGAGGGTTACTTGCTGTTTATGAATTGTATCTCTCTGCATTAAACAGCCCAGGGTCCTTTCATGACCTGAATCTGAATATCACATCTGTATGAATATATACAAAATAGTAAGGAAATAAATCAGAAGAGGGTAAAAGCATGGCAGTGATCAGGTTAAACTTTGTCCATTATCTTTAAAGCATCACGCTGCCCCCAGTCTTCAATTCGAAAATTCGCAGAGTCTGGGAGTAAATGAGGGACTTATCTCAAGTAAATAATTTCCATCGGCAGCGCAGTCCAAAGGGAATCACTTCAGGGCACATTGCCCATTCAGCACAAAGCCAAAAGCGTTCCAAGTAAATCAGGTTGGTTTTTCAGTCCTGTTTCCTCACTTCTCAATGATGTATTGCAATCTGCGCACTGCTTCACCGTGCAACCATATTTTGTTTCCCATTTTCTTCCTGCCTGAGGTGCCCTGCCAAATGGAGTCGCTCTTCCCACTGTTTTGGTTCCAATTCTCAATTATCTGGATTTTTCTGTCCCTCAGAGCTTCTCTCGCCTCTTCTACTGTGGTGTAAAGCTTCCTACCGTCCTCCCAGAAAATCCAGAGTCTGGCTGGGTAGGGGGTGTGAAACCGAATCGCTTTCCCTCTCAGAGATGTCAAGATTGATAAATATTTCAGCCTCTGTTGCTGGACCTCCTGGGGATAGTCATGGTCCAAGAAAAGTCTATTAGTGAGGTATTTAATTTCTTTTTTGGCCCATGCTCGTCTCAAAATTTCTTCTTTATCACTGAAAGAGGTTAGCTTGAACACTATTGATCGTGGTCTAGCTGCAGGATCCGTTGGTTTGTTCTGCAGCGATCTATGAGCTCTTTCGACATGGAAGGAGAAGGTAGTAGGCAGTTCCAATACATCTTTAAGCAGATTTTCGCTGAAAGGAGCCATGGGGGTTGTTTCCATTCCCTCAGGGAGCCCATACCAATGGAGTTTATCTCTGAGAGAATGCCCTTCCAGGTCTAAACATTTGGCTTTCAGATCTTCTGTTTGTTGGACCAGGGCCTGCATTATTTGGGCAAGTTGGGTGATTGAATCTTTGCTCTGGGTTACTCGTTCTTCAATCGTAGTTATACGAGATTCAAGTGTGGTTAACTGCTTTCTCACTGCTTTAAATTCTTGTTTGTTCTCCGATCTTGACTCCCTTATTTCATTCAGTAGCATTTCGAATCTTGTTCGGGAGAGCTATTCAGATTCCCCATCCGTGTCGTAACCGGTCGCGTGGGAGCTCGCTGGGGAGACAGACCTGCTAGGGGGCCCATTCTGTAATCAAGTGCCATCCAAGTCTCTGCCATTAGTTTTTTCCCTATTTCTGTGTCTGTAGTGCTCAGACAGTTTCCCCTCCTGCGTTTCTAGACATTTTGTGGTGAATTTGGTGATTTGTGGAGGTAGAATTGGCAGATTGTGTAAGGAGCGTTCAGCCCAAAGCTCCTAGCTACTCCGTGACGTCACTGGAAGTCTTGACATCCCAGTTCAATTCAATTCAATCTTTATTTATATAAGGCGCCTTTCTAAAACCAAGGCGCCTGTACAATACATGATAAAACAATAAATAGTTAAAACAATATTAAAATTAAACTAAACAACAATATTCAAAAATCACTATAAGCTTTGCTAAAGAGATAGGTTTTTAAAGCTCCTTTAAAACTTTGGACAGTCGGGCAGTCTCGCATCTGACGAGGTAGAGAATTCCACAGGGTTGGGGCCATAAAACTAAAAGATCTGGCCCCTGAAGTTTTCAAACGAACCCTGGGAATCTCTAGCAATCCCTCGTCAGTGGATCGGAGAGAGTGGGGGGGACAGTAGGGACAAAGGAGATCTTTCAGGTAAGCAGGTCCCTGATCATGTAGGGCCTTATAGGTCAGCAAACCGACCTTGAAGGTGATTCACCAGCAAACTGGCAGCCAGTGCAGTCCGTGGAGCATAGGCGTTATATGACTGGACCTAGAAGAACCAGTCAACAGACTGGCTGCCGCATTCTGCACTAGCTGCAGGCGGCGAATCTCAACCCCCAGTAGCCCAAGGTAAAGGGCGTTGCAGTAGTCAAGGCGGGAGGTAACGAAAGCATGGACCAAAGTAGGGAGATCATCTGGAGGAACCAGGTGCTTCACCTGGGTGATGTTCCTCAGATGGTAAAAAGAGGTTTTGACAACTGCTGACACCTGAGATTTAAATGTCAAACAGTCATCAAACACAATGCCCAGGTTCCACATCTGGTCTGAGGTAGTTAGCTGGACACCCCAAGCCATAGACCCAAGGGTAATCCAACCAACGAACCCGCCTCCCGCCAACCCTGGTCCACAACCAACACCTCAGTTTTGTCTGGGTTCAACCGCAGCCAACTCACTTTCATCCAGTCCTGGATTTCAGCAAGACAGTTGTTAAAGACTGAAAAGGCAGCATCTTGGCCAGGCACAAAGGACATGTACAGCTGAGTATCATCTGCATAGCAGTGAAAACCCAGACTGTACCACCTAATAATCGCTCCTAACGGCAGCATGTACATTGCAAACAACATGGGCGCCAAGATGGAACCCTGCAGTACTCCACAGGATAGGGAGAATGATGCTGAGGAAAAATTCCCGGGCACCACCCTCTGAGTCTTACCCTCGAGGTAAGATCGAAACCAACTGAGGACTGTACTAGACAGCCCACAGATAGACCGCAAGCGTTCCAATAACACACCATGGTCCACAGTGTCAAATGCTGCAGAGAGATCAAGAAGGACCAAGATGGAATGAGTCCTTCGATCTCTCACTATTAGGAGGCCATTTAATACCTGGACCAGAGCTGTCTTGGTACTATGCCTTTTCCTAAATCTGGACTAGAGAGAATCATAGACATTGTAGCTAGTCAAATGATCATCCAACTGCGATGCGACCACCTTCTCAATAACTTTACCCACAAAGGGTAAGTTAGAGACAGGCCTGTAGTTTGCCAGACAGTCCGGGTCCAAGGAGGACTTCTTAAGAAGGGGCTGAACCACAGCCTTCTTTGGAGGATTTGGAAAATTCCCCCTCTCCAAGGACATCCAGACTATCTCAGCAAGGACGGGACCAATTTTATCCACACAGCCCACTAAGAGACGTGTGGGACCTGGATCCGAACCACAGTTGGTCGGACGCAGTGATTGGATGATCATCACAATGTCACTGATTGTGGGAAGGCTGAAGTCAGACCACACAAACTGGGTGTCCGACATCTCCTGCCGACCATCACAACTCCCATTAGACAGGGTCAAACGGATATCAGATCTGATTGCGGCAACCTTATCTGAAAAGAACAGAGCAAACTCCTCACACCATTCTTGAGAAAAAGCTCTTCCGGGCTAAAGACAGATTGGATTGCACAATCTGTCCACAGCCCGGAAGAGCTGAGCTGGTCTATTCTGTGCAGCAGCAATCTCTCTGGACAGGAATTCTGCCAGTCATGGTTCTCTGTGTACCATGTTTCTGTGACTGCCACAATATCAAATTGTTCATCTTCCATCAAGGCTACTAGCTCAGGAAGCTTGTTTCCCAGACTACGGGCATGGGTACTCACTGCCCTCCATTTAATGTTGGCTTTATCCTTTTTTCCCCAATGCCTGTTCTTTTTGCCCTTGTCTATTTTTCCATTTACCCCTGTCCTGCCCTCTGTTGAGCACTGTACCTCAGTGTTTACCTTACTACCCGTCATGTTTTGTGGGGGGAGGCTTGAAATTTCCTGCCTCTTATTAGCACCTCCCCCCATGGCTAGTTTAAAAGCTTGCCAAGGAAGCATTTAAACCTGTCACTTAGGATCTTGGTTCCCTTCGTGGACAGATGCAGACCATCGTGCCAGTATAGACTTTCATCTCTCCAGGTGTACCCCCAGTCCCCAATGAAGCCAAAGCCCTGTGCAACCATTCATTAAACTGCATAGTGTGTAGTACCGTAGCCACACCCCTGCCATGGACTGGCAGCACCTCTGAGAAGGTAACTTTGCTTGCTACCTGTCTGAGGCCCCTCCCCAACTCCACAATTTCATCCTGCACTGCACTGATCCCATGCCTAGCTAGGTCATTTGTCCCAAGGTGGACAATGATATCTAGTCCCCTCTCCTGTGATGCTGCTTCTGCAATCCTGAGGATTCGCTTCTTGTCCCTCCAAGCCATGGCACCAGGCAGGCACCTTACTTCCCTCTCCGCTCCCTTCCCCAGGTCTACCCCTCTAACAATTGAGTCCCCTATCAGAAGCTGTTTCCTTCCCCTGTGGTGTCCCTTGCCACCCTTCTGTGGGTCTTCCTTGTGGGTGTCCTCAGCATTCTTCTTGGTCTCCACTGAGGGTGCCATCACAGAGGAACCTTGCTCTGCCAGACTGACGTATGGTTTGTGTAGAGGTACAACTAGGGGCCTTTGCCTCTGTTCCACCACCCGCACCTTCTCAGAACCCACTGTGGTCCAACTGCTCTTCATACTTGGCAGCCTCTGTGGCAGTGGTTGTGTCAGTGGTGCTTTTTGGGTGGGGGAGGCCTCCTTAGTCCTTGCCAGTTCAGCCTGGAGGTGGGCAACCTCTTCCCTCAGAGCTGACAGTTGCCTGCAAATAAGACAGCAACGCAGTTTCCAGAATGTTTCCCGGAAAACTGCTGCCCCACAGCCAATGCATTGCACCACTCCCCACATGTCCCTCTTCCTTATAATATACAATATGTAATAAATAGATATACTTTTTTTTCTTCCTTTTTGTGGTGTATACTTACCCTTTATGCACTGTGCTGGGTTATTAAGAATATGACAGTTCTGCCCCAAGACCTGTTGAGGAACTGATGTCAGAACCTTGGCTATAAAGGAAACGTCACGCCTGGTGGGATGGGGTGTGGGAAGGGTGGGTGGGTAGTCCACAACCACTGGTGACTGTTAGAAACAATCAAATACACCACTGCTCCACCACCCTGGTGAGTACTGCCCTTTATAGTAATTCAACTAACCTCCAGTAACTGATTTGTCAACTATTTAAAAGTAGTTTGATGCAAACTGTTACAGAATACTAGTAGACAGTCCAGTTACCCACAAAGGAAAATCAAATATGCAGTTATTTCAACCCTTCTGAAGTTGCTCACAAGATAAGCAGTTTTGAAAACCCCCTTCCTGATTTCAAAATGAAAATAAACACAAAGCTATACCAATGTAAGACTGTAAAGTAAGGAAAACTTCCCTCAGATGTAAGAGAGATTTGTTGCAGATTTCTAGTCCAGTATAGTATATCCCATGCAGCTTCTCAGTTGTTTCAAAGCACATCCTGTTACACAACTTGAAGAGATGGACTAGCGAACTGTTTATTATGGCTGTCATGCAAGTGGAGCTGTGTGCACCTCCCAACCTGTGGCTCCCAACTTGTCATTCTAGTCTGACCTACAGGTGGAGCTCTGGAGCTCTGGAGCTATGTTCACCATCCAGACTACTGCTCCCAACCTGTAGTTCCAGTCTGACCTACAGGTGGAGCTGTGTGCTCCATTTAATAGAGTACCTGAAAATGTAGGAGTTTTTTCTACATTAAATAGTTTTAAATGTAATTTTAAGCAATTTTTGATGTCAAAGGATGATTGTACTTGTTATTTGTAAACTGTAACTGAAATTTTAGTAATTGTTATTATATTTTGTCCGAGCCAGGGCTGAAAAAGAACTTGTCCAGTGCCCTAACCCGGTTAACAAATAAAATGAAATGAAATAGCATCGAGCAAATTACATTGAAGTGCATGCAAAGCAGGCCATAATGAGATATTAATGTGACTGCTTGCCCACAGATTGCCTGAGTAAGCTCATTTGCATAGGGGCTTTGAATAGAGCAAACATTTGCCCCGGGCTAAAGTGTTAACACTGTGCAAACAAGTTAGCCCCGGGCAAACCTTTCAAAATCCATGTCTAGTGCACTTAACAAAAAAAACTAAATAAATAAAATCAAAAACCAAGGTTTGTTTAACATAAGGGGCGAGATATGCAAAACTTTGTGCTGGGCGTAAACTATTTGTGCCAGGATTACGCCGGGTTTGCACGGGCCCCCTCTTTTCAAAAGGCCAAATAGCGCAGGCAAACTGCATTAGCGCCAGGCAAAATTATAATGTCTACACCACTCAAACAGAAGGGGCGTGTATATGAATACAGATGCTAAGCTATATTCAGCCTGTTAGCACCACTGAAAAATGTGTTTGCACAACTCTGCGCAACACTTTGCAAGGTGTAAATTACACCCAGAAAAAGGTAGTCTTAACTCTGGGCAAAACAATGATGAGGGCATGCACACAGCAGCACTTGGCAACACGGCCGTAAGCAACTACTGCATCAAGGTGCACCTGATGACTGCAGTCAGTTAGGAGGCAGAGAGGCAGATGCCTACAGATAGAAGGCCCTGTTTGCACCGCCTCACTTGCATGCTATATTCAACTGATTTTAGCACCAGTGCTTTTTCTTTGAATAGAGCATGCAAATGGTTCGAGGCTAATTTTGTCCCAGGGCTAAGTTTTGAATATCTGGCCCTAAATCTCTGATTCCCTCTTCCTCACAGCCCGGGCCATTGCCTAAGCTCAATCCCTGCACTTAAAACTCTGCCTCCATCGTCCAGATCCTTTTTACCACTTGCCCTACTTTCTCTCCCTAGCCCTGTCTGTATCTTCTTTTTTTCTTCGCTGCAGACTGCCCCATACAAACTATTCCATATAATTTCTGATATCCCACCTACTGTTGAACTAAGCGCTTAGGTAGATCACCCATTATGTGTACTACTGTACCATAGTTTTTTGTTGTATTGTTGAAATCAGTTTCTGTGTACATCCTTGTTTTCAAATGTGTATATCTTGCTTTCTGAATGCTGTGCTTACAATGTATGCCAAACATATCCAGTTTGTATTGCTGTGATGCTTTTTGGCAATTGGCTATGAATTGAACTATTTTGTCATGCATCTCAATTGTATTTATAATTTTGATTGTTCTCATTTGTACTCTCCCGGGTCATGCACTAAAATAGGCATTTCCATGTCTAGTGCACTTAAAAAAAAAAACGAAATAAATAAAATCAAACATCAAGATTTGTTTAACATAAGGGGCGAGAGATGCAAAACTTTGTGCTGGGTGTAAACCGTTTGTGTCAGGTTTACACCGGGTTTACGCATGTCCCCTATATTCAAAAGGCCAAATAGCGTGGGCAAACTGCATTAGCGCCAGGCAAAATGATAATGTCTGCACTGCGCAAACAGAAGGGACGTGTACATGAATACAGGTGTTCAGCTATATTCAGCCTGTTAGCACCACGAAAAATGTGTTTGTGTAACCTAGAGTGACACTTTGCATGATACAAATTACTGCCCAGAAAAAGACAGTCTGCACCGCGCAAACAGAAGGAGCATGTATATGAATACTGGTGCTATGCTATATTCAGCCTGTTAGCACCACTGAAAAATGTGTTTGTACAACTCTGTGCAACACTTTGCGCGGTGCAGATCACACCCAGAAAAAGGTAGTCTTAACTCTGGGCAAAACAATGATAGGGGGCATGCACACAGCAGCACTTGGCAACACGGCCGTAAGCAACTACTGCATCAAGGTGCACCCGATGACTGCAGTCAGTTAGGAGGCAAAGAGGCAGATGCCTACCTTGGGCAACTCCATATGCTGTGGATGACACATGCTGAATGCAGATTGCACCACCAACGTCGCCATCATCTGGCACCTGTCCCAACCCTGCCAGGCATTTGTGGGTGCCCTAGTGTCTAGTGAACACCTTGTCAGTGTGTCCATGCAGCACACATGTCCAGTCCCCCCATAGGGGTACACCACCACATTCCAGCACACAAACGCAGCACTGGGGGAATGGAGGGTACTAAGGGGAGGGTGTGCAGGTGGCCAGGCTGCACCACATAGTAGGTGCTGCCATATGGCTGGGCTCTCCACACAGTGCTCATGTGCCATGGACGTGAATACCCCTCTCATGAATGTGGCTGTATGATGGTATCTGTCTGCCCCACCCTCCCGTTCATACTGCTGACCTGTCCAGGATCCCAGTCACACATGCACATCCATTTGTAAGTAAGTGTGGAAATCCCATGCCACTGGCACAGCATATGTGCGTCACAAGACAGTATGACTGCCGTGTCCACCGTCAGAACACACCTACCAGCTGTGCATGTCACTGTGTGGATAGCAGCAGTCATTGTTGCCTGACACACTGTAGACATTGCTGTGTCCCTTACAATACCAGTTACTATGGTACTGTACCATCTGATACACACTGTAGTAGGAATAACAATATATCTATGGCATGCAGCACAACCACTCGTTCTTGTGGTGCTAGTCTCGTGGGCCACAATAGTCTGCTTCTGTGTCCAAACCCAGCCTGCATCTAGCGAACTATTTATTATGGCTGTCATGCAAGTGGAGCTGTATGCACCTCTCAACCTGTGGATCCCAACTTGTCATTCTAGTCTGACGTACCAGTGGGGCTGTGGAGCTATGTTCACCTTCCAGACTACTGCTCCCAACCAATAGTTCCAGTCTGGCCTAGATGTGGAGCTATGTGAACCTCCTAGACTGCGGCTCCCAACCTGTAGTTCTAGTCTGACCTACAGGTGGAGATGTGTGTACCTCCCAGCCTGCGATTCCCAACCTGTTGTTCTAATCTGACCTTCAGGTGGCGCACTTGTGCACTGCTCGGCCTCCGGTTCCCATCCTGTAGTTCCAGGCTGACCTACAGGTGGAGCTGTGTGTACCTCCCTGACTCCAGCTCCCAAACTGTAGTTCCAGTCTGACCTACAGGTGGAGCTGTGTGCTCCATTTAATAGCGTACCTGAAAATTGAGGAGTTTTTTCTACATTAAATAGTTTTAAATCTAATTTTAAGTGATTTTTGACGTCAAGGATGATTGTACTTGTTATTTGTAAACTGTAACTGAAATATTAGTAATTATTATTGTATTTTGTCCGAGCCAGGCCTGCAAAAGGACTTGTCCAGTGCCCTAACCCGGTTAACAAATTAAATGAAATAGCATCCGGCAAATTACATTGAAGTGCATGCAGAGCAGGCCATAATGAAATACTAATGTTGCTGTTTGCCCACGGATTGCCTGAGTAAGCTCATTTGCATAGGGGCTTTCAATATAGCAAACATTTGCCCTGGGCAAACCTTTCAAAACCATAGTACAGTTCTGCAGTGTGTAGTCTGCACTGTTGTTTGCAGTTTTTGTGAATCTACTTCTTTGCTAGTACGCACACATTGGCCACGTAGTTCATCTTTGCCTCACTCCATGTCTGTGTGCATTGGGCTGCTGTTGTAGTTTACACCGTACGTTTGTTATATTCAGAGTTGCCTTATTTGCTGAGCTATTTTTTGCGGTGCACTTATTTATTTATTGAAGAGTTTTACCAGGAAGGCGCACTGAGTGGGGTACTGCTCGATTCCAGACGCGTCCTGGGAGAAGGAGACAAGGAGTAATAGAAATAGTTGACACAAATAAATGCACATGGTATGCAGATACAGATATAATGCAAAATACTAGGCAGATATAAAATACAGATAGAAGGCCCTGTTTGCACCGCCTCATTTGTTTTGCTGTGATACTTTTTGGCAATTGGCTATGAGTTGAACTATTTTGTCCTGCATCTCAGTTGTAGTTATAATTTCAATTGTTCTCATTTGTACTCTCCCAGGTCGTGCCCTAAAATAAGCATTTCCATGTCTAGTGCACTTAACAAAAAAAACGAAATAAATAAAATCAAAAATCAAGGTTTGTTTAACATAAGGGGCAAGATATGCAAAACTTTGTGCTGGGCGTAAACTATTTGTGCCAGGTTTACACCGGGTTTACGCGTGTCCCCTATATTCAAAAGGCCAAATAGCGTGGGCAAACTGCATTAGCGCCAGGCAAAATGATAATGTCTGCACTGCACAAACAGAAGGAACGTGTACATGAATACAGGTGTTCAGCTATATTCAGCCTGTTAGCACCGCGCGAAATGTGTTTGTGTAACCTAGAGTGACACTTTGCATGATACAAATTACTGCCCAGAAAAGACAGTCTGCACCATGCAAACAGAAGGGCGTGTATATGAATACTGGTGCTATGCTATATTCAGCCTGTTAGCACCACTGAAAGCGTGTTTGCACAACTCTGTGCAACACATTACTTGTGATGCAAATTATACCTAGAAAAGACAGTCTTAACTCTGGGCAAACCAATGATAGGGGCATGCACACAGCAGCACTTGGCAACACGGCGTAAGCAACTACTGCATCAAGGTGCACCGATGACTGCAGTCAGTTAGGAGGCAGAGAGGCAGGTGCCTACCCTAAACCACTCCATATGCTGTGGATGAGACATGCTGAACGCAATTGTACCGCCAATGTCGCCATCATCTGGCACCTGTCCCAACCCTGCCAGGCATTTGTGGATGCCCTAGTGCCTAGTGGACACCTTGTCAGTGTGTCCATGCAGCACACATGTCCAGTCCCCCCATAGGGGTACACCACCACATTCCAGCACACAAATGCAGCACTGGGGGAATGGAGGGTACTAAGGGAAGGGTGTGCAGCTGACCAGGCTGCTCCACGTAGTAGGTGCTGCCATATGGCTGGGCCCTCCACACAGCGCTCATGTGCCATGGACGGGAATACCCCTCACATGAATGTGGCTGTATGATGGTATCTGTCTGCCCCCCCCCCGGTTCATACTGCTGACCTGTCCAGGATCCCTGTCACACATGCACATCCATTTGTAAGTTAGTGAGGAAATCCCATGCCACTGGCACAGCATATGTGCGTCACAAGACAGTATGATTGCCGTGTCCACTGTCAGAACACACCTCACCAGCTGTGCATGTCACTGTGTGGATAGCAGCAGTCATTGTTGCCTGACACACTGTAGACATTGCTGTGTCCCTTACAATACCAGTTACTATGGTACTGTACCATCTGATACACACTGTAGTAGGAATAACAATATACCAGTATCTATGGCATGCAGCACAACCACTCGTTCCTGTGGTGCTGGTCTCCTGGGCCACAATAGTCTGCTTCTGTGTCCAAACCCAGCCTGCAGATAGCGAACTGTTTATTATGGCTGTCATGCAAGTGGAGCTGTGTGCACCTCCCAACCTGTGGCTCCCAACTTGTCATTCTAGTCTGACGTACCAGTGGGGCTGTGGAGCTATGTTCACCTTTCAGACTACTGCTCCCAACCAATAGTTCCAGTCTGACCTAGATGTGGAGCTATGTGAACCTCCTAGACTGCGGCTCCCAACCTGTAGTTCTAGTCTGACCTACAGGTGGAGATGTGTGCACCTCCTAGCCTGCGACTCCCAACCTGTTGTTCTAATCTGACCTACAGGAGGCGCTCCTGTGCACTGCTCGGCCTCCGGTTCCCATCCTGTAGTTCCAGGCTGACCTACAGGTGGAGCTGTGTGTACCTCCCTGACTTCGGCTCCCAAACTGTAGTTCCAGTCTGACCTACAGGTGGAGCTGTGTGCTCCATTTAATAGCGTACCTGAAAATTTAGGATTTTTTTCTACATTAAATAGTTTTAAATCTAATTTTAAGTGATTTTTGATGTCAAGGATGATTGTACTTGTTATTTGTAAACTGTAACTGAAATATTAGTAATTATTATTGTATTTTGTCGGAGCCAGGCCTGGAAAAGGACTTGTCCAGTGCCCTAACCCGGTTAACAAATGAAATGAAATAACATCCGGCAAATTACATTGAAGTGCATGCAGAGCAGGCCATAATGAGATACTAATGTTGCTGTTTGCCCACAGATTGCCTGAGTAAGCTCATTTGCATAGGGGCTTTCAATATAGCAAACATTTGCCCTGGGCAAACCTTTCAAAACCATAGTACAGTTCTGTAGTGTGTGGCCTGCACTGTTGTTTGCAGTTTTTGTGAATCTACTTCTTTGCTAGTGCACACACATTGGCTACATAGTTCACCTTTGCCTCGCTCCACATTTGTGTGCACTGGGCTGCTGTTGTAATTTACACCATGGTTGTTACATTCAGAGTTGCCTTATTTGCTGAGCTATTTTTGCAGTGCACTTATTTATTTAAGAGTTTTACCAGGAAGGTGCACTGAGGCGGGTACTGCTCGATTCCAGACGCATCCTGGGGGAAGGGAACAAGGAGTAATACAAATAGTTGACACAAATAAATGCACATGGTATGCAGATATAGATATAATACAAAATACTAGGCAGATATAAAATACAGATAGAAGGCCCTGTTTGCACGCCTCATTTGCTTGCTATATTCAGCTGATTTAGCCTCAGTGCTTTTCTTTGAATAGAGCTTGCAAATGGTTTGAAGCTAATTTTGCACATTGTGCAGTGCTAATTTTGCATCAGGGCTAAGTTTTGAATATCTGGCCCCAGATCTCTGATTCCCTCTTCCTCACAGCCCGGCTATTGCCTAAGCTTAATCCCTGCGCCTTAAAATTCTGCCTCCATCGTCCAGTTCCTTTTACCACTTTGCCTACTTTCTCTCCCTGTATCTGCCTTTTTCTTCGCTGTAGACTGCCCCATACAAACTATTCCATATAATTTCTGATATCCCCTACTGTTGAATTATGCGCTTTAGGTAGATCACCCATTATGTGTACTACTGTACCACAGTTTTTTGTTGTATTGTTGAAATCGATTTCTGTGTACATCCTTGTTTTCAAATGCATATATCTTGCTTTCTCAATGCTGTTCTTACAATGTATGCCAAATATATCCAGTTTGTGTTGCTGTGATACTTTTTGGCAATTGGCTATGAGTTGAACTATTTTGTCCTGCATCTCAGTTGTAGTTATAATTTCAATTGTTCTCATTTGTACCCTCCCGGGTTGTGCCCTAAAATAAGCATTTCCATGTCTAGTGCACTTAACAAAAAAAACTAAATAAATAAAATCAAAAATCAAGGTTTGTTTAACATAAGGGGCGAAATATGCAAAACTTTGTGCTGGGCGTAAACCGTTTGTGCCAGGTTTACACTGGGTTTACGCGTGTCCCCTATATTCAAAAGACCAAATAGCGTGGGCAAACTGCATTAGTGCCAGGCAAAATGATAATGTCTGCACCGCGCAAACAGAAGGGACGTGTACATGAATACAGGTGTTCAGCTATATTCAGCCAGTTAGCACCACTGAAAATGTGTTTGTGTAACCTAGAGTGACACTTTGCATGATACAAATTACTGCCCAGAAAAAGACAGTCTGCACCATGCAAACAGAAGGAGCGTGTATATGAATACTGGTGCTATGCTATATTCAGCCTGTTAGCACCACTGAAAACGTGTTTGCACAACTCTGTGCAATACATTTGCGTGCAAATTATACCTAGAAAAGACAGTCTTAACTCTGGGCAAACCAATGATAGGGGCATGCACAAGCAGCACTTGGCACACGGCCGTAAGCAACTACTGCATCAAGGTGCACCCGATGACTGCAGTCAGTTAGGAGGCAGAGAGGGCAGGTGCCTACCCTAGGCCACTCCATATGCTGTGGATGAGACATGCTGAACGCAAATTGTACCGCCAATGTCGCCATCATCTGGCACCTGTCCCAACCCTGCCAGGCATTTGTGGATGCCCTAGTGCCTAGTGGACACCTTGTCAGTGTGTCCATGCAGCACACATGTCCAGTCCCCCCATAGGGGTACACCACCACATTCCAGCACACAAATGCAGCACTGGGGGAATGGAGGGTACTAAGGGGAGGGTGTGCAGCTGACCAGGCTGCTCCACGTAGTAGGTGCTGCCATATGGCTGGGCCCTCCACACAGCGCCATGTGCCATGGACGGAATACCCTCACATGAATGTGGCTGTATGATGGTATCTGTCTGCCCCCCGGTTCATACTGCTGACCTGTCCAGGATCCCTGTCACACATGCACATCCATTTGTAAGTTAGTGAGGAAATCCCATGCCACTGGCACAGCATATGTGCGTCACAAGACAGTATGATTGCCGTGTCCACTGTCAGAACACACCTACCAGCTGTGCATGTCACTGTGTGGATAGCAGCAGTCATTGTTGCCTGACACACTGTAGACATTGCTGTGTCCCTTACAATACCAGTTACTATGGTACTGTACCATCTGATACACACTGTAGTAGGAATAACAATATACCAGTATCTATGGCATGCAGCACAACCACTCGTTCCTGTGGTGCTGGTCTCCTGGGCCACAATAGTCTGCTTCTGTGTCCAAACCCAGCCTGCAGATAGCTTAACTGTTTATTATGGCTGTCATGCAAGTGGAGCTGTGCACCTCCCAACCTGTGGCTCCCAACTTGTCATTCTAGTCTGACGTACCAGTGGGGCTGTGGAGCTATGTTCACCTTTCAGACTACTGCTCCCAACCAATAGTTCCAGTCTGACCTAGATGTGGAGCTATGTGAACCTCCTAGATCTGCGCTCCAACCTGTAGTTCTAGTCTGACCTACAGGTGAGATGTGTGCACCTCCTAGCCTCGACTCCCAACCTGTTGTTCTAATCTGACCTACAGGAGGCGCCCTGTGCACTGCTCGGCCTCGTTCCCATCCTGTAGTTCCAGGCTGACCTACAGGTGGAACTGTGTGTACCTCCTGACTTGCCCCAAACTGTAGTTCCAGTCTGACTCACAGGTGGAGCTGTGTGCTCCATTTAATAGCGCATCTGAAAATTTAGGATTTTTTCTACATTAAATAGTTTTAAATCTAATTTTAAGTGATTTTTGATGTCAAGGATGATTGTACTTGTTATTTGTAAACTGTAACTGAAATATTAGTAATTATTATTGTATTTTGTCGGAGCCAGGCCTGGAAAAGGACTTGTCCAGTGCCCTAACCCGTTAATAAATGAAATGAAATAACATCCGCAAATTACATTGAAGTGCATGCAGAGCAGGCCATAATGAGATACTAATGTTGCTGTTTGCCCACAGATTGCCTGAGTAAGCTCATTTGCATAGGGGCTTTCAATATAGCAAACATTTGCCCTGGGCAAACCTTTCAAAACCATAGTACAGTTCTGTAGTGTGTGGCCTGCACTGTTGTTTGCAGTTTTTGTGAATCTACTTCTTTGCTAGTGCACACACATTGGCTACATAGTTCACCTTTGCCTCGCTCCACATTTGTGTGCACTGGGCTGCTGTTGTAATTTACACCGCATGGTTGTTACATTCAGAGTTGCCTTATTTGCTGAGCTATTTTTTGCAGTGCACTTATTTATTTAAGAGTTTTACCAGGAAGGTGCACTGAGCGGGGTACTGCTCGATTCCAGACGATCCTGGGGAAGGGAACAAGGAGTAATACAAATAGTTGACACAAATAAATGCACATGGTATGCAGATATAGATATAATACAAAATACTAGGCAGATATAAAATACAGATAGAAGGCCCTGTTTGCACCCATCATTTGCTTGCTATATTCAGCTGATTTAGCCTCAGTGCTTTTTCTTTGAATAGAGCTTGCAAATGGTTTGAGGCTAATTTTGCACATTGTGCAGTGCATTTTGCATCAGGGCTAAGTTTTGAATATCTGGCCCCAGATCTCTGATTCCTCTTCCTCACAGCCCGGCTATTGCCTAAGCTTAATCCCTGCACTTAAAATTCTGCCTCCATCGTCCAGTTCCTTTTTACCACTTTGCCCTACTTTCTCTCCCTAGTCCTGTCTGTATCTGCCTTTTTTCTTCGCTGTAGACTGCCCCATACAAACTATTCCATATAATTTCTGATATCCCCCCTACTGTTGAATTATGCGCTTAGGTAGATCACCCATTATGTGTACTACTGTACCATAGTTTTTTGTTGTATTGTTGAAATCGATTTCTGTGTACATCCTTGTTTTCAAATGCATATATCTTGCTTTCTCAATGCTGTTCTTACAATGTATGCCAAATATATCCAGTTTGTGTTGCTGTGATACTTTTTGGCAATTGGCTATGAGTTGAACTATTTTGTCCTGCATCTCAGTTGTAGTTATAATTTCAATTGTTCTCATTTGTACCCTCCCGGTTGTGCCCTAAAATAAGCATTTCCATGTCTAGTGCACTTAACAAAAAACTAAATAAATAAAATCAAAAATCAAGGTTTGTTTAACATAAAGGGTAATATGCAAAACTTTGTGCTGGGCGTAAACCGTTTGTGCCAGGTTTACACTGGGTTTACGCGTGTCCCCTATATTCAAAAGACCAAATAGCGTGGGCAAACTGCATTAGTGCCAGGCAAAATGATAATGTCTGCACCGCGCAAACAGAAGGGACGTGTACATGAATACAGGTGTTCAGCTATATTCAGCCAGTTAGCACCACTGAAAAATGTGTTTGTGTAACCTAGAGTGACACTTTGCATGATACAAATTACTGCCCAGAAAAAGACAGTCTGCACCATGCAAACAGAAGGAGCGTGTATATGAATACTGGTGCTATGCTATATTCAGCCTGTTAGCACCACTGAAAAACGTGTTTGCACAACTCTGTGCAACACATTGCGCGGTGCAAATTATACCTAGAAAAAGACAGTCTTAACTCTGGGCAAACCAATGATAGGGGGCATGCACACAGCAGCACTTGGCAACACGGCCGTAAGCAACTACTGCATCAAGGTGCACCCGATGACTGCAGTCAGTTAGGAGGCAGAGAGGGCAGGTGCCTACCCTAGGCCACTCCATATGCTGTGGATGAGACATGCTGAACGCAAATTGTACCGCCAATGTCGCCATCATCTGGCACCTGTCCCAACCCTGCCAGGCATTTGTGGATGCCCTAGTGCCTAGTGGACACCTTGTCAGTGTGTCCATGCAGCACACATGTCCAGTCCCCCCATAGGGGTACACCACCACATTCCAGCACACAAATGCAGCACTGGGGGAATGGAGGGTACTAAGGGGAGGGTGTGCAGCTGACCAGGCTGCTCCAATGAGTAGGTGCTGCCATATGGCTGGGCCTCCACACAGCGCCATGTGCCATGGACGGAATACCCTCACATGAATGTGGCTGTATGATGGTATCTGTCTGCCCCCGGTTCATACTGCTGACCTGTCCAGGATCCCTGTCACACATGCACATCCATTTGTAAGTTAGTGAGGAAATCCCATGCCACTGGCACAGCATATGTGCGTCACAAGACAGTATGATTGCCGTGTCCACTGTCAGAACACACCTACCAGCTGTGCATGTCACTGTGTGGATAGCAGCAGTCATTGTTGCCTGACACACTGTAGACATTGCTGTGTCCCTTACAATACCAGTTACTATGGTACTGTACCATCTGATACACACTGTAGTAGGAATAACAATATACCAGTATCTACGGCATGCAGCACAACCACTCGTTCCTGTGGTGCTGGTCTCCTGACCACAATAGTCTGCTTCTGTGTCCAAACCCAGCCTGCAGATAGCTTAACTGTTTATTATGGCTGTCATGCAAGTGGAGCTGTGTGCACCTCCCAACCTGTGGCTCCCAACTTGTCATTCTAGTCTGACGTACCAGTGGGGCTGTGGAGCTATGTTCACCTTTCAGACTACTGCTCCCAACCAATAGTTCCAGTCTGACCTAGATGTGGAGCTATGTGAACCTCCTAGATCAGTGCTCCCAACCTGTAGTTCTAGTCTGACCTACAGGTGGAGATGTGTGCACCTCCTAGCCTGCGACTCCCAACCTGTTGTTCTAATCTGACCTACAGGAGGCGCTCCTGTGCACTGCTCGGCCTCCGGTTCCCATCCTGTAGTTCCAGGCTGACCTACAGGTGGAACTGTGTGTACCTCCCTGACTTCGGCTCCCAAACTGTAGTTCCAGTCTGACCTACAGGTGGAGCTGTGTGCTCCATTTAATAGCGTACCTGAAAATTTAGGATTTTTTTCTACATTAAATAGTTTTAAATCTAATTTTAAGTGATTTTTGATGTCAAGGATGATTGTACTTGTTATTTGTAAACTGTAACTGAAATATTAGTAATTATTATTGTATTTTGTCGGAGCCAGGCCTGGAAAAGGACTTGTCCAGTGCCCTAACCCGGTTAACAAATGAAATGAAATAACATCCGGCAAATTACATTGAAGTGCATGCAGAGCAGGCCATAATGAGATACTAATGTTGCTGTTTGCCCACAGATTGCCTGAGTAAGCTCATTTGCATAGGGGCTTTCAATATAGCAAACATTTGCCCTGGGCAAACCTTTCAAAACCATAGTACAGTTCTGTAGTGTGTGGCCTGCACTGTTGTTTGCAGTTTTTGTGAATCTACTTCTTTGCTAGTGCACACACATTGGCTACATAGCTCACCTTTGCCTCGCTCCACATTTGTGTGCACTGGGCTGCTGTTGTAATTTACACCGCATGGTTGTTACATTCAGAGTTGCCTTATTTGCTGAGCTATTTTTTGCAGTGCACTTATTTATTTAAGAGTTTTACCAGGAAGGTGCACTGAGCGGGGTACTGCTCGATTCCAGACGCATCCTGGGGGAAGGGAACAAGGAGTAATACAAATAGTTGACACAAATAAATGCACATGGTATGCAGATATAGATATAATACAAAATACTAGGCAGATATAAAATACAGATAGAAGGCCCTGTTTGCACCGCCTCATTTGCTTGCTATATTCAGCTGATTTAGCCTCAGTGCTTTTTCTTTGAATAGAGCTTGCAAATGGTTTGAGGCTAATTTTGCACATTGTGCAGTGCTAATTTTGCATCAGGGCTAAGTTTTGAATATCTGGCCCCAGATCTCTGATTCCCTCTTCCTCACAGCCCGGCTATTGCCTAAGCTTAATCCCTGCACTTAAAATTCTGCCTCCATCGTCCAGTTCCTTTTTACCACTTTGCCCTACTTTCTCTCCCTAGTCCTGTCTGTATCTGCCTTTTTTCTTCGCTGTAGACTGCCCCATACAAACTATTCCATATAATTTCTGATATCCCCCCTACTGTTGAATTATGCGCTTAGGTAGATCACCCATTATGTGTACTACTGTACCATAGTTTTTTGTTGTATTGTTGAAATCGATTTCTGTGTACATCCTTGTTTTCAAATGCATATATTTGCTTTCTCAATGCTGTTCTATAATGAATGCCAATATATCCAGTTTGTGTTGCTGTGATACTTTTTGGCAATTGGCTATGAGTTGAACTATTTTGTCCTGCATCTCAGTTGTAGTTATAATTTCAATTGTTCTCATTTGTACCCTCCGGGTTGTGCCCTAAAATAAGCATTTCCATGTCTAGTGCACTTAACAAAAAAACTAAATAAATAAAATCAAAAATCAAGGTTTGTTTAACATAAGGGGCGAAATATGCAAAACTTTGTGCTGGGCGTAAACCGTTTGTGCCAGGTTTACACTGGGTTTACGCGTGTCCCCTATATTCAAAAGACCAAATAGCGTGGGCAAACTGCATTAGCGCCAGGCAAAATGATAATGTCTGCACCGCGCAAACAGAAGGGACGTGTACATGAATACAGGTGTTCAGCTATATTCAGCCAGTTAGCACCACTGAAAAATGTGTTTGTGTAACCTAGAGTGACACTTTGCATGATACAAATTACTGCCCAGAAAAAGACAGTCTGCACCATGCAAACAGAAGGGCGTGTATATGAATACTGGTGCTATGCTATATTCAGCCTGTTAGCACCACTGAAAAATGCGTTTGCACAATTCTGTGCAACACATTGCGTGGTGCAAGTTACACCCAGAAAAAGGTAGTCTTAACTCTGGGCAAAATAATGGTAGGGGACATGGACACAGCAGCACTTGGCAACACGGCAGTAAGCAACTACTGCATCAAGGTGCACCCGATGACTGCAGTCAGTTAGGAGGCAGAGAGGGCAGATGCCTACCCTGGACCACTCCATATGCTGTGGAAGAGATATGCTGAACACAGATTGCACCGCCAACGTTGCCATCATCTGGCACCTGTCGCAACCCTGCCAGGCATTTGTGGGTGCGCTAGTGTCTAGTGGACACCTTGTCAGTGTGTCCATGCAGCACACACATCCAGTCCCCCCATAGGGGTACACCACCACATTCCAGCACACAAATGCAGCACTGGGAGAATGGAGGGTACTGAGGGGAGGGTGTGCAGGTGGCAAAGCTGCACCATATAGTAGGTGCTGCCATATGGCTGGGCCCTTCACACAGTGCTCATGTGCCATGGACTGGAATACCCCTCACATGAATGTGACTGTATGATGGTATCTGTCATCATACTGCTGACCTGTCCCGGATCCCTGTCACACATGGACATCCATTTGTGTGTTGGTGTGGAAATCCCATCCCATTGGCACAGCATATGTGCGTCACAAGACAGTATGACTGCCGTGTCGACTGTCAGAACACACCTACCAGCTATGCATGTCACTGTGTGGATAGCAGCAGTCATTGTTGCCTGACACACTGTAGACATTGCTGTGTTCCTTACAGTACCACGTACTATGGTACTGTACCATCTGATACACACTGTAGTAGGAATAACAATATATCTATGGCATGCAGCACAACCACTCGTTCCTGTGGTGCTAGTCTCCTGGGCCACAATAGTCTGTGCTTCTGTGTCCAAACTCAGCCTGCAGCTGGCATAGAAACATAGAAATATAGACTTTGACGGCAGATAAGGACCACTTGGCCCACCCAGTCTGCCCATTTCCCTACCTACTGGATAAGCTGCAGATTCTAGTTAACCAACAGCCTACTTGCTGCCACCCCCCCACTACAATTGCCTTATGTCTGTCCCATGCATGTTTGAATTCCCCCACTGTTTTAGACCCCACAACCTCCCCAGGAAGGCGGTTCCATGCATCCACCACTCTCTCTGTGAAAAAATTTCCTCACATTACCCCTGAGCTGTCCCCTCTATCTTTAAATTGTGCCCCTTGTTCTTAAACATCTCTTTTTCTGAAAGATGCTACCCTCCTGGACTTTGTTGATTCCCTTGAGGTACTTGAACGTTTCTATCATGTCCCCCCTATCCCTCCTTTCATCAAGAGTATACATATTAAGCTCTCTCAGTCTCTCCTCATATGGTTTCTGCTGCAGACCCTGCACCATTTTAGTTGCCCTCCTCTGGACTGCTTTCATCCTGTCTGTGTCCTTGCGTAAATGAAGTCTCCAAAACTGCACACAGTACTCCAGATGGGGTTTCGCCAACTGTCTGTATAGAGGGATAACCACTTCCCTTTTTCTACTTGTGATGCCCCTTCCTATGAATCCCAGTATCCCCCTGGCTCTCCTTACTGACTTCTCACATTGCTTATCAACCTTAGATAATCTGATATGACTACCCCCAAGTCCCGTTCCATTTTTGTTGTTGTTAGTACCTCCCCTGCTATTGTGTACTCCTCCTGGGTTTTTGTTTCCCAGGTGTATTACTTTGCACTTCTTTGCATTGAATCTAAGTTGCCATATGTCTGACCATTCCTCCAACCTTGCCAAGTCCCTTTTCATCCTTTCTACCCCCCCCTTGTGTATTACCTCTGTTACAGATCTTTGTGTCATCTGCAAAGAGGCATACCTTTCCCTCCAGACCCTCTGCAATGTCACCTATAAAGATGTTAAAGGGACTGGACCCAGTACTGAGCCCTGAGGTATCCAATTAGTGACCCCCTTCTTCAGAATGTGTTCCATTCACTATTACCTTCTGTGTCCTGTTGTGCAGCCAGTTTGTTACCCAGGCTACCACCCTGGGACCCATCATGAGGCTGGCTAACTTGATTATTAATCTTTTGTGTGGACTGTGTCAAATGCCTTGCTAAAGTCTAGGTAGACCATATCCACAGCCCTCCTGGTCTATTACTTTGGTCACCCAGTCAAAGAAATCGATTAGATTAACTCTGACATGACCTTCCTGCTGTGTAAATCCATTGCTGCTTTGGGTCCTGTGCCCTTTGCTCTAGGTACTCAACAGTTCTTTCTTTCAGAAGTGATTCCATCATTTTCCCTACCACTGAGGTCAAACTTACAGGTCTGTAGTTTCCTGCTTCTGCCTTGCTCCCACTTCTGTGAAGGGGAATCGCATCTGCCCTCCTCCAGTCCTCAGGTACCACCCCATCCTCCCACGATTTGTTAAAAAGTGTGGTCAGTGGTGTCACTAGGTTCTCCCTTAGTTCTTTTAGGATTCTGGGGTGAATCCCATCAGACCCCATTGCTTTGTCCACCTTGAGTTTTAGGAGGTTTTTCAGGACTCTTTCTTCTGTAGATGGACTG
The DNA here is from genome assembly GCA_016271365.2 of Neoceratodus forsteri. Lineage (NCBI taxonomy): Eukaryota > Metazoa > Chordata > Ceratodontiformes > Ceratodontidae > Neoceratodus > Neoceratodus forsteri. The sequence continues at coordinate 365,155,498 of CM028132.1, read as the reverse complement.
GTGTCAACCCCCCTACCCAGAGTGCTTCTATTGTCTGGTTTAGGTAACTCCTCCTCATCTTCTTTTGTGAATACTGAGCAAAAGTATTCATTCAGTATCTCTGCCTTTTCACTATCTCCCTCTGCCCACCTCCCCTCTCCCTTATTAATCTTCACTATCCCTCCGTTAACCTTTCTATGCTTCCTAATGTACCTATAAAATGTTTTATCCCCCTTCTTAACTGAATTGGCTATTTTTTCCTTGGTTTGGGCTTTTGCTATTCTGACTGCCTTCCCCACTTCTTTCTGCTTTAATTGATACAATTCCCTGTCGTGCTTCTTCTGTGATGCCTTATACTTTTTGAATGCACCCTTTTTCTCCTTAACCTTCCCTGCCACCTCTTTTGAGAACCATAGTGGTTTTTTACTCCGCTTTGTTTTCTTTATCTGTTTCACACAGGCTTGTTGCCTCTATGATGGCAGTTTTGATTTTTCTCCATTGTTCTTCCACCCCTCCTTTTTGGCCATTTGCTAGTGTATTCCTCAGGTATTCACCCATTTTGCCAAAGTCAGCCCTTCTAAAGTCCAGTATGCTTGTTTTTGTATGGCTTGTCTCTATGGTTGTGCTTATTGTGAAGCACACTGTGCAGTGGTCGCTTGTTCCCAGATGTCTACTGACTTCTAAATTTGTGATCCTCTCTCCATTTGAGAGTACCAGGTCTAGTATTGCTCCCTCCCGAGTGGGTTCCAACACTAGCTGTCTAAGGCCTGCCCCCTGCAGGGCATCGAGAATGACCCTGCTCTTGGATATGGCTGCAGTACATGTCATCCATTTAACATGTGGTATAGTCAGGTCCCCCATAAACAGTATCCCTCCTTTTTCAGCCATTTTGAGAATGTCCTCTATCATTTTGTTGTCCATTTCCTCCCCTTGAGATGGGGGTCTGTATACAACCCCTGTGCGGATTGTGATGGCATTGTCAGTGTCAGTGGCTCAGTAGGTAGCACACTCACCTCTGAGGCCAGGAGATCAGAGGACTGTGGGTTCAGTTCCCAGTACTGACACTGTAGTACAGCATGAGAGGGTGCTGCACTTTGAGGCCCGCTTCGGATGAGACATTAAACCGAGGTCCCATCTGCCTGGATTGGTAGTAGTTCAGGTGGATGTTAAAGATCTCATGGCATTTATCAAAAGAGTAGGGACATTTCCCGTGTCGTGGCCAAATTTCTCTCTATTACTAAAATATCACCAACAGCTTAATCTGGTTCAAGGTCAATTGGCATTCATCTGTATCCCTCACCCGGTCGTGCCTGAAAATAGGGATTTGTCTAGTGCACTTACCCGATCAACAAAACTAAATAAAAAAAGAAAAAATTCTCCTGTCTCCAAGGTGACCCAGAGTGCCTCTTGTCCTCCCCTTACTTTTTAGTTCTGTAGCTTTGATCCCTTCCTTATGTATAGAGCTACCCACCTCCTCTTTTCCCTCCTGTCCATTCTGTAGACTGTGTACCCCGCTATGTTGACATCCCAGTTCTTTTTTTTATATACTTCTTTTTGTTCATTTAGATCATATTTCAAGGCACATATAAGAGTGACATAAGCCTTTTATACATGGTTACATATCACACAGCACTCAAAGGTTACAGTGTAATGAAGTTGCAGTGTAACATAATTGACTGTTCTCATTAAGATTGGTTTATACTTGAGAGCCTAGCACACCAAACAGACCTTATATATCTGAAAGCTAGACTTTATATAGACTAAAGCAAAATAATTTAACCATATAGGGCAGACATTAGGCACAGAAATATTGGATAAGATTCATTGTCTATTTAAGAGTTAGTTATAACTCTATTTACTTTTCATTACCCAGTTCTAACATTGAAGGGCTTCCGGGGGGTAAATCCCAAAGAACTAATAACTAGCCATTCCTCTAAGCCAGGTTCTAGATCTGTTCTTGATAAAGTGTCCACCTAGTCCAACGTGTGATAAAGATTTCCATCTTGTTATTTAGTGCATGTGACATTTGTTCATTATGGTGTATGGCTTGGATTATAGATTTCCACTCTCCTGTCTTGGGGGGTTTATTTTGGAGTCATTTTTCAGTGATTGCCTTATACGCTGCCCCCAGTAGTATGGCCCATAAATAGAGAGCATGTTTATCTGACAGACCCTCTGGGGGAATTCCTAGTATTTGGTTAATCTGTTATTAGACCACCACTGTCAAATATATTTTTAATATGATCTGTAATCTCTTTCCAAAACCAGCCAGTATGGGGCAATCACAAAAGATATGTTTATAAGTGGCTTTATTTTCCCCACATAACCTCCAACATTTTTTGGATTGTCCCGGGTTTCTACGGGCTAGGGTGGTAGGCACTAAGAAAAATCTTGCCCTAACTTTCCAAATGAATTCTCTCCACAGTGGGGAAGAGGTGGTGGACCATGTACCTCTCCATACTTTAGACCAGTCAATAGTACTGATGGTTTTCTGGAGTTTGTTTTCCCAATTTGCTTTGACTGGGTCCATGCTATGTTTATATAGCCCAATTAGAAACTTGCAAATTATTGAAATAGCTTTCTTCCCTGAAGGAGAGGACCAGACCTGGATAAAAGGGAGTTGGACTTCATACCCTGAGAGCTCACTTTCTTGTGCTTTTAATTGGGTGTTTATATAGTTTCTGATTTGATAATAAAATATTCTATCCTTCTCCATCCAGTCAAATTTATGCTGAGCTTCCTTGAAAGTTAAGACTGTATCCCCTTTCATTATATGCCATGGGGCTACTAACCCTTTTTTGATCTGGATACTGTACCAAGAGCCAGCTACTGAGACATCGATTTGTTTATTAAGTATGAACCATTAGTACTTCAAAAAGTGATTTAGTATTCTTTTATTACTTATTCCTCTCCGCCAACCCTCCAAAATGGTAAATGTTGCTCTGGGCACAATGTCTAGGGTTCGTTTTAGCAGGGGGGGGGGAATAAGACTGCAGGTACAGGATGAGGCAATTCTCTTGCTAAATCCATTTGTTTCCAGGCTGCTTGATATGAGTGGGAATTCCATAATAGAGCCAGGCGCATTTCGGCCGCCACCCAGTAATTGAATAGAGAGAGGAATGCCACCCCTCCCAGTGACTTAGGAAGAAAAAGCTTCCTAATATTAAGTTGGGGCTTCCTATGGTTCCATTGAAAGGCTACAAATGATTTCTGCCAGGCTAATATTTCCTTGGGGTGAATTGCACAGGGGACACACTGGAACAGATATAAGAGACGAGGTAGTGCATTCATCTTAAGAGAGATGGTACGGGTGTAGAAAGAGGTGGGAAGGAGATTCCATCTTCTCATATCGCTTTGAAGCATTTCTGCCAGAGGGTTGTAATTTATTTTAAATAGTTGGATAGATCTCTGGGGATATTAATTCCCAGATGTCTTATGGAGAATCCATCCCATTTTATAGAGAATTTTTCCCTAAGCAAGGGTGAGGGTTCGTAGTTTATTTTTAAAGCTTCTGTCTTGTTACTATTCAAGGTATACAATAACCTGATAATTGGGAGAAAGCTTGGATCTTCTGGATGACCGCAGGCATAGAGCTTTCTGGGTTGGTTAAGTATAACAAAAGGTCATCTGCAAAGAGCGCTAACTCATGCTCAGTCTTAGAGAGGGTAATTCCCTGAATTTCTGGGGATTGCCGGAGGAGTTGGGCCAAGGGTTCTATGTAGTATGCGAATAGGAGTGGGGATAAGGGACATCCCTGTCTTGTTCCCCTCTGCAGGGGGAATCAGTCTATTAAATGCCCCTTTGCATGTATATAGCCTGTGAGACTCTTATAGAAACGAAAAATGGTTTCTATGAACTGGTCTGGGAATCCGAAGTGGGCAAGGACCCCTCCCAAAAATCTCCAGGACACCATATCAAAACCTTTTGCAGCATCTAATCCCAATAAAAGAGTTGGTATTTTCTGAGAATGAGAGTGCTCCAAAAGGTACACTGTTTGCCTTACATTGTCTTGGGCCTGTCGCCTCGATATGAATCCACATTGATCCATATGGATTTTGCTGGGGGAGAATGCTAGAAGTCTACTAGCTAATATTGAGGTTAGTATTTTATAATCTGTGTTTAATATAGATATGGGTCTATATGATGCACATAGGGTATGATCCTTGGCCGGCTTCGGAATAACGGAAATTATGGCTTCGCTCCATGGGAGGGGGCACTCCTCCTTGGAGGTAACAAAGGCATATTCTCTGGTCAATAAAGGTCAAGACTTTAGACAGCGATTTATAAAATTCCCCTGGGAGTCCGTCGGAACCCGGTCATTTCCCTATTTTTAACTTACTTATCGTAGTCACAATCTCTTTCTGTGTGATTGGAGAAATCAAATGAGAACTCTGCTCTGTGGATAAGGTGGGAAGACTTAACGCTTCTAGAAAACTTTTAATTTCCTGGTCTGACTCAGAGTCTTTTGATGTATAAAGCTGTGAGTAATAGTTAAGGAGTGCCCCAGCTATTCCCTGAATTGTGTTATGAAGTTTACCTGTTTGTGGGTGTCTAATCCTCAATATGTTCGATTTGGCTTCTGTATCCTTAATTGGTGTGCTATTAATTTTAAAGATCGGGGACCCCCATCATAAAACCTATGTCTAAGATAGATTAAGTTCTGCTCTATCGAGTAGTCCAATATTTTATTAAGTTCACTTTTCAAGGAGGTTAGTTCCTTAGTTCTGGCTTTTGTTGTTTTAACAACCTGTAGATCTTCCAGCATTCTTATCTTATTTTCCAGTGCTTTCCTGTGTGCTTCCCTAAGTTTCTTCTTATTAGCTGATATGCTAATCAGCTTACCTCTGATAACTGCCTTAACTGTGTCCCATAAAGTGGCTACGGAGATGTCAGGTTTATCATTTAAATCTAATGTCTGAGTTATTGTTTCCTCTACAGATTTCAAGACCTGGTCGTCCCTTAATAGAGAGAGATTTAATCTCCAGCATGTTGCTTTCCTTATAGCTTGGGGGTTAAACTGGCAAAATATTGGGGCATGATCTGATAAAGTGAAATCACCAGACCTGGTCTTGATTATATCCCCCCTTTGTTCCTTAGGAGCTAAAAGGAAGTCCAGGCAGGAGTACACCTCATGGGCTTGGGGATAATATGCGTGTCTGGGGGTGGAGCCATGCAGATAACCCCAAGTATCTAAATATCCTAACTCTTGGAGTAATTTCTTCACCCTATTTGTGATTCCTTTCTTCCTTCCTTGCGTAGTATAGGCAGTAAAATTTTCTGCTATATCTAAGTTGAGGTCCCTGCTGCATAGCGTTTGCCCTCCGCCCATTCTGCCAGTTTGGAGAATATGGAGCTATATACCTCATATTCTGAGGTGGAAGGGATATATATATATATATATATATATATATATAGATGCAAAGTCACCAAACAACCATCCAAAAGTCTCTTTGTCCATGGCAAATCTTCCTTCCTTGTCAATTAACTGATCTTTGAGTTCAAATTGTGTCTGACACTTCACCAATACTATTGTTCCCCTTTTCCTTCCTCCCTTTTATGAAGAGGCCACGACATGAGAGAAACCCAGCCTTTCAAATTTTCTATGTTCCAAATGTGAAAGATGCGTTTCCTGAAGGAGGATAATATTTGCCCCCTCTGTTTTTATATTTTGGATGATTTTACTTCTTTTAATGGGGTTGGTTATGCCATGCACATTATAGGTGCATAAAGTATGGGGTTTGTCTTTATTCATTATTGAATTTGGGTGGCCATCCTGTTTTCCAGTTCTCCGGTCTGGTTACCATCAGGTCGCAGCCCCCCTTTCGCCCCCCATCCAGCTCTGTGCTCCAATGAATCTTTCTGTCTGCCTCTTATATTCAACAATTAAACAGTTATTGAACTGGGCCAACATGGTTTAACAAAGCGTACAACAATTGTGTAGAATTTAAAGAAGTACTTCCATGGTACGGGCTAATTTCCAGAATAGCCCTTTGTTCTTCCTCTCCCTAAGGAAGAACACAGAGCAGTACTAGCACTTCCGTTACTGGAAGACCTCCTGCCGACCACTCGTTGTTTATTGTGCTCCAACGTTTAGAGGAGATTGATTTATCTCCACTCTAAGGGAGCAGGATGTAGTCTAGGAATCTCCCTGAGCTAAATGCGCTATCAAATCCTACTATGCTTGAACCCAGTCTGCCAATTCGAGTTGTTCTCCTCACAAAATTAAATTACAGAGAGCAGGAGACCCTATAATAGGGTCACTCGGTATCATTCTATAAAGGAGATACGGTAAGGCAGAAAGAACCTGGAAATAAAATAAAAAAAGGAAAAACAAGAAAAGACCCCCAAGCATAGCCCCCACGCATCCGGCTGTTGTTATGCTGTGCAATAGAATGGGCTACCCCTCCCATTGCTCCAAGAGCGGTAAGAGGGCAGGGACTGCACTGGTGAATGCAGAAGAGAAAACCATGTCCAGCTGAACAGAGATACTAACTGTAGAGGGTTACTTGCTGTTTATGAGTTGTATCTCTCTGCATTAAACAGCCCAGGGTCCTTTCATGACCTGAATCCGAATATCACATCTGTATGAATATATACAAAATAGTAAGGAAATAAATCAGAAGAGGGTAAACAGCATGGCAGTGATCAGCTTAAACTTTATCCATTATCTTTAAAGCATCCACACTGCCCCCCATTCAGTCCTCAATTCGAAAGTTTGCAGAGTCTGGGAGTAAATGAGGGACTTATCTCAAATAAATCATTTCCATCAGCAGCGCAGCCCAAAGGGAGTCACTTCAGGCACATTGCCCATTCAACACAAAGCCAAAAGCGTTCCAACTAAATCAGGTTGTTTTTTCAGTCCTGTTTCCTCACTTCTCGATGATGGATTGCAATCTGCACACTGCTTCACCGTGCAACCATATTTTGTTTCCCATTTTCTTCCTGCCTGAGGTGCCCTGCCAAATGGAGTCACTCTTCCCACTGTTTTGGTTCCGATTCTTGATTATCTTGATTTTTCTGTCCCTCAGAGCTTCTCTTGCCTCTTCCACCACGGTGTAAAGCTTCGTACCGTCCTCCCAGAAAATCCGGAGTCTGGATGGGTAGGGGGTGTGAAACCGAATCGCTTTCTCTCTCAGAGATCTCAAGATTGGTAAATATTTTAGCCTCTGTTGCTGGACCTCCTGGGGGTAGTCATGGTCCAGGAAAAGTCTATTAGTGAGGTATTTAATTTCTTTTTTGGCCCATGCTCGTCTCAAAATTTCTTCTTTATCACTGAAAGAGGTTAGCTTGAACACTATTGATCGCGGTCTAGCTGCAGGATCCGTTGGTTTGTTTTGCAGGGATCTATGAGCTCTTTTGACATGGAAAGAGAAGGTAGTAGGCACTTCCAGTACATCCTTAAGCAGATTTTCAATAAAAGGAGCCATGGGGGTTGTTTCCATTCCCTCGGGGAGCCCATACAAATGGAGATTATCTCTGCGAGAACGCTTTTCCAGGTCTAAACATTAGGCTTTCAGCTCTTCTGTTTGTTGGACCAGGGTCTGCATTATTTGGGCAAGTTGGGTGGTTGAATCTTCACTCTGGGTTACTTGTTCTTCAGTCATAGTTATACGAGATTCAAGTGTGGTTAACTGCTTTCTCACTGCTTTAAATTCTTGTTTGTTCTCCAATCTTGACTCCCTTATTTCATTCAGTAGCGTTTCAAATCTCGTTCGGGAGAGCTGTTCAGATTCCCCATTCGTGTCGTAACCGGTCGTGTGGGAGCTCGCTGGGGAGACAGACCTGCTAGGGGGCCCATTCTGTAATCGAGTGCCATCCAAGTCTCTGCCATTAGTTTTTTCTCTATTTCTGCGTCTGTAGTGCTTGGACAGTTTCCCCTCCTGCGTTTCTAGACATGTTGTGGTGAATTTTGGAGATTTGTGGAGGTAGAATTGGCAGACTGTGTAAGGAGCATTCAGCCCAAAGCTCCTAGCTGCTCCGTGACATCACCGGAAGTCTTGACATTCCAGTTCAATTTAATTCAATCTTTATTTATATAAGGCGCCTTTCTAAAACCAAGGCACCTGTACAATACATGATAAAACAATAAATAGTTAAAACAATATTAAAATAAAACTAAACAACAATATTGAAAAATCATTATAAGCTTTGCTAAAGAGATAGGTTTTTAAAGCTCCTTTAAAACTTTGGACAGTCGGGCAGTCTCGCACCTGATGAGGTAGAGAATTCCACAGGGTTGGGGCCAAAAAAATAAAAGATCTGGCCGCTGAAGTTTTTAAATGATCCCTGGGAATCTCTAGCAATCCCTCGTCAGTGAGTCGGAGAGAGCGGGGGGGGGGACAGTAGGGACAAAGGAGATCTTTCAGGTAAGTAGGTCCCTGATCATGTAGGGCCTTATAGGTCAGCAAATCGACCTTGAAGGTGATTCACCAGCAAACTGGCAGCCAGTGCAGTCCGTGGAACATAGGCATTTTATGACTGGACCTAGAAGAACCAGTCAACAGCCTGGCCGCCGCATTCTGCACTAGCTGCAGGCGGCGAATCTCAACCCCCGGTAGCCCAAGGTAAAGGGCGTTGCAGTAGTCAAGGCAGGAGGTAACGAAAGCATGGACCAAAGTAGGGAGATCGTCTGGAGGAACCAGGTGCTTCACCCGGGCGATGTTCCTCAGATGGTAAAAAGAGGTTTTGACAACTGTTAACACCTGAGATTTAAATGTCAAACAGTTATCAAACAATACGCCCAGGTTCCGAACCCGGTCTGAGGTAGTTAGCTGGACACCCCCAAGCCATAGACCCGAGGGTGATCCAACCAACGAACCCGCCTCCCGGTGACCCTGGTCCACAACCAACACCTCAGTTTTGTCTGGGTTCAACCGCAGCCAACTCACATTCATCCAGTCCTGGATTTCGGCAAGACAGTTGTTAAAGACCGAAAAGGCAGCATCTTGGCCGGGCACAAAGGACATGTACAGCTGAGTATCATCTGCATAGCAGTGAAAACCCAGACTGTACCACCTAATAATCACTCCTAATGGCAGCATGTACACTGCAAACAACATGGGTGCTAAGATGGAACCCTGTGGTACCCCACAGGATAGGGAGAATGATGCTGAGGAAAAAATCCCGGGCACCACCCTCTGAGTCCTACCCTCGAGGTAAGATTGAAACCAACTGAGGACTGTACCAGACAGCCCACAGATAGACCGCAAGCGTTCCAATAGCACACCATGGTCCACAGTGTCAAATGCTGCAGAGAGATCAAGAAGGATCAAAATGGAACGAGTCCTTCGATCTCTCGCTATTAGGAGGTCATTTAGTACCTAGACCAGAGCTGTTTCGGTACTATGCCTTTTCCTAAATCTGGACTGGAGAGAATCATAGACATTGTAGCTAGTCAAATGATCATCCAACTGCAATGCGACCACCTTCTCAATAACTTTACCCACAAAGGCTAAGTTAGAGACAGGCCTGTAGTTTGCCAGACAGTCTGGGTCCAAGGAGGGCTTCTTAAGAAGGGGCTGAACCACAGCCTTCTTTAGAGAATTTGGAAAATTCCCCCTCTCCAAGGACCTCCAGACTATCTCAGCAAGGACGGGACCAATTTTATCCACACAACCCACTAAGAGACGTGTGGGGCCCGGATCCAAACCACAGTTGGTCGGATGGAGTGATTGGATGATCATCACAATGTCACTGATTGTAGGGAGGCTGAAGTCAAACCACACAAACTGGGTGTCCGGCATCTCCTGCCGACCATCACAACTCCCATTAGAGAGGGTCAAATGGATATCAGATCTGATTGTGGCAACCTTATCTGAAAAGAATAGAGCAAACTCCTCACACCATTCTTGAGAAAAAGCTCTTCTGGACTAAAGACAGATTGGATTGCACAATCTGTCCACAGTCCGGAAGAGCTGAGCTGGTCTAATCTATGCAGCAGCAATCTCTCTGGACAGGAATTCTGCCAGTCATGGTTCTCTGTGTACCACGTTTCTGTGACTGCCACAATATCAAATTGTTCATCTTCCATTAAGGCTACAAGTTCAGGAAGCTTGTTTCCCAGACTACGGGCATGGGTACTCATTGCCCTCCATTTAATGTTGGCTTTATCCTTTTTTCCCCCATGCCTGCTCTTTTTGCCCTTGTCTATTTTTCCATTTACCCCTGTCCTGCCCTCTGTTGAGCACTGTACCTCAGTGTTTACCTTACTACCCGTCATGTTTTGTGGGGGGAGGCTTGAAATTTCCTGCCTCTTATTAGCACCTCCCCCCATGGCTAGTTTAAAAGCTTGCCAAGGAAGCATTTAAACCTGTCACTTAGGATCTTGGTTCCCTTCGTGGACAGATGCAGACCATCGTGCCAGTATAGACTTTCATCTCTCCAGGTATACCCCCAGTCCCCAATGAAACCAAAGCCCTGTGCTCTGCACCAGTTTTGCAACCATTCATTAAACTGCATAGTGTGTAGTACCCTAGCCTCACCCCTGCCATGGACTGGTAGCACCTCTGAGAAGGTAACCGTGCTTGCTACCTGTCTGAGGCCCCTCCCCAACTCCACAATTTCATCCTGCACTGCACTGATCCCATGCCTAGCTAGGTCATTTGTCCCAAGGTGGACAATGATATCTAGTTCCCTCTCCTGTGATGCTGCTTCTGCAATCCTGAGGATTCGCTTCTTGTCCCTCCAAGCCATGGCACCAGGCAGGCACCTTACTTCCCTCTCCGCTCCCTAACCCAGGTCTACCCCTCTAACAATTGAGTCCCCTATCAGAAGTTGTTTCCTTCCCCTGTGGTGTCCCTTGCCAACCTTCTGTGGATCTCCCTTGTGGGTGTCCTCAGCATTCTTCTTGGTCTCCACTGAGGGTGCCATCACAGAGGAACCTTGCTCTGCCACACTGATGTATGGTTTGTGTAGAGGTACAACTAGGGGGCTTCACCTCTGTTCCACCACCCGCACCTTCTCAGAACCCACTGTGGTCCAACTGCTCTTCATACTTGGCAGCCTCTGTGGCAGTGGTTGTGCCAGTGGTGCTTTTTGGGTGGCGGAGGCCTCCTTAGTCCTTGCCAGTTCAGCCTGGAGGTGGGCAACCTCTTCCTCAGAGCTGACAGTTGCCTGCAAATAAGACAGCAACGCAGTTTCCAGAATGTCTCCCGGAAAACTGCTGCCCCACAGCTAGTGCATTGCACCACTCCCCATATGTCCCTCTCCCTTATACAGTTATATACAAAATGTAATAATTATATATACATTTTTTTCCTTCCTTTTTGTGGTGTGTACTTACCCTTTATGCACTGTGCTGGGTTATTAAGAATATGACAGTTCTGCCCCAAGACCTGTTGAGGAAGTGATGTCAGAACATTGGCTATAAAGGAAACATCATGCCTGGGGGGGTGGGGTGTGGGAAAGAGTGGGTGGGTAGTCCACTACCACTGGTGACTGTTAGAAACAATCAAATACACCACTGTTCCACAACCCTGGTGAGTACTGCCCTTTATAGTAATTCAACTAACCTCCAGTAACTGATTTGTCAACTGTTTAAAAGTAATTTGATGCAAACTGTTACAGAATGCTAGTAGACAGTCCAGTTACCCACAAAGAAAAATCAAATATGCAGTTATTTCGACCCTTCTGAAGTTTGCTCACAAGATAAGCAGTTTTGAAAACCCCCTTCCTGATTTAAAAACGAAAATAAACACAAAGCTATACCAATGTAAGACTGTAAAGTAAGGAAAACTTCCCTCAGATGTAAGAGAGATTTGTTGCAGATTTCTAGTCCAGTATAGTATATCCCATGCAGCTTCTCAGTTGTTTCAAAGCACACCCTATTACACAACTTGAAGAGATGGACTAACAAACTGTTTATTATGGCTGTCATGCAAGTGGAGCTGTGTGCACCTCCCAACCTGTGGCTCCCAACGTGTCATTCTAATCTGACCTACAGGTGGAGCTGTGGAGCTATGTTCACCTTCCAGACTACTGCTCCCAACCTATAGTTCCAGTCTGACCTAGAGGTGGAGCTATGTGAACCTCCTAGACTGCGGCTCCCAACCTGTAGTTCCAGTCTGACCTACAGGCAGAGCTGTGTGCACTTCCCAGTCTGCGACTCCCAACCTACAGTTCTAATCTGACCTACAGGTGGCGATCCTGTGCACCTCTCGGCCTGCGGCTCCCATCCTGTAGTTCCAGTCTGACCTTCAGGTGGAGCTGTGTGCACCTCCCAGACTTTGGCTCCCAAACTGTAGTTCCATCTGACCTACAGGTGGAGCTGTGTGCTCCATTTAATAGCGTACCCTGAAAATTTAGGAGTTTTTTCTATATTAAACAGTTTTAAATGTAATTTTAAGCAATTTTTGATGTCAAAGGATGATTGTACTTGTTATTTGTAAACTGCAACTGAAATTTTAGTAATTGTTATTGTATTTTGTCCGAGCCAGGGCTGAAAAAGGACTTGTCCAGTGCCCTAACCCGGTTAACAAATAGAATGAAATGAAATAGCATCGAGCAAATTACATTGAAGTGCATGCAAAGCAGGCCATAATGAGACACTAATGTGACTGTTTGCCCACAGATTGCCTGAGTAAGCTCATTTGCATAGGGGATTTGAATAGAGCAAACATTTGTCCCGGGCTAAAGTGTTACTGTGCAAACAAGTTCGCCCCAGGTAAACCTTTCAAAAGTATAGTAGAGTTCTGCAGTGTGTGGCCTGCACTGTTTGCAGTTTTTGTGAATCTACTTTCTTGCTAGTACACACATTGGCCACGTAGTTTACCTTTGCCTCACTCCACATCTGTGTGCACTGGGCTGCTGTTGTAGTTTACACTGCACGGTTGTTATATTCAGTGTTGCTTTATTTGCTGGGCTATTTTTGCAGTGCACTTATTTATTTATTTATTTATTTAAGAGTTTTACCAGGAAGGCGTACTGAGCGGGGTACTGCTCGATTCCAGTTGTGTCCTGGGGGAAGGGGACAAGGAGCAATACAAATAGTTGATACAAGTAAATGTACATGGTATGCAGATACAGATATAACACAAAATACTAGGTAGATATAAAATACAGATGGAAGACCCTGTTTGCACCACCTCATTTGCATGCTATATTCAACTGATTTAGCCCCGATGCTTTTTCTTTGAATAGAGCTTGCAAATGGTTCTAGGCTAATTTTGCACACTGTGCAGTTCTACTTTTGCCCCAGGGCTAAGTTTTGAACATCTGGCCCCAGATCGCTGGTTCCCTCTTCCTCACAGCCCAGGCTATTGCCTAAGCTCAATCCCTGCACTTAAAACTCTGCCTCCATCTTCCAGATCCTTTTTACCACTTTGCCCTACTTTCTCTCCCTAGCCCTGTCTGTATCTTCTTTTTTTCTTCCCTGTAGACTGCCTCATACAAACTATTCCATATAATTTCTGATATCCCCCCTACTGTTGAACTAAGCGCTTAGGTAGATCACCCATTATGTGTACTACTGTACCATAGTTTTTTGTTGTATTGTTGAAATCAGTTTCTGTGTACATCCTTGTTTTTAAATTTGTATATTTTGTTTTCTCAATGCTGTGCTTACAATGTAAGCCAAATATATCCAGTTTGTATTGCTGTGATGCTTTTTGGCAATTGGCTATGAGTTGAACTATGTTGTCCTGCATCTCAGTTGTATTTATAATTTCAATTGTTCTCATTTGTACTCTCCCGGGTCGTGCCCTAAAATAAGCATTTCCATGTCTAGTGCACTTAACAAAAAAAAACAACTAAATAAATAAAATAAAAAATCAAGATTTGCTTAACATAAGGGGCGAGATACACAAAACTTTGTGCTGGGCATAAACCTTTTGTGCCAGGTTTACTCCGGGTTTGCGTGGCTTCCCCTATATTCAAAAGGCCAAATAGCGTGGGCAAACTCTATTAGCGCCAGGCAAAATTATAATGTCTGCACCGCACAAACACAAGGGGCGTGTACATGAATACAAGTGTTCTGCTATATTCTGCCTGTTAGCACCACTGAAAAATGCGTTTGCACAACTCTGCGCAACACTTTGTGCGGTGCAGATTACACCCAGAAAAAGGTAGTCTTAACTCTGGGCAAACCAATGATAGGGGGCATGCACACAGCAGCACTTGGCAACACGGCCGTAAGCAACTACTGCATCAAGGTGCACCCGATGACAGCAGTCAGTTAGGAGGCAGAGAGGGCAGATGCCTACCCTGGGCCACTCCATATGCTGCGGAAGAGACATGCTGAACGCAGATTGCACCGCCAACGTCGCCATCATCTGGCACCTGTCCCAATCCTGCCAGGCATTTGTGGGTGCCCTAGTGCCTAGTGGACACCTTGTCAGTGTGTCCATGCAGCACACACGTCCAGTCCCCCCATAGGGGTACACCACCACATTCCAGCACACAAATGCAGCACTGGGGGAATGGAGGGTACTGAGGTGAGGGTGTGCAGGTGGCCAGGCTGCACCACATAGTAGGTGCTGCCATACGGCTGGGCCCTCCTCACAGTGCTCATGTGCCATGGACGGGAATACCCCTCACATAATTGTGGCTGTATGATGGTATCTGTCTGCCGCCCCCCCGGTTCATACTGCTGACCTGTCCAGGATCCCTGTCACACATGCACATCCATTTGTATGCTAGTGTGGAAATCCCATGCCACTGGCACAGCATATGTGCGTCACAAGACAGTATGACTGCGGTGTCCACTGTCGGAACACACCTACCAGCTGTGCATGTCACTGTGGATAGCAGCAGTCATTGTTGCCTGACACACTGTAGACATTGCTGTGTCCCTTACAATACCAGTTACTATGGTACTGTACCATCTGATACACACTGTAGTAGGAATAACAATATATCTATGGCATGCAGCACAACCATTCGTTCCTGTTGTGCTAGTCTGCTGATCCACAATAGTCTGCTTCTGTGTCCAAACCCAGCCTGCAGCTAGCAAACTGTTTATTACGGCTGTCATACAAGTGGAGCTGTGTGCACCTCCCAACCTGTGGCTCCCAACTTGTCATTCTAGTCTGACCTACAGGTGGAGCTGTGGAGCTATGTTCACCTTCCAGACTATTGCTCCCAACCTATACTTCCAGTCTGACCTAGAGGTGGAGCTATGTGAACCTCCTAGACTGTGGCTCACAACCTGTAGTTCCAGTCTGACCTACAGATGGAGCTGTGTGCACTTCCCAGTCTGCGACTCCCAACCTGTTGTTCTAATCTGACCTACAGGTGGCGATCCTGTGCACCTCTCGGCCTGCGGCTCCCATCCTATAGTTCCAGTCTGACCTACAGGTAGAGCTGTGTGCACCTCCCTGACTTTGGCTCCTAAACTGTAGTTCCGTCTGACCTGCAGGTGAAGCTGTGTGCTCCATTTAATAGTGTACCTGAAAATTTAGGAGTTTTTTCTACATTAAATAGTTTTAAATGTAATTTTAAGCGATTTTTGATGTCAAAGGATGATTGTACTTGATATTTGTAAACTGTAACTGAAATTTTATTAATTGTTATTGTATTTTGTCCGAGCCAGGGCTGAAAAAGGACTTGTCCAGTGCCCTAACCCGGTTAACAAATAAAATGAAATGAAATAGCATAGAGCAAATTACATTGAAGTGCATGCAAAGCAGGCCATAATGAGATACTAATGTGACTGTTTGCCCACAGATTGCCTGAGTAAGCTCATCTGCATAGGGGCTTTGAATAGAACAAACATTTGCCCCAGGCTAAAGTACTAACACTGTGCAAGCGATTTAGCCCCGGGGCAAACCTTTCAAAAATATACTAGAGTTCTGCAGTGTGTGGCCTGCACTGTTTGCAGTATTTGTGAATCTACTTCTTTGCTAGCACACACATTGGCCATGTAGTTTACCTTTGCCTCACTCCACGTCTGTGTGCACTGGGCTGCTGTTGTAGTTTACACTGTATGGTTGTTATATTCAGAGTTGCCTTATTTGCTGGGCTATTTTTGCAGTGCATTTATTTATTTAAGAGTTTTACCAGGAAGGCGTACTGAGCGGGTTACTGCTCGATTCCAGTTGTGTCCTGGGGTAAGGGGACAAGGAGCAATAGAAATAGTTGACACAAGTAAATGTACATGGTATGCAGATACAGGTATAATACAAAATACTAGGTAGATATAAAATACAGCTAGAAGGCCCTGTTTGCACCGCCTTATTTGCATGCCATATTCAACTGATTTAGCCCCGATGCTTTTTCTTTGAATAGAGCTTGCAAATGGTTCAAGGCTAATTTTGCACACTGGGCCAGATATTCAAAGCTTTGCCCCTGTGTTAAGTTAACACTGCCTGGCAGGCAAACTTAGCCTGGAGCACAAAGCAAGCTGTATTCAAAAGGAATAACCCGGGCAAACAGCCTCTGAAAATAGCATGGGAAAAAGGCCGTGCAAACTAGGCTGGGAGTGCAGAGCAACCGTAACCCTGGAAGTTGACAGCACTGAATATAGCAACCAATAAGTGCAAACCACAACAACAGCTCAGTGCACAGTGACGTGAAGGTAGGTAGAGAGGAACTAGCTGGCCAATGTGTGTTCTGGCAAATGCATGGACCCAGTACAGCTGCAGGCAGCAGCACACATGAAAAAACAGTGATAAAACTTGTATATATTCCCCAAACCATTAGCCGCTGCTAACCGTTAGTGCGCTTTATGCGAGCTAAGCGGCTGTCCGTCAAACATATTGGTCCTGGCGCCAAACTTTTGCCATATTCAAAACTGGCATGCAAATGAGCCTACTTAGATAGTCTCCGGCAAACAGCCATATTAGCATCTCATCATACCCTGATTTGCATGCAGTTTGCCCAGCGTTACTGCAGGGTCCCACAGCTCCACTTGTAGGTCACTCTGGAGGTACAGGGGCTGGCTAGGTCCGACCGCAGCTCCACCTGTAGGTCAGTCAGGCAGTGCATGATGATAGCTGCAGGCTTCATGTAAACAGTACAGCATAGCATATTGTACTCCAGAGGACAACACAGCATAGGTACAGGTGGTGGTAGTGCTGCATGCAACCATCACACTGTAAGTCATGCTACAGTGTACAGCAGACTCTACACTAGCAAGACGGCTGGTAGTGTGAGGGACACAACACTGCCTATGGTCTGTAGGGCAGTGATGACCACTGCACTGTGCACAGTGCCAGGCACAGCTTGGGTAATTACTGACAGTGGACAGTACTATCATGCTGTTGTGTGATCCACAGATGCTGCACCTGTGTCATGGGATGCACGCAGTGTCATGTACATGGCCGGCAGTGTGTGCTGTGACATCTGTACAGATGTGTGGTAGGTAGCTGGGCACATGTAGGATCCGACAGGCACACAGGTGGTGGCGTAATCCCACTACTGGCCCATGTGCACTGAGCGATGTGTCCCAGCCTTGTGGCCACACCTGGGCTGTGGTGAGGCCTGGCCGCCCATGCACCCTCCTCTCGCTGGCCACCATGCCCACAGTGCTGCATGTGTGTGCTAGCATCTGTTATGCACCACAGACGTATGGTCTGCAGGTGTGTGCTATATGGCCACACTACCATTCTGTCCCCTGTGGGTCGGATCACCCCTCACTGTCTGTGCTTGGCTTGGACTGGTGGCAGCTGATGACATCATGGTGGTGCCAGCAGTGAGCAGCATGTGTCCTCCATGTCTGGCATTTTCTAGTTGTCATACTCATATTTATTTTATTTATTTATTTATTAAATTCTCAGATGACAAATACCTTTGAGCAGAAACTGCTCATTTACAAAGGTTCCACATCAAAGGATGAGGGTCAACATATATACAGAGGTAGTAAAAGAATGCACAATAAACAACCAAAACAACTAAAAGAAAAATAAAGATACTCAGTTATAATATACTTTGAGATAATATTCATATAATGAGCAGCTTGGAGTAGGCAGCTGGCTGCGGTAACAATAAGAGATAGAGGCACCATAGGCAGTTAGTATTGCAGGCGTGCGGCCGGAGAGAGGAAGTTGGCAGGCTAATGGGCCACTGTCGATGGTGGTGGAAATGTCTTGTACCAGTGGAGATGTGAAGCAGGAAAGGAGTCACAAGGAAGGCTCGTGCCAGAGGGAATGAGACTGGGAAAGGGCGGCTGTGAGACATGAGTGAGCTGGGAGGTGTTTAGAGAGATCTCTGTTCAGAGAAGCAGTCACATTGAGTGGTAGAGGTGAGGTAAAGTTTGAGCCTTTGAAGGGTCCAAATGTAGTAGAGGAAAGTGCTTCTTTATTGAGGGAATTGAACCATTGAGCTGCTCTATAGATAAAGGACCGCTGACCCATGGAGGTACGACATCTGGGAACCTGAAAGGTTAGAGATTGGGCACCACGTGTTTGTTGAGTGCCACTGTAGGTAGTAAGGAGTGAGCTAACACCAGGTGGCATGAGACCAAGGAGAATCTTTTGTAAGTAAGCAGGTCTGGTATTGTATTCTGCTGTGAGGGGTAGCCAGCTGGCCTGTGCATAGAGGTCATGGGTATGAGTTTGTCGGGCTGCACTTGTTAGTAGTCTACAGGCTTTGTTGAGAAACTGAGATCCCACGGAGGGGCACTTGTTGAGGTAGAGCCATAGATGGCAAGGCCGTAGTCAATGATAGAGGTGACAGAGCTGTAGATGGCTAGTTTAGGGCATCCACAGGCATACAGTGCTTGTGTTTGTGTAGTAGTCCAATCCATATATTGGCGGTCTTGGCAACAGTGTCAATATGCGAGTGTAGGAGGGTACTATCCAGGGTAATACCAAACTTGAACTCCTTGACATGTTGGAGTGGGTTCCCAGAGTGGTTCTTGATGGTGAGGGACAGAGATTTGTGCCTGCTCTGTCGGTTACAGAAGAACATGGCTTTAGTCTTGCTGTGGTTCAGGACAAGTTTATAAGAATTGAACCAGTCTTCGATGCGCTTGAAGTCCAGCTGCAGCTGGGATTCAAGGACTGTAATGTCATGGTGGCTGGAAAACAGGACTGCATCGTCTGCGTATAGCAATATTTTTTGGTGGCAGGCACTGGGGAGATTGTGAATGAAGAGGGAGAAGAGTAGAGGGCCCAAAATAGACCCCTGGGGGACTCCGGAGCGGACCGGTTTCCCATCCGAAGATATCCCTGCAATCCTTACACATTGGATCCGATTATCAAGGTAGCTGGTGAACCATGGAAGGGCATCGCTTGAGATCCCAATGGAGGACAGTTGTTTGAGCAGTAGGGGGTGGTTAACTGTGTCGAATGCCTTGGTAAGGTCTATAAAAACCGCCCCTCCACAATTCCCTTTGTCAAGCATGGCATGGATGAAGGTTGTAAATTCCAGTAGTGCAGTGGTGGTGCTGTGCCCTTTTCTGAAGCCATGCTGCTCTGGGCACTGTACATTGTATTTATCCAGGAATTCAACTAGTTGGTCCAACACTATTCGCTCCAGCGCTGTAGATAGTGGGGGGAGGAGTGAGATAGGTCTGTAATTGGTGTGCAGTGTCCTATCTCCGCTTTTGTGAACCGGTGTGACAGTGACTTTCTTCCAGAGAGAGGGGAAATGGCCCAATCTAAGCGAGAGATTGAAGATCTTTGTAAGTGGTTCTAAGATTTCATCGAGGACTTGTGCCAGCAGTTTCAGGTCAAGGGAGTCACTATTGTACCCTTGTTTACTGATGGCCTTTTGAATGTATTTTCTAGCTACTTGTGGTGGGACCTCCTTAAAAAAAAACTTTGGGGCTGTACGTTCTAGTTGGGGGGTAACTTGGGAGGAGCTGGAGGAGGTCATTAAAAATTTGTGGTAAGGACACTGTCCAGGTTTGTAAATGCATTATTAAAAGTGCTGGTGATGGTACCTAGGTCGAGTGTAGAAGTGCCATGAAGGTTGAGCATAGTGGGTGGTGCTTTAGGATCCTTGCCTGTGAGTTCTTTCATGTTATTCCAGAATTTGTTTCCTGGCCCCAAGAGTTGGTCAGAGCCTCTTTGTAATAGCTGCGCTTAGCATTCCGTATTTTCTAGTGCAATCATTTCTGGCTGCTTTGTATAATTGTATGTTTATTTTGCGTCGGAGTTGCACGAGCACAATGCCAGAGGTGGTCTCTGTGCTTGAGCAGAGTTAAAAGGTCAGTAGTAACCCTGGGGTTGGTCTGTCCTTTGATCTTCATCTTTTCACTGGTGCATAGATGTCACAGGTTTGCTAGAAACGCTTTGATAAATAGGTCCAGAGCTTTGTTGGTGTCATTGAGGAGTCAAGCACTGCCCAGTTCAGCCTGGTTAGATGGGATTTTAACAGCTGAGGTGCCCTTGTTTGATAACCCTGGCATAGATAAACTTGGGAGGGGCTTGTGGTATTTGTTTGACCAGGAGCAGATGACAGGCGAGTGGTCACTTATTGTATCCGGGAGTACAGAAACATTGGAGATGCATTCAGGCCGTTTAGATAGAATCCAGTCTAGAAGCGTAAGGGAGCCTGTCCTATAGTTACACCTAGTGGGGGCATTGACCAGTTGAGTGAGGTGATGTGCCGCGGCTGCATCCTTATAGGTAGCGGCCTCAGCGGAGAGCCAGTTAATGTTAAAATCACCCATGATTATGGTTTCAGAATTATGTTACTGGACCCTTCGATATTCCATGATGCTATGGAAGCCAGCAGCCTGGTCTCTTGGGGGTAGGTAAACCGAGATGACCGCGAGTTCCTTGTTATGTGCACCAAGGAGGATTTTGATTGTGAGGACCTGAGAGGAGTTGCTCAGGCTAGGGGATGGGATGATGTGACCCATAAGGGTATTCTTAAGATAGATGGCACAGCCCCGGCCCCATTTAGCAATCCTGTCTTGCCTGAAAATGCAGTAGCCAGGGACAGAGACTGAGGTATCAGGGATTTTAGGGTTTAGCCATGTTTCCACAAATGAGAGGACATCAGGGTTGTGCTGTAGGATCCATGTTTGGAGGGAATCAAGTTTGTTGAGGATGCTGCAGGCATTGATGGATGCCATGGTGAGTGTCCCTGTCCTTCTGCTTGGTGCCACTGCTGGCTGCCCAGGTGGTCCTGGGTTGGGGTGAACATTTCCTGAGAGCAGGAGCAGCATAAGGAGAATTTGTAGGAGAAAGGATTTCAGCACCTTGTAGATACCTGGTGGTTGAGTCATAAGCCAAAAGAAATTATCAACAGCTGAGGTCCAGAGTCACAGAATGTGTTAGAATTCCTGAAGGTGATGAACTGTGCTTGCGCATATGCAGGATGTGAAATCTTTTGTCTGCATGCTTTTGTCATTCAAAGAGGTTGTTGAAAAGCCCACATACAGATCATGGAGCAGGTCAGACGAAAATGTGGATTCAAGCAGACCCAGAGTCACTGAGTTTGTCAGACTTAATTGCTTGACTTATGTTTTGCTTGGGATAGCTTCCAAAAAGTTGATTTTTAAATGAAAAATGCAGGTACCCGGTGATGATGTTTTGCAGAAATCCAGTTCAGGAGACTTTCACGGATGTAGTGAGCAAGAATGGTGTAGTTACTCCAAGCAGAAAACCATGTAAATCCACAAAAACTAAGCTACAGACACAGACAAGCAGCCACTACAAACAAAGAAGGAACATTTTAACATTTTATATGTTAGGGCCGCACAAGTTGCGCTAATGCTGAAATAGCACCGCGCAACGTGCGCAAAGCTGTTTGCCCAGGGTTAAGACCAGCTTTGTCTGGGCGGTAAATTGTACTGCGCTATAGGTCGTGCTATGTTGCGCTACACACCTTAATGTGGCGCTAGTCACTGAATATCTCATAGCAACTTTATTCACGTTCACTATGCCCCTTGCATATCATTATGCTTAGCCCGGTGCTACTGCTGTTTGCTCGCGCTAGTTGGCCTTTTGAATATGTCAGACCTGCGCTAATCCTGCGCTATTCCCACGCAAACTGTTTGCGGACCATGCAAAGCTTTGAATATCTGGCACATTGTGCAGTGCTAATTTTGCCCCAGGGCTAAGTTTTGAATATCTGGCCCCAGATCTCTGATACAGCCCGGGCTATTGCCTAAGCTCCATCCCTGCACTTAAAACTCTGCCTCCATCATCCAGCTCCTTTTTACCACTTTGCCCTCCTTTCTCTCCCTAGCCCTGTCTGTATCTGCTTTTTTCTTCACTGTAGACTGCCCCATACAAACTATTCCATATAATTTCTGATATCCCCCCTACTGTTGAACTAAGCACTTAGGTAGATCACCCATTATATGTACTACTGTACCACAGTTTATTGTTGTATTGTTGAAATCAGTTTCGGTGTACATCCTTGTTTTTAAATTTGTATATCTTGTTTTCTCAATGCTGTGCTTACAATGTATGCCAAATATATCCAGTTTGTATTGCTGTGATGCTTTTTGGCAATTGGCTATGAGTTGAACTATGTTGTCCTGCATCTCAGTTGTATTTATAATTTCAATTGTTCTCATTTGTACTCTCCCAGGTCGTGCCCTAAAATAAGCATTTCCATGTCTAGTGCACTTAACAAAAAAAAAACTAAATAAATAAAATCAAAAATCAAGGTTTGTTTAACATAAGGGGCGAGATATGCAAAACTTTGTGCTGGGCATAAACCGTTTGTGCCAGGTTTACGCCGGGTTTGCGCAGGTCCCCTATATTTAAAAGGCCAGACAGCGCGGGCAAACTGCATTAGCACCAGGCAAAATTATAATGTCTGCACCGCGCAAACAGAAGGGGCGTGTACATGAATACAGGTGTTCAGCTATATTCAGCCTGTTAGCACCACTGAAAAATGTGTTTGAACAACTCTGCGCAACACTTTGCGCAGTGCAAATTACACCCAGAAAAAGGTAGTCTTAACTCTGGGCAAATCAGTGATAGGAGGCATGGACACAGCAGCACTTGGCAACACGGCCGTAAGCAACTACTGCATCAAGGTGCACCCGATGACTGCAGTCAGTTAGGAGGCAGAGAGGCAGATGCCTACCCTGGACCACTCCATATGCTGTGGAAGAGACATGCAGAACGCAGATTACACCGCCAACATTGCCATCATCTGGCACCTGTCCCAACCCTGATAGGTATCTGTGGGTGCCCTAGTGCCTAGTGGACACCTTGACAGTGTGTCCATGCAGCACACACGTCCAGTCCCCCCATAGGGCTACACCACCACATTCCAGCACACAAATGCAGCACTGGGAGAATGGAGGGTACTGAGGGGAGGGTGTGCAGGTGGCCAGGCTGCACCACATAGTAGGTGCTGCCATACGGCTGGGCCCTCCTCACAGTGCTCATGTGCCATGGATGGGAATACCCCTCACATGACTGTGGCTGTATGATGGTATCTCTCTGCCCCCGGTTCATACTGCTGACCTGTCCAGGATCCCGGTCACACATGGACATCCATTTGTGTGTTAGTGTGGAAATCCCATGCCACTGGCACAGCATATGTGTGTCACAAGACAGTATGACTGCCGTGTCCACTGTCAGAACACATCTACCAGCTGTGCATGTCACTGTGGATAGCAGCAGTCATTGTTGCCTGACACACTGTAGACATTGCTGTGTCCCTTACAGTACCATTTACTATGGTACTGTACCATCTGATACACACTGTAGTAGGAATAACAATATATCTATGGCATGCAGCACAACCACTCGTTCCTGTGGTGCTAGTCTCCTGGGCCACAATAGTCTGTGCGTCTGTGTCCAAACCCAGCCTGCAGCTAGCAAACTGTTTATTATGGCTGTCATGCAAGTGGAGCTGTGTGCACCTCCCAACCTGTGGCTCCCAACTTGTCATTCTAGTCTGACTATTGCTCCCAACCTATAGTTCCAGTCTGACCTAGACGTGGAGCTATATGAACCTCCTAGGCCGCGGCTCCCAACCTGTAATTCCAGTCTGACCTACAGATGGAGCTGTGTGCACCTCCCAGCCTGTGACTCTCAACCTGTAGTTCTAATCTGACCTACAGGTGGCGATCCTGTGCACCTCTCGGCCTGCAGCTCCCATCCTGTAGTTCCAGTCTGACCTACAGGTGGAGCTGTGTGCACCTCCCAGACTTTGGCTCCCAAACTATAGTTCCGGTCTGACCTAGAGGTGGAGCTGTGTGCTCCATTTAATAGCATACCTGAAAATTTAGGAGTTTTTTCTAAATTAAATAGTTTTACATGTAATTTTAAGCGATTTTTGATGTCAAAGGATGATTGCACTTGTTATTTGTAAACTGTAACTGAAATGTTAGTAATTGTTATTGTATTTTGTCTGAGCCAGGCCTGAAAAAGGACTTGTCCAGAGCCCTAATCCGGTTAACAAATAAAATGAAATGAAATAGCATTGGGCACATTACATTGAAGTACATGCAAAGCACACCATAATGAGATACTAATGTGGCTGTTTACTCACAGATTGCCTGAGTAAGCTCATTTTAGTTTAGTTTAGTTTATTGGTCTAGGAATTAATACCTTTGAGCCAGGGCTCTTTTACAAAGGTTCCACGTCACATAGAACATCAAACAAACAAAAAACATTACATGTATTATCAGAAAGAAAAGTTACATAATAAATTTGCTTAAACAGTTTCAAGGCAGTAACAATTCAAGGAACAAACTACCTTCCAAGGACAGGGAGATAATTGGAGGCATTCAGGGAGGCGAGGAGTAGGGAAAGTAGTGGGCAGTAGAGCAAGAGAGGGGGGAAAGGAGGGGAAGTAGAAGAGTGAATTAGGGGCAGACAGGAGTAGTTAGTGGTACTTGTGGGTTCTTTAGCCAAGGAGGATAGGCGAAGATTTAGGGATGGTCAGAGGAGGAATTAGGCTTTAATCAAATGCAATCACAGGTGCTAGTGGTAGAGAGGTGGGCATAGAGCATGGATTTGAAAGCTCCAAGAGAGGTGGAGGATAGAGTAGGTGGGCTTAGAGCATTGTACCAGGTTGGGGCCCGGTACGCAAACATTCTTTGTCCCTGTGCAGTCCAGCATCTGGGAACCAGAAAAGGTGGGTGTTCAGATCTGGTGGTGGGTCGCATGCCATTATTCAGGCAGAGTAGGTTTTGGATACACAGTGGAGTCAGCCCCAGGATAGATTTTTTTGGCATTATGCAGGTGAGATACACAAGGCGATTTGATAGTTGCAACCAGCCTGTTTCATAGTAAAGCTCACATGTGTGTGTCAGTCTCTGTGCCTCCGTGAGGAGCCGTCATGCCTTATTTAGAGCGATTGAGATGCGCCTTAGTGCCATGGTAGTAGCTGAGTCATAGATAATTAGGCCATAGTCAATAATTGAGATTATGGAACTTTGTATAGCAATCCTCAGTGCAGCTTGGTTTAGGAATTGGCAGTTTCGAAATAGTATTCCTAGACGTTGGTTCACTGTTTTCGCCGTGTTGTCTATGTGGGTCGCAAAGGTAAGACCTTGATCAAAAGTGATACCAAGGTATTTGAAGGTATTTACTTGGTCCAGTGCATTTCCAGCGGAGGTTTTAATGGTAAGTGGAGTATTTCTATTTTTGTTTTGGTGATTGGTAAAAAGCATGGCTTTTGTTTTATTGTGGTTTAGCACAAGCTTACTATCCCGGAACCACTTTTCAACACTAGAGAAAGCAAGTTGTAAGCTCTGGCGTAGTGGGTTTGCTCTTTGTGAGAAGAGAGAATTACAGCATCATCAGCATATAAGATTAATTTTTCCGGGCAGAATTCAGGGAGAGAGTTGAGGAACAGGCTAAAGAGGAGCGGGCCTAGGATTGATCCCTGTGGTACGACTGAGTGGATAGGTTTAGAGTCAGAGAGTATAGCAGAGATTTTTACAGCCTGTGACCGATTTGACAGGTAACTTTTAACCCAAGCACTAGGTCCTTCAGCCAGGCCAAGGCTGGGCAATAAAGAGATAAGTAGGCCATAGAAACATAGAAACATAGAAGTTGACGGCAGATAAGGACCGCAAGGCCCATCCAGTCTGCCCATTTCTTTTTCTACCTTATAAATGTGCCATCGGTCTTTGCTCTGTCAGTGACCTATCTATTCATAGTCATTTGTATTGCTCCCTTATGCCTATCCCATGCCTGTTTGAAGCCCTGCACTGTATTCATAGCCACCACTTCTTGTGGTAAGCTATTCCATGCATCTACCACCCTTTCTGTGAAAAAGAATTTCCTCACATTCCCCTTAATCGGCCTCCCTCTAATCTCATGCTGTGTCCTCTTGTCCTGCTATTTTTCTTATATTTAAACATGTTAGACTCTTTCACCTTGTTTATGCCCTTAAGGTGTTTAAATGTCTCGATCATATCACCTCTCCCTCCTTTGCTCAAGGGTATACATATTGAGCTCCTCTAATCTGTCCTCATATGTCTTCTGATGCAGTCCCTGCACCATTTTGGCTGCCCTTCTCTGGACTGCCTCAATTTGTTAATGTCCTTGTGAAGGTGTGGCCTCCAATACTGCACGCAGTACTCCAGATGGGGCCTAACCAATGTCTTGTACAGAGGGATTATTACCTCCCTCTTAGGACTTGTGATACCCTACTAATACACCCTAACACCCCCTAGCCTTACCTACTGCTTTAGAGGTCTGTTTGATGATTTTAGGTCATCAGTGATGATGATGCCTAAGTCTCTTTCTTCCTTTGTGACTGCTAGCAACTCCCTCCCAGCCTATAAGTGGCTTCAGGTTTTCTTCCCTATGTGCATGATTTTGCACTTCTTTGCATTAAATCCCAGTTGCCACTCTTCTGACCATTTTGCTAGTTTATCCAGATCTCTTCTCATTCTGCCCACCCCATCTGGATCATCTACTCTGTTGCAGATCTTGGTGTCATCTGCAAACAGACAAGCCTTACCCTCTAGTCCATCTGCAGGTCACTAATGAAGATGTTGAATAGGACTGGCCCCAGGACTGATCCCTGAGGTACCCCACTTGTGACTTGCATCTCTTCTGACTGTATACCATTTACCACCACTCTCTGTTTTCTGCCAGTCAACCAGTTTGCCACCCAGTTGACCAACTTCTGACCCACCCCGAGCCTACCTAGCTTATTTATCAATCTTCTGTGTGGAACAGTGTCAAAAGCTTGGCTGAAGTCAAGGTAGGCGACATCAACTGCTCCCCCTTGGTCCACCATGGTGGACTGTATCGAAAACTTTTGTGAGGTCAATGAAGACCGCACCGGTTAGATAGCCTTTATCCAGAGCTGAGTGGACTTCTCCAGAGAAGTCAAGTAAGGCTGTTGTCGTACTATGTCCTTTCCTAAAACCATGCTGTTGTTTACAGAGTAGATTGTACTTATCCAGGTAGTCTGAGAGTTGGTCTGCCACAATGCGTTCAAGTGCTTTGGAGAGGGGTGGGAGTATTGATATAGGTCGATAGTTCCCTGTTGTGGATTTGTCACCCCACTTTGTGCACTGGTCGTAACTATGGCAGACTTCCATTTGTTGGGAAATTGACTTTGGCAAAGGGACAGATTAAGAATTTTTGTAAGAGGGTGGATCACTTCGGCCAGGGTGAGAGACAAGATTTTTAGATCTATGGTGTCACTACTTGTTCTGGATTTAGAGCAGGCCTTTTTTATGTATTTGTAGGCTTTGTGCACTTTGATTTTCTTGAAATAAAATTGTGGTTGGTTACTAGGGGTGCTTTGCGATACTAGATTAGACACAGGTAAGTCCAAGAATAAATCTAGGGGAAGGACCCCACTGAGGTATGTGAAAGTCTTATTTAGAGCATCTGCAATAGCCTTTGGGTCAAGTGTGGTGGAGCCATCAACTTTCATAGTGGTGGGAGAGGATTTTGATTGCTTACCCATTATATTTCGGATGTTGTCCCAGAAAGCTCTCCCATCACCCCAGGTGGATTCAAGGGCATTTTTGAAATAGGCGCTGTTCATTTGCCTGATTTGTGAGGTGCATATGTTTTGTGCCTGTTTGTACTTTAGAGTATGATGCAGGGAGCCTGTGTCCCTGGCTATGGCCCAGAGGTGGTCATGAGCCTTGAGCTGGGCCAGTAGTTTGGCAGTAAGCCAAGGATTTGAGAGCGCTTTGATTTTACGCTTTCTTAGTGGGGCGTAAATGTCACATGCAGTATTGAAGATTGTGATAAAGTATTCTAGAGCAGCATCAACATCAATCATTTTGAAAATTGGTGCCCAGTCATGTTGCAGGAGACAGGTCTTTAGTTTGGTGAGATTCCCTTGTGGCAATACTCTACTTGAGATAACTTTGGGGGGTGGCTTGAGAAATTTATTGGACCAGGTACATAACAACGGGGAGTGGTCACTGAGAGAGTCAGGGAGAACTGTAATGTTTTTTATCCGGTCCGGGTGACTAGTGAGAACCCAGTCAATGAGAGTGCTTGTTCCATTTTTGTAATTTTTCAGAGTTGGGAAAGTTACCATCTGCGTCAGGTTGGCTGCTAGGATGTCATCTTTGTAGGAGCCAGTATCGGAGGCAAGCCAGTTTATATTGAAGTCACCAAGGAGGAGGAGCTCAGTTTCAGGGGGTTGCAAGCTTACAAATTCAAGCACTGACTTGAGACCGGAGCAGGGGTCTTTTGGAGGGATATGGACTGCAGCCACTGTGAGTACTTTATTTTGGGCACCAAGGAGCAATTTGATAGGGAGAAGTTGCACCTGAGTGTTTGTGGAGGTGAATCTGCCAAGGTGACTGGATAGGTTGTCCTTTATGTAGATGGCACAGCCCCCACCCTTCTTGTTTGCCCAGTCGAGTCTGAAGAGATTGTAGCCTTGAAGTGAGACAGCATGATCCTGGGTGCTTGGAGACAGCCAGGTCTCAACAATGGCTAGTATATCGGAATTTTTTTTGCCCAACGAAGGTTTGAAGAGATGCCAGTTTAGGAAGGAGGCTGCAGATATTTAGGGTGACAATGGAGAGACCACTATCTGCTTTCTCTGTTTTTGTTAACTTGTATGTGACAGGGCCAGGGTTTGGGTGCACCGCACCTGACATTAGAAGTAGGAGGAGCAGGAGTTTCAGTGATACCAATCAATCAATCAATCAATCAATCAATCAAAATCTTTATTTATTCAGGCGAACATCATTGAGCAAAGCTCATTTACAAGATGGACCTGAGTGGTCATACAAATGAGGATACAAGTATTATTACATAGACAAGAATAGAATAAATAGCAATACAATGGCATGAAATGATTATATACAACAATTTACATATATACAAGTAACAATAGAACCATTTAGCCTGTAGGAAAAAAAAGAGGACAAAGGGTATAGCAGTCCTAAAATATAAGTTATATGGTCTAAACTAGTTTTTAAGTGAATATAATAGGTGATTCGGAAGAAAGAAATTGAGTTAATATAATGGATAGAAAAAGGGAGGTTTAGTTGGGTCAGATAGGTGGGGGATTATGCTTTATAAAAGCAATTGCAGAGCTCTGGAAAAAGGGCGGAGAACAATCTTTTGAAGGATGCCAGAGGTAGTAGGCTATCTAGCTTCATGGATTTTTGAGAGAGTTCATGCAGCTGCTAAGGAATAGCTGAAAGCAGCCCTCCCATACCGGTGCAGGCATTGGGGACCTTTAATGTGATGAGTTTACTGATCCTTAAGGTGTATGGCCTGGTTGTAATTTGGGTAAAGCAATCAGTGATATAGGTCGGTAGTTTGCCTGTTAACGCTTTGAGTATCCAGATAACAGCATTCCTATTTCTTTGTGTTGCAATGATGTCCAGTTGACTGCCATATAAAGGGAGCAATGATGGGTGTTGGAGGAAGGTCAGTAATAAATCTTATGGACCTGTGATACAGGGTGTCCAGCTTATGTAAGAGATGACTTGAACAATGGCAGTAGAGAAAATCAGCATAATCAATGAGGGATAGGAATGAGGCCTGAATTAACCTTTTGGAATCACTGTTTAGGTAATGTTTTATTCTAAAAATAGTCCGAGCCTCTGTCTTAGCTTTTAAGTAACTCTTCAATATGGACAGAATAGTCAAGCCTGTTATCTATCCAGACTCCAAGGTATTTGAAGTTATCAACAAATTCAAGTTTCTTCCAAGTAAGGTGGATATATGTAGGGTGTTGGATGCTGGGGTAGTGGTAGTACAACTCTTTGTGGTAAAGAACACAGCTTTTGTTTTTGCATTTAGAAGTAGTTTTTGTCAAGTAGATTGTGCTGCAGAATGGAGAATCTGGATTGTAGAAGTTCACAGGCTTTGGAAGGTGAGGGATTGCTGACATACAATACAGTATCATCAGCAAACAGATGAATGTTAGATTGAGTGAGGTTGGCATCAATATTGTTTATATAAATAGCAAAGAGGATAGGGCCAAGAATAGAGCCTTGTGGTACACCCGTAGCAGAGGTTTTGAGGTGGATAGGTAATTTCCATTTCTAACCAGTTGCGACCTATCTGAAAGGTAATCCTTAAACCAGTTGAGTGATAGGGAATCCAGGCCTAATGAGTTAAGGGAGGTGAGTAATAAGTCATGATCCACTGTGTCAAAGGCTTTACTCAAATCCAGAAACACAGCACAGGTAAAATTTTTTTTGTCCAAATTAGTCTGCCAATCGTACCATTCGTAGTTCATAGTAGGTTAGAGTGTGTCTCTGATTGTTCTTTATTTGAGGTCTGGGTTTTCTTCTAGGGTCCCAGTAGAGGGTGATAGCTAGCGATAGATCATGATTTAACGGCTTCCAAGTAGGAAATGTTGCATTTTGTACACAGACCTTAGTAAAGGGGTGTTTCTTTGAGGATTATGGAGGACTTGCCATGGTTCCATATTGTGGGTAGTCGAATATGATGGTGAAACTGGGAGGTAGGGCAGGGTAGGCAGAGAGAGGAAGTTGGCATAGTGGGAAAAAGAGGAAGAGGGCCAGCAGAGACAGGTGGTAGAAACTAAAAGAAGGCATAGTTTAAGAGGGGCAGTTTACCACTGAGTTGGAGGGGAGCAGGCAAGTGGTGTGAGGAAAGCAATCAGAGAGGAGGTGGCGGATAGAGTAGGTGGGCTGAGAGCATAGGAGGGTGGTAAGGCAAAGATTTTATAGGGTTTAGGAAGGGTATAGTTAGAGCCGTAGTGAGGGGAGTACTGAAGAGCCGAGTGGGGTCGAGCAACAGAGGGTTAGAGAGAACAACAAATGATATGAAGTTGAGGGAGCAAAAGAGAGGAAGAGGAGAAAAACAAAACAGGAAAGAGAAAAAAGGAAGAATATAATGGGAAAGTAGCTTAGGAGTTTCAGGGAGAGAGGGTCATGCAGAGCTAGGGAGGAGGGGAAGAGTAAAACTGTGGGACAAGTGGGAAGCAACAGTTAGGGGGTGTGTCTTTTTCGCCTGGGTGGAATGATGAGCCTATTTAATAAAGGTCTGGGGGGTGTAAAGAAATTCAGCCGAGAGCAGTGCAAGTGAATGGGCACCGAGCCCAGCACAGCACACTCTCAGCAGAACCAATGGGAGGACAGTTGCTGGAAACCGGTGGCCAATGGGCGAGCGTCTTCAAGCGCTTTGTCCAATAGCAGCCGACTCCTACTTCCCCGGTCTAGTGGAAATCCTTACCTGGCTTCTGAGAAGGGCTTGCGGCGGCTGGTGGTGGCATCGGGGGGGCCCCGAGCCGTGCCAATGGGGCACACGGCTGTTCGGTCCAAACGTCCAATCTGGAGGTGGAAAAGGAGAGAGATGCAGGTGAGTAAGCAGCTTTTAACTGTATACCACAAGCAAGGCAGACAAAAGATTAGTGAAGCATAGGGGCTTTGAATATAGCAAACATTTGCCCCGGGCTAAAGTGTTAACACTGTACAAACGAGTTAGCCCCGGGCAAACCTTTCAAAACCATAGTAGAGTTCTGCAGTGTGTGGCCTGCACTGCTGTTTGCAGTTTTGGTGAATCTACTTCTTTGCTAACCCACACATTGGCCATGTAGTTCAGCTTTGCCTCACTCCACATCTGTGTGCACTGGGCTGCTGTTGTAGTTTACACTGCACGGTTGTTATATTCAGTGTTGCTTTATTTGCTGGGCTATTTTTGCAGTGCACTTATTTATTTATTCAAGAGTTTTACCAGGAAGGCGTACTGAGCAGGGTACTGCTTGATTCCAGTTGTGTCCTGGGGTAAGGGGACAAGGAGCAATACAAATAGTTGATACAAGTCAATGTACATGGTATGCAGATGCATATATAACACAAAATACTAGGTAGATATAAAATACAGATAGAAGTCCCTGTTTGCACCGCCTCATTTGCATGCTATATTCAACTAATTTAGCAGTGTCAGTGGCTCAGTATGTAGCACACTCGCCTCTGAGGCCGGGAGATCAGAGGGCTGTGGGTTTAATTCCCACATCTGGCATTTGGGTTAATATCCCAGTACTGACACTGTAGTGCAGCATGAGAGGGGTGCTGCACTTCTACGAGGTGCCGTCTTTCGGATGAGATGTTAAACTGAGGTCCCATCTGCCTGGATTGGTGGTAGTTCAGGTGGATGTTAAAGATCCCATGGCACTTATCGAAAAAAGTAGGGGAATTTCCCCGGTGTCCTGGCCAAATTTCCCTCATTCACTATAAATACCACCAACAGCTTAATCTGGTTTCAAAGTCAGTTGGCATTCATCTGTATCCCCCTCCCCCGGGTCGTGCCTGAAAATAGGCAGGATTTGTCTAGTGCACTTACCCGGTCAACAAAAGCTAAATAAATTTAGCCCCGATGCTTTTTCTTTGAATAGAGCTTGCAAATGGTTCGAGGCTAATTTTGCACACTGTGCAGTTCTAATTTTGCCCCAGGGCTAAGTTTTGAATATCTGGCCCCAGATCTCTGATACAGCCCGCACTATTGCCTAAGCTCAATCCCTGCACTTAAAACTCTGCCTCCATCTTCCAGATTCTTTTTACCTCTTTGCCCTGCTTTCTCTCCCTAGCCCTGTCTGTATCTTCTTTTTTTCTTCACTGTAGACTGCCCCATACAAACTATTCCATATAATTTCTGATATCCCCCCTACTGTTGAACTAAGCCCTGTTGAAATCAGTTTCTGTGTACATCCTTGTTTTTAAATTTGTATATCTTGCTTTCTCAATGCTGTGCTTACAATGTACGCCAAATATATCCAGTTTGTATTGCTGTGATGCTTTTTGGCAACTGGCTATGAGTTGAACTATTTTGTCCTGCATCTCAGTTGTATTTATAATTTTGATTGTTCTTATTTGTACTCTCCCGGGTCGTGCACTAAAATAGGCATTTCCATGTCTAGTGCACTTTACAAAAACAACTAAATAAATAAAATCAAAAATCAAGGTTTGTTTAACATAAGGGGCGAGATATGCAAAACTTTGCGCTGGACGTAAACTGTTTTTGCCAGGTTTACGCCAGGTTTGTGCGGGTCCCCTATATTCAAAAGGCCAAATATCACGGCCAAACTGCATTAGCGCCAGGCAAAATTATAATGTCTGCACCACACAAACAGAAGGGGCGTGTGCATGAATACAGGTGTTCAGCTATATTCAGCCTGTTAGCACCACGCAAAATGTGTTTGTGTAACCTTGAGTGACACTTTGCATGATACAAATTACTGCCCAGAAAAAGATAGTCTGCAACGCGCAAACAGAAGGAACGTGTATATGAATACTGGTGCTATGCTATATTCAGCCTGTTAGCACCACTGAAAGACGTGTTTGCACAACTCTGCGCAACACTTTGCGCGGTGCAGATCACACCCAGAAAAAGGTAGTCTTAACTCTGGGCAAACCAATGATAGGGGGCATGCACACAGCAGCACTTGGCAACACGGCCGTAAGCAACTACTGCATCAAGGTGCACCCGATGACTGCAGTCAGTTAGGAGGCAGAGAGGCAGATGCCTACCCTGGGCCACTCCATATGCTGTGGAAGAGACATGCTGAACGCAGATTGCACCGCCAACGTTGCCATCATCTGGCACCTGTCCCAATCCTGCCAGGCATTTGTGGGTGCCCTAGTGCCTAGTGGACACCTTGTCAGTGTGTCCATGCAGCACACATGTCCAGTCCCCCCCTAGGGGTACACCACCACATTCCAGCACACAAATGTAGCACTGGGGGAATGGAGGGTACTGAGGGAAGGGTGTGCAGGTGGCAAGCCTGCACCACATAGTAGGTGCTGCCATACGGCTGGGCCCTCCACACAGTGCTCATGTGCCATGGATGGGAATACCCCTCACATGACTGTGGCTGTATGATGGTATCTGTCTGCCCCCCCCCCGGGCTCATACTGCTGACCTGTCCAGGATCCCTGTCACACATGGACATCCATTTGTATGTTAGTGTGGAAATCCCATGCCACTGGCACAACATATGTGCGTCACAAGACAGTATGATTGCCATGTCCACTGTCAGAACACACCTACCAGATGTGCATGCCACTGTGTGGATAGCAGCAGTCATTGTTGCCTGACACACTGTAGACGTTGCTGTGTCCCTTACAATACCAGTCACTATGGTACTGTACCATCTGATACACACTGTAGTAGGAATAACAATATACCAGTATCTATGGCATGCAGCACAACCACTGCTCCTGTGGTGCTGGTCTCCGGGCCACAATAGTCTGCTTCTGTGTCCAAACCCTGCCTGCAGCTAGCGAACTGTTTATTATGGCTGTCATGCAAGTGGAGCTGTGTGCACCTCCCAACCTGTGGCTCCCAACTTGTCATTCTAGTCTGACCTACAGGTGGAGCTTTGGAGCTATGTTCACCTTCCAGACTGTTGCTCCCAACCTATAGTTCCAGTCTGACCTAGAGGTAGAGCTATGTGAACCTCCTAGACTGCGACTCCCAACCTGTAGTTCTAATCTGACCTTCAGGTGGCACTCCTGTGCACCTCTCGGCCTGCGCTCCCATCCTGTAGTTCCAGTCTGACCTACCGGTAGAGCTGTGTGCACCTCCCAGACTTCGGCTCCCAAACTGTAGTTCCGTCTGACCTACAGGTGGAGCTGTGTGCTCCATTTAACAGCGTACCTGAAAATTTAGGAGTTTTTTTCTACATTAAATAGTTTTAAATGTAATTTTAAGTAATTTTTGATGTCAAAGGATGATTGTACTTATTATTTGTAAAATGTAACTGAAATGTTAGTAATTTATTTATTTTATTTATTAAATTTTGGTGACCGGGTAGGCCCTCTGAGCCCCAAAGGTCCCTTTTTCAGGGGCAACCCTGGATAACAATACAAGTTATAAGAATGAACAAGGACATAAGGAACATTTGAGGCATTGTGAGTTACATCATGAGGTGGTTACAGTAAAGAAAAATAGTGGATACAGGCATGGTAAAAGAAAAGCAGTGGATACAGGCATGACTTACAGGCACGGTACAAGAAAAGCAGTGGATGCAGGCATGGGTACAGGCATGGTTATCATCATGACATGTAAGCAATTGGTAGTACTTTGCATATAGTTTATTCAGGGGTTACACGTGGCCTCTGGCGAGCAGTCTGTATAAGGCAGGTAGTAGGTAGGTTAAGCTAGGAGACGGGAGTTGGAGAGGAGGGGAGTACCTTAGGAGCTTTAAGTGCCATGACAGTGGCATGCGCTTGAGGTCAGCAGATGGGACTTAAGCCTGGTGCAGAAGTTCATGAGTGAGGAGGAGGAGGCCTGGACCTGGGGAGGAAGCTTGTTCCATTGGCAGTTTGCTTGGGAGGAAAAGGATCTTCCGCCAGCATTTGTCCTTACCCTAGGGACTTCTAATAGCGTTCTGTCTGAGGTCCATAGGTTCCTTGGGTTGTGTTTGAGGGTTATGGTCCCAGCAATGCTTGGCGGAGCATGGGGTTTGAGAAGCTCGTAGGCCTGGACAAGCAAGGTATGGGTGCGGAGCGACCAATGTGAGCCAATCTAAAATTGGCCAAAGTGTCACAGTGGTGACATATCCGTGGTCTAAGATTATAAACTAGCTATTTATTATATAGGGTTTGCATCCTGGTAATCTCTTGTTTAGCCATGCCCTGTATAATAGGGGCCACAAAGGTCAGGTTGGTAGAAGGGCAGCTGGTAGCTATGGAGAGCCTGGCTTCAGGGATGAGTTGGTCCCGAGTCGGTACAGGGTGCAAAGTTTCCGATGTAGGGTCCTGGTGACCTGGTCCACGTGTTCCTTGTATGTGATATTCTGATCCAACGTGAGGCCGAAGTATTTAAGGGAGGTGACTACGTTAATGGCTTTACCAGAGAGTGAGGTTAAGGAGAAGGGATGAGGACCTGTCAAATTCCAGGGATCTTGCCTCGAACAGCATTGCCTTGGTCTTGCCAGCATTTAGTACCATTCTCTTCTTACATAGCCAAGTCTCTAGTGAAGTGAGATCCTTTTGGAGTAGAGAGCCTAGAACAACCACGTCACACAGGGGTTGGAAGATGACAGTATCATCAGCGTACTTGTTATTGTATTTTGCCCAAGCCAGGCCTGAAAAAGGACTTGTCCAGTACCCTAACCTGGTTACCAAATGAAATGAAATAGCATCGTGCAAATTACATTGAAGTGCATGCAAAGCAGGCCATAATGAGATACTAATGTGGCTGTTTGCCCACAGATTGCCTGAGTAAGCTTATTTGCATAGGGGCTTTGAATATAGCAACGATTTGCCCCGGGCTAAAATGTGAACACTGTGCAAATGAGTTAGCACCGGGCAAACTTTTCAAAACCATAGTAGAGTTCTGCAGTGTGTGGTCTGCACTGTTGTTTGCAGTTTTTGTGAATCTACTTCTTTGCTAGCACACACATTGGCCACGTAGTTCACCTTTGCCTCACTCCACGTCTGTGTGCACTGGGCTGCTGTTGTAGTTTACACTGCACGGTTGTTATATTCAGAGTTGCCTTATTTGCTGGGCTGCTTTTGCAGTGCACTTATTTATTTATTTATTTAAGAGTTTTACCAGGAAGGCGTACTGAGCGGGGTACTGCTCGATTCCAGACACGTCCTGGGGGAAGGGGACAAGGAGCAATAGAAATAGTTGACACAAGTAAATGTACATGGTATGAAGATACAGATATAATACAAAATACTAGGTAGATATAAAATACAGATAGAAGGCCCTGTTTGCACTGCTTCATTTGCATGCTATATTCAACTGATTTATTTATTAGAACAACAGTTTACAACCTTTGAGCCAGGGGCTCATTTACAAAGGTACCTCGTCACAGAGAGGACAAAACAGTGCAAACAACCTTTTTACAATAAAACAGAGTACAAAAAATTTGTAGGAACATGAAGACATAGGACAGTTACAATTTAGCGTGATGTCCGAGTGGTCTGCCGTGACTAGAGGGGTGCCACAGGGCTCGGTGCTGGGCCCGTGTCTTTTTAATATATATATTTCATCCTTACACCTTAGCAATCCTTCTATATGGATTTCAAAATTTGCAGATGATTGCAGACTAGGCGTCACAGTGTCTACTATGGTTGATTCGTTATCCTTACAACAAGCTATAAATGAAGTTTATGAGTGGACAAAAACTAGCAAATTGGAACTTAACATCTCCAAATGTAAAATTATGCACTTAGGTAGAACAAACAACAATCATTCATACAATATAGGGAACAACACCTTATTAACAACATCTGAAGAGCGGACTTGGGCATTAAAATTATGTCAGATTTAAAGTTCAATTCACACTGCAATCAACAAGTTAAAAAGCTAATCAGATTTTGAATTGCATTTTGAGGCACATTTCTAGTAGACACCATAATGTTATCATGCCCTTGTACCTGGCCCTGGTGAGGCCTCACTTGAGTATGTGTACAGTTGTGGTCCCCACAGCGAGAGAGAGGACATTGAGAGAGTGGAGGGTGTGCAGCTGTAAAGCGACTAGATCAGTATTCGACTAAAAACTTACTCTACGAGGAGAGATTAACTAAGTTAAATTTATACTCACTGCACTATAGAAGACTAAGGGAGACCTCTGCATGATGTACAAGATATCACATGACAATATATTAAGAGCAGACTTAAAAATGACCTATAACACAGGGCGGCTAGCACCAGAAAACACAAGTTGCAATTTGTATTGCCTAAGGGAACACAAATAAAAGGAAGAACTGGTTTACTGTAAGGGGGTGCCAGCATGGAACAACTTACCTGCAAGTATTGTGGGTAGCTCGAGCATTGATATATTTAAAACAAGCTTAGACAAACATCTCTTTTACAAAACTACTAAATTTTAGCGCAAACGGGCAAGCATAATGGACGTAAGTCTCACTGCTTGAACTAACTTATGAAACTTAGTATTACAGGATTGGCAGAGCACAAGTAGGTTCAGAAAAATTTGTACAGCAGGCTAACAGTGGTGGAACTAAACAGAAGTAAGCATTGTAGAGACATGCGGAGAAGTGAATAGGATCATAGATAGTGATAGGTAATATATTAGTGCAGCCACTCAGGGAGCTTTGTCAGAGCAATTGAGCAAGAATAAACTTAGAGGCAGCCACAGCTGCGCATAGTAAGTAGGTGTTTACGAAGGGTGGTTTTGAAACGAGATATTGTGGAAGCATCAGTAATACTGGTAGGGAGGGTGTTATACCAGGAAGGGGCTCTGTAGCAGTATGCCCTTTGTCCTTGCTAAGTCCTTGCCCTTGGTACTAACAGTGTGGTTCTGCAAGAGGTTCGGGTATGCACTAGTGAGTTTGCTTGTGAGTTTGCTTGGTGAATAGAGGCAGTCAAACCTGGCGGGGATAGTCCAAGGAGAGTCTTTTTAGTTAGGAGGCAGGTTTGGTATCTAAGACGTTCATCTAGGTCGAGCAGATTAGCCAGGGCGTATAAATGGCAGGTATGTGTTAGTCTAGGTGCCCTGGTAATTAGCCTACATGCCTTATTTAAAGTGAGGCAGATCTTGTTTAGGGAGGTCTGGTCAGCAGCCCCATAAACTGGCAAGCCATAATCTACTAGGGACAGTATAGAGGATGTGACTGCGAGTTGGAGGGCATCAAGGGGGAGACAGTTTTTATGGTGGTAAAGGATACCCAGCCGAATGTTGGAGGCTGAGGCAAGGGCAGAGATATGGGCATGGAATGAGAGAGCAGGGTCGAAGGATATCCCTAGGTACTTGTACGAGTAGACTTGCTCGAGTGGGAACTTGGAACTGGTGAGGACCTGAAGTGGAAAATTGCTAGCTTTATTTTGGGGGTGGGCAAAGAGCATGGTTTTAGTTTTTTTAAGATTTATTACAAGACTATGCTCTTTGAACCAAGCTTCAGCGTCATTATAAGATAATTGCAAGCAGTCCTGAAGGATGATAGGGTTATGGTCGGAGGCAAAGATAATGGCATCGTCTGCATAAAGTAAGAGATTACCAGTACGTGCACCTGGCAGGGAATTGAGATAAAGAGAAAAGAGCAAGGGCCCAAGAATGGAGCCCTGAGGGACACCAGAGCGGATAGGACAGGCGCTGGAGAGTGTCCCATTAATTTTAACACACTGGGAGCGGGCAGACAAGTAGCTGGAGCACCAGGAGACTGGCCCTGCGGCAAAGCCTGTGTGGCTGAGGGCATCCAGCAAGAGGGGGTGGGAAACATTGTCGAAGGCTTTTGATAAATCAACGAACACCGCACCCGCTAGAGAGCCGGAGTCCAGAGAAGAGTGAAGAAAATTAGAAAACTCAAGGAGGCCGGTGTTGGTACTGTGGCCAGCACGGAAACCATGCTGTTCAGGGCAGAGGATGCTGTATTTGGTTAGATACTCTGAGATTTGGGTGGACACAACTTTTTCTAAGGCCTTTGAGAGAGGAGAGAGGATAGAGATTGGCCGATAATTACCAGAAAGAGACCTATCATCACCCTTGTGTATGGGGGTGACTGTGGCAATTTTCCAGGCAGAGGAAAATTGCCCCAGGCAGAGAGATTTATTGAAGAGGCTGGTGATAGGGGTGATAACCAGATCCAGAACCTGACGGAGGAGACTGGGATCCAGGGAGTCACTGCCAATAGTATTGCTCTTTAAGGCCTTGATTAGGTAAGGTCTGACTTCACAGGCAGTAACCCAGTGTAGGTGGAACCAAGGGCGTGTGAGAATAGGGTCAGGTAGGGAGGGGGGATCAAAGAAGTTGCTTGGAAGAACAGGGCTAAGGTCAGTGAAGGATTTATTGAGGTAGTTGGCAATGTGGGCTGGGTCTGTGGAGATAGAGCCATCAATGTTGATTTGGGAGGGTGGGGG
Organism: Neoceratodus forsteri; assembly: GCA_016271365.2. Lineage (NCBI taxonomy): Eukaryota > Metazoa > Chordata > Ceratodontiformes > Ceratodontidae > Neoceratodus > Neoceratodus forsteri. The sequence goes on along the minus strand of CM028132.1, from coordinate 365,115,464 downwards.
AGGACGTGTGACCCCATTCAGTTGTTCAATATTGTCCCAGAAGGTTCTGGCATTCCCCCAGGACGAGGTGAGTGAGGCCTGATAGTGATCAGCCTTAGTCTTGTGGATGGCTCAGGTACATTTGTTCCAGGCAGCTGCATACACCTGCCAGTCAGCAGGGCGGCCAGTTTCCGTGGCAAGGTGCCATAGGTTATCCCTGTTCTTAAGAAGTTGGTGCGGGGGGGTGTAACCCAGGGGGCATGCCGTACTTTGGAACGGAGTGCAGTTAGTGGTGCGAAAATGTCGCAGGCTTTGTTAAAGGTTTGGGTAAAAAAGGTTAGAGCCATATCAATATCAGGGGCGTATTGTATGGGAGACCAGTCAATTTGGGCTAGGAGTTGCCTTAGGCCTTTCAGCCCACCTGGTCTTAGCTGCCGCCATAGGGTGGACTCTGCTGTGGATTTGGGTAAGGAGGTTGACCAACGGAAGAGAATAGCGGAGTGGTCACTAAGTCCGTCAGGAAGGACTTGGATATTGCAGATTTGGTTAGGACGGTTGGTGAGGACCACATCAAGAAGTGTGCTTGAGCCCATTCTAGGATTCACTCTAGTTGGTTGGGTAACGAGTTGAGTTAGGTCAATAGATGCAAAGGTGTCACAGATAGCAGAAGATGAGGGGCTAAGACAGTTAATATTTAGATCACCCACAAAAATTTGATCAGAGGAATGGGGTAGGGAGGTAAGATAATCAATTACTGGGACCAGAGCCAGAGCTTGATTTTTTGGAGGTATGTAGGCGGTAGTCAGATAGAGGGGACCCCTTGAAGGATCAGGGGTCAGTTTTAGGGTTAGGGCCTGAGCCCTGAAATCAAGGACAGGAGTTGGGAGGGCTAGTCCTATGAGTGATTTAGCCCCGATGCTTTTTCTTTGAAAAGAGCTTGCAAATGGTTCAAGGCTAATTTTGCACACTGTGCAGTGCTAATTTTGCCCCAGGGCTAAGTTTTGAATATCTGGCCCCAGATCTCTGATACAGCCCGGGCTGTTGCCTAAGCTCCATCCCTGCACTTAAAACTCTGCCTCCATCTTCCAGATCCTTTTTACCTCTTTGCCCTCCTTTCTCTCCCTAGCCCTGTCTGTATCTGCTTTTTTTCTTCACTGTAGACTGCCCCATACAAAATATTCCAGATAATTTCTGATATCCTCCCTACTGTTGAACTAAGCACTTAGGTAGATCACCCATTATGTGTACTACTGTACCATAGTTTTTTGTTGTATTGTTGAAATCAGTTTCTGTGTACATCCTTGTTTTTAAATTTGTATATCTTGCTTTCTCAATGCTGTGCTTACAATGTATGCCAAATATATCCAGTTTGTATTGCTGTGATGCTTTTTGGCAATTGGCTATGAGTTGAACTATTTTGTCCTGCATCTCAGTTTTATTTATAATTTCGATTGTTCTCATTTGTACTCTCCCGGGTCGTGCCCTAAAATAGGTATTTCCATGTCTAGTGCATTTAACAAAAAAAACGAAATAAATAAAATCAAAAATCAAGGTTTGTTTAACATAAAGGGCGAGATATGCAAAACTTTGCACTGGGCATAAACTATTTGTGCCAGGTTTACGCCGGGTTTGCGCAGGTCCCCTATATTCAAAAGGCCAACTAGCACGGGCAAACTGCATTAGCGCCAGGCAAAATTATAATGTCTGCACCACACAAACAGAAGGGGCGTGTGCATGAATACAGGTGTTCAGCTATATTCAGCCTGTTAGCACCATGCAAAATGTGTTTGCGTAACCTTGAGCGACACTTTGCATGATACAAATTACTGCCCAGAAAAAGACAGTCTTAACTCTGGGCAAAACAATGATAGGGGGCATGGGCACAGCAGCACTAGGCAACACGGCCGTCAGCAACTACTGCATCAAGGTGCACCCAATGACTGCAGTCAGTTAGGAGGCAGAGAGGCAGATGCCTACCCTGGGCCACTCCATATGCTGTGGATGAGACATGCTGAATGCAGATTGCACTGCCAACGTCGCCATCATCTGGCACCTGTCCCAACCCTGCCAGGCATTTGTGGATGCCCTAGTGCCTAGTGGACACCTTGTCAGTGTGTCCATGCAGCACACACATCCAGTCCCCCCATAGGGGTACACCACCACATTCCAGCACACAAGTGCGGCACTGGGGGAATGGAGGGTACTGAGGGGAGGGTGTGCAGCTGACCAGGCTGCACCACATAGTAGGTGCTGCCATACAGCTGGGCCCTCCACACAGCGCTCATGTGCCATGGACGGGAATACCCCTCACATGAATGTGGCTGTATGATGGTATCTGTCTGCCCCACCCCGGGCTCCTTCTGTCTGCTCCCCCGGGCTCATACTGCTGACCTGTCCAGGATCCCTGTCACACATGGACATCCATTTGTATGTTAGTGTGGAGATCCCATGCCACTGGCACAGCATATGTGCGTCACAAGACAGTATGACTGCCGTGTCCACTGTCAGAACACACCTACCAGCTGTGCATGTCACTGTGTGGGTAGCAGCAGTCATGGTTGCCTGACACACTGTAGACATTGCTGTGTCCCTTACAATACCAGTTACTATGGTACTGTACCATCTGATACACACTGTAGTAGGAATAACAATATATCTATGGCATGCAGCACAACCACTCGTTCCTGTGGTGCTAGTCTCCTGGGCCACAATAGTCTGTGCTTCTGTGTCCAAACCCTGCCTGCAGCTAGCGAACTGTTTATTATGGCTGTCATGCAAGTGGAGCTGTGTGCACCTCCCAACCTGTGGCTCCCAACTTGTCATTCTAGTCTGACCTACAGGTGGAGCTTTGGAGCTATGTTCACCTTCCAGACTACTGCTGCCAACCTATAGTTCCAGTCTGACGTACAGATGGAGCTGTGTGCCCCTCCCAGCCTGCGACTCCCAACCTGTAGTTCTAATCTGACCTACAGAAGGAGCTCCTGTGCACCTCTCGGCCTGCGGCTCCCATCCTGTAGTTCCAGTCTGACCTACAGGTGGAGCTGTGTGCACCTCCCAGACTTTGGCTCCAAACTGTAGTTCTGGTCTCACCTACACGTGGAGCTGTGTGCTCCATTTAATAGCGTACCTGAAAATTTAGGAGTTTTTTTCTACATTAAATAGTTTTAAATGTAATTTTAAGTGATTTTTAATGTCAAAGGATGATTGTACTTGTTATTTGTAAACTGTAACTGAAATGTTAGTAATTGTTATTGTATTTTGTCCAAGCCAGGCCTGAAAAAGGACTTGTCCAGTGCTCTAACCCGGTTAACAAATGAAATGAAATAGCATCGGGCAAATTACATTGAAGTGCATGCAGAGCAGGCCATAATGAAATACTAATGTGTCTGTTTGCCCACAGATTGCCTGAGTAAACTCATTTGCATAGGGGCTTTAAATATAGCAAACATTTGCCCCAGGCTAAAGTGTTAACATTGTGCAAATGAGTTAGCCCCGGGTAAACTTTTCAAAATCATAGTAGAGTTCTGCAGTGTGTGGCCTGCACTGTTGTCTGCACTTTTTGTGAAACTACTTCTTTGCTAGCCCACACATTGGCCACGTAGTTCACCTTTGCCTTACTCCATGTCTGTGTGCACTGGGCTGCTGTTGTAGTTTACACTGCACGGTTGTTATATTCAGAGTTGCCTTATTTGCTGGGCTATTTTTGCAGTGCACTTATTTATTTATTTAAGAGTTTCACCAGGAAGGCATACTGAGCGGGGTACTGCTCGATTCCAGACGTGACCTGGGGGAAGGGGACAAGGAGTAATAGAAATAGTTGACACAATTAAATGCACATGGTATGCAGATACAGATATAATACAAAATACTAGATAGATAAAAAATACAGATAGAAGGCCCTGTTTGCACCGCCTCATTTGCATGCTATATTCAACTGATTTAGCCCTGATGCTTTTTCTTTGAATATAGCTTGCAAATGGTTCAAGGCTAATTTTGCCCATTCTGCAGTGCTAGTTTTGCCCCAGGGATAAGTTTTGAATATCTTGCCCCAGATCTCTGATTCCCTTTTCCTCACAGCCCGGGCTATTGCCTAAGCTCAATCCCTGCACTTAAACCTCTGCCTTCATCTTCCAGATCCTTTTTACCACTTTGCCCTACTTTCTCTCCCTAGCCCTGTCTGTATCTTCTTTTTTTCTTCGCTGCAGACTGCCCCATACAAACTATTCCATATAATTTCTGATATCCTCCCTACTGTTGAACTAAGCGCTTAGGTAGATCACCCATTATGTGTACTACTGTACCATAGTTTTTTGTTGTATTGTTGACATCAGTTTCTGTGTACATCCTTGTTTTTAAATTTGTATATCTTGCTTTCTCAATGCTCTGCTTACAATGTATGCCAAATATATGCAGTTTGTATTGCTGTGATGCTTTTTGGCAATTGGCTATGAGTTGAACTATTTTGTCCTGCATCTCAGTTGTATTTATAATTTCGATTGTTCTCATTTGTACTCTCTCGGGTCGTGCCCTAAAATAGGCATTTCCATGTCTAGAGCACTTAACAAAAAAAGACGAAATAAATAAAATTGAAAATCAAGGTTTGCTTAACATAAGGGGCGAGATATTCTAAACTTTGCGCTGGGCATAAACTGTTTTTGCCAGGTTTACACTGGTTTACGCGTGTCCCCTATATTCAAAAGACCAAATAGTGCGGCAAACTACATTAGCACCAGGCAAAATTATAATGTCTGCACCGTGCAAACAGAACAGGCGTGTACATGAATACAGGTGTTCAGCTATATCCAGCCTGTTAGCACCATGCAAAATGTGTTTGCGTAACCTTGAGCGACGCTTTGCATGATACAAATTACTGCCCAGAAAAAGATAGTCTGCACCGCGCAAACAGAAGGGGCGTGTATATGAATACAGGTGCTATGCTATATTCAGCCTGTTAGCACCACTGAAAAATGTGTTTGCACAACTCTGCGCAACACATTGCGCGGTGCAAATTACACCCAGAAAAAGGTAGTCTTAACTCTGGGCAAACCAATGATGGGGGGCGTGGACACAGCAGCACAAGGCAACATAGAAACATAGAATTTGTCGGCAGATAAGGACTGCTTGGCCCACCTGGTCTGCCCATTTCCTTACCTAATGGATAAGCTGCAGGTCCTGGTTAAACAGCAGCCTACTTTCTCCTACCCCCACCTCCTAGAATTGCCTTATGACTGTCCCATGCATGCTTGAATTCCACCACTGTTTTTGACTCCACAACCTCCTCCGGAAGGCTGTTCCATGCATCCACAACCCTCTCTGTGAAAAAATACTTCCTTACATTACCTCTGAGCTGCCCCCCCATCTTCAAATTGTGCCCCCTTGTTCTTGCACACCTCTTTTTTTGAAAGATACTACCCTCTTGGACTTTGTTGATTCCCTTAAGGTACTTGAAAGTTTCTATCATGTCCCCCCTCTCCCTCTTTTCCTCGAGGTTGTACATATTAAGCTCCTTAAGTCTCTCTTCATATGTCTTCCGGTGCAGACCCTGCACCATTTTAGTTGCCCTCCTCTGGACAGCTTCCATCCTGTCTATGTCTTTGCGGAGATTGGGTCTCCAGAACTGCACGCAGTACTCCAGATGGGGTCTCACCAGCTGTCTGTACAGAGGGATAACAACTTCCTGTTGTCTACTGGTGATACCTCTCCCTATACATCCCAGTATCCCCCCAGCCCTCCTTGCTGCCCTCTCACAACACGGCCGTAAGCAACTACTGCATCAAGGTGCACCCGATGACTGCCATCAGTTAAGAGGCAGAGAGGGCAGATGCCTACCCTGGACCACTCCATATGCTGTGGAAGAGATATGCTGAATGCAAATTGCACCGCCAATGTTGCCATCATCTGGCACCTGTCCCAACCCTGCCAGGCATTTGTCGGTGCCCTAGTGCCTAGTGGACACCTTGTCAGTGTGTCCATGCAGCACACACATCCAGTTCCCCCATAGGGGTACACCACCACATTCCAGCACACAAATGCAGCACTGGGGGAATGGAGGGTACTGAGGGGAGGGTGTGCAGGTGGCCAGGCTGCACCACATAGTAGGTGCTGCCATATGGCTGGGCTCTCCACACAGTGCTCATGTGCCATGGATGGGAATACCCCTCACATGACTGTGGCTGTATGATGGTATCTGTCTGCCCCCCCCGGGCTCATACTGCTGACCTGTCCAGGATCCCGGTCACACATGGACATCCACTTGTATGTTAGTGTGGAAATCCCATGCCACTGGCACAGCATATGTGTGTCACAAGACAGTATGACTGCTGTGTCCACTGTCAGAACACACCTACCAGCTGTGCATGTCACTTTGTGGATAGCAGCAGTCATTGTTCTCTGACACACTGTAGACATTGCTGTGTCCCTTACAATACCAGTTACTATGGTACTGTACCATCTGATACACACTGTAGTAGGAATAACAATATATCTATGGCATGCAGCACAACCACTCGTTCCTGTGGTGCTAGTCTCCTGGGCCACAATACTCTGTGCTTCTGTGTCGAAACCCAGCCTCAGCAAACTCAGCAAGGTGAACTGACAGGCACTGTTGTAGTCTTTGGAGAGTTTGGCCATGATAGTTTCGGATGTCCTGGAGCATATAGAGGAGCAGTAGTCCAGGAGAGAGAGAAGATTACCCTGGACAATGGCAAGTCGGGCCTCGGTGGTGAGGCATTGTTGGAATCTGAAGGCAGCACCTAGTTTTTGGTGGAACTTAAGTACTAGAGTTTATGTGATCAGAGAAAGAGAGGGAGGAGGAGCTGAGCAAGACTCCAAGGTATTTAAAATGCATGACTTCTTCGAGAGCATGGCCATCAGGGGATGCGATGTTTAGATGGGAGTCTGACTTGCATTTAGCTAAGAAGGGCTTGGATGTGAACAACATTGATTTTGTTTGTTTGGCGTTGACCAGGAGGAGGTTATCAGCAAACCACTTATGGGCCACAGTATAGCTTAGTGAGAGAACGGAGGAAATCGCCTAAAGATTTAAGTGCAGGGATTGAGTTTAGGCAATGTGAGGGAGAGGAAATCAGAGATTTGGGGCCAGATTTTTCAAAACTTTGCCCCGGGGCTAAATTAGCCTGGAACCAATAGCCCGCTATATTCAAAAGGATAACCTCGGTACGAAACACGCTGAATATAATAGCATGCCAAGGAAGCTGGGCAAACTGGGCTGGGAGTACAGTGCAAAAATAGCCTGGGAAATTAGACAAGTCTGAATATAGCAACCAGAACATGCAATCCGCAACAGCAGTCCAGTGGACAGCAATGTGAAGGAAGTTAAAGGTAAACTATGTGGCCAACATGTGTGCCAGTAAAAAAGTAGATTCATTAAAACTGCAAGTTTATTTATATATTTTTGACTTTGATAGCAGCGCATGTGAAATTCTGCAGAACTGTACCTTGTTTCCGAATCGTTTGCGCGGCGCATACAAATTTGCGCACGTTTTGCATGGAGCTAAGACATTTGCTTGGCACTATCACATTTGCCTGGGGCAAAAATTTGCTATATTCAAAAAGTGACATGCAGATAAACCTACTTAGGCCGTCTGTGGACAAACATCCAGATTAGCATCTCATTATGGCCTGATTTGCATGCAGTTTGCCCTGCACTATTGCAGGGTCCCACAACTCCACCTGTAGGTCAGTCTGGTAGTACAGGGGCTGGCTGGTCTTCCCACAGCTCCACCTGTAGGTCAGTCTGCAAGTGCATGGTGGTAGTTGCAGGCTACATTTATACAGAACCGTACAGAATATTGTGCCCCAGGGGAGAATATTCTATACCAGCTTTGCATGACTTTGTGGCTTTGCGTGACTTTTGCATGGCTTTGTGCAACCTAACCCTAACCCAGCCATGTCAGGTAATAAGTGATGACCCGGCGCCCAGTGGACACCATGGCAGTGTGTCAGTGCAGCACACACCTGCAGACCACCCTTCGGTGGACACCAACAGAAGCCAGTACACACATGCAGCACTGAGAGTGTGGAGGGTGTTGAGGGGATGGTGTACAGGTGGCCAGTCTGCACCACATACTGGGTGCTGCCACAAGGCTGAGACAAGCCACACAGTGCGAATGATCCCGTGTTGGGAATACCTCAACACCAGTGTACCTGTCTGATGGTATGTGCCCCCTCAGCCACATACTGCACATCTGTACAGACACCACAGCACACAAAGCCAGTCATGTATATGTCACTGTGAGTATCCCATGCAAGTTGGGCAGTGTCTGTGGGTCGCACAACAGTATAACAGTAATGTCCACTGTCAATACAACACCTGTAAGATGGGTCTGTCACTGTGTATAGTACAGCAGTGATTGATACCCTACACACCATAGGCACTGCTGTGTTCCTCATGCTACTGGCCCCCTTGTTACTGTAGTGTCTGCTGTGCACTGTAGCAGGAACTACAGTTTGACAATTTCATGCAGCATCACCACCTGTGACTGTGCTGTGTAGTCCTCTGGGGCACAATATTCTACGCAGTTCTGTACAAATGTAGCCCGCAGCTACCACCATGCACTTCCAGAGTGACCTACAGGGGAGCTGTGGGCAGACCAGAAAGGACTGGGATCAATCCCCTATCCAGAGTGCTTCTGTTAATTGGATTAGGCACCCCCCCTCCTCCTCTTTTGTGAATACTGAGCAGAAGTATTCCTTCAGTATCCCTGCTTTTTCACTATCCCTATGTTCACCCACCGTCCTTTCTATTCAGTCACTAGTTCTACCCTTAGTTCTTTTAGAATTCTGGGATGAATCCCATCAGGCCCCATTGCTTTGTCCACCTTCAGTTTTAAGAGTTCTTTCAGAACCCTTTCTTCGGTGAATGGGCTGGTATCAACTCTTGTATCCAGAGTGTTGCTATTGTTTGGTTTAGGTACTTCCTCCTCGTCATTTATGAATACTGAGCAAAAATATTTATTTAGTATCTCTGCCTTTTCACAGTCACCCTCTGCCCACCCCCTCCCCTTTATTAAGCCTCACTATGCCTCTCTTGGTCTTCCATTGCTCCCTGATCTACCTATAAAAGGTTTAACCCCCCTTCTTGACTGAGTTAGCTATCTTTTCCTCGGTTTGTGCCTTTTCTGTTCTGACTGCCTTCCCAGCTTCCTTTTGCTTTAACTGATACAGTTCTCTGTCCTGCTCCTTCCATGATTCCTTGTACTTCCTGACTGCGTTCTTTTTCTCTCGAACCTTCTCTGCCACCTCCTTTGAGAACCATAGTGGTTTCTTACATTGTTTTGATTTATTTATTTGCTTCACACAAAGGCTTGTTGTCTCTGTGACGGCAGTTTTGATTATTCCCCATTATTCTTCCATCCCTCTTTCCTGCCCATTTGCTAGTGCATTCCTTAGGCATGCACCCATTTTGGCAAAGTCAGCCCTCCTAAAGTCCAGTACCTTTGACTTTGTATGGCTTGATTCTACTGCTGTGTTTATCGTGAACCATACTGTTCGATGGTCGCTAGTTCCCTGATGGTTACCCACTTCTACATCAGTGATCCTTGCTCCATCTCCCTCTCCATTTGACAGTTCCAAGTCTAAGATTGCTCCCTCTCGAGTGGTTCCAATACTAGTTGTCTAAGGCATGCCCCCTGTAGGGCATCTAGAATAACCCCACTCTTAGAAGTGGCTGCTGCAACTGCACTCCAGTTAACATCTGGCATATTCAGATCCCCCATCAGCAATATCTCCCCTTTTTCTGCCATTCTAAGGATACTTTCTAACATTTTCTTGTCCATTTCCTCCCTCGGGGGTCTGTATACAACCCCTGTGCGGATTGTGGTGCCATTGCCTGTCTCCAAATTGACCCACAGTGCTTCCTCTCCTCCCTGTTTACCCTTTTATTCTGTTGTTTTGATTCCTTCCCTTATGTAGAGAGCTACTTCTCCTCTTTACCCTCCCTGTCCCTCCTGTAGATAGTGTAACCTGGTATGTTTATGTCCCAGTCATGGTTCTGTGTGTACCATGTTTCTGTGACTGCCATGATATCCAGATGTTCCTTCTCCATCAAGGCCACTAATTCAGGAAGCTTGTTACCCAGACTACGAGCATTGGTACTCATTGCTGTCCATTATTTGATGGATTTACCACTTGTAGAAACATCCCTGTCCTCATTGACTTTCCTTTCTCCGTTTACCCCTGTCCTGCTCCACACTGACCTTTCTACCTTCGTCTTTTCCTCATTTAGTACCCTGTTTTGTAAGGGGAGGCTGAGAATTTCCTGCTGCTTATCAGTGCCTCCCCCTTGACTAGTTTAAAAGCTTGCCAATGAAGCATTTAAACTGATCGCCCAGAAGAGTTGTTCCCTTCCTGGACAGATGCAGACCATCCTGCCAGTATAGGCTGGTATTTCTCTAGGTGGAACCGCAGTCCCAAATGAAACACAACCCCAGTGCTCCACACCATTTTTTCAACCATTCATTGAATTGCATGGTGTGAAGTACCCTCGCCTCACCCATGCCATAGACAGGCAGCACCTCCGAGAAGGATACTGTGTGTGCTACTTGCCTAAGGCCCCTCCCCAACTCCACAGACTCCTCCTGCACTGCTCTGATCTCATGTTGAGCCAAGTCAGGTGTGCCTTTGTTCCACCACCCTCAACCTCCCTGACCCCACTGTGGTCCAGCTGCTACGCTTTCTTAGCAGTTTCTGAGGCAGTGGTGGTGGCCCTAGTATGCCCTGATTTGCATGCAGTTTATCCAGCATTACTGCAGGGTCCCACGGCTCCATCTGTAGGTCAGTTTGGAAGTACAGGGTCTGGTCGGGTCTGCCTGCAGCGCCACCTGTGGTCAGTCTGGCAGTGCATGATGGTAGCTGCAGGCTACATGTATACAGTACAGCATAGCATATTGTGCCCCAGGGGACAACACAGCATAGGCACTGGTGGTAATAGTGCTGCATGCAACTGTCACACTGTAGGTCATGCTACAGTGCACAGCAGACACTACAGTAGCAAGGGGGCCAGTAATGTGAGGGACACAGCAACACCATGGCAGTGTGGCCATACAGCACATACCTGCATACCACCTGTCTGTGGACACCAACAGCACACACATGCAGTACTATGGGCATGGAGGGTGTTGAGGGAAGGGTGTACAGGTGACCAGGCTGGACCACAGACTGGGTGTGGCCACAAGCCTGGGACAAGCCACGCTGTGCAAATGGTCCAGTGCTGGGAAAACCCAAACACCAGTGTGCCCATCTGATGGTATGTGCCCCCCAACCTCATACCGCACATCTGTACAGACACCACAGCACACACAGCCAGCCATGTATATGTCACTGTGAGTATCCTTGCCAGTGGTGTAGCATCTGTGGATCGCACGACAGCATAACAGTAATGTCCACTGTCAGTACACACTTGCAAGTTGGGCATGTCACTGTGTACAGTGCAGCGGTCATTGATGCCCTACACACCATAGTCATTGCTGTGTCCCTCACACTACTGGCCCCCTTGTTAATGTAGTGTCTGCTATGCACTGTAGCAGGAACTACAGTTTGACTATTGCATGCAGCACCACCACCTGTGCCTGTGCTGTGTAGTCCCCTGGGGCACAATATTCTATGTGGTTCTGTATAAATGTAGCCTGAAGCTGCCACCATACACTTCCAGACTGATGTACAGGTGGAGCTGTGGGCAGAACCAGCCAGCCTCTGTACTTCCAGACTGACCTACAGGCGGAGCTGTGGGATCCTGCAATAGCACTGAGCAAACTGCATGCAAATCAGGCCGTAATTAGATGCTTCTCTGGATATTTGCCAACGGACTGCCTAAATAGGCTCGTTTGTATGTCACTTTTCAATAAAGCAAATTTTTGCCCTGGGCAAATGTGATAGTGCCGGGCAAACATCTTAGCTCCAGGCAAAACCTGCGCAAATGTGTCTGCACCGCACAAACATTTCGGAAACATGGTACATTTCTGCAGTGTTTCACATGTGCTGGTGCTTGCAGCATTACTGAATTTGCTCAGCACACACATTGGCCACAAAGTTCACCTTTACCTTCCTTCATGTCGCTGTGCACTGGGCTGCTGTTGTGGGTTGCACTTGACATATATGAACAAGCCAGCAGAAGAAGGCCATTTGGTCTGTCAAGTCTGCTCGTATTGCAGGGTTCACAGCGTGAGCTAATGTCCCTGCCCTCCCTCCCTAATCCTCCCATCCTCCCTATCCATGATTGTTATCTCCCCCCATGCCTATCCCAGCCTCTCTTAAAGCTGCTTACTGTCTTTAATGAGTTGACCCCTACCGGCAGCGCATTCTAACTGTCCACCACCCTTCTGTGAAGAAGTGCTTCCTGACATCCCTCCTAAACCTCCCACCCTCCAGCTTGAGACTGTGCCCCCTCGTGATATGGTTGCTACTCAGCTTAAAGAGACTTTCCTTATCAACATTATTTATCCCTTTCAAGTACTTGAATGTCCCAGTCATGTCCCCTCTCTCTCGCTCGTCTTCCAGGAAGTATATGTTCAGTGCCTTCAACCTCTCCTCGTATACCTTGCCCTGCTGACCAGCTACCATCTTTGTAGCCCTCCTCTGTACCTTCTCCAGCAGGTTAATGTCCTTTTTGAGGTGTGGGCACCAGTACTGAACTCCATACTCTAGATGCGGCCTTACCAGTGACCTGTACAAGGGCAGTATAACCTCCTCTCTCCTACTACTGATCCCCTAGCTATGCATCTCAGCATCTTGTTTGCCTTTGCTGCTGCTTTCTTGCACTGTGTGGAGTGCTTCAGGTCACTAGTGATAATCACTTCCTGGTTGCTATATTCAGATGTAACCCCCTATAAATGGGGGTTCCCGAAAAGTCTTCCTAGAGCTTGCCTAAATGCTTGCTGCCCGGTTGGTATTCGGCACTTAGCCGTTTAAATGTTGTTGTTAGTGAGCGCCTTAAAAGCCTCCGTGTACTGTCTCTTTAAGAGCTGCCCGATTGCAGTTATAATTAATCCGTAGGGGATCTGAGTGATTCCCTGCTCAAGTCCCACCTGGGCTGCTGAATAATTGCTCCATTTCTGCTATCGCTGGTTGTGCAGAGGGAGCCCTGTTAAAAGATGTAATTATTTGCTGAGCATTTACTAGAGTAATAATAATATAAGTTGTTCTAACCTGCCTTCTTTACAGCAAGGACTGTTTCTGTTTAACTCCACCACCTTGGTCCTGAACTGCTGAACTGGACCAATCAGTATTTTGGGGGCTTTAAAATGGAGCCTGCAACTAAAGGGGAAATGAGGAGCCAGACTCTGGGAATTGTAGTTTTGGACTGTGGCGTCTTATCTTTATTTCGTTGTTTAACCATGTATAGCACACTAAGCTGAAAGCTTTTTTACAGGAGCGACCTGGGAGCACAAGGAGGTTAAGTGACTTGCTGAGGGTCACACAGTATGCAAGTGGAACCTGTGGGATTCAAACCCAAGTCTGGTCTGCTGGACGTCACCAGATTTGCAGCTCAGAGCCTTAGACCACTGCACTATACTGCCTCCTTAACTGCCTTTTTGGACCTATAGGGGGAGCTCTGCTGTGACTGACATCTGAACCAACCAACTGAACCTTTTTGATCTGAGTGAAAGCCCTGAGCTGTCTGCTGGCAAGCCAGATCTGTGTTGGCAGTTGAGAGAGAAGCAGCTCGTGACAGCCGAAGCAGTAAAACTGTGTAGTTCAAGCAGGAGAATGTGGAAGGCCTGACTTCTGGCCTGATTGCCGTTTTCTGCCCAGAGAGAGTGAAAGAGAATTATTTCAGGACTAAATCCGAGCTGTGTGCTTTTAAGCAAGCTACTGAATTGGGACCAGGCTTAACCTGTAGAAGACTGAAGATTTTGCTGAATGCGATCGGCCTGTCAGGAACTCCAGCTACCTCTGCGCTCCCGGGTTTTAGCAGTGACTTTGCAATCGGGATCGGGGAGCAGTCTGCCTGGTACAGTAATCCTTTTACATATAAATGTGCTGTGTATCTAAAGGGGGTCGCATTCTGGTTTTCCCCCAGCTTGAACTGTATGCTGCTGGCTTTTACATATAAATGTGCTGTGTATTTAAAGGGGGTCACAATCTGGTTTCCCCCCAAGTTAAGCTGTGTGCTGAGGGCTGGAAGCTGTGTCCAGCTAGACTCGGACTGAATCTGCCTGCTACTCAATGTAGTTGGGCCCTGCCACGAGGACCCTGCCTCCCTACCCTGATTCTTCTGGCAATCCAGAACATCCATCTGTAATCTCGACCATCGTCCATCCGGTGTTCAGGTTTGGGTATCGTGAGTAACAAACAGCGTAGCTCCCTGCAACATATCTTTTAAATCACAAGTGTGCCATCTGATTATTTTGCTGTGTTGTTTCTACGAACTGAGCCCTCCGGCTCCCAATTACAATTAGGGAGTGTGCATGTTATTTCTTTTTCCTCACAGGGCCCCTACCAGCTGCAACGCCGGCCTACCCCAGGCAACGGTCCTGGCTAGCCCCCTTCTCCATCCTGGGTACCCAGAGAGTGTGACTGATAGGGACTAGGTGCCAGATATTCAAAACTTTGCCCCTGGGCTTAGATAACACTGCCTGGCAGGCAAATGTAGCCCGGGGCACAGAGCAAGCTGCATTCAAAAGGAATAGCCCGGTGCAAACATATTCTGAATATAGCATGGGAAAGAAGCTGTGCAAACTGGGCTGGGAGTGCAGGGCAGCCGTAGCCCTGGAATATGACAGCACTGAATATAGCAACCAGGAAGTGCAAACCACAACAACAACACAGTGCACAGCGACGTGAGGGCAGGTAGAGAGGAACTATGTGGCAATGTGTGTGCCAGCAAATGCGTGGACCCAGTACAGCTGCAGGCAGCAGCAGATGTGAATGAACAGTGATCAAAACTGTAATATATTCCCCGAACCGTTAGTGCCGTGCTAACACGTTAGCATGGCTTTAGTGCAGAGCTAAGCGGTTTGGCCGGTGCAAACATGTTAGCCTCTTGCTAAACATTGCCATATTCGAAAGTGACATGCAAATGTGCCTACTTAGATAGTCTCTGGGCAAACAGCCACATTAGCATCTCATCATGCCCTGAGTTGCATGTAGTTTGCCTAGCATTACTGCAGGGTCCCACAGCTCCACCTATAGGTCAGTATGGAAGTACAGGGGCTGGCCAGGGCTGACCACAGCTCCACCTGTAAGTAAGTCAGGCAGTGCATGATGCTAGCTGCAGGCTACATGCGAATAGTACAGCATACCATAGCATATTGTACCCCGGGGACAACACAGCATAGGCACGGGCGGTGGTGATGCTGCATGCAACCGTCACACTGTAGATCATGCTACAGTGCACAGCAGACACTACAGTAGCAAGGGGCTGGTAGTGTAAGGGACACAGCAATGCCTATGGTATGTAGGGCAGTGATGACCACTGCACTGTACACAGTGACAGGCCCAGCTTGCAGGTAATTACTGACAGTGGACAGTACTATTACGCTGTTGTGTGATCCACAGATGCTGCACCTGTGGCATAGGATGCACACAGTGTCATGTACATGGCCGGCTGTGTGTGCTGTGACTTCTGTACAGCTGTGTGGTAGGTGGCTGGGGGAGCATGTACGATCCGACAGGCATACAGGTGATGGTGTATTCCCACTACTGGCCCATTTGCACTGAGTGATGTGTCCCAGCCCTGTGGCCACACCTGGGCTGTGGTGAGGTCTGGCCACCCATACACCCTCCCCTCGATGGCCACCTTGCCCACAGTATTGCATGTGTGTGCTGGCATCTGTTACGCTCCACAGACGTCTGGTCTGCAGGTGTGTGCTATATGGCCACACTACCATGCTGTCCCCTGTGGGTCGGATCACCCCTCACTGTCTGTGCTTGGCTAGGACTGGTGGCAGCTGTTGGCATCATGGTGGTGCCATCAGTGAGCAGCATGTGTCCTCCATGTCTGGCAGTTTCTAAGTGTCATAATCATAAGTTAAGATCGTGCAAGCACGCAAACACCACGCAATGCACCAATGATGTGAAAAGCTGTTTGTCCTGGGTTAAGACCAGCTTTTCCTGGGTGGTAAATTGTACCACACTAAGGGTCGTGTTATGTCGTACTAAACACCTTAGCATGGTGCTAGTCGCTGAATATCTCACAGTGCATTTATTCATGTTCACTATGCCCCTTGCATATCATTATGCTTTGCCCGGCGCTACTGCTGTTTGCCCGCGCTAGTTGGCCTTTTGAATATGGCAGACCCACACTAATCCTGCGCAAACTGTTTGCGAACCGCGCAAAGCTTTGAATATCTGGCCCTCTGACTGCATGCACAGCTGTGATTGATATATATATATAGTGTGATTAAGCCAATTAACCTGATTATCCCCCATCCTTGTTATAGCCCCCTGAATAAATCAGATCTACTTTTTTCTGCAATTTACATTGACTATGGTGTCAGTTTTTGCTTAAGGTATTGTATAGTTGCTTTTTGTCTTGCATTTCCTTATTTTACAGGGGATCCCCAGAGCCAAGCTGAAGGAACCAGTCCTGGGGGTAAGTGCCAAACATAAGTGTATGTGTAAAGCCTGTCAGGGGTATTGGGAATGTAAACACTGTGTGCTGTGTGGGCCACTAGTAGGAGACAAGGGGGGGAGGGTCACAGTGTCCCAGAGGGCTGTGGCCTGGTTAGTTAGACTAATACCAACCCTGACCTTTGGGTGGAGGCACCACCACTGAACCTAAGACCCTTAACCTGCTATTAGCCAAGCAGGCAGGGATAGTATCCCATGGAATAGTGCCACCTAGGGGTTACACAGAGCTGTCGTATTTCCCGGGCTATATTTGCACTGCACTGCCAGCCCAGTTTGCCCAGCTTCCTTAGCACGCTATATTTGGCAGGTTTAGCACCGGGGCTATCCCTTTTGAATATAGTGGGCTGTTGATTAAGGGGTAATTTAGCCCCAGGCAAAGTTTTGAATATCTGGCCCTAGATGTTTATATTCAACCAAAACAATGAAAGACCACTTTACTCGCGCTCGAGCCTAGTAAACTCTCTGTGAAGAAAATCATTATACAACTATAAAAACTTTTAGGCTGTGATTACAGTTTTAATATTCTCCTAAACCTATAGGGCCAGATATTCAAAGCTTTGTGTGGTCTGCAAACAGTTTGCACGGGAATAGCGTGGGATTAGCGCGGGTCTGCCATATTCAAAAGGTCAACTAGTGCGGGCAAACCACAGTAGTGCCGGACTAAGCATAATGATATGCAAGGGGCATAGTGAACATGAATAAATTCGCTATGAGATATTCCGCCACTAGCACCACGCTAAGGTGTTTAGCGCGACCCATAGCATGGTACAATTTAACGCCCAGGAAAAGCTGGTCTTAACCCTGGGCAAACAGCTTGGTGCAGTGCTATCTCAGCATTAGCGCGGTTTGCGTGGCCCTAACATATGAGTATGACACTCAGAAACTGCCAGACATGGAGGACACATGCTGCTCACTGATGTCACCACCATGATGCCATCAGCTGCCACCAGTCCAAGCCAAGCACAGACAGTAAGGGGTGATCTGACCCACAGTGGACTGCATGGTAGTGTAGCCATATAGCACACACTTGCAGGCCATATGTCTGTGGTGCGTAACAGATGCCAGCACACACATGCAACACTGTGGGCATGGTGGCCACTGAGGGGAGGGTGTATGGGTGGCCAGACCTCACCACAGCCCAGGTGTGGCCACAGGGCTGAGACACATCGCTCAGTGCACATAGGCCAGTAGTGGGATTACGCCACCACCTGTGTGCCTGTCGGATCCTACATGCCACCCCTCCCAGCCACCACCTACCACACAACTGTACAGATGTCACAGCACACACTGCCGGCCATGTACATGACACTGTGTGCATCCCATGCCACAGGTGCAGCATCTGTGGAACACACAACAGTGTGATAGTACTGTCCACTGTCAGTAATCAATTGCAAGCTGGGCCTGTCACTGTGTACAGTGCAGTGGTCATCACTGCCCTACATACCATAGGCAGTGTCGTGTCCCTCACACTACCAGCCCTCTTGCTACTGTAGTGTCTGCTGTGCACTGTAGCATGACCTACAGTGTGAAGGTTGCATGCAGCACTACTACCACCTGTGCCTCTGCTGTGTTGTCCCCTGGGGTACGATATGCTATGCTATGCTGTACTGTTTACATGAAGCCTGCAGCTATCATCATGCACTGCCTGACTGACCTACAGGTGGCGATGTGTTCGGACCTGGCCAGCCCCTGTACCTCCAGACTGACCTACAGGTGGAGCTGTGGGACCCTATAGTAATGCTGTGCAAACTGTATGCAAATCAGGGCATGATGAAACGCTAATGTGGCTATTTGCCCAGAGAGTATCTAAGTAGGCTCATTTGCATGTCACTTTTGAATATGGAAAAGTTTAGCTTGGGGCTAAAGTGTTTGCACTGGGCAAACCGCTTAGCTCCGTGGTAAGCGCAGTGCTAAAGGTTTGGGGAACATTATAAAGTTTTGATCACTGTTTTTTCATGTGTGCTGCTGCCTGCAGCTGTACTAGGTCCATGCATTTGCCAGAACACACATTGGCCACATATTATATTTGTTTATTTATTTATTTATGTGTTGGTTGGCTGGAAATGTTTCACCAGGAAAGGCACACTGAGCAAAAAGATGCTCGTCTCCCGGTGCGACCTGGGGGGAGGGGTTACAGAGGAGGCAGTTATACATACAATAGTTGAGATTAGCAGCAGAGCAATACAGATAACATACAGTTGGAAGGGATTACATTTGAACTTGATTACATATAGGAACATTATCATCATTAATGACATAATATACATAGCATGGGTACAAATCAAGCAAGAGCTGCACAGAGCTTGTTCGTCAGGGACAGGGTAAACATTGCATGGGTACACAATGAGGTAAGACAATGAAAATTGATATAAGTGCAAATAACAACTATGGTCCAGTAACAGAACATGAGTACCCATAGCAAGACTAGGGCAGCAGTGGGAACACCAGTAGGCAGTGGAATTGGAGAGTGAAGTTGTGGGGGTGTACTAGTAAACATTTGGTGAGTAGGGGGGAGGATAAGGTAAGGTGGGAGGGAAAGGGAGTGGAGTAGGACTGTAAGTAGTGCTGAAGAAACGTAGTATTGTAGGAAGAAAGGGAGAAATGGGGGATGTATGGAGAGGAAAGAGTGAGTAAGTGTGAGAGTGTAAGTGCGTGGGGCAGTAGATAAGCCAGACAATTAGGCGTGGCCAAGCTGCTGGTCAGGCGCTACAGGGCGTGGGGGAGGAGAAACTGTCAAGGGGGGGAGGTCAGGGACAGTTGCAGTTTGGAGCTAGGTAGCTAGAGAGTGCAGAGGCTAGGGAGCGTTTGGTTGAGGAGTGCCGGATCTGGGCCAGCAGGCCGTTCCAGAGTTTAGGGAAGAGATAAGAGAAGGCTGATTAGCCGGCAGTGGTCCTTCAGAGGAGGATGACTAAGAGCCTAGTGTCAGCGGATAGTTCATCTCTACCTACCCTCACGTCGCTGTGTACTGTGTTGCTGTAGTCAATGCTGTTTTATTCCAGGACTACATCTGCCCTGCTCTCCCAGCCCAGTTTGCAAAGCCTCATTCCCCTGCTATATTCACAAACTGTTTGCCCGGGGTATTTCTTTTAAATATAGCTTGCTTTTTGCTCCAGACTGTCTTCACACCAGGCAGTGTTAATGTAACCCAGGGCCAAAACTTTAAATATGTGGCCATGTGTGTGCTAGCAAAAAAGTAAATTCATTAAAACTGTGTTTATTTATTTATTTATGACTTTGATACTAGTGCATGTGAAATTCTGCAGAACTGTACCTTTTTTCCGAAACGTTTGCACGGCACAGACACATTTGTGCAAGTTTTGCATGGAGCTAAGATATTTGCCTGGCACTATCATGTTTGCCTGGGGCAGAAATTTGCTATATTCAAAAAGGGACATGCAAATAAGCCTACTTAGGCCGTCTGTGGACAAACATCCAGATTAGCATCTCATTATGGCCTGATTTGCATGCAGTTTGCCCTGCACTATTGCAGGGTCCCACAGCTCCACCTGTAGGTCAGTCTGGTAGTACAGTGGCTGGCTTGGTCTTCCCACAGCTCCACCTGTAGGTCAGTCTGGAAGTGCATGGTGGTAGTTGCAGACAACATTTATACAGAACCGGATAGAATATTGTGCCCCAGGGGACAATATTCTATACCAGCTTTGCACGACTTTGTGGCTTTGCGTGACTTTTGCATGGCTTTATGCGACCCTAACCCAGCCATGCCAGGTAGTAAGTGATGACCCGGGGCCCAGTGGACACCATGGGAGTGTGTCAGTACAGCACACACCTGCAGACCACCCTTCAGTGGACACCAACAGAAGCCAGTACACACGTGCAGCACTGAGACTGTGGAGGGTGTACAGGTGGCCAGTCTGCACCACATACTGGGTGCTGCCACAAGGTTGAGACAAGCCACACAGTGCGAATGATCCCGTGTTGGAAATACCTCAACACCAGTGTACCTGTCTGATGGTATGTGCCCCCTCAGCCACATACCGCACATCTGTACAGACACCACAGCACACACAGCCAGCCATGTATATGTCACTGTGAGTATCCCATGGAAATTGGGCAGCATCTGTGGGTCGCACAACAGTATAACAGTAATGTTCACTGTCAGTACATACCTGTAAGATGGGTCTGTCACTGTGTATAGTACAGCAGTCATTCATACCCTACACACCATAGGCATTGCTGTGTTCCTCACACTACTGGCCCCCTCGTTACTGTAGTGTGTGCCGTGTACTGTAGCAGGAACTACAGTTTGACAATTTCATGCAGCATCACCACCTGTGACTGTGCTGTGTAGTCCTCTGGGGCACAATATTCTATGCGGTTCTGTACAAATGTAGCCTGCAGCTACCACCATGCACTTCCAGAGTGACCTACAGGGGGAGCTGTGGGCAGACCAGAAAGGACTGGGATCAATCCCCTATCTAGAGTGCTTCTGTTAATTGGATTAGGCACCTCCCCTCCTCCTCTTTTGTGAATACTGAGCAGAGGTATTCGTTCAGTATCCTACTTTTTCATTATCCCTATGTTCACCCACCGTCCTTTCTATTCAGTCACTAGTTCTACCCTTAGTTCTTTTAGAATTCTGGGATGAATCCCATCAGGCCCCATTGCTTTGTCCACCTTCAGTTTTAAGAGTTCTTTCAGAACCCTTTCTTCGGTGAATGGGCTGGTATCGACTCCTGTATCCAGAGTGTTGCTATTGTTTGGTTTAGGTACTGCCTCCTCGTCATTTATGAATACTGAACAAAAATATTTATTTAGTATCTCTGCCTTTTCACAGTCACCTTCTGCCCACCCCCTTCCCTTTATTAAGCCTCACTATGCCTCCCTTGGTCTTCCTTTGTTCCCTGATCTACCTATAAAAGGTTTAACCCCTCTCCTTAACTGAGTTAGCTATCTTTTCCTCGGTTTGGGCCTTTGCTGTTCTGGCTGCCTTCCCAGCTTCCTTTTGCTTTAACTGATACAATTCTCTGTCTTGCTCCTTCCGTGATTCCTTGTACTTCCTGACTGCGTTCTTTTTCTCTCGAACCTTCTCTGCCACCTCCTTTGAGAACCATAGTGGTTTCTTACATTGTTTTGATTTATTTATTTGCTTCACACAAAGGCTTGTTGTCTCTGTGATGGCAGTTTTGATTATTCCCCATTATTCTTCCATCCCTCTTTCCTGCCCATTTGCTAGTGCATTCCTTAGCGCACCCATTTAGGCAAAGTCAGCCCTCCTAAAGTCCAGTACCTTTGACTTTGTATGGCTTGATTCTACTGCTGTGTTTATCGTCAACCATACTGTTCGATGGTCGCTAGTTCCTGATGGTTACCCACTTCTACATCAGTGATCCTTGCTCCATCTCCTCTCCATTTGACAGTACCAAGTCTAAGATTGCTCCCTCTCGAGTGGTTCCAATACTAGTTGTCTAAGGCATGCCCCCTGTAGGGCATCTAGAATAACCCCACTCTTAGAAGTGGCTGCTGCAACTGCACTCCAGTTAACATCTGGCATATTCAGATCCCCCATCAGCAATATCTCCCCTTTTTCTGCCATTCTAAGGATACTTTCTAGTATTTTCTTGTCCATTTCCTCCCTCGGGGGGTCTGTATACAACCCCTGTGCGGATTGTGGTGCCATTGCCTGTCTCCAAATTGACCCACAGTGCTTCCTCTCCTCCCTGTTTACCCTTTTATTCTGTTGTTTTGATTCCTTCCCTTATGTAGAGAGCTACTTCTCCTCTGTTACCCTCCCTGTCCCTCCTGTAGATAGTGTATCCTGGTATGTTTATGTCCCAGTCATGGTTCTGTGTGTACCATGTTTCTGTGACTGCCATGATATCCAGATGTTCCTTCTCCTTCAAGGTCACTAATTCAGGAAGCTTGTTACCCAGACTACGAGCATTGGTACTCATTGCTGTCCATTTTTTGATGGCTTTACCTCTTGTAGCACCATCCCTGTCCTCATTGACTTTGCTTTCTCTATTTACCCCTGTCCTGCTGCACAATAACCTGTCTTTCGTCATCTTTTCCTCATTTAGTACCCTGTTTTGTAAAGGGAGGCTGGGAATTTCCTGCTGCTTATCAGTGCCTCCCCCCTTGACTAGCTTAAAAGCTTGCCAATGAAGCATTTAAACTGATCGCCCAGAAGAGTTGTTTCCTTCCTGGACAGATGCAGACCATTCTGCCAGTATAGGCTGGTATTTCTCCAGGTGGAGCCCCAGTCCCCAATGAAGCCAAACCCCTGTGCTCCACACCATTTTTTCAACCATTCATTGAATTGCATGGTGTGAAGTACCCTCACCTCACCCATGCCATAGACAGGCAGCACCTCCGAGAAGGATACTGTCTGTACTACTTGCCTAAGGCCCTCCCAACTCCACAAACTCCTCCTGCACTGCTCTGATCTCATGTTGAGCCAAGTCAGGTGTGCCTCTGTTCCACCACCTCACCCTCCCTGAGCCCACTGTGGTCCAGCTGCTACGCTTTCTGGCAGTTTCTGAGGCAGTGGTGGTGGACCTAATATGCCCGATTTGCATGCAGTTTGTCCAGCATTACTGCAGGGTCCCACAGTTCTACGTGTAGGTCAGTTTGGAAGTACAGGGGCTGGTCGGGTCTGCCTGCATCTCCACCTGTGGCAGTCTAGCAGTGCATGATGGTAGCTGCAGGCTACATGTATACAGTACAGCATAGTATATTGTGCCCCAGGGACAACACAGCATAGGCACTGGTGGTAATGGTGCTGCATGCAACTGTCACAATGTAGGTCATACTACAGTGCACAGCAGACACTACAGTAGCAAGGGGGCCAGTAATGTGAGAGACACAGCAACACCATGGCAGTGTGGCCATACAGCACATACCTGCAGACCACCTGTCTGTGGACACCAACAGATGCCAGCACACACATGCAGCACTATGGGCATGGAGGGTGTACAGGAGGCCAGGCTCGACCACAGAGTGGGTGCGGCCACAACCCTGGGACAAGTCACGCTGTGCAAATGGTCCAGTGCTGGGAATACCCAAACACCCATGTGCCCATCTGATGGTATGTGCCCCCCCCAGCCTCATACCGCACATCTGTACAGACACTACAGCACACACAGCCAGCCATGTATATGTCACTGTGAGCATCCTTGCCAGTGGTGTAGCATCTGTGGATCACACGACAGCATAACAGTAACGTCCACCGTCAGTACACACTTGCAAGTTGGGCATGTCACTGCGTCTAGTGCAGCAGTCATTGATGCCCTACACACCATAGTCATTACTGTGTCCCTCATACTACTGGCCCCCTTGTTAATGTAGTGTCTGCTATGCACTGTAGCAGGAACTACAGTTTGACTATTGCATGCAGCACCACCACTTGTGCCTGTGCTGTGTAGTCCCCTGGGGCACAATATTCTATGTGGTTCTGTATAAATGTAGCCTGAAGCTGCCACCATACACTTCCAGACTAATGTACAGGTGGAGCTGTGGGCAGAACCAGCCAGGCCCTTTACTTCCAGACTGACCTACAGGCGGAGCTGTGGGATCCTGCAATAGCACTGAGCAAACTGCATGCAAATCAGGCCGTAATTAGATGCTTCTCTGGATATTTGCCAACGGACTGCCTAAATAGGCTCATTTGTATGTCACTTTTGAATAAAGCAAATTTTTGCCCTGGGCAAATGTGATAGTGCCGGGCAAACATCTTAGCTCCACGCAAAACCTGCGCAAATGTGTCTGCACCACACAAACATTTCGGAAACATGGTACATTTCTGCAGTGTTTCACATGTGCTGGTGCTTGCAGCATTACTGAATTTGCTCATTTGCTAGCACACACATTGGCCACAAAGCTCACCTTTACCTTCCTTCATGTCGCTGTGCACTGGGCTGCTGTTGTGTGTTGCACTTACATATATATGAACAAGCCAGCAGAAAAAGGCCATTTGGTCTATCAAGTCTGCTTGAATTGCAGGGTTCACAGCGTGAGCTAATGTCCCTGCCCTCCATCTCTACTCCTCTCTATCCATGATTCTAATCTTCCCCCTATGCCTATCCCAGCCTCTCTTAAAGCTGCTTACTGTCTTTAATGAGATGACCCCTAGCGGCAGCGCATTCCAAGTGTCCACCACCCTTTCTGTGAAGAAGTGCTTCCTGACATCCCTCCTAAACCTCCCACCCTCCAGCTTAAGACTGTGCCCCCTTGTGATACGGTTGCCACTCAGCTTAAAGAGACTTTCCTTATCAACATTATTTATTCCTTTCAAGTACTTGAATGTCCCAGTCACGTCCCCTCTCTCTCGCTCGTCTTCCAGGGAGTACATGTTCAGTGCCTTCAACCTCTCCTCGTATACCTTGTCCTGCTGACTAGCTACCATCTTTGTAGCCCTCCTCTGTACCTTCTCCAGCAGGTTAATGTCCTTTTTGAGGTGTGGGCACCAGTACTGAACTCCATACTCTAGATGCGGCCTTACCAGTGACCTGTACAAGGGCAGTATAACTTCCTCTCTCCTACTACTGATCCCCTAGCTATGCATCCCAGCATCTTGTTTGCTTTTGCTGCTGCTTTCTTGCACTGTGTGGAGTGCTTCAGGTCACTAGTGATAATCACTTCCTGGTTGCTATATTCAGATGTAACCCCTATAAATGGGGTTCGAAAAATCTTCCTAGAGCTTGCCTAAATGCTCGCTGCCCGGTTGGTGTTCAGCATTTAGCCGTTTAAATGTTGTTGTTAGTGAGCGCCTTAAAAGCCTCCATGTACTGTCTCTTTAAGAGCTGCCCAATTGCAGTTATAATTAATCTGGAGGGGGTCTGAGTGTTTCCCTGCTCGAGTCCCACCTGGGCTGCTGAATAATTGCTCCATTTCTGCTATCGCTAGTTGTGCAGAGGGAGCCCTGTTAAAAGATGTAATTATTTGCTGAGCATTTACTAGAGTAATAATAATATAAGTTGTTCTAACCTGCCTTCTTTACAGCAAGGTCTGTTTCTGTTTAACTCCACCATCTTGGTCCTGAACTGCTGAATTGGACCAATCAGTATTTTGGGGGCTTTAAAATGGAGCCTGCAACTAAAGGGGAAATGTGGAGCCAGACTCTAGGAATTGTAGTTTTGGACTGTGGCGCCTTATTTTTATTTTTTTATTTAGTTGTTTAACCAGGTATAGCACACTAAGCTGAAAGCTTTTTTACAGGAGCGACGCGGGAGCACAAGGAGGTTAAGTGACTTGCTCAGGGTCACACAGTATGCAAGTGGAAGCTGTGGGATTCAAACCCAGGTCTGGTCTGCTGGATTTCACGAGATTTGCAGCTCAGAACCTTAGACCACTGCACTATACTGCCTCCTTAACTGCCTTTTTGGACCTATAGGGGGAGCTCTGCTGTGACTGACATCTGAACCGACCAACCGAACCTTTTTGATCTGAGTGAAAGCCCCTGAGCTGTCTGCTGGCAAGCCAGATCTGTGTTGGCAGTTGAGAGAGAAGCAGCTCGTGACAGCCGAGCAGTAAAAACTGTGTAGTTCGCGCAGGAGAATGTGGAAGGCCTGACTTCTGGCCTGATTGCCGTTTTCTGCCCAGAGAGAGTGAAAGAGAATTATTTCAGGACTAAATCCGAGCTGTGTGCTTTTAAGCAAGCTACTGAATTGGGACCAGGCTTAACCTGTAGAAGACTGAAGATTTTGCTGAATGCGATCGGCCTGTCAGGAACTCCAGCTACCTCTGCGCTCCTGGGTTTTAGCAGTGACTTTGCAATCGGGATCGGGGAGCAGTCTGCCTGGTACAGTAATCCTGTTACATATAAATGTGCTGTGTATTTAAAAGGGGTTACGTTCTGGTTTTCCCCCAGCTTGAACTGTGTGCTGCTGGCTTTTACATATAAATGTGCTGTGTATTTAAAGGGGGGTCACATTCTGGTTTTCCCCCAGCTTGAACTGTGTGCTGCTGGCTTTTACATATAAATGTGCTGTGTATTTAAAGGGCGTCACAGTCTGGTTTTCCTCCAAGTTAAGCTGTGTGCTGAGGGCTGGAAGCTGTGTCCAGCTCGAGTCGAACTGAATCTGTCTGCTGCTCAATGTAGTTGGGCCCTGCCTCTCTTCCCTGATTCTTCTGGCAATCCAGAACATCCTTCTGTCGTCTCGACCATCGTCCATCCAGGTGCCAGATATTCAAAACTTTGCCCCTGGGCTTAGATAACACTGCCTGGATGGCAAATGTAGCCCAGGGCACAAAGCAAGCTGTATTCAAAAGGAATAGCCTGATGCAAACAGATTCTGAATATAGCATGGGAAAGACACTGTGCATACTGGGAGGGGAATGCAGGGCAGTCATAGCCCTGGAATATGACAGCACTGAATATAGCAACCAGGAAGTGCAAAACAACAACAACAACAACAACAACAACAACAACACAGTGACGTGAGGGCAGGTAGAGAGGAACTATGTGTCAATGTGTGTGCCAGCAAATGCGTGGACTCAGTACAGCTGCAGGCAGCAGCAGATGTGAATGAACAGTGATCAAAACTGTAATATATTCCCCGAACCATTAGCGCCGTGTTAACACGTTAGCATGGCTTTAGTGCGGAGCTAAGCGGTTTGGCCGGTGCAAACATGTTAGCCACTTGCTAAACTTTGCCATATTCAAAAGTGACATGCAAATGAGCTTACTTAGATAGTCTGTGGGCAAACAGCCACATTAGCATCTCATCATGCCCTGATTTGCATGCAGTTTGCCTAGTATTACTGCAGGGTCCCACAGCTCCACCTGTAGGTCAGTGTGGAAGTACAGGAGCTGGCCAGGGCTGACCGCAGCTCCACCTTTAGGTCAGTCAGGCAGTGCATGATGCTAGCTGCAGGCTACATGCGAACAGTACAGCATACCATATCATATTGTACCCCGCGGACAGCACAGCATAGGCACGGGCGGTGGTGATGCTGCATGCAACCGTCACACCATAGGTCATACTACAGTGCACAGCAGACAATACAGTAGCAAGGGGCTGGTAGTGTGAGGGACACAGCAATGCCTTTGGTATGTAGGGCAGTGATGACCACTGCACTGTACACAGTGACAGGCCCAGCTTGCAGGTAATTACTGACAGTGGACAGTACTATTACGCTGTTGTGTGATCCACAGATGCTGCACCTGTGGCATGGGATGCACACAGTGTCACGTACATGGCCGGCTGTGTGTGCTGTGGCTTCTGTACAGCTGTGTGGTAGGTGGCTGGGGGGGCATGTACGATCCGACAGGCACACAGGTGGTGGTGTATTGCCACTACTGGCCCATCTGCACTGAGTGATGTGTCCCAGCCCTGTGGCCACACCTGGGCTGTGGTGAGGTCTGGCCACCCATGCACCCTCCCATCACTGTCCATCATGCCCACAGTGCTGCATGTGTGTACTGGCATCTGTTGCGCACCACAGACGTCTGGTCTGCAGGTGTGTGCTATATGGCCACACTACCATGCTGTCCCCTGTGGGTCGGATCACCCCTTACTGTCTGTGCTTGGCTGGGACTGGTGGCAGCTGTTGCCATCATGGTAGTGCCATCAGTGAGCAGCATGTGTCCTCCATGTCTGGCATTTTCTAAGTGTCATAATCATATGTTAAGGTCGCGCAAGCTGCGCAAACTCCACGCAATGCACCAATGATGTGAAAAGCTGTTTGTCCAGGGTTAAGACCAGCTTTTCCTGGGTGGTAAATTGTACCGCGCTAAGGGTCGTGTTATATCATGCTAAACACCTTAGCGTGTAAAGCCTGTCAGGGTATTGGGAAGGTAAACACTGTGTACTGTGTGGGCCACTAGTAGGAGATAAGGGGGGGTCACAGTGTCCCAGAGGGCTGTGGCCTGGTTAGTTAGACTAATACCAACCCTGACCTTTGGGTGGAGGCACCTGCCACTGAACCTAAGACCCTTAACCTGCTATTAGCCAAGCAGGCAGGGATAGTAGCCCTTGGAATAGTGCCACCTAGGGGTTACACAGAGCTGTTGTAGTTCCCGGGCTATATTTGCACTGCAATCCCAGCCCAGTTTGCCCAGCTTCCTTAGCACACTGTATTTGGCAGGTTTAGCACCAGGGCTATCCCTTTTGAATATAGTGGGCTGTTGATTAAGGGATAATTTAGCACGACAGGCAGTGCTAATTTAGCCCCAGGCAAAGTTTTGAATATCTGGCCCTAGATCTTTATATTCAACCAAAACAATGAAAGACCACTTTACTCGCGATCGAGCCTACTAAACTCTCTGTGAAGAAAATCATTATACAACTATAAAAACTTTTAGGCTGTGATTACAGTTTTAATATTCTCCTAAATCTATAGGGCCAGATATTCAAAGCTTTGTGCGGTCCGCAAACAGTTTGCACGGGAATAGCGTGGGATTAGCGCGGGTCTGCCATATTCAAAAGGCCAACTAGCGCGGGCAAACCACAGTAGCGCCAGGCTAAGCATAATTATATGCAAGGGGCATAGTGAACATGAATAAATTCGCTATGAGATATTCCGCGACTAGCACCGCACTAAGGTGCCTAGCGCGACATAGCGCGACCCATAGCATGGTACAATTTACCGCCCAGGAAAGCTGGTCTTAACCCTGGGCAAACAGCTTAGCGCGGTGCTATCTCAGCATTAGCATGGCTTGCGCTGCCCTAACATATGAGTATGACACTTAGAAACTGCCAGACATGGAGGACACATGCTGCTTACTGATGCCACCGGCATGATGCCATCAGCTGCCACCAGTCCGAGACAAGCACAGACAGTGAGGGGTGATCTGACCCACAGGGGACAGCATGGTAGTGTGGCCATATAGCACACACCTGCAGGTCATACGTCTGTGGTGCGTAACAGATGCCAGCACACACATGCAGCACTGTGGGCGTGGTGGCAGTGAGGAGAGGGTGTATGGGTGGCCAGACCTCACCACAGCCCAGGTGTGGCTACAGGGCTGGGACACATTGCTCAGTGCACATAGGCCAGTAGTGGGATTACACCACCACCTGTGTGCCTGTCGGATCCTACATGCCTCCCCCCCAGCTACCTACCATACAACTGTACAGATGTCACAGGACACACTGCCGGCCATGTACTTGACAGTGTGTGCATCCCATGCCACAGGT
The DNA here is from genome assembly GCA_016271365.2 of Neoceratodus forsteri. Lineage (NCBI taxonomy): Eukaryota > Metazoa > Chordata > Ceratodontiformes > Ceratodontidae > Neoceratodus > Neoceratodus forsteri. The sequence goes on along the minus strand of CM028132.1, from coordinate 365,085,798 downwards.
ACAGCATCTGTGGATCACACAACAGCGTGATAGTACTGTCCACTGTCAGTAATCAAGTGCAAGCTGGGCCTGTCACTGTGTACAGTGCAGTGGTCATCACTGCCCTACATACCATAGGCAGTGTTGTGTCCCTCACACTACCAGCCCTCTTGCTACTGTGGTGTCTGCTGTGCACTGTAGCATGACCTACAGTGTGAAGGTTGCATGCAGCACTACTACCACCTGTGCCTCTGCTGTGTTGTCCCCTGGGGTACGATATACTATGCTATGCTGTACTGTTTACATGAAGCCTGCAGCTATCATCATGCACTGCCTGACTGACCTACAGGTGGCGTTGCGTTTGGACCTGGCCAGCCCCTGAACCTCCAGACTGACCTAAGTGAAGCTGTGGGACTCTACTGTAATGCTGTGCAAACTGTATGCAAATCAGTGCATGATGAGACGCAAATGTGGCCGTTTGCCCAGAGAGTATCTAAGTAGGCTCATTTGCATGTCACTTTTGAATACGGCAAAGTTTAGCGTGGGGCTAACTTGTTTGCACTGGGCAAACCGCTTAGCTTCGTGCTAAGGGCGGCGCTAATGGTTCGGGAATATTAAAAGTTTTGGTCACTGTTTTTCATGTGTGCTGCTACTTGCAGCTGTACTGAGTCCATGCATTTGCCAGAACACACATTGGCCACATATTTTATTTATTTGTTTGTTTGGCGGCCGGTGGTGCTGAGGGTTGGCGCTGGGCGCCCACACCTCGCGTTACGCTGATGACCAGGTTCGAAGGAGCGGACTCGGGTAGCCAGGGGTTAGCAGGGAGAGGAGGATCTAGCGTCCCAACGGATGCTTTCCTCCCTCGGGGTGGGAGACCAGGAGCGCATCTGCGTTCTGCATCCCTTCCATAGCCGGTGGAAGCACCGACATTAGGAAGGGATGGAGGTGGCTCCGTTCGCCGGAGCCGGGGAGGGGGGACGTCAACGGCGCATGAGAGGCTCGGCGTGCGTCTGCACACCACCACTCGGGACGTACGTCCTAGCGCTCGATGTCTCAGAGGGCAGGGGAAACTAGGGAGAAAACGGAAAACACCTCTCGGCAGCCCTGGATGAAAGCTGCTCCAGTTCCATCCAGACCACCAAGAGGGACAGACCCCACTGTGCAGGAGGAGAGAGGAGGCACTCTAGGGGCAGATCCCACGGAGGTGGAATGGGGGAAAATGAGTAGACGGAAGGAGTGGGGTCCGAGAGCAGACAGGAGAGATAAAGAAATAAAGTAAAAAAAATATATATATATTTGTTTGTTTATTTATTTATTTATGTGTTGATTGGTTGGAAATGTTTCATCAGGAAAGGCAGACTGAGCAAGAAGATGCTTGTCTCCCGGTGCGACCTGGGGGGAGGGGTTACAGAGGAGGCAGTTATACATACAATAGTTGAGATTAGCAGCAGAGCAATACAGATAACATACAGTTGGGAGGGATTACATTTGAACTTGATTACATATAGGAACATTATCATCATTAATGACATAATATACATAGCATGGGTACAAATCAAGCAAGAGCTGCACAGAGCTTGTTCTTCAGGGACAGGGTAAACATTGCGTGGGTACACAATGAGGTAAGACAATGAAAATTGACATGTACGAATAACAACTATGGTCCAGTAACAGAACATGAGTGCCCATAGCAGGACTAGGGCGGCAGTGGGAACACCAGTAGGCAGTGGAATTGGAGAGTGAAGTTGTGGGGGTGTACTAGTAAACATTTGGTGAGTAGGGGGGAGGATAAGGTAAGGTGGGAGGGAAGGGGAGTGGAGTAGGACTGTAAGTAGTGCTGAAGAAACGTAGCATTGTAGGAAGAAAGGGAGAAATGGGGGATGTATGGAGAAGGAAGAGTGAGTAAGTGTGAGAGTGTAAGTGCATGGGGCAGTAGATAAGCCAGACAATTAGGTGTGGCCAAGCCGCTGGTCAGGCGCTACAGGGCGTGGGGGAGGAGAAATTGTCAAGGGGGGGAGGTCAGGGACAGTTGCAATTTGGAGCTAGGTAGTTAGAGAGTGCAGAGGCTAGGGAGCGTTTGGTTGAGGAGTACCGGATCTGGGCCGGCAGGCCATTCCAGAGTTTAGGGAAGAGGTAAGAGAAGGCCAATTGGCTGGCAGTGGTCCTTCAGAGGAGGATGACTAAGAGCCTAGTGTCAGCGGACCTGGGAGTGTGGGAGAGGGTAGGGGATAGTTCATCTCTACCTATCCTCACGTCGCTGTGTACTGTGTTATTGTTGTGGTTTGCACTTTCTGGTTGCTGTAGTCAATGCTGTTTTATTCCAGGACAACGTCTGCCCTGCACTCCCAGCCCAGTTTACAGAACCTCATTCCCTTGTTATATTCAGAAGCAGTTTGCCTAGGGTATTTCTTTTAAACATAGCTTGCTTTGTGCTCCAGTCTGTTTTCACACCACGCAGTGTTAACTTAACCCAGCCACAAAGTTTTGAATATCTGCCCCATGTGTACTAACAAAATAATAGATTCATCAAAACTTCAATTTTATTTAGTTATTTATTTATGACTTTGATAACAGTGCATGTGAAATTCTGCAGAACTGTACCTTGTTTCCGAAACGTTTGCCCGGCACAGACACATTTGTGCAAGTTTTGCATGGAGCTAAGATATTTGCCTGGCACTATCACGTTTGCCTGGGGCAAAAATTTCCTATATTCAAAAAGTGACATGCAAATAAGCCTACTTAGGCCGTCTGTGGACAAACATCCAGATTAGCATCTCATTATGGCCTGATTTGCATGCAGTTTGCCATGCACTATTGCAGGGTCCCACAGCTCCACCTGTAGGTCAGTCTGGTAGTACAGTGGCTAGCTTGGTCTTCCCACAGCTCCACGTGTAGGTCAGTCTGGAAGTGTACGGTGGTAGTTGCAGACTACATTTGTACAGAACTGTATAGAATATTGTGCCCCAGGGGACAATATTCTATACCAGCTTTGCACGACCTTGTGGCTTTGCGTGACTTTTGCATGGCTTTGTGTGACCCTAACCCTAACCCAGCCATGCCAGGTAGTAAGTGATGACCCGGCGCCCAGTGGACACCATGACAGTGTGTCAGTACAGCACACACCTGCAGACCACCCTTCAGTGGACACCAGCAGAAGCCAGTACACACTTGCAGCATTGAGAGTGTGGAGGGTGTTGAGGGGAGGGTGTACAGGTGGGCAGTCTGCACCACATACTGGGTGCAGCCACAAGGCTGGGACAAGCCATGCAGTGCAAATGTTCCAGTGCAGGGAATACCCCAACACCAGTGTGTCTGTCTGATGGTATGTGCCCCCCAGCCACATACCACACATCTGTACAGACACCACAGCACACACAGCCAGCCATGTATATGTCACTGTGAGTATCCCATGCAAGTTGGGCAGCATCTGTGGGTTGCACAACAGTATAACAGTAATGCCCACTGTCAGTACATACCTGTAAGATGGGTCTGTCACTGTGTATAGTACAGCAGTCATTGATACCCTACACACCATAGGCATTGCTGTGTTCCCCACACTACTGGCCCCCTTGTTACTGTAGTGTGTGCCGTGTACTGTAGCAGGAACTACAGTTTGACAATTTCATGCAGCACCACCACCTGTGACTGTGCTGTGTAGTCCTCCGGGGCGCAATATTCTATGCGGTTCTGTACAAATGTAGCCTGCAGCTACCACCATGCACTTCCAGAGTGACCTACAGGGAGAGCTGTGGGCAGACCAGAAATGACTGGGATCAATACCCTATCCAGAATGCTTCTGTTAATTGGATTAGGCACCTCCTCCTCTTTTGTGAATACTGAGCAGAAGTATTCGTTCAGTATCCCTGCTTTTTCACTATCCCTATGTTCACCCACCGTCCTTTATATTCAGTCACTAGTTCTACCCTTAGTTCTTTTAGAATTCTGGGATGAATCCCATCAGGCCCCATTGCTTTGTCCACCTTCAGTTTTAAGAGTTCTTTCAGAACCCTTTCTTCGGTGAATGGGCTGGTATCAACTCCTGTATCCAGAGTGTTGCTATTGTTTGGTTTAGGTATCTCTCCCTCTTCATTTATGAATACTGAGCAAAATATTTGTTTAGTATCTCTGCCCACCCTCCCTTTATTAAGCCTCACTATGCCTCCCTTGATCTTCCTTTGCTCCCTGATCTACCTATAAAAGGTTTAACCCCCCTTCTCAACTGAGTTAGCTATCTTTTCCTCGGTTTGGGCCTTTGCTGTTCTGACTGCCTTCCCAGCTTCCTTTTGCTTTAACTGATACAATTCTCTGTCCTGCTCCTTCCTTGATTCCTTGTACTTCCTGACTGTGTTCTTTTTCTCTCGAACCTTCTCTGCTACCTCCTTTGAGAACCATAGTGGTTTCTTACATTGTTTTGATTTATTTATTTGCTTCACACAATGGCTTGTTGTCTCTGTGATGGCAGTTATGATTATTCCCCATTATTCTTCCATCCCTCTTTCCTGCCCATTTGCTAGTGCATTCCTTAAGCACGCACCCATTTTGGCAAAGTCAGCCCTCCTAAAGTCCAGTACCTTTGACTTTGTATGGCTTGATTCTACTGCTGTGTTTATCATCAACCATACTGTTCGATGGTCGCTAGTTCCCTGATGGCTACCCACTTCTACATCAGTGATCCTTGCTCCATCTCCCTCTCCATTTGACAGTTCCAAGTCTAAGATTGCTCCCTCTCGAGTGGTTCCAATACTAGTTGTCTAAGGCATGCCCCTTTAGGGCATCTAGAATAACCCCACTCTTAGAAGTGGCTGCTGCAACTGCACTCCAGTTAACATCTGGCATATTCAGATCCCCCATCAGCAATATCTCCCCTTTTTCTGCCATTCTAAGGATACTTTCTATCATTTTCTTGTCCATTTCCTCCCTCGGGTTCTGTATACAACCCTCAAGGGATTGTGGTGCCATTGCCTGTCTCCAAATTGACCCACAGTGCTTCCTCTCCTCCCTGTTTACCCTTTTATTCTGTTGTTTTGATTCCTTCCCTTATGTAGAGAGCTACTTCTCCTCTGTTACCCTCCCTGTCCCTCCTGTAGATAGTGTATCCTGGTATGTTTATGTCCCAGTCATGGTTCTGTGTATACCATGTTTCTGTGACTGCCATGATATCCAGATGTTCCTTCTCCTTCAAGGTCACTAATTCAGGAAGCTTGTTACCCAGACTACGAGCATTGGTACTCATTGCTGTCCATTTTTTGATGGCTTTACCTCTTGTAGCACCATCCCTGTCCTCATTGACTTTGCTTTCTCTATTTACCCCTGTCCTGCTGCACAATAACCTTTCTTTCGTCATCTTTTCCTCATTTAGTACCCTGTTTTGTAAAGGGAGGCTGGGAATTTCCTGCTGCTTATCAGTGCCTCCCCCCTTGACTAGTTAAAAGCTTGCCAATGAAGCATTTAAACTGATCGCCCAGAAGAGTTGTTTCCTTCCTGGACAGATGCAGACCATTCTGCCAGTATAGGCTGGTATTTCTCCAGGTGGAGCCCCAGTCCCCAATGAAGCCAAACCTCTGTGCTCCACACCATTTTTTCAACCATTCATTGAATTGCATGGTGTGAAGTACCCTCACCTCACCCATGCCATAGACAGGCAGCACCTCCGAGAAGGATACTGTCTGTACTACTTGCCTAAGGCCCCTCCCCAACTCCACAAACTCCTCCTGCACTGCTCTGATCTCATGTTGAGCCAAGTCAGGTGTGCCTCTGTTCCACCACCCTCACCCTCCCTGAGCCCACTGTGGTCCAGCTGCTACGCTTTCTTGGCAGTTTCTGAGGCAGTGGTGGTGGACCTAGTATGCCCCGATTTGCATGCAGTTTGTCCAGCATTACTGCAGGGTCCCACAGCTCCACATGTAGGTCAGTTTGGAAGTACAGGGGCTGGTCGGGTCTGCCTGCAGCTCCACCTGTAGGTCAGTCTGGCAGTGCATGATGGTAGCTGCAGGCTACATGTATACAGTACAGCATAGTATATTGTGCCCCAGGGGACAACACAGCATAGGCACTAGTGGTAATGGTGCTGCATGCAACTGTCACGCTGTAGGTCATACTACAGTGCACAGCAGACACTACAGTAGCAAGGGGGCCAGTAATGTGAGAGACACAGCAACACCATGGCAGTGTGACCATACAGCACATACCTGCAGACCACCTGTCTGTGGACACCAACAGATGCCAGCACACACATGCAGCACTATGGGCATGGAGGGTGTACAGGTGGCCAGGCTGGACCACAGACTGGGTGCGCCACAAGCCTGGGACAAGCCACGCTGTGCAAATGGTCCAGTGCTGGGAATACCCAAACACCAGTGTGCCCGTCTGATGGTATGTGCCCCCCCAGCCTCATACCACACATCTGTACAGACACCACAGCACACACAGCCAGCCATGTGTATGTCAATATGAGTATCCTTGCCAGTGGTGTAGCGTCTGTGGATTGCACGACAGCGTAACAGTAATGTCCACTGTCAGTACACACTTGCAGGTTGGGCATGTCACTGTGTACAGTGCAGCGGTCATTGATGCCCTACACACCATAGTCATTGCTGTGTCCTTCACACTACTGGCCCCCTTGTTAATGTAGTGTCTGCTATACACTGTAGCAGGAACTACAGTTTGACTATTGCATGCAGCACCACCACTTGTGCCTGTGCTGTGTAGTCCCCTGGGGCACAATATTCTATGTGGTTCTGTATAAATGTAGCCTGAAGCTGCCACCATACACTTCCAGACGGATGTACAGGTGGAGCTGTGGGCAGAACCAGCCAGCCCCTGTACTTCCAGACTGACCTACAGGTGGAGCTGTGGGATCCTGCAATAGCACTGAGCAAACTGCATGCAAATCAGGCCGTAATCAGATGCTTCTCTGGATATTTGCCAACAGACTGCCTAAATAGGCTCATTTGTATGTCACTTTTGAATAAAGCATAATTTTTGCCCTGGGCAAATGTGATAGTGCGGCAAACATCTTAGCTCCACGCAAAACCTCGCATAAATGTGTCTGCACCACACAAACATTTCGGAAACATGGTACATTTCTGCAGTGTTTCACATGTGCTGGTGCTTGCAGCATTACTGAATTTGCTCATTTGCTAGCACACACATGGGCCACAAAGCTCACCTTTACCTTCCTTCATGTCGCTGTGCACTGGGCTGCTGTTGTGGGTTGCACTTACATATATATGAACAAGCCAGCAGAAAAAGGCTATTTGGTCTATCAAGTCTGCTTGTGTTGCAGGGTTCACAGCGTGAGCTAATGTCCCTGCCCTCCATCTCTACTCCTCTCTATCCATGATTCTAATCTTCCCCCTATACCTATCCCAGCCTCTCTTAAAGCTGCTTACTGTCTTTAATGAGATGACCCCTAGCGGCAGCGCATTCCAAGTGTCCACCACCCTTTCTGTGAAGAAGTGCTTCCTGACATCCCTCCTAAACCTCCCACCCTCCAGCTTAAGACTGTGCCCCCTTGTGATACGGTTGCCACTCAGCTTAAAGAGACTTTCCTTATCAACATTATTTATTCCTTTCAAGTACTTGAATGTCCCAGTCATGTCCTCTCTCTCGCCTCGTCTTCCAGGACATGTTCAGTGCCTTCAACCTCTCCTCGTATACCTTGCCCTGCTGACTAGCTACCATCTTTGTAGCCCTCCTCTGTACCTTCTCCAGCAGGTTAATGTCCTTTTTGAGGTGTGGGCACCAGTACTGAACTCCATACTCTAGATGCGGCCTTACCAGTGACCTGTACAAGGGCAGTATAACCTCCTCTCTCCTACTACTGATCCCCCTAGCTATGCATCCCAGCATCTTGTTTGCTTTTGCTGCTGCTTTCTTGCACTGTGTGGAGTGCTTCAGGTCACTAGTGATAATCACTTCCTGGTTGCTATATTCAGATGTAACCCCCTATAAATGGGGGTTCCCGAAAAGTCTTCCTAGAGCTTGCCTAAATGCTCGCTGCCCGGTTGGTGTTCAGCATTTAGCCGTTTAAATGTTGTTGTTAGTGAGCGCCTTAAAAGCCTCCATGTACTGTCTCTTTAAGAGCTGCCCAATTGCAGTTATAATTAATCTGGAGGGGGTCTGAGTGTTTCCCTGCTCGAGTCCCACCTGGGCTGCTGAATAATTGCTCCATTTCTGCTATCGCTAGTTGTGCAGAGGAGCCCTGTTAAAGATGTAATTATTTGCTGAGCATTTACTAGAGTAATAATAATAAGTTGTTCTAACCTGCCTTCTTTACAGCAAGGTCTGTTTCTGTTTAACTCCACCATCTTGGTCCTGAACTGCTGAATTGGACCAATCAGTATTTTGGGGCTTTAAAATGGAGCCTGCAACTAAAGGGGAAATGTGGAGCCAGACTCTAGGAATTGTAGTTTTGGACTGTGGCGCCTTATTTTTATTTTTTTATTTAGTTGTTTAACCAGGTATAGCACACTAAGCTGAAAGCTTTTTTACAGGAGCGACCTGGGAGCACAAGGAGGTTAAGTGACTTGCTCAGGGTCACACAGTATGCAAGTGGAAGCTGTGGGATTCAAACCCAGGTCTGGTCTGCTGGATGTCACGAGATTTGCAGCTCAGAACCTTAGACCACTGCACTATACTGCCTCCTTAACTGCCTTTTTGGACCTATAGGGGGAGCTCTGCTGTGACTGACATCTGAACCGACCAACCGAACCTTTTTGATCTGAGTGAAAGCCCCTGAGCTGTCTGCTGGCAAGCCAGATCTGTGTTGGCAGTTGAGAGAGAAGCAGCTCGTGACAGCCGAGCAGTAAAAACTGTGTAGTTCGCGCGGGAGAATGTGGAAGGCCTGACTTCTGGCCTGATTGCCGTTTTCTGCCCAGAGAGTGAAAGAATTATTTCAGGACTAAATCCGAGCTGTGTGCTTTTAAGCAAGCTACTGAATTGGGACCAGGCTTAACCTGTAGAAGACTGAAGATTTTGCTGAATGCGATCGGCCTGTCAGGAACTCCAGCTACCTCTGCGCTCCTGGGTTTTAGCAGTGACTTTGCAATGGGATAGGAGCAGTCTGCCTGGTACAGTAATCCTGTTACATATAAATGTGCTGTGTATTTAAAAGGGGTTACGTTCTGGTTTTCCCCCAGCTTGAACTGTGTGCTGCTGGCTTTTACATATAAATGTGCTGTGTATTTAAAGGGCGTCACAGTCTGGTTTTCCTCCAAGTTAAGCTGTGTGCTGAGGGCTGGAAGCTGTGTCCAGCTCGAGTCGGACTGAATCTGTCTGCTACTCAATGTAGTTGGGCCCTGCCACGAGTGCCCTGCCTCTATTCCCTGATTCTTCTGGCAATCCAGAACATCCTTCTGTCGTCTCGACCATCGTCCATCCGGTGTTCAGGTTTGGGTATCGTGAGTAACAAACAGGGTAGCTCCCTGCAACATATCTTTTAAATCACAAGTGTGCCATCTAATTATTTTGTTGTGTTGTTTCTACGAACTGAGCCCTCCGGCTCCCAATTACAATTAGGAGTGTGCATGTGTTATTTCTTTTTCCTCCACAGGGCCCTACCAGCTGCTGCATGCGGCCTACACCAACAGACGGTCCCGGCTAACCCCTTCTCCATCCTGGGTACCCAGAGAGTGTGACTGATAGGGACTAGGTACCAGATATTCAAAACTTTGCCCCTGGGCTTAGATAACACTGCCTGGATGGCAAATGTAGCCCAGGGCACAAAGCAAGCTGTATTCAAAAGGAATAGCCTGATGCAAACAGATTCTGAATATAACATGGGAAAGACACTGCATACTGGGAGGGGAGTGCAGGGCAGCCGTAGCCCTGGAATATGACAGCACTGAATATAGCAACCAGGAAGTGCAAACCACAGCAACAACAACAACACAGTGACGTGAGAAGAACTATGTGGCAATGTGTGCGCCAGCAAATGCATGGACCCAGTACAGCTGCAGGCAGCAGCAGATGTGAATGAACAGTGATCAAAACTGTAATATATTCCCCGAACCATTAACGCCGTGTTAACACGTTAGCATGGCTTTAGTGCGGAGCTAAGCGGTTTGGCCGGTGCAAACATGTTAGCCTCTTGCTAAACTTTGCCATATTCAAAAGTGACATGCAAATGAGCTTACTTAGATAGTCTGTGGGCAAACAGCCACATTAGCATCTCATCATGCCCTGATTTGCATGCAGTTTGCCTAGTATTACTGCAGGGTCCCACAGCTCCACCTGTAGGTCAGTGTGGAAGTACAGGTGCTGGCCAGGGCTGACCGCAGCTCCACCTGTAGGTCAGTCAGGCAGTGCATGATGCTAGCTGCAGGCTACATGCGAACAGTACAGCATACCATATCATATTGTACCCCGCGGACAGCACAGCATAGGCACGGGCGGTGGTGATGCTGCATGCAACCGTCACACCATAGGTCATACCAGTGCACAGCAGACAACACAGCAAGGAGGCTGGTAGTGTGAGGGACACAGCAATGCCTTGGTATGTAGGGCAGTGATGACCACTGCACTGTACACAGTGACAGGCCCAGCTTGCAGGTAATTACTGACAGTGGACAGTACTATTACGCTGTTGTGTGATCCACAGATGCTGCACCTGTGGCATGGGATGCACACAGTGTCACGTACATGGCCGGCTGTGTGTGCTGTGGCTTCTGTACAGCTGTGTGGTAGGTGGCTGGGGGGGCATGTACGATCCGACAGGCACACAGGTGGTGGTGTATTCCCACTACTGGCCCATCTGCACTGAGTGATGTGTCCCAGCTCTGTGGCCACACCTGGGCTGTGGTGAGGTCTGGCCACCCATGCACCTCCCTCACTGTCCATCATGCCCACAGTGCTGCCTGTGTGTACTGGCATCTGTTGCGCACCACAGACGTCTGGTCTGCAGGTGTGTGCTATATGGCCACACTACCATGCTGTCCCCTGTGGGTCGGATCACCCCTTACTGTCTGTGCTTGGCTGGGACTGGTGGCAGCTGTTGCCATCATGGTAGTGCCATCAGTGAGCAGCATGTGTCCTCCATGTCTGGCATTTTCTAAGTGTCATAATCATATGTTAAAGATCGCGCCAAGCTCTGCAAAACTCCACGCAATGCACCAATGATGTGAAAAGCTGTTTGTCCAGGGTTAAGACCAGCTTTTCCTGGGTGGTAAATTGTACCGCTTAGAGGTCGTGTTATATCATGCTAAACACCTTAGCGTGTAAAAGCCTGTCAGGGTATTGGGAAGGTAAACACTGTGTACTGTGTGGGCCACTAGTAGGAGATAAGGGGGGGTCACAGTGTCCCAGAGGGCTGTGGCCTGGTTAGTTAGACTAATACCAACCCTGACCTTTGGGTGGAGGCACCTGCCACTGAACCTAAGACCCTTAACCTGCTATTAGCCAAGCAGGCAGGGATAGTAGCCCTTGGAATAGTGCCACCTAGGGGTTACACAGAGCTGTTGTAGTTCCTGGGCTATATTTGCACTGCAATCCCAGCCCAGTTTGCCCAGCTTCCTTAGCACACTGTATTTGGCAGGTTTAGCACCAGGGCTATCCCTTTTGAATATAGTGGGCTGTTGATTAAGGGATAATTTAGTACGACAGGCAGTGCTAATTGCCCCTGAGCAAAGTTTTGAATATCTGGCCCTAGATGTTTATATTCAACCAAAACAATGAAAGACCACTTTACTCGCGCTCGAGCCTACTAAACTCTCTGTGAAGAAAATCATTATACAACTATAAAAACTTTTAGGCTGTGATTACAGTTTTAATATTCTCCTAAACCTATAGGGCCAGATATTCAAAGCTTTGTGCGGTCCGCAAACAGTTTGCACGGGAATAGCGTGGGATTAGCGCGGGTCTGCCATATTCAAAAGGCCAACTAGCGCGGGCAAACCACAGTAGCGCTAGGCTAAGCATAATTATATGCAAGGGGCATAGTGAACATGAATAAATTCGCTATGAGATATTCCGCGACTAGCACCGCACTAAGGTGCCTAGCGCGACATAGCGCGACCCATAGCATGGTACAATTTACCGCCCAGGAAAAGCTGGTCTTAACCCTGGGCAAACAGCTTGGCGCGGTGCTATCTCAGCATTAGCACGGCTTGCGCTGCCCTAACATATGAGTATGACACTTAGAAACTGCCAGACATGGAGGACACATGCTGCTTACTGATGCCACCAGCATGATGCCATCAGCTGCCACCAGTCCGAGACAAGCACAGACAGTGAGGGGTGATCTGACCCACAGGGGACAGCATGGTAGTGTGGCCATATAGCACACACCTGCAGGTCATACGTCTGTGGTGCGTAACAGATGCCAGCACACACATGCAGCACTGTGGGTGTGGTGGCAGTGAGGGGAGGGTGTATGGGTGGCCAGACCTCACCACAGCCCAGGTGTGGCCACAGGGCTGGGACACATTGCTCAGTGCACATAGACCAGTAGTGGGATTACACCACCACCTGTGTGCCTGTCGGATCCCTACATCCTCCCCCCCAGCTACCTACCATACAACTGTACAGATGTCACAGGACACACTGCCGGCCATGTACTTGACACTGTGTGCATCCCATGCCACAGGTACAGCATCTGTGGATCACACAACAGCGTGATAGTACTGTCCACTGTCAGTAATCAAGTGCAAGCTGGGCCTGTCACTGTGTACAGTGCAGTGGTCATCACTGCCCTACATACCATAGGCAGTGTTGTGTCCCTCACACTACCAGCCCTCTTGCTACTGTGGTGTCTGCTGTGCACTGTAGCATGACCCACAGTGTGAAGGTTGCATGCAGCACTACTACCACCTGTGCCTCTGCTGTGTTGTCCCCTGGGGTACGATATACCATGCTATGCTGTACTGTTTACATGAAGCCTGCAGCTATCATCATGCACTGCCTGACTGACCTACAGGTGGCGTTGCGTTTGGACCTGGCCAGCCCCTGTACCTCCAGACTGACCTAAGTGAAGCTGTGGGACTCTACTGTAATGCTGTGCAAACTGTATGCAAATCAGTGCATGAAGAGACGCAAATGTGGCCGTTTGCCCAGACAGTATCTAAGTAGGCTCATTTGCATGTCACTTTTGAATACGGCAAAGTTTAGCGTGGGGCTAACTTGTTTGCACTGGGCAAACCGCTTAGCTTCGTGCTAAGGGCGGCGCTAATGGTTCGGGGAATATTAGAAAGTTTTGGTCACTGTTTTTTTCATGTGTGCTGCTACTTGCAGCTGTACTGGGTCCATGCATTTGCCAGAACACACATTGGCCACATATTTTATTTATTTGTTTGTTTGGCCGGCCCGGTGGTGCTGAGGGTTGAGGCGCTGGACGCCACACCTCGCGTTACGCTGGTGACCCGGGTTCGGGAACGGACTCGGGTGGCCAGGGGTTGGCAGGGGAGAGGGAGGATCTAGCGTCCCAACGGATGCTTTCCTCCCTCGGGGTGGGAGACCAGGAGCGCATCTGCGTTCTGCATCCCTTCCATAGCCGGTGGAAGCTTTCGACATTAGGAAGGGATGGAGGTGGCTCCGTTCGCGGGCGGGGAGGACGTCCACGGCGCGCGGGGAGGCTCGGCGTGCGTCTGCACACCACCACTCGGGACGACGCCCCTAGTCGTGTCTCAGAGGGCAGGGAAACTAGGAGAAAAGCGGAAAACACCTCTCGGCAGCCCTGGATGAAAGCTGCTCCAGTTCCATCCAGACCACCAAGAGGGACAGACCCTACTGTGCAGGAGGAGAGAGGAGGCACTCTAGGGGCAGATCCCACGGAGGTGGAATGGGGGAAAATGAGTAGACGGAAGGAGTGGGGTCTGAGAGCAGACAGGAGAGATAAAGAAATAAAGTAAAAAAAATATATATATATTTGTTTGTTTATTTATGTGTTGATTGGTTGGAAATGTTTCACCAGGAAAGGCAGACTGAGCAAGAAGATGCTTGTCTCCCGGTGCGACCTGGGGGGAGGGGTTACAGAGGAGGCAGTTATACATACAATAGTTGAGATTAGCAGCAGAGCAATACAGATAACATACAGTTGGGAGGGATTACATTTGAACTTGATTACATATAGGAACATTATCATCATTAATGACATAATATACATAGCATGGGTACAAATCAAGCAAGAGCTGCACAGAGCTTGTTCTTCAGGGACAGGGTAAACATTGCGTGGGTACACAATGAGGTAAGACAATGAAAATTGACATGTGCGAATAACAACTATGGTCCAGTAACAGAACATGAGTGCCCATAGCAGGACTAGGGCGGCAGTGGGAACACCAGTAGGCAGTGGAATTGGAGAGTGAAGTTGTGGGGGTGTACTAGTAAACATTTGGTGAGTAGGGGGGAGGATAAGGTAAGGTGGGAGGGAAAGGGAGTGGAGTAGGACTGTAAGTAGTGCTGAAGAAACGTAGCATTGTAGGAAGAAAGGGAGAAATGGGGGATGTATGGAGAAGGAAGAGTGAGTAAGTGTGAGAGTGTAAGTGCATGGGGCAGTAGATAAGCCAGACAATTAGGTGTGGCCAAGCCGCTGGTCAGGCGCTACAGGGCGTGGGGGAGGAGAAATTGTCAAGGGGGGAGGTCAGGGACAGTTGCAATTTGGAGCTAGGTAGCTAGAGAGTGCAGAGGCTAGGGAGCGTTTGGTTGAGGAGTACCGGATCTGGGCCGGCAGGCCGTTCCAGAGTTTAGGGAAGAGGTAAGAGAAGGCCAATTGGCTGGCATTGGTCCTTTGGAGAAGGATGACTAAGAGCCTAGTGTCAGCGGACTTGGGAGTGTGGGAGGGGGTAGGGGATAGTTCATCTCTACCTACCCTCACGTCGCTGTGTACTGTGTTATTGTTGTGGTTTGCACTTTCTGGTTGCTGTAGTCAATGCTGTTTTATTCCAGGACTACGTCTGCCCTGCACTCCCAGCCCAGCTTGCAGAACCTCATTCCCCTGCTATATTCAGAAGCAGTTTGCCCAGGGTATTTCTTTTAAATATAACTTGCTTTGTGCTCCAAGCTGTTTGCACACCAGGTAGTGTTAACTTAACCCAGGGACAAAGTTTTGAATATCTGCCCCATGTGTGCTAACAAAAGAGTGGATTCATTAAAGCTGCAAGTTTATTTAGTTATTTATTTATGACTTTGAAGCCAGTGCATGTGAAATTCTGCAGAACTGTACCTTGTTTCCGAAACGTTTGCACGGCACAGACACATTTGTGCAAGTTTTGCATGGAGCTAAGATATTTGCCTGGCACTATCACGTTTGCCTGGGGCAAAAATTTGCTATATTCAAAAAGTGACATGCAAATAAACCTACTTAGGCCGTCTGTGGACAAACATCCAGATTAGCATCTCATTATGGCCTGATTTGCATGCAGTTTGCCTGCACTATTGCAGGGTCCCACAGCTCCACCTGTAGGTCAGTCTGGTAGTACAGTGGCTAGCTTGGTCTTCCCACAGCTCCACGTGTAGGTCAGTCTGGAAGTGTACGGTGGTAGTTGCAGACTACATTTGTACAGAACTGTATAGAATATTGTGCCCCAGGGGACAATATTCTATACCAGCTTTGCACGACCTTGTGGCTTTGCGTGACTTTTGCATGGCTTTGTGCGACCCTAACCCAGCCATGCCAGGTAGTAAGTGATGACCCGGAGCCCAGTGGACACCATGACAGTGTGTCAGTACAGCACACACCTGCAGACCACCCTTCAGTGGACACCAGCAGAAGCCAGTACACACTTGCAGCATTGAGAGTGTGGAGGGTGTTGAGGGGAGGGTGTACAGGTGGGCAGTCTGCACCACATACTGGGTGCAGCCACAAGGCTGGGACAAGCCATGCAGTGCAAATGTTCCAGTGCAAGGAATACCCCAACACCAGTGTGTCTGTCTGATGGTATGTGCCCCCCAGCCACATACCGCACATCTGTACAGACACCACAGCACACACAGCCAGCCATGTATATGTCACTGTGAGTATCCCATGCAAGTTGGGCAGCATCTGTGGGTTGCACAACAGTATAAAAGTAATGCCCACTGTCAGTACATACCTGTAAGATGGGTCTGTCACTGTGTATAGTACAGCAGTCATTGATACCCTACACACCATAGGCATTGCTGTGTTCCCCACACTACTGGCCCCCTTGTTACTGTAGTGTGTGCCGTGTACTGTAGCAGGAACTACAGTTTGACAATTTCATGCAGCACCACCACCTGTGACTGTGCTGTGTAGTCCTCCGGGGCGCAATATTCTATGCGGTTCTGTACAAATGTAGCCTGCAGCTACCACCATGCACTTCCAGAGTGACCTACAGGGAGAGCTGTGGGCAGACCAGAAATGACTGGGATCAATACCCTATCCAGAATGCTTCTGTTAATTGGATTAGGCACCTCCCCCTCCTCCTCTTTTGTGAATGCTGAGCAGAAGTATTCGTTCAGTATCCCTGCTTTTTCACTATCCCTATGTTCACCCACCATCCTTTCTATTCAGTCACTAGTTCTACCCTTAGTTCTTTTAGAATTCTGGGATGAATCCCATCAGGCCCCATTGCTTTGTCCACCTTCAGTTTTAAGAGTTCTTTCAGAACCCTTTCTTCGGTGAATGGGCTGGTATCAACTCCTGTATCCAGAGTGTTGCTATTGTTTGGTTTAGGTATCTCTCCCTCTTCATTTATGAATACTGAGCAAAAATATTTGTTTAGTATCTCTGCCCACCCCCTCCCCTTTATTAAGCCTCACTATGCCTCCCTTGATCTTCCTTTGCTCCCTGATCTACCTATAAAAGGTTTAACCCCCCTTCTCAACTGAGTTAGCTATCTTTTCCTCGGTTTGGGCCTTTGCTGTTCTGACTGCCTTCCCAGCTTCCTTTTGTTTTAACTGATACAATTCTCTGTCCTGCTTCTTCCGTGATTCCTTGTACTTCCTGACTGCGTTCTTTTTCTCTCGAACCTTCTCTGCCACCTCCTTTGAGAACCATAGTGGTTTCTTACATTGTTTTGATTTATTTATTTGCTTCACACAAAGGCTTGTTGTCTCTGTGATGGCAGTTATGATTATTCCCCATTATTCTTCCATCCCTCTTTCCTGCCCATTTGCTAGTGCATTCCTTAAGCACGCACCCATTTTGGCAAAGTCAGCCCTCCTAAAGTCCAGTACCTTTGACTTTGTATGGCTTGATTCTACTGCTGTGTTTATCGTCAACCATACTGTTCGATGGTCGCTAGTTCCCTGATGGCTACCCACTTCTACATCAGTGATCCTTGCTCCATCTCCCTCTCCATTTGACAGTTCCAAGTCTAAGATTGCTCCCTCTCGAGTGGTTCCAATACTAGTTGTCTAAGGCATGCCCCCTGTAGGGCATCTAGAATAACCCCACTCTTAGAAGTGGCTGCTGCAACTGCACTCCAGTTAACATCTGGCATATTCAGATCCCCATCAGCAATATCTCCCTTTTTCTGCCATTCTAAGGATACTTTCTATCATTTTCTTGTCCATTTCCTCCCGGGGGTTCTGTATACAACCCCTGTGCGGATTGTGGTGCCATTGCCTGTCTCCAAATTGACCCACAGTGCTTCCTCTCCTCCCTGTTTACCCTTTTATTCTGTTGTTTTGATTCCTTCCCTTATGTAGAGAGCTACTTCTCCTCTGTTACCCTCCCTGTCCCTCCTGTAGATAGTGTATCCTGGTATGTTTATGTCCCAGTCATGGTTCTGTGTGTACCATGTTTCTGTGACTGCCATGATATCCAGATGTTCCTTCTCCTTCAAGGTCACTAATTCAGGAAGCTTGTTACCCAGACTACGAGCATTGGTACTCATTGCTGTCCATTTTTTGATGGCTTTACCTCTTGTAGCACCATCCCTGTCCTCATTGACTTTGCTTTCTCTATTTACCCCTGTCCTGCTGCACAATAATCTTTCTTCCGTCGTCTTTTCCTCATTTAGTACCCTGTTTTGTAAAGGGGCTGGGAATTTCCTGCTGCTTATCAGTGCCTCCCCTTGACTAGCTTAAAAGCTTGCCAATGAAGCATTTAAACTGATCGCCCAGAAGAGTTGTTTCCTTCCTGGACAGATGCAGACCATTCTGCCAGTATAGGCTGGTATTTCTCCAGGTGGAGCCCCAGTCCCAATGAAGCCAAACCTCTGTGCTCACACCATTTTTCAACCATTCATTGAATTGCATGGTGTGAAGTACCTCACCTCACCCATGCCATAGACAGGCAGCACCTCCGAGAAGGATACTGTCTGTACTACTTGCCTAAGGCCCTCCCCAACTCCACAAACTCCTCCTGCACTGCTCTGATCTCATGTTGAGCCAAGTCAGGTGTGCCTCTGTTCCACCACCTCACCCTCCCTGAGCCCACTGTGGTCCAGCTGCTACGCTTTCTTGGCAGTTTCTGAGGCAGTGGTGGTGGACCTAGTATGCCCCGATTTGCATGCAGTTTGTCCAGCATTACTGCAGGGTCCCACAGCTCCACGTGTAGGTCAGTTTGGAAGTACAGGGGCTGGTCGGGTCTGCCTGCAGCTCCACCTGTAGGTCAGTCTGGCAGTGCATGATGGTAGCTGCAGGCTACATGTATACAGTACAGCATAGTATATTGTGCCCCAGGGGACAACACAGCATAGGCACTGGTGGTAATGGTGCTGCATGCAACTGTCACACTGTAGGTCATACTACAGTGCACAGCAGACACTACAGTAGCAAGGGGGCCAGTAATGTGAGAGACACAGCAACACCATGGCAGTGTGGCCATACAGCACATACCTGCAGACCACCTGTCTGTGGACACCAACAGATGCCAGCACACATGCAGCACTATGGGCATGGAGGGTGTACAGGAGGCCAGGCTGGACCACAGAGTGAGTGCGCCACAACCCTGGGACAAGTCACGCTGTGCAAATGGTCCAGTGCTGGGAATACCAAACACCATGTGCCCATCTGATGGTATGTGCCCCCAGCCTCATACCGCACATCTGTACAGACACTACAGCACACACAGCCAGCCATGTATATGTCACTGTGAGTATCCTTGCCAGTGGTGTAGCATCTGTGGATCGCACGACAGCATAACAGTACGTCCACCGTCAGTACACACTTGCAAGTTGGGCATGTCACTGCGTCTAGTGCAGCAGTCATTGATGCCCTACACCATAGTCATTACTGTGTCCTCATACTACTGGCCCCTTGTTAATGTAGTGTCTGCTATGCACTGTAGCAGGAACTACAGTTTGACTATTGCATGCAGCACCACCACTTGTGCCTGTGCTGTGTAGTCCCCTGGGGCACAATATTCTATGTGGTTCTGTATAAATGTAGCCTGAAGCTGCCACCATACACTTCCAGACTGATGTACAGGCTCGAGCTGTGGGCAGAACCAGCCAGCCCCTGTACTTCCAGACTGACCTACAGGTGGAGCTGTGGGATCCTGCAATAGCACTGAGCCAACTGCATGCAAATCAGGCCGTAATTAGATGCTTCTCTGGATATTTGCCAACGGACTGCCTAAATAGGCTCAGTTGTATGTCACTTTTGAATAAAGCAAATTTTTGTCCTGGGCAAATGTGATAGTGCCGGGTAAACATCTTAGTTCCAGGCAAAACCTGTGCAAATGTGTCTGCACTGCACAAACATTTCGGAAACATGGTACATTTCTGCAGTGTTTCACATGTGCTGGTGCTTGCAGCATTACTGAATCCACTCCTTTGCTAGCACACACATTGGCCACAAAGCTCACCTTTACCTTCCTTCATGTCGCTGTGCACTGGGCTGCTGTTGTGGGTTGCACTTACATATATATGAACAAGCCAGCAGAAAAAGGCCATTTGGTCTTATCAAGTCTGCTTGTATTGCAGGGTTCGCAGCGTGAGCTAATGTCCCTGCCCTCCCTCTCTAATCCTCCCATCCTCCCTATCCATGATTGTTGTCTTCCCCCTATGCCTATCCCAGCCTCTCTTAAAGCTGCTTACTGTCTTTAATGAGATGACCCCTTCCGGCAGTGCATTCCAAGTGTTCACCACCCTTTCTGTGAAGAAGTGCTTCCTGACATCCCTCCTAAACCTCCCACCCTCCAGCTTAAGACTGTGCCCCCTCGTGATATGGTTGCCACTCAGCTTAAAGAGACTTTCCTTATCAACATTATTTATCCCTTTCAAGTACTTGAATGTCCCAGTCATGTCCCTCTCTCTCGCCTGCCTTCCAGGGAGTACATGTTCAGTGCCTTCAACCTCTCCTCAGATACCTTGTCCTGCTGACTAGCTACCATCTTTGTAGCCCTCCTCTGTACCTTCTCCAGCAGGTTAATGTCCTTTTGAGGTGTGGCACCAGTACTGAACTCCATACTCTAGATGCGGCCTTACCAGTGACCTGTACAAGGGCAGTATAACCTCCTCTCTCCTACTACTGATCCCCCTAGCTACGCATCTCAGCATCTTGTTTGCCTTTGCTGCTGCTTTCTTGCACTGTGTGGAGTGCTTCAGGTCACTAGTGATAATCACTTTCTGGTTGCTATATTCAGATGTAACCCCCTATAAATGGGAGTTCCCGAAAAGTCTTCCTAGAGCTTGCCTAAATGCTCGCTGCCCGGTTGGTGTTCGGCACTTAGCCGTTTAAATGTTGTTGTTAGTGAGCGCCTTAAAAGCCTCCATGTACTGTCTCTTTAAGAGCTGCCCGATTGCAGTTATAATTAATCCGGAGGGGGTCTGAGAGTTTCCCTGCTTGAGTCCCACCTGTGCTGCTGAATAATTGCTCTATTTCTGCCATCGCTAGTTGTGCAGAGGTAGCCCTGTTAAAAGATGTAATTATTTGCTGAGCATTTACTAGAGTAATAATAATATAAGTTGTTCTAACCTGCCTTCTTTACAGCAAGGACTGTTTCTGTTTAACTCCACCATCTTGGTCCTGAACTGCTGAATTGGACCAATCAGTATTTTGGGGGCTTTAAAATGGAGCCTGCAACTAAAGGGGAAATGAGGAGCCAGACTCTGGGAATTGTAGTTTTGGACTGTGGCACCTTAGTTTTATTTTTTTTATTTAGTTGTTTAACCAGGTATAGCACACTAAGCTGAAAGCTTTTTTACAGGAGCGACCTGGGATCACAAGGAGGTTAAATGACTTGCTCCAGGTCACACAGTATGAATCCACAAGTGGAAGCTGTGGGATTCAAACCCAGGTCTGGTCTGCTGGACATCACCAGATTTGCAGCTCAGAGCCTTAGACCACTGTGCTATACTGCCTCCTTAACTGCCTTTTTGGACCTATAGGGGGAGCTCTCCTGTGACTAACATCTGAACCGACCAACCGAACCTTTTTGATCTGAGTGAAAGCCCCTGAGCTGTCTGCTGGCAAGCCAGATTTGTGTTGGCAGTTGAGAGAGAAGCAGCTCGTGACAGCCGAGCAGTAAAACTGTGTAGTTCGCGCAGGAGAACGTGGAAGGCCTGACTTCTGGCCTGATTGCCGTTTTCTGCCCAGAGAGAGTGAAAGAGAATTATTTCCGGACTAAATCCGAGCTGTGTGCTTTTAAGCAAGCTACTGAATTGGGACCAGGCTTAACCTTTAGAAGACTGAAGATTTTGCTGAATGCGATCGGCCTGTCAGGAACTCCAGCTACCTCTGCGCTCCCAGGTTTTAGCAGTGACTTTGCAATCGGGGTCGGGGAGCAGTCTGTCTGGTACAGTAATCCTTTTACATATAAATGTGCTGTGTATTTAAAGGGGGTCGCGTTTGGTTTTCCCCCAGCTTGAACTGTGTGCTGCTGGCTTTTACATATAAATGTGCTGTGTATTTAAAGGGGGTCGATTCTGGTTTTTCCGCAGCTTGAACTGTGCTGCTGGCTTTTACATATAAATGTGCTGTGTATTTAAAGGGGTCGTGTCTGGTTTCCCCAACTTGAACTGTGTACTGCTGGCTTTTACATATAAATGTTCTGTGTATTTAAAGGGGGTTGCTTGGTTTTCCCCAGCTTGAACTGTGTGCTGCTGGCTTTTACATATAAATGTTCTGTGTATTTAAAGGGGGTCATGTTCTGGTTTTCCCCCAACTTGAACTGTGTGCTGCTGGCTTTTACATATAAATATTCTGTGTATTTAAAGGGGGTAGCGTTCTGGTTTTCCCCCAGCTTGAACTGTGTGCTGCTGGCTTTTACATATAAATATGCTGTGTATTTAAAGGGGGTCACAATCTGGTTTCCCCCCAAGTTAAGCTGTGTGCTGAGGGCTGAAAGCTGTGTTCAGTTCGAGTTGGACTGAATCTGCCTGCTACTCAATGTAGTTGGGCTCTGCCACGAGTGCCCTGCCTCCCTACCCTGATTCTTCTGGCAGTCCAGAACATCCATCTGTCGTCTCGACCATCGTTCATCCGGTGTTCAGGTTTGGGTATCGTGAGTAACAAACAGGGTAGCTCCCTGCAACATATCTTTTAAATCACAAGTGTGCCATCTGATTATTTTGTTGTGTTGTTTCTATGAACTGAGCCCTCCAGTTCCGAATTACAATTAGGGAGTGTGCATGTTATTTCTTTTTCTCACAGGGCCCCTACCAGCTGCAACGCCGGCCTACCCCAGGCAACAGTCCTGGCTAGCCCCCTTCTCCATCCTGGGTACCCAGAGAGTGTGACTAATAGGGACTAGGTGCCAGCTATTCAAAACTTTGCCCCTGGGCTTAGATAACACTGCCTGGTGGGCAAATGTAGCCCGGGGCACAAAGCAAGCTGTATTCAAAAGGAATAGCCCGGTGCAAACAGAATCTGAATTTAGCATGGGAAAGACGCTGTGCAAACTGGGCTGGGAGTGCAGGGCAGCCATAGCCCTGGAATATGACAGCAGTGAATATAGCAACCAGGAAGTGCAAAGCACAACAACAACACAGTGCACAGTGACGTGAGGGCAGGTAGAGAGGAACTATGTGGCAACCTGTCTTTTGCACCTGACCAGGCTAGCGCTATCTCGGTGCTGAATAATTGCCTCGCAGATATCCAAGACTGGATGAATATCAGTGGTTTAAAGTTGAACCCGGGAAAGACTGAGGTTATGGTGGTGGACCCCGGTCGCAGGGTTGAGGGTTTAGGGATAGGGTCCCCCTCTGGATTAGTTCTTGGGGTAGATCAGATCCCTACCTCTGATCGGGTGTGTAATCTGGGTGTGGAGCTTGACACTGGTTTGACCCTTCGTTAGCAGGTGTCTGCAGTAGTCAAGACTTCATTTTTTCATCTTAGAAACATCTCCAGGATTAGGCACCTGGTTCCACCAGGCGATTTGCCAGTTTTGGTCCACACCGCTGTGACATCTCGTCTTGATTACTGCAACTCCCTATACCTAGGGCTTGCTGGGGTTGATATCCGCCGCTTGCAGCTTGTGCAGAATGCTGCAGCACGTTTGTTGACTGGGGTGTCTAGGAGATCCCATATTACCCCTGTGCTGCGCACTCTGCACTGGCTGGCTATACAGTGGCGGATCACCTTCAAAGTGGGTGTTCTGACCTACAAAGCCCTACATGGGTTGGGTCCTGACTACCTGAAAGAGCTTCTGATACCTTACATCCCTCTGAGACAGCTTCGCTCAGCTGACGAGGGGTTGCTGGAGATTCCGAGGGTAAATTTGAAGTCTTCTGGAGCCCGTACTTTTAGCTTTGCGGCGCCCACCCTTTGGAATTCTCTGCCCCGCCAGCTCCGAGAAAGTACAACGGTGGATAGTTTTAAGAAGGCCTTAAAGTCATTTTTATGGAATCAGGCATTCCCTGCAGTATCTTAAATTGTTTTAATATTCTACTGGTTTTGTTGTTAGTGTATGTACTGTCATGTGGAATATAATGATGATTTGTACAGCGCCTTGAAATATTTGAAAGGCGCTTAATCAAATAAATTTTATTATTATTATTATGTGTGTGCCAGCAAATGCGTGGACCCAGTACAGCTGCAGGCAGCAGCAGATGTGAATGAACAGTGCTCAAAACTGTAATATATTCCCCGAACCGTTAGCGCCGTGCTAACACGTTAGAATGGCTTTATTGCGGAGCTAAGTGGTTTGGCCGGTGTAAACGTTAGCCTCTCGCTAAACTTTGCCATATTCAAAAGTGACATGCAAATGAGCCTACTTAGATAGTCTCTGCGCAAACAGCCATATTAGCATCTCATCATGACCCGAGTTGCATGCAGTTTGCCTAGCATTACTGCAGGGTCTCACAGCTCCACCTGTAGGTCGGTCTGGAAGTGCAGGGGCTGACCAGGGCTGACCGCAGCTCCACCTGTAGGTCAGTCAGGCAGTGCATTATGCTAGCTGCAGGCTACATGCGAACAGTACAGCATACCATAGCATATTGTACCCCGGGGACAACACAGCATAGGCACGGATGGTGGTGATGCTGCATGCAACCGTCACACTGTAGGTCATGCTACAGTGCACAGCAGACACTACAGTAGCAAGGGGCTGGTAGTGTGAGGGACACAGCAATGCCTATGGTATGTAGGGCAGTGATGACCACTGCACTGTACACAGTGACAGACACAGCTTGCAGGTAATTACTGACAGTGGACAGTACTATTGTGCTGTTGTGTGATCCACAGATGCTGCACCTGTGGCATGGGATGCACACAGTGACATGTACATGACACTGTGTGTGCTGTGGCTTCTGTACAGCTGTGTGGTAGGTGGCTGGGAGGACATGTACGATCCGACAGGCACACAGGTGGTGGGGTATTTCCACTACTGGCCCATTTGCACTGAGTGATGTATCCCAGCCCTGTGGCCACACCTGGGCTGTGGTGAGGTCTGGCCACCCATACACCCTCCCCTCACTGGCCACCATACCCACAGTGCTGCATGTGTGTACTGGCATCTGTTATGCACCACAGATGTCTGGTCTGCAGGTGTGTGCTATATGGCCACACTACCATGCTGTCCCCTGTGGGTCGGATCACCCCTTACTGCCTGTGCTTGGCTGGGACTGGTGGCAGCTGTTGGCATCATGGTGGTGCCATCAGTGAGCAGCATGTGTCCTCCATGTCTGGCATTTTCTATGTATCACAATCATATGTTAAGATTGTGGAAGCATGCAAACACCACGCAATGCACCAATGATGTGAAAAGCTGTTTGTCCAGGGTTAAGACCAGCTTTTCCTGGGCGGTAAATTGTACCGCGCTAAGGGTCGCGTTATGTCATGCTAAACATCTTAGCGTGGCGCTAGTCGCTGAATATCTCACAGTGCATTTATTCATGTTCACTATGCCCCTTGCATATCATTATGCTTTGCCCGGCGATACTGCTGTTTGCCCGCGCTAGTTGGCCTTTTGAATATGGCAGACCCACACTAATCCCGCGCAAAGCTTTGAATATCTGGCCCTCTGACTGCATGCACAGCTATGATATATATATATATATATAGTGTGATTAAGTCAATTAACCTGATTATCCCCCATCCTTGTTATAGCCCCCGGAATAAATCAGAAGTATTTTTTTCTGCAATTTACATTGACTATGGTGTCAGTTTTTGCTTAAGGTATTGTATAGTTGCTTTTTGTCTTGCATTACCTTATTTTACAGGGGATCCTCAGAGCCAAGCTGAAGGAACCAGTCCTGGGGGTAAATGCCAAACATAAGTGTATGTGTAAAGCCTGTCAGGGGTATTGGGAAGGTAAACACTGTGTACTGTGTGGGTCACTAGTAGGAGACAAGGGGGGGGGTCACAGTGTCCCAGAGGGCTGTGGCCTGGTTAGTTAGACTAATACCAACCCTGACCTTTGGGTGGAGGCACCCGCCACTGAACCCAAGACCCTTAACCTGCTATTAGCCAAGCAGGCAGAGATAGTAGCCCTTGGAATAGTGCCACCTAGGGGTTACACAGAGCTGTCGTATTTCCCAGGCTATATTTGCACTGCACTCCCAGCCCAGTTTGCCCAGCTTCCTTAGCACGCTATATTTGGCAGGTTTAGCACCGGGGCTATCCCTTTTGAATATAGTGGGCTGTTGATTAAGGGGTAATTTAGCACGCCAGGCAGTGCTAATTTAGCCCCAGGCAAAGTTTTGAATATCTGGCCCTAGATGTTTATATTCAACCAAAACAATGAAAGACCATTTTACTCGCGCTCAAGCCTACTAAACTCTCTGTGAAGAAAATCATTATACAACTATAAAAACTTTTAGGCTGTGATTACAGTTTTAATATTCTCCTAAACCTATAGGGCCAGATATTCAAAGCTTTGTGCGGTCCACAAACAGTTTCCGTGGGAATAGCACGGGATTAGCGCGGGTCTGCCATATTCGAAAGGCCAACTAGTGCGGGCAAACTGTAGTAGCGCCAGGCTAAGCATAATGATATGCAAGGGGCATAGTGAACATGAATAAATTCGCTATGAGATATCCCGCGACTAGCACCACGCTAAGGTGTTTAGCACAACATAGTGCGACCCATAGCATGGTACAATTTACCACCCAGGAAAAGCTGGTCTTAACCCTGGGCAAACAGCTTGGCGCGGTGCTATCTCAGCATTAGCGCGGTTTGTGTGGCCCTAACATATGAGTATGACACTTAGAAACTGCCAGACATGGAGGACACATGCTGCTCACTGATGGCACCACCATGATGCCATCAGCTGCCACCAGTCCCAGCCAAGCACAGACAGTGAGGGGTGATCCGACCCACGGGACAGCATGGTAGTGTGGCCATATAGCACACACCTGCAGACCAGACGTCTGTGGTGTGTAACAGATGCCAGTACACACATGCAGCACTGTGGGCATGGTGGCCAGACCTCACCACAGCCCAGGTGTGGCCACAAGGCTGGGACACATCACTCAGTGCACATGGGCCAGTAGTGGGACTACGTCACCACCTGTGTGCATGTCGGATCCTACATGCCCCCCCCCAGCCACCTACCACACAACTATACAGATGTCACAGCACACACTGTCGGCCATGTACATGACACTGTGTGCATCCCATGCCACAGGTGCAGCATCTGTGGATCACACAACAGCGTGATAGTACTGTCCACTATCAGTAATTACCTGCAAGCTGTGCCTGTCACTGTGTACAGTGCAGTGGTCATCACTGCCCTACATACCATAGGCAGTGCCATGTCCCTCACACTACCAGCCCTCTTGCTACTGTAGTGTCTGCTGTGCACTGTAGCATGACCTACAGTGTGATGGTTGCATGCAGCACCACCTGTGCCTATGCTGTGTTGCCCCCTGGGGAACGGTGTGCTATGCTATGCTGTACTGTTTATATGAAGCCTGCAGCTATCATCATGCACTGCCTGACTGCCCTACAGGTGGAGCTGTGGGACCCTGGCGTAACACTGTGCAAACTGCATGCAAATCAGGGCATGCTGAGATGCTAATATGGTTGTTTGCCCAGAGACTATCTAAGTAGGCTCATTTGCATGTCACTTTTGAATACGGCAAAGTTTAGCATGCGGCTAACGTGTTTGCACTGGGCAAACCGCTTAGCTCCGTGCTAAAGCTGTACTAATGTGTTAGCGTGGCGCTAATGGTTCGGGGAATATTATACAGTTTTGATCACTGTTTTTTCATGTGTGCTGCTGCCTGCAGCTGTACTGGGTCCATGCATTTGCCAGAACACACATTGGCCACCTTGTTCTTCTCTATCTATCTTCACATCGCTGTGCAGTGTGTTGCTGTTGTGGTTTGCCCTTCCTGGTTTCTGAATTCAGTGCTATTTTGTTTCAGGATTACGTTCACCCTGCACTCCCAGCCCATTTTGCAAGGTGTCATTCCCATGCTATATTCAGAAGCTGTTTGCTCTGGGTTATTCCTTTTGAATATAGTTTGCTTTGTGCTCCAGGTTAAGTTTGCATGCCAGGCAGTGTTAATTTAACCCAGGGGCAAAGCTTTGAATATCTGGCCCATAATGTTATATTGGGATGACATTGGTAGTGCTCTTTCCTAAAATCAAACTGAATAATAGTCCTAGCCCTGCTAGAATCCCTAGTGATATATTCAAGTGTTTTTCTCATTGGTGGATTCCATTATTATACTTTGCTTATAATTA
This sequence comes from Neoceratodus forsteri, assembly GCA_016271365.2. Lineage (NCBI taxonomy): Eukaryota > Metazoa > Chordata > Ceratodontiformes > Ceratodontidae > Neoceratodus > Neoceratodus forsteri. The sequence goes on along the minus strand of CM028132.1, from coordinate 365,057,841 downwards.
CATGATACAACATAATGTTTTTCCAGAGTCATGGCAATGAAATATAATATACCCAATACATAAAAAGGGTCAATTAAATGATCCTTCAATGTGTCCATCAATAAATTTAATTGACACAGCTCAGATGATTTTTGTTAGAATATTGTAGGTTGGAAATATAAGTACAGACAAATAACATTCTAGACAAAGTCCAAAATGGCTTCAGGAGAGGTCGCTCCACAATACAGCACTGCCGGGTTTTACAGCATATAATTACCAGGGGCCAGACATTCAAAACATTGTGCTGGGTGCAAACCATTTGTGCAGGGTTAGCATCGGGTTTGCGTGGGTCTGCTACATTCGGAAGGTCAAATAGTGCAGGCAAACTACTTTAACTCTGGACAAAAGAATAATGTATGCAAGGGGCAAACAGGGGGCGTGTACATAAATACAAGTGCAATGCTATAGTCAGTGCATTAGTGCCACGCAAAGTATGTTTGTGCGACTTATTTATTTATTTAAACAGCAGTTTGGAAAACCTTTGAGCCATAGGCTCATTTACAAAGGTACCTTGCCACAGTAAGACAAACGAAAATACACAGTATAACAGTACAACACAGTATAACAGTAACTTAAGACACAGATACAAACAAGCTGGTACAGGTAGGATTGATGCAAATAATACCAGAGTTATGTTGTCCTTAGCAGCTTAGTAGTAAGCTTTGTCATAAGTATTGAGTACAGCTTTGACTAGTGGCAATTACAGCTTCGGGTGTTAATAAGGTGGTTATGTAAGGAAGTTTTTACACTTAGGGTGACACTTTGCGTGGTGCAAATTACCACCCAGGAAGACGTAGTCTTAAGTCTGGGCAAACCAGCTTTGTGCGACTTTGTGGCTTTGCACGGCTTTTACGCAACTTTGCGTGACCCTAACCAGTAAATATTAAACATAGGCCCAGATATTCAAAACTTTGCACCAGGACTAAATTAACACTGCCCGGCGGGCAAACTTATCCCAGAGCAAAAAGCAAGCTATATTCAAAAGGAATAGTATGGGGCAAACAGCTTCTGAATATAACATGGGAATGAGGCCAGGCAAACTGGGCTGGGAATACAGGGCAAACTTAGCCCTATAATAAGACAGCTCTGAATATAACAACCAGGAAGTGCAGACCACAACAGCAACACAGTGCACAGCGATATGAAGGTAGGTAAAGGTAACCTATGTGGCCAATGTGTGTGCCAGCAAAGCGTGATTCCAGTACAGCTGCAGGGAGCAGCTGTTGTGAAAGCACAGTGTGTTAAACTGTATAATATTGCCTGTAACTGCATTTACGTGTAGCTGCCTGCCTGTCCGGTGCTAAACTTTGCCATATTCAAAAGTGACATGCAAATGAGCCTACTTTGGTAGTCCCTGGGCAAACATTCACATTAGCATCTCATTATGCCCTGATTTGCATGCGGTTTACCCAGTGTTACTACAGAGTCCCACAGCGCCACCTGTAGGTCAGTCTGGCAGTGCATGATGATAGCTGCTGGATACATGTATACAGTACAGCATAGCATATTGGACCCCAGGGGACTACACAGTGTAGGCACAGGTGGTGGTGCTGCATGCACCTGTCACACTGTAGGTCATGCTACAGTGCACAGCAGACACTACAGTAGCAAGGGGGCTAGTAGTGTGAGGGACACAGCAATGCCTATGCTATGTAGGGCAGTGATGACCACTGCACTGTACACAGTGACAGGTCCAACGTGCAGGTGATTACTGACAGTGGACAGTACTGTTACGCTGTTGTGTGATCCACAGATGCTGCACCTTTGGCATGGGTCTTCACAGTGACATATACATGGCCAGCTGTGTGTGCTGTGGCATTTGTACAGTTATGTGGTATGTGGCGGGGGGGCACGTATGATCCGACAGGCACACAGGTGTGGGTGTATTCCCAATACTGGCCCATGTGCACTGCGTGATGTATCCCAGCCTTTTGGCCACACCTGGTCTGTGGTGAGGCCTTACCACCCATACACCCTCCCCTCAACAGCCACCATGCCCACAGTGCTGCATGTGTGTGCTGGCATCTGTTGATCACTACAGACATATGGTCTGCAGGTTTGTGCTGTATGGCCACGCTACCATGGTGTCCCATGGGGGCCAGGTCACCCCTTACTGCCCGGCATGGCTGGGACTGGTGGCAGCTGTTGGCATCTGTGTGGTGCCATCAGTGAGCAGCATGTGTCCTCCATGTATGGCTTTTTCTATGTGTCATATTCATATGTTAGGGTCGCGCAAAGCCTTGCAAAAGTCATGCAACAACTGCGCAATGCCACAATGTTGCGCAAAGCTGTTTGCCCCGGGTTAAGACCAGCTTTTCCTGGGTGGTAATTTTGTACTGCGCAAAGGGTCGCGCTAAGTCATGCTAAACAACTTAGCGCGGCGCTAGTCGCTGAATATATATCATTGTGCCTGTATTCCTGTTCAGTCTGCCCCTTGTATATATTATGGTTTTACCTGGCGCTAACGCAGTTTGCACACGCTATTCGGCCTTTTGAATATTGCAGACCCATGCTAATCCTGCGCTAAACCTGCGCAAATGGTTTGCGCCCAGCACAAAGTTTTGAATATCTGGGCCATAGAAAGAAACCTGGCATGGAAGAAACATGCTGCACATGGATGGCACCTCCTATGATGCCATCATCTGCCACCGGTCCCAGCCATGCCAGGCAGTAAGTGGTGACCCGGTGCCCAGTGGACACCATGGCAGTGTGTCCATACAGCACACACCTGCAGACCACCCTTTGGTGGACACCAACAGAATCCAGCACACACATGCAGCACTAGGGGCATTGAGGGGAAGGTGTACAGGTGGCCAGTCTGCACCACGTACTGGGTGCTGCCACAAGGCTGGGCCAAGCCATGCAGTGCAAATGGTCCAGTGTTGGGAATACCCCAACACAAGTGTGCCTGTCTATTGGTATGTCCCCTCCCCAGTCACATACTGCACAGCTGTACAGACACCACAGCACACACAGCCGGCCATGTATATGTCACTGTGAGTATCCCATGCCAGTGATGCAGCATCTGTGGGTTGCACAACAGCGTAACAGTAATGTCCACTGTCAGTACACACCTGCAAGTTGGGCCTGTCACTGTGCACAGTGCAGTGGTCATCACTGCCCTACACACCATAGGCATTGCTGTGTCTCTCACACTACTGGCCCCCTTGTTACTGTAATGTTTGCTGTGCACTGTAGCAGGAACTACAGTTTGACAACTGCATGCAGGATCACCACCTGTGCCTGTGCTGTGCAGTCCTCTGGGGCAGAATATTCTATGCGGTTCTGTACAATATGTGTAGCCTGCAGCTACCACCATGCACTTCCAGACTGACCTACAGGTGGAGCTGTGGGCAGACCCAGCCAGCCTCTGTACTTCCAGACTGACATACAGGTGGAGCTGTGGGACCCTGCAATAGCACTGGGCAAACTGCATGCAAATCAGGACTTAATAAGATGCTAATCTGAATGTTTGCCCACCGACTGCCTAAGTAGGCTCATTTGCATATCACTTTTCAGTATAGCATATTTTCCCCCAGGCAAATGTAATGGCGCCAGGCAAACGGCTTAGCTCTGTGCAAAACCTGCGCAAATGTGTCTGCGCTGCGCAAACGTTTCAGAAACAGGATACACTGCTGCAGAATTTCACATGCGCTGGTGCTTGCAGTTTTAATGAATCCACTCCTTTGCTAGCACACACATTGGCCACATAGTTCACCTTTGCTTTCCTTCACGTCGCTGTGCACTGGCTGCTGTTGTGGTTTGCACTTCCTGGTGGCTATATTCAGAGCGGTCTTATTTCCTGGGATATTTTTGCACTGCACTCCCAGCCCAGTTTGCCTGGCTTCTTTAGCACGCTATATTCAGCAGGTTTAGCAGCAGGGATATCCCTTTTGAAAATAGCGGGCTATTGGGTCCGGACTAATTTAGCCCCGGGGCAAAGTTTTGAATTTCCGGGCCCCAAATATGTTAACATGAAACAAGGCACAATTTTATTGCTGTTACATAGATCTTAACATGACTTTCAGTAGTATAAGCCTTTGAACTATACTGTTGGAACAGGACATAAATAAATACCTACTGGATCTTCTAATTAGACTCCATGAAAAACACGTGAGGCCAGATATTCAAAGCGTTGCGCCCGGCACAAACTGTTTGCATCAGAATTGTGCCGGAATAGCGCCAGCTTGTGATATTCAAAAGTCCAAATAGTGCCGGCACAGCAAGATAATGTATGCACAGGGCAAAGTGAGGAGCAAGACCATGCATACATGCACAGCACTATATTCAAAATTTTAGCGTAGCGCAAGGCAGAATTGCGCAACACTTAGCATGGTGCTAGTTACCACTTATGAAAAGATAGTCTTCAGTCCAGGCAAACCAAGGATGGGAGGCTTGGACACAGCAGAAAAGTTGCACAAAGTCACTCACAGTCACGCAAAGTCACTTTTGCTCAACGCTAATCACCAGTAAATATAAAACAATTAAACATGGGGAAGTCTGGGAACTACAATTTTATGCACACCCTTGGTGTGTGATGCCCAGAGATGAATCCCTCATGCATTGCCCTTGGGGTTTATGGGGCATCACACACCTCGGGTGTGCATAAAATCGGAGTTAACCACACTGCCCCATGCATTGTTCTATACGTAATGTATTGTAATGTGTACCTAATGTGATATTTGTGTATTGTACACTGTTGCATTTCAGCCGCACAGTTAGTATCTCAGGGTCATTCCTGACACTGGGCCTTGGCCCTGTGTGCCTACCCGGTGAACAAGGTGAGACAGAACAATGTACAGAAAACATACAGAGCTGAATCATGCCACACACAGACAGCACCACCCATGTCGCCATTATCTGGCACCAGTCCTAACCCTGCCAGGCATTAGTGGGTACCCCAGAGCCCAGTGGACACCATGGCAGTGCGTCCATGCAGCACACACCCCCAATTCCCCCATTGGTGTACACCACCACAATCCAGTGGACACATGCTGCACTAGGGGAATGGAGAGTGTTGAGGGGAGGGTATACAGGTGGCCAGGCTGCATCACATAGTGCATACTGCCACACAGCTGGGGCCATCCACACAGTGCACATTTTTCACTGACAGTAATGCCCATGACAGCAGTGTGCCAGGATGTTGGTATGTGTGCCCCCCCCGGGGCACATACCCTACACCTGTTCAGGCTCCCAGCAGACACGGACAACCATGTGAATGGTAGTGTGGGGATCCCATGCCTCTGGTGCAGCACATGAGGGTCACAGGACAGAATGACTGTGGTGTCCACTGTCAGACCACACCTTCCAGCTGTGCGTGTAACTGTGTGTATAGCACCAGTCACTGTTTCCTGACACGCTGTAGGCATTGCTGTGTACCTCACAGCATCGCCTACTTTGGTACTGTACTGTCTGATAAATACTGTGGCAGGAACAGCGATTTGCCTCTGGCATGCAGCAGGACCATCCGTTCCTCTAGTGCTACTCCCCTGGGCCACATTAGTCTTTGCATCTGTGTCCAAACCATGACTGCAGCCATTGTTCTGTGAGCTGTGAGCACACATGGAATGTGGCTACCGACCTGTAATCCCAGTCGAACCTACACGTGGAGCTGTGAGCACATCCTGGAAAGTTCCGACCATCCTGTACTTCCAGTCGGACCTATAGGTGGAGCTGTGTGCACCCTATGAACATACGAAACTTGCCGGCAGAAACAGGATTCACGGTCTATCAAATCTGCTTGTATGCGCAGCTAGCACCCTTATATTGCAGCTGCCCCACCACCTAACCCCCCTCATTCACCTCCTGGAACTGCTCAGTGTTATTTACCCAGCCCCCCTCCTTGCCCTGTCCCATTCCCTTTTGAAATTCACCACCGTCCTGCATGCCACCACCTCCTTTGTCAGAGTGTTTCATTTCAGCACCACCCTCTCAGTGAAATATTACCTCCTTATCTCCCTCCTGAACCTACCTCCCTTCAATCTTAGCTTGTGCCCCCTCGTGTTTCTTCCCTTCCCTTCCTCAGCTTAATCAGCTCCTCTGTGCCTGATCTGTTTATCCCCCTCAAGTATTTGAAAGTTTCAATCATGTCCCCCTGATCCCTTCTCTCCTCCAGGGTGAACAAACTCAAGTGACTCAGCCTTTCTTTGCAGGTTCTGCATTCCATCCCCTGTATCATTTTCGTCACTCTACACTGCACTGCCTCGAGCAGCTTGATATCCTTCCTCAGGTACGGATGCCAATATTTCATGCAGTACTCCAACTTCTGCCTGACCAAGGACCTGTACAGGGGCAGGATAACCTCCTTGTGTCTGAATGAGAATCACCACGCAATGCATCCCATCATCCTATTGGCCCTAGCTGTAGCCCTCCTGCATTGAGCAGAGTTGTTCATAGTCCCCATTACTATGACCCCCAGATCCCTCTTCTCCTCAGTGACCCCTAACTGCACCCACACAACCAATATTCCCTCCTTGGGTTCATCGCCCCGAAGTGCATAACTTTGCACTTCTTTGTGTTAAAACCCAATTGCCACCTCGCTGACCACTCCTCGAGTCTGGTTAGGTCACCCTGTAGCTTCTGCCATCCCTCTATGTCATCCACAACAGCTCCCAATTTGGTGTCATCCACAAACAGACTGATCCTGCTCCCAGCCAGGTGTGCAATATCTGATATGAACAGTCCAAACAACACTGGCCCCAGGACAGAGCCCTGCGGTACACCGCTGGTCATTGGCTTGGGAGATGAGAGTCCCCCTCCAGCACAACCACCCATGGCAGTCTATCTCCAAGTCAATTCCTGATCCAGCTAGCCATCTTAGCCCCCATCCCTACGTGTTCCAGCTTTGTCCCCAGTCGCCCATGAGGGACTGAATCAAAGGCCTTGCTGAAATCCAAATATAGGACAGCCACTGCATAGCCCTTGTCCAACTCCCTTGTCACCCAGTCGTAGTATTCTATTAGATTGGTCTGGCATGATCTTCCTGAGATGAACCCGTGCTGCTGCCCATCCTGGAGATCATTGACCTCCAGGAAGGTTACCAGTCTCTCCTTCAAGATTGCTTCCATGAGTTTGCCCACTATGGCAGTGAGATTGACAGGTCTGTAGTTACCCGGCTCATCCTTTGGGCCACTCTTGTAGATAGGCACCACATGAGCCAATCTCCAGTCCTGTGGCACATACTCATTTTATTTATTTATTTATTGCAATGTTTTACCAGGCAGGTACACTGAGCGATAACTTGCTCATCTCCCAGTGCGACCTGGGGGAAGGGGCACAATAAGAGTGAAACATTAAACATTCAAGTTACAAGATCAACATTAACATACAGTTCTAAGGCAGGTGTTACAAGCAGTGGTGCAGCAGTGTTGTGCATAATAGGTAGAAAGAGTGGTCAGTAATAAGTGCTGGGTTAATAGGTAAACAATTGCTTACGTAAAAGAAAAGAAAGGGGGGGTCAGTGAGAGGGGGAAGGAGAGAGAGAGGGGTAAGGTGGGGAAGGGGAAGAGTCATGTTCAAGTTACATTCAAGTTACAAAATCAACATTAACATACAGTTGCAAGGCAGATGTTACAAACAGTGTTAAAACAGAGTTGTGCATAACATACAGAAAAAGTAAACAATAATAAGTGCCGGGTTACTAAGTAAACAAGTGCTTATGTGAAAGAAAAGGGTGAAAGGAGAGGGAGTGGTGAGGTGTAGGGATGTGGGGAAGGGGAGTAGATGAGGGATAAAAGCCCCTGGGGGATAGCAGAGGGACCCATGGAGAACATTTGGCATCCCTTACATTCTGTGAAAGATCAAGGGAGGCCAGTAAGGGGGAGCAATTTGGGGGAATGGGAGGAGAGCTAGAAATTTTTTGGGGGTGAAGGATAAGGTAAAATGAAGGTGATGGTAGAGGGGTAGTGTTTATACAGGGCTTATAGGGGGGAATTAGAGAGGGACATGGCAGGAACAGCTAGGTGCAAGGTACTTTTTGAGGGCAGAGCTGATGGAGTAGGCAGAGGATGAGTGCTGGATTTGAGGGGAGAGTGAATTCCAAATTTTTGGGAGACAGTGAGAGTAAGCAGAATTGGCGATTAGGGTGGATCTGCGTGGGACTACCAGGGTGCAGGAGTCGGTTGATCTAAGGGAATGGGAGGATGGGGGGTTGTTATAAAGGAGGAGGTTAGGTAGGAAGGGAGCGCACCCCACCAGTGCTTGGAGGTGAATTTAGCACAGTGGGAGAGTCGCCTATTTGTAATAGAGGGGAAAGATAGGGCACTATAAAGGTCACAGTGATGGGTGAGAGAGAGGGCATCCAGGGCAAAGCGTCAGAAGGCATTGAAGAGGGTGTCCAGTATGGCCAGGGAGGACTTAGGGGCAGCACCATAGACTACGTCACAGTAGTTGAAAACTGGCAGTATCATCTTCTGAACAAGTTCCCGCCTAGCCATAGGAGGGATGCAACTACGGTTCCTGAACAGGGCACCAAGCTTGGGGGCGTTTTTTTCTGGATGGTGTCAATATGTCCAGAGAAGTTTAGGTGTTGGTCCAACCAAACACGTAAGTACCTGAAAGAGGATGTAGCCTCAAGTGAAGTCCCATCAAGGGTGTGGAAAGTGAGTAGGAAGGGAAGCCTAGAGAGTCTCTGCCTTGTGCCAAAGGTCATGGAGACAGTCTTCTTGGCATTGAGGAAAAGTTGATGGTTAGCAAACCAGAGCTGAACCTTGTCAAAGTCTTGCTGTAAGCTGGTTGTAACCTCAGCAGGATAGGAGCCAGATGCATACTATGGTAGCTTCCAATATCTTTGTACCTACACTGTTCGCAGCCCTCACTCTGTATTTTATTTAGTTTTTGTTGACTGGGTAAGTGCACTAGACAAATCCTGCCTATTTTCAGGCATGACCCGGGGGAGGGGGATACGATGAATGCCAACTGACCTTGAGCTAGATTAAGCTGTTGGTGGTATTTTTAGTGAATGAGGGAAATTTGGCCAGGACACCGGGGAAATTCCCCTACTTTTTTTTCGATAAGTGCCATGGGATCTTTAACATCCACCTGAACTACCACCAATCCAGGCACATTATTGAATCTGCAATGTCCTTAGCTACCGCCTTGTATAATTTATGCGCTGTATTAACTACCACTCTGTATAACTTGTGCACTGCTTTAGATACCACCTTGCATAGGTCATCCCACTCTCTGCACCTGTATAGTGTTTAGTGCTTAGCTACCAAATTGTATAGGTCACCCGGTGTCGTCGGACGCACCACTCAAATGGCTTGTATATTGCTCATCTCTGTGTCTCGCTCTATAGTAGTAGTCCAATGGATGAAACGTGCTGTGCTGATTTGTTTCATTATCTGTGTTTGTCTAATCTGTTGGTTGATGAGGAGCCTTTGGAAATGAGTCCCTGACTCAAAGGTCTGTAATCCGATTGTATCAATAAAAAAATACAAATAAAATACCGGACTGTATCATTGGCATACACATGCATAGTGGCGGAGGGGGAGCAAACAGAGGGAAGGTCATTTAAGAAGATGGAGAATAGGAAGGGCCCTAATACAGAGCCCTAGGGGATGCCAGTGCTCATTGGGAGGGAAGGTGAAGTGGCATCCAAGAGCTTAACTGATTGGGTTCTGCCGATAAGGTAGGCTTTGAACCAGTTTGTGGTGGAAGGAGATAGGCCAGCTGCTGGGAGTGAGTCGAGGAGAAGGGAGTGAGAGACTGTGGTGAAGACCTTGGCAAGGTCGACAAAAATGGCAGAGGTAATTTGGCCATTGTCCACCCCAGTTAGGATGGAGCCTGTGAGCCGTAGGAGAGAGGTGTTACAGTGCTGGGCAATCCACATGCTAAGCAGGCTGTAATGAGATGCTGATATGGCTGTTTGCCCTTGGATTGCCTGAGTAGGCACATCTGCATAGCTGTTTCGAATATAGCAAACTTTAGCGCCCGGCAAATGGGTCAGCGGTACACAAACGTTGTAGTGCCGCGCGAGACTGTAATGTTCCATTACATGGTTCTGCAGTATTTGGCCTGCACTGTTGTTTGCTGCTGTTGTGCTCCACTTCTTTGCAAGCACACATGTTGCCCACATTGTTCAGCCTTCACTAACTCCACCTCTGTGTGCACTGGGCCGTTGTTGCAGTTTGCACGGCTCTTGGTTGCTATATTCAGTGCTGTTTTATTTGCCGTGCTATTGTTGCACTGCACTCTCTCAGCCCTGTTTACACACCTTTGTTTGCATGCTATATTCAACTCATTTAGCCCAAGGGCTTTTCCTTTGAATATGGCTTGCAAATGATTCCGGGCTAATTTTGCCCGCTGTGTAGTGCTAATTTTGCCCCATGGCAAAGTTTTGAATATCTGGCCCATGTTCTACAGTTCAATATAATCTAGAAGGTACTCTTACAGTGCCATTTAAAACTAATCTTGGTGTTAGACAGGGCTGTATTGTGATGCCACTGCTCTTCAACACACACACACATTTACATACATACACATACACACACACATATATATATATATATATATATACACACACACACACACATACATATATATGTATATACACACATATATATATATATATATATATATATATATTCAATATATATTCATTGCAAAACTTTATTAATGCATCAGTTAGGACTCTTACTAAAGCGACAAAGTAGGGGTGTGGTGTTACAGTTTCAAACCTAACTCTCCACCCCATCCTGCAGACACTGGCAGGCGTTGGGGGTGTCTTGAGTCAGCGCCCTAACGCCCACCCCATTCTCCTATACTGTGCCCATCTCAGCTTATTTGCTTATGGAATGGGGTAGTGTTAGGACCAACGACCCCAAGTCACACCCCTCAACACCTATCAGTTTCTGCAGGATGGGGGATGGGGTGTTAGGTTTGGAAACCCTAAAACCACATTTCCTTGCTTTTGTTGCTTTAGTAAGAATCCTAATTGATGCATTAACAACGTTTATTGCAATGAATTTCCTTACTTTTTCAGATACTATAATCTTATCCTTATTTGTCGTGGGAGTGCAAGGCCCATCTCTCCATACACAAGTATATGCATGTATGTAGCTGTGGAAGCACAGGGCCTTCTGGGCCCTGTGCATCCATTCATAGGACAACAGTGACCAAATTGTCAGCATAGCCATCTTATTGCACCACCTCATGTACCCTAGTATAGAACATTTTCGAATCCATGCCAAAACATAATTCTGTGCAACTGCAATGCCATTCCGTGCCACAGGCAGCGAAAACACATTGTGGGCAGAATTTGAAAAATCACAGCTGCATCATATATGAGGTCAAGTAGTAAGGCTATGTTGAAAATCTAGGGTCCAAATATCAAGCTTTTCCGAAGTTACGAGCGGCCATAGCAAAATTGCAACAAATGGTCATAACTTTGGCATTTTATTTTATATTTTGACCCCAAATTTTGAACATAGTCTTCTTATGACCCAACCTCATAAACTCCATAGATGAAAATGTTCAAATCCATGCCAAAAAGTCATTCCGTGCCACAGGTGCAAAAGCACGTTTCGGGCTGAATGTGAAAAATGACAGCTGTACTGGTCATGAGGTGGTGTGAAAAAATGGCTAGACTGAAAATTTGGAGTCAAAACACAAATTACCAAAATTATGTGTGTGCATACAAACATTTCAATGAACGCTCATAATTCAGCCATTTTTAAGATTTTTTTCACCAAATTTTCAACATAGGCTCTTTGGGACCCCACCTCATGAACACTGGCACTGTCATTTTGTTAATCAGTCCCAAAAGGTGATTTTGCATAGCGACCACGAAATCACCTTCTGGGCCTGAATAACAAAACAACAGTGAAAGTGTTCATGAGGTGGGGTCCCAGAAAGGCCATGTTGAAACTTTGGTGAAAAAATACCTAAAAAAAGCCAAAGATATCAACATTAGAAGGGGGAGAAGGCTTTCGTTCGCTATATACTGTAAGTAAGAAAAGGGACAAGAAGGAAGGGATTATTAGGCTTAAGAAAGGGGAGGAGTGGGTGTAGGATAATGGGGGAAAAGCAGAGATACTAAATGAATACTTCTGTTCCGTCTTCACCAGGGAGAAGGATGGACCAGTGCCTTCAGGTGGGAGAAGAGGAGCAGAGGAGGAAAGGAACACAGATGTGGTGATAGAGGTGGATAGGGTGAGGACAGGGCTGCTGGCATGGAAGGTAGACAAATCACCAGGCCCGGACACAGTACATCCAAGGGTACTAATGGAACTGGCTGAGGAGCTGGCAGAGCCACTGGCAGACCTATTTAGTAGTTCACTAGAGTCAGGTGTGGTACCCCAGGACTGGAGAACAGCACATGTGTTGCCCCTCCTCAAAGCGGCCCCAAGGATGACCCAGGGAATTACAGACCAGTCAGTCTGACCTCAATGTATTTATTTAGCCACTGGCACGCTCTTGCCCACACTGTTCTACGGGGTCCCGGTGCTACACTTACTGAAAAGCACAGAGATGCAAAAGCTCAGAATATTATATCATAGGGTTGGGCATTTTGCCCTAGGTGCACCGCCCCTAGAACGCCACTGCAAAGTACTGCACTCACTAAATTGGCCTTCTATTGAGGGAAGACTAATGTACCCTTCCCTATGTCTGGCCTTCAAGCTTCAGAAATCTAATGCTCCCTCTAGTCTGGTTGGTACTATAATGCCCAAACAGAATGAAGGAACATTAAGGTCCTCAGATCAGCAGCTCCTTTATGTTCCCAGGGTCTGGAAGTCTCAAGGGCTCTGGTTGTTCGCTGCTTACGGTCCCTCTGAAACGGCCTCACTAATAATCTTCAAGAATGCAGCTCCTTTGGAGGCTTTGAAAACAGCCTCAGTCAAGACCCACCTGTTGGGCCTGAGTCTCTGCTCATGTTACCACTGAGTGTCAGAACACTCCAAAGGGCTACTTCAGTAGCTACTGTTGGTCTCTTGGCTGATCATTGCTTCCATATTGTGACCCTTACCGAGTTTGATAAGCTATGTGTAACTGTTTTATTTCTGTGTAACTGTTTTATTCCTCATGATGATTGTCAATTGTACCTAACCTGCCTGTTGTACCATCTATTATGTCCTTATTGTAATGTCTGTATTACTGCATTTGCTTTGAGCTGTTCTTGCTGTTCTTTCTCTTGTTGTATGTAATTAATCCCGGGTCGCCCCTGAAAAAGGGACTGTAATGGTCTCAGTGGGCCTACCCAGTCACCAAAATTTAAATAAATAAATAAATATTTATTTATTTATAATTCAGAAAACACCTTTGCGCACAAGTGCTCTTTTGCAAAGGTTCCATGTCTGACAGGTACAATGAATGAAAAATACAACATACAATCACCGGCTCAAGAAGAGCCTGGTCAAGTACAAGCAACAGTAAATTATCAGTCAGGGAAATACACACACACTCTAGCATAAAAGTCCCAAGGAAGGGGACAACGTTTGAAAGTATTAGTAATGTATAAGCACAAGATAAAACATAGTATACTGGTCAGGAATCAATTAAAAGCACCAGCAGGCTGATTACAAAGTGAGTTCATCTTTCAGGGATTTTTTAAATTGTGCCATTTTGAAGAGTCCCACTAGGGACTCAGGGAGTTTGTTAAGCCATTAGCAAGCACAGACCCCAAAAGAACACCTACCCAGGCTTGTTTTTCAGAAAGGGACTTCAATAGCTTGTCTAGACATACTTCTGGTGGGTATCCCGTGAGGTGGTTGCATGGGGAGGGGCGCCGTCCATAATGGCGACTCCTTCCTGGCGCAGTCCCTCACGGCGATGGGAGGGAGGGGTGACGGATGAGGGGTGGGGAACTGGGCAACAGGATGTTACTATGTGTATGCGCATCGGGGAGTGAGTACTGCAGCGTGGGTGAGGGCGGAGAAGCTGTAGGGTGGCGCTGCAGTGGATCGCCAAGCTGTGTTGTGGATGTCTTGGGTTGGCTAGTTGTTGGGCTGGGTGAGGTACAGGGTTGGTGTCCGCGCTGGCGCGATTTTATGCGCCTGGCCCGAACCTTTATTTTCACTGCTTTCACCCCTGACATGCATCCCACTGGAGTTGAGAATCCTTTAGTAGGGGTTAAAGTGCCCTCATGAGGGAGGGTGGGCGGGGCGCAGCCCCCCACAGAAAGCAGTAAAATGTATGTCCTGGCGCCACTGTCCTGTGCGCCGGGGTTGTCAGAGTGCCAAAAATGTTTTCTATCACATAAACCCCCTTCTGGTGGAATACTGGTTTGTGACCAGGCAGAAGACATCTTTGATCACAGTAGGGGTGAGGCCCAACAAAGTGTTTTTTAGTCATCAGACAATCTGGTATTTTAGCCTATCCTGAAGTGGTAACCATTTGTTAAGAGCATACAATGTACAATGTGCAGCTATATGTGTGAGACTGTCCGCCCCGCTTGCAAAATGACAGGCTTTGTTGAGTACCTTCCTTACTCTGGAGAGGGTAGTTTCACAAGCAGCCCCATTTACTGGGAGCCCATAGTCAATGAGAGGTAGGATCGTAGTAGAAACTACCAGGTGCCTAGCTTTCCTTGCGAAGTTAAGGCAGTGCCTATAGAGTGCTCCTAACTTTCTATTTGCCAGATTTGTGATGTTGTCCAAATGTATACAGAATGAAAATGAGAATGAATTGTGGGCAAGCTCATGGAGACCATACTAAAGGAAAGGTTGGTGGAATATCTAGAGGAGCATAGTCTCCAGGATGCGAGACAGCATGGGTTCATGGCGGGGGGGGGGGTAGTCGTGTCAAACAAATCTGATTGACTTTTTTTTGACTGTGTCACTAAGACTGTAGACAGGGACCAAGCAGTAGACATCCTCTATCTTGACTTCAGCAACACCTTTGACTCTGTGCCCCAGAAAAGGTTGATCAAGAAGTTGGTGGATCTCAGGGTTGGGGATAAAATGGCCAGATGGGTGGAAAACTGGCTGAGGGACAGAACCCAGAGGGTGGTTGTAGGGGGAGAGTTATCTGGCACCAGAGAGGAAACCAGTGGTGCTGCAGGGCTCGATGCTGGGGCCGGTGTTGTTTGATGTCTTCATCAGTGACATTGGGGATGGCATTAAGGGCAACATGTGCCTATTCATGGATGACACCAAGCTCTGCGGGAGAGTGGACACAGCTGAAGGGATAGAGGACATACAGGATGATCTGGAAAAGTTGGGGAGGTGGTCCACAAACTGGTAGCTTGGCATCAATGCCAAGAAATGCAAAGTTATGCATATTGGAGCCAAGAATCCCAGGACAGTATACTACCTGGGTGGAGTCCAGGTATCTGTATCAGAGGAGGAGAAAGACCTGGGAGTAATGATCACTAGTGATCTGAAGCACTCCAGGCAGTGCAAGAAAGCAGCAGCAAGGACAAACAAGATGCTGGGATGCATAGCTAGGAGGATCAGTAGTAGGAGAGAGGAGGTTATACTGCCCTTGTACAGGTCACTGGTAAGGCTGCATCTAGAGTATGGCGTTCAGCACTGGTGCCCACACCTCAAAAAGAACATTAAACTGCTGGAAAAGATCCAGAGGAGGGCTACAAAGAAGATAACGGTTAGCAGGGTAAGGCATATGAGTAGAGGTTAAGGGCACTGAACATGTACTCACTGGAGGACAGGAGAGAGAGTGGACATGATTGGGACATTCAAGTACTTGAAAGGGATAAATAAGGTGGATAAGGAGGGTCTCTTTAAACTGAGTGGCAAACATAACACAAGGGGGCACAGTCTAAAGCTGGAGGGTGGGAGGTTTAAGAGGGAGACCAGGAAGCACTTCTTTATAGGGAGGGTGGTGGACACATGGAATGTGCTGCTGGAAGAGGTGATCTTGTTGAAGACAGTGGGCAGCTTTAAGAGAGACTGGGATAGGCATAAGAGGAAGGTAAATATCATGGGTAGGGAGGATGGGAGGAATGGGGAGAGGGCAGGGACAGTAGCTCAAGCTGTGGACCCTGCAATATGACCAGACTAGACAGACCAAATGGCCTTCTTCTGCTGGCTTCTTCATATGTTCATATAAGTTCAAAACACCATTTAAATAGATTATATGGCACTTACCTTAATTCCTCAGTTCGTGGTTCGGCTTTGAAGAGTGCAGACGTGTACCACTCAACAGAAGATGACAGCCATGACCTCCAGTATTAAGTATAGGGCGGGGGGGTTGACACTCAGTGGGAGAGTTGGGATGGGGATGGGAAGGGGGAGATGATGAGGGCTCATTTTCTTTTTTTCAGGATTAAAAAAAACTAAAAAAGTGCCGACCCGGTGGCACTAAGGGTTGAGGCACTGGACACCACACCTTGCTCCACACTGGCGTCCCGGGTTCGGGTGCAGACTCGGGCTGTCGGGAGTTGGCCTTGGGGAGAAGGATCGAGCACCCAGCGGCTTGCTTTCCTTTTCTGGGGAGGGCTGGGGAGTTTGTCTCACCACTTCACCGCCACCTTCTGGGGGAACTCGGAGGTGCCGGTGCGGTCGGGACAGCATAGAGGGCTGACGCTGGCAGAAGACAGGAGCAGATGCACATCTTGGCGTGAGCTGGCTTGATGGTCCTCATTGCACGCCAACATCAAGGGGATTGAAACTTGGGAAAAATACCCCACCAGACGGTCCTGTCGACAATCTCCCGCTGCACCCCATGGCATGAGGGCAGACTCTGTTGTGTGCACGCACTCCCTTGAGGTTCGAGGAAGGTAAGCCAAGGGGCCTTCCTTGCCCCGCCCGGGGGGGGGTCAACCGGGAAAAAGAAATGAAGGAACTAGGAGCTCGGATGTGCACCCTAGGAGCAGACTCCTCTATGCCTGAGGTGGTAGATCTGGGGATCTGAGAGAAAGGTCAGTCTAGTGGGCAGGGATAGGCAGATAAAAAGAAATTATTAAAAAAAAAAAACTAAAAAAGACCTTGGGGGTGTTTTTTTAATAGGTTTTTAAGACATATTTTGGGACACTGGGAGTAGGCTCCCCAGTGTCCCAGATTGTTGGTGGTGATACATATATAGGGACACTGGGAGTGGGCTCCCCAGTATCCCACAGTGGTAGGGGGTCTCCTAGTGCCAACATGGTGATTGGGACCCCGATGTTGGCAACAGTATGGTACATCAGGGGACTGTTTTCTTTATGTACAGGTTACAACTTACAATTAAGCACATATATTGGGACACTGGGAGTGGGCTCCCAAGTGTCCCACACTGATGTTGGGATACATATCTTGGGACACTGGGAGTGGACTCCTCAGTGTCCCACAGTGGTGGAGGGGGGGCCTCTACTAATGACATGGGGATTGGGCACTCTGATGTCGGCAAATGTCTATGAGCATGCCTCGGCCCCTTCCTCATAGAGGCTCTAAAACAAGGACAAAATAGTTGAATTACATGAAAACCATCAGGTGTTTACCTAATTGGGGGCCGAGGAATCAGATTCTGGGGTCAGTTAGCCCCAAAAATGCTTAGAAATGTTTTTGTAGCAGCACAGCTGTTAGTGCCTCAAATTGCAGCACAACCACATTGTTTCATGAAACAGTGCCGCAATTTGCAGCAAACCCCCCAGTGTTTGGTGAAACAGTGCCACAATTCATGCCACTTTCACAAAAGTACTTTCACAAATTGTGGCACTAGTGCTACAATTTGTGACAGTAAAAATGGACTGATTAAAATAAACACATTTCTGGCCATTTTTGTGAAAAAATAATCACAGAATCCAATTCTCCAATTAGGTAAACACAAGTGTTAGTGTGTACCAAGGCACACTATTTTTTAAGTTATATATTTTTATTCTGTGTCGCTAATGGAAAACAAGATGGTGGAATCTCAACACTACATTCCGCATTTGTGAAAGCAAAGCCTGCTTTTGCGGCAGCAAAACAGTACTTTCTCATGGCGCATCTAATTTTTCCCATAGGATATAATAGGAAACTTTAAAGTTTAATAACTTTTGAATGTATTAATATTTTTTCACCAAACCTTCAAAAGGCAATCTGTGACCCAAACTCCATATACCCTATACATTTCAGACCAACCCCACCAAGCCATTTCCTAGAAACGGCATGACAAAGGATTTGCACATAAAAGTAATTTTCACATTTTTAACACTCTGCATCTCCGCAACTGCACATCTGACTGTAACAAAGCATGCCACATCATGAGATCTTTGGTCCTCAACAGTGCATGCAAATATTCATGTGAATCGGTTATTAAAGTGCAAAATTGTGGGTTTAACATAGAAGTGACCATTGAACCCTAACTACAGTGGCACGGTAGTGCTCTCTCTCTATACATACATATATACAGTATGTATATATATATATAATATATATATATATATATATATATATATATATATATATATATATATTTATTTATAAAATGGGAAAAAGAGCAGCTCCAAATGCCAACTTCTGATTGTATAAAACACATCACATGGCCTTGCGTATGTCAGAGCGTGACCATACACCTCCACTTTTACCCCCCCCAGAACAATTTTGCCATTTTATAAGATAAGTAAACCACTCTGAGGTGTGTGGTTGCGCTCCGATACATGCACGCCTTGGGTGGTTGATGCATGAGGCCTACTATGCTCACCAAGGCGTGCGTATATCAGAGTGTGACCGCCACCTCAAGTGGTTTATCTATTATATATATATATATATATATATATATGGGTCTCAGTACGATTTCCGCCGCGGTGTATCCTGTTCGTATTTATCCCGCATTTTATTTGCCGCCTTTACATTTCCTGACGCGATCTTTTCCCTGTGATATAATTTGACCAAGAAGTGGCTATTAGGCATTCTTCACCTCCAGATCACTAATAAGGATCAAGGTTTTGCAGAATTTCATTGAATGTTGCTAATAACGCTGCTTGCTTTGCAGACCGCTACATTTGCTGTCGTTGATGCAGCGCTTTACTTTCATTTATTTAAATAATATAGTGCATATTAATTTTTTGTTGCTTATTGCAAATGCGCCGTGCATAGTGCTTACTGTAGTTTCTGCATAGTGCATATTTAGTTTACATGTAAAGTCTAACAAAGTTGTAGGTTCATGATGTTACTGTGAGATGTAAGCCAAGGCACACATTTCCAGGATCGATCCGTGTTTTACCTGTAGCCTGTACAATCAATTACAGCACAGCATTTAGCAACTAGTAATTATAATTAATTAAATAAATGTAAGCAAGTGTGTGTCACTTTCTCCTTGTTACAGCAAAAGTGTTTGTTGCATCATGGCTGAAGCAGATCCCACCGTTTGTAAAGTTGTTGCATCTAAAAGAGGGCATGACAAGCTCTGCATTGAGGGGTATCTGTATGTAAAAGAGTGAAGTCGTGGAGACCTATGGTATTGGTGCTGTCAGCAAAGAAAGTCACTATGTTGTCACGGCCGGGCTTCTACAATTCTTGTTGGGGGACAGCACCACCTTCGTAGCACAGCTCCACACTGTCACTCGCCAGATGCAAATGATTTTTTTGTTGCTAATGCTGTGGCATCTCTAAAATCGCGAGCTGTTTCCACGCATGACACACCTGCACAGCTCATTCAAACAGAGCTTGCAAAGGTGTCCGCTGAAGTTAGGCACAATATTCCCTGCCAATAGGGCACTACAACAATGGTGAAACGAAATAGGCGTGAAAATATGCCTCCTGAGCCAAGAACATTGGCTGACATAGTAATTCCAACAGAACTTAGCGTCATAAGTGGTGAACTGTTTTTACTCCGTAACTCAGATTTGGGTAATGATAAAATTCTACTGTTTAGCACTAAACAGAACATCGAAATGCTGAGCAAAGCAGATTATTGGTTAATGGATGGCACATTTAAAACTGTACCTACACTTTTTCGGCAATTGTATTCAAAGGAGCGCTTATTTAATCCTGCTTGTAGAGTAGGAGTTAGATTAATTTATTTAAGTGTTCCGAGTGTAAAGGTAATGTAGCTTGTAACATATGAACTAACCTACAGCTGCACTGAACCAAATGATGAACATTGCAGAGTTAGATTTATTTAAGTGTTCCAATTGTAATGTTGCTTGCAAAAAGAAGATGCAGATTTAATTAACATTTATGTAAGTGTTCCGATTGTAATGCTGCTTGCAAAAAGAAGATGCAGATTTAATTAACATTTATGTAAGTGTTCCGATTGTAATGCTGCTTGCAAAAGAGCGCTGATTGCAGAGTTAGATTTTATTTATCTTGCAAAGGAGCGCTGATTTAATGCTGCTTGCAGAGTTGGAGTTAGATTTATTTATTTAATTGTTCCGATTGCAGAGTTAGATTTATTTAAGTGTTCCGATTGTAATGCTGCTTGCAAAAAGAAGATGCAGATTTAATTAACATTATGTAAGTGTTCCGAATGTAATTCTGCTTGCAAAGGATCTTGCTAAAGAGTTAGATTTAACCGCTAGACAGTCTTAAATTATGTCGGGAATACTTAAAACGGGAAATAAATGTCGGTTAATAGAGTGACGGGAAACCTCATGCCGGGCAATCGTACGGATCCCATATAGATATATATATGTATACACACACACACACACACACAGGTATATACAGGTATATATATATATATATATATATATATATATATATATATACACACACACATACATATACACATATATCTTAGAGAAAATGTACAAACAGGATTTTCACTCTTCAAACGTTTTCAATAAATACATTTCTCTACTTGCATATGCAGATGATATTATATTAATTTCGACCTCTCTCTTAGATCTGCAGAGACAATTGGATATATTCTCAGAATTGTGCAATATCAACTATTTGCAAATAAATAGGAAAAAACACAGGTAGTGATATTTGGTGCAATATAATTAAGGAAGTGCTACATATGGCTGAACTGCTCGCAGCTGGAAACTAACTTACTATGATTATCCTGGTGTTTGTTTTGCCATGAACACTAAATGGAATTTGCATATAAATTACAATCAGTGGTTTAAAACATTTTATAACATGGGCTATTATAAAACAGAAAGCCAATTGGTTAATGGGTGTCACCTGACCATTGATCAATCCTGCACATATGCACAGTTGTTGTCAAAAAAATCCCTGGGTAGACTTGCAGTCATTATCTGTGGGGAAAATCAGTAGCAAATGGCAGTCATTAAAATACATTGCAAAGCGGGTGACAGTCATAGAGCACAGTTCGGTTGGTAGCAGTGTGACAGTGAGAGATACTGCAGTCAGAGCTGCAGTGGTGCTGCATATATGTCCCCATGTTTTGCAAGCAGTGCGAATTATTCTTCTGTCTGGTTGCCTTAGTTGCAGAAGCAGTGTCCCCCCAACGAATCACGATCCACAGTGAGTGACACACTCCCACACCATTTCTCCCATTATTATTGCCACACCATTGTTCCCACAGCACTGCACCGGTTTAAACATGCAATACTGTACTGTGTAGCACAGCGTATATTGGAGTGCAGTACCCTGATCTGCATTATTTTTGTTGCCGGTCCATTTCTACAATACAGCATGGCATCCCACGCCACCCAAAGTGAGAATCTCCGATCCCCCTCCTACATTCACTGATCACATGATACAGTCATTAAGCAGCACAGTCCCCTGTCTCGAGAGAGAGAGTCACAGTGTTTACCTATTTCAGAAACTCTCCTGCTCCCCAGCTCTCTCTGTCTGTAACTAGCTCTGTTCCACAGGTGATTCACTGTGCTACTTGGTGTCCCCTCCCCCAACACTGCCAGCAAGCCCATGTAGTGCTAAGAGAACAGCAGCAGACACCCTACCATGAGAGAGCGAGAGGTTTGTAACCCTGCTTGCAATGGCGACAGTGCAGAGACACAACGGGACCGGGACATGGAATGCACACTTTGTCCAATATGGTATGTGTTAGCTCAGACCCTCTGCTGCTATCTGTGCCATTTCCAATCTCATGCTGACAAAACAGGGTAGCAACCAAGGGCTTTTTCGTCAGCAATTCCCTGTGTCTGTTAGTGTCCTAAAGTGTAGTTACTGTGTCTGCTCTAACTAGCGTGTGTGAGGGGGAAGGGGTGCAGAGAAAAGCATGTTTTGCAATGTCTCAAAGTATGTTGTAGACAAGAAATGCCATAAATAACCCTATTACTACTGTATATTTGTAGCACTTCTGTGTTCATAACATAAGTGTGGTATGCATTATAACTTGAGAACTACTTTCTCAGGTGACAGGATACAGTAGCATTTCATGATTTTAAACATTAATTAAAGTGTTTCTCTTAATTATATTCATGTTGTTGAAGAGCCCATGTTATAAGTCAATAACCCACTCCAGGGTGTGCGGTTATTGGGGATTAATCAGCATTATCAATTATTATTATTAATCAGACATTTCAATGACTGCCGTTTGCTACTGACTTTCCCCACAGATAACAAGTGCAGGTCTGCCCAGGGATTTTTCTTCATGTGTGTATATGCAGGATTAATCAACGGTCAGGTGATGACCATTAACCAGTTGGATTTCTGTTTTATGATGGTCCATGTTATAATGGATATTATTCATCACGTGTGTCATCAGTACTCATAAATATTTATTATAGCCATGTTTTTGAATTCTTTTGTAGACATATTTATTATCGCACCCTACTCAATTTGATGCAAAACTTTTCCAGGACTTACCATGAATTTTCCAGAACTCTAACCTGAAATATGACTTATGTGACTTTAAAATCAATGATGTGATTTTTGTAACTCAAAACAAGCAACTATTTGTTTCTCAGCGTTGCCATTTTTCTTAAATAGAACATGGTTTTAAGTTCACTTAGTCACATTAATTCACTTAGTTACAATGTTCCTGTGTTGTAATTTGCACTATTTGAGCAGTCACCGTGTTATTTGGATGGATCAGATTATCTTGCAATTGTCAGACCTTGTAGTAATTTATAAGTCAGTATCACTTTAAGGGCACACTGACTTATAAGGGGCATTGATGTTTACATAAATTTAAATATTTGTGAATACGGTATTTGATCACCCTTGTAACCATGATGGCTAACATGCAAACTCTGCCCCTTGAGGAAAGAACCTTTGTTCCGAATGTGCATGTGATAACTGTGTGGGCAACAGTTTGTATTAGCACTGGTCGCAATGCACGTTGTAGCTCAATAGATTATTATTTATTGGTCATGACTCCTGAGTGCACCGCTTTTTATTGCTTTGCCTAGTAATTAATCTGAGCAGTGCACACGCACAGTTTCAGTGCCAGGGATTTTGTCAGTCTCTGTTCTGTGCATGGGCTGGCAGTAAATTGCATGGGTTGTCCTCCCTTCTCAGTTGGGACAGATTGAAAAATCAGAGAGGGAGTGACATGCCCCTTTACCCACACAATGTAAGTCATACCTTCTATTCAAGTCTCCAAGTCTATAGGCCAAACCCTGTAGCAATATCAGGAAATGAACATTAGAAAAATTATCAGCATTAGCCAACAACTTCAGTAAACCCATGAACTATTATTTACAATATATGACAGAAGATATAAGTCATAAAAGCCTACAGCACTGAAAACTGGGAGGGCCTGCCTGCCCATGGACAGAAGCGTACAGTATAATTAAGGTACCAGTGCCTCCCCCCATGCTACTGCTTACAAGCCTGCAATTTATTCAAATAACAGCAGTATTTTTCCTTATTTTAGATTGTAACAATCTAAAATAAGTAAAAATACTGCTGTTATTTGAATAAATTGCAGGCTTGTAAGCAGCAGAATGGGGAGGGGGGCACTGGTACCTTAATTAAATGCGTTTGTTTGTTCACACACCAGGTGCTCCACTACAAATCTTATAAAGGTGTATTATAAATGGGATGGGTTGAGCTTGCCAAACCCTTTGTACTGAATGCCCATGGACAGAGCCTACACACAACCAGAATTACCAATAAGGAAATTATAATTCCCCGTTGTGTGTTGGCTCCAAGAGGCAGGCAGTAAATAGTTAGGGTCCTAATAAGCTGTCCTGAACTCCAGTGGGTTAGTGCTGCATGGTCCTCGAGGACATAAGGAGCGTGGTCAAGTGAGCATGGTGAAAATGTTAACAGACAAAAAAGTGTGGTCTACAGAGTAGTGAGGTGTCTAAACCACGCAGTTGCCCGTTACCTGAAATTTCACCGGAGTTGTGATCCGTGGCGGCATGGTGTGGTAATAGTAAATCTGCACTCTCCTAAAATTTGCACTGTTTTGGGTTTAGCTGGTTTTCCTATGTGCGGTGCTGTTTTGTGGCATGTTGCCCACTCTGTTTTTTGTAGGGTTCCTTGTGAGACAGCACGTGGATTTCTGCATCTCTGTCTCGCTGAGCAAATGGCCACTGCAGAGAGTACTTTGAGGTTAAGAAGCCATAGAGAACACTTTGGCAAGGGGTTTTAAAAAGGGGGATCCATCATAATGTCTATTGCCAGGGTCAATTTTCAGGGAGGAGAAACCCATGGAATACAAGGGCAATGCACAGTATATGTGTGGCAATGTAGGTATGTGGCAAACTTTAATGAAGCGGATACCTAGGATGAGAGCCTAAGGGGAAAGAATCCACATAGCTCTGGCAGCAGACAGTGCCACCACCTGAAGAGTGAGGGAAGTAACAAACAGCCCCTTGTCTACATCCTGCTGCAGAAATACCAAGCCATTGGACAAAGAGGTGGCTGAGGATCTGATTCCAAGAGAAGGAGCACCAGGAGTGGAAAGGGACCCAGACTCCACTGTAGGCCTTGGTCATAGAATAAGTCTTCCTGGAGAGCATCAGGATATGGATCACGCCTCAGAATATCCAGCCTTTATTTCACTTTCATGCTCAGTAGCTAAGCCAAGCCAATAGCTGAAACTTGTGAGAATCTGGGTGCAGGACAGGACACTGATAAAGAAGTTCCAACCTGAGGTGGAGCGGAATTGGTTTGCATATGGTCAGATGAATAGATCTGAGCACCATGCTCTTCAGGGCTACTGTGAGACAGTAAGAATCAACGTTGCCGACTCCGTTTGTGTCTTCCTTATGTAATCCCCTTGCTCCCTGGGGTTACTAGAATCCCAGTTAGAATCAGTGGCAGGCAGGGAAGGCAGCTTGTGAAATGCCAGGTTAATGGGTTTCACACTGTCACACTCTGCCTTCAGTCTCAGCTGAGCTGGAGTGATGATGTAATCATAGAACTCTCACAACAGCATAAGCCACAGTCTCAGCTGGCTTTGGAGTGAATTGGAATGTTCAGTGAGTTGGTGGTAGAGTGGAGTTCGAGGAGGAGGCTGCAGCTGCTGGGCAGTTCCTCAGATTAGCTCTGACAAAGAGCTACCCCTTTTTGCTTTGTAGTAATTTGTTCTCACCCTGGAAGAAGAACAAAGAAGACAGTTTTCTGAAGTGGTGGAGACCTGGGCCAGAAGGTTTTCCTTGCCCCATCCCAGGAGGGATGGGGGAGAACTCTAGGATTCAGGGGCAATTCCCCTTGATCCATTTGTTTGGTGAAGCTGCCTTGTACATCTTCATTGGTTGCGATTATAAATCTTTTCTGTGTCAACCCAGGGTCATCTGCAATACCTTGGGGTGAATTTCTCTGTCAATGGGACCAGTCACCCAGTACTAAGTAAAGTTTCTGCCTACGTTGGAGTCCAAGAATGTGACTGTCCAAGTACAGAACTTTTAGCTTTGACATCCAGAGGTGTGTCAGTAGTTTGTTAAGTGTGAGAAACATTTTAAGACAACTACAAATGTTCTTCTGTGTGAGTGTTATTAACCAGATGAATGGCTGAGTATAAACCTGGAAGCAAAATGTGGGACCCCCCATCTGGAGTAACCAGTTTACCTCTCTGGGTTCAGTTTGGGCACCAATACATTTTCATTTTTTTCCGATGTTGTTTCTCAGGGCCTCCCCGCCTCCGCCGTTCTCTCCGGGCGCCATCCCCGGACATGAGACCCTCCTTCAGCAATTCCCCACGACTTACCCTTCGCGGCAGGGTGGTGGGGAGCGACTCAACCCACCAGAACGGGTCCATGCCAGGGAGGCGTCCTCCGGGAATGGCGACGGGGAACGACGTCGTGCTGCAGGCTCCATTTTTCCCCGATTTTCTCCCGGCAGGCGTGGCGTGCAATGACGCCAGCGACTGAGTATGCACACGCTCCCGTGCACGCACTAGTCAAGCATCTGCCACGTCCCGCCTCTCCCCTGTCTCTGCGGCTGTGTGTTGTCGATCCCCAGCCTCCGCTAGGGGTCAGGCAAGCACCGGCCGCGCGAATCCCCCCACCCCGGAGATGGAGAGCAGTCCTCCGGACGCTCGATCCATCTCCTCCCGCCAACTCGACAACCTGTGGCTCGTTCCTCGATCACGGGTCGCCGCGTGGCGCGAGGTGTAGCGACCCGCGCCTCAACCCTCAGCGCCACCGGGCCGGCAATACATTTTCATTTAGTGCATCTGGCCAATGCCTAATGGAAGTAATTACCCCGAGATGTGGGTTTGGAATTTCTGTTTCTTTAGTTTATCCCAGTATAGTGTGTTCTGGAAGAGTTGCGCCTAGATGATCTCAGTGTGGTCATGGGTACCACTTTCATTCCTGTGGGAAGTGGGAAATGGGAACAGTACTAGTCCGGCTGTTTGTGCTAATATTCAGTTTCAGAACCAGAGTGTTCGCTGTTTTGTGTTTCTTCACCCTATGCTAAATGGGAATTCAGAAATCTGCAATGCCAGTATGTGTAGTCCCATGGGGGTCCATCTTCGCTTTGTGTATTATTCCTACTTTGATACGTGAATAAAAGCCACACTCTAGAATCCCAACCTGGTTTGGATAGTATTGTTATTGCTTCCATGTGTCTGGATTTACCTGGGTGCCCCTGTCCAGAAGTGCAAACCTAGCATAATTATGGGCAAACATTTTCTTCCAGAGACCTGGGTTGCTGGCCATGGTAAATGGTCCCACCAGGTGTGTGCAAGGTAGTTTCCACTCTTGGTCGACTGGTTTTGCATAACAGTCTGGTCCACCTAGCCTAATGGTGGCCACCTTCATTTGTATTTTTCTCTATGTCAAATGTTAACTTATGTAAACCCCAACCCCTCTCTGTTGCCCCTAGATGTTTGTGGCGAAAGGAGAAGCCCTGCTGGTTAAACAAGGGAGCCGGTGGAGGAGGGTTACACCTAGAACTTTTGTGGTCATGGCCACAGAGGGAAAACATACATCAGTGCATCTGACCACAACAGGGAGTCTGTTTTCAGTGACTGACTCACTCAAAAACAGCTTAAGTGCCTTGGGGCCATTGTGTTTGTCTTGGTAGCCATGAGGGATTATATATGGACTGCTGAAACTCAGTATCCCGAACTCTACAAGACCGAGTTTGGGAGAATGAATTTCAGTATCCCACTATACACTGGATTCCGACCTGCAGGATCCTGACACTACTTATGTTTAATGGGGGGGAGGGGGGCTTTGTCCCCTGCACCCCCCCCATAACTTAAATAACCAACTCCGAGGGGGAGCGGACCTCGGAGTAAAAGATTAAGTTATGGGTGTGTGTGTGAAAAACAAAACAGTCTACATTGTGGTGCCAAGAACAGAACCCAGTTCTGCCACCCCATGCTGGTCGAGCTGCTGGTGGCTTAGCCCTCCATGCCACGGGAGCAGCATGTCTAGCTTCCATATTTTTTCCCATTCTGGTTTCTGGCTAGGGGTAGGGAAGCAGTTTGTCATATCCGCTACCTTACCCCTGTCTTCCTGTCAGCCTCACATGTGTCGGGACAGTGACACTGTCAGGCGCGTGTGTGTCGGGAGACTGTACTTGGTTCCGTGAGTTTCAGGATATAAAATTTCAGTCTCTCATAGGGATTCCGCCATGAGGACAGGAGTGGAGTGCCCCATCTATGAGACATTATGTTGAAGACCTGATAGAGCTCCCACTCCACTAGCTGTAGATGCTGATGTCTGAGTCAGTCAGCCTGCATGTTCAGACTACCTTCATGAGTGATTGCAGATAGGAGTAACAGGTTCCCTCTTGCCCATCAAAGAACCTTGTATGCCTCTGTCCCCTTACCTTGCTTCTTGTTCCTCCTTGCTTTCTGATATAAGCTACCATTACTGCATTGTCAACTTGCAGTAGTATGCTTGTTCTTAATCTTGATCTGGAAGGATAGCATTGCTTTGAGTATTGCCTTCATCTCATGGATGTTAATTGTTACCTTTCTCCCTAGCAGGTGCCACATGGTCTGTGCTGAGGCTGTGCCACCATAAGGACAAGGATGTGAAGAATGTCTTTGGAAGCCTCTGCCAGTTTTCTTTTGAGGTCCTTGCATGCCCTTGCCAAGAGGGGACCCTGTCTAGAGCCAGACTGCAAAGGCTACTACTGTGTCGAAAGTGCCCCAGATGCTGCAGTCGATGAGATGGCTACAGTGAAATAGTTGTGGGGCCACAGTCTTTTGGGACATCTTTTTGAGACTGAGGAGCTGCCTCATTTTTATTAACCTCTCTTGGTTGTGAGCAGAGGTTGCTGGACTAGCATGGGTACAGAGGACTTTCTGCCCCAACCAGGGGCCACTAAGTCTGTTACCACTCCCCCAGAGGATGCCTAGGCAGAGGCAGAGGCAGAGGAGATGGATCTTGGTTGGCTCCTGGAGGGTGGGGGTGGCAGGAAGAATGCACATTTCTCCACCTATACCACTGTAGAATTCCTTCACCATACTGGTGGGACAGGACAGCTGAGAGGAAGCATCCACTCCAGGGGGAAGGGAGGAGGTGAGGATTCTCAGAAATGGAGACCCCAGGAAGGGCAGAAGAGACCCTCAGTCCAAGAGGAAGCAGCAGCTGGTGGGGGACTCTATTGTCAGGGGGATATATTTGGGAGCAGGGGATGAGAAGGATAGGAGGTGGAGTTCCTGAGTGATGCTTTTGCTAGGAGGGATGGAGGGTATATCCAGAGGATCAGCTGCCTGCCCTTGAACAGGGCTGCTTCAGCTACTCCACTGTCGGCTGGCACCCAGCTAGCCACCGACCGAGACCAGGGCGCCCGCCTGCAGCTCCTTGGAAGCTGCCTGCCCTTGAACAGGGCTGCTTCAGCTCCCCCACGGTCGGCCGGCACCCAGCCAGCCACCGACCGAGACCAGGACGTCCGCCTGCAGCTCCTTGGAAGCTGCCTGCCCTTGAACAGGGCTGCTTCAGCTCCCCCACGGTCGGCGGCGGCACCAGCCAGCCACCGACCGAGACCAGGATGCCTGCCTGCAGCTCCTGGAAGCTGCCTGCCTTGAACAGGGCTGCTTCAGCTCCCCACGGTCGGCCGGCACCCAGCCAGCCACCGACTGAGACCAGGACGCCCGCCTGCAGCTCCTTGGAAGCTGCCTGCCCTTGAACACGGCTGCTTCAGCTCCTCACAGTCGGCCGGCACCCAGCCAGCCACTGACTGAGACCAGGACACCCGCCTGCAGCTCCTTGGAAGCTGCCTGCCCTTGAACAGGGCTGCTTGAGCTCCCCCACGGTCGGCCGGCACCCAGCCAGCCACCAACCGAGACCAGGACGCCGGCCTGCAGCTCCTTGGAAGCTGCCTGCCCTTGAACAGGGCTGCTTCAGCTCCCCCATGGTCGGCCGGCACCCAGCCAGCCACCGACTGAGACCAGTACGCCCGCCTGCAGCTCCTTGGAAGCTGCCTGCCCTTGAACACGGCTGCTTCAGCTCCCTCACGGTCGGCCGGCACCCAGCCAGCCACTGACTGAGACCAGGACACCCGCCTGCAGCTCCTTGGAAGCTGCCTGCCCTTGAACAGGGCTGCTTCAGCTCCCCCACGGTCGGCCGGCACCCAGCCAGCCACCAACCGAGACCAGGACGCCCGCCTGCAGCTCCTTGGAAGCTGCCTGCCCTTGAACAGGGCTGCTTCAGCTCCCCCACGGTCGGCCGGCACCCAGCCAGCCACCGACCGAGACCAGGACGCCCACCTGCAGCTCCTTGGAAAGTACGGGACAGCGCAGCCAATTGGAACACGGGTGCTTCCAGCAAACCCGCTCTGATTGGCCAGGACTTTTTCCCTGCTTCAGCCATCTGACACTTTTTACAAGTAGATTTTCGATAGAACTAAGCACATTTCAACTGTGTAATAGAAGTTTTTCAACTGTATTAGCTGGATTGTAATTTCTACTACAGTTTTAAAGTGCTTATACCTCTTCTGTCTCAGTGCTCTTCCTGCAGCCCCCCCCATCCAAGCACTCTGCCTTGGCGCCGAAAAGTCTAACTACCTTTTGTCTTACTAAACTGCTCAGATCTAACCCATCCTAACCTCTATGCTATTTAAGACCTGCTCTTTTTTCTTCTCTCCAGCTGCCTGCCCTTGAACAGGGCTGCTTCAGCTCCCCCACGGTCGGCCGGCATCCAGCCAGTCACCGACCGAGACCAGGACGCCTGCCTGCAGCTCCTTGGAAGGTACGGGACAGCACAGCCAATTGGAACACGGGTGCTTCCAGCAAACCCGCTCTGATTGGCCAGGACTTTTCCCCTGCTTCAGCCATCTGGCACTTTTTACAAGTACATTTTCGATAGTACTAAGCACATTTCAACTGTGTAATAGAAGTTTTTTTTTTTTTTTTTTTTCCAAGTGGCTAGTTTTCCATTAGCAGGTTATACAGACCTGCCACTAGAGGGATTCTTGGTCTTTCTACACAAATCACTATACTCAATCGTGGGCAATATGGCCTGCATTATCATTCTACTTCTTTCCCGGTGCTACTACGAGGGGAGGTTGTAGTTTGAGGGTCCCATAAGCTTCACTGAACAGGCTGACAACTTCCTTAAAACTGCCTGTGCGACAGCTCTGCAGCTGAAAACAGGAAGCCCTCAGTGTCTGCCATCCACCCTTCAGACTCAATTCAGATGGACTCTGAGCACCCTATTCTTACCTACGCTACGGGCAATCCCCCATTGGCTACTGATCGACTGTGATGCTCTCGCTTTGCTCCTGAAAAGGAGAACTGTCCTACCAACGACAACACAGCTGCGCCTTGGCCGCAGAGGGCGGGTTGACCCTGCTCCAAGGTCCCCACCAGCGCCACCAGAGGACATAGAATTGCCAGTGGAGGTGCCATGGGCTACTGCTGCTCCGCGGGCCTCCTCGGCTGACGACTTTGCATTGCACAAGCTCCCGGCCCCTGCCCGGTGCAGGAGAAAGCTGAACAGGTTTCTCGCCCACCCGCCCACCGCTCCCTCCTTCCATTAAATGCTCACTGGCTCCGCCCCTAATGTACTGTCTCACCCAATTGGCTAATAGGGGAGGTATCTGTTTCATTGTTAGTGGTAACTAGCTTGATTTCTATTTTGTGGAAGCCAGTATCACCCAAAAGGCCAACAGGGGAAGTATCTGCATAATTATCAGTGGTAATTAGTTCGTTTCTCCTACCCTGGTTAATTGCCCTTCCTACTCTCTGATACTAAATAGAGTCAATGAATTTTTTTTTACATGTTGGTATATGCTAAATAGAGTCAAAGAAATTTTTTATGCTGGTATATGCCTACTGCCCGCACTACTGTCTACTGCCTGTCAACATTATTCTGATGGCCTATTTCTCTGCGACCACTGTCTGCTAAACTGCCCTGCTCTGTCTTGTGTCAGAACCTAAGTCTTGTACAGGTGTTGCTCATCCTGTTGGCTCTCCTATCTCAGCCCCTGCTAATAGAGACCATAACAAAAGGAGTAGGGCCTCACTATACCAGACTCCCGACAAAAGGTGTAGGGCCTAACTATCCCAGTCTTGCTACACTGTCTGCTCAAAACAACCTTGCTAGTACTTACTATTATACCAGTCCTAACCCCACTTGCACTGCTTGGTTGTTGGCTGTCTAAACTCTGTCCTCGTATAACTGTCGACAGGTGGTAAGTGTGCTTACAAAGGGCGAGGGCAGGAACTCCTTCCCAGAAATAAACCTCAGCCCCTGCGTCCATAGCTGGTAGCCTTGAATTGCACTGTGCAGGCCTTATTTTATTTACTTGGCACATACCAATAACAAATCTCACTAACTTCCTTCCAGCCTTAGTACATCCATCTCTCCTTCCTTCACAGTAGTTCTTGTTAGCTGACTGATAATTATTTCACAGGCTAGTGCTATGCCTCCAGCCAAGATGTGGACGTGGTTTCCCTCCCATCCATCTAGTGAGGGTAGGGATACTCAAATATTAAAGGTACAGAGGGTGCTGGCTGTCATCCGCAGGGATATAGGCCTTGTAGGTCTTATAGTGGGACTCTCCTTGTTGCATATGGTCACCTCCCCACCAGTAACACTGGGTGACAACTGGGGATGGTCGTCCACCTATGAGGTCCCCGACTACACCTTCTCCAATATCCTTGTGATCTCCAAAGCACACTGCAGTGTTACTTGCTGTCTAGATCTTCGGTGCCTTATGTATACAAGCAGGGTAAAAGCGCCCATGTAAAAACTCCCAGGTTGTCAAGCGATAGGAGGTGGTATCTCCTGGCTCCTCCTACTTGCACTACTACTGGGCGGTGAGATTGAAACCAACCCTGGCCCATTAAATCTGACCCACAAAATCCCTCCTGTATGGGGCATGGGAGGGTTAAAATAGCTCATCTTAACATTAGGAGCCTGCTACCTAATTGTGATGAGCTATTAGCATGGGTTGCACTCTACAAACCCGACATCCTAGGAGTGTCGGAGACCTGGCTGAAACCCTCTGTCCCTGATTCTGCCTGTGAATTCACTGGGTATGAATTCACCCGACTGGACAGAGCTGGGGGCAAGGGGGGGATGGCATACTAATCTACCATAAGAGCCACTTAAAAATCTCCCAAATTGCCCACCAGGATTCAAACGTGTCCCCCTGTGAGTTGCTACATGTGCTACTGCTACTTGGGGACGCAAAGAAACTGCACCTGTGTGCACCTATAATCCTCTCAAGAGGTGGGCTACCTGGATTAACTCACCTCATGGTCAAAATTGGTCCCAGAGTAGGGGATAATGAACTCATAATCCTGGGGATGTAAACCTTAACTGGGATAGTGGTAATGTTAAGCAGTTTGAACCTCTGCTTGCTAACCTTGCCCTGACCCAGCTCATCCAGGAACCAACTAGGCGGACAGCAAATGGATCCTCCAGCACCTTACTGGACTGGATCATGTCTAACCGTCCTGACAGGATCTCATCAACGGGTACATTATCTGACTCCATCTCTGACCACTCACCAGTTTTCTGTGTATGGAAAATTCCCACCCCCAAAATTCCACACAAAATTATGCATGTCAGAAACTACTCTAGATTCGATACTGAGGAGTTCCTGGAAGACCTAAGAGTTACTGACTGGTCTGGGGTGTATGGTGCCACTGACCCCTCAGCAGCAACCTCTTACTTCCTCTCCACCTTTGGGGCCTTGCAAGACAAGCATGCTCCCAAGGTCACCCGTAGGGTGAGGGGGGTCCGCTACCCTCTGATTAAATGGGAATCTCCTAGCCCAGATGCAGGAGAAAGAAATAAGTGTTGGGCTCGTTCCAAAGGTACCAGTGATCCCATAATTATTCAAAGGTACAGACACCTCAGGAACAAGTGCAAAAAGGCCATCAGGGCAGCAAAAAGTGACTTTTGCAAGTCCACCCTACTAAGCTCTGCCAGTAATCCCAGGAGGTTCTGGAGATATTAAATCCCTTGTCATCGGATCCTCCCATCCGGGGGTTAGGGACATGGTCATAAATGGAGTCTCCTCCAATAATCCCCATACTATTGCCAACTCCCTAAATAATCACTTCTCTGACCTCTCTGCCTTCACAACCCTCTTCTCACCGGATGAGGCTCTGTCCAACCCCCTTCCCTCTACTCTGCTGGAGGGTCACCCTCCTCGTCAAATGTTCCACCTCAGGGCTGTATCAGTTCAGGACTTGCAGAAATGCCTAGCTGGCCTCTCCCAGTACTCCAGTCCTGGCCTAGACAACCTGGAGCCTAAACTCCTTAAGCTTGGTGCTGCACACATTGCCTCACCAGTAGCCTTGATCTTCAACCTATCCCTTGGTCTGGGGACCATCCCAGACATCTGGAAAAGCGAGGATTGTCCCTGTACTGAAGCAAGGAAATCCCAAACTGCCTGACAATTATCGACCGATTGCCATTCTCCCAACCCTTAGCAAGCTCCTTGAAAGGTAGTGGCTGAGCAGCTTTCGGAATATATCCACTCTCATGAACTTATGTCCCCAGCCCAGCACGGCTTTCGTACGTGACACAGCACCACCACAGCCTTAATCTTGGTTACATCAAGTATCCGGAAAGCCATGGACCAGGGCAAACTCTCTGGTGCAATATTTATTGACCTCGTTGACCACAAACTGCTTGGTGCACAGTTGTGGTCACTTGGCCTCTCCCCCTATGCCATGAAATAGCTAATGGGTTATCTACATGGCAGAAAGCAGCATACCTGCTTCAATAAAGTCCTCTCCGAGCCCCTACTGGTGACCTCCGGAGTGCCTCAAGGCTTGGTACTGGGTCCCCTCCTCTTCTCCCTCTTCATCAAACAACTACCCATGGTTACTACCAGCTGTAGCACCACCATGTATGCAGATGATCTGGTAATCCTGGCTGACTCCCAGAATGCCACTACCCTAAACCAGAACCTGACCGATGACTTTAACAGGGTATTGTCATGGGTTACTAGTCACAAGCTGGTCCTGAACCTGAAAAAGACACAGGCTATGCTCTTTGGCTCAATGGCTAAAATCAAAGCCTCATCGGCCTGCTTACACGTCACCAGCGCAGATGGAGCCTCACTACCCATAGTGAGCTCCATCAAATATCTGGGGGTAACACTTGACCCCCAACTTGACATGGGTAATCATATCCTTAACATCTGCAGGGTGGCAAACTGCAAACTAGGTCTGGCCTATAGGGCCAAGTATAACCTTACACCGGCAGCCAGGCTTGCCCTAGCGAAGGGTGTGCTCCTTCCCTCCCTCAGCTATGGGCTGCACATATTTGCTTGCTCTCCAAAGACACATCTCACCCGGTGGTACACTGCTTACAATAACACTTGTCGCTTGCCTTGGCTGCCCCCCCACTCACCCACCCACTGCTAGGAGCTATATGAGAAACTCTGCTGGCTCTCACCAGCTAAGCATACCTTGATTTTGGTTTGGGATGCCTCTCTGGGAAAGTGATCAGAACTAGCACCCCCAGGGCTGGCCCAGCTTCTGCCTAAACTGAATCCATCCCCTACCAACTTAGGTCTCTCACATCAGGGATGCTCAAGTCCCTCCTACCCGGACCCTCATGGGGATCGGGACTTTGCCATAAGTGCGCCCAGACTCTGGAATTCGCTGCCTGTGGATATCCGAGCTGCCCCTCCTATCTGAGTTTCTGAAATTCCTGTGGGGTTTCCTAAACTAGCATCAGAGTGTGACTGCCCCAAACCTCCCTAGAGTAAAGTGTCAAATTGTTTTGTCTGAACCTCTCCAGGGTGTCTCCATTGAATTCCTGGAGATGTTTTCCCCACTGTATCAATGACTTCTGACTACTCCTACCTAAAAAGCCTTGGGCGTTTTTACACCCATTATTGCTCCACGGTCATAGGCTAACCATGACATATTGCACCTTGGTCACTTGGTAGAAACTTGTACTACCAAGTATTTCTGTTTCTGTCTAACATTGCATATTTAGAAAAATGTGATGAGCTGTATAAACCTGTCCACGATCCAACTAGCCTAGGGGGTGTATACGACAGTGTTATAAGTTATATTATGGCCAATCCAGTCCTTGAGCTATGCTCCACTCCTATGTATGATGACCTGTATATATCTGTCAGTTGAACTAGCTAGTCTAGAGTGTATAATCTGAAATGTGCTTACTACTGTATGTTTCCTCTAGCGTCAAATGATGTATTTCCCACGTTTGTTTACTGTGACAAAAAACTGTACACTCTCTGCCATGTCTCCTTGACTGTTGTTCCTCATGTTGTATTCTCCCGGGTCGTTCCTGAAAATAGGCATAATACTTGTCTAGTGTACTTACCCGGTAAACAAAAGCTAAATAAATAAATAAAATAAATACATTTCTAAGACAGGAGGAGCTGGGAGGGAGCTAGATGTCATTGTCCATCTGGGAACAAATGACCTGGTAAGGGATAAGGTAGGGGTAGTGCAGGGTAACTTTAGGGATTGGGGAGGGGTCTCAAGCAGGTGGCACACACGGTGGCTTTTTCAGCTGTTACCTGTATACAGCCAAGGAGATGCAAGGGTACTCCCCACCAAGGCATTTAACTTGGTTGGAGGGGTGGTAAGCGCCACATGCCACACACCTTCTGTGAGGTTAAAAACGCACATGTTCAAGTGTCCTTTGAATGCTCTGAATTTTTCATTGTGGTGTCCACCGTGTGGCTGTTCTGTCTACTCCTGCCTCCCCGCTACCTTGCAGCTGTGCAGCTTACCTCTGGGCGTCCCTTCTTCATCCACTTGTGTACATACTGGCTCCTGCTCCCTGGGCTGTGCCCGGCCTTGTGCTGCTCTCATCCACTTTCCTGTTGTTTTCTGGGGCTTTTGTTCCAGTAACCCCCGGGCTATTTCCAATGTGCTGATGTTGCCATCCTATCCTGCATCTTATTCACTGGTAGCTGACCTCGAAGCTATGCCACTCTAGTGTCCTAGTGCGCTCTAGGCCATGCTGCCAAGTTTCCAGTGCCTTGGCTTTCCTAACCATGGTTGCAGGTTTTGATTAGTAGCTTCACATGTATTTGCAGCACAGTGCCTGCTCATTCAGTGTTTTCCTTTCAGCCTACTTGGCTGGTTGATGTACTTCCATGATTCCTCATTTATTGTAACAACATCATTCATGTCTCAGTCTAACACCATTTGGCATTCCATGCCTCAGCCAGATACTCAGCATTCCTCTTCAGGAATAGTCTTATTCTAGCACCTCAATTCGGTTCTGCCTCAGCCTCACTTAATAGAGTTGGTTGACATGTGTCCATCGCTACCTGTTTGTTGCCTTTTCAATCATTCCAGCTCATTTAGTCCCAGCCTCGTGCTTCAGTGGGCATACCATGCCTGCAGTCAATCGTTCAGCCCTGTCTTCATTCATATCTATCCTGTCATACTCCAAAGGCCATCAGGCTTTGCTATCAGCCTCCTACTCTACTCCTGCACTCGGAAGCATGCCAGTCATGGCATATTGTGGCTTTTAAGTCAATGGTCTTGTTTTGCTCCTGTGAAGTCTGCATCTTGAATGTGGGTCCCTTGACTCAGGTGGGGATCCTTCTCTCTCTGCCCTTCAGTTGAGAACATTCTACAGTCTGGGGAAACTTTAGCTGTGCAGATCTGCTTCACAGCATCTCTTGATGTAGCAGATAAGACTTCAGCTACCATCCTCCCCACAGCTGCCTAAGGTTCACCTTGTCTCTACCTACTTCCCTTTGTCTGCCTCTCAAGGGTGAAGATCAACTACTCAAATTATCTGCCCCTTAGAGGCTTAGCTCCATACCTTGCCCCTCAAGGGCTCAGCTTCCTATGCCTCTCCTTGGTTGGAGGACATATGAGTGCCTTTCAGCAGTAATTGTTTTCCTCCTTCCTGTCTTGGGGAGTTGGCCTCCTTTGTGGGGAACCTCCTTTAGCTGCAGAAATCAGCTTACAGCACCCTCACAGCTTTCCCATTAGAGGGACAGAGCAAGAGCCCTTCCTCCAAAACCTTCCCCTGAACTGGGTTTCTAAACTGCCATAGCTATGCTGCCATTAAGTCCAACCCCAGCCTGGAGGGAAGGCAACCAAGGCCATGGATCACCAAAGGTTTCCTCCTTTACAGGAGATTTTTCTCTTCTCCATGCTAGATATCATAGCAAGTTAGGTAGTTTCCACAGGACTTGGAGTTGGCTGATGACACTTCAGGTCCACGTCTCAGTCTGGCTATGTCTCTCCTTTCCTTAGGAAGAACAGGCTTGTCTGTCTTCCATTGTGCCTTCTTCCCTAAGGTACCTTTGGTCCTGGACCCCATCCCTGTGACACCTCAAGGGGGTTGGAACCCTTCATCAGGGTTTTGTGTTCTTGTGACACCCTGACAGGATAGTAGCCACCCGTAGCAGGGACAGACAGAGCAAAAGCCAAAATTCACAGTTGTACAAGTACTTCATACTACTCAGTCATAATCAATCCTAAAACTTACTTAAGAGCCCAATGTTGACCCTCTGAATTTGAAGGCTTTGCATGTGGTTCAGAGGGGCAGCAGGTGATATACAGCATGCTCCTCCATGTGGTTAAAGCCACGCATGCCCAAGCATCCCTCAAACGCTCAGAATTTTTGTTACCACCTTCCTTCCTTCCCTCTTCCTCCTGTGGCACCTCTTTCCTTGGGATTGGGCCTTCTCCCTAAGGTGCCTTTAGTCCTGAAACCTCATCCCTGTGACACACTTCAAGGGAAGGGTTATGCTACATCAGGGTTTTATGTCCTTGTGACATCCCAACAGGGTGGTACTCCCTGTAGCTGGGCCAGAGCGTAAGACAAAGTTCACAGTTGCACAACCACATCATACTACTGAGTCACAATTAATCCTAAAACCTGCTCAAGAGCCCAGTGACCCTATGAACAGCTGCTTGAATGCATGGTCCATGTTTTTTTTAGCTACACTGGGGATTGGGGGCCAGCCTGGGAGAATATGGCCTCTATAAGGAAGATGGCCTGCATCGTTCCAGGAAAGGGACTGCAGTCCTTGGTGGGAGGTTTAGATGCTTCTTGGAATTGCATTTAAACTAGCCAGTGGGGGAGGCAGTAAAACCAAGGGAGGCAACAATTCCATCCCCCCCCCGGTTGATAGGGCAGCAGGGAGGGAGGGCTCGGGGGAGACAACCCCCCTAAAGCAGGGGTGCAGAAAGGCAGGGATGAGGACAATACAGAAGAAAATGAGGACAAAACTCAGGTAAGTGAGGGTAGAGGATTAAAGATTAAAGGAGACAAGAAATTAAGAAGTTAAAAATTAAAAAGGAAATGCAGGAGACTTCCAGTGATGTTGTGCCCTGGGAAGCTGCCTGCTTTCTCAGCTCCGTCTCCACAAAGGCCTTAATTTACTCAAAAATCGAAATTAGACCTAAATTCTACCCAAGTCGAACTTGGTGCCTTGCAAGAATGCCTAAGAGAAGACTCGATCTCCAAAAACCGGCCATAGAAACCGCCGAATTAGACGGAGGCTGCTCAGACAGTGATGGCTCGCAGATCTCTGGCAAGAACGAATGCTCAAAGGAAGAATGTTCAAAAATGCCTAATGTCAATAGGGAAATGGTCATAGTCCTGCAAGAACTACGGGCCTTCTGAAAAGAAACTCATTCTACTTTTACTGCTTTACGCACTGACTTGGGGAAAATGGAGAAACAGCTCGATGGCATAGAAGAACAGGACATGATCACCGACTCCCGAGTCAATTGCACAGAATGTACCATAGTCCAAATACACCAGGCATTGCAGGGCCTACAAGAAAGGGCTGATGACACAGAGGCAAGGAGTAGAATAAACAATCTGAGGGTTAACGGTTTCCCAGAGGTTCTGAAGGCAACAACCCTGTCCAATTTATGAGACATTTCTTCAAATCAAAACTGGACTTACCAGATAATTGTTCACTTGAAATGGATAGAGTGCATTGTACTCGGGGCCCACAGTCAGGCAATAAACCAGGTGCTATCCTGATCCGCTTTCTTCGCTACCAGGAGGAGTTAGTGCTACATAAGACATGGCAACAAGGGGATTTGACCTACCTAGAACACAGAATCTATGTGGACAATGACTACCCGTTGGCAATCACAGTTAAACGAAGAGCCTGTGCTCCTATACTTAAAAAGTTAAAAGAGGGAAAGCTCAAATTCAGGACCCCCTATCCAGCAAAGTTGGCAGTCCAGTTAGAGGAGGGTCCTAGGACTTTCGAAACCGCAGACAAGGCAGCTTGGGAGCTTACTAGAATTGGTATCGGCGTCTCTCTCTAACTCACCGACCGACTGGCATGTCCTTGGCAACGAAGCTGGCCCAGAGAGCTTGGTCCAGAGTACCCCCGAGGGATCAGCGTCACAAAGAGGGAGCCAGCAGATAATTGATGGACTCAGACAGCAGGCCATGGCTACGCCTGGGACCCCCCCCCAGGCAACCAAGAAGTGAAATGAAATAGTACCTGGAACTTCTTAATATCAGTATGCTCCACTGCTCAGGTAGGCCGTTTTGGCTATCCCTAATACTCCCCGTAGTAACTACCCTGATGCCATCCTCCCCAGGGTTTCCTCCCTCACCTGTAGGTCCTCATGAGATAGGAGGTGGCCTGCTGGGGGTATCCTCTTCCTTGATGGGGGGGGGGGTTCCCCCAATGCTTTCTGCTGCATAGCCTGAGAAGTTTAATGGAAATTCAGATCACATGCTTACTCAGGTATCCCCTTATACTTTAATTAATATGTTAGAGGGTCTTGGAGTAGAGTGTGAAACATGGGTTGAAGATTGGCGTGCGGGTGGGTTGCTGGGGAACTGGGATGGACAAGAGGGACAGTTTTTAAGTGTCCCTAGGCCATGAGCACTGGAGAATTTTGAGCTGGTCCAGAGCCACCTCGAACTATACAGTGGATAAGTGCAGCACTGAATTACTCTGCCCCCTCTGAAATAATATCATGCTCCCTAGACTTCACTGGGTCAGCTGGTTGTGATCAGATGATTCTGGAGGGGATGCTGCGTTCCCACCCTACCTTTCCAGGTTCTACCCCACCACTCGCTGTCTCGATGGGGGGGCTGGGGGCATGGAGGTTGGACGCAGCTCCCCAGAGTCAGTTAGTTTAAACCCCAGAAGATATTCTGGGAACTGACGAAATGCACATTGCATATATAATTAAATATGTAACCCCCCCGCTATATGAACAATTTATTCACTGTGACCATCTCACTAACTCCTCTTATTCAAGAGTAATGATAAGGTCTAAATAATACTTCTCTCCGCCTTGGTGGAGAACGTGGCATGACCACCTTTTCCCTACCCTCCAGCCATAGAGACGTATAATGTCTAGTCGACCATTGGTTAGACTTTGCCAAATCTTGGCATGCCCTGGAGACTTGTAGTTTTGAAACGACCAGCCCCATGGAAGCCCATAGAAGTTTAGTTATACCAGCCCAGTTGGTAGGTAACTGTTTTAAAAAGTTTTGCCAGTTAATGTTTAAATTTTGCTGTCCACAGTTTGAGGAAGTTCTTCCTCACTTTCCCCCCATACAGGCAGTCACATTTTCTAAGAATAGAGTTGGAGCCTAGCGAATCCTATATACTGGAGTCAAATCTGGAGTGGTTACTCCATTTAATTTAGAGTTTTACTACTATATTTCAAATGGCTAATATACCTCTCCAGATTTTTTCTTTGAATGTTAATGGCCTAAGTAGTCCTGTTAAAAGATCTAGAATGATTTCCTTGTTTAAAAAGACTCATGCAGGAATAATATATGTACAGGAGACACGTATGAATGCTAATGAGCACAGAAAAATGTCCAGAAGGGGGTTCACCCAAGGGTTTTCATCCTCTTTTGTCAATGGAAGGAGAAGGGGGGTCGCCATATTGTTATCCAGCCACACTCCTTTTCAGGCCACACAGGAATGGGCTGATTCAGAAGGATGCTTGGTGATTGTACAGGGTCTCCTACAGGATAAAGAAGTAACCCTTGCTAATGCATACTTCCCTCCAGGGTCAACTGTTCAGACACTTAGGTTCCTTCTGAATAAAATAGTTCAATTGACCAAGGGCACTCTTATACTAGCCAGTGACTTCAATATCGCACCTAACCCTAGTCTAGATACCACTGGAGCGGGTAGAGGTAAACAACCCGCCCTGCATAAATGTTTCAGATGTTTTGTGCAGGAGGTGGGCTGGGTGGATGTATGGCGCACCCTTCATCCCAGGGATAGAAGATATACTTTTTACTCTGCTGTGCATGGTTCCAATTCTTGAATAGATCACTGCTACACCCAAAAGGAATGTTTAGATATCCTTAAAGAGGTATCTATTTTTTTTTTTTTTTTTTTTTATTTAAACAGCAGTTTGGAAAACCTTTGAGCCATAGGCTCATTTACAAAGGTACCTTGTCACATATGGGGGACATTGCACATTTGGACCATGCCCCAGTGGTCACAAAATGGGATTTGGATCTTGAAAGATGGAATACAATCTGGAGATTCAGTCCTGTCCACCTTAAAAGTTCTTTCTTCAGGGATTTTCTGGAAGAGAAAATACAAGAGATTCAGCAGGATAACTCGGATTCGGAAGTTTCTTCTTCAATTAAGTGGGACACATTAAAAGTGGTACTTTCTGGCCATCTCATAAAACATTTGTCCATGCTGGCAAAACAGCGTAGGGAAAAACAATCCCACTTGGAACAGTCCCTTAAAGGGAAACGTCCATGTCCCGTCGGGCCCCACCTGCGTGTGAAGTGGGGCCCGATTAGCAAATATAAAAATAGTGGTAAATGTTGCACTTACGGTGTAGTATTTTATTTAAATCCATATCTGGTTGATCCTGCGCCCTCCCCGCTGGCATTTTAAGAGCAAACACCCTCCCCGTCATGCCCTCAAGCACCCACGGCTGTCCCCGTGATGACATGGCAGGCGGGGAGCAGCCGGGGTGTCACCATAGGCTTACAATAGCCCAGGACTGGTAAACTGCTCCAGTTTGGAGCCGGTAGTCTGCGATAAGTGAGACCAGGCATGACAGCTAGTGTGCTTGTTAGTCTGTACCTGGTCTCAGTATTGCAAGAATACCGATAGACTCCAAACCGGAGCTATTTGAAGCTACTGCAATACAGATTATATGTATTAATAACTGCAATTTCCCAATCTAAAGCCATGATGGCTCCTGGCCCAGATGGACATGGCACATCATTTTACAAAAGTTCAGTACAGGGGGTTGCCCTACTCCTTTTGCAAGTATATAATAAAGTGCTGCAAGGGCAGGTGGAACTTCCACCTAGTTGGTCGTAAGCAGTAGTATCCCTCATTCCCAAACCAGACAAAGACCCCAAAATTTGTACATCATATCGACCAGTTTCGGTCCTAAATGTGGATTATAAATTTTTTATATTTATTTTGGCCAAATGATTAGACACAGTTCTACCTTCTACAATTAATTTAGACCAGACTGGATTTGTAAGTGCTAGATCCACCACGGACAATACAAGAAGAGCACTACATTTGGTGCACGAGATATAGACACACATGGCTCCTTTGGTCCTTCACAGCTTAGATGCTGAGAAGGCTTTCAATAGAGTTTCGTGGCCCTTCCTGTTTTCTACTATGGCAAAGACGAGTTTCCCCCTGCCCTTTATCTCCCTGATTAAAACACTTTATTCCTCCCCCAAAGCATGTGTTAAAGTTTCTGGACATCACTCCTTATATTTTTCTTTGTTTAGAGGAACAAGGCAGGGTTGTCCCCTTTCCCCTGGCCTATTCACTATTTTTATTGAACCGTTGGCACAAGTCATTAGGGGTTCACCTCTAATAGAAGGGGTATGAACTGAAGGGATGGAACATCATATTGCCCTATATGCGGACGATGTCCTGCTTTTTTTATCCAACCCCTCTCATGCTCAGGATACAAATTAAATACCACTACAACAGAAGCACTGACCTTTAATTTTACTCACCCCTCCTCACTGGCACAAATGTACCCTTTCTGCTGGGATTTGACCAAAATGAAATATCTGGGCATCTATCTTTCGCATTGGGCAAGCGATGCAGAAAGAAATAACTATGTCCCCTTTTTTACTCAACTTCAGTCAGATCTCGCACGATGGAACATACTTCCATTGGAACCTCCTCCAGAGAGTTGACGTTGTTAGGATGGTAGTTCTATCCTGAGCCCTATATTTATTTCAGAATGTCCCTATTTTCATTCCGACTAAAACATTCTGCCTATGGAATAAAGCCATTAGCAGATTTATTTGGGTAGGGAAGTGCCCCCGAATAAAAATCTCAACTTTGTTCCTACCAAGAAAAGTAGGTGGTTTGGCCCTCCCCAACCTTAAATATTATAACTGGGCATCTCATTTATCATTTCTCCTGTGCCGAATAATGAGGGCCAGCCCTGTCCTCTGGAGAGAAATCTAGGAAAGTCTTATGCCCTTCCGGAATCTGATAAGGACTACATTGTACTGTTTTTCTCCCCATCCACAGGACAAGGAACCACGCAGCTCATGGATCACACACCAGTTAAAAACCTGGAGGGTGATACGTAAACACTTCTCTCTCACCCCATACCTACGGTTTCTAACCCCCATAGCCCTTCTTGAGGGTTTTCTCCCAGTCACCCTTGATCACACTTTTGACGCCTGGGAGCACCAGCAACTTTTCAATCTTACACAATTCCTATCCAGTGGAGAATTCAAATCCTTTCATGAGAAGTGTCAATCCCATAGCCTAAGACAACTGGATTTTTATCGATATCTGCAGCTGAGACAGTTTTACTACTCCCTTCCATCAGAGGTAAGTTGTACTGAGAATACCCCCCAGTCACCTGCCTTCAGCAGAGTATTACCAACGGTAGGGCCCCCCACATTGTCTCAATCCTATACAGGGCACTAGGACAAACACAGGGGTTAAGCACA
This sequence comes from Neoceratodus forsteri, assembly GCA_016271365.2. NCBI lineage: Eukaryota > Metazoa > Chordata > Ceratodontiformes > Ceratodontidae > Neoceratodus > Neoceratodus forsteri. Next base: position 365,013,317 of record CM028132.1, on the reverse strand, counting down.
GAGGGGATATTTACAAAATGGATTCATGAATTTGGTTTTGATATCCCTTCACAACAATGGGATAGGAGTTGCCTGTCAATATCTAAACTTATTTATCCCCATAGTTGGAGATTGTTCTCTTGGCAAGTGCTGATTAGATTTTTTCGAACCCGAGCTATAACAGCCCATTTTACAACAGCAAGACTAGGTGACTGCTGGCGTCAATGTGGTGAACCCATGGCACATCACACTCATATATTTTGGTTATGCTCAAAGTTACAACCTTTTAAAGACCCCCTACAGACTGAACTAAGTGAACTGTTTAACGTCCCGATCATCCTTACTATTTACCTATTTATACTACATAACTTCCCACGTGGTCTCAGAGACACCCACACATGTTACTTGTTGGGAATAGCCCTAATGGCAGCCAAAAAAGCCTTGACTCGCTGCTGGCTAACCCCTAGAGTCCCTACATTATTAGAGTGGAGGGAAATAATGACCCACATTTTTAGATCAGAAAAGATTTCCTATCATTTGAATGATAAGTCAGAGCTCTGTACCATGAAATGGTCTAGATGAATTTTTCATATTAGTTCGAAGGATGCAACTTTTGTCCCCTATCATACTGGTGTGTGTATGGGAGGATACACCTGTTTGGTGGATTGGGAGAGTGGGATTGGGCTGTGGGGCCTGTGAGTAGGAGTTTTCTCTCTGTCTCTTAAGAGATTATAACATGAATTACTGTAACTTACCTGCTAATGCGACCAAGGTACCAAGACATATCATATATGGACTGCCCTGTTGTATGGCTCCACTTATAACTTATAACTTATAACTTATGATTTTTCAATCTCTGTATAAATGAATTTGTGACTGAAAAAAACTGCCCCCCTCCGTTTCCTGTGAAACTAGGAATAAAATTATAATAACAAAAAAAAAAATAGGAAAGGCAGGGAGAGATTCAGGGAAAAGCACAGGCAGGAATGGGAGGGGAAGCAGGGCTGGGGTGGGGGGAGCAGGTGTGGAGAGCCATGTGTGCCAATGCAAGGAGTCTCGGAAACAATATTCCAGATCTGTAAACCATCATATTGGAGGCTGAACTAGACTGATTTACTGATTGATTTGGAAGTTGGTAATTGGAAAAGGCACACTGAGCCAGAGTTACTTTCCAAGTGCGTCCCAGGAAGGGGGAACATAGGTTATAAAGACAGTGAGTAAATCAGTTACATGCACAAGTGACAAGATAAGTAAGGTCCTGAGAACTGTTGGTACAAAACTCAATTAGATAAATTAAACATGATACAGTACTGCAGTGAAGCCCTTGAGTAAAATTAATATACATGGTGATGATGACAGTCATGGTACACTGAGCACAATGATTGGGACATGGCCATACCAAGCTACTCTATGCTCAGGAGAGACAGGGCATAAAGGGGGGGTTGTTTTATATGTGAGGGAGGGAATCAAGACCATGGAGGTACTGGGACACCATGAGGAAAAGGAAGGGCTGGATGTGCTGTGGATCACCCTGGAGACAGGCTCCAGGGCTGTTATCCATACTGGGGAAGTGTCCAGACCTCCAGCACAGGGAAAGGAGTTAGATAAGGCACTTGGGGAAGCTGTCATCAGAATGGTGAGTGAGGGCCGGCCTGCCATTGCTTTCGACGCCAATGACCTAGATTCAGGAACTAGCCAGGGCTGTAGGAGAGCCAGCTGGGAGGGGGAGGATCGAGCATCCCAATGGATGCTTTCATTCTCTGGGAAGGGGGAGGTCTCACTGTTCCACTGCTCTTCCGCCACCTGGGTGACCACAGCTGGTGGTGCAGGGGAAGGTGTCAGTAAGGGAGCTTGGAGCGAGCCTCGAGTCATCTGGGTGTGTCAGCACCCAATGATGAGACATACTCCTGGGGAATGGCAGGAGTAAAGTGGACAAAAGCTTGGGGCTGGCTAAGTGAAGATGAAGCCCTGCCCACAGCCCACCATGCACAGCACTGGACACACATCATCACTGACTGGAAGATCCTCTGGGTCTTCACCTCCTCTGTGGGTGACGAGAGGGACAGCAGGGCAGCAACACCAAAGTGACTGAAGACGGAACTGGTCCTGGAGGGCAAGCCATGGTGGCAGCACAGCAGCGTCTCATGGGTGGGCCTCGGAGGCATGCCCAGGTGAATGGTTGGGTCTAGGTGAATGGGATCAGGATTGACAGAGACGGTAAGAGGACCTTGCCAAAAAAAGAAAAGAATCACAAGTGAGGGGGAGTTGGGGATTTCAGTTTGCCAGATGTGGAGTGGAGCCTTCCAACTGCAGCTTTGGCAAAGAGTAGTGCTATCCTTGACTCCCTACATGGGGCCTTTCCCAAGCAGCCAGTCAAAGACCCCACTAGGGAAGAGGCACTGGTGGACCTGGTGTTAACAAAATAGGTACAGCATTTCAGACATCACAGTGACCAGTCCCCTGGGTACCAGCCTACAGTGTGGTTTAACATTAAGACAGGAACAGAGGTTAACCACACAAGGACAAGGGTTCTGGACTTCAGGAGAGGATATTTTAAAGAAAGGAGGCACTGCCTCAGAAACTCCCTCAAAGGAGGTATTGCCGGGGGTTGAGGCACAGTGGGGGGAAAATAGAGAAGATATAATTAAAGCAACCAACCTTTGTGTGAAGGAAGTGAGTAAAAGCAAAAGCAAGAAGAGACCATTTTGATTCTCTAAACAGTTGGCAAAAGTGTTCAAAGAAATTAGGGTGGTATTCAGGAGGTATAAGGAAACAGTGGAAGGAGGACAGGGAGTTATACCTAGTGAAGTAGAGGAAAGCAGGCAAGTTGTTGAGGGGAGCAAAGGCACAGACAGAGGAAAGAATAAGCAAAGGGGTCATTAAGGGGATAAGACTTTCTTCAGGTATATAAGTGAGAAGAGGAAAGCAAAGGAAGGGATAGTAAGTATTAGAAGGGTGGTGGTGGGAAGACTATGCACTAGAGAAGAAAAAGCAGACATCCTAAACAGGTACTTCTGCTCAGTTTTCACACTGGAGGAAGGGTAGATGGACTACTAGGGAGTAGCTGGGGGAGGTGGACACAAGCCCATTTTCAGAGGAAAGAGTCCAGAAGGCGCCTACAGCTCTGAAGGTTGATAAAACTATGGGACCCTATGGGACTGGATGGGATACACCCAATGGTTCTAAAAGAACACAGAGGTGGTAGCTGCATTACTAACAGCATTATTCAACAGTTCACTGGAGACAGGTGTGGTCCAAGAGGACTGGAGAAGAGCTGATGTGGTTCCTCTACATAAGAACAGCAGCAGGGAGGAGGCTAGCAACTATAATACAGCCAGTCTTACTTCAGTAGTGAGGAAGGAAAAAATTAGTTACCACAGTAAGGTTGTTTCTTTCAAGGGATCCCTCACTATGCTTAACAACTGCAATCATTCCCCTGGAATGAGCTGCCCTGGAGCCTAGATTTTTATGCTAATTATAGAATCTTTGAATGAAATTCAAAACTCTGCTGTGTGGTCGTGCTCACAACTGCCCACTAATGTCAGATTTATTTCCAAAACTAGAGCAAGCAGTGGCCACTAAACTAGCTAAATGTCTACCAAAAGAAATTATTCAAAATAATGAGAGTCTTAGGAGACTTTTAATATGGCAGAACAAATTTAGACAGATTAGATCACTGAGTATCAATTGTAAGGCAGTATAACATGTAATGCTCAAGCAACCTGAAAAGGAATGATTCTTGTGAGAACCTTTCTCACGTTCTGGAAGGGGAGATAGGGATGGGATTGTTAAGCATAGTGAGGGATCCCTTGGAAGAAACAACATTACTACAATATTTTTTCCAAGCCTCAGGAATTCCTCACTATGCTTAATAATTGCAGACTACAAAGCAGTACCTTGGAAGGTTGGGCACAGAACCTATTTAGGGAAAAGGTTCTGCAAGACAGCAGTGCCAAAGCTGGCATCCCTTCTGGACTGGATGTCCAAATAATAGTGCTTTGAGAAGGTGTGTACTGTTTTCCATGTAGCTGCTTTACAGATTTCCTGTACAGAAATACCCCTTGATGTTGCCACCAAGGCAGAAGTGCCATGCGTAGAGTGCACCCTGAGGCCATGAGATGGCACCTTGCCAGCTTTGCTGTAACAGAACTGTATGCGGGATACTATCCAATGAGAAACTGTTCTCTTGGATGTTGGTTTACCTTTACCCACTTCACCCTAGGTTACAAACAACTGAGTATTGGTGGTCCTTATCTTATGTAGAACTGTTTATACTCATGCTAGTTATATTTAGTGCATGGTGCTAATCATCCGCAATTTTGCAAATTTAATTTCACACTCTGCAATTAACTCCTAATTTATGCCCATTGAAAATATGCAATTTTGGCTGATTAGTGCCATTTTATTTTAGTGCAATTATCACTTACGCAAATATAGCTATAAATATTTTACATCAGATATAACCTGTTCTACAGTATTTCAAATCAGCACTTGCCATGGGCTTGAAAGGAGGTTCCATGAGCTGCCACATGCACCTTCAGAGTTGTAGACCTCCCAGAGACTGAAGGTGGACCAGATAGTACAGGATTGTATGGAGGTCTGCCTGAAGTGGGCTGAACTGCCTAAAGGAGCACCACAGTGAAAACCTTTTCCACTTGGAGGTGTAGGTTTTCCTTGCTGCTGGTTTTCTGGAAAACTTAAGCACTTCCAAAACCTTTTCATTTACATTTAGGGCAGAGAACTCTAGCTTTTCAAGTACTATGCCCTGAGGTGAAGGTATCTCAGGTTTGGGAATGCTATCCTGCCCTGGGACAATGTCAGCCAGTTGTACCTCAGGGGAAGGCTGATAGATGCTTGGTGGGGAAGGACAGGAGTAGCGAGCACCAAGTCTGCCTGGCCCAGTCTGGAGCCATCAGGATCATGGTTTCAGACTCTCCTCTTAGTTTCAACAGCACCCTCAGTAAGAATGAAAATGGAGGGAAGGCATAAAGAAACTTCCTTGCACAGCTGAGGATGAAGGTATTTACTGTGACTACCCCCATCGAGGGGGGTCTGCAACAGAACATGGGAAGCTGATGGGTTTCCCATGATGCAAACAGCTGTATCTCCAGTGTACCCCACCTTCTGGACTTGGCAGCCAACACCTGCTTTTTCAGGGTCCATTTGTGATGTCCCTGGCTGATACTGCTAGGGAAACCACCAACACATTGTCTTTCTCTGGCCAAGGAGGTTTGAGGTACCCAAATCATAATGTTGATGTTTATTCAAAACCGGGGCCCTATAACATATCCTTGCACCCAGGCCATTTGGGAATTTTCTATGCTGCTGCTGCACCCTAGGGAATAGGTAAGATTCCACATCTTCACTGCTTCTGTGTATAGCTTTGAAGATCTTGTTCCTCCCTGTTTGTTGATATAATTGTAGTGGTGCTGTCTGTTTGGATCTGAATGGACTGACCTCTGATGTGGGAGGAGAAAGCCTGTATTGCCAGATACACTGCTCTGAGTTCCAGGTGGGGCATGTGCTCCTGAGACTCCTGAGGGCTCCACACCCCACTTTTGGTTAAATCCTCCAGATGGGCACGCCAGCCCAGATGGGAAGCATCTGTAGTAAATACAACTGTGGGAGGTTGTTGGAGGAAGGGAACCCTCTCTATGAGATTGCTTTCTTCCTTCCATCACTGCAGTGCCCTTAACAGGTACTTTGACATGGGCATTGGCTTTGAGAGTGGGTCTTACCTTTGGGACCAATGGGGACCCAAGTGCTACTGGATATCCCTCATTTGGAGTCTTGCACCTGGAACTACTCCTGAGGATGACTTCATGTGCCCCAGCAGCTGAAGGAAGTATATTGCAGGTCCTGTCATGTGACCGCAGTCCTAAGGGGTTGGCACTGGCAGCCCATCAGGTGGCGGGTTCTCTTCAAGGTGGGCTTGCTCACCTATAAGGCCCTATATGGATCAGGCCCTGGCTACCTGTCAGACCTCCTTACTCTGGCCATACTGGTTCATGCCCTCTGTTCCTCCATCCAGGGCCTCCTGGCGGTTCTGAGGACCGGGCTGGAAACCTTGAATTATCGTTCACTCGGGGTGGCCAGCCCAGTCCTCTGGAATTCACTGCCAAGATCCTTGAGGGAGGCCCCCATGGTGAAGGTGTTTGGGGGGGCCTAAAAACCCATTTGTTTAATTTAGCCTACCTTGCAAATGTTTTTTAGTCTGTGCAATTTTTGTTTTATAATTCTTATATTGTCTGATAATTGAATACTGATGATTTTATTGAAATGCTGAATTACTCTGCCTTTTCAAATGAACTTTTTACTGCATGGCGCCCAGAACCTATGGGATTGGGTGCCTAATTAAATAAAGTATTATTTACTTACTGGGTTGCCCTGCTTTGAAAGGCCTTGCAGTCTGTATCAGGTTTTTCACTTGTTCTGCAGGGAGTAATGCCCTCCCTAGGTGGGCATCCAATTCTGCACCTATAGAGTCCAGAACCGGCACAGGAGCCATCTTGTAATTTTGGGGGGTTATCAGAAAACCCAGGTCCTCCGGGGTGTGCTGGGTGAGAAGGAGGGAGGACTTGGTTTCCTAGTGTGACTTTACTGAGACTAGCCAGTCGTCTAGGTAGAGAAAGACCACCACCCTCAGCCTCCTCAAATGTGCTGCCACGTAAACGCCCGGGGGGCTGAGGATAGGCTGAAGGGGAGGGCTGTGAACTGGTAGTGGCAGCTCCCTGCCCCGAATCTGATATATTTTCTGTGAGTGGACCTGACTAAGATGTGAAAATAGGCATCCTTGAAGTCCAGTGACCACAACCAGTCTCCTTGTTGCAGAGATGGGATCACTGATCTCAGTGCTACCATCCTGAACTTTCCTTTTTTTAAGTTTTTGTTCAGGTATCTCAGATCTAAAATCACCTGCCACTCCCCATTTTTCCTGTGGGTCCGGATGTATCTTGAGTAAAGCCCCTTCCCCCATTGTGATAGAGGGACCTTCTCCACAGCATTTGCTCTATATCCCCTTCCAGAAGGCCAACTGGAGGTGGAGGCCTTTTACTTCTCAGTGTTGCTCTTGTATGTGGTTTTATATTCCTCCACCTTCTTCATATAAGCCTCTGTCTTGTCCAAACAGAATTTCCCTCACAAGAAATGTATTGCTTTTGTTTGAGTGTCCTGATAGAGGTTTGTGGTTTTGAGCCATACAGACCTCCTCAGGGACTCTGCATGTGCCGTGACTCTTGAAGCAGTGTAATTAGTATCCACTGCCATGTGGAACTTATACTTCGTGGCATCTATGGCGGTTTTTGCTGTATCTGCCAGATCCTGTGCCAAGTCACCAGGAGCCTTTTTGCTCATAACCAAAATAGAGCTCCATTTTGGTACTGAGCTGTATAAGCCATGTGTAAGTCCCCTCTCATTTTGAGAGTGACTTACGGCTCACCCTTAGGACCCCCCTCCCTCTTTTCCCCAGGGGATTAGATTTAAATATGGGCCCTGGGGACATTTTTGGGCTGTTTCAGTTGGCTGCCACTTGGGGGCAGCAGAGGGCAGTCCTATATATGGCAAAGGGTTTTGGCAGTTTGTGGCTGGTTGGAGGGAGACGGCAGGCAAGGCAGGAGGCTAGGAGCTCGGCGGTCTGGGTTTGGGCCTGTAAGGAGGGGGCCCCCCCTGAGATGAGTAGCCAGGTTCGGTGGGTGCAGTGACATGACGCTGGTGGCAGTTGGGGTGCTCCGAGGGAGGAGGGTTAGACAGCCTGGATGCATCATTTGGGGGGTTGGGTTTCCTTGGGAGGATTGGAGAGAGAGGCTTAGTCAGGAGGGAGCTGGTAGGGTCCTAGGAAAGTCCCAGCCCCAGGACTGTGTTTGTCCTCCTGGGTTGCCAGGGCTGCAGGAGTTGTGGCAGACCTCATGCAGGGGAGAGGACAGTGACAGTGTCCTCTCCCACCGTACCTGGTGTGGCAGGGCAGCCCAAGATATTGAGGGGATGCAGGGGAGCTTCCACCCATAGGGGGAGCCTGCTTAGAAGGGCAGGTCTCGGGGCAGCATCATGTTTTGGCAGGTGGGCTGCAGGTTGTGTTGACAGGCCTTGAAAGAATCCTCCTTTGGCCTGAGGCTTAGCTCAAGCTCCGGAGGATGGAAAAGGGGATGCTTTGTGGTACAGGTCACCTTCCTCTCCAAATCCATAAATCTGAGGAGCACCCGGGACATAGATGGCGAGAAAGAACTAAAGGCAGCTTAAACAGCAAAAAGTGACCAGGGTAGGAATGTAAGAGGCTGCACAAAGTTCGTGGAGATCTAAAAGGGTGCAAGGCTCTGGGGTAAGGTGAGAGTCTGGTCAGAAAAGCAAAATCCTGGGTCCCCGAGTGGAGTTATGTATCCAGGGTCGAGGTGGGGGAAGCTGCTTTCTTCCAAAAGGGTGTCTGATCAGGGAGAGTACATAACAAACAGTTGTTGGATGACTTACTATACCAGTGCAAAAGGGTTCAGGAGCACCATGCTTCTGAAAGATGTTGGGTACATCAGCCGAGTTTCATTGAAGTGGAGATCTGTAAGCCTTGTGATGCCGTTGTGAGTCTGTCTCCCGTTGTAACCTCCAGTGTGTATAACAGTTGTAGCCCCATGGAGCTGAAGAGAAGTTTAAAGTAACTGGGACCCCTAAGCCTTCGTTAATCTTCGGAGGGCCAGGAAAATAAAATTTTGTTTGCGCGGAATAAATTGAGAGAGAGAGAGAGAGAGAGTTTTCACCTATTTATAGCTGGATGAATTATGCTATGAATTTAATCAGACTGTTCCCTAGGACCTTTGAGTTTCAGCTGTCAGTTACAGCTGGACCAGTGACTCGGGAGGTGGCCAGATGAGAGGAAATGTGAAGTACCAGCATGAATGAAATTTGAGGCTCCGTCTGAAATTTGCAAGGGGTGAGAGAACTTTTCCAGAGATTCTCCTACTATGGTAAGGTGAAACTTTTATGTCCTTACTGTTTCACTGTGTTATTCTGCTTTTGAGCCTTGAATGAGGTTTCTGCAGGAGTAGCCCCTCTCCTCGGGAACATCGGTCCCTAGACAATGAGGAAGGGGCGTGTTATGTTCTAACATTTAATCTGGTCTTGTTCAACAAACTCACACAGCAACAGGAATACAGCAGCTTTAATTTTTATTCAGGAGCCTCTCTCTCTCAACAACAACACTCTCTGTCTGCTCTCTTTCTAGCTTACACATATCGGAATGCTGCCCTCAAGTGGCATAAGTAACGCAATGCATTACCATTTCAAATACATAACATTTCCTCCCCACTAAATTATATTGTTACCAAATGAACAAGTAATAGCATTATTCGCTATTATTAAGATGGTTCATACTATGCTAGAGGTAGAGGGTAGAATGCCTTTGAGCCCTAGAACCAGTCAAGGGAGTTATTCTGCCCCAATAATCTGATCTGGCTCTCTAACTACACAAAACATTTATTTCTTTTAAATGTCTCACAGGTTCAAACGATCTGGAGGTTTTGAAATTGATGGATAATGTCTCGTGAGCAACCCTTGGCATGGCTGCCCTGTCTGGTACCTCCTCCATCTTCGGTTGGTGGTTGTACAGCCTCACCATTGCTCCTCTCCACCTCCTCCTTTACATCTTCAGAAGGTGTTGAGACTTCCGTAGTGGGGCTTCTGTAAGCTACGGCAGATGGAATCCATATTTCCCGTGGGTTTTCTTCCCTGGAGGTGTCCCCATCTCTGCTTTGCTGAAGATCTAGGAGCTGTTCAGCATGACGTTTCCATTTCAGTCCAGATTCAACATCAACTGTATATGACACTGGACCCATCTGAGATGTCACCACACCAGAGGTCCACTTTTTCCCCTTCCAGTAATCTCGACAAGCACTTCTTGACCAACAATGAACTGTCTGTCCTTTGAGCAGGCTTGCCGGCGTAGTATTGAGATTCTTGGTTCTTCAAAACCTCTGATGCCACATCTGGCTTAAGCAAATCAAGACGAGCGAAGCTACCAAAAAACAATGCGATTGTTGAGATTCCTTTGCTGTAGCATGGGTGTATTTCATGCCAACAGGAAGTTATCCAACTTGTGTTGTAAGGTCAAAGACCCCTCGCCGATTTCAGAGCATTCTTCATGGTTTGCATAAACGTCCGCTAGACCATTAGTTGAGGGGTGATATGGGACACTTAATATGTCTCACACCATTGGACTTCAAAATGCTGCAAAGTCACTAGAAATAAATTGTGGTCCATTGTCACTGACCAGCTGTTCAGGAATCCTGTAACGGCTAAATAGTCCTCGCAGCACTTGAATGGTCTTACTGGTAGTAGTAGTGTCCATGACTTGAATTTCGGGCCACTTTGAGTGGGCATCTACAACAATTAAGTACATGTGTCCCTCCCACGGCCCTGCAAAATCTACATGAATGCGCTGCCACGGTGCACCTGGCCACATCCAGGGATGTAGAGGTGAGGAACACGGCATTTTCTGAACACACTGACAGGTAGTGCATGTTTTTGCTTGTAGCTCAATTTGCAAATCAATCCCTGGCCACCAAATATAGCTTCTAGCTAAAGCCTTCATTCTCACTACGCCTGGGTGTCCCACATGTAGCTCATCCAGAACACAAATACGTAGTTTTGAAGGGACAATCACCCGGACACCCCACATCAAGCAACCTTGCTGTACTGAAAGCTCATCACGTCTGACGTAGAATGGTGATAATTCACCGTGAATGTTCTGGTTCACAGTAAAAGTCCCTTTTGTTACTAAATCCAAGACTTGAGACAACACAGGATCAACTTTTGTCTCCTTTTTAATTTCAGAACTCGTGATAGGTAATTTCTCAAGCAGACTGATGTAGAAGACATCGACAGTGTCCACTTTGTCACTGTGGGCTACCTGCAGAGGCAATCTTGAGAGCCCATCCGCATTGCCATGAAGAGCCGCCTTCTTGTATTCAATGCGGTAGTTGTGAGCTGATAACAAGAGAGCCCAACGTTGCACTCTGGCTGCCATGGAAGAAATACCTTTGTGGGGCTGAAAATGGTCGTGAGGGGCGGTGATCAGTGAGGAGTGTGAATTCCCATCATAGAGGTATTGGTGGAATTTTATGAACTCGAACACTATTGCCAAAGCTTCTCTCCGATTTGGGCATAGTTTTGTTCAGCTTTGCTGAGAGTTCTGGATGCAAAGGCAATTGGCTTTTCGTCCCCATTCGTTAGAACATGAGAAAGAACTGCTCCCACTCCATAAGGTGAGGCATCACACGCCAGTCTGATGCTCAGCTGTGGATTATAGTGAATGAGCACATCTTGAGAAATAAGTTGCTTTTTGGCCTTCTTAAATGTGCTCTCGCAGTCCTTTGTCCAACACCAGGACTTCCCCTTGCATAGCAAGCCATTTAGTGGGTTGAGAATCGTAGCCAGATTAGGAATAAACCTGCCATAATAATTTAACAGCCCAAGAATGCACTGTAACTGGCTCACATTTTCCCGTGCTAGCCCACAATCGCTTTTTCTTTCAGGTGATTTTGTAAGCCCGCTGCATCTATGGTATGGCCCAAGTACTCCAATGAAGTCTTGAAAAATTCACACTTCTCCTTCTGGACAAGCAAGCCAAAATCTTCCAATCACTGCAGAACTGCATCCAGGTTCTTCAGGTGCTCTGCATCATTCCTTCCGGTCACCAGTATATCATCCAGGTAACAGTGAACATTTGGAAGATCTCGTAAAACCTGATCCATAGCTCGCTGAAATATGGCTGGAGCTGATGCAATGCCAAAAGGTAGGTGATTATAGCAGAAAAGACCCTTTTGGGTGGTTATTGTAAGATATTTCCTTGAGTTTTCATCTACTCTCATTTGTAGATAAGCATGTGACAAATCCAGCTTACTGAAGCGTTGGCCCTGTGCCAGGGATGCAAACAAGTCTTCGATGCGTGGAATCGGATACTGTTCCACACACAGAACTGGATTTATGGTTACTTTAAAGTCTCCACATATTCGCACGGAACCGTCTTTCTTTACCACTGGCACTACTGACGTTGCCCAGTCACTACACTGTACAGGTGACAAGACTCCAGCTTTGGTTAGGCGAGTTAATTCGGCCTCCACTTTTGGTCTGAGTGCATAAGGTACTGGGCGAGGTTGACAAAACTTTGGTTTGTGCTGTGGCTTCAAAAACACTCTTGCCTCAATGCCCTTCATTGTGCCTAGCTCCCCTTGAATAAAGGAGCATGTTTCTGCAACACTGCTTCTAGAGTGTTGTGGTCACCCGTATTGACAGTCCTTATCTCCTGCCAGTTGAGGCGTATTTTCTTCAGCCATTCCCTGCCTAAGAGTGAAGGGTAGTTACCTTTAACCACATACAAAGGCAGTAGTGCCGTTTGTCCATTTATTTTCACCTGCACCTTGATGACACCTTCAGGTGAAATTGCCTCGCCAGTGTATGTCCTCAGTACAACGTCGGTCGTTTGCAGGGGTAGATGACACAACATAGTTTCATACTTGTCTGTAGAAATCAATGAAACTGCATCCCCTGTGTCCAATTCCATTTTCAGTGGTTTCCCTTCAATTTCAGGAGTTACACAGATGGTTGCTGTTTCCCCTTTAAGAGTCAGCACGTGCAATGCTAATTCAGTATCAGTGTCATCACTGCACGTTCCCTGTGTTTCCACACAATGTACTTCTCTCTTTCTACATTTCGCAAATTGCTTCCCTTTGCTTCCATTGATTTCCCCTCCTTTCTTTTTCCCTCTACACACTTGCCCAATTTGGCCTTTCTTCCCACAGTTATGACATGTCTGTTCTTTAAACCAGCAGTCTTTATCACTGTGATTAGCCTTCCCACAATGACCACATTTATTAGGCTTCCTGGGAGAAGAGAAGGATAAAGCATTTACTTTCAGGGAATCACTTAGGTGCTGAGCCTCCCGTGCAGCTGTTTCCATTGATACAGCGATCTGTATCGCTTTCTTGTATGTCAGTCCCAACTCCGTTAAGAGACGCTTCTGTGTCGCTTCACTTTTCAAACTGCACACAAATCTGTCTCGGAGGGCATCATCTAAATGGGTGCCAAACTCACAATGCTCAGCTAATTTCTTTAGAACAGCCACATACTGCGCAACAGACTTACCCTCTGCTTGATTTCGTTTGTGAAAGCGAAATCTTTCAGCAATCACCAGAGGCTTAGGAGAGAAATGTGTCTGTAAGACCTCCACAATACTGGCAAACGTTTTCTCCCTGGGCTTTTCTGGTGCTATAAGACTGCTCAGCAAACTGTACGTTGTGCTGCCCATGACACTCAGTAACACAGCCACTTGTTTTTCATCACTTATATCATTTGCTGTGGCAAAATGTCCAAATCTCTCAATATAAGTTGTCCACTGTTCCACATTTTCATCAAAGGCATCAATATGTCCTATGGTCACGGCCATCTTTATGAGTTTCTCGCAGGTTCACTCATGGGTCCAAAAGTTATGTCTCAGGAAAAACCCTCACAGCTGTAGTTTGTTCTGGTAAGGTACCGAAGAGTAACTAAATACCATGTCGCCAATTATGTTATGTTCTAACATTTAATCTGGTCTTGTTCAACAAACTCACACAGCAACAGGAATACAGCAGCTTTCATTTTTATTCAGGAGCCTCTCTCTCTCAACAACAACACTCTCTGTCTGCTCTCTTTCTAGCTTACACATATTGGAATGCTGCCCTCAAGTGGCAGAAGTAACGCAATGCATTACCATTTCAAATACATAACAGGGCGGGCTACATGTGGGGATTCATCTGGGATGCTTTTGGGTCCCCCCCGTAAGTGATTTAACGCTGGGTCCTGGGTTGGAGGGCTGGCGGGTCCGACCTGGGCCAACTAGGCCGTGTGGTGCAGTTTAAAAAACATTCCTGGAGCGTGAAGATGGGCCGCCTGGGTGCTAGGCTGCAGTTCTACTCTCGCAGAACGCTCTTGCAAGACTTGCAGTTTCAAGTGGTGCGAGCCCAAAGATCCAGTTGGTAGAAGGCTCTGTAGAGGGAGGCAGCAGTGTGGCAGCCAGCACCATTTTGTTACTTCGCAGAACAGAGATGGGAGCAGGAGCAGTTAACGTGGTCAGCGAGATGGAAAAATCTAAAGGTTGGTGTCAGCAACCTTTAAAACATGGGAACAGCACTTTTTTGGATCCCATAAATTTTGGAGTGGTAAGGTTGGGGCCTGGGTCTATGGATCCATTGTCATGGATGGCTGGGCAAGGATTTCAGGCCGAGGACATGCCTCCCCCGGGAGCCTTTCTTCACGGTGCCATCATCGTTATTGGCCTGATTGTGGGACATATCTGGGAGAGGGCATCCTGAGAAATCCTGCATCCATTGTGGCTTCAGAGGTGAAGGGATTGTAAGGTTGCTAGTGTGTAGCAGCTGTTTGAGCTCAGCCCTGGTAGTATTTTTGACCGGGCCTCTCCGGTGTTTTATTGGGGGATACCTCCACGTTCCTTCAACAGGCCCATCACCAGTGTGGTCACAGGTTAGTTTGGAGTTGGGACCTATTGAGTGACTCTCCCTGGAAGACCGGCTCCAGGAAATGCAAAGAGCGAGGGCCCTCCCCAGATTTTGTAATCAAAGCTGTGGAGGAGGAGGAGGAGGGCAACGCTACAGCTGCAGGGAGAATAGGCAAGGAGGGGCACAGACGTCTGCCCAGCCCCTCACCACCGGCTGCCCTCTATCCCCATGGCAGAGGGAGAGGCAGCGGCCTTAGGCAACCAAGAAGTGGACCCCTAGGGCCCAAAGGATCACCTTCTTAGTCCCTGTTGGGGGGGGAGGGGCAGCCCACTGGCCCAGGTAGAATGTCTGGAGTGTCCCAGTTCTCTAAAATCCAAAACAGCTGCAGCTGGATTGGGGCCTAAGGGAGAGACGATTGAGAGCAAGCCTGGTAAAGGATTGTTGGCAGAGGATGAGGACTTTGATGATGAAAGGATCCTCGGTCAGAAATACCAGTTCACTGACTACAATGTGTATCAAGCTATTCCCAAGCCCTTTCATCGACCTGTAATCACTTCTGTGGACTGGACCCCATGTCTGTCAGTGTGCTCACATGCCCTATGGATCTGGATGGCTGGACTGAATCATGGAGATCCGCTGAACGCTGAGTACTGAAAAGGGGTCTGGTTGGAGACAGGGCATACCCGCACGACAAGTATCAGAGACCTACCAGAATGGAGTCAGGCAGAGAGGTGGGTGCAGCACAGGCTGAGGATCAAATATGAGGACCTGAACTACCCCTATATTTCTGAAAGGCAATGGGACATCATAGAGGAGATGCGTGAGGACTGGGTCTACTGTGAGCAGTTGGGGAAACTGAAGCACTGTCCGGGTGCTGCAGGCCACCCATCACAGGAACTTTTCCAAAAGGCAAGAACAGTGTGCCATACAACCCCCTGGAGCAGATTAACTTTATTTAAACACTTTGCCCTGGTAAAGGATCTGGCTGGCTGCCACAGTAAGTATTATGTGGTGGCCGAATACTCATTTGGAGACCTCACCACAAAGCCTGATCCTGTGTTCTATTTCCCACCGGGGGTGGACCTGCTATTTAAGTGCCCAGTGGAAAACTCTGAACTGTGCCAGGTATTGCTTCATGGAGCTGGTGTTGACTGTATTTCATGATTACCTTTTTGTGGGACTTTTAATAATTGCCTTACCAATATTGTGATTAATCATTGCCATTCTTTTTTTTTTATCTGCCTATCCCTGCCCACTAGACTGACCTTTCTTTCAGATCCCCAGGTCTGCCACCTTAGGCGTAGAGGAGTCTGCCCCTAGAGTGCGCATCTGATCTCCTAGTTCCTTCATTTCTTTTTCCCGGTTGACCCCCTGGGCAGGGCAAGGAAGGCCCCCTGGCTTACCTTCCTCGAGCCTCAAGGGAGCACGTGCACACAACAGAGTTTGCCCTCATGCCATGGGGTGCAGCGGGAGATCATCGTCTGGACCGTCTGGTAGGGTATTTTCCCCTTATTTCAATCCCCTTGACGTCGGCGTGCTATGAGGACCATTGAGCTGGTGCACACCGAGACATGCGTCTGCTCCTGCCCTCTGCCAGCGTCGGCTCTCTATGCTGAACCAACCATGCCAGTACCTCTGAGTTCCCCCAGAAGGTGGCGGTGAAGTAGCGAGACAAACTCCCCAGCCCTCCCGGAGGAGAGCAAGCCGTTGGGCGCTTGATCCCCTCCCTGCCAACCCCTGACGTCGGAGTCCGCACCCAAACCCGGTCACCGTGTGGTGAGGTGTGGCGCCCAGTGCCTCAACCCTCAGTGCCACCGGGCCGGCAGCCATTCTCTCTTTTATAAAAAAAAAACAAAAAAAACAACATAATGATAAGCGTGTGAGTGAGTGAGTGAATGGATGTGTGAGTGACATGCTTGTGGGATTGCGATTTCTAATCTGGGGAAGGCTTTAGATAGTAAAAGTAAAAATGATGGTTGCACTATTCTACCTCAATTAGTGCATAAGTGCTAGTACCACTGATTTTTTTTCATTGTACATGTGATTAAAATGTTTAGATCAGGTTTAATATTAGCAAATTAAAATCCCTGGCACAGGTAAAGTTATTTTGTTCTGGGTTTTGGGATAGTGTTAGGGAGGGTCCCCTTAGGGTCCGCTTTAGGAGTTCTCTTTCATGTTCCCATGAGTGCGCATACTGGGGATGCTGGAGGAGGAGGAGGCCTGCAGGACCTCTGCCATCATTCTCAGGAGGGAATGATTTTCCTGGGTGTGGGGAGAGTGCAAGTCCCTTCTCATTTTGAGAGGGACTTACGGTTCACCCTTAGGATGCCTCCTTCTTTCCCCCAGGGGTTTAGGTTTAAATATGTGCCCTGGGGAAATTTTTGGACTGTTTTGGTTAGCTGCCACTAGGGGGCAGCAGAGGGCAGTCCTCTATAAGGCGAAGGTTTTTGGCGGTTTGTGGCTGGTTGGCGGGAGATAGCAGGCAAGGCAGGAGGCTAGGAGCTTGGCAGTCCGAGCTTAGGCCTGTAAGGGGATGTCCGCCTCCTCCTTGGCATGAGTAGCCAGGTTCAGTGGGCTTACATGTGACACCAATGAAATTGGGGTGTCTCGAGGGAGGAAGGTTACACAGCCAGAATGCATCCTTTGGGGAGTTGGGTTTCCCTGGGAGGACTGGAGGGAGAGAGAGACTTAGTCAAGAGGAAGCTGGTAGAGTCCTAGGGAAGTCTCAGCCCTGGGACTGTGTTTGCCCTCCTGGGTTGCCAGGGCTGCAGGATTTGTGGAAGAGCTCCTGCAGAGGAGAGGATAGTGGCAGTGTTCCCTCCCACACCCGGTGTGGCAGGGCAGCCCAGGATGTTGAGGAGGTGCAGGGAAGCTTCCACCCATAGGGGGCCTGTTTGGAGGGGCAGGTCTCGGGGCACCATCATGTTTTGGCGGGCAAGCCACAGGCTGTGTTGACAGGCCTTGTAAGAATCCTCCTCTGGCCTAAGGCTTAGCTCAAGTGAGTATGGAAAAGGGGAGGCTTTGTGGTACGGGTTGCCTTCCTCTCCAAATCTGTAAATCTGAGGGGCACCCAGGGCATAGGTGACCAGTAAGAGCTAAAGGCTATGGAAAAAGCAAAGAGTGGCCGGGGTAGGAATGTAAGAGGCTGCACAAAGTTTGTGGAGATCTAAAAAGGTGTAAGGCTCAGGGGTAAGGTGAGAGTCTGGTCAGGAAAGCAAAAGCCTCAGTCCCTGAGTGGAGTTATGTGTCCAGGGTCCAGGTGGAGGAAGCTGCTTTCTTCCAAAAGGGTGTCTGACCAGGGAGAGTACATAAGAAACAGTTGTTGGATGACTTACTATACCAGTGCAAAAGGGTTCAGGAGCACCATGCTTTTAAGAGATGTTGGGTACATCAGCTGAGTTTCATTGAAGTGGAGATCTGTAAGCCTTGTGATGCCATTGTGAGTCTGTCTCCCATTGTAACCTCCAGCATGTATAATAGTTGTAGCTCCATGGAACTGAAGAGAAGTTTAAAGTAACTGGTACCCCTCAGCCTCCGTTAATCTTTGGAGGTCCAGGTGAATAAAATTTTGTTTGCTTGGAATAGATTGAGAGAGAGTTTTTATCTATTTGTAGCTGGATGAATTGTGCTATGAATTTAATCAGATTTTTCCCTAGGACCTTCGAGTTTCAGCTCTCAGTTACAGCTGGTCCAGTGACTCAGGAGGCAGCCAGATGAGAGAAAATGTGAATTACCAGCATGAATGAAATTTGAGGCTCTGCATGAAATTCGTGGGGGGTGAGAGAACTTTTCCAGAGATTCTCCTGCCATGGTAAGGTGAAACTTTTATGTCCTTACTGTTTCACTGTGTTATTATGCTTTTGAGTCTTGAATGAGGTTTCTGCAGGAGTAGCCCCTCTTCTCGGGAACATCAGCCCCTAGACAGTGAAGAGGGGGTGGGCTACACATGTAAGCTGCCTGCCCTAAAATCAGGGAAGTTGAAGTACAGACTTTCTTGCCCATACTGTTCAGTTTAATGGACACCTTCTCCAGGGGCTGAGAGGAAAGGGGGAATTTGGCCTTGTCACAGGCTGCAGTCTGGACTACTCCCTCATGATAAGGGTGGAAGTACAGGTACACAGTGCCCTGCCTGTCTACCTGGTATTTCTTTTCTGTTTTCTTGTCAATGACAGCAGCTGAAGTGAGTGATGCTAACACTTTAGAGGTGGCCTTTTTGAGGGATTTGTGACTGGACAACAATAACCTCTTAGTGGGAGTTAAGAACATCATGTCTAAAATTCCACCTCATCCTCATCCTCATCCTCAGCAATCTCCTGCATTGAGAGGTTGAGAGTATTGACCATTTGCCTCACAAAGGAGTAGTGCGAGGTAAAATCACCTGGTGCACAAGGAGAGGAACAGAACTTGTGCTCAGGGGAACCTCCTGGCTTTATAGATTTCCCTTCTTCCTCCACCTCCTAGTAGAAAAATAGCCTCCTCCTCCACAGGCACTGGAATAGGTATTGGAGCCTTTGGAGGGGGAGCAGACATACCCATGAAGGTCCCCATAGCCTAGATGACCTGGAGGGCCTGCCATGCCATAGTCATGTCTTCTGCTGAGGGCATCTTGTTTTTGTCCACTGACGTCTCCTTGCCTTCCTCAGAAGGAGGGGCAACAACATGTTTTTTCTTTCTGTTTTTTCTTATCAGGCACTGTCTCCAGTGTCTGCTCAGAGGCTCTCTTATTTATTCTGGACTCAGGGTTCCCCCATTTAGACACCCTGACCTCTGAATAATCTTTAGCAGCCTTATCCTTCTGCTTACTTTGAGGGGCTGGACCCTCTTCTGTGCCTTTAGATGGCATAGAGGCAGACTGAGAAGCCATTAGTTCTTCCAGTTTCTTAGCCATTTTCATGACTGTTTTAAGGCAAAACTTTATACAAATCTCACAATTAGAAAAATTGTAATCTGGACCCAGGCACATCAAACACAAACTCGTGGCAGTATGCGTTAACCAGGAGCTGGAAACAAATTTTACAGTTTTTAAAGCCTGTAGGTCCTCTTCTCTTTTTGGGTCTGTCGGTCAGGCCAATTTCTTTTTCCTTTTTTGTATTTTCTGTTTATGCTCCTCCCCTGGCATCCCTGCTGGCCACTCCAACAGAGCGCCATCGCCCTACCACACCCCCACCTCGGCCCTGCACCACCATATCCCGACCCTGTCTTGCAGCCCTTACCTGGGTAACTCGACCTTTCCCTGTGCTGGGAGGGTCCCTCTCCTCCGAGGGGGAAGTGCCAATAGGTGAGCTGTGTATCCCAGGAGGCTGCCGCCAGGTCAGTCCAGGCTGCCTGGGGCTTCATGGTGGTGTGGGATGGGCACTCATCATCTGGTCGACAGGGAGCCGTCTTTTCCATTTTTCATTGACTCGCCCCTTGTACTAGCCATAAGGATAGCATCCTGAGTTGGGGACGCACAGGAGGGTTTGTTGAGGCCTTATGCCCTCCAAGCTCTTTCTCCAACCCACCTGCAGGAGCCCAGGCTCATCCCCCTTGGGATGGAAGTGTTCAATGGATGCTTGTGAAACCCCTCCCTGCCAGACTCTGCTCCTGGTACCGGGCTTGGGGTGTGAATCTGGGTCACCAGTGTGCCGAGTGAACCCCTATCGCTTGGTGCCATGGAGCCAGCTAGGCCAGTTTCTGATTACCTAAAAATGCTTCCCGGGTCACCGGGGGTCGGCAGGGGAGGAGAAGATTGAGAGTCTGTAGGGACTGCTCTTCTCTCCTGGGGCGGGTAGCTGGGTTGCATTGCTCTGCAGTGGCACCCGGTGGAGATTGGGAGCACTGCATGAGCATTGACACAGGGGAATGTACCAGAAAAACGGAAAATCCGTCCGGATTGGCCAGGATGACGGCAGCTGATCTGCCGACACAACCGAAGAACTCCCGAGGAGCCTGACCGCCTCAGCAGAGCCCTGGGGCCGAGAGAAAGAGTGTGCTGGTTGCCCCACGGTGCCTTCCCCTTGGAGGGGGACCCTCGGCCGAAGGTTACACATGCTCTCAGGGTCGGCTGCAATTTGAGGTAGGGGGGTCCAAGGGAGGACAGTAGGGGGATGTCGGGGACCGTAGCTACCTGAAGGAAATGGCAGATTTGGGGCACATAGGAAGGGATAAAGAAATGATGCAAAAAAAAAAAAAAAATGCTTTGGTTCCCAAAACCAAAAATTACAAGACTGCAGTTTGGTTCCTTATAAATAGGAAACCCTAATATTTTAGAGAAAAAATAAGCCAAATAGTGTCTCAGTTCCATCACAAAGAGGAACTGGGACCAAAAAGAAAAACTACAAAGGTATTATTGATTTGTATTTAATAATTTTTTTAAATACATAATAACGTGGTTCCCTGAGAGCGGGAACAGCGATGCAAAGGCCTTTTCTCCTGTTCTGGGAACTGATGAAGAACCAGAGAAAATGGATGAAAATACCAACAGACACAAGTAACGCAGAGTATCGAAAAAACTAAATTAAATACACTTGGCTTCACTCTAATAAGACAACTTTGGACGACTTCTTCCTTGGGCGGAAAAATAAATCTGATGTTAGTGGGCAGGTGTAAGCTTGACCACACAACAGAGTTTTGAACTTCATTCTAAGGTTCCGTAATTAGCATAAAATTCTAGGCTCTGAAATTCTAGGCTCTGGGGCAGCTAATTCCAAGGGAATGATTGCAGTTATTAAGCATAATGAGGGATTGCTGGAGCTTGAAATTAATTGAATCCCTCCTAAAGGAAAGACTGGTAGAGTATCTAGAATCCAATGGGCTGCAAGATCAGAGGCAGCATGATTTCTCGGGGGGGGGGGGAGTCATACCAAATGAATCTGACAGATTTTTTTGAGTGGGTGACCAGGGAAATAGATCACAGAAGGGCAGTGGATGTGGTCTATCTGGACTTCAGCAAGGCCTTTGACACTGTGCCGCACAGGAGGCCGATAAAGAAACTGAGCAGCCTTGTGATGAGATTCAAAGTGGTGAATGGATAGGAGGCAGTGGGTGGTAGTAAACAATTACAGCACTAACTCTAATGATGGCAGAGTGATCAGCGGGATGCCACACGGCTCAGTACTGGGACCAATCCTCTTTAATGTCTTCATTAGGAACACTGCTGAGGAACTAGAAGGGTAGGTATGCCTTTTTGCAAATGATACCAAAATCTGCAATAGGGTGGACACTCAGGAGGAAGTGGAGAGAATGTGCAGGGATCTTGGGAAACTGGGTCAAGTGCATGGGAGTTGGGATTCAATACCAACAAGTGCAAAACTATGCACCTGGGGTTATCCTGTGATCAGGGCGTCCGCTATTGTGCATTTTCCAAAAAGGGCAACTCAATAATGGCTCCTGTTCACAGGGCTACTGGACAGGGAGGGCCAATATAGTGACAGGATGTCACTATATGTACACGTGCGGGGGGGAAGGAGCGAGCACAGGAAGGAGTTTATGTGAGGTGTAGCACAGCAGTGGGCTGCCGAGCAGGCCATGTGATGTGGTGAGGTTGGTGGCAGGCGACTGGGGTTGGGAGGTGGGGTTGGATATAGGCGTGTTGGATCTTTTATGCGGTGAGGATTTCTCTTTTTTTTTTTGTTTCCACCCCCCAGACATGCACCCTCCTGGAGTTGAGAATCCTTTAGTTGGGGGGGGGGGGGCGGTAGCCCCCCGCATAAACAAAAAGGATCTATGTTTTTGTCGCCCTTTTGCTCTGTGCCATGAGTGTACATTGCTGAGACTGATTTTCAGTGATGTACACTCTCCCTAATGGAAATCGCTATTCTACAACCGCCATTATCACACAGAACCCACCTAGGGCATAGGAACCCAGGTGCTGAGTATAGGATGAGCCCCGAGGTACTAATAGTCACTAAACAGGAAAGGGGCCTTAGTGTTATCATATACAACTTCAAAGTGTCAGATCAGTATAAAAAAGCAGTGGGTAGGGCAATTTGGATGCCAGAGGGCATAGGGAGGGATATGTCCAGCAGTAGAAAGTAGGTAGTGTTGCCACTGTATTGCTTGCTGGTGAGACCCCACCTAGAATACTTTATCCAGTTTTGGAGACTGAACCTCAGAAAGAACATTGAAATGGTGGAGCCGGTCCAGAGGAGGGTAAATAAAATGGTACAGGGGTTGCATGAGAAGTCCTGAAAGGAGAGACTAAGGATCTCAACATGTACACCCTGGAAGAGAGGAGAAAGAGAGGTGACATTATAGAGATCTACAGGTTCCTTACAGGGGTGAACAGGGTGCAAGGGGGCAGTCTCTTTCAAATTAGAAAGAGCACTAGGACCAGGTGGCATGAAGCTGGGGAGCTTAAGAGAGGTGTGAGGACACATTTCTTCACTGAAAGGGTGGTAGATGTCTGGAACAGACTGCCAGCAGAAGTGGTGAAGGTGAAAACAGTGAGGGGCTTCAAGCATACATGGGCTAGGTATGGGGTGTATTAGAAACTGGGAAAGGAGGAGGGAGGGAGGGTCACTATAGACCAGTTAGGGTCTGCGGAGACAGAGTATTTATTTAGTTTTTGTTGACCGGGTAAGTGCACTAGACAAATCCTGCCTATTTTCAGGCACGACCCGGGGGAGGGGGATACAGATGAATGCCAACTGACCTTGAACCAGATTAAACTGTTGGTGGTATTTTTAGTGAATAGTGAGTAGACAGAGAACACCTAGGCAGACTGGGTATGCCAAGCAGTCCGTTACTGCGACAAATTCTGTGTTTCTCTTGATTGATTAGCCAACCGTGGAGTTACAGTATTCTGGTTACTGCTGCTACTGCTGAGTGTGCATCCTTGAGGAGCATGTCCGGATATAGCCAGTCAGTTAGGAACGGATGAACAGGAAGTCCTTGCTCTCATAGCTGTGCTGTCAGAACTGACATTACTTTCGAGAATACACGGGGTGTCATTGACAGTCTAAAAGGCAGAGATGTGTACTGGTAGTGCATACCTGTGACAAAGTATCTTAGGTACTCGTAGTCTCGTCTGATGGATGGATGGGAATACACAGACTGGATGATCCAGTGATATTAAACATTCCCTGGGTCAATTACAGCCATCATTGAGCACAGGATTTTCATCATAAAGTGCACTGCTAGTATCTGTTGAGATGCTTCTGTTGTGTTTGGGATGATGAAGAAAGATGGAGTAGAGACCAGAACCCCATTGAAAGTCAGACCAGTTGTATGGCACTGATATCCATGAGGAGACATAGCACATCCTGTATTACTAGACTTTTGGTCACGTTGTGACGCACCGGAGACTGAAAGTTAGAAGATGGTGAAACTCAGTGGAGCATCTGTGGGAAACAGCTTCTAATACCACCAGTCTGTGGTAGTCCTTGTCCACCGGTCCACAGTGTGCAACAGTCTAGCACCTAATTTGAATGGGGAAAACCAGGGACAGGCCTGGTCTCCATATGACTAATGGTCCTTGTGGATTCTGTGGACTTTACGGTTATCTCTGTTCTTGTCAACGTTAATGAGAACATTGTTGTTGGAGTTTTGTGATGGTCCCTGGGAGAAGTTGGAATGTTGTCCAGTGTGGATTGTCTTGCTTCCCAAATAGAATGCTTTCCTTCAGGCTTCTTGTCCTGAGGCATAGCATGTAGGAATTCTTTAGGTGAGGATTCCCAGTTCCTGCTCAAAAACAGGTCTCCTAGTAAGTGCAGGTTTTGCAGGGACACTTTTGAGGGATTATGAGCTGCTAAAGGACAAAGCTAGTGTGTCCACCTTGAAAGGATTAAGGATAAAGATTGCCTGGCAGCGATCTGCAGAGTGTTGAAGGAAGCATATGCCGGAAATAGAGTGCAAGGATGGCCAGGAAAACCAAGTGCATGGATGAGAGGAACATATAAGCTGAACCCTCAGAGTCTGAGGGTAAGTCAAATAACATAGAAACATAGAAGCTGACGGCAGAAGGGGACCGCTAGGTCCATCTAGTCTGCCCATTTGTTTTAGACCTATTTAACACTAGTTGCCCTTTGTAGTCAGGGCTCCCTTGTGTCTATCCCATGCATTCTTGAATCCCCCCACAGTGTTAACTCCCACAACCTCTTGGGGCAGGCTGTTCCAGGCATCCACCACTCTTTCTGTGAAGAAAAACTTCCTGGTGCTGGTAGAGAACCCCTCTCCTCACAGCCTGAGATCATATCTCCTGGTCCTGGAGCCCTTCTTGAAGTGAAAAAGTTCCTGTGCCTGTACCTTGTTAATGCCTTTTATGTACTTGAATGTTTCAATTACGTCCCCTCTCTCTCTTCTCTGCTTCAGGGAGTACATATTCGGTTCCCAAAGTCTTTCCTCGTAGGACATGCACTACAGATCCTGAATCATTTTTGCCACCTTTCTTTGTACTGTTTCTATTCGGTCAATGTCCTTCCTAAGGTGAGGCCTCCAGAATTGGACTCCGTATTCCAGGTGAGGCCTGACCAGTAATCTATACAGTGGTAGTACCACCTCACTCCTCCTGCTCATTAGTCCCCTCCCAACGCAGCCCAGCATTCTGTTGGCCTTCAATGTTGCCTTCTCACACTGCTTACTAACCTTCAAGTCGTCTGAGATTATGATTCCCAGATCTCGTTCCTGGTTTGAGGCTGCCAGTCTTTTGCCTCCTAGGTAATACTGCTTTCTTGGTGTAACCCTCTTATAAATGGGGGTTCCCAAAAGTCTCCCTTGGATGTGCTTAAATGCCCACTGCCAGTTGGGCGTTCTGTGCCTTTACAGGTGTAAAAGTGCTTGCATGCGAGTGTCCTGTTAGTCTCCATGCCTGTCTCTTTGAGAGACATTATTCTTGTAGTGTATAATTAAACTGTGCAGGGGCCAAGTGTTTCCAGGCTTGAGTCCCGCCCAAGCTGTAGTAATATTGCTCTATTCTGCCATCGCTAATGGTGCAGAGGGAGCTCTGTTAGAAGTGGTAATTGTTTGCTGATTAGCTGCTCTAATAACAATGGTATTATAGTTTGTCTAACCTGCCTTTCTTTGCAGCGTAGACATTTCTGTATTGCACCATTAGTACCTTTTGGGGACCATAAAATGGAGTCTGTTCCCAGGGGTCTTGTGGGAGTGAATTTCTGTAAGAATTGTAGTTTTTTCACTTTGGCGCCTAAATGAACCTGGAGGGGGAGTCCTTGCTTTGGCAGACAGATGAATCAACCAACCGAACCCTTTTTGGATCAGAAGGAAGTCCCGGTGCTGCCTACAGCAGAGAGTCAGTCTGAGTTTGGAGTTGAGAGAGTGAACAGCTCGAGTGATTCGAACAGCTGCTCCTGCATAGTCACACAGGAAACTGGTGGAAAGGCTGAGTTTAGCCTGTCTGCCTGCTGTCACTCGAAAGGGATCCTTAAAGAGTCCTTAAATAACCGGACTATATCCAAACCAATTGTGACAAAAGCCACCGAATTGTGACTGTACCTTTGCATGAAGAAGACCGAAGATTTGCTGTACCGAATCGGCCTGTCAGGATGTGTGAATCACCACAGAGATCACAGTTTTGCTCAGGAAAGCTGAAATTGCAACTGAACTGTCATCCAAACTGTGGTATTGTTTTTTTTTTCTATAAGTGTGCTGAATGCTGTTAGTGTGTCGCGATTTGGTTTCCCACTGCCTAATTGTGTCACACTTGCCAGAAGCTGCATCCAGCATTTATCGGACTGAATCTGAACTGTTCACCTGGCCTGGGCCCTGCAAACCTGGCCCAATCAGCTACTCACGATGCAGAGAAAACCATAGATGAGAGACCTGCCCGGGGATCAGCCCTCTGCTCAATACCTCGAACAGGAATGACACCTTGGTGATTCGGGCCCTGCTTCTCCTGGCAAACCAGCAAGTCATCCTCAAGTCTCCATTTCGTCCATCCTGTGTCCTGTACTGGGTAGCGTGACTTAACACCAGGGTAGCTCCGTGCAACAACAGCTCAATCAAAGTGTGTCATCTGATTTAGTTGTTTTGTCTAATTATCACGAACTGAGCTTCCTGGCTCCAGATTACAAATTGTGTGTGGTTCTGCATGCTTTGTCTTTCCACCACAGGACCCCGACCAGCTGCAACGCTGACCTACCCCGGGCAACGAATTAGGCTAGCCCCCCTTTGTTCCAACTGGCTACCAGAGTGTGTGACTGTGAAGGGACTCTAAAGTGCATGCATGATTTTTATTTATTTATTTATTTTTTATTTAGTTGTTTAACCAGGTATAGCACACTAAGCTGAAAGCTTTTTTACAGGAGCGACCTGGGAACACAAGGAGGTTAAGTGACTTGCTCAGGGTCACACAGTATGCAAGTGGAGGTTGTGGGATTCAAACCCAGGTCTGGTCTGCTGGATGTCACCAAATTTGCAGCTCAGAGCCTTAGACCACTGCATTATACTGCCTCCTTTTGCCTGACTGATTGCCTGATTGAATCAGTTACAGAACTAATCAGCCAAATTACGCCCCTCCCTTGTTCATTCCTCCTGAATATATCAGATCTAATTCCTTTTGCATTTAACCTGACTGTGATTCCATTTGTACCAGAAGCACTGTACTGTTGTTATCTGCTGTGTCTAACCTTATTTTACAGGGTGTCTCCAGGGTTGGACTGGTGGAACCAGTCCTGGTGGTAAGAGCAAACAGAGTGGGGATTTGTACGCTGCTTAGAGGTTATTGCACCTGTGTATTCTGTTCATTGTTTAGGCCACTAGAGGGGAAAGAGAGGGAAGGAGGTCACAGTGTCCTGGAGGGCTGTACCCAGGTCAGCTACGCTACTACTAACCCTGTCCTAAGGGTGGAGGCACCCGTTTTCAGTACCCAGGCCCCTTAACCTGCAACTAGTCATGCAGGCAGGGGTAGTAACCCTTGGGATAGTGCCACCTCAGGGTTACATTTGATTTTTCTTTCCCTTGTGCATCACCTTGTACTTTTGGCGTTAAATCTCAGCTGCCACACTCCAGACCATTCTTCTAGTTTCTTGAGGTCAGTTTCTATCTTGCTTACTCCTTCTGAGGTGTCCACCCTGTTACATATCTTGGTGTCGTCTGCGAACAAACACACCTTCCCTTCCAGTCCGTCAGCGATGTCTGTTATAAAAACATTGAAGAGCAGATGTCCCAGCACTGAGCCCTAGGGTATCCCACCTTCCATCAGTTGCATTCCATTAACCTGTACCCTCTGTGTTCTGCATTGTAACCAGTTTTGTACCCATCTGACTACTTCTGGACCCACCCCTGTGGTCCAGTTTCTTGGCAGAAAGTGTGGACAAAAACAAGAAAAGAGAACTTTTTCATTGTTTTTCCTTACTGCTGAAAAAAATAACCAGTTTGTTAAGGTCTGCTACTTAGCACCACAACCAGAAACAGGAAATAAAAAAAAACAACTCTTTCCCAGTTGGTGAAGAACAGCAAACAAAAAGGTTAGTTGTTACTTCTCTGGTCATATACTTCCTAGAATTGTTTTTTGTATCTGAATTATTGCTTTTAGTTGTTTCTGGCTGAGAACTTTCTATTAACTGACCACTATTTTAGTAGTGGGTACAGCAGACAACAAGGCTAGAGGCTGGACCACTCTTAGCATATGCCTACTAGGGTGCCATTTGTGTCTGAGCTGTTGCTTCCAGC
Source organism: Neoceratodus forsteri (assembly GCA_016271365.2). NCBI lineage: Eukaryota > Metazoa > Chordata > Ceratodontiformes > Ceratodontidae > Neoceratodus > Neoceratodus forsteri. The sequence continues at coordinate 364,985,256 of CM028132.1, read as the reverse complement.
TGAGAACTTTCTATTAGTCGACCATTATTTCAGTAGTGGTACAGCAGTACAAATGCTGATTTACATACAGCAGCCAGAAATTCTGAGTAAGTGTTCCAACTGCTCCTTATGCTGAGAGAGCAGCCGCTGGCTGGGTCTGAGCAGAACGATCGAGGAGAGAAGTCGCCTCAGCGGAGACAGGAGCCTGGACTGTGCACTCCAAGGGGGATTCAGCCAGGTAGAACTGCTGTCAAGGAATCCCTGCTTCAGCACCAGTCAGAGTCTGCCTTCCCTCTGTGACTGGTCTCTCTCCCAGTCGGTGAAGATCAGTGAAGCTCAGCCTCCTAGGGTTGCCCTTTGTGACATGTCACTGAGCCAGATGCTATGGCTCTGGACACAAGTTGGCACTTGGGCCACCTGCATGATGATGCTGAGCATTATTGTAAGAAGTTTATATTACTGATATATTACCAGTTCCAGTTTGTGGTCAAGTGGGTCCTTTGGAAACCTCTGTCCTGGATATGGGGAGGGTAGTGTTCTTAATGGTTGCAGAAATAGGAATATCCCTTCGTGATCGCATTCCGGAATTGTACGTCTTGTCCTTGATTTGTTCATCACAGATCCAGTGCCTTGCCGTCTGAGAGAGACCAGTCCTGTGCGATAATGACCTTTCACTGAGTTATGCACCACAGAGTGTCTTTCTGTCTTTACTGATGTTCTGCAGTGGCTGGGCCTTCACTTTGATGACATGCTGTTTCTCCTCCTCCTGGCCAAGTTTGTTGCATGCTTGCTTTATCGGTATGGAAGGACTGACCCAGGGGAGGTTCTTTCTAAAGGGATCTCTACTGTTCATCCTCGGGGTACCATTCTGTAACTGGTGACAAAAAACTGCACCTGGAGGCTCCAGGAGGAGGAGGAGGAGGAGGAGGAGATGATATGCTTGAAAACTCTTGGGGTACCTATGCCAGACAGGGATGCAGAACTATCTCTCAGGACTTCCAGTATGGTGCCATGGCAAGGAACAACTCAATGAACACAACAGGGAGAGAGCTCCATGTGTGAAAATCCCAAAACAGTGAAATTACCAAGTAAAGCCTAACTAAAACTCCAAGAAAAGAAGATAAACAGCAAAGATACCCACCTATAAGGATAAAAATAATTTTCCACCACTAACAGTGTCTCCAGAAGCAAATTCTCTGAAGCAGCTCAAACCAGGCTCTCCTAGTGCTTCCCCGTAGGCCGCAATTCAATAGGTGGCACTGCCACAGTCACCTACCGAGCAGCTCACCTTGCTGCTTGGTGAGTTTGCAGCATTGAAGTCAATATAGTCACAGATGCCATCTGTGACTTTAAAAAGTTGGGCGAAGAAGTAGCCAGTATAAAATGACATGTCTCCGATGCAGAAGCATGCACCTCTAGCTTGGAAGATCAGCTAGAGAAATCACAGCAGCAACAAATAAATGACACAAGGAGAATAAGAAAACTAGAAGACATGCTAGAATATCAGAAAAATAAGCTACTAATATTTGGTCTTCCAGTGAGTGCAGAAGGGGGCATTTATTTACTTTAGGGGACACACCTGGGAAATGAGTGCGCTGAATGAGAAATACGGTCGCATGTGCATTGCAGTCAACGCTACGTCACTGGTACGTCACCGGTTCTGCTATTAAAGTAATGTACTTATGTACCGCTGCGATTGTTGTTATTGTAATAATATTTACAAACAATGCCCATCACTGGTGCTGCTAGGACCCGGGTGGTGTGGGGGTCAGAGCGCCCCCATAGAACAAAGATTGATGTTATTTATTTGATTTTTAATAATGTTCAGACGTCCACTTGTATTTCTGTTCAACGCTGAGGACCCGGGGGTGTTGGGGGCGGAGCACCCCACAGAACAAAGATTTATATTCTGTTTATCACTTGATCACTGTCCCACTTTATGTTTCAGAGGCTAACCTTGTTAACGCCACTAATCTTGTAATCACTCGCTTAGGCTAAACTGTCCCACTTTATAATTTACAGTTTAATCTTGTTAGCGATGCTAATCCTGTTATCACTCGCTTAGGCTGCATTCCTAATGCTAAACACACATTTTCACTTATTCACTGTGCCTTTATAGATTTGCTTTTTTTATAGAGTAATATGCTAATGCTGGCTATTTAGTCATCTATAAAAAAGCAAATCTGTCTCGATTTGGCTACTCTGATATTGAACTGACCAGACATGGAGACATTTGATTTGGAGAAAATGCATGACATCACCTTGGATGTCAGCTCTACTATTGCCTTTCTGCAATTGTTGGGCATAGTGAAGGAATGCAGAGACTGCCATAAATGTGGCTCACCGATGAGCCTGACAAGGGATGCCACCAGAGGGCATGGTGTATTCTGGTGCTGCAAGAAGAGCCTCTGCAAAGCAAAGAAAAGTATACTGGCACAAACATACTTCAGCCAGTGTAGGGTTCCAATGCCAAAAATAGTCAACCTGATCCACTATTGGGCCTCAAAGACCTCATTGTCAATAACTCTCCACGACCTAGGCATGTCCTCAAAAACGGTCGTGGATTGGTTAAGTTCCTTAGGGAAATCTGTTCCTGGAAACTGTAGCTTGACCCTGTGAAGCTAGGAGGTGCAGGCAGCATTGTGCAAATTGACGAGACCTTACTTATTAAAGCAAAGTACAACCGAGGGAAAAACATGGCCATTACAGACCGATGGCTTTTTGGGATTTTTGACACAAAATCACAAATTGGCTATTTGACCTTTGTGACACGCAGAGATGCTGCCACGTTGCTGTCCATCATAGAAAGGCATGTTTGGCCGCACTCTGAAATATACAGTGACCAGTGGGCTGCGTACAATGGCATTGCACACATTCAAGGGAAGCAAAACATTCATAGGACTGTGAACCACTCACAGAACTTTGTGGACCCAGTCTCAGGAGCACATACCAATGCCATTGAGGCATATTGGGCACGTGCTAAAAAGCAGTTTAAGTCCATGCATGGGACCAGATTAGAGTTGGTGCTCTCATACTTAGACTCCTTCATGTGGTTTGAGCGGTTTGGAAGGACGTCGGATGAAGCATTCTACAATATTCTGATTCACATTGCAGAATACCAGGACAGCAATCCCGCTGTAGAGAACGAAGAGAGCATCCCTGAGTGACTGTTCATACTAATTTCAAACTGCTATTTTCCCGGACTGACTGCTGTTGTAAATGTCTTTGTATATTGTATGAGTCCATGGTTTTTATGTTATTAGCCGGTGCCTCCGTTGTTCTGGCTATCAAATAGCCGGGTGGTATATTCATTCATGCTTTCAGTGCTAAACCAAATAAAAAAAAAATGGTATTTTTAATGGTGTCTGAGTCTCACGTTTTGTTCGGCAAAACCAGTATTTCCAGAGTTGACATGTTCTGAAGTCCAGTATCAGAATTAGTGAGGCTCTAAGCTGCATTTTAGTGGTGTGTGAGTCTCATGTTGTGGGTATTTGAATAATTGCTTAATTTTGTTCGGCGTTATGTATTGCAGTATTTCTAGCCGTATGATTTCTACAGAGTGAACATCAGAATGAGTACGGCGTGGAAGATAGTAATAAAAAAAAAAGTCACACCCCGTTAAACTGCATATTTTGATTTTACTTACTTATTTACTGGCCATGGAGAAATTGGATTTGGCTGATTGCAAGACGTGTGTTTGGGGGCAGAGAGAACTGATGTGTGAATGGGGGCAGAGCTAACTGACGTTGGTTGGAGGACATATTACTGTAATCCGCTGAATTCCAAAACAGGGGCACTATGTGTTCCCTAATCTAAATAATCGCCCAGAAGGGAACGGCATGGTACAATTTATCCCGAAATGGCTTATAGACACTTTTGGACCCTCTCTTGGTGCTCTGAACTACACAATGAAGATGGTGAATGATAGGGGCAAAAGAAACGAAGTAGCCAGCCACTCCATGTAAAATTCAATTTTTTTTTCTCCTCTGTTTTCAGTCAGATCCTCATTAAACCAATGTTTTGCCTGTTAAAGGCTTCTTCAGGGTAGCGGATCTATATTTAGACATATGTAAAATACATATTAATATATCATTATTATATGTTCTTCATAATTTGCTTTCAACAAAAAATATAATCTGTGTTATGCTTCACTCCCATCACTAGGTGGCCCCTGCGTACCATTTATCTTGCTAGAGTACTCACATTTGTGTGTAGACATAGTTAAACATTTTCTATGTTTTGTAGTCTATCTTAATACAAATATATATTACCAAGAGCTAGTCTTGCTTGGCATGGTGTGCAGAGATGGTAACCCTTCCCTGCCATCCTCAAGTATGCTGCTGCAGCCAGTATAGTTAGAAATATTTTTACCAAAATAGCCACTGTTTTCTTCCTGTTTCTGGCTGTGACTACTAAAACAATAATTTACATTTAAATAAACTTCATTTATGTGAGGACATAATCCTAGGAATTCACTTAAACAACAAGGGCCAGATATTCAAAACTTTGCGCTGTGCGCAAACCGTTTGTGCAGGGTTAGCGCCGGGTTTGCGCAGGTCCACTATATTCAAAAGGCGTGGGCAAACTGCATTAGCGCCAGGCACAAGTATAAGGTATGCAAGGGGCAAACCGAGGGAGCATGTACATGAATACAGGTGCAATTTAGCGGATTAGCACAGCATGTGTTTTGACGTGACTTAGCACGACACTTTATGCGGTGCAAATTACCGCCAGGAAAAGGTAGTCTTAACTCTGGGCAAACCAGCTTTGCATGACTTTGCGTGATTTTGCACAACTTTTGCACGGCTTTGTGCGACCCTAACCAGTAAACAGCAAACATAGAAAGAAACCAAACATAGCATGGATGGCACCTCGTATGATCATCTGCCACCGGTCCCAGCCATGCCAGGCAGTAAGTGGTGACCCGGCACCAAGTGGACACCATGGCAGTGTGTTCATACAGCACACACCTGCAGCCCTTGGGGGCGTGGAGGGTGTTGAGGGAAGGGTGTGCAGGTGGCCAGTCTGTACCACATACTGGGTACTGCCACAAGGCTGGTACAAGCCACACAGTGCAAATGGGCCAGTGTTGGGAATACCCCAATACCAGTGTGCCTGTCTGATGGTATGTGCCCCCCCAGCTGCATACCACACATCTGTACAGACACCACAGCACACACAAGCAGCCCACTGTGAGCATCCCGTGCCAGTGGTGCAGCATCTGTGGGTCGCACAACAGCATAACAATAATGTCCACTGTCAGTAATCATCTGCAAGATGGGCATGTCACTGTGTACAGTGCAGTGGTCATTGATGCCCTAGACACCATAGGCATTGCTGTGTCCCTCACACTACTGGCCCCCTTGTTACTGTAGTGTCTGCTGTGCACTGTAGCAGGAACTACAGTTTTACTATTGCGTGCAGCACCACCACCTATGCCTGTGCTACGTTGTCCCCTGGGGCACAATATTCTATGTGGTTCTGTATAAATGTAGCCTGAAGCTACCACCATACACTTCCAGACCGATGTACAGGTGGAGCTGTGGGCAGACCCAGCCAGCCCCTGTACTTCCAGACTGACCTACAGGTGGAGCTGTGGGACCCTGCAATAGCGCTGGGCAAACTGCATGCAAATCAGGACATGTGAGGTGCTAATCTGGATGTTTGCCCACAGACTGCCTAACTAGGCTCATTTGCATGTCACTTTTGAATATAGAAAATGTTTTACCCCAGGCAAACGTGATAGCGTCAGGCACCCAGTTTAGCTCCACGCAAAACCTGCGCAAATGTGTCTGCGCCGCGCAAATGTTTCAGAAACATGGTACATTTCTGCAGATTTTCACATGAGCTGGTGCTTGCAGCTTTAATTAATCCACTCCTTTGCTAGCACACACATTGGACTCATGGTTCTTATCCTTCCTTCACGTCTTTGTGCACTGGGCTGCTGTTGTGGTTTGCACTTCCTGGTTGCTGTATTCAGAGATATCCTATTTCCCGGGCTATTTTTCCACTGCACAACCAGCTCAGTTTGCCTGGCTTCCATAGCACGATATATTCAGCAGGTTTAGTACAAGGGCTATCCCTTTTGAATATAGTGGGCTATTGGGTCCGGGCTAATTTAGCATGCCGGGTAGTGCTAAATTAGCTCCGAGGCAAAGTTTTGAATATCAGGCCCCATAAGATTTTATCACAGTTCTTCTTTCTCTCAATAGACTGTTTGTTATTAGAACAATAAATTAATTTAATTGTTTCTTTATGTAACCCCCCCCCCCTACAAATAGGGGTTCCTGAAAAGTCTTCCTTGAGCTTGACTAAATGCTCACTGCCCGGCTGATGTCCTGCGTTTTAGCAGTTTAAATGTATTGCCAGAGAGTGCCTGTATAGCCTCTGTGTACTGTCTCTTTAAGAGCTGCCTGGTTTGCAGTTATAAGTAATCTGAGAGGGAGCTCTTTTGAAAGATGTGACTATTTGCTGAAAATCATTTAGAGTGTTAATGATAATGTAGTTTGTCTAACCTGCCTTCTTTGTAGCAAGGACTGTCTTGTTTATCCCCACCATTTGGCCCGGGACTGTGAATTGGACCAATCAGTTCTGGTGGGACCTAAAATGTAGCCGGACTACAGGAGCTGTCTGAAGTCAAAATCTGCAGGAATTGTAGTTTTGAGCTTTTTGCGCCTTTTTTGCAACTGAAGGGGGAGCTCTTGCTTTGACTGACAGCCAAATCAGCCAACCGAACCTTTTGGATCTGATGGAAATCCCCAAGCTGCCTGCTGTTTAAGGCAGATCTAAGTTGGGAGCTGAAGAAGCAAGATGCTTGAGACAGTCTCTGTGGAAAGGCCCGTGTTTTGGCCTGCATGTCTGCCTGCTGCCCTGAGAGGGGGAAGAGAATTGTTTTTGGACTGAATCTGAGTTGTGTGACTAAAGTAAGCTACTGAACTGGGCCAGACTCAACCTGATGAAGACCGAAGATTTGCTGAATGCTATCGGCCTGTCAGGAGTTCCAGATACCCCTAAGCCCCCGGTGTGTGTGCAGAGACTTTGCGATTGTGACCGGGGAGCGCTTTGCCTGGTACAGTAGAATTCCCTTACATGTAAATGTTCTGGGAGCTGCTAGTGGGTCGTGAGTTAGTTCCCCACTGTGTGAACTGTGTTCTGCTTGCTGGAAGCTGTATCCAGCCCAAAACAGACTGCATCCGAATTTGTCTCCATGCGGTCTGGGCCTTGCCAGACTGTCTCAGCCAGACTACCCGCTGCACAGAGAAGTCATTGACGAGAGACCTGCCTGGGGATCAGCCCCCTGCTCTATGCTTGAACAGAAACGATGTCTTGGTGACTCGTGTGGGCCCTGCTTCTATTGGCATTCCAGATCAATCACCTGCAGTCTCGATATTTGTCCAGCTTGTGTCCAGTCTTGGGTATCGTGAGTAAATACCAGGGTAGCTCCCTGCAACAACAGTGTAATCTGAGTGTGTCATCTGATTGTCTTGTTGTTTCTTTTCCTTTACGAACTGAGCCCTCTGGCTCCGGATTACAAATAGTGTGTACTGTGCATGTTGTGTTTTCCATCACAGGACCCCAACCAGCTGCGACTCCAGCCAAGCCCAGGCAATGGTCCTGGCTAGTCCATCTCTTCTCCACCTGGGTACCCAGAGGTGTGACTGTGTGGGGGGACTCAAAGCGCAAGCATAAATGCTTGATTTATATAACCTTTAAGCTAATTAACCTGATTTCGCCCCTCCCTTGTTCAAGTCCCCTGAATAAATCAGATCTAACGTTTTCTGCATGTAATCTGACTGTGATTCCAGTTTGTGCTCCAAGTACTGTACTGTTGCTATTTGATGTACATAACCTTGTTTTACAGGGTGTCCCCAGGGTCAAGCCAGAGGAACCAGCCCTGGTGGTAAGTGCAAACAGTGTGGGTACTTGTGTGGTGTACCAGGGGTATTGTGAAAGTGATTACTGTACAGTGTTCAGGCCACTAGAGGGGAAAGAGGGGTGGTTACAGTGTCCCAGAGGGCTGTGCCCAGGTTAACTTGACCACTACCAACCCGACCTCCGGGTGGAGGCACCCGTTTCAGAACTCAGGCCCCTTAACCTGGTACTAGCCAAGCAGGCAGGGGTAGTAGCCCTTGGGATAGCGCCACCTAGGTGTTACATTTTGGAGGCTCACCTCTGGGATTTTGTGTCTTCTTGTGGCCAAAATGACAAATTATTGTGAAACATAAATGGCTACCCCAACAGAAGTGGCTGTGCACCAGTTGGTGGGGTGGTGTATAGGGCAGGAGATTGATCCTCACAATGCCCTGCTTGTATTGGATATTCCCCTGAACATTGGTAAAGATGCTGTAGAAGGAGTACTTTCCAGAGTTGAATGTTTAACAAACACTGTGGTGGTGGGGCGATGGGCTGATTTGACCACAGAAACCTTCATGGCCTTAGTGGAATGTAGTGACCCAGTGGACAGTTCCAAAGTGCCACGGACTATTGCCCCAGAAGGGGCCCTAGCCGCCTGGAGAGTGATAACCAGAGACAGTAAAGACCCCGGGGAGGATGAGCTCCCTCTATTATATGAGACTTTTGAGGAGAAATTTGCTAAGTAGTTGCTGGAGGAAGGGAAAACCGTAGAGGACTTTAAGAAATTGTTCCTGCCACCTGGGGGTGTTCCCTCCCCAACACCCCCTCCCACTCCAGCACCTGTTACTGCCCCGTTTTCTGTGCCCTTGCCATTGCTGGCCCCTTTATCTGTACCTGCCATTAGTCACGACTCCTACCGAAGGTTGAGAATCTTCTCGGACACCCTCCCCACCCCCAAGGGGGAGGATGACTGGGAGACCTGGATAGATTATGTTGCCCCTCTAGTACTTGAATGGCAATGCTCAGAAGCAGAGAAACAAACGAGCTTGAGTGAGAGCCTCCGAGGTCCTGCTATGGCTACCATTTGTGCCAAGCGGGCCAATAACCCCGAAGCAACTGCACAGGACTCTGCTTCATTTTCAGAATTGTTACTGCTTCAGTTGCGCCTCACCAACCGACTGGAATTGCCCCCCTCTTATGACGAGCTAATGAAAAAAATTCAGGGGGTTGAGCAAAGGTGACCCCGGGGATTTCACCAATATCTGCTGCTAATGTGCAAGTGACAGAGAGTGATCAGCTAAGTGGGGTCCAGGGGCAAAAGTCAGCACCTAACAAGCACTCTGAGAATGCAAAGGACTTCCCGCCCTGGGCCCAGTTTTTGAAAGTCGAGCTATTAAAGGAAGTCCGAGAGTTGAAGGTGGGCACCTCTGCAAGGGTTCCCTCTATGGAACAATATTCTGGCTCTGCTCAGGACGTGACTGCCGTGGGGGTGGGGGTGCACCCTCAGGCATCCTCTACCAAGGGTACCTCCCAGGCTGACATCAAAGAATGGACTGCCACCCTAAAGGAACTATTGAGACATGTTGCACCCCTCTCACCACTGCAAGCAGATATTGGACCCCGATCCCTTGCTACTACTTTAGTTCCTCATGCAATGTTCTCTCCAAGGATCACCCAGGAGTCTATCATTTGACACAACTGTGGAAAGGATGGCCATATGAAGAGGGAATGCCAGTCTCAGCAAGACTTAGAGAAAGTGGTGAACCAACTTCAAGGAGAGCTTCAGAAAACAAATCAGTGGTCAAGGGGTGCACGAAATGACGGCAGTGAAGGCTTCAGACATCCTAATTCAAACCTCTTTGTGGCTAAATCGTCCATCCAGGCCCCTGCTGCTGTCCCTCCAGACTGGCTTCGATTGAGTGTCCTAGCCCTTCCTCCTCTCTACTATGGCCAAAATGGGATTCCTTGCCCCTTTCATAGCCACCATCCAGGCACTATACTCCTCACTCCAGACGTGTGTGAAGGTATATGGTTACCATTCTGATTATTTCCCCTTTTCCAGAAGAATGCGTCAGGGGCGCCCCCTACCTCCCAGGCTCTTTTGCCATTATTATCAAGCCGCTGGCTCAGGCAATAAGAACCGCCCCAGGGACTTCAACATTAATTGTCTCCCCCTGACCTCTAAACTGACCTCCCTCAGAGTCCCTTAATCTTTCTCAGCTTATTACTGACCCCACCCGGTTCAGTCCTTACTTCCCTAATCATACTCTGCTGGACTGGGTTCTCTCCTCCCACCCACACTGCACTGTTGCAGTAGATATTCTGCCAGACACCTTCAGTGAGCACTGCATGACATTCTGTGTCAGGAAAGTCTTGTGCCCTCCAGCCTCCCCTAAGTACATCTGACCTAGTTCCCTCTGGTCCTTTAATATCAATGCTCTCCTGAGTGACGTTGCTGAAGCTGATTGCATGAAAGCCCTCTCCACCCCTGACATTGATGTGGCCCTCTCTTTGTTCTATTCCAAATTTTCCTTCATCTGAGACAAGCAAGCCTCCCTCAGAAAATGTTTCCACTACCCCTGAATTACTCCTAAACTCGTTGATCAGTGTAAGTCACGTGATCATGCATTGGCACATTACAAATTCTCTCGCTCCTTGTCTGACCTCTTCTCCTGCAGGGTGCTTAGAAATTCATGCATGAAGGCTGGCTGTTCTGCCAAACACCTTTTTATAAAGCCAACCTCCAGAACAACCTTAACTCCCCAGCTAAATTCTGGAAGGCAATTAACTCCCTTTTTGTCCCTCCTGCCCAGTCTTCTTCCCAAGTCCTCATGGTAAATAGTTCACCTGTCTCTGAACTTCCCACTGTAACTTCTCACTTCAATGAGCTTTTCACTACTTGTGCTCTCTCTTCTCCCTGCCCTCCTAGCTCCTCTTCTCTCCCTGCTGTTCCATCCTCCTCTCAGCCCCACCCCCTTTGGATTTTCATTCCTCCCAAGTTACTAATCAGAAAACCTTGCTAGCCTTCCCTTCTCTCAATCTATCTAAATCTAGTCCTGATGGGCTTTATCCTAAACATCTCCACCTTTCAGTTGTTACCATCGCCTCCACCCTTACTCACCTCCTTAACCTCTCCTCCTTCTGTGCTGCTCCTCAGTTATGGAAGACTGCAAATGTTCTTCCTCTTCATAAAGTGCGTGACCTCTCCTCCCCTGGCAACTTCCAACCTATCTCCCACCTCCCGTCTCTTCTCCCTCTTCTAATCATCAAGAGACTCATGTCTACTGTAGGCTTGATGATTTGCTCTATTCATCCAGTTTCCTCTCCCCTTTCCAGTCTGGTTTCTGGAAGTACCACTCCACTATCACCTCCCTGCTGTATGTCACTGACTTCACCCTCTCTGGAATGGATCAGAGACACATCATAACAGTCATGTTCATCGATCCAGCCAAAGCCTTTGACTTGGTGGCCATCCACTTCTCCTGGACATGTTGAGCGCTGCCGGCCTCTCAGCTCCTGCTGTTGAATGGTTCCATTCCTACTATACAGGCTGTCAATAGTCAGTCCAGGTGGGAGGGTTCCTGTCACCTCCCCTACCTATCCAGGCGTGGGCGAAACAGGATTTCATCCTGGGTCCAGTCCTTTTCTCCATTTTTCTGAATGACCTCTCCTCTACCTGTGCCAATTAACATATTCACATGAATGCAGATGACACAGTCATCTACATTTCCTGCCCTTTGATCGTAGAGGTAGAAGGTTTCCTGCAGCAAGACTTCCACAATGTCATGCGCTAGTTCCACTCCATCCAACTCCAGGTCAACACTAAAAAAAACAGCGTCCCTGACCTCTGGCACTAGCCAGAAGTTGGCTAGGCACTCCCTCCTTCCTCTCTTCTCCACCCTGGATGGCTCCCACCTCAAAGTGGTTTCGTCCTTCAAGAATCTTGGTGTGTGCGTGTGTGTAAACCCCCTACAAATGGGGGTTCCCGAAAAGTCTTCCTTGAGCTTGCCTAAATGCTCACTGCCAGGCTGGTGTCCTATGTTTTAGAAGTTTAAATGTATTGCCAGAGAGTGCCTGTATAGCCTTTGTGTACTGCCTCTCTAAGAGCTGCCTGGATTGCACTCATAATCTGAGATGGAGCTCAGTTAGAAGATGTACTTGTTTGCTGATCATTTGTTAGAGTAGTAATAATATTGCAGCTTGTTCTAACCTGCCTTCTTTGCAGCATGGACAGTTCTATTTGTTTTCATCATCTTGGTCCTGGACTGTCAGAATGGGCCAATCAGTACATTTGGGACTTTAAAATGGAGCCTGCCTACAGGGGCTTGGTGAGGCCAAAACTTGTAGGAATTGTAGTTTTGGGCTATTGGTGCCTAAAATAACCTGGTGGGGGAGCCCTTGTTGTGACTGACAGACAGATCAGCCAACTGAACCTTTTGGATCTTAGGGAAAGTCCCACAATGCTTGCAGTTTCAGTTAGATCTGAGTTGGGAAGTGAAGAAGTAACAGCTTGGGATAGTTCGAGCAGCAGTGCATAGTGGATTCACACGGGAGAACTGTGGAAAGGCCTGAGTTTGGTCTACATGCCTGCCTGTTGTTCCTGAGAGGGAATTTGTGCTTTTTTCGGACTGAATCTGAATTTGGAGAGTGAATTAAGCCACTGAATTGTGACCAGGCTTTAACCTGAAGAAGACCGAAGATTTGCTGAATGCGATCGGCCTGTCAGGACTTCCAGCTACCTCTGAACTGCCAGATTGTGCAGAGACTCTGTAATTGCAACCAGAGAGCCATTTGCCTGGTACAGTGGAATTTTCTTACACATGAATGTGCTGTGTGCTTATAGTGGGTTGTGATTTGGTTCCCCACTGTATGTCTGAACTATGTTTTGCTTGCTGGAGGCTGTATCCAGCTCAATGGACTGAATCCATATTCATTTCCATTTGCCTGGGTCCTGCTACACTGTCCCAGCTAGAATACCTGCTACGCTCAGAAAGTCATCGACGAGAGACCTGCCTGGGGACCAGCCTTCTGCTCAACGCCTTGAACAGGAATGTCGCCTAGGTGATTCGTGTGGGCTCTTCTTCTCCGGGCTCTCCAGCTCAACAGCCTGCAGTCTCAATTTTGTCCTGCCTGTGTCCAGTATTAGGTATTGTGAGTAAACATCAGGGTAGCTCCCTGCAACAACAGCTAAATCTAAAAGTGTTGTCATCTGATTGTCTTGTTGCCTTTTCTTTCACAAACTGAGCCCTCCGGCTCCAGATTACAAATAGTGTGTGTTGTGCATGTTGCTTTCTTCCATCACAGGGCCCCAACCAGCTGCAACGTTCCTGGCTAGCCCCGTTTTCCTACCTGGGTACCCAGAAGCGTGTGACTGTGTAGGGACTCGAACTGCATGCATAACTGTCTGATTAACATAGCTTTTAAGCAAATCAACCTGATTACGCCCTCCTTGTTCAAGTCCCTGAATAAATCAGATTTAACTTTGTTTGCATTTAACCTGACTGTGGTTCCAGTTTGTGCCAAGAGTATTGTACTGTTGCTATTTGCTGTGCTTAACCTTGTTTTACAAGTTCCCCAGGGCCAAGCTAGAAGACAGCAACCCTGGTGGTAGAAATCTGGCGGTGTGGAATTGCCTGGTGAATAAGGGTCATGTGAAAGTAATTGTGTATATTGTTGGGCCACTAGAAGGAAACAGGGGGTTATAGTGTCCCAGAGGGCTGAGCCCAGGTTAGCTTGACCACTAACAACCCTGACCTCCGGGTGGAGGCACCCGTTTCATTACCCAGGCCCCTTAACCTGCTACTAGCCAAGCAGGCAGGGGTAGTAGCCCTTGGGATAGCGCCACATAGGGGTTACATGTGGCTAGATAGTAAATTTCATTTCTCTGCCCACATCGATGCCATTCACTCCAAACTCAGCTCTAAACTCGGTGCCTTGTACCACAACGAAGACTGCTTGTCTTCTCAGGTCTACCATGAACCTTAGTACTGAATGGTGCTCTGGTTTTCAACTATGCAGATCTGGGCTATGGCACTATCTCCTCTATCCTTGCCAGACTTTTCTCGCTTTGCTACTCACCTGCACCTTTGTACTGACCACTGCTGCCTCTACACCTCCCCAGCCATCCTCTCCCTACCCTCATGTTGCCAGTCCCACTGTGCCTTCTTCATCTTCAAATTCTGGTTTAGGATCTTGTCCTCTTACCTGTCCTCAAGCCTATCTGCCATTCCTTCTGCCTCATACTCCCTCTGCTCCGGGGATCCTCGTACTTTCTCCCTTCCCCACCCTCACTCCTCTACTGTCAGTCAGCCTTTTCCTATCACTGTCCCTCCTTCTGGAACCTGCTCCCCTCCTCTCTCCCAATCTCTCCCCCTCCCATGTCTCCTTTAGGCACCAGCTACAACTTCTTCCCGCTCCCACCTGTTCTTGTCACCCCCCTCCTGATTCTTCTCTGTTGCAGTCCCTACCATCCCAGTTTTTGAACCTCCTCCACATTTAACCTCAGCCTGAGTCAGGCGCCTTCCTTCCTTTTATGCATCTGTTTACTTTTAGCTCTGTTTACGTTTATGTGCGCTTGTACCATGTTAAATTGTACTCTGTTTCTACTTTATTTTGTACCAATCAATACAGTGTGGGCCGGATATTCAAACTGTGCTATTTTGTGGCGCAAGCCCTTGCGCTGCACAAAATAGTTACGCAGGGGTGTGGCCGGAGCGATATTCAAAGGAGTTGCGCTATTGAGCAACTCTTTGAATATCACCCCCAGCCACAGCCACTGTGCATGGCGCAGTGGAACACACCACCGCATTGTGGTCAGAGTGGAGCATTCAACTGCGTTGTATGAGCCATTCATCATCTTAAATTTCCGATATTCAAAAGGTGACATGCAAATAGGGCCATAATTCATGCAAGGCACAGGGGCGCATATGCATCTGTTTATGGCCCCATTTGCATACCATTAGCATGCAGATGCGCCCGATCCCGAGGACTGCGCCTGGCGCCTGCCAGGCAGCATCCGTCGAGGACCGGCGCCCCCTGCAACCCGATCGCGGGCAAAGGTAAAATCCCCACCCCACTGGCCCAATCGTGGGCAAAGCATTAAACTCCCCTCCCCGACTGGCCCGATCGGCGGGCAAATGCTGAAATAACCCCCCCACCAGCCTGATCGCGGGCAGAAGTGTCCCCGAACATATCCCTGGTGGTCCAGTGGACCGCTAAGCACGATCACGGGCTGGAAATGTTTAAACACCCCCAAAGCGTATCCCTGGTGGTCCAGTGGACAGATAAGCCCGATCGCAGGCTGCAGGTTTACAACCCCCTCGAGCGCTGATCCCTGGTGGTCCAGTGGACCGATAAGCCCGATCGTGGGCTGCATTAGTTGCGACACCCCAAGACCACATCCCTGGTGATCTAGTGTCCCCACCCACCCACCCACGAAGCCCCCACCGCTCCCCGCGGCCAGCGGGCGGCAGCATCCACCCGCCTGCCACCCGCGCCCGCCGACTGACTGCCGGTAGGGCTGCCGCCCGGTGGTGCAGAGCAGAGCCAATGGGCGTGCAGCCCCTCCCAAGGCAGTCCAGGTTGTAATGATTCATTCACCGTCTGGACTGCTGCTTAACTGCGGGCACCATGAGACCCAGGAGGCGCAGGAAGTCCCGGGCAGGCGCGGTTGCCCAACCAGAAATGATCGGGCAAAGGAGGAAAGAACCTCGGCCCTGTCCGCGGGGCCTCTGGCTCGAGAAGAAGTCGAGCTGCGCCCGATGAATAGAATCACCTGTACTTGACTGAGTTCCGACTTGCCTCATGGGTGATAAGGAGGCCCAGTTGAGAACAGACCTGGAGGACCAGATCTCTGGACCTCCGCGCCTCCTTCCTGGAGGGAGCTGCTATCAGCCAGTCGTCCAGGTGAGGCACACCCGGACCCCTCGGCGCCAGAGAATGCTGTCACCACTGCCATGCATTGGTGAAGACCCTGGAGCTGGAGACAAGCCGAAGGGCATGGCTTGGAACTAGAAGATCAGCCATTCCGCGAAGGAATCTCTGGTGAGACAGACGGAGTAGGGACGCGAAAAAACGCGCCCTGCAAGTCCAGGAAAGCAGAACCACACGCTGCGTTCCAAGAATGGTATTATCTGAGCCAGAGTGGACATCCTGAAGGTTCGAGACCTTAGAACTTGTTTAGGCCGGTAGGTTTCCAGAATGGGCGCCAGCCCCGTCCGGAACCAGGAAGTACCTGGACACTAAACCCTGGGTCTGAAGGAGGGTCCTACCTACCTACCTTACCTCCTTCTGGAGGAGGAGGAGTCTCGGCTCGGCGAGCGCGCCAGTGAAGCTGGGGATCCAAGCCCCGAGGCAGACGGCTCTGAAGGGTGGTGCCTGCTCGAATCCAGAGCAGGCCTCTTCCCACCACCTCCAAGACCCACCTGTCCGTGGTAGCGGACCAGCGGACCAGTAGACAATCCCGGAGCCGTCCCCAGGGGGGACCAGGAGTAGGTAGCGGGGATGGGGCGACACCCCTCAGCCGATCACTGGGCAGGCTGGAGGAGGGGACCGGCCGAGACCTCCTGGGCCTTTCCTCCCTGCCTCCTGTTAGGAAGCGGCGGCTTGGGTTTGGGATGCCAAGGCCGAGCCTGCTGGCCCTAGCGTTGCACTGGGCAGGCGCGCAGGGCACAGAAGACTGAAAGGAGCTTAGGCTGTGGTTTTGCGGCCTTTGTCCTTCTGGAGCGGAAGGGCCGAGTCAAAGGTGGCATTGGACTCTCGATCCTCTGCAGGTGACCTTCCACCCCAGGGCGAAGATGGGGAATCCCAAAAGGGAACATCCAGCCAACATGTGCTGGGTATCCGAGTAAAAGTGGATATCCTCAGCCAAGCCCGCCGACCTTGCATAGCCACTCACGGCCGCCACCGATCTGCACAGTCCCCTATATCCAAAGCAGTCTGGAGCTGCTGTTTGGCCTACTGCCTGCCCTGGTCCCGCACCTGTAACCGTAGTCTGCAGATCGGCGGGAAGATGAGGATGACCTCATCAGGGCCCAACAGGGCATGAGAAAAATGTGCCATGAGGGCGGCCAGCTGGCCTGGCGAAGGCCGAGAACATGACTTTCGCCCGACATAGGTCAATTTCTTGGACTCCTTGTCAGGAGGTTTGTCCACATCCCTGGCGCTGTCAGCCGGCCGAAACGCTGTCGGTAACCAACCCCTCAGCAGAGGGTGTTCCAAACCGGACAAGGAACGGTAGGGACCGCATACTTCCTGGCCATCCTGGCCAGGGCAGGGCAGGAAGCAGGCGCTACCAAAGTTCCAGTGCGGACCCTGCTAGCCTCGGCCACGGAAGAGCCTCATGGAGAATCCCTGGTCCAGAATCTCCGTGAGGATACCTGCCCGTTTGGAAGCGGGTTGAGCTCCATCCAGTAGACTCGAGATGAGCCGAAGCAGTCTCTAGGAAGGACAGCGGCTATCGTCCATTGACTGACCTCCTGAAGACTCCAAGTCCAGTGGCTTGGAAAAGGAGGAATCATCTCGACTCGGAGAGTCCTCGAGCTGCCTCTGGCCTGAGCCACCCTTCACCTGCCGAGGGTCGGTCGGGAGTGAGGGTAGGCTGACAGCGATGGGTAGACACCTTGGCGACCAAGAATCCTTGGTCGAGCCCCAATTGGTGGCTGTGGAGGCGGAGGTTCCACGGAATCAGTGGAGCAACTGGTTTTGGCCGAACAACGGCCTGGGTAAAGCTCCTCGGATAGAGTCGAGGGTTGTGTCAGCACGTTCGGTGACAGCCCTTAATGGCGGGAAAGGCCAGTAGCGCTTATTCCCGCCAGGAGACTGTTGCAACATAAGGTCCTCGACACTGCCGAGCGTAATTACGCTGCTTCCCTCATCCGAGGAGGAGGAGCGGCGCGACGCCCGCTTACAGCAGTGCGAGACCGAGACCGCCTATGCCGGTGGGATCGGCTGGACCCTGAAGAGGTCCGAGACCGAGTCCCGGAATTTCCGGAGTCGGTGCGGGAGGTGTCGGCCGAACCGGCACTCGCTGGCTCGGATAGTCCATCCGAGGGCTCGGGAACCGGAGGCACAGGCGAGCCACGGGATCCTCAACTCCTCTCCCGAGAGAGAGATCTCGGCTGCTAAAGGCGACAGCCCGTCAATGGGTCGAGAAAATCTCGACTTCATCGGTGAAGTCTCGGTCAACTGACCTGGCGGGGGACACCGTGGAGGCCAGTGGCGGCCGAGCGGGTCGACTGCCGACGGTCCGACGGCCCCGGGAGAGGGACCTCCCCGCTCCCAAGAGCGTCCGACGGAGGGACTTTACCCTGTCCCTCTTTTTGGACCGAGAATAAGGTCCAGCAGGCGCAAGCCCTTCTCCTTTAGTGGAGGAACGAATAAAGCTCCTTAAAAGAAGCCGTGTAGGAAGAACCCAGAGAGGCGGGATAAATGCCGCTGGCCGAGGAAGATCTCGGCCCGCGCCGCCTCCTCTTCGAGAGGCGACCATCCGCTCGAACTGATCCGCTGAGACGCCGCCGCTGACACCGCCAACCGGCCTCCTTGGACTTCACCGAGGAAAGCCTTCTCGGACGGCCCAGTTGCAATGGGCAGCACGGTCTTCGAGGGGGCGTAGGCGAGAAAGATGAGCACAGATCGCCAAGCCTGCGGAGTGCTCAAGGCCTAAACAGTAGACACACGTGGGTGTGGATCCGTCACGAACATCTTCAGCCGCGCATGGCATCTCCAAAACCGAGTCGATTGTCCATCGCAGCGCGCGGGGATAGAAGACTGAAGTCTTTTGCAAAATTTTATCTTTAAATCCATAAACGGAGAAGTAGGAGCCAGTCACAAGCGCAGGCGTTAAGGAGGAACCTGAGCTAAAGCGGTAAGGAAGATCTAGCTCACGGGGCGGAGCGAGAGTTATACCACCCGGTGGGTGGGAGGAGCAAGCTTGAAGACCTTCGCGCAAGATTTAAAGCGGCAAGGATACTGCCAATGAGTGTGGATGAACAACATATCCATGTCCCTAGAATTCGTCTGTGTGGTCCCAGTGCCTGGCAGCATTGTCCTAGTGGTGTTACCATAACAGATCTCATTTTGAGATGGAGCTCTTCCAGCATGCAAGTTATTGTGCAACTACTGTTTAAGACTTTGTGTACTGCCTAAAACCAACATTGGCTTTTAAAAACAGTTAACCATTACCTTTTTACAGCAGAGGTACTTTTCCCTTTAAAAGATTTACTTAGCAGGTGTGATATATAGAACAGCACTGTGGCACCTGACCCATATAGCTCTACTGCACCCCATGACATCACTAGCACTATGACTCACTGATTGTGACATCACAGAGCTGCTTAGGAGCATCAATTCAGTGACTGGCAGGCCATTCACCTAGATGTCACTCAATGAGATCAAACGTTAATCATGTTTTTTTTTTTTTGGGGAAGAGGCTAGATGTCAGCTACCAGGCTAAGCTGTTCCATATATCCATCACAGTTATTGCATACAAAACTTTCTGATTAACAGAAAAGAAAATACTTCAGAAATAAAATTATAACCAACTACTTAAAATACAGGTTACTCGCATGTAACAGGAGTTCTAGAAATGGTATATTTGTTCATCACACTTATTGGCAGGTATCCTTGCTGCTTTAAATCTTGCGGAAGGTCTTCAAGCTGGCTCCTCCACTCACCGGTGGTATTCTCTCTCTCGCTCCACATGATCGCCAGATCTGGCCGCTGGAAGCTCAGGTTGTCTTCGTCAGCCGGGGGTCGGGTGGGTCGTGTGGATGAACAACATATTCATTCCTAGAACTCCTGTTACAGGTGGTAACTTGTATTTCTAGAGGACATGATATGTTGTTCATCCTACTGTATGAATATAGCAGTCCCCACTCCGGGAGGAGGAGGCAAGAACCTCCCAATACTTACTTGGGAAGAGACTGGAGAACGAGGCCCCAAAACCAGCATCCGGCTGACTCAAGGTGCGATGTGGTAATGGGTAATGAAGGGTGTGCTGACTTCCAAGTAGCAGCCCTGCAGATTTCCTGGATAGGGACGTCCCTGGAAGCAGCCACCGTTGCAGCAGTATGGTGGGTGAATGAGCTCTTATCCTCTGGGAGCTCCATGTCCGCCAACTTATAGCAGAGATCTATGCAGAGGTGACCCACCTGCTTATCGTCCAGCTTGGCTGCAGGTCTGCCAGATGTGGCTTCAGCGTAGGTGACAAACAGCTGGCGAACCTCCCAATTTCAGCCGTGCGCTCTTTGTAATAAGTGCGCCCTTCTAGGGTCAGAATATGGAGCCTATATTCGGCCTCCGAGGTGTGATTGGGGCAGAACACCGGCAGAGTCAACACCTGGTTAAGATGAAACTCCGACACCACCTTCGGAAGGCATTTCGGGTGGGGGCGCAGGACAACCTTGTCCCTGTGGAAGACCAGGTAAGGAGACTCGATGGAAAGCGCCTGGAGCTCTCCCATCCTTCTGGCTGACATGATAGCCACCAAGAAGGCGGTCTTCCACAAGTGAGAGAGAGCACACCTGTGTATGGGTTCAATGACTTGCCCATGAGCTTTGCCAGTACCAGCAGTAGATCCCACGGAGGTGGAGGTTCTCGCATCGGAGGAAATGTGATCAAGGCCTTTGAAAAAGCGCCAGACCACCTTCTCCTGCGCCACCCGACTGCTTCCGGCCCGGTAAGCGAGATGGCTGCCAGGTGCACCCTCAAGGTCGTCGACCTGAGCCCTTGATTAGAAAGGGACCATAAATAGTCCAAGATGCTTGCCAAGGAACAGGAGGAAGGGTCCAAGCCCTGCCCCACACCAAATGGAAAACCTCCATTTGAAGGCATAGCATTTTCTGATGCGACTCCTTACGGGACGCCTCAACTACATTGAGGACCTCGTCGGAAAGACCCAAGGCCTGGAACTCTGGCAGCTCAGGAACCAGGCCGTCAGGTGCAGGGATTGAAGGTCCGGATGGAGCGCCTTCCCTGATTGACTGAGACGAGGTCCGGGCGAGCTGGAAGCTGCAGTGAGTCCTGGAGCTGAGACTGAGGAGATCTGGGTACCAGAACTGGCGAGGCCAGTCTGGGGCTATCAGAATCACCTGGGCCTTGTCCCTCTTGGCCTTGAGAAGCACCTTGTGGATCAAGAGAAATGGGGGAAAGGCGTAGAAGAGGCCCGGGGTCCACTGCCTCGAGAAGGCATCCCCCTGCAGCGAGCCCTGCTGAGGGGGGCGGGCATGGAACAGCCTCAGCTTCACTTTCTTCCTGGAGGCAAACAGGTCCACCTGAGGTGTGCCCCAATGGGAGAACAGATGCTGTACTACCTCCGGCAGGAGAGACCACTCGTGGGATGCAGCCCCTATCCGGCTTAGGGCATCGGCCAGGGTGTTGGAGGCTCCTGCCACATGAATGGCTAGAGATCCGCCTCCAGGCTGCGGTGAGGCCTAATGGAGAGCTTCCTTGCATAGAAGCATGGAGCACGTCCCGCCCTGGCGGTTTAGATAGTACATGGTCGTGGTGTTGTCTGTCTGGACTCGGACCACTTGACCCCGGAGGAGAGACAAAGGCGGTGAGAGCTAGGCGGACCGCTCGAGCTCCAGCAGGTTGATGTGATCAGGACTCCCGCGGGACCAGAGACCGTGAGCCGGTGTTCCCAGATGGGCACCCAACCCATCAGAGAGGCATCGGTCGATAAGAGAGACCGCCGGCTCGGGCGAGACAAACAGGATGCCCTCCTGCAAATGACCTGGGACGATCCACCACTGGAGGCGTTCACATCCCCTGTGTCCCGCGGCCTAAGCCTGGTCAAGGATCGCAGTGTTGTGACCTGACTGGCTTGATCCCATTGGAAGGGCGCATGTTATCGGTGGCCAACGGACCACGCTGGTGCAGACGCCATGAGACCAGGAGGCGGGAAGTCCCGGGCAGGCGCAGTTGCCCAACCAGAAATGATTGGGCAAAGGAGGAAAGAATCTCGGCCCTGTCCCGGGGAGCGCTCTGGCTCGAAGAGAGTCGAGCTGCGCCCGATGAACAGAATCACCTGCTTGACTCGAGTTCCGACTTGGCCTCGTTGATAAGGAGGCCCAGTTGAGAAGCAGACCTGGAGGCCAGATCTCTGGACCACTCCACCTCCTGCCTGGAGGGAGCTGCTATCAGCCAGTCGTCCAGGTAGGGTACACCCAGACCCCTCGGCGCCGCGAGAATGCTGTCACCACTGCCATGCATTTGGTGAAGACCCTCGAGCTGGAGACAAACCGAAGGGCATGGCTCGAACTCGAAGGATCCTTCCGCTCGGGCGAAGGAATCTCTGATGGGAGCGGACCGGATAAGGGCGTGAAAAACGCGTCCTGCAAGTCGAGAGCAGAACCTGCGCGGCGTTCAAGGATGGTAGTATCTGAGCCAGGTGACCATCCTGAAGGTTCGAGACCAGGAACTGTTTAGGTCGTGTAGGTCAAGAATGGGCGCCAGCCCCGTCCGTTCGAACCAGGAAGTACCTGGACACAACCCTGGGTCTGGGGGGGTCCTACCCTGATCACCTCCTTTCGTCGGGAGGAGGCGATGTCAGCTCGACGAGCCGACAGTGAGACTCTACGGACTCAGAGGCCCCCGAGCGTGACGGCTCTGAAGGTGGGGCCTGCCTCAATTCCAGAGGCAGGCCTTTTCCCCACCACTCAGTACCCACCTGTCCGTGGTAACAGGACCAGGCGGAAAGGAAGTGTCGGAGCCGTCCCCACGGGGAACAGGAAAGAGTGCGAGGGATGAGGCGACACCCCTCAGCCCGTCACTGGGCAGGCTTGGAGGAGGGACGGCCGAGGGACCTCCTGGGCCTTTTCCTCCCTGCCTCCTGTTGGGAAGCCGGGCGGCTTGGGTTTGGGATGCCAAGGCCAAGCCTGCTGCCCTATACGCTACTGGGCAGGCGCGCCGGGCGCAGAGAACGAAAGGGCTTAGGCTGTGTTTGCGGCCTTTGTCCTTCTGAGCGGAAGAGACTGAGTCCAAGGTAGCATTGGACTCTCGATCCTCTGCAGGTGACCTTCCACCCCAGGGCCAAGAGGTCAGTCCCAAAGGACATCCATAACATGTGCTGGGTATCCAGTAAAGGTGGATATCCTCAGCCAAGCCGTCGACGCAAGCCACTACGGCCGCCACCGACCTGTACATGAGTCCCAATATCTAAAGCAGTCTGGAGCTGCTGTTTGGCCACTGCCCTGCCTGGTCCGCACCTGCTTGACGTAGTCTGCAGATCCGGCGGGAAGATGAGGATGACCTCATCAGGGGGAACAGGGCATGAGAAAAATGTGCCATGAGGCGGCGAACTGGCCTGGCTGAGCCGAAGGGCCTTAGCATAGACTTTTGCCCGACGCAAGTAATTTCTTGGATTCCTTGCCGGGAGGTTATCCCATCCCTGGCGTTGCCGGTAGCCGCGGCTATCGATAACAACCCCTCAGCAGAGGGGTGCTCCGAAAGACCGGACAGGGAACCGGTAGGGACCGCATACTTCCTGGCCATCCTGGCCGAAGGCGCAGGACAGGAAGCAGGGCGCTGCCAAAGCTCCAAGGCTGGACCCACTATGGCCTCGGCCACCGGAAAGGCCTCCGTTGGAGAATCCCCTTGGTCCAGAATCTCCATGAGGGGATACCTGGCCCGTTCGGAAACGGTTTGAGCTTCATCCCGGTGGACTCCGAGATGAGCCGAAGCAGTCCTAGGAAGGACGGGCTATCGTCCATTGACTGTCCTTCTGAGGACTCCAAGTCTAGTCGCTTGGAGAAAAAGGAGGAATTATCCTCGGACTCGGACGAGTCCTCGAAGAGCTGTCTCTGGCCTGAGCCACTCTACCTAACTGGGTCGGTTGAGGAGTGAGGGTAACAGACAGCCTATGGGGTAGACCCTTAGCCGAATCGAGAATCCTGATCAGAGCCCAAATGAGTGGCTGTGGGCGGAGGGTCCACTGGAGATCGTGGAGCAGTTGGTTTTGGCGAACAACCGGCCTGGGTACAGGCTCCTCGGGTAAGTCGAGGGTTGTGTCGGCCGCTCGGTGACAGCCACTTAATGGCGGGGAAGGCAACGCGTGGCTTATTCCCCGGACATGAGGTCTCGTGCCGTCGGCGTAACTACGCAGAAGCCTCCCTCGTCTGAGGAGGAGGACCGAGCGGCGACGCCGCTGACCGCGGTGCCGAGACCGAGACCGCCTATGACGGCGGGATCGGCTGGACCGCGAAGAGGTCCGAGACCGAGAGCCTCAGCTTTTCCGAGGTCGGTGCGGGGAAGTGTCGGCAGGAACCGGCACTCCCTTCAGCTCGGAGGGTTCATCCGAGGGCTCCGGAACCGGAGGCACAGGCAAGCCCACGGGATCCTCAACTCCCCCCGGGGGAACCGGGGAGAGGGGAGTCTCGGCTTCTATAGGCGACAACCCGTCCAACGGATCGAGAAAAATCTCGACTTCGTCGGCGGGAGTCTCAGTCAACTGACCTGACGGGGACACCGTGAGACCAGTGGCCGAAGTAGATGGTCGACGACTCGGGAAGAGGGACCTTTCCCGCTCCCAAGAGCGTCCACGGAGAGATTTACCTTTGTCCCTCTTTTTGGACCGAGAAAAAGGTCCAGCAGACGTTGGCCCTTCTCCCTTAGTGGAGAGGGACAGACAAAGCTCCTTAAAGAAAGCTGTGTAGGAAGAACCCAGAGAGCGCGGGATAAATGCAGCGGCCGAGAAGATCTGACCCAGCGCCACCTCCTCGGGAAGCGATCATCTGCTCGAGCTGATCCGCCCGAGCCCTTGCTTGTGACACATACGACCGGGCCTCCCTTAGACTTCACGGAGGCGCTTCTCGGGATGGCCCAGATGCAATCGGGCAGCACGGTCTTCGAGGACATAGGCCGAAAAGGAAGAGCACAAGTCGCAGTCCTGCGGGTCGTGCTCAAGGCCTAAACAGTAGACACACGTGGAGTGTGGATCCGTCCGAGACATCTTCTGCCCGCAGGGGCATCTCCGAAAACCGGGAGTCGATTTGTCCATCGCAGCCGCGAGGGATCAAAGACTGAAGTCTTTTTAGCAAAAACTTTCAAATTCGCAAAAAGGAAGAAATAGGAACCAGTCTCAAACGCAGAGCGTTAAGGAGGGAACCTGAGCTTCCAAGCGGTAAGGAAGATCTGGCGTCATGGGGCGGAGCCGAGAGTTATACCACCCGGGTGGGTGGGAGGAGCCAGCTTGAAGACCTTCCGGCAAGATTTAAAGCGGCAAGGATACCTGCCAATAAGTGTGGATGAACAACATATCCACGTCCAGAAATTTGCATTATCCTGCCTGTTTTGGCTCCACTAGCCATTTAAAGAGGACCTTCCCCAGTCACTTCGACTTTCATGCATTTATTACCCCTTCTTGCATCAATTCTGGAATCGTATTTCATTAATGTCTGCTGCACTTAGTTTTTGCATTCTCAGCTGCTAACAACTGCAGGGTGCACCAGAGCTACCATAGCAAGCTTGGTGTTGCCGAGGGCTTACTGTTGACATTGTAGAGCAGTCTCAATTTCAGACAAAAATATTCAGACAAGGCATTTAGATTTTGGTGTAATGCATTGCTAACAGGTGTCTTGGGGAACACAGTGTACACAGAGTACTGGTAGGTTTCCCTTGCAACATTGTTGCAACTGCATGGTACTGAACAGTGAGTCATTCCGCTATCCTACAGTGATGTCATCAGGAGCTAGCAGCCCAGCAAGGGCAAGTGCAGCAGGGCTCAAAAACAAATGGAAGGCAGAGTAAACCTTGGCTAAAAATAAATGCATACACCTTTTCAGGTCTAGTACTGCATAGGACTACAAACTAACATTTTGAACCATCCTGGAAGGCCCTCTTTATTGCTGCCAATAATGGATCTTCTGGTGCAACTGGACAAGACAGGCTAATCAACCACCAACCTTGGCCAGCCAAAACAAGGATGCCTGAGAAAATGGTTCTAACAGCTTCAACATTTTCCCTAACCCTTATACATAACACTCATGTAAACATGTGCCAGCAATCTATAAAATCCTTGGTGTACTTAACTTTACCGAATCTGGGGCTAGCAGAATAGCCTACAGATTAGCAATGAGCTTGGTACATTCACCACACCTAGGTTCAATTCCCACAACCTCCACTTGCATACTGTGTGGTTTTAAGTTACTTAACCTATCCAATACAGGCAAATGTGCCTAGTAGAATCTTACCCAGTTACCAAAGAATAAAACAGAAATCCACCCATTTCAAAAAACTTTATTTTACAAGTCACTCCAATAGTTTTTTAATAAAATGCAATATATACAACACATTTCTAAATTGCAAAATATATAGATTAAACTTCACATAGAAGCTTTTGAATAGCATTTCACTACAGTTCAAGTCATAGTTTATACAAAATATTCATAATGCTTATTACCAATAAATCCAGGTACTTGTACATTAAACGTGTATGCAAGGATAAAAATTTTCAAGGGACAAGTCACTAGTGAAAGTCTGAATGTCAATGCAATGAAAAATCTATATATAGAACCATTTCAATAGGTTTTTATGTTCCACAGAGTGAGGCCTTAGAATATGCTTTACCATCGCTAAGGGTACATTAGCATGTAAACAAGATCTCTTCTACCCAGGAACAACTTAGACATAATGCAGCATGTAATCAATGAAATTACAGAATACTTCTGTATTTATTTAGCTTTTGTTAACCAGGTAGGTACACTAGATAAGACAAGTGCCTATTTTCAGGTACGACCCGGGAGAGTACAGGAATAATAGATCTAGGTACATACAATGACATTGTACAAATTAGAAATGTTACAGTTCATGTGAGAATACAGATTCAACACAGCATTCGGAACATAGTAAGGCATAGATTATACAGTATTAACAAAAATATCAAGAAAGGTTTTCCTATTAAAAGCATAAAAAGGCAGTCACTCCAGTGGAAGATTAACAATCACAAGCATTTTTGTAATTGGGCTTGTTGGGTTATGTGACATAACTGTATGCATCCATTTCAAGTACCTTGACATATCCTTACAAGATGTCTGGGTGGGTGGGTTCATAAGAATCTCCTCTTTGGAAAGATGCATTACACGAGAAATACTATTCAATAAAAACAAACATTCATATCATGGATTATGAAGAATGTGGGTGCGAAATTCCAACTCATCTTGAACCACACAGCAACATAAATCTTGATCCGAATCTATACTGAATGAATTTAGATGGATATAGTTGATCAAAACTGGATTAAAAAAAAAGGGAAGAGATATACTGATCAGAAGAGTAAATATGGCTCAAGAACAGGATTCATTTGAGAATACCATCTATGTAATTTTCTGCTCATTTTAGTTAACTGAATGTAATCATGAGATTAAGTGAATCTACCAAAAAGTATTCCACCTTCAAACTTTTAGCATATCCAATATATTTCTTTCAACCAAGGTGAGGAGTTTCTAGTTATCCAGTTTACCTTTCCATGGATGTATTTTTTAAATTCATCAATCAGTACTTGAACATCTGATCCAGTAGGTTATTTTTGCACAGCATTTCGTTTTTCCCTGGTCTAACTCTGCCCTGGCAATTTTGGAGCACTGAGCTACCTAGGCATTTGTATTAACAGATCAGTGCAACCGAATAAAAGGCTTTTCTAAGTGCTCAGTAGTTTTGTCATACCACATCTCGGCTGCGTTCAAAGCTACAGGGTTCTTCATTTCTGCTGCATGTAAAATAAAGCCCATCAAATGTCCCCCATACCTAGCGTTAAAACCTCTGAGCATTCATCAGAGACAACATATTTAAAATAGACGTGATGTATTTTGTTGTTATACAATTACTAAAAAATAGGAATCTAAATAGCAATAGCTTTGGAGTGTATTAAAATGCTGAAGTACTTCCCTATCTTTTTAGTGTTTGAGTACAGTAACATTGTACTACAGTGATTCTTAAATCAGAACCAAGTCATCACTGAATATCAACACCTGTACTGAATGCCCTTGCTGAGGAAGAATAGGAAGTTTCTATTGAAGCTGGAAGATCATTAAAAAGTAGTGGAGCAACACATCTCTTCATTTCAAAAGAATGAAAATTATTGCCTACTATGAATTGTTTCTCACTGTAGACCAATTTTCAGAGCAAGGACCAATCATTATTATTAACACAACATGTAGAATTAATTTCTAAGTTGCAGAATTGTCCCTGGAAGTGCCCCACTGACCATTAAGCTCCTCTAACATCTACAAATGCTAGATAGACAGGTTTTCAGATGCAACATATGGTATAAAATGAAACACTGGTCTATAGTAGAGTATCCCTTCCTGAAACCTGCTGCTTGGTAGATCTTTGCTGTTCAATCTAAGAAGTCAATCTAGCCAAAATAACACAGGACAAAGGTTTTTTTTCCTACGCTATTTTTATTACACACAGACACAAAAATGCCAGCAGATACAGGCCATACGGTTTGAGTCTGCCAACACCCAGTCTATTAAACTGCGGCTGCCCCACCACCATCCCTTGCCTGCCCTTCAGATTTATTACTCCACTAATCTAAATGAAATCTGTAATAAAAAAAAAAAAAAGCTTTGATGGATTCAATCCAACTCTTAAAATTGTGAAAAAAAAAAAAAAAAAGCCTGTTAAACCAAGCATCATGCGTTTTTACTTTTGCTGGACAATATAGAAGTGGCATAGTGGTCCTAATATACTGGATGGGTTAGCTTACATCTCAACTTGCCAATAATTAGATGTTAAAAACACTTAGCTTCTCTTGGTTTTCCACACACGTCAACACATCCTATACTTCAGATCACATTCTTGCAAAGAATAAAATCCTATGATTTCCATCTGTGGTTTCTAAGAGTTATCCTTCTGTTGTGTATTATCACATGGAATATTTTAAGGAGCAAAGAATAATGATTGCTCGAAGGACTTAAAATGACAAATTAAAATTTTTTTTTAGTAAATTTCTCATAGGACTGCAAACACAATCCAGCATACACTTGATCCATTTGAATCCAAGGGCAATGTGCTAAATTTTCACCTCTGACAGATGCCTTTAATATGGATAAATACAGGTTACTCACCTGTAACAGGAGTTCTAGGAATGGTATATGTTGTTCATCCACACTCATTGGCAGTATCCTTGCCGCTTTAAATCTTGCGGAAGATCTTCAATTGCTCCTCCCACCCACCGGGTGATATAACTCTCGGCTCCGCCCATCAGATCTGGCCCGCTGGGAAGCTCTAGGTTGTGCGTCAAGCCGCGAGAGAAGCCGGTGGAAGTCAGAACAACATATACCATTCCTAGAATCCCCTGTTACAGGTGAGTAACCTGTATTTCTAGGGACATGGATATGTTGTTCATCCACACCATTGGCAGACTCCTAGCAGTTCTCCGGGAGAGGGAGGCAAGACGACACCCCATATACTTACTTGGGAAAGAGAGACTGGAGAACCGAGGCCCCAAAACCAGCATCCCGGCGTGACTCAAGGTCGATGTGGTAGTGGGTAATGAAGTGTGTTTTGCTGACTTCCAGGTAGCAGCCCTGCAGATTTCCTGGATAGGGACGTCCCTGGAAGCAGCCACCGTTGCAGCAGTATGGCGGGTAGAATGAGCTCTTATCCTCTGGGAGGCTCCATGCCCGCTAACTTATAGCAGAGATCTATGCAGGGAGGTTACCCACCTGCTTATCGGGTCCGCTTGGCTGCAGGTCTGCCAGATGTGACTTCAGCCAGAGGTGACAAACAGCTGGCCAACCTCTCTCGGTCTATCAGCCGTGGCGCCCTTATAATAAGCGAGCGCCTCTAGGCATCCAGAGTATGGAGCCTATATTCGGCCTCCGAGGTGATTGGGGTAGAACACCGCAGAGTCAACACCTGGTTAGCAAGTGAAACTCCGACACCACCTTCGGAAGGAATTTCGGTGGGGCGCAGGACAACCTTGTCCCTGTGGAAGACCAGGTAAGGAGACTCGATGGAAAAGCGCCTGGAGCTCTCCCCATCCTTCTGGCTGACGGATAGCCACCAAGAAGGCGGTCTTCCACGACAGGAGAGAGAGCACACCTGCAGCATAGGTTCGAATGGCTTGCCCATGAGCTTTGCCAGTACCAGCAGTAGATCCCACGGAGGTGGGTTCCCGGACTGGAGGGGAAATGTGATCAAGGCCTTTGAAAAGCGCCAGACCACCTTTTCCCTCGCCATCGACTGCTTCCCAGCCCGCGCCTGCAAGGCAGAGATGGCTGCCAGGTGCCTTCCTTAGGAATGCCGACCTAAGCCCTTGACTAGAAAGGGACCATAAATAGTCCAAGATGCTAAGGAACAGGAGGAAGGGTCCAAGCCCTGTTTCTGGACACCAAATGGAAAACCTTTTCCATTTGAAGGCATAGCATTTTCTGGTCGACTCCACGGACCTCAACTACATTGAGGACTCTCGTCAGAAAGACCCAAAGCCTGGAACTCTAGCCGCCAGGAACACAGGCGGCGTCAGGTGCAGGGATTGAAGGTCCGGATGGAACACCTTCCCTGATTAACTGAGAGCAGGTCCGGGCGAGCTGGAAAGCTGCCGCGGAGTCCTGGAGCTGAGACTGAGGAGATCTGGGTACCAGAACTGGCGAGGCCAGTCTGGGGCTATCAGAATCACCTGCGCCTTGTCCCTCCTCGCCTTGAGAAGCACCTTGTGGATCAAGGGAAATGGGGGAAAGGCGCAGAAGAGGCCCGGGGTCCATTGCCTCGAGAAGGCATCCCCCTGCAGCGAGCCCTGCTGAGGGGGGGGCATGGAACAGACTCACCTAGCGTTCTCCATGGAAGCAAACAGGTCCACCTGAGGTGTGCCCCAAAGGGAGAACAGATGCTGATACCTCCGGCAGGAGAGACCCTCGTGGGATGCAGCCCTATCCGGCTCAGGGCATCGGCCAGGGTGTTGGAGGCTCCTGCCACGTGAATAGCTAGGAGATCGCCGCCTCAGGCTGCGCTCGAAAGTGACCAAATGCGGAGAGCTTCCTTGCATAGAAGCATGGAGCGGCCCCGCCTCGGCGGTTTAGATAATACATGGTCAGTGGTATTGTCCGTCTGGACTCGGACCACTTGACCCGGAGAGCGGAGCAAAGCGGTGAGAGCTAGGCGGACCGCTCGGCGAACTCAACAGGTTGATATGGCATCTGGGACTCCAGCGGGGACCAGAAGGCCATGAGCCGGTGTTCCCCAGATCGGCACCCCAACCCATCAGAGGCATCCGGTCGACAGAGAGACCGTCGGCTCGGGCGAGACGACAGGATGCCCTCCTGCAAATGATCTGGAACGGTCCACCACTGGAGAGCATTCCACATCCCCTGTGTCACCGACCAAGCTAGTCAAGGGATCGCGCGTTGTGACCACTGGCTGGCCAGTCCCCACTGAAGGGGCGCATGTTCCAGCGGGCCAACGGACCACGCTGGTACAGGCGCCATGAGACCCAGGAGGCGCAGGAAGTCCCGGGCAGGGCGGCGGTGCCCAACCAGAAAGATCGGGCAAAGGAGGAAAGAACCCTCGGCCCTGTCCGCCGGGCAGCGCTCTCGCTGCGAAGAAGAGTCGAGCTGCGCCCGATGAATAAAATCACCTGCTTACACTCGAAGTTCGACTTGTCACCTGTTGATGGAGGAGGCCCAGTTGAGAACAGACCTGGGGCCAGATCTCTGGACCACTCCGCCTCCTTCCTGGAGGGAGCTGCTATCAGCCAGTGCGTCCAGGTGGTACACCGGACCCCTTCGGCGCCGCAGGAATGCTGTCACCACTGCCATGCATTTGGTGAAGACCCTGGGAGCTGGAGACAAGCCGAAGGGCATGGCTTGGAACTCGAAGAGGGATCCTTCGCTCGGGAGCGAAGATCTCTGGTGAGACAGACGGATAGGGACGTTGAAAAACGCGTCTCTGGGTCAAGAGGCAGAACAGAACACCTCGCCGCGTTCAAGGATGGTATTATCTGAGCCAGAGTGACCATCCTGAAGGTTCGAGACCTAGGAACTTGTTTAGGAGTGGTGGTCGAGAATGGGCGCAGCACCCGTCCGTTCGAACCAGGAAGTACCTGGACACAAACCCTGGGTCTGAAGGCCACCCTCTTACCACCTCCTTCTGGAGGGAGAAGTGATGTCGGCTCGACGAGCCGCCAGTGAGGCTGGGGATCCAGAAGCCCCGGCGGCGTGGCTCTGAAGGGTGGTGCCTGCTCAATTCCAGAGGCAGGCCTCTTCCCACCACCTCCAAGACCCACCTGTCCGTGGTAACAACGGGACAAAGCGAGCAGGTGATGCGGGCCGGTCCCCGCAGGGGGACCCAGGAGCGGTGGCAGCAGGGGATGGGGCGACACCCTCAGCCCGTCACTGGGCAGGCTTGGAGGAGGGACCGGCCGAGGGACCTCCTGCGCCTCCTCCTGCCTCCTGTTAGAGCCCAGGCGGCTTGGGTTTGGGATACCAAGGCCGAGCCTGCTGGCCCTAGCGTTACTGGGCCAGGCAGCGCGGGGCACAGAAGGACGAAAGGGCTTAGGCTGGATTGCGGCCTTTGTCCTTCTGGCCGGAAGAGCCGAGTCCAAGGTGGCATTGGACTTCTCGATCCTCTGCAGGTGACCTTCCACCCCAGGGCCGAAGAGGTCAGTCCCAAAAGGAACATCCGCCAACTTGTGCTGGGTATCCAGTAAAGGTGGAATATCCTCCAGCCAAAACCCATGACTTATAACCACTGCGGCCGCCACCCGATCTAGCACAGCGGAATTACTACATCCAGCAGTCTGGAGCTGCTGTTTGGCCACTACCTGCCCTGGTCACACCACTGCTTAACCGTAGTCTGCAGATCGGCGGGAAGAAGTGAGATGACCTCATCCAGGGGAGCCCAACAGGGCATGAGAAAAATGTGTGCCATGAGGCGGCAGAACTGGCCTGACGAGCCGAGAGGGCGCAGCGTAGACTTTTAGCCGACATAGTCAATTTCTTGGACTCCTTGTCAGGAGGTTTGTCCACATCCCTGGCGTTGCCGGCAGCGCCGGAACGCTGTCGGTAACCAACCCCTCAGCAGAGGGTGTTCGAAACGGACAAGGAACGGTGGGGACCCGCACACTTCCTGGCCGAGCCTGGCGGAAGGCGCAGGGCAGGAAGCAGAGGCTGCCAAGTTCAGTGCCCGGACCACTATGGCTCGGCCACGGAAAGAGCCTCCGTCGGAGAATCCCCTCGGTCCAGAATCTCCGTGAGGGATACCCAGCCCGTTTGGAAAGCAGGTTCGAGCTCCACCCAGTGAGACTCGAGATGAGCCGAAGCAGTCCTAGGAAGGACGGACGGGCTATCGTCCATTGGCTGACCTCCTGAAGACTCCAGTCCAGTCGCTGGAGAAGAAGGAGGAATGTCTTCAGACTGGAAGGTCCTCAAGAAACTACCTCTGGCCTGAGCCACCTTCACCTGCAGAAATTGGTCGGGGTGAGGGGTAACTGACAACGATGGGGTGGAAGCCCTTGGCAGGCCGAGAATCCTTGGTGGGCCCCAGATGGTGGCTGTGGAGGCGGAGGTTCCACCGAATCGGTGGAGCAGCTGGTTTTGGCCAACAACCGGCCTGGTGTAAGCTCCTCGGACAAGTCGGGGGTTGTGTCGGCCGTTCGGTGACAACCATTAATGGCAGGCGAAGGAGTCGGCTTATTCCGGCCAGGAGGAGCTGTTGCAACATAAGGTCCTCGTACCGTCGGCGTAATTTCATGACCTCCCTCATCCGAGGAGGGGGCGAGCGGCGGCGCCGCGCTTACCATGTGCCGAGACCGAGACCGCCTATGACGGGTGGGAACGGCTGGACCGCTAGAGGTCGAGACCGAGACCGAGAGTCCGAATTTCCGGGTCGGGTGCGGGAGGTGTTGGCGAACCGGACCCCTTCGGCTCGATGGTCCATCCGAGGGCTCCGGAACCGGAGGCACAGGCGAGCCCACGGATCCTCAACTCCTCCCGGGGAACGGGAGAGGAATCTCGGCTGCTAAAGGCGACAGCCCGTCCAATGGGTCGAGAAAAATCGACTTCATCAGTGGGAGTCTCGGTCAACTGACCTGACGGGGACACCGTGAGGCCAGTGGCCGACCGAGCGTCGACAAGCCGACGGTCGACGGCCCGGGGAGAGGGACCTTCCCGCTCCCAAGAGCGCCGACGGAGGGACTTACCCTTGTCCTCTTTTGGACCGAGAAAAGGTCCAGCAGACGCAGGCCCTTCTCCTTTAGTGGAGAGGGACAGACAAAGCTCCTTAAAGGAAGCCGTGATAGGAAGAACCCAGAAGGCGGGATAAATGCAGCGGCCGAGAGAAAGACTCGGCCGCCTCCTCTTGAGGCGACCATCCGCTCGAGGCTGATCCATGACCGCCCCGCGACACACGCGACGGCTCCTTGGACTTCACCGGAGGGAAACGCTCTCGGACGGCCCAGTTGCAATCGGGCAGCACGGGTTCTCGAGGACGTAGGCCGAGAAAGATGAGCACAGGTCGCAAGCCCGCGGGTCGCGGCTCAAGGCCTAAGCAGTGAACACGCGTGGAGTGTGGATCCGTCCTGAGACATCTTCTGCCCGCATGGGCATCTCAAATCCGAGTCGATTGTCCATCGCAGCCGCGAGGATCAAGCTGAAGTCTTTTGCAAAATATTATTTTAAATCCATAAGCGGAGAAATAGGAACCAGTCATAAACGCAGAGCGTTAAGGAGGGAACCTGAGCTTCCAAGCGGTAAGGAAGATCTGGCGTCATGGGGCGGAGCCGAGAGTTATACCACCCGGGTGGGTGGGAGGAGCAAGCTTGAAGACCTTCCGGCAAGATTTAAAGCGGCAAGGATACTGCCAATGAGTGTGGATGAACAACATATCCATGTCCCTAGAAACCTACATTTTCCAGGCAGTATTAAGAGCCCTTTGCCATTTCTATTCACATTTTTGTCCCTTGGTATTCTTTTTGAACTGCAAGCCTCCTTCTATACATAAAGCTTAAGAAACAGTGCGCAGTCTACCTCTAAAATCATCTATAAACTGTATCCCAGCCTCTGGATATACTGCCATAGCTTTCCAGAGCATATCCCTTCCCAAATGTGTATTATCGTAGTAGCCTGTATTTTGAAGAAAAAATGAGAATGACGTGTAAAAAAAAAAAATTCCAGTGTATCAGTGTAATTACATTTAATGCCACAAAGTTTCCTGCAAACATGTTAGCATTTTGATAAAGGTTTTTGAATTCTGGCTCAACTATGCTTTCTGAATAAACCGCTACATTCCAAAAAGTACAAGTTACGCAAGAACTTACCGGAACAGTAGATTTTCGAGAAAGGCCCTTGCAGCAGGTATTCACAGATAGGACAGAGTCCCAAGCAGTCTGGAACAAAATAAACCAGGAGGATTGTCTTCCACATCATCAACTTCAGGGCTGAGCAGGTCTCATGAAAGACCTTGCGGAACATCCAATCCAAAGCCTGCTCTACAGTGAGACAATATCTAAACTGTAGTGTTACGCGAAGGTATGGACAGAAGTCCAGGTTGCGGCTGCGCATGCGTCTGCCGCGGACACATTCCTGAAACAAGCAGCAGAGGCAGCTACTCCCCTAGTGGAATGACCTCTGACCCGGAATCTTATTGTACTTTTAACAGAAAGTAATATAATTGGCCAACCATCTGGAAAGGCACTGCTTGGAAACAGTACTGACTTCTCGTCTGTGAGCAAAACAAACAAAAAGCTCTTCAGTCTTCCCGAGATCCTTAGATTTGTGTAGCATCTCAGATTCTGTGACCATCCTGAGTATGTAAGAGGTACTCCCCTTGACTGGAGTGTTGCATAACGAAAGACGGCAACTCAATGGATTGATTCAGAGTAGATTCAGCCACCACCTTAAGGAGAAACTCTGGGGTTGGTGCATAGGGCCACAAGTTCCTTGTGGAAAATCAATTATGGAATTTTACACATCAAGGCTTGAAGCGCGGAAATGCACAGAGCAAACATGATGACCACTAGGAAGAGCGTCTTCCAAGAAAGGAACTTTAAGTCTGCTTCCGCTGCAGACTCGAAAGAAGGCAGTGTGAGCTTCTCTAGGATAAAATTCAAGTCCCATGGGGGAGGATTGCGGATTGGGGGTCTCAGGTGGACAACCCCTTTAAGTCAAGAGACTTGCAACTGAGCAAAGGTCCAGTCTCCAAAGGGAATGTGGTAGGCTGAGATAGCTGCCATATGGACTTTTAAAGGGAAATGGCAGAGACCCAGGTCGAAGAGGGGACACATGTAGTCCAGGACTTTGTTGGCTGGCACGAGAAAGGCTCCAAGTCTTTAGAATATGCACAGATGGAAAACAGTTTCTACTTCATAGCATAAGTGGACCTGGTGGAAGGCTTCCTCACCTCCACCAAAATGTCCACTACTAAAAGGAGAGACTCTGAAGCGGGCTTTAGCTACATCTGCAGGAGCTATGCATGAAGATGAAAGGATTTGAGGCCTGGGTGAACAAGGGTCCCCTGATCCAGGGTCAACAAGTGTTGCGACAAGAGGAAGAGGAAGTTCCTCTGAAAACAGTTTCAGAACAGAGAACAAACACTTGCCTGGGCCAGAAGGGGGCAACGAGAATCATCCAAGCCCCTTCTGATCAGAGTGTTCAGGACCCTCTGAATCAAAGAAATGGGAGGGAAAGCATAAACTAATATGTCCCCCTAACAGAGACAGAGCGTCCCGCCAAAAAAATGCCTCGCCCTGGAGCAAAAGGTGGGAAGTTTTGCATTTTGGGCAGGAATCGAAGAGGTCTACCTGAGGCGTCCCCCACTGCCAAAAGATGTAATTTACGACCTGTTGGTCTAACTCCCATTCGTGAGCCCTGGCTGAGGATCGACAGTTAGTCCACCAGGGTGTTTTCCACTTCCGGAATGTGAACTGCGGTCAGGTGACAGTCGTGCTGGGCTGCCCAATGCCAGACTCTCATCGCCTCCCGGCACAGGGGATAGGAACGTGTTCCTCCCAGTTTGTTGAGGTACCAGACTACACACACACACACGTTTGACTGGATGAGAAGATGACCGGGAAGAAGAGCCTGTAGAGTATATAAGACTGCTCTCAAGAGCATTTGTGTGCGGTTTCTGCTCGAACAGGGACCAGCTGCCCCGAGAGACCCTGTTAACATCTGGGAAGGAGGAGTGATGCAGAACTGAACTCCCAGACTCAGGTTCTCCTGAACCATCCATCAATGCAAGTTCCTGACTGCAGAATCAGACACTAGCACCTCTTGGTCTAGATAGCCTGTGGTTTGGTCCCACTGTGACCAAAGCATTCACAGAGATCCTCACATGGAGCAGAGTTAAATGAGCCCGAGGTAGAGGACTGACATGGCTTGGCCTGGTTGCTGGCAATTCCCAGGCTGGTAAAAACCCGCAAGGCAAGGGACTGCAGGAGTTGGCTCCCGCCAGGAGCCAATCGTCCAGGTACGAGAAGACCTGCACACCCTGGGTATGCAGGTGGGCTACCACCACCACCACCAGGCATTTGGTAAACAGGAGAAAGGATAAACCAAATGGGAGGAGACACTTAAACTGGCAAGTGACACCCCGAGGAAAAAAAAAGTATTTGCAGTGGGAGGTGCATATGCAGGTATGCATCTTGCATATTTAGAGCACACAGCCACCATCCCGGCTGGAGTAAGAGTAGAAGGTTCCACAAGGTGAGCATGTTGAAGCATTTGTACTCCACAAATATGTTTAGAGAACAGAGATCTAGATTGGGTAAGTAGTAAGCTGTTGGTTAACTAGGATCTGCAGCTCATCTGTTAGGTAGAAAAATGGGTAGACTAAGTGGATCAAGCAATCAAATTCTAGGTTTCTATGATGGCCTCGCGTCTCCAGTCTTCTTTGGGGAACAGGTTGCTATTCCCATTTCTTTCTAGTTCCAAAGATGGGCGAGGACTGGCTCTTATTTATAGTTTCTATTGACCGGGTAAGTGCACTAGACAAATCCTGCCCATTTTCAGGCACGACCCGGGAGAGGGGATACAGATGAATGCCAACCGACCTTTAACCAGATTAAGCTGTTGGTGGCATTTTTAGTGAATGAGGGAAATTTGGCCAGAACATCTTCGACAGAAGAGACAGGATTTCTTCTAGAATCAGAGGAAGATGTTGCAGGGAGTAAGATGACAGTTTTTGGGGAGGTTGCTGTAGAAACTGAGTGTCCAGCAAATATTAGCTAAAGCACCCAAGCATCTGATGTTACCCTCTCCCAACCCAGTAGATGGGAGGAGAATCTACCAAACAGTTCCTCTGGAATGGCCAGAGGGAGAGGCAGGTAGTCAAGAAATGTGGGACAACGCAGCAGCCGAAGGGGAAGAGAGAGAAGAAAGTCTTGGCTGCTGGGGGGGGCATGCACCCAGACATTTAATGGCGCACTTCCCTTGATCGAGCCTTTGTTTTTGTCGGGTTTGGCGACGAAAAGGAAGTCGCTGCCCCTGAGGGGGCCTGTACCAAGTCTGGACCGACTTTAGTGCCGTACCCTTCTGCAGTTCGGTTATGATGTTCTTGACATCACCCCCCAAACAGCACCAAACCCCTGAAGACTCATCTGGTATAGCGGACTGTACTCCAGGAACCAATCCTGACACACTGACCCAGGCATGACTGCATAAGCCGAGCTTCTGCCAGCTGTGTGCACCACATCGTAGGTGGCATGAAGCACGTGCCTACAGGCTGAACCGACCGTATCTCCCAGTTCCTGCTTACTTTGAGAATCAGGAAGGGAGTCCGGCTTGGATTTCACCTGGTTAAGGATGGACTTCTGGAACTCCCCATGTGGCAGACATAGTTGAGGATCCAGATGCCTAGGGTTGAAGAAAAGTACATCTTCCCATACTGATCCAGAAATCTGGATTCCTTGTCAGGAGAGGACAAGCTCAGGTGTTTGAGGTTGGCAGAGTGGCCGTGGTCGGCGCTTATTACAACTGAGTCCGCCTTGGGGTGAAGGCTGCAAGTCTTTACCCTCTGGAGCCTAGTATAGCTTATCCACCTTCCTCAGAAAAAGGGCTAGCACAGATGGTAGTTTCCAAATAGTGGAAACAAGATCAGCGCAAGGCTCTATCCAGGGTGGAAGTAATCCTGAACAGATCCAAATGAGCTTCTTACGAGGTGGGTCTGGCTCCACTGTTATCTTTAAGTCTTTCTCAGGAGCTCCAGAAAGAGTCCTCCAGAGTGGACTTCGGAGGGTCCCTCTGCCTTCGGCGTTCTGGAGTTTGTCTCCATGTTCAGAGTGGCCTGACTCGGTTGGCTCCGAGGTAGAGGAGCAAGACTTCTCCCTGGAAGGAGGAGGAACGATCCCTCTGGGGAGTCCCCTCCACCCCAAGAGCCAAATAGTTCTCCTCTGCTGTCAGGTAAAAGGGAAGGAGACTCCCTCTTAGACACGGGGGTCTGACCTTGGCAGACAACTCGCGACCTCCTTGGTGAGCTATGAGGTGGAGGACTCTGGCTCAGATACGGGTATAATAAAGGTACCTGTAATAAGAGTATCTGTAACCTGGTGGCAGGAAGCCCGGAGTCAGTCAGCGTCTGGTCCGGCGTAGATGGTCCCCCAGACAGCAGTGTCCATAGGTCCTCACTCTCAGCCAGTGAAGGAGGGTTGAAATCCCCAGGTGGGATCAGAGGAAATGCAAAGGCCTCAACGGGCAGCTGATATCTGTTGCGGAGAGCCTGGGGCGTCATGCATGACGACTGGGTCAGGCGGAGCAGGTCTAGGCAGTGCGTCAGAGGTGCAGGCGGCAGTCTAGGCATTTGACTTATCGGACTCCCTCTTCGAGGAAGGCCACAAGGGAGGGGCAGCCTTATCGGAAGGGTGGTAGCCAGAGCGATCACCCAAGCTTATCAGCCCTGTCCAGGTGGGAGTCTGTAGAACTGGTGTCCAACTAACTGGACCCCACTCTGACCGGAAGGTCATGATGGAAGAGCAAGGAGTGGCAGTCCTTGAGTGGAACCTAGGAACCACACGAGTCAAACTTATTTTTATGCGACTCTGAGGGCATTGGGCATGACATACAGAGTTGATGGTATGACAAAAATAAACACTCCAAGAAAAAAAAAAAAAAAAAAAAAAATCAAGACTGACAAAAGCACTGCCAAGCACTATTCTAGTGCGGGTGCGGGGAACTTTCACAAGCAGACAGCAGGAAAGAATTGGAGGGTGGCCGTGGGGACCGCCCCTTTATACAGGGATCGTCCGATGCAGTCATCTTACGTGGGGGCAGTCCCCCGCCAGAAACTGCTGGCTAGTAGTTTTCCGTGGGGTCCCCAACACCTGGCAGCTTAGTCCTATCTATGAATACCTACTGCAAGAGCCCTCTCGAAAACAAATTTTATTTCACATAAGAGCCTCTCGGGCCATCAAGGCCGCTTTACAGAAAGATAACCAATTATAATTACACAGAAATCATGATAAACATATAAAACTAAAACAAGGGATCAAAGTTACAAGGAGCAGTCATAGGCAAGATTCCATAAAAAGGTTTTCAAAGCCTGTTTAAACCTCTCCAGTTGTGCACTCCCAAAGCTGATGGGGTAGAGAATTCCAGGAGGGTTGGGGCTGCACGCATAAATGCACGGGCCCCAGAATATTTCAAAGACACCCTTGGAATCTCTAACAACCTGTCAGCCGAGCGCAGCTGTCGCACCAGATGGTAAGGCACAAGGAGCTCTTTCAAGTAGTCGGGGCCCAGTCCGTGTAGGGCTTTGTAAGTCAGTAAACCAACTTTAAAGGTGATCGCCACCTAAATCGGCAGCCAGTGCAGATCATGCAGCACAGCAGTAATACAGTACGCACAAGAAGCCCCCGTTGACAGC
This sequence comes from Neoceratodus forsteri, assembly GCA_016271365.2. Classification (NCBI taxonomy): domain Eukaryota; kingdom Metazoa; phylum Chordata; order Ceratodontiformes; family Ceratodontidae; genus Neoceratodus; species Neoceratodus forsteri. The sequence goes on along the minus strand of CM028132.1, from coordinate 364,944,630 downwards.
TGTGTTGCTGCGTTCTGTATGAGCTGCTGGCGGCAGTTTTCAACCCCAGAAAGCCCCAAGTACAGGGAGTTACAGTAATCGAGGCGCGAAGTCACAAAGGCATGGACTCATGTAGGCAAGTCCCCAGACTGAACCAGGTGCTTAATGCTGGAAATATTCCTAAGATGATAAAAGAAAGGCTTGACGACATCAGACACCCAAGATGGTAATGTCAGCTTGTCAAGCACTACCCACAGGTTTTGCATCCTTTCAGAGGAAAGGATCCGAGAACCCCCCCCCCCAAGAAATTGTCCAGAGGGCTGATCAGCCCTAAATCCCTCTATCCAGCAACCCAGGTCCACTACCATCACCTCAGTCTTTCCAGCGTTCAACTTTAACCAGCTCGAGTTCATCCAGTCCTGGATTTCAGCGAGGCTGGTATTAAGTACAGAGATAGCTCTATCCTGGTCGGGGGCAGAAGACTGGTAGAGCTGGGCACCGTCAAACCTCAGCCCAGTACAGTCTTAAAAAGTCTGAGGGGCAGCATATACACTGCAAACATGGTGGACAGCACTGAACCTTGAGGAACCCCATATGGCAGGAAGAAAGGGTCAGAGGAAAAAAATCCCAGACACCACTCTGACTCCTGCCAGTGAGGAAAGATGTAAACCACCTCAGGACTGTACCAAACAGTCCGCAGATGGACTTCAGACATCCAAGCAGCACCCCATGGTCTACAGTGTCAAAAGCTAGAGACAGCTCAAGGAGCACCAAGATAGAATGGTTCCTCCGATCTCTCACCATCAGATCACTAAGCACCCAAGTCAGCGGTGTCTCGGTACTATGCCTCTTACGAAAACCGGACTGGAGAGGTTCATAGATGTTGTGGATGGTCAAGTAGTCCTCCAGCTGTATCGCCACTACTTTCTCAATCACCTTCCCTGTAAAGGGAAAGGTTGAGATCTGTTTGTAGTTAGCCGGAGAGTCCTGGTCCAAAGAAGCTTTCTTCAGGAGTGTAATTATCACCGCCTCCCCTCCTTCAGGGAGCTTGGAAACTCACCGGATTCCAAGGAGCACCGGACTATCAAAGATATGATCGGCCTGGTCCTATCCAGACAACCCATAATCAAAGAAATTGGGCCCGGATCCAAACTACAGCATGCAGGGTGCATACCCTGGACAATCTGCATGACATCCGCGAGCTCAGGCAAAGTAAAGGCCCTCCAGGAAGCTCTAGGTGAGGTGACTAAGCACCAATCAGCAACACCCCCCCCCCCAATAGAGTGAGTTGAGCAAAGGTCTGAATCTACACCAAGCAAGCTTTACTCGTGATTCAAGAACTTAAGTTCTCCTGCAGTCAATCTGGTCCTACAAATCAGCCACACAGTTTTGGATTGGAATGTTGTAGTACAGCATGCTGTTCCAACCCACATTTCAAAAGTTTTCTAAAACTATATTTTAAGTTTTACAAACTGCTTCATCTTCAGGACATAAAATTTATGTCGAAATAGGGCTCAGCAACCTCTGCAACTTGTGACAAATTCTTTAAATGTTTTGCACACAGCTTTTATCATTTTTGCATGCATGTAAAAATAAGGCAATTTCTCCCCATATCCATAAAGTAGCCACCTCTATAAAATGCGGCCTGGATGTCCATTTAGCTTTTGTTTTCCAGGAAACCACACTAAACAGATGCCCATTTTCAGGTGTGACCCAGGAGATGACAAGGAATCTACATGCAGGACAGGGAATTTACAGTATTATCTAAACACCATCCTATACCATTAGGACAAACTGAAGATACACACATTTCCCCCTGTTCTCAACTTGATTTACTTGCCTTCCACAGATTAATTTGAAAATGTTGACTATGAATGCCTCAGCAAGTGGCTCACCAACAGCACAGCACACAATGATGTACTGATCAGAGCTGAAGTCATCTCAGATCTCTTGATCCATTAGCAGTCACGTGGGAGGGCTAGACAATTATTCTCCAACATTCCTGCTACCAAGATACTCAAAGAGAGCCTAGCCAGGACTAACTGCAGTCAGCAACTTTTGTAGCCAGGGCCCAGCTGTCATTACAGTTTGTTTATAGCCTGTTTATAGTTTATAGTTTGTCTTGGAAGCCCTTGAAAGACTTCTCTTCTTGGTGGCTTCAGTATAAATGCATGAGCCATAAGCAAGCCTCTACACACATTTCATTTATCCCCAGCACATGTTGAACAAGAAGCTTGCCAGAACATTGACAGATCCAACAATCACAGGCATCTAAAGCTCCCGGGGGGGGGGCAACCTGTCCTACTTCCCCTCAAACAAAAAAAAAAAAAAAAGTTTACAGCTCGCTCAAGTCCCTCTTACGTACTTATGTCAAGTTTTACAACCTTTAGAGAGTAGATCAAAAGACACTGCCAAGCTCTAGTTGCAGCACTATGAAGTGGACACTGGCCAGGTAAGGAGGCCTTAATATTCATGTACCAGCAGTTTCTGGAAGAAGTTGAATTACTATTAGCTTTTATGTACCATGTACCTCCCACAATAATTTTATTGCAAATATTCTCAATAGTTGTGCTCCACACACCCAATCCACAACTAGAACCCTCAATTTTCCAGTGTCCCCAACCACAAGCCTGACTCTGTGCCAGATATGCAACATCTCATTACAGTTTCCAGTTCACATTTAAACTATACTCTGTGTAAAAGCTTAAGCAGAGGAATGAAGGGAAAAGCAAAGACACCGTAGGGATTTGAACCCCATCCTGGTAACCAAGAGTGCCAACCACCAGTATCTTTTGCTTTTTTGGGGGGAGGGGGAAGAGGAAAAAGCAAAACCTGAAGAAACAATAGTTTGTTGCCTCAGGAAAAGAAAACCTAGCCTAACTACTGCCTGGTGTACACTAGGGAACCTGCATGAATACCTGCATCTGTCCAAACTGCTTCTTACGATGAACTGCTTGGTCAAAGTCTCTGGCTGCTCAAACTGCTTCGTCAATGCCTCAGTTTGCTTCATCAGCACCTCTGCCAAAACTGCTTCTTGTGCTCAACTGCTTAGTCAAAGTCTCAGACTGCCCAAACTGCAGTGTCAATACTTCTGGCCGCTCAAGCTGCGTCGACAACGCCTCTGGTTGCTCAAACTGCTTCATCAATGCCTCTGGCTGCTGAAACCGCTTCTTGCGATGAACTGGTTCGTCAATGCCTCTAGCTGCCCAATCTGCTTCTTGCGACAACTCTGTCAATGCCTCCAGCTGACTGTCAAACTACTTCCTGCATCAGTGGTGGTGCCTCAAAAATCTACACATACGGCTGTATACGCATTTCCCCCTCCGACTTAAGGAATTCCCATTATTCTCTATTAGCACTAGGGTCTAAAAAAGAAACAAAAAAATGCATTCTCCACATCTTGCCTTCAACAGACATTTACAAACTCCAATGAAATAAGGAACACATTTATGGAACTGCCTGCTTCATGACTTCCCAAGCAGTCGTGTGTGCCAAACCAGAAGCAAATAACTTAGTTAACATTTAACACCTGTGTGAAAACTGCCTTCAGTACAAAGATATTGTAAAGGTGAACAATTAAAGATATACTTGTTAATGTTTCCCCAACATAATGAAAATAAGTTTTTCACTCAACATTTTGTAGTGTCAATTAGCACATCACAGGCTGTAATTTTAAAAATTAATGGTGTCCATTTTACTTGAGCACCATATTTAGTTTTATGCATATTACAGAATACATCATAGGGAAACAGCAATTAGTTTAGCACCATTTAGTACAGTTAAAATCTTATATTTTCTCAAGATTGGCCCATCTACATTGAGTAGTTAGACCAACACAAGTTAAAATGCACAAGGTGTTCACTAGTCACAAGCTAGGATTCACTTGGTCCACTGAGCAAGACCTGCCATCACCTCCACATTTTGGGTATCCCTGGAAATCAGGCCACACTGCTCCTTATTTGCCAAAGTTTCCACAGGACACAACACTTCACCTGCTTCTTCCATTACACATGCATTCTTCATACACTTTTCCTACGATCATTCTTCAAATTAAATGCAAGACAGACAGACAAAAAAACCTTTTCAAAATATAGGTCTAAATGAAGGAATTTAGCCAATCTTACTGAGATCTGTCTAAGTTTGAGGGCAATTAAAAGCGATTCCTGTTCTAAATAACAGGAAGGGATACTGCCTTCATTGGCTTTTATTTCTAGGGTTCGCTAGTCCAGGCAGACTTGCACTCTTACTCCTTAAGACTACTGTAGCATCTGGAAAACCAACCTAAAAAAGTAATTCCCCACCCATTATTTGTAAAAGGATGATCAGTCAACACATTTTAGGCTTAAAAACACCCTTTAAAAGAACAAAGGATGTTTGTCGCATTTTTGAAGTTTAAGGATACAACGGCCGTAAGAATACAAAAGTCACAAGTTTAAAAATGCATCAAGAATGAACTGTGAATTCGTGGGTCTTAATAAAGCGTGTGCCTTACAGACATGTCAGTCAAGTTAAGGACACAGATCTTTTACAGGGACAGTCAGCTTATGCGCCCATTTTCAAGGTATATGTATAATCAGTGTACAAGTGGTACAATATTTGCACAATAGTGCAAGATATGTCACCTCGTCTTAACGGTCAGTGGCATGTGTCCATAAGCTGGAATGACACAGCCTCATTCATGAACAAGTTACTTTTTGTCAGATGCCAGTAAAAGGACCAGTCCCTCAGTTCCTGTTAAGGATCGCTGTAAAACACATTCCCCCTTCAGAAACATGACCTCAAATCCATTTGTTTTTGTTGCAGAAAATAAAATTGATTGGCGCTTTCATTTGCAGCGATCCTCAACAGTAGGGGACTACTCCTTTCAGTGACATCTAACAAAGAAAAAAAAAAAATTTTCATGAACGAGTTTACCCATGGCTTAGAGCCATTCCAGCTCATGGATGCACACAGGACATTTTGGTCAGGGCAACCAAAACCACTTTTACAAATATGATCATCTTGCAGTGTGCAAATATTTTACCATTTATGCATTTTACAGTGCTAGTACCAGTTTTGCACACTCATTACATATACCTTTGGGTACAAAAGCGGACAATGTCCATTAACTTTTTAAAACCAGTGGCTTTTAGTACTCCCCAGTGGTCTTTGGTAGGTATTTGAAACTTTAAAGAATGTGTCAAGTGGCTCACCAGCAGTGTGGTGCACTACATTGCAGAGACCTGGGTTTGGAAACATACAATCTCTCTTGCTCTTAAGCTGGTGCACCGAGGTGGCAAAATGCTCACTCTAAAAGTGCAAGGCACGTGCCACACTGCTTTCCTGCACCCACCTGGAAAGCCTGGTAAAAAACTGAATGCTCTCAGCAGCTGTTGGGCCACGGCTAGGTTGCTACAAGAAAAGGCTAGGATGACGAAGGGGTAAGCATCTCACAGAATTTAAACCTATATCAATTACAAGGTGTCCCCACCCACAGACTTTACTGTGTAGATTTCCTTTACTCCAAGTAATTTGCTATGGCTTCAGTGATGGTGTAGGTCCTGGGTTAAATAAAGGACAGATATCCCCACAAAGTATTCCATATCCACAGCACATGCTAAACAGCGTTTAACATACCAGAGTCACAAACTCCCAACCGCAAGCATCTGTAAAGGCAAAATTAAAAAAAGTTGTACTCCCCACACATTTATCCCCTTAAAAGGAGGAAATAAAAATGTAAACATTACAAATTGTACTGATAAGTGTCACCAAGTCTTACTTGCATACTGCCCAGACACAGCCAAACTCCAGCTGCAACACTAAAAAGAGATACAGTCCTGTTTACATCTTGGATTATGCATTAAATGAACCGATTCTGCAACAAAAAAAATAGTCAACTGTTGCCTTGTACCCTCGCACCCCCCCCCCCCAAAGTGTCCAAGACAGGTCTAGGCTAGACTGACAGCGTTAGCCAATAGCGATTTTAACTTCTTCCAATAGAACTCAATTTGTAATATTAGGGTGTGACCAGAAGTTTAAAGCATTCCAACTGAACTGTAACAGTAGGGTGTCCCCCAACCACTAACTGGGGACATTCCTCAAAAGTCTCTGCAGTAAATTATACTATTCATGACGGTTTCAGTTGTGATGTAGTCCTGGTATAAAAACACGCGGGAGAACTCTCCACAAGAAACTCGTACATTCTTCTATCCATATCCACAACACATGCTGAGTGATGTTCTTAAAAGCATAGCAGATTCACACTTAAATATCCCTCAAAACCACGGCATCTGTAAAAGCAAAGCTCAAAGCATCCCCTTTGAAACAAAATGGAAATGTTATCCTTTTCCTGATCTGGTTTACAATATCAAGACAATGCCAAGCTTCAGTATTAACAGGGACCTTCAAAGAGCGGTAGTCTTGTATGCACATCTTGGGTTTAAATATTAGGAGAGCGGATTCTGCAACAAAAAAAGTTTAAGTTAACTGGTTGCCTTAGATCACCCACCCTAACCCCCCCCAAAAAAAAAATAGCTGTTCATATATACAACCACACCTCAATTGTTGAAACTACCTTGAGTTACTTAGTTATTTGTGACACGTCAAAAACTTTACATAAGTAAAAAATCGAGGAAAAATGCTTTTTACAAGAAAATCGGGCTTACTTTTAAGAACTGAACCAGACTGTTCAAAACCTTCAACCATTTGCCAATTCTTCACATCAGGATACATCCAAATGGCTACTATGAAATCTGCCGCCAACCAGGACAACTGTAAACTCCAGAATCTTCTTGAGCCACTATGAAATACGCTGCCAATCAAGACAACTGTAACCTCTGGACTCTTGTGCTGCTATCGTGCTATCTGATGCATTCTAGACTTCTCTGCAAAACTGCCATCAGGATACTCGAAACCGCTGGAATCTTCTTGTGATGTGTCATTTTACCATCGGATGCATTATATGATTCTCTGCAAAACGAAATATAAAATTTCCACCCCCCCCAAAACTTCACAACTGCACTATATTACATGCCACAGAGTTGCATAACTCCTGTAGGTTAAGAAAAACTGTGTAGAGCCTAATAACCTTTACTTGCCTCAAGTGTTACAGGGTAGGAAATCATTTAAAGCCTACCTACTAATACACTGTGTGCAACACTTGGTATGCTTCAACAGAATATAGATTTGTATTTACATTTAGTGGTATAAAATATTTTAGATACTAAAATATCAATCACTGATTCAAATGAAGCATGAAGCCTCTTGTAAAAGGAGAGAACCATTAACAAGCGACTCCTATTGACAGTCGAGTTACATTACTGAATACATATTAAGGAAACTGCAATTAGTTCATTCCTCATTAAGTATTTTTAACAAATGATTTAGTTATCTTACTGTAGCCTGAAGATCAGTCACCTGCATCAAGCAGCTAGGCCAACACATGTTAAGTGTACAAGGTGTTCACAAGTCACAAGTTATGGTTCACTCAGTCAGGCCTGCCACCACCCCACATTTTGGATATACCTGCAAAAAAATCAGGGCACACTACTTCTTATTCAGCAAAGTTTCTGCAGCAATTTACACTTCAGTTCTGCTTCTTCCATTAAGCAGGCATTCATACACCTTCCCTATGCTGTAATCACGGTTTTGACCACTCTTCAAATGAAATCTGAAAAACAAAGTACAAACTAGGTTGACCCCAAAAAAAAAAAACACAACACACACAAGTCCGAATGAAGAAATTTAGCTAATCTTACTGGTCATACATGTGGCTGGCCTTGTTAGAGGGCATTAAAGGGAAATTCCGGTTCAAACTAAAATAATGTAAGGGGAATACTGCCTTCACTGGCCATTATTTCTGGGGTTCATTTGTCGGGGCAGACTTGCACTGTTGCTCCTTTATTGCGCTAGAGATTAGCCTGTTTGCAGCACCTGGAAAACAAACCTGAAAGTTAATTGCCCACCCCACCCATTATTTGTAAAAGGAACAGTTAATACCTTTTAGGCTTGAAAAAACTTTTAATAGAAAGCATGTTTGTGGCATTTTTTAATAGTTTAAGGACAGGACAGCCTTAAGAATATATAAATGCCCTAATGAGCTATAAATCTATTAAGAGCGAATAACTATGAATTTGTTAGTCTTAAAAAGCATGCGCCACACAGACATCCCAATCAAGGTTAAGGACACAGAATTTTTAAAAAGGGACACTGTTTAGCTTGAGTCCATTTTCAAAGCATATGTAAAAAAAAAAAAAGTGCCTGGAGCAGGCACTAGCTATATAAAATGCATAAAAAGTGTCAGTGGCTCAACTTGCCTGAGGCCGGGAAATCAGATGGCTGTGGGTTCTATTCCCACACCAAGCACTTGTGTTACTATCCCAATACTGACACTGTAGTGCAGCAAGAGGGGGGTGGTGCACTCCTGAAGTGCAGTTTTTCAGATGAGATGTTAAACAGAGGTCCAGTCTGCCTGTTCTGGTCGTTGTTCAGGTGGACATTCAAGATCCCATGGCACTTCTCGAAAAGTCGGGGAATTTCCCTGGTGTCCTGGCCAAATTTCCTTTCACTAGAAATACCACCAACAGCTTACTCTGTGGTTCAGTTGTTTACCATCTGTATCCCCACCCCTGGGTCGTCCCTGAAAAGGGGACTTCTAGTCTCAGTGGGCTTACCCAGTCAACAAAATTAAATATACTTGCACACTAGTACACAATACTCATTTGCACAAAGTTTGTCACGGACTGAAATCTCCACAATGCGCATCTATGAGCTGGAATGCCGCTCAGCTATGGGCCAACTCAATGAACAAGACATGTCTATTTTGGCAAATGCCAGTAAAAGGAACAGTCTCCAAATTACCACTATGGACTGCGGCAAACATATTCCCTTCAGAAAGGAATGCACCAATCTATTTTCTGTTAAAAAAATTATAAGCCAATATTATATACACACACAGAAAATAAAATGGACTAGAGCACTCGTTTCTGAAAAGGAAGGTTTTCAGCAATCCTTAGGAATGGTCAAGACTGCTCCTTCTACTGGCATCTGACAATTTAATTCACTCAAACTCAAACGAGTTGGCCCACAGCTCAGTGTCATTCCAGCTCAGACGTGTGCTACAGAAATCAGTCGGGGCAAAAGAAATAAGCTTTGCCTGCTCCAGCCACACCCATAACAGAGACCTTGAAAATGGACATAAAAGTTGACAGTGCAACCATAACAAAATCAAACAGAAGAAAAGCCTGTGGTTTTTAATACTCCACAGGTCTTCGGCAGATTTGAAATTTTAAGAATGAACATGCTACCTGGTTCACCAGCAACATCCGATTTACGGGCAGGCCTTGCAGTCCTCATCTGCAGTTAATTACCATGTTACTATGATCTCTCGCTCTTAAGCTTGTGCACTGGGAGGCAATATGCCCACTTTGAAAGTGGGAGGTTTATGCCACATTGCTTTCCTGCACCCATAAAGCCAAGTGAGTAGCAAAGCCTGGTAAGGAGACTCGTTGCTCTCAGCAGCTGTTGTGGTCAAGACCAGGCTGCTACAAGAAAAGGTCAGGATAACCGTGGTTTAAAGTATTTTTCAGAACTTATAGTTAACAGAACATTTCAATAAAATGTCCCCACCAATTAAACCGTGTAGATTTCCTTTACACACTAAATTTACTGTGGCTGTACTTAATGGCTTCAGCGATTTAATCCTGGGTTAAAAATACACGGGACTGAAATCGCCCCATGAAACTCGTACATTGCTCTATCCATATCCTCAGCACACATTTATACATTTTAACAACTTGAACTCCCAAAAAACTCATTAAAAGTAGTAATACATTTTACTGATACAACTCACTCAAGTCTTCCCTGCATACTGCCAATCTTCAGCTGCAACACTAAGAGCGGCAGTCCTCTACACACATCTCGGGCTATGTATCTGGTGAGCAGATTCTGCAACAAACACATGTAGACAGGTTGCCTTGTACCCACACCCCCAAAAGTGTCCAAGACAGGTTAGGCTAGGCTGACAGGGTAAGCCAAGAATGGGTTTAAACACATTCCAACAAAATTTAATTGCAATATTAAGGTGTTTGACTAGGATGACAGGGTAATGAAAAATGGTTTAACACACTCCAAACAAAACTGTAACAAGTAGCCCCATCCATTCACTTAACAGTGTAGACTCTTCTGTCTGAAGTAATTTTATTATACATGATGGCTTCAATTATGATATAATCCTGGTACAGAAACACGTGGAACGGAAGTCTCCACATGAAACACACGTTCTTCTAGCCATATCCACAGCAAATACAGAGTGATGTAAACGCAAGGCTCAAAGAAAAGTTGCATCCCCCATTTGTTCCAATAAAATGGAAATGTTATCTTTTCCTGGTACAACTCACTGGTTTACAATACCAAGACACTGCCAAGCTTCAGTTGCCAACAAACGGGGACCTTCAAAGGGTGGTATAGTTATGTATGCACATCTTGGGTTTAAATATTTGGAGAGCAGAATCTGCAACAAAAAGTTTTAGGTTAACTGTTGCCTTGGATACCCACACTAACCAGAGAGATAAAAAAATAGATGTTATATTTACACACATATATACACACCCACCCACAATTGTTAAAAACTACCTATTACTATCAAGTAAGTTTGTGACTAATCACAAGTTTCACATTCAGGTAAAAATATGGGGAAGAATGCAATCAGGCTTACTTTTAAGAACTGAACCCTGTTAAAAAGCTTCAACCGTGGACCAGTTTGCAAATTCCTCTTCACACCAGGAGTATGCATCTAAATGGCTGTTACGAAATCTGCTGTCAAAGACAACTGTAGTTTCTGGAACAGTCTTGAGCTGCTATGAAATCTGCTACCAATCAGGACAACTGTAACTTCTGGAATCTTGTGCTGCAGATGTTATGGTGCTATCTGATGCACTCTAGGATTCTCTGCAAACCTGCCATCAAGATACTTGTAACTTCAGGAATCTTCCTAGGCTGTAGGAGTCTATCTGATGCATTCTAGGATTCTCTGCAAAACCAAAAACAAAGTCTCCACCCCCACACAAAAAAAAAAACCAACACACACCTGCACTATAATATTATGTGACAGTTGCATAACTCATGTATGCAAATAAAAACTGTAAGACCCAATAAACTGTTACTTGCCTTAACATTACAGGCTAGGAATTAAAGCCTATACACCAATAAATTGTGTGCAAGCCTTGTATGCTTTAATGACAGAAACTGTATGTACATTTACGGTGGCATTATCAAAATATTTCAGATACCAAAAATATCATTCAACGATTTGAATGAGGCATGAAGCCATGAACTAGAGACTGCATATGGACTACTGATTTACTCAAGCGCGCGCGTAAACACACACACACACACACACACACGCTTTACTGATTAGATAAAGAAACTGCAATTAGTTAATTCCTCATTAAGTAGTTTTACCACCACTGAGTTAATAAGTTATCTTACTGTATCATCCGGTCACCTGCATTAGGTAGTTGGGCCAACACGTGTTACAACGTAAGAGGTGTTCACTAGTCACAAGCTAGGATTCACTGTGTCCACTGAGCAAGGCCCGCTACCACCTCCACATTTTGGATATTTCTGGAAAACCAGGCCACAATACTCATTTGGCAAAGTTTTTGCAGCAATTTACACTTCAGTTCTGCTTCTTCCATTACGCAGGCATTCTTCATACACTTTTCCCCGCATGGTTTTAATCACGGTTTTGATCACTCTTCAAATGTAATCTGCAAAACAAGCTAAAAACTAGGTCGACTCCTCCCCCCACTATATCCCCCTTACATATACAAGTTTGAATGAAGAAATTTAGCTAATCTTACTGGTCGTACAGCTGGCCAGTCTTGTTTGAGGGCAATTAAAAAGGCAATTCCTGTTAGAATTATAACCGAAAGGGATACTGCTTTCACTGGCTATTATTTCTGGGGGTCACTTGTAAGGGCAGACTTGCACGCTGGCCCCTTTTTTTGCTCCAAGATTAAAACTGCTTCATCTGAAAAACAAACATGAATATAATTCCCAACCCCCCACCCCCCCATTATTTGTAAAAGGATTAACAGTCAAGCATCTTTTAGGCCTGAAAGCCCTTTTAATAGAACATAAAAGTAGTGTGTGTAAGCATTTTTAAAGTTCAATTTAAAGTTCATTTAAGAACATTACAGCCATAAGAATATGTAAAAGCCACAAGTTTAAAATGTATTAGGAGCAAATAACTACGAATTTGGTCTCAAGAATGCGCCTTAGACATACCAATCCAGGTGAGGACACACAGTGCTTTTAAAAGCGACACCAAGCTATTAAGTGCGCGTATGTATATTAATATTAGTGTGTGCCTGGAGCAGGTACTAGCAAAATAAAATGTATGAATGGTAAAATATTTGTACACTAGTGCAAAATGCTCAGTTGTACCAAGTTTACTTCTGTTGCCACGACCATCTCCACAGCACGTGTCTGAGCTAGGCATGCTGCTAAACCACAGGCCAACTCGTTCATGAATGAGATAGTTATGCCAGTAAAAGGAGGAGGCTCTTATTGTTCCTGCTATAGACTGCTGCAAACATTCCCTTTCAGAAAGAAGTGCTCCAGTCATTTTATTTTCTGTTAAAAAATAATTTGAAGCCATGTGCATACCCGGATGACGAGTCATATCTTAAAATATGGAGCATTCGTTTCTGTTACTGAATATGTTTGCAGCAATCCTTAGCGGGAACGGTTAAGAAACTGCTTCTTTTACTGGCACCTTAAAATAAATAAATAAATAAAATAGATACATCTCTCTCGCCCACTGCTCAGCACCATTCGAGCTGCTCACAGACTCATCCTGCAGAGATTTCAGTCAGGGCGACCGAAAAACCATTCTACAAATAAATAAGCATATCATACTAGTGTGCAAATATTTGACCATGTGTGCATTTAATATTGTTGTTACCTCCTGCTCCAGGCAGGCTCATTACATATACCTTGAAAACTGGCACAAAAGCAGACAGTCTATCAAAAAAAAAAAAAAGGTCTGTGGCAATAATTTTACAGAATAAATGTGCTAGATGGCTCACCAACAGTGTGGCACACTACAGAGACCTTGGACTGGAAGCAACATCTGATTCATGGGCAGATTGGGTGGGCCTTGCGGTATTTATCTGCAGTCAATTACGGTTTTATGATCTTAGTCTTGAGCTGGTGTACCAAGAAGGCAATATGTACGCACTGAAAGTGGGAGGCATATGCCACATTGCTTTCCTGCACCCCTACAGCCAAGTGAGTAGCAAAGCCTGGTAAGAACTCAAAGACTACTCTCAGTAGCTGTCGTGGCCAAGCTGCTACAAAAATAGGCTAGGATAACAAGAGTAAGCGACCACTGTGTTGCGCATTTGAACATTTCAACCAATTTCAATACAAGGTGCCCCCACCCATACGCTCAATTGTATAGATTTCCTTTACTCTTCTAAATAATTTGCTATGACTATATACTTCATTGCTTCAGTGATTTAGTCCTGGGTAAATACATGGCACCAAAATCTCCACATGAAACTCGTACTTTTTTCAATCCCTTTCCACAGCACGTGCCAAAAAATGTTTTGCATTCCAGATTCACAAAGAAAACTCCCAACCACAGGCATCTGTAAATGCAAAGTTCAAAGAAAAGTTGTATCCCCTCACCATATGTTCCCCTTTGATTTACTAAAATGAATCAACTTGCACGGTACAACTCGCTGGTTCACTATATCCAAGGCACAGTACCAAGCTTCAGCTGCTACACTTGAAGGGTCCTTCAAAAGGGCTGCAGTCCTTGGTTAAAGTATTTGGAGAGCAGATTCTACAATGCAAAACGTGACATAACTGTTACCTTGGACCCCCCCCCCAAACTAAACACAACTAAGTTTACATGCAAAACGTGACATAACTGTTACCTTGGACTTAAATCACTTGTGAAACATTACTTTTATTAGTTGTGTTATTTAGTAAAATCAATGCTTTTTCTTCAACTCTACTGCATTTGTAACAAATCATTAAGTTTCACATTCAAGAACAAAAAGAAAAAAAAGGGGGAAGACTGTACTCCAAGAAAGCAGACTTGCTCTTAAGAGCAGAGCCCTACTGTTCACAAGCTTCAACACAAAGAGGATGCTTCTAAATGGCTGCCATTAAATCTACTGCCAGTCAGGACAATTAACCTCTGGAATCTTCTTGTGCTGCATGTGTTCTCATGCTATCTGATGCACACCAGGATTCTCTACAAAACTGCCAATCAAGATACATGTAGCCTCTAGGATCTTATGCTGTAGGTGTCATTTTACTCTAGGATGCATTCTATGAATTTCTGCAAAGTAAAAAATAAAATTCACCCTTCCCCAAAACCCTATTACTTGCCTTGAGTGTTGACAGAGAAATCTTTTAAAGCATGTCTACCAATAAATTTTGTGCTCATATGCTTTGACTAACAGAATAAGGAATTCATAAAGCACCAAACTTGTGTCTGGTCTTTCAATGCTGCTGATCCAGTACTTGCAGACAATACTGGGATCTTATGGTACACTTGGGACAACCGGGCAAATGGCCACATCAGTCACATAGTATGGATGGATAACCAATTAGATGGCAGGCTGCCATTTATCACTCTGTGCTAATGATGCAGATAAAATGGCTTAAACTTCTAACCACCAACCTTCAAAAAGGGGACAACACATATTCCAAGTACTTGGTATAGAATCACCAAAGTGTACCGAATTTCATTCCAGAATTAAATATCCTGAAGCTTCACAGCTGCCCCATCCACGTAGTTTAAGATGTCTGCAAACTGTCGCCAAATGCTTTATATGGTTCTGGATCTAGCATCATTTGTATACATTTAAAAATTAAGTTTCTCCCACATGGATAGTAGTTGGCCCCAATGCAGCCCTGGATTCAGTCCAATCAGCTAAACATTGCTTCCAACAGGAGGGCTAGGCCAGGACAGCAAAGCTGTTCAAGCAGTGTCTAGCCAAGGCCTCAGATATTGCTGTCCACAGCTCGTGGCCAAGAGCAACTGTTGTGACAAGGCAAGAATTTAGTGGGTAAATAAAATAGTTAAGCATTCTAATACAATTTAAACCGTGACCCTTAAAAATGGAAAAAGGCCTACACACCACTTAGCTGTGATGATTTTCTTTGGTTATGGACACTTGATGGCTTCAGTGATGGCATGTTGAACTGGCAAAAAACGTACAAGCCCCAACATCAACTTACACTGATCTACTTGACCACTCTACTGGTCTATAGCACTTGAACTGAACGACTGCTACAACATAGCTGATCCAAGTACTGAATCATTAGCACAAAAAAACAAAACAAAAAAAAACACACACACCTTAAAAACAGTACTAGCAATAAAAATTTAACTGGCAACTCACGTTCTCCTTATGTACTGGTTTTGCAACTTTTATAGACACCCCTTTTCAGTGTGTAGACCGAAAGGCACTGCCAGGCTTCAGATGCAACATTACAAAGTTACCACGTCCCAGGCTGGGGGAGGCAATCAAAGGGTTGACAGTCCTGTAGCTATGACTTGGCTTAATATTTAGCTTTCTTCTGGAAAACAATTTAAGAACTGTAGCCTCATCCCAAAGCCTGAGAGAGTCTAGTCCTGTACCCACTTCTTGGGTAAAATACTTGAGAAAGTTTATTTTGGGAGAAAAAAAAAAAATGCTGCCTCAACCCCAGTCCTTAAATGGTTGGGTATCTTGCTTTTTAATATTTCATTAAAGATTTCTGTAAAGATGCAAATTACAAGGAACTATTGGTTTGTCCCCCGACTTTAAAAAGCATCCACGGCATTAAATTTGGAGACAGGTTTCTGGAACAAAAAAAATTCTCTGCTGCCTCATCCCCTTGCCTTGTAGAGTTGTAGTACCATACCCACATATTAGTTTAAATGTTTGGAGAAGAGTTTCTGGAAGAAAGAAGAAAAATAGAAAAAAAAAAGACAACAGTTGCATTTACACACCCCATCCCTCAAATCGTGTCCTAATGCATGTGCAATGAATATTTTCAAAAAGAAAAAATATTTTTAGCATACCCAAACAAACCTGCTTATACAACTACCTCTTCGGCTCAAGATCAATGTGGCAGCCATCTTTTTCTTGTAAAGAAAAACTAATATCCCCAAGAAACTCACTTTTGTAATATAAAATGGAGCCACCAAATGAAACTGGAAGATGCATGGGATGCAATCCATTAGTTGCTACCACTCCTGGCATTTTGGGATGCAGATGAACAGAAACAGAATCTCAAAACATCCAGTCTGTCACCTAAAATCAAAACTCGTCTTTACACAGGACAAGATCGCTGGGAAGTATTCCCATTTTCAGAATCTTCTTGCAAGAGCATAGACTACAAAAATGGACAGCCAAAAGATGGCAGGCTATCTCCCACCCGATTAACTGCTACAAGTATTATAAAACTGAAGAAGTGTATGAAGAGGATAGGACTGCAGCCCTAAATAGGGTCCAATAATTGCAATCTCCTCCCAGATACCTTTAACAGTTCCTCTGAAATAGCTTCCATCATTCAGCTTATATTGACAGCCATTTCACACACTCCAGTAAATAATTGTCTATATGTTAGTGCTCCCTTCCCCAAAAGTTGAAACCCTCATTCCCTTTCCACTATTCTTCCCTTCCTCTGTCCCTCCACCTCTCCAGCTCTTTTCATCACCAATTCCTTTCTAATCTCCCTTGACAGCCTGAGTCGGCATTTTCAGGCTGCCATGAAGGTACAGGTTGGCACTTCTTAGAAAGTTAGAGGACTTGTCAAATCCTGTCCATGATCTACAAAGACTGCACTAGTAACTTTGTATTTGAAATATTGTAATCCTGCATATTCTAGGTTATTCTCAGTTAATCTGACGTTTGTCACGGTTCATCTTGTTGCAATGCATGTCTTGCTCAACTTGGAACCTTTGTTAAGAGCCATATTGTGCTCAAAAATATTAATCTGAATTGTGAAATAAATGAGAAGCTCCAGGTAAGCATTAGCAATTTGCCCCAAATACTTGCAACTACTCTTAAAAAACAGCTTCCAGCATTAAAAGAAGCCATTTCAAGCCCCCGAATAATTTATCTATGCTATATACTATACTTGGGAATTCTGCCAACTTATTCTTTACCTCCCAATGTATAATATATATTTTACTGAATATAAAGAAACTGCAATTAGATCATTTCTCATTAAGTTTTAATACCACAGATTTGGTACAATTATAACCTTACTGTACTGTCAAGATCAGTCACCTGCATTAAGTAATTAGGCCAACAAGTCACAAGCTAGGATTCACTCTGTCCACTGAGCAAGGCAAGGCCTGCTGCCACCCCACATTTTGAATTTATCTGCAAAAATCAGGCCACACGATACTTATTCGGGAAGTTTCTGCAGCAATTTCCACTTCAGTTCTGCTTCTTCCATTATACAGGCATTCATACACGTTCCCTATACTGTAATCACAGTTTTGACCGCTCTTCAAAAGGAGATCTGCAAAACAAACTAAAAACTAGGTTGACCCCTCCCCATATACCCCCTTAAACAAGTTTGAATGAAGAAATTTAGCTAATCTTACTGGTAATACGTCCTTGTTAGAGAGCATTAAAGGGCAATTCCTGTTCAAACTTATAATGTAAGGGGATACACTGCCTTCACTGGCCATTATTTCTGGCGTTCACTTGTCGGGGCAGACTTGCACTCTTGCTCCTTTTTTGCTCTAGAGTTTAGACTATTGCAGCACCTGGAAAAACAAACCTGAAAGTTAATTCCCAACCCCACCCATTATTTTTAAAAGGATAAACAGTCAACACCTTTTAGGCTTGAAAGACCTTTTAATACAAAGCATGTTTGTGGCATTTTTGAATAGTACAAGGACATGAGTTAATTTATTAAGAGCAAATTAATATGTTACTCTTAGAAAGCATGTGCCTTACAGACATCCCAATTAAGGCTAAGGACACAGACTTTTTAGAAAGGGACACTTTCAGCTTTTGTACCCATTTTCCAAGTACATGCAAGAGTATGCCTGGAGCAGGCACCAGCGTATAAATTGCTTAAGTGGTAAAATATCTGCACAAAGTTTGCCACCTTGACTGAAATCTCTGCAGCACTTGCCTGTAAGCTGGAATGCCGCTCATCAGTGGGCCAACTCATTCATGAAAGAGTTCAATTTTGTCAAATGCCAGTAAAAGGAGCCATCTCATCAAGCCTACTATTGCAAAATATTTTGTTTAAAATTTTTTTTTTTTTTTAAGAAAATAAAATCGACTGGAGCACTCACTTCTGAAAGGGAAAGTTTGCACCAATCCTTGGCAGCACAGTTAAGACCGCTTTTTTATTTTTGTTGACCGGGCAAGTGCACTAGACAAATCCTGCCTATTTTCAGGCACGACCCGGGGGAGGGGGATACAGATGAATGCCAACTGACCATGAACCAGATTAAGCTGTTGGTGGTATTTTTAGTGAATGAGGGGAAATCTGGCCAGGACACCGGGGGAAATTCCCCTGCTCTTTTCGATGTGCCATGGGATCTTTAACATCCACCTGAACTACCACCAATCCAGGCAGATGGGACCTCGGTTTAACATCTCATCCGAAGGACAGTGCCTCAGAAGTGCAGCACCCCTCTCATGCTGCACTACAGTGTCAGTACTGGGATATTAACCCAAGTGCCAGATGTGGGAACTGAACCCACAGCCCTCTGATCTCCTGGCCTCAGAGGAATGTGTGCTACCTACTGAGCCACTGACACTGACTTTTACTGGCATGACAAAATTTAACTCACTCGTTCATGAACGAGTTAGCCCGCAGCTCAGACATGCTGCAGAGATTTCAGTCTGGGCAACAGTAATGAGCTTTGCCTGCTCCAGGCACACTTATTACACAGACCTTAAAATGGGCACAACAGTCGACAGTGTGACAAAAAAAACAGACAGTCTGGTTTTTAATACGCCACTGGTCTTTGGCAGATTTGAAATTTGTATAATGAACGTGGTGCACCAGCAGTGGGGCTGGCAGCAACATGTATGCCACACTGCTTTCCTGCACCCCTAAAGCCAAGTGAATAGCAAAGCCTGGCAAGGACAGATTGCTCTCAGCTGCTGTTGTGGTTAAGGCCAGGTTGCTACAAGAAAAGGTTAGGATAACAGTGGTTTAAAACATTACAGTATTTAAATATTTTAAGGTGGTCTCACCACCCATACAACTGGGTAGACTTCCTTTATACTCCGAAGTCAATTACTATGGCTATACTTCATGACTTCAGCCATTTAATCCTGGGTTAAATGCATGGGACTGAAATCTCCACATGAAACTAGTACAGTGTTCTATCCATATCCATAGCACATACTACTAAACTCCCACCACAGGCATTTGTAAATGCAAAGTTCAAAGTTGTTCTCCCCCATATCAAAAAGGAGGAAGAAAATGTTGCCGGTGCATCTCCCTTAAGTCTTCCCTGCATACTGCCAGGCTTCAGCTGCAACACGAAGAACAGCAGTCCTGTATGCACATCTTGGCCTATGTATTTGGGGAGCAGATTCCAGAATAAAAAAAATATAGACAACTTGTTGCCTTGTACCCACACCCCCACTCCCCAAAAGTGTCCAGTTAGGCTAGGCTGACAGGGTAAACAAAAATGGTTTAAAGCATTCCAAACAAAACTCAACCGACACGTGTCCCTACCGTACACTTAACAGTGCAGACTTTCTCCTGTCTTTGAAGTAATTTTACTTTACATGATGGCTTCAGTTACGATCTAGTCCTGGTATACAAGACACATGGGATGGAAGTCTCCATACGAAACGCTTACCTTCTTCTATCCACAGCACATCCACAGTGATGTTAACAGCATACCAGATTCACAAACCACAGCATCTTTAACAGCAAAGCTAAAAGGAAAGTTGTATCCCCCACCCCATTTATTCCCCTTTGATTTCATAACAAAATGGAAATATCATCTCTTCCTGATACAACTCACTGGTTTACAATATCAAGACGCTGCCACGCTCCAGTTGCCATCATTCACAGGGGCCTTCAAAGGGTGGTATAGTCATGTGTACACATCTTGAGTGTATTTGGAGAGCAGATTCTGCAACAAAATATTTTAAGTTAACTGTTGCCTTGGACACCCACCCCCACCAAAAAACGACTATGTTCACATACTTGTACAACCGCACCTTAATTGTTTAAACTACCCATTACTATCAGGTAAAGTTTGACAAATCACAAGTTTCACATTCAAGTGAATCAGGGGGAGAATGCACTCTACAAGAAATCGGGCTTACTTTTAAGAACTGAATCCTACTATTCAAAAGCTTCAACCGTGGACATTCCTCTTCACACCAGGAGGATGCATCTAAACGGCTGCTATGACATCTGCTGTCAATTAGGACACCTGTAGTTTCTGGAACCTTCATGTGCTTTGAAATCTGCCAATCAGGACAACTAACCTCTGGAATCTTTCGCTGCAGACGCACTCTAGGATTCTCTGCAAAACTGCCATCAAGATACTTGCAACCTCTGGAATCTTCTTGTGCTGTAGATGTCTTACTATTTTCTGCAAAACCAAGCACAAACACCCCCCAAACACACACACACACCACCACTGCACTATAATATTACATGTCACAGTTGCTACAACTCATGTATGCAAAGAAAAACTGTAGAACCCAATAAACTTTGTTACTTGCCTAAATATTACAGGGTAGGAACTGTATTTACATTTAAGGTGGCACAATCAAAGTATTTCAGATATTAAAATATCATTCAAGGATTTTAATGAGGCATGAAGCCATGAACTAGACAACCATTAACAAGTGACTGAAAATGGACTTTTACTTGAGCACACACACACACACACACGCCTTACTGAATAGATAAGGAAACTGCAATTAGTTCATTCCTCATTAAGTACTTTTAATACCACTTTAGAACAGTTATCTTACTGTACTGTCTGGTCACCTGCATTAGGCAGTTAGGCAAACACGTGTTATAATGTACGAGGTGTTCACTAGTCACAAGCCAGGATTCATGCTGTCCACTGAGCAAGGCCTGCTACCACATTTTGGATATATCTGGAAAACCAGGCCACACTACTCCTTATTCGGCAAAGTTTCTGCAGCGATTTAACTTCAGTTCTGCTTCTTCCATTACACAGGCACTCATTACGCAAGCATTCTTCATACTTTTTCTTATGGTTTTAATCACGGGTTTGACCACTCTTCAAATGAAATCTGCAAAACAAACTAAAAACTAGGTTGACCCCCTCCACCCACTATATCCACCTTAGAGATCCACCAAGGTACAACTGAAAGCCCCTGCATGCGCATAGGCACACACACGCACCTTACCGCCAAAGGATCTCGATATGTTGCATAACTCTGAAAACAGTCAGAGTTACATCCCTCTTAAAATTTGGTATACAGGATCCAGCATCATTTGTATACATTTAAAAAAAATCAAGCTTCTCCCCTGCTCCCACATGGGATAGTTGTCTCAAATGCGGCCCTGGATCAAGTCCAGTCAGCTACACACCGCTGAGGGCTAGGCCAGAACAGCAAAGCTGTTCAAGCAGACCTTAGCCAAGGCCTCATATACTGCTGGCCACAGCTCTTGTGGTCAATGCCAACTGCTGTGACAATACAAGAATTTAGTGGGTAAATACAACGGTTAAGCATTCTAATACAATTAAAACAGTGACCCTTAAAAATGAAAACAGCCTACACACCTTACTTAGCTGTGCCGTGTCTCTGTGGTTATGGGCACTTGGTGGCTTCAGTGATGGTGTGTTGAACTGGTGAAAACACACAAGCCCCAACATCAACTTATACTGGTCTACTGGTATCCGCAGCACTTGAACTAAATGACCACTACAACATAGCTGATCCAAGTACTGTAGCGTAAGCACCTGAAAGAAAGCTCAAAGAAAGATGCAACACCCCCAAAAACTAAAACAAAAAGTACCATCGATACAAATTTACCTGGCAACTCACATTCTCCTTACGTACCGATTTTGTAAGTTTTATAGACAACCTTTACAGTGCGTAGATCGCGATACTTCCAAGCTTCAGATGCAACATTGCAAAGTTAACACTTCACAGGCAAGGGAAATTGAAGAGTCTGTAGTCCTGCGCCAAAGACTTGGCTAAATATTTGGCTTTCTTCTGGAAGAGAACAATTTAAAAAGAACTGTTGCCTCATCCCCAGGTCTGAAAGTGCCTAGTCCTGAACCCACTTCTTGGTAGAATACTTGGCGAGAAGTTTCTGGAAAAAAAAACTAATTAAGGAACTGCTGCCTCAACCCCAGTCCTTACAACGGTCAGGCATCTTAATATTTCATCAAGTTTCTGGGAAAAAAAATAAATAAGGAACGGTTGTTTTGTCCCCAAACTTTAAAAGGGTCCACTGCATGAAAATATTTGGAAACAGGTTTCTGGAAATACAAAATTTATCTCTGCTGCCATATCCCCTTTGCCTTGGAGAGCTGTAGTCCTGTACCCACATATTGGTTCAAAATGTTTGAAGAGTTTCTGCAAGGAAGAAAAAAAGGGTTGCTTTTATACACCCCATCCCTCGATCATGTCTGAATGCATGTGCAAAGAATTTCAAAATGCAATAAAAATATCAGTATACCCAACGACCCTGCTTGTACAACTACCTGTTCTGCTCTGCACAATCTTTTCCGTTCTTACTCTTGCCACGTCTACAATGACATTTCCAAGCCCAATGTGGCAGACATCTTTTTCTTGAAAAGGAAATTGATGTCACAAGAAACTCAATTTTGGAGTAGAAAATGGAGCCACCAAATGAAACTGGAAGATGCATGGGATCCATTAGCTATTTATTTTTATTTAGTTTTTGTTGACTGGGTAAGCGCACTAGACAAATCCTGCCTATTTTCAGGCACGACCCAGGGGATGGGGATACAGATGAATGCCAACTGATCTTGAACGAGATTAAGCGGTTGGTGGTATTTTTAGTGAATTTAGTAGTTGATACTACTCCTGACATTCTGGGATGCAGCTGAACTAAAACAAAATCTCTGAAGTACCCAGCCCGTCACCTAAAATGAAAACAGTCTTTACACAGGGCAAGACCGCTGGAAGTATTCCCATTTTCAGGTTTGCCTTGCAAGAGCATACACGGACAGCCAAAAGATGGCAGGCCATTTTCCACCCTAACAGCTACAAATATTTCATGTACCCCAACCCAACAAAACAGGTAGTGTTAAGAAGACAGGATTGCTTTTAGGTCCAATAATTTCAATTTTCCCCAAGTACTTTTAACAGTTCCATTGAAATGGCATCCATCATTCTGCTTATAATTAAGTCGCTTCACCCCTCCCAAATGAAGTAATTGTCTAGAAGTTGGTCCTCTCCTTCCCTTTCCACTACTTCCCCTACTCACTTCCTCCATCTCTTAGCCTCCCCAGCTTTTGATCAATTTCTTTTTCATCTCCCTCGACATCCTGACTCAGCCTTATTATGCTATGAAGGTAGACTTGCAGACATCAGAAAGGTAGAGGACTTGTCAGATCCCGATCTACAAATGGACTGCACCTAGTAACTTTGTATTTGAAATGTTGTAACCCTGCATATCCTATTCTGATAGGAGTCACTGTTCATCTTGTTGCATGTCTTGCTCGACTTGGAACCTTTGTAAAAGAACCATATTGTGCTCAAAAGGTATTAATTGTGAAGTCAATATCCATAATAAAGGAAAAAAAAAAAAAAAGTCACTCCAGATAAACATTAGCAATTTGCCCCAAATGCATGCAACTACTCAAACAGCTTCCAGCATTAAAAGAAGCCATTTCAAGTCCCCAAATAATTTATATTACCTGTGCTGTCTTCAATATATACTATACTTCGGACTTCTTCCTTTATTCTTTACCTCCCAATGTATATGGAATGTAGCAAGTTAAAGGACAAACTATCTGTTCAGGAATCCACTAATGTGCTCTGCCATTCTCAGTCCCAACATAAAGGAGGTAGTACAGATGTCTATCCCAGGTGAATGAAAGGCCCCTTCTGGAGGTTAAGGACTACCATCCACTTCTTTTTGATGACTGAAGAGATCTGTCCATCTAAAGTGACTTGCATTCGGGATTCAGAGTTCCTTATTAAAAATTTATTTGAAATCATCCTAGTTTTCATGCTTAAAAAAATGTTTCATATTCTCTCAATTAATTTTCATCGCGACTGGGAAGGATCTTTGTAATGAAAAAGCCAACTTATACATCAATTAAATGTGCCCAATTGCTTTCTCTTGTGTGCCCGACAGTCCACCTGGCTGGTAGTTACAACGGCATCTGCAAAAAGCTTAAAAACACACCACACACACACAGTAGGATTTCCCCACCCCAACCAATTTACTACGGAGTCAAAAAATTATTTACCAGATTTCTAAGTTTGCACATACAATAATGTACACCTGCCAACACCTCCATAAATTAAAGTGGGATGCTTTCTAGTTCAGGTTTGGGCTTCATAGCCCGCTAGCTGAATGAATGCGATAGTCCATCCGAGTTAGGAAAAGGGAAGAGGAAATTGTTTAACCAGGAGAGGTGCACTAAGCCAAAGCAGGTTTCCAGGTGTGACCTGGTAGCACAAAGAAGTGAAGCGACTTGCTGGGATTTAAACCCAGGTCTCCAAGTTTGCAGCTCAGAGCCTTGAACCACTGCACTATACTGCCTCCACCCATATGGAGAGGTAAAATTGCAAATGGTGTCCTGCAAGGCAGGGGAGGGATCCGACTGGCCAGTTAAACACACCCCTGCACACAGATGTTTTCTGGCACCCTACTGAATTCAACAGGGGAGAATTTCAAACCTTTAACTACTTCTGATGCAAATAAAAGCCACTGCATAACTGATGGGACTACCTCTGATGCAAAATGAAAACCACCACTCCGCTAACGAGGTTTAATTAAGCGGTGGTCTTCGTCTGCATCAAAGGTAGCTCAAAACTACATACCAACGTTCAAAATCTCCCCAAAGAATTCAATGCCCCCACCCCCCAAGACAGATCATCACAAACGGACAGGTGTAGGGGTATGTCCAATGGACTGTGAAAGGAAGTATCTGCGCCTTATAGGCACTACTACAATTTGTAAGTTTAACCTGGACAGACCACTGCCCACGTTCAGGGCAGGCAGCAGGCCATGAAGCCCAAACCTGCATCTCACACCATTACATTAAAAGGGGGGAATAGTCACCACCAAGGTCAATGTGCACAGGCAGCAAAAAAATATTCAGATTTATTGAATTTTGGTGATTGGGTAGGCCTACTGGGCCACAAATATCCCTTTTTTCAGGGGTGACCCATGAGTTACAGAACTAGTAGGATACACAATTAGTACAGATTTAGATTATAACATGTACAGGTAAACATATAGCAATGACATATTACGCGTTACAGTGATTAGCAAAAATTAAAACAATGGAGGAGAGCCAGAGCAACACCAGGGTCACAATTACCAGAGTAGAGTATGTTAGGAGAGCCAGTAGAGAAGGATTAGGGCTCCCAGCTTTAATAGGTGTGAGGCAAGTGCCCAGGCAGGATATATGCCTAATTTTGCATACTTGTAAGCAGTCATCTGTTACTACAAATCCCTGGCCCCCCCTGCACATGACAAGAGCATTAGGCAGTATTGACAAGATTCGGTAGGCTGCAATACAGGTCGGCTTATGTGGAGATACAAGAGTGTTAAGGACCCCTCGTGCGCCTAGAGGTAAATACGGCAGTATGGCCTCTGATCGCGAACATGTTGCATGCCTACTGCTGTGACGTCTTTAGAAAAAAAAATGTCCGGTCTGCAAAACAAATATATAAAACAAACAAAAAAAAAAAAGCCGAAATACGTAAATAGAACGGGGGTGTGGAGCCCCCCCAATTACAACCACAACTATACAAATTGCAAAAACAGAAGCCACACCATAAATAAAGCCCAAATACTCCCTTTAGCCACAACATGAAAGAATTTTTTTTTTTTTTGCAAAATGTGGCTAGGCTTCTACATGTCTTCTGCATTATTTAGTGCAATTAATATCCCCAATGTCGTGGCTGAGCAAAAACTGCAAGGAGTGTCCGTATTGAAAAGGGGTGTGGCCAAAATGCCGCTGCAGCTGATTACCGTAGTTTACTCGATTTCCGATTTCACACACGAGGGATCCTTAACTCTCCGCTATCGCCGCTTATGTTAACTCTGATCTTCCCGGTTCCATTGTTCTCTACTCTATGGCCTACGTATAGTCAGAGGACTTTGTATTTAGCCTCTTGTGAGGAAAAACAGACCGATCACAAAAGCTCCGATATGCACTGCAGGCTACTGTACGGAATCTCCCACTTCTGCCAACTGCTCTGTCACTTGCTGGGGGATTCTGGATCTGTAGAAATGTAGTCAGCCTACTAAAAACTGCCCGATATAATCTACAGTGAAAACAAAAACAAAATGTTTTTGCCCATAAAGTGTACAAGGGGGCCAGCCCCACACCCAACTGTTGGATCCTTGTGATGTACCCCTTTAGTTATCTCCAAGCCAACATCTGCTTGTTTGATACAATATTCAAGAACAATTATACTAAAACATGAGGAAAAAACTAAACTTACTGATCCAGTCACTTAACATTCATCACTGCTGGCCCAATTAACAGTGTCACACTTTCCCCAGCTTATAAGGCAATCCCATCTTTAAAAACCCTGGGTTGGGTTCAGATATGTTCCACTCCATTCACTGCAAAAAAGTAAATAAAAGCCATCTCCCCAAACACATCATTTACAGACCGTTTTTACCAAGTAAAATAAAACCAGTGCAATAAATCAGTACAGCAGCATATAAGGTAGAGGCATTATAATACAAACTCCAAAGTAGCAAACAAGAAGGCCCCCCCCAAAAAAAATAAATAAAAATAAATTCTGTTCCAAACCACCTCCAAGTTGCGTCTGTCGTGTTTTACCCACACCTATATAAACAGGCACTTATTTAAAATGCCAAGATCAGTGTTCTGCTTTTTCTACATGGTGGTGGGCGCATGATTTGTTTGCTACGCTACAATAAATCACCGTGGAATATAGTTCAATATTCACTAAGAAGAGAGAAGGAAATTTGAGAAGGCAAAAAGCCCATAAAAACTCCCTTCAGTTACCCATAATAGCCCAATGAGCCATTGAAAAGTAGATATTTATCAAGCGTTTTTTTCCAGTTGTAGTGGGTGACCCCCTATGTTTACCGCAATCTGTACACATTCAAACCCCACCTCAAATATGAGCCCTTTCAGATTTTCCCACGTTAGCATAATGTCACCTTTGATTCCAAAGACATGTGGTTAAAAAAAGCTCAGACCACTGGCACCCCTGCACATATTTGGCTATTCCAACCCCAATTTCTTTATTCTTATCAGGGCACTAGAATTGTGAGGCATAATCAATATGAGGGTGAATACAGGCCCAGTGTAAAAAAAAAATTGATGGGATATACCAGATTGCCCATATTTTATTAAGTTCATTAAGCAGTTCTATAATGTTTATCAAACTAGATATAATTTGACAAAGACCCTCAAATCTTTTTCACGTAAAGTTTAATCAATTTACCCATTTAAAGTGTAACTGGACTGATTTGGAAGTATATTCCGACATTCTAATCTGCACACACAAACTCACACTCACAGGCTCCCTCTTTTCTTTGAGCACTTCGCTGGGAGGATGATGGAGAACTTCATAAACCACTCATTACTGCTTCTGTACACCCAAGTTGCTCCATTCAGTGGTCAAAGCTGATTAAACCTTCACAGGTCCTTGTAAGCCAGAGCAGAATCACTTTTGCGGGGGACTCTATAGATCAATGGGCCATCTGCAAAACATCTAAACATAACCTGTGCCCCAAACCATGTTGTCAAGTAAAATATATATTATACACACATATACACATAGATACATCACACACACACAGGCACACAACCAATAACTAACCCAAATTTAACAGTAATCCATGATTTTGTATTTCACATCCACAACTTAAATCAATTACATCTACAATTTAAAGATGATCAATGAAGAGACCAAAAATGTTATCAACTACAATGCTGTTAACGCTCCTCTGTGAATATACAATTGTTGCTATTTCTAGGACAATAAAAGCAGCTTGTTACAGCTAGTCCTACTTACCAGACCTGGGTAAAAATGTAAGTATGCCATATACTTGCAAAAGGGATAAAAACTCTAGTTAAATTATTCATCTATGCGTGCTTCCCAAAGCAGCTGGCATCCAATACCGGACTTAACAAGTAATGGGAGAGAGGGCTACAAGTCAAACTGTCAATACTGGTTGGTCTCCATGGTGAAAGTCTCTACCGCTGTATTGCTCACTCCTTAATGATCAGGAATGGGGAGTCAAGAATGCAGTCATGCATACCTAAGGGGACAAAAAACTAAGAACAGGTTTCCCCAGTCAAGTACAACCCATCCCGAAAAAAATAGAAGAGTACAAAACTTTTAAATTCAGACTGAACTCCATTTTAGTTTTCAGGGCTGATTACAATCTGAACAACTGATGCATTTCCAAATCCCTCCCAATACAAGTCCCCCTCCCCCAAAAAATACCCACATTCACTAGGAGCAAGGTCACAATACTAACACAGGACTTAAAGCAACAGTGCAACCAAAAAAGGGACATTCCTATATATTCCCAGACGGCACTGTGCAAAGTTGACCGCAAAACGGTACACAGGAGTCAACTCGCGCCACACAGCGGCCGCAAAACTAATATATATATTTTGTACATTTGCATTTTTGTCCGGCCTCTTGCCCTTCTCAGGTCATTATTTGTATTGAAAAATGAGGCGGCCAACTTCGATAAATTTTGAAACTTTCATAAAATTCTTACATAATGACCACCAAAATAAACTGGAAGATATCTGGCATCAATTAGCAAAAAAAAGTAGGGCACAAATTTAACTCATTTTCGTTGCACGGCTGCTTTAAATCGAAAGCTCGTGTGTCACAACGCCAGAAACAGCCCGACTCTATTGCTTTATCGACTAGACAGTTTCTATACAAAAATATGTATAAGTTCTACAGAGTAATGCAAAGCCCAGTATTTAAAGCAGCAGTATTCGTTGGCAGCATAATCGGGGTTTCCCGGGATCGTAGAGTACAATTCTTACTCCAGCCGAGTTCAAGATGCTGCAACACTAACGTGAGCGGCGCGGTTGACTAGATTACAAAAAAAAAAAAATACACCCGCTCGGCGTCCCTCCCCTCTTTTCCTTAGTAAATAATCCGTTTCATCTGAGTATTATTGAGTGCTGCACAATTCTCCGCATCAATTTACGAAGTGTGCTGCATGCCAGTGAAATGAAAAAGAAATATGTACTCGCCTAGCACCCTTCAATCATCGTCATACAGCAAACACGGGGAGCTCTTCTCCCCCCGACCAAAAAAAAACAGTCGCCCTTAATAAACCTCAACACGGAGGTGAATTTTACAGGCACTATCAATCAAGTCCGAACCTGCCTTCGAGATTTTTTTGGGGAGGGTAAAAAACGGAGAGACACGCGGACGAGTAGAGCCTCCCAGCTCGTTAAAAAAAAATGCAGCCAACAAGGGAAGGAACACGCCACCAGCACCGCCTTAAAGATCCCATGCGTAGAGCCAACCCAAACAGAAGCCTCACACTGGCCAGCCAGGGGGTTTACCTTAATCATGCGAACGATGGATACATGATTTGCAAAATTACATTGTTGCTCACGAAATTGTGGAGTAACAAATGCTGCAGCTTTAAAAAAAAAGTCTACGGAGAAAACAATTATTGAACACTTAACTTATAATTTCTCACGCGTAACTTCCATTTTCTAAGATTAGTTTGAAGATCAGTCTAGAAAATTTGAACCAAGCAGCAAAAGGAACGAGACGTCTTGTCTTCAGTGGGCCTCGTCATCATCACATTTTACAGCCAAAGCTAACCCGAGTAATTCAAGATGCTGAAAAACAAGACTAGAAAAATGTTTCCCACCCCAACAACTCCATAAAGCAAAGCATTGTCACTAGTTGCATCGAAATTGCAACCCCCCCCCCCATCTCGCTACTGTTCTGCACTCTCGATTATACCACCCCCAACTCTAACGAATGCGATTAAGAGAATATCGTCCCTTTCCTATTCTTGATGGCCTCCCTCCCCGGTTTAAAGTTTTTTTGTTTAGTTTTTAACTTCCGTGTGTGGAAGTTCGACCAACAAAGCCTACGCCTGAAACTGAAAGACTATTTCTTCACTTTTCGTTGTTCAAAGCAGTTCACTTCTAGAGCACTATATCCACTTACACATGAATGACCTATCCCACCCTCCCTAGAACTCGCTGAAATTGGACCTTTAAGACTTGCATGCCACCTCGACTACTGAAATCCAATGCAACTGGTGTCCCTAAAACACTGGTTACCCCTCCCCACATATTGCCATACTAGTGTGCTCCGTTGCCACAATCCCTTCCGCCACTGGACCAGCCCAGCTACCTATATACTATACCCATCAACCATCTCCAGAACTCTACCCCCACCCCATTTGACTGCTGTTGACCAAGTCTCCTGGTTGCTTCCTTCTCACTAACCTCCTAATCCTAGGCTCTCCGTTGACAATTCTCTTCGGCCACTTAAAAGTCCCCAACTACCCATTTGCCACCTCAAAAACTCTATCAACCCCCCTCCTCCATCATTTTTCGTAAGCGGTTGACAAAACCTGCTTCCTTCACAGTAACGGAACACTTAAAACTGCAACCAATCATTTGCTAAACTGCATGTCGAACAGTACGGAATCCTTCGACCTTCAAAGTTTGCGTAACCCCTACTCGTCCTGTATCCGGCATTGCGCTGTTCCATTCTGTACCATTTCACCGACATGGAACCTTTGTAAAGGAGCCATACGACTCGAAGTATTAATTCTGAAACCATAAATACTTTCTTCTCCTGCGCATTTATTTTAAATTGTCCTATTCAGAATACCTTTAGCCGTCACGCCAGTCTTCTCCAACAACAAAACCCTTCCTGACGCTTCCAGAAAAAGTCGACATCATTATTCACCACCAATCTGCCTGTGATCCATTTTGGCTAATTTCTCTACTTTTCAATGCAGTTCAACTGCACAGTCGTGCGCTTAAAATTCTATACGCAACTAACTTGTTTTCCCGTCATTTAAAGATTACCCCTTCCAGTTTCTAGGAAAAAAGAACCTACACATTCTAATACGCACAATAAAAGCAAACCAATTTACAGCACAAATTATTCTACACTATTCCCAACTATCTAGTGACGAACTAAATATAACGCAATACTAACAAAATCTTCCACACCTCACTCTACTCTCAACTATTCTGGTAAGAATATTCTTGGGCGGGTCTTTAAATAGCACCGCATTGCCCTGCGACAGTTGAGATCTTTCCGCCGATCACGGGAAAAATAGTGCGCACAAAAAAATAACGATTTTACAGTCTACACTCTTCAAACCAGTTCGATAAATTTTGAGACAAAAATCACGGGCGGCCCTGCAAATCAGCGACAGTGGAGCGGTATGCGTGTGCACAAAAGCATCAGCCAAATCCGCGACTCGTAAACATTAAGTTTTAGTCATGCATGGTTATGATGCTTTTTTGCGGAGCTTGTTGACAAAAGACCAAACGGCTACAAAAGGAAAACACCAGTACCATATCCGCTTTATGTTTACTATCAAGGCAAACGTGTTTAGTTCAAATAGAATCCACTAAACAGTCGAGGTTCATCTAGGCACGTTACATTTGCTTTCTTAAGCATGATCCATGTTTGATTTTACCAACTAGGGTAACGACCAATTTTTAAGAAAAACATATCCGAATAAAAGTGTTTAAACTTAACCCTCCACGGAACTGAAACTATTATAATTTGCAGTTATATAATCGAGATAGTGACGCAGTTTCGAGCGGAGTGATATCTTTGCATTTAGACACTGCGACAAACCTGGTCCTATCCAGTTCTAACTGGTTTTATTGTCTATGTTTTGTAGGGGGGGCGGGTTACAGTAGTTCAGCTGGACTAATAGAAACTGTGGTCAACAAAAGTACTCCAAGCAGAAGCTTGTTTCCATGGGAGCAAAGAAATGAACATGTATTACACCAGTGTTGGGTAACTTACTTTTTTTCTATTAGGTTTGGACACTTGTTTCAGGAAGCTCTAGGCAGTCACTAGCAAGGCTAGAGAGGTACTAGAAAAAGTAATACACATTACAATTATAGTTACTTTTATTTATACAAAAACAATAAATGACTATAACAGTTTACATTTTTTGAAAGTAATAGGTTAGTTATTAGTTACTTTCAAATAAATGTAATCAATTACAGTTACCTATTTCTTTTGCATACAAAAATATAATTCATTGTTACTGTAAGGTGTATTACTTTTCCCAGTATGTCTCCATCCTTGCTAGTGACTTCACAGAGCTTTCTGGAACAAGTTTACAAAAGTAATAGAAAAAGTAACTTACCCAACACTGTATTACACTGCTAACCAGATATATCTATTAACTCAGACGATTTCCCCTTTGTGGATAGGGGGAGACAGACACGGTTGTTCTGGATTAACAGCTTCAGGGTGCAAATAGAGGGATTAGGAAAAACAGTGCTAACCTTTGGAGGCAGAAGCCTCTTATCGGCATGCAGAGCAGGAGACTGAAAACTGATTAGATATTACGATTTTGTAAAATAACAAGATGCAGGAAAGGAAACCATACACAACTTTTAAGGCTGAGAATCTATTCTAATTATTGTGAACAAAAAGCTAGATACCAAATGTAACTCACTATGTCATGTAAATGTTACTCTGGCTCCTTATAACACCCACCACTGCACCCTACATCAATCTTTAGGACGGTTATCTCCCAGGCACAGAGAGATCTCTTGTATGGTACATTCATGTATAGACACGTCACCATGGTGCCAAATCACTCTCGAGCCTGCTTGCCACTAAGCAGGTGTCCTGCCAGTTTAGGTCCTCCTCGAATCAAACCCTTGAATATCAATGGTCATGGAGCAGAGGGCCCTTTCCTGGGCAATACTTAAGTTCTAGAACACTCTCCCAGTAGAATCAGTCTTTGGACTCCCCACCAACCTTCAAACAGCACTTCAGGAATGTTCTAGCAGCAAACGCTACCTGTAAGTGCTAGCCAGCACTGCTGTCAGCACTTTCCGTATTGTTGCATTACCATGTATTTGATATCTAAGTTGAGTACCTAGAGACCAGTGGGGCACAGGACCCAAGGCAGCATGGATTCACAGCAGGAAGGTCATGTCAAACAAATCTAATTTATTTCTTTGACTGGGTGACCAAAGTAGTAGACTAGGGAGGGGCTGTGGAAATGGCCTACCTGGACTTTAGCAAGGCATTTGACACAGTCCCACCAAAAAGATTAATAAACAAATTAGCCAGCCTGGGAATGGGTCCAGGGTGGTAGCCTGGATAAAACACTGGCTGGACAACAGGACGCAGCGGGTAGTAGTAAATGGAGTCCACAGTAAAGAAAGGAAGGAAAGTTACTAGTGGGGTACTGCAGGGTTCAGCACTGGAGCCGGTCCTTTTTAATGTCTTTTTAAGTGACATTGCAGAGGGACTGGAAGGGAAAGTATGTCTCTTTGCAAATGACACAAAGATCTGCAACAGGGTTGATAAGCAAGGTGGGGTGGAAAGGATGAAAAGGGACTTGGCAAGGTTGGAGGAATGGTTAAATGTATGGCAGCTTAGATTCAATGCGAAGAAGTTCAAAGTAATGCACCAGGGAAACAAAAACCCAGGACAAGAGTATACAATGGGGGGGTGAGATACAACAACAAAAATGGAAAGGGACCTTGGGGTAGTCATATCAGACGTCCTAAAGGGGAGCCAGCAATGTGAGAAGGCAGCAAGTAGGGCTGGGGGGATACTGGGATGAATAGGGAGAGGCATCACCAGTAGAAAACATGAAGTTGTTGGCCCTTTGTACAAACAGTTGGTAAGGCCACATCTGGAGTACTGTGCACAGTTCTGGAGACCCCATCTCTGCAAAGACATAGACAGGGTGGAGGCTGTCCAGAGGAGGGCAGCCAAAATGGTGCAGAGTCTGCACCAGATGACATATAAAGAAAGACTAAAGGAGCTTAAGATGTATAGCCTCGAGGAAAGGCGGGTGAGGGGGGATATGATAGAAACTTTCAAATACCTCAAGGGAATCAACAAAGTCCAAGAGGGTAACATCTTTCAGAAAGAAGAGATGTGTAAGAACAAGGGAGCACAAACTGAAGATGGAGGGGGGGACGGCTCAGAGGTAATGTGAGGAAGTATTTCTTCACAGAGAGGGTTGTAGATGCATGGAACAGCCTTCCTGAGGAGGTCATAGAGTCAAAAACAGTGGAGGAATTCAAGAATGCATGGGATAGGCATAAGGCAATTCTAGTGGAGGGCGTAAGAGGAAGTAGGCTGTTGATTAACTGGGATCTGCAGTTTATCCGTTTGGTAGGTAGGGAAATGGGCAAACTAGGTGGACCAAGCGGTCCTTATCTGCCGTCAGATTCTATGTTTCTAAGAGTTACCTGGTCAATGTTCTGTTCTCTCTAAATTGTTATCCCACTGTGTGAGGATATTATGTCTTAAGACTGTACTCATCTCAGAAATTATCCCTGTAACCTATGTGAAACTGTTATTTTATTGTACTGTTGATCATGTATTTTTACTGTGTGCCATCTAGATGACGCGGGTCATACCTGAAAACAGTCCCCTGGACCAGTGTACTTCCCCGGTCAACAAATACTGTACATAATTGAAAAAAACTCCCGATGTTGGGAGTTTACGTAGGACCCTGTCTCCTGGTTCCTACTACTTGTGCCTGGAGCCACTCGCATCTTCACTCCCCCGGCCCTTTCCTGGACTGGTGCCAGGGCTGGGACACGAACAGAACAGTTTTCAGCACTTCAGTGCACCTGAAAGTTAGGCTGGCAAAGTACATGCATGCTAAGCTCCCCCCACCTCCTCAAACTGGTGTAAAACGGTGCGGGGAGGAGGGAAAAGGCCTCTGATGGTTTTCAGTGCATTAAAGTGCCCAGCACAGTGTGCCAGAACTATCGTTTGTACTTTCACTTTCCAGCCCCATTAAACTTAGAGCAAGGGGCTGGGGAACATAAATAAAATAAAATTTAAACAGTTCCCAGATATGAGTCAAACATCTTAAGGGCTTAACAAGGTGAAAGAGTCTAACATGTTTCAGTGTAAGAAAAATAGCAGGACAAGAGAACACAGCATGAGATTAGAGGGAGGCCGATTAAGGGGTAATGTGAGGAAGTTATTTTTCGCAGAAAGTGTGGTGGATGCATGGAACAGCCTATCTCAGGAAGTAGTGGATATGAATACGGTACAGGGCTTCAAACAGGCATGGAATAGGCCTAAGGGAGCAATACAGATGAGTATGAATAGATAGGCCATTGACAGAGTACAGGCCTATGGCACATTCATAAGGCAGAAAAAATGGGCAGACTGGATGAGCCTTGCGGTCCTTATCTGCCGTCAACTTCTATGATTCTATGTAAGACTGTCTGGGGGCAGCCATGTTGGATGTGGTTTGTTTCAAGGACAACAAGAATCGGGGCTTTAGCACCATCTTAGAACATTGGTTGCCATAAATCTGAGAGGGTGGTTTGCTGCTGCCCTCTGTCACAGATACAACTTTGTCCTGACAGGAGCAACCCATTGAGGTCCCAACTGCCTGCCAGGGTGGGTGAAGACAAGTCCCTTTGTGTGGGGAAGATCGACTGCCTGCCAAGGTGGGTGGAGACATGTCCCTTTGTGGGGTGAAGAGGATCACCATCATCAACACAGCAGATCAGCTCATCCACGACTACCTGAACTGGGGAGATGTATCCAACACCTGCACCACCTGGTCATCTAAAGGTCATGAGTACTGGGTTTTACCCAACAAACTCTCAGTCCAACTGTCAGTTTCAACTATCCAGCTAGCTAGATAATTAATCTCTGGGCATCATGTGTGACCTTAATTACAAGCGCGCAGCAACAGTTAAAGCCAGGAGCAACAGTGTGTTTCTGTCAACCTGTGTAGTTTGTGTTTAGCAGCTGCAGCCAACAACCCAACTGTAATGGTACCACACTGAGTGTACATTTGTCATAGGCCTGTAACTCCTCATTGTGTGCACACTTAGACTGTTTGGGTGCTCCCACAGGGAATGTGGGGTTAACTGGTGCACCAGTGGGAGGAGAGGGATTGGGACAGATGTCATACTGCACACTTATAGTATTTATTTAAAACTGTCTGTGTTTTTTCCTCCTTTGCTTCCATTGTACCCAACCTTATTTTTCCAACCCCAAAATAAACCCCTATGGTGATTTACTTGCAGCTACTGAAGTATTTTGCTGTTATTGTGCTTGTGCTGTTATTTGCATGCTTAAAGTGATAAGTGGGAAGGGGATTGTGTTACAAACATACCTGTCACCAAAGGAGGGGTTGTATGTAGTCACTGTGGGGGAAGCACCCTGCTATAAGGATCCCATAGGATGAGATACCATGCCACCTTAAACTCCATTGCTAACCACAAACCCAGGTGGCATCCTAGATCTTCAAGTCGGCACCACTTGCGAGTGGTCGTGCATTTAGTAGTAGGGGTGGTTACACATGTAAGCTAAGATCTTCATCGGGGGTATCTCTTGCATCAAGCCACACCTATGGAATTAAAGCCATCAGGGGGAGTAATTTGGGGGAATGGCAGGAGAGCTAGAAATTTGGGTGGGTGGGGTGCACAGGGTAAAAAGAAGGTGACAGTAAAGGGGTAAGGTTTGTCCAGAGCTTAGAAGAGGGAATTGGGGTGGGACATGGCAGAAGCAGCTAGGTGCAAGGTAATTATTGAGGGTAGAGCTGATGGAGTAGGTGGAGGATGAGTGCCAGATTTGAGGGGGGGCGAAATTCCAGATTTTTGGGAGGTGGTGAGAG
This sequence comes from Neoceratodus forsteri, assembly GCA_016271365.2. Classification (NCBI taxonomy): domain Eukaryota; kingdom Metazoa; phylum Chordata; order Ceratodontiformes; family Ceratodontidae; genus Neoceratodus; species Neoceratodus forsteri. The sequence goes on along the minus strand of CM028132.1, from coordinate 364,907,643 downwards.
TAACCAGATTGGCCGATTTGGGTGGCTCTGCAAGGGACTACCAGGGTGCAGGAGTCGGTTGATCTAAGGGAATGGGAGGAAGGGGGGTTGTTATAAAGGGTGAGGTGAGGTAGGAAGAAAGCTCACCCAACCAGTGCTTGGAGGTGAATTTAGCACAGTCGCAGAGCCGCCTGTTTGTAAGAGAGCAGAAGGATAGGACATGATAAAGATCACAGTGGTGAGTATGAGGGGGGCATCCAGGGCAAAGTGGCAGAAGGGATTGAAGAGGGTGTCCAGTCTGGTCAGGGCGGACTTAGGGGCAGCACCACAGACTACGTCACAGTGGTGGAAAATGGACAGTATCATCTTCTGAACAACTTCATGCCTAGCCATTGGAGGGATGCAACTACAGTTGCTGAACAGAGCACCAAGCTTGGGGCGCAGTTTTTTCTGGATGGCGTCAATATGTCCAGAGAAGTTTAGGTGTCGGTCCAACCAAACACCTAAGTACCCGAAGAAGAATGTGTCCTCAAGTATGGCGTCAATGATGTCCAGAGAAGTTTAGGTGTTGGTCCAACCAAACACCTAAGTACCTGAAGAAGGATGTGTCCTCAAGAAAAGTCCAATCAAGGGGGTGGAAAGTGGGTAGGGAGAGAAGCCTAGAGAGTCTATGCCTTGTGCCAAAGGTCATGGAGACAGTCTTCTTGGCATTGAGGAAAAGCTGATGGTTAGCAAACTTAAACTGAACCTTGCTGAAGTCTTGCTATAAGCAGATTGTAACCTCAGCGGGACAGGAGTCAGATGCATACAGGAGTATATCATCAGTGTATATATGTATAGCGGAGGAGGGGGAGCAAACAGAGGGAAGGTCATTTAGGAAGATGGAGTATAGGAGGGGTCCTAATACAGAGCCCTAGGGGACACCAGTGCTAATCAGGAGGTAAGGGGAGGGGAAGTGGCATCCAAGATCTTAACTGATTGGGTTTTGCCAATAAGGTAAGCCTTGAACCAGTTTGTGGCAGAGGGAGATAGGCCAGCTGCCAGGAGTGAGTCTAGGAGAAGGGAGTGAGAGACAATGTTGAAGGCCTTGGCCAGGTGAACAAAAATAGCAGAGGTAATTTGGCCATTGTCCATCCCGGTTAGGATGGACTCTGTGAGCCGAAGGAGAGAGGCGGTGGTTGAGTGTTTTTCCTGAAACCAGACTGGAAAGGGGTAAAAAAGAAGGTGTTAGATAGAAAAGAAGTGAGTTAGGAGAGGGCAGTGTGTTCTTGAAGCTTGGCAAGGGTAGGGAAGAGAGAAATGGGGCAATAGTTGCCAGAGGATGAGGGGTCACCCTCTTTGGGTAGAGGGAGGACCACTGCATGTTTCCATGAAGAGGGGACTGAGGCAGTAGAGAATGAGAGATTTAGGATCATTGGGAGGGGGGTAGGCAATGGCCGAAGCAGAGAGAGAGAGGAATTTTATATATAAGTGTGGGTGGTCCCATCCCTTCTCAGTCCTCTTCTCGCGTCAGCCATTGCATGTCATATCCACTGAGTCTTTGCCGCTTCAGTAAACTGCCTAATTTTATATATTTGTTATTTTAGTCTTCTACTTTCTTTTACTTTTCAGTTTAAAACAGAGTACTAACCTTTCTAGAAGACATCACTTCTGTCAACATCATCTGCCATTTTCTCCAGTTTTCCACAAGTATGGTAGATTTTCCCAGGTGGGCCTACACTGGTTAGGCCTGCAATCTCTGACTGGTCTTTTGTCAAGCACCCCGGCAACAATACCAACCGACCTTGCCTCCTCCTCCTCCTCTTCTTCAAGCAGCAGGTCACCTTCAGGATGGTTGGGCTTCTCAGCAGAGCTCCTCCAGGTCACCGGCACCTGCTTGGGTCTCCCCGGCCACTGGGTCCCAAAGGCTGACTCATCCCCCTCTCGAGCTCCAAGTGTGGTGTTCTGCCATCTCCAATATTCTCCCAGTCACTGCTGTTCTTGATGCTAACTGAAGTTGCATCATCACCCTCTTTGGCGGTGACAACTCCCACCAGCCAGTACTTTCATTCCTACAAGGTATGGTTCTGGCAGTGCTCTCCACTGGCCTTTTTCATACAGCAAAGACGTTCACCACTGTTCTTGGCGCTGGCTGAGGCTACGCCATCACCATCTTAATCGGTGATGACTCCTGCCATCCAACAACTACATTCCCACAAGGTACAGCTTTGGTAGTGTTCTCCACAGTCCTTCTTTGGCCAGCAAAAGTGGTCACCGCTACTCTTAGCGCCAACCGTGGCAACATTGTTACCTACTGTACTTTGGTGGCAATGCTTCCTGCCATTCAGCAACTTCATACATCACAAGGTATGTCTCTGGCAGTGTTTTGTTCCACTGGCCTTCTACGACCAGTGTGGCCCTATCGACGCTGAGGTTGTGGAGACTCCTGCCACCACTGCTCACCCAGAAGTAGTTATTGCCAACCCATTCTTACAGCCGGCGTTGGGTATTTGTTTCCCAGGTGCATTACTTTGTACTTCTTTGAATTGAATCTAAGCTGCCATACTTTTGATTATTCCTCCAGCCTTGCCAAGTCCCTTCTTATCCTTTCCACCCCTCCTTGTGTATCAACCCTGTTGCAGATCTTTGTGTTGTCTGCAAAGAGGCAGACTTTTCCATCCAGTCTCTCTGCAATGTCACTTACAAAGACATTAAAAAGGACCAGACCCAGTACTGAACCCTGCGGTACCCCGCTAGTAACCCCCCTTTTTTCAGAGTGGACACCATTTACTATTATTGTCTGTGTCCCGCTGTCCAGCCAATTTTTACCCAGGCTACCACTGTGGGACCCACTCCAGGCTGGCTAATTTGTTTATTAATCTTTTGTGTGGGACTGTGTCAAATGCCTTGCTAAAGTCTAGGTAGGCCATGTCCACAGCCCCTCCCTGGTCTACTACTTTGGTCACCCAGTCAAAGAAATCTATTAGACTCATTTGACATGACCTTCCCACTGTGAATCCATGCTTCCTTGGGTCCTGTGCCCCACTGGCCTCTAGGTACTCAACAGTTCTTTCTTTCAGAAGTGATTCCATCATTTTCCCTACCACTGAGGTCAAGCTAACGGGTCTGTAGTTTCCTACCTCTTTTTGCTCCCACTTATGTGAAGGGGAATCACATCCGCCCTCCTCCAGTCCTTAGGTACCACACCATTCTCTCATGATTTGTTAAAAAGGGTAGTCAGTGGTGTCACTAGTTCTCCCCTTAGTTGTTTTATAATTCTAGGGTGAATCCCGTCATGCCCCATTGCTTTGTCCACATTCAGTTTTAGGAGTTCTTTCAGAACCCTTTCTTCTGTGAAAGGACTGGTATCAACCCCTCTATCCAGAGTGCTCCTATTGATTAGATTAGGTACCTCCCCCTCCTCTTCTGTTGTGAATACTGAGCAGAAGTATTCATTCAGTATCCCTGCTTTTTCAATGTCCCTCTCTGTGTATGGTTCTGGAGGTCACATCTTAGTATGCACATGGACAGGGTGGAGGAACATCAGAGAATGGTGACATAAGTTGTATAGTTCTGCCATCGGTAAGACATATGTGAAGAGTTTGTCCTACCTCCATATGTATACATTGGAAGAGATAAGGGAATGGGAGCTGTAATTGAATCTCTCAGGTACCATCAGGGCATATCTAGGTAGCAAGAGGGCAACATCTACAAGTATAAGCTACGTGGTGGAATGAGGCGGCATAATATGTCATAGCAAGGGGGTCAGGATAATGGGATTTGGGGTAATTAATACATCATGGAAAGTGCTGTGGATGAATGCAACAGCCTGCCAAGGTGGTGCTGTGTGCAATCACAGTGTGGGTAGCTAAAAATGAATGTGATACATGTCAACCACAGAGCTGGACGAAGAGGCTTCAGTAGAGGACCAATCAGGGTCAACAGGCATAAATGACTGCCATGTCTAAGGTCTGTATGGATGGTCCTAGCAGTACTTATAGAAACATAGAAATTGTTGGCAGATCAGGACCACTAGACCAACCCAGTCTGCCTATGAGCCCTATACATGTAAGCGGCCTCCGACCCTCTTTGGTCAGTGGTGGCTTCTAATCATTCCTTGCCACAGCATGGTTCCCTTGTGCCTGTCCCAGGCACGTTTACAACACACTACTGTGCTTGCTCCCACTACGTCTTGTGGCAGACTATTCCAATTGTCCATCTCCCTTCTGTGAAGAAAAACTGTCTCACATTTCCTCTCAATCTACACCCCTTCAATTTCATCTCATGCCCCCTTTTTCTAGTACTTCTACACTGAAACATGCCCACCCCATGCACCTTGTTTATGCCCATGAGTTTCTTGACTGTGTCTCTCATGTCCCCCCCATGCCCACCTTTTCTCCAGTGAGTACTTACTGAGGTACTCAGTCTCTCCTCATATGTTTTGTGGTGCAAGCCATGTACCATCTTGGTTGCCCTTCTCTGGACCGTCTCCACCCTGTTTATGTACTTGCACCGGTGTGGCCTCCAAAGTTGCACACAGTACTCCTGGTGAGGTCTTGCCAGTGTTTTATATGAGGGCATCACCACCTCACACTTTCTGCTAGTGATGCCTCTGCCTATGCACTACAGCATGTCACTGGCCCTCCACGCAGGCTTTGCACTCTGCCTTGATACATTAAGGTCATCAGAATTGATAACTCCTAGGTCCCTTTCCTCTTTGGTGACAGTCACCCCCCCCCCATCATGTTGCTTTCCCCAGAGTTCCCTCTGCTTGGGTTCATTATCTTGCACTTCTTTGCATTGAACCTCAGTTTCTGCACCTCCAACCATTTTTCCATGCTTCTCCAGGTACTTCCTCATTTTCGGAACCCCTTCCGGAGTATCGACCCAGTTGCAGATCTTTGTATCATCTGCAAATCAGTATGCTTTTCCTTCCAGCCTCTCAGCAATGCCACTAATGAAGACATTGAACAGGGCAGGTCCCATTACCAACCCTTGTGGTCTCTCCCCTCTCCCCAGATTGGATCCGATGTACCACCACCCTCTGTCTCATGTCCACCTGCCAGGTTTTTACCCAGTGTATCACCTTATGTCCCAGACCCACACTTTGCATCTTGTTAATCTGCTTTTAGTGTGGGACAGTGTCAAAGGCTTTGCAGACATCTAGATAGGCAATGTCCACTGCCCCTCCAAGATAAACTTCCGTGATAGCCCAATCAAAAAATCTTTCAGATTTTTTGGACACAACCTACCTCCTCTGAATCTGTATTGTCTCGGATCCTGGGCACCACCAGATTCTAGGTGTGCCAGTATCCTTTCTTTCAGCAGTGTCTCCATGATCTTCCACACCACTGAGGTTAGGATTGCCAGGCTGTAGTACCCTGACTATTCCATACTGCCTCTTTTGTGCAGTGGGGACTACATGTGCCCTCCTCCAGTTCTTTGAACCCACCCCTGTATTGAGTGGTTTGGTGAACAAGGCTGCCAGGGGCTCAGCTAGTTCCCTGCATAGCTCCCTCAATATCTTTTGATGTATGCCATCTGGCCCCATGGCTTTATCCACCTTTTGCTTCATATGCTCTTCCCGCATTCTCTCCACTATGAATGGACCAGTGTCCACTCTCCCCCAACCCCCTTGATTATGCTACCCAATGGTGGTCCGTGACCCTCCCCCTACTCAGTGAATACCAAACAGAAGTATTTGGTGTATTTGCTTAATCTATGTCCCCCTCCTTACACTACTCCTCCTCCCCTTTGAACCTTACAAACCCACCCTGTTCTTTCTTCTTTCACTGAGGTACCTATATAACGTCTTGTCCCCTTTTCTCATTGTCTGTGGTAACCCCTTCTCTGTCCATGCCTTAGCACTCCTAACTGCTTTCCATGCTTCTCTTAGACATTCAACATACGCCACCATGTCTTCCTCCATCTGGGTCTCCTTATACTTCTTGAAACTCACTCTTTTCATGGTGGAAAATAAGGGGGGCTGGTGGACGTTGATTACCTTGATTTCAGCAATGTCTTCGGCACTGTGCCACATAAGCGGCCAGTGAACATAATGTATATTAAGGGCATGGGGCATAAGGTGATAAACTGGGTTAGGAACAGGCTAACAGGCAGGAGGCAGAGGGTGGTGGTAAATGGGATACAATCAGAGAAAGGGGGGTGGCCAGCAGAATACCTCAGGGATCAATCATTGGGCCAGTCCTGCTCAATGTCTTCATAAGCAACATTGCAGAAGGACTATAGAGAAAGGTCTGCCTGTTTGCGGATGACACCAAGATCTGCAACAGGGTGGATACTCTGATCGCGGTTGCAGAAATGAGACAGAACATGGCAAAGCTTGAAAAATGGTCTGAAGAGTGGCAACTAAAGTTTAAGTCAGAGAAGTGCAAGATTATTCACCTGGGCAACAGAAACCCTTGGGAGAACTACCGGATGGGAGGCAAATTGCTGATAATCACCAGGGAGGAAGAGACCTAGGGGTTATTATTTCAGATGACCTAAAGATATCAAAGCAGAGTAGTAAGGCTGCAGGGAGGGTCAACGTCATGCTGGGTTGCATAGGCAGAGATATCAGTAGCAGAAGGCATGAAGTGGTCATACCTCTGTTTAATATACTGGATAGGTCGCACCTGGAGTATTGTGCACAGTTCTGGAGGCTGCAACTTCACAAGAATGTCCACAGGGTGGAGGTGGTCCAGAGAAGGGAGTCCAAGATGGTACAGGGATTACACAACTATGAAGAGCAATTAAGCAACTTCAATATGTACTCACTGGAGGAGAGGAGGGAGGGGGGACATGATAGAAACTTTCAAGTAACTAAAAGGTGTTCACAATGTGCAGGGGGTAGATCTATCCCAACATAAGCAGAACACGAGATCAAGGGGGCACGCTATGAAATTATAGAGGGGGAGATTGAGATGGAATGTCAGGAAGTTCTGCACGGAGAGTGCTGTGGGTGCATGGAATAATCTGCCACAGGAGGTGGTGGGAGCAAGCACTGTGGAGGGATTTAAACATGCCTGGGATAGGCAAAAGGGAACCTTGGAGGTGGGGCAGAGGGTGGTGAAGCCACAAACCATCTAGGGTCATAGGCCGACATCAGGTGTTGGGCTAAAAGGCAGATCAGATGGACCTGGCTGCCCTTATCTGGCGACAAATTCGATGTTTCCATGTTTCATTGATTCTTTTAGCCCTTACTTTGTCTGCCATCTCTTTAAAGAACCATAGTGGCTTCCTTCTCTTTTCCCCTTTGAACACCATCCTGCTGCATTGGTTTGTTACATCCTTTGTGGCACATTCAGTTTACCCCACTGTTCCTCAACACACTCTTTTACCGCCCCCTTCCACAGCGCTACTCTCAATCATCTACCCAGTTCAGTGAAATCTCTCCTCTGAAAATCTAATACCTTTGCCCTTGTGTGGCTTAATTGAATCCCTGACTCCATGTTAAACCACATTACATGGTGATTGTTGGGCCGCAGCTGTCCTTCCACCAGGGCTCCTGCGGCTCTGTCCCCAATGGTCAATACCGCATCCAGAATCAACTTGTTCCTTGTAGGATCATGCACCAATTATCTGAGACTGAGCTCCCTGTGGGGGTTCTGGGATGGCTGTGCTCCTTGCTGAAGTAGCTATCTGGGTGATCCAATCCACGTCCTGCATATTGAAATACACCAGCAGTAGGACTTCCCCCTTAGATGCCATGTCATGAATTTCCTCCACTGGCTCCCTGTCCACTTCTACCCCCTGTGCTGTGGATCTGTAGATCACCACTGTGCATCTGACAATTATCTGCCATCAATTAATATGTACTGTGCACAGCCACCACCCACCCAAATAGAGTTCATATATGGCTGTCCCACCAGTGGATGTCCACCAAGATTATCTATTTCAAGCTAAACTGCAGTTGCGAAAGCATGTAGTTTACGCATCATAGCAACATAGCAATGTAACATTAGATGAGTGTCTGTGGTGCACCATAGAATATTTCCAAATCAGCTGTAACCTGGAATACTGTTTTTTCCAAACAGCGCATGATATCAATGGTCATTGGGTTATTTAATTTATTTATTTAGAATTGTTTCGCCAGTAGGACACAAGGCTTTTTTCCAGGTGTGACCAGGGGAAGGGGGGTGGTGGAGAATACAGCCATAAATATACTTACAAATAAATATACCAGCAATTACAAACATTTGAAATGGCAGACATCAGGGGCAGGGGAAGTGGGAAATAAAAACATTGCATTTTTATAAACAGATAGTATATATAATGCAAGTAAAACATCTGACAACAGCAGCACCTATGAGGACACCTTTAAATGTGCATCAGTGTGATTGACAATCTGATGCTGAAGAGCTTGCTTTGTACTCCATTCATCTGTTGAGACAGTTCAGTTGAACTCATCTCTGCACAATTACCAGCCTATTGTCTGTGTGATGGTGCTGTTCTCTGAGACACAATCCAAACTGCGGCACAAGGACAAAAGGAAGCAGGTGATAATGAACCCTGAATGGGTCTTATTGGCAGTCTGAGTGAGAATAATGAAGGTCATCGAGCTGCCACCAGCAGCAGACTCCAATGCAGTCTGTGGCTGTTATAATCCCATTAAACCCCCTCACCCTCTCCACCCAAAAACATTTAATTTTGTTTAGAGAAGCAAAGAGTGTACCACACAAAATGCATGAACAGTTCTGAATAAACTAACCACACAGATGTGGATAACTTACTGAGTTTCCACCAACTATATATAGTCCATGACATCAACAGGGTTAGAAAGAATCAGTTTACTATTAATCAACCATGGGATGATGATCACAGAGCACTCATTCACTACACCACAAAATATAGCAAATAAATACACTGTGTTTGTTAACAAATGGTGATGCTTTCTGATAACTGTGACACAAATGTGATAGATGTTTTTGCCAGTGTGACGAGGGAGGTAGTTCATGTGAGTGTAGTGGTTGTTTACAACCTCAGTTTCACCAAAGCCTTTCACGAAGTGCCCATAAAAGCCAGGTGCACACCATGGGTGTCATGGGCGTGGGCATCAAGGTAGTAAACTGGGCTAGAAACTGCTGTTTTGGGCCGGAAACAGAGGGTTGAGGTAAATGGGATACTATCAGATGCAAGGTGTGGGTGGTCAGTGGGGTACTTCAAGGATACATAATGAGGACAGTCCTTTTTAATGCCAGTATAGCCTAGAGGGTGCAAGTATGTTCTGTGAATGAGCTGAGTACATCAAGCTGATGCAAGGCTGGATTTCCACAACATCCACTAGCAGTCTGTATGACTATGAGCAAGTCACTTAACCTCCCCAGTACTCCAAGGTCACACATGAAAACAGGCACTTGTGCCTAGTAGGCCTTCTGCAGTCACCAAACACTTACTGATAGATAGATAGACAGACAGATACATTATTTTACATAGCGCCCCATATTCCCTGAAGATCTGTAACAGAGTTGATACACAAGGGGGGGTAGAAAGGATGAGAAGGGACTTGGCAAGGTTGGAGGAATGGTCAGACATATGGCAACTTAGATTCAATGCAAAGAAGTGCAAAGTAATGCACCTGTGAAATAAAAATCCAGGAGAAGAGTACACAATAGCAGGGGAGGTACTAACAACAACAATAATGGAAAGGGATCTGGGTGTAGTCATATCAGATGACCTAAAGGTGGGTATGCAATGTGAGAAGTCAGTAGGGAAAGCCGGGGATACTGGGATGCATAGGAGGGGGCATCACAAGTAGAAAAGGGAAGTGGTATCCCTCTATACAGACAGTTGGTGAGACCCCATCTGGAGTACTGCGTGCAGTTTTGGAGACCTCATCTCGCAAGGACATAGACAGGATGGAAGCAGTCCAGAGGAGGGCAACTAAAATGGCGCAGGGTCTACATCAGAAACCATATGAAGAGAGACTGAGAGAGCTTACTATGTATACCCTTGATGAAAGGAGGACAGGGGGGACATGATAGAAACTTTTAAGTACCTCAAAGGAGTCAACAAAGTCCAGGAGGGTAGCATCTTTCAGAAAAAGAGATGTGTAAGAACAAGGGGGCACAATTTAAAGTTAAAGGGGGGATGGCTCAGGGGTAATGTGAGGAAATTCTTTTTCACGGAGAGAGTGGTGGACGCATGGAACCACCTTCCTGGAGAGGTTGTGGGGTCTAAAACAGTGGAGGAATTCAAACATGCATGGGACAGACATAAGGCAATTATAGTAGGGGGTTGTAGGAAATAGGCTGTTGGTTAACTAGAATCTGCAGTTTATCCAGTAGGTAGGGAAATGGGCAGACTGGGTGGGCCAAGTGGTCCTTATCTGCCGTCAAAGTCTATGTTTCTATATTACTGGGATTCGGAGCTCTGTACAAGTTAAAATCAGCACATACACAAAAATAGCATTTATAACACCAATCGAATTAATTCTAAAGATTATAAAAGGGAGTTAGCAGTAATTTAAAACTATCTAGCTATAAACTTAAAACAGTCATAATACCGAACTATAACTCAAAAGCCTATTTAAATAAGAAAGTCTTAAGGCCCCTTTTAAAGGTTTCCACCAAGGGTGCCTCCCATAAATGATTAGGCAGTGAATTCCACAGGGTAGCTGCGGCAGCTGAAAATGCACAATCACCTGAGTGCTGCATCCTAGCCTTGGGAACTCCTAGGAGGCAAACCTCGATGGAACTGAGAGCAAGGGATGGGCAGCGATGGACAAAGAGATCTTGCAGATAGACTGGTCCCCCTTCGTGTAGGGCCTTGTAGGTCAGGAGCCATACCTTGAAGACAATCCTCCACCTAACTCTCAGCCAGTGTAGCTCACAGAGGACAAACATGATATGATCACCTCTTCTTACTCCTGTCAGAAATCTTGCTGCCATGTTCTGCACCATCTGCAGCCAGTGGAGATTGCCTCCAGATAGCCCTAGGTACAGAGGGTTGCATTAGTCCAATCTGGATGTAATGAACGCTTGTACCAGTGTGGTTAGGTCATCGGATGGAATTAGGGTCAAGATTCGGGCGATATTCCTCAGATAGCAAAATCCACTTTTGACAGTGGCTGACACCAGAGCATCAAGTGTAAGGCCATCATCAAGGATCATGCCCAGATTCTTCACCTGTGTGGATGGAGTAAGAGGGTCCCCACCAGTACTACACCAGGTCGGTCTGCCTGCAACCACACACCACCACGTCAACCTGGATCAACGATTAGTACCTCAGTCATGTCAGTGTTGGGTCTAAGCAAACTGTGAGTCATCCAAGTCTTGATCTCCTCTAGGCAGTTGTTAAGTACATCTGGATAAGGGGAAATGTGAGGAAGCATTTTGTCACTCAAATGTTGGTGGAGGCATGGAACAGGATGCCAAAGGAGTTGCTGTGGTCAAGCACTGTGAGGGTAGTTAAAAATGCATAGGATAGGTACAAGTGAAACACAGAGGTTGCATGAAATGGCTAGTGCAGCGGACAGAGTAGGGTCAGCGGCCACTAATGAAAGCTTGGTACAAGGTCTGTCCAGATGGTCCTGGGGGTGTGCCTCAGACTGCAAGTAGCAGATTCAACCAGTGAGTGAGCGATATTGTACATACTACTCACCTATGAGGACATTGTTAAAGATACGAACATACAAAACTGCCAAAAGATACAGGCCTTACAGTCTATGTAGTCTGCTCGAGTGTGTAGCACTTCAGTCTATTAGACTGCAGCTGCCTCCCCTCCCATTTTTCCCCTTCACACCAACCCCCTGTCCCCTCAGGGTTTGAACCCTCCCCTTGAAACTGTTCCACCCACTCTTGAAGCTCCTCACTGCCCATAATAATACAATTTTCTCTGGCAGTGTGTTTCACCCTACAACCACCCTTTCAGTGAAATAGTGTCTTCTGATCTCCCCCCACATACCTGCCCCTCTCCAGCTTCAGAGAGTGTCCTCTGGTTTCCCCTTCCACCATTTAGATTTAACAAACTCCCTGTGCCTACTCTGTTCATGCCCTTCAGGTACTTGAAGGTCACAGTCATATCCCCTCTCTCTCTCTCTTCTATCCTCCAGGGTATACATATTGAGATCACTCAGTCTCTCCTCATAAGGTTTATCCCCCAACCCCAGAATCATTTTTGTTGTCCTGAACTGTACCCCATCCAGTAGTTTGATGTCCCTCTTTAAGTAGGGCACCATAATTTCACGTAGTACTCCAAGAGCAGCCTCACGAAGGACCTGTACAGGGGCAAGGTGACTTCCCCATGCCTAGAAGTAATCCCCCTTGCTATGCACCCCAGCATCCTGTTGGCCTTTGCTGCTGCCTTCCTGCACTGGGCTGAATGGTTCGTTTCCATGGTTACCAGTACCACAAGATAACTCCCTTCCTTGGCCTTGGATAACTTTTTTATTTTATTTTTTTTATTTTATTTTATTACAACTAGGATTACAAGTACCTTTGAGCCAGGCTCTTTTGCAAAGGTTCCACATCAGAGAACAAATACAAGTCACAGAAATAGGATCAAAACAATAAATAGGTCGGCATATTAGGCTACAATGGTAGATCAATACAATAGCTAGAATAAATAGAATGTGTACATGGGAACACAGAGTAACAAAGGGATAAGTAGGAGGGAGGGTGGAAGATGACGATAACTGTGAGGAGCGAAGTTGGAGAGGGCAGAAATTGCAGCCAAAGGGCATGGTCATCAACTGGGAGCAGGCTGAAACTAGTCAACAAAAAGGGAAAGATCACTGAGGGCTCAGAAGAGGCGGGGAGTGAAGGGGGGAGAGTCAGAGGTGAAAAGAAAGAAGAAATAAAAAAGTAACATAGAGGAAAAGGAGGGGGTGGAGATATGGTAGGTGATAGTTGGAAGGAACAAAAACGAGTGGGCTGAGGAGATTATAAGTAGCAGTCACAGGAGCTAGAGTTAGTAAGGTGGAGGTGGAGTTTATGTTTGAAGAGCCAAGGGTGGTAGTGGAGGAGATGTCAGGATTGAGCGCATTTAACCAGCTAGGCGCTCTGAAGGCAAAGGATCTTTGGCCCTGAGAGGTGCAACGGCGGGGAACCTGAAGGAGCTGGTATTCAGAGCCCCTGGTGTTACATGGCTTTAGTCTAGAACTGAGCAGTGCTTGGACTCCCGTCAGAGTGAGGCCCATGGTTACTTTCTTTGCCATAGTGCAGGTTTGGTATTTTATGTGATTTGAAAGTTGAAGCCAGCCAGATCGGGCATACAGGTCACATGTATGAGTGAGACGATGAGCACCAGAGATAAGACCGCAGGCCTTGTTAAGTGATGTTGAAATTCGTCTCAGGGCAGTGACAGAGGCAGAGCCATAGATTATAAGACCATAATCAATGATGGAGACCACTGAGCTTTGGATGGCAATCTTCAGTGCTACTGCAGTAAAGTGTTTTCTATGTTGGTAAAGCAGGCCAGGCGCATATTTGCTCATTTGGCAACATTGTCTATGTGTGCCCCATAGGAAAGATTTGAGTCCAGGGAAACCTTAGGTATTTGAATGACTGCACTTGCTCAAGGGTGTTGCCATTGCTGGTAGAGATAGCTAGGGGGCGAGATCTATGCCTGTTTTGAGAGCTGTTAAAGAGCATTACTTTTGTTTGTTTTTTTACGATTTAGGACAAGCTTATGATGAATGAACCAGTTTTCCACTGCTGCAAAGCCTTGCTGAAGATTGGTCTGCAGAAGCACAGGGTCCTTGTGGGAGGAGAAGATAACAGCATCATCAGCATAGAGGATAATCTGTTCAGTGCAAGATTGCGGGAGCATGTTAAGAAAAAGGCTGAAGAGTAACGGACCCAGGATGGATCCCCGAGTGACTCCAGATCGGACCGGTCTGAGGTCCGAGAGTGTCCCAGCAATTTTGACTCATTGAGATCTGCTTTGCAGATAGCTGTTGAATCATGAGACAGTATCAGGAAAGAGTCCTAAATGCTGGAGTTGTTGGAACAGCAGACGATGGTGGACTGTGTCGAAGGCCTTGGTCAGATCTACAAATACTGCCCCGGTTAAGTGACCCATATCCAATGTGACGTGCCCCCCCCAACCAGTAACTGCATTCTGGGTTCCTGGCTCCTAAATAGTCGCTCCTGTAAAAAAGCTTTCAGCTTAGTGTGCTATACCTGGTTAAACAACTAAATAAAAAAAAAATAAAAAAAATGCACCACTTTGCACTTCTTGGCATTGAATCCAAGCTGCCAAGTGTGAGACCATTCTTCCAGTCAAGTCAAATCCTCCTGGAGCTCTTTATCACCCCCCCAACTATCTCCGCACAGATCCTAGTTAACCAACAGCCTACTTCCTCCTACCCCCCCACACTAGAATTGCCTTAAGTTTGTCCCATGCATTCTTTAATTCACCCAATGTTTTTGACCCCACAACCTCCTCAGGAAGGACATTCCATGCTTCTGCCACCCTCTCTGTAGAAAACTACTTCCTCACATTGCCCTGAGCCGTCCCCCATCTATCTTCAAATTTTTACCCCTTGTTACTGCATATCACTTTTTCAGAAAGATGTTACCCTCTTGGACTTTGTTGATTACTTTGAGGTGCCTGAAAGTTTTTATCATGTCCCTCCTCTCCCTTCTTTCTCCGAGGGTATACATATTAACCTCCTTTGGTCTCTCTCTCTCTTCATATGGCTTCTTGTGCAGACCCTGCACCATTTTAGTTGCCCTCATCTGGACTGCCTCCATCCTGCCTATGTCCTTGCGGAGATGTGGCCTCCAAAACTGCAAGCAGTACTCCAGATGGGGTCTCACCAACTGTCTGTACAGAGAGATAACAAATTCCTGTTTTCTGCTATTTAGGCCTCTCCCTTTGCATCCCAGTATCCCCCACCCATCCCTACTGCTTTCTCATATTGCTTACCTACCTTTAGGTCATCTGATATAACAACCCCTTGGTGCCTTTTCATTTTTATTGGTTTTAGTAGCCCCCTTTCCCTTGTGTGCTCTTCCACTGGGATCTTGTTTCTCAGGTGCAGTACTTTGCTTTTCTTTGCATTGAGTGAATGGAGTTTTAATCAGAACAGAGGCTGGTGATGAGTGCGGTGCCACAGTAATCAGTACTGGGGCCTGTCCTTGTTAATGTCTTCTTTTTGACATTGCAGAGGGGCTAGAAGGAAAGGTATGCCTCTTTGCACATGACATAATGATCAACAACATAGCTGACACTTAGGGTGTGGTGGGATAAATGAAAAGCAAAATAAACAAGCTTGCATGTAGTGTTCAAGAGTGTTGTAGCTAGGATTCTGTGCTGAGAAGTGTAAAATCATGCAGTTGGGTGGAGTTACTGGCAGACGACATACAGGAAAGGGACCAGTGGATCATCATATGTGATGCCCTAAAGGTTACCAAGCTTTCTGAGAAGGCTGTGTGGAGAGCCAGTGGGATGCTACGGTGCATAGGAAAAGGTATCAACAGCAGGAAAAAGGAGTTATTAATGCCGCTTCACCGTAGAGATCATAAGTGAAAACACAGCTGGAGTACTGTGTCCAGTTCTGTAGGCTGCATCTTCATAATGGAAGAGGGATGCCTGGATATCGTAGCAGTCACAGAAACATGGTACACAGAGAACCATGACTGAGATGTTAACATACCAGGGTACATAACCTACAGGAGAGACAGGCAGGGGAGAAGAGGGGGAGGAGTAGCTCTCTATGTAAAGGAAGGGATAAAAGCAACTGAACAAAAGAGTAAACAGGGAGGAGAGGAGGCACTGTGGGTCACCTTGAGACTGGAAAGGGCACCACAATCTGCACAGGGTTAGTACACCCCATGTCAGGGGGAAGGAATGGACAAGGATATGATAGAAGGCATTCTTAGAATGACAGAGAAAGGGGAGATACTGTTGATGGGAGACCTGAATATGCCAGATGTTAACTGGAGTACATTTGCTGCAGCCACATCCAAGAGCAGGGCCATTCTTGATGCCCTACAGGTGGCAGGCATTAGACAGCTAGTTTCAGAACCCACTCGTGAGGGAGCAATCTTAGACCTCATACTCTCAAACGGGGGCAGTGAGAGGATCTCAGATCTAGAAGTGGGTTGCCATGGGGACAAGTGACCATCAAACAGTGTGGTTCACATTAAACTCAGCTACAGAGTCAAGCCATACAAAAGTGAGGGTACTGGACTCTTAGGAGGGCTGACTTTGGCAAGATGGCAGAGTGCCTCAGAAAAGCACTAGCAAACAGGCAAGAAGGAGGTGTGGAGCAACAATGGGAATTATCAAACTGCCATCACAGAGGCAACAAGCCTTTTGTGTGAAGCAAATGAACAAATCAAAACGAAAGAAAAAGCCACTATGGTTCTCAAAAGAGGTGGCTGTGAAAGTCAGGAAGAAAAAGATAGCATTCTGGAAGTATAAGGAAACACAGAAGGAGCAGGACGGAGAGCTGTACCAGTCAAGGCAGAAGGAAGCAGGAAGGGAAGTCAGAATAGCAAAGGCCCAAACTGAGGAAAAGATAGCCAACTCAGTTAAGAAGGGGGATAAAACCTTTTATAGGTACACCAGCGAGCATAGAAAGACAAAGGGAGGGATAGTGGGGCTGAATAGAATGAACAGTGGGTGAGCAGAGGGACAGTGAAAAAGCAGGAATACTGAATGAATATTTCTGCTCAGTACTACAAAGAAGAGGGGAAGTGCCTAATCCAATTAACAGAAGCACTCTTGATAGGGGTCGATCCCAGTCCTTTCACAGAAGAAAGGGTTCTGCAAGAACTCCTAAAACTGAAGGTGGACAAAGCAATGGGTCCTGATGGAATTCACCCAGAATTCTAAAAGAATTAAGGGAGGAACTAGTGAAACCACTGGCTACTCTTTTAATAAATCATGGGAGGATGGTGTGGTACCAGGGACTGGAGGAAGGCGGATGTGATTCCCTTCACAAAAGTGGGTCCAAGACAGAGGCAGGAAACTACAGACCTGTCAGTCTGACCTCTGTGGTAGGAAAGTGATGGAGTCACTTGTGAAAGAAAGAACAGTCGAGTACCTAGAGGCCAGTGGAGCACAGGACCCAAGGCAGCATGGGTTCATTAAGCGGAAGGTCACGCCAGATGAATCTAATAGATTTCTTTGACTGGGTGACCAAAGTAGTAGACCAGGGAGGGGCTGTGGACATGGCCTACCTAGACTTTAGCAAGGCATTTGACACAGTCCCACACAAAAGATTAATAGTCAAATTAACCAGCCTGGGAGTGGGACCCAGGGTGGTAGCCTGGTAAAACACTGGCTGGACAACAGGACACAGAAGGTAATTGTAAATGGAGTCCATTCTGAAGAAAGGGGGTTACTAGTGGGTGACATGAGGTTCAGTCCTTTTAATGTCTTCATCAGTGACATTGCAGAGGACTGGAAGAAAGTATGTCTTTTGCAGATGACACAAAAATCTGCAACAGGGTTGATATACAAGGAGGCGTGGAAAGGATGAAAAGGGACTTGGCAAGGTTGGAGGAATGGTCAGAAGTATGGCAGCTAGGATTCAATGCAAAGAAGTGCAAATAATGCACCTGGGAAACAAGAACCCAGGGAAGAATACAAAATGGGTGGGAGGTAGTAACAACAACAAAAAAGGAAAGGGACCTGGGGGTAATCATATCAGATGACCTTAAGGTTAGCAAGCAATGTGAGAAGGCAGTAGGGAGGGCTGGGGGTATACTGGGATGCACAGGGAGAGGCATCAGCAGCAGAAAACAGGAAGTTGTTATCCCTCTGTACAGACAGTTGGTGAGACCCCATCTGGAGTACTGCGTCCAGTTCTGGAGACCCCATCTCCACAAGGACATAGACAGGATAGAGGCAGTCCAGAGGAGGACAACTAAAATGGTGCAGGGTCTGCAAGAGAAGCCGTATGAGGAGAGACTAAAGAGCTTAATATGTACCCTTGAGGAAAGAAGGAGGGGGACATGATAGAAACTTTTAAGTACCTCAGTGGAATCAACAAAGTCCAAGAGGGTAGCATTTTTCAGAAAAAGAGACTTGCAAGAACAAGGGGACACAATTTAAAGATAGAAGGAGGGCGGTTCAGGTGCAATGTGAGGAAGTATTATTTCACAGAGAGGGTAGTGGATGCATGGAACAGCCTTCCTGAGGAGGTTGTGGGGTCTAAAACTGTGGGAGAATTCAAGAATGCATGGGACAGACATAAGGCAATTTTTTCGGGGGGTAGGAAGAAATAGGCTGTTGGTTAATTGTGGTTTGAAATCACAGAAAGAGCAGAACCAAACCACACAAAAACACGTATCCTGGATTTTGGGGGCAGACTTTGGGAAAATGGGGAGATACTTGAAAGAGGCATTAAGGGGAATGGGACAGGAATCAGGGGTTGAGGAACAGTGGGCAGTATTTAAAATGGGGATTACAAGAACAACAGAATTATGTATTAACAGGTTAGCAAGAGGAAAAGGAAGAGGAGACCATTATGGTTTCCAAAGAGGTAGCAAAGAAAGTGAAAGCCAAAAGATTTCATTCAGGCAATACAAAAAGACACAGGCAGAAGGGGATAGGGAGAAGTACCAGGAGAAGCAAAGGGAGGCAGGGAGGTCAGTAAGGGAAGCCAAAGCTCAGACAGAAGAACACATTGCAAAATCAGTGGGTAGAGGGGACAAAACCTTTTACAGGTACATAAGTGAAAAAGGAAGACAAAGGGAGGGATAGTGAGACTGAAGGGGGAGGATGGGGCCGCATGGAGGATGACAACAGTAAAGCTGACATACTGAACAGGTATTTCTGCTCAGTCTTTACTGAGGAAGAGGAGGGTACTGGGTCTGAAGGGAGTACAAGGGTGAGAATGGTGCAGAAATGGACACAAGTCCCTTTACACGAGAAAGGGTCCTGAAGGAACTGGAAGTAATAAGAGTTGATAAAGCAATGGTGCCAGATGGGTGCACCCCAGGGTCCTTAAAGAACTAAGAGAGGTGGTGGCTGAACCTCTGGCTATCCTGTTTAGCCGATCACTGGAAACAGGGAGGTACCCAAAGACTGAGGACAGCAGATGTAGTCCCCTTATACAAAAGTGGGAACAAAGAGGAAGCAGGAACTACAGACCAGTCAGCCTCACCTCGGTAGTGGGGAAGATCATGGAAGCACTACTGAAGGAGAGATTGGTGGAACATCTGGTTGTCAATGGACTACAGGACCCAAGGCATGGTTTCACCAGGGAAGGTCATGTCAGACCAACCTCAGTGAATTTTTGACTGGGTGACTAGGAGGTGGATCGGGAGGCAGTGGACATGGCCTATCTGGACTTCAGCAAGGCTTTGACACTGTGCCACATAGAAGACTATTACACAAACTGGGGAATATGGGTGTGGGCAGGACAGTAGTGTGGTGGGTAGGTAACCGCTGGGTGGCAGGACACAGAGGTGGTGGTAAATGGCTGTCCTCCACAGAGGGAAGAGTGACCAGTGGGGTACCACAGGGATCAGTACTGGGCCGGTCCTATTCAACATCTTCATCAGTGACATGGCGCAGGACCTAGAAGGCAGAATTTCACTGTTCACTGATGACACAAAGCTCTGTAACAGAGTAGACACACCAGAGGTGTAGACAGAATGAGAAGCGACCTGCAGAAACTTGAAGAATGGTCAGGGTTTGACAGTTGAAATTCAATGCAAAGAAGTGCAAGATAATGCATATGGGGCACAAAAACCCTGGCACAATATATCAGTTGGGGGTGAGGATATAGCATGCACCAAGCAGGAAAGGGATCTTGGGGTTATCATCTCTGATGACCTCAAGGTAGGGAAACAGTGTGACAAGGCAGCAGGTAAAGCAAATAGGATGCTGGGATGTATAGGCAGGGCATTACCAGCAGGAAAAGGGAGGCCATAATTCCACTATACAAGACACTAGTGAGGCCCCCACCTGGAGTAACAGTGTACAGTTCTGGAGACCATACCACTTAAGAACATAGACAGGGTAGAGAAGGTTCAGAGGAGGGCAACAAAGATGGTGCAGGGATTGCATCACAAGTCCTATGAAGACAGATTGAAGGAACTGAACATGTACTCCCTGGAGGAGAGGAGGGAGAGGGGATATGATAGAGACATACAAGTATCTTACAGGGAGGAACAGGGTGCAGGAAAACACTATTTTTAAGCGAAAAGATGTTCCAGGACTAGAGGGCATGGGATGAAGTTGAGGGAGGACGATTCAGAGGAAACATGAGAAAGAATTTCTTCACAGAACGGGTGGTGGACAAGTGGAACACCCTGCCAGAGGAAGTGGTGGGGGCTGAAACAATCACGGGATTTAAGAATGCATGGGATAGACATAAAAGAATTCTGGAGGTCAGGGGTAAGGTGCAACAGACTTCTAGGAAAACAAACTGAACTTACAAGCTCAAATGGGCAGACTGGGTGGGCCATAGGCCCTTATCTGCCGACACTGTCTATGTATCTATGTATCTATGTCAACTAGGATCTGCGGCCTATCCTGTAGGTAGGGAAATGGGCAGACTAGATGGGCCTAGCGGTCCTTATCTGCCGTCAAAGTCTATGTTTCTATGTAAGGACATAGACAGAGTTGAGACAGTTCAGAGAAGTGCAGCTAAATGTTGCACAGCCTGCACATGAAGTGGTATGAGGAGACAGTGAAGGACCACAAAACGTATTCCCTAGAAGTGAGAAGAAAGTGGGGTATGATAGAGACTGTCAAATACCACAAAGCTATTAATAAGGTAGATGGGGCTAACATATTGGTGATGATAAGATGTGCAAGTACAAGGTGTCATGATATGATGACGAGCTGAGGAAGCCGAATTTCCAGCCTGATTACTTTCGAGGTAAAGAGAGCCTCTTCTCTTCGTCTGGACACCTGCAGGGGGGTGCTACCTGATGAACACTTATATTTTATGGACTTTGTTCCCTGTTCACCGCTGGGTGGGCTTGTTATTTGCTTTTCTTTGTGCTACTAATGCTGAAGTGTAAAGCTAGGGATTCACTGGGTGCCCTAGAGTTGCCTTGCTGATTATACCTTAAAAAGCCAGACATACTAAGCAGCTAATATAGAGCAGACTTGTTTAATTTTGTGGTATTGGATCTAATTGCTGATTATACCTTAAAGCCAGATATACTAATCAGCTAATATAGAGCAGACTTGTTTAATATTGTGGTTTTGGATCTAATTGTACTTGTAACTGAAGGTATTAGGATAGCTGGGTCCTAGTGTGACCTCATTTTGGAATAGCCCTGTTTGCTTAGAGTGGAGCCCCTTTGTGTAAGTCACAACATTTTCTCCCGCTGCATAGTAATGAGAGGCTTTGTTTTCTCCACTACATAGGCAGCCCAAGCTCACTGCCAACCGGAGCAGGCACTCGGGACAAGCAAGCAACACAAGCAGCTCACCTGAGGAGCTGAGGAAGCCGAATTTCCAGCCTGATTACTTTTGAGGTAAAGAGAGCCTCTTCTCTTCGTCTGGACGCCTGCAGGGGTGCTAGCCTTGGCCGCTCACGCCGTCTGCCCCACCCCACCCCAACCACCACCCAGGGGCGGCTGTCAATTTAAGGATCCACCCCCGTGACATCACATCCAGTGTCATCACGTCCTGTTGCCTAGAACCTATCTCCCCACTTTCCCATTTGCAGGTTATACCTGCTGGCCACTAGAGGGACCTATGCTCCCTCGCTACTTCCTACTCCTACCTGTACAGTACTCCTTCCCTTGGATCTTGCTCACCACAATGTATTGGCCCTGCCTCACACTCTGCCTGTGCCTATCCCCACTAGCAGTGCACTTGCCCACTTACCCATCTGCTACTCTGCACTGTGCCCTGGCACCCCTCCTACCCCTTGCTCCTGAACCTGCTCTCTTGCCCCTTGGGACCTCTGTGTGTCTCGGTCCTCCCTGCCCTCCCCCTAGCTTCCTCCTTGCCTCAGGCACATCTGGGTGTCTTCTTATTCTTGCCTTCCCTTCCTGTACCACCCTGCCCACCCCCTGCTCCCTTAACGTCCCCTCCCCCCCATGTCAATTGTAGGAAAACCTCTCACCATCTCCCAGCCAGGGTGTTAGTCATGCTACTACTCCTGTCAGGGAACATTCATCCAAACCCTGGCCCGGTTCCCAGGAGCTCCCCGACTAGCACCACAGGCCTATGCATGGTCTCCATGAATATCTGTAGCCTCCTAAAAAAGTCTGACTCACTACAATGCCTGGTCACATCAATTAACCCTGATATCATCGTTCTGGTTGAGACTTGGCTGTCGAAATCCTCCCCTGACTCCCTGGTCTCCCTTCCTGGTTTCACCCTCTTCCGGTCCGACCGTGTTGGGAGACGGGGTGGCGACTCACGCTATTATGTCAAGGAATCTCTCCATTACTAGCCCTGCCTACTCCAATCCTGACTCCAGGGCCCAGGCACCTACGCTGAAACTAACCCCTGACCCTTTAAAGGGACCCCTTTATCTGACTACTGCATACATGCCCCCAGGGACCAAACGCAGGCCATTGCCTCTCTTACAGAATACCTTTCCTCACTACCTCCTTCCGCTGATCAAATTCTGGTGGGTGACTTAAATGTCAACTGGCTCAGCCCCTCCTCCTCCTCTACCCGTGACTCCTTTTCTACAATAGACCTAACACAACTAGTTACCCAACCTACCAGGACTAACCCCAAGAGAGGCTCCAGTACCCTGCTTGATGTGGTACTCACCAACCGCTCTAATCGGATCCCCAATGTACAAGTCCTCCCAGACTCTCTCAGTGATCACTCCCCCATTCTATTCCACTGGTCATCCTCAGTCCCCAAACCCATAGCACAGTCCACATGCCGGCGGCGTCTAATACCTGGTGGTCTGACAAAACTTAAGGAACTTCTGTCCCAAATTGACTGGTCTCCTATACAGGCAACTCCTGACATTGACACAGCTCTCTCCTTCTTTACCCAAACTTTTAATAATGCCTGTGATATTTTTGCCCCAATGTCGACCCGCCGTTCTAAAAGGCAGAATGCCCCCTGGGTAATCCCAGCTTTGATCCACCAACTCAAACATAGGGACAACCTATGGCACTGTGCCACTGAGACTGGCCGGCCCAGTGACAGGCAGTTATATGCTGCCACCCGAAACAAGTGCACTCGGGCCATCAGAAAGGCCAAGTCTGAGCTCTATCAGTCCTCACTCACATCCTCATGGGGGAACCCCAGAACCTTCTGGGATAATATTAAACAGTTAAATGGGAGTGCACACTCCCCCACCCACCCAGATCAACATTAATGGCATGATCTCTTCAGACCCAGCCCTCATAGCCAACCACCTCAACACCTCATTCACATGACCTTAGCCCTATCCTCCCTACAAATTTTTTGACCCCCCTCCCCCAAGCGCCTGCCAGTAAATCTTTCTCCCTTATTTTCTCCTCCGCGTATTTCTGCCCAAGAACTTAGGTCGTGACCTTGTCTACTGCCCTCAAGAGTAATAGTACGGGCAGTGACACCCTGGATCCATGTATCCTACGGCTGGTCTTAGACACAGTCCTTACCTCGATCATGTGCCTCATCAACCACTCTCCTTGCCTGGGGAAGGTTCCAACTGCCTGGAAAGTCACCACTGTCACCCATATCTTTAAAGGTGGTGATAGGACTGTGGCTGGAAACTATCGGCCAATCTCCATTCTCTCTCCTCTCCAAGGCCTTGGAAAAAGTGGTAGCCTCTCAAATCTCTGACTACCTCTCCACCTACGATGTCCTATGTCCTGAGCAGCATGGCTTCCGAGCAGGCCACAGTACCAACACAGCCCTCCTAGAGTTCTCCAACTTTCTCCACTCCTCCTTAGACACTGGTTCTCTGGCTGGTGCGGTCTTCACTTGACCTCTCTAAAGCTTTCGACACTGTCTCCCACCCCTCCTTCTTGATGCCCTTAGTCTCTCTGGTTTTGCTGCTGGGCCTATCTCCTGGTGCACCAGTTATCTGTCTGACCGCTCAGGCGTGTAAAAATGAACGGGACCTACTCAGACATCTGTCCCATCTTTTCTGGGGTTCCCCAGGGCTCCATTCTGGGCCCCTTACTATTCTCACTTTACCTTAACACCCTTTCACGCTCTTGCTTGGGGAACATTCTATTGTACGCTGATGATGATGCAGTCATCTTTGCTTCAAGTCGTAACCTTATTGCCCTCCAGGACTCGCTGCAGAAGTCCTTCGCTGAAGCCAAGGGCTGGTTCAAGGAACATAGATTGGTGATAAATCTTAAAAAAACAAAAACCATGTTCTTCACTCATCCTCAAAACAAGTCCTGCAACTTCAAACTCCTCATTCACTCTGGGTCCTCTTTCCCACTTGAACTAGTTTGCTCCTATAAATATCTAGGGATCCATTTTGACCCTTCCCTCTCCTTCCATGGACACATCGCTGCCCAGCCACTGCCACTAATATTCAATTGGGCATCTTACATCGGTATAAACACTGCCTCCCCGAGGCTCTTGACTCCAGTCACCTCCTCTATCCTGTCCCTAGTGGACTATGGACTGCCAGTGTATGGTGCTGCTGATCAGACCGCACTCCATAAAATCGTTTCTCTGAATAAGGCCTGCAGATTAATTACTGGGGCACCCTAGAACTAACACACACCTGTCTACTGTGCGCAAAAGCGCTGGTACTTGATCTTGACGAGCGCCTCAAATATCTGACCTGTACCCTTACAAAAAGACCCTCCTTGGGCTATCCCGCCTGGATTGACCACCACCATCCGCGCTCTGTCCCACTAGTTCATACTGGAGCTCTGGGAAAACCTCTCTTGTTATCCCTAGAGCTAGGACCTCTCACGACCAAAGAGCCTTCAGCTTTAGGGCCCCTCCTGGTTCAACACACTGCCCCTCCATCTCCGAAGCTCCAACTATATTGTGCTTCAAAACGTCTTACAGGAACCACCTTGTTAACACCCAAGCTGTAATTGCCACTAGTCAAGCCAGTACTCAATACTAATGACAAAGCTTACTACTAAGCTGCTAAGGACAACATAACTCCAGTATTGTTTGCATCAATCCTACCTGTACCAGCTTGTTTGTATCTATGTCTTAAGTTACTGTTATACTGTGTTATACTGTTATACTGTGTATTTTCGTTTGTCTTACTGTGACAAGGTACCTTTGTAAATGAGCCTATGGCTCAAAGGTTTTCCAAACTGCTGTCTAAATAAATAAATAAATAAAAATGTGAGGCTAGAAGGGTCACGTAAGAAAGTATATTTTCACAGAAAGGGGTAGTGGATACACGTAACATCCTCCATGCTGTGGGGGTGGGTGCTAAACAGCAGGGGCATTCAAGAATGCATTGGAAATACATAAGAGAACCCTAAAGATTGTAAATAAAGTTTAATCAGCACATCTAGTCAGGTGTGTGGCTTGTGAAGTCTGTAAGGCAAATGGGCAGACTCGGTGTGCCAAACAGTCCATATCTGCCATCCAGTTCTATATTTCTATGTTTCTAGAGGTGTGTGCCTGGCTTCAATTACAATTATACTATGTTACTATGACCTCCCCCCCCCCGTACTAATTGTCCATTTCTGACCAGCCCACAGATGGAAGACTTCAAGTAGTACTCTGTGTCTATACTAAGTATTATAAATGCCTGATATTGATTCTACCAAAATCACCTCTGCATGCAGGCTGTTTCCCCTGTGCCATGACAATCACAAGTTAGTAGCTCATGGATTCCCATGAATCACCCGACTGCCAATTACATCTTTCAAATGCTATGGCAATGCAGAATGCTTATTTATTTGT
This sequence comes from Neoceratodus forsteri, assembly GCA_016271365.2. Lineage (NCBI taxonomy): Eukaryota > Metazoa > Chordata > Ceratodontiformes > Ceratodontidae > Neoceratodus > Neoceratodus forsteri. Next base: position 364,881,963 of record CM028132.1, on the reverse strand, counting down.
ATGGCGCAAACAGATGCACGCTAACATTAGGGTCACCCAGGTATTACTACCCCTGTTTATATCACAGGTTCATGCCCTAACCTCTGCCCCACCAGAACCCCAAAGACAATAGAGTTTGGTGCACAGTTCTGTATATCACACCTCCAGTGGGACATCTAGGAAGGGGTAGGAGATCTGCAAGCATACCAATACAAATATGGCAAAGATCATGCCTAGAAAGCCGTTACCAGAGAGAGAGGCTCCACAAACTGAAAATGCATGGTGGACCAGGTGGTAATCGACTGACGGCCAAGCATATGTTTTTGTGTTTGGGGTGCATGTTTACATAAAGTACTGCATTCAAATGAAATCACAGAAATACATGGATAAGGCACTTCAGTAGTGACAATGCTGCAAAGACAGTGTGAAGCCTTACGGATGGTGTGGCAGTGTAGGTTGGGCAGGGATGGACGGGTGAGTAATTCGCCACGAGTGAAGCTGTGAATTATTTAACTCCCATGTGGCACCTGCTTGTGAAATGTCTGGTCCTTTTGGACATGGCAGAAAATAACCTTCAATGGAGCAGCTGCACAAACTGCACAATCACATGGTTACGTCATCACAAGTGCCAGTGATAACATTTGCATAACTGCGGGATCGGTCCTGCTCTGACCGTGCTTATGATGTTGCTGTCCTGTGAGTTAATCCTTGTGGTGGACATACACAGCGGTGACTGTGTACAACATTACCACATGCGTGTTATGCAAACAATATCCTTTCAAAACATGAAACATACAAGGCGAGTCACAAACAAAAGCTTTCATCCCGGGGCATTCAAATCCGCCACATTACCATTGTTTGACTTCACTATGGTTGAGTTGTTGTTGAAGGCACAGGATGATATGTGGCCAGTCATGATTCCTGTAATAGCAGTACTGAAAGGGCAATACCTGTAGTGTACCATGGTACGGTTCCAAATCATGGGTACTCTGGATATTTTTATTTTCCAGACTGTATGATGTCAATGGACACTGTCTTGGAGAGTGCATTGTAGTGTGCGTCAGTGTGATTGACAGTCTGATGCTGAAGAGCTCGTTATGTACTCTATTCATGTGTGGAGGCAGTTCAGTGGAACTCATCTCTGCAGAATTATCAGCCTATTGTCTGTGTGATGGTGCTGTTCTCTTACAAACAATCCAAAATGCAGCACAAGGACAAAAGGAAGCAGGTGATAATGGACCCTGGATGTGTCTCAGTGGCAGTCTGAGTGAGAATAATGAAGGTCATCAAGCGGTCTTCAACAGCAGACTCCAGTGCAGTCTGTGGCTCTTATAATCCCATTAAACCCCCTCACTCTCTCCACAAAAAAAACAAACAAAAAAAACTTTGTTTAGTTTTTATCTTGAACAAACACAGAGAGGTGTAAAAATTGTACCATACCACATAAGTGCAAAGTTAAAATAAACTAACCGCACAGATGTGGACAACCTACTGTCATTTCACACACTATTCATTGTCCCTGAAATCGTGACTTCAGCTGGGTTGGAAATACTTATATCATTGTAGCATTAATAAACCATGGGATGCCAATCACGGAACACTCACTCACTGTATCACAAAATAAAGGAAATAAATAGATTGTATTTCTTTGCTGGCATGATGCAGTCTGAACTGGGGCACAAATCTGATAGAGGTCTTTTACAAGGTAGTTCTACAAATGGGTAACATCAGAACTGGATAGGGGAAAGCCTGTGGATGTATTATTCTTTGACTTCAGCAAGGTATTTGACTCTGCCTCCCACAATGGTCTGGTGGAGAAACTTATGGGGTTGGGAGTAGGCCCTTTGATGGTCGGATGGATTGAAAACTGGCTAGCTGGATGCGCCCAGAGAGTAGTGGCCGGTGGGGAGCTCTTGAACCCTAGAGAGGTCGGTAGTGGGGTACTGCAGGGCTCGGTCCTGGGTCAAGTCCTGTTTAATGCATACATATTGGACATCAGGGAAGGTATAGGGTGTGAAATGAGTCTCTTCGCTGATGACTCCAAGATGGGAGCAGTAGTTGAGGGGGAACAGGGGATGCTGGCCCTGCAAGGGGACCTGGACACCCTGGAAAGCTGGGTTCCCACATGGAAATTAAATTTCAATATCACCAAGTGCAAGGTGTTACATCTTGGGCGGGGAAATCCTAAACACAGGTACACCCTGGAAGGGAAGGCGATGGAGGCCTCAACAGGGGAAAAAGACCTAGGGGTCATGGTGGATGCATGTATGAATAACTCTGAGCAGTGCAGGAGAGTGGCTAGCAAGACAAACAGGATGTTGGGATGCATCGTAAGGGAGATCACCTCTAGGAGCAGGGAAGTGATACTGCCGCTGTACAATGGACTGGTTAGACCACACCTTGAGTACTGTGTACAGTACTGAAGACCACCCTTGAAGAGGGACATACAGCTCCTGGAGAGGGTACAGAGGAGGGCAACTAAGATGATACGAGGACTAGGGGATTTGACATATGAGGACAGACTTGAGGAGCTCTGCCTGTTTTCTTTCGAGGAGAGGAGAGGAGGGGGGGACATGACTGAGGTCTTCAAGTACCTCAAGGGAATAAATAGGGTAAACATGGAGAGGCTCTTTAGACTAAAGCAGGGAAGTATCACCAGAGGGCATGGTTTGAAGGTGGAAGGTGAAAAGGTGAGGGGGGAAAAGAGGAGGAGGTTTTTCACTGAGAGGGTGGTGGACCCTTGGAATGCGCTGCCTGGCGAGCTGGTTCAGAGATTCACAGTGGAGGGCTTCAAGAGAGGGTGGGACAGACACAGAAAGCAGATATACCAGATGACGGCCTGGCCCAGGGGGTGGGGATGGATGATAGGGGTTTCTGGAAGACAAGGGGGGGGGGCCTAGGCACCCAACTAGGGATCTGAGGTTCGAGCAGACTCGATAGACCATAAGGCCTGATCTGCTGGCAATTAGTATGTTTGTATGTTAGTTCATGCCAGTGCATTGGCTGTTTTAGACCTAAATTTCTGAAAATCCATCAATGCCGTTGGACATTAAAGATCAGTGAACAATATGTGTGTCATGTGCATGGGCCTCAAGGTGGTAAACTGGGTTATTTATTTCATTCTTGGAATTACAAACCTTTGAGTCAGAGTCTCATTTATAAAGGCTCCACGTCATGATAGTACATACGAACAAGAAACAAAACAAAGTACAATTGCAATACAAGGGACAAGGCAGGATACAATATAAATAAGTTAAGACCAGGTACAACTTAGTATAGATAAGAAAAAAGGTAACAAGAACACAGGTGGCAAGTATACATCTTGGCTGAGAGCAACACTTCAAACTAAAAGTAGCAACTTCATTTTGACACAAGGACTGAAGTATCTAAAAATAGGGTTACAGCAGCTGAATTGGCTGATATGCAACCTTGGGTATAGAGTCAGTGTCATGCTAAAAGTTAAAAACAATGTAAGAGACAGGAATGAGTATAAAGTGCAAGTATGAAGAGTCTTGAACAGTGCAATAACTAAGTGGAGCTAGCTAGAAAGGGTTGTGCAATCGGTAACCAGAGGTAAATAGGCCCTAGTATAGGGCCTACGTTGGTTCCCCTAAACAGGCAGGAGGGGCGGGGCGGTACATGGGGAGAAAGGAATAGAGAGGGAGGAGGACATGGGAGTGGGATAGAGGCTAAATGTTAGACATTCGTTTGGTGACAGGAAGCGGGTGGTGTTGGTAAATGGGATACTTTCCGAGGTGAGTTTTGGGGTGTGTTCCAATGGGGCACCTCAATGATCCATCTTGTGGACAGTGCCTTTTTTATTGTCTTCATGAGAGACACTGTGTAAGTTCTGGAGGGATAATTATACCTGATTGCACAGGGTGGAGATTTCAGAGTGGTTGTAGACAATGAATAGGGACCCAGGAAATCTGGAAAATGTATTTGAAGTGTGGAAACTGATGCTCAGTGCAAAAAAGTGATACCGCATGTACCTTTGTGGCAGAAAAGCTGGTGCCTGGCTGGGGTGGTGGTGGTGTGTGGTTGGTGGTCAGTTGATGGCTGGGTCGCACCTGAAAATAGGCACTTGGCTGTCTAGTGTGCTTACCCAGTTAACAAAAGCAAATAAATAAATAAATGGCCGTCAACACTGAAGTAAACGAAATAGGGGACACCATGCTGGAAAAACTACAGATGGCCTAGCAGAGTAAAAATGCTGTATGGAGAGTTTGTACCATGTTGGGGAGCATCGGAAGGTGCATCTCTAGCCAAAGTAGGGAGGTTGTGACACCACTATATGAAAGTTAGGTGAGTCCTCAATCAGGAATAATGTGTCAGGTTCTTTAGGCCACATCTTTATATGGGCATGGACAGTATGTGGGCAATTCAGAGAAGGGTGACAGAAATGGTACAGGGCTTCCACCAGAAGACTTATGTGGAGAGATTGCATGCAAGCGGTATGTAGACTATGGACGAGAAGAGGGAACTAGGAGATAAAAATGAATCCTTTAAGTACCATCAGGGCATAAACACGTAGATAGTGGTCATCATCTATAAGTTACAGATACATAGTTGAACGACATGGCCTGATATGAAATAGGAAGGGGCCAGGAAAAGGGGAAATGTGAGGAAGTATTTGTTCACGAAATTGTTGGTGGATGCATGGAACAGCTGGCCCAGAGAGGTGCAGTGGGAAAGCAGAGTGGTGTTGGTTACAAAATGCATGTGATAGATACAAGCGAAACACAGAGGTTGCACAAAGAGGGTAACATAGAAGATCGAGTGGGGTCAGCAGACATGAATAATGCCAGGTATAAGGTCTGTCTGGATGGTCCTAAGGGTGTGCCTCAGTCAGCAAGTGGTGGAGCACACCATGGGGGGGGGGCTGATATTGGACATACTACTCATCCATGAGGATACAGTTAAAGATACCATGGTGGGGAGCCAGACATGGTCCAGTGATCAACGCATGTCATGGTTCAATGTGAGAACAGTGCAGCCGAAAAACCACCTGAAAACGAAAATCACAGAGTATAGCCGTGCAAACTTTGCAAAGTTGATGGATTGTCTGAAGAACTCACAGGCAGGAGTTGAGCAAGTGGGGGGTATGGAGGAACATTGGGTGAATCTAACCTGAGACACAGCACAGGCAACTATCATAGAAACATTGAAACATAGAAGTTGTCAGCAGACTGGGAAACATAGGATCCATCATGTCTGCCTGTGGTTTTAGCCCCACCACCACTTTGCTGCCTGCTAGAGTATACCACAGTGTCAGTCCTGCCGCTCCTTGAATTCCTCCACTGACATCACCCGCACCCACCCTCAGGCATGTTATTCCATGGTTCGTGCATGCGCTCTGTGAAGGAGAATTTTCTTATATTGCTCATAAACCAATCCCACTTAAGGCAAAGATCATGCCCTCTTGCTTTATTGAATTATTTTTTTTTGTTTACATTTTTGCCTGGTTTTTTTTTTTCCAGTTTGTGCTTGTCCCTCTTGCTTTATTTAATTTTTTTTTATTTTGAGATCTCATCAGCCTGTCAACTTGGCCCTTTCAAAAAACTGCTCAGACAGCATCTCCTGACCTCCAACCGCTGCAACTGCCTATAGTGCCATCGTATATCTCCATATGTCACACACCTTACCCGCTACGTCCTCCACATTTGAAAATGTCCTCATGGACTGCTACTTTTTCCTTTTCTCCTCTAGTTCCCTCCTCTCCCTGTTGGTCTCTGCCCTACCCCCCCCATTCTTCCCACAGTCTCCCTCCCCCATGAGTTAATCCCCTACTGTATAGTGTTTTTTCGTATTCCTATATACTTTCACCCTCACGTTATTGCCTGGTAAGAACCTTGTGATGGTAGTAATTGTTAATTTTGCTGTCTCTTCCTATTGTACCCTGGTTGCATCCAGGTTCTACTTTTATTATGTGTACCTGTTGACGTGGAGCCTTTGTAAATGAGTCCCTGACTCAATACTCTCAATAAATAAAATAAAAAAAGAAAACATTTTTGTCGTTTTTTTTTTTTGTTTACGGTTTGTGCCAGTCTCCATTTTCAGACGTGAGTGCGCCTGTGTGGAGGCACGTGCACACCACGCTCAGAGATCTCCAGACTTGTCATTCACTACTGCCTACGCTGCTACCAGACCTCCCCTTGGGGGCAGCTGAGCTACGGGAGGGGGGAGAATGAACTCCTCTGGAGAGGAGAGCTGCTCGATTCTGCTCCTCCCTCCCAGCCCCCACCGTGGGCTGGCACCCTAACGACCCCTTGGTCATTTCTGAACCTGGGTCGCCAGCTCAGCATGAGGTAAGGCATAGTGCCTTAATGCTCTGCGCCACTCAGCTGGCTACTTTGTTGTAGTTTTGTTACTTAAAAGAGGGTTTGCACCAGTACCTCATTCTTGCCTTTGCAGCACTTAACTGACTCTATCATATCACCTTGATTTCTGCACGACTCTAGAGAATATAGTTTGAGTTTGGCGCATCTTGCCTCATACGGTTTGCGATATAAGCCTGGCATCATCCAAGTTGCTGTTTTCTGTTTCGTCTCCACCTTAACTATGTTCCTTGTCAGGTGTGACCTCCAGAACTGGATGCAGTACTACAGGCTGGCCCTTAACAGGGACTGCTACAGAGACATGATCACATCATGCCTCCTGCTCGTGATGCCCCTTCCTATGCATCCCAGTATGCCACTCTTCTTTAGTACTGCTGTCTCGCATGTGCATCGACCTTTCAGTTATCTGAAATGGTTTCGGTGTCATCTGCAAACAGGCACACTTTTCCCCGCAGACCATAAGTATTGTCACTGATGAAAACTGTTACAGAGGATTGGCCAAAGTACTGAGTCCTGTGGCACCATGCTAGTCAACCGTCCCTGTTATGACAGTGTGCCATTCACTGATGCTCTTTGTGTTTTTCCATTCAACCAAGCAGGGAGGAGGCTTGCCATTATGGGCCAGTTAGCTGGACCTGGGTTAAAGGGAACTTAAGGGAAACGCTGCTAAAGTAAAGAATAGTGTTATACATTGAATCCAGCCAATCAGAAAATCCAAGGCAGCATGGACTCAAGGCAGGGCAATCTTGTCAAACAGATCAGATAGATTTATTTGAATGGGTGACCAGGACAGTAGATCAGGGATAGACGTTGGATGTGGCCTACCTTGATTTCAGCAAGGCCTTCGACACTGTCCTAAAATGGAGGGTAGTGAACTAATTGGGCAGCCTGGAAGTAGGTCACAGAGTGGTACAGTGGGTCAGAGAGTGGGACATTGGTTGAGGGATAGGACACAGAGGGTAGTGGTGAATGGAGATTTAATCAGAACAGAGGCTGGTAACATACGTGGTGCACAAGTAATTGGTCTTGGGGCCTGTCCTCATTAATGTCTCCAATTGTGACATAGCAGAGGGGCTAGAAGGAAAGGTATGCCTCTTTGCAAATGACAGAATGATCAACAGCACTGTTGACACTCAGGGTGTGGTGGGAGAAATGAGAAGTGAAATAAACAAGCGAGAGAGAGAGTGACCGGACTGAAAGAGGGAGCTCAGAGACTGGAGCGGAACTTTCAAATTAAATTTTTGGTGCCAAAATGCTGCAGGCTTGCTGCCCTATTTAACAGGCAGCCTGCAGCAGCGCCAGAGAGTGAGAGAGAGGGACCGGACTGAAAGAGAGAGCTCATTGGAGCTCAGGGACTGGAGCAGAACTTTCAAATTTAATTTTTGGTGCCAAAATGCTGCAGGTTTGCTGCCCTATTTAATGGGCGGTCTGCAGCAATGCCGGAGAGTGAGAGAGGGACCGGACTGAAAGAGGAAGCTCATCAGAGCTCAGGGACTGGAGCGGAACATTCAGATTTAATTTTTGGTGCCAAAACACTGCAGACTTGCTGCCCTATTTAACGCGTGGCCTGCAGCAGCACTGGAGAGCGAGAGAGGGACTGGACTGAAAGAGGGAGCTCATTGGAGCTCAGGGACTGGAGCAGAACTTTCAGATTTAATTTTCAGCTCCAAAATACTGCAGGCTTGTTGCCCTATTTAACGGTTGGCCTGCAGCAGCGCTGGAGAGCGAGAGAGGGACCGGACTGAAATTTTCCCCCCACCCACCTTTTTAAATAGACTTTATGGTCTGGTAAGGGGAGGGGTTCCCTGGAGGTGGATGAATCACTGCTTCTACCTACATAGAACTGTATCATTCTGGGGCGAGTAAGGAAAAAGCATGGAGATACTGGTGGGGCTGTGATATTACAGGCAACTGGGTTGTGAAACAGAGCAAAGACATACTGTATGATTATAGTGTTTATTCTGGGGCTGTGATATTACACATAGCTGCTGGTAAAAAACAGAGCTAACGTGCTATATGATTATACTGTTTATTCTGTTTCTTCAGTTAGAGTTTGAGTCTCTTTAGAGCCTGTTTACCCTGTCCCATCAGTTAGAGTTTAAGTGCCTATTTAGAGCAGGGCTGTTTGTTGGAAGATAACAACAACAATAATGGAAAGGGATCTGGGTGTAGTCATATCAGATGACCTAAAGGTGGGTATGCAATGTGAGAAGTCAGTAGGGAAAGCCAGGGGGATACTGGGATGCATAGGAGGGATCACAAGTAGAAAAGGGACGGTTATCCTCTATACAGACAGTTGGTGAGACCCCATCTGAGTACTGGCAGTTTTGAGACCTCATCTACGCAAGGACATAGACAGGATGGAAGCAGTCCAGAGGAGGGCAACTAAAATGGTGCAGGGTCTACATCAGAAACCGTATGAAGAGAGACTGAGAGAGCTTACTATGTATACCCTTGATGAAAGGAGGGACAGTGGGGACATGATAGAAACTTTTAAGTACCTCAAGGGAATCAACAAAGTCCAGGAGGGTAGCATCTTTCAGAAAAAGAGATGTGTAAGAACAAGGGGGCACAATTTAAAGTTAGAGGGGGGATGGCTCAGGGGTAATGTGAGGAAATTCTTTTTCACGGAGAGAGTGGTGGACGCATGGAACTGCCTTCCTGGAGAGGTTGTGGGGTCTAAAACAGTGGAGGAATTCAAACATGCATGGGACAGACATAAGGCAGTTATAGTGGGGGGTTGTAGGAAATAGGCTGTTGGTTAACTAGAATCTGCAGCTTATCCAGTAGGTAGGGAAATGGGCAGACTGGTTGGGCCAAGTGGTCCTTATCTGCCGTCAAAGTCTATATTTCTATGATAACGTGACTGATCTAGCCTGTTTCTTCAGTTAGTGATAGTCTCACTTAAAAGCTTGTTTATCCTGTATCATCAGACAGAGTTTAAGTGACAACCTTGAGCTGGGTTGTATGTTGAAACGAATATGGCTGACCTAGGATACCCCGGTATGGCCACTTGGAGGGGAAGGAGGGGTAGTAATCCAAGCGGAAGGGAATGGGAAAAGGAGGAAGTGCCTATAAGGAATAGAGAAGGAGAAAAGGGGTGGCCAAATTCCATGATGGCAGGCATCTTTGGAAGGGTTGTAGGATGCACAGGCTGTGGGGTGGCAATAATTCTAAAGTGGGCCTGGAGAGAGGGAGGGAGGGAGGCTGCCCACTCTGTAGACAGCTATCTCAGATTAGGAGTGAAGTTTGTTGGTTTAAGAAGTAGCTGGGAGATTTGGGGGATGACCAGTGATAAAGGGTGGGGTATGGGTGGCAGAGGGGTGGAGATGAGGGGAGGCGGGAGCAGGGCCCAAAATCAAGAATAGGACACATTATAGCTAGTAAGGGGGGGATATTAGGGATAGAGGTCCCCTGGATAGGGCTGCTGAGGCAAAGGGGAAAACTTATGGGGCAAACACTCAGAAAATAAAGAGAATGGAGGGGGAAGAGTCAGAGGAGGCTGATGGGGAGAAGACTAGAAGAGCAGACAACAGGAAGGGAGCTCTAAAGGTGAATAGGGCAAGAGGGGAGAAATGGGTGGCTTAAAGGGCCAGTCACGGGACACTCAGGACAGGTAATGGAGGCTGGCATACAGCGTCATAATATATTTGAGCTGCTTAGTAATCTAGTGGGGGAGGAAGGGGTTAGCAGAAATGAGGAAACTGGGACAGTGGCCATGGGGAGGGAGCTGGATTCTCATAGGGCATCGCAGGTCGGAAAAGGAAAGGATAGAAATAGTCCCAAGGGGAGAAGGGGAAACCTCAATGAGAAGCAGAGAGGGGAGATGCAATATATAGCAGAAACAAGGGAGGAAAGCAGGACTGGAGAGAACCTAGAAGACAAGGGGGCAGGGTAGGGACCCCCCTCAGGAGAGGGGCCTGTCCCAAGGATGGGGACCTAGGTGAACGGGTCCTGCAGGGGGCCTCTGGAGATAGGGGTACCATTATAAGTGGTGAAGATTATGGTGTGGGGAAGGGGATATGATCAAAGCCAGGATAAATGGCCCGGAAATGAGTGTGTTTAAGGGAACACCTATACAGGGGGGTCTGAGCCAAGTGGACAAAATGTTAATGGAGACAAAAAGGGGAGGGTTGCAAGGGGGTCTCATAATAGGGCAGGAAGACTCCCCCGACATTGGAAGTTTGGATAAAAGGGGGGAGGAGGGGTTGAGAGCGCTGAGAGGTAGTGGAAGTAACCATAAGAATGATGGAGGTGTTAAGGTTCTGTTACTGGGTGACTCAATGATAAAGGGTATCCAATGGGGGGGCAGGGGTGAATGCCAGAACCAGGTGAAGGTAGTGGGTATCTCTGGGCTGATGGTGCACAGAGCTAAGTTCATGTTGTACAAGCTGGTAAGGGATTGTGGAGGAAAACCAGATTTCCTGGTACACTTGGGGACTAACGAGATAGAGGGCCACAGTGTCTTGGAAATCCAAGCAAGGTTCCGAGAATTTGCTAGGGTCTGTCTGGACAATGGATGCAACACTTTCTTTTTGGAAATATTGCTGGTACCTAGGGCCTCAGTGGAAAACAAAAGGAAGATCACAGAGGTAAACGACTGGCTCAGGAAGTGGAGGGAAGAAAGGGGGATGGGGGTGTTAGGTAACTGGAAGGGGGTTTAGGAGTATAAGGAACTGTATGCCAAGGACAGGATTCACCTTCCTCCATTAGGGGAAGGAAATCCTTAAACAGGGGTGTCGGATTACATTAAAGAAACATGGGGTTTGAACTTGTGAGGGGGTGGGACAAGGGATGGGCTGGCCTGAAGCACCCTCCTCCAGATGAGGGGAGTAGCCAACAAACCCAAGGGGAGAGGGGGAAAATAGTCAGGGGGAGGAGGTTTCAGGAGGAGCAGATGGTGGCAGGAGGCACAAGAAACCTGGGTGTGATTTGACAAAGGGGACCAGGGACAAGGAGTGGGGGTTGGTGTTAGTGAATGCCAGGAGCTTGGGTAACAAGTTACCAGAGTTCCAGGCCATGTCTGTTTGGGGGGTGGGTGGATGTGGCAGCAGTCACAGAAACATGAACCAACAACAACCATGACTGGGACCTAAACGTGAGGGGATATGTTTTGCTTAGGAAGGATAGAAATGAGGGCAGAGGGGAAGGAGTGGCTATGTACATTACAGAAGGCATAGAAATTGCTAGGGTAGAAAAGGCAGAGGAAAACGTGGAGGCTTTATGGGCCACCTTATCAACCCTGACAGGAGGTAAGGTCAAGCTGGGTGTAGTATATAGGCCCCCCGGGATGGGTGATGTTCTGGAGGATGGTTTGCTGGACAACATCATTGCCCAGTGCGAACCAAAAGGGTAGAGAGTGGTGTTGATGGGGGATCTTAATATGCCAGAGACAAACTGGGGAACCATGTCCTCTAAGGTGGCCAAGGAGCAGAGGCTGCTAGATGGTTTCCAGGATGTGTTCTTAACACAGCATGTGAGGGAGCCCATGAGGGAGGGACGTGTTCTGGATGTGGTTTTGGCAGATGGGGACCTGGTAAGGGAACTGGTGGTAGAGGATCTCCTGACTGGAAGTGACCAAGACACTGTATGGTTTCAAAATAACATGGGGGGAGAGCTCTAGCACACTGGCAGTGGATTTCAGGGCAGCTGACTTTATGGGCATGGGAAACATTCTAAAGGACCACATTATGGGATTACAACAATGATGGATGTGGAAAAGAGATGGGAGGTTATAAAATGGGGACTTCATGAGGCAGTCAGGTCCTGTGCTAAGGTGAAGCACAAGGGAGCAAGGTCACATAAACCATGCTGGTGGACCAGTGAAGTTCAGGGAGCAGTCAGGAAGAAGAAGGCTGCCTACAAAAAATACAAAACATTGAGAGGGGAAAGGGAAACGTACCACCTTGCATCTAGAAAAGTTACCCAGGTGGTGAAGGGGGCTAAGTCCAGTAAAGAGCAACGTCTGGCACAGGGAATTCGGGGAGGGGAAAAGGTTTTTTTCTGGTACATCGGGTAGTGGAGAAAAACTAAGGGCAAGCTTGGCAGACTGAGAATGGATGGTGAGTGGGTGGGTGGAAGAGGTGAGGGAGCAGGCAGAGGTATTAAATGAGCACTTCGCCTCAGTGTTCACTAGGGAGGGGATGGGATATTTGCTAAGCAAGGCACGGAGGGGATAGAAGCAAAATTGAGTGGGACTGGGGGATTAACAGAAAGGGTTCACAAGGGAGGGAGTGGCACCCCTAGGGTTTCACAACAGGACAAGGATAGAAAGACCAGCAAGGAGGGGTGATGGACAAAGCTATCTCCACCGAAGGGTGTGACAAGCCCTGAAGGCCCTGAAGAAAGATAAATCTCCTGGGCCGGATGGCATTCATCCAAGGGTACTATGGGAGTTGGTGGATGTACTGGCCCCACCCCTGGTGGAGCTCTTCAATAGGTCGCTTGAGACAGGGATGGTACCTAAGGACTGGCGTGAGACGCATGTGGTGCCAATCCAAAAAGGGGGGTCGAGGGAAGTACCAGGTAACTATAGACCCATCAGTTTGACCTCAGTAGTGGGAAAAGTAATGGAGAGTATACTGAAGGAACGACTGGGGGTGTTTCTGGAGGAGGAGGGTGGGGTTGGACAGTAGGCAACATGGGTTTGTGCCAGGTAGATCGTGTCAAACCAACCTTGTGGAATTCTATGAATGGGTAACATTGGAACTGGACAGGGGGAAGCCTGTGGATGTAATATTCTTGGACTTCAGCAAGGCGTCTGACTCTGTTCCCCACAATGAGCTGGTGAAGAAACTGACGGGGTTGGGAGTGTGCCCTTTGATGGTCAGATGGATAGGAAACTGGCTAGCTGGTTGCACTCAGAGTGGTGATTGGTGGGGAGCTCTCGAACCCTAGAGAGGTCAGTAGTGGAGTTCTGCAGGGCTTGGTCCAGGGGCCGATCCTGTTTAATGCATACATATCTGACATCAAGATGGGTATAATGTGCGAGATGAGTTTCTTTGGTGACAATTCCAAGGTGGGAGCAGTAGTTGAGGAGGAGAAGGGGAGGTTGGCCCTGTTAGGGGACCCGGACACCCTGGAAAGTTGGGCTGTCACATGGAAGTTAAATTTCAATACAACCAAGTGCAAGGTGTTATATCTTGGGTGGGGAAACCCCAAACACAGGTACACCCTGGGAGGGGTGGTGCTGGAGGCCTCATCTGGGGAAAAAGACCTAGGGGTCATGGTGGATGCGTGTATGAATAACTCTGAGCAGTGCAGGAGAGCGGCTAGCAAAGCAAACAGGATGTTGGGATACATTGTAAGGGGGATCACCTCTAGGAGCAGGAAATTGATTCTGCCACTGTACAATGGGCTGGTGAGGCCTCACCTCGAGTACTGTGTGCAGTACTGGAGACCACACTTAAAGAGGGACATACAGCTCCTGGAGAGGGTACAGAGGAGGGCTACCAGGATGATATGAGGACTGGGGGAGTTGACGTACAAGGATAGACTTTAGGAGCTCGGACTGTTTACTTTGGAGGAGAGGAGAGACAGGGGGGACATGATCGAGGTCTTCAAGTGCCTCAAGGGAATAAATAGGGTAAACAGGGAGGGGATCTTTAAACTAAAGAAGGGAGGTATCACCAGAGGGCATGGTTTGAAGTTGGAAGGAGGAAGGATGAGGGAGGAAAGAGGAGGAGGTTTTTCACGGAGAGGATGGTGGATCCTTGGAACATGCTGCCTGGCGAGCTGGTCCAGATTTCCAATGTGGAGGGCTTCAAGAGAGGGTAGGACAAATACAAAAAGGGGTATCAGAACACTGGGGGGGAGGGCCTCGGTTCCCAGCAGGGTATCTGAGGTTCGAGCAGACTCGATAAACCATAAGGCCTAATCTGCTGGCATTTAGTATGTTAGTATGTTGAACAAGCTCGTGTAGTGTCCAAGAGTATGGCAGCTAGGTGTCTATGCTAAGAAGTGTAAAATCATGCAGTTGGGTGACAGAAACACTGCAGAGAAGTACACGATGAGGCGGAGTTACTATAGCCTTGTCCACCTTCAGTTTTGTTTTGTGAGCTCCTCCAGAACTCTCTCCACTGTGAATGGAATGGTGTCCACCTCTCCCCCCCCTTCGCATCTGCTACCCAGCTGTGTTCCTTTGCCTCCCCCTCCCTAGTGAATACTGAACAGAAGTATTTATTCAGTATTTCTGCCTTGTCTAGGTCTCCCTCCTTGCACTCTCCCTCTTCCCCTTTATGCCCTACAATCCCTCCCCTGGTATTTCTTCTTTTGCTGATGTTCCTATAGAATGTCTTGTCCCCTTTCACCACTGTCTGGGCTAATCCCTCCTCCATCCATGCCTTTACAGTATAGTGCAGTGGTTAAGGGCACTGAGTACAAGCCTGGAGACCTGGGTTTGAATCCCACAGTCCCCACTTGCATACTGTGTGACTCTGAGCAAGTCACTTAACTTCCTTGTGTTCCCAGATTGCACCAGGAAACAAGCTTCAGCTTAGTGTGCCTTTCTTGGTTAAACAATTTCTTCTTTCCCTTCTCTTTGCGCTCCTAACAGTGTTCCCTGCTTCCCTAAGACATTCAAGGTCCTCTTATACTTCCTGAAACTCACCTTTTTGCCCTGACTTTGTCTGACACCTCCTTAGAGAACCATAGTGGCTTTCTCTTTCTTTTCCCTTTGGACTTTTAGTTGCCTCCACTGCTCCTCAACTCCCCCTTTTACTGCCCCCTTCTTCAGGGCTACTGTGATGCATCTATTCATTTCAGAGAAGTCCGTCCTCCTGAAATCGAATACCTTTGCATTTGTGTGACTTGACTGAGTCCCTGTCTCCATGCTAAACCACACTACACGGTGGTTGCTGGACCCCAGCTGTCCTTCTACCCAGACTTCTTTAACTCTGTCCCCATTGGTCAATACCAGGTCCAGAATCGCCTTGTCCCTGGTGAGAACAAGCACTAGCTGCCCGAGACCAGCCCACTGTAGGGAATCTAGGATGGCTCTGCTTTTGCCTGAAGCAGCTGCCTGGGTGGTCCAATCCACGTCCTGCATATTGAAATCCCCTTAGCAGCAGAACTTCACCTTTTGCTTCCATGTCTTGTATTTCATCCACTAGTTCCCTGTCCACTTCTTTCCTCTGTTCTGGAGGTCTGTAGATCACCCCGTGCATATTGCTGTGCCATTGCCTGGTTCAAGGGTGACCCACAGTACCTCTGCCTCCCTCTGTTTGCCCTGCACTTCTGTTGCCTTTATACCCTCTCTGATATACACATCCTCTCCCACCTTTTTTACCCTCCCTATCCCTACTGAACAGCGCATAATCCGGTACATTAATATCCCACCCAAGGTTGGCAGAGTACCATGTCTCTCTGTTATTGCTATGTCCAGGTCTGCCTCCACTACCAAGGCCTCCAGGTCTGGGATTGTATTTCCCAGGCTGCAGGCATTAGTTTCTATGTCTTTCCATGTTTTGCATCCTATCCCTCCACCCCACCCCACCCCGTTTTTGCTCTCCTGCTTCTCCCCCCCACCCCAGTTATGTTTCTTGTGTGGCCTTGATTCCTCAGCTTCTACCTTCAGTTGTCCCCTTCTTCAATTCATTTTCCTGCATGTGCCCATGGGGGGTTGTTATGAAGTCTCCTTACCTTCCTGTCTCCCTTCCCCCACCAGTTTAAATGCTTGTTGCTAAAGCATTCAAACTTCTCACTCAGGACTAAGATCCCTTTCCCGGATGGATGAAGGCTGTCATCCTTATACAGGCTTGCATCCTTCCAGGTGGGGCCCCAGTCCTCCATGAAGCCAGAACTCTCCTTTCCACATCATTCCTTCAACCAGGAGTTGACTGTCTGGATGCAGAGTGACCAAGGCTCCCCCTTGCCTTGGACAGGTAGTACCTTTGAGAAGGAGGCAGAGTGTGCTACCTGCTTTAGGCTCCCCCCCCAACTTCCTGAAGTCTTTCTGGATTCTGCCTATCTCCATCTTGTCCCTTGCCAGATCATTTGCCCCCTGTTGGACAATGACATGCAGTTTCTCCCTGCTTGCTATTGCCCTTGTGATCCTATCGATCCGCTTACAATCCTTCCAGGTAGTGCTTCCTAGCATACACTTGACCTCCCTGTTTGTACTGCTAGGTTCCCTTAACTGCACTCAGGATAACCCTTTATTTAAAAGTGCAACTTCAGCTTGTGACATTCTTTGTCTGATAAATTGATTACCTTCTGCAATTGTACACTTGTTGACACTTATAACGGTTCAATGTTTGCCCCCGGTTGGGGGCGAGGGTTGTTGTTGCGTATAATGTTGCTGTTGCATTCATCTGTAGGTTTGATCTTCTTGGCCTCCTTGACCTCTCTCTCCCTTGCCCCTTCATCTTCGATTTCTTACAGCATTTTCCACCCGAAACCCTTGATAACGATTGGGGCATGTGCTCCGTCTCAACAGTGGTTCTGGGGGCAAATGATCTGCCTCTAAAAAAATATTCATTAGACTCTCCTGTCTCTGAGCCACTTCTGTAAGTACTCAGGTTAAATGAGATGGCATGGGGTCATGTCGCTACAAACAAAAAACATGCTGCAATAAATGCCACAAGGAAAACAGCAGCTTCGCAAACAACTCTGGGTACAAGAGCAACCCGACAACAAGAGTGCAGCCCCTTTGAAAACAATAGGACTTCTTTTTTTTTTTGCAGGGTGCTCAACTCCCCTCACTCCCCGAAGTGGGGCTTCACCACCCAGACTTAAAATAATCAACTCCGGGGGGTCGTGGACTTCAGGGATGGAGAGAAAAATCAGGAGGGGGGAAATTACTTTAAAAAGATACAAATAAAAAATAAAGTTGCAGCAGGAGGAAACCTGGTGGGAACTGAACCATGATCCCAGGTTTTCTGCTTCACCATGCGCTGGTGCCGTAGCCACTCCACCACAGGAGCAGCCCATCTAGGTACCCCAGCACAACGCAACTTGATCTCTCTAGAGCACATCTACAGAGCAACAGGGGTAGTGGTAATTCCCTACTGCAATTATACCCCTCTCGCTCTAAATACTTTTGCGTTTTACACAGCGCTATTCTTGTAGCGTTCTTCCTGGTGCTGTTTTGACCCGGTACCAAACGAGACATCTCTCGTGTTTCAATATGCCTCTATTCTGATTAGATTTTTTTCCAATTATAAACTCTATCTAGTTCATAGTCATCACGGTCCTTCTGGAACTTTTTTGTTTTGCTGCTTTCAATTATCTCATTTCTGAATGTTTTTTTTAAGTTATTGATTTATCTATCAAATTCAGAATGATTTTGAAAACTCAGCACCACAGCTTCTGATTTTTTAATTTCCTCCACAAGCTGATCATTCATCTCTTCACCATATTCAATGATCAGATGAAATTAATTTACTGGAGGATTCATTCAAAATGTCCTGCCACTTTTTCATGAACTCACCTACATCCTGGCCAAAGGAGGGATTTTTTGATATTCTTAGACCACAGGGTATTCTTGATACCTGAAGGTATGCTTCAAGATTTACTTGATTCCAATATATTTTATGTGCCTTAATGATAGCTTTTTCCATAGTTCTAAATGCACCTTGTAAAGAGGTAGCTTCCTCTCCATATTGTGTGTTCCTTGCTGCTTCTGAATCAATTAAAAAGGGGTTTCTTCTTCCTGCTGCCATTAGGAGGTCATTCACATGCATAAAAGGGGTGTAAGCAGTTTGTGTCAACTTTGGGGTCCCTTCCAAGGATATGCTTGTGCGAAAAAAAATAAAATTGCTGGTCACCGCTTAGGCTATCGTATCTAAAACATACAAAAAAACACTGGGGCAATAATGCGTTCACATGCAGGTTTCACACAGAGACTTTGATACTACTGTAACCTGTGCACTTCTGAAAAACTGGCTCTTTTAACTCAAAAAGGAGGACGTACTAGGATGGGGTGCTGGTAGATATACATAAACATAATTAAAGCATAGTAATCTAGCACTCACCGCTATATA
Source organism: Neoceratodus forsteri (assembly GCA_016271365.2). NCBI lineage: Eukaryota > Metazoa > Chordata > Ceratodontiformes > Ceratodontidae > Neoceratodus > Neoceratodus forsteri. The sequence goes on along the minus strand of CM028132.1, from coordinate 364,863,665 downwards.
AAAAGACACTGTTCCCAAGCATCATATCAAAAATGTGTCAATTTTATTGAGGTGCCAGAGTTAAAAACATGCCTTGATGCATTTTGGAAATGCCCCTTTTTCAAAAGACATGCCAAGCCACTACCTAGGTCACCTTATATATAGGTAGTTTGATGTCATTATTAATTGCCTCTAAAACCTGAACGCATTGAACCAGGTGATCCAGTTGTGGCTATACTTACAGAATAAACAATTAGTCAAGCACAGCAAAATAAGTGCATATTTTATATATAGATATATATATACACACACACCATAAAAAATTTCCACAACATTAAAAACAGTTTCAAAAAACATGAAATAGTAAACTTCTATTGGGAGTTTAAGTCTGGTCACTACCGCTGATGGAATCTATTGTTGGTGTCAACCCCAGTCTGTAATATATAAAAAACACTATTAGGCTCAGTATATTTAAACTTACTTCCCAACAGTCAGTTGTTTTTTACCCCATGGCAAATAACATTACATGTCAGACATAACTACACAGATATACAGAAATGTGACGGCAGAGAAAGGTCCCATGGCCCATCTAGTCTGCCCAACACCCTACCTCCCCCCTTCTGTTATGCTTCCACCCTCTTTTCCCAACCCCTTAAATCTATCCCAGGTCCTCTTGAATCCCTCTACCATTTCAGCTGTCACTACCTCCTTCGGTAGCTTGTTCCAGGCCTGCACCACCCTCTCCATGAAAAACTGCCCCCTGACATTACCTCTGTATTGCCCATCTTCCAATTTGAGGCAATGTCCCCTCGTGTTCGCTCCCTTCTTCAATTTGAACAAGCTATCACTCTCCACCTTATTTATTCCCTTCAGATACTTAAAGGTCTCAATCATGTCCCCCCAGTCACCAGTGGGTACAAATTCAGCCCTCTCAATCATCTCTCATAGGGTACATTCTGCATCCCCTGTACCATTTTGGTTGCCCTTCTCTGTACCCTTTCCATTAACTCAACATCTCTTCATAGGTGAGGCCTCCAGAACTGCATCCCATACTCCAGATGCGGCCTGACCATGGTTCTGTATAACAGCAGTTAGTGTCTCCCTCTTCCTGCTATTAAAACTCCTCGCAATGCAGGCCAACATTCCATTTGCCTTTCCCACTGCCCTACTACACTGGCTGCCCACCTTGAGGTCACGTGATACCATAATCCCCAGGTCCCTTTCCGTTTCCTTCTCCTTAATCACCCCCCTAAGGGAGTAAGTTTCCCTCCTATTCCTTCTCCCAGGTGCATCAGCGAGCACTTTTGTGCATTAAACTTCAATTTCCAGGTGTCAGACCACCTCTCCAGCCTCTCCAGGTCTCACCTCATGGCTTGCAGCCCACTAGGTGAATCCACCCTATTGCAAACCTTTGTATCATCTGCGAACAGGCACACCCATCCCTCCAGATCCTCCGCTAGGTCACTAACATGGATGTTAAAAAAGTATTGGTCCTAGAGCTGACCTCTGTGGCACCCCACTGGTCACTGTCCGTTCCCTGGAATGTGTCCCATTTACTACCAGCATCTGACTCCTTCCCTTCAGCCAATTTTCCACTCACCTGGTGATCCTGAGGTTCAGCCCTAGTCTGTCCAGCTTATGCACCATTCCACCATGCAGAATGGTGTTGAAGGCCTTATTGAAATCCAGATAGGCCACATCCACCACTCCTCTCTGGTCTACTATCTGTGTCACCCCATCGAAAAGCTCTATCAGGTTAGTCTGACAGGACCTTCCCTTTGTGAAGCCATGCTGCCTGTCATCCTGCATGCCATTTATCTCCAAGTATTGTATCAACTTGTTTTTAAGTAGTGTTTCCATTACCTTCCCCATCACCAAGATAAGACTAATGGGCTGGTAGTTTTGACCTCGTCCTTCCACCCCCCCATGTAGTGCGACCACCTCTGCCTTCTTCCAGTCCGCTGGCACCACCCCTGTGACCAAGGACAAGGAAACAGAAAGGGACCTGGGGATTATGGTATCGCATGACCTCAAGGTGGGCAACAGCCTCATCAGATGCAGCGTCAGTTCATTACTCACTTCCTTGAAAACCCTTGGATGTATTACATCAGGCCCCATTGCCATGTCCACCCTAAGTCTACCCAGCTTTTCCCTTACTCCTTCAGTTGTGAATTCTGCTACACCCACCTGCCTGTGGCTGTCACCCTTCCCAGCCCGTCCTGGTCCTCTGCCCTCTCTTTCCTCAGTGAAGATTGAGGCGAAATAGCTACTTAATGCCACTGCTTTTCCAAAATCCCCTTCCAGTAATGTTCCACTTTCCCCCCTTATCCTCTCAATCCCATGCTGTGCCCTCCTCGTGTCTCCAACACACCTAAAAAAGGCTTTGTCCCCCCCTTTCCCTGCTTCGCTATCCTCTCCTCAGTGGCCTCCATAGCCTTCCTTATCTTTTGCCCTGCCTCCTTTCTTTTTCCCTGTAGGTTTCCCTGTCCTCATCCTTTTGTGTCCTCCTGTACCTCTTGAATGCTCTAGTCTTCTCCTTGACCCCTAAAGCCACCTCTCTAGTGAATCATAGAGGTATTTTCTGTCTTCTGTTCTTTCTTACCCTTCTTATCCATGAGTCCATGACTTTAAATACCCCTCTCTTAATGGCTGCCCATAATTCCTCCACCCGCTGCACAATTCCTATCCTCAACATTTCTTTCCTCCGTGAAGATTGAGGCGAAATAGCTATTTAATGCCTCTGCTTTTTCAAAATCCCCTTCCAGTAATGTTCCACTTCCCCCTTTTCCTCCCAAACCCGTGATGTGCCCTTCTCCTTTCTCCAGCGTACCTACAGAAGGTTTTGTCCCCCTCCTTGTCTGCTTCGCTATCCTCTTCTCAGTGGTCTCCTTAGCCCTCCTTATCTTTTGCCCTGCCTCCTTTCTTTTTCCCCTGTAGGTTTCCCTGTCCTCATCCTTTTGTGTCTTCCTGTACCTCTTGAATGCTTTAGTCTTCTCCTTGACCTAAAGCCACCTCTCTAGTGAATCATAGAGGTCTTTTCTGCCTTCTATTCTTTCTTACCCTTTTTATACATGAGTCCATGGCTTTAAATACCCCTCTCTTTATGGCTGCCCATAATTCCTCCACCCCCTGCACATCCCCTGTCCTCAACATTTCTTCCCTAACAACCTTCCTCATTCCATGAAAGTCAGCCTTTCTGAAGTCCATTACCTTGGTTCTCGTCCTAACCCTCACCCTGCCCACTCTCACTCTGAACCTGACAGCCCTGTGGTCACTGGTGCCAAGCTGTTCCCCCGCCTCCATCTCCTCTACACTGTCCCCATTTGTGAGGACCACATTCAACAATTTTACACCCCTAGAGGGTTCACTGACCCTTTGCTGCAGGAATATGCCCTGAAGAGCCTCTAAGATTCCCCTGCTCCTTGCGGAGATTGCTGTCTAGGCCTCCCAGTTGATGTCCGGAAGGTTTAAGTCTCCAACTAGCACAATTTCCCTTTTCCGTGCCATCCTCGCTATGGATTCCACAAAGTGTCTATCCCCTTCCTCCCCCTGCATAGGAGGCCTATAGATTACCCCAATGCACAGGTTTTCCCACTGTCCCCTGTCTAGGGTGACCCACAATATCTCTGTTTCCCCCTCCTCATCCTGCTCTTCCATGGCCAAAGTCCCTTCCCTGACATATAATGCCACCCCTTCCCCTCCCAATCCTTCCTAAACAAACGATACCCTGGGATCACTGTCTCCCAGGCGTGGTGCTCATTCCACCAAGCCTCACTCACTGCTACAATGTCTAGGTTCTCCTCCATCATGGTGGCCTCCAGTTCACCTATTTTGTTGCCCTATCTCCTAGCATTTGCAACCAAAGCCCTCCAACATGTAGCCCCATCCCGTCCTTCCCTGCTGCTAACTGCTCTCTTGATGAGTGTTGTGATTTGGGGGGGGGGAGGCTGATAGCCTCTCTGCTCTGCCTCATGTAAGGATGGCCTGTCCTTAGCCCCCCCCATTTAGTTTAAATTGAACTTCCTTGCTATGAAGTCCCCCAGTTTACTCTTTAGTGCAGCTGCCCCTGAAGAGTTCAGATGCAGCCTGTCTTGGGCATACAGACCCTCCTCCTCCCATGTAGAGCCCCAGTTACCTATCCGGCCAAACCCCATCCGACTGCACCGACCTTGTAGCCAATTGTTGAATGCCCTTATCTTCACCTTTCTGGATGTGCTCACTCTTGGTACTGGCAACACCTCAGAGAAGGAAATGGAAGGAAAAACAGTGTTGCTCATACAGAACCTAGCGAGTTCCTCGAACCTTGCCTGTACTTCCATCAGACTTTTCCCCTTCAAGTCGTTTGTGCCCAAGTGAAACACCAGATGTGTCCTTTCATCCTGCTGCTTACTCCAGGAAGGAATATGATGCCTCTCTCCCAGCTCCGCCATCCCTGGCATGCACTGTACCCATACTGCATTGTTTTTTGCTCCCTTCTTTCCCCATTTTAGCCCCTTAATTGAGTCCCCCCAAGAGTGCCACCCTACTGCCCCCTGCTTTCTGGGTGTCCTTTTGGCCTCTAGCTTTGTGTCGTGGGGTTTGGCTCCCTTTGGACTCCTCCTCATGTTCTATCCTGACTTGGGTTCTGCCCCTGCTCATCTTTTGTTCCCCATCACCTAACCTATCCTGATTTTTACCCACACCCGGCATCCGTCCCTCTTCACCCTCTCTCTTTAGCCTTTCCTCAGACTCTCCTCTCCTGTACCTCTTCATCCCATGTACTTCCGCCTGGCTTCCTTCATCCCTGCAGACTCCTCCTGCATCACTGCTTGAGCATGAGCCAACTTCACCTGACCACCCCCCCCCCATCTGCTCCTGGCCTTTCCCCATCTGCATCACTGTACCTTTTCATCCCTTGTACTTCCGCCTGGCTTCCTTCATCCCTGCAAACCCCCTCTTGCATCACTGCTTGAGCATGAGCCAACTTCACCTGACCTCCTTCTATCTGCTCCTGGCCTTCCCCCATCTGCATCACTGTGTGAGATTGTGCCAACTGCGCTTGATCCCCTTCCAACTGTTCCTGTCCTGCCCATCCTTGAAGAAGGTTTTGAGCACCATACCCCACTTGGGTAAGTCTTTCTCCTCACCACCTGCCCTATCTAGATATTTCCCCTCTCCTGCACCCTGTCCGGTGCATGTCCCAGCCTCCTACTGCAGCTCCTGCCCTGCAGAGTTTCCACCCATTCATTTTCAGCTTCCCAGGAGCTCAACTTCAGCTTTTCCAGTGCTTTCTTCCTGCCCCTTTTCTTATGCCACAGTTACCCTAGTGCCACCCTCTGGTGTGTCCCTAATGTGCTTGTCCCCTCCTCCACCCCTTCCCCTGCATGCAATGTGCCTGCCCCCTCCTCCCCCTTCTACTGCACCTGAGATCTTTCCCCATGTCCCCCAGCCGCTCTGCCCCCCCATCTCTGATGGCCCCTGCCAGACCCCTTCCTCCAAAATGTCCTTGACTAGGATACCTGGGGGGGAACTATTTGTTACTTCCACCCTCTGGCCCATTTCACCTATGCCTACATCAGCCTTCATTCTAGGCATCCATCTGCCTTTTCATGAGCCTACTGTCTTCCACTCCTCCTGATCCCCGGCTGACCCCTTTTCTCTAGCTACAGGCATCATTTTTGTGCCTCCAGACCTCCTGCTGTCGGTTCCCACTGACCCCTTTCCTCCTGTCTCAGGAGTCCCTGTCCCAACTCTGGACTTGCTGCTGTCTGTTACCACCTCTGGTCTATCCCCTCTGGATCCCCTTCCATTCTCTCCCTCCCAAGCCCTTGACTTCTGGAACAGTGTATCTGATCCTCCAGTGAATCCACTCAGCCCTTCCCACTCCTTCCTTGGCTTATACCATCCCTGTCTCTCTACCCCCTTTTTCCAGCTCCCCCCCCCATTTAACCCCCACCTTGGCCTCGCCACTTCCTCCCTCAGTTGAGTGAGCTGCTTACACATCATACAACCCCCATCCTCCAAGCCCAATTTAGGATCATAGCCGTTCCACAGCCACTGCACCCAACCACCCTGCCAAAGATCCACCTCCCTTGGTCGCCTCTCCCTCTGTGCTGCCCTACCATTTCTTCCGTGATACTCAGATACAGTCCTAAAATCCCACTTTATGTATTTTTGGGCCCCTAACCCTCACCCCTCCTCAGCCCAAACTCACATTTAAGACTTTTTAGAAATAATAAAACATGTGCAAACCATAGGCATCAAGAATTAATAACTATAGTCACCCAGTTCAAGTCCAAGACACCAAGTTTAAGTCCAAGTCCCCAGCACCTCCAGCATCAGCAGTCCAAGATCAAGTGACCTGTAGACCTGTGACCTGTTAGCTCCTCCACCTGTAGACCTGTGACCTGTTAGCTCCTCCACTTCATAAATGGCTCCTCCTCCCCTCCATATTTAGTATTGGTTGGGGAGGGAGGGAGGATGTGAACAAATACAGCTCTCAGCTCTGTGGTCTGGCTGGCTTTTTAAAGCCTAACCACTTTGTCACCTCTCTCCCTGATAGGCCCAATCCCACACCATGGACTGTGGTTAGCTGATTGTCCTTGCTTCAGTCACCGAACTGCGACACGTGCCCCTTACTAGTTCAGCTCCAAACAGCTCAGCTCTCCTTCCTCCGGTCTCTGACTGCGACCCCGCTGCCAACTGCAGCCACAGCTCTGCACAGCTCTCCACTCTCCTTTCTCTGGTCACCGACTGCATCCCACTACCCCGCTACCGATACAGCTAACAAACACAGCTCTCAGCTCTGCAGTCTGGCTGGCTTTTTTAAAGCCTACCACCTTGGCGCCTCTCTCCCTGATTGGCCCGATCCTACACCACGGTCTGCGGTTGGCCGGCAGTCCTTGCTTCATTCGAACTGTGACCTGCGCCCCTTGCTAGTTCAGCTCTAAACAGCTCATCTCGCCTTCCTCTGGTTGCCGAATGCGACCCCACTGCCGACTGCAGCCACAGCTCCACACAGCTCTCCACTCTGCTTTCTCTGGTCGCCAACTGCGACCCACTTCCCCGCTGCTGACACAGCTAACAAACACAGAAATGCACAGTCTGAGTTCCTTCTGTGCCACCTGGGCTATTGGTACAATTCATGACAGAGGTCACCCAGGGTCACAGCTAGCAGGGATTTCAGAAGAGGCATTATAACGCAGTGGTTTAAGGCTATGAGCTGCAAATCTGGTTACATCCAGCAGACCAGACCTGGATTTGAACCCCACAGCTTCCACTTGCATACTGTGTGACACTGAGCAAGTCACTTAACTTCTCTGTGCTCCCAGGTTGCACCTGTAAAAAAGTTTTCAGCTTACTGTGCTAGTCCTGGTTAAATAACTAACAAAAAAAAAAAAAAGCTTTGGCTATGCAAGAGCTTTCAGCCATGCATCCCCTGCCCCATTACATTGATAGCCTGGGGCACACTTAAATGCAGGATGTGAAATTCCTTTGTCCTTATACTTCCTTTGTTATTTAAAAAGGTTGTTTAAAAGCCCACAAACAAATCCCTAAGGAGCAAGCCAGACAAAATTGTGGATTCAAGCAGGACCCAGAGTCACTGAATTTGTCAGACTTAGTTCCTTGACTTCTGTTTTGCTTGGGATAGCTTCCAAAATGTTGATTTTAAACTGAAAATGCAAATACCAGGTGGTGATATTTTGCAGAAATCCAGTCCAGGAGGCCTTCACAGATGTAGTGAGCAAGAATGGTGTAGTTACTCCAAGCAGAAAAACTTGTAAATCCCGCAAAACTAAGCTACAGACGAACACAAACAGCCACCCAGACAGACCCAGGAGGTGGGGCTACACTCAAAATTCATATTTATATTATGCAGACCAGCAGGTTACTTTATGTAAGGGGTAATGCCAAAGTTGCCATTTAGTCCTGGTATCTACATGCCCTGAGGGTGTTGATACAAAACTCTTTTCATTTCAATAATAATTTATTAAAATCTCCACCTCTGGGGATTGTACACGCCCTAGCTATAGTCCTAAACATAAAGCCATGTTTCCCATTGTTCTTATTATGGGTAACATGTAACAGAAACAGAAGCTGATGGCAGATATGTGTAACCCCCCTGCAAATGGGGGTTCCCAAAAGACTTCCAGGAGCTTGCTTGAATGCTCCAAGCCTGAATGGTGTTTGGCGTTTAAGCCATTTATCAGTGAGTGTTTTTAGAACCTCTGGTACTGTCTCTTTAAGAGCTGTCTGCTTGCAGACATAATTAGTTTGTATGGGGGACTGTGTGTTTTTTTGATTGAGTACCACTCAAGCTGCTGCTAATTCACTTCATTTTGCAGTCACTAGGAGTGCAAAGGAACCTATCTGAAAGATGTAACTGTTTGCCAGAAATCATTTACAGTAATAATGAAATTACAGTTTGTTCTAACCTACTTTCTTTTGCAGTCAGAACAGTGTCTGCCTAGTTCCCCATTCTGGTTTTGAACTGCTGAACTGGACCAATCAGTGTGGGGTAAGCTAGCTCTAAATGGTGCCTTGGACGAATCAGAACTTGGACTCATAATCTGGAGCCAGCCACAAGAGGATTGTATGAGCAGTGACTCTGGGAGATGTAGTTTAGACTTCAGCACCTTTTGGACCAACAGCAGCAGTCTATTGTGAGTGACAGCCAATCCAGTCAAGAACTGGGAGGAACACAAAGGAAGTGCCCGGTTTTGTCAGTTGGAGTTTGAGTTGAGCTTTGGCAGTGAAGAAGGAAGGAGCCCTGTGCTTTTTCAGTGTGCAGTTTTAGTCAAAAAACGTGTGTAAGGCCCAGAGTTCCGGTCTGCAGCTTGTTAGGACTGAATCCGTCCTGTGAAAAGAATCAAAGGATCTCTGAAGAGTAGAAACCAGGCTCACCCTGTAGAAGACTGGAGGAATTGCTGAAAATTGCACTCTGTCTGTCAGGAACTGAATCTGCTGTGTGTTCTCCCGGGTATTGTGCAGTAATTGCGATCGGGATACAGATGCAGCCTGCCTGGTATAGTGCTTTCTTTTATGTGGATGTGTGAAGAGGTTTGTGTACCTCAAGTGAGCCCTGCTGACATTGAAGGACCCTATCTTATTTGGAGGTCGTGAGTACTAATTCAGGGTCGCTCCCTGTTGAATTGCCACATTAAATCCAAATGGAATTACTGTACTGCTGACTGTTTAATTCTCCTTTTCTCTGTGTGAAAGGGCCCCTACCAGCTGCCACGGTTTGGACTAGCCACTAGGGCTTGGGTACCCAGGGACAGTAACTGATAGGGATAGGCCTGTGCACAGAGCCATAGGTAGATTATTAGAGTGATAAGCTAATTAACCTGATTTCCCTGTCCTTGTTATATCCCCTAAATAAATCAGAGCTGCTTGTTTCAGCAAAGTTATACTGCCTGAGGTATTTGTCTATGTTAAAGTACTGTACTGAGATTGTTGCACTGTATCTCATTTCGAGGAGGTCCCAGTGCGGAACCAGACCTGGGGGTAAGTGTATACTGTGAAGGTAAATCTGATATATTGTGTGGGCCACTAGTGGGAAGAAAGGGGGGTTGCAGTGTCCCAGAGGGCTGTGACCAAGTTAGTTTAACTATTGCAAACCCTGACCTCTGGGTGGAGGCACCCGCCATTGGATCCAGGCCCCTCAACCTGTTAGTGGCAAATCAGGCAGGGGTAGTAGCCCCTGGGATAGCGCCATCTAGGGGTTACATATGGACCACTAGACCCATCCAGTCTGCACATATACCCTACCTGTATCAGTGGCTTCTGACCCTACTTGGTCATTGGCTTTAGCTTCTCCATCCCACAAATAATAATAATAATAATAAAGTAATGCTGTAGCACATTTCAAGTCCCCATTCGGTACAGCCCTGCAATGCTCTGAAACCCTTGTTTAAATTGTATTTTTGTTTTCCCAATGTAGAAAGCCCCATACTTACAAATGGCAGCATAAATAACCCCAGAATTCTCACATGTGATAAACTGTTTGATAAAATAGTGTTTGTCATTATGTGGGTGCAAAAATGAATCCCCTGTGGATACCACTTTACAGAATGTACTTTCTGTTTTGATTTGGAGTAGCACGGAGTGGTCACCCCGCATATGGGTGCGCTGTAAAAAGTTTAGTTCCTTTTGCAACTGTTATAAGTGCTCCTCCCATTGTTTCATTTCCTTAGAGGCACAGGCTGTTATTTGACCCTAGAGTACCATTTGTATACTATCCCAGGCAATCTGTGGAGGTACAGACCCTGAATCATTTTCTGATATTGTTCTAGGGACAGAGTCTTATAGACGTTTTTTGAAGTCTGGGTCTCACAATAAAGAGATGTTAAACCTTCACTGGGTACACTTCTTGTCTGGGGAGGTAGAAAGGTGAATAGAAATGGGGGCATGATTGGTGTAACCCCCTGCAAATGGGGGCTCCCAAAAGTCTTCCAGGAGCTTGCCTGAATGCTCCAAGTCTGGGCATTGTTCGGCATCTGAGCTGTTTAAATGTGGTTCCAAGTGAGTGCTATTTGAGCCTCCGCATACTGTCTCTTTAAGAGCTGTCTGCTTGCAGACTTAATTAGTTTGTATGGGGGGACTGTGTATTTAATGCTCGAATCCTGCCCGAGCTGCGAAGATATCACTCCATTTCTGCAGTCACTAAGAGCGCAGAGGGAGCCTAAATGAAAGATGTAACTGTTTGCCTGAAACCAGTCAGAGTGTTAAGTAAAATGCAGTTTGTCTAACCTGCCTTTCTTGCAGCTGGGACTCTGTGTGTTTTACTCCTCCATTTTAGACCTAAACTGCTGTGCTGGGCCAAATGGATTAAGGGTTCCCTAAAATGGAGCCTGTGGACAAATCAGAACTTGGACTCTTAATTTTGAGCCAGCCACATAGGGGATTGTATAGGCAGTGACTCTGGCAAATGTAGTTTTGACCTTGGTGCCTTTTTCTACCAACAGAGGGAGTCTTATTGTGAGTGACAGCTGAATCAGCCAACAGAATAGTGTGGAGCTAAAGGAAATGCCCTGCTCTGTGACTGGAAAGATCAGATCAGTTGTGGCAGTGAAGAGAGAAGGAGCTGTGTGCTTCTGCGATGTATAGTTTCACACGGGACGTGCATGTGAGGCCCTGAGTTTCGGCCTGCAGCCATTGTGAGTGCCAGTTTGGACTGAATCCAAGTTGTGAGGAGAAAGAAGCACCAGAAGTGTGGAAACCAGGCTCACCCTGTAGAAGACTAGAGAAATTGCTGAATCGCGCTCAGTCTGTCAGGAACTGAAGCTGCTGTGTGTGCTCCCGGGTATCTTGCAGTAATTGTGATCAGGATCGAGAAGCAGCCTGCCTGGTATAGTACTTTCCTTTTACATATGAATATGCATAGTGCTTGTGTGGAATCGCTATTTCCAATCCCACCACAATGGCACCACAATCCGCACAGGGGTTGTATACAGACCCCCTTCTCAGGGGGAGGAAATGGACAAGGAAATGATAGAAAGAATACTTAGAATGGCAGAAAAAGGGGAGATATTGCTGATGGGGGATCTGAATATGCCAGATGTTAACTGGAGTGCAGTTGCAGCAGCCACTTCAAAGAGTGGGGTTATTCTAGATGCCCTACAAGGGGCATGCCTTAGAAAACTAGTATTGGAGCCCACTCGAGAGGGAGAAATCTGAGACCTGGTTCTCTCAAATGGAGATGAAGAGAGGATCACAGATGTAGAAGTGGGTAGCCATCTGGGAAGTAGCGACCATCGAACATTATGGTTCACAATAAACACAGCAATAGAGTCAAGCCATACAAAGGCAAAATTACTGGACTTTAGGAGGGCTGACTTTGCCAAAATGGGTGAGTGCCTAAGGAATGCACTAGCAAATGGGCAGGAAGGAGGGGTGGAAGAACAATGGGGAATAATAAAAACTGCCATCACAGAGGTAACAAGCTTTTGTGTGAAGCAAATTAACAAAGCAAAACGATGTAAGAAACCACTATGGTTCTCAAAGGAAGTGGCAGTGAAGGTTCAAGAGAAAAAGAAAGCATTCAGGAAGTACAAGGAATCACAGAAGGAGCAGAACACAGAACTGTATCAGTTAAAGCAAAAGGAAGCTGGGAAGGCAGTGAGAACAGCAAAGGCCCAAACTGAGGAAAAGATAGCCAACTCAGTTAAGAAGGGGGATAAAACCTTGTATAGGTACATCAGGGAGCGAAGGAAGACCAAGGGAGGGCTAGTGAGGCTTAATAAAGAGGAGGGAGGGTTGGCAGAGGGTGACTGTGAAAAGGCAGGGATACTAAACAAATATTTTTGCTCAGTATTTACAAAGGAAGTGGGGGAGGTACCTAAAACAAACAGTAGAAACACTCTGGATACAGAAGTTGATACCAGCCTATTTACAGAATAAAGGGTTCTGAAAGAACTCTTAAAAATGAAGGTGGACAAAGCAATGGGACCTGATGGGATTCATCCCAGAATTCTAAAAGAACTAAGGGTAGAACTAGTGACACCACTGACTACCCTCTTTAACAAATCATGGGAGGATGGGGTGGTACCGAGGACTGGAGAAGGGCAGATGTGATTCCCTTCACAAAGTGGGAGCAAGGCAGAAGCAGAAAACTACAGACCTGTTAGTTTAACCTCAGTGGTAGGGAAAATGATGGAATCACTTCTGAAGGAAAGAACTATTGAGTATCTAGAGGCCAGAGGGGCTCAGGACCCAAGGTAGCATGGATTCACAGCGGGAAGGTCATGCCAGACAAATCTGATAGATTTCTTTGACTGGGTGACCAAAGTAGTAGATCAGGAAAGGGCTGTGGACATGGCCTTCCTAGACTTTAGCAAGGCATTTGACACAGTCCCACACAAAAGATTAATATACAAGTTAGCCAGCCTGGGAGTGTGTCCCAAGATGACAGCCTAGGTAAAGAATTGGCTGGAGAATAGGACACGGAGAGTAATAGTAAATGGAGTCCACTCTGAAGAAAGGGGGGTTACTAGTGGGGTACCGCAGGGTTCAGTATTAGGACCAGTCCTCTTTAATGTCTTTATAAGCGACATTGCAGAGGGACTGGAAGGAAAAGTATGTCTCTTTGCAGATGACACAAAGATCTGCAACAGAATTGATGCACAAGATGGGGTGGAAAGGATAAGAAGGAACTTGGCAAGGTTAGAGGAATGGTCAAATGTATGGCAGCTTAGATTCAGTGCTAAGAAGTGCAAGGTAATGCACCTGGGAAACAAAAACTCAGGGGAAGAGTACACAATGGGGGGTGAGATACTAACAACAACAAAAATGGAAAGGGACCTGGGGGTAGTCATATCAGATGACCTAAAGGTGGGCAAGCAATGTAAGAGGCCAGCACGGAGGGCTGGGGGGATACTGGGATGCATAGTGAGAGGCATCACCAGTAGAAAACAGGAAGTTATTATCCCTCTGTACAGACAGTTGGTGAGATCCCATCTGGAGTACTGCGTGCAGTTCTGGAGACCCAATCTCCGCAAGGACATAGACAGGATGGAGGCTGTCCAGAGGAGAGCAACTAAAATGGTGCAGGGTCTGCACCGGAAGACATATGAAGAGAGACTTAAGGAGCTGAACATGTATAGCCTCGCGAAAAGGAGGGAGAGGGGGGACATGATAGAAACTTTCAAGTATCTCAAGGGAATCAACAAAGTCCAAGAGGGTAGCATCTTTCAAAAAAAGAGATGTGCAAGAACAAGGGGGCACAATTTGAAGATAGAAGGGGGCGGCTCTGAGGTAATTTAAGGAAGTATTTTTTCACAGAGAGGGTTGTGGATGCATGGAACTGCCTTCCGGAGGAGGTTGTGGAGTCAAAAACAGTGGTGGAATTCAAGCATGCATGGGACAGTCATAAGGCAATTCTAGGGGGTGGGGGTAGGAAGAAGTAGGCTGCTGGTTAACTAGGATCTGCAGCTTATCCATTAGGTAGGGAAATGGGCAGACTGGGTGGGCCAAGCGGTCCTTATCTGCCGTCAAATCTATGTTTCCCCTGTGTTGTGTGCTGTGTGTTGAAGCTGGAAGCAAACCCCAGCTTGTCTCGACCTAACTCCATTTGCTATAAACTGCAGTGGGGTCCAATCACAAGGACCTTGTCTCCATGCTTTGCTGTTTCTGACAATCCAGAAGAACATCCACCACCTGGTTCTCAGCTTGGGTATTAAGGTAACAATTCAGGGTATTCCCCTGCAGCCAGTTTTCAATCACAAGTGTGTCATCTCATTCTTGTTGTTTCTTTGCTTCATGGACTGAGCCATCAGGCTCCAGATTACAATTGGGTGTTACGCATATATGTTCTTCTACAGGGCCCTATCCATCTGCATCTGCCAGCCAACCCCGAGCAACGGACCTGGCTAGTCCCCCCCAACCTGGGTACCCAGAGTGTGACTTTCCAAACCCTGTATGTGTGTACAGTACTGATTTAATGCCACTAATTAACCTGATTTCCCCCTTCTGTGTTACTGTTGCCTAAATAAATCAGATTTGTTGTTGTTGTTAAACTTTAAACTGAAGTGTCAGTACCTTCATGCCAAGCACTGTATTGGTTTGTGTATGCTGCGTAACCTTATTTTTCAGGGGGTCCTCACAGACAAACTTGCAAATCAGTCTCGAGGGTAAGTGGTACCTTATGAATGAACAGTGGGTACATGTGGAGTACTGGTACTGTAACTCCTGTGCATCATGTGGGCCATTAGAGGGATTAGAAGGGGATCTCAGTGTCCCAGAGGGCTGTGACCAAACTAGACCAACCATTACAAACCCTGACTTCTGGGTGGAGGCACCCGCCATAGAACCTTGGCCTCTCAACCTGTCAGTATTCAAGCAGACATGGGTAGTTGCCCTTGGGAGAGCGCCACCTGGGGTTTACATCTTGGAGGCTCACCACTGGGATGTTGTGTCCTCTAGTGGCCACATTTACGAACTGCTGTTAAAAAAAAATAAATGGGTACCCTGATGAAGTGGCTGTGCACCGGCTGGTGGAGTGGTGTACTGGGGAGGAGATCGACCTCCAAAATGCTATGCTTATCCTGGACATCCCCCAGGTATCAATACAGACACTGTACAGGGAGTACTTTCCAAGGTGGAAGTTTTACAAAACCCTGTGGTGGTGGGTCGACATGCTGATCTGCTCACCCACAACTTCCCTGACAAATGGAAAACCGCAATAGTGACCCCAGTCCACAAAGGCGGTGACCAGACCATCCATTCAAACTACCACCCTATATCAATACTGCCCCCGCTCTCTAAGACACTTGAGCATATTGTGGCAGACCAACTCACCAACCATCTGGACAAATACAACATTCTATGTTACAAGCAACACGGTTTCCGGAAAGGCCACAGTACCACCACTGCTCTCCTAGAGCTCACCGGGGCAGTCCATAATTCTCTGGACCACGGCAAACTAACAGGTGCAGTCTTTATCAATCTCTCCAAAGCTTTTGACACAGTCCACCATAAGCTGCTTATTGACCAGCTACTAAATACTGGACTGTCACCTGACTCTGTGCTCTGGTTTAGTAGCTACCTCGAAAACCAGATGCAATGAGTAAAAATTGCAAACACTCTTTCTGACACCTTGCCGGTCCACTCAGGTGTACCTTAAGGCTCCATTCTGGGGCCACTCCTGTTTAGTCTTTTTCTAAACTCCCTACCGCAAGCTTGCCCTGAAAACATCATCTTGTACACTGATGATGCGGTGGTATTCGCCTCCCATAAGGATCCCAGAACCCTACAGGATAACCTCCAGCTGGGTTTCAGCACCACTGAGTCTTGGTTCCACATCACAAACTAGTACTAAATCACAAAAAAACAAAAAGCATGCTATTTTGCAGCTCTCACAATCCGCACAAGCAACACTACTTGATGATCTCCACTGCTCAGGGTAACACCTTGGAGCAGGTGCAATCCTTCAAATATCTTGGGATTCTGCTTGACCCTAGCCTCTCCTATGGGACACACATTAACTGTGTTGCAAAATCAGCAAATATTTGACTCGGTCTTCTGTACAAACACAGAGAAAGTCTTACACCTGAAGCACTAAAGATTGCCATTCAGAGCTCCGTGGTCTTAATCATTGACTATGGTCTCTTCATTTACAGCTCTGCCACAACGACAGCCCTCAGACGGATGCAAACTACCTTAAACAAGGCCTGTCGACTTCTTACAGGTGCACACTGGCTCACCCACACCTGTGACTTATATGTACAGACTGGATGGCTTCATCTATCAGATCGCATAAAGTAGCTCACCTGTACCTTGGCAAAGCAAATCTGTCTGGGGAATGCACCCCCAGGTGTCTCTACCCTTCTGCAGACAAACACAAACTGTCAGAGCTCTAGGAGATCAAATCAACAGCTCCTTAAAATCCCCTACTGTCGCACCTCTCAGGCACAATGATCTTTTGCCTACAGAGCACCACTCTGGCTGAATGACCTTGACCCCACCATCTCCTCTGCAAACACACTTGATGCGTTCAAAGCTAGTATCCAGAACCATCTTGCTGCCACTAGCTCCTGCGACTGCTACAACTAGTTCGCCTCTTTCTGTGCCCTTTCTGTACCTGGCTCTCCTTTCTGTACTTTGACCCAACTCCTCGAGATTCTCTCCCCTCTCACTCCTCACAACTGTATGCTCTTACCAGGTACTTACTAGCTACCTTCTCACACAACAAATGCCTCTGGCTGCCTATGTACTCTAACCTCCACCCCAACCCCCCTTATTTGGTTGTTGTAATTTTTTGGTATTATATCATAACCATTGTGTGTTGATTATTCTTGCCTTTTACATGTAATGATGTTCTTTGAAGTGGAACCTTTGTAAAAGAGGCGTGGCTCAAAGGTATTGTAATCCTAGACTCTAATAATAAACAAAATAAAATAAACACTTTCATGGCCCTAGTAGAGTATAAGGACCCCATAGATAGCTCCAAAGTGCCACAGACTGTTACCCCATAGAGGGAGTCTCACTGCCTGGAGAGAGATAATTTAGGACAGTAGAGACCCGGGTGGGGGTGGGGAATGAGCCCCCCACTATCTGAAACTTTTGAGGAGAAATTTGCTAAATTGTTGTTGGAGGAAGGGAAAACTGTGGAGGACCTGAATAAACTATTCTTGCCACCTGGGGGTGTTCCTCCCCCAACACCCTCTCCCGCTCCAGTACCCGTTATGGTGGCTGCACCTGCCATTAGTCACAACTCTTACCAAAGGTTGAGGATCTTCTCTGGCACCCTCCCCACCCCCCGGGGGAGGATGACTGGGACACCTGGACAGATTGTGTTGCCCTCTAATACCTGAATGGCAGTGTGTGGAGGCTGAGAAATGAAAAAGAATCATAGAAAGTCTGAGGGGTCCTGCCCTAGAGGTCATTAAATTTTTGAGGTCCACAAATCCTGACGCATCTGCCCAGAAGTACCTATCTGTGCTTGAAGGCAATTTTGGGAGCATTGAGTCAGGGGAGAGCTTGATGCGGAAATTTCAAGGTACAAAACAGTGGCCTGGGGAAAGTTGTTCTGCATATGTTACTTGTCTGGAAAGAGCTCTGCAGAAGGCTTACCGAAAAGGTGGGGTAGCCACCAGTGACTTAAACCATGTTAGGTTGGAGCACCTACTACAGCATGCAAAGCATTCTAAATTACAGCTCCTTCAATTAAGGCTCCCAGACAGAAGGGGTAATCCACCGGACTATTGTGACATAATAAAAGAACTTTGGGAGGTTGAAGATGAGGAGGTGGATTCTAATTCTGGGGTGAGCGCAGCCCAAGTGATCACAGCATCAGAAGGTCCTTATGAAGTGGGGACCAATGAGTGTGTGCCACCATGGGGTGAACTGCTGAGAGAGATCAGGGAATTCAAAAACAGTGTCTTTATGAAGGCCGAGCCTGCAAGTACAGGCCCCGACCTATATCCCACTGCATCTGCTATGGGGGTGGGGGTACCAACCCATGCATCTCCTGCTGACAACCACTCAAAACTTGATGTCTTGACCATGGAAGTGGGGAAATTGATGAGGTGCCTCCAAATGCTTATCACGCCACATCACGCCACAGACAGAGATGGCACTAAGGTGTCCAGTTAGTAGTACCCCCATCCTGGCTCCCAGTGTGATACCTCGGCCAGCTCAAGCTCCAGAAAGTATGTTTTGCTATAATTGTGGGAAGGATGGGCACATGAAGAGAGAATGCTGGTCCCCAAAAGAAACAGACAAAGTTGTATATAGGCTACAAGGAAAGCTTTGGAGAACAAATCAGTGGTTAAGAGGTGCACAAAACAATTCCAGTGAGGGTCGCAAAAATGCTAATTCATATCCCTTTGTGGCAAGGTCAGTTGCCCAGGCCCCCACTACCGCCTCTCCAGACTGGTCCAGAATAGTGGGTCCCTCCTTGGAGACCACTGTAAAGGTGAATGGAGTGTCTACAAGAGCTGTATCAGACAGTGGCTCCCAAGTGACAATTATGTTCCAGGATTGGTATCAGAAGCATTTGTCAGACATACCCTTACAACCATTGGAAGGACTGCATGTATGGGGGTTAAATGAGAAGGCCTACCCCAACTCCGGGTATATCCAAATTTGGCTGTCTTTCCCCACATCCGTGGCTGAAGTGGCAGAGTAAGTAGACACCCTGGCCTTAGTGTGTCCCCCTAACGGACTGTATGATGGGGTTCCACTACTAACTGGGATGAATGCGCATATGTTTGGACAGTTGGTGCAGTTGTGTTATGAGAAACAGGGGTCACAGACTGGTAGAGCTTTAAGAATTCCGGCATTGATCAAGAAGGCCTATGATGCCCAGAGAGATGCTGACAAAGTGGAACCAGAGGAACTGGTTGCAATTGTCTGGAAAAAGGATCCTGAGTCTCTGATCCTGGGGCCAAATGCCCAGTGTACCTTACAGGGAGAGGTCCGTATCAGAAAGGATGTCAAGAATAAAATCCTCATGCTGGATGCGCCAGGTGACGGGAAATTGCCAGAGGGACTTCCGGTCAAGCCAAGTATTTTGCCTGCCAGAGCCCATGCTTATGCCAGATGGGTAATGGTCCAAGTTCATAATGTGTCTGATAGAGAGATTCGAGTAAATAGAGGTTGCACCCTAGCTAATGTGCATTGTGCAGATAATGCAGTGTTGCCTAGTAACAAGTGTTCAGGGGAGAATGACAGAGTGACGCCTGACTTGTTTGATTTTGGTGACTTCCTGTTGCCAGCCGAATGGAAGATGAGAATCAGTAGAAAGCTTGCCCAGAGAGACCAGGTGTTTTCTTTCAAAGAATGGGATGTAGGATGTGTGCAAGGAGCTGAGCACCACATCTGGCTGCATGATGAAAGGCCATTTCATGAGAGGTCTCGACGCCTGGCCCCTGCTGACATAGATGACGTGAGACGGCATCTGCAAGAGATGCTTGCTGCTGGTATAATACAAGAATCCAGAAGCCCATATGCTTCACCTATTGTTGTAGTGAAACAAAAGAATGGGACAGTAAGGATGTCCATGGATTATCGCACCTTGAACCGGCGGACTATCCCTGATCAGTATACAGTGCCCTGCATCTAGGATGCTTTAGACTGCCTGAATAGTAGCAAGTGGTTCTCCATGCTGGATCTTCACAGTGGGTACTACCAGATCCCGATGGCCCCATGAGAAGACAGCCTTTATCTGTCCACTTGGCTTCTATGAATTCATGAGGATGCCTTAAGGGATTTCAGGTGCCCCAGCCACTTTTTAACGACTGATGGAGCATGCAGTGGGGGACATGAACTTTTTAGAGTGCCTGGTGTACCTGGATGATGTTATTGTGCTTGGCAGCTCACTGGAGGAACATGACAGCAGATTGTTCAAGGTGTTGGACCAGCTGGAAGACTTTGGCCTAAAACTGTCCATCGATAAATGTCAATTCTTCCAAACATCTGTAAAGTATGTGGGACACATAGTCTCCAAAGAAGACTGACCCAAGTAAAGTTGAGACCTTGACCAACTGGCCACAGCCCCACAATCTAAAAGAACTGCAAAGATTCTTGGAATTCTGTGGCTACTATCGCCATTTCATCAAGAACTATTCTAGAGTGATTTGTCCTTTACTTAATCTTACTCAAGGTTACCCTCCTACCCACAAAAAATACAAGAGATTGGTTTCTTCTGAGTCTGAGAGAGTGTATTTCTGTCCCAATTAAGTATCTGGAGCCAGATGAACACCTGAGTGTGAAGCTGCTTTTCATGAGATTATATATCAACTTACCCACGCTCCTGTCCTTGCCTATGCAGATCCAGCGCAGCCCTATATCTTGAACACTGATGCTAGCCTGCAAGGCTTGGGGGCTGTATTGTACCAAAAGCACGAGAATGGCCTGAGACCAGTGGCCTTTGCCAGTAGAAGCCTGACCCCATCCGAAAAGAACTATCCTGTACATAAGTTAGAGTTCCTAGCTTTGAAGTGAGCTATTATTGATCAGTTCCACGAGTACTTGTATGGGACTAAGATACTAGTAAAAACTGACAATAATCCTTTGACCATGTGCAGATTTCAGCTAAGTTGGATGCCACTGGCCATAGGTGGCTTTCTGCATTATCTACATATGACTATGCTGTTGAATACAGAGCAGGCCCAAACCACATAGATGCTGATGCTCTCTCCCAGAGGCCTGTTCCCTGGAATAACTGGGTCAGACTGTCAGAACCTGATATTCGAGCACTCTGCCAGAAGTTTGATAGGGAGGAACAAATGTCCATGGACGCAGTGGACTGTATAGTGGATTGTTTGGGACCCTCTGAAAATTGTATACCTGCTGCTTATTGCCACTTTTCTGCAATAGACATTGGTGCACTGCCTCAGCTGGACAATGATGGTATTCAGAGGGCTCAATCCCGAGATCCCATGATCAAATCAGCTTTAGAAGCCTGTGACTGATACCTCCATATACCAGGCAAGTCTAATTTTTTTTTTAAGTCTGTTGCAACAGCCCTTTTTACTCTCCTCCTTTCTTACTATAACTCCTCATCTTTCTTTCCACGTTATATAGGCAGGCCACCTATATAACGTCCTTTCTATCCCTTATGTATTCTTGCCCTGGGTTGCTCCCCGCTTCAGAACCTTTCTAATGTGAGGTATACAGAAACACAATAGTTGTTTAAAATGAGTATTTCATTTCATTTGGATATGGGAATTGTAAGCGCTTAGTTATATGCATGGTGTGGGTCCTGTAATGACCCCTTTATGTATGCAAACCCTGGTATGGTCTTGGTTTGCGTCCCATTTAGCATTAGGTACCCCTTCCCCTTCTTGTCACCTCTTTGTAAATATATGGAGTAAGTTAGAGCTGCTTTACAGGCTAGTTGTCCTGTGGAACTAATATAAATGCAGTCCCAAAATGTTTGCATATAAAACCGCTTTAAAGTGTCATTCAGCCTGTTTGCTGTAGAAAATGGGTCTTTCAGGTTTGAAACTCATTCTAAATGGCAGCAGTAACACACAAATCGCTTCCTATTGAGTAAACAAATAAACAGCCTGCATTTTACACAATTTGCAGCATACAAAAAGGAATTCATTCAGCAGAAACTACAAAACAGCTAATTCATGACCTAAACAAGCTACAAAAACAAAAGAAGGCCTTTAAAAACAAGTTGTACAAAACTGTGGTTTGTTGGCCTAACCCCCCCCCCTTCTCTGTTAAACAAAGGTTAAATAAAAGTGTTACTTTTTGTGTTTTTACTTTAGTTAAAATGCTTCTAAAAAGTGGATTGAATGCCTTTAATTCATTCTATTGGAATAATTTATAAAACAAACAAATATTTCCCTCATAAAAGGTTACCTGCTTCTCTGTGTGGAGACTCACTTCCTATTCTGTACTATAGAGCTGGCCGGCTGGTCATCTCCCATATTTAAAGGCACAGTACTAGGAGGTGGAGTTACTCTTGCAGTGTTTGAAACTAAAATTTTATTAACCAGTTGTTGTTTCTATAAAGTGATGTTGACAACATTACAACTTAAAAGGAAATGTTATTCTGTGCTCAGGAATGAATATAGATTTATCTTGCTGTTTAAAGATAATTTTGAAAAGCATAGGGAGGAGTTAAACAAGTCACATGTTCTCCTTTTGGTATATATAAGCCTTGGTTTTATTCAGTTCTGTAGATCGCCTGGTGGGGGTGCAGATGTACTCTGACTGCAGTATGGTGGTCACTAGTGCCTAAGATGCTGTTTGGTAACTTATGTTTATTTTGAAGAAGTTTTATATTATTTATTTTTTGTCTGAAGTTTGCAGTAATTGTCCAGCTTCAATAAAATGTTTGCTTCTGAGTATCTACAACTGTGGAACAGCGTCCTCCTTAAAAACTCACACCTCACAAAGCCCTCTATGCAGGGAAAGATGTGTCCAAATTATGCTCCACTGGTCTGAGAACTGCATTGTTATACAAAGAAGGTCCTAAGTTGAAACTGATCAATAGACTGTTATATAGAGAAACAGTAGACAGAGGGGGACAAGTAGACAACAACTAGTGCTGCCCACTGCATTTCGAGACTCAGTACTGAGGTCCTTACACAACCACATGGGGCACCTTGATATAGACAGAACACTTGACTTGGTGAGATCCTGATTCTATTGGCCTAAGATGGGGGCTGATGTAGAGCAACACATTCAAACTTGTAGTCGCTGCTTACAGAGGAAAGCTTTGCCCCAGAGAGCTGCCCCCCTTGTTAACATCACCACCAGTACACCCATGGAGCTGGTCTGTATTGATTTTCTGAGTTTGGAGTCAGATCAAAGAAATATTAGCAATGTGCTGGTGGTCACTGACCATTTTACAAGATATGCACAAGCTTTCCCTACCAAGGACCAGAAGGCATCCACTGTGGCAAAAGTACTTGTAGAAAACTTTTTTTTTCACTATGGGGCTCCACAAAGAATCCATTCTGATCAAGGGAGAGACTTTGAGAGTCATTTGATCAAAGAGATGCTTTCTCTGTGGGGAGTGCGAAAGTCCAGAACCACCCCTTACCACCCCCAGGGGAACCCACAGCCTGAACGTTTCAACTGTACTTTGCTAGATATGCTAGGCACCCTCCACCCAAAGGACAAGCCTAGATGGAGCCAACATATTAGCACCCTGGTACATGCCTACAACTGTACCAAAAGTGATGCCACTGGGTTCTCCCCCTACCGCCTGATGTTTGGAAGAGAAGCTCGACTGCCGGTAGAAGTATGTTTTGGAGTTTCTCCTGATGGGGTTCGAGCTGACAACTATTTACAGTACGTGCAAAAGTTAAAGGCCCAGCTAAATCATGTGTACCAACTGGCTCAAACCATGGCTGCCAGAAGAAATCTGGCCAACAAAGAAAGGTATGATAAAAAGGTGAAAGCACAGGAACTCCAGGAGGGAGATTGGGTATTGCCAAGAAATCTGGGACTGCATGGCAAACATAAGATTGATGACAGATGGCACCATCTCTCTCACATTGTAGTGGGCAAACTAGACGATCTGCCTGTGTACATAGCAAGGCCTGAGAATAATTCAAAAGATGTTAAAACAATGCATAGAAATCATTTACTGCCCATTGTACAAATCTTGACTGAGTCTGAGCCCCCAGAAAGTGCTCTCTGGACCAGTGACCTGAGCTGCTGCTAAGCAAAAGCAAAGAATGTCTGCACCTACAGATGCTGAGTTAAAGTGTTCCCCACAAGAAGTCCCAGTTGAAAATGACTGTCAATCCAAGTCAGAGGAAAGTGAGTGCAACTTTGGGTGCTACCCCTCTTATGAACTGAGTCAATTGTTTCGGGGCAATCCCCTGGTCAGTCCTGGAAATGAAGCTGGGCCTTCTGGAGTGTCTAAGCCCCCAGCTTTGTCCCTGGATCCAGTGCTCCCAGAAAGTGAAGTGCAAAGCATCAAGTCAGATGACATGGAATCATTGTGTATGGTTGAACTGTTTGAGCTGTCAGAGGAGGAAAATGATGAACTGGTACAGACTAGTGATATACCAGAACAAGAAGACTATTTTGAGTGCCCTGACGGTCTACTGCCAGAGTCCAAAAGCTCTCCATTTGAGCCAAGTGCTGTGGTCTCAGAGATTGTAACTTCTGGAGCTGAAAGTGCCCCAACTTCTAGCCTCTCTACCCCAGTGGAGACTCCCCTGACAAGTGAGAACAATGCTGAAAATGAGGCTCAGAGTGCAGAGACTGTAACAGTTCCCCCCTAGGAAGACTGGTCAAATTGTAAAGCCTGTTGTGCATCTCAGTTATGATTCCCTTGGGAGGCCTGTGGACTTGCCTCTCAGTGTTGTCCATAAAAGAGTGTATGTGTCCCCAAGCTCATTGCCCAACCTGAACATCAGTACTAACTCCAAGTTAATTGTGCTGCCCTCTAGGTATGGTGCCCCTGCCCCCTTCAGCCCCAAGGTAGCTGATAGGGAAGGGCCCCCTCTCTTCAGGTTTCATGTACAGGAGGTAATAACCTGAGTTATGGTACAATGTTTGTATAATACTGTGTACAAAGTGATGTACTGAAAAGTTTCAGAAATGTGTTTCTGGTAAGGTAATATGTTGACTGATTACATGTATAAGCCTAATGTGATAATGATGTAGATGTATATGGTTGTATTGAAACTTATGGGGGTACTTACTTTTTTTTTTATTATTTAGTTGTTTAACCAGGTATAGCACACTAAGCTGGAAGCTTTTTTACAGGAACGACCTGGGAGCACAAGGAGGCTAAGTGACTTGCTCAGGGCCACACAGTATGCAAGTGGAAGCTGTGGGATTCAAACCCAGGTCTGGTCTGCAGGATGTCACTAGATTTGCAGCTCAGAGCCATAGACCACTGCCGTATACTGCCTTCTTGTCTCTACTTGACGCGGATGCCAAGTTTTCCAGGCCAGGAAGGGTGTAACCCCCTGCAAATGGGGGTTCCCAAAAGTCTTCCAGGAGGTTGCCTGAATGCTCCAAGTCTGGATGGTGTTCGGCGTCTGAGCTGTTTAAATGTGGTTCAAAGTGAATGCTATTTGAGCCTCCGTGTACTGTCTCTTTAAGAGCTGTCTGCTTGCAGACTTAATTAGTTTGTATGGGGGGGACTGTGTATTTAATGCTCGAATCCTGCCTGAGCTACGGAGAAATTGCTTCATTTCTGCAGTTGCTAAGAGTGCAGGGGAAGCCTAAATGAAAGACGTAACTGTTTGCCTGAAACCGGTTAGAGTGTTAAGTAAAATGCAGTTTGTCTAACCTGCCTTTCTTGTAGCTTGGACTCTGTGTGTGTGTGTGTGTTACCCTCCATTTTGGACCTAAACTGCTGTGCTGGGCCAATTGAGTTAAGGGTTCCCTAAAATCAGAACTTGGACTCTTAATTTTGAGCCAGCCACAAGGGGATTGTATGGGCAGTGACTCTGGGAAATGTGGTTTTGACCTTGGTGTCTTTTTGTACCAAAAGAGGGAGTCTTATTGTGAGTGACAGCTGAATCAGCCAATAGAATAGTGTGAGCTGAAGGAAATGCCCTGCTCTGTGACTGGAAAGATCAGATCAGTTGTGGCAGTGTAGAGAGAAGGAGCTATGTGCTTCTGCAGTGTATAGTTTTGTGCGGGAAGTGCATGTGAGGCCCTGAGTTCCGGCCTACAGCCGTTATGAATGCTAACTTGGACTGAATCCAAGTTGTGAGGAGAAAGAAGCACCAGAAGTGTGGAAACCAGGCTCACCCTGTAGAAGACTGGAGAAATTGCTGAATCGCGTTCGGTCTGTCAGGAACTGAAGCTGCTGTGTGTGCTCCCGTGTGTCTTGCAGTAATTGCGATTGGGATCGAGGAGCAGCCTGCCTGGTACAATACTTTCCTTTTACATATGAATGTGCGTAGCGCTTGTGGGGAATCACTATTTCCAGTCCCCTGTGCTATGTACTGTGTGTTGAAGCTGGTAGCAAACCCTAGCTTGTCTCAAACTAAATCCGTTTGCTATAAACTGCAGTGGAGTCCAGTCGCAAGGGTCTTGTCTCCATGCCCTGCTGTTTCTGACAATCCAGAAGAATATCCACCATCCAGTTCTCAGCTTGGGTATTGTGAGTGCAAATCAGGGTATTCCCCTGCAGCCTGTTTTCAATCACAAGTGTGTCGTCTAATTTTTGTTGTTTCTTTACTTCATGGACTGAGCCATCTGGCTCTGGATTACAATTGGGTGTTGTGCATATATGTTCTTCTACAGGGCCCTATCCATCTTCATCTCCCGGGCAATGGACCTGGCTAGCCCCCCCCAACCAGGGTACCCAGAGTGTGACTTTTCAGACCCTGTATGTGTGCACAGTACTGTGATTTAATGCCACTAATTAACCTGATTTCCCCCTCCTGTGTTACTGTTGCCTAAATAAATCAGATTTGTTGTTGCTGTTAAACTTTAAACTGTCTGAAGTGTCAGTACCTTCATGCCAAGCATTGTATTGGTTTGTGTATGTTGCTTAACCTTATTTTTAAGGGGGTCCTCAGAGACGAACCTGCGAATCAGTCTCAAGGGTAAGTGGTACCCTATGAATGAACAGTGGGTACATGTGAGGTATTGGTACTGTAACTCCTGTGCATTGTGTGGTCCATTAGAGGGATTAGAAGGGGGTCTCAGTGTCCCTGAGGGCTGTGACCAAACTAGACCAACCATTACAAACCTTGACCTCTGGGTGGTGGCACCTACCATAGAACCTATGCTCCTCAACCTGTCAGTAGTCAAGCAGGCACAGGTTGTAGTCCTTGGGATAGCACCACCTGGGGGTTACAAGATGTTAAACCTTCATTGGGTACACTTCTTGTCTGGGGAGTAGAAAGGTGAATAGAAATGGGGGCATGATCGGAGAGAACTGTATTGTCAATTTCTGCATCTGTGATTCAGTCTATATGTTCTCTGCTGATGCAGAAGTAGTATAGTCTGGAGTAGTGGCGATGCAGATTGGAGTACAATGTACAGTATATTGTTTGTCTCTGAAGTGCAGGCGACGACAGACATCCATTAAGCCTATGTCTTTGAGTAATCTTTGGAGGTGACTCTGTCCCACCATTGCAAGGGGTGGTTTTGGGTTTGTGGAATCTGCTGTAGAATTTAGGAGGCAGTTATAGTCTCCCCCATTAGCAGCATTCTGTGTGGTGGGTCAATATGGTGTCAAATAGCTGTTGTACTGAAGAGGTTTCACTTCGTGGAGGAATATAGAGACTGCATACGGTGAGGGTCTTATCTTGGAGGGTACCCACTGCCATTGCCAGCCAACCCCCTAGTCTGTGTAGGTGGAGTCTATAGGAAATGGGGAGTTTTTCAGTATGAGGATCACAGCCCCTTGTCATAGAGGCATATATCAGGAAGCATAGGCAGACCAGGTGAAATTATAACATTTACAAGTAGTGTTCTATCATTATCAATAAAAATAAATATACCATTGTACAAGATAACACTTTACAAAGGCAGTACAAATATCAGCAAAAAATACAAAAGTCCTTCATCTGAGAGTCTATTTTCATTTTAAATCTCAGTCTCTCTCTCCTTTTAAACATTATTTTCTTTATATGAGATTTATTTGCCTGGCAGTTTAACCTCTGCATGCTGTTCTTGTAAGTTTTATCTCCTGTTTTCTCGAACTGCAGCAATACTTTTTTTCACTGACCTTCCTTTGACCAGCCTGAAGAGCACATTAGTCTTCTTAACAGGTGCAACCAAGTAAGACATCCTGTCTCTGGCCTAGTTTCCTATTAATAATTCTGCAAACAAGATTGTGGAAGTCAAAGTACAATGCAAGGTTCACCCCTTGTATTCAGACTGCCATTTTTAAAAGAAACCCAAATAGCTTTTTGCATTTATTTCAACAGTATAATTATATACATTTGCAAACCAAGGGATCCCAGTTTCACATAAAGATTCACCTATATTTTTTAACAAAAAGAAGCAAGAGGGGAGAGAGAAAGAATAGAAACAGCAAGTGGAAAAAAAGGGAGATACAGTAACAGGGGGAATTGTGGGACCATTGGAGTGGCCAGTTCCTAGGTGCCACAAGAAAATCTGATTGCACAGACAGGCAAGAGATAGACAAGTGACAGAATAGGTGAGCATAGACTAGATCCTTGCTTTTAACTCTCTGCATAACAAATGAGAGAGGGTCTTTCATAGCCTTGTCACACCCCTCTGTCTTCCCCCTTTATATAAGCCAACTCTACTACATGCTCAAATCGCAGTTTGAGTAATTTCTGATGTTCCGTGCTGTTACGGTGGGTTTCTTGGAGAAGGAATAGACCCGGGTGAGATTTTTTTCAGGGAGCAGAGCATCTTAGCTCTTTTGACTGGACTGGACAATCCAGTCACATTATGTGATATTATTTTAAATTTGGAGGTCATTGTGTATGGTATGTTAAAGGAAAAGGGGGGGTCCAAGCCTATTATATACATTTCAGCTTCAATGAAATGCCCTAGGCCTCCCACCACTCCTGCTAAACCCACCTGATGTTGAAAAAACTGTCTGCTCAAGGGAGTACAGCCTGAACTCTCTGCAACAATACTTGACTGCCTTATATAGAATATGAAGTAAGACAACCTTTATTAAGTGGTGGGAGGGGCATGAGGTAATTAACAATTAATTTGAAGTAGAAATAGGGCCTATCTCCGGCTCTGTGAACATTTGGACAACCAGGCCTAGGTCTGGAGATGTAGGGTTGGTAGGGTGCAGGGTTGGTATCACTGCATTCTGACCAACTCTAGTTCTTAACGCTGTGAACTTCCAAAAGCAAGGGGTGAATCAGCTGTCACACCTAGTGGCAGTATTGGAGATCACTGCCTTAGAAGGGGATCCAATGTCCATTAGGGACTGGGCTCCCATGAGTGCTAAATGCCCTCAAAGAATTAGGAAAAGGAAAATGAAAAGGATGGGCATAACCAAAAAGCTTATTGGAGGGTAAGGGTGAATAAAGTACAACCACCTCAGAGTCATGGCAGTCCCATCTTATGGGGCCAGCCCTCAGGTCTTGTATGCTATACATCATGCTGTACCATTGAAGAACCTTGTGAAAACAGACAGTTAAAAAAAAATTGCTCCTATGGGGTTGTCAGTTACCGTTTTCTTGATAGTCCCATGGTGCTGAGGTCAGTTAGATGATGATCTCAATGTCTTTAGTACCATTGAAATAAAGGTTTCAAAATTGTTTCTCATAATAACCTATTAGGCTGCCAACATGTAAAAGTAAATAAGGCAAAATAATATATATATATATATATATATATATATATATATATATATATTTGCAGTACTTTATTCCCTATCAAACTTCGTCCAGGAGTCCAGTCTAGTAAGGGAAGACAAAGTCCCTTGTGGGAAGGAAGAAAGAAACCTCAAAGTCTAGGTGCTCAAGTGGAGCAGGTCTCGTGAGGATCCCTCTCGGGGGAGAAGGTAATGTGGGGGGTCTGGACCTCACTCTAACTGTGCCTGTAACTGACCACAACTGTAAAACTTCTGAGGCTCTAGTAGAGTCGTCAGAGGTTGTTAGTGGAGTCAATAGCATTTTTTTTGTTAGTTTTAATTGACCGGGTAAGTGCACTAGACAAATTGTGCCTATTTTCAGGCACGAACTGGGGATGGGGATACAGATGAATGCCAACTGACCTTGAACCAGATTAGCTTTTTTAGGCCATATATCAGTTAAATCTGGCCATTCTGCCTCCGTGTGCCTGATAAGAAGGATGACCCAAGGATATACCTTGCCCTGGAATTACCCAAAGGGCTGTTGGGGCTACAATCGCAGTCATTTACAGGAATATAACTAATTTGGCTGTTACTCTGTGTTGGAGGGAATGCACCACCTAGCCTGGCCCTAAGCAGACTGTCCGAGCAGCAGGATCCCTCAACCCTTAGTTGTGTTTATGCCTGGCAAGTATCTCAGTTTGCAGTAGCTTGGCAGTGTAAGTGGAGTATTGTGGCTCACCTCAGTTTGGCTTTCTTATTATATCAGGACAGCTGCTAAAGCTGTATTTTTTTTTTGTAGTTACATTTCTCTTCTCCTACCACCGGCTTGTATCAGGAGGGCATCCCCAGCCCTGTCCCCCAGTGATCAGTAGCCGATGCTGACCTGACCCCAGGGCTTATCCCCCTGGCGGGGTCGGCAGGGGGTTGAACTCCTCCACCGAGAACCGGATTAGGTGGCCAGCACTGTGGCTAGCCGGGGGCGGACCCTGCAAGGCGCCCGCTGCCATTCTGCACGGCAGTATCTTTTTCTCTTGTTCTCTCAGGAGTCAGGACCGTGCCATGACGTCAGCAGAGTGGAGCATGCAGGCGTCCGGACACGCTCCCTCCAGATGTCTGGCCCAACTCTTTCCCTACTCCTTGGTGCGAGCTTCTCCTCCAGCCTCTGCCAGGGCGAACAGAGCGCCGACCACTGAGAATACCCCCCAGAGAAGGAGAGCAGTCCATTGGACGCTCAATCCTTCACCTCCCTTACTGACCCCCGATGGCTGCGTGCTCATTCCCAAACATGAGTCACCGGCGAGGCACGCAGATGTGCCAGCACTCAGCTCTCAGCGCCACCGGACCGGCTGGTAAAGCTGTATTTTGATATGGTGCCTGTCCTGGCACAGATCCAGTCCCCCATCCCAGAAACATAAAGAATCCCCCCTTCCCCCATAGTCACTCAAAGTTCAGGTAATGCAGATTCCTAATGGCTCAGGTGTCAGTAGACATTTGCTGCATTTCTTGAAGTTCAGCCGTATTGTTGCTAAGGTATCATGAGTGTGCTGCTTCCTTGTCATATCCTAGGGGGAGCCGCATGGTGGAGTGTGGCACTCTGGATGGCATGGTGGCTATGACCTTCTGTGTGGGAGCGAGATGCCTCTGGCTGTCAGGTCCTGGGATGCTTCTGCTGCCAAGTGGTATGTCCGTTGCCCATCTGGGTACTGGGTTACTAGTTTGGCAAGATATAGCATTTTATATTTTAATTTGTGCTGACGAAGAGTGAAAAATAGTGGGAAGTATTCTTGTCTTCTCACACTGTCGGGGAGAAAAGTCATTATCTAGGAAAACATTTGTGGTGTTAGAGAATATTTGCTTCTGTTGCCAGGCCTTTTGAAAAATCAAGTCTTTTGTATGGTAGTTTACAAAGCGGATCAGTATTGAGAGTGGCCAAGTTTCAGGTGTCTGGGGCGTGGGACCCTGAGCTCTGCTCATCCTTTCAATATCTAAAGTAAAGTCTGCATCTTAATTTAATGCTGTGTGAAGAAGGCATCTATGAAGGTGTGGATGTCTTTGCCTTCTGAATCTTCTGGCAGTCCATATATTCTTGTATTCTTTCAGTGGGTTCTAGTCTCTGCATCCTCTAGCCTGTTCAAAAGCTTGAGCTGTGTCTTCGCTGATTTCAGTATTACTGCCTCTAATTCTGCCTTGTGGTCTACTTGCTTTGTTGTTTGCTGCTCGGTGGCTACTACACTGGTGTCCAAGCTGGTGAGGTCTGTGAAGGGGTTGCACAGCAATTCATGAAAACCCATGAATTCAGCATGGAACACTTTTAATTTGATGAGATTGTGTCTAATTTCTGGCCTTTCTGCTTTTTAGCACTGTAGGGTGTGTCCTTGGGAGTAGCCTGGGCCTAGGTTGAAATCGTCAACTGGGCTAAGTGCGACATATCGGCCGTGGATCTGCCAGCATCGATTGGTAAGATGGCAAATGTATCCATCCCCAACTTCATTTGTGTAATGGATCACCTTCTTGTGCAGTTTATGCACAAAGTTGTTGCAGTTGTGTTAGGTTTTGAAAAGTTTTTTGAAGCCGAGGGCTGGCGCTCCTAATCTAGGCAGCCATTAGCTGGGTGATGTCACCGGAAGTCGCAGTTCTGTATTTTTGCATTCTTTGTATGGTCTATGTATGTATGTATGTGTGTATATGTGTGTGTGTGTGTGTGTATGTATGTATATGTGTGTCTGTGTGTGTGTATATACATATATGTGTGTGTGTGTGTGTGTATATATATATATATATATATATATATATACACACACATATATGGTATCTTTATTCATATTGGATAGGGTGAACTTTTGAATGTAATAAAATATGTGCATTGTTGCACAGCACTGTATAGCACCATATTCACTTTTGAATTTGTAACATTGTGGTGTCATTATGACTAGAGCAATATCAGATCATATCAACCACACCCCTTGAAAAAGCTCTGGTGGAGCGAAGCATCGGGGGTTTTGTGTGGCCTTGGATTCCCTTCATTATGTGGGTATTTGTCCCAGAATGACTTTGAATATTGCATCTAAAATTTACACCAACTACAGCTACTCTGCCACAGGACTAACCTTCTACCTGGGAGAAATGTTTGAACTGTGAAAACTGCTATTGAAAACATCCATGTGTAACCCCAAGGGGGCGCTATTCTAAGGGCTACTACCCCTGCCTGCCTCCCTCCACAGAGACCAGGTGAGGGGCCCAAATTCATTGGCGGGTGCCTCCACCCAGAGGTCGGGGTTAACACTGTCGAGATTGCCTCGGTCAAAGCCCTCTGGGTTACTGCAACCCCCCTTTTTCCCCCGCTAGTGGCTCACACTGGGTACCAACAAGGCTTCTCACCCATACACTTACCCCCCGGGTAGTATCTCTCAGCTCACTCCAGGAATCCCCTGTAAAATAAGATACAGTTATATCACAGTCACTATACAGCAGTTCAACAGGGATGCACAAACCAGCCAGGGTGTAGTTGCAACACAAAGATCTGATTTATTAAAGGGAGATAACAAGGAAGGGGGAATCAGGCTAATTGGCTTATCACTATGCTTAACTACCTAGGGCTCTGTGCACAGACCTATCCCTACAAGTTACTGTCCCTGGGTACCCAAGCCCTAGCGGCTAGTCCAAACCGTGGCAGCTGGTAGGAACCCTTTACACAGAGAGGAAAGAATTGATTTTTACAGTCAGCAATACAGTACTTCCATTTGAATCCACTGTTGTAATTCAGCAGGGAGCTACCCTGTATTAGTACTCACAGTCTCCAGACAAGATAGGGTCCTCCAAACATCCGCAAGGCTGCTCCTGATCCTCACAGACCTCTTCACACATTTATAGGGTAATCTCTGAACAGGCAAAGCCCTTTAATGACAGCAGGATTAACTTGAGCTGAACCAGCCTCCTTACACATTTACATGGTTATCTCAAACAAGGCAAATTCATGTACTAGTAGCAGGATCAACTTGAGCTCACAAGCCTCCTTGCACATTTATATGGTTATCTCAAACAAGGCAAAGTCATGTACTAGTAGCAGGATCAACTTGAACTCACAAGCCTCCTTGCACAGTTATATGGTAATCTCAAACAAGGCAAAGTCATGTACTAGTAGCAGGATCAACTTGAACTCACAAGCCTCCTTGCACAGTTATATGGTAAACAGAAACAGCAGAGGGGTACCACACCAGGCAGCAGCTTCCAGGATCTCCTGATTCCACAGCCACTAACGCACTGCAACGGCAGCTTCACCGTTCCCTCGGAACAAGCGCGATTCAGCAAAGTCTCCAATACGCCACAGGTTAAGCCTGGTGGGTAGCTGTGCAGGACACAGCCTCCTCTGACCGCCCGCCGACGGATTTAGTCCGAATTCCTGGGATGGCAGAAACGGCCGCTTCAGGCCCTCACGCGCTTCCCGTGTGAACACTCCCTAGCGCAGAAGCACAGAAGCTCCTCACTCCTCCCTAGCCACAATGAATCTGCCTCTCCACAGCTTGGAGCACTCCTCTCCACTCGGGCGTGATCCGATCCCATTGGCTGGCCGAACCTGCCAGTCACTTCTCACGGCTCCTATTGGTGCAGAAAAAGCGCCATAGCCCATAATACCTTTCCCAAACAAGCAGCTCCTCTATTGGTCAATCAGCTCTGCTGGGTCCCAATGTACTGATTGGCCCACTTCAGCAGTTCGAGGGCAAAATGGAGGAGGAAATCAAACAGTCCTTGCTGCAAAGGAAGGCAGGTTAGAACAACCACTATATCATTACTACTTTAATAGATAGTCAATAAACAAGCACATCTTTTAACGAAACTCCCTCTGCACAATTAACGATGGCAGAAATGGAGCAATCATCCTGTAGCCCGGGTGGGACTCGAGCATGCAACACTCGGACCCCCCCCAGCTCAATTATTTACGGCTGCAACAGGCAGCCCTTAAAGGGACAAGCACCGGAGGCCTTAAAAACACTCCACGGGTCCCCATCAAAATGGCTTTAGGCCGGTGACTAACCCTAGCGCCAGGCATATCTGGAACCCCCATTTGCAAGGGGGTTACACCCTCCCTGGCCTGGAAAAACTTGGCGTCCACGTCAAGCATATGCTCTTAAAGTGCTTTAGGTAAACACCCAATGAGTAGCATATCACATTTTCTTTTTACACATTTAAACATTGGATTTACAAAATATCATAACCTTTACACCTTCTACACATAAACTATTACTTTGGTTTTACACAGATCAGTAGTTCCTGCCCATGACACCCAGACTGAGGGAATCTGTCTTCTCTTAGGTACCACCGGTTCCCCTTAAGCAGGGGCGTCACTCTTGAAGGGCACCACTAACAGTCTGGAGTTATCTGTCAAAGCTAACTTAGGCAAAGAACTTGGGGACACATATACCCCTTTATGAACCACATTTAAAGGCAGATCCACTGGTTGACCCAAAGATTCATAGCTTAACTTTATTACTGGCCTAATTTGTCAGCCGGATCGTCTAGGGGTCTCAGGGGATTCTGAACCCAGCCCTGACTCCACTCCCATGTCAGAGACATTAGCAACAGGGATACCTTCAAGGGGATCAGGCTCGATAGTCATAATACTATCAGGGGCTTGACCTTCTATCCCTGAACCCACCCCACTGGGCTCATCTGGGGACGGTGTAGGTACTAGAGAGGAACCATCAGGGCATTCAAAATATTCTCCCGATTCGGGTATATCACTGGCTTGTTCCCCCATCTCACTCTCTTCTTCTGAAAAGTCAGATAATTCAGCCAGGCCAGACAGTTCAGCCAAGCCTAAGGACTCAGCCCCTTGTGTTTGTCTGCTACCCCATTCATCTTCCGGAGGCATTTCCTCCAGGGATAAAGTAGACGGCTCGACTAACACAGATGGGCCGGCTTCAGTTCCTGAGTTAACCAGGGGATTGCCCCGAAACAACTGACTTAGTTCATAAGAGGGATAGTATTCAATATCATCTTCACTGTCTTCTGACACTGAGTGTTGACCATCTCCTTCTGTGGGGGGGGTGGACAAGGCTCCCTTGGTGGACTGGTTGTAGGCTCCACGGGCTTGGTTCCTTTCTTAGTAACAGATCTAGTCACGGGCCTGGAAGGAGGGGTAGAGGAAGGTTCAACTTCAATCAAGATCTGCCCAATTGGCAGCAGATGATTTCTGTGTATGGTTTTCACATCTTTCGAATTATTTTCAGGCTGCACTTTATACACAGGTAGGTCTGCTAGCTGTCCCACAACAACATGGTGGAGGTGGTGCCATCAGTCGGTAATTTTATGTTTGCCATGCAGTCCCAAATTTCTCAACGACACTCTATCCCCTTTTCTCAACTCTACTGTTTTCACTTTTTTGTCATATCTCTCCTTGTTAGCCAGATTTCGTTTAGCAGCCATGGTCTGGGCCAGTTGGTAGGCATGATTTAGTTGGGCCTTCAATTTCTGTACGTACTGTAGATGGTTTTCTGCTTGCACCCCATCAGGGGAAACCCCAAAATACACACATCCACTGGCAATCTAGCCTCTCTTCCAAACATCAGTCGATAGGGGGAGAACCCTGTGGCATCACTTTTTGTACAATTGTAGGCATGAACTAGAGTGCTAATCTGTTGACTCCATCTCAATTTATCTTTTGATTGTGAAGTGCCCAGCATGTCAAGCAATGTACAATTGAACCTTTCAGGCTGAGGATCGCCCTGCGGGTGGTAGAGGGTGGTTCATGATTTGCGTACCCCCCACAAAGATAGCATCTCTTTAATCAAGCGACTCTCAAAGTCCCTTCCTTGATCGGAATGAATCCGCTGCGGAGCCCCATAGTGGACGAAAAAATTCTCAACAAGTATCTTAGCCACTGTAGTTGCTTTCTGATCCTTGGTCAGAAAAGCCTGTGCGTACCGGGTAAAATGATCAGTGACCACCAATATGTTGCTAACACTTCTCAGATCAGGCTCTAGACTCAGGAAATCAATACAGACCAGTCCCATAGGAGCACTAGTAGTAATGTTGACCAGTGGAGCAGCTCGTTGGGGTAACGCCTTTCTTTGCAAACACCGACCACAGGTTTTGACATACTGTTCCACGTCCGCACTCATCTTTGGCCAATAGAATCGAGCCCGTACCAAGTCAAGTGTTCGATCTATGCCCAGGTGCCCCATCTGATTATGCAATGACCTTAGAACTGGTTAGCTGAAAACTGAGGGCAGCACCAGTTGTTGTTGCGCACGCCCTCATACTCACAGTCTCTCTATATAGTAGTTGGTTGATCAGCTTTAATTTGGGCCCTTCTTTGTACAATAAGGTAGACCGCAAGTCAGTGGAACGTAGTTTGGATACATCTCTTCCAGCCATCAAAACCTCTACTGCCGTTCTTATCATAGGGTCACAGGATTGAGCCTGTTGGAGATCATTATTGTTGAGTTGCGGCAGGAAGCTGATGTCCAATGCAGAGAAGTGGCAGTAGGCGGCAGGTATACAGTTTTCCGGTGGCCCCAAACAATCTACCACACAGTCCACCGTGTCAGGAGACTCTTGTTCTTCTTTATCAAATTTCTGGCACAGGGCTCGTATGTCAGGTTCAGACAATCGGACCCATTCAGTCTGGGACACTGGCCTCCGAGAGAGAGCATCCGCATCTATATGGTTTAGGCCCGCCCTGTATTCTATAGCGTAATCATTGGGTGGCCAAGGCAGAGAACCACCTATGCCCAGTAGCATCCAATTTAGCGGAGGTTTGCACATAGGTCAGAGGATTGTTATCAGTCTTTACTAATATCTTGGCATCATACAAATAGTCGTGGAACTGATCAACAATGGCCCACTGCGAAGCCAAAAACTCTAATTTGTGCACTGGGTAATTCTTCTCTGATGGCGTCAGACTTCTACTGGCAAACGCTACAGGTCTCAGCCCATTTGAGTGCTCCTGATATAATACAGCCCCCAATCCTTGAAGACTGGCATCAGTATGAAGAGTGTAAGGCTTGGCTGGGTCAGCATAAGTCAACACAGGTGCGTGGGTGAGTTGATATATGATGTCATGGAAGCTTCCTCACTCAGCAGTCCATCGATCCCCGAACATATCGTTTGGCTGAAAATACTTTTCTATGTCAGTGTGCACACCCTTCTTATATTTTTTGTGAGTAGGCGGATACCCTTGGGTGAGATTAAGGAGGGGGCGAATCACTCGTGAATAGTCTCTGACAAACCACCTATAGTAACCACAAAATCCCAGGAATTGTTGCAACTCTTTCAAATTTCTAGGTTGAGGCCAAGTGGTCAATGCCTCCACCTTGCTAGGGTCAGTCTCTATGCCTTCAGTGGACACTATGTGGCCCATATATTTCACGGAAGTCTGGAAGAATTGACACTTGTCAATAGACAACTTGAGGCCGAAATCCTCTAATCGATCCAGGACTTTGAATAATCGTTGCTCATGTTCTTCCAAGGATCGGCCAAACACTATGACGTCATCTAAATAGACCAAACACTCGAGTAGGTTCATGTCCCCCACAGCTCATTCCAACAAGCGCTGAAGAGTGGCTGGGGCACCCGAAATTCCTTGAGGCATCCAAATAAATTCTTAGAAGCATAAGGGGCAAATGAAAGCAGTCTTCTCCTGATCGTCTGGGGCCATCAGGATCTGGTAGTATCTGCTCCGACAATCCAATACAGAGAACCACTTACTACCGTTCAGACAATCCAAGGCGTCTTGTATGCGTGGCATGGTATATTGATCCGGAATGGTCCGCCTATTCAAAGTACGATAGTCTACACACATCCGGACTGCCCCATTCTTTTTCCTTACTACTACAATGGAGGAGGCATAGGGGCTTCTAGACTCTTGGATTACACCAGCAGTCAACATTTCTTGCAGATGCCGCCATAGATCATCTATGTCAGCGGGAGCCAGACGTCAGGATCTCTCTCGGAAAGGTCTTTCATCGTGCAATCGAATGTGATGCTCAGCCCCTTGTACACATCCTACATCCCACTCCTTCAGGGAAAAAACCTGGTTCCTCTTGGCAAGCTGCTCACTGACCCTGCGCTTCCACTCAGTCGGCAGCGGAGAGTCACCAAAGTCAAACAGATCAGGAGCAACTCTATCACCCGTCCGAGGACTCTTTTTATTTGGTAGGACAGCAGTATCCGCACAATGGACGCTAGCCAGGGTACACCCTCTTTTTATTCAAATCTCTTTATCAGACACATTGTGCACTTTAACCATCACCCTTTTAACATAGGCATAGGCATGGGCCCTGGCCAGCAGAATGCTGGGTTTGAGCAACAACCCCTCAGGCAGTTCTCCTTCCATAGGCGCATCCAACATCAACAACTTATTCTTGACATCTGTCTTTAATCGTACCTCTCCATGCAGAACACATTGTGCATTTAGGGCAAGCACTACAGGGGCTGGATCCTTCTTCCATACCACTCCCACAGGGCCTTCAGGTTCCTCCGACCTACCCTTCTTCTGAGTGGCCCTGACCATTTGAATTACAGCAGGTACACCCAAAGCTCGCCCAGTCTGGAACGCTCACTTCTCTGAGCACAACTGGGCCAATCGTCCAAACATGTGCGCATTTGTTCCAGTCAACAAGGACACCCCATCATACAGTCCAGTGGGTGGGCAGACCAAAACCAAGGTCTCCACTGGCTCATCTGTTCCATTCACAGTTGCAGGGAAAGATAACTATACACGGCTGTACCCCAAATATGGATAAGCCTTGTCGCTCAACCCCCATATATGTAGGCCAGTTAGAGGCTGCAGGGGCACTTCAGATAAGTGTGCTTGGTACCAGTCCTGAAACATGATGGTCATCTGGGAGCCACTGTCCAATACAGCTCTAGTGGGAATTCCATTCACCTGCACCCGGGTCTCCATAGACGGTCCAACCGCATCAGACCAGTTGGGGGTAGCAACATTGTTAGCCCGGCGGGCATGGGCCTGAGTCACACAACTTTTCTTGGGGGCCCGAAACTGGGTCTGGCGGTATCGAGCGATCAGTCTGCTGTTAACTTTCCTTAAATTCTCCGGCCTCTGGTGGTCAGGCTGGAAATGCCCATCTTCCCCACAGTGATAACAAAACTTAGGGTCCCGGGGATCACTACTCTGAGGGGAGCCCTGAGGGGAGGGACAAAGCTCTCTAGAGCTAGGGTTCAGGGCTCTACATGACTCAGGGTCCCCGGGCCGAGTAGGGTACACAGTAGACTGCTTTAAGTCCTTCACCAATTCCCGTAAATTCCTGATCTCAGCCCTCAACTCACCCTCCACGTAAGGGTCAGAGGAAACAACCCGCATCCCCACAGTACCTGGGTAATCTGGGGGCCCCTCGGACCCTCCAGGCGAGCCAGTCTCCTCAGGGGTATTAGACTCAGGAGTCCCACTAGGATTCACTGCCCCCACACAGGGTTCCCACCCCTCTTCATCAGTCTCCACTTCCCGAATTTCCCTCATCAATTGACAATGTTCAGGTGGGGTGGCCCATCGATCATGCAACTTAAGTTTCAATAGAGTTACACTAGAGAATCGGGCAGACTTTAAAATATGTTCTAGCCGAACCTGATTCAGAGCAGCAGCAGTGATTCCCCCTTTTCTATAGGCTTTCTGCAAGGCCCTCTCCACTCTAGTAACAAAAGTGGACAGTTTTTCATTTCTTCACTGCTTAGCAGACCTGAATTTCCATAATAATTCTTCACCAGTCTCTGTACTCCCAAAAACCCTTTCTAAAGCAGAGATACTCTGCAGTGGTGGCTTCGGATGGGTGGCCGGAAGAATCTAATGGCTTTGAGCAGGACCCGCAGACTCTCCATCAGCCTTTTCCATTTCTCTCCTCGGGCATTGCCACTCCTGGACCAAAGGGGTGGCATAGTCCATCAGGCCTCCAGGTCATCTTCCTGGAAGGCACTGGTACCATGCCAGAGAAAGTTTTAGCTTCGGTAGGAGTCTAGCTGTATGGAGGGACCTGCAAGGGCAAAGAAGCCAACACTGAACTCTTGGGTGGGCAAGGGGAGGTGCCCGAGGAACCCCGAGGGGTAGTGTCACTGGACAGATCCAAGGCTTGTAGCAACTCCTGGGTAGTCCTCCCCTCCACAGCTAACAATTTAAGCAGTTTATCTTTAAAACTGTTCATTTGAGGAGACCGCCCAGGAGTGACTGACCCACTTCGGATATGAATTAGCCTCCACCCTTGGGACGTACCCTCCGGGTAAAGTACAGGAGGCACCTTCTCAGGGTCGATGGCCACACTGCATAGGAGTAACACCTGCAATGTCTGATCAATCAAATCAGCCATATGCCCTTTCACTTCAACCTTTCCCAGACACTTTACTCGTTCTGCAACAGAGACAATATCAGCAGCGGAGGTACTCAATGGCACATCAAACAATAATACAGTCTTCTGAGAATCGAGCTCTTCTGCTTCACCCCAACCCATTAGCTTGTGTACCACGGTTTTGATGGGTCCCAGCTTAATTTTTTCCAACATATCCCCTTCCATTTTTTCCATCTTTGGGGTATCTCCTCACTGAGCCACTAGGGGATGCTAAATCCCAGCGGTGCCTCCAATTTGTAACCCCAAGGGGGCGCTACCCTAAGGCTACTACTCCTGCCTACCTCCGCAGAGACCAGGTGAGGGGCCCAGATCCGTTGGCGGGTGCCTCCACCCAGAGGTCGGGGTTAACACTGTTGAGATTGCCTCGGTCACAGCCCTCTGGGTTACTGCAATCCCCCTTTTTCCCCGCTAGTGGCTCACACTGGGTACCAACAAGGCTTCTCACCCATACACTTACTCCCCGGGTAGTATCTCTCAGCTCACTCCAGGGATCCCCTGTAAAATAAGATACAGTTATATCACAGTCACTATACAGCAGTTCAACAGGGATGCACAAACCAGATAGGGTGTAGTTGCAACACACAGATCTGATTTATTAAAGGGAGATAACAAGGAAGTGGGAATCAGGCTAATTGGCTTATCACTATGCTTAACTAGCTAGGGCTCTGTGCACAGGCCTATCCCTACAAGTTACTGTCCCTGGGTACCCAAGCCCTAGCGGCTAGTCCAAACCGTGGCAGCTGGTAGGGGCCCTTTACACAGAGAGGAAAGAATTGATTTTTACAGTCAGCAATACAGTACTTCCATTTGAATCCACTGTTGTAATTCAACAGGGAGCTACCCTGTATTAGTACTCACAGTCTCCAGACAAGATAGGGTCCTCCAAACGTCCGCAGGGCTGCTCCTGAACCTCATAGACCTCTTCACACATTTATAGGGTAATCTCTGAACAGGCAAAGCTCTTTAATGACAGCAGGATCAACTTGAGCTCACAAGCCTCCTTGCACATTTATATGGTTATCTCAATCAAGGCAAAGTCATGTACTACTAGCAGGATCAACTTGAACTCACAAGCCTCCTTGCACAGTTATATGGTAATCTCAAACAAGGCAAAGTCATGTACTAGTAGCAGGATCAACTTGAACTCACAAGCCTCCTTGCACAGTTATATGGTAAACAGCAACAGCAGAGGGGTACTACATCAGGCAGCAGCTTCCAGGATCTCCTGATTCCACAGCCACTAACGCACTGCAACGGCAGCTTCACTGTTCCCTCGGAACAAGCGCGATTCAGCAAAGTCTCCAATACGCCACAGGTCGAGCCTGGTGGGTAGCTGTGCAGGACAGCCTCCTCTGACCACCGCTGACAGATTTAGTCAATTCTTGGGATGGCAGAAAGCGGCGCTTCAGGCCCTCACGCGCTTCCTGCGCGAACACTCCCTAACGCAGAAGCACAGAAGCTCCTCACTCCTCCCTAGCCACAACGAATCTGCCTCTCCACAGCTTGGGGCACTCCTCTCCACTCGGGCATGAACCGATCCCATTGGCTGGCCGAACCTGCCAGTCACTTCTCACGGCTCCTGTTGGTGCAGAAAAAGCGCCATAGCCCATAATACCTTTCCCAAACAAGCAGCTCCTCTATTGGTCAATCAGCTCTGCTGGGTCCTGATGTACTGATTGGCCCACTTCAGCAGTTCGAGGGCAAAATGGAGGAGGAAATCAAACAGTCCTTGCTGCAAAGGAAGGCAGGTTAGAACAACCACAATATCATTACTACTTTAATAGATAGTCAATAAACAAGCACATCTTTTAACGAAACTCCCTCTGCACAATTAACAATGGCAGAAATGGAGCGATCATCCTGTAGCCCGGGCGGGACTCGAGCATGCAACTCTGGACCCCCAGCTCAGTTATTTAGGCTGCAACAGGCAGCCCTTAAAGGACAAGCACGGAGGCCTTAAAAACACTCCACAGGTCCCCATCAAAACGGCTTTAGGCCGGTGACTAACCCTAGCGCCAGGCATCTCCGGAACCCCCATTTGCAAGGGGGTTACACCTGGATTCAATGGCAATTGTTTGTCAGTGTGTGCCTTTGCACATAGCACACACTGTGTAAAAACCACTAAATTTTGCCTTGAGCAAGCTGTTCACTGTCTCCATTCTCCATCTTGTGTGGTCTAATCTGATACGTGTTTTTTTTTTTTTTCTGTGCATTAGCTGTAGCAGCATTTGGATAGCACCACTGCTCTGCTTGTTTTACTGTCTGGGTTTAGCCACCCCTCTGTGGTGTACTCAGTGCATTCAGTCAGCTACCCTCTATGCTCACTCAGTTTGTATGGTGCTGTCTGTCATCATGGCCTGCATGCCATCCATTTTATTTCTGAGATTTTAACATTAAGAGACCCTGCCCTCAACCACTCCTGATTCCCTCCTTTCTTTTTCCACCAAGTGCCTCCCTCCTCCTCTGCTTGGCTGTCTGCCCCTTCCCTCTCCTTCTCATGGTCCTCCCCCTTGCTTTTGCTCATTCTTAGCCCCTTCTGTTCCCCCACT
Source organism: Neoceratodus forsteri (assembly GCA_016271365.2). NCBI lineage: Eukaryota > Metazoa > Chordata > Ceratodontiformes > Ceratodontidae > Neoceratodus > Neoceratodus forsteri. Next base: position 364,820,622 of record CM028132.1, on the reverse strand, counting down.
CTCCCCCTTTACTGACCTCCTATGCTTTTCACCTGGAGGGACGATCATCCTACTCTACTGGAAAGCCCCACTCCAAGCCCATTTCTGTTCTCCCCACTCCTTCCCCTTACTGCTCACCCTGTGTTCCCTACCTGGGGAGGGCCCAGTTGCCTCCTCCTATAAATTATGGACAAGTGTTGGATTTTCTGGGTCGTCCAGTAAAAATGCCTTTTTCATAGAATCACAGAAATCTGACAGCAGAAAAGGACCTCTCTGGCCCATCAAGTCTGCCCCTTACCCCACTCTACTCGTCCCCTTTGTCAAGGGACCTCCCATTTCCCCCACTGGGTAATCCCTTATGTCTGTCCCATGCCCTCTTGAATCTTTCCACCATTTTGGCCCTCACCATCTCCTCAGGTATCTTGTTCCAGGACTCCACCACTCTCTCTGTGAAGTAACACCCCCTCACATTGCCATTAAATCTTCCTCCTTCTAATCTTAGACTATGACCTCTAGCTTTAGCACCCACTTTCCTTGTAAATAAGCTCCTCCCCTCACTTATTAATCCCCTTCATGTACTTAAATGTTTCTATCATGTTCCCCCTCTCCCTTCTAGTCTCCAGTGGGTACAGATCCAGTTCCCTCCACCTCTCCTCATATGGCTTCCCCTGCATGCCTTGCACCATCTTAGTTGCCCTTCTCTGAACCCTCTCAAGCCCATCTATGTCCTTGCATAGGTGAGGTCTCCAGAACTGGACCCTGTACTCCAGGTGAGGTCTCACCATGGCTTTATAAAGAGGCATTAGCACCTACCTCCTTCCTTCTGCTTATTATGCCCCTCCCTATGCACACCAGCATTCTATTTGCCTTACCCACCACTTTGCTGCACTGGATACCCACCTTAAGGAACCTTTTGAGAAAAATGAAAGCCACCACTCGACTAATAGTTGAGACTCTTTTAGTTGAGCGTTGGCTTCATTTTCTCAAAAACATCAAAGTTCTGTAAAATGTTCTGAAAACAAGCCCCTAGACTTGTATAGGCGATCCCCGTGGTTTCCCCTGGTTAAGCATCACAATACATGGGAGCAGGGGCAGAGCAGGTGGGCCAGGAAGTTGGAAGGGATCAGCTGGCTGGCAGTTCTGCCAGCATTACAAACCCTCCCTCCCTTACATGAGTAAAATAAAATTATAATTTTAACACAGAGGGTTATTACTGCCCCAGGATAGCGGGCTATGAAGCTCATTACCAAATCTCACACCTTTACTTTAAAGAATACACGTCACTCTTTATGCTACAAAGAGCTCTGTACTTCAGGAAGTCAAACCTTTTAGATACTGTACGGATTTACTAGTCTATATATGAGATTAAAGGCAGTTAAAACACTTTCACAGGTTGATGGACATTTGTTTGCTGAAGGTGGAGAGTTCAGAGCACACCATAACTAGCGTCACTTCTCTTCTCTTAGTTGTGGCTAGTTCCCATACATGCAAAGGAGCCAGCAATGGCTGTATGTCACACAATCAGCACCTTTCATACCAGCTGACATCACCATCCTAGCCATGGCAGCAAGTCATGAGTTTTCAGAGAAGGCTTTGTTTGAGTGCACGAACATGCCAAAACAAACAGTGTCAGATGATCTCATAGAAACAGCCAAAGGCGTTTCATGCTGAGAAAAGCTTTAAACCCCTCCTGAGCTTCTTTTTTCAGTGCAAAAAAAACGTCAGGTGGTTTTGCGGGATTGCCTTGTAGCACTGCCTGTTTTTCCACCTTGCTGCATTTAAATACAGTGAATCTATAATTAGAGTGCCTAACCCATGGAAGTGAGTACTGTGATAGTGAACTGTAGGAGACTGACTCACAAAATGTGAAAATATGGAACATGGGCCTTCATGTTGTGGTACATATCACAGGGCATAGAGACATGTCAGAACAAAGGGAAGCGTGGGCCTTTATTTGTACAAGTTTTATTTTTTTAATTCAATATGTTTTATTAGTTTGGCAGCATACAAGAAATAGTAACACTTTATTAAAAATGTAGCTGCTATAAAACATAGAAAGTGGATATACCTAACAAACAAACACAAAACAAAAGATTAACAACAAACCAATTAATACCCCCCTCCCCCCTAAATACCCCCATCCTCCATGCCTGTGTGTCAGGTTAAGTGAGATATGCATTGAATTGGGGCAGATATTCAGGGCTGCCAAAAGGGTAACAAGGTGAGGAGAGGCTCCCATACTGCTCCAAAACCATTCAAATTATGCCAGATGCTGGCTATATGTTTCTCTAATTAGATAGCAAATAGGGTCTCACAGTACCATTCCATAGTCGAGGGGAGGGATTCATCATTCCAGTGTCTAAGCATGACTAATTTAGCTGTGGGTGCTATTAGGGTAAGATGGGAGTTTCAAATTTTGGGTGTGTCCTGCGGGAAAATAAGTAATAAACAGGTTTGGGGGGTAAACAAGGAGTCCAACCCCAGAATTGGGTCAAGGGTGTTTCGGATGGCAGTTCAGAATGCTTGAGCTTCTGGGCACTCCCACAATATGTGAAGGAGAAATCCCGTCTCTTCCCCACATCTATGACAGATAGGAGACTCTAGCTTCCCTATGGTGTGTAGACTAGTAGGAGTATAATACAGATTGTGTATGATATTGAATTAATCAGTCTCAACCTATCTTGTTTAACAAAACTAAAAATCATTTTCCAGAGTTTTAACCAATACACCAGGAAGAGCAAATGTTTGCTTTCAGTAATAGCAAACCCCTTTGGAAAGTTCAGGATTGAGTTCTTGCAAAAACTTATATACACCTGAGACCGCACGTGGGTGTTTTGTCACTAAAAGCATGCTGACAAATCGTCTCTAGGTGGGAAGGACCAGGGTTTGGGGCCCAGGAAGGCTAACACAGTCTGCCTGAGCTGCCAATATTTAAAAATGTCTACCTTGGATAACTGGAATTTCTCCTGCAATGAGGCGAATGGGATAATAGAGTCCACAGTACAAATATCTTCCAATGTAGTATGTTGTAATTTGAGAAGGAAAGAGAACGGGATTACCCGATTTCCAATCAGAAAGTGGGGATTGTTAAAAATGGGTTGACGCAGTGACATACTCCAGTTAAGGGATAAGTGTTTCTGTACCTGATATGAGGCCTAGAGAGAACAGCCAATGGGGGAGTCTTTAACGTGACGAGGGAGACAATGAGGGAGCTGGTATACAAGAGCCAAAAGGGAGCAGTGAGTCCTGTGCACCAGTGCCCTTTCAATTTCAATCCAGGTGGGAGTATATGAATGAGTCTGATCTATGGCTGAGTCATCCACCCATCTGGTCAACTTACTGATGTGTTGGGCCTCATAATAGGCGAAGAGGGAAGGGAGAGCAAGGCCCCCCCTCAGCTTAGGTGCAGTAACCTTGACATAGACTCTTCTAACACATTTACTTCTCCATATAAATTTATTGAACATACTGTATAACTGTCTAAACCAGGCTTTGGGAAGAAAGAGGCCCAACATGTCCATGGGATAAAGGATCCGTGGGAGGGCATTCATTTTGAAGACATTGAGGAGCCCCCAAAGGGACATTGGGAGTGTACTCCACCTATCTAAGTCTGATTTAAGAGCAGAAATTAATTTGGTTAGATTCTCCTTCAGCATTGAAAAAACATCCCTGGTGACTTTAATACCTAAATATGTCAGGGAGTGTGGCATCCAAGTCAAACCCAAATCTAAGCGCTCAGCCTGCATAAAATGATGGTTAAAAGGGAAAATCTGGGATTTAGAGATGTTAAGTTTGTAAGAGGAGACTGTAGAAAATAACTTAAATTCATCGAGTACAGCAGGAATTGTGGAAGTGGGATTTTCAACGTGTAATAATATGTCATCCACATAGGCTGAAAGAAGGTACCTTTTACCTTCAATTTGAATACCAGTCAGGTTAGTAGCATTGTTAAGTTTACTGATAAGGGGCTCCAAATAAAGATTAAACAAAACAGGAGAGAGAGAACAATCCTGATGGGTTCCTCACTAAAGAGGAAAAGGGAGCGAAAGGAGACTGTTACACCACACCCTGGCTGTTGGGCCTGAGTACAGTATCCGGACCCACTTAATAAAATCCTCAATAATTCCAAAGCTAGCGAGGGAAGAGAATAGGAAGTTCCAGGAGACTCTATCAAAAGCTTTCTCGGTGTTGAGGGAAACCAAGGCCACTGGAACCTCGGAATCCCTCGATGCCAAAATTAGATGCAGAAGTTTTCTCATGTGGTCTCCTGAAGAGTGACCAGACATGAAACCAACCTGGTCGTGCCCAATAAGAGCTCCCAGAAGCGGGGCCAGGTGAGCAGCTAGAAGTTTATCTAAAATTTTAATGTCTGAATTGAGCAGGGAGATTGGACGATAATTCCCAGGAAGTAAGGAATCGTTACCAGGTTTGGGAATTAGGGTTATAAGAGCTTCTGAGAAAGATGCTCATACCCTTATTAAACCAAAAATTGTAGACCTCTACCAGAAACGGTTCTATCTGGGCACAGCACTGTTTGTATAAATTAGCAGGAAGACCATCTGGACCTGGAGTTTTGTCGGAGGGTAAAAGATTAATGGCCTGTTCTACCTCTGAGACAGTAATTAAAGATCCAAGACCCTCAGCCTGTTGGGGTGGTAGGATGGGCAGTTTGATTGAATTCAGATAGGGAGAGATACTGTTAGCCCCAGGAGCAGTTGAGTCATCAACTGCATAGAGGGCTTTAAAGTAGGTGCCAAAAAGTGCAACAATACTCTTAGGATCAGAAACAATATCGTCCTCAGGGAACAGATGTAAGCTAGGAATGAATCTGATGGCCTTGGTTTGTCGGAGCCTGATGGCCAGGAGCTTCCCTGCTCACTCACCTGACTCTTAGTACTTCATTTTAGTGTGATGAAGGGAAAGTTCAGCTCTTTGGGCCATTAGATCTGCATATTGAGATTGGAGCTGATATAACTTGGTCCATTCAGACTTGGGGGAAGCACGATGTAAACAACGTTCAAGGAGTTTAATGTCACTTAAGATGGAATTCGAACACTGTAATCAAAAACCTTAAATCAGCCAAATGCCCGGGCCCTGACGGGTTCAGAGCCGAAGTTTATAAAACTTTAGCCCCTGAAATTACCCCCTTACTGCTTAGGGTTTTCTCCGGAGTGTGGACGGAGGGGGGTCCTCCCCCCACTCCTGGCAGTACGCGACAATCACTGTCATACACAAAGAAGGCAAAGATCCCTCAAAATGTGAATCATACTGCCCAAGTTCACTGTTGAACCAGGATTATAAGATATTTACATCAATAATAGCAGCAAGACTTAATCCCCTGCTCCCTGATTTAATCGGACAGGACCAAACCGGTTTTGTAATGGGTCGTCAGGCTCCAGACAGCGTTTGACTTGCCCTAAACATAATAGACAAGATCAGACGCTCTCAAACCCCAGCATGCTTACTAAGCCTTGACGCCGAGAAAGCGTTTGATAGGGTCTCATGGGAATTCCTTTTCTTGGTACTCGAGCAAAGAGGCTTCCTGGAGCCCTTCACAGACACCATCCGATCCTTATATACGGGCCCGCAAGCATATGTTAGAGTGAACAGAGGGCTTTCCACTAGATTCCACCTAGGAAGAGGCACCCGAAAGGGATGCCCCTTCTCCCCCCTGCTTTTCGCCCTATATATCGAACCTTTGGTGGAGGCTGTGAGATCAGCAGGGGGAGTTAAAGGAATTGAGGTGGGTGATGTCCAGGAAAAAATCCTGCTTTATGCGGATGACATACTACTAACTCTTTCACAACCACAACAATCCATACCCCAAGTCTGGCCCATCCTAGGAGAATTTCGGTGACACTCAGGTTATTCCTTGACTAAAACTAAAACAGAAGCCCTTAGTTTCTTTTTTCATCCCTCAGAGAACATTTACCATCTATTGCCCCTGAACTGGGCAGCTGATGACATGCGATATCTGGGGGTCCACTTAACTAAACAAGCATCTGGGTTGTTTAAGGCAAATTACGGCCCCCTGGTATCCTCCCTTAAGAAAGACATAGAGAGATGGTCTATCGCCAATCTACCCATGTATTCCAGACTCCAAGCCATATCGATGAATATTCTACCCAAATTCTTATACTTGTTCCAATGCATCCCACTTCTTATTCATAAATCACACTTCCAACATTGGCACAAGTTGATCTCTAAATTCATTTGGGCCAATAAGAGGCCTAGAATAAACCTTAGGATATTACAGACCCACCGTGCAGAGGGGGGCAGGTCCCTTCCGGACCTTGAGGACTATTTCTTAGCAGTACAGCTAAAAAACGCCCTGCGGTGGACAGGCCATGGTCCTGCCCCTAGCTGGAGGGAAATCGAGAGTGTAGAGGAGGAGGGGGATGACATACTACCCCTTGAGGACCGAATGATGGCTCCACCTCAGACCTACACATCTCTTACGCCTAGACTCAATGCAGTGGGGGAGACACTTCAGGCTACCCATAGATTATGGAAAAAATACAGTTTATTGCCGATGTTTTGGCCCTTAAAAAGACTGGGATGGGCTGAGGATTTCCCCCCTAACCGCTTGGATCACTCCTACAAACAATAGCGCCGACTGGGTCTTGAATACCTCGGGCAATTTATTCAAGGGGAGATGGTTCTGGATTTCAGTTCCCTCAAAAATATATATAACCTTAGAAAAATGGATCATTTCCGATTCTTGCAGGCTATAACCTACATAGTAACCTTATAGAAGAAGGGAGGCTCACTTGATAGGGTTAAGCCCCTACTGGAAGCTTTTAAACAGATAAAATCTTCCATGGTCCAAAAGGATTTCATTTCAATTTTATATGCAGCCATTGGATCTACAAGAAAAGATCCCCTCATAAGGATTAAGGAGCACTGGCAAAGGGAGATGTCCCCCGCTCTCATTCCAGTAAACTGGAAAGCGATCTTTAACACTGTGAACCACACCACTAAATCTCCACTATGGCAGGAGTATGCTTGGAAGGTCAGAATTAGGTTCTTCCTAACCCCAGCAGCCCTAAACAAAAGAAATCCTAATGTCCCAGCCTGTTGTTGGAGGGATTGTGGGAAGGGGGAGGCAGGTTACATCCACGATACATCTGGGTCTCTCCAAAGCTATTCAGATATTGGGAGGACATCAGGCAGGCTATCGAAAGTGTCTTCTCCCTCACTCAGAATCCGGGATTGGAGGAACTTATCCTGGGGGTACTGCCCCCCTGGTCTTAGAGGCCCTGACAGCTCATACTTGTGGGTCATTCTAATAGCAGCCGCTCATAAAGTCATAACCAGACTGTGGCTTAATCATCAAATACCCAAGAAACAGGATTGGATCTCAGTGGTTGGAAGTATTGCTGACTTAGAAGAATTGACTTTTAAAATAAATAATGAATCCCACGCCTTCGTTCAAAAATGGGCAAGGTGGACTATGTGGTCGAAGGCAGAAGGTGTCTTGGGCTCTGGGTGGGGGGCAGGTTGGGCCTTTAGGAAAAAGGCTCTGGACGACCTGTCAGGAATTTCAACTATGTAATATGTTGTAAACGCTGCTTCTACGTTCCTCTCCTTCCTATTCTCACCACCACCACCCCCACGGTCAGGGGGACCTCCTCTTTTTCTTTTTTTTCTGTTGCTTCTTTCAAAATATTAACTCTCATTTCTCTTCCCTTGCCTTTCCCACCTCCCCATCCTTCCTCTTGCCAACTTTCCCCAGGAAGATGCTCTGATCAAAGGACTGTATAAATAACTTGCACTTCTTACAGTCTCAATTGATGTTATTTTGAAACACCTGCTTCATTCTGGGGAACACTTAGCTATATCATAATATTAGCGATGCCAACTTCTGTCATCTCTTCTGTTTGTATTAGGCATCTGTATGTTAATGTACTGATATCTCTCTAAGGCTTAATCGAATGTATAGCAAAGTCTAATAATGAAATATGAAATTTAAAAAAAAAAGAGATGGAATTCAACTGGGCATCACTCTGCTTAGTATGAATTGTTGCCAGGCGGATGAAATCTCCCCGAAGTGCACACTTAAGCATAGCCCAAACAAGGTCAATACGGGCCACAGAGCCTATGTTAGATTCAAGGAATGAAGTAATAAAATTTTGAACATGTTCAACCAAAGAGGTTTTTTTTAGCAATTGCGTATTTAGGCATCAAAGGGAGTCCCACTTAAGCTCTGGTCCAAGAAGGAGGGTTACACTGACTGGGGAGTGATCCGACAGGACTCTGGGATGGATGTCAGCCTCCAAGACTCCTGGGAGGGAGACTGTACTGAGTAAAACAAATAATCAATATGGGACAAGGATTTATGCGGTGGAGAAAAATATGTATATTGTCAGTCTGAGGGATTCAGGGTGCACCAAATGTCCAGAGTCCTAGTGCCTGCCATAAGGTCCCTGACTGCTCTTTGGGCTAGGGATAAACCTACTCTCTTACTATCTGAGCGGTCAAATTCAGATCGGACTGCTACATTCCAGTCCTCTCCAAGTATGGTAAGTTTAGGGAGATGGACTGGTATAAGAGACATCAGTTCAATGAAGAACTGCGGTGTCTCTACATTTGGGCCATAGATGGAATCTATAACTATGGCGAATGACTCAAGGATGCCCTGAAGTACTACATAACGACCCAATGGATCCCACCATTACTGCATCAAAACAAATGGGACCGATTTGGCAATGAGGATAGCAGTACCCCTCCCCACCTAGAAGAAGCCCCGGTTCCATAAACCAGTCCCACCCAGAGCCTCCGCAGAAGTGAAGACCACATGAACCCACAATTGGTGGAAATGTTTTAGTATCATAATTCATTTACGATAGTCTTGGGCCCCCTTAACGTTCCAACTAAAGAATTTATATTGGCTACCCATAGTGTACATTCAGCAAGGGAATACAGTGCGCCACTCCTATAATATCACTGGAGATTTCTAGGGGAATAGAACTATCTCCTCAGAGTCAACTGGCACGTCAGGCATAACTACCCCCCCACCCTCATCCAAACGGAAATAATCAACAAAGATCAGAACGTTAACCCCTCCCTCTCAAAACTTCCCCCATCCTCTCCCCACACTAAGAATATCCCTAAAGACCCCACTGCCCTCCCCAGTCCTAAAGACCATACCTCCTCCATCTTCCTGGTCTCAATGAAACACATCCCTCCCTGTTCTACCACAGTAGGGTGGAACAGCATTTCATGACATTGGAACTGTGGTAGAACAGCATTTTGAAAGGGATGGAATTTTATACAGAACAACACTCCACTATACACTATAAAGTCTCTCTTACAGATTTGAAATCCTCATCATGAAAATAAACCATGGCTCCATTAACTACTTCACTTACTGTAAGTAAATCTGGATACAGCGATTTTAGCATGGTATTGGCTTGTTCAAAGGAATCATAACTGTACCAGGTGCCCGAGTGCAAAACTTGTAGAGTTGCTGGGTACTTCATGTGAAACTTCACCCCTGCAGCAACTAACTTAGAGATGATTGGATGCATCTCAGTCCTCTTCGCTCGTACTGACTTGGGGAGGTCCTGGGCAATCCTTATGCACAGTCCCTCCCATTGAAGCTCTTGTATTTCTCTCACTTAGGCCCTGGACACACTACAGAACTGTTTTTGAAAACCATTTTTAAAACCAGTTTAGGTAAACCATTTCAGTGCAGCCACACTACTCGGTAATCAATTTTGATAACGGTTTAGTGTGGCCACACTGCTAGTGTTAAACCTGTTCTCCTTGTAACTATTTTGTGTTAAGTCCAACACATAGAACTGTGCTTGCCTGGACACACTGCAGCCAGAACTGTTTTAGTTAACCCATTACAGCTTAAAACACTTTTACTCCTGGACAGACCTGTGAGTAAAACCATACTAGCTCCAAAATGGTTTTAAAAATGGTTTTAAGACTAGGTATCTAGCAAGGCTTAAAAACGCTTTTGTTAAAACGTTTTAAGAGGCTTGTAGTCTGTCTGCAAACAGTGCTAGGGGGATTTAAACCATTTTAAGGCACTTAAACCATTTTAACTTCCCCAGTGTGTCCAGGGCCTTAATTGAGGATGTACTGCTTGTCTAGAAAATTGAGCAGTCCACAAAATAATTGGTCGCAGCGGAGATCCTGGGGCACTGGCAGGCCAAAGCGATCTGTGTGCCCGCTCAACTATGTACTCAGGGCCATTAGGGGAAGGGCCAGCGATGTTTTTGCAGAACTTTGGAATAAAAAGAACCAGTGCCGACCCTTCCTTGCCCTTGGGGAGACCAAGAATTACAAGATTATTCCTCCGGGACCTATCCGCAAGGTCCTCAAGCTTCCCCTCCATCGGTTTGATCCGGTGTCTCAGCTGGGCCATATCTGGATCCACTCTAGCCCGCCAGTCATCCAATGAAGAGATTCTCACCTCTACGCCTGGTAAGTAGATCCAGTGACAATCTGATATTTTGAAGATCATGAACCGATGTGTCCTGCGAGGTTTGAAGAGGTGTCAGGCCTTCCAGGAATTTGGCTTTCATGAGTGTGGCCTGGGTGGTTGCGAATGGACTTGCTCCAGAGAGCTATGCTTTAGAGTGCTTTGCAGTGTTCTCTCATGTCAGTGTTGTAAGAGGAGTGTGATGCGGTAGGGGATCCTTAATTTCTGTCCCCATTCTTGTTTGCTTTTTGCCCAGCAGGGTCAACAATGATTTCAGAAGCTCACGATGTGCCAGGGTTGTTATATTTTATTTATTTATTTGCTTTTGTTTACCGGGTAAGCGCACTAGACAGCCAAGTGCCTATTTTCAGGCGTGACCCGGGAGGGTTACAGTGGAACAATACATGAACATCAGGCATACAGGTTTAAACAGGGTTAACATACATTGGGTTCAGGCAACATGATAAATCATACAAATTGGGTACATAGATTAAAGCACTTTAGAAACATTCGAGTAAGGTACAATGGTTGAGGTACATAGATCACATCTGACTGAGCACAATGAGTGGAAATCAACTTTTTGATTAAGCTGGTGCTGAAGAAATGAAATTAGAAGCAGGAGCCATGGAAGGGGTGTCTGCTCAGGCAACCATCGTGTGACCAATCCCTCTGTGCAAAGTTTTATTAGTTACACTGAATAGTGGTAGGGCTGCCCCTAGTGTCACCAGCAACCCATGTTCAGGAACAAGCTTGAGTTGTTGGGGGATGGTTGGGGTGAGAAGGTATGAGCAACCCAGGGAATGCTCTCCTCTTTGGGGAAGAGAGATAGCTGATCACCAACACTTGTGCACCACCTGGAGGTGCCCAAACTGTGCAAGCTCATTGGTGACACAGTGGGAGGGAGATGCAGGAGGCCATGCGGCTTACCTGCCTGTTGGATGCTGGACTGTGTGTTTACAGCACAATTTTCCTACTCACACTAGTTGATGGATGATCTGATCATTTGACTCCCAACGAGCACATCTGCCACTGCAATTGTGTCCCTTGCAGATTCACACAGCCTGCACTTGCCTTCTTTTAATAACAGTCCTTGCCAGCTCCCTGGTAATGGTGCTCCTTCTCTAAATCCTTGCTGGCAGTGGTGCACCTAGCTACTGTTCAATGAAGGGTGGGAGCATTACTGGACTCTGCAATATGGCTATATCCAGGGTCCCCTACCAGCTGCGATGACAGATAGGCTGGCTTGCCTTGTAGGGATGCCTGATCAAGGAGAAGCTCCCTAAAATTAATGTCTATGGTGAGGTCTGATTAATAAAAGTGATGACCAGTACCAATCCAATAGGCCTTGGCCACTGTCCCTCTGGGTTAGACCTGTGAACTTGAGCTGACCGTTTTTATGGAGGCAGAAAGAAAACTGACACATCCCACAGGTGGAGGAACCTGTGCAACCTGTGCTCAAAGCTTCTTCCTGCCTCTACAGAAGCCTGGGAGGGAAGATCCCATTGGCACCCTCAGCCCTGCAACCAGCACTGGGAGAAAGAATGATGGGCACTGGTACTCCCAGGCCCTGCTCTGTGCTGATCCCCACTGGGGATGAATGGTTGTCAGCATAAAGCCTGAATGGAGGAGTGGGTGGTGTTTCAGGGTCAAACAGCTACTGTATGTAAAGAACACTGAACTGTGAGGCAAGAGATTCCAGGTTCAAATCTCAGTGCAGCCACTGCTTCACTGGGTGAACCTGAGCGTATCGCTTGCCAATTGTGCATTCCAAACCTCCCAACTGAATATTCAAAATGAGATAATGATGATGGATCCCTTTTGGGTGATTCTGAAATAAATTATAAAAAAAAACAACAGTGTAATGAGTTAACATACTAGTGCACTGTTATAACCTCAGCACTTGGGTTACTCGGAATCTGACGCAGACAATCACATTGGTCAAAGTCTAAGCTTTTTTTAAGACTTTTGAACATTTGAAGCTGAAAGACAAAAATCATGTATTCTAAAAAAGGGTCAAAATCAGAATGAGAATCTGATCCCTATTCCTCATCTGACCACTGTTACAAACTTCTCCCACCTAGCTAATGAGTTCTTTCTCACCCCACCATTCAGATAAAGACACCCCATTTCCTGCACCCTCATAGCAGAACCCATTCCTCCTCCTCCCCTCACCCACAGAACTTACATTTCTGCAGAGTTCATCTGATCATGTGCGCCTTGAAGACAGACTCATCCAGCTTGGAGTAGCAGCTCCACAGCCAGTGTCCACTACAGTTACTAGTCCGTCCAATTTATCCAGACACTTAGGAATCACCCATTACTACCCACCACCATGCACCACCACCCAAAGCCAGCTCAGCACCTATCAGTGCTCAGTTACCCTCACCCACTTCAGGCTTCCTTCAAGCCCCATGCCAGACCCTTCACCCTGTCAAACAGAAGTTTTCTCCTCCTGACCTTCCTTACTCAGTCTTGTACTCTGTCTTTCCTACATACTTGCATAATGTCTAAGACTTATCCTGACCCACACAGTACCCTAGGCTAGTGCCACTGACCTGATGCTTTAGTCTATATGGCCCATGGCAGCCCATGGTTTTGTGCTGGTTGGCCCAAGTCATCATGCACAATGCAAGCAAAGGACTGAGTAAGGGAGAGGGGTTGTCTTTAATTGCATGGATTGTCCTATAGCTTGGTGGGGTTGGGGGGGGTGTTTGTAAGAATACTTAGATGCAGAATCAGAATCCATCTCCAATTGTTTAACTGTCATCGGAATGGAATTTGACTCAGAATGAGATTTCTGATAATCCAATGGATGCCAAACAGAATGGAATTTGATGATTCACAGTATCCCAATTTAGCACTACCAGTGGGTGTTGTTCTGAGCAAAGGTACGAAATGGCTATGTACAGATAAGATAGCTCAGGTATATAATGAAAAATAAAGTCATATATTTTTATTGTTCCAGTACTTATACCAGAGTGGGACTTTCCAGTTTCTATTTGCAGATTACTTATGATTGACTAGGTACTCTGTGAATTTCCAGAAAAACAAAGTGAATTTAAACCTGCTCTTACAGCATGCCTGACAAGTGCATTAAGTGTTGCAATTCTTTTACTGTAGTAGTTAAAGAGCTGGTGACACGTTCAGGAACACTTTAACAGAACATAATATTTAGGCACTGACCAGCTTGTATTTCCCATTAGTTCTGTATTCCTCCTCCCATGGGTGTAGGCAGGCATACTCCATGTACTCCATGGTGTACAATTTTATTTAAAGGGGGGTAGCAAATAGGCTCAGAACTGCTTCCCTTGTCCAGGAAAACAAAACACAGAAACAGCAGAACCTTTATGTAATTTTATTCATATTAGTCAAAACTAGAAGAATTAAATGGTCATTGAGATACTGTCTTTGCATCCCAAGGACTATACAGCCTTACAGGCTCTGAGCTGGTATGTTGGTGTCTCAAGGAACAATGCATGGTATCTGTATTTACCCATGCATGTGGGCTGCAACCAGTGTCATGAAGTACAAAAGTTGTATTTATTGTGCCAAATGGGGCAACAAACACGGTCCTGGTGTGCATGTTTATATTATCTGGCTACACCCCTGCCTCCTCCACATTATTTAGTAGCGTGGTCATTTGTATGAAAACAAGATTTTTACTCCTGAAGAGTTAATCTATTCCTGCTGCTTTCTCCCTATCTGAAGTAATAGAGCACTCCTTGTGATCGCACAATTGCTCCCATGGCAACAGATTGTGATGTCACAACAGAGGATTATGCCTTGAAGAAGGGAGTAAGCTATAGAGGTAGATGAACTCAACATGGACTTAAAGGGATAAAGATCATATATTCATACACATTTCCTTGATAATGAACTATGGAAAGGAGAAATGTATAAAATATAAATGGAGTGCAAGCAAAATTGTACCTAATTATTATGTTTTTTAAAGTTTTTTTTGAGGCGTCAGTAGCTCTCTAAATAAGCAATAACCAACGACAGGGTGTGCAGTTATTGGGGATTAATCAACACCCCGGGTGCATCGTGAGGCATGAGACCACACTATGCTATGAGGACAGAGGTTGTGGGAAACCATGGAGTTCTGCGGGGCAGGTGGGTGCAAAGTCTCCCAATGCTACGGGGACATAGTTGCCAGACAAACCTGGTTGATTTTTTCAATTGGGTCACCAAAACAGTGGATCAGGATGGAGCAGTGGATGTGGTTAACCTGGACTTCAGCAAAGCTTTTGACTCCGTTCCGCACAGGAGACTAGTCAAAAAAACTGGAGAACATGGGAATTGGGCCTGAGGTTACAAACTGAGTCAGAAACTGGTTACATGGAAGAACTCAGAGAGCATTAATAAATGGCACTCTGTCTGCAAGGGGAGGGTGACTAGCGGGGTCCTGCAGGGCTCAGTTCTGGGGCCAATCCTCTTCAACACATTCATCAGCAACATTGGGGATGAACTGGAGAAGAAGGTGTGTCTGTTTGTAGATGACACCAAAACTGGCAACAGGGTAGACACAACAGAGGGACAGCAAAGCATGGAAGCTGATCTCCCCTTGAAACTGTCCCACCCCCTCTTAAAGCTCCCCACTGTCCATAATAATACAATTTCCTCTGGCAGCGTGTTCCACCCTGCAACCACCCTTTCGGTGAAATAGTGTCTCCTCATCCCCCCGCACCAGCCCCTCTCCAGCTTCAGAGACTGTCCTCTGGTTTCCCCTTCCACCTTTTAGATTTAACAAACTCCCTGTGCCTACTCTGTTCGTGCCCTTCAGGTGCTTGAAGGTCACAGTCATATCCCCTCTCTGTCTTCTATCCTCCAGGGTATACCTATTGAGATCACTCAGTCTCTCCTCATAAGGTTTATACCCAACCCCAGTATTATTTTTGTTGTCCTGAACTTACATAGAATTTGACGGCAGATAAGGCCGCTTGGCCCACCCAGTCTGCCCATTTCCCTACCTAATGGATAAGCTGCAGATCCTAGTTAACCAACAGCCTACTTCTTCCTAACCCCACCCCCTAGAATTGCCTTATGACTGTCCCATGCATTCTTGAATTCCACCTCTGTTTTTGATTCGACAAACTCCTCCGGAAGGCCGTTCCATGCATCCACAACCCTCTCTCTGAAAAAATACTTCCTTACATTACCTCTAAGCCGCCCCTCCCCCATCCTCAAATTGTACCCCCTTGTTCTTGCACATCTCTTTTTCTGAAAGATGCTACCCCCTTGGACTTTGTTGATTCCCTTAAGGTACTTGAAAGTTTCTATCATGTCCCCCCTTTCCTCGAGGCTATACATATTAAGCTCCTTAAGTCTCTCTTCATATGTCTTCTGCAGACCCTGCATCATTTTAGCTACCCTCCTCTGGACTGCCTCCATCCTGTTTATGTCCCTGTGGAGATTGGGTCTCCAGAACTGCAAACAGTACTCCAAATGGGGTCACACCAGCTGTCTGTATAGAAGAGATAACAACTTCCTGTTTTATACTGGTGATGCCTCTCCTTATGCATCCCAGTATCCCCCAGCCCTTCTTACTGCCCTCTCACATTGCTTGCCCACCTTTAGGTCATCTGATATGACTACCCCCAGGTCCCTTTCCATATTTGTTGATGTCAGTATCTCACCCCCCACTGTGTACGCTTCCCCTGGGTTTTTGTTTCCCAGTTGCATTATCTTGCACTTCTCAGCATTGAATCTAAACTGACATACATTTGAGCATTCCTCCAACCTTGCCAAGTCCCTTCTCATCCTTTCCACCCCACCTTGTGTATCAACTCTGTTGCAGATCTTTGTGTCATCTGCAAAGAGACATACTTTTCCTTCCAGTTCTTCTGCAATGTCGCTTATAAAGACATTGAAGAGGACCGTTCCTAGTACTGAACCTGCAGTACCCCACTAGTAACCCCCCTTTCTTCAGAGTGGACTCCGTTTACTATTACCCTCTGTGTCCTGTTCTCCAGCCAATTCTTTACCCAGGCTACCATCTTGGGACCCACTCCCAGGCTGGCTAACTTGTATATTAATCTTTTGTGTGGGACTGTGTCAAATGCCTTGCTAAAGTCTAGGTAGGCCATATCCACAGCCCCTTCCTGATCTACTACTTTGGTCACCCAGTCAAAGAAATCTATTAGATTCATCTGACATGATCTTCCTGTTGTGAATCCAAGCTGCCTTGGGTCCTGTGCCCCTCTGGCCTCTAGGTACTCAACAAACTGTACCCCATCCAGTAGTTTGATATCCCTCTTTAAGTAGGGGCACCATAATTTCACACAGTACTCCAAGAGCAGTCACACAAAGTACCTGTTCAGGGGCAAGATGACGTCCACATACCTAGAAGTAATTCCCCTTGCTATGCACCCCAGCATCCTGTTGGCCTTTGCCGCTGCCTTCCTGCACTGGGCTGAATGGTTCATTTCCCCGGTTACCAGTACCACAAGATAACTCCCCTCTTTGGCCTTGGATAACTGCCCCCCTAACCAGTAACTGCATTCTGTGTTCATCAGCATAGAGGATAATCTGTTCAGTGCAAGATTTCAGGAGCATGTTAAGAAAAAGGCTGAAGAGTAACGGACCCAGGATGGATCCCTGAGGGACTCCAGATCGGACCGGTCTGAGGTCCGAGAGAGTCCCAGCAATTTTGACTCGTTGAGATCCGTTTTGCAGATAGCCGTTGAACCATGAGACAGTGTCAAGAAAGGGTCCTAAACGCTGGAGTTGCAGGATCAGCAGACAATGGTGGATTGTGTCGAAGGCCTTGGTCAGATCTACAAATACTGCCCCGGATAAGTGACCCATATCCAATGTGACATGCCCCCCCCCCGACCAGTAACTGCATTCTGGGTTCCTGGCTCCTAAATGCACCACTTTATACTTCTTGGCATTGAATCCAAGCTGCCAGGTGTGAGACCATTCTTCCAGTCATGCCAAATCCTCCTGGAGCTCTTTATCATTCCCCTTCCCCCATCTACCTCCACACAGATCCTAGTTACCCAACAGCCTACTTCCTCCTACTCCCCCCACACTAGAATTGCCTTATGTCTGTCCCATGCATTCTTTAATTCATCCAATGTTTTTGACCCCACAACCTCCACACTAAGGCCATTCCATGCTTCCGCCACCCTCTCTGTGGAAAAATACTTTCTCACGTTGCCCTGAGCTGTCCCCGTCTATCTTCAGATTTTTACCCCTTGTTACTGCATATCACTTTTTCAGAAAGATTCTACCCTCTTGGATTTTGTTGATTACCTTGAGGTGCCTGAAAATTTCTATCATGTCCCTCTTCTCCCTCCTTTCCTCGAGGGTATACATATTAAGCTCCTTTGGTTTCTCGTCATATGGCTCCTTGTGCAGACTCTGCTCCATTTTAGCTGCCCTCATCTGGACTGCCTCCATCCTGTTAATGCCACTTCACTGTACAGATCACAGGTGAAAACATAGCTGGAGTATATGTGTCCAGTTCTGTAGGCTGCATCTTCATAAGGACATAATCAGAGTTGAGGCAGTTCAGAGAAGTGCAACTAAATGTTGCACAGCCTGCACATGAAGTGGTATGAGGAGACAGTGAAGGACCACAAAACATATTCCCTAGAAGTGAGAAGAAAGGGGGGTATGATAGAGACTGTCAAATACCACAAAGCTATTAATAAGGTAGATGGGGCTAACATATTGGTGATAATAAGATGTGCAAGTACAAGGTGTCAGGATATGAGGCTAGAAGGGGTCACATAAGTAAGTATATTTTCACGGAAAGGGGTGGTGAATACACTTAACATCCTCCGTGCTGTGGGGGGTGGGTGCTAAACAGCAGGGGCATTCAAGAATGCATTGGAAATACATAAAGGAACCCTAAAGATTGTAAATAAAGTTTAATCAGCACATCTAGTCAGGTGTGTGGCTTGTGAAGTCTGTAAGGCAATGGGCAGACTCGGTGTGCCAAACAGTCCATATCTACTATCCAGTTCTGTATTTCTGTATTTCTGTTTCTAGAGGTGTGTACCTGGCTTCAATTAAAATTATACTATGTTACTATGACCCCCCCATACTAATTGTCCATTTTTGACCATCCCACTTCAAGTAGTACTAAGTATTATTAATGCCTGATATTAATTCTACCAAAATCACCTCTGCATGCAGGCTGTTTCCCCTGTGCCATGACAATCACGAGTTAGTGTCTCATGGATTCCCATGAATCACCCAACTGCCAATTACATCTTTCAAATGCTATGGCAATACAGAATGTTTATTTATTTGTATGGCGCAAACAGATGCACGCTAACATTAGGGTCACCCAGGTATTACTACCCCATTTATATCACAGGTTCATGCCCTAACCCCCGCCCCACCAGAACCCCAAAGACAATAGAGTTTGGTGTACAGTTTGGTATCCCACACCTCCAGTGGGACATCTAGTAAGGTGTAGGAGATCTGCAAGCATGTCAGTACAAATATTTATTTATTTATTTGTATTTCGGATGACACCTTTGAGCCGAGGGCTCTTTTACAAAGGATCCACGTCAAGGCAATAAGTACAATAAGGTACAAAACATAACATGATCATTACAATGGAACTTAAAAAAAAAAAAAAAAGTAAGGTTACAATAACAGCAGCCAAAGGCATTGTCAAGGAATTGTGTTGTGAGTTAATTATACAGTACAAGTCACAGGCAACTCAGTGAAGCTTTGTTAGAAGTGGGTTAGTGGGAAAACAGAAAGAAGAGTGGTGGTGAGGGGGTGGTATAGAGAGAGAGAGAGAGAGAGAGACAGAGGGAGGAGGGGAGAAATGGGGAGGGCATTGTGTTGGGTATGTGGTAGATGGGAAACAGCAAGGGAGGAGAAAAGGGGGGATGAAAAAGAAAAGGTGACAGATTCATCTTATACCCAGTAATGGGGGGTAGGAGAGGAGGAAGAGCTGAGGCAGTGAGGAGGGATGCTTGAGGGTAGTATGCCTGGAGGGGATTATAAGAAGCAATCGCAGAAGGCACTAGCCATGAAGTGTTGACACAGTTTACACTTAAAAGCACCAATTGTGGCAATGTTGGAGATTTCTGTAGGTAGCAAGTTGAACCAGGTGGAGGCTCTGACAAGGTAAGAACGCTGAGCTTGAGCGGTCCGACAGTGAGGTATTGTACAGGTTAGACTGTCCGATCTTCTAGTTAGGCGACGGACATGCTGCGGCGTCAATATTGATTGGACTCCAGGGGTAAGGTTGCCACCTGTCAGGTTTTTTCCCTGGTGATCAGGTTTTCAAGGTCCCTATCAGGTAATCCGGTTTTACTCTGTGCTGGTCAGGTTTTTGAGCCATTCTGAGTACTCACATACTTTTGAAACAAATGTTGTGATATTATTCATTGTTTCATCTGCTTGTCCAGCTTACAAACAAGTTTTGTTGTCAATATAGCCCTTTGTTTGTGAAAGTAGTCAGCCTGGGAGGTGTAAAGTATGGCCATTAACACCATTAGCACTTACTTAACCTAATCTTTTCCACTGCATCTTAAAGTGGCATAGCAGCACAGCTGCCCCCACCTTTTGTAACAGTAACAGAGCCAGTTGTCTTCCACTTTCATTTGCTGGTATACATCTTCATCTCTAACATAATTAGGCATTTTAAATGTTTTCAATTACTTTTTCCTCAAGAAAAATGTATGGTCTTCTTTGGCTTTGAAATAGTACTGTGGACATGAACAGGAATGGAGCCAGAAAAGGACATAAAGTACACATTACATGAAACAATTTAAGTATTATTATATACCATGTTTACTGCTGTATGCTATTTATAGAATTCCTCTTCTCCGATCATATCTGTAAGTGATATTTCTT
Organism: Neoceratodus forsteri; assembly: GCA_016271365.2. NCBI lineage: Eukaryota > Metazoa > Chordata > Ceratodontiformes > Ceratodontidae > Neoceratodus > Neoceratodus forsteri. The sequence goes on along the minus strand of CM028132.1, from coordinate 364,800,380 downwards.
TTATCTCTGTATGTTTATTTGGTAAACCAATGTCAATAAATAAATACATAAGTAAATGGATGACTAGGAAGAACCTAGGAAAGCAACTTTAACAGGTACAGTACAGTATCTTAACATTTTTGTTGACCTGTTGCTTTAAGTGTTGTCTTTTATTGATATAACAAATGGCCTTCTAGGAGGAACAATGCATGATGAGTCATGAAAAGGGGTGGGGCTAGGGGCAGAGCTTAGGATCCGGTTTTTGCCCCATCCAAAGATGGCAACCCTATCCAGGGGGCATAAGGCCCAGTGATGTCTTCTTAGCTAGGATGCAGGTCTGGTACTTTAGCCTGCCGGACAGCTGGAGCCAGTTAGCCTGCTCGTAAATGTCACACGTGTGAGAAAGGCGGGCAGCTGAAATAAGGAATCTACATGCCTTATTAAGGGCTACAGCTATGCGCTGGAGTGCAGTATCAGTAGCGGATCCATAGATAACAAGCCCGTAGTCAATAGTTGAGATAACAGAGCTCTGGATAGCGAGGTTCAAGGCTTCAATGCAAATGCAAATATGGCAAAGATCATGCCTAGAAAGCCGTTACCAGAGAGAGAGACTCCACAAACTGAAAATGCATGGTGGACCAGGTGGTAATCAACTGACGGCCAAGCATATGTTTTTGTGTTTGGGGTGCAATGTTTACGTAAAGTACTGCATTCAAATGAAATCACAGAAATATGTGGATAAGGCACTTCAGTAGTGACAATGCTGCAAAGATGATGTGAAGCCTCACGGATGGCGTGGCAGTGTAGGTTGGGCAGGGATGGACGGGTGAGTAATACGCCACGAGTGAAGCTGTAAATTATTTAACTCCCATGTGGCACCTGCTTGTGAAATGTCTGGCCCTTTTGGACATCGCAGAAAATAACCTTCAATGGAGCAGCTGCACAAACTACACAATCACATGGTTGTGTCATCACAAGCGCCAGTGATAACATTTGCATAACTGCAGGATCAGTCCTGCTCTGACCGTGCTTATGATGTTGCTGTCCTGTGAGTTAATCCGTGTGGTGGACGTACACAGCAGTCACTGTGTACAACATTACCACATGCGTGTTATGCAAACAATATCCTTTCAAAACTTGAAATGTGCAAGTCGAGTCACAAACAAAAGCTTTCATCCCGGGGCATTCAAATCCGTCACATTACCATTGTTTGACTTCACTATGATTGAGTTGTTGTTGAAGGCACAGGATAATATGCGGCCAGTCATGACTCCTGCAATAGCAGTACTGAAAGGGCAATACCTGTAGTGTACCATGGTACGGTTCCAAATTATGGGTACCCCAGATATTTTTTTTCCAGACTGTGTATGATGTCAATGGACACTGTCTTGGAGGGTGCATTGTAATGAGTGTCAGTGTGATTGACAGTCTGATGCTGAAGAGCTTGTTATGTACTCTATTCATGTGCGGAGGCAGTTCAGTGGAACTCATCTCTGCACAATTATCAGCCTATTGTCTGTGTGATGGTGCTGTTCTCTGACAGACAATCCAAAATGCAGCACAAGGACAAAAGGATGCAGGTGATAATGGACCCTGGATGAGTCTCAGTGGCAGTCTGAGTGAGAATAATGAAGGTCATCAAGCGGTCTTCAACAGCAGACTTCAGTGCAGTCTGTGGCTGTAATAATCCCATTAAATCCCCTCACTCTCTCCACCAAAAAAAAAAACTTTGTTTAGTTTCTATCTTGAACAAACACAGAGAGGTGTAAAAATTGTACCATACCACATGAGTGCAAAGTTGAAATAAACTAACCACACGGATGTGGACAACCTACTGTCATTTCACACACCATTCATTGTCCCTGAAATCGTGACTTCAGCTGAGTTAGAAATACTTATTGTAGCATTAATAAATCATGGGATGCCAATCACCGAACACTCACTCACTGTATCACAAAATAAAGGAAATAAATCGATTGTATTTCTTGACTGGCATGATGCAGTCTGAACTGGGGCACAAATCTGATAGATGTCTTTGACAAGGTAGTTCATGCAAGTGCATTGGCTGTTTTAGACCTCAATTTCTGAAAATCTATTAACACCGTTGGACATTAAAGATCAGTGAACAATATGTGTGTCGTGTACATGGGCCTCAAGGTGGCAAACTGGGTTATTTATTTATTTGATTCTTGGAATTACAAACCTTTGAGTCAGAGACTCTTATAATGGCTCCACATCATGATAGTACATGTGAACAAGAAACAAAACAAAGTACAATTGCCATACAAGGGACAAGGCAAGATACAATATAAATAAGTTAAGACCAGGTACAACTGGTCATTAGTATAAATAAGAAATAAGGTAACAACAACACAGGTGGCAAGTATACATCTTGGCTGAGAGCCTCAGTTGCCTCAGCCCTCCAGGTGGATTTTAACAAAGTCCAGCTCTGGTTCAACTCTCACCAGCTCTCTCTAAATGCAAAAAAACCCTGTAACTATGACTTTCGGTACATCCCAATGACTAGCCAGGCTCCCCTCCCTCTCACTTTTCCACACCCTTGATGGATCAGAGCTGGAGGACGTCGCCTCCTTCCAGTATCTTGGAGTTTGGCTTGACCGCCACCTCACCTTCGCGGTCCATGCTGACTCTATACCAACAAAACTCCGCCCCAAGCTCTGAGCTTTATATCGGAACTGTTCTAGCCGCCCCTATCCAGTCCTTCGTGAGCTTATCCAGAAGATAATACTTCCCTCCTTCGATTATTGTGATATTGTTTACAGTGCCACCCACAAGTCAGTTTTATCCTAACTGAATACCCTTTTTAATGCTTTCTGCCGGTTTGTTCTTGACGCTCCTCCTCGCACCCACCGCTGCGAGTTATACTGCTCCCTTACTTTCCCCTCCCTTGAGAACCACACCAAATACACTGTGTCAAGTTTATCTCAAAGAATGGGTTTGGTACCCTCCCAGTGTACCTGACCTCCGTACTGTCGCCCCCTCTGGCACCCACCTATGCTCTGAGGTCCCTAGACTTCCGGCTCCTGTTAGTCCCCAGACGTCGGACCCAAGCCAGCCAGGCCACCTTCTCTCACTGCTTCCCTCAACTCTGGAACTCCTTCCCCTCTGAAATTCACCACTCTTCCTCTGTCCGCTCACTATCCTATGCCCTTGCCAACCACCGCTCAGTAAATTGCTGCTGCAGCTAATCTCTCCAATCTATTCTACCTCAGACACTCCTATATTTCTTCTCCCAGCAGGCCCAATGGTGCTACTTCGCTAACCACACTCAACTACTGCACTTGATCCCAACTTTTGAGCTAAATAGCTTGTATTTACCCCTATCTCATTATATACCACAACCCAATACCTTAGCAAGATTTCCTCATTGTAACTGTTTATGCTCGACTATTAGGGTATATGTATTAATCCACACTCACCTACTCCTGTCAAACATATGCAGCTGCATTATCTAATTATATGTTTTTAAGGTATAAAACATGACTTACCCATGTAATTGCTACTATACTATCAGTAAGGGTAAATTGTCATGTACGCCCAACTATTTCTGTCAAATGTTTTCAACTGTATTGTAATTGTATGTATATATATGTTAGGACCTGAACTACACTTGTCCTCTTCCCCACTGTACCCCTCCCTCCAGGTTGCACCGGGAGATGAGCAGTTCTTGCTCAATGTGCTTTTCCTGGTGAAACAATTTCAATAAATGAATAAAAGACGTCAAACTAAAAGTTGTAACTTCATTTTTAGACAAGGACTGAAGTATCTAAAAATAGGGTTACAGCAGCTGAATTGGCTGATACGCAACCTTGGGTATAGAATCAGTTTCATGCTAAAAGCTAAAAACAACATATGAGACAGGAATGAGTATAAAGTGCAAGTGTGAAGAGTCTTAAACAGTGCGATAACTAAGTGGATCTGGCTAGAAAGGGTTGTGCAATCGGTAACCAGAGGTAAATAAGTCCTAGTATAGGGCCTACATTGGTTCCCCTAAACAGGCAAGAGGGGCAAGGGGGCACCCAGGGAGAAAGGAATGGAGAGGGAGGGAGGGAGGAGGACATGGGAGAGGGATAGAGGCTAAATGTTAGACATTCGTTTGGTGACAGGAAGTGGATAGTGTTGGTGAATGGAATACTTTCCGAGGTGAGTTTTGGGGTGGGTTCCAGTGGGGCACCTCAATGATCCATCATGTGGACAGTGCCTTTTTATTGTCTTCATGAGAGACATTGTATAAGGTCTGGAGGGATAAGTATTCCTGACTGCATAGGGTGGAGATTTCAGAGTGGTTGTAGACAATGAATAGGGACCCAGGAAATCTGGAAAATGTATTTGCAGTGTGGAAACTGATGCTCAGTGCAAAAAAGTGATACCGCATGTACCTTGGTAGCAGAAAAGCTGGCGCTTGGTGGCTGGAGGGGGGATGGTGTGTGGTTGGTGGTCAGTTGATCATGGTCAACACTGAAGTAAATGAAATAGTGGACACCATGCTGGAAAAACTACAGTTGGCATAGCAGAGTAAAAATGCTGTATGGAGAGCTTGTACCATGTTGGGGAGCATCAGAAGGTGTATCTCTAGTCGAAGTAGGGAGGTTGTGACACCACTATACGAAAGTTAGGTGAGTCCTCAATCAGGAGTAATGTGTCAGGTTCTTTAGGCCACATCTTTATATGGGCATGGACAGTATGTGGGCAATTCAGAGAAGGGTGACAGAAATGGTACAGGGCTTCCACCAGAAGACTTATGTGGAGAGATTGCATGCAAGCCATATGTAAACTATGGACGAGAAGAGGGAACTAAGAGATAAAATTGAATCAATCAATCAGGGCATAAACACGTAGATAGTGGTCATCATATATAAGTTACAGATACATAGTTGAACAACGTGGCCTGATATGAAATAGGAAGGGGCCAGAAAAAGGGGAAATGTGAAGAAGTATTTGTTCTCGAAACTGTTGGTGGATGCATGGAACAGCTGCCCAGAGAGGTGCAGTAGAAAAGCAGAGTGGTGTTAGTTACAAAATACATGTGATAGATATAAGTGAACCATAGTGGTTGCACAAAGAGAGTAACATAGAGGATCGAGTGGGGTCAGTAGACATGAATGAATGCCGGGTATGAGGTCCATCTGGATGGTCCTAGGGGTGTGCCTCAGTCAGCAAGTGGTGGAGCACACCTGGTTGGGGGGGGTGATATTGGACATACTACTCATCCATGAAGATACAGTTAAAGATGCCAAGGTGGGGAGCCAGATGTGGTCCAGTGATCAACGCATGTCATGGTTTAGTGCGAGAACTGTGCAGCTGAAAAACCACCTGAAAGCAAAAATCACAGAGTATAGCCGTGCAAATTTTGCAAAGTTGGTGGATTGTCTGAGGAACTCACAGGCAGGAGCTGAGCATGTGGGAGGGTGTGGAGGAACATTGGGTGAATCTAACTGGAGACACAGCACAGGCAACTATCATAGAAACACTGAAACATAGAAGTTGTCAGCAGATTGGGAAACATAGGAGCTATCAAGTCTGCCTGTGGTTTTAGCCCCACCACCACTTTGCTACCTGCTAGAGTATAACACAGTGACAGTCCCGTTGCCCCTTGCATTCCCCCACCGACATCACCCTCACCCACTCTCTGGCATGTTATTCCATGGTTCATTCATGTGCTCTGTGAAGGAGAATTTTCTTATATTGCTCATAAACCTATCCCACTTAAGGCAAAGGTCATGCCCTCTTGCTTTATTGTAATTGTTTTTTTAATTTACATTTTTGTCTGGTTTTTGTTTCCGGCTTGTGCCCGTCCCTCTTGCTTTATTGTATTTTTTTTTTGAATTTTGAAATCTCATCAGCCTGTCAACTTGGCCCTTTCAAAAAAGTGCTCAGACAGCATCTCCTGACTTCCAACCGCTGCGACTGCCTATAGTGCTATCGCATATCTCTGTATGTCACACACCTTACCTGCTATGTCCTCCACATTTGAAAATGTCCTCACAGACTGCTACTTTTTCCTTTTCCCCTCTAGTTCCCTCCTCTCAATTATCTCCCTCCCCCACGTCCCCGTGTTGGTGTCTGCCCTACCCCTATCCCCCCCATTCTTCCCACAATCTCCTTCCCCCATGAGTTAATCCCCTACTCACTGTATAGTGTATTTTTGTGTTCCTGTATACTTTCACCTTGATGTTATTGCCTGGTAATAACCCTGGGATGGTAGTAATTGTTACTTTTGCTGTCTCTTCCTATTGTACCCTGGTGGCATCCAGGTTCTACTTTTATTATGTGCACCTGTTGATGTGGAGCCATTGTAAATGAGTCCCTGACTCAAAGGATTGTAATTCCTATTCTCTCAATAAATAAAACATTTTTATCATTTTTTTTCTGGTTTGTGCCCGTCTCCATTCTCGGATGTGAGCATGCGTGTATGAAGGCACATGCACACCACGTTCAGAGATCTCCAGACTTGTCGCGCACTACTACCTACGCTGCCTCTGGACCTCCACCCAGTGGCGATGAGCTCAGCTTGAGCTATGGGGGGGGCATGACCTCCTCTGGAGAGGAGAGCTGCCATTAGGCTACTCGATTCTGCTCCTTCCTCCCAGCCCCCACCCTGGGCCAACACCTCAACGACCACTTGGTTGTTTCTGAACCCGGGTCGCCAGCGCAGCACGAGGTAAGGCATAGTGCCTCAATGTTCTGCACCACCCGGCCGGCTACTTTGTTGTCGTTTTTTACTTGAAAGAGGGTCTGTACCAGTACCTCATTCTTGCCTTTGCAGTACTTGACTATCATATCACCTTGATTTCTGCATGACTCTAGAGAATATAGTTTGAGTTTGGTGCATCTTGCCTCATACGGTTTGTGATATAAGCCCGGCATCATCCAAGTTGCTGTTTTCGGTTTCATCCCCTCCCTAACTACGTCCCTTGTCAGGTGTGGCCTCCAGAACTGGATGCAGTACTACAGGTTGGCTTAACAGGGACTACTACAGAGGCATGATCACATCATGCCTCCTGCTCGTGATACCCGTTTCTATGCATCCCAGTATGCCACTCTTCTTTAGTGCTGCTGTCTCGCATGTGTACCGGCCTTTCAGATATCTGAAATGGTTTCGGTGTCATCTGCAAACAGGCACACTTTTCCCCACAGACCATAAGTATTGTCACTGGTAAAAAGTGTTGCAGAGGATTGGCCAAGGTACTAAGTCCTGTGGCTCCATGCTAGCCAACCTTCCCTGCTACGACAGTGTGCCATTCACTGATGCTCTTTGTGTTCTTCCATTCAACCAAGCAGGGAGGAGGCTTGCCATTATGGGCCAGTCAGCTGGACCTGGGTGAAAGAGAACTTAAGGGAAACACTGCTAAAGTAAAGGATAGTGTTATATATTGAATCCAGCCAATCAGAAGATCCAAGGCAGCATGGACTCAAGGCAGGACGATCTTGTCAAACAAATTGGATAGATTTATTTGAATGGGTGACCAGGACAGTAGATCAGGGATGGACGTTGGATGTGGCCTACCTTGATTTCAGCAAGGCCTTCGGCACCGTCCTAAAATGGAGGGTGGTGAACTAATTGGGAAGCCTGGGAGTGGGTCACAGAGGGGTACAGTGGGTCAGAAATTGGTAAATTGGTTGAGGGATAGGACACAGAGGGTAGTGGGGAATGGAGATTTAATCAGAACAGAGGCTGATAACATGCGTGGTGCCCAAGTAATTGGTCTTGGGGCCTGTTCTCATTAATGTCTCCAACTGCGACATAGCAGCGGGGCTAGAAGGGAAGGTATGCCTCTTTGCACATGACGTAACAATCAAGAACATGGTTGACACTCAGGGTGTGGTGGGAGAAATGAGAAGCGAAATAAACAGGCTTGTGTAGTGTTAAAGAGTCTGGCAGCTAGGATTCTATGCTAAGAAGTGTAAAATCATGCAGTTGAGTGATAGAAACACTGCGGAGAAGTACATGATGGGGTGGAATTATTATAGCCTTGTCCACCTTCAATTTTGTTTTGTGAGCTCCTCCAGAACTCTCTCCACTGTGAATGGACTGGTGTCCACCTCTTCCCCCTTCGCATCTGCTACCCAGCTGTGTTCCTTGACCTTCCCCCTCCCTAGTGAATACTGAACAGAAGTATTTATTCAGTATTTCTGCCTTGTCTAGGTCTCCCTCCTTGCACTCTCCCTCTTCCCCTTTATGCCCTACAATCCCTCCCCTGGTATTTCTTCTTTTGCTGATGTACCTATAGAATGTCTTGTCCCCTTTTATCACTGTCTGTGCTAATCCCTTCTCCATCCATGCTTTTGCAGTATAGTGCAGTGGTTAAGGGCACTGAGTACAAACCTGGAGACCTGGGTTTGAATCCCACAGCCCCCACTTGCATACTGTGTGACTCTGAGCAAGTCACTTAACTTCCTTGTGTTCCCAGGTCACACTTGGAAACAAGCTTCAGCTTAGTGTGCCTTTCTCTGGTTAAACAATTTCCTCTTTCCCTTCACTTTGCGCTCCAAATAGCATTACCTGCTTCCCTTAGACACTCAAGGTACACCTACCGGTCTTCCTCCCATTGGTCCTCTTATACTGTACTTCCTGAAACTCATCTTTTAGCCCTGACTTTGTCTGCTACTTCCTTAGAGAACCACAGTGGCTTTCTCTCTCTCTCTTCCCTTTGGACACCAGCCTGATACATTGGTTCGTCATGTCCATTATGGACTTTTAGTTGCCCCCACTGCTCCTCAACTCCCCCTTTTTCCTCCCCCTACTCCAGGAATACTCTGATGCATCTACTCATTTCAGAAAAGTCCGTCCTCCTGAAATCGAGTAGCTTCGCATTTGTGTGACTTTACTGAGTCCCTGTCTCCATGCCAAACCACACTACATGGTGGTTGCTGGACCCCGCTGTCCTTCTACCCCAGACTTCTTTAACTCTGTCCCCATTGGTCAAGACCAGGTCCAGACTCGCCTTGTCCCTGGTGAGATCAAGCACTAGCTGCCAGAGACCAGCCCACTGTAGGGAATCTAGGATGGCTCTGCTTTGGTCTGAAGCAGCTGCCTGGGTGGTCCAATCCACGTCCTGCATATTGAAATCCCCTAGCAGCAGAACTTCACCTTTTGCTTCCATGTCTTGTATTTCATCCACTAGTTTCCTGTCCACTTCTTCCCCCTGTTCTGGAGGTCTGTAGATCACCCCTGCACGTATAGCTGTACCATTACCCGGTTCAAGGGTGACCCACAGTGCCTCTGCCTCCCTCTGTTTGCCCTGCACTTTTGTTGCCTTTATACCCTCTCTGATGAACAGGCCCCCCCCACACCTTTTTTACCCTCCATATCCCTCCTGAACAGAGCATAACCCGGTATATTTATATCCCACCCATGGCTGGCAGTGTACCATGTCTCTGTTATTGCTATGTCTAGGTCTGCCTCCACTATCATGGCCTCCAGGTCTGGGATTTTATTTCCCAGGCTGCAAGCATTAGTTTCCAAGTCGTTCCATGTTTTGCATCCTATCCCCCCCCCCATTTTTGCTCTCCTGCTTTTTTCCCCCACCCCAGTTATGTTTCTTGTGTGGCCTTGATTCCTCTGCGTCTACCTTTAGTTGTCCTTCTTCAATTCATTTTCCTGCATGTGCCCACAGTGGGGGGTTGTTATGACGTCTGCTTACCTTTTTGTCTCCCTCCCCCCACCAGTTTAAATGCTTGTTGCTGAAGCTTTCAAACTTCTCACTCAGGAATAAGATCCCTTTACCGGATGGACGCAGGCTGTCATCCTTATACAGGCTCGCATCCCCCATGAAGCCAAAACCCTCCTTTCCACATCATTCCTTCAACCAGGAGTTGACAGTCTGGATGCAGAGTGACCTAGGCTTCCCCTTGACTTGGACAGGTTATTCAAAAGTGCAACTTCAGCTTGTGACAGTTCTTTGTCTGATAAATTGATTACCTTCTGCAGTTGTACACGTGTTGATATTTATAATGGTTCAATGCTTGCCCCCAGTTGGGGGGGGGGTTGTTGTTGCGTATAATGTTGGTGTTGCATTCATCTGTTGGTTTGATCTTCTTGGCCTTCTTGACCTCCCCCTCTTGCCCCTCTGTGTCTTCATCTTCAATTTCTTACTGCATTTTCTACCTGAAACCCTTGATAACGATTGGTGCATGTGCTCCATCTTAACAGTGGTTCTGGGGGCAAATGATCTTCCTCTAAAAAATATTCATTAGACTCTCCTGTCTCTGAGCCACTTCTATCAGTACTTAGGTTAAATGAGATGGCACGGGGTCATGTCACTGCAAACAAAAACATGCTGCAATAAATGCAGCAAGGAAAAAAGCAGACTCGCAAATAATGCTGGGTATAAGAGCGACCTGACAACAAGAGTGCAGTCCCTTTGAAAACAATAGGACTTCTTTTCTTTTCTTTTTTTTTTTTGCAGGCTGCTCTGCCCTCCTCACTCCTTGATGTGGAGGTTTCGCCACCCAGACTTAAAATAATCAACTCCAGGGGGTCGTGGACTTCGAGGATGGAGAGAAAATCGGGAGGGGGGAAATTACTTTAAAATAAAATAAAAATAAAAAATAAAGTTGCAGAAAGAGTAGACCTGGTGGGAACCAAACCATGGTCCCAGGTTTTCTGCTTCCCATGTGCTGGTGCCGTAGCCACTCCACCACGGAAGCAGCTCACCTAGGTACCCCAGCACACGGCAACTTGATCCCTCTAGAGGACATCCACAGAGCAACAGGGGTAGCGGTAATTCCCTACTGCAATTATACCCCTCTCACTCTAAATCCTTTTGCGCTTTACACAGCACTGTTCTTGTAGCACTCTTCCTGGTGCTCTGTTTTGACCCGGTACCAAATGAGACATCTCTCGTGTTTAAATATGCCTCTATTGTGATTTGATTTTTTTTCCAGTTATAAACTCTATCTAGTTCATAGTCATCATGGCCTTTCTGGAAAAATTTTTGTTTTGCTGCTTTCAATTATCTCATTTCTGAATTTTTTTTTTAAGTTATTGATTGTATCTATCAAATTCAGAATGATCTTAAACTCAGCACCAGAGCTTCTGATTTTTTAATTTCCTCCACAAGCTGATCGTTCACCTCTTCACCATATTAAATGATCAGATTAAATTAATTTACTGGAGGATTCGTTCAAAATGTCCTGCCACTTTTTCATGAACTCATCTACATCTTGGCCAAAGGAGGGATTTTTTGATATTCTTAGACCACAGGGTATTGTTGATACCTGTAGGTATGCTTCGAGATTTACTTGATTCCAATATATTTCATGTGCCTCAATGATAGCTTTTTCCATAGTTCTAAATGCATCTTGTAAAGAGGTAGCTTCCTCTCCATATTGTGTGTTCCTTGCTGCTTCTGAATCAATTAAAAAGGGGTTACTTCTCCCTGCTGCTGTTAGGAGGTCATTCACATACATAAAAGGGTCGTTAGTAGTTTGTGTCAACTTTGGGATCCTTTCCAAGGATATGTTTATGCAAAAAAAAAATAGCTGGTCACCGCTTAGGCTATCGTATCTAAAACATATATAAAAACACTGGGGCAATAATGCGTTCACATGCAGGTTTCACACAGAGACTTTGACACTACTGTAACCCATGCACTTCTGAAAAACTGGCTCTTTTAACTCAAAAAGGAGGACGTACTAGGATGGGGTGCTGGTAGATATACATAAACATAATCAAAGCATAGTAATCTAGCACTCACCACTATATAAAGACACTGTTCCCAAGCATCATATCAAAAATGTGTCAATTTTATTGAGGTGCCAGAGTTAAAAACATGCCTTGATGCATTTTGGAAATGCTCCTTTTTCAAAAGACATGCCAAGCCACTACCTAGGTCACCTTATATATAGGTAGTTTGATGTCATTATTAATTGCCTCTAAACCTGAACGCATTGAACCAGGTGATCCAGTTGTGGCTATACTTATAGGATAAACAATTAGTGAAGTATATTATATATAATCTCACACACAAACACACAACATAAAAAAAATTTCCACAACATTAAAAACAGTTCCAAAAACATGAAACAGTAAAACTTCTATTGGGAGTTTAAGTCTGGTCGCTACCGTTGATGGAATCTATTGTCAGTGTCAACCACAGTCTGTAATAAACAAAAAACACTATTAGGCTCAGTATATTTAAACTTACTTCCCAGCAGTCAGCTATTTTTTACCCCATGGCAAATAACATTACATGTCAGACATAACTAAATTCATATTTATATTATGCAGACCAGCAGGTTACTTTATGTAAGGGGAAATGCCAAAGTTGCCATTTAGTCCTGGGTATCTACATGCCCTGAGGGTGTTGATACAAAACTCCTTTCGTTTCAATAATAATTTATTAAAATCTCCACCTCTGGGGATTGTACACGCCCTATCTATAGTCCTAAACATAAAGCCATGTTCCCCATCGTTCTTGTTACAAGTTACATGTAACAGAAACAGAAACACAGAAACAGAAGTTGATGGCAGATATGGACCAGTAGGCCCATCAAGTCTGCACATATACCCTGCCTGTATCAGTGGCTTCTGACCCTACTTGGTCATTGGCTTTATCGTCTCCTCCCCACAAATAATAATAATAATAAAGTAATGCTGTAGCACATTTCAAGTCCCCATTCGGTATAGCCCTGTAATGCTCTGAAACCCTTGTTTTAAATTGTATTTTTGTTTTCCCAATGTAGAAAGCCCCATACTTACAAATGGCAGCATAAATAACCCCAGAATTCTCACATGTGATAAACTGTCTGATAAAATAGTGTTTGCCATTATGTGGGTGCAAAAATGAATCCCCTGTGGATACCACTTTACAGAATGTACTTTCTGTTTTGATTTGGGGTAGCATGGAGTGGTCACCCCGCATATGGGTGCGCTGTAAAAAGTTTAGTTCCTTTTGCAACTGTTATAGGTGCTCCTCCCATTGTCTCATTTCCTTACAGGCACAGGCTGTTATTTGGCCCTAGAGGTCCATTTTTATACTATCCCAGGCAATCTGTGGGGGTACACACCCTGAATCATTTTCTGATATTATTCTAGGGACACAGTCTTATAGATGTGCAGCACCCCATACATCAAATGGGAAGAACAGCCCCCCTCCTCAGCTAGTGGTCAAACAGGAGTTCATCATGTTTGGAGTTCATTTGCATCACCAGGTAAGGAAAAAGTTCTGGTTCCCCATACAATGCACAGGGGAAACGCCATACCTTGCCCAACAACTAACACAACGAAATCTGGCCAATGGAAAATCATGTACACAAATGCTCGCAGTCTGGTAAACAAGATCCCAGACCTGCAGGCAATAATGACAGAGGCCAAACTGGACATAGTAGCCATTAGCGAGACATGGTTTACCAGTAACCACATTTGAGAGACTTCAGTACCTGGCTATGTACTGTTCAGAAGAGACCGAGGTGCAAAAAGAGGGGGGTGGAGTGGCCTTTTATGTCAATGAAAATATCAAAGCTACAGAAATTCAGAGTACACATAAGGAGCCAGAAGAACTGTGGGTCACCCTGGAAACAGGAAATGGGACAGCCATATGAACTGGGGTTGTGTACAGGCCTACAGACCATGGGGAGGACATAGACACATTACTATTAGAAGATATACAAAACATGACAGCTAAAGGGGAAGTTCTGATAATGGGGGGACTTCAACATGCCAGATACGGATTTGTTCAATACTAGCAGGAACATCTGCCAGAACTAGACATATGGTAGATTCCCTGCAGGGGGAGGGCCTCAAACAACTGGTACAACAACCCACAAGAGACAGGGCTATCCTAGATCTAGTACTGACTAACAGGGAAAGGATCACAGATCTCCAGGTAGAAAGTCAGCTGGGGGCCAGTGACCATCATATGGTATGGTTCAAGTTGGCATCTAGAACTAAATCATTCCATTCCAAGGCAAAAATATGGGACTTCAGAGGAGCTGACTTTGATAAGATGGCCAACAGAGTTAAGCTAGCCCTAGCAAAAAGAAATACAGGTGAGGGGGTACAGGTAAAGGGGGCAAGCATTAAGGATGCAATACTTGAAGCAACATCCCATTGTATTATAGAGAAAAGGAAGTGCAAAAGAAGGAGGAAACCACTTTGGTTCTCAAAAACAGTAGCAAAAAAGGTCAGAGCCAAAAGGCTGGCCTTCAGGAAACATAAGGGAACACAGCAGGATGAAGATAGGGAGGCATACCAAACTTCCCTAAGGGAAGCAGGGAAGGCAGTAAGGCAGGCAAAGGCCCAAACCGAGGAAACACTAGCACAAACAGTAAGAGAAGATGACAAGACTTTCTATAGATACATTAGTGAAAGGAGAAAGTCCAGAGGGAGTATTGCTAAGATCAAAGGGGATGGGGAGGCATGTGAGGAGGAGGACCATGTAAAAGCATATATCTTAAATAGATACTTCTGCTCAGTATTTACTGAAGAGAAGGTAGGGCAGGGCCCACAGCTCAGCACCATGGACACAGGGGGGAGGGAGGTGTGCACTAGTCCCTTCACAAAAAAAAGGGTCCTACAAGACCTCAATAAGCTCAGGGTAGACAATGCAATGGGGCCTGATGACATACATCCCAGGGTACTAAAGGAGCTGAGAGTGGAACCAGCAGAGCTATTGTCATAACTGTTTAGTGAGACTCTGGGCACAGGAGAGGTCCCAGAAGACTGGAGAAGGGCTCATGTGATCCCGCTCCACAAGAGTGGTAGCAGGGAGGAGGCAGGGAACTACAGACCTGTCAGTCTTACCTCAGTAGTGGGTAAGATTATGGAGGTACTCCTTAAGGAAAGGATAGTGCAACACCTAGAATCTATAGGAGTACAGGATCCAAGACAGCATGGGTTTTCAAAAGGAAGGTCCTGTCAAACTAATCTCATACATTCCTTTGACTGGGTAACCAGAGTAGTGGACCAAGGGGGAGCAGTTGATGTTGCCTACCTTGACTTCAGCAAAGCTTTCGATACTGTTCCACATAGAAGATTTATTAATAAGCTGGAAAGGCTCTGGGTTGGTCAGAAGTTGGTCAACTGGGTGGCAAACTGGTTGATGGGCAGAAAACAGAGTGGTGGTAAATGGTATACAGTGAGAAGAGATGCAAGTCACATGTGGGGTACCTCAGGGATCAGTCCTGGGGCCAGTCCTCTTCAGTATCTTCAGCAGCGACATTGCAGATGGACTGGAGGGTGAGGTTTGTCTGTTTGCAGATGACACCAAGATCTGCAACAGAGTAGATGATCCAGATGGGGTGGGCAGAAGTGAGAAGAGATCTGGATAAACTAGCAAAATCGTCAAAAGAGTGGGGACTGGGGTTTAACGCAAAGAAGTGCAAGATCATGCACATAGGGAAGAGAAACCCTGAAGCCACCTATAGGCTGGGAGGGGAGTTGCTGGCAGTCACAAGGGAAGAAAGAGACTTGGGCATCATCATCACCGATGACCTGAAATCATCCAAGCAGTAGGTAAGGCTAGGGGGATGTTGGGGTGTATTAGTAAGGGTATCACAAGTCGGAAGAGGGAGGTAATAATCCCTCTTTACAAGACACTGGTTAGGCTCCATCTGGAGTACTGCAGGCAGTACTGGAGGCCACACCTTCATAAGGACATTAACCAAATTGAGGCAATCCAGAGAACGGCAACCAAAATGGTGCAGGGACTGCATCAGAAAACATATTAGGACAGATTAACGGAGCTCATTATGCATACCCTAGAGCAAAGGAGGGAGAGAGGTGATATGATTGAAACCTTCAAACACCTTAAGGGCATTAACAAGGTGAGAGTCTAACAAGTTTCAATATAAGAAAAACAGCAGGACAAGAGGACACAGCATGAGATTAGAGGGGGGCCGATTAAGGGGTAATGTGAGGAAGTTCGTTTTCACAGAAAAGGTGGTGGATGCATGGATTGGCCTACTTCAGGAAGTGGTGGATATGAATACAGTGCAGGGCTTCAAACAGGCATGGGATAGGAATAAGGGACCAATACAGATGAGTATGAATAGATAGGCCATTGACAGAGCAAAGGCCGATGGCACATTCATAAGGTAGAAAAGGAAATGGGCAGACTGGATGGGCCTTGTGGTCCTTATCTGCTGTCAACTTCTATGTTTCTATGTTTTTTTGAAGTCTGGGTCTTGCAATAAAGAGATGTTAAACCTTCATTGTGCACACTTCTTGTATGGGGAGGTAGAAAAGTGAATAGAAATGGGGGCATGATCAGAGAGAACTATATTGTCAATTTCTGTATCTGTGATTCAGTCTATATGTTCTCTGCTGATGCAGAAGTAGTATAGTCTGGAGTAGTGGCGAAGCAGATTGGAGTAAAATGTACAGTATATTGTTTGTCTCTGAAGTGCAGGTGACGACAGACATCCATTAAGCCTATGTCTTTGAGTAATCTCTGAAGGTGACTCTGTCCCATCATCGCAGGGGGGTGGTTTTGTGTTTGTGGAATCTGCTGTAGGATTTAGGAGGCAGTTATAGTCTCCCCCTATTAGCAGCGTTCTGTGTGATGGGTCAATATGGTGTGAAATGGCTGTTGTATTGAAGAAGTTCCACTTCCTGGAAGAATATAGAGACTGCATACGGTGAGGGTATTATCTTGGAGGGTACCCACTGCCATATCCAGTCAACCCCCCTAATCTGTGTAAGTGGAGTCTAAAGGAAATGGGGATTTTTTCAGTATGAGGATCACAACCCCTTGTCGTAGAGGCATAGAACAGGAAGCATAGGCAGACCTGGTGAAGTTATAAGATTCACAAGTAATGTTCTATTATTATCAATAAAAAATAAATATAAAATTGTACAGGATAACACTTTACAAAGGCAGTACAAATACAGTATGAAAACAAAATACAAAAATCCTTCATCTGAGGATCTCTTTTCACTTTCAATCTCAGTGTCTCTCTCGCTCCCTTTAAACATTATTCTCTTTATATTAGATTTCTTTGCCTGGCAGTTTGTTTAACCTCTGCATGCTGTTCTTGTAAGTTTTATCTCCTGTTTTTCACAAAATGCAGCAATACTTTTTTTTACTGACCTTCCTTTGACCAGCCTGAAGAGCACATTAGTCTTCTTAACAGGTGCAACCAAGTAAGACATCCTGTCTCAGGCCTACTTTCCTGCTAATAATTCTGCAAACAAGCTTGTGGAAGTTAAAGTACAAATCAAGGTACACCCCTTGTAATACAGACTGCCATTTTTAAAAGAAACCCAAATAGCTTTCTACATTTATTTCAACAGTATAATTACATACATTTGCAAACTAAGGGATCCCAGTTTCACATAAAGAGTCATCTATATTTTTTAACTACAGAGAAGCAAGGGGAGAGAGAAAGAATAGAAACAGCAAGAAACAGCAAGTGAAAAAAGGGAGATACAGTAACAGGGGGAATTGTGGGACCATTGGAGTGGCCAGTTCCTAGGTGCCACAAGAAAATCTGATTGCACAGACAGGCAAGAGATAGACAAGCAACAGAATAGGTGAGCACTGACTAGATCCTTGCTTTTAACTCTCTGCATAACAAATGGGAGAGGGTCTTTCATAGCCTTGTCATACCCCTCTATCTTCCCCCTTTTATAAGCCAATTCTACTACATGCTCAAATTCCAGTTTGAGTAATTTCTGATGTTCCATTCTGTTAAGATGGGTTTCTTGGAGCAGGAACAAACCCCGGGTGCGATTTGTTTCAGGGAGCAGAGCCTCTTAGATCTTTTGATCGGACTGGAAAATCCATTCACATTATGTGATATTATTTTAAATTTGGAGGTCATTGCATGTGGTAGGTTAAAGGAAAAGGGGGGGGTCCAAGTCTATTATATACTTTTCAGCTTCAGTGAAATACCCTAGGCCTCCCACCTCTCCTGATACACCCACCTGATGTTGAAAGAACCGTCTGGTCAAGGGAGTATAGCCCTGAACCCCCTGCAACAATACTTGACTACCATATATAGAATATGGGATATTAGGCTGGTGGTGTGCAGGGTGGATATCACTGCATTCTGACCAACTCTATTTCTTAACGCTGTGAACTTCCAAATGTGGGGGTGAATCAGCTGTCACACCTAGTGGCAGTGTTGTAGTTCACTGCCTTAGAAGGGATCCAATGTCCATTAGGGACTGGGCTCCCACTAGTGCTAAATGCCCTCAAAGAATTAGGAAAAGGAAAATGAAAAGAATGGGCCTAACCAAAAAGCTTCTCGGAGGGTAAGGGTGAATAAAGTACAACCACCTCAGGGTCATGGCAGTCCCATCTTACAGGGCCAGCCCTCAGCTCTTGTATGCTATACATCATGCTGTACCATTTAAGAAGCTTGTGAAAACAGACAGTAAAAAAATATATAGCTCCTATGGAGGTGCCAGTTACTGTTTTCCTGATAGTCCCATGGTGCTGAGGTCAGTTAAATTATGTTCTCAATGTCTTTAGTATCATTAAAAAAAAGGTTTAAAAATAGTTTCTCGTAATAACCTATTAGGCTGCCAACAACATGTAAAAGTAAATAAGACAAAACAATATATAAATTTCCAGTACTTTATTCCCTGTCAAACTTCATCCAGGAGTCCAGTACAGTAGGCAAAGACAACGTCTCTTGTGGGAAGGAAGAAAGAAACCTCAAAGTCTAGGTGCTCAAGTGGAGCAGGTCTCGTGAGGATCCCTCTGGGGGGAGAAGGTAATGTGGTGGGTCTAGGCTTCACTCTAACCGTGCCTGTAACTGACCCCAAATGTAAAACTCCTGAGGCTCTAGTAGAGTGGTCAGAGGTTGTTAGTGGGGTCAATATCAATTTTTTTCTTTTTTTCAGACAAATTCTGCCTATTTTCAGGCATGACCCGGGGAGAGGGATACAGATGAATGCCAACTGACCTTGAACCAGATTAAGCATTTTTAGGCTGTATATCAGTTAAATCTGGCCATTCTGCCTCCGTGTGCCAGATAAGAAGGATGACCCAAGGATATACCTTGCCCTGGAATTACCCAAAGGGCTGTTGGGGCTACAATCGCGGTCATTTACAGGAATATACCTACTTTGGCTGTTACTCTGTGTTAGAGGGAATGCACCACCTAGCCTGGCCCTAAGCAGACTGTCCGAGCAGCAGGATCCCGCAACCCTTAGTTGTGTTTATGCCTGGCAAGTATCTCAGTTTGCAGTAGCTTGGCAGTGTAAGTGGAGTATTGTGGCTCACCTCAGTTTGGCGTTTTTATTATATCAGGCTGCACAAAGGGAGGGGGAACAGCTGGTAAAGCTGTATTTTGATATGCCTGTCTTGGCACAGATCCAGTCCCCCCCCCCAGAAACATAAAGAATCCCCCTTTCCCCCATACTCACTCAAAGTTCAGGTAATGCAGATTCCTAATGGCTCAGGTGTCAGTAGACATTTGCTGCATTTCTTGAAGTTCAGCCGTATTGTTGCTAAGGTATCATGAGTGTGCTGCTTCCTTGTCATATCCTGGGGGGAGCCACACAGTGGAGTTTGACACTCTGGATGGCATGGTGGCTATGGCCTTCTGTGTGGGAGCGAGATGCCTCTGGCTGTCAGGTCCTGGGATGCTTCTGCTGCCAAGTGGTATGTCCGTTGCCCATCTGAGTACTGGATTACTAGTTTGGCAAGATATAGCATTTTAAATTTGAATTTGTGCTGGCGAAGAGTGAAAAACAGTGGGATGTATTCTTGTCCTCTGCACACTGTCAGGGGAGAAAAGTCATTATCTAGGAAAACATTTGTGGTACTATAGAATATTTGCTTCTGTTGCCAGGCCTCTTGCAAAATCAAGTATTTTGTATGGTAGTTTACAAAGCGGATCAGTATTGAGTGTGGCCAAGTTTCAGGTATCTGGGGTTTGGGACCCAGAGCTCTGCGCATCCTTTCAATATCTAAAGTAAAGTCTGCATCTTAATTTAATGCTGTGTGAAGAAGACATCTATGAAGGTGTGGATGTCTTTGCCTTCTGAATCCTCTGGCAGTCCATATATTCTTGTATTCTTTCAGTGGGTTCTAGTCTCTGCATCCTCTTGCCTGTTCAAAGCTTGAGCTGTGTCTTCGCTAATTTCAGTATTACTGCCTCTAATTCTGCCTTGTGGTCTACTTGCTTTGTTGTTTGCTGCTTGGTGACTACTACACTGGTGTCCAAGCCGGTGAGGTCTGTGAAAGGGGTGCATAGCAATTCATGAAAATCCATGAATTCAGCATGGAACACTTTTAATTTGATGAGATTGTGTCTAATTTCTGGCCTTTCTGCTTTTTAGCACTGTAGGGTGTGTCCTTGGGAGTAGCCTGGGCCCAGGTTGAAATCGCCAGCTGGGCTAAGTCCGACATATCAGCCATGGATCTGCCAGCATCGATTCGTAAGATGGCAAATGCATCCATCCACAACTTCATTTGTGTAATGGATCACCTTCTTGTGCAGTTTATGCATAAAGTTGTTGCAGTTGTGTTAGGTTTTGAAAAGTTTTTTGAAGCCGAGGGCTGGAGCTCCCAATCTAGGCAGCCACTAGCTGGGTGATGTTACCAGAAGTCGCATTTCTGTATTTTCGCATTCAGTCCAGATATGTGAATGAATTCATTCACATATCTGGACTGACTAGTACGGTATGGGCTGCATGCCCATTGACTCATGTTCTGAACCAATGGGCGTGCAGCCATACTGAGCTGTCAGTTGGCGGGGTGGCAGGCGGGTGGGGTGCTGCCGCCCACCAGCTGACGGGGAGCGGGTGGTGGGGCTCCGTGGGCAGGTGGGGGTCCACTAGATCACCAGGATTTCAGACTTGCAGGGGTGAGAATGCGCCTGCGATCGGGCTCCATTTGGTCCACTGGACCACCAGGGATATTGGACTTTGGGGGGGATACTGATGCCTGCAATCGAGGCATGGGGGGGTGCCGCCAGGTGCGACAGGAACAGCCGAGGGCCACCCACAGGTGGCAGCTGCTGTGTTGCACCCTGCAATGTGGCAGCTCACCTGTGGGTGGCCCTCGACTTGTTCCTTTTATTTTTTTTGGCTCATCTTTGTGCAGGCGCAGGTAGGGGTTATGCCTCCATAACTCTGCATGGCCCGGGCTGAATATCGGACTGTACAGTTTATGCATGGTAGCACGCCCCCTACCAGAGCCTCATACATTACTGATGCACTCGTCTGCTCGGGATTTGTCGGCGCTTTTCCCTAAATATCGCACTGGGGTGCATCAGTGGGTTGTGCATGATGCAACACCGTTGCGCCATGCACAACCCTTTTGAATATGTGGGCCACTGTATATAAGGTATCTATTATTCGTATTGGAAAGGGTGAACTTTTGAATGTAATAAAATATGTACGTTGTTGCACAGCACTGTATAGCACCATATTCACTTTTGAATTTGTAACATTGCGGTGTCATTATGACATTATGACTAGAGCAATATCAGATCATATCAGCCACACCCCTTGAAAAAGCTCTGGTGGAGCGAAGCATCGGGGGTTTTGTGTGGCCTTGGATTCCCTTCATTATGTGGATATTTGTCCCAGAATGACTTTGAATATTGCATCTAAAATTTATACCAACTACAGCTACTCTGCCACAGGGCTTACCTTCTACCTGGGAGAATTGTTTGAACTGTGAAAACTGCTATTGAAAGCATCCATGGATTCAATGGCAACTGTTTATCGTAAGTGTGTGCCTTTGCATCATAGCATACACTGTATAAAAACCAGTAAGTTTTGCCTTGAACAAGCTGTTCACTGTCTCCATTCTCCATGTTGTGTGGTCTAATCTGATACATGTTTTTTTTCTGTGCATTAGCTGTAGCAGCATTTGGAGTGCACCACTGCTCTGCTTGCTTTACTGTCTGGGTTTAGCCACCCCTCTGTGGTGCACCCAGTACATTCAGTCAGCTACCCCTGTTCTAGCTCAGTTTGTATGGTGCTGTCTGCCATCATGGCCTGCATGTTGTCCATTTTGTTTCTGAGATTTTAACATTAAGAGACCCTGCCCTCAACCACTCCTGATTCCCTCCTTTCTTTTTCCACCAAGTGCCTCCCTCCTCCTCCTCCTCTGTTTGGCTGTCTGCCCCTTCCCTCTCCTTCTCATGGTCCTCCCTCTTGCTTTTGCTCATTCTTAGCTCCTTCTGTTCCCCCACTCTCCCCCTTTACTGACCCCCTATGCTTTTCACCTGGGGGGGCAATCATCCCACTCTACCGGAAAGCCCCACCCCAAGCCCATTTCTGTTCTCCCCACTCCTTCCCCTTACTGCTCACCCTGTGTTCCCTACCTGAGGAGGGCCCAGTTGCCTCCTCCTATAAATTATGGACAAGTGTTGGATTTTCTGGGTCGTCCAGTAAAAATGCCTTTTTCATAGAATCATAGAAATCTGACAGCAGAAAAGGATCTCTCTGGCCCATCGAGTCTGCCCCAAACCCCCTCTACTCGTCCCCTTTGTCAAGGGGCCTCCCATTTTCCTCCACTGGTCAACCCCTTATGTCTGTCCCATGCCCTCTTGAATCTCTCCACCATTTCGTCCCCCACCATCTCCTCGGGTATCTTGTTCCAGGACTCTGCCACCCTCTCTGTGGAGTAACACCCCCTCACATTGCCATTAAATCTTCCTCCTTCTAATCTTAGACTATGACCTCTAGCTTTAGCACCCACTTTCCTTGTAAATAAGCTCCTCTCCCTCACTTATTAATCCCCTTCATGTACTTAAATGTTTCTATCATGTTCCCCCTCTCCCTGCTAGTCTCCAGTGGGTACAGATCCAGTTCCCTCCACCTCTCCTCATACGGCTTCCCCTGCATGCCTTGCACCATCTTGGCTGCCCTTCTCTGAACCCTCTCAAGCCCATCTATGTCCTTGCATAGGTGAGATCTCCAGAACTGGACCCTGTACTCCAGATGAGGTCTCACCATGGCTTTATAAAGAGGCATTAGCACCTCCCTCCTTCTGCTTGTTATGCCCCTCCCTATGCACGCCAGCATTCTATTTGCCTTACCCACCACTTTGCAGCACTGAATACCCAAGGAACCTTTTGAGAAAAATGAAAGCCACCGCTCGACTAATAGGGTCTCTATTAGTTGAGCGGTGGCTTTCATTTTTCTCAAAAGGTTGCTTAAAGTTCTGTAAAAATGTTCTGAAAACAAGCCCCTTAGACTTGTATGGGGCGCATCCCCGTGCTCTCCCTGGTTAAGCATCACAATACATGGGAGCGCAGGGGCAGAGCAGGTGGGCCAGGAAGTTGGAAGGGATCAGCTGGCTGGCAGTTCTGCCAGCATTACAAACCCTCCCTCCCTTACATGAGTAAAATAAAATTATAATTTTAACACAGAGGGGTTATTACTGCCCCAGGATAGCGGGCTATGAAGCTCATTACCAAATCTCACACCTTTACTTTAAAGAATACACGTCACTCTTTATGCTACAAAGAGCTCTGTACTTCAGGAAGTCAAACCTTTTAGATACTGTACGGATTTACTAGTCTATATGAGATTAAGGGCAGGTAAAACACTTTCACAGGTTGATGGACATTTGTTTGCTGAAGGTGGAGAGTTCAGAGCACACCATAACTAGCGTCACTTCTCTTCTCTTAGTTGTGGCTAGTTCCCATACATGCAAAGGAGCCAGCAATGGCTGTATGTCACACAATCAGCACCTTTCATACCAGCTGACATCACCATCCTAGCCATGGCAGCAAGTCATGAGTTTTCAGAGAAGGCTTTGTTTGAGTGCACGAACATGCCAAAACAAACAGTGTCAGATGATCTCATAGAAACAGCCAAAGGCATTTCATGTTGAGAAAAGCTTTAAACCCCTCTTGAGCTTCTTCTTTCAGTGCAAAAAAACGTCAGGTGGTTTTGCAGGATTGCCTTGTAGCACTGCCTGTTTTTCCACCTTGCTGCATTTAAATACAGTGAATCTATAATTAGAGTGCCTAACCCATGGAAGTGAGTACTGTGATAATGAACTGTAGGAGACTGACTCACAAAATGTGAAAATATGGAACATTTGCCTTCATATTGTGGGACATATCACAGGGCATCGAGACATGTCAGAACAAAGGGAAGCTTGGGCCTTTATCTGTGAAAAGTTTTATTTTTTTTAATTCAATATGTTTTATTAGTTTGGCAGCATACAAGTAGTAACACTTTATTAACAATACAGCTGCTATAAAACATAGAAAAGCGGACATACCTAACAAACAAACACAAAACACAAGATCAACAACAAACCAATTAATACCCCCCCAATCCCCCACCCTCCCATGCCTGTGTGTCAGGTTAAGTGAGATATGCATTGAATTGGGGCAGATATTCAGGTTAAGTGAGATATGCATTGAATTGGGGCAGATATTCAGGGCCGCCAAAGGGATAACAAGGTAAGGAGTGGCTCCCATACTGCTCTATAACCATTCAAATTATGCCGGATGCAGGCTATATGTTTCTCTAATTGGATAGCAAATAGGGTCTCACGGTACCATTCCATAGTCGAGGGGAGGGATTCATCATTCCAGTGTCTAAGTATGACTAATTTAGCAGTGGCTGCTATTAGGGCAAGATGGACTTTTCAAATTTTGGGTGTGTCCTGTGGGAAAATAAGTAATAAACAGGTTTTGGGGGTAAACAATGAATACAATCCTAGAATTGGGTCAAGGGTGTTTCGGATGGCAGTCCAGAATGCTTGAGCTTCTGGCACTCCCACAACATGTGAAGGAGAGATCCCGTCTTTTCCCCCCACATCTATGACAGATAGGAGACTCTAGCTTCCCTATGGCATGTGGTCTAGTAGGAGTATAATACAGATTGTGTATGATAAATCATTTTCCAGAGTTTACACCAATACACCAGGTCATCAGGAAGAGCAAACGTTTATCTTCAGTAATAGCAAACCCTTTGGGAAGTTCGGGATTGAGTTCTTGCAAAAACTTATATACACCTGAGACCACATGTGTGTGTTTTGCCACTAAAAGCACGGCTGACCCATCATCTCTAGGTGGGAAGGACCAGGGTTTGGGGCCCAGGAAGGCTAATACAGCCTGCCTGAGCTGCCAATATTTAAAAATGTCAACCTTGGATAAATGGAATTTCTCCTGCAATGAGGCGAATGGGATAATAGTGTCCTCAGTACAAATATCTTACAATGTAGTATGTTGTAATTTGGGAAGGAAAGAAGGTGGGATTACTCGATTTCCAATCAGAAAGTGGGGATTGTTAAAAAGGGGTTGACGCAGTGACGTACTCCAGTTAAGGGGCAAGTGCTACTGTACCTGATATAAGGCCCAGAGAGACCAGCCAATGGGGGAGTCTTTAAGGTGATGAGGGAAACGATGAGGAAGCTGTTGTATACAAGAGCCGCAAGGGAGCAGTGAGTCCTGTGCGCCAATGCCCTTTCAATTTCAACCCAGGTGGGAGTATATGAATGAGTCTGATATATGGCTGGGTCATCCACCCATCTGGTCAACTTACTGATGTGTTGAGCCCCATAATAGGTGAAGAGGGAAGGGAGAGCAAGGCCCCCCCCCCTCAGTTTAGGTGCAGTAAGCTTGACATAGCCTCTTCTAACACATTCACTTCTCCATATAAATTTATTGAACATACTCTGTAACTGTCTAAACCAAGCTTTGGGAGGAAAGAGGCCCAACATGCCCATGGGATAAAGGATCTGTTGGAGGGCATTCATTTTGAAGACATTGAGGCACCCCCAAAGGGACATTGGGAGTGTGCTCCACCTATCTAAGTCTGATTTAAGAGCAGAAATTAATTTGGTGAGATTCTCCTTCAGCATTGAAAAAACATCCTTGGTGACTTTAATCCCTAAATATGTCAGGGAGTGTGGCATCCAAGTCAAACCCAAATCTAAGAGCTCAGCCCACATAAAACAATGGTTAAGAGGGGAAATGTGGGATTTAGAGATGTTAAGTTTGTAAGAGGAGACTGTAGAATATAAATTGAATTCATCGAGTAGAGCAGGAATTGTGGAAGTGGGATTTTCAACGTGTAATAATATGTCATCCACACAAGCTGAAAGAAGGTACTTTTTACCTTCAATCTGAATACCAGTCAAGTTAGTAGCACTGTTAAGTCTACTGATAAGGGGCTCCAAATAAAAACTGAACAAAAGAGGAGAGAGAGAGAGAGAGGGAGAGAGAGAGAGGACAACCCTGACGGGTTCCTCGCTGAAGGGGAAAAGGGAGCAAAAGGAGACCATTACACCACACCCTGGCTGTTGGGCCTGAGTACAGTATCCAGACCCACTTAATAAAGTCCTCAGGAATTCCAAAGCTAGCGAGGGAAGAGAATAGGAAGTTCCAGGAGACTCTATCAAAAGCTTTCTCTGTGTCGAGGAAACCAAGGCCACTGAGACCTCGGAATTCCTCGACGCCAAGATTAGATGCAGAAGTTTTCTCATGTGGTCTCCTGAAGAGCAACCAGACATGAAACCGACCTGGTCATGCCCGATAAGAGCTCCCAGAAGTGGGGCCAGCTGAGCAGTTAGAAGTTTAGCTAAAATGTTAAGGTCCGAATTGGGCAGAAAGATTGGACGATAATGTTTCTATCATGTTCCCCCTCTCCCTTCTAGTCTCCAGTGGGTACAGATCCAGTTCCCTCCACCTCTCCTCATATGGCTTCCCCTGCATGCCTTGCACCATCTTGGTTGCCCTTCTCTGAATCCTCTCAAACCCATCTATGTCCTTGCATAGGTGAGGTCTCCAGAACTGGACCCTGTACTCCAGGTGAGGTCTCACCATGGCTTTATAAAGAGGCATTAGCACCTCCCTCCTTCTGCTTGTTATGCCCCTCCCTATGCACGCCAGTATTCTATTTGCCTTACCCACCACTTTGCAGCACTGAATACCCAAGGAATCTTTTGAGAAAAATGAAAGCCACCACTCGACTAATAGGGTCTCTATTAGTTGAGCGGTGGCTTTCATTTTTTCCAAAAGGTTGCTTAAAGTTCTGTAAAAATGTTCTGAAAACAAGCCCCCTAGACTTGTATGGGGCGCATCCCCGTGCTCTCCCTGGTTAAGCATCACAATACATGGGAGCGCAGGGGCAGAGCAGGTGGGCCAGGAAGTAGGAAGGGATCAGCTGGCTGGCAGTTCTGCCAGCATTACAAACCCTTCTCTCCCTTACAAAATTAAAATAAAATTATAATTTTAACACAGAGGGGTTATTACTGCCCCAGGATAGCGGGCTATGAAGCTCATTACCAAATCTCACACCTTTACTTTAAAGAATACACGTAACTCCTTATGCTACAAAGAGCTCTGTACTTCAGGAAGTCAAACCTTTTAGATACTGTACGGATTTACTAGTCTATATGAGATTAAGGGCAGGTAAAACACTTTCACAGGTTGATGGACATTTGTTTGCTGAAGGTGGAGAGTTCAGAGCACACCATAACTAGCGTCACTTCTCTTCTCTTAGTTGTGGCTAGTTCCCATACATGCAAAGGAGCCAGCAATGGCTGTATGTCACACAATCAGCATCTTTCATACCAGCTGACATCACCATCCTAGCCATGGCAGCAAGTCATGAGTTTTCAGAGAAGGCTTTGTTTGAGTGCACGAACATGCCAAAACAAACAGTGTCAGATGATCTCATAGAAACAGCCAAAGGCTTTCATGCTGAGAAAAGCTTTAAACCCCTCTTGAGCTTCTTTTTTCAGTGCAAAAAAACGTCAGGTGGTTTTGCAGGATTGCTTTGTAGCACTGCCTGTTTTTCCATCTTGCTGCATTTAAATACAGTGAATCTATAATTAGAGTGCCTAACCCATGGAAGTGAGTACTGTGACAGCGAACTGTAGGAGACTGACTCACAAAATGTGAAAATATGGAACATTTGCCTTCATGTTGTGAGACATATCACAGGGCATCGAGACATGTCAGAACAAAGGGAAGCTTGGGCCTTTATCTGTGAAAAGTTTTATTTTTTTTAATTCAATATGTTTTATTAGTTTGGCAGCATACAAGTAGTAACACTTTATTAACAATACAGCTGCTATAAAACATAGAAAAGCGGACATACCTAACAAACAAACACAAAACACAAGATTAACAACAAACCAATTAATACCCCCCCCTACATACCCCACCTCCATGCCTGTGTGTCAGGTTAAGTGATATGCATTGAATTGGGGCAGATAGTCAGGGCCGCCAAAGGGATAACAAGGTGAGGAGAGGCTCCCATACTGCTCCATAGCCATTCAAATTATGCCGGATGCAGGCTATATGTTTCTCTAATTGGATAGCAAATAGGGTCTCACGGTACCATTCCATAGTCAAGGGAAGGGATTCATCCTTCTAGTGTCTAAGTATGACTAATTTAGCAGTGGCTGCTATTAGGGCAAGATGGACTTTTCGAATTTTGGGTGTGTCCTGTGGGAAAATAAGTAATAAACAGGTTTTGGGGGTAAACAATGAATCCAATCCCAGAATTGGGTCAAGGGTGTTTCGGTTGGCAGTCCAGAATGCTTGAGCTTCTGGGCACTCCCACAACATGTGAAGGAGAGATCCCGTCTTTTCCCCCCACATCTATGACAGATATGAGACTCTAGCTTCCCTATGGCATGTAGTCTAGTAGGAGTATAATACAGATTGTGTATGATATTGAATTGAATAAGTCTCAACCTATCTTGTTTAACAAAACTATAAATTATTTTCCAGAGTTTACACCAATACACCAGGTCATCAGGAAGAGCAAACGTTTATCTTCAGCAATAGCAAACCCCTTTGGGAAGTTCGGGATTGAGTTCTTGCAAAAACTTATACACACCTGAGACCACATGTGTGTGTTTTGCCACTAAAAGCACGGCTGACCCATCATCTCTAGGTGGGAAGGACCAGGGTTTGGGGCCCAGGAAGGCTAATACAGCCTGCCTGAGCTGCCAATATTTAAAAATGTCAACCTTGGATAAATGGAATTTCTCCTGCAATGAGGTGAATGGGATAATAGTGTCCTCAGTAGAAATATCTTATAATGCAGTATGTTGTAATTTGGGAAGGAAAGAAGGTGGGATTACTCGATTTCCAATCAGAAAGTGGGGACTTTTAAAAAGGGGTTGACGCAGTGACGTACTCCAGTTAAGGGACAAGTGCATCTGTACCTGATATAAGGCCCAGAGAGACCAGCCAATGGGGGAGTCTTTTAGGTGACGAGGGAGACGATGAGGAAGCTGGTATACAAGAGCCGCAAGGGAGCAGTGAGTCCTGTGCACCAATGCCCTTTCAATTTCAACCCAGGTGGGAGTACATGAATGAGTCTGATATATGGCTGGGTCATCCACCCATCTGGTCAACTTACTGATGTGTTGGGTCCCATAATAGGTGAAGAGGAAAGGGAGAGCAAGGCCCCCCACCCCCCTCAGTTTAGGTGCAGTAAGCTTGACATAGCCTCTTCTAACACATTTACTTCTCCATATAAATTTATTGAACATACTCTGTAACTGTCTAAACCAAGCTTTGGGAGGAAAGAGGCCCAACATGCCAGTGGGCTAAAGGATCTGTGAGACGGCATTCATTTTGAAGACATTGAGGCACCCCCAAAGGGACATTGGGAGTGTGCTCCACCTATCTAAGTCTGATTTAAGAGCAGAAATTAATGTGGTGAGATTCTCCTTCAGCATTGAAGAAACATCCTTGGTGACTTTGATCCCTAAATATGTCAGGGAGTGTGGCATCCAAGT
This sequence comes from Neoceratodus forsteri, assembly GCA_016271365.2. Lineage (NCBI taxonomy): Eukaryota > Metazoa > Chordata > Ceratodontiformes > Ceratodontidae > Neoceratodus > Neoceratodus forsteri. Next base: position 364,770,744 of record CM028132.1, on the reverse strand, counting down.
CAAACCCAAATCTAAGAGCTCAGCCCACATAAAACGATGGTTAAGAGGGGAAATGTGAGATTTAGAGATGTTAAGTTTGTAAGAGGAGACTGTAGAATATAAATTGAATTCATCGAGTAGAGCAGGAATTGTGGAAGTGGGATTTTCAATGTGTAATCCACATAGGCTGAAAGAAGGTACTTTTTACTTTCAATTTGAATACCAGTCAGGTTAGTAGCACTGTTAAGTCTACTGATAAGGGGCTCCAAATAAAGACTGAACAAAAGAGGAGAGAGAGAGGACAACCCTGACGGGTTTCTCGCTGAAGGGGAAAAGGGAGCAAAAGGAGACCGTTACAGCACACCCTGGCTGTTGGGCCTGAGTACAGTATCCGGACCCACTTAATAAAGTCCTCAGGAATTCCAAAGCTAGCGAGGGAAGAGAATAGGAAGTTCCAGGAGACTCTATCAAAAGCTTTCTCTGTGTCGAGGAAACCAAGGCCACTGAGACCTCGGAATTCCTCGACGCCAAGATTAGATGCAGAAGTTTTCTCATGTGGTCTCCTGAAGAGCAACCAGACATGAAACCAACCTGGTCATGCCCGATAAGAGCTCCCAGAAGTGGGGCCAGCTGAGCAGTTAGAAGTTTAGCTAAAATGTTAAGGTCCGAATTGGGCAGAAAGATTGGACGATAATTGCCAGGAAGTAAGGGATCCTTACCAGGTGTGGGAATTAGAGTTATAAGAGCTTCTGAGAAAGATTGGTTGCTCATTCACTTATCAAACCAAAACTTGTAGACCTCTACCAGAAACAGTGCTATCTGGGCCCAGCACTGTTTGTATAAATTAGTAGGAAGACCATCTGGACCCGGAATTTTGTCAGAGGGTAAAAGCTTAATGGCCTGTTCTACCTCTGAGACAGTAATTAAAGATCCAAGACCCTCAGCCTGTTGGGGTGGTAGGGTAGGCAGTTTGATTGAATTCAAATAGTGAGAGATACTGTTAGCCCCAGGAGCAGTTGAGTCATCAACTGCATAGAGGGCTTTAAAGTAGGTGCCAAAAAGTGCAACAATACTCTTAGGATCAGAAACAATATCGTCCTCAGGGAACAGATGTAAGCTAGGAATGAATCTGATGGCCTCGGTTTGTCGGAGCCTGACGGCCAGGAGCTTCCCTGCTCACTCACCTGACTCTAAGTACTTCATTTTAGTGTGATGAAGGGAAAGTTCAGCTCTTTGGGCCATTAGATCTGCATATTGAGATTGGAGCTGATATAACTTGGTCCATTCAGACTCGGGGAAGCACGATGTAAAGGATGTTCAAGGAGTTTAATGTCACTTAAGATGGAATTCAACTGGGCATCACTCTGCTTAGTATGAATAGTTTCCAGGTGGATAAAATCTCCCAGAAGCGCACACTTAAGCACAGCCCAAACAAGGTCGACACGGGCCACAGAGCCTATGTTAGATTCAAGGAATGAAGTAATACAGTTTTGAACACGTTCAACCAAATAGGTTTTTTTTTTTTAGCAATTGTGTATTTAGGCACCAAAGGGAGCCCTGCTTAAGCTCTGGTCCAAGAAGGAGGGTTACGCTGATGGGGGAGTGATCCGACAGGACTCTGGGATGGATGTCAGCCTCCAAGACTCCTGGGAGAGAGACCGTGCTGAGTAAAAAATAATCAATACGGGAAAAGGATTTATGCGGTGGAGAAAAATACAGTATGTATATTGTTGGTCCAAGGGATTCAGGGTGTACCAAACGTCCAGAGTCCCAGTGCCTGCCATAAGGTCCCTGACTGTTCCTTGGGCTGCAGATAAACCTACTCTCTTATTATCTGAGCGGTCAAATTCAGATTGGAGTGCTACATTTCAGTCCCCTCCAAGTATGGTAGGTTTAGGGGGATGGACTGGTATAAGAGACATCAGTTCAATGAAGAACTGCGGTGTCTCTACATTTGGGCCATAGATGAAACCTTAAACTGTGGGGAATGACTCAAGGATGCCCTGAAGTACTACATAACATCCCAATGGATCCCACCATCCCTGCATCAAAACAAATGGGACCGATTTGGCAATGAGGATAGCAGTGCCCCCCGCCTAGAAGAAGCCATGGCTCCAAAAACTTGTCCTACCCAGAGCCTCCACAAAAGTGAAGTATCCTCATGTTTAAGGCGGGTCTCTTGGAGGCAGACCATTTGAGCCCTCAATTGGTGATGTCTTAGTATCATAATTAATTTACGATGGTCCTGGGCCCCCTTAACGTTCCAACTAAAGAATTTACATTGACCACCCATAATGTACTTTCAGTGAGGGAATACAGTGTGCCATTCCCATGATATCATTGGAGATTTCTGGGGGAATAGAACTATCCCCTCATAGTCAACTGGCACGTCAGGCATAACTACCCCCTCCCATTCTCATCACAACAGAAATAATCAACAAAGATCAGAACGTTATCCCTCCCTCTCAAACTGTCCTCCCCACCCCCTACCTGCAATAAGAATGTCCCTAAAGACTCCACTGTCATCCCCAGTCCTAAAGACCATACCTCCTCCATCTTCCTGGTTGCAATGAAACACATCTCTCCCTGTAGAGACCCCCCCTCCACTCCTCATCCTCCCTTGAAACAGTGCTAACCCAATTAAGCCTTTAAGTTGAACGTCAAAAGTTTGAAACATTTAGCCTTAACAAAGCATCCAATAAACAGTGTAATAAGCGATGTGATTAATAAACAGTGTTAAAAATTAACCATGTGCCTTTATCAGACTGTCCCAGCGCAGACAACAATAACTAAAATAAACTTGATCCCATTAGTTATCATGGGGGTAAAAAGGAATGCTCTGATTTCGGAGATGTGCATGCACCCTAATAGGAATGTCCTGTAAAAATATAAAAGAGTCAGGACAAAAATGAACAGCATACTGTGGCAGGAGTCCTTGCTCTGCAACTAAAAATAACAAATAGTCATTGTACCAGGACTCCCAGGAAAGAATAGGATCACAGGCACTAAGGACATGTTGGAGTGTAGTGATCAAAATTAAGGAGAAATACTAAGACACCAGTGTACCTTCGTGCTAGGCTAAATAATAATAATTGGTAAAACAGGCACTCAGAGAGATGGCCCTGATACTAGGCTAAGGAATAATAATTGGTAACAGTGGCAGTCATTGGTGCTATTCTGAAATTAAAGCATGGGAGTCTACTCACAGAGAAAGTAGTTGGGAAGTAGATGGGCAAATAGCAACACAAGCTTCAGTCCAGCAGAAGAAAAGTGCAACTTCACTAGTGAAATTCAAACCTGTCCCGGACAGTCTCCAGTGGCACGCACAGAAAAACACCCAGGTTGACCAGGAGTCACCAGACCGGAAAAGTAAAACCACGAGCTGGATATCCATGGATCAGGATAGTAGGAGTCCGAGATAGAAATTAATCTTGATGCTGACTGTAAGTTTGATGCTGAAATCTAGAATTTTGCTTTGATAAGGCACAGGGAAATACTTCAGCCTTTACTCCGCACGACGACCGAAATATCCTCCTCGGCTGTTGCGCTGAAGCAATATAGCAGGTCCACCACTAGATGGAGCCCCAAGGTCAGAAAAGCAAAGGGAGATTTGAGGGCCCTGGGAAATTCTGGTCGCTACCCATGTCGAGCTATACTGTTAGTTGAAGGGGATCTAAATTGTTAAGGTTTGTAGACAAAGCAGGGCAAAAAGTCAGAAAGCATACTATATAGAGAATACTGGATGGGCAACTATGCAGAACCAGTGTGTTCTTCCACAGAGGGATTCTGATTCCCTCTGACCTCAAGAGTGAAGCTCAAGAGGTCCATGGGAATCAGAACCCCGAGGAGGTAAAACACACTGGTTATGCATAGAGTTGCTCATCCTGTATTCTTTACAGTGTATAGACAGTACTGTGTGAAAAATGTGTTTTGTGAGTTCTTTTGCTTTCAAAATGAAACTGACTCATGCAGTCTTTATAGGTTCTAGAATGCTGTTCTACCACAGTAGGGTGGAACAGCTTCCATTACATTGGAACTGCGGTAGAACAGCATTTTGAAAGGGATGGAATTCTATACAGAACAACACTCCCCTATACACTATAAAGTCTCTCTTACAGATTTGAAATCCTCATCATGAAAATAAGCCGGGGCTCCATTACCTACTTCACGTAAATAAATCTGGATACAGCGATTTTAGCATGGTATTGGCTTGTTTGAAGAAATCATAACTGTACCAGATGCCCGAGTGCAACACTTGTAGAGTTGCTGGGTACTTCATGCAAAACTTCATCCCTGTGGCAACTGACTTAGAGACAATCGGGTGCATCTCAGTCCTCTTCGCTCGTACTGATTTGGGGAGGTCCTGAGAAATCCTTATGCAGAGTCCTTCCCATTCAAGCTCTTGTATTTCTCTCACTTTATTGAGGATGTACTGCTTGTTTAGAAAATTGAGCAGTCTGCAAAATAATTGGCTGTGGAGGAGATCCTGGCGCAGGAGCAGGCCAAAGCAATCTGTGTGCCCGCTCAACTATATACTCAGGGCCATTAGGGGAAGGGCCAGTGATCTTTTTGCAGAACTCTGGAATAAAAAGAACCGGTGCTGACCCTTTCTCGCCCTTGGGGAGACCAAGGATTACAAGATCATTCCTCCGGGACCTACCTGCAAGGTCCTCAAGCTTCCCCTCTATCGGTTTGATCCAGTGTCTCAGCTGGGCCATATCTGGATGCACTCTAGCACGCCAGACATCCAATGAAGAGATTCTCACCTCATTGTCTCCGGTACGCCTGGTAAGTAGATCCAGTGACAATCTAATATTTTGAAGATCAAGAACCAGTGTGTCCAGCACGGTTTGAAGAGGGGTCAAGCCTTCCAGGAATTTGGCCTCCGTGAGTGTGGCCTGGGTGGTTGCGATAGGACTTGCTCCAGAGGCCTGTGCTTTGGAGTGCTTTGCAGTGTTCTCTCATGTCGGTGTTGTAAGAGGAGTGTGATGTAGTAGGGGATTCTTCATTTATGTCTCCATTCTTGCTTGCGTTTTGCCCAGCAAGGTTGACGATGATTTCAGATGCTCACGACATGCCAGGGTTGTTATATTATGATTAAGTTAGCACTGAATAAATGAAATTAGAAGCGGGGGATGTGTGAGCCGTGGAAGGAGCATCTGCTCAGGCAGCCATCACATGACCAATCCCTCTGTGCAAAGTTTTATTAGTTACACTGAATAGTGGTAGGGCTGCCCCTTGCGTCACCAGCAACCCGTGTTCTGGAACAAGCCTTAGTTGTTGGGGGATGGTTGGGGTGAGGAGGTATGAGCAACCCAGGGAATGCTCTCCTCTTCGGGGAAGAGAGAGATAGCTGATCACCAACACTTGTGCACCACCTGGAGGTGCCCAAACTGTGCAAGCTCATTGGTGACACAGTGGGAGGGAGATGCAGGAGGCCATGCAGCTTACCTGCCTGTTGGATGCTGCACTGTGTGTTCACAGCACAATTTTCCTACTCACACTAGTGGATGGATGATCTGATCATTTGACTCTTGACAAGCACATCTGCCACTGCAGCTGTGTCCCTTGCAGATTCACACAGCCTGCACTTGCCTTCTTTTAATAACAGTCCTTGCTGACTCCCTGGTAATGGTGCTCCTTCTCGAAATCCTTGCTGGCAGTGGTGCACCGAGCTGCTGTTCAATGAAGGGTGGGAGCATTACTAGACTCTGCAACCTGGCTATATCCAGGGTCCCCTACCAGCTGCGACGACAGATACCTTGTAGGGATGCCTAATCAAGGAAAAGTTCCCCAACACAAATGTCTATGGGGAGGTCTGATCAATAAAAGTGATGATCAATACCAATCCAATAGGCCTTGGCTACTGTCCCCCTGGGACAGACCTGTGAACTTGAGCTGCCTGTTTTTACGGAGGCAGAAACAAGATTGACACATCCCACAGGGGGAGCAACCTGTGCAACCTGTGTTCAAAGCTTCTTCCTGCCTCTACAGAAGCCTGGAAATGAAGATCCCAGCAGCATCCTCAGCCTCCGACCAGCACAGGGAGAAAGAATGATGGGCACCGGTACTCCCAGGCCCTGCTCTGTGCTGATCCCCACTGGAGACGATGGTGGTGTGAGCAGTCAATGGGGCTGAGTGGTTGTCAGGCTAAAGCCCGAATGGAGGAGTGGGTGGTGTTTCAGGGTCAAACAGCTACTGTATGTAAAGAACATTGAACTCTGAAACAAGAGATTCCAGGTTCAAATCTCAGTGTAGCCACTGCTTCACTAGGTGAACCTGAGCGTATCACTTGCCAATTGTGTGTTCCAAACCTCCCAACTGAGTAGGCAAAATGAGATAATGATGATGGATCCCTTTTGGGTGATTCTTAAATAAATTATAAAAAAAGATCAGTGTAGTAAGTTAACATACTAGTGCACTGTTATAACCCCAGCACTTGGGTTACGCGGAATCTGACCCACGCAATCACATTGGTCAAATTCTAAGCTTTTTTTAGGACTTTGAATATTTGAAGCTGAAAGACAAAAATCCTGGATTCTAAAAAAGGGACAAAATCAGAATGAGAATCTGATCCCTATTCTTCATCTGACCACTGTTACAAAGTTCTCCCACCAAGCTAATGAGTTCTCTCTCACCGCACCATGCAGATAAAGACACCCCATTTCCCGTACCCTCATAGCAGAACCCATTCCTCCTCCTCCCCTCACCTACAGAATAACATTTCTGCAGAATTCATCTGATCATGTGCACCTTGAAAATAGATTCATCCAGCTTGGAGTAGTAGCTCCACAGTCAGTGTCCACTACAGTTATTAGTCCATCCAATTTATCCAGACACTTAGGAGTCACCCACTACCACCCACCACCATGCACCGCCACCCAAAGCCAGCCCAGCACCTATCAGTGCTCAATTACCCACACCCACTGCAGGCTTCCTTCAAGCCCCATGCCAGACCCTTCACCCTGTCAAACAGAAGTTTTCTCCTTCTGACCTTCCTTATTCAGTCCTGTACTCCCTCTTTCCTACATACTTGCATAATTTCTAAGACTTAGCCTGACCCACACAAAACCCTAGGATAGTACCATTGACCTGACGCTTTAGTCTATATGGCCCATGGCAGCCCAGGGTTTTGTGCTGGTTGGCCCAAGTCATCATGCACAGTGCAAACAAAGCATGTAGGAAGGAAGAAGGAGCGCATGACAGAGTAAGGGAGATGGGGTGTCTTTAATTGCATGGTGGGGGTGGATTGTTCCATAACTTGGGGGACATTTGTAAGAATCCTTAGATGCGGAATCAATTGCTTAAGTGTCATCGGAATGGAATTTGAATCAGAATGAGATTTCTGATAACCCAATAGAAGCCAAGCAGAATGGAATTTGACGATTCAAAGTATCCCTACTTAGCACTACCAGTGGGTGTTGCTCTGAGCAAAGGTACGAAATGGCTATGTACAGATAAGATAGCTCAGGTATATAATGAAAAAGAAAGTTATGTATTTTTATTGTTCCAGTACTTATACTAGAGTGGGACTTTCCAGTTTCTATTTGCAGATTACTTATGACTGACTAGATATGCTATGAATTTCCAGAAAAAGGAAGTGAATTTAAAACCTGTTCTTACAGCATGCCTGACAGGTGCATTAAGTGTTGCAATTCTTTTACTGTAGTAGTTAAAGAGCTGGTGACACGTTCAGGAAAACTTTAGCAGAACATAATATTTAGGCACTGAGCAGCTTGTATTTCCCATTAGTTCTGTATTGCTCCTCCACATTATTTAGTAGTGAGGTCATTTGTATGAAAACAAGATTTTTACTCCTGAAGAATTCATCTATTCCTGCTGCTTTCTCCCTACCTGAAGTAACAGAGCACTCCTTGTGACCTTACAATTGCTCCCATGGCAACAGATTGTGATGTTATAACAGAGGATTATGCCTTGAAGTAGGGAGTAAGCTATAGAGGTAGATGAACTCAACATGAACTTAAAGGGATAAAGATCATATATTCATACACATTTCCTTGATAATGAACTATGGAAAGGAGAAATAATATAAAATTTAAGTGGAGTGTAAGCAAAATTGTACCTAATTATTATGTTTTTTAAAGTTTTCTTTGAGGCATCAGTAGCTCTTTAAGTAAGCCATAACCCATGCCAGGGTGTGCGGTTATTGGGGATTAATCAACACTCTGGGTACGTTGTGAGGCATGAGGCAGCACTATGCTATGCGGACAGAGGTTGTGGGGAAACATGGAGTTCCGCGGGGCAGGTGGGTGGGAAGTCTCCCTATGCTACAGGTACATAGTTACCAGACAAATCTGGTTGATTTTTTTCAATTGGGTCACCAAGACAGTGGATCAGGGTGGAGCAGTGGATGTGGTTTACCTGGACTTCAGCAAAGCTTTTGACTCCATTCTGCACAGGACACTAGTCAAAAAAACTGGAGAACATGGGAATTGGGCCTGAGGTTACAAACTGGGTCAGAAACTCGTTACATGGGAGAACTCAGACACTATAAATAAATGGCACTATGTCTGCGGAGGGGAGGATGACTAGCGGGGTCCCGCAGGGCTCAGTTCTGGGGCCGATCCTCTTCAACACATTCATCAGCGACATTGCGGATGAACTGGTGGAGAAGATGTGCCTGTTTGCGGATGACACCATAATCGGCCACAGGGTAGACACAACAGAGGGACAGCAAAGCATGGAAGCTGATCTCCGAAAACTGGAGGAGTGGTCCAAATCCTGGCAATTGAAATTCAATGCCAAAAGAAGCAAGGTCATGCACCTGGGAAGACGTAACCCAGGGAAGCTGTACTCAGTGGGTGGGGAGCAGCTGAAACATAGAAACATAGAATTTGATATCAGATAAGGACAGCTTGGCCCACCTAGTCTGCCCATTTCCCTACCTAATGGATAAGCTGCAGATCCTAGTTAACCAACAGCCTACTTTCTCCTACCCCCTACTAGAATTGCCTTATGTCTGTCCCATACATTCTTCAATTCCCCCACTGTTTTTGACTCTACGACCTCCTCAGGAAGGCTGTTCCATGCATCCACAACCCTCTCCATGGTAAAGTATTTCCTCACATTACCTCTGAGCTGTCCCCCTCATCTTCAAATTGTGCCCCCTTGTTCTTGCACATCTTTTTTTCTGAAAGATGCTACCTTCTTGGACTTTGTTGATTCGCTTGAGATACTTAAATGTTTCTATCATGTCTCTCCTCTCCCTCCTTTCCTCGAGGGTATACATATTAAGCACCTTTAGTCTCTCTTCATATGTCTTCTGGTGCAGACCCTGCACCATTTTGGTTGCCGTGCTCTGGACAGCCTCCACCCTGTTTATGTCTTTGTGGAGATTAGGTCTCCAGAACTGCACAAAGTACTCCAGATGGATTCTCACCAACTGTCTATACAGAGGGATAACAACTTCCTGTTTTCTACTGGTGATGCCTCTCCCTGTGCAGCTCAGTATCCCCCAGCCCTCCTTACTGCCTTCTCATATTGCTTGCCCACCTTTAGGTCATCTGATATAACTGCCCCCAGGTCCCTTTCCATTTTTGTTGTTGTCAGTATCTCACCCCGCATTGTGTACTCTTCCCCTAGATTTTTGTATCCCAGGTGCATTACTTTGCACTTCTTTGCATTGAATCTAAGCTGTCATACATTAGACCATTCCTCCAACCTTGCCAAGTCCCTTCTCACTCTTTTCACTCCGCCTTGTGTATCAACCCTGTTGCAGATCTTTGTGTCATCTGCAAAGAGACATACTTTTCCTTCCAGTCCTTTTGCAATGTCACTTATAAAGACATTAAAAAGGACAGGACCCAGTACTGAACCTTGTGGTACCCCAGTAGTAACCCTCCTTTCTTTACTGTGGACTCCGTTTACTATTACCCTTTGTGTCCTGTTCTCTAGCCAATGTTTTACCCAGGCTACCACCCTGGGACCCACTCCTATGCTGGCTAATTTGTTCATTAATCTTTTGTGCAGGACCGTGTCAAATGCCTTGCTAAAGTCTAGGTAGGCCATGTCCACAGCCCCTCCCTGGTCTACTGCTTTGGTCACCAAGTCAAAGAAATCGATTAGATTAATCTGACATGACCTTCCCACTGTGAATCCATGCTGCCTTGGGTCCTGTGCCCCACTGGCCTCTAAGTACTCAACAGTTCTTTCCTTCAGAAGTAATTCCATAATTTTCCCTATCACTGAGGTCAAACTAACAGGTCTGTAGTTTCCTGCCTCTGTCTTGCTTTCACTTTTGTGAAGGGGAATCACATCCACCCTCCTCCAGTCCTCAGGTACCACACCATCCACCCATGATTTGTTTAAAAAGGTAGTCAGTGGTGTTACTAGTTCTCCCCTTAGTTATTTTAGAATTCTGGGATGAATCCCATCAGGCCCCATTGCTTTGTTCACCTTCAGTTTTAGGAGTTTTTTCAGAACTCTTTCTTCTGTGAAAGGACTGATATGGACCCCCCTATCCAGAGTGCTTCTATTGACTGGATTAGGTACCTCTCCCTCCTCTTCCTTTGTGAATACTGAGCAGAAGTATTCGTTCAGTATCGCTGCTTTTTCACTGTCCCTCTCTGCCCACCACCCTCCTCTTTATTCAGCCTCAGTATCCCTCTTTGTCTTTCTTCGCTCCCTAATGTACCTATAAAAGGTTTCATCCCCCTTCTTAACGAGTTGGCTATCTTTTCCTCGGTTTGGGCCTTTGCTATTCTGACTGCCTTCCCCGCCTCCTTCTGCTTTCATTGGTACAATTCTCTGTCCTGCTCGTTCTGTCTTTCCTTATACTTTCTGAATGCTGTCTTGTTCTCCCTAACCTTCCCTGCCACCTGTTTTGACAACCATAGTGTTTTTTTCTTTCATTTTGATTTGTTTATTTGCTTCACACAGAGGCTTGTTGCCTCTGTGACGGCAGTTTTGATGTTTCCCCATTGTTGCTCCACCCCTCCTTCTTGCCTGTTTGCTAGTGCTTTTCCGAGGCACTCTCCCATTTTGACAAAATCAGTCCTCCGGAAGTCCAGTACCTTCACTTTTGTATGGCTTGACTCTGCAGTTGAGTTTATCATGAGACACGCTGTTTGGTGGTCACTTATTCCCAGATGGCTACCCACTTCTAGATCTGAGATCCTCTCTCCATCCCCATTTGAGAGTACCAGGTCTAAGATTGCTCCCTCTCAAGTAGCTTCCAACACTAGCTGTCTGAGGCATGCCCCTTGTAGGGTATCGAGAATGGCCCTGCTCTTGGATGTGGCTGAAGCAAAGGTGCTCCAGTTAACATCTGGCATATTCAGGTCCCCCATCAGCAATTTCTCCCCTTTCTCTGCCATCCTAAAGATGCCTTCTATCATTTCCTTGTCCATTTCCTCCCCGAGATGGGGGTCTGTATACAACCCCCGTGTGGACTGTGGTGCCATTTCCAGTCTCCAGGGTGACCCACAGTGCCTCCTCTCCTCCCTGTTTACCCTTTAGTTCCATTGCTTTGATCTCTTTTCATTTACATAGAGGGCTACTCCTCCTGTTCTACTGTCCCTGGCCCTTCTGTAGATTATGTACCCTGGTATGTTGGCATCCCAGTCATGGTTCTCTGTGTACCATGTTTCTGTGACTACCACAATATCCAGGCATCCCTCTTCCATCAAGGCCACCAGTTCAAGGAGCTTGTTATCTAGACTACAGGCATTGGTACTCATTACCCTCCATTCTTTGATGGCCTTACCCCCTTTTTGCCCAATCCCTGTCCTTACTGCCTTTGTCTTTTTCTCCATTTAACTCTGCCCTTCTCCCTATCAACTTCTCTGTCTTGGTGTTTACCTCACCAACTACCCTGATTGTCTTTTTTTGGGGGGGGCTAGGATTTCCCTTCTCCTTTTCCATGCTTCTCCCATGGTTAGTTTAAATGCTTGCCAATGAAGCATTTAAACCTATCACCTAGGATCCTGGTTCCCCTCCTGGACAGACGCAGACCATCACACCAGTATAGGCCTGCATCCCACAAGGTGGAACCCCAGTCCCCAATGAAGCCAAAACCCTGAGCTCTGCACCACTTTTTCCACCACTGATTGAATCCCATGGTGTGGAGCACCCTAGCCTCACCCATTCCATAGACAGGCAGCACTTCTGAGAAGGTCACTGTGCATGATACTTGTCTAAGGCCCCTCCCCAACTCCACAAACTCCTCCTGCACTGCTCTGATCCTTTTCCCAGTCAGGTCATTTGTCCCCAGGTGGACAGTGACATCCAGCTCCTTCCCCTGTGCAGCTGCTTCTGCGATCCAGGCAGAAGCAAGACCTAGAGGTGATCATATCAGATGACCTCAAGGTCAGTAGACAATGTAAAAAGGCAGCACTAAAGGCTAGTGGTATCCAGCGATGCATAGGGAGGGGCATCACGAGCACAAGGCATGAAGTAATCATGCCCCTGTATTAGTCCCTGGTCAGGCCCCACCTGAAGTACTGTGTCCAGTTCTGGAGGCCACTCCTCAGGAAGGACGTACATGGGCTGGAGACGGTACAGAGAAGAGCAACAAAGATGGGGCAGGGTTTGCATCAGAAACCATATGAGACAAGACTGGAAGACCTCAGATTATACTCCCTAGAACAATGCAGGAATCATGGGGACATGATAGAAATATTCAGATACCTTAAAGGCAACAACAGGGTACACATGCAGAACCTCTTTCAGGTAAATGACTGCAGCAGGACTAGAGGGCACAACCTTTGACTTAAGGGAGGAAAGTTCAGAAGCAATACAGGGAAATTCTTCTTCACAGATTGTGTTGTGGAACCATGGAATAGGCTGCCAGAGGGGGTGGTGGGAGCCAAAACAGAGGGGGAATTCAAGCAGGCACGGGACAGACACTGTGGGATACACAAGCAGACAGCTAAGTAGTGGGGTAGAAAGCCCAGGGCAGATCTGATGGATCGTATAGTCCCCATCTGCCAACAACGCCTATGTTTCTATGTTTCTATTACACTAAAAATATGGAGTTTTGCTGGGCAACTCAGTGGGAAGTATAGGGAGTATGCTGCCTTACTGATATACGGAAGGGATTCCTGTGCCTGAAGTGAGCTAGCGACTGTTAGGGCAACTGAACGAGAGAAGAGGAGGGTCTACAGTGACAGTTATTGCTTACATGGAGATTTAATGGCTGCCTTTGTTTACTTTCTCACTGTGGAATAATAAGATCTGGCGGCTACAGGATATCACTCTCCCAGACCTCATTCCCAGAAGCTGCGTGCAACATAGATTAATGAATGGTCATGTGAGCTGTGTGTACCAATCACATCACAAACATGTATGTACCCATGTTATAATCTGGTTTATAACATGGGCATGAGGAATGTAGTCAGCCAATTGGCAGACAGCCATCAGCTGACCATACGTAATCTCTGTTACCCCGACAGTTTGTGGTACTCGGGCACCATTGCCAGATCAGGGGGTAGAGCCACCCCTGTTATTCATCAGCCAGTGCATTCATAACAAGCAGCCATTTAAACGTTTTGCTAAGCGAGCAATTGTGTTCCCCACTACCCAGCATGACAGAGTGTGTCTGTATTGCTCCTGCACACCGATGTCTGTCCCACCCACCCGCTCAGTTGACATACACACTCCTCGCACATCTGGTATCCCAGCAAGTCTCACAGGTTACCTGCTTTGTCATAGTCAATCTATCCTATGGCGCAGTGATGCATCTCACCAATGACCCACCCAGCTGACCTCGGTCCTCATTGGTGATCTGTGTTGCTGCACACTCAGTGCGAACCGGTACTGCTTCTTCTCAGGTTTGGTGTTCAGCGGCAACCCCACCCTCCCAGCCAGCTAACGAGCAAGTGCACAGAGCCCTGCACACATTGCAGTTACTAGCAGTCCAGAACCTCTGCGCCAGCATCCCTCTGATGGCGGCAATGCTGCCACAGCCGCAATCAGGACACACTTTTAGCAGCAGGCAGTAAGCACCACAGAAATGGACATTAAGGCAGTACAAGAAGCACTCCTGTAGGTACTACTGGATAATCAGGACACTGCCCACCCACCCAGCCAGCAAATCTCTATGCCACCCCACAAACTTTTTTGCCACCCGGATTTGTCTGTACAAAGTGCAGCACAGTAAAGTAACTGCAAATATCGATCCATTATCCTTAGTAGTAATAAGGCAGAAAATTGATATTTTCCACCCAAGCATTCTACAAAAGCAAAACTACATCAGGCAGCATGTATATGTAAAATGACTGTTGGTAGGCGTTTGAAGTGTGGTAATCACGCCCCATTGTGGTATTATGCGTCACACAGATTTTTTTGCCTATTACTTTACAGCTGCCCTGTTTCTGAATAAGAGCTGTACTATTTCTCAATTACTATATTAGACTACTATTTCTAAAAGCACCTATTTTTTGTGTGCATCATTTATCTTTGGCAAACTATTTTTTCCGTGGCAAAACACACAACACAGTGCGGTACTACAGCCAAAAGTAGTGGAAGGAGACAAAATAAAGTTCCCATGTATCGCACCTATTATTCCAGTAGTCTTTGTCCATACCTGTCCAAATATAGCCCATGTTATAAGCGCAATAACCCACTCCAGGGTGTGCAGTTATTGGGGATTAATCAATACCCCATGCGCTGTAAGAACACTTGGCTTTCTGCCTCACAACACACCCGAGGTGTTGATTAATCCCCAATAACCACACACCCTGTTGTGCGTTATTGCTTACTTAAGTATTGCAGTAAAAGAATTTCAACACTTAATGCACTTGCCAGTCATGCTGTAAGAGCAGGTTTTAAATTCACTTTCTTTTTCTGGAAATTCACAGCGTATCTAGTCAGAGTCATATGCAGGGCCCCTAGTGCTCTGCGGCAGAATTTTCTGATTTCTGTGGCAGGGCTCCTAGACTTCTGTGGCAGCATTTTCTGATTTCTGTGGCATGATTTATTCATTTCTGTGGCAGAATGCGGTCCTACCATTGGCTAAAATATGATGTGATGTCATAGATGATATCACCTGCCAAGCATAGAGGATGGAGCTTTAGGATAAACAAGATGGATATGGGAGCCTGGCACTATGGAAAAACTGTATATTTGAATGAAAATTCACCAAAAACAATGAATTCTGTGGCACTATATGAATTCTGCGGCATGATGCAAATTCTGCGGGAAATTCCTCAACCGCAGAATCGCAGAATTCCAGGGGCCTTGGTCATAAGTAATCGGCAAACAGAAGCTGAAAAGCCCCAGTCTAGTATAAGTACTGGAACAGTAAAAATATATGACTTTCTTTTTCATTATATACAGTATTTGAGCTATCTTATCTGTACATAGCCATTTCGTACCTTTGTTCAGAGCAACACCCACTGGTAGTGCTAAATTGGGATACTCTGAATCATCAAATTCCATTCTGTCTGGCATCCATTGGATTATCAGAAATCTCATTCTGAGTCAAATTCCATTCCAATGACAGTTAAGCAATTGGAAATGGATTCTGATTCTGCATCTAAGTACCCTTACAAACGCCCCCCCTCCACCAAGCAAAGGGATAATCCACCCCCACCATGCAATCAAAGACACCTCCTCTCCCTTACTCAGTCCTGTGATCCTTCTTCCTTCCTACATCCTTTGTTTGCATTGTGCATGATGACTTGGGCCAACCGGTACAAAACCCTGGGCTGCCATGGGCCATATAGATTAAAGCGTTAGGTCAGTGGCACTAGCCTAGGGTTTTGTGTAGGTCAGGCTAAATCTTGGAAATCATGCAAGCATGTAGGGAAGAGGACATGCAGGGCTGAGTAAAGGAGGTCAGGAGGAGAAACTTCTGTTTGACAGGGTGAAGGGTCTGCAGTGGGTGAGTATAATTGAGCACTGATAGGTGCTGGGCTGGCTTTGGGTGGTGGTGCATGGTGGTGGGCGTTAGTGGGTGACTCCTAAGTGTCTGGATAAATTGGATGGACTAGGAACTGTAATGGACACTGGCTGGGGGAGCTACTACTCCAAGCTGGATGAATCTGTCTTCAAGGTGCACATGGTCAGACAAATTCTGCAGAAATGTAAGTTCTGTGGGTGAGGGGAGGAGAAGGAATGGGTTCTGCTATGAGGTTGCAAGAAATGGGGTGTCTTAATCTGCATGATGGGGTGAGAGAGAACCCATTAGCTAGGTGGAAGATATTTGTAACAGTGGTCAGATGAGGAATAGGGATCAGATTCTCATTCTGATTTTGACCCTCTTTTAGAATTCAGGATTTTTGGTCTTCAGCTTCAAAAGTTTAGGTGGGTCACATTCTGAGTAACCCAAGTGCTGGGGTTATAACAGTGCACTAGTGTGTTAACTCACTACACTGGTCTTTTTTTATCATTTATTTAAGAATCACCCAAAAAGGATCCATCATCATCATCATCTCATTTTGCCTATTCAGCTGGGAGGATTGAAATACACAGTGGGCAAGTGATACGCTCAGGTTCATACAGTGAGCCAGTGGCCGAATTGAGATTTGAACCTAGAATCTCTTGTTTCACAGTTCGGTATTCTTTTATTTTTCTTTATATCGCTTTTTGACCCTGAAACACCACCCACTCCTCCATTCGGTCTTTATGCTGACAACCTCAAAGCCCCATTGACTGCCCTCACCACCATCGTTTCAAGTGGGGAGCAGCACAGAGCAGGGCCTGGGAGTACCAGTGCCCATCATTCTTTCTCCCAGTGCTGGTCAGAGGGCTGAGGGTGCCACTGGGATCTTCCCTCCCAGGCTTCTGTAGAGGCAGGAAGAAACTTTGAACACAGGTTGCACAGGCTCCTCCCCCTGTGGGGTATGTCAATCTTCTTTCTGTCTCCATAAAGACGGGCAGCTCAAGTTCACAGGTCTGTCCCAGAGGGACAGTAGCCAAGGCCTATTGGATCAGTATTGGTCATCACATTTATTGATCAGACCTCCCCATAGACATTAGTGTTAGGGAGCATCTCCTTGATCAGGCATCCCTACAAGGCAAGCCAGCCTATCTGTCATCACAGCTGGTAGGGGACCCTGGATATAGCTATGTTGCAGAGTCCAGTACCCCTCCCACCCTTCATTGAACAGCAGCTAGGTGTGCCACTGCCAGCAAGGAGTTAGAAGAAGAGCACCATTACCAGGGAGCATGAGAAGCTCGGAGTGGGGTACTTCTCCCTGGCTTATAATGAGAATGTAGTCCCTCATTTCGGCAACACCTCTGGATGTAGAATTTATGATTTCAGGCGAAGAGGAGTGGGTCTCTCATCATCAGGGCCCCTTTGGCTGCCCGAGTGGGTTCGGAGGCACCCTCTACGCTATTCTCCATCTGACCAGCTCTGGTTCATCTGATCTGTTTCATAGGCTCGTGTAGGCCAGCTGAGTGCTGCAGCAGTCATCTCTCTCCCCTTTCGCTTATGAGCGTCTAGCTGCACAGACATTACTCACAACCCTCAACAGCTCTCCTTTTAGAAGGACAGAGTGAGAGCGTCCTCTAAATTGGAATATTTTCCTCCTCCCTCAATCTCAAGTCTAAATTGCAGTAGCTGAGCAATCACTAATCAAAGTGTCCTTCAACCTGGAGGGAAGGCAACCTAGGCGTTGGCCAGAGGTCTTCTCCTCAAAGGTTTTTTTTCCTCTCCTCCATGCCGTTGGTCAGAATCTTAGACAGAGTTAGTGCTTTTCATAGGTTCGGTAGTTAGGTTCTGCTGTTGGATGGAGTCAGATGGTGGACCCGGCCGTTACCTCTCTCCTTAGGAAGTACGCCCTTCTGCATCTTGTCAGATTTTATTTCATTCATCGTCCTTGTCATATCTCATTCTTCTCCTGTCCTTCCCTTCTACGTCTATCAACTTACCTTCTGGTCTTGATATATTCTGATTTCTCACCTCTTTGATGCTCAACACCGTTTGGGTATTCTTTCTGGGGTTATTCCTAAGCTACCTTTGGCCAAGGGAATCATTCCCATGGCACCTGTAGGGGTGGAACCCTCCTCTAGGGTTCCTTACTGTCATACCCCTGTAGGGTGGTATAATCGCACGGATAGAGAGGCAAACAGCCACAATGTATCTGAGTCACACAAGCATACATCATATCAAGTTGCATAAGCACATTGAAGTGGGTGTTAATGATGTCTTTGCTATGAAAACAGTAAAATAATATAGAGCAACGCTAGCATATGACACTATTTATTTTTCTCCTGAGACTGCCTCCCACGAGAAACCATAAATTCCTTCTATAGACTGGGTGATAGCTCTGTAAGAAAGAACTGTGATTAATGCATCTGTAACTGCTGCTGAAAGTTGTAACACTTTTTCATTTACTTTATCACTTTCTAGGTGAATGGGATCAGTGCTTCTGTAACTGATTAATACAAAAAAAATGCCTACTTTCAGTAACAGTCAAAGATACAGCACAGTATTCCCGATTTAGTGGTCACTGAAATATGTGAAGGTTTAAGAATTTATGGCTTATTATGGGGCTCAAGTTTCAGGAGAAAAACAAATACAGGTCAGCTGCTAGATCATGTCAAATTGTTATAACTGTTTCTCTGAAGAAGAAAAAATTGTTCTTGGACCATTACATAAATCTGCTTGAAATTTCAAATTGAGCAAAAAGTAGAGATTAGGAACTGGTCATGTTATTCTGGCTTAGACTCTTCACAAGCCCTTTCAAGGATGGAAATGCAAGCTTTTCCTTTATATTTTAAAGCCAGCACCTAATCTATTGATAAAGAAAATAACTTTGAACTTCCAAAACATTGTAGAACAGTTGTTAAATTTATAAAAAATGTAGAAAGTGTGATGAAAATCATACCACCTGAATTGTGCCTCCCCCTCATGCTAATTATGCAGTCATTCAGCAAATAGCAATGTTGTAGAATCTAAAAGTAGTAATTAGTTACTAAAAAAAATCCCAGAAATGGAATACAGTGCATACCAGTGGGCCTACATTTGTTTCAGGAAAAAAATATATGTACTTTTAATAACTTTGCTTTTTAAAAACATTTTTGTTCAAACTGCAGGTAATATCTTACTTGGCACCAGCCTCAGGACCACATGAGTGGTTACTATTACACTTCCGGTATGCTCAAATATTAATATGGAGGGTCTTCTGAATTCTGGCGCTGTCATCTGTCAGTCTGTCTGTCTGTCTGTCTATCTATCTATCTATCTGTCTATCTGTCAATCTATCTATCGATCTACTTCTGTCTCTCTGTCTGTCTGTCTGTCTATCTATCCCTCTAGCTATCTACCTACCTATCCAGCTATCTTTTGAATATACTGACCAGGATTTTAAAACTGCTCCCGGAATGGGCGCAAGTGCCTGTGCCACTCAACTGAGTTGGGCCGGTGTGCAACATTACTATATACAAATGAGATGCATGATTGCACATCCCGTCTGAATATATAAAAATATATGGCCAGTGCAAAGGGGGCCGCCGAAGTTGCACCGGTGCATCCCCCTGTCAGGTCTGAATACCTAGAATGGGACTGCGCAGCACATCATAGAATAATGCCTGATGCAGATTCTAGATATTCAGACTCAAACTTGTCTGAAATAATTTACTTGGCATCTCAAGGCACAAATGGGGCCATTTAGGTGCCATTATTCCCCATCTGCATGATGCATCCAGCAGAATGCGCTAGGCCTGCGTGTGCCGCAGTAAACACAGCACACCACCTCCCTGGTAGTCTAATGGCCCCCCATCCCCAATCATGCCACAAAATAAATTATTCCCTAATCCCTGGTAATTTAGTGGCCCGTCCCTTCCCTGAACCCTGTCTAAGTAATAACTTATTTTCTTTTTTTTTTTAATTATTTTTTTCACCTCCCAACCGGAACTCTCTCAGGCTGTCTCACTCGTCGTGTCTGCCCTACCACCTGCTGTGTTCCCCGCCATCTTCAAGGATGTTACAACACCTCGGGGCATGGGGGGCTACAGCCCCCAGGGAGATCGAAGGGACAGTGGCAGGGAACCAACGTTGGACATGTGGTGGCTGTGGCACTGGAGGAGCTGTCGCCTATCCGGCGGGAGGGGTATTTTCCCCTTAGTCTCTGTGCTCCTCCCCTGAGTGGTGCACACCCTGATTGGCGCATGGCAACCCTGCCAATGTCAGGCCATGGAGATCACATGCTGTCTAGAGCACAGCAGTGCCCTCGGTCTTCACCAGGGGCTGCTGGTGTACCAGACACCCCAGAGTCCTTCCCCCCAGGATAGGTGAGCAGCCCAATGGGCGCTCAATCTGATCCTGCCTCTGCTGACCCACTGGCACCACAGCTTGCTCCCGAAACCTGGTCACTGGCATGGTGCAAGATGTGGCGTCAAGCGCCTCAACCCTCAGTGCCACTGGGCCCGTGCCACTGCTTTTCTTTTTAAACTCTTTATTTAAAAGGTTTTTCAATAATAACAACAAACAAACAATAATCTGGGTCATACAATCCATTAATACATGTATGATAATAATTATGATACATCTATGTCTCTGGAATATTTCATACAATATGAAAAGGATATGTTCTTAAATTCTGTGGAGCAACCCTTGTATTGGGTTGAATTTGATCAGAGAAAGGACAACAAAAATCAAGATGTGCTTCTGGTTGTGTTAATAATTCTTTAAAAAGAAGCTGCTCTTCCTGGGGTTGGTTATGGCTATAATAAGACAGAATACTGCGAAGATTAGGTATTTGTTTTAGTCAGTCAAAGAGAAAATTATATTCCTTTTTCCAGCACCCTCAATAGCCCCAGTAGCTCCACGTTTGCTATTATGTCTATGGGACAAAGTCCCTTCTATGAGCCATAATATACAGTACCCATTTTCCCCACTGAATCTCAAATTTCTCTATTTGTTGGTTAACTAATGCTGTAAGTCTTTCATCTTATTTAGCTGGATCATGACATCCCGCCATTCCTTAATCGATGGGCGTTTTGGGGAAAGCCATCTGCTGGTTATTGATTTCTTGGCTGCAAGGAGGCAAAGTTGTTTTAGTTTCCTGCTTGAAATATCGTTCTGCCCTCTTTCTAATTTACAGAAAAAGAAAAGCTCTCCTGACATCTGGACCTGTGCTCCCATCAGCTTGCTCAGCGCTGTCTCAAGAGCTGCAAGGAAGGGCCCGATGACCAAGTATCCCCAAAGTATATCAGCATGGGTAGCTGGGGCATGCCCACATTTTCTCCGCAGGCTGACACTTGTAAGGGGTTATATCTATTTTGTACTGCTGGGGTTCTGAAATATCTTGGAGTAACCTTCCAGGCAAACTCTTTCCATATATATAATACTGTGCCCGATCATAAAAAGAGAAAAAAATGAGTCTCCCGTGTTTGGTGATCAATATTTAAATCCAAGTCCCGTTCCCAAGTTAGTTTAACTGAGTCCAGATTGTGCTTGTAAAGCTGAGAAAGGGCTATATATATGTAGGCGACCATGTGCTGCTGTGGGGCTGCACGTTGCAGTGCTAACTTGAACATTTCTAGAAAGTAAGGATGTTCTTTCCCCAGTATAAGAGAAGCAGGGAGAGCTTTAATATAAGTGGTGGCTTCTAGATATCTAAACCTGTCTCTGTGGGTACGTCTGTAGCGTAATGCCATGTCCTCAAAAGATAATGAAGATGCTCTTTGGTAAAAATGTGAAAGTATTTTGAATACTTAGTCTCGACCATGTTTGAAACCATGTTCTAACCTGGCCAGCTGAAAGGTCTGTGTAATAGGGGGCTGTGTGTATCCCGGAATTAGCACAATCTTTCTTTAAATCAAATCTGTTGCAACAGTAATTCTTTCTCTTTGTACTATTCCATTTCTTTTTCCTAAGTTCCCCAACTAACAGGAAGGCCACCTGTAGTTGTTCTGTGTATCCCTATTTCTTTCATCATTTCTTCTTGCTCTTCCACATTTTGCACTGTGCCCCGATTACGTCTAATTCATTTTATTGCCGCATGGCACCGCTTGATCATGGGCATTACCGCCTGCACGGAGGTGTGCACGATCATCTGTGCGAATGTACGCATGATTGCCTATGTGAACATGCGGAGGTTCATTTACACTCCCGCAGAGTTAATTGGCAAAACGGACTTGTTTGTCCTAACATTTAGCTAGGACAAACCCAGTGTAAAAAAAAAACCTTATTTGCCTTCCAATGTACGCTAGAGAGGATGAAACTGCAGAGTGAAATGAAAGACAAGCTAAGTGTTTTTCTGGCCATTTCTGATGCCCTCCTAGCAAAATAAACTGCAAAGAAAGTTTTCTAAACAAAATAGAATATGTGCACAAGGTAAACTGTATCCTGGTCCTTCAATTAATGTTAGCTGCAGTTTAAAGTCCAATATTAAAATGAGGCTGCTTGGTACTTGCTGTTGTCTGTGTGATACAGTGAAAATGAGCATGTTTGACTCCTCAGGCTTATGCAGCCCACTTTTGTTGTTTTGTTTAATTTTAAAGACAACACATTTCTTGCTGAAAAGAGACTCGTGTATAGAAACAGACGTATACTTTGTGTGCTATGTTTTAGGCAAAAGAAAACTTCTACTTCTGTGCTAGAAAATATTGTCTTACCTATTTAGCGTTTCTTACAGCCTGGACTCTCCTCCATCCCTCTGACTCTGCTATAGGGCCAGGCGGCCATTTTCTCAGTTTATAGTCAGAAGTGATGGGAGGAGCCTGACTGTTTGGAATTGCACACATAGAAAGGATTTGCCTTATTAATATTACTACTAGCTTATGTTATTGTGTTTCTAACAACCTATTATAGGTTTTCTTTAACTCTAAACTAAAAAAATAAATGTTCAGGAAGATTTTTAGTCTTTAGTTATAATAAGGAGTGGAGCCTAATTGATCACCTGCTCCTGCTCCTGTACAAAAGGGCCAGGTCTGGGAGCATTTAGTTAGTTGGGGATAGGGTGCTGACCCTATCAGACCTCTAGCTTATTTCTAGGTGGGATTTTGTTTAGTTTGAAGCTATATTGAACCGTTATGCCTTTATTTGATGTCTTCTTGTTTATGATTATTTTCTTTTGATGAAATCAGTCCGCTTTTGTTTATTTTCGTTGTATGACTAAATACTTACTTTATTTGCCATACTGACACTGTGTTGGACTTCCTTACTACCCACATTTACAGTCTGGTAGAGAAAATAATAAATGTTTATATGAGGCAAATTATTTAGAGGTCCACAGTGTCCTCCAGCATGACAATGCGTTTCTAGTGTATGGGTTGTCTGTAATCTGTTCCAAGGGTATCGTAGATTGACTTAGAAGTATTTTGTCTAAGTTAATTAAGACTTCCTCTTTTTTCTCAAGCTCACACCATTTTGCTGAATAGGCTGTATGCATCAACAAAAAGATTATCCATATCTGGGAAGCTATGTAATAATTATAGATGCATGGCAATGCTAATCCTCCCACTTTGGATGGAAGTTGAAGGCATAGAAATTTCTCTCTGGATGGGTGAGATTCCAGTATATAGCGGAATTTTTTTTGGTTCATTTCCTTAAAAAAGGATGGTGGGAGAGTGGTGGGAGAGATTGTCAGATATAAAAATCTAGTAGTTTCATACAAACTGTCTCCACTCCTGTATCAAGGTGAGTGGGATAGCACTCCATTTCTCGAGGTCCAATGTCATCTGTTGAAGCAGTGGGGCATAATTGTATTGAAAGAGTTGTGTAGGATCAGTGGTCAGCTGCACACCCAGGTATTTTAAGTGTGTTATGCCCCAACGAAAGGGAAATCTTTGTTTCATAGCATTCATTGGGGAATAATACACTTGCATAACCTCCATCTTAGCTGTGTTAATTTTATAGCCCGCTACCTCCCCGAATTTTTCAAGTAGAGACCATAGATGGGGTAAAGATTGTTCTGGGTATGCAAGATAGATTAACAAATTATCTGTTTATAACGCAAGTTTATGCTGTTCTCCCCCACCCTTAATCCAGTCACATTGTCGGCTTTTCTTAAAGCCTGTGCTAGGAGCGCCAGATAAAGTGCAAACAGCAGAGGTGAAAGTGGACATCCCTGCCTTGT
The DNA here is from genome assembly GCA_016271365.2 of Neoceratodus forsteri. Lineage (NCBI taxonomy): Eukaryota > Metazoa > Chordata > Ceratodontiformes > Ceratodontidae > Neoceratodus > Neoceratodus forsteri. The sequence continues at coordinate 364,746,772 of CM028132.1, read as the reverse complement.
ACCTCTGTGTAAAGTAATTGGGGAGGTTATGTTTCCATTAATTTTAACATAGACCTTAGGGTGGTCATATAGGGCCATAATTAAACTCTGAAACCACTCTGAGAAACCAAAAGAACCCAGGGTCATCACCAGAAATGGCCATGCCATCCAGTTGAAGACCTTCTCCACATCCAAGCTCAACAACAAAAAAGGGGCTCTTGACCAGGGGGCATGATGCAGGAGATGGAACGACTTCTTAATATTGTCTTGTGTAATGCCCCAAAGTTGGGGCATCCCAGAAATATAAATTAAGTAAAAATATAAACTAAGTAAAAGGATTAGGGGTTTACAGGTGCCCATGGTACCTGCCTTAGGTACAGACTGCAGGGTAAATAGATAAAGGGGTCCCTTAAATGTGAATTTCCCTTCCCTATAGCGTGGAAACACTCTACATAATAGAGAAAAGTGCCCTGTGCACTTAAAATGCTGTAAAAAGATAGAATTATTGTAGCTCCAGTAACAATGGCCTGGAAGGAATGCTGTGCTGAGCTGCTTCTGCACAGCATTCCACTCCAGTCACTCTGGAACCCTGGTGGATTTAAGTTTAAAAAAATATTTAACAGTTGGTCAGTTGTTTCTGGGCAGAGGTTGAGGAGACAGGTCACAGAAGTCAAGGGGTCAGGTTAGGGCTTACCTTGGGTTGAAGCCGTCCCTCAGGGCTTGCTGTGCTCCTGCTCTGCCTCCCCTGCTTGAAGACTTCTGTTGCTGCTCGGTGGTGCGGTCGGTGGTGTGATCGGGGCACCACGAACAAACAGCCATCTGCCACAGTTTGGGCTTAAGAGCCCTGTTTGTTCATTTATTTTAGCCGCTGTGTTAGTTTTAAGTTTAATTTCTGCCCCCCATTGGCAGTAGAGTAGCGTCGCATCGCCGCAAGTTTTGGTCAGCCTTCCTAGGCCCCCCAGTCATCCCCCCAGCTGCCTGTAGCACTCCCTCCCACTGCCAGCTTACCGCCCACCTCCCATGACCACCTTCTGCCTCCAGCAGCAAAAGAAGCAGTGAGTCGGTGGCAGCACACGCTACGTACTGACCGCCTAAAAGAAAAGTCTTTTTTTTTTTTTTTGTTGTTTTAAAAAGTGCGCTTAAGACACGAAGAAAGGCGGCCGAGTGCCGCAGGGGCATTGGGTCAGTAGGACCCTGTATTTTAAATATTCAGTGGGGAGGCAGGCCAATGACGCCCAAGGGAAGGGGCTAGCACAGTGAGACCAAGCAAGGGCCTCATAAATATTCAGAAAGGGGTGGGATTCGGGGTGGCGATCTGCCGAAAGAGTGGCAGTAGGCTCAGAGAGCCTTTCAAATTTAAAGGAGCCCTGCCACTTTTGGGCCTTACAGATATTTAAAGGGGTGATCCAGGCCCACTGTACTTAGGGCACCAGGCCTGTTTTGAAGGGCACCAGGGCACCAGGCCCAGTTGTAAGAAGGCTATTAGCTCACAGTATAGAGGGCACCAGGCCCATTTCGAAGGGCACCAGGCCCACTGAATTAAGGGCACCAGGCTCACTGAATTAAGGGCACCGGGCCCACTGAATTAAGGGTACCAGGCCCAGTTTTAAAAGGGCAATTAGGCCCACAGGTAAGTAGGGCATTAGGCCCGAGGTAAATGTAGGGCATTAGGCCCGAGGTAAAGCAGGGTCCCAGGGCAGCCTGGACCTAGCAGATTAGGGCAAACCAACCTAGTGGTAGTAAGAGCAGCCCCAGCCTAGTGGATTAGGGCAAGCCTGCCTAGTGGTAGTAAGGGCAGCCCCGGCCTCGCAGATTAGGGAAAGCCAGTCTAGTGGTAGTAAGGGCAGCCTCGGCCTACTGGATTAGGGTGAGCCAGCCTGGTGGCAGTTAGTAGGGCATATAAGCCCCATACCAAATAAGGCATTTAGGCTTTTAGTATCCCAGGCAATTGGCATAGGGCAAATGGTACCCTTGGTATAGTGATTAGGGCATCCATAGCAAAATGTTCAGGGGTAGCCAGATCCTATTCAAGAAGACCCTACAGTCAGGAAAAAGAGTCCATCCAAGGGTGCTCAGCTCACAAATACTGCAAAGTAACTGTACTGTTCATGCAAATATTTGCTGCCAAAGTATCTGAAAGACTGTGAACTTGCTAAGAAACACCAATACTGTAGTGTATAAGGATTGTGGTTATTCACCCTGGTTGTCTGAACTATTGCCCTAAGTATCTGAACTATTGCCCTAAGCATCTGAACTATTGCCCTAAGTATCTGAACTACTGCCCTAAGTATCTGAACTATTGCCCTAAACATCTGAACTTTTGCCCTAAGCATCTGAACAATTGCCCCACCTGAAATAATCACCCCTAGATTTATAATTTGCCCTTCCCCTGGCAAATTATCTGATCATTCTGCAGTTCTCTTGGCATTGCAGAAAGGTGCATCTTTTAGCTACATTGTTAGCAGCGTATGGGGACAGTCTCAGTCTTCTACCACACTGCAGTCCAATAGTGTGGTCTATAATACTACGTATTCAGAATCAGTCTCTACCCAGTAGAGGACATCTGTTCCTCATTCTTCACCCAAGTGGCATCGACCATCATATCATCTCCTCCATCTGTGTCGTCCACCGAAGTTGAGTCTGTCATCAGTTGTACAAGTTATACCGGCCGTTTCTTGTTTGCTTTTTTTTACAGCTCGAAGTTACGTCCACCGAAGCGCATCACGACAGTCGTGCCAGTGTCGTTTCATATGGTTCCTGATCCGGATGTCCCGAAGTTGGTCACCCTCCACAGAAGAGTGTGCACATCCTGGAGAACCTGGTCTGTGCCCTGGTCGTTCACCGAAAGTCGAGTCCGAGTAAGCTTGGTTCGGGACGCTCTACCGCTTTCTTTATTTTGTTCTAGGTTCTGGTGACAAGATTGCAGAATCAACCATCCTCTCCATAGATTCTTCTGGTTTCTGGTCCTATCAGAGATCCTTCAGAGTTTAGCTGGCCCTTGGAGTGTTGCAGCATCGTTCAGGTCGTGGTAGTCCTCGAGTGGATTCGTCGCCACGCAGATCCTGTTTTCTCCTCGTCCTTGGCAGCCCTGGAAGTGGGTTTTGGCCAGGGAATCCTTTGTCTTCAGTTTGGAATCTGACATCCTGTAAGTGGGTTATTTCAGGAACCAGTTGCTCTGGTTCTTTCTTTCTGGCAGCCTTGGAGAGAGTGGGCTTTTGCTGAAGAATCATATGGTCTGTTTACCAAACCTCTTTCACCCAGTGGCCTTTACAAGGTCCCTGCTGGGAACTGTGTTTAGTATCAACTGTTCTGTTTGCTCCCCCTATGTAGCTACCATCATAGAATGACGGTGTACACGAAGACGTCAGACCTCTGGACTCCTGTGACATTTGGACTTCGGTAGAATTGTGTGGTTATAGCTAAAACAAATACTGTTGTGGGTAGTACATATCATCTGATTTTCACCTACGTTTAGCAATAAGAATAAGAACTGTTGAATAATTACAGAAGTATAGTGGCAGTAGGCCTAAATACCTAGGCTGTTCCTGTTGGAAGTAATTTTAGCAGTCATAGATAAAAGTGTTCTGTCCTCTTTACCACCCTATTGTTTTGGGTGTCTTCTCCTTCTCATGTGACTGTGTCTCTCTACCCACTGGTACTAAATAAACACCCTGCGGGCACTGAAATTCTAGGACGACTCCTGCTTCTCTTTGTCTGGGTAACAGTTATCTTATCCACAATAATTCGGACCTTGGTGTCTCACTCATCTCTTTCCACCATCTTTAGAGTAGAGTACCACAGAGCACCTCTAGACCATCACACTTGTCTTTGTCTGGATGTTATGAATCTACATTGATCTGGATCAATCAACAAAGGCATTACTCTGTCCAACCGTTTAGCCAGGATAGATGCAAACATTTTATAAAGTTCTCCTTTTATAAATTTTATAATCAATGTTTAATACAGATATTGGGTGGTATGAGCCACATAGACTGGGATCCTTGCCTGGCTTAGGTATGCTTGAGATTACGGCATAGCTCCAAGACAGAGGAGTAGGTTCTCCTTCCAATATCACATGGCATGCTCATTGTAAAGTGGGCATTAAAAAAGCCTTAAAAGATTTGTAAAATTCTCTGGTAAGACCATCAGGTCCCGTAGACTTTCCTGATTTTAGAAGTTTTACAATCCCTTCCAATTCTGCCCTTGTGATGGTGCTACTGACACATCTGTTTGCTCCTGAGTGAGTTGTGGGAGTCTTAGGTTTGTTAGGAACTGAGCACTTCCTTGAGGATTATAGGGGTTTTCTGGGCTATATAATGTGTTATAGTGACGCATAAATGCCTCTGCAAGTTCAGAAGGCATCCTAGTGATGTTACCCATCCACTGGGAGCAGATATGAGTGATTGTATTTTGTGTCACCCTCTGCCTCAGCCTATGTGCCAATATCCGGGTGTCCCTCATGCCTCCCTCGTAATACTTTTATTTCAGATATTGTAATGCCTGTTCTGTCTTTGTCTAATAACTCTTGTATCTTTTGTATCTTATGTTTAGTGGCTTCCAGCAGGGGGTAGACAGCAGTGCCACTGGCTGAATGTTGTTGCTGCAAATCATGGAGCTGCCTCTGGAGCGTATTCAGCTGTTCTGCCTGTTGTTTCTTATGTTGAGAGGCAAAGCTGATAATGTCTCCTTTTAGCAGGATTGTGGGGCTCGCTTCCCGAGTGTCATTCTCTAGTAATATCTGGGGGATTCTAGATTTTTTTTTCAACTCTTGAAATTTCTTTATGTTTAACAGATAGTTATTAAAATGCCATAAGGTGGATTTACGCGTGGATCTCCAGCTGAGGGTATGAAGGATCTGAGAACGGTCTAAGGGCACAAAAGGAAGAAATTCATATTTCTTGAGGAAATGACCATGCTCTCTTGAAATGTGACATAAATCTATTTGAGTATACACCTTATGATGTGCTGAGTTGTGTGTAACCTCTTTGTGTGGGGTTTAGTGACCACCATGCGTCCACCCATCCCATCTCCTTGAGGTACCGCTGTGTCATCCTCTGGGCCACTGTGCGTTTCAAAGGTTTAGGATTGGTTGTATCCCTATCATCTAAAATCATGTTATAATCCCTTCCTACTAGTAAAACCCCCTGATGGTGTTCGGTTATCTTTTGTAATAAAGTACGCACTGTAGTGGTGTCTGACCCGGGGGGGGGGGAGAGACATAGCAAATCAAATCAATCTTTTTTTGTAAAAGGCACCTTTCCAAAACCAAGGCGGCTGTACATTGCATGATAAAACAATAAATAATTAAAACAATATTAAAATAGACTTGACAACAGCATTCAAAAATCATTATATGCTAGGCTGAAAAGATAAGTTTTTAAAGCCTCCTTAAAACTTTGGACAGTTGGGCAATCTCGCACCTGATGAGGTAGAGAATTCCATAGGGTTGGGGCCATAAAGCTAAAAGATCTGGCTCCTGAAGTTTTTAAGCAAACTCAGGGAGTCTCTAGCAATCCTCGTCAGTGGATCGGAGAGAGCGGGAGGGACACTAGGGACAGAGGAGATCTTTCAGGTAGCCAGGTCCCTGGTCATGTAGGGCCTTATAGGTCAGCAAACTGACCTTGAAGGTGATTCGTCACAAATTGGCAGCCAGTGCAGTCCACGGAGCACAGGCATTATATGACTGGACCTAGAAGAACCAGTCAATAGCCTGACTGCCGCATTCTGCACTACCTGTAAGCGGCGAATCTCAACCCCTGGTAGCCCAAGATAAAGGGCATTGCAGTAGTCAAGGTGGGAGGTAACGAAAGTGTGGACCAGAGTAGGAAGATCGTCAGGTGGAACCAGGTGCTTCATCTGGGCAATGTTCCTCAGATGGTAAAAGGAGGTTCTGACAACTGCTGACACCTGAGATTTAAGTGTCAAACAGTTATCAAACACAACACCCAGGTTCCGCACCTGGTCTGAGGTAGTTAGCTGTACACCCTCAAGCCATAAACCCGAGGGTGATCTAGCCAACAAACCCACCTCCCAGCGACCCTGGTCCACAACCAACACCTCAGTTTTTTCTAGGTTCAACTGCAGCCAACTCACATTCATCCAGTCCTGGATTTTGGCCAGACATTTATTAAAGACTGAAAAGGCAGCATCTTGGTCGGGCACAAAGGACATGTACAGATGAGTATCATCTGCATAGCAGTGAAAACTCAAACCGTACAACCTAATAATCGCTCCTAACGGCAGCACGTACACCACAAACAACATGGGTGCCAAAATGGAGCCCTGCAGCACCCCACAGGATAAGGGGAATGATACCAAGGAAAAAATTCCCAGACACCACCCTCTGAGTCCTACCCTTGAGGAAAGATCGAAACCAACTGAGGACTGTACCAGACAGCCCACAGATAAACCATAAGCTCTCCAATAGCACACCATGGTTCACAGTGTCAAACGTTGCAGAGAGATCAAGAAGGACCAAGATAGAACAAGTCCTTCGATCTCTTGCTATTAAGAGGTCATGTAGTACCCGGACAAGAGCTGTCTCAGTACTATGTCTTTTCCTAAATCCGGACTGAAGAGAATCATTGACATTGTGGCTGGTCAAATGATCACCCAGCTGTGAAGCGACCACCTTCTCAATAACTTTGCCCACAAAGGGCAAGATAGAGACAGGCCTGTAGTTAGCCAGACAGTCTGGGTCCAAGGAGGACTTCTTAAGAAGGGGCTGAACCACAACCTCCTTTAGAGGATTTGGAAAAATCCCCCTCTCCAAAGACCTCCAGACTATCTTGGCAAGGCCCGGACCAATTTTATCCACACAGCCCACTAGGAGATGTGTGGGGCCAGGATCCAAACCACAGTTGGTCGGATGCAATGATTGGATGATCTTCTTTTTTTTTTTTTTAAACTTTCTTTATGTAGTGTAATTTATTTGGACAAAAGCCCATGTAACATACACAGACAACAAACAGGAAAACATTTATACAAATTGATTCAATTCTGATGCTTTCACAGGCAATCAAGTCTTTTGATAAAGCAGTAGGTAAAGTATACAATAAATTATATACTGAGCAGGATAACATATCCAGACTATCCGTTTAGATTGCACCTTATAGATACCACCTAATTTTATTTCCAGCTTGTACCCATTAGAGTGCCCCTCTCAATATAAGGGGGCTGGCCAGCAGGAGAGGGGAGAGGAGCACATAAAACAATTAAAGTATATACTTAAGGCTATAATGCTCTGCCAAGTTCTGCCCTATTAAACCCTAAACAGATTTTTCACTTGACCCTGCTCAAGGTGCGAAATCAGGCCTCTCCACCGCCATGTATAGGACCCATCGCCTCCACAAAATCTCAAAAGATGGAACCCTTTTATTGAGCTTGGCTGTTATTAATTCCAATCTGTACACATCTTTCATGCGGTCCAGCCACATGTTTAGGGTGACCGCTTTGGGGGACAGCCAATTACTTGTGATCACTTTTTGGGCCACTAGAAATGAGATTTTCAAAAATTTAATCGTCAAAGGGTCTCGGAGATCCCTGGGTAGATCCAACAAGAAGTAGCAGAGAGGGGACACTTCCAAATTAGGGTCTATGATTGTCCTTAAAGCCTGCTGAAGGCTTTGTATAAAGGGAGTTAATCCAGGACAATCCCACATTATATGAGCTAGAGATGCAGGTGAGTATCTGCAGTTCCTCCAGCAGGTTGCAGAAATGGAATCATGGAATTTTGTCTGGATTGCTGGGGTTCGAAAATAGCGGACACAAATCTTCCATGAGAACTCCTGCCAGCTACCCGCTGAGATGCCCCAGTGAACCCTCATTTGAGTCTAGGTCCAGAAGTCCTCAGGGATCAGGACTCCCAGATCTCTTTCCCAGGCTATCTTTATGTAAGAAGAGTAGTCCCCCTTCCAGGACAAAAGTGCCCAGTATAACTTGGAGATTATATGAGACTTAATCGAGTCCCCCTCTATTGCTTTTTAAAAAAATATGCAATCTGTGGAGGAGATGAGTTACCGAACTTATATTGTGTCATGAGAGTACTAATATAATTCCTAATTTGGAAATATCTTAATCTGTCTTGCCATACAATTCCATATTTATTAACTAGTGAATCAAACGGCAAAATCCTGTTTCCATATAAAAAATGCCATATCAGGTGTAAACCCTTCTCCTCCCATCTCTTAAAGCCTCCATCCCATCTATTAGGTGGGAAAGAGTTCAAGTATGGGATAAAAGTCAACAAACTGCTCCAGTTCTTAGCACTTTTATCCCCCAGGACTCCATGCCACACACTCAGGCTGGAGGCTGTATAGGGATTCTCTCCCTGTCTTATATTTAATCTCCCCCTTTGCCCTAAGAGCACGTCATTCAGATTTTTAAATGTGGCGGCCTCCCCCAACTGCAACGTTTTCCACTTGGCCGAATACACCTGGTCCAACCAATAAGTAGCAGTACGCAACTGGGCTGCACGATGATATAATTTGAAATTTAGCAGTGCTAAGCCCCCCTCCACCTTTGGGATTTGGAGCATCGAGAGGTGAACCCTAGGTTTTTGTGGGCCCCAGATAAAGCGAGACATTGTTCTATTTAAGGAATGAAAGTATGCCTCTGGTACTAGGATAAGGAGTGTCTGTACCAAATATAAAAACTGAGGAAGTATTATCATTTTATCCCTTCTACCCTTTGTATCAATGGTATAGAGACAGGAGCCCATCGGTCCAACTCCCAACTATAATTTTTCCCAGTGCTGGAATAAAGCTTGAGGGAAACAACTGGCCTACCTGACCACTCAGCTGGACCCCCAGATACTTGATCTGGGAAGTATTCCATCTAAAAGGGAATTTCTTTTGTATCCGTTCTGAGGGATCACAGTGTGATCTCAAGACCTCCGCTTTATTCATATTAATTTTGTAGCCAGCCAAAAGACTAAATTCCGATAACCTAGCCCATAGGGGTTCTAGTGAGAGTTCCGGGTCTCTGAGGTACACTAGTAGATCATCAGTATATAGTGCCAGCTTGTGTATCTCCCCTCCCAGGTCCCATCCCCGCACTAGTTCATCCTGTCCTAAAGCTTGGGCCAAAGGCTCTAGGTACAACACAAAAAGTAAGGGGGAGAGGGAGCACCCCTGTCTAGTTCCCCGATGCAAATCTATTGGGGGAGAGACTCTACCATTAATCTTTATGTATGCCTTGAGTTTAGTATATATGTTATTTATAATTTTGGTAAACAACTCTGAAAATCCAAAAATGCCCAGAGACAGACCCAGGAATTTCCATGTCACCCGGTCGAAGGCCTTCTCCGCATCCAGACTTAACATCAGGCTGGGGGCCCCTGACCTATCGGCATGGTGCAGAATTTGTAGTGATCTTTTAATATTATCCTGGGTCTATCTCATAAGAATAAACCTAGTTTGATCGCCGTTGATCGATTCCGGCAAGGCCACTTCCAGACATCTCGCCAATATTGATGCATATAACTTATAATCAATATTTAATACTGAAATAGGACGATAAGCATTACAATGAGTGGTGTCTTTTCCAGGTTTGGGGACACTAGAAATAACCACATAGTTCCATGAATCCGGAATTGCCTCCTCAGATTGTGCTACCTTACATGCCTCCAATAAGGGATTCTTGATTTCCTGTGTAAAAAATTTAAAAAATTCTGGTGTGTATCCATCCGGACCAGGGGATTTTTTTACTTTCAATCTTTTAATAGCAGAAGTTAGTTCTGAAAGGGATAAGGGGGAGTCGAGAGAGTCTCTCATTTCCCTCGTTAACTTCGGTAGTTTTAATTTAGTCAAATAAGTATTAATTTGCTCTTCATCTGGGATGTGCTCTGAAGCATATAAACTAGAGTAGAAATCCCTAAATCCGTTTAGGATTTTTTCTGGGGCTTTTAATAACTGGCCTGTCACAGGGTCTCTAATTTGAGTGATCGTGGATTTAGCGGTATGTTGTCTCAAGTAGTGGGCCAAGAGGCGTGATGCTGTAGGACCTGTCTCGAAATATTTTTACCACAAGCACTGCAGAGTCTGTTCCGTCTTTATATCTATTAGTTTTTGAATTTTTTGTTTGACTATCTGAATGTCCAGAAATATAGAACTATCCCCTTCCGCTAGTCTCCCTGTAAGACCAATAATTGATTCTGAAGGTCTGCCATCTGCTGATTTTGTTGCCTTTTAAAGTGTGCAGCAAACTTGATACAGTCCCCTCTGAATACAGCCTTCACTGTGTCCCAAAATATACTGCCTGGTGTGGTACCTGGCGGAACTTATTATCTTTCTGGATTTGTATTAGCCTCTTTTTGGCCATATCTGTAAACTCTTTCAAGTTCAAAAAATAATTGTTAAACTTCCAAAGGGACTGGCCCTTTTTAGCTTTCCAATGCAGTCTTAACAACAGCTGGGAATGATCGGAGAGTACCAAGGGAATATGTTTGCATTCAGCAACCTGGTCTTGATACTCTCCAGAGATCAGCATGTAATCTATTCTGGCAAAGGAGCCATGTGGGTAGGAGTAGTGTGTATACTCTTGTTTATTCTTATTGTGCCCTCTCCAGACATCTACCCAGAAAGCTCCCTTTAGGTGATTCTTAATGAACTTGCTAGCTGAATTCTGATGGAATGCTTTAGATTTAGATGTGTCTTTCTGGTCCCACACTTGATTTAAATCCCCTCCTACTATTGATAAACCTCTTTGTTGCTCAGTAATTTTTTGTAGTAGGGAGCGCAACGCTTCCTAAGTGGAGACCGGTGGTGCATAAAGAGAGGCTAATGTAATAGGGGTACCCTCTAATTTCCCTGAAACAATGACCAATCGACTCTCCGGATCTACGTAGCTAGTCAACCTTTGAAACTGTGTCCCCTTAGAAATCAGCAGCGCAGAGCTTCTTCTCTTTCCTTTCCCATATGAGGCAGCTATTACTTGAGCATACCCAAATTTCCCCAGCTTCTGGTGTTCAGATTTATTTAAGTGGGTTTCTTGTAATAAAACAAACATGGGCTTCTGTCTTTTTATCATAGACATGACCTTGTATCTTTTTACTGGGTTGTTAAGCCCAGTAACATTGTGGGAGATGATTCTCAAATTGGTGTTATCCTCCATTTAGGGGCCACAGGTTGAATCTCTGTTGATAAACAAGCTTCTCCTCTGCCTCTCCCCTCCTCTCCGGCTCATGCTCCCCCACTTACCCCTGCCCATCCCCGCCGCCTCCCCAAAGCTGTAACAAGCTTTGCTTTCTTTCATATTGTTCAAATGTATAGTGCCAGTGAAAATCTCTAGATACAATTATAACCTTCCATACAACATGAACGTAGACAAAACATACTTTACATCTCCTATGCGCAGGCACCAACAGGGCGACCCTCCCGCAGAGGTCAGAACTAATTACAAGATTACTCCCAAGGCAGGAGAACAGTGTGCTCTGTTCTCTATCTGTCTGAGTTGTCACAACTCAGATGGGAGGTAAAGGCACCCTTAAAGGGGCACGTTCCTCCTGGACCTCAAATTTCCTAGGTCCTAGCCAGATGTCTAGGCAAAACGTCACCAGCAGCGTACCCAAAACAATAGAGGGCACACCCAGCATCAGACCACTCAGCATATTAAGTTCAGAGCTATGCCTGACACTAGGATGTCCCCCCCACCCTCTTTCCCTTATCAGCACCATATATTGTGGTCCCGTATTTCCTCTGACTTTGAGTCATCTATGGAGAACTCACACCCCATCATGAGCAACAGTGGGTTATTAAGGATTTCCGTTTCTACTTCAACCCCCCCTTCGAATATTTTTACCTTTCAGCTGCAGACCGATTACATCAGGATGCTTTCCCCCAGTCAGTAAACTGAGCAATGCAGGAGACAAAACATCAGCGTTACGCCCTACATTTGATAAACTACAGTGAGCTGTCACCGAAGGTAACAACCAAATGGATCCCCCCCCCCCCATTTAGCAAAATGGGCAAGTGCTCTAAGTCTAGGCCAGTCTGCCCTCAGCACCAACCTCCTTCTGAAAGTATAGGAACCCCCTCGATGGTCTCAACCCCAGGTGTGATTTCCATTAGCTTGGAAGAGAGCGATTTGGTATCAGGTGCTTTTCCCATATTCTTAACCATGATTTCTCCACTTTATCGTAATAAAGCACCACCCCTATATTTATTACGGACTCATTTCATCTGGGTGACAGAATAGGGCTGCGACAGCGAGTCAGTTAGAGCCATCCCACCCTGATCCGAGACCCTCAGCGAAACATCTAAACCCAGCAATGAACAGCTCAATACCCCTCTAAGGAGAGACTGCCATAGCGACTTGTCATTAGGCAGCCCCGCAGCCTCGATCCGTGTAATACCTTCAATGCTGTTTACTAATTCAAAACTACATGAGAAGAATATCCTATCAGGAGACCCTCCCCCCCCAAGTTAGCATATCTGCTTGTAACAATCCCTATTTCAGTTTTCCCGCCCTCATCCTCCCTCTTTCCACGGAAGGATGCAACAGCATTGGAGATCTCTATACTTGTACAATTTGCCTTGCAAGGTCGGTGGGGTCACCCAAATAGACTCAGCAGACTTCAGCACCGTTTAACTAAAAAATGCGGCGCAAGGTAATTCAACGTCATTTCTTTGGGAACCCTTCCCCCTCCCATATCTCTGACTTATTATCAATAAAGCCTTCATCTCAAGCTCCAAATGTTCCATCAAATCCCAATGCTTGCACTTGTGGCCCAAATTTACTCATGGGGATGACCACCACACGAAAGAAAGATCCTCACAAACACTGTCCTGAATCCAATGTTCCAGGGCCTCCTTTCAGGTATCCTCCATGCTTTCAGTTGGCCACTCTTCAGGAGGCTGGGGGTGTGAGAGTTTATGCAGCACTTCCCCTGATTTCCTGGAGCGTAGCAGCTGCTGTTTTCCCACCTGGTCGGTTGGATTGCTGGGGCTTAACTGGTTGCCAGGGATGTTGAAGACCGGTCTGGTGCTCTTTACGAAGGGGGGTCTCCACAATTTCAAGTCCTTTGTCTTTCAGCGCTTGAAGGCCTCCCCATACGTGTGATATAATTCTGTGCCTGTGTCCCAAAATACTCGCAGGCAAGAAGGGTAAGGGGTTTGAAATTTTATATTAAGGGCTTTTAATTTCTGCAATATTGGAGAGTAGGCCATACATTGCTGCAAAATCGCGGGGGGGGGGTAATCTTGGTCAAAAGAAAGACGGGCGCCATTGTATTCAACCTTTCTCTGTTTCCAGGCCATCCGTAAAATCTGTCCCTTCTTCCTGAAGCTTGCAAATTTCGCTATGATTGACCGGGGGTCTGGCAGTCATTGAAGTTGGTTTGGGTACCAGCGCTCTATGTGCCCTTTCAATTTTAAAGTGGAAGGACGGAAGGAGATCCAGAACATGTCGCAGTAAATCCTCTAGAAATTCATTCATCTCCCCGACCTCCAATGCTTCAGGTAGACCATACATTCTTAAATTATCTCTACGAGAGCGAGCTTCGAGATCTAAGCATTTGGCAGCAGTCTGTTCTTGTTGATATACTATATGCTCCATCGCTCATGAAATTTCAATGAGATCATCTTCGGCAGTTGATATGCGCTTTTCCATGGATGTCATTCTTTTCTCCAGCCCCTTTAGATCAGAATGCAGTTTAGTGAATTCCTGCTTTGTTTCCGATTGAAATTGTTTAATTTCTGAAAGGAGGGTTTCAAATCTGGATTAGTACAGGGTGTCTAGCTCTGTCTCGGTGTCTCCTCCCACCATGCTTGAAAGAGACTCTCTGCCACTGTTTGCTGAACTAGCTGGACTCAATCCTCTACTATCAGCCTTCATTTTCCGTTTTTTTGAGCGGGATCTTTTCCTGGCTGAGTTTCCACTTGTATTTCTCTGCATTTTTATACCAATTTGTTCTGGCTGGGCTGTGTGGAAACAATTTTAATTATCAGTGAGGAGGGGAGCCGCTCAGTTAAGCCGCCATGCCGCTGGTGACGTCACCGGAAGTGGTTGGATGATCTTCACTATGTCATTGATTATGAGAAGGCTGAAGTCAGACCACACAAACTGGGTGTCTGACATCTCCTGCCAACCATCACAACTCTCATTAGGGAGGGTCAGACGGATATCAGACCTGATTGTGGCAACCTTATCTGAAAAGAAATGAGCAAACTCCTCACACCATTCTTGAAAAAAGGCTCTTCTGGGCTGAAGACAGATTGGATTGCACAATCAGTCCACAGTCCGGAAAAGCTGAGCTGGTCTATTCTGTGCAGCCGCAATTTCTCTGGACAGGAATTTTGCCTTCTTACGAGAGACTGCAGATTGATAGACCACATAGTGGTCCATCAAAGTAAGTTTGTCACAATCCAGGCCCGACCTCCGCCAGCACCTGTCTAACCTTCGTCCGACTCTCCTCAACTCCCTCATAGTCTCATCAAACCAAGGAGACCTGGGGCAAAGAGTGAGGGGATGAACACGAACAGGAGCAATGGAATCCAGGGCCCCTGCCACCGCCTTATTATAGGTGAGTACCAAGTCCCCTGGATCCATGCAATCTTTCAGTAAGCCCAATAGGTCCAGCACCGCCATCAGGCCATCTGGGGAAACACCCCTCAAAGGGCAGTACTGGACCATCTCCATAGGGGCCGGCCTACTAGGGGTGGCCTCAAAACTGAACCCAATGGAGTGATGATCAGACCATCCAACTGGTTCCACCAGCAAATTGGATATCTCTATCCCCAGTAGGAACACCAAATCCAATGAATGTCCATCAATATGGGTCAAGGAGGAAATAACCTCTGTGAAGCCCAGTGAAGTCATTAACTGGTGGAAGTCTTGACCAAACTGCGAGAGTTCATCGTCGACTCAGGCATTGACATCCCCCAGAACCAACCATCTGGGGGATCCCAATGTCAGGTCGACAACGAAGTCTGCAACTTCCCACAGGAAAGCATTCCCGTTACCTGGTGGATGGTAAACGAGAAGTGTCCTGCACCCCACACCCTCACCCATGATACATTCAAAGAAGTTGGTAGCTCTCACTGGTACCTCCACTAGGCCCCCTAAAACAGATAGCAACACCCCCGCCCCTACGATCCATCCTCAGGCGGTGTATCACTGAGTATCCAGCTGGAATTGCTGCCACCAAAACTAGGCCAGCATTCTCATCCAGCTAGGTCTCAGTGATGCATGCCAGGTCAGATGTTCCAACAAAATCAGCTATAATAGTGGTCTTGTTTTTAATAGACCTGGCGTTGCACAACACCGCCCGAGTAGAATGAGCAACCGAGGATGACCGTGCTACCTGCTGACTACAAGCAGAACCCTTGGGTATGGGAACCAGACAGGGTGGATCCTTTTCCTGGACTCATTTTGCCCCAGGGCGTCTCCTTGTCCCCACTATCCCTATCCACCCACTCCTTTCCATTCCCTTCCCAGGCCCAGCCCTCGTTCTTCTCCTTTTTTTAATAATCCCCAAAGCCCTACACTGCCTGTATACTTCTGGTGATAGGGGAGGACAGGAAAAAGGGCAGAGGTCTCTGAGCCTGGAGGGGGAATAATACCTGACTGTCCTTGTACCATCCCAACACATATTTAGCACCCTAAGCGAATAACAACAAATACAATCAAAATTAAAACACAAAGTAAGTCTGAAATATTGATTTAAGGGCTCTCACCCCCTAAACCCAAACACAAAATATAACAAAATGCAACAAATAATCACTTAATTCCCCCTCCCCATCCAGTCCTCTCATCACTAGGGAAGAGAGGTAAAAGCAATATATGCCAAAATTATTAATTAATTCCCTCCCCACCCAGTCCTCTCACCACTGGGGAGAGAGGGCAGCACTTTCAATGCCAAACAATAATAATAACATAAAAAACAAATCTAATAAACAAAATAAATAAAATACATGGACACTAGGTCCTCTCACCACCCGGTCGTCCAAATGATAAAAAATTAATGATCCGTCTTTGATGCTCGACACCCTTTTAGGTATTCTTTTTGGGCTTCTTCCTAAGCTACCTTTAGCTAAGGGAATCATTCCTGTGGCACCTATAAGGGTGGAACCTTCCTCTAGGGTTCCTTGCTATCGTACCCCTACAGGGTGGTACAGTATATCCCATGGATAGAGTGGCAAACAGCCACAATGTATCTAAGTCACACAAGTATACATCATACCAAAGTTGTATAAGCACATTGAATTGCAAGGCTTGCCATGGTTCAATGGGTGAAGTAACAAACCACTCCCTCAATCAGGCCTTAAAAGGTCACTCCCCTTGGCTGGTCCAGGATCGTTTTCTTCATTGCCCCACCATCCTCCCCTCCTGCTCCAATGGCTTGTCTCTCTTTCCCATGGGCTTCTTTCTTAGCTACTTTTAGCTAAGGGAATCATTCTCACAGCACCTATGGGAGTGGAACCCTCCTCTAGGGTTCCTTGCCATCATACCCCTACAGGATGGTATATCCCAGGGATAGAGAGGTGAACAGCTACAATATATCTAAGGTGCACAAGCATTCATCATATCAAGTTGCGTAAGCACATTGAAACTAAGGTAAATGTGGTTCAATGTATTTCAATGGAGTTTTCAACTTTGATGCATAGATTTGCCATTTTTGCATATTTTGACACCAAATTTTCGACATGGCTTTTTGTGTATTACTCCCACACACCGATGTCTGTCCCCACCCACCGGCCCCTATGGCTGACCTCCACGCTCCTCGCACATCTGATATCCCAGCGAGTCTCACATGTTACCTGCTTTGTCATAGTCAATCTGTGCTGTGGCACAGTGATGCATCTCAGCAATGACCCACCCAACTGACCTTGGTCCTCATTGGCGATTTGTGCTGCCGCACACTCACTTCGACCTGTGCTGCTTCTTCTCAGGTTTGGTGTTTGGTGGGAAACACCTGCCCTCCCTGCCAGCCAACAAGGAAGTATATGGAACCCTGCACACACTTCAGTTACTAGCAGCCCAGAACCTCTGCACTGACATCCCTCTGATGACTGCAATGCTGCCACAGCCGCAATATGGACACGCGGTTAGCAGCAGGCAGTAAGCACCACAGAAATTGACATTAAGGCAGTACAAGGAGCACTCCTATAGGTACTACTGGATAATCAGGACACTGCCCACCCACCCGCCAGCAGAACTCCATGCCACCCCATGAACTTTGTTGCCGCCTAGATTTGTCTGTACTGAGCGCAGCACAGCAAAGTAGCTGTGCAAATACCAAGCCGTTCTCCTTAGTGGTAATAAGGCAGAAAATGGTTATTTTTTACCCAGGCATTCTGCAAAAACAAAAATATATCAGGCAGCATGTACAGTATATGTAAAAAGATTGTTGGTAAGCATTTGAAGTGTGGTAATCTGTCCCCATTTTGATATTATGCACCACACAGCTACGTTTGCCTATTACTTTACAGCTGACCTGTTTCTGAATTAGAGCTGTGCTATTTCTCAATTATTATATTAAACTACTATTTCTAAAAGCGCCTGTTTTTTGTGTGCATCATTTATCTTTGGTGAACTATTTTTTTGTGGCAGAACACACAACACAGTGTGGTACTACAGCCAAAAGTAGTGGGAGGAGACAAAATAAAGTTCCCCCGTTTCGCACTAATTATTTCAGTAGTGTTTGTCCATACCTGTCCATATATGGCCCATGTTATAAGTGCAATAACCCACTCCAGGGTGTGTGGTTATTGGGGATTAATCAACACCCCTTGCTCTGTGAGGACACTCGACCTGCGGCACACCCTGTCATGTGTTATTGCTTACATAGTCCCTGCCAGAGCAGTAAAATTTAAGTGACTTAGCTTGGTTACCACAAACTTAGTAAGAAACTCTTCACCATAGTCATTGTACTATGTGTCACTAACTGTAAAACAGCTAACTATCATTATTTAACATTTAATTTCCTAGTGAGCTAATGTATATGGGAAATGGGTAGATACACAGAAACACAAAAACATAGAATGTGATGGCAGAAGGGGGCCTCAAGGTCCATCTAGTCTGCCCATGGTGTTTACATTTTTACTACGCTTTCATTTGAATTATAGCTTTCTGCTTATTCCATGCGTTCTTGAACCTCACCACTGTTCTGACCCCCAAGACCTACGCCGGCAGGCCATTCCAGGCGTCCACAACCCTTTCTGTGAAGAGGAACCACCTAATGTTAGTCCTGAATTTGCCTCCTTTTAGTTTAAGATCATGATCCTGTGTTCTGCCTCCCTCATTTGCATTGAAAATTTCCTTAACCTGGACCTTGGTTGTTCCCTTAATGTACTTGAAGGTCTTGATCATGTCCCCCCTCTCTCTCCTTTGTTCCAGAAAGTACATGTTTAATGCCTTCAATCTGTCCTCATACAGAATTGTGTGCATTCCGTGTATCATTTTTCTTGCCCTCCTTTGTACTGTCTCCATTCTGTCAATGTCCATTTTAATGTGTGTCTGCCAGACCTGGACACAGTACTCCAGGTGGGGGCAGACAAGTGCCTTGTACAGTGACAATATGACCTCCCTTCTCCAGCTAGTGATTCCCCTCCTAATGCATCCCAGCATGCCACTGGCCTTGAGTGCTGCTTTCTCGCATTGTTTACTCACTTTTAAGTCATCCGATAAAATGACCCCTAGGTCACTCTCTTGCCTGGTTGTTGCTAGCTTTTCTCCTCCCAAGAAATATTCCTTTTTTGGGTTGCCCCCGCCATGTGCATGACTTTGCGCGTTTTGGCATTAAGGTTCAGCTGCCATGCTGCAGACCACTCCTCCAGCTTCTCCATGTTCATTTGCCCTACTGTGGAGCCTACCTGATTGCTTATCTTGGTGTCATCTGCGAATAGACACACCTTCCCCTCAAGCTCCTCTGCTATGTCTGCTATGAATATATTAAAAAGCAGAGGCATTGGTACGGAGCCCTGGGGCACCCCGCTGGTTACTCTCTGTTCTGCTGACAGTGTGCCATTTACCTGCACCCTCTGTGTTCTACTTTGCAGCCAATTTTTCATCCATGCTACCATTTTTGGTCCCACCCTTATGTTGTCTAGCATTTTGATCAGCCTTCTGTGTGGGACAGAGTCGAAGGCCTTGCTAAAGTCCTGGTAGACTACCTCCACTGCCCCCATCCCCCGACCCATTATTTACTGTCTGTGTAACCTGGTCGAAGAATTCGATTAGGTTTGTTTGGCAGGATCTCCCTGTTATGAACCCATGCTGTTTGGGATCTTGTTGTTCACTGGCTTTAAGGAATGCTAGTATTCTCTGTCTCAGTAATGATTCCATTAATTTCCCCACAGTGGAAGTGAGGCTCACTTGGCAGTAATTTTCTGCCTCCTCCCTGCTACCCGATTTATGGAGTGGGGCCACTGTTGCCCTCCTCCAATCAATTGGCACCTCCCCTGTCTCCAGCGATTTGCTGAAGAGATTTGCTAGTGGTGCTGCTAGTTTCTTCCCTAGTTCTTTTAGGATTCTGTGGTGCTTGTCATCAGGCCCCATGGCTTTATCTACTTTCAGGCTATTTAGCGCCTTCAGGACTTGGTCTGGCGTGAAGGGGACTACATCGACCCCTAGTCCTGGGGTGATGGTCCTTTACAGGATTGGACCATTTCCCTTCTTCTCCTCTGTAAATACAGAGCAAACATACTTATTTAGGATTTCAGCTTTTTCCGTATGCCTATCTTCTAGGTTACCCCCTTCCACTTTCAGTCTTACTATTCCCCCCTTTGTCTTCCTTTTTTCCCTTATGTATCTAAAAAAGGTCTTGTTCCATTTTTACACCTTCTGCTATCTTCATCTCAGTTTGTGCTTTTGCTTCCTAATTTCCTTGCCTGCCTCCTTTAGTTTCTCCCTGCATGACTCCTGGTCTTCCTATTTCTTTGTTACCTTGAATTTTTTTGTAGGCAGACTTTTTTCCTTGACTATGGTTGCCACCGCTTTGGAGTACCATAGTGGGTTTCTTTTCTTTTTTGCTTTGCTTACTTTCCTGGTATATTGGTCTGTCACTTTTCTGATAGCACCTTTTATGTTTTCCCAGATTTCTTTGACCCCCCCTCCTTCTCCCTGCCAGATAGTAGGTCTTGCTTTACACAGCCACACACACCAAAAAGTGTTGAACTTACACTAAGTTCTGATATATAAGTTGGTTCTTAGAACAGAACTGAGATGTGGTGCAATCACATCCTTGATTCAAATTATGAAAGCATGCTATAGTCTTTGGACATGCAGTCTGCCCCCAAATAGTAACACACCATCAGTAACGAAAGTCAAACATAATGCATAGATGTAAGTGTTAGTTTCACATACATTTCATAATGGGTATAAATCAGCCCACCATGCAAGCATAGTTCTCAGTGTCATAAAACAAAAAACTCCGGTGCACACAAAACCGATAGGAGTCGCAGTTCACAAACTTAGTAAAAGAAGCACAAAACAAGCCACGCTACCAAAAGAACTGAAACAAGCTCCTGAAGCAGTATAAAGTGCACAAATTCAATTTATTTTTGGGCTTACTGAATAGATGGTACGAACAAAACACAGCAGCACTTCAGACTAAACAGTTTTTCCTCAGGGGGTCTCTCAGTTTGTCCTGCATCTTACATACCCCTCTCTGTGACAAACCCACACCACCATCACCACTACCAGTGATCTCATCTCCTACCCCTGAATGCCAGTCTTGAGGATGCCACTCACTCTTGCTGTACTTGTCTGTTCTGTGGGATTTCAGAGCTGTGGCCCATTCTTTAGGATGTGGGAAAATAATAATGTGGCATGAGAAATGAGTGCTATCTTAAGAGCGCATTTGAGGTTTTGTGGTAGTATAGCCAGAAAAGTTATAGAATCCCCACAGATACATTTTAGCAGAAGTGATGAATTAGAAACCTGTGGTCTTTTCCCCACAGTCAGGAGTCACAGCTAGAAGGCTGCAAAACCATATACTTTCGGAAAGTAAAAATTCTGTGTCAGGAATTAGTTCAATTATTGGGATTACACTACCACTAAAAGATCACAGCGGGGATCCACCTGGAGGCAAGCTTGTCTGGTAGCGCCTCCGACTGATGAGGGATCTGCTTCAGTGCTACATGGCAGGCTGCAGCATGAGAAGCCGCTGGAGCTGGCTGAGCATGCTTATTCTGGCGGTAAGCCTGCATGTTCCGATACATATAGCAGACTAGGCCAGTCCGAAAACATGTAGCAGCTGCAGATTTAATAGGTGGATGCAAACAGGATCGCGAATCCAGAAACAGAGAGGGCTCTGATGGGCGACAATGCTCCAATGATGGCGCAAAGAAAGAATAGGAGCCCCCCCAAAAAAGAAGGGAGCAAGGACAGTGAGGAGGAGGGACAAAGACAAGCGGGAGGCGGAGAGACACAAGGGAGAGAGAACAAAAAAGGGAGGGGAGAGAACCACCAGGGAAGCCAAACCAAGGCAAAGAAAACAGGGAGACAGCAAGGAGAGGGAATGAGAAGAAAAGGGGGAGCACAGCTATACAGACCAAACAGCCACCCCGGCTGAGCTAACAAAAACACACTGAGCAGAGGTTGCTGTAAGGGTGTGGCTTATGTTTGGTATGTGGGAGGAGCTATTCCCTCACTTTGAACATCAGACTTCAGACTTCCCATAAACATGAGGATGGCAATTGGGGGGGTCACTAGACACCGGGGAAACGGCGGCTCACTGCTCTCACTGCAGCCCACAGCACGAGTTCCAGCTGCAGCTGCAGAAGTCAAGAAAGTCCCACTGTTGTCATACAGAGAATGGGGGTGGACAGCTCCTCTCACTAAGCTGGGCACCCGAGGAGTTGGGTGCCCAGAAAAGGTATTTATGGCCCTTATTTTAAAAAACAAACAACAGAATGTAGCTACACGAGGCCCATTTAGCTAGGTTCTGTTGTTTGTTTCTTAAAATGCCAGCATTTTTATGTATTTTCCCCGTTTGTTAGTTAGTGGAAAAAAATCAACAAGATGGTGATTGTCACGGTACAAGCAAAATGTTTGGTGCCATGCCAAGCAAGTGGTGAGAAACCAAAAAAGCATCCCGCGACATCACATTTTTCATTTTGCACCGATACGTTATCAAAAAAACTCTACTGCGCATGTGCAGAATGGAACAACCAAAACTTTAAAGCCTTAAAACTATGTAGCTATCAGAACTTTCAAAGCCACCACCTTGGGACATCCCACATGTACCCTGTAAGTTTGGGGAAAGAATTCCATTCCATGTAGGCTATAGGTGAGAGCAAAACAAAAACACATGTTAAGTACAGGAAAAAAGTTAGATTTGATCAGAAGTTAACATATGCAGATCTCAGAAACCGCATAAGCTGCCATCACAGATCAAGACCTTGCCTACTATACTGCTCATGCAAAATTAATTTCATCAAACAGTGCCAAAAATATTAATGTACAACGTGTGGGGTTTAACATTGAACAGGCTACTTAACTATATATACACTGTGTATATATATAAATATATAAATATATATATATATATATATATACACATATTCATGGCAAAAAATCTTCACAGTGACAAAAGCGAGGAAATTCAATGTTAGGGTTGCCACCCCTTGCACCTCACCCCCACCCCGCCCCCACGCAACAGGCATCGGGTGTGCGTTAGCGTCGTCGGTCTCAACTCTCACCCCATCCCATGTGTAAACAACCTGAGGCAGTGCAGTATAGGAGAATGGGGTGAAAGTTAGAACCAACAACTCCCCAACACACACCCCGATGCCTGTTGGTGGGGGTGGGGTTAGTGTAAGGGGTGGTGACCCTGACATCGATCTCTCTTTGTTGCTGTGGAACAACCCTAACTGATGCATTAAATGGAGTTTTTTGGCATGAATTTTCCTTCTTATTTAGAATGTGCACTATAAATAGTGAAGTAACGGTAATGCAAATGCAAGCGCAAACAGTAACGCACATCGTGATGCAAACGTTAATGGTAATGCAAATTGTAATAGAAATGCAAGTACAAACATTACTGAAAACAGAAACACAAATGCAAGCGCGTATGCAAATGCAAATCGTAACACGCACGGTCACAGTAACACAATTGGAAATGCAAATGCTGATGGTAACACTCAAACGGAAGCGCGTATGCAAACGCAAAGAGTAATGCACACAGTGATGCAAACGTAAACGACAATGAAAACAGTAATACAGAAAACAGTAATATAAACACAAGTGCAAACGGTAATGGAAACAGAAACTCAAATGCAAGAGGGTTCAGAAACGCAAACAGTCACGGTAATGCAATTAGAAGTGCAAAATGGTAACAGTAACAGCAACGATGACGTCAAAAGAAAGACAAATGCAAACGGAAGTGCGTACGCAAACACAAATGGTAATGCACATGGTGACGCAAAACAAAATGCAAACAGAAACTGTAGTGGAAACGCAAATGGTAACAGTAACACAAATGCAAGCGCAAACAAAAACACAGTTGGGGCCTAACACGGGCGTACACGGAACGTTTAACGCAAATGGGTACGGAACGCAAGTGGAAACGCCGCTTAACTGTAACAGTAATGGAAGACACACCTGTTTTTGCCCAACAGCTGCATAGAGAAACACAGTGAGTACAAAGAATGTATGCATAATAATGGGCCTTGGAGCAGAAAATGAGCACTTGGGATACTAAATTGCTTATATCTCAGGAACCGTACAACATATAAAAAAATTAAAATTTCATATGATTTATGACTATCCTGGCTAGTTTTGTACTTAGTCCCGTAGTAGGGGGCTAAGCATTTTTCTGACGAAAAGGCAGTATCTCGAAGCATTTCCGAGATACAGGCCCCGAAAGGTGCGGCGGACTCCGCAATGTTAGTGTATGGGAAGAATCGTCAACTTTGGAGTACCATAACTTTGCATCCCTGCAATATTTTGTCACCAAGCCACCAAAAGGCACATCTGTGGGATGTTGGTTTTCTTCCCTCCAAATTTCAGCCCCAAAGACCAAATCATTCTTTTGCAGCAGGGTGGCAAAGAATTCCTGTTATTTTGGCCATAGTGTCGCAAAGTACTAACATACTAAAATGCCAGCAGAATAGGCCTAATGGTCTTTCGTGTCTGCTCGTTTGGTCAGCCCCCACCCTGGGAGTTGACCTTGCTGCCCCCCTTGCCCTCTCTGGCTTCTCCCTTCCCAGTCCTGGATATTCTTGCTGCTGTGGACTTTGCTTCCAGAACCCTTCCCCTTTACCTGTCCCACCCCCTCTTGAACCTCTCACCGTCTCTGCCTCCACCAGCTCCCTGAGCAGTGCATTCCATGGCTCCACCACCCTCTCAGTGAAGTAGCACCTCCTCCTTTCTCCCCTGAATCTCCCCCCACCCCGGCTTCCACCCATGCCCTCTAGTTGCCCCCCCTTCCTTCGGAGCACCCTGACTGCTCCTGCCCTATTTACCCCCTTCATGTACCTGAAGACCTCTATCATGTCCCCTCGGTCCCTTCTCTATTCCAAAGTATACATATTTAGCTCTTCGAGCCTCTCCCCATAGGTCCTGTCCCCCAAGCCCCAGATCATTTTGGTTGCCCTCCTCTGGACCCTCTCCAGGAGTTCAATGTCCCTCTTTAAGTGTGACCTCCAAAACTGCACACAGTACTCTAGGTGCAGCCTCACCAAGCAGTTACACAGAGGGAGTATCACTTCCCTCCTTCTGGAGGTGATCCCCCTAGTGATGCATCCAAGCATCCTGTTGGCCTTGGCCGTTGCCCTCCTATTAATCTCAGAGTTGTTCATCTTGACATCCACTGCCACCCCTAGGTCCTTCTCAGCCATCGAGACTTGTAGCATCCCCCCCCAGGGTGTACACTTGGCCCGGGTTTCTGTCTCCCAGGTGCAGTATCTTGCATTTCCCTGCATTGAATCTCAGTTTCCACTTTCTAGACCACCTTTCTAGAGCCTCCAGGTCCCCCTGTAGGGCCACCCTCCTCTCCTCCCAATCCACCACCACCACCCCCCCCAGTTTTGAGCCATCAGCAAAAAGATTCATCTCACTCCTGATACCCTTCCTTATGTCAGAGATGTAGGTGTGAACAGGAGGGGCCCAAGGACTGATCCCTGAGGGACCCCCACTAACGACCCTCCTTGGGGATGAGACTAACTCACCAACCATGACTCTCCTGGAGCTGATTTCCTATCCATCTGATCATCTGGTTCCCCACCCCCATTTCTCCCAGCTTACCCAACAGGCCGCCATGAGGAACAGAGTCAAACACCTTGCTGAAGTCAAGAAAGAGGATGTCCACCAGTCTACCCAGGTCCAAGGCACTCATCACTCAGTCATAGAACTCCACAAGGTTTGTCTGACATGATTTCCCCGGGACGAATCCATGCTGTCTATCATCCAGGCACCCTAACTTTTCCAGGTCCCCCATTCTCTCCTTGACAATGCCCTCCATCACCTTGCACACCACCAATGTCAGGCTGATGGGTCTGTAGTTCCTTGCCACCTCCCTTGATCCCCCCTTGTGGATAGGCACTATATGCACCACCTCCCAGTCCTGGGGCACCCACCCTGTTCTCAGAGAGATGCTGAAAAGCTCCACCAGGGGTTTTGCCAGGACATCTGCCAGTTCCTTCAGCACTCTGGGATGTAATTTATCTGGCCCCGGTGCTTTCTCAATCTTAAGGGACCCAAGGGCTTCCCTCACTCTCTCTGCTACCTCTACTACCTCATCCCCCTGCTTTGCCTTCCCTCCTCCTGCCAGTGATGGCCCCCCTTCTCCTCAGATCCGCCGATCAGTAAGGGCCCCCCCCCAAGTTTCATCGTCTCCTCCCAAGTATGATGCAGCCCCAGGTCTTGTGCCCATCCCTCCCCTGTTTTAATCCTGCTAATCTGCCCCTTCACCCTTCACTTTTCCCCATTGTATCTAAAGAACCCCTTGTTCCCTCTCCTAATTTCCCTGGCCAGGTTCTGCTCCTTCCTTGTCTCGGCCGCTCTCACCGCCCTAGTGGCCCTTCTGGCCATCAGCTCGTACTCCCCTCGATCCCTTTCACTCCTTGCGCACTAGAAATCCCTATAGGCCGCCTTCTTTCCCATCACCACCTCCTGATCCTCCCTGGTCCACCAGCAGGGTTTTTGGGCCCTACCACATTTTCGTTTTACTCTTTACAGGTGCTGGTAGTATCATGCACCCCCCTCCTAATGATTTCCCACCTACTGTCAACATCCATGTCAGGCCCAATCCCATCCAAATACTCCTTAAGGATCCTTCCCATTTCCTTGAAATCCACCCCCCCAGGTCAGTTACCTCCGTCTTTCTGCAGCCTTCTACCCCTCCTAGATCCAGGCAGAACCAGACCGTGGCATGGTCGCTCCCCGCCAATGGGTCCCTTACCTCCAGGCCCCCAATCTGGTCACTGTCTGCTAGGACCACATCCAGTATCCACGCCTCCCTGGTCGGTTCCCCTACCTGCTGAGTTAGGAACGCATCCTGAAAGACATCCAACAACCTCTGTTCCCTGGCCACCGAGGATGTCATAGTCTCCAAGTCCATTCCTGGCATGTTTAAGTCCCCCAACACCACCACCCTTCCCCTATCCAATTTGCAGTGTCTCCCAACATCTACCACCAGACTTTCCTCCAGCTCCTCCACCAGCGCAGGGGGTCTATACACATCCTATTTTACTGTCTCTGCCCCCTTGTTATCAAGGGTGACCCAAATCGCCTCCACAGTTCCCTCCGCCTCCTCCATTCCTCCTATGCCAATGCAGTTTTGACTATTATTGCACCTCCTCCCTCCCCCGTCCTTCCTGAACATGGTGTAACCCTCCAGTTCCAGGTGCCAGTGGGTGCCCTGCGGTGGCTCAGGTCTCAGTGACCGCTGCCACATCCACCTCTCCCTCAGTTACCATCACCTGGAGCTCAGACATTTTATTGCCCAAGCTCCTGGCATTTAGCAGGACTACCTTCCACCCTTTCCCTATACTTCCATTTCCCCTGCTCGCATTCTCATGGGGATTCTGTCTTCCCCCGGCCTGCACCTTACCAGTCGGCCTTTTCCCACATTCCTCCAGCTCCCCAGGGGGGTGAAGACAGAGTCCCTCCTTTATCGGACCCCCCTCGACAGCCATTTCTCCCATCCCTCCCTCCGTTGCAAATCACGAATCTTTTCGCAAAACAAATCATGAAAGTGTCGCAAGTGTGACACTACTTTGCAACACTACAGATATCAAAAATTTGAAACACATATTTCTGGGGTGTTTAACCCACCCCCAAAAAGATATGGCTAGCATCCTCAGGGCTCGACTAGGTGAACACAAAAAATAATTGTCTCCCTAGAGGATCCCAAATTTAAATGCCAAGCATTTCTGTGACCACTAACTGAAAAAAAAGTCTGACTCACGACACTACAGGGGTAATTTGCGACACTAAAAACTGTGTTTACAACACTGTCTTACTTTTTGTTAACTTTTCCCATTGACTATAATGGGAAACTTGTTTTTTTAATAACTTTTGAACCGTTTAATATTTTTTCACGAAATCTTTGAAAGGCACATCGGGGACCCTGGCTGCATGTTCCCTGAAGGTTTTGGACCAGTCATGCAAACCATGCAACCTGTAGGTGCAAGCAAAGGATATGCAAAAAAGGGTAAATGCGCTACGGAATGTCGCTTTATAACTCCATAACCCGTATATCGACTTGGTGCTACTATAATATATATGTATTATATACATACATATATATATTTATATATATTATAGTTGCGGTAGTGCCACTATAGTTAGGCTTGCGTACCCCTTTTAAGTTTAAAGTGTGAAATTTTTTATTTTTAGGGCGACTTTCACAAAACCAAAACATTCAAAATTTCACATATTACAACAACCCAATAAATATAATCAAACTCCAAATGCATACATCCACAGATATGATTTTAGGCCTTTTTTGAATTCCTCCACAGTCACGCACTCCCATAACTGGCGGGGTAGAGAATTCCAGAGGGTAGGGACTGCATACATAAATGTACGAGCCCCAGAAGATTTCAAAGACACCCTCAGGATCTCTAACAACCCCTTGCCAGCTGAACAGAGCACTCGTCCAGGGCAGTAAGGGACCAGGAGCTCTCTCAGGTAGTCAGGGCCAAGTCCATGTAGGGCTTTATAAGTCAGAAGACCGACTTTAAAGGTGATCTGCCACTGCACTGGCAGCCAGTGCAGTCCGTGCAACACCGGCGAAATATGGCTGGACCGTGAGGTACCAGTCAGAAGCCAGGCTGCTGTGCTCTGCACCAGCTGCAAGTGGAGGATTTCAACCCCAGAAAGCCCTAGATAAAGGGAATTGCAATAATCCAGATGCGAGGACACAAAGGCGTGGACCAGTGTTGGAAGATCACTGGATGGAACAAGGTGCCTAATCCTTGAGATATTCCTCAGATGGTAAAATGAGAACTTGACGATGGCAGACACCTGCGAATGTAGAGTCAATCCATCATCAAACATTACCCCCAGGTTATGCACCCGTCCAGAGGTCGGGAGTGAAACACCCCCGAGATAAAGTCCAGAGGGTGAACCAGCCCCAGGCCCCCCTATTTGGCAAGACAAATCCACTACCAACACCTCAGTCTTTTCCAAGTTCAACTTCAACCAACTCAAATCCATCCACTCCTGGATTTTGCTAAGGCAGTTATTAAAGACCGAGAGGGCTCCATCCTGATTGGGCGCAAAAGAAAGGTAGAGCTGGGTATCATCAGCATAGCAGTGAAACCTCAGCCCATACCTTTTTACAATGTCTCCAAGGGGTAGCATATACACTGCAAGCAACATGGGGAACAACACCAAGCTGTGAGGGACCCCACAAGACAGAGAAATTGGATCTAAGGAATAAATCCCAGAAACCACTCTGCATTCTCCCAGTGAGGTAAGATGTAAGCCATCTGAGGACTACATCCGATAGTCCACAGATAAATCTCGGATGCTCAAGAAGAACCCCATGGTCCACAGTGTCAAAGGCTGATAAGAGGTCTAGAAGAACCAGAATGGAACAGTTCCTCCGATCCCTAGCCATCAGAAGATCACTGAGCACCCGAACCAGTGCTGTCTCAGTACTATGCCTTTTTCGAAGGAGGAGTTCATAGATATCATGGATAGGGATGTAAGTTTGTCATGGATGAGGTTTTAATGACTCATTGTTTGTTCATGAAATCATTAGTAAACAGTAGTAAATGTTGTGGCACTGTCATCATTGCTACATTCTGATGACACTAGTGAAAGTCGTGGAAGTTCTGAATAAAGATCAAACGTCATGGAATCAGTGACGTGTATGACTGCCATGACAAACTTACATCCCTAATCATGGATGGTCAAATGGTTCTCCAGTTGTACAGCCACTACCTTCTCAATCACCTTCCCTAAAAAGTGTGGGGGGTTAGAGATTGGTCCGTAGTTTGCATGACAGTCAGGGTCCAAAGAAGCTTTCTTCAGGAGGGGTGTCACCACCGCCTCCTTCAGAGAGCTTGCAAACCCACCTGTTTCCAAGGAGCATCAGACTATCCATGCTAGGGCTGGACCAATAGAGTTGATACAACCCAAAATCAGGGAAGTTGGTCCTGGATCCAAACTACAGCACGTAGGGTGTGCACTCCGGACAATCCGCATGATATCCATGAATTCCGGTCAGTTGAAGGAACTCCAGGAAAACTGAGGGACAGCAGCCTGACACTGATCCAAAGCAATGCCCTTAGTGTGTGCTGGTTGAAGCACCTCCCTAATGTCAGACACCTTAATAGCAAAGAATTGAGCAAGTTCATGGCACTCCATTTGCGAAAAAGCCCTTCGAACCTGCAGACAGGCTGGGTTGCACAGTCTGTCCACAGTACGAAAAAGCTGAGCCGGTCGATTCTGAGCAGCCGCAATCTCCCCGGACAGGAACTCTGCCTCCTTATGGGTGATTGCAGATTGATAGGCCTGATAATGCTCCATCAATCTAAGGCATTCAGCATCAAGGGAGGATCTACGCCAGCAACACTCTAACCTTCACCCTACTTGCCGCATCTCCCTCAAAGTCTCATCAAACCAAGGGGACCGAGGGTGAAGGGAGAGAGGGTGAACACAGACAGAAACAATGACATCCAGAGCCACTGAGATAGCTGTATTATAGGCTACCATGAAGGCATCTGGGTCATTGTTTGTCACTGGAAAGGGCGATAGGTCAAGTACAGCCGCCAGGCCTTCCGAACTAATGTCTCGTAAAGGGCTTATACCTGACCATTTCACGGGGGTAGGCCTAAGAAGGGGGGCACTAAAACTAAACCCCATGGTGTAGTGATCGGACCACCCAACTGGTTCCACCCCCAAACCAGAGGCCTCAATCCCCAGGAGAAGAAACAAGTATCTGTGTAAGGCCCAGAGATGACATCATCTGGAGGAACTGCTGTCCAAACTGTGAGAGTTCGTCATTGACCCAGGCATTAAAATCACCCAGAACCACCAGTCTGGGTGATTCAAATGCCATGTCAATGACAAAGTCCGCCACATCCTGAAGGACTCGCTTCTCATCTCCAGGTGGACGGTAGATGAGGGCGATCCTACAGCCTACACTTGCTACCATGGTACACTCAAATGATTCAGCATTCTCAACTGGTACATTCATGAGGTTAAGTTCGGTCTTAAAACAGACCACAACCCCATCCCTATGATCCAATCTCTGGGGGTGAATCAACGAGTACCCAGAAGGAATCGAAGCCTCCAAAATGGGGCCAGAATTCTCATCCAGCCAGGTTTCGGTAATGCAAGCCAGATCCACCCTTTCTACAAGACCTGCAATATTTGCAGTCTTGTTTTTGATGGTTCTGGCATTGCAAAACACAGCCCCAGTTGGATGAACTTCCAAGGCTGCCCGGGCCACCTGCCCACCAGTATTGGTAGTGCCCTTGGGTATGGAGACCAAGCATAGTAAACCACGTTCTGGGTTCCATTTCACCCAAGGGCGTCTCCTGGATCTCAAAACCCCGACGTGGTGGCCCCGTTCATTCACCCTCCACTGTTCACCACCCCCCGCCCTTCTCCTCCCCGTGCGAGCAATACCCAGCATCCGACAGTGCTGGTAAGTTGTAAACTGCAATCGGGGAGGAAAAACGGGTGGAGGGCATGAAGGGCAGAGGGTGAATAGTGCACGACCATGGGGGCAGGCCTCCAGCACATCGCAATACTTAGCTGACCCGAAGTCTAATACAATAAAACAAAATAACTTAAAATAATAAATCCCACAGAACTCCATTGAAAAACAAATCCTCTGCTGTTAATAAATAATAGGTTTTAGTCCAGAAAATAGTAATGTAGCGTATAACACACAATCTCAAGGAGTCTCCAAATAGTAGCAGATTAAGGGGCACAGACAAATCCCAGAATAAAAATCTCCCCGCTCAAAACTTCAAACCCACAAACCCAGTCAATATACAGATATACTTACGGTTTCCAGCTCCCTCTGGTCCTCACACCACCACAGGAGACTGGTAAATGGAAAATCACAATAATTTCCCCAACCCCCCAAAGTATTCTCACTACTATGGGTGGAATTACTGTGAAAATGTCCAGACACTTTTGTTAGCACGGCGCACTCTCACTGTTCCAGAAACAAAAGAGAAGGCACTCTCACTGTCTTCAAAGCAGACTTATAAATGAAAAAATATAGAAAGGTTTGACCGTATTTGGAGGAAACAGGTCCAAGATAGTCGGCAGCAGGTCTTAATGGCTCTGAAGTGGGAGTGGGCCCTGACAAATCCTGCTGGGAGGCCAAACTGCAAGCCCATAGCCACTGCTACAGGCTCCCATCAAGGTCCACCTATTGGCAGACCTCACTAAGAAAAACCTTAGGGGACACCAGCCTAAGTCGCCAGCTACCTGGCAAAATGGAACCAGGACTCCCGCTCAGCCACACACCACAGTGAGCTCACCCACAGGATCGGGGCACCAGCACTCTACTCCAAATCAAGCTGGTCTTCAAAGGCCCACTTTTCCTAGTAATCTTGCATTAGACTGAGCAGTTCCAATATAATCTCCTGCCAAATAATCCACGAGTCTTCTCTTGAAAACAAATTCCCTTCTCCACTGTTCCTGTTCATATTCTTAACAACAGCGTAGCTTCCCAAAATCTTCGTCAGCTATCTCGGCCACCCAAAAGATCACCAGCAGCGATAAATTTGTAACTGGGAGTTTGAAACAGGGCAATCAGCTATAGCAGGCCCCCCAAATTCACCGAAAAATAAAACAGAGGCAGCGGGCTGATAAAATACATGTGCAGAACAGTAGCATAGCAATAACGATAACAGGCCAGGGCGAGGCAGTCCGAAACACACCACGCAAATTACCCTGATACAGTTCTTACATTTCAGGCCGCTCTAACTGCTGCGATTTGTTCCACTTCAACTCAGGAGAGACAGACCGCATGTTACAAAAGTTCAGGAATTCGAATACAAATGGCATAGTGTCAGGCAAATCTGTGAAGATGCGTGTACTACAATTACACTAAAAATAAAAATTTAACTAAAAAATAGCTAAAAAGCAATAAAAAACAATGCAAAACAAAAAGAAACTAAACACTAAACTATAGAGCAGCCGACGACACGCCCAGCCCGGCAGCCATCTTATGGTTGTCAAAAGGTCAAAAGGTCAGTAGTTTGCCAATATCTCTCTGACTGTAACAGCTAGGGAAAAAAATCCACTGCTGGTGTAATCTATGATTTCCAAACTTGTTTCTGTAGATTAGGTCACTGATCTAAGCTGTGGGTAGCAAAAATTCCATATCTTGCTTCGTTTTTAAGATACGGGCACCGAAAGGTGTCAGAGGTGGCGCCGCAATGTTATCCTATGAGAAATTTCTCAACTTCAGAGCACTGTAATTTTGGGCCTGTTCAGTGTTTGGGTACCAAACCACCACAAGACATATCTGTGGGACAAGGGCTTGCCATGTGACAAATTTCACCACAAAACACCAACCATTTTGTTGCAGGGGGGGATGACAAAGATTTGCAGTTTTTGTACAAAGTACTTTCGCAAATTGCGAAAGTTTCACAAAAACAGCATGGCACTTTTGTGATTTGCAAAAGTGTTGCAGCCATTTCTTTCGCAATTTGCAAACGTAGAGGGGCCCCGAGTTTTAAAACTG
Source organism: Neoceratodus forsteri (assembly GCA_016271365.2). Lineage (NCBI taxonomy): Eukaryota > Metazoa > Chordata > Ceratodontiformes > Ceratodontidae > Neoceratodus > Neoceratodus forsteri. The sequence goes on along the minus strand of CM028132.1, from coordinate 364,713,684 downwards.
CATTTTTGGTGGGTTTTACCCCCCAAAAAAAGATAGGGCTGGCATCCTTAGGAATCGACTAAGTAAACACAACAGTCAGTGTTTACCTAGGAGGTCCCACATTTAAACGCCAGGCACTTTTTTCTCTCTCGCTAATTGAAAACAAGATGACAGCAGCATGAAAGTAAAAGGGCCATTTGTGACTGTAAAATGTACTGGCAGCAGCTTTCGTGAGTCACATATATTTTTTCCCCATTGACCATAATGGGAAACTTGTTTTTAGAGTAACTTTAGAACGGTTTAATATTTTTTCACCAAATCTTCAAAAGGCACATCAGTGCCCTAGACTGCATCTTCCCAGAAGATTTCAGACCAAACAGACAAATTATACGTGCTGTGGGCGCAAGCAATGAAATGCGCAAAAAGTAAATTTTTTTGCATTTTTTGGTGTTCTGCAACTCCACAACCGTATATCCGACCATAACGCAACTTGCCATATCCAAAGACTATGGCACCAGAGCACGCATGTAAAATTTCAGGCACATCCATCATATGGTGACAAAGTTATTAAGGTGTAAAATTTGAGGTTTAACATTAAAGTGCTTACTCAACCCCTAACTATACTGGCACTACTGCTTCAGTATAATATAAATATATATATATATAGACATATATATAGGTATATGTATATTCTTTGCAAAAATTAATGCATCAGTTAGGGTTAAAGTGAAAAAAGTAGGGAAATGTGGTGTTAGGGTTCCCAACCCTAACACCCCAACCCCACCCTGCAGCCAGCAAACCAGGAATGGGGTGTGACCTGGGGTTCTCCAGCCTAATTCTCACCCCATTCTCATACATTGTACACATCTCAGCTTCTTTACTAATGGAAGGTGGTGAGTGTTAGGCTGGCGAACTCCAAGTCACACACCGTACCTAGTTTGCTGCCTGCAGGGTGGGAGTGGGGTGTTAGGGTTAGGAACCTTAATGCCACATTTCCCTGATTTTGTCACTTTAACCCTAACTGATGCATTAATGGGGTTTTTTTGCAAAGAATGCCCTTACTTTTTGAGATAACATATTCGCATCCTCATTTTGCCTGTGAAACAGGAGGGCCCCTCCTGGGACCTGCATATACTCCCATAGATGCATACATGTATGTTTGTCTGGAAGCATTTCAGCCAAACAGCAACCAAACTGTCAGCATAGCCTTGTTATTACCCCACCTCATGAATGCTGTACTAAGAATGTTCAGATCCCTGTTGAAACATCATTCTGTGCCACAGCAACATCATTCCATGCCACAGATGAGAAAATAAGTTTTGGCCAGGATTGGAAAAATGACAGCTGTCACATTCATGAGGTGATGTAAAAAAGGCTATGTTGAAAATTTGGGGTAAAATATTTAAAATTACCAAAGTTACGAGCGAGCATAGTGAAATCTAAATGCATGGACATAATTTTGCCATTTTAACATATTTTGACACCAAATTTGCAACATAGCCTTCTTATGACCCTACCTCTTAAACAAATGCAGTGAAAATTTTCAAATCACGTCTGAAAGGTGATTTTGCCAAGTGATCACAAAAACGCCTTTTCGGGATGGATTTATGAAATACAAGTGACATTGTTCATGAGGTGTGGTCCCCAAAAAGTGATGTTGAAAATTTGGTGTCAAAATGTGCAAAAATGGCCAATCTATGCTACAAAAGTTGAAAACCCCAGTGAAATACATTGAACCGCATTTACCTTAGTTTCAATGTGCTTACATAACTTGGTATAATGTGTGCTTGTGTGACTTAGATACATTGTGGCTGTTTGCCTCTGTATCCCTGGGATATACCACCCTGTAGGGGTACGATGGCAAGGAACCCTAGAAGAGGGTTCCACCCCAATAGGTGCCGTGGGAATGATTCCCTTGGCTAAAGGAGCTCAGGAAGGAGCCTACAGGAAAGAGAGATGAGCCACTGGAAGAGGAGGGGAGGATGGTGGGGCAACAAATAAAATGATCCTGGATCAGCCAGGAGGAGCAGCCTTTTAAGGCCTGATTAGGGGAGTGATTTGTTGTTCAGCTCATTGAATCACGGCAAGCCTTGCAAATCAATGTGCTTATGCAATTTGGTGTGGTGTATGCTTGTGCGACTTAGATACATTGTGCCTGTTCATCTCTCTATCCAAGGGATATACCACCCTGTAGGAGTATGAGAGCAAGGAACCCTAGAGGAGGATTCCACCTCTATAGGTGCCACGAGAATGATTCCCTTGGCTAAAGGTAGCTTTGGAATGAGCTCAAAAAGAATACCCAAAAGGGTGTCAAGCATCGAGGAAGGCAAGGAGTCAAAATGATATCGAGGATGGGAATGGAGGTCGACAGATGCAGATGGGTCGAACAGAAGATGATGAGAAATAGGTAGTGGAAGGGAAACTGATAAGACGCAGAAGGACTGGACTTCCTAAGGAGAGAGGAAACAAACAGGGCCACCATCCGACTCCATCCAACAGTGGAATCTAACTACAGAACCTAGGAAAGCACTAACCCTATATAATATGATGACCATCGGCATGGAGGAGAGGAAAAAACCCTATGAGGAGGAAACCTCTGGGGGATCCAAGGCCTAGGTTGCCTTCCCTCTAGGCTGAAGGCCGTTTTGGTTAGTAATGGCTCAGCTACTGCAAATTAGAGTTGAGAACAAAGAAGAGGAAAAGATTTCAATCTGGAGGAAGCTCTTGCTCTGTCCTTTAAACAGGAATGCTGTTGAGGATTGCTTGCGATGTCTATGCATCTAGATGCCCAAAAGCAAAGGAGGAGTGAAATGACCACTGAGGCACTCAGTTTGCCTACAAGAACCTAGGAAACAGACCAGGTGAACCAGAGGTGGTCAGATGGAAAATAGCATAGAGGGTGCCTCCAAACCCACTCAGGCAGCTAAAGTGGCCCCACTGATGAGGGCCCCACCCCCTCACAACTGGAAGTCATAAATTCTGCATCCAGAGGTGTCACCAGAATGAGGGACAACTGAAGGTTCTCCCGAAGCAAAAACATTCTCACTATGGGCCAGGGAAAAGGATCCTGCTCTGAGCTTCGCATGCTCTAGATGCAGATTTCAGGGGTGCAGAGTGAGACCATTGGCTACAGACTAGCCCTGAGTCATAGAGCAATGGACATGGAAGGTACGTCTCCAAGTGGAGAGCAGGTCGGGTTGAGGTAGCATGAGACCCATATGATGGGTATGCTTGTACAGTCGAAGTGAATGAGTAGACCTACAGAGAGGTCAAACGGAGTGAAAGAGAACCCAATGTGGGTCTGGAGGAGGCAGAAAGCAAGTAGTAACTACAGGAGTGCATGCCAACCGGGTCCATTAGAAGCCAAATTAGGAGGGGATTAAATTGCATGAGAGGGAGAGACGAGAATGGCTGGGTGAAGCCCGCAGCTGACAGTTGAGGTACAAAGTACCAGGAGTAAAACTAGGTATAATGGGAAGTAGGAGGAAATGGCTAGTCAGTATAGGAAGGATGAGGTTCGAGACGAATGAGGTCTGACAAGGAGTGGAGGAACTACAGAGTGCTTCAAGCCATGAAGGCTAGGCGGTGCAGCAGTAGAAGGATGGGGAGCCATTTACAGATTGAATAAATGATAACTAAAAAGCTGCTCCTGCCGCGTGGAGCCACAATGCCCACTATAACAACGCAGTCCCCCGCCATGGGAAAAACAGAGAAGTCACAAACTGGGCACCATTACACCAAACAGTAAATGAAAAGTTTGATGTTAATTAAAGTGATGTAATGCCATTGCTGTAGCTAGGCTGGCATGGTGTAGAGGGTTCTGAACACAGGACAATAATGGCAATATATGCAAATATGCAAATAGGAAAAGGAAGTGGCAGGGTAGTAGAACCCCCCAAAAAAAAGGGAAGCTGGGCTGATGTGCTGAGAGGTAATTATCCACTAGGGAAACGAGTAACAGAAAATGAGGACATACCAGCAACTGGAGCAGGGCTGAAGACCAGCAGTGGCAGTAGGAAACTCAAAGCTAGGAAAAACAAATGGGAAAGAAGCAGGGAGAAACCCAAACATGTATTCCCAGAATCGAGGCAGACAACGACGGGAGCAGAAGAAGATATGGAGCTAGTACAAGTGAGACACAGGTCTAGGAACTTACAAGACAGCTCCCAACTAGTGAAGAAGAAATGGAGCGGATGGACCGAGCTTGAAGACAGGAGGAGCAGACATGATATGTCTCCAAGGAAGAGCAGCATGAAGCAAAGAGCTGCATTAAGTAAGTGGAATGGAACGAGTGGGAGCTCCCAGGCAGAAAATGGATGAAGAGGGCCAAGCAGCAGAAGGTCCAGCTGATGTTGAGTCCTCCCCAGGAAGGAAGCTGGGTGCCGTGGTTGAAATCATTTCCTAGAAGCACTGGCATGGTAAGGGAAGGAGCAGATGGGAGGATGCTGTCCTGCAACGAAGCAGTAACCAGGAGCGGAGGGAAGCAGCAAGAAGAGGTACAAGAAGATGGAGCAGAGGGAGGGGAAGGGAAACAGAAGCACAAAAGAGAAGCAGGAAAGTGAGCCAGCAGCTGGAGGCAGCCGAGTAAACAAGGGCAAAAGTCCAAACCAGGAGAAAGAGAGGGCAGCAAGGAATGGCATCACCTCTGGCCGCAACAAAGAAAATGATCCTGGACCAGCCAGGAGGAGCAGCTTTTTAAGGCCTGATTGGGGAGTGGTTTGTTGCTCTGCCCATTGAATTACGGCAAGCCTTGCAATTCTCATATTGCAGTCGACGGTTCCAGCAGCAAGATGTGTCTTTGATCGGAGAGTGGATCTGGAACCTGGAACCTGTACAGGGGAGTGAGGATGTGTGGGGATGTACTGGGGGGGATGTGGGGTGGTTGGTGCTGTGTGGGAGGTGGGAAGTAGGGGGGTCAGATTGGCAAGGGACTGCTTAATGTTTTTAATGGAAAAAACATTGAGGACAGTTTTCTTTATTTCAGGTACAGAGACAGCGATCAGTGGGTGGGGGTACCACTAGACACCAGGGAAATATACTTGAAGAAAGGGTACAGTGATCAGTGGGTAAGGGGGGTACCACTAGATACTAGGGAAATATATTTTTGTAGAGGGGATGACGATCGGCAAGTTGGGGGTGCCATTAGACACCAGGAAACTAAAACAGGTCACAGGGGATGGAGATTGGAGGGTGGTGGGTGCCAGTAGACACCAGAGAAATACATAACACTACTGGGAACAGCAGTGAGAATCATAGGCAAAGACTGAAGGTGGACAAAGCAATGGGGCCTGATGGGATTCATCCCAGAATTCTAAAAGAACTAAGGATAGAATTAGTGACACCACTGACTACCCTGTTTAACAAATCATGGGAGGATGGGGTGGTACCTGAGGACTGGAGGAGGGCAGATGTGATTCCCCTTCACAAAAGTGGGAGCAAGGCAGAAGCAGGAAACTACAGACCTGTTAGTTTAACCTCAGTGGTAGGGAAAATGATGGAATCACTTCTGAAGGAAAGAATTGTTACGTATCTAGAGGCCAGAGGGCACAGGACCCAAGGCAGCATGGATTCACAGCGGAAAGGTCATGCCAGACAAATCTGATAGATTTCTTTGACTGGGTGACCAAAGTAGTAGATCAGGAGGGCTGTGGACATGGCCTACCTAGACTTTAGCAAGGCATTTGACACAGTCCCACACAAAAGATTAATATACAAGTTAGCCAGCCTGGGAGTGGGTCCCAAGATGACAGCCTGGGTAAAGAATTGGCTGGAGAATAGGACACAGAGAGTAACAGTAAATGGAGTCCACTCTGAAAAAAGAGGGGTTAGCAGTGGGGTACCACAGGGTTCAGTATTAGGACCGGTCCTTTTCAATGTCTTTATAAGCGACATTGCAGAGGGACTGGAAGGAAAAGTATGTCTCTTTGCAGATGACACAAAGATCTGCAACAGAGTTGATGCACAAGGTGGGGTGGAAAGGATGAGAAGGGACTTGGCAAGGTTAGAGGAATGGTCAAATGTATGGCAGCTTAGATTCAATGCTAAGAAGTGCAAGGTAATGCACCTGGAAACAAAAACCCAGGGAAGAGTACACAATGGGGGGTGAGATACTAACAACAACAAAAATGGAAAGGGACCTGGGGGTAGTCATATCAGATGACCTAAAGGTGGGCAAGCAATGTGAGAGGGCAACAAGGAGGGCTGGAGGGATACTGGGATGCATAGGGAGAGGCATCACCAGTAGAAAACAAGAAGTTATTATCCCTCTGTACAGACAGCTGGTGAGACCACATCTGGAGTACTGCGTGCAGTTCTGGAGACCCAATCTCCGCAAATACATAGACAGGATGGAAGCTGTCCAGAGGAGGGCAACTAAAATGGTGCAGGGTCTGCACCGAAGACATATGAAGAGAGACTAAAGGAGCTTAATATGTATAGCCTCGAGGAAAGGAGGGAGAGGGGGGACATGATAGAAACTTTCAAGTACCTCAAGGGAATCAACAAAGTCCAAGAGGGTAGCATCTTTCAAAAAAGAGGTGTGCAAGAACAAGGGGCACAATTTGAAGATAGAAGGGGCGGCTCAGAGGTAATTTAAGGAAGTATTTTTCACAGAGAGGGTTGTGGATGTATGGAACAGCCTTCCAGAGGAGGTTGTGGAGTCAAAAACAGTGGTGGAATTCAAGCATGCATGGGACAGTCATAAGGCAATTCTAGGGTGGGGGTAGGAAGAAGTAGGCTGCTAGTTAACTAGGATCTGCAGCTTATCCATCAGGTAGGGAAATGGGCAGACTGGGTGGACCAAGCGGTCCTTATCTGCCGTCAAATTCTATGTTTCTATGTTTCTATGAAAAAGGATCCTTTTTTCTGACTCATGATACGAAAAAGGATTCTTTTTTCATATCATGTGGTCATGAAAAAATATTTATAATATTAACAAAATAGCATTTCAAGGGCATATCTCTAACATCAAAGTGTAGATTACACCTAACGGGGTCCTGATCAGCCAGCTAGGTGTGTTGGTCTCACTCCAGGATGTAATTTTTGTGGCTTTTGAAATTTTTTTTTTAAATGGGAACAAGCTGGCGGCAAATAAAAAAGGATTATTCCAATATGACAAAGGATTCCTTTTTCGGTTCATACAGTTAGCTTGAAGTGCTTACTGAGCATGCTCAGAAATTAGTTTTTCAAAATTTAAAAATGAAATAACTTTGAAACAGATTTTTTTCACCAGACTAGCAAAAGGCATAACTGTGGGCTAGTCCCTTTCTGCCCTGAAAATCTCAGACCAAGATTCCAAACTGTCTGGGCTGCAGGCAAGTTCAAAAAAAATTCAGCAAAGTCAATGAGCAAAAAGCCAGTTTTCACCTCTCTGTAACTCAGAAACCACACATCCAATCAGAATGTAATTCAACACATCCAGAGACCTACCATATGCAATGGCACATGCAGATTTTCATGCAAATCTGTTGAATGGTTGCAAAGTTATTAAAGTGCAAAATGTGGGATTTAACATTGAAGTGCCTACTCAACCCTAACTATAGGGGCACACCTGCGTATATATATATATATATATATATACACACACATATATATATATATATATATATATATATATATATATATAATGAATTTCCTTTCTTTTGTGATAGTGAAATCATATCAAGCAGGGGGGTAAGATGGGCAGACTGGATGGGCCTGGATGGTCCTTTTCTGCTGACACATTACTATAATACTATGATATCCTCATTCATGCAGGTCCCTCCGGGCCCTGCACCAAGGGAAGGGTCAGTCAGCATTTAAGTGCGGCCCAAGAATTCCATTTTTCCTGCAAATGGAAAATTTAAATGTTGTAAGTTTTGTGTTGCACTTTAGTGTACCACTTAAATGTGATCCATGAATATTACTTTGACCCTATGTTATTGTATGTATTTATATAGTTATTTGTGTTGTGATTTAGTTATCATTGTATTTCTTTATTTAGTTATGAACATTTCCACCATCCTTGTTCATGAGGTAGGATCATCTAAACAATGGCCGAGATATTGAAAGGAGATGTGCCCGGCGCAACTGAGTTGCTCCGGCACAACTCCAAAGTGCACCCCTGGGCTGTATTCAAAAGTGGGGTGATGTGCTGCACAAATCCGGATCTGCCACTGTGCAAAGATAATGTATGCAACACATCTGGAGGGGGTGTTTCCTTGCATATGCGGCACATCTCCATATGCAGCTCAACTGTGTGGCGCTGCTGCTCGCACATCTCGGAGATGTGCTGTGCAAAGTTAGGCATGGAAAAAACATGCCTAAGTCATAGCCACTCACAGGCAGGCTGCTATACTGCACAGCATAACACAGCAGCCACCAGCTCCTGGGTGGCTATTGCCCCCCCCAGCCCTGATCAGTAAATAAATATGTATACCTCACATATCCCTAGTAGTCTAGTGGCACCTCCCCCTCCCTCTGTTTCTGAACACCGTCCATACATGAAAACAATACCCCATCCAATCCTGGTAGTCTAGTGGCCTCACCATTCCTGAACCCCATCTGGTTAATAAATCATAACCAAATTACCCTGGTAGTCCAGTGGTACCCCCTCCCTTCCCTGAACCTCGTTTGAGTAATAAGTTCATTTAAAAAATCCCTGGTAGTCTAGTGGCCCCCCCTGCCCAGATTGTGGTGCAAAATTCCTAACCCCAAACCTCCTTAGTAGTCCAGTGGACCCAGACCCACCCTCTGAGAGACCCACACACCACCCAGCTCACCCCGTCCCAGCATGGCCAATAAGTCAGCGGGCAGCACAACCCACCCACACACTGTCATGGCTGCTTGCCAACTAAGCTGTCAGTGAATGACAGCGTACTGTACTCCAGTAAGCCCACTGGTGAGCACTGTCGACCAATGGGCTTGCAGTGTGTACTATACACTTTCATTCACAACTTTGTCGAAGACGAGAAATTGTGAATGAGGGTGTACGGTACCACACTACTAACACCGTGATCGACAGTATCCTGTCAAGCCTGAGGCCACAATGCTGTCATTCTCAAACTCAGTCGTCTGGCAGCTGTGGCAGGGTGCAAGTAAGCTGTGCTGCCTACCAACTTGTTGACCATGCTGGGACAGGGTGAGCAGGGTGGGTTGGGGGTCCTTCAGTGGGTGGGGGGTCCACTGGACCACCAGGGACTTGCGATGAGGGAGTACTGTATGTTTGGGGTTCAGAGATGGGAGTGGGGTACCACTGGACTACCAGGGATTGTTAAAATGAAAATATTACTCGGGGGACTTCCAGTGACATCATCACCTGAATGGTGGCTTAATCCCACAGCTCCTGTCCCACCCGATCATTAAAATTCTTTTATAGACAGCTTCACCCGGAAAAAAGCAATAAAATGCCACCTAAGAAAATGGAGGATGCAAAACTGGCCCAAGCTTGGGCAGAAACAACTGCAATCTGAAAAGAAGGAACCAGATTAAGTCCAGCATACTCACTGGATAGCGGTGGCTCCTTGCCAGCGAGCGAGCTGGCCTCAGGCGTAGACGCAAACATGGAGAAGGAAACCCTCACCTGCTCCCACTTTGAAGCCATAATTAGTGAAATAAAACAATTCCATTCTGAAACCCAGCAAGAATTCCGGAGTCTGAGCTCCAAATTGATGTCGGTAGAGGATCGAATGCAAGCTGTGGTGGAACGGGTTTAACAGTCAGATGATTCCATAGTGCACCTGCACCAAGCAGTTGACTATTTACTCGATCAACAAGAGTCATTAAACTTGAAATGCCAGCATCTGTAATCCCGTTTGAGGAGGGATGATTTAAGAATATACGGACTACCAGAGGGTGCCGAACCAGGACTGATGACAGACTTAATAGAAGATCTCCTTCAACATGTTGCCCACTACCTGCAACTTTTCAATTTCGGATTGAACGGGCCCATCGAGCACTGACACATCACCAGACTGATCCAGCTGCCAGGCCCCACTCAGAAGTGGCCATATTTTCCAGCTACACAGATAAGGAGACGGTCCTTAGAGATGCATGGACAGCTAAGAAAGTAGATTACAATGGAACTCATATCCTGTTCAATCAGGACTATCCACCAGAAATCATGAGGAGGAGGCTGGAATATGGAGGGATTCTCCACATTTTAAAAAGGCACCAAATTCATTTTTTGACATCAATTCCAGCTAGACTGAAGGTGTTCTGGACAACTGGCATGGAGACCTACAATTCCCCCAAAGAAGCTAAACAAGCCAAGCTCTCCCATGGCATTCAAGATTCTACAGATGCAATAAACCCCCAGAAATCACAATCACAGAGGCAAAGAGGCAGGCCAGATGCACTGCAGCACTTCGCATTTGCAAAGACACGTCCAGCTCAGACTACCATGGCAGACATCAGAAAGCTGCTGAACGAGGCTAAAACCAAATTTCAGGACAGGAAGAATGATCAGACAGCAACCTGAATATGCTACTGAGATACAGGTCATTCCAACGTTGTTAATCGGATGGCATTGTTCCATTCCACACCTACCCAGGTACTGTATTTACTGCTGATTTCTGCACTTGTTTTTTTACTCTTATTTCAAGTTTCAAGTTTATTGCAGGAAAACTCCATTGAGCAAGCTCATTCACAAGGAGGTCCTGTGACATAAACACTTAAAATACAAACATAGATAGGTAATAACAGTATCTACATGAAATGCACGTTACACGATACAGGCTGGATATACATACAAGGGTACCACATAGGGTGACCGCAGGTGGTAAACATTAATATGACACAGGGAAGCGACTTACAGGTTGCATACTGATAAATGAAACATGATGACTGGTGTGTGCAATACATATATTTTGGCAGCTAGAACAAACAACAGACTACAGCTGATATGGAGGGGAGGAGTGATTTGGTAGAGTAGCAGTGGAGCGTAAGCATAGATAAAGCCAGGAGTAGAAGGGGAAGGGAAAGCAGTTAATATGACAAAGCAATTATACCTTACCAGTGGATAAATATGGCACACATGGGAAGGAAGAGACTTAATGACAGTTACAGGTGTCTTTTATTTTGGCTGAACTTAGCGATTTGTAGAAGTTTATTGAAACTGCTAGTTAGTTTCAGTGCGGTTTGTAATTGGTTCAAAATGGAGGAAGGGCATATGCAATAGCACGTTTACCAAGGAGGTCTGCGTCCTTGGTATGTCAAGCATAATAAAGTCAGATTTTCTTAACGAGTATGTACTATGTGAGATACTAATAAGGGAAGAGAGATAGCTTGGCAATTTCTGCAGGAGCAGTTTAAGAGTCCATAGCCCAGCATGGGTAGGTGTCTAGTAGTAGGGATGTCCAACCAACAGCTGCATATAAGTCACAGTGATCGCGAGCAGTGGGGAGTTGGTAATGAACTGTAGCATACGGTGATAAAGGATATCCAGTTTACTTAGATTTGCAAGAGTGGTGGAGGAATAGATTACATTGCCATAGTCGAGTAGGGGGAGAAAAGTGGCCTGTACAAGCTTGTTTCAAGTTTCAAGGGGGAAAAGGGGCCTATTTCTGTAGAAGAAACCTAGCCTTGCTTTTAACCTTCTGGAGACATCTTCGACGTGGTCATTGAAAGATAATTTATTGTCGATCCAGATACCCAGATATTTAAATTTGGTTACAACTTCCAGAGGCTCATTTAGCGTGGTGACAATGAAGTCTTGGGCAAGGGTATTGGGGGGCCTGTGACAGCACTGCGGGAGAATATCATCGCTTTAGTCTTCTTAGCATTGAGCAGAAGCTTTGCCTTTATTAGATTATGCTCAAGTTGTGCGAAGTCCACTTGAAGCACTCCCTTGACTTCAGATAACGATAAGCCAGAACTATACAACACAGTATCATCTGCAAAAAAGTGGAAATTGGACGTAGATATGTTAGCATCTAAGTCATTAATGTACAAAGAAAACAAGATAGGGCCTAAGATGGATCCTTGGGGGACTCCTCTTGCAAATGGCAAAGCAGCAGAAAAAAAGCCTTCCGCCTTTACTTTTTGGGATCTTCCAGTTAGGTAGCTAGAGAACCACTGGGTGGTATGGCATGTGGCACCCAACTTTGCAAGGCAATTGACTAATAGTTTGTGATCAACAGTATCAAAAGCTTTGCTGAGGTCCAAAAAGACTGCACCAGTTACCTTCTTAGCATCTATAGCAGAGATACAATCATTGGTTACTTTTGCTAGTGCAGTGATTCTGCTATGATTAGCCCGGAAGCCGGATTGAGCTGGGTTAATGAGAGAGAAGGTTTCCAAGTGAGATTTTAACTGACTATGGATCAGTTTTTCGAGAACTTTAGAAAGGATAGGCAATATGGAGATAGGCCTATAGTTGTTTACATCATAGGTCACCAGATTTAAATAGAGGAGGATATGTGCTGATTTCCAACAGGGCGGCACAGTAGCAGATGTAATGGAAAGATTGAAGATGTGGAGAATTGGGGCAGTGAGATGGGCGTAGCCTGACCTTAGGAAAAAAGGGTTCCAAGACATACGTCCCTACGCTTTTGGTGTCTAAGTTAAGAAGAGAATGTTCTACTTCTTTATAAGTTATCTCGCGCAATTGGAAGGGGCTGGGTGCAGGACTAGATGTAGGGGAGGGGTATGCTGGCTCACGCAGCACCAGCATAAGGTGACGAGTCAAAAGCTAATCCAGCTGTGGCAAAGTGGGAGTTAAGGTCCTCCAGGATTAGGGACTTGTTTCCACAATCTTGCCACTTGCAACTATCTTTGTTGGGACAGAGGGGGCCATGGGTCGTCCTTCTATAGCTTTGATAGTCTTCCATATTTTATGAGGGTTACCTTTAGCTTGTTCGAGAGTAGAAATATAATAGTTAGCTTTAGCAGAGCGAAGTTTTTTCACACAGTTATTCCTGGCTGTTCTAAAGGCCTGCCAATCCAAAGATTCTTTGGAATGTCTAGCTTTAGCCCAGAGCTTATCTTGAGCTATAAGGGCTGCCTTGAGATCTGAAGTGAACCAGGGGTTGGAATTGTTCCATACCCTTACTTTGATGAAAGGGGCATGCTTATTTATTATTGTAGTGAGTTTGTCATTAAGGATGTAAGCTGCCTTGTTGACATCTTTGGCTAGGTAGAGATCTTGCCATCTGATCATGCTCAGGTCAGATAGGAAGTTTACTGCACTGAATTTGCGAAAGGATTTTTTTGTTATAAAGATGGGCTGCGGCCGGGCCTTAATTTGAGATCTTATGCAAGCAACAATTCCATGATCACTCATGTCATTGTGAAACACTGCCGAATGAGATATTTTGTGTGGATGGGTGGTTAGTACCACATCTAGAATGGAACTGTTGGCAGTATTTAGAGTGTTGTTCCTAGTGGGTTCACTGACTAATTGCCCAAGACCTAGCTTGTCACAAAGGGATTTGAGGCCATGTGATTTAGGTGACAGCCAGTCCATATTTAGATCTCCTAGAAATATTGTTTCAGTTTTGCATCTACGAACATGGATTTCAAAGATTAAGGACTTCATCACCACAGACGGGGGTCTATAGCCACCTAGGATAGTGATACATTCTGAGGAGGGGAGATGAAGGCTCAGCGAAACTAACTCAAATTCCTTGGCTAGAGATTTGCAACTAATATAGGTGACCGAGTACTTAGATTTGGTGTAGATAACCAGACCCCCACCTCTAGACTCTCTATCTGCTCTAAATAAATTGTAGCCCTGCAGTGATATTTGTTGATCAGTGTTCATCTTTTTTAACCACGACTCAGTAATTATGATAAGGTCAAGGTTAACGTGTGCAGCCCAGGCTTGCAGCTGTACAAGTTTTTTAGGCAGGCTTAAAATGTTGACCATCATCATTTTGAGACCTGTGGCCTCACAAAATCGATAGGCGAGGTAAGTTGTGGGGGAGGGGGGGGCCAGGGTTGAGCTCTACATTTCCTGAGCAGAGAAGAAGCAGAAGTATAACTTTCTTTAAGGAGCTTTTACGAATGAAGACTGCTTTTTTATTACTTCGTGGTAACCCATATCGTGCTGCACAAGAGGCAGCACCACTGTAATGACAGTTTATCGTGATCAATGTAAGTGCTTGAATAGACATAGGTGAGGACAGTAGCAAGGGGGTGTAGGCTAACCGGGTGGAATAGGCTAAAAGGGGAGAGGAGAATGACATAGTGTCTGCACGGTAGACCGTTATAACAGGTATTGATAAGGTACATTGGAGAACTGAATTGCATTGAGGTACTTCGAATTGCACTGTATTGCTGAGAACTCTGCACCTTAGGAGCAATAAAAACACAATAAAGAGAGCCATGGTCCCAGATTGAGTGGTCTCATGATTTGTATTAGTGCAATATTTTCTAGGCAAGTAATTTGCCCACCTAGGTACTCACTTAAAACCTAGAGGATTATTTGCTACTGATGGGATTGATATTCAACATCCAGGTGTCCTACCTGGAATTATCATCTTTCCTGAGCAAAAAGCTTATTTTTATCAAGATTGATCCCTTAGAGTGATGAACCCAAAGTTGTAATAATAGCCTTTTAATAGCTTCTATGCCCCATAGACTTGAATGAGGCAATGAGTGTAGCATGTGTGGACACTGTTCTACATAAAAGAACAATGCTATGAGATCTCACAGTCTCTAAAACTAACAGAACACTAAATTGATTTCAATAATGGGACTCTTTGCATAAGTTTGATCCTATAAACAAATCAGTTTTATTTTATTTCAACAAGAAAGTAATTCCATATAGTTTGGTCCTTACAGCATTTGTCTGAATACATTCCAGTCAAATATATACTTTTCTTACAGAACTCTGGACTAATAGGGCCAAGTATATATATATATATATGTAAAAACCAAAAACAAGGTGTTGCGCCAGCATGTGGTCTAAAAGCAAAACAAAATGGTTATATTAAATGCATGCTGAAAACAGAAAATAGAGTTAAAAATCTATGTTTTGACCTTAGGTCTTCTTCAGGAAATATCTAAAAGTGAAAGAAAAAAGTTAGTGTATATGTGTGTGTGTGTATATATATATATATATATATATATATATATATATATATATATATATATATATATATATATATATATATATATATCTAAAGGATCATAACCCTCTGATGACTGAAATATTGTTGATATTTTTTGTTTTGCGTGTAATTATTCGATAACGCCGGCTAGTGGTGAAGCCACAAGTGATGTCATCTAGCCAACTGGCATGAGAACAAAAATATCGACAATATTTCAATAAAGAGACATAGTATTTCATTTATGCCATACCTGCAAAAAAGTGAAAAAAAATATAATTTCTTTCCATTTTTTGCCAATTATAAAAAAAATCTAAAACAAATCTATAAATGAAACACCACTCATTTTGTAGGTATTTTTGGCCTGATCAATTTTTTTGCTCGAAGTACCATGCTATGAGTTTTCATTTTAAAGTTATATGCAATTGTCTGTTTCAAAAAGTGAAAAAAATTGAATATTCTGCTGTTGTTTTGCTAATTATAAAAAAACTAAAAGGTATCTATAAATGAAACACGACAAATTTTGTAGCTATTTTTGTGCTGAACAACTTTTGTGCTCATAGTATCATGCTGTCATTTTTTATTTTAAAGTTATTCATATTTGTTTGTCATAAAAGTGAAAACAAAATTGCTTTTTGCTGTTTTTTGCTAATTATATAAAAAATAAAAGTTAGCCATAAATAAAACACCACCCATTGTGTAGATATTTTTGTGCTAAACAACTTTCGTGCTCACAGTACCATGCTATCAGTTTTCATTTTACAGTTATTCGCATAGGTTTATCGAAAAAGAGGGAAAAAATGCATTTTTTGCTGTTTCTTTGCTATTTATATAAAAAAAAATAAAAGTTAGGCTTAAATGAAACACCACTTATATTGTAGATATTTTGTACTGAACAGCTTTTGTACTCACAGTACCGTGCTATCATTTTTTGTGTTAAAGTTATTTGCATTTGAATACAGTTTGTACTGCTACTGAGGCCGAATATGCAAATGTCCAATCTCTACCTACTGTGTGGATAAATTTATTTACAGTGAGGATAAATTCAATATTCTCACTGTGGGTCTGACCACCCTAAGAATATTGAAACTATTTGCCCTTTTTATCCTTACAGGTATGGCATAACTATATATATATATATATATATGTGTGTGTGTGTGTGTGTGTGTGTGTGTGTGTGTGTGTGTGTGTGTGTGTAATACTGGGTTATCTATCTTACAAAATGGCAAAATTGATTTGGAGGGGAGTAAAAGTGCAGGTGTGCGGTCATGCTCTGATATACACACGGTCACCTGATGATGATTGTCCACTGGCTGAGCATCTTTTTCCCTACCCATTTTATATATATATATATCTGTTAGCACCCTTTGCAAACTGTGTGAGAGGCCTTTCAGCATCATGCAATTCTGCTTAAAGTTGAACCAGCATAACATTCTGTGGTGATTTGCATATGCAGCCCATGATGCTTTGCATTGTGTGGGCATATATATATATATGTGTGTGCGTGTGTACTTTGAATTGCTGGGGAAGCTGCAAATTGGAGCTGATCTAATTTGGTTTCTTAAGATGAATGGGTTGGGGAGGAGATTCTGATTACATCACCAGTCGGGATGGAGAGTAGGTAATGCTCTCATCAGTTTGGGTGATGATGCTTATCACCTTATATGGCATACTGTGGACAGGTTACCACAGTAAGGAGGACCAAAGGGCTTATGTCACTGCTTGCCCTCCAGTCTGTGCCCCAACATCCACATTTAGAGGTACGCAGTTCTACATGGGGCAATTCCTTGTGCCCCTCTGGAATGGAAGTGCATTAGAATTTGAACAGTCATTACCAAATTGTTGGTTTTATCTGTTTATTCATTTTTCTGTTTGTTCAAAATGTTATGTGTTTTGGGTTACCAATTCTATCTATGGTCGATTGGAAAATTTACCTGAAATCTTATGTCAGATTGGCTTACTTATACATTCTACTCCACAAGGGGACAAGTAATGTAACACCATTATCAGGCTAAAAGAACACAGGAAACTGACTCTGTTTAAGGAAGAACTCATGTGAAAGGCAAATGCTGGGCCCATGGGATTGGGGGAAGGGAGAGACACTGCCACAGATCATACTAAGTAATTTAGAATGGACAATGTGGCATCCACATCAAAGCTTATAGTCTCCTCCAAGAATGTGAATGGACTCAATAGCCCCATTAAAAGATACAAGGTGCGCTCTTTGCTCAAGAGGCAAAAACCTATGTTTATTCTATTACAGGAGACGTGTCTTGATCAATCAGGGCAAGCTCAAGGAGACCACCACAACCTTAACCAGCCTATATGTCCCCCCCCCCCAGGGGTCAGACACCACTACAGCACGTATTTTATTACAAAAGATAACCGAACACCAGCAGGGAGTTTTACTAGTAGGAACATGATTTTAGATGATAGGGATACAACCAATCCTAAACCTCTGAAACGCAGAGTGGCCCAGAGGATGACACAGCGGTACCTCAAGAAGATGGGATGGGTTGACACATGGCGGTCACTAAACCCCACACAAAGAGGTTACACACACTACTCAGCACATCATAAGGTGTATACTCGAATAGATTTTCATCACATTTCAAGAGAGCATGGTCATTTCCTCAAGAAATATGAAATTCTTCCTTTTGTGCTCTTGGACCTTTCTCAGATCCTTCATACCCTCAGCTGGAGATCTGAGCGTAAATCCACCTTATGGCATTTTAATAACTATCTGTTAAACAGAAAGGAATTTCAAGAGTTGAGAAACAAAATCTATATTCCCCCAGATATTGCTAGAGAATGACACTCAAGAAGCGAGCCCCACAATCATGTGGGACACATTAAAAGTGGTGCTAAAAGGGGACATTATCAGCTTTGCCTCTCAACACAAGAAACAATAGGCAGAACAGCTGAATACGCTCCAGAGGCAGCTCCATGATTTACAGCAACAACATGCAGCCAGTGACCCTGCTGTCTACCCCCTGCCAGAAGCCACTAAACAAAAGATACAAAAGACACAAGAGTTATTAGACATAAAGACAGAACAGGCATTACAATATCTGAAATAAAAGTATTACAAGGGAGGCATGAGAGCCGGCCCACCGGCGCAGCAGTTGGATTTCTGCTTGCGACGCCAGCGACCCGGGTTCAGGAACGAGCCCAGGAGCGGGAGGGCCGGCCGAGAGGGGAGGACTTGAGTGTCCCAGGGACTGCTCGTCCTCTCCGGGGGGAGGGGGGATACCTGAGCTCGGTGCTTGTCTGACTCCGGGTGGAGACCTGAGGTACAGCAAGCCCGATGCTCCATCAGATGGGGGAGCGACGTACCAGACGTCGGCGCTTTGGCGCCTTGACGTCACTGGATCTGGCACGTCGAGGAACACCAGGAAAAACCCTTGCAGCCGCCTAGTAGATGGAGCACCAGGGCCCCGACCTTCAATGCCCCTACCTGTCCAGGGACAGCATGCCGACAAAGATTAGTGGAACGTCAGGGTGGTTGGGAGTCCAACCCCACACCCACCTGGGGGGTATAGCCACGGCTCCATGGGGCATGGACTGCACCGGCTCCAGGTAGGTGAGCGAAGGCTGATAAGGCCATATGTGTCTCCCGAAGAAGAGGGAGCTGCAAGGAGGGAGGAGGATAAAGAGAAAATTAAAAAAAAAAAAAGGGGAGGCATGAGGGTCACCCGGATATTGGCACATAGGCTGAGGCAGAGGGTGACACAAAATACAATCACTCAAATCTGCTCCCAGTGGCTGGGGAACATCACTAGGATGCCTTCTGAACTTGCGGAGACATTTTTGCTTCACTGTAACACATTATTTACCCCAGAAAACCCCTATAATCCTTAAGGAAGTGCTCAATTCCCAACAAACCTAAGACTCCCACAACTCACCCAGGAGCAAATAGATGCTTCAGTAGCCCTATCACAAGGGCAGAATTGGAAGGGATTGTAAAGCTTCTAAAATCAGGAAAGTCTCCGGGACCTGATGGTCTTACCAGAGAATTTTACAAATCTTTTAAGGCTTTTTTAATGCCTACTTTACAATGAGCATGCCATGTGATATTGGAGGGAGAACCTACTCCTCCATCCTGGAGCTATGCCGTAATCTCAATCATACCTAAGCCAGGCAAGGATCCCAGTCTATGTGGCTCATACCACCTAATATCTGTATTAAACATTGATTATAAAATATTTGCATCTATCCTGGCTAAACGGTTGGAGAGAGTAATGCCTTTGTTGATTGATCCAGATCAATGTGGATTCATAACATCCAGACAAAGATAAGTGTGATGGTCTAGAGGTGCTCTGTGGTACTCTACTCTAAAGATGGTGGAAAGAGATGAGTGAGACACCAAGGTCCAAATTATTGTGGATAAGATAACTGTTACCCAGACAAGGAGAGGCAGGAGTCATCCTAGAATTTCAGTGCCCACATGGTGTTTATTTAGTACCAGTGGGTAGGGAGACACAGTCACAAGAGAAGGAGAAGACACCCAAAACAATAGGGTGTTAAAGAGGACAGAACACTTTTATCTATGACTGCTAAAATTAATTCCAACGGGAATAGCCTTGGTATTTAGGCCTACTGCCACTATACTTCTATAATTATTCAACAGTTCTTATTCTTATTGCTAAACTTAGATGAAAATCAGATGATATGTACTACCCACAACAATATTTGGTTTAGCTATAACCACACAATTCTGCCGAAGTCCAAATGTCACAGGAGTCCAGAGGTCTGACGTCTTTGTGTACACTGTCATTCTACAATGGTAGCTACAAAGGGGGAGCAAATGGAACAGTTGATACTAAACACAGTTCCTAGCAGGGACCTTGTAAAGGTCACTGGGTGGTAAGAGGTTTGGTAAACAGATCATATGATTCTTGTGCAAAAGTCCACTCTCTCCAAGGCTGCTAGAAAGAATGAACCAGAGCAACTGGTTCCTGAAATAACCCACTTACAGGATGTCAGATTCCAAACTGAAGATAAAGGATTCCTTGGCCAAAACCCACTTCCAGGGCTGCCAAGGAGAAGGAGAAAACAGGATCTGCTCAGGATCCTGAACAGGACTACCACGACCTGAATGATGCTGCAACACTCCAAGGGCCAGCTAAACTCTGAAGGCTCTCTAATAGGACCAGGCACCAGAAGAAACTATAGAGAGGATGGTTGATTCTGCAATCTTGTCACCAGAACCTAGAACAAAATAAAGAAACGGCGGACGCGTCCCGAACCAAGCTTCGACGGACTCGACTTTTGGTGAACAACCAGGGGCGCAGACCAGGTTCTCCAGGATGTGCACACTCTTCTGTGGAGGGTGACCAACTTCGGGACATCTGGATCAGGAACCACATGAAACAACACTGGCACAGCTGTCATAATGCGCTTCAGTGGACGTAACCTCGGGCTGTAAAAAAAAGCAAACAAGAAACGGCGGGTACAACTTGTGCGACTGATGACGGACTCGACTTTGGCGGATGACACAGATGGAGGAGATGATCTGATGGTCGATCCCACTTGGGAGAAGAATGATGAACAGACGTCCTCTTGATTCTGAGTACGTAGTATTACAGACCACACTATTGGGCTGCAGTGTGGTAGAAGATTGAGACTGTCCCCATACGCTGGTAACAATATAGCTAAAGGATGTACCTTTCTGCAATGCCAAGAGAACTGCGGAATTATTTTTTTTTATTTTATTTTAGTCTTTGGTAACCAGGTAAGGCCCACTAGGCACAAGTGCCTGTTTTCAGGGGTGACCTGAGAGCACTGGGCAGTTATGTGACTTGCTCAGAGTCACACAGTATGCAAGTGGAGGTTGTGAGAATCAAACTCAGGTCTGGTCTGCTGGATGTATCAAGCTTGTTCACATCTCGTTCCTCTAACCTCTAGGCTATACTGCCAGCCATCAGATAATTTGCCAGGGAAAGGGCAAATTATAAATCTAGGGGTGATTATTTCAGGTGGGGCAATTGTTCAGATGCTTAGGGCAACAGTTCAGATGTTTAGGGCAATAGTTCAGATGCTTAGGGCAATAGTTCAGATACTTAGAGCAATAGTTCAGATGCTTAGGGCAATAGTTCAGATACTTAGGGCAATAGTTCAGATACTTAGAGCAATAGTTCAGATGCTTAGGGCAATAGCTCAGATGCTTAGGACAATAGTTCAGATACTTAGGGCAATAGTTCAGACAACCAGGGCCGAATAACCACAATCCATATACACTATAGTATTGGTGCTTCTTAGCAAGTTCAGTCTTTCAGATACTTTGGCAACAAACATTTTCATGAACAGTACAGTTACTTTGCAGTATTTGTGAGCTGAGCACCCTTGGATGGACTCTTTTTCCTGACTGTAGGGCCTTCCTGAATGGGATCTGGCTACCTCTGAACGTTTTGCTATGGATGCCCTAATCACTATACATATGGTACCACTTGCCCTATGCCAATTGCCCGAGATACTAAAAGCCTAAATGCCTTATTTGCTATGGGGCCTATATGCCCTACTAACTGCCACCAGGCTGGCTCGCCCTAATCCAGTAGGCCGGGACTGCCCTTACTACCACTAGGCTGGCTTGCCCTAATCCACTAGGCCGGGGCTGCCCTTACTACCACTAGTCTGGCTTGCCCTAATCTAGTAGGCTAGGGCTGCCCTTACTACCACTAGACTGGCTTGCCCTAATCAGCTAGGCCAGGGCTGCCCTTACTACCGCTAGACTGGTTTGCCCTAATCTGCCAGGCTGGGGATGCCCTTACTATCACTAGGCTGGCTTGCCCTAATCCACTAGGCCGGGGCTGCCCTGGGACCCTGCTTTACCTCGGGCCTAATGCCCTACATTTACCTCGGGCCTAATGCCCTACTTAGCTGTGGGCCTAATTGCCCTTTTAAAACTGGGCCTGGAACCCTTAATTCAGTGGGCCTGGTGCCCTTAATTCAGTGAGGCTGGTGCCCCTAATTCAGTGGGCCTGGTGCCCTTCGAAATGGGCCTGGTGCCCTCTATACTGTGGGCTAATAGCCCTCTTACAACTGGGCCTGGTACCTTTCAAAATGGGCCTGGTGCCCTAAATACAGTGGGCCTGGATCTCCCCTTTAAATATCTGTAAGAACCAAAAGTGGCAGGGCTCCTTTAAATTTGAAAGGCTCTCTGAGCCTGCTGCCACTCTTTCGGCAGATTGCCACCCCGAATCCCGCCCCTTTCTGAATATTTATGAGGCCCTTGCTTGGCCTCACTGTGCTAGCCCCTCCCCTTGGGCATTGCTGACCCGCCTCCCCACTGAATATTTAAAATACAGGGTCCTACCAACCCGATGCCCTAGCGGCACTCGGCCGCCTTTCTTCGTGCCTTAAGCACACTTTTTAAAACAAAAGAAAAGACTTTTATTTTAGGTGGTGAGCACGTAGCATGTGCTGCTGCCGACTCACCACTCCTTTTTTTTTTTGAAATTTGCTCTTTATTTCACGCCCCACGTCCATCCTCAGCCTGGTCACAGACTCCGGGATCCCCGGTCACCGGACATTGCCGACTCACCCAGTCATCCCTGGCTTCCCCCCCAGAGAGTGGGGCCACGGTTCCGACCCCCGGTATCGGACCGCGGAACTAGTAACTGGTCGGGGAACGGCTCTGGTGACCAATCAGGGCGTCCTGGAGTAAAGCGTTATATAGACGCTGGGCGTGGTTTTTTTACCCCCATTAGCCCACTCCCTTGAGGGAGGCGGGGACGTGCAATGACGCTGAGCGTCTGCCTCTGCCTCACTCCCTCCCCTGACGTAAGCGGCTGCGTGGGTGATCCCTAGCCTCCGCTGGCGTCCCCTCCAGCGCCGACTGCTACCAGCCCTCCCCGGAGAAGGAGAGCAGTCCGTGGGGCGCTCGATCCTTCTCCCCGGCCAGCCCTCCGGCGGCCGAGTCCGTTTCGAACCTGGTGCCTCGGCGTTCGCGGAAACCAACCACTGCGCCCGGCGGGCCGGCACACTCCTATCGCTGCTGGAGGCAGAAGGCGGTCACGTGATGCGGGCGGTAAGCTGGCAGTGGGAGGGAGTGCTACAGGCAGCTGGGGGGATGACTGGGGGGCCTAGGAAGGCTGACCAAAACTTGCGGCAATGCGGCGCTACTCTGCCGCTGATGGAGGGCTGAAATTAAACTTAAAACTAACACAGCAGCTAAAATAAATAAACAAATGGGGCTGTTGAGTCCAAACTGTGGCGGATGGCTGTTTACTCTGTTCGTGGTGCCCTGATGGCACCACCAACTGCACCACCGAACAGCAACAGAAGTCTTCAGGCAGGGGAAGCAGAGCAGGACCATAACAAGCCCTGAGGGACGGCTTCAACCCAAGGTAAGCCCTAACCTACCCCTTGACTTCTGTGACCTGTCTCCTCAACCTCTGCCCAGGAACAACTGACCAACTGTTAAATATTTTTTTAAACTTAAATCCACCAGGGTTCCAGAGTGACTGGAGTGGAATGCTGTGCAGAAGCAGCTCAGCACAGCATTCTATCCAGGCCATTGTTACTGGAGCTACAATAATTCTATCTTTTTACAGCATTTTAAGTGCACAGGGCACTTTTCTCTATTATGTAGAGTGTTTCCACACTATAGGAAGGGGAAATTCATATTTAAGGAACCCCTTTATCTATTTACCCTGCAGTCTGTACCTAAGGTAGGCACCCTGGGCACCTGTAAACCCCTAATCCTTTTACGTCATTTATATTTCTGGGATGCTCCAACTTTGGAGCATTACACAAGACAATATTAAGAAATCGTTCCATCTCCTGCATCATGCCTCCTGGTCAAGAGCCCTTTTTTTGTGGTTGAGCTTGGCTGTGGAGAAGGTCTTCGACCGGATGGCACGGCTATTTCTAGTGGCGACCCTGGGTTCTTTTGGTTTCTCAGAGTGATTTCAGAGTTTAATTATGGCCCTATATGACCACCCTAAGGTCTATGTTAAAATTAATGGAAACATAACCTCCCCAATTACTTTACACAGAGGTACAAGGCAGGGATGTCCACTTTCACCTCTGCTGTTTGCACTTTATCTGGCGCTCCTAGCACAGGCTTTAAGAAAAGCCGACAATGTGACTGGATTAAGGGTGGGGGAGAACAGCATAAACTTGCGTTATAAACAGATAATTTGTTAATCTATCTTGCATACCCAGAACAATCTTTACCCCATCTATGGTCTCTACTTGAAAAATTCGGGGAGGTAGCGGGCTATAAAATTAACACAACTAAGACCAAGGTCATGCAAGTGAATTATTCCCCAATGAATACTGTGAAACAAAGATTTCCCTTTCGTTGGGGCATAACACACTTAAAATACCTGGGTGTGCAACTGACCACTGATCGTACACAACTATATCAATACAATTATGCCCCACTGCTCCAACAGATGACACTGGACCAAGAGAAATGGAGCGCTATCCCACTTACCTTGATACAGAGCGTGGAGGCAGTTCATATGAATCTACTAGATTTTTATACCTGACAATCTCTCCCCACCACTCTCCCACCATCTTTTTTTAAGGAAATGAACCAAAAAAATATCCTGCTGTATAACGGAATCTCACCCACCCAGAGGGAAATTTCTATGCCTTCAACTTCCATTCAAAGCGGGAGGATTAGCATTGCCATGCATCTATAATTATTACATACCTTCCCAGATACGAATAATCTTTTTGTTGATGCATACAGCTTATGCAGCAAAATGGTGTGAGCTTGAGAAAAAAGAGGAAGATTTAATTAACTTAGACAAAATACTTCTTTTTTTTGAACTTTAAAATTGTTATTGAAGGTTCATATCACATATCTTTAATCATTTCATTACAAACATGATGTTTCAGCCTCCAAGAATGTATAGGTACAGGTTTCACCTTACAATAGTTGTAACAGTTTTTCACAAATTAAGCTTGTTAATTCTGAGTGGGGGAGGGAGCGAATGGGAAACAGGAGATTCCCTCTCTCTGATTGCTTCCCATTAACCTCTGCAAATGCCTCCTAGCTTTCTGCCCCTCTAATGGGTGGTTATCATTTAATAAAGCAGGAGGGGCCCCCCGAAAAATCCCCTTATTATTGACTCTAACAAGTACCTTCCATGGTAGCCACAGAAGAGATTACGCCAGTTCTCTTAGAGCTTCTCCCAATAACAGGTCTTATATCGACAAATCAATTTCTCTTAGAACCTTGTATAATTTTTATGACAACAATAACAGAAGATAATATTTTCTCCTTGCCTTCTTCTTTTTCTTCCCCCCTCTCCTCTAGCCCTGAGAGGAGAGATGAGCAAAAAGAGGGAAATACATAAATGAATGACTAATTAAGTGAGTGAGTCCCCATTGACTTAACAAGCCAATCCCCGTCCCCTCTTCTTAGACAAAATACTTCTAAGTCAACCTCCAATACCCTTGGAACAGATTACAGACAACCCATACACTAGAAACACATTGTCATGCTGGAGGACACTGTGGACCTCTAAATAATTTGCCCCATATAAACATTTATTATTTTCTCTACCAGACTGTAAATGTGGGTAGTAAGGAAGTCCAACGCAGTGTCAGGATGCCACATAAAATAAGTATTTATTCATACAATGGAAATGATCAAAAGCGGACTGATTTCATCAAAAGAAAATAATCATAAACAAGAAGACATCAAATAAAGGGATAACGGTTCAGTATAGCTTTAAACGAAACAAAATCCCACCTAGAAAAAAGCTAGAGGTCTGATAGGGTCAGCACCCTATCACCTACTAACTAAATGCTCCCAGACCTGGTCCTTTTATACAGGAGTAGGATCAGACGATCAATTAGGATCCGCCCCTGATTATAACTAAAGACCAACAATCTTCCAGAACATTTATTTTTTAGTTTAGAGTTAAGGAAAACCTATAATAGGTTGTTAGAAACACAATAACATAAGATAGTAGTAATACTAATAAGGCAAATCCTTTCTATGTGTGCGATTCCAAACAGTCAGGCTCCTCCCATCACTTCTGATTATAAACTGAGAAAATGGCCGCCTGGCCCTATAGCAGAGTCAGAGGGAAGGAGGAGAGTCCAGGCTGTAAGAAATGCTAAATAGGTAAGACAATATTTTCTAGCACAGAAGTACAAGTTTTCTTTTGCCTAAAACATAGCATACAAAGCATATGTCTCTTTCTATACAAGAGTCTCTTTTCAGCAAGAAATGTGTTGTCTTTAAAATTAAACAAAACAACAAAAATGGGCTTCATAAGCCTGAGCAGGGCCAGATTAAGGCAACCTGGGGCCCTAGGTCCAAGAGAAATCTGGGGCCCCCTCACTATAACCATTCCCCTTCGCCATGACCCCACCTCTTGGCTACTGCATATCAGTTACTACAACATGAAAACAATGTTCTTACTGTCCCTAAAAAGTGGCACAAAATGCTTCAAAATTAATGTAACTGGCTGGTCCGGTGGCACTGAGGAGTGAGGCACTGAACGCCACAACTCGCACCATGCCGGTGACCT
The DNA here is from genome assembly GCA_016271365.2 of Neoceratodus forsteri. Classification (NCBI taxonomy): domain Eukaryota; kingdom Metazoa; phylum Chordata; order Ceratodontiformes; family Ceratodontidae; genus Neoceratodus; species Neoceratodus forsteri. Next base: position 364,687,181 of record CM028132.1, on the reverse strand, counting down.
GTGTTTGGTGATGGACTCGGGTCACCGGGGGTTGGCCGGGTGGCAGGGGGGAGAAGGACTGAGCACCCAATGGCTGCTCTCCTTCTCCAGGAAGGGATGGGATGCTGGCCCCGCTGCTATACCGCCACCGCCTGAGTGACCACTGGTGGTGCTGGTGCGGTTGGCAAAGTAGATAGACAGGGAGGGGCCAACGTCAGCCAAGGACCATAGAGGAGGCACGTCTCAGTGTGCCTCCATCTTGTTGGTCCTCCTCGAGTGCCGATGTTGACAGGGGGTGGACCAGAACAAGGGAAAAAACACCCCATGGCTGATCTAGGTGAAGGGCTCCTGCACTGCTGCGACCATGGAGGAACCGGGAAGGAGCTTTGGTTGCACATTCCACCGAGGATCGGAGAAGGTAGGATGGACTCCTCCACCCCATCCGGGGGTCAAACCGGATCTCCAGAGTTGTATAGGAGTGGGGCACCTATGGGAGCATCCTCATGGTCCCTATGGCGCAGACTGGGTGCATTGGGATGCCTGGAGAGAGGGTCCGATCACAGTGCAAGGGAGAGTATAAAGAGACAGTAAAAAAAAAAATAAAAAAAAATAATGAAACTAAAACTATCAGCATTGAAAAATGAAAATAGCCTGAGTTTTGATAATTTAGAGAAAATTATTATTAATAGGCCTTGTAAAAAAATGTTTGTAAGTGAAATGTCATGATTTGCATTTTTCCAAAGCCCCCCACCCCCAAACACACATGTGTGCGCATGCAGTCTGGGTGTTATCATACTGTCCTGTCAGGTAGTATGAACCACGATGTGGGAGTTGAAGAATTTGAAATAAAACATTTCTGTTACTGATAAGTAAGCCAGGATCCATAAATGGAAAGATTTACTGATGGGAATCTTGAAATACATTCATTTGTTTGCTCTGAAAACAGAGCTGTATCAAGGTCAGCACTTCAGTATGAGTGAGATGAGAGAATTAAAAAAAAAAGGAGTATGATTTTTAATTGTATAACTGAAACTTATTGTAGATTTCTTAATTTTAGGAGTGAGATTAAATGTTTATTTTTCGTTTATTGAGATATCGGAATTACAAACCTTTGAGTCAGAGACTCCTTTACAAAGGCTCCACATCATGGAAGTACAAAACAAGAGAAATGCACAATACAATGAAAGGTATTACAAATGAATGTGAAGGGTAAAACAACCCAGAGTCAAGTATGATACAAAGGTAATGAGAAATACATTGAAAGGTATTTTATCTGAATGCGGAGGGTAAAACAACCCAAAGTTAAGCATGGTACAAAGGTTTCAAGCAAATTAAGCTATTGCTTACATTCAAATTTCAAGGATGATACAAGGTTTCCTAAGCCAATAAAACAGATACTTAAGATAAAATATAAAGAATACACACTGAATTGCACTGTTAATCTTTTATAGTTAAGAGTAAGATTCTAAGCTGGGATTCTAAATGGGTGTGGGAGACAAAGCAAAGGAAATGGTCTTGTTCACACCTTAAAGGTCATCCTGGCTGGGGCCCCTGAAGCTGTTAGCTGCACTTTACACCCAATCAGGGAGGTGAGAGTTATGTCACAGTTCAGCCCCTGATTTACTCAGTGGCTAAGTCTTTTACAAAAAACATGTAGCTCAGGCAGGAAGAAAAGGATATATGGTAAATATATGTTGGGGGATTGCTGGGGGCCCCCTGGCAGGCAGGGGCCCTAGGCCTATGCCTATGTTGCCTATGCCTTAATCTGGCCCTGAGCCTGAGGAGTCAAACATGTTCATTTTCAGTCTATTACACAGACAATAGCAAGTACCAAGCAGCCTCATTTTAATACTGGACTTTAAACTGCAGCTAACATTAATTGAAGGACCAGAATACAGTTTGTTTACCTTGTGCACATATTCTATTTTGTTTAGAAAACTTTCTCTGCAGTTTATTTTGCTAGGAGGGCATCAGAAACGGCCAGAAAAACACTTAGCTTGTCTTTTATTTCACTCTGCAGTTTCAGCCTCTAGCGTACATTGGAAGGCAAATAAGGGCTTTTTTACACTTGGGTTGTCCTAGCTAAATGTTAGGACAAACAAGCCCATTTTGCCAATTAACTCTGCGGGAATGTGAACGAACCTCCACAAATTTGCATAGGCAATCATGCGTACATTCGCACAGATGATCATGCACACCTCCGTGTGGGCGGTAATGTGCATGATCGAGTGGCACCATGCGCCAATAAAATGAATTAGACATGTAATCAGGGGCACTGTGCAAAACGTGGAAGAGCAAGAAGAAATGAAAGGAAGAAAGAAATAGGGATACACAGAACAACTACAGGTGGCCTTCCTGTTAGTTGGGGAACCTAGGAAAAAGAAATGGAATAGTACAGAGAGAAAGAATTACTGCTGCAACAGATTTGATTTAAAGAAAGATCGTGCTAATTCCAGGACACACACATCCCCCATTACACAGACCTTTCATCTGGCCAGGTTAGACCATGGCTTTCAAATATGGTTGAGACTAGGTATTCAAATACTTTCATATTTTTACCAAAGAGGATCTTCATTATTTTTTGAAGACATGGCATTACGCTACAGACGTAACCCCAGAAATAGGTTTAGATATCTAGAAGCCACCACTTATATTAAAGTTCTCCCCTCTTCTCTTATACCGGGGGAAGAACATCCTTACTTTCTAGAAATGTTCAAGTTAGCACTGCAATGTGCAGCCCCACAGCAGCACATGATCGTCTACATATATACAGCCCATTCTCAGCTTTACAAGCACAATCTGGACTCAGTTAAACTAACTTGGGAGAGGGACTTGGATTAAAATATAGATCCCCGAGCATGGGAGACGCATTTTCTCTTTTTACGACTGGGCACAGCATCATATATATGGAAAGAGTTTGCCTGGAAGATTACTCCAAGATATTTCAGAACCCCAGCAGTACAAAATAAATATAACCCCTTACAAGTGTCAGCCTGCTGGAGAAAATGTGGGCATGCCCCAGCTACCCATGCTGATATACTTTGGGGATACCTGGTCATCGGGCCCTTCCTTGCAGCTTATGAGACAGCGCTGAGCGAGCTGATAGGAGCACAGGTCCAGATGTCAAGAGAGCTTTTCTTTTTCTCTAAATTAGAAAGAGGGACGAATGATATTTCAAGCAGGAAACTAATACAGCTTTGCCTCCTTGCAGGCAAGAAATCAATAACCAACAGATGGCTTTCCCCAAAACCACCATTGATTAAGGAATATGAACATACAAAATTTGCCAGCAGATAAAGGCCTAGAGGTCTACCAAGTCTGCTCGAATGTGCAGCTAGCATCCCTTATTCTGCAGCTGCCCCTCCCTTCCACCCTTCCCCTTCATTAACCCTCCCCCTTGTTCTGTCCCATCCTCGTTTGAAGCAGTCCACTGTTCTACTGCATACCACTTCAGCAGGTAATGCATTCCACTCAGCCACCACCCTCTCTGTAAAAAGTGTCTCTCATCTCCTCCTGAACCTTCCTCGCTCCAGTCTCATATCATGGACCCTGGTGGCCCTCCCTCCTTACTTTGAACAGCCCCTCTGTACCTGCTCTTGTTTATTCCTTTTAGGTATTTAAAGGTTTCAATCATGTCACCCTGTCTCTCTCCTCCTCCAGTGAGTACATGTTCAACTCCTTCAACCTCCTCTCTCGTATGATAAGTCCCCAGCCCCTTGATCATCTTTGTCGCTTCTGCGCTGCACCCTCTCCAGTAACTTAATGTCCCTCTTCAGATACGGACACCAGTACTGCACGCAGTACTCCAGGTGTGGTCTAACTAATGACCTATACAGTGGCAGAATCACCTCCCTCCTCGAGGATATACCTTGCAATACAACCCAGCATTTTGTTGGCTCTTGCAGCTGCCTTCCTACATTGTGCCGAGTTGTTCATTGACCCTGTGATGAGCACACCCAGATCCTTCTCCTCCTCTGTCTGGGCTAGCTGCACTCCCCTAACTGGTAACTCCTCCTTGGGTTCTTCATCCCAAAATGCAGCACCTTGCACTTTTTGGCATTAAAGCCCAGTTGCCAGGTGTCTGACCAGGTTTCAAACTTTGCCAGATCATCCTGCAACCCCTGCCATCCCCCTAGGTCATCCACCACCGCGCCTACCTTGGTATCATCAGCAAACAGACTGATCTTGCTCTTGATGTCCCATGATATGTCTGCAATGAATATCCCAAACAACACTGGTCCCAACACCGAGCCCTGTGGAACACTGCTCATCACTGCCCTTGGGTGTGAAAGCTCCCCACCCACCACCACCCTCTGTTGCCTTCCCTGCAGCCAGTTTCTTACCCATCTCATCAGCTTTGCACCCACCCCTGTGCCTACTAACTTCCTTCCCAGCCTTCCATGTGGCACTGAGTCGAATGCCTTACTGAAGTCCAGATACAGGACATCCACTGCATGGCCCCTGTCCAGTTGCCTAGTTACCCAGTCATAGAACTCGACCAGGTTGGTTTGGCAGGATCTGCCACATATGATCCATGCTGTCTGCTGTCCTGTAGTCCTTTGGCCTCTAGAAGGGCCACCAGCCTCTCCTTCAAGATAGTCTCCATTAGCTTACCCACGATGGATGTGAGGCTCACTGGTCTGTAGTTTCCTGGTTCATCCTTGGGGCCACTCTTGTGGAGGGGCACCACATGAGCCATCCT